>OY728142.1:621902318-631719953 GCA_963277665.1 Viscum album | reverse complement strand
TGTCTAGGGGGGTAGGGGGTGTCCAGGGGGGTGGGTGGGCTGTCCATGGGGGTGAGGGGGCTGTCAAAGGGGGTAGGGTGTGTCTAGGGGGTGGGGGATATCCAAGAGGGTGGGGGTGTGTCCATGGGGGTGGGTGGGTGGGTGGGTGGGGGTCCAGGGGGCGGGGGGGGGGGGGGGCTGTCCGGGGGTGGGGGTGTTCAGGGGGATGGGGGTTTCCGAGGGGTGGGTGGTGTCCATGGGGGGTGGGTGGTGTCCAGGGGGTGGGCGGACTATCTATGGGGGTGAAGCCTTTCCAGGGGGTACGAGCTATCCATGGGGGTGGGGGATGTCCACGAGGGTGTGACTGAGAGCTATGAAATTATTATAAAAGGCTCCCACCACCACCTCCCACTCCACCTTCACAGCCCACGCCCACCCCCACCTGTATAACCCCCACCCCACCTCACCCCCAGCAGACTCCCCTACACAACCCCTCCCCCTCTGACCTACACACCCCCACCTGCATAACCCACCCCCACTACACACCCACCCTCCCCACCTGCACACAACACATCCCCCCACCTATACACCCCCACCTGCACCCCTCCCCCACCCACTGCACATTCACCCCCACCTGCACACCCCCTCACCCCAACCCACTGCACCCCCACCTACCACCCCCCACTTGCATAGCCCCCCTCCCCCACCTTCACCTACATACCTACCCCCCAACCTGCACACTCCCCTCCCCCCACCCACTTTCACACCCCCACCTACACCACCCACTTTCATTCCCCCTCCCCCCACTTGCACAACCTCCCCCTCCCCTCCCCCACTCACTTGAACACCCCCACCTCACGCCCAACATACTCCCCCACTACACACCCCCACCTGCACATCCCCCTTCAACCACTACACATGCCCCCCCACCTGCACACCCCATCCCCCACCCACGGCACCCCCACCACCTGCACCCCCCACACTTACACAACCCCCTCCCCCCACCCCCATCAGCACCCCCAACTCACCCCAGTAGACTTCCCCTGCATATCCACCCTCCACCCCGACCAGCCTACCCCCACCTAAACAACCCACCCCCACCTGCACTGCCCCCCACCTCACCTTCACCTGCACAGCCCCCCCCACCGGTGGGAGAACCCCTACAACACTAATATTGTGTAACACTCCTAGATAAATTAGTGATGGTAGTGGTTCTAGAAGAGAAATTTATTGTCTATGTGTAGGATGAAGTATTTGGAACATGCCAATTTCACATTCAACAACAACCGAAAACCCTAAATGATGAGATATTACATCGGATGAGGAAAAAAACTAAACCTGGTTTACAAATATCCAAAATAAAAGTAGGCATAATATGTAACTCCAACTCACCAATTTGAAGTGGAAACAATAAGGATGTATCTTTATAAGAGGAGAATTCGCCCACTGGGAAGAGAGCACCGCTATGGTATGGAAAAAATCAGTCGATCAAATCTGGAAAGTGGGGGCTCAGGTTATTTTGGGAAAACCTTTCCCAATGGTTTTAGAAAACCATTGGGAAACATCAACATATACCAATAGTTTTAAAAAATATTGGGAAACATTGATAAACATTCTTATAACCCAATGCTTTGCACAAACCGTTGGTAAAGACTACACTAAATCAATATATACCAACGGTTTAAAAAAACTGTTGGTAAAAAAACTCTATTCAAATGGTTTAAACAAACCATTGGGAAAATGGCGTTTGTATAACTATGAATTCTAGTTGTAGAGACCCAAATCTTGATGTAAATGGACAGTACATTACTTTTTCGGAATACTTAATACATAACAAAAACCAAAACTCAAGGGTCGTAATAGTTTAGTGTCTTTGGAAACTCAGAACATAATCTTCTAATCATGGTGAAAGATCTTCAATATCTCCCATAAAGATCTTCCCTTTTTTTTCTTACCTAAAACCTTTCTTTATATCCTTAGGTCTGATTTCCTTAGTACTTATATGAAACTCCTGTATAATGATTTACATAATGTCATTTACTTATTACAGAATCATATTCATTGTTATGATATCATATATGGTCATATTCTAATCTTCTTTTTAGTAATATTTCATTGTTACTTGTTATTCGGGTATTTATTGCTTTATGTTCTTATGCATGTTTTGTCGAATAAATTCCTATTATTGTTTTTAGGTTATAGATACCTCATTTCCAGAATGGTATTAGTGTGATATATATCATATTTATTCATTCAATTCATTTATATAATCATTATTCAATGAAGATCATGTAGAATAAGTTGCATCACATCGTGGAGACGGTAGGCCATATGTACGCAAGAGCGATGATATCGTTCCCATGATCATGGAATTGTATTTAAGTGTATGTATACTATTTCAGAATCAATATTACTTTTTAATAATCTTATATAGTTATTATTTACACCATTATACCCATCCAAGTAAGGTGGTGGTAGAAAAAATATTACACCATGGCGTGGAGACGGTATTACTTACGTATGCACGCACGATGATTTCATTTTCCATAGAATGGATAGAAGGTGAAATAGGGTTGTTTCATATTTATAATAACATATCAGTATATGAGTGATACTAATGTGTTTACTTCATTATGAAACAACTAAAGAAGAGGATGTAGAAGAAGAAATAAATTTGAAATAATTGGTAACAGATATTACCTCTTCTTTGACACGCCTCTTTGAAACCTCCTCTTAAGGCACAAAAATTGGTCTTTGAAGAAGACCATGACCTCTAGTATGTTTATAAGGAAGTTGAGAAGGAAAATGGGTAGGGTTTGGACGATCTTGAAGGCTCAAAATGGTGTGAGGAGGAGAGGGAGGAGGTTCCCTTTTATAAGGGAGGAGAGGGGCACCTTTGGAATTATAAGAAATATTAATTTATAATAAATTCCAACCCCACTTAAAAACCTCAAAAATGACTCAGATCAGAATATTAGATGAGATAGGTTTTTAATCTCACCAACCAATAAAATTTTGACAAGTTGGATATTTATTTTAAACATTAGAAACTTGATTTATCCTTATATAATCTATTTAATTTTATTTGTGGTAATAATATTCTAAATTTTAAATCATTATAAATAATTAATTATATGTTGTGAATTGTAGATAATTTTATGATTTATTACATTGTCGACCATAAAAATTTTAATTTATAATTTATAATTTTTTTTGTGATTTTTAAACAATTTTATAATATGTATTTTTTATAAAATAACAATAGTGTCAATTTTGACACTATTTATTTATTTGAATTTAAATAAAATATATACAAAATATATGTTAGAAATAAAAGATTTAATAGATTCATAACATGTCATTTTTATCTATAAAATTATTGGATCACATTAAATAGTTCATATAATATTTATTTTAATGCTTTTAAAATCATTTATTTGATATTTCAATCAATAAAATAATTTCAACATCACTATTGTGTCATAATTAATGATACTTATTTAGTCCCTAAAAATTATAAATAAATTCATATGATGTATATAATTTTATTATATTTCTAGAGACTATTTATATCCAAAGTTTTATGATTTTTATCACTAAATTAAAATCATTACACTTATAAGATTTAAGAGAGTGACATGTTGTCACTTTCTTTAGTTTTAATAATAATTATATTTTTTCATAGTCAAAATTCCATGAAATGAATCTAGTCCAACCATTAGGTGATATGGGTCTACTCTTATTCATCCAATAGGATTTTGGCAAGTGATAGGGTAATTTTATAATCTTATTTTTACCCTTAATTACCAGATTTACCTTTAACTATAGTAAATAAAAATTAACGTAGTTACTATTCCTAATATCAAAAAAAATAAAAGTAACCAATTAACATAATTTGGACCCACTTAATCCAAATATAGAATCAATTTTTCAAAATTCAAAACACAGAAGTTGCAGTAATTAAATTAAAATTTATCCCATTGCTAAAAAAATGAGTTTTAAAAGTTAAAATATTGCCAAAGATTGAAATGTTTTTACCTATGAATTCAATGTAAAATTAATGGTAATGATGTAAATTATATTAACTGTTAAAAATATATTATATTTATACTTTAAAACAATTCAATATTATAATTTAACCATATAAATTATTGCGATGAAAAAATTTGTTTTTAATTAAAATATATTGTGTTTTTACTATTCATTAAAAGATGAAAGTTATTAGAATAATATGAAAAATTTATACAAAGTAAATTTTTATATCCTGATTCCAAATAAGAATTTTATTTTGTAAAAATAAACTTATAAACATGTCAAAAACTATATTTAAAGTGGGTGCACCATCAAAAGGCGACAAAACTGTATTTTTTGAAAAATACTTATTTTACCTGAAAAATTTATTTTGTTCTCATACCATGTTCTAAAAAATATGTAAGATGAATAATAATGTTATAAATTCAAATTGTAGTTAATAATATTCATAATGGCTAGTCCATAATAATGTTATAACAATATATCGTTGTTTAGTGAAACCCAGTATTGCGTACAACAAACGCTATCGAGGAAGGTCGTGATGGCATGTAATGCAAGCCAAGTCAGAGATACGTGTAGTGAAAGCTCCCTTTGGTGTAGCATACAACAAAAGACATCAATGAAATTAAAAAGAATAATTTTCATAAAGTCTTGTGTTGTTCCACTAGTAGTGAACCCAAATGGTTTATTATTGGTTTTTTGAAATTGAAATTGCTTTCAATAAATTGGGAAGATGAAAAGTCAATGAGTTATAAATGTGATGATTGTTGAACTAGTCTTAAGTTTTAAGACCTGTGTTGATTATGTTTAGATGGAACATTGTTTACACCATTTGGGGTTTATCAGTTGAATAGATTTATTGGAAATTTGTAAGATCATGAGAAATTGGATAACTTATTTTTTAAGACTATAAAAAAGGACGACCAAACAAGCCAATATGGGGGAACCTGAACCTATGTTGAGGTTTTAAGGTCAAAATTTGATTGGATATCATGAAAGAAGAGGGTGTGTGAATCATTCCCACATAGAGGAATAACAGAGAAAGTGGAACCACTGTGCTGGGTGGCACGATGACAGAGAAGGTTTCTAGCATAGGGTGGTGAAATAAGGTAATGGGATTGGACCCCATATACATAATTGATCAGCCCATAGAGTGATTTCTTATAAAATGGAGTGTGAAATAAATTGACAAATCAATGTGGGACTCAACAAATGTGGTAATTGTTCATACATCATCTAACATATGTAAAGAACCAGGTCTATCTGATGAGTTTGATCTGATCCATCTTATTTGTGTTGTGGTTGTCTTCTACCTTGAGCTCATACAAGAGCTTCGGTAAGTTAGGTTTTCTACATTCCACACCTATGATAGATCATGAAAAGTCTTATGAGGAGAATTTTATAAACTGATGATTCAAATATGATCGAATCAACATGTAAATTAATTTTCATGAAAGATAGATATTTAAAATTGTGGAGATACAATGCAGAGGGAAATGGTTTTACGATGATAGTGATTATCATATTCACATAAGCCGAGATGTGGAAATATACATTAAAGGTTAGGGTGGTTCTCATGAGTTAATTTGGTGGGGGTTTGTCTATAAATACCCCCAAATAAAATCATTTGGAATTAAGATCTTAACACATATCCAAGGAATATTTTAAAATTGGAGGATACATAAACAGAGGCTTGAATAATAACTGTATTCATGTGAGAGTTTCCATGAATTCATGTTATGTATTTAAAGACATTCACATTCACATGAATATGTTTTGATTCCATGAACTAGTTTCAATATCCAAACTATTTTTTGTAATAAAAATATAGGAGAATGTGTATATAGTTATGCGAATAAGATAAAGGCAACATTTATTCTATTGTGTGATGTACTTGAGAATTATGCATGAAATTGTATTCATGCATGAAGGGAGTTTCACATGTATAATTTCTGGAAGAGATTTTGTATACATTTGATATGATAATATATAGAATAATTAATATTTTTGTTCAAATATATAGTGGTATAACATGATATTCCTATGTGAAGAAACTGTGAAGAGGAGTAATTCTATTTTCCCTCAATGATTGCATTGTTAATGTATGCATTATATGCATACTGTTTTCATGAAGGGTTTGAGTTGTGAAGGCCATGTAATTACACAAATAATATTTAATAATTTTTTCATGGATGTGATTAAGATCATGAAAATGTGATTACTTAATCACATGAAGAAGCTTGAGGTAGTGTGTATGTACATTAATGAAAGTGAGAAGTTTGGTCATTTTTATTATTGCACATATTTAATTGAGAATAAAATCAACTTTATTACATACTTTCCTGAGTTTTAAATAAATTCACAGAAAATATATTTTTATGGTGTCTTGTGATTTGAGACTAAGGCTGGAAATTAATTTAGTTGGTATACCCAAGTAGTAAATAAATTGAGTTAAGTTCATATCATTTGAAGATTAGTGAACAATGAGCAATATTAGGAAATTTTGTATCAGTTTCCAATGTTATATAAGATTTTACATGATAAAATCATGTGATATGATTTTTTTGGGAAATAATTCATCTTGAGGTAGTATAAAAGAAGTATGAATCTAATATATATCTTTCTATTAGTAGATCTTATCTTGTGTAACTCAAGACTGTGGAAGTCTTCAGTAAGACTCTGAAGTAGAAGAAGTATCCAGTGGGAATATGGATAAGGCCATTGAATTCTTATAACACTATAGGATGTAGTATTAATACCATACTATGAGACTCATATGTTTCTAGTATAGGTGGTAACTTTTAATCTCTAGTGAGACTCTAGATTGAATCACTGTGGGACTCAGTGTTGACAGGAATGGTACTTTACCAATTTGTATTCACTTACATATAGTGAAGAATTTGTAACTAGGGGGAAAAAATAGTTACAATAAAGAGTATATATTAGTACCAAACCTTGTTAAAATATTTTGTTATGTGTTTCATTTATCTTATACACTGCATACATGATCCACTCATCATAAAAGGTGAAAGAAGTTTGAAGGGGTTTAAAGAAAAGAAAAGGATTCAGTAAAATAAGTCACACCTGATTCAACCCGTGTAGCATGACTATAAAATACATTGGACACTTCAAATAATATCACATATATTCATTAAATAAATATTTATAATTTCCCACAAAATTTAGATATAGGAAAATGAATTACACCGTTCATGGATATGGTAGGTCGTAAGTACGCCTGAATGTTGTTTCAATTTTATTTACTGATGGAACCATAAAAAGGTAAATATTAATTAAACTTTATAGAATAATTTTTATACCATATATATCATATATATTTTAAAAATATATCCTTATTACTACCCAATTTAAAATATAATAAAAAATGTATCACATCGCTTCATAGAGGTGGTAATCCACACGTACAAATGAGCAAAGTTATCATTTTACAACGGATTGGTAGGTAAGAAGGTAGATTTGATATTATAATTATATAAGTATAATTATTTCCTAAATATTTTATATACATATACTTTAAATCCATAATTATATCTACCATTTAGAGGTTATGATGGAAAATGAATTACATTGGTTTATGAGGTGGTAGTTCACTGTACACACTATCGATGGTTGTGTTTCCCATTTTTTGGAGGAGGATATGGATATATGTTATTCCATTAATATAATAAAATCTTAGTATATGTTATACAATTATTTTATAACATCATAATAGTTTAATACGATTTTAAGGATATGAAATAAGAAATAATACAAAAAATGCTTGGTTAAGAAATATACATATTATTCGGACAACCTCTTTATGTTTGCACAAAAAGCCTTCTTATAAGGATTTTATAATAAAAATAAGGAATTTTGGATTTGTAAAGGGATGTAATACATATATTTAGGTATGTATTGTCTAAACCAAAAGGATTTTGAAGTATAGAGAGGAGAAGAGGGGGGATATCGTTTTATAAGTGGGGGAGACAACACAATTGAAATTTTTAAAAATAAAAAATATACCCACGTTTTAAACACACCAAAAGAAACCAAAATTAATTATTATGGAACCTTATATGAGATAAGGTCAAACTATGACTATAAAATAGGTTTTTGATAAGTTTTTTTTGAATATTTTAACCCTTATTATTTTAGTTTAACCATCAGTAAACCCATTTTAACCTTAACTGTTATAATTAATTTTTACTTCTTTTCTATTAATTATTACCAAAAATTATGTTGGAAATATTATATAATATTCATTATGAAAAAAAAACATTTAATCTATTTTAAAAAATTTAATTCACAGAATTGGTATAATATAATTTAAAATAAAAATCATAGACGCAACGAAAAAATGGTTTTCTAAGGAAAAAGTTTTTATAAGTATAAACAGTTTTAATATAAAAATTCAAAATGAAATTGATTTCAATGAACTAAATAGGATTAATTATAATATAATTAAACTAATTTTATGTTTAAAACCATTTAAAATAAAATGGAACTTGTAATTTGTTTTTTAAAAATGGATGTTTTTAATAAAAATTAGTATTTTTCAGTATTCATCGAATAATCTATCTTTTTAGAAAATTATCAAAAAAACACTATAAGATAATTTTGAAATTTTTATTTCAAAAATTAATTTTATTGTTCAAATAAATTTTATAAAATTGTCAGAAAATAATTTTATTATTTGTTCAAAAAAGTCAATAAAGACCATTTTTTTGAGAAAAAGTGTATTTTCAAAGCGTATGAAGACTTTAATGAAAATTAAGTGATTATTTTTCAATATATTTTATGTATCTAAAAAATTCATACATAATTTTCAAAATGTGTTTATTCCTATTCATAGTATCAAATTTAATGTCTATGTCATAACGATCATGTTTAAATAATAATATTAATAGTATATTGGGGTTCAATAAAACTCGGTGTTGTGTATAACACAAGATATCGATGAAATTAAATTTATTTGAAAATATATATATTTCACAAAATCTTAGTATTTTTCATTTTTAGTAATATTTTTATGTGTATTTATGGATATATATGGGTGTTTTAAAATGCTAACATGTTTTTAAGAATAAAAATTATTTTTTAAAATTGAAAATAAGATTTCAAAATGTTAGATTAGGACACACCTCCTTATTTTAACGATCCCAAGTCATGTTTATTAATTTTATAATGAATTTCATGTTTTATTTTAGTGAAATATTTTTTCAAAAAACTAATAAAATTGGATAATTCTTGAACTTTCATTACTACCTACATCTTGTGTAATGTAACTATCAGGTGGAGAAGTCCAACTAACCAAGATGGTCAAGTGACCACATATGAGAGTCCACATTAGAACATCCTAGTGACTGCATGTAAAATCAACTGAACATGATTCATATGATAATTTTTTTGAAGACATGAAGTGATTATGCATTGAATTTCAAGTGACTGCATGTGTACCGAACCAGCCATTTTTAGGATTCAACCTACTCATAAACAACCAAGATACCATTTGATAGGTGAGTAGATTTTATCTAAATATTGAACTGATCATGTGTTTATATTTTAGTGACATCATGAATTAAGGAACCTACTATATGAAGTAGATAAGTTACCATGTGAACAAATGAAGCTACAATGTGAATAAATGAAGCTAACATTTGATCAAATTAAGCTACCATATGAAGAGATGAACCATATGCATGAAAAATTTAATTAACCATGTGAGGAAGTAAAGTGACCATGTTTTGAAGAAAAGTGACCATAAGAGAAAATGAAGTTACCATGCTAAGTGAATTTTCCAAGACACCAAGCCAATTAACTATGCGAAGTAACCATGAGACAAAGTAACTATACTTTAAGTGAAGGTAACTGATTGTTTCTAACTTAAGCAGTGGAATATTTTCAAATATCCAAAGACTATATTTTATTGAATTAATTACATATTCAATGACATAAATACTACAATGAATTTATATAATGGATAATTTGGATATATCGTTCTCTTTAAGAATAATAACCCCTCATGGAAAAATAGAGAACGAATAGTAGTGACACACATAGAAAATAACAAAGAATATGTGTGTGCTTGAGATAGACTAAAATAAAAAGGACCCACTATTAACATTTCAAAACACTCTATTTTCCAAAAATCTCTATAAGAACTTGGTTGAGCTCCTTTAATGTAAAATACTAGAACTACCGAACAACAAAAGTTGATTAACATGAGTTTCATTGAATATTATCTCTTTCTATTTTTTCTCTATTTATTATAGCTTATTTTTCAAGCTATGTTTATTATAATATATTTAGTTTTAACATAGAATCATTTATTATATTGAAGAGTTATAAACAATCTATCATCTATTATTTTACAACTATAATACCATAGAAAACTGTAGAAGAGGATTTGGAGACTCAACTGCCTACTTGAAGTTGTTATTCATTTATTAATCCCATATAAAATGTGTGAGATGCTTTATGTATCTTGGCCAGCCTTGTGCACTGTTGTTTTTGGAAAACCTGATTTAGGTTTTAGATCAGTGTATTTTATTAATAAACTTACTAGAATAAAGTAAACAAAAAATATTAAAACCCAAATCTTCTAGAGTTGAATAGAGCAATGCCATGAGGGTATCTTATGACCGTAACTGTAAATCCATAAATACATTACATTGTGCAATAAGAGAATATGAATTTAATATAATATATACTTGTTATACTACCTTTTAAATATAAAACACACTTTATATATGTCAAGAAGGAACTTTGAATGCTAAAGAAATGTAAATCAATACTTATACCATTAAATATGATATATTTAATATGAAACCTAACAAATCATTTTCTAAAATATATCCCATATTCACTAAAATGGTAAACATAATTCATGCTATGGGGAGGAAAATTAAAGATAAATATCAAGTGATGTGACTTTTGAGATGTTTACCTAATAGTTGGAGATTGACCTCTATTTCTATAAGTGAGTTATGCGATTTAAGTAAACTAAAAGTAAAAGAGATTATTTGAAAGATTATGATGTATGTGAAAGATATGAAATTGAATTAAGATAAAGAATATGAACCAACAATATTGTTAGTATATTTCTATACCTATGGTTCAAGTATAAAGGGTAAAATAAAAAATGATAGTTCGAGTGAGGATGAATCACCTTTGTACAATGATGAGGACATTTCTCACCTATCTAAAAAATTCAAAAATTCCCACCAAAATAATAAATTCTCTAAGAAAACAAGTTATGTAGGAAAGTAAAATAAAAAAGAAAAATGGAGGAAGGATAATCAATTAGGTGAAGTGAATTTCTTTGAATGATAAAGGAAAGGACACATCAAGGATGAATATGCTAAACTAAAGTATAAGAAAATATACAAGGATAAGGGAAAAGGGATGAAGAATGATATGAAATCCACCTAGATCGCCTGTAAGGATAGATCAATTGACTTTGAATCAAGAAGAGAAGAAAATAATGAATGAGATAACATGCGTTTTATGACAAACACATCCGAGGTATAAAATATTATTCTCACATCACCTGTTCAGATTTCAAATATTTCTGAGAATGAAAAAACCGATGAAGATATGAGCAATAAAGATTTATTTACATACTATAATATTCTTTAATATACATTCAATGAACTGAAATATAAATAAAAATGTATAAATAAACATCATGATTTTTTCCATTATAATTATTACTTGGATATAGAGAAAGATAAAAATATCAAGTTATTAAAGGGAAAAAATTAACTCAAAATCTATAGTGAGAAACTAAAAATGGATCTAGAATGATTAAAAACTGGAAGATAAACCTTGATTAATATGATTGGTAAAAAAATCACACCCATCTATAACCCTGGAATTTGTTACTAACTGGAACAGAGGGGAATTTATAAGAATAAATTTACTCCAAGCTCAAATTCTACCAACTTTATAAATAATTCTTATTCATACGGAACTAAAAAAGTTTTCATTCATGAATTTATAAAGTCATTTTTAGGTAAACTATTAAAACAACATTGTATTCATAAATCTTTTATCACAAAAATTTATAGACTAAGAATGTATGTGAAATAAAATAAATTTTTGTATATTTTTTTTGGAAATATTATTTTAAATTTTCAGTAATCACTTATGATATATGGATATAGGATGATCTAAACACAATATTGGGGTCTACAAAGCTTTAATAAGCATATAAAAGTATATAGTGCACATGTCACATTTGGTGAAAACACCAAGAAAAATTGGACTCAGTCAAACCAGAAATTCTAATACAATTTTTATTTTTAATGTTTTTTTATAGATGATTTAAAATATAATATTCTTAGCATCTAAAAATTATGTGATGATGGTTATCATGTTAAATTTTAGAATAATTATTTAATAATTTATTATTATAATAATGTTTTTGTTTTTAATACCTTGTGTAATGAATATGTTCATGCAGTTGATTTAGATTCATTATTTTATCAAAATATTTCTTATTTGAGTTCCTTTTATAAATATTATTGGCTATGGAATATGAGACTAGGCCACTGAAACATTCAATCACTTAGATATATTACTAATAAAGGATTATTTAAGGATCTCTTAAAATTAAAACTCCCAAAAGATAATGTTTTTAACCCATGTTGAAATTAAAACCAACATAAGATCTCTTTCAATCCAAAAAAGAAGTTACAACTTGTCAACCCCTAGAGTTAGTTCACATTGACTTTTTTGGACCCTCTATAGTTTCTATTTTAAATGTTATGTACTATGATTATGTTATTTTAGATGAATTATATAAATAAACCTTGGTATTCTTTCTATATTATAAAATTGAATCTTTTTCATATTTTTAAAAATATAAAAAATTTGTAGAAAACTTTAGTGGACTTTCAATTAGGACCTCAAGTAGTGATCATGGTCATGAGTTTGAAAATAAATACATTGAATATTTATGTTCCCAACAAGGCTACAATCATAACTTTTCTAATCCTAGTAATCCATAAAATAGTGGTGTTTTAGAAAGAATAAATAAAATTGTTAAAGTGATTTTCCATAGTATTCTATATGAGTATGACCTACCCAATTATTTTTAGGAAAATGATATGAGTAAAACTTTCTATATTATCAATAGGGTTATTATTAGAATAATTTTAAAGAAAATTCCATATGATATATGGAATGGATTAAATAAAAGGTTAATTAATTTAGAGTTTTTTGATGAAAGGTCATTATACTCAATAAAAATGATAATTTAAACAAGTTTTCATCCAAAAGTGATGAAGGGATATTCCTTGGTTATTCAACATCCAGTAAATCATACAAGGTATTCAATAAAAGAATTGAATTATTGAATAATATGAACTTGTAATATTATATGAAATTTATTCACAAAAGCCTAAGAATTATTTATAAAAACTTAAGGATGATCTTTCCAATTTAAATATTAATTACTTAACAAATCCTAGTGATAGTTCTGCCAAAAATATTGTAGAAAAATCACCTAGTTCTAAACAAATATTTGAACCAAAACCTAAAGAAAAAGATGAAGTACATAACACTTTTATCCCCAGAACCATTGGGATTCATAGAAAACATCCTTTATATTATATTATTGGAGATCAGTATAGGGGAAATTAGACTTGAGATTCTTTTAGAAACTAGGTCGAACATCATTCCTTCTTATCACTGATTAAACCTAAGAAAAATTATAAATCAATAGAAGATGAATTCAAGGTACTGAAAATTAAAGAATAAATGAACCAATTTGAGAGAAATAAAGTATGTAAACTAATATAAATACCCAAAGAATTCCTGAAAATTTGTACAAAGTGGGAGTTTAAGAATAAATTTCATGTGTATGACACTATAATTTTAAATGAAACAAGAATGGTTGTGCAAGTATACAGTCAAGAGGAAGGTATTGACTATGAAGATACCTTTTCACCAGTAACAAGACTTTAATCCATGAGAATGTTTCTTGCAAGTGAAATACTTTATAATTTCAAATTATAGAAAATGGGTGTCAAGTGTTCCTTTATAAATGGTTATGTAATTAATTATGTTTGATTAAAACAATCCCCAGGATTTCAAAACCATTATTTTCAAAATCAAGTTTTTTAAATTAATAAAAGCTCTGTTTAGTTGAAAACAAGCTCATAGAGATTGGTATGATAAGATCAACTCATTTATGATGTCTAAATATTTTTCAAAAGGAATATATGATCTTAATTTATTTATTAATAAAATTTATAAAATGTTTTAGTAGTTCAAATTTATATTGGTGATATTATTTTTGGATCATCCAAAAAACTCTTTGTGTGCTCAATTTTTAGAAATGATGAAAAATAAACTTAAAATGAGTTTAATGGGTTAGTTAAAATTATTCCTTAGTTTTCAAAATTTTCAAAATATGAAAGGAATCATTTTAAACCAAATAAAGTACACTAATTATATTTTAAAATATTTTGGTATGGATAATACTAAAGGAAATGATACACCCATGAGTAAAAGCTATAAAATAGATATTAATTATACTAGAAAATTAGTTAATCAAACCACATATAGAAGCATGATTGGATGTTTAATATAATTAACTGATAATCAGACTGATATTATATTTAGTGTGTTCATGTGTGCACGTTTTCAATAAAACTCAAAATAATCACATTTAAAAATTGTAAAAAGTGTTTTCAAATACCTCCAAAATATAAACAATTTAGGATTGTTCTATTATAGAAGACATGATTTTTATATGATTATTTATTTATATACTAACTACAAGGATTATAACCTAGATAGTAAAATAATCTCTTGAACATGTCACTTTTTAGGAAAGTTTATATTTTCTTGGTGTAGTGATAAGTATAACTCTGTATCATTATCAATTGTTTAAGTTGAGTAAATTAATTAAAAAGTTGTTGTGCATAGATTCTGTGGATAAAAAAAATATTACTAGACTATGGATTTTAATTCTGACATGTACTCATAAATTGTGATAATAAAATTGAAATACATATTTTCAAGAATCTAATGTCACATTCAAGGAAAAAACATATTGATATAAAACATCACTTTTGGAGAGAGAATTTTCAATAGATAGATATTAATATTTTATTCATTGAATGTGAACATCATTTTGTTGATATATTAATAAATCCTATGAATATTGAGAGAATAAATTATATCAAACAGGAATTAGGAATGATAAACTTTTTCTAAATCTTTTAATTTAGTTCTATCAATTATATTTGTTTGGATTTTCTTTATAATTTTTAATTTATCTGGTTAGAATTAAAGTAAACATAAATTATATTTCACACAATAAGTTAAGTAACAATGAGTTTTTTTGTTCGTAAGGTCAGTAATGTAAACATGACCAGTTTTTCATGCAATCACTATACCTACTGTGAAACTTAACTCATGAAATCACTATACCAACCATGAAACTTAACTCACATGACTACTATACTATCCATAAACCATTACTCATATAATCACTATACCTATCATGATATCACATTAAGTAGCCATACCATAGCTTAGTTTGTTAGGAATATATGATCATTCTACCTGTCATGTATATCTATACTTATAATTTTTTCTTAAGTAATTTTGGAAGGATTCTATTTAAATATATTATTATTTTATATCCCTAAATTATTTAATAAAAATTAAAATTAGAACAAGAATTGTTGTGTTTCTTTTCTCTAAAATCTATTTCTTATTTTTGAAGCCTTACTTGATATCAAAACCTTCTATCTTGAATCCCTCCTATTTTGAACCTCTTTTTCGAACCTGAACCTTATATGGAATTGAATAGAAACATGATAATGAAAGGTATATAATGAGATCTTGATGTTACACCCATTACTGATGCACTTCCTATAAAAAAGTAAAAAAGGATTGAAGTAGCAAAAATGTTGTAGCTAAGCCATAAAACACACATTTGATTAATCTAACAATGTGTGATGAAAAAGATATAGATAATTAGTTGATACAATTGTAAAAATAATTATTTTGGAAAGCGATTCAGGATCAATGATGGGATGATTGGGTTGCGGAGAATGAAAATCCATTAGATACAAGATATTTATGGAATTTTATTAATATTTAGAATTTATCCCTGAAGAAAAATGAGATTTTTTTTGACAATGGTGATTGGGGATTTTATTGAGTTTTATTCAAAACTTTGGGAAAAAATATTAGGTTCTCCACATAAGTGTGTGTATGAGTATTACTAAAGATCATACCCAATAAACAATACCCACTTTAAATATCAGAATTCCCTTGAATAACAGACTAGAAATGGATCACCAAGAAGACCAATAGTTGTGGAAATCAGTGGTGAGTGTAGGATTCTAGCCAAATTCATTTAGAATTTTATATATACTAGGAAAGATGACTTTATTATTACAAGAAACTAGGATCTATTTTTCATTTTTCTTCTGAAAAATAGATTTTAGATCATTCTGTGTAGGTATGTCATGATAAATTTAAATGAGTTTTTTAAACCATCTTCCATGTTTAACTCTCTTCCATATCCAAAGTCTATTTCACACCTTATGGAGTATAAAAGTTTAGTTCCTTAGGGGGTGTAAAATGTAACTTTTTTACATGTCCTATTCCTAGATCAGTAAATCTATAAGAATATGAAATTCAATTTGAACCCCTAGATAATGGAATGGGTGACATATTTATGAAATTATATGAGAATTTTGATCCTGTGAAATATTTATTTAAAAAAAGATATAGTGGATTTTTATATTGATCTAGATGATGATTTTTTGTACTATTTTTATAAAGTTGTTGTTGTTGTTATTGTGGAGTAATAAGAAGAAATTGATGAAGAATAATTTGCAGTGGAAGAAGGTAAGATAACTGATCTTAAAGGGGAATCCACGGTAACACACAAGGATGATAGGAGTCTCCCACCTATTATGTATTTTGGACCACCTAACTCTCCTATACCCTAACCTTATTTTGAGAAAGATCTATAAGATCAGTAACTTGTTGAAATTAAAGTGTATATCAATGGTTTTTTTGGATGAACCTTAATGGGATGAGTCTGATGACTTTTAAGAAGATGTATCCATTTCAGATAAGTCTCATATGATAGGAAGAAATCATAGATCGATAATATCAGATGCACATGATAAGGGAGATAAATCTGAAGGATATTCAATATTATTTCTATACTGTTATGAAGATGATGGTGATGGATATGAACTTGTGGGAAGTCCACCTCATTATGATGGACATCCCATATATTCTAATAAAAAATATTTAAAAGTATCACAGATAGTTGAGATAGATTCTCAAGAATGTCATGAGGTATCTTCTGTAATACCTTAAATAGAACAAATTTTAGTAGACATATTGGTTCATACTCTAACCAATTAAGTTGTATAACCAATGAAAGTTAGTAAAATAATACTGGTTGAATTAGTCTATATTATTGATCATGAATTTGATGAAGTAGAAAATAAATCTTTAAGATCTTGGTCTGTGGGATTTAAGGATGATGGTAGGAATACAAATTGTAATCAATTTTATTATGTACCTATTTATAACCCTTATATTACATCTATATAATATATTATAAGTGATCATTTTAATGAAATCAGATCAAACCTAATGGGGTTGTTGAACTAATTATTTATTGGATTTGGAAATTCCAAGGAGCTAGTTAGAGAATAAGATATATCCAAGTCAATGAATTTAGATAATTATCATCTTTATGCAAAATACCATCTTAAAATATACCTTATGAAGAATAATATTAAAGAATTTAAAGAAAAACTAGTATATTTGTATAAATACCTTTCATTTATTAGGTTGAAACTAAACCAAAGGTTTCTGAATTTAGTGTTTTAGGCTTCTACATCTTCTGATCCATAACCTGGTCCTCAAATACAATATTTATTTTATGAAGGTAGAATAAGATAAATCATTAGAGATAAGTGAAGATTTGTGTTTAATGAGTTTCAAAGAAAAAGGAAGTGATGTTAGATGGTTTTGAAACACATGTTTCCGATACTTTTTTATGGTTAGAAATGATATCAAACATGATAGAAGATAGAGAGAGCGAATATCAAAAGAGACATTTATTTCTATATGAAAAGTATTTTCAAAAATTCAAACATAAATTCAATGTTCATAAAATTTTCTAGTGATATAAATACACCTATTTTGAACCAAACATTTATGTATCAAGTGGAAAAGTTTAAAATACTAACTTTTGTTCAAGAATATTTCATGGAAAATTAAGAGGATTACTTTAAAGTAATAAAACATAGATCTACAGTAGTCAATGACTCTACTAAGTTCTATAAACCTACCTCTACACTACCAAAACAACCATCCTTGCACCTCATACCTTACCAATTACATGAAATCCTCATACTCATTCAAAATCAACTATTAAAACTTTTGTCTTGTATTCTAGACAATCAGTTCAATATCTCAAATTAGTTTCTAGGTGTGTGGCAATTCTAGACCCTAATACATCTTTTATATCAATTCATACCCAAAAAACCCAATGTTCTTTATCCTTTACCTCTAGAGCAACAGATATAATCCTTATTGATGAGATTTGAGATGTGCTAGATTCATACCCAGATTCAGATTCCCTACAGGGACAATATCTTTGTAATATCTCAATAACATCTTTTGATATTAATTAAATATATATATTTTTTTATCTTTTTCCTTGTATATTCTTAGTTATTTAAGTATCTATTTGTTATTTTTTGTTATATTTTACCCTAAATTCACTTTTTGATAATCCTAAAAGGAGGAGTAATTGTAAAATTAATTTAAGAGATTAAAGAATTTGAGAAACTTTGAGGAATTGGGAAATATAAGTTTATATTTATCAAAAATATATTTTAAATATTTTGATTCATTTCATTTAATATTTAATAATTTGAGGACATAAAAAGGGGTGATTGGTGGCTTAGTCTAGCACGTTCTTATTTTAATGTTACCAAATCATGTTTATTATGATTCTAATGAATTTCATGTTCTATAATAGTTAACTTTTTTTATCCAATCTGATAAAATTGGATAATTATTGAACTTATTGTGAGTACCCACCACATGTGTAATGTACCTACCATGAGAAGAATTCCAACTAAGTGCGAAGGTTAAGTGATGGTATGGAAATGACTGCACAATGACATCCTAGTGACCACATGTAGAATAAATCAACCATGAGTTAGATGAGAATTTTTTTCCAAGTCGGTAGGTGACCATGTGTTAAAGTTCAATTGACCACATTTCTAATGAACCTACAACATAAAGGATTCAACATACCACATGAACAACCAATATATCCTGTGATAAGTGAGTAAATTTTCTCTAAGTCTTGAACTGACTGTGTATATCTATTTTAGTGACCACATTAAGAAAGGAACATACCACATGAAGTAAAAAAGTTACCATGAAAACAAATGATGCTACCCTGTGAAGAAATGAAGCTACCATGAAAATAATGAATCTAAAATATGAATAGATGAATCTACCACATAAAAAATTCATGTGAACATTTGAGGAATTGAAGTGACCAAATTTGGAAGTGAAGTGGACTTAATAGAAAATGAAGTTACCATGCTTTGTGACCATGATAATTCACAATTCCAAGTAACCTTGTGAAGTAACCAGTAGAAAATAAACTATTCTTTATGTGAAGAAAAGTGACCATGTATAACATAATAAGTGGAGTATTTTCAAATATTCTATGGATATATTTTCATAGAATTAATTTTAGATTAAGTTTAATTAAGACTATAATGACTGTTCTCCAACAAATATGTGGGATATAGAGTTATCTTTATGAAAAATAACTACTCATGGAAAAAGTGAGAAATAAAATTGGAGATACACATAGAAAATAACACAGAATACATATTTTATTGAGATATATTGATACACATAGGAATCACACTAAACATTCCATTACACTATATTTTCACGAACTATCTATGAAAAATTGGTTGAGCTTATTCAAAGAATAAAATAAGGATTACTGAATATTCAAATCTAATCGTACTGAGCTTCATTAAATATTCTCCTTTCTTTTCTCTTCTCAATATATTATATATTATTTTTAAGATATGTTTATTATACTCTATTTAGTTTTTAATGAAGTATCATGTATTGTATTAGAGAGTTCAAGACACTCTCTCATTTATTAGTTTACATCTCTACTCCCATAAAGAACTATTGAAGAGGCTTTGTAGCTTGATCCCACTTCACGTGGTTGTTATCAGTTTATTACCCCCATGTAGAACATTGGTAGAGGCTATATATATCCTGGATATCCTTGTACATTGTTGTTTTTGTAAAACTCGATCCAGATTATGGATCAGTTTATTTGATTAGTAAACTGCTTTCCAGAAGGTGATTGCTATGTGGAGAGGATATGTCTCGTCTTGAGACTGAACCTTATGAGTTTATTAATTTTTGTTATTTCCTCTTTTATTTTCTATTTTTTAAAAAACCAATATAAATTTTCAAAAATATATAATAAAAAATTACTTTGATTGTAAACTTTAACAAGCCGCTTATATATGGTGTTTGATATAAGTAAATTTGTTTCAAATGTTTGAAGAGTTTTTAAAGCTGTTTTAACTAATTTGTGACTAAACCATTGAGAATATTTTTCAAATATCAAATTATATATTTCTGCTATTTTATTTAACGGGGAGTTTTTAATAAAAATAGGGATTTATTTTTTAATAATATTAATATAAATTTTAACTAGAAGCTAAATCCACCTCATCTTGAGTTTTCCACTTTGAATATACTAAAATATTTTAGAATAAAGCCAATGATATGGATATGGATATTGATATTGATAATGTATTTATTGGAATTTAAACTGATTTCAAAAGTATAGTTTGAGTTAATAAAGGATATTTCGTTATAAAATTAGAAGGGGTTTATTATTTTGAATATTCACATGTATTTTAGATAATGAAAATTTTAACTTTAAAATTATTTATAAAAGTTGGTTTTCCAGTTTGAAACTTGGTTATATGATTTTAAAATGATTTAAAGGAAAAAATGGTGTCTTGTTAAATAATTTTAATTTAATGAGTGGTATATTGGGAATATGTCCCATGTTTTTCACTTTGGACTCCCAGAAAGGTTTGGATTAAATATGAGAGTGTTTTACCTTTTGGATTCCTTATTACTGTGGTCTTTATGTAATCACATTATATATTTTTTAGGTTTTCTATCTTGGAGACTTGTCTCTATAGAGCCTAAAATAGATGGTATATTTGGAGTGCTTCTTGGCTATCATAGATTTTGGGTGACTATTTATTAGTCCATTCCTTTAGGTTTGTACTTAAATTATCTCTATGGAATGAATATTACCTTATATATGTGATTTAATCAGTGTTCAATTGTGTTTCAATGGTTTGATAGGATTTCAGCCTTCCATGTGATCTTGTTCTGAGAGTTTGGAAAGTAGAAGTCTTGGGTGTGTTCATAGATGACCAGGATGTGTGTTAAGCCCATTAAATTTTATAACCCAGTAGGTTCCTTTATCATTATAATTTGTTCTCTAGGGTTTTTTTGTTTCAGGCACACCACCCCAAGTTACCTCCTCTCCCAGATTTCTTCTAAGGCTAGCATTGAGGTTTATTATTCTAAAAGGTCAAATTCAAGGTAAATATACTAATGTTTTTCATTATCCTATTGGTTCATGTTTTTTTATCTTGTTTGATATGGGGGGAGGGTTTTTACCTTGTTCATGGATATAGGTATTCTTATGGTACTTATGAATTTTTGGTTGCGACCTTTGTGAATCATCCTTCCCTTGTAAAGACTTTTCTGAGCCCACACTTCCCAATTGAATTATTTATTCTTTATGACAATCTTAATTTTTTTTCATTTCTTAGAGTAATTGTTTGAATTGGATAGTTAGTGTTTTAGAATAATTATTTACTTTGGGGATACCATGATAGGTGATACTTTTGGGAAAATGATCCTTCTATGAAATTTTAGTTATTTATTCTTCTATTTGTTTCTATATTTCAAGGTTTTGCTATATTGTATGGATGTAGAAAAATTCTATGATTTTTTACCCAATAACCCCCACCCAATGGATTAATTTTAATGAAATTTTTTCAATGAATCTCCAATATTTATTTTTATCATATCCTTTTTATTTTATATGTTCCTTTGGTGTCAAAGTTTTTCTTAATGGAATGAAACTTTTACCTCATTTTGGGTCCCTTATAGATGTTGGTAATGATGGAATTTGGAATTTTTTGTATGTCCCATTTCCATATTTTGGATAGTGTTATTGATCATTAGTGGTAATTTCGGTTAGTCTTCACTTTTGCAGGATCATGTCCTTAGTTAGATGCTTTGACCCTCTTCTTTTTGAACCACCCATTTCATCAAAAGTAATTCTCAGGGTAGAAAGAGTTATGTTGGGGAGAATTATCGCACCCCAAACCTATTTTATTAATTTTATTTAATTATTTAATTATATTTAGTATCATCCTTGAATTTATGGAAGAATTGAGATTAAAATTTTGGAATTTTATCATAAGAATACCGTTAGATGAAATTGTATACAAATTGTGCATGTGTGCCTATAATTTTTATAGAGCCAAACCATATGGTTAGTGAATGGATTGCCTAACCATGCACCCAGACCATGTGGGGTGATTTGGTTCTTTTAGTGGGGGTTCAATGTTAGCATACAGTTTGGCTAACTGCGCGACCAAACTTTTCAATGTGTCAATGACTTAAAAAAAATTGGTTTTTCAAAAATTCCTCTCTCCTATTTTAATTAATATCCCTCCTCAATCACATATATTCCTATCATGCTTGAAACCCATCCAAGGGGATCCCCCACATGAATTATTTCCCTCATTCTATACCCTCTCCTGGTTTATTTCATTTTTTTCTTGTGGTATTCACTAGTTAGGGTCTCTCCTCCTCTTCTCTCCCATATTTACTTATTCTTCATGATTTTTCTTCTCTCCCTTGAGGTGAGAATGAACTAGAAGAACCCTAACCCAATTTGGATATATTTTTGTACAATTATTGGTTTCTAAGTCATGTGAGACCCATATTGATGCTGATTCTAATCAATATTCAACAAAGGCAATGATTTTATCCTCGATTCCATATAGGATACCCCTTGTTTTAGGGATTTAAATTTTAGAACCTTGTTTTTATTATGATTTTAATCCCTTATTTTGATATAAACGTGTAATATTAAATACATATTGTTATTTGGAATGAAAAACATGATTCACATGATTTTCATTTTTATTAAATTGTTTCCCTTCCTAATTGAAACTTTTTCAAAATATATTTTGAATTTCTTGTTTTGATGAAATCCACAATTACCTTTTTAAATGAATTTTGAGGCTTTAAGAGGTGTTTTGGATATTGAAGAAAATTAGGAAATGACCCCTTTTGGTTTTACATTAAATTTCAATTATTTACTTGAAATTACAAGTATCAACCTAGTATTCTAAAATTTATATTTAATAAAAAGAGAGAGCCTTGAAACCAAATTATCACCCTAGTTAATTGTAGAAATATACATGTTTGAACATATATGTATAGGTGTGAGTAAAAAATCCCATGAGAGTGTGTGAATTTGGGAAACAATAATGACATATATATATAAATGTTGTAATGTATACGAGTATAATAATTTATGGGTATATTTGAAATCGAATTGAATAACTAATTTGGATTTCAAATGAGTTTTTATAAAGTTTAACAAAAATATGAAAGGCCCGTTTTCACCTTTAAATAAATTTTTACACCTCTATTTTATTTTTTCTAAATCCCTAGATATTATTTAGTATTAAATTTCTTAAATAAAATGATATGTGCTTAGCTTTCCCTTAGTTGTTATTGATCTTTTGTAATTATGATAAATTTTATAATTTCCTCATGTTGTTGAATTTTATTATTTTTTAATCATGTTTATGGTTCAAAATTCATGGGAAGCCTAAGTACTGGGGTAAGAGAACCTAGTTCAGTACAAGTTCCCTTCTAATAGATTATTCATAGTGAAGTTAATTTGGTTCTATTTCTATTAGTTAATGAAATTATATTATTTCCATTAATTAATGGTTTCTATAATTAGTGATGTTAGTTCTAGGTTTCTCCCAGCCATATTGACCATCAGGGTGTTTTATTATAAAGTACTTTTTAGTATCTTTCTTATATATTATAATTTTTTATTTAATTTATATTTTCAATCATTTATAGTATTTTATTTTTATTTTATTCACACTTTCATTTCTATAAATCATGATTGAATTTTAAGGTTTATAGATTTTTTTTTCAAATGTGTTTTAATTGGTTGTTTTGGGGGCTTGATCTTGATAAATTTTTAAAGATATTTCTTTCATTCTAAAGAAAATAAAGGGATAGTTTAAAATTGTTTTACGAGATTTATATTGGGTTTTTTATAAATTCAAATAAAAAATCTATTTTTAATAATTTATTTTTAAACTATCATAACAAGGATCCTATATTTAAATCATTTACATGGGGTATGGTTCACTTGGCTTGCCAAGTCAGCTTAATTTCTCATGCATATCATTATCTTTCAAGTTTGATGTTTCATCTTATCTATTTCTACCCATGGGGCATTGAGGTTCTATTTTTTAGATGGTGATATGTATAATCACATAAAGGTATGCTGTTATGGTTTTTCTTATTTTATTTTAGTATATTTTATTACATGAGCCACATAGTCCTTTTAACACTTTCTATAGATGAAGGGTATATATATCTTTGGGAAGCTAGGAGGGCACTGGAGGTGGAAATAGTTTCTTTGTCAAGGAGGGAGACCAAGGGTGAGCAGAGGGATTAGTTAGCTTGTTTTTATTATATGTTAATTTTTTAAACTGTTTCTATATTTAAAAGAACTATTTGATTTGGTGTCGACGTCCAACATATGGATTGTTCATTATAAAATTTTATTTATTTTCTTGTTTTCTTATCATTATATGGAAAAATCCATCCCCCTAAGAAATTATAAGGACCAAAACACTTGACACCACCCCGGGGTGATCAAGACATTCCCTAGGGATGTTGTTGGATGGCTCGGGCATCCTATAGAGGAAAAACTCCAGATGGTTGGTGACATGTTGAAATTATACCATATCGCTAGTGACTGTCCACTAACCAACTGGTGGCCAACCCAGTGGACTTATAGTTTTGCTGGGATTATCAGCTAAATGATGATCCATCAACGGCAAGCCAATATCCAAATAAGTGGCCATGTAGTTCTTCTAGGATTACAACCTAGCCAATGTTCCTGAAATGGATAGATAGTGGGATTATTAATGGTTTTTATCAGGGTTATCATTTTAATTTAATTGAGATTACCTATTTTATACTTCTAACAAATCCCTCAAACCTCAATTGAGTTTTATGAATCTAGGAAAATTCCTTGGTGGTTATGGACATATATATATATATATCTTAAATACTGGGATATTAAAATCATTGTTGGTTTCAATTGATTTCTATGAGTAATTATAACCCCTTTTATTCCTTATATCACCATCTCATCTTAGTTTATTGTTCTAGAACTCTAAATCAATGAATTTTGTTCTAATCTAGGGTCCCTGACTCTCCGAAATCAATATGAGTCAAGACCCTTGGAACCTGATGCTTGTTACACTTAAGGAATGTGTTCTTGAGATATCCCTTGAAGTCTTGATGCTTATCCATGTGTGTATGATGTGAATTCATGATGACATAATGTTTATTTTAACTAATTAAATTACTTATGACGTGTAACACTAATGTAATCATCTACAACCCTTTTTAGTATATGAGAAATCTACTGGCATGTTTAGAGTTGGACTTGGGCCCCCACATGAGGTGAGATAACCTTTTAAAAATAAAAAACAACAAAAAATGGAAACCCTAGGAGTGACTTGGTCTTGGTTAATGACAAATTCAATTTTAGAGATTCTTAGGACGTACCCTATGATCTGATTCATGTGATAAGTGATGAACTATTGATTAATTACTTTGATTAAATGGTTAATGATGTGGTAAATTGATCAAATAGTTTATTGATGAAATATATTTATTAAATAGTTTTTGATATGATATAATTATTAATTGATTTATTAATGAAATTTTGTTAAAATTTTATTTGATCAATCATTGTTAAATGGATATTTTTATAAAATCAACCTAATTAAATGATGAACTTGTGTTTGTGAAGTGATAATCATGAGATCATGAAATTGAATATATGTCAGTTTTTATTTTTAATTTTTGGGGGAACTTTTACATTGTTCCTTGGATTTGGTGTGACCATTATAATATATTATTGGGGGACCTTAATGTTATTCCAAGGATATAGTATGATAATATTTTTATTTATTTTTTATAATGGGAACTTGATGTGATTTTTTGGATTTGATATGCTTGTATTATTGATTATTACTATGGGGGGGGGACCCTGATGTTATTCCAAGGATTTTATATTCCCATATTATTGATTATTACTATTAGGGGACCTTGATATGATTCTAAGGATATGGTATTTCTGTAATATTGATTCTTACTATTGGCGGAATTTGAGGTGATTCCAAGTATCTAGTATACCTATATACTTATAAAATAGACTATGATACTATAGAAAAAGACATCTGATACTAGTCGAATTAGGTATGGTTGATCCTGAGTTCCATCCTAGATCTAAGGGTTGAAAATATTTATTATTTATGTATTATTATATATCACTGTAATTACTTACCTTCACATAATTATATATATAATCCATACTGGATATAAATTATACACCATTGGTGGTGGCCTGTAGAGTTTTACTCACACCCTGCTCAGGCCTCCCTTATTACCGGAGAAGATTTCATTATTATAGGTTAGGATAAGGGAAAGGCCCCATTTTTTGATATATAAATCGGTTTGGTAGGATTTTAGCTTGGATAGTGGGATGAGTAATGTTATTAAAACCAATTAGAATTTATTTTTCATGTTGATTATTATTTTAGGTCTTTGGTAGTTTATTGTATGATCTTAATTTTATGTCAATGTGGTTTTTAGTAGTGTATTATTTATCTCTTACCTTGACATGTTATTGTGATGGTGTGTGATGGATGAAAATTTTCTGATTTTTACTATTATTTATACTTTGACCTGAGGATATAGTCTCCCCATGATGTCATCTTAGTCCCTTATTTCTTTTTAATGACCTATGGCATATGGGGAGGTGCTATTAAGGCCATGTAGTGACTCAATTATATTATTTATGAGTGAACTAATTTAGAGATGTTACAAAATGGTATTAGAGAAAATTTTATTCTATATTACTATTTGGTCTTATAAGAATTGAGATATGTTATTATCAGGTCTTGGTATGAAATTAATGCCAAGGAGTATCTAACCCACATATGAGGAAAGCACAAGTTACCAAGGGATGGATTGCTGTTTTGGTTTTCACTGTTACCATTGATTGATTTCAACTCAAGTGATGTACTTTAGTTTCAATATTTATTATTATTTCTATGATTTGACTCATGATATGGTATGATATGAGGGAGAGTATTCATGCATGATGATAGAAACATAGGTATTTCACTTTGTTGTGTGATTATTATGATAAGTAGCTAAATAAAATTGATTCCCTTATAATTTATAAACTGTTGAATATAAATATTATATTTTTATTCTTATCATCACAAACCTTCAATAAAATTTTCTAATTCTTCTATAATGTTGTTACAAGAATAAATTTTTAAATATAGGAAAATTCCTAATTGAATACGTATTGTAGTGTGATGAGAAGGTGTAAATTACCACGTCCGTCTTGCTATTAGAGTAGTTCCTCTTATTTCTCAAGAGAATATAGTAGATGAAAAATCCATGCCAAATAATTATGAGTTATATATTTTATGGAAATAGGGCCTCCATAAGCTGAACCAACTATGTCAAACCTCACAAAAATAGTTTCAAAATTAACACCCATCGACCTTTGAAGGGTAAAGTGTCCCCCATGAGGTAGTGTTTTGGGTGTAATCAGTTCATACCATCTTTGACCATCAAGAGACTCATTCAGAGATGATATATAGGATTTTGGCTCATATGATTTGAGGATTACTGAAACGATGGTGGGATAGTTTTTTTCTAATAACACTAGAATGTTTACATGACTTGGAAGGAATTATAAATTAGGTTCCTTAATTATTTATTTCTAGAGACCTTGATGGGAATAAAAGTTTATGAACATTATGATCCTTGGGCAAGGAGGTATATTTATGATGGATTACACTGCCAATTTCATGGAAATTCAATTTTTTTTTCTCGAAATTTGGAAGTGGATGAGATAACTAGTCTAAAGTTCTTTGAATATGACCTTATATATGAGACAAGGTCACAGGTCAATGTATTTTACTTGATGATTTTTTCTGAGGTGGTGAACTGGGCCATTATCACAGAGAAAAACCCGATAGAGGCCCTAGTGGGTTGGAAGACAGTTATGTATATGAGAACTAGTAGAGAATTATCTAGTAGTAGGAAGTGCCACTATGAGACTTATATCTAGGGAAGTAGTAGGTAGAGAAGCTTGGGTAATGTGCCAATGTGATGTTATCAGAGTCATAAGGTTGGACCAAAGTGACCTCAGTGTGGCCTACCAAAAGGAAACTATTGATCTTATAGAATTATGGGGGAACTTATAGATGTTCTATTGTAACCCTCTACAGATTTCCATTAATGAGATGCTCATTAAACCATAAAATTATGGGATGTAAACACCTGTTCCACAGAAGAAAGGTATCTAGAGCTTTAGAAACCACACTGATGACATGAGTGATATGATACCCCATGTCTAGGGAGTAGCTTCAAAATAGTTGTGTAGTTTGAGGGGGACATGATGATCCATAGGATAGTGAAATGTGATAACTTCGTGTTGTACAATCTACACCACCCAGTTATAATGTTGAAATTTATACCATTCATGTTAGGATTCTCGTGGCCTCTACCTATGAATATGATTTATTTAATAAAATAGTTTTTAACTCTTAATAACCTTTAATTCATTAATAACTTATAAATCATTATGGATCACTTTTCTGGGGTGATGACCATATATATGCAACTTTGAAAGAGGTCACAGGGAATTCATTACTATAGATAATTCACACTATAAGTCAATGTTTATTTATTTCTTTAGGATTTATATATTATTTAAATAAAAAGTATAAATTTGATTCTAAAATTTTATTGGTTCGTACCATATCGAGCTTGTATAAACTACTACCATTATCATATATCCTTTAATTATCTTAATAGTAGCAACCATGTTAATGAGAGAGAGTGGGATTTACAAGAAATAAATTTAGGACCCAACCTTTAATAGTTAAGAGGAATTATATCCTAGATAACCGTACTCATATTGGATAATGAAATAACACAGTAGGATATGTATCCATCTATTTTATAATAGCTACAAGATGTTGTTATAGATAATTTCCTATAATTTCTACCTTAGAGGGAGGTGGAGTCCAATATTGAGCTCATGTCATGGGGTAGAGCCAAGTTATATTCCCCCTTATTAGATGGATCTTTTATAAATTCATGAATTAAAAGATTAGTTGTTAGCCTTGGAATATAAAGGATTTATCCATCTGATTAATTCATGAAGAGGATCTCCAGTCCTATTCTCCAAAAATGTCAATGAATCCTTGATATTATACATAGATTATTGAATTTTAAACTAGGTGAAGATAAAAAACCAATACCCACTTCCATGTATAGAAGATATATTTTATCAACTTAGGGGTGACCATATGTTTTCCTAGATTTACTTGAGAATGAGATATCACCAATTGAGGGTAAGGCCTTCTTACATATCATGTACTTAATTTAGAAGTAGGTATAACCTATATAAGTATTTATTCATGTTTTTCAGCTTGATGAATTCACCTAAAGTATAATGTACTTGATAAATATATTTTCACACCTAAATAGACAAATTTTAGTTATTTTTTGATGATATCCTTGTTTACATTAATTCATAGGAGGAGTACATATGGAATCTGGTAGTTTTTTTGGAAACCTTAAGGGAGAACTAGTTATATGATATGTTATTTATGTGTTTATTCTATAGGAATTAATTAAAATTCTTGGGGAATGAGATATGTAAATTTATAGTTTCAATGGACACTAAGAAGGCAAGTGTTGTAGTTTTTTGGTAGAGGACCAATAACATATTTTTTGAGATTTGTTTATTATTGGGTTTGGCTAGATATTATAAGAAGATTTTCCAAGATTTATCACACGTGTAATCAATGATGAAAAACCTAAACAGTAAAGGGGTGTTATGATTTTTATGATAATGACTTTCAAGAGTTCAAGGAAAGGTTGACCACAACACTGATTCTTATCATACCTAAGGCAAGTATGGAGTATTTTTTGCATTGAGATTATTTTAGAGTTAGGATAGGAGTATTCTTGATGTAAAATTGTTATGTGGTTACTTATGGATCCTGAAAATTGAGTTCTTATGAGATAAATTATCCCAAACATGATTTGGAATTGGAAAATGTGATACATTATTTAAAATATTGACATCATTATATATCATTCGAGCAATTCATGGAATATATGAACCATAAAATCCTGAAATGAATTTCCTTACAATAGGATTTAAATCATTGTTTGTGGAGATAGGATGAGTACCTATAGTATTTTTATTTCGAGATATCAGAGACCCATATAAAATAAAACACCATTTTTAATGCTTTGAGAAAGAAAACCTAGACTCAAGTAGTATATGATTATTCAAGTGAGTGGAATATGATGGGTCATTTGTAAGAGATCAATTTGAATGTATAGGAGTATCATGTTTGAGAAAAGCTTATATATTTATTCATTAATCCCTTTATTTTTAATAAGATATAACATGAGACAATTTTTAGACCCATAATTCTTATCTCCAAGGAAAAACTTATATATTTTTGAGCTGTTAGCAAATTGGACCATCAAATAGGATGAGATTATTCATGCCCATGGACATGTATTAGATCTCTAGGACATGTGCGAGGAATTTATGAGGGAGTTTCATGCTTCAATGTGGTATGTAAACCATTGTTTGGTGTACAAAGATGAGAATATAGATAACATGCTTAGTGATGCGATGCTCCACCTGTCAGTAGGTGAAGGCTGGTTAGCAATAGTCTTCTGGTCTATAGTCATTTCCTATAACTGATTGGAAATGGGATAATTTCACTATGGATTTCAAGACTATTTTACCAAGGAAACCTGAGAGGAATGATGATTCTGGAGTTATCATTATGTCCATGTGTATTTGATTTATATGGGAGTAAAATTCATGAATAGTTTAATAAGATCATGTGTCTTTGAATTATAGGGATCCATTTGAGGCCATGTGTGGTTGGTTGTGTAATTCACCATTTTGTTGGTTAGATACTCAAGAGTTAGCACTCATTGGTATGAGTCTCATATAGGAGACATCATAGAATGTTCAGTTGATTAGGAAGGTTTAACCACCACCCAGAGTAGATAAGAGTCATATGTTGATCATCGATAGAGACCATTGAAGTTTGAGGTTGGAGAATAATTATTTTTATGGGTGTATCTAAGGTCAGTACATCACCATATTAGGAAGAAATCAAAATTTTCACTTAGGTATGTTAGGTTGATTGAGGTTGTGGACTAGATTAGTGTTATGGAATAAAAGTTTCACCTTTTATAGCACTTCAATGCTAGGAAAAACATTTTCCACATGTCATAACTTTAGTGGTATCACCCTGATCCATCACATGTGATCAAAACCAATGATATTAAGATAGATATTGATGATAATTTTAAGGTCCTTCTAGTTCATATAGTGAATCAGAGCGAAAATACCTTACACAGGAAGAAAATTCCTCTAATATGAGTGTTATGGAAGCACGAGTACATCTAGGAGGAGACATGAGAATGGGAATATGACTTGTGGGGACAATAATTAGAGTTATTAACCAATGATTCTAGGTAATGATCATGAGGACAACTTGATGATGATATTTTATATGGTGGAGAGGTTTTAACACCTTAACCCTTTCCTTTAAGGCATGATACTATTTCTTTTTTGGTGAACCTCCTTTATTATCCTTATATGTTTATGTTTTTTGGTTTTAGGACCATCCCTTAGTGTGTTTGGGTGGTCAAAACCAAAAAATTCAGAAAAAGAGAATATTTGGGACTGCTATAGGTATATTGGCTCGTCGATGGACAATCCATTGTCCTTATAGTCCTATTACACTCACCAAATAGCCAAGAATTTAGAAGTGGCTAGCCAATGGCCAAGATAGAAGCCTAATAGTTTGTTCGGGATTACTGTCTACCCAATGAGCTCGTAACAACCAGCTGGTGGTCCACTAGCTCACCAATGGGGGTGATTCTAGATGTGTTTTGATTATGGGAAGAATAGTAATTTCCCTAGGATTCCTTATTTTCTATTTTTATCAAATACCTCAACCGTCACTCGAATTGTAAGGATCTCCGGGCTGATATTGGGTCCTTGTCTCACTAGGCTAAATTTTTGTGATGAACCTTTGAAATTGAGGCTTATTACGCTTGATGTAGGTGGTCTGGAGCGATCCCATGAATTCTTGATGCTTTTCCTTGTGTTTGTGATGTGCAGACATGCCTATATAATGTGTTTTTGTCATAATAAAATTAGTAATTTATGTGTGAACCTAATATAAATGTTTATAACCTTTTTCTAGCTTCGATTGGCCTTTTAGAATATTTAGACCTAGACTTGGGCCACCATGTGAGGTGTTCCAACCTTTTAATATTAAATGATAATTAAAAAGTGGTGACCTTAGGAGCACTTTGGCCTTATTTAATTAATAATGGAATTTTAGAGATGCTTAAGACATACCATATGATTTGATGCATGTGATAATTAAATAACTCTTGATTAATTAATTTGATTAAATGGTTAATGATGTGATAAATTGATCAAATAGTTTATTTCTAAAATAGATTTATTAAATGGTTTATTGATATGATATAATTATTAAATTATTCATTGATGAACTCTGATCAAATGTTTTATTGATGAATCACTGGTCAATGAATTTTGATGGATGATCAACCTAATGAAATGATGAACTTTTTTTTGTGAAATGATAATCATGTGATTATGAAATTGAAGATATTCCCATTATTATATTTAGTGTTGGGGGGGGGGGGGCTTGGAAATGATTCCTTAGATCTGATGTGACTATAATTATATATTATTGGGAGACCCTAACAAGATTCCATGGATCTTGTATACCCTTATTATTGATTATTTACTATTTGGGACCTTGATGTCATAATGGGGATTTAGTATTCTTGTATTACTGATTATTACCATTGGGGGACCATGACATGATTCTAAGGATTTTGTATGCATGTATTATCGATTGTTACTGTTGTGGGACCTTGACATGATTTCATGGATCTAGTATGAACATATTATTGATTATTAGTTTTGGAGGACCTTGTGATGATTCTAAGGATATAGTGTTCCCTTATACATATAAATTAGACTATGATTCTATGGATATAGAAATTTTGAACTTACCAAAATAGGTATAGCTGACCTCGGGTGCCATCCTAAATCCAAGGGTTGGAAATATTTATTATTTTTTCATTTATACGTCTCACCATAATTACCATACATGCACATCAGTATATACATCATTTAAACTAGATATGATATAGACAACATTGGTGGTGGTTTATTGAGTTTTACTTACACCCTTCTTGGGATTCCCTTGGTACATAAGATGATTTCATGGTTGCAGGTGCAGATAAGGGGAAACCCCTCTGTTTTATGGTTGACCAAGTATGTCAGGATTAAAGAATGGATAGTTGGACCGAGCATGGCCTCATAACCATTTGAGATTTATCTTTCATGTTTTGGATTATTTTGTGACATGGATAGTTTACTATGTGATCAATTTTTTACTTCCTCATGTTTATACATTGTGGATTATGCGACACTTTCCTTAACACATGCTTGTGATGGTATGTGATGGATGATATTTTTCTGATTTCTAGTATTATTTCTACTCTGACCATAGGTTATAATCCACCCATGATATGCTTTAACACCCATTCCATTTTTCGACAGCCTTTGGAATATGGGGAGGCATGCTTAAGGCCATGTAGTGACTCGATTTAGTTACTTATAAGTGAACTAGCCCAGGGACATTAAAATATATGTATGTTTGTGTATATGTATGTATGTGGGTGAATGTGTGAAAATGAATGTATATATATGTAATTGTATGTATGTGTATGTGTATGTGTTTGTGTATATATGTGTATGTGCGAGTGTGTGTGTGTGTTTATATGTATGTATATAGATGTATATTTTATGAATGTGTATTTTTATATGTGCATTCATATTTAGGTATGTATGTGTATGTATGTGCATGTATGTGTATGAATGTGTATGTATGTGTGTGTAAGTTGTGTATATGTATATATGTATATGTATGTATGCATGTGTATGCATGTATATGTATATATGTATGTGTATGTGTATGTGTATGTGTATGTGTATGTGTATGTGTATGTGTATGTGTATGTGTATGTGTATGTGTATGTGTATGTGTATGTGTATGTGTATGTGTATGTGTATGTGTATGTGTATGTGTATGTGTATGTGTATGTGTATGTGTATGTGTATGTGTATGTGTATGTGTATGTGTATGTGTATGTGTATGTGTATGTGTATGTGTATGTGTATGTGTATGTGTATGTGTATGTGTATGTGTATGTGTATGTGTATGTGTATGTGTATGTGTATGTGTATGTGTATGTGTATGTGTATGTGTATGTGTATGTGTATGTGTATGTGTATGTGTATGTGTATGTGTATGTGTATGTGTATGTGTATGTGTATGTGTATGTGTATGTGTATGTGTATGTGTATCTGTATGTGTATGAGTATGTGTATGTATGTGCGTGCAAGTATGTATGTGCATGTTTATGTAGCATGTTTGTGTTTATGCAGTATGTGTATATATGCATATATATGCATATATATGTTTATATCATTGTATGTATGTGAGTGTGTATGTAAGTATATGCACGTGTATGTGTATTTAGATGTCTATAGGCATGTATATGCATGTGTATGTGTAATTATGTGTATATGTGTTTATGTTCATGCGTATGTGCTTGTATGTCTATATCTTTATGTCTATGTGGGTGTATGTGTGTGTATGTAATGCATATGTCTTTGTATATGTATATGAATATATCATTATATAAAATAAAAAAATTCATTTATATTTCAAACTGACATACATCATTGTAGTACACACACACACACACACAAGTAGTGAATCCTCTCTATAGATCACATTGAAGGAGATACCAACTCTACTCAAGTACTCTGTGGTGGGAACTCTAGCATCTCCTACCATGAATGTTATTGATCTCTCACCCATGACACCATACATTAAAGAAAATGAAACCTATAAAAAATTTAAGAAATAAGATAAGGACCACAATCCCATGGCTGGGGGACCCAAGTTACTCCATGTAACATGAGCATATACTCTCCAAAAAAGGGACGCAAAGATGAAAAAGGTAACTTTTGCTTTCTCTCTCATTTCATAGACCTCGTGAAATCTATATATGATTCATTTGTAAAGGGTTAAAAAAATGAAGCGATTAGGATATGAAACTCCAAATCCACCCCATCAGATGACATTAAGAGTGAGAGACAGTTTAAAGGCCTTGATGATGTTTCTGTAGGCTGGTTCGACTTTCAATTTGAGAATTGTTTTACAAAATATAACTTGGAATTTTAGAATTTGATGATTACTATGAATTCATTGAAATAATTTATCTCAATATTGAGGATCATTTGAGAACTTTTCCAAGGATAGAAATTCAAGAGTTAAGATGGAAGTATATTAGAAGATATATTCTGGATGAAAAAATTCTGAATCATTAAAAGATGATAAAGATCTCTGGAAGGGGGATAGCCTTTATGGGAGAGCCCAACCTCCCCAAGGTAGAGTCTATCATAATAACAGGTAAGAATCAGATTTTTAGGCCTTTTTTATCCTCTAATAAGAATATTTTATGCCTGTATGCCCCTTCCTCTCCCCTATTTCATTTTGTTTTCCCTTATAAAGATGGATTGACCCTCGACCTTTTCTAATTCAATATTTATTCATTTTTATTTTAATATTTATTTTTTAAATACTTATACAATAATTATTTCTTCTTTTTTAATAAATAATTTTTTGTAAATAGTTTTTATTTAAATGAAATTTATATTGTGTATTATTTATTTATTTTAGTAATTACTCATTTATATTATTTTATTAATATATATAATTTATATGATTTATTCATTTTTAATATTTTTTTAATTTACACAATTAATATTGTTTATTCATTTTTAGTATTTATATAATTTATATAACTAATATAATTTATACATTTTTAATATTTTTTTAATTTTATAATTAATATTATTTATTCATTTAATATTACATATTGATTTATAATATTTTTTTATTTTATTAAATGTTAATATTTTTTCAATTTATTAAATATTATTATTATTTTTTTGATTATAAATTAATTTCTTAATTTTCATTATTTAGGTTTACATAATTATCATTTTATTGTATTTTTTAAATGTAATTATTATTTTTTGAAAACAAGTATTTATCGAGGAAATGTTTAAATTTTATGAGCGCTAAAGCCGGTGTTGATAAATCCATACTTTATAACCACTAAATTGAGCACAGATAAAATTACAATTCAATACTGATAAAAAATGATTTTCATTTTAACACTGATAAATGTATATTTTTATCAGTAGTTTTTCACTATCATAGATATTACCCTTTACGTTCTTTTAGAAGAACCCTAACAAAGATCGTTGCTCCTCATTCTAATCAATCTCTCATGGAAGCTGATGTCTACTTCCCCCTCCTTCAAACTCGTTGAACGAATCTACCATTGAACAAATTTATTTTTGTCAATAATTAATTCTTTTTTAATAATCATTTATAGTTTTTCTCTCTTTTTTCATTCTTCCCATATGAAACATCACCCTGTGACTCTTCCCAGTAACCTCTGTTTCTACTCCTCCCCAAAACCCATCACTATAATCCCATGTCAATTCTTTTCAATCACCATATAAACATCTTGTCTCTACCCCATCACTATAACCCTCTATCATTATAACCTTATGTCTACACTGTACCTTCAATTTCTTCAAAAATATTTTCGAGCTCTTCCTCAAGATTATAAATAAGTGACGAGGGTTTCATGTCTTTTTTGTCTTGATGATTCACTATAATGTTGTCTCTTGGTGTAATTTTCCAAAATTTTAAATGTAAAAAACATATAAATAAAAATCTTCATGTGAAAATATGGAATTATAAAAACACTTATTTAAGGAAAAATAAATACCAAAAAAATTTATGTTACTAAATAATTAAACATATTTAACAATATTAAATTATATATATATATATATTAAAACACATAAAAAAATATAAAATAAAAATAAAATAATAGACTATATATATAACCTAATAATAAGCAATTAGGTATAGAGAAGACAATTATCTCCCATTAAACAATGAAACACGAATAAACAAAAAAGGATGTTTGTATCCAACACTTTTTTTATTGTCCAATCTTCCATGATAGAACACATCTCAATATTTAATGATGGGTTCTTGGTTGTGATTGTGTATATAAAATGCATTCCATGATTACATATTTTTTGTAGGATCTCCATTTGTTTTGACATGGTTAAATTCCATTATTTAAACAAATAATTCTTTATAATACATTTTTTGGTTGGGTTATCATAATTTTAAAAATTTAGTAACCATGCTATGAAAAAACTCAGGTCATCCCCTAATAGGACAATTTTTTAGCCCATGGTAAGGCTCAAAGGGTGTTCTTGATCCCTATGGGTTGGTGATAAGAACATGAATATCAAAGAATCACCTTTGGGAAGGATTTATATTATAAAGAAAAAAATATGAGGATCTTTCTAGAATAATGGAAATAAACAATATCCCAACAGAAAATAAATAAAAGAAACTCCAAACAAGTATTCCATATAACATGAAAATTTTGGTAAAGATAAAAGTTTAACAATGGCAATACAATTACTGGTCCTGAGATAAAGTAAAATGAAAAATCACTACATCACATATCCATGTGACATGTGGTTCATCATCCCACTATTCCACTACCATAACTCAAACTAAACTTTAATGAGAATCCACTACCACCAAGCAGTGCCTTTCCCTTTCCTACATCATACAAAACAATATCTAGATACACCCATTGGGTGTATGTAGGATGTGAGCTCAAAAGTATAGTGGGGTTTTACTAAGTGTTCCTTAAGATGAATATATTAAATAATTTAATTATGATTTTTCAAATAAATACAATATTTGGGGATAATATTTTCATAATATTTCATAAAACATAAATAATAACCACTTTGCAATAGCTTTAAAATAAAGACATGAAAAAAAGTTTTCATAGTTAAAATAAAATATGGAAATAAAAAATTCAATAATTGTCTAAAAATTTCATATGTATAAACAATTTTTCAAACATGAATTAATATCTAATACTACTAATAATAAAAATTTATCACCCTAATAAAGAGTCCTAAGGTATTTCAGTTTAGGTCTATCTAGGATCATCACACCACAAAGGACCAAAGAAAAATAAATTAATGCACACTCACATCCCAAGAGCAGGGGCCTAGTGTAACATCCTGGATTTAAGGTACACACTCTTTGATGCATAAGAGTGAGTTTCTTTGGTTAAAAGGGAATCCCGAATGGTTTTGAGAGTGTTTCTATAGAACTTGGGTTGGTTGTAGCTTGAATGAAATTTTTACATCATAATACCCTATCTTATGGAATAATAATTCATGGGGTATGATCCTTGAAAATTGTCTGTAGCATAAATACATTTATGAAATAGAAACTATCTTTTACATAAAAAATATATCACCTGATATATCTAACATGTGGTGATGTTTTTTTTCATTATATATAAACTATGTGGATTTTATATGATAAATCTCTAGTTTAATAATTAAACCCATCATGGATTGTAGGATTTATGAACTATAATCATGAATAATACTTCATCCATATTTTTCTCCTTACTTCAAACCCTAATTATTCATTCATGTGATTTTGGGTGTTCCCTCTCCTTCTAGGTTGCTTGGTTTGGGGATCGATCTCTGTAGTGGTAGCACTGCATCTCTCTCTGTAAGGGAACTTTTGGTTTCTTAATTTCCATGGGTTATGATAGTGGTTTTGGTTTACATTTATAGGATATATTGACCAAATATTGATTATTTATTGATTCATCTATACTTTTTTGTGAAGTATTCATCTAGGGGATGATCCTTTCTTTATTTGTGGTGCTGCATGCATGGTAATTGAGGTATATGTGACCTAACCTATCCTCTAACCCTTTTTATTATGTATATTGATTATAAGATATGGGAATCAATTCTAGGTCTTTATTTTGTTTTTCTTATTTCCCTTCAGTGTTGGTGGCTCTCGTTGTGGTTGGTTTGCGACCTTAGTTTAATATTGATTATTTTGTCTCTATCCAATGTTATGTTAATTATTTATTGCTCATTTTTTGTTAAATTATTTTCTAAATGAAATGGAATTATTTATTTCTTTGTGTGCATGAAGTGGTTTTCTGAAGAAAAAAAAATGATATTCTCCTTGTTTTGTTAAAATAATGATTATTTTCAAATCCTTGTGAAATAAATTGTGAAATGGGTTTTTAAAGAAGTTTTTTATGGAAAGAAAATGGTGTTTGAAGTTGTATTATGAAATATTTAATCCCTTTTAAAATTATTTTACACGATGAACATGGGATCATTGGGTACTTAGGTGGGAGGTGTAGTATTGGGGATCACCCTTTGATATAGTTAGGAGGGTTCACTTTTTAGTGTGTTCTTCCATTCTTGTATTATAATAAATTTTTCTATAGGACTTGAATTGAGATTGTAGAAGGGTTCACTTTATAGGGTGATCCTATGTTCCCTATACCTTGATTCATGAGTACTTGGGGCTTGTTGTGGGCACTAGTTATGAATTATGTACGAATGACCTAGATAACTGGACTATGAGTTATCCTTGGCATGTTTATCCTTTTTGTGTTGGTTTAGTACTTCTTTTACTTGATATACTCAATTTTTTATGAAATGGAAACAAATTGTAAGATTTAGGATTTGAAACTATTTTATGTGGATTGTTTTGGAATAGTGGGAAAAGGGCAAATTATTTGACATTGTTTTGATATAAAAATTATTTACTACTTATCATGCCATGTTTTTTAAATTGAGAATATGAGATTTTTGTACAAAGACTTGATATGGAACACATGGGTGAGATACCACTAAGCCTTTTTAGCTCAACCCTCACACATACCTTCGACGAAGTGTAGAAATGGTATTGTATTTGAATATAGGAAAAGTAATGGTGGTGATGTTCATATTGGATGGGTATGGGTAGGTGTTAGTGACATGATTGGATGTTTCCCACTAATCATATGAAATATATGGTTTCTGTTTTAATCATCTTTTATTTTTTTACATGTACCTTGGAATTTGATTTGGATGATTTAAATTTTATTGTTGCTATTATTTGTCTTTGGTTATGTCATATATTTCTTTTAGTTATCTTATAATATTTCTTTCCTTTATGTATATATATGCTGTGAAGTTTGTTTCAGGTTGGTAGATATTATTCCCTTTGTTTTTTTTGATGCCTGAGTGCTAGTCGCCATCCCATGATGATCGATAACTCCCTTCAGGTGTGTGGTGGATTGGTTTGGATTCTAGTTTTGAGGGTATATTTGGTTGGTTTTTAACAATTTGGTATCAAATATGAGGTTATGATCATTCTTTGAAGTTGGTAGATTGGATATAGGATTGTTATGACTTGATAGGCAGGTCGTAGTGAGTGTATGACCAAATCTTTTTGTTATGACACTCAAGTTACCATCGAATGTCATGATGTGTGTTTCCTATGTTGATTATTAATCAAAATATTAGTTTATGCTATTTATATCTAGTTTAAAATCATTTTCCATATTTTTTGATCATTTTATTCTATTTTCAGTGTCTAGTAATATGCCTCTGAGACATATTCCTCAAGTTCCTCAGGAGGGTGAAAGAAGATATTCTCCTCATGGGAATCCACTATTGGATTAGAATATTATAGAGGAAATCATGAAAGTAGTTCATTTTCTGGACCAAAATGTATGATAAGTTTATAACCTAGTTGTTTAGATATATTCAAGAATTGAGAAAGAAAATACTAATCACAAGCTTCCCTATGCAAGAATCCCCCTTCCTTTAAGGGTATGAATAAACATTAAGAGGCATAGAACTATCTGGACATGAATAATTAGGTATTTTAATTCTTATATACACCTAATGCTTTTAAGGTGAAGTGCATGATGTTCATTATTGAGGGTCCAACAAGTGATGGTGAGATTCCATGGTACAATAAACCAACGTGTGGGTTTGGATTAGAAGGGTTTCAATACCTTCCTATTTAAATAGTTTTTCCCATAATATATGATAATATAGAAGTCTCTAGAGTTCCTATATATTCAATAGGGAAGGAGTTCAGTTTTGAAGTAATATAACCAGTTTATAAAGATGATCTATTTTTTTCCCCGAGTTGGTGATGAATAACCAGTTGAAATCTAAGAAATACCTATAGGGTTTTCAACCAGAAATTTGATCATAGGTGTATATGTTGAAGATGTTTTGCTATACTAAGATGATATATAGGGATATGATGGAATAGATGTAATTAAAAAATAGTAAGTGTCATGATCATTATGGGTAAAGAATAGGAAGTGACATGATCCTTATAGGGGTAGTGGAGGTAGTTCATTGTAACATGCTTCCTTCTTACCATAAGTGATAGATATAATTTTTCCTATGACTTTTTACAGGTGTCTAAATGTAGGAAATGCCAAACATAATTGTAGTGTACCTTCCAAGATTTGTAGTGCTTGTGGATGATGAGGCTATCTACATAGGTTATTCCAGGCTATGTCTATGCCTCATTATAGTTAGGGGTCTTCAGTACCAAAGGACGTTATGGCGCAGTTAGATTCTTAAAAGTCTATAAGGATCTAAACATAGGCCTCAGGAGTAAAGCACATTAATATAGTGGATGGGTTTTTGGTGGAGGTTGATGCAATACCAAACAAAGTGAGAGGTACCAATTTCATTGAATCTTCTATTACAAATTCTTTATTTGATACTAATTCCCTACATTAATTTATATCTTCATTTTTTTTGATGTTCTAAAAATTACAAAAGATATCATGTCCTTTATTATGGATTTAGATACTCCTCTTAGAAGGGGGAAGGAATATGGGTTTTATTTTCCATCTGGTTCTCTATCAGTAACAAGAAAAGAGTTAGTTTTGGATTTCCTTATTCTCTATCTGGATTGGTTTGAAATCATCATCAAGATGGATTGGAAAATTTATCATTAGACAAATATTGATAGTTATCATCAATGAGTTTCATTATTTTCTACTGATGGGAAATCTTAGATTTTTTGGGTGGGTGGGATATGAGGTATAGTCTCACCGAAACTTCCTACCCAAATCTCAAGAGTTTATTGTATATCATTGCATTTGATCCCAATTATGATTTATCTATCAGATATATTCCAATGGTTGCTAAAAAAATTCATAATGTGTTTCTAGATTTCTTTTTTGGTAATCCTTTAATGAGGGAGGGAGAATTTATGATTGATTTGGTGTCATGTACTTATCCGATCTTGATACCCTATTATCATACATAACCAATTGATATGAGAGAGTTTAATATTTAGTTAGATGATCAGATATATCAAGGATTTTTTACCTATTGTTTCACTTTGGAAATACCTTGTACTATTTTTCAATAAGGAAAATGGTTCACTTTGATTATGTTTGGAGTATTGAAAGTTGAACAAGGTGAAGATAAAATAATAAGTACTATTTTCCCCATGTGGTTGAATTGTTTGATTAGTTAAAGTGGGAGAAGTAGTTTTCAAGGATTAATCTTCAGTCGGGTTATCATCATCTTAGGTTTTGGGATTCTGATAATCTACAGATGGATTTTAGGAGCAGGCATGAACACTAAGAATATCTTGTCATTCCTTTTGGTTTGACTGACAAACCTTCAGTTTTTATGGATTTTATGAATCAAATATACCATAGTTATCTTGATATATTTTTCATTGTTTTTTTGATTATATATTGGTTTATATGAGATATGAGTGTGAGAATGAACACCAATAAAATATAGTTTTATAAATCTTGAGAAACAACTATCTTTATGGGAATCTTTTGAAATGAAATATTTTGACCCAAGAAGTGAAGTTAATATGACATGTGATCTCTAAATGTGGATTATTAGTCGATCCTAAGAAGGTGAAGGCTATCTTGTCATAGGAAGATCCATGAAATGTCTTTGAAATATGGATATTATTAGGTTATGAAATATACTATCAAATTTTCTTCAAGTATTTCTCAAATTTTTCATCAACTTTGACTACTCTTATTCGGAAAGGGGTGAAATTCATATGATATGTTAATTGTCTGAATTGTTTGGATGAGTTGAAATGACTTTTGATATCATCACCTATTTTGATCATATCTAAGCCCAGTAAGTGGTATGTTATTTAATTTGAGTCTTCTAGTCTTGATATAGGTTGCATGATTATATATGATGACCAGGTGGTGGAACATGGATATCGAAATTTTTCCACATAAGAAGAATTATCCCACTCATGATTTGGATCTTTCCATAGTTATCTATGTACTTAAGTGTTGGATAAATTACCTTTTTAGGAAGTGGTTCATGGTATTTTTTGATCATAAGAGTCTTAGTTATATCTTATCTCATAATTAATTGAATCTTATATAGATATGGTGTGTTTATTAACTTTATATGATCAATTTTGACATCACTTACACCTTGGGGAAGGAGAATGTCATTGTAAACACTCTTAGCAGGAAAGTTCCATCGCAGGATTTATTAGAATTAAAGAAAGAGTGGAACCATATGGGGATATTCACTCAGTTACATCTAGATTCTCAGGAGAATTATTCATGTATGGTTCTAAGTAGTGTTAAATTATCATTATCTTTCATTGAGTCTATTATTCAGGATCACTAGCAGGATAATGAGTTTAGAGTAATCAAGGAAACCATTTATGACGGGGAGACTCTTTTTTTGGTCTCTACATTATGAATATATTCAATTATTTAGGGATATATTTTTTATCAAGGATTTTGCGAGGAGTTTAATTTTTTATTATTATCATAGTTCTTTGTGGTCCATTTATCCAAGTGCTATGAAGATGTACTATGACATGAAATGACATTTCTGGTGTCCGAGTATGAAGCACAACATTGGGGATTTCGTGTCCCCCTATTACACTATCCAACAGATAAAGAGAGAGCATTTGAAACCTTTTAGATTTCTCTATCCTCTTTCAGTTCCAGTTTTGAAATGTAATGAGGTGTCTATAGACATTATTTTTGGATTTCCATGGACTCTATGGTGGAATAATTATATCTGGTTAGTAGTTGATTGATTGAAAAAATATGATCATTTTATTTCAATTATAGACACCAATAATGTTGAAGATCTGGGTAAGATGCATGTGAAGGAGATTATGAGGTTACATGGGGTTCCCTATGCCATTGTTTCATAAAGATATCCCCTGATTACTTGAATATTTTGGAAGAGTATTTAAGATAAATGGGGACTTAAGTTAGGTTGATTACAACTTACCTTTCATAGATATATGGACAGGCGGAGGATATTCTATGTTCCAATGTCTTAGATTTTGGTGGATCATGGGATAAAAATCTAGGACTAGTTGAGTTTTCTTATAAAAAAAGTTACAAGTAATTGATAAGTATGGACCATTCAAGGATTTGTATAGCCACATGTGAAGGTCACCTCTTTGTTGGGTAGAGTTGGTAGAAGCCTCTTTCATGGTACTGAGTCTTGTTCAGGATATGTCGATAAGGATTCAAGATATATGTAGATGTCTGATTATCACATAGAGTTGGAGAAAATCATAAGTGTATCATCAATGTCATGCTTTGGAGTAATCTTTAGGTGAATTGGTTTTCTTGAATGTTTCTCCTCAGTTGGGTCAACACCTTCTTCAGAAATAGAGAAAGCATGATCCGAGATATGTTGGACTGTTTGAGGTCACTGAGTTCCTTGGGAATATTGCTTATATTTTTTAATTTCCATCTCAATTGATGGGTATAAATGATTTTTTCTATTTATATCAGCTTAATAAGTACCATATTTATCCATATCATGTTTTGAGTTGGGAAGAACACTATATAGAGCTATATGTTTTAGTTTTATAGAAACCAATGGAGATCATTGATTCCTAGGTGAAAGCTTTGTGTGGGAATTATGATCCATTGGTTTGAGTGGTATGGTGTCATAGATCAAGTTCTCATGAGAATTGGTAGTGAGAATCATCAATGAGGGAGAAGTGGCCTCACCTCTTTCTGGGGAACCATTAGTCTACAATATTTCCCTAGGATGAAAAGGAATATGGTGGGAATATTGTAACATCCCCAATTTTAATGTATGCTCTTTTTAATGATTAAGAGCATGTTTCCCAAGTTTAGAGGGAGTCCATATTATTTTTGGGTGTTTTTATAAAGGAATTGGGATAGTTGTAGCCTGTAGGAAATTTTTAAATCGTAAGACTATATATTACAATGTAAATAATTCATGGAGAGAAATCCATGAAAATGGTTTGTATTGTAAATCCATTTACACCATAATTTTTTTACATCATAAATATATCATTTAATATTTTTAACTCAATGCAATATGTTTTTTAGCAGTTGTGATCTATGGGTATTTTACACCTTAAATCCCTAGTTTATGATTTAAACCCTCAGGACCTATAGGTTTTATGTGTTTCAAGCCTAAATCATAATTCATTCAGCTTTTTTATCCCTACATAAAACCCTAGGTATTCCTATATGATATTTTGGTTGTCCTCTATCCTTCTAGATGAATTTGATTGATGCTCTATCTCCATAGTGGTTTTGCTATGTATCTGTCAACAAGAAAAAATTATTCTTATTCATTTTCATTGGTCGCGGCAGTGGTGTTGGGATGAATTTATAAGATCCATTAATCATATGTTGATTCCTGTTTGATTTTTCTAGATCCATTGTTTGATCTTTTTTTGGGGCTAGTCCTTTCTTTGAATGTGGTGCATCATGCATGGTTCTTGAGGTATGTGTGACCTAACCTCTCTTTTCATGATTTTTGTTATGAATTTTGATTCTACGATGTGTGAATTGATTCTGGGGACTTCGTTTGTTATTCTACATTCTATCCATTATTTTTGGGTCCCACTGTGGGTGGTTTTTGGCCCGAGTTTAAGTTTGGTGATTCTATCTATAGCCTATGTTCTTTAAAAAATTTATTAACCTCATTTTGTTAAATGGTTTTCTAATTGAAATGGAATGATTTACTAAATTTTGTTCATGAAATGGGTTTTTGATAAAAACATGGTTTTCCCATAATTTTATTAAATTAAAGATAATTTTAAAAGAATTGTGAAATGAATTGTTAAATAAGTTTTGAAAGAAAGTTTTGATTGAAATAAATGGATGTTTAAAATTTTATTGTGAAATTTGTAAGACCTTTTGAAATAATTTAATATTCCACACATGGGAGCCTTGGGTAATTAGGTTGGAGATGTAGTATTGGGGATCATATTTTGATATTGTTAGAAATTTTCAATTTTCTGCGTGTTATTCTACGCTTGGACTGAGATTCATTTGGATATAGAACAAAACATGACGTTATATGAGGGATCACATTCTAGGGGTTTCCCCTATTCCCTTGGCCTTGATACATGAGTACTTTGGGATTATAGTGTGCACTAGTAATGACTGACATACGGGTGACCTACCCAACCTGACCATGAGTTATCTCTAGGATGTTTATCCTTTATATGTTGGATTTGTACTTATTTTAATTGATATAACTATTTTTGATGAAATGGAAATGGGTTGTTGGATTTATGCTATAGAAATATATTACATTGATTTTTTTGGAACCGTGGAAGAATGGGAAAATATGTACCATGATTTTGATATAAAAATTATGTATTTATTATCATTAAATTTTTTATAAATAGAGTATATGAGATTTTTGTATATATAATTGATATATTACACCTAAGTGAGACCCCCATTGAGTTTTTGTAACTCACACCCTATACACCCCTTTGACAATGTGTAGAACTTGTATTTTATTTTGAAAAATGAAAATACTAGGTGCTAAAGTGAGGTGGAAATGTTTTTTTTCAGATGGGTATTTGTATCTGGTGGTGAGATGGTGAGACACTACCCACTTATCACAAGGATTAACTAGTTTCTATTTTTTTCCTTTGGTTTCGAACAAGTACCTTGGATTTTGGTTGGGATACTTTGATTTGTTTCACTATCACTGTTTCTCTTTGTTTATGGAATATATTTCTTTTAGTTATCTTCTATTGTGTATATATATTCCATTATTTTTTTGGTTGAGAGAAATCATTACCTGTGTTTTTTTGATATTTGGGAGATAGTTTCTAGCCCAAGGAGATCGAGAATTCCTTTCGAGTATGTGGAGGATCCGTTTAGGGACCAATTTTAGGCAAATATCAGGTTATTTTATTACACCTAGGTTTTGGAGATCACAATCATGTATCACCCTTCCTTACCAATGTTTAGTTAGTGTTGTCATATATATACAATACTAAGGAGGATAACTATATCCATGCTTGTATACGACTACACACCAAATACCTAGGCTCCCATGGGATGCACCCCTATCTAAGAGAAACCATTTTCAAAATTAAAATAATTTACAAGGGGGAAGTTTCATTAATTAACATTTTGTTTTATCAAAGAAACACAAATATTCTCAGAACTAGGAATAAACATGCCTCCAAACCACATTCAACATCAATTAATTTTTCAATGTCAATTTTTCTTAGGAGATAAAAACCATGCATTAAAATAATTTAAAAACACTTTGGAAAATAATCAAGTAAAACTCATATTAACAATCTTCTTTATAAAACCACCCACCCTAAACACCTGGAAATTCCCACAACATGATAAAACCCCCAATTCTAAAAGATATGAGGATCATAATAGGTTACAGAAATATTTAAACAAAAAATACATATAAATAATTTTGGATCTGATAAATCCAATTCTTTCATGACATTCTATTGAAGTTAAAACACAATAATGAAGGAGAAAAATCAATAGAATAAAAATAAAACCACATATCATGATGATCCTCGAAGATAGAGGGTGAAATCCAAAAAAAATAATAGCATGAGTGAAGGGGAGGATATGTACAGATGAGAGATATTATTTTAGGTTCAAGACTAGAAGAAAGAAGGAGAGATTAGGTTAAATAGAACTAAGGGAAAATAGGGAATAATTTTTTTTAAATATCTCCTGACTGGTTTGTGGTGTGAAAATGAGATTCACATCATGAATCCCTTCAACTCAACTAGTTCATGCCTGGAACATGTGGTTATTATCATAAACCAAAGTTACATAAAATAGGATCACCGTTATGATGATTCATGTCATGAATGATGTATTTATGTCATGAATCACTACAATAGTAGTTTTGTAGCTCCATCAAAGATCCAAAACACCAAAAAGTATGAAAAGATCAATAAGAGAAAGAAAAAGAAGTTTAGAAATCATATCATAAATAAAATCAATACTAGGATGTGAAAAATATCTTCTCCATATAACTTTATAGCCTTATAAGGTTAGGTAGAAGAAGGATGGTCCAAAAATAACTGAGTCCATTAATCCCTCACATATGATTATCACTCCCATATTTTAACAAAATCGTTCTCATGTTGTCATAGTAGTCAGGACAATGTATTAGATTTATTATATAGTTTCTTTTCTTGGGATCAACTATCTAGATGGGTTACTCAACTAATGAAATATAAAGATCCAAATAGTGTTCCCCCTAATTCAGAACAAGATAATGGTTAGGATGATAAATCTTGAGTTGATACACAAGGAACACATTATGGATCATAGTCAACTGAAGTGGTAAATCCAAATGATATTTGAATTTTCCAATATGGTCAAATATATCATAAGGTCCCATGTATCTCAATGATAATTTACCTTTATTTCCAAGCCATTATTGATCTAATCGAGACAAAAATTTCAATAACACTTGTTCACTAATCTAAAACTCCAAATAATGATATCAAAGATCTATATAGTATTTATGTCGACTCTGAGTCATTACCAATAACTGAATAATTGTATGGATTGTATCCATTATCTCCTAATCAATAATCAACCCAATGAAAGAAGATCCACTAACCTCAAACCAAAAAAATGGGAGATATACAATTATGAACATACAAATATTCAAAGGGATCTATTTTAATGGTGACTAATAACTATTTTTTTAAGAAAATTTAACTAGTCCAAAATGAAAATCCCAAGAACCTCCGAAGTATAGGATTCAATCATAGAGCATATAATTTGGAATATTATTTAGTTTCTTTATTTGACTATCTATTTAAGGATGTTAGGTTGTTATCAAGCTAAATTTATATTCCATTTCCTCCTATAGGACTATCTAAAATTAAGAGGTAAACCAATTGTTTCTTTTTAAAATGATTAGTAAGGGAACCCCATGTAACCTAAAAATCTTTTTCATGCACTTATTTTCCAAGTATTTGAACTTAGTGGTATCCTAGATTAAAATTAAATGATTTGAATTAGTTAATCAGTCAATCAACACCCGTATAGAATTCCTACCTTGGAGAGTCCATTGTAGTCTCATGATGAAATCGATGGACACCTCATCCCAGTTTCATATGGAATAGGTAGAATTTGAATTAAACCATAAGGATTCTAGTGTCCAAACTTACACTATTGGAACATATTATAATGATATAAGATATCATCTATGTCTTTATTTATACTAGACCAGTAAAAACAATTCTTTATGTCATAATACATCTTAATAGTTCCTGGGTGAACAACCCACTGGGATAAAGACACTACTCCATCAAAACTATTATCATGGGTGAAGGGAAAAACATAAATTGATAAAATAAATAACACCCTATAAGGATAGAGAACAATTAACAATGATCTATTCACTACATAAAGAATTATTGATATTTTGTAATTAATTATCCCACAATTTCTCCTAGAAAACCAACTCAGAAAGATAATACGTAACTGAATTCTCACTAGAGAAACATTAGTCCCTTATACCACTACATAGAAGTTCATTTTTCAATATGTCTCATGTAGATCCATTCATCATTGGACTCCATCACAATAGGTGAGGGAAAATTCCAACAAAGGGAATGAAAAAACAATTCCCCTTTCCTATGGTATAAGAAATATCAATGTCTAATGAATTAATGTACTCTAATCGCTACCTCTGTCTAAGTTTCATTCCCTTCAGAAAAATATATTTATCAAAAATTTATAGTTAAAAAATATGGTGAATATTTCCATTAAAATTTAATGTCACCAACTTTTAAGGGTTTTCATTACTATAGTAAGATCTAGGTCATGAGTGGGGTAGTTTTTAATCATGTGACCAAATCTAATGAGATCCATATTGTCACTACCCGCCCTCGGGGCCCGTGCCGTGACTACCCCAAGCCCTCCTTCCATAGGCCAGGGGCTGGCGACTAGCACCAAGGCGTAAATCCTGGTAAAAAGGGAAGGCATTGCCTTTGTAAGTAAACAAGCACCACATAGTAAGCAAGCGGAAAAGTAAACACTAAGTAAAAACAGAGTACAACTGAAAGTGCAGAAAAGTAAATGGGCCAGTATACAAACCCAAACTGAAAGTAAAGTACAACTCGAAAGGGAAAACAACAACTGTAAAGTAAAAGCCGCTACACCGAGCTGTCCATTGGAAATCCCACCTGAAGGGTGGGTACAGATAGCTCCTATGCTCTTCGGGTCCCTCCGTCCGCTCTGAACACATTCCACCCAGTGGTCCACCTCCACGTACCGTCCTGCTCTGCGAACCTCAACCACGATCAACGCTGTCCATCTTCTGTAACCAACACAACGTAGTGCGGGCATAGCCCGTGCAGGGGTGAGTATAAGCTACTCAGTAGGGACCCCGAGACCCCCAAAGGTCTCCCAAAATCCACAAAGGAAATATATAATCACGAAGTAACATCCGACACTGCTTAGGTATATGCCCATACATATACCTAAGTCATAATTTCAATACGCTCCAACCTCTGAGCCCAAGTACAACTCAGTCCACAAAGGAAAGTATACGTATTCCACACAGGAAAGCAAAACGTAATCCACACAGGATAGCACAACACAATCCACACAGGAAGGTAAACAGGATTCAGATCACACAGGTATACTACTTCGAGGATGATAGAGATGATCATTGATCCATCTAAGTCGTCGGACCCACAAAGGATCGATAGGTACTAACCCCCACAAAGACCCACACAGGATTGGACCCACACAGGATCTGTAGGCGCTGGTTCACACAGGATCGCTGAGCGCTGACCCACACAAGATCGGACCCACACAGGATCGGTATCACTGATCCACACATGATCGCTGAGTTCTGTAGTCGTAGTCGTTGAATCCACTAAGGATCTTTGCACAGTTGTTGTCGCAGTCATAGTAGCAGTCGCAACCAGCTCTAGGGTTCTCGCACACAGCAAGCTCATTCGGGAGGGTCTGCTCCGTGAGCCGAGAGGCTGATACATCAACTATCACAAATTCCAGATTTGATGTATCCAAAAGTTCCGTAATGTCAATAGGAACTCAACGCAATAGACGGCGCGTCAATTGGATGCCCGGTCTGAGAGTTATTGGCCTTTTCGTCCCAGGGGCCCGATTGGTTTTTAAGGAAAAACCAACCCGACCGTACTCCACCTATGTACAAACCTTGGGCGGAGTATTCCAAAAGATCCATCTCACTAAGAGGAACTCAACAAAGCTGACGACACGTCAATCGGACGTCCGTAGCTCAAGATATGAGCGTTTCCGCTCCGAGGGCCCGGTTGGTTTCGTGTACGAACCAACCCGGCTGAACACAAAGTATTTCGAAACCTTGAGTACGATATACTGAAACGACCGTCTCGATCCAAGGATCACATCGCCACTGACGGCGCGTCGTTTGGAGGTCAGTAGCCCAAGTTATGGGCATTTGATCCTAAGCAGTTCGGTATCGGGGGTTTCGGGCCCGGGCCGACCCGGCCCGAGACCCCCCCGGCTGACCCGAACCGGGTCGACCCACCCCGGATAGGGTCGGCCCGGCCCGGCGCAACGCGGCCCGGCTCAAGGCAGCGCGTTGGGCGCGCTGCCAGCTCCGCCTTCAGCCGAGCTGATTGAGAACAGGGGGCGCCTGCCCCACTTTTGTGAAACCACGGCCCCCCCTCATTATGGGGGACCGTTTTTATGTTGGCTGGGGGAATTTAATTCCCCCAGCTTTCCCACTTCCGGCCGGCCCGACCTGGATGGCCGGCTCCTCTTCAACGGGACCGTCAAGGGCCGGTCCCCTTCCGGCTTCCGACACCGGTGGCCCGGCTGGCCGCCGGTGACCTTGTTCCGCCGCGGCCCGGAACTGGACGCGGCCTATGCCGTCCGGTGCGGTGCGACGGCACCGCGCCCCTCCACCGCGACCCCGCTCCGGCCGCGGCGCCTTCAATTTTCTTTGACGCGACGCGACAGCGTCGCGTTCTTGAATCTATTTCCACGGCGCGGCGCGACGACGCCATGCATATGTTCCACATGAACCGCTTGGTGCGACGACACCATGCTCCTTCATACCAACCACAAAGAAAAAAATTATGAAATAAGGAGGAGGGTCGGATGTGTTTGTGCGGTCCGACCCCCTCGCATTATTCAATAACAATTAGTCGATAACCACGATATTCGACATGCCAGAATCAAGAACGGAAATAATTAAATAAAATAACAATAATCCCCTACCTCGGTTTCAAGTGCAGAGCACGTTAACAAGCCGCGGAAGACAATCGTCGCGGAGGTCGGGCGTCACGGAAATCGTACGTCAATTCCGTTGACGTCGAGGTGCGTCTGAAGAGGTAACATCACTGGAGAAGCTTCGTAAGCTGATGGAGAAAGCCTGAGGAGAAAGCGGCGTCTCCTTTCGTTGACACGGGAAGAAGATCGAAAGAAGCGGTGTCGTCGATCTTCGGAAACACACCGGCTACGAAGAAGAGATGGGGAATTCTTCGTCAGAGCTTAAGTGTTCTTCGTGTTCTTCGTCAAGGTTTGAAGAAGAAGAAGAAATCTCCCAAATTCTCTCAAGGTAGCAAGAGAAATCTAACCAAAATAAAATAAGTCTAAGGCTTATTTTATTTACACAACTAAACCACTTGAATTTCAAAAGTTTGAAAAACAATAACTCATCTCAATTAAAACTCAAGTTGTCAAGATTAATTAGAGAGGAGTTATAGGGAGTTTAAAGGGGAGTTGAGGAGTTAGGGTTCGTATGGGCCCCACCACACTTAATCCTCTCAAGGGAGGTTAAGTGGATGTGGGTCCCACCTCTAACTCCCTTTGGGAGGATATAACCAACATGGATAAAAATAAATTGTGTTTCCACAATTTATTTAACTACATTTTATTTCCCCCAAAACTAACTCTCAACCCGCATAAAACGCAACCTCGGAAAAGATCTCCTTAAGCGAATATCAGCACTGTGCGTTCATCTATGCCCTCAGAATTCGATTCCGGGAACCGGTTCAAAAGTTAGAAATTCCCGCTCGTTCGTTCACTGAACGTACCCGAGCCAAACTTTGGAAATTGATTCAGGGCACACCGGGCCTCAGAATCAGGTGCCGTCAGAAACCGCGCTCTTGTAAAATTCCAAAGAAAATTAAAAAAAAATTTCCCTTGAATTTTACGGGTCTTTACATTACTCCCACCTCAGGGATTTATGTCCCCGTAAAGATACATCAAAACTAGGGAAACAAATGAGGGTACTGAGCATGCATCTGACCCTCCCGCTGCTAAGTGATCTCCTGGAGATTCCCGTGCTGCCATATGATGCGTACTAGAGGAATCGACCATCCACATAGGACCCGCTCCTGTCGATCCTCGATCTCCACTGGGACCTCTGTAAAAGTCACCCCATCATCAACGTCAAGCTCCCCATGGTCAATGATGGGCGTCGGGTCGTGCACGTATCTCCTCAGCTGATATACGTGGAAGACGTCGTGCACCCGGTGCAACTGAGGTTGTAGAGCCAGGCGATAATCCACCTCGCCAATCCTGCTGAGGACCTAGAAGGGTCCGATGAAGCGCAGAGATAACTTTCCACCTCAGCCAAATCTCTGTATACCACGTCGAGGTGAGACCCGCAAGAAGACGTGGTCACCATCCTCGAACTCTAGTGGCCTCCGCCTCCTGTCAGCGTATGACTTCTACCGGCTCTGAGCTGTCCTCATCCGCTCTTGGATGACCTGGACCTTCTCTATCATGGCCTGAACCATCTCTGGTCCCACAAGTGCTGACTCCCCAGGGTCTGTCCAGCACAAAGGAGATCTACAAGGTCGGCCGTACAACGCCTCGTACGGTGCCATCCTGATGGTGGAGTGGTAGCTGTTGTTGTACGCAAAATCCACCAAGGGTAGGTGGTCCTCCCAGCTACGACCAAAGTCGAGGACACATGCGCGGAGCATGTCCTCGAGAGTCTGAATGTTCCTCTCCGTCTGACCATCCGCCTGAGGATGAAAGGCTGTGCTCAAACGTAGCTGCGTCCCAAATGCCTCCTACAATCCCTTCCAAAGCCGGGAAGTAATGCGAGCATCTCGATCGGAGACGATAGATGATGGCACACCGTGAAGCAATACAATCTCCTGAACATAAAGACATCCCAAGCTCTCCACTGAACCCTGCTCTCTGATAGGTAATAAGTGAGCCGACTTGGTGAGTCAGTTGACAATCACCCGGATGGAGCCGTGACTTCTGGAAGTGCGTGGAAGTCCAGTCACGAAGTCCATAGATATCCCATCCCACTTCCACTCTGGGACCTCCAAGGGCTGTACCAAGCCTGCTCGTACCTGGTGCTCAGCCTTCACCTGCTGGCAGGTGAGGCATCCAGAAACGAACTCTGTCACAACCTTCTTCATGCCTGGCCAACAGTGCTGTCGTCTGAGATCCTGGTACATCTTCTCCACTCCAGGATGTACCGCCAAAGGAGAAGTGTGAAACTCTCTCAGCACCTCTTCTCATAAAGCGACTGGTACCAAGGTACGTCCTCTGAAAATGATGTCGTGCTCTACTCCAAAGGAGAAACCATCAGGTGCCTGTCCTGAGGATATCTGTGCAAGCCACGTCTCACAGTCAGCGTCCCCACATTGTGCCTCTCTGACCCGCTGTAGAAGTGGAGGAGTGACTATGAGTGACTGAAGGAAGGCTGCTCCATCTCTATCCACGAAGGATATCTGCAAAGAGGCTAGCTGCTCCGTCGCCTCCTCAAGTAGCTGAATGCCCGCCCTCCTGCTGAGGGCATCGGCTACTACGTTCCCCTTCCCAGGAGTATAGACTATCTCAAAGTCATAGTCCTGGAGGAACTTGAGCCATCACCGCTGTCTCAGGTTCAGGTCCTTCTGCGATAAGATGTACCTGAGACTCTGATGATCAGAAAAGACTGTAAAGCGCTCGCCCATCAGGTAGTGTCGCCATGTCTTCAGAGCGAAGACCACTGCTGCTAACTCAGGTCATGGGTAGCGTAGTTCTGCTCATGCGGCCTCAACTGTCATGATCCATATGTGATCACTTCCCGCTCCTGCATCAGGACACATCCGAGTCCAGTCCCTGATGCATCGCAGTAGACTACGTACCCTACTCCCTCCTCAGGCAACCTCAAGATAGGTGCACTAGTCAATCTCTGTCTCAGCTCCTGGAAGCTCTGTTGACATCTGTCTGACCACACGAAGGGTTTCCCCTTCTTCATCAGAGCTGAGAGTGGTGCCTCAACTCTAGAGAAGTCTGGCACGAATCTCCGGTAGTATCCAGCTAGTCCCAAGAAACTCCATACCTCCGTCACGCTCCTGGGTGGCTCCCAAGCTAACAATGCCTCGATCTTCGCATGATCCACTGCAACTCCTTCCTCAGAGATGACGTGTCCCAAGAAGTGGACCTCACATATCCAGAACTGGCACTTCGAGAGCTTACTATAAAGCTGGTGCTCTCGGAGTGTGTCTAGTACAACCCGTAAGTGGTAGGTGTGCTCCTCCTCAGTCGTCGAGTAAATCAAAATGTCGTCGATGAAGACCACGACAAATCGATCGAGGTATGGATGAAAGATCCTGTTCATGAGGGCCATGAACACTTCTGGAGCATTGGTTACGCCGAAGGGCATAACCAAGAACTCATAGTGGCCATACTGACATCTGAAGGCCGTCTTCTGCACGTCCTTGTCTCTAACTCTGAGCTAATGATAGCCTGACCTGAGGTCTATCTTCGAGAACCACCGTGCTCCCATGAGCTGATCAAAGAGGTCATCAATCCTCGGTAGCAGATACTTGTTCCTCACTGTCAGCTGGTTCAGGCGACGATAGTCAACACAAAGTCGCAAGCTCCCGTTCGCCTTCTTGGGAAACAAAATCGGGGAAGCCCAGGGTGAAACACTGGGTCGGATGAACCCCTTGCCCTGCAAGTCCTCCAACTATACCCGTAGCTCTCGAAGCTCAGTGGGGGACATCCGATATTCTGGAGTCAATATCGGGGCTGTCCTAGGGTATATGTCAATATAAAAGTCTATCTCTCTGCGAGGAGGTAACCCTGGAACGTCGTCGGGGAAAACGTCCGCAAAATGATCCACCACTGCAGAAAAACCAGGACTCCGCACGTCAACTGCTCCTAGGATGAGGCTAGCCAACTGATGATTGATGGGCTATCCTCTCCTCTGCAGAAGTCCATACTGTGCTGCAAAGCCTCCCTTCTCACCAGTGAAGGTGAACCTGCTCCCGTCAGTGCGTACACATCGAACCTTGCGCCTAAAACAGTCAATATGTGCATGGACCATAGATAACCAATCCATGCCCAAGATGACGTCGTAAGGCCTCGACGCTGCTACAAGAAGATCCCAGCCGAAGCTCTTGCCTCCTAGAGTAAGCTCACACTGCCGGCACCAGTGCGTAATCGTCGAGTCTGCTCCCGTAGGAGTCTCTAGACGTAAGGATCGAGCCAACGACTCTGTCGGAATCTCCGAGCTCCGAACAAGGGCAGCGACTATGAAAGAGTGACTCGTTCCTATGTCTATAAGTACTGCAGCAAGGGTGGAGTAGACACAGATAGTACATAGAATCATCTCTGGCGTGCTGTGGTCGTAGGCCTCCACTGCCTGGAGCTGTGCCTGTCTCTGCCCGCTAGCTCCCTGTGGTCGGGGTGGACCTCCTGGTGGTGGTGGTGGTAGAGCCTCAAAGCGTCGCCCACCACCTGCTGCTCGGCCAGCTCCTCTGCCTCGTCTTCCTCCTCCCTGCGGACCACCATGGTCGACCCTCTGCCTCTGCCTCGGTGGTCCCTCAACCGTCTGCTGCTCCTCGGCACGATGGGTCGGGCAGTCACGAGCCATGTGGCCCTGACCGCCGCATGAGTAGCACTATCTGCCTCTCGAAATACTGGCTCCGCGCTGTGTACCCCACACTGCTGAGCCAGTGTCCTGAGGTCGTCTGCCTGAGGGTCTGGTCTGCCTGGACCCCTGAGTCATCCGTCGACTGCCTGCAGCAGATGACTCTGCCACGTGCCGCCCTGCGGTGGGTCGCGGCGCTGGTGTAGACTCAGCAAGAAAGCTCTCGATCAAAAGGGCCCGCTCCAGTACTCCTGTCTGAGTTGGAATGCTGAGGGAGATCAGCGATTCCCTGATCTCGTGTCTCAAACCCTGCTCAAAGGTCTGGGCCCGGAAGAATGGGTCCCGTACCATGTCGGTCGAGTAGCGCGAGAGATCGGTAAATCTCGCTGAGTACTGAGCGACCGTCATGCTGCCCTGCCACAGCTGAAGAAGCTCCTGTATACGCACCGCACGGAGGGTGGTTGGGACAAACTCTGAGCGGAAGAGGATCTCAAAGTCTGTCTAGAGTAGAGATGCCTCATCGTGCACCTGGAGCATCAAGCTCCACCAATGGCCCGCTGCTGCGTGCAGTAGGCTCGCAGCGAGGATCACCATGAGGTATGCTGGTGTCCTCACTAGCCTGAAAACTCGTACGACTGTTTCTAGCCAGTCCTTGACTGCCTGGGGGTCCGTATCCCCACGAAACCTGGGCGGTCGCTGGCGCTGAAACTCATGCAGTGCGCTGAGGCGACGTTCATCGTCAGCGGCTGGTGCTGGAAGTATCGGGGGCTCGGCGGGTAGTGCTACCGACGGTGACACTGCTGACAAAGGGCCCTGCACCGAGGCCTCGTCGCTCGGTGGGCTTTCATCACACTCGACTCTCGGAACCCTAGCTAGCTGCCGTCGTGGGGCCATCCTGAAAAGGAAATAGTTGCGCCACAGTCGGAACAGTATACCTGGTGAGCTGATACAATGTAATCACAAAGAAAACTTGGAACACACACGCAATCAATGTTTTCATGCATTAAGTCGGAAATCAGAAGTCAGGGTCCTGGTGTATAGATACGTCGGCCGCCACACCAACACTGGACTCCCTGGACTGATAACCACACCCAATACGCTAAACACTATTGCTTCACATAGAAAAGATCAGAGTTCACGGTAGAACCGAACTCCTTTGATACCAAGTTTTCACGACCCGCCCTCAGGGCCCGTGCCATGACTACCAAAGGCCGCCTTCCATAGGCCAGGGGCTGGCGACTAGCACCAAGGCGTAAATCCCGGTAAAAAGGGAAGGCATTTCCTTTGTCAGTAAACAAGCACCACATAGTAAGCAAGTGGAAAAGTAAACACTAAGTAAAAACAGAGTACAACTAAAAGTGTGGAAAAGTAAATGGGCCAGTATACAAACCCAAACTGAAAGTAAAGTACAACTCGAAAGGGAAAACAACAACTATAAAGTAAAAGTCGCTACACCGAGCTGTCCACTGGAAATCCCACCTGAAGGGTAGGTACAGATAGATCCTCTTCTCCTCGGGTCCCGCCGTCCTCTCCGAACACGTTCCGCCCAGTGGTCCACCTCCAGGTACCGTCCTGCTCTGCGAACCTCAACCACGATCAACGCTGTCTGTCGTCTGTAACCAACACAACGTAGTGCAGGCATAGCCCGTGCAGGGGTCAGTATAAGCTACTCAGTAGGGACCCCGAGACCCCCGAAGGTCTCCAAAAATCCACAAAGGAAAGATATAATCACGAAGTAACATCCGACACTGCTTAGGTATGTGCCCATACATATGCCTAAGTCATCATTTCAATACGCTCAACCTCCGAGCCCAAGTACAACTCAGTCCACACAAGAAAGTATACGTATTCCACATAGGAAAGCAAAACGTAATCCACACAGGATAGCACAACACAATCCACACAGGAAGGTAAACAAGATTCAGCTCACACAAGTATACTTCTTCGAGGATGATAGAGATGATCACTGATCCATCTAAGTCATCGGACCCACAAAGGATCGATAGGTACTAACCCCCGCAAAGACCCACACAGGATCGGACCCACACAGGATCTGCAGGCGCTGGTTCACACAGGACCACTGAGCGCTGACCCACACAGGATCGGACCCACACAGGATCGGTAGCACTGATCCACACAGGATCGCTGAGTGCTGTAGTCGTTGTTGTCGAATCCACTAAGGATCTCTGCACAGTCATCGTCGCAGTCACAGTAGCAGTCGAAACCAGCTCTAGGGTTCCCGCACACAGCAAACTCGTTCGGGAGGGTCCGCTCCACGAGCCGAGAGGCTGATACATCAACTGTCACAAAGTCCAGAGTTGATGTATCCAAAAGTTCCGTAACGTCAACAGGAACTCAACGCGACAGATGGCGCGTCAATCAGACGCCCGGTCTAAGAGTTATTGGCTTTTTCGTCCCAGGGGCCCGGTTGTTTTTTAAGGCAAAACCAACCCGACCATACTCCACCTGCGTCCAAACCTCGGACAGAGTATGCCAAAAGATCTCTCTCACTAAGAGAAACTCAACAAAGCTGACGGCATGTCAATCGGACGTCCGTAGCTCAAGATATGAGCATTTCCGCTCCGAGGGCCCCGGTTGGTTTCGTGTACGAACCAACCCGGCCGAACTCAAAGTATTCCGAAACCTTGAGTGTGATATACCAAAACGACCGTCTCGATCCAAGAATCGCATCGCCGCTGACGGCGCGTCGTTTGGAGGTCCGTAGCCCGAGTTATGGGCATTTGAACCTAAGCAGTTCGGTATCGGGAGTTTCGGGCCCGGGCCGACCCGGCCCGAGACCCCCCCGGCTGACCCAAACCGGGTCGACCCGCCCCGGACAGGGTCAGCCTGGCCCGGTACGGCCCAGCCCGGCCCGGACTGGCAGACTGGCCAGGCGCGCCGGTCCGGCACAAGGGAGCGCGCTGGGCGCGCTGCCAGCTCGGCCTTTGGCCGAGCTGATTGAGAACTGGGGGCGCCTGCCCCCCTTTTGTGAAACCGCAACCCCTCTCATTATGGGGGGCTGTTTTTATGCTGGCTAGGGGAATTTAATTCCCCCGGCTTTCCCACTTCCGGCCGGCCCGACCTGGCCGGCCGGCTCCTCCTCAACGGGACCGGCAAGGGCGGGTCCCCTTCCGGCTTCCGACACCAGCGGCCCGGCTGGCCGCCGGTCACCTTGTTCCGCCGCGGCCCGGAACTGGCCGTGGCCTATGCCGTCTGGTGCGGTGCAACGACACCGCGCCCCTCCGCCGCGGCCCCGCTCCGGCCGCGACACCTTCAATTTCTTTTGATGCGGCGCGACGGCGTCACGTTCTTGAATCTCTTTCCACGACGCGGCGCGACGGTGCCGCGCATATGTTCCGCATGAACCGCATGGTGCGATGACACCACTCTCCTTCGTACCAACCACAAAGAAAAAAATTATAAAATAAGGAGGAGGGTCTACCGTGTTTGTGCGGTCCGGTCCCCTCGCATTATTCAATAACAATTTGTCGATAACCACGAAATTCGACATGCCAGAATCAAGAACGGAAATAATTAAATAAAATAACAATAATCCCCTACCTCGGTTTCAAGTGCGGAGCACGTTAACAAGCCGCGGAAGACAAGCGCCGCGGAGGTCGGGCGTCGCGGAAATCGTACGTCGATTCCGTTGACATCGAGGTGCGTCCGAAGAGGTAACGTCACTGGAGAAGCTTCGCAAGCTGACGGAGAAAGCCTGAGGAGAAAGCGGCGTCTCCTTTCGTTGACACGGGAAGAAGATCGAAAGAAGCGGCGTCGTCGATCTTCGGAAACACACCGGCTATGAATAAGAGATGTGGCGTTCTTCGTCGGAGCTTAAGTGTTCTTCGTGTTCTTCGTCAAGGTTTGAAGAAGAAGAAGAAAGCTCCCAAATTCTCTCAAGGTAGCAAGAGAAATCTAACCAAAATAAAATAAGTCTAAGGCTTATTTTATTTACAATACTAAACCACTTGAATTTCAAAAGTTTGAAAAACAATAACTCATCTCAATTAAAACTCAAGTTGTCAAGATTAATTAGAGAGGAGTTATAGGGAGTTTAAAGGGGAGTTGAGGAGTTAGGGTTTGTGTGGGCCCCACCACACTTAATCCTCTCAAGGGAGGTTAAGTGGATGTGGATCCCACCTCTAACTCCCTTTGGGAGGATATAACCAACATGGATAAAAATAAATTCTGTTTCCACAATTTATTTAACTACATTTTATTTCCCCCAAAACTAACTCTCAACCCGCATAAAACCCAACCTTGGAAAAGGTATCCTTAAGCGAATATCGGCGCTGCGAGTTCATCGGTGCCCTCAGAATTCGATTCCGAGCACCGGTTCAAAAGTTTGAAATTCCCGCTCATTCGTTCACTGAACGTACCTGATCCAAACTTCGGAAATTGATTCCGGTCACACCGGGCCTCAGAATCAGGTCCCGTCAGAAACCACGCTCTTGTAAAATTCCAAAGAAAATTAAGATAAAATTTCCCTTGAATTTTACGGGTCTTTACACATATGCCACCATGTGATCTCTTAGCATAAGAACGCAAACCAAACCTACACATAAAGAATCAAACAAATCACAGTCTTATATGGATTCTAGAAATATAAGGATATGAGTTATAGTGAATGTTATCAAAAGTGATTCCATCATTATAAATAATTTGAAAACTTACTTTAATACCCTAATATACCCAAAAATTATTTTAATCATGAAAAAATTTCTTAGATATTCCCATTAAATTTCGTCTTTCACCTTTTCATGGGAAATTGAGATTCTGTGTTTTGAGACCACATGCTTTAAGAATTTAACTTTTTAGATCTTTAAGTGAGAGTTTAATAACTTAACATAAAGGTGGTGGTATCTCATGGTTACCAAAATAGTTATTAGGTGAATCTAATACTCTATATCATTTCTTTAATAAAGTAATATGTCATCCATGAATACCTAAATGAAGGAATCTAGGTACTGGTGGAAGATTCAGTTCATAGGTTCCATAACAACTATTGGAGAATTATTCATTTCAAGTGTAATCACAAGATACTCGTGTGACCATACATACTCTTGAAAGTAGCCTTTATAATATATGAATCTTTAATATTGAGTTGTTGGTATATACAAAAAATATATATTTTTGAGAACCACATTTACCCTTTAATTGATCAAAAAAATAATTAATGTTGAGAAATGGTATTTATTATTAATAATAACTAGGCATAGATTCTGATAATCAATTCACAAATAAAGAGTTCCATAAACCATCTTTGAAAAGAGAATCCTGGCTACCCATGTTGATACACTTGGGTGAATGAATCCCTTGGATTCCAGATAATCTAATAGAATATTTATCTCTTTAAATTATGCTAGTTCTATATGGTAAGAATATATAAATATTAAATGTGTCCCTAGAACTAATTAAATCAAGACTCCACTCCCTAATTTTGAGTAAGACCAATAACGTTAGTTGGAAACACCTTAGGAAATTACTTAACCACTAGAGGAAGTTCACAAACAAAGATTTCCTTATCAATATAAATTAAAAATGAAGAAATCAAATCACCAATATTTGATAGAGAAGGTCCTATTTGAGTGGAAATTGGACCCCATTCTCCTTGAAACATATTAGAGTTTCTATCATGGGTAGAAAAAGACACCCATAAATGATAATAATTTATTCACTCTCTATGGGAAACCATCTAGTCCATCTTGATAATAATATAAAATAGATCTATATCGATAACTAAGAAATCCCATGACAACTAATCTTAAGACATAAAAAAGGTGCACTAGGGGCATAAGAACCCTACACTCTTTTATTTCTGAGTGGTGTTTTTATCTCAATAACACATGGAATGATTTCAATTTGATGATTTAATATATTCGAAAAGTGGGTTGATAGAAAAGAGTGAGAGGGAAAAATATAAATTAGTGTAGTAATAATAGATGATGCAATTAAAATAGTACCTCTTAGAGTTATACGACCTTCCCCAATCTATATAGGAAAATATTCCACTACATGTAACTGCTTAAACCTAGAATATGAGTCATTATTACACCCATAATATTATAACTAAACACCTTATTCCTTGTAATTTCTTTACAATACCACTATCCCTCTAGATGATGGAGATCATGAACAACTTTTTTGGGAAGATAGATCCTAACAGAAGCATTTTATATGATCCAAATGTATTAAAGAGATGAAAAATTTTGGTTATTTTGAGAAAAAATGTTTTTATGCTCTATCTTTACACACCGATAACAAGTAATAGGGCCAAAACTAGCCACTTTAGAGGGAATAAGATGGTTCAAATACTATATTCCACTTCCAGTTCCTCTATAGACCTCATTCTACTTCCTCTTCCTTCTATAGGGGCCACTGCAACTACAACCTTATGTGGGAGAAAGCCAAACCAATATTGACTTTCCTTCCTGATCAATCTATACTATAAGCACTCTATCCATAACCTCATCATAGGTGGAATATTTTATCATGAATAACTGATAATATATACCTGGTAGCAATCCAATGCGAAACCATTAAACCTTTATCTTTTCATCAGACATAACCTATGGAAAGAGAAGGAATTGTTCTGAAAAATAGTTGGAAAACTCTATTATTGTCCTGTCACCTTGTTTAAGAGTGGGGAACTCCTTGAACTTATCCAAAACCATCATTTCTAGGTGAAAATGATGGGTAAATATGGATTTAAAGCCCTTATATTCCAAACCATCATGCCAATATTCTAGAACAACTGAATCTCACCACTTTAAATTAGTCTCTTCAAGATTAAATCCAATACACTTCACTTTAATAGAATCTAGATTTTTATATAGTTTAAATATCCTTTCAATTTTGCCTAACCAGGCTTTCACTTCTTGGGGATTGTTTATCCTATATAATGGTGATGGTTTTTGGGGGAGAAACTTTTGGGATTGATTCTTATCTCTATCCTTATCTAGATCTACATATATATATATATTGAATACAGACTAGAGTTTCACCTTGGTCCATAGTATAAACCATTTATACTACATAATTAATAAGATTCTAATCAATAAGAGGATGTTTCTGCAGAATTTTATCCACTAAACATTATTAGAGATTAACTATAATTATTATAGGTTGAATTGTACTACAAAACACTAGGTAAAGAGGGTAAATCATCAAATGAAGAAGCATCCTCAATAAAATCTCAAATAAAATAAAAATATTACTTAGGAAACCACATTCCCATACAACCCATAGAAACTTAAGGCTCACCATAATGAGAGCAGGTTGAGAACTCTCTCAAAACATACCCCTTAAGCCTCGATAGTCCTAAATCCTATCTACCAAGACATCCCAAATCACATATACCGAGAACCATCCTTTGATACAAATTATTTACGAACAAAACTAGGAAAACCCCAAATAAGACACTAGATCTAACTTTTAGTAAGGATCAAAGGTCATTCCCAATCCCCAATGGCTGGAAACAAGTGTCTAGGCATCGAAGAATCACCTTTGGGAATGATTTCACCCACAGAGACATAAAAACTAGGATCAATCGATAATAAGGGAAATAAAAAACATCCCAAAACATAAAATAAACTTGGAAAAGTACATATCATAAAAATAAATATCCAAATATAAATCAATAAAAGATAGAAGTTCCAAAATTAAAATACAATAACTGGTATAGGGGTAAAGAAAAGGGAAAAAATTATATGACACATAACTACATAAAATGTGTGTTAATATTCAATGGTGAAACCTCTATAAATTGAACTCAACTATCATGATAATCCACCACCTCCAAGAAGTTCATTTTCTATTGCTGTATCAAAAATAACAATATCTATATACACTCATTACGTGTGTGTTGGGTGTGAGCTCAAAATCTGAGTATAGTCCCACAAAGTATTCCATAAGAATACTTTATTGAATCAATAAATTATGCTTATTTAAATGAAATAAAATAGTCAGGGATAATATTTTCAAAATCATACATAAAATAGGAATAATGACCAATTATAAATAGTTTTAAAAGAAAGGAATGAGAGAAAATTTCCACAATTAAAAAAACATGTAAATAAAAAATTACATAATAGTATTAATGGAACATATGTATAAACTATTTTTCAGACATGAATCAATATCCAATGATTATAATAAAAAAATTATCACTATGGTAAGGAGACCTAATGTATATCAGGTCTGGGCTAGCTAAGATCCTCACACCTCCAAAGAACAAGAAAAAATAACTACGTGTGCACTCAAATCCCTAGAACTAGAGACCAGGGATTGGATAACACCATCATATATCTCTCTACCTTACCAATGTTTATTTAGTGTTCTTGTATACATCCAATGATAAGAAGGATAACCATACCTAGTAATGATTTTCAAAGACTATGTTAATAATACCCAAACTCCCATTGGATGCTCCCATTACCAAGAGGCTTTATTTTCTCAATTAATATAATTTTAATTGGGAGGGGGGGGGGTGTTTCATTAATTTAAATCAATATTTATCTAATCAATTATAATAACACCAAAACAGGGCATAAATTTTCTTATCAAATATTTTCAGTATCAATTCATTTTCCATATTTTAAAACGATTTCATGAAATAAAACCATTCCTTTAAACAATTTATAACATATTTTGAAGATAACTTGTCAAGAAAAATTCATATGATGATGCATTTTTAAGAATCCACGCACCATAAATACTTTGAACTACCAACAACTAGATGGAACCCAAAAGTTGACAGGATATGTGGATCTTAACATATAAGTGAAATACTTAATCTAAAAAACATCAACAATATATATGTATCCTACAAACCATAGGATTATATACCCTTTGAGTGAAGTGAAAACCCTAGATAGAAGAAGGAAAAATCAATAGAATTAGAATAAAAATACATACTATGATGATCCTTGAAGATATATGGTAAAATCCAATTAAAATCACACCATAAGTGAATGCAAGGAAAGGTGTGGGTGAGAGAGACACTTCCAATTTTGAGTCAAGAAAAAAATACAGACATGAGGCTAAATTGAACTAAGTGAAAATATTGAAAATGAAACTTTTAAATATGGATATATTAGTTAATGATGTGAAACTTAGATTCACACTATTAATACCTTCAACTCAACTTATTCACAAACAAAACAAGTGTTCCTTTTCATTAACCATAGTTACATAAACTCAGGGTCACTGTCATGATGATTCATGGTGTGAATGATGAATTCATGCTATAAATAAGTACAAAAATAATGATACAACTTATTTAAATATATAAACTACCCAAAATGTATATAATATCAATAATAGATATAAAAATAACTCAATAAATAATCTCATACCTAAAATCAATATTGGGATGTGATAAACCATAACCAATGTGATCACTTTATTTCAAACAATGTAGAAACATTGATAAAAATAAGTAATTTGTTTTGATATATGTTTTTATAGTGAAATATTTTTATATATACCATAATACGCCTATTTATATAATTATACAAATTTATATTTTCTAAAAAGTTATTTATGTAATGATAATTTATATCAAATATGATAACTATATGTGTGAATATATAAATAATACCCTATTAGTACTCTAATCTCAATCCTTCTGTGTTTTTTCTGTAAAATAATAATAATATTGAATCAATTAGGATGAATATGAATAAAAATTGATTAATGACCATTGTATGAAAAATTTATGAGGTTTATGTTAAATAACTCATCATGTTTTTAAAATATTGTGCATATGAACCTTATAAAATCCGTTTTCTATGTTATATTATAGTTATTCAAGACTAATTAGTCTATAGGGGTTTGAAGAACATTAAATGTTTCCTAGAATAGATCAAAATTTTAAATTTTGGAGTAAAAATGCTGAATAATTGAATGTATCTTGTAATTGGGATAATACTCTGCTTTATGGATCATTTGATAAGATTTCAACTGTGAATTATAATAAAGATCATATCAAGGATACGATTACAAGTATAAAAGATGATGTAGATCATATTGAAAAAATAAAAATGATAGTTTAATAAGAACATTGTGATTATCTAGTGGTTTTGGATAAGTTTAAGAGCTATAAAAAGATTCCATTTTATCCTGGTTATACTAAATGTATAACCATTTCATCCATATGGAATCTATATAATTTGAAAGATGGAAATGAATATAATGACACCATATTTATCAAATTAATCACTCTATTGAATGATATGACACTATAAGATAATGGTATTCCATACTAAACATATGATGGTAAAATAATGTTGTGTTAAATGGGTATAATCTCTGATATCATACATGCCTTTCTGAATGACTATATATTCCTTTTCAAGGACCATGAATCACTTAAAAAATTACCCAAGTGTTATGATTTTCAATACAAGAAAGTTAAATCAATTACATTAAAAAATTTATGGTAAATCCCAATCATTCCAATGTTTAAGGATCTATATAGAAGTGTGTATACTATAAGGAAATTGATAGGGCATGCAAATACGTGGATTCAATATGGGAAACCTTATTACCAAATAAAATCTTATAAGTTGGAGAAAATTGATCACAATTATCTTGAATTTGGAAATGAGTTGATAAACCTTCATATTGTAGTATCCAATTATTGATTGAATCATTTTGGTGTACAAAGTGTCACTCAAAGTATATATCCTACTATGTTGGTAAATTATAACTATTAAAAAAAATATGTTTTATTTACTTCCTTCAATGGACTGAAGGCCTTCATTTTTATTGATTTTTTGATTATACACCTTTCAAGGGGTGAGGTGGAATCCTTACAAGGCCATTATTTACTTATATTATGAAAAAAACCAAGTAATGATGTTGATATTTATTGGATAAATTTATTTAAGATCATAAATTAATTTAGGATTTAGGTGTTGTGCTATATAATGTTATAGAAATGAATATTTACTTTTAAGAGACATGTTTTATGGGATGATAAATGACTTTTACTCTTAACATATAACATTAATGGAATTATAGGGTTTCTCATTTGGGAATAAGCTATGAACTCAGTTAGGTTGAAACATTTCTACAAGACTGTATTTATAGTATATCAAAATTTTTTACCTCAATGACATAAATAACGATATTGGGTAATATCATTTATTGGTAATTTAGAATAAGGTACAACACCATATACACTAATAGTTTATAAAAAACATGAAAAAGTAAAGGACATGGTCATCATGTTTGGTAAAAAAAATTAAAAACTGTATGAAAATTGTTTTGAAGAAGTGATACATTTTTTTAAATTACTATACTGGATTTGTTTCTACATCAAATATTTTCTTGATGTCATGAATGTAGGAAAAAATATATGTGATAGTGATATTAACACATTACTAAATGAACCTTCTAAAATAAAGGATGGAATTAAACTAGTTTGGTCATGATTCATATGGGGATAAGGGAAGAGATGGCACCAGTAAAGGGTGAAATACATACTTTTATTCCTCAAGCTTCTTAGACATTTTCCAAGCAAGAGTGATATCAGAAATTCATCCATCTGAATGATGTAAAGGTTACTTAGGGATATTCATCAAATATCAATAATATCATTTAAATGGATAATTTAAAGTTAATGGTTTTAAAATCACCTGGATTCCATATTTTGATGTAAGATTTAATGCATATATATTTATATTTTATTTTATCCAAAATTTTCTAACATGAATTAATCAATATTTATTTTATTTTATAAATCTATATGAATTAAGATTATACCCCTAAATAAGCTTCCAACTATTAAAAAATAAATTGATGTCATATTAGCTGAATTGGATATCTTATTCTCATTTTCCTTCTTTGATATGATGGTTCAATTGATGGTTAATATTGTTATAGAGATTCAGTTATGTGGTCCCTTTTATTATTGATGGATGTACCCCACTAAATGGTATATGTCTATTTTGATAGGGTATATAAAAAATCGAATTCAAATAGAAGGTTTTATTGAATATTGATGTATTATTTAGGAATCCATTAGATTATATAACAAAAACCTTCTAAATGTGGATAAAATTGCTCTCATAATATTTCATCATAGCAAATGACTTGTGGGTGAAGGGATTTTCGATACATATATTGTCTCAATTACCATCATATAGTGGGAGAAGTCTCACCTTTATGTTTTATATAATATTTTTTTCGTTTCTCCATATGTTGAAAGCTATAAAATATTTTTTAGGGATTTAAATCAATCAATGGATGAAATATTGATATAAAATCAATATAATTGATAGTTTAAAGGATGAATTCAAGAATATATTTATAAGGATTCATCTAAAAATTGAAATTATATTTCAAAACGACTTTGATGACTAACTGGGAAACCAATTGTGCATATATTATCTTATAATGGCTATGTAATTAATACTTATAAATTCCATTAAAAATAATATGATGAATGCAGTACCATGAAAAATAGAGGAGTTACACATGTGGAAGAAGTGATGCATGTATTTTTTACTAAGGATATAAATCTATTTTTTTCTAATATTTTATACATTATCATCATAAAACATATATGGGATCTAGAATATACAGTATTCTAAGTGTCATTTTTCTAATGAAAATGGGTTGATAATATAAGTGAAGTTAAAATCAATGATTTGGGATTCATGAAAGTGTTTTTAAATAAGGAAGCATATAAAGATGATCTATTCATAATGACATCATAGTAAGTAAACAAACTTTATTTCTTGGATCCTACAAATTGAAAGTATCCAATTGTTCTGTTATCAACCAAAACCCTCGCATGGTCAAATGTCAATTCAATTAAAGATAGCCATATTATTAGTACTTCACAATAATTTCATGGTGGTAATAATGTATACAGGGCATTTTATTTAAAAATGGACCAAAAATAAAAGATTTAGGTACCCAATAGAGGGGTTAAATCCATTCAGCCTTTAAATTAAAAAGAGATTTCAATAATCTTGATAATTTTTTAATATACATTTTGTTACCTCATAATATTATGTGTTCACTACTATATTTACATAATCTAAATTAACTGTTAAACTTATTTTCTAGATATTGTATTCTCCACATATTCATTCTCATAATATTAAGTAAAGGAAATGGTAAAAGGTGAACAACATGATGAGGATACCAATCATGAAGAACAATATATTGAAAATTTTACAACTGAGGAAATTGTAGAAGCAGACCAACCTATGTATAAGAAAAAATAGAAGAATCATTGTAGGAAAATCCTAATAAAAATTAATATAGTGAGAATTAAGGGCATAGAATTTTAGGATGGATGAAATTCATTTGACCATCATTTTGACCCCAAAAAGTCAATTTTCAGTAGTTATATTTGGATCACCACTTGAATGTACATTCCGATTTATGTATATATGTGACATAATATTTTACTTACATTTTATGCATTAATTTTGGAATAGATTAGTGTAACACTATGATATGCATTCTATATTTTAATAAAAAATAAAATAATTAAATGTTGATTTATTCCTCATTATCCATTACAGAGTGCATTTATATTAGATTTTTGTCAATTGAAATGTATATTAAAAGTCACTAGAAAGTTTCATAGAGACTTTATTAAAATTATTATGAAGACTCATATCAGGGACACTAAAGAGAAGTTAAATTATAACCCACTACAAATATATGAACCAAGGATAAACAAATAAACATATAATGTTATTATAGGCTATCTTAAGGAGGCATCATTTCATGTACATTGTGTTTAGTAATACTTCACTTGAAAATGTGTATATTAATCATTTGGTTTAAGAATTGTTAATTTATAAAACAAATACTAAGATTTGAAAATATGTTACGTGTATCAAAACCAATATACCACAATCATAAATCAAGGATAGGGTATACTTCACTTTAAAAAAGGGTATGTATTTTATTCCACCATAATAGTTTTATGTGGAATAAAAAAAATTATGTTCATTTTTTATATGCATATATATGAATTGAAACCAAAATCCACTTCCATCCCACATTATGTGCTATGAAAGGTGGATCTTGTAAATAAATAAGGAATACTATTAAATGAAAACACATAAAGAGAATGGGAATCGTGTGTAAGTGTGAAATAATAATAATTTTTCATTAAATTAGTATTAAATAAAAATGAAAACATATTTTTCCATACAAATATTTTATCCTATTTAGAGATAAAGATCATTATTTTTTATACTCAATGAATGATTACTTTTTGTGGACTTGATGTGGCCAGAAAAATATTCCTGAATCTGAGGTGTGGGTTTTGGATGTTTCCTTGAAAATATTTTAAGAAAAAAGGAACTGGTGGATTCCAATTATATAATAAAATATATCAAGTAACATATAAATTATATAAATGAAAATTTTAGTTAGAAGACTAATTTGATAGAATATTTAACATAAAGGCCTCATAAAGAAGAAACAATAGATCAAAATCTACTATATGAAAAGACACTGCCCTAGCTTTGAGGCTAGACATTCCTCTCAAAGAGAAATCATACTTGAGGCAATCTATTTATTAGAATAGTTTCTAAAAAATATCAATAAAAAAACCAATGATACATCTCTTGTAATAAAATTCCATGTGATGAAATTATTTATGATTTATATCTATTATCACCTACCCATCACATTGTTGCAAGGGTTATAGTATATAACATTAAAGGAGATATTATAAACTAAAAATAATTTCCTAAAGAACATGTGAGAGTTTGTAATCTCATCGATCATGATCCAAGAACCGATCTATCTGTTCCTTTTGATGATCCATATGTTTACGTGATCAAAAGTTCTATTGTAAATTATATAGCAAGCCCACTTAATCTTGTAAAAATAAATTACAATAACAAGGTATATCCTTTTTAAATTTTTTATTTTCCAGAATCCATTAAAATTTAATGAAAAAATACTTGAACTAATAAATGTTATTATATATAGAGAAAAGTAAGGGGAAATAGAAGGAGAATCAAAACAATCTAAAGGATCAACCAATAAATTGAAAAGACCTTCTTAGAGTATCTTTACCCCACCAATTAAATATCCACATTTACTAATTTTTTAAGTTCATTTAGATAAAAAATTAAAATATGTTAATATAACCTTCATTAATTTTGATAAAAAAATGTATTGAGAGACCATTACAGATAATATTTGTCTTGATAATGTAAATGAAATTGTCAAGCATGGATACCTAGGATCCCCAGTTGTAAATGTATACATGAGGTGTGTTTTTAAATTCTTTTTTTCTAATAGTTGATGTTATATACTAATTAAAATTTTATATTATTCATATTTTCATTAGGATTATATTTTAATACTATGTGAAGTTAAAACCCCGCGAAAAAATATTTAGACTCATTAGTCCTCACATCACTTTTACAAAAAAAGGTCACTGGAAGAAAATGAAATTCCAATAAAAATGGAGAAACTAGATGCAACATTTTAAATGATACTTATAGATGAAAAATTATTCTTAATACTTACAATGTTGTGGAAAAATCTACAACATAATCTAATAAAATACATTTTTTATTTCTTTCATTACTGATTTCCATTTTTTGTTTCACTGGTTTCACATTTTAATCAATTTGGATAATCCAAAGTTTTATTTTTTTAATCAAAAATTTTATTTCCAATAAATCAACCATACATGGTGACCTTTATCAATTTATAATATAATAAAATCATCATTTTGTGAATAAATTTCAATTATACATTTTATATTATGATTTGATGAAAAATAATTAAGATTGGGCAGTGTTTTAAAATCATAAAAAACATGGTATGAGGATGGTCCATGAGCACAAGAAACATATAGATTAATATTTATGGATAAGTTATATAGTATATACAATAATATTTCGATATCAAAATAGACATCAAAACAAATTACTTATTTTTCTCAATGTTTATGAAGTGTTTGAGACAAAATAATAACAATGATTATGGTTATTAAATTTTCATATTTATGAAAGACATCATATACCATAAATAAACTAGCATTTTTAAACATGTATTTTTGATGATAATTAAAATTTAATTTAAAATATTTATTAACCATTTGTTTATTTATATTTTTCTATTACTACTAGGACTTTTAATAGAATACATATTCAAAAGACGAATTATATTTTTTTATAAATGAGTGCAAATAATACATTTTGTTATAATTATTTTAGACATAATAAATAGGTGACTTACTAATACATAATTAGTAAATTTTATTATCATTGTATATACTTATTTTTTAGTTAATTTTTATATCTTTTATATCTAATAATTTATTAGGTAATTTTCATTTAAATCATGAAGAGTGATTTCCAACTTATTTTCTCCAAGAATTTTTCATCTACTAAGTGCACAAAAATCCCCCATACAGAGTTCATGGTCCTTTTTAAAGGTTAAATTCATTTTCATAGAGAATAACCCTAAATTCTGGATGGTAAATGATTAGTTGACATAAAGTGGGTTTGTAAAGGGGAAATTATATTCACCTTTAAGAAGGAACCTAAACATTGTATGGAGGATTTTTTCTCTCTTCATAGGCACATAATTATTAGAGAAAAATAAATCCTTGAAGGCCTGAACAAGGATTATGCACTCATGTACAATTTGTTTACTCAACAGAACTATTTGTTCTTTTTTTGATATCTTTATGTACAATAGTGATGAAATAACCTCAATTTTGGGATAAATAACTTTTAATAACATTTTTTCAAGATATTTTTTTATTTTATGATAAAAAATAATATTATTAACTTATAGGAATCAACCAATTTTAAATCTGATACACATTGTGAATAGAATGACTCAAAGTCCTTATTTTCAGTTTAGAAATGAAAGTTTTTTTAGAAACATGTTCCACTTATTACAAATTAAAAAAACACTTGGATTGTCTTGATACATTTATAAAATGATAAATATATCATTTTTTATGTATAAAGTAACTACATTTCAATATGACACAAAAAGTTCCAAGTATGATTGAAAGTACATTTTTTTATTTATAATTGACATTTTAGTTCAAAAAACACATGAAATGCTCAAAATCGAGAAAAAAATTTACATTTTATTAATAACTTAGGGAATAAATACATAAATAATTTTTGAAAAGTAGTAATCAATATCACCATCACATTTCATCCCGGGAGCTACTAAACTGATATCTTGAGCTGGTTCACGACATGAACTAAAGCATGCTTCCTAGTACACGAGAGGAAACTAACCAACAGAGAGGTTCTAATGAATTTCTAGTGGAGAGACTATAACCTATGGATTTTTACTAAAATGTTGAGGAATTAAAGAATTGTATAAAAAATATAAGATAATAATACATACATAACTTGGAAAGTGATTATAAAACCAACCATGCATGAACATTATAATACATAAATAAAATTTAGTCAACATATAGTAGACAATACATAAAACAGGGACATAATAACAAAATAATAAATAATAGAATTCTATAACTATGAAAGGTGTCCTTAGTACATTCCTAACCACTATTCCCATGCCAATTTCTAGATCGGATGATATAATAAGAAGAAGCATGAGCCAAGTCCTAATATGAAATTAGGATATCTGTCAAGGTACTTAACTATGAACTGAATAGGGTGTGAGAAAACTTTTATAGGCCTCCAAAAATGTTTTCTAATGGACTCAAATATTTTAATAGTATATGAATTAGTGTGAGGGTATCATAAATAAGGCAATAAAGTAATGTCATAAAAATAAAACAAATTAATATCAAGTTCCTTATGTGACACCTGGATGAACATACCTACTTCAGCCTAAGTCGAAATGTCTCTGAACATTTAACCATTATATAAATATTCCTGGAACCAGTGTTTTAAAACCAAATCATCCATGTAAAATGATAATCGTAATGGAGTTTTATATTTAAAATAAGGCATGAGCCTGTGAATTTAACCAAGGGGAATCATGTCCCACAATTCAATAAATAATGATAATCACAATTGGTTTCAACATTGAATAAAAATAATAAATCCAAATATTTAAATTAATAAGTATGGAGTGTCAATTACAAAAATTCCTAATAAAGTAATGTGTAATTCCATGTCCATTGATTTATATAAATAATTATTAAGAATTTCTTGTCCAAGAGTTTTATTTAAATAATGAGGAATTATATATCTATCATTTTGAATCTTGGGATCATGGAAAAACGTGTAAAAAAATTACAAATACATGATGAAGAACATCATGTCCATCTATTTAAATAAATAATGAGGAATTTTATGTCCAGAAATTTTAAATAAATGATAATGATCATCGTTTTCATTACAGCTTAGTTATTCATAATTCACTCAATTTAATGTGACTTTTATGCATGACCATTGAATTCAATATCAGAATATAAGTATATCTCAAGGTATAACTAGTAAACATGAATGTTTCCTTTAATATCTAAGAATAGGCCATGATAATTATAAATAAAAATTTATAATTAAAAACATTTCATTATTAATTCATTTATATGTTCCTAAAAGGTTATGTGACATGGTAACACCATTCACATTTCATTTATAATAGGTGAATTCCATGTGAAGCACACATGTCATATTTCAACATATTTAATTATATTTAAAATCTATCTTACTGGTGGAAAGGACCAATGAAATATTTATAGCCATATCATATAAAAGTATATCTAAACCTGGTATGAACCAAATTTAAATTTACTTCCTAAAAATCACAAACTTCATTTATCAATTTAAATATATCTAAGGGCAAGTACTTTCTATATTATAGTTTCCATTAAATCCAATCTATTAATCATTTAGTTTATAAAAAAAAGAAGGGGTAATAAATTCGACCACACCATTTGGAAATCCATTTAGTTTAATACATTCAATATTCTTTTGAAGAGTTATGCCAAACACACCTAAAAGGGTGTTATCATTAATTGCATAAAATGGCCAATGAAGTAAAATAATTGGACACACCCAGAGAGGTATCCCTATTTGGGGTTACAATCCTCTACCCATGTCAAGGGGAATAAATAACATTAATTCTAAGGTAAACACTTTTAATTGAAGGTATTTAACATTTTAGGAGTAATGTGTGGAATGTGTGACCCCTGGAATAATAGAAACATAATATAAACAACAATACTTTGAGAAAAATACAAATTAAATCTACCAAATTCTTAGGAAGATTCAATAATTTATTACCATCCTTTGATTTGATCTATAATTATTGAAATAAAAGAACTAGGCACACTCCCTAAAATAGGGAATATTATCTCTCATGGAAATTACATCCAAGACAATAAGAGAAAATGATAAAAGAATTAAGTGTATTGAGAGACTGAAAAATGGAAATCCAATAAATATTATTATGTTTGATTCAATCTAAGAATAGAGAAGATCGAACCATGGAGGAAGTAGGGAGGAGACGGTGTGTGCAGAGGGTTGCTAGGTGAAATGAGGGTGGAAAAGAGGTAAAAATCCTTTAATGTTTAGAGGGGGAAATAGTAATTTTACCCCATTAAATTATGTACCTGGTTAGTCCATATGGTTTGTATAACCATGTACTAACCATGTAGTGCATTGTGAAATCACCCACATGTCGCATGGTTTCTTTCATAGTTTACCAAACCATGCGCCAACCGTGCAGGCTTCACTCCCCAAGAACCCCTACCTCGCATGGTTAAACAAAATAAGGTTCAACCATGAACAGTACTCTATGTCCCTGCACTGAGTCTCATAGTTTTCTAGAACACATCATATGGTTAAAAGAATCATATACCCTTCTTTTATGGGCTGCACTATTGATCCACATAGTTAGTACAAATCGTGTGCCATCTATGAACTTCATTATGCTCCTCTAAAAACAAGGATTTAAAACCCAAATCTCTTGTGATTTTTTAGAGTACCCAGAGAACCTTTCAAGCCCCAAACCACATAATTGTTTTAGTGTTCCAACTATCATAATTCTATTCTGAAGCTCAATTTAAGATTTATCCAGTCCACAAAATTAAAATTTTAAATTACTTTAAAAATTTAACCATAAAAAACTTAATATCTTAGAACATCCCTAACTTATAACTTACCATAATCGATAATCCTTGTTAGAAAATGAAAAAAATCACCCAACCAACTTGATTTTTCAATTCTCGCTCATACGCCCACATTTCGCTTCCAATACCCAACTGCCTCTAAATGTCACTTTAAGCATTCATTACTTCAGTTGATAAAACTTGATCCAATTCTTAAAACTACTATATAAACATAACTATTGTTCTTACCCAATCCCATATAACCTTATACATGATGAATTCATTGTCTCTTTCATAAAATATCCTATAAAACTCCCTGCCATAGGATATAGTATAAACTGGCCAATTCTAATCCATGGTATTCTCATTGTCAAAATTACCTATTGAAGAATGTCTTTAGTGTATTATAGATGCTCCTAAAACATTTTCGACATACTAAACTTTTTCAATAATAGGGTATCTAATTTTGATCATCAATTTATGTTGTAAAATTCCAATCAACTAGCTAACATAGTCATGCCAGATCTTCCTTGAAAACCCCGACTGAACTTTATATTTCATTCGTCACATACCAATGGTATTTTAGGCATGGTTCTTCACTAGAAACATACCTATTTTTTGAAATCACCCAAGTCAAACCACTAGCAACCAATTATTTTAGAAAACACTCGACTCTTACTGGTAACATGTCACCAAACAATATTCTAAATCCTTTATCCTAAGGCATGTAGAGATCATTTTGATCACACTCACTAAAGACCATAACCATATTCTGATGATGTATCCTAGATGAACCATACCATTTCTAAAAACATCATCATTTCATAGCACAAGAACACGTGAATACTTGATCTCACATCCTTGGATCATCATAAAATACTCAAGACTTGGCACCCACACTTATAATCCACCAAATTTTGTAGTCAAAACTGAACCTTTACTAAGAAATCCATTTGTACATAGTTCCACTTATTCATTAGAATAAGAAATCCAAAAATACCATCACACAAACGGTCTCAAGGTCCTACATCCCTTCTCATAGGAGGGTCTCCCTCCAACAACGGATGTCCCTCTCTCCACCTTAGGAGAATCCATGTCATTTCATGAATAAAAAAATATACTAACATAGAACTTACCTAATACACCCCTGGAAATAAATAATAAAATTTATGAAAAAATAATAATCCTTAAGAGCTAGAACAATAATCACCTATCACCCGTTCATACTTATTGAGAATGGTTACCATTGGATTGGATTGTTTTAACTCACATAGAGGTTCACCCCCATAAAATTTCCAATGGTTTACTCCCCACCATATGGATTAATTTAATATTCTCATCGAGAAAAACTCAAAGGATATTCTTCCTAAAACTAGAAAGGCTATTCAGATATCCTGAAATATATTTGACACTCTCTAAGCATACTCAGGATGATGTTATGATATTGATCATGATCGTCTCTCAACTAAGAGTAACCTAAGATTCCATAAATGGGAATGGATTTATCTCTTTAAGACATTCTCACAACAATATAGGATATACTTTACATAACTAACACCTAGCACCACATCTTTTGAGAATGTGTGACAAGGTCCATCCATGGGTCAACCATCTCATGAAACTTGAATTATTTCCCAATTAACTATCATCATAGGGGAACTTCCTTTGTTTTAAAAAAATATAATCATCACCATTTCTATAATTATCACATCTTGTAAACTATCAATACTATTCATGTACCCATATTCCCCCCAATTTAAGGATTTTGATGGTACTAGACACAATTGGTATGAACTATCTTTATCTCACCCAGTATAGTTGGTGTGCATTTCTGAACCACCCGGTTGAACACATAAATTATGCTCCAACATGTTATCCATAAAAAATTCCAATATCTCCATCAAATATGGTAAGTCAGTATTTAACACGATGAGAATGCCATTGGAAATCCTCTTCAAATCAGTCACCTTCTTATGACACATTTCAAAAAATGATCACCCACCTCACAAAATATTTTTAGAAATTATTGCATCAAATATGAAACTATTGGTCAATATGGCCAGGTACCAAAGGTTGTATTCCCATAAAATATATTTTGAATACACAAGAACCCTAGGTACTTCCTAAAAAATATGAATCACCATGACTATATTATAAAACCCCAACACCTCTTGTTCATCATCCTTAAAATGAGCGTAAAACCAAGATCAATTCCTAAAAAGGAACTCTAAAATATCGGTCCAAAATCTCTTGAAGTATGTCCTTGAGAAAGAAAAAAATTGACCCATAAGTGTTCAATTCAAATCCAAGGGCTTCTAGGTATCTCACATAGCAAGCCCTGCCGATCAAACCTCAAAAAGGGATACTAGGTCCATCCACCTATCCCTAAGGTCTCTCTCATAAGAACCATATATCACTTAATGTACTTTATTAAATGACATATAACATGCTAGTAAGATTTATTTGAAATGTGTAAATTGAAGGAAGGTAAAAAGATCATTGAACTAAAAGGGTCACAATATGTCAACATAGGCAGGATGACATCCCCTACCATGCATCGACTTACCAGGCCCTAATTATCACCAAGAATCAGTATTAGGAAGTGCCCCTCATAGGTCAAAAAATCAATGAATAAGGATAAGGTGATGAAACTAAAATATTATCTACATATAGTAATACCCCCTTGAGTTTCAACTTACCATAAAAATACCCACCTACATATGTCTGTTGTTTCATTATCAAAGAGTTCTACCCAAATCAAACAGTCAGATGGACTGCACATAATATTTCTAGAAACTTGGGTCAAAATTTTAATGGTTTCATATATGTAAGGCCGCTACTGCCACAAGCTAAACCCTTATTTACACAAGTAATTTACCTTAAAAATAGATTCACTCAAAAAAGTACATTAGGCTATACTACCTATCCCTTAAGTTAAAGGAATGGTAGAAAAGAATCCAATTGAGATCCACAATCAATGTTTATATTCCCATTCAAGATATATCTCGAGGAAAATCTAACAATAATCCTTATAGGAGGGCTATTAATTATCAGAATAACCAAAAATATTAATTCAACCATTTTAATCAATTAACTTTTATTATAAACATTAAAGAGGCTCCAATATATGATTTTTTAGTACCATTTATAAAAAGAAAACAATTTATAACCATATATAAACATTATTTAGTTGATTCCATATATAATTATAGGAAAAGTATCTATTAATTTCATTTAAAAAAATAATTCATCTACAATTTCTCACAACTAGTATAAGTTAAGAAAATTTCAATTACAATATATATAGAAAAACACTCTTAAGGTTGCAACTGGAATTTTAATTAACTGACACCTCATAATAATAAATCTTGGAAATAAGATAAATTTCTTTTTATCAATTAAAGGGGATTATTCAAGTAATATTTGACCAAAAATTTATAAAATCACTGTATAAGTGGCTAATGAAACTTTAAATAACCATACAATTTAACACAAGAATACCAAAAATGGGTTTAAATTCCAAGGCATAAAAAGAATAATGGTGAAAGAGGCTCCCATTATACAATATTGGGTTTCCTTACATAGGCATCCATTCCCAATTTATAGATTCAACACTCTATAAATTACAATTTTAATTCCATTTAAGTTCATCCCATAATAGTTATTTCATTAAAATTTTAAAAAACTCTTAGTGATTTTATTACATTGGAAAATGATGATAAATATTTCTTATAAGGGTTGATTAAATCATATTAGGACTAAGTTATATGGGTCTTCATTCCCAAGTTACAAAGGTACACGAATTTATAAGTTGCAATTGAAAGACCATTTTACCAACATCCGTAAAAAGTGACTTGGTTTTTTCAAAATAAATCCAATTAAATGACATTTTAAAATTTAATTCTAGCCAATTCATTAAAAATTTCAAAACAATTTTATTCCTTTAATTATTTTCAAGATTATTTAATAAAATTCCACCATCAAGATATGCGGAAAAGTTTTATTTAGGTTGATTTAGCCACTTTATTTAACATACCCTAAACCATAACTATAAATAGGTAATCCATCACATAAGTTAAAAAATATAGTCATGTAAGCATGAAAACACATAATCATGGTATATAAATAATCATGTTAATGAAAATTGAAGCCTATGTGACTTAAATTATACATTAACACAACCATACAATTTTTATACTAGTGAAAGAGGTCAATCTCATAAATAAATAACCAATGGAAAGTAAACCAATCACTCATGTTCAAATAATAATAAACTGTAATATCCAACAACATAGACATCAATTATATCCTAGACAACTTGATCTTTCCCATGTGTGTGGGATGGAAATTCTCAGACATGATCTATCTCCAAAGTTCCAACACATTCTTAGTCTTCTATATACCATACCAAAATAGTAAGAAAATAAAAGAAATCCTACAATACCACATTATTACATCCCATCCTAGTATCCACTAAACCAATTCCTTGATCTAGTTTCTAACATGACCATACGTGCTCCTCCCCATACACCAAAGGTTACCGATTAGAAGAGATGATTTAATGGAGGTATAATGGGGAGACTAACCCCATAGAGCAGGTAATACATACAATAGGTCTAGAATGATAAAATAATAAATTATAAAATAATACAATTTCATAAGCTATCCTGAGTACATACTCACCCACTACTCCCATTTCAAGTCCTATCCCTAAGGTTACAACTCTAAGAAGAATGAGTTGAGACCTAACCTGTATTCACAAGATCAGTTAAGGTAGAAAATGGTGACCCAAATAGGGTGTGAGTAAAAATCAGTAGGACGCTACCAATGGAACAAAAAGAAATAAAATCTATGAATAAAATATGAAGTAGTGTATAGGTATAATAAATAAAGGTTGTAAAGTAATTTTATAAAAATAAACCAAGTCGAGATCAAGTTCCTCATGAGACACCTAACCAACTAGACCTGCTTCATCCTTGTTGGGATTTCCCTAAAAATTTAACATTTATATAAAAAGATAGAGAAACCATTGTATAAAATCAAGGAATCCATGTACAATGATAATCATAAGGGTGGGGGTAATATTTAAAATAAGGGCATCATCCTGAGCATCTAACCAAGGGGTAATCATGTATCACAACTTAATAAATAATGATAATCATATGAGGTTTCACCTTTAAATGAAGAGTATCAATCTAAATATCTAAATCAAGGTGTGTGTAGTGTCAAGTTTAAAAAATTTTAATAAAAAAATGCGTAATTTCAAGTCCAATTATTTCAATAAATAATGACAAGGAACTTCATTTCTAATAGTTTTAAATAAATAATGATGGTCTCCATGTCCAATATTATGAATCTTGGGACCATGGAATGACATATCCAAAAATAACCAATGCATGATGAGGAAAATCATGTCCTTCCATTTAAAAAAATAATGAGGAACTTCATGTCCAAAAAAATAATTAAATTATTTGGAGGATTATGTTTGTAACCACTTAATTATTCATAATTCACTCAATTTAGAGTGTCTTTCAAGCCAGACCCTGGAATTCCATATCAAAATACAAGTATCGCTCAAGTAACAACTAGTCAATAAGAAAATTACATTTAATATCTGGGTATAATCCATGAGAATTAACAAAGAAAATTTATAATTCAAAAAAAATTCATTAATAAATTCATTTTTAAGTTCCCAAAAGGCCATGTGACATGGTCAAACCATTCACATTTAATTTATAATAGGTAAAGTCCATGTAAAAAACACATCTTTTATTTAAACATATTTACTTCTATTTTACATATCTCTTAATCATGATAAGTACCGATTAATTATTTATATACATATCATATAACAATATATCTAAATAGTTTATACCCCAACATTAAATTCTCTTCCTTGAGATCAAGCACTACATTAAATAATTTAAACATTTCCAAGGGTAAGGCATTTCCAAATTACAATTTATATTAAATATACTCCATTAATCAATACATTTATAAAAAAACAAGAAGGAGAAAGAAAATTTTCCATGCCATTTGGTAATCCATTTAGTTTAAAATGTTCAATATTATTTTTAAGATCTAAGAGAAATACACTTAAAGGTTGTTTTGGAAAATTACATTCAATGAACAATACAAGAAAATAATAGGACACACCTAAAGGGAAGGCCCATGTTGTGGTCGCCAACCTACAACCTTGTCAGGGGGTCTAAATAACTTTAAGAGTATGGTATATACATTTAATTTTAGGTATTTAAAATTTTAGGAGAAATTCATAGAAAATATGACACGAGGCACAGTAGAAACATAATATATATAATGAAACTTTGAGGAAAACCCATAGACCACCTACCACCTGCTTGGGAAGCCTCACATATCAATTATCAGCCTTTTATTCTAGATGAAATGAGATAAATAAAATAACTATACAAATTCCATGAAAATAGGGTCTATGAGATCATATGTAAATAAAATCCAAGCTTGATATAGAAACATGATAATGAAGAGGATTCAAAGACAAACCAATAGATATCAAATTCATCTGATGGTGTTTGACTCAGACCAAGAATAGAGAAGATCCACCCATGGATTATGTTGGGATAATAGGGTGTGTGCAGAGGGATTCTAGGTGAATTTATGGTGGAAATGGGTAAAATCCATTTAAATGTATTAGAAAAAATGGAAATTTTTCCACTTTAAATGAGGCACACAATTAGGAAACATAGTTATGATAACCTTCTTTGAACCATGTGATGATACTATCCAAGCACCCACATGCTACATAGTTTCCTCAAATGGTTTACCAAACCATGTTACAACCTTTTTGGATTCACTAACCAAGAAACTCTACCTCATACAATTAAAGTTCATAGTTAAACAAACCATGCACTAACCGTGTGGGTGCTTCTGTGAACCTACACCATGTCACAGAGTTGTCTAGGATACCTCATGTGGTTAAACATACTATGTCCCCTTAATCTATAGGACACATGGTTTAAATTAATATTTAGTACTAACTATGTTCTAACCATGAACCTCGTCCTTCTCCTCAAATAACTTTTCTTTAAAATATTAAATATTAAGATATTTTCCAAGCACCTGGGGTACCACCCGAGCCTCATACCATGTATAAAAACAACAATTTTATGCATTATAGATCTTATAAGTATCTTATGAATCTCAATTTAATATTTTTACTATACAATATATGTAATTTTAAAATACCATTGAAAATTTGAACCCATCCAAATTACGGGATATTACACTCCCATCATTTCAGTGCAAGGTGTAACCAACATGACTCAAAGTGAAAAGTTTCAGCAAATATGACATTTTAGTTAAAAACCTACATTATTCATTTAAAACAAAGAAAATTAATTTAGGCTATCTTTATAATTTTTTAGAATAATCCATAATTCATTTATGATGTTTAGGAATTAGTCACTCTTCAATATAATACATGGCATGATTAGTATGAATGAAAGTATGTATTTTTTGTTTAAAGGTGAAATTTTAGGTAAAAACATAAATACCTAATTTAAAACCAATAAAACAAACTCTTATGGTCTTAATAATTTCAAATAATGATCTATATGTAATTTTTTATATGTATTAATAATTTTTTTGTAGATCTGATACACGATGTGACCGATATGACACAAAGTGCATGTTTTCAATTTAAAAATGACATTTCTGTAAAAAATCACTCATTGAAAAAAATTAAAATACTCATAATTTCTTAGTATATTTGAAAAAATGATCTATAACTAATTTATTACATGTAATAATTGACTGCACAATTATTTGACACATGATGTGTTTGGTATGACCTAAATTACATGTTTTCAGTTTTAAAGTGATGTTTTCTCAAGAAAAACCTCACTCACTAAAATAAAAAACACTCAGATTGGATTTATATTGTAAGAAAATAATCTATAAGTTATTTTTGAGGTGTAATAACTAGCTACATGTCAATTTGATACATGGTGTATGTGGTATGATTCAATGTTCATGTTATTAGTATAAAAGTGATATTTTTGTTGAAAACATGGATCGCTCATTGAAAACTATGTAAACACACTAATATTTTATTTATAATTTATGAAATTTATTCATAAGAAACTTTTTTATGTGTATTAATTATCATCACATCAAACTATTACATGGTGTGGTTAGTTTTATTGAAAGTGTGTATTTTAAGTTAAAAATGACATTTTAGTTCATAACACACATCACATACTCAAAACAGAATAAACAATATTGTATTGACTTTATAATTTATAAAAATGACCCATAAATAATTTTTTACCTGTATAAATCAATTTTACATCAATATGAAACTCATTTTGTAATGTCCAAAACTTTTATAAATAATTTTTTAAATGAGTGAATGTCTTATTAAGAAATAAAGTTATTGAAAAAACATGCACTACTTTGGTTATTTTAAACCATTATATGGTCTGTAAAATTTAAAATATATTTAATAATAATAAACATTGATAATATTTCCATTTTAAAATGACTATTAATATTTTTATATTAAAGGTTATGATAAATTCCATTTGACACAGACAAAAGAAGTTATGTCCTTGACCATTAGGATCATACACCATGAAGCCCATTTATCTTAGCTTTTGAGAGATATAAAATCATTAGGATTTATTATTTATAATTCCCAAGAAAATATTAAAAAATTAAAGCATGATCAAAACTTTTAATGGGAGAAGTTCATTCTCATAGAGATCATGATCCAAAATATGTTTTTCAAACCACCCCCATTAAAATCTCACCATCACACACCTTACCCATTGTGAATTCACTTCCCTAATAAATGGTTATGTATATATACCCAAAAAATATGATTTTTTATATTTTATTTTTAACAAAATAAATATTATATTTATCCCTTTTTAATATTAATTTTTAAATTATTAAGTAATGAGTTTGATAAAAATTATATTTTGATATGATGAAACACAAATTGTATTTTTTGGAAATATATAGTTTAAATCAAGAAAATAATTTTAATAAATTAAAATAAAATAAATGAATTATATTTTAATAAAATATTACTATTAAATAATATTTATTAAATATAAATTATAATGTGATTTTATGAAGTCAAATGTAATTTTTATGAGAGTCAAAATACTATTATTGTATAAAAAACCCAGTATTTTTCTGTAAATGAGAAATTTTTATTAAAAGTATAAATGATAATATTTTAAGAAATATTTTGATAATATAAATTTTATTTTATAAATAAATATGTCTAAATTATCCAATGGTCAATTTTTCATAATTTTCTAAGACAATAGAATTTTTCGGTAAAATTTAAACACGATATAATTATACAATATGTATTATGAAATCAAAAAAGCCTAAAAGTGATGTAATAAATATTATAAAAATTATCCAATAACAAAATTATTTTTCCAATTTAAAATAATTTTTCATTGTATTTGCTTTCTTAATTTTATAAACCATTGATGAATCCTCTAAAACCTATATTATATTTTAAAGGTTTTAAAATCAATCCTTTATAAACATGACTCTCTTCAACATCACCAAGGGAATTATTTTAATGTGTTTTGTTTTTATCAATATAAAATAATGAAAATTTAACCTATTTGGTAGAAACCATGGCCATAAAATTTGTTAAGGTCTGTGGCTTTAATAAATTTATCACATAGAGTCCAAAATCTATGTTTGGATATTTATAAAAAAATTTCTCCTATTGTACTACATAATCCCACCCAAACTCCCATTCAAATTCACCAAAAACTCTTGGATAATTAATTTACTATAAAATTACCTCTATATAGTCCTAATACGGTTCTCTTATGCTCTTAGGAAACTTCTACCAAGGTTATAGAAGCACCCTCTCAAGGTAAGGGATCTCTCTCTCTTCTTTTTCATTCAAACACCTTCTTTGTATTTATCCTATTTAATATTAGTTTATTATATTCTAATTAATTTATAAATATCAGATTTATATTCTAATAATGTGATATAATCTATCCCATCTCATTATAACCTTTACCTAAGCTGTTATTATACAGAAGCAGGGGATCCTCTCATTCTCCTGTTTATTCAAGCACCTTCTTAAGACCAAACATTTTGATTTCAAATTTTTCAAGTTGGAATATAATTTAATACATAAATCTAACTTTTCTTATTATTACCATGTAATTAGATAACCTGTTTTTTTCTCACAAACCCCTTATATTAACATTTATGTACACCCGGTATGTTGTTAAAATTATCCTTGATTTTCCATGCTAAACATTTTTGTAGTGAATACCCATATCTGTTTCCACTCATGGGTATTAACATAGTTGTACCTATCCTTCATTGATTTGGTATTTACATTTATGTAACCAACATTCCTCAATAATGGGACTAAAATTATTTATAGGATTCCATATGTTTTATGATATATGTGGTAAACTTATGAATATACATGATATAAAAGTAATGTGTGAGCTCAGAATTATATAGCTCTCCAATTCATTGTGTAATGTTTTTATCTCATGGGATTACACATACGGTGTATGTGAGCTTATACTAAGAACACATTGTTATGATATATTTTATTTTATCCTTGACTTATGTTTATTATTCCATGTTTTATATTGTTTCCAGATTCCCATGTTTTCCTTATGTTACCATGCAATATCATGCCTCATTATTAATGAAAATGATTATCACCCCCTTTATTTAATGTTGATGTGAATATTAAATCACTTGGATATATTTCTTCATGTTATTCATTGTTTATTCCCTTATTGGAGTTTATATCTCACCCATTTCTTATGTACATCTCCATGTTATCTTGTGTAGTTTTAGAAGATCCATGGAATATAGGTTCATATTATGGAGTTTTTAAATTATGATTTTTTATTTTTTTATAAATTTTCATGATATGTAACTAATTAACCAAATATACTAGGCCTAATAATATTTTAGTGTTTCATTAATTGTATCTTGGTGTAATAAATAATCAATTAAATTGTTTTAAAACATGGGGTTTTATAGGTAGTATCATAGGAAATTATAGTCATTTTAGGGTATTGGGATTATAAAACTCTAGTGAAAGACGTAGAGATACTAATAAACATAGTAAAACATCCCTAAATTTTGGTAATGTATAGAGTAAGTTCTTTTAAATAAAATAAATCCTTATATGGATACTAAAATTTTATGTGGCTCTAACATAGTTATATTTATGGGTAATAACCTTGAAAAGGATGCATTGAGATGGAATTGATCACCAACTAGTGCACAAAAATGGGCCTTTATACATACCTGATTTGAAACTCTTAAGGGAAATGATTAGGTAAATTCAGAAGATCTTTATGAACCATTTGAAGGGAAAAAATTAGAATACAATATTTTATTAGGAGATACAACATGGATAACATATATTAAACCTAGAATTTACTAAGTTACTAAATATAAGCCATTTATAAATTATCCCTTAAATGTTCATAAGTTTCCCATTTATATATGTAATAGTTTGAAATTTCTCATCCTTGATTTTATTATAAATATAGTAAAATGTTAGAACTATAATAAAATAGATAAAGGAAGGCTTATAATTTGTGTTTCTATGAATACTTTCATATCATGCAGGTTCTAAAGAACAATTTAAGAACCACCTCAAAACATTGAAAGTTGAGTAATCAATGATGATGGTGAATATGTAAATTGTTTCATCCCAAGCATATAACTTATCCCTTAACTATATTTTTAGGATAAAGTTCTATTTTAACCTTTTAGTACTCCCTTTAATGTAATTTTATGCAATTCTGGGCATGGATTTGATTTACTCATATGGATTCAACATAAATTTCTAAGAGAAGTAAATCACCATTTGTATTGTGAATCATTCTCTAATTCTATTCAAGTGGAATGAGGTGGATGAATCTCCATTAGTATCATCATATCAATCCTGAATATCATTTTCCTATGAGTAAGTTTAACTTACTCAAATTATTGAGACGAAATAAAAAAATCATCTTTTATGAGATTCGCTTTGTAAGGGAATTCACTGATGTGTTTCATAAAGAATTTTCTTGTACTCCTCCTAGTTGTGAGGTTGATTTATCAAGTGATCTCATACCTAATGATTTTACAATATCTATGAATCTGTATTGAATGTACATTTTTGAAATTGAGGAGATAAAGAAATAATTATAGGAGAATCTAGATAAAGGGGTTATATACCCAGGTGATTCACCATGGGGTGAATCAGTCCTTTTAATTAAGAAGAAAGATGGGTTCATGAAACTCATAATTGATTATTGTGAGATAAATAAGATAAAAAAAATATAATATATCCTATTCTATGTGTATATAACTTATTCAATTAGATAGGTGGATCCCAATACTTCTCCAAGTGGATCTATAGTCAAGATATTATAAAGTAAAGGCCAAGAAGGAAATAAAACCAAGAATTATTTTTTTACAAGGTATAGGAATTTCAAGTTCATATTGATACCATTTAGATTCATTAATGCTCAAAAAATATTCATTGAATTATTTAATAGAGTCATTAGGGATTACCTCAACAAATTTTTGGTAGAATTTATAGATGATATTTTTATCTAATTCAAAATCAAGGAGGAACATGATAAACCTTTAAATAATATACTAAATACCTTTAATAAGGAAACGTTTTATGAAAATTATAGTAAATGTGAGTATTTTATAGATAATGTAACATTATTGGGGCAAGTTATCCCTTTATAAGGGAAATCTATAGATCCTTATTTTAAATAGGGTAGAGTTAACATGGGTGAAGTAACCAATATCTTCTTCAGTTCATGGAAACTTTCTTCACATTCTTTTGTCCACATGAACTTAGCTCTTTTTCGAGTTAACTTCATTATTGGATTAGAAATATGCAAATTATTTTTCCCAAACCTCATATAATATCATGCTAAACTAAGGAAACTATGAAAATTAGTTAGGATTGTAAGATGAGGCCTATCCTCTATAGCCTTTGTATTGGTAGGTTCAACAAAGATTAATTTATTGGTTACAATGTTCCCCAATAATGCAACTTGTTGTAACTAGAATTCACATTTTCAGAATTTTACAAATAGATTATCCATACTCATAGCTTTCAATAAAACCCTTAGATGTCCCCCAAGATCTTTTTAAAATTTGGAATGTATCATAATATCATTAATAAAAAATACCATGGATTTATCAAGGTAGTACTTAAAGACTATATTCACCAAAACCATAAATATAATAGTATCATTAGTCAACCTAAATAAAATAAAAAAACTCACAATTACGATATATTTTTCACAAGGTAGTATTTGGAATATCTTCTTTCTTTACCATCAATTGATGATACCCAAATTAGAGGTCAATATTATTGAATAAATTATCCCCACGAATTTGGTTAAATAAATAATAAATCATTGGGAAAGGAACTTGTTCTTCACAATGATCCCATTAAGTTATCTATAATCATCTGATAACTGCATTTCTACATCCTTATCCTTTACAAAGAGAACATATGATCCCCAATTATAGACACTTGGTTGGATAAATGTAACAGCCCAGGTAAATAAAGAATAAGAAATTTTCATATTTATTTTCATATTTGTGAATTAAATATTCATTTTACTTTAAAGGGGATTCTATGTTTGATGTCATACCTGACACACAACAATGGGTTTCTCCGAAGTCTAATGTTGCACACAATGATGTGTCATACTAAAAAATAATAATACAATATTATTTTAAATGGTAGTTAACGCCTAACTATTGTATTTTTTGGAATAAATAAAACTAACTACAATATGATTATACATGTTTGTTAAATGTTTTTACATTTATCCAATAAAATTTAGAGGCTTAAAATGTTAATGAATCTAATTTTAAGCATAAATACCCTAATATTCTTTAAAAGGTCATTTTACTATCTTTAGATGGTTAACCTTCATTAAATCTAGTTTTGGTCACTTTTATATGTTCTATTTTACAAAATAAAATTCTTCTTTATAATCGGGACATAAAATTTTACTTTGGGTAATTTTTTAGTATTTTTCTGATAAAATTCTTTTTTTAATGAATAATGAAAAATATTGTATTTTAATTCAAAAATACCTTTTAATCTAATTTATTTATATGGTTATATTATATTTTTAATTGTTTTTAAAGTGTAATTATAATATATTTTTACCATTTAATCAAATTTTGGTCATTGGAAGTAATTTCACTTTGAAATTGGACCTAAACAACTGTCAATCTTTTGATAGTAATTATTTCTTAAAAACACGTTTTTTTGTTTTGACAACGAGAATTAATTTTAAATTAGTAAATGTAACCTCTATGTTTTGAATTTTTTAAAATAGACATAATTTTTTAATTTGGAATATCAAATATAGATTAGGCTGAATTTTTTGGTATTTTTTTGAAAACCTTCAATTTTTGATGAATAGTGAAACCACTGAGTAGTAGTTAAAAACTAACTATTTCAATTAAATGAAATTTTACCGCTTATGTGAATTGAATTTCATAAATCCAACATATATGATTGTTATCAGTAAGTAAAATTGGGTTCAATAAGATGAAAATATTTTTTGGTGAATAATACCTTTTGACTTTTATTTACTGTAGTTAAAGGTAAATAAGGTAATTCAAGGTAAAAATAATATTATAATAATATAAAATTACCTTAAAAATTGTCGTAACCTTATTATATGGGTCATGGACTACCAATACAATCCTTGGGTGAGATATTTGTCCTTTGAAATCCATTTGGGTAAAATAATGACATTAATAACTTTTTATTTAAAGTAAAAATAAAAATATCATAAACATGTTTTGTTTTGCTAAAATAATTTTAATGTGGGGTTATATAATTGATATATTTTACTATAAATATTCATTAGAATTATAAAACTATTTACTACATCATTTTATTTTATTTATAAATTTTAGACATCAAATAAATAAAATTATTTATGACACAATAATGATGCAGTGTTTACCTCGTTAATGAATGATTTAAATAAATAAGATTATAAAAATTAAAACAATATCCAAAACCTCTCCAATTCTTACTGGATTATTTTATTTCAATTATTTTTCATCTTATATTATACTAAAATAAGTTTTGGACCTTTATAAATATAAAATCATTATATAATAAAATAATATTTTCAAACTTTTCTAAAGATCCCCTCCCCCCCCTTATAAAAATCTCTCACCTCTAACCCATTACTCACAACTCTAAAACCACTTGTCGGCTTGAACCAAAAGGATTTCCGGAAGTGCCTTCTTCCTAAGGTAAGGCTTATAGGTGGAAGAGAGGGATATTGAGAGATTATTTGGCCAGAGTTTAGATGAAGGGAGTTACCTGATTTAAAGGTAACGTCTTCTCTTAATTTCTTTTCTTTTATTTTACTTCTCCAAACCCAAAAAATCTTTTTATTACTTTCTTCTATAACAAAGACAATATCCTAAATATACTAGGTTGTTTTTATGATAAGGATTAGAACTACACTTACACACACTTCCATCTAATGGATACAAACATACTGTTTCTGTGGACGGAAAACTACTGCCTCATGAAATGATGATTGTTCAATTATCTCATATCGTCTCTCATGGTGGCCATTGTGATGGAACTATAATTATATGTCATATTTATGATATTTATTTTATATAAAGGATTATGTAAATCTCTTTTAGAACATAACTTTATGCTTTTCATGTTGTATATATACGGTAATTTCATTAGAGGAAGTGCGGACTATGGCCCCCTCAAAGAGATATGAATCATTCATACCATACATAGAACATATAAAGAATAGTGCTAATGAACTTATGTAACATATATAAAATACGATATTATAATTTGATTATAATATACCTATGTATCATTTGGTTTTTTTCCTTTAAAAATGAAAAAAAGAAGTGAAAGTAGCGTTCATGCATACATACAACTTACGGTCTCCATGAATGGTTCATATCATTTTCCTATGTCCAAATGATATAGACTATTATAAATACATATATACTAGAAATATATTATTTATATGATAAGTAAATTATGGATATCATTCTTTATATAATTTACTTTTTAACACATGGACAACTTGTAATTATAAGTTCCAAATATCGACAAAACGAACGTTATTAAATTAAATGATTATGTAATGATTATAACATGGTAATAATTGATTTAAAAGGAATAATAAACTTTAAAAAGGTTCTGAATCAATTATAAACTAAATTTAGTTTATTATTCAGGAGATTTAAAGAACGACCAGGTCAAGTCGGACACGAGGTAAGGGACTTCATCTCAAACTCCTTTCATTGAGGCATATTTTGTTTTATACATGACATTATTTTATACAGTGTATAAAACCATTTGAATTTTCATTTCATTCAAAGGGAATATTTTTCTATGAAGAATTTTACTAAATGACAAAAAATAGTGTTTCTTTTTAATGTAAGCGGTGACAACAACCTTTTCCACCGCCATGAGTATTATTTGATATTTGGATTCATGAACAAGCCATAATGTTTTTAAAATGAAAATAAATACCATATACTCTTTTATGAATTTTTGTATTGAAAATGGTTTTGATAATGGATTTGTTATGCCAATATATTTAAATGATATATTGTGATTGAAATGTGGAAATAGTATCTTTCCTTTATATTTGTTTCAAGTGTTATGAATATGTAATGGTTCTTGGGAATTTTTTAGGTATACGGGTGGTTCCGTGATAATCCTAGAGTGGGTGAGCTTGAGATAGCTCTCCAATGCATTGGGTAAGGTGACAGAGGTAAACGTTAATGTTTCTCCTAAGATATTTAGGGAATATACTGTAATGGGTATTCCAAAGGTAACTCCCTACATATCTATGATATCTACAACGTAAGTATGTTATGGGTACCAAAAGTTACCTTTACGATTCATGATTTCTATGCGTTATTCATAAATCTCATGATTTCATGAGGTATGTAAAAGAGCTTATGATTTGTATGTATTGATGGAGTAATGATTTATTTATTTCTTTTATAACCCTTACTGAGATTTTTATTCTCATCCCAAGTTTTTTTTGAAATTTTTTTCATAGGACTTAAAGATGAATAAGGTCGAGGATGGGTCATAGAAAATTCATGTTGTCTAAAACATGGAATTAGACATGTCTCTGTTTTTCAAAAGTTTTTATTTTATGAAAAAAAGGATTCTGAGTAGAAGTGTCTACTTTGTAATATTTTAGATGCAATGTATATGTTATGGCCTAATTATTTATAACTCTAAACCTAAAAAGTTCCTCAATGTGAAGTATTAATTAATTAAATATTATGTAATGTTTAAGGAAGGGTCCTTACAGTTGGTATCAAAGGTCAGTTTAGACAACTTTAGAAGTTAGGATATTGTTAAATTAATATCCAAAAATTAATTTTAATTTATGGTAAGATTGAAATGATATATGATCTACAGATTACCATGTTTCTTCTCCTAAGATAGTCATGTGTTTAGAATGGGTTTCCACAGGGGAAACATGGCAGCTATGATGGGATGACATCCAGAGGATGACAACCTTCCAAATCAGCAACCTGATATTGTTGGAATCAGAACTGAAAAGTTTTTTGCAGTGATGGAACATTTGAATCAGGATATAATTGGCGGTGGTATCTATGCATGGGACCATCCAGATCAACCACATAGGAACATGTCAGTAGGGGAGCATTTCATAAGTCAATATCCCTCATCATTCAGAGGATCATATGACCCTATGTTATTAGAACGGTGTATTAAAGCACATGAAAAGATTTTTTATGTCATGGGGTGTTCAAAACATCAAAAAGGTTAGTCTTACTATTTACATTTTGAAGGTGAAGCCGATAAGTGGTGGTCGATGGTGAAAAATATTAGGGATAGTGATGAGATTTATGCTATTGATTCAGATGAATTAAAAGGCATGTTTCTTAAGAAATATTTTCCTAAGGTGGTTATTCTTAGGATGGAAAAACAATTCCTGGAATTGAGGCAGCAGTATGACTCAGTGGCTGCTTATGAAGAAATATTCACTCGACTGGGAATGTGTGCTCAAAATTTCATATGATATATTAATAGTAAAATCAACCATTTTTACTTAGGATTAAAGCCAATGTATTGAAGGGATTTATATTCCCATGAGTTAAAAAGCTATGAAAAACTTGTTCGATGTGCGAAGAAGGTGGAAATGGAGTTTGCCGATGATCAGGTGTTCTTTGACAAACAACAGAATAAGAGGTCAAGGTTGTAGAAGAAAGGGAAAGAACTCTTAAAAAAAGTCTGATGGTAAGAAAATTAAGTTTACAGTTTGTGAAAATTGTTGTAAAAAGCATGTTGGGGAATGTATTTTGAATTCTGGTAAGTGCTACCGATGTGGTAAAAATGGACATAAGGCTTGTAATTTCACTATAAAGATAAAGGTAATGGTAAGAAAAAAATCTGATTTTTAGTCAGTAAAATGTTTTAAGTGCAACTAAATGTGTCATTATGAAAATGAGTGTCCAATGAAGAACTCAATTGGGGGAAATCAGTCAGAATAATAGCAGAAAGGGGTGGTTAAATCCTTTGCAACTACTTAAGAAGATGTTAGGCCATCAAATTAAGTAGTATCAGGTACACTATTTGTTTGTTCAGATTATGCCAATGTGTTTTTTGATTTAGGGTCTACACATTCATTCATTTTTGGGAAGTTTTCTAGTAAATTGGGAATTCCATCTCAAGATATGAATCCTAAAATTATGGTAAAAACACTAGGGGAAAATGTTTAGGCAAAAGGAAATTATAAGAACCTTCTTTTCCTTGTCTGCGGAAAGAATCTTTCTGAAAACCTTATTGTTTTTCCTCTAGTATATTTTGATGTTATTTTGGGTATGGATTGGATTTTTGTTTATCATGTTAAGATTGAATGTAGAGATAAAGTGGTTTCTTTTCAGAAAGATTTTCAGTTTGTGTACAACAATGAACCCTTACATTTGATAACATATCTGGAATCTTAGAAACTAGTAAAAGATGTAAATCAATGTTACCTTGCACATATTATTAAAAATAAAGGAACTATTCAGATTAATGATGTGCCACTGGTAAATGAGTACCTTGATGTTTTTCCTGATGAGTTGTCTGGTATAATACTTGATCGGGAAGTTGAATTTACTATTGAATTAGTTCCTTATGCTAAGACAATTTCAAACTCACCTTATCAAATGGCTCAAATTGAACTTTTAGAGATAAAGAATAAATTTCATGAGTTATTAGATAAAGGTTTTATTCAACCTAGATCATCACCATTGGGTTCTCTTGTCTTGTTTATTAAAAAGAAATATGGTTAAATGAGTCTTTTCATTGATTATAGAGAATTGAATAACATCACTGTTGAGAACAAGTATCCTTTGCCTCATATCGATGATTAGTTTGATCAGCTATAGGAAGATCAGTATTTTTCGAAGATTGATTTGAGGTCGGGGTACTATCAGTTGAAATTAAAAGAATCAGACATTCCAAAGACTGCGTTTCATACTAGATATGGCCATTATGAATTTGTAGTTATGCCTTATGGGTTAACAAATGCACCTGTTGTATTCATGGATCTTATGAATAGAATTTTCCATGAGTTTTTGGATAATTTCATGGTCATTTTTATAGATGATATTTTTGTTTATTATAAAATAAAAGAGGAGCATGAAAGTCATTCAAGGGTTGTCTTGAAAACCATAAAAGAAATAAATTGTTTGACAAATTCAGAAAGTGTGAGTTTTGGTTACAATAATTTTCATTCCTTGGTCACATTGTTTCAAACAATGGTATAACTATTGATCCTGAAAAAACAAAAGTTTTTGAAGAATGGCCAAGACCCACAAATATAACCGATATGCCTATTTTTTTTGGTTTAGCAGGTTATTACCGAATGTTTGTTGAGAAGCTTTCACAGTTATCTAGTCCAATGATTAAGTTAACCCGAAATGGTGTTAAGTTCATCTGGAAAAAATAATGTGATGATTGTTTTCAGGAATTGAAAAGAATATTGGTGAATGATCTAGTTTTGGAACTACCTTATAGAAATGCTGAGTGTGTTATCTACAGTGATGCTTAGTTGAAAGGACTTGGTTGGGTCCTTATTCATAGTGATCAGTTAATTTTTTATGCTTCACATCAGTTGAAATCTCACGAGTTAAATTACCCTACACATGATTTGGAATTAAATGATTTTATTTTTTCTTTAAAAATTTTGAGGCATCATTTGTATAGAGTAAAATGTGAAATATATACTAACCACAAAATTTTGAAGTATATATTCACTCAGAAAGAATTAAACAAGAGATAAAGGAGATGGATGGAATTAATAAAAGATTATGATTTCATGATTCATTACCATCCAAGAAAGGAAAATAAAGTGGTTTATTATTTGATTCAAAAAAGTAATGCTACATTAACCTTGTCATATTTGGAAAAATATCCTTTGATTAAATATTTGATGAGATTTGGCATATAAGTTTTTGGTGTAGGAAATTTCTCTATTTTCTTTCAGGTGTCAGTAAAATCATCTCTATCAGACAGAATTAAGCAAGCACAAAAGGAAGACAGTGAGTTGTAGAAAAAGGTTGAGTTGGTTCAGAAGGGTAATTTTCCGGATTTTAACATTGATAATGATTGTGTTTTGAGGTTTATGAAGAGATTATGTGGGCCTTGTGATTCAAAGTTAAAGAAAGAGTTAATATGTGAAGCTCATAGTTCTCCATTTTTAGTTCATCCTAACAGTACTAAGATGTACAAAGATCTTTAAGAGTATTACTTGTGGGATGGAATGAAAAGATATATTACTGACTTTACTGTGAAGTGTTTGACTTGTCAATATGTTAAACCAGAGCAGAAGTTACCAAAAGCGATTCTTTAGTCTTTACCGATGCTAGAGTGGAAATGGGAAAATATATAAATGGACTTCATTATGGGATTACCAAAGACATATCAAGGTAACAATGAAATCTGGGTTATTATTGATTGATTGACCGAATCTGCTCATTTCTTTCCTATTCAAGATACTTTTCCTCTAAATCAACTTTCTCGGTTGTATGTTAAAGAGATATTTAGGTTGCATGGAGTTCCCATATCCATTATATGTGATATTGATCCCAAGTTTACTTCTAACTTTTGGAAAGTAATACAAATGTTTTTGGGTGCTGAATTAAATTTTAGTACAACATTTTATCCTCAATCATATGGGCAGCCAGAACAAAAAATTCAGACCTTGGAGGATATGTTATGTGCTCGCTCAATGGATTACCAGGGAAGTTGGGACCAACATCTTTCTTTGATTAAATTTTCTTATAATAACAGTTTTCATTCCAGTATAAATATGGATCCATTTGAGGCATTATGAGGGAAGTGGTGTTGAACTCTAGATTTTTGGGATGACGTAGCTAAAAGGAAGTATATGGGACCAAAATTGGTAGAAGAGATGGTAGAAAAAGTTTAGTTGATTTAGAAGCACATGACAACAGATTAGAGCAGACAAAAATGTTATGTAGATAACCGGAGGTAGGATATTGCTTTTGAGGTAGGTGATCATGTCTTTCTCAAAGTTTCTCCATGGAAAAGTTTGATGGATTTTGTTAAGAAGGGAATGTTGAGTATGAGGTTCATTAGACCATATGAAATTCATGATAAAGTTGGATCAATTGCGTACAGAGTGGATTTACCTCTAAGTTTATCCCAGGTACAAAATGTTTTTCATGTTTCATTGTTTTGAAATTATTTGCCAGATTCATCTCATGTTTTGATCCCAGAGGTAGTTCAATTGGAAGAGAATCTCTCTTATAAGGAACAACCAGTCCAGATTCTTGAACGAAGAGAGCAAGTGTTGTAGAATAAGGTAATTCACCATGTAAATTTTTTGTGGAAAAACCATATGGTTGAAGAGGCAGCGTGGGAATCTGAAAATTATATGAGGGATAAATGCCCCCATTTATTTGATAAGTGAATAAAATTTCGAGGATGCAATTTCCAAATGGGGGAAAGGATGTAACAACCCAGGTAAATAAAGAAAAAGACATTTTAATATTTATTTTCATATTTTTGAGTTAAATATTAATTTTACTTTAAAGGGTATGCAATGTTTGATGGCATACCTGACACGCAACTTTGGGTTTTTCCAAAGTCTAATGTTGCACACAATGCTAAGTCATACTGAAAAATAATAATATTATATTATTTTGAATTGTAGTTAATTCCTAGCTGTTATATTGGCATGAATTAATAGAACTAACTAAAATAAGATTATACATTTTTGTTAAATGTTTTTACATTTATCCAATAAAAGTTATAGGATTAAAATGTGAATGAATCTAATTTTAAGAAAAAATACTCTAATATTCTTTAAAAGGTTGTTTTACCACATTTTGATAGAGAACCCTATTTAAATCTAGTTTTGATCACTTTTATATTTTCTATTTTAAAAAATAAAATTCTTCTTTTGAATCTAGACATCAAAATTTACTTTGGGTAAATTTTTGGTATTTTTCTGATAAAATTATTTTTTTAATGAATAGAGAAAAATATTGTATTTGAATTCAAAACTACCTTTTAATCTAATTGATTTATATGGTTAGATTATCTTTTTAATTGGTTTTAAAGTGTAATTAGATTTTATTTTTACCATTTAATCCAATTTTGTTCATTGGATGTAATTTCACATTGAAATTCGACATAAACAACTGTCAATTTTTTGATAGTTATTATTTCTTAAAAACACACTTTTTGTTTCGACAACGGGAATCAATTTTAAATTAATTAATGTAAATTATATGTTTTTAATTTGGTAAAATATTCCTGATTTTTGAATTCGTAATATCAAATATAGCTTAGGCTGAATTTTTGGTATTTTTTTTGAAAAGCTTCAATTTTTGATGAATAGTGAAAACACTGACTAGTAGTTAAAAAACCAACTTTTTCATTTAAATGAAAATTTACCACTACTCTGAATTGAATTTTGAAAATACAACATACATGGTTGTTATCATTAAGTAAAATTTGGTTCAATAAGATGAAAATAATTTTTTGTGAATAGTAACTTTTGATTTTTATTTACCACGGTTAAAGAAAAATAGGGTAATTCAAGGTAAAAATAATATTATAATAATATAAAATTACCTTAACACTTGTCCTAACCTTATTTTGTGAGTTATGGTAGACCAATAAAGTCCATGGGTGAGATTTTTGGCCTTTGAAAGCCATTTGGGTAAGATAATGACATTAATACCTTTTTTATTTAAAGTAAAAATAAAAATATCATAAACATGTATTGTTTTGATAGAAAAAATTAATGTAGAGTTATATAATTGATATATTTGACTATAAATATTTATTATAAATCTAAATATATTTCCTACATCATGGTATTTTATTTATAATTTGTAGAAATAAAATAAATAAAATTATTTATGATACAATAATGATGCAATGTTTACCTCGTTAATGAATGATTTAAATAAATAAGATTATAAAAATTTAAACAATATCCAAAACCTGTCCAATTCGTATTGGATTATTTTATTTCGAACAAGAGTCATCTTATCTTCTACTTTAATATTTTTTGGACCTTTAGAAACCAAAAATCATTATAATATAAAATAATATTTTCAAACATTCTTAAAGAGCCCCTCCCCCTATAAAAAGACATCACCTCTAACCCATTACTCACACCTCTCAATCCCATTGTGTCATCCAAAATCTACCCAAATAATCTCTCAATACCTGTCTCTTCCACCTAGAAGACTTACCTTAGGTATAAGGCACTTCAATAGTTCTTTTTGGTTCAAACCAAAGGGAGTTAACCGATTTGAAGGCAAAATATTATCTTAAGTTCTTTTCTTTTATTTTACTTCTCCAACCACCTAAACAATTTTTATTCCTTTATTTTATAAAAAAAGTATCCTCAATATACTAGTTTGTTGTTATGAAAAGTATTTTAACTACACTTACACACACCTTCGTCAAATGGATTCGAACATACTGTTTCTGTAGACGACGAACTACAGCCTCACGAAACGATGATTGTTCAATTATCTCCTACTGCCTCTCATGGTGGCCATTATGATGGAACTATAATTATATATGGTATTTATGATATTTATTTTTTCTATATTCTTTTGTAATTCTCTTTTATAACATACCTTTATGCTTTTCATGTTGTATATATACGACAATTTCATTTGAGGAAGTGCGGAATACCGCCCCCTCAAAGTGATAAGACTCGTTCATACCGTACATGGAATATATAAAGGATAGTGTTAATGAACTTATGTAACATATATAAAATGTGATATTATACTCGAATTATAACATACCTATATATAATTTGTTTTTTATTCCTTTAAAAATGAGAAAAAAATAAATGAAAGTAGTGTTCATGCGTACGTACAGCTTACCGTCTCCATGAACAGTACATTTCATTTTCGTATATCCAAAAGATATAGACTGTTATAAATAAATATATACTGGATATATATGATTTATATGATTTTTGAATCATGGATATCATTCTATATATAATGGAATTTTGAAAACATGGACAAGTTGTAATTATAAGTACCTAATATCAACAAAATGACCGTTATTAACTTAAATGATTGTGTAATGTTTATAACATGGTAATAAGTTATGTAAAAGGAATAATAAACTTGAAAATGGTTTTGAAGCAAGTAGAAATTAACTTTATTTTATTATTCAGGAGATTTAAAGAATGAATGAGTCAAGTCTGATATGAGGTAAGGTACTTTGTCTCAATCTCCTTTCATTGAGGAATATTTTTTTTAAACATGACTTTATTTTATATGGTGTATAAACATCTTTGACTTTTCATTTCATTTATATGGAATATTTTTATACGAGTCATTTTACTAAATGAAAAAAAGGATGCTTATTTTTAATATAAGCAGTGACAACATCCTATTCCGCTGCTGTGAGTATTATTTGATCTTTGACTTCCTTAACAAGCCATACTATTTTAAAAGGAAAATAAATACCATATAATCTTTTAAGTGGTTTAGTATTGAAAATTATTTTGATAATGGATTTTTTTATGTCAATATATTTAAATGATATATTTTCATTGAAATGTGGAAACGTTATCTTTCCTTTATGTTTGTTTTATGTGTTATGAATATGTTATGGTTCTTAGGGATTATTTACGTATACAGGTGGTTCTATGATAAACCTATGGTGAGTGGGCCCAAGATATCAATCCAATGCATTCGGCAACATGACGGAGGTAATCGTTAATGTTTCTTATAACAGATTTAGGGAATATACTGTGATGGGTATTCCAAAGGTAACTCCCTATGTAGCTCTGAAAGCTAAAACATAAGTATGTTATAGGTTCCACAAGTTACCTTTATGATTTATGATTTCTATTTGTTATTCATTAATCTCATGATTTCATGAGGTATGTAATAGATATTATGTTTTTTATTTATTTATCGACTAATTATTTCTTTCCTTATTTTATAACCCTTACTGAGCTTTTAATGTTGATCCCAAGTTTTTTTGAAATGTTTTTCACAGGACGAAAAGATGAATAAGGTCAAGTATGAGATCATGGAAAAGTCAGGTTGTCTAAAAAATGGAACTAGACATGACTCGTTTTTTCAAAATTTTTTATTTTATGAAAAAAATGGATACTGAGTAGAAGTGTCTACATTGTAATATTTGAGATGTAATGTATATGTTATGGCCTAATTCTCTAAAACTCTAAACCTGAAAAGATCCTCAATGTGAATTACTAACTTAATTCAAGGTTATATAATGATTAAGGCTGGGTCCTTATAATAAATCCCTTCTCCAAAAGATCTTGAAGTTATTTCTTTAATTATTCTGACTCTGTATTTTCCATTTTATACAGGGTCTTCAGTATCATCTTGGATCCCGGTATGAGTTCAAAAGAGAACTCTACTATTCTTTCTGGGGGAGGTGTAGGTAAATCTTCAGGAAATATATCAATGTATTCATGAATGATGGGGGAATTTTCTATCCTTATTATTTCATTTCCTTTTCCCTATTTTCCTATCATCTTCATAAAGAAGGCTATTGGATGTTCTTCTAGACAAAGCTCGAGCCATGATATTTATCCTTTGAAAATAATAACATGTTTTCTATTAAATACTACTCAAATCTCCTTGATCATATATTTTATCTTAGAATTATACTTTAATAGCTTGTCTATCCCTAGTATAGTGTCAAATTCCACAATGAGAATTCCAACTAGAGTTTTGATAAGATTTTACTCGCCAAAAACTAAATATAGAGTTTCTATACACTATTGATGCTAGTATAATCCCTCAAGTAGTCTTTAATGATTAATATACTTATAATATCATGGGTATTGATTCTATATTCTTTACATACTTGGATGAAATAAAGGAATGTGTAGAACTATAATCAATCAATGTACTTGCTAGATTTGAGAGAAAAATGAGTGTACCTATCACTACATCATTTGGATCCTCTAATTCAGTTGTCATGATAAAAAATTACAAACCTTTATCCCTTTTCATATTCTAAGGATGATGGAAGTTTCCCTCTATTATCATTTGATTTGGACATTGATTTTTAAAGTGATTGATCTTTACACACTTAAATAATTGAATTTCAGGTTAGGCCAACACCATCTTTCCTTTGACGTTAGTGTTGAGAAGTTGAGACTTCACCTTACCATGATATTTCCAAGATATATGACCATGTATTATGCACTTGTAGCACTTTCCACTCCCAATCAAGTAGTTTCCTGAATTCTTTTTTTCACATTTTTTTCACATGGTAAGTTTCACAATATTTCTCCCTCTTCCATGATCAAAATTATTCCATGAGTTTGGATACATTTCTCTCTTAATTTCATTCAACATATGTGATCACTATGTCTCTCCAAAGTCCAATTCAACACTCATATAACTTTTCACAATATTCAAATAGCTTTCATTGCCTTGATTTTCTAAACTCCTCTATATATGGGGTCTCAGTCCGCTGAAGAATATATCAACCTTTCTATTAGAATCAATAACAAAGCTGATGATGTATTTTGAATGAATTATAAAGAACATTTCATAACTTCCCACTAATTCATTTTCTTTATGATTTAGCTCTAGGAATTCGTTTTCAATTTTTGTTTTCATTGAACATGGAAAATATTTACTGAAAAAGATTCCACTTAACTATTCTCACTGCATAGATTCAATCTCCCTTCTTGGATTCTTGTTTTTAACCAGTTACCACCACTGATAAGCTTCTCCTTTTAAGTTGTATACTACCAAGGTGAATTTATTAATATATGAACAATTGAGTATAGAAAAGATATTTTTTTTGTAGAGTTAATCCATTATTTAGTGATCAATGGGTCGATAGATCCACTAAAATAAAGTAGTCATTGACTCAAGAAAGACTGGACAACAAGTTGATGACTTAAAGGTTAATATAGTCTCTCAACTTAATTGATGTTATTATTTGTAACTTGAATTATTTGATTCATCATCATCATGAAGTTTTCCATTCTAGCTTCCCTCAAAAGGTCTTTAGTGCATTTTCCGTTTCACTCAACATTTACTCAATCCCTCATATTTCCCATAATTTTTCTAAAAGAATAAATACTTATTGAGAAACATGTTAGTTTGAGGAATATTATAATTCTAAAGGGAGTTTATATATTAAAACATCATGTTTAAATATGTTATTAATCTCCCCAAATAATAATTAAATTTTATATATATCCTTCATAAAGGTTCACAAAAATCTTGTGATTAACCAAACATATCCCTGGGAGTGCAAAACCAGGTGTGTATCAAGGCCCATTTTCATGCACCAGTTCCCAATAGAGTCTAGATAAATTATATTTTTTTAGGTGTTACCTCTAGGTATATATGTTTCAGAGCCACATCCACTTATAGTATCCAGACAAGGAAGTATTTTCTTTGAAACCACTTGGTGAGCACTCCTAAAAATACCAATATTTTTTCCTATATTTTAATTTTTATCTAGGGTTCATAATCAAATTTTCAAGTGTTAATTAACATAAATAACTAAACCCTCTTTTGATACCAACTATGGAATACCACCTTTTTATTGCATAAAATTTTCATTACATGGAACAAAACAAAGAATTTTTAATGTTATTTTCTTGAAAATTAGGTAAATAATTCATGAAAGCATAAAAAATTATTATAATCCACTCGAAATAATTCTTAATGGGTTCACCAAATGTTAATTTTACTAAATATCCTATCATGGGGACATACATAAAAGGAAAGGGGTTAAAATTATCCCAAAAAGGGATTAAGAAAGGGAGACATTTAGCATGTGATCATGAGACATATCAAAAAGAAAAAAGGGTATAAAAATATAACAAGATCAATATAACATGAGGTATATCATGATAAAAATATAATGAATAATAACTTGGAAATTTGGCTATTATAGTTAAATGAGACATTGATAAACATATCACCAAGGTTCCATAAATCAAAATTAATATGTTTATTCATCATGGTATCATAAAACATGTCATATCTATAGATTAAATTATTTACCTAATTAATTGGAGTGATATTAGGGGAAAAAATATTTTATTTAATTAATTTGTGCCATATATATAATAATAAGTCATTTTACTAATAACCTATGGAGATTAAAAAATCTTTTCCTCATCAAAATCATAGCGTACAAAAGTTATTAAAGACATGATCATTACATCATTTTCAATACATGAAAAATAAATTTGGGTTTAATATATGAAAATCCAAAAATCAATAAATAATTTTTACAACTATGTGAATTCTCATGGAAAAGAAGAAGATTTGGGTATTTAAAAAACTAAAATGAATGATAATTTCTCATATTAAAGGGAGAAATTGAAGAAGTAAATTCTGCAGCATGATGGGTATAAAACATGGTTTTAGAAAATTTTAAAATATTGGATAAATAAGTCCCATCATTAATAAAATAATATTATTACATTTATGGAATAATATAAAGTGGACAAAAATAACTTAGTTTGGAAATTAGAAGACATACCACAAAAACAGGATCTTGAATTGAAAAGAGAAGTGAATATTTCACTTACCATGAAGAGATACTCCTAAATCATGAGGATTTGAACATTGGGCGATGCATAAAATTTTTTAAGACTCATTGGGAGGAAATATTTCCATAAAATTTTGAATGATTGATTGAGAACCAAAGGGGAGAGGTGGAATGGGTTCATATTTGTACTAAAAGTGGAGAAATTGTTTAATAATTTCCCAATATTGGTCTTTTAAATCTAGGCTGTGGAAAATGAAAAAACATTGGCTTAACCATGGTATTTTATCAATGTTTCAGAAATTTGAGTCTAATTTTATGATATTTTAATCCATTAGAACTGAACACCATTTTTTAATACTACTTTTTCCATGGAAAAGTAAATTTCTAAAAAAGTAATGTTTTTCAAAAAACATATTTTCTATTTTAAACTGTTAAAAGTCACTTATAGGTTTGTAAATTGATTAAAAAATATTAAAATATTTAATATTAATAAAATAAAATATTTTATGTCATTTTTTGTGGTTAATTAATCATTACACCATAATGTCACAATTTTGATGTCATAAAACATACAAAAAACCCAAAACTATATTTTACTATTCACTAAAAAAATTACTATAGAAAATTATCAAAAAATTTCCCTAACCTAATTTCGACATTATAATTTCAAATATAATATTTATTTTGTCAAAATAAATACATAAATATGAGAATTTTTACTTTTAAATATAAAATCATTATTCAAAAATAACATCTTTTAAGACACTGTCAAATTTATGACACTTATAAAGATTTCCCAAGGACATTATAAAATTATATTATAATTTATATTTAAATAAGAGTGTCTTAAATACTATTTAAATAAAAATATATTACTCAAAATACTAGAGTTTATTATGAAATTGTATATATTTTATGAAAAATTTAAATTTTGTTTTATTTAAATCAAATAATCTATATATCAAATTGGTCTTATTTAAACATATATTTTATTAAACTAAGATAATTTAAAAAATTAGATTTCTAGAATAAAAATTTTATTTACACAAGGGGAATTACACTTTAAGTAATTATATCCTAGACATGTAACCCCTTATTACACCTATTTTTTTCCTTAAGGGTAATGTATGTGATGGTGGTGGTTTTATGGGGTGAATCAACTAACATTGAACGAGTGATAATCTCCACTAACATGAACTTCTCTTGTAGTAAAAATTTTCAAGCTTTACTTGTTGAAGCTCGTATAGGGATTGATCAATTTTGAACCTCAGCAAAACTACCTCCCACACAAGATTTGACAAATGGGATTCAGATAACATGACTTTACTGATTGAGGCCATAATTTCTATTTTCTGCATCAATTTTACTTTATCATTACTACTTATAAACACTAATTATAATAGTAAAATTATTACAAAATGGTATAATTTCTAAAAGACAAATAGAGCAGAGGTTATATTGACTGATGATCATATTTGACCAAAAATCATATTTGACTAACAGTCATATTACTATCCCAACAATCACATTTCTCCATTTAATAACACTTTATTATTTCACTCAAAATTTACTATAATTACTCTAAATTTTATATTTTCATTTTCTTAAGATGTTGATTGGTTTAATAATATTTTGTTTTATTTATATAGATTTTTTTGTAGGGATAATGATTCTAGAAGATTGGGGTGATCCATAGTTTTCCATTTTATCTTTTCTATTTTATAATATTTGTTCAATTGTAATGTTTGGAATTTAATTTTTTTCATATATAAATAATGTAATGATATTTATTAATGAGATAAGGTTTTTTTGGTTCCTATGTATTTTGTATGGGTATAATATTATATAATATAACACAAATTTTATCACGAAAAAAATATCATTTAAAAATCCCAGGTTGTTAAAGTAGAACTATATATAATAATATCATCATGGAATTATAAAGATATCATCGCAATGGGGAACTTCTATAACCTTTTCAATGCAAAAGGTACTTACTCTAGGACATTATTATGTTAAAGTAATATGAAGCAATGAAAAATATGTAAAAATATGTTTTATTAATATAGAATTATTTAAATATATAGGTAATCCTAAATAAAAATAATATTTTATTCTAGAACACAAACACCAATATACTCCCAATTAGACTAGATCCAATTGAAAATAACTTTTAATCCTCTAGATCTCCCATGATGATAATTTTTCTGCTGAGTTGAGGCTTTATTGAAGGGATCATCCATGTTATCTTCCATGGAAACTCTACTAACTAAAACTTTAACTCTCTAAGGAAAATCCCTCAAAATATGATATTTCAAAAGTTTATTCTTTTTCGGTTGATGTGATTTCCATCATTTTTATGGGGAACCACTATATTATTATCAAAATAGCATGTGATTGGATATTTATTTCTAATAATCACATCAACCACTAGGATGGGGTTGTGTATCAAAACCACTTCTTTAGATACCTCATATATTTAAATATACTCAGAAAATATTATAAAATATATGAATATAGTCTTCTTTGATCTCCTCCATCTCATAACACCTCTATTTAAAGTGAAGATATATCCTGAATGTGATTTCTGATCATCTTGATCTATTTAGAAATTAGAATTTGCATATCCCCTGATGTCTGGCTCCTCTTCTCCTCTATACAAAAGGAATATATCCTTAGTTTACCTCATATACTTAAGGATAGTATTGAATATCATCCAATGTTAGTCACCTGGGTCATCTTGATATCATCCTACCATGTTTAAGGTGTATATGAAATCTAGCCTAGTATATATCATAATATACATGATGACCAAATCAATAATGTGTATGAAATCCTTACTTTCTATTATCTCTCCTCATGTGTCTAAGGAAATATTTCTTTAGAAATATAAATTCCATCAGACACTATAAAAAATATCCCTTGGAATTTTCCATACTAAACAGTTTCATTATTTTCTCAATATATGTTCTTTAACATAGATCAATCATCCTAATAGATATGTAATGATGGATATTAATCCTAAGAATATATAATTCTATTCTTAATTCCTTCATAGAGAATAATGTTTTCAACCTAGCTTTGATAGACTATAATAATTCTATTTCGTTTCTAATTAGTATGTCATCAAAAAAATTATTAAGAAAATGACTACACTCCCATAGAACCATTTATAGACACATGGATAATGTTTATTATTTATGAAACTAAATTCAATTATAGCTTCATCAAACAAAATATTCCATGACCTGGATGCTTAATTTAATAAAAAAATAGTTCTCTACAACTTTCATACCTTATTGGAATCCTTTGGAGTCAGAAACCCTTCAGGTTGTGTCAAATAGATATGTTCCTAAAGGTTCATATTATGGAAGGATATTTTTATATCCATCTTCCAAATCTCATAGTCATTGTATGATGGTATGGAAAGTATAATTCTAATGGATTTCAATAGAGAAACTAGTGAAAATGCTTTGTTGTAGTTTATTCCCTGACACTATTTGAACACTTTTGCAACTAGTCACACATGATAAGTAATAAAATTTCCATCCATTTCCAGTTTCTTCTTGAATATCCATTAACAACCAATGGGATTTACATAAACTATAGGATATACCAAAAACCAAACATGGGTTTTATATATAGTGTAACACCCCTGAAAAGTTTGACTTAAAAGAATAAATATTATAACCCATCTCAACAAGGTGCACCATTATTTCAGGATCCTACCTGATTAGAACTCTATAGTTAAACTTAATTATCCTATATTAGTGATCAATATGGGATAAGTTTTGTAAAGTCTCATAGGGTGTGTGTGTGTAAGGAAAAATCACACTGAAAGAAAATGTGTTGGTATATTGGGAGAGTCATTAGTCTAATAAGCCACCCCAATAGGTAATATCTTATGGTGTGCTCAGAAAGTAAACAAAGGTATTACATGAGACCCTTAATGTTAGATAACTAGGTTTAGAGTATGGGGAATGCTGGGTCATGAAAAATGGTATCAAAGTAAATACCATTCCATAAGTGTAGTGGCGCTACCTAGGTTTAGTTTGTGGGGTCCACAACGAGGGAAATTTGATTTAAAGGGGCATAGAGTGTAAAAACCCTGAAAAGAGAGACTTAAAAGACTAAATATTACTACCCATGTCAACAAGGTTCACCTTTCTTTTAGGATCTTACCTGATTAAAACTCTATAGTTAATCATAATTAATTTGGAGTAGTGATCAAGATGGGTGACCATCTGGGAAGTTTCCTAGGGTATGTGAGAGTTAGTAAAGAAACACACTAAACGAACATGTGTTGGCCTATAGATACAATCATTAGTTTGATAATCAACCTCAAGGATAAATAGACTATGGTGTGCTCAGAAAGGGAATCAAGGTATTACAAGACATCCTTGGGGTCAGATAACTAGGTTTATGGCCCAGGGAAGGATGTGTCATAAAACATGGAATCTATTTTAGAATTCATAACTTCCTTCCTCTTAAAACCCACTGTTTCATTACTACTGCCTTATATGTTACAAGATATTTATTATCAACTAACAACAAGTCACTATCCTTAGTGACAAGAAAACCATATCTTTTGGTTCTCTAACCTCTCTGGTACTTCTACATAAGCCTTTTGTCTCTAGAAAATTCTCTTTTATTGAGTCTTGTAGAATCTATTAATGTTTCAACTCTTTTAGGTGTTAATATATGAATTCATATAAGCCTACCTCACTCCCACTATACATTTTATTGACGTGTTCTCTCTCAAAGAACATGAAATCTATTTCCACTATTAAATTTTTATCAGAGGGATCATATAGTTAATATCCTCGTGTTTACACCGGGTATCCTATAGAGATAGACTTTGTAAATGGTGGTACAAGTTTTTTCTTAAAGAGGTACTAGAAAATATTTTACATCCCCACACATGTATGTATGACAACAGGGGTTTCTTTTCACTACAATATTGGTATGGAATACCATTTTATGACTTAGTTGGCACCTAGTTTAGTGTGTTGGTTGTTTTCCAAAACATGTATCCCCAAAAAGGAAAATGGAATACTTGCATGACTCACCATTGATCTCACCATGTCTAATAAAATGTGCTTCCTCCTTTCTCTTACACCATTCCATTGTGGTGTATAAGGAGGAGTGAGTTAGGATAGAATCACAAACTCTAGTAAGTAATCAATGAAGAATTGATTAGGATATTCTCTACCCTAATTTGAGTGGAGATTATAAATCTTCTTGACAATATAGTTCTCAGTTTTATTATAATGTTCATTGAATCTGTCAAAGTAATATTATTTAAACCTATTTAATTGGACATATCCATATCTACTAAATTCATCAGAAAAAGTAATGAAGCATGAGTAAATTCCCGTTGATTCAAATATAAATATTCCACCCACATTGCCATGAACTAATTCAAGAAGCTCTTTATACTTTTCACCCTTTTCCTAAATGGGTATTTTTATTTTTCCTTGTTAACACTTGTGACATACACCAAGTGGTTTTAGTTCTAAAGAATCAAAATATCCATCTCGGTTTAATTTATTCACACTAATTTTGTTTACATAACCCAGCTAGGTATTCCATAGTTGGGTGTGGTACGATTCATTTGAACAATTTTTGTTGTCAATTACCATTACTTAGTTCATGAAATCCAACACATAAAGACTATTATTTAAATATTCATTACCATAACAAATAATTTGTAAATTTTTTCTAAAATTTGAAATTAAATCCATCTATATCAATTTTTGATATATAAATAATATTATTGTTGACTATAGTTACATAATAACAATATTTTAAAACTAATATCATTCTAGTTGGAAACATGATGTCTTGGTCCCCAATACCCACACCAAAAATTCTAGATCTGTTGGCTGCTCATAGATTTACCTTACCTTAGGAAATCTTTTAGAATCTAATTTTTTACTTTATTTTAATACATATGTGATAACCACATGCTTTATCAAATACCTAATTTGTAGTAATATATAGATTACAATTAATAAAAATTTCACCTAAAGATTCCCCTTGATTATTTTCCTCAGTGTAGTATTTTTTCCAATGGCCCTTCTTTCCACATGTGAAATAGATAACATTATATTCCCTTTCTTGTCCCTTGATCCTTAACTTCATGTAATGGTGTTGCATAAAATCATTATACTTAGATATATTTGCGTGGTTGTTTATTTTATTCACCATAAGGACATAAGGATTTTCATGCTTCATGTCATTATCAACTTGGAGAAGTTGAGAGAGAATATATAAGAGATAATTCTCTATATTGTTCATAATGAAATTAACAAAAAACTAGAGAATATCTAAGGGAGTTATAAAAGAATGAAATCAATGTAAAAATGTATAGTATCTTGACCCCTATAAATTCTAGTAACTCAATATAGCCAATGAGTTTGAATATATAAGACCCAAATGGCACACCTTCTTAATGTTCAGTCTAAAAGAGTGCCTTGGATATCTCAAATCATTCCTATATTTCTCTCTCTTTATAAATACTATAGAGATGTGAGAGAATGCCATAAGAATCCATCTATTCATCTAAATTCATGAGTTAATTATTAATGAATGAAAAAATTAAACATTTAACATCAAATTTATTGATAAGGTATTTATAATGATAGAAGAAACCTCATATCTCACCTATTTAGTAGGCGGATCAAGCATTGAGGATTCTAGAACATAATAGTTCATGTTTTTCACAATACTACCCTAAATAATCTGAACTATTCTTGAATGTTTCTACCAGTTAGAAGATAGTCTTTCTCTATAATTTACCCCAAGGATACGGTGTTTTAGGAACTTATGAATATTATATAATGAAATAGAGGATTATTAGTAATTTACACGATTAAAATTTATGTGAGATATAAAATTTTTATAAAATTTTATTAGGTCTCCCACTATTTTATCAGGTATCAATGGCCTTCTCCATTGAACTCATAATGGCTGGTTTCATAGAAATTCTAGTGTAAAGGATCCATATTCCCATTTTTATAACCCAAGTGAGGTATTGTTCAATTATCCAAATGTATTTGTGTTGGAATTTTTTTTCCAACTATGGTATTGAATCTCCTTGATCCATTGAGTAAACTACCTAATCTTGAAATCCTTTCTCTAATTTCCTCAACACTTACCATAATGTTATATAAAGTCTAGTGAGGGATAATAATCTTGATGTAAATTGATTAAGTCACAAAAATTTCATAAGAACCCCCAATAAAAGTAAGTTTTCTAACAAGGGTTGGACCAACATTTAGTTATATGGTTTAATTCCTATTCAAGCAATAAATGGCTTAGATTGAATTAATATTTTATTTAGGGACATTATTTATTATGAATATTCTTTTTGATTTTATCATTTAAATGTATTGTTAATATAAAGTGTGTTTAACTTTATTTATTAAACATATTATGATAAAAAAATAATGCATAATCCATTTATTTTAATTCCAAATTTTTATATTAACTCATTTAAATATGTGATAATGGTCAGGCTTCTATAAAATAAATCTTTCAAAGATAAAAATAAAATAAATAAATAATTTAAATGACCATGTTCATATTTAATGGTTGATTTATTGATAATAAAATAAATAAACCTATGACCCTAAGGTAAATCTCCATATTCTATAATTGGCATGAGTTGCAGCATTCCACCTATCCACCTATGTTTCACATGTTAGTTTTTTCTTGGTTTTGTCTTGAACTACCTCTGCCTCGACTCTATATTGAACTAAATCCATGTTCCTTTAGATACTTATTTTATTAACTATATTTAATAGCTCACATAAAGGTGAGGGTAGCCTAAATATTGGTTATGGGGAATCACATAAAATAACCCTGGACATGCAGGTACTACATTATAAAATACATAGGGACAACACATGGGCCATTATATTAAATTTGATAATAAATGATTGCAAAACCATAAAAAAATTAAATTAAATAAAACCGACACATATATAGGTCAGTTAAAATATCATGATTGTTCACACACATAAAAAATTTACACATTTAAAATAACAAGAAAGAATTAATTTCATTTAATTCTTCCATAAGATAAAACACACTCGAATTAATCTGATTTATGGTCTAATTAATCAATCAATTGATTTTATCATATTCCATCCAATTGTCTTGAAATTCCTATCTATTGTGATTTTTAAAAAACTAGTATAATATTATTTAATATTGATTAAAATAGTATACATGTTTTTACTTAGATTCAAATCAGTGAGTACCTTTCCAAACAACTCAGTACGGTTCTAATTGTATGCAATGCGATTATAGAAAATATTGCATACATAACATGTGACTTAATTTCATGGCATGTAATTAAATTAATTCAACATGGAATACATGAATATTACTTTTCTTATATAATTTAATGTGTCAAAAAATTTATATGAAATGACCTTACTTCAATTGTAGTTTTGAATATTACACAAAATTAATTAAAAGTTTAATATAATATAAAACCTAATGACTAGTATGTACTAACAATTTAATGACTCAAAAAACTCGGTTTGATAAATTTTAATGAAGTAATTATTTAATTTTAATTTTTTTGGGTAAAAAGCTAAAGTGCATGATGTGTGAAAGTTGGCAATATAACATGTATATTGTTTTGTTGGATATCCATAGTATACACCTAATAAATTAGAATGTACTTAGTGTGAACATTTATGAGGTACGTTTTGTGAAGAGGGATATATAGAATTCACTTCAAGTTGCATGATTGCCAGCCTATATGCATCATATTTAAGATACAAATAGTTTTTTAATTACACAATGTGTCTTTACCCTATGTTTTCCATATTGAAAACTTGTGGACTACATGGAATATAAGAAATCTACACGGATGGTAGTTTGGAAAAGTCGTGTGCCACCCTATCTGGTCAATATGTGGTGTATTTAATGTGAACATAATGTATTCATTACAAAATGAACCAGATTCAGCATGGGTATCATGGTGAAATGAACAAGGAAACTTGATGTGTCACAAAACAGTATACATTGTGTTTCCTTGTTTTATCTGTTTATAATTATTTGGACCCATAGATGGGTTATTCATATGCCTTGTTCATAGATTATTAATTGATCTAGGTTATGGGAGTGAAAAAAATAGGAGACAAAATATATTTTTATGACAGATCAAGAATGAATTGAAATATGAAATGAAATTTAACTTTAAATTTCACAATGATAAAAAATGAAAATAAATATAAATTTGACTGTGAATGCTATGATATCACTTGATGGTTCTGAGAATAGTGAATGATCTTATCAAGGTTTATCCTGACTTAGAAATTTTTTGATTCAATGCACCAATTACATATTTTAAAAAATTTAAACATCATGACCAATAAAAATTTTCTAATGAATATTCACAAATATGGCCACTAGGATCAAGAGAAGATCATTTCATGTTAAAGTTATAATTAATTTAAACAGATCAGAAGAAATAATACCTCAATATTATGTTCTTTAATTGATGAAGATATTGATCATCTAAAACTATTTTTTTTCAACCATTTTTACTCATGTAGAATCTAATTATAGAATCCCTCTAGCGATGATCCACACAAGCTCCTATTATCTCAGAATAATGCCTATGGATTACTGGATGTTAGTGTGGTAGATCAATTGTCTTGTAGAGCTCATATTGATCACTGTAACAACTATTTTAAGCAATAAGAATCATGTAATGCCCCTACCCCAGTTACCCAAAGTCGGTGCATTATTACATAATATTGGCATGACCACAAAAGATCAAGTCTCGAACGACCTATTAGTTTAGTAGCATTGGAAACACTTGATACATTCATAAGTCTTACATTACATAATAAAGTGAAAAACTACAACAAAATCCTATCTTCATATTCTCTCATACTATCCCTGCAGGTCATTCATAAAATACTTCTTCACATCCTGGGAAAAATAAAACATTGAAATGGGTGAGCTCAGATACTGAGTAAGGATAACAATATAGCAGAAACATTATTAAACGAACATAAACATTTAAGGAAATTCCTACCTAAAATAAATCCTTTTAAACTTGAACTTCAGTATAACATGGCAAAAATAAATTGAAATAATTCCATTTACTTATTCACATGGATAATCTACTAGTCAAATAATCACATGAAATATCAATAACCACTTTCATAATGATGGAATGCATAATTCCAGACTATCATAACCACATATCCAAGGCCTCGTGTCGAGACTACAAATAAGATTTTTCCAAGGCCTCATTCCAAGACACTAGTTTGTCTCATGATACCTACCGATGCATCGAGGTGCTATAGTGGTCTCCACCCGTCACTTACTAAGTCCAATTCATTCCTCATATGAATAGGTTTAAACATAACATAAACATTCTTATTAAAACTAGAATACGAAATGTCAATACATTCTCCATAAACCATGAATGGTATAATAATAACACATCCACAGTCAAACATATCACAAAAACTTCAATACAATATAGAAGTTTTGTATCATAATAAATCAACTTCAAATAAGCTTAAAATCCATCAAAGGATGTTGACATAGATGAAATCAAAACTATTTGAGAGAAATATCTCTTTTTTTGAAATCAATTAAAAGTTACATAATTATAAAATAAAAAATTTACTTTGAAAATATTCTTATAATCTTGTAAGGGAATCTTCTAATATTTTATAATGGTGGAAAATAGCCGCACCCACCGTATAAGTTAAAAAAAGACATTCTTACCTTAATTTGTCGAAAAGGTTAAAAAGGTCCTAGTTTGGAAAATGATGTATAGATTCCTTTATAAACTTCTTATAAAAAGTAAAACAAGGGTATAAATGAATTTAACCCATATTCAGTAAAATAGTAAGAATGTTTTGAAATACATTTTTATGAAACGTGGACATGGATGATAAAGAGGTCCCAGTAGATAATTACAAATAAACAACCTTGGATAATGAAGAGATTGTGAAATAAACACTTACCTTGTACTTTTCCTTGGTTGAGGGTAGGTTAACCTACTGTATAATGGTGCAATAATTGTTATTAAGTTATAGAAGAATCATATACATTAATATGATATCATATATGATCTTTTAACATTACTTTGTTAATAATATCTTAGTATTATCATTGTTTTGGGTGTTGACTTACTCGTTTTCTATTATATGTTTTGTTACATAAGCCATGTTTTTTATAGATAGGTTGTATCTTATTCATATCCAGAATGATATCAAGTCCTCAAAAATTATTTTTAATCATTAAATGAGAATTATTCTTGAATGGATACGATGGGTAATGAATCTCATCGCGTTCGTGGAGACGGTAGTCCGTACGTACGCACGAGCGACAATATCATTATTTTGATGTCAAAATAATATATAATTGGATATTATATCATATATAAAGAATAATTAAAATGTTATATTTATTATTTACATGAATTACACATCATTATTATACCCATCCAAATAATAATTTATTGAATAACAATTACACCATGACGTGAAGACAGTAAGCCGTACGTACGCACGTATGGTGACATGTCATTAAAAGGATGGATAGAATACTGAATATGTTTGTACCATATTTATAATAACATCACATTATATAGAATATTCTGGAGTTATTATTTTAGAATGGGAATAAAAAATAATGAATAATTTGAAGAAGAAAGGAACTTGAAAGATGGTGGTGAAAACATTACCTCTTCTTCGGGTTCTTCCTTTTGATTTGATCAAAAGGGCTCCTTAGGTTGGCTTTCTGATAAAACTAAGGCCTCTATATTGAAGTGAGGGAAGTTGAGAGATTATTTTGGCAGTGTTTGGCCGAACCAAAAGGCTTTAAAGTTGTGAAGAATTGGTTAGCAGTTTTGTCTTTTTATAAGGGGGAGGAGAGGCTCTTTAGGAAAAACTTAAAGTATTAATTTATAATAAATTCATATTCAGTTTCTAATGGCTCCAAATTAGATTATTCAATTTATAAGCTGGGTATGGGTCTATATACATTCAAGCAATAGATTTTATATAGGTTTGGGTCATTATATTAACCTTATCGTATAGTTTTAACTCTTATTTAATTAGATTGACATTTACCATGTCACTTTGTATTTTTATATTATATAGTTAATAAACTTACTATATACATCCAAGAGACCCCCAAGTGGTCCATTAATGATACAAATATCATTATATAAGTCCTTTTGCCGAACCTTATATTTTTAAGAATAGAATATCAATTAATAATATAATATTTGTTTTAAAAAGTCATTTATGTCAATTTTGACACTATTCAATAATCGATTTTTTTAATGTCATAAAAACTTTATTAATTAGAAAAAAATTCATTTAATCAATACTAACATGTCATATTAACCAATAAAATTCGTTTATGTCAATCTAAATTTCAAATTATATTTATTTTAACATTTATAATACTAATTGTTTGATTCTTTCATTAATAAGGAAAATATTTCATCATTATTGTGTCATAAATAAATTTAATTACTAAATGTATAAAAATTATAAATAAAATACCATTATGTAGGAAATATTTTTAGCATTCTAATTAATATTTATAGTCTAAAATATAACATATATAACCCTATGTAAAAATTGTTTTTCTAAAAGATATATGATTTTGTCATTTTTGTATTTATTTTATCTTAATTAATATAAATTGTCCTTATCACCTACTAGTGGCTCTATGGGGTCCAAAAATCTACCCAACGATGAACATGGTTGGAAGTGTATCAACCAATAGGGTTAGGACACGTTTTAGGGTAAATTAAATTTATTATAATATTATTTTTTTACCCTTATTTACCGGATTTACCCTTTAACCATGGTAAATAAAATATTTACTGAAGTAATTATTCCAAATGTATAAAAATAAAAGTTACCTATTTACACAATTTGGATACTATGATTCCAAATATGGAATCTATTTTTATAAATTCAGAACACATAAGTGTCAAAAATTAACTTAAAATTAATTCCCTTTGTTAAAAAAAAGCGTGTTTTTAAGAGATAATAACTATCAAAAGATTGACACTTGTTTATGTCTGGTTTAAATGTGAAATTATGTACAAGGACAAACATTGTATTAAATGTTAAAAATATATTCTAAATATACTTTAAAACCACTCAAATTCATAATTTATCACTATTAATTATTTTGATTAAAAAAGTTGTTTTTAATTAAAATTTAGTACTTTTCACTATTCATCAAAATATAAAAGTTATCCAAAAAGTACCAAAATTTTACCCTAGGCTAATTTCGATATTCTGATTCCAAAAATAAATTCCATTTTAAGAGATAAAATTTATAAAATTTTAAAAAGTGGGTATTAATATTCGTAACAGCTACTTTGATTGGTCGGAGTGTGTTATAATCTCGAAGTTGCGTACAATGAAAGCTATTGCATTATTCAAAGGGAAACATACTGTGGATGATTGGGGTGTTACATTCTCCCCTACTTCAATAAATTGTGTCCTTGCAATTTGAAATTGTTCTTTGAAAATAAAAGGTTGAAAATAGAAAATATCTTTGTGGGAAAACCCACATCAGATATTGGGTTAATAAAATTTAGTCTTAATAAGAGGAAAAGAGAAATGAAAGGGTCACCACCAAATTATGATCTAGATTTGATGAAAATTGGTTGAAATTAGAGACACATAATTGGAGGAAAAACATAAATATTTATAGGCAGTGATTGAGGTCATCAGTCACCAACAATTGTATAATTAAGGGCCTAAAAGCCATCAATCTATGATGATTTAAAATATCATTGGTTCAACAAAACATAAGGTATTAGGATAACACATTTTTTGGTTTTAAGATCACTTAACTAATGTTTATGAATTATTTTCTTCATAGAATAAGAGAAATATATATACATATATATATATATACTTGACAAGTAGAGTTTCATCCTTCAACTAATTTCTATCACAAACTCATCTTTCACACCAAAAGATAATAGAACTCAAAATATTATATTTATCCTTATTGTATAAGGATACAAACATTATCATATACCACTAAAATGAATAAAATAATTTGTAATGGCCAGGGACTTCCTGCAGGCTAGTGGTAGGTAATAAAGGCATGTCGCACTATGGTTGTAGGTTCGATTCCTGCAGCTTTGTCCGACACGACGGGTTATCACCCGACCATCAGGTTTTCCTTTTCCTAAAACTACAGTATCTTAATATTCAAAACATTTATCATAAGAATTGTTTTAACCTTAAACAATACTATCCAAATTTCAACTTAATCCACTCCAAACATTATAGTTATCCAAAGTACCTCTGTCCAGACTCTCTCTAAAAGGTATCTAAATTCCAAAATCAATTATCACATCAGATTCCCCAGACAAAGTAAAGTTTATCTTATTTTCACATAATGAAAATATGATTACCTTAGTAATTTTAAAACCTTAATTAAAACAATAAGTACTGCAGTACAATCCTTATATATATATCACATTATTCTTATAACCAGAATACAATCCTTGATTTCAAAAACACAAGTACATTAATTATTCCACTTCAACTGTAGTTATACCATAAGATTGGCCTTGATCCCTTGGCCTTTTCTGAGGTATGTTTCCTTGGATCTTGGGGAATTCATTCACATAATGCCCCATTTCTCTACAATTGTAGCATTCAACATTAAAAACATATTTCTTTCCCTTGTAGTCATGAGCCTGGTGACCTTTTTCTCCGCATTTGTAAAAAACTCCCATTCCTTTTAGGAAGTACCAGGGTGTTTCTTCCCACAATTATCACATAATGGAAAATCCCTATTTCCCCTTTTCCCTTTATCTGTCTCTTGTTCCACCGTTCTCTTCTTCCCTTGCTTTACTTTATTGTCATAAGATTTAGAGAATTCTTTTTCTATCTTTATAGCACATGAGACAATGTCTTCGTATGATGAGAAGGATTTTGAGAATAATGCTCGACAGAGAAATTATTTTAACCCATCAAGGAAATGATTAATATTACTCCTCGGGTTATGTATATAATCTGCCACATGCCTCGCTAACCTTGTAAAGTTAGCTTCATACTTTACGACATTCTCATCCTTCTTTTGCCTCAGACTGAGAAATTGACTTTCCATATCTGTTCGATGGTAATGAGGAAAGTATTTTTCTAAGAAAATATCTTTAAACTCCATCCATTCCATACTTGATACTTCTTCATCACCATTTGTGTTTTGAATTAATGAACACCATTGATCAGTATCTCCAGTGAGGCAGTAAACTGCCACGATAACCTTTTCCTTTCACTACTCCCCAAAGCCTGAAATATTTTCTGTATGGAACTTATCCATTACTCATATACTAGTATATTTGTAACCCCATTGAATGATGGTGGTTGTTTCCTCATGAAGCGATCTAACAATGATCCTCTACGCTTCGGATTGGGGTGCTCCATATGGGTAAGGTTTTTATTCATAACCCGAGTGAGTTGTCCCAGTATGGTGATTAGCTAATCAGAACCAGTTGCATCACTAGCACCAATATAATTAACTTTATCAGGAGGGAAATCCCTACATGGAGTGCGTGTGTTGATACGATTTCCATTTCGTCCACTAGGAACCATTTCTAAACAATGGCATACACTAATTTAGTTTATGAACTGCAATACATAAATCCAAACTTGTAAAAAACTTATCATAAATTGAACAGTTTATGGATATAATCCATAATAATAAAAAATTATTCTTTGAGGAATTATATACTCATAAACCTTTCATAATGGGTTTTAAAGAAAATGAGAATTATCCTAAGCATGTCCCCTGGGAGTGTCGTAACCAAGAGTGCAGCAAGGACTGTTGTCGTGCACCAGTTCCCATTCAATTCTACCTCAAAGTGGTGTTTTTGGGTTTTACCCCTAGGTACATCTGTGCCAAAGCTGCCTCTAGCTGCTCGTATATAGCCAGTGATGTATTTCTCAGAAAACTCACAAAATATTTACAATACCAAAATTGTAGGAAGTGATTCTACACTAATCATAAATGTCCATTTTAGGCCAATGTGCTCTAATCAGAGTTTATCTCAATCTAGATTCCAAGGTTTTACTAAACATCCTCTGATACCAACTGTAACACCCCGACCCTAGTTACCCAGAGTCGGTGCATTATTACATAACATTGGCATGACCATAAAAGATCAAGTCTTGAAAGACCGATTAGTTTAGTAGCCTTGGAAGCACTAGACACATTTATAATTCTTACATTACATAATAAAGTGAAAAACTTCAACAAAACCTTGTCTTCATATTCCCTCATAAAATCCCTACAGGTCATTCATAAAATATTTCTTCACATCCTGGGAAAAATAAAACATTGAAAGGGGTGAGCTCAGATGCTCAGTAATGATAACAATATAGCGGAAACTTCCTTAAATGAACATAAACATTTAAGGCAATGTATAACAAAAATGAAAGCCTTTTAAACTTGAACTCCAACATAACATGTAAAAAATAAATTGAAATAATTCCATTTACTTATTCACATGGATATTCTACTGGTCAAATAATCACATGAAATATCAATAACCACTTTCATAATGATGGAATGCATAATGCCAGACTATTATAACCACGTAGCCAAGGCCTCGTTTCAAGACTACAAATAAGATTTTGTCAAGGCCCCATGCCAGGACACTAGTTTGTCTCATGAGACCTACCAATTCATCAAGGAGATATAGAAGACTCCACCCGTCACTTACTATTTCCAATGCAATCCTCATATGAATAGGTTTAAACATAACATAAACATTCATATTAAAACTAGCATATGAAATGTCAATAATTTCCACATAAACCATGAATGGTATAAAAATAACACATCCACAATCAAACATATCACAAAACCTTCAATACAATATGGTAGTTTTTTATCATAATAAATCAACTTCAAATAAGCTTAAAATCTATCAAAGGATGTTGACATAGATGGAATCAAAACTATTTGAGAGAAATATCTTTTTTTTGAGATAATTTAAAAGTCACATAATTATAAAATAAAACATTTACTTTGAAAATATTCTTATAGTATTTTAAGGGAAGCTTCTAAGATTTTACAATGGGGGAAAATAGCCGCACCCTCTGTATAAGTTAAAAAAATACATTCTTACCTTAGTTTGTCGAAAAGGTTAAAAAGTTCATTGTTTGGAAAATGACGTAAAGATTCATTTATAAACTTCTTATAAAAAGTCAAACAAGGGTTTAAATGACTTAAACCTACATTCTGTAAAATATTACTATTTTTTTGAAATAAATTTTTAAGAAACATGGATGTGGATGATAAAGAGGTCCTAGTAGATGATTAAGTATAAACAACCTCGGATAATGAAGAGATTGTGAAATAAACCCTTATCTTGTACTTTTACATAGTTGAGGGTAGGTTAACCTCCTTTATAATGGTGAAATAATTGTTATTAAATTATACAAGAATCATATACATTAATATGATACCATATATGATCTTTTGACATTGCTTTGTTAAAAATGTCTTAGTATTATCGTTGTTTTTGGTGTTAACTTACTCGTTTTATTTTATATGTTTTGTTACATAATCTTTGTTTGTTATGGATAGGTTGTATCTTATTCATATCCAGAATGATATCAAGTACTTAAACATTATTTTTAATCATTAAATGAGAATTATTCTTGAATGGATACGATGGGGAATGAATCTCATCCTGTTCGTAGAGACGGTAGTCTGTACGTACGCACGAGCGACAATATCTTTCTTTTGATATTAAAATAATATATAATTGGATCGTATATCATATATAAAGAATCATTATCATGTTATATTTATTATTTAAAACAATTACACATAATTATTATACCCATCCAAATAATAATTTATTGAATAACAATTACACCACGATGTGGAGACGGTAAGCCATACGTACGCACGTATGGTGACATGTCATTCAAAGGATGGATAGAATACTGAATATGGTTGTACCATATTTATAATAACATCACAGTATATAGACTATACTAGAGTTATTATTTTATAATGGTAATAACAAAGAAAGGAGAAGTTGAAGAAGAAAGTAACTTTAAAGAGGGTGGTGAAAACATTACCTCTTCTTCGGGTTCTTCCTTTTGATTTGATCAAAAGGGATCCTTAGGTTGGCTTTCTAATCAAACTAAGGCATCTAGGTTGAAGTGAGAGAATTTAAGAGAGTATTTGGGCATGTTTTGGCAGAACAAAAAGGCTTTTAAGGTCTTAATAATTGGATAGAAGTTGTGTCCTTTTGTAAGGGGGAGGAGGGGCTCTTTAGAAAAAACATAAAGTATTAATTTATAATAAATTCATATTTGGTTTCTAATGGATAAAAAGTGGATTATTCAAAGTATAAGGTTTGTATGGGTCTAAATACATTCAACCAATATATTTTAGATCGGTTTGTGTCATTATATTAACCTTATCGTTTAGTTTTAACTCTTAGTTAATTAGATTGACATTTACCATGTAACTTTGAATTTTTTTATTATATAGTTAATTAACATACAATATACATACAAGAGACCCCCAAGTGGTCCATTAATGATACAACTATCATTATATAAGTCCTTTGGCCGAACCTTAGATATTTAAGAATAGAATATCAATTAATAATATAATATTTGTTTTAAAAACTCATTTATGTCAATTTTGACACTATTCAATAATTTTTTTTTTAATGTCATAAAAAATTTATTAATTCAAAAAAAATTCATTTAATCAATAATAACATGTCATATTAAACAATAAAATTCGTGTATGTCATCATAACTTTCAAATTATATTTATTTTAACATTTATAATACCAATTCTTTGATTCATTCATTAATAAGGAAAATATTGCATCATTATTGGTCATAAATAAATTTAATTTTTAAATGTTTAAAAATTATAAATAAAATACCATTATGTATGAAATATTTTTATCTTTCTAATTAATATTTATAGTTTAAAATATAACATATATAACCCTATGTAAAAATTGTTTTGCTAAAAGATATATGCTTATGTCATTTTTGTATTTACTTTAACTTAATTAATATAAAGTGTCCTTATCACCTACAAGTGGCTCCATGGGGTCCCAAAATCGACCCAAAGATGCTCATGGTCGGAAATGTATCAAAACATAGGGTTGAGAAATGTTTTAGGGTAAATTAATATTATTATAATATTTATTTTACCCTTACTTACCGGATTTACCCTTTAACCATGGTAAAAAAAATATTTTCCGAAGTAATTATTCAAAATGTCTAAAAATAAAAGTTACCTATTTATACAATTTGGACCTCCTGATTCTAAATATGGAATCCATTTTTCTAAATTAAAAACACAGAAGTGGCAGAAATTAATTTAAAATTAATTCCCATTGTTAAAACAAAAAAGCATGTTTTTAAGAGGTAATAACTATCAAAAGATTGACACTTGTTTATATCCGGTATAAAAGTGAAATTATGTCCAACAACCAAAATTGTATTAAAAGGTAAAAATATATTCCATATATACTTTAAAACCACTCAAATTCATAATTTATCACTATTAATTATTTTGATTAAAAAAGTTGTTTTAATTAAAATTTAGTAATTTTCAATATTCATCAAAATATAAGTTATCCGAAAAGTACCAAAATTTTACCCTGGGATAATTTAAGTATTCCGAATCCAAAAATGAAGACCATTTTTAGAGATGAAATTTATAAAATTTCAAAAATTGGGTATTACTATTCATAACGGCTACTTTGATTTGTCGCAGTGTGTTAGAATCTCAAAGTTGCGTACAATACAAGCTATTGCATTATTCAGCGGGAAACGTACCATGGAAGCTTGGGGTGTTACATTCTCCCCTCCTTCAATAAATTGCGCCCTCACAATTTGAAATTGTTATTCGAAAATAAAAGGTTGAAAATATAAAATATCTTTGTGGGAAAACCCACATCAGAAATTGGGTTAATAAAATTTAGTCTTAATAAGAGGAAAATATAAATAAAAGGGTCCCCACCAAATTATGATCTTGATTTAGAGAACATTGGTGGAAATTAGAGACAAATATTTGGAGGAAAAACGAAAATATTTATAGGGAGTGATTGGCATCATCAGTCACAAACAATTGTAGAATTGAGGGCGTCAAAGCCATCAATCTATGATGATTTAAAATATCATTTGTTAAACAAAACATAAGGTATTAAGATAACAAATTTTTGGTTTTAATATAACTTACCTAATATTTATGAATTAGTTTCTTCATAGAATAAGAGAAATATATATACATATATATATATATATATACATAACAAGTGGAGTTTCATCCTTCAACTAATTTCTACCACAAACTCATCTTTCACTCCAAAAGATAATAGAACTCAAAAATATTATATTTATCCTAATCGTATAAGGGTAAAAACATTAACATATACCAATAAAATGAAGAAAATAATTAGTAATGACCAGGGACTTCCTACATGCTAGTGGTAGGTAATAAGGGCCTATCACACTATGGGTGTAGGTTCGATTCCTGCAGCTTTGTCCGACGCGAGGAGTTATCGCCCGACCTACAGGTTGTCCTTTTCCTAAAACTATAGTTTCATAATATTCCAAAAATTGATCATAAGAATTGTTTTAACATTAAAAAATACTATCCAATGTTCAACTTAATCCACTCCAAACATTATAGTTATCAATAGTACCTCTATCTAGACTCTCTATAAAAGGTATCTAAATTCCAAAATCAATTGTCACATCAGATTCCCCAGACAAAGTAAAGTTTATCTTATTGTCACATACTGAAAATATGATTACCTTAGTCATATTAAAACCTTAATGAAAAAAAAATTACTGCAGCACAATCCTTATATATATATCACATTATTCTTATAACCAGAATATAATCCTTAATTCCAAAAACACAAAACATTAATTATTCCACTTCAACTGTAGTAACAACATAAGATTAGACTTGATCCCTTGGACTTTTCTGAGGTAAGTTTCCTTGGATCTTAGGGAATTCATTCGCATAATTCCCCATTTCTCTAAAATTGTAGGATTCAACATTGACAACATCTTTCTTTCCCTTACAATCGAGATCCTAGTGACCTTTTTCTCCACATTTGTAACAAACTCCCATTCCTTTTAGGAAAGTAACTAGGGGTTTCTTCCCACAATTATCGCATAATGAAAAATACTTCTTTCAATTTTTCCCTTTATCTGTCTTTTGTTCCACTATTATGTTCTTCCCTTGCTTTACTTTATTGTCATAAGATTTAGAGAATTCATTTTCTGTCTTTATAGCACATGAGACAATGTCTTCGTATAATGAGAAGGATTGTGAGACTAATGCTCGATGGAGAAATGGTTTTAACCCATAAAAGAAATGATAAATCTTAATCCTCAGGTTACATATATAATTTGCTACATGCCTCGCTAACCTTGTAAAGTTAGCTTCATACTTTGCGACATTCTCATCCTCATTTTTCCGTAGACTGAGAAATTTCCTTTCCATATCTGCTCGATGGTCATGAGGAATGAATTTTTCTAAGAAAATATCTTTACACTCCCTCCATTACATACTTGATAATTCTTCATTGTCCTTTGTGTTTTGAATTAATGACCACCATTGATCAGCATCTCTAGTGAGGTGGTAAACTATCATGATAACCTTTTCTCTTTCACGACTCTACAAAGCCTGAAATATTTTCTCTAGGGAAATTATCCATTGCTCATCTACTAGTGGATTTTCCCCCATTTAATGTAGTTGGATGTTTCCTCATGAAGAGATCTAACATTGATCCTCCACGCTGCAGATTGGGGTGCTCCATACAGGTAAGGTTATTATTCATAACCTGACTGAGTTGTCCCAGTATGGTGATTAGATGATCAGCACCAGTTGCATCACCAACACCACTATAATTATCTTGAACAGGAGGAAAATACCTACATGGAGTGAATTAATTGATATGGTTTCCATTTCTTCAACTTGGTGCCATTTCTAAACAATGGCATACACTAGATTAGTTTATGAATCGCAATACATAAATCCAAACTTGTGAAACACTTATAATAAATTAAACAGTTTATGGATATAATCCATAATCATAAAAATGTTTTCTTTGGGAAAGTATATACTCATAAACCCTTCATAATGGGTTTTAAATAAAATGAGAATTATCCTAAGCATGTCCCTCGGGAGTGTCGTAACCAAGAGTGTAGCAAGGCCCGTTTTCATGCACTGGTTCCCATTCGAGTCTAGCTCAAAGTGGTGTTTTTGGGTTTTACCCCTAGGTACATATGTGCCAGAGCCACCTCTACCTGCTCATATCCAGAAAGGTATGTATTGATCAGAAAACTCACAAAATCTCTACAATACCAAAATTCTAGGAAGTTATTCTACACTTATCCTCAAAGTCCATTTTAGGTCAATGTGCTCAAATCAGAGTTTATATAAATCTAGCCTCCAAGGATTGTAATAAACTTCTTCTAATATCAACTGTAATTCCCCGACCCCAGTTTCCCAGAGTCGGTGCATTATTACATAACATTGGCATGACCAAAAAAGATAAAGTCTAGAAAGAACGATTAGTTTAGTAGCCTTAGAAACACTAGATACATTCATAAGTCTTACATTACATAATAAAGAAAAAAACTACAACAAAATCTTTTCTTTATATTCCCTCATACTATCCCTGTAGGTCATTCCTAAAATACTTCTTCACATCCTGGGAAAAATAAAACATTGAAAGGGGTGAGCTCAGATGCACAGTAAGGATAACAATATAGTGGAAACTTTATTAAATGAACATAAACATTTAAGGCAATGCATAACTAAAACAAAAGACTTTTAAACTTGAACTTCAGCATAACATGGAAAAAATAAATTAAAATAATTCCATTTAATTATTCACATGGATATTCTAATAGTCGAATAATCACATGAAATATCAATAACCACTTTCATAATTATGGAATGAATAATGCCAGACTATTATAACCACGTAGCCAAGGCCTCATGCCAGGAATAAAAATAAGATTTTTTCAATGCCTCATGCCAAGACACTAGTTTGTCTCATGAGACCTACCGATTAATCTAGGAGCTATAGTGGGCTCTACCCATCACTTACTAAGTCCAATACATTCCTCATATGAATAGGTTTAAACATAACATAAACATTCATATTAAAACTAGCATACGAAATGTCAATACTTTCTCCATAAAACATGAATGGTATAAAAATAACACATCCATAGTCAAATATATCACAAAACCTTCAATACAATATGGAAGTTTTGTATCATAATAAATCAACTTCAAATAAGTTTAAAATCCATCAAAGGATGTTGACATAGATGAAATCAAAACTATTTGAGAGAAATATATATTTTTTAAATCATTTAAAAGTAACATAATTATAAAATAAAACATTTACTTTGAAAATATTCTTATAAGATTGTAAGGTAAGCTTTTATGATTTAACAACGGTGAAAAATAGCCACACCTGCCGTATAAGTTAAAAAAAAGTCATTCTTACCTTAATTTGTCGAAAAGGTTAAAAAGGTCCTTGTTTAGAAAATGACGTAAATATTCCTTTATAAAATTCTTATAAAAAGTAAAAAAAGGGTATAAATAAATTTAACCCATATTATATAAAATATTAAGATTGTTTTGAAATACATTTTTAAGAAAACATGGATGTGGATGATAAAGAGGTCCCAGTAGATAATTACGTATAAACAACCTCAGATAATGAAAAGATTGTAAAATAAATCCTTACCTTGTAATTTTTCTTCGTTGAGGGTAGGTTAAAATCCTTTATAATGGCGAAATTATTGTTATTAAATTATACAATAATCATATACATTAATACGATATCATATATGATCTTTTAACATTGCTTTGTTAATAATGTCTTAGTATTATCGTTGTTTCAGGTGTTAACTTACTCGTTTTCTTTTATATGTTTTGTTACATAAGCCGTGTTTGTTATGGATAGGTTGTATACTATTAATATCCTGAATGATATCAAGTCCTTAAACATTATTTTTAATCATTAAATGAGAATTATTCTTGAATTGATACGATGGGGAATGAATCTCATCGAGTTCGTGGAGACAGTAGTCCGTACGTACGCACGAGCGACAATATCATTCTTTTGATATTAAAATAATATATAATTGGATTTTATATCATATATAAAGAATAATTATCATGTTATATTTATTATTTAAATGAATTACACATCATTATTATACCCATCCAAATAATAATTTATTGAATTACAATTACACCACGATGTGGAGACTGTAAGCCGTACGTACACACGTATGGTGACATGTCATTCAAAGGATGGATATAATACTGAATATGGTTGTACCATATTTATAATAAAATCACAGTATATATATTATGCTATAGTTATTATTTTTAATGGTAATAACAAAGAAAGAAGAAGTTGAAGAAGAAAGGAACTTGAAAGAGGGTGGTGAAAACATTACCTCTTCTTCGGGTTCTTCCTTTTGATTTTATCAAAAGGGCTCCTTAGGTTGGATTTCTAATCAAACTTAGGACTCTAGGTTTAAGTGAGGGAATTTTAGATATTATTTGGGAAGGGTTTGGACGAACCATAAGGATTTGAAGGTGTGATGAATTGGTTAGAAGTTGTGTCCGTTTATAAGGGGGAGGAGGGGCTCTTTAGAAAAAATTTAAAGTATTAATTTATAATAAATTTATATTCAGTTTATAATGGATACAAAGTGGATTATTCAAATTATAAGGTGGGGATGGGTCGAAATCCATTAAACCAATATATTTTATACCGGTTTGGGTCATTATATTAACCTTATCTTTTAGTTTTAACTCGAAGTTAATTAGATTAACATTTACCAGGTCACTTTGTATTTTTATATTATATAGTTAATAAACTTACTATATACATCCAAGAGACCCCCAAGTGGTCCATTAATGATAAATATATCAATATATAAGTCCTTTGGCAAAAACTTATATTTTTAAGAAAATAATATCCATTAATAATATAATATTTGTTTTAAAAACTCATTTATGTCAATTTTAACACTATTCAATAATTGATTTTTGTTAATGTCATAACAACTTTATTAATTCTAAGGAAATTAATTTAATCAATCCAAACATGTCATATTAACCAATTAAATTTTTGGATTTCATCAAAACTTTCAAATTATATTTATTTTAACATTTATAATACCAATTTTTTGATTCTTTCATTAATTAAGAAAATATTGTATCACTATTATGTCATAAATAAATTTATTTATTCAATGTATAAAAATTATAAATAAAATACCATTATGTATTAAATCTTTTTATATTTATAATGGATATTTATAGTTTAAAGGATAACATATATAACGCTATGTAAAAATTGTTTTGCTAAAAGATATATGCTTATGTCATTTTTGTATTTACTTTAACTTAATTAATATAAAGTGTCCTTATCACCTACAAGTGGCTCCATGGGGTCCCAAAATCGACCTAAATATTCCCACGGTCGGAAATGTATCAAACAATAGGGTTATGACACGTTTTAGGGTAAATTAATATTATTATAATATTATTGTTTTACCCTTATTTACCGGATTTACACTTTAACCATAGTAAATAAAATATTTACCGATGTAATTATTCAAAATGTCTAAAAATAAAATTTACCTATTTAAACAATTTGGACCTCCTGATTCCAAATATGGAATCCATTTTTTCTAAATTCAAAACACAGAAGTTGCAGAAATTAATTTAAAATTCATTCCCATTGTTAAAACAAAAAGCATGTTTTTAAGAGATAATAACTATCAAAAGACTGACACTTGTTTATGTTCAGTTTAAATGTGAAATTATGTCCATTGACCAACATTGTATTAAATGGTAGAGATATATTCTAAATATACTTTAAAACCACTCAAATTCATAATTTATCACTATTAATTATTTGATTAAAAATGTTGTTTTTAATTAAAATTTAGTAATTTTTACAATTCATCAAAATATAAAATTTATCCGAAAAGTACCAAAATTTTACCCTAGGATAATTTCGATATTCTGAATCCAAAAATGAAGTCCATTTTGAAAGGTAAAATTTATAAATTTTTAAAAAGTGGGTATTACTATTTATAACGACTACTTTGATTAGTCGTAGTGTGTTAGAATCTCGAAGTTGCATACAATGCAAGAGATTGCATTATTCAAAGTGAAACATACCGTGGAAGCTTGGGGTGTTAAAAATCATCCTTTCACTCTAATTATTGAGATTATGGATGGGTAAGTATAATCTATATAAAATTCCCTGGTATTGAGAGTGATATCTATATTTCATTGTGTACAACAATTGTCAAATTTTTATTAATCTTTACACAATATACATAGTAATCTATTTATAAAGGTAGAGTTTGGGTTAAAATATTATTTAACTACACAAAAACCCATAAATAATATATTAAACCTTACATGACCTCATTCCATGTATTATTATTGTCATTATTTTATCATGGAATAAGCTAACTAGATCAATGATAAATATTATTTTTACTTGCTTTCAAAATAAATTTTTTACTCTATATAATCATGGACCGGTGGTCCTCCTAAATGTTTATTAAATACCCAAATAAAAGTGTATTCATTTAATAAATAAATAAAAATTATATGTCTAAGTAATTAAATAATTACCTTTTGAATAAATATTAATTTAATTTATGATATCAATTAATTTAGTATAAAATTATTTCATTGTCTTAAGAATAATATTTATTTTAATAATTAAATTATAATATAATTTAACTGTGATCAATAGAAACAATTATTGTGTGAAACTCTAGGATTCTTTCTCATTGGAATTAGGTGAGATTTCTTAAATTCCAAAGTTACTCTGTAGCAACAGGTCAAGAAACCAAATATAAAGAAGTTAATGTCACAATGTTGACAACCATAGATCAGTGATAACTATGTAATATAGTATCTTTTTAATGATATATCATCAAGTAGGCTACACACTCATGTAATAAGCTTATATGTTTTATACGTCTTTCTTTTAATACCTAAAATAAACTCGTTGTTACCCCATTTCTATGAAGTTTAATGTGATAGTTCAATTTCAATCAAAGGGTCAGTATATCAACTTCAATAAGTAAATAAGGGAAAAATCCTTCCTCGAATTATTTATTAATAACATATCATTCATGACACACCCAACAGACCATAATTCTTGAAAACATATGGAGTAATGATTTTTAGTTAATACATCAGAGTATATGAGTCATTACATTAATTCAAAATAATAATAAATTCTATGGATCATCACACACACTCGTGGATAGGTAATTCCAATAACATGCAAACATGTGGAATTATTATAGGTGGGTCTATTCTCATAATCACCCATCTTAGAGATTACCATGTTAAAAAATCATTCGATAAATTATCACCTGCTTATGAGTACTCACACTTAACATTATACATCCTATGGCCCCATCATATAATTCAATCTGACCATAGAACTATATTTAAGAATAGTTTCATGAAATTGGAAGGTTCTCATCATAGAGGGGATCATCTATGAACTTTTCAATATGAAAGACACTATAGGATATTATTGAATTAAAGTCAAGTATAAAAATGAAAAATATATAATGAAATGTTTAATTAATATTCAATTCTTCTTATATATATGTAATTAAAAGTACAAATAGTTGGTTATAGAACATTAACACCAACATATACAATTCTTGACACTATATCATGTTTCTCCAAATGTTTTTTTTTCTTAAAATGGTTTATTTTTGGAATTTTATTAGTACCTATGGCTATCAATGTTATCCATTATTATAATTATATACCTATAATAACTTTAATACATTTTCATCACATTATATGTTTCATTTTCTTGAGATAATCGTAGGGAATGGTATGGTTCCAAGAACAAAACATGTTTTTTTATTAAAACTATAAGACATCTAATACTTTTTATTATATTAAAAGTACAATTTCATTGGTTTATTTGGAACCCGAATAATATATTAACCTTAAATTGACTCCCTAAAAAATAAAACCATTTCCAGAAACCCACACCAATAACACCATACAACCCCCAAAACATCATTTTAGAGAAACCTAGCCTTATTATGAGTTTTCTAACTATATATTGACCCATCCATATTGAAAATAGGAAGAAAAACATTTGTATTGAGATTTCATAAATAATTTTATATTTTCATTATTCTATAACCTAATACCTTTCAATTATAAGAAGAATAAAAATCCTTTAACATAGTAGACTCCCTCTCATTATAAATAATGACACCATCATTACCCACTAAAAAAAGTTTACCCTTTCTCTCTAACAAGACCTTGAAAGAGGAGGGATATGAAATTAGAGGAGTATTTCATTATGATGCTTCCATCATACTAAAAAATAAGTAGTTAATTGAACAAGTCACCCTAAGGTATATCCCAGCTTCAGACATAGCCTTCTGTGAATTGTTTGGGAACTCTAATTGTGGGGTTAAATTAGGGGGAACACATGGTTCAAAGCTATATATTTTTATATCCTTCACCTTAGGGTTATTTAAAAGTCACTAAAACTAATTTTAAACCTATAAATCAAAAGAAAACTCGATAACTTGATAAAAAAAATGAACATGGGCCCCCTCTCGCTTGACCCTAACATAGGGGAATTAAATAAGGAGTTCCACTCCTTAACACCTAATGAACTCTTGAATATAAAAATGTGTGCTAAATAGTAAAATTAGGTGTGGGATGGGGGGTAAACAATAGGAAAGAGACCTATTTTCAAATAAAGGACCATCTTGTTTTAGTATAGGGAATATGGGGGTCAATTAATTCCCCCTATTATCCTTTAACACTGATAGGTTGGTGACTTGGTTCCGAAAAATGCGAGTGTTATTGAGTGACTCCTTATCATTTCTATTTACCAATTAATTAATTTATTTATGTTTTTATAATTTTAAAAACCTCTTTATTACATTATAAAAACGCCATTATTACAAATATTAAATTTTTTGTGTTCATTATGTTTCTTATGAACTGATTTCAAAGACAAATGTAAATATTTACTCTTATATATTTTTTACTCGTACATATTTAACTGATATTATTTTACTCTATAAATCAGATAATTATAATTTATAAAATATTTAGTCACTTAATATAGAGTATAATGTTTTTATAAATGATTCTATAGATACCATTTTATTCATTATTCTATTTTATTTTAAATCATCCTTAGATATTATGGAAATGGTATTTATAGTTTATATAAGATCAGTTTTATGTCGCAAAATTTCATCCTTATGATGTATATATTCATCCTTATAATTTAAATTTTTCTATAAATTAATGATCCTTACAAATATCAAAATGATTCTTACACTAAATACGATGTTTATGTAGAAATTAATTGACCTTTATACATAAACTTATTGACTTTTACGTAGAACCTAATTGAATATTAGGCAAAAAATAATTGATCTTTAGATAATATATAATTTATGTTTACACAAACTCATGTCTAATAACAATTTATTTTTATAAAAAATTGAATCACGTTTATTCAGAATAGAGTTGATGTCTATATATATTAATTTTATTCTTATATATATTTTCATTGTTCTATGGATCAATCATATATAGATTTATGATCATGTGAATATGAACTTATGATAAATGAATTTTGGATTTAGAATATATTTATATTATACTATTTATTTGTTTTTAATTATTATTTTTATCTAATGATCATAATTAAAGATGTTCCAAAGTTTTTAATTCATTTTTTTATATTCATTTATATCTTCCATATGATGTTTTTTTGGAAATTATATTTATTTCAAATATAATATAAGGAAACTAAGTAATGAGTTTCATGGTACACCTTATCCAATTATTATAAAGGATATTAAATTCTATAGAAGGCTTGTAAATATAATTTTATGAATTTAGAAACATTCAAGTATTTTGTTCTCAAAATGATTATAATTCTTGGAGGCTTGACTAAGTATTATCAGTTATTAAAACTCAAATGATTTTTTTGGAGACAATTATGGTATTGATATTATTATTCTTTTGAATTATTCTTACCATCATCTAATACTATTCAGATTTTTTTTTTGTTTTTTAACAAGGAAGTGAAGATATAGTGTAAGAAAAAAGAATCTTGTAAAAAAGATATAATCAACTGTTTCAATTTTCTGAAATAATTTCTTGATCCCATGTGGTTAATTTTTCAACATGTTTAAGGACTATTAAGGATGAAAACAAATTATTTCAATCACTACTACCTGATAGAGACACCTTTATCCACTAAGAAAGTAATTGTTGTTGTGATTCAACTATTATTCACCAACTTATTCAACTTGGTTTCTTTGAGTCTGTAATTAAATATACATATCTTCTTTATCTATTCATAAATTTTTGGTTTATGATTTTACCTTTTAAAAAAAATTTCATCTTTGGGTTGTGACTCCCATGATAAAAATTTAGTAGTCAGTTTCGACTTTAACAAAAAAGTAAGTGTTGTATTTGGGTTGTTATAGTGACCCATATTTTTCATAAATAGATATTATATATTAATAGATAAATATTCATTTCATTTAAAAAACAAAAATGAGGACTATAATGGTTAAGTGTATTTATAAACACGGATAAATAAAAAACTAGTTCATAATTGAAATACATCATCTCCCACAATTTATTCATAACAAGAACCCTTCTTGTAAAATTCATAAATAATACATTTATTCATAACCTGGGGAAATGAAACATTAGATAGGGTGATCTCATATTCTCATTAAGGGTAATCTAGGGTAATATCAACATAAAATGAGCGTATGGGTATAGGAAAATGATAATATCATTTGAAAACTATACCCTTCATACTATGGATCTCAAAATTGATTCATGGAATAAATATTGGTAGTTCAAAAGATATTAATCATTAAGGAATCAAAGAACATGATCCATGTAAGAATAACATTGGAATAAGACATGGAATTATGGAATATACATACGAATAGAAAATAATTCCCTTAGTAGTCAAGGATCATTTCCAAAACCATCATATTTGAATGGATTCAATCCAAAAACCATCATAGTAGTCAACGTTTACTACCCAAACTATCATGGTGGATATAGTCCCTTACTGAACTACATTCACTCCAAATTCTAGTCTTGATTATAACATAGGATATCCATCATTTCTCAATGAATTGGAGGGGTATATAATTCTCATCCCACCCATCACTTAATGAAAATCATACATATTTATTCCTCAAGATTATAAATTATTCATCATACTATAACTTATGAAAAGGAAATGGGTTTTATAATTATTTCATAAAAACATAACCCATGGAAAAGAAATGGATTTTATAAAAATTTCATAAAGGATTAAACCATGGAAAACCCCCAAATGATAAAGGGTTAAATGAATAAATGATATGACTGTTGTCAACAAGGTGCACCTTCCTTTTCGGGAGCCTGACTGATTAGAACTCCATAGTTAAGCATGCTTGTCCTGGAGTAGTGATCAGGATGGGTGACCTTCTAGGAAGTTTCCATGGGTGTGTGTGAGTTAGGACAAAGCACACTAGAAATGACATGTGTTGGCCTGTGGGGACTTTCATTAGTCATATGACCCGTTCAGGCATGTGGGTGGACCCTTGGGTGGGGACCACATGTCTGCGGGGCAACTGGTGGTACTTGGAGGGCTAGGACCCAACGACCATGTTATGTCGGGGTGTCTGTGTTGTCACTAGGACTGAGTTGTTACATTTGGTACTCATTTCATCAATTCATCATGAAAAACTCCATGGAAAAGGGATAAGTTTAATAAAAATATATTCATAATAATAATAATAAAACATCCATAAAAAGAATAATGATGGTATGATTGGATCATATAACCAGTAAAACATAAGAAAAACCAAAGGATATTGTCATTGATGAATATAAATCCCCTAAAAAGATCAATAAAACACTCTTGAGTAAAATATACATTCAAATTTTGAATAATTTATTTTAATTATAAAAAATTTATGAAATATTAAAGAAAAAAATTATTTAAAATAAACTTAGAAACTTATAAGGTAAGAATTGAAATATTTTATTATTCATGATGGAAATAAATATCTCTCATGTTGTACACATAAAAACAAAGATTTTGTTCATCTTTTTTGTAAAAAGTCAAATGTACCCTATTCAAGAAAAAAGAATATTCCTTTTATACCATTATATAATAAGTAAAAATAGGGTAAAAAATTATTTATAAAAATCATTTTAGAATAGTAAAAAAAATTTTAAAATATTTTTAAAAAACATTATCATGGAAGAAAAAGGATTTTTGATCGAAGAGAGAAATAAAGTTGATTTTTCTTAAAAATATTATTTTGGTATCTTGAGTACATAAAGAGAGTAAAATGGCATGGAAACATGTTTTATATATAAATAAAAATAGGAGAAGAAAATTCATGAGTTTCCTAAGAGATATATTGTAATATTTCATCATCAAGAACTTAATCATAAACAATCCCAATAAATAATGAGATTGTAAAATTAAACCTTTACCACTTTGATTACTTTTGAATCCTAAGCCCCATGAAATAAATAAACATAGATGGATATGTATATGCACATAATTTTCATTATATGAATAATATAATACATTCATGGGTAGTATATACACAACACAAAATAAATTTGTGGTTAATATGGCATGTGTCCCACATAAATAAAAGTGAGACGAAAACCCCTTACCTTAAGTAATGAATTTCTTCATACATGTTAGAACCTAATGTATAATAAATATATTTTTATTATACATATATTCCAGAAACATATTCATATATAAAATATCATATATTATTTACTTGTAACCTTTCATCACCCATTTATTAACAATTATTTGTTAAAATAATTTTTCAAGATGTTAACTGCTTCGTTTTTCATGTATGTTTGGGTTCTATTGTTTTGGTATGAAAAAATTGATTATGGTTTAATAATATAAAAAGTATTAGTAATTATATAAATATAATATACATTAATTATATAAATATTTTAATTCATCCATAAAATTTAGAGGTAGGAAAATTAATTACATCGTTCTTAGAGACAGTAGGTCATACGTATGCATGAACATTGTTTCCATTTTTTTGAAAGATGGAAAGAAAGAAAGAAAAACATTAATTAACCTTTAAATAATCATATTTATATCATATATATAATAAATATTCATTACATATATCCCTATTACCATCTACGTCAAAATAAAATGATTAACATATCATGTTGCTTCATGGTTGCGATAGTCCGCATATACGCAGGAGTGGCGTTATCGTTATCCAACAGATAAGAAGGTAACATGGTATATGTTATATAATATTTAAATAAGTATAATTATGTCATAAATACCATATATATACTCTAAATATATAATTATATTCACCTGTGAGAGGCGGTGATGGAAAACGAGTTACGCCGGTTTATAAGGCAGTGTCCGCTGTACACATGATCAGTGATTTCATTTCACATTTGATGGTGGAATGGATATTTCTTATTAAATTAAAAAAATATCACTAAGTTTTATATAATTATGATAATATATAATCATATTTTAATAATATTTCAAGGATTTGTAGGAATAAATAAAACAAAAATGCTCAGTTAAGAACGATGCATCTTCTTCAGACAACCTCTTTAGGTTTTCACAAAAATAATTATTAGGAGGGTTTCCTAATCAAAATAAGGCCTGTATGAAATAGAAATGGAATTAGGTAATGAATTTGGGAAATTATTATCCAAACCATAAGGTTTTTGAAGTGTGAATAGGATAGGAAAGGGGAATTCCATTTATAGTTGGGGAGAGGACGCACTTAGAATTTTGAAAAGAAAAATATATACCTGTATTTTAAACACACTAAAAGGATATAAAATTTATCATTATAGATACTTATATGATTTAATTTAAAAATATGACTATAAAATAGATGGTGTAAAAGATTTTAGGTCATATTAACCCTTATCTTTTTAGATTAACCCCTAGTAAACTAGTTTTAACCTTTACAATGATAATAAATTTTTACTATTTTTACTACTCATTATAAAGGAACATTAAGTGGAAATTATTATACAATATTAATTATTATTTTTAAAAATATTTAGTTAATTTTATCAAATTTAATTCACATAAATGGCATAATTTAATTTAAAATTAAACCCACAAGTGCAATGTAAAAGCTGTTTTGCAAAGAAAAAAATTTCATAACTATAAACAGTTTTAATATATAAATTCAATTTTAAATTGATTAAAATGTGTTAATTTTATTAATAGTAATATAATTCAACTAATTTTACTTTTAAAACCAGCTTAATTAAAAATATAACTTGTAAATGCTTTCAATGAATTTTTTTAATAAAAATCAGTATTTCTCCCTATTCATCAAAAAATTAATCTTTTCAGAAAATAATAAAAAATTATGTATAAGAAAATTTTTACATTTATATTATAAAAAATAAATTAATTTATTAAAATAAATTTTATAAAACTTTTAATTTTTTTTAATAAAATTAATGAAACCCATTTTTTGAGAAAAAGTATTTTCTAGCATATAAATAATTTTACAAAAAGTAAGTACTTATTTATCAATATATTTTATTTCTATAAAAACTTCATAGTTAATTTTTAAAATGTGGTTTCTTATTTATACATACAAGTTTAATAGTTAGTTTATAATGATAATTTTTTAAATAATAATATTAATAATATAATGTGATTCATCACAACTAGGTGTTTCTTGTAACATAAGATATTAAGGAAATTATATTTATTAAAAAAATACTTCATAGAATCTTATGGTGTTATAACTATGAATCCCCATTAAAATATAGTGTTGTTGTGTGGTTGTTCCACTACTATAAAAGGTAGGTCATAATGGGCTATGAATCCCCTTCAAAAGCCATCTTATTTAGTGAATACCATAATTATAAGGACCCAACCTTATTACATACATAATCTTGAATTTAGTCAATAAAAAAATTCCTTTTACATTGAATATCTTTTCAATTTTATAGCTTTAGAGAACTGGGACAATATATTCATAACGTAACACATTATTACAGAGTGGATAACATAAAAACAATTTCCATTTTTTTCAAAAAAATAAATCATTAGAACTTAAACATGACTTATTGACAATTATTAAACATTTAACATGGATTCCTTCTTTGTCTTACACATCCATTAACCTGTGAAAAACATTTAAAAACTTGGGATGATTACAAAATCTCAGTAAGGGATGGAAAATAAGGATAAATCACATTAATCCATGAATACTCGTAACATATGAAAGCATTTTCAAAAGACATTATTGACACCCATATATACTTACTTTGTGTAACATGATATTTACACAAGATCCAAAAAAAAACATGAGAACATAAATATAATCATAAAGGTATCTTGGGGAATTACTTATATAATCTTGTAACCATTCTTGGCTACCTTATAATCTGTAACCCTCATTACTACCTTACTTTGTGTAACCATCGCAGTTACACTTGGAGTAACCATACGGCCGACCTCCAACATACACATAACCAATACATTGGAGGGAGATATAGGTCCTAACCTTCATCATAAATAGCACCCATGAACCAAAACTTAAACATAAAACATGAATAATTCCATAAAATCATTACATTGGAATTTTGTAAAACCAAATTTAAAAAGAGGATTTTTAAATAAAATACCCTTATAAATATCATAAAATTTAAGAGAGACTTAATATAGTGGATTTAGTATGTATATTTACTGTAAATACACATAATAAAACATAATATAAACCTAAATCTTCACACAAACAATTTAAATAGCAAATAAATAATGAAGTAGAAGGTTAAACCAAAGAATCGAAATCGGGTTAAGAATTCCCTTACCTCAGATTTGTCTTACTTAAAACTTCCTTAAAATTTATGTATAATGGTTAAGAGAGTGTTATTAGTAGTTTAAAAAAACATTTTCATGTTTATAACATCGTATATTATCATTTCATAACATCATCTCACCCTTTAGTTGTTAATATTTTGCTCCTTGCACTGTTTTTGGGTGAGTTCTTAACATGATTTCTATGATTGGTTCATGGTGGACGTTGTTGTTGATTGGAAGTGAAATTACATAATTGAAATAGAAAGTTATTTACATATTTCCAGTACCATAATTTATAAAATTTATTATTTGGATGTTTAATAGGAGGATTATTCATAAGTTAAAACATTAATGATGTTTGTTTAGATCATTTTAGTGGTTCTTTGATAATAAAAACCGCATTTTGTCTTATAAATTAGAACCATGAGTACAAAAGAATTCCAGAACTATGGGTGAGTTATAAAACATATATTATAACCTGGTTCAACCATATAAATGGTTTCATGACCAGAATTGAAATAATTAATGGAAATTGAAATCACATCGTCCGCGATGTCGGTAATTCGACACATAATGAACAATGTTTTTATTCATTAAATAAGTGGGAGAGGAGAAGAATAATGATGAGTAATTTTCTATAAACATGATAAAATCCATAATATATATGATTTCTGGAGATTTATTTCCTCTTGTGTAAGTATATATGAAGAAAGAATAAGGAAGGAACTCAAAATAAAAGAATAAGTGAGAAATATCTTACAAAAAATCAGCAGCCCAATGGCTATGTGACAAGGTCTTAGAAAACATTAAGAAGAGAGGGGACAAGGGTAACCCATCTAGAAATAAATCATAATACAGAATAGGTCAAGAATAAGAAGTAAATAAGAACATGGTATGGAAACTTGAAAGATATACCACGTAAAAGAGAACTTGAATGGAAAAATAAAGAAATTGAGAATTTTCTTACCTTGTAGAGAAACCGTCAGAACTTGAAGGTTAGGATCTTGGAGGCTTGAGGAAACCTTGGTAGTACTAATATGAAGTTAAGAAGGCTAGAGCTTCTTTTAGGGAGAATTGGGAAAGAATTAAATGAAGGTAAGAGTTGGTATTTATAAGAAAAGTGAGGAATTATTTTAATAATTTTCATTGGACACCTCATTAGTGGTATTTGAAAAACCATGGGCTTAACCATGGTATTTGGACATGGTATAAGACACTTGGGACACCTCACATATTATTTGACTATAAAAAGTATACCAGATTTATTACATCATTATTACATCATTAATGATGTCATTAACACACAAACTAAAAACTGTATTTTTTTACAATTCACTGAAAAATCAAATGTTTCCAAAAAATTCCAAAAATTCACCCTAACCATTTATCGACATGTATATTTCAACAATGAAGTCCATTTTCTGAATATAATTTTCTAAATAATTTTAATTTAATTTTTCAATAAAATCATACTATATTCAAAAATTATTTAATTAAAAACTATAACTGCTTTTATATCACGTTGAAAAATTAATCAAGATGTCATTATCTTAAATACTTAAGAAAATAAAATAATAATACAATTTAATATTCATTAGGGTCATATTACTATTCATATTACTATTCATAAGGGTATGTTACTATTCGCTAAAAAAAGTTGGTTGCAATAGACTCCAAATAACATACTGAACACAATTATAGATGATTGTTTCTTGAAATTAAAAACATAGAAGTGGAAAAGTTATGTTTTAAAGGCTAGTTATAAATATCTACTTAAAAAAAAGTTCCATGCATTTTCAATTATTTTTAGAAAAACATTGGGTGTTACAATATCCCCACCTTCTGGAAATTTCATCCTCGCAATTTTATTTACTTATTAAACAACTAAGGGTACTTTTCTCTCATAGCATTTTTAGACTCCCATGATGCTTCTTCAACCATGTGGTTTCTCCACAAAACCATTACCTGGTGGATTACCTTATTCCGCAATACCTTTTCCCTTCGATCAAGAATATGAACTGGGTTCTCTTCATTAGAAAGGTTCTCTTCCAGATGAACTGATTCTGGGCTCAAGACATGTGATGAATCTGGCACATACTTTTCTCAACATCGAAAAATGATAAACATTGTGTACCTGAAACAAGCTCGAAGGAAAAGCTACATGGTATGAAACTGTTCCAACATTCTCAAAGATTTCAAAAGGACCAATAAACTGTGAAAATAACATCCCTTTCTTACCAAAATGCATCACACTTTTCCAAGGAGATATTTTAAGGAAAACAAGGTCACCTACCTTGAAAGGGAAGTCTTTCCTTATGTTATCTGTATAACTTTTCTACCTGCCCTGAGTTGTCCTCATGTGCTACTGGATCATCCTCACTTTCTCAGTCACTTCTTCTACAAATTTTGGCCCCATCAAATTTCTTTCACTGACTTCATTCCAAAACACTGGAGTCTGACACCGCTTCCCTTACAAGGACTCAAAAGGTGCCATCTGAATACTAGAATGAAAACTGTTATTGTAAGAAAACTCAACTAAAGAAATATTTTTATCCCAACTTCCTTGATAGTCCATTGAACGAGCTCGAAGCATATTCTCCAAAGTTTGAATTGTCCATTATGACTGCCCATTTGATTGAGGATGTAAAACTGTACTTAAATTTAACTATGTGCCCAACGACTTCTGAAGTACCTTCCAAAAGATAGAAGTGAACCTGGGATTTCTGTCAGATACAATGGAAAGAGGAACTCCATGTAACCTGAAAATCTCCTTTAGGTACAATTGATAAATATGATCCAAATACATTGTATCTAGAATAGAAAGAAAATGTGCAGACTTAGTTATTCGATCAACAATAAACCAAATCGCATTATTACCTTGAGAAGTCCTTGGTAGTCCCACCACAAAGTCCATGGATACATTCTCCCATTTCCACTCTAGCACTGGTAAAGGATGAGGAATCCCCTTCAGTAACTACAGCTATGCATTAACTTGTTGACACGTCAAACATTTCATGGTAAAATCAGCAATATCTCTTTTCATTCCATCCCACCAATAATACTCCTGAAGGTCTCTGTACATCTTTGTACTGCCAGAATGATCAAAAAATGGAGAACTATAAGCTTCACACAACAAATATTTCTTCAACTAAGAATCACCAGGCACACACAACCTTTTTACAAATCTTAATACATAGTCTTTATCAAGGTTAAATTCTGGAAACTTAACCATTTTAACCAATTCTACTTTTTTCTATAGCTCACAGTCTTCCTTCTGTGCTCTCTTAATTATGTCTGTTAACAAAGACTACACTGCAACCTGATACAAAACAGATGTATTCCATGCACCAACAACTTCTAATACAAAATTCATCAAATCATTAATCAAGGGATCATGTTTCAAACATAACATGTTTAATGATGCATGATGTTTACGACTCAAGGCATCCACCACATTGATTGATTTTATGAGATAGTAATTGATCGTGCGTGTCATAATTCTTTACCAGTTCTAGCCATCTTTTCTACCTCATGTTTAATTCCTTCTGAGTGAATATATACTTTAGACTTTTATGGTCAGTATATATTTGGTATTTTGTTCTGTATAGATGATGCCTCCAAATTTTCAAAGAAAAAACCACAACTGCCAATTCCAAATCATGTGTCAGATAATTTATCTCATGGGGTTTAAGTTGTCTCAAAGAATTGGCAATTACCTGATCATTCTGCATCAAAAAACAACCAAGTCCCTTCAAATAAGCATCACTATAGATGACACACTCACTATTTTGGGAAGGTAAGGCTAAAACTAGAGCATTCACCAATCTCCTTTTCAGTTCCTAAAAACAAGCATCACATTCCTATGTCCAAACAAATTTTACCCCTTTCTGTGTTAACTTAGTTATCAGGCTAGATAACCATGAAAATTTCTTAACAAACTGTCGGTAATAACATGCTAAGCCTGGAAAACTACGAATCTCTATAACATTTGTGGGTCTTGGCCATTCATCAACTACTTTTGTTTTGTAAGTATTAACTATTATTCCATCTTTATTTACAATTTTCCCATGAAAATAAATCTGTTGCAACCAAAAATCACACTTTCTGAATTTTCCATATAGTTTTTTTAATGTTTGAAAAACAACCCTTAGATTTTTTTCACGCTCCACTTTATTTTTAAAAAATACCAGAATGTCATCAATAAATACAACCACAAACTTATCCAAGAACTCATGAAATACTCTATTCATAAGATTCATGAATACAATAGGTGCATTATTTAATCCAAATGGCATAAAAACATATTCATAATGCCCATATCTAGTATTAAAGGCTATTTTAGGGATATTTCCCTCCTTCACCTTTAGCTGATGGTATCCGGATCTCAAGTCAATCTTGGAAAAGTACTGAGCTCCCTGGATATGATCAAACAAGTCATTAATATGAGGCAAAAGATACTTGTTTTTAATAGTGATGTTATTCAAAGCCCTATAATCAATGAAAAGTCTCATGGAACCATATTTCTTTTTAAAAAAACTAAACATGGGATCCCTATGGTGAAGTGTTAGGACGAATGAAGCCTTTGTTAAGAAAATCCTGCAACTGTTTTTTCAATTCAAGAAGTTCTATTGGATCCATATGATATGGGGGGTTTGGAAATTCTATTAGAATCATGAACTAAGTCAATTGTGAATTCTACTTCTCGATCAGGTATGAAACTGGGTAACTCATCAAGAAAATCATCAAGGTATTCATTTACCATTGGCACATCATTAATTTGAACAGTTCCCTTGTTTTCAATAATATGAGCAAGATAAATTTCATTTCCATCTTTCAATAGTTTCTGACCTTTCTGATATGCTATCAATTGTATGGGTTCATTCTTGTTTACAAACTGAAACTCTTTCTGAAAAACAACTTCTTTAGATCTATAATAAATCTTAGCATGATAATCTGAAAGCCATTCCATTCCCAGAATAACATCAAACTCGACTAAGGGTAAAACAACAAGTTTTGTAGGTAAAGTCTTTCCACAGACCATAATAGAAAGATTCTTATAATCCATCTTTGATATAAAATTTCCCCCTGGTGTTTTAACAAGAAGTTCGAGTCTCATTTGTTGAGGTGATATTTCTAATTTACCAGAAAATTTCTCAGAGATGAAGGAATATGTAGACCCCGTATCAAACAAAACATTAGAGAAATATGAGTGAACGAATAATGTACCAGATACAACTTCATTGGATAACCCGACATCTGCTGACATAGTCACAAAGGATCTCACTAAACCTTTATGTCTTTAGTCTAGATTCTTTGCATCATTTGGATATCTCTTTGGGCATGCATTTTCATAATGACCCATTTTTCCACATTTAAAACTCTTTACAGTCTTCTTATCAGGATTAGTCTTTGGATCATTTTTGTTAGAATATCCGGCCATATGTCCAAAATTAACACATTTAAAACACTTCCCAGTTTTACTAAGACATTCCCCAAGGTTTTTCTTGCCACACTTTTCACAAAATGGAAATTGGATTTTCTTACCATCAGATTTCTTTGGTTGAACCTTACCCATTTCTTACCAAATGGACCTCTTCTTCTCTTTGTTTTGAAAATGCACATTATCATCAGCAAACTCCACCTCTACCCTCTTAGGAAATTGGACAAGTTTCTCATAACTTTTGAACTCACAAGAGGCCAACACCCTTCGATAACTTGGATTCAATCCTAAGTAAAAGTGGTTGATTTTGAAATCAAGATCCAGAATAAGATTTAGAGAATACCTCACCTGTCTAGTGCAGTTTTCTTCATACACGACCACTAAATCTTCCTCCTTCTGTTTCAATTCTAGGAATTGCTTCTCCATTCTAAGTCACACCACCTTAGGAAAATATTTTTCAAGGAAAAGACATTTAAATTCATCCCACTCTAAGGCATAAAAATCCTCTCTAACCCTAATATTCCTTATCATTGACCACCACTGATCAACTTCCCCTTAAAAACGATAAATGGAAAGAATTACCTTTTTATTGTCTGAACATCCCATAATATAGAATATCTTTTCAAGGGATTTTATCCATCCTTCAGCTACTATTGGGTCAGAAGATCCATTGAATGCTGGAAGATTTTGTCTCATAAAATGTTCCACTACTATCATGTTCTGTTGTGGCACCTCTATTGGTTCTCTTGCATGGATATCACTACCATTTATTGTCTGCGTTAGCTGAGCCATTACTGTCACAAACTACTCGGTTCCAATCCCTACCATTCAAGGCTTTAGTTCTGAAAGGATGTTATTCTATCAGTGCCTATCCTCTTCAGCATCCATGTTCCTTCTACGGACAACCATTCTGAACAAACATGTCTTAGATGAAGTAACATGGTAATCTTAAAATGCTAAAAAATTTCAAATTAAACATAGAGTGAAAATCATTTATGGTATCCTATTAACATCACCCTACACCATAAAATTATCTAAACCATCCTCTGATACCAACTATAAATACCAAGCCTTATTACATACATAATATTGAATTTAGTCAAGAATAAAATTCCTTTTAGATTGAGGATATTTTCAATTTTATATCTTTAGATAATTGGGACAATACATACATAATGTAACACATTATTACAGAGTGGATACCAATTTTTTTTTCTATTTTTCTTGAAAAAATAAATCATTAAAACTTAAACATGACTTATTGACAATTATTCAACATTTAACATGGATTACTTCTTTGTCTTACACATCCATTAACCTGTGAAAAACATTTAAAAACTTGGCATGAGCACAAAATCTCAGTAAGGGATGGAAAATAAGGAAAGATCACATTAGCCCATGAATACTCGTAACGTATGAAAGCATTTTCAAAAGACATTATTGACACCCATATATACTTACTTTGTGTAACATGAGATTTAAAAAAGATCCAAAAAAACACGAGAAAATAAATATAATCATAAAGGTATCTTGGGGAATTACTTACATAATCTTGTAACCATTCATGGCTACCTTATAATCTATAACCCTCATTACTACCTTACTTTGTGTAACCATCGCATTCACACTTGGAGTAACCATACGGCCGACCTCCAACATACAAATACCCAATACATTGGAGGGAGATATAGGTCCCACCATTAATCATAAATAATTCTATAGAACCATAACATAACCATACAACATGAATAATTCCATAAAAAAATATTACATTGGAATTTTGTAAAACCGAATGTAAAAAGAGGATTTTTAAAGAAAATCCCCTAATAAATATCATAAAATTGAAGAGAGACTTAATAGAGTGGATGGAGTATGTATATATACTATAAATACACATAATAAAACATAATATAAACAGAACCCATCACACAAACAATTTAAATAGCACATAAATAATGAAGTAGAAGGTTAACCCAAAGAATGGAAATCGGGTTAAGAATATCCTTACCTTAGGGTTGTCTTACATTAAACTTGTTTAAAATTACTGTATAATTGTTAATAGAGTGTTATTAGTAGTTTAAATAAAAATTTTCATGTTTATAACATCTTATATTATCAGTTCACAACATCATCTCACCCTTTAATTGTTAATATTTTGCTCCTTGCATTGTTTTCGGGTGAGTTCTTAACATGATTTCCATGATTGGTTCATGGTGGATGTTCTTTTCGATTGGAAGTGAAATTACAGAATTGGAATGGAAATGTATTTAAATATTTAAATTACCATAATTTATACCATTTAACATTTTGATATTTAATATGAGTATGATTCATAAGTTAAAACATTAATGATGTTCCTTTAGATCATTTTAGTGGTTCTTTGATAATAAGAACCTCTTTTTCTCTTATAAATTAAAACCATGAGTAAAAAATATTTCTAGAACCATGGGAGAGTCATAAAACATATATTATAACCTGTTTCAACCATATAAATGGTTTCATGACCATACTCGAAAGAATTAATGGAAATTTAAATCACATGGTCCGCGATGTCGGTAATTCGACACATAACTGACACTGTTTTTATTCATTAAATAAGTGAGAGAGGAGAAGAATAATGAAGAGTAATTTTCCATAAACATGATAAAATCCATAATATACATGATTTATGGAGATTTCATTCCTCTTGGGTAAGGAGATATGAAGAAATAATAAGGAAGGAACTCAAAATAAAAGAATAAGTGAGAAATTTATTACAAAAATTCGGCAGCCCAACGACAATGCGACAAGGTTTTAGAAAACATTAAGAAGAGAGGGGACAAGGGTCACCCATCCAGAAATAAATAATAATACATAATATATCAAGAATATAAAGGAAATAAGAACATGGTATAGAAACTTGAAAGATATACCACATAAAAGAGAACTTGAATGGAAAAATAATGAAATTGAGAATTTTCTTACCTTGTAGAGTAACCCTTATAACATGAAGATTGAGACCTTGGAGGCTTGAAGAAAACCTTGGGAGGACTACTATGAAGGTAAGGAGGCCAGATATTCGTTTAAGGATAATTGGGAATGAATTCAATGAAGGAAAGAGTTTGTATTTATAAGAAAAGTGATGGATTATTTTAATAATTTTTAAGGGACACCTCATGAGTGGTATTTGCAAAACCATGGGCTTACCCATGGTATTTTCCCATGTTATAAGACACCTAGGATACCTCACATATTATTTGACTATAAAAAAGTTGACCAAATTTATGACATCATTATTACATCATTAATGATGTCATTAACACACCGAAACTAAAAACAATATTTTTTACTATTCAATGAAAAATCAAATGTTTCAGAAAAAATCCCAAAATTCACCCTAACCATTTATCAACGTCTAGATTTCAAAAATGAAGTCCTGTTTTTGAAAATAATTTTCTAAATATTTTTAATTTAATTTTTAAATAAAATCATACTTAATTCAGAAAATAATTTATTTAAAAACTATAACTGCTTTTATATCACATTGAGTAATTAATCAAGATGTAATTATCTTAAAGCCTTAATAAAATAAAATAATAATATTATTTACTATTCATTAGGGTCATATTACTATTAATATTACTATTCATAAGGGTATGTTTCTATTCACCAAAAAAAGTTGGTTCCAATAGACTCCCAATAACATACTGAACACAATTGTAGATGACAGTTTCTTGAAATTCAAAACATAGAAGTGGAAACGTTATGTTTTAAAGGCTAGTTAAAAATATATATTTAAAACAAACTTCAATGAATTTATATTTATTATTAGAAAAACATGGGGTGTTACAATAATACCCAAGAATTAGAGGTGTGTGGAGAGTAGTTGTAGGACTACATTGATTGAAACAACAATAAAAATTTCTTATGATATTTACATAACTTTTTTGGGCTTAAATAATTGATTAACATTGATAAAAAAAATAACTTTAATAATCTTGAAGAGTTAATTCACATTTTAATTTTTTTAATCTTATTTATTCAGCCCCACATGTTTTACACCTAAATAAAGACTAAATAATTTTATGAGATCATAGACATTAATAAAAATTATTTTCTCTCTATTACATTATATTGTATTTCAATATCTTTTTCCTAGACCTCACAGTCTAAGGAAAATATATATAAGATGGAAGAAACAAGATCAAATGATGTATAGATTCCAAATAAACCACCTCACTTTGATGGTACATATTATTGATACTGTAAAACTAGAATTTAATCTTATCTAAATAAATTAAATATTAATAATTGGAAAACTATGGTAAAACCTTATAAATTACCTGATTCTAGTCTAGAGAATCCTATAGGAAGTGATACTGCTAAATATGTTTTGAATTTAAAAATTTATTAATCTTAATTATTATTTTATAAAAAAAGGTTTATTTATCCTTGTTTCTATATATACAACTTCTCAATAATTTTTGAAAATTTTACAAGTTACTCAACTTGGTTCAGAGAAGTAAATAAATAAAAAATCTTGTATGCCTAAATTTCAAGGCTTCAAGGTGGGTGAAGATGAAACTATTAACCTTATATTCCATATATTTACTATACTTGTTCATGTAGTGAATAATATTGAAGAATCCTTGTACAAAAATATTATTATTGAAATAATCTTGAGAGATTTACCCAAATAGTGGCATGTTTCCACTGTCAAAAGAAAAAAATGAATATAATATACCTTGGATGAACTCAATGTTACATTACTTCAATATGAACTAGAGTTGAAGATCATTATTGAAGAGTAAGATTTGAAGATAAATGGTGTAAATTGAAAATCCATTAACAACGTGTCTTTTGAAACATATTTTTATAAAAGTGAGAAAACTTAAAGAAAATATATGTCTTAACTCTTCACTAGAGTTTACAAAAGGATGAAAAAGTAAGGTTTCAGAAATGATCCTAGAAAGAACAATCAGAAGGTTATTTATAAAGTTGAAAGGAAAGGTAATACTGAAATTAATTATAATAATTCATATGTCATTTTTTTTGAGTACTAAAGAAAATGTAATATTAAATAAGACAGTCTAAGATTGAAAAATGAAAATAAGAATAAGAATTAAAAAATGTTTAGAAAAATTATTTAGTTAGAAGCGAGAGTTTTACTGAATAATATGATTCTACTGAATAATTTTGAAATGAAATAAAATTTATTTCTTGTGTTTTATATCATCATAAAACTTAGTTAGTAATATTGTATTTATTCTAGATGTTATGATGATGATTCTGATTTTGAAAAACTAGCCATTGATGAATTAAATAAAGAAATTGATAGATTTATAAAATATGTTTCTAAATATGTTTTTCCATATAATGAATATAAATTAAATAATACATATCTTGTTGAGGAAAAAAATCACTTTTGAATGAAAATTAAAAGCAAAAGAATTATATTTCTACTTAAAATACTAATGTTATAGAAGATCTTAAATTTACACGGATTCTGAATAAAAAATAATAAATGAAATTAGTAATTTAAAACAAATTGTTATCTTTTTTTAAAGAAAATAAAAGTATGAAAAATGATGACAATAATGAAACAGAATAATGATAATATTGGTTTTTTATGATAAAAAACTCCCTCAAATATATAATAATTGTTTTGTTGAAATTACTAAATGAAGTGTTTCTAATGTTATATGGTATAGATATAGAATAAATGGACTCTATGCTGATGAATCATCACACATATTTCCATAATCTTTGTGATTTAATAATAATTATATGTCTAAAATTTTATATTTAATGGATGCATTACAACTTTTAGAGATAATTCTATCATAAAAATAAAACGTATCATAGAACTTGGTCTTTATAACTATACTATAATTACTAATGTTTTATATGTTAATTATTTGCAACATAATTTAGTAATAATATATCAATAATATGATGATGGTTTAAAATTTGAATGTCAAAATGATAAATATTTATTTTTAAAAAAAAGTTTATTATTATTTTAAACTAGATCTAAAATATTTATAAAATTCAATTTTATAAAGTAACTATTCACAATGTAATGTTTTTGAAAATTTCACATAATGATAGCTTACTTTGGTATATATGACTTATACACATATATTTTTGAGTTTTAAATAATCTATCTAAGTATGAAATATTTTGATAGTTACCTGATTTTAGGATAGATAATTTTCTTATGTTTAAATCTTTCATGAAATACAAACAATATAAATATTCTTTTAGATTGACTAATCAGAGATGTTCTAACAATTTCTTAGAGTTGTTTTATCTTTACTTGTTTGTAAATACTCAAAATTCTAGTATTTGAGGAAATAAATTTTCATTAGTTATTGTACATGATTTCAATATATTTACTTGTATTTACATCATCCCTTATAAAAATGAAGCATTATCCAAATTAAATAATTTATTTAATTTAGTACAAAATTAAAAGGTTTGTATGATTACTGGTATTCTTAGTGATATTTGATTTGAATATGAAAATATTGAATTTGAATTTTTTTATGAAAAAATGGTTATTTATTTATTTTTTCAGAACCTCACACCCTAGAAAAATAGAGTTTGAAAAAAAAATTAAACCTTAGATGGAATGGATAGAAAAATGTTATGTGAATATAGTTTACCTAGATATCATTGGGTTGAATATATTTTTACAACTTATTATATTTCAAATTTAATGATTATTAGAACTTTTTTAAAATAATACTTATAAATTATGGAATAGAAATAAATATAAAATGAATTATTTTAGAGTCTTTGGTTGTAAAGATTTATTCTTAATACAAAATATAATTTAGTAACTATTGCTATAAAATTAGATAAAGGAATTTTATTAGGATATTTTCTTGATCTGGCCCACTAGGGACCACATGACCAGCATTATAAAGAGTGTGATACTCCAAGCCTTCCTTTAATAGGTTATGGTTAATACCTGCGATGCTATTATAGCAGGTAAATGCTACACCATAAAACTTTTACACAAATTTTCCCTTTGAAGACCCCTTATTAAATTATTTATTTAAAAGTAGAACTTTATAATTTAAAATTGAATAAAATAGTTCCATTTTTTAATTCTTCATATCAAAATTAACCTTGGATGTATTTTTAATTTATTTAAAAAGTAATCGATCTTTAGGTAAATATTATAGAAATATTGATTTTCTATTACCATCACTTTTATATGACATATAAGTTTTCAGAAAAATTTTAATATAAATAATTTATATTTATAAAGTAAAATAAAACATTAAAAAAATACTATACTGGTTTATAAAACCTGTGAATATAATTTTAGAAAATCAACTAATATTTTATGGAAAATATATTTCGTTTGTGTCTTTAATTAAATTTATGCATGGGGAAATTAGATTTAAGATTTATTTTAATGTAAAATAACTCTTATTTAAAAAATAATATTCTTCTTAATATCATTATAATAAATAAAATTGATAATTTGTTCCTACACTCAAACTTTATGCTTAAAATTACGCTCTTCTAAAAACCAGTTTTTTACGCGTTACATGTGTTGATGTAAAGATTAATTTCACTACAAATATAAAGTTAATTTTAAAAAATTATTCCTATGTTTGAGATAATAAATTTCATATTATTTAATTTATCTAATTTTATTTTTTGGTATAAATTTTTAAATTATTAGGATTAATAATAATTACCATGATAATTTCAAAACGATTATTTTAAAATTATTAATTTATTAATATCAAGGAATTTATATTGAATAAATTAAATTTAAATAATTTCTATAATGAATCTAATATGATGTATAAACACATAAATAAATATATTACCACTAATTTATTTTATAATAGATACTAAAAAATATTAAGAATCCATAATGGTCAAAATGTTATTTTTTACTAAAATAGTTTTTCTACACATTATCTATATTAATTTAAAATTTAATTTTATAATATTTAGAAACATATTTAGACTAAATATAGTTATTAGTTTTTCTTATAACTCCCAAAAAAATTTATATGTGTTACTTAATATTTTTAATAAAATGTAAAATCACTAAGTTAGAAACTAGTTATCGAGTTAAAGAGTAAAAGAGAGAAATTTTAAAAAAACTATGGTAGAAACCCTATAAATTTTTTAAAACCAACGTGTAAATTCATGTATTAGTCTTTATAGACACATATAGTCCTTAAAATCCATTTTTTCTAAAATCTAGATCCATTGAACTTGGAATAGTATCATGGAATTTTTAAAATATAAATGGTATTTCTAAAAGTGTTATTTTCCTCTATTACAAAAGGGGATTACATACACCCTTTCAAACATAAAACTCCCAAATGAAATTTCCTTGAAAATATGAAAAAAATATCCTCTTTTTAATTTAACTTAATCTATATTATACCCTTAATAACAATAATTTATCCAAATTACTTTGATTCCAAGGAGTTATCCAAGTAAATATCAAGTCTCCAATGTAAGTATTATCTCCTCCATAAGTTTTGTACATAATATTACTCTTTAAAATATCTTATATAAAAAAATATAATTATATTAATTTAATAATTATATTGATATTTTATTATATTAACATAATACAATTTATTTATTCCTCTCTATCTACTAGAAAAAACATAAGTTTTATTAGTGCATTGCGCTAATTACCGCCTCCAAAAAGCTATGTATTCCATTTTTTCTCAACATCACCATTAGTGGATGATCAAGAGGATATATTGGATGAATAAATATAATGAATATAATATAAATATTATTCTTAAATTCCAAATTATCATTTATAACATTTCCATTTCATTCATTGATAAATAGAAACCTTAATCGTGTGTACATGTGAACTACCACCTCTATAAGAAAAGAGTTAAATTTGTAATCACCCTCCACCAAGGATGGATTTAAAAATATATTTAATATATAAATATTATTTATAATACACTATTAATTTTTTGTATTTTATGAAAATATTTTATAAATCTTTCTGAAATTGTAAACATACATAAGAAGTTATGAAAAAATATACCGAATAACATCAAGTAACTGACATAGTAAAGAAAACTATATAATAAATAAATATAATATAATAAACAGTCTACATTAAATTAAATAAAAAATAAAAACTTTTCTAAGTAGGTTTCTAATAAACATAATTTTTTATTTATGATGTTTATAATGTGAGTATAATGAATCTAAAAGAAGATAATTTTTTTTATCTCAAATCCCTCTCTTTGAGACATATTTTGTATTATGCACCTAATTTAATATATATTGTGTATATAATACCTATTTGAGGTTTTATATCTATAAATTAATTTATTCATGGTATTTTAAGATCTATTTTAAGCTTTATATGTCAATATTTTATGATTGAAGTACTACCCAATCCATGAGTGGGGTTTTTTCGATTTGAATTTTCATTATTTGGGACTCATGTTATAATCACCACAGATTTATTTTGTGTTGTGCTTAAATCACCAGAGGAATTTTTTCCATGTTAATAATTAAATTTAAGGGGTTTACAAGTCTATATTATTTTCCCTTCCCCATAATATTTTGACATATGATTTACCTTTTTTATGGTGGGAAAAACCTTCTAATGTTTTGGTAAAGTAAATGAGTGTGTAATTTCTGAGAAAATACATTCACACATCATTACTAGAAAGTGGATGGAGATTTGGAGTATATTATCCTAGGTTTAATTACCCCAAAAGTTTGGTTTATCATTGAATCAATCATCACCATTATATATGATGAGTGGGCCTAATATTTCAAACTTTGTGAGACACTCCGAAGGGTTATTATTTGGAATATTCAAATGCTCTTAGTAAAACATGATAATATATTATTCCTATAATTTCCTTGGTCTCCTAACAATAAAGACTATTGAACTAATTTATTATCTTCCTTGGAAAACCTATCTCTCTGAAGGAACCCTTTTCCCTACATTTCCTTGATAAGGGTACTATCTTTTACTATGAGAATAACTCATGGCTTCCATGTTTATTAATGGATATTTTCTTAGAAATCCACACTATTCTTTTGAATGAGGAAGTTTTTTATTTTCATATTTCTCAATATAATTATAGCCATGTTTTAGTAATAAGGTGGATATTCAAGGAAATATATGAAATATATGGGAAACACTTACGGTGAATGCATTGAATTAATCAGGTTTTGGGTGGGACACAAGATTATGTAGACCATTGATGCACTGATAGGTCTTCTAAGACAAAATTGGTTGGGTTTGGTGTACACCTCTTCCCATGGCCAAAACGTTTCCTGGTACAAGGACTTAACAACAATTTTTTGGTGTTAGACATTATTTTTTCAATTAGTATTTTATTAATGAATATTATTATCCATGTTATCATTTATTTCCATGGATAATGTATTCCATCACATTTAGTTGATTATGGTTTCATGTTATCCATTTATTATTTCCATATCATTTATTCCATGTTTATGTTATGTAAGATTCCATTCTATTCTAATCCTAACTAATTATACTAGTGAAACCTTATTCGTTTTCTTTTCCTCAGGTTACCCAGAGGAGAACTATGTGTGATTTTCAAGGATAATTTGGAAGGGATAATAATGTTCTTTCAATTTATTCATGTTGTATCTTGTTTTTTCAAGTGTAATGTATGTATGTATCTATTCTTCTAAGAATAATAAACTATTCAATCCTTCAGGAACACTTTTACATTGCACCAATAATGTAATATAACTATTAGATACATGTTTTTTGAGTCTAATATGATATGGTTAGTATCAAAATAAGTTTATTAGTAATATTTGGGATTATATTTAGATAAAACAAGTAAGGTAACATATGTTATATAGAAATACCTCAATATTTCGAGGTAACACTCTAAAAAATATTAGAGATTTTATTTTACAATTCAAAGTCATGAGCTAATTATGTCTACGCCATTGTAGAAAGATGATTACTAACAAATGTAATAGGAATCATATCTACACCCATAGTCAATGAATATATATTCCCCATGAAGAAATTATTGAAATTAGAGATCATTATACTCAGTTTATAATTTTAATAAGGAAATTAACCCATGTTATGAAAAATAATCTCACCTACATAGAGCACCCCATTGATCCAAAACATGGTGTAGCAATGCTATATTTATTCACGCAACAACAACCTCAAACATTCAAAGTATTTACTAATCCATTGGTAGATAAATAAATTATCATGTCCCTAGAAAAGATATTTCTTTCTTTGGGAAGTCATTAAAAGGAAAAAGTCATCAAATTGGTATGTAATCTAAATGGAGATGTATACCAATGCTGGTATCTAATTTAAAAAACTAAATAGGATGATGAAATCATGTTCTAGAAATGGGGAAATTTCAAGGAGGTATTATACGAAAAATAATTTCATCATGGTTAAAGAGTGGAATTTTAAAGTCAATTAATCAATCTTAGATAAAAGGAGGTGGTAAATGTTTATGAATATGAGGATAATGTTACGAGGTTAATTACACTATGGAATATAATATAGACTGAATATAAGATTCTTTATTTCTTTGATGGGTTAAACACAAGATTTCAAAGGGTGTTAGTCTCACAAAATTTTTCTTCATATGGTTATATTGTCCTAAGAATCATTAAGATAGAAAACGAGTTCTCTAGGATGTATGTGTTTAAGGTAAAATAGAAGAAGAAGAGATCGGTTGAGCATCATGGGATGAGAAACGTGGATACGATGAAGAAAGTAAGTATAGTATTTTCAACAAGTGGAACATTGAGAAGAACAACCAAGGGATTTCGGTAAGGGAACATAAGTTTGTTAAAAGTGTAGAGAAAAATTCCATCAAGATCCCCAATGTAAGGGAAATAAATAATCTTTTGATGTTGCTACTTTAACTATAAGGAGAAGGGAAATTATTAAAACTAATTCCCCAAAGGTAAAGGGAGTTTACAATAGAAAAGGTAAATCTTATGCGATTACCATAACTAAAATTGAAGTTTATTATGGAATAATGGTAGGTAATTTAATCATTTCATCAAATCTATTTAATGTTTTATTTGATTCTGGATCCTTGTACTCTTTTATATCTTCAATGTTTTCCCAAAAATTAGATACTTCCCTATTACCCTAGTAAGGGAGTTATCAATTAATAAACCAAGATATTTTCTTTTGGAAACAAAGATATGTTAGGTTGTTTCAATTATGATTCAAGGGAATACCATATTTGAAAATTTGGTTATTATACCAAACTTTAATTTGATATGATCTTTGGTATGAATTAAATTTCAAAGTACAATGAAGAAATTAATTTCCAAGAGAAGTGGATTATGATTTTGAAAGATGAGGTGGACTCTATTGTATTTATATGGGAAACTTAATCAACTTAATAATTCCCTGAACCTCCCATAATAGTTCCCTTAATGAAATTCAGGGTAAATAGGAAGATCAAGTAAAATTTTTGGATGAGGAAGGTATCCTAATAATAGAGTATGTACTCATGGTATAAAATTTCATCGATATTTTCCAATAATAATTAACTTTTCATCTACCAGAGTGTAAAGTAGGGTTCTCTATCAATATCCTTCCAAATGCAAGGACTATATCTAAAAATAATTATATAATGGAACTAATGGAGTTGGTGTAGTTGAAGAAATATTTATAGTTTTTGAGTGATAATAAATTTATACACACTAGTGTTTCACCATGGGGAACCCCTGTTTTATTCCTAAAAAAGAAGTATAGGTCTATGAGATTATGAATAGATTATAGGGATACCAATGGAATCACTATAAGGAATAAGTATATTTTTCTTCACATTGATGACTTATTTGATAAACTTCAAATAACCCAATAATTATCAAAGATATATCTTCACTTGGTTAGAATTTGTTAAGGGTGAAGTAAGATGATATACTAAAGATGACACTTTAAAAAAGGTATGTAAATTATGAGTTTATGGTAACAAATTTTTAATTGACTAATGTGGCTTCTATATTCATGGATCAAATTAAAAGAGTATCGAAGTAGTATCTTAATAACTTTATTGTGGTATTCATTGATTACATCTTGATATAGTCTATGAGAAATGTCAAGTATGTGATTCATTTGTAAATTATTCTGAAGACACTAAAAATGAATTATATGGGAAGTATAGTAAGTTTGAATTTTAGATCAATAAATTTTATTATCCATATTTTCTCCATGGATGGAATATTTACTAACTCCTAAATGATAAAAGTCATCAAATAATGTCCTATATCAATGAACATAATTGATATCTGGAGTTTTTTTGGGCTTATCAGTTTATTATCAGAGGTTTTTTCAAGAAATTTCTCATTTAGATAACTTGTTAACCAAGATTACATGTAATGAGGTTAAATTGACATGGCCATTGGAACATGAGAAATGTTTTGAAGAGTCGAATAAGAGGTTTATTAATGAATCTATATTGATAATAACATCAAATAAGAATGGAATTTTAGTTTATATTGATGTATCAAATAAAGGACTTGGTTGTGTCTTTATGAATATTGATAGGGAGATTTCTTATGCATCAATGAAATTAAAAATCCAGGAATAGAAATATCCAAATCATGACCATGAGATGGAAGCCATAATCATTTCTCTGAAAATACATAGATACTAACTCTATGGAGAAATATGTGAGATATATCAGGACCAAAAGAATTTTAAGTATATATTATTTTAGAAGGAGGTTAACATGATGAAAATAACATTATTGGAACTAATCAAGGAATATGATTGATCAACACACTACCACCTTGGGAAGAAAAACAAGGTGGATGATGCATTAAGTGGGAGATAACATAGAGCTCTAAACATGATGAGGATTAACAAGGATACTATAGATAGTGATATAATAAATATGAATATTGTGATTTCTAGGGAAGGGGTACCTCATTAATTTGATAAGAAATTAATAATATATCCTTTCTATAAATAATAGAGAATTCCAAACAAGATAAAAAGAACTTATATATGAATATTAATGTGGAAAATGATGGTAAATTGATATAATCATTTATAGAGATAAAATGTTAATGCTTGAAAAAAGGTTATATATTACATTTGTACCAAATTTGAAAAGGTAACTACTATATGAAGAACATAAATAAAATTTCTCTATACACCCTAGTATTATAAATATATATAGGGATTTAAGAGAAAATTTCTAGTGTAATGGTGTGAAGTGAGTGGTTGTGGATTATGTGTCTTGATTATTAGTATGCTAGTAGATAAATTCTAAAAGACAATATTCTAAGGGATCCATGAAACCTATTCTTATACTTATATGGAAGTGGGCCATTGTTACAATGGACTTTTTAACTGGACTCACAATGAATCCAAGGAATGCCGATGTTATATGGGTTATCATAAATCATCTTACAAAATCTTGTCATTTCTTATTAATAGAAAAATTACCCCTTGAGAACCTTTCATAGCTCTATATCAATAAAATTTTAAGGATTCATGGGGCACGTTTATTGATTTTATATGACCATGAATGTTATTTTACATTGAAATTCTAGAAGATTCTTTAAATGGATCCCAATGCCGAAACACATTTAATCACTGCCTATCAACCCTAGACAGATGGGCAGTTTGAACAAACTATCAAGACTTTGGAATACCTTTTGATATCATGTTCTCTTTTCTTTCAAGGTATGTGGGATCAATTCCTAACATTGGTGGAGGTTTCATATAATAATAGTTTTCTATTAGAGAAAATAGATGAAAAAAATATGAAGCATTGTAAAGAAAGAGGTTTCATACTCTAACATATTGGGAAGAATTTGAAGAAATGAATCAAGATATCCCATAACATTTGTAGGAGACACCTATTAATGTATATACTATTTATGATCACATTAAAGAAGCCCAATGTTGAAAAAAGAGATATGCTGAAAATATATGGAAGGAATTGTAATTTCATGTTGGGGATCATGTATTCTTGAAGGATTCACCCTGGAAGGTAGTTATAAGATTGGGTAAAATTTGGAAGTTAAAAACTAGGTATATTGAGTCTTTTGAGATAATGAAAGAACTTTTACATTATCTTACTAATTGTTTATGTTGCTGAACCTTTATAAAGTACATGTTGTCTTCCATGTTTCATTTCTGAGGAAATACATGCCAATTACAACACATGTTCTCACATATGATGGAATAGAGTTGGTTTCTAACTTGTATTATAATAAGGATCCTATCTAGATTACTGACACCAAAGAGAAAGTACTGCAGAATCAGATAACTTGTTTGGTGAAATTCTTGTGGAGAAATCGCAAACTAAAAGAGAAAACCTGGGATCATAAAGAAGATATAATGGGTATCCATATTTTTTCAATGTTTGATATATATCCCAATTATGAGGATGAAATTATTCAATAGGGGGAATGTAATACTTGAGATGTTACTATTGCAGGTTAATGGCACATCCTATAATTATTGCACAAATGCACCATTTAAAGAGCCTTTATTCCATATTTTATTTAAAAGTAAAATTATATAATTTTAAATGGGAAAAAATAATTAAAATTTTAAAATATTCATAAAAAAATTATCTTATGATGTATTTTTGAGTTTTTTCTAAAATAATCAATTTTAGGTGAATAGTGAAAAATACAAATTTTTGTAATACCATCACTTTTAAATGAATCTGATTCTATGGAAAACATTTCAATGTAAAAAATATATATTTATAAATTGAAATTAGAAAATTAAAAAAATACTATTTGAATTATTAAAACCCATGAATATCATTTTATAAAATCAAGTAATATTTTATGGATATTATTTTTCATCTATTTCTTTAATTAAATTTATACATGGGAACTTAGGTTTTGAATTTATTTTAATGTCATGTAACTATTTTTGGAACAATTATAAACTTTTTGATATTATTAGAATCAATAAAATTGATAAATTTTAAATATATTTAAACTTTATGCTTAAAAAACATTTCTAAAAATAGGGTTTTACATGTTACATACTCTAATGTTAAGATTAATGTACCTAAATATTCAATGATAATTTGATAAAATGAATCATATATTTTGGAAAATTATTTAAATATTATTTAATACGTCTATTTTCATTTTTAGGACTAAAATTTTGATTGTTAAAATTAATGATAATTACAACGATAATTACGAAAAAATTATTTCAAAATTATAGTTTTATTAATATCAAGGAATTTATATCAAATAAAGAATTTTATGCATCTTTATCAACCATAATAATAACCAAAATCCATTATTTTGAACCATTGGAGCCATTGACTGTGGAATAGTTTCATGGCATTATTAAAATATAAAGGGTGTTTCCAAAAGTGTCTTTTTTCTGCTGTTATAAAAGGTGATCACTTACAACCATTAAAAATTACATATACCATTATAAATTTAATTGAAATAATTCCAAAATATACTATAATATAAGTCTCTCACACTCTATTAATCCCATTTCCAGACTGTGTTATTCTATTCCATTTAAATTCAATGGATTTTATGAGGAAGGATCAAGTCTCCAATGAAAGTATTATCTCATTATTAAGATTTTTGCCTCGATATTTCTCTTAAAAATATCATATAAAATTAATAATATATTGAAATAAATATCATCATTATATTGATATGTTTTTTCATTAATTTAATAAACATATTTTCCTCTCTATCCGCTATGAAAAAAAGTGTTTTTAGTGTGTTGCACGGACTATCGTGTCCAAAGAGACGTGTCTTCTATTTTTTATACACAACCATTAATGGATGATAAAAATTATTTAATTGATGAATAAATATTATTAATACAATAGAACCACGATTCTAAAATTTCAAATTATCATTTACCTTATTTCCCTATCATTCGTCGTGAAATGGAAACATTAATCATGCATGTGTGTGAACTATTGCCGCCATGAGTAATGAGTTTCATTTTTCAAAACCATAAAAAATGGTTGGATTTGAAAATATATTTAATGTATAAAAAATATTTCTATAACACTATTAATATTTTTGATATTATGAAACTATTTTACAATGCTTCCTACCATGGTCAAAATTCATAAGACGTTACAAAAAAATTGATCGAATCTCCACAAGTAACTTACATAGAAAATAAAAATATATAAAAAATAAATAAAATGTGATAATAAATGGTATATGTTAAATTAAGTAAAAAATAACAAGGTTATTAATAAATTATATAGTAAAAATAACTTGACTATTTAATAAGTTAATCATTATTGACCTCACCTGTTTTGATATTCTCAATTTTGTTTTAATATGTGTTTATAATCATATATATATGTTAAATTACATTGAAAAAAATATCAAAATAATAATTGAAATATGTTTATCAATGTTTATCTATGTCTATACATGCTTGGAAATAATTCTAACTCAATATGGATATGTTTTTCATAGAACAACTACTGATAGAGTATGTCCACTGGTATGAACAACAGCTACTGATAAGGCTAAGTACACCGGTACAAAAGTCTACCGATATGGATAAGGTCACCGGTATGTAGATAGTCACCGTTACACCTGAGATACTGATAGAATAAGTCTACTGGTATGTACAAGTTGACTAATATAGACCTTATGATAGAGTAAGTCCACTGGTATATACATTGTTACTGCTACAAGCTGCTGATACAAATAGACAGACAGACAGCTACCGATATGAAGTCCACCGATACAGACAGACACTGACAAACAGCTACCGATACAGGTATGCTGATACAGATAGATGGCTACCACTACAAAGTCTACAGATACAAGAATTTCACTAGTACAAAAGAGCTACCGATAACAGGATATACCGATGGAAAGAGCTACCGATACATAGAGATATTATTATAAAGAGTAACAACTACTGATATAAGACATACTGACTCAAGTCCACCATTACAAGCTCACTGATACCAGGAGCTACTAATGGAAACCAGTTACAGTTTCTCTAAACTCTATTTCTATTTTTTATTTAGATACGATCATATTTGATGTTTTTAATGCATATGTTATTAATTATTGATAGTTTTTGGCATGTCATGAAACCGTACCTCATACCTGTAAAAAGGTAATAATTCCCATTGCCAGAACATAATGTATAAAAGTAAGATCAAGATAATGAAGAAAGATAGAGGAATATACGTGCAAGTGTGTGACACCTAAAGTCAAATTCATAGAAAAGAACATGAGAAGAACTCAAAGAACAGTCATACACATCAAGAAAAAGTTTCAATGAAGAAGCTCATGTGTTATAAAGAATACTCCCTTACTCGAGCTAAACACCTACTCTAGAAGTGAAGGAATAGAACCACGACACTCTATTTTCCTTACAACATCTAAATAATGAATCAAAGCTTCATCTACATCAATCTGAGGAGTCCAGATCTTCAGTCAAAACACATAGAGAATTCTAAACTCATCTCTAATTCTTTAGCTCTATTGTGTTAGATCTATTCACATTTTGAGCAGTGTGTGTGATCTGTTTTTTAGACACACAATAACTCTTGAGCATAACTTGAGGATATCTAAAATCCTCACTAAAAACTTCTAAATCCTTTTATTTCCCACTGTGGATAGTGGTAGAGGTCAAGTGTGACCTTTATAGCCTTTGTGCTATTGTTTTCTTTTTTCCATGAAGAATTGTGGTAGAGGTCTTAGTTCCTGGACAGTCTGTGTACTATTGTAAACCCTGATCCAGGGTGTGGATAGAGTTTTATATAAACTATTTGATAGAACTAAGTCTTGGCTTAAGACTGAAGCTCTTGGTTGAAACTGTTGTTCTTGTTTATTTTGTTTTAAACTATATTGAATATTTCTCTGCTAGGTAATTTAAATTAAAATCTTTTTTAAAGTAACTCTAATAGTTATACTAGCAAGTGTTTGTATTTATTGTAAATCATTAGGTTAGTTTCAAAAGGCAATCTAATATTTATATTAGAATAACTGAGAAATAATCAATCTCTTGAGAACCAAACTAACCCATTACTGTATTACAAATTCACTACAGTTTAGATTGTTATTTATTTTGGGGGATTTTAATAGAAATATTTTAAAAAAAATTATTAATTGTAACTCAATTCACCCCCTATTGTGTGTCCACTCCGACCAACAATCACGTTCACGTATTGAATCTGAAATAAGGTAATATTTTCCATATCAAATTACTCTATTGGAGAAATATTTTGTATTATGGAACTAATTTCCTTTATCTGGTTTATATATTTCATACATTAGACATTATATAATGAAATTAATTTCATTAATGGTAGTTTAAGAATAATTTTAATCCCTATATTTCAATATATTTTCATTAAATTGCAACCCAAGCCATAAGTGGTGGTTTCCATCTCAATTATCGTTCTTTGCGAATGGTGATATAATCACCACATATTTTCCTTTATGCGGTGATTAAATTTATATGGATGTATTTTTACATATAACTCATGAAATTTATGGGATTTATAAGGCTATATTTTTCCCCCTCTCATATTCTATTAATTTAAGAGTGGTGGTGGGAAAAAACTATCCTTATTATTATTAATGTAAAAGTGTGTGCAATTTATGAGAAAATCCATCCCTTTCACGATACTAGAAAGTGGATGTGATTTTGGAATATATGAACCTATGTTTAATAAAATCAAAAAGGGTTGGTTGATCATTAACTCAATCATCACCATGATGCACGATTAATTGGGCCTAAGATTGAACACTTAGAGAGACACTCAGGGGAGATATATTTTGGAATATTCACACACTCTTAACGAACCATAATGATGGAATTTTCTTCAAATTTCCTTGGTGTCCTACCAATGAAAATTATTAAACCCAATTACCATATTCCATGTACAACCTAGCACATTAATGTTACCCACAACCCACTATTTCTGTGATAAGGGTACTATATGTTACATTGATGATTCCCCATGACTTCTGCATTGATTAAAGGATGTTATCCTGGACATTAAAAATATTATATAGAATAGGGATATTTTTTATATTTCTAAATATAAGTATATCAAAGATTTATTTAGAAATTGGTTCCTTATAGAATGGTATTAAAGGTCTTGATGAATATTATTGTCAATGCATTAGAATTTATTAGGTGAGAGGTGGGGCTCAAAATTATATATCCCCTTGATGCATCGATAGGTCTAATGAGACAAAAATGGTTTAGTTCTTTTTTATACGTCTTCCCATAATAGGAAGGTATCTTGGAATAGGGCCTTGACAACAAGTTTTTGATTTTTGGAATTATTAATTCGATTGGTACAAGATTAATTTTTATTATTATCCATGGTTTCATTTATTATCACAGATATAGTATTCCCTAAGTTTTATTTTATTATATATTCTTGTTGTACATTAATTCTTAACATCTCACTTATAACATATTTATGGTATGTAATATTCTAATGTATGTTACTCCTTACAATGAATCTGAGCCCACCTTTATTTTTTCCCTTCCCCTAGAAAATAAGAGGAGGAATACATATAATTAAAAGGAATATGATATAATTTATAATAATTTTACCACAATGTGTTAATGTTTTATATTTTATTTTAAAGTGTAGTTCAGTGTATGCATCTTGTCTTCCAAGACTACTAAACAGTTTGATACTTCGGGAACTATTTTACATTGTACCAACAATGTAACATAACTAATAGATTTGGGTATCTGAAATATGGGATATTAAACTAGGATATGAAGACCAGTTCTAAGTAGGAATATCACCCACATTGGAGGCCTTAACCTAAATTACACACACACACACACATCTCCAAATCCAAAAAGTAATATAGTTAAATAAACAACTAGTAGGAGAAAAATTCATGCACAAACTACTAATATCTCACCTCATAATATGAAAAAAGGTTACAATGAATGAAGGGGAATATATATGACAAAAAATTATATATAATCTCTAATAAACAACTAGGGTGTATATATCCAAAAATAAAACCCACTCACATTATATCACTACAACACAATACCACTATACTCCACCTGCTTCTGTTCTACCTAATACTCCATCAAAAGGCCTATTATTTTCATTATACATAACCGGTATAGGAAAAGGCCTTGTGTGATTATATACATTCCTAATAATATTCCACAAAATCATGATGAATAAATTATAAAAAATGTAGAGTCCTATCATATTATAATAAATAGGGTGAATAAGGATAGATCACAAAGATGTAAAACCATATATACTCATTTAAGTTACTCAAGCCATAGAGTATGGTCTATCTCATCCAGCCACACGTATACTATCAACCCTAATCCCAATTTTTGAAGTATCAATAATTCTTTATAGTCTCATACCCTAGATAACACTAGAGGGTCCCTACATATAAATGTGGGTGAAATACCAAATTCCAGTGGAGGATCCCTCTCTATTTTGATCTCTATAGATGAGAAAATTATACTCTCTATATAGAGGATCCTTTCCTAGGTAATGAAGGTGAAATAACTAACTCTATATGAATATTTTAGGTTGAGGATCTCAACCTCTCTCATACTCACAGGGGATGAACTCTACTCCTATGGAGGATCCCTATACCATCAAGTGAGATACCCGACTCTCCCTTAGGGTTAAGAAGGTATACTCCATCCCTAGAATAACTTTTCCAATTAATATGAAAGTACACAACATATCCAATAGGTCAAATATTCTATATCACTAATTACTATTATTCTTGTATACTGTGATCTCACATAGTATGTCTTCCTCCATATACATGGCATGTTGGTGTCATACATAGTGTATACAGTTTAGTCTAGATACTTTGGATTGTTTGTGTATTATATAGTGTATAAAGGTTGGTTCAGATACTTTGGATTTCGTATTTTCTATAAATATATACTCTTAATTTGTATTCTCAAAGGTATATTCTAATCTATTATCATAGGGGTCACATGGTGTGTGGGAACATTATGCGACATGGTGATATTTTTCTCAAACTAAAACCTTAAAACTGCACAAGAGTCCACACACTATATGTTCTTTTGAAATATATAAAGTGTTGATCAAAATTTTCCATAAATTTTAGATCTTCATATGTCATCCTCTATTAAAACCTATGTCATTAATTTCACCATGATTCCAATCTAAAAAGGCTTCCAACTTCATTACTCTTGGATATATTTTCCCTGAAAATTTATTCTCTAATCACCAATAATTGGAATCTTTATCCCCAGGGATGACCATCACTCCTCATGACTCATAACACAAATACCAACATCCTTGATCCCATATTTAGTCATTTTAATCCTAATTTATCCTAATTTATACCAAAAACAACAATTTTGAACTCCTATCAGTAATCCTTGGAACCTCATGAAAGTTTACACAATGAAATGGGTTCTCAAAACTAGTCAAATCACCAACCAGTCAAATGTTGATATAAAAAATTTGAAGAAAAAAATAGAGAAATCCATGAAATAAAAAGTGAGGAAATTATTTTTGGCCTTCTAATGATTGTAAAATGTCATTTAAATAAGAAAAAGTGATCTAAATAGAGTTAAAATAAATAAATCAACCATTACTAATCTTATAAATAATAATTATAATCGTATATACAACAATGATTGACCCACAAATTATTTTTATAATAATTTATTTATTTTTTCCATGATAATTATAGGGAACCATACTTTTCTTACATATATATCACATCTTAATAAATTAATATTCATTACATAACATAACAATCCACACCATAATCATATTGGTCTAGTTCCATTAGAAATATCAAAACATAAACAAATATTTCAGAAGAGTTCTACATCATCTCCAATTTACTTTTTCATAACTATTACCCTTATTAGACATATCATACATAAAACATTTCTTCATACCCTGGGGAAAGGAAATATAATAAATGGTGATATTTGAGGCTCAATAAGAATAAACAACGGAGATATCAATGACCACATAAGCATAATATGAGAACAAGGGTATGGAAACACAAGAATAACATTTGAAAACCATACCCTACATATCAAAGAGCATGACCATGAGTCATGGAAAAAATCATGGAAGTTCATAAGACATGAATCATAAAGTAATCAAATAACATGAGATAAGGGAGAATATCATAGACATAAGACATGGATTTGTATAATACCTATAAGAATAGAAAATTATTTCATTAGTTTTCAAGGATTATTTCCAAGGCTATAATAGTGGAATGGTTTCACTCATTAAAACATTATAGTATTTAAGGTTCACTCCCAAGACTATCATAATGTACAAAGTCCCTCACTGAACTCAGTTCACTCCCAATTCTACTCCTATTTATATCACAAAATATCAATATTTACCCAATGAATTGGAGGGAGATATGGGTCTTAACCATCATATAATTAAAATCATACATATATGTCCCATGATATTATAAAACATTCATCATATCAGAACTTGTTAAAAGAAGCGAGTTTCATAAACATTTCATCATGGAATAATCATAAAAAATAAAATGGTTTCATAAACATTTCATATTTTTATTTTATAATAACCTATGTAAAGGGAATGGGTTTCATGAAAATAATATCATTATGAACCATATAGATAAATAATAAGGATGGGATCATTAGATCATATCCCTAGTAAAACTTAAGTATCATTAAAGTTTTTCATCTAATATGGAAAATTATTTTGAAAGATCACTGGGAAAATTCATTGAGGAAAATTATTTTCTATTTGAGATCACTTATTTAAAATATATGTAGTTCTCAAATAATATGTAAAATATTTTCTTTGAAAATAATATTAAAAAATTATAATATAATAATCAAATAATTTATTTTTCATGATGGTGGGAAACTATTTATAGTAGAAAAATATTCCTTTCACATTTTTTGAAAGAAGTAAAAAGTACCTTGTTCATAAAATAAAAAAAAGATTAATTTTCAAACATTTTTTTAAAAATAAAACATGTGTAAAAATTTCTGTAAAAAATAATTGGATAATATTAATAACTTTCTTTAAAACATTTTTAGAAAACATAGACAAGGAAAAGAAATTATTTTCAATTGAAGAGAGAAATAATGTTGATTTTTCTTAAAAACATATTTTTAATTTTAATAATTTAATTGGGTGAAATGAAATAAAATCATGTATTATTAAAAAATAACTATATGAGAATAAAATTAATGAGTTTCTTGATAGATAGATCTTAATATTTCACCATCATAATCTTAATAAAAAACAATCCCAATAAACCGGGGGATTATAATATAAAACCACTACCACTTTGGTATCTTTTCAGTCATAAAACCCATGAAAGAAATAACCATAGATGAAACATTATACCACATAATTTTCATGAAAATAATTATATAATTAATTAATGGTATGTATATATACACTACACAAAAGAAACAAGTATTTTATAAGTTATGTGTCCCACAAAAATAAAAGCAAGATGGAATTCACTAACCACTTTTGAAAATTTTGAATCATAAGAATGATTAAAGAATAAAATAAATGAAACTTTAAATGTATCAAAAATAATTATATTCATTATATATATTTTTAAATGGTATTATATACACCACACAAAATAAGCAAGTTGTGAATATGACTTATGTCCCCCAGAATTAAAAGAGAGACTAAAAATCACTTACCTCATGCCCCAAATTTATTCATAAAAATTAGAAAATTCTATATAATAAATTTATGTTTATTTTAAACTTATTTTAGAACCATAATAATATATATATTTCTATAAATGAATTATTTATAAACATTTATCTCCCATCCATTAACAATTCTTTATTGAAATAATTATTCTCGGTGATAATTACTTCAATTTTCTTATTTGTTATAGTTAAGTAGTTTTGGTTCTTATACATTGATCGTAGTTACATAATCTAAATTATGTAATATAAATATATAAATATCTTATATATTAATTATATATGTATTTATAATAATCCATATAATTTATAGATAGGAAATAAATTACATTGTTCTTGGAGAAAGTAAGCCATACATACACATGAATGTTGTTTCCATTTTATAAATGGAAGGAATGAAATAAATTAAAATAATAAGTAATAATTATAGAATAATAATTATATAATATATATAATATATATTTTATTAATATATCCTTATTACTATCCTTATAAAATGTAAATGAAAGAAACTTTACATTGGTTGGGAGGCTGTAGTCTGTCATATACATGAGCGAAGTTATTATTTTGCAATGGGTGGGAAGGTAAGAAGTTATATGTGATATTATAATTACTGAATATTTTTAGATCGTAAATATAAAATATATACTTTTAATCCATCATTATATCCCATTGTTAAATGTGTTGATGGAAAATTAATTACATTGGTTCGCAGGACAGTAGTTTGTCATTCACATAATTGACGGTTTTATTTCACTTTTGATGGAAGAGGATATGGATGTAGGTTATGTGATTAACTAAATAAATTATTATTATATGTAAGATAATTGTATTATTATATTATTATAGTTTTATAATATTTTAATGTGGTGTGACAAGAAATAAAATAAAAAACACTTAGTGAGGAATGATGCCTCTTCTTTAGACAACCTCCTTAGGTTAGAACCAAAATCCTTCATATAGAAGAGTTTTCTAATAAAAATAATGATTATAGGACATGGGAAGGGAATTAGAAAATTAATTTTGTAAGTAATTTGAAAAATAAAAAGGCTTTAGAAGTGTTAATAAGGGAGGATATGGGGTTCCATTTTAGAAGTGCGAGAGAGGACACACTTGGAATTTTTGAAAATAAAAAGTGACACTCACATTTTAAAATTTTAAAAAGAATTAAAAATGGATAATTATCAATCCTAGGATGGGATAAATTCAAAATATAGTCATAAAATAGTATTTGGACAAGTTTTTATTCCATTTTAATTCTTATATATTTAGTTTAACCCTCGGTAAACATGTTTTAACATTTATCGTGGTAATTAATTTTTATTATTTTTAGTATTAATTATTAAAAGACATTAATTATTAAATATTATATAATATTAATTATTATAATTAAAAATATAGGATCCATTTTAAAAATTTAAATTCATATAAGTGTCATAATTTATTTTAAAATTATACCCACATATGCGATGAAAAATAGATTTTCCAAAGAAAAAGTTTTCATAAGTATTGAAAGGTTTAATATAAATATTCAACATGAAAATGATTGAAATTATATAAATTGGAATAGTAATTTCATAATTTTACTTTAAACAATTTTAAAATAGAATATTACTTGGTAAACGATTTAAGCAAAAGGAATTTTTCAATAAAAAACAGTATTTCTCACTATTCATAAAAAATCAAACTTCTCAAAAAAGTATAAAATAATCAACATAGAATAATTTTGACATGTTAGTTCAACAAAAGTAGTTAAATTTTCCAAATATATTTTTAAAAAGTTTCAAAATGTAATTTTTATTATTTTTTTACAAAAATAAATAAAAAACATTTTGGAAAAATATATTTTGGAAAAATATATTTTTAAAAAATATAAAGACTATACTAAAAATTAAGTACTTATTTATAAATATATTTCCTTTATCTAAAAACATTATAATTAATTTTAAAATGTTGGATATTCTTATCAATATCTCTAATTTTAATGATTAGATTATAATAATCATTCCTAAAAAATAAAATTAATAGAATATTATGGTTTGTTAAAACTCAGTGTTATGTATAGTGAAAGCTATTTATGGAAGTAAATTTATTTTTAAAAACAGTATTTCATAAACTATGGGTTTGGTACATTATACCCCCCATAAAATTAATTTCACTCTCAAAATTCTATCACTTTGATTCTAATAAATTAAGATAATTCTGCCTCATTATATCCTTAGGTTCTCGTGTAGCTTCCTCAAATTAGTGGTTTCACCACAAAACTTTGACCAAGTGAGTGGTATTGTTTAATATAAATTTATCTCTATAATCCATAATCTCCACTATTTAATTATCATAAAAAATATATTTCTTTAGTGTTATTAATTATTAGTTTAGTACATGTGAATGGTTAGGTATGTACTACCTCAGGAGAGATTCATGGAATGCATTTGGGACTTTAGAGAGGTTTGATAGAAGTTCCAAGAGAGAAGAAATTATCCTCACTCGATCAAAAACTTAAAAGAACCAATATTCTTAGGTATACAATTTCATTTATTTTTTATATCCTTACCTTTTTCCATGGATAAATTTGTATAAAAACCTTCTCAACAAATTCAAACTCTAAAGCATAATGAACATTATCATCATAACTTTTTTGTCGACTTTGTGCTTACCTAATGTCTTATTGAATGGATCTAACCTTATCTACCATTTTCTAAGCTAGATTTGGTCCCAATATCATTATTTATCTAAATTTAACCCAACACATTGTAGTTATACACTTCTTTCCATTGAGGTAATCATAAGGATCCATTTGAATGCTCAAGTGAAAGCCATTATTATTTGAAAACTCAACTAGAGGAAGGTGTTGATCCTAACCCCCTATGAAATCCATAAAAACAATCTCATCATATCATCTATGGTTTTAATAGTTATATTAGACTGAACATTTGTATGAGTTTTATAGTTCATGTTTAAAATCAATTCTATACCAAGAATTTGATAAAGGATTCTACAAAAGTTCGACATAAACTTTAGATCCCAATTAGATAAAATAGAATATGGTATTCTATAAAACCATACCACTTATTTAATGTATATAATAAAAATATTATCCAGATAAAAATATTATTTGATATAAATAAAGTGTAATTACTTTTTAATAAGATCGACTGCAATCCATATAGCATTGTTCCCTTTAAATGTTTTGGAGAGTCCGAAAACAATATCTATAGTGTTATTTTCCAATTTTCATTCTAGTATGGGTAAGGGTTGTGACATCCCATTTGAATTTTTTCTATCAGTATTAACATGCTGACATACCATGCATCAAGATAAAAAATCTAAAATATCAATCTTTATTCCATCTCACTAGAAGAACTCCATAATATCTCTATATATATTCATACATCTTGAGTTAATAGAGAACTAAGAACTATGGTCCTCTAACATCTCCTTCATTAAATATGGTATGGATGGCCCACATACATGATCCCTAAACCATATTATTCCATCGTTATCATGGTTAAACACTAGAAAATTCCATACCTTCTTCTATATCTCTATGTATCCCTTATTCACCTCTGTAATATTTACTTGGATGGATGGTTGAACACTTATTTGATAAAGATTACAATTCTACAATTACTTCAATATTTAAAGATATTTCCTTTGAAAACTTCTAAATATTAGATCTTTTGTGATCCTCATTATAGATAAGATGGCATGATCATTTTGACTCAAAGCCTCATCCACCTTGTGAGCTTTCCCTGGGTGGTAATGTGTTGATTAGTCCTAATTTTCAATCAGCTCCAACCATCTTCTTTGATTCGTATTCAACTCTTTATATGTGAAAATATACATTAAACTATTATGATAAGTAAATATATCACAAATTTATCTACAAATATAATACCTATATATTTTAATGTAAAAAACTATTACAGATAACTCCAAATCATGAGTTTGGTAATTTTTCTCACGAACCTTCAATTATCATAAGGCATAAGCTATCACCATGTCATTTTTCATGAAACACATCCTAATACCTTCTTTGATTAATAATTATATATTACAAAACCTTATCAACTATAAGGTAATGTAAGCACAAATTCACTGACTAATGTTCTCTTCAGTTCCTTGATAATTCCCTCACATTCATCTATCTAGAGGAACTTGGATCCCTTAAAAGATAAATTTGTTAGTGGATTATATATACATGAGAAATTCTCAACAGAAAATTTATAATATCCCATCAAATAATGAAAAATATAGATCTTTTTCATATTCTTTAGTCTGTTCCAACATTCAATAGCCTCCATCATTGATGGATCCACTGATATACCATCCCTTAATATTATAAAAACTAAAAATAAAACCACTGGTATCCAAAATTCAAACTTGGTAAAGTTTTTATATATTTTCCCCTTCCTTTGGTTATTCAGAAAAATTCTTAGGTTTTAAGATATTATTTTCTCTAGATATGTCTCTCTTGAGTTTTGGTTTAACCAATTTTAGTTGTGTTTTCTTTTCTTTTTAAAACCATTAAGGTTGAGCCTTTTCTTTGGGGTGGAGAGATTTTACTGGGAAAAATGAATTAATGATAGGTAATGTAAGTTTTTCTCAATTAGTGGAGTTTGGGAATAAATGTTTCCAAGGTATTATAAGGGTTCTCCATGGGTTTGGAATGATTCAGTGGTGGTTCAGGTTCTTTCTACAGAATCTAGGCTAAGAGATTTTTACTGAAAACTTTCACATCCTAAATGGTTTACACGACAAGAACCTGTTTTCAAAAAGATACCATGAACTAGTTTAGATCATGAAACATTTACAAATTTTGAAACTATTTCACATCATGAAATGATCAATCAGGGCTATATTGACCAAATATAATTTATTTTTCTTTTTATCATTTAAATAGAAGAATTCACATCGTGAAAGAGGTTCAAGTGTTGAATATCTTGGGACCAGCGATTTTAAACCACACTGTGCATGTGATTTTATTTTCATCCACTATGAATCCCCATCCCTTGAACCCTTTTTAGACTCTATGTGATCTTAGAGTGATTCCTTCCCTTTTGTACATCTAGTTCTAGCATTTAAACTATAGTGATTTCTTTCACTTTGGTTTTCCTCCTTTTCTCCCATTATTCTCCATTATTACGATGTGATCTCTTGACTACCGTTGAGTTGGGTTTTGACCTTTATGTTTGTGTGATCTAGGTTTTACTTAATATATCATTTTCCTTAATTATTTATTGTATTTCACTGTTGAGAGTGTTTATTTGATCTGTGGATAAAGGTATGTGATCTAGAACAAATCCCTATAGCTTGTTTCTATTTGTTTAAGTGTGTAAAATATCATGTGATTGCACTGATGAAACATGAACATTGACTAAGTCAGTAATGGGTCATGATAATCATGTGTTTGGTCAAATACTTGGATCCCTTTAGATCCATTAGTGTAGAGACGTGTCTTACAGCCATCCATAAGGTGATCCTTTCCTTGAATGATAATGAACTAGATATTTTCTTAAAACATGAATTAACATGACATGAGACCTTTGTTGATTGCTTTTGATATGATCACTTGGTAAATGATTTATTTATTATTGAAATGACTGTTGATCATTTAATATGATATGGTTGTGTACACTAGAATGTTAATGAAAAAATACATAACTGGATGAATGAAAGGGAATTGAAAGATAAAAGGTAATTCAATGAATTGACATTTTTGGAGTACAATGTATGTTATTTTATTCTTGAAATTATTAATTGTCTTATAAGTTATATTGTAATTCTTATAATAATTATCCCAGTTATGTTGTAATGATTATAGGTCTTTGACTAGTTATGTTATAATGATTTTAGGTCATGACCTAGATATGATGGAATTCTTATATAGAGGTATTTCCTAGTTATACTGGAATTCTTATATAGAGGGATTTTCTAGGTAATACTCAAATTATTATATAGAGTGACTGGGAAAGTTATGTTGAAATTATTATATAGAGTTCTTAGATCTGTTATTTTGTAATACTAATAGGGATTGGCCCAGTTATACTGAAATGATTTTACAAAGGACTAGAAAAGATTATGCTAAAATGATTATAAATAGGGATTTTTACCAGTTATTTGATTATTTTATAGACTTGTGGTTATAGAAAGAATGGTAATTCTTCATGCTCAAAGTTATTTGGACATAGTGTCAAATAGGGATTATTTTTATGTTGTATTAATTCATTAATTAATACTCTTGTATTATCACATTATTGCATGCACTTACTATCAGACAAGTTTTTTTAAATAGTGGTGTTGTCCTACTGAATTATACTCACACCCTATTCAGGATTCCATTTGGTACCCATGTAGATTACATGGATGCAAGTTTTGAAAAAGGAAAAGGACCTTGTTTTGGATTATTGCTTGCTGGATGGGTTGTAGCTTGGATATGGGACCAACATGGGGTTTGGGACCAGGACCTTTTGAGTATATTTATGTTAGCTTGATATTTTATCTGTATGAATTTTAGAATGACTATTATTCACATTCTATCCTTTCATTACATCATTCTCTTATTATCATTGGATTTTTTAGCTGACTTTTGTTTTTTAGTTTATCTATTGTGATCCACTATTTTCATTATTTCCATCACTGTGATATTTTTTTATTTATATTACATTGAAAATCTATAATAAAGGGTGTAGTATCCCCAATATGTTCTATACATCCCCATTGATAGTCAGAAGCCTATGAAATAATGGGAGGTGTGATTGAGGTCTATTAACAAAACTAGTTTGGCCACATGAGAGAGTTCCAAATCGGTGGATTTACAAAGTGGTATATAAGTTAAGGTTTTCATTTATATTTACTTTGAATTTGGAAAGGTATAAAGGATACTAGGATGTTTCATGAATTGGTACTGTTCTTGTCTATATAATTAACTAACCTATGTATGGGGGAAAATCTGAGTTACCATGGATGGGATTGTTTTTCATGTTTTTTACCTGTTACGGTTGATATTATTTCACCATGGGTGATTCACATGTTGTTTTATGTTATTGTTTCTAGAAATTTATACTAACGGCTTGATATGACACGATATGAGTATGAATGCATCATGATAGAAACATAGGGATATATATATATATATATATTGAAATGTATTTTTTATAATAGGGACATATTTATCACATGTGATATATTTATCTGGATGAATTGTAAAATGAGATCACAATTATATCTAAAAAAGGAAATGAGAGAACTATTTTTTCATGTCAATTCACTTGTTAATGCATTCTTAGAAGGAACATGAGATAGTGGTTCTCTATATTTTTCACCCACTGCATTTTTCTTTGTTGTTATCCATTGTTTTAAGGACTTTTTTATATTGTTAAGAAAATTCCTCCTTGTTATCTTCAAATTGAGAATCAGTAAAGTGGTAATCAATACACTCCTAACACAGTAGAACCAGAGCTTCTTGTAGCATGTGAGGATTAAATAGATGTTTAGATTCTTGATATCTTCCTAAGGATCATTTGATCAATTGAAAGGGATAATACTCACACTATACCCTTGATGTATGAGACAACAAGAGAGTTTCAACTACAGCATCCACCTACATTCACCAGGGAGGGAGGCCCCAGATATTCAAGTTCATGATCAAGTCGGTCCATATGATCATAAATTACCTCAAAGAAACCTATAGATATAAAGGTGAATCTTACTACATACATGCTTCACGGACCATCAAATCATTTGTGGGACACTATAAATTAATTTGTGCAGTAAGAGGAGTATCCTTGAAGGAATACAAGGAAAATTTTATGATCCACTTCTAACCTAAAACACTAAGGTATGATAATCCTCATGAGTTAATAAACCTGATCAATTAGTGAATTTTAGTGGTGGACTATGTTGGAAATTTCACTGACTTTCAACGATTTTCACCAAATTTAGTAACTGATGAGATAGCTAGGGAAAGAAATTTCTAAGATGGACTTCTCTATGAGATCATGTCACAGGTGAATGTTTTTCACTTGAGTATTATATCAGATTTGATGAATCAGGATCTCATCATGGAAACAAATATGACAGGGGATCCGAGTAGTAGAAAAGAAATTTCATTATGGAGAATTGGGTTATCTGATTCTGGTGGAAAGAAGAACCACTATGACAGTTACCACCAACACAATAGTGATAATAACAATCAAGAAATTGAGTAACCATCATAAGAATGTGTTCTGCTGTAATGTTATTAGTGTGGAGAGTTTATAAAAAATATTCCTTAGTCAATGTACCATGATTTTGACAAGTTGGGCCACCTGCAGAGGTTTTGTAAGGGCATGCAATTGTAGACTAGTTGTATGGTTTCAGGATAGGTTCTTGAGTCTGGGAAGGACTCAGCTACCCCTCAGTATATAGGCAGCTGGAGTTCCATTGAACATTTAGGTTGATGTAAGTTTTGTGGTAAATAAGTGTATGAGGGGTCGTACCATCTATAGGGAGTATCATTAGGGAGTCAGACTAGATCCTAGTGCATAGGGGTAAGTTAGCTGCAAGATATGCAGTCTACTTCGACTAGTTTGTATGAAAGACCTTCTACCATCATAGGAATGATTAAGATATCATATAGCATATATTTCATTTTGTTTGATATATGATCATCACATTAATCTATATACAGACTTTTTCCTAATGTTTTGGTCTTGTTTTTGGAAATTTTGGATGCTTTATTGACCTTTGACACACTATTTAGAGTGAGTTAGAGAATATCAAACGTTGAAAGGAATGTACTCTTGAAATTGTTGGTTATCACTTCCTTGTGTAATTGTTTGTGCTAGAAATGAATAGATTTAATTTTTTTCTTGGTATATGTTGGATAGTCATATACTATTCTCATATTGAATTTTATCATAGAAGAGTTAACTTTCTATCTATAGAAGGAAGTATCATTTATCACAAGGGTGAGTTGGATATTATGGCTAGTCGTACAGGACCCATTCGGTCCAGATTGGATTGTATCATGGATTAGATAGTAGTTATTACACTAGATGGTGGTGGAATGTAGAAGGATACTTTTCTTATAGTGTTATACCATTTTTATGTTGTTTTTTCTAAAGAGTTCTATGCCTTACCACCTGGTCGGTAGATCAAGTTCACTATCGAGCTGGTGTTGGGAGTAGATAAAATTTATATACCACCTTATAGGATGACTCTATCATAGTTTAGAAATTGAAGGTTTCGTTGGAAGATCTAGAAGATAAGGGTTTCATACTACCTATTACATCACTATAGGGTTCTCCCATTATTTTTTTAAAGAGATTTGATTGAACATCACACTTGTGTGTAGAGTATCAGAGATTAAACAAGATGATGGTCATGAAGTGGTTTCCCCTTCCTCACATCGATGGTCTCCATGAACAGCTAAGAGGTGAATGAATTTTATCTAAGATTTAATTGAGATTAGGGTATCATCAGCTGATATTAATACAACCAGACATAACTCAGTCTACTTTTAGGAGTAGGTATGGCTTGTAGGAGTTCATAGTGTTGTTGTTTGGTTTGATGAATGCACTGGTTGTATTCATGGCCTTGATGAATCTGATCTTTCATACCTATCTAGATTAGTTTTTTTATTTTTTATGACATATTTGTGTACTCATATCTAGAAGAAAATTATTCCCAACATCTTTAAATTATCATTAGTACATTGAGAGTGCATTAGATTTACAAAAATCTATCTAAATATATTTTTTGGACTGATAAAGTACACTTCTTAGTCCATGAAATCTCAAAGGATATAGTCTAAGTGGACCCATGGAAGGCTGAATATATGGTATCTTGGGACCATAAAAATAATCTATTCAAGATTCAGAGCTTTCTAGTTTTATCAAGTTATTATCATCATTTTATCCAGGACTTCTCTTATCTGAAAGTACTGATGTCAAGGCTAACAAAAAATGAGTGAGTTTTGTTTGGTGAGATTATTGTGAGAGAATGTTTTTCATAGATAAAGGGAAGGATGAAATCATCACTGATCTTCACATTAACTATTACAAGTAAAGTATATACCATGTACTATGACATATCCAGAGTTAGAGTCAGAGTATATCTGATGTAGGATAATCAAGTGGTTTTATATGGATCGAGATAGATGAGACTGAAAGAGAGGGATTATCATACTCATGCCCTAGAGTTAGATGTAGTGTTACACACCCTGATATGATAGATATAATTTATTTTGGATGAATGTTTTTTGGTATACATAGAACAAAAGAGACTTAGGTACATCTTTTCTCTACAGTACCTGAACCATCAGTATAAAAGGTTGGTTGAGTATTAGTAATTTTGTGACTTTGATCTAGATTTTACATCAAGAAAGGGTAATTATATTGTTGATTCCTCAATCCAAAAGATTAAGAAATAGGTAGTGTAAGAGTTTTCTGATGAATAGAAGAGGATGAATCTCTTTACAGATATGAATCTATATGTTCAAGAGTCCTAGGGAAGTGTAGATCTGATTTCGACATCTATTATACCCATGATTTAAGACTAGATTAAGAATAAGAAGTTATCTGATCTAGAGGGATTATCTATAAGTGACGAAATATATAAAAGTGATCCAAAATTAGGATCATATCTTGGAAAAAGTAACTATCATATTTTCCATGGTCTTGTTTGGTTTGTTTTGGGCATGCATGAGGAGATGATGAGTGAGTTTCAGGCTTCTAGATGGGCAGTACACCAAGGTCTGAAGGAGATGTATAATGATACCCATATATAGTAATGGTGTTCAGGAATGAATAAGGAGTTAGAGGGATTCATAGGGAAATTCTTCACATGTAATTAGGATAAATCCAAGAACCAGGGCCAACTGTGTTTCTATAGCCTATTCCCATTTAAAAATTGAAATAGGATGATGTCGCAGTAGATTTTTTGACTAGATTACCCAGGACACCTCACAAGAAGTATATAGTATGGGTGATAATAGATCAACTAACCAAGGTATGTCACTTAATTAATATTATCCTTTGTTGTTGATGATATGGGTAGTGTTTACATGCGGTAGATAGTACTGTTTCATGGTATTCTGAGGAGTATTGTTTCTGATAGAGTTACTTGTTTCATTTATCAGTTCTAAAATAGTCTTAAGAAGGATTTGGGATCATAAGTTATTTTAATCATATCATATTATCCTCAAATAGATGACCAATCTACATAGACAATTCATATTTTAAAGGATATGCTATGAGCCTTTTCATTGGATTTAAATTGTTTTGGGGAGAATCAAATGACACTCATAGATTTTTCAAATGATAACAACTTCCAGGAATCAATCCAAATGGAACCTTTCGAGGATTTTTATAGAAGGAAATTTTGTTAGCCTCTTTGATAGTTATATGTAACTCAGTTAGTACTTATTGGAACAAGTATTTTGTATGAGACATCTATGTAGGTTTAGTTAACAAGGAGGTGGTTTCTTACTATGTAGATATGAAAATAATCTTATGTTGATCGATGGAGGTAACCTCAGGAGTTTGAGGTGTATCATCATGTTTTCCATTGGGTGTCTCATAGGTTGGGGAAACACCATATCAGGAAATTCGGAGAGCTGACACCCATGTTTTTCATGCTGTTTGAGATAGTGGAAAGGTTCTATCTAGTGACATACCAATTCGAACTTCCATAGAGATACAATTTCATTCACGGTATGTTTCATACATCACATATTTAGAGATATAATCCTAACCATTTCCATGTAGTAGACATTGATTAAGTCGAGATTTGTGCAGATGTGTCCTTTGAGGAGCATATGATACAGATTATGGAATGTAGTGAGAATAATATCTAGGAAAATACCATACCTCTTGTTAGAGTGTAGAGGAAACATGGGTTTGTTCAAGGGGAGAACAATGAGATGAAATATAATATGAGAGTGCAGTGGATAGACTCGTTCATAGAGACCCCATAGTGATGATTAGAGCAGCTTAGGGATGAGATATTATATGGTGGGTAGGTTACAAGATCTCTTATTTTCTAGGTATTTCCCTGTTAAATTTTGGTTGAACCTATTTTAGTTTTTTTCTTCTTAAAACCTTTGTGGTCAAGCCTTTTCTTTGAGGGTGGAGTGATGTTTCTTGGGTAAATGACATAATATTTAGTAATGTATGCTTTTTTGAATTAATGTTGTCTGAGTATAAATGTGTTAAAGGGATTATGAGGGTTCTCCATGGGTTTATAAATATTTAGAGGTCATTCGGGTTCTTTCTATAGAAGTTGGGCTAAGAAGTACCTACTAGACCCTTTTGAATCATGAATGGTTTACATGACCTGAACCTGTTTCTAGGAAGATTCCATGAAATGTTTTAGAGCATAAACTTTTTACACACCAGGAAACCATTTCATGTCATGATATGGTCAATCAAGGTAATTTTTACCCAAGGTGATTCATTTTTTCATGTATCTTTTAAATTGATAAATTCATGTTGTGAAAGGGGTTCATGTAATGAATATCTTAGGACCAGTAGTATTAAAACCACACGATGCGTATGATTTTATTTTCATTTCCTATTCATCCTCCTCTTTCGAACCCTTGGGTGACTTTAAGTGATCTTGGAGTGATTACATCCCTTCTGAAATTCTTAGATTGGCATTTAATCTTTGGCGAGTTCCTCAAATTTGGTTTCCCCTTTTTTATTCCACTATTCTCCATTATTGTAGTGTGATATCTTAACCACCAATGAATCAAGTTTATATCTTGATTTTTGTGTGATATAGGTTTTACTTGTGATCTTATTTTCCCCTTTTCATCATTGATATTCCCTATTGATGGTGTTTCTTTGTTTTTCAGATAAATTTAGGTGGTCAAGAATGTATCCCTATGGTCTGTTTAAATTTTTTTAAGTGTCTGTAATATCATATGATTTCATCAACACAAGGTTCATGTTATCTAATTAAATAATGGGTGATGATATTCATGTGTTTATTCTACTCCTTGGATCCATTACTGTTGAGACCTGGCTTGCATCTATCTATAGTGTGGGCTTACCCTTGAATGATGATGAAGAGAATATTGGCTTAAAGATGAATTATAATGACATGAGACCTTAGGTGATTTCATGTGGATCGCTTGGAAAATGGTCAATAGTTTATTGAAATGGATGGTGATACTTTGATATGATATGGTTGGGTACACAAGCATGTTACTAGGTTAAGACATAACTTGATGAATTAAAGGGAATTGAAAGCTAAAAAGTAATTGGTTGAATTGACCTTTGTGGCTTATGATGTATGTTGTGTTATTCTTTCAGTTATGACTTGTATTGTAGGTTATGTAGTAATAATTATAAGGAATGGTACATTTATGTTGTAATTATTATAGGGATTTACATGGTTATGTTTTAATTCTTATAGGTTTTGGCCCGTTTATGCTGAATTTTGTATATTGAGGGCTTGGCCTGGTTATGATGAAATGATTATATGGAGGGAGTGGTAGAATTATAATGAAATGATTATATATAAGACTTGGAACAGTTATTCTAAAATTCTTATATAGAGTTCTAGGTCTGGTTATGTTATAATGCTTATATGACTTGGCCCAGTTGCGCTGTAATGGTTATATAGAGGGCTTAATTTGATTATGTTGAAATACTTATATAGATTGATTTTTCTTAGTTATGTGATTATGATATAGAATTTTTGTAATATATTTCATAGTAATTCTTCATGCTCATAGTTATTACAACATTGCTCTAAAGTAGTTTGATTGTCATACAATATTAATTGATTAACTAATACTCTAGTTTTATCTCTTTTTTACATGACCTTTCTATTAGGCTGGTTTTGTTTAGACATAGTGGTTTCAACCTAATGAGTTATAAGCACACCCTATTCGTGCCTATATTTAGCACCTAAAAAAATTATATGGATTAAATTTTGGACAAGGGAACAAGGACTTATTGTTTTTTGTTGTTTACTGGATGGGTTAGAGCTTAGAGATGGGACCGACATGGGGTTTCAGACTGAGGTCTTTTGAGTTTTCCTATGATAGCTTATTATTTTATCAACATGAATTTTAGTTACATTTTATTCTATTATCACATCACTCTCTTATTATCATTTTATTATTTAGTTATGTTTTATTTTTTTGGTTCATCTATTGTGTTGTGCTATTTTAACTATTTCTATCACTCTAATATTTGTTTATTTATAATATAATGAAACTCTATTCTAGTTGTTATAGTCTCCCCACTATTTTCTATACAACTCCACATCTAGTTGGTATCCTCTGGCTTATGGGTAGGTTCTCTTGAGGTCTAGAAACCAGCCTAGTTTGCCACATGAGAGAGTGTCTGATTGGGGAATATTGCATAGGTGATCTCTATGCTCTTCATTTATCTTTGAATAGACAATAATGTCATTTATAAATACTACCTTGAACCGATAAAGGTAATCAATAAAAACACTATTTATGAAATTCATGAATATAGTGGGGGCATTAGTAAGAACAAATGACGTCACTATACACTCATAGATTCTATACCTTGTACAAAATGTTGTCTTGGGTATACCCTCATTATTGAGCTTTAGTTGATGATATCCAGAGTGAAATAAAATATTGGAAAATTATTGAGATTTGTGAAATTGATCAAACATGTCATAAATATGGTGTAGGGGATAGTTGTTCTTTATTTTTATCTTATTCAGATCCTGATAATCAATTAATATTCACATCGATCTATCTTTATTCTTAATAAAAAGAACTGGTGCACCCATTAGTGACACAGCTATCCAAATAAATACTTTTTCAAAATTCTTAGAGAGTTTGTTCTTTAATTACTACAACTCAATTGGGTTCAACATATAGGGAGTCTTTGAAATAGTCCTAGAACCATGTATGTCTTCTATTGAGAACTGAACTTCATGTTTTGATAGAGGACTAGGAAACTCTTCTAAAAAGACATCAATAAACTCTTAAAAAAAATAAGAAAATAATCTATTTGACTTTATCTCCAACCATTTGAGTTAAACACCATTTTTAATGGTCATCAATACCCATAAAATTGATGTGATCTCTATTATAAGTTCATATTTATCATCACACTAATAGATGATCATAGGTATGGTAGGAATATAAAACATGAATTCCCTTCCCCAAAAATTGATGTGGGATTTATTTAGAGAAATCTAATCCATGCCTAAAATAACATAAAATTCAACTAGAGTAATAATAAAAATATTTTCAAGAAGATTTTTCCCACATACATAAACTAGAGAGGGATCATAGACTTGAGATGTGATCTTCATACCATTGGGGGTTTTCAATGCTAATTTAACATATAATTTTTGGGTATATGAATTAATATTCCTAAATAGGTTTTATGATATAAAGGAACCCATATAACTATGATCAAATAATATACTTAAATAATTGATAATACCTATCACCACCCCAACTTCATTGTTCAATATTCAATCCATTTCTAAAACAATGATGGTTTTCATAACCATAAATCATAGTTAATCTGAGTGAATAATCATGAGAAATCATACATTGGATGTATAAATCATGACACCTTATTTTTGATATATGAAACCTTAAGTTTAACATAGGTCATTTAGGATCATTATTTTAATCCTTAATGATTGTTCATAAAGAGAATTTAAATTTCCCAAAACAAATCCCATCAGTGTGTCAAACTCGATGTGAAGCAAGGCTCATTTTAATACACCAGGTGATGATCAAGTTGAATACAAATGTTCCCTTTTTTGAGTTATTACCCCTAGTTACATCTGTAATATATCCACATCCACTTTTAGTATAAATATAGATATTTAATTGTTTAGAAACTACTCTCTCTATCCTTCACAAAAATTGCATGACATATACCTATATTTAGACCTATCCTTATGGTTATCACTAAAGTTTTCTCATCATAGTTTCCAAAGTTTAAATAAACCCATGCTATAATACCAACTATATTGAACCATAATGTTCATAAATAGATATCATGTCTTAATAGATGAATATTAATTACATAACATAATGATTGATTCCATATACGTATAGGTCCAGTTCCTTTTAAAAATTTGAAACCGAAATAGCTGGTTCTTAAGAATTCTACATCATCTCTCACTAATTTATTCATAACTAGAACCCTTATTAGCCATATCATACATAAAACATTTATTCATACCATGGGTAAATAAAACATAGGAAAGAGAGAGATCAGATTCTAATTAAGGATATATAAGGTAGATATAAATGATTACATAAGCATAACATGAGAATGAGTGTTTGAGAAAATGAGCTTAACATTTGAAATCCATACCATGCGTATTAAATATCATAACCTTGAGTCATGGTGTAAACCTTGGTAGTTTATATGTCTTTAATCATAAATAAATCAAACAACATGATCCATTAGATAATAACAAAGACTTATTACCTGAATTTGAGGCATAAAAATAATCATATAAAATCATTTCCTTAGTAGTAAAGTCTCATTTATAAGGTTATCATTGTGGAAAAATTCCATTACTGAAATGGGTTTACTCACCAATCCATTCTCATTTCTTTCATGAGATATCAATATTTACCCAATTCATTGGATGGAGATATAGTTCGCTCCCATCAAATAATGAAAATAATATATATGTGCCATAAAATCATAAGACATTCATTGTATCAACAATACATTAAAAGAAATATGATTCTTACATATTTCATAATGTAATAACCCTTGGAAAAGAAACGAATTTCATAAAAATTTTATTACTTTCATCATAGAATAACCTAAAAATATTGTCATCATAAACCATCTAGATGATGAATAAGGGTGGAATCATTAGATGATATCCCCACAAAAGCTTAATTAATATCAAAGTATGTCATCTTAGATGGAAAATGTTTTTGAAAGATCACATGGAACATATCACGAGGAGAATATCTATTTATCTATGAAATAAATTATGAAATATACGAAAAATTCCCAATTATTATGTAAAATTATTAATTTGAAAATAAAATTGAAAACTTTTAAAGGAATTTTCAAATAATTGAATGGTTATGATGATGTAAAATTGTTTTTGGTAAAAAATATTCCTTTTCTCATTTTTGGTGAAAAGTAACAAATGCCTTATTTGTAAAATGAAAAGAAGATTAATTTTTAACCCATTTTCTAAATAATAAAACATGTGTAAAAATGAATTTAACAAGTCCTTGTAGAATAGTAAAAACTTTTTTAAAAACGTTTTTAGAAAACATGGAAATAAAAGTGAAAATATTTTTGACCGAAGAGAGAAATAATGTTAATTTTTCTTAAAAACATTATTTCTGTATATTTAATGGTTTGAGAGATTAAAATGAAATTAAATATATATTATCCATTAATAAATCAAGTATAATAAAATTAATTAATTTATATATAGATGTATCATAATATTTTATCATTAGAAACTTAATCTTAAACAATCCCAATAAACTAGGGGATTGTAATATAAAACCATTAACACATTGATATATTTTGAATCATAGGAACCTTGAATGAAATAAGCTTATATGGATAATTTTATTTCATAATTTTCATCATAATAATCATAAATAAAATTCTTAATCTGTATATATACACCATATAAAATAAACAATTGGGGTATAAGGCACGTGCCCCACAAAAATAAAAGTGAGATGAAATTCCCTTACCACTTTGGAAGCTTTTGAATCATAATAAAAATTAAATAATAACACAAGATAGAACATTAAATATATTTAAAATAATTTAATTAATTATATAACATTTAAAAGGGGTATTATATACACCATAAAAATGAGAAGCATTGTGAGTATATCATATGTCTCCCAGAATTAAATAAGAGACTAGAAATCCCTTACAACAAGTCTTAAATTTCTTCGTACATGTTTGAAAATCATATATAATAAATATAGGTTTATTATACCAAATTTATAGAAGCATAATCATATATATCAAATAATATATTATTTACTTATAACCACTTATCACTCATTCATCAACAATTTTTTATTGAAATCACTGTCGTGGATAATAATTTCTTGATTTTTCATGTACGTTACGGTTCAGTAGTTTTGGTCCTTGTACATTGATAAAAGTCACATAATATTATTTATGTTAATAATTATATAGATATAATAAATATTAATTATATATTTATTGACAATAATCTATAGAATCTAGATATAGAAAATGAGCAACACTATTCGTGGAGATAGTAGGTTGTACGAATGCATGAACATTGTTTCCATTTTCTCAATTAATGAAGTGAAAGAATGGTAAATAAAAATTAACCCTTATAGAATAATTATTTTTTAATGTATATAATATATATTATATAAATCAATAATCATTACCATAAAATTAAAATAGAAATTAAAAACACCTCACATCAGTTTTCTAGGCGGTAGTCCGCCATACGTACGAGCAATGCTATTTTTTTCAATAGGTTGGAGGGTAAGAAGCTAGATGTGATATTATAGTTTAAAAATTATTTTTTTGGTCATACATATCAAAAATATAATTTAAATCCTTAATTATATACATCAATGAAATTCATTGATGGTAAAAGAATTAGATTGGTTCACGAGACAATTGTTTGTCGTACACACAATCAATAGTTTTGTTTGTCATTTTATGGAAGAAGAGATGGATGTAGGTTATTTAATTAACATAATAAATTATAATTATAAAGGAGATAATAATTTTATTATATTATAAAAGTTTTATAATAATTTAATTATGTGGAATAAGAAATAAAAAAAAATATCTGTCAAGAACGATATATATTCTTTAGGAAACCTCCATTGGTTAGCACCAAAAGCCCTATTAAGTGAAACGACCCAAAATTTTATCAAATGAAAATTATTCTTGATCTAATGAAATGTATTAATATATGAAATGGTTATATAACATATTCACTTATTTTTTTATGTTTCTAGAATTTAAAATATCGTTAAGAATTGTGACCGTTGCTAATATAGCCATTGAACAGTGATCGCACGATTAGTATAAATATAGGCCTTTAACGAATCCAATTTACTCAGACAAAGGAACTGATGGCCCCATAGAGTTGACTTTCCCCAAATAAAGCCCATTTATCGGATCTCAGAAAATAGGTGGAATCATTAGGCTTCTCTCTTGACCAAGGCCAATCCGAGCTTGAACACGTTAAGATTGAGAGGAACCGACTACGGGAGAAGTGGAAGTTTATAGAGATTACCACCCGAGCGATGTTATCTGATCCACCCCAAGAATATGTCACCATCGCACACCTTAACCTTTGGTATTATGAGAGAGTTATAGTGGGTTATGTAAGAAGACCCTAGTACTATGATTATGTATGTTATTTTTGTATATAATAAAGAATATACTTTCATTTTATTATTGCTACTCTGTAAATTGTTTTTAAAGCACAGATAGTATTTTAAGATAATATTCAACTAAGAAATCTATTTTTGATGAATTAATGTATTATTTAATTAAATAATATTTTAGAGAAATATTATTATTATTAAATTACATTTTATTAAATATAAATGATCGTATAATTTTATGAATTCAATTGTAATTATTATTAATGTTCGAAAGCCATTTTTTTCAAAACCCATGAATTTTAGATAAATATCAGGTTTTATTTTAAAAGTGGAAATTAAAGTATTTATAAATTTATTTAGATAAAATGAAGATTATTTCTGGAATCAGGAAGTCAAAATTATCCAATAGTGAAATTTTTATAATTTTCTGAGACAGTCGCATTTTTGGGTAAAAAATTAAATACTGTTTAAATATATATTGTGTTTTATAACATCATAATGACCCAATAGCGAGGTAATAAAATACTATAAACATTTTGGTCCGAAAATATAATTTTTACCATTAAAATAATGTGATTTTGGGTTTGTTTGATTTATTTTACAATGCTTTAGTGGACCCTTCAAGACTTATAAAACATTTTGTCTTTTTAAATTGTTTTCTATGAGAGTGTGACTCACCTCCACATAAGAAACCCTATTATTTTAAGACGTTCGGACATTGGACATATAAAATATTACATTCAAATCCCCTTGGGAAAAAACCATGGGAAAAAACCATGGGATGGTTCATGGTTTTGATTAGTTTAATGCGAGGTGTCCCAAACCTAAATAATAAAGAATTCCTTCTCCTTTTCTATATAAACTCACCAGAGATCTCACTTCCTTATCACTAAAATCCTTTAGAGTTCGTCCAAACTCTTCCCTACTCTATTTATAATCTTTCCAAGGCTGCCCGAGCTCACAAGAATCCTCTCTCTAGCATCTCCCAAGCCTTTGGGATCACACTTCCAAGTAAGGGATTCCTTCCATTCTCATTTTATCTAAGTTTATTAATATTGTTATACCATTTTATTTTAAATTATAAATGTTGTGGAATGATTTTCACCTTACCTATAATTCCCTCCTTGCGTTTTAATGATGGGATGACCATTTATTTTTCATTAATGCCTTCCATGTACACCCGTTACTATGCCGAAATTCTGAAAGGAATTTCTCTCTCCTCATTTACATTCAAGCAATTCTACTGTATCATGAATATAAATTCCATTAAAATTGTTGGTAAATGTATCTATATGACCCCCTTACTATCCATTTCATGTAAATATTATGAGACACCCCTTTATCTCTCATCAACCATTTTTATGAATTCATACGTCACACCATTACGCTACTGAAATTGCACCGATTTTCCATGCCAATGTCATTGTGTAGTGAATACCATGACCATTTCTATATCAACAGTATTCATCATTATAAAAATTTACTTATTGATTATAGATTTTCATGTATGAATTCCACACTCCTTTATCATGTAATAAATGATGATGTTGAATTATTCCATGTTGTATGATCCATGTGGCACACTTATGCATGAAATGAAATGTTTAAGAAGGATGGGCCCTGATAGCGCTCCAATGCATTGGGTAAAGTATAGTATCATGATATGTCATGTGAAATGGGTGTTGAATCATGATAATTCAAGTGAAATGAGTTTTTACTCATGCTTCATGTGAAATGATGGTTTTACTCATGCTCCATGTGCAATGAACCATAGCTCATGCTAATTCCATGTTAAGTGTTGTCGCCACATATCCATGTTATGATTATCATGCTTTATCATGCATTTATGTTCATGTTTCTATTGTGCTCCATGTATATGTCTATTTTCTAACACGTATTGTATTCCTTATGTTATTCCATGTTTATTCCTTTATTGAGCTTTATAGCACACGCTTTTCTTATGCATGCCCTCAAGTTATCCTATGCAATTCTAAGTACAATGGAATGTAGTGGTCATATAAATGAAGTTTTCAATAAAGATGTTTCGTTTCATGTTTTAAGGTGTTATGTAATGTTTGTAAGCCCCAAATGCACTAGACCTCTCGATCTTCCATGTTGTATCAAGTGAAGAGTTTATGTAATAAATCATATTTAAGTATGTAATAAAGAGAAGGGTTGTTATATTATGAGGGTTTATTAATCAAAATAATGATTTTAGGACATGTGTAGGGAATTAATTAAGGAATATTTTTATTTATTATCAAAACCAAAACTATTTGGAGTTGTGAATAGTAGATTATAGGTATACGCTTTTATAAGTAGGGAAGAGAACACACTTTTAATTTTTGAAAAGAAAAAGTTATACCCACATTTTAAAAATTATTAAAGGATCCAAAATGAATAATTATCTAAATTTATATGATTTAAGGTCCAAATATATCCATAAAATAGTATTTTTACACGTTTTTAGTTCATTTAAACTCTAATCTATTTACTTTAATCCCCGATAAACCCGTTTTAACCTTTACCATAGTAATTAATTTTTACTATTTTTTATTATTCATTATGAAAAAAAATTTAATTTTGAATTATTATATAATATTAATTTTTATGATTGAAAAAATGGAATGCATTTTACAAAATTTAATACACCTAATTAGTGGAATTTATTTTCAAATTAAACCCATAGATATGATGAAATGTTGTTTTCCAAATGAAATTATTCCATAAGTATGGAAGGTTTTTATATAAAAAATAAATCTGAAAAAGATTAAAATAACAAAAATTTGATTAATAATAGAATTACTCAAATAAGTTTAATTATATACCAGTTTAAAAAAATATCACTTTGTAAATTATTTAAAAAAAGTTACTTTTCAACAGAAATATGCATTTTTCACTATTCATTAAAAAGTAAACTTTTCAGAAAAATCACAAAAAATCACCTTTAGATACTTTTGACATGTTTATTCAAAAAATGAATTAATTTTTTTGAATAGTTTTTTAAATGTAAAATTTATATTTTTATTATTTATTCTAAAAAAACAATAATTGTTTTTGAGAAAATGTATTTTCAAAGCATATAAAGACTTTATGAAAAATTAGTATTTATTTATAAATTTTTTTAATCATATAAAAAATTTCTAATTAATTTTAAAAATGTGTTTATTCATATTCATAGCACCACGTTTAATGGATAATTTATTTTGGTATATTTAAATAAAAATATTAATAGTATTCCACTGTTTGTTAAAACTCAGTGTTGTGGTTAGCATGAGATATCAAATAAATTAAATTTATTTGAAAAAAAAATCATAAAATCTTAGGGCGTTACAATAATAAAAATAGTTATTAAAAAAAATCAAATCCCTTCCTCAGATTTAGATTGATCATTGGTGAAGAACCTGTATGTGCTAATGACATTGATGATATATAAGAACTTTGTTTTTGATGACAATCCATCTTATGTCTCATTCCTCTATCCACAATCCCCCTTATACGATCATCAATGTTTTTTCCCATGTTGATGATCCCATCTTATCAATCTCCAAAGGTTATAAAGTGACACCTGGATATTGGATATTACTAGGTTTAAATAGAGGTTGTGTTGGGCTAAGACATAAATTAGACAATAAATAAACAAATAAATGTAATTAACTTTTTTATGTAATATCCTATGGAGACTATACTCTACTAAAAATTTTGAAATTGAATTTTTTTTATCATTCCTAAGGTAAAATCTAAATTCTACATTTAATGATAGTCATTGCTTCTAATATGAGACGCTATCCGGGATATATTCCACAATTTCTAATAAACAGCTTGGGTGTGAAATATTATATTTAGTGTTTTTAATATATCAATACCATGAACCCATAGGTCTTAAAATATCTCAGTGAATCCGCACCTAAATCCAAAATTATTGTTCAAAATATTCCAAAGTGTTAAATAGTAAAAATAGAGTTGTTACTTTCTCCCCACCTTCAGGGATTTTTATCCTAAAAATCAAAAACTTACTAAAATAGATGAGGGTATGAAGATCATATCGGGTTTTCCTACTAAAAAAAATACCCTTACAAGTTCCCATACTGCCAATGAACATTCACCATGTGAATCACTCATCCAAAAAGGATTATCTCATGTCGTTACTTTATCACCATCAGGTACTCTACAAAGATACCTCAATACCCAATGTCGATCTAACCCTAGTAAATGATGTGAGATGTGTCATGCATGTATCTCTTCATATAAAACACATTGAAGATTTCATGCACTATATCTAACTATTGTGTTAATTCTAAGATTATTCCACCTCACTAACCCTACACAATATCTAGAAATAGACAGTGATTCTCAAAGATATTTTGTTTCCTTATAAAAATTTCTGCAATCCTCAACAACTTGAGAACTTTAGAAACACATGGCCTCCCTCATTGAACTCCAAATGACTATTTCATAAGTCTTCTTAACACTTATGACAACATCGGGTAGTCCTCATCCATTCCTAGATACTTTTATCCTTCTATTTCATTTATTTAAATAACTCTGGGCTCATAAGTGTCGACTTTACCAACTTAGACTAGCATGATAGTGACCTTTATGGGCTCCCATGCATGGGCTCAAACAGTTCCATACCAACAGTGTAATGGTAGATGTTGTTGTACGAAAACTTCACCAAGGGCAGTTGATCATCCATTCTTCAGAAAAATTATAACATGAAAGCTCACAACATTTCCTCTAGGCCTTGAATGATCTACTTAATCTAGTCATATATCTGGGTTTGGAACTCCATGCTCATATATAACTAAGTATAAAATGCCTCATGAAATCCACTCTATTACCTAGATGTGAAAAGAGAATCACAGTTCAAAAATAATAATCAAGGGAACTCAATTATACTAGACTCTCTCCAGCATACACAAGTGTCCCAAAATCTCCACCGATCATCACTCTCAAAAGAAATGGAAGTTGTCTAAATTAATTATTTGGTCTATGATCACCAATATAGTGTCCTGAAATCTCATTGATCATGGATTTCTCGACATGAAATCCATAGAGATATTATCCCACTTCCACTTAGGCACCACAATGGGTTGGTCCAAACCTACTGGTGTTTGGTTCTTGGCCATTACATGTTGATAGGTGATGCATTGGGAGATAAACTCAACAACACTTCTCTTTATCCCTTTCCACCAGAACTATCGTCATAGGTCCTGATACATCTTTTCCACTCTTGGATGTACCATTAAGGGGGATATATGAAACCCCCTTAGCACCTTGTCTTACAACATGACTAGTACCATCTTCTATATATGAAAAAGGATATTTTTATCCACACCATTAGAAAATTCATTGGGTGCACATATGATAAATATCTGGTTACACAAGACATCACAATTAATATCTCCAAGATGTGTCTCCCTGATTCACTAAGGAATAATATGGGTATAAATCATAAACTTGTGGTATGTTGTTTCTCGCTCATCTACAAAGGACAACCTCAATGTGGCCAAATACTTTTATGCCTCACTCAATAACTATAAATGTGATTTCCTGCCAAGGGAATATTCTTCCATGTTCTCTTTCCTAAGATTATAGTCTATGTAAAATTAAAATTAATGTAAGAACTTGATCCATCACTGATTATGATAATGATGATTCTATGAAGCTCGTTTCGTTTGATACTAGTAAAAAAAACATTGGATACTAGTCAAAAAAATTATTGAACTTATTTTAGAAAACATGGATATATAAGAAAAAGGTTTTCTAACCAAAAGAGTTGAAATAATGTTAAATTTTCTTAAAAATATTTTCTAAATTATTTTTGAATACCAAAGAGGAAAAAATGGTACCAAAACATCAAAGATCCTAAAATAACTAGATGATAATAAAAATTAATAGGGTTTATCAGATAGGTAACATATTGTTTTATCCAATTAAATTCAAACATTAATAATTTTGATTAATATGGGATTGAAACATAAATCCCTTACCTAAATTCTAATATTTCTTTTTATGTGTTCAAACATCCTCTTCATTGTGAAACCTCCCTTTACTTCCATCTCAATTATTGAATGGATGGTATTTTGGAAATGAAAAAAGGACTATGTTGTGGGGGAATAATATAGGATAATATTAGTGTAGGAATTGTCCAACTGAGAAGGCTTAAAAATTCTGAATAATGAAGGATAATATGTACCCTTTTATAAGTGAGGGGCACTATTGGAATTACATTAAATATTAAACTATTATAAATTAATTTTCATGTTAAATTGGTTATAAATTGATGTGATTCAAAAATAGGATAAGTGAAAGTAAAAATACTCTCATATAATAATATTTATACAAGTTTAGCTTATGTTTTAACCCTTATATTTTAGTTTTAACCCCTTATTAACCCTTTTGATAATTAATGTGATATCAAAGTTGTTTACTCTTTAAGATTAAAGAAATTTACTATCAAAAATAAAAGTGACTCATATGTGTAAAATGGTTTAGGTGATCAACCATATCCAATTAATATATATTAATTAATATTTGTATGAATTTTAATTCATTTAATAATATAGTATTTAATATAGGATTCCATTAATGTCATTTTTATGACTATTCACAAAGTTTGACATTAAAGAAATCATGATTAAAATAGAATTAAAAACAACATAAAAACTATGTTATATTTAACAAAAAAATAATGTAACATAATAATTCATCCAAGTTTTATTACTTTTAATATTTCTAAAATTATTTATTTTATTTTTATATTACTTTGAATAAGACTGTGTCTGTGTTACATAAGCATTTAAGGTAATTATTTAATCACTAAAAATATAAATTAAATTAAAATAATAACATAATTAATTAATTTTTAGAATAAATTTTTTTAAACAAGTATAAAATTTTATTCTCATTGTTAAAAAAATATTTTAGATATTAAGGTCAAGAAAGTGGCATTTTGTATTTATCCTTTTATTAAAATGATATAATGACCATAATTAAAAAAATGGAACTATGTTTACATATTTTAGGAAATTGGATGATCATGGATGAAATAAACATATCCAAAAAAATAAATGAATGTTTTGGATAAATTTTGAAGTGTTATCCCAATGTTTTAACCCCATTTTACTCATTTTACCCATTTTGAAGTGAGAAATTTCACCAAGGTTACTATTCATAATAGCATAAAATTAAGTTGAACTAATTAAATTATATTAATTATTATGATTCTAAATATGAAATAAATTTTAAAAGATTCAATTTTTATAAATGGTATAAAATCATTTTAAAATAAGCATACAAAATGTGATGAAAACCATTTTAAAAAAATATATTTTTAAGCATAAAACTAGATTTATTATTATTTCATTACTAGTAAAAATAATTATATTAATTTTAAAACATTTTATTGATTATATAATCTTTGTAAATCATTAAAATAATTCACCATTTGTGATTAATTTAATTTATTATGATAAAAACACATTAGCTGTATAATTAACCTTCTATTTATTTCACATTTAAATATGATTTATTATATAAAATTGCACTTAAAACAACCAATAAAATAAATAGGTATAGTGTATTTGGTAAATTTGGTACATTACATAACAACTTAAAACTTTTAAAGGAACATATTTATTGAAAACTTATTTAACATGACCAAAACGTTCCTTTGCACTTGACACTACATGGGATATCTTGAGGGAATACATAAAAATGGGTGAGCTATGAAGCCCATTAAGGGATAAACGTGTCATAACATGAATAATACAATAAATTATAGAAAATATTCATATCAATGGAAAATAAAAGGAACATGGATAATAAGTCATGATATCGCATGATAATCATAACATGGGAAATGTGGCCACAACTTAAAACACTACATCATAAACATAGGTCAAGGCTAAACATATTAAGACATCATGGTGGAAAAGTCCAATAAAGGAATCAATTAAACCCACTTTCCCAACATGACATATCATGATACTAACCATTACCCAATGCATTGGAGTGCTTTCAGGGCGCACCTTTTATAATCATTTCATTCTCATGCATAAGTGTGCCACATAGATTATATAACATGGATTCATTCATCATCATAATTTATTCCACAATAAAGGAGTGTAGAATAAATAAATATAATTCCCTAATAAAATAATTATATATTCATAAATTTTAATACCTATGATAGAAAAATGGGTATGTTATTCACTACACAATTATATTGACGTAAAAAATCACAGTATAATTTCTGAAGCATAACAACATCACATATAAATCCATAAAATGGGTTGATGAGAGAGAAATGAACATCTAATCATTTATACATGAAATAAATAGTAATTAAGAAATGTAAATACATCACACAACATAATAAATTGTAAATATAAGGCATAACATAATAAAGAAACTTGAAGAACTTGGATAAAGGAAAGAAACCTTACAAAAGTTTGGCATGGAAAAGAGTGTTCATAAAGGTTCATAGGAGGGATAAATGATAGTGAAATGGGATCTTGAAATTTATACATAATATTTAAATAAATGCGGGTATGCAATAACATATCCAAATATAATAAAATATAAATTAAAATATATAACATTAAAGAAGTACTTGATAAAAGAGGAGAGTGGAATATCCCTTACTTGAATGTGTGACCCCAAAGGCTTGGTATGGGATTCTTTAGAGCTTGGTGGCACCTTGGGAGGAATCTTGGGATTATAGGTAAGAGTTTCGACATTCTAAAAGGAGTTTTAGTGAAGATAAATGGGGTATTGGGTGGTTTTATATAAGAACAAAGGTGGATTTCTTTATTATTTTGGTATTGGACTCCACATTACAAAATATTCAAAACCAAAAACCATCACATGGTTTTTTTCCTTGGTTTCTAAAAAGTGGGAGTGGTATATATTATTTTATATATTTAATTTCCAAAAAAAGAAAAATATTACCCTTGGTGATGTGGAGGCGAGTCACACTCCTACAAAAATGTTTTTAAAATCTTAAAATATATTATAAGTCTTGGAGGATTCATAATGGATTTGAAAAAACATAAAATCACATTATTTTAAATTAAAAACATATATTTGGTTTTGTATCCCATTTATGCTACTTATTACATCACTTTTGGTTCATTTTGATGTTATAAAACACAAAGTATATTTATACGGTATTTAATTTTTACACAAAAATCGATTATCTTAAAAAATTATGAAAAATTAACTATTGGATAATTTTGACATCCTAATTCCAAAAATAATATTAATTTTAAATAAACAATTTTCTAAATATGTTAATTAAAATAGATATTTATTAAAAATGATGTTTTTTTACAATAACATTTTTTTGAAAACATATAAAAAATAAATTTGAAATTATAAATATTATATGACCATTTATATATGATAAAAGTTATTTTTCAACAAGATTTTAATAAAATATTATTTATATTAAAAATACATTAATCCATTAAGTCATTATTTAAATTTGAACACTAACCAAAAGTATAATTCATTCTTTAAAAATCATTTAAAAAGTAACAAGAATATAATGAAAATATATTCATTATTTTATAAAAAAATGTACCTATTTCTATTACTAGGGTATTAATACATATCTCTTTAATACACTATAATATTCCCTAAGAGTGAGGCTTGTGATGGTGGGGATTTCATGGGGCTATTTGACAAACATGGTTTGACTCGTGATCTCGATGAGTTTGAACTTCACCCATAGATGGTTTCCCTCATGCTTAAGTTGTTGAATCTCATATTGGGATTGGTCTAGGTAAAATCCAAGAAATCCTATCCCCCTCATAAGATATGATAAATGGGATTTATAGGGTATGATCCTACTAGTTCAGTCCATCACTTCCATTTTCTATGACAAATGGGTTTTTTAAAACCCTGTATTTATACTAGTCATATGATCACTATTAAACTGATATATTATCAATGGAAAATATAGTTGATGTTCATTTAAATCCAATTGAATATAATAAAAAAAATAATTTCACGTGTTTTTATAACCATAAGACATTCAATTAAATCAAAAGGGGTAATTTTAATCATAATAGTTTGGGTCGTTACAATAATTCCCCTTTGAGAATTTTTTCTCTTGAAATTTTCTTTTCATGTACTAAAACATATGAGGGTAACTCTGATTAATCACTTCCTTTGGTTCCCATGTTTCTTATTAAAAATTGTGGTTTCTCCTCAACACTTTGACAAGGGCAATTGTCTTATTTCGTAGAAATATTTCTCTATGATATAATATCTTCACCAGCTTCTCTTGAAAGGAAAGATCATTCTCCAATGGTATCACCACTATATTTAGTACATGTTAGGGGTATGGTATGTAATTTCTCAAGAGAGATACATGTAATAAATCATTTACTTGATACAGGTTTGATGGGAGTTCTAGTTGATAGGTCACTGCTCCGATGAAATCTAGGATCTCAAAAGGGAAGATATACCTTGTACTAAGCTTTCGCTTCTTCCCAAATATAATCACTCTCTTCTATGGAAAAATATAGAGTAATATCATGTCTCCAACATCAAACTCTAAGTCATGCCAACAATTGTCAGTATATCTCTTCTGTTAAATCTAAGAAGCATTTATGTACTACTGAATGGTCTTAACCTTTTCCACCATTTCTTTGACCAATTCTAGATCTAAAAGTTTTTCCCCCAAATTTATCCCAACAAGTCAGTGTTCTGCACCTCTTACCATAGAGGGCTTCATAGGAAGCAATTTGGATTATTGAGTGTAAAATTTTGTTGTAAGATAACTCGAATAGGGGGAGATGTTGGTCCCATCCTTCTTTGAATTCAATTAAATATGCTCTCAATAGGTCTTCTTATATTTGGAAAGTCCAGAATGATTGGACATCATTTTGAGAGTGATAAGACATACTGAAGTTCCGCTTAGTGATTTGATCATGATGAAGACTTTTACAATACTTAGAGGTGAATCTTAGATCTTGATCGGACATAATATATAGTGGTACTCCATGCATCCATACCACTTCTCTGATATATATCTTTTCCAGTTGATCTAGTGATAAATACTCTCAAATCACAATGAAGGGCATAGTCTTTGTAAGATGATCCATAAAATCCAAGATATCAGTTCTTTATTTATATGTCTTAGGAAGTCTAGTAATAAATTCCATGGTGATGTTTTCCCATTTCCATGTTGGTATGGGTAATGGTTTCATTATCCACTTATACCTCTACCTTTCATCCATCACTTACTGACATACTAGGAACTTTTATTTATAATCAGTTGTCTTCTTCTTCATGTTATCCCACTAATTTTTCTCTTGGATATCTCTATGCATATTTTTTCTTCTTGGGGGAATGGATAATGTCAAACTATGTGAATCATCCAATAGTTCCTTATTTAACTTAGGATTTTATGGAACATGTATTCTTGAACCAAATCTCACAATTCCATCTTCATTAACATTGAAATTAAAGGATTTCCCTTTTCTTATAGTTTCCAATTTCTTCTGGATTCCCACATTATCATTCTGATTATACATCAACCTTTAAAGAAGAGACATTTGAGAGATAATTTGTGAAATGTTTGATGATTTTACTTCCTTTAGGATTCCCATGTCCATCCTCTTAAAATCTAAGATGATTAGGTCCTTCTAAATTCTCATTGATGATATTTTTTTTGAATCATTTCTACTTAGAGTATCCTCTAGTATGATTGCTTTCCTAGGACGATAGTGGATTGAGCAGTAATAATCCTTGATGATATCTAACCATCTTCATTGGTGTATATTCACCTCAATCTTTGTGAATATATATTTAAGAGTTTTTTTATCTCTATATATTCCACACTCCTCCCCAAATAGATAAGTCAACCAAATTTTAAAAGTGATGATCACCACTGCTAACTATAGATCATGTGTGGGATACTTTTTCTCTTGAATTTTCAACATCCTATAAGAAGAGGTTATAAAATTTTCATTTTTCATCAACTCAAAACCCAATACCTTCTTCAAAGAACCACTAAAATTTACACAAATTTCCCCACTTGTGGGAAATGTGAGTGCGTGGGCAGTGATAAGCCTCGTTTTCAACACCATTAATCTTTCACTAGTACATAAAACGTTTTTTATGGTGGTTATATTTTTATTTTTTATGTCTGCTTTTGGCCGACGTTATTACAAGAGACATTATATTTTTTTTACACCAATTATTTTAGAACCAACGTAAAAACCAAAAATCCAAAGCATTTTTCATGTCGGTTGATAAAACCTGATGTGGAAAATGCTTCGAAGTCATGGTTTATTATGTCAGATATTTAATAACTAACGTGGTATATACTCTTTCACATCTTTTATTATATAATCAACGTCATAAATCACTCATTCAAAGCATTTATCACGTCGATTATTTTCATAACCGACGTAAAAACCATTTCCCATGCATTTATTAATTCGGTTACCAAATAACCGACGTTAAAACTAATTCCAATTCATTTTTTACGTCGGTTATAAAATAACCGACCTAAGAAACAAATTTTTTAAATAAACCGATCAACCACTGCTATGCCCTACCATGAAACCTGAAACAGACCAAAAAACATACCAAAAATAGACCAAAAATAGACCAGACCCCCCCACTAGACAGCCCCCACCACCGATCAACCACTACTATGACCTACCAAAAGACCTAAAATAGACAAAAAACATACCAAAAATAGACCAAAACCCAACCAAAAACAGACCTGACAACCCCCCCACAATACAACCCCCACCACACCCCTAGACACCCCCTCCCCACCCCACTAGAAACCCCCAGACCAAAAAACAGACCAAAACCCAACCAGAACCCCCCTCCCACCCCATTTGATAGCCCCCACCACACCCTTGGACACCCCCTACACCCTTGGATTTCCCACCCACCCCCTGGACAACCCCCACACCCCTGGAGAACCCCCACCCTCCTGGACACCCCACCCCCTGGACAACACTCCCACACCCCTAGACAGCCCGCTCACACCACAAGAACCCCCCCACCCCACCCCACCTCACCCCTAGACATCCCCCACACCCTTGGACAACCTCCCCACCCTCCTAGAACCCCCCCTACCACCACCCCTGGACTGCCCCCACCCCTAGACATCCCCCACACCCCTAGAAAACCCTCCCACCCTCCTAAACACCCCCACCCCATGGACATCACTCTAACACCCATGGACATCCCTCCCACACCCCAAGAACCCTCCCCCCAATGGACATCCCCCACCACACCCATGGACACCCCCCACACCCCTGGACTACCCCCACCCCCTGGACAACCACCCACACCCCTAGACAACCCCCCACCGTCCTGGATGCCCTCACCCCTGGACATCACTCCCACACCCTTGGACATCCCTCCCACACCCATAGAACCCCCTCCCCCCACTGGATAGCCATGACCACACCCCTTGACACCCCCACACCCTTGGACATCCCCCCACCCTTGGACATCCTCACACACCACTGGACAACCCCCCACCATTCTGGACACCCCTAACCCTCTGGACAACACTCCCACACCCTTGGACAACCCTCCCACACCCCTAGAACCTCCCCCAGACAGCCCCCACCACACCCCTAGATACCCCCACACCCTAGACTGCCCCACCCACTAGATAACCCCCCACACCCCTGGACAACCCCCACCCCTCTGGACACCCCCACCCCCTGGAAAACACTCCCACACCCCTGGACAACCCTCCCACACCAGTAGAACACACCCCACTAGACATCCCCCACCACACCCCTAGACCAACCACACCCCTGGAATACCCCCCCCCGCCCCCCACCACCCCACCCCCTGGAAGTCCCCCCACACCCATGGACACCCCCCACTCTCCTGGACACCCCCACATCCCTGGACTGCCCCCCACCCCCTGGACAACCCCCACACCCCTGAACAACCCCCACCCTCCTGGACACCCCCACCCCCTAGACAACACTCCCACACCCCTAGATAGCCCACCCACACCCCTAGAACCCCCACCCCACCCCATTGGACAACCCCCCCCCCCAAACCCCTGGAACCCCACCACACCCCTGGACTGCCCCCACCCACTGGACAACCACCCCACACACTTGGAAAACCCCCCACCCTCCTGGACACCCCCACCCTCTGGACAACATTCCCACACCCCTAGACCGCCCTACCACACCACTAGACCCCCACCCTCTTGGACACCCCTACCCTCTGGAAAAAACTCCCACATGCCTAGACCGCCATCCCACACCCCTAGAACCCCCCCCCCCCCACTGGACAACCCCTACCATACCCCTGGACACCACCCCCCACGACTACCCCTACCCACCCCCTAGACAGCCCCCACACCCCTGGACCCCCACCCTCCTGGACACCCCCACCCCCTGGACAACCCTCCCACACCCCTAGATAGCCGTCCCACACCCCTAGACCCCCCACTGGACACCCCACCACACCTATGGACACCCCCAAACCCTTGGACTTCCCCCCACCCCCTGGACTACCCCCACACCCCTAGACAACACCCTACCCTCCTGGAAACCCCCTCCCTCTGGACAACACTCCCACACCCCTAGACAACCCTCCCACACCCCTAGACCCCCACCCCACCGGAAAGCCCCCACCACACCCCTAGACACCCCACACCCCTAGACTACCCTCCACCCCATAGACAACCCCTGGATAGCTGGTGGTGGGAGAGGAGGCATCACCACCCCTCGGGGGGCTGAACGCCGCTGGAAGGTACTCATCACTCTCACATGCGAAGCTTGAGCTCTCAAAATGTTTCACCAATGATTTCTTCCCATGTAAAAATCATTCATTCTATCACTTTGATACAATTATAACCAAGGGTAAACACCATCATGTGTGAATAAAATACCTGGATCTTGGCAGTGGCAATCTCCCAGATCTTTCGGGATTGGAAATGATGCTCCCAAGGCTGCCCATGAGACACCTGAAACAATGTTAACAAAAATCCCAGTAGTGGGAAGTGGACGCTGGTTTAGTTGGTGGAGAGGGACGCGGAGAAGACGACTGTGTTAAAGTGATGAGATTTCCTTTATCACGTTGGTTATTTTATAACCGATGGGATAAAGCACGCTAGATTCGATTTTCACATCGGTTATACAATAACCGACATCAAAAAGCTAATCTCTATATATTTTCCGTCGGTTATAAAATATCCAATATAAAAAATGGATCCTAATCGATATATCACATCAGTTATAAAATAAACGACATGATATATCGATTATTAAAGCTTTAAACATCGGTTATATAGAACTGATGTGAAAAATGCCGACGTGTTAAACATTTTTTCCACTAGTGTTTCTTCAAATTCATCATTCTATGAAAACTTGAGTCTATTTAGAGTTATCTTGGCAAGAGGGTTTTACAATCATGATAAATTTCTCAAAAATAATTGATAATATCCAGGTAAACCAAGAAAACTATGGATATTTATCACATATGTTGGCCTCAACCATCCTTCAATTGATTTTTTCTTTGAAGGATCTACAAATATATCATTTATTATGATTATATACCCTAATAATGATACTTAATTCAACCATAACTCACACTCATTGTACTTTTCATAGATATTCTACTTTCCCAAGGTCTTTAGTATAATGCTCAGATGATCCCCATGCTCCTCTTTAGGTTTGGAGTATATTATAATATCATCTATAAAGACAACCACAAACTTGTTGAGGTAATATCTAAAGACTCTATTCATTAAATCCATAAATATTTCTAGAGAATTAGTGAGTCTGAATGGAACCACTATTAACTCGTAGTGCCCATACCTTGTTTGAAAAGAATTTTTGGGGATATCCTACTTCTTCACCCTAACATGGTAATATCACGACCACATATCCACCTTATATAAGTATTGTTCTCTACATATTTGATCAAAAAAATCATTAATTCATGTAAAAAGGATTCCTTTTATTTATTGTGATCTTGTTGATATTGTGATAATCAATTTATATGCACATTGACCCATCCTTATTCTTGATAAAGAGGATTGACACACCCTATGGTGAATCACTTGGGCATATGAATCCTTTATCCAGACCCCCCTATAGCTGTTTCTTCAATTCCTAATGTTCCAAAAAAGTTATCCTATATAGAGTATTTGGTATTTGAAACAACCTAGGTATAAGTTCAAATAGAAATTAGACCTCTCATGTAGGAGGAATACTAGGAAATTCCTCAGGAAACATATCAACGTATTCCCTCAAAATAGGCATGTCTTGGAGGATGATCCTTTCCTTAGACTCAATCATCTGAGATAGATATTCTTTCTTATAGGGGAATAATATCTATACTTAAGATGATGGTTCTAAATAAGATTCATCATCCTCCTTGTACTTGTATAGAATTTGGGGTTGATTCATCATATAAAGATTGATTTCATTCTCATGGAAATTTGTGTTGGATATACATAGAGAAATCTAATCCTTTCCAAAATTTACAACAAATTCAACCAAAGGGAGTATGAAAATGTTCACTAAGAAGTTCATCCCACAAATTGTGACAGGGGAGGAGTTATATACTAGGGATTAAATAATTTCCCCATTTTCCCTTTACACTGATATCTCTACTTCCATGATTTGTGGTGGTGTTTGGATAATTTTAATAAACTTTCATGATATGAAGGAATGTGGAGAACCATAATAAAAAAGTACATTTTCTATTCATGAATGAACAAATAGTGTACATGTAACCAATTAATTTTTTGGATTCAATTCAGTGGTAGTGTTGGAAAAGGATTTCCCTTTCTACCTTGGAGGTTGTTGGTTGCCTCTAAACACACTTTTCTTAGTGCACTAGTTCTCAAAGTTCCCTGGTACCTTGAAGTTGTAGTAGTGAAAAACATGTTGAGGGTTGAACAAAGTATTCCTTTTCTCTATCAGATTGGTGGGGTTCTCTTTTTGGTAATCATTTTCCAGGTTCCCTTCTCTTCCACACCTAAATCATTTCATTATTCACCTTAGTAAATTTCTAGGGTGCTTCTTTCCGCACCTTTGACAAGTGGGATGCTGAAATTTCTTATCACAGTTGTATTTGTCCATCAGACCACCCTAATTAAACTCCACTTTTCACTTATTATCCCCATAATACCCTGGTGATTCTATGATCTCCATTTCAACTTTTAGAGAGCATTATATAATTTCTCCATGGATATAAAATTCATGAATCTCAAAGGACTTTCATAGACTAGGCTTTATCCCACCGAAGAAAAAAAGGCTTGCATTTAGAGGGAACGACAATACTAGAGGTGTATCGTTCAAGTATTATAAAGTTTTATTCATATTCGCCCAATAGATTCATCATCATTTTTCTTGAGGGTATGTAAATATATTTTAATTTTAACATGGAGAGTGTGAGGAAAATATATATAAAAATATGGAATTCCTTCCACTCCATTGTTTCAATATCTTCCTTAGGCTTCATATTCATGACCAATGTTCACCACTGATCAGTATATCCCTCTATATGATAAATATCCAAAAGAACCTTCTATTTTTTGTAAATATGAATAATGTATAAGGTCTTATCAATGGATTTGACCCATTTTTCTGTGACTAAGGGATCAAATAATCTATTGAAATTAGGATGCCTTTGATGGATAAAGCTCTCGATTGCAGCTTATTCTCTCTTATAAGGGTTTGGTCGCTCCTCTTTATCTAGGTTTATATTAATAACTTTAGTTAGCCAATAGAGTATCATGAAATTTTTTTTGATTCCTTCTCCCATCGGATTGGGTATCTCGTTGGGGCGGTCATCACATTTCCCTTCACATCGATTGTTAACCTCATTCCTCCTATTACCGACCATTGGCTAGAATAAATGAAAAATCAAGGATGATTATTTTAAACTATTAAACACATAAATAATAATCCAATGTAAATAAAAGGATATCTTATAAATTTCATTTATTTGTTAACTTATGAATTTCTAGTCTCCAATATATGTTATCAATGATCTATTTCCTAACATTTATTCTAATGGGAATTTTTTCCCTTAATAATAGTGTGTAATGATATTATGAATTTATGAAAGAATATACCCCAGGATTGTTAAACCATGTGTACAGTAAGGCCCATTTTTGTGTACCATATTACCCTGAGTCGGGCAGAGAACATCTTGTTGGAGTTTCTACCCCTAAGTACATCTATTCCAGAACCACATCCATTTATAGTATCCTGACAGGGATGCATTTTTTTGATAAAAACATACTCTATACTTAAAAAAATTAGGTATTTCTTCTTATACTTAGTCTTATACCTAATACATTCAATATTGTTCTCTAATCCTAATTTCTTCATTGGAGTTTTCTAATCTTAATCCCAACAATAACTTATTATATTCTATGATACCAACTATAATGACCCTTCTCTTTATTTTACATTTAAACATGATATACTACATAAAATTACACTTAATATAACCTAGAATATTGAGAGGTCGAGTGTCTTTGGTAAATTAGGTACATTACATAACAACTTAAAACATGAAAAACAACATCTTTATTGAAAACTTCTTTAACATGACCAAAATGTTCCTTCGTACTTAACACTGCATGGGATAACCTGGAAACATACATAAAAATCCGTGAGATATGAAGACTAGTAAGGGATAAACAAGGCATAAAATTAAGAATAAAATACATGTTAGAAAATTTTAATATCAATGGAGCATAAAAGGAACATGGATAATAAGGTATGATATAACATGATAATCATAATATGAGAAATGTGAAAACAACTTAAAACGTTGTATCATAAACATAGGTCAAGGATAAACTCACCAAGACATAATGGTGGACAATGTTCCATAAATACATTAGGTAAACCTCTTCTCCCAATGTTATGTATCATGATATTGACCATTACCAAATTCATTGAAGTGCTATCTGGGCACACCCTTCATAATCGTTTCATTCTCCTGCTTAAGTGTGTCACATTGATCACATAACAAGGATTCATTCATCATCATAATTTATTACACAATCAAAGAGTTTGGAATAAATATATATAAATCCCTAATAAAAGAAGTATATGTTCATAAATGTGAATACCCATGGTAGAAAAATGGGTATGGTATTCACTATACAATTATTTTGTCATTGAAAATCATGGTGCAATTTTGGCAACATAACGTCGTCACATAGAAATTAATAATGTGGGTTGATGATAGTTAAAGGGGTATATCATCATTTACACATGAAATTGATAGTAATAGGGACATTGAAATACATGATCCAACATAAGGTCTTGGAAATATAAATCATAACATAATAAATAAACTTGAAGAAAGAGGAGAAAAGAAAGAACCCTTACAAAATTTCAGCATGGTAATGGGTGTGCATAAAGGTTCGTAGGAGGTCTAAATGAGAGTGAAATGAGATCTAATAATTTATAAATAAAATTTAAAGTAATGGGTATATTTAATAACATATCCCAACATAATAAAATATAAATTAAAAGATATAACATTAAAGGAGTGCTTGATAAAAGAGGAGAGTGGAAGATCCATTACTTGAATTTGTGACTCCAAAGTCCTGATAGGGGCTTATTGAGAGCTTGGGGAGCCTTGATAAGACTATAGGGAGTTGAGGGAAAAGTTTGGATATAATCGAAGGAGTTTTAGTGAATAAAAATATGGGATTGGGTGGTTATATATTTAAAATGAGGGGGATTTCTTTATTTTTTTGTTTTAGAATCTACATAATAAAATATTAATGAGCACAAATCATCTCATGGTTTCTTCCAAATGGGAGTGCTATAGATTATTTTATATGTACAAGGGACTAAATTACTAAAATATTACCCTTGTTTATGTAGATGTGAGTCACACTCTTAAAGAAATGATTTTAAAATCTTAAAATATATTATAAGTCTTTGGGGATTCATAATGACGTTACAAAAAAAATAAACTGAAAATTACATTATTTTAAAGTGAAAATATATATTTCTTCATGTATCCCATTTATGTTATTTATTATATCACTTTTGGGACATTTTCATTTCATAGAACACAAAGTATATTTATATGGTATTTAATTTTTACCTCAAATTTATACTATCTAAGAAAATTATGAAAAATTGACCATTGAATAATTTTAACGTCTTGATCCCCAAAATATTATTCATTTTATCTAAATAATTTCATAAATATGTGAATAAAAACTGAAATTTAATGAAAATTATGGTTTTCGACTGTAACATTTTTTTGAACTCTTATAAAAATTACATTTTACTTCAAAAAAAATATTTGATCATTTATATTTAATAAAAGTAATTTAATAATAATATTTTATTAAAATATTATTTATTTAAAAAATCCATTAATTCACTAATTAAATAATTGAATTTGAATGTTAACCAAAAATATCATTCATTCATTAAAATCGTTTACAAATTAAGAACAATAAGATGAAAATATATTCATTATTTTATATGAAATAATGTATGTATTTATATTGCTAGGGTCTTGATATATATCCCTTTAATACACCAATATAATCCATAAGAGTGAGGTGTGTGATGGTGGGTGTTTCACAAGGTCCTTCAGTGAACATAGTTTGGGTTGTGATCTTGATGATCTTGAACTTCTCCTGTAAATAGTCCTGCTCATGCTTAAGTTGTTGGATCTTGGCTCTTCCTTAGTCTAGGGAAAATCCAGAAAATACTCTCTCGATCAGAATCTCTAATAAATGGGATTCATATGGTACGATCCTACTGGTTGAGGCCATCAATTACTTTTTTATGTGATAAATAGATTTGTTAAAATCCTATATTTATTCTAGCCATGTGATCACTATTAAATGGTTATGTTATAAATGGTAAAGATAGTTAAATTTCATTTAAATCCAATTGGATATAATAAAACAAAATAAGTGCATTTGTTTTCTATAACCATAAAACATTTAATTAAATAAAAAACGGAACTTTTATTCATAATAGTTTGGGTTGTTATAGTGTTCACAAAAACTATTTTTCAAAAAAACATATTTTTTACTTTAAAACGATTTGATTTTCATTTATAATCAATTTATAACCTATGAATATATTTTTTTAAATATGTTAACCATAATTTTTTTTAAATACCTTGATCCTAGTATCCCACACTCAATGATTAATTTATTACATTGTAAATTGATATAAGTAATTTCATCTCTAAGGACCAAATAGTTTATTAATATTGGAAAAATAGATACATACTTTAATCTAACATTACAATTGAAAAAATTATAACATTGAATTTTCTTTTATTAAACCATTATTCTATCTTAGGTATCCAAGCTTATCAATCCGAATACACTTCCTAGAATCTCAGGGGAAAGTAAATATAAGAAAGGGGTGGGCTCAAATGCTCAGTAAGAGTTACATATAATTGAAGATATCAAGAATCAATAAGGAATAATCAATATGGAAAGGAAAATAACTCAAAACACATGTCCTTTAATGAATATTTTGAGTATGAAGAATAATATTTTAAGATTAAATGATGGTTAAATAATTCCATATAAATAATCAAACATGTTTGAAACATATACATGTATATCATAACAAATAAAACAATCACATGGACATCCATAACTAATATCATAATGAGATATTGTATAATGTTATACATCATAACCATACTATCAAGGTCTCGTTCCAAGTCATCCTATATAATTTGGTAGTACTTTGACCTAATTTCCAGACTATTTTTTCTAGAGATACCTATTGATGAATCAAGGGGTTCTAATGGCCCCCACCCATCACTTACTAAGTCCAATGTATTCCTCATATAAAAGGGGAGAAACATAATCATGTAGAAATTCATATTGAAAAACTAGCATATGAAAGGTTAACAATTTCCCCAATCAATAAACATAATCAATGAAAACATTCATATTGAAAAATATAATATTAAATCTCAATATTTTTTCCAATTAATAAACTTAATCATAAATCATCTAGATTAATATGGGGAATGGTTTCAAAATAGTACTTCCATAGTCAAACTGATCATAAACTGTCTAAATAAATAAGGTGGAGAGAATCAATATAGTACATCCCTAGTCAAATTGATCATAAATAATATAGAGAAATAAGGATTATGGTATAATTAACACATATCACCAATGTAGAATAAGTAAAAAAATGATTCATTTTATTAGTTAATAGAAATACCATAAAAATTTCATTAAAAATATTCTTGATGAAAATGCACTTTTAACTTTGAAAATAATTTTTTAAAATAAAAAATTCAAAAATATTAATAAAACAATTTTATTTAAATTCAAACATGTAAAAATTTTAATTAATGTTCAAAATAAATAGTGGTCATAATGGTAGTAAATTCTATATATTTCATATAAGTTAATAAATTTATTTTCACACTCTTTTAAAAAAGATAAAAAATACATCATTTTGAAAACAATAAGAATATTCCACCAAAAATATTTTGTAAAAAGTAAAAAATTAGTTAATTTTAATTTAATATATAATTTTAAGAATGTTAAAAACATTTTTTAAAATATTTTTAGAATACATGGGCATGGAAGAAAATGGATTTTTGACCAAAGAGAGACATAAAGTTAACTTTTTATAGAAAAAACACTATCTGAATAAGTTTATGTTCCAAAGAGATAAAAATGTCACTATTAATTTAAAATATAATTAAAAATAATATTATAATAAAATGTATTGGGTTTATGATATAAATTCCAAACATTTCTTCCAAGGGAGACTTAAACATAAATAATTATTAATAATGATGATCTTGTGAAATAAAACCTCACCACTTTGGTAACTTTGGAATCGTAGGAACCATGAAATAAATAACATAAAATGATATATTAAATAAAATTAATATGAATATAATAATGGTATAACTTATTAAGGGTGAATTATATATAAAAAACAATAAGTGGTGAATATAGAATATGTCTCTCAAAAGTAAAAGTGAGACGATAAACTCTTACCTCAGGTCTGACTTCCTTCGTATGTGTTTGAACCTCCTACATAATAAATATATATTTATTAAAAATATATTAAATAACCATAATATGATATATAACACCTTATATGATTTAATTATATTCATTCATCACCCATTTAAAAACAATTCTTTGTTAAAATCACTATTTCGGGTAATAAATGCTTCATTTTTCATATAAGTTTTAGTTTGATAGTTTCAGTCCTTGTAATTTGATCATGTTTAAATAATATAAATAATATTAATAATTATATAAATATCATATATATTCATTATATAATTATTTATAATATTTTATAAAATTTAGGGATAGAAAAACGAGTTAAACGTTTCTTGGAGACAGTAGGTCGTATGTACGCATGAACAATGATTTCATTTTTTTAAATGGTATGAAATATAGGTAAATAATAATTATCATATATATAATAATTATTATATCTTATAAATAATATTTTATTATCAAATTAATCTTTATTACCATCCATTTCAATATAAAACAAAAAATGAATAACATCACTTTGTGGATGCGATAGTCTACACATACACATGAGAGACATTATCACTTTCCAATGGATTAGAAGGTTAGAGGGTAGAAGGTATATTGTAATTCTAGAAGTAATATTATATAATAAATATCATATAAATACATCTAATACATCATTACATCCATATGTGAGAGGCGATGAGGGAAAATTAATTACATCAGTTCGTGAGGCAGTAGTCTGCCATACACATGATAGATAGTTTCATTTCCCATTTAATAAAAGAGAAGATGGATATAAGTTATTAAATTAGAATTATAACATATTATAATATGTAATATAATGGTTCTGTTATTATATCATGGTTTTATAATATTTTATGGGGATAATGTAAGGAAGAAAACAAATATGCATGGTTATGAACTATAAATCTTCTTCAGAGAAACTATTTATGTTTATAACTAAAGCCTTCCTAGAATGATTTTATGATCAAGACAGGGAATATAGTTCTTGGGTAGTGATGTAAGAAAATTATTTCAGTTGTTATTTTCTAAACCAATGGGTTTTGAAAGTGTTAATAAGAGAGGATATGGGGTGTCATTTTATAAGTGAGGGGAAGGACACACATGGACGTCTTGAAAAGAATAAATTATACCCTTGTTCTTAAAAATAAAAATGCTACAAAATGGATAATTTAGGATAATTATACCATATAATTTCTAAATACGGCAATAAAAGATAATTTAGGTAATTTTATTGGTCATTTTAACCCTTATCTTCTTAGTTTAACCCATGGTAAACTCTTTTTAACCTTAGTCGCGATAATTTGTTTTTACTTTTTTTAATCTTCATTATGAAAAAAAATTCATTTGAACTTATTATATAATATAAATTATTATGATTAAATATATATAATCCACTTTACTAAATTCAATTTATATAAGTTCTATAATTTAATTCAAAATTATAGCCACAAATGTGACGAAAAATGGGTTTTGTAATGAAATTGTTTTCATAAGTATGAACGTTGCTATATAAAAATTAAACATAAAATTGATTAAAATTATATAGAATTGATTAATTATAATATAATTAAACGAATTTAAATTTATAATATTTTGAAAGCAAAATTAATCATTTAAATTATTTAAATAAAAATACGGTTTCAATAAAAATCGATATTTTTACTATTCATCGAAAAACTAATCTATTTAGAAAATTATAATAAATTAAATATAAGATTTTTTTACATTATGGTTTTGAAAATTAAGTCCTTTTTTATATACCTCTTCTAAAATTTTATAAAAATTAATTTTAAAATAGGTGCGTAAAATGCGAAAAAATGCGTGTTAGAAAAAACATTGTTTTAAACAAAAAAATGGATTTTTCTTATAAAATGTTTAAACAGAATATTAGATGAATTATAAAACATTTTATTGAATATATAGTATATAAATTTAATTAAAATCATTAAATAATAGTGATGGTTTTAATTTATTAAAATAAAAACACATTGGCCGCATAAAAATGGTTTGTAAAAAAAAATATTTATTTTACTGACAAATTATTTTTATTTTTATTTATATTAAATTGATAGATAATGAATTTATTTTATAAAAGTATAATGCATATAATTTAAATAATTTTATTTTTCATATACATGACCACCAATTTAACGGTTAGGTTATCATGGTATTCTATTATAAGATCATGACCTTTTCTAGAAATGTCTTGTGCTTGTTTATAGTTACTCTTTTGTTTAGTATTGAGTACTTTTTTTTGGGTTTTACCTTAGGATGGGTTTGGGTGGAATTTTGACAAAAATTAATGAAATAATGTTGTACATGTTTGGTGCATGGTTAGGGTAAACTATGGGCCCCCGCCTAGCTAATTGTTCAACCATAGACATATGGGAATTGCATGGTTAGTGCAAGGTTTGTCCAACTGTGCACCCTCTTTGAATTAACTATGAACCCCTATAAAATAGGTGCATAGTTTAGGTGCACGTTTTGGGAAAACCATGTGCCCCATTCTATATAACTATGTTTGGGAATTAAAGTCAACCAAAAATTAATTTTAAAAATTCTAGAACACCCATTTTAATACCAAGTCGCCCCCTTTCAACACTAGGTCCTCTTTCACAATTTTGGAGGTATCTGTACGAATTAAACTCCTTCATAACCTCTATTATTAATTATTCAAAGCCCAGATCAAATATCGTCTCCCCTCCCGGTAAACCGATCCTTTCCCATTACTTTCCCATTCATACTCCTTTCTTCTCTCCTTATTTTGGTTGCATGTTTTCCTCAATTTTACTAGATCTTGATCAATATTTTATGAATCTAGATCTAGTATTATGGATCTAAATCTATAATTAAGAGATATTTAATTGTTCAATCTTTATTTAGGTTTATAAATCTGGATCTCGTTTTACACCGTTACTCCACTAAATTTTGGAGATTCTTATTGGGTGATTATTCATAAAAGAAACGAGGTAGGTGGTATATTATTTAAATACCATAATCATGATTTTCATTACATGTATGCAAATTTTATAATTGATATATTTGTTTAGAAATTTAATTTCCTAAAATAATTAATTAACATGGTGAATTAATTAATTACTGAATTATGTAATTTTAGGATTTAGGGATAATTAATAATGGGATTAATTATGTGATATTGATTTAAATAATTGAATAATTAATTGGTGAATTAATTATGATATTTTGAAATTTTGAGTATGGATAATTAATTTCCTAATTAATTAATGGGTTGTTGAGATATATGTAATATTGAGATGTTCCCAATCACGTGTTATTAAATGGTAAATGGTAACATGGAAATTCTGAAACATATTATGAATGTTAATATGCTCATTCAATTATGTGTTATTAAATGGTGAATCATATCATGGACATTCAGCTAAATATTATGACTAGTAACATGATCATTTAGTTATGTGTTATTAATTGGTGAATGGTAAAATAGACATTTTTCCAAGTATTAAGAATGGTAACATGATCATTCAATTGACAAATGGTGAATAGTAACATGGTAATTCACTTGTGAAATTATAAATGGTAACATGGAAATTAAAATGTGATATCCATAGGGGATATATTATACTTTTTCACTTACTAAAGAAGGTATTGGGATTCAGGTAATCTCCGGAACCTGGGGGTTTGTGCGGTTAAATAGAGAATATTTGATAATGTGATGATTTTTTATTTATGAATTGTACTTATTTCTTTATAAAACTGCATACACAGTTATTGAATTTATTTTTATTAGACACCTTTGGTGGTGGACTATTTATTTTTACTCACACCCTACCTATGTTTCTTGATTGGTGGACGAATATAATTCATGGATGCAAGACAGGTTAAGAGAAAAGGCCTAGTGTTAGAAGGATAAATTGGAGATGGAGCATAAATCAGAGAACTATACATGCTTTGGGACCCTCTTGGGAGTTGTTAGTGTGTTTATTTTGAGTTTAATTTTAGATACTTGACACATATTTATCATGTAATGTTTTCTACTTTGGTTGGATATTCCATTTTATGCTATGATTGCATGAGATATTGGTGATTTTATGCTTATATGTTATTTTTCTATAATTTATTTATTTCTACTAGTGTATTACTTTGATAAAAGAGGGTATAGTCTCTCCATGATCGATATATCATACCCTCATTGTTGTTTGGAAGCCTCTGGCATATGGAGATGTGTGATTAAGGTCATGTGACTGACTAACTCGGGGCATCAGTGTGTGAAACCTGGGATGGGATGTTACCAAGTGGTATCAGAGGCAAGTTTTTTTTTGTATTATTGTTTGGGAAAGGTAAATAGGAGCCGAGGAAGATTCAGGGCTTAGACATGATCTAATACATGTGAGTTTAAAACCCATGTATGGGAGAAAACCCAAGTACCTAGGGTAGGATTCTTATCATTTTTGTTTTTCATTACAGTTGAATATTATTTCACCTTGGGTGATGTACTTTTTGAGTGATGTGAAAATTGTTTTAATATTTTATATGAATTGACTCATCGCCAGGATGGCATGAGAGATGAGTCTGGATGAATCATTATTTTCACTGATGATTATTTTGTGACATGCATCATTTTAGGTATGCATGGGAAAATGAGTATTGGTAAGTTGTTGAACATGAACTACTTTTCCTTGATTGGGAAATAGAAATGAAAAATGTGCCTAATATAAAATTGAGAATTGGAAAAAATATTAAAAATTGTTGAACAATGGGTGTCTAATGTAAAAAATGAACAATTAAATGAGTTTACCCTTGTTAACAAGGACATAGGCGTAGGATGGTTAAGGGTAGTGATAGTGCCTTAGTTTTGACAATTTGGAAATGTTTTTGGAAAAACTTATTGTGAGTTTTTGTGATTTTCCTCTTACGTAAATCTGATAAAGTTGTGTGATGAGCCCTAAGACATTTTTTTATAATTTTAGAGTTATTACACGATGAATATTCTTTTTGAGGGGATGAATGGAGGATATGGTTGGTGATTTTCTACTAGTAGTGGAACCTAAGGCACCGATAGTGTCGAGTGATGAATCAAGGGAGAAGTTTTGAGAAAACCACACTAACTTCATGCAATTTATGGAAAGATACCTCAGGTGGGTTGTGAAAATAATATGACCCTATGACTTTTACTGCATAGGGTGGACCTAAGGGATTTGAGTTCTAGGTTGAGTCCATTGAGATGATACTTGACCATTTAGAGACTCCTACATAGAGGAGGGTCAATTTGGCTGCCTATATTCAATGAGGATTAGTGAAGAACTGATAGAATATTTAGGGGAAGACTGGAAAGAATGATGGTTTGATATGGAAGGACGTCTTGGAGAATTTCCCAAATCACTTATACCAAATATGTTAAGGTGGGAGAGAGAAGCTGAGTTCATGTGGTTGACTCAGTCGATAATGCATGTGATGGACTATATTAGATGCTTTATAGACCTATAATGCTTTACTCCAGTGTTGGCAGGAGATGAGACAACTATGGAGAGAAATTTCTAGGACAGACATAAGTGGATTTCAAGTTATAAGTTAACATATTTCGGTTAATGAATTTTTTTGAGGTGCTAGATCAGGATCTCATAGCCGAGGGGAACCTAAGGGAGGCTTCCAGTACAGGATAGGTAGTTCCAACTAGACCACCAAAGGGTATGACTTCCAAGAGTAGGAATCACATCTATGTGAACATTATCTAAGGATGTGGGAAGAAAAGTTCCCAGATAGAGGGATCAGTTGAATATGACTTTAATATAGTGTTCTTTTACCAGTGTGGTAGGATGGTACACTATCATAGGAACTGTTCCTAACCACACATGGTGTGTTGATGTTTTGACAATATAGGATATCTATAGAGGTTCTGTAGGAACCCACAGTAGACAGTTAGTGATTGAGGAACTAGATAGAACTAGGGTGAGGTAATAGGACCTTCTGCACCTTATCAGTTTGGAAGCTTGAGTTATACTCATCATGCTAGTGGAAATAGTGGATGTGGTGCTTCTAGTCAAGAGAGCTTGTATAGGTATAATGGCGTAACTCATGGGAGTCAAACTATATCATAGGGAAGAGGGGAGTAGCAATTACATGCATTGAATCCTATACTTGTGGATAGAGAGACTTAACTATTGATAGTGAGAGGTACTATTCTTGTATCTTCTACATTATCTAGTGCCTTATTTGATACTGGTTCCTCTCATTCCTTTATATCTGAAAAATTTTTAATGGTTTGAGCATGGTGGTGGAGTTCTTATGTGGGGTTGTGACAATAAATGCAATATTTGGAGTATGGTATGGAGACATATATTTGTGCAAGGGATTTTCTCTTGAGATTGGGGAGTACCATTTTCTCTGGGATCACTATACTCTTAATATGTCAAGATTCAACCTAATTTGGGGTATGGATTGGCTATTTGCATACCAAGACTTCATATATTTTTACCACAGGAGAGTAAAGTTTATGTCTTTGAAGGATTACCATTACATTCACCATGTGGAGTGGGATATCCGGGTAGGTTTATAAAGGCCAATTACGCAATAACTAAGAGATATCATAGCCTAGGTTTCTAGTTTATTTCTAGATTTCAGGCATATAAAACAATATTTCTTCCCATCATGTGTGGATCAGTTTTAGGACATATTTCCTAAACACTTCTCGAGACTATCACCTGATAGAGGTGGAATTCAATATTGAGATCATGTCTGGGGATAAGAAAGTTTCTATTCCACCATACATAATGGAACTGACAGAGCATCAAGAGCTCAAGACTCTGGTGGAGAAGTTGGAGGATAAGGGATTTATCTATCAGAGTATGATTCGTTAGAGTTCACCAATGCTGTTTTCAAAGAAGGATGACAGGAGTTTACACTTTTGAGTTGATTACCATAAGTTGAAAAAGATGAATATATAGAACCAGTATCCTATTCTATATATTGATGATCTATTTGACCAATTGGGAGGTGCTTGTGAGTTCTCAAAGATTGACTTGAGATTGGGGTATCATCAGAAAAGAGTTCAGACTTTTGATATACCAAGGACTTTTTCAGCAACAAGTATAACCTCTTTGAGTTCTTCATAATGTTGTTTGGATTAAAAACACACTAGTAGTGTTTATTTCCTTGATTAATAGAATCTTCCATCCATACTCCGATCAATTTTTTGTAGTGTTTGTGGATGATATCTTGGTGTAATCTATGACTTGTGACAATCATCCCCAACAACTTAACATTATCTTGAGTACACTGAGATAGAATTAGTTATAAATCAAGCTATCTAAGTTCCAATTTTGGTTTTATTAGGTATACCTCTTGGCTCACATAATCTCAGAGGAAGGTTTATCTATAGACCTAGATAAATTATAGGCATTTGTATCTTGGGAGCATCCCGAGAATTTTTTTGATATCTGAAGATTTCTGGGTTTTTCTAGATACTATCAGAGACTCATCTAATACTTTTACCTATTGAAAATTCTACTTATGGTCTTAACCAAAAAGGGGATAAATTTTGATTGGTTGAAATAAAGTGAGAATTATTTCTAGGTGTTAAATAAGTTTTTGACGTCATCATCAATATTGATCCTACCTGATCCGAGTGAGGAGTAAAATGTGTATTATGAATCTTCTGGTATTGGACTTAGAGAAGTATTGATGTAGGGAGATCATGTTGTGGTGTATGTGTCTCAGAAAATGAGGCATCATTAACATAACTACTCTACGCATGACCTCGAGTTAGTAGAAGTTTTTTATGCTTTGAAGTGTTAGTGGCACTATCTGTTGGGTGATAATTTTATGGTGTTTACTAATCAAAATAATATAATGTATAACTTCTCTCAATGATATTTGAATCTATAGAAGAGAAGGTGGGTTGATTATATACGATCATTTGATTTTGAGCTAGCATATTCACTTGGAAAGGGGAATAGTGTTGTTGATTCCCTATACATGAAGATGTGTTTTGGGATTCATGTATTGAGTGGAGTATGATGGATTTTTTATATGAAATGCACATTGTGATTCGAGAGAGTTAATATTAGATACCTCTAGTATTAGTTTTAGTGGAGTTTACTCCCTTTATATAGACTAGAGATAGGAAATAAAAAGATTCATAATGTTTATCTTTGAGGTAAATCCATGAAGGTGGCGCGACACCTTTAGTCTGGTTTCCAGATGAGGACGAGATCATTTATGTTAAGAATTAGGTTGTAGTGCCTTCGAGTATGGGGGATGAGCTAATTTAGGAATTTCATTCCTCGAAGTGGAAGGTACATACAGGTGTGAAAAAATGTACCATGACATATGATGATAGTTTTGGTGGTTGGTAATGAAAAATGAAATAACAAGGTTCAAGACATGATGTTACACCTATCAATGGGTGAAGGTTGATCTTCCACAAAAAGGTAGTTTGCTATATCCATTTCCCATACTTGAGTGGAAATGGAATGAAGTGACTATAGACATTGTGGTGGGTCCTCCAAGTATTCCTAGGAAGAATTATGCTATTTGGGTTATTGTGGATCGAATGAAGAATGAAGTGGATTTATTTTCTATATGGGAAACCTTCTTAATAAAGAAATTGGGAGAACTGTATGTTTTAGAGGTGGTCCATCTACATGGGGTGCCACATGATATAGTTTTATATTGTGGCTGACATTTTAATTTACATAATTTTCTTGGTATGCATGTTTTGTTGAGCACATATTTCCACCCACAAACATATGGGAAGTCAGATCATCGATAAAGGTTATTGAGAATATCCTATGATCATGTTTTCTTGACTTTGGTGGGTCTTGGGAGAAGCACCTAACTTTAGTGAAGTTCTATTATAACAATAGTTATTAAGAAACTATTCATATGTAACCATACGAGGCTCATTATAGTATGCCATGAAAATTACCTTTATGATGAACGGAGGCAGGAGACCTCCGAACAGGTATAGTTATTTCGGAAATGTATGGATACAAATCATAGTAGACATAAGTCATATGTATATAGACATCAAAAAACCCCTAGAGTTTATAGAGTTTGATCATGTATTCTTTTGGGTGTCTCCTAAGTTGGTTCATCGCAATATATGATGACATAGTATGTATGCACCCAGGTTTGTTAGACCTTTTGAAGTTGTGGATAGAATTGGGCCTATGGAATATTGATTGGATCTTCCATAGAAATACAGTGTTATGAATGATGTTTTCCATGTGTCACAACTACAATGGTATCATCCTAAACCTTCTCATGTGATCCACATGGATGATGATGAGCTTGAGATAGATGCGATCTTTAAGGATCATCTAATACATGTGTTGGATCACTGTGAGAAAGTGTTGCAGGAAAATATCATGGCAATAGTTCATTTTATATAGAGACATGGGTGTGTACAAAAGGAAACATGTGAAAAGGAAGTATATATATGGGATCAGAGGAAAAATATTTTTGACTCGGATCCTTAGAGAAGCTTTGGAGTGCATCTTGAGGATGATCTTTTATAAGGTGGGGATATTCTAAGATTGAAAACTTTTCTAGAGTTTTCTCAGGATTGTTTACAGGTACTTTTTTGTTTAGTATTGAGTAATTTTTTTTGGGATTTACCTTAGGGGTTTTTTTGGGTGTCATTTTTAGAGAAATGAGAGAAACAAGGTTGTGCATGGTTGGTTCATGGTTAGGATAAATTGTGCTCCCCATTCCAGCTAACCACACAACCCTGGACAGAGGGTAATTACATAGTTGGTGAATGGTTTTCAAACTATGTAGCTTATTTGGAGTAATTGTGCACCCCTATAAAATAGGTTCACAGTTTAGGTACACAGTTAATGAAAATTGTGTACCCCAGACCAGCTAACCATGTGTAGGAATTAAATTCTCCCAATAACTAATTTTAAAAATTCTTGGACTGCTATTTTAATCCCAGGTCGATCCCCATTCAACCCTAGTTCCTCTTTCATGATTCTGGATCTGTATGAATGCATTCTAAGCCTTACCGATCTCCATTATTCAAGATTTGAAGCCCATACTGAAGATATTTTCCCCTCTTAGAAATTGAATCATATCCCGTTTCATTATCGTTCATCCTCTTTTATTATCTCCCTCTTTTAGTAGGATATTTTCCTTTATTTTTCTATATCTAGATATAGATTTGATGAAACGAAATCTAGGCCTATGTATATAGATCTATAATTTAGATATCTTGAATATTTCAATCATAATTTTGGGTTATAGATCTGGATCTCATTCTACGCCATTACCCTATTGAATTTTGGGGATCCATTAGGAGATCATTCATTAATTAATAGAAGTTGGTCATATAATATTTAAATCCCATAGTCATGATTTTGATTATTTGTATGCAAATTTTAGATTTGATATCTTTTTGTAGTAATTGATCTCCCTAAAATAATTATTTAATATGGTGAATTAATTAAGTAATGAATTGTGAAACTATGGGATTTAGGGATAATTAATCATGGAATTAATTATAGGATATAAATGTTATGAATTGAATAATTAATTAGTGAATTAATTATGAGATATTGAAATTGTGATTATGATTAATGAATTTATGAATTAATTAATGGGTTGTTGAAATATATGTAATATTGTGTTGTTTTCAATCATGTGTTATTAAATTTTAAATGGTATCATGGACATTCAACCATGTATTATGAATAGTAACATGCTCATTTAGTTATGTGTTATTAAATGGTGAATGGTAACATGGAAATTCATCCACATATTATGAATGGAAACATGATCATTCAATTATGTGTTATTAAATGGTGAATGATAACATGTATATTTGGATGGGTATTATGAATGGTAACATGATCATTCGGTTACATGTTATTAAATGGTGAATGGTAACATAAAAATTCAGTCAATAATTAATAATGGAAACATGTTCATTAAATTAAGGAATGGTGAATGGTTACATGGTCATTCACTTGTGAAATTATGAATAACAATATAGACATTCGAATGTGATATCCCTTGGGGATAGATTGGACTCCGAAATGGGTCAAAATAGGTATTGAGGATCTGATGTTTTCAGGAACTCATGGGTTTGTGTGGTTAAATAAAGAATATTTGATAATGTGAAAACTGTTTATTTATGCATTGTAATTATTTATTTATAAAACTGCATACACTGTTATTGATTGGATTTGTATTAGACCCCATTGGTGGTGGCCTACTATGTTTTACTCACACCCTACTTGGGCTTCCTGATCAGTACCTGAATAGATTTCATGGATACATGAAAGGTTAAGGAAAAATTCCTGATGTTAGATGGTTGAATTGGGGATGGAGCATGGATGAGGGAACCATACATGGTTTGGGACACAACTAGGAGTCGTTGGTGTCTTTCTTTTGAGTTTCATTTTAGATACCTGACAATTACTTAGCATGGAATGTTTTATGATTTAGTTGGATATTATATTTTTAGCTATGATTCTCATGAGATATTGGTTTTGTTTATGGTTATATGATATTTCTCTATTTTTATTTATTTTTCTAGGTGTATTACTCTGATAAAAGAGGGTACAGTTTCCCAATGATCAACAAATAATACCCTTGCTGCTAGTCGGCAGCTTCTAGCATATGGGGAGACATGATTGAGGTCATGTAACTAACCAGCATAGGGAACTAGTGCCTGGAACCTGATCCAGGATGTTACATATATATTATAATTCATTTATACTCAGTTTTTTGTTGATTGTAAGATATCAAAAATATTAAATTTATTGAAAAATAATTATATTATAAAATATATCGTTGTAATATTCTCCCCACCATTAATAAATTGTGTCCTCAAAATTTTATCTTACACTCAAAAATTGAAAACTTTATAATTAAAAAATGGCTTTGTTAAAATCCCACATCATAAAAAGGGTTGAAAAAACATTATTTTTACAAGAAATAAAGGGAAGTACTAAGGTCATCCAGAATAACACATAACTAGGTTCCAAGTAGGAAAACATTAGTGGGAAGTGAATATAGAGACATGGTTGAAAAACATAAATAATTATGGGAAGTGATAGAGATTATTGATCACAATAAATTGAATGATCATGAGAAAGTTAACAACCAAAAATCCATAAATCTTTGAGGGGTGAAAATACCATTGATTCATCAAAATAGGGATAATTATCTAACATTTTTAATTTAAGATCATTTTCCAAAAGTTGGGGATTCTTTAACTATCATGATAGAGAACACCAGAAAATAAAATTTCATTATATATTTTTATTTCATAAGAACAATTTTATCCTTTGGTTGTGTTTTGATCAAATTCTGCATCATCTCGTACTCTAAGAAATGAATATCTAAGATTATTTTTTATTTCTGAAGCACTAAAATAAACTTTTAATGAATCACATAATCCACAAAAGGATAATAATATATTTCTCCAGTATTTACTAAAATAAAAATTATAAGCATGGGTTATCCAATATAGACTAATATAATACATTAATATCTAAAATTCAATATTATTTCTGAAGGTTTGACATAGATCATTCCATAAATAAATAACCCTATATCTAAATTAATCTCAATAACATCAACATTGATGAATGTTGTGACATAAATGGTTTTCTCATTACCTTCATCTTACACCTCCAAATAAGTAATAACATTCTTCCAAAATAATCCTTTATTTAAAACATAATGGTTATATCTGAACCCAATAAAAATTCTCCCAAAATATTATTAATCACCTCAAAATAAAAAAATTACAAAAAAATTATATCATATAAAATGTTTCCTAGAATCAACATAATATTTATTTATGTAATCATTTAAGTAAAAATATTTCTATAATAACTAGGAAATTTCGTAGGCTGTTGGTAGGAATTACACACTTATTTCCCACAGGTTGTACATTCAAGCCCCATGATTTTACTGAATGTGATGGGTTTTCACATGACATGCGATTTTTCTATTTTCCAAAACTATATTAATATAATTCATTTAAAATTATCAAATTGTTATAACCCATAATTACCTAAATATCTAAGAGAAGATAAACCTTAAAGGTTATAAATACCTTTAAACTAATGTCCATAAAATTTAAAGGCGTTATTATTTAAAAGAATTTTTAACTAAAACACATATTAAACCAATGAATTGTATTGTCATAAATGTCTCACAAATGTCCTTAATCTTGATAAAATCCCATCACATTAAACCTCACAAGGTGGGTTTAGAAATTTTAACTTATCATAGACCTTAAATTCATAAAACCATAATGGTATCCATAAATCTTAAGGTAATACTAAATAAAGACATATATGATTCCAAAAAAATAACATAATCCTTAGATGTTTCATTATTATCATATCCAAAATATCATTGATAAAAATACTTCTACAACATAATTATTGAATCCCAATAAATAAAATTTTCAACGTTTTACATAAAAAATTGGTATAACATAGATCCTTCATTGTTCAAGGTGTTAACCACTAAAAGAAGTAATTGACTTTGATAATGCCTGGGTTTCCCATATTTAAGACAATGAACTATGAATGTATCTTTAAGAGGAAATTTATTTCCCCCCATTGAAATCTTAACTTTTCCACTACAGTTCATTAATTTATGCCCTTATTTTTCTCCCATATAATATTTTCATGTTCAATTGAAATGTTCTCTTAAGCGTCACTTTCCACATTCTTGACATGAATGAAATTGAGCCTTGTTTCCTCCATGGTCTCCACCACTAAAGCTCCTAGTAGACTTCATCATTCTCTTCTTTGGTGGGTTTGAGAGTTTGTTAATGTATAATTTGTTAATAATATATTATTATAACTAATTAGGAATAATCAAAATATATTTTACTTCAGTCATCACCATATTTAGTTTCTCAGAATAATTTCATTGTCCATCATATTCGGCATTAACATCATTCATACTTGTTATAACCATTGACTAAAACCAAAATTCATGGTGTGAGAAGAAATAATCATATTCATGAAAAATAATTTATAGGATGTTTAAATCATGAAAAATTATTTTTAATGTATAAAACCTTATGTTTAACCTTGGTCATTATTTTTCACCATCTATTTAAATCCTTCATGATGTTTCATAAAGAAAATGTGAATTAACCCAAACATATCCCACAAGAGTGTTAAAACAGGTGTGAAGTAAGTCCCATTATCGTTCACTGGGCTATTATTGATTTAAAACCCAATACACCCCATTAATAGTTATTAACCCTTAGTATAAATGCTTGAGATCCACATCTACTTATAGTATCCTGATAGAGATTCATTTATAGGATAACCCCATAATCCCAATCTTAAAAATCTTTACAATGTTATAATATACTTATAATTACCCTCAATGTTATACAAACACACACACACACATATATATAACCTAATCTATGTTTTACTAAATATAGTTCCCAAGGTTTCTAATAGACTTTCTATGATATAAAATGTAAATACCCAAATCCTAGTTGCTGAGAGTTGATGGTTACTTTTTTAAATTGGCACTAGAGAAGAGGAATTTCATCCCAAAGAACCAAATAGTTTTGTAGTCCTGGTATACATTTTACATACTTGTATCTAACATTATAAATGAAAACTTAAAATAAAAAATATTTTTTTCTTTGAGTACACCATTATTCCATCTAGTATATCCTTACATATCAATCATAACACACTTCCTCACATCCTAGGGAAAAGAATAATGAAACATTGGTGAACTTAGATGCTTATTAAGGGTTAAGTATATAGTATAGATCAATAATCTATAAAGTATAATGAATATTAAAAGGTAAATAACTAAAAAAACAAACAATTTGACGAATAATTTGAGCCTGGAGAAAAATATGTCAACAATAAATGCTGATAAAATAAATTCATATAACTAATATAATAAGATTCAAACTTATCCCTGGATATCATAACTAATAAAATAATCACATGAAAATAAATAAGTAATCTTATAATAAGGGAATTAACTATATAGGACATCATAACCATATTGTCAAGGTATTGTTCTAAGACATTGTAATTAAATGGGTAAGGAATCAGCCAAATACCCAATCCAGATTATCTCATTGGGATTATATATGCATAGAGCTGTTATAGTAGTCCCCTCCCATCACTTACTATGTCCAATGGATTTCTCATTTCAAAGGGGAGTAACATAATCACATAATCATTTATATTAAAAAACTAGCTTGTGAAATGTGAATAATTTCCCCAATAAATAAACATAATCAACATAAACATTCATATGGAAAAATACCATATAGAATGTTAATTATTTTCCTAATAAATAAACATAATCATAAATCCTCCACAGTAATATGGTGAATGTTTTCAATATAGGACATCCCTAATAAAACTAATCATAAACCATTAAGGAAAATAACACAGACGATATCGAAATATTATATCCCCAGTCAAAGTGATCATAAAACATCTTTAGAAATAGTTTTTATGGTATCATTACAACATATCCTCAATGTAACATAAATATAATAAGGGTTATTATCACTGATGAATAGAAACACCATAAAATGTCATTTAAAATATTGATTATTAAAACATCCTTTCCGCACTGAAAATCACTTTTAAAAAATATAAAAATAAAAAATATTATGAAATACATTTTCTTTGAAAAGAACCGTGTAAAAATATAATGTAATTTTTAAAAATTGATTGGTCATGATGGAAAAAAATTATGTACATGTTGTAAAAGTTAAAAAACATTCTTTTCATAATGTTTTAAAAGGTTAAAAAGTACTTTGTTCGGAAAAGAAATAGAAGATTACTTTAAAAACATTTTGTAAAAATTCAAAAATGGTTAAAAATTACACTAATAAATAATTTTTATAATGTTAAAATCGTTTTTGAAAATATTTTTAGAAAACATGGATATGTAAGGAAAATGATTTTTGGCCGAAGAGAGATATCAATTCATCTTTCATTAAAAAAATTTCCTCAATAATTTTATATAAAAAAAGAGGAAAATGGTACTATTACATTAAAATTTCATGAATAACCATAGGATAAGCAAATATATTGGGTTTAATATATAAATATCAAATAATTCCTCTAAAGATTACTTAAACTTAAGCAATCCTAAATAATGATGAGATTATGAAATAAACCATTTATACTTTGGTAATATTTGAATCATAATCCCTATAAAATAAATAAATTAAAATGAAACATTAAATACCATTGATATAAGTAGTTACATGATATAACATAACAAATTTTATGTATATACAAAAAACTAAGTGGTGAATATGACAAATGTCTCATGGAAATAAAAGTGAGATGATAAACCCTTACCTCAGGTATGAATTCTTTCGCATAAGTTGGAAACTCCTATATAATAAATATATATTTATTATAAATATATTTAATAATCATAAATATTCATATATTACCTTATATTATTTACTTATAATCTTTTATTTCCCATTTATTAACAATTATCTGTACAAATCACTATTTTGGGTAATAGCTGCTCCATTTTTCATTTATGTTTCAGTTTGGCAGTTTCAATCCTTGTACTTTTATTAAGGTTAAATGATATATATAATTTTAAAAGTTGTATTTATATCATATTTATTTTTTATAAAATTATTTATAATATTCTATAAATGTTAGATATTGAAAAATGAGTTACATCGTTCATGGAGACGGTATGTCGTACATACATATAAACGTTGTTTTCATTATTTTAAAGGATGGTATGAAATAAAATTAAATGATGATTAAACTCTAAAAAATAATTATTACATCATATAAGTAATATATTTTTATTAGATCCATCTTTATTACAATCCATGTCAAGATAAAATGAAAAATGAATCACATCACTTTGTAGAGGCTGTAGTCCACCCGTACGCAAGAGGGACGTTATATTTTTTCCAAAATATTTGAAGTTAAGTAGTTAAAAATGATATTATAATTAAATAATAATAATTATGTAATAAATATCATATATAACAATTTAATCTGTTCATGATAGGTGGTTTTGGAAAACGAATTATATCAGTTCGTGAGGCAGTAGTCCATTGTACACACAATCAGAAGTTTCGTTTCCCATTTGATGGAAGAGAATACAGAAATAGGTAATTACATTCACATAATAACATATATGTATATGTTATATAATATTTTTATTTTTATATCATATTATAAAAGATTTTATGGAAATAGAGAAATAATTAAAATGAAGACGCATGGTTAAGAACCATTCCTCTTCATTGGAGAAACTATTTAGGTTTATATCTCGAGCCTTCCTAGAATGGTTTTATGAACCAAGTATGGACTCTAAGATATATATTTATGGATTTAAGGAAATTAATTTTTTTTGTTTTAATTTAAACAAATGGTTTGTATGTGTGAATAGTTGATGATAGGGGGTTTTCTTTTATAAATGGGGGGAGGACAAACTTGGAATCTTTGAAATGAATAAATCATACCCATGTTTTTCATATTCCAAAAGGCATAAAAAAGGATAATTATCAAACCTTAAATGATATAAGGTAGAAATATGGATATAAAATATGAACTAGATGAGTTTTTAGATTATTTTAACCATTATCTTCTTAGTTTAACCACGGGAAAACATTTTTTAACCTTAACCACTGTAATTAATTTTTTACTGCCTTACTATTAATTATGACCAAAATTTAAATAGAAATTATTATATAATTTTAATTATTCTTATTCTAAATATGGAATATATTTTAACAAATTTAATACACATAAGTGATATAATTTAATTTTAAACTAAACATATAGATGTAATGAAAAAGATGAGTTTTTCAAATAAAACGTTATCATAAGTATAGAAGTTTTTATATCAAAATTGAAAATATAAATGATTAAAATGACATAAATTGGGTTATAATTGAACTAATTTTACTTTAAAAATAAGTTTAAAAAAATAAAACCTTGAAAATTCGTTAATCAATAATGTTGTTTTCAATAAATATCAGTATTTTCCAATATTCATCAAAAAATTAATCTTTTTAGAAAATTATAAAATATTCACTCTATGTTAATTATGAAATCATGATTCAAAAATTAAGTTCATTTTTTTCAAATAAATTTTATAAAATAGATAAAATTTAATTTTAAAATAAGTGCACAAAACAGGATGAAACTGCTTTTTAGAAAAAGGATTATTTTGAGAATAAAAATGTATTTATTCCTACCATATGATTAGAATAAATATTATATTAATAAATAAAAAATTAATATATAAGATATAAATTTCATTAAAACAAATAACTAATAGTGATTATTTAAATTTATTAATATAAAAACACATTGCATGCATAAAAACTATTTTCTAGAAAAATATTTATTTTCTTCTAAATGATTTTTATTTTTATATCTAATAGATTAATAGATAATGAATTTATCTTATAAAGGTGTAAAACATATAATTTTCATAATTTAATTCTTCATATCCGTACCTTCCAATTTAATGGCTAGGTTATAATTGTATACTTTATTATGATTCATTTAGAATCAGGGTTGCATTTATCGCAAACTATCAAATAGATAAAATTTATTTAAAAATTAATATATCATAAAACATCAAGTTTTTACACTTTTTCATAATTTAACTGGTTTTATTCATACCCTTCAATCTTAAAAATAGAACATAATAATTTTTCAATAGTATATCACGGTTCATTAAAACTCATTATTGTGTGTAAATAAAGATATCAAAGAAATAAATTTTTTAAAGATAATTATACCTAAAAATATGTGTGTTCAATATTCTACCCCCTTATAAGAATTTATATATTGAAATTCAGTCACTCTAATATAAACAACTAAGGATACTTTTTCTTCATCACATTCTCAGGTTCCCATATATCTTCCCCTAATTTATGGTTTTAGAACAAAACTCTGACTAGGTGAGTGGTCTTGTTTCATAGAACTTTCTCTATATGATTCAAAACATACACATGTTTTCCTCATAAGAGATATCTTATATTAGAGGTATGACCTTTGAGTTCAGTACATATGAAAGATCATGCATGTACTTCCTCAAGAGATATATATGGAACACAAGTTATTCTTGAGATATTTTTATTGGAAGTGTCAAGCGATAAGTTACTATCTTGATATGATCAAAAATTTAAAAGGGTCCAATATATATCGAATTCATCTTTTCCTTATTTCAATATATCATAACCTTATGCCTATGAGATATTCATAGTAATACCTTGTCACTAAATTTAAACTCTAGATCTAACAAATGATTTTCAGTATAACTATCCTATCGACTATGATCTGCCCTAATATACTGCTAAATGACTATAAACTTATATTCCATATACTCAGATAGCTTTAGTACCAATAGCTTCCTATATCCAGATTCATCCCACCACATTGTAGTTTTACCCTTCCTTACATAGTGGTCATCATAAGGATCTATCTGGATACTTATGTGAAATATGTTATCGTAAGAAAATTTTTCCATATAAAGGTATTGATACCAACCACAATTAAAATATATAAAACATGCCCTCAATATATATTATATGGTTTTAATGTTCCTTTTAGAATTACCTTATATCCCAGTATGAAATTTAGTACATAACCTCCACTCTATATCTAGATCTTTCTAAATACTTCTCTAGAACTTCAAGGTAAACCCCATATCCTTATTAGATACAATTGAGAGTGGTACTCTTTGAAATATCACAACTTCCTTAGTGTATATCATGAAAGGATAATCAAGGGAGAAAAATTCACTAATGTAAATCAAGTATACTTACTTCATAAAGTGATTAAATAAAACCAAAATTCAATTGTTCCCTTTATATTTTTTTCATGTCTAATGATAAAATTCAATGTCATTTTTTCCCAATTGAATTCAGGTATGGGTAAAGGTTGTAACATATCCTTGTAATTATATCTCTTAGCCATAATTTTCTGGCATACTAAGCACTGAGATACATAATATAAAATATCCCTTTTTATGTTATCCCACCAGAAATATTATTTCAAATCTCTATACATATTTGTACTACTAGGATGAATAAATAATGATGAACTATGATCTTCATCCATTATCTCCTTCTTCAAATATGGTATTGAAGAGAAGCATACTCAGTTATTGAACCTTATCATTCCATAACAATCATGCTTTAACTTGGGAACATTTTTTACCTTCTTCTATAGTTCCACATCCTCCTTCTATGCCTCTTTAATATTCACATGGATAGATGGTTAATGATTAATCTAATAAATATAGGATCTATTATCTTTACCGAAGATTGAAAGTTCCATATTTTGAAAATCCATAAGTATTGGATCTCTTTCAATCCTCATCATGGATATACTTTCATGTTTTATCTGACTCAGAGTATCAACCATTTTTTTTGCCTTCCTAGTGTGGTAATGTATTGAGTAGTGATAATATTTAATAAGCTCCAACTATCTTCTTTGACTCATGATAAAATCTTTCTATGTGAGTATATACTTCAAACATTTATGATTTGTATATATGTAAAATATTTTACGATAAAAATAATTCCTCCATATCTTCAACATAAAAATTACTATTTTTGACTTCAAATCACAAGTTAGGTAATTTTGGTCATGTATTTTCAGTTATAATGATTCATATCATATCATAATACCATTCTGCATAAGGAAACATCCTAGACCCTTATTTTATATATCCGTATAGATTATAAACCCCTCTCCACTCTGGACTAGTATGAGTACAGGTTTAGTAACCAACATTTTCTTCATCTTCATAATAATCATTATGCATTCATTTATCTATAATAATATAAACCCCTTTTAATTTAACTTAGTGAGTGGATTATATTTTCATGAGAAATATTACACAAGAATTGGTAATATCTATCAAACCCAACAAAACTATGGATTTTATTTACCATGGTTTTTCTAGAAATTTTTTCAATAACATCTATCTTTGAAGGATCCACTAATATACCCTCACTTGAGATCATATGTCCTAAAAATGAGACTTTATGAATATAAAATTTACACGTTTTTAATTTAGTATACAGCTTCTCCTTACTCAGGGTTTTCATTACAATTATAAAATTATCTTTATACTCTTCCTTTATTTTTAAATACATAAGATTATCAACTATAATTACTATCAAAAACTGATCATGGTAATCTTTAAAGACTCTATTCATTAAATGCATTGACATATATGGAGAATGAGTAATTACAATTGAAATTACTATAAATTCATAATGTATATACCTTATACTGAAGGTTATCTTGGGTATATCCTCATTCTTAACCCTTATTTTATTATTTCCAAAATGATGGTAAATATTGAAAAAGTATTGTTCTCCTCATAATTGATCAAAAACGTCATCTATATGAGGTAGAGGATTCATGTTTTATATATTTATCCTATTAAGTTAGTGATAATCAATGAAAATATGCATTAACCCATCTTTCTTATTAAAAAATAGAAATAGGTGACCCCTTGGTGAAACACTCAGGAATATGAATCCATTATCAATATTCCCCTAGAGTTTCTTCTTTAATTTATACAACTCAATTAGGGACATTGTAACATCCTGACCCGAACCATCAGTTCTGAGATAGAATGCCACATGACCTCAGGCACACCTCCCCATACACCAGAGGGTGCCGACTAGTAGCGAGGGTATCAAGTAGAAACAATGGGAGACTATACCGTCGATATCATGTCATGGGAAAAATAAATACTAACACCATTATTTAAATAAAATAATTAATGAGAGTAATACATGTGAAAAATAAAATATGGAATACATGACACAATAACAGAAAAATACAAGGATCTTAGGATCAAGTAAATATAATAAGTAAAGGCATCAGAATACATCTCATTTGAACTCTATCCAACAACAATCACATCCTCCTACTTCACCTTTTCAATCATCCACCATAAGGCCTTTGCCCTTTTCCAGATCCCTAAGCATACAAGCGCACTGAAATGCCTAAGTAGGGTTTGAGTACAAGACTCGTTAGGACACCACCAACAACCCTTACCAACAGTGCATAAAATATACATGTGAATTCCATGAACATAATGTCATGACTCATCCATCAGGGCCTGTAGCATGACTACCCCAAGCCCGCCTTCCATAGGCCAGGGGCTGGGAACTAGCACCGAAGGCGTATTCTCTAAAACTCGGAAGGCATTGCCTTTATAACCTCTCATGTTAGGTTTAGGCTCAGTGGTCCCCACCTCCATAACCTCTCATGGGGTTTTTTTTTGTGGTCCCCAATTCTATAATCTCTCAACATACACATGGGTGTTTCTAATAAAAATAAAATGTTACAGAATTTTATTTTTATTTTTTTCTTTCACGAAAAAACCAAATACTAAGTTTCACCCTCAACAAACTACCATTAAGGTGAAAGTATCCTTAGGTGAATATTGGTACTACGAGTTAAACAGTGACCTCAGATTTTAATTATGATAACCAGTTCAAAAGTTACAAAAACCCACCCATCCGTTTATTGAATGTACCTGAAATAAAGTTCAAAAATTCATTTTGGGCACACCATGTCTTTGAATCATACACCGTTAATTTTTTTGGACTCAAAAATTCCCATATATTTAAAAACAATTTACATAGAAATTCCAGGTATTACATTCTCCCCACCTCAGGGCTTTATGTCCCCATAAGCCACAACTCAAACTAAATAAAAAAGTGGGGGTACTGAGCACAAATTTGAGCCTCCTACTCCCATGTGCTCTCCTAGAGGTTCTCGTACTGTCAACGAAAACACACCAGCAGTATCGACCTTCAATGAAGGACCTTCTCCTTTCAATCATCAATCTCTACTGGAACTTCTGTAAAAGTCTCCCCATCGTCGATGTGCAACTCTCCATGTTCAATTCTGTGGGAAGGGGCGTGCACATATTTCCTCAGCTGGGATACGTGGAAGACATTGTGCATGCATTGCAACTGAGGTGGAATAGATAAGTAGTAATACAACTTTCCAACTCTGCTGAGGACATGGAAAGGTCCGATGAATCTCGTAGATAACTTTCCACCTCGGCCAAATCTCTGCAAACCTTGTTAGGGTGAGACCCATATAAAGACATGGTCATCATCATCAAACTCTAGAGGTCTCCCTCTCATGTCAGTATAAGACTTCCGCCTGCTCTGTATAGTCTTTATCCGCTAATGGATGATTAGCACCTTCTCTGTGGTAGCTACTACCATCTATGGTCCCACAAGTGTTGACTCCCCTGGGTCGGTCCAGCATAAAGGTGATGTGCAAGGTCTCCCGTACAATGCCTCAAAAGGTGTCATCTCTATGGTGGAGTGTTAGTTGTTGTTGTATGAAAACTCCACCAATGGAAAGTGATCCTTCCAACTGTGACCGAAGTTGAGGGCACATGCACGTAGCATATCCTCGAGGGTCTGAATGGTCTTCTTAGTCTGGCCATCCTTCTGGGGATGGAAGGTGGTTCTCAAATGAAGTTGCATCCCGAAAGCCTCCTACAACCCCTTCCAAAGCTGAGAAGTAAAATGTGAATCACGATTTCAGACAATCGTCGAGGGTACTCTATGTAATCGCACAATATTCTATACATAGAGGTGTCTCGGGATCTCTACTGAAACCTGCGCTCTGATCGGTATAAAGTGGGCTAACTTGGTGAGTCGGTTGACGATCTCCCAAATCGAATCATGACCCCTGGATTTATGTGGAATTCCCATCTTGAATTCCATGGATATACCATCCCACTTTCACTCTAGGACCTCTAAAGTGTGAATCAATCCTGCTGGTACCTAATGCTCTGCCTTCACTTGTTGACAAGTGAGGCATCATGAGAAAAACTCTTCTACTGCTTTCTTCATTCAAGGCCACCAGTTCTATTATTGGAGATACTGGTACATCTTTGACACTCTTGGATATACCGCTAGAGGGGAAGTGTGGAACTACCTCAACCCTTCCTCCTGATGTGACACTGGTATCATGGTACGTCCTCTGGAGAGGATTACATGCTCCCTACCTTCAGAAAATCCATCAAGTGCATGTACTGTGGATATATGAGCATGTCGTGTCTCGCAATCAGCGTCCCCACATTGCGCCTCCCTGGCTCACTGAAGAATTGGGGGAGTTACTATAAGAGACTGTAGAAAAACTGCTCCATCATGATCCACAAAGGATATCTATAAAGCGGGCAGCTGCTCCATCACCTCACCTAGCAGTTGTATACCATATCTCATACCGAGTGAATTTTCTACAACGTTCCCCTTCCCAAGAGTATAGACTATCTCAAAGTCATAGTACTGGAAGAAATCAAGCCAACGTCATTGTATCAGGTTCAAGTCATTGTGAGAGAATATATATCTGAGACTCTTGTTATCCGAGAAGACATTAAAATGTTCGCCCTTCTAGTAATTTCACCACATCTTCAAGGCATATACCACTACTGCTAAATCCAGGTCATGGGTAGCATAGTTCTGCTCGTGCTATCTTAGCTGTCGAGAACTATATGAGATCATCACTCGCTCCTGCATCAGGACACATCCGAGTCCGGACCCAGATGTGTCGTAGTAGACTACATACCCTACACCCTCCTCTGGAAGCCTCAAGATGGTGGCACTAGTCAGCCTCTGCGTCAGATCCTAAAAACCTTGTTGACATCTCTCCGACCACAAGAATGGGTTTCCCATTCTTCGTCAATGCTGATAGTGGTGATACAACTCTAGAGAAATATGGCACAAATCTCCAGTAGTATCCAGCCAAACCCAAGAAATTTTGTACTTCCATCACACTCTTGGGTGGATCCCAAGAAAGTATCACCACAATCTTCACTAGATCCACTGTAACTCTAGCCTCCAATATGACATGCCCCAGAAGGTGAACCTCTCGGATCCAGAACTATAACTTCATGAGCATACTATAAAGATGGTGCTCTCAGAGTGTGTCTAGTACTACTTGAAAATGATAAGCATGATCCTCCTTAGTATTTGAGTAGATCAGAATGTTGCTGATGAAGACTACTACCAAGCGATCAAGGTATGACTGAAATATCCTGTTCATGAGTCCCAGGAAAATTAATAGAGAGTTGGTCATGCCAAATAGAATAATCAAGAACTCTTAATGGTCTTACCGACATCTGAAAGTAATCTTCTACACATCCTCGTCTTGTAATATGAGATGGTGGTATCCTGATCTGAGGTCTATCTTGAGAGAACCACCTTGCTCCCTCCAGGTGATCAAAGAGGTCATCAATCCTTGGAAGTGGGTACTTTTTCTTCCCGGTCACCTGATTCAGGTGCCGATAGATGACAGAAAGTCTCAAGCTCCCATCCGCTTTCTTGGCGAACAAAATCGGGGTTTCCCAAGGAGAAACATTGGGCTGAATGAATCCCTTCACCTGCAAGTCCTCTAGCTGTACACGCAGCTCACAAAGCTCCACAGGAGCCATCCGATATGCTAGTGTAGATATCAGTGTCATCTCGGGGTACATGTAAATGTAAAAGTCCACCTATCTACTAGGAGGTAGACCCGAGACATCATCAGGGAAAACATCAGCGTACTGGTCCACCACTATAGGATAACTCAGACTCCCCACATAAATCACTCTAAGGGTAAGGCAAGGCAACTGACGAGTGATCGGCTACACCCACCTCTGGTTAAGTCCATCCTGTGCTACAAAGCCTCCCTTCTCGTCGGTGAAGGTAAACGTAGTCCCATCCATGCGGACACACCACACTTTGCACCTAATAAAGTCAATCTAAGCATGGACTGTAGATGACCAGTCCATACCAAAGATGATGTCATAAGGCCTCGATGCTACTTCTAGGAGATCCTAGCTGAAGCTCTCACCTCCTAGAGTAAGCTCACACTACCGGAACTAGTGTGTAATCACCGGATCTTCTCATGTACAAGTATCTAGCCGTAAGGATCAAGAAAAAGACTCCATCAGAATCTCCATGCTCTGAATGAGGGCAATGGCAATAAATGAATGAATGGAACATGTGTTTAGAAGTATTGTAGCTATGGTGGAGTAGACACAGATCATACCTCCTATCATATCCGGAACATTTTGATCATAGAACTCAGCCACCTAGAGCTGAGCTCGCCCCTGTCCACCTACTCCCTATGGTAGGGGTGGACCACCTGGTGGTGGTGGAAATAACATCTCGAATCGTTGCCCACCACAAACAGCATGGCCTGCTCCTCTTCCATGTCCACCTGCTCCCTGCGGACCACCTCGATTGAACCTTTGTCTCTGCCTGGGCGTTCCTTTGACTGTCTTCTAATCATCCTTACTACGGGTTAGAAAATCACGAGCCATGTGACCCTACCCACCGCATGTGTAATACTTCCTACTCCTGGTATGACTGACTTTGTCTCCTGTGCCCCACACAATTGGTCCCAAGTCACGTAGTCGTCCACCTATAGGTCTGGTCCTCTTGGACCTGTGTGAAATTTGTTTGTTGCCAGCTGCAGAAGAATCCGCTATGTGATTACTAGAGGTGGGTCTCATTGATGGTGACTGCTCAGCAAGGAAAATCTCCACTAAGAGGGCTTGCTCTAACACCCCCACCTGCGTCGAGATGCTGAGTGAGATCATGGAAGCCCTGATCTCTTGCCTGAGTCCCTGCTCAAAGGTCAGGGCCCTGAAGAAAGTGTCCTACACAATATCTGTGGAGTAATGTGAGAGGTCAGTGAACCTCGCTGAGTACTGAGCTACAGTCATGATGCCCTGCTGCAGATGAAGCAGCTCCTATATGTGCATTGCACGAAGAGTCGTTGGGAAAAAATCTGCCCAAAATAGGCTCTCGAAGTCTTCCCAAATAAGTGTCACCTTGTCATGAACTTGGAGCATCAAGCTTCACCATATGCATGCTGCTGCCTGATGAATACTAGAGGAAAATATCACCATGAGATCAGTGGGTATCCCAACTGGTAAAAGAACTCTCACCACGGACTCCATCCAATCCTCAGCCATCTGTGGGTCTGTCTCTCCCCTGAACCTAGGTGGCCTCTGGCATTGGAAATCGTGCAACGCGCTCAAGCAGCTTGCACCTTCTGTTGTTGGGGCTGGTGGCATCGGTGGCCCAACAGGAAATGGTACTGCTGGTGCCTCTACTAGATGAGGGCCCTGCACCGAGGCCTCGTCTCTTAGTGGGATATCAGTGTGTAATACTCTCAGAACCCTAGCTGGCTGTCTTCGTGGAGGCATCCTGAAGAGAAATAGGTGCGCCATGGTCAATAAGTTATACCTGGTGAGATGGCTCAAGAGATCATAAATAACACTCTTGGAAACACAAATACAATCAGTGTTTTCATGCACTGAGTCAGAAATCATAAGTCTAGGTTCTGGTGTATGGATACATCGGCCACCACACCAACACTGGATTCCTTAAACTGATAACCACACTCACTAAACTTAACACCATTACTCCACAAAGAAAAGATCAGATTCATATGTTCTACAATAGAACCAACTCCTCTGATACCAATTTTTCATGAACCGTCCCCTGGGGCTCGTGCCGTGACTACCCCAAGCCCTCCTTCCATAGGCCAGGGGCTAGCGACAAGCACCGAAGGTGTATTCTCTAAAACCGGGAAGGTATTGCCTTTATATCTTGTAAACACATGCAACCAAGCACACAACAGGATAAAAACTCAAGTAAACTAAATATTAAAAGAGTAAGTACAATAAGCAAAAAGGGTCCAGTATACAAGCCCAACTGGAAAGTACAAGAAACTAAAAGTACGAGTAACTGGATTGGCTCCTGCGATCTCCCGCCAAGGATCCTATCTGAAGGGTAGGTACAGCTCTCAAACGGTTTTCTCTGTGGTACGTCTCGTCTAGGTCCACCTCCAAGATACCTCTAGTCCTGGTACTCTCATCCCAAGTCAGTGCTATCTATTGTCTTCACCAAACACAATGAGGTACGGGCATAGCCCGTGCAGGGGTGAGTATAACGATACTCAGTAGGGACCCCGAGACCCTCAAGGGATCACAAAATCTACAAAGGATAAACCAAGAATAATGAAATGAACTGATAACCCTACTTAGGTATATGCCCATACATATACCTAAGTTATCAAGTAAACCCATCTCAATCACGAGGAAAACATAAAGTCCAACTTCATAGCCCCAAGCTCAACTGTTCCACAAGGAAGAAATAAAACAAAGGAAAGTACCACATAGGTATGACACACCAAAGAATACCACCAAGGTATTACCATGAAGGATAGTACCACACAGTCATGGACCCAGTTCACACTAGGTATAACATAGATACAGTGGTAAATATGATTAGTTATAACTACTGAATCATCTTACTTCATTAAGAGACAGACCCACATAGGATCGCACGGTGCTGACCCACACAGGATCGCTTGGTGCTGACCCACATAGGATCGCTAGGTGTTGACCCACACATGATCACTAGGTGCTGACCCACACAGGATCGCTACGTGCTGACCCTCACTGGATCGCTCTGTTCTTACCCACACAGGATCGCTAGGTGATGACCCACACATGATCGCTCGGTGCTGACCCACACGGGATCATTCTTCATTCTTCATGACATAACCATCTATTGGGTTCCCGCACTAGGTTTGCTTGTCTCTGGGAGGGTCACCTCCACAAGCCACTGGTCGATACTCCAACTACCATAAAGGCCTATAAAGAAGTATCTAAAAGGATCACCTTGTCATAGGGGTCTCAATGCAAAAGACGACATGTCTATCGGACACCCGGTATGTAAGTTATTAGTCTTTTTAGTCCCGAGAGCCTGGTTGGATTCTTGCTCGATCCAACTCGACTGTACCCCATCTTAACCAAAATATCTAGTGGGGTATACTCAAAGGGACAATCTCACTCCAAGTTTTCCATCACCGTTGAAGGTTCGTCAAACTGACACTCGGTGCCAAAGTTGTGACCAAAAGAGCGTAAATGGGTCATAGTGGGTCTGAGTCCGGTCTGACTTGGTCTGACCCACCCGACTGAGTCGCTGGGTCTGGCCCGGTCTGATGGGCGGCCTGGCTTGCTGGGCTCAGCCTGGCCCACTGGGCGACTCGGCCTGTGCTGGGAAGTCCGGCAGGCCACGAGGGCCGTGGAGGTTGCGGGAGGCCGCGGGGCCATGGGGCGGCGCAGAAGGCTGCAGGGCGGCTCGAAGGCGGGGAGACTCGCCCACAGGGCGTCTCAGCGAGGTCGTGGGTGGCACAGAAGGATGCAAGGCAGTACGGTGTGGCCGTGGGAGGCTCGGCCGTGGGGAGGCAAGGCCGCGAGAGTGCCGCAAGGGCACGAGGTGACTCGGTAGTAGGGGTGTCACGAGGGCACGAGACTACTCGACCATGGTGGTGCCACGAGGGTGCCGGGCTGTGGGTTCCACCTAGCAGCAGAGGTCACGGGGCCGCAGGTGTCGCGGAGCAGCGGAGGCCGTGGGTGCCACGGAGTCTGTGTGGGCGGCGGCCGCGAACGGTGGAGCCGCGGGGCAGTGGAGGCCACGAGCGGTGGGGCGTCGTGCATTTTTCAGTGGTTCTCAAGTTCCACTGGTGCCAACCACCGACACTAGTCACCATCACCATCGAAAGGATCACACAAAAGATCCACAAGATTTGAGGAGGGGTCGGGCCATGATTTTTTGGCCCATACCCTCCGTGTTAGGGTGATCGTATGCGGCTCAAAAAGAACATGAATGAAGAATGTCAAACCCTAACATCCCGAAATAAATATTCCCAACCTGAAAAAGAAAACATCTGTCGATAAACATGATAGTGAGTTAATCTGAGTTCTTTGTTTTAGGAGGGTAGAACATAGGAATATAACCATACTCAATTTAAACCCCTACCTCGGATTGTTCATTGACATTGGCATGATAAGGAAGTCGAAGAAGGTGAAGAGAGTGCTAATGATCATTGCTTCTGAAACCACACTTCGATGTCAGGCTCATTCTTCGTCCTCTTCCTTTATTATTGAAGAACGTTCTTCGATGGCATTCTTCATTGGAGAAGTGTAATCCTACTAATATTTCTCCTCTCCCAAAACCACCAAATTGCAATGTAGCCAACTTATGATATGTTTCCCCAATTTTAATTGTTGGCACAATTTCAAATTAGATTAATTAATTCCATAAGTTGGTATAAAAAATTAAAGGTGAGAGTTGGCATAATTAAGTGAGGGATATCAAGAGGTTTCTCCCCATTAAGAGGAAGTTCAAAAGGGTTCAAGGGGTTTTAAGCCTTAGGTGGTCTCCACCACCATAAACTCTCATGGGAGGTTTAGGATCAGTGGTCCCTACCTCTATAACCTCTCATGGGAGTTTTTTGTTTAGTGTTCCCCACTTCTATAATCTCTCAACATCAACATCGGTGTTTCAAATAAAAATAAAATGTTACACAATTTTATTTTTATTTTGTTATTTTGTGAAGAATCCAGATACTAACATTCACCCTCAACCAACTATCGTCGATGTGAAAGTATCCTTAAGTGAATATCGGCACTGTGAGTTCAACAGTGACCTCAGATTTCAATTTCGAGAACCGGTTCAAAATTTATAGAAACCTGCTCACATGTTTACTGAATGTACCCGAAATAAAGTTCAGAAATTCATTTCGGGCACACTGGATCTCAGAATCACGCGCCATCAATTTTTGTGGACTTATAAAATTCCCATATATTTAAAACAAATACTTGAAAATTCTGGGTCTTTACACAGAAAAAGGTACATATATAACAAAAATATATCACACAAGTACCAACCACATGTTGGTTTCTCAAGGACCGTCTCTACCTACTTCGGCATCATGTATGGAGAAAAATACATAGTTTGGCATAATGTCATATGAACTTAGAGGAACAACATGATACATCCCCTCTATGGAGTATCCCAAAAGTATGTATGGCACATTCCCGTCGGTAGGGATTTCCCAAGTACATACCAACAAATGTCAAGCATATCCCTCTCAATGGATAGTATAGAAGCATGCATCAAATTTCACATGCCGACCAATGTTAAAAACATCCCTCTCAAACGATATCCCATAATTATGCGACACATCCCATGGTTTGGAATAGAAAAAATGTATGTGCAGATCAAATGTATGGTGTAATCCACTTGAAGGATAGTCACGAACATGCGTTAAATATCACATTTCATCAATCATGTTTCATATCTCACATGTTTTCCAATGTCAATGAATATGTGTGTCACGTCTCACATGATGACCAAATAAGAAAAACATGCACGCTAAACTACAGTAGAAAAAATACAATATATATGATACATAATGAAAATCAGAGTTTAGAAATCATGTCAAGTCAAACGGTATCATAATCATAGTCATCACAATCTATATACTAACAATACAATAATTGATCAAAGATTAAACACATACACATCATGTGACCAAACATCAAACATAGGTCTCACAGTCTACACATGCATGGAAACAACCATTCCAATAACCTATATAAAATATGCACTAATTTAAATAGCTTCCCACGACCACACACACACACCATAAATTAGGTCAATAACTTGTATAAGACAATAAAAAAAGTTAAGGACTTCCTACAAATACACATGAACACCAACAATAATGCCAATAACCTATATAAAACATGAACTAATGTCAAGAGATTATTACGGTTACACACAAACTAAAAATAATTTCAATAACTTGTATAACACATGAACAAAATTTAAGGGCTTCCTACATATTGGTTTCACACTAGGCTACACACACACTCCAAAAAACATTTCAATAACTAGTATAAAATATGAGTTAAAGTCAATAGCTTGCTACCTTAAGTGAAATGATGACTGAAGATGTGGGTTGACTTCTGAGTTTAATTACACCATTGAAACCTTGTTTCATTTGTAAAAAAATTTTGTTTAAAAATTTTCTCATCGAGACAAAACTAATGACACTGAAGAAACATCAATCCAATCAATATTTTAGGAGATATTGAGGATTGAAGTTTAAAATAAATAAGAAAAATTAAATAAGAAGAATGGAGGAGAGAGGGTAAAAGAGACAGGGAATGAGGGTAGTGGGAGGGGGGTCCTCGCATTCCTCTTATACACATGAATTCAATGCCCCTCCTTCCATGATTTCTACATATTTATTGTGTTTTAACATCAACTAGTGTTCAATTATCATTTAATTTAATTCTATTTAATACCATTTATAAAATCGAAATGAACTCATGCGTAGGGCATAAATTCTATTTTCATTCTTCATGTACACTGCCCCCATTGGACTCTATTAATTCAAATATTTATTTAAATATTTAGTCCTCTTGAATCCATGCACTATTCATTATATATATATATTAAAAATAATCCATATATATATGCATGTATATAAACATGTATATATATATAACCCAAAAATATATACACATGTTATATATATATATAACATATATATATATACACATCATATATATACATACTTTCATATGTATATACATTGATATATATTTAACATATATATTATTTTCCCAAATTAATAATGATTATAACAACAAAAAAAATTTATTATTAATATTAATTATCTATTATTAATTCCACCATTAACATTTCAAAACAACAACCATTAAATAATGATAACTGTTAATAAATTAATATTAACTACACATTTTAATTTAATTGGCACAATTTATAGTATCACCATTATTACATTTCATGCTCATTATTACCACCATAAAAAATCATTAATCATGGAAGTATATTACCATTTTTTAATTTTACACAAATAATAATAACAATAAAGTTATTATTAATATTTATAATTTCCCAAAAAAATATTTATATGAAAAATAACTTCTCACAATGTGAAATTTGACCAAACGTCTTACGGTCACAATTGTTATACCATTCCTTGGGTAAACCCCATGTCTCGGACATAATAATGGCCTTATATTTCTCATAAGATGCGCCATTTGAGAGATATTAATTATTTATTATTTAAAAATCTGAATAATAAATTAATTAAATATAGAAAGGGAATTATCGCATGTGATGTATCTAAACACCCAATGCACATTAAAGTAATACCATGTCTAAGGTAAACCCCTTTTTCCAAACCCAAAGGAGGTATCGTATTTCTAATAGGATATACCATTTGGGATTTATTTCATTTTTTGAAAAAATCACATAAAGATATGAATAAAATATATTTAAAACAATTTAAAACATTAATGTTTGTCTTTGGCACCCATGATCCCCTCTCAAAAAGGTCCACCCATGGTATCTGTGTCCGAACAAATCACATAAACCTATGAAAAAAAATCCACATATATAAGAAAATAAATCTTATGTTATTAATATTATAAATAAATAAATTAAAAATTAATATGAATTAAAACACCAAAAAAAATCAACTTTAAATAAAAAGACACTTAGAGTAATACTTGTCACACCATGAATTTTATTGAGGTTTGGTTGATTCTTAACGTCAAAAAATGAGGTATGGAATATTTTCCTAAAGTATCAAAATAATTCAAAAGTGTTTTCTTGGTTTTAAGATTGTCACTTCTTCTTTTAAATGAAAATAATGTTAATTTCAAATAAATAAAAATTTGGAGTTATATCGGTCACACTGTGTGTGGGATTGAGGTGTGTTTGATTCCTATACATAAAAAATACATAATAATTATTTTTCTAAAGTATCAAAACAATTCAAATGAATTTTCTCCATTTTTAGTTTTTCATTTTTGTTTTTTACTAAAATGTCATTTCAAACTAGAAATACACACTTTGAGTTATACGGGTCACATAATGCTTCGGTTTGATGTAAGTATACTTCCTACATGCCAAAATGTCTTATTAATTACTTTTATAAATTATCAAGACAATCAGATCACATTTTATTGTTTTTTAGTGAGTGACACGTGTTTTGAATTCAAATGTCAATTTTAAAATGATAATGGGTACTTTGAGTCATAACAATAAAACCGTGCATTAGATTGAGGCAAGGTTGATTCATATAAGTCAAAAATTAATCATGGAATGTTTAACTAAATTATCATAACAATCCGAATGTATTTTCTCAATTTTTAGTAAGTCACTTATTCCTTTTGATAAAATTAAAGTCAATTTTAAATAAAAAATCTGCACTTGAAGTTATATCAATCGCACCATGAATAATATTGAGGTGTGGTTGATTATTACATGTCAAAAAATGAATTATGGATCATTTTACTAAATCATTAAAATAATATGAATGCCCTTTCTTAGTTTTGAGTAGGTTAGTTTTTTTACTAAAATTGATGTCAATTTTAAATAAAAAGACGCACTTTGATTCATATCGGTCACACCGTGAGTCATATTGAGGTATGGATAATTAGAAAATGTCTCAAATGACTGACAAAACCTTTTCCTAATGTATGAAAACAATCTAAATACATTTTATTGTTTTTGAGTTGGTCATTTGTCCTTTTTACTAAAATTGATGTCATTTTTAAATAAAAATATGTACTTCGAGTCATACCGGTCACACTGTGCATCATATTGAGGTGTGATTGATTCCTACATGTCCCATATGATTCATGAATTATTTTAGTAAAGTATCTAAACAATCATGATGAATTTTCATGGTTTTTAGTATGAAACTTGCTCCTTTTGGTAAAATTAATGTCAATTGTAAATAAAAAGACACACTTGGAATCATACCAGCCACATTATGCATCGTATTGATGTATGGTTGATTTATTCATATAAAAAATGACTTATGGATTACTTTCATTAAGTATCGAAAAAATTGAATGCATATTTTTAGGTTTTGAGTGGGTCAGTTTTTTTTCTAAAATTGATGTCAACTTGAAATAAAAAAGACTCACTTGGAGTCATATTGGACACACTGTGCCTTATATTGAGGGGTGTATGATTCATATGTATCCCAAATGACTCATGGATCATTAACCAAAATTTTAATAAAATAATAATATATTTTCTTGGTTTTCATTAGGTCCCTAGTTCCTTTTGCTAAAATTGATGTTAATTTAAAATAAAATGATGCACTTTGATTCATACCAGTCGCACCGTGCATCAGATTTAGGGGAGGATGATTCTTACACATCTTAAATGACTGATGAATTGTTGTACTAAAGTATCAAAATAATCCAAATCTTTTTTCTTGTTTTTTAGTAGGCCAATTTTCTTTTTTACTAAAATTAATTTAAAATTTAAATAAAAAAGACAAACTTGGAGTAATTACGGTCACACTATTCCTTGAATTGAGGTACAAATAATTCCTAAACATCCTGAATGACTCATGGATTTTTGACCTAAATTATCAAAACAATCCATTTTTTTCTATTTTTTCAGTACTCAGTTTGTTCTTTTTTAGTAAAATTGATGTCAATTTTAAATAAAAAGATGCAATTAGATTCGTATTGGTCACAACATGTGTCAGATTGAGGTGTGAATAATTTATAAACATCCCAAGTGACTCATCTATTCATCCTCAACTATACATGACTAGTTAGCTAAGAGAAAAGAAGCCACATCAAGGGACTAGGGAAAAATAGTTTATCCCATAGCTCAACCCAATAAGAGAGTGAAAGTAAACTTGTCCAAACATAAGGATCTTGGAATAGTGATAAGATTAAATTCTCATCAATTCATCACTTTCTATAGCAGGATAGTAGAATAAACCAACCAAAAGAAGATAAAAATGGAAATCATGGGGTATACCCCACACGTCTTCACCTCTTATGAAAGAAGAGTAAATAAAAGTGAGGTATGGGAACAAAATTGGTAATTATACCCAACCCAAAGGGGGTGTTAACCCAAAATGTGACAACACCACAAGGGCTCCCATACATCACCCAGATATACCCATCTTAGACTCCAAGTATCATGATTTTCCGACCTCATTAATAGTAACGGGATTGTACTTGAGGTATTAATGGTAACATGAAAACAAATATATCATACTCTATTAGATCAGCCATTAAGATTTCACTCATCGGATAGATACACACCATCATGAATATTTCTACCATTTCCAATGGTAATTTGAGAGAATGTTATCCATCAAGAAAAACATATAATTTCCAACTCTAGTTCCTGAAATAAGAGGTTCTTCCATCACTAACCTACATCTTGTTTAAGGATAAAGAAACCAAGTGGAGATACCCAATCCTCACCACTTCCCTATAGTTGATGAATCAATAATCTAAACCAAGTACTATGTTCATCTTCTCTACAACATGGAATAGAGGGACCCTCACATTTCCACTTCCCTATAGTTGAGGGAGTACTTGATCCTAACTAACCCGCAAAAACCTTGATCACTCCTATTTAGAGGGGCTCGCGTCTCGGTCCATCAAGGGAGCACTAAATTCTAACCAGGTATCACGTATAACAAATAGAGGGGCCCTCTTCTAAGAACTATCCTAAAAATCCAAGGGAGTTCCCAATCCAATGGAGTACCCACTCCCTACATCAACATCAATTTGGGGGAGTACCACTCTGTATGTGAGGACCCCCGCCCTGAGACAACTGGGGAATACCACTTAGAGAATAAAATAACCACATTCTAATATGATAGGGGATTAACAAATCTATAGATTGAGGACCCTCACCCTAACCTGGTAGGGGAGTACCACTCAATGGATAGAGGACCCAAATCCTAGTATGATAGGAGAGTACTAACTCTTCCAGTTCATTCACGATGGGTGACCCACACCCCGGTACAATAGGGGAGTACCAACTCCAGGCTAGAAGAACCGCTACCGGGAATGATAGGGGAGTGCCAAATCTTCCAGAACAACACGTATTGATGACCAACACCCTATAATGATAGGGTAGTTCTGACTCCAAGGATAGAGGACCTACACCCTAACATGGTAGGGGATTACCCACTCTACCTATACGTCACGTATGGAGGACTTGTTCCCTAGAAAGACAGGGTATTACTGAATCCATGGATAGAGGAACTTCACTATGGTCTATCAAGGGAGTTTCTACTCTATCTCACCAATAAGTATAGAGGTCCCACACCCTGGCATGATAGGGGAGAGTTGTCCAAATTTATGAACAATATGAGGAACCCATTCCCTAAACCATTCGGGGAGTACCAAAAATTTAGAAAGAAGTCCATCAACAATTCCCAACATTTCATGTGTCTGCCCTAAACACTCAAGACTATGGAACTCAATCACCACACCTTGATGTTTTCCACTTTGGGCAGCACTAACTCACCCTCATAGTTTTAGCTCGCCTCACAAGGGCGCGTCTTAGTGGGTAATAGTTTCTTCTTCCTCGTGAGTCCAAGGCTTTTCCAAACCACCTCTCATCTCAAAGAAATAACCAAAGGTAAAAGAATGCATTCCCACAACATGGGGAGTCCCATATCTACCAAATAAAATAGGAAAGGGAAACTCGTGCCCTGATTCCATTGGGATGTACCAGTCCCATCATCTCTCTTCAAGAACCACACTAATCTTCAGCATCGGTTGAGCAACACTAAAAGTAGAATCATTCTTATCATAACTCATATAGTAACACCATAGTGAGAAGGGTAACCAAGAATTTTTATAATATGGGAGAACCACTCTACCAATTTATAGAGTTTAGGGGACCCACATCCCAAAGTTGAAGAGAAGGGTACCAACCCCAATGTCAACCTAGTGATTCAGCCTGATCACTACCAAATACTTTCACCATTACACAAGATTTTTTATCATAATGTTCCACATCATATCTCTTAGGTCGAAACTGATGGAACCATCACGTCCTATGCGAGAAAAATACTCAACATAGGCTACTCACATGCCTGAATCCGAGTCCCAGAGAAGGACATACGGAAGGAGGAAGATCTCATGGAGATCCCCTAGGAGTACACAACATGAATTGAGGAACACATAGTGTGTGAGCCTACCTGAGCACCTGGATGTGTATCTAGTCTACACAGTTTCCAAACCAAGTATGGTTACATGGAATTTAGAGGAGGTACATGGTGTGTCCCTCTTCAACCAGCCCCGTGCCATGTATTTTAACCCATGTCAATGTACCAGACCCTATGTTTATGTACTTTAGTCATGTGTTAGTACATGACCATATAATTTTCCATGGATAACTCAAGCCACATCCCATGGTCACACAGTTTGGGGAACTACATGGCATGTAACCCTAGTACATGGAGTTTAGCCCCAAATTTCATCTTCCCCAAATAGGAATGGATATACAGCATGTTTCAATGGACTACACGCTAGGTAGATGGTAATTCCAGTTGGGAATCACATGAAAAAATTCCTAATTCACTGAAATTCAACCAAATAGACATTGATCTACCTAGTAGGTATCAAAAAAATTTAATAGGTATATAAAACCTTAAAAAAAACAAAACAGATGGGATTGGGTATAAAAAATTCCAAAATTGAGGGAAAAACACCAAAGATTCGGTTGAATAATGGTGCTCGGATCATTCTGGTTCTTGATCTAATGATGATCTACATCCGAAAATGTGATTAGGAAAACTTTTCTTCATAAATTTGCCATTGGTTCATCATTACAAAAGGGAGAAGAGGGGGTATCTTCATTTTGGTTGTGCGCACCCAACATGAGAGGGGAGGAGAGGGATTTAGGTTAGATTAAATTAATTAATTAAATTTTTAATTAATTAATTATTCCTCCATAAACTAACCCACCAACTTGCCTCTAACTAAACCTCTTTGCATGGAAGATATTATGTCGCACCTAGGGTAAACACAACATTTTCGACTCAATCGTTGTCTCAAAAATCCAATCTGAGACATCATACGAGAGTTATCCACATTTTAATATAAATTATGTGTGCATGATATTTTTTTTAAAATCACTATGTTGAGGATATCCGGGCCCTGGATTTTTATTCCAACTTAGTGCATCGATTTTAAAATATTCTTGGAATTATACCAGATTATTAGAGGTCAAAACCTGGGTATCTATATCACTACCACCTTAATATATTTTCATCCTTGAAAATCAAAATGATTGGTAGAGGGAAAAGAAACTGAGCTCTACCCTTTGAATCACATGCCATCAATCTCTCCATCGGTTCTCGAGATAATTTCAATCATGAACTCTAGTGGAACACCAAGGACAAACCACTCTTACATCTAGCTTCTATCAGGACACCATCATACAAAAAACAGGCGCATGTCCCCTCATCTATGACAGGTGGGAAAACACAAATAACCATGGTCTATCTTTAGTCCTAGGTTCTAGTGGTACCCTATCTTGATAACATGACATAGTTACTAATGTAAACCCATAGTTTACATCTACCCAAGCATAAACTATCTCACGAACTCCTCATGTGTTTTGTGTTCATGGTTGATGCTGAACACATGAGGGTACCAATGAACAAGATAAGAAGGTAAAATCATCCAACCATGAGGTGATAGACATAGAAAAAACATTTCATACCCCGTTTGTCTTTTACCCTCTTAGAAGGAGAGTAACCCAAACCAGAAACACCACCACACCCATTAGAGGCATCCCAACTATGTATAGATGGTAGGAAACCAATCCAAACTATGAAAACATCATAGGGTCTAACTATGACACTACAGAATGATTCTAAGAAACACTCTATACTATTGAACCTTTCCCTAAAGACATAAGTTATAGAGATTCATCCACCACACCTTGATATTATCCCCTTTGGACGACATTGAATTGAATGCACAGTTTTAACCACATCACTGAAATGAATCTTGGTGGGGGAAGGACCTCTCCTTCTTGAGAATTTGAAGCTACATCAAAAAACACCAACACAGTGTTCTACTGACACCTTGTGTCACCCTGTTTTAAACTTTTAGAAATAAGTGGAATGAAAAGAGTACATCACAATAGTGTCTAGCAATTGCTACTACGTAGTGTAGAAAGGAAAGAAGGTGTACCTTTATTCATCCTCAATTATTTTGGGTCAAATGCCTCTATGGCATGTAGTGTCCTCACCTGCATCCTATAGATCCCTAATTCTGATGTGGACCACACGAGTGTAGTGGTGGAAACACCTCAAACTACCTGTCACCTCCCACAACTCTACTAGCTCCTCTTCCTCGTCAAACACCTTGAGGAAATCTCTACTCCAAGCACTACCTCTGTGAAGGCATCCCATCATCTGGCACCCTGTTAACATCATAGGGGATTCTAAAATATCTAGAAATATTCCCCAAATCTTCACAAGCGTAACACATCTTCTCCTACGGCTGACCTTATCCCCAGCGTTTCTCGAGTACTATGAGCCCATGTGCCTGTGTCACTACAAAAAATGGATTATACTAACACAATTTTATAGATAGATAATATATCTGTTGGTAAAAATGAGCATTTCAAATAGATATAAATATTTATTTGTATTGATTTTAAGCACCAACAGTTATTTTTACTAATAGATATATCTATTGGTATTGATTTTTTGACACAAAAAAATCTTTCACTAACAGTTAAAAATATTTTTCTATCATACTAATACCAACATTTCTTTTAATAACACTTGAATCTATTGTTAATAACAACTTTGACCAAAAAATCTTTTATCATTAATAAAATTTATTACAATACACAATTCAATGATAATAATCACTTAATAGAAACCAAAATTTTTATATAGATTATTATTTTTATGACCAAAGTCAATATTTAAGTTTAGAGGTTTTGTTGAAAATATATCATCAATTGATTTTAGTTTCCAATTTTCTCTAAGTATAAATATTGATTATATTTTCTAATGTTTTTTATTAAATAAAAATTTATATACTTTTAATGAAAAGTTTAAATTATTATGATATTTTAATTTAATAAACATAATAAATAAAAACATGATAATAAATAAAAAAATTATAACCATAATTTAAAGATAAATAATTAATAGTTGATATTCACATATTGAAATATTATTTTTGATTATTAAAAATATTATTTTTTATAATATTTAATATTTATTATATAAAAAAATTAATCGGATTATCCCCTTGAGGGTTTATGGATTTTTCCTAGTTTTTCATTCAATGAATTCTTTCAAGTTGTTTCTTATTCATCTATAATGGGGATCCCATTTGTCTCTAATTTTCCTTCTTAGTTTTTCTTCCCTCACATCATCACCTCCTTATATATAGACTTAATATCTCGATTTTGGTTCTTCTTTGGTGCTTGTCCATGTAACGATCCTAGTCGAGAGCTGCATTTCCATTTCTAGTTCATCCCAGATCACTTCATTGGAGATGCATCTTTCCCTTGTTGGTTGTATTTTATCTCAGTGTCATTGAATTACTTTTGGTGTCTTTGATTTATCTATCTTGATAGTTGTTCTAAAATATTTGTTTTGATTGTGGTTGTGGAAGTGAATCTCAAAAGGGATTCAGAGGTAGTGGTTCTTGGTGTTTATTTGAAATTTGGATGCTTCTCTCCTATCGTGTCTCAATTCCTATTGTGATGAAGCCTTGATACATTTCTTAGGGTTTTGGTGATGCTAAATAATTGTTATAGTACCTCGAAACAATTGTTCATGGTGCACTAAAGGGTTTGGTGTTGTGGTTCGGGTAGTTGTTCTCTAGTAATCCTTGGTTAGTTTTTTCATTTAAGTTATTTCATGTAGGTATGAGTTTTCACCTAAGATGTTGGTGGTTCTTCTCGTTTGATTTCAATATTTAAATTAGACTTCAAATATATCTAAATGTTCTGAGTTGGTTTGCTGTTGTTCATTTTTCTATTTCTTGAGTGAAGATGATGGATGTTTATCTAAAGATTGTTTTCCACTATTATCCTTTGGATTCTTCATTTATTTTCCATGTCATGGATGAGATGTTTTCTCGTCAGGATTTATGTTATGTTCAATATTTTTTTATGATTCCGAGCCTTTCTATTTTATGTTTGGATTAAGTCTTAATGTGTTTTTGTAGTTGCTGCTATATTTGAGCTGATGCCAATATTTTGATGGATAAAGCACCCGGAGGATCCAATAGTTCACAGTTACTGGTTTTTTAACTGGATGATGATATATATCTTTATTATAATTGATTTCTTTACATAGGTTACGTGCCTGGAAATTTTTTTGGTAATTTTTTTCAAAATAATTGAGCATCGAAAAGTGCTATTGAGTCACTAGTCACTTGAAATGCCAATGAGAAATTTAAACAAAAAACCATTGTTGTTGTTGTGGTAACCGGTTATATAATATTCTTTGTATTTATAGAGGATGAATTATTATTTCTAAAGATTTAGTAGTTTTCCATTTTAATTTATTTCATAGTCATAATCCCTTATATTATTCAATGCCTTAGGGGGGGTTTAGTTTCTCATAAATTATGGATAAATTGAACTTCAACGGTGCTGTTATGGTCAGACTATTGCATCCCCTGCTATGTTCCAAATATATATAGTAAGGAAATAGGCACTAAAATGATTTATTCTCCAGATTACATTTAATTAAATTAAAATTTTACTAATAAAATGAGAGGATAAATTTATTGATGTTTGAAAAAAAGTTTAGTTTTATTAATCATTTGTTAATGTGTTGGGTGATGATAATAATACATGGGAATGATGATTAATTTCATTTTCAATTGTAGATTCATATGTCCCTTGTGGATGAGAATAAGAACATTATTGAATATATTTACATGGACATGCAATATTCCATTTTGTATTTGATAATGTGTATCATGACGATCCAAAAGTAGTAGATTCATCAGTAGTTGGTCATGGAGCATATAGAGAAGTCAAGGCCTGCATGTTTAAGGTAACATATTGAATCTTAATTATTATTTGATTGATAAAACTAACCTCATTATTCCCCTTATCTCGTTCTCATATTATTTCTTGAAATGCGAATTCAATGTTTGATTTTAGTAGTTTATGATAGATTGTGCAGAGCAGTGAGGCCCACATGATTAAGGTGATATATTGAGGATTAATTTCTTTTTGAGTGACCACAATGAATAATTTATTCCCATCATCTCATTATCATATAATGTCTTAAAATTTGAATATACATCTTGATTTAAAATAAACAACCAAGATGAATGAGTATCATTTGATATTACAAAGAATTAAATGAGGTCCCAAATATGATCAATCACCTAACATAGAAGTGGTGAACTGTTAGCTTCCCATAAATGTTGAATTTTGAAATTTTATTTATAGAAAAATCCTTTATAATTTACATAATCACAAATATATACACCAAAAAATATGGAATTATAGTGTTTTATAGCATAAATGGTGTTCAGTTGTGGAGGGATGTGATTCAAACAAGAGATGGGACCTATAAATATTGGTGCATGGAGGATAAAAAGGTATGAGTGTAGTATATTTTTTGTTTTATAACACTCTCAAATGGTTAATTATATTTTAGACATTAGAGGCCAAGGGAATATTATAGATTCTTTAATACATAGCTATGTCGAGCTATTTATTTATTAAAACTTTCCCTCCCAACTTTTTGGCACCATTTTACTACCCAGCCTCTATAATCTTTTTGTGTATATTTTTCAGTTTGTTTTAGATCACCAATCATGTTTTTGTTTGTAGAAAATGATGAATCACTGATTCTAGGTTTCTCTTGATAGATGAAAACAAGCTGACTATGGTATAACAATGAAACTTAAGGATTTTTTTATTCATTCAATAATAATGATGCATAATATTCCACAGGACAAATTCAAACTCTGGGATTAGAAACTAATTTTTGGTGGAAGTTTTTTAACCGTGTAAATTGTTCAAAAAATTCATAAATGTGCTTCAATAAAAAATTTATTTTAGATAATATTTTATAATTTCTATTGGAATATTTTTACTACATTCATCTAGTGGAAATTACTAAAATTTCTAGTAAATTTTACATTAAAAGTAACATGAAGGTTTTTTTTGAAACTTTTTAGTGATTTTTTAGTAAATTTTCCAAGTGAAACCACTAAAATGAAACTTTATATTAAAAAACATATATATTGAAAAAATTAATTGAACATTTTTTGGTTGAACATTTTAATAAAACCTTTCCATTGGATTATCTTAGTAAAACCTCTACTACAATGTAAATTTTCCACCGTGGGGATTTTTTCTCAATTAGAATCTTTTTTAGGTTCACTAAAAAAATTATAGGTCTTTTCCCACAGATTTATTTTGAAATTGTAAGGTGGAAAAGTTTATTGAAAAGTTTCATTAAAATTTTACAGCAAAAAATATCGCTTGAAAAAATACATTATAAAGATATGGTTGATTGATGTGAGACCCCTGAAAACTATAGTAAAATACCACATTAATGAGTTTTAACAATTAATACCAACATCATACAAGAAACATGAATGGGGTTTCTATTAAAATGTTTCTATTTTGAAGATATATTCACTAAAAAACATTAAACTCAATTATCCAAATGGTTTTTTAAGGTAGAATGTTTGAAAAATATGTAGTCACCTTCACATAAATCATCTATTTTCATAGATGATTCGATGCTAATTATTTTTTTGTCAAAACTTTTTAAATTTTAAAAATGAAATTTGGTAACCTAGATCTATCTCACATGTCATTTTCTTATTTCCTATAACTTTTACTCTCAATTTTTTATGCCTTTCTCATCACCAACCATTTTATTCTATTAGTTTTGTATTTATATAAATGATAAAAAAATAATCTTATAGGACTCTCCATAGTATGATAGTTTTTTTGATAATAACATATTTATATTTTTGGTATATGTATTTCTGTAAATGTATTATTGATTAGTCATGTTTTTTTAAATTTTTATTCTTTTTACTGAGTTTCTATTTGTTTTTTGTGGTTTTTTTATCAGAAGTTGGTGAATTACTTATTTTATAAATATTTATAACATTCATGATTACTGAAGGATCATGTTTTGATATTGGAAGAGCATGTATGTATTTTAGAAGAGTATGATAAGAATCTTGGACAATTCACCTTATAGCGTGGTGGTGGATCATAATGTACAAAGACTATACCAGAACCTCCTCTATTTCAGGTCAAATTTAAACCTACTTCTATACAAGGTATCCTTTATTGTCATAACAATGACTTGAGGCTCTTGAAGGGAACCAGATCTAACCTATTTTGTTTCTTCTAAGTGGTAACATGGGGTGTGATGAATGATCTTTGGTGGTCTACTTGAAGATTGGAGTAAAGGAATGACATGCAGTGACATAAGCAAATCCTAGGTTTTGTGTTTTTTAGATCTTTTTACGTATCAATCATCTTAAGTATGTATTGATTTATTTTTTATTAAATTTCATTATTAATATGATTGATATTTTTCTAAGTTTTAACATGTACGAAAATATTCTTTGGTAAGATAATTAAAATAGATGTATTATATATAATAAATTAATAAATATAATTTGAAATTTTCGTAATAAATATTAAAATACCCAAACATAATATCTTATTTAAAATATAAATTGCCGAAAGATATTAATTATTGTTATTGATTATGCAATTTGATAATTATATTACCAACAGATAAATTTTTCATAGAAATATGGTGCTAACAATTTTGACCAACATATATATTATCTTTTGGTATTATTGTAATTTAAACAAGACTATTTTATCTGTCACAATAACATTGAGCGATAGAGTTTTTACCAACAGTTTAGTGATAAGACAATTTTTGTTGGTAAAACATTTTACCAAGAGAAAATTTACTTTTTCCAAAAGATATACCCTAGTTGGTAAAAGCTAATTATTTTTTAGTGGGTCTTGGCATGGGTATGCCTCGTGTTCCATGATCCCATCATCTTCCATATGCCAGCTGCTGCATATGCCTTAACCTCGTAACTACCACCTCGAGCCACATCCTTATCTCCTTCATCTAGGAATCTCTCTATGACTAGAGCTCTCTCCAGTACCTCTACATAAGAAGGGAGGCACAAATAGACCACATCAGATCTAACATTTCTGTAGTGGCCCTTCTCAAAGGTATGAGATCTAAAGAACTGGACTCACACCATATCTAGGGAGTAATATGATAGGTTTTTGAACCTTACTAAGTAATCTGACACAATCATTTCACCCTGTCAAAGATTTAGAAGCTCTTAGAGACGCATTGATCTCAATGTGGCTAGATAGAACTCTTCTTTGAAGAGTGACTAGAGCTCTACCCAAGTAAGCATCGCCTCTTTCTGGTACTTCATCACTAAGCTCCACCATCGTCTAACCTAACCATGTAGAAGGCCCACCGTTATGATCACTATCTTATCTAGACGTGTCCCCACTAGATGGAAAATTAATGTGAATACCTCAATCCAGTAATCTAGTACCTAGGGGTGTGAATCATCCTCGTACCTTAGAGGTCACTACCTCTAGAAATCATGCAATGAACTTATCCTACATGCATCCTCAACCTGAACTGCCAGTACAACCAGCTTCTCAATTGGTGGTGGTGATATCACCTGACCACCTAGAGGTATCACATCAGAACCAGTTCCATAAACTGAAGCCTCTTCACATGGAGGATTCTCATCACAATCACATTGTGGAATCCTATTTGGTTTTCTTCATAAAGGTATACTGAAATTGAATCAAGATGCACCATTGTCAAAGAGTATATCTGGAGAGATGACTCATGAGGGACATGAAAAATCCAAAATCTAGTCATATATGATGCATGTACCATTTATTCCCATACAACCAATGTCCTAATTTACTGAGTCAAAACATATGTTTTTAGAGTTATGCTGAATGAATACATCAACCACCACACCAATACTAGAACATATGGCCTGAGAGCCGAACTCGAAACATCCTAACACTATCTCTATGCAACCCAACCAAATCCTATTAAGGGGAAAAGTATAAAAAAATACCAAGTAATGAACATTCTATGATACCATTATCTCACGACCTAACACATGTTGGGGTTCGAGATACAACTCTCGCAATCCCTCCTTTATAGGTCATGCATTCATGAAGAGAGTTAAATGAAAAACGAAACTTGAGGAGGACTTTTCATAAAATAAATGTACACACACACACCCAAAAAAACATAAATGAAATAGTGCAGAGATATTAAAAGGTGAAACTGAAATGCATGCACCAATCTATCCCAAATAAGATTAAAATAGAATTACATAATTAAAAAGGAATAAATAAGTTCCAACCAATAGAAACTGTAAAAGAGCCTAACTTGCTTAGAAGGAGGGTATCACTGCCAAAAGTAACTACCATAAATATTATTTTACCAACTCTGATAAACACCTCGATTGGTCTAGATCACTATGCTCCGCCTACCTAAGGTCCTCCATAGACTCCATCAAAAGGCATGTGGTCTGCACATAACAAAAAACATTTATGGAAAAAGCCAATGTAGGGGTGAGTATAAAAATACTCAGTATTCACCTTAAAATCCAAAAAGAAAAAGGAGTGACTGAAAGGTGATAGTCAACTCAACCTAGCTTGAGGGAACCCCATAGAGAGAGAATCTCTATATCAATTCATCCTCAATTGTACATTACTAGTCAGGTAAGTCAAAAGAAGCCCCAAAAATAGAGTAAGGAAATACTTTTTACCATAGATCAACCCAAAAATATAGTGAAAGTAAACTCATCAAAACGTAAGGATCTCAATATGGAGGGAAGATAAACTTCTCATTTATTCTTCGCTACCTATAGAATGAAATTTGACTCATACAATCACAAGAATATAAACACAGATTGCACATGGAATACCCCATATGTTTTCACCTCCCATGGAAGAAGAGTAACCAAATGTTAGGTATGGGAACATAAGTGGTAATTATACTCAGTACTCAAGGGGTGTTAACCCAGAATGTGACAACACCGCAAGGCCCCCCACACATTTCCCAAATACACTTATCTTGGACTACAAGTTTCATGAGTTTCGAACCACATATCCAGTAATATTATTGTACTTGAGGATTTAAAGGTAACACAAAAACTAGGAGTTCACACTCCATGAGAATAGTCATCCCAGATGGAACCCATCTAAGATATACACTCTATTGTGAACATCTACACTATTACTAATGGTACAATCTAGAGAATGTGATCCATTAGGAACAACATATAATGTTCGTCTCTAGTTCCCAACACCAAAGGTTCTTCCATTGCAAACTTGTTCCCTCTACAAGGATAAAGAAACCAGGTGGAGATTCTTGCTCCTCACTACTTCTCTATAGTTGAAGAAGTAACGCCCTAAACCATGCACCACTTTCATATTCTCTATGAGAGGAAATTGAGGAAACCACACATCACCACTTCCCTACAGTCAAGGGAGTACTATATTTTAACTAACCTGTGAAACCTATATCCCTCCTGTTTGGAGGGGCCCACACCTCAGTCTGTTGAGGGAGAACTAACTCTTAACCAGGCATCACACATTTCAAGTGGAGGGGATCACTCCTCAAAACTATACTCAAATGTAAAGGGATATCAAACTCTAATGGTGGACCCTCTCCCCACTGCAACTCGGATATAGGATAGTACCGCTCCGTATGTGAGGACATGTGCCCTGGGATGACAAGGGAGTAAAACTCAGAGAATTTATGAGACACACCATAATACTAAATTGTATTACCAACTCTGTAGATTGAGAACCCACACCCAAACATGGTAGGGGAGTACTAATTTGTGGCTAGACGACCCATTCCATGGCACGATAGGGGAATACTGACTCTGCTAGTTTGTTCACTATGGGGAACCTACACCCTGGTAAGATAGTGTAGCATCGACCTAAGGCTAGAGGACCCACTCCCTAGAATGATAAGGGAGTAAAAACTCATCCAGAAAAACACATATAGAGGACCTACACCCTGGAACAACATGGGAGTTATGAATCCAAGGATAGAAGACCCTCACCCTAACACGGTAAGGGTGTACCCACTCTACCTTTACATCATATATAGATGACCCATGCCCTAAAATTACAGGGAAGTATCGACTCTATGGATAGAGGACCCACAACCTAGTATAATAAGGGAGTTCCTACTCTATCTTTCCAACAATTATGGAGGGCCCTCACCCTGGAATAGCAGTGTAGCACTATCCAACTTTATGAAGAACATGATGAACCTTCACCCTAAACCATTATCGGAGTACCAATAGTTCCAAAATAAGTCCATAAATGATGCCTAAAATCACATGTGTATATCATGAACAATAAAGTCTAAGGAAATAAATCACCACACCTTTACACTATCCTCTTTGGGTTCCACTGACTTAGATGAGTGATTTTATGTCGTGTTATAAGGATGCGTCTCAGTGGGGAAAATGTTCCTATTCCTCATGAGTCCAAGTCTATTCCAAACCATGTAGTGTCCCAATGAACTACCAAAAGGTAAAATAACATGAACCCACAATGTGAAGATTACTGTATCTACCAAATCAAATAGGTAAGGTAAACTTGTGCCCTCATTCCATAGGGGAATACCGGTCCTAGCGTCCCTCTTCAAGAACCACACTGATCTCCAGCATTGGTCGACCACTGATAAGAGGAGCTCCATACTTATCATACCTCGTGTATCAACTCCACTATAAGTGGGGGGTAAAACCCTATTCAAACATGGGAGAACCAATCTACCAATCTAAAGATTCTTGGGGACCCACATTATAAATAATAAGGGAAGGGTATCAACCCCTATGTCAACCCCTTGATTCACCTTGATCACTTCCCAAGATTTTCACTATTACACAAGCATGTTGATTGAAACAAGCCACATCAAATATAATAGGCCGAAATCAAGGCCACAATTGTGTTCTATACAGAAAAAAACTAAGGATAGGCTAATCAAAATCCTAAATCGGAGTCCTAGAGAAGTAGATACGAAAGGAGGAAGATTTTTCAAAGATACCCTTGGTTTACACGATGTGCACTGGGGAATACATAGAGTGTGAGCCTGCCTGAGCACCTGAAATTGTATCCAGCCTACATGGTTTCCAACCCATGTATAGGTACACGATGTGTACATAAGGTACACGGTGTGTACAAGAGGTGCATTATGTGTCCTTCTTAAACTAGGCCAAGGCCATGTATTTTAACCTCTGTTCGTGTACTGGACCCTGTGTCCATGTACTTTGGTCGTGTGTTAGTACAAGACCATATAATTTTACATGGATAACCTAAGCCGAGTCCCATGGACACACAGTTTGTGGCACTACATGGCATGTAACCCCGGTACATAGGGTGAAGTCCCCAAAGTTTTTCTTCCCTAAATAGTAAGAGATACATGACATATGTCACTAGACTACACGTAGTGTAGAAGGTAATTCCAGTTGGGAATCACCTACAAAAACTCCCGATTCACCCCTAGTCAACCAAAAACCCATAGATATACCTATTAGGTATAAAATCTAATTTAAATAAAGCTCTAGAACCTTAAACCAAAGAAAAATGAATGGGTTCGGGACTAAAAATCATAACTTTCTACCTAGAGGGAAAAACGTTGAAGCTACGGTTGAAGAACAGTGCCCATATCATTATAGTTCTTGATATGATAATGATCTTCATGAGAAATGGGCATCAGAAGCGCCTTGCTTCATTTATTTTATAATGACCCAACCTTAAAACATTACATAATCTTGAATTAAAATAATAACTCACATTGAGGATCTTTTTAGGTTTAGTTTTTTATATAATTAGGTCATAACTATCACATATCAAGAATATTACATAGTAGAAACTTCTACTTAGTTTCCACTTTTTTAATAAAATAAAAACTCTTGAAAAAAATAGTCATTTCCAGTGCCGTGTTTTAGACACAATGACATTCCTTTGATCCCATCCTTGACCCTATTCATCATTAAGTCATGTGAAAAACATTTCAAAACTTGGGATGAGTATAAAAAGATCAGTAAGTGTTATAAAAAAAGAAAGAAATCATTAATTCATCAATACATACATAACATAAGATCTTTAACATACCTCATGAAATCATAAGATTTATGAATATCACATATAAATCATAAATCATAAAGATAACTTGTGGCATCCATATCATTCTTACATTGTAGCTATCACAGCTACATAGAGAGTTATGTTGGAATACCCGTCATAGTATATTCCCTAAATATCTTATGAGAAACATTCACATTTTCCTCCTTCACGTTACCCAATTCATTGGAGATCTATCTTGGGCTCACCCACCCTAGGTTTTTCACGGAACCACCCTTATGTGTAAACAATGCCCAAGAACCATAACATATTCATAACACAAAAAAGAAACATAAAGGAAAGATAACATTTACACATTTCAATCACAATATATCATTTAAATATATTAACATAATAAATCCATTATCAAAACCATTTTCAATATCAAAATACATAAAATATTATACGGTATTTATTTTCCCTTTAAAAACATTACGGCTTGTTAATGAATCCATAGAAAAAATAATACTAACGGTGGTGGAAAAGGTCGTTGTCACCGTGTACGTTAAAAAAAAACATTGTTTTTTCATTTAGTAAAATGCATCGTAGAAAAATATTCACATTGAATGAAATTAAAATTAAAAGTTTTTTATACACTGTATAAAATAAATTCGTGTATAAAACAAAATATGCTTCAATTAAAGGAGATTGAGACGAAGTCCCTTACCTCGTGTCCGACTTGATCCATTTGTTCTTTAATCTCTTGAATAATAAACTAAAGTTAATTTCTAATTACTTAAGAACATTTTTCAAGTTTATTATTCCATTTATATCACTTATTAACATGTTATAAACATGATATAATCATTTACGTTAATAATAGTCATGTTTTCGATGTTTTGTACTTGAGTCAAAAATAGACTCCTTATAATTACAAGTTGTTCATGTGGTCAAAATTACATTATATCTATAATTATATCCATGATTTTGATATCATATATATCATATATATTCAGTATATATATTTATTTATAATATTTCATAACATTTAGAGGTATGAAATGAAATTCACCGTTCATGGAGACGGTAAGTCGAACATATGCATGAACTCTACATTCATTTATATTTAATATTTAATGGAATTAAAAAATAATGATACTTAGGTATATTATAATTCTAGTATAATATCATATATAATTTAATTAACTCCACACTTTATAAATTCCATGTATGGCTTAAACGAGTCATGTCACTTCGAGGGGACGGTAGTCCGCATTTTATCAAATGAGATTATCGTATTTACCCACTATGGAAACCATAATATTATTCTATAAATGAAAAATAAAGAAGAATATAGACAATATAAATATAATATATATCACATATAAATAAATTACCATCACAATGACCACCATAAGAGGTGGTAGGAGATAATTGAACTATCATCGTTTCATGAAGCGTTAGTTTGTCGTCTATAGAAACAATATGTTCTTTACCTATTAGATAGGGGTGTGTGTAAGTGTAGTTATAATACATCAAATAAATACAACATATTATATTTAGGATATTGGTGTCCTTATAAAATAAAGGAATAAAAAGAGTTTAGGGGGTTGGAGAAGTAAAATAAAAGAAAAGAACTTAAGAGAAGACTTTACCTTTAAATCGGGTAACTCCCTTTGGTTTGAACCAAAAGGTTTTCTTGAATTTTTTTTCTACCTAGGGTAATTCATATAAGAGGAATATAAGAATGTAGGGATCTTTATTTTGAAGAGTTTGGATGAGATAAGTAGCTTGAGAGGTGTGGGGAATGGGTTAGAAGTGAAATATTTTTATAAGGGGAAGGAGGGGCTCTTTAGGGAAGTTTGAAAATATTATTTCATAATAAACATACCTTCAGTTTGAAAAGGTCGAAAAATCATTAAAATAGAAGTTAAGATGACTAATGTTCTAAATAATATCATCCAATAATAATTTTACAGGTTTTGGATATTTTTTTAATATTTATAATATTATTTATTTGAATAATTCATTAATGAGGTAAACACTACATCATTATTGTGTCATAAATAATTTTATTAATTTGATGTCTAAAAATTATAAAAAAATACCATGATGTAGGAAATATTTTTGGATTTCAAATTAATATTTATAGTCAAAAATATAACTTATATAACCCCATGTAAAAATTGATTTACTAAAAGATATTTTTTTATGTCATTTTTCCCTTTACTTTAAGTTAATTAAAATAAAGTGAAATTATCACTCCCAAGTGGCTCCATGGGGTCCAAAAATCGACCCAAGGTTGACCATGGTTAGATATTTATCAACCCATAGGATTGAGACACATGTTATGGTAATTTAATATTATTATAATATTATTGTTTTACCCTTATTTACCATATTTACCCTTTAACAATGGTAAAAAAAATATTTACTGAAGTATTTAAAATGTCTAAAAATAAAATTTACCTATATACTTAATTTGTACCTCCCGATTAAAAATATAGAATCCATTTTCACAAATTCAAAACGTAGAAGTGGCAGAAATTAATTTAAAATTAATTCTCGTTGTCAAAACAAAAAGCGTGTTTTTAAGAAATAATAACTATTGAAAGATTGCCACTTGTTTATGTCCAATTTCAAATTGAAATTACTTCCAATGACCAAAATTGGATTAAATAGTAAAAATATATTCTAATTAAACTTTAAAAATAATTAAAAAGATAATATAACCAAATAAATAAATTAGATTAAAATACAATTTTGAAATAAAATACAGTATTTTTCACTATTCATAAAAAATGAACCTTATTAGAAAAATACCAAAAATTTACCCAAAGTAAATTTTGATGTCCCAATTCTAAAGAAGAATTTATTTTTTTCCAGAAGAACATATAAAAGTGACCAAAACTATATTTAAAGAGGTTTCTCCATCAAAATGTGATAAATCGACATTTTAAAGAATATTAGGGTATTTTGTTCTTTAAAATTGGATTCATTCACATTTTAAGCCTTTAACTTTTATTGGATAAATTTAAAAACATTTAATAAACATGTATAATCATAGTTTAGTTAGTTCTATTCATTCCTTCCAATACAACAGTTAGGTACTAACTACCTTTTAAAATAATGATATTATATTATTAGTGTGCAACGTGAGATTTCAAAGAAACTCATTGTTGCGTATCAAGTATGCCATCGAATGTAGAATCCATTTTAAAATAATATTAATATATAATTCAAAAATATTATTAAATTTGAAAAAATTTCATATTTCTTTATTTACCTGAGATTCTACAACCTTCCTCCATTTTGTAAATTCTGTCCTTTCAATTTTATTCACTTATCAAATAAATGGGGGTATTTATCCCTCATATAATTTTCAGATTCCCATGTTGCCTCTTCAATAATATGGTTTTTTTTCACAAAACCTTTTCCTGGTGAATTACCTTATCCTATAAAACTTGCTCTCTTTGGTCAATAATCTAGACTGTTTGTTCCTCAAAAGAGAGATTCTCTTCCAACTAAACTACATATGGGCACAAAACATGAGATGGGTCTAGAATATACTTTATCAACATTGAAACATGAAAAACATTGTGTACCTAGAATAAACTTTGAGGTAAAGACACTATGTATGTAACTGATCCAACTTTCTCCAGGATTTCAAAAGTTCTAATGAACCTTGGACTCAAATTTACCTTCTTACCAAAACGCAACACACTTTTCCATGGAAAAACATTGAGAAAGACATGATCACCTACCTCGAAAGAGAGATCCATCCTCCGGTTATCTGCAAAACTTTTCTACCTACTTAGAGCTGTTCTTATGTTCTTCTGAATCAACTGCACTTTTTCTATCATATCTTCTTCCAATTCTAGTCCCATCAACTTCCTTTCACCTACTTCATCCCAAAAAGCTGGAGTTCGACACTGCTTTCTATATAATTCCTCAAAAGGAGACATCTGTATACTGGAATGAAAACTGTTATTATAAGAAAATTCAACCAAAGAAAGATGTTATTCCCAACTTCCCTAGTAATCCATCGAGAAGGCACGTAACATATCCTCCAAGGTCTAAATTGTTCATTCTAACTACCCATATGATTGAGGATAAAAATGTCATACTAAAATTTAATTCAGTACCCAATGACTTATGAAGGCCTTTCCCAATGTTATAAGTAAACCTCAGATCACAATCAAATATAATGGAGAGGGGAACACCATGACACCTTACTATATCTTTAACATACAATTGAGAAAGTTTATCTAGAGATAAAGTATTTCGAATAGGAAGAAAATGAGTAGATTTAGCCAATCGATCAATAATAACCCAGATTTCATTATTACCTTGAGATGTCTTTAGTAATCCCAAAATGAAGTCCATCGATATATTTTCTCATTTCCACTCTGGCACCGGTAAAGACCGAAGTATCCCTTTCGGTAACTACCTCTCTGCTTTAACCTACTGACAATTCAAACCCTTCACAGTAAAATCAGCAATATCTCTTTTCATTGCATCCCATCAGTAATACTTCCAAAGATATCTATACATTTTAGTACTGCCAGGATGAAATGAAAACTGAGAACTATGAGCTTCACATAACAACTCATTATTCAACTGTGAATCACAAGGAAAATATAATCTCTTTATAAATCTCAAAATACAATCATTACCAATGTTAAAATCAGGCAACTTACCCTTCTAAACAAACTCTACCTTTTTCTGCAACTCACTATCTTCCTTCTGTGCTTGCTTAATTCTATCTGATAGAGATGATTTTATTGACACCTGAAACAAAATAGAGCAATTTCCTACACCAACAACTTCTATAGTAAAGTTCATCAAATCTTTAATCAATGGATTTTACTCCAAATATAATAAGGTTAATGTATAATTACTTTTTCGAATCAAAGCATCAACAGCTTTATTTTCTTTTCTTGGATGATAATGAATCGTGCAATTATAATCCTTGATTAATTCAAGCCATATCCTCTATCTCATGTTTAATTATTTTTCTGATTTAATATATACTTTAATCTTTTTTGGTCAGTATATATTTCACATTTTACTCCATACAGATAATGTCTCAAAAATTTTAAAGAAAAAACAACAGTAGCTAATTCCAAATATTGTGTAGAGTAATTTAACTCATGAGGTTTCAAATGAAATGAAGCATATGAAATTACCTAATCATTTTGCATAAGAACCCAACCAAGTCCTTTAAACGAAGAATCACTATAGATAAAAAAAATCACCACTTCTGGAAGGTAGTGCCAAAATTGGAGAATTCTCCAATCTTCTTTTCAATTACTGAAAACAATCATCGCATTATCTTGTCCATATAAACTTAACACCTTTTCGAGTTAACATAGTCATTAGACTAGATTTTCATGAAAAATTATCAAAAAAACTCCGGTAATAACCTACCGAACAAAGAAAACAATGGATCTCAGTTATATTTTTGGGTATTGTACATTCTTCAATAACTTTTGTTTTAATAGGATCAACATTTATGCTATTTTGTGAAACAATGTGACCAAGGAAAGAAATTTTTTGTAACCAAAACTCAAACTTGCTGAATTTCCCATACAGTTCCTTTTCTTTTAAGGTTTGTAAGGCAACCCTTAAATGACTTTAATATTCCTCTTTTATTTTATAATAAACCAAAATATCATCAATGAACACAACCAAAAACTTATCCAAAAATTCATGGAAAATTATATTCATAAGATCCATGAATACATTAAGTGTATTTCTTAACCCAAAAGGCATAACTACAAATTCATAATGGCCATATCTACTACAAAACACAGTATTTGGAATGTCTACTTATTTTACTTTCAACTGATGGTACCCCAACATCATGTCAATCTTCGAAAAATACTAAGCTCCCTAGAGCTGATCAAACAGATCATTGATATGATGCAAAAGATACATTTTCTTAACAGCGATGTTATTCAATGCTCTATAATCAATGAAAAGTCTCATTGAACCATCTTTTTTTAACAAAAAAGACTGGAGAACCCCATGGTGATGTGCTAGGTCAAATGAAAACTTTATCTAATAACTACTACAATTGCTTCTTTAACTCTAAAAGTTCAATTTGAGTCATTCCATAAGGGGGTTTTGAAATTGGATTAGCATCAGGAACTAAGTCAACAATAAATTCAACTTCCCGATCAGGTATAATACTAGGAAACTCACTAGAAAAAACATCAAGGTACTCATTTAAAACCATCACATCATTAATTTTAATAGTTCCTTTTTTTAACAATATGTGAAAGGTAACATTATTTTCCATATTTTACTAGTTTCTCATCTTACTGATATGTTATCAAAAGTACGAGTTCATTCTTGTAAAAAAACTGAAATTATTTCTAAAAAGAAACCTCTTTAGCTCTGCAGTCAATCTTAGCATGATAAATAGAAATCCAATCCATACCCAAAGTAACATCAAACTCTACTATAGAAAAAACTATAAGGTTTACAGGTAGATTCTTTTTGCACACAAGGACATAAAGGTTATTATGATTTCTTTTTTTCTCAACATGTCCTCCATGTGTTTTTACCATAATTTTAGATTTAATATCTTGAGATCGAATTCCCAATTTACTAGAAAACTTCTCAGAAACTAATGAATGTGTAGAACCTGAATCAAACAACCCATTGGAATAATCTGAAAAAACAAACAGTGTACCTGATACTACATAGTTTGATGGCCCAACATCAGCTGAATTAGTTGAAAAGGATTTTACCACCCCTCTCTTCTTATAGTCTGGTTGCTTTCCCTCAATTTAGTTCTTTTTTGGACATTAATTTTCATAATGAACCATTTCATTTCACTTAAAACATTTTACTGATTGTAAATATGATTTTGTCTTACCATTACCTAGATCTTTTTCAGTGCAATTACGAGCCTTATTAGTGTGAAACATAATATTTCAAAGAAACCCATTATTGCGTATCAGGTATGTCATTGAACATAGCATCCCTTTTAAAAAAATTAATATATGATTCACAAATATTAATAAATACAGAAAATGTCATATTTCTTTATTTACCTTGGATGTTACAGATTTTGTGTTTGTTAATAATCGCCAAAGGGATAAGAGAAGGGTTGGATAACCTCTTTGGTTTTATACACCCAATGTAAGAGGGGGATGAGAGAGATTTAGATTAGGTTAAATTAATTAATTAAATTTTTATTTAATTAATTATTCCACTGTGAAGAAACCCACAAACTCATGTCTAATCAAACCTCCCAATGTGGACAAATTTAGGTCATGCCTAGGGTAAACATGATGTTTTAGACTCATCTGTAGTCTCAAAAATCCAATCTGAGATTTTGTAAAGGATTTATCCACATTTTAAGCAAAAATGTGTGTAGGTGATAAAAGTTTTTTTTAAATCACTCCATTGGGGATCTCCAGTACCCAGATTACTGTGCTAACTCAGCTCCTAACTTTAGAAATATTCATGGAAATTTTCCAAAGTCCTGCAAGTCAAAACATGGGTATCTACAGAAATCATGCCAATAACCTGTACAAGACATGAAAAAAGTTAATAACTTCCTACACATAGGTTTCACACTACACTATACACGCACGTCAAAAATCTTGTCAATAACTAGTACAAAACATGTGCTAATGTCAAGATCTTTCTACCTTATGTGCAATGATGAATGATGACATGAGTTGATTTTCGAGTTTAATAACACTAATAAAAACTCATTTCTTTCATAAAAAAATTTATGTTTAAAAATATTCTCATCAAGACAAACCCAACGATGCTGAAAACACATCAATCCGAACAATACTGTAGGAGATATTGAGGATTAAAATTTGAGAAAAATAATAAAAATAAAATTAGAAGAATAGATGAGATATGGTGGAAGATGGGGGGGATGAGGGTGGTGTGATGGGTTCCTCGCATTCCTCCTTTACACATGAGTTCAACGACCCTCCTTCCACAATTTCCACATATTTATTGTGTTTTTACATCCATTAATCATCCTTTCTCATTTAATTTAATTCTAATTAATACCATTTATAAAATGATAAAAATAACTCATGCATAGGATATAAATTCTATTTCAATTCCTTATGTACACCACCCCATGGGACTCTATTAATTCAAATATTTATTTAAATTTTTAGTCCTCTTGAATCCATGCATTATTTAGTAAATATATATATATATATTAAAAATAATTCATATATATATATATACATGCATATACACTCTTATATATATACATTCAACCCAGAAATATATACACATAATATATATATAACACACTTATATGTACATATCCAATATATATACACCTACACATGTATATACATACATATATATATTTAACACATAAATTATTTTCCAAAATTAATAATAATAATGATAATAATAATAATAATAATAATAATAATAATATTGTTATTATTAATAATTCCATATTAATTTCACCATTAAAATTTAAAAATAACAATTATTAAATACCAAAAATGACTAATAAGTTAATATTAACTATAAATTTTCATTTAATTGACATAATTTATAATATCATCATCACTACATTGCTTACTCATTACTACCACCATAACCCAATCATTAATTATAGAAGTATATTACCATTATTTTTCTTTGACATAAATAATAATAATAATAATTATTATTATTATTTTTAATTTCCCAATAAAATAGTTATAATCCAAATAACTTATCATCACGTGCGATCTGACCGAACAGATAACACTCAAAAATATTATACCCCTTCTTTGGTAAACCCTAGGTCCCGGACCTAACGTTGGTCTCATATTTCTCATACAATACACCATTTGAGATATATTAATTATTTATTATTGAAAAATATTAATAATAAATTAATTAAATATAAAAAGGGTATTATCAGGTGAGATGTTTCCAAACACCTGATACACATTAATGTTATGCCCTTATTAGGTTAAACACACTGTTCTAGACACAACGATGGTCATAGATTTCTAATATGACGCACTGTTTGAGAGTTTTTTCATTTTTATAGAAAAATCACACTCTTGTATGAATACAATAAATTTAATATTTTTATTCTAATAATCTCGAGGATCTATGGGCCTTGGAATCCCTTGCAAAACCACCGCCTAACTATGAAAATATTTAGGAGAATACTTTAAAGAGTTAAACAGGGTTTTTATCCTTTTGTAAAGAAAAAATAAACACAAGTATAGAAAAATTAAATTTTCACACCAAAAATAATTTTTATTTATTCAACAAAGTGAGTTTTTAATATAATTTAAAAATTATGATATTATAGACATTCTATATGGAGTCCTTGAAATAGGTATTAAACAAAGTATGAGTTCTTTTAAAAAAAATATTTTTTAGAAATACTCAGAAAATATTCTGGAAATACATCAATAAACTCCCATAAAATAGTCTTTTCCTCAATGTTGAGATTCTCCCCAACCATATTATATATATACCCTTCATGGATAGGAATTAATACCTATAAAATAGAATTAATTTTCTTTGTAAGTTCTTATTCATCCTCGCACTGATAAACGATCATAATTTCATTCATAATATGACATGTGACTTACCTTCCTTGGAAAATGATATGATCTCCATATAAATATATCCAATCCATATCAAGAATCATATCAAATTGAACTAGAGTTAGAATCACAAGATTTAAATAATGAAGATTCCCATAAGCATCAATTATAGAGGAATTATAAACTTGAGATGTGATCATTATACCATTATGAGTTTTCACTGTTAGATCAACATCTAACCATTGAGTTGGTAATGTGATACCCATAAAAAATTCATTATATATAAAAGAGTTGGTAAAGAAATAATAAAATAATACATTATATTTTTTATAATGGATGATAATTGTACCTTTCACCACATTATTCTCATAACCCACTTTGACAGTTGTGATCACATGGGATTTCCCTAGGTATTTATTATTAAGAGGTTGTTAACATTGATCATTATCATAGACCTTTGTATTCATGAATTGGATGGTGTAATTATCATATTATTTTTATTTGAATATTTTGAACATGGTTGGTGCATTAGATGGCATCTTCCTTTCCTTCAATGTATCAACTGGCCTCTTCATCACTATTCAACATTCAAAAGCCTTATAACCATCCATTACACATTTAAAGCACCTCCCATATCTATTTAAGTAATTACCTTGATGTTTCTTCCCACATTTATGGCATGTAAGTGACTGGAATTTCTTTCCTCCATGTGATTTATTCATGTTTTTATGAGAATCCATATTTCTTTTCTTATCACACCCCTAGGAATGATGAAAATTTCCAATTTCTAGTTTTACCATGATAGCATATATAAAAATTTATTCATAACTTATAAAGCCTCTTATAGCTCAAAACTTTTAGATAATTTGTTTTAATTCACAAAAGAATTGATTAATTATTCTTCCAATAATGATGATTAAACTAGATTCATACCTTGAAGGTCTTGTAAAATTTGTTTCGTAGGGACCAATGGATTCATTATCCTCCTACTTAAGATCAAAGAGTTCCTTATCAATTTTTGTACGTAAAATAAGAGGGAAGTAATTACATTAAAATATAATATTAAAATCATCCCATTATAGGGATTCCATTTCTTCCTCTTACCTATTATTATTAATAAACTTCCACGATTGATCTATTTCACCTTCCAAATGAAAAACACATAAGATGTTTTTTTTCAATTTTTGAGCACTGTAGAACATGAAATATTTTATTAGTGGTACTCATACATCACTAAACCACTAGTAGATTAGAATAACTACAAAAATAAGGAGTATATTTCCTCATTAAAGACTCAATAGTACATTAGCCCCTCCATTGGTCATTTAGAAGCTCAACATAATTGATGGCATGAGAGAGTTGTGTGAGCATAGAAATAAGATTTTGTATTCTAGACCCATTTACATTCAGTTTCTCAGGGGGACACTAATTGAATTACCCGCCACATTGATCAGTAACACAATTCCTTTTGATTCCAATCATTTACTAAAATTGAAAAAATATTGTAAGCATAAAGCTACAATAATTAAAGTGAGAAATCATATAATCATGAAAAATAATTTATTTGTATTGAGATTGTAACACCTCATTTTCAAACTATCACACCATACGTTTAATGTAGGTTATCTATTGTCATTATCTATTCAAATAATTCAGAATGGTTTATAAATAAAATGTGAATTAACCCAATAATATCCCTCAATAGTGTATAGATAGGTGTTTAGTATTAAGCCCACTCATCGTGCATTAGTGATGATCAAGTTAATACTCAATCTTCCCCTTTTAGATTTACTAACCCGAGGAGAATCTATTCACAAACTGTATCCACTTACTATTATCTAAAAAATGATGCATTTTATAGGAAAACGATAATAAATTCTTTACCATATATTAGGATATTCTCCAATAATTAGACTTATCCCCAGAGTTTTCACCAAATTTATCAAATAATAATCTTCAAATATAACTAAACCATTTTCTAATACTAACTGAAGCAACCCAAGAATTTCATACATAAATATTTCATCCTTTTTATGAATATTTGATTCACATAATGACATTACACACACCATAACCATAAATATTAGTATACTTGGAGATTGGATACATAAAATTTTTATTTAGGTAAAATATTTATCATCTCTCATAAAATTATTGTTAAAATTTACCGATCTTGAAATACATTAATTAAGACATATCATTATAACATGAGGAAAGGAAACATAATAAAGGGTTAGCTCATATTATTAGAAATTTTAAACATGGGAGATATCAATAAATGATCATATTCAAGCATAAGATAAGCATAAGGGACACATACAAAGTTCATACCCAATCTATCATAGATCGTATATATGATTTATCGTATAAAACATTATCATGTTGAAATACATGAATCATAAGAGTGAGGAATCATCATCAATCAATAACGAACCATTATTTTAAATCATAATCATAAAAATAGTTCATAAGAGTCGGTCATCGTCATAGGCATAGAAACCATATCACATGTCAAGGTTATCTACTCAGACCCTCATATCGTAGTGGATTGGTCATCAACGCATGTTTCCCATAACCTAGTGGATTAGGAATCCCCACATATTTCCCGTATAAAAAAATAGGCATCACCACCTTTTTCCCATATCATACTTGATCAGGCATCCGAACTTATTTCTGAAAGTGGATACAACAGATCAACTCATTTCCCATAACTATCTCTTGACATATGTGGATTTAACGAATACATTGGTGGGATTTAATGAACCCACACAACATATAATGAAAACCATACATATTTTCTCCACAATATGATAAAATTTTAATCATTTCATTATAGTATATTCTAGATAAAATAAATGGGTTTCATGAAGATATAATCATATCTTAATTAACTCATGGGAATGAAACAAGTTTCATTGAATCATCATCCTCATAATTCACATAGAAAAGTGAATGGCATCATAAGATCATATCCCATATGAAATATACAAAATATTAATTTATATTGAAATAAATCAAAAATAACTTTAAAAACATTCAAATAATTCTTTTAAAACTTGTTAAAATATTCTTTTCTTTTGAAAACATTTAATCTAAAAATTCCTATAATGTTGAGAAAATCATTTTTTTTTCGAAATAACCACAAATACTTATAAAGTAAGATTAAATGAAAAGAAAAATCAATATTTTAGGAAAATCCATTCATTTCTTATATGTTAAAATAAAACATGCCTTCCAAAACATTATAAAATTTCAAAAATAACTAGTTTGGAAAACCATTTCCATAAAAATATTCTTTTTTAACCCTTTTTGTAAAAACTAAAACATGGGTAGAAATAAATTTAAAAATCATTGAAGAATATTCCAAAACATTATTGAAAATTATTTATAAAAATTTTATATATAAGAAAAATATTTTCTGATAAAAAAAGGAGAAATAAGGTTGGATTTTCTTAAAATCATTATCTAAACCATTTCTAGTACCAAAGAGGGGAAAATGATATCAAAGTTTTGAAAAATAACTAGAGGATAAGAAAAATTAAAAGGGTTTAACATATAATGATCACATAATTTTTTAATAGAAATTAAATCATAAATAATCCTGATTAAAATGTGATTGAAACATAAATAACTTACCTCAAGTCTCTTCTTGCTCCATACATGTTCAAACCTCCTCTTCGTTGAGAAACCTCATTTGACTTGAAACTTAAGGCATGAAAGGTTGATATTTTGGAAACACCATATACTCTATAATGTGGTTAAGGAATATAGGATATTATTATGGAATCTATTGGCTGATATATAAGGGTTAAACTTTTTGAATAATGAAGGATGGTAGGTTCTCTTTTATAAGTGAAGGGAGAGACACCCTTTGAATTACTTCAAGTATTAAATTAATAGAAACTAACTTTTATGTTAAAGTGGATCTAAATTGATATATTTCAATTCTAGGATGATTATATAGATAAATAAACTCATAAAATAATATTTATATAGGTTTAGGTGATGTTTTAACCCTTATATATTAGTTTTAACCGTCATTAACCCTTTTAAAAATTACTACAATATCAATGTTTTGACTATTTAAGGGTTAAGAATTTTACCATAAATGGAAAAGTGACCCATTATTGGAAAAGAGTTAATATTTTAAATAATATACCATTCACATGGATAAACAAACTATTTTTATTAATTTTAAATCATTTAATAAAATATTGTTTAATATAAGATACTATTAAAGTCATTTTCGAGACTATTCAAAAAATTGACTTTAAAGACAACATGATTGAAAAGGAATTTGAATAAAAACTATTAACACATCACTATTATTTTTTATTTATTTAAAATATTCTTGGATGTTAATGACTCATCCAGTTTTTTTAAAATTTAATATTTTTCAAATCATTTTTTACTTAAAAAAATACTTCATTAGCATTACAAAATAATTTAAGGTAATTATTCAATCACTAAAAATTAAAAATAAATTAATTTGATAGAAAAATTAATTAATTTTTTTAAAAAATATTTATAACCAAACATAACCTATTTTTACACTTATGAAAAAATATTATAGATATTTATGTCAATAGAGTGACATTTTGTATTTATCATTTTCTTATAATAATATAAAAGTCATAATAAAAGAAAAATAGCATAAAGTTTCAATATTTATAATAATTGGATGAAAATTTCTAACTCAAATAATATAATATGATATGGTCAAGTGTAAAATAAATTTTAAATCCTAATCCCAAATTTTTATTAATGTATTACCTGTTTTACCCATACTGAGGTGATAAATATTTACCAAGGATATTATTCACAATAAATAAAAATTAAGTGAATACTATTCATTTATATTTATAATTTTTATTAAAAATATTTAATCCATTTTAAAATATTCAATTTATATATTTTTTATAAATTCATTTTAAAATAAGCATGTAAAATGCAAAGAACTCTATTTTTTAGAAAAATACATTTTCGCATAAAACTAGATTTATTATTTCATACCTTGTAAAAAACAACTAAATGAAAATTAAAACATATTATTGAATATATAATATTTAAATTTCATCAGAATAATTAATCAGTAGTGATTAATTTAATTTAATAAGATAAAAATGCATCGCGTGTATGAAAATGGTTTTCGAAAAAATCACATTTACTTTGAAATAGTTTTATTTTCATTTTTAATAAATTGATAACCAATGAATTCACTTCATATATATGTTAAAAATATTTTTTCATAATATGTTTATTCATATTCATACCCTCTAATCCAATGGATGGGAAACAAAAATTTCTCAATAGTATATTAATATTCATTTAAACTAAGTGTTTCTTCTAAAGAAATCAATCAAAGAAATAGAATTTATTTAAATATAACTATATCATAAAATATTAGGGTGTTAAAAACTATCCCATTTAAAGTATTCAATTAGGTCATTAATTCTTATAATTGGATACTTATTCTTGATAATCACATGGTTCATGTGAAGATAATCACTACATAACCGCAAACTCTCATCTTCCTTATTAGAGGACAAAACTAGGTCAGCCTAGGGGACACAATGGGTCTAATAAATCCCTTAACACATGGATACTAAAAATACACCCCCCTCTCTCAAAAATATATTAGGAAATTAGATATGTTTTGTTAGATATCAGGGTAGTCCCATGGGTGTTTTTCTATAATGATCCAACATTTTAGATCTTGTAAGAAAATTCAATGTTTGAATACTTTTATTTCATGAAACACTTGAAATAAATGAGAAAAAAACTATTATAATAACATTATTAATTAACTTAATATAGTAATCAATTAAAAATCATTACCTTTATAATATAAATTGTTAATATGATTTAATGTTTAAAAAGGGTATTTTCAATAAAAATAATTTTTTTTATATATTTCATTTTCCTTTAAAAATATATTTCAAAATTTTATAATTTTAATTAGTTAAAATAAAACTCCTTTTTTATTTATAATTATGAAAATTTACTTAATATTAATTTTTGAGTGTTTTCTAAAATGTGATATTTTTAGTTGAAAAATGTTGGATTTTTGAAAATTATAATTTCTATGAATTTATCATTATGTAAGAATACCCTAGAAGATTTAAAAACAATTAAATTAATAAAAATAACATTTGGGAATAATTTTTTTGTAATATTATTTGTATATTGATAACCCAAGCCAGAAATATTTAGAACTAAAGTAAAATGCTACTTTTATATACAAATTGTTTTTAATCTTCTCATTAAACCAAGTATTTTCAACGTGAGGTTCAGTTTTTGATTACCTTGGAATCCTAAAACATTTTATTAAATTAATAATAAATTAATTTATGGCTTTAAAATTTTAAATTGTGATAATATTAAGATATATATAAATTTAAATACACGGAAATTTGATTTTTCAAAAAAAAAATGTTTCATGCATTAAGTGTTTATATTTTAAAATTAAATTTTCATACCTATAGACATATTATTTAATAAAATCGATTTAAATTTTTTTTAATAAAACCTTTAAATTAGGTAATATGGACAATTTTAATTTTTTTCTTCAAAATTAATTACTAAGGTTGAAAATTAATTATCATGGTAAAAGTAAAAGGGAAAAATTTTAGTTTAACCTCATGTAAAAGCTCTAAAAAATTTAAAAAACATGCCCTAAATTCAATTTTTGAGATCTTTATTTTCCAATAAATTTGTCCCATACAATGTTATCCATTTCTAAGCCTTGTAACCTTGAAAATTTAATTTAATTATTGAGATATGTAACGGTGTTTCTAAAAGTTCCTTTACTGTTACTTATAAAAACATACAACTTCCACCCTTAAAAGTTACACTGAAAATTTCCTTTAATCCTTATAAATTTTAAATATTAATCTCTATATAACTCTATCCAATAAAAAAAATCCATTTATCACTCATATTTTACAAAATCCCTAAAATTTTAAGGATGCATCCAAGCAAACATCTAATCTCCAACATGAGTATTATTTCATTCTTATGGTTTTCTTCTTAATCATACTTTTATAAACATAATATCACCATATTAATATCATGAATGAAATATCATTAATATACCAATATGTTTTCATATTAATGGTAAAAAATTAGTTATTCATTTACACCTACTTATAAAAATGGAGGAATGTTAATCGTGTATTTGTGTAGACTACCGCCTCCATGAATAATCATTTTTTCATTTTTCTTCTAGTTTTTCATTATTTGTAAAACAAATCTCAAATATGGAAAATATTAAAAAAATATTAAAATATTATCATTATTATTCAGTTATAAATATATCATGTCAAAAGAAATACCTCCTTAATAATAGTCACACCTCAAGTTAAAGTGCGCTCAAGTTTGGGTCGGTTTAAACACCTACATGCTCGATTCTCTAAAACTCTATCATGGATGACTATGGGAACATAAAAAATAACATTATAATAATATAATAATTAAATTCTAATTTTTATATATTTATGGAAAAATTATATTATGTTTTTAACTTATTTTTAAAGTGTCATCTTCATTTCATAAAATCCTCTAAATAATCAAACACCAATTCCATTTTCCCATAGTGTAACTAAACTAATTATAGAATGATATAAGCGATTTATAAATCAATATAAGATATATATCATAGTATCATAAATTATATGTTAATTATTAACATTTTATCAATGAATATATAACAATATCGACTTTATAAAACGTGTGCAAATGATTAATGTTATAAACACTCGATAGTTGAAATAAGCTTTATCCAACAAATATATGCATAATAAATAACTATAAATGAGGGATATAAAAGGTGAAATATAAAAATTAATTTATGAAATAGATTATTATTTTATATATGTATATTTTATAGTATTTTCTTATTCCATCAACTAAGCAAGGAAACAAGGTAATGGTTTTTTATCTCAACTTATCTTTTATTGAGACGTGTTAACATTATGCACCAATTTCATATTAATATAGTGTATATACTACCCAAGAATAAATTTCAAAATATTACATGATTTATTTCACTGTACATAACAAAAATATGTGATTTTCAATCTTATAATGACTTTTGATTCAAATTTTCCAATAACTGTAGGGGTTTTTGAGTCTCAAATCTTTTACCTCATTAATAATCACTATTTTTTTACTATAATCATTCTAGATTGATATATTATATCCTTTTATGATTTTATTTTTTATATCCACCTTATTTTTTGGGTAAATCATTTTTTACACCAAATTATTCTTCATTGATTATTCTATTATTTTGTTAAAATTCATTTTTGTTAAAATAATTTCCACTTATTTTAATAGTTTTTCTTCTATATCCATGTTTTTACTTCCCACTAATGTTATTCATTCCCTATTGTAAACTCAAATTTTTATTATATCTAATAATCATTTTTTTACACTTTATTAATTTTAAAACAAAGTATCCATCATTTCTTTATTGATTTTGGGTTTTAATAATGTTATTTAAAAATGTTTAAAAGGTTTTTCAATACTTTCAAAACAAAAAGTTTTATCATACACTCCACATTTTATTTTGAATCCAATTTTTTATTTTTCTAGGTTTATTTTCTAAATATTATTTTTATAATTAAATATTTTCAAATTATTTTAACTTACCCCATTTGAAAACTTTATATCTTTTTCGAGTCTCTATTTTGATATATTGTATTAAGAGTAAAAGTCATCAATGTATTTTCACTTCTCATTTTTGAAAACGTTATATCCTTTAAAGGATATTTTATTTTGAACTCTTTATCATAATTTTTTTAAAAATTCACCTCTTTACATTGATCCATGAATTATAACAGGTGTAAGGGTCTTGTTAACTCAAGATACATTCTTTGATTTATATAATTTCTTATTGAACTTTTTTTTCCAATAGATTCCATTTTGATTGATGTTCTCTACTTCTTTCAATGGAAATAGATTTTTTGAACCAAATTCATTTTCATTAAATAAATTCTTTTAATTTTTCCTAAAAAATATGGTTTTTTAGAATGGAATCATAACTATAACTTTCACAATTATATATAAAATATGTTTTCCCAAAACACTTTTCAATATTTGGTATTTAATATCTTCAAAATTATTAATTATTAATGTATTTATATTTCATGTTTTATCCTATGTTTTCTTTTATTATGTAACTATTTTGTGTGATCAAGTTTTTATTATCAAATGATTTAATTCATGAGGCTATTTTATACCATTTTGATGTTTTATGAAACCCATTTTATTTAAATGTGTTATTTATGAAAAATGAATTATTTTTTTAATTATATGTTTAAGAAACCAATTTATTTTTCCTTGGGTTCATTAAGATATAACGATGATTGAGTGTAAGTGGCAGAGATATGTATGTATGATAATAGGTGGGATCCTATGTCACCATCCAATGAATTGGTTTAATATTATATCTTATGAGATATGTAGGCATGGATATAATAATTTTGTTCACATAAGAGTGGATATGATGGGGTTTTTCACATTTTCAGGCATAGACATAATGAGTTTTTTCACACATGCGTGGGCATAATAATTTTTCTCTCAAATATTTTCCTATTATTATGGTCGTTTCACATTTACTAGTCCTTCAGTAAGTTATTAAAAAAATTCAATATGAATTTAATTTACATGAAATGCCACATTATCATTATTATTATTTATTTTTAAGTTATTTTATTCTTTTATGTCATGATATCATATTATATTACTTTTTTGATGTATTTTGAGATAGATGATATCTTTTATTCTTTTTTAGTGACTTTTTTATGATAATAAGCTAATCTAAAATGTTTTACGGTTATCAACTAAGTTATTTTGATATTTTATTATGATTATTTTTTCTTCTTCATGTTATGATATGTTTTACCCATACTGAGCATCTGAGATCAACCATTTACTGATTTTTCAATCTCTAGGTTATGGAAATGATTATATCACGTGAAATATAATGAAAAAGGTATACAGGAATATGATTATGGATAAATGATCACAATTTTATTAAAATAATATTTTTTTATAGCTAATTTCTAAGAAACTAAACATTTAGGTCTTTGGGTTATGATTCTTTTGTGATATGTATTATCTAAACCATGGGATTATTTTATTATTTATGTCATGTTTAAATTTGGTCACTATAGTTTGTATCAAATTAGGGTTTAGTTATTTTTTATATTAGGTTAAATACTTTGGGTTTTTGTGAAGAGTAAATATAAATAAAACCTTATGAATAATCCCATGTTAAGAAAAACGTACCTATGTTTTGGTAAACTAAAGATTATGTGTTTTTTCTAGAAATTAAATCCATATATAGGTACTAAAATGTGGATGTGTTTTTGGAACAAATTAATCTAAGGTAAATAACCCCAAAATGTTTGGTTAAATATATCTAAATAATCATTATTTTTCACTATTAATGGTACCTTTCTGCATACCTAGATGAAAACTCCTAAGGGATATGAATTTTTTATTTCATGTATTATTTATAAACCATTTTGAAGGATTTGAATATGATTCTAACTAGTATGTTTCAAAAACCTAGTGATAAATTTGATTGGAGTAACCAAGGTATAATTTTAGGCTGATATATTAATTTTAATGTTTAAAATGATGTTTTAATTGGAGAAGAACACTTTTTATTAACGTCTTCATTTCATATTTTGTAAATTATCATAACTATTTTCATTTTAGTTTTGGTTAAAATAGGATCATAAAAATTAATTTGAGAAGGGTAGGTATCTAGAAATACCTATGTCTTATTTCCTAATAAGGGATCATACTTAAATTGTTGAATATTAGTATAATATTTTCAGGATAGAAAATAGTGTTTTCTAGTTATACCTAATGTAATGAGGTTTATATCCAAGAAAAAGTTAAACCATGATGTTATTAAGTAATTCCATAGGTGAAGTAATATTTATTGATGTTATTTTGGTATATTATAAAAGTTATTGAGGATAATAACAAATCCCAAAAGATTTTTGATCTTTAGAATCACTTTACTGGTTTGGAATCATATATTAAATGGTATAAATAACCATAAAATGTGATTTTATTGTAAGGACATATTTTTGGAGATAACAATTAAAGAAAACATGATTAATGTATGGATATATTTTTGGATTAATATATTCTTAAATAATTACTTTAGGAGAAAGTAAGTAAGATATTATTTGTAACTATATGTTCGATAATTGGATCATGACATTTTTTAGGTTACAAGAATTTTCAGATTACGGTATATACAAAATATTATTTTTGATTTTGGTACCTAGTGATTATTACCATTTAAGGATTGAATATAGAGTTTATATTTATATTAATATATTATTATTTTTAGTTTTATATCTTGGATATTAAGGTGTTTTTTGGAAAGGTATTTCTGGAGAATATGTTATTAGGGTATATACATACCTTGTCATATTATTTCATAATGATATTTGAGAAAAAATAGAAGTATCCTAATCTAGTTTTCGATATAAATATGGATATCTCATTATGTTATATAAATATTTACTAATAATGTCCCTAGGAATCTTAATTAGTATTAAATAATTAAAACTGTGAGGGTGTAATTTATTGAATTGGGTAGAATGTAACGAACTAAGATTTTAGATCTTGTAAAAAATAATGCAATGTGTGATAAATTATCTTTCATGGAATACATGATATAAATGAGAAAAAAATACTATAATAAGATTATTAATTAACCTAATACTTCAATCAATTAAAAATCAACACCTTTATATGAAAAATAGTTAATATGAGTTAATGTTGAAAAGGTGAATGTTCAATAAAAATAATTAAATTTATATTTTTAATATTCCATTAAAAGGTAAATCTAAAAAATTTAGAATTTGAATTAGCTAAAATAAACATCATTTTTAAATCCATCATATCTACATATACTTATTATGAATTTTTTATCATTTTCTAAAAAGGATATTTTCTAGTCAGAAAATGTTAGATTTATAAAGATCGTAATTTACAAGATTTCAGCACCATGTAACCATATCCTAAGAGATTTAAAACCCATTTAAGTAATAATATATAAAATTATATAATAAAATTTTTCATTTTTAAATATTTTTTGAATATACAGAACCTTGTCAAACATTTTTAAAACTAAATTAAAATGTTAATTTAATAAAAAAATTGGTTTCCATATTCTCATTAAATAAAGTATTATAAATGTGAGGGTTGATTTTAGCTTTACTTGGTTGCATAATATTTTTTTTAATTCATTATAAATAAATTTATTGTTTAAAAATTATAACCATGATAATTTTATCATATATATAAATTTGAAATCTTAATAATGTTATTAGAAAACTATTTTAGACATTAAGTGTTTTTATATTAAAATAAACTATTCAAAACTATAGAAATTTTATTTTATAAAATGGTTTTACAAATTAAAATTATAAATTAATATTATGTAATATTATCAGTTTTATTTTTTATCTTTAAAATCAATTACTAGGGTTAAAAAATAATTATATCAGTAGAAGTAAAATGGGTAAATTGAGTTTAACATCATGTAAAAGTCCAAATAAAAAATAAAAAAAATCATTTAATTGAATAGTAGTTATTTTTTATTAACTAATACATGTTTATCCTACACCTGTTTCCATTTTTGAGCTTTGGGACCTTGAGAAGGACATTTAATTATTGAAAAATGTAAAAGTGTTTCCAAAAGTTCCCTTACTTTCACATATAAAAATGTACCACTTAAAACCTAAAAAGTTATAATTAAACTTAATATTAATTCTTGAAAATATTCTATTTTAATCTCACTAGAAACCTATCTCATTAACATAATTCACTGGTCTGTCATTTTTATAACAATTCCTTCAATTTCAAGGAGACTTCTAAGAAAAGATCAATTCTCAAACCTAAATATTATATCATTATTATTTTTTCTTATTAATATTACCCTTAAAATTATATTATTAGCATAATTATATGAAAATTTAAGAATAAATTTTACTGATATGTTTTTATATTAGTTTTATAACCCATAGTTATTAGTTTCCATCCACTTTAAAAAATAAATTAATGTTAATCTTGTGTATGCGTGAACTACCACCTCTATTAAAAATTGTTTTTTTTTTACTTTTAGTATTTCATTATTAATTCAAAAATCATAAAATATGGTTCATAATCATAAATAAACAAAACATATATCATAATTATTAATTTATAAGGATATTATGTCAAAGTAAACACCTCATTAACCATACTCACCCCTCAAGTTAAAGCACATTCAAGTTTTGGTCAGTTTAACCACTTATATGGGCGATGCTATAACACATTATTATGTATGAATATGATAAAATAAATAATAAAATTATTATAATATAATAAAAAAAATCCAAATTTGTAAATGGTTTAGGAAATATTATATTATGTATTTATCTTATTGTTAAATTATTATCTTCATTCGCTAAAATCATTGAAATAAGTCAACATTGAATCCATTTTCACGAAGTTTAACTAAGAAACATATGGAATTATGTAATATAATTATAAATAAATATAATATACATATTTATTTATCTGAAGGTATATATTAATGATGAAATTTAAGTAAAATATATATAATTACATCAATATTATAAAACGTGCATAGACAGTTAAAGTTATTGACACATGATGGTTTAAATAAGCTATATCCAACCAATATACCCAAAAATAAATAATTATAAATAGAGGATAAAATTGTAAAATACAAGAATAAGGTAATGAAATATATTATTAAGGTAGTCATATTTTTTATGGGATATTAGTGTGTCATAAACTAATCAAGGAAATAAGGTAAAGGTTTTCTCATCTCTACTTCTATTCATGAAGACACATTTTAATATTATACACTAATTTCTTATTTTTATGGTGTATATACTTACCAAAAAATAATTTGGATAGTTTCTTGATTTATTTAAATTTATTTATAGAACCATATTATTTTCAAACCTCCAATGATTTTTTATTCAAAATCTACTAAACGGTAACGGGTTTTCGAGACTCAAAGATTTTCTTTAGTCATAATCATTATTCTTGACTATAATATTTCAGTATTAATATATTATAACATATGATGATTTTATGTTGTATTTAAAACATATGTTCTAGGGAAATCAGGTTTCACACCATATTATCCTTCCATGGTTATTTTATTATTTCATTAAAATTCATTTTTATTAAAAATAATACCCACTTATTTTAATGGATTTGAATTCACTATCCATGTTTTATTTCCCTCCAATGATATACTTTCTGTAGTGGAAAATAAAATTATTTTCATATTTAATAATAGTTTTTCTCCCCTTTATTCATTTTAATAAAAAATAATTCACTATATTTTTAATAATGTTAGCTTTCAACAAGGTTATTTCAAAATGTTAGAATGGTTTTTAAATACTTTCCAAAAAAAAATTATCATCCACTCCACATTGTATTTTCATAACCTTAATGTATTTATAATTATTCAATTATTAATTATTATTTTCAAAATTTAAATTTTTAAAATTATTTTCACTTCACCTATTTAAAAACTTTATATCTTTTTCAAGTCTCCATTACTAAATATTATTCTAAGAGTAAAAGTTTTCAAAGTATTTTCACTTCTACTTTTTTTAAACCATTATATATTTTCAAGAATATTTTATTTGAAACTTTTTATAATATGGTTTTAAATAGTCTTATCATTACCTTTATCACTGAATTAGGGCACCTATAAGGGAGGTGGTAACTCATAATCCTTTGTTTAAGATATATAATTTCTTTTTAAACTTCATTTTCTAAAGACTTTCCATTTTGATTGAAGTTCTCTTCTTATTTCTAGGGAAAAATATTTTTTGGGGTGTAATCTTGTTACCTGAAGAGGAATTAACAAATGCTTCATAACCCCACACATGTAAGTAATACAACACATGTTTATTTCCATTACGTAATTGGTATGGTATACCATCTTTTTATTTAGTTGGAACAAAGTTTAGTATGTATGTTTCTATTTTTAATGTGTATCCCTAAAAAGATAATGGAATAATCGCATGAATCGTCATTGATCTCACTATATCCAATAATGTTTGGTTCCTCCTTTCACTTATACCATTCCATTGAGGCATATAAGGAGGAGTGGTCTGAGATAAAATCCCAAACTTCTATAAATAATAAATTAAGTCTTGATTAAGATATTCTCCACCATGGTATGAGTGGTGTTTCTTAATCTTCTTACCAAGATGGTTCTCAACTTCATTCTTTTATTCCATGAATTTATCATGAGTCTAACTTATACCTCATCAAGTAGACATATACATATATACTAAAATAATCAATAAAAGTTATAAATTATGAGTATCCATCCCTTTTTTCAATAGGAAATGGTCCACAAATATCTGTATGAACTAATTTAAGAAGCTTTGCAGCCCTTTTGCCTTTCCTAATAAATGGGGGTTTGGTCATTTTTCCTTATAAACATGCATGACATACACCAAGTTGTTTTAGTTAAAAATATTCTAAATATCCATCTTGATTTAATTTATTCAGTCACTTTTCATTTACATAACCTAGCCAGTGATTCCAAATTTGGGTGTAGTGTGATTCATGTGAAGTAACTTTATTATTGATTTTCATTGTTTGGTGTGTGTAATATAACACATAAAGTTGATTATTTAAATGTTATATATCATAAAATATGTTATCCATATAAAAGAAGAAACATTTATTCCCAAATATGAAAATAAATCCATCCATATCAAGTCCGGTTATAGAAATAATGTTTTTGGGAACTGAAGTCACATAATAAAAACCCTTTAAAACCAATATCATTCTAATCACCAATATGAGGTGGTAGTCATCAATAGCTATAGAATAATCTTTATATTTTTTGGTTATTCGAAGATCTACCTCTCCTTGTTCAATCTTTCATAATCAACTTGGTTATTTTATTTTAATACATATGAGAGAAACAAAATTTATATCTAATAATGAATTTGTAGAAATAGATAAATTTCACTCGATTATAAACACACATGAATCTTTCCCCTACTTCTTTGGATGAGTGTAGTTTTTCTTCTAGTGGCCCTTCTTTTAAAAACAAATAACATCTTGTTCCCTTTCTTTCCGTTTGATCTTCTACTTCTTGGAAGGGAGTGAAGAAGCTCTGGGCTTAAATCTTTTTTCTTTACCTTTTTATTTTTTCACCATAAGGAATGAATGTTTTTTACACTTTGTATCCTTATTTACTTAGAGAATAAGAGTAAGAATATCTGGAAGATAATTCTCAATGTTGTTCATATTAAAAGTCACAACAAAATCAGAGAATCTCTGAGGGAGTGATTCTAAAATAAGGTCAGTGCATAGTTCATTGGGTATTTTAATCCATAGAACCTCTAAGAGCTCAACGTATCCAATGATCTTTGAAACGCGAGGCCCATCTAGGGAACCCTCTCGATGATTTTTCTGAAAGAGCACCTTGTAAATCTCAAACCGTTCCTATCTAGCTCTCTCCGGGTAAAGACCACAGAGTTTCTCAAGCATGTCATATACATCCATACTTTCATGAGACTTCATTAGTTCACTACACATTGATGAAATCATCAAATGTTGAATGTTGAATACATTTCACAAATGTTTTTCATTGACAAGGAACTCTTCATCACTCACCTCTTTAGGAGGTAGATCAGGCATTGAGGACTCTAGTACTTAAGATTTCTATTCATAGCATAACACAACCTGGAGGCATCTAAACCAATTCTGAAAGTTACTACTAGTTGGTAGGTTATCTTTCTCTAATATTTATCTTAGGAATAGTGTGTATTATGAACTTATAATTTTATTATATTATAAAAAAATTATATTATTAGTGCTTTGCTTGATTAAAAAATAAGTGAGATATAATAAATTAAATTATTTTTTTATTAAATCTCCCACTATTTTATCAAGTCTCAATATCCTTCACCATTGAACTTAGAATGTCCAATTGGTTTAACATTATAGTGGAAAGTATCCCCATTAATTTTCTTAATGATCCATACTTTGGCCATGAAAACCATAATAAAGTAATTAGGTAGGTGGTCTTTCCAACTTTAGAATTGAAGATCCTTGATTCATTGAGTAGATTCCCCTATCCTGAAATCATGACTTGGATTTCCTCAATACTTTCCTTAAAATTTTTATTCAATGCACTTTGGTTGTTGATCTCAATATAATTTCAATTAAGTCAACCCAAAACTCCCAAGAGAAATCCCTGATAAAAGTAAGTTTCCAGATATTGGCCATTTACTAAACTTAGATCTATGGTTTCATTCCCAATCAAGTATTGGAAGGCTTAGTATGACTTAATATTTAATCAAGGGATTTTAATTTTCATGCATAAATTTTATCTCATTTTATCCATTACAGGTCTTGATAATATTAATTTTATGTTACTTAATTAATTGACCATGTTGAATAAAACATTTACTTATAATTCATTTATTTATTTTCCATATTTTCACATTAATTCATTTATATATGTGATCATGTCCTTTCATCCATAAAATAAATAATTAAATAGATAGAAAAAATTAATTAATTAAATGACTCTTTTAGGATCTTTATCTAATGTTCGATTTAATGAGCGGACATTAGATCAACCTTTGACCTATGGTAAATAAGTCGTATTGATGGTATTTGTATGAGTTACAACATTCCAATTGTCCACATATGTATCACCTGGGTTGACATTATTATGGTTCCATCTTGAACCGCCTCTACAGACCTTGGGATTCCCCATTAATTATAAATATTTATTACTCTCACACATGTGAGAGGACAAATGTATTGGTTAAAGGGGATTGCATAAATATCCTTGGACATGAAGGTCCTACATAATAATGGAAGTAGGGATAAGTTACATTCCATCATTTAATTTAATATTAAATAATTTCAAACACATGCAAGAAATTAAATTAAAATATCCAACACATACATAGGTCCTGGTCAAGCTCATGAATGGTCATACATGCAATGAATACACAAAATTAAATGGCTATAATTCATTTATTTATTTTTTATTTTATTATTTAAGATAAATTCACATTCAATAATAAATAAATAAATTAATTAATTAATTCCTTTTCATCTTTAATATTCATACGATCTTATTTGGAGATACAAATCATTAATGGAATTTCTGGAAAATAAATGGTAGAACCAATAATGACATTTTAATTAAAATTAATTAATTGATAATTTAAAATTCTTTTAAAACATTATTAAATTTTCACACACACAATGGTGCGACAATAAATAAAATAATTTTTTAATGCTTCAATTTTTAGATTTAATCTAATTTTAATTTTTTCAATTAATAGGAGACTACATAGTGTGCACATGTAGCAACACACCATGCCCCTCAGTTTTTGTATATCCAAGTATCACATCTAAGGCTTCATTATGTTAACTTGGATAGATTAAATGGTGTTTACTTGCCGGCTACAAGCTCTGTATCCACTTTTTGTGTGCCTGATTGGCCCGATCAACATGCGGTGTACAATAAAATAACCTTGTGCAATTAATTTCGTAGTGCATCTAGATACAATGTGCATGGGTATATGGGGTGTGCTCTTGCTGCACATCGTGTAGCCCAGTTTTATCAGGAAAATATTTTGAACTTCTTGATGGAATCTACAGTCATTCTTCATTTTTTCTTAAATCATGAAGAATGTAAGAACCCATGTTTTTCTGGACTGCGGTTTTGAGCAAAAAATTTTTTTTTGCTGTTGGATGCTCGTGAGGGGTAAAATGGTCATTTTACCCTAACATATAATCTCAGATAATTTTTATGACGACTCCTATGGTCCCGTAATAGGGTTTTTACCCTAGGATAGGAGTTTGGTGGAAATTTGAGCTGTTTGAATTTTGGTGGAATATTTAATATTTAATATTATTAAATTAAATATTAATTTATTCACGCAAGTTCATTTGGTGATAAATATTAAACGCAACATCGTATTAAGATTCTGTCTGCGACATTGAGTCTGGAATGGGGAGTTTAGCCTATGGAAGGCATAAACTCATGTCAGGCGTTGGGGCCGGCCCGGGCCCCTTTTTCTTCCTTTTCTTCTTTTCTTTTCTTTTATCTATCTTCCTTCCTCCTCCTCCTTGAGCACGATCCATGTGTTATCCTCCTTTTCCATGTCCCATGTGGGGGATTGGGATATTGAGAAAGAGGGAGAGTTTAGAGGCAAGAGGGGTACCGATTCGAAGCCCTCGATGCGCTGAGTCGGCGTGCGGCATCCGAGGACCGTGAAATCAACTAAGGCTTCAGCAGTTTCCCCCCAAAGGTAGGGATGTTTATATTTTCACCATATATTACCTTTAAATTTTTTTTTAAGTTTTCAAAGCCTTATATTTCTTTCTTGTATGCCCATGGGGCTCGATCTGTTGTTTCGGGGGCAAAAACGGGCGAATCAGACAATTTTAGGGATTTCCTGTCGGAAAACCCAGTATACATGGCGTGTGTTCCAGGGGAACATGTCGTGTGTTCTTACCATTTGGGAATATTAATTTTTATTAAGTACACTCTGTGTACATTGAGTACACTCCGTGTAGTGGGTGGCTGTGTGGTTGGCCGTGTGGAATAGAACACGAAATAGTGGTTTTTTGAAGTACACGCCGTGTACAGTAAAGTACACACTGTGTAGTGGTACTTGGGCATGTGTTCGAGTGAAAACGGACACGGTGTGGCTTTTTGTGAACATTACATGACATTTACATTAAATTACACGCCGTGTACTATTACAAAGGCAGGCCCAATGTGCTCTGGCCAGGTGTTATGGCCGTGTACTGCTCCATTTTAGTAATTTTGGGATATCTTATACTCTGGAAGTAATATTTGGGCATGTGAGTAGTCGATTCTAAGAATTTTTCTATGTAGATCGCAATGGTGGAATAATTGTTACATTTAGAGGTCATTTAAATGGGGGTTTTGTGGTTTTTATCTAAATGTAGGGGTTCTTCCACTAGTTATCGAGTTTAGTTGTCACCTGAGAGTGAGACTTGGCATATATGATAAGTTGGGAGTTCAGACCAAATTAGTAGAGAAAATTAATAGGAGATGAGTTGTGAGCTATCTCCCGTAACCTTTTTTTTATTTGACATTTCCCTTGGGAGATGTTCCCTTCTGGACTGTGAGGCCGTGAGACCGAGCACTTCCATGGATCCCCAGAGGCATGCCTTTACTTGTGTGTTGACCTAAAGAGTCCCTAGTAGGATCTCTCTCTGGTTCTTCCTTTGATAGGACTCGTGTTATGAAATGCATATTTTTTCCTTCCTTTGAGTATCTTGTGTATGATTTCTCCCTCACTCTTCACTAAGGATCCCGCGTTGGATGCCTTCGCTCATGTTTACCTGGAGGATCCTAAGTATGATGCCTCCTATGTGTTTGACTTGAGAGACCCAGTGGGTGATCATTGTTTGACCGACCCTGAGTTATTAAGTCAGGTTTGGGTAGAGTTGGTTATTGGGTGTCACCTAGAACCCATGCCAAAATGGTGATTCCTTTGGTCTTTGGATGTATTGTTGGTTTGGGCGTTCGGGCCACCCACACTTGTTTGTTTATATCTGACTTGGGTTGTTGATGTTGTAGTGGTTACCAGAGGAGATTTCTGGTTGGCGGCTATTGAGAATGATGTGAGGATTCATCTTGTTTGTTGGGATGCCTAAATTTCCTTGTGTGCTTGAGTAGTAGGTGGTCTGGTGTTTAAATTCCAACTGATGTGTGTTATTGTGTACCATTGTTCTAAGAACCCACGTTGGGGTGTCATATGGCTGAGGCATTGGCTGTTTAAATACGTAGAATTGCATAGGTAATTTAATGTTAGTGTAAAACTGCTGTTTGGGATCACTACTTGGATCCAGGACCACCCAGGGGTGCGTTCCTCTGTTTAGCTATTTGGCCTGAATAACCGAGGGTATGCCATGTTTATATTGAGCATTACTTTTGCCTTGAAAGGAATTGTATATAAAATTGCTTGTTATGCTTTGGGCTAGGCCTTATTACTTGTGCATGAGGGTAGGGGTTATATTAGCCTAAGGGTGTGGTTATATTATCCCGAGGGCGTGGTTATATTTAGCCTGAGGGCATGGTGATATATAGCATGAGGGCATGACTATATTAGCCTGAGGGCAAGGCCTGAGGGCAAGGTTACTGATTCTCCTGAGGGAAAGGCCTGGGGGAAAGGTTACTGATTCGCCTAAGGGAAAGGCTTGAGGGAAAGGTTACTGATTTGCCTGAGGACAAGGCCTGAGGGCAAGGTTACTGATTCTCCTGAGAGAAAGGTTATGTTTAGCCAAAGGGAAAATTTTACTTTGAATATTCACTGTGGTGTTTTCTTTTATTGTACCTGCCAAGCTAAATCACAGGATTGGTATTATTTTTATTTCGGACGTTGGATGAATTAGGTACATGTTTATGGGATTACGGACCCAGAGAACCACTTAATGATACACGGCTTGAGTGGCACGATGTCTAGCTCAATTCCCTTGCACAGGATGTCCAGGAGATCAGGCTTAAGGTCCCAAGGATCGACTGCTGATGTTTTTTCTTGTTATTTGAATCACTTAATCCTGAATATTTATATTTATGTATATCTGTATAGGTATGGGACTATTCATGTGTACATATATAGATATGGACATACATGGTGGCACTGTACTAGTTGATAAGGATTACATACCCTGAGTTCGACTGTGGTTGCACGTTTGATTTTCTTCCTTTGTTGTGTTCAAGCTAGGATGGGCACATTGTTATTGCATACCCTTTTAGCAACACAGTTATAAGTTGCTTGTCAGGGTGACCTACTGAGATTATTTCTCACCCCTGCACGTGCACCTCAGTGTATATTTAGACATTATGTCTTCTTTTCAGGTTGAGCACGAGTTACATGGTGGATAGGTTTGAGGCCCAGTGTTGCATGATTGAGTAGAGCTGCTCGAGTGATTCTACTGATCGAGTTGCTGCAATTTGACAGTTTCTGGAGATCAGATACATGGATTGGCTCAGAGTTAGTACAATATCATTTTACTTTTACTTTAATTTTCTTTTGTACTTGTATCTGTATGGTCGGCCCGGTGGGTGATCAGTGTTGTATTGTATTGCATAGTTGTTCAGGCTTTTACAACATTTTACTATTACAACTTGTTCTATTTTAGTTGATTATTGCTTCTGCACTCTTTTTACTTTCTATTGTGTATGATACTTAGTTATTTCCACTGTTTTCATACTCTAGTATGAGGACATAATCTCCCCACTATCACACCCTAGGCCCTCACTTCTATTCGATAGCCTCTAGCATACGAGGAGGCACGCTTGAGGCCTTTTGGTGAACCAGCTCGTAGAACCAGTTTAGTGGCTTCTGGTTGGGATGTTACAAAGTGGTATCAGAGGAGTTTTCTTTTCTCAGTTTACTATTTGGAATATGGTAGACATGATTATTAGGAATGTGTGGGAACCTGTGATGGATATCAGACTAGTGCGTTGAGAACACTTGTTCCGGTAAGAAGTCCTAGTTGCCAGGGTTTGGGATTGCTGTTCTGATATTGCGATGTTATGGTTGTATATGATTATTTCCTTGAGCGATGCACATGTTGTGTGGAGTTTTGGTTTACTATGGATCTCTGGATCTTTTCCATTGGTAAGATGTCAGGGATGTATTTTGACTCTTGGCCGGTAAAGGCAAGAGGCACCTCATGCATCATACTAGGCACATAGGATTCATAGCATATAGTCCTGCTAGTGTGTGTTTTTATTGAATACTGAGACCTTTGGGTCTTCTTACACATACTTTTTACTCTAATGGCAGGTTATGTGGATCTATGATGAGGTGTTGGTGTAAGGATGATGACTCGGTCTTTGTGCACAGGTGGTGTAGTGACCCCAGTTGGATGATATAGGACATGATGCCTTTCTGTTTAACCCTTATTGTGTTTTTTTCAGGTATGTGGTTATCTAGTCGGATCGTTGAGTAAGATTCCGATATATACCAAGGCTTTTCTTGTGGAATGGATCTCCTTGTGGTATTTCTGTATACAGATACCCGATGAGAGTCAGTTCAGATTATCTTCTGCTTGGGTTGTGAACACCAGGGAGTAGTTCCTTCCAAGGATGCTAGGAGAGGATGAGGGACCTTGTAGGTTGTGTTCTGGTTTTTAAAATCGTTGGATGTTATGATCATTACCTTCTTGTGAGAGGTTTTTTTATATTTTGGGCTAGGTGGTTGGATCTTGTGACCCAGTTGTGAGGCCCTGTGAGAAACAATGACCTGTGCTTGAATCCTGGCCGGGTTATGGCAGGATGTTAGCGTGGCTCGGAGGGAGCTGTACACACCTTCGGTTAAATATTAGTGTACTCCTATTAGAGACGATCATGCGCTATCTTGATTTTTCTTGAGTATGCTAAGGGAGCTTTGAACCTACAGCAAGCTCCTTTTTTCTTTGCTAATGTTCATCCCTGTTGAGGATGGAACCTGTTCTGTTTGTGCTCTCGGAGCAGTGTGAGGAAATTCATATGGTGGGGAGTGCAACATTTCCCCTTTTAGGGTGGTTTTCCTTGTTTAGGTTAAACTACGGTGTTTTCCAGTGGCCTTTGGGTCTCGGAGTGGCTTTTAAGAAGATGATAAGGGTATTCCTATGGTGGGGAGTACCAGTTTGGACGTAGTTTAATATCTTCTATGTAAAAGGTGGTTGTTAATGCTATAAGGATGTTCGTCGAACAGTCTATATAGCGTGGTTGTGTAGATTCTTGGGTTGGTATCATGGTTGTTGGTCCTTTCACTGGGCTTCTCAGGGATGAGATGGTTTATGATGGGGAGTTTGTAAGAACCCGTGTTTTTTCGTACCACAGTTTTCAACAAAAATTTGAATTTCTACTGTTGGATGTTCGTGAGGGGTAAAATGGTCATTTTACCCTACCGGTTGATCTCAGATAATTTTTTTTACAACTCTTTTGGTCCCGGAATATAGTGTTTACCATATTATAGGAGTTTGGAGGAAATTTGAACTGTTCGAATTTTGGCGGAATATTTAATATTTAATATTATTAAATTACATATTAATTTATTCACGCAAGTTTATTTGGTGTTAAATTTTAAACGGAGTGTAGTATTGAGATTTCTTCTGTGCTGTTGAGTCTGAAATGCAGATTTTAGCCTAGGGAAGGCATAAACTCATGTCGGGCACCAGGGCCGGCCCGGGCCCCTTTTTCTTCCTTTTCTTTTCTTCTTTTCTTATCATTTCTCTCTCTTCCCTCCTCCTCCTCCATGGCACGCTCCATGTGTTATCCTCCATGGCCATGTCCCATGGGGGGATTGGGATATTGAGAAAGAGGGAGAGTTGGGAGGCAAGAGGGGTACCGATTCGAAGCCCTCGACGCGCTGAGTCGGCATACGACATCCATGGATCGTGAAATCAATCGAGGCTTCGGTGGTTTCCACCAAAATGTAAAGCCATTTATTTTTCAGCCATATATTCCCATTAAACAAGTTGTTATTATGTTTTTAAAGCCTTATATTGCTTGCCTGTATGCCCATGGGGCTCTATCTTTTGTTTCAAGGGCGAAAACAGGCGAATCGAGCGTTTTTAGGGATTTCCCGTCGGAAAACCCAGTATACACGGCGTGTGTTTCAGGGGAACACGCATTGTGTTCTTCCCATTTGGGGAAGAAGAAGCTTTCTTAAGTACACTCCGTGCACTTTCAGTACACGCCATTTAGTGGATGACCATGTGGTTGGCCGTGTGGAATAGAACACGGAATAGTGGTTTTTTTGAAGTACACGCCATGTACAGTAATGTACACACAGTGTAGTGGTACTTTGGCATGTGTTTGAGTGAAAACGAACATGGTGTGACAATTTTTTGAATAGTACATGCCGTGTACAGTAAATTACACGCTTTGTACTTTTACACAGGTAGGCCCAATGTGCTCTGACCATGTGCTCTGGCCATGTACTACTCCAATTTAGTTATTTTGTGATATCTTATGATCTGGAAGTCATATTTGGGCATGTGAGTAGTATATTATGAGCTTTTTTCCATGTAGATCGTGATGGTTGAATCATTTTGACATTTAGAGGTCATATAAATGGGGTTTTGGTGGTTTTTATCTAAATTGAGGGGTTCTTCCGCCAGTTATTGAGTTCAGTTGTCACCTGAGAGTGAGACTTGGCATGTATGATAAGTTGGGTGTTTGGACCAAATTAGTTGAGACCTTTAATAGGAGATGAGCTTTGATATATCTCATATAAATTTTTCTTTAGAGGATTTATCCCTTAGGAGGCGTTCCCTTCTGGCCAATGAGGTCATGAGACCGGGCACTTCCAAGGATCCCCGGAGGGATGCCTTTACTTGTGTGCTATCCTAAGGAGTCCCTAGTAAGATCTCTCTCTGGTTATTCCATTGATAGGACCCGTGTTATGAAATGAATATGTTGTCCTTACTTTGAGTATCCCGAGTAGGATTTCTCCCTCACTCTTCTCTAAGGATCCCGCGTTGGATGCCTTCGCTCGTGTTTACCTGGGGGATCCCTAGTATGATGCCTCCTCTGTGTTTGACTTGAGAGACCCAGCATGTGCTCATTGTTTGATTGAACCTGAGTTGTTAGGTCGGGTTTGGGTAAAGATGGTGATCTGGTGTCACCTAGAACCCGTGCCAAACTGGTGATTCCTTTGGGCTTTAGATGTTGTTGGGTTGGGCGTTCTGGCCAACCACACTTGTTTGTTTATATCTAACTTGGGTTGTTGATGTTGTATTGGTTACTAGAGGTGATTCCTGGTTGGTGGCTATTGAGCCTGACACGAGGGATCTTCTTGTATTTTGGGATACCTACTTTTCCTTGTGTGCCTGATTAGTAGGTGGTCTCTTTTTTAAATTCCTATTGTTGTGTGTTTTTGTGTACGATTGTGCTATGAACCCTTGTTGGGGTGTCATATGGACGAGGCCCTGGATATTTAAATACCTAGAATTGCATAATTAATTTAATGTAAGTGTAAAACTACTATTTGGGATCACTACTTGGATCCAGGACCACCCAGGGGTGCTTTCCTTTGTTTAGCCGTTTGGCCCGGATACTTGAGGGTATGCCATATTTATTTTGAGAATTACTTTTTCCTTGAAAGGAATTGTATATAAAATTTATTGTTATGCTTTGGGCTTGGCCTCGTTACTTGCAACTGATGGAAGTGGTTATATTATCCTGAGGGCATGGTTATATTATCCGGAGGTTCTGGTTATATTTAGCCTGAGGGCATGGTGATATATAGCCCGAGGGAATGACTATATTATCCTAAGGGCAAGGACTGATGGCACAGTTACTGATTCGCCAGAGGGAAAGGCCTGAGGGCAAGGTTACTGATTCGCCTGAGGGCAAGGCCTAAGAGAAAGTTTACTGATTCTCTTGAGGGCAAGGAATGAGGGCAAGGTTACTGATTCACCTAAGGGAAAGGTTCTGTTTAGCCTGAGGGCAAATTTTACTTTGAATATTCACTGTGGTGTTTTCTTATGTTGTACCTGCCAAGCTAAATCATAGGCTTGGTATTATTGTTATTTCTGGCATTGGCTGAAGAAGGTATATGTCGACGGGATTAAGGACCTAGAGAACGACTTAATGATAAATATCTTGAGTGGCACGACGTCTAGCTCAATTCCCTTGCACAGGATGTCCAGGACATCATGCTTAAGGTCCCAAGGATCGACTACTGATGTTGTTTCTCGTAATTTGAAACACTTAATCCTGAATATTAATATTTATGTATATGTGTATAGGTATGGGACTATACATGTGTACGTATATAGATATGGACATCCTTGGTGGCACTGGCCCAGTTGATAGGGATTACATACCCTGAGTTTGACTGTGGTTGTATGTTTGATTTTCTTCCTTAGTTTTGTTCCAGCTAGGCTAAGCACATTGTTGTTGTATACACTTTTAGCAGCACAGTTATAGGTTTCTTGTTGAGGTTCCCTACTGAGATTATTTCTCACCCCTGCACGTGCACCTCGGTGTATATTTAGACCTTATGTATGCTTTTTAGGTTGATCAGGAGTTGCATGGTGGATAGGGCTGAGGCCCAGTGTTGCATGATCAAACATAGCTGCTCGAGTGGTTCTACTGATCGGGATGCTGCAGTTCGACAGTTTCTAGAGATCAGATATGTGGATTGGATCAGAGTTAGTAGCATAGCCCTGTACTTTTACTTTCAGTTTCTTTTTTACATGTATTTGTATGGTCGGCCCGGTGGGTGACTAGTGTTGTATTGTATTGCATAGATGTTTGGACTTTTACAGCATATTACTATTACATCTTATTCTCTTTCAGTTGATTATTGCTTCCACACTCTGTTTAATTTCTATCCTGTATGGTACTTAGTTATTTCAGTTGTTTGCTTACACTGATATGAGGGCATAATCTCCCCACTATCACACCCTGGTCCCTCACTGCTAGTCGGCAGCCTCTGGCATATGGGGAGGCACGCTTGAGGCCTTGTGGCGAACCGGCTCGGAGCACTGGTTTAGTGGCTTCTGGGTTGGGACGTTACAATGAAAATGAAATACTGAACAAACATGATTAATATTTCTAATAACATTTTAATTCAAATAATATTTAAGAACAAAAAACCTGAAATGAAAATATAACCATAATTGTGCATAGATAAACAATCAAATAAATAATTATAAATTTAAGTGTGACCCCTCTAATACATCTTTTTGGTTTTGAGTGTAGCGGAACCCTGCATAGGTGAGAAATATATTAAAATTTCTTTTAATAATAATTTCTCAAAACTAAGAACGATGATCTTGCACATAAAATTTATAATTAATTTATTTATTATTTGATGAAATAAATACCACGTCTTAGTAACTTTCTTCACTGGTGAATGTTGACCATATAAAAATACCCTTTCAGATTACCTTCATTAATATATGAGGATCCAGGGATATAATCCCTCTAGAAATGATCCACACTTCCTCATATGATCTTCAAGAAACACAACTTGATCTCCAGGTGCTAGCGCGGTGAGTCGAATGTCTTGTGTTGTTCATTCTTGATTTCTCATTGTTCGATCTGGAAGAAATATATCTTTCACTTCTCATTCTTGAGAGGGAGAGAGAATGAGGATTTGAGAGAGAATTCATTATATACAATAGTTCTCTATTCTAAATTTTGGATGCTCTACACAACAGATAGAGCCGCCTAATTATAGAGTTGGGATTTAAATTAAAATATATTTAATTAAATACCATCCATTAAATAACATTTATTACCTTTAATTAATCTCATCCTGCATAATAATAATTATATAATTATTATTTTTTGGTGTACTCTAACTTATGAAATAAAAAATTTTATATAATGTCCTTGATATTAATTTTTTTCATCGGACTTGGTTTTGGTCCATTTGAACTCCTCTAGAATTTATTGAAAAACTAAATAAATATTTTATTCATAAATAAATATTTTATTCATAAATAAATATTTTATTCAGAATCTAGTGAATAAATATTTGTTAAAATATTCATTAAAAAAATAAATATTATATTCACAATTCAACGAATAAATATTTATTTAATTTATGCGATCAATATAAAATGAATAAAATTATTCCTCAAACTTGAGAATAATATTTATTCCATTAATTAAACTCAAATAGAATTTAATTTATATGAATGGAAATTCTTAGTGTGTGACCCTCTAGGATTCTATCTCATTGGAATTAAGAGGGATATCATAAAGTCCATGATTATTGTCTAGAAACAGGTCAAGGCACCCAAGAGAAAGAACTTAATGTTGCAATGTAAACAACCACATTTGAATGCTCATTGTGTACTATAATCCCTTTGTCACAATATCTAATCAAGTAGGTTTCACACTCGTTTCACCAAACTATATGCTCGATATGTCTTTCTTTGACCATATGAAATAAACACATAATTACACCATGGACATGGAATTTAATGTGATGGTTCTGTTCCAATTAAAGGGCCGAGATATTAGGTTTCATGAAGTTGGAAGGGATAAATACTCCCTCAACTTATTCGTTAATTAAATTTCACTCTTGATTCACCCAAGGCATACAACTTCTCCATTAACTGTTATCGCCATTGTTAACAAAATTCATCTAAGTATGTGATTTGTAACATGGATTAACAATAATCATAATGTCTAAGGACCATTACACATGCTTGTAGATAGGAATATTTGATGACACCAAAGCATGAGAAATTCCTACTGGTGGGTATGTTCTCATAATCTCCCATCTTAAAAATTACCAAGTGAGAACTTCATGAGAAGAAGCCTCAACTATTTATGAGTACTTGCACCTGATAGTCTATGTGCTATGTGTCCCATTATAGTATGTTATCCAGCCACATTACATTATTTGAGAATACCATCATAGCACATCAAGGTTCTCATCATATAGAGGAACTGTTAAGACCTTATCAATGTGACGTATACTCTAGGAAATTATTACATTATAGTCATTCAAAACAATAAACAATATGTAATAATAAGTTTTATTAACATTAAATACACCAAATATACATGTAATCAAAGTATAGACAGTTGGTCCTAGGACACCAACTCCAAAAACTTTTTCCATTCCCATGTACTCTATCCATGTTGTGAACACTGGTCATGTCCATTCCCACTAACCATGTATGTGCCCATTTATACTAAATGTCCCCATGCATAGGTATCTTTGGGAATATGTCGAGTCACTGATCAAGGGTCACTTGGTGTGTGAGGTGTCACGTGATATGTGATTTTTTATTCTACAGGTATACCCAAGATTCCATAGAGAGGCCTCTAGACAATGCGTTTTCTATCTAACTACACATTGTTTACTTCATTTTATAAAGAAACTCTAGAATTCCTTAAACATCTCTCCCATGTTACTATCATTTATGGATATTCCACAAATCATTCCCACATATCTCATATCTATGGTTTAGTGAGCCCAATCCATCATCGATGGATCGATCCCGACCACCCGTCTATTCGGAAGTCTATTCTCATCACACCGTATCACCGAATCTCTAAGACACATATGAAAAACACTCGATCCAACATGCCCCTATAAATTATTGGTCTATGGATATCAATTCAGACATTTCCTAATAGATGAAACATTTATTATTGGACTATGGATATTAATTATGACATGTCCCAATGGATGAAACATATACTATTAAACTATGAATATCAATTCCGATATCAATTATGACATTTCCCTATGGATTAAACATATATCAATTACGACATGTCCCTAAAAATTACTTATATGGATGAAACATATATCCCTGGACTAGGGATATCAATTCTGATTTGTACCTATAAATTGTGATAATACAAGTATGGTAAATATTTTAAATAATCCTATATCACATTCTAGAATAAAGAATATTGATATAGTACATCAATTTCTGAGATATCATTTCCAAAAAGGTGATATAACTCTGAAATTCATTGGTACTAAACATCATATTTACAATATATTTAAAAATCCTTTTAATGTGGAGAGAATTAATTATATCAGACATGAATTGATTATGCCTAAATTTTTTAGCTATTTTCAGCCCTTGAATCTATTTAAGATCTATTTAAATTATTTTTTTATATTTTCCAAATGTAACCATGAAGCATACTTCATGCAGCCAGTAGGCCAAATGTGATTTTTTAATCATGCAATTAGTATACCAGTTGTAAACACTTATTCATATGGTCAGCATACTTTCTGCGGGTATTTACTCACAAAACCACTATGCTTATCGTGAAAACCTCTTCATACGGTCTTTACATACTAACCGTGAACTTCTTAGTCATGTGGTCAACATACTTATTGTGAGTTCATGATTATAATGCCTACCATGATTATGTTATTATAGATCCATGGTTATTAGAATTACTATGACTATTTACTTATAATTTTTTTCATGAAAGTTATTTAGCAGTATTTCTTTTAGTTTTATTATTATTTTATTCCCTAAATGATTGAAATTTAATTAATATAAAAATCCAAATTAACACCCAAATTTTCCATTATATCTCTTCTATAATTTTAAGATTTTTTGAGAAAATATATTTCTCTCTTTCTTTGAATCTCTCTCTCTCTCTTAATTCTGATCCTCTAGAGAACTCAAATCGAACCAAAAATTCCAAAAATAAAATGAAACATCGATGTCATTCCTCCTGTTGATTTGAATTCTACTAAAAAATCAAGGAAATAAGAAGGATGTTTTAGTGTATATATAGATCTAAAGAATCCACACTTAATAAATCATCTAGATTTAGTAGAAAAAAAGGTTCATGTGTAGTTGTTAAACTCGAGTAGATCGTTGGTCTAGAATGTGATTCAAAACCAGGGTGGATTGCATGGTTTAGAGAAAATGGTATGCATTTTTACCCAAATCTAGTTAATATAGTTTATGCACAACTATATATTATCTCTGGTGAGGAATGAAATGTTGTCAGGACTATGTTCATTGATGAAGTTATGGATTTTTCTTTGAAATGTTGGCCAAAATGTTTTGGTGTGCCACATAAAAAATAATATGAGTATTATCAAATTTTTTTATCTTGTTAATCATGCTCATTTTGAGATTCAAAATGCCTTGGATGAACTAACTTCGAATGGATCCCCTAGGATACCTAATACTATCGAACATAGTAGAGAATGCAGTCTGCTAGTGTAGTTCATCCAGAACCTAATATGTCCAAGAAAAGGGATCCTAAGGCATAAAAATATATTCTTCTTATTTTTAATAAATAATGATATTCAAATTATTATTTTCAGATAATTCATGAGACATGTGGTTAATCTATTCAAATCAGATTCAAGGGTTGTTTCTTTACCTTTTCCTAAGCTCAGTCTAGCCATGAAAGAGTATAAAGAATCAATTCCTCAGGGGGTGGAGAATAACTTTATATGATGGATTATGTCTTACTCAAATGATTTTTAAGAAAATGAGAGCTAACTGGAATCCATTGAAATAATAATGGGTGGATGCCTAGAAAAACTTCATGAAAAGTTTAACCCTGTAAATTATCCTATTAAACCTAGGGATCTCGTGGATATAGGTCTTTAACAAGATGAAGTTGTGGAGTATTCATATGATAATGTTTCTCCTTCTAAAGAATTATAAGAGGAAGTATCTATGGAATAATAATATAATGAAGAAGAAGTGAAGAAATCTATAAACCTTGATGAATAAACTAGAATAACTTATAAGGATGAGTCAGGATGGGATCAATTTGTTAGATCTGGTGAAGTTGGGGATAACTCATAAGGATCTCCTATTATTGGGGATACTCATAGTCAGCCTATTCCTCGTGCACCTTCTAAGGGGGATAAGTCCTTGGATGTATTTTTTTTCTTAGACAATCCTGATTATGATGATGAATATCATGGAGGTAGTCCACCATGAAATGGTGGGCCTACAATTTTCTATATACAATGAAATTTACAGTGGTATTTGATTGCTAAGGTTGATCATGAAGAATGAATTGCAGTGTCTCTTGAAATACCTTATATTGATCAGAATCTCCATGACATATTTGGTCCAAATCCCACCAAGAAAGGTAAAGAATCTTATCCTACTATTCATGATTATATAGTTTAATATTATGATAGATCAATGGAGTGTACACCTTAGGTAGATGGTATGAATTAGTCTAGTGATTCATCACCCTCAGCTTATGCACCCTACATTCCTTATTCTTTATATTCACTAAATATGGCTTGGATGTGTTCAAATCAGAAATAATGGATATGTTCATGAAATTATTTGTTTATTTTGACAACTCCTTGAAATAAGTGAGAAAATCTAATATTTATGAAGATGATACTTTGGTAATCAATCATTTTTAGCCTAGATTTAATTTTAAAATAGATATGATGTAGAATGAGATGGAATATTTAAGATCTCATGTTTCTCTTTAACCTAAAACCTAGATCTCGGGATTGATGTATGGTTTATTTTATTTGGTTCTAGGGTGTTTTTATTGTCTCTTGGGGTGTATTTTCCTTTCCCAAAATTTTCATGGCATTAGCACATCATTGAGGTAGGAGTTTCCCTCCATTTCCCTTTCGTAACATTCTGTTGATTCTTGAGATTTCCTTTAATGCTTTCAAAAGGTGATAATCTAGTTTGTGATATGTTAGTACAAATTTTTATGGTATTTTCATGATGTAAAGTCGGTGAGAAATGGTTCTCAATGTGTTTTCTTGAACAATACTATATATATGCACACAAGGTGTTTGATGAAATGCCTCTTTTTTCTAAAAAAGACATTGAGCACTTATAGGGTCATTTGGAATTGTTTTTATTTTGGTATCATGGTTGAAATGACTAATTGGGAATGATGTGTGGTTTGTATGCCACTTCATGGAATATTGATTTGTGTTTAAAATGTTTTGGAAAGGTTCTCCCAGTATTTGATGTTGAATGTGGGTTCCCTAGACCCAAATTGTGTTATAATTTGATTACCACTACATGTATGAAGTTTGTAATATATAAATGTTTTTATCTTGCCATAATAGTGTAGATACTTCGGCATAAACTTTATTTATGTCAATTCACTTAAATTACATTTCCTATCAAAGGGTTATAGCAGATCACATGCTATAATGAGAACCCCAAGATGCCATGATAGTAATCTTAATATAATTTCCTATGGTCTAGTTACATTATTATGAAAGGACACAGAATATGTGTGGCTATCAGGTGTTGGGGGAACATAATCATCGAAAATTCGTCTCACGAATTTCGCACTTGATGATCTCTAGTAGTTGAGATCATGAGGGATAACCCACATAATAGGAACACCACATGTTTCAATTGTCATTGGTCATTAATATCTATGGACATGTGTAATGGTATCCAGACATGATATCATTTTCAAGTTATGTCATTTAATTTTGTACTTTGATGCATGGTGAAAACCATGGAAATGAAGTCGTGGCTAGGTAGTTTGTGTTGGGCACATCATTGGTGACATGACATTGATTGAATGATCAAGATAGGATTTTTCACAACCGAGTTGAGGAAGAGATATCCTGGGCTTGGTTGATTAGGATGGTTGCACCTTCATTAAATCCATGTCCATGTTAATGGAAGGTAAGATCGTCCGGACAGATCAACAAACAAAATAAATCAAGATAAAGGATGATGACACTAGTGTGCATTTTTCTTATTTGAGATATCGATGACAAAGAGATTATATTACATAGACCATGTTTTTATGAAGTTAGTCATTGCTTTGAATTTTCCTTATCTCTATAGGAGCATTGATGGGTTTCTAGAACCCGCTCTTGGTCGGTGAATATTATTCATTACTATTGAGATAAGGGCTTTGAGGGTCACACACTAGAGAGTTTTGATAATCTGCCATACTCTGTGGAATAGAAATATAGGACCTAGTGGGGCCCACCATGGGGTCCAAGTATTATCTGGGTTCTATGGATCACCAAGTAATAAATAAATTCTTTAATTATTCAAGTTTGGAATAATTCATTGAATTTATTTATAACATGTATTTACAAGTGATTAAGTAAATACAAAGATAAAATATTATTCAAACGGATTTAAATATCTCACGTTCATTTAATATTTTCAGGAGATGTGAGTCTAGTTATAGCCTCAATATTATCATACAATATATATTTAATATATATATATATAGGAGTTAGTGATAAAATTATAAATATTATTTATGGCATAATTTAATTTGTCATAAATATATATTTATAATACTTATACTGTGAATAACTATTTCACGGGGGTCGAGAACCCATGCTGGGTATTTTAGATTTTCTATCTATAAGTAAGAGAGAGGCTCTTCCTATGTAACTATTCATATGTTGTAATAGAGAGCCTCTCTATATTCTTATGTTCTAGAGAGAGACTCTCTCAAGAAAGCAAGATCGTCAAGTTCATTCTTCTTGGATTGATGAATCTTGCTTGTGGTGATCATCACAACATTGAAGTGGTCATCAGTGTACCATGCTAGCACCAAAATTCCGACAAATGATGCATGAGAAAATTTAAGAGGCATGTGTGGACGATCTAGAGGTCTTTGGCGTTGGAGTCTTCGAGCAATGGTCGTTGTCATCCTACAACGGACTTTCACATGTCAAATCCAAACAAGGTACATGTTTGATTTTATTTTGTGCTATGTCAAATCCATATGTGGTCCTCGAACCATACTGGGATAAGATCACCAGAGTCGAAGTTGTTACGTCACTCCAGTGACGCAAACAGATTTAATTTCCCAGCCTATCGGCTTCCGCTGCCTGTCTCGGTACCTAAAAGTGGTATCAGAGGGACTAGTGGTTTCTCAGAGTCAAATATAAAATTAAATTGTATTAAATTTAAATACAGGGCCTTAAATTAGTTCCAATGGATCCAAACATACATCGATCCTTTTCTTAATGGCCAAGTTACCACCATTTGAAAATTTTAATTGGATCGATTTCATCGGTTTTATGCTATTCGGATTATTATTTTTGAAGAATGTGTTTTAGTTTATTTATGTCTTCTTCAAAGTACCGAAATCTGCCCACGCTTTGGCCGGAATCGGGTCACCGGAATTTTTCATGTGGGTTAATTTTTAAGAGTTAAATAAAATATATTATAATATTATTTTATTTTATTTCTCTCAAATTAAAAAAAATTAAAAAATAAAGTCATCTAGACTTTTCTAATTAGGACTAATCATTTTATTAAAGTCTTTGGACTTAAAATTTTTTTTAAAAAAAATTTGAGAGCACGACTTCAATTGGGTCTTCTCCTGTTAATTAAAAAATTGGGGGTTGGGGTTTGTTTTGTCAAAATACAAAACTAATAATAAGGGGGAGTGGGGTCATCTTCCATGTGCAGCATGGCGCACCCCCCCAAACCCTAGCCGCCTCCAACCCAGGTCTCCCTTCCCAAGTGCGTCCACCCTTACTCGTGCCGCCCGGAGTCCCTTGTTGTCATCTGCTCACGCTGGCTAGAGCCCCTCATTGGCATCTGCTCGTGTCGCCCTGTCTTGGCCACAGGTGCTCTGCCACCACATTGTACAGGTCGCGCCACCCTATTCCGCCTCTGCCTCGCCGTTCCAGCCACAAGGTAGCACCCCTCCTCCCTTGTGGATCACTTTGGCCCCGCCCTCTCGGAGGAGCTTCCCTCGCCGAAGTAGAAGTCTGCTGCCCTCTTGGCTTGCCGGAAGCAGCATGCCACCGGACCAGAACGCCTCTCCACCACCCACCCGTCTTGAGAAAGCAGATCTTCGCTACCCTCATACCTTTCCATAGGAGTCCTCTTTCAACACTCTTCGGTCGCGCCTTTCCGAAAGACACTGTCGTCCCGAGGGTGTAGTTGGATTGCGTGGTCACACCTTGGTCACTCTGCGGTCTCTCTGTGGTCTCTCCATGGACTGTAAGTCACTATCACAATAGTTTGAAGTCCTACTGGACTCCTTCCCCAGATTGAGGTAACTTCAATAATTAGATTTAATTAATTATGTTTTTTAAATTAAATTAAATATAATTAATTTGGAGTTTAAGTTTATGTATGAATCTGAAAAATTAAATTAATTAGTATTAAAATAAAATTATTGATTTAATTTAATTTTTTTAATTAATATTAATTTAATGGTTTATTTTAATTTTATAATTAAAATTAAATTGATGTTTTAATTTAATTTTTGGAATTAAAATTAAATTAAACAATTATAACTGATAAAATAAATAAATTTATTTTATTTAAATTAATTTAAATTATTAGAGCGCCATCATAATATTTAAATTTATTATAGTTTAATTTAAATTTCACTTTATTTATATTGTCTGGTATTGAGTAAGGAACTAAATCATGCATGCCTAGTTTTATTTATTTAATTATTTATTCAATGTTTGTGATGATTGTAATAATTAATTAGATAAATGACGATCTGTGAATGGTCTTTTAATTCAAATATTTATAAGGGCCTATGCATCCAATGCACTAGTTGTATTGTATACCCCTAGACCCCCTCGCCTATGTGCGAGTATATTTGTAATTATACGGTGATGATCCGAGATGCAGACCCTGCCAAGTCGAGGTGGTAATCCAGATGGAAGCGGAGCGCTTTGCACTAGGGCTAGCCGCGATAGGAGTTAGGTGTCGACTCAGGTATAGATGCCCCTAGGTGATGATGGATCTGTTATGGATCGATCATAATAGAATTCTCAAGACCAGACAAATTGAATGATTTACCTTTATGTGTTGTTTATTATTTTATACTAGTGAATGATTATTGGTTGATCACATAGAATGGTAAACAAGATAAAAATGCACAAAGATGTGATGAATGTATTTCTATTGCATGTTCAGTTGTGGGAGTGACAATCTAGTTTGAAAATATAAATAGAAAAGGATTATATTCATCAATAAATATCAAAATACCTCAAAGATATATTAAGTTTTTAATACCTTCCATTACTCACATTTAAACAAAATTGGGTGCTTGGGGTGATCATCAGCCATATTTGAGAGTTCTTCTTACTAGAAGGGAATTTTCATGAGAGAACTGGGTTGAATTAACTAAAGTGAGTAGTCAAGGATTAGCCATTTCTAACTTGCTATCACTTTAGAGGCAAGATGTTGAGGGAATCAGGTTCAGATTCCAAAAGCTAATACTTAACTCAACAATAAAAGGGACCATTAGTCAAGTGGTTGGCCAGCCTAAAGCCTACCTTGAAAACCTTTGAGTAGTGGTGTAGCCATAGATTGTAGACTATGAGGGAGGTTTCGAGGATCCTTGCCACTAGAGTACTCAAGCGACAGATTATTATGAATCTAATAGTGAGGGATATTAAGGTTCGCTAAAATTATGGGAGACATTAAAATGATATAATAATTTATTGATCATAAATGTAAAAGGGTAATCAAGACAAAGTACTAAATGATAATATTTATCTGATGTATATTTAAAATGGAAATCTCCAACACCACAAGTATTTTATCACTGTGATCAATTCTGGATAAAGAAAATGTCTTGACCGGTAATAACTTCTAGGAGTGGTACATGAAATTTCTCATAGTACTACACCATGAGAGGAAGTTATATGTGCTGGAATCCTCAGTTCCTACTAATCCTCCTCAGGGAGCAAGTAAGGTGGAAAAATATAATGGAAAAAGCATATAGATGATGCACTTGATGTTCAATGCATCATGTTTTTATCCATGTCTATCCAATTTCATAAAATGCATGAGGATGAGGATGTCTAAAAGATGCTTTCACGTCTCCAATAATTATAATTGGAGAGGGGCAGGCAGGAAAGGTATGAGATCTCAAGTGCCCTATATAAGTGTTGGCTAGTATAAGGGAACCAAGATATTTCTCATGTACTCAAGAAGATTGGGTATATTGAGAGGCTTAAATCCCTTGGGTTTAAATTGAACCAAGAACTAGAAGTGGATCTCATTATTGCCTCTTTACTGCCAATATTTTTGACTTTCATTGTCAATTACAACATGAATGATATGACAAAGTCACTATCAGACCTTTTTGATTAAGTTCACCAAGTTTATAAGGATATGAAAAATACCAATTCATCTATCCTTATGGTGAACAAATGAAACAAGGGAAAGGAAAATGCATCTAAATACAAGTTAAGGACAAAGACACCAATGCACTATCCTATAAGGAAGCCAAAGATTCAGAGGTAGATTAATGAGCAGGAAGTTAACTACTTTGGATGTGGCTAGAAATTCTACTGGAAGAAAATTTGTAGAGTTGGTAAGAAGAAGAAAAATGATTCTTTTACTTCAGGTATATTTGTCATTGAATGTAATCTATGTTTATCTACAAGTTGGGTATTGGATACGACATGTGGATCACACATTTTTATTCATATACAGGAACCAAGTAGGTTCAAGAAGATTGAAAAAGGTGAATTTGATCTTCGATCTACAAATGGTGCAAGTATGGCAGCCTTGGAGGTGGGTGGCTATCACTTAACCTTGCCAAGTGGTTTGGTTCTAGTTTTAAAAAATTGCTATTATGTACCTTCTGTAACCAGTAACATTATCTTTTTGTCGATTTTAGACACTATGGGATTTTATTTTAAGTTTGGAATTAAATGTTTTATCTTTTATAGGGATAACATCTGTTATGGTATGGAACATCTTAAAAATGGTTTATACACGCTGGAACTCGAGAACCCTAGAAATCAATGAAAAAACCAGCCAACATGACTCATATATCACACACTTATGGTAATTCAGGCTAGGTTATGTAAATGATAAGTGAATATGAAGATTACATCAAGAAGGGTATTTAGACTCGGTATAGTTAGAACCCTTGGATGTATTTCAAACTTGTTTACAAGGAAAAATTACTAAATCACCTTTCTTGGGAAAGGGAGAAATAGCCAATGCAATACTAAAATTAATACATACTGATATATGTGGTCCATTTCCAATTTAGTCAAGGGGTGGTTTTTAATACTTCATTACTTTTACCAATGACTATAGTAGGTATGGATATATATATACTTAATGCATTATAAGTCTGATTCCTTTTAGATATTTAAGGAATACCAAAATTAGTATAAAACTAACTTGGTAAGATGACAAAAGAAATCCTCTCAAACCGAGGTAGAGAATATCTTAACCAAGCTTTCATTGATCACTTGAAGTATTGTGGGATAGTATCCCAAATCACTCCTCCTAATACACCAAAATGGAATGGTGTTATTGAAAGGAGGAATAGGACCTTGCTTGACATGGTCAGATCAATGATGATTCCTGAAACTATTCCATTATCCTTTTGGGGATACTCCTTGCAGACAACAGCATATACCCTTAATCGAGTACCAACTAAAGTTGTAGATGAGATTCCATATGACTTATGGTATGGAGAGAAACCCAGTTTTACACACATACATGTATGGGGGTGCAAGGAAATTTGCAGGACTTCACCAAGTGAAAAATTAGCATCTAGAAGCATAAAGTGCATATTTATAGGTTATCCTAAGGAAACCAAAGGATATTACCTATATAACCCTTTAGATAGAAAAGTTGTTATGGGAAGACACACCATATTTCTAGAAAGGTAACACATTTCTATTGGAAATAGTGGGAACAATATTGACTTAGATGAAGTTAATGCTCTATTTTCATAAAGAGAGGGGTATTGCATAGGTGGTGTCAGTGTTTGGAGTTGGAAAGTGTGGTGAAAAAATGTAAGGTGAGTCACGCGTACAAGGACCTCCTCCTTTCACTATATATTATTATCATGGGATTATTAAGAATAATATAGATGGTTGAGTAATGGTTGCTTATTGACCATTATTAGAGGGGTTGGTTCCCCCTTAACATGATAGGGATTGGTGGAATATTCCACTGGATTGGCTAGTTTAGATTATCCAGTTGTCTATTGACTATGGAGACGTACCATATGCCAAAAGGTGAGTCCGATCTGAGTAAATCCAGGGATATCTCTAGGTATGTTCAAGAGATTATCATGAATCACTATTTATATATTCTAATTGATTCTACTGATTTTTTTAATTTTAGCCTTGCTAGTTTATTCTAATGGGTTTTGGTTTCTTATACTTTCAACTTATCCCTATTTGATTACTTGTTATGTATTTGTACTTGGAATTTGGATTTAAAAAGGGTTGTGAAAAGTGAAACTATTTTTGTAAATAAAAGCGGTGTGTGCCTTATTTTAAAAATTAAAATTGTGGAAGTTGGGTTTGTTTTCATTAAATGATTAAAATCTTATTTTTGGAATGTGTTTTCAAACATGTTTTTATGGAATATTTTATAAAAGTAAATCCATAGACTATGTGTTGATTACCTACTGAGTTGTTTAAGATCACACCCTACTTGTGCCACATGATGTTGATAAATGTGAGTTGTTTTTCATGTTCAGGTTCCTAGTTTAGTTTCTCTTGGAGTGGGGGGGTTTTTGGAAGGAGGTGACCAAGTGGTCACATAGAGATTTGTACGGTGTGGTCCAATTTTAGTCTTTTTATTCAGTTTTTTGTTTTGTTTCAGAAACTGTTGTCTTTGGATCATCTATACGTTTATTGAGATTAAGTTTTCATTGGTTATTTTTTATTTTATTTTTATTTATTGACCCTAGTTTAGATGGGAAAAATCATTCCCATCGTGATTTCTTTGATTCCTGGAACTAGTTACCAGCATGTGGTGATCGGGAACACCCTCCAGGCCATGTCTCAGACCGGATCAGATGTTGAGTTGAAACGAATCCTGACCTGTTTCATGATAAAATGGTATCAAAGAATGATCTTGTTATTTGGGGTGTCTGGTAGTTGGAGATTAGGTCTGTCAGGACCTGTGGGGTTGGTACGGGAAGGATGTCATAAACAATTGATCATTCTGATCTGCGACTTTCCAGGGGTAGTTTGAGATTTGAGTCTTGTGTATTTGTTTTGGATTGAGGAATGAAAATGGAGGCAATATGGGGTCATGTTGTGATATCAGATAGATTAGTGACCCGTGTGGAGTCTAAGTTCATGGTTGAAGGTATTCGTAGTTGTTAATGCCTACTTGGGGCATGGCCTACTAACCATGTCACTCAGTTAGGTATGGATACTAGTTCCTCATTTTTGTAGTTTGTTGTGTGTTGTGTTTTATTTTGGTTTTGATTGGTGTAAGTGGTCTTCTAAAATGAAAATTATTTTTAAAATGGAAATGATTTATTTCAAATGGTTTCTAATTGCAAATAATGGGTTTTAAAAGAGAAGGTGACTCGCAGTTTTTAAAAGTTTGCTTGAATACTTGGGCTTGATTATGGAATGGTTTGTGTGAACCTTGGTATTTCTTATGGATTTTCATATCTATGTGGGTATGTATTGAAGGTTCATGTTGGCATGTGTTCATGGGTGATATAAGTTGAAGTGTAATGAATTCATATGCAATGGTTCATAGGATACCATAAGTGAGTATTTGAAATCAATGGTTTGGCTTGTTTTTTTTCAAAATGGTTTTTGATAGGGGCAATGGTTTTAGTAATGGTTTCTTCTTTTAGGAGTAGGTTTTTTTGTGAAAAGTGGATTTTGGTATTGAAATGTAGCCTTTGAAGAATGTGGTTTTGAAATTGAAATGAAATGGTGGTTTATGAAAAGAGGATTTTTGGTTGTGCATGTATGTGTTTGGCTGGTGAGCCTATTGTTCTGTCTTGAGATGTTATTTTTTATTTTGATTTGGTCTTATGTTGGTTTTGGTTTCATATTATTTGTTTCATTCAGAATATTCCACCCAAAAGGTCCCCAAGGTTTCTAGTGAGTCTTTCCCAGTTTCAAGATCTTCTCAGTTGTTGGCTTCCTTTCATGGTGATCGAGGAAAGATAGAGGTAGTGTAATTTATTGACGAAGTTGAGTGTGTCTTCAGATCATTCAAAACTCCCAAAGGTATTATAGTGTGTTTCATTTTGGATTTGTTTGAGGATCCATCTTTGGACCAATGGGAGGTGATCGATCTACCATTGATGCATGTTGGGATGATGTGGGAAGTGTTCAAGTATGTTTTTGTCTGATGGTTTATACCTAAGGAGGTGAAAATAACGAAACTGAAAGATCTTAAAAGTATTCAGCAAGGCCAATAGATAGTCAAGGCCTATGTTGAACATTTCAAGGAACTAGTTCCTTTCTCCATGGAGATAGTGTCGCGTGATCTATTAAAAGATCCTCCATTTATTTAGGGTCTTCGACTAGAGATCAATGAGTGATTTATTTTTTCCAGTGAAGTTCAGTTCAAGAAGTTGGTGGATGAATCCTTTTTAGCTGAGTTATTTCTTAAAGTGCATCTGGTAGTGGTTGATGAACATTTTTTTAGCACCCGTGAAGGTTCCCCATCTGGAAAGAGGTGTGTGATAGAGGAACCGATCCACAAGGATTCTCCTTCATTGGTTTCATTTTCCTATTCATCTAACATTAACTCATATGTTTCTAATATGTTCGATTTGGGAATTCGAAACTGTCTTGTCGAAACCCTCTAATGATTTGTTAATGTTGTGTCTATTTGGGCCATCTAGAGAAATTTTGTAAGTTGTTTTTTTCTAAAGAGGAAGTCTTGATCAGATGATGTTAGCGCTTTATTGTGAGGCAGTAAATGTTTCATTTATCAAGGCTCTAGCCACAGGGCTTAGAGTGAAGCTTTCACAAATTAAGGAGATCACTGAGGGTATGGGGAACCTTTAACCAGTTTTAAAATCTAGTGTTATAGTAGACACATTTTAAGTTTCTTATTATAATGTACTTCTCGTTGTGAGTTAATTTTACCTTTGCAAGTGACTCAGTGGTCCAATTGTATGGTAATGCCATTTTTTTCCTTGGATTTTAATCTTTAAATGGTTATCCTCTTGCGAGTCGACTTTAGTTTCCTATTGTTTTTGTTTGGAAATATTCATTCTTGTGGAGATCGATTTTTGTAGCTTGTATTTGGGTTTTCTGTTTGGTTCGAGATTCTTTGGTAGGTTTCCCCATTTTTTGGGGGGGTTTATGGGTTATGTGGGGAATTCCTTTTTCCTGATCCTACTTTTGGTGGTGGTGTGATTTATCTCTTATGAAAATGTTTGTGTTAATTCATGTTGAGTTTACTGTGTCGATGTTGCTGTGTTTGGATCTCAATGTCGGTGGTGTTAGTTGGGTCTTTTTGGTGGGGAGAGCCCTCTCATGTCCTCTGGTTTCTCATCATATTTTGGTTTACTATAGAGGTGGTTGTGTGTGACTTGTGATGTGAAAGGTCACCCAGAGGTTCATAGTCTTGTCTAGCTATTTCCAGATTTGGGTCCAAATCTGGTTTACCTTTCGGCTGGGTGACATTCTGGGGGATGAAAATGTTTGTGGTGGGAATAATTGTCACACCATGACCTTGTAAATACTTTTTATTTTATTATTATCTAAGATTTAGATCCTTTAGTTGTGTTTAAGGTTGATTCCCAGATTTAGTTTTTGGGTTTGAGTTCAAAAATGGATGTTTTTGGGCTTAGAATCAAGGGGAACACGATTGTCGCATGGTCAGGGGAAACCATGCGGCGTCACCCAGGTAATAGTGTAGATTCTTTTGGTGTATGGGGTAAGGTGCATAGGTTGTTCATGGGTAACTAACCCATGCGAAAACTGTGTGGTATGGTTCTAGAATCGGGTAGTGGCATTTGGCATGGTTGGCGCATGGTTTAGGTGGTCATGCATCCAAACCGTGCGTGGTGACTCTTTTCTCTAGTAGTGGGCACATGGTTGGCACAAAATTTTTCAAACCATTGGCCAACCCATACAACTTTCCCAGATTATTAAAAACATGAAATTCCAAGTTTACCCCTCTGACCTTTTAATACTGTTTCATGTTTTACTCCTCTTATCCAACATAAGTGCACCAGGGGGTCCTAAAAGCATGGTCAATTGTCGCTTATCAACCGTTCAAGGTTCCAGTGCTCTTTTAATGTGTATATCAGCACTCGGGTCAAATCCTCAGTGATGATTCTTTTTAATAGTGGATTGTTTTTCATTGATTGTATTTTGATTGGGGGGTTTGTTTGCAGAGCTTAAATGTAGTGATTAATGGTTGGTGTTTGATTTAACAATTTGATAAATATTGGGGTTAGTTCATTATTAGGGAGTTAATTTTTTGATATCCTTGAGAATTTCTTTATATTACATTTAAATTAACACCCACATCACAAGATAACATTGATTGGAATTCCTAATTGTTAAGGATTTAATCCAAGACTTACCTTAACTTAGGTTTCTAATATCAATCAGATATTGGTTATGGTAGTGTATTTATTGGTCCAATAATCCATGTAAACCACACTTTAAACAAAACAGGTCATTAATCCATGAAATGTTAAGTCCAACATAAACAATATTAATTTGAAGAATATTCATCGAGAAAATACTCTCAATCACATAACATCCCAACATTTTGACTCACCCCAATGATAGATTTACTCAACCATTGAGATTAATAGTAATGTGTTTTATTATATTGATGATGATGAATTAATAAGAGAATAAAAATAAAAGGGTAAGAAAGGAGTTGTGCGTCAAACACACACACACATGAATGTTAATGAGAATTAAAAATAGAATTTTGATTGAATGAGGAAGCAAAATAGAAAATAGATTTTAACATGGTTAAAACTATTTTAAGAATATTAAAATTAAAAAAACATTGGGTAGATTATATTAAGATATAATGAGAAATAAACATGTATTAAAACATAATTACAAAACAAAAACTTACAATATTACAAACGAAGAAGAACACAAAAGTAAATGAAATGAAGCAAGGAGGAATGGTATCTCAAGTTGAAACTTGAGTATGGTGGATCCTCCCAAGCCTTTGGTAGAGCCTTGGTCATGCCAGAATATCTTTATTTTCTATGAAATGACAACCTCTTTCATTGAGAGGAGGGGGATGTATTTATAGCCCAAGGTGGTGGACTGTTTTCATTCCAAATTTTCCCTCCACTTGCATCGCCAATTTGGCTTTTCAGACAACCGAATCTCAAGATATCCTCTTCTTAAAAGCTGTATATAATAATTCATTCTGACTATTATCAGAATTTAGAGTCATTTGGAATTATGGATCCAATGTTATGCTGTTTTTTATAAACAATTTAATCTATCCATTTCAATAAAATATTTTTATAAGGCCGAAATGTGAATGGGTTTATGATTAGAAAGATTCCATAAAATAAAAATAATTTATTATAAAAAATTGTCCGCACATATCTTATCTTTCATACTGAAAAAATCCATCTTTAGTTGACAACTAGAGTATGAGAAATTTCATTAGTAGTGTCCATATTTTTATTCCAAGTCAGAATAGTGGGTTAGATTTAAAATAATCATTTGGGACCATTTTTTTGTAGTTGGACCTCTAAATTTTTATCCATGATTACTTTGGATAATCAAGAACATATGGTGGAGTTTAATAAAATTTGGTATTTGGAAGTTATCCCAGTAACTCAATCCTCATGGCTGGTCTAGTTTCTTCACAGATTCTTTGGGTCTTCTTGTGTGGACCATATGGCCCTCTAAATAGACGATTTGGTAAAAGGGCCCTTCTAATGGAATGTTTTAATTTGAATATGAAACCCCAAAAAACATGATTCACACTATTTTGATAATTAGGTTGAGATTTATTATTAAAACATTAAACAGACTTGAATCTGGATGAATTCAAATAGTGCTCTAAAATTATATTTAATATTTAAACATTAATATTTCACACAAATTATGCACATTTCATATAAGATCAGTAAAGGGAGTATATAATAAGTTAATAAAATATTAATAAAATAAAATCTCCCACACTTTGGTTCGGGCATGTCCTCATGTGAAAAAAATATAAAAAACATTAAAAAAACAATTTCACTCACAAACAAATATTAAAATTTTGTTTTCCCCAATTAGGGGAGGTTTAGACCATTTCATTCATCAATATTGCATTCCCCCAAAATTTTTTCCAGAAATCATATTTCAAAAAAAATTCATTTTTCATGCTCAAATTTAGGAATGAAAAATGTGGTCACTCAATACTCACTTCTTTCAAGATGATAAAATTCATTTATGGGGGTTCACTCTTTCACCAACCAAAAGTGAAAATCATAGAGTTTGAAAAATATCTCAACTTCAATTCCCTATCATAAAGTGCACAAGAATCAAGAGGTCTTTTTAAGGGGTGTTCCTATGGCTATGGGACGATAGGAAGATTATATCCAAAAGATAGGAAAATGGGGGTAAAACACCAACATGGAAAAAGAAATGCACATTTTTTTAAATGATACATGAAAGGAAATAAAAACGCATATTTATGAGGGAATGAAAATGTGAAATAAGACACAAAAGAGAAAGTAAATTTGAAGTGGATGAGACGATGAAATATTTAAAAACCATGAAACTTATCTCAATGACATAAGTTTTTATTTTTTCTTTTTTTATATTTTTTTGAAAGTTGAACTTGAAACAGATCTCACACTCATCTCCCAACCCATATTTGATCTCTTCGCAATACTAATTGTATTATTTATAATAGTATCAGAGGTTGAGGAAGAGTGATTTTTAACCCGCCCAAGACATGGCCCATCCTTGTTTTCATTATTTTATTTTATTTTATTTTATTTTTGATTTTTTTAACACTTTTTGATTTTTTTTGAACACTTTTCAATATAATTTGTACAAGATAAACATATATACATTCTCAAACCCCACTAATGTATAACCTCTCCCCCACACAAAAATTGATGCTTGCCCTCAATCATATGATAAGATGGTTAAAATCAACAAAAGGGTACCCAAAATGAAATCTATTCCCCCCATACTTAAATTTCAAAAAATTATGCAATGAAAAACCATGTTGATATTCGGTGGGATAGGGTATTGGGATTGTAATGTGGCTATCAAAGAAAAGGTGTTCATAGGCTCTAAGGGGATTTCAAACGAAGGATTAATGTATGGTTAATGGGAGGCTATTTGGCTATTATAATTCTCATGTGGTTCAGAAAATGCCTCTATCATATTAATGCACACTAATGTTGGAAATTCAGATAGAAAGACCACAAACTCAAGATTCAAAAATGGTGGTGAAAATAACAAATTTTGAAAAGATGGTCATATATGGCCTTGGCATGAAAGTAAATTTTGTTCCTCGTGGTGGGAAAAATCATTTTCCAAATAAAAAAACTAAGCATTCAGAATTTGTTGGTTTTGAAAAAATATTCTTGATTCAAATTTATGAAGAAACCAAAAAAATCTTTAGATGAAACCATTTCTTTTGACTCCCAAAAATGGTTGGGAAAATTTTGAAAATTGGATGGTGAGTAAGTATGACTCTTGTTTTTTCATATTTTTTTAAATGGTTTTTTTAGTTTTATAGGTTTTTTTTATTTTTTATAAATACATGCCCACCCAAAAGAGAAAGAGTAAATAAAAAATGTGATGAGGAAAGTGGTAAAAACAAAATGAGAATGAGGGAGGAAGAATAATTAAAGGATAGAGAGGGGGTAGAAGAGGAATTAAAGGAAAAAGGTACCCCACATATGGATTTGGTGGGTTTCCATCTCCATCTAGTGGTGGGTCAACTGTAGAAGTTGGGGATTCGATGGAAGTCAATGTGGTTCTAGAATTGTGGGTCCTCTTATGGTGATGCTTTAACCAATGTCCATTAACTGTAAATGTCATTTTTGAAGAGAGGTCTTATAATTGCACAGAACCAAATGGGTAAACATTAGTCAAAATAAATGGTCCTTCCCAATGAGAATTAAGCTTACCTGGGTGAAGTTGAAATCGAGAATTGAAGAGCATTACCTTTTCACCTTCATGAAATAACTTTCTCGGGATGTGTTTATCTTGGAGTTCCTTTGATTTCTATTTGCAGAGATTATAATTCTCATAAGAATCAAGTCTTAGCTCCTCCAGTTCAGCCAATTGCAAAAATCTTTCTTCACCAGATTTTTCACAATCAAAATTACAAGTTTCCACAACCCAAAAAGACTTATGTTGAATTTCAACTGAAAAATTACATGATTTACCAAAAACTAAACTAAATGGGTACATCCCAATTGGTGTTTTATAGTAATTTAGATAAGCCCAAAGTGATTCACCAAGTCTTTCAGGTCAGTCTTTTCTGGTGGGTTTTACAATTCTCTCAAGAACATTGACTTCTCTATTAGAAAGTTCAACCATACCATTTGTTTGGGGGTGATATGAAGTTGAAGTTTTTTGCACAACACTATGCTTTTTCAAAATAGATTCCATGGTTCTATTACATAAATGGGATCGTGAGTCACTTATCAAGGCACATGGTGTGCCAAATCGGTGGAAGATGTGTGTCTTTAGAAACTCAATAACAGTATGGGAATTACCCTTTCTAGTGGGTTTTGCCTCAACCCACCAAGAAACATAATCAACTGCAAGAATAATGTATGAGAATCCATTGGAATTGGGTAATGGTCCCATGAAATTGATTCTCCAAACATTGAAGATATCATAGAAAATTAAAGGCTTTTGGGGCATTTCATTTCTCTTTGAAATTGTGCCAAACTTTTGGGAAGTGGGACATGATTGAAAAAACTCATGTGAGTCCTTGAAGAGTGAAGGCTAGAAGAATCTAGAATCTATGACCTTTCGGGAGTTACTTTGTGGTCCAAAGTGTCCACCTCCATAAAGTGAGTGAAAGAATTCTAAGATGGAAGAATTTTCATTTTCATCAACACATCTCTTAAGTACCATGTCTACCCCAGTTTTCCAAAGCTTATTTTCTTCACTAAAATAGTATTTTGAATCACTTTTCATCTTCAATTTTTGTTCTTTTGAAAAAATTTCCGGAAAAACACTAGAAACCATGAAATTTACAATTAAGGCATACCATGGTATTTTTAGAGTGAGAGATGAAAGGTTATCAGTTGGAAATTCTAGATCTACTATTTTAGAATGAGAAGAATTAGAAATTATACTCAAGTGATCAGCCACAGGGTTTTTTTCTAGGTCTATCTTTGATTTCAAGGTCAAAATCTTGGAGTATTAGGATCCATCTTATTAGCCTGAGTTTGGAATCAATTTTCTTGAGTATGAAATTTATAATATAATAGTTTGTGAAGATGATGATTCTGGCACCTAAGAGATAGGGTCAGAATTTATCAAAGGTAAAAACCACTACTAAAAGTTCCTTTTCATTGACAGTGTTGTGAGATTGGGTTTCATCTGAAATTTTTGAGGCATAATAGATGTCATAAGGAATATTTTCTCTTCTTTGACCTCGAACAGCCCTAACGGATCTATCAGAAGCATCACACATCAACTCAAAGGGTAAGGACCAATCTAGGGGTTGGATTATCGGGGCAGATGTAAGAGAAGATTTGATTTCAAGAATGGATCTCTTGAAAACCTCCTCAAAATGGAATGTTACAATATTTCGGAGCAACCGAGTGAGTGTTAGGGAAATCCTACTGAAGTTATGGATGAATCACTGATAGAAACTAGCATGACCAAGGAATAAACTGATGTCTAGAACATAAGTGGGTTCAGGAAGTCAATGGATCACTTGAATTTTGGCAGTATCAACTTCAATACCCTCTTTTTAAACTATGTTCCCAAGAACAATCCCATTTGTAACCATGAAGTGACATTTTTCAAAATTTAACACATGGTTACGCTTGACACACTTTTGAAGGACTAGAGAGAGTGAATTCAAAAAAGATTCAAATGACTCACAATAAATGGTAAAGTCATCCATGAAGATTTAAATGTAGTGTTTAATATATTTAGAAAATATACTCATAGTACACCTCTGGAATGTTTCAGGAGCATTGAAAATGCCAAACGACATTATTTTATATGCATATGTTTTAAAGGGGAAAGTGAATATTTTTTTCTTGGTCCTGAGGTGCGATTGGGTTTTGAAAATATCTGGTGTATCCATCAATAAATCAATTGTGTGACTTTATAGCTAATTTTTCTAGCATATGATCATGGAATGGAAGAGTTTAGTGATCTTTTCATGTTTCAACATTCAATTTTCGGTAATCAATGCACACATGCCATTTGTTCTTCACTCAAGTTGTGACTACCTCCCCATGTTCATTTGTGACAACAGTTATCCCATACTTATTTGGTACAACTTGAATTGGACTAACCCATTCACTAAAAAAAATTGGGTAGATAATACTAGCTTGAAGAATTTTGCTAATCTCTTCTCTATATACCTCAAGTATGATTTTATTGAGTCTTCTTTGTGGTTGTCTAATTGGTTTGGATGATTCTTCAAGATGGATGTGAAGAATGAAAAGGGAAGGTTTAATTCCTAGTATGTCATATAGGGTCCACCCTTAGGACTTTTTGTTTTCCTCTAACACTTGAACAAGTTTAGACTCCTCAGTTTCAGTAAGTGAAGAAGATATAATAACAAGATAAGAGTGATCATGGAAAAGGAATGCATATTTCAGGTGTTTAGGAAGAGGATTCAGATCAGTCTCATATTTCATATGTGGGTTAGACAACTCAAGAATGGATGAAGGTAATTTAGTTGGTTTTTATTCATTTTCCTTAATATTGTCAAAGGTGGGACAATAGATATCAGAGTTGATATGGGATTCAAGAGAGTTTTCAATATCATATAGATTGATAGAGTCTACAAATGAGAGGTCCATGTTAGCTTCACCATCTATGACTTTGTTAACCATGGTTCATATTTCACAAGATCCTTTATCACTATAACATAATGAACATGATGTATTGGGGTTCAATTGACTCTCAGAAGTGTTCTTGAAATCATGGATAGAGAATACAGAGTTATTCTCATATGGGTATTGGATGGCTTGGAAAATGTTGAACTTGACCAGTTGGTCACAAAATTACATGGATAAGATACCTGAATGGACATCAATCCTAGTTCTCTCTATCATTAGGAATGGTCTTCCTATAATTAGAGGAGATATAGAAGAGTTCATCTCACCTTCAATGTCAAGGACATAGAAATCATTGGGGGAAGATAAGATCATTCACACAAACAATGATATCCTCGATTATACCCACAGGACTAGCAGAGCTTCAATTTTCCAATTTAATGACAACACCCATTGGATGTAAGGGACCTAGACCAAGGTTGAAGAATATGGATTTGGCCATGACATTAATTGAGGCTCCTAGTTTTATTAGTGCATCATCAAAGTTGGAACTTCCAATTTGGTAGGGAACCGTAAAGGTCCCTCGATCATTGAATTTTATGGGAATAGACTCTTGGGTGGAAACATTTTCGAAGGTCATAAGTTTTATCTTATGTGTGCACCATTCCTTAAGAATCTTGGCATACTTAGGGATTTTTTTATGGAATCTATTAGGGTAATGTTGACTTCAACACATCTAAACATTTTGATCATTTCCGAATCAGGTTTAAAGGACTTCATTGTCTTAGAAATAGCTTGAAGAAAAGGAATTGGGTTCGTAATTGGAATGGAAGGAGGTGAGGGAATGGCTTTAGGTTTCTTTTATAATTTATTTTTCTTTTCATTTTCTAGGTCAAAATTCAAAGGGGGTGTAGGAATTATCTTGAGGCAAAGGAAATTTCTTCCCTGATCTAAGTGAAATTGCACTTACATTTCCCTTGGGTTGGGTAATGGTTGAGCTGAGAGTTGGGAAGAATTTTATTGTTGTTTCTGGCTCAGGTGGGATGCAAGTTGACCAATTTGGGTTTCAATGTTTTTGAGGATGTAATGGATGATGGAGGCAAGATCTGCCACGGCACTTTCCCAAGGTTTCTTAGAAGAAGAGGCTTGTCTCGGATTGGGATTACCTTGATTTTAGTTCTTGGGAAAGAGATTGTATTGGTTTGGGAATTGGGAAGGCTCACTAGGATAGTGGAAGCCCAGAAAAGTATGAGGAGGATTTATCCTTTGTTTTTTTTGGAATAAAAGGACATGTTTGTTGGAAGTTACCAACACCTTGACCATATTAAAACAAGTTTGGGTTTTTATGAGGGAATTGATGGGGATGAGAGGCGATATTACCATACCTCATTCCTTGATTATAGTAATAAGAGAAGGTATCAAAGTGAGGTTGGTTGAAGCTTCTAACAAACTGACCTGATAGTTGAGGTTTGGTGCTCTGCTAAGCACAGGTTTCATTGAGCTCCATTGGTCCAGATGAATCAGATGGTTCATCTTGAAGTTGTGTATAGGTGTCTGTTTGATGGGGTGGTGAGTTGTAGATTCCACTGACAGGTCCAAGAAACATTGATTGTGGAGAAGATGAGGTTGGGGCTTTGGAAGATACAACTAACTGTTGCACAAGACCTATAATTTCACTCATCCACTTAGTCATCGTGTTCGGCTCTATAGATTGATTCTCTTGGACTTTTTTGACTTGAGAATGTGCTCGAGTATGGAATTGTTGTGTGTTTGCAGCCATATTTATTATAAAATCTCTTGCAGGTGGAGGAGTTTTATCAACAAGAGAACCACCAATTGCGGTATCAATGAGAGTTCTCTCCATATCCAATAACCCCTCATAGAAGTATTGAATCATGACTTGCTCTATGTTTTGGTGGTATGGGAAGGTTGAAACAATATTTTTGAACTTCTCCTAGTACTCAGGGAGTGATTAATTTTGGAATTGATGAATACCACTTATTTCATTTCAGATAGAAGCAGTACAAGAATAAGGAAATAATTTTTCTAGGAAAAGTCACTTCATGTCATTCAATGTAGTTATGGAACTAGGAGGGAGGTTGTAGAGAAATGAATTGGTAGAGTCAAATAAGGAAAAAGGAAATTCTAGAAGTTTTATTTGTTCCTCCAAAACCCCTTTAGGCTTCATGGAAGAGCACACCACTTAGAACTCTTTAAGGTGGAGATGTGGATCCTCATCTGTTAGCCTGTGGAAATGAGGTTGAAGATGAATCAAACCCGATTAGAGTTCAAAGTCAGCCTCTATGTTTGGATACTGAATACCAAGAGGTGGGTAATTAATATCAAGGGCAAAAAGTTCGTGAAGGGGTTTCCCCTAGGATTATTCATATCTAATTCAATTGGTTTGAAAAAGACATGTTTTTGAATTATTTTATTATCCTTAATGTTCCTCCTAAGTTGGCGAAGTGTTCACTAAATTTCAGGATCAAACAAATATGATAGATTTTTTGGGAGGCTACGATGAATTCATAGATATTTTTGAATGTATGAGGAAGGAGAATTTTTCTTTAGGTGTTTTCCGTTTATGATTTTTATGAGAAGGCGGGTTTTTCGTTGTGTTTTTTTCAATTTTATTTAAATGTTGTTTTTTTTTGGTTTATTACAATAACTAGAAACTAATGACTACTTAATTGAATCATCCCCAACAACTAATCCATTTGAAATCATAGATTATTTTCACCTATTTACCATTCAAGGTTTTGGTGCTCTACTAATGTGTATGGAAGCACTCGGGTCAATTCCTCAGCGATGATACTTTTTAATAGTAGATTGGTTTTAATTGATTGTATTTTGATTGGGGGTCTGTTTTCAGAGGTTAAATTAATTGATTAATGGTTGGTTTTTTATTTAACAATTTGATAAATTTTGGGGTGATTTCATTATTAGGGAGTTAATCTTGTGATATCCTTGAGCTTTGATTTATATTTCATTTAAATTAACACTCACTTCACAAGATAACATTGATTGGAATTCCTAAGTGTTAATTCTTTAATCCAAGCCTTAACTTAACTTAGGGTTCTAATATCAATCAGATATTGTTGATGGTAGTGTATTTATGGTTTCAATAATCCATGGAAACCACACGTTAAATAAAACAAGTCATTAATCCATGACATGTTAAGTCCAACATACACAATGTTAATTTGAAGAATATTCATCGAGAAAATACTCTCAATCACTTAACATCCCTACATTTTGACTCACCACAATGATAGATTTATTCATACATTGAGATTAATAGTAATCTGGTTTATTATATTTATGATGATGAATTAAAAATATAATAAAAAGAAATGGATAATAAAGGAGTTGTGCGTCGAACACACACACACACGAACATTGATGAGAATTAAAAACAGAATTTTGATTGAATGAGGAAGAAAAATAGAAAATAGATTATAACTTGGTTTAAAATATTCTAAGAAAATTAATATTCAATAAAACATTGGTGTATTATATTAATATATAATGAGAAAGAAATATGTATTAAAATAGAATTACAAAATAAACACTTACAAGATTACAAACGAAGAAGAACACAAAAGTAAATGAAAAGAAGCAAAAAGGAATGGTATCTCAAGTTGAAACTTGAGTATGGAAGATCCTCACAAACCTTTTTCAGATCCTTGGTCATTCCATCCTATCATCCTTTTACCTTAAATTCCAACCTCTTTCAAGGAGAGGAGGGGGATGTATTTATACCCCAAGGAGGTGGACTGTTTGCATTCCAAATTTTCCCTTCCACTTGCATCGCCAATTTGGCCTTCCAAACAGAAGAATCTCGAGATATCCTATTCTTAAAAGTTGTATATAAAAATATTTTCCGACTACGCTAAAAATTTGAAGCTATTTTTGAAATTATGGACCCAATTTTATGGTGGTTTTTATAAAAAATTTTAATCTGTCCATTTCAATACAGACTTTTTGGAAGGCCCAAATGTGAATGGGTTTATGAATAGGAATATGTCATCAAATAAAAATCATTTCTTCTAAAAATCTGTCGTAAATTATCTTAGATTTCACACTACAAAATCCCAGATTTATTGGATGAATATATTATGATAAATTTCATGAATAGGGTTCAAATATTAATTCCCAGTCATAATTGTGGTCTGGACTTCAAATCATATGTTGGGCCCCTTGATTTTGTAGTTGTAACTCCAAATTTTTATCCATGATTAATTTTGATAATAAAGAACATATGGTGGAGTTTCATAAAATTTTGGATTTCTGTAGTTATCCCAGTAACTCAATCATTTTGGATGGTTCAGTTTCTTCACAGCTTCTTTGGGTCTTCTTGTGTGGACCATATGGACCTTCAAATGGACTATTTGGCCAAAGGTCCCTTCTAATTGAATGTTTTAATTTGAATAAGGAACCCTACAAATTAATAATAATTTAATTTTTATAATTAGGGTGAGAGTTATTATTAAAACATTAAAAAGACATGAATCTAGATGCATTTAAATAGTGCTCTAAAATTATATTTAATATTTAAACATTAATATGTCACACAAACTATGGACATTTAATATAAAATCAGTAAAGGGAGTATATAATAAGATATGAAAATATTAATAACATTAGGTCCTCCAAGATTATCTTCCCTTGATCTCCTTCCATTTTTGAAGACCCTGGATGGTTCTAAGGTGAGTTTCCTTGGGATTATTGGATGATTTCCCCTTCTCCTCTTCATTATTTCTTGTTTCTTGGTTGTTCTTGGTGTTATTTCCCTTTTACATGAATCCTAAAGGTTAGTATTGATGTGTGGTTAACTTTCATCAATTCTAAGGTTTTAGTATTGTCTCTTGGGGTGAATTCTTCCTTACCTAGAAGTTTCGGGGCATTCACACATCATTGAGGTAGGTGTTTCTATCCATCTCTTTTCCAGCACATTCCATTAATGCTTGATATTTCTTTTAATGCTTTTAAAATGTGATAATATTACTTTTGATATGTTAGTATGAATTGTTATGGTATTTTCAGGATGTAATGATAGTGAGAAATTGTTTTCAAAGGGTTTTCTTAAACAAACCTCTATATATGAACACACGATGTTTGATGAAATGCCTCTTGATTTATGAAAATGAAATTGAGAACTTATAGTGTCATTTGGAATTGGTTGTATTTTGGTATTTTGGTAGAAATGAAAAATTGGTAATGATGTGTTGTTTGGATTCATCTTAATGGCATAATGATTTCTGGTAAAAATATTTTGGGAAGGTTCTACCATTCATTGAATGATTATTGGTGACATTGTAATTTTGTGACATGTTTTGTTGGATTATTATGGAAATTTGTGGTTTCTTAATAGTTTATTGAGGCCATTTTGGCACCTTCAAAAACTCGGTTCTTCCGTGAACTGTGGTTTTACAAAGTCTTCCCCTCCCCTTCCCCTTTCTTTCTCCAAAATTGTTCCATGATTTCAAAATGGTGTATTGGTGCCTCAAGTGATCTTAAATATAACTTCAAATGTGTTCTTTAAATCTTGTCCCATTTGGAATTTTGAGATATGTTTTGGTGAATGACTGGCATAAAGGCTCATTTGGAATGATTCATATTGTCTCATGTTTCACTCCAGTTTGGAAATGGTTTTGTAAGTGTATTTGGATTATAAATGTTAAAGGCTCATTTGGAACATTGTGATGTTTTAAAAAGGTGGGTTTTGATGTTATGTGATGTGATGACTCGGATGGAACTTATGAATGGATTTTTGTGAGATGGGAACCTCTATGGAGGATTCCCCAAAGATATGGGTATCACATAGGTGGTTTCAGTGTTTGGAGTAGGAAAGTGTGGTGGAGGCAGATTAGGTGAGTCATGCATGCAAGGGCCTCCTCCTTTCACTATGTATTATTATAATGGGATTCCTAGGAGTCATATAGAGGGTCAAGTGAATGTTAATTGTTGACCCCGATTTGATGGGTTGGCACTATAAGATCAAGACCTTATTACATAAATAATATTGAATTTATTCAAGAAAACACTTCCTTTTACATTGAATATCTTTTCAATTTTATAGCTTTAGAGAATTAGGACAGTATATTCATAACATTACACATTATTATAGAGTGGATACCATGGAAACATTTTCCATTTTTTGAAAAATATAAAACATTAAAACTTAAACCATGACTCCTTGACAATTATTCAACATTTAACATGTCTTATTTCCTTGTATTACACATCCATTAACCTTTGAAAATCATTTAAAAACTTGGGATGAGCACAAGAGCTCAGTAAGGGATGAAAAAGAAGTAAGGAGCACATTAGTCCCTGAATACTCGTAATGTATGAAAACATTTTCAAAAGATATGCTTGTCACCCATATATACTTACTTCATGTAACATGATATTACACAGGATCCAAAAAAACATAAGAACATAAATATAATCATAGAGGTATCTTGGGGCATTACTTACACAATATTGTAACCCTCTCGGCTACCTTATAATTTGTAACCCTCATGGCTACCTTACAATTTGTGTAACCATCACAGTTACACTTGGTGTAACCATATGACCGACCTCCAACATACACATACCCAATGAATTGTAGGGATATATAGGTCCCAAACTTCATCATAAATAATTCCCACGAACCAAAAAATAATCATACAACATGAATAATTCCATAAAAACATTGCTTTGGAATTTCGTAAAACCGAATTTAAAAAGAGGTTTTCTAAAGAAAAGCCCCTTATAAATATCATAAAATAGAAGAGAGACTTAATATAGTGGATTTACTATGTATATATACTATAAATATACATAATAAAACATAATATAAATATAACCCATCACACAAAAAATTTAAAAAGCACATAAATAATGAAGTATAAGGTTAACCCAAAGAATGGAAATCGGGTTAAGAATTCCCTTACCTTGTGTCTGTCTTACTTCAAAATTGTTTAAACATATTGTATAATGGTTAAAAGAGTGTTATTATTAGTTTAAAGATACATGTTCATGTTTATAACATCTTATATTATCATTTCATAACATCACTTCACCTTTTAATTGTCAGTATTTTTCTCCTTGCACTGTTTTTGGGTGAGTTCTTAACATGATTTCCAGGATTGGTTCAAGGTGGAGGTTCTTGTCGATTGGAAGTGAAATTCCATAATTGTAATTGAAATTTATTTACATATTTATAGTACCATAATTTATACCATTTATCATTTTGATGTTTAATATGAGGATGATTCATAAGTTAAAACATTAATGATGTTCATTTAGATCATTTTAGTGGTTCTTTGATAATAACGACCTCATTTTGTTTTATAAATTAGAAGCATGAGTAAAAAAGAATTCCAGAACCATAGGTGAGTCATAAAACATATATTATAACCTGGTTCAACCATATAAATGGTTTCATGACCAGAATTGAAAGAATTAATTGATAATGAAATCATATCGTCCACAATGGCGATAATTCGACATATCACGGACAATGTTTTTATTCCTTAAATAAGTGGGAGAGGAGAAGAATAATGATGAGGAATTTTCCATAAACATGATAACATCCAGAATATAAATTATTTCTTGAGATAATTTCTATTGGGTAAGGAGATATGAAGAAAGAATCAGGAAGGATCTCAAGATAAATGAAAACGTGAGAAATCTCTTACAAAAATTCTACAGCCTAACGGCTACGCAACGTGGTTTTCGAAAATATTAAAAAGAGAGGGGACAAGGTTCACTCATCCAAAAATTAATCATAATATAGAGTAGATCAATAATAATAAGTAAATAAGTACACAGTATGGAAACTTGAAAGTTATACCACATAAAAGAGAACTTGAATGGGAAAAAAAAGAAATTGAGAATTTTCTTACCTTGTAGAGTAACCCTTAGAACTTGAAGGTTGGGACCTTGGGGGCTTGAGGAAATGTTGGGTGGACTACTATGAACGTAATCAGGCCAGAGATTTGCTAAGGAGGAATTGAGAATGATGTTAATGAAGGAATGAGTCGGTATTTATAGGAAAAGTAAGGGAATATTTTAATAATATTCAAGGGACACCTCATGGGTGGTATTTGCAAAACCATTGGCTTGCCCATGGTATTTTTCCATGGAATAAGCCACTTGGGAAACCTCACATATTATTTAACTATACACAAGTAAACCATATTTATGACATCATTATTATATCATTAATGTTTTCATTAACACACCGAAACTAAAAATTGTATTTTTTTTACTATTCATTGAAAAATCAACTTTTCAGAAAAATTCTAAAAATTCACTCTAACCATTTATCGACGTTTAGATTTAAAAAATGAAGTAATTTTTTTGAAAATAATTTTCTAAATATTAATAATTTAATTTTTAAATAAAGGCATACTTAATTCCAAAATTAACAATTCTAATTTTGTAACTACTTCTATATCACAATGAAAAATTAACCTAGATGCTATTATCTTAAAGCATTAAGAAAATAAAATAATAATAAAATTTACTATTAATTAGGGTTATATTAATATTCATAAGGGTATGTTACTATTCACCAAAAAAACAAGTTGGTTTCAATAGAATCTAAATAACATACTGAGCACAATTGTAGATGACAGTTTCATGAAATTCAAAACATAGAAGTGAAAAAGTTATGTTTTAAAGGCTAGGTAAAAATATCTACTTAAAACAAAGTTCCATGAATTTCTATTTATTTTTAAAAAATCTTGGTGTGTTACATTATCCCCACCTTTTGAATATTGCATCCTCGTAATTTTATTTACTTATTAAACAAATGACGGTATTTTTTTCTCATTGCATTTTCAGACTCCCATGTTGCTTCTTCAACCATGTGGTTTCTCCACAAAACCTTTAACTGGTGGATTACTCTATTATGCAATACTTATTCCCTTCGATCAAGAATTTGAACTGGTTTCTCTTCAAAAGAAAGGTTTTCTTCTAGCTGAACTGCTTCTGGGCTCAAGACATGTGATGAATATGGCACATACATTCTCAACATCAAAACATGAAAAACATTTTGTTCCTGGAACAAACTTCGTGGAAAAGCTACGCGGTATGCAACTGTTCCAACTTTTTAAAAGATTTCAAAAGGACCGATGAACCGTGGACTTAGATTCCCTTTCTTACCGAAATGAATCACACTTTTCCAAGGAGAGATTTTAAGGAAAACATGGTCACCTACCTCGAAAGGGAAGTCTTTCCTTTTGTTATCTGCATAACTTTTCTGCCTGCTCTGAGCTGTCCTCATGTGCTGCTAGATCATCCTCACTTTCTCATCCACTTATTCTACTAATTTTGGCCCCATCAACATTATTTCACTGACTTCATCCCAAAACACTGGAGTCTGACACTGCTTCCCATACAAGGCATCAACAGGTGCCATCTGAATACTAGAATGAAAACTGTTGTTATAAGAAAACTCAACTAAAGAAATTTGTTGATCCCAACCTCCCTGATAGTCCATTGAACAAGGACTAAGCATATCTTCCAAAGTTTGAATCGTTCGTTCTGACTGCCCATCTAATTGAGGATGAAAAGATGTATTGAAATTTAACTCTGTGCCTAATGACTTTTGAAGTCCATTCCAAAAGTTAGAAGTGAAATTGGGATCTCGGTCAGATACAATGGATAGAGGAACTCCATGTAACCTGATAATCTCCTCGAGGTACAATTGAGAACTCTGATCCAAATTCATTGTATCTTGAATTGAAATAAAATGTGTAGACTTTGTTGGCCGATCAACAATAACCCAAATCACATTTTTACCTCGAGAATTATTATGTAGTACCACCACAAAGTCCATGGATACATTCTCCCATTTCTACTCTGGCACTGGTAAAGGCTGAAGCATTCCCTTCGGTAACTGCTGCTCTGCTTTAACCTGTTGACATGTCAAACATTTCATGGTAAAATCAGCAATATCTCTTTTAATTCCATCCCACCAATAATACTTCTGAAGGTCTCTGTACATCTTAGTACCATCAGGATGAACATGAAATGGAGAACTATGATATTCTCACAACAAATCTTTCTTCAAATGAGAATATATAGGCACACACAACTTTTTTCCAAATCTTAAAACACAATATTTGTCAAGGATAAATTCTAGAAACTTACCCATTTTAACCAATTATACCCTTTTCTATAGTTCACAGTCTTCCTTCTGCGTTTTCTTAATTCTGTCTGACAACAAAGAATGCACTAAAACCTGGAACAAAATAGAGGTATTCCCTGCACCAACAACTTTTGAGCCAAAATTTATCAAATCATTAATCAAGGGATCATGTTACAAACATAGCATGGTTAATGATGCATGATGTTTTCGACTTAAGGCATCCACTACATTGTTTTCTTTCCCTGGATGGTAATTGATCATGCAGTCATAATCCTTTATTAGTTCTATCCATCTTCTCTACCTCATTTTTAATTCCTTCTGAGTGAATATATACTTCAGACTTTTATAGTCAGTATATATTTGGTATTTGGTTCCGTATAGATGATGCCTCCAAATTTTCAAAGAAAAAACCACAGCTGCCAATTCCAAATCATGTGTGGGATAATTTATCTCACGAGCTTTATGTTGCCTCGAAGCATATGCAATTACCTGATCATATTGCATCAAAAAACAACCAAGTACCTTCATTGAATAATCACTATAGATGAAAAAATCACCATTTCAGGAAGGTAAGGCCAAAACTAGAGAATTCACCAATCTATTCTTCAGTTCCTCAAAACAAACATCACATTCCTATGTCCAAACAAATTTAACCCCTTTACATGTTAACTTAGTTATTGGGCTAGATAACCGTGAAAAGTTCTTAACAAACGGTCTGCAATAACCTGCTTACCCATGAAAACTACGAATCTCTTTAACATTTGTGGTTCTTGTCCATTCATCAACTACTTTGGTTTTGGTAGGATCAACTGTTATTCCATCCTTATTTATAATGTGCCAAAGAAAATAAATCTATTGCAACCAAAAATCACACTTGCTGAATTTTCCATATAGTTTCTTTTCTTTTAATGTTTTCAAAACAACCCTTATATGTTTTTCATGCTCCTCTTTATTTTTAGAAAACACTAGAATGCCATTAATAAATACAACCACAAACTTATCCAGGAACTCATGAAATACATTATTCATAAGATTCATGAATACAACATGTGCATTAGTTAATCCAAACGGCATAACAATAAATTCATAACTCCCATATCTAGTACGAAAGGCTATTTTTAGGATGTCATCCTCCTTCACCTTCAGCTGATGGTATCCAGATCTCAAGTCAATCTTGGAAAAGTTCTGAGCTCCCTAGAGCTGATCAAACAAGTCATCGATATGAGGCAAAGGATACTTGTTTTTAACAGTGATATTATTCAAATCTCTACAATCAATGCAAATTCGCATGTAACCATCTTTCTTTTTAACAAAAAAAATAGGGGATCCCCATGGTGAAGTTCTAGGATGAAAGAAGCCTTGTTCAAGAAAATCCTGCAACTGATTTTTCAATTCGAGAAGTTCTATTGGAGCAATATGATATGGGGGTTTTGAAATTGGCTTAGCATCATAAACTAAGTCAATTGTGAATTCGACTTCTCGGTTGGGTATGACACTGGGTAACTCATCAGAAAAAACATCAAGTTATTTATTTACCACTAGCACATCATTAATTTGAATAGTTCCCTTGTTTTCAACAATATGAGCAAGGTAACTTTCATTTCCATATTTCAATATTTTCTCATCTTCCTGATATGTTATCAATTGTATGGGTTCATTCTTGTATACAAACTGAAAGTCTTTTTGAAAAACAAATTCTTTAGCTCTACAATCAATATTAGCATTATAATCCGAAATCCATTACATTCCCAGAAGAAAATCAAACTCGAATAAGGATAAAACAACAAGGTTTGTAGGTAAATTATTTCCACATACCACAATAGAAATATTCTTATAATTACTATTTGCTATATAATTTCCCCCTGGTGTTTTAACAACAAGTTCGAGTCTCATTTTCTGAGGTGATATTTCCATTTTACCAGAAAATATCTCAGAGATGAAGGAATGTGTAGACCCCATATCAAACAAAACTTTAGAAAAATCTGAGTGAACAAACAATGTACCTGATACAACTTCATTGGATGGCCCGACATCTGCTGACATAGTCCAAAGGATCCCAATACACCATTATGATTGTAGTCTCACTTCTTTGCATCATTCAGATATCTCTTTGGGTAGGCATTTTCATAATGACCCATCTCACCACATTTAAAACACTTTACTGTCTTCTTATCATGATTATTCTTAGGATCATTTTCATTGCAATCTCGGGCTATATGCCCAAACATACCACATTTAAAAAACCTCCCAGTTTTGCTAAGACATTCCCCAGGGTGTTTCTTTCCACAATTTTCAGAAAATTGAAATTATATTTTCTTACCATCAGATTTATTTGGTTGATTCTTACACATTTCTTTCCAAATATACCTCTTCTTTTCTTTGTTTCCAAAATGTATGAGATCATCAGCAAACTCCATCTCTACCCTCTCATCACATCGGACAAGTTTCTCATAACTTTTGAATTCACGGGAGGCCCACGCCCTTCGATACCTAGGCTTCGGTCCTGTGTAAAAGCAGTTGATTTTGCTATCAATATCCAGAATAAGATTTGGAGAATACCTAACCAGTCGGGTGAATTTCACTTCATACACAGCCACTGAATCTTTCTCCTTATGTTTCAGTTCAAGTAATTTCTTATCCATTCTAGGTCGCACCACCTTAGGAAAATATTTTTCAAGGAAAGGAATTCTAAATTCATCCCACTCTAAGGCATAAAAATTATCTCTACCCCTAACATTCCTTACCATTGACCACCACTAATCAGTTTCCCCATCAAAACAATAATTGGAAAGACTTACCTTCCTATTGTCTAAACATCCCATAACATCGAATATCTTTTCAAGGGATTTAATCCATCCTTCAGCTGATACTAGGTCAGAAGATCCATTAAATGCAGGAAGATGTTGTCTCATAAAATGTTCCACTACTGTCATGTTCTGTTGTGGTACCTCTATTGGTTCTCTTGAATGGATTCCACCACCATTTATTTCCTGTGTTAGCTGATCCATTCCTATCACAAACTTCTCAGTTCCAATCCCTACCATTCCGGGTTGTAGTTCTGAAAGGATGTCATTTTGTTGGGGTCTCTCCTCTTCATCATCCATGTTCCTTCTACGGACGACCATTCTGAACAAACATGTCTTAGATGAAGCAACATGGTAATCTTTAAATGCTAAAACATTTCAAATTAAACATAGAGTGAAAATCATATATGGTATTCTATTAACATCACCCAAACCATCAATGTTATATAAATCATCCTCTGATACCAATTATAAGATCCCGACCTTATTACATACATAATATTGAATTTAGTCAAGAAGACACTTACTTTTATATTGAATATCATTTAAAGTTTAGAGCTTTAGATAATTAGGACAATATATTCATAACATTACACATTATTATAGAGTGGATAACATATATACAGTTTCCATTTTTTAAAAAATATAAAACCTTAAAACATAAAATAAGACTCCTTGAAAATTCTGCAACATTTAACATGGATTTCTTCATTGTATTACACATCCATTAACCTATGAAAATCATTTAAAAACGTGGGATGAGCACAAGATCTCAGTAAGGTATGATAAATAAGGAAATATCACATTAGTCCATGAATACTCGTAACGTATGAAATTTTTTTCAAAAGATATGTTTGTCACCCATATATAATTACTTTGTGTAACATGAGATTACAAAAGATCCAAAAAAGCATGTGATCATAAATATAATCATAGAGGTTTCTTGGGGCATTACTTACATAATCTTGTGACCCTCTCGGCTACATTATAATTTGTAACCCTCACGGCTACCTGACAATTTGTGTAACCATCACAGTTACACTTGGAGAAACCATATGGCCAACCTCCAACATACACATACTCAATGAATTAGAGGGAGATATAGGTCCCACCCTTAATCATAAATAATTCCCAAGAACCAAAACATAATCATACAACATGAATAATTCCATAAAAACATTGCTTTGGAATTTCGTAAAACCGAATTTAAAAAGAGGATTTCAATGAAAATCCCCTTATAAATATCATACAATAGAAGAGAGACTTAATAGAGTGGATGGAGTATATATATATACTGTAAATACACATAATAAAACATTATATAAATATAACCCATCATACAAAAAATTTAAAAATCACATAAATAATGAAGTAGAAGGTTAACCCAAAGAATGGAAATCGGGTTAAGAATTCCCTTACCTCAGGTATATCTTACATCAAACTTGTTTAAAATTACTGTATAATGGTTAAAAGAGTGTTATTAGTAGTTTAAAGATAAATTTTCATGTTTATAAAATCTTATATTATCATTTCATAACATCATTTTACCCTTTAATTTTTTGTATTTTGCTCCTTGCACTGTTTTGGGTGAGTTCTTAACATGATTTCCTTGATTTGTTCACGGTGGATGTTCTTGTCGATTGGAAGTGAAATTCCAGAATTTGAATGGAAAGCTATTTAAATATTTCCAATACCATAATTTATAGCATTTATCATTTTTATGTTTAATATCAGGATGATTCATAAGTTTAAACACTAATGATGTTCGTTTAGATCATTGTAGTGGTTCTTTGATAATAACGACCTCATTTCGTTTTAGAAATTAGAAGAATGAGTACAAAATAATTCCAGAACCATGGGTGATTCATAACACATATATTAACCTGGTTAAACCATATAAATGTTTTCATGACCATACTTGAAATAATTAATGGAAAATGAAATCACATCGTCCACGATGTCGGTAATTCGACACATCACGGACAATGTTTTTATTCCTTAAATAAGTGGGAGAGGAGAAGAATAATGATGAGGAATTTTCCATAGGCATGATAAAATCCAGAATATAAATTATTTCTGGAGATTTAATGCCTCTTGGGTAAGGATATATGAAGAATGAATCGGGAAGGATCTCAAAATAGAAGAAAAAGTGAGAAATCTCTTATAAAAATTTGGCAGCCTAACGGCTACGCAACATGGTTTTAGAAACTATTAAAAAGTGAGGGGAAAAGGTTCACCCATCCACAAATGAATCATAATATAGAGTATATCAAGAATAATAAGTAAATAAGAACATGGTATGAATGCTTGAAAGTTATACCACAGAAAAGAGAACTTGAATGGAAAAAGAAAGAAATTGAGAATTTTCTTACCTTGTAGAGTACCCCTTAGAACATGAAGGTTGGGGAATTGGGGGCTTGAGGAAACCTTGGGAAGACTACTATTATGGTAAGGAGTCTAGAGCTTCGTTGAGGAAGAATTGAGAATGAAGTTAATGATGGAATGGGTTGGTATTTAAAGGAAAAGTAATGGAATATTTTAATAATATTCAAGGGACACCTCATGGGTGGTATTTGCAAAACCATGGGCTTGCCCATGGTATAAGACACTTGGGACACCTCACATCTTATTTAACTATACACAAGTCTACCAGATTTATGAAATCATTATTATATCATTAATAATGTCATTAACACAGCGAAACTAAAAACTATATTTTTTACTATTCATTGAAAAATCAATTATTTTAGAAAAATTCCCAAAATTCACCCTAACCATTTATCAACGTGTAGATTTAAAAAATGAAGTCCATTTTTTGAAACTAATTTTCTAAATATTATTAATTTAATTTTTAAATAAAAGCATACTTAATTCAAAAATTAACAATTCTAATTCTATAACTACTTCTATATCTCAATGAAAAATTAACCTAGATGCTATTATCTTAAAGCCTTAACAAAATAAAATAATAATAAAATTCACTATTCATTAGTGTTATATTACTATTCATATTACTATTCATAAGGGTATGTTACTATTCACCAAAAAAAATTTGGTTTCAATAGACTCTGAATAACATACTAAGCACAATTGTAGATGACAGTTTCTTAAAATTCAAAACCTAAAAGTGGAAAAGTTATGTTTTAAAGGCTAGTTAAAAATATCTACTTAAAACAAAGTTCCATGCATTTCTATTTATTTTTTGAAAAACATGGGGTGTTACTGGAACCCCCCTTGACTTGATAGGTCTTTGTGGGACATGTCATTGGATTAGCTAGTTTAGAGTGGCTAGTTGTTTATTGAATATGAAGTTGCACCATATGCTGGAAGGCGAGTCCGATCTGAGTACGTCTATGTATCACTTTAAGGATTTTCAGGAAATTCCCATGAATCACCATCTATATATTCTATTTGATTCTACTTCTTTTTTTTTTTAGCCCTGCTAGTTTATTCCAGTTGGTTATTGTTTCTTTCACATTCTGTTTATCCCTGTTTGATTACTTGGTACAGATTTTTACCTGGACTATATCTTTAAAAAGGGTTGTGAATAGTGAAACTATTTTTAAAAAAGAAATTGGTGTGTGTGTGTGTGTCTTTTTTTAAAAAGAAAACTTTTGGAAGTTGGGTTTGTTGTCTTTAAATGATTAAAAGCATATTTTTGGAATGTGTTTTCAAACCAGTGTTTATAGAATATTTCGGGAATGGAAATGCATGGAATATTTTGTGTTTACTTAATGATTCTTTAAGGTTACAACCTACTTGTTCCCCTCAATGTTAGTAGACCTGATCTATTTTTCAACTTTAGGTTTTTGGTTTAGTTTCTCTCAGAGCAGGTTGGTTTTGTGGAAGGAGGTGACCAAGAGGTCACATGGACATTTGGTTGGTATGTCTAGTTTTAGTCTTTGTATTCAGTTTTTATTTTTTTCAGTAGCTATTATATTTGGATCAATTATATGTTTGTTGAGATTTAGTTTTCATTGGTTCTTTTGGATGTTCTGTTTATTTATTAATCCTTGTTTGGTTGGGAAAAAATTATTCCCATTGTGATTACTTTGATGCCTGACACTAGTTTCCAGCTAGTGGGGATTAGGAATGCCCTTTAGGCCATGTCTTGAACCGGGTCAGATGTTGGGTTGGATGAAATTTCATCCTAGTTTGTGACTAAATGGTATCAGAGCATGCTCTTGTTATTAAGGGTTTTCGATAGTTAGAGATTAGAATTTTCAGGACTCAGGAGGTTGGTACGGGAAGGACTTCATGAACCCTTACTCATTCTGATCCTCAAGTTTCCAGGGATAGTCTAAGATTTGAGTCTTTTATCTTTGATTTGGATTGAGGAATGAGAATTGAGGTGATCTGGTGTCATGTTGTGATCTCACATGGATTAGTGACCCATGTGGATTCAAATTGAACGGATCAAGGTATTCTTAGTTGTTAATGCCTACTTGGGGAAAGGCCCACTAACCATGTCACTGAGTTAGGTATGGACACTAGTTCCTCATTCCAGTAGTTTGGTGTGGGTTGTTTTATATTTTGGTTTCCGTTTATGAATGTGAGATTTTAAATTACAAATGGTTTTTGAAATAGAAATGATTTATTTCAAATGGTTTCAGATTGGATAGAATGGGTTTTAAAAAGAAGATGATTTGGGGTTTTGAAAAGTTTTTGTGAATACTTGGGTTTGATGATGGAATGGTTTGTGTGACCTTTGATATTCCTTATGGAAATTTTCTTATGTGTGGGTGTGTATGGAAGGTTCATGTTGGCACATGTGCATGGGTGATATAATCAAAAGTGGAATGAACGCTTATGTGATGGTTCATAGGATGCCATGGGTGAGTATTTGAAATCAAAGGTTTGACTTATTTTTTTTCAAAATGGTTTTTGAAAGGGAGAATGAATTCAGGAATTTCTTTTACCTTTATAAGTAGTTTTTTTTGTAAAAAGTGGCTTTTGGTATTTAAAATTATCCTTGGAAAAAATTAATTTTGAAATTGAAATAAAATGGTGGCATATGAAAAGAGTAATTCATGGTGGTCCTGCATGTGTTTGGCTTGTGAGCCTATTGTTCTAGCTTGAGATGTTATTTTCAATTGTTCTTTGTTCTAATGTTGTTTTTGGTTTCATATAATTTTTGTTTTTTAGAATATGCCACCCAAAAAGGTCCCCAAGGTTTCTAGTTAGTCTTGCCCATATTCTGGATATTCTTGGTTGTTTCCTATCTTCTGTGGTGATCAATGTCCGTTAAAGGCAATGGAATGACTTGAGGAATTTGATCATGTCTTTAGATTACTGGGAAATCCTGAAGCTGTTAATGTACATGTCATTCTGGGTTTTTTATGGTCTATATTTGGACCGATGGAAGGTTATTTCTCTATCATCGATGAAATTTGAGATGATGTGGTAAGTGTTGAAGTCTGTTTTTTTTCTGATAGTTTATACCTGAGGAAGTGAAGGTGAAGAAAGCAGAAGAGCTCACGAGTATTCACCAAGGCCATAATACAGTGAAGTCTTATGTCAAACATTTCAATGTGTTGGTTTCTTTATCTTTAGAGATAGCATCGCAGGAACTATTAAAATATCCTCCATTAATTTGGGGTCTTTGACTGAAGATCAAGGAGTGAGTCCTCTGGTTCAGTGAAGTTCAGTTCGATAAGTTGGTGGATGAAACATTTTTATCTAAGTTATTTCTCAGGGTGCAGCTGGTGGCGATTGATGAACCAGTTTTTCTCAGTGCTCGTGAAGGTTTCCTATCTAGTGATAGGTGTTTGTCGAAGGAACCTATCCTTGAGGAGTATCCTAATTTTTTATAGTTTCTAGTTCGTCAGACAATTCACTCATATGTTTCCAATGCGATCGGTTTGGGAATTTAAAATTGTCTTGTCAAAACCCTCCAAAGACTTGACAACGTTGTGGCTGCTTGGGTTATCTATAGAAATTTTGTAAGCAGCATTACCTGGAGAAGAAGTCTTAATCAGAGGATGTTAGAGCCTGACTGTGAGGCAGTGGATTCTTTATTCATCAAGGATCCAACCAAAGTCCTCGGAGTGAAGCTTGTGCACAGTCTGAAGATCGCCAAGGGTGTGGGGAACCTTGTCTCAGTAATTATGTCCTATGTTGGAGTAGAGATAGTTTAAGTTTCATGTTATAATTTACTTCTCATTGTGAGTTTATTTTATCTATGTAAGATACTTGATGGCCTTTTTCTCTTGTAATCCCATTCTTTGTGTATTTTATGTCAATATTTAAATTATTAGCCTCTCATGAATCAACTTTAGTTTCTAGTTGTGATTATTTGGAAATGTTTTGGCTTGTAGAGATCGATGTTTGTAGATTCTGTTTGGGTTTTCCGTTTGGTTTGAGATTCGTTTTTGGGTTTCCCCACTGAGTTGCGGGTTTTTGGGTTGTGTGGGGAGTTCCTATTCCTGGTCCTAGATCCAGTGGTGGTGTGTCTTATCTTGTGAGGATAATTTTGTGTTTATTTGTGTTGATTTTCCCATGTTGGTGTTGTCGTGTTTTTATCTCAGTATTGGTGGAGTTAGTTTGGTATTTGTAGTGGGGAGAACCCTCTCGTGTCCTCCCATTTATCATCATGTTTTGGTTTACTCTAGAGATAGTCGGGTGTTAGTTGTGAAGTGAAAGGTCACCCCGAGGTTCATGGACTTGTTCGACTATTTCCAAATTTGGGACTGAGTTTTGTTTACATTATGTATGGGTGAATTTTCAGGGGCAGAAAGTGTTTTTGGTGGGGATAATTGTCACACCGCAAACTTGGAGATCCTTTTTATTTTATTCTTCTCGTAGATTTGTATTCCTTCGTTAAGGTTTGGGTTCAGTCTTATTTTGAATTTTTTCATTTCTGTTGAAAAATTGTAGTTTTGGGGATTGGAAGCAAGGGGCAAAAAATTAGCACATGGTTAGAGGAAATCGTCTGGATTCACCCAAGTTTTGGTGTCTGGGGTAAGGCGCACAGATTGCAAATAGTTTGGTAAACCATGTGGTATAGTTCTAGAATCGAGCAGTGGTGTTTGGCATAGTTGGTGCATGGTTTAGGATTCCATGAAACCAAACCATGCAGGGTGACACTTTTGTCTAGTAGAGGGCGCATGGTTGGCATACAGTTTGTCAAACTGTGCGAATTACCTAGATTCTTAAAAACATGAAATTTCAGGTTTACCCCTTCAACCTCTTAACCAAGTTTCAGGTTTTTCTCCCCTTCTCTGACCTAGGCACACTAGGGGGACTTCTAAGATTCTCTTCCCTTGCCCTCCTTCCATTTTTGAAGCCCCTTAAAGGTTCTAAGGTGAGTTTTCATTAGATTCTTAGTCGATTCTCTCTTCTCCTCTTCCCTCTCTCTCGGTTCTTGGTTGTTCTTGGTGGGTTTTCTATTTTTACTGAACCTTAGAGTTTAAGATTGATATGTGGTTTGTTTTTTTTTGTTCTAGGGTGTGCGAAAACCATTTTGTACCAACTTTCCATCATGAAAATACCATAAAAACTCATACTAACATATCACAAGAAAGATTATCACATTTTGAAAGCATTAAAGGAAAGATCAAGAATAAAATAAATTTTTCGGAAAGGAAATGGACAAAAACACCTACCTCAAGGACGTACAAATTCAACAAAAAATGTAAATGAGCACTTGTGGTATCATTTGGAATTATTTTTATTTTGGTAGCTTGGTTAAAATGACTAATTGGGCATAATGCGTGGTATGGATGCCTCTTCATGGAATAATTATTTGTAGTAAAAATGTTTTGGAAATGTTCTCCCATTCATTGAATGCTTATTGGTGATGTTGTAATTGTGCGACATGTTGTGTTGGATTCTTTTGGAAATGTATGGTTTCTTAATAGTTTTATGAGGCCCATCTTTCACCTTGATAAACTTGGTTCTTCCTTGAACTGCGGTTTTCCAAAGGCTTCCCCTACCCCTTTCTTTCTCAAAAATGGTTCCTTGATTTATAAATGGTGCATTGGTGCCTAAAGTGATCTTAAATGTGAATTAAAATGTGTTATTTAAAGATTGTATCTTGTTCCATTTTGAGATATGTTTTTTGAATGATTGACATAAATTCTTATTTGGGAAATTTCATTTTGTTGGATTTTTCACTCTAGTTTGTAAATGGATTTGTAAATGTATTTGGATAGGAAGTGCTAAAGGCTTGTTTGGAACTTTGTGATGTTTTGGAAAGGTTAGTTTTGATGTGATTTTATGTGAAGACTCGATTGGCACTTGTGAAAGGATTTTTGTGAGATAGGAACCTCTATGGAGGATACCCCAAAGAGAGGGGTATCGCAGAGGTGGTGTTTGTGTTTGGAGTAAGAAAGTGTGGTGGCAGCAGGTATGGTGAGGCACGCATGCGAGGGACTCCTCCTTTCACTGTGTATTGTTATCATGGGATTCCTATCCATCATCTAGAGGGTCGAGTGAAAGTTACTTATTGATCCTGATTAGATGGTTTGGTACCCTCTTGACTTGATAGGGTTTGGTGGGACATGAAACTGGATTGGCTAGTTTAGAGCGGTCAGTTGGTTATTAACTATGGTGTTTCACCATATGCCGATAGGTGAGTCTGGTTTGAGTATGTCTAGGGATATCTCTAGGGATGTTCATAAAATTCTCACGAATTTCTACCTATATATTCAATTTGATTCTTATGCTTTTTTGAATTTTATCTCGGCTAGTTTATTCCAGTTGGTTATTTTTCAATCAATTTCTTCTTAGCCTTTTTTGAATTCATCACATTTATTGATGAGATAGGAAAATTATTAATGGAGGTATTCAGCACATTTATTGATGAGTGAGGAAAGTTATTAATGGAGAGATTTATATCACCATTAATTGAGGATTTTCTTCCAACATTAATTTATATTTAATTCTCAGTATTAATGGACGGAATAATGAATTTTGACTACATTAATTGTGGATTATGGACTTGTTGTCTATATAAGGAGGATGAAAAAAAATATTTTGAAGATAAGGGGTGTGCCAGCAAGATGTAGCCAGCAAGGGAGACCTGGGAAGGGGTTGCCGCATTTGCGGTGGCCCATGTGATACGACGATGATGATGCAATTATCTTGTACATGTGGCGATGTTCTTGGCTGGGTGTTCAAGATGCAGTCCACCAGGAGCAAGAAGGGGTTGTCGTGTCGGAGGAAGCGTGTGCGGCACATCGACGTTTGACAGGTGCGGAGCAGCGGCGACACAATTGATGACCGAGGCCACATATCGAAAGTATTCCTGATAGCGATGTTCAGGTGGCATATCCCGATTGAAGATCGATGGTACATCATTATTGAAAGATCATTCGGGTGTCGTAAGATGGTGCGAGGTTGAAGCATGTTCAGGTGAAGATCTATGAGTCTGTGACGTTTCATCGACAAAAGGTTGAAGTTTTTTCACAGATTGATCTTCAGATACATGGCATTAGTGGGATGTTTATTAGAGAGATGGCAGAGGCGTATCGGGGTGTGGTTTTCACACTGGTTTCCTATGCTCTCTTATTTTTAATTCAAGTTTGGGCATTAATTGAATTCTTGTATTCTCTGATTCATAGTGGATATTTCTGGGAATTACCCTATGGTTTTTTCATCCTCCTCATGGGAGGGTTTTTCCACGTTAAAAAATATTGCGTGTTGATTTATTTATTCTGCTTATATCGCTTTTGTATTTTTTCAGGTTTCTCACGATATTTTTGGCAAGAAATTTTCATCCTGGAATTGGGATTCTCCCCCAAAAAGTGGTATCAAAGGAGTTTGGTTAGTGCTTTCAATTTTTTTTGATAATTATGGATGTTTTGGAGAGGATCACAAATGTATGAGTGAAGTAGAATAAGGTTTGGAAATTATAGCAGGTTGAGAGAGGTTATGCACATGTCAGCTCAGGGGATGTTGAGCAGTGGGAGCATATTTTTTCTACAGGTGCTCCAGATTATGTGGTAATAACTATTATGGGGGAGCCAGATGTTTCTAGTTCTGGTCTTGTTAAGCAGGATGGTGTAGATACAAATGTGATGAAGATTTTGGTGCTTAGTTTTCTTTTTGTAGGGGGAGCTGATTTTTTTATCAGAAGTGCCAAATGACCTCGTCATATTTTTTGCAGATGATGATGGTTGGTGTGATACTGACATTTTTTCAACTAGGTTTCTTGGATGGTTCCATTCATTAATGTGATGAAGGGGTAGATTGTTGGAATTTATCACATTTATTGATGAGAGAAAAAAATTATTAATGGAGGGATTCATCACATTTATTGATCAGAGAGGAAAGTTATTAATGGAGAGATTTATATCACCATTAATTGAGGATTTTCTCCCAATATTAATTGATATTTAGTTCTCAATATTAATGGATGGAATAATGGATTTTGACTAAATTAATTGATGATTATGGACTTGGTGTCTATATAAGGATGATGTTGAAACATATCTTGAAGAGAAGGGGTGTGCTAGCAAGATGTATCTGGCAAGGGAGACCTGGGAAGGGGTTGTTGCGTTTACGGTGGCCCATGTGATACGACGATGACAACACAATTATCTTGTATGTTTGGAAATGTTCTTGGTAGGGTGTTCAAGATGTAGTCCACCATGAGAAAGAAATGGGCTGCCGCATCGGTGGAAGCATGTGCGGCACGTCGGTGTTTGACAAGTGTGGAGCAGTGGCGACGCAATTGATGATTGGGGACACGTATCGAAAGTCTTCCTAATAGTGATGATCAGGTGACGTGTCCTAATTAAAGATCGGCGGTACATCATGATGGCAAGATTATTTGGGTGTTGCAAGCTGGTGAGAGGTTGATGCATGTTTGGGTGAAGATCTCTGAGGTAGTGACTTTTCATCGACAGAAGGGTGACGTTTTGTCACAGATTGATCTTCCAATACATGGCATTAGTGGGATGTTTATTAGAGATATAGAAAAGGCCTGTCGGGGTGTGGTTTTCAAACTGTTTTTCTACGCTCTCTCATTTGTAATTTAAGTTCATACATTACTTTAATTCTTGTATTCCCTGATTCATAGTTGATATTTCTGGGAATTGCCCTGTGGTTTTTTTAATCCTCCGCATGGGAGGGTTTTTTCACATTAAAAAATCTTGTGTGATAATTTCTTTATTCTGCTTATATAACTTCCATATTTTGTAAGGTTTCTCACAATATTTTTGGCAAGCAATTTTTGGCCTGGAATCAGGATTCTCCCTAACAATATCTAGGGATGTTCATGAAATTCTCATGAATCACTATCTATATATTCTATTTGATTCTTCTGCTTTTTTGGATTTTATCCTGGCTAGTTTATGCTAGTTTGTTATTTTTCTTTCAATTTCTTCTTAGCCTTGTTTGATTACATGGTACTTATTTGTACTTGGATATTGAATTTAAAATGGGTTGTGAAAAGTGAAACTGTTTTTGAAAAGGAAAGTGATGTGTGTGTCTTGTTTTAAAAAATAAATCTTTTGGAAGTTGGGTTTGTTTTCTTTAAATTATTAAAAGCCTATTTTTTTAATGTGTTTTCAAACTAGTATTCATAGACTATTTTGGGAATGAAAATTCATGGACTCAGTGGTGATTACCTGCTAAGTTGTTTAATATCACACCCTACTTGTGCCACTTAGCGTTGGTAGGACTGAGATGTTTTTTAGGTTCATGTTTCTAAGTCATTTTCTCTCAGATCAGGTTGGTTTTGTGAAAGGAGGTGACAAATAGGTCAAATAGAGATTTTGTCGATGTGGTCTAGTTTTAGTCTTTGTATTCAATTTTTTTCTGCAGTTGTTGTATTTGGACCAGCTATATGTTTATTGAGATTCATTTTTCATTGGTTCTTCCACATGTTCTGTTTATTTATTGATCCTGGATTGGTTGGGAAAAATCATTCCCATTCTGATTACTTTGATGCCCGACACTAATTTTCATCCCTTGGGGATTGGGAATGCCCTTCGAGCCATCTCTCGGACCGGGTTGGATGTTAGGTTGGATGAAATCTCGGCCTAGTTTGTGACACTCGGAGCTATGGATCCTATTTTGGAAGCTTTCATGGAGAATATAGATGATTTTCTTCAGGCTTTGGAGCATGATTCTTGGGTTGTCAGTGATTTCACCCGGTTGATCAAAACTTATTTATATACTTCTTATATAGAAGTGTTATCCCCCTCAGCAATTCCTTTCTCCCTATGTACTACCACTTCCACCATTAATCTTTTTTGACCTAACTCCTGCCCAAGCCTTTCATAAGCTTAGACCAGTTTCCATGTGTGTAGTTATCAGAAAGAATGCCTCCTCATCAACTCCTCAAACTTCCTCTGCTCCTTCCTCTACATCAAAAGGGAAGGAACACATTCTTCCTATAGATATCTAAGATATCCCTCATTCAGATTCATATTATGATTTATGATATGGACCTTTTTGTAATATCTTTTGATATATTAATGGAATACTCTCTTTTATTCTCATTTTTCTGTATTTATACTCCTATTTTTTCCTTATTTGACTTTTTTATAATCCCAGAAGGGGGAGTAAATTCATGAGTAGTGATACATTAAAATAAATTACATTAATTTTAAAAAAATTCATGATTTCAGGAACATTCTAAAATTCTATTTCAATCATCTATAAATATCATTTTTTATATGTAATTAATTTTAATATAAATGACATGATTTGTGATCATAAAAAGGGGGATACTTTTTTCTTAGACCAACACCTCATTATTTTAATGATCCCAAATCATTTTTATATTGTTATTAGTGATTTATATCTCTTATGCTAGTAAATATTTTTCTGGTCAAAATTTTCAAAAACAGAAAAGTTAGGAGCTTACCAAGTCACCTTACCGTTTGAAGGTCAAGTGATTGTGTCACCTTTGTACATAGTATATTTCACCTTACTGCACGAACAAACTACTTACTGTGAGTCAAATGAGAAATTTTTTTCTTTGTCATTAACTGACCATGCATTGAAGATCCAACTTACCATATGTTGAAAATCACTTTTTTTGCATGTACAATCAACCTATCATGAGATATAGTTGTACCTACCATACTTGTATTACGAATCAGTGAAGTGACCGTATGAAAAAACAACCTACCACACAAATAAATTATGTTATCTTGCCAATGTATATATTATTTTTTCATTAAGTAATACACTAATTGTTCCTATTATTGTAGTGATTGCATGAATAAATAGTTAAACACTTGAAGAGAAATGCCTACCTCAAGATCAAATGAACGGATCATGTCACGCCTTCAGTAAATTAACAACGTGAAAAATGGCCAATGGAAGCTTTCGACTATAGCACCGAATCGCCTACGTGGAAATTTTCTATGTTGATGAGATCGTTTACGTAACAATAAAATGCATGAATGAACCCGCTACATGGCATGCCTCTGCAAAACGTCCACATACCAATCGGCTATGTGAATCTGCAACCTACTACATGGCCAACCGACTATGTTGTTCTTGTGGAGTGTTTTAAATCTCCAATGACAAGTTTTTAAAAGAATTAATTAAAGCATTAATATATTTAATGTTGCATTGATTATTCTTAAATGACTACATTTGGATGAAGGTTGTTTCAAGAGGAGCAATCTGATCATGTGAAAAAATGAGAGAAAGGAAAATGTGTGATCATTTGAAGAATAATAGAGGATTATATACACATGTATATGTGAAATAGAGAAGATTTTATAACGCTTTTTTTAATGCACTTCCTAAGAAATCTTGATTGAAGCCTTTCAAAGACAAATTTAGAGAACCATGAATAACCGAAGCTGGTCAGATTGAGTTTCAACACATCTTCACATCTCACATTCTCTTTCTCTTTCTGTTCTAGCTACTCTTTTGAGCTGTGATTTTATATTACTCTATATATTTGTAAAACACGACCTCATGTCTAAAGCTAGAGAGTACTTGATACTCTCTCAAATATTTTATGAGTATTCCCACGAATAACTTTGGAAGAGGTCATGTGTGACCTGATATCTTTTTCAGCCCACGTATAACTGTGAAAGTGGATATGTTTCTGGACAACCTTGTGTGATGATGTTTGGAAAAACCAATCAGGGTTGTAGATTGGTTTATTTTATAACAAATTATTTAATAGAAAGCGATTTCTAAATGTAGGGGATTAAATCTCAATTAGAGACCAAACCCCTTGTAAAAAATTTTGTTTTTATTTTTCTGTTTTGTTTTCTTTATTTTAAATAAAAACTTCTTTAATATTCTTTACTATTAAACAAAACATTACTCTGATAGTTAATCTAAATTTGTATTTTATAGTGTCTGGTAATGTAAATTAGTTTCAAAAGTTGAGTACTTTCAAAGTAATTTTAATTGGGTATGGATCCCACTTTTATGAAGCTATTTGAAAAATCAAACTATAGATTTCTACAGTTTTGATTAACTGGGAAATTTTATTAAATTGAGGGATTTAGTTTTTCAATTGTTTTTTAAACATAAATTTTATTGAAAACTCAATTCACCCCCCTCTTGAGTTTTCCACTCCGACCAATATTTGTTTTATGTTTTTCCTTTGTAAAAACATTCTTCTCTTTAAGATGCGACTCCCCGAAGAAGAATTTAGTTAGTGGTAGTGACTCCGAAAAAAAATTAAATGTTGTAATAAGAAAAATCATGCTGTAAAAAACAGTGTTATTATGTGGTTGTGACCACTAGAAAAAGTATGTTGTAATTGAGTTTTGAATCCCATTTGAAAATTATTTCATTTAATAAACATCATACCTCTCAATGAGTAAAGGGTTGCGAAGAGTTGAGGTAGGATCATTTTGATCCGAAATACTATAAAAAATTCTCATGTTTCTTAATTTAATTTCCACAGCTTAAAAAATTCATTAGTTTAGATAAATTATTTTTAACTTTAAAAATTTTTGAAGAGTTAATTCAATTCACCCCCTCTAAAAATTTTTATATCTCAATCCCGACATAACAAGTTTAGATGAAACATATGATGTTTCATTCACTTACGGTTTCAGCCCTGGCCTTACAAACACAAGATGCAATCCAGTGGCCTTCGTGATTGAAGGACGAGCATAATCCAATCTGATCTTCCTAGAAAATTCATTTTCAGAAGCCTTACTGAAAACTAAATCCATTTCTGTAGAGGTGATGTGAGATCCATGTTGACACAAAGACCAGCGCATGAAGGGTCCATCAGACACAGGGTGCAGACATCAGCACCAAGAAAATTTCCAAGGTAGTTTCCTATCCCAGATAGGATCTCTAGGTTCTTGAAGGGAAAGGGGATGCTGGGGAAATGGATCTAGAGAGAAACATTACTACTGTGTCCTTCATTGAAATCCAGATTTCAATGGAAGAGAAAGAAAGTCTTGTTGTCAGACTGTTGAAGTTCATTTGACGATGAGCGGGCGAATCTAGGTTCTTGAAGGGAAAGGGGATGCAGAGGAAATGGGTCTGGAGAAAAACATTACTACTGTGTCCTTCATTGAAATACACATTTCAATGGAAGAGAAATAAAGTCTTGTTAACAGACTGTGGAAGCTCGTTTGACCAAGAGCTAGCAAAATATGCAACAAAATCTGGTGAATACAGAAGTAATGATGGCCGAGGGAACCCACTACCGGTGGGAATTGTAGACTCCAAGAATAATTGAAAAACTACTTGATGATCTCCACCGGTGGTCAATATCTTCTTAATCTTCCCATGAGCATCTTGGATTGAAGCATGATCATAGTTATGTATTCTGAGATTAACACGGTGAAGGTTGGTGAACTGTAGAAGGAGGTCATCACCTACAGGGCAAGACGAATCGAAGAATCATGACAAAAATCATGTCCTTGATTGAAAAACAGCGTCCAACGAAAGAGAGGGAACATCCTTTTGTCACACTGCTGAAGCTCGTTTGGCCAAGAATATGTTAAATTTTCATCCAGAAATAGGTCAATATGTGTTGGGTAGGAAACAGATTGGTTTCAAATATAAACCTAGTTGCGACAACAAAAATTTGAGGGAATCACCAATGTAAACGAAGCACCAAACCAAACAGCAGAATAAAAAACGTGGACACAAATTTAAACGTGAAAACAACCTCCTTTCAAAGGATTAAAAACCACGGGAAAACTACGAGAAAATTCACTATGAATCAGAGACTACAAAAATCCAAGTTAAACCCGAAACTTGAATCACAAATACAACATAAAGACCTGTACAAAAAACCACACCCTGATATGCCTTCGTCACCTCTCCGATAATAGTCCATGAAAATACGTCACCCTTCAGAGATCAAAATCAAAGTTGCGGGGTCGTTGCAGCACCTCGCTGCACAACCTGATTTTCCTCTTCTCGCTGCTGCCCACGCCCTAGAAAATAGTTATCCAAGTATCTGCTCTCCTTGGGTTTTTGCACACCACCAAATTGTCACTTCCTTGATTCGCTGCTTCCCCTTTAATAGGCTCCCATATGAAACTTATCATGATTAAAAATGAAATCTGAAAATATCTCAAAAAGATATCATGATATATTACCTGAATCTCATGCTGGCAGACACATAGTGGAAGAATCTTGAATTTACAAAAAATATATCTTCAAATCTAAAAGATACATCATATCTAAAGTAATGGAAACACCCATGTGTGGGATGAACCCCAAAAATATCCCCCTTCAGCCCATCGAATAAGTTTATTGCATCCAACAAACTCAGTTGGAAAGAAAACCGGTAGGTATCACACCGACCGCCATTCTCTGCAGAAAATATGACATCCCACTTTTGCATCTCTGACGGAAACCTAAAAGCTCCCCCTACAAAAGAAATCCAAATGCCGAAGTCTCTTTTATACTTATGTCTACACTAATAATACTAGAATCAACAATATCTGGCTCTCCCATAACTGTGATCGCCACATAATTTGGAGCACCTGTTGGAATTACTTGCTCCCTCTGCTCAACATTTTTCAAGGAGTCAAAAACAATCAGCGCATCACCTCGATCTTTGATTTCCATTCTTTCTTCAATAGTGGAACTCTCTAAAGAAAAAGAATTAGGTGTAAGATCTAAAACACCTTCCATGAAAAGCATCGACTTCCAAACCTTCTTCAACTTAGTCGACAGTCTTCGACTCATGCACGATGATCACCATTGCCACAAATCTAACGAATTCCTCTTCGCAAATGGATTCGTCAAATCACTGCATGCCCTTACATATGTCCTATAAAGCATTTCATCCATTTTTACGCGTGCATAAACCATCGAGCCTCTGGAAAAAGTCCATCTTCCACCTCTAAATGAACTCCTGAATCAATTAGTATCAAGAGGACTAGTAGATAACAAATTATGGCGAATACCTGGCACATGTTGCACATCCTTCAATGTTAGTGTACAACCTGCATTTATAGTGATAAAAATATCACCAACACCAATGAAATAAGTAGAATCTCCATTACCCATCTTAAATCTACCAAAGTCACCTTCTTCATATGAAGAAAATAATCCCTTCTTTGGTGAAATATGGTATGATGCTGCTGAATCAACCACCCATTCAGTGTACAAATCTGACCTGCGACAATCAATGCCAACTGAATGTAAATCAACCTCACCCTGAACAATACTTGCACCTGTATCCTCAAAATCGGTTTCATGCGCCTTATTTTCCTTCTTAAGCTTTTTCAATTCATAGCAGCGTCTCTTCACATGACCCTCCTTGTTGCAAAAGAAGCACTTGACCTTTCTTCTTGTCTTTGACCGATCTCTCTGACTACCACATCCATCCGCCATAGCCAGAATACCCTTATTACCTGAAGATTCACCATCATTTGTCTTTCACGGAGTATCGTTCATCAACAATGATGAAATCACATAATTCAACTTCAGGGTATCATTCCCGAACAATAGTGTGGTGACGAGATTATCATATGAATCAGGAAAAGGACCCAAAAGAAGCAAAGCCTTTTCTTCTTCTTCCATTTCAACAGGTACCGCGTTACCTTTATCATCAATCTTGACCGCCAACGAAGATAGCTTCATCAGAAGTTTGGTGAACTCATCCAGATGGTTACCTAAATCTCCTCTGTCTGGCATTCACAAACGATACAAAAATTTCTTCAAATATAAATGATTTGTGAGGGATTTTGATTTATACCTGCTTTCAAGCTTTGCCCAGATCTCCTTCGGATCTGTCAGATTCATCACTTCCTGCAGTGTATTATCACCCAAATACATCTGAATCGTGCTTCTTGCCAACTCTCGCATATCCTTCCAATCATCATCACTCATCGTCTCTGGCTTCTCTGATTTTTTCTTCAATGCCTTCGCTATCTTCTCACAGACCAAAATATTTTTAACTATTTTCTCTCAATGTTTAAAATCATTTTTCCCGTTGAACATTTAAATGTGAGAAAAAATTCCATGGCGTGCATCCCCCATATTAATCAGCAAGAAAACATGGATAACCTCTTCTAATGCTAGATGTTGGGTCCGAGACAGATTGGTCTCAAATATAAACCCAGTTGCGACAACAAAAATTTGAGAGAATCACCAATGTAAACAAAGCACCAAACCAAACAGTAGAATAAAAAATGTGGACACAAATTTTAACATGGAAAAACCCTCCTTTTGAGGGATTAAAAACCATGGGGAAACTCTAAGAAAATTAACTATGAATTAGAGAGTACAAAAATCCAAGTTAATCCCGAAACATGAATCGAAAATACAGCATAAAAACCTGTGCGAAAAACCACACCCTGATATGCCTTCGTCACCTCTCCGTTAATAGTCTGTGACAATACGTCACCCTTCGGAGATCAAAATCGAACTTGCGGCATCATTACAGCACCTCGTTTCCCAACCAAATTTGCCACTGCTCGTTGTTGCCCACACCCTAGAAAATAGTTAGCCAAGTATCTCCTCTCCTTGGGTTTTCACGCACCACCAAATTGTCACTTCCTTGATTCACTGCTTCCCCTTTAATAGGCTCCCATATTCCACATATCTTGATTGAAAAGGAAATCTGAAAATATCTCAAAAAGATATCATGAGATATTACCTGAATCTCATGCTGGCAGACACACAGTGGAAGAATCTTGAATTTCCAAAAAATATATCTTCAAATCTAAAAGATACAGCATATCTAAAATAATGGAAACACCCATGTGTGGGCTGAACCCCAATAATATGGATGTGACGATGATCGAGGGAACGTACCACTGCTGGGGATTACAGACCCCAACAAGAATTGACAAACTGCTTGAAGATCTTCATCAGTGGTTGATCTCTACCAAATTTGGCCACAAGCGTTCTGGTGTGAGGAATGACAACATCACTATACTCTGAGTTCTACCCAAAGAAGGTCAGTGAACCGCAGAAGGACACTGTGAACTTTGAGAAAAGGTGAATTAGAGGAATCAAAGCCTCTGTTACAAAATCCTCCAGAGTGGCCGACGACTCCATGGATCTAGAAAAGAGTAAATTTTTATGGGTTTTACGAAGAAGAAAAATTCAGCAAAGGGGATCAGGGTCCCGGTCTGAAGGATGCGTGAATGGCGTTTACGCATCCGGCTGAGAAATTTTATAAAAGGAGGGGTCCCCCCCCCCTAAAACCCATTTTACTCCTCTGGTTTTTGTTGTGAGGCCCTGCAGAAATTCTTTCTCAACAAAATTTCGATGGATTTATTGAGGTAAAATTTCTATTTAATATTTTAATTGTTTTAATTTTGTTTATTTATTTCATTTGCATGTTTAATTATGTGTATGATTTATTTATTTCATATGTTATGCATGATGTGTAATGTTTTTTATGATTTAATTTTTTGGATTTTGAATGTTTGTATGATTTAATTTTTTGAATGTATGTTGTCTGAATATTGAATGTTTTATGTTATGTCTAAAATGTTGAATGTTTAGGAAAAGTAATTTATGTTAGAGAAATTTATTTTAATGAATGGTTTTGATGTAAGTGTAAATTATATTACTTTTATTTACTTGTAATAATATATTTAATCAATAAAGTAGAAAATATATTTACTTATATTTTGAAAAGTAGAATAATGGCCAAAAAACATTACAATTTCATAAAATTTAAAATAAAAATAGTTTTTATTATGTAAATCTCAATTATATCAGTTATAATAAATTTTATTAAATGTTATTAATAATTATATATATATATATACATGAAGTTAAATTTTTGGAAAAGAGGTGTAGTATTTAATATAGATTTCATTTAGTAATAGATAAAGTTATATAATATGGATAATATAATAATTATACCAAAACACATGATATGAGTGATGACTGATCTTGAGATGACCGACCATGCATAATTGAAATTGCATGTTTTATTTTGTGTATGTTGTTATTCAATTTGTAATAATTGCATTTTTTCTACATTAATGAACTGTGAGTCATCTCTCAGTAAGTGTAAGGACCTGCATGTCCGCTTAAAAAAAGTTATGTATTTCATACCCCTAGACCCCTCACATGCATGTGAGTAAATTTGTAATTAAAAGACAGACGCCCCCGAAGAGGTGTCCCTGAACATGCTTCCCCAAAGAGGTGTCCACAAAGAGGCATTCAAGAACCCATTCGAGAGGAGGTGTTTCTGTTTGAAAGGAGATTGGCGGTTGCTGATTTGATAATAGAGACATGATTTCACATGTAATGGCCTGGGTTTTAGGGGTCCATTACTTTGTGAAAATCTCATGTTTGGTTTTCTGGTAAGAGAATCTAGGTGGAGTTTGGCGTAACAGTAGGCCTACAGGTAGCCTTAGACTACCGGTAGCAGGCCTACCGGTAGCTCGGTCTACCGGTAGCCGTAGCCTAGTGGTAGATATGTCTATCGGTAGCTGCAGCTACCGGTAGCTCTATCGACCTGTAGCTCGGTCTACCGGTCGCTGTAGCCTACCGGTATCTCGGTCTACCGGTAGATGCAGCCTACCGGTAGCTTGGTCTACAGGTCACTGCAGCCTACCGGTAGCTCAGATACCCATATCTGACAACCACTAGTAGCTCTCAGCTACCGGTAGCTGTCAGCCACCAGTGGTTCTTGGATATCGGTGACTCTCGCCTACCCCCACGGGTTCTTTCCAGTAACACTCCCTTTTGCGCAAGTTGGGTTTTAAACCCTATTTTGACCCCTTTACGCTTGTTTTAAAGCCTAGTAATGTCCATAAACGTTTTAATTAAATATTTAATGAATTAACCTGGTGTGTCCGTTGGTTTAATACTCCAGAACCTTTAATAATGTGTGGGGCCGTGTGGTCAACCCACGAACCTACTCCTTACGTGGTTTTGCGTTCTTATCTCAACCGTCCACTGCCTTTATAAACTAAAAGGGTTCTCCTGGGTTTCTTTTCTTGATCACCCTGTGCTGAAGTACCCTTTGTTCAAATGAGCAAAGTTTCATTCGGACAAGCCGCATCACTATGAATGAAGATCCGTGCCCGGCCTAAGCGTCAATCGTTGATCAACAAGTAGGGAATTTCTCCTTCGTCTCTCCCTTTTGTGTATCATGTGGGGTGGGCGTGCTTTTGTTTCGGTAGAATTGGATAAACCAGACCTAATTAAAGATAATGAATGGATTCTATAAAGAAAGAAGGGGGGGGGGGGCTGTGATTGTTGATGTTGTTTGATGTTATGATCATGTTTCTAAATTGTGCGGGCTTACACCTACTGAAAATCGAGGCTGTTGGTGGTCGTTGCTTGTGCACTAAAGAACCCTTAACTCTGGTGATGTTTAAATGGATCGTGTTTGTGGTGGATAACCCTTACTGTGTAAAGGAATTTTGATTAATCACGTATATCTGGATAAATAATTTGAAAGAACCAGGATCAATCCCTTCTGTGATAACCCTTGTTAAGACACGGAAATTGAAATCATGGAGTGTGTTAAATCTTATAAATCTGAAAATACCGGCACGTCCCTGCCTCGTGTTAGTGGTAGTGATTAGGTTGTTTTTTTTTTCATAGGAAGATTGCTGGAGATGTGGGAGGGGATTGGATCCACTATTTTTTTATACTTTCGGTGGTTGTGAAATTGGGGATGGGATCCGCTGTTGTTATGGATTCACTGGTTGTGAGTTTTAAGACTGGGTGGTTACCATGTTTATTGTAGTGATTGCATGAATAAATAGTTAAACACTTGAAGAGAAATGCCTACCTCAAGATCAAATGAACGGATCATGTCACGCCTTCAGTAAATTAACAACATGAAAAAAGGCCAATGGGAGCTTTCGACTATAGCACCGAATCGCCTACGTGGAAATTTTCTATGTTGATGAGATCGTTTACGTAACAATAAAATGCATGAATGAACCCGCTACATGGCATGCCTCTGCAAAACGTCCACATACCAATCGGCTATGTGAATCTGCAACCAACTACATGGCCAACCGACTATGTTGTTCTTGTGGAGTGTTTTAAATCTCCAATGACAAGTTTTTAAAAGAATTAATTAAAGCATTAATACATTTAATAATGCATTGATTATTCTTAAATGACTACATTTGGATGAAGGTTGTTTCAAGAGGAGCAATCTGATCATGTGAAAAAATGAGAGAAAGGAAAATGTGTGATCATTTGAAGAATAATAGAGGATTATATACACATGTATATGTGAAATAGAGAAGATTTTATAACTTTTTTTTAATGCACTTTCTAAGAAATCTTGATTGAAGCCTTTCAAAGACAAATTTAGAGAACCATGAATAACCGAAGCTGGTCAGATTGAGTTTCACCACATCTTCACATCTCACATTCTCTTTCTCTTTCTGTTCTAGCTACTCTTTTGAGCTGTGATTTTATATTACACTATATATTTGTAAAACACGACCTCATGTCTAAAACTAGAGAGTACTTGATACTCTCTCAAATATTTTATGTGTATTCCCACGAATAACTTTGGAAGAAGTCATGTGTGACCTGATATCTTTTTCAGCCCACGTATAACTGTGAAAGTGGATATGTTTCTGGACAACCTTGTGTGATGATGTTTGGAAAACCCAATCAGGGTTGTAGATTGGTTTATTTTATAACAAATTATTTGATATAAAGCGATTTCTAAATGTAGGGGATTAAATCTCAATTAGTGACCAAACCCCTTGTAAAAAATTTCGTTTTTATTTTTCTGTTTTGTTTTCTTTATTTTAAATAAAACCTTCTTTAATATTCTTTACTATTAAACAAAACATTACTCTGATAGTTAATCTAAATTTGTATTTTATAGTGTCTGGTTATGTAAATTAGTTTCAAAAGTTGAGTACTTTCAAAGTAATTTTAATTGAGTATGGATCCCACTTTTATGAAGCTATTTGAAAAATCAAACTATAGATTTCTACAGTTTTGATTAACTGGGAAATTTTATTAAATTGAGGGATTTAGTTTTTCAATTGTTTTTTAAACATAAATTTTATTGAAAACTCAATTCACCCCCCTCTTGAGTTTTCCACTCCGACCAATATTTGTTTTATGTTTTTACTTTGTAAAAACATTCTTCTCTTTAAGATGCGACTCCCCAAAGAAGAATTTAGTTAGTGGTAGTGACTCCGAAAAAAAAATTCAATGTTGTAATAAGAAAAATCTTGCTGTAAAAAACAGTTTTATTATGTGGTTGTGACCACTAGAAAAAGTATGTTGTAATTGAGTTTTGAATCCCATTTGAAAATTATTTCATTTAATAAACATCATACCTCTCAATGAGTAAAGGGTTGCGAAGAGTTGAGGTAGGATCATTTTGATTCGAAATACTATAAAAAATTCTCATGTTTCTTAATTTAATTTCCACAGCTTAAAAAATTCATTAGTTTAGATAAATTATTTTTAACTTTAAATATTTTGAAGAGTTAATTCAATTAACCCCCTCTAAAAATTTTTATATCTCAATCCTAACATAAGAAGTTTAGATGAAACATATGATGTTTCATTCACTTACGGTTTCAGCCCTAGCCTTACAAACACAAGATGCAATCCAGTGGCCTTCGTGATTGAAGGACGAGCATAAGCCAATCTGATCTTCCTAGAAAATTCATTTTCAGAAGCCTTACTGAAAAATAAATCCATTTCAATAGAGGTGATGTGAGATCCATGTTGACACAAAGACCAGCGCATGAAGGGTCCTTCAGACACAGGGTACAGACATCAGCACCAAGAAAATATCCAAGGTAGTTTCCTATCCCAGATAGGATCTCTAGGTTCTTGAAGGGAAAGGGGATGCTGAGGAAATGGATCTAGAGAGAAACATTACTACTGTGTCCTTCATTGAAATCCAGATTTCAATGGAAGAGAAAGAAAGTCTTGTTGTCAGACTGTTGAATTTCATTTGACGATGAGCGGGCGAATCTAGGTTCTTGAAGGGAAAGGGGATGCAGAGAAAAACATTACTACTGTGTCCTTCATTGAAATACACATTTCAATGGAAGAGAAATAAAGTCTTGTTAACAGACTGTGGAAGCTCATTTGACCAAGAGCGAGCAAAATATGCAACAAAATCTGGTGAATACAGAAGTAATGATGGCCGAGGGAACCCACTACCGGTGGGAATTGTAGACTCCAAGAATAATTGAAAAACTACTTGATGATCTCCACCGGTGGTCAATATCTTCTTAATCTTCCCATGAGCATCTTGGATTGAAGCATGATCATAGTTATGTATTCTGAGATTAACACGGTGAAGGTTGGTGAACTGTAGAAGGAGGTCATCACCTACAGGGCAAGACGAATCGAAGAATCAAGACAAAAATCATGTCCTTGATTGAAAAACAGCGTCCAACGAAAGAGAGGGAACATCCTTTTGTCACACTGCTGAATCTCATTTGGCCAAGAATATGTTAAATTTTCATCCAGAAATAGGTCAATATGTGTTGGGTAGGAAATAGATTGGTTTCAAATATAAACCTAGTTGCGACAACAAAAATTTGAGGGAATCACCAATGTAAACGAAGCACCAAACCAAACAGCAGAATAAAAAACGTGGACACAAATTTAAACGTGAAAACACCCTCCATTCAAAGGATTAAAAACCACAGGAAAACTACGAGAAAATTCACTATGAATCAGAGACTACAAAAATCCAAGTTAAACCCGAAACTTGAATCGCAAATACAACATAAAGACCTGTACAAAAAACCACACCCTGATATGCCTTCATCACCTCTCCGATAATAGTCCATGAAAATACATCACCCTTCAGAGATCAAAATCGAAGTTGCGGGGTCGTTGCAGCACCTCGCTGCACAACCTGATTTTCCGCTTCTCGCTGCTACCCACGCCCTAGAAAATAGTTATCCAAGTATCTGCTCTCCTTGGGTTTTTGCACACCACCAAATTGTCACTTACTTGATTTGCTGCTTCCCCTTTAATAGGCTCCCATATGAAACTTATCATGATTAAAAATGAAATCTGAAAATATCTCAAAAAGATATCATGATATATTACCTGAATCTCATGTTGGCAGACACACAGTGGAAGAATCTTGAATTTACAAAAAATATATCTTCAAATCTAAAAGATACATCATATCTAAAGTAATGGAAACAACCATGTGTGGGATGAACCCCAAAAATATCCCCCTTCAGCCCATCGAATATGTTTATTGCATCCAACAAACTCAGTTGGAAAGAAAACCGGTAGGTATCACACCGACCGCCATTCTCTGCAGAAAATATGACATCCCACTTTTGCATCTCTGATGGAAACCTAAAAGCTCCCCCAACATAAGAAATCCAAATGCCGAAGTCTCTTTTATACTTATGTCTACACTGATAATACTAGAATCAACAATATCTGGCTCTCCCATAACTGTGATCGCCACATAATTTGGAGCAGCTGTTGGAATTACTTGCTCCCTCTGCTCAACATCCTTCAAGGAGTCAAAAACAATTAGCGCATCACCTCGATCTTTGATTTCCATTCTTTCTTCAATAGTGGAACTCTCTAAAGAAAAAGAATTAGGTGTAAGATCTGAAACACCTTCCATGAAAAGCATCGACTTCCAAACCTTCTTCAACTTAGTCGACAGTCTTCGACTCATGCACGATGATCACCATTGCCACAAATCTAACGAATTCCTCTTCGCAAATGGATTCGTCAAATCACTGCATGCCCTTACATCTGTCCTATAAAGCATTTCATCCATTTTTACGCGCGCATAAACCATCGAGCCTCTGGAAAAAGTCCATCTTCCACCTCTAAATGAACTCCTGAATCAATTAGTATCAAGATGACTAGTAGATAACAAATAATGGCGAATACCTGGCACATGTTGCACATCCTTCAATGTTAGTGTACAACCTGCATTTGTAGTGATAAAAATATCACCAACACCAATGAAATAAGTAGAATCTCCATTAACCATCTTAAATCTACCAAAGTCACCTTCTTCATATGAAGAAAATAATCCCTTCTTTGGTGAAATATGGTATGATGCTGCTGAATCAACCACCCATTCAGTGTACAAATCTGACCTGCGACAATCAATGCCAACTGAAAGTAAATCACCCTCACCCTGAACAATACTTGCACCTGTATCCTCAAAATCGGTGTCATGCGCCTTATTTTCCTTCTTAAGCTTTTTCAATTCATAGCAGCGTCTCTTCACATAACCCTCCTTGTTGCAAAAGAAGCACTTGACCTTTCTTCTTGTCTTTGACCGATCTCTCTGACTACCGCATCCATCCACCATAGCCAGAATACCCCTATTACCTGAAGATTCACCATAATTTGTCTTTCACCGAGTATCGTTCATCAACAATGATGAAATCACATAATTCAACTTCAGGGTATCATTCCCGAACAACAGTGTGGTGACGAGATTATCATATGAATCAGGAAAAGGACCCAAAAGAAGCAAAGCCTTTTCTTCTTCTTCCATTTCAACAGGTACCGCGTTACCTTTATCATCAATCTTGACTGCCAACGAAGATAGCTTCATCAGAAGTTTGGTGAACTCATCTAGATGGTTACCTAAATCTCCTTTGTCTGGCATTCGCAAATGATACAAAATTTTCTTCAAATATAAATGATTTGTGAGGGATTTTGATTTATACCTGCTTTCAAGCTTTGCCCAGATCTCCTTCGGATCTGTCAGATTCATCACTTCCTGCAGTGTATTATCACCCAAATACATCTGAATCGTGCTTCTCGCCAACTCTCGCATATCCTTCCAATCATCATCACTCATCGTCTCTGGCTTCTCTGATTTTTTCTTCAATGCCTTCGCTGTCTTCTCACAGACCAAAATATTTTTAACTCTTTTCTCTCAATGTTTAAAATCATTTTTCCCGTTGAACATTTAAATGTGAGAAAAAATTCCATGGCGTGCATCCCCCATATTAATCAGCAAGAAAACATGGATAACCTCTTCTAATGCTAGATGTTGGGTCCGAGACAGATTGGTCTCAAATATAAACCCAGTTGAGACAACAAAAATTTGAGAGAATCACCAATGTAAACAAAGCACCAAACCAAACAGCAGAATAAAAAATGTGGACACATATTTTAACGTGGAAAAACCCTCCTTTTGAGGGATTAAAAACCATGGGGAAACTCTAAGAAAATTAACTATGAATTAGAGAGTACAAAAATCCAAGTTAATCCCGAAACATGAATAAAAAATACAGCATAAAAACCTGTGCGAAAAACCACACCCTGATATGCCTTCGTCACCTCTCCGTTAATAGTCTGTGACAATACGTCACCCTTCGGAGATCAAAATCGAACTTGCGGCATCGTTACAGCACCTCGTTGCCCAACCAAATTTTCCACTGCTCGTTGTTGCCCACACCCTAGAAAATTGTTAGCCAAGTATCTCCTCTCCTTGGGTTTTCACGCACCACCAAATTGTCACTTCCTTGATTCGCTGCTTCCCCTTTAATAGGCTCCCATATGCCACATATCTTGATTGAAAAGGAAATATGAAAATATCTCAAAAAGATATCATGAGATATTACCTGAATCTCATGCTGGCAGACACACAGTGGAAGAATCTTGAATTTCCAAAAAATATATCTTCAAATCTAAAAGATACAGCATATCTAAAATAATGGAAACACCCATGTGTGGGCTGAACCCCAACAATATGGATGTGACGATGATCGAGGGAACGTACCACTGCTGGGGATTACAGACCCCAACAAGAATTGACAAACTGCTTGAAGATCTTCATCAGTGGTTGATCTCTACCAAATTTGGCCACAAGCGTTCTGGTGTGAGGAATGACAACATCACTATACTCTGAGTTCTACACAAAGAAGGTCAGTGAACCGCAGAAGGACACTGTGAACTTTGAGAAAAGGTGAATTAGAGGAATCAAAGCCTCTGTTACAAAATCCTCCAGAGTGGCCGACGACTCCATGGATCTAGAAAAGAGTAAATTTTTATGGGTTTTACGAAGAAGAAAAATTCAGCAAAGGGGATCAGGGTCCCGGTCTGAAGGATGCATGAATGGCGTTTATGCATCCGGCTGAGAAATTTTATAAAAGGAGGGGTCCCCCCCTAAAACCCATTTTACTCCTCTGGTTTTTGTTGTGAGGCCCTGCAGAAATTCTTTCTCAACAAAATTTTGATGGATTTATTGAGGTAAAATTTCTATTTAATATTTTAATTGTTTTAATTTTGTTTATTTATTTCATTTGCATGTTTAATTATGTGTATGATTTATTTATTTCATATGTTATGCAGATGTGTAATGTTTTTTATGATTTAATTTTTTGGATTTTGAATGTTTGTATGATTTAATTTTTTGAATGTATGTTGTCTGAATATTGAATGTTTTATGTTATGTCTAAAATGTTGAATGTTTAGGAAAAGTAATTTATGTTAGAGAAATTTATTTTAATGAATGGTTTTGATGTAAGTGTAAATTATATTACTTTTATTTACTTGTAATAATATTTTTAATCAATAAAGTAGAAAATATATTTACTTATATTTTGAAAAGTAGAATAATGGCCAAAAAACATTACAATTTCATAAAATTCAAAATAAAAATAGTTTTTATTATGTAAATCTCAATTATATCATTTATAATAAATTTTATTAAATGTTATTAATAATTATATATATATATATATACATGAAGTTAAATTTTTGGAAAAGAGGTGTAGTATTTAATATAGATTTCATTTAGTAATAGATAAAGTTATATAATATGGATAATATAATAATTATACCAAAACACATGATATGAGTGATGACTGATCTTGAGATGACCGACCATGCATAATTGAAATTGCATGTTTTATTTTGTGTATGTTGTTATTCAATTTGTAATAATTGCATTTTTTCTACATTGATGACCTGTGAGTCATCTCTCAGTAAGTGTAAGGACCTGCATGTCCGCTTAAAAAAAGTTATGTATTTCATACCCCTAGACCACTCACATGCATGTGAGTAAATTTGTAATTAAAAGACAGACACCCCCGAAGAGGTGTCCCTGAACATACTTCCCCAAAGAGGTGTCCACGAAGAGGCATTCAAGAACCCATTCGAGAGGAGGTGTTGCTGTTTGAAAGGAGATTGGCGGTTGCTGATTTGATAATAGAGACATGATTTCACATGTAATGGCCCAGGTTTTAGGGGTCCATTACTTTGTGAAAATCTCATGTTGGGTTTTCTAGTCAGAGAATCTCGGTGGAGTTTGGCGTAACAGTAGGCCTACAGGTAGCCTTAGACTACCGGTAGCAGGCCTACCGGTAGCTCGGTCTACCGGTAGCCGTAGCCTATTGGTAGATATGTCTATCGGTAGCTGCAGCTACCGGTAGCTCTATCTACCTGTAGCTCGGTCTACCGGTCGCTGTAGCCTACCGGTATCTCGGTCTACCGGTAGATGCAGCCTACCGGTAGCTTGGTCTACAGGTCACTGCAGCCTACCGGTAGCTCAGATACCCATATCTGACAACCACTAGTAGCTCTCAGCTACCGGTAGCTGTCAGCCACCAGTGGTTCTTGGATATCGGTGACTCTCGCCTACCCCCACGGGTTCTTTCCAGTAACACTCCCTTTTGCGCAAGTTGGGTTTTAAACCCTATTTTGACCCCTTTACGCTTGTTTTAAAGCCCAGTAATGTCCATAAACGTTTTAATTAAATATTTAATGAATTAACCTGGTGTGTGCGTTGGTTTAATACTCCCGAACCTTTAATAATGTGTGGGGCCGTGTGGTCAACCCACGAACCTGCTCCTTACGCGGTTTTGCGTTCTTATCTCAACCGTCCACCGCCTTTATAAACTAAAAGGGTTCTCCTGGGTTTCTTTTCTTGATCACCCTGTGCTGAAGTACCCTTTGTTCAAATGAGTAAATTTTCATTCGGACAAGCCGCATCACTATGAATGATGATCTGTGCCCGGCCTAAGCGTCAATCGTTGATCAACAAGTAGGGAATTTCTCCTTCGTCTCTCCCTTTTGTGTATCATGTGGGGTGGGCGTGCTTTTGTTTCGGTAGAATTGGATAAACCAGACCTAATTAAAGATAATGAATGGATTCTATAAAGAAAGAAGGGGGGGGGCTGTGATTGTTGATGTTGTTTGATGTTATGATCATGTTTCTAAATTGTGCGGGCTTACACCTACTGAAAATCGAGGCTGTTGGTGGTCGTTGCTTGTGCACTAAAGAACCCTTAACTCTGGTGATGTTTAAATGGATCGTGTTTGTGGTGGATAACCCTTACTGTGTAAAGGAATTTTGATTAATCACGTATATCTGGATAAATAATTTGAAAGAACCAGGATCAATCCCTTCTGTGATAACCCTTGTTAAGACACGGAAATTGAAATCATGGAGTGTGTTAAATCTTATAAATCTGAAAATACCGGCACGTCCCTGCCTCGTGTTAGTGGTAGTGATTAGGTTGTTTTTTTTCATAGGACGATTGCTGGAGATGTGGGAGGGGATTGGATCCACTATTGTTTTATACTTTCGGTGGTTGTGAAATTGGGGATGGGATCCGCTGTTGTTATAAATTCACTGGTTGTGAGTTTTAAGACTGGGTGGTTACCATGTTTATTGTAGTGATTGCATGAATAAATAGTTAAACACTTGAAGAGAAATGCCTACCTTAAGATCAAATGAACGGATCATGTCACGCCTTCAGTAAATTAACAACGTGAAAAAAGGCCAATGGGAGCATTCGACTATAGCACCGAATCGCCTACGTAAAAATTTTCTATGTTGATGAGATCGTTTACGTAACAATAAAATGCATGAATGAACCCGCTACATGGCATGCCTCTGCAAAACGTCCACATACCAATCGGCTATGTGAATCTGCAACCAACTACATGGCCAACCGACTATGTTGTTCTTGTGGAGTGTTTTAAATCTCCAATGACAAGTTTTTAAAAGAATTAATTAAAGCATTAATACATTTAATAATGCATTGATTATTCTTAAATGACTACATTTGGATGAAGGTTGTTTCAAGAGGAGCAATCTGATCATGTGAAAAAATGAGAGAAAGGAAAATGTGTGATCATTTGAAGAATAATAGAGGATTATATACACATGTATATGTGAAATAGAGAAGATTTTATAACGTTTTTTTAATGCACTTCCTAAGAAATCTTGATTGAATCCTTTAAAAGACAAATTTAGAGAACCATGAATAACCGAAGCTGCTCAGATTGAGTTTCACCACATCTTCACATCTCACATTCTCTTTCTCTTTCTCTTCTAGCTACTCTTTTGAGCTGTGATTTTATATTACTCTATATATTTGTAAAACACGACCTCATGTCTAAAACTAGAGAGTACTTGATACTCTCTCAAATATTTTATGTTTATTCCCACGAATAACATTGGAAGAAGTCATGTGTGACCTGATATCTTTTTCATCCCACGTATAACTGTGAAAGTGGATATGTTTCTGGACAACCTTGTGTGATGATGTTTGGAAAACCCAATCAGGGTTGTAGATTGGTTTATTTCATAACAAATTATTTGATAGAAAGTGATTTCTAAATGTAGGGGATTAAATCTCAATTAGAGACCAAACCCCTTGTAAAAAATTTCGTTTTTATTTTTCTGTTTTGTTTTCTTTATTTTAAATAAAACCTTCTTTAATATTCTTTACTATTAAACAAAACATTACTCTGATAGTTAATCTAAATTTGTATTTTATAGTGTCTGGTTATGTAAATTAGTTTCAAAAGTTGAGTACTTTCAAAGTAATTTTAATTGAGTATGGATCACACTTTTATGAAGCTATTTGAAAAATCAAACTATAGATTTCTACAGTTTTGATTAACTGGGAAATTTTATTAAATTGAGGGATTTAGTTTTTCAATTGTTTTTTAAACATAAATTTTATTGAAAACTCAATTCACCCCCCTATTGAGTTTTCCACTCCGACCAATATTTGTTTTATGTTTTTACTTTGTAAAAACATTCTTCTCTTTAAGATGCTACTCCCCAAAGAAGAATTTAGTTAGTGGTAGTGACTCCGAAAAAAAATTCAATGTTGTAATAAGAAAAATCATGCTGTAAAAAACAGTTTTATTATGTGGTTGTGACCACTAGAAAAAGTATGTTGTAATTGAGTTTTGAATCCCATTTGAAAATTATTTCATTTAATAAACATCATACCTCTCAATGTGTAAAGGGTTGCGAAGAGTTGAGGTAGGATCATTTTGATCCGAAATACTATAAAAAATTCTCATGTTTCTTAATTTAATTTCCACAGCTTAAAAAATTCATTAGTTTAGATAAATTATTTTTAACTTTAAATATTTTGAAGAGTTAATTCAATTAACCCCCTCTAAAATTTTTTGTATCTCAATCCGAACATAAGAAGTTTAGATGAAACATATGATGTTTCATTCACTTACGTTTTCAGCCCTAGCCTTACAAACACAAGATGCAATCCAGTGGCCTTCGTGATTGAAGGACGAGCATAAGCCAACCTGATCTTCCTAGAAAATTCATTTTCAGAAGCCTTACTGAAAACTAAATCCATTTCTATAGAGGTGATGTGAGATCCATGTTGACACAAAGACCAGCGCATGAAGGGTCCTTTAGACACAGGGTGCAGACATCAGCACCAAGAAAATTTCCAAGGTAGTTTCCTATCCCAGATAGGATCTCTAGGTTCTTGAAGGGAAAGGGGATGCTGGGGAAATGGATCTAGAGAGAAACATTACTACTGTGTCCTTCATTGAAATCCAGATTTCAATGGAAGAGAAAGAAAGTCTTGTTGCCAGATTGTTGAAGTTCATTTGATGATGAGCGGGAGAATCTAGGTTCTTGAAGGGAAAGGGGATGCAGAGAAAAACATTACTACTGTGTCCTTCATTGAAATACACATTTCAATGGAAGAGAAATAAAGTCTTGTTAACAGACTGTGGAAGATCATTTGACCAAGAGCGAGCAAAATATGCAACAAAATCTGGTGAATACAGAAGTAATGATGGCCGAGGGAACCCACTACCGGTGGGAATTGTAGACTCCAAGAATAATTGAAAAACTACTTGATGATCTCCACCGGTGGTCAATATCTTCTTAATCTTCCCATGATCATCTTGGATTGAAGCATGATCATAGTTATGTATTCTGAGATTAACACGGTGAAGGTTGGTGAACTGTAGAAGGAGGTCATCACCTACAGGGCAAGACGAATCGAAGAATCATGACAAAAATCATGTCCTTGATTGAAAAACAGCGTCCAACGAAAGAGAGGGAACATCCTTTTGTCACACTGCTGAAGCTCATTTGGCCAAGAATATGTTAAATTTTCATCCAGAAATAGGTCAATATGTGTTGGGTAGGAAATAGATTGGTTTCAAATATAAACCTAGTTGCGACAACAAAAATTTGAGGGAATCACCAATGTAAACGAAGCACCAAACCAAACAGCAGAATAAAAAACGTGGACACAAATTTAAACGTGAAAACACCCTCCTTTCAAAGGATTAAAAACCACAGGAAAACTACGAGAAAATTCACTATGAATCAGAGACTACAAAAATCCAAGTTAAACCCGAAACTTGAATCGCAAATACAACATAAAGACCTGTACAAAAAACCACACCCTGATATGCCTTCATCACCTCTCCGATAATAGTCCATGAAAATACGTCACCCTTCAGAGATCAAAATCGAAGTTGCGGGGTCGTTGCAGCACCTCACTGCACAACCTGATTTTCCGCTTCTCGCTGCTGCCCACGCCCTAGAAAATAGTTATCCAAGTATCTCCTCTCCTTGGGTTTTTGCACACCACCAAATTGTCACTTACTTGATTTGCTGCTTCCCCTTTAATAGGCTCCCATATGAAACTTATCATGATTAAAAATGAAATCTGAAAATATCTCAAAAAGATATCATGATATATTACCTGAATCTCATGTTGGGAGACACACAGTGGAAGAATCTTGAATTTACAAAAAATATATCTTCAAATCTAAAAGATACATCATATCTAAAGTAATGGAAACAACCATGTGTGGGATGAACCCCAAAAATATCCCCCTTCAGCCCATCGAATAAGTTTATTGCGTCCAACAAACTCAGTTGGAAAGAAAACCGGTAGGTATCACACCGACCGCCATTCTCTGCAGAAAATATGACATCCCACTTTTGCATCTCTGATGGAAACCTAAAAGTTCCCCCTACAGAAGAAATCCAAATGCCTAAGTCTCTTTTATACTTATGTCTACACTGATAATACTAGAATCAACAATATCTGGCTCTCCCATAACTGTGATCGCCACATAATTTGGAGCACCTGTTGGAATTACTTGCTCCCTCTGCTCAACATCCTTCAAGGAGTCAAAAACTATCAGTGCATCACCTCGATCTTTGATTTCCATTCTTTATTCAATAGTGGAACTCTCTAAAGAAAAAGAATTAGGTGTAAGATCTAAAACACCTTCCATGAAAAGCATCGACTTCCAAACCTTCTTCAACTTAGTCGACAGTCTTCGACTCATGCACGATGATCACCATTGCCACAAATCTAACGAATTCCTCTTCGCAAATGGATTCGTCAAATCACTGCATGCCCTTACATCTATCCTATAAAGCATTTCATCCATTTTTACGCGCGCATAAACCATCGAGCCTCTGGAAAAAGTCCATCTTCCACCTCTAAATGAACTCCTGAATCAATTAGTATCAAGAGGACTAGTAGATAACAAATAATGGCGAATACCTGGCACATGTTGCACATCCTTCAATGTTAGTGTACAACCTGCATTTGTAGTGATAAAAATATCACCAACACCAATGAAATAAGTAGAATCTCCATTAACCATCTTAAATCTACCAAAGTCACCTTCTTCATATGAAGAAAATAATCCCTTCTTTGGTGAAATATGGTATGATGCTGCTGAATCAACCACCCATTCAGTGTACAAATCTGACCTGCGACAATCAATGCCAACTGAAAGTAAATCACCCTCACCCTGAACAATACTTGCACCTGTATCCTCAAAATCGGTGTCATGCGCCTTATTTTCCTTCTTAAGCTTTTTCAATTCATAGCAGCGTCTCTTCACATAACCCTCCTTGTTGCAAAAGAAGCACTTGACCTTTCTTCTTGTCTTTGACCGATCTCTCTGACTACCGCATCCATCCGCCATAGCCAGAATACCCCGATTACCTGAAGATTCACCATAATTTGTCTTTCACCGAGTATCGTTCATCAACAATGATGAAATCACATAATTCAACTTCAGGGTATCATTCCCGAACAACAGTGTGGTGACGAGATTATCATATGAATCAGGAAAAGGACCCAAAAGAAGCAAAGCCTTTTCTTCTTCTTCCATTTCAACAGGTACCCGCGTTACCTTTATCATCAATCTTGACTGCCAACGAAGATAGCTTCATCAGAAGTTTGGTGAACTCATCCAGATGGTTACCTAAATCTCCTTTGTCTGGTATTCGCAAAGGATACAAAATTTTCTTCAAATATAAATGATTTGTGAGGGATTTTGATTTATACCTGCTTTCAAGCTTTTCCCAGATCTCCTTCGGATCTGTCAGATTCATCACTTCCTGCAGTGTATTATCACCCAAATACATCTGAATCGTGCTTCTCGCCAACTCTCGCATATCCTTCCAATCATCATCACTCATCGTCTCTGGCTTCTCTTATTTTTTCTTCAATGCCTTCGCTGTCTTCTCACGGACCAAAATATTTTCAACTCTTTTCTCCCAATTTTTAAAATCATTTTTCCCGTTGAACAGTTAAATGTGAGAAAAAAATCCAATGGCGTGCATCCCCCATATTAATCAGCAAGAAAACATGGATAACCTCTTCTAATGCTAGATGTTGGGTCCAAGACAGATTGGTCTCAAATATAAACCCAGTTGCGACAACAAAAATTTGAGAGAATCACCAATGTAAACGAAGCACCAAACCAAACAGCAGAATAAAAAATGTGGACACAAATTTTAAAGTGGAAAAACCCTCCTTTTGAAGGATTAAAAACCATGGGGAAACTTTAAGAAAATTAACTATGAATTAGAGAGTACAAAAATCCAAGTTAAACCCGAAACATGAATCGCAAATACAGCATAAAAACCTGTGCGAAAAACCACACCCTGATATGCCTTCGTCGCCTCTCCGTTAATAGTCTGTGACAATACGTCACCCTTCGGAGATCAAAATCGAACTTGCGGCATCGTTACAGCACCTCGTTGCCCAACCAAATTTTCCACTGCTCGTTGTTGCCCACACCCTAGAAAATAGTTCGCCAAGTATCTCCTCTCCTTGGGTTTTCACGCACCACCAAATTGTCACTTCCTTGATTCGCTGCTTCCCCTTTAATAGGCTCCCATATGCCACATATCTTGATTGAAAAGGAAATCTGAAAATATCTCAAAAAGATATCATGAGATATTACCTGAATCTCTTGCTGGCAGACACACAGTGGAAGAATCTTGAATTTCCAAAAAATATATCTTCAAATCTAAAAGATACAGCATATCTAAAATAATGGAAACACCCATGTGTGGGCTGAACCCCAACAATATGGATGTGACGATGATCGAGGGAACGTACCACTGCTGGGGATTACAGACCCCAACAAGAATTGACAAACTGCTTGAAGATCTTCATCAGTGGTTGATCTCTACCAAATTTGGCCACAAGCGTTCTGGTGTGAGGAATGACCACATCACTATACTCTGAGTTCTACACAAAGAAGGTCAGTGAACCGCAGAAGGACACTGTGAACTTTGAGAAAAGGTGAATTAGAGGAATCAAAGCCTCTGTTACAAAATCCTCCAGAGTGGCCGACGACTCCATGGATCTAGAAAAGAGTAAATTTTTATGGGTTTTACGAAGAAGAAAAATTCAGCAAAGGGGATCAGGGTCCCGGTCTGAAGGATGCATGAATGGCGTTTACGCATCCGGCCGAGAAATTTTATAAAAGGAGGGGTCCCCCCCCTAAAACCCATTTTACTCCTCTGGTTTTTGTTGTGAGGCCCTGCAGAAATTCTTTCTCAACAAAATTTTGATGGATTTATTGAGGTAAAATTTCTATTTAATATTTTAATTGTTTTAATTGTGTTTATTTATTTCATTTGCATGTTTAATTATGTGTATGATTTATTTATTTCATATGTTATGCATGATGTGTAATGTTTTTTATGATTTAATTTTCTGGATGTTGAATGTTTGTATGATTTAATTTTTTGAATGTATGTTGTCTGAATATTGAATGTTTTATGTTATGTCTAAAATGTTGAATGTTTAGGAAAAGTAATTTATGTTAGAGAAATTTATTTTAATGAATGGTTTTGATGTAAGTGTAAATTATATTACTTTTATTTACTTGTAATAATATTTTTAATCAATAATGTAGAAAATATATTTACTTATATTTTGAAAAGAAGAATAATGGCCAAAAAACATTACAATTTCATAAAATTTAAAATAAAAATTGTTTTTATTATGTAAATCTCAATTATATCAGTTATAATAAATTTTATTAAATGTTATTAATAATAATATATATATATACACATGAAGTTAAATTTTTGGAAAAGAGGTGTTGTATTTAATATAGATTTCATTTAGTAATAGATAAAGTTATATAATATGGATAATATAATAATTATACCAAAACACATGATATGATTGATGACTGATCTTGAGATGACCGACCATGCATAATTGAAATTGCATGTTTTATTTTGTGTATGTTGTTATTCAATTTGTAATAATTGCATTTTTTCTACATTGATGACCTGTGAGTCATCTCTCAGTAAGTGTAAGGACCTGCGTGTCCGCTTAAAAAAAGTTATGTATTTCATACCCCTAGACCCCTCACATGAATGTGAGTAAATTTGTAATTAAAAGACAGATGCCCCCGAAGAGGTGTCCCTGAACATGCTTCCCCAAAGAGGTGTCCACGAAGAGGCATTCAAGAACCCATTCGAGAGGAGGTGTTGCTGTTTGAAAGGAGATTGGCTGTTGCTGATTTGATAATAGAGACATGATTTCACATGTAATGGCCCAGGTTTTAGGGGTCTATTACTTGGTGAAAATCTCATGTTGGGTTTTCTGGTCTGAGAATCTCGGTGGAGTTTGGCGTAACAGTAGGCCTACAGGTAGCCTTAGACTACCGGTAGTAGGCCTACCGGTAGCTCGGTCTACCGGTAGCCGTAGCCTATTGGTAGATCTGTCTATCGGTAGCTGCAGCTACCGGTAGCTCTATCTACCTGTAGCTCGGTCTACCGGTCGCTGTAGCCTACCGGTAGATGCAGCCTACCGGTAGCTTGGTCTACAGGTCACTGCAGCCTACCGGTAGCTCAGATACCCATATCTGACAACCACTAGTAGCTCTCAGCTACCGGTAGCTATCAGCCACCAGTGGTTCTTGGATATCGGTGACTCTCGCCTACCCCCACGGGTTCTTTCCAGTAACACTCCCTTTTGCGCAAGTTGGGTTTTAAACCCTATTTTGACCCCTTTACGCTTGTTTTAAAGCCTTGTAATTCCCATAAACGTTTTAATTAAATATTTAATGAATTAACCTGGTGTGTGCGTTGGTTTAATACTCCCAAACCTTTAATAATGTGTGGGGCCGTGTGGTCAACCCACGAACTTTCTCCTTACGCGGTTTTGCGTTCTTATCTCAACCGTCCACCGCCTTTATAAACTAAAAGGGTTCTCCTGGGTTTCTTTTCTTGATCACCCTGTGCTGAAGTGTCCTTTGTTCAAATGAGCAAATTTTCATTCGGACAAGCCGCATCACTATGAATGAAGATCCGTGCCCGGCCTAAGCGTCAATCGTTGATCAATAAGTAGGGAATTTCTCCTTCGTCTCTCCCTTTTGTGTATCATGTGGGGTGGGCGTGCTTTTGTTTCTGTAGAATTGGATAAACCAGACCTAATTAAAGATAATGAATGGATTCTATAAAGAAAGAAGGGGGGTTGTGATTGTTGATGTTGTTTGATGTTATGATCATGTTTCTAAATTGTGCGGGCTTACACCTACTGAAAATCGAGGCTGTTGGTGGTCGTTGCTTGTGCACTAAAGAACCCTTAACTCTGGTGATGTTTAAATGGATCGTGTTTGTGGTGGATAACCCTTACTGTGTAAAGGAATTTTGATTAATCACGTATATCTGGATAAATAATTTGAAAGAACCAGGATCAATCCCTTCTGTGATAACCCTGGTTAAGACACGGAAATTGAAATCATGGAGTGTGTTAAATCTTATAAATCTGAAAATACCGGCACGTCCCTGACTCGTGTTAGTGGTAGTGATTAGGTTGTTTTTTTTCATAGGACGATTGCTGGAGATATGGGAGGGGATTGGATCCACTATTTTTTATACTTTCGGTGGTTGTGAAATTGGGGATGGGATCCCCTGTTGTTATGGATTCACTGGTTGTGAGTTTTAAGACTGGGTGGTTACCATGTTTATATCACAAATTGGAGTGGGATCCTCTGTTTTTGAGAGACCTTTTTGGCTCCTGGTTATTGTACATGAGGCTATATCTCGGAGTTTTCTTGGTTGTTGTGACTTTATAAGAGAATTGGGTCTGGATGTTGTAGTTGATGCATGACTATTTCTTTTCCCTCGACTTGTGATTATGATTAATAGTTTCCTAAGTAGGTGCAAAAACCTATTTAAACATTGCTACTGAACATGAAAACAAGTATTGGACAAATGGGTTTTGTTGGCAAGATCCATGACTCGGACTTGAGTGCGGTTTGTGTCCTTTAGGCTGGCTGAAGAAAATCCTAACTTTGGGTGAGTGCTTGTTACCTATATATATACATGTAGTTTTTTGTTTCTTATTCACACCCCACCTAAGTTGAGCACTTAGTTCCGAACACCCCCATTTCATGGGGGAGGGTATTTTTGTCAACACTATTATAAGTGGCTGGTTATTAGCTTCTTTTCTGCTCCTTTTCCCAGATAGCCCATGTATCATCAGATAGGCTGTGATGGCCTGAGGTCTATTATTAGCCCAAGCGTCATCGGGCAGGGTAGTGTGGTGGTTGGAAAGGTGTGTATGACATGTGGTTTCCCAAGTTTCTTCGGGTTGAGGCCCAGGTTTCTTCAGGCGTGGCAGTGGATATTTTATCCCAGGTGTCTTTGGGCGTGGTGGTGGTTGTTCTGGCCTAGGTGTTTGTAGGCATGGTTATGTGTGACAGTGGTGGCCCAAGTGTTTTCGGGCGGGATTTGGCAGTGGGACTGCGTGTGGTTATGGCCCAGGTGTGTGCGGGCGGGTGTGGCAGTGGGACTACGGTGAGAATGATGGGATTGGTTCGATGCGTAGGATGTCTCAATAACCAATGGGAATGTGGCATGGGGTACCCAAACATCGATGTGCTCTTATTACATATATTACATGACTTGAGTTATTTAGGGAGTGTGCCTTGGTGAGGCTTAGATGGATAATTTACCTTGTTAGGTGTTTGGTTTACACCTTTTTCTCATGGGATTTTAGTACATTCTCCCACTCGTGCATGAGAGTCTTTGGATTTCCCTACTGAGTGTACTTGTATGCTCACCCTACGTATATAAAACTACTTTCAGGATTCCAGGGGGACTTTGGGGATCGCGCGGGACCATACTAGCTCGGACCTTTGGGGTAGTTGTAGTTGCTGTTTTTCCTTCCTTGGTACTTACCCTTGTAGTCACTTTTGTACTTTGTGGATTTTACTTTTGGAACATGCATGTGGGAATGGTTTAATTTTGTCTTTACTTTTCTTTTACTTTGGGTGTTGTTGGGTTTCATCATATTATCTCCTAATTCTATAAAATAGATAGAGGGTAATGCCTTCCATTTAGTGTGTGATTATATACCCTTGGTGCTAGTCGCCACTCTGGGACCTATTGAAGGTGGGTTTCGAGGGTCATTATTTCTCCTTCAACTTAAAGAAGGAAGGGCATGGTAGTCCACTGACCTTTCCCTCCTTTTGGTGAAGGCGGGTCGTGACAAAATGGTATCAGAGGTTATGGTTGAGAGATAGGATGGATTCTAGAGTTAGGCATAGTGAGGATTGCATGGGATGGTAGGGAAATAGTGTTGGGTGACCTTGCTGCATGAATTATGCTAGGGAAGACCTACTAGGACATGGAATTTTAGGGCCCCCTGTGATCCGATGAAAGGACTCTGGACCTACTGAACGACCAAGTAAGGCCATGCTGATTGCAGGGTAGAGTGACCCTAGGAAAGGTACATACATCATAATGACTTGTGTTCTCATGTTTCTTGGGTGTTTTGGGAATTAAGAATAAGAAAAAAGATTAAGAAGATTTAAAGACAACATTTTTCACGTCTTGGGCTTAGGCATTCCTTGTTTACCTTGAAGCTATGGCACCTGGAAGGCAACCACGTGTGTTACAGAAGATTGAGGCCCCAGAGACTACCTTGGCCGATCAACAGAGAGCTACTCGAGAGGAGGAGGACGATGAGTGGCAGAAGACACTTCGGGCCTTCTAGCGATAGACCCTTGAGAAGTATGAGGGCAACACCTCTGACATGAAGACAGAGAGATGGCTAGAGGAGCTGGTGATAGCCTTCGGCTTGATCCGGGCTCCGACCGAGTACTGGGTTCCTCTGGCCGCCTACCAAATGTGGGGAGCGGCACATCAGTGGTGGATGCTTTACCTGGGGGAGAGGAGAGAGGCTGAGGTGGCATGGGCTGATTTTGAGAGGGAGTTCCGGGTGGAATTCCTCTCCTCGGTGATGAAGGAGGAAAAGAGACAGGAGCTACTCTCCCTCCAACAGGGGAGTATGTTCGTGAGGGAGCTAGGAATCAAGTAAAATGACCTCCTATGTTTTGTTCCGGACCACTTTCACGATGTGGAGTCTCAGGCAAGTTGTTTAGAGGAGGCGCTCTGACCCTCCCTCCAGTATGCTATTACCCCTTTACCATGCAGACGTACTTGGAGGTCCAGAAGAAGGCCGAAGTGGTGGAGAGGATGAACACTCTAGGAGGAGTGTCACGAGAGGGGATCCAGCTAAGGCCATCGAAGGGGAAGGTCGTCAGCACCAGGCCTCCAGTGTCAGGGTCCTCTAGGTTCCGACTAGCAGGGAGTAGGCCGCAACCATTTCAGTTCCGATCCCCTGGTCCTCAGCCTTTTTCTTCGGGCCCCGGGAAGTGTTTCTTCATATGTGGGAGCCCTGGACATCTCCAGAGTCAGTGCCTAGACTGGGTACAGTAAGGCGGTGGTGGACAGCCCCACTACCTGCCCCACCAGCAGCTTCTAGCCAGGCCTTTCTAGCAGCAGCAGCAGGGACAGCGAGCTCCCACTCCTCTGAGGGCGGACGTAGGAGGAGGAGGCCGACCTCAGGGCGCTCCTCCGGAACCTCGACTGAGTCATGATCAGGGAGGTGGCCGACAACCAAGGGGCAGAGGAGCTGGGCGTGGACAGTTACACGCCGTGGAGGCAGCAGTTCCAGTAGGGCCGGAGGTTTTTCGAGGTACGATCAGTTTGTTCAGTACCCTTACCTATGTCTTGTTCGATACCAGAGCATCGCACTACTTAGTTGAACCCAGTCTATCCCGTGCCTTGGGTCTAGATGCTGAGAGACTTCCAGTGCCCCTGGTGTTTAACACACCAGTCGGAGGTCAGACCGACTTGTTGTTTGTTTGTCGAGGATGCAGACTGATGATAGGGACACATCAGTCGATTAGGGATCTTCTTCTGCTACAGATACAACCATACGATGTCATCCTAGGCATCGACTGGCTATTCTCTGTATGTGCCGTCATCGACTGTTTCTAAGGAAGGGTTGTGTTTTCGTACTTGAACGGCCGGTGTGTTACTTTTACCAGTGAGCATAGCAATCAGAAGGGCAGCAGGAAAGAGGAACCCCTCATCTCCTTGTTAGCCGAGCTGTCAGCGGAGTTAGTAGATGCTGAGATGGTGGAAGTGCCAGAGATCATCTGTGAGTTTATGGACATCTTCCCTGAGGAGGTGGCGACTCTACCCCCTTGACATGATATCGATTTCGGGATAGACCTGCATCCCGACGCTCGTCCGATCTCGATGGCTCCTTACCAGATGGCACCTTCAGAGTTACGGGAGTTGTGGATCGAAATTGACGATCGGATGAAGAGGGGTTATGTTTGGCCGAGTGCGTCACCGTGTGGTGCTCCAGTCTTGTTCGTAAAGAAGGTAGATGGTGGTCTCAGGTTGTGCATAGACTACAGGAGGCTGAATCAGGTGACGATCAAGAATATCTACCCTCTTCTAAGGATAGATGATCTTTTCGACCAGCTGAAAGGGGAAGGATGGTTCTCGAAGATTGACCTGCGATTTGGGTATCACCAGCTGAGACTGAAGGAAAGTGACATTCTGAAGATGGCGTTCAGGTGCAGATATGGATACTTCGAGTTCGTGGTCATGCCCTTCGGTGTTACGAACGCCCCGGCTATGTTCATGGAGCTTATGAACTCTATATTCCGGGAGTACTTGGATCGGTTTGTGGTTGTGTTCATAGAAGATATCCTGATCTATTCGAGATCAGAGGAGGACCATGCGGAGCACCTAAGGATGGTTTTGGAGGTCCTCCGACAGCACCCGCACTATTGTGAGCTGTCGAAATGCAAATTCTGGACATGATAAGTGCACTTCCTTGGGCACATGGTGTCCGACCAGGGGGTAGCGGTGGACCCATCAAAGGTTGATGTAGTTGTTTCTTGGGCAGCACCCAAGAATTTGGTAGAGGTCCGTAGTTTCCTCGGGCTGGTAGGTTACTATCGGAGGTTCGTACCTAACTTCTCCCATGTAACAACCCCTTTGACAACCCTGACCAAGAAAGACCAGGTTCTCGTGTGGAGTGAGCAGTGTGAGTCAGCCTTCAGCTATTTGAAGGAGAAGTTAGTTAATGCCCCAGTGCTGAGATTACTAGAAGAAGGGGCGGCGTATGAGGTGTTTAGTGATGCTTCAGGACAAAGCCTGGGATGTGTGTTGATGTAGTGAAAAGGGGTGATCTCTTATAGGTCCAGGCAGCTACGTCCTCATGAGCGTAATTACGCCACCCACGACCTGGAGCTTGCATTGGTCGTTTTTGTGGTAATGTTATGGTGACACTATCTCATCAGAGAATTCTTTGTAGTCTTCACAGATCACAAAAGCTTGAGGTATATCTTCTATTGCGACAGCGGAGATGGGTGGAGTTCCTCCAGGATTACAACTTCAAGATATCTTATACTGAGGTCAAGGGAAATGTAGTGGTCGATGCCTTGAGTAGGAGGACACAGAAGGATGCGGTCTGAGAGTCAGCGGACGCCTGGAAGGTGATGGAGGAGTTGGTTGCCTTACACCTGGATGCGAGGATGGATAGGAGTAGAGGTTTCCTGTATCAGATGATAGTGCAGTCATATTTGTTTCAACAAGTGGAGGAGTCTTAGTGGGGAGACCTAGAGTGCGAAGTGATGTGTGACCAAGTTGACTCGGGCAATGCTCTGGAAGGATGGATGGAGGATAGCCAAAACCGGATTCTTTTCCATGGAAAACTGTTTTTTTCAAAGGCGATGCGCGGAATGGTTCTCAGTGAGTTCCACAACTCACCCCTGGAGGTACACCCAGGAATTTACAAGATGTACCAGGGACTAAAGAGACAGTTTTGGTGGCCCGGAGTGAAGCGAGCAGTGGCAGAGTTTCTGGCCAAGTGCTTAGTGTATCAGCAAGTGAAGGATAAACACAGTGTTCCAGGTGGCCTACTGCAGTATCTAGATGTCCCCGAGTGGAAGTGTGATGACATCTCGATGGATTTCATCACGGGACTACCCAAGATCTAAGGGATATACGACGCCATTTGGGTGGTAGTGGACCAGTTGATGAAATCGACTCACTTTCTGGTGATCATGGAGTCGAGTGTAGTGGATTATTTGGCGCGATGGTACGTGGATGAGGTGGTGTAGTTGCATGGAGTTCCGAGGTCTATAGTCTTAGATAGGGATCCACGGTTTACCTCGCAATTCTGGAGAGGATTGAAGCATGCTTTTGGCACCCAGCTGCGCCTTAGAACTACTTTCCATCCCCAGATAGATGGACAGATAGAGCGCACCATCCATACCTTGGAGGATATGCTGCAGGCATGTGTTCTAGACTCAGGAGGATCATGGGTGTGATACTAGCCCCTGGTAGAGTTTTCCTACAATAATAGATAGCACTCCTCCATTGGTATGGCCCCGTTTGAAGCCTCGTATGGGAGGCCATGCCGCTCACCTATGTGTTGGACCAGAGTCGGAGAGGCGGGCATCCTTGGCATGGAGGTGGTGCTGAGCACGACGGAGAAGGTTCAGCTCATACGGGAAAGGATGAAGATGGCCCATGACCGATTGAAGTCATATGCTGATACCAAGAGGAGGCCCTTGGATTTTGAGGTTGGAGACCACGTATTCTTGAAGGTCTCCCCTTTGCGTGGAAAACAGAAGTTCAGCAAGGGGAGTAAGCTTTCTCCCAGGTTCATCGGGCCCTTCGAAGTGTTACGGCAGGTCAGTGATGTGGATTAACACCTATCATTACCACTGCCGCTATTGAGGATACATGATGTCTTCCATGTGTCCCAGCTCCATCGGTATCTGTATGACGATTCACACGTCCTTGATTGGGGTGAGCTGGACATCAAGGACGACATGACTTTTGTGGAAAGACCAGTGATGATCGAGGATCGCAAGGATAAGGTGCTTCATGGGAGAACCATTACCATGGTTCGTGTGTTTTGGAGACATGGTGGGCTTGAGGAGAGTATGTGGGAGAGGGAAGCACAGATGCGTACCCAGTACCCAGATTTGTTTTGAGTTTTTTTCATTGTTGTACCTGTTGTGGTAGAACGTTTTGTCTTTTGGTTATGAAATGTACTAATTTTCTTTCCTCTGAATGTGTGTGAAAAGCCCTGGCTATGGGGGAGGAGAGGACCCGACCCCTAATCAAGATGCATTAAGGTGGATGCGATTAAACCCATGCGGGTGAGTCAGTGCCGCCCAAAGCAGATAATATCTTGACATGGGGAAGGAGACTCCCCAACCCCCACATTCCTAGGCAGTTTGACATGATATGTTGCTTGGTTCTTGACAGAAGGGCGTTTTTATTTAACATGAGGTTCCCTCTTAAGAGGTATCATTTGAGGTGGTTGTTCAGACCCTCTCTTTGCTTCTGGGGTGTTTTGATTAGCAAGGACGAGAATCGTTTAATAGGTATCTAATGTAATGGCCCAGGTTTTAGGGGTCCATTACTTTGTGAAAATCTCATGTTGGGTTTTCTGGTCTGGGAATCTCAGTGGAGTTTAGCGTAACGGTAGGCCTACCGGTAGCCTTAGCCTACCGGTAGCAGGCCTACTGGTAGCTCGGTCTATTGGTAGACACAGCCTACCGGTACCTCTATTTACCGGTAGCTTGGTCTACAGGTAGCTGCAGCTACCGGTAGCTCTGTCTACCTGTAGCTCCGTCTACCGGTAGCTGTAGCCTATCAGTAGCTTGGTCTACCAGTAGTTGCAGCCTACTGATAGCTCGGTCTACCAGTGGATGCAGGCTACTTGTAGCTCAGCTATCGATAGCTGTCAACCATTGATGGTTCTCGGATACCGGTGACTCTTGCCTACCACCACGTGTTCTTTCCAGTAGCGCTCCCTTTTGTGCAAATTGGGTTTTAAACCCTATTTTGACCCCGTTAAGATTTTTTAAAGCCCGGTAATGCCCATAAACGTTTTAATTAAATATTTAATGAATTAAACTAGTGTGTGTGTTGGTTTAAACTGCCAGACCATTTAATAACGTGTGGGGCCATCTGGTCAACCCATGACCCCGCTCCTTATGCGGTTTTGCATTCTTATCTCAACCGTCCCCCACCTATATAAACTAAAACGGTTATCCTGGGTTTCTTTTTTCGATCACCCTATATTGGAGTACCCTTCGTTCAGATGAGAAGCTTTTCGTTCAGACGAGCTGCATCATTATGCGTGATGTTCCACCCCCGGCCTAAGTGCCGATCCTTGATCAACAAGTAGGGAATTTCTCTTTTGTATCTCCCTTTTGTGTATCATGTGGGGTGGGTGTGCTTTTGTTTCTTCAGAATTGGATAAACCAGACATAAATAAAGACAATGAACGGATTATATTAAGAAAGAAGGGGGGGGGGGGGCTGTGATCATTGATGTTGTTACATGTTATGATCAGGTTTCTGAATTGTGCGGGCTTACGCCTACTAAAAATCAATGTCATTGGTGGTCGTTGTCTATGCCCTAACGAACCCTTACCTCTAGTGATGTTTAAATGGATCATGTTTGTGGTGGATAACCCTTACTGTGTAAAAGAATTTTGATTAATCACGTATATCCGGCTAAATAAATTGAAATCACCAGGATCAATCCCTTCTGTGATAACCCTTGTTAAGACACATAATTTGAAATCATGGAGTGTGTTGAATCTTATAAATCTGAAAATACTGACACGACCCTGCCTCGTGTTAGTGGTAGTGATTGGGTTGTTTTTTTTCATGGGATGATTGTTGGAGATGTGGGAGGGGATGAGATCCCCTCTTTTTTATACTCTCGGTGGTTGTGAAATTGGGGATGGGATCCCCTGTTGTTATGGATTCGGTGGTTATGAGTTTTAAGACCGGGTGGTTACCTTGTTTATATCATGAATTGGGGTGGGATCCTCTGTTGTTGAGAAACCTTTTTGGCTCTTGGTTATTGGACATGAGGCTGTATCATGGAGTTTTCTTGGTTGTTGTGACTTTACAAGAGAACCATGTATGGATGTTGTTGTTGATGATTGACTGTTTGTTTTCCCTCGACATGTTCTTATGATTACTAGTTTCCCATGTAGGTGCAGAATCCTATTTAAACATTTCTACTGAACATGAAAACAAGGATGGGATAAATGGGTTTTGTTGGCAAGAGTCGTGACTCAAACATGAGTGATGTTTGTGTCCTTTAGGCTGGCTGAAGAAAAACATAACATTGGGTGAGTGCTTGTTACCTATATATATACTTGTAGTTTTGTGTTTCTTATTCGCGCCCCACCCAAGTTGAGCACTTAGTGCCAAACACCCCCATTTCATGGGGGAGGGTGTTTTTCCCAACACTATTATTAGTGGCTGGATATTATCTCCTTTTTTTTCTCCCTTTCCCGGATAGTCCAAGTATCTTCGGGCAGGCTGTGATGGCCTAAGGTCCATTATTAGCCCAAGAGTCTTCGGGCAGGGTAGTGTGGTGGTTGGCCAGGTGTGTGTGGAAGGTGGTTTCCCAAGTGTCTTCGGGATGAGGCCCAGGTGTCTTTGGGCGTGGCAGTGGATCTTCTAGCCCAGGTGTCTTCGGGCGTGGTGGTGGTTGTTCTGGCCAAGGTGTTTGCCGGCGTGGTTACATGTGATAGTTGTGGCCCAGGTGTTTGCGGGCGGGATTTGGCAGTGGTACTGTGTGCAGTTGTGGCCCAGGTGTGTGCGAGCGGGTGTGGCAGTGGGATTGCGGTGAGAATGACGGGATTGGTTTGATGCGTAGGATGTCTCAATAACCAGGGGGAAAGTGGCGCGGGTTACCCAAACATCGATGTGCTCCTATTACATATATTACTTGACTTGCGTTATTTGGGAATTGTGCCTTGGTGAGGATTGTGTGGATAGTTTACCTTGTTAGGTGTTTGGTTTACTCCTTTTTCCCACAAGACTTTAGTACGTTCCCCCACTTGTGCATGAGAGTCTTTGGTTTTCCCTAATGAGTGTACTTTTACGCTCACCCTACATATATAAAACTGATTTCAGGATTCTAGGAGGACTTCGGGGATCACGCAGGACCATACTAGCTCGGACCATTGGGGCAGTTGCTGTTGCTGTTTTTCCTTCCTTGGTACTTACCCTTGTAGTTACTTTTGTACTTTGTGGCTTTTACTTTTAGAACATGCATGTGGGAATGGTTTACTTTTGGATTTAATTTTCTTTTACTTTTGGTGTTGTTGGGTTTCATCATCTTATCTCCCGATTCTATAAAACAGAAAAGGGTAATGCCTTCCATTTAGTGTGGGATTCTATACCCTTAGTGCTAGTCTCCACTCCAGGACCTATTGAAGGCGGGTTTTAGGGTTCATTATCTCTCCTTCAACTTAAAGAAGGAAGGGCCTGATAGTCTGCTGACCCTTCCCTCCTTTTGGTGAAGGTGGGTCGTGACAACCCATAGGTTGTGGTTAGTTTGTCAGATAATGATAAACTAATCGTAAGTATCAAGATCAAGTCATGATTATATATTCATAAGTAATTAATCTTTATGAAACATTATATTAAATTTAATTCTGTGCTAATATCACAATCACTATACCTTAACAGTGATAAATCAATACATAAAAAAGTCTCAAGATATTCAATTATTCAAAACCAAATTAAATAATTTATAATTTTAATGTAGTATATAATATTTTTTAAATTATTTTCTTTATAGGTAATTATGTCTGCTCAAATATATTGAAACAGTGAGGTAATGTATTCCGAACAGGGTTTTAGCTACAACGTGCCACCTTCCAAAGTGGTAAATCTCCACGGTTGTATGACATTGGATGCATTTCGTAATAAGATTCATAGTCAGTTAAAACTGAGGGATGGACAAGCAATCACTTCAATTAGATACCGACATCTTCAATATTCTGAGCGTTTGTGAAACAGCGAGTACCCTATAGTCGATGACGAGGATTGGATGGAGGCTTCTCAGTTATTCAGGCAATAGTGTATTAATGGTTTGATGGAATTATTTTTTGTCATTTATGATATTGATGTGGTGCAATCGATTACTTTAGAACCATGCTTTGTGAGCTCTGTAGAAGCTGGTCCTTCACAACAGTCTTATTCATTTCCTCCTCCACATATGACTCCTGTGGAAGAATGTAATGAGGAAGATGATAAAAATTTGGAAGGAAATATAGATGACATCCCTTTGTGTGCTGATATAGTGCATGAAAGTTTATCCGAGGAAGAAGAATCTAGGGATTCAGCAGGAGATGATGTGGTTGGGAGTGAACCTTCTGAGGTTCCTTTGAGAGATAGACATCCACTACATCCGCCAGTTAGTGGTAATCAGCCTTCAGTTTTGAGTTCCTTAGTTGGAGGAATGTCAAGTGAACGACATTTAGATTGGTATGTCATTACACCAACTTATGAATTCCCTGACATTATAGGGAATAGGCCTGCATCACATGATAATGCCATATATGTTGGCCAGGATTTCAAAAGTAAACAGGTCATGAAAAATGTGATAAAGCAATACCACATTGAGCAACATTTCACATTTGTGGTTGATGAGTCAAAGAAGACCAAATATCTCATTCGTTGTGAAAAATATGGGTCAGAATGTAAATTTTGATTAAGAGATATATTTGATAAATATTATGGATGTTGGAAGATAACCAAATTAGAAGGCCCACACACTTGTCTGCATCCATGCTTGGCACAAGATCACTCTTCCCTTGATGCAGATTTTATATCTACTATTATTTGTGAGATGTTACAAACAAGTCAGGATGTTCCTGTTGCCCTAGTACAGGAAAGAATTTAATAGTTGTATAACTATAAGATATCATACAACAAATATTGGAATGAAAAAAAGAAAGCAATTGTAAAAGTGTATGGTGATTGTGATGAGTCTTATGTGATGGTGCCACAACATATGGAATTGTTGTCTCTCAATAATCAGATTGTTTATCATTTCGACAATGTTGAGTATGTATCCAAGAATCATCAAATTTGATCAGTAAAAGGTGAATTTCAATAGGCTTTTTTGGGCATTCAGACCATGCATTGCTGTATTTCCCTATTGTAAACAATTTATTCAGGTAGATGACACATTCATTTTTGGAATGTATAGAGGTGTTCTACTCATTGCTGCCACACAGGATGGTAATCGCGCTCCTCTGCTAGTTATTTTTTCTATTGTTGAAAAAGAAAATTTTGAATGCTGGAGCTGGTTCTTGGCATGTGTACGTGTTCATGTCACGCATAAACAGGGCATGTATCTGATATCTAATCATCATCGGGCGATTATAGAGGCCGTGAGTAGTGATGGGGTTACTTGGACTGAGCTGAATGCTTATAACCGTTATTGCATTAGACATATTTCAAGTAATGTGCATAAGCATTTTAGATATGAGTCCATAAAGAAGGTGATCCTCAAGTTGAGTATGGTTTTCTAAACATGCTTTTTTTTAACAAAATTTAATGTCCATTTTAATACATTATTATCTTATGGTTTCATCATATGAACCCCAACAAAAAGGATTGATCGATGTCTTAAAGAGATCCGAATAGTTAATGAGGAGGTATATGAATATATGATGCAAATTTCAAATAAAAAAATGGTCATTAGCATACGATGGGGGCATGAGATATGGGCATATAACCACTAATATAGTGGAGTGCATAAATGGGGTCCTCAAGGGTGTGCACAAACTCCCAATCACAGGGTTAGTGCAAGAGAAATTTTTTAGACGTGTTCACTACTTTGTTGATCGGTCCTAAAAGGCCTACCAGAGGATGGAAAATGGAATGATTTTTACTCTGCATTTTCAAAGTGATATTTATCGGATATGGAATGAGGGTTCAAGATGGAATGTTATAGCCTTTGACCGGGAAAAGAGGAGCTTTCGGGTAAGACAGTGCTATGACCAGGGTACATGCTCTAATGGTGGTGTGTTTGTTGTGATGTTGGACAACATGTACTGTGATTGCGGAAACTTTCAAGCATTGAGATATCCATCTGTACATGTTATCACAGCTTGCGCTTCGGTAAATATATCATGGGAGCCATATGTTGACTCGGTGTATCACATGAGCACTTTGGATAAATGTTATAGTGTTTCTTGGATGCCTGTTGGTGACTTCCATTCTACCACATTGCCTGCTGATCAACCGACCATCGTCCCTGATATTTCCAGGTTTTCATAAGTTGGTTTTGGTTTCATTTATGATTTTTTCAATGTCTGTCATTTTTAAAATTATTGGCTTTATGCTACCAGGTTGCGGCCCCAAGGAAGACCGAAGTCAACTCGCATCAGAAATGAGATGGATTGGCCTTGACAATGAGGAGGGAGAATACGATGCAGTATTTTTCATGCAAAAGGACATACTCGTAAGAGATGTCCCTAAGTAGCAGGACAGAGTTCCACATCTCATCATCCATGATCGAGTCTGTGTACCTGCTCCATTTTTGAGATGTTTTAATTTTGGTTTGTCTCATTTTTTGATTTTATCATAAAGTATTTTATGATACCAAAACTATTAAAAAAATAAACACAAAATGAAAATGAATATATCATGCTTCCACATCTCCAATGTAGGTTTTTATCACTACTGCTTTATTTTCTACTTTATTTTTCTTGTTGTAGTTTTTTTAAATAAAAGTTTACAATTTTTATTCAATTCACTATTAAAAAGTAATGATGATATCATGTGTGTAGATGGAAGGTTTTACATTTCTTACATCTCAGGTTACTCATGTATCATGGCTGCTTTTAGAGGGACATCCTGTGCCTCACTTGAGTGTACGTAGATCTCACCATTTCCATCATACTGCACCACCTCCCGCTATCGTCCCCCATCTTCATCGAGCTGGATTCTATGGAGTAGCGATGTGAAACTTTACATTTATTGATCATCAGCTCATTGTCACACTTATAGAGAGATGGAGACCAGAGTCACATACTTTCCATTTTAGTGAGGGGAGATGACTATTACGTTACAGGATGTGGCCATTATGCTGGGCCTCCCCATCGACGGACATGCTTTGACAGGCCGAGTTCCATCAGATTTTCCTGAGCTTGTTCATAGACTACTGGGCATAGAGGTCCAAGATGATGGTAGGACCATCATCAGTGGTAGATTGCGGATGCCTTGGTTAGACCAGCACTTCACACATTTACCAGATGATGCTGATGACGTCACAGTGCTGCGATTTGCACGCGCATATATTTTGAGGCTAATCGGTGGCATGCTTTTTGTTGACCACTCTCCTACTTTTGTGCACCTACTGAATTTATCTTTTTTGGAGGATTTGGACCAGGCAGGCTGGTTTAGCTAGGGGTCTGCCTACCTAGCATTTACATACAGGGACCTATGCAGCGCATGTCACATCGATAAGATGAAGATCACAGGATGCATGTTTCTTCTGCAGATGTGGGTATGAGAGCACATCCCTCATTTAGCTCTACATGCCCGTGCGCCATTACCCATAGATATTGTAGCAGAGGCTCCATGTGGACGTTGGTATGTTATTAATTCCTTATAATATCTAACTTAATTGTATAAGATTATTTATTTAAATTTAAAAATAAAAATGTTATCTATAGGTGGAGTCAGGTTCTATCGTCAAAGGAAGAGATTTATCATGGCACTTTCTTTGATCCCCCGCCTGCTGCGGAGGTCGCGGAGCCTACTAAGCCTCACATTGATGTACCTGGGGGTGACAACCCTGTTATAGATGATGTTGTTCCACACGAAGAGGCTTCCCAGCTTTCTCGGCCACATGATATGGTTCCACTAGAGGAGGGTGTTCAACATGATCAGTCAGATGCTCCTCCAGCTTCTCAGGCACAACCACATGTACTTACAGACGATGACTGGATTGAGTTTGATGTTTTATTATAGTCATCCACAGAAGAGCATCCATCTACTTCCTATGTTGGCGAGAGTTCCATCTAGATTCCACTATCCTTAGATGTGGGCCAGGGTACAGGCGGTGAGACTGCGCATCCACCACCTGTCACACAGGAGGATGTGGAGGTGGTTGTCGATGAGGATGTGCAGCATATGCCAGAGCACAGACATAGACAGACACGACATTCATGCATCCAGTATACGCCTGGCTGTGTGACAGAGGAGCATCCACGCCAGAGGCATAAATTAGGTTGACATTTGATTTATGATACATTTTGTATGTGTCTTACTGTTATCAATTTTAGACTTCTATTATTTTTTAAATAAGTGTCTTACTGTTATCAAATTATCTACCAATATATATATATATGTATAATAAATAATATGATTAAATAAAATAAAAAATATTAATTATATTAATTATTTCGAAATCAAATAGATTCTGGATGAAAAGATGTGTGAACGTGAAGAAATCTTGAAAAATATTATTGATCTCAACGATTTAAAATTAGATGTAAAATCCTAGAATATCATGGAATATGATTATTTGTTTACAAAAATTAAATTGCATGAAGATGAATTTGAATGAATAATGGATATTTGTGAAGAGTAGATGATTATGATTGAATATTAGAATAACAACAATATGAATTAGAAGTTCATTTGGACAATTTTGAGAAGATACATATTCAGACTTTATAAAAGGAAACAATTTCTACTGGTAGGCAATCTAAAGAGTGAGATTATTGAGTATGTATCTCAAAATATAGTTTTACAGTAAGTAAAGGACGAATGAAAGAGGTAAAAGAGGATGATTAAACTATTACCCATTAAAATATAAAACATCACCATCTAATTCATCATAGGTCTTATAAGGACCTACATTATAAATAATTTCATTCAGTTTATAGGTGATCAACTTACAATGCTTTCTTACTTCATTACTGTTTAAGAGTATTTCACACTCCATCAACATACCAATATATAAATAAAGATGTAAGTTTACATAGATTAAATCTTTATATTATATCTAATAGAGACCCAAGGATCTCTATGATGTTTTTGGGAATTATTTAACAAGCATTAGATACAAAAACAAGATTTCAACTACTAACCACACTTAAACTAATAGAAAGTCTAAAAGGATCATTCATAGGATTGTAGATCATCTAATATATTTCTTGATCCATTTCAAGGGATATTGTGATCGACAACATTTATTAGTGGAATTCATATATAATAACAGTTTCCACTTTAGAATACAAATGGAACCATATGAGGATCTTTATAGAAATAGATGTATAACTACAACATGTTGAGATGATGTGAGTGAGTGAAAGATGCTAAGATTATATCTTTCTCAATATATGTTATAGAATACTCAATCCATTATATTAATAATTATTTAATGAATAACTATTATTCATTAATATTTATTAATAATTATTAACATTATTTTAATATTCTATATTATTTAATTTATATTTATTAATATTTCTTAATTTTTAATTTAAGTGTATTAGTTTATAATTAATAGTTATAAATATTGAGGAGCATTTGAGCTCTCTGTGAGATGCATGAACCGCGCTCACGCATCCCTCCTCTAGGGAAGATGCGTGAATGCGGTTCACGATTCTTAAGTGGGGTCTGGGATGGGTGAACGTCGTTCACGCATCCCAGACCCATTTTTAAAAATACCACAACACTAATCCCCTTTCTTGATTTTTTTTCGTAAAACCCATAAAAAAATTATCCTCTAGAAAACCATAACTAGGGCATCAGGTTTCGAGTGTAGGGAAGAGATTCTTTTATGGAGAGGGATGTTTGAGTATTTGGGAATATCTGGGGATTATTTTGTTGTATCCCTCACTTAGATGGGATACCAATAAAAGTGATATCCAACTACTTGAGATATGAAGAATTTTATATAACTTATTTTTACTAATATCACTACCACAAAATAGGGCAAGGGAAGTGTTTCCCTTTATCAGTGCTAAACAGAAAGTGCTGATAAAGGGGTGTTCCTTTATCAGCGCTAGATAAAAGAACTGATAAAGCTAACCTTTATCAGTGCTAAAATAAGCGATGATAAATGTGTACCCTTTATCAGCGCTATTATTAGGGACGATAAACGTTTTTATTCTTAATTTATATAAAATTATAATATTTATAATCAATTTATAATGTTTTTTGTATAGAATAACAATTATATACCAATATTTAAAAATATATACTCTTTATGGTTATAATTATTAATATATATATAATTATTTATTTATCTTATTTGTCATTTTAAATAAATATATAAGAATATAAATAAATTATTAAATAAAAAACCGCTGAAAATCCATGAGAAAAACTATCCTACACATGATCTGGAGTTGGCGGTTCTGATCTTTATGTAAAACATTTGGAGGCATTATGTCTATTGGCAGAAGTGTGTGATATATACTGATCACAAGAGTCTCAAGTATATATTCACACAAAAATAGCTTAATATGCACTAGCGAATATGGTTAGAGACCATCAAGGGTTATGATTAATCAATCCACTTCCATCATAGTAAGGAAAATACGGTACCAGATGCCCTAAATAGAAAGATCTTGCATCTTTATCAATGATGAGGGTTGAAAGGGATCCAATATTCTTAGATTTTTTGAGGATGGAAATAGGAATCATTAAGGTATGAACATCCTCAATCCTTTCTCAAATGATTTATTAACCATCCCTTGAGGAGAAAATAAAGGATTCTCAATGAAAAGATAAGGAAATTCTGAAAAGGCTGGAAGTTGTTACAAATTGTAAATACTATGAGTTCATGATTGATAAGGAATGAGTTATAATATTGGGTCATGATTATGTGTACCATCTGATCCATTGATAAAGAAGGTTCTTTTTAATGACACACATATCTCAACCTTCTCTATCCACCCATGGAGCACAAATATGTATTGAGATCTCCGAGAGAACTTTTGGTGGCACAATATGAATAAAGAGATTGCTGAGTATGAATCAAAGTTCCTAGTATTTTAGTAAGTGAATTATTAAAGGAAAAAGTCTAAGGGGATGATGAAACTACTACCCATACCAACATGGATGTGGGAGATCATACTCATGGACTTTGTCACTGGACTTCCATGGACATCTAGAGAAAACAATTCTATATGGGTCATTATGGATCGTCTTACAAAGGCTGCTCACTTTATCTCAATTCAAGTGGACTTCTAACTAGATCAACTTTCATGGATATATATCCAATAAGCTGTAAGCCTACATGGAATACCACTATGTATTATATCCAACTGAGATCCGAGATTCACCTCAAAGTTCTAGAAAAGTATCCAACATACTCGAAGCACTGAACTGAACATCAGTACAACCTATCATCCTCAAACTGATGGCCAATATGAGAAAACGATTCAGAAACTAGAAGATATGTTTAGAGCATGTTCTATGGACTTAAAAGGAGTGTGGGACCAACATCTTCCAGTGGTTGAATCCTCATACAACAATACTTTCCACTCAAGAATCTGGATGGAACTGTAGGAAGCCCTTTATGGGAAAATGTGTTAAACACTGGCGTGTTGGGTTGAAGTCGGTGAGCATAACCTTCTAGGACCTAAAATGGTCGAAAAATGGTGGATAAGGTGAAAATCATCCAGTAGCACATCAAGGCAGCCCAAAGTCGATAGAAGAGTTATGTGGGCAATCATTGACGGGACCTTGAGTTCAAAGTTGGAGACATGGTATTTCTACACATATCACCATGGAAGAAGTTCACGAGGTTTGGGAATAAAGGAAACCTAAGTCTCAGGTACATCGACCCCTTTAAGATTCTTTATAATGTTGGAGCCAAGACCTATCGACTAGCACTTCCACCTACCATGGCCAAAGTACATGATGTCTTCCAAGTATCCCTTTTAAGGAAGTACATACCAGACCCTTCACATGTACTCCCTTCAGAGGTGGTACAATTGGAGAATGATCTTTCTTATAAAGAGAATCCATTAAAGATCTTGGATTATAGAGAAACATTTCTACGTAACAAGACTACTCACCTAGTCAAAGTAATTTTGTGGAACCATAAGTGCGAAGAGGCAACATGAAAACTGGAGGAGGCAATAAAGGAAAAGTACCCACACCTATTTATGGATTAGAATGAAAAACAAAATTCAAAGGGTAAATTTTCATAAGGGGTGAATAATGTAATGACCCATAGTTTTATCAATGGAAATTATCTTCTAATAAATATGTCATGTAATCACATGAAATCATAACACAACGAACTACTAAGTATTATGTGACCTTTAAACATAATATTTTCACTTAGGTGATTCAAATTTTAATAATCTGACATACACAGTTGCGATCAGTAAGATTTTTGGAGTTTGATAAGACAATTTTTTTGTGAATAGTAACATACCCTTATGAATAGTAACCTACCCTTATGAATAATAGTCTACCCTTATGAATAGTAACATACCCTTATGAATTGTAATATAACCCTTATGAATATTACACCATCCAATAGAATAGTAACCTCACCCTTGAATGTATATATAAAATATAGGCATCTTATAAGTGATAATATGACTATATTAAAAATATTGGTATTCTTTAATTCCTAAATAACATATAACAATTAATTAATTAATTTAAAAGAAAATGTATTTTCATAAAAGGTGTTTATAAATTGAAAATTTTATGTCTTCCGGTTTTAAGATAATTTTATAAGACCTTATGTAATTTTTTAAAGCATTGTCAAATCAGTTATAGTTTCAAAATGTGTATTTTTCATGTAAATTGTGATTTTAATTAAAAATTAAATTAATAACATTTACAAGATTATTATTGAAAAATATAGTTTATTTTTGAATTCTACACTAGTAAAACTCTTCTCTCCTCCACTATAAATATCATCCCTCTTTACTTCTTCCCTTTACTCCTATCAAGCCTTGTGAATTTCCAAAATTCTACCCAAATCGCTCACCAATATCCTCCCCCAAGTCCAACATCCCTTAAACTCTTCAAAAGACCAAATCATCTCCCCTTTAATGGCTCTCAAGGAAGATTTATTCAAGAGGTAAATTCCACTTTTCAATTCTTTTACATTCTTTTAAAGTTCATTTCTTTTCTTTTCTATCCTTAACTATCCTAACCCAAATGTTATAACAACTCTAGTACTTTAAATGTACTAGAATTTTGTTATGGTAATGTAATAAGTTATTATTATCTCTCATTTAATCTTCTTTTATACTAGTAGTAAACACTACTGTAAGAACCCGGTTCTTATTCTTGTGGTATGAGGTTCTTCTTTTCCTTTTTCCTTTATATTTTTTGAGAAAATAAGGGAAATGGAAAAAATCTCAAATTTTGGGGGTACATGCCATGTACTTTACCACACGCTGTGTACATTGTCCATGTGGGATAAGTACATAGGGTGTGTAGGCCTGCCAGTGATGAAGGGTGTAAAAACTGACTATACACTGTTTACATAGTATATAAACGCTGGGTAATCAATCGGCAGCTGAATAATAAGGCGGTGGGAGTTGCCGCTAGTGGAGCGACAATACATGCCATGTATTTAGAAATACACGTCGTATACTCATGTCGACAGATGAACAATGTGGCAGTGAAAAGTAGCCGCCAGTGGAACAATTAACAAAATGAAAAGTACATGCCATGTACTTGAGAGTACACACCGTGTAGTTTGTTTTTTTTGCTTAAAACATACAGTAGCCTCCTCTTTCGACATAGGAAGCTTAGGACATCAGAGGAGTGCTGAGAGAGAAGGTCGGAGCTTGGAGGAGCTCCCGACCGCACACAGGAACTTGGATTCCTTCGCTGACGGTCTCGATTGAACCACGTGAGTGAGTTCTTCACTGTTCTTGAACCCTTCCTTCCAATTATTTTCTGAGGGGAAGTTATTTACATTTTAATGGATAAATTTTTATCCCATATCTATGCCATTCTTGGTTGTTTCGGGAGGCGCCGTTCACGTATATTGATCAGAGGAGATCTAGGTAGGTGTTCTGATGTTTAATTCCAAATATCATGTTGTTTTTGTGTACCATTGTGGTACATTACCATGTTTGGGGTGTCATATGGATGAGGCCTTGATTATTTAAGATATCTATAATTGCATAGATAATCTAATGATAATTATAAACTGCTGTTTGGTATCATTTCTTGGATCCAGGTCCACCCCGTGGGTGCCTTCCCCCTGTTATCCATTTGGCCAGGATACCCGAGGGTATGCCATATCTATAGAATGTTTTGGGTTTTCATGATAGGAAATTATATAAAACTACTTGCTTATGTGTTGGGCTCAGCCCGGTTACTTGCTTTTGTGCTATTTAGCCTGAGGGTGAGGTTCTGATAAACCTGAGGGCAAGGTATTGATTCGCCTGAGGGAAAGGTACTGATTCGCCCGAGGGAAAGGTATTGATTCGCCTGAGGGAAATGTTTCTTATGCCTAAGGGAAATAGATTTTGTGCCCGAGGGAAATATCTGGTACACTTGAGGGCAAGGTTCTTATTAGCCTGAGGGCAAGGTGCTGTTTAGCCTAAGGGAAATGTTTACTCTGAATAATCACTTTGGTGATTTCACTTATTATTCTTGCCAAGCTAAAGCACAGGTTTGGAAGTGATAAATATATATTAAAATGGAAATGGAACTGGTAGAAATATTTACTTTTGTGTATTGACTAGTTTACTGCATTTTTTATTGCACACTATTGTTGCACATTTTCACTGTCAGCCATGCACATGCCTTTGGTGGTTTCTTGCTGGGATTTATTTCTCACACCCTGTTTAGGTCATGTCTTGGGCCCAAACTGATTTTATTGTTGCAGGTGTTTATAAGGGAAAGATTCCCTATACAGGTACTTTATTGTTGCAGAGGAGTAAGAGATCATGAGACCGAGCATTGGCTTGCGATGCTACAGAGTTCCTACTGTGCCATTTTTTTTGCTTTACTGTATTTTTGCTTTGTACTGTATTGTTTCAGATTGCAGTGTATCCTATTTTGGATGATATCTTATACATAGGGACATATTGCATCATTACATATGACTGTTGGTCATTTCTTTACTTCAGTACTATTTTCCATTTCATCATTGGTATTATTTACAGCTTCCGCTTTTGTATGATTATATTTCTATGTTGCACTACCCTGACAAATGAGGGCATAGTTTCCCCACTTTTAGAACTACGCCATCGCTGCTTGTCGGCAGCCTCTGGAATTTGGGGAAATGTGCTTGAGCTCATGTGACCAACCAGGTTCGAGGCGCCTGTTAATTGTCACCCAGATCTGGGATGTTACAAAGTGGTATCAGATGACTTTTATTTTCTCTGTGTTATTTTATTATTTGGCAACAACAAAAAGTGATAGGTTGCAAAGGGATTCAGTAATAACAATGCCCGGGAGTAGCTACCCCGTGTATAGGTAAAGGCTGGATTGCCTCGAATTCAATTGTGATTTTTTGTTTGTGATTATTACAGTTGATTTGATTTCACCAATGGGAGACACACTTGTTGTATGCTATTATGTTTTTATACTTGGGTTCTATTTAGTTGGAACCCGATGAGATGAGGGTATGACATCTCATGCATCATTTTGATACATGTTATATTCACATGTCATGCATAGTTTCCATGCCATGTAGGTGAATTATAAATTGCATGTTGTCGTGATAGGTGTTTTCCTAGTAAATTCATGTTGTCGTGATAGATGCCTTGATAAATACCTGCTATTTGATTGGGTATTGTTATGCAAGGTTCTGAAAATGAATGCCAAACTTTGGTTTTTGAGGATTATGAGCCCTCATCGACCGGAATTTGGTCGATCATTGACTTATTTACTTTTTTATAACACACATAAGATGACAAGCTTTGATTCACGGGGAGTATGGGCCCTCACGGATCAGAATTTGGAACTTAGGTGTTGGTTTTTGTGTTTTCTAGGCTCTGGAGTAGTTTCTAGGGCTTACTATCTGAAAAATCCCAGACTACAATCCGTGTAAATTTGATTACACGCCATTTACACTTCTATTCAAGAAGAAATGAAAAAAATAAGTACACATCGTGTACCGTATATACACACCGTGTAGTTTTTACCCGTGTCATAGGCCGTGTAGGCAGAAACATGGGATAGTGAAATTTGAAGGCACATTCCGTGTAGTTATTATAGACGCTGTGTTGTGTTGACCCTGTGTCAGCTGTGTAACTAACAACACAGGCGGAGAAATATGAGCTTATACATGCCGTGTCTATGAAGAACACGCCGTGTAGTTTGACCTGGGGATCTGGCCGTGTAACTAACAAACACGGGTTGGTGTTACCTCATCCTAAACACACTGTGTACCTAAGGGACACACCTTGTAGTCTTGACTGGTGAAAGAACATGTGGACTTGGCTGTGTGGCTGGGTAAACGGGGTGGTGTACATGTAGGGTACCGGTATAACACGCTATGTAGTGTCAGCCGAGTACCCGGTCGTGTCACTAACAACACATGCAGTTGGAATCTAAGTCATATACACTGTGTCTATCTAGAACACGGTGTGTAGAGTGAATTGTGTACCTGGCCGTGTAATAGACAACATGGGTTGCTGAAGCTTTTCGAGTACATGCCATGTAAACCTTATACAAATCATGTCATCTCATTCAAAAGAGAGCCGTGTGGCTAAGCTGTATAGAAGGAATCAGGTAGGGGAAGAAAATTTAAGTACACGTCATGTGTGTGGACAACACACCGTGTGTTTGGGGTTTTACATGACCAGTTTTGGAAGAGTACACGCCCATGTGAAAGACTAAAGGGAACACACTGTGTTGTTATTATACACATTATGTAGTCTTGTTTAGTAAAGCTTGAATGTTTTCTTTCTCCTCTTCCCTTCTTACACTCCTTGTTTTCAGTACTTTATAATCTTAATCTAAGGCATGTGTTTGACATTGTAGAGTCATGTCGGCGAGATGTCCTCGAGTTGTTCATAGGGAGAGTGGCAACAATTATACTTCAGAGACGGTAGGCCATGGGCTACTGATGGATCCTCCAGCAGAGCCAGATGCGGCACCAACTGTTATACCTGACGTAGGCATGGATGCGTAGTTCCTTGAAGGCTTTATGTGGCTTATACATACCTTCTAGGGAGTGCTACCAGTTGCCACATCTATTGTAGAGCTGATGCATACATTCCAGCAGCAGCCTCCGCCTATGTTTTCATGGGATAATAGACTATAGGATGCTGAGTCTTGGCTGGGTTCTATGTAGACAATTTTAGAGCATATGGAGATACCTCCTGGGAGGAGGGTCAATCTCGCTACATACATGTTGTTTGATTCCACCAAGATGTGGTGGGATGTTACCACCTAGACAGAACATCACAAATACATGGCGTGGGAATATTTTTAGGTGGTCTTCTATGACTTTTTCTTTCCGGAGACGCTGAGGGTGGATAAATCTCGGTAGTTTATGAATTTGTAGCAGGGTGCCATATCAGTGATGGACTATTCTGCCTGCTTCACCAAGCTACAATGCTTTGCACCTATTCTAGTGAGTGATGAGATGTTGATGGCTAGACTCTTTGAGGATGGTATTTGATATGAAATCTGAGCACTAGTGAACATTTTCAAGTTACCTACAGTGCATGCTATTTTGAACCAGACACTGATTATAGAGCGAAATTTGCAGAAAGCTAGTGGTGCAGGCTAGGGCGGTACGACACCAGTTTCTGGTACTATTTCTACCGGTAAGAGGAAGAGATAGATGGATTTCTCTCAAGATGGTAGTACTAGCCAGAAGAATTCTTCCGGTGGCCTAATGATGTGCTACCAGTGCGGTAAAGAGGGCCACAAGAGACCTTAGTATCCACAAGACCCAGTGGAGTGCCAAGCTTGTGGCAAGATGGGTCATCTGCACCGCTTTTGTAGGGCGTTTCCACCAGTGGCTAGTGAGAGGGGTTATGTGTAGACTCGGCATACAGGATCAGGGCCAACAGCTTCTTACCAGCTAGAAAATTGGGATACATCGGGATGTTTAAGCCGAGGGGGTTGTCGTGGCCGTGGTAGCCATACACCAGGATCTCAGAGACAACAGGGCGGGTCAGCTCAGGGTACCCAGACTGTGTCGCAGAGCCACAACACTGGGCATGCATATGGAGTGCAACAGACCCAACAGAAGTAGGATCTCAGACCTTCCACAATTAGAGGTACTATTCTAGTAGCTTCTGTTTTGTCTTCATTAATTTTCGATACTGGTGCTACACATAGCTTTATATGTTTTGGAGAGCCTTGGGATTTGTGTTTCTTCTCCTTCTTCTGATTTTATGATGCTAGAAACTTTGTTGGGAATTAGAACGGCTGGTGTGAGTCAGTGCAGAGAGTGCCCCCTAGAGTTTTGTGGGTGTCACTTTCTGTGGGACCTCTATGTCTTGGAGATGAAGTGATATGATGTCATTCTTGGGATGGACTGGTTGGTACCCTTTTGAGCCTTTGTGTATTTCTATCGTCGTAGGGTGAGTTTCACGTCACCAGAGGGAGGAAAGTTTCTATTAAAGGGTGAATAGGATGTCCAGGCGAGCCGAGCTAGACTCAAGCATTGTGGGCGAGGTGGTGTGACAGCCCAGATTGCGATCTTATATCTGGATAACCAAGGAATGTGTCAGAAGGATTTGCCTCCAGTAGTTGATCATTTCAGGGATGTCTTCCTGGATGACTTTTGAGGTCTTCCTCCTGAGTGAGAGGTGGGATTCTCTATTGAGCTTGTTCCAGGAGCCGCACCGGTGTCCATTACTCCTTATAGGACAGTGACACCAGAGTTTCAGGAGCTCAAGAGGTAGTTAGAGGAGTTACATGCAAAGGGTTTCATCTGACCCAATACTTCTCCTTGGGGCTCACCTGTCCTGTTTTCTAAGAAGGTGGACGGTACCCTCTGACATTGTGTGAATTATCGGAAGCTGAACCATTTGACGTTCAAGAACCGATATTCATTACCAAGTATTGATGATCTTTTTGATCAACTTCGAGGAGCACGAGTGTTCTCAAAGATTTACTTGAGATCTGGATATTGTCAGTTGTGCGTTAGACCATCGGACATACCGCTTATAGATTTTTTAGAGTAGATATTTTCTATATGAGTAATTGGTCATGCTGTTTGGACTCACAAACATGCCAGTAGTTTTCCTGGATATGATGAATCATGTGTTACACCCTTATCTAGATTGTTTTGTGGTAGTCTTCATGGATGATATCTTAGTGTACTCTCACACTCGACACGACCATGCTAACCATCTTGAGATCATTCTAAGTACACTGAGAGATCATCAAATATATGTTAATCTCTCAAAGTTCCACATTTGGATGGACCAGATACACTTCCTGGGTCATATTATCTCAGAGGCAGAAGTTTCGGTAGACCCTGAGAAAGTGATAGCAGTAGTTTCCTGCGAGCAGCCTAAGATGGTTTTTGAAATATAGAGTTTTTTGGGGCTAGAAAGTTACTAAAGGCGCTTTATACAGGACTTCTCCTGCATAACAACACCGTTGAAAAGTTTGACTATGAAGGGTGTGAAGTTCGTTTGGTTAGAAGCTTGTGAGACAACCTTTTAGAAGCTGAAAGGAAGGTTGACATAAAAAACAATCCTAATACTTCTAGAGCAAGGGAAGAGCTATACAGTTTACTGGGATGCATTAGGTATTGGGCAGGGAGCAGTGATGATGTAGTGTGATCGAGTAGTTGCGTACGAGTCTTGGTAGTTGAGGCCACATGGGAGGAATTACCCGATGCATGATCTCGAGTTGGTTGCAGTTGTTCATTTGTTATGATGTTGGAAACATTATCTCTTGGGAGAAAATTTTGTGGTGTTTACAAACCACAAAAGTCTTAAATATATCTTTACCTAGTGTGAATTGAATCTTAGAGAGCGAAGGTGGGTTGAATACCTTTAGTCCTTCGACTTTGAGCTTTCCTATACACCTGGTAAGGGTATCGCAGTTGCTGATACACTGAGTAGGAGGACTCAGTTACAGGTAGTGTAGGAGGCCAGTGGTGTGTGACAGCTTATGTATTCGTTCTCTGAGATTCATTTGGAGGTGCATGATAGTCATGGGAAAACCTATCTTTCATCCTTAGCTATGAATTCTACCTTCCCAGATAGAGTGAGGATAAGACAGCTATCAGATTCAGAAGGCCTAGTTCTACGGGAATTGGTGGCAAGTGAGGACCCTCCTTCCAGTTGGATGATAGGTGGTGATGAGGTACTACGTATCCATGGACAAGTGTGGGTTCCAGGGGATATAAGTGAGGAGTTTATGTGAGAGTTTCATGATTCTTCTTGGGAAGTGCATCCTGGAGTTACCAAAATGTACTATGACTTGAGACGTCAGTATTGGTGTCCAGGTATGAAAAGAGAAGTATCTGGTTTTGTTACAAGGTGTTCTACCTATCATCAGGTGAAGGAGGAGCATCATAGACTAGCCATACTATTACAATAGTTACCCATTCCAAAGTGGAAATGGGATGATGTAACGATGGACTTAGTGACCGGGTTTCCGAGGTCACCTCGAGGCAGTAATGTTGTGTGGGTTTTGGTGGATAGACTTATGAAGGTAGCTCACTTTTTGCTGATCAAGGTGACCTTCAGTGTTGACATGCTCAAAAAGTTGTATATCAGAGAGATCGTACTTCTTCATGGGGTTCCTCATTCTATCATTTCGGATAGGGACGTCCATTTTACATCTTGTTTCTGGTAGAGTTTTTAGAGGGAACTGGGTACACAGGTGCTTCTAAACAAATCTTACCACCCTCAGACTAATGACCAGTCAGAGTATACGATACAGGTGCTAGAGGACATGTTGTGTGCATGCGTCCTGGACTTTGGGGGCTCTTGGGAGAAGCACATACCCCTATTCGAGTTATCCTACAATAATTATTTTTAGGAAACTATTGAGATGACACCTTATGAGGCTTTATATGGTAGGCCATGCCGATCACCCCTGTGCTAGTTGGAGGTAGGTGAGGTAGCTTTATTGGGGCCACATATCATGCCGGAGACTTTAGAGCAGGTCCAATTGATTCAAAAATGGATGGCTTCTGCACAGTATCATCTGAAATATTACGCTGATCACCGCAGATGACCCTTGGAGTTTGTGGTCGGGGATCAGGTTTTCTTACGTGTTTCACCGAGGCTGGGACACAGGTAGATTAGGAGACATGGTAAAATTTCACCGAGGTATGTTGGGATGTTTGAGATTCTGGAGAGAGTCGGGCTGCTTGCTTATCAGTTGCAGATACCACAGAGGTACTGGTCCATGCACGATGTCTTCCTTGTATTTCAGCTGTGCCGTTATCATTCAGAACCGTCTCACGTTTTTCAACTCGAGGAGGTTGAACTTATGGACAATTCATCCTTTGAAGAGCATCTGATTATTATTTTTTATAGGAGCACGAAGGTTCTCCAAGGCCGGTCAGTTCCTCTCATACGGGTGCTATGGCACCATGGACGAGTGCAGGACGAAACCTGGGAGTGGGAGACCGATGTACGTGCTTAGTGGAAAGAGTTGTTCTAAGCTTTATCTTCACCACCCTTGGGAGGGAAATTCGGGTATGAATTGCTTTATGGGGGGAAGTTTATAAGAACCAAGTTTTTATTCTTGAGGTACGCGTTTCTTCTTTTCCTTTTTCCTTTATGGTTTTTGAGAAAATAAGGAAAATGGGAAAATTACCAAATTTTGGGGATACATGTTGTTTACTTTTCCACACGTCGTGTACCTTGGCCATGTGGGATAAATACACAAGGCGTGTAGGCCTGCCAGTGATGAAGGGAGTAAAAACATACTACACACCATGTACATAGTATATACACATTGTGTAATCAGTTGACATGTGAATAGTAAGGTGGTAGGAGTAGCTGCCGGTGGAGCGACAATACACACCATGTATTTATAAATACACGCTGTGTACTCATGTCGAAAGATGAATAATGTGGTGGTGAAAATTAGCCTCCAGTGGAACAGTTAAAAAAATTAAAGGTACATGCTATGTAGTTTGTTTGTTTTTATTAAAATGGACAGTAGATTCCTCTTTCGAAAGAGGAAGCATAGGACATTGGAGGAGCACTGGGAGAGAAGGCTAGAGCTTGGAGGAGCTCCCAACCGCACACCGAAACTCGGATTCCTTCATTGACGGTCACGATTGAACCACGCGGGGGAGTTCTTCACTATTCTTGGACCCTTACTTCCAATTATTTATTGAGGGGAAGTTATTTACGTTTGAATGGATAAATGTTTATCCCAGATCTACACCATTATCAGTTGTTTTGGGAGGCACTGTTTACATATATTGATTAGAGGATATCAAGGTAGGTGTTCTGATGTTTAAATCCGACTGTCATGTTGTTTTTGTGTACCATTGTGCTACACGCACATGTTTGGGGTGTCGTATGGATGAGGAATTGATTAATTAAGATATCTAGAATTGCATAGATAATCTGATGATAATTATAAACTGCTGTTTGGGATCTTTTCTTGGATCTAGGGCCACCCCGTGGGTGTGTTCCCCCTGTTTAGCCATTTGGCCAGGATACCCAAGGGTATGACATATCTATAACATGTTTTTGGTTTTCTTGAGAGGAATTTATATAAAACTGATTGCTTATGTCTTGGGCCCAAACAGATTTTATTGTTGCAGATGTTGATAAGGGCAAGAGTCCCTACACAGGTACTTGATTGTTGCAGAGGAGTAGGAGATCATGGGATAGAGTTTAGGCTTGCGATGCTACTAAGTTCCTGATGTGCTGTTTTTTTACTTTACTTTATTTGTTCTTTGTACTGTATTTCTTTAGATTGTAGTGTATCCTATTTTGGCTGCTTTCTTAGACATAAGGACATATTGCATCATTACATATGACTGTTGGTCAGTTATTTACTTCAGTACTATTGTCCATTTCAGAATTGGTATTATTTACTGGTTCTGATATTGTATGTTTATATTTCTCCACTGCACTACACTTTGACAAATGAGGGAATAGTTTCTCCACTATCAGACTTGGGCCCTCTCTGCTAGTTGGTAGCCTCTAGAATTTGTGGAAATGCGTTTGAGGTCATGTGAGCAACTGAGTTTGGGGCACCCATTAAGTGGCAGCTAGATCCGGGACGTTACAACTACCCCAAAACAGGGCAATGGAAGCACTTCCCTTTATCATTGCTAAATAGAAAGTGCTGATAAAGGGGTGTGCCTAAATCAGCGCTTGATAAAAACACTAATAAAGCTAACCTTTATCAGTACTAAAATATGTACTGATAAAGGGGACATTTATCAGCGCTATTATTAGAACTGATAAACTTTTTTATTCTTAATTTATATAAAATTATAATATTTATAATAAAAAAAATGTTTTTTGTATAGATTAACAATTATATACCAATATTTATAAATATATACTATTTATTGTTATAATTATTAATAAATAAATATATATTTATCTTATATTCCATTTTAAATAAATATATAAGTATATAAATAATTTATTAAATAAAAACCTCTTGAACCTTTATCAACGCTTATTAAAAGATCTTTTAACAAGTGCTGATAAAGGTTCCAACAGTTTTTATTTAAGAACCCTAATAGGACCCTCCTCTCTCACACACATTTAAGATTTCGCGGAAGCTTAACCTGACAGCTCCTCCTCCTCGTCCTCCGCCGCCGCCGCCACCACTGGGTTTTCCTCCTCCACCGCGACCGTCATTTTTCTCTGCCGTCTCTACCTCTGCCACCACTGCCTCCACCGCCGCTACCTCCGACACCGCTTCCTCCTCCATGGCTGCCACCTCCGCAGCTACCTCCACTCCAGTTGCCTCCTCCACCACTGCCTCCACCGCTGCTGGTATGTAGTCTTGTTAAATGGAACATGCTTCACCATACCTGGATTTCATATAGATTTTAATGCCACACAACATTTATCTCCAAAATTTACACTACATGACTCATATTCTGACTCAAACTTGGAATACGTTTCATTTTAAATGTTACATGTCATGTGATCCTTGGTCACACACAATGTATCTCCAAGACATATAATTCATCATGAAACCATGTACATGCCATGAAATACTGGTAGAACCACATGATATGTGTTTTACTTCACTCACACCATGTATAGAAACCATAGAAACTTGATGTGTATAGACTATACACCCTTAGTGGTCATGTAAGGACAACAAAATGTGTATTCCACAAAAATTTGATGCATAGTCAGTGAGGTGACTCAGTATGTATCTAAATTACATGCCTTTAGCTCAATTTGTTCTATATGTCTTGTATTTTTAGAGGCATCAGGCAGTATTTGTAAGACTAACTTGGAATTAATTTGATATATGTCAGATTAAATCAGGTAAATATTATCCATACACGATGTTCACCCTATTGGACACACCATGTATATGGATTTCACATGAGTTTAGAAATGGTAGTATAAAACCAAACTTGAATGAGAACCCTACACATTTTGTACCCATTGAACAAATTGGGTGCTATGTTATTTTCATTATTATTTTTTATTTTTCACTTAGATGATAGTATTCCATGTATGAGTAGCCCATTATAAATATCTTCTCATGTAGATCACAATAGTATTATTCCCTCAATCATTGGAAATTTCACACAATGTGGTTTGGATATTTTAATTATCTTCACTTTGCTTGAGAGTTGAAAAGTGACAAGGTAGATGTTTGGAGAAAATATGGAGTATGGTACTCCCCCATGTTTCGTTGAAGAGTCCTCCATGTATAGGTTTTAGGTACTCCATGGAGATATAAAAAAGATAGCGCACAATCCCCCGTATATAGATAGAGTTCAAGTAATTTCACATGTTTTGGGTTAGGTATATATTTATTATCAGATTCTGTACTCTCTTATGTATCGATGGGGTGTCCTATGTTAGTGGATTCAGTACTCCCCCATGTGTCAAGACAAGGTCCTCCAAAAGGCTTAGGTACTCCCTCGGTATACACACATATAAATCAATGGTGTGTAATCTGTAACTATAGTTCTAGAGATATAACATGGAAGCTATAAAAGAATTTAAGATCAAGAGTCTCAGAAGTAATAAAATATTAACATGTAAATTTCTTTGGGATATCATCATCCTTTTGAGCCTTTTTTTCTCCTTTCAGTTATGAATTGCATTCATATTGTTGACTATGGGTTATGTGGGACTTACACTAACCAAGGTATCACTAATTTCTTGTATGATATGATCCTTCATGGGAATGCACTATGATGACTGGTTACTTCCTTTTACATGGTTTTCTTGACATTTGATTATGTCTAGTTCCTTTATGATACCTCATATTACCCCTTGGTCTTAGGTTTTGGTTGACTTATTGTTATATCCTTACATTGTTTTTTTGAGTGTGTCATATTGGTTATGTTTACAATCACACTTTTATGGCCTTTATAACCACATGTGATGTGTTTATTTTTATATTATATAGTTGGGAGATGAAATTTGTGGACATAGTGTTAGTGAGGTTAGAGCAACAGTTAAATTGTATCCAATGATGGTTTATGGTAGAGGAATTTGTAGATGAATCATATTCTAGGAGACCCTATAATTAGAAGGTGACATGCCATACCTAGATTTAGATGTACATAGTGATTATATCCATCTATATATGTATTTCCCTTTTTTGGGTTTTTTATGTGGTGTTGTACTTGGCATTGATGTCCCATGTTCACATTGTATATAGTTCAGTTGTTATATATCTATTTACTCGTGTTATTAGATTTTATTGTATATCAGTGAGAAATGATTTTGTAGGTTGTTATAGTATAAGCCACACTATATGTTTTATACCTTATTATAGATAGCCTCTAGACCCTAGACTATTGAAGGCAGAATTATGGAGGCACTCTTGGCACACTGCTGACCATGGTGGGGTCCTGGATGATTGAGTCATGCCGAAATGGTATTAGAGTATTTCAAGTATTATAGACATTGTTTAGATTTGTTTTTCTTGTGAGTTTTGGTTTAGGAATAGGGAAATAATTATAAGGGCGTCTTGAGTAAAGCTATCTGACCAAAGAGATCAGTTTTTTTGAAATGACTGGTGTATCCTTACATTTGGACTCTTATAACCAATTGGTCAACCTAAAACTCTAAATCATTATTTTTGAAGTAAAATTAAGCTCATTAAACTTATAGTTTTTAGAAGTTTTGTTTTATATCATTCCATTTTCATATCACATAGTTATTATCTATGTAAAATGTGGGTACCGACTATTTAGTAGAGGATTTTTCCCATATACAACTAGCTCTAATTTAGAGATAGGATCGTGCATTCCCATACCAGTGCTTGAGCCTCTCATGGTTGAGTTATTCATCATTGAATCAAATATTAATTATGAAATATCATTTCCCTATGAGTAGAGGGATAATCCTTTTATGATTGTGTTTAGTTTTGATCTTCCTTGTAGAGAGGATGATAGTTCCAAATGAGATGAATAAGACCACCTATATTCTAGATGTTCAATGGCCACTTTTGTGTTGTGTGTTATATGCTTTGTAAACTCCAATTATAGATGCCTCATGGGGTTATAAGGTAAGGAGGATCCTTGGATAGTAGAGTATTAGGTAGATTATACAATTTATGTTTCCTATATAGTTTGGACATTCGTTGAACAAACAATGATTCTTGCACTTGATTTATCTTTTATAGTTTAGTGAATCATTCATGGTTATTCAAACCCACAAAAAACTATCCTACCATGATTGAGGTTTGAGATTATACCTAGGTATGTGGTTCCGACTTGATTATTAAATCAATGATGCCTTTGTCCTTTGATCGCATATTGTAGTTGTGTATGTAAATATTTAAAACCTGAAAACTAACAACACAAAATACACAACATAAGATGTAGAATTAAAATAAAGAAATAAAATTCAAAAATTGAAATCCTAAAAATCTAAAAGGCTGCCTCATCCCTGGAAACAACCCCAATTTGATATCCCTGTAAGGCATCGTTAATTCCCTATGGTACCATGAATTTTTTTTATAAAACCCAAACAATGCTACTTGATTGACTAAAACATAATATTAGGCATGTTTGAGATAGAACCCATAAAGATGATGAATATGAATAAATAATGGATGAATTCCAATCATTTGACAAAAGAGTATGAAGATGGCATGAAAGAGTGTAGAGACCCGAAGCCTGACGTACATTGACCTTACATTACATTTGCGGAATACTTAGTACATAACAAAAAACTCACACACAAGGATCGTAATAGTTTAGTGTCTTTGGAAACTCGGAACGTAATCTTCTAATCGTGGTGAAGGATCTTCAACATCTCCTATAAAGATCTTCCCCTTTTTTTTACCTAAAAACTTTCTTTATATCCTGGGGAAAAGAAAACATAAAAGGGTCAGCTCAAATGCTCAGTAAGGGTAAACAAAATAAATATCAATCACATCGTATTCATAAGAACATTACATTTTGGAAATCTTAACCTGCAAAAGAGAGCATAATATCTTAACATGGAACAAATCATAAAAGTGAAAATGAGATCCCCATAATCATAACATAAAACTTGAAAACTTTGTGGCATGCACACATAATCATGGAAAATCATTTCTTGTTAGTCATGACTCATTGCCAAGACTATCTTAGTGGACAAAGTCCCTTTCTGAACCGAGTTCACTCCCCGTTTCAGTCCTGTATCACTGAACCGAAATAACCTTCCGTTCCAGCCATGTCTATCTCATGAGATATAAATTCTTTAACCAATGAATTGGAGGGAGATATAGGTCCCACCCATCTTATAATGAATCCTTTCTTATGTGTGCCACATAATCATAAATCATACATCATCGCATAACCCATGTAATAAAAAATGGGATTCTTAAACAACATGACATCATAAAACAATTCATATAAGATAAAGGAATTCATAAAAATGTTTCCATCACAACATAATCAAATCCATGTAATAATAGGGATAAAAACAGAACCCTTTTATTATCTTAGATGGAAAATAATTTTGATAAAATACTTGAACTTCATTCTTGAGGAAAATATCATTTCTACTTCAAAAAAACTTTTACTTTCTTAACATGTCATACAATTTTAAACTAAAAGAAGTTGATTAAAAATAAACTTGAATACTTGTAAAGGAAGCTTCTTGGAAATAATGTTTTAGAAATCCATTCATGCCGTATAAGTTAAAAAAACATTCTTCGTACTTTTGTCGGAAAAGTCAAAAAGTACCTCGTATGAAAAACGACAAAAGATTCCTTTCATATCTTTTACTAAAAACTCACCGAAGGGTAAAATAGGTTTTAAACAATTTAAGGTGAATGGAAATAATAATACATATTGATGAAACATGGATGTGGATGATAAAATACTCCCCAGTAAATACTTACGAATAAACAATCTCGGATAAAAATGAGATTGTTATATTTCCCTTACCTTAGGTCCAATTTGCTTCGTATGTGTCCGAACCTCCTGTATAATGATTTAAATAATGTCATTGACTTATTACAGAATCATATTCATTGTTATGATATCATATATGGTTCACTTATGACATTATATTACCCGTTCTTTTGTAAATTCCATGTTAAAGAAGCGTTTTGGGTAAAATCGTTTCATTTATCGTGGGTGTTTTGACTTGTTGTTCTTGACATCATTATTACTTATATCATGATTTACTTACTTCCAGAATATAAAATATGATTTATATATCATATATATTCAGTATATATATATATATAATAGATAGATAAATAAAATTAAAAACACCGTTCATGGAGACGGTAGTCCGTACGTACGCATGAACGCTGTTTTTCTTTCCTCATTGTCTTGAAATGGAAATAAATAGATGACATACATATGTATATATACATAAATCCAGTATCATTATTATGTCATATATTTCATTAGTACTTATTATATATATACTTTATAATCATTCATGAATGGTTAATCATTAAGAATTAATCTCATCGCGTCGTGGAGACGGTATTCCGTACGTACGCACGAGCGATGATATCATTTCCATAATTATTGAATTGAATTGTAGTGGATTATACAATATATCAGAATCAATATGATGTTGTAATAACTATGTATAGTTATTCTTTACACCATTATACCCATCCATGTAAGGTGGTGGTGGAAAATAGATTACACCACGGCGTGGAGACGGTATTCCGTACGTACGCACGCGTGGTGATTTCTTTTTCCGTAGGATGGATAGATGGTGAAATAGAGTTGTTTCATACTTATAATAACATATCAGTATATGCGTGATACTTATGTTATTACTTCATAATGAAACAACCTAATAAGAAGAAGTGGAAGAAGAAATAAAGATGAAAGAATTGGTAACGGTAATTACCTCTTCTTTGAAGCGCCTCTTTGAGACCTCCTCTTAGGGCACTAAAATTGGTCTTTGAGGAAGACCAGAACCTCTAGGATGTTTCTAGGGAAGTGGAGAAGAGATTTTGGCAGGGGTTGGCCGAGCTTGAGTGCTCAAATTGGTGTGAGGAGGAGGGGGAGGAGGTGTCCTTTTATAAGGGAGGAGAGGGGTACCTTAGGAATATCTCAAAATATTATTTTATATTAAAGTCAAAATCGGTTTATAATGGTTCAAAAGGGTCTTATTTCGAAGCTAAAGTGGGGATGGGTCTAAATCCTATCAACCAATAGAATTTAGACAAGTTTAGGATATTATTTTAACCTTATCAATTAGATTTAACTCTAAGTTAAATAATTTAACTTTTACCATGTCTTTTTGTTTTCTTTCACTATATGGTTAATAAACTTACTATAACATGCCAAACGAACCCCAAATTGTTTATTATTAATATATATATCCTTATCTAAGTCATTTGGCCGAACCTTAGATTTTTAGGAATACAATAACAATTAATAATAAAATATTTGATTTAAAAACTATTTTGTGTCAATTTTGACACTATTTGATATATGATTTTTGTGAAAGTCATAACAGAATTAAATGTTCGAACCAAGTTTATTACATCAACATTAATATATCATAGTAACCTAGAAAATTAGTGTAATTCATAAAAAATCTCAAATTACATTTATTTTGGTGTTTATAACATCAATTATGTAAATATTTCATCAATAAGATAATTACTGCATCATCGTTGTGTCATAAATAAATTAAATTATTTTATGTCTAAAAATTACAAATAAAATACCATCATGTAGGAAATATTTTTAGATTTCTAATGAATATTTACAATCGAATTTATCTTATGTATAACCCCATATTAAAAATGATTTACTTATTAAACTTTGATTTTAACTATTTTAACCTTTCTTTAAATAAATTAATAATAAATGTCCTAATCTAATCCAAGTTGGCCTAAATGGTCATATTTTATTCCTAAGTTTGTTTTTGGTCGAATTACACTTGTCCAATAGAATTAGGACATGTGTTAGGGTAATAGTAATATCATATTTACCTTTAGTTACCCTATTTACTGTTAACCGCGGTAAAAAAAGTAAAAAGTTACTATTCACCAAAAAATTATTTTCATCTCATTGAACCACATTTTAGTCCTTGATATTAACCGTGTCTCTCGGATTTTCAAAATTCTATTAACAGAAGCGGCAAAATGAAGTTTAATGAAAAATTCAGTTTTTTTAACTACAACTTAGTAGTTTCACTATTCATCAAAAATTGATGTTTTTCAGAACAATGCCAAAATTTCATCCTAAGATATATTTCATATTCCGAATTCAAAAATGAAATCTATTTTACCAAATTCATAACATAGAAGTTGCATTAATTAATTTTATAATTAAATCCTGCTGTCAAAATAAATAGCGTGTTTTTAGGAAACAATATATATCAAAAGATTGACACTTGATTATGTCTGGTTTAAATGTGAAATTACAACCAATGACCAACATTGTATTAAATTGTAAAAATATATTCTAAATATACTTTAAAACCACTCAAATTAATAATTTATCACTATTAATTATTTCGATTAAAAAAGTTGTTTTTAATTATAATTTAGTAATCAGAATATGAAAGTTATCCGAAAAGTACCAAAATTTCACCTTAGGCTAAATTCGATACTACGAATCCAAGAATGAAGTTCATTTTGAAAAATAAGATTTACAAAATTTTAAAAAGTGGTTATTACTATTTATAACGGCTAGTTTTAATAATATTTTAATAGCACATCGTTGTTTAGTGAAACTCGGTATTGCGTATTACACACGCTATCGAGGAAGGTCGCGATTGCGTGTAATGCAAGGCAAGACAAGGATGCGTGTTGTGCAAGCTCCTTTTGGTGTAGCGTTCAACACAAGACATTAATAAAATTAAAAAGAATATTTTTTTTATAAAATCTTGGGCTGTTACATTCTACCCCCCTTAAAATGAATTTCGCCCTCGAAATTCGTCGGGGTTATAAATGGTTTACTATTCGAAAGTTTCTTTAATAGAAACCCACATCGTAAAAAGGAATACCAAAACTTGTCTTTAAAAACTAAAGTATGAAATGTAACAATTACCCAAATAAACTAATCGCTGGGTTTCCACATAGTTAAAAATATGGATATGGAAGAAAAATCTAACCATCATGTTCCGATGGAGAGTGGTAGAGAACATGGATATGGAAAAGCCAGTAATCAAAAATCCATAGATTTGTGATGATATAAGGTACCATCTGATTCATCAGGTATAAGATCACTAGGACAACATTTTTGGTTTTCAAGATCATTTCCCCTAAAGTTGAAAATTTGAATTTTAATAAATACTTACTTTATTTTGGTACAATCTCACTGTTGTTCATGCCTTGAACAATTTCCACTTCATCTCTTAAATAAATGAAGTTGAATTTGTTATTCGTGAAGTGTTAGCAGATCATGTGATAGAATGACGGGTCATTCCATCTGTCTCAAACAAAAGGTTAGCAAAAATTATATGCATAAATAGATCTATAGTGAGATTAATCATATATGGTTCCTAAAATGGACTTATACTTTATATATCATACTGCTTAATATAATAAAACTAGTTTCTACTAAACAGGGACTTCCTGTAGGCCAGTGGTAGGCGATAAAGGCCAGTCGCACTTTGGTTGTGGGTTCGATTCCCACAGCCTTGTCCGAAGCGATGGGCTGTCGCCCGTCCTGCATGTTGTCCTTTTTCCAAAACTATATTACTATAACATCCCATCAATAATATCGAAAAAAAATTCTATCCTTAAACAATACTAACTTACGTCCATTCCAATCTTTAGGCTTATCCATAATATTGCAGTCCACTCTCATAACATAGTGAAAACAATTACCAGAGATTTAATATCATCGTTGATCCCCATATATCATAAGATATGTTTTGTTGGTCACATTCCAAAAATTCAAAGTCCTTAATCATGTATACTCTTGAATACCCATTGAACCTTAGTGAAAACTTGAATGCAGTTAAAAGTTAACACTTTACACATACCAAAATCCTCAAAATTATTTATACTCAAACCATGATATCACTTAGTCCTTATATCAATCATGAGCTCATGAATACTATCAAACATTTAATTTTCTCCTTATCCCTTCATTATGCGCATATCATCTACATTCCAAAAATATCTGAATAACCTTTCATGGATACTGGTAACATTAATCATACACTTTCAAAACACAAGGAAAGACAACAGTGTAACAATCCATAGATGTCTCTTTATTCCAAAATTACACATGATAAACATGTAATCATTCCACTACATTCTCAAACCATTGACCGAGCTTCAAAAATTCTTTCATCTCACATATCATTTGTAGTCTCTTCATCATCATCCACATAAATACTACCCATATGACCATACTGATTCTCTTCATGAGTCTTTCCCTTAGGGCATTTGTTTGCATAATGCCCATACATTCCACATTTAAAACACTTAACCATTTTTGATGTCGTAGCAATACCATTATCCTCATCCATGGTGTTAACCGACCCTTTTCCTTTGCACTTACTTGATTTGTGTCCTTCTTTTCCACACCCAAAGCATCTTCCAGTTCCCTTGAAACATTCTCCTTGATGCCTCTTCCCACATGATTTACATAGGGGAAATTGAACTTTCTTTCCTCTATGATCATCATGGAACTCCATCTTTCTCTTATTAGCCGAGTCAGGAAACTTACCAAATTTTACTTTATTGATCATATTGTGAGATTGCTGATTCGGCATAATAATGATGTTTGGACATCCAAATCCCATTTCATTTGGTTGCTCATGAAGAATATCATTCCATTATCCATCATATCCTCCATTATTTTGAATCATCTTGTTTCCAGCCATTTTCTAAAACCCAAACAGAATAGTGTTAGATGAAAAAATCATAATAAAGGGGGAGTAACTTAAATATCTAACATCTTTGGTTTAATCTAATATCGTTACCATAGTTCTAGGACTATATCCTATACGTATACGTATTCTTAGGGGAATCCCTAGACATACCTTAGAAATATCTCTAGGGATCTCACTAACGTTTTCGCATCCTAGTTTCCAAAGGTTGACTAAACCTTTCCTCTGATACCAACTGTAGAGACCCGAAGCCTGACGTACATTGACATTACATTACATTTGCAGAATAGTTAGTACATAACAAAAAACACACACACAAGGATCGTAATAGTTTAGTGTCTTTGGAAACTCGGAACGTAATCTTCTAATCGTGGTGAAAGATCTTCAACATCTCCTATAAAGATCTTCCCCTTTTTTTTTACCTAAAAACTTTCTTTATATCCTGGGGAAAAGAAAACATAAAAGGGTGAGCTCAAATGCTCAGTAAGGGTAAACAAAAGAAATATCAATCACATCGTATTCATAAGAACATAACATTTTGGAAATCTTAACCTGCAAAAGAGAGCATAATATCTTAACATGGAACAAATCATAAAAGTGAAAATGAGATCCCCATAATCATAACATAAAATTTGAAAACTTTGTGGCATGCACACATAATCATGGAAAATCATTTCTTGTTAGTCATGACTCATTGCCAAGACTATCTTAGTGGACAAAGTCCCTTTCTGAACTGAGTTCACTCCTCGTTTCAGTCCTGTATCACTGAACCGAAATAACCTTCCGTTCTAGCCATGTCTATCTCATGAGATATAAAATCTTTACCCAATGCATTGGAGGGAGATATAGGTCCCACCCATCTTATAATGAATCCTTTCTTATGTGTGCCACATAATCATAAATCATACATCATCGCATAACCCATGTAATAAAAAATGGGATTCTTAAACAACATGACATCATAAAACAATTCATATAAGATAAAGGAATTCATAAAAATGTTTCCATCACAACATAATAAAATCCATGTAATAATAGGGATAAAAACAGAACCCTTTTATTATCTTAGATGGAAAATAATTTTGATAAAATACTTGAACTTCATTCTTGAGGAAAATATCATTTCTACTTCAAAAACACTTTTACTTTCTTAACATGTCATACAATTTTAAACTAAAAGAAGTTCATTAAAAATAAACTTGAATACTTGTAAAGGAATCTTCTTGGAAATAATGTTTTATAAATCCATTCATGCCGTATAAGTTAAAAAAACATTCTTCGTACTTTTGTCGGAAAAGTAAAAAAGTACCTCGTATGAAAAACGACAAAAGATTCCTTTCATATCTTTTACTAAAAACTCACCGAAGGGTAAAATAGGTTTTAAACAATTTAAGGTGAATGGAAATAATATTAAATATTTATGAAACATGGATGTGGATGATAAAATACACCCCAGTAAATACTTACGAATAAACAATCTCGGATAAAAATGAGATTGTGATATTTCCCTTACCTTAGGTCCAATTTGCTTCGTATGTGTCCGAACCTCCTGTATAATGATTTAAATAATGTCATTGACTTTTTACAGAATCATATTCATTGTTATGATATCATATATGGTTCACTTATGACATTATATTACCCGTTCTTTTGTAAATTCCATGTTAAAGAAGCGTTTTGGGTAAAATCGTTTCATTTATCGTGGGTGTTTTGACTTGTTGTTCTTGACATCATTATTACTTATATCATGATTTACTTACTTCCAGAATATAAAATACGATTTATATATCATATATATTCAGTATATATATATATATAATAGATAGATAAATAAAATGAAAAACACCGTTCATGGGGACGGTAGTCCGTACGTACGCATGAACGCTGTTTTTCTTTCCTTATTGTCTTGAAATGGAAATAAGTAGATGACATACATATGTATATATACATAAATCCAGTATCATTATTATGTCATATATTTCATTAGTACTTATTATATATATACTTTATAATCATTCATGAATGGTTAATCATTAAGAATGAATCTCATCGCGTCGTGGAGACGGTATTCCGTACGTACGCACGAGCGATGATATCATTTCCATAATTATTGAATTGAATTGGAGTGGATTATACAATATATCAGAATCAATATGATGTTTTAATAACTATGTATAGTTATTCTTTACACCATTATACCCATCCATGTAAGGTGGTGGTGGAAAATAGATTACACCACGGCGTGGAGACGGTATTCCGTACGTACGCATGCACGGTGATTTCTTTTTCCGTAGGATGGATAGATGGTGAAATAGGGTTGTTTCATACTTATAATAACATATCAGTATATTAGTGATACTGATGTTATTACTTCATAATGAAACAACCTAAGAAGAAGAAGTGGAAGAAGAAATAAAGATGAAAGAATTGGTAACGGTAATTACCTCTTCTTTGAAGCGCCTCTTTGAGACCTCCTCTTAGGGCACTAAAATTGGTCTTTGAGGAAGACCAGAACCTCTAGGATGTTTCTAGGGAAGTGGAGAAGAGATTTTGGCAGGGGTTGTCCGAGCTTGAGTGCTCAAATTGGTGTGAGGAGGAGGGGGAGGAGGTGTCCTTTTATAAGGGAGGAGAGGGGTACCTTAGGAATATCTCAAAATATTATTTTATATTAAAGTCAAAATCGGTTTATAATGGTTCAAAAGGGTCTTATTTCGAAGCTAAAGTGGGGATGGGTCGAAATCCTATCAACCAATAGAATTTAGACAAGTTTAGGATATTATTTTAAACTTATCAATTAGATTTAACTCTAAGTTAAATAATTTAACTTTTACCATGTCTTTTTGTTTTCTTTCACTATATGGTTAATAAACTTACTATAACATGCCAAACGAATCCCAAATTGTTTATTATTAATATATATATCCTTATCTAAGTCATTTGGCCGAACCTTAGATTTTTAGGAATACAATAACAATTAATAATATAATATTTGATTTAAAAACTATTTTGTGTCAATTTCGACACTATTTGATATATGATTTTTTAGAAAGTCATAACAGAATTAAATGTTCGAACCAAGTTGATTACATCAATATTAATATATCATAGTAACCTAGAAAATTAGTGGAATTCATAAAAAATCTCAAATTACATTTATTTTGGTATTTATAACATCAATTATGTCAATATTTCATTAATAAGATAATTACTGCATCATCGTTGTGTCATAAATAAATTAAATTATTTTATGTCTAAAAATTACAAATAAAATACCATCATGTAGAAAATCTGTTTAGATTTCTAATGAATATTTACAATCGAATTTATCTTATGTATAACCCCATATTAAAAATGATTTACTTATTAAACTTTGATTTTAACTATTTTAACCTTTCTTTAAATAAATTAATAATAAATGTCCTAATCTAATCCAAGTTGGCCTAAATGGTCATATTTTATTCCTAAGTTTGTTTTTGGTCGAATTACACTTGTCCAATAGAATTAGGACATGTGTTAGGGTAATAGTAATATCATATTTACCCTTAGTTACCCTATTTACTATTAACCGCGGTAAAAAAAGTAAAAAGTTACTATTCACCAAAAAATTATTTTCATCTCATTGAACCACATTTTAGTCCTTGATATTAACCGTGTCTCTCGGATTATCGAAATTCCATTCACAGAAGTGGCAAAATTAAGTTTTATGAAAAATTCAGTTTTTTTAACTACCACTTAGTAGTTTCACTATTCATCAAAAATTGATGTTTTTCAGAACAATGCCAAAATTTCATCCTAAGCTATATTTCATATTCCGAATTCAAAAATGAAATCTATTTTACCAAATTCATAACATAGAAGTTGCATTAATTAATTTTATAATTAAATCCTGCTGTTAAAATAAATAGCGTGTTTTTAGGAAACAATATATATCAAAAGATTGACACTTGATTATGTCTGGTTTAAATGTGAAATTACAACCAATGACCAACATTGTATTAAATTGTAAAAATATATTCTAAATATACTTTAAAACCACTCAAATTAATAATTTATCACTATTAATTATTTCGATTAAAAAAGTTGTTTTTAATTATAATTTAGTAATCAGAATATGAAAGTTATCCGAAAAGTACCAAAATTTCACCTTAGGCTAAATTAGATACTACGAATCCAAGAATGAAGTTCATTTTGAAAAATAAGATTTACAGAATTTTAAAAAGTGGTTATTACTATTTATAACGGCTAGTTTTAATAATATTTTAATAGCACATCGTTGTTTAGTGAAACTCGGTATTGCGTATTACACACGCTATCGAGGAAGGTCGCGATTGCGTGTAATGCAAGGCAAGACAAGGATGCGTGTTGTGCAAGCTCCTTTTGGTGTAGCGTTCAACACAAGACATTAATAAAATTAAAAAGAATAATTTTTTTTTATAAAATCTTGGGCTGTTACAAAGAGTTTATCAAGTTTGTAGAATATCATGCATGTGACCCTTCTCAAATCCATTGTCCATGTTTACGCTGTTGTTATTCAAGAAAAATTAGTCCATATGAGTTGAAAGTAAACCTGATCTGTCACGAAATAGATCGAAGTTATACATATTTGAATAAACATGGTGAAAAACAAATTTAGGTAGTGGCTCCGATAACACGGTGTTTTATGGATAATCAGATATGATTAAAAGCGTGAACATTGAAGATGGACATATGGAGTATGTGATTACAGATGTGAATTATGATGGAGATCATATTGAGGAAATGACAAAGACATTTGAAGATGAACTTCATGATTGCCCAAAATTGTTTGAGAAGTAAAACAGTTGCTAAAAAAATGCCATTTTATGCTAGTTGCAATATATATACAGCATTGTCAACCGTACTGAAGTTGTATAATTTGAAAGAAGGCAATGGGTGTAGTGATGCCAGTTTTACAGAACTACTTACTCTTCTGAATGACATGCTCCCATAAGAAAATGAGATCCCAAGCCAAACATACGATGCCAAAAGAATTCTACGATTGATGGGTATGATCTCTAAAAGAATACATGTCTACCTGAATGACTGTATATTGTTTCACAAGGACCACAAATCACATAAAGAATTCCCAAAGTGTGGAGCTTCTCGATACAATAAAGATGATTCCAATCCTATGAAACACACTTTCCAATCATTCCAAGGTTTAGGATCCTATATGGAAGCGAGGAGACTAAAAAACAATTGACATGGAATGTAGATACAAGAATTAAATATGGGAAACTATGTCACATGTTATACTATTTTCAGTGGAAGAGAGTTGATCATGAGTATCCTGAATTTGGAAACAAGCGGAGAAACCTTCGTCTAGCATTATCTACAGATGGGGTGAATCCTTTTAGTTTTCAAAGCAGCAGTTATAGTACATGACTGGTCATGTTGGTAAATTATAACATACAATTGTGGTTATTCATGAAAGGAAAATACATCATGCTATATATGCTTATATCAGGACCAAAAAAATTAGGTAATGATATTGATGTTTATTTGGCTCTATTGATCGAGGATTAGAAAATATTCTAGGATTCAGGTGCTAGGTTGTATGATGTTTACAAAAATGAAGATTTCGCTTTAAAAGCCTTGTTTTATGGGATGATAAATGACTTTCCTGCTTATAAAAATTCTTCAAGATATATCATTAAAGGAACTCAAGGGTTTCCCATTTATGAACAAGGTACATAGTCAATTATGTTGAAACATTCATCGAAAATTGTGTTTCTAGGACATTGTAGATTTCTACCCTGACGACAGAAGTACTGATCTTGGATGACATCATTCGACGAATGTTTAGAAGAATGTACAAAACCATCTCCACTAACAGGTGATCAATTGTTTGAGAAAGTAAGAGATGTGGACAGTACTTTTGGTAAACCATTTTCGAAAAAACTTACAAAAACTGGTTAAAAAAAGCGATCAGTTTTTTTGAATTACCATACTAGAATTTTCTGTATGTCAGACATTTTCTTGATGTTATTCATGTTGAAAAAATGTAGGTGACAGTTTCATCGACATGTTGCTAAATGCACCCAACAAAACAAAGGATGGAATTAAGGCTATATTGGACATGGTTGAGATGGGAATATGAGAATATTTTTCACTAATGAAGGGTGAAAAACAAACATTTTTTCCTCCTACTTCTTACACTCTTTACAAGAATGAGAGATATCAGTTTTGAAACTTATTGAATGAAGTAAAGGTTTTATAGGTGTATTCATAAAATATCAAGAACATCGTGTCAATGAGAGATTTAAAATTAAAGTGTTTGAAATCACATGACTGCCATGTTTTGATGAAAAATCTAATTCCTATAGATTTACATTGCATTTTACCCAAGAATGTCCACCATACATTAATGAATATCTTTTTATTATTCAAAGCTATATGCAGTAAAGATATAGACCCAGTGAAACTTCCAACTATGGAAAGTGAAATTTCCATCATATTTTGTGAATTGGAAGTGTTCTTCTCACCAACATTTTTTAATATGATGGTTCATTTGATGGTTCATTTGGTGAGAGAGATTTGACTATGTGGTATTCTACATTATTGATGGATGTTCCCCATTGAATGGTATATGAATATTTTGAAAGGGTTTGTAAAAATTTGAAGTCATCCAGAGGGTTGTATTACAGAGAAATATATTGTTGAGGAAGCCATTGAATTCTGTACCGAATACCTGTCTGGTGTGGAGAACGTTGGCCTACCAAAATCTCGTCACACTGGGCGGCTTGAGGGTGAAATAATTTCTAGAAGAGAGGTTGTCACAATCAATATTACAGATTGGGATCAGGCTCACCTTTACATTTTTCATAGAAGTTTCGACGTTGACCCATATGTTCAAACCCACAAAGATATTGTTAGGCATTTGAATCATTCTAGGGATGAAAAATGGATATCAAATACACATAATCGATAGTTTATAGGATGGTTTCAAGACCATATTTTTAAGTAGCTAGATGAAAATCTAGACTCAATTTCAGAATGACTTTGATGGCTAACTGGTGGAGAATGTGTGTATGTATTATCTTACAATTCTTATGTATTTAATGGTTATACATTCTATACTAATGAACATGATGAAGAAAGTACCATGAAGAATAGCGAGGTTACACTTGTGGCTGAAGAAATTCATGTTTTCGATGCTAAGGACATAAATCCAAATTATGTGAATATGTTATACTTTGGCATCATCAAACAAATATGGGAGTTGGATTATACAAAATGCAAAGTGCCTATTTTTCAATGCAAGTGGGTTGATAACAGGAGTGCTGTTAAAATAGATGAATTAGGATTCATGAATTTTGATTTCAGTAAGGAAGGGATGAAAGACGAACCATTTATAATGGCAATATAGGCAGTACAAGTATTTTATGTTATAGACCCCACAAATTGAAATTGGTCAATTTTTTTGTTATCGACCAAAAAAACTAAAGGGTCATATGAAAGTTCAATGGAGGATGACCCATTTATAGGTACTTCACAATCATTTCGTAGTGGTCCCAATACAGATGGTGTTTTATGTTAGAGGAGACCAAAATGAAGGGATTTTCAAAGTCTATAGAGGGGTCAAATCTCTTCAGACTTTAAAAAAAGAGAGTACAATAATCAGGTTATTTGTTTATTGTAATATACATTGTGTTGCGTTATGTTATTATCTGTCTGTTTCTTCTTTTATGTAATATAAATTAAATGTTAAACCACTTATACAGATAATGATTTCTCCACCTACTGATGCAGCTATTCTCGAGGCATAAAAGGTCTCTCAACCAGTTGTTGGTGGTCCCAGTGTAGATCAACAACATGTTTCTCAACCTATTGTTGCTGGTCCCAGTGCTGAGGTACAACAAGTTTCTCAACCTATTTCTGCTAGTCCCAATTCTGATGCTAGCACTCCGAAGGAATATAATGATGATACTTCTAAGGAAATGGTAGGAAATGAAACCCTAAAAGTGCAAAAAAAATACAAGAGCACTGTAGTTTGATAGTGTTAGCCAAAATCCTTAAGGAAAAAGAAAAAGGCATCAAATTTGAGCTGGGATGGAATAAGAAAGGCCAAAATATTAACCAAAATAGATCCATCTTTAGTAGCTACATTGGAATCGTCACTCAGCAAGGTATGCCGATTGATGTACAGTTGTGGCACCATGTTGTCACCAGGCTTAAGACACTAATGTGGGAAGAGATTACGGTAACATTATGATATCATTTTTTTAATTTATTAAAACAAAATATAATACTAAAACATTTAATTACTCTTCATCATCCATTGCAAAGTGCATTTATAGTAGATTCCTCGCACAAGGAATTTGTATTAAGAGTTTTAGGAAGAATTTATAGAGTTCTCCACACAATTTTAACGAAATATCATCTAAAATATGCTGATGGGAAAATCAAGCTGCACCCTCCTTCTCTTTATACACACTTGATATCGCAAGGAGCATGGGAAGCATTTAGAAACCGTCGTGGGGAGCAGACATTTTAGGTACATTATGTGGGGTAATAATTTGTTTGACGTTGCTTGTATTCATCAATTTTATTGACAGTTTTTTATTTATTAAACGAAAACTAAGTGATGAAAATAAGCAACGTGCAATAGAACCAGTGTACCCTTACCATAAAGAAAGGATATGGTATGCTTTACTTGAGAAAAAATTGGCACGTCTTTGAAATCTATCGTACTACTTTTACGTGACATAAAACAACACCAAAACCATGTTTCTCTATTCATATGCAGATTGATGAATCAAAATAGAAATCCATATCCATCCCATGCCATGTGCTATGGAATGAGGATCATGTAAATAAAGAGGGGATACTGATAGATGAAAACACACAAAAAGTGTGGGAAAAATGTGTAATTATGACATAATATAAATTTGATTTGCTTTAAATCGCTATTACATAACAATGACTACTTATTTTTCTATATTTTCTATCTGAAATAGTCATAGGAATCAACAACACTTGCACCAGATGCATACATAATTTTAGTGGCCTTGAAGCATCCAGAACAGTATGGCCGCGTCAAAGGTGCAGGTTTTGGGGTTACACCCCTAACATATTTTCATAAACAAAAACAAGAAGAGGATCAAAATGAAAAAAATGGAAATGATGCATGAAAAATAAGCTATTTTTTAAGAAGAATTACTATACCAGAGAGAGATGATAGCAATTTTGATGGGGGGTAGGCAAAGAGAAGAAACAACTCAACAACAACCCATGTGTGACGATCCTGCCCCACCCCCACCAGCTTTGAGGTGAGGCATTCCCCTAAAATATCTTACTTAGATGAGGTAATAAATGTTTTAACAATTGTTTCTGTGAAATGTGAATCACATAGGCACTGATGCCTTTCTTGTAATAATATTTTACCAGGTGAAAATGAATGTGATTTATATCTATCAACTCCCACCTATCGCCTTGTAGTGTGGGCTATGATGTTCAATACGCAGAATGACATGATACACAACAGAAAACTTCAAATAGGTCATTTCAGAGTGTCAATTAATGTATCTAATGAGCTGAGTGTCGAGATACCTATTTCAAATGATGAAGAAGAAATTCATATGATTGAACAAGCTATTGGAACATTCATCACATGACTGAAAAATCTAGTAAAAAAACATGTAGACAAGGAGGTATGCATTTCCAATTTATTTTTCAAGCTAGACCTTTAACATTTAATGAAAAAATGTCTAAATTGATGAATGTTATTACAAAAAGACAAAGAGAAGGGGGTGAAATGAAATATCAACTCAAAACTATTTCAAGGATCAACCAACTGATTTAAATGGTCTACTGAGAGCACCTTCACCCCGCCCATTCTATATCCATAGTTAATATCATTGCAGACTCATGTGGAGACAATTTTGATAGATGAAAATGCTCACACAGTTGATTTTGAAAAAATATGTACGGAGAGGAAGCATCATATTTCATTAGTGCTGAAAATGTAAATGAAATCCTCAAGTATGAGTGGCTAGGTGCCTCAGTTGTAAATGTATACATGAGGTATGTTTTCGTGATTTGTTTTTACAAAATCTGATATACTCTAATAATTATGACTAAATATATTTCATATTTTTCATAGGCATATATATGAAACAAAATTGAAGGGATTTCCCCATGAACAAAAATTTGGACTCGTTAGTCCTCACATCACCTCTTCAAAAGAGGAAATATATTCTGATAAAGAGGATGCAATAATTTCATCTCTACTCGAATTGTTTGAAAACAAAATTATGGATGATCGACTCTTTTTAATACCAATGATGCAGGGGTAAAACTCTACAATTTAATCATATCAACTATATTTTTATTTCTTTATTTACTTATTCTTTTTTTGTTTTTAGGTAGCATTGGATGTTGATTGCAATCAATTTGGATACTCCAAAGATTTATTTTCTGGATTCAATGCATGGATATCCAACAAACTGACCGCGCATGATGGAGTTTGTTAATTTGTAATACACTAGATCCAACATTTTAAAACTAAAAATCTAGTTATATAATTTATATTATCTTTTAATGAGGATTCTGTTATGATATGGAAGTGCATCAATATCATCTACTTCATGGAATGAATCCAGGGCCTAAGGATAAGAATGCCTACAAGATCTAAAACTAGAAAAGTATCCTGGTATATATAATAACATTGCACTATTTAAACACATATCAAAACAAATAACATATTTTCTTCAATGTTTCTATAGTGTCCAAAACAAACAAATTGAAAGGACTGTGGTTATTATGTTTGTAAATTTATGAAAGAGATCATATTTCATCAACCAACTAGCAACCCGGATGAGGTATTTTCGAAAATAATTACAAGTTCATTTAAAATATTTATTAATACTTTGTGTATTTATATTTTTTCAGTACTACAATGACTATCACAAAAACTTATATTCACAAGATGATATATATGTGTTTAGAAACAAATTGGCAGCACACTTGATGGAATATTGTACACAAATATGATGAAGGTGAATTACTACTACTTATGTTATCCATAAACGATCATTGATATCTCCCTTTTTAACACTTATTGAGCATATATGATCACACTTTATCTTGTTTTATATCCTTAGGTTATGAATAATGGTTTTATAAATGATTTTTATTTCTAGTAAAGCATAACTCATTGTACTACAATGGTCATAGTGTGGAATTCGACCAATGAATAGTCATTCAGTCCACTCACGATCATCTTAAAAGCTTGATGGGAATCGATATATTGGATTTTCAATTTTATAATTAGTTTCCCTTATATGTGGGTGGGGATGTTCAGGAGGGAGGGGTGTCTAGGAGTGGGGGGGGGGTGTCTATGAGGGGGTGTGTTCAGGAGGGAGGGGGTTTACAGGTGTGAGAGTGAGTGGGGTGTGTCCAGGAGGGGGGGGGGGTTGTCCAGGAGTGGGGGTGTCCAAAAGGGAGGGGGGCGTCCATGAGTGGGGTGTCCAAGAGGGGAGGGAGGGGGTCTGTCCAGAAGGGAGGGGGTGTCCAGACAAAGATCCATTCAATTCCATTCAATATTAATAATATACAATGGGTAGATCACTTCTAGAGTAGCCTGAAGTGGGTCCATAGTGAGGCGTCAAAAGTTACAACCAACCAAACCAATTACAAGCCCATGTAAAGGCCCAAGAATTGTATCACAGTTCTATTTGAGGCCCAATATATCTTATTTAATGTCATAAAGACCCAACATATGCATCATTTACCTTTCTCACATTATATTTATGTGAAATTTCGTTAATATTCCTCCAATATATTTTTTTGTTTGGTGTTTTCCTTGATTTGTTGAACTGTATATCTTCAAAATATATATCATTTTATAATTCAAATTAGTGAATTATGGTTTATAAATAATATTTTTTCCATTATCAAATAGATGATTAAATTATAGTTGGATAAAGAAGGTTATTAATGGGTATACACTAAAGAACTGGGAGGAAGGGAGTGTCCAGGAGGGAGGGGGTGTCCAGGTGGGAGAGTGGGTGGGGGTGTCTAGGAGTGTAGGGGGGGTGTCCAGGAGGAGAGGGGGCTATCCAGTGGGTTGGAAGGGGACTGTCTAGGGAAAGGGAGGGGGATGTAGGGGGGTTGTCAAGGAGGAGGGAGGGGGGATGCAGGTGGAGTGGTGGGAGGGGGGGGGGGGGGGGCTATCCAGGGGTAGGGAGGGGCTATCTCAGGGAAGAGAGGGAGGGGGATTTTCCATGAAGGAGGGGGTGTCCAAGAGTGTGTGTGTGGGGGGGTGTCTAGGAGGGGAGGGGGTTGTCTAAGGAAAGGGTCCACAAGGGGAGGGGGGGTGTCTAAGATGAGGGAGGGGGATGCAGGTGGAATGGTGGGAGGGGGGTGTCCAAGGGTAGAGAGGGGGTTGTCCAAGGGGGCTGTCTCGGGGAGGGGAGGGAGGGGGTTTTCCAGGAAGGAGGGGGTGTCCAGAAGTAGGGGGGTGTCTAGGAGGGGAGGGGGGGGGGGGGCTGTCCAGGGGGTGGGAAGGGGGCTGTACAGGGAAAGGGGCTACAAGAGGAGGGAGGGGAGCTACATGTGGTGTGGTGGGAGGGGGGTGCTTCGAGGGGTAGGGAGGGGGAATTGAGGTTAACCAGAGCTTCGAGGTAGATCAGAAAGCATGATAAAAGATTGTTTTTTCCTTTAACAATACCACCATGTTGCCTTTAAATAGACTTTAATATCTTCATTTAGTTCATTAAATACATGACTAATAGACCAAAAGATAAGACTGAAATTCACTCAAATGTAGGCTGTAGAAGCCATGCATTCTGTGCCAGGTTTTTTCCAAAAGTTTCACCCAGGCGCTTAAAATAAGAAGTTGTTGCAGTTCACTGCCTTAAGAGTTCTGGTGTAGTTCCATCAATGGGATTTTTGCCTCCGAACAAGAACGTCAGATGGTACCACTGGATTAAACAACACCGATTCATAATCAATCGCAGTCAGAATGGTAGTGCAAACCTCTTTTATGGCTAAGTTCTCGCATGCTTCCACTCATGTGTCCCATCTCCTAAATTCCCTTCCATAGAACAAAGGTTTTTCAGTTCCTTGGGAAACCTGGTTCCTATCACATGTGACTGTGATCACGTTATCCATGTTGTTCTCACCTCTGTGTGGTATCCACCAAGATCAATGTTGATCGAGTGTTGTCTGCTGCAGTTTCTTTGAGTCCAGACGCGTGCTTTTCCAGTTTCACCATACATTATGACTGCCACACGTGGTCCCATGGCAATCAAAGTGTAGATGGCTCCACTTGATCAGTTTCATTAACATTTTCCACCAATGATGTGACCGACATCCCAATCGCATATCTCTCATTCATCTCCCTGTTTCTGCCTTCGTCAGAACATGTCAGTCTTCTCTATAGCCAGCATCAAATGATTATCTTCCATCGCCTACGTCTCAGTCATTCTCATCGCAAATGTAAGTCACTCCCCCTCTTATTGTCGCACTTTCTCCATGATGTGCAACATGTTAGTGGTGTGTTTTCAGTATTCATCTTGTTCCATCAACTCAAGTCCCACCTTCGCTGCTCTTGATCCCACCGTTGCTGGTGCAATGTGAGAGCTTCCATTTTGGATACAATGGCTTAATTCTGAAAATTTCAAGGGTTTCTTCCTCTTTTTGTAATAGAAAAGTTTTTATGACAATAAGTTCATTTGGTCATACCCACTAAAATTTATTATTATTATTGTTACTATTGTCATAGATAGATTTACAATTGATTTTATTTCATTGTCCAATGATATCATTTGGTTTTATCTGGATCAATTTCACTATATATTTGCAGAACATTATGTTTTTATTCTATCTAGGGGGCTGTCTCGGGAAGGGGGGTTTTCCAAGAAGGAGAGGGTGTCCAGGAGTGAAGGGGAGGTGTCCAAGAGGGTAGGGGATGCTGTCCAGGAGGGGAGGGGGCTGTTCAGGTGGTGGGAAGGGGCTGTCTAAGGAAAGTGAGGGGGACTACAAGGGAAGGGAGGGGGGGGGGGGTTGTCCAGGAGGCAAGAGGGGGGATGCAGGTGGAGTGGTTGGAGAGGGGGGTGTCTAGGGGTAGAGAGGTGGATGTCTCAGGGAGGGCAGGGAGGGGGATGTCCAGGAAGGAGGGGGTGTCCTGGAGGGGGGGGGGGGGCTATCCAAGAGAGGGGTAGGGGTGGGGTGTCCAAGAGGTGGGAAGGGGGATGTACAGGGAAAGGGAGGGGGACTGCAAGGGGAGGGAGGGGGTTGTCCAAGAGGAGGGAGGGGGATGCAGTTTGAGTGGTGGGAGGGGGGGGGGCTGTCCAGGGGTATAGGGGGGGTGTCTAGGGGGGCTGTGTCGGGGAGGGGAGGGAGGGGGGTTGTCTAGGAAGGAAGGGGTGTATAGGAGGGGGGGGGGTGTCCAGGGGAGGGGGGTGTTCAGAAGGTGAGAAGGGGGATTTCCACGGAAAGGGAGCGGGCTGCAAAGGGAGGGAGGGGGGCTGTCCAGGAGGGGGGGTATCCAAGAGGTGGGAAAAGGGTTGTCTAGGTAAAGGGAGGGGTCTGCAAGGGGAGGAGGGGGTTGTCCAGGAATAGGGAGGGGGCTGCAAGTGGAGTGGTGGGAGGGATGGGTGGGGGGGGGGGGGGTTCTCATCCATGTAATCTTAACAAAACAATATTTATAAGTCAATGAATCATGTTGAGCCTCTTCTAAAATATTAATTCAATCCAAGGAAATATGGACATGTAAAGGACGTAATAGGTAACAATTGATGTTTTATTAATGTATTCTTTCATATTAATGTTTAATTTATTTCATTATTTTATTACTAACATAATATTTGTTTTCTTATATAGGTGAAATATTAAACCTGAGTTTGAATGCTTTTTTCAGCAACTAATACCATGGAAAACAATTTTTTAGAGTGGATCATGGATGCAAAAAGGATGAAACATTAATGTTTGTAACATTTTGTGGGATAATTGTAATTGTAACCAAATTAAACATTGTCTAAAATGTATATAGCAGTGTGTTGTTTTGTATTCATTATTTCAAGTAAATGTATATAGAATTTTTGTTTTTCTGTGCTTTGTGTGTAGGTGTTGTTTGTGCTGTGTGTGCAGGTGTTGTCTCAGGTGTGCAAGTGCTCTGCAGGTGCTAGGTTTACATAGGCAATTTGGCCTTTATCAACGCTAACTAAGCGTTGATAAATGTCTAATATATCAGCGCTCAAAATAGCACTGATAAAGGTGGTATTTATGAGCGCTATTTTTAGCGCTGATAAATGGGGGCCCTTTATCAGCGCTAAAAAGCACTCATAAAGATAGTCCTTTATCAGCACTAATCAAGCACAGATAAAGGTCCCTCTTTATCCCTGCTTTTTTAGGGCTGATAAAGGCCCCCCTTTATCTTCTCCATGATTAACAGTGCTTTTTAGCACTGTTAAAGGTGTATTTTAGCACTATTAAAAGCCCTATTTGTAGTTGTGTATGTTTTTTATTATGAGTTTTTTATTCTTTATAAAGGGTATTACCCTATAGTTCTTTATTATCATTTCAGACTAACTTCTTATATGCTTCTTTCTTATTGTATTGATATTAATTTTGTCATATTGTGTCATTTATTAAGATATTGTTCATTAGTTTCTTTGGAATAAGGGGAGAGATTTTTTATAAAAGACATAATGTGGATATATTAATATTTTGCCCTAGTTGTTTACCAAAATTTTCATTTTTTACTTACAATTTCATAGCCTCAGAGATCATTTGAACTAACTATTACATCCTCAAGATGAATGAAGTCTTCCTGAATGGAGATGTAAAATTCATAGAATGTATTTGGTAAGTATTCATGTGTTCCATAAGTTAGCATAACTTTTTCTAAATTTTATAGAGTGATGAGAGTGATAGTGTGGTGTAACAAAAAATATATTTTAGGGTTGCTACTTTTGGGAGGGAGTTTGATTTTTTCAGTGCAATGGTCGTTTTATGAATTGGGACTCAGATTGAGAATCTAAGCATTGGAACATCTCAAGAAGATGGTTTTGGACATTTAACGAGACTCGGTTGGTGGTTTGGGTGCTTGGGTGTGCTCCAAGGAGGGGTTAAGGTGACCCTTATCTGATTTTTCAGCTGCCGGCATGGAAAAGGCCACATCCCTGGTTATTTCAACATTGTATTGGTCATGGATTTTGAAAATTTTCCATGACGAAGGAGCCCACAACACTACCTATAGGTTTTCTGCATAGTGGTGATTGTGGGGAAGGACTAAGTTGCAGTAGGAGGCTACAACGTAGAGGGATCCCACATATGGATTCCTTACAGTGTATCCCTGAGAGCCCATGCCATAGAGAAAAAGGGGTTATGGGGTTGGCCCCTACCTTTGTGGGGGCCAGCTACACCACAACCCAAAGGGCCATGTCGTCGGGTGGCTTGGTTATAAAACCCCAGTCCACTAAACAATGATTGTTCCATGGAGTATCCTCAAGAGGCAATTCCATTGTGTCCCCCCAAGGTGTGATTCACTATTGAGCCTTACTCTACACCACACCTAGAGGCCAAGGGTAGGACATTACTTTGAAACCATTGGGGATGTACCACAAGGCTGCCTCAGGTGAGGGCCTTATGTTGTGGCCCCCATGGACATGTTATAAGGGGTCCCCACCATTTTTTTATCAATGGTGGTTTTGTCATTTTTCCATTGGGGTCTTTGGGTTTTGGGAGCCAAGTATGTAGGGGGGGGGGGGGGTCATTTCATCCAAACTCTCTTCTCCCTCTTCCATCCTTCATACCCCATGGCGTGGGATTGTTCTAGGTGAGTTTTGATATTGATTTAAAATGTGCTCTTTCATTTATTCATTTTTTCTTACCTCTCATTGAATATCTCCGATTTTGGTGCAATTTTGGTTAGGGGTTATTGACCTTTTCCATTGGATGGTGGTGGAAATCATCTAGAATGATGGGGATTTTGTATGGGATGGAAAGAGGAGGTCCCAGGAGGAAGATCACATATTTTATTTCACCATTTATATTAAGGTGCATCACTACCCTAATTTTTTTAGGGTTTTGGTTAAATTGGTGAAATAGGGGATGGGTCTTGTGTTTGTGGTAGGGCTTTTGTTAGCGGGTGTGTCAGAAGTATGTCGTGGGTGGTCGACATGACATTTCATGGGTTTTCAGCTAGTGGGTTCTTCTATGTGAGTTTTCATCCATTATTGATCTTTATAATAATTTAAATAATCAATTAAAGATTCTTATAATCAATAATTTATGTTGTATGGCGTTAGATAGGAGATTGGGCGGTGATATGAGCATGGACAATCCATAGATGGGATCGGATGATGGTGTTTAGGGCATGGATTGTGTGCTAACTATTATATAGAGGGAGGTGTCCCCTTTAATAAAAATCCATATTATTTTTATATAATATTTCTTTCCTTTATTAATGTTGCATGGGACCGATTAGAATGGATAAGGAATAAGAGAACTCTATAGAAAGAGATAGGAAGGTCGCGAGCCACTCAGAGGTGGAAAAGGTTCTCTTTAGCACCTAGAGTTTTCTAGGATCATCTAGATACTATTACAAAAATGGTTGGAGGTTCTAATTGTGTTGATGAGATACCTTGTATGGTCTTAGGATGTGATGCGTGAAGTAGCCTGTATTGGATTTATTATGCTAGTTGGTCAGGATTAAGAAGTATTAGGCCTTAGAGTGAGGGGTGAGGTGGTCGTACATCTCAGGCCTGATGAGTGAAACCCTTCTAAGGGTGGATTAGGGTTGGGAGTGCATTGTGAGTGAAGTGAGTCCATCTGGATTAGATGAGGCATACTAAAGAGTGGTTGAGTGACGATTTGAGATATCTTCTAAGAGCGATTTGAGATGGGACCTGAGTGAGGGTTATAGAGAGAATTAGACTGACATTCTAAGGTTAGGGTAAGGTAAAGTTAATGGGTTTTGAAGTCTCCATGGGTTGAAAAGTGTATTCTGGTATTAATGAGTTGAAATTATTCTAAAGGAATCTAGAGGATGCCCTAATGGGTTAGATGAGAATGTCGAGTGGATCGACATGTTGTGCTCATATGACCAGAATGGTCTTCAGGAGATATGATTATGAGTCAAAATGGATACTGAGGCATGATGTGGGTTGAGGAGATATATCTTGAGTTACTAATTCCCTATGATAATCTAATGAGCTAGGGGATGGATGGTGTAACCTATTTTATATTGCATTCGTGAACTAGTTATGGCCCCTCCATGAGTGGGATGGAACTGGAGGGACTTCCATGAGTGAGACATGGTCTTAGATATGTGTGATATGAGACCTAAATTTAATGAAAAGGAAGTTATCATACCATCTAGATTTGCAAGGTGTCCTATTTGTGATGTGATCTGATACTAGATGGATGACCTATCCTTGAGTGATACGGTGCAGACAGGGAGCACCTTAAGTGAGAAGGGGGTATGGATTGAGACTTAGCTCTAGTTGGGTAGAGATAAATTTTCATAAGAGACATGGTAGTGGAAAGGATATGAATGGAACCACCTTGAGTGAGAAGGTATTGGCAAGACATCTTTTAGTGAGAATGTGTGTCCGTTACATAGGCATAGAACCCTACCCCATCTCTTCGGGTAGTGGTCAAGTATTTAATGAGATACCCTACCTTAAGTATTTAGGTACATTATAGGATATGGATTTTATGACATGAGGAAACGATGTGATTCATAAATAGTACCAATGAAGGTATGATTCGGTTTCGTGGTGGCATGGTGAGCACAAGATGATTTGATGCACATGGAGTTATGGTGGATGGGTTAAGACACAACATCCAATGCTCTTGTGTGACAAGTTTATTTTTATTATGCATACATGTATACAATGACCCATATTAGATGAAATTAGTGAGAACACATTGATATGTATTTCTCACACCCTTAACGGGCACCCCAGTGCACGTGCATCATTGTTTATTGTTAATGAATACACTGATGATTATTGATGTTCATATTTTTAGACATTTTTGTTGTTTTTTTACTTTTATTTGAGGGAAAAGTCTCTATAATGTGTATTGTAATACCTTTCACTAGTCTACATCCTTTTTCATATGGGAAGGCCTACATGAGGTCACGTAGTGCATCAACCTGATCACTACCAAGTGTCCTATAGGATGAAGTGTTATAAAGTATTATTTGAGAGTTTTTCTTGGTTTAATATTTGAGGATATAGTATACAAGTGGAAAATTAATGCGATGGAACTTTTTATGGACTTTGGACTGGTGATTCATGAAAAAAATTTTGGTGGGAATTCTTATTTATCAGGGGTACAAGATTTTTGTTCTTGGTTTTTTCTATTTTGGATAGTATTTTTGATCAAATATAATACATTTATTACATATTTTTATTTTTGTTTTTGGATCTTATCGCAATAGAAAATGGCCCATGTTCATGCATCATATTTGGTAAGTAGGATTCAAGTGGCACTTGTGTTCTTGTGTGTTATTATCTATACTGATGAGGGTTTAGTTGTTTAAGGTGCCCACAACTTATTGTATAGTTTTTCCCATATAACTTATTGGAGATTTCCCACATAGAATAACCTCAGTATTATCTCTAATAAAAGTCAAAAGTATAATGGTGAAGATGATCTTCAGTGGTGGATAAATTGCCCCTCTGTATAACAGATGTGTAGTGACCCCTTGGAGGGTTAGTGTAGATATAAAATGACTTAGTGGTGGACGCCATATGGTGATTGTGATGGGGTTTAATTACTTAAAGTGTAAAAAAATCAATATGGTGTTTTCCCATATAGATTCCTAGTTTCACTCTACTTGACCAAAATAGGTAGTTATAAGGACACCCTATAGAGGAATGTGGAAAGGCATATGGAAATTCTTGTGTTTTTTTATATAAATCATTCAGAGTTATTATGGTATTGAGGTTGGGTTTTGAAGGAAGGATCAGTTGGATGCCTGGAGCTTTTGATTCAAGATGTACTTTTGTTGAAAAAATGGGAGCATGGATAGATTCTTGTTGTTTTGGAATGGTACATGTGTCGTGATTTATCATGCATTTAGCCTTTCCATTAGTGATATGGCTCAAGCTATTGTTTGATATTTTCATGTGAGAGAAGTATGGACAGTGGGTTAGGTTCATGATCCTTGGATCAACGGGAAATAACTCTTGAGCATGTGAGTATATTTGCATGATCAGGTTATATAAGAGCGTACACACATTTATTTTGTGTGATATTGATGTAGATGACTGACAAGAACCTATGAGAGGGTTCGTCGGTGGTTTAATTTTCATTTGGTGGAGGAAAGTGTGGTTGGTGAGTGTTTTTGAGAAAAGTCTAGATGTGTACGAGTGAGTGAGTGTTGCATATGAATGATACATGTTCAGTTATGGACTAGTGAACGACTATGTGTGGGCCAATGATTAGAAGGTTTAGTGAGATGCTTATAGCAATGGAATCCTGAGGTCTTTGTGATAATTAGATTATGTTAGGGGTTGAAGGATGGGTGAGAAAAGATGAAAGAGTGGAAACTATGTGATGGAAGATCATATTGATTTGGTGATCGGGGGGAGGTGTAATGGAAGAATATTGGTGGGAATGATACTAATGATCATTAGAGGATGTGACCCTCATTATTTAGTAGATTTCATTCTTGGTGATCTGGGAATGGGCAGTTCATAGTATTTCATGATGGAGGTTAGGTATGAGGTTGATGATCACATATAGTCATTATGTATAGTAATGGTTAATGTGCGGGTTATGTAGATAAGTGTTTTGGTTTAGTAGGGTGATGATAAAAATAATACTATAGGGTGGAGCATCATATCAATTGTAAAGGAAAGAACCTTTCAATGGAGGCATTATAGGTTTGGTGAGACCTATTGGTATATGGTCAACATGGCATTGATATATTAGTGTGTGGGAAATATTTGATGTGTCTAGTTCCATAGTAAACACATGATTTGGGGTTCAGGTGTGATGTTGGATGGATTCTATGTGTTTACATAGATCTAGAGATACTGTTGATGTGGTTTTTGATCTACTAGTGTAATTACAACATGAGTTGGTTTTAAAATTTTATGTGGGTGTCTAGAAGATCTTAGAATGCCCGCCAATGTTAAGGAATTTTGACCGGGTGGTGTGATGATACGTCAGTAGTGCGACTGGTATTTTTTGGGAGAGGTCATCTAGAGGGTAATGATTATGTTATATGTATAATTAGATGTTGTGAGGTGGAAATCACATTGAGCATGTCGTTGGACTATAGGAAGTGATTTTTTGGTAGGCAATTTCTATAATGGAAAACATCGTGGCTTAGAATTGGCCTCTATGATTAGAGTCTTATGGTGGGAAGAAATATAATATGGGGGATGAATTAATAGATTAAACCATGGGGTCTTATGATTAAAGTGTATGGGTGAGTTCTTTCTCAGTTTTGGTGTTGATAACGAGTGGCTGGTTTGACTTTTGATGGATGGTGTGCCTTGGTCTTTAGAGCTACGTAGTAGAAGCATATTCAACGTTTGAGGGTATAACAGAATTAGATTATAGGGAATTTATGAATATGGTATGATGATATTGATGGATAAATTACTATTATAAATGTTCATGTGTGAGAAGCAATATGGAGGGGAGTTTGTAATTACGTATGGATTTCAGGGTCGTTACATTTTGGAGAGAGTTTGAATTTTGGGTATCGAGTAGGGATTCTTTTGTGGATTGGGTTTCATATTTTGAATATGATAATTAGAACATCTAAATGAGACAGTCTTTATAGATACCCAGGCTTAACATACACGTATATTACATCATTTTGGATGAATATTCAACACATCAAAAAATTAAATGCCTAAGGACTGTAATAGTTTAGTGTCTTCGAAAACTTGGAAACCTAATATTCTATCTTGGTGAAAGATATTCAATATTTCCCACAAAGATATACTAATTTAGTAATACTACTTAAAACATTTCTTTATAACCTATGGAAAAGAAACATAAAAATGGTGATATTATATTCTTAGTAAGGGTAAATAAAGGAGATATGTAAGAATAACATGAGCATAAGGGTAAGAGAACATGAAAATAAAATTTGAAGATCATACCCTACATATCAAAGTTCATATGCATGATTCATGGAATAAATATTGGAAATTCATAACACATGAATCGTAAGGTTGATAAATCCTCATAAATAAATCATGAACCATAATCTCAGGTTATATAAGTGTGGAATCTTCATAAATATCGAAAACCATTTCATGTGTCATGTTTAACTACCAAGACCATCAACATAATGGATCAGGACACACCAATTTCCCATAGTGGATCAGGACACACATGTTTCTCATTGTGGATAAGGACACACCGGTTTCCCATTTTATATCAGGACACACCTATTTCCCATTATGGATTAGAACACATCTGTTTACCATTTTGGATCAGGACACACATGTTTCCCATTGGGGATCAAGATTGTAAACATGTTTCCCATTATATGACATGAGATGTAAATATTTAACCAATACATTAGAGGGAGATATAGGTCCCACCCATCACATAATGAAATCATACATATGTGTGCCACAAGATAATAAAATATTTATCATATCATGACCCATAATAAGAGATGGGTTTCATAAACATCATATCATAACCCATGAAATTAAATGGGTATCACAAAAATTTCATCGTATAATAACCTATGTAAAATAGATAGGTTTTGTAGTCATTTAATCATAGAATAACCTATGAAAGGAAGTGGGTTTCAAAATAATTTTATCATGGTATAACCTGTGGAAGAGAAATGGGTTTTGTAAACAACTTGTTATCTTAAACATAAACCATTTAAGGACGAAATAAAAATGGTTTCCTTGGATCATATCCTCTGTAAAAAATAAACTATATCAAATGATGTAATATTATATGGAATATAATTTTAAAATATCATTTAAAGTATTTCTTGAACATAATTATCCTTTCGAATTTTAAAAGAAATTTTTAAATACAAATAATTGAAAATGTTTTCCAGGAAGATTACCTTGAAAACTTATAAAGGAATCTTTAAAAACCATTTTCAAAACATTTTAAAATATAAAAAATTTAAACATAATTTTCCTTGAAAATTATCTTAAAATATTATTTAAAAACATTTTTTAAAAACATTATTATAAATAAATGGGGTTTGAATAAGAAATATTTCTGATCGAAGACAAAAATAAGGTCAGATTTTCTTAAAAAAAATTCTTAATTATCTTAAGTACCAAAGTGTAACAACCCATAATTTTATCAATGGAAATTACCTTCTCATAATTATTTCATATAGTATAAACCACATAAAATCACTTATATAACACAATAAAAACATTATAAATGAATAATGAATGAAATAAGAGGCATTTCTAGAAGTTAAGAAACATATACCAATGGAATGGTAACTTGACATTTGGAATAGTAATATGACCCTTATGAATAGTAAACTGGCCAATAAAATGGTAAAATAATCAATGAAAGTATAAATAAAATTTAGGAATCTTATAATTGATAATATGATATAATTATATCATAGAGAAGTAAATAAATATTTTAAAAATTATTAATTAAGTGTTGTTATTTTTTATAAAACTTAAATTTTTATTTTCAATTTTATAATTAATATAATGATTTAAAATAAAATTTATTTTCATAAAATGTATTCACAAATTAATATTGTTTTGTCTTATTGTTATAATATAATATCATGAGAACTTAATTAATTTTTCAAAGTGGTATAAAATCAGTTATAATTTTAAAGTTGGTATTTTCCAAGTAAATGATGATTTTAATTAGAAACTAAATAAATCATATTTATAAAATTATTTTCATAAAATGGAGTTAATTTTTAAGTTCTAAACATTAAAAAATGGTTAGGGTGAATTTTTTGAATTTTTCTAAAATAGTTGAATTTTTGGTGAATAGTAAAATACGATAGTTTACGATATATATATTATAAGTTAAATACACTATTCCTTGAATAATAGATGATTTAAGAAACATAATAAAGAATTATTTCTTTATTTTTTTTATTTAGTCATGTAATCATCACTATTTCTTATCTTGAGTCAAAATAATAAACTAATGAATAAAATGATGAGAAAACACCACTCTCCTCCACTATGAATACTACCCTCACCACCTCTTCTCCTCACACCTCTTATACCTTCAAAATTTTATAATTTCAATCCAATAATATTTCAAAGCCTATTCTCTATGTTCCAGATATTTTGGTCTCAAAAAAATACCAAAACCAATTTCCTCAAGGTGGGATCTCAAGGAGGAGAATTCAAGAGGTAAAATCCTTTTTCTTTTTATTTTATTTTCTTTCAATTTATTTTCTTTTATTATTATATACTCACCTCCCCATATCCAAGTATCATGATAACTTCATTAAATTACATATAATTTAATGTTATTATGTTAATGGAATTATCCATAATCATTTCTTTCCCCTCACCTTTTTGTTCTAAAAATAAAAACATCGTCTGTGATGAGTTAATTTATCACATTCAGGGATGATGAGTTTATAATTTCCTTTAACACCTTCAAGGATTGTAATAAAAAAATTATGGTTGAAAAAGATTATAATATATTTATTACAACCTATTTAATGTTCTAGAACCATTATATATACATGATATTAATTAATAAAACAAAACTAGTTCATGATGCTAAAAAAACACCAAATTAATCTAAATGAATATCATTAATGTTTTATCTAATGATCCATCATCACATCTGAAAAAATGATAAATAATACCATTTAATATTTTTAAGTTCATTAAAAACATGAAATTTCAATTCTTGATAAATATTCTAGTTTTACATGATTTTCCATACTTGTATACAAGTAACCGATCATGAAAACCAAGGGAACGAATGTTGCTAAATGATAAAATTGTAACTTATACCTCATTAAAAAGGCCATAAATGAATTTAATAAAGTTATAATAAATAAAATACATGTATAAAATTCTATTAATTAATTAATCAATGGATTTAATTATATTTTCTTGGACATTAAGATCAAGTGTAGAACACTTTTGGACATGAGGTGAGGGATTCAACCCGAACCCCCATTTTTCCTTCATGTTACTCTTTCTATCTCTTTACCATAATTTAAATCTTCTTTATTTTTATATAATTATTATAAATTATATTTATATGTTACAAACTCATGTATTCATATCAGTTCATCCTTATTTTATGGGGAAATACATGTTTTTAAAAGGTTCCCTTCTCAATTCTTCCCGATTTCTTACCCATTTTCAAGTGAACTCTATAATATGTTTTAAGCCACCATTATTTTTATAAAATCACTCATTTTATAATGAAAAAATATCTCAGTTAATTTATGGGTTTATATGAAATATTTTTCCTTTTCTTATTTAAATTCTCTTTAATATTTTCCTTAGTCTATACAAAAATGTTTAATTTCTAAAGTTTCTAAAACACTTATTTTACAAGTTTTCACTTCAGTTTAACATCACTTATCATGATATATGCCTATTTTACCTTATTAATTTTCATGTATGATTTAAATCCGTTCTTTCATTGAATTTTTTATTATATTCCCATTTATTATGATTTATGACATGATTATGATACCCATTTCTTTCCATGGGTAACCCTTATGTTTACTTTTCACGTGGAACATATATTCATGAACATGTTTTGATGGGTGTGCCTAGATAACACTCCAATGCATTGGGTAATGTTTATTCACTACCGCAAATACGACCTTTATCAGTGCTAGAAAAGGGCATTAACAACGTTGTTAATCGAGGAGAAGATAGGAGGGTCCCCTTTATCAGTGCTCCAAAAAGAACAGATAAAGGCCCCTTTTATCAGTGCTTTTTTTGAGTGCTGATAAAAGTTTAAAAATCATTAAAAAAATAAGAAAAATATTTTTGAAATTCAGGGAGGCTTCAACAGTGCCCCACCCCCTTTTAACAGCACCCAGACCACCACACCGCACGCCCCGCAGCCACCACCCTCACCCACACCCTTTAACAGCGCCCCCACCACCCTTTAACAACACTAGTTGTTATTCCATCCATGCACGCGACCTGCCTTCCCCTGGATTCGAACTCGAGACCTGTTGCCTATGCACCGTAAGCCTTTACCACTCCACCATATTGTTTTTCTCTTTATTTATTAATATATCTTTTTATTTATAAATATATAGTTATATTTACTCATATATTAATATATATATATATATATTAGCATATATATCTATATTAATATATAGTTATATATATATAGTTATATTAATATATGTATATCCGCATAAATATAAATATTAATATATTTATATAGTTATATTAATACATATATATCCATATATTAATATATATATATAGTTATATTTATATATTGATATATTTATTCGTATATTAATATATATTTATAAGATCAGTTTTGAATGAATTTATAAAATATTCTTTTTATGTGTGTTTATAAATAAATAAAATCATATATACAACACACACACACATATATATTATATGTATATCTATCTGTATAATTATACATATTTATATATATTTATAAATATTATATATTAATATGTATATACATATGTTTAGAATATATAGATAATATATAAAAGTTTTTCAATATAGACACACACAAATATATATATATATATATATATATACACACACACATGTACATATTATATGAGTAAAAAATGGAGAAACCCTCAAAACCTGTAAATATAGTCAGAAAGTCAAATAAATCCTAAACTCAGGGTAATGATGAAAACATATGATCTGAGAGTCTGTTCCAGCTTCATGACTAGTCAAATCAAATATCATCAAATAATATTTGATTTTATAGGTGGTGGAGACTTAATGGACTGGTAGATCATAAGTTACAACTATTTGAAAAAAATAGCAGACAAGACAAAAGTGCTAGAAATGGGGGTTTTAAAAACCTAACAAATTGCAGAGTCACAAAAACTAGCATAACTTCTACTCCGATTGTTCGTTTAAGCTCTATAAATAGTCAAACAAAATATCATGGAATGAACTATGATATAATATGTTTTTTAGGCCAAACAGACACAATCATCAAGAGTTATAACCATTTTAAGAAAAATTTGATAGGGGTCTGGACACAGAAACTGAGTTTTGGAGGACTTATGGTGGTTCTTTGTTATTTTTCTGTTCTAAAATTGATTTGAACTATGTTATATTCATCCTAATATGTATATCACATCTCTGCCTTCGATTTGATATGTGGTAGAGCCCAAACGGACACCCGGAGCAAAAGTTATGGCCGTTTGAAGTTGAAGTTTTTTTTGAGTGGTATAACTGATTTATCATCTGTTAGTTTGATCTTATCATAGTTTAGACTAGATTAGGTTGTCACTCATTTCACGAGCTTCAATTCTACTGGTCACAGTCTTTAAATGGACACCCAAAGCAAAAGTTATGCATGGTTTAGTGAGTTGTAGGTTTCTTAGGATTTTAGGTGCTGCGAGGGTTGCAAAATTTAAAACAACAATAACTTCTATTCTGAGTGTCTGTTTTGACTCTACCACATATAAAATCGAATCTTTCAAAATATTATACACTCTGGTGATCACTAGAACCGCTTATCGTGTTCTTTAAGGCCTAAAAAGGCCCAAAATACCTTCGGACGGTCATAAGTTTGGCTCCATGTGTCCGTTTTGCCTTAACTTCTTCTTTGGGTGTCCGTTTTGCCTCAACCACATATCAGATAGAATATTTAAACTATACCTACACTATGGTGACCACTGGAATACCTTATCATATTCTTCAAGGCAGGAAATGGTCCTTAATCCCTCCAAATGTCCATAATTTCTGCTCTGGGTGTCCATTTTGCATCTACCACATATCAAATCCATATAAAACATATTTAAAAAATATTTTTTATATTTATATCCCTATAAATATACTTATATGTTAATATATTATTTTTTATGAAATATAATTTTTTTTGAAATATACACTTTATTAGCTCTAGGAAAAAAATCGCTGATAAAGCCCCCCTCTTTATCAGCGCTACTAAAAAAACACTGAAAAAGGGTGGGACTGCAGAAACCCTATTTTTGGGTAGTGATTCCCATGATACATCATGTTCAATGGTCTTAGTGTTTATCCTTGAATCATGCTCCATGTATAATGGTCTTGGTGGTTAACCTTGACTCATGCTCCATGTGCAACGATCTTGGTGGTTAGTCTTGACTCGTGCTACTCCATGTGCAATGAGCCTTGACTTATGCTTATGTCAGGTTTTATGTTACTTCCACATTACTATTATTCCATTATTAGGTGATCTCATATTCTATATGTAATTATTCCATATATGTATTCATGTTTTAGGCCTTTTTTATGTCACCATGTTGTGCCTTCTATCCCATATTCTATGCTTAATTCTTATATTTATTCCATTACTAGGATTTTTAGCTCATCCATTTTTTCATGTATTCCCTAGGTTATCCTATACAGATGAAAGGACTCAAAGGGTTTCATGATCTCATTATTAAAATTAAATAAAATATGTTTTTCCATGATTTTTATTATTTATCCAATCTTCCAAATATACTAGACTTTATGATACTTGGTTCATATTTGAAGGCTATTTATGCTTAAAATCATGTAATAATATGTCTAAAAGGATAGGGTCATTATAGATGGTATCAGAGGAAGGTCTATTTATTTTTATAGATTAGGACTAGAGCACTTTAGTAAGAACCCTAGGGGTAATTCTATCACCATGGATAACCTAGATTGAAAATTAGGCTATCAAAATTTAGGATATACTTTTCCTTTACAAGTTTATCCTTATATGTTCAAATTTTTCATTAATTATTCTTATTAGATATGTAATCAATCCCCCTAAATATAATTTATTTTTCTTAGTTAATGGATGAAAATATAATTGATGCCAAAAATCAATGTGATAGATAATGTGATGTTTTCTCTAATGATATTCCAAATATGATGGGTGCAGGAGCTCAAAACATCATGAAAGTACTTGATAAATTCTCTCAAGTTATGAATAATAAATTGAATCATATGGAAATACCTTCTTCTCCAAAGCAATATAAAGTTGTTGTTGAATCCTTCATGTGACAAAGGCTTCCCATGTTTAGTGGATCTTTCGATCCCCACCTTAAGGAACAATATATTAACTCCATTGAGAATATATCCTCTATCCTCCAGTGTTCAGAATAAGAGAAATTTGTACTGATGATATATCATTTTTCTTGGGGAAGCTGATCAATGGTGGACACTAATCAAGAACAAAAATTCCAGTGATTAAATTTATTACATGTAATGGAAGGATTTGAAGAAAATATTTTTCAATAAATATTTTCCATGAACCTTATGTCTTCAGATGGAAAGGGTGTTCCTCAGACTAAAGTAAAAGGAAGAGGATTCAATTAGAGAATACGAAGCAAAATTTAAAAGGATTGCATGATATGCCTCCAAATGTTTTACAAACATCAAAAGTAAGGTGGATCACTTCTTTAGTGGATTAAAGTTGAGTCTATAAAAACATTGAATATTTGAGACTTTAACAACTATGAATAGATTGTCCATTGTACCCTCAAGGTTGAAATGGTGAAAAAGACTCTCAGTGGTCTTATGGTCCTAGAGATAAAAAGGGGAAAATAGAGTTTAATATGGGTGGATCAACAGATAAATACTATGATGGAATGAAACCCCAATATCCCACATGTCAAAATTTTGGGATGAATCATCCTGGGAACTACCTAAAGGGAACCACGAAATGCCCAAATGTGGATGATTGGGGAACCTAGCTAATAACTTCTGAAGGGATATGAATAATCCCACTAATTTGTAATATTGAGGGAAGGTTTTGAGTAAAAATAATCCTACAGTGCAGTGTTTTGACTACAAGGAATGTGAGAATTATGCAAACCATTTCCCTAAGCGAAGGGTTTTCGAAGGAAATCAACAACAACAACCTCCAAGGAAGTAAATAAGGGTATATGGTATCACTACTGATGAGGTGGATCCTGAAAAGGATGTGCTAATAGGTTCACTAGTTATTCATTCAAGAATAGTGAACATACTATTTGATTCTAGTTCTATGAATTCTTTTATATCTTTGAAGTTTAGTATAAATATTCAAACACCACCTAAAAATATGAAGGTTCAGTTATCTATGAAAATAGAAAATGGGTAAATTATTGCATCCAAAATATATAACTCCTCTATGGTTAATGTTTGTGGACTGAACCTACCCTAAAATATTTTCATACTTCCTTTGGTGGAGTTTGATAATATATTGGACACAAATTGGCTATCTTTATAAAAATACAACATCAACTGTCAAGAAAGGGAGATCACACTTCACATCCTAAGACATCCTCTAATTCTATACATGTTTAAGGAGGAGGATGAATCTCTTTCAGAATCATCATCTAAATTTTGGATAATATTACCTTTTGATCAAGCATATCTAGCTCCAATTATTGAGACAAAGGAAAAAATCATACACAAAGACATGACCATTGTGAGGGAATACACAGATGTGTTCCTTGAAGAGTTGTTTGGTCTTCCTTCTGATCGAGAAGTTGATTTTTCAATTGAAAATATTCCTGGATTTCTGAATATATCAGTGAAACATTATAGAATGGCCACAATTGAAATAGAATCACAAAAGAATTATTTACAAGATAATTTGGGAAATGGTTTTATATGCCTGAGTGATTCACCATGGGGTGCACTAGCCCTCTTTGTCAAGAAGAAGGATAGATAAATGTGCCTCTCTATATTGATTATCATGAGATCAATAAAATCAAGATAAAGAACAAGTATCCCCTTCCAGAGATAGATTACTTTTTCAATCAAATACATGGGGCCAAGTATTTCTCTAATGTGGACCTTCGATCGAGATATCACCAACTAAAGTTGAAGAAGGAAGATATTCCCAAGATTTCCATTTGAACAAGGTATGGAAACTATGAGTTCATAGTGATTCCCTTAAAACTCACTAATGATCTATAAATTTTCATAGATATAATTAATAGTGTATTTAAATATTTCCTTGATCAATTTATGATAGTCTTTATTGTTGATATTATGTTATACTCCAAGATCAAGGAGGAACATGAGGTGAATTTGAATACCGTGTTAAAAAATTTGTGAAGGGAGAAACTATATGAAAGGTACAATAAATGTGAGTTCTAGATAGAGGATGTATCATTATTGGGGAATGTAATCACCATCAAAGGTATATTTATGGACCCTTCCAAGATAAAGGTAATCAAAGAGTGGCCTAGGCCAAAATATGTAATGAATATCCGTAGTTTTCTTAGTTTAGCTAGGTATTACCGGATCTTTGTGAATAACATATCACAATTGTAAAACCCACTAACAAAGCTAACTTATAATGGAGAAAATTTTGTCTGGGCCAATGAATGTGAAGACTACTTTAAAGATTTTAAAAATTGGGTTATCACCGCACCATTGCTCACACTACCAAAAAGTGGGGAACTCTTTGTGGTGTACAATAATGATTAAAAGAAGGGATTAGGTTGTGTACTGATGAAAAATGATAAAGTTATAGCCCATGACTTAAGGTAGTTGAAAATTCATGACAAAAACTATCCCATGCATGATTTGGAGTTGTCAGTTGTGATCTTTACATTGAAAATATGGCGACATTACCTCTATGGGGAGAATTGAGGAATATATACTGATCATAAAATCCTTAGTTATATATTCACATAGATGGAGTGTAATATTCACTAGTGAATATGGTTAGACATAATCAAGGATTAGGACTGCTCAATCCACTACCATCCTGATAAATAAAATAAGGTGGTGGATGCCCTAAGCAGAAATGATCATGCATCTTTATCAATAATAAGAATTGAGAAGGATCCAATTTTTTTAGACCTTAAAAGGATGTACATGGGATCTGTTAATGAAGGAACATCATCGATCCTTTATCAAATGAATGATCAAACATACCTCATAAAGAAAATAAAGGATTCTCAAAGAAATGATGTTGAAATTAAAGGTTGGGAGCTATCAGAAATGAGAAATCCTCAGAGTTCCAAATGGATGAGGAAGGATTTGTGAGATTTGGGTCACAACATTGTGTACCATCTAATATAAATATAAAAAAGTGATTCTGAATGATGCACATATCTCAACATTCTCTATTCACCCAGGGATCAAAAATATGTATCGAGATCTCTTATAAAATTATTGGTGAGACAATATGAAAAAAGATTTCACTAAAAATACATCAAAATTCCTAGTATTTGAGCAAGTGAAGGAATAAAGACAAAAGTCTAAGGTGATGACGCAACCATTACTCATACAAACATGGAAATGAGAAAACATCACCATGGACTTTGTCACCAGACTTTTGAAGACATCTATAAGAAACAATTCTATATGGGTTGTTGTGGATCATCTCACAAATACTGCTCACTTTATCACAATTATAAAGGAATCATCACTAGATCAATGTGCAAAAATATGAGTTATAGAAGTGGTAAGTCTGTATGGAGTACCACTATTGTTTGTATCTGATTGAGATATGATATTCACCTCTATGTTCTGGAAAAGGCACTAAAATGCTCTAAACACCGAGATGAACTTTAGTATGGCTTATCATCCTCAAACGGATGGCCAATTTTAGTAGACTATTCTTACACTATAAGAAATGTTGAGATCATGTTCTATGGACTTCAAAGGAGGATCGGACCAATATCTACCTCTAGCTGAATTCTCTTACAACAATAGTTTTCACCTGAGCATCCAAATGGATCCATATGAATCCCTTTATGGGAAAAGATTCCAAACACCAAAATGCTAGGATGAAGTCAGTGAACAGAATAAGCTTCTAGGACCTAAAATGGTCTAAGAGATGGTGGAAAAGGTGAAAACCATTCAATAGAATATCTAGGTAGCCCAAAGTCATTGAAAGAGTTATGAATACATTCGTCAATGAGACTTGGAGTTTATGGTTGGAGATATGTTATTTCTCAACATATCTCCATGGAATAGGATCATGAGATTTGGGTATAAGGGAAAGCTAAGTCTTAGGTACATTGACCCCTTCAAGATTATTGATCATGTTGGAGATGTGTCCAATTGACTAGCACTTCCACCAACCATGTCTCAAGTACACAATGTATTATACATACCCCTCTTGACGAAGTACATACTAGATCCCTCACATGGACTGAGTTTAGAGGTGGTACTGTTAGAGAATGATCTCTCTTATGAGGACAATCGAGTGAAGATATTGGATCATAGTGATAAAGTTCTATGCAACAAGACCACTCATCTAGTCAAATTACCATGGAAAAACCCAAAGTATGAAGAGGAAACATGGGAACTAGAGGAAGAGATGAAGGAGAAGTACCCTCACCTGTTTTCCCCATAGTTATAAAATGGAATTTCGAGGGAAAAATTTCATAAGGGGGAAGAATATAACATCCCAAAATTCTATCAATGAAAATTATCTTCTTATAAATATTTCATATTGTATAAACCACATAAAATCACTTTAAGAACACAATAAAAACATTATAAATAAAGAATGAATGAAATAAGAGGCATTTCTATAAGTTAAGGAACCTATACCAATGTAATAGTAACTTGACCATTGAAATAGTAATATAACCCTTATAAATAGTAAACCAGGCAATAGAATAGTAAAATCACCAATGAAAGAATAAATAAAATTTAGGAATCTTATAAATGATAATATGTTATAATTATATCATAGTATATGTAAATAAAAATTTAAAAAATTATTAATTACGTGATGGTATTTGTTTATAAAACATAAATGTTTATTTTTAATTTTATAATTAATATAATGATTTAAAAAAAATTATTTTCATAAAATGTATTCACAAATTAATATTTTGTTTTCTTATTATTATAATATAATTTTTTGATACTTTAATTAATTTTTCAATGTGTTATAAAATTAGTTATAATTTTAAAATTGGTATTTTCCAAGTAAATGGCGATTTTAATTAAAAAATAAATTAATAATATTTAGATAAATATTTTTATAAAATGGAGTTCATTTTTTAATTATAAATGTTGAAAAAAAATTAGAGTGTTTTTTTATTTTTCTAAAATAGTTGAATTTTTGGTGAATAATAAAATATGTTAATTTACGGTATATATAAATTATAATTTGAATATACTATTTATTGAGTCATCACTGATGTAAGAATAATAATATTGAATTATAATTATACATTTAGTTTATTTGGTCATGTAATCATCACTATTTCTTGTCTTGAGGTAAAATAATAAAATAATGAATAAAATAATGAGAGAACACTCCTCTCCTCCACTATAAATACCACTCCTCACCACATATTTTCCTCACACGTCTTAAAAATTAATGATTTTGAAATTTATGCCCAATAATATTTCCAAGAATCTTCCATAAATTCAGTATCCTTTTGTCTCAACAAAATACTAAAACCAATTTCCCTAAGGAGGTTCTTAAGAGGATAAATCAAGAGGTAAAATCCACTTTCTTTTTATTTTATTTTATTTCAATTTCATTTATTTTCTTATTCTCTCCTCAACTCCCATTATCCAAGTATCGTGTTAACTTCAATATATGACATATAATATAATTTTATTATTTTAATGTAAAAATAAATCATCATTTCTTTCCCCTCCCTTATTTGTTTTAAAAATGAAAAAATCGTCCGGGATGTGTTAATTTATCACATTCAAGGACGATGAGTTTACAATTTCCTTTACCACCTTCAAATATGGTCATAAAACCATTTTCATGGTTTAACAAGATTTTAATGTATGTATTAAAGTTTATTTATTGTTCTAGAACCATTATTTATATATCATATTAATTAATAAAACAAAACTAGTTCATGATGATAAAAAAACCCAAATTAATCTAGACGAATATCATTAACGTTTTATCTAATGATTCATCCTCACATATTGAACCAAAATTATATATAAGACCATTTAAAATTATTTAATTTCATTAATAACATGTAATTTCAATTCTGGACAACTATTTTAATTTTACATGATCTTCCATACATGAATACTAGTAACCAATCATGAAAACCAAGGAAACGAATGCTCCTGAACGATAAAATTGTATCTTATAACTCAAAAAATGGCTATTAATAAACTCAATAAAATTATAATAAATAAAATACATGTAGAAAAGGTTTTTAGTTAATTAATTTACTGATTTAATCTAATTATCTCGGACATTAAGATGAGGTCTAGAACACTTTCAGACATAAGGTAAGAGATTTTACCCAAACCCCCATTTTTTCAATCGGGTTACTCTTTCCCTATCTTTAACCAAATGTAAATATTATTATTTTTATATAATTCCTATAAATTCTCTTTTTACTTTCCAAATTAATGTATCCATATAACTTGATCATTATTTGAGGGGGAAATTCATGTTTTGAAAAGGCTCTCTTCTCAATTCCTTCCGACACGGAAGCCTGATTAATGGGAACTTCCCAATTTCTTACTCGTTTTCAAGTGAACTCCATAATCTATTTTAATCCACCATTATTTTTATAAAATCACACATTTTATCGATAAAAAATATCTTGTTTCATTTTTGGGTTTATATGAAATATTTCACCTTTTATGATTTAAATTATCTTTAATATTTTCCATAAACCACACTAAAATGTTTTATTTAAAAACATTATTAAACATTATTTTTAAATTTTTTCACTTCAGTTTGACATAAATTATCCTGATTTATGCCTATTTTACCTTATTAATGTTTAATTATGATTTAAATCCATTATTTAATTGAAAATTTTATGATATTCCCATTTATTATGCTTTATCACATGATTATGATACCCATTTCATTCCAGGGGTAACCCTTATGTTTAGTTTTCATGTAGCACACATATTCATGAACATGTTATGATGGGTGCACCCAGAAAATGATCTAATTAATTGGGTAATGATCATTCTCATGATAAGTCATGTGCAACGATCTTGGGGGTTAGTCTTGACTCATGCACCATATGCAATGGTCTTAGTGGTTAACCTTTACTCATGATCCATGTGCAATGGTCTTGGTTGTTAGCCTTGACTCGTGACCCTATATGTGCAATGATCCTTGACTCATTCTTATGTCATGTTTTATATTATTTCCACATTACTATTATTCCTTGATTACATGACCCCATGTATACTTCCATATGTTTATTCATGTTCCATGCCTTTTTATGTCATCATGTTGTTCCTTCTAACCCATGTGCTATGATTTATTCTTTTGTTTATTCCATTACAGGGATTTTTAGCTCGTCCCTTTGTTCATGTATTCCGTTGGTTATCCTATGAAGATGTAAGGTCTCAAATAATGTTAGTATCCCATTATGAAGAATCAATAAAATATTTTTTTATTCTTGTTAAATGATTTCAAATTACTTATCTAATATTCCAAATACACTAGACTTTACAATAATTGGTTTGTATTTTAAGGCTAATTATGCTTAAAATCATGTAATAATATGTGTAAAAGGATAGGGTCATTATAAAAGAGTGAAACAATTACTAATAAATGAAGATATCATAATCAATAAAAGGAGAATAAAAATCATGAGAGTTCATGAGAAATTTATTATATGATTTCATCAATGGAAGCATAATTGTAAATAATCATGATAAACGATGAGATTGTTGCAATAAACTCTTAACACTTTTGTAGCATTGAATCATAGTCCTCATGTGATAATAACATTACATGATGCTTAAAATATCATTAAAATAATGAGATTCATGATACAAAATTTAAAAGTTCATTATATACAGCTTCTGAAAGAGTGTAGGTTCACAACATTACATGTGTCCCAAAGAATGAAAATTGAGAAAAAAGTACCTTACAGATTTGGTAACTTTTAAACCATAAAACCCAGAAAATAGATATAAAAAATGGATATGTATATACCCATAAATATAAGGATAATAATCATATAATACATTCATGGTAATTATATAGACCATAAAAAAGAAACGAGTGGTGAATAATGCATAAGTCTCATAGAAACAAAAGTGAGACTAGAAATACCCTTACTACTGGAGTAACTTTTCAATAATGATATCCATGAAAGAATAAAATAAATTAAAACTTTTAATAAAATTAAATAAATAAAATCCATGATATAACATGTCATAGAGTATTATATACACCACATAATAGGAATAAGTGGTGAATATAGCATATATCTCATGGAAATAAAAGTGAGATGAGAAAACCCTTACCTTATGTATTGGCATTATTCATACACATTCAAACTGCATAAATAATAAATATAATTTTACTATATATATAAAGAAACATATTATTATAAATCATATTTTAAATTATTTTATTATGACTTTATATTACCCGTTTATTCACAATTTCATGTTAATGTTATGTTTCAGGTAATAACCGCTCTGTTTTTTATATATGTTTTGACTTGTTATTCTTGATCCTATTACATAGATAATGATTTAAATATTTAAATAAATTAAATCATGATTTAAATATCATATATATTTAATATATAAGTGTTTATAATAATCTATAAAACAAAGTAAAATTAAATAGAATACACCATTCATGGAGACGTTAGACCATACGTACGCAGGAATGTTGATTTCATTCTCCTATCATATTGAAAGAAATAAATTAAATGATATATATATATATTAATTAAAGTATAATTATTTTTTCATATATTGCATATATTTTTATCAAACCCTTCGTTAATAAATTCCATGTAAAGTGTGAATGAATCACATCTCTTTGAGGAGGAAGTAGTCCACACATCCATAAAAAAAGTAATCATATTCTCACAAAATGGAAAGCATGAAAGTATGTGTTATATAATAATTAAAGAAGAATAAATACCTCATAAATTTCATATATATCATAAAAAATAGTAATTACATCATTATTACCAACCTTTAGAGGTGATAATGGAAGAACAAATGATATCAATTTGCGAGGTAGTAGTTCACTGTACACACAGACGATGATTTTGTATCCCATTTGATGGAAGTCTGTGTATGTGTAGGTAGAACCATTAAAATAACAAAATATAATTATATTTAGTGTACTTATATTATTATATAATCATGGAATAATAATAATTTAAGGGGTGGATAAAGAACTAAAACAAAAGTTCTTATTGAAGGATGTTACCTCTTCTTTGGGTAATACATTTTGGTTTGAACGAAAAGACTAAAACGGTTTGATTTATGACCAAATTGAGGATTATAATATGATATGAGGAAATTTTGGATCTTATTTGGTCAGGTTATTTATGGAAGAGATGTCTTTATATGTTTTATGAAGTGTGGGGGGTGGGTTCCCTTTTATAGTGGACGAGGAGTAGAATTCTTATAAATATAAAAAGGTAAACACCAATGAGAGGTCACACTTACATAATATACCTCCAATAATGGTCCATTTTAGATAAAATTGAGAATATGGTCTAAATGTTTCCAGAAAATTTATTTTGGAAATGTTTCTTAGTTATTTTTCCCCTTAAGTTAAAGTTTAAGCACTATGTAAACTTATTTTTACCTTAGTCGCTATAATTAATTTTGACTAATTTTAATACTATTATTGGTAAAAAACTAAGTTTAACTTGCTAGAAATTATAAATTATTCTAATTCCATATATTAAATCCATTTTTCCAAATTATAAACAAATATTTATAATAAATTAATTTAAAATTACTCCTGCGTACGTGACGAGACAATGGGTTTTTAAAGTAAAAATGTTCAAAAATTTGAAATATTTTTATATCTAAATTCAATGTGAAATTGATTACAATGAACTAAATTGTATTAATATATTTCTAATGTATTTAAATATAATTTAAAACTAGTTTAAAATATAATTTAACTATAAAAATAAATTTACTGAAAATGCAGTTTTCAAATAAAATTCAGTGTTTTTCACCATTCATCAATCAAATAAAAGTACTCAGAAAAATATCAAAAATTAACCCAAAGTAAATTTTTATATTTATATTTTATAAGTGAAGTTAATTTTATCAAATAAAGTTTATAAAAGTTTCAAAAATTATATTCAAAATAGGTACTCCATTAAAAGGTGGTAAAATTACCTTTTAGAAAAAAATTTCTTTATGTGTAAAATTGGGTTTATTCTTATCTCTTGACTTAGAAAACACAGAATATGAGTGTTAAATAGTTGAATTAATAATATATATATATATTTCAATTATATCACTAATAAAAATTGGTTTAATTAATTTATTAATGTAAAACATGTTTTATTTCATAAATATAGTTTTCCAACAAAAGATTTTCTATATTTTTGAAGTTTTTTTTATTTTAATTTCTAGTTAATTAGTCACAAAATAAATATTATTATATATATGTGTAAATCATATTTTCATAATTTTATTAATATTATTTATAACCACCATTGCAATGGGTAGGTGACAACTATAATAATCTTTTAATAATATTATTAATAATACCTTGTAGTTTGGTAAAACTAGGTCTTGCATGTAGCACAAATTATTGAAGGGACTCAATATTGTGTGTAATACAAACCAAACATATTGTTGTGTGCACCCCAAGATAATATAAGTGTTGTGTGTAGTGAAATATTAATGTGGTATTGTGTATAAATCAAGTCAAATGTAGTGTTTTTGTATAACACAAGATATATTTCATGTTATGTGGAATGAAAAATATTGAAAGTATTAAATTAATTATAATTTATTTTCAAAAAATCTTATGTTGTTATATTATAAACCTCTTAAAATTAATATCTTCCTCAAAATTCATCCAGGTCACCAAATGATTTAAACTTTAAAGTTCCTTTCATAGAAACCCATATCATAAAAATGAATAATACAAATTCCATTTAAAAGGGGAAGTTTGAAATATAACAATTACCCAAAGTAACTCATGAATAGGTTTCCACCTAGGAAAATATAGGTGGGATGTAAATATTGTACTTGGATGAAAATATTAAATAATTATATATAGTGATAAAGATCACTGATCACAAGAAAGTGAATGATTAATAGAAAGTTAAGGGCCTCAAAACCATAAACCTATGATGATTTATGAGACCATCAGTTCAATGGAAATGAGTTTATTAGGATAAATCCATTTCAATATCTTTTTTATAGTGTTACAAAATTTTAAAAAGGATATATACTTACTTGATTTCATTCCATTTCATATGAATAATCACACCCATTGGTTTTTCCTTGACCAATTTCCATTTCAACCCTTACTCAAGAATAATAAAGGTGAATTTGTTATGCCTATTGGATCATGAGATCCATAATATAATGACAATTCATTCCATATATCAAATAACAATGTCTAGAATAAGTGATAAAATATTCATAAATCCGCATATAGAGAGATAATACTTTAATATCTAAAACCTCACTTGAAGTTTAGCTTAAACCATTCCATAAATGGTTAACCTTGTAACTCTTTTTAAAGATAAAAATCATTTTTTTTTGAAATAAAGTCACTAAATTTATCAAAATAATCTTAAAAATTCCCCCCATATATCATAAATTAGATTTCGGTTGTCACATACCAAACATCTGAATACCTTCATCATGAATTCTCTTGAAACATGGTAATAACCTGATTTACCATAAATCCTTGTTGAAAACATGCATGATTCCTTATTACAAAGTTTATTGGATATATTAATTAAATCCAAAAATGTTGGAAACCACTTTTTTAACAAATCATTTAATAGTTCTGAGGTCATCAATACTATCCAATTAACTTTATCCATAACAATCACCTCTTTATCCAAGCTAAACACAATTTTTTCAACATCAGGGACACATTAAGGGTTACCTTACCTTAATTAAAATATAACCTTTCCATTAAATAACATTTATAGGCCATAAAAACCATTCAACACATTTTATAAAATCCTTAATGGAAAACATATACTACATGATTCATATAACATAATTCTTGAATTCCAATACAAATACACATAAATCATCCAACTTTATTCTTAAACCATTACTTAGGCATCACCATATTATTCCTTAAAACCACTTCCCTAGAATATGAAATATGAATCATGTATTAAGGTTCCTCAACCTCAATTTAATCATGATTATTATGTATAATGTAAACAATATCATTAGAACATCCCATACCTTTCATATGTCATTCACAGTCTTTGTATCTTTATCAGTATAACCAATACCAATACCACATTCCTCTTTCTATTTATGAGATTTAGACTTAGGAAATATATTTACATAATAGCCATACTTTTCACAGCTAAGAAATTCAATGTTAACACAATTCCTTCTAGTTCCCACCACTGACTAAAACCATAAAGCATAGAGTAATAAATAATAATCATAGTGGTAAACTATATAATCATGAAAAATACTAATAAGATGTCTATGTTATGACACCATATTTAAACTGTGAAACATTAGGTTTATCTTAGGTTATTCATATCTATCTTCTATTTAAATCCTTCATAATGGTTTACAAAGAGTTTGTGAATTTCCAAAGAAAATCCCCTGAGAGTGTCAAACCAGATGTGCAGTAAGGCCTATTGTCATGCACCAGTTCCTGATCAAGTCTATCTCAAGATGGTTTTTCTAGGGATGGTACCCTTATTTACATATGTACAAGAGCCACATCCACTTTTAGTATTCATACAAGGATATAAATTTAGGGAAATACTCGCTCTATCCTTTACCAAAATTCTAGCACATTTTTCTATAATTTTACTCATCCTTAGACTTATCCAAAGATACATTGCTAGACATATCCTTATAAATATCCCTAGGTATATCACTAAATTTTTCTCATCCTAGTTTCCAAAGGTTGAATAAATATTTCCTTTGATACCAAATATAGTAACTCGGGCTTAATATACAAGGATATTCTATCATTTTAGATGAATATTCAGCACATTACAAAAGTAAATGCCTGAGGACTCTAATAATTTAGTGTCTTTGGAAACTTCTAAACATAATCTTCTATTTTGGTGAAAGATCTTCAATGTTTCCCAAAAAGATATACCCATTTAGTACTCCTATTTAAAACCTTTCTTCATAACCTAGGGAAAGGAAACATAAGAAAGAGTGGTCTCAGAAGATCAGTAAGGGTAAATAATGGAGATAGGTAAGCATGACATGAGCATAAGGGTAAGAGAACATGAGAATAAAATTTGAAGATAATACCCTACATATCAATGATTATATACATGAGTCATGGAATGCAGATTGATAGTTCATAATAAATAAATAATTAGGGTGATAAATCATCATAAATTAATCATGAACCATAATCTCATGTCATATAAGTATGTCACCATCATAAATATAGAAAACCATTTCATAAGTTAAGGTTAACTACTAGGGACATAAACATAATGGATTAGGACACAATTAATTTACATGGTGGATCATAACAAACTTGTTTCCCATATTGGGTTAGGACAAACATGTTTCTAATTTTGGATTAGGACACACCTACCTCCCATTATGGATCAGTACACACCTATTTCCCATTATGGATTAGGACACTCCTATTTCCCATTATGGATCAAGTCTGTTGACCTATTTCTTATATTATCTCATGATATATAAATATTTACTAAATTAATTATAGGGACATATCAGTCCCACCCATCACATAATGAAATCATACATATTTGTTCCATAATATAATAAAACATTTATCATATCCTGACCCATAAAAAGAGATGGATTTCATAAACATTATATCATAACCCATGAAATAAAATGGGTATCATAAAAATTTCATCATATCATAAACTATTTAAAAGAGATAGTTTCTTTAATCATTTAATAAAAGAATAACCCATGAAAATAAGTGGGTTTCATAATCATTCATGGTATTACCCATGGATGTGAAACTAGTTTCATAAACAACTTTTCATCTTAAACATAAACCATTTAAATAAAGAATAAGAACGATGTACTAGGATAATATCCCCCGTAAATCATAAAATAAATCAAGGGATGTAATATTATATGGAAAATAATTTTAAAATATCATTTAAAACACTTCTTGAACATAAATATCATTTCCACTTTTAAAAACACTTTTTAAATCATAAAACATTTTGGAAACCTTTTCTTTGACGATAAAATTGAAAACATATAAAGGAAGATTTAAAAACAATTTTACTTTTTTTAAAAGATAAAAATTTTTAAAATTATTTTTATTGAATAAAATATTAAAATATCATTTAAAAATATTTTTTGAAAACATTTTTAGAAAAAATGTTTTCTGAGTAAAACAGATTTATGACCGACGAGATAAATAAGGTTAAATTTTCTTAAAAACACTTTTTTTATTATCTTCAGTAAAAAAGAGTGAAAAAATGGTACCAATACATGAATATATCATGATTAAATAGATGATAATAAATATTATAAGAGTTCTTCAGAGAAATATTATAATATTACATCAATGGAAGCATAATCGTAAATAATCCCGATAAATGATGAGATTATAAGAATAAACTCTTACAAATTTGGTAGATTTGAACCATAAAACCCATGAGAGAATAAAATTAAATGAAGATTAAAATATAATTAAAATAAGGATATTAATTACAAAAAATGTCAAAGGATAGTATAAACACATCGTAAAAGAGTTTTGGTGGATAACATTATATGCGTCTCAAAGAAGGAAAATTGAGACAAAAGTACCTTTCTGATTTGGTAACTCTTAAACCATAAACCCCATGAAATATAGATAATAAAATGGATATGTAAATAACCATAAATATAAGTATAATAATTATATAATAAATTCATGGGTAGTATATACATCACACAAAACAAACGAGTGGTGAATAAGGCATAATTCTGGCAGGAATAAAAGTGAGACTATAAATCCTTTACTACTTGAGTAAACATTGAATAATGAGATCCATGAAAGAATAAAATAAATTGAAAATTTTAATATCATAAAATAACTAAAATAAATTATATAACATGTCATAGGTCAGTATATACACCACACAACAAGAGTAAGTGGTGAATATAACATATATCTCATGGAAATAAAAGTGAGATGAGAAAACACTTACCTTAAGTATTGACATTCTTTTTACAAGTTAAAAAATCCGATATAATATTTTAAGTATATAATAAAACCATATTATTATATATCATACCATATATTATTGTATTATGAATTTATATTATATATTTATTAACAATTTCATGTTAAAGTTATGTTTCAGGTAATAACTTCTCAGTTTTTCATACATGTATCAACTTGTTATTCTTGATCCTATTATTTAGATAATGATTTAATTATTTAAAGAATTTAAAACATTATTTAAATATCATATATATTCATTATATAATTATTTATTATAATCTATAAAATATATAAATATTAAATGGAATACATCGTTCATGGAGACGGTAGGTCGCACATACGCATGAACTCTGTTTCCATTTTCTTATCATATTGAAATAAAGAAATTAAAAGAAATATATGTATATATATATTATCATTATAGTATAATTATTATTTAATATATATCATATAGATTTACTAAACCCACACTTAATACATTCCATGTAATGTGTGAATGAATCACATCGCTTTGTGGAGGCAGTAGTCCACATATCCACAAACGAAGTTATCGTATTCCCACAAAATGGATAGCATGAAGGTATGTGTTATATAATAGTTAAAAAAATAAATACATCATAAATATCATATATATCATATAAAATTTTAATTCCATCATTATTACAAACTTTTAGAGGATGTAATGGAAGAATAAATGACATCGGTTCGCAAGACAATAGTCCATCGTACACATAAAAAATAATTTTGCATCCCATTTGATGGAAGTGTGTATATATTTAAGTATAAAAATTAACATAAAAATTATAATTATAGTGAGGATACTAATGTTTTTATATAATCATGGAATACGAATAAGTGATGTGCATGAGAAATAAATAAAACACAAGTTCTTGTTGAATGATGCGACATCTTCTTTGGGTAATTCCATTTCTTTACACAAATAGACTAACTTGGTTTGATATTTTACCAAATTGAGGCTTCTAGGATTATATCAGGGAATTTGGGAGCTTATTTGGGCATTTTTTGTATAATAAAAAGGGATTTAGAAGTGTGAAGAAGTGATGGGGTGATTTCCCTTTTATATCAGAGAAGGAGTGGCGTTATTGTAAATATTAAAAGGTAAACATTATTGAGAGGTCTACCTTACATCGTGAACCTAAAATATTTGTATATTTTAGATAAAATTGAGGTTATGGTTTAAATATGTCAATATAATTAATTTTTTAAATGTTTATAGGTTATTTTAACCCTTAAGTTAATGTTTAACCACTAAGTAAACTCATTTTTACCTTAATAACTACAATTAAATTTAATTACATTAATTAATATTTTTGGTCAAAAAGACCTTACTAGAAATTATAAATTATTATGATTTTAAATATGGAATCCATTTTTCTAAATTCTAAACATATAAGTGGTATAAATTGTAAATACCCTAACTCCAGTAGCCTAGAGCCACTGCCTTACTTAATTGCAATGGTACTATGAACAAGACTGCACATCCAAAAGGATTGAATAGTTTATCATATTTTTAAAACAAGATAAAAACATAATTTTTACATTAAAACTTGAATACAACATATCAAATCCATTATAAATACCCATAAACTCACAGATTATCTTTGAAATTCATTTATAATATACATCTTTAGATCCATGGAAAAAAAACATAAGATAATGGTGATCTCAGATGATTAGTAATGGTTATAAATAAAGTGGAATCTATTATAAATAGTCATAAACAATAAGTAAAGGTGAATAACTAAAAAAATTCCATTAAAAAAACTTGAGCATAATATGGCAGGAATAATAGCTGATTAAATAATGACATATAAATAATCAAATGAGAATGAAACTTAAAAATGGAAATTATACTAGTTGAATAATCACATGGATTATAAATTATTAGTATCATAATAAGATAATTCATAATTACAGACATCATAAACAAATTGTCAAGTCTTCAACCAAGACACCATACATAAATGGGTAGAGACCCGGTCTAGTTTTTCTCATTAGACCTACTGATGCATCAAGGGGATATAGAGGGTACCAATCATCACTTACTAAGTAAAATCCATTTTTCATATGAAAGGGTTGAAACATAATCAACATATAAATTGATATTGAAAATAGAATATTAAATGTTAATAACATTCCCTAATCAATAAACATAATCATAAACCCTCAAGTGTAATGTGACAAATGATATCAAGATAGTATATCCCCATAAATAATCATAAAAAATTCAATAAAACATGGTATATGGTAAAATAATAGATCAAAATCAATAAAGTATAATATTCAATAGAGGATGTGGAAACAGATATAAATACTCTAATAGAAACATTGATACATTTTTTTAGAGAAATACCCTTTTAGTTTTGAAAGAAGAGTTCTTTTAGAAAAATAATTTGTATTTGTCATAAAATTAGATTATAAAAATTTATATCTATAAAGAAAAGGGAAGGAAAATGAAATTATGTTTTAGTCATAAATTATGTCCATTTTAAGTGAAAACATGTAACAATAGTTTTTAAGAAGCTTTAGAATTTAGCCACTTCAGTGCTGTTTAAGAGAAAATATAAGAGTCTTTAAAGAGGAGAATGATTAATTGTTTAAATAAAACTATAAAATAAATAATATTGTATTTAACGAAAAAAGGGTGATTTTATAAAAATATTTGTGTCTTAAAACGGATTATAGACTGTACTTGAAAATGGATGAGAAATTGGTAACTTCCCTATAACCGAGCTTGCATATCACAAGGAATTGAAAAGGGGAACCTAATAAAACATGTATATCGTCATCAAATAAAGATGAACTGATGTTTATTCATGATTTTGGAATATATAAATAAAATTTAGAATATATATACAAAAATAACGAAGAATTTCATTGGGATAAATAGAGAGAAATCGTAACCTGAAGAAAAAATGGAGATTCAGGTAGAATCTCTTAATGTATGTCTGAAAGCGTTATGCACTTTTACCTAACGTCATGTATAATGAAATTAGATTCATTAATAATTTAATTCAGAAGCTATTAAACTTGCATTTGATTTATTATAATGTTATTACGTTCATTTATGGTCTTTTTGACGAGATATAAGATTTAATTTTGTCATTTAGAAGTGGTCGTTTGCTTAGTTTTCAGGATTGGTTCACTTTTATACATGTATAAATGATCATGTAAAATGGGAATAATTATCAAGAATTGAAATAATATGTTATTAATTAAAATCAAGAATATTAAATGTTCTTATATATAATTTTTTTTAGATATGAGTATTATTTATTTGATAAAATGTTAACGATAACCATTTAAATCATTTTGGATTTTTTTTCGATCATCACACACTAATTTTGTTTTATTAATTATTATTTTGTATATATACTAGTTCTATAAAACTAAATAACTTGTAATAAAATATTATAATCTATTTTAACCATAAAAATAGTTTTATGACCAGCCTTGAATGTGCTATTAGAAAAAAAAGAATCATCATCCATGAAGGTGGTAAATCGATGTATTTTTTTAAACAAAAAGGGAAATAGAAAATCATTGATAGTGGATATCCCATTATCATAATATAATTCAAGTATATATAAGATACGGGGGTTATCATTCATATTTGGATATATGAGGTAATAAAATTATAAGGGAATAAAATAAATTCAAAGAAAATTAAAAGAATAAAAGGGGATTTACCACTTCAATTCTTCTCCTTGAGAACCTTATTAAAGAACTCTGCAATGGTATTTTTGTGAGACCAGAAAGACCATAAGATGCAGGAGTGGTTTTAGGGAGGAAAATATAAGAATATAAGTAATATTAAAGGCTTTAGAGGTGTGTGGAGAAGGGGGGGGGTGATATTTATAGTGGAAGAGAGGGGTGTTTTTTGAATACTTTATTCATTTGTTTATTATTTTGGCTCAAGACTATGAATAGTTTTGATTATTATGGCTAAATACAGTAAGGATTTTATGTCAGTTATAACTAATGATTTATTATATCATTAATTATCTTTTAATTCATGCATTTGGCTGAAAATGTTAAATACCATAAACTACTATATTTCACTATTCATAAAAATTTAACTATTTTAGAAAAATCCCAAAAATTCTATTAGAGTTGGTGTCCTAGAATTAACTGTTTATAATTTTATTACATGAATATTTATTTTATTTAAATATTAAAATTATTATTACATATTTTACATGACTATGATATAATAATGTCTTAGAGTATTTGTTGCATTAATAAGGTAATTGTAGTTCCCCTCTATGATGAGAACCATTAAATCTAAAAAAATATTCTTAAATATTTTTATATGGTTGGATGAAATACTATGATGGGATACATAGTATACATACCTTCAGGTGTAAGTACTCATAACCAGATGATACTTCATATCACGAAGTTTACATTTGGTAATCTCCAAGATGGGAGATTATGAGAACAGACCCACTAGTTGGAATTCCGCATGTTTTGGTATCATCAGATATTCCTATCTATGATCATGTGTAATGGTCATTAGAATTTAATAATATCATTAATATGTTTCATGACCCACACACTTTGATTTACTGACAAAATATGTCATTCCATATGTTGGTGGGATGTAGGGTATATTGGGTGCGTCACGAATGACATGTCATTAATGGATATGTCGAGGAAGGATTTGCCCCTTCCATTTATGGAAGTTGATATCTCAGAGCTTTGATGAAAATATAACTTTCACCCTAAATTCCATGGCCACGGTGCATTGAAGAGTTTATTTCAGGTAGTCAAAGAATGAAGTATCAATCATATAGGTTGATGACACCATCACGCAGCCTGCTGGTTGAGATATTGAGACACATGGATTATATTACATAGTGAGCATTTATATGGATATCATTGTTGCAACTTTATGTTTTTTCTCCTAGGTTACTTGAACCATTTCTAGATATTAATCTTGTACTTTATAAAAGCACACCTAATTCCAATAAGAAATAATCCCAGAGGGTCACACACTAAGTGTTTCTTGTGGTATCAATAAAATTATATTTTCATTTAATTAATGTAATAAGTATTATTCTCAAGACCAAGGAATAATTTTATTCAAGTTAAAATGATTTCATAAATTAAAATAAATATTTCTTCACTGGATCATGAATAGAATATATTTATTTATTTTACTGAACATTTAATAAATATATATTTTCATGTTTTTAAATGAAAATTTTTATTTAAGACAATAAAATATTTATTCGGGTGTTCAATAAATGGAAGAGGAGTTCGAATATACCGAGACCATGTCTAGTGATAAATTAATTATTTAAAAGTTGGTAAATATTGTTTATCTAGTTGGAATAAGAAATAATAATTATAGTGTTATCATTATATGGCGCAAGATTTTATTTATGGCTCTGTTTTGTGCAAGTTAGTGCACCACAAATTATGATGCTGTTATTATTAGTAAATTGTATGAGTTTTCTCTAATGGTTATAATTGAATTTAATTTCTATTACGCAATTAAATATTGTAACTGAAACCCCAACTTGATTAATAGATAGGTTCATCTATTGTTCCAATGATCGGTGAATTCTCTCTTGACTTCACTATACTCTCTCCCTATCAATAATGAGAGAACTTCTTCAAGGTTAAAGAATGAGTGATCAATAATGATTGACACAAGACATTAACTTTTCCATGTTAGCACCCAGCGAACAATTGGCATTGATCCAAGACCATTGAATCATGTGTGGATCACCGCTATAGGTATCCTACTTTGGATCACCATGAGTACAACAAAGGCAATCCATAAGGGTCATTCCCGATGATCAATGGTGATCAAAGAAGAATGTACCAAAGACCCACATTTTTAATTTCTTTAGAAACTAATTAAATTAATTATAAACATGATGTCCAATATCGTCTATTAATATTTCAGTGTTTTCCCTTTGTATAAATCTTTCATTTAAATATGTGGATACTTGCATTAATCATCGTATTGATCTCGAATTGGTGATCGATTATGGAAAAAGAAAAGTTGGGCCCCACCCAACGTCATGCTTCCACTGTTCCCATATCCTACAAGTGGTATCAAAGCTGTCACATCATCTTTTATAATAATTTAATTAATTTGTTGATGATTTATGCTTTAATAATTTAGTTTGTCAATTCAAGTTTGATAATTTTTATAATATGAATTTGAAGATCTATTATTCCTCTACCATTTCACATAGATCTATCAGAAATGAATAATTTTTGGATTAAAATTAATTCGAGGATTTCATCAAGAGGCGTCGATGATTCTATCCAGGTAACATGACAGTACATTCTGTGAATTTAGAGTTACATGCTATGTAATCTTCAATACATTCCGTGTAATCTAGATTACACACCGTGTAGTTGTGTTCATCGCATCAAGAGTAGTTCGACAATTACTCAAGCCGCATACATTTATTAAATGTGATGCAGTTAATTCTTACACCATGTGTTGAACGGGACATATAACCATGTGATTATTGGATTACATGCCGTGTGGCACACTAGATAGGGTGTATAGTCCCTTTCATGTCAGGCCAAACCATGCATCCCATACACAACTTAGTAGACCAATGACTAGGTAACCGAGAGACAATATGGCATGTGGATCACTAGACACGCAGTGTATTCTGATATTTTCAAATTACACCACACATGCTGAGTCTTTAGGCATGTACTTTGGATAAATAGTGAAGGTATTATATGCCGTGTAGTCAGAACTACACACCGTGTACTTTACCAAAATATACAGAACTAAAAATTTAATATCTACATAATGTTCGATTTGTATATCATAAATAAATAATATTACAAGTTGTTACTCTATGAATTGAATCATAACACATGGCTAAAAAATCATGTGATTCATGTAATCATTCTTGAATTACACATTGTGATATCAAGCATTAAATTGTGTATTCAATATTTCATGAGAGTAAAACAGTATACAAATATAATGCATGTTTGGTAGAGTCAAACAATTATACACCATGTTAGCTGCAAGGTAATGTATGAGAATCTCATGGAAATTAAGAAAAGGATTAAGATAAAAGGATTGATTAATTAAAGATAATAATTAATTAATTCAAACATGATTTATCGTGAAGAATGATTAAATAATTGAATGCTAGTTTTATTAAATGTGTAATTTGTTGCATGTATGTGGATGATCATGATCTATACCCTACCTTTGTATGCGATTGGTTTCCTTTTAATTTAATTAAATTAAATTATTGGTCTGCATGCCATCTCTCATTATTAATATGTAGGGCCTACATGCCCATGGTTTCATTTTATGTAAACACCCATTTTACCCCTCACCTATGTGTGAGTTAAAAAGCATATGTAATGGATAGAACTCCCAAGATTGTAGAGGTGGTTCAAGTTAGGAGCCAAAGAAAAACCAATCCAACATGATAAAAAGGTGGATAATTGCAAAGCTATAAACACAAAACTTAAAAAGGATCAAGTGATTCTCCCCCAGGTCATCGGTTAGTTTATCAACCGCTAGATAAACTAACCATTATAAAATCTCATTATCATGCTTTTTTCTTTATTTTATTTCTGTTAGTTGCATTGTTTTTAATTATGGATTTATTGTTGTGACTACATAATTAATGAATTAACAAGCATGTAAGATGGAACTAAAATAAATCTAGATTATGTGTAAATTATTATCCAGACATGGTTAATCACTTAAGTAAATTCCACTGAATATTAACAAGAATATGATAAAGATAATAAGCAATTTATGAATAAGATATAATAATCCTTCCATAAAATATTATGCCAAACTAAGCCTTTAATTACTTGATTAAGATAAAGACTCAATAAAACTATGTGTTTGACTAACCCTTGTTGGGACAATTACTTTTATAAAGGAAGATATTATAAAAGTTTTTGGTTAACCATTTTACATTAGAGGAGTATCCCTTCATAGACATGGTGTGAATTTGGAGGCAAGTGTTGGGGAAATCCAAGTTAAGAATTTAGGATTGGAGAGTCCACTCAATGGATCAAAGAGCTGTAAGACAATAATTGGAAAAGACCCACCTACCTAAATACCTTCAAATAGCTTGAACAACCCTTGTTAGGGTTATGCAAAGGGGAATATGGAACTTTTCCACTAGAATGTCCAATAAAATAGACATTCTGAGTACAACAGTGAGGGCTATTGGGACTTGATAAAATAGTGGGAGACTTAATAAAAATAAATTTATTATTTATAATAAAATTTTAATCAAGAAAGTACTAATAGTATTCTCTTTCAATTGTAGAGTAACAAATGACATGCTTGTCAACCACACTATCTCTGTGATCAATACGAGATAAAGATAACATCCTCACTGGTAGTAACTTTCAAGAATGTTTTAGATGCCTCCATGTTATTCTATGCCATGAATGGAAATATTATGTGATGGAGTCCTCATTACCTGATCCTCCATCCCAAGAGGCATGTGATGAAGAGTTCCTAGTCAACAAGAAACATATGAATGACATGATTGACATTCAATGTTTGACGCTATCATTAATGTATAGTGATGTAAATACCTAAAAATTCCATATAATATTTTTTAATTTCTTTGGGATTATTACGAGTCTGTAAAAATTGACGGAGCTTGATTCCGATTCCCGGTGTGCCCAGAACAGAATATTAAACTTTTTTTAAGGTATGTTCAGAAAACACACAGGCAGAATTTTGTATCATTTGAACTGGTTCTCAGATTAAAAATCTGAGGGCACCATTGAATCTGTAGCACTAAGATTCAATTAAAGGAGGATTAACTTTTACCATAGCGGGTCGGGTAAAAAAGTTTGTTTTTGTGACTTTTAAAGAAATAATAAAATATCATAAAAATTTTTATTTTATTTTCCTATCTCCTGTTGAGCAGTAGTGGTGGGACCGATGGGTTGTCAAACCATTTAATGGCTTGACTCTTCGGTTTTTAACCAAAATATTGAGAGATTAATAGGTTCATTCTTCAATTAAACTCATTAATCTCTCATTGCATTAACCTACTTTCCCCTCTATTTAATTGAGGTTTGGGAAGGGGTTTTTGACATGGCTGTGAGGAACCTCTGGAGAAGTATCGTGACATCTTTCACATAAGAATGGAGGCTTGGACAACAATGATCTAGTATCAAAAAATGTCTTTAGCTTCATAAAGCATGAATTATTCTTCAACAACCATGATGTCACCTCCAATTACGTGGTAGGGTTTTTTTTTAAATTCATGTTAATTGTTTCTTTGCCGCGTTCTTGAAGCATGATGAATTAGGGATTTTCTGAAAGGGATTAAATTTATCTTTGTGATGAATTGTTTATTAACCGCTTGATATAATTCTAATGCGGAGGGCATGGACAAAACGAACAAGGCCTGGACCCTCCGTCACTTATGTATTTGTCTCGTTCTTTAATGGTGAATTTATAATCTGAGCAACAAGATGAATTTGGGAGACACATAGAGATGATGAAATCCCGGGAGTCCTGTAGGTGTGTTGGAAAGGGAAAACAGACTACCAGAGCTCACCCAGCAGCCCACGAAAATCTGCCGGCATAACGGCCCTGGTGACCGACACAGAGGGGAGCCGCAACACCAGGTTGTGGTAACATTAGAGGGAGACCGACTGTGTTGATGGAAGGGCAGTGCAACTTTGCACGCCATAGGTGGAGGTCGTGTCTTCGATGCCGCGGAGGAGGGGGACCCATTCCTTTTGGGTCCCATGGATAGTAAGGTAGCACCACGTGGTGTCGTTGGTTGAAGAGCCGAACATGCTCTTTGACCCATTTAGGAATAAGGGGCCACACGACCCCTGATGTGGGTCATGCCAGCTGGCTGGCCAAGCCAGTCCGCTGCCCAGTGGACCGATCCCATTAGGGCCCAGTCGGTCCGGGCCAAGACGGTCTGTGGCCCAGATGGTTTGTGCTAGGCCGGGTCAGACCGACCTGGTCGGACCAGACCCGGACTTATTTTTGGCCCAGATATGCTAAAAAGGTCGTATCTTACAAACCAGACGTCTGTTTGATGAACCATCTATGACACTAGAATCCTTAAAATGAGAAGGTCCTCTTGACATAATCTACCTGATTTTTGAAGAAATTTGGAGTATGGATAGGTTGGATCGTACCAGAATCCAACCGAGACCTTGCCACTAAAATGCCTATAACTGTTAGACTAGGCGTCCGATTGACACACCATCTGTTGCATTTGAAACCTTATGACATGATAGATCATTGTGTTACTTCTTTGTGGGACTTCGTGTTGGATAATTTATGACTGATGTCTTGAGGAGCGGATCCTCCTAGAATCAAGCATACTATGTACGAGAATCTAGTGGCTAGATAAGACATGAAGAATGAATGAAGATCATGTGTGGATTAGCACCTAGTGATCCTGTGTGGATCAGATCCTAGTGATTCTGTGTGGGTCAGAACCTAGAGATCCTATGTGGATCTGTACCTAGTGATTTTATTTGGATCACCACCTAGAGATCATGTGTGGATCAACACCGATCAATCCTGCGTGGATCTGCACTTAGCAATCCTGTGTGGACCAGCACGAAGAGATCCTATGTGGATCGACAGCAGAAACCTTTACATAATAAGATGATATATCTTTAAGACTAATCATATATAGTTATGTACTTAATTTATACCTAGATTGAGTTGAGTCTTTTGTTTTCTGCTTTGTGATAGAGATCAGGCATTGTGGTTTTACTTTGTGGAATTCTGAGAGATCTTCAGGGGTCTTGGGGTCCCTACTGGGTATTTGTTGTACTCACCCCTACATGGTATTTTCCCACAGCTTTTCGTATCCCATGTAGATTATGGGTATCCTTGAATGAGACTCAGGGAGCTAGGACCTGACGGTGGATGATAGTGACAGTTGACATGGAGAGATGTGGAGACGATCTGTACCTACCCTTAAGGTAGGATCCTTGGTGGGTGATCTCATGAGTTGCTTTCTATTTTTCTGTTATATTGTATCTTTTAGTAGGTCTTGTATTCCTCCCCCTTTACTTTCAGTACACACTTTTACTTCAACTATTTTACTACGTGGTTTAATTTTGGTTGTGTACCTAGTCTATGTGTGTACAAGTTTAATGGCAACGACTTCTTGTTTTAGGGATACATCTTTCCGGTGCTAGTCGCCAACCCTTGAACTATGGAAGGCGGGTTTGGGGTAGTCACAGTACGGGCCCCAAGGGATGGTTCATGACAAGTGAACTCATAAACTCTCATGAAAACATGGATTACTATAGCATGGTTGAGCACAACTGTGGTCTTTACTAGGAGAGATCCAGAAATAAATGGTTTGAGATCTCCAAGGTACTCTTTTAGAGTAATCTTAGAGAGGGTGCCCCAGCTGAGTCTCACGTAATCTAGCTAATTGGATACATTGAGTTCTTGAAGGTTCTAGGATTTAAACTACCCAAAGATGTGAGAACTGGTCTCATTCTCGCATCATTCCCTCAGAGCTTCTATATCGTTTTTGTAAATTTTAATATGAACTACATTGATAAGTCTGTTCCAGATCTTATTATCCTCCTTTTCTAAGTGGATAAAAAAATGAAATAAAAAAAACTAATATCCTTATGGTGAATAAGAGGAAAGGAAAGGAAAATATATTTAATACAAAATATTATTCACGCCCTTACAAGAAAATTAATATGAAAGGGGAGGCAAGGGAATACGAAGTTGTTTGTTTTTTATGTGGAAAAAGGGCCACTGGAATAAAAACTTCACCCATACAAAGAAGTAAGGGTAACATTTAGGTGCGTTCGTTATCAAGTGAAATATATCTATTTCTACAAATTGGGTATTAGATATAGCTTGTGGTGCTCGCATAGGTATCTAAATACAACAACCAAGTAGATTCAAGAAAATTGACTGAGGAGAGGTAGATCTATGAGTTTCCAACAGTGATAGACTTTCACTTGTAGCTATCAGGGACTACCACCTCACGCTGCTGACTAGGATGATATTGGTATTGAAGGGTTGTTATTATGTGCCTTCTGTAACCAAAAACATAATTTCTATATTCATACTAGATAAAGATATATTTATTTTCATGTTCATAAATGAATGTCGCTTCTTTAATAGAGATATAATATGTTTTTCTAAGGCACATTTATATAGCGGTCTTTACGTGTTGGATTACATAAACCAATTAATGGAAATCAAGAACAAAATTACTTCACATGACTATTATCACACACAACATTAACATCACCATCTAGGTCATTTAAATGAGAAACTCTTGAAAAACTTACATCAAGATGGATATTTAAATTATTTTGAACTAAAACCACTTGGTGTATGTCATGCATGTTTACAAGGAAAAATGACCAAATCACCATTTAGTTGGAAAGGTGAAAGGGATAAAAAGATTCTTTAATTGGTTCATACTGATTTGTGTGGACCATTTCCAGTTTAAGAAAGGGGTGGTTACTCATTATTTATAACTTTTACTGATTATTTTAGTAGACATGGATATATTTACATAATGAGGTATAAGTAGGATTTTTTAAATTAGTTCAATGAATACAAGAATGAAGTTGAGAACCATCTTGGTAAGAAGATTAAAAAACTCTTCTCAGACCAAGGTGGATAATATCTTAATCAAGACTTCATTGATTACTTATGGGATTTTGGGATCCTACCCCAACTCACTCATCCTTACACACCTTAGTGGAATGGTGTACGAGAAATAAGGAACCACACCTTGTTGAACATGGTGAGATCAATGATGATTCATGAAAGTATTCCATTATCCTTTTGGGGATATGTGTTACAAATAGTGGCACACATACTGAACCAAGTTCCAAATAAATTGATAAATGTTTTTCCAAATAAGTTTTGGAGTGGAAGAAAAGCCATGTTATAGAATTTTCATGTGTGGGGAAGTGAAGAATTTGTTAAGGCCTCTTCAGGTAACAAAATTACACCCCAGGGAACAAAGTGTACCTTTATAGGATAACCTAAATAAACAAGGGTAAATTACCAATACAACCCCTTATACAAAAAGGTTATAGTGGAAAGACATGCTATATTCTTTGATAAGGATAACATACCCAAAAGAGATAGTGGGAGTGAGATAGACTTTGGTGAAGTTTAGGGTCAAGGCACACAAGAGCTGGTATAGGATTAGATTCCACAGAGCCCCGTGGAAGAAGATTTTGTTCCAGAGTCACAAGATCTGTGTATGAGTACAGAGAGGTTAGAGAACTGGCATGGTACAATTTTCTAGTCACCAAGGATGCTGAATCATTATTAGTTTAAAATATTGATCCTCTAACCTATAAGAAAGTAATTAGTGGCACAAATTCTTCCAAGTGGAAAGAAGGCATGAACTCTGAAATAGATTCCATGTACCAAAACCAAGTCTGGATTTTGGTAGATCCTCTAGTAGATGTAAAGCCTACTAGTTGAAAATGGGAATTCAAGAAGAAACTGGACATGGAAGGATAAGTTAGTACCAATAAGGCATGACTGGTTGAAAAAGAGTTTAAAAAACATCAAGTTATTGTCTACGATGAAACTTTTTCACCAGTTGCAATGCTGAAATACATTAGAATTATATTGACCATTTCCACTTACCATGACTGTGAGATTTGGAAAATGGATTTCCAAACAATCTTCCTTAATGAGAAACTTCAGGAAGACGTCTGTATGACAAAACCTGAAAGGCTTATTAACTTAAAGGATTCCAATAAGATATTCACTTTGGAAAAATTAATTTATAGATTAAAGAAAGTATCCAAGTCATGGAACATTCATATTGATGAACCCATAAAGAAATTTCGTTTTATAAAGAATGAATGTGAGCCTTTTGTCTCTAAACAGTTTAGTGGGAGTGCAGTAGTTTTCTTAATAGTATATATTGAGGACATATTACTTAATGGAAATGAAATACCTGTCTTACAGTCTGTTAAGTCATGGTTGAATAAATGGTTATCCATGCAGGACTTCGGTGATGAAACATATATTCTTGGGATAAAGATCCATCATGATATATCCAAGAGATTTGTAGGCCTAAGTCAAAGTACATACGTTGAAAACATACTGAAAAGATTCAGTATGGAACAATCCAAGAGGGGATTTTTTCCAGCATCACATGAAATTCATCTTTCCAATAAAATGTGTCCTCAGATGCATGAGGAAATAAAGAGAATGGAAAGGACTCCATAAGCATCAGTGACTGGGTCAGTCATACATGACATGCTTTGTACTATGATAGATATCACATATGCATTAAGTGTTGTAGGAAGATATCAAGATGATCTAGGTGACCACCATTTGATGGCATTCAAGAATATCCTTAAGTATTTGAGGCATACTAAGGATATGTTCCTAGTTTATAGAGGATATGAGGAACTAGTCATTAGAGGTTATACAATTTGTAGTTTCCAGACTGATCAAGATGATATAAAGTCACAAACGGGATACATATTCATTTTGAATGGAGGTGCTATGAGATGGAAGATATAAATGTAGAGTGTGGTCATAGATTCTACAGTAGATTCCGAGTACATCGTACATTCTAAGGTAGATAAAGAAGCAGTTTAGATGCAAAGCTTCATCCAAGATCTAGATGTAGAACCTAGCAGTAAAGATCTCATCACACTCTATTGTGATAATAATACAACGGTGGCTCTCACAAAAGAGCCAAGGTCACAATAGTGGACAAAGAAAATACTTTAGAAGTATCATTTCTTGAAGGATTTTTCTTAGCGAGGTGAAGTTGTAGTAATATTCATTTCCATGAAAGACAATGTGGTGGACCCCTTTACTAAGGACTTAACTTAGTAGAAACATGATCATCAGGTGAGGTCTAGTGGTCTGAAAGTCATAGACAGTTGGATCTAGTCTAAGTTGAAGTTTGTTAGAGTTGGTATCCTTAAATCAACTATTTTTACTTTGATTACATGAATATTTAATGTATTTAAGTATTAAAATTGTTATTACATATTCTTCATGACTATGATGTAATACTTTCCTAGAGTATTTTTTTCATTTATAAGGTCATGGATGTTCCCCGCTATGCTTAGAACCTTAAAATGCTACAACAATATTCTTAAATATTGTTCTATGGTAGGATGACATACTATGATGGGACACATAGTATACTGACTGTTAGGTGAGAGTACTCATAAGAACATGAGACATACTTTCATAAAGTTCACACTTGGTAATCTCCAAGATAGGGGATTATGAGAATAGACCCGCCAGTAGGAATTCCTCATGTTTTTGTATCATCAGATATTCTTATATGCGAGCATGTTTAATGGTTCTCAGACTTTAATATTATCATTAATACATGTCATAGATTGCACAATTTGATTTAATAACACAAACTGTCACACCATATGTAGGAGGGAAGTATGGTATGATGGGTGCATCATGAATGACATGTTATTAATCGATAAGTCGAGGAAGGAATTGTACCTTCCATTTACGGAAGTTGATATCTCGGCTCCTTGATTGAAATAGAATCATCAACCTAAATTCTATGGCCATGGTGTATCGATGAGTTTATTTTAGGTAGTCAAAGAATGTTGTATCAAGCATATAGGTTGATGACACTAATCATGCAACCTACTAGATGAGATATTGAGACATATGGATTATATTACACAGTGAGAGTTCATACATGGATGTCATTGTTGTGGCATTAAGTTCATTCTCTTGGGAACCTTGACTTGTTTCTAGATTGTAATCATGAACTTTAGGTAAGCACAATAAATGAAAATGATAATGAATCCTAGAGGGTCACACACTAAGTGTTTCTGGTGGTCTTGATTAAATTCTATTTGAATTTAATTAATGTAATAAATATTATTCTCAAGACGAAGGAATAATTTTATTCAAGTTAAAATGATTGAATAAATTAAAATAAATATTTATTCACCAGATCATGAATAGAATATATTTATGTATTTTATTGAACATTTAATAAATATATTTTACTATTTTGTAAATGAAAATATTTATTTAAGAGCATAAAATATTTATTTGGGTGTTCAATACATGGAAGAGGAGTTCGAATGGACCAAGTCCATGTCTGGTGATAAATTAATTATTTACAAGTCAGCAAATATTTTTTATCCAATTGGCACAAGAAATAATAATAAAAGTGTTATCATTATATGGAAGAAGATTTTATTTACTGTTCCATTTTTTGTAAGTTGGCGCACCACAAATAATGATTCTATTATTATTATTAAATGGAACGGGTTTTCTCGAATGGTTATCATTTCATTTAATCGTTATTATGAAATTAAATATTTTAATTGAAACCCTAGATCAATTAATAGACGATTGCATCTATTATGCCAACAGTTGGTGAATTCTCTCTCAACTTCTCTCTGCTATCTCTCTCTCAAGAATGAGATAACTTCTTCAAGACCGAAGATTGAGTGATCAAGAATGATTGACGAAAGACATTTTCTTCACTGTTCTAGCACCTGGAGAATGAGTGGAGTTGATTAGAGACCATTGAAGTATGTGTGGATCACCACTAGTGGTATTATAATTTGGATCCTCATGGGTGCAAAAAAGGCAATCTAGAAGGGTCATTCGGGACGATCAATGATCATCAACGAAGAAAGTTCCAAAGACTCAGGTATTTAATTTCTTCAGAAATTAATTAAATTAATTATAAACATGATGTGAAATATCCACTCTCAATGTTCCGGTGTTTTTTATTCATTGTTTAAATCTTTGATTTAAATCCCTCGATACTAGTGTTTATCATCAAATTGATCCCGAATTGGTCATCGATTATGGAAAAAGAAAAGTTGGGCCCCACCCAACATCGCGCCTCCGTTGTTCCTGAATCCTACAAGTTCACCCCAATTTTCTTGATGCGTAGAATTCAAAAATTAACTCCATTTTATAAAAATAATTTTATAAATATGAGAGATTTAATTTTAAAATTAAATCATCATTTACATGAAACATGTCAAAATTTTTATTATAACTATTTTTATAAAACTTTGAAAAATTAATTAAGGAATCATAAATTTATCTTATAATTATAAGACAAAAAATTATTAATTTATTAAAATAAATTTTATTTTAAATAATCATATTAATTATAAAATTTTAAATAAAAACTTATGTTTCAAAAATACCAACACTTAATTTATCATTTTAAAAAATTTATTTAATTATTCCATGCTATAAATATAACATATTTTCATTTATAAGATACCTAAATTGTATTTGTACTTTCATAGGTGAAGTTACTATTCTATTAGAAATAATACTATTCATAATAGTCACATAATTATTCCAATGGTCATATTTAATTGTATATTATGATTCTAAACTTGGTGTTGCGTGAATCATAAAATATAGAAGATGTTAAATATTAAAAGATAAAAAACATAAAATATTGGGGTGTTACATTCTCCCCTCCAAAAAATTTAATCCTCAAAATTTCCATAATTTCATCTCATAAAAAGATTTGATTAGTTCTTCATCACCAATACATTGGGTTCACACATTGCCTCTTCAGTTTTATGAATTTTCCAAAGTACCTTTTCTAGTCAAATCATATGATTCCTCAACACCTATTATATAGTGTCCATAATATGAATAGGCTCTCCATAGTAAGATAAATCAGGTTCCAATTCAATTCCTTCATAAGTGAGAACATGCATTGGGTCTGATATGTTCTTCCTTTACAAAGAGTTATAGACCACATTGTGTAGTTTAGAAAGGCTATGTGGCATCACAAAATGATAAGTCACAGCTCTAATTATCTACATGATTTTAAAAGGACCAACATACCTAGGGTTTCGTTTCCTTTCATTTCCAAATATTATAACACCCTTCTAGGGAGATACTCTCAAGAAAACATGACATACGACTTGAGATTCCAAATATTTCCTTTGTTTGTCAACATAGTGCTGAAATAGTGGGTTCCCTAGACCCAACTATGTAGTACTTTTGATTACCATATCATGTGTATAGTTAGTTATACATGATGTCATCTTACCATTATAGAGTACAATTTTTGGCATCCACTATTATAATGGCAATGTCCAAAGATTAATTTTCATGTCGAGAGGTTATAGAAGATCCCAAGCTATAATGATAACCTTGAGATACTATGACATTAATCTTAAATATATGTTCTATGGTCTAGATACATCTTATTTTCTGGAAATAGTATATGTTTGACTATCCAGTGTTGGGTGCTCATAATAATTGATACTTCTTCTCATGATGTTCACACTAGGTGATCTCCAGTGGTGAGATCATGAGGATGGACCCACCAATAAGAAAACCATATGTTTTGGGTTTTATTGGTTGTTCCTATCTACGAACATGTGTATTGGTCTCCTGAAATGAGATCATTATCGATGTGTACCATTTGATTGTGTACTTTGATGCAAGAAAAAACATGGTATTGAAATCATGGAGAGGTAGCTTGTGTTGTGTGCGTCATTAGTGGTATGACATTGGTTGAATGGTGAAGAAAGGATTTGTTGCTTCCAAATTTAGGAAGTTGTATATCTCAGGCCTGGTTGATCAGGATGGTGATGCCTTCATAAGTCTTTGTCTAAACTAGTAAAAAAATAAATCCATCTAGATTGATCAACAAATAATAAATCAAGAAAAAGGATGATGACACAAGTGTGCGTCCTGCATTATGAGATATTTAATGACAAAGATATTATAGTGCACAGTCAGCATTTGTAGGTTGTTTGTCATTGCTATGACAATACTTATCTATTTAGGGGTCATGATGGGTTACTAGAATCCACTCTTGGTCTGTTAATTTTTTCACTTCTATTGAGATAAAGGCCTCAAAGGTCACACATAATAGCATATTCAAGAATCCAACCTATTTAGTTGAATATGTATATGGACCTAGTGGGCCCTGCCACACGGTCAGAGTGTTGTCCAAGTTTTAGATCACCAAAATAATTAAATAAATTCATTAATATTAATGTTATGAATATTTGGTAATGAATTTATTAAATTTATTTACAATTTTAGTAAATACTGGATAATATTAATCGAACAAATATTATTTTAGTATTCAAGGTTCATTTAATATTAAGCGAGACAATGATTCGAGTTAAATGGCTCAATTTTAATCATGTAATATATTATATATATATATATATATATTACAAGTAGGTGATAAAATAATAAATAATATTGGCATATTTTAGTTCATCAAAATTATTTATTTAGTGGATGTTGAAATAAACGGGGGTCGGGGTACCCTACCGGGTATTTACCAAGTCCACTATAAATACTTGGGAGGATCTCTCTCATTGGAACTATTCATTCATTCCATGGAATGAAATCTAGAGCATCTATATCCTATCGCTCTCTATATAGAGAATCTCTCAATCCATGAAGCTCAGATCAAGATCTCTCTCAGGCATCAAAGGGATCTCGATGCGGTGATTGTCAGGATGTCAAAGAAATCATTGGATCTCCACACTAGCACCTAGAATTCGATGATTGATGTTCCAGTTCATTTTTGAAGCACATGTGGATGATCTAGACAGATCCTACTATGGATTCTTCAAGTAGCGATCTCCAACAAGGATTTTTATTCGAGCATTCATTCGAATTTGAAATAGGTATGTTTTCAATTTAATTTTTTGATCTTTACAATTTATACGAGATCCTCGAACCTCACTGGGGCTCGGGTCGTCGGCGTCGATAAGTACTGTTGATCCAACAACAAAAAATTTAAAAATCCCCAGCCCACCGGCTTCTGCTACGGGCCCTAAAACCTATCAGTGGTATCAAAGCAATCACATAGATTTTCTTATCCTATAAAATTTAATTTTCATTACAGTTAAGTAGAAGGTGCAAAAAACTATCCCAACGGTTCAAACCACGTGTCGATCCATTCTCGAATAACCAAGATATGGCTATTATATTTTTTGAGATTAGATTGAAATTCACATTTTGATCATGTGTATTAAATTTTAATTAATTTCTAAGAACCGATCAAGTTTAATTGGTACATCAAATATAAATAAAATTATATGCAAATTATAAAATTTACAATTTTCGAATTTGCATAATAATTTTATTATTATAATAATATTTATTTTATTATTATAACAATTATATAATAATAAATTATTATTTTATTATAATAATTTTATTATTATTAAATTAAAAGGCCAAGTAGCCTTTAGAAATTTGTATGTGTGGAAAAACACACAAAAGAAAAAAATGAGAAGGGTAGAGACTTGACCTCAAAAAATGATGAGGAATCTTTTAAAAAAAATGAATAAAACCCAAGTGGGGTTTTTATGGGGGTAGGGCGGTGGGTCAAACAAGGAAAAAAATAAATACTTCAAAAGAATTCTTAAAGAAAAAAAATAAATCTAAAGGGGGTCCGCACATACCCCGTAGTTGTCTTCCTCAGGATGAAACCCCATGCGACTCGCATAGCCCTCACCTTCCGCCTTCCCCACTGCCTGGCGCTGCACCGGCCGACGACCCCTAGTCCACTCTCCACCCAGTGATTCGTTGTGCCCCCACCGCACATCTTCCCTCTGACACCACCCCAGCTTCTTCCCCGCCGTGCCCGGGTGGCCTCCATCTTGTAGCAGCTAATCGCCCGAGTGACCCTACATCCTCCCATAGGTGAACCTCACATAGGTGATCGACCACCTCCTTTGGATCCAACCTCCACCACTAGGACCCCACTCCACTGCAGATCTACCTCTGGATTCGCCCTGCGCTACCCCGTGCCCTCCGGACTGCCATTGGCCTCCACCCCCCTAGCCACCTTGACCTTCTCAGCAACTGTCACCAGCCCGCGACCTCCCTCCCCACCGGCCAGCAAGTGGCCAACTTCCGCCTAACCCGGCCTCTATGCCGACCAGATCCCAAGCCACCACCTACAGTCCCGCTGCCTCTCTCCACACCCCTCATCGGACCGCCGCAAGGCAGCTGATGACCCCATACCATCGCGGAGGACCATCCACTCCTCCTCTCTTAGCCGGACCTGCCAAGGCCGCCGATATCATTGTCATCCGGGGTCATTCTGCCTAGCAGAGTCGCACAAGTTAGAGAGATACTCCTTTATTTTTCCTGAAAGTTATTTTTCATAGGCAAAAATTGGCTTTGAAATGGTCCAAGAGGACCTGCCCAACCTGGAACGGGTTTGGGAAGATTGGCTCGGTCCAGTTTGGCACTTACATGACCTGACATGACTCTGAGCGAGTTTGGACCGACCCGCACAAGCCATGCAATGATGTTTTGGGGACTAACCAATTAAATTAATCAAAATTAATTAATTTCATTAATTTAATTTTAGTATATAAATTAAATTAATTAAAAATTAAATTTGGTTAATTTTTTTAATACCTAGTATATAAATTAATTTGATTTTGTAATGAAATTAAATTAAATTAATTAATTTAATTTTGGAATAAAAAATAAATTAATTGGTGGAATGAATTATAATTAATTTTTTTGAATTTATTATTTAATTTAATTATATAACCCTCATACTTATTTTATTCATTTTGATTTTACCGCACATTATTTACTCGCATTCTGGTCTTGAGCATCAACCCATGTATGTTGCATTTATTCAATTAATTATTTTAACTGTGTGCGATGATTGAAATTAATTAAATAGATGGTATGCGCATCATCTTTCATTTTTGGATGAAATGTATAAGGACTTGTGTATCCAATTTACCTGATGCACATTTATACCCATAGCCCCCTCACCTATGCGCGAGTACATTTGTACTTTGGATGAAGACGGTGAACGACACAGACACCGCTAAGATAAGGTGGTGTACGTTGATCAAGACGATGCAAGACGTGACATGGATCGCACCAAGATGAGGCAATACTCCAAGATATGACATGGACCCCAACAAGATGGGGTGATACTTTAGATGAGAAGTGGACATACATGATAGAACAAGCTGTATTATGAGTCAAGATTTGGCTCAGGTATGATGCCCTTAAGACATTTAGATGCTCAAGACCAGTCAGGCGGTAGTTTACCTTTATGCATTTATCTATTATTTTATTCATTTTAGAATAGTGAGACAAAAACATAAAATAATAGATAATAAAATGTGTAAAGAAGCGGAGTATGTTTTTCTAATAATGTTTAGTTATGAGGTAAATAACATATATGAACAAGTTTAATATAAATGGATTACATTCATCGAGAGAAAAACAAAAAACCCTAAAAGAAATATTAAGTCACCACAACCTTCCATCAATCATGTTTGAACAAAACTTGGTGTTCGGGGTGCTGGTCATGCCATAACTGAGGGTACCTCTTACTACTGGGGAATTCTTATTAGAATGGTGTGTCTAATTAACTAAAATTTCAGTAAAGAAATAGCTGTAGCTAGCTTGTTGTAATTTTAGAGGCAAGCATTTATTAAATAAGATTATGATACTAGAAGCTGGGACTTCTGTCAACGAATAAAGGAACCACTAGTTAATGCGGTTGGCCAACCCAAATCCTACCTTGGACCCTCTAAGTAGTGGCGTATCCATAGCTTGTAGACTATGAGGGATATTCAGATATATTTTCCACTAGAATACTCAAACGATAGAGTATTTCAATTCTAGTATAGTGAGTTCCTAGAATTCAATAAATTAGTGGGAGACATTTAATGATTAAATTAAATTGTATTGTCGTATTTAGTAATCAACATAAAAGATACTAATTTGATAAAGTTTATTTGTAGAGAATGGCAATAAATACCACAATAAAACTATGATAATTATTATACAAAGTTAATGTCTAAACTAAGAACGGATTTCCAAAGTGTAGTATAGGCGCTCGTGCACATTACTACTATATTGGAAATTCAAGGTGCTTGTGTCCCAACCTGTTAAGCCACCTCACAAAGTGAGGGTGTAAAACTACTTACAAGAGACTCACGAATCAGGCATATGATGGTTCTATCATAATGATACCTTCAAAGTCTGATATTAGTTGTGGTTGCTACATCATGACATAGATGATGTTACATGTAGTCTCATCTCCAATAAGTTTACAAGGAGAAAGCGAAGAAAGACTTGAATGTGATGATTGCACTTTATTTGTGTAAAGTGAAATACAGTTCACAATTTTTCATTTCATCCCATTCTTATACATTTTCAACCAATTAATCTAGTTTTGTTTTAGGATAAAAACGAATGATATAGAGTAAGCGCTTTTTTTACCTTTAAGGTAACATTCGTCAAGTAATAAGAATATTGGGGATACCACCATATTTTATTCTTATAGAAAATAAATTGAAGGAAAAAGAAAATAGGCCTATGGAAAGTTATGCCAAAGGCTCCATATTCTTTTCCTTTAAAGAAAAGTGGTTGGTTATTTAACAGGTGTTTATTTTCATCACATATTCAAATGAATTTATGGAAGTTTAAAAATGCAATGAACTGAAATAAAAGAAGCAAGCACCTGCTTCTCATTCAATTTATATTGATCAAATAAAAGTATTGTTTTCTCACATATTTCTTGGGTATTAAATATAATATGATTTTCACATATATGTATTGAAATATAGTATCCAAGTAAGTAGCGAAACATTACTGAGAGTAAGGTGTCTTCTCCAAGCAGTTGAGAAAGGGTGGTTCCTAAGTCAGCAGTGAGAAACACATAACTTATAATTTCCAGGTGATTGATTCAAATTGAACAAGTTGTTGAGTATAACCAAAAAAATTATCTCATGTTCCCATTTAGTCATAATGATACATTATTAAAAGTTTTTGGAATGAATGTTGTTTTTGGTAACATATTCAACAAATAGGTCACTGGTACATGAATCAAAGGAAATACATGATGAATTTAAAATGTAAGACTTACCTAGTTATGACAATATAATTCTTAGTAAATTAAAACTAAAAGTGGATTTTAATTATATACCCAGTATGGTATTTAAGCTCGGCATAGCTAAACACTTGTGGTATTACTGACATCTTTATTTTAGACAAATAAACCTTTAGAAATAATGGTATGCCACAAAGCTTTTGGGGTTAGTTCAACAAGAGAGTGTAAACTATTTAAAAGTAAAGTTAGAGGTAAAGATACTTCATAATATTCCTTTAAGTTATTATGGAATATAATAGTGAAGTATATTCATGGTTAGTAGATATGTGTTTCTTTAGATCGACATGACGAAGAATTTTTTGACCAAGCATTCATCGATCATGATAATGTAGCATGGAGTAATTTCTAAACGCACATTAACTTATCTACATCACGAAATTGATTTTCATAAGGAGGATCGATGATGAGTCTTAATTGTGGACATTGATCAACAAAATTTAGCATGGAGAAATTCCTAAATGCACATTTTATACATCAAAGTTATGATGTATGGAGTATCAGTGTTACAACCTGCAGAAACATCCATTATATTTCATGATGTTCTTTGCAAATAACGACGTAAACCGATAACCAATATTCCAACTAAAATGAAAAATGGATATCATAAGATTCATAGTATGATAAAAATAAATTATGTCATAGGACATGTGTTTAGGATGCAAAGCATTTGTTAAGTAAAAACAAACAAACATTAATCAATCTAAACATATGGTGCATCTAAGTAAATATCCTAAAAGTTGTTTAGGATATTACATAAATCCCTAAGATAGAAACGATTTAGTCAAAGTATTAGACTAAATTTTTATATAATGGTGCACATCTCTATTAGAGATAGTGGGAGAATAATTGACTTGGACTTAGTCAATGCTTGAGATGCACCAATGGTTGGCATAGGAACAGGTTCCACAAGTGCATGTGTAAGAGGCATGGTCTAGTGACACATACAACATAGGAAGGGTAAAAACCATGGTGATGGTTTTATATTCACTGCAAGTAGTGATAAATTATTCATTAAGAATAATAATTCCTACAAGTGGTATATAGAAGTTTTCTAAGATTGAAAAGATCAATTAAAATTCAATAATGGATTCCATGTATTAAATTGAAAAGGGTATTATAAATTGAATACTGTAATAGGTATTCAAATGATATGACACATGGATGATACAATCCTGGTACCAATAAGTCTTTATTGGTTATACCAAGTCAGTATGCCTAAATCCATTATAATTTTACTTTTCATATCTAAAATTCTAAATCATTCTATTGGTTATTGTATGTCATGAATATATTTTGTGAAAGGTGTCTATACGTTGCAAGCAGAAAGGGATGCTGACATCATATGATGCCAAAGAATGCTGCAAGTTACTGAAATCCAATTCATGATTAAAGTAAACAACAAGATCTTAGAGCATTCATTTCGAATGAATATTTTCCTTGTATCTACCAAAGGTTAGTGGGAGAGCCAATTTTTTCCAAGAAAAATATGTTTGGAAACATATTGAAAATAGATTTTGGACTTACAGTTTTATAAGACCAGAATAAAAGTAATTCTCTAAAGATTGACTTAAAGTAGTAACCTAAGTTATAGGGAACATGATTTACAGAGGTAGATCTAACGGTTGCTTGGTCCTAGTCAATCCTACATAAATTGATATTGTATTGAAAAATACAAGTTGAAACAATTCATGTTAAAAATTGTTTACAATGTCACATGGCATAATCTCTTCAAGTTGACATGTTCAGAACATGGGAAGAGATTAAAGTTGTGAGTTGAGTTCCATACGCATTAGTGATGGATGAATAATGTATGCCATTATATGTATAAGAATTGATACTGCCTGGATATAATTTATAGTAGGCAGATACCAATTACATCCAGGTGCACTTCAATAGAAGCAGTTAAAACTATCATCATGTACTTTGGAAAGTACAAATGATATATGCCTAGTATATGTAGAAGAAGGTATACTAGTTTTGTGGGACACAAACTAGTTATCCTTAGGTTAAATTGATCTATTATCATAGCTAGGAAAAGGAGATAAGTGAGTCAAGCTCATAAAATCTAGTGGTAACCATATCTACAAATACCGAGTACGTTGCAGCTTCTAAGGCAGCTAAGAAGTAGTTAAAAGAAACAATTCTTTCTAGTTCTTGGATTCGCACCTAGTGATAAAAGTATTATCATAATGTAAATTATGATATTTTTACTAGCCAAGTTTTCAAGTTATGATAATTGGAAAAAGTTATATACTCATGGATACGTTATCTTGAGATGTTTTACACAAGAAGATGAGGTCACATATGATAGATATTCCACAGAGCAAAAACGTGGCAGACCCAGCAGTGAAAGCCATCACTTAGAAAAAGCATGATTTTTATCATGTGAGTAGATAAAAAGTTTGGTTAACAAGTTGGCTCTAGTGAAAATTGGAGTGTTGAAATAGTGGGTGCCCTAGACCCAACTATGTAGTACTTCTGATTAACACATCATATTTATAGTTAGTTATTCAAGATTTCATATTACCATTATAGTTTATACTTTTCTGCGTCCACTATTATAATGGTAATATCCAAAGATTAATTATCGTGTTGAGAGGTTATATTAGATCCCAGGCTATAATTAAAAACTCAAGATACTATGAAGTTAATCTTAAATATATGTTCCATGTTCTAGATACATATTACTAACTAGATACATCATATGTTTGACTATCAGGTGTTGGGGGATCATAAGAATTGAGAATTCCTCTCATGAAGTTCTCACTTGGTGATCTCCAATAGTGAGATCATGAGGATGGACCCACCAATAGGAACACCACATGTTTTGGGTGTCATTAGTTGTTCATGACTATGGACATGTGTATTGGTCTCATGAATTGAGATCATTACCATTGTGTACCATTTGATTTCATACTTTGATGCAAGGAAAAAACCATGGAATTGAAATTGTGGTGAGATAGCTTGTGTTGGGTGCATCGTTGGTGGAATGGCATTGGTTGAATGGTCAAGAAAGGATTTTTCGCTTCCAGGTTTAGGAAGTTGTATATCTCAGGCCTGGTTAATCAAGATGGTGCTTCCTTCATAAGTCTTCGGCCAAAGATATACCAAGGTAAATCAATCCAGATAGATTAAAAAATAATAAAACAAGAAAAAGGATGTCGACACAAGTGTGAGACCTAATATATGATATATTTAATGACAACGAGATTGTAGTGCACAATCAGTGTTTGTAGGTTAGTTATCATTTCTATAACAATCCTTATCCCTTTAAAGGCTATGATGGGTTGCTAGACTCCACTCTTGGGTTGTGGATTTATTCACTGCTATCGTGATAAGGGCCTAGAGGGACACACAAAATAGCATATTCAAGAATTTAGCATATTAAGTTGAACATGTATATGGACATAGTGGGCCCTGCCATGGTGTCAGAGTGTTATCTAAGTTTTCGATCAACAAAATAATTAAATAAATTAATTAATATTCATCTTATGAATATTTGGGATTGAATTTATTTAATTTATTTACAAGTTTAGTAAATACAGGATAATATTAATCAAACAAATATTATTTCAATATTCAAGGTTCATTTAATATTAAGTGGGACAATGAGCTGAGTAAAATGGCTCAGTTTTTATCATGTGATATATTTTATATATATTACAAGTATGCGATAAAATAATAAATAATATTAGTGAATTTTAGTTTGCCAAAATTATTTATTTAGTGGACGTTGAAATAAATGGGGGTCAAGGAACCCTACTAAGTATTTACAAACTCCACTATAAATACTAGGGAGACTATCTCTCCTTGTAACTATCCATTAATTCCATGGAATGAAATCCAGATCATCTCTCTCCTCCCACTCTCTAGAGAGATAAGCTCTCGATCCAAGAAGCTCGAATCAAGATCTCTCTCAAGCACTGAAGGGATGTCGATGCGGTGATCGTCAGGATGTTGAATAAATCATCCTATCACCGTGCTAGCACCTAGAATCTGACAATTGATGTTCGATCAGATTTTTGAAGTGTGTATGGATGATCTAGAGGGATCATGCTATGGATTCTTCAAGCAGCAATCACCAGGAACGAGTTGTAGTCGAGTGCACCTTTAAATTTGAAATGGGTATGTTTTCAATTTAATTTTGTGATCTTTACAATTTATGGGAGATCCTAGAACCTCACCAGGGATCAGATCATCTGCATCGACAAGTAATGTCGATCCGTTGATGAAAAACATTAAAATACCCGGCCCACCGGCTTCCGTTGCGGGCCTAAAAAACTATCACATAGATATTTTTTCTACATATAAATTCTTTGATATGAGTTTTAGTAGTATTTACCTTTGATGTTATTTCCTCTACAGGTTGTGGACTACACGATTCCTTTCACCAACTTTATCCACACAAGTTGGTGTATGACATCTGTTTCCATACAATGCTTCATATTGTTCCATTTGAATACTTGAATAGAAAATACTATTATATTAAAACTCTAAGAAAGGTAAATATTGATCCTGAATTCCTTGAATATAAATTGATCATGATCTCTACATGTAATCTAATGTTTGAATGGTTCTTTCAGACAACCGATCAGTTTGAGGGTGATAAGCTTTACTAAAATGAAGACCAATGTCTAAATATTTTGGAATAATTTTCCAGAATTTTATGTAAACCATGGATTATGATCAAATAAAATTGAAAAGGTTCTCCATGATGTATTATAACTTTTTTAATATAGATTTATGCAAGGCGATCTAGTGAAACATCCCCCCTTCTAGTGAAAAAATTTGTAGATTTGGTAAGTCGATCAACAATTATCCATATTGCATCATTATTTCTTGTATTTTTTGGAATATAGTGACAAGATCCATAGTAATGTCATCTAATTTCCATATAGGAATAGATATAGGTTCTATGAATCCTCTATGATGATTTCTTTCAACCTTTACCTATTAAAAACTTAATATTTTGATATATAATCAAGAATTTCCCCACTTTAGGTTATCCCACTGAAATGTTCCTTAAAATATCTATACATCTTAGTCCTAACATGGTGTATAGAGAAATTTGAGCTATTGGAATCATCCAATAACTCCATTTTTAGAGTGGGTATAGTGGGAACATGAAGCCACTTCCCAAATTTCAAGATTCCATCTTCACATACGAATTATACCAATTTCCCATTATTCCCATGTTTAATTTTATTTTGAAAATTATCATCATTAGATTGAGAAAATTTAATTATTTATAATAAAGATAGTTTAGAAACCATTTGAAAAATGAGTTATTTTTTCCTTCATTGATAATTCTCATATCTATCTTTACTAGATCCATGTATACATGATCCTTGTCAATCCTCATTTTTTTTTCAGAACTCCATGATCCTATATATTTGATGCATATACTACCTTATTTTCTTTCCTATAGTGGTAGTGTATTGAAAAATCATAATCCTTGAGTATCTTTATCCATCGAATTTTCCTCATGTTGAGTTCTTTCCATGCGAATATATATTTCAAACACTTGTGATCTATATATATCTCACATCTTTCACCATAGATATAGACTCTCTATATTGGTAGAGAAAATATTACAACTGTTAACATAATATCCTATGTTGGATAGTTCTATTAATGAATTTTTAACTTCCTTGATATATATAAAATAACTCTATGATTCTGTATAAGGACACAACTAAGTACATTCTTTGATACAACCTTATAAATCAAAAATCCACTGTTTCCCAATGGTAGAGTCTAGATTTTAGAATTCACTAATCTCCTCTTAAAATTTTCATAAAATTGTTCACATTATTTTTTCCATATAAACATTACCCCTTTATGAGTAATATGGGTTAACATGTTAGCCAATCAGGCAAAATTCTGAATGGAACACTAATAAAAACCTGTTAAACCAATGAAACTATGTACCTAAGTTATGTTCATTGGTTTAGGACATTCCTAAAATGCCTTTTTTTTCATAGGATCAACTGATATTCAACCCTTAGATACAATATTTCCAAGAAAAGAAACTATTTTAAGTTATAATTAACACTTGCTAAACTTCCCTTATAACTTTTTTCTTCTAAGAGCCTCCATAATAACCCATTAGTGGTTCTCATTGTTCTCAATGAATTTGGAATATATGATGATATAATCAATGTATAACACAAAAACATCATCAAGATATTCCTTGAAAACTATATTCATTATATGCATACAAATTGAGGGTGCATTAGTCAGTCCAAATAGAATTACTATAAACTCATAATACCCATACCATGTTCAAAATGCAGTCTTTGAAATATCTTCTTTATTCACATGGAATTGATGAATTCTAGATCGAAGACTAATATATGAAAAATATTAAGCTCCCTGAAGTTGATAAAATAAGTCATCAATGTGAGGAAATAGATACTTTTTCTTTATCATAAAATAATTGATCTTCCTATAGTCAATGAATATCCTCATAGATCCTTGTTTCTCCTTAAAAAAATAACATGTGCTCCCCAAGGTGAAACACCAGGGTGAATAAATCCTTTATCCCTAATTTCCTATAGTATTTTATTCAACTACACTAATTCCATAGTGTCCATTCTATAAGGAGTATTTAATATTGGTCTTGCATCAGGAATTAAATCAATATATAATTCAATTTTATGCTTTGAAGGATGTCGAGTTAAATCTTCTAGAAATACATCAATGTATTCTTGCACAATAGGTACATCTTCAATTAAAAGATTTATTTCCTAATAGATAGATGATGTTTTATATTCCTCCCAAAATATTTCATTTATAAGAGCTACTGGATGTGGATCTAGATATAACTCAGATGATGAGTTACCCCTCTAAAGATAATAAATTAAATATCTTCTTGATGAATCATAATTTCCTCCTATTTGCAATAAATATTTTTCATTATATTTATAAAGCTAGTCCATAAAAATGATTATATAAAAATAAACCATAGGTATGATTATAAAATTAAAAATTAGAGAACATTTATGCATTATAATAGGAAATTCTCAACACATATTTGTTGTAATAAGGTTTACACTAAGAGTCTTTACTGGAAACTCCCTCGTTAAGGTGAATTTTCACAATGTCTCATATATTTATAATTATATCATTGAACATTGGTAGATTCTTTCTTTCCATTGACATCATGGGATTTGTGGCCTTTTTCTCCACACTTATAACAAACTCCCATCATTAATAGGCATGTTCCATGATGTTTCTTTCCATATTTATTATAGGATGGAAAGTCAAATATTTCATTATTCCCCTTTCCTTTATTTCATATTCCAAAGTGTCCAACATCACTCTTCTCCTCTTGCTTTCCTTTAAAGTCAGAAGACCTAGAGAATTCTTTCTATGTCTTGATAGCACATACGACTTTATCTTTATATGATGAGAAAGTTTAGGAGACCGGTGCCCTCTAGAAGAATGGTTTTAAAACATTAAAGAATTGATAAATCTTACTATTTGGATTTCATACATAATCCAAAACATTTCTTGATAACCTTGTAAATTTGGATTCATACTTGGTAACATTTTTATCCACTTTCTTTCTTAGAATCAAAAATTGCCTCTCCATATCCAGTTTCTATTCATGATGGAAATATTTTTCAATGAAAATTTACTTTAAATCCTTCCATTGCATATTTTTAATTTCTTACTCCTCCTTTGTGTCTTGAATTAATGTCCACGATTGATCTGAATATCACAATAGATGATAAACTGCCATGATAACCTTATCTCTCTTGTTACTTCCCAAAGTGAGAAATATATTCTCAAAGGAAGTTATCTACCACTCTACTATAAATGGTTTTGTATTCCAATTTAATGATGGGGGATATTTTCTCATGAAGAAATCTAACATTATTCCTCCCTATTGTAGACCAGGATGGTTCATAGGGGTAAGGTAATTATTCATAACCCAAGTTAGTTGTCCCAATATAGTTATAAGTTGCTCAGCTCCAGTTACAACTCCCGCTCCAGCATCCTTATTTTACATAGAAGGGAAATCCCTATATATAATACATGAATTGATATGGATTTTATTACTTCCACTATGCGCCATCTATAAACAATGGGATACACTAAATTAGAGTGTTAACCATAATGCATAATTTTGAACTAGTGGCACTTAAAATTAGTTGAAAATTTATGCATAGATAATTTCAGAATAAAAAGCATGGTTTCTTTGGGGATATGTTTACTTTTTAATCCTTAATAATGGTTTATAAATAAAATTTTATTTATCCTAAACATATCTCTTAGGAGTGTTAAACCAGGTGAACAGTTTGGCTCATTTTCATGTACTAGCTTACACTGAGTTAGGACCGACACACCTTGTTGGTGTTGTTACCCCTAGGTACATCTATTCTAGAACAACATATACTTATATTATCTAGAAATTTTTGTATTTCTAGGAATACCCTCATAATTTACACCTTAAAAAAATTATAGGATGTTTTTCTTTTCTTACCCTCAAAATATATCTTGGGGTAATGTTCCTTAATCATTGTTTTTAATAGTAGTTTCCTTGGATTCTACAAAACTATCCCTAATACCAACTATAAATACCCTAAATCCAGTTTACTGGAGCCAGTCCCTTACTTAATTACATTGGTATTTTTTTAAAACCAGTTGAAAACATATGTTTTACATTAAAAATTGTATACAATAAAGAAACTCTATTGGAAACACCCATAAACTCCTAGATTATCCCTACAAGTCATTCATAATATAAATCATTACATCCTTGGGAAAAACAAAACATAAGATAGGGGTGAGATCATATTCTTAGTGAGGGTAATAAATACAGTGAAAGCTATCATAAATAATGATAAATAATATGGAAATGTGAATAACTAAAAACACATGCCCTTAAAACACAAACTTGATCATAATATGACATGAATAATAGTTGATTAAATAATTCCATATAAATAATAATATGAGTATAAAACTTAGACATGGATATTATACTAATCTAATAATCACATGGATTATCAATTTCTAGTATCATAATGAGGGAATGAGGAATGTTATATATCATAAACATACCATCAATGGTTTGGCCAAGATACCATACAAAAATGGGTAGAAACCCAATATAGTTTGTCTCATTAGTCTTACCAATGCATAGAGGGGATATGTAACACCCCCAAACATTTTATGGTATGTTTCTCTTAAATAAATTCTATTTATAGCCAATATTTCATGAATCACTAAGCTTCTATGGAACAAAACTTGGGTATTTATAGTAGATAGTAATAACTTTTCCAATAAACTTAAATTTTCCAGCTCTCTGATTTGAATTTTGAAAATCTGACATACACGGTTATGTTTAAGATGATATTTAGAGTATGATATAATTAACATAATTTTTGGTGAATAGTAACCTACCCTTATGAATAGTAACATACCCTTATGAATAGAAACTTACCCTTATTAATAGTAATATGAATTTTATGAATGGTATCGATGCCCATGAACTTATAAATAAATTTAGTCACCTTAAAAATGAAGTGGAATAATTTAAGTGTTTATATTTTTGGACTAAATAATGATTTTAATTTAATATTAAAATAATCATATTTAGAATTTTTTTTGAAAAATGGACTTCATTTTTGGATTCTAAACGTTCTTAAATGGTTAGGGTGAATTTTTGGGATTTTTCTGAAATACTAAATTTTTTTATGAATAGTAAAATGTGATAATTTACGATAAATGCTAAATAAGGGATTTATTGAGTCATTGATGAAGATATGATGATGTAAGACCAATGTTTTTGAATTAAAATTAATTTATTAGTGTTCTAGGTCATGTAATACTCACTATTTCTTGTCTTGAGAATAAAAAAAAATAATGATTATAATATTAAGAAAAGTCTCCTCCCCTCCACTATATAAACCACCATCAACCCCTCATCCTCCCACACCACTCAAGATTCAAGACATGCCTAAATTATGCTCAAATATATACTTATCATCCTCCCCCACGTCTAATACCTACTGGTCTCACCAAAAGGCCAAAATCAAAGGTTTTAACGAGTTTCTCAAAGGGGAGTACTCAAGAGGTGAACTTCTCTTTTGATTTATTTCAATTCCTTTTACAGGTTCCATAATTTTGTTCTATATTCTCACTGAAACTCATAAAAATTCCATGATAATTCCAGTACCATACATGTACTGGATTTTCATTGTGCTAATGGAATATTTCATTATAATCTCTCTTTTCCCCCTCCTTTTATACTATAAATGAAAACATCGTCGGAGATGTGTTAATTTATCACACTCAAGGAAGAAGGGTTTTCAATTTGAATTAATATCTTAATGACTGGTCATTAAACATTTTCAATGGTTGAACCAGATCATAATATATGTATTTAATCATTTTTAATGATCTGTAATCCTTACACTCATAAAATGGAATAATAATACAAAAGAAGTTCATTGTGCACAAAACTGCCAAGCCAAATCCAAGGGTTTATCATTAACTCCTCAAATGAGTCATCCTCATGGTATATAAAAGAATAATTATAAGATAATTTATATCTATATAATTTAATTAGTAAGATATATTAATTATTCTGTATGTTTAACCACATTTCAAATGAACTTCCATTCATGAATACAAGTAAACAAATCATGAATCCAAGTAAGAAAATGCTTCCAAAAATATAAAATTGAATCTCTTAAACCCCTAAAAAAGTCCATTAATGAACTTAATAAGGTTATAAAATATCAATTTAATGATTATTAGGTTATTTAATTATTAATTAATGAAGCTAAATTTGATTATTCAGGTCGTTAAGAACAATCAATAACACCTTTGAGCTTATTGTAAGGGATCCTCTCTCACTTTTGTTCAAGAATATATCCTATGTTGTGATATTTTATTTTTAATACCTAATGATGGGGTATGTTTTTTCACCATTTCCATACCTCCATTAGGATATATAAATAATGGGATACCCTTTTACCTCTCATTAATCCCTAGTAAGAACACTCGTTACCATGCCAACATGTTTTTAAGGGGTTTTCTCATCTCACTTTCAATTCTGTGGGATTTCCATTCTTTGCCTCTTATTTCTTATATGTGGTATAGGTTTATGTAAATTTGATATATATTATCATGATTTTATTTATATTCATATTATTATTTTATTTATTTGATGGTTATTAACTTTTGGTCGTACAACTCAATTGATTACAACATGGTAACAAGCTTTGTCTTTATTTTCACTTCATTGTGACTTGCTTAGTATTGTGCACCTACTCATTCTTATGAGGTGTACCTACTACCCATTTGAGATTACATTTCAATTGAAATTATATTCCATTTAAATTTCCATATTCTCATATCATGGAAATTATTATTTTTTAAGCCGTATACCATTTTTCATACGAAATTTATTTTGAAAGTTGTTTTGACTGTGGAAATATTGATGAATATGTATCCTCTATTCTATAAAGATAATGTAAAATCATATTTATATTGTGTTGAATCTATGTAAAAAGAATTATTTAGATATTTAGTGGTGGGTGGGGCCTGCTACTACCCATCGATGAATTGATAGGTCTCATGAGACAAATTAGTTGGTGAAAAACCCTTTGAGTTTGTTTCAAGAAATTAGATGGGTTTCTACCCACAGAACTGAACCAATATTTTGGTATTTTGGTATCATGTTCCAGATACATTATTTAAAATTAATAATAATTCTATTTATTCATTATCAGTTATTACTCTCCATGAGTTTTTCAATGTGAAAAAATCTATGGATGCAGTTTCATTCTCAGTTTATTTATGGTGTGAGTTTTTCATCTATTCACCATGACATATTTACTATGCTAAGTTTTTTATAATTCAGTTATTATTGATTCATGCTTCTACTCTTTTTAACCCTTACTAGGCATTTGATCTCACACATTTCACTCGTTTACCTTCAATAGGTTATGAAGAGAAGATACATTATTGAGTTCTTGTTGATACAGTTTTTAGTTTTTGTTATGTATTGTATTTTGTAACCTTTTACAATGTAATTTGAGTTACATCTATGTATCTAGTTTCTTCAGGACTACTAAACTGATTGTTTGTTCAGGATTTTTATTCCTTCTAACCATCCCAATATAACAACTAATGCACTGTCTCTAGTCTAGAGGGGTCGGGGTGTTACAGTTGGTATTAGAGGAAGTTTATTAGCAAACTTGGGAACTAGATTAGAAAACATAGATCAGGGAACAAAGCCCTAAGGTAATATTTGAGGATAAAAATACAAGAACGTCCTTGTATTTTGGTAATGAAAATATTATGTGGATCTTTCAAGAAATACATCCCTTTCTGGATATGATCAGGTAGAGGTGGCTCTGGCACAAATGTACATAGGAGTGAAAGCTCCGACAAGGAGTTTCGGGCTTGACCTGGGGTATCCTGGTACACGACAACAAGACTTGATGCACTATTGGTTATGACACTCCTAGGGGATATTCTTAGGATATTTCATATTTTCTTTAAAATCCAATACAAATCATTGAAATGTAAATTTTTCCTCAAAGAAACCATGTTTATGAGATTAGCTATGCATAGAATTTCAATCTATGTTAAGTTCTTTTCTAGTTTAGATACTTAAACTAATCTAGTGTATGCCATTATTTAGAAATGGTGCCTAATGGAAGAAGGGGAATCAATACTCATGGAAAATTTAGGGATTTACCCAATGAGAAAGTCAACATAGTCAATGTCAAAGCAGATCAGATTATGACCATATTGGGTCAACTTACTTAGGTTGTGGTGAATAACCATTTTACACCTGTGTTGGATCATTTCCTTATGAATAAGCCCCCATATTTTAGTGGGACTAATAATCCTATGGTAGCTGAGAAGTGGATCAAGTCACATGAAAATATATTCATGGAATTAAGATGAAATGAAAATGATAAGGTAGTGTTGGAAGTATATTGTCTCAAGGGTAACACAGATCAATGGTGATCTTTGATCAAGAATACCACAGAGGAAGAAAAAATAGAATATATGAAATGGATGAATTTTAAGGAAATATTCTTTGAAAATTATTTCCCTCATGAGTAATGAACTGAAAAAAGAGAAAATTCCTTGGCTTAAAAGAAAGGGAAGAAGACAATGTTGCATAATATGAGGCTACATTCACAAGGCAATCCAGGTATGCCATAGATTATGTACGTGACTCGGTAGAAAAAATTGATCATTTAATTTATGGTCTTAAGCCAAGTCTTCAAAGGGCAGTGGCTTTTCAAACATGTTCATCATATGATGAAATTTTATCAAGTGTAATAAAAAAAGTGAAGGAATTTTATAGATCAAATTTGTTCAAAGAAAACCAAGATAAGAAGTGGTACTCTAATAACCAAGGAAAAAGAGAAGCAACAAAGAAGAATAAATGAATGAAGCAAATCCCATTATGCGATAACTGTGGAAATAATCATCTTGGGAAATGCTTGAAAGGAATGGAAGTCTGCTATAAGTGTAGAGAAATGGGTCATCGATTTGATGAAAGCAAGAAGATGAAATAATTCAATGATATTAAATGCTAAAATTGTAGAGAGATGGGACCCCATGAAAATGAGTGTCCTAAGTGCCTAGGAAACTTGCCTTAGAAAAGGACAAGAGATAAAGGGATAGCTTATGCGATTACAACCATGGAGTTTGATGTTCCTAATGATGTGGTGGAAGGTACTTTAATTATTTCCTCAAACTTATCCAACACGTTTTTTGATTCTGAATCGTCACATTCATATATATCTTCCTAGTTTACCAAGGAAATTAGACATGTACAATTTGATTTAATAAAGGAGTTGTTAGTCAAAACTACTAGGGGATGTGTCATTGTAACAAAGGCATGTCGATTAGTCCCCCTACTGATACCAAAACATGCTTTAGTTTCTAACCATATCATTATACCAATGACTGAATTTGATATAATTTTCAGTATGAATTGGATGTCAAATTATGATGAGAAGATTTATATCCATAAAAACGAAGTTACAGTCTTTTAAAATGGTGTATAATCTCTTATTTTTAGAGTAGAAACCTCACCATCTAATTCTTATCTAGATCCACCCCCAGTAGATCTACTGAAGGAAATACTTGGAGAGGAAGATAAAACAATATCTATGGGAGATAAAAGAAATATTCAAATTGAAGATGTGCATATACTAAAAGAATACATTGATGTATTTCAATAGGATTTACCTGGATATCCTCTAGAGCGAGAAGTTGAGTTCTCTATCGATTTAATTTCTGGTGCAATACCAATATCAAAGACTCCCTATAGAATGGTTGCTATGGAATTAGTGGATATAAAGAAACAACTAGATGAATTGAGTGAAAAAGGATTTATTTGATCTAGTGTTTCTCCATGGGGATCCCCTGTCCTCTTTGTCAAGAAGAAAATGGATCCATGAGGGTATGCATTGATTATAGGGAAATAAATGCTATTATAATAAAGAATAAGTTTCCTCTTCCCAATATTGATGATTTATTTGATCAAATTCATCGAGCTCAATACTTTTTGAAGATTTACCTTCGATTCAAATATCATCAACTACTTGTGAGGAAGGAAGATATTTATAAGACACCATTTTGAACCAGGTATGGGCATTACATGTTTATAGTGATGCCTTTTGGACTGACTAATTCACCCTCTATTTTCATGGATTTAATGAATTGAGTTTCCAAGGAATATCTTGATACCATTGTTGGGGTATTCATCGATGATATCCTAGTATACTCAAAAATCTATGAATACCATGAGAATCACTTGTGGATTATTCTGAAAACTCATAGAAGAAATGAATTATATGTGAAGTTTAACAAGTGTGAATTCTGGCTTCAATCAGTTTCTTTTCTTGGCCATATTGTTTCTAAGGATGGAATATTAGTTGATCCTACAAAGAAAAAAGCAATCCAAGAATGTCCCACACCAACTAATATAATCGAGGTATGGAGTTTTATTGGATTAGCAGGTTATTATTGGCATTTTATTTAGAATTTCACCTGACTAGCTAACCCGCTAATCAAGCTCACATGTAAAGGGGTTAAGTTTGTATAGAAGAACGAATGTATATAATTCTTTGAATAATTGAAAATAATACTGGTCAATGCTCCAATTTTGACTCTTCCATCTAGAAATGAGGGATTTTTGATATACAGTGATGCATCAAAGAATGGATTGGGTTACATCCTTATGAAAAATTATAATGTTATTGATCATGAATCAAGAAAGTTGAAGACTCATGAGAAAAATTATCCCACGCATGATATTGATTTAACAGTTGCAATATTTTCTATAAAAATATGGGGACATTATCTCTACAGAGAAAGATGTGAGATTTATATAGACCACAAGAGTTTGAAATACCTTTTCACACAAAAATAACTCAACATGATACAAAGGAGATGGCTTGAGTTACTCAAATATTATGATTGTTCAATACACTACCACCCGGGAAAGGCAAATAAGGTGGAATATTTTTTAAATAGGAAAGATCACAGACTCCTGACCCAAATGAAGATTGAAAGAGATCCTACATTAATGGATCTACTGAAGAGAGATATGTTATTTTTTAAGGCAGGGGAAACATCATTCCTCTTTCAAATGATTTCTAAACCAACTTTATTAGAGAAGATAAAAATCTCTCAATCTAATGATGAGAATCTGCACAATAAAATTAATGCTGTCAAAGATGGGAGATTGGAAGACTTCATGTATGAAGGAGTTCCGAAATTTGGGTAGAGGTTATGTGTTCCATCAGTACCTAATCTATAAAGGGAACTATTAGATGACACTCATAGCTCAAATTTATCTATACACCCGGGTAATACAAAGATTTATAGAGATTTGAAAGAATATTTTTGGTGGGATAATATGAAGCGGGAAATTACTGACTATGTGCCAAGGTGTATAGTTTGTCAACAAGTGAAGGCAGAGAGAGAACATACTAGAAGAGTGATGAAACCTATACCTATTACTAGTGGAAGTGGGATATCATTATGATGGATTTTATCACTAGACCTCCAAGGAAACCTAGAAGGAATGATGAAATATGGGTAATTGTTGATCATATCACAAAATTAGAACATTTCCTTCCTATAAGAGAAGATTTTCCACTTGAGCACCTAGCAAGAATTTATATTAATAAATTTTTAAGACTTCATGGTGTACCCATACCGATTGTGTCTGATTTAGATCCTCAGTTTACATCAAAATTAGGGAAAATTCTCCAGAAGGCTTTGAATACTGAGCTTAATATGAGTACTTATTGTCACCCCCAAACCGACAGACAGTCTGAACGGACTATTCAAACTCTAGGATACATGCTGAGGTCATGATCTCTTGACTTCCAAGGTATGTGGGATAAATACATTCCATTGGTGGAATTTTCCTACAATAATATTTTTCATTATAGTATTCGAATGTCTCTATATGAAGCATTTCTGGAAATAGATGTCAAAATCCAACTTGTTGGGACAAAGTTGGTTATAAGAAACCTATAGGCCCAGAACTTATTAAGGAGACCATGACAACGGTGAAGACAATCCAAAACAATATTAAAGAAGACCAGAGTAGGTAGAAGAGTTATTTTGACAACCAGAGAAAGGATTCGGAATTCCAAGTGGGAGATCAAGTCTTTTTGAAATTATCTCCATGGAAGGGTGTCTTAAGGTTCGGTAAGAAAGGGAAGCTGAGTCCCAGGTACATCAGACCGTTTGAAATTCTAAAAAGAATCAGAGTTGTAACTTACCATTTAGTAATGCCTCCAAGACTATACAAAGTTAATGGTGTGTTTCATGTGTCATTGTTGAAGAAATACATTCCACACCCAATTCATGTACTCACCTATGAAGAAATAGAACTGGAACTTGATTTTTCATACTGTGAAGAGCCTATCGAGATTCTTGACACAGGGGAGCAGGTATTGAGAAATCGAAAAACATATCTAGTAAAGGTTCTTTAGAGAAACCATAATATGGAGGAAGAAATGTGGGAACATGAGGATGTTATGAAGAAAAACCACCACATCTTTTTAAAGGTCTTTATAAATGAAAAATTCCGAGGACGAAATTTTTGAAGAACGGAATAATGTTACACTCCAAAAATTTAATGGTATGTTTCTCTTAAATACATTCTAGTTATAGCCTATATTTCATGAATCACTGAGACTATATGGAAGAAAACCTGGGTATTTATTGAATATTGTCATAACCTATCCATTAAACTTAAATTTTCCTGCCCTGTGATTTGAATTTTGAAAATCTGACAAACACGGTTGTGTTCATGATGATATTTAGAGTCTCATAGAATTAAATTAATTTTCACAGAATAGTAACCTACCCTTATTAATAGTAACCTACCCTTATGAATAGTAACTTAACAATATGAATAGTAATATGAATATTATGAATGGTATCCATTCCCATGAATGTATAAATAATTTTAGGCACCATAAAAATTAAGATGAATAATTTAAGTGTTTATATTTTTAGATTAAATAATTATTTAAATTATATATTAAAATAATCATATTTAGAAAATTATTTCTGAAAAATGGAATTCATTTTTGGATTCTACACATCAAAAATTTGTTAGGGTAAATTTTTGGATTTTTCTGAAATACTTGAATTGTTGATGAATAGTAAAATGTGCTAATTTACGATAAATGCTAAATAGAGGATTTGTTGAGTCATTGATGATGATCTTCTGATGTAATCCCAATTAGTGAAAAGTCACATGCATTTTATTATTGTTCTAGGTCAAGGAATACTCACTATTTATTGTCTTGAGAAAAAATAATAAATTAATTATTGTAATATTAAGAAAACTCTCCTCCCCTCCACTATATAAACCACCCCTCATCCTGTCTTCCTCCCACACAACTCAAGATTCAATCCTTGCTAAAAATTTTCTCAAATATCTCCCTAACCTCCCCCCACGTCCAATATATTCTGGTCTCAACAAAAGACAAAAAATGAAAGGTCTTAAAGAGTTTCTCAAAGAGGAGTACCCAAGAGGTGAACCTCTCTTCCTTTTTATTTCAATTCCTTTTACAAGTTACATTATTTTGTTATATCTTCTCACCTCAACTCATCCAAATGCCATGATAATTATAGTAACATACATGTATTGGATTTTAGTTTTTGTAATGTAATATTTCATTATAATCTCTCTTTTTTTCCTCCTTTTATACTATAAATGAAAATACTGTCTGAGATGTGTCAATTTATCACACTCAAGGAAGACGAGTTTTAAATTTGCATAAAAATCTTCATGACTGAACATGAAACCTTTAAAATGGTTAAAAAATATAATAATATATGTATTTTATCATTTTAAATGTTCTGGAATCCTTACTCACTCATAAAATGGAATAATAATACAAAACAAGTTCATTGTGCACAAAACCACCAAGCCAAATCCAAGGGTTTATCAATAACTAATCAAATGAGTTATCCTCATGGTATATACCCAGAATAATTTGAAGATTATTTATATCTCTAATATTTCATTAATAAGATTTATTAATGATTTTGGATGTTTAACCACATTTCAAATGAACAACCATTCATGAATATAAGTAAACAAATTATGAAACCATGTAAGAAAATGCTTCAAAACAATAAAATTGAATCTCTTAAACCCATAAAAAAAGACATTAATGAACTTAATAAGGTTATACCATATCAATTAAATATTTTTGAGGTTCATGAGTTATTAATTAATTAAGCTAAATTTTAATATTCAGGTCATTAAGAACAATAAAGAACACCTTCGAGCTTAAGGTAGGGATCCTCTCTCAATTTTGTTCAAGAATCTCCCCCATGTTGTGCTATTTTATTTTTAATACCTAATGACGGGGTATATTTTCTCACCTTTAACATACATCCCTTATGATATATAAATAATGGGATACTACTTTACCTCTAATTAATCCCTCGCAATAACACATGTTACCACGCCGAAATATTTGTAATGAGTTTTCTCATCTCACTTTTAATTCTGCGGGATTTCCATTGTTCACCTATTATTTCATATATATGGTATGGGTGTAATACCATTTGATATATATTATCATTATTATATTTATATTCATGGTATTCTATGATTAATTTGGTAGTTATTAATTTTTCTCATACGACTCAATTGATTACAACATGGTACTGAGCTTTGTCTCTATTTTCACTTCATTGTGACTTGCTTAGTATTTTGCAACTACTCTTTCTTATGAGGTGTACCTACTGAAATTTGAGACCACTTTTCAATTGAAATTATATTCCATTTAAATGTACATATTTTCATATCATGGACATGATTATTGTCTAAGATGTATACCATTTTACATATGGTATTTATTTTGAATTTTTCTTTGACTGTGCAAATATTGATGAATCCATATCCTCTATTATATATGGATAATGTAAAGAAAAATTTCTCTTGTGTTTAATCTATGTATAAAGAATTATTTGGACATGCAGTGATGGGTGTGGCCCTCTACAACCCCTTGATGCATTGATAGGTCTCATGAGACAAATCAGTTGGTGACAAACCCTTCGAGTTTGTTTCTAAAAATCAGATGGGTTTCTACCCACAGAACTAAACATTTTTAATGGTATTATGGTATCATGTGACCAATACATAACTTCAAATTAATAATAATTCTCTTTATTCATTATCATTTATTACTATCTAAGAGGTTTTCACTATGAAAAAATCTATGGATGCAGTTTCATTCTCAGTTTATTTATGGCGTGAGTTTTTCATTTATTCACCATACCATATTGAATATGATAAGTTTTTTATAATTTATATATTATTGATTCATGCTTCCTCTATTTTTAACCCTTTCCAGGCATTTTAACTCACCCATTTTCACTTGTTTACCTTCAACATGTTATGAAGAGGAGAAAATTTATCGAGTTCTTGTGGATGCAGTTTTTAGTTTTTGTTATGTATTGTATTTTGTAACCTTTTACAATGTAATTTTAGTTACATATATGTATCTAGTTTCTTCAATACTACTAAACTAATCATTCCATCAGGATTTTTATTCCTTATAACCATTTCAATGTAACAAGTAATGCAACGACACTGGTCTAGAGGGGTCGGTGTGTTACAGGATATATCCTGCCCCACCCGTCAAATACTAATTCCAATTCATTACTAATATGAAAGTGGTAAAACATAATAAACATATAAATTCTTATTGAAACTAGAATATTAAATGTTAATAGCTTTCCCCAAACAAGAAACATAATTATAAACCATCCAGAGTAATTTAGTGAATGCTATCAAGATTGTACATCCCCATAAATAATCACAAACCATTCAATAAAATATGGTATTTGATAACATAAGATATCAACTTCAATAAATAATACTATTATATATAGGGTGTTTAAATAGATTTAAATAATCTAATAGAAACATTCAAAAGTTATTTAGAGAAATACCCTTTTACTTTGGAAAGAAGAGTTCTTTTGAAAAAATTATTTGTATTTGTCATAAAATCATATTGTAAACATGTATATACTGGAAATAAAATGGAAGGATAATAAAATTATGTTTGAGTTATAAATAATTTCCAACTTAAGTGACAACATGTAAAAATAGTTTTTAATAAACTTTAGAATTAAGACACTTCAATGGGGTTTAAGAGAAATATAAAAGAGTCATTAAAGAGGAAAAGGAGTAATTGTTTAAATAAAAAAAAGATATAAGATATTTCTTCATGAATAAATTATAATTTTGAAAAATATTACCACATTAAAATAAATTATAGAGTGTACTTGAAAATGGATAAGAAATTGGGAAGTTCCCTTTAACCTGGCTTGCCTAACGGGAGGAATTGAAAAAAGAAACCTTATAAAACTTGTATATCCCCATTAAATAAATATGAACTGATATAAATACAAGAGTTTGGAAAATATATACATAATTTAAATGAATTATATAAATATAAAGAATAATTAAATTGGGGTAAAGAGAGATAAAGTGTAACCTGAAAGAAAAAATGGAGATTCTGGTAGAATCCCTTACCTTATGTCTGAAAGTGTTCTGTACTTGTACTTAACATCCTAGATAATGAAATTAGATTCAATAATAATTTAACTCATAACTTATTAAACATGTATTTTATTTATTATAATTTTATTAATTTCATTTATGGTGTTTTTTATGATTTATAATATTTAATTTTGTTGTTTGGAAGTGTTTGTTTCCTTTGTTTCCATGATTGGTCCACTTGTATACATGTACAAATGATCATGTGAAATGGGAATAGTTAACCAAAATTGAAATTATACATTATTAATTAATATACATAAGATTAAATGGAATTATATATCATTTTTTATATATATGAGGATGATTCATTTGATAAAACGTTAATGACAACCATTTAGATCATTTTGGCGTTTTTTAACATCACACAATAGTTTTTCTTTATTAATTAATATTATATATATATTGGTTACATAACACTAAATAACTTTTAATAGACATATTATAATATTTTTTAACCATAAAAATGATTTTATTACTAGCTTTTAAGGTGGTATTAGAAAACGAAAGAATCATCGTCCATGAAGGTGTTGAATCGACACTTCACAGACGATGTTTTCATTTTTTTAAAAAGGGGCAGAAAAAAGAATTGATGGTGGATATAACATTATCATAATATAATTATAGTATATATAAGATAATAGAGTTATAATTCATGTTTTTAAAGAGTAGTTAAGTAAATGATAAGAAAATAAAAGAAAATCAAAGAAAAATAAATGAATAAAAGGGGATTTACCTCTAATTATTATCCCTCAGAACCTCCTTATGGAACTATGAAATGGTATTTTTTGAGATGAGAAAGACTAGAATGTGTGTGGGGGTGGGATTTTTGGAGTAAATGGGCATAATATGATCAATATTCAAGGATTTGGAGGTGTGAGGAGAAGGGGTGGTGAGATGTGGTATTTATAGTGGAGAGGGGTGTTTTTCGAATATTTTTTTTATTCTTTTGGCTCAATACTATAAATGATTTTTATTATTGTGAGTAAATTTATTAATTAGTTAATGTGAGTTCAAACTAATGGTTTCTTAAATCATGCTCGATGTTTTAATTCATGTATTTGACTTAAAATGTTAAATACCATAAATTACTACATTTCACTACTCATAAAAAATTCAACTAATTTAGAAAAATCACAAAAATTCACCCTAACCATTATTTAATGTTTAGAATTAAAAAATGAGCATCTTTTTATGAAAGTAATTTTATTAATATGAGAGATTTAATTTTTATATAAAGTCACCATTTACATAAAAAATACTGATTTTAATATTATAACTATTTTTATGACACTTTGAAAATTTAACTAAGGTCTCATTAAATTATGTTATAATTATAAGACAACAAAATATTAATTTATGAATCTATTTTACGAAGTTAACTTTTCATTAAAATAATTATATTAATTATAAAATTGTAAATAAAAATATATGTGTCAAAAATACCAAAACATAATTTTTCATTTTAAAACATTTATTTACTTATTCCATGATATAAATATACCATATTATTATTTATAAGATATATAATTTTTATTTATTCTTTCATATGTGAAGTTATTATTCTATTAGTGCTATTATTATTCTAAATTGTCATATTTCTATTCTAATGGTCATATTTATTAGTATATTTTGGTTTTAAACTTGTTGGTGTGTGAAGAATAAACTATAAAATATGTTAAATTTTTAAATAGGCATACCATAAAATCTTGGTGTGTTAAAAAAATTAATTTGAAATTAATTCCATGGATGGGATAAGATAATGAGTTTTTAAAGTGAAAATTTTCAAAAGATTGAAATGTTTTTATATCCAATTTCAATTTAAAATTGATTCCAATAACCTACATATATTAGTAGATCTATAAATAATATAAATATACACTAAAAAAAATTTAAAATATAATTTAACTATATGATTATGTTAGGTGAAAATGCAGTTTTCAATTAAAATTCTGTTTTTTTTCACTACATATAAAAAAAATGAAACTTCTCTGAAAAATACCAAAAATTCACCCAAAGTAAAATTTTGATATTCCTCATTAAAAACTTAATTTTATTATGTCTAATAAAATTTATAAAAGTTTCAAAAGTTATATTTAAAATAGGAGTGTGATTAAAATACTGTCAAATTACCTTTTAGAAAAAAATATCATTATGTGTAAAATTAGAATAATTTTTATCTCTTATCATAGAATACACACAAGATGAACATCAAATTGAAAAATTATTAATAATAATAATATATATATATACATATATTTATATCATTAACATCATTTATCAAAAGTGTTTTAATTTATTTATTGTGGTAAAATGTGTTTGGTTTCACAAATATAGTTTCCCATCAAAACATTTCCTATATTTTCAAAAGTGTTTTATTTTTATTTCTAGTGAATTGGTCACCAAATAATTCATCTTATATACAAGTGTAAAGAATATTTTCATAATTTAATTAATCTTATTCATAACCACCACTCTAATGATTAGGTGAAAACTATAATAATATTTTAATACTAATATTAATAGTACATTTAAAATTTGTAAAAATTATTCTTGCGTGTAACAGAAGTTATCAAAGAAACTAGGTATTGAGCGTAACCCAATCCAAAAACAGTTTTTTCATGTACCACAATATAATATAATCATTTCATGTAGTGAAATATTAATGTGATTTTTTGTACAAAGAAATCCAATCATGATTCTTTCGTATAACACAAGATATATTTCCTGTTATGTAAAATGAAAAAATATTGAAAGGATTAAATTAATTTGATTTTTTTTTCAAAAAATATCAGGGTGTTGATATTTTGGATGTAGAATGAGGCATGATTTGTGGTTCATGTTCTTGACTGAGCCCCAAGGAAGGGATAGGGTGACCTTTAGCTAATTTTTTATCTATAGGCAAGGACCGTACTATATCCCTAGGCATTAGAGCAGGCATGGGTCATAATATTTATATATTTTATATAAGGTATGAGGAAACACTATAGATTAGAAAGTTACACAGTGGTGGTGCTTTTGTAAGGACCATGCCATAAATGGAGGTCATATCATGGAGGGATCCTATAGGTGGATTATTTATGGTGAATCCCTAAGGGAAAACATCATAAAGGAGTAGAGGGTTATGAGGTCGACCCATACCTCTTTTGGGCCTGTTGTGTCGTATCTAGGAGGGAAACACCATGAATTGGAAAGAAATCTCCATGTCATAATGTAGGGGTTTCACCATGGAAGGAAATAAAGTGTTAGGGATATTGGGTTTCCCCCTAAGGTGGGTTGTGGTATGAATCCCTACTCGACACCGCAGCTAGAATCCAGGGGATTTTTTTCCCGCAACCCCATAGGTTGTTTTATAAGGATTCCTTAACCTAGAGCCTTTCATCATGGCCCTTATGGCCAAGCTACAAGGGGTCACCACCCAATTAATTTATAGAATGGGTAGTTTTGTCCTTTTCTTTATTGGTGACTTTGGGTTTTTGGGGAAAAGGTGATAGAAGATGGCTATTTTGACTAGCCTATCCTCTCCCCCATCCCAACTTCATGCCCCATGGAGTGGGGTTGTTCTGGGTGTGTTTTCTAGTAATTTTAGGTGATTTATTATATTTATTCCTCTGTTTTTTCACCTCATTATATCCCTATAATTTTAGAGTGTTTTAAATTAGGGATTATTGATGATTTGCACCAGATTAAGGTAGAAATATTTTAAGACAATGGGGATTTCATCCATGATGGATAGAGGAGGTTATGAGAGGATGATTCCATATTGTCTTTTAATGTTTTGGTTGAGTTACATTATTTACTTTATTTATTTAGGGTTTTTGTTAAATTGGATGAAATTAATTATTGACCAAGTCCCAGTGGTTTGGTATTTGTTTAGCAGGTGTGCTGAGAGTATGTTATGGGTGGTTGGTTAGACATTGCATGATGTTTTGGTGAGTGGATGACACATACTGAGTTCTTAAATGTTATACTTATTTATATTAAATTAATTAATTAATTAATTAATTATAAATCACTATAATTTATTATTTGTGTTGTATGGAATGAGATATTATCTCGGGTGATGGTACAATCGTGGAGGAGGCATGGATAGGCTTGACCAGGGGCGTGCAAAGTATAGCTTTGGTGGAAACTCCAATATAGAATTTGGTGGCCCCTTTAATTAAATACATGATTGTTTGTTTTTGATTGATTTATAGAATGCATGTTTTATTGGACTAGGTATAATAAATAGGGACCAACAGTTCCATAGCGAATGATATATGACAACCATTATAAGGCCCTAAGATTTTACTATACATCTTTATTTTAAATAAATCTAATGTGGTCCATAGATTGCTCCATAAGTAAAAATGAACTAAAATTTACAAATATATGTTACAATAATAAAAAAATTATAGTAAATAAAAATATTTTAATCTGTTAAAAATGTATACAGAATATAATTTAGAACACTTTATGTTTTAAAAAGGGCATTTTTCAATAAAATATGTTTTTCTTTATATATGATATTTTCATTAAAAGTAGATTTATAATTTTTATAATTTTAATTTTATAAAATTAAGTTCATTTTTTCATTAAAAATTTCCAAATTATATTAGGGTTAATTTTTTATATTTTTCTAAAATAATTTATTTTTTGGTGAATAGTGAAAATACTATTTTTTTTCTAATACTTTCAATTTATGACATTTTCATAATAAAATAATTGATTAAATGTTTTAAATACCTTTTTATAAAAAAATTTATATTTATAAATTAAAATAATCCATTTAAAAAATAATATGTTGAATTTATAAAACCCATGTTTAAAATTCTCGAAACTTAAATAATATTTTACTCTAAAAACTGTTTATATTCGCTTATATTAAAAATTATTTTTATCACTTATAGAAATTAAATATAAAAATTGGATTTAAAATTTGATATCCCACATTTTTATATTATTTATTAATTTAAATGAAATTTTTAGTCATAAAATCATTATTAATAAGATTAAAGTCAATGATAATGATAATGGTGAAAAATGTTATTTTCAAAGACTTTTGTTATTGATGTTGTACAATTTTTATCCAAAAAATTAGATTAATCAATTTTATATAATAATTTATCTATTATGTTTAAAAATATATTAAAATATATTTTCATCTATTTAATTACTAATTAATTTTATATAATATTAACAACACTTAATAGTGAAAACAACAATTTTGTACAAAATAGTTTTTCTATATATTAAATGTTTTAATTTAAAATTAAATTTTATATTATTCATAAATTTAATTAGATTTTATGAAACTTAAATTTAGGTCTATATTATAACAATTTAGTAATTTGTTTTATTTTATATTTTTATTAAAAAAAATACTCAAATAAAAACTAGTCACCTAGGTATTAACTGAAAAGGAAAAATGTAAAACTATAGTGCTACAAGACTTGAAACATGTTTAAAACGTGTATTAAAATGAGTTTTAGTGTAATTATAGACCATATATCACCCCAAAATTCATTATTTATCAATTTTGGAGCCAATAAACCTTTAATACCGTCATATCATCATTGAAAAATTTATGAGTATTTACAAAAAATTCCATTTTCTCCACTTATAAAAGATAACTTTCACCAAATTTATAAAACCATTAAAACGATTTAGCTCAAAACAATCTTCCCTAAATCTCCTCAACCATATTCTAACATCCTGAAAATCTAGTTCTTTAAAAAATAACAAACTAAGGAGACTTAAGATGTCCCCCAAGGGAGAACATCCAAAGGAAGATGTAATATTCTCAACCAAACTCTCTTAACTCATTTATTCTTATACCACATAAATATATTATATCTTTGAAAGTATGATATAATTATAATTTTATGTATACTATAATATTATTATACAAATATAATATCATTTTTCTACCTTCCATCAAATCCATTCAAAAAAGAAGATGTTGTTACACGTACATGCAAACTACCACCTCCATAAATGACATATTATATTTTTCAAAACCACCTTACATTGTTGGTTCAAAAGAGTTATTTAATGAAAAAAATATTATATTCATAAAATTATTAATATTCTTAAATTATAAATTATTCTATTATATGTCTTTATCTCATTCTATGAAAATTGAGTGTGTACGTACAGATTACTACCTCCACGTAACGACGTATTTAGTTTTCCCTTACCGTATGAAATAGATTATTTTAAAGATGTATTTAATGTATAAAAATTATATTTATGTAAATATTAATATTAAAAAAATATAATATTGAAAATTTTATAAGTGATATTAATAATAAATAGTCATGGTAAATTTAACCATGTAAAATGAATATATCATGGTACCTTTCTTAATTGGCATCTATTTTAGAATATCTATGTAATTGGGTAAATTTTGTGATAATTTAATTATATAATAAACAAAACTCTAAAATTATGGATATTATGAATCTATTTTACAATAATTTAGATCATGATCAATTTACCATGAATGTTTTAGAGAAATTGATCAAACCACCTCAGGTAACCACCATTAGTGAAAACTATTTAATAAATATATAGAATATTATAATAAATAGACCTTATAAAATAATATATTTATAGAAAAAGTTATTAATAATTTTTTTAGTAAAATTAATTTTAATATTCTGAATTTTACGTGTATGAATAGAATGAATCAGGACCCAAGGTAAGGTTTATTTATTTTTTATTTTCAATTCATGAGACATGTTTGATATTACACACCGTCATTTAATTTTTTTTATGTAATACTCACTACCCTATTGGCTTTAATTATAATTAATATATTTAATTTCCTAATATTTTAATATCCATTTCATATTAAACTACCATGAACTAACCCACCAGGGCCCACCTGGCTGGTAGTAAGTCGAGTGTAACACCCCAAGATCACCTCCAATAGGCCAAAGGTGAGTTACTAGAGCCAAGTTGGCATATCGCACACATGAGAGGCCTTAGAATAAGGTACCTACACACACATGCATTCATACACAAATATAATGTGGATAGGAAGGTGAAAATTGATGAAATATATGCATGCATACAACTAAATCCCACATCATAGTACGGCATAAGTATAATAATGAAAATGACCAAATATAATCCCACAAAAATTGTAAAAGAGTCCAACCTACTAGAAAGAAGGAGACTATTATTAAGATGAAACCCCTAGAACTAACTATAGTCTGTCTATAATAAATATGCCACACCAACTCCTGGTCCTCCTAGATCTCCATTGAAAGGATCGCCATCTTCAAAAGACACGACACATGCATGAATAACCTATATGGGGGTGAGTATAAATATACCCAGTAGGACACTCCAAACACACCAAAAATAATTCATCAAAAAGTGTCAAATAATAAGTAAGTATAACATAAATAACCCATACATACTTAAAATAGAATCCAAGTCGCAATGTAATGTCACAACCACACAACTATCTTAGGATTCTGTTAAGGGATTCAAGTTAACTCTTGTCTAAGAGAATGCACTCCACATGTATTGTTAACACTAAAGGAACTTTTATGAGAGTTTATGGACATAAGGTCTTTACAAGAAGAGGTGTGTAAAGGAACTCATAAGATATTTATACATAGTTAGGTGATAAAATATTGTGAATATGAAGGATTTATAACCCTACTCAAAGTAATCCACTAGTATGAGGATCACTTGTCCTGGAAGTCAGTAATGGGATACCTAACCACACATAGGGAAAAATGATAGAGGATCACATATCAAGACACATTGAGGTATACATGAATCTATCCATGGATAATCTATAGATGAGATCACTCATCCTATGATAATGGGGGGATGCCTCACTGTACCCTCATAGTAATGCACCGAGGGAACATACCCTACTAATACTCAACTAGAATTAGGAGAATGGGGGATCAAACCAACAATGTAAGTGGTACACGATGTGTATTTGGAGTACACAGTGTGTACTACTAATACCATACCAACCTGAGTCTATTCCCATGACTGTGACCTCTGAACAGTGATTGTTTGCTTTGGACATGCTCATGTACTATATCTAGGTTGTGTACATTAGTCATGTTCATGACCAATGGACATGCTCATTTACATTGGTCGTGTCCATACCCATTTACACTAGTTGTTCCCATGCATAGGTATCACTTGGAATATGTTCGGTCACTGATTAAGGGTCACGTGGAATGTGAGGTTTCAAATGACTTGTGATATTTTGTTTTGAAGATAAACTATAGTAACCATTGAAAGGTATCCATGCAGTGTGTTTCCATCCAACCACGCACCATATAATTTGGGTTTTCGCAGAAACACCATAATTACTCATTCATCTCACCCATAATATTTTTACCTATGGATCCACTAAAAATAATTCCTATAAATCTTAGATATATGGTTTACTATGCCTAATATATCACCAGTAGCCAGATTTTGGCCACCCATCAATTTATAAGTTGATTCTCATTACACCGTATCACTGAATCACTAAGACACAAATGAAAAATATGACAACCCTGTTTTTATTACAAACTTAAACATTATTTATTACATAAAACGTCACTTGATACAACAAATAAGATCGAGAGGTTTAGTGTCTTTGGGGCTTAGGATCATTACATAAAAACTTAAAACATGAAATACAACATCCTTATTGAAATATTCCTTTACATGACCACTACATTTCCTCGTACTTATCATTGCATGGGATAACCTGAGGACATGCATAAGAAAAAGGTGAGCTATAAAGCCCAGTAAGGGAGTACACATGGAATAACATGAGGATTATAATACATGTAAGAAAATAGGAATATAAATAGAGCATAATAAAAGCATGAACATAAAGGCATGATAAATCATGATAATTATAACAAGAAAATGTGGCAACAACACTTAACATGGAATTAGCATGAGCCAAGGCTCATTGCACATGGAGCATTAGAAAATCCTCATTTCACATAAATTAAGATTAAACCCTAATTTCACTTGAATTATCATGAGTCAACACTCATTGCACATGACGTATCATGATACTATACTTTACCCAATGCATTGGAGCGCTATAAGGGAGCACACTTCTTAAACATTTCATTTCATGCATAAGTGTGCCACATGGATCATAAAACATAGATTCATAAAACATAATAATTTACTCCACGATAATGGAATGTGGAATTAATACATGAAACTTTGTAATCAATATTTAAAGGTGCATAATGGTGGATACCCTTGATGGAGAAATGGGCATGGTATCCACTACACAATGTCATTGGCTTAGAAAATCGGTGCGATTTCGGCAGCGTAACGGCATGACATAAGAATTCATAAAAAAGGTTGATGAGAGATAAAGGGGATCCTCATCATATTTACATGTAATTGAAAGTATGTAGGTCATATAGATACATGTCCCAACAATTGTAATTCAATTTAGATTCATGATACAAAATTATTGCTTGAATGTAAAAGAAGAGAGAGAAATTCCTTTCAGAATTTTGGCATAGTAACAGGTGTACATGGGAGGCATTTAATGAGAGAGAAAGGGGTATTCCATCACTAAACAAATAAGAGGGTGGTATGGGGTAGGTTAGAAACCGTACCCCAACATTTATAATTGAAATTAAAAGGCAAAATAACTTAAAGAAAATTGGACAAAAATGAGAAAGGAAGAAAAAAACCCTTACTTGGATGTGTGCTTCCAAAGGCTAGAGAGAGACTTGTGAGAGGCTTATTGGGAGCTTGGGGAACCTTGGGAGGATCCTAGAGAGAGTATGGAAGAGGTTGGACGAACTCCAAGGGATTTTAGTGAGGAGAAAGTGGGAGCTTGGGTGGGTTTATATAGGAAAGGTGAGAGAATTATTTATTATTTAGGTTTGGGACCCCTTATATTAAATTAATCCAAACCACAATCCATCCCATGGTTTTTGCCCATGGTTTTTGGAAAAGGGAAGAGGAAAACTATATTTTATAAGGCCAAAGTCCTAAATTCTTAAAATATTAGGGTTGCTTATGTGGAGGTGAGTCACACTCCCATGGAAATTAATTTAAAAAGGAAAAGTGTTGAATAAGTCTTGAGGGGTCCATTAATGCTTTGAAAAGGAAGTCAAACAAACCCAAAATCAAATTATTTTAATGTTAAAACATATATTGGCTGAACATAAATATTATAGTATTTTATTACATCACTATTGGGTCATTATGATTTCATAAAACACATTATATATTTAAACGGTATTTAATTTTTACCCAAAAATATGACAGTCTCAGAAAATTATGAAAAATTCACCGTTGGATAATTTTGACATCCTGATTCCAAAAATAAAATTTATATTATCTAAATAATTTTCTAAATATATGAATTTTTACTTTCAAAAAAATGACTTTTATAAAAATTTCACGGGTTTTGACAGAAATGGCTTTCAAATCTTAATAAAAATTATAATTACATTCATAAAATTATAAGATCATTTATTTTTAAAAATTCATTTAATAATAATAATATTATTTTATTAAAATATTATTTAATTTAAAAAAACCATATTTTAATAAAATATATTTCTTAATTAATTAATTACTAAAAACACCATTTGTACTTTAAAAAATATTTACAATGTATCAAAAATGACTAGAAATTATATTAATTATTATATAAAAAAAATAATGTACATGAACATAGTACTAATTATTTGTTACATACCCCCCTAAAAATAGACGCATGAGACCTAAGGGTAAGGTGTGCGATGGTGACGGACTCTTGGGGTGGCTCGGATAACATCGCACAAGTGGTAATTTCAATCAACTTCCACTTTTCATGTAGAGGGTCACATTTGAGCTTGACATGATGAAGCTCAGCTTGGGCTTGGTCAAGAGTGAAGCCCAAGGATGCGAACTCTTTTCCGAGCTCTGAAAAATGAGATTCGTATGGAGTAATTCTACTTGACGAGGCCATCGCTTCTTTTGTCTGAGTAAATTGGATTTGTTAAAGTCCTATATTTATACTAATCATGTGATCACTGTTCAATGGCTATATTAGCAACCGTAAATTTTTTTTAACATAAAACCTATGAAGTTTACATTTTATATAAACATAAAGAGAAATTTAATTAGATCAAGAGGGATTTACATTAATGAATCTTTGGGTCATTACGATATTCCCCCCTTAGGAAATTTCGTCCTCAAAATTTTCCTTTTCCCACACTAAAACAAATGTGGGTAACTCAGCTTCATCATTTTCTCCAATTCCCAAGTTGCTTCTTCAAACTTTTGGTTTCTCTACAACACCTTGACGAGGGGCATTGTCTTATTTCGTAGAACTTTTTTTCTACGATCTATGATCTTCACTGGTTTCTCCTCATAAGAAAGATCGTTTTTCAATTGTACCACCTCAGAAGAGAGTACATGTTAAGGGTCTGATATGTACTTCCTTAAGGGGGATACAAGAAAGACATCATGTACTTTGGCCATAGTAGGTGGAAGTGCTAGTTGATTGGCCAGAACCCCAACATGATCAAGAATCTCGAAGGGGCCGATGTACCTTGGACTTAACATCCCTTTCTTTCCAAACCTCATGACCTTTTTCCACGAAGACATGTGTAGTAACACAATGTCTCCAACTTTAAACTCAAGGTCTCGTCGATGATTATCTGCATAACTCTTCTGTCGACTCTGGGATGCCTTGATATGCCGCTGAATGGTTTTCAACTTCTCCACCATTTCTTCGACCATTTCTGGTCCAAGAAGCTTACGTTCACCGACCTCATCCCAACATGCCGGTGTTCTGCACCTTTTCCCATACAAGGATTCATATGGTGCCATTTGGATGCTTGAGTGGAAACTGTTATTATAATAGAACTCAACCAGAGGAAGATGTTGATACCATCCTCCTTTAATGTCCATTGAGGATGCTATCAACATATCCTCAAGTGTTTGGATAGTCCGCTAGGATTGGCCATCAGTTTAAGGATGATAGGCCGTACTGAAGTTCAGTTCAGTATTAAGAGCATATTGAAGACTATTCCAAAACTTAGTGGTGAATCTTGGATCTCGGTCAGACACAATAGATAGAGGTACTCCATGCAACCTTACCACTTCCCTGATATATATCCGTTCCAGTTGATCCAAAGAGAATTCCTCCCGAATAGCAATGAATTGTGCAGTCTTTGTAAGACGATCCACAACAACCCAGATTGAATTGTTGCCTTTGGATGTCCTTGGAAGTCCGGTGACAAAGTCCATGTTGATGTTCTCCCATTTCCATTCTGGTATGGGAAATGGTTGCATCATCCCCTTAGACTCTTGCCTCTCTACCTTCACTTTCTGACACACCAGGAACTTTGATATATATTCAGCGATCTCCTTCTTCATATTATCCCACTAAACGTTTTCTCAGAGATCTCGATAAATCTTTTTGCTCCCTGGGTGAATAGACAAATTTGAACTATGTGCATCATCCAAAAGTTCCTTCTTCAGCTCTGGACATTATGGAACACATAGTCTTTTCCCAAACCACACAATTCCTTCTTCATTAACATTATACTATGAGGATTTCCCTTTTTTGATAGCTTCCACTTTTTCCTGAATTCCTACATCATCATTTTGAGCATCCTGTAACCTTTCCAAAAGAGATGGTTGAGCAATCATTTGTGAAAGGATTGATGATGTTACCTTCTTTATGATTCCCACGTCCATCTTCATGAAGTCGAAGAAGATTAGATCCTTCTCAATTCTCATCATTGATAGAATTGTTGGGTCGTTTCTACTTAGGGCATCTGCCACCTTGTTCGCTTTACCAGGGTGGTAATTGATTGAACAGTCATAATCATTGATGAGCTATATCCATCTTCTCTGGTTCATATTAATCTCTTTATGTGTGAATATATATTTAAGTCTCTTGTGGTCAGTATATATCTCACATTTCTCTCCATAGATATAATGACACCATATTTTCAAGGCAAAGATCACTGCCGCCAACTCCAGATCATGCGTTGGATAGTATCGCCCTTGGATTTTCAACTGCCTTGAGACATAGGATATCACTTTATCATTCTACATCAGCACACATCCTAAGCCCTTCTTCTAAGCATCACTGAATACCACAAAAAGCTCCCCACTTGTGGGTAAAGTGAGTACGTGTGCAGTGATAAGATTCTTTTTCAACTATTTGAAGCTTTATTCGCATTAATCACTCCAATAAAACTTTACTCCCTTTCGAGTTAGCTTGGTAAGAGGGTTGGACAATCATGAGAAATTTCTCACAAATCGTCGATAATATCTAGATAACCCCAAGAAGCTACGGATATCTGTTACCGATGTTGTCCTCGTCCATCCATCAATTGCATCTGTTTTAGAGAGGTCCACAGATATGCCATTGCTTGTGACGATATGGCCCAGGAATGAGACCTCCTTCAACCAGAACTCACACTTGTTGTACTTTTCATAGAGATTCTCCTTGCGCAAAGTCTCTAGTACACTTTTTAAATGCTCTTCATGATCCTCCTTGGTTTTGGAGTATATTAGAATATCATCTATATAGACCACCATACATTTTTCAAGGTAATCTCTAAAGACTCTCTTCATCAAGTCCATGAATATTTATGGAGCATTGGTGAGTCCGAAAGGCATTACTATGAATTCATAGTGCCCGTACCTTGTAAGAAAAGCAGTCTTGGGGACATCTTCCTTCTTCACCCTTACATGATAATATCCCGACCGCAAATCCACCTTGGAGAATTATTGGGCTCCATGCAGCTGATTGAAAAAGTCATCAATTCGTGGGAGAGGATACTTGTTCTTTATCGTGATTTTGTTAAGTTCACAATAATCGATGCAAAGCCACATTGACCCATCCTTCTTCATGACGAAGAGGACTAGTGCACCCCATGGTGAAGCAGTTGGGTGTATAAACCCTTTATCTAGATTCTCCTGTAGTTGTTTCTTCAGCTCTTTAGGCTCAAAAACAACCATTCTATATGGAGTCTTAGAAATTGGTAGCACCCCAGGTATAAGTTCAATTAAGAACTCAACATATCTTCTACGAGGTAGACCAGGCAGTTCCTCAGGAAACACCTCAGCGAATTCCCTCATAATAGGCATTTCTTCAAGGATGGATCCTTCTTTGGACTCAACCATTTGAGCCAGATACGCATGCTCATAGGGCAGTAATATCCATGATTGAGATGATAGAGCTAAATGAGATTCATCTTTCTCCTGACACTTGTAAATAATCAGGTGTCGATTGTCCATATGGAGTGTGATTTCCCTCTCCCGGAAATTTATGTTGGCTCTATATAAAGAAAGGCAATCCATGCCAAGAATTTCATAAAATTCCACCCGAGGGAGTATGACGAGGTTTGACAAGAAATTCAATCCATAGACTATAACGGGGGGGGGGGGGGGGCTTATATTCATGGGATGCAATGATTTCCCCATTTTCCATACTCACTGATATATTTAGTTCCATGATTTGTGGTGGTGCTGGGATTGTTCTAATAAACATTCAAGATATGAAAGAATACGTAGAACCTGAATCCAAAAGTACGTTCGCTATTCTTGAATGAATAACTAGAGTACCTGTCACCACTTCATTGTCGAGGTTCACTTCAGCAGAAGTGATGGCAAAAGATCTTCCTTTCTATCTTGGTGGTTGTTGGTTGCCTCCGAAAACCCTTGGATTTGGGAACTGATTTGCAAAATGACCCGGTTATTTGAATTTTTAGCATTTAACAACGCGTTGAGGTTCGAACGGAGCATTCCTCTCCTCGGTCGCAGCCGCGGGTCCTTCTTGCCAACAGTAAATAGGTAGGTTCCCTTCTCTTCCACACCTGAAGCATTTTCTCGTCCCCTTAAGGCAATTGCTAGGATGCTTCTTTCTGCACTTTTGGAATTTGGGGTGCTGGATCCTCTTAGCACCATTGGATTTATCCATCGGACCACCAGCATTAATTTCCACCTTACGCTTCTTGTCGCCATGATACCCTTATAATTCCTCGATCTCCATTTCGACCTTGAGGGCACATTGGACAATTTCCTCATAGCTGTCGATGTCACGGATCGCTAATGCTTTCCTCAAGCTAGGCTTTATCCCACCAAAGAAGCGGTCAACCTTGCATTCGGGGGTAACGACAAAGCCGGAAGCACATTGTGCAAGCCTTGTGATGTTTTCCTCGTACGCTCCAACAGATTTTTCATCTTTTTTATTAAGGGAAATGAAGTCCCTTTCTATCTTAAGCCGGAGGGTTCGTGGAAAATATTTATCGAAAAACATCTTTTAGAAATCCTTCTATTCCAATTCCTCGATCTCCTCCTCAGGCTTCGTATTTTTGATCAATGTCCACCATTGATCAGCTTCACCCTCCATACGATAAGCTTCTATGAGAACCTTCTCTTGTTTAGAACATTGGGGGACGGAGAATATCTTTTCAATGGAGTTGATCCATTGTTCAGCGATCATGGGATCAGATGATCCACTAAAAGTAGGAGGCCTTTTTCTCATGAAGATCTTGATAGAAACTTGTTCTTTCTTGGGGGGGGGGGGGTTGAACGTTCCTCTTGACCTGTGTTTCTATTCAAAACTTGAGTTAGATGAGAGAGAAGCGTGACATAGTTCGCGATTATCGCTCCCATTGGATTGGGCATCTCATTAGTACCGTCATCATACTGATCTTCACATTGGTTGTTAGCCCGATTCCTCCTATTACTGGCCATTGGCTGGAATAAAAGGAAAGTTAGGGGTAACACATAATGGGTAATCCAAAGACAAAAGTTGATGACTTATAAATAAACTTTCATTTCCTTAACTCAGGAGTCTATAGGCTTCAATCTAGGATTTTCATGATCTACTTTCTAACATATATTCCTAGGGGCATTTTTTTAATTCCCTTAATAAGGGTTCATACTAAGCTTGTGAATTTATCAAAACATATCCCCCGTGAGTTTCGTAACCAAGAGTGTAGCAAGGCCTATTTTCATGCACCAGTTCCCGTCTGAGTCTAGCTCAAAGCGGTGTTTTCCGGTTTTACCCCTAGGATACATCTGTGCCAGAGCAGCCTCTACCTGCTCGTATCCAGACAGGGATGTATTTGTTTGATAAACCAATTAATCAGTACTTACCAAAACATAGGGATGTTTTTATTATACTTAGTCTTGTATCCAAGGCTTTACTAGGGTTTCCTAATCCCAAAAATAACTAAACCTATCTTTTGATACTAACTTTGACAACCCTGTTTTTATTACAAACTTAAACATGATTTATTACATAAAACATCACTTGATACAACAAATAAGATCGAGAGTTTTAGTGTCATTGGGGCTTAGGATCATTACATAAAAACTTAAAACATGAAATACAACATCCTTATTGAAAACTTCATTTACATGACCACTACATTCCCTCGTACTTAGCATTTCATGGTATAACCTGAGGACATGAATAAGAAAAGGGTGAGCTATAATGCCCAGTAAGGGAGTACAAATGGAATAAAATGAGGAGTACAATACATGTTAGACAATAGGCATATCAATAGAGCATAACAAAAGAATGAACCTAAAGGCATGATAAAGAATGATAATCATAACATGGAAATGTGGAAACAACACTTAATATAGAATTGGCATGAGCCAAGGATCATTGCACATGGAGCATGAGTAAATTCTCATTGCACATAAAGCATGAGTAAACCCTCATTGCACTTGAATTATTATTAGTGAACACTCATTGCACATGACGTATCATGATACTATACTTTACCCAATGCATTGGAGCGCTATAAGGGCGCACCCTTCTTAAACATATCATTTCATGCATAAGTGTGCCACATGGATCATAAAACATGGATTCATAAAACATAATCATTTATTCCATGATAAAGGAATCTGGAATTCATACATGAAACTTTGTAATCAATATGTAAAGGTGCATAATGGTGGATACCCTTGATGGAGAAATGGGCATGGTATCCACTACACATTGGTATTGGCTTAGAAAATCGGTGCGATTTTAGCAGCGTAACGGCGTGACATAAAAATTCATAAAAAAGGTTGATGAGGGAGAAAGGGGTTCCTCATCATTATTAAATTTAATTTACAGTAAGGAGGTCATATAGATACATGTACCAACAATTTTAATTGAATTTAGATTCATGATACAAAATTAGTGCTTGAATGTAAAAGAAGAGAGAGACGTTCCTTTCGGAATTTCGTCATAGTAACAAGTGTACATGGGAGGCATTTAATGAGAGAGAAAGGGGTCTACCATCATTGAAAAAATAATAAGGCAGTATGAGGGAGGTGTGAAACCATAACACAACATTCATAATTGAAATTAAAAGGCAAAACAACTTAAATATAATTGGACAAAAATGAGAAAGGAAGAAAAAACCCTTACTTTGAAGTGTGCTTACAAAGGCTAGAGAGAGACTTGTAAGAGGATTATTGGGAGATTGGGGCACCTTGGGAGGATTCTATAGAGAGTATGGAAGAGGTTGGATGAACTCCAAGGGCTTTGACTTAGGAGGAAGTGGGAGCTTGGGTGGGTTTATATAGGAAAGGTGAGAGAATTCTTTATTATTTAGGATTGGGACCCCTTATATTAAATTAATCCAAACAAAAAACCATCCCATGGTTTTTTCTCATGGTTTTTGGAAACGGGAAGAGGAAAACAATATTTTATAAGGTCAAAGTCCAAACTTCTTAAAATATTAGGGTTGCTTATGTGGAGGTGAGTCACACTCCCATGGAAATTATTTTAAAAAGGCAAAGTGTTGAATAAGTCTTGAGGGGTCCATTAATGCTTTGAAAAGTAAGTCAAAAAATCCAAAATTACATTATTTTAATGTTAAAACATATATTAGCCGAAAATAAAGATTATAGTATTTTATTACAAACGGGATTTAATTTTTACACAAAAATTTGAATGTCTCAGAAAATTATGAAAAATTAACCGTTAGATAATTTCAATGTCCTGATTCCAAAAATAACTTTTATTTTATCTAAATAATTTTCTAAATATGTATATTTTCACTTTTAAAATAAAAACTGACATTTATAAAAAATTCACGGGTTTTGACAGAAATGGATTTCAAATCTTAATAAAAATTTTAATTGCATTCATAAAATTATAAGATCATTTATATTTAAAAATTAATTTAATAATAATAATATTATTTTATTAAAATATTATTTAATTTAAAAATCAATTAATTTACTAAAATAGATTTCTTAATTAAATAATAACTAAAAACACCATTTGTACTTTAAAAACTATTTACAATGTATCAAAAATGACTAGAAATTATATTCATTATTATATACAAAAAAAATAATGTACATGAACATAGTACTACTTATTTGTTACATAACCCCTTAAAACAGCTGCATAATACCTAAGGGTAAGGTGTGTGATGGTGAAAAACTCTTGGGGTGGCTCGGATAACATCGCTCGAGTGGTAATTTCAATCAACTTCCACTATTCCCATAGATGGTCACGTTCGAGCTTGACATGATGAAGCTCAGCTTGGGCTTGGTCAAGAGAAAAGCCCAAGGATGCTACCTCTTTTCCAAGCTCTAACAAATGGGCTTTGTATGGAGAAATTCTACTAGACGAGGCCATCGCTTCTTTTATCTGAGTAAATTGGATTTGTTAAAGTCCTATATTTATACTAATCAAGTGATCACTGTTGAACGACTATATTAGCAACGGTAAAAAATTCTTAACATAAAACCGATGAATTTTACACTTTATATAAACATAAAGAGACATTTAATTAGATCAAGAGGGATTTCCATTAATGAAACATTGGGTCGTTACAAAAAACACATGATCCAAACTATAGATATTGTATCATCATTATCAAAAATTGATCATGATTTTGATCCCAAATATGAACTCATGATAGTAATATGTTGTGCTAAATATCATTTTCACAATGATTTTCTCTCATCATTTGTTGATCCTTTTATCAAGGAAACAACAATGATGAACATTTTAAGAATAATGGGAGAAAAGAAAAAAAAGTTGAAGAACAAACCTTGACCATTGTTTGGGTTGGAATCAACCCATTGATCTGAAAACGATGAATGTAGAAAGTTAAGGAAGAATAAAAAATTCAATTATTAATTCTAAATAAATACTATTAAGCACAAATCAAACATAGATACGTGAATTAATCTAATAAGGAATTAATTCTATTTTTTGGGGATAATAAAAATATGGGGGTTAATACAATAAAAAAATACCTAAATTTTATATCAGTTTCTGATAAAGAATTAATCATGTATTATTATCATTGGTGATATCTACAAAATTTGTTGACGAAGGCAATCTCCTTAGAAATTTATCATCAATGCACAATACTGTTGTCAATGCCAAAGCTCTCCCCCATGACCCTATTAAATCTTATGGGTTATGTAGATAACCATAGGATTATGTAAGAAATGGTCATAAAAAGTAGGGAATAAGTCATGAATAATTAATATAAAATAAATAAATAAATAAATAAATAAATAAGTAAATTTAATATTGTGATCGTGACCACTCTTAAACCGAACACCAAACACATGAAAATGTTATGTTGTGTGTGGGTAAGACATGAATTCTATATTTAATAGAAGGATCATATTGACCATCTAAAACACTATTAGGGAGATATTTAATTGTTTAATAAGAAATATACACATGTGATATAATATTTTTAATATTTTTATTATAACAACACAGAGGTTCCCCAGACTCTAGGATCACACACTAACTCTAGGTTTGACTCAAAATATATACATTTATATATTCTAAAGTTTTACAAGGATAAAATAGTTTAATTTAATTCTCCCCACCATAAGGTATTTCATCCAAAAAATAAAAAATCCTTCTAAAAAATATGAGGATAATGATATCCACTCCCAAGTGAACATTTGAATATTATCATGCTGTCATCGAATGTGCACTAAAAAATTACTCAACCATAAAGGATCTTATCCCACTAATCATTGATCTCTACCGGGTACAAAGTGAAGGTAGCTCTATATTTGGTGTCAATATCTTCCTAGCTGACAACATGAGATGTTTCATGCATATACCTCCTCAGTTCTAACACATAAAATACATTGTGCACCCGGTCTCACTATGATGGTAGGGATAAGCAGTACACAACCTCTCCAACCCTGTAGAGTATCTGGAAGGCCCAAATGATTCTTAGAGATAGTTTTACCTCCCAGATAAATCTCTATAACTCTCTTTGAGGGGAGACCTTTAAGAGCACATGGTATCCCACTTCAAACTCCAAAGGTCTCTGTTGTTGTTCCATATAAGTATTCTGATAGTTTTGGGTAGTCCTCATTTCATATTTGATGATCTGTACCTTCTCTATCATTTTTTAAACAAACATCAGACCCTTAATAATTTTCTGCCATGGTTATATCTAGCACGCTGATAGCCTAAATGGTCTCCTCTATAAGGACTCAAATGGTTCCACACTAATGGTGGAGTCGTATCTTCTATTATATGAAAACTCCACCATGGGTAGGTGATCCTCCTAGTTATGAAAAATGTCTAAAATACAAGACTAAAGCATATCCTCTAGAACCCTAATTGTATTATCTATTTGGATGTTTTTTGTGGGTGAAACATTGTTTCCAAATGAAAATGAGTTTCAAAGGAATCCTGTAACTCTTTCCATAATTGTGACATGAATGAAGCATTATGGTCTAAAATGATTATTGAGGGAAATAAATGAAGTCGAAATATCTCCTACATGTAATGGAATCCTAGGATATTTTCAAAACTCTTCTCTTATATGGATAATAAGTAAACCAACATGGTGAGTTAGTATACGATCACCTAGATATAATCGTAACCTCTAGATGATTATGGAAGTATTTTCATGAAGTACATATAAATTCCATCACACTTCTAATCTAACACATGAAGTGGATGAACAAAACCCATTGGATTTGGTGCTCATCCATCACCTGCTAATAATTTAGGCTTCAATAGATAAAATCATCTACAAACCACTTCATCCCTAATGAAAAATTCCAATGCTAATGTTCTTGGTACATATTATTCAATACTAAATGTACCTCTAAGGGGGATGTGTGAAACTACCACAAAACCTCATCTCAAAGCATTGCTAACACTACCATCCATGCTTATAAAAGGAATATGAACTCCCCTCCTTCAGAAAATTCATTAGGGAATGTCTACCGGATATATGGCCACAGAAGGTCTCATAATAGATATCTATAATATATTATTTCCACACACACAATATATGTGGTGGGGTAACAAACATTGACTAGAGGTAGGCTGCGCCAACCTCATCCACTAAGGACAACTATAATGGGGCCAACTACTCTAACACCTCACTCAACAACTATGAACAAGATCTCCTACTAAGATAATCTAACACCATTTTCCCTTTTAATGGAGTACATAATACATCGAATTCATAATTATAAAGGAATTATAACATATCCTCTTTACAAATTTAATATCTATCCATAAAAAGGTATACCTGAGACTCTTATTTTTAGAATAGATGATAAAATTCTCACCCATAAGGCAGTTTCCCCACATTTTTAGGGTGAAAACACTATTTTTAGATCTAGATTATGTGTAATGTAATTTTTCTAATTAGGTATCAACTATTGGGACCCATAAGAATCACTACCTACCTCTATATCAAAACACATCCAGACCATGTTCTTGAGGCATCATGGAAAATCATATACTCAACACCCTTATCTAGCAGTCTTAAGATGGGGGTGCTCGTTAACCTTCACTGAAACTTCTAAAAAACCTTTTGGTACTTCTATATCTATATGGAATGCTTTCCCTTTTGGGTTAAAGTGGTCCAGGGTACTAAAATATTTGAGAATATCCAATAGTATCCAACCAACCCATAGACGCTTCACACCCCAGTCAGACCCTTGGGTGGTTCCCAATCTAGCACTACCTCAACTGTTACTGGGTCCACAACTAATTTCTATTTTGATATTATAGTTCCTAATAAGTAGACCTCTCAAATCTGTAATTGACACTTCAAGATCATCCCATAAAGTTGGAACTCTTGGAGTATGTCCATGACCATCCTAAAATGTCTTAAATGCTCCTCCTCTAATGTTGAATACATAAGAATTTCATCGACGAAGAATATGATGAATTTTTATAATAAGGGATGAAAGATATGGTTCATGAGGCCCATGAACACTAATGGGTAGTTCTTTATGCTGAAAGGAATCACCAATTACTCATAGTGACTATAACGACATCAGAATGCTATCTTCAATATATCCTCATCTTGAACACAAAGTTGGTATAAGCCTAGCCTAAGATCAATCTCCAAGATCCACCTTTACCCTTTCAACTAGTCAAAGACGTAATAAATTATTGGTATTGGATACTTATTCTTGATGGTGTGATGATTAGGAAATGATAATCTACATAAAATCTCAAACTTACATCCTCATTCTTAGAGAACAAAACTGGGGATGCCCATGGGGACACATTGGATATAACAAATTTCTTCCCCGATAGGGCCTCAAACTTCACCTTCAGCTCTAGAAGATATTCACGGGATATCTTATATGCTAGTAAAGATATCTGGGTCTTCACTGGGTGCCAGTCTATACATAAATTTAATTCTTGGTGGGGTGGTAAGCCCAAAAATTCTTTAGGAATGGCTTCCTCATACTCTCCCACTATCACAAGAAACTATTGGCTAACATCATTTTCTCCTCTCAGGATAATACTGGATAATTGAAGAGTAATTAGATGTATAATCTTATATAAAATTCAATCAAACTCTTCTTAGGTTTCCTTCTCACTAACAAAGGAAAACCTTATCCCATTAACTATGATGCACCAAATCCTCCATAGAAAGTAGTCAATCTATGCATGAACCACACGAATATAGTACATACCTAGAATGAATTCATACGGCCTCATCATGGAAAAAATATCCCATAAGAAGATCTCTCCTCGAAGAGTCAGTTTACACTTTCTATAGAAGTGTGTGATCACTGAATCTTCCCCGGTAAGAGTCTCTAAGTGTAAGGGTCGAGCCAAAGGCTCCATTAGAATCTGTATATATCGAACAAGGGATGTGGAAAGAAATGAGTGTCTAAATATAGTGTCTATAAATATAGAAAATAAATAATAGGAGACATATATTGTACCATGAATCATCCCTAAAGTCTTTGGGTCATAAACCTATACTACCTACAGTTTCCCATGTCCTTAACCACCAGCTCCCAATGCCTAGCATGGACCACATGGGAGTTGTGGTGGAAAAATATAAAAAAAGACACCTATTTATGTTCTCCCTGCTCCTTTTCCATTCCTTCCACTATACAAACATTCCTTCTCCAACTGCTGCCTTTTCTTTGGGTGTCCATCGACCGTCTCCCTCTCTACTGCATAACGAGTCAGAAAATCATACTCAATATGTTCTCATCCGTTACAGTAGTAGCATCACCTATCCTTGGGTTGAATGGAACCATCATTTTATCCTTAAACCATAGACCCTATATCCTAATACCATCTCTAGAAATTCCTCACATGCATGGACCCCTAAGTCTGACATCAAATTCCATATGTCGAAGTCTCATCTCTAGGGTGAACATTACCAAAACTAACTATTAGAATCCATTCAACCATAAATATCTCCACCACCAAGTCATGTTTCAAAACTCTAGCATAGGTTGGGATATAATGAGATACCACTCCATCTCAGATATCTTGAAGAATCCCATGATCAAAGGTCTACACTCAAAAGTACGCATAACAAACAATGTTAATGGAGTACTGTGAGAGGTTAGTGAACCTTATCACATAATTTAAAACTATTATACTACCTTAATAGAGATCGAGAATCTCCTAGATATGCACCATCCACAAAATCATTGGTCAGAACTCCCCTCTAAAGAGAATCTCAAACTCTTTCCATGAGATAGTCATCTCATCATGCATCTAAGTAACCAAAATCCACCATCTCCGAGAAGATCCATGGAGAAGGCTCACCACTAGGACCACAATGTTATCATGAGGGATCCTAACAAGGTAGAAAACTCACCCAACTTCCAAGATCCATTACTCTAATTCCTATGGGTCTAAATGGACCCAAAACAAAATTGTTGTCGTTCTGTAGAACTCATGAAGTGTACTCAGCCTACACACATCATATTCTAGTACCACTAAGAAAACATGATGATTGGAGGGTGGTGGTAAGATCTATAAACCACTTTGAGGTACCACCTCTTATATAGGCCCCTGATCAAAATCCTTATCATTAGGTGGTTCATCATCATGATCTTCCTTTGGAATCCCAGTTGGATATCATCATGGAGGCATCCTGCAATAGATAAGATGTACCATAGTGAAAGAGTATATTTGGGGATCTGACTCAATAAGGACATGGAAACCACAACCCATTCCTTTATGATGCATGTAACGATGTATTCCCAGAAACTAATACCTACTTGTACCAATTAAAAAAGTGGGTTATCAGAGTCATGTTGAATGGATACGTTGATCGCTGCACCATCACTGGGTTTCCTAGCTTGAGAGACGAACTTGATACACTTTAATGTTGTTTCACTAGTTTCCAAACCAAACATAAAATCTATAATATTTCTAAACTCCCATAATATGGTAACCTATCTTTTGATACCACTTTTCATGACCCAACCCATTAGGGCCTACCTGGTTGATAGTAAGCCAAGTGTGACACCCCAAAATCGCCTTCAATAGGCCAAGGGATGATGAATTGTGCCGACTAGATGTATCATACACGTGGGAGGATTTATATTAAGGTACATGTACACACACAAATCAAAACAATAATATAATGTGTAATGGAAGGTGAAAACAAATTGACTATATGAATGCATACAACAAAATAACACATCAGAGTATGACATAAGTAGGGTAAGGAAAAGGTATAAATACAATCCCACCAAAATTGTAAAAGATTACAACTTGATATAAAGAGGGGTAATACTATCGAGATAAAATTGTTGAAACTGGCAATGGACCATCTAGCACAACTATGCTCGACCTGCTCATGGTCCTCCTAGATCTCTATTAAAAGATCTATCATTTACATAAGACATGACACATGTGAATAGATCCCATGAAGGGATGAGTATAAATATATCTAGTAGGACACATAGAAATCACCAAACATAAAGCATCTAATAGAGTAATGTCATAGGAAAATATAAAAAAAATCCAAGTATACCCAAAAGTAAGGTCACAACCACATTTTCAACCTAGGATTCTGCTCAAGGTTTCAAGGTAATACTCATCTGAGAGAACTCACTCCCCAGGTCTTGTCAATGCTGAAAGTGTTCATCTGAGAGGTTGTTACCCTCATACCTCTCTAATAATAGTTATATAAAGCATCATAATATATTTCAATAGATAGATTTGGTATCACACATATGGACTATGGGGGATACCAACCCTATATAGATTCATTCACGAGGATGGGGATTACTTTCCCTAGAAGTTGGTAATGGTATATCTGACCGAACCTTTGTAAAAATTATAGAGTATCACACTCTAGGGAACACAGAGGGTTACATGCCTCTATCCAAGGATAATATGTAGAGGGGATCACTCATCAAATTATTTGGATAAGATTCCTCCCATCACTCTTATATGGATGGACCAAGGGAACACACCCTACTGATACTCATTTAGAACGAGGAGAATAAGGGATTAAACCAACTATGGAATGGGTACACACAATGTATATAGAGTACATGGTGTATTCCATTAAGACAAGACCTTCTGAAGTCTATTTACATTCCAGTGTCCTTCAGACCATGCCCGTGTAATCTAGCCATGCCCAAGTACTCTATCCATACCATTTACACTGGTCATGTTTGTGACCTCTAGCTATGTCTATGTATACTAGCTATATCCATTCCCATGTACACTGGAAATGATTATGATAGGGTACCCCTGGGCAATGTTGGGTCAATAATCAAGGGTCACACAATGTGTGAGATGGATCACAACATGTGATATTTTATTCCATGTGTCAAACCTAGCCACCATATAATGGGTTCCACACGAAGTGTGTTCCTCCAAACTACACATAATACACTTTAGTTTTTTCATTGAAACACATCAATTGCTCACATGTCATTCCCTCACTATCATTACCTGTGGATCTTCCACAAATAATAACTATAGATCTTGAATATATGATTGATCAAGCCTAATACATCTCTAATGGTAAGATTCTAACCACTCTTTCATTCAGAAATAAATTCCCTTCACATTTCATCACCATATCACTAACCCAAAAATTAAAATCACATAGTCCAAACTCCCAATCTTCTGTATCCATCACCGCACCTCGATCATGAATTCGATCAAAAATCCAAACTTGTGGTAATGATCCATTTTTTCAAAGATCAATTATGTTGAATTTTTTTGGAGTATTTGATAAACCCTCAGTCATGGAAACACTGATGATGAACATTCTAAGAATTAAGAGATAAAAACACAAGAAAAATTTAATGAATAAAGACATATCGTTTTTTGGGTTTTCATTAATCAATTGAATTGAAAATGTAAAATATAGAAGGTTAAGGAATTATTTACAATTAATTTCCTAATTCTAAAGAAATATTATCAATTAGAAATCAAACATAGATTCACAAAATTAATTTTCGAAGACATTAATTCATGTTTTATAGGGGATAATAAAAATATAGGGGTTAATAAAAAAAATTAGACTGATATCGTATTGATCATTAGTGAATAAAAAATCTTGCATCACTATCAATAGAAATATCTAATAACTTCGTTGATGAAGGAAATATACTTTGAAAACTAATTATCAATCATCAATACTATTTTCACAGCTAAAGCTATCCACCATAATCCTCACAAATTTCTAATGTTATGCAGCTAAACCTATGATATTTACATAACTAGGTTTAATTATAGAAATATTAGGTCATGTATAGTTAGGAAGCAATTAATTAATTAATTAATTTACTTGTTATTGTTCCCAAAACCACTATTAGACCAATAACTTGATGCACATAGAGGTTATAACATGATTAGGGTAAAAACCTCATTCTATATTTAATTCTAGCCTCATATTTCCCATCTAAATAACTATTTCAGTTATATTTAATTATTTGAGAAAAAATGTGTGCATGTGAAATAATATATTTAATATTTTTATTATATCTACACTGAGGTTCCCCATGCCAAGTAATCCCACACGAACTCTGAACCTACCACTAAATATATTCATTTAAATATCCCAACTTTTTATACGTAAAAACAGAGTTTTTAAATAACCATCTTGGGTAATTTTGATTTTTATGATACCATTACTATAAGGGTTTTTGCATCTCAATTTTTATTCATTGAAATATTATTCATATTTACCACATGTTTCCCTTTGTTGTGTATATATTGACCATGGATTTATTTTTATTAAAATTTTCATTCAATATAATGGATTTACAAATTAATATAACAATCTATCCTTCATGGAATTTCAATTCAAAAGATTCCAAAGTTGTAAGGCTCTTTGTTAACTCAACTCCCATCACTGAGTTATAATGATTCTTATTGAATTTATTTCTTTCTAGATTGGTTTGTTTAGCCCAAAGATATAATTTCATGGAAAATTCGCTTTATATATTGGTAAAATTATATTTTAATTCAAATATTTTACATTGATAAAATGTTTTCTCAAAAATTATATAACTCTTAAGAATAATTCTCATCCTCTTTAATGTTTTCCCCATTATTTTATATATTTTCTATTCCTTCAAATGGTACACTTTATTTTTAAAAACCCAATTATATGTTATCTCATGTGACCTTTTCATTTCAAATTTCCTATTTTTATAATGATGTTTTATTATACCTTTTTTGATATCATTTTTCAAGAAAATTATTTTAATATATAATTTTTTTCCTTTTATGATCATATGTTTTATCATCCAGTCTAGATTTCTTCTAAAAACATTTATATAATATTTAAGGCTCAATTATGGGATATTAATTTTAAAAGTAAATGTTTTCAACCTTTTTAAAAAATATTTTTTAATGTGACCCATAACTCCATCTTTTATGGGTAAGGTAAAATTGTTTTCTGAAACTCTTTTATAGTTTCTATCATTGTTTGCAGATTATTATTTATGAAAATTCCATTCTATATTTAAAAATTGATTCCTAAATGATTTTAAATATTTAGGATTTTGAAAATAAAACTAAATATTCTTATATTTTCGAAAATAAAATTTTTATTTTCAAAAATTAATTATATATTTTGTAAGGGATTTTAAAAGATTTTGTTTTTAAGAGAGATTTATTCAGTGTTTTTATATATTTTCAAATAATGTTTTTGAAGACATATTTTTATTATAATTTTTTGAAATTCATTATTTTTGTTTTCAAAGGATAAATTTTTTTAAGTTGAAAGTATTTTATTTTATAGAAGAAAAATTTAAGGGGTTTTCAAGACTTAAAAAAAGCTATATTTCCTCTCATTTTTCAACTCATTTGTTCAATGATCATAAAGATTTATTTTTTCATATATTTAAACCTCCTTAAATTATCCCCATGTTACACTAGTGGTATTTTTAATCGTACACCCAACTTCTTTCTCCATATAGATAGATTTCACTAAAAGTAAATATCCCAAAGCAAAGATAAAATAGTAACACTAAAGCTATCTAAGGTCTGAGATAGTAAAATCTAGAATGATCCACATAATGCTAATAAAAAACTGGAAATAGTTTATAGATATAGAGTGAGCATACAAGTATACTCAGTAAGAAGACCAAAGTCTCTCATGTACATGTGAAAGAAGCATACTAATGCACCTATGATCAAACAACAGAACCAAGTAGCACCTATACATGTATACCAACCGAACTCAACCTCACTAAGGCATGCTCACCAAATAACACAAGCTGAGTAATACAATATAACATGATTCACATTGCTAAAGGGTACCCCTTACCGCTTTCCCACTGGTATGATGCTCTCACAAACTAACTTTTTTTGTCCTGGAGCTCCCATATCATCAGTATACCAAACCTCCCACAAGCATAGTCACATCACATCATGCCCATAGACACTTGGGCTCGCTACCCCACAAGCACATACACATGAGGTCTCACCTGAAACAACATGGGCCCTCACACATCCGCAACCATAACCAGAGAGGCAGTGTATCATGAACATGAATGAAATTTACCTCATTCCCTTCTCATACCTTGCACGATCCCCATTATAAGCTACCTTGTCCCATCTCATCCCACCTACAAACACCTAGGGTACATCACAACTCACACAAAGACACATGGGATAACCTCTCCACAGGAATGACCATATCATAACTCGCCCAAATACACATGGGCTATCACAACAATCATCTACTGCAATAATAGACCTCTAGCCATAATATCCTATGAAATACCTACCACACCTGAAAGAGAGAGTGAGAAAGAACGGGAACCCATTGATCCGTCCTCCTCACCTAATGTTAGAAAAAACACCCCCACATGACTATGTGGGCATCATCACAATGTTATCGGTGTGCATGGTGCTCATGTAGAAATTAAAAATACAAGTATATACATATATACACACACACAATCCCAACTAATGGGTTCACAATAGAACACTAACCAACTCAAAAACGTCCCCACTTTTACTTCCACCTATAAATTCATAACAACACACAAGACACATTCCACATTTCACATAACCAACCAATTACCATTATCCAGTTAATTCATTTCATTATTATTCAAAATCCACATTTAACCACACAGACCACCATCTATTTGTTTATTATCCATTTCAATACCATTAAACAAACCAAACCCCATCCATTTCAATCATTATTAAAAAATTATTTATTCCATCACTACCTGGGAATCAAGCACAAAACAACCACTGCCTCACTACCCCAAAAGAACAACAAAAAAACAACAACCCCACAACCCCAAAATTATGACCAAACAACAACCACCTCACTACCCCAAAATCATATATAAAAAACTATATCATCGCCCCAAAATCATAGAAAAAAACCACCTCACCATACAAAAATTATGGCTAAATAACAACCACCTCGTTTCACCAAAATCATGGAAAAAACCTCCTCTTTGCTCCATAATCATGAAAAAAACAACCTCACCACCCCAAAAGCACAGCTAAACAAACCACCTGCCACCCAAAAAGCACAACCATTAAACCAACAGTCCCATATACCATAGAAAACAAAAATTTCAACCTCGCAAGAATAAAAACACATCACAAAACATCATAAGTCATTTTAAATATTTAACAAAGATACTTTTATCACATTTGACATTATTTTAGGGGTGTTATCACACAAGATCGAATCCTATGGAATCCATTTTACAAGTCAAATATAAGTATTCATCCAATTTAAATTTTAGGGTGATATCAAAAAAATTACAATAAACATAGAAGTCACAACATATGACATCCAACATAAAAAAAATCCCTAATAACCATAATATTCAATAGGGTATCAAGCCATAAAATTCCCTCATATGACAAAAATTTTAAAGCTGTAAAAACATGTGAATCATTCCCTTTTCCAATTAAATTTCAATAAAACATTTATTTATCATTAAATAGGTTACCACAACCACCCCACATAGATACAAAAAATTAAACCCCTCCTATATGATACTCAATAAAGAGAAATGAGGGATTCACTACCTCAAAGTAGCTTTTCCAACTCGATGTGAACCACAAGGTGAAGAAGAAATGCCAATAAACCACAACTGCACATAGGAAACCACAAATAAACCTATACAACAACAAAGGATCTTAAAAACTCATCTCCAATACACAACCCAAACCAAACTACACCACCATAGTGAAACTCTGAATAATAATGGAACGAAACTGTTGATAATGATAGGATAACTCACCATAGATCAAATCTATGAAGTCAAGAATCAATAATCATTGAAAGGAATCCCAAATTCCTGAAGAAGGCCTCATTAGATCACTTAGAATGAGAGAAGGGAGCTCTAAATATAGGGTTTTAGGAATCCCCCTAGCATTCCAAACTTTATAACCACACTAAATAGGGTATTTACATGATGTGTAATCCCCTTTCACATCATGTAATTTTTGGATTTTAAGATTGACTGAAAAAAACGTCACATAGAGGGATTAATCACCATAATTATTACATGTCGTGAACCATAATGCACAATACGTGAACCACACTTTCACGTCTTCTAAATATGCACAACAAGTATTTCCAACAACACATCTAAAACACCTCCAACCTCTATGAAAAAATCTCAGAACCTCCCCCAAACACCTCCAAACACCAAATATAGAAAATTAAAGGACTGATAAGGCGTGGTCCATTACATAAGATACCACTCAACCAATTCTCGCCCTTATGAATCCAAAACCAAACCCAGAAGGAAAGGGGTCTAAATGACCACCCCACAACATACCTCTCAATGATCTAATCATACCTTAAATGCTTCCACTTACCAAATACACCAAAAAAATGACCACAAAACATCTTGCATAACCTCATCACCTCATAGAAAAATCACCACAACCATACAACCTCTATAGAACCCAAAGCAACAAACATCACAACTAAAAACCGCACTACCCCTAATATATGAATTAGAAAATTCCATCCTTTATGTTAGGATACTATCTTCTCTTGGAAGCATAGACTCGCCCGTATAGGTTTAATCGCATCATAGTTAATGTGTCTCAAATAGGAATTAGGTACCCCATTTTTATATTTCAGAACTTTATCCCACATCCCACATCAGAAACCAAGGAAAAAACTCATATCATTAAAAAATATCCAAACATAACATAAAAAAATAGATATAAAAACTCAAAACAACTATGGGTATTAGGAACACATCTTTGTATCTCACTCCCAAGTAATCTCCTCCATGCCACTACACCTCCACAACACATGAACCAAGGGAATTTTTTTCCTCACAACACTTTATCATAGTGATCCCGAACCTCTACTGGATGCTCCACGAATGTCGTGTCATCCTTGATATCAAAATCTCAATAGTCAATAACATGGGAGTCATCATAAAGACATCAATGAAGTTGATATATGTCAAAGATGTTAGGGATCCTCTCCATCCACGGTGGCAATGACAACTTATATTCCATATAACCAACTCACCCTAACACCTCAAAAGGACCAAAAAACATAGGTGAATGCTTAATCACTCCATGAAACCTTTGATACCCACATTGAGGGGAAACCTTCAATAACACATGGTTCCCAATATTAAACTCTAAGGGCCTCCTCCTACAATCAATATAATACTTATACCAATCCAATGATTCTTTAATCCTCTCATGAACAATTTAGTCCTACTCTATTGTGCTATGCACCACACTGAGACAAAGAAATATTGCATCCCCAATGAACATAGGAACCTCTACCATCCCAACCATTATTGATTCTATAAAAACTCAAACAATAAAGAAATAAGGGACTCAACATTCCAACATAACATTTGACAAGCCAAATAACCAATGAAACCCACATGTTGGGCATCCAAATCTGAGAAAATGAATCTCTACTAGAAGAAATAAACAATAGAACATATAGAATGAAACTAGCTGATACTAAGGATAACATCGTATTCCTGCATGTGTAGCAAGAAAATATACTCATGGGACTTCTGTGGCCCCATCATCAGTCTACACCCCCAGAACACATCAAACAAGCTGTTCTGGCCTCTTAACGGTTTAGAAAACACTAGGGGAATAAAGAACATATCTACATTTAGTTTCAGATAACAACATAGAGTAGGTGAAACAGGGGATTTAAAATCTCTTGAATCAAACAATGCACAAACAAGGGTACTAAAAAAACGGATCATACCTCTGAAAATCTATGGCCCCTTGAGCACTGCCTACTCCACTGTGTGTAACTTTCCATAACAAAATCCTATAACTATATGATATTAACCACCTCAATGACCACTCTTAGGATAAGTTCCCTAAACATGAGGATCATCCTGTAGTCAACCTCTACCTACTACATCTCCCCTCAGTGGAGTATAAGCCCATTTCTCTTGCTGCTAAAATGGTATCACTAGAAACTGGTAATGGGGATGGCACTGAACCTATCCACCAACACCAAATTGAGCTTAGTGAAATAATGAGAACTATTTATAGTGATGTCCTTGAACCCAAAACCAAAAAACACTAGCACAAATCTCCCATGAAAATCTTGGAAACCACTATCCCAAGAAGGACTAAAAGGAAGATGCTGAGGTTTACTCCATTTGGTTAAAACCTAAAAGTTATTGGTGCATGAGACTATCCACTGAAAACTCTTTTACTTGAGTAACCTTATTTATCCCCCCATCATGGTAAACCTCCTCGTGAGTATATCCTCTCAACCGTCTCCAACTTCATCTAAACCTGCTGATACGTTGGTAACTTAAAAGGAGCAACTCCATATTGGATAGAAGGATGGAGTTCCTCCTCAAGACATCTTTCATGAGAATCCTCATCTAGAAAAAGATCTTGGAAAAAATGTATAATGTCTTTAAAACTGATTCCTAGCTTTTTTACTGACATACTCCCCTATTAAAGAGAAAGAAGCTTCTACCTAGTCACTACCTTCATAATCAATGAAAGGAACTCTTTCTAAAACCCCTTGTGGAAATCAATACACAAAACATCTTCCTTCTTCTGATAACCTAGATCTGAAGTCCAGTACTAGTTCATAGCTCCTCACATCTGACTAACTTCCAAGGAGAATCAGTATATAACTAGGACCCCGATCAAACTAAAAGTGGTCACGAGATCCTCCACTCATCTCTATATCTCCACATCTAAAACACTTTCCTCATACTTCCCCAAAGCTTACCATATGAAATTTTAGAACACCCTATTCTAAACCAAATCCTTCTATATCAGATAAAACCTCTAGTTACCAATCATATTAGCATGATGATCCTCATATTATAGAGCCACGCATAGAAGATGAATAAGAGACATAGCTGAAAGAGAAAACCATGATTTCCTAAACCCTTATAGTATGGAATTTATTTAAGATTCATTTTAATTAATTTTAACCTTATAAAAAAACAAATTAAAACATGAATACAATTCATCATAATGAATGTACATCTCCTAGTTTTGTTGCCAAAAATAGAGCCTCTTTACTTGGTCATTCAATTGGCTACGTGTATGTGAACATGATCAAGGTGGGTCCTAAAATTCCATGTCCTAGTCGGTCTCCCTAGAATATGTCAAACACTAAGGTCAATTGGAATTACTTCTATACCAACCCATGAAATCCTAACTATTCCTATCTCCAAACTCTGTACTATCTATCAACCATCTCCTTTGATACCAATCTATCAAGACCCCATCCCTCTAAAGATACCGTAATGAGGGGAGAGAGATAATGACTCTTCATTCCCACTTTCAATAGGCACCAAGTTGGTGACTAGAACTGAGGGTATAAAAATACCCAGAAATGAGAGGCATTAACCTCTATAATAATATGGGATTGGGAGATTAGATTATTTATCCACAAAAAACTCCACGGAAAAATATAAAAAGAAACCAAAACCATCCCACAATGAATGTATAAATAAAACTAATACAGATAAATGTCTCCAAATGTAAATACCCAAAATAATATAAAAATTAGTTACATAGAAACTATCTAAGGTTTGAGCTACTAATTTCCAGCATGGTCCACGTAATCCTCCTAGAAAACTGAAAACAATTTATATACATAGGGTGACCATACAAGTATACTCAGTAGAAAAACCAATGTCTATTATGAACATGGCAAAGAACCATACTAATGAACCTGTAAGAAAACAAAAAAACCAAGAAGCACCTGTACAGGTATAATAACCATACCCAACCTCGCCATGGAATACTCACCAAATAACCCAAGCTAAGTAATATAATATAACATGAGTCACATTGATAAAGGGTACCCCACACTACTTCCCCATCGGTATGCCACTCTCACACCCAAAGTTTTACATCTTGGATATCACATATCATTCAAATACCACACCACCCCATAAAAATGGTCACATCACATCATGCCTGTAGACACCTAGGCTCAAATCCCCATAACAATGACCAAATCACATCTCTCAAAAAATACTTGGGCCATCACACATTCCAACCATAACTAGAGCAATATGGTATCGTGAAAATGAATTAAATAAACCTCATTCCCTCCTCCTACCATGCATGAAGCCCACTATAAGACACCTTATCCCATATCATCCTAGCCATAGACACCTGGGCTATATCACATCATACCCAAAGACACTTGGGAATGCCACCCCATAAGCATGGTCATATCAAAACTCACCTAAAGATACCATGGCTATCACAACTACCATCTAGTGCACTAATAGTCCTAGGGTCATCACAGCCACTGTAATACCTACATATCGAGGAGGAGAGAAAAGGAAAGAGTGGGTACCTATCCATCTATTATCCTCATCAGATATTGAGAAAAACACCCCCCCCCACAAGACTATGCGGGTGTCATCACATAGTGCTCGACGTGGGTGGTCTGTGTATAGAAATATAAAATATATTCAAGTATATACATATAACCACACTCATAATCCCATACTATGGGTTCCCAACAAAACAAAAACCAACTCACAACATCCCCACAATTACTGCCTCTTCTAAATGCATAACACCACACAATCCACATGCCACATTTCACATTTCTAACCAATTCCCATTATCCAGAATATTTATTTTATTATTAAGAATCATCCACATTTAACTACACAACCCATTATTTATTTATTTATTATCTATTTAAATCCCATTAAACAAACCAAACCCCATCCATTTAAATCTTTATCAAACAATTATTTATTCCATCACTACCCGAGCATCTTGCACAAAGAAACTACCACCTCACCACCAAAAAATCATGGATAAAAAACCAACTTTCCACCCCAAAATCATGGCCAAACAAACGAAATTACCACCTTGAAATCACAGAAAAACAAAAACCACCTTATCAACCCAAAATCATGGAAACAAATCAACTTTACTGCCCCAAAAATATGACCAAACAAACCACCTTCCCATCCCAAAAGCAAGGGAAAAAAACCACCTCACCACCCTAAATTCATGACAATCAAACCATTAGCCCCACATCAAATTGAAAAAATATCGTTCTTCCCCAAAAAAGGACCACACATCATAACACATCATAGATCATTTTATTGATTTAACAAAGGGACTTTTATCAAAGGGGATTTTATCCCCAATGGCCACAATTTTCATTGGAGAATCAAGACTGAACAATCCATTATATAACAATAATATCATTTCTGAAAAAACATGTGATTAATTACCCCTTCCACTTTAATTTTAATTAAAAAACACTTTATATTTAATTAAGTTATCACGACCATCCCCTATAGATAAAAAAAGTAAACCCCTCTTATATGACGGAACCAAGGATGATCTCTGTTGGAAATGGAGTTTGGTTCGTGTTTGTTTTCAATACATACATATATGATTAGGTAGTTTTCAAGGAAAGGTATCATACAGTTCATGAAAAAAGCAGTATCGAAGGTGGTATTGTTTCCCAGTGTTTGCAAAATTTTTGGGGTCCGAAATTTAGAAGATGGTTTTCAATGTGCAAAGTGGTTTTTATTGGAGGAATTATTAAAATATGGAAAATCCATGATTATTATGAAGATGAGATTTGTGAATTGAGTTTTGTGGAGACATAAAGTGTTCTGATGGTGTGCTTCGTGATTATGATGGGATTGGCGATCAGAGAAAAATTTCACTATGATTACGAGTTTCAGAACATTGCATTCGTCGATAGCATACTTTAATAATTTGAAGGGACCTGCCAAGGGAATTGATGGAAGACTCAGTGATGATGATGAGATTTGTGAAAAGACAATTTTCGTGGTTCTATACGAATGGAGGAGAACTGCAAATACATGTTTGATGGTCCATAAAATTTGAAAAGGGGCAGTGGATCTTTGCGAATGGACAAGCCTCTAAATACCAAGATACCCCTATTCATTATCATTGAAGATTTTATGTAAAATATAGAGATGATTTGAGTTCATAGAGAGATTCATGAATCGGGATATCTATGTGAGATGGGGCATCATGAAGAGAATTTTAGTCTCAAATGATTCCCATGATTTTTACAAAAGGGTAATTCATGATGATGAGGTATTCTTTGTTGACTTAGTGAGTTTTGTAAAGATTATTCTAGAAAGTCTAGGAAGCTTCACGAAGATAGATAGTTTTTTGAAGGCAAGGACGATTCCTGAAGGAAGTTTGTTCAATAGAGTCAGGGGTGCTTCAATAAGTAGTGTGGTTCACAAAGGAGATTCACGAAGGGTATTTTTGAACATTTAGTTTATGAGGATAAGGTTTTCAAAGAGCATCAAATTTGGTATTTGGTGGAAGGAGAGTCTTGTGCTTAGTCAGAGAAAAATACTTTAATTCAAAATCATTGAAGAGACCATCAAGTCGATAAAATAACTAAGACTTCACCCAAGGCAGTGAGCTAGGGGGAGTCAAAGGAATTAATATAAGGGACATAGTGAGAATTCCTTGAATTCTTCTAAAGAGAGTGAGCCTCGAATATAGTGACTATGATCAAACATTTTTATTCCACAACTAGTGATGTTTAGTTGATTTTGGTATGACCGACACACTATCAGGGTATGATCCTTGGACATAGCCCTTAGTGGTGAACCAAGTAAAAGTATCATGTCGTCTCTGTGTATGTGATTCTATGATTTATGTTCTCATTCATCTTATAGGTCTAACATGTTCCTCCCAATGTGGGGGAATGATCCTTTTTTGAAAATAAAATGTTGACACCCTGATTCACCCCTCCCCTCTTATGGTGTCCCGAGGTACTACATTGTATGATACACAATAAATAGAAACAAGGGATTTCTTATCTCAAAGAAGCTTCATCAACTCACTGTATACTACAAGATGAAGAATAAATGACAGAAAACTACAACCGTACATGGGAAACCATAGATAAACCTATAATACACCAGTGGATTATCAATACACATCCCAAAAACACAACCCAAACCAAACCATACCACCATAGTGAAACTCCAAATAAGAATGAAATAAAACATATGATAATGAGAGGATAACTCACCATAGATATAAGATGGTAATATAGGAATCAATCCCCATCGAAAGGAATCCCAAACACTTGAAGAAGGCATAAGTAAATCACCTAGAATAAGAAAAGTTATCACTGATTATAGGGTTTGTGGAAACCCCTAAGTGCTCTGAAATTTATAACCACACTGCACAGGGAATTTACATTAGGTGTAATCCCTTTTCACATCATGTAATTTTAGGATTTTAAGTTCCACCAAAAAATGTGTCCCCTAAAAGGATTAATTTCCCATATTATTACATGTCATGAACCAGTCTTGAAAAAATCATGAACCCCACTTTAATTTCATATAAACTATAACTATGTGTATCTCCTATAGTAGCTTCGCTGCACCTCCATCCTCTATGAAAAACTCTTGGAACCTCCCCTGTAGACATAAAACCACCAAAAATAGAAAATTAAGGGGCTAGGAAGGCACAATCCATTACATATCATATAGGGCTGTGAAACTAAATTCACTTATGGATCATAGGTTTGTGAATCTTAAGTCTCATATAGGCTATTATTTTTGAAACTTAATTCAATTATGGACCATAGGTTTGTGAAACCAAAGTCACTTATGAAATAAAATATTTTGAATCCCAAGTCACTTATTGATCATAGTATTTTGAAACCTAATTACCTAAATGGACATAATTAGAGGCTAGGATTATCATATATAGATATTTCATCTTTTTATATAAATTTTAATTACATTACACAAACACACACCTATGTATTATATGGTTTATTTACTTTAGAGGCTGGGTGCACACTATTATTATTTAGTAAAAGATATTCATTATTTCTCATAATAAACTTTCCATTTATTAATATTCATGTACATACCATACTTAAAACGTTTCTTGATAACACATGGAAAAGAAAAAAAAGAAAGGGTGAGATCAAATTACCAGTAAGGGTAAACATGGGAAAAAATTTAAAAATAACATGAGCATAATGGTATGGAAATGTGATAATAACATATGGAAATCATACCCTACATATCAAATATCAAAATATAGTTTCATGGAATAAAGATTGGTTTTTCATAAGACATGAATCAGAAGGAAATCAAAGAACACAATCCTTGATATAATAACATATTCATAAAAAATATAATCATGGAATATAAATAAAAAGAGAAAATTATTCCCATAGTAGTCCTTGATCACTACCAAGGCTATCATTGTGAAATGGGTTCACTAAAAAATCCATTATTATAGTCAAGGTTCACTTCTAAGACCATCATAGTAGAAGAAGTACCTTACTGAACCATCTTCACTCTATATTTCATTCCTATCAATCTCATGGGATATAAATCATTACCTGATGCATTGGAGTGAGATATAGGAACCAACCATCACAACATCAAATTAATACAAATGTATTAAAAAATATCATAAAACATTCTTCATATCATAACCCATGAAATAAAATGTGTTTCATAAACATTTCATTATATCATAACCTGTATAAAATAGATATGTTTCATAATCATTTCAACATTTCATTATAGTATAACCCATGATGAGAAGAAGGTTTCATAAGAATTTCTTATGGTGTAACCCATGGAAGAGAAAAAAGATTCATAAAAATCTTGCCATCATAAATAAAAAAAATTAGAGAAATAATAATAATGGTATCCTTGGATCATATCCATAACAAGGCATATGTAACATCAATATATATAATCTTAGATGGAAAATGATTTTGAAAGATCATTGAAAACATTTTTTCAAGGAAAATAGCATTTATTATTTGAAAAATAATTTTTTATAAAAATAATATTCTCTAAAAATAACCTTGAAAACTTATAAAGAAATATTAAAATAAAAGAACGGTCTTGGCCTTAAGAAATTCCATTTATTCCATACACGTTAAACAAATTTTCCTTTCAAATTTTTGTTAATCCAAACACTCATTATTTGGAAAATGACATGAATATTCATTTTATTTTTTTTAAAAAAAAGTAAAAAATGGATAAAAATTCCTTTAATAAATCATTTTTATAGTGTTTATTTTTTTTAGAAAATATGGTTTTGGAAGAAGTATTTTCAACTGAAGAGAGAAATAATGATTATTATTCTTAAAAACATTATTTTGGTATCTTGAGTACATTAAGAGTGTAAAATGAAGGGAAAATTTATTTTCATGATATAACCAACGGATAATAAAACTCAAGAGTTTATTGAGATATGTATTATAATATTTCATTATTTGAAACAAAATCATATATAATCCAAATAAATTTTGAGATTGCCTTATTAAACTCTTACCACTTTTGAAACATTGAATCGTAAGCCCCATGAAATAATAAAATTTAACTAACATTAAAATATAACGAGCAAAAATAAATTCATGATATTAAATGTCAAAGGTTATGTATATACACCTCATAAAAGAATATACATTCATCACATGACATATGTCTCAAAGAAGGAAAATTGATACCAAAATCCCCTACCACTTGGTCAAATTTTGAACCATTAACCCCATGAAAGATAAATCCTAAAATTGATTTGTAAATCCTAAAATTATTATTGAGAATTAATATAAAATAAATTAATGAATATTTTATGAACCATATATAAGAAACAAGTGGTGAACATGAAATGTATCTCATAGATATAAAATTGAGGTGGAAACCCCCTTACCTCTTTAGTAATTATTAGAATCTTAATAAAAAATAAATAATAACATAAATTTAAACATTAAATATCATTAAAATAAGTTGATTCATAATATAACATGTAAAATTTGTATTATATACACTACATAAAATAAATAAGTGGTGAATTTTCATATGTATCCCAGAAATAAAAGAGTGACATGAAATCCCTAACCTTAAGTCTCAACTCCCTTTGTACACATTAAAAACTCATATATAATAAATATAATTTTATTATAAGTATATTAAAGAACAAAAATCATATTTATCATACCATATATGATTTACTTATGACCTTTTATTACCTGTTTACAATAATTCTTTGTTAAAATCACGTTTTGGATAATAATTTTTTTTTTCTGTATGTTTTCATTTGCTATTTTTTGGGTCCTATTACATTGATAATGAATACATAATATCTATGATGTTAAAAATTATATAAAGATAATATATATTGAGTATATATTTACTTATCATAATCCATAAAATTTAGAGATAGAAAATGAAATACCCCATTTATGGAGATGGTAAGTAGTATGTACACATTGACGTTGTTTCCATTTTATTGACAGAAAGAAAGAAAGATGGGTAAATGATAAATTAAATTATATAATCATTTATATGTTATATATATATATATATCAAATATTTATATTTAAACCTATCCTTATTACCTTTCATGTAGAGTGTATTTGCAAAACCAATCACATCTCTTCGCGAGGTAGTAGTCCACTGTACACTTGAATGACATTATTGTATCCCCCACAAAATGGAAAGTAACAAGGTATATGTGATATCATAATTAGATAAGTATAATAACAGTAAATACATCATATGTATTCATTTAATCTATCATTATTACTATATAAGTAAAACTAAAATGAAAAACACATCACATCGGTTCGTGAGGCGGTAGTCCGCCGTACACATGAGTGGCGTTATTGTTTTCCAACGAGTCAGATTGTAAGAAGGTATATGTGATATTATAATATTATTGGTATAAAAATATCATAAATATCATATATATATATATTAAATCCAACATTATATTCATCTTTGATAGGTGGTGATGGAAGACGAATAACATCAGTTCACGAGGTGATAGTCTTCCATACACACGAACGATGATTTTATATACCATTTTATAGTATATGAGAGAGATATAGGTCTTTATATTAACATAAAAATATATTATTATATTTAATATTCAAATTTTATTATATCATAATGCTTTAATAATTATTGATTTAGGTTCACGAAAGACTAAAATAAAACGCTCGGTTAGAGACTTTACATATTCTTTAGATAACTACATTTGGTTTGCACTGAAAATATTATCAGGTTGGATTTATAAACAAACTAAGGATTATAGTATGAGTGGTTGGAATTGAGGAATTTATTTTGTTTGGTTTTTTACTAATAAATGTGTTTTTGAAATTTTAATAGGATAGGAGTGGGGGTGTCCTCTTATAAGTGAGGTGAGTGGAACACTTGTAGTTTTTGAAATGAAAATGGTGTACCCATGTTTTCACATGAAAAAAGGATCCATAATGGAAAATTATAGATTATAGAACATATAAGGTCTATATATGGACATAAAATTAGTTTTTCTCATGTTTTGGGTCATTTTTAACCATTATCTTTCTAGTTTAACCCCTGGTGAACCCATTTTTACCTTAACCATAATAAATAATTTTTACTATTTTTACTATTTATTGTGGTAAGAAATAAGCCTAACTTATTAGATAATATAAATTATTCTACTTCCAAATATGGAATCCATTTTTCCAAACCCCATTCATATTAGTGGAAAATTTTAATTTTAAACTAATCCAGTAGTCACGATGAGGAAACTGTTTTAGAAAGAGAAAATATTCAAAAGTTTAAAATGTTTTTATTTAAAAATAAAATATAAAATTGATTAAGATGACCTAAATTGGATTTATAGATATATAATTTAACCAATTTTACCTTTAAAACCATCTTAATATTTTTCTATTTTTTTTGATTTTTTTAAAAGAAATGACACTTTATAACAAAAACTAGTATTTCTCAGTATTAATAATAAATTTTAGATTCTCAGAAAATTATCAAAAAATCACCCTAATATATTTTTTAAATTATGATTTAAAAATGGATTTTAATTTTTCAAATAAATTTTCTAAAATTTCAAAAATATTTTTTAAAATATTTTTTCAAAAGGTGAAAAAATTACTTTTTAGAAATATACTGTTTAAAGCATAAAATTGTATTTTTTATTATCTATTGTATAGAAAAAAAATTATATGAATGTTATAATTTTTATTGAATATATAATATATAAATTTAATTAAAATCGTTCACCAAATGTGACTTGTTTAATTAATTATGGTAAAACACGTATTTGTGGATAATAAGTTTTTTTTTCAGAAAAAGATTTCCTTTATTTTAAAATAGTTTTTATTTTCATTTCTAATTAATTGGCCACCAAAAAATTAATTTTATATACATGATTTAACCATATATTTTCATAATTTATTTATTCCTATTCATTCCCTCCATTCCAATGGTTAGGTGATAGCTATCATATTAAACAATACTATTTTAATATTATGTAATGTTTTTTTAAACTCTGTGTTGTGTGTAACGTAAGCTACAATTAGTGTTTTATGTGACACAAGATAAAATTAGTATTGTGGGAAATGGAAATTATCTATATTATTGAATTTATTTGAAAGAAATATTTGAAAAAATCTCAGGGTGTTACATTCTACCCCACTAAATAAATCACATCCTTGAAATTTGAACTTGTTCTCGGTAAACAGGGGTTTAATATCTGAAAATCCCTTTGTGGGAAAACCAAATTTTAAAATAGTTTAATAAAAAATTATCTTTAAGAGAGATAAAGGGATGTAAAAAGTTCATCTGTAATAACATATACTAGTTTTCAAAATAGGATAACATACTTAGGATGCAAAAATATGGACATAGAATAGAAAACTAACACCTAAATACCAATGGAGGGTGATAGGTAATATGCTTAGGATAAAGTTAATGACCACAATGACATAAATATGTTATAGATAAAAAGACAATTCATTCAAAAAATGAAGGTAAATGTATAACATTTTATTTCAAGATCTTTTTCTTAATGTTAAATATATTTCAGGAGAAGATACACTTACTTAATTTCATTCCATTTCATAATGATCATCTTATCCTTTAGTTGTGCTTCGATCAATTTCCACTTCATCTCAGACTCGATGAAATGAATATGAATCTTTTTATTCCTAAAGCACTAGTGCATCATGATATCCATAAAATAATGATAAGTCATTCCATATTTATATCGTTATTATCAAAAAACGAATTTTTAGAACTATTTATTCAATAAGATGATATCTTCATATGGTAAAGTAATACATTAATCACTAAAAACACATACAATGTTCAACTTGATCCATTCCATGAATAGTTAACCACAAGGCTCCCCCTTGTTTTTTTGAAATTTAAATCCAATCATTTATAAATAAGGTCACTAAATTTCCAAAATCAACATATCATTAGTCTACCAAACAACATAATGTATATCTTAATATCATATACCAAATATGTCAATACATTGGTCATATATTCTCCTGAAACATTGTAATATCTTTAATTACTATAAAACCTTAATGAAAAAATACATTCATTTAAAAATTAACTCTTTACTTAATCCTTTAAAAAATAAAATATTATTGAATATATTTTATAAATTCAAAATATTTCGTATAATCTGTCAACAATAACATAAAACACTTTATCATCAAATCATTAATTAATTAAAAGCTAATCAATATTATCCAATATACATTACCCATATCGATCATATATTTATCCAAAATTAACACCATTTCCTAAATATCAAGAACATATTAAGGGTTATCTTCCCTTAATAAAAATATATCCCTGACATTAAATCACTTTTCTATGTCATTAGAACCATTTAACCATTTATTGTAACTACTTAATGAAAAATTAATATGCAATAATCCATTAACGTTTAATGATTCTAATAACCAAAATACCATTGATAAAAAATATAATTCTTTAAATCCCAATATATAAATACATCAATCATTCCAATTTCTTCATACACCATTAACCAAGCTTCAATATCTTATTCCATAAAACCTCTTTACTTTTATATGAAATTTGTAGTCTCTTTATCATCATTAATATAACCACTACTCATAAAACCATTCTGATTTTATTCATAATATTTTCCTTTAGGACATCGATTTGAATAATTCATATTATTTACACATTTTAAACATTAAACCGTCAATGATATATTAGGTATTCCATTAATCTCATCCATTTAATTAACCAAAAATTTTGTTTTACTTTCAAATTTCTGGGTTTGTGTCTTTATTTTCAACACACAAAACATCTTCTCATTCCGGTAAGGCATTACCTTGGGTGCTTTTTCCCACATTCTGATTATATTGGAAAAAATATTCCTTCCTCCATGGTCTCCACCAAACAAACACTCAATGAACTATATCCTCCTCTTCTTTGGTGAATTTGATAGTTGGTTAAGGTACACATTATTAATCATATATCATGATAACTGATTTAGAATAATCACTATATCCTTTACTCCATTAATCTCCCCATTTATTTTCTCATCAAAACATTATCTATCACATTCAATGTTAATTTATCTATTTCTGGTTCCCTCAATTGACTAAAAAAATGCATAGTGTGAGTAACAATATTAATAGTGTGAAACCACATAATCTTGAAAATTCACCTATAGGATGTCTAAATATTGACACCTTATTTTCAATCTATGAAACCTTAGGCTTAACCTAGGTTATTCATGTTCATTATTTAAATCCTTCATGATGGTTTATAAAGATTTTGTGAATTTCCAAAGCATATCTTCTGATAGTGTCAAACCATTTGTACAAAAAAACCCGTTGTCATTCACTAGGTGATGATTGATTCTAGCTAAATCCACCATTTTCAGAGTTATTACTACAAGATACCTCTATGCCAAAGCCACATCCACTTATAAGATTCATAAAGGGTTTTAATTTCTTAGAAAACACTTGGTCTATCCTATACCAAGATTCCAAGAAATTTTTCTGTACTTCTTATTATCCATAGACTTATCTGTAGACATTTCCTTTAGAATATCATGAAAATTTTAATATCCCAGTCTCCAAAAGTTAACTAAATATATCATCTGATACCAAAAAAATAACCTAGGCTTCTCATACATAGATATTACATCTTTTTAGATGAATATTCATTAAATTAAAAAAACACATGCTCAAGGATTGTAATAGTTTCATGCCAATTGAGACTAGGTACACAATATTCTCTTTTATCGAAAGACCTTTAATTTTTACCACAAAGATCTTTCCATTTAGTACTCATCATAGACATAACCTACCTAAATTTTGTTTCCATTACTTGGGGAAAATAAACATAATAAAGGGAGAGCTCAGATGCTCTGTAAGGTTAAACAAGGGAAAATATGTAAACATAATGTGAGTATAAGTGTATGAGAATGTGAGAAAAACATCTGAAAACCATACCCTATATATCAAAGATTAAAATCTAAAGTGTTGTTTTAAATATTTTCCATTCATAAGATATGGATCATAAGTAAATAAAAGAATACGATCCATGAGGGCATAATATTGGAAAATGACATAGAATTTTCACATACAAATAAGCATAGAAAATCATTTTATAATATTAAATGATAATTCCCAAGGCTATTATAGTGGAATGGGTTCACTCCCCAAACCGTCATAGTTGCCATGGTTCACTCCCAAGACCATCATAATAGACAAATTCACTAATAGAACCAGGATCAATCCCCATATCAGTTATATCTACTTCATAAGATATAAATCTTTACCTAGTTCATTTGAGATAGATATATTTCCAACCCATTATTTAATGAAAATCATACATATGTTTGAAAAATGATCATAAACAATTCATCATATCATAACCCACGAAATCAAATGGGTTTTATAATCATTTATCATATCATAACCTATGAAAAATAGATGTCTTTCATAATCATTTCATCATTTCATCATAGAATAAACTCTACAAATAAGTAGGTTTCATAAGAATTTCATCAAGGTGTTACCCATGGAAGAAAAACAAGTTTCTTAAACATCATGCCATCATAAACAAGAAAATCCATTTAGAGATTGAATAATAATTTTATCATTGGATCATATTCTTAGTAAGACATAGTTAACATGAAAAAATGTCATCTTAGATGGAAAATAATTATGAAATATCATTTAAGAAATTTCTTGAGGAAGATACCCTTTTCAATTTTAAAAAACCTTATTAAAAAATAAATCCTTTTGAAAATCCTTTTCTTTGAAAATAACCCTGAAAATTTATATAGTAAGCTTCAATGAAAATAATTTTCATGATTGTGGGAAATATTTTTTATTCCATACATGCTAAAACAAATATTTCTTTCACATTTATGGTAAATCCAAATGGGCATTGTTTAGAAAATGACATAAATATTTCTTTCAAAAAACATTTTGAAAATTAAAATATTGGTAAAATTTTATTTAATAAATTATTTGGATAATGTTGAAAAAATATTTGAAAACATTTTTAGAAAACCTGTCTTTGGAAGAAAAATGGTTTTCGACTGAAGTGATAAATAATGATGATTTTTCTTAAAAACATATCTTGGTCTATATAGTACATAAAGAGAGGAAAATGAACGGAAATTTTTTTTCTCCTACAATAAATATAAAAATAATAAAATTCCTAAGTATCTTGTGAAACGTATATCACATTAATCTTTTATAAGAAACATAATCATAAAAAATCCTAATAAACAATGTGATTATATTATAAAACTACCACTACTTTGATAACATTGAATCGTAATACACATAAAAGAATAAAATTGAATGAAACATAAAATATCATGATAATAAATAAATTCATGATATTATATGTCAAAGGGTATATATATACAAATAATAAATTAAGATAGGTTCATAACATGAAATATATTTCAAAGAAGGAAAATTGAGACAATAATCCCCTACAACTTGGGTATCTTTTGAACCATAAAAGCATTCAAAGAGAGATAAAAAATGGATAAGTAAATCCCAATAATTTTCATGAGAATAAATATAAAATATATTCATTGATATTATATACACCACATATATGAAATGAGTGGTTAATATGGCATGTATCTCATGTATATAAAAGTGAGTTGAAAAATTAATTATGGATTTTGTAATATTTTGAATCATAATTCCTAATTGTTATATCCCAGACCCAGTTTTCACTTAATTGGTGTCCTAAGACTAGTGTAACACATGGACTCAAGTGTATCTCCCCAAATTCAAGAGGCTTATGATTAGTAGTGAGGTCCTTGGGTGTGTCTATGGGGAGACTATGCCCTCATTACCAGAGTGTAACACAATAGATAAATAATAACATAGTTAAATACTAGAAGTAATATAAGTTAATAGTAGAAGAAGACAAAATTAATATATTGACATGGATAAAAATAACTAAAAACTTGGAATAACTGGTTATGATATTTCATTTCATTAGAAACTAGAATACATGGATACAAGACAAAAGGAAAAACATGTTCCAAAAAAGTATAAAGGGAATACGAAGACTATCCCAAGAATCCCAAGCTTCTGCTTGGACATCTACTATCAAGCTCCATATTAAACATAAAGCAATGAAGTGTATGAAGCTGTTTGCTTCCCTTTATCAACTCATGCATTCATGTAATCTTCCCTGTGTACCAAAAGAAACCAAGTGAAGGTGTGAGATAAATCTCAGTGGGACACCACCATGGTGTCTATAACATTCATAATGTGTAATGGAAATTTAATAGTGTTCAAGAATGAATATATACAGTAAATCAGTAGAATGTAACTAAATAACCAATTAACTTTTTCAGCCCTTTACTGGTGTCTAGACATGTATCCCATTAATTATTTGATTATTACAAGTTGATAAATAAGTAATGTTTTATCAATAGTTAAGGTTCCAATATGTTACAAGGAAACCTGTAATGATATTAAATAACGAATTTCCAAGGTAACAACCAAGGAAACATAGAACATAAGGGTCACCAATATAGTAATGAATGTATATTTTCTATGGTTAAGAGTGTAATCCAATGAGAATAGTCTATGTCATTCCACAAAACATTCTTACCAAGTCTAAAGAGTTTATATAAGGTAAAGATAGGGTAATAAATGACTGGGACCAATAGGATTTAACCATAGAACCTAATTGTGAATGATGGATCCAAGGAGTGTATCCAATGCATCCTATAGCACTATATGAAAGATCCTACAGTTTCATAAGGGGCATCTAATGTTAGACAAAGATTAGGTTCTAGGTGGGTCTCAACCTAGGCAACATGTTTCCTTGAATTTGGAATGGAGTCCACGAGTGCTCAAGGAATTCCCCCAGGAATCCAAGGAAAGATCAAGTCTAGACACTCCTATTTTTCTAATAAAGTCATATATAATTTACATGGTTCAAGGTATAACCTTTATTAGTGTGGCAAGGCTAATTGAACATGCAACCATTTAATCAAGTCCTAATTAATTAATATTTCCGTTTGGTTCAAGTCTTTCCTTACATTAGTGTCACAAGGCTAAGTAGCATGAAACAATTAATTTAATAAATTTAATAAATTTTCATAAATCAAGGTTCAATCTGCTACCTTCCATTAATATGGTAATGGGTGCCACTAGCATGCAACCAATTAATTCAATTACATTTAAAATGTACAAGTCATATACTTAGTATACTTTCCAATATCCATTTCACATTTAATTATCAAATTGAAGTACTAAACTTAGGTGGGTCAAGTGGTGAACATACAAGGTAATTTCTATTATGGAATTCAAAATTTAAATCAATAAATTTAATATAGAAAATATTACCCTTAGAAAGGTCTATCCAATACACACCTGCATGATGGCTCAAACATGTCAAAACACTAAAATAAAATTTATGGAAAAGAATATTACATGGGATGGATGTTGTTGTGGGCATAACTACTAACAACTAATCACATATATGGAATGATCATAATCATAATGTTCAAATGATTATAATAATGGCATATAAATTTCATAAATGACACCTGATGAAATCGGCACCCCCACACATAATATCCAAAATCAATAAAACTGAGGGATGAGTTATAGACCACCCACATTAGTCTTATATGAATCTCATCATCTAGTATTAGCCTCTAATTTTTCTTGGAATGGAGTAGAACTAAGAAAAGAGAAAAAAACATCACATCTCAATAACTAGGTTGAGATCAAGATGGATGAATAACGACTAAGAATGACTAATGTAATTATTGTTATGATTCCAACATGATGAAAGAAATCTCTAATAGATCCCAGATGAATGAGATATCTTGATCCCTAGTTTATGCCTCTAAAATCTATAAAATGAGATAAAATTGAGGTTATGACTATTGTAAATCATATTAGTAAATAAGAAAGGATTAATTAGACCATTAAGGGTAAAAATGTAAAATTACCCAAAAATTAGCCTATGCACGGATTGTCCACATGGTTTTTAAAACCGTGCGCAAACCATGCATGAGTACTTAGAGAAAGGGGCATACTAAATAGTTAGGTTGCACAGTTAGGGACACTGTGTGCCAAACATGCTGCAAGGATCTATCTAAAAAATCATTCCACCTGAATGGTATATACTAACCGTGTGTACTCCCTCACATAGTTTACTCTAACTGTGTGACATGTCCATTTTCCCAAAAAGTTGTGTTCCAAGACCCAAACATGTCCCAGACACCCCTGATACCTTCGCTAACTCATTAGGTATTTATATTAGGTCCAAAATAAATAATGAGACCAAAATTTAAAGGATCCATACCTGAAAGGAAAAATAGGGTTCTTATATTTTTCCCTCATTAAAAGAACTCATCCTCAAGTTCACCTACTATGGGTGGTGACACACTATTTTAGAACAACGCAATCCACTAGGAATGTGCATCGACCTCCCGCTCCCAAGTCTCATCCTACACATGAAAACGCTTCCATAACACCCATACTAGAGGAACATACCTCCCTCATAGAGCCTTCGTGCTCCAGTCAATGATGCATACTGGACACTCCTCAAAGGTAGAATCAACATATAACTCAAATTCATTAGGATAAAAGGTATGAGATGGGTCGACATGATGTTTTCAAAGCTGTGAAATACGGAATACGTGGTGTATGGATGAATACCGCTGAGATAATAAGAACTCATAGGATACCATCCCGACTATCTCTAGAATCTCAAATGACCCTATGTAATGAAGTGATAGCTTCCCTTGCTTCTATAACCATATATGCCCTATACTGGGTGATACCTGAAGGAAAGCACGATCCTCGAAATCAAACTCTAGAGGTTTTTGGTGGAGGTCGACATAAGATTTATGTCTATACTGAGCAGTATTCATACACTTCATGATCAGATGAACCCACTCTAAAGTCTACTATACAAGATGAGGACCTAGTAGGGCCACCTCACCTACCTCTATCAAATATAGGAGTGAACAAAATGACCTACCATATAAGGCCTCAAAAGTATACATATTAATTTTTTCCTGAAAGCTACTATTATAGGAGAACATCATGAGAGGGATATGCTTCTCCCATGAACCTTAGAAATTAAGGACACATTCTTGGGGCATGTACTCTAAAACTCATATCATCCATTCTGATTTTCCATGAGTTTGATGATGAAAATTCATTCTTAGAAGCACTTGTGTACCCATATCTTTCTAGAAACCCCTCCAAAACCATTACGTGAAATGAGCATCCCTCTCTGAAATGATATTATAAGGGACCCAATGTAATCGTATAATATAACAGAAATATATTCTTCCCCTTCTCGTCAATTGATAAAGTCTCCGAACTAGGAATGGAGTGGTATTATTTTGTTATTCGGTCAATAACTACCCATACAATGTCACTACCCCTCAGCGACCAAAGTAAGATGACTATAAAATCCTATGAAATATCTTCCCATTTCCATTCCAAAACTATAAGTGGATGTAATAATCCTATAGGTATTTGGTGCTCTACCTTAACCTACTGATATGTGGAACACCTAGTGATAATTCCGGCTATCTGACATTTCATCCTAGACCACCAATACCAGTATCACATATCTCAGTACATTTTGGAGATGCCAGGATAAGATTCCCACTAAGAAACATGAGAATCTTGCATAAAATTATCTCTTATATTTTCAGGAACCTAAAAACTCCCATGAATACACAGGATGATGTCTCTATACAAAAAACTATCCAGAGGTGAATTATCTCTTGATATAATCTCACGCATAACCAATCTCTGAGGATCTAAAAATATTATACCCTTCAACTCATAAAGGAGGGAAGAGGTAACTATCAAGGATGAGAGTTAATACTACTCGTGACCGTCATAAAACAAAAGATGCATCCTAGATAATAGGGCCATTAATTTCCATTCATCACTGGCTTCCCATATGGCCTGTGATGGATTTTTTCTGACTCAGTGCATCAACAACTATATTTCCCTTTCTAGGCATATAGACATGCTTGAAATCAAGGCAATGAAGATATTCAACCCATATTCCCTGTATGAGATTAAATTCATGTTGTGAAAAGATAAATTTGAGGCTATTGTGGTTTGTGTACACCAAAAAGTTCTCACTTAACAAATAATGTCTCCAGCAATGTAAAGAATATAAAACTACTTCTATTTAAAGTTCATGCGTTAGGTAATTTCTCTCATGAGGCCTAAAATTTAGAGATCCTTACACAATGACTCTATCCCCCTACATCATTACTGTTCTTAGAAAAGTACCTAACACATCACAAAAGATGAGATAACCCTTAACTAGCTCTATAAGAGTCAAAATAGGTGCTGATACAAGCCTCCCTTTCAGATCCAGAAAGTCTTTCTCGCACAATTCTGACCATAGGAACTTAACACCCTTATTTGTAAGGTCAGTAAAAGGCGGATAAAGGTAGTAAAAGTCCTGTATGAAATGTCTGTAATATACATCTAGCCCTAATAAACTTCTTATATCAAACACGTTCTTTGGATGCTCCTAGTAAACTAAAACACAATCATTTTATGGGTCAAAAGATACTCTTGATTCCGATATTATATGACCCAATAAATAAACTTTATGAATCCATATGTGGAACTTAACAATATTATTTTGAAAATAATGCTCTCTTAGTGTACCCAGAATGATCTTAAGGTTCATGGAATGGTTTCTATCAGCTTGAGAATACACCAAGATTTCATCCACAAAGACCATGACAAAAGAATCTAGATAGGGATGAAAAAACCAATTTATTAGAGCTATGAAAATGGAAGGTATGTTCATAAGACCAAACGAAATAAAAATTTACTCATACTAACCATACATACTATGGAAATCTGAACATGGTGTGTATGATGGCTTTAATCACACTTGGTGATATTATGACCTTATGTTGATCTTAAAGAAGATCCTAGCTTCTTGAATCTGGTCGAAGAGATCATCTATTTGAGGTAGTTGATACCAGTTCTTCACTATAAGCTAGTTTGATATTCTGTAATCGATACATAGATGTAAGGTTCCATCCTCCCTTTGGGAAAAAAACATGGGTGAACCCCAAGAGGATTTACTGGTCCATATAAAAACTTTAGCCTATAGATCCTCTAAGTGTCGCTTGAGTTCTTGGATCTTAGTAGGTTCCATACTATACATAGGAATGGACAATAGAGTTACTCCTGAAACAAGATCAATCATAAACTCTACCTCTATATCAACTGGTAAGCTAGAAAAGTTATCGATAAAAAAAATCCCTAAAATGATCTACTATTGGAGGTAAATCAACTTGAAATAAACCACGATCCTCCATGAAGATATTTTTAATCTGGATGGTCACACCACCTATCCCATGATGATATGGTCTTGCTATACCAACTTAAACATCCCAATCACCCTTATGTAGATAAGTGCTACCCTCTAGTGATATAAAAGATACCTTACGGTTATAGTAGTCTACAAAAGCGTGGTATTGAACCAACCAATCCATTATGAGAGTGACATCAAAACCTATCATATCGAGAATAAAGAGCTGACATAATAAAGGGTAACTGCCTAACTCAAGGGGAAAGTCCCTACATTGGCATATTTTCTCTAACCACACCCCTAACGGTGTATTTAAGTTCATTACACCATAGTAATACTATATCTCTAGTCTAAGAATTTCCATGATAGATATAGAGATAAAAGAGTTTTAATAACCTGTATCAAATAAAGATGATAATATAGTAGATTCCAGAAGAATATTACCTCATATTGTAGATGGTCTAGCCACCTGATCCTTGGGTATCAGCTATAGTGCATGGAACTGGCCTGATCCATGTCCCTGTGAAACATCTTGACTACCATGATCATAACATGTCCATTGGTGCTACTGGTGATCAAGGGTATGACTACCATGGAAATGACCTCCTCCTCAGATAGTCCTATAAGTTCTATTCCAACTCCCCATGTGATGCGGAAAAAAAGAAACTTCTCCTAAATGTGGAGCTGGCACTAATTCTTTTCCACTCAAAGCTGCTAGAAAGGTCCATTATGAACTCTTAAGATACCCCAAACAGATGCAATCCTGATACTCTATTGGGACTCTATCACAATGAGGCTTTAGGATCCCCTACCATCCACATCGATGACACACCATGGAGTTATCAAAATGGGTACTCTGTTTGTCACTAACCTAACCAAAAAACATGAGGGAACGTTTCCTAACACCGGAAGAACTACCAGTCTACTTAGACACTAATCCTCTATGCCTGATGTTATTACCATCCATTAGGTTTTTCTCAATGATAAGATCGTGGTTGAATATTTCAAAAAAATTAGTTAGGAGAAATACATTCACCTACATATGGATTGTGTGTACAAGCCCATCCTCAAAGTTTCTACCATGCAAAAGATCATCACCAGCTAGAAGCAGTGCAAAGTGCTGTAACTCTATGAAATGCGCTGAATACTCCATAACTAACGCAGAACCAAGCTCGAGATTAATGAAATCTATGGCTCTGTTAGTTCTTAGTGTTTAAGGAAATAATTTATCATAGAATGAAACCTAGAAATCAACCCATACCATGCCTTGATGATGACCATCCTGGGTAATCACATCCCACCAATGCTTTTTTGAATCCCAATGAATGTATGTGGCAAGCTTTACCCTTCACTATAAAGGTGTTTCTAGATGATCAAATATAGAATGGGTGGCCTCCAGCTAAGATTAAGTAGCCTATGTTCTACCATCCCCCAAAAGGTAGAAGGGTATTCCATCTAGAACTCCGAGTCAGATAAGCCATCATAGGTGTAGCTCGTGGAGCACCATGCATGGACTGCATCAGATTTAGTAAACTATCATGAATATGGGAATCCATTCCTAGATAAGGTATAATAGTTTGATCTTTAAGTGGAACTAATGGAGGAAATACTGGAGGCTTAGGGCCCACCACATCTAGAGTACGTTCTTCACCACCCTCTCGACATATGGTAAGAGGGCATCATGGTGGAATTGGTATACAAATTATTAGAACAGTCCTCATAATAAACTTAACAAAGATAGATAGAAACACTTATGGAAGTTAAACAAGGGAAGGATCACTACACAAGGTATAATTCCCCAACTACCCGCTAAGATGTCCAAGTACTGGTAAGTGGTCAAGTATAAGTTTCATGGGTTCCAATAGGTGAAGGGTCAGTACTACCTTGCCTCATAATTTAATGGAAACTATTTTATTTAATTTTATATTTAATTATTAGGTTTACTCCTTTAACTTTCATAAACATGATAATGTGGAATAAGGACATGAAATCACTTCATTTTAGATGTCATGTTTCACTTTATTATGAATATCCATTCCCATTAAATTAGTTTCCATACACCTTATCACTAAAAATGACACCCATTTGTTTATACTGTAATAAATTGACTAAATAAATTACTCATCCCAACCCACGAAGGCCCATACACCTCAGGAATTTAGATAGGTAATCACTCAATCATAACCAAGAAATATCACAAGAATAAGCTAATAATCACATCATCACTCAACAATCACATGCATATCGACCAATAAATGTAGTCAAATGCATCTATATGGCATGAAAATGTGCATGACATGACCATTAAAGGTTCCTATAATGATGCATGAACTATGATCCTTGCTCTCATATTATCGGGGCAAGGATGGAAGAAATCATCAATCTGAGTAATAATCAACAACAACACACAACATGTGGATCACCCAATGGTTAAATAATTTCAGCTGTAAAATGAAAAAATAGAAAAAATATATTTTGGGTAACATAGCTTTTATTCCAAACCTGGGTCCATGATGCCCAAGCAAGACTTATGACTAACTCTCATAGCATTCCTAATATCCAATATATTGCCTCCAAATATTAAATCCAGAAATGAAAAACTCCTATGATTCCACTTATTGATGTCCCAAACTTGGATGCAACTTAATAGGTTTTCCAATCCTAGTGGGCCACCTGGCCTTAAGCACATCCCCCAAATTCCAAAGGCTTCCAACTAGTAGTGAGGTACACGCGTGTGTCTATGGGGAGACTATTCCGCCATTACCAGAGTGTAGTATAATGGATAAATAATAATATAGGTAAATAGAAGAATCAATATAAGTAAACAGTGGAAGAAGACATAAGTAATATAGAGGCAAGGATAACAAAAATTGAATCAACTAGAATAACTGATGATGAAATGTCATTTTACTAAAAATAAGAAAACATGGATACAATACAATAGGCATAACATGTTCCAAATAATTATAAAGGAAATCAAAAGACTATACCAAGAATCCTGAGATCTGGTTTGGTCATCTGCTATAAAGATCCATCCTAAACAGCAAACAATAAAGTGTTTGAATCTGTATGCTTCCCTTTATCAACAACTGCATTCATGTAATCATCCCCAGGTACCAAATGGCTCTTGGAGAGGGTGTGAGATAAATCTCAGTGGCCCACCACCAATAATGTCTATAACATCCGGTCCATGTAATGGAAATGAAATAGTGTGAAAGAATGCATATATAAAGTAAATCAGTAAAATGTAACTAAATACCCATATACCTACTTCAGCCCTTGGATACTATCTGAACATGTAACCAATTCATTAATTTATTATTATCAGTTTATAAATAAGTCACACGTTATCAATAGTTAAGGTTCCAAGATTTAATGAGGCAACCTATAAAGATATTAAATAATGATGTTCCAAGGTAATAACCAAGGCAACATAGACCTTAAGGGTCACCAAATTAGAATTTAATTTAGCCTATATAAGGGTAATAGTGTAATCCGAGGATCATAGTCCAAGGTATTCAACAATAGCACACCTACCGAGTCTATAGATTTCATCCAAGGTAAAATAGGAATAAGCAATGACTAGGCCTGACGGGAGTTAACCATAGCACCTACTTGTGAATATTGGATTCAAGGATTGTATCCAAGGAATCCTATAGTACAACATTAAGGATCCTATGATTTCATACCAAGCATCCAATGTTAGAAAAATATTGGGTACTAGGTGGGTCTCAACCTAAGAAAGCCATATCTTTGAATTCAGAATGGGGTCCTCAAGTGCTCAAGGGATTCCCTTATAAATCCAAGGTGATCTCGAGTTAGTCCACTCCTATTTTTGATAATGAATTCATATATAATTCATAAGGTTAAATCCATTACCTTTAATTAGTTTGATAAGGCTAATTTAGCATGAATCCATTCAATCAAGTCATAATTAATCAATAAATAAATTTGGTTCAAGCCTTGACATTCATTAGTGTGACAAGTCCAAGTTGCATGCAACCATTAATTTAATCCATTTAAGAAATTTTCATAAACCAAGGTTCACTTATCTATCTTCTATTAACATGGTAAGGGGTGCTACAGACATGTAATCTATCATTAAATTACATTTAAAACGGACAATTCATATACTTAGTATACTTACCAATTTCCATTTCATATTTAATTATAAAATTGAAGCACTTACCTTAGGTGGATCAGGTGGTGAGAATAAATGGTACTTTACATTATGAAATTCACAATTTAAATCAAGCCATTTAATATATAGAAACTTACCCTTAGAAAGGACAAGCCAAGGCACACCCTAATAGCGTCTCAAATGTATCAAAACACTAAAATGAAAATTATGGTAAACATTCTACATGGGAAGGACATAGTGTTGGGAATTATAAATAACAACTAATCATATATTTGGAAATATCATAACCAAATGGTTAAAATTATTATAATAATGTCATATAAATTCAATAAATGACACCAATGAAATTGGCAGGCCCCACACATAATTTTCAAAATCAAGAAACTTGAGGGATGAGTTATAAACCAACCAGGTTAGGCTTTTACAACTCGACTCATACAATATTAGCATCTAATTTGTCTATTAATGGAGTAGATTTGATAAAAGAGTAAAAACACTCACACCTTGATAACTAGGTCGAGAGAAAGAGGGACAAATACCGACTATCAAGGACTTGAGTACTTACCGTTGTGCTTCCAACAAGATGAAAAAATGCTCTAACATATCTCGAATGAAAGAGATATCTTGATCCCTAGGTTATGACATCAAAATCATCAAAATGGGAGAAATGGGAGGTTCTATCCTCTGGAAATCATATTAGAGAAGAAGGAAGGCTTAATTAGATCATTAAGGGTAACAATTTAAAATTACCCAAACTTTCTCTGGTGCACGGTTTGTCAGTATAGTTTAAAAAAATATGTGTAAACCATGTATGGGTACCTAGAGAAAGGTGTATACCACCTGGTTAGGTCACAGGGTTAGGGAAATCTTGTGCTAACTTTGTGGTAAGGCTCTATCTGAAAAAGCATTCCACCCACACGATTTAGACTAACCGTGCGTTCTCCCTGCACATTTTACACTAACCATGAGACATGACCATTTTCCCAAAAATTTGGGTTCTGAGCCCCAAAAAGTCCTTGGAAACCCCTTAGACCTTTTCTAACTCAATAGGTATCCATATTAGGCCCAAAATAAAGAATTATGCCGATATTTAATGAATCTATACTTGAGTGGAAAATTGGGTTTTTACAAAAATAAAAAATAACATCAAAGAGAAATTTTAATACCATGAAAATAAGTATATTCATTAGATAACATGTTAAATTTGCATCATATACACCACATAATAGAAATTATTGGTGAATTTGCATATGTCTCCTGGAAATAAAAGAGACTAAAAACCCCTTACCTCAAGTATTGATTTCCTTAATACAATTTCAAAACTCTGATATAATAAATATATGTTTGTTTTAAATATATTATAAATCTAAATTAATATGTATAATACCATATATTATTTACTTATGACCTTTTATTACCCTGTTAATTCATGTTTCGGGTAATAACCGCTTTCTTTTTCTTATATGTTTCAATTTGTTATTTTTTTGGTCTTTTTAATTTGATCATAGATAAATCATATACATAATGTTAACCATGATATATATATATATAGTATTCAGTACATATGTATTTATCAATATCCTTAAAATTTAGAGAGAGAAAATGAAATACCCTGTTCATGGAGACGATAATCCATGCACACGCATGAATGTTGTTTCCATTTTATTGATAGAAAGAAAGGAAGAAGTGTAAATTTTATATTAAAATTTAATAATAAATTTTATGTTATATATATCATATATTTGTATTTAAAACCATAATTATTACCTTCTATCTAAATCATATGTGAAAAATTAATCACATCGCTTCACGAGGTAGTAGTTTACTGTATACAAGAACATCATTATCGTATCCCACAAAAAAATGAAACTAAGAAGGTATAAGTGATATCATGATTATAGAAGTATAATTATATTATATATATCATATTTATTCATTTAATTTATCCTTATTACCATCTAAGTAAAACAAAAATGAAAAACAAATCAATCGGTATACAAGGTGGCAGTCTATTGTATAAATGTGTGACGTTATTGTTTTTTAATGGGTTATGAGGTAATAAGGTAGACATGGTATTATAAATAAATATTTATAATAATATAATTAATATCATATATAAATTTTAAATCCATCATTATATCCATCCATGAGAGGTTGTTATGGAAAATAAATAACATCAGTTTGCGAGGCGGTAGTCTGTCGTACACATGAATGATGATTTCTTATCCCATTTGATGGAAGAGGAAATGGATATATGTTAGGAAATTAAAAAAATAATATAATTATGTGGAATATTCTGAGGTTGTTTTTTTTAATGTTTTAATAATAATTTAAATAGTTTGTGGAAGAAATAAAATAAACTGCTTGGTTAGGGACATTACCTCTTCTTCATACAACTTCTTTTAGTTTAAACAAAAAGGATTTGTAGGTTGGATTTTTAACCAAACTAATGATAATAGGATTAGAGTAGTAAATTATGAAAGTTATTTGGGTAGGGATTATATTAACTAATTGGTTCTGTTAGTGTGAATATGAGAGGAGATGGGGTGTCCTTTTATAAGTGAGGTGAGAGGCATACTTGTAATTTTTGAAAAGAAAAAGGTATACCTACATTTTTCACATGAAAAATGTTCCAGAATGAACCATTATAGTTACTAAAACATATAAGGTCCAAAATTGTCTAGAAAATGGGTTTTGGACATGTTGTGGGTAATTATGATCCCTTATAGTTTTATATTAATCCATTGGTAAACCAATTTTTACCTTAACTGTGGTAAATAATTTTTATTGTTTTTACTATTTATCATGGTAAAAAATTAAGTTTATCATATTGGATAATATAAATTATTATTATTTTCAATATGGAATGAATATTTTGAAACTCCATTCACAGAAGTGAAAAAATTTAATTTAAAATTAAATCTTTTATTGCGATGATAAAGCAGTTTTCCAAAGATAAGATATTCAAAAGCTTAAAAAAATTTATATCAAAGTTTAATTTGAAAATGATTTGAATGAATTAAAGTGGATTAATATATATATATTATTGAACTAATTTTACCTTTAAAACCATCTTAAAACAATTTGAATTTTTTAAATGTTTTAAAAGAAATGAGAATTCTTAACAAAAACCGCTATTTTTCATTATTCATCACAAAATTTATCTTCTAAAAAATAATAAAAAATAAAACCTAAGATAATTTTGACTTGATGATTTCAAAAATAAATATTATTTTTTAAAATAATTTTTCTAAAATTTGTAAATATTAATTATAAAATAAGTGTGCAAAAGGAGACAAATCTACTTTTAGAAAAAATATCATTTTTAGCCTAAAATTGCTTTTAATCTTATCAGTTGTATAGAGAACACATAAGTTGAATGTTAAATTTTTTATTGAATATATAATATATAAATTTAATTAAAATCTAGCACAAAAAGTTATTTTTTAATTTATTTATGTAAATCAAGTTTGTGTGTATAAGAATAATTTTTTAAAAGAATATTTCCATTATTTTAAAATAATTTTTATTTTCATTTATAATTAATTGGTCACCATAGATTTAATTTTATATACATGGTTAAACCATATATTTTCATAATTTAGTTAATCCTATTCTTACCCATAATTCCAATGGCTAGATGATAAATATTATATTAAGTAATAATATTTTAATAGTATGTCATATTTTTTTAAAAATTGGTATTGCATATAATGAAATCTACACATAGTGTTTCATGTAACACAAGATAAAATAAATATTTCATGTAACAAAAAATATCAAAAAGATTAAATTTATTTGGAAGAAATGTTTCACAAAAAATCAGGGTATGCATCATAGGATTATGATACCTAAGTCACTATATAATGACTGCATGTGATTATTATTGTGAAATGCTTTAGTATTATTTTACATTTTCATGAAATTAAATATCATTATGACTATTATTATTATCCTTGGATCATGTTTAATGTCTCATGATCCCACAAACGTTTTCCATGGTATATGTTTGTTCATTTGAGATTACATTTACTTCTATCATGAATTATAAAAAATTCTTATTGTTAAATGTTCTTATTAATAAGATATTTCTCTCATGACCATGTTTTATTATCTTATTATGATTTAAACCTTGAGTAAATTATGTTGATTCTTTCTATTACTGAGTATTTAATCTCACCCCTTTATTATGTCTCATTCCCTTGGTTAATAAGATGATTATAACTTATAAGTAGTATAGAAAGTGTTCTAGTGTGCTTCAATTATTACATGTTGTTCAAAATTATCATATAATAAGTTTATTATATATATAATACTCAAAGATACTAAACTTATTTTTCTTGGGATTTTGTGATTTCTTATCATATTTAATTTTAAATTTATTGATTTTTTTAAAAATAAAGATAAGATCTTCTCAATTTGTAAAAAATAAAGTGTTCAAAGAATTTATTTTTAGCATTAGATTTGGAATTGTGGGTCTTGAGGGCCTCAGTTGGTATCAATTTATGGTTTCGTTATTTTTTATAATTATTTTATAAATTTTTAGTGATTTGGATGAGATAATATTAGTGAAAATAGTAAGGATAAGTACAAACATTGGGACCATCGATAAATTTTAGTAAGGTCGAAGTTGTGTGGTTTCATCGAAATTACATCTCTATTTTCATACTAGAAAGTGGTTATGGTTGTGGAACATATGAGAATAGGGGTTATCACCCTGAAAAAGGATGGTTGAGTATCAACTCGATCTTCCCACAGTTCACTAGGAGTGGTCTTAAGGCTGCACACCAGGCTATAAACTCCTGGGGTATATGATTTGGTTAATAAAATTATAGTTATAATCCATTAGGAAGGATTTATTATATTAATGAATTATGTTAGTGAGTATGAGGGATAAAAACATAAATAAACTTAGATATAATCAAGAGTAATGGGGTTAAAATGAAAGATAATGTGATTCTTTTTTAGCATGATACACTTCATAGTTGAGTTTTTCTTGAGATTATTTATGATAATTCCCTTATGAAGTTAATATTTACTACTCACGATTAATCATTTTGTTTTGAGAAATGTCTATTTATATGAGTAACCATGTTAAAAATGAATGTAATGGATAATTTAGTAATTGTATTAATAAGAAACCATCTGGGATAGAAGAAAGTGTTGAAAATATTATGCCTATTCTCACCCAACTGCCTGAAGTTATGATTATTAACTTGAGTGTTTACGAAAAATACAAAAACACTAAAGAAGATAAGGATAGAGTTTTATAGAATATCAGGTGATAAATACAATGAAGTAAAAAAGATTCAATATTCTATGTGAAAAAAATAAGGGAAGAAGAAACTAAGGGAATAAATCAAAAGAACAAGGAAATGTTTTTATTATGGGAGGATTGGCCATCACGCCTGAGATTTTCAAAAAGGTAGGAATAATATGATCAATGTAATAAAGGGTAATAATTTCCTATACTTTAGCTATCCGAATTTTGAGTATTATAAAAAATTACTCCCAAACCCAATGGCTAAGGAGGATAATAAACATCAACAACATCTTAAACTAAGGTGATAAGGGAAATTCTACGTTATCCATACTTCTAAAATTATGTCCTGAAAAATATGGGTAAAAGGTACACTCACCATCTAATACAAATTTGTGGATATGAAATTGGTATCTAGTTCTATCTATCCTAGTATTCCTTGGATGTTTTACAAGATCTTCAAATCAACACCCCAATGATTTTATATTGTCATAGAAAAATTTAAAAATTTATGTATCCTAAATTTATGTTTTATGTAAGTATTCTTCATGTAAGTTTTATTATCCTTTCTTTATATAAATTCGATGAAATTTTAGAACTCGGTTGATTATAACAACATAAAATTCATATTAATGAAATAGGGAAATCAAATTTCATATCTCAAATAAAATTTTGACAAATTATCAATTTTGGGATGAAAATGAACTCTTTGGGAAAAATTTATTCCATTATATATTTTTTAACATTGAATCATGAGTAGTATTTATCTTTAATGGTTAGGAAGAAACTCTATATTTTTATTTTTAAATTATAAATTAATAAATGAGTTTCCTATTCTTAATCATGTTACTTATCCCAATTAATTTATATCTTATAGAAACCCATAAAAATTTCATTCGTGAGTAGTAATTATGATTATGAGGATACAATTTATTTAATGGGGGATATGACACCCCAAGATTTTACTATATATATTTCCTCTAAATAAATCTATTGTGTTCAATAAATTTATCCACATGAAACATCGAACTAAAGTGACCCATGAAATATTAATATAATAATAAAACCTATATTAAATAAAAATATTTCAATCAATTATAAATACATATAAGATAATATTAAGAACACATACTGTTTTAAAATGGGTATTTTTCAATAAAAGTATTTTTATTTATATACGGTATCTTAATTTAAAATAATGATACAAAAATGATATAATTTTAATTTTATAAAATTGACAAAAAAAAAATTATTCATCATTTCAAAATTATCTTAGTGTGAATTTTAATATTTTTCTAAAATAATTTATTTTTTTTTGAATTGTGAAAAAATACCGGTTTTGATAATGCTATCTCTTTTATGACATTATCAAAATACTATAAGAGATTAAAAGTTTTTTATTCCTTTTCTATATAATAATATATATATTATAATTTAAAATAAACCATTTAAAAATACTTTGTGTAATTTATAAAACACCTATCTAATTTATTGGAAACCTAAGAAATATTTTACTTTAAGAACTATTTTCATTCAATTATATTAAATATTAATTTTCATCACTTGCATAAATTAAATCTAAAAAATTTATTCCATATTTTATATAAACATGGTAATATTATTTAATAAGTTCAATATCATTTTTAGGCAAAGAAGGACGATTACAAATATTTACGTTAATGACCATGGTAATGGTAAAAGGATGATTTTCAAAGAATTATTTATTAATAATGTGTAATTTTTATCTGATAAATTAAATTTATCTATATAGTATAATTAATTTTATAATATGTTTATCCACATATATAAATACAATATCACTTTTCTAATGGGTCATTAATATTATATGAGATTGAGAATATTTAGCAGTGAATACCAAATTTCTCTACAAAACCTTTTTTCTTTATATTAAATGATATATTTTAAATGTTAATTTTATATCATTTGAAAATTGAATTAAATTATATTTATATTAAATTTGGTTCAATAAAATAAATTATTTTAATATTAATTATCTTTTATTTTTAGTAAAAAATTTATTTATCATTTAAAAACTACCTACCATGGTAAATACTAAAATGGTAAAATATAAAAATCTAGTTGTAAAATACATGATTAAAGAAAGTATTAAAATGAGTATAAGAGGCTTTATAAAACTTATATCATCCTAAAACTTCATTATTCTCCACTTTTGGAGTCATTTTCCATTCAATAGTGTCATGTCGTCATTGAAAAATATATGGGTATTTACAAATATTCTATTTTCTTCACATATAAAAGGAGATCAATTACACCATATTTATCAAAAAATTACAAAGATTTATGTAAACAAAAAATCTTCCCTAGTATATTATATATGATATCTCTATATCTTATAATCCATTTTATTTAGAAAATATTATTCCAAGGATCCTTAAGGTGTAACCTAAGGGAAAACATCCAAAAGAAGAGGTAATGATCTCCAATAAGCTCTCTTAACCCATTTCTTATTATACCCCTTCAATATCTTGTATCCATGAAAGTATGATAACATGAATATTATTAATATAATTATTTTTTTAATAATTCAATATCAATTTTCTACCTTCCTCTAAAACCATTCAAAAATTAAAGACATCGTCAGGAATATGGGTAGATTATCACCTCCATGAATGAAATGTTCTATTTTTCACAACCGTATTACATGAATGGTACAAAAGTGTCACTTAGTGAAAGAGATATAATATTAATAAAAATATTAAGATTAAAAAATAATAAATTATTTTATCTTCAACCTCCCTATAATTCAATGAAAAATGACAACATCATTCAGGTGTACGTGTAGATTACTACCTCCATAAAATGATGTATTTAATTTTACATTACCTCCTAACATGGATAATTATAAATATGTATTTTATAAATAAAAATTATATTTACAAAGATTTTAATATTTTATAAATATAATATTAGACAATCTATAAGTGATATTAATAATATATAGTTATTAAAAATTTAATCGCCTAAAATAATCATATCAAGGTACCTTTCTTAACTCGAGTCTTTTTTGGAATATATATGTAATTGTATAAATATTCTTCCAATGGGATAATAAAATACATAAAAATAATTTTTTTTGAGATTATAAATAAATTTTACAACCCATTTGACTAGGGTCAATATACGAAGGACATTTTTGATAAATTGACTTAACTACCTCAAGTAACCTTTATAAAAAAAATATTTAATAAATAAATAACATATGATAATAAATAGAAATTAGAAAATTAATTATAAATGTAAAATCCGAACAATGTTGTATTAGTTGTACCTTATAAGTTTGAAAATTCCTAGCAATAGAACTAGCTCAGGTTCTAGTCCTCCCAGACTTGAATTTAACTAGGTAAGGATGGTGCGTATGTGTTGGGTTTGGCCCAAGATCGGCATGGTGTGGCACACAAAAATACCTCGTTACCCGATATCATTTTTTCAATTGGGGTTGTCTTAGTGGTACTGTTTAAGGAGGCCACTCCCTAGAAATGAAAATGGCTCAAGTTCGTGTCCTTCCACTCTCGAATTTAGTTGGGGAAGTATTTCATGTAAGTGATGGGTTGGACTTAGTATAGGCATGGAGTGGTGCCCAAAAATACCTCATTACTCGATATCCATTTTTTCAAGTCCTTCCACAATTGAATTTTTTTGGGTAAGGATGGAGAACATGTGTTTGGTTAGGCCCAAGATAAGCATGGTGTGGCCACCAACAATACCTTGTTACCTGATATCCTTTTGTAGTTGGGGGATTAAGGCTCCCCGTAATCCTAGACCAGACACGAGTTTCGATCCAGGTGGGAGAATATATCTATTGGAAGGCGATTATGTAGGTATGAAACATGCTAGTTGTGACATAGGAATGATGTAGACAAATGGTGACATAGGAATGATGCATGCATGATGCTGCATTGGGCCTTTGGTCTATGTACTGAATAAATAATCCTTGATGGGTGGGCTATCCCTGGGTGGGGGTGGCTATGGCCTACCATTATGGATTGTTTGTGTGGTGTGTGTGTGTTTTTAATGTAATTATACACCAAGAACCTAATATATATATAAATCTAAAATTTTCTTAAGGAAGTTTTTAATAAGAATATTTTTATTATTTTGAAAATTAGGCGCACATGCAAAATGAATCAGGACTTGAGGTAATGCTTAATTGTGTATATTTTTAATTTCATGAGGCTTTTTTGATATTAAAACCCATAATTTATTTGATATATTTAATTAAATACCCTATTGTCTTAAATTATAATGAATAATGTTCATTTTATTGTATTTTAATTTTCATTTCTTTATAATCATCTTATGTTCTTTTGATTATTATGCTACCATTACTGTAAGGATTTTTTGTATCTCAATTTTTCTTCATTGAGATATGATTCATACTCACCAATTTTTTCCTTTTATGGTGTATATATTTTTCATGTATTTGTTTTTGTTACAATTTTAATTCAACATACAGGATTTGAAAATCCTTCTCACATTTTATATTTCATGTGCTTTTGATTCAAAACATTCCAAATTTGTAAGGGTATTTGTTAACTCAACTACCTTTATTGATTTATAATGATTATTTTTGAACTTATTTATTCCAATAAATGTTTATTACAACCTAATAATTTATTTCATGTTAATTTTTATTCCTTCAATGGGATAATTAATTTTTAATTCAAATATTTTACCATTATGAATTTATTCATTAAAAAATTGTATCATTATTGAGATTAATTCTTATCCTCTTTAATTATGGGCTCCCATTCTTTTTCAAATTTTACTTTACCACAAATATTATATTTTATATTTGGAATCCAAATTATGTGCTAAGTCATATGATGTTTACATTTACATTTTATTATTTCCAAAAGGATTATTTATTATCCGTTTTCATAATGTGTATTTTCAATAATTTTAAGGTTTCAAAAACATTTTTACTTTCATGATCTCATATTTTATCTTCCTATCCAAATTTATTTTAAAAACCTTTATGTGGATTTAAAGGATCCATTATTGAAGATTATTTTTAAAAATAAAAGTTGTTAAAGGTTTTTAGTTTACATTCTTTAAAATTAATTTCGCAAGTGACCTCTAAATTTTTCTTTTATGATTATTGTAATTTATTTTCTAAAAACTATTTTATGGTTTCTCTCATCATATGAAAATTTTTAATTATGAATTTTACATTATATTTATTAAAATTATTTTAAATATTATTTTAACTCTTTATAATGAGAAGTAAATATTCTTATATTTTCCAAAAGTAAAAATTTGATATTAAAAAATTAATTTTTGATTTTAAAAAGTATTTTAAAGGATCGTGTATTTAATAAATAATTCTTTATTTTTCCATGAATTCTAAAATAATGTTTTTGAAAACATCTTTATCATATATTTTTTTTTGAAAATATTTTTTTTTGGTTTTAAAGGATAATTTCTATTATGTTAAAATTATTTAATTTTAGGTAAAACATTTTAAATTATTTTTCAAGCTTTTAAAAAATACTTTTATCCTTTGATTTTTAATCAATTTATATAATTATCTTAAAAATATATTTTTTATCTATGTAAACATCCTTAAATAATATTTCTATTAAATTTGGGATATTTTTAAGCCATTATATAACTTATCTCTCTGATTGGACTATGGAATTTTCTAAGAAAGTTTTTCCTGAAACTCATCTCTTTTCCCCAGATTAATTAAGTGACATTCGAAATATGAATGTTTTAATGTTTTATTGAAACAAAAATGTATGGATGATAATTGTTTTTTTACGGTGACCTATATCTCCATCTAATTCAATGGTTAAGGTTTTAAATCTCATGAGATAATTATGAATAATTGGTTTTCAATACCTAAGTAACTTATTTACTATTGCTTTGTGAATGCAATGTAACTAATGGACTATAAGTTTTAGAAATCTAAATCACTTATAGATCATAGTTTTGTGAATCCTAAATCACTTATGGACTATAGGTTTGTGAAACCTATATAAATTATAGATCATAGGTTTTTGAAACCTAAGTCACTTATGGAATTTTTTTAAACTTAAGTTTTAAAGGAACCACAGGTTTGGGAAACCTAAGTCACTTATAGACCATAATTTTGTAAAATATAATTCACTTTTTTATCAAAATAATATAAATCAAATGTCACTTAATGTTTAATAGGTTTTTGATGCTTAAGAGACTATGTAATGATTTCATGTGCTTATTACTATGCCATACTTTATTATTTTGTTAACTTTTCATGAAATTATATATATTTATACCTATGATTATGATCCTTGGATCATGTTTAATTTATCATAATTACCTATACCTTTTCCAGGGTATATGTTTTTTCATTTGAGATTACATTTTAAGATATCAATACTTATGGATAACTCTTGTTGCTCAATGTTCCTTTTAATAATATTTTTCTAACATTATAAAGTTTTCTTATAAGATTATGATCTAACCCTTGAATAAATGATACTGAGCTTTTCCATTACAAAGTGTTTGAGATCACCCGTTTCTTATGTTTCCATTCCATGGGTTAATAATATGAGTATAACTTAGGATAAGTCTATAAAGTGGTCTAGTGTGATTTTATTATGAAGTGATGTTCAAAAGTTTCATAAAATAAGTTTCTTATGTAGATGATCCTCAAATACAATAAAACATTCATTCTTAGGATTGCTTGATTATTTGTGAGATGTAAAGTCTTAATTTTGGAAATTTTGTAAAATAAAGATAAGTTCAACCTAATTCATATCGAATTCAGTGTTCAAAGAATGTGGTTTTAGCACTAGATCCAAGATTATGAGTCTGGGGTTCCTTTACCATGATCATTATTGAGGTGGAACATATGATATTTAGCAAAATGAGTGTCATAGTATCACATGAAGACTATGTCACCATGGGTATGAGGTTTAAATTAATATTACTTGATATATAGTTTGGTTTTAGGATATGAAATATTACATAGGTAGGCTTTGTTAGATTCCATATACTATATGGGTAGGCCTAAGAGAGATTAGTCCTTGGATTAAAAGGTGAGATGGTTGTATATCTCATGATTGATGAGTGGCACCCTCATGAGTTAGGATTGGGGTTGGGAAACATTACGAGTGGGGTGAGTCATTTGGTACTAAATAAGGAGTGATAAATAGGGGTTTTCTCAAGTTGATGGTTTGATAGATCTTTTAAGAGAAATTTAAGATGCGACCCAAGTGAGGGTTGTGGTTAGAATTGGATCGACCTTCTAAGGTATGGGTTTTATAGATACTATGGTTTGGGAGGTAATTATGGGGTGATGGGTGAATTTAGGTATTTATGAGATGAAATGGGCATGAATGACCCTAGAATATTCCCTGATAGTATAGATGAGAACGTTATGTGGATCATAATATTATGTTTGTGTGATAGGAATATCCTTAAGTAGAAATGAATATGAGGAAATATGGAGATAAAGGAGTGATGTGAGGCTAGGGTTTAGGTTATAAGTGATGATAAATCTATATGACAAATAGGTGATCTATGGGATGGACTGCATGTCATATTTGATATTGCATGCATGACATGGTTATGGCCCCACCAAGAGTGATATGGCACTGGTGGGACTTCCATGAGTGAGATGGGGTCTAATAAATGTGTTATATTGACCCTACCTTGAGTGATAAGGTAGTGGTCCAATATTCTTGAGTGAAAAGGGGTCCGAATTGTGATGTGTTGTGAGACTGGATGAGTGACTGATCGCACCACGATTCACAGTTTCATTTTCACCCTTACGTCACTATGTTAAACTAGTTTTTTATTGAAAATCATAAAAATAATATCAAATTTAACATCATTTTTGATTACATTATTTTGTTTTTATCACTTTTAAAAAGATCAATCTTAATTTTTTTGATAATTTCATTGAAGGTGGAGGTGATTTCGAGGACCCATGATGAAGTCCAAGAAAAATGGGCCAAGCTGCGCAGGATCCAAGCACATCAATTTACTAAACTGAAAAATGATACTTAACCATGTATCCATATTAGATGAAATTTTTTAAAATGGTCAAAAATTTATTGGTATACATTTAAAATGCAGAAACCCAAGCCTCACTCTTCCACCTGGTGGCCCAACCGACCTGATCTGTCTGGCACACCGAATCTGCACGAAGTCAAAAATGGTGTGCTGTGATATATCCATATCTCAAGATATAGTTATCCAAATGGTAAAAAAATTACTATGGAGATATAAAGGAGGTGGGGAAACATGTTTCTAGTTTTTTTCCAAAGTATTAATAGACATTCAAGTGGTTTAAAACCGTGGGATAAATGGTTTTACACAATATGTGTACCCAAAACCACCTTCCACTTTACCTATAAAATGGAAGCTTGGTATCCTCATTTGGAAGTTTGGAAAGGAGTGGAGTGATGACAATTTGGAGTAACATTGGAGTACTCTTCTTATCCAATATGTTCTGGAGGCCCATATCCTCACAGTGGGATCAATAATGATGAAGGAGTTCCACCCATGCTTCCTCCTCCTCCCGATGTCGAGCAAAACAGTGGGCCTTCATTATGAGGGAGCTACAAACATGTCAATGAAGTTACGATGCATATATTAGATACTGGTTTGGAGTAATATGGGGTTTTAAACACTTTATTCCACATACCTTACATGATTTCATATTTTAATTCTTCGTTTTATACATGTGAATGTTATGCTCTTATTTTTTAACCGATCGATGTGAGGTTTTGAGTATATAACTTGTGTTGTTCCGATTAGAAAGAAAAAAAAATCTTTTAATACCCACCATCTTGAGATTTAAATATTATTTGGAAGCTATTATTCCAAGCATATTTTCTAGACCTTTAGAATATTATTGTTATGTCAAGGTTTGGTTATTTAAGCATTGAAATAAAAGCTTAGGAATTAATCGGGATTACAATTAATTTCAACAAAATAATTACTCCAAAAATAAATGAATCTCCATGAAAAATGAACTTGAAATGTGTGAATTTAAATCACAATGAATCTTTTATCTCATATTTTCTAAAATACACTTTGTTTTTTAACTATTAAACTCTTTAAGTTAAGTTATTTTCTTAAAACTGTTTTCAAAATCACCCCCTCTTTTAGTAATCTTTACTAAAAATACACACTATAAGATACCAACACTCCTTGAGAGATAACATAGGGTCATACAAAGAATATAAATAAACCTTAAAATCATAATCAATTATATGTGTCACAATAACATTTTCAAATATTGGCACCGTTTTCGTGGAGCGCTTTGTTTTTAGTGCATGTTTTTTATAATATTTTGGTAAATTTTGTGAATATTTATTTGTTTTACCTTATAACTTTACCCATATTTTTTTATTATGATTTATTTATTTTGTAGGTTTTCTGAATTATGTTTTCAACTATGTGAGAATTACCACCTTTTGAACCCAAAACTGAGAGGATCCTACATTAATGACACCGAGACACACAAGAGAACCCTTCGAAGGAGGACACATAAAACATCGACACTCTTCTTGATCCTTCATCTTCTTATTTTGGAACCAATATAAAAACTAAAATTAACTTGCATAATATGTATGAAAACAATTGAACAATAAAATAACTAACCTCACCTAATATTGATATCCCTCCCTTTTATATTCAAATGTATGGTGAGGCACCCAATTTTGAACTGAAATCCAATTTAATTCATTTATTACCAAGATTTCCTGGACACGCAGGAGAAGATCCACATAAGAACATAAAATAATTTCATATTTTGATTTTTAATTAAAAACATACTAATGTGGATTAAGAACATGTAAATCTAATGGAATTCTCTTTCTTATTAGAAGATAATGCAAAATATTGGCTTTAGTATGTTAATTTATCAATTAGAGGTTTGTTGGACATGAAACGTATTTTTCTTGAAAAATATTTCCCAACCTCTCAAATGGAAACTATAAGGAATTAAATTTGTGGTATAAGGTAGTCACAAGGGGAAACATTACATGAATATTGGGAATTCTTTAAAAGGTTATGTTCAAGTTTCCCACACCACCAAATCAGTGATCAACTTTTAATTAAATATTTTTATGAAGGATTAATTCCTATTGATAGAAATATGATTGATGGTACTATAAGTGGTGCGATATTTGACAAGACCCCAAATGCTACAAGAACCCTAATTGAAATCATGGTTCAAAAAACTCAACAATTATGTTCACGATCCAGTGTACCCATTCAAGGTGTCCATGAGGTGAAAAGTACATAATTTGTGAAGAATGTGGACACAAAGTTCGAAGAGGAAAGTACCCTTCTTAAAAAACATACTATTTCCCAAGGGAAATCCCAATCCCCTCCTCCAATCCATTACAGTATATGTTCTTCTAACACCCACTACTCTGACAAATTCCCCCAATTGAGAGAAACTTATGAGATTTGTGAGGAAATCTTTCCAGGACACCCATATAACCAACCCTTTAGGAAAGAAACTTACACTCCATTAAACCCTGGGTGGAAAATAAAACCAATCCTATAGGTAAGGGGGTATTCAAACCAACCTAAACAATAATGGAACCAACCACGACAGAGTAATTATCCACCACCACCCAGAAATCCACCACAACAAAGACATTTCCAATAAACCCCTCCAAAACCTAAGCCTAGCCCAGAATATATGATGAAACAAATGGCTTCCAACAATCTCAAATTCCAAAAAAACACCCAACTACAATAGAAGACCTAAAAACCAAATTAGAATAACTTTCTAACTCATTGGGGGAAATATAAATCCATGGGTCAGGTAAACTACCTTCTCATCCAGTAGTTAAAATGTCTCTTCCATAACCCTTAAGAGTGGAACTCAACTTAAAAACTAAATTACCCCCCCAATAGATTCATCCCCTCCTAAGTAAACCACCATCCCAACCACTAGACATTCTCTAATTAAGGTAGAACTATATCCTAAGAGAATCCCTTCCAAATAAAAGAGTGTTTCTCCTGATGAGTCACCTAGCCCAACCATTCCTATTCCATTTCCTCAAATGGCCACCCAACCATGAAAACGAAAAGAAATAGAACTTGATAAAGAAATATTGGAAATTTTAAAAAAAGTGAAGTTTAATATCCCCTTGATGGATGCTGTGAAATAAATTCCAAAATACAACAAATTTCTAAAGTTGATGTGTACACACCGAAGGCAACTTCGTAGGGATTAAAAGGTGATATTGGGGAGGAACATATCATCATTAATAGATCCATCACTTCCCACCAAGTGCAATTATCTTGGGACATTCTCGATTCCATGCAGTATTGGAGAGTATTCATTTTCCAATGCTATGCATGATTTAGGTTCTTCCATTAATGTGACGCCTAAATCCATTTAGTCTTCATTGCATATTGGGGAACTACAACCCACTATAATTTTGGTTCAAATTTCTAACTGGAGTGCCTCACACCCCTCTGGTGTGTTAGATGATGTTCTTGTGAGGGTGTAAAATTTAATTTTTCCTATTGACTTTTATGTGCTTAAAATGGAAGATGATTAGATGAATGGAAAAGTCCCGATTATATTGGAGAGAACATTCTTGAAAACCTCCAAAAAAATAATTAACATCCATAATGATACATTATCTCTGGAATTTGGTGTCTACATAGTCTATTTCAACATCCTTGAATCCATGAAGCACCCCTCAAAAGAACATTCCTCTCTCTCTATAAATTCATTTGATGTACTCCCTCTAAAAACACTTCTTTTCATTCCCCCAATCCCATTTCTGAGTTTTCATAATTGATTGAATTTCTTGGTAATGAATCAGGCATTAATTGTTGTATTGGTCTAGAAAAGTGTCATGCATGTTTATTAATTGATAATTTCTTTAACACTGAGGACCTAATGAATATCGATGATACTACTAAGCTTGTAAAAGCTCATTCCTCATATGAGGATGATTCCATTGAAAATTTTGATGAGATTAGTGACCTCTAACTTTCACAAAAACTGCCATAAATCTAAAATCCACATAAATTGGAACTAAAGAAACTGCCTCAAGATTTAAAATATTCATATCTTGATAATGGAAACTAGATTTTTGTCATTATTGATAGTTCAATCCCTCTTGAGCATGAATTATGACTGCTTGAAATTTTACGGGAGTCTAAACAAGATTTGGGATGGACACTTTCTATCATTACTAGTATTAGCCCATAAATTTGTACAAATCATATATTGTTAAATGATGTTGTCAAACCAGTGAGGAAATCACTACATTGACTGAACCCAAAACTTCTAGATGTTGTTAAAAACAAGGTAACAAAATTATAGGCTGCTAGAATCATTTACCCCATATCTGATAACCAAAGGTTCAATCCAGTACATACAGTTCCTAAAAAAACTTGTCTTACTGTAATAAAAAATGAAAACTATGAATTAGTTCCAAATCGTGTGCAGAATAGTTTGCATGTCTATATAGACTATCGCCAATTAAATCAACACACTAGGAAGGACCATTTCCCATTTCCATTCATTGATGAAATGATTGAGAGGCTAGTAGGGATGTCTCATTACTCTTTTCTTGATGGGTATTCTGGATATTTTCAAATCCACATTTCCCCTGAGGATCATGAAAGGACAACCTTCACTTTCCCCTTTGGCACATTTTAATATAATAGAATGCCATTTGGTCTATGCAATGCTTTGGTTACTTTCCAGCGATGCACGGTTAGTATTTTTTCGGATTACCTAGAGAATTTCAGGGAAGTATTCATGGATGATTTCACTCTTAATGAATCCTCTTTTGATAAATGTTTGAATAGTCTTGGTTTAGTCCTACATCACTGTATTGAAAAGAATCTCCTAATAAATTATGAGAAATGCCATTTCATGGTGCGACAAGGTATAGTTTTGGGACATGTCATTTTTGGGTATAGTATTCAAGTAGATAAATAAAAAGTGGGTGTCATTTCTTCCCTACCATTACCAAAAAATGTTTGGGATGTGCGGTATTTCCTAGTTCATGCTAGATTTTATCATTATTTCATTAGTGACTTTAGAAATATTTCATTCCCTCTCTCCCAGTTACTCTAAAAAGAAAAGTATTTATTTATAAGAAAGTGAGGAATATTTTAAAAAGTTTAAATAGAGTATCACATCACACTTGGTAATCCAACCAACTCGGTGGGATATACAATTTGAGCTCATGTGTGACACCTCTAACTATGTAGTTGGGGCAGTATTATCACAAAGGGTCAAGAAATATCCACATTCCATTGCATATACCTCACATACTTTGGACCCTACACAAGAAAACTACACCACAACTGAAAAAGAATTTATTTCCATTTTGTTTTCCTTGGATAAATTCAAGTCATATATTTTAGGGTCCAAAGACATTATGTTCTTAGACCATGAAACCCTCTAGATTCTCCTTAAGAAACTGGATTCCAAACCACATCTCATTCGCTGGATGCTCCTCCTTTTGGAATTAAATTTTGAAATTAGGGATAAAAAATGACAAGAGAATGTGGTGGCTGATCATATTAGTAGGATTCACCAATCCCTGGACATTGACTCATCCCCCTGTATTCCCATAAATGATATTTTTCCTGATGAGAAAATGTACTGAGTCCAAGATTCTATTCCTTGGTATGATGAAATTGTTAATTATTTGGTAGTATCTTTCATTCCTAATAATTTCAACAAAAATCAGGCTGACCATCTAAAACATGAGACTCATTGGTACATTTTGGATGACCCCTACCTTTGTCACACCTATAATGATCAATTCCTTAGGTGTTGTATTATTGATAGAGAGTTTCAGTCTGTCCTTATGTTTTTCCACACTCTCGCTTGTGGGGGCCACATTGGTCCCCAACAGACTGCTCACAAAGTCCTCAATTCTGGTCTCTTTTGGCTCACATTATTTTGGGATGCCCATAACTTCTGTAAATATTTTCCTCATTATAATATAATGGGGAATGTATCTAAATGAAATGAGATGCCATATAAACCATTTCTCTTCTATGGCATTTTCGATGTTTGTGGCACTAACATTATAAGACCATTCCCCTATTCATTTGGTAACTTGTAAATTATTTTAGCAGTGGATTATGTTAAAAAATGGGTAGAGGCACGATCTACAAGGACTGATGATTCAATGAAAGTTAATGAATTTTTGAGATCCCAAATTTTCTGTATGTTTGGCATACCTAGGCTCATCCTTAGTGACTTGGGTTCTCATTTCTGTAACCAAACAATGAAATCTATTTTGCATCAGTATGGGTTGGGCATAGAGTCTCTACTGCATATCACCCATAGACCAATGGTCAAGCTGAGGTGTCAAATAGGGAGGTAAAATAGATTCATGAAAATATGGTTCAACCAAATAGAAAATATTGGAGACTTAGACTCGACGATTCATTATGGACTTACAATACAGATTTCAAAACTCCCATTGGCATGTCACCATATCATCTATTGTTTGGAAAGGGTTTTAACCTCCCTACAGATATTGAGCACTAGGCCTACTGGGAAATAAAACAATGCAATTCTAATCTTTTTGGTGTAGGTTCTTAATGGAATTTTCGGATTTAGAATAACTCCTTAGTGTGATTTTTTTATTGATCAAATTTATATCCGTAATTAAATTTTCATTGAATGTTAAATATTTATGAAGTTGGAGATATATAAAAACATAATTTTTGGAAATATTACTTTTCCCAGGAGTGAAAATGTTTAGGTGTGGGGGTGTGATTGCACTGTGATTCACTGTTTTATTTTCACCCTTACACCATTGTTTTAAAATAGTTTTGTATTGAAAATTATAAAAATAATAAAAAAATTCCCTTCATGTTTGATTCCATTATTACGTGTTTATGACTGTTAAAATATAAATTTTAATTGTTTTGATAATTTAATTGTAGGTGGAGGTGATTTTTACTACAATTTTTGAGACATCTTTTGGATTGACCATTGAGAATAACTCCTTAGTGTGATTTTTTCATTGATCAAATTTATATCAGTAATTAAATTTTCATTGAATGTTAAATATTTATGAAGTTGGAGATATATAAAAACATAATTTTTGGAAATATTACTTTTCCCAGGAGTGAAAATGTTTAGGTGTGGGGGTGTGATTGCACTGTGATTCACTGTTTTATTTTCACCCTTACACCATTGTTTTAAAATAGTTTTGTATTGAAAATTATAAAAATAATAAAAAAATTCCCTTCATGTTTGATTCCATTATTACGTGTTTATGACTGTTAAAATATAAATTTTAATTGTTTTGATAATTTCATTGTAGGTGGAGGTGATTTTGATGGCCCATGATGAAGTCCATGAAAAATGGGCCAAGCTACATAGGATCCAAGCACACAAGTTTACTAAACTGAATAATTCTACATAACTATGCATCCAAATGGGTTAAAAATTTGTGGGATGGTCCAAAATTCATTTTTCTACATTTCATATGATGGAACTCATGCCTCATTCGGCCATATAGTGGCCCAATATACCTGATCTGTCTAGCTCACCAAATCTACATGAAGTCAAAAGTGGTGTGTTGTGATCTGTCAATATATCGAGCTCTAGTTGTCCAAATGGTCCCAAAAATTCAGTTTAGAAATTAAAGAGGTGTGTAAAAATTCTTCTACTATGGTCATATTTCAAACTATTTTCCTAAATTTGTATCATTCAACTCCTTGAATTTTGTGCTAATACAATTTTTGAGACATATTTTTGTTTGATCACTGAGAATAACTCCTCGGTGTGATTTTTTACTTTGATCACATTTCTATCTGGAATTAAATTTTCATTGAATGTTAAATATTTATGAAGCTGGAAATATATACATGCATAATTTATGGAAATATTACTTTTCATAGGAGTGAAAATGTTTAGGTGTGGGGGTGTGATCACACCGTGATTCACTTCTTCATTGTCACCCTTACACCACTATGTTAAACTAGTTTTGTATTGAAAATTATAAAAAGAATAAAAAATTATAGTTCATATTTGATTCTATAATTTTTATCACTATTAGAAATGTAAATGTTTCTTGTTTTGATAATTACATTGAAGATGGAAGTGATTTGGAGGGTTCGTGATGAAGTCCAAGAAAAATAGGCCAAGCTGCGCAGGATCCAAGAACACCAGTTTAATAAACCAAATACTGCTACATAACTGTGCATCCAAATAGGATGAATTTTTTTCTGGTCCAAAATTTATAATACTATATTTTATATGAAGGAACCCAAGCCTCATTCTTCCATATGGAGGCCCAAACGACCTCATCTATCCAGCACACAAAATCTGCATGAAGTCAAAAGTGGTGTGTTGTGATCTGTCCATACCTCGGGCTCTAGTTGTCCAAATGGTGCCAAAATTTTAGTGGATACATTCAAGTGGTGGGGAATTTTTTCTAGTTTTTTAAAAAGTAACATTCTACTGTCAAGTGACCTAAAACCATGGTCCATGTTGTTTTACAAAATCATTGTTCCAAAAACCACCTTTCACTTTTCCTATAAAATGGAAGCTTGGGCTCGTCATTTGGATATTCGGGTGAAGAGTGAAGTGATACAAATTTGGAGTTCCATAAGAGTACTCTCCAAATCGTAGAAGTTATTGAGGCCCCTATCCTCATAGGGGGATAAAGAATGAAGAAGGAGTTCCACCCGAGCTTCCTCCCCCTCCTAATGTTGAGGTAAACGGTGGGTGTTCGTTGTGTGGGAGCTACACACATGTCAGGGGTGTTTTGACGCATATATTTTCTACTGGTTTGGATTAATTTGGGGTTTTGAAAATTTCATTCCACTTACCTTACATGATTTTATATTTTAATGCGTGTTTTGATACATGAGAATGTTATGCTCTTAATTTTTAACCAATCAGTGTGAGGTTTTGAGTGCGTGACTTGTGTTATTATGATTGCAAAACACAATAATCCTTTTCATAACCACATTATTGATAATTAAATATTATTTGGATGCTATTATTCCATTAATAAGTTCTAGGACATGGAAATACAATTTTCATGTCAAGGTTTGGTTCTGTAAGCACTGAAATAAAAGCTTAGGAATTAATCAGGATTCCAATTAATTTCAACCAAAGAATTACTCCCAAAACAAATGAATCTCTATGAAAAATGAAATTAAAATGTGTGTAGTGTAATCAAAATTAACCATTTGTCTTATATTTTTAGAAATACACTTGGTTTTTCAACTATTAAACTCTTTATGTTATGTTATTTTCTTAAACTATTTTCAAAATCACCCCTATTTTAGTAATATTTTTTAAAAATAAACACTATAATATACCAATTCTCCTTGAGATATGACCTAGGTTTTTCCCTAGAATATAAATAAACCATAAAATAAGTGTCATGAAAATGCGTTCAGTGACCCCACATTGAGTGACAAGTTGTGTGAAATGGTCTTCCTTGAGTGAGAAGGGGGTATAGATTGATACAAGGATTATATTGGGTAGAGATACTTTTTCTTGAGAGATAATGTAGTGTTTAGGATATAGATTACCCAACCTTGTGTGAGATTTTGTTGGTTGGATCACCTTGGGTGAGATGGTGAGTCTATTACTTGGATATAAGACCCTACCATACCCCTTATGGTAATGATCAAGGATTTAGTGATATACTCTACTCTAAGTGTTTAGGTATGGGTTAGGATACAGGTTTAGTGTCTTGTGGTGATGAAGGGATTTTGACATGGTAAAAATAAAGGTATGATTGACTATCATGGTTTCCCTGTTACGACATAACGACCTAATGCATATGGAGTCATGGTGGACTGGTTAGTACATGACATCTAATGAACCTGTGTGATATGTCTATTTTTATTATTTATATATTTATATGATGGAATTTATTAGGGGAATTTGGTGATACCCTAATGATATTTATTTCTCACACCCTACACAGGCACCATAGTCGGTGTGGAGACCTTATGTATGGTTTCAAATTGACCTCTTGTTATAAAATGGATATATCTAGACCAACTCAATGGTAATTAGAGAATATGGTGAGGTGAGGGTTAGGGATTTTATTATAGAAACATGCGTATTTTTTTATTTCATATATGTGATAATCTCAATGGGTGATAAGTTGTTTTATGTTTTCATATATTCACAAGATACCTTTTTTATAACATTATTGTTTACTGATTTATGCATACTTTGATGATTATGGATACTGATATTTTTGGTTATTTATACAATTTTATTGACCATAATTTGAGGGAATAGTCTCCCAATGTGTAATTTAGATCCTTTATTCTATTTAGTATCCTCTAGAATATGAGGAGGTGCACTTGAGATTATGTAGCACACCAGCCCATGTACTATTCAATGGCTCATGGGTCGGGGTGTTACACAAGGCAGGACAAAATGATAGATAAGTATGAATATTATTTTGAAAATAATAAATTATGATAATAAATATTTTTATTAATTGGTATTTTAAACAATACATAGTATTTTGAGGGTAAAAAAATTATAAAGACAAATGTAAAATTGCATTGCTTAGATTTGACTAAGGATGTTTCGATATTTTGTTTCTAAATTTTTTCCGCATGAGTGAAAGAGTTAAAGTTTTTGTTATTTTATTCCCATGTATTTTTATGACAATTTTATTATAGTTTTAAGTGTTTTTATTTAACTATTTAAATGTTTTCATGTTTTAAAAATTATTTTGGCAATTTTTAGTATCTTTTTAAAGATTAGTTATTTATAGATTAATATTTTGTACTATAATTAATTATAACACTATATGATGATATTTTTGATATAAATAAAAATAAAAATATATTATTGTTATATCTAATATATTATTATTATATCTAATATATTATTATTATTAGCAATATTATTAGGTATTATTAGCAGTATTATATTAACTCTTGGAACCTTCTTGGGATTTTCATGATCTCCAGTTCATACTAGTTCTTCTTATGGTTTTTTATTTATTGAGTTATAAAATCATAGTTCTTGGGATGTATTCCCACTAGAAATTAACACTAAGTACAAGCCTATTTATGGAGAATCTTGGATAATGATGGGATCTATTTCATTTATAAACTATTTAGGATTTTCTTGTTGCGATATGATGTAACTTCACACCCTTGATGTTGTTTTTTAATTAATTAATGGGTATTATTTCATACATATAGTACCCAAAATACAATTTACTTGATTTTTTGGATAAATTTATAAATTTATTTAATAAAAAAGCTATTGGTAACTTACTAAAATCTATAATGAATTTTTTGATCATTGGAGATGATGAAATGGAATACAATAAATTTTTGATTTGTTTCTTATCTATCTATTTGTTTTTTAATCTTCTACTTCTTAGTTGGTGAATGCACTTTGACCTCATTCATAATTTATAAAACTTTTTTTGTAAGTAAATATTGAGGTATCATGTGTTTGTTTTCCAACCCATTCCACAAGTTGTTTTCATTAATTTTATTACTATTAATGCTATGCATCATAATAATCATCATCACCACCATAATCACCATTAGTGTTGATTATATAATATTATTATATTATTACTTAATATAACTTTTTGGGTGCGTGTGTGAAAATAGAACTAGTGACCACCCCACCCCCTGTACCCTATTTATAAAATCTCTCTACCCCACCCACCATCTCACTTATTCACCTCTTTATTATACCCCTCAACATACTCTCCTTCCCCTAGAATTTTCATAAAACTACCATTAGAAACCTCCCCCTAACAGTACCTCTTTTGAAACCCTTCATCCAAATCTATCCCCTAGATTTGAAAACCCAACACCAAGGAACAAAATGTCTCACTACAAGAATAGTAAGGTTACCCTCACACCAAAAAAAATCTCAATTTGATCATTTTATTAGTGATCCATGACACTTTCTTATCTCTTTCATTTCTAATGTAAAATGCACATAAAAAAATATTTCAAAAAAAAGAAGAAAATATGGTGTTTTTATTTTGAAGTGGAATCTGTGTTTGACAAAAAATCCACAATGTGGGTTATCTAGGTTTGGTGACTGTTGTTTGTGGTGCATGGATGAATTAGTATAGAGATGATGTTCTTCATTAGAAACTAATGCATATTAAATTTTTCTCTTCCAAGAGATTTGGTATGTTGAGAGGACATGATACCTCATCCTAAAGCATTCACATGACTAAAGTGATTAATATTCAATGGAGATGCACTTCATACATTCAACATGTCATTGGTGACATCATAATGAAAAGAACTCACTTGGTTTACTTATTTCCGCCTTATTATTATATTATATTATGATCATATTTATATAATTATGTAAATTTAGAGTTTCCCAAAACATAGTGGTATATTCATGTCTAAATATGCATAATCCATGTTTTAATACTAGTTGAATTGTTTTAATTAGATTCTTATTCATATGATAATATTCGTATGTTTTATTTTTATTTTATATTTTCACACATTCCATGCTTTTGATTGGGTGATACTTAATATAAAATCATAGGTGAAATAATATCAAAGAATATATTTTTGTATTTGATTGTATGTACGAGAGAATCATAAGTTTTCATGTGATAAAATTAGATTTTGAAACACCTCAAAATTTATTCAAAACATTAGATAATTAAAATTTGAATAATTTGGGATAGATATTAACATAGATTTAGAAATCTATGATGATAAGGTGTTCCATTATATAAATCTAGTGATTATTTATTTTGTTATACATTAACTTGAAATGGGTCCATGAGTTTTACACTTTTTTCACCAATTTTTTTCTCTACATAGTTTTAGTTATTTTATTGTTAATTTATTTATTTAGTTTGAGCTTCAATGAAATAAAATTTATCAACCAAGGATTCCTTGAATGATTATATTACCAGTGTATAAATTAATTTTATTTTTGGGATACACCCTATTATAATTTATTTGGTAATTTATAGGCTTATAGATTTAAATTTTTTGATATTAGAGATAATGAATACTATATATACTCCTAAAAAATGAAATAAAATCATTCATTATCACGGAATGAAATTTCATTTGGATGTCGTGTAATAATACCAGGAATAATGGAAGCTCATGTGTGTTGTTTCTAAATTGCTTCTAGATATAACTAAAGATCAAGGTAAAGTGGTTTTTTCCTTATTGGATATTATTTCATCATTAATTAAATGAGTGAATTATAAAAAAAGTATATTTTGAGTTTCAAGTGATTTAATTACATATTTATAATGAGGATTATATGTATGATTGTATTTTGGATGTTATCTATCTCTTGTATATACATAGAAGACCTATGGTTTTAACACACATGAAAAAAACGTAATATTATATTTTCACATTTCATGTTTTTTATACTAGTTTTGATAAAATTTATTATGGTGTTCACAAAAACTTCTGGTGGCAAGGGATAAAGAGATACCATACATAATTTATCTTATGTTGTCATACTTTTTAACTTGTAAAGTAAAATTATCAAAGACCAATCTATAATTTATAAATATTTTTTATTCTATTATGGAAATAAAATAATGTTATGATCGACTTAGTTACAATTTATAAATGACCCTCCAGATTAATAGATGGAGTATGCATGATAATGGGTCAATTAGAAAAAGTGTCTCATTTATTACTGATCAGGGTGATGCAAAGGGTGTATTATTTGGGGAAGTTTTATATATAGTATATAGTCAATATTTATGGGGTGTTTATCAGTATGTAATATGAAAAATATATGATAATAATGTTTTTTGAGCATGGATTATAGTAGTATTTGGGTAGAGTAGCGGATGGTTTGAATGCACCATTTTTAATTTGAAAGATATACAGAAAGTTTATGTTCTCTATTTTAGTAGTACTTTGAAAATTTATCTATATTTAGTAATGTCTCATCATAATAATATATAGAAAGAACATATTCTGATGGAAAAAATTAAATATTTGAACAATGAAAATTGTAAATCACATTTTTTTATAGTGGTTTGTGAAGAATATCTAATAGGCCCTAACATTGAGTAAAAGAGTACTCATTGGATATAGTAGAATGGGGAGTGTTTATCTATTACTCAAAGTTGGTATAAATATTATTTCAAAGAAAATTATGGCTTATATATGTTAGTATGGGTGATCATATTTTTATTTGTTGTTTACTTCGACTGAGACATCATAGTTAGGGAAAGTAGGGAAAGCTAACACCTCATGTATAGTTCCTTTTGAAAATATTGAATGGAGTGAAGAGGTTTATTATTATTTATCACTACCTCAGTGATTTTGTGGAATGTATGTCGTAATTTAGGTCTCTAAATTGAGTTAGTATGGGTTAATGTTTTTACATGTGATTAAATATGATCATGTGGAGTTTTAAATGGATGAATCATTTATAGAGAATCAAGTGTTTATTATTTATTGGAGTGACTATAAGTTTTAAGGAAACACAGTGTCACAAGTTCATATATTATGGATTAATAGTCAAGTTCAATAGGAGGCTCAATAAAAAAATTATTATGGTGGGGAGTTTTTATTAGTCATGGGTTTCTCAAATATATTTTTATATTTCTAAATTTTTTAATTTATTTTAGTGTATTTTTTTAATTCTAGAGTTTGAGAAGAAATTAGAATGAAATTTAAATCTTCATAAGTGTTTTGGTTATAAATAGTTGTTTATTTAAGCTATTGAGAACCTACTGATGGAAAAAAAAGAATCTAATGAGCCAACTAATGGTGTTACATACTTCTAAATATCAACATAAGGCTTGTAGTAAGTCCTTAATAATTTAGTGGTCAGCCACCAAGAACCTCGTTTCGTTCCTAACATCATTTTTAATGAGTGATGTTTATGTAATTATACTAGTGAGATTTTTTTAAATCCTATTTTACTTTATTTTTGGTGAATAGTACTACATAATTCTCTCATTGTTTTATCTTCTATTTATTTCACATTAAACTTCATATTTTATAATGTAATTACAATTTGATAATTTTATTAGATTCATAAGGGTGAGAAAAATATAATCGATATGATTTTTATGTTATTAATTCATTTTTTGGATCAATTCACTCATTTTTCTTCTAGTTTATCTGATTTCTATTTTTCATGAAATTATTGTATTTTTTCTAATTTTATTTGGGATTAATCCTTGTTTTTAATTATTTATAAGTGACCTCACCCCTTAACATAGATTTATCTCTCTATTTATTGTTTATTAGGTTAATGTAATATTTGAATTTATTTTGGAAAAAACAAACAATAATAAAAGGGTTTATTTTTAAATGAAATTGATATTTATAAACCACATTATTCTTGATAGAAATTTAAAATTTGATAAAAAATCGGTTAAATATGTTTAAAGATAATGATAATTTTTTATTCATGTGAAAATTAAATATTCTTTGTTTTATAAGAATTAAAATAAATTAGAATTGATTTTATAATGATAAATTGAATGACATAATTAGTCTAAATATTATATAAAGTGAGTGTTTGGGTAATATATTTTAAAAAATAGGTTATAAAAGGTACTATTAGAAAAAAGATGATTTAAAGGGAATATTTTAATGAATTTTAAATATTAAAATTAATTTTAAATAAATTTTACAAAAATTTTGAGAGATATTTTTGATATGTTACTTGATTAATTGAATAGGATTAGATTTTATGATGTGATTTTAATAGTTAAAATAGAATGCAACATTTTAATAATCTATTTATTATGATTGATATCTTATTATAATGAGACGTGGTCTAAAATGGAAAAAATGATATGTTTGATTATGATATGATAAGATAAGGGAAACTCCATGTGTTTGGATATGATGTGGCAATATGTCGGTAATTCAATATTTTTGGATACGATATGATGATATGTGAGTAAAGGCATGTGATTTTGTATGTTATAATGAGATGCATGTAATTACATTGGTTTGGTTATAATATTTTTTTTAAATTTACGTATGTTTAAATATTTTGGTGTCTTTGTAAGAACACAATTATATACCATGAATTTAATTTTTTTACTTATTAAATTATTCAGTTCATTATATTACTTTTCATTATACATGTATAAATATGCCAAATATTAGAATTTTTTTGGCCATCTGATGTCATCTTACGAAGTTTATCACTCACACCCTAAATATATACATATTTTTTATATATTCATTTTATTCATCATGATAATGGCAAGGGTAAAGACCTTGTATAGGTGGATAATGGATAGTCAATTCATAAAGATTAATTCAGGTGGTTTTTGAGAAGATGCGTAAGGGGTCAATTTTATTTTATATTTTGAGTTCTTTTGGATCTATTGTGCCATAGAGGAATGTAAATTACTTTAGGTATCAATACTTATGATTTTATATCACTTAACTATATATGTAAAACCTTTTTAGAATCTATTCAATTATATTTCATTTTTTATATACTGTGTTAGGTTTATTTTATTTTTATCATTGATTATTATTTATAATGATCCAATAAAGGGTAAATAAATCTTCAAAATATCTTGTTAAAACCTCAACACTAGTCATAGAACTCTAGTGACCCTAGATTACATCAAATCCCTTAAGGTGCCTTACATTATCTGAATAGTTATGTTAGAGTGGAATCTTACAAAGGGGAACTAGGATTAATGAACATACAGAGAGCACACCTAGTGGTACACATGGAGGGATTGGGATATGTTTATTTTCCATTTTAGTTGATCTAGTTCCCCTAACCTAAAATATTCATTCCTTGTCAATGGGGTCTACCTAAGTAGTTAAACTAAGAGTCTAGTATATTGGTTTTATGGGATTACAAACCACAAGAACAACCCTTACAACTTTCCTATATAAAGTCTCCTATAAAACCTATATACAAGACAATATTCAAGACCATTCTACCCAACTGATTTAATGATTAGGGTGTTTCTTCTCCATTGAGAAAAACTTCCACTACAATGTTGTTGTTCAATACACTGTCATGGTAGGTATGAAAACTCATCATAGTTTCAATTTTTCACAAAAACACCACCATTACTCACCAAATGTTTACACTATTATCACTCATAATATCTCTAAGTATGAACACCCTTCATAGATCTGGATACCCTCTATATATCAATTTTTCACAGTATTAATAAACTCACCATTACTGTTGGTCACTCCAAGGAAAATAGGTAACCTTTATTTCAATATAAATTATAAATTGGAGAATTAAAAATTTGATGAAAGGGACGATTTTTCCCACCATATACTATACAAGAACAAAAAGGGTGGCTGTGTTAACTGTTAACCACAAAATATTGTTTATATTTCATTAATTAAAAAATGATTTTCTGATCTGAAATAGTTTATTAAAGAACCATTCCAACTATTTGAATTTATAACTATGAATACAAAATCATCAAACATGATATTGATTTAAAATTACTAATTTAAATTTCAAAATCAGTTCTAATTAAAATAAAATTCTTTATAATATAATCGACACAATCTCTATGTGTAATAAAATGAATTATTATTATTAGTAAAAAATGATAGATATAAATTAATAGATTAAGTTATAAGGTATAAAACTTTAACTAGGGAGGTTTTCCAAACACAATCCGTGATATCCTCAAATTTTTTCATTCATTTCAAAATATCTATTGTTGTTTCCAATGTTTTATTAGATAATGGTGAAAAAATCATTTGTAAAAGAATTAAAAAATGCGAATGATATGGTCTTAATGAACAATAAAATTTAATTTCACTCTTAAATAACATGAATATCCTTGAGTAATACTACTCTAATGGATTTTTCAAATGAGGATACGTTTTTTAAGTCAATATTATTTTTCCCACAGGGGGTATTGTTCAAGAAAAATTAAATTCATAATATTTTTTTTAAAAAACATCTTATGGTGATAAATTAAATAATATAAAACCCATATTAAGTAAATAAAACTACTAAAAAAATACAATGGGATGAAAATAAATGCTAAATTATGAGCACAATCTATGTTATTTTCATGTTGAAATATGAGATGTTACAAATACACTCATTTAAATCTCTTTAAAAAAGAATTTCATGTCATCTCAACTACTTCATTTTTCCACCCATTCTATAGGTTTAAAAAATACTACAATGTTTTGTAAATACTAAAATGATAACAAACTCTAGTCTAATTCCCAATCCCAAAAATAATAAATTAAATTAATATCACAAATAAAATTTCAATTTACAATAAATTTATTGGAATGTTATAATAATTTTTAAAAAATAAAATTCAAATCTATTATAGTATAAAATTAAATTTAAGAAGTAAATAATTAAATTTAATACCACAATTTTCTATAATTCAACCATGCATAAATATCACATTTTCAAAATTACACCCAATTTATAGCCTCTCATAATTCATAATACATCAAATTTGGGTAAAAAATGAATCTAAATTGTTTCAAATATATAATAAAGATTTTTCACTATATTTTGAAATAAATTATATTTCCAATTATATGGTTTCTTTTACAAAAATATTAATTTTAATTTAGACTAATTCATAAAAATTGGATTTAAATAATTTTAGAAAGAAACAAAAAAATTTCTTGGTTTTTTCCCTAAACACACCACTTTTAAAACTTAATTCTTATAAAACCATTATTTAAGAAAGCATAGTTTAACCTACACCACTATAAGTAAACAAATTTGATAAAAAATTTATAATTTAAATTCTAAAAAAATTAATACTTTAAAAACACATTTAAACATATTTCATATGGGGTTTCCCATCAATTTAAATAATCAATAAAAACTTTCTCAAATTGCAATATATTTGTAATATAATAAAAAACATATAAATATGGATTTTTTTTAAAGTTTATACTAAATAAAAAATCTAAATATATTTTTTCGTTTTTTAAAACATATTATATAAATAATAAATGAATTTCATTGAAAAACTATATCAATGGACATTTATAATTTATCTTAATAAATAAAATTCATGTAAAAAATAATTTTCCCATAAGAAAACTACTTTTTAAATAATAATGGTGTAGAATAATTTTATTCTTTATATAAAATATAAATCAAAATCACATCATTATATCATAAACCAATAAGAATTTACATCTAAGTTTATCTATCTCTAAGTTTGTATATATGACCCATGTGATAACTTGTATTTTTATCCACTTCATGGGTTATGGAACCTCATTCACGGTAAAACTAAAATAAGTAACCCCTATAGGTTTTACTTATTTCTCATCCACCTAGACATCCCATGATAAATCTAATTTCACTCAAGAAATGTAATATATGGTTTTTTCTAAATATGATTCAAATTTTTACCACCCCAAATTCATGCTAAACACAAACTTTATGAGGAGGCATAACAATAACTCATTGGTGTTACCAATTTTTACAACCCAATTAGGAATACAATAACCCCAGTCTAGACCATCACTAACCTCTAACACATTCCCTAAAATCACTAGAGGATGCTGAAATGTGGTAATGTATTATACCATTGTTGGGGGAATGACTTCCCTCAAACCAATACAGTTATAATTTTTATATAATATAAAACATTACATAATAAGGAATTTTTAAATGATATAGATTTCACATGATAAATATAAATATAAATGGTGTTTTTATTTAAATGTTAGTCTTTCACCATCTAATAAGAAATTGAAAATTTGATAGTACATCCTCCACAATTAAATTTATTATTTTTAATATAATTTATTTATAGTTATATATAATTTCATGTTTAATATTTTATGATATGTGAAAAATATAGTTATATAGTTTTAAAATTTGGCTGTTCTGTTTGATCAATTATATAAATCTACATGTTTTCATTTTTTGGTTGAAAGTCTAAATTTTTTTAGATAGAATTTATATTAACATATTATTATTTTTTACTTGTATTTATATTAAAAAAATTAGAAAATTTATTAATTTATACCATTTGTTTTATTTATAGCATTAATATCATTTTTAAATAATATATGGAATTTATATTAATTAAATTTATTGATCCTAATTAAAAAAATATGGAATTAAATTTATAATTTCATTTTTCATTCATTTTTTTGTTTATATTTGTCTTATTAATACTATAATTTTATAGTCATAATAGATATTTTTTTAACCTTTATTTACTTTAATATATTGATTAACTCAATTTGATTATATGGGTTTTTTTCATGTAGCCTATGTTTTTATTTTTTTTCATAAATTGAATGACATATTTTTAATTTGTTTTTTAAAATGATTTTTATCAAATATTTTTTTATTCAGTTTTCATTATAACTTACTTGTGTTACAAATAAAATTTTAATTAAGTAATCAATATTGAAATAAGAATATTATAATATTTTATTATAATTATGGACCCTTTCAGAATATATTGGATGTTTATAGGATTTTTTTATCATATGAGTGATCACTCGTACTTAACATATAATAGTTGACAGTATAGTGAATTATTTCTGTCATGGATACCATTCAAAAACATTTCCTAAAAATTATTTCCAGATTTGAGCATAATTTAAGTAACACACAATGAAAATTGAAATGTATCTAAAATATTACAGTCATTTGAGGATAATTATAAATATTACATTTTTCTTATATAACTTTTAAATGTATATGTTCTTTTCAATATAAATTTATATACAAGAAAATAATAGTGATATTTTTGTGATCATGGATACTTTTAGAGTATCTTTGATTGGGATTTCCTGGAATAACGTGAAGAAAGTAAAATAATTTGGTATTAATATATGGGTTATTAGAAGTATTTTTGGAAAAAAAATCCACTATCCATCATAAAATTATTGTTTTGATTAAACCAAACCCAAATCATGTAAAATGATTCTAGCCTAATCATAAATATATTCTAAATAATTATTAATACCAGAAAAAAGATTTTATAATTTGATGAAGAGATAAATAATGACAATCATGTAAGGTTATTCATTATGATATAATAAGATTGTATAATTTTTAAAAAATATTATTATCTTTAAAACATTAAATAGATGTTTAGAAATTAATTAAATTATGTAACATATTATAAAAATATAAATTTCAACATTTTTTACTATTAAATATTGTTAATTTTTATTTTATATTATATTTTTTATATAAATTTATTTATTATCATATTTTTGTAAATTTTTTTATTATAATTTTTTTAACCAATAGATTTTAATGGAAGGTTTTAGAGGATGAAAATACCTTTATATTAGAAGCGAAAAAATTCCAAAATAATTTCCATATGATCCAAACATTATATGTTTTAATTTCTTAAATAAATTTCGTTCTTAAAGCATAAAACTAAAAGGATCATCAAAATAAAATTATAAAATTTGTGGTACATTGTTTAAAATTATATTAAATTCATAAAAAATAAACATTTCATTTGGAAAATAATATAATCTAAATAAATTACTTGCTTCTACCTCGTTTTCAAAAGTGAATCTGCAAGTTGATTGGATTCACATAAAAAATGACAATTAAAGAAATTTATTCTACTAAAAAATCCAACAAATTCTATTTACCATGGTTTGAATATCCAATTTTATGTTAGAGACTTGTTTCTAATGATTTTTACTAAGATTAATTAATCTATACCAGTTTATAAGTACCCCATCCTTTACATTTTTACATGTGGTAAGAAACAATTCACCCTCAAGATCTACTTCTAATGAAATTTCCTTCCGTAATTCTTAAAGAAACACTTCACCACTACTCTTGTTGAATCACGAATGTCTCTAATAAAACTATCGAATCCCAGGATTTCATTCAGCATTCCATCTATATTAATCTTTAACAATATTTAAATAAGAGAATACCAAGAAATATATATCTATTATTTATAACATAAGTTGTTTTATTGGATACCCTATATTATAAGGTATTAAGGACCATGGACCAAGTTATTAGGGAATCCACTTTGAATAAGGTTGATATCTCTCACAATGGAGATAACATGAGACATTTTATCATAGAGGTAAGCCTTCCTATCCTCAAGTTTTATCATATTTTTATCTAACCAAATTATATTGATAATTTTATCAATATTCACTAATAAAATATTCCATAATTGATTAGATATATTATAGTCCAAAAATTAGAGAATAAATTCTAGAATATGGTGATAATTACAATAGGTAAAAATCAATATATTTTTTAATTGAATGAATTTAATATAAAAACATACAATAAAATTTAATGAACTAATGTCTTAACATCATGAGTGGTTGACATAAATATCTTTCCAAAGGTATACACATGAAAGTGAAACACTTAGAACACTTACTGTTAAAACATCTCTCAAAAGATGGATGAAAAACAAGCACTTTAACTTTTGAATTTATCCAAATTAGATAATAAAACAAGTAGTCTAGCATCCTTTTTATAGTAATTCTTTGGATTCTAAAATATTCAAATTACTGTATTGATAATATCCCAAACCCAGTTATCATTAAAAAATTTATACCAAATTCAATTAAAAAAATCATTTATTAATATTTAGTGCTTTAAACTTTTATGATGATCCCATTAATATCATCAAATTAAAATATCTAACTACTTGACAAATTTTAAGTTAAATAGTCATGATATATAAACATGATATCTTATATCACATTCATATAATGAACAACAAAATGCTTCTAATTCTCCTCCTGATAGTCCCACAATTAAAACATATGATAGGACTAAGAAATAACACATGAAACTTTGGTTTTGTAACTCCCATTGTCTTATGATTTAGTGTATAGAATATCTTATAACCCCTAACTTGTTTAAAATCCTCAATTACTATATACAAGTTTCACTATATTTCAAATAACATGTAATTTTTTTTAAAATCATTCCCAAAACACTTTTTTGATAACCACTAAAAATGCATTTGGATAATTAATCAAATATATATTTTACTTTTACAAAAAAAGACTTGATACCAAAACAAAACCTCATTAAAATAAAATTTTTCTTTGTTATTATAGGATATATTAGAATTAATAGTGATTATGAATTCAAAATTCATAACTATAAGTAATTATTTTCTTATATAAATGTGTCAGTTATACTAATTATACCAATGGATCCAATTTTATCTTTATTAAACACATGTATCATTATAATTATTTTGGACAAATATATCTTATAAATCATTAACAGTTTTATAATCAATTATTCTACGAAATTTTGTTTGGAAAAAATCTAATATCCAAATTATATATTCTTTATTCTACAAGTAAATACTTAAATGGTATAGAATAATATAACTCATGTTATTCACCCATTATGATTAATTCACCACATGTAACATACCCATATAAATAAATACATATACAACCACTTATCTAGGTATAGTAATACACTTCCTCAATATTAAAAAACCAAGTACCCAAATGTCATGCTAGTTATATAAGAGGAAAAATCCCACCATGGATAATCAAAACCTATAACATGATCCAAAATTTACCTAAAAACCCTTTATTAACTCAATTTAAATGCTGGAATAATAATGTTATTGATGTATGAAGGTTTATATACAAGGTACCATCGTAAGCTCAGGAAAATCTGATTACTATGAAACATTCATCCCAAGTATACCAATGAACCTATTTAATACACTCCATGTTGTATACTCATGTGGTTCACTCCAAAAAAGAAGTTACACTTGATGTCTTGAGAGTGAAATTTCTATCTAATTTGAGACCCTACTCACACTAATCATAACATGTATTCAAGGTCCATATTTTTACATGATGAATTTTAGGTATAATATTAAGAATAATACCTAAGGGGTTAATTATCATTACAATATCCTATAATATTCACAACAAAAATGAACTAATTAGAAAGCACAGATTGCATTTGTATAACATTATAAATTTGAATAGTATTAAACCCTTTATGAATATACTAATAAATTAATATATAATTACTAGTGTTAGAATACAAAAACATATAATGACCATAGTTAACTAATTTTTACTAAATTAGTTGGTTTTTTAAATATGTTATGACTCATTTAATATATTCTGCATCGTTATTCGGAAATATTAATATTCTCCAACTAAAATGTTCTGTGAGATACAATTTAGAAATAAAACATATATAAATAATGATGATATTAGGATTCTTAATCCTCATAATCAATACTTGATAATCACATTAAAACTACTTTTATCAATTATATATAATGTTTTAATGATTTTAGTTTTTTTAAATTTAATAAATTATTAAAACTTTTCATGTTCAACTATTATTGAATTATGTTACCCTTATATTAAACTCTAATAGATAAAAAAATCTTAACCTTGACCATTAACTTTGGTAAATATCATTAATACAACTCCTAAAAAAACCTTACTAATAGAGTTATTAATATTACTTAAACTCTTTTAATATACTTAAGAATTGTGTTGAAAAAAATATTGTGACCATTATGAAAATTTGATAGGAATATTTAAAGAATAAATTAAATATAAATTTGTTTGTGTTTTTGAATCATTATTATATTCATACTATATATAAATTCCTTGATCTATCTTATAGATCTCATTAATTTTACCAAGAATCATTTACAAAATAAAATTTTTGAAAAATATAAAATACATTAATACTATAATATTGGATTCAAACCCAGTGTAAAAAATTCTTCCAAATAAGATTTTATAGGAAAAGAAGATAATATCGTAATGTAACAACCCACATTTTTATTCCTTGAATATATTTAATAACATGATTCAGATTCAACACCAAACTAAAATCAACAAATTATATATTTTATTATTATAAAATATTATAAAACAAAATAATCCTAAATACATTATAAAAAATAAATATGAAAAATAATTAAAAAATTACAAGAGAAATAAAATTTTATGTTAATAGACTATAAAATTAAAATATTTATATTCATGGTTTTCTTTGAAGATAATACCGCCAATTATAACTATTAATGGAAAGAAAAATAAAAACATTATTATAAAAAATTTTAGAAATAAATGAATGAGTAAGAAGAATAAATTTAAGGGACGTATTTAAGGTTATATATACCAATTTAAAAGGATAATATAATTATTGAAAATATATATGACTATTGGAAATACATATAAAAAATGGGTATATTGGAAATGTTATAATAGGTATATAATAAATTTTATATAAATGAATTATGTATTATATATCTTATATTAATCTTGTATAATAAATAATTAATATTTATTAAATTAATATGGAATGATAAAAGTAAAATATAATCATCCATTACATAAGAAATTTTATTTTAGTAAACAAAAATTGTTTTTCTAAAGTATTATGTATTTTTATTTAAAATTACATTTTATTGATTTATATATTAAACTTTATTAAATAGATTTTAATTTTTGAGTTAGGGAATCAAAATTAGGTATGAGGGTTTAATTATTTTTTGGTAGAAAAAATATGTTACCTGGGTGAATACCTAATAATGTTGCGAACCTATAAAAATGGAAAAATAAGGTATATTTTATTAAGATATACAAAACATAAAAAAATTAAAATTTATGGAAAAAATTAAAAAAAAATGTAAATTAATTTTTCCACTTGTGGTATACTTTTCAGGTTAAATGACATTCCTCAATTATTAAGGAATTAAAAATTAAAAAACTACCACTAAAATTAACATATAAATAGACCCATATTATACTAATCCCAAAAACATTCTATAATTTAGTTTCCTCTAACAATTTTGGGTCTTTAATTCTATATATTCTTATATAATGTTGGATAGATCTTGGTTAAAAGGAGGAATAAATCTCTTATTTTGAAAGAATCTGTTAAGGGAAGGACCAATTCCATCAAAGTAATCTAGTTATTCTCTATCATTTTCAATTACCTTATAATATCCAATCTTCACAAATACTATAATAAAAAATAATTCTATATTATTAACATTTTTATTATTTTTTTAAAATAATATTACTATAATAAAACCTTATATTCTTACTCATACATTTACATAACATGTTGTTATTTGGGTAAGTTCAACCACCCACATTAACGTTTCTATACCATCTTTATTATTTATATCATGGATGAAATAAAAAATATATCAGAAATATGTGATATTAATGGGTAAGTGATATTATAATTATTGATCTAAAATGGTTTCACTCAAGTTGTAACACCCCAGGTAAATAAAGAATTTGACATTTTCATATTTATCCATATTTGTGAATAAAATATTAACAATACTTTAAAGGGGACACTATGCATGATGGAGTACCCAATACGCAACAACGAGTTTCTTGGGAATCTTACGTTGAACTCTAATAATAAAATAATATTATTTTAAATGGTAGTTAATGCATAGCCGTTGTAAAAGCAGGAATGAACATAACTAACTACAAAATTATTATATATGTTTGTTAAATTTTTTTACTTTTTACAATAAATGTTATAGGATTAAAAATGGAAATGAATCCAATTTTAAGCGTAAACATTCTAATATTCATTAAAAGGTCGATTAACCGCCTTTTGATGGCGAACCTATTTTAAATCCACTTTTTCAAAATTTTATGTGTCATATTTAAAAAAATAAAATTCTTCTTTAGAATCGGGACCTCAAAATTTACTTTGTGTAAATTTTTGGTATTTTCCGAAAAAGTTCAATTTTTTATGAATAGTGAAAAATGTTGTATTTTAATTCAAAACATCTTTTAATCTAATTTATTTATATTATTAGATTATCTTTTGAATTGGTTTTAAAGTGAAATTAGAATATATTTTTACCATTTAATCCAATCATGGTTATTGAAATTAATTTCACTTTGAAATCAGATGTAAAATAGTGTCAATCTTTTGATACATTTTATTTCATAAAAACACGCTATTTGTTTTGACAGCGGGAATTAATTATTAAATTAATTAATTCTACTTATATGTTTTGTGATTTGTAAAATAGTCATCATTTTTTAATTCGGAATATAAAATATAGCTTAGGGTGACCTTTTGGTAATTTCCTGAAAAACATCAATTTTTGATGAATAGTGAAACCACTAAGTGGTACTTATAAAAACTGATTTTCCATTTAAATGAAATTTTGCCATCTTTGTGTTTTGAATTTCAAAAATCTGACATACATGGTTGTAATTAAGAAATGAAATTTGGTTCAATGGGATTAAAATAATTTTTTGGGAATAGTAACTTATTAAGTTTTTAATCGCGATTAGAGGTAATTAGTGTAGTTTAAGTTAAGAATAATGTTTTAATAAAATTAAATGACCTAGACACATGTCCTACCCTCATTGGATGTGTCGTGGCCGACCAATAAAATCCATGTGTCAACTTGGGGACCCCATGGAGCCACTTTGGTTGGAAAATGACATAAATATCATTTTATTTAATGTTAAAGTAAAAATGACACAAACATGACATGTTTTACTAAAACAATTTTTACATGGGGTTATACAAGTCATATTTTTGACTATAAATAATAAATGGAAATATAAAATGATTTCCTACATCATAGTATTTTTTTATAATTTTTATACATTAAATAAATTAAATTATTTAAGACATCATGATGATGCAGCGATGACTTCATTATTTAACGATTTAAATATAATGGAAAGATAATGTAAAATCTAAGACCTACACATGTCTAAAACCTATTGTATGGGTGTATTTAGAACCCTTATCACCTTATCCTCGAAATAAATCAATGTGGGACCATTAAAATCCTAAATGCATTCTAAAATAATGTAACATTTCCTTACTTTCCAAGAGTGCCCCTCCTCTCCTCTTATAAAAGCCCCCACCTCTACTACCTTACCCACACTTAAAAAGCATTTGGCTCGGCCAACCCCGGTCCATTTAGTCTCTCCAAATCCCTCTGTAACTCCTTGAAGCCTCATGTTTGGCAGAAGTCTTCCCAAGGAAGCTTTTGAGCTCAAATCAAAGGGAGTTACCCGATTTTAAGGTAATGTATTCACTTGTGTCCTTTTGTTCTATTTTGCTTCTCCAACCCCCGAAACTCTTTTTATTCATTTATTTTGTAAAAAATACAGTGTCTTAAATATACTAGGATGTTTTTATAAGAAGTATTCGAGATAAACTTATACACACCTTCGTCTAATGGTTAAAGAACATATTGTTTCTGTGGTTGGCGATTTTCTGCCTCATGAAACGATGATTGTTCAATATTCATTTAACACCTTTCAAGGTGGCCATTATGATGTAAATGTATTTTATATATGATATATATGGTATTTATGTTTACTATATGCTTCTTTATTTTATATTTAAACCATACCTTTATTCTTTTCATGTTGTGTAAATGCTATAATTTCATATGAGGATGTGTGGACTACCGCCACCTCAAGTGATGTGAATCGTACATGCAATACATGGAACATATAAAGGATGAAATTAATGATCATATGTTACCTATATAACATATATATTATACTGTAATTATAATTTATATATATCATTTATTTTTAATTCTGTTAATATGACAAAGAAAAAATGAATGTTGCATTCATGCGTACGTACGACCTACCGTCTCCATGAACGATGCTTTTTGTTTTTATCTCCAAATGATATGGAATAGTATAAAATGAACATGTACGGGATATATATGATATGTTAATCATTAATACTATTCTGGAAATTATTTACTTATAACTACATGGACAATCATTTTTCAAACAAGTTCATTTTTGACTCATGTACCAAACATCGACAAAAACGTCTGATATGAACTAACATTATTAAACAATTATTATAACATTATAATATGTGATATGAAATGAATAATAATATTTAAATTAGGTACTTTGGAAATTATAAATTGACCAATGTTTATTATTCAGGAATATAAAGAAACGAACAAGACAAGTTGGACTTGAGGTAAGGGATCCTACTCCTCTCTTTCTTTTCAAGTACACTCTTTTATGTCATTCATTTTAAGCTCATCTTTCTTGTGATTTGGATGTTATTTTATATTACTCTTACTGTAATTTTTATGATCATATAATTAGAGACCCTATTCGCTCTCATCAATCCATTTTGGAAGTTTTGAGTGGCGCCGTTAGGCTGCCGAATTTTCGTAAGAGATCTAACCTCTCTTTTTTTAAGTACTCTCCTTTATGTCACTTCTTTTAAGATCCTCTTTGTTATGTTGAAGGATGTTATTTTATATTCCTCTTTCTGTAAACTTTATGTTAATATGATGAGAGAGCCTATTTGATCTCATCAATCCATTTTTGTAAGTTTTAAGTGGCGCCGTTAGGCTGCCTTGTTTTCGTAAGGGATTTTTCATCTCACTTTTTTTCTTGTGAGATTTATGCAACATTTTCCACAATTTCCTTTGAGTGGTGTATGCACTGCCCATTATTTTACTCATTGTGTAATATAATTTCATTTATGAGTATTTACATCAATGTTGTATTGTCCTTCTTTTACGGGGTGTATGTTTCGAAAGATACCCATATCGGTAAGGGAACCTTTCAACCCCCTCTTTTTAAAAGACTTCTTTTGGTATGTATTTTAATCCACATAAAATTATGTTGGGATATGTTCTTCTATATCCTTAGTGATTTAATTTTTATGTCCAAGTGATGAGATACCCTTTTTATCTCTCATCAACTCATTTTCTGAATTTTGTAGTGACGCCGTTAGACTGTCAAATTTTTGCAAGGGAACTTCTTAACCCAATTTTGATTCTTTGGGATAAGCTTGTACTCCTTGAATATGTCGTTCTATGAATATGTGTGAATAACCTATGATTTCTTTACACTTAATATCCACTTATATTTGGTGTATTAGTTTGTCACACATAATTATGTAATTGATTTATCCTTAATCCAAGGATACCGTCTTTGTATGGGACTTCGTCTCAATCTCCATTCATTGAGGCATATTTTGTTTTATACATGACCTTATTTTATATGGTGTATATACCCTTTGACTTTTACGTTTATCCAAAATGAATCTTTTTTATACGAAGCGTTTTACTAAACGATAAAAGGGAATTTTTTTGTCGTACGTATTCGGCGACAACGACTTCTCTACCGCCGTGACCATTATTTGAGTTTCAGCTTCCTCTACAAGCCATACCTTTTTTTAAAGAAAAATAAATACCATGTTTTACTTTTCTTTTATTTTGGTATTGAAAATTGTTTTCATAATGTTTTATATCAATGTGTTGTATTGATATCATTTGATTGAAAAATGGAAATGTTATGTTTCCTTTATGCATGTTTTATGTGATACGATTATGTTATGGTTCTTGGGAATTATTATGAATATGGGTGGTTCCATGAAAAACTAAGGGTGGGTGAGCCCGATTCAGCTCTCCAATGCATTGGTTAACGCGAAGGAGTGAAACATTAAGGTTTCTCTGAAGCGATTTAGGGAATATACTGTGTTGGGTATTCCAAACGTAACCAAGAGGGTTACTCCCTACGTAAGAATGTTATGAATGCCTCAAGTTACCTTTTATGTCTTATGATTTCTATGATTTATTCATGATTTGATGAGGTATGTTAAAGTGCCTATGTTTTATGGGTAATGTATTATTTCATTCTTATGTATATATGAACTCATGTTACCTTTCCATATTTTTATAACCCTTACTGAGCTTTTTATGCTCATCCCATGTGTTTTTTGAAATGTTTTTCACAGGTCAAGGGAAAGGTACATGATATGATGATAGTGACAAGGAACTATCAAGAAAGAATCCATGATTTATTTTAAATATGTTTTCGTTGATTGGATAAATGAAGACTCTCTTTATGTAACCACTTTGTTGAAATGTGGAATGTAATGCAAGTTTTATGATCAAATTCTCTAAAACTCTAAACCTGAAAAGATCCTCAATGTGTAATTTTGTAATAACATCAAGATTAAGTAAGGTATAAGGCTGGGGCCTTATAGTTGGTATTAGAGGTCGATTTAGATAACATTAGAGGTTAGGGTATTCTTTAAGCATAAGTGACAGTACCATAATGGATAGGATTTTAGAAAGAGTCCTATTTTTAGATAAAGTTAATGAGTAAGTATATATTAGTGGTTATCTCCATCATTAGTACGTGATGGTTTTGTTGATATACTCACACTGACATTTCTGTTTTTAGTGAATGGATGGATCTAGCAGGAACCAAAGTGACAATAGGTTTGAAGGAAAATGTGTTGGTTCTCTGATTAAGAGACTGGATGAAATGGGGTATTCAATGAGGAAACTCGTGGTTGTGCTGAACCAACTATAAATGAGTCATGATCAACTACTTGAACCTTGGTATGCTCTGTAATGAATCATGTATGAGATGACCAATCGATGTGGAAGTTCAGGTAATAATTATAAAGGTAACCATTAGTGTTTATATGATCCTTACTTTTGAGGTAATTATAGGTTATTATATGTTATGATGGAAAATGAAAGGCATGAGTTAAAATTGAGGTTAAAATATGTTATGATTATTTTTGAAGACTTTAACTCGTTTTGGGGAATTTTTTGAGAATTATACAGTTTTGGAAAAAGGACAACACGCAGACCGTGTGACAACCAGTCACGTCGGACAAAGCTGCGGGAATCGAACCCACAACCAAACTACGACTAGTATTTATCGCCTACCACTGGACTACGTGAAGTCCCTAGTTAGTTTGACTGATTCTTTTTAGTTTGATGATTTTTTTGATTAAGAGTAAGCTGATTTTGGGTTATCTATGGAAATTTATTAACCTATCATGGAGGATATGTGATTAGGTTAATTACTTTTCAATACGAGACTTTAAGAGTAACTGATGTTATTTGGAGATAGGTGTTAATTAGTAACTTGAAAGACTATGCGACTAAATCCTTCAAATATTTGGGTTTCAATATTAGTTTGGTTTACTTTGAATTATTTTATGGACAATTTTTTTATCGAATGGTCCTCGTTGAAATTTGGGTTTTTTTGGACATATTTTGGAGATTAAGAATAGATTTTCTTTTTATAAAGGGTTATCTTTTTCTGGATTATCTGATCATGTACTAACCTTTTTGGTTTTGGTTTTGGTTAAAGTATAAAGACATGGGAAGTATATAGTTCTCTTTTGTGTATTAGGTGATTCTCTAGAAGTTTATTATAGTACTCTTAATGCGAACAAGTCTTCCTAAATACTCATCTTTTAGAGAAAATATGAGTTTGATTAAGGAATCTAGTAAAAGTTGAAAGTCTACATGACAAGTAAGTACGTTTCATTATGATTTAGTTATGCTCAAAAATAAATTCCCCAATAAAAAGTAACTTAAAAAAAATGTTGGCTATTAACTTTTCCTACTGGGGAATCGAATACCATTTAACCCATCACAAGTTTGTGATTTTCTTGTGGTTAACTTTCTCCTAGACATGTTTACTATCACTCTCCATCAGAACATGACCCTTTGTTTTTTTCCTCCATGTCCATGTTTTCCTACATGGAATCCTAGTATGGATTAACTCGGGTGACCTATGTACTTCTCATTCTTTATTCTAAAGTGATTGTTTTACCGACTCTTGTTCCGATGTGGGACTTTCAAAGATATTTCAGAGCCCAATTTTAAAATTGTGAGGACACAATTCCCAAAAGCGGGGAAGGATGTAACACCCCAGGTAAATAAAGAATATAAAATTTTCATATTTATCCATATTTTTTAATAAAATATTAATCATACTTTAAAGGTTACGCTATGCACGATGGAATACCCAATACGCAACAACGAGTTTCTTGGTAATCTTACGTTGCACTCTAATAATAAAATAATATTATTTTAAATGGTAGTTTACGCCTAGTTGTTGTAATGGCAGGAATGAACAGAACTAACTACAGAATTATTATATATTTTTGTTAAATATTTTTACTTTTTACAATAAATGTTAGAGGATTAAAAATGCAAATGAATCAATTTTAAGCATAAACATTCTAATATTCTTTAAAAAGTTGATTAACCGCCTTTTGATGGGGAACCTCTTTTAAATCCACTTTTCGACAATTTTATGTGTTATATTTGACAAAACAAATTTCTTCTTTAGAATCGGGACATCAAAATTTACTTTGTGTAAATTTTTTGTATTTTTCCGAAAAAGTTCAATTTTTAATGAATAGTGAAAAATGTTGTATTTTAATTCAAAACCTCTTTTAATCTAATTTATTTATATGATTAGATTATATTTTGAATTGGTTTTAAAGTTAAATTAGAATATATTTTTACCATTTAGTCCAATAGTGGTTATTGGAATTAATTTCACTTCGAAAACGGACTTAAACTAGTGCAAATCTTTTGATTCATTTTGTTTCATAAAAACACGTTGTTTGTTTTGACAGTGGGAATTAATTATTAAATTAAATAATAAAACATATATGTTTTGAATTTTGTAAAATAGACAGCATTTTTGAATTCGGAATATCAAATATAGCTTAGGGTGAACTTTTGGTAATTTTCTGAAAAACATCAATTTTTGATGAATAGGGAAACCACTAAGTGGTACTTATAAAAACTAATTTTCCGTTTAAATGAAAATTTTCCATATTTTTCTTTTGAATTTCAAAAATCCTACATACATGATTTTCATTAGTAAGTGAAATGTGGTTCAATGGGATTAAAATAATTTTTTGGTGAATAGTAACTTATTATGTTTTTAATCGTGATTAGAGGTAATTAGTGTAGTTTAAGGTAAGAATAATGTTTTAATAAACTGAAATGACCTAGAAACATGTCCTACCCTCATTTTATGTGTCATGGCAGACCAAGAAAATCAATGGGTCAACTTGGGGACCCCATGGATCCACTTTGGTTGGAAACTGCCATAAATATATTTTTATTTAATGTTAAAGTAAAAATGACACAAACATGAGATGTTTTACTAAAACAATTTTTACACGGGGTTATACAAGTAAGATAGTTGACTATAAATAATAAATGGAAATATAAAAAGATTTCCTACATCATAGTATTTTTTTTATAATTTTTAGACATTACATAAATTAAATTATTTATGACATCATGATAATGTTGCGATGACATTATTATTTAACGATTTAAATAAAATGGAATTATAAAGTAAAATCTAAGACCTAAACATGTCCAAAACCTATTCTATGGGTGGATTTATAAACCTTATCACCTTATCCTAGAAACACATAAATTTTGGACCATTAAAATCTGAAACACATTCTAAAATAATGTAACATTTCCTTACTTTCCAAGAGTGCCCCTCCTCTCCTCTTATAAAAGGCCCCCACCTCTACCTCCTTACCCACACATCCAAAGCCTTTGGCTCGCCCAAACCCTACCCATTTTGTCTCTCAACATCCCTATATAACTACGTGAAGCCTCACTTTGGGCAGAAGTCTTTCCAAGGAAGCCTTTGAGCTCAAACCAAAGGGAGTTACCCGATTTTAAGGTAACGTCTTCACTTGTGTCCTTTTGTTTTATTTTGCTTCTCCAACCCCCTAAACTCTTTTTATTCATTTTTTTGTAATAACTCCAGTATATTAAATATACTATGATGTTTTTATATGAAGGATTCGATCTACACTTACACACACCTTCGTCTAATGGTTAACGAACATACTGTTTCTGTGGTTGGCGATTTTCTGCCTCACGAAACGATGATTGTTCAATATTTTTGTAACACCTTTAAAGGTGGCCATTATGATGACACTGTATTTTATATATGATATATATGTTATTTCTGTTTACTATATGCTTCTGTATTTTATATTTAAACCATACCTTTATTATTTTCATGTTGTGTAAATGCGATAATTTCATATGAGGAAATGTGGACTACCGCCCCCTCAAGTGATGTGACTCGTACATGCAATACATGGAATGTATAGAGGATGAAATTAATGATCATATGTGACATATATAACATATATATTATAATGGAATTATAATATATATATATCGCTTATTTTTAATTCCGTTAATATGACAAAGGAAAAATGAAAGTAGTGTTCATGCGTACGTACGGCCTACCGTCTCCATGAACGGTGCTTTTTGTTTTTATCTCCAAATGATATGGAATTTTATAAAATGAATATGTACTGGATATATATGATATTTTAATCATTATTAATATTCTGGAAATTATATACTTATAACTACATGGACAATCATTTTTCAAACAAGTTCATTTTTGACTCATGCACCAAACATCAGCAAAAACGTCTGATATGAACTAACATTATTAAACAATTATTATAACATTATAATATGTGATATGAACTGAATAATAATCTTTAAAGGAGGTCCTTAGGAATTTATAAATTGACCAATGTTTATTATTCAGGAATATAAAGAAACGAACAAGACATGTTGGACTTGAGGTAAGGGATCCTATTCCTCTCTTTCTTTTTAAGTACACTCTTTTATGTCATTCCTTTTAAGCTCATTTTTCTTGTTATTGGGATGTTATTTTATATTACTCTTACTGTAATTTTTATGTTCATATAATGAGATACCCTATTCTCTCTCATCAATCCATTTTGGAAGTTTTGAGTGGCGTCGTTAGGCTGCCGAATTTTCGTAAGAGAGCTAACCTCTCTCTTTTTTTAAGTACTCTCTTTTATGTCACTTCTTTTAAGCTCCTCTTTGTTATGTTGGGGGATGTTCTTTTATATTCCTCTTGCTTTAAACTTTATGATAATATTATGAGAGACCCTATTTGATCTCATCAATCCATTTTTGTAAGTTTTAAGTGGCACCGTTAGGCTGCCGAGTTTTTGTAAGGGATTTTTCATCTCACTTTTATTACTGAGAGATTTATGCTACATTTGCCACAATTTCCTTTGAGTGGTGTATGTACTGCCCATTATTTTACTCATTGTGTAATATAATTTCATTTATGAGTATTTACATCAATGTTGTATTTTCCTTCTTTCACGGGGTGTATTTTTTGAAAGATACCCATGTCGATAAGGGAACCTTTCACCCTCCTCTTTTTAAAAGACCTATTTTGTTATGTATTTTAATTCACATAACATTATGTTGGGATATATTATTCTATATCCTTATTGATTTAAATTTAATTTCCAAGTGATGAGATACCCTTTTTATCTCTCATCAACTCATTTTATGAATTTTGTAGTGATGTCGTAAGGCTGCCAAATTTTTGCAAGGGAACTTCTTAACCAAATTTTGATTCTTTGGGATAAGATTGTACTCCTTGAATATGTACTTCTATGAATATGTGTGAATAACCTCTTATTTATTTACAGTTAATATACACTTATATATGGTGTATTAGTTTGTCACACAAAATTATGTAATTTATTTATCCTTAATCCAAGGATATCGTCCTTGTATGGGACTTCGTCTCAATATCAATTCATTGAGGGATATTTTGTTTTATACACAACCTTCTTTTATATGGTGTATAAACCCCTTTGACTTTTACGTTTATCCAAAATGAATCTTTTTTATACGAAGCGTTTTACTAAATGAAAAAAGGGAATGTTTTTGTCGTACGTATGCAGCAACAACGACTTCTCCGCCGCCGTGACCATTATTTTAGATTCGGCTTCCTCTACAATCCATACCTTTTTTAAAGAAAAATAAATACCATGTTTTACTTTTCTTTTATTTTGGTATTGAAAATGGTTTTCATAATGTTTTTATATCAATTGTTGTATTGATATATTGTGATTGAAAAGTGGAAATGTTATGTTTCCTTTATGCATGTTTTATGTGATACGATTATGTTATGGTTCTTTGGCATTATTATGAAGACGGGTGGTTCCCTGAAAAACTAAGGGCGGGTGAGCACGATATAGCTATCTAATGCATTGGGTAACACGAAGGAGTGAAACATTAAGGTTTCTCCGAAGAGATTTAGGGAATATACTGTGGTGGGTATTCCAAACGTAACAAAGAGGGTTACTCCCAACCTAAGAATGTTATGAATGCCTCAAGTTACCTTTTATGTCTTATGATTTCTATGATTTATTCATGATTTGATGAGGTATGTTAAAGTTACTGTGTTTTATTGGTAAAGTATGATTTCATTATTATGTATATATGAACTCATGTTTCATTTCCATATTTTTATAACCCTTACTGAGCTTTTTATGCTCATCCCAAGTGTTTTTTGAAATGTTTTTCACATGTCAAGGGAATGGTACATGATATGATGATAGTGACAAGGAAGTGTCAATAAAGTGTCCATTTTTTATTTTAAATATGTTTTCGTTAATGGGAAAAATGAATACAATCTTTATGTAACCACTTTTTTTAAATGTGGAATGAAATGCAAGTTATATGATCTAATTCTCTAAAACTCTAAACCTGAAGAGATCCTCAATGTGTAATCTTGTAATAACTTCAAGATTAAGTAAGGTTTAAGGTTGAGGCCTTATAGTTGGTATCATAGGTCGTTTTAGATAACATTAGAGGTTAGGGTATTCTCTAAACATAAGTGACAGTACCATAATGGATAGGATTTCAGAAATAGTCCTAGTTTTAGATAAAGTGAATGAGTAAGTATATCTTAGTGGTTATCTACTTCATTCGTACATGATGGTTTTGTTGATATACTCACACTAACATTTCTATTTTTAGTGAATGGATGGATCTAGAAGGCACCAAGGAGACAATAGGTTTGAAAGAAACTATGGTGGTTCTCTGATTAAGAGACTGGACGAAATGGGGTATTCAATGAGAAAACTCATGGTTGTTCTGAACCAACTATCAAGGAGTCATGATCAACCACTTGAACCTTGGTATTTTCTTTATTGCATCATGTACGAGATTACCAATCAATTTGGAAGTTTAGGTAATAATTATAAAGGTAACCATTATGGTTTATATGATCCTTACTTGTGTGGTAATTATGGGTTATTATATGTTATGATGGAAAATGAAAGGAATGAGATAAACTTGAGGTTAAAATATGTTATGATTATTTTTGAAGATTTTATCTCATTTTGGGGAATGTTTTGAGAATTATACAGTTTTGGAAAACGGACAACACGCAGACCGTGTGAAAACCCGTCGGGTCGGACAAAGCTGCGGGAATCGAACCCACAACCAAAGTGAGACTGTTATTTATCACCTTCCACTGGACTACGTGATGTCCTTGGTAAGTTTGACTGATTCTTTTAAGTTAGATGATTTTATTAATTAAGATTAATCTGATTTTGGGTTATCTATGGAAATTTATTAACCTATCATGGAGGATAAGTGATTAGGTTAATTACTTTTCAATACGAGACTTTAAGAGTAACTGATGTTATTTGGAGATAGGTGTTAATTTTTACCTTGGAAGACTATGCGACTAAATCTTTCAAATATTTGGGTTTCAATGTTAGTTTGGATTAATTTGAAGTATTTTGAGGACAATATGTTTATCGAATGGTCCTCGTTGAACTTTGGGTTTTTTTGGACAAATTTTGGAGATTAAGAATAGATTTTCTTTTTATAAAGGGTTATCTTTTTCTAGATTATCTGATCTTGTACTAACCTTTTTGGGTTTAGTTTTGGTTAAAGTCTAAAGACATGGGAAGAATATAGTTCTTTTTTGTGGATTAGGTGATTCTCTAGAAGTTGATTATAGTACTCTTAATGCGAACAAGTCTTCCTAAATACTCGTCTTTTGGAGAAAATATGAGTTTGATTAAGGAATCTAGTAAAAGTTAAAAGTCTAAATGACATTAATTATGTTTCATTATGATTTAGTTAAGCTGAAAAATAAATTCCTCAATAAAATTATCTTAAAACAAAAATGTTGGCTATTAACTTTTCTAACTGGGGAATCGAATACCGTTTAACCCATCACAAGTTTGTGATTTTCTTGTTGTTAACTTTTTCCTAGACATGTTTACCATCACTCTCCATCAGAACATGACCATTTGTTTTTTTCCTCCATGTCCATGTTTTCCAACATGGAATCCTAGTATGGGTTAACTCGGGTGACCTCTGTACTTCTCATTCTTTATTGGAAAGTGATTTTTTTACTGACTCTTGTTCCGATGTGGGACATTCAAGGATGTTTCCGAACCCAATTTTAAAATTGCGAGGACGCAATTCCCAAAAGGGGGGAAGGATGTAACACCCCAGGTAAATAAAGAATATGACATTTTCATATTTATCCATATTTGTGAATAAAATATTAATAATACTTTAAAGGGGACGCTATGCACGATAGTGTACCCAATATGCAACAACGCGTTTCTTGGGAATCTTACGTTGCACTCTAATAATAAAATAATATTATTTTAAATGGTAGTTAACGCCTAGCCGTTGTTATGGCGGGAATGAACAGAACTAACTACAAAATGATTATATATGTTTGTTAAATATTTTTACTTTTTACAATAAATGTTAGAGGATTACAAATGCAAATGAATCCAATTTGAAGCGTAAACATTCTAATATTCTTTAAAAGGTCGATTAACCGCCTTTTCATGGCGAACCTCTTTTAAATCCACTTTTTTACAATTTTATGTGTTATATTTGACAAAATAAAATTCTTCTTTAGAATCAGGACATCAAAATTTACTTTGTGTAAATTTTTGGTATTTTTCCGAAAAAGTTAAATTTTTAATGAATAGTGAAAAATGTTGTATTTTAATTCAAAACCTCTTTTAATATAATTTATTTATATGATTATATTATCTTTTGAATTGTTTTTAAAGTTAAATTAGAATATATTTTTACCATTTAATCCAATAGTGGTTGTCGGAATTAATTTCACTTTGAAATCAGACTTAAACTAGTGTCAATATTTTGATACATTTTGTTTCATAAAAACACGCTATTTGTTTTGACAGTGGTAATTAATTATTAATTTAATTAATGCAACTTATATGTTTTGAATTTTGTAAAATATACATCATTTTTGAATTCAGAATATCAAATATAGCTTAGGGTGAACTTTTGGTAATTTTCTGAAAAACTTCAATTTTTGATGAATAGTGAAACCACTAAGTGGTACTTATAAAAACTGATTTTCCGTTTAAATGAACTTTTTCCATATTTGTGTTTTGAATTTCAAAAATCTGACATAAATGGTTGTCATTAAGAAGTGAAATGTGGTTCGATGGGATTAAAATAATTTTTTAGTGAATAGTATCTTATTAAGTTTTTAATCACGATTAGAGGTAATTAGTGTAGTTTAAGGTAAGAATAATGTTTTAATAAAATGAAATGACCTAGACACATGTCCTACCCTCATTGGATGTGTCATGGCCGAACAAGACAATCCATGGTTCAACTTGGGGACCCCATGGAGCCACTTAGGTTGGAAAATTCCATAAATATCTTTTTATTTAATGTTAAAGTAAAAATGACACAAACATAAGATGCTTTACTAAAACAATTTGTACATGGGGTTATACAAGTCATATTTTTTACTATAAATAATAAATGGAAATCTAAAAATATTTCCTACATCATAGTATTTTTTTATAATTTTTATACATTGAATATATAAATTATTTATGACATCATAATGATGCCGCGATGACCTCATTATATAACAATTTAAATAAAATGGAATGATAATGTAAATTCTAAGCCCTAAACATGTCCAAAACCTATTGGATGGGTGGAGTTCTAACCCTTATCACCTTATCCTCGAAACACATCAATTTGGGACCATTAAAATCCAAAATGCATTCTAAAATAATGTAACATTTCCTTCATTTTCAAGAGTGCCCCTCCTCTCCTCTTATAAAAGGCCCCCACCTCTACCTCCTTACCCACACTTCAAAAGCCTTTGGCTCGGCCAACCCCTACCCATTTTGTCTATCCACATCTCTATCTAACTCCTTGAAGCCTCACTTTGGGCATAAGTCTTTCCAAGGAAGCCTTTGTGCCCACACCAAAGGGAGTTACCCGATTTTAAGGTAATGTCTTCACTTGTGTCCTTTTGTATTATTTTGCTTCTCCAACCCCATAAACTCTTTTTATTCATTTATTTTGTAACAACTACAGTATATTAAATATACTAGGATGTTTTTATAAGATTTATTTGAGCTACACTTACACAAAACTTCGTCTAATGGTTAAAGAACATACTATTTCTGTGGTTGGCGATTTTCTGCCTCACGAAACGATGATTGTTCAATATTTTTTTAACACCTTTAATGGTGGCCAATATAATATCACTGTATTTTATATATTATATATATGGTATTTATGTTTACTATATGCTTCTGTATTTTATATTTAATCCATACCTTTATTCTTTTCATGTTGTGTAAATGCGATAATTTCATAAGAGGAAGTGTGGACTACCACCCCCTCAAGTGATGTGACTCGTACATGCAATACCTGAAACGTATAAAGGATGAAATTAATGATCATATGTGACCTATATAACATATATATTATACTGGAATTATAATATATATATATATCATTTATTTTTAATTCCGTTAATATGATAAAGAAAAAATGACAGTACCGTTAATGCGTACGTACGGCCTACCGTCTCTATGAACGATGCTTTTCATTTTTATCTCAAAATGATTTGGAATAGTATAAAATGAATATGTACTCGATATATATTATATTTTAATCATTAATACTATTTTGGAAATTATTTACTTATAACTACATGGACAATCATTTTTCAAACAAGTTCATTTTTGACTGAAGTACCAAACATCGGCAAAAATGTCTGATATGAACTAACATTATTAAACAATTATTATAACATTATAATATGTGATATGAACTGAATAATAATAATTTAAGAAGGTCCTTAAGAAATTATAAATTGACCAAAGTTTATTATTTAGGAATATAAAGAAACGAACAAGACAAGTTGGACTTGAGGTAAGGGATCCTACTCCTCTCTTTCTTTTTAAGTACACTATTTTATGTCATTCCTTTAAAGCTCATATTTCTTGTGATTGGGATGTTATTTGATATTACTCTTAATTTAATTTTTATGTTCATATAATGAGAGACCCTATTCTCTCTCATCAATCCATTTTGGATGTTTTGAGTGGCGCCGTTAGGCTTCCGAATTTTCATAAGAGATCTAACCTCTCTCTTTCTTTTTATGTACTCTCCTTTATGTCACTTCTTTTATGCTCCTATTTGTTTTGTTGGGGGATGTTATTTTATATTCATATTTCTGTAAAATTTATGTTAATATGATGAGAGACCCTATTTTATCTCATCAATCCATTTTTGTAAGTTTTAAGTGGCGTCGTTAGGCTGCCGAGTTTTCGTATGGGATTTTTCATCTCACTTTTATTCCCGTGAGATTTATACTACATTTGCCACAATTTCCATTAAGTGGTGTATTTACTGCCCATTATTTTAATAATTTTGTAATATTCTTTAATTTATGAGTATTTACATCAATGTTGTATTGTCCTTCTTTCACGTGGTGTTTGTTTCGAAAGATACCCATGTCGGTAAGGGAACCTTTTACCCTCCTCTTTTTAAAAGACTTATTCTGTTATGTATTTTAATTCACATAACATTATATTGGGATATGTTCTTCTATATCCTTAGTGATTTAAATTTTATGTCCAAGTGATTAGATACCCTTTTTATCTCTCATCAACTCATTTTCTGAATTTTGTAGTGATGCCGTTAGGCTGTCAAATTTTTGCAAGGGAACTTCTTAACCCAATTTTGATTATTTGGGATAAGATTGTTCTCCTTGAATATGTCATTCTATGAATATGTGTGAATAACATCTGATTTCTTTACACTTAATATCCACTTATATTTGGTGTATTAGTTTGTCACACATAATTATGTAATTGATTTATCCTTAATCCAATGATACTGTCTTTGTATGGGACTTCGTCTCAATCTCCATTCATTGAGGAATATTTTGTTTTATACACAACCTTCTTTTATACGGTGTATAAACCCCTTTGACTTTTACGTTTATCCAAAATGAATATTTTTTATACGAAGCGTTTTACTAAACGACAAAAGGGAATGTTTTTGTAATATGTATGCGGCAACAACGACTTCTCCGCCGCCGTGACCATTATTTGAGTTTTGGCTTCCTCTACAATCCATACCTTTTTTTAAAGAAAAATAAATACCATGTTTTACTTTTCTTTTATTTTGGTATTGAAAATGGTTTTCATAATGTTTTTATATCAATGTGTTGTATTGATATCTTGTGATTGAAAAGTGGAAATGTTATGTTTCCTTTATGCATGTTTTATTTGAAACGATTATGTTATGGTTCTTGGGCATTATTATGAATACAGGTGGTTTCGTGAAAAGCTTAGGGCGGGTGAGCCTGATATAGCTCTCCAATGCATTGGGTAATGTGAAGGAGTGAAACATTAAGGGTTCTCTGAAGAGATTTAGGGAATATACTATGGTTGGTATTCCTAACGTAACCAAGAGGGTTACTCCCTATGTAAGAATGTTATGAATAACACAAGTTACATTTTATGTCTTATAATTTATATGATTTATTCATTATTTGATGAGGTATGTTAATGTTCCTATGTTTTATGGGTAAAGTATGATTTCATTATTATGTATATTTGAACTCATGTTTCCTTTCCATATTTGTATAACCCTTACTGAGATTTTTATGCTCATCCCAAGTGTTTTTTGAAATGTTTTTCATAGGTCAAGGGAAAGGTACTTGATATGATTATAGTGACAAGGATGTGTCAAAAAGAATCCATGTTTTATATTAAATATGTTTCTGTTGACGGGATAAATGAATAATATATTTATATAACCACTTTGTTTAAATGTGGAATGTAATGTAAGTTTTATGATCTAATTCTCTAAAACACTGAACCTGAAAATATCATCAATGTGTAATCTTGTAATAACTTCACGATTAAGTAAGGTTTAAGGATGGGGCCTTATAGTTGGTATCAGAGGTCGTCTTAGATAACTTTAGAGGTTAGGGTATTCTCTAAGCATAAGTGACAGTACCATAATGGATAGGATTTCAGAAAGAGATATAGTTTTAGATAAAGTGAATGAGTAAGTATATATTATTGGTTATCTTCCTCATTAGTACATGATGGTTTTTTTGATATAATCACACTGAGATTTCTGTTTTTAGTGAATGGATGGATCTAGCAGGCACCAAAGTGACAATAGGTTTGAAAGAAACTATGGTGGTTCTATGATTAAGAGAATGGATGAAATGGGGTATTCAATGAGGAAACTCATGGTTGTTCTGAACCAACTACCAAGGAGTCATGATCAACCACTTGAACCTTGGTATGTTCTGTAATGCATCATGTATGAGATGACCAATCGATGTGGAAGTTCAGGTAATAATTATAAAGGTAACCATTAGGGTTTATATGATCCTTTCTTTTGAGGTAATTATGGGTTATTATATGTTATGATGGAAAATGAAAGTAATGAGATAAACATGACGTTAAAATATATTACGATTATTTTTGAAGATTTTATCTCGTTTTGGGGAATGTTTTGAGAATTATACAGTTTTGGAAAATGGACAACACACAGACTGTGTGACAACCGGTCACGTCGAACAAAGCTGCGGGAATCAGACCCACAACCAAAGTGTGACTGGTATTTATCGCCTACCACTGGACTACGTGAAGTCCCTGGTTAGTTTGACTGATTATTTTTAGTTAGATGATTTTATTAATTAAGAGTATGCTGATTTTGGTTTATCGATGGAAATTTATTAACCTTTCATGGAGGATATGTTATTAGGTTAATTACTTTTCAATACGAGACTTTAAGAGTAACTGATGTTATTTGGAGATAGGTGTTATTTTGTACCTTGAAAGACTATGTTATTAAATCCTTCAAATATTTGGGTTTCAATATTATTTTGGTTTAATTTGAAGTATTTTATGGAAAATTTGTTTATCGAATAGTCCTCGTTGAACTTTGGGTTTTGTTGGAAAATTTTTGGAGAATAAGAATAGATTTTATTTTTATAAAGGGTTATCTTTTTCTGGATTATCTGATCTTGTACTAACCTTTTTGGTTTTGGTTAAAGTCTAAAAACATGGGAAGTATATAGTTATCTTTTTTTGATTAGGTGATTCTTTTGATGTTTATTATAGTACTCTTAATGCGAACAAGTCTTCCTAAATACTCGTCTTTTGGAGAAAATATGAGTTTGATTAAGGAATTTAGTAAAAGTTGAAAGTCTACATGACAAGTAATTATGTTTCATTATTATTTAGTTAAGATCAAAAATAAATTACTCAATAAAAAGCAACTTAAAACAAAAATGTTGGATATTATCTTTTCCTACTGGGGAATCGAATACCGTTTAACCCATCACAAGTTTGTGGTTTTCTTGTGGTTAACTTTCTCCTAGACATGTTTACTATCACTCTCCATCAGATCATGACCCTTTGTTTTATTCCTCCATGTCCATGTTTTCCTACATGTAATCCCAGTATGGGTTAACTCGGGTGACCTATGTACTTCTCAATCTTTATTTTAAAGTGGTTGTTTTACCGACTCTTGTTCCGATGTGGGACTTTCAAGTATGTTTCCGAGCCCAATTTTAAAATTGCGAGGACGCAATTTCCAAAAGGGGGGAAGGATGTAACACCCCAGGTAAATAAATAATATGAAATTTTTATATTTATCCATATTTGTGAATAAAATATTAATAATAATTTAAATGGGATGCTATGCACAATGGCGTACCCAATACGCAACAACGAGTTTCTTGGGAATCTTACGTTGCACTCTAATAATAAAATAATATTATTTTAAATGGTAGTTAACGCCTAGCCGTTGTAATGGTATGAATGAACAGAACTAACTACAAAATTATTATATATGTTTGTTAAATATTTTTACTTTTTACAATCAATGTTAGAGGATTAAAAATGAAAATGAATCCAATTTTAAGCGTAAACATTCTAATATTATTTAAAAGGTCGACTAACCGCCTTTTGATGGCGAACATCTTTTAAATACACTTTTTGAAAATTTTATATGTTATATTTGACAAAATACAATTCTTCTTTAGAATCGGGACATCAAAATTTACTTTGTGAAAATTTTTGGTATTTTTCCGAAAAAGATAAATTTTTAATGAATAGTGAAAAATGTTGTATTTTAATTCAAAACCTCTTTTAATCTAATTTATTTATATGATTATATTATCTTTTTAATTGGGATTAAAGTGAAATTAGAATATATTTTTACCATTTAATCAAATAGTGGTTGTTGGAATTAATTTCACTTTGAAATCAGACTTAAACTAGTGTCAATCTTTTGATACATTTTTTTCATAAAAACACGCTATTTGTTTGGACAGCGGGAATTAATTATTAAAATAATTAATGAAACTTATATGTTTTGAATTTTTTAAAATAGACATCATTTTTGAATTTGGAATATCAAATATAGCTTAGGTTGAACTTTTGATAATTTTCTGATAAACTTCAATTTTTGATGAATAGTGAAACCACTAAGTGGTACTTATAAAAACTGATTTTCCGTTTAAATGAAATTTTGAAATCATTGTGTTTTGAATTTCAAATATCCGACATACATGGTTTTCATTAAGAAGTGAAATGTGGTTCTATGGGATTAAAATAATTTTTTGGTTAATAGTAACTTATTAAGTTTTTAATCGCGATTAGAGGTAATTTGTGTAGTTTAAGGTAAGAATAATGTTTTAATAATTTTAAATGACCTAGACACATGTCCTACCCTCATTGGATGTGTCTTGGTCGGCCATGAAAATCCATGTGTCAACTTTGAGACCCCATGGAGCCAATTTGGTTGGAAAATGCCATAAATATCTTTTTATTTAATGTTAAAGTAAAAATGACACAAACATGAGACGTTTTACTAAAACAATTTTTACATGGGGATATACAAGTAATATTTTTGACTATAAATAATCAATGGAAATCTAAAACTATTTCCTACATTATAGTATTTTTTATTAATTTTTAGACCTTAAATAAATTAAATAATTTATGACATCATGATGATGCAGTGATGACCTCCTTATTTAACAATTTAAATAAAATGGAAAGATAATGTAAAATCTAAGAACTACACATGTCCAAAACCTATTGGATGGGTGGATTTAGAACCCATATCACCTTATCCTTGAAACACATCAATGTGGGACCATTAAAATCCGAAACTCATTCTAAAATAATGTAACATTTCCTTACTTTCCAAGAGTGCCCCTCCTCTCCTCTTATAAAAGGCCCCCACCTCTACCTCCTTACCCACAATTACAAAGCCTTTGGCTCAGCCAAACCCTGACCATTTTGTCTCTCCACATCCCTCTATAATTCCTTGAAGCCCGACATTTTGCAGAAGTCTTCCCAAGGAAGCCTTTGAGCTCAAACCAAAGGGAGTTACCCGATTTTAAGGTAATGTCTTCACCTGTGTCCTTTTGTTTTAATTTGCATCTCCAACCCCCTAAACTCTTTTTATTCATTTCTTTTGTAACCACTATAGTATCTTTAATATACTCAGATGTTGTTTTAAGAATTATTCGAGCAAAACTTACACACACCTTCGTCTAATGGTTAAAGAACATACTATTTCTGTGGTTGGTGATTTTCCGCCTCACGAAACGATGATTGTACAATATTCTTTTAACACCTTTAAAGGTGGCCATTATGATGTCACTGTATTATTTATATGATATATATGGTATTTATGTTCACTATATGCTTCTGTATTTTATATTTAAACCATACCTTTATTCTTTTCATGTTTTGTAAATGTGATAATTTCATATGAGGAAGTGTGGACTACCGCCCCCTTAAGTGATGTGACTCGTACATGCAATACATGGAACGTATAAAGGATGAAATTAATAATCATATGTGACCTATATAACATATATATTATACTGGAATTATAATATATATATATATCATTAATTTTTAATTCCATTAATATGAAAAAGAAAAAATGAAAGTAGCATTCATGCATACGTACGGCCTACCGTCTCCATGAACGATGCTTTTCGTTTTTATCTCCAAATGATATAGAATAGTATAAAATGAATATGTATTGGATATATATGATTTTTTAATCATTAATAATATTCTCGAAATTATTTACTTATAACTACATGGACAATCATTTTTCAAACAAGATCATTTTTGACTCATGTACCAAACATTGGCAAAAACTCCTGATATGAACTAACATTATTAAACAATTATTATAACATTATAATATGTGATATGAACTGAATAATAATATTTAAATGAGGTCCTTATGAAATTATAAATTGACCAAAGATTATTATTCACGAACATAATGAAACGAACAAGACAATTTGGACTTGAGGTAAGGGATCCTGCTCTTATCTTTATTTTTAAGTACACTCTTTTATGTCATTCCTTTTTGGCTCATATTTCTTGTGATTGGGATGTTATTTTATATTTCTATTACTGTAATTTTTATGTTCATATAATGAGATACCATATTCTCTCTCATCAATCCATTTTGGAAGTTTTGAGTGGCACCGTTAGGCTGCCGAATTTTCGTAAGAGATCTAACCTCTCTCTTTCTTTTTAAGTACTCTCCTTTATGTCACTTATTTTAAGCTCCTATTTGATATGTTGGGGATGTTATTTTATTTTCATCTTGATGTTAACTTTCTGTTAATATGATGAGAGACCCTATTTGATCTCATCAGTCCATTTTTTTATGTTTTATGTGGCGCCGTTAGGCTGCCTAGTTTTCGTAAGGGATTTTTCATCACACTATTATTCCAGTGAGATTTATACTACATTTTCCACAATTTCCATTGAGTGGTACTGCCCATTATTTTACTCATTTTGTAATATACTTTCATTTATGAGTATTTACATCAATGTTGTATTTTCCTTCTTTCACGGGGTGTATGTTTCGAAAGATACCCATATCTGTAAGGGAACCTTTCACCCTCCTTTTTATAAAAGACTTCTTTTGTTATGTATTTTAAATCACATACCATTATGTTGGGATATGATTTTCTATATCCTTAGTGATTTAAATTTTATGTCCAAGTGATTAGATACACTTTTTATCTCTCATCAAATCATTTTTTGAATTTTTTAGTGACGCCGTTAGGCTGTCAAATTTTTGCAAGGGAACTTCTTAACCCAATTTTGATTCATTGGGATAAGCTTGTACACCTTGAATATGTCGTTCTATGATTATGTGTGAGTAACCTCTGATTTATTTACACTTAATATCCACTTATATTTGGTGTATTATTTTTTCACACATAATTATGTAATTGATTTATCCTTAATCCAAGGATACCGTCTTTGTATGGGACTTCGTCTCAATCTCCATTCATTGAGGAATATTTTGTTTTATAAACAACCTTCTTTTATACGGTGTATAAACCCCTTTGAATTTCACGTTTATCAAAAATGAATCTTTTCTATACGAAGCGTTTTACTAAATGACAAAAGGGAATGTTTTTTTCATACGTATGCTGCGACAACAACTTCTCTGCCGTTGTGACCATTATTTGAGTTTCATCTTCCTCTACAAGCCATACCTTTTCTTAAAGAAAAATAAATACCATGTTTTGATTTTCTTTTATTTTGGTATTGAAAATGGTTTTTATAATGTTTTTATATCAATGTGTTGTATTGATATCTTGTGATTGAAAAGTGGAAATGTTATGTTTCCTTTATTCATGTTTTATGTGATATGATTATGTTATGGTTGTTGGGAGTTATTATGAAGACTGGTGGTTCCGTGAAAAACTAAGGGCGGGTGAGCCCAATATAGCTCTCCAATGCATTGGGTAACGTGAAGGAGGGAAACATTAAGGTTTCTCCGAAGAGATTTAGGGAATATACTATGGTGGGTATTCCAAACGTAACCAAGAGGGTTACTCCCTACATAAGAATGATATGAATGTCTCAAGTTACCTTTTATTTCTTAGGATTTCTATGATTTATTCATGATTTGATGAGGTTTGTTAAAGTTCCTATGTTTTATGGGTAAAGTATGATTTCATTCTTATGTATATAGGAACTCATGTTTCCTTTCCATATTTTTATAACCCTTACTGAGCTTTTTATGCTCATCCCAAGTGTTTTTTGAAATGTTTTTCACAGGTCAAGGGAAAAGGTACATGATATGATGATAGTGACAAGGAAGTGTCAAGAAAGAATCCATGTTTTATTGTAAATATGTTTCCATTGATGGGATAAATGAATACTATCTTTATGTAACCACTTTGGCTAAATGTGGAATGTAATGCAAGTTTTATGATCTAATTCTCTAAAACTATAACCCTGAAAAGATCCTCAATGTCTAATCTTGTTATAACATCAAGATTAAGTAAGGTTTAAGGCTGGGGCCTTATAGTTGGTATCAGAGGTCGGTTTAGATAACTTTAGAGGTTAGGGTATTCTCTAAGCATAAGTGACAGTACCATAATGGATAGGATTTCAGAAAGAGTCCTAGTTTTAGGTAAAGTGAGTGAGTAAGTATATCATAGTGGTTATCTCCCTCATTAGTACATGATGGTTTTGTTGATATATTCACACTAACATTTCTATTTTTAGTGAATGGATGGATCTAGAAGGAACCAAAGTGACAATAGGTTTGAAGGAAACTATGGTGGTTCTCTGATTAAGAGACTGAATGAAATGGGGTATTCAATGAGGAAACTCGTGGTTGTTCTGAACCAACTATCAAGGAGTCATGATCAACCACTTGATCCTTGGTATGTTCTGTAATGCATCATGTACGAGATGACCAATCAATGTGGAAGTTCATGTAATAATTATAATGGTAACCATTAGGGTTTATATGATCCTTACTTTTGAGGTAATTATGGGTTATTATATGTTATGATGGAAAATGAAAGGCATGAGATAAACTTGAGGTTAAAATATGTTATGATTATTATTGAAGATTTTATCTCATTCTGGGGAATGTTTTGAGAATTATACAGTTTTGGAAAAAGGAAAACACGCAGACCGTGTGACAACCCGTCGCGTCGGACAAAGCTGCGGGAATTGAACCCCCAACCAAAGTGCGACTGGTATTTATCGCCGACCACTGGACTACATGAAGTCCCTGGTTAGTTTGACTGATTATTTTTAGTTAGATGATTTTATTAATTATGAGTAATCTGATTTTGGGTTATCTATGGAAGTTTATTAACCTTTTACAGAGGATATGTGATTAGGATAATTACTTTTCAATACGAGACTTTAAGAGTAACTGATGTTATTTGGAGATAGGTTTTAATTTGTACCTTGGAAGACTATGTGACTAAATCCTTCAAATATTTGGGTTTCAATATTAGTTTTGTTTATTTTGAAGTTTTTTATGGACAATTTTTTTATCGAATGGTCCTCATTGAACTTTGGGTTTTGTTGGACAATTTTTGGAGATTAAGAATAGATTTTCTTTTTATAAAGGGTTATCTTTTTCTAGATTATCTGATATTGTACAAACCTTTTTGGTTTTGGTTTTGGTTAAAGTCTAAAGAAATTGGAAGTATATAGTTCTCTTTTTTGGATTAGGTGATACTCTAGAAGTTGATTATAGTACTCTTAATGTGAACAAGTCTTCCTAAATACTCGTCTTTTGGAGAAAATATGAGTTTGATTAAGGAATCTAGTAAATGTTGAAAGTCTACATGACAAGTAGTTATGTTTCATTATGATTTAGTTAAGCTCAAAAATAAATACCTCAAAAAAAATTAACTTAAAATAAAGATGTTGTCTATTAACTTTTCCTACTGGGGAATTGAATACCGTTTAACCCATCACAAGTTTGTGATTTTCTTGTGGTTAACTTTCTCCTAGACATGTTTACTATCACTCTCCATCCGAACATGACCCTTTTTTTCCCTCCATGTCCATGTTTTCCTACATGGAATCCTAGTATGGGTTAACTCGGGTGACCTCTGTAATTCTTATTCTTTATTTTAAAGTGATTTTTTTACCGACTCTTGTTCCGATGTGGGACTTTCAAGGATGTTTCCAAGCCTAATTTTAAAATTGTGAGGACGCAATTCCCAAAAGCGGGGAATGATGTAACACCCCAGGTAAATAAAGAATATGAAATTTTCATATTTATCCATATTTGTGAATAAAATATTAATAATACTTTAATGGGGATGGTATGCACGATGGCGTACCCAATACGCAACAACGAGTTTCTTGGAAATCTTACTTTGCACTCTAATAATAAAATTATATTATTTTAAATGGTAGTTAACGCCTAGCCGTTGTAAAGGCAGGAATGAACAGAACTAACTAAAAAATGATTATATATGTTTGTTAAATGTTTTTACTTTTTACAATAAATGTTAGAGGATTAAAAATGAAAATGAATCCAATTTTAAGCGTAAACATTCTAATATTCTTTAAAAGGTCGACTAACCGCCTTTTGATGGCGAACCTCTTTTAAATCCACTTTTTGACAATTTTATGTGTTATATTTGAAAAAATAAAATTCTTCTTTAGAATTGGGACATCCAAATTTACTTTGTGTAAATTTTTGGTATTTTTCTGAAAAAGTTCAATTTTTAATGAATAGTGAAAAATGTTGTATTTTAATTCAAAACCTCTTTTAATCTAATTTATTTATATGATTATTTTATATTTTGAATTGGTTTTAAAGTGAAATTAGAATATATTTTTGCCATTTAACCCAATAGTGGTTGTTGGAATTAATTTCACTTTGAAATCGGACTTAAACTAGTGTCAATCTTTTGATACATTTTGTTTCATAAAAACACGCTATTTGTTTTGACAGCGGGAATTAATTATTAAATTAATTAATACAACTTATATGTTTTGAATTTTTTAAAATAGACATCATTTTTGAATTCATAATATCAAATATATCTTAGGGTGAACTTTTTGTAATTTTCTGAAAAACTTCAATTTTTGATGAATAGTGAAACCACTAAGTGGTACTTATAAAAACTGATTTTCTGTTTAAATGAAAATTTTCCATCTTTGTGTTTTTAATTTCAAAAATCTGACATACATGATTTTTATTAATAATTTAAATGTGGTTATATGGGATTAAAATAATTTTTTTGGTGAATAGTAACTTATTAAGTTTTTAATCGCGATTAGAGGTAATTAGTGTAGTTTAAGGTAAGAATAATGTTTTAATAAAATGAAATGACCTAGACACATGTCATACCCTCATTGGATGTGTCATGGACGACAAATAAAATCCATGGGTCATCTTGGGGACCCCATGGAGCCACTTTGGTTGGAAAATTCAATAAATATCTTTTTATTTTATGTTAAAGTAAAAAATGACACAAACATGAGATGTTTTACTAAAACAATTTTTACATGGGGTTATACAAGTCAGAATTTTGACTATAAATAATCAATGGAAATCTAAAAATATTTCCTACATCATAGTATATTTATATAGTTTTTACACATTAAATAAATTAAATTATTTACGACATAATGATGATGCAACGATGACCTCATTATTTAACGATTTAAATAAAATGGAAAGATAATGTAAAATATAAGGTATACACATGTCCAAAACCTATTGGATGGGTTTATTTCGAACCCTTGTCACCTTTTCCTCGAAACATATCATTTTGGGACCATTAAAATCCGAAACTCATTCTAAAATAATGTAACATTTCCTTACTTTCCAAGAGTGCCCCTCCTATCCTCTTATAAAAGGCCCCCAACTCTACCTCCTTAACCACACTTCCAAAGCCTTTGTCTCAGCCAAACCCTGCCCATTTTGTCTCTAAACATCCATCTCTAACACCTTGAAGCCTCATATTGAGCAGAAGTCTTCCCAAGGAAGCCTTTGAGCTCAAACCAAAGGGAGTTACCCGATTTTAAGGTAATGTCTTAACTTGTGTCCTTTTGTTTTATTTTGCTTCTCCAACCCCCTAAACTCTTTTTATGCATTTATTTTGTAACAACTCCAGTATATTAAATATACTATGATGTTTTTATAAGAATTATTCAAGCTATACTTACACACACCTTCGTCTAATGGTTAAAGAACATACTGTTTCTGTGGTTGGCGATTTTCTTCCTCACGAAACGATGATTGTTCAATATTCTTTTAACACCTTTAAAGGTGGCCATTATGATGTCACTGAATTTTATATATGATATATATGGTATTTATTTTTACCATATGCTTCTGTATTTTATATTTAAACCATACCTTTATTCTTTTCATGTTGTGTAAATGCGATAATTTCATATGAGGAAGTGTGGACTACCGCCTCCTCAAGTGATGTGACTCGTACATGCAATAAATGGAACGTATAAAGGATGAAATTAATGATCATATGTGACCTATATAAAATATATATTATAATGGAATTATAATATATATATATATATATCATTTCTTTTTAATTCCGTTAATATGACAAAGAAAAAATGAAAGTAGCGTTCATGCGTACGTATGGCCTACCGTCTCCATGAACGATGATTTTTGTTTTTATCTCCAAATGATATGGAATAGTATAAAATGAATATTTACTGGATATATATGATATTTTAATCATTAATACTATTCTGGAAATTATTTACTTATAACTACAAGGACAATAATTTTTCAAACAAGATCATTTTTGACTCATGTACCAAACATCGACAAGAACCTCTGATATGAACTAACATTATTAAACAATTATTATAACATTATAATATGTGATATGAACTAAATAATAATCTCTAAAGGAGGTACTTAGGCAATTATAAATTTACCAATGTTTATTATTCAGGAATATAAAGAAACGAACGAGACAAGTTGGACTTGAGGTAAGAGATCCTGCTCCTCTCTTTCTTTATAAGTACACTCTTTTATGTCATTCCTTTTAGGATCATCTTTCTTGTGATTGAGATGTTATTTTATATTATACTTACTGTAATTTTTATGTTCATATAATGAGATACCATATTCTCTCTCATCAATCCATTTTGGATGTTTTGAGTGGCGCCGTTAGGCTGCCTAATTTTCGTAAGAGATCTAACCTCTCCCTTTCTTTTTAAGTACTCTCATTTATGTCACTTCTTTTAAGCTCCTCTTTGTTATGTTGGGGGAAGTTCTTTTATATTACTATTGATGTAAACATTATGTTAATATGATGAGAGACTCTATTTGATCTCATCAATCCATTTTTTTTATGTTTTAAGTGGCGCCGTTAGGCTGCCGAGTTTTCATAAGGGATCTTTCATCTCACTTTTATTCCCGTGAGATTTATGCTACATTTTCCACAATTTCCTTTGAGTGATGTATGTACTGCACATTATTTTACTCATTGTGTAATATACATTCATTTATGAGTATTTACATCAATGTTGTATTGTCCTTCTTTCACGGGGTGTATGTTTTGAAAGATACCCATCTCGGTAAGGGAACCTTTCACCATCATCTTTTTAAAAGACTTCTTTTGTTATGTCTTTTAATTCACATAACATTATGTTGGGATATGTTCTTCTATATCCTTAGTGATTTAAATTTTATGTCCATGTGATGAGATACCCTTTTTATCTCTCATCAACTCATTTTCTGAATTTTGTAGTGACGCTGTTAGGCTGTCAAATTTCTCCAAGGGAACTTCTTAACCCAATTTTGATTCTTTGGGATAAGCTTGTACTCCATGAATATGTCATTATATGAATATGTGTGAATAACCTCTGATTTCTTTACACTTAATATCCACTTATATTTGGTGTATTAGTTTGTCACACATAATTATGTAATTGATTTATCCTTAATCCAAGGATACCGTCTTTGTATGGGACTTCGTCTCAATCTCCATTCATTGAGGCATATTTTGTTTTATACACAACCTTATTTTATACGGTGTATAAACCCCATTTACTTTTACGTTTATCCAAAATGAATCTTTTTTATACAAAGCATTTTACTAAATGACAAAAGAGAATGTTTTTGTCGTACGTATGCGGCGAAAACGACTTCTCCACCACCGTGACCATTATTTGAGTTTTGGCTTCCTCTAAAAGCCATACCTTTTTTTAAAGAAAAATAAATACCATGTTTTACTTTTCTTTTATTTTGGTATTGAAAATGGTTTTCATAATGTTTTTATATCAATGTGTTGTATTGATATCTTGTGATTGAAAATGGGAAATCTTATGTTTCCTTTATGCATGTTTTATGTGATACAATTATGTTATGGTTCTTGAGAATTATTATGAATACGGGTGGTTCCGTGAAAAACTCAGGGCGGGTGAGCCCGATATATCTCTCCAATGCATTGGGTAATGCGAAGGAGTGAAACATTAAGGTTTCTCCGAAGGGATTTAGGGAATATACTGTGGTGGGTATTCCAAACGTAACCAAGAGGGTTACTCCCTTTGTAAGAATGTTATGAATGCCTTAAGTTACCTTTTATGTCTTATGATTTCTAGGATTTATTCATGATTTCATGAGGTATGTTAAAGTGACTATGTTTTATGGGTAAAGTATGATTTCATTCTTATGTATATATGAACTCATGTTTCCTTTCCATATTTTTATAACCCTTACTGAGCTTTTTATGCTCATCACAAGTGTTTTTTGAAATGTTTTTCACAAGTCAAGGGAAAGGTACATGATATGATGATAGTGACAAGGAAGTGTCAAGAAAGAATCCATGTTTTATTTTAAATATGTTTCCGTTGATGGGATAAATGAATACTATATTTATGTAACCACTTTGTTTAAATGTGGAATGTAATACAAGTTTTATGATCTAATTAACTAAAACTCTAAACCTGAAAAGATCCTCAATGTGTAATCTTGTAATAACTCAAGATTAAGTAAGGATTATGGCTGGGGCCTTATACATGTGAATGGTCATTATAAAGTAAGTCATTATTATTGTAAAAGTTACCTAAAACATGGGTGTTAAGAATTAAACTATTTAAAACTGTACCCATATATTATATCAAATAAAAATGAGAATTTATAAATACTTATAACACCATGAACCCAAAATATTTAATAATATAGGAATATTAAACCTAATGACATAGAACTATGATTGATATAAATTGAAAAAATCCTCATATAATCAAAATTAATAACATCTAATAGTGAAAACAAATTATAACTAACACATATATATATAATTAATGTGAATATATTTTTTAATATTGGAGGTAATAAATATAAAAAAGGTTCTAAATAATTTATTAATATTTCTATGTTGATTATTTTTGGGTTACAATGCATCAATAGATATTGACCATAATATTAAGGATTTCTCTCCCAATCTCTCATCTAATTTTAGATAATCAATACAAAAACCTTAATTTTGAGAATTTGTATACAATTTTCATCTAAATAATTTTTTTGTCATTATATGGTAATGTTATATATTTTTATGTATTTTTATCATTTTCCTATCATTGATTCAAACTTTAATGATTATGAAATTTTTAAGGGTTTCCTTCTAAATCTCTCTTCCTGTTTGAGGTTATCGATTCCTAAACTTCCTTTAGGAAATTTTTTTATACATTAAAATTAATTACCAAATTTTCTTATCATATATTTTTTTGGGAATATAATTTTCAAATACCATTCCACCTTTTTATTTATTTGTAATTTATTTATTACTATATTTTTAATAGATATATCTTTATCACCCTTTTCGATTTAAATATTTCTCTCCCATGCCCATGTTTTTTATATTATTTCATGGATTTAATTATCTATACTTATATGATTGATTAAGGTATATTTATATTGAATTTTACATACTTATAAAGTTGTTAAGGGATTATTCTTATTTCTATTCCCTAATGATTCTCTCTCAATCACTTTCTCGGGATACTTTATTATTTATGAAGCATGTATTTACGGGTTTCTTATTCTTGGATTCTTCAAAATAATGTTTATCAGATTATATTTTTAAAATATTTATTCAAAATAAATTTATTTTAAAATAAATATGTTCAATAATTTCTTATTGATTTTTTTAAAAAAAATTTATCTCCCCTAATGGGTTTTTATCTATATTAATATTCTTTAATGTTTATAATTTTTAACTAGGGATATGTTACAATGTAATAGTTCAATTTATTTATCTTGATGATTAATTTTATTAATTTGTAATTTTTTATGAAACCTAATTAATTCTCATGGGTTTATTATAATATAATAGATTTATGAATGATATTATATTTATATGGAACACCTATATATGGTTAATAGTTATGCGATGTGTGGGATCATAAGTATATAGTCTTCCAACTAAATTGCTAAATATTATATACCTTGTGATGTTATATTATGGTTCATGTGAGGATATCCTAGTCCACTATGTTATGGTACATGTTTATCCACTATGTGATTTGATCTTTCTTAAAATATTTCACATAAGTTATGATTTTCTATTATTATTCATGTTTAACATTTTTATGTCATTCCATGTTCTTATGGTATGCCATACCCTTGTGATATGTTTCATGTATATGCTGCATCAGGTATGATTTACTTATATTATCGGTTACGTTTTAAGACTTATGTAATACTTATATTATTACTCATTTATGATCCTCAATATTATCACCCATGTAAACTCACTTGATATCTATTATGTGATACCAATTACTGATAATCCAAGTTAACCTTTTTCTAATGTTTCTATTCCCTAGGCTATAAAGAGGAATATATCATATGATATGTATAGGAGGGAGTCTTGTGCAATGAAAATATGGAATAAATATACTCTTAGTTGTTAAATATGATTTTTATGAATTAAATATATAACGTTATTAAACCATTTAGTTATAGGGGTGATATTTATTTTCAGTTATAATGGATAATAATGTATAATTATGCACTATATATGTATGTTATAGTTGGGTCATCTCAGTTTCTATCAGAGTAAGGATTAGTCAATTTTGGGTATTAAGTTATCTATAATATGAGGATAAAACACAAATCAACCTAGGTTATATGAAATGTGATATATGTTGAGCCTAAAGGGTCATAAGTTGAAATGGGAGTGTCAAAGGTTAAGACATATTATGATTAATTTTAATTTTTATCTCATTTTTTTCAATAGATATTATTGATAAAAACTCATACCAGATTTTTTGGGTTTTATTAAATGGTTAAAAAAATAGGAACCAAGTGAATAATTATTATTATGGTCAATGAAATGATTTTTCCAATGAGAAACCAAACAAAATATTATCTGATGTGAGAAATTTTATGGCTATTCCCACCAAACTATGTAAAGTTGTGAATAATAATAAGAACCATGTTGTTCTACCAAATGCACAAATGAAGGAATAAATCACCATTGGGTCATTTATGTGACAATGACTAGCATCCTTTTTTGGGTCTTCAAATGTATTATTTAACACCCTGGATTTTAAAATAACACTATGTTTGATAGCATATATAACATACAACATTGAACTTAAATGAACCATGAATTAATATTATGACCATTATAACCTAGAAATTAAATTAGTGGTTATGGATTAGGTTAATCACATTATTAAATTATATATAATGGATTTATAAAATGTTTTAATTAATAATAAATAAGTACATAATTTCCAGTAAGATCATGTTATACTTAAAAAATACATTTTATTCAAAAATTATTTTTATTGCATCTTTTGTGTGGGAAATATAATTAATTTCTACCACATTTAAAAATTATACTTAAAAAAATTAATTTTTTTAAATCATCATATGAAAATTATCTTAGGGTGAAATTTTGGTATTTTTCCCAATTGATTGACTTTTTAATGAATAGTTAAAATAACAAATTTTTAAATACTTTCATTTCTTTTCATTAAATTATGAAATTTAAAGCTCCCATTATATATTGGTTTTATTCATAAATTAAAATTTGATATATTTGATTTATAGGAATCTAATTTGAATAAAAAAATTTCAATATTTTTTATATAATTTAATTTTAAATCTTAAGAAAACATTTTTCTAAATTTTTTTTCATTACGTTTTATGCATTTATTTTAAGACTAATTCCTTAAATTTCTGGAAATTGAGTTTGAAGAAAGGATTCCATATTTTTAATCATAAGGTTAATATTTTTCAAATATATCCCTTTTATTCAATATTAGTAGTAACTTTAATAAATAATTATCCCCAAGTTAAATAAGGCCATTATGGTTAAAAATAATATGATAAGGACGAAAAAATGACCCTATTAATTTCCATTATCATATTTGTTGAGTTTAGTTCAGCCATTTTCATCCAATTTTAGAATATATAGAAAATTGGTGACATATTTTTATTTTTATTTTTACCCTTATAATATTTAAGTAAAAGATAAAGTAAAAAATGTCACCTTCTTGTTTTTAATATCTATAATATTATGTGAGAGAGATAAATTGTTTATATGTTTTGTCATAAATTATTATTTAAAATATAAATTATCTATTTTTACCATGATAATTGAAACATCCTTATCAGGGTGCCACATACCAGTGCCCCAATCTAGTTGGTCACATGACCTTAGGCATGCTTCCCTATATGCCAGAGGCCACTAACTAGCAGTGATGGTAAAATATATAACATTCAAAGACTATACCCTCTTTATCAAAGCAGTGGAATATAGAAAATAAATAAACAATAACCAAATGATATAACCAATATCCAGAAGAATACCATAACCAATATATGGAAATAGTACCCAACTAAAGGAGTAGATATGTCATGCAATATAAGTGTCAAGTGCCTAAATAAAACCCAAAAATAAAGACACACTAACAACACACTTAATAGGGTCATAACATCACATTTGGTTCCCTCATTCGAGGCCCATCACAAATCAACCATCTAACATAGGGATATTTCCCTTATCCTTTTCTGTAAACATGAAGTCTATTCGTATACTGATCAGGCGGCTTGAGTATGTTGTGAGTGCAAATTTGTAGGACAACACCAATGGTGTTTTAAAAAATATATACTATGTAACAATATATATATTTGTATATAAATAGTAAATTATAATAAAATAGGTAAACATTTTTTTACAATTCATTATTCTTTAATTTATCACATAATTACCCAGGTTCACGATGACACTCAAACCATAAATACCAACTTCAGACCATGTTAGAGTCTGAACCATATATCATAGGGAATCACAATTCATTATATCATGTAATTTAAGTAATTATTTAATTCAAATTTCATATCAAGGATACTGGTAACTCTATTCCAATACTAATGTCTTAGGCATAGAACATCATGTCTAGTACCCCTTGTGTATTTGGAGCATCTGTCCCAATCCCACACCTCTTTATTATCACATATCGGTATTTTGATCCTAAATCCATTTACCACACACATTATAACGTATGGGTATTTGGAGAATAGTCATTTCCCCACACTCATATATCAATCAATCGCATATATCGCCTATATCACATTTATCGATGTTAATCAACATTAACACTCTTATAAATTATTCGCATCATAGTGCACCCTTTCAATTTATAAAAACAATAACTATTCATTACTTAAATCACATAGAATAATATGAAAATTTTACCATTAATCAATTTATAAACATTTAACCATAAAATACATTAACCCTTAAAGGTCAAACCAAACATCACTTAAAATCCCATTATCAATGAATTCATAGTCACATTAATAAACCAATCCCACAATCCCATTAATTGACCAATTTCAAAATTCCCAGAATTGATTAGTAAATTCAATCCCAAAATTCACTTTCCCATTGGGGAAATTACAATTTCACAAATACAAATATGAAATTAATATCAATACTAAGTGAATTGACATTTAGACCACCTACTTTAAGATCATTGATGAACATTATCCAAACTGAAAATCCCTAAATTGAAGTGGAATGTTTAAGATCACAATGACATGGATGTTATAAGAACAAATCCTATAAATAAGATAAAATAGATTAAGCCCCATGAAAACCTAGATCTAAACAATCACCAATGGATTATAAATAATTCCTCTTCATTTAGAAAGAGATAGAGGAAAAGAGGAATCCGAACTGGGAAGAAATTAATTACCAACAGAACAATGATCCTTCAAATGAATATTCAATTCATTAATAATAGAGTTTGGAGAGCCTTATAACCCTCGAGTGAGATTTAAAATTTAGAAAAATTGGGTTAGGGTTAATCTGGGTTGATTTGGGGTTAATACCGGGGGATTCATCCTTTTTTATAAATTATTAAGTAATTAAAAACACGCGTGTGTAGTTTCTTGGGATGGGGTGCACGGATTTCCAAGCCATGCACCTCATCTTACGGTTCAAGATTTATACTTAGAGGGAACATGTTTTGATAGACCATATGCAAACCGTGCAACTCCACTCTGTCTGGGGATTCACGATTTATTGTGGGTAGGCGCACGACTTGGGAAAACTATGCACCATTCGCACACTACCCCTTTCTATTCAAAAATTCCAAAATCCCCCAAGAAAACCCCCAAAAAAAACCCATCCAATATATACCAATATAAGGGTAAAAGAGTACATATAAATGATGATGATATATCTCTAGAAAAGTTCAAGATCTTATAATCTCCCCACCTTATAACAACTCATCCACAAGCTATACCCCCTACCATCTATAAGATTCTGAGGTAAAAAGGTCAAGCCATGGAGTCCAAATATTTTCTTTTCTCTCCCATGTTTTCTTCTGAACCTATCCATGTTGACACAAAACACAAACTATTGGTATGATCTTTCCATGCAACACTTTCTCACTACAATCTATAACACATATTAGATTCTCCTCAAAGGATGCATCGTTCTCAATTTCAACATCATCAACATCAATCACATGATAGGGGTTGGGGTGATACCTCTAAAGGTGTGACACATGAAAAATTTCATTCATAGAACTATACCTCTATGGAAGAGCCACTCGGCATTCCATTGGACCAATTTTCTCTATAGTCTCAAAAGTTCCAACAAACCTAGGAATAAACTTTATTTATCTTCTAATCCTATGGTGACCCAATATAGAAGACAGGTAAAGGAATATATGATCACCCACTATAATTTCAAGGGGCTTTTGATGTCAATTGACATAAAAATTATACCAACTATGAACTGTATCTATGCATTTCTAAATCAGCTGAACCAGATCTAATGTCTTCTTCATGAGACTCAATCCAAACAACTCTGACTCACCTTCCTCCACCCAACATATAGTTGATTTGCATATCCTACTATAAATATGCTCATATGGTTCCATCTAAATAGTTTCTTGATAGCTATTTTTATAGGCAAACTCAATGAGTTTCTGGTCCCCCTCCAAAGTACCACCAAATTTTATGAATCACACTCATAACATATGCTCCAAAACATCTATGGTACATTATTAATGCACATATATTTGCGAGTGGAAAGCCGTACTCAAAAATATTTTCAAACCATGAACCGTCTATAAGACTATATATAATAATGATGTGAATCATGAGTCACGATCTAAAACTATACTTCATAGAATCCCATGAAAATGGACTATCACCTAAACATACAAATTTCTCAACTGATCCCCTCATAAAGTGTCCCAAATAGAAAATAAATGAGATACTTTCATCAATCAATCAGTAATAAACCAAATAGAATCATTCATCTGAGGAATCTTTGGGAGAAATACCATAAATTCTATGTAAAAAATTTCCCACTACCATTCCAGAATGGGAAAATATTATAGAAAATCATTGGTTCATTGATGCTCAACCTTCACTTGTTGACATGTGTAACATTGTGTCACAAACACTATAATTTCCTTTTTCAATCCTGGCCGCCAATACCATTGACGTAGGTCATAGAATTTTTTTTCAATCCAAGATGCACCTCCAACTTAGAAGAATTAAACTTCTACATCAACTCCTCCCAAATACACATAGGCACAACAATACAATTTATGACTTAGATGATCTCATACTCGTCAACAGTCTAGTTGAAAGGTTACTTTATACCTTCAAGGAATTTCTCCCAAGACCAAACACTCAAAATCCTCATAATTAATCTCTCTAATCTATCCCAAAAGTGTGGATTCCATTGATATATACATGAGGGTCATCTGATCCTAGCTCCCCCGAACCACAATATGAATCTCAGCTAGCAAGTTCATTATATTACACTTAGATATAGACTCCTAAACTACCCAAGTATATGTATTTCTTCTTAAAGTGTCAGAAACACTATTTCCCTTACTCGGTGTATATGATATCTCAAAATCAAATGAATTCATTTAATCAACCCATCCCCACTGCTGGAGATTCAAATATTAGAGAAAAATTATATACTTTATGCTCTTTTGGTTAGTATAGATAGTAAACCTTTCACCTAATAGGTAATTCTTCCAAAAAATCAAGGCAGAAACAACTACCACTAACTTGATATCATGCATAGGGTAATTTCATTCATTAATCCTCAACTTCCAAGACCTATACGCCAAAACTCGATCACCCAACATCCAAATTTATCCAATTTCTATACCAGATGCATCACAAAACACCATATACTCCTTACCTGACTCAGGTAGGATCAATATCAGTGTGGTATTCAAACACTTTTTCAAATACTAGATATAATTCTCACATGATCTTGACTAATAAAAATTAACTCCCTTCTTATTCAATCTTAATAGTGGTGCTTCCAATGGAAATGTCCTACATGAACCTCCAATAATAGCTTACAATCCTAGAAAGCCATGGATATCAAAAAAAATCTTTGGTACCTCCAAAGAAACAACTACCTACACCTTATCTAGGTCCACTTACACACCTTCCTCTTTGATGACATGACTTAAGAAATGTACCCAATCAATACATAAATTGACACTTTGATAGCTTGATGTATATCCAATTCACTTTAAGTGTACCCAATATGATGTCAAGATATTGGGAATGATCATCCTGAGTCTTGGAGTAAAACAAGATTTCATCCAAAAAACAACCACAAACTGATATAGGTACAGGTGGAATATTCAGTTCATCAAGGCTATAAACACTTTTAGAGAATTTTTTAGCCCGAACTAAATCATGAAAACTCATAAAGGACATACCTTCTTTTGAAAGTTGTCCTTGGTATATCATAAGGTTGAACTCTTAACTGATGACACCCCAACTTCATTCCAATCTGGTAAAACACACAAGATCCCCTCAATTGGTCACATAGATCATTGATATGATGAAGGGGATATCAGTTATTCATTATCATATTTTTACACATCTGGTAATCAACACATAAGCACAATGACTCTTCAGTGTTCTGAGAAAACAATATTAGATAACCCCAAGGTGACATACTCGGTAGATAAATCCATTATCCATAAATTACTCAAGCTGACTCATGAGTTCTTGAAGCTCTGTTGGTGACATTCTTTAAGGTGGAATGGAATCCAAATCGACTCCAGGAATAATCTAAATCAAAAAATTGAAAAACCTTTTTGGTAGAATCCCCGAGAAGTCCTCAAGAAACACATGCTAGAACCGATCTACTGTGGGAGGAAATACATCCTACTTAACATCACCATCATTCAAAAAAAATTGAAACTTGGGAAGTAATATCCCCTAATTTTTTATGAATTGTACCTAAATGAACCCCCTTGATATCCCACTTCACACAATGAACATAATTTTCAGCCTCAGGATATCTAAAGGTTTCTCTTTGGTAGTAACAATCCATGTGGGATCAGTACATTACTAGCCACTCTATACCAAAAATAAATTCAAAGCCTAAAATTTCAAGGATATTGAGATCCCATAGAAAAAGATACTCCCCAACCTTGAGAGAACACACTTTTCATAAGCAGATCATTCTTGACTATACTCCCAAAGGTGTATCAATCATCATAACCCCACTCAATAAACTCATAGTTAAACTCAAACTATTCACAAGTTGTGAAAATATAAAACAATGAAATGATCCTATATCAAATAAGTCACTAGAAATCATAGATTCTTTAATCAAAGTAACTTAAAACATCAATGGTCCAACCTCGATATCCACAATTATAGGCTGAATTGCTTGCAACTGTCCTACCCCCCTTCCACTTGCTGCACCACTGTACTAATATGGGAGCTATTTCCACAAAGCACCACATCTAATTAATATACCCCCATGAAAAATAGAAATAAAACTACTATACTGATATATAGTAGATGATCCCCTTATGAAACCTTGATTATATATAACCCCTCCATCATTACCCACTATCATGGGTACCTATATAATCATTTTATATGTCACTTCCTACGTAGTCTTCAAACTCTACCAATGGTCATGGGAACTTTCTATGAAGGTTACCATGAGTAATGAACTGGTGGAAGAGAACAAAAGTAAAGTCCTGAATAACTAATCATTCCCCCTATTCCCTCTTCTTTACACTACTCTAGTTTTCATTCTCATTGCGACAGTTCCTACTCTTGAAATATGTACCACCTGGTTATCCAGCAGGAAACACTTGTCCTTCACTAGAAGCATCTTTCACGTTCCCCTTAGATATGATAGTTTAATTCACAAATTCTAAAAACTTTTTTATCTAAAAGATGTTAACATGGGACTTTCTCTCATATTTAAGAATATCTTGAATAAATTTTGCTGTAGTATCCTCATCCCCTGCCAATTCTCGAATAAATCGCTAGAGATCTATGAAGCGTCCAACATAGTCTATCATGGACATGCTTACCTAGTTCAACCTAATGAACTCAGATTCCCTCCCTTGCCTAAGAATTATAGAGTAAAATTGATCTAATAGATTCTCCTAAAATTCCTTCCTCTCCATATTCTCTAGGTTTCCATTCTAAGTATGGATATCCCAACAATGCTTCTCTTGACCATGAAACATAAAAGCATCAAATTTGACTCTCTTCATAGTAGGAGTATCTATGTAGTAAAGAATCATCTGGATAGACATAATCCAAAACTCAGCTCCCTTAGATCCACCCCCTCTGGTGAATATCAAATGGTGATACAACTAGGACTCCCATTTCAAGTCAAACATACTCTTCACAATCTTCCCTGAGTATCATTCTATAAATTGTATAAAGTGAGAAATTTTCTCTTGGAACCACTCTTTCGACCCTTCAACCAGAACTATCAGGGCCTCAATTTCCACTACTTGAGGATCATTTCTGACCGTATACTCCATTCACCATACCATCAAGAATCATAATTGAGGAATATCTCTATATTTCCAAACACATGTATTATGACACACCACGCAACATTATCACATTTACGTAATAGGGACTTACATTGAGTCATAACATGTCCTCCCCCATACACCACCACAAGGTCAGATCTGAGGCACCATCACTACCCTCAACCATCCCTCATATGGGTCATGGCTAATATAGTGTAAAAAATTTCACATTTCGAAGTTCTATTTAGAAACCCATTTATCTATCTCATTTACCGCATTTTGAATCTTTTTAAATAATCAATTTTTATTGGGAACCTTTTCATTTAATTCAAATAAGAAAGGAAAGAATTTCATTTGAACAACTCACCCATAACCTATTTTCCCATGAATTACAAAAATGATGTATGTAACAATAATTCCTTAGTTCCTAGAATGATTCATGTATAGTATACCTTCATTCAATATCAGGACATGGATAAAATATCAAAAAACAATAACATCACATAACAAGGGCATCACACAAGGTAAAATAATATCCAACTGTGACAAGAAACATAAATAATTACAATCCCACCCTAGGTATTTGGATTATACCCCCTTATATGGGTAGATAATCCCATTTACGGCTCTTGACCAAGAACCAGCTGATACTAGTCCCATGTTTACATTTACCAAATAGCAAGAAAAAATAAAATAAAACAAATATCATATAACACTGCTTTGTAAGGTCCCGAACTTGGTTCCACATACTATTTCCCTAGGATGGTTGGTCACATGACCTTAGGCACAACTTCTATTATTCCATAGGGTACTGACTAGCAATGAGTGTCAAATATACAACATATGGAGATTATACACTCTTCATCAAAATAGCACAACAATGGAAATAAATAAAAAATAACCAAATTATATAACCAATAACCATAATAATACCATAACAAATATAGAGAAACAATACCCAACTAAATCAGTAGATATGTCAATCCATATATGTGTCAATTGTCTAAATAAATCCCAAAAATAAGAGCACAGTAAAAAACTCCCAAGAGGGTCCCAACATCACATCATGTTTCCCTATCCAAGATCCATCCCAAATAATCCATCCAACATAGTGATATTTCCCTTATCCTATATTGTAAGAATGAAATCTATTCAGGTACTGATCAAGCAGCCCAAGTAGGGTGTGAGTAAAACTCAGTAGGTCACCACCAATAGTGTCTAAAATAATATCTTATATAAAGTACTGTATACAGTTGTATAAATAATAATGTACAATAAAAAAAGTTTTAAAAATTTATTATTCTTTAATTAACTACATAATTACCTGAGTCCACAATGACACCTGAACCATCAATATGTAATTCGGCTCATCCTGGAGTCTGAACCATATATCATAATAAATCATAATTAATTATATCATAGAACTTCATTAATCATTTAAATCCAATTTCATATCAATTATAGTTGGAACTCTTGTCCAATTCTAATGTCTTGGGCTTGGAACATCATTCCTAGCACCACATGGTTATTTGGAGCATCATTCACTATCACAAACCTCTTTATTATCACAAATGGGTATTTAGATCATCATTACCTATCCCACACTCATTGTTATCACATATGGGTATTTGGAGCATCATTCCTTTTCCCACACTCATATGAAAATCAATATCATATATCAAATATATTACATAATCAAATTTTTCAAGGTGAATCATCATTAACCCTATTTTCAATTATTCACATCATGGTTCACCCTTTCAATTTATCAATAAAATAAATGTTCATCACTTAAATCACATAGAATAATTTGAAAATTTCACCATTAATACATTTATCAACATTTAATGATATAATATATTAACCATTCAAGATTAATCCAAATATCCATTAACTCCCATTTACAATCAATTCTTAAACACATTAATCAACTGATTCCACAATCCCATAAATTGAACAATTTCACAATCCCATTAATTGATTAATTAATTCAATTACAAAATGAAATTTCATAATGTGGAGATTGAAATTACAAAAATACCTACGTGGAATTAATATCAAGACTATGGAGATTTATATTTATACCACCTACCTCAAGATCTTTGAAAGATGTTCGTAAAACTGGAAATTATGAATTGAAGCGAATCATTAAAGATAAGAACAACATAGATGATCTTGGACCAAATCCTTGAAGTAAGATCAAATGGATTTAGATCAATGAAAACCTATATCTAAAGCATTTTTAACATAGGATAAATCATTCATCTTCATATTGAAAGAGATAAGAGAAATATAGGAATCTAAACAAGGAATAAATTACATAATAAGGAATAGACGATCCTTCAAAATAATCTTTGATTCATTAAGAATAGAGTAATAAGAGCCTTATAATTCTCCCAGGAGGTTGAAAATTTGGATGAATTGGTTTAGGGTCGAGTTGGGTTGATTTAGTGTTAGTAATGGTGGTTCAAGATTGTTTTTGTAAAATTTTGGGTAATTATAAACCCACAAACACAATTTTCTAGGCTGGGTGCATGATTTGGTAAACTGTGTTCCCAAACCTTGTGCCTCATCGTAGGGGTGCACAGTTTTTACTAAAAGTTCACACTATTTGAAACACTATGTTTTAACCATGAAAATATACTCTATCTAGGGTTTCACATTTTTCTATGGTTAGGCACACGGTTTGAGGAAATCATGTGCCAACTGTTCACTGCCCCTTTTTCTTTCAAAATACCCAAATTCCACTTGAAACACCCTGAATAAAAACTCAGAAAAGATATACCAAAATAAGGGTCAAAGAGTACCCATAAACAAGAATGATTCATATCTAGAAAAGGTCAGGATCTTATAATCTTCCCATCTTATAACCAATCATCCTCTAACTGTACTCCCATGCATCTTTAAGAATCAGAGGTAAAAGGTCGGGCAACTAATCCCACATATCTAATTCTCTATCTAATTTTTCCTCTAAAACATCTCTATATTTCCATAATACTTGAACTATTGAAATGGTTTTACCCATTAAAATTTCTCACTGTGATTCATAACATGTATTAGATTCTCCTCAAAGGACGTAACAGTTTTAGGAATATCATCGTCAGCATCGATCACATAATAAGGGTTGAGGTGATACCACCGAAGCTATGAAACATGAAAATTTTCATTCTGATCACTATAACTATGTAGAAGATCCACTCAACATGCCACCGTTCTAACTCTCTTCACAATCTGAAAAGGTCCAACAAACCTGGGCTCCAACTTTACCTGTCACCAAATCTTATGATGACTTAATCTAGGTGAAGCCTAAAGGAATATGTGATCAACCAATATAAATTAAAGGGGTCATTAATGTAGATCAACATATGAATTCTGAATACTCTGAGTCATAACCATATGTTTTTTAATCAACTAAACCTACTCTGATATCTCTTGAATGAGACATGACCCCAACAACTCTGACTCACCTAACTCCATCTAGTATAGAGGTGATCTGTATGGAATACTATAAAGAGCCTCATACGGTTCCATATGAATAGTTTCCTGATAATGTTGTTATAGGGGAACTCAAACTATTCTAGGTTCCCCTCCCAAGACTCACCAATGTCTATGACACACACTCATAGAATATCCTCTTAAACTTGTATGGTATGTTCTAACTTCCCATATGCCTGTGGGTTGAAATACATACTTAGAAATATCTACATACCAAGTTCCTTCTATAATCCCTTCTAGAAGCATGAAGTGAAATGTGAGTTGTGGTTTGAAACTATTCTTCTTGGAAACCAATGTAGATATACCATCTACCAAATATACAAGTCTCCCATCTAATCCACTAATAAAGTCTCCCGGATAGGCTAGAAATGAGCTACTTTGGTCAATCAGTCAGGTATCACCCAAATAATATCATTATTCCAAGGCTTCATCAGGATACCTACCAAAAATTCCATGGTAATGTCACCCCACTTCCATTTTGTAAGAGGTAATGACTATAGAAAACCATTAGGTTGTTGATTCTTAGCCTTCACTTGTTGATAGGTGTAACATCATGTCAGAATCCACATAATTTCTTTTTTCCCTGACCAACAATATCATTGATAAAGGTCACGGTACATTTTTTTCAATCCTGGATTCACCTATAACTTCATGGTATGAAAGTCACACTTCATATACTCCTATATAATCATAGTAATAATAACATGATTTCTGTTATAGATGATTTCATCATCATCTACAGTTCAATCAGAAGGTGACTCCCCACCTTCAAGTATTTTCCTTAAGGAAAAACACTCTGGATCCTCATACTGCCTCTCCTTGATCCATCGGAAAAGTGTGTATTCCATGATAGATACATGAGGTTCATCTACACTAGGACCTTCCAAACAAAAATATACATCTCAGCTGGAAAGGTCATCATTTTCCACTCAGATCTAGGCTCCTAAACTGCTTGATTCTATGTATTTTGGCTTAAATTGTCAGAAACACTATTTCCCTTATCAGGTGTATATTAGAGCTCAAAATCAAATGAATGCATTTACTCAACCCATATCCATTTTCAAAGATTCCAATATCACTATGAAAATATATAATTGAAGCTCTTGTGGATAGTATACATAGTAAAATTTTCACATGATAGGTAATGCTGTAAAAAATTCAAGGCATAAACGACTACTGCAAACTCGATATCATGCATAGGGTAATTTCGTTAAAGTTTCCTCAACTATCATGACCCATAAGCCACAAATAGACCCCCTGCATCAAAATTTCCCCAAGTATTATCCCAGATTCATCACAAAACACAATGTACTTCTCACCTTGCTTGGGTAGGATCAAGATCAATTTGGTAGTCAAACACTTCCTTAACTCCTCAAAAGTATTCTCACATTCTCTAGACCAATAAAAATTTACTCCATTATTGGAGAAGCCTAAAATTACTTTTTCCAATCTATAAAACTCATGGATGAACATTTGATAATATCCCACTAAACCCAAAAATCAATGGATATCAAAAAAAATTCTTGGGATGCTCCCAAGAAGCTATTGCATGTATCTTCTCTAGGTCCACTAACACACCTTCCTCCGAGATGATGTGGCCAAAGAAATGTTCCCAACCTATCCAAAATTTACACTTATATTGATTGACATATATATGATACTCTCTTAGTGTACTCATTATGATTTCAATATTTTGAGCACGATCATCATGAGTCTTGGAGTATACCAAGATGTCATCCATAAAAAAAAACAAACCGATCTCGGTACAGGTGGTAGATTCTGTTCATCATGTCGTTAAGCACTGTCAGTGTATTCATCAGCTTTAACAACATCAAAAAAAAAACACATAAAGTCCATACATACATCTTAATGTTTTCCATGTTATTTTGTTTGAAATCTTAGTTGACGATACACCAACCTCAAGCCAATCTTTTAGAATATAAAAACTCGTCTCAATCAGTTAAAGAGATCATGGATATATGGAAGAGGATATTGGTTCTTCGCTATAATCTAGTTCAACTTAGAGTAATCAACACATAATCACAAGGTTCTATTATCCTTCTTAGAAAAAAATACTAGAGAACCCCAAGGATATGTAATCATATGGATAAATCTGTTATCCATAAATTCCTCTAGTTGATTCTTGATCTTTTAAATCTCTATTGGTTCCATTCTTTAATGTGGAATGTAAACAGTCTCATCCCCAAGTATGAGCTTAATCATAAACTTGACAACCCTATTAGGTGGATTCCCTAATAGGTCCTCAAGAAACACATACCTATACCAATCTACTATGAGTGGGAAGACATCTTGATTCACACCCCCATAATCTAGAAAAAGACTTGAAACATGGGAAGTAACCTCCCCCATTTTCTCATGAACTGGACCTGTACAACCTACCGTGTTATCCCACTATACAATATGGGCATAATTATGACCCTTAGGAGGCATAAATGTCACTATATGGTGGTAAAAAACTATGTAGTATCTGTATACTACTAGCCAATACATACCCAAAATTTTGTAAATTACAAACATGTAATGGATATAGAGATTACAAAGAAAATGATAGTACCCAACCTCAAAGAAAAACCATTTTCATAGGAAGATGTCTCTGGACCATACTCCCAATGGCGTATCGATTGTCATAACTCCACTAACAAACTCCCCCATTAGACTCAAAGCATATATATGTTGTGAATATATACAAGAATTAGAGGATACTGTATTAAATAAGGCACTAGAATGTGTAGAATATAAAAGTATAGTTCCTCTAACTATTGATGGTCCAACCTCACTTTCAAAAATTGAAGACTAAAATGCATGCAACTATCCTTCCCCTCTTCCCTGTGTTTCACCACTCTACTGATACATGAACTCTTTCCCTGAAGCACCGTGTTCACTGCCTCTACCTCCATGTCTAGTAGAACTCTAACTGCCAAACTAATATGAGGTAGATGATCCCCTCCCATCACCATAATTTCTCCTAGATTGTCCACAATTACCCACCTATAATGGTATCCTATAAAACTATTATAAATATCCCATCCCGCTATAAGCTCAACAGTCTTCCAGTAGTCAGGGGAATTGTCTACGAAGGTTAACCAACCAACCACACTGTTGGAAAAACACTATAGTAATATCTTGAGTAACTAATCCTTCCAAATTGGCACTCTTCTTTCCACTACTCTAGTTAACATTCTCATAGAAACACTTCCTACTCTCAGAAGACACTCCACCTAGTCGTATAGTAGAAACTAAATGTCCTTCACTAGAATCCTCCTTATAGTTCCCCTAAAATATGAGAGCTCGATTAAACACATATGAAAACATTTTCAGCCTAAATATTTTAACTCTGGAATTTGTCTAACATTTAAGTGCATATTGAAAATGTTTCATTACAATAGCCTCATCCAATAACAATTCTAGAATAAAGTGCTTCAAATCCATAAAGCATTTATCATAGTCCATCAAATACCTACTTCTCTAGGTCAACCAAATGAACCCAAATTACCTTTTATTTCTTGAATGTATCAGGCTAAAAGTGCTCCAAGAACTTCTCATGAAGTTCCTTCCAACCCATATTCTCTAGTTGTCCATCCCAATCCTAGATGTCCCACAAATGCTTCCCATGAACACATAAAATATAAGTAGTAAGTTTGAATTTGTTCTCAGTAGGATCCTATATTGGTCAAGGATCATATAAATAAACTCAATCCAAAACTCAGATGACTTTGGTCCAGCCTCCCTGGTAAATGTCCATTTTCGACACTTTCATCAGGGTGTTCCCACACATCTGCAACATATTTTCATACACTCTAGATACTCTGGTTTCCCTACATTATTTCTTTCCAAATGTCGGAGGCTTTGATCACATTTAACGGTGATTTATTCTCCTTGATTGAAATAGGATGATGTGATTTTTCTACTCATTCCTTGGATTCCTCCTTGGAACTCATTTCCAAGTCTCTATCTCCCTCATATAGTTAAGTCATGTTTGTGTAACTCATTACTAGTTCCATATCTTTTTAGATTCTATTTAATTACACTTCTTATATCTTGATATTGTTTCTATTCGGGCATGGAAGCAACCTTCAGTCAAGAGAATAGTCACATTGGACAAAACTGACATGTCTAGACACTGGGACCATTGATCACCTCTATTCTTCCTCGTAGGGGCACATCTCACGTGAGGCATCTTTTGTACAGAACCTAAGGCATCCCATGTCGATTATGAGGTATCTAACATTGATTGTATATATCTTCCAAGGATTTCACCTCAAGAATACCATGATTATGAATAGGGTATATTATTCTAGATGAATATATATTCCACGGATTTCAAATCAAGAATATTGTTATTATACATAAGTTATGTATTTGGGTTAGGTCACAATTTTAACTTCTTTTGGAGATGGATCAGAAGGTCTCACTGAGATGGATCAGGGCATGAGTTTAACGTCTTATATAGACATGTGAGATTGATCAGAATTCCCCATGGATGAAGATCAATTAGGTGTATCCCTATGATAGAACACCATAAAGATTATTAAATTATGGATCAGGACACCCCATGGAGGAAGATCTTGGAGGTGTATCCCATAAAAGGAAGATGTCACACCAGGAAGGTTTATCGATGGATGGATCATAACGCCCTATGGAGGTTGATCCATGAGGTGTGTTCCCTAAAGGGAATATTTCATACTATGAAGGTTAACTGATGGATGGATAAAAGAACCCCATGGGGGAGGATATGAGAGGTGTGTTCCATAAAGGAAAGAAGCCACACCATGACGGTTTACTGATGGATGGATTAGAACTCCTTATGGGGGTGGATCTAAGAGGTGTAAATCATAAAGGAAGGATTTCACACAATGAAGGCTTACCGATGGATAGATCAGAACTCCCCATATGTGTGGATTTTGGAGGTGTGTTTCATAAATGGAATATGTCACACCATGGAGGTTAATCAGAACACTCCTTTAGGTGGATCATGGAGGTTCACCCCATGGATGGAGTACCTAGGTTTACCATTGGTTAGGATTGAACCTCTGGGAGGCTTCCATCATACTCTATTTAAAAGCCTATGATCAAGACCCATGTAGTTCAATGTCTTAGTTTAAGATCTTATGATAGGATAAATCCATAGAGTTTAATATCATTTGGTAAGGATGATCATGTCATAAAGGGAGCATCGATGAGGGATGGAGCAAGGATTATACAAGGAAGATTCCCATTGTATAAGGATTTATCGTGTCTAGGGTTTGTGTGGGACTAACACATTGAGCTACTTGAGGGACTTGGGGGATATGTGGTCTCAAAGTTGTAGGGCATGATCTTACCCGGGATGTGGCCCAGTAAAAATTAGGGTGGATGTGGATGTTGGGTTTAGAACTCAGGGAGGCTTCCTATGTATTCCAATTATTTGGGAATTAAATACCATGTATTTTATAAAGGTTGGGGATTACACCTATGGTGGAGGCCCATTGGTGGTGGAGCATGTGGTTGGGTCTTACACAAGGGATATTCACATAGGGTGAGTATAGTTTTGGGTCTTATACTCAGGAGGATTCCCACTACAATAGAGGTTTGATATGATTGGGGTATATACCATATTGGATTCCCATAGTGGTTTGATATCATGAAGATTTCATAATCTATACTACCCTCTATGAAAATGCGAGTCAAGATTAATGTGAGAAACAAGAGGAAGTAGTAAACCTAATGATCATATTGTGAAATCATAAATGAGATATGATGTGGGGATTACAAGTGAGAACTGCATGAGGTAGATCCCACTCTATGTGAGGAGAATATCTTACCATGTTTAGAGGATCTTATTCCCTATGAAGAAGATCTAATTCCATGTCACTCACACATGAATAATCCTATGCTTGTGGATCAAAGTTTTGTGGGGCCTCCATGTTACATGTAGAATCTTCCCTTTGGTTGATCAGTTATCCTACAATGGGGCAGAGGTGTGGTGATTATGCAAGAGATCCACATAGGTGTTGGGGTTTCACCCATAGGAGTAGATAATGTGGCATCACATAATGATCATACATGGGGCATCTTGTGTGCATTACATGAGGTAATAATATATTATTATATCATGTGTTGAGGATACTGTAATGCAGTTTAATGTCATACAACTAGGATGTTAGACTAGGTAGTTTGATATGATATAGTTCGAATGTATGAGGACTCACTCTATATCCCCTGTTATTATGTGACCATAGATCACTATCCTTGGGGAAGGTAATGTCTTTGTCTATGCTAATTTATGATAGGAGAAGCGGTCTCTCATGAGGTCCACATTACAGTCCCTATGCTAAGAATCAATAGGGATTATGGTACCCATGATGAGAAGAAATAAGATGGAAAAGTATTCTCTAAAGGCATAGTGTACATCATATGAGGGAACACTAAATTATTGCACACATGTTTAGATGGGTGTTTCAAAGGTATAGGTGTTGTGTGAAATGGTTTCTTGAATATGGAAACCTAACACAAGGGTAGTCCCTGGAGCCCCAAAGAAGGGGTGTGCTCAAGATTGGGGTTTCATGTAACGCCCCGACCCCAGTTACCCAGAGTCGGTGCATTAATTACATAACATTGGCATGATCACAAGAAAGATCAAATCTCGAAAGACCGATTTGTTTAGTAGCCTTGGAAACACTAGATATATTCATAACTCTTACATTACATCATAAAATGAGAAACTACTACAACAACATATTGTCTCCATAATCCACACTCATATCCCCACATAATATCCCTACAGGTCATTCATAATTTACTTCTTCACTTCCTGGTAAAAATAAAACATAGAAAAGGGGTGAGCTCAAATGCCCAGTAAGGATAACAATATAGCGGAAACTTTCATAAATAAGAATAAACATTTAAGGCAATGTATAACTAAAACAAAAGCCTTTTAAACATTAACTTCAACATAGTATGGCATAAATAAAATGAAATAATGCCATTTACTTATTCACATGGATATTATACTAATCGAATAATCACATGCAATATCAATAACCACTTTCATAATGATGGAATGCATAATTCCAGACTATCATAACCACATAGCCAAGGCCTCGTGCCAAGACTACAAATAAGAATTTTCCAAGGCCTTGTGCCAAGACACTAGTTTGTCTCATGAGACCTACCGATGCATCGAGGAGCTATAGCGGGCTCCACCCGTCACATATTAAGTCCAATGCATTCCCATATGAAAAGGTTTAAACATAACATAAACATTCGTATTAAAACTAGCATACGAAATGTCAATACTTTCACCATAAACCATGAATGGTATATAAAAAAATAGCATGTCCACAATCAAACATATCACAAAACCTTCAATACAATATAAATGTTTTGTATCATAATATATCATCCTCAAATAAGCGTAAAATCCATTAAAGGATGTTGACATAGATGAAATAAAAACTCTTTTTAAAGAAATATCTCTTTCTATTTTGAAATCATTTAAGAGACATATATTTATAAAATAAAACATTTTCTTTGAAAATATTCTTATAAGCTTGTAAGGGAAGCTTTGACTACTTTATAATGGCGGAAAATAACCGCTCCCGCCGTATAAGTTTAAAAAAACATTCTAATCTTTAATTCTGTCGAAAAGGTTAAAAAGCACCTTGTTTGGAAAACGACGGAAAGATTCCCTTATAAACCTCTTATAAAAAGTCAAACAAGGGTATAAATGACTTTAACTCATATTCTTTTAAATATTAAAAATGTTTTGAAATACATTTTGAAGAAACATGGATGTGGATGATAACGAGATCCCAGAAGATTATTACGTATAAACAACCTCAGATAATGAAGAGATTGTGAAATAACCCTTTCCTTGAACTTTCCCTTAGTCGATGGTATGTTAACTTCCTGTATAATAATTAAAACATTGTTATTAAATTATAAAATAATCACATACATCAATATGATATCATATATGATCTTTTAACATTTCTTTATTAATAATATCTTAGTATTATCGTTGTTTCGGGTGTGAACTTACTTGTTTTATTTTTTATGTTTTGTTACATAAGCAATGTTTGTAATGGATAGGTTGTATATTATTCATATCCAGAATGATATCAAGTCCTTAAACATCATTTTTAAATCATCAAATGATAATTATACTTGAATGGATACGATGGAGAATGAATCTTATCACGTTTGTGGAGACGGTAGTCCGTACGTACGCACGAGCGACAATATCATTCTTTTGATATTAAAATAATATATATAAATGGATGTTATATCATATATACAGAATAATTAACATGTTATATTTATTATTTACATGAGTTGCACATCATTATTATACCCATCCAAATAATAATATATTGAATAACAATTACACCACGACGTGGAAACGGTAAGCCGTACGTACGCACGTATGGTGACATGTTATTCAAAGGGTGGATAGAATACTGAATATGGTTGTACCATATTTATAATAACATCACAGTATATGTGAGATACTGGAGTTATTATTTTAGAATGGTAAGAACAAAGAAAGATGAAGTGGAAGAAGAAAGGAACTTGAAAAGGGGTGGTGAAAACATTACCTCTTCTTCGGGTTCTTCCTTTTGATTTGATCAAAAGGGCTCCTTAGGTTTGCTTTCTGATCAAAATAAGGCCACTAGGTTGTAGTGAGGAAAGTTGGGAGAGTATGTGGGCAGATTTTGGCCGAGCCAAGTGGCTTGAGAGGTGTGAGGAATGAGTAGAAGTGGTCTCCTTTTATAAGGGAGAGGAGGGGCTCTTTAGGAAAGAGTGAAAGTATTACTTTATAATATAATTATATTCGGTTTATAATGGTCCAAAAATCATTGAGGTCAAAGATAAGATGTCTCATATTCTAAATAACATCAACCAATAAGAATTGGACAGGTTTTAGATAATATTTTAATCATTATAATCTTATTTATTTAAATGATTTATTAATGAGGTAAACATTGCATCATTATTGTGTCATTAATAATTTAAATTATATGATGTCTAAAAATTATAAATAAACTATAATTATGTAGGAAATCGTTTTAGCTTTCTAATTAATATCTATAATCGAAAATCCAACATGTATAACCATATGTAAAAAATTTTCTTCTAAAAGATGTAAGCTTATGCCATTTTTATTTTTATTTTAACTTTATTAATATAATGTGTCCCTACCACATACAAGTGGCTCCATGGGGTCCCCAAATCGACCCAAGGATGCCCATGGTCGGGTATGTGTCCACCAATAAGGTTATGACACGTTTTAGGGTAATTTTGTATTATTATAATATTATTTTTTAACCCTTATTTACCGGATTTACCCTTTAACCATGGTAAATAAAATATTTACCGCAGTAATTATTCAAAATGTGTAAAAATTAAAGTTACCTATTTACATAATTTGGACATCCTGATTCCAAATATGTAATCCATTTTCCCAAATTCAAAACACAGAAGTGGCAGAAATTAATTTAAAATTAATTCCCGTTGTTAAAATAAAAAGCGTTTTTTTAAGAGATAACAACTATCAAAAGATTGACACTTGTTTATGTCTGGTTTAATTGTGAAATTATGTCCAATGACAAACATTAAATTAAATGGTAAATATATATTCTAAATATAATTTAAAACCACTCAAATTTATAATTTATCAATATTAATTATTTTGATTAAAAAAGTTGTTTTTAATTAAAATTTAGTAATTTTCACTATTCATCAAAATATAAAAGTTATCCGAAAAGTACCAAAATTTCACCCTAGGCTAATTTCGATATTCCGAATCCAAAAATGAAGTCCATTTTGAAATATAAAATATATATGATTTCAAAAAGTAGGTATTACTATTCACAACGGCTAGTTTAATTAGTTGTGGTGTGTGTTAGAACTCGAGGTTGCGTACAACACACGCTATCGCATTATTCGAAGGGAAACGTATCGTGGAAGCTTGGGGTGTTACATTCTCCCCTCCTTCAAATAATTGCGTCCTCGCAATTTCTAGGGTATTACTGTATAAAAAGACTCGGGTGGTTCTTCATCATAAGTTCCTCGGGTTCCCACGTTGCATCTTCCATCTTATGATTTCTCCACAAAACTTTTACCAGACACGTTGTCTGGTTTCTCAGTACTTGTTCTCTTGTATCAAGAATCCTGACAGGCTCTTCACAATAAGACAGATCGGGTTCCAGTTCTAATTCCTCATAGGTGAGTACATGCGTTGGGTCAGGCATGTATTTTCTCAACAGAGATACGTGGAACACATCGTGAACTTTGGAGAGTCTTGGTGGCTTTGCCAATCGGTAAGCTACAACCCCAATTCGTTCTAGAATTTCGAAAGGTCCGATGTACCTGGGACTCAATTTACCATTCTTACCAAAATGTATGACTCCCTTCCATGGAGATACCTTCAGGAAAACATGATCACCGACTTGAAATTCCAAATCCTTCCTTCGATTATCGGCATAGCTCTTCTGCCTACTTCGAGCTGCTTTGATGTGATTTTGGATTACCTTCACCTTTTCCACTGTTTCCTCCACCAGTTCTGGGCCTACAAGTTTTCTTTCACCAACCTCATCCCAACAGGTTGGTGTACGACATCTCTTTCCGTATAACGCTTCATATGGTGCCATCAGAATACTCGAATGGAAGCTATTGTTATAGGAAAATTCTAGCAGTGGTAAATATTGATCCCACATACCCAGAAAGTCAAGTGATCAAGATCTCAACATGTCTTCTAGGGTTTGAATAGTCCGTTCTGATTTTCCATCTGTCTGAGGGTGGCAGTGCTCAAATGAAGTTCAGTATCCCGGGATTTCTGAAGACTTTTCCAAATTCTTGAAATAAAACGGGGATCACGATCAGAAACAATCGATAGGGGTACTCCATGAAGTCTCACAACTTCATTAATGTATAGTCTTGCTAGACGTTCCAGGGGTAGATCTTCTCTTATAGCAAGAAAATGTGCTGACTTGGTAAGACGATCAACAATAACCCATATTGCATCGTTCCTTCTAGGAGTCCTTGGTAGCCCCATGACAAAGTCCATCGTAATATTGTCCCATTTCCACTCCGGTATGGGAAGAGGTTGCATGAGTCCTCCAGGCTGTTTCCTTACAGCTTTCACTTGTTGACAAACCATACATCTTGACAGAAAATCAGCAATATCCCTCTTCATGTTGTCCCACCAAAAATGTTCCTTCAAATCTCTATACATTTTGGTGCTCCCAGGGTGTATAGAGAAATTGGAACTATGAGCATCATCCAGCAATTCCCTTTTTAGATCAGGTAAATCGGGAACACAAAGTCTCTTCCCGAATTTCAAAATTCCATCTTCATACACAAAGTCTCTCAATATCCTATCATTCACAGCTTTAATCTTCTTCTGAAATTCTTCATCATCGGTCTGTGAACTCTTAATCCTTTCTAGTAAAGACGGTTTGGCAACCATTTGAAAAAGCATTGATGTTTCACCTTCCCTGGTTATTCCCATGTCCATCTTCACTAGATCCATGAAAATTTGATCCCTTTCAATTCTCATCATGTTCAAAACTCCATGGTCTTTTCTGCTCAAAGCATCTGCCACCTTGTTTGCTTTCCCCGGGTGGTAGTGTATCGTGCAATCATAATCCTTGAGTAATTGAAGCCATCTCCTTTGCCTCATGTTGAGTTCTTTTTGTGAGAAAATATACTTCAAACTCTTGTGATCAGTATAATTCTCACATTTTTCACCATAGAGGTAGTGTCTCCATATCTTCAAAGCAAAGATCACAGATTCTAACTCAAGATCATGAGTAGGATAGTTTTGTTCATGAATTTTCAACTGTCGTGATGCATAGGCAATAACTCTATCATTCTGCATAAGGACACAACCAAGTCCTTTCTTTGATGCATCACTATAAATAACGAACCCATCATTCCCCGATGGTAGATTCAATATAAGAGCATTGACTAATCTTCTCTTCAGTTCTTTGATACATGCTTCACACTCTTTTGTCCAAACAAATTTAACCCCTTTACGTGTGAGCTTCGTTAATGGGTTATCCAATCGGGTAAAATTCTGGACGAAACGTCGATAATAACCTTCCAAACCAATAAAACTACGTACCTCAGTTATACTCGTAGGTGCTGGCCATTATTGGATTTCCTTGGTCTTAGAAGGATCAACAGAGATTCCATCTTTAGAGACAATATGGACAAGAAAAGAAATATCCTGAAGCCAGAATTCACACTTTCTAAACTTCCCATATAATTCATGCCTCCTCAGAGTCTTCAAGATAATGCGCAAGTGATTTTCATGATCTTCGTAGGTTTTGGAGTATACCAAGATATCATCAATAAATACCACCACAAATTCATCAAGATACTCCTTTAAAACTCTATTCATTAGATCCATGAATACAGAGGGTGCATTAGTCAATCCAAACGGCATTACGGTAAACTCGTAATGCCCGTACCTGGTTCGAAATGCTGTCTTCAGAATGTCTTCCTTCTTCACACACAACTGATGGTATCCAGATCGAAGGTCAATCTTTGAAAAGTATTGAGCTCCATGCAGTTGGTCAAATAAATCATCAATACGAGGTAGGGGATACTTGTTCTTTATCGTTATAGCATTGATCTCCCTGTAGTCGACACATAACCTCATAGATCCATCTTTACTTTTTAACAAAAAGAATAGGGGCGCCCCATAGAGAAACACTAGGGCGAATAAATCCCTTATTACTCAATTCCTCTAGCTGTTTCTTTAGTTCGACTAATTCTACAGTGGCCATTCTATAATGGGTCTTCGATATAGGCCTTGATCCAGGAATCAAATCAATGGAAAACTCAACTTCTCGTTCTGGAGGATGTCCAGGTAAATCTTCCGGAAATACATCTACAAATTCTTTCACAACAGGTACATCCTCTATTTGAACATTCCTTTCCTCACCGACAATTATTTCATTCTCTTCCTCCCCAATAATTGAATTAAGTTGAGCTACTGGGGGTGGATCTAAATAAGAATTAGGTGGTGACGATTCTGCTCTAAAAATAAGGTGTTCCTTATCATTATCATCAAGAATCGTAACCTCTTTCTTCTTACAATAAATCTTCGCATCATAGTCCAAAAGCCAGTCCATACTGAGGATTATATCAAACTCAATCATAGGTATGACGATGAGATCAGCAGATAAAGAAAATTTATGTGCTCTAATGGGGACTGATTCACAAAACTTGGTTGCAACGATACTTCCCTTAAGAGTTTTAACTGACAACTCCCTTATTAAATCAAATTGGAAATATCTAATTTTCTTAGCAAACTGGGAAGATATGAAACAATGCAATGATCCATAATCAAATAATGAATTTGCTAAACTTGAGGAAACCATTAAATTACTTGCCACCACGTCTTTCGGAGCTTCTACCTCAGCAGTAGTGATAACATAAGCCTGGCCTTGATCCCTTGGCCTTTTCTGAGGTAAGTTCTCCTGACGCTTAGGAAATTCATTTTCATAATGCCCCATCTCCCTGCAATTGTAGCACTGAACGTTGGTAGCTTCCTTCTTCCCCTTGCAATCACGAGCTTAGTGGCCTTTTTCACCACACTTGTAACAGACTCCCATTCCCTTCAAGCAAGTACCAGGGTGTTTCTTCCCGCATTTACCACAGGATGGATATTCAACCTTTCCCTTCTTCCCCTTATTTCCATTCCCAAATTGATCAACAGGTCTCTTCTTCTCTTGATTTGCTTTAAAGTCATAAGACTTAGAGAATTCCTTTTCGGTCTTGATAGCACATGAGACAATGTCTTCTTACGATGAAAAGGATTGTGAGACTAATGCTCGACGGAGAAATGGTTTTAACCCATCAAAGAAACGATCAATCTTACTTATTTGGTTACGTATATAATCACCAGCGTACCTTTCTAACCTTGTAAAGTTAGCCTCATACTTTGCGACATTCTCATCCTCCTTCTGTCTCAGACTTAGAAATTGCCTTTCCATATCTGCTCGATGGTCGCGAGGGAAGTATTTTTCTAAAAACAGATCTTTGAACTCCCTCCATTCCATATTTGATACTTCATCATCTTCCTTCATGTTTTGAATCAATGACCACCATTGATCAGCATCTTCAGTGAGGCGGTAAACTGCCATGATAACTTTTTCCCTTTCACTGCTCCCCAAAGCCTAAAATATTTTCTCTAGGGAATTTATCCATTGCTCAGCTACTAAGGGATTTGTACTCCCATTGAACGTTGGTGGTTGTTGCCTTATTAATCGGTCTAACATTGATCCTCCACGCTGCGGATCAGGGTGCTCCATACGGGTAAGGTTATTATTCATAACCTGAGTAAGTTGTCCCAGTATGGTGATTAGCTGATCGGTACAAGTTGCATCACCAGCCCCACTATAATTATCTTGAGCAGGAGGGAAATCCCTACATGGAGTGCGTGCATTGATACGGTTTCCATTTCTTCCACTAGGCGCCATTTCTAAACAATGGCATAAACTAGACCAGTTTATGAATCAAAATACATAATCCCATACTTATAAAACACACTTAACATAAATTGAACTATTTATGGATATAATCCATAATCATAAAAATGTTTTCTTTGAGGAATTATATACTCATAATCCCTTCATAATGATTTGTAATGAAAATGAGAGTTATCCTAAGCATATCCCCCGGGAGTGTCGTAACCAAGAGTGCAGCAAGGCCCGTTGTCGTGCACCAGTTCCCGTTCGAGTCTAGCTCAAAGCGGTGTTTTCGGGTTTTACCCCTAGGTACATCTGTGCCAGAGCCGCCTCTACCTGCTAGTATCCAGACAGGGTTGTATTGCTCGGAAAACTCACAAAATCTCTACAATACCAAAATTCTAGGAAGTTCTTCTATACTAATCCTCAAAGTTCATCTTAGGTTTACGTGCTCTAATCAGAGTTTATCTAAATCTGGCTTCCAAGGTTTGTACTAAACTTCCTTTGATACCAACTGTAACGCCCCGACCCCAGTTACCTAGAGTTGGTGCATTAATTACATAACATTGGCATGATCACAAGAAAGATCAAATATTGAAAGACCGATTGGTTTAGTGCCTTGGAAACACTAGATATATTCATAACTCTTACATTACATCATAAAATGAAAAACTACTACAACAACATATTGTCTCCATAATCCACACTCATATCCCCACATAATATCCCTGCAGGTCATTCATAATTTACTTCTTCACTTCCTGGTAAAAATAAAACATAGAAAAGGGGTGAGCTCAAATGCCCAGTAAGGATAACAATATAGCGGAAACTTTCATATATAAGAATAAACATTTAAGGCAATGTATAACTAAAACAAAAGCCTTTTAAACTTTAACTTCAACATAGTATGGCATAAATAAAATGAAATAATGCCATTTACTTATTCACATGGATATTCTACTAATCTAATAATCACATGCAATATCAATAACCACTTTCATAATGATGGAATGCATAATGCCAGACTATCATAACCACATAACCAAGGCCTCATGCCAAGACTACAAATAAGATTTTTCCAAGGCCTTGTTCCAAGACACTAGATTGTCTCATTAGACCTACCGATGCATCGAGGATCTATAGCGGGCTCCACCCGTCACATATTAAGTCCAATGCATTCCCATATGAAAAGGTTTAAACATAACATAAACATTCGTATTAAAACTAGCATACGAAATGTCAATACTTTCACCATAAACCATGAATGGTATATAAAAAAATAGCACATCCACAGTCAAACATATCACAAAACCTTCAATACAATATAAAAGTTTTGTATCATAATATATCATCCTCAAATAAGCGTAAAATCCATTAAAGGATGTTGACATAGATGAAATCAAAACTCTTTTTAAAGAAATATCTCTTTCTATTTTTAAATAATTTAAGAGACATATATTTATAAAATAAAACATTTTCTTTGAAAATATTCTTATAAGCTTGTAAGGGAAGCTTTGACGACTTTATAACGGCGGAAAATAACCGCTCTCGCCGTATAAGTTAAAAAAAACATTCTTATCTTTAATTATGTCGAAAAGGTTAAAAAGCACCTTGTTTGGAAAACGACGGAAAGATTCCCTTATAAACCTCTTATAAAAAGTCAAACAAGGGTATAAATGACTTTAACCCATATTCTTTTAAATATTAAAAATGTTTTGAAATACATTTTGAAGAAACATGGATGTGGATGATAACGAGATCCCAGTAGATTATTACGTATAAACAACCTCGGATAATGAAGAGATTGTGAAATAACCTTACCTTGAACTTTCCCTTAGTCGATGGTATTTTAACTTCCTGTATAATAATTAAAACATTGTTATTAAATTATAAAATAATCATATACATCACTATGATATCATATATGATCTTTTAACATTGCTTTATTAATAATATCTTAGTATTATCGTTGTTTCGGGTGTGAACTTACTTGTTTTATTTTATATGTTTTGTTACGTAAGCCATGTTTGTAATGGATAGGTTGTATATTATTCATATCCAGAATGATATCAAGTCCTTAAACATCATTTTTAATTCATCAAATGATAATTATACTTGAATGGATACGATGGAGAATGAATCTTATCGCGTTTGTGGAGACGGTAGTCCGTACGTATGCATGAGCGACAATATCATTTTTTGATATTAAAATAATATATATAAATGGATGTTATATCATATATACAGAATAATTAACATGTTATATTTATTATTTACATGAGTTGCACATAATTATTATACCCATCCAAATAATAATATATTGAATAACAATTACACCACGACGTGGAGACGGTAAGCCGTACGTACGCACGTATGGTGACATGTTATTCAAAGGGTGGATAGAATACTGAATATGGTTGTACCATATTTATAATAACATCACAGTATATGTGAGATACTAGAGTTATTATTTTAGAATGGTAAGAACAAAGAAAGAAGAAGTGGAAGAAGAAAGGAACTTGAAAAGCGGTGGTGAAAACATTACCTCTTCTTCGGGTTCTTCCATTTGATTTGATCAAAAGGGCTCCTTATGTTGGCTTTCTGATCAAACTAAGGACTCTAGGTTGTATTGAGGGAAGTTGGGAGAGTATTTGGGCAGTTTTTGGCCGAGCCATGTGGCTTGAGAGGTGTGAGGAATGAGTAGAAGTGGTCTCCTTTTATAAGGGAGAGGAGGGGCTCTTTAGGAAAGAGTGAAAGTATTACTTTATAATATAATTATATTCGGTTTATAATGGTCCAAAAATCATTACGGTCGAAGATAAGATGACTAATATTATAAATAACATCAACCAATAAGAATTGGACAGGTTTTAGATAATATTTTAATCATTATAATCTTATTTATTTAAATGATTTATTAACGAGGTAAACATTGCATCATTATTGTGTCATTAATAATTTAAATTATTTGATGTCTAAAAATTATAAATAAAATATCATTATGTAGGAAATCTTTTTAGCATTCTAATGAATATCTATAATAAAAAATCCAACATGTATAACCCTATGTAAAAATTGTTCTTCTAAAAGATGTAAGCTTATGCCATTTTTATTTTTATTTTAACTTTATTAATATAATGTGTCCCTACCACATACAAGTGGCTCCAAGGGGTCCCCAAATCGACCCAAGGATGACCATGGTCGGGTAGGTGTCCAAAAATAAGGTTAGGACACGTTTTAGGGTAATTTTGTATTATTATAATATTATTTTGTAACCCTTATTTACCGGATTTACCCTTTAACCATGGTAAATAAAATATTTACCGCAGTAATTATTCAAAATGTGTAAAAATAAAAGTTACCTATTTATATAATTTGGACATCCTGATTCCAAATATTTAATCCATTTTTCCAAATTCAAAACACAGAAGTGGCAGAAATTAATTTAAAAGTAATTCCCGTTGTTAAAATAGAAAGCGTGTTTTTAAGAGATAACAACTATCAAAAGATTGACACTTGTTTATGTCTGGTTTAATTGTGAAATTATGTCCAATGACAAACATTAAATTAAATGGTAAAAATATATTCTAAATATACTTTAAAACCACTCAAATTCATAATTTATCAATATTAATTATTTTGATTAAAAAAGTTGTTTTTAATTAAAATTTAGTAATTTTCACTATTCATCAAAATATAAAAGTTATCCGAAAAGTACCAAAATTTCAACCTAGGCTAATTTCGATATTCCGAATCCAAAAATGAAGTCCATTTTGAAATATAAAATATATATGATTTCAAAAAGTAGGTATTACTATTCACAACGGCTAGTTTAATTAGTTGTGGTGTGTGTTAGAACTCGAGGTTGCGTACAACACACGCTATCGCATTATTCGAAGGGAAACGTACCGTGGAAGATTGGGGTGTTACATTTCATGCAAGGTCAGGGTTGCACGCAGGAGGAGGCTTTACATTCACACGACTTGGGTTGAAAGAGGTTGGGGAGGATTACTCATATGTGGTCCCAGTCACTTATGGACCAACAAGGAAACTGTCACACAATATTCTTTACCTTGGGTGTTCCATGCTTTTATGATGTCCTAAAATATTGGTCTTACATGCAGCAGAGTGATACTTCGTCTTCTAGAGAGTCACCCTAAACAAGGGTGGTGAGCTTCTATTTATAGCTGAAATATTAGAAAATGGATGCAGAATATTCTGGACATAGAAGATGCCTTAAGTAAAAATTCATCATTTTCTATGACTATAATCCACACAAGGTGATGGTTTTACATACAAAATTTCATGTAAGAGGTTTTCTTACTAATTTTCCTTTTGTGTGAACCATCGATCCGTAATGCGCATCACTTCTCTCTTGCACACGATAGACTTAGATTTCATGGTGGTATTGGTCAATGATGTGGAAAATCCCATAGTCTTTAGCATATAATATCTTTATTCATAGGATAAAATATTTTGTACAAGCCTGGGATCTGGAACACACAATCCTTGATGATTCTGAAATTATCTTCCAGGGTGGGATGCATGTTTGGGTTTTCCAAAACTAACTTTGTATAGCTTCAAATGTAATTGTGGCATAAAAAATTACACCATTATAATTTTAGAGAAAAGGTGACCATAAGGTCAGGCTCTGAGGGAAACAATGAAAAAACGAATGCACTTCTGTGTGTGTGCATGAAATCCATGGTATGGTGCATAAGAATATTACATTCATGAAAAAATACATGGTACACAACTATAAATAATAAAATTGGCACCCTTGTTTGAAACTTTGACTTTCCATGTTATGGGCTTCAGGATCTTGTGCATGTACGTCTTCCTCTTACATGAAACAACTGAGATTTGGCCTCTTTTTTCACAAAAAATCTCTATTTCACACATCTCATTCAGTGACCAGACCTTGGTCTTGCACGCTTTCTTAATTTCTCATGCACAACATCTCATTTTTCATTCAGAATCTTCCTTCTTATGTTCACCTTCTTTAGAATTTTTCAGTATCACTTAAAATGTCCAACCAACAGTACCCGTCTGACATTGAAGTTTCTGTTGCTTCTTAGAGAGTTAAAATGAAAAAAAAATCCTAATATCCGTCATGATAGAATGGTATTGTAAGAAAATAAGATGCTAATGTACATTATAATAGAAGTAAAATACATATATCCACTAAGAAACTATCTCCCACTATGGAATTTCGTGCTGTTGGATGAGGTCACCAACCCAACTCTCAAACTTGACACGTCGCGACCATGTTTTACATGAGAAGATGATCTCAATAATATTAATATAACTATTCACACAAATCCTGTGAGGGATAATGGGTCTATCATTGTCTATGCGTAGAAAAGAAAAATCATGATAGTCATAAGGGAGGAGCTAGTGGTAGAAGAATTCCTCTCCCACTACACCACTATTTTTCAGAGATGCATGGGGGAAAATAACATGAGATGGCACAATGATTGAGACCCATGATCGAGCAAAAACATTACTAATGAATGGGCGTGGTCATACTTGGTATGATACACTTAACTTGAGTATGGGGTGAAGGTACATCATATTATACTGTATGATGTTGTGTGAACATCACAATTCCATTTTTACCATCAACTGGAGATGGTGCCAGATCTCTTCAGTCGATGGTCCCCTGACACGAACATGTTTCATCTTCATCATGGATAAGTCAACATCAGTCTGTGGGTCATCCATTGAATTAGTTGTAGTCTAATGGATGGATTCCATTATGACGATTTCCATCTTCTAGGTAACACCTATAATGATAGGTAACAGAATCCTATCCTAGTGCTACACCTTCTAGAGGTGATGAAGAAGAAAGATGAAACATGCTCTGATATTCCATAGGGACATCCCATTCATGGAGTAGTTCAACATTTTTTTGAAGATTAAACAAAATGTGAGGATATAAATATAGGGGAAATAGTTCCCAATAGTGTCATAGAGGAGGATGTCCGGATCATACTGGTTGATCATAGAATAAAGAATGTTTGATAAATAGGGGTAAAACATGGTGGGAGGATGGGATCTACTTGTCCTTTACACCATGTTTACTACCTCATTTTTGAGTGGTTTGCTATTTCTAGTCAGGGAAACACAGATGGGACTACACCTAGGGATGCTGGTGATGTTGGAAATTTTGTCAGTTGGCAACAGAGTCAACATGGTGGTATCCGTGCTGACCCGACTCTATAGCCTTAAAATCCAAGTTACAAGGAGAAATACACTGAGAATTATTTTCAAACCATTTTAGTTCAATCTTCGAAGGATTTCAGAGCACTTTGGTGGTTATGAATTCAAGAACTCCATCAGCCCTCAAAATTCTATACTGTGGCTATATCTTTTGAATATTTTTGGGGTTCATCTAGTGGCTCTTGGCATGGTTGGGATAACGATTCATATGAGTTACCATATGAAATTCAACTTCCATCCCTTCTCAACTCTGTTTATTCGAATGGTGGAAAACCTTCAGGGCACATGGGAATAGAAGAGGTACCTCTAGAGTTTTAGATATAGAGTATTAATGGCCAAGATCGAAAACCATGTCTATACTCATATGTACACACAATTCTACTTTTCTAGGCAGTTTATGTACCTCCAACAAGTGATGAAGAGAGTCTATGTGGGGGTCCATGAGGAATGAAACACCTATATCCTTCATCAGCTATGGTGTATGCAGGTGAATATGAGATCATGTGAAATAATTTTGTTGCCTCAAACCAACATTTACAATAGTTTGTCGAGAGGGTATGCTAGAAACTAGGTGGAAGAATATCTAAAGGGAATATTGTGGAAGCATATTTAGGTGGTTTATAAAGTGAGAAAAGAGCTAGAATGGGTAGGAAGAAAGCAGTATGCTCCCTGAGGGGTGATCTAGCTATCTCCGGTAGCTCAAGTTAGAGCTTCAGTGGGGACGGTGCAAGGAATGGTTACACCCCTACCTTCTTGAGGACAAGGTTCTCAGAAATTTCCTTAGGATGAAGAAAGTGTCTTCCATACTAACAGAATCTAGGGAGGCTCATGGAGAAAAATTCAGGTACCTACTATAGTCGATTGTTGATTCTATATTACCATCTCTTTGGTCTTCTTAGAGAATGCTTCGAATGTCATTTTCAAAATAGAACCTATTATGAAAGATGATTAAATATAGAATCAATCTACCAGATTTTAGGACTATTTGAATCCTGACAATGGTTAGATTCCATTATATATACCCATATCTGATGGCCATGGATGCCTATGCCTTATCAAAAGGGAAATATAAACCTCCCTCCACCCCAGTGTGAGCGATTCTTGGTGAATATCCTAGGTGTCGGTAGAAACCACCCATAAATGATTTGTCTAAGGAGGAATTGATTGACAAGGAAGCATAAAATTCCAAAAATGAAGAATCCTAGGGATCAACCATCTTCAAGAGTGTCCCCCATAAAGTGTTGGAATCACCGCCTCTGAAAATTAATTATCCACGTTCCTCAAGGTATGTTTCAACTTACTTACCTCCCTTGATCTCTTAACTTTGATTATTTAGAATCTCTAACTGAGATTTCCCTGTACACGAGAACTTTGAAAAAAAATGGGCAAGGGGCCCTTTCTAGATGGGATGAAGTCACACTAATGAGTACTGGAGAGCACGCTCTGGGGCCTCTAGCTACAATTGGAGTAGTTGGTGGATTGGTCAAGGATGTTAGGGTGATGAACTTAGATCCCAAGGTCCTCCAAATTATCTTTAGGGCCACTTCCAGAAATTCAAATGGTGGTTCAAACTATTGAGGAAGTGTGTTTCCTAGGGTGACTCATCAAAGAAAATACTCTTCCTCAAGGTAGGAACATATTCTAATTCATTTGACCCTATTCAAATATTCATGGATCATTTTTGTCAACGCATTTTTATGTTCCATGTAGATTTACCTAAATCAATACAATAGGAGTCAGTGTCGGATGTTGAAGTACCGACGGACGTGTAGGGGTCTCCTATGGTAGAACACCCTACCAAGACTCAAGGACTCAATTTTCCAATGATCATATCCCATAAGTTTATTCTTCTCATGTAAATTCCCCATGTCATTTTTTAATCAAATTGAATAATGTGTTTTGGTTTCATGATGTGATTTAATGTTTGCATGATCATAAGTCAGATGAGGCTAGAACAATCAAGGGTCCTTCTTTGATAGTGGCGTTGGTTCTCAAGGCATTAGTCATCAAAGTTGATCCGATCTTGGCCCCATAAAAATAGTGCACTATGATTGTGAGTGACACCAATAGTGGGATAGAGATTAGGGATAACAGAGATGGAGTTTTTGAGGTAGAATCAAGTAAATACAACCAACCTCATGATATGGAGGCTATCCCATCCAAGAGGATGCCTGAGGAGGACCTTACTGCCACTATTATTGTGGATTTACCTAAATATGAGAATGAACCACCTGAAGAGATGTAATAATCTGATCATGATGTGGCCAAATAGAATCTTGTAATTAGACATAAGGTCTGGAAGTTCATTCAATGCTTAATAACCCGGACTCCAAAACTACAACTGGTTGGATGGATGGGGTCTCTTTACTGCTAGATGTTAAATTTTTTCTTCAGAGTAGTAGATGATCCTAGCCTTAATGTGTTGGTATAAAACTTCATTTCTAAGCAATTGTGTGAAAAAATCATCATTTAGTGGTTTCTTGGCACTAGTAGAGGCCCGATAGCATTCAGAAGCTCCAGAAAGACAATCAAGACATCCAACGTTACAAGGAAAGAAATGAACGTAATGATTTCATCAACAGCCAATCAGAGGTCTTAAGTGAACTAATGGCTCAGCTAGAGGATTCCAAGAGGCAGATGAGGTAGATGACACTTCAAGTAGCCTATTTCCTTGTTGAGTGGAACTGAGAACATACCAGAGATGATGAGATTCACACTACAATAGATGAGGAGGAAGTAAAGATTAGAAGGAGGTAATAGGTTCTTGATTCAACTCACCAAAGGATGGCAGAGATGCCCCACTCAATTTCTAGAGAAGAGCCATATGGGAAACTTTTCTTATAATTAAGAGAGGCTTAGACATGTGAATGACCTTTGCTAATTATCATAATTTTCTTTTCAACTTTCAAAACTTTTCGGCATTCATGAGAAAGCTTATTTTTCCATTTTAATTATTACACTCTGATAATAATTTTTAAAAAACTAAGAACCAATCCATATGATCATAGGAGTCTTCTTGGTGTGAGAAACAAGTACGACCATATGATTTCTAATTTTTAGGAGAATGTTAGATAACCGTCAAACACTTAGGGTCTACTATTTTCGACTAAAAATTTAGAGTTTTCAGGTTGAGAGAGGCTTCAAATGGAGAACGAGATCTCAAAATAGATGACTTTATTTTCTAGTGTGATCTAGTGCATGAATGGGGTAATTAAAATTGTGTTTAATTCTACTCAAACAAAGGGGAATGGAAATTGTGGATCACAATGCCCAGAATTTAGAACATAACGAGAGTGGTGTAGTGATACAGGATAACTACTAATTGTGTACGAAACATAACATTCATACCATTATCCTGGAATGGGGAAAAATGAGGGTTGATCGAGGACCATGTTACAAACATGAAACCTATATCAAAATGTCATCCAATGTATTTTCGAACATTGACCCAGGATGGTAGGTGAGCCAGTATGGCATGAGGCCATTTTTAAGTGGTCTCTTCAGACATGGAGGAGGATAAGGAACTAAAAAAGGGGCGTGAGAGGAATAAAAATGAAGTGATGGAATGATTGAATTGATTCCAACTCTAGGAATTATGTCACCATATATTAGATAACATTGGATTAAGATAATCAGTTAGATGAAAAAGACAAACTCATCTTCTAGGAAAAGCATTATCTCTAATGCTGATTGATATATGAAAATGAGAATGATGCAGTAGATGAATAACACCAAATTAGAGGACCTCTCAAATGAGGTCCTAGGATGTTTTTTAGTTTTACATGATGAAAATGAAGATGAGGGACACACAATTGAATTTTATATTGTAATGAAATTGGTCATGTAGTTTAACATCATATGGTTAGGATGGTGCATTGAAAAATTTAACGTCATGTGACCAGAACGTATCCCATAGTTTAATGTTATATCATCATGATTTTTCACACAATTTAAGGTTATATAGCCAAGAAGATGGTAAAAAATTTAAATTTTTGTTTCAAGGGATATGGTAAATCATTTTAATGTAATGACACATGAAACACAAAAGTGTTTATTCTAAGGGGACTTGTGAAACATGAAGGAAATAAACTCGATGTGAAAGATCCAAAAGAGGCTTGCATACCACAAAAGTATTATGAATAAAATGGTAAATATTTTAAGGTCTGTTAGCTTAGATCTTGGAAAATAGTTTAAAGTCATGCTGTTGGACTTGGACTCTTATTTTAAGGTCATAAAATTTGGACCAAGTACTTAGTTTAAAATCATGTTCTTGGGATGTTGACTCTTAGTTTAAGGTCATAGAGCTTGGAACATAGTTTGAACCAAAAGGATATGTGTAGCATGAATATTTGAAAAAACAAACATGAATGGGGTACTAGGAGGACCAACAACACACCACATAATCCTAGGAATATGTTCATGTAGTTTAATGTCATAATGCTTGGATCTGAACTTCCAGTTTTTGGTCGTAGAGTTCCGACCATGGGTTCTTAGTTTAATATCATATAGTTTGGACCCTAAACAAAAAGTTCACAGACATAATGCCTAGACCATGGGAAGTATCCCAAAGATGATGTTATTAGAATGGAAGAGTGAAAAAATAGACATTAATGAGGTCCTAGGAGGCCCAACACCTCTAAGGATCTGACCTTAACCATTACATCTTCTAGTGACGTTAGAACAGAATTCATTTTACTTCATACCAAAATATCTTTTAGGAATAGAGATATAAAGAATTTGGTTATAATTCATACATAAAAACCCACAATTATAAAAGTTGGATACTACTAAAATAGTATAAATTCTTTCCATAATACAGAAGTCTTTAAATTAAAACTTGATTTTGTTTCATGAAAAAGATTCACAACATTATGCATGGTTTCTTCTTTTTTCGTTACCCATCCTAAAACCGTGTGAAAACCTTCTAAAACGTGGGATGAGAAAAAAAATCTATGTAAGGAACATGAAAAGAAGGAAAGAAACATTAGTCCATGAATATTGATGAACACATTAAATATATACTTCTCACCATTAAAAGTAACATATACTTACATTATGAAAACACGAGGTTTCCATAAAACATAAAAGAATAAACATAACATTTATTTAACTTGGGGAATAATTTTATTACCATACTTAATTATTTTAATAAACCTCATGGATACCATATTATTTTTTACCCTCACTACTACTACCATATAATATAACCCTTATGGCTAACTTATGATGTAACTATCATAGTTATACTTAGAATAACCATTACGACCAACTTCTAACATACCCAATGAATTGGATGACCATTATCTACCCACATTTATTTGATTTATAATAGAACCAACCATCATCCTAATAATTCACAAGAACCAAAACATAATCATAAAACATGAATACTTGCATAATAAAAACATTCCATGAGGAAAATTACTTATTTTCAAAGAATACTACACACATACAATGGAACATGTTTTCTTTGAAAAAAATATAATTATTATAAATAACGACTCAAAAAATTAGTTTTTCATGAAAGTGGAAGAATTACCTAATTCCATATAAGATAAAAAGATAATATTTTTGTATTTTTTAAAAAGAGACATTAAAGAGGATTTTAAAAGGAAATTCTATTACATAAACCCTGAAAAAGATGATTATTTTAAAAAAATTGAAATAAATTTTAATATTAACATTTTAAAACATTAATTTTCATATAAATAAATTAATAAAAACCATTTTGAAATTTTTTTCATGAAGTATAAATATTTAGAAGAATAAATAATTAAAACAATTAAAACAATGTTGTAGTTAAAGAGTCTCTCACCTCAAGTTAGAATTCCTACTAACTTGTTCAAACCTCCTATATAATGGTTTAAAGAGTGTTATTAACTTATTAAATATATTTATAATACTTTATATGATCATTTTATCACATCTTTACACCCATTTAGTAATAATACTTTGATATTATCATTGTTTTAGGTGCATTCATTTCATGGTTTCATGGTCAGTTCATTATGGATTTTGTTGTAAATGGAAATAATAATCCAATAGTTGTAAGAAGAGGTATTAATACACTTCCATATGTTTACATTTTTCCATAAATCCATTTTAATTTCCAAAATGGGGATGATTGTTTTGATAAAATGTTAATAATAAAAGTTTAGTTTATTTTTGTATTTTTTCCGACCTTCACAAACTAGTTTCATTTTGTTTAATATTATGGAAATATATTAATTCCAGAATGTGAGACCATATAATATATATATATATAGTTCATTTTAAAAAATTAAGGGAATTTAAACTTTCCATGAACACAGTAAAGGGAAAAAAACTCATCATCTATGAAGTTGACATATCAATATAACCATGGACAACGTTTTCATTTTTAGTAATAAAAGGAGAATATAATATATTTGATGATGGAAATACCATAAACACAATAAAATAAAATTATATATATATGATAATGGAGCCATCATGAAACTTTGGATAGGGGTGATGATAAGGTATAATTGAGAAATAATTTATAACAGAAGATGGAATTTACCTTTTAAATATTTTATCCTGGAAAAACTCTTTAAGGTACTCGGAATTTAACGTTTTTTGAGGCCAAAAACACTAGAATGTACATAGGGATGAGTATAATAGAATTTGGAAGTGGATGGTTGAGAAATAAGGCTCAAGGTGATGAAATTAAGCGAAGGAAGGATTCCCCTTTTATAATTGAAGTGAGGGGAAAATTAGGAATTACTTTAAATATTAAAATATAATAAGGATATTATAGGGATAAATACTTAAAAAAGCCATAAAAATTTGAGTATATTACATTTTCGAAAAAATATCATCATATTTGGCCTTATTCTATATTTTTGTGATTTTTTAATAATTTAATAACTTATAATAGTCATGAAATATAGTTTTTGTCAAATTTAACACTATTCATAACTATGACTTTAAAAACATTAAAAAAATATTAAAACTCAAGAAAAAGATTTTATTATATATTTTTATTGTCATATTAATCTATATAATTCATTTATTAGGTTAATAATCTTTGTTTCAATTTATTTTACTATTTTTAATATAATTTATTTTATTTATCCATTAAATTAATAATTACTATATCATAACTATGAAAACACTTAAGGTATTTATTTTTCAACTAAAAATTAAAAATAAATTTTAATTATTAATATAAATATTTTATAATTTAAAAAAACTATTTATGGTTGAAAAATTCTTTTTCAAAACCTTAAATTTAAATTTTATACTAATTGATAAACATAGCATAAATAACTTGACTTTCTTTGAAATAAAATATTATAAAGGGATTAAAGTGATCCAAGTGGATACAAAAGGTAAAAAATTTGAATAAAAATGATATTATGGCTATAAATTACTCATAAAAAAATAATTATTAAAATTTTTTGTTTATTTAATAGTTTTTATAATTTTAATTAAAATCATTTAATTTATTTTTCTTCCACCCACACAAGAACTACATCAACATTTCATAAACATTAATGTTAATTATTCCATATATTAAAATTAAAAATTAATCACTATCATAAAAATAAATAAATAAGGTTCAATATAATCCAATATATAATTTCATTATGTATATTTACTCATATCAATGACAAATAAACTACTTTAATTTTGTTAATTTATCTTTTATTTCCTCATGCAAGCATTGCACTTACATTTGGAGAAGATTAATATTATATAACATTAAAATTATAAAAAATAATGAAAAAACATAAATTATACACAATAATTATGAAAAAAGTCATGAAAATATTCTTTATCACTCAATTATTATCTATAAGAAACAAAATTAGACTTTGTCAATGCTGCGCAGGCACAACATCAGCACTGAAAATGATTTTTAAACTTATCATGAAATAAATTTTAATTTACTTGAACTCAATTATTTTTTACTATATTTATTTTATAATATCATAATTTATTCATTAAATAAGTCGAAAAATTTTTATATCATAATTATGTATTGATGATGTCCTAAAATACAGTATTTTAAAAAAACTGTATTTTTAATATTCACAAATAATTTATCTTTTTCAAAAAATTATCAAAATTTCACCATCAAAGAATTTTGATATAATGATTTAAAAATTATAGTTTATTTTATTGAATAAATTTTTTAAATTTCTCAGAAATTAATTTTAATATTAATTCAAAAAAATAAATAAAAGACATTTATGAAGAAAATCAATTTTTGAAAATCTAAATGACTTTACCAAAATAATAATCTCATTATTTTATGATAGTTTACAAATATATTTATATTGATTAGGATTTTTTTATAAATCTTTTAATCATAATCATACATTCTAATATAATAGTTAGGTTATGAGGGATACACTTTAAATAATAATATTTAGTTGTTCATTTTACACTTGGTGTTGTGTATCTTGTACAATATGAATCATAGCGTTTCCTTTTAAAAAATATGAAGATGTTACACTACCCCCTTTAATAAATTTCATCCTCAAAATTTGAACTCAGGTTCAGTTAATAGGATTTGAATTTCCAAAAAACCTGTATTGAAACTGCAAAGCGTAAAAATGATTATGAAAACTTCCACTTAATAATAGAGAAAATAAAGTGTGAAGATCACAACAGGTAACAAATATTTGGTTTCCATATCGAAAAATATGGATATGGAAGAGAAAAATAACTCTCAAATACTGATATAGTGTAAGATAGAACATGTTTATGAGAATATTAAACACCCCAAAACCATAAAGCTTTGATATGTTACGATGACATGGATTTCTCTGTAAGAAAAATAAATGGATAAAATTTTAATCTAAAGACCCCTTTTTCTAGTGTTTTTGAATTAATTTACTATCATACTAAAATCATAAGGAAATATATTTACTTTAAAATTAAAGTTTCTTCCTTTAATTAATCACCACCATAAACTCATCTCTTTCTCCAATTGATGATTATGGATTTTTCATGCCTGAAGCATTAGAATGAACGTCAAATTAATCACATAATCCAAAAAGGATAAACTATTGATTTCTATAGTCTTGAAAAATTAACCAAAAAAATGTTAGTACAAGATAAGATAATTCTATGAAAGTAATAAACCTTTATATGATAACAAACTATTTTATTTCCCAAAATTCAACAGTAATAGCCAAGGTTTAACACAGATTATTCAATAAGTAACTATTATTTAAATTCTTAAAAAAATATTCCAGACTATGATTAAAACCCCAAAAAAATTATATATTTCCAAGATAATATTTAACTTTATCCCCAAATAACATCAATGGATCTTAATGTCTCATAAAAAAGTGTAATTTCTCTAATCATATAATCTCCATGATATGAAAATCATTTCTATAAATAACATGAATCACCATAAATCCTCAATAAAATCATATTTGACTCCAAAATACAATTAAAAATTTATTCCTAAAAAAAATACAAAAATATTATATTTACCTTAATCATATAAGATTCCCAAAATAATAAAAATATTCTGATATTACATTAATCACTAAATGACCAAATCTAATTTCAATCCCATGGTATTTTATAAGATAATAAATATTTCCCCAAAATCAACTTAATATTGATCTATCAAATGAGTTAACTAAGAATAAATGGTCATACGAACCGGGACTTCATGTAGGAAAATGGGATGCCCTTTACCCTTGTCACCCTTTAGTTGTGAGTTCAATTTCTGGGCCCTTTCCAAACCTAAAGAGTTTTCACCCGAATTATGATTTATCCGCTTTTTAAATGATAATTCTCATAAAATTAATAGAAATATTATGAACATCCTCAAAAATAACCAAAAAGTTTTTAACATTAAAGAAAATATTTACACACAAAGGTTATCTCATACCATTCATTTTTCATCTCAAAATGTAATAACCCATAATTATTTCAAAATTAAATGACTTTAAAAATAAATTTTGTCACCTTAAAATTTTATAACTTAAATATTCAAAAGATATTTCTAATAATTTGATCTTATGATCAAACATAAAATTATAATACTATGATGATATTTATAAATCTTAAGAAGATATCATAATATACAATGTTTTTTAAACCATTCTCTGATACCAGATGTAATGACCCAACCATAACCATTACATATTCTAGTAAAATTAGACTAGAATTCCTTTTATTTCATTCCTAAAGATATTTTACATTTATAGTTCTATATAATTATGTTATAATTTATAAAAAACATCCCACAAGAATAAGAAGTAAATACTACTAAAATAGTATCCACTTTTTCAATAATATAAAAGTCATTGAAGAAAACAAGATTTCATTTCATGAAAAAGCTTCAAAACATTCGGTTTGGCTCCTTATTTTTTCTTACTCATCATTTAACCCTGTGAAAAACATTTTAAAACATGTTATGAGAAAAAAATATAATTAAGGGACATAAAAATAAGGAAAGAGACATTAGTTCATAAATACTTATTAACACATGAAAGATATACTTCTCATCATTAAAAGTAACATATACTTACTTTGTGGAAAATTGAGGTTTGAATAATATATAACAATCATAAACAAACCATTTAGGTAACTTGGTGGAAAATTTAATTACCATAATTACTTATTTTTTTAACCCTCATGTCAACCATATGATTTGTAACCCTAACATCTACCTTACAATATAACCCTCACGACTACCTTCTGTTGTAACTACTGCTGTTACACTTTGAATGACTATTATAGTCAACTTAAAAAATAACAAATGCATTGGAGAGATATCACAAACCCACCCTTATTTATTTTATAATGGAACCACCCATCATCATGACAATTCATAATAACTAGAACATAATCATAAAACATGAATAATTACATAATAAAAACATTTCTTGAGAAAAATTACTTATTTTCAAAGAATACTACACACATATATAAGATTTTTCTAAAAAATAAACATGTCATTATTGTAAATAATGATTCAATAAATTAAGGAATCATGGATGTTGTAATTTCCCGATTCCAGAATCCACCCAGAGGCACCCCGTACCCGGTTGGTCACATGGCCTCAAGTGCATTTCCCTAAACGCCAGAGGCTGCCGACTAGCAGTGAGGGTCTTGGGTGTGATAGTGGGGAATCTAGGCCCTCATTGGCAGAGTAAACAGTGGAAGAAAAAATAAACATGCAATATCGGAAGTAGTAACAACCAACAATATAACAGCGGAAGACTAAATCTACAACTGGAGTAAATATGTATATATGAAATGATGCATGATACATAACTAGGAAAGCAGCCAAACAAGTCACAATGTTGGAAAACACTACAGTACCAAAACAAGTACAAAAGAAAAGTAAACATCACCTCAGCATCGCATGCCAAATCTTGGTCCCATGCTCTCCTACTCCAAGAAATCAAGTTCTAAAAGTCGAAGGGTGCTTTCCTTTGTCTATACCTACAACAACATAGTACTCTTGGGCCCAAAAACATGGCCCAAACAGGGTGTGAGATAAAATCCCAATAGGCATTCACCCGAAGATCTGTTCCTAAGAGACAGAGAGTATATGGCAGGTAAAAGTACAATAAGCAGTAAAAAACAACAGCAAGAAATAGGCAGTAAACAGTAAGCAGTAAAACAGGATGATACATAGCAACAATCAATCCACAACAAATCAACAGTAGTGAAAAAAACAGCTAATAAGCTAGAAACCCTCTGGGAAGTACTCACACCCATCCCCTCTGGTCTTATCCAAGAAGTACCACAACCCGCTGGGTAGTCCACTCAACCTAACCCCTCTGGCTTGGTCATACGAATTTATCATACTCTCTGGGGAAGCTCACTCGGTCAATTCCCCTTATAGTATAGGGTAGTCAGGGACACTCATGAGTAAGATCACGTGGTCTAGACCTCTTATCCCCAAGGTCTAGAGACTCTTTGAGGAAGCCATCTCGTTCAATTCATCATATAGCCTCAGCTATACCACAGACTCTCTGAGGAAGCTCACTCGGCCAATTCCTCCTCTATCCTGGGAAGGTTCTTAAAGAGATTTAAACAAGGTAAGACTCTCTGAGGAAGCTCACTCGGTCTACCCTCCTGTAGTCTATAAAATCCAAGACTCTCTGGGAGCTCACTCGGTCCATCCACACTGTAGTTTGTAATATCTAAGACTCTCTGGGAAGCTCACTCAATCTATCCCTTATAGTCTATAGCACTAGGTTCTCTCAGCCCCGTGCCATTCAGTGCATAATAATGCTATAAGGCCAAAGTACACCTGTAGAGCTACTTGGCTAACCAAAGTACACCTATAGAGACACATAGCTAAACAGTCTACAAGGAAACAAGTATGTCATGAGTTTCACTTCAACCTATAACCACGAGGCATGAAAACAGGTGTAGCAGCCAAACAAAATCGAGACACAAAGGTTTTAAACAAAACAAAGAAAGGAAAAAAATATCCAAGAACAACAAATTATCCTCTATCATGGTCAAATTACCTCTACACAAGCATACAAGTAGGGTAGGAAAACAATGAAGGCAAAAAGGGGTAACACACAATACCTCGTTCATGGGTATCGGTGGGAATTCACACATAAACTCAGAGACATTGAATGGTAAGGTACAAACCACCAACCCAGATCCTAGGAGATTGATATACTTGAACCAGAGCGGAAGATTATCCCTAGAACATCATAGATCTAAGAAAACGCACAAAACGTTCAACCTTAGATAACTTGAGAAGGAGGAAGAATTTAAAAACAAGGCTCAAGAAGAAGGAAGAACTCACTTTTATGCTTCAAATGCAATCGACAGAGCTCGAATCGGATAATGGATGAAGGCTCTAGAATCCAGAGAAGTTTCATGGCCGTACGAAATCTCTTGGTCGAACCAGACCTAGAAGAAGTCGATTATGATGATGAGGCGCGACCCCTGTCCGTTTAGTGAAAAAAAGGAAAGTACATGACGTGTATTTATAAAGCACACGGTGTGTAGTGGGTTTTTCTTTAATCCTCCAAAATGGTCCACCACGTCACCCCCACACACCAAGTGTGTGGTCCATACATGGACAACACACAGTTTCGAGCGGGAAAAGAGTACACGGCGTGTACTCAGAAAGTACACAGAGTGTAATTAAAAAATTTCCAGAAACTCCAAAAATTCTCAAAAACTAATGAAAAGGAATGACATACCTGAAACGATGATCCGAGTTCTTACAAACTTCCCCCTTAAAGAAATTCACCACCAAATTTCCCTAGATGGATATAGAAGAAGAAACCTCGAACAGGTCTGTCCAATGCCATCAAATATCGGCCTCCCACTCCCAAGTCTTGTCCTGTACTCGCCCATGCTACCATAACACTTGTACTAGAGGAACATACCGGCCTCCAAGAACCTTTTTACTGCGATTGAAAATCCGTATAGGATGCTCTTCAAATGGCACATCTGCTTCATGCTCAACCTCCTCGGGCTGAAATACAAGAAACGGGTCTGAAAAGTATCGTCGGAGCTGAGAGGCGTGGAAGACGTCGTGCCTAGCTTGATACCTCTGAGGTAGTTGAAACTGATAGGCAACTAGACCAACTCTCTCCAATACCTCAAACGGGTCGACGTACCCCGATGAAAGCTTACCCTCTCTCTGAATCCTCTTGTATCCCAACCTCGGTGCGACACACAGGAAAACCTGATATCTGACCTCGAACTCAAGAGGTCATCTCCACTGATCAACATAAGACTTCTATCGAGACTATGCTATATCCATAATCTTATGAATCAACTATATCTACCATGAGGTCTCCTGAACAAGACAAGGTCCTAATAAAGCTACCTCTCCTGCCTCCAGCCAGCATAAGGGTTATCAGCATGGCCTACCGTACAGAGCCTTGTATGGTGCCATATGAATGGTCTCCTGAAAACTATTGTTGTAGGTGAACTACAAAAGAGGTACATGCTTTTCCCAAGAACTGACTAAGTCTAGAATGCATGCTCGGATCATATCCTCAAGCACCTGGATCGTGCACTCGGACTAGCCATCAGCCTGAGGATGGTATGCTGCACTCAAAAGTACCAGGGTACCCAAGGCCTTATGAAGTCCCTTCCAAAACTGAGAGGTAAAGCGTGCATCCCTATCTAAAACAATGGAGTGTGGAACTACATGTTGATTTACAATCTCTCAAATGTACAGTCGTCCCAGATCATCAACACTGAAGGTCTCCTTGATCGGCAAAAAGTGTGCTACCTTCATAAGCATGTCGACGATGACCCAGATAGCATCAGTTCCCCGAGGTGACCTCGGTAACCCGGTCATGAAGTCCATAGGGACATCGTTCCACTTCCACTCCAAAATGGGTAACTACTATAAAAGCCCTACTGGTCGCTGATGCTCTGCTTTCACCTGCTGACAAGTAGAACATTTCATGACAAAACCAGCAACATCTTTCTTCATACCAGGACACTAGTACTGGCGATGAAGATCCCGATACATCTTGGGGATGCCAGGATGAACTGCCCAAACTGAGGAATGAAAATCTTGTATTAGCTCCTCGCGTACGTCTTCTGGCACGCATACACGTCCCTGGAAATGCAAGATCTCATCCTCGCCCACTATCCATCCAGAAAGAGGGTCCCCTCCTGACACACTCTCCCGCAAGACTACGGCCTCCGAATTTGATAGCTACCTCATTCGTACCCGATCAAGAAGTGTAGAGGTAACAGCCAAAGATGAAAGAAAGGTCTCTCCCTGCATGTCTTTCACCTCCAGATGCATCTCAGATAACAGAGCCATAAGATGCCACTCTCTGCGGGCCTCCTGAACTGCCTGAATCTGAGTTCCCCTGGTCAAAGAATTAGCCACTACATTACCCGTTCCCGACATATAGGTGAGCTCAATGTCAAAGGACTGAAGATACTCAACCCACCTTCACTGTCTCAGATTTAGATCGTGCTGAGTGAAGATATACTTGAGACTCTTGTGGTCGGTAAAAACTACCAAGTGCTCTCCCATAAGATAGTGTCTCCAATAGCGTAAGGCTTGAACAATGGCTGCCAACTCCAGATTATGCATTGGGTAGTTTCTCTCATGTGGCCTCAACTAAGTAGACCTATAAGCAACGACCCCATCTCCCTGAATAAGCAAAAATCCTAGCCCGATACCTGAAGCATCACAGTAAACAGTATAGTCCTTGCCCGGCTCCGGCAAGACTAGTATCAGTGATGACATCAACTTCCCTTTTAGCTTCTGAAAGACTGACTCAAAGGAATATGACCATAAAAACTTTCCCCCCTTCTTGGTCCGACCTGTCAACAGTGCTTCTAGGCCCGAGAAGTCCTGAATGAAGTGTATGTAGTACCCAACCATCCATAGAAAACTCTACACCTCAAAAACATTCTTCGACTGCTCCCAGGAAACTACAGCTCTCACTTTCTCTGGGTCCAAAGATACTCCATCCTCTAAGATGACGTGACCCAAGAAGTGAATCTGATCCATCCAAAAGTGGCACTTCGAGAGTTTATCATAAAACCGATGCTCTGTTAGTGTACTCAGAACAATCTCAAGATGTGTGGCATAGTCGTGTTAAGTATGAGAGTACACCAAGATATCATCCATGAAGACCACAAGAAATGAGTCCAAGTTTGGATGGAACACTCGGTTCATCAGTGCCATGAAAACTTCTGGTGCGTTCATGAGACCGAACGACATGACTGTATACTCGAAAAGACCATACCTTCTCCTGAAAGCTATCAGAGGTATATCTGATGGTCTAACACGCAACTAATGTTAACCGGACCTCATGTCGATCTTCAATAACACCCAGGATCCTCAAAGATGATCAAAGAGGTAATCGATCCTTGTTAAGGGATATTGATTCTTGACTGTCAACTGGTTCATCTTCCAATAATCCACACAAAGCGGAAGGGTACTGTCTGAATTCTTCGCAAACAGGACAGAAAAACCCCAAGGAGAGGTACTGGGTCGGATGAAACCCTATTCTTGCAACTCCTCCAACTACTTCTTGAGCTCCTTCAACTCATGTGTCGCCATCCTATAAGGAGGAATGGACACTGATGTCGCTCCTGGCATGAGCTCAATCGAGAAGTCTACCTCACACTTCGGAGGTAGACTTGAAAAGTCTTCTGGAAAGACATCCTTGAAACGATCCACCACTGGAGGAATGTCTAACTAGAAAGTCCCCTGGTCATCCAGTTAAATACTAGCAATCTGGACTGTAACTTTCCCAAGCCCTTGATGCTCTAGTCCAGCTCTAACCGCCTGGATATCCCACTCGCCTCTATGAAGGAATTATCTGCCCTGTGGTGATATGAAACTCACCTTGTGGAGATAGAAATCGACGATTTCCTGGAAAGGAACTAACCAGTTCATCCCAATAATGACATCATAGCCCATCATATCTAGGACCTAGATGTCCCATAATAAATGACACCTTGAAACCTCAATAAGTAACTCTTCGTACTTACGTACGCTAGATGTCCTCATTCCCAAAGGTGTGTCAAGAGTCAACAAGTTGGCAGACGAAAAGATACAGAGACCAAGGCTTTACACGACAACAAAAGAGATAAAGATATGGGAAGCACCAGTATCGAAAAGGGATGAAGATAAAACTGAGGCTACTAAGATCATACCTAGAACTGTAGAAGGGCCAGGATCCTGCTCTTGATAGGTCTTCTCCATGGTGAAATATTGGCCTGCACCGCGGCCCTGTGCCCCTAGCCGATCGCTCTGAGATGATCCACTCTGCTGTCACTAATGACCTAGTGACTGACCACCATGGCCAAGACCTCAACCTCGACCTAAACGGCCGTAAGAACTCTAGTTCCCTGATTAGTGGGAAACTAGTGAAGCATCTCCAAAACGCGGGGTCATAGAGAAACCCCTACCACCAGAAGAAGTTGAGAATATGTGACAGAAACACTGAAGATGACCCATATTGCCACAAGACCGGCACTCCATTGCATCTCTCTGGCACTGTGGCCTAGTATTCCCACTCCTACCACATTGTTAGAACAAAACCTGGCTGCTAGAAGATGCATCCCACGAACCTCGATCTCTTCGAGAAGACTCTCTGCAATGCTTCCTACTGTCCGTAGGAGGAACACCAGCTCTGGATGACGAACCGCCCTGGCTCAGTGCTCCGGAATCCCTCAGATTGCACTCAGTGATCAGCACCTGGTTGACTATGGAGGATATAGAAGTCAACTGGAAGTTATTCACTTGGGAATGGATCTCCTTCCTGAGACCTTCCTCAATGTTCCTAGCATGAAACAACTTATCACCTACTGGGATCGGTGTGAAACACTGCAGATCAGTAAACCGAGATGAGTAATCCATAATAGAAAGAGTAACCTACTATATACTCATAAACACCCGGGCCCGATCGGCCCTCAAGGTCTCTGGATAGAAGTAGCCATAGAAGGTGCGTCGAAACTCGTCCCAAGACATATCCTGCTAAGGCCCTGACTATGAGATCACCTCCCACCACCTCTTGGTGGTGTCATGGAGCATATAAGTATCCAGCTTTACCATTTTCTATGGAGGGATCTCTTGGTGATCAAATATGGTTAGTGTGGCCTCTATCCACGAGTCTGTAGCCTGGGGTCCTACATCCCCTGAAATAGTAGGAGGATGCTGCTGTTGGAAAACATTCGTCAACTCAGCCATCAACGGGGCAGGAGGAGGCGCTCCCTGGAAGGTCTTCATCATCATCAGGAAGTACTCCTTGAACTGTGCCTCAGCGCCTACAATGGGTATAACTGCTGGTGCCAAGGCTGGAATAGCAGGAGGATCTGCAGGAGGTCCCTGGTCGTCCATATCCGATGTCTGGTCACCATCTAGAAACTGATGCATGACCAGAGGACATCTCGGAGGCATAGCTATGAAAGATCAAAAACACACCTTAGATCAGGATTAACAAAGATTTAAAACAGAAGAGTACAAAACAGGAACAAGGTAAGAAAAAATCATGTTTTACAAAACACGACTACACCGTATGTATAAAAACTACACGGTGTGTCTACTTAAGACATTAACATGGGTGTGTACCCTAGCCCGATAGGTCGTATAACACACCAAACGACACGGCGTGCTGTTCCCACACACTGTTTGTACTTGAACTCTAAACCCCTTCCCGAGTCTCCTTACACAGCTAACCCACACTGTTCAAACTAACCCTAGACTACACGGTGTGTTCCCTAGGGACACGACGTGTACTAGACACTGCCTCGGCGGCCCGAGTTATTAGTTACATGGCCGTCTACATGGCTGGAAATTACACGGGGTGTTCCGAACAAACACGACGTGAATAAGAGAAGGTGACACCGTCCCGTGTTGTTCCTAACACGGCCGGGTACCTAGGCAAGACTACACAGTGTGTTCTGAAAGCAACACGACTTGTCTTAGAGAAGGTCATGTAGACCCGTGTTGTTTGTGACACGGCTGGATACCTGGACAGAACTACACGGCGTATTCCTTTACAAAACGGTGTGTTATACTCGAGCTTCCCTGACCCATGTTGCTAGTGACACAGCTAGGTACAAGGCTCTAAACTACACGGCGTGTACATACCGTACACGGCGTGTTCTTGAATTTATTTTCACAAGACCATGTTCTAGCACACACAGTCAGTAACACGGCCTAAAAACTACACGAAATGTAACCAGAAAGTACATGACGTGTATTCTGGGTTTTTCTAGGAAGTAGATCAGAAACTGCATAGAATCCAAGAAACAAGGAAAACAAAGCAAAGAGGTTCCAAATTTCGATCCGTGAGGGCCCATACTCCTCGCAAATCAGAGCTTGGAATCCCCTACAGTCAGGTACAAGAGAAAACAAGATCATGATCCACCAATTTCTGATTCAAGAGGGCCCATAACACCTCACAAATCAAAACATGGCATTCATTTAATTAAAGTATGATACAATAATCCACTACCATGCAGCAGAAATTCTATCAAGCATCTATCAAAACAGCATGCATAATCTACAAAAAGTCTATCACAACAGCATGAAATCTCTAATGCACCCTAAATGGCATGGCATGTGATTTCTACAAGTGCCTATATGATGCATGAGATGGAATACTCTCATCTCATCGGGTTGCGACAGAAATAGAACTGTAATAACAAAACAATAACAGTACAAAGCATGTAAATCACTCTAGGTGAAATCATATCAACCGTAACATCTCAAGACCAGAAAACTGTAATAAAGGAGGTAGTATGTATTTTCCCTATACACGGGTTAGCTACTCCCAGGAAAAACTTATCACCAAGTACAAAATCCATCCTATACCTGGATAAGTCTCCAAATAGTAATGTAAGAGAAAAGAATCATTCTAATACCACTTTGTAATGTCCCGGTTCCAGAAGCCACCCAGAGGCACCCCGTACCCGGTTGGTCACAAGGCCTCAAGCGCATTTCCCCAAATGCTAGAGGCTGCCATCTAGCAGTGAGGGCTTTGGGTGTGATAGTGGGGAAACTATGCACTCATTGGCAGAGTACATAGTGGAAGAAAAAATAAACATGCAATAGCGGAAGCAGAAATAACCAACAATATAACAGCGGAAGACTAAATCAACAACTAAAGCACACACACACACACACATATATATATATGAAATTATGCATGATACGTAACTAGGAAAGCAACCAAACAAGTCATAATGTAGGAAAACACTACAATACCAAAACAAGTACAAAATAAAAGTAAACATCTCCTCAGCATTGCAAGCCAAAGCTTGGTCCCATGCTCTCCTACTCCAAGCAATCATGTTCCAGAAGTCTAAGGGAACTTGCCCTTGTCTATACCTGCAACAAAATAGTATGCTTGGGCCCAAAAGAATGGCCCAAACTGGGTGTGAAATAAAATCCCAGTAGGAATTCACCTGAAGATCTATGCCTAACAGTCAGTGAGTATATGGCATGTAAAAGTACAATAAGCAGTAAACAACAACAACAAGCAGGAGGCAGTAAATAGTAAGCAGCAAAATGGAATGATACATAGTAGCAATCAATCCACAACAAATCAAAAACAGTGAAACAGACATCTAATAATCCAGAAACTCTCTAGCAAGTACTCGCAGCCATCCCCTCTAGTCCTATACAATAAGTACCATAACCCTATGGGCAGTGCACTTAGCCTAACCCCTCTGGCTTGGTCATACGAATTTATGAGACTCTATGGGGAATCTCACTCGGTTAATTCCCATTATTTTCTAGGGTAGTCAGGTACTCCCTTGAGGAAGATCACATGGTCTAACCCTCTTAGCCCCAAGGTCTAGAGACTCTCTGAGGAAGATATCTGGGTCAATTCATCCTAAATCCTTCGGTATACCACAGACTCTCTGAGGAAGGTCACTCAGTCAATTCCTCCTCTATCCTGGGAAGGTTCATAAAGAGATTCAAACAAGGTAAGACTCTCTGAGGAAGCTCACTTGTTCTACCCTCCTGTATTATATAATATCCAAGTCTCTCTGGGAGCTCACATGGTCCATACTCTCTGTATTCTTTAATATCTAAGACACTCTGGGAAGCTCACTTGGTCTATCCCTTATAGTCTATAGCACTAGGTTCTCTCAGCCTTGTGCCAGTCAGTGCATAATAATTCTATAAGGACAAAGTAAACCTATAGAGATACTTGGATAACCAAATTACACCTATAGAGCCACTTAGCTAAATAGTCTACAAGGCAACAAGCATGTCATGAGTTTCACTTCAACCTATAATTGAGAGGCATGAAAACAGGTGTAACAGCCAAAGGCAAACCAGACCGAAAGGTCATAAATAGAACAAATAAAGGTAAAAAAGCATCCAAACACAACAAATTATCCTCTAAAATGGTCAAATTACCTCTACACAAGCATACATGAAAGGCAGGAAAACAACGAAGGCAAAAAGGGCTAACACGCAATACCCAGTTCACGGGTATCAGTGGAAATTCGCACATAAACTCAGAGACATTGAACGGTAAGGCACAAACCACCTACCTTGATCCTACGAGATCGATATACTTGAACCATAACAGCTGATTCTCCCCAGAACATCGTAGTATGAGAAAACGCACATAATTTTCAATATTAGATAACTTGAGAAGGAGGAAGAATTGAAAAACAAGGCTCAAGTAGAAGGAATAACTCACTGTTGCGCTTCCAACACAATCGACAGAGCTCGAATCGGAGAACAGATGGAGGCTCGAGAATCCAGAGAAGTTTCCTGGCCGTATGGTGTCTCTCGGTCGAACTAGACCTAGAAGAAGACGATTATGACGATGAGGCATGACCCCAGTCCGTTTAGTGAAAAAAAAAGTACACGATGTGTATTTTTAAAGTACACGGCGTGTAGTGGGTTTTTCCGTACTCCGCCAAAATCATCCTCCACGTCACCCATACACACCATGTGTGTTGTTCGGAAAAGGCCAACACATGGTTTTGAGCAGGAATAGAGTACACGGCGTGTACTTCAAAAATTTCCAGAAACTCCAAAAATTCTCAAAAACTCCAGAAAAGGAAATACATACCTGAAACGAACAGCCATGTTCTTACAAATTTGGGAATATTTTATCATGCCTTATTAGTTAAAAATAATAATTTTTTAATTTCATAAAAAAAAGACATTAAAGAGGATTATGAAAGGAAGGTCCCTCACATAAAACCTGGAAAATATCCCTTTATGAAACAATTTGTGAGAAATTTGAAAATTACCATTTTAATACACTTATTTAAATATAAATAATTTTATAAAAACCATTTTGAAAACATGGTCATGAAATATAAAAATTTAGAAGAATAAATATTTAAAATATTTAAAATAATGGTTTCTATAAAGTGTTCCTTACCTCAGGTTAGACTTTCTCGAAACATGTTAAAACCTTCTGTATAATAGTTTAAAGAGTTTTAATAATTTATTAATGAATTATATTATTCTTTAAAATACCTTATATGATCATTTTATATCATCTTTCCACATATTTATTAATAATATTTATTTTCATTGTTTTGGGTGAATTCATTTCATGGTTTCATGGTCGGTTAATTATGGATTTTCTTGTAAAATGGAAAAAATAATCCAAATGTTTTAAGAAAAGGTATCAATACACTAAAAAAGTTTAAAAGTACTCATACAACATTTTTATTTTTGATACAAGGATGATTCATTTGATAAAACATTATTTATAAAAGTTTAGTTTATTTTGGTGGTTCTTTCGACCTTTGTGAACTAGTTTTTATTTTCTTTAATATTATGGACACATATTATTTTAAGAATGTGAGAACATATATAATATATAAATTTAGGAAATTTTAAAAAATTATATGTTAATTTATACTTTCAATTAATGAGTTAAATAGAAACAAAAACCCATCATCCACAAAGGCGATGAATCAACATACCATGGATGCCGATTTCATTTTTAATCATAAAAAAAAGAATATAAAAGATTTGATGATGAATATAACATTAAAACAATAACATTATAGTATATATATATGATCCTAGATTTATCATTAATCTTTTGATAATGGGTGAGGATAAGGTATAAGTGAGAAAAAAATTATATGAGAAGAAGAATGAATTTACCTCTCAAAGATTTTCTCCTTGAGAACATACTTAAGGCACTTGAAATTGTTCTTTTTATGAGACCATAAACACTAGAATGTGGATAGAGATGATTAGAAGGTAATTTTTTAGAGCATGGACCAGTAATAAGGCTCAAGGAGATGTAATTAAGTTAAGATAGGAGTCCCCTTTTACAATTGAGGGGTAAAATTAGGAATTACTTAAAATATTAAAATATAATAAGGCTATTATAGAGTTAAAGACTTCCAAAATGCCTAAAAATCTCAATAGATTACATTTTGACCAAAAATCATCATATTTGGCTTTATTTATGATTTTTTGAATTTTTAAATATTTAAAAAAATATTACATTCAAGGGATATAATTTTTTTTTTTTCAAATTTAACACTGTTCATAACTATGACTTTAAAAACATAAAAAAAAAATTTATTACATATTATAAATTTAAAATTTATCTGGATAATTCATAGATCATATTATATTATATTTATTTAAATATTTTTAATATCATATATTTTTTTTCCATTAAATTAATAATTAATACATCATTATTATGAAATCCTTTAAGGTATTTATTTATTTCCTAAAAACTAAAAATAAATTATCTTGATATTGATAATTATTTTATCTTTATATACAATATTTATGATCAATACAATATTTTAGAAAACCTTATATTAAAAATTTATATTAATTGAAAACCACAGTGGAAAAAACTTGAATTTATTTTACATAAAATATTATAAGGCGATTAATGTGATCATGTGGATCCAAAATCTCCCTAATTAAAATAAAAATAAAATTATAGATGAACCTTACTCATCCAAAAATATCTGTTCAATTTTTTTGGTTAATTTAATGGTTCTTATAATTTTAATTAAAATCATTTTATATAGTTTTCTTCTACTTGAACAAGCATTACATTAGTGTTTCCTAAGCATTAAAGTTAATTATTTTATATATAAAAGTATAAAAAATTAATATCATAAAAATATTTTAATTAGGTTCAATATAATATTATATATTCATTAATTAAGTATATTTACTCATATCCTTGTTACGAAAACTTCTTTAATTTTATTAATTTGTCTTTTCTTGTCTTACGCAAGCATTGCACATGCATTTGGATAAGATTAATGTTATATAACTCTAAAATTATAAAATATCATCCAAAAAATAAGTTATACATAATAAGTATTTAAAAAGTCATGTAATGACCCTTTATCACTCAATTAGTTTATATAATGAACCAAATTTGACTTCATCAACGTTGCACATGCACTACATCATCACAAATAATGTTTTTATACATATCATGAAATAAATTACAATTTACATCTACTTAATAATTTTTGTACTATATTTAATTTATAATATTATAATTTAGTTATTAAATAAGTTCAATTAAATTTTATATCATATTTATTTCTCAAAAACTTCACAAAATACGGTATAAAAAAAGGTATTTTTTATTATTCACCAAATATTTAAATTTTTTAGAAAATTATAACATTTTACCATAGAATAATTTTGAAATTATAATTCAAAAAATTATGATAATTTCATCAAATAAATTGTTTAAAATATTCTATAAATTAATTATAATATTTATTCATAAAAAGAAATGAAATTTTTTTTTGAAGAAAACGTATTTCTGAAGATTAAAAATAACTTATAAAAAAAATAATGTTGTTATATTATGATAATTTTCCAATATATATCTATTGAGTAGGATCTATATATTTATTTGATAATTTAGTTATTCCTATTCATACCTTCCAATTTAACACCTAGGTTATAAGGGTCAAATTTTAAATAATAATATTTAGTTGTTCGTTTTATGCTTGGTGTTGCATATCTTGTATGTTATTGAGCATAATTTTTACTTTAAAAAAATATTAGGATGTTAAAATGACAAATCATGAATAACCAATAGGATTCTCACACAGTTTAATGTTTTTATGGTTGGACATGGAATCCTAGTTTAAGGTCGTATAGTTTGGACCATTGGATCTTTTATGTAGTTCAACCACGCCGGTGCACACTATACCAGAACTCCTAAGACCTCGTTAGTCATGATCGGTGTGGGAAAAAGGAATGGAAATGGGGGTTTTTGAACAGGTGGAAGCACAAATTAGGGGAGAGGAGATACTGAGTTGATAATTTTCTAGTGACATTGACCCTCCTACTCGATGCACGCAAATGCACGGGGGGGTGACACCAAGGGTGTTGGAGTTCCACAAAGATACAAAAAATTGGAAGGTAGGTAAGATGAGACTTCTGAGATCTGGATAATGGGTGAATAATGTGTAGGGATCAACTGTGGACCATGCTTAAAAAACAGGGACCTTAACCACAACAGTCAGTAATAGAGAGAACAAATGCAAGATTGAATATTGACCATGTTCTGAACACATGATTTGTTGTTTGTTACAAGATATCCATCAGGGTTTTAGCCCAGAGTGGGTGGTGATCCTCTTCTAGACACCATAATCATAAGAGAGAATGATTGTGTTTGAAATATAATGTAAATCCAAACTCAGAAAGACATGATGTGTGGTGATGGATTGATAGAATGTCCATGTAGTATTAAACACTATTAGTTCCACACAACAATGCATTTGAGAGCACCAATGGGGAGTATTGGAAAGTATGATTTGAACCTGGTTATTGATAATAGTTTAAGGTTATACTGCATGGAAGATGGATGAATGTCATGTGGGTGCAGTTTTGGTGGTGGAGTGGAAAACCCAACATGAATGAGGACTAAGAAGGCCCAAATCCACACACAATATACCCTGATATGACATGCACATAGTTTAAGGTAATGATTCTTGGACCACAAGATATCTATCAGTTTATGGTCTTGAAGCTCAAACCATATGGGTATAAGGGGATGAGTGATTTGATGAATTTGTCTCTGGTCCTGAAGAAGAGATGTCCAAAAAATCACTATGTATCCCATAAGGATGGAAATAAATCCACACATAGTTCTGTAAGGTGATACACATAGATTAAGGTCATATAATATAGACCATGGAAAATAGTTTAGAGTCATGTCACTAGGACTATAAGGGAAAAATTCACTCCAAGGTTATATATGTCATGAATGAGGTAAAACTCGATGTGAATGGGACCATGAAGGATCGTGTACCACATACATACCACAAGGAAAATGAAATATGGTTCAATTTCATAATGCCTGGACCCTAACAGGGACCAAGGGGCCAAAGGGTTAAATAATTCGTGTTTGGGCCAAAATATGAGTAGTTCATGTGTCACTATGTATCCCATAAGGATGGGAATCAATCCATACATATTTCTAAAACAAAACACGATAAGAGACCAACAATAGTTGGGGTGACCCTATCCGATGAGGGAATGAGTCATCCCACAATTATCATGAGGCATCCCATGATTGGTTCATGTGGAAAGATTTAATGACCATCCTATAATTTTCATATAAGGCGTCCCTATTATAAATGGGGTAAGAATTATGTTTTATGTGTTTGATAGGAATCTCAAAATTGTTCAGGGAAGGACTGTAGTTTAGAATCATGCATTGAGGACCTTAACTCCTAGTGCAAGTTCCTAGAGTCCAGACCATCATGAATGAGAGAATCTCAATTGGGTATGTGTAGTGAAATTTAATGACAGATCCAATATGAATGAGGACCAATGAAGCACAAAACCATACAATACATTCCATATAAAACCTTAATTCAGTTTAAATTCATGATTATTAGACTTGGAGAGGCTACTAGTTTAAGGTCTTATATCTCAGACCAATTACACTCTTAGATAATGTTAATAGAGTCTAGAACATTGGAAGGGGTCTCCTTAAATGGATATGTGTAGTACGACGAAGTGAAAAACCTGATGTGAATGAGGGAAAAATATTCCCAACACCAATCCATACATTCCTAATAATGTGTGTACATAGTTGAAAGTCATTATTCTTGGATAGTGATTCTTAGTTTAGGGTCCTAGAGATCAGAACTTTTGAATAGTTTAAGTTCATGTTACATGAACCATAGTATCTTAGTCTAAGGTCACAGAGTTCGTACCAATGAGTGGAGTTCCTCAACTAAGAAGGGATATGTGGGGCATGATAGGAGTAACTTGATATTAATGAGGACCAAAGAGGCCTGCACCATATAACACATTCCCTAGGTGATTCACACATAGGTTAAATTCATTATGCTGGGAATTCAACTCTCAATTTATGGACTTGGAGATTGGACATTTAAAAAAAATATTATGTTCATTTTACATGGACCATCTTTAGAATACTTATGTTAAGTAAGGCTTGAGAAGCTTGGCATTGGTGGGAGGAGTAATACGCTCTTATTCTATGGTGATCAAAGAGTATACTCCATTAGAGTAGACATTATGAATGATGTATGGTTCTTCCCACTTAGGCTCTATCTTTTGAGGATTCTTTCTAGTTATCATTGTAATTTTGAGAGCTACCATCATGTCACCATAAATGAAGGAGTGGGGGTGAACCTTCTTGTCTAATGCTCCCAAAATCTTTTTTTGGTGCCTCTATGTATTGTGCATGTCCTATATCCCATTTTCTTTGGGGGATTCCAACTCATATAGATGGACTTATTCTTTTCTATTGTGTGTATTTTGGTCATATAAAACTATTTGTAGTGATTTTAGCTGAACCTTAATGCGTTGGTCTACCTTTGTTTCATACACTAGGGAATATGGAGTCACCTAGGATGAATTCTGAGTCGTCATCTAGTAGGCCCATAGGGTGTTGTGGAGATTGTTCAGAAAAATTCTATTTTTATGGACCATCATATTTAATAGAATTTTAGAAATCATCTTATTAAATGACTTAATATTTATATTTCCCTATGTGTGATAGTAAAAAGTATGGTTGGAACAAATGTTGTACTTGGTGTCAATTTTTGTTAGTTCAGCAACCCAAAATTTGGTTTCGTTGTTAGTGAGAATAGTGAGAGGGACTATGAAACATTAGATAATATGGGATCTCATTAATTTGTACATGGATTGGTCCTTGAATTCCTTGAGGTGAATCACCTCAGCACAATTATAGAAGAAATTTTTCACGGTTAGAATGAACTTGCACTGACAAGCAGTCATTGGTGAATATTCCCCACAACATCCAGTCCCCATACTTTAAAGGGAAAATAATTCTTGGTGGTGTGTAGGGTATTTGGTAGTCTATTCAAAAAAATTTGTGGATCTAACATGTGTGAAACCTCTTGTTGTTCTCAATGCAATCATATAACATGGTGGGCCAGAAGTATCCTGAACTTTGAATCTGCTAGTAGAGATTCAATTCCACTTAATGGGAACAACAATAACTGAAATGAACATCCTATATAACTTTAGTAATCTCATATCCCTAAATGAAATGGAGGATAACACATAAAACCAACATTTATTGATTTTCTACTTGAGGTTAGTCCTGCTCTGGAGGGTGAACTATGCTACACGCTGATGGATTCACTCACGCCTAGCTCGATCTAATGGGAGAACTCCAGGACAAAGATAACTAATGAAAGGACCTGTCTGATCATAGGATTATTACACTATGGTGGAACTTAGAGGCAATGAGGTAGAAGAACTGGTGGTTATCTAGTTTACTTACTGGATGTCATCATTGTCTAGAATAACTGGATAAATGAATCTTTGTTGCACCAAATGAATGAAAAAATCATCATGGTCAGGATCTATGATATATGTGGATAAAATTTAGAGTGTGATGAATTGACCATTCTCTGACTGAGGTACATGGGTTACTTTCAGCTGAGATGGTAATTGTGCCATTAGCAAGTGAGTGTGCTCGAGTAGGGGAATGAACACCGGACTTTTGATGATGTAATCACCATTAATCAGCTTGTGGACTATCTTAGAGTATCCCTTCACATGAAAGTGAGGGATATAAATCTAAAGGATTAGCTTGAGACTAGTAATGATAGATTGATACTCTGACTTATTGTTAATGCATCCTTCTAATAGCATGAATGAATAAATAAGGATGAACTGTTCTAGGGTGATGAATATGATCCACATGACTACTCTATTGAGAATGGGATCATTGATCCTTATATCAGTTGGGATCCGAGAGGAATCATCAAAATTCATATATAATCAGGGTATATCATGATTTAATGAGAGGATATCATCAATTGATAAATCAACATCAAGTGATAGTTCTTAATGGGACAGATGAAAAGCCAAGAAGTCCATGAAGTTCTAGCCTTTAATGGATTTATGTGGAACAAACCTAATGTCAAACTGCTAAAGGATCACTACCGAGTGTTCCAGCAGTCCCATCAACATGAGGTGATTTAGGATATACTTCAGAATATCCAATAAGGAAACTTGTTTTATCTCATGATGTTGAAAATAATACCACTACTTCTACACTGTGAAAACTAGTGCAATGCATCTCTTCTTGATTGGGGATTATATAGTCTCTATGTCGAGGATCATGCGACTGAGATAGTAAAAACTATTCTCTCCACCTTCATTATTCTTTTAGGTGAGAAGGACACTGAGGGACCCTTCTCAGATGGTCACATAGTGGACCATAGTATTCTTGAAGATGGGTGGAATCAATACAATAGGTTATAGTAGAATTTTTTGATTTCCTCAAAGGATGTATGGAACAAATAATACTAATGGAAGAAATGCCTTTATTCATGATCCTATAGAAGTGATTACACTTTCTGAAAAGATTCGAGATGAATCAGCGTATATAGGATTTGCATCCTTGATGACCCTAAAGCTCTCGAAGATTTCTTAGAGGAGGAATCTAGATGATGGCCATGATATTCTATGGGTAAATCACAATGACACTATATCTAATGAAAAATATGAGAAAAATCCACGAGGTTTCCTTTAATTCACACTTCAAGGGGTTTATCTTCAAATCATGAGAGTAGAGAAAGCTAAAAAAATTCTCAAGATCTCTGAGATGGTCCTTACATTGGAAGTATTTCACCACCAAATCACCCATATATCATTCCACTAGCATCCCAAGGATCGATATGAAGATGTGGTACATGAACTACTGATAAGTGGATCCAAAATTATTTATACTGAAAGGAATTACATGATATAAAAATTCCCTGTATGATGCATTGAAAGTGGTATAATTTTTATCCTCAGGGTCCATATAGATCTAGTTATATCCATAGTATCAATACTTGATGGAGAGATCTTGGAATCTAGCTATGGTTTCAATGAACAAATCCATCATTAGAATGGGAAAATAATCCTTTAGGCAATGGTGGTTGAGATCTTGGAAGTTGATGCAACCTTTGATATCCCCACTCTTACTCATAGATGGAATGATGTTTGTTAGATATTTATACACTACTACAAAATGAGATTTATCAATGCTCAAAACGGGCTTTAACAGTGATAAAAAAGCGTTGTAAAGCTCATCACAAATACATGTGGTCCCCTTTATTAGCATTAGAAAAGAGCTGATAAAGGTATCCTTTATCAGTACTAAAAACACGCTGATATAGGATACCTTTATCTGTGATAAAAAAGCACTGATAAATGCCCTGCCTGCTGTAACATAATATTTTGCAGCAGCACACCCAAACAAGACCTACAAAACAAATCATGATATCAACAAGTATACCCATAAAAAATTAACACATAATTCCTAAGGTAATTACATCATGTATACACATACAACAATTATACCAATACAACCAGTATACCCATACAACAAGTATACCCATACACCATTAACACATAATTCATAAGTTAACTAAATACATAAAGAATTCAATTCAAAATTGAGGGGGTTGTGGGGGGGATGTTTAGGGTTTAGGGATAGAAGTCTAAGGGGGGTATGGGGTGTCCAGGGGGGTGGGAGTGTCAGGGGGGATGGGGGTGTCTAGGGGGTGGGGGGGGGGTGCTGTCTAGGGTGGGTGGGGTGGGGGGCTATCCATGGCTGTGTCCAAGGGGTGCGGCGGTGTCCAGGGGGGGATTTCCAGGGGGTAGAGGTGTCTATGGGGTAGGGGGTCTAGGGTTGGGGTGGTGTCTAGGGGGTGGGGGTGGTCCAGAAGGTTGGGGGCTATCCAAGGGGTGTGGGGTAGTGTCTAGGGGGTGGGGGTTGTTGTCCATGGGGGTGGGGTTTAGGGGGGGGTGTCCAGGTGGTGGGGTGGTGTCTAGGATGGGTGGGGGCGTCCAAGGTGTGGGGGGACATCTATGGGGTTTGGGGGATGTCTAGGGGTGGGGGGGGTATATCTAGGGTGGTTATTGGGGTGTCCAGGGGGTGTCCAGGGGGTGGGGTGGTGTCCAGGGAGGGTGGGGTGGTGTCCAGGGGTGGGGGGATTTAAATGTTTTAATGGAATGAATTTCATGGATTTTAAGATCATTGGTATTTTTTTAAATGGTTTTGGAATAGTGTTTATATCAATATTATGACTTTCTTTAGGAAAAAATGAATTCTTTTGGTGTGTATGGTAGGAAGGGGGTTTTCCGTACATCAGTTGTTGTTTTTACTTAAAATTCTGTTCATTTTAAAAAAAAGAGACACTTTGAGTTATACCGGCCACATCGTGTCTTGTATTGAGGCAGAGTTGACTCGTACACATCACCTATGACCCATGGATCATTCTACTAAAGTATAAACACAATACAAATGAGATAGGTCAGATTTCCTAACATCAGTTGTTGTTTTCACTTAAAATTATGTCCATTTTAAACAAAAGAGATACACTTTGGGTGATACCGGACACACCGTGCCTTGGATTGAGGCAGAGTTGAATCTTATAAGTCACACATGACCCATGCATTATTATCCTAAATTATCAACACAATTGAAATGTATTTGGTCAGTTTTCCGTACATCAGTTGTTGTTTTCACATAAAATTCTATCCATTTTAAACAAAAGAGAGACACTTTGAGTGATAATTGCCACACTGTGCCTCATATTAAGGCGAGGTTGACTTGTACACATCACACATGACCCATGGATTATTCTCCTAAAGTATCAACACAATCCAAATGTGTTGTTTAGTTTTCCATATGTTAGTTGTTGTTTTCATTTAAAATTCTGTCCATTTTAAACAAAAGAGAGACACTTTGAGTGATACCAGGAACACCATGCCTCAGATTGAGTTAGGGTTGACACATACACATCAAAAATGACCCACGGATCATTATACTAAAGTATCAATACAAACATAATGTGTTTGGATGGATTTCGTTACTTTAGTTGTTGTTTTCACTTAAAATTTTTTCCATTTTAAACAAAAGAGATCCACTTTCAGTGATACCGGCCACACTATGCCCTAGATTGAGGTGGGGTTGACTCATAGATGTCATAAATGACCCATATATTGTTCTCCTAAAGTATTAACATAATACTAACGTGTTTGTTTGGTTTTCCGTATGTCAGTTGTTGTTTTCACTTAAAATTCTATCCATTTTAAACAAAAGAGAGACACATTTAGTGATATCGGCCACACCGTGCCTCATATTGAGGTGGGGTTGACTCATAAAAATAAAACATGACCCATGGATCGTTTTTCTAAAGTATCTGCACAATAAAAAGGCGTTTGGTTGGTTTTCTGTATATCAGTTGTTGTTTTCAATTAAAATTATGTCCATTTTAAACAAAATATAGACACTTTGAGTGATATCAGCCACACTATGCCTCAGATCGAGGAAGGGTTTACTCATACACATTACACATGACCCAAGCATCGTTCTCTTAAAGTATCAACACAACATGAATACGTTTGTTCATATATGAATTTATTTTGAATATTTTACTGGTTTTTCTTATCCAAATCCCAATGAAAAGTGGTTCATCATTCTTGCATGTTTTTGGTGAATTTCATATGTTAAAATGGACAAATGACTCATTGGAGAAAGGATGTTCTATTTAAAAACAATTACAATTTTCCTAAAAATATTTACATACAACAATGTTTCATCCTTTGATCTCCTTAACCCCTCTAAAAAATGGCCTCCAATTGTACACGTCCCCAAGTCAGATCTTCATGCTATTTGGGTACAATATTTAATCAGGTATGCAGACCACTCATTTCTGAACAAATCTATATCATCTTTTGAATATAAGGCATGTGATGATGGTTGTTGGACATCAATACTAGGAGCAACAATAGGTTCAGAAACATGTTGTTGCTCTGCACTGTGAGCAGTGTCAGTTGCAGCAGCTTGAGAGACATGTTTTTCCATGAGGATAAGAACAACTGAATGTGTAGAAGTCATTATATGAAAAAGTGGTTGAACAGTTAATTTAGATTACATAAATTCAGTAATTATAAGATAATAACATGATATAACAAGATCTATATTACAAACAAAATATAACCTATTTATTGAACTATCTTTCTTTTTTTCAAAGGCTGAAGGGATTTTAAACCTCTATCAATTATTCAAATACCTTCATTATGGTCTCCTATAACATAAAAAAACATCTAAATTGGGACCGATATGAAATGATTGTGACGTACCACTAAAAGGATCATCCTCACCTGACTTTTCATCGGACCCTTTTGTAGTTTTGGATGATAACATAACAATCGACCTCTTATGGTTTGTGGGATCTGGAACATAAAATACTTGTACTGCCTATGATGCCACTATAAACTGTTCGTCTTTGTACCATTATTTACTAAAATCAACATTCACAAATCCCAATTCATCTATTTTAACACCACTATTGTTATAAACCCATTTTCATTAAAAAAATGAGCAATTGTAATGTTTTATAATCCAAATCCTATATTTTTTTGATAATTCCATAGTATGACATATTCCCATAAATTGGATTTTTGTCCTTACTACCACAAACATGTATCACTTCAGCCACATGTGTAACTCCAATATTTTTCTTGGTACTATCTTCATCATTTTCATTCTTATAGAATGTATAACCATCAATTACATAACCATTGTAAGATAATACATACACAAATGGTCTTTTGTCTAGCCATAGAAGTAATTTTGAAATTGAAGTCATATTTTCAGCTAAATCCTTAAAAATATGGTCTCGAAACCATCCTATAAACTGGTTATTATGTGTAGTTGATATGCATTTTTTAACACTTGATGGATTCAATTGCCTAATAATTTCATTCTAGGTTTTAATATATGGAGAAACCTACCAAATATTATGAAAAACATAAAGGTGGGCATACTCCCAATCTGTAATATTGATTGTCAGAACATCTCTTCCATAAATTCCCTCACAATCAATGCGTTCAGTGTGGTGAGATTTCAGGAGACCAATGCTTTCTGCATCAGATAAGTATTTTGTATAGAATTCAATTGATTCTTCAACAATATATCTCCCCACAATACAACCCTCTGGCCGACTTCAATTTTTGTCACACCCTTTCCAAATCTTCATATACCTTTGAATGGTGTACATCCATCTATAGTGCACAAGACCAAAAAGTTGAATATCTCTCACCAAGTGAACCATCATATCAAAGAATGATGGCAAGAAGAACGTTTCTAATTCACATAATATGATGACAATTTCTCTTTCCATAGATGGTGATTTCGTCGGTTCTAAAACTTTTTTGCATATAGCTTTGAAAAAGAAACAATGTTTGGTTAACGTGTGATGATCATTCTTGAAAAAAATGCAACGTAAAACTATAGGAATTAAATATTTCATCAAAACATGAAAGTCATGTGATTTGAAACCTTTTAAATTCAAATCATTCATTGAAACAATGTTCTTGATATTTTATGAATATCCTTCTAGAACCTTTATATCATTGTAGAGGTTACAAAACTGATATATCTCCTCCTTGGAAAGAGTGTAAGCATCTTGAGGAAGAAACATTTGATTTTCACCCTTCACAGGAGACAACTCTTCCCGTATTCCCTTGTCAACCATGTACAACCTTGCCTTAATCCCATCCTTTGTTTTTATTGGGGAATTTATCAACATTCCTATAACACTGTCACATACATTTTTTTCCACAAGCATCACATCCAGAAAATGTCTGATGTATAGAAAATTATAGTATAGTAATTCAAAAAAACTGATCTCTTTTTCAAACCAATTTTTGAAGGTGTTTCAGAAATGGTTTACCAAAAATAGTGTTCACATATTTTACTTCCTCAAATAGCTGATCACATGTTAGTTGAGATGGTGTTGTGCGTTGTTCTGAACATTCATTGAATGATGTCATCCAAGATCAGTACTTATGCCGATGAGGTACAAATCTACGATGTCCTAGAATCAAATATTTCAATTAATGTTTCAACCTAATTGATTCTGTATATTCTTCGCACATGGGGAACCATTGAGTTCCTTTAATGCTATAGCCTAACAAATTTCCATAAGAATGAAATCATTTATCATCCCATAAAATATCACTCTCAATGTGAAGTATTCACTTTTATAATCATCATACAACATAACACCTAAATTCCACAATAACTTCAAATCCTTGATCAAAGGATCCAAATAAACATCAATATCATTACCTGGTTGTTCTGGTCCTGATATAATCATAGATAACATGATGAATTTCTATTTCATGCATAACTAGGGTGAAAAGTTATAATTTACCAACATAACAGGCCAAGTACTATGAGTTCTAGTTTGAAAACCAAAAGTATTCACTCTATCTGTAGATAAAACAAGTCAAAGGTTTGTCAAGTCATTTCCAAATTCACGATACTCATGATCAATTCTCTTCCATTGAGGAGAGTCAGCTAGGTGATGTAATTTCCCATCTTTAGTTATTTTCTATGCATTCCGGGACACTTTTCTTGAGTTTCTCCACTTCCATATAGACGCATAATCCTTGGAATGATTTGAAAGTACCATACAACTTTGGTAGGACTGGATCCAACTTTCTTGTATCAAGAAGCACCACACTTTGGGCACTCTGTAAGTGATTTTTTCTCCTTGGGAAACAATATACAGTCTTTTGGAAAGCATGTATTCTTTCAGAAATCATACCCATCGAGCATAGAATTATTTTAGCTTCATATGTCCGGCATGAGAGCTCAGTATCTTCAGGGAGCATGTCATTAAAGAGAGGAAGTAGTTCCCTAAAACTGACATACTCTATCCATTTCATACTTTCAATTTATATAACTTCAATACAACTAACAGTGCAATATATTTAGTGCAACCAGCATACAATGGCGCCTTTTCACAACTCTTTAACTTCTCAAACAATTTTGGGAAATCACAGAGTTCATCTTCAACTGTCCTTGTCATTTCATCAACACAATCTTCGTAGTCATTGACTTCTGTAATCACATCCTCCATACAGTCTTCTTCACTGTCCATATATTTAATCATTTATGATCCATAAAATGTAGTTTTAACCCAGCTAGTAGCTAAATTTTCTTTTTCACCTTATTTATTACAACATTTATAACTCCGATCTATTCCGTGACATATCAAATGTTCTTACAACTCCTCAAGAGTAATTAGTCTATAATAACAACATCGTAAACAAAAACAAAGGATTTGAGAAGGATCCATTGTGTGATCCTTTGCAAACTTGATGAACTTTTTCACTCCATTCTCATACTCTATTGTCAAACGATTAGCATCCATCCAATATTTATTCATCTCCATCCTATTTGAATATGAAATATTATTATTTATGATTCAAATACACAAAACAAGACTTCCAAATACAGTAGAAGAGAACCACTTATAAAAATAGAGACTTATAGTGCCTAACCATTTCTAATAAAGATTTGGAAATCAACAGAACCAGGATAGACCACCCATCAAAATCAAAGCACTTTCCATCCCCCTTACCATTAGTTCATGCACCCACCACCCTTGAAGTAAAACAGTAAACATTATTTTAACCACCCCTACCATCCACCCCATTTATAATAAAATAATCACATTAAACAGCCCAAAAACAGTGACCAAACTAAAATAAAATTAATACAAGGATTCAATTTTAATGAGAAAACTAATATAGTATATACATTTACAAAAACAATGGGGTTCATGGGGGGGACAAATAACATAGGATTATCCGAAATTAATAAGGAATATCATATGTTTTGTTACCCAAATTAACATAAGAAATATAAAATTGAGGATAGTGAACATAAATTCTATCATGAACATCTAAAGGATGTGCAATAAATCTCCCTCACCTTCCCCAAAATTGTAACTAACATCCACAGACACATATTACATCCATTCTATAAAAAATCACATTCCTATATAAAGGGATAAACTAAAACCTCTTAGTGTTAAAAAACTCACACATGAGGGAGAAGGACCACATCGACCATCCCTATCCAAAACTCAAAACTCCTCTCATTAACTGTTAATAACTTCTATAATATTAATACTGACCATATATAAATTATTTTCCTAAATTTTGACCTTTATATAAGAAAAATTACCATCCATTTAGGTAAAATAGAAATATGATTCCTTTTTTATTATGAATCATTAACTTTGGGCGAACACACTAACCAACCCCATAAAATTCATATTTTCACAGGAATTTGGAGGTAAAGAGAAATAAATAATTCCATTTAAAATACTTCAAGCGAATATTTTAGTATCAATTGAAAGAGGGTATTGGTTAATAAAGGGATGAGGTCAATAAATAAAAACATAAACATGCCCAAACTCTCAAACCAAACTCACCACATCCCATAATTTTATCATCTAAAACATGACCATCCGACTAAATAAAACTACACCATAATGAATATTAGCATAAGAAAAAAAGGAAATGGATGATGATGAGAGGATAAATCACCAAAGATAAAAGATAGAAATTCGATAATCTATCCTCGTCGAAAGGAATCTATAACACTTGAATTAGGGTTCACAGGGAGTAGGGTCTAGAGAGGATGAGGAGAAGTAGGGTTCATGTGGAGAAGGATCCGTGGAAGAGGTTGAAGGTGGAGGATAAGGAGTAGGGATAGCGGTGGTGGAGTAGGGTAGTGGCAGTGGATTAGGGAAGCGATGGCGGAGAAGGGCTAGCGGCGGCGGAGTAGGGCAGCAGCGACGGAGTGGTAGCGACGGCGGAGTGGCAGTGATGACGGAGTAGCGGTCGACAAAGAAAAGATCGGGGGGGGGGGGGAGTTTTCGTAGGGGTGCAGTACCATGAGATCATAAGGGTGTGATACAGAGATGGCACTGTGCACCCTATTTAATAAAATGGTACTATGGTTTTATCAGCACTAAAATTTTAGCGCTGATAAATGGTGCCTTTATTGTCGCTAAAATTTTAGAACTGATAAATATTCCCTTTATCAGCACCAAAAAAGCACGGATAAAGGTAAATATTTATCATCCCTAGAAAAGTTCTCATAAAGTGACCCTTTATCATCCCTTTTAATTAGCACTGATAAATATTTACCTTTATAAGTGGTTTTTACTTAGCACTGATAAAAGGTGGCGCTTCCCTTGCCCGTTTTTTATAGTAGTGATTGTACTAGACATTCTTGATGAAGTTGACCTTGATAAGATTATCAAATTTGGCCTTGACCATGGCACCATGGGAAGTGTTCATTTTCCTAGGAGGTTGCTTGAATCCATGGTAACTTACTTGGTGCTGAGGTTCAACTTAATAAACTCATCAATGGTGGTTGAGACAACCTATTTGAATGCTAGAGGATCATATTCCAAATCTTCAACACTAAATGAGGTAGGAGAATTGGTGGGTGGAGGTTTATCTAGTCCAACTAATTATAGGGGATCATTGGAGCCTTCTTTGGTGGATAAATAATATTCTTTGGGGATCTCTTGCTCAGCTAAAACTATAAAGATATAGTCTATCAATCCAATATCATCAATCCTTTGAACATGGAGTCCAAGATTCATATGAAAGGAATGGTAGAATGTCTTCCTCTGGTGATTCAACCATGATCTATGAAATTGTTGAGAATATCATGAAATTGTGGCCATAGGGTGAACATCTCGATACCTTACAGGGGTAGGGGATTCTGGTACCACCCAAGCTTGCCCTATATAGGAGTACGAGGTAATATTCGGAATTTACTTCCATTTGGGGATACGATGTCCCTTCATCTTAGAGATGATAAATAAATCCCCAGATCCATCATTGTGGGTCTAGATGATGGATCAGAAGGATAAAAGCATCATCCATGTTTTTCCATGGGCTGACTACGATAGTTGCACACTCAAAGTCATTGGTCTGAACGTACTTCCCCTCCCTCTTGTAATAGCCTACATCTTGGTAGTGGGATTCAATGGAGTCTAAAGGATAACATCACCTTGAATCAATCCTGCTCATCCATTAAGGGAGTACATTAGGCACTGGGGATATGAGGAGGTGGCTTCCACATGTAGATGAAGCTAGGGCCTACCCAAAAACAGGTTGTATGTGGTATCTTGTGAGACTTCCATGAACCCAGTTCTTCCTACCAATCCCCAAAATTAGATCTTTAAATGAATCCTAGCATAAAAATTCTTCTTAGTCCTTTAATAGACCTAAATATTTTGATTGTAGGGGGTCAGATCTAAGTCAGTAAACCCTAACTTGTGGATCTTTCAAATCCAGATGAGATTAATCACAAAACATATGTCGACTAAGATGGGGAGAATATCTACCCCATTTAACTATCATGTGATGTAAAATGGGAGAATGTGATCCTGCACGAGAGTGCGTCCATCCTATTTGGAGAATGAGATGACGACTTAGCATTTTCATTTCTCAAAATCTTGTATATAGTAGGCCTCTACAACAACTACTTATGCTTTGAACTGAAGGGGGATTATCAATGATTCTATAATGTCCTCACACATTTCTTTTCGTAAGATGAGGGTAGTGAGAATCATGATCTTTGCAGGTATTTTAGCGAGGTGCTTCAACACATCATACTTTGTTCACCAATGAATGATATTGCTATCTAAGGGTCGCTATTTGGTTGAGGGCTTGAACAGTGCGGCCATTTGTTCCACCGGGTTCTCGATGGGGCTGGGAATATCCTACTTCTCATCAGCTAACTCACGAAAAACCACTATCTGCTGACTGAGGCTTAGCCTTGGTTGGACGTGGCTGATCATGATGTGACTAAATTTTTTTTTCTCAGTCTGTTAACAAGGTAAAATGTGGTATCATGACTGATAGATAAGGTTGGGAGGACTATTCCTATTGTGCTCTATAAAAAATATATTTCCTTGTGTTGATATAATGCATGAATCCGTTTGGGGTATTATCCTAACTATTCAAGGGGTTTGAATGTCCTCGACCTCCACATCTATGACGTCAGCTGAAGGAACTATGATGGTTTTCATAGAGCCCCTTATCATCGAGGAACATGAAGGGATCCACTAACTCAACTATGTTCATAAAGGCATATTCCTGGTCATCATTAGATGAGTCCTCTAGTGCAGGGTATACTCAACATATCATTCCCAACATTGAGGGCATGGAATATTTGAGAGTTCAAGATAGCTTTGGCACAAGCAGGAGATTTTTCTTTCCCCAAAACCAAAAGTGCCTGCTCTTTTGAGACTTAGATGACTGTGATGTAGAGGCTGATGCAACTGCCAGAGTAGGTTTAATGACTTCAAGAGGTTAGGGAAAACCTATGTAATCATGGATGATACCATAGTCATGAACAATTTTTATATGTTTCAACCACTCATCATAATTCTGAGTTCCATGGTTGAAAAAATGATTCCACTCTCCTGAGTCCTCACTATCACTGTCAGGATCGGTAGAGATATGCACAACCTATGTTGGGATGTTACCCAACATGACAAGACCATTATCCACCTGGTCTTGGATCCAATCCTTGAATACAGAACATTTTTTTGATGGTATGTCTTAGGATCCTGTGGTAAGGGAAATAGTCAAGGCGATTAGTATGATCAACTTTATGGGGCTTTTTGTACTCTGGTGGCTTCAAAATATCCAACTCCATTAAACAAAAGAAATATCTAGGAACCTATTAATTCTTACAGGAATAGGTATGGATCCTTCGGCTTGGGAAGGGAACTTTGAGTCCCTAGCCTTGAAGAGGGGATGGAGTCTGACAGGGGGCTGTAGATACATTCTCTCATCATGGTGGATATTCTAGGCAAGGCAGTGCATGTCGATTCTGTGATGGGCGAGGTTGATCTTAACAAGGCAGCTACATTTATTGAGGCTCCACAGATAGAGGGGGCAACAACTCTAATTGTTCAAGGGCCTCTACCTATACAAAGAAAAAACTTTCTTCTTTGGAATCCAATCTTTTGGAAAATGGACAAGGCAATGATAATTCTTTCATATCCTACTACAAAGATTTCTCTAGATGCTGGTCGTCATAAAAAGAATCCTGGAACACACCTGATAAATTTAGAGTAATAAGGGTAGGGAGAAAATTAGTCATAACTTCCTCCACATAAATCATTACAAGATGATCTTGAGTCAATTAAATATCAAGTGAATATATGGGGCCCTTCCCCGGGGTGATGAAGTATAGGAAATGCTCATCAATATTTTTTTTTCACTTGAAAAGGTTAACAATGATTGTCTTACACATGGTGGAGCTAAACTAGTAGGTGGATTACCTATGAAGATCTTCCAAACCAGTGATGGACCCAATAGGCAATTTAATATAATATAAGCACACAAATCCTTAAAATATAATGAAGAAACACTGATTCTTGAAATACTCCTATTTCTATAGGATTCCCAACATGGACCTAAACCTTGAGATGAAGTGGGAAAAATGATGTAACAGGTCTCCCATCTTGTTAAATGGGGTGAAGTTGGGGTTACCAAAATTGAGGGGTTCTTTCATTTATTCTACCCATGAAGAGTACGTATTTAAATTAGGTGTTATCTACACCTATCATGTTTCCAAGGAGTCGAGGCATGCAGTGAGAGAAGTTATCAAATCCTCTCGGAGAGGGTCCCTATTTTGATGAGGATCCCTAACAAACAATGCATTAATAGTCTCATCAACCTGATAGGTGGCCTTTGCAACTCGTGGGGAGTCCAGTCCTGGATCCCCAGTAGGGTGATTACATTGCTCGAGTGGGACTGGTGACACATACCACTATATGTTTCCATACAATACCGCATATACTCTATCTGGATGCGCAAGATCACTAGGATCAATTAGGGAAACCTGGACAAAGAGGACTCACTGATTCCATAGTGGAGGAAGAATAAGATCCTATTGGGTAGACCCATAATCCCCATGCTACATAGAAAGGATCTCATCTATGATCCTATTTTTTATTTGTTATTTGCTGAAGTAAGGTAAAATCCATAGGATCAATCTCTTTCTTCTGCATAATATCAGATGGATCATAAGTCTCTAGATGTCCCTTACCCTTTTCAATGTTTCTAAATGTAAGAAATGATGTAGAGGGATCATCAAGGCTGAGAGTTTTCCTTTACAAGAAAGTACGAGAACCTTTATGAAGTTCTGTTTGATATTATGCTTCCCCAGGAGACGGGGTTTCCTCATCTCACTATGCATCAAATCCCCTATCATTATAGTTTTCTAATAGTTTTGGGATGACCTTGTTTAATATAACTACACCTAGAGGGAAAACCTTGATATCAATGGGTAGTTTAGGCTATCACAGGATAAAGATAATGTGTAGTGAAGCATATTGTATATGTCTCATGATCTTCACATGTGGATACACCTCTTCCATAATCAAGTGGAGAACTACAGGGCTCTTGATGCATCTCTATTAGAGGGTTTGATGGTAGCTGGGTGACACAAGGTGCTGATCCAATGGGAGTGCTGCCAACTCAACCATCCATTACTGCTGATCAATGTTTTCTAAGTGCTCACATCATCCTATATAGACCAACAGATAGTCATAGGGGTTATGAGTGGTCACCCAAATGTTCCAGTCGAAACATGCGACCTAGCCCTCTAGTGAGGGACTCTAGAATATAAAATTTAAAAGTCACATTTTTAAAAAACACCACCAGAATTGATCAACAACCAGAGTTTCCCACATGACTTCTTTCTTGAAGGCATGACCCTATTCTTTTTCATCCTATGTTTTGTTAGGTACTATCCAAGAAATAAGTGGTGGCACTGATGTAGATCAGTGTAGCTATAGGCTTTCTAATGTAGGATTCACTGCGTGAATTAGCTATTTTCCTCAAGCTATAATTTTTTACAAGGGAGATGCCAATCGTATCATAATGTCCTTATAGGATTGGTTGTTTGCCATTTCCTCACATTCAAGGGTGGTGTTTCTTAATCGGAGTATCAATTGATGCTCATCATCTATCAATTTCTATAACAGTTCTTCATGATTTGGGGTAGAGGAAGAGAGGGAAACTTGTGATGATAGAGATGGATGCACCGTGATCCCCTATAAAGGGGTAAAATATTCCTCCACATGCATGTACCTATGGAGGGATTTGGGGATCCTATGGACATCACCTTATGGGATGGTGAAACTCACCTCTCGGGTCCCCTCCCGAACTTTGATGTTGGTGACCGGGGTGAATGACCTATCATTGAGTCATATTCTCCCTCAAAAGCCTATACGTTTATGGGACTGACCATGAATTGGAACTTCCCATGATTTTTCCTTCAGTATAGACGGTTCTACCTTCTTCCTTGAGAGGACCTTCATGTTGGTGGGTGATGAAGTGGGAGGAACTCTTTTTTATTGGTAAGGACATGGGGCGGACCTCCATCTTGAATGATGGTGATAGTTTGGGAAGGACATGTGCACTGGTTGGTTAGAGTACAAGAAAGACTTTCATGCTAGTTGAAATGGAATTGGGAAGGACATCTTTGTTGAGGAGCAAGAATATAGAGAATAGCTCTATACTAGTTATTCAAAGCATGAGAGGTCCTCTACTTTGATTAGAAAAAACACGGGGATGACCTCCATGTAGACTGTTGAAGGAGTGGGGAGGACCTCCACCCTTATTGGCTATAATACATGAATGAACTCCATGTTAAGAAACATAAGTACAATGAGTGCCTCTATACTAGTTTTTGATGAATTAGGGAGAATCACCTCTTTGATCGATGTGAATATGGGGTGGAATTCTATGTTGAGAAACATGAGTAAGGTGAGTTCCTTTGTAATGATTATCGATGAAGTGGGAAATGACCTCTTCTTTGATCTATGTGAACATGGTGATGACCACCTTGTTGAGAAGTAAAAGTATAGGGAGGGCCTTCTTAATGATTCTGGATGAAGTGGGGATGAAATTGAATTTTATTGGTTCTAGAGTGGGGATGACCTCCACTTGATATGGGAATGGAACTAGGGGGACCTACATGCTGATTGTGAGAGTGAGGAGGGCCTCCAATTCAGCTGGTGATGATTTAGGGGGGACCTAAGCATTGGAACTCATCATAATGGGTCAGCCATTAATGGTTGTTGGTGGTTCCAGTGATTGATAAAGTCAACCCATCCTACATGTGTGGAAAATAATGTCTCCATTCCAACCAGGCGAAGATGGATCCATGTTCGTCTATTTTTGTGAACTGGTGGAATATGTTGGTAGTGGAAGGGGCCACTGAAGTCATGGAAGATGATTCCACTTTTTAGAAATGCTCCTAGTCCTACACCTGAAATTAGAATCGGGTCATTTAGACCATGGTTGACAAAGTAAGTGTATAGTTCAATTGTTCTTCAGCTTGAGGGACCGATCATTGCTGGAACAAACAGGGCTTGGTTGGAGATCTCCTTAGTATCTCCACGGTGGTAGTCCCAGTCAGAATGACTTGGGAATCCCCCAAATCCTCAGTGTAGGGGAATGAATCATATGATCACTCTTGGGAGAGACTTCTGAAATGATTATATATTTGAACATGGAGTGGTTTCTCCCTGTATGGGCCTTGGGGGAGACAGTGACGGTGATGTGCTGATGCCTTCAGGTCCTAGAGATCCTTATCCCTTGTGGGAATGACTACCTCCTTCACCAACCGACATATGAAGGTGTCCATCACTCTTATTTAGATGATTTTAAAGGGTGATATGGGGCATGGGAACCTGGTATCCAGAGTTTTAGTTGATGTCGTGGAAGAGGTTGTGTCATGAGGGATTTTGGAATTAGCATTTCTCCCACTTTGGTGTTTTTATACATTGAGTAGATGATTTCCTATTTCCGAGGTCCTGAAAAGTAGGAGGATTCAATTATCAGTAAATACACATGTAAATTTATGTCTAGAGCCCCATCATCATACATTCATCTGAAGATGGAGAGAGAGATCTATGCGGAAAATTTCATAGACTGAGAATTCCTAATTTCTAAATGCCCCTATTCAAGGTGAGTTCCATGTTGGGCCCACCATTTTCTTGGTGGGACCTGATGAAAAATGTCTTTATTCTATGAAATTATAATCTACTAACATCTCAAATTATATTAGTCCCCATGTTTAAGAGAATTATTTCACATTGGGTTCACCATTTCTATTTCCAATGCTTTCACCAGGGTGTGCTTGTGCATCCACAATGTGGTTTTGTGAACACTGGCTACTCTTGTTGTCGAACATTCCTTTTTTCTGAAGGTGAGAGGCTTTCATCACCTTCAGAAGTGATGTATTCTCCTTGATCGAAATGGGATGATGGTATGTTGGCTCCTCCGTCAATGGATTTCTACTTGGAACTCATTTCCTAGTCTGAATCTCCCTCATAGAGTTAAGTCATGTTCATGTAACTCATTCTTAGTGCCATCCCTATGTTGACACAAATTAATTACTATTCTTTTTTCTTGAAATTTTTTATTTTTTGTGTAGGGAATAAACCTTTTGTAAGGAGAGTAGTCATGTTGTGCATTATTAGCATGTATAGATGCTGGGATCATTGGTCACTTGTATACATCCTCTTAGGAGGGAATATCATGTGTGAAATCTCAGACATGAAACCCAAGGCCTACAATGTTGATCATGAGGTATCTAATGCTGGGGGAATATATATTACAAGTATTTCACCTTAGTCATCCCATGCTTATGCATAGTGTAGATGATGTCAGGGGTGCATATCTTCCATGGATTTTATCTTAGGCATTCTGTGCTTATACATAGGGTATGTATTTAAGTTAGGTCACAAATTTAATGTCTTGTGGAGAGAGATTGGGATGTATGGATGTGACTAATTGGTTCATGAGTTTAACAACTTCTAGAGATAGGTGAGATTGATCAGAATTCCCCATAGATTCATATCAAGAATGTGAATCCCTAAGAGGGAACATCAAAGAGTTTACCAATGGATGGGTTAAGACACCCCATGGAGGCATATCTGGGTGGTGTTTTAGATAAAGTGATGATACCACCCTATAAATGTTTATCTATGGATAGATCAAAATTCCCCAAAGAGGTATATCCAGGAGGTGTGTCCCATAAAGGGATGATTTTACACCATTAAGGTTTACCAATGTATGGATCATAATTCCCCATGGGTATGGATCCATGAGATGTGTCCCATAAATGAAATATTCCACACCATGAAGGTTTAATAATGGATGGATTAGAACACCCAATAGGAGAAGATAAAAGAGGTGTTTCCCATACATGGAAGATGTCACACCATGAAGGTTTATTGATGTATGGATTATAATACCCCATGGGGGTGGATCCAAGAGGTGTGTCCCGAAAAGGGAAGACGCCACACCATGAAGGTTGATCAGAAGACCTCAAGAGGTAGATCAGGGAGGTGAACCCCCAAGAGGGAGTGCCTAGGTTTACCATTATTCAGGATTTAACATCAGAGAGGCTTCTTACATACCCTGTTTAGAAGTTAGAGATCAAAACCCATGTAGTTTGATGTCACAGTTTAACACTATATGTAAATACAGATCCATGTAGATTAATGTAAATTAGTAAGGATGACCATGTCATGTAGGGGGTGTTGAATAAGGATGGTGTGTGTATTACACATGTGTCAAGTATTTGTAGAGAGGAACATAGTAAATTTAGTTTAAATAATGTGAAGAAGTTTTATATATGGTTCAAGAGATAATAAATAAATAATTGACAAATGAAAAATAATGTTTTCAGTTAACTTCTTAAAGGGGAAAGAAGTTCTTCATGAGGTATAAATTAAATGTTTTAAATGTGGGGAGAATGGTCATCATTCAAATCGATGTCCTAACAGTAAGGATCCCGAATGGGATTAACAAGACCATAAATATATCTATATAACAGTACCTAATTCCATTATAGTTTAAGATGAGGAAACTAAAAAATGACATATGAAAGGTATGAATTATTTCATTCAATACCCATTGACATTATTGAGTCTTAGGAAATGATTCATATTTTTCTTTTTAGGAAATATGTATAAGGAAATGGATGGAGAAGTATTGTTAAGGGTTTATAAAGAACATTAAATGTTTAGCATTTCTAAATTCAACTTTTATAATGTAGTGGTATATTTGAGGATGATCATAAGTTTAAAAGAATTAATACTCATTAGATGATGGCAGTGCTTTGGGAGGCCTTTTTTCTGAGTTTGGATAGATGTTTTAGGTCTATTTAACCATTAAGTTTTTCATGTAAAATGTTATTTTATGAATAATGATATTTTATTTTCTTGTACATAAGCTAAAATATATGGATCACCTTTTGGGTTTATATTATCTTTCATTTGGAGGTAATTATAGGTTTTTTTGATGAAAAATAAAAGGTATGGGATAACCTTTTATGTTAAAAAATTTATTTAATATTGAATATATTAAGGTTATTTTTGGGGATTTTTATCCTATTTAATAGAATCTTATAAGGATTATATTCTAGAAAAAGGAAAACTCATATGTCAGGTGACAACCCATCACATCAAAAAAATCCATGAGGCTTAAACCCACAAGTAAAGGGCAACATGGGTGTATCACCTACCATTATCCTAAGTGATGTCCTCATTAGTATGACATTATTTTTCGTTATTTAAATTTTTTTATAGACATAGGTTAAGTTAATTTTGGTAATATATGATTTATTATATAAATAACCAAGGTATTTGAAATTGATTTGATGATTAAGGGATTAATGTTAATTCAGAAGAAGGTCACCATAATTTGGAGAGAACTATACGTTTATTGTAAACATAATACTATAGATTATATTTGATAAATAAAGGTTTATTTTTACTTTGGATTAATATATTATTTTATTTTGTCTTAGTGTGATATAAGTTATTAATATAATTGACTATCATATCTTCGAGATTATGTGAATTTAGAAATTAAAAATTTAATATGAGACATAAAGAGTGATTGATGTTATTTTGAAAGATAAATATTAAATTTATCTTAGATGAATATGTGATCAAATGCTTCTGATTTTGGGATTTCAATATTAGTAAAGAATATTTTTGAGGAATTTTATGGATAGATTCTTTTTCAAATGATCTTTGTTGAACTTTGGGTATTACAGTGAAATTTTAGAGATAAAAGTTAGTTTTATTCATATTAAAGTTTATACTTTATGGGAATTATCTTAACTTTTGATAATCTTTTTTAGTTTTATTAATTCCTAATGATAGGAGGAATATATATGATAAATTTTTTTTGATCTTGTGATATGTAGAAGTTGATTATAGTGATTCTATAAATAAAAATTCATCTTAAATACCCGTCTTTTAGAGAAAAATATAAGATTGTGATGAAATTTTTTAAAGTATTTAATTCTTCTGGTCAAGTAAGTATATTTATTTATGTTATTAGTATAATAATTAACATAATTCCTCAACTTTATGAAATGGATTCTAAAAACTAAACCATTATCTGTAAACTTTTATTAGTGATAAATAAATGGCCTTTTAACTCATAAATGATTTATGGTTTTGTGATGGATAACATTATCATGACCATGTTATCCATCACTCTCTAACAATCCTTAGAAGTTATTTTTTTCTTCCATATCCATTTTTTAGTTTCCACTTATTTTCTCCTACTTGGGAACCTACTATGGGTTATTCCTTATGACCTTCGTACTTCCCTTTCTCTCTTTTCAATATGATGTTTTATTGACCCTTTTTACAATGTTGGTTTTCAAAAAAGGTATTTTGAGAAGCCAAACCCTAGTTAACGGTCCTGAATTAAAATTGTGAGGATGGAATTTTTTATTTGTGTGGGAAATAATTTAATATTCCATGAATTTTTTGAAAAATAAATTCAATGTTTGATAGCATGCAGGATACAAAATATCGAGCTTAAACAAACAATAAATTATTATTATTTAAATGTATCCAATATAACCTAGTCCTTAATTTTTTTCAAATTAATAATATTAAATACATTATGAAATATGTTTAATGGCCCTAATAATTAATAATATATTAATTTGTTATTTTTTAATAGGGTCTCTATTTTTATTAAAGTCATTTTATTATTACAAAATCGGTTTTCTTAAAAAACAAGGCTTTTTTATGATTAATATTATAACTAGTTCTCGAAAATTTATTTGAAAAAAATGAATATAATTTCTTAATTAAATATGTATAAATTATATTAGGATTAATTTGTTATAATTATTTTAAAAAATTAATTTTTTAAGGAATAGTGAAAAATAATGATTTTTATTGAAAACCATTTAATTTTAATGTTTTTACAAAGTAAAATAATATTTTGGATTATTTTTAAAAATTAATTAATTAATTTTGATAATAATATTATGGTCTTTGATATGTATGTTATACTTGAATTTATTATAAAAAAATTAAAATTTTAATAATTTGTTTTTCTAAAAAACCATTTTTCATCATGCTTTGATGGTTTGATTTAAAATTAAATTATGATATTTTGATTTTTGATAAATGTATTACATATTTTTAATAATTGGGTTGAAATTTGGAAAATATGACCCTTTTATTTTTTGTCAATATGAATAGAAACCTTAGTATTTTTTGTCACCACGATAAAGGGAAATCTATTAATTAATGTTAAAAATAAAATGATGAGGATTATAAAGTGATCTAATAAATAAAATTAAGTTTCTTTAATGAATTAATTTTATCAATAATCATCCAATGTTTGGTTATATGGCCTTTTTCTTCCATTTGGGTTTGATAATAGCCTTTATAATATTTTTTTTAAAGAAAAGTAAAAACTGACATACACTTGTTTCTAATAACTATAATATTTTTAGCATAGTTTTAGCCATATGGTATGTTTGGCTATAAAGAGTCATTTGAAATATAAAATATTTATATTCATATTAGAATTTAAATTTTAATTTTTTAGTAAAGAAATAATTACATAACATATTTACACACCACTAAGGCAGTAATTATTCAATTAATGGGAAAAATAAATATTATTAAAAATATTAAATATATCATAATTTTAGATAACTAGTCTGATAAAAAAATTTAGACTAAAATTTCATGTTAACGATTTATTATAATAATTTTTTTATAATTTTACTTATTGTCTTTATGCCAATAAAATCAAAGTAATGAATAGTTCTAAAATTTAATTTATTGATATATCATAAAAAATAATATTTTATTAAATGATATAAGATTCATAAAAATATTATATTGATCAAAAATATTATTAATGGTTTATAAATCCATGATTTTCTATTTTTGGTAATTTTATCTATTTATTGTAGCTATATTAACCCTCAAAGAGTAAAAAACCTTATTGTCTTGGTAAGAGTGAAAGAGTTTAATAGGTAGTTAAAACCAAATAATAAGTATAGAAATGATACGTAAACCTGGAAAAAAATTAATGTATGCCATTATTTATACTGATAATAATTGTCTACTTTTTTAAATATGGTTTCCTATTTTAGAGTTTTGACCTAATTTTATAAAATAATAAATTTAAAACAACTTTTGGAATGTAAGAAAGTGAATTATTTTCAAAACTCTCTACAATGTTTAATGTTTAAGGATGTGTCCTTACATGTTCTAATAAAAAACCTAACTTTTGAAAGGAAGTGATATCCTTTTAAAAACTCCCACCTTTTTCTCACCTGGAGGTACAACCCAATAAAATATTCCATTATTCATACCAAGGCACAACCAAGAACAATACCTAAATTTTATTTGAGAGTCAGAACCTAATAGGACCAACCTTTAGGTTAAGAGGTATATCCAACTCTAAGCATTACTTGTTTTTTTGGAAATGAATCAATTGACTCTTTTCAATATAAAAAAATATAAAGAAGGATATAATGTTCAAAATTAAAATGAATGCAAAGATAATAATTTCAAGGATGAGGTAACTCAAAGTTGTTTCGATCACATAAATAAAAATGGATCAAACATTGATTTACCTTCATGATCACATGGTAAGAATGGATTTTTTTTTTAAAAAAAACTTCTAAATGAATAAACACAATATGATTTATCAAAGTTGCGTGTAATTATAATTATCCATAAAGACATAAGAAATATTTGTAAACACTATAAAGAAAAAGTTGGGTATTTTTAATATTCGAAGTGTAATTAAATATTTCTATGATAAATTTTAATTACTCAATGAAAACATGGGAGTTATTTCCTATTTTCAAAATAATAAAAAATCAATCTTACAATGACTATATTTCTAAAAATTAGCCTAAGTACTAAACATTTAGAGCTAGAATTGTTAATGAATTCATTAATGATTTAAAATAGTTATTAAAATAGAGATTACTATGACATATATACTTATTCTAAAATCTTAACATATATAGTGACAAAGAAAGAGTTAGACATACACTAAAAAAGCTGTTAGATTTGATCATGGATTATGATTTTTTAATATATTACCATCATAAGAAGGTAAAAAAGTGTATAATTCTCTAAATAGAGAGAAAATGGTTACATTATCCATGATGAGGTTTGAAAGAGACCCAATAATCAAGAATTTATAAAAAAAATTATTGAATTCATAAGGGAATAGATGAACTCGTATGATTTTCAAATGATTTCTCAACCATTTATCCATATGATGATCTAAGATGAGAAAAAGCCTGATTTTCAACTATATAAGATGGTTAAAAATATTAATAATTTCAAGATTTATTGGGATATAATTATAATATTTTAGAAATGAATATATTTTAAATCTATGTTAGAAATTTTAAGATTCAATGTCCACACGGTCTTGAATTTTCATTGAAAATTTGAATTTGGGAATTATTGGAGGGGTTGAATTGTAAAAGTGTTAAAAATTTAACTTTGAAAGTTAGAAAATATTAAAAGGGGTATTTTGGTCATGGGTTTAATTTTAGTAGTTAGCCGGGAAGCTTGGGAGAACGTCAAAAAAAGGGACGGGTGGATGAGATGCCAGTTTGTAGCAGCCTACAACCACCAACTAGCCTCTAGTAGGCTTCCCACTAGCCAGTGGGTTGTAAGTGTCCGAACAACATTGCAAAGATACTATCCAGCCAATGACCCAACATAGGGCCAACCTTTGATCTCATTCCAACTAACCATTGGGATTCTTGTAGGGTTTTTTAAAATAAGGGTAGGATGGTCATTTCATTATCTAGGCTATGAGGTTTTTTTAGATGAAACTGGGTGTGAGGTATTCCCATTTGGTTGAACCACCCATATCTTTCTCCTTTTATGCCCCTCAATGTGGATTAATTTTCATGATGTTTCAATATAAATTAGTGGTGAGTTCATAAATTATCTTCTAGTTCTTGGATTCATATTTATCTACCTCTAATTTAGGTTTGGTTTTGGGTTACAGATTCATTGATATTCCACCATCTGATGGAGAAATCACTCATTTTTAACTGGGACTTAATTCATCCATGTAAGGGGGTATCCTGTAACATTTCCCACCTACAGACATTCATCAATTCTACCAAGGTATGTCACACCACCAATTTATTAGTTGTTTTCTTAATTAATTAAATTAAATAAATTATTAAATTGATGATGTGTGATAGGTATTTTTCACGAGATGGGACCAAGGGAATGTGGTAGGTTTTCTAAGTACTGTTGGTTGCGATTTCAATGAAACAGAAGCACCCAGTGATCTTTTCATTGATTACTAATTAACAGTTTAAATTATTGTAAAGTTATAAGTTTTATTATAATGTTTAGGTCATTAAATATAAATGGTTTATGATTAATTATTATACCTTGGAATGATTTTGGTTCATGATGTGTGATGTGTTGCATGGGTCAGGTTTGGTAGAAACTTCCTGTCAAAAATTAAAATGCAATAACTTTTATAAAGAGTAAAGTGTTCTATGGTACATCCCCTTATGGTTTTTCATTTTGTTATGTGGAACATGGCATGTTTTCTTTCCACCAAGGTGATTAAAATGTTTAATTTAATTGAATTACTTAATTAAATTATTAACCGAATCATTTTAATTAAATAAACTATTTTAATTTATAAAATTAAATGATAATGGTTGAGATGAATAAAGTTCCATGAATACTAAGGAATATGTGCATTGGATTTATGTATTAGTTTCTAATGTTTGAGATATTGGTTTTATAATTATTCCTTGAGAGGCTATAACCCCCATGAGTGGTGTTTTTAAATTAATTGAATGATGGAGTATGCTAAAAATTGTAGGTATTATTTGAATTGAGATACCCAATAACCTCGAGTATTTGAGTTAGGTCATGAAAGTGTGGTGGGATATATGCTACCTCTTAGTGTGGTTTTGGTTGACCCATGTGACCCTATTGGGTACAATATTATGGAGACCCCTATGGGGGTGTGTGGTGGGTAATGGGTAGAATTCATGTCCAGTTTCATTTTAGATATTGATATGAACTTGGAAGGACTGTGAGGCTATAAAATAATTTTGATATAATGAATTATAATTAGTATGGTAAATGTAAATGAAATTGGATTCCCAAAAAGGGTGGATACCCTAGGTGTCAATTATTCTTTTCATAGACTACGTATGATATTTTTTATGAGTGATTGAGTTATTATTATTTTATTTATTATGCAGGTTATGATAAATTGGAAAATTCCCCTTGGAGGTATTTTAATATAAATAGAAATAAACCTTATCAGGTCATGATAACTCCCTACAGGGAGTTTATGAATACATTATATAGGGAGGTCATGGATACATCCTATAAAAATGTCATAAAAACTCTCTATGGTGAGGTCCGGAAAAGTCCCTTTGAGGAGGTCATAATACTAAAGAAAAATCCATTAGTAGGAAGATATATGAAACTTATGGTGGTATTTCCATGGATTTGGATCCATCATGAAATAGGTTCCGGATAAAGGAGAGAGTTCCTACTATGTACTATTTATTGGTAGTTTGTGGGGTTATAGGTGTGTGTGGTCGATTGTTCCACATTTATGGTGATTTGTTGTTGGGAACCATTGTATACAAGGATGGAGCATTCCCTTAGTTTTTATTTTAGTGTGGTGAATTCCTAAGGTTATTATATTATACATTAGGGTGGATCAAGCCCATGGGTTGTTACATGTATACTATGGAGAAAGTCCCTCAGTTCATTATTATCGTACGTTCTATAACGGTCTGACCCTAGTTACCCAAAGTCGGTGCATCTTTTTAATACATTGGAATGATTAAAAGGATTCAATTCCCAAAACACTATTCAGTTTAGAAATCTTGGAAAATAGGTTACATTCATGAAAGTTACATTACACTTTCTAACATACAACAAAAAATATAATCCTTTGAGAATTCCATTGTTCCATTAGCTTAACCCTACATCTCAACCATAAAACACTTCTTGGGATACTAAGAAAATAAAACATAAGAAAGGGGTGATCTCAGATGCCCAGTAAGGGTAAATAATTTAGCAGAAGCTACAAACTTTTAAGGAAAGATGTGTAATAAAAACAATAGCTTTTTAAACATAAAATTGAACATAATATGGAAAAATAAATCAAACATTTCCATATAATCATGCACATGGATATTATACTAGTGGAATTATCACATGTAATAACTAATTTCATAAGGAGGGAATGTACAGTACCAGACATTAATTTCTGTGTCAAGGCCTCATGCCAGGACCTAGGAGCTAACTGTAACAGGACCCCAAACCAAAGAACCTCTATAACCAGACTCTATCCCGAAGGGACTCTGTAACCAGACTCCAACCCGGAGAGCCTCTGTAACCAGACTCCAACCTGGAGAGCCTCTGTAGCCGGACTCCAACCTGGAGGGTCTGCTGTAAACGAACCCCAACCCGGAGGGCTTACTTTTACCGGTCCCCAACCTGGAACATACTACTCCAATACATTAATCTTAATAAAGGGTTGAAATATAACATAAAAATTTGTATTAAAACAAGTATACAAAATGTAAATACATTAACCATAAACCATTAATGGCATAAAAATAACTCATCCATAATCAAACATATCAAAAAACTTTATATAAAATATGGATGATTTTTATCACAATAAATCAACTTCAAATAAGTGTAAAATTTATCAAAGTATGTTGACATAGATGAAAATGATTTGTAAAACTCTTTGAGGGAAATATACCTTTTTCATGAAAAGTTTTAAAGTCACACAATTTTGAAAAGGGTACCTTAAAAGACATTTTTGAATCAAAGTGTCCCATACTACTTTGATAATTTTTAAAGGAATTAACATTTTAAAAACATTCATGTCCATATAGATAAATGCTTAAAATAATTTTGAAATCATGGACATTAATGAGAAAGGTTTAGAAGAAAAAATCATTAAAACATTTAAAATGAGTTTTTAGTTAAAGAGTCCCTTAAAAAGAATCCTTTTGAAAACACTTTTATGAAACATGGGCATGGATAATAAATATGTCTCAGTAAAAACATGCACATAACCAATATCGGATAATAATGATATTTAGAAATTAACCCTTACCTTGCACTTTTCTTTTTTCAAGGGTATGTTTAACCTCCAATATAATGACCATAGTATGTTATTAAATTATAAAAGAACCATATTAATATTTATTATATCAGACATGATTCATTTATGACTTTATACTACCCATTTAATAATGATTTCTATGTTAAATTAACATTTTGGGTAATAATCGCTTTCTTTATCGTATGTGATTTAACTTGTTATTCTTGATCGTTTCATTTAGATCATGGTTTAAATGATTCCAGAATGTAAACTATGATTTATATATCATATATATTTAGAATATTAATATTTATAATAGATGTATATAAGAAATTTAATGCACTATTTATGGAGACGGTAGGCCGTATGTACACATAAACATTGTTTCTGTTTTCATATCGTATTGAACGTAAGTAAGTGAATAAGATATATGTAAGTACAGAAAGACACACACACACACACACATATATATATATATATCTACAGTATCATCATTATTTAATATATTACATACTTATTATTAATATATATTTTTGTAAGAATCGTTGAATGGGGAACATGGAAATGAATCTCATCACTTTGTTGAGACGGTAATCCATATGTACGCACGAGCGACAATATAATTATTTTGATTTAAAATCATATGTAAATAGATGTTATATCATACATAAAAAATGATTAACATGTTATATTTATTATTTAGATCAATTATACATCATTATTATACCCATCCAAATAATAATGTATTGAATAACAACTACGCCATGATGTGGAGATGGTAAGCCGTACGTACGCACATATGGTGACATGTCATTCATAAGATGGATAAAATAATGAATATGTTTGTACCATATTTTTAATAACATCAAATTATATAGAAGATACTGGAGTTATTATTTTATAATGTATAGAAAAAAGAAAGAGGAAGTGGAAGAAGAAAAGAACTTGAAAGAGGTGATGAAATATTTACCTCTTCTTTGGGTTCTTCATTTTGACTTGATCAAAAGGGCTCCTTAGGTTGGATTTATAACCAAAATAAGACCTCTAGGATGATGTGAGGATAGTTGAGAGGGTATTTGGGCATTTTTTTGTGGAGAAAATTTTTTTTAAGGTGTGAATTTGAGAGAAGAGGGAGTTCCCTTTTATAAGAGGGGTGAGGGGTACCTTAGGAAAATCTAGAAATATTATTTTATAATAAAATCATTTTCCATTTAAAATGCCTCTAAAATGAATTAATTAATGTCTAAGGTGGGTATGGGTCAAAAAATACTCAACAAATAGGTTTTAGATAGGTTATAGTCACTATATTTATCTTATATTATAGATTTAACTCTTAGTTAAATAGTTTGACCTTTACCATGTCTCTTTATATTTTTATATTATATGTTTAATAAACATAATATAAAATTAAAGAGAACCCAAAGTGGTTCATTAAGAATATACCAATCACTATATATGTATTTTGGACAAACCTTATCATTTTAGGAATATAATATCAATTAATAATATAATAATTGTTTTAAATACCCTTTTATGTCAATTTTGGCACTATTTGGTATTTTGTTTTTTCGAAATTCATAACAGCATTATTACTTCCAAAACAATTAATATAACCAACCATAACATGTCATATTAACCTATGAAATTAGTTAAATTCATAAAAAGTCCCAAATTAAATTTATTTGGATATTTATATTATCAATTATTTTAATATTTCATTAATTAGGTAATTACTGCATCATCATTTTGTCATAAATAAATTAAATTATTTAATGTCTAAAAAATTTAAATAAAATACCATTTTTTAGTTAATCATTTTATAATTATAATGAATATTTATAGTCTAATTTATCTTATCTTTATCCCTATATTAAAAATGGTTTAGTTATAAAACTTTGAATTTAACACTTTTAACACTTCTTTGAAATAAATAATAATAAATGTCCTCATCTAATACAAGGGGTCCTAAAGGGTCATATTTTCTTTCTAAGGTTATTTTTGGTTGAATTACACTTATCCAATAGAATTAGTATGTGTGTTAGGGTTATAATAATAAAATTTTTACCTTTAATTAACCTATTTACTTTTGACTGTGGTAAATAAAAGTCAAAAGCTACTATTCAAAAAAATTATTTTCATCTCATTGAACCACATTTTACTTACTATGTTAAACCATATCTCTTGGTTTTTTTAAATTCAACTCACATAAGGGTAAATTTATGTTTTATGAAAATTTTCAAAAGCTCCTAGGAGGTCGGTAAAAGACGGAAAAAGTTAAATAAAATTATATATATCTAATTTATTATAAAAATGACTCAAATGAATTACATTGAACTAATATTAGTATTATGTATCTATTTTTACTTAAAATATATTTAAATAAAAAGTCTACTTTTAACCAATAACTCAATGTTTTTTACTATTCATCAAAAATTGAATGTTTTTAGAAAAATTCCAAATATTCAACATAAGAAAATTTTGATATTTTGAATCCTAAAATTAACTCCATTTTGAAATATAAAATTTTTAAAATTTCAAAAAGTGGGTATTACTATTTATAATGGCTAGTTTTATTGGTCGTAGTGTGTTAGAATCTCGAAGATGTGTTTGATGCAAGCTATTGCGTTATTCAAAGGGAAATGTACCATGGAAGCTTGGGCTGTTACGTTCTTCCCTCCTTCAATAAATTTTGTCCTCAAAATTTGAAATTGTTTTTTAAAAAAAGGTTGAAAATAAAAAATACCTTTGTGGAAAACCCACATCGAAAATAGGGTTAATAAAAGTTAGTTTTAATAAGAAGGAAAGGGAAATGAGGAACTCCCCACCAAATTAGGTTTTTCAATTGGAGAACATTGGTGGCAATTATAGACACATAATTAGAGGAAAAATGTAAATATTTATAAGGAGTGATTGAGGTCATCTATCACAATATATCATTTAAATATATTGACATAAAAAATGCATTATCAAAACCATTTTCAATACCAGGATACGTAAAAAGAGTATATCGTATTTATTTTCTTAAAAAAAACATTTTGGATTGTTAAGGAAGCCAAAGATCAAATAAAACTTGCGGCGATAGGAAGGTTGTTTTCACTAATTACATTAACAAAACATTCCTTTTTTCATTTAGTAAAACACTTCTTAAAAAAAGATTCCTCTTGAAATGAAAAGTTAAAGGGTTTTATACACCGTGTAAAATAACGTCATTTTGAAATCAAAGGACGCCTCAATGAAACGAGATTGAGATGAAGTCCCTTAACTAAAGTTTAAGAATTAGTTTACTCATAGAATAAGAGGGAATATATATATACGTATACACACATTACATGTAGAGTGACATCCTTTATCTAATTCCCACCACACACTCATCTTTCACTCCAAAATATTTCATTTTTTTTTCTATTAATCCTAATCGTATCGGGTTACAAAAATAATGAATTTATAATTCACCTATCAGAACATTTAAAAAAATAAACTATATTATACACTCCAGGTCATTACGTAGTCTAGTGGTAGGTGATGCACCATTGTCGCCCTTCGATTGCAGGTTCAAGTCTCCCAGACTTGCTGGACACGACTAGTTGTCACCCAACCTCTGGGTTGTCCTTTTTATGACAATCCAGAAATAACCTTAAAAATTGTATCCAATTTCAAACATAATCCATTCCATCCATTAGACTTCTCCAAAATACTTTTATCCAAACTCACAGTCCAAAATTTATAAGGAAGTTAAACAGAATAAAGATCCTTTTTTTCCACGTAATAACATGTGAACACCTTCATCATGTATTCTTTTAAAACATGGTAACACCTTGAATTAACATAAAAACATATTGATTACATTCATGCTCCCTTATTATTTATATTTTACTAGATGTATTCCTTATATCCATTTTTTTGAATATTCCAATAATGAAGAAATAAAAAATTATTAATCAGTTACAAGAAAGTCAAGAATATCCAATATAATTTTTCCAAATCAACCATCTATTATTCCAAAATCACTAACTCATTATCAAGATCATATTAAGGAATATCTTTCCTTCAACCATGTATTTTCCAAAAAAGTGTATCTTACTATTACGTCACTTTTCATAGAACCATATAATATCAAATCCTTAATAAAATAGTAATGTAGTACAATCCTTATCTTTCTCCATAATTCATATAACTAGTATATTGTTGATACAACACTGAAATGATATAATTCTATAATAAAAAGATAAGACCACTAGTCATTACTCTTCATCGGAGTTAGTATCATAACATGGATTATTATTCAATAGCATCATTTGTGATATACTCTTATAACTGGGACATTGATTCACGTATTGTCCCAATGCCTTGTAGATGAAGCATTTTACATTTTAAACCTTTTTCTTACCTTTTCAATCGCGTACTTGGTGTCCTTTTTCTCTGCACTTATAATAAACACCCATTCCCTTCAAGCATTTACCAAGGTGATTCTTTCCACATTTATCACATATGGGAAAATCCTTCTTTTCCCTCTTCTCTTTATCCATCTTACACTCTACCATCATTTTCTTCTCTTACTTCCCTTCAAAGCCATAGGACTCAAAAAATTATTTACTTGTCTTATTAACACATAATATTATTTCTTCATATGTTGAGAATACATGGGAGACTATTTAAATTCTAATTGTTGGCTTAATGCCATGAAAGACATGATCCTTCTGACACTTTGGATCATACGTATTGCTGGAGTTCTCATTCCTTATACTGGGCGCCATTTCTAAATAATGGAATACACTAGGTCAGTTTATGAATCGCAATGAAGAATTCAGAACTAGTAAAATACCTAATGTAAATTGAACAGTTTATAGATACAATCCATAATAATAAAAAAAATTTCTTTGAGGAAGTATTTACTCCTAAATCCTCCATAATGGCTTGTAATAAAAATGTGAAATATCTTAAGTATATCCCATAGAAGTGTAGTAACCAAGAGTGCAGAAAGGCCCATTGTCATGCACTAGTTCCCGTTCGATTCTACCTCAAAGCAGTGTTTTTGGGTTTTACCCCTAGGTACATCAATGCCATAGCCACCTCTACTTGATCGTATCCATACTAGGATGTATTGTTTGGAAAACTCACAAAATCTCTACCTTACCAAAATTCGAGGAAGTTATTCTATACTATTCCTCAAAGTCTATCTTAGAGTAATGTTATCTAATCACAGTTTATTTAAACATATTTCCCAGGTTGTTTCAAAACTTACTTTGATACCAACAATAATGCCTTGACCCTAATTACCCAGATTTGGTGCATTATTTTAATACATTGGCATGATTACAAGCAATAATGTCCCGAAAGACCAATCAGTTTAGCAGTCTTGGAAAATAGATTAAATTAATGAACATTACTTTACACTTTTTAACATAAAAAAATAATCATTTTAGAATGCCATTGTTCCCTTAGCTTATATATGCATCTCAAACCTAAAACACTTCTTGGGATCCTAAGAAAATAAAACATAAGAGAGGGGTGAGCTTAGATGCTCAGTAAGGGTAAATAATTTAGCGGAAGCTACCAAATTTTAAGCCAATATATGTAATAAAAACAATATCCTTTTAAACATAAACTTGAACATAATATGGAAAAATAAATCAAACATTAGCATATAAACATGCACATGGATATTCTACTCATCGAATAATTACATGTAATAACTAATTTCATAATGATGGGATGTATAGTACAAGACTTTAATTTCTGTGTCAAGGCCTCATGCCAAGACCAAGAGGCTAACTGTAACTGGAACCCAACATGGAGATCCTTTATATCTGGACTCCATCCCGGAGAGCCTCTCTAACCGGACACCAACCCGGAGAGACTCTATAACCGAACTCCAACTTGGAGAGACTCTATAACCTGACTCTAACCCGGAGGGTCAGCTGTAACGGTACCCCAACCAAGAGGGATTAATTTTTCTGGTCCCCAACCCGGAACATACTAGTCCAATAAATTCATCGTTAGAAAAGGATGAAATGTAACATACATATTCGTATTAAAACTAGCATATGAAATTTCAATACTTTAACCATAAACCATGAATGGAATAAAAATAACTAATCCATAGTCAAACATATCACAAAACCTTAAATACAATATGGAATATTTGTATCATAATAAATCAAAATAAAAAAAATGTAAAATTTATCAAAGGATGTTGATATAGATGAAAAGGATTTGTAAAACTTTTTGAGAGAAATGTCCCTTTTTCATGAAAACCTTTAAAAGGCACAGAATTTAGAAAAGATGACATTTAATGAAATTTTTAAATCAAACTGTCCCATACCACTTTGAAACTTTTGAAAGGAATTAACATTTTAAAAACATTCATTTATATATAAATAAATCCTTAAAATCATTTTGAAATCATGGACATTAATGAGAATGGTTTAGGAGAATAAATATTTAAAAAATTTAAAATGATTTTTTAGTTAAAGAGTACCTTAAAAAGAATCATTTTTAAAACTCTTTTATGAAATATAGGCATTGATAATAAATATTTCCCTGTAAAAACTTACACATAACCAATCTCGGATAATAATGAGATTGAGAAATTAACCCTTACCATGCACTTTCCTTTGTTCAAGGGTACGTTTAACCTCCTGCATAATGACCATAGTATGCTATTAAATTATATCAAAACCATATTAATATTTATTATATCATACAGGATTTAATTACGGCTTTATAATACCCATATAATAATGATATCCATGTTAAATTAACATTTTTTGTAATAATCACTTTCATTTTCATATGTGTTCTAACTTTTTATTCTTGATTGTATCATTTAGATCATTATTTAAATGAATCCAGAATATAAAACTTGATTTATATATTATATATTTAGAATATAAATATATATAATATATGTATATATGAAATGGAACGCACAGTTTATGGTGATGGCTGGTTGTATGTACACATAAACATTATTTCTGTTTTCATATCGTATTGCACAGAAGTAAGTGAATAAGATATTTGTAAGTACATAAAAACATAAATACATACATACATACATACATATATATATCATTAGTATAATAATTATGTCATATATTACATACTTATTAATAATATATATTTTTATAATCATCATTGAATGGTGAACATGGAAATGAATCTCATCGCATTGTGGAGACGTTAATCTGTAGGTACGCACGAGCGATAATATAATTATTTTGATTTGAAATGGTATTTAAATAGATGTTATATCATATATAAAAAATAATTAACATGTTATATTTTTTATTTATATCAATTATAGATCATTATTATACCCATCCAAATAATAATGTATTGAATAAAAACTACACCATGACGTGGAGACGGTAAGTCGTACGTACGCACGTATGGTGATATGTCATTAATAGGATGGATAAAATAATGAATATGGTTGTACCATATTTATAATAACATCATATGATATAGAATATATTGGAATTATTATATTACAATGGAAACAACAAAGAAAGTGGAAGTGGAACAAGATAAGTACTTGAAAGAGGTGATGAAATATTTACCTCTTCTTTGGGTTCTTCCTTTTGACTTGATCAAAAGGGCTTCTTAGATTGGATTTCTGACCAAAGGAAGGCCTCTAGGATAATGGGATGATAGTTGAGAGTGTATTAGGGTTGGTTTTGGATGATTCAAATGGCTTGATGGTGTGAATTTGAGAGAAGGGGGAGTGCCCTTTTATAAGAGGGGTGAGGGGCTTCCTAGGAAAAGCTAGAAATATTATTTTACAATAAAATAATTTTCACTTTGTAATGTCTCCAAAATGAATTATTTAAAGGGAAAGGTGGTTATTGATCTAAAATCATTCAACCAATAGGTTTTATATAGGTTTGGGTCACTATATTAACCTTATCATTTAGATTTAACTCTTAGTTAAATAGTTTGACATTTACCATGTCTCTTTGTATTTTTATATTATATGGTTAATAAAATTAATATAAACATCCAGTAGAAACAAAAGATGTTCATTAATGATACACCAATAATTATATAAGTATTTTGGCTGAACCTTGGATTTTTTGGAATATAATGTTCGTAAATAATATAATATTTGTTTTAAAAACTCTTTTATGTCAACTTTGACACTATTTAATATTTTGTTTTTTCTAAATTCATAAAATCATTATTACTTCGAAAAAAACTCTTCTAAACAACCCTAAAATGTCATATTAACCTATAAAATTAGTGGAATTCATAAATAGTCTCAAAGTACATTTATTTGGATATTTATAATATCAATTATTTTAATATTTCATTAATTAGGTAATTACTGCATCATCATTTTATCATAAATAAGTTAAATTATTTAATGTATAAAAAATATAAATAAAATAATATTATGTAGGTAATATTTTTATCTTTCTAATTAATGTTTATAGTAAAATTTATATTATGTGTAAACCTATATTAAAAATGGGTTAGTTATTAAACATTGAATTTAGCACTTTTAACTCTTCTTTGAATTAAGTAATAAAAAATGTCCTAATCTAGTCCAAGTGGACCTAAAGGGTCATATTTTATTCCTTAGGTTGTTTTTGGTAAAATTAAACTTATCTAATAGAATTATTACATGTTTTAGGGTAGTAATAATATCATTTTACCTTTAATTACCCTATTTACTTTTAACCGTGTTAAATAAAAGTCAAAAGTTACTATTCAACAGAAATTATATTGATCCCATTTCACCAAATTTTACATACTGAGGATGAACACATCTCTTGGATTGTTAAAATTAAACTCATAGAAGCGGTAAAATTATGTTTTATGCAAATTTTTAAAAGCTCATTGGAGGTGTGTAAAAGACGGTAAAAAGTTTAACAAAATTTTATATATCTATTTTTATTATAAAAATGACTCAAATGAATTAAATTAAACTAATAATGGTATTATGTATCTATTTTTACTGAAAATAAATTAAAAGAAAATAAATAATTATTTAAATATAAATTCGGTTTTTAACCAATAATGCAGTGTTTTTCACTATTCATCGATAATTTAAAGTTTTCATAAAAATACCAAAAATTCACCCTAACATAATTTTGATATTCCGAATCAAAAAATGAAGTATATTTTGAAAGATAAATTTTATAAAATATCAAAAAGTATATATTACTATTCATAACATCTAGTTTGATTGGTCATGGTGTGTTAGAATCTCGAAGTTGTGTACGATGCAAGCTATTTCATTATTCAAAGGGAAACGTACTGTAGAAGCTTGAGGTGTTACAAGTGAAGTAATTGTGATGTACTCAAAGACACTCAGGTACTTTTCAAAGCTATTATAGTTGATTGGGTTCAGAGAACTGAGGATCAACAATGTTTATTTGTTTATTTATTTCTAGTATTTTATTTATTTAGAGAATGTCACATGCACATATCAGTGCATCTCTAGTATGCATGAGATTGAATTATTGGTTCCATATTGAGTTTTTGTCTCACATTCTACTTGGGTATCTATCTCACTTTGGTGCTCGAGTAACCTTTAATTATTATAGGTCTAGGTTTGTTAGAGGCTCAAGATTGACTAAGATGGAGTATCTTGAGTGGTACTGGAGATTTGGAGGTCGTATAAAATGATGATTTAGTAGTTCATCATTTTATTTATATATTTATTTTATACTTTGTAAATGACTAGCCTAGTGGGATATCGATCTTGTATGATTTTATGCATACATTTAATTTTTTATAGATTGTCTAGATTATTTATTATTCCTACATATTATAATGTGTATGATTCTTGGTCATTTATTTTATGATTTTTCACTCTCATATAGAGTGTATAGTATCCCCACAACACATATTTAGACTCCCATATTTAGTGGGAAGCCTCTATCATATGGGAAGATGTGCCTAAGGTCATGTCACGATAGGTCTAGTCACTATTCAGAGTGAGTAGAGTTGGGATATTAAAAAGTCGTATTATAACTAATTTTATTAAACAAAATGGTATGGTAGAAAGCTGAAATAGGAACGTTTCAAGGATTTTGACATACCTCAGGATGTGTAACTTCCTGACCCAGGTTCCATGCATCGATGCTCTGAACAGGACTATCACATGACCTCACGCGCACCTCCACAATCGTTAAAGGTTTCCAACTAGTAGCTGGGGTCACGTAAGTCAATCATGGGGAGACTATACCCTCTTTTATCAAATTAATAAACCATAATAAATAAATAAACTTTTTTTAAATCATATATAATCATAAAAAATAACAACATATCAATATACACAATTTAGGAGATACAATATCCAACTAGACTAGAAAACATGCCATGTTATTATACATGTCAGGTTTCTAAAATAAAAACATAAAAAATAAATTAATGAATAAGAAGTGGCTCCCAAAACACATATTTTTCCCTTATCCAAGATTTATCCCAACTCATCCATCTAACTCAGAGCCTTTTCCCTTAACCTATCCAGAAAACACAATGTCTATTCCTGTACCGATTAGGCATCCCGAGTAGGGTGTGAGTAAAAATCAGTAGGCCACCACCAATGGTGTCTAAAACAAATCCAATCTATGATAGTGTATGAATTTAAATAAATATAATTCATAATTAATTTTTTTATATTTTTTTGATATTTTATATTTAACTACCTAAGCCCCCAGTTTTCTGAGGATACCCAAGCCTCATTACCAACTTCGGTCCATACTAGAGTTTTATCCATACGAAAGGGATATCAAATTTTAATGTCTATGTTACCATTTCTAATACTTTTCTGAATTTCCAGGTTACCATTCATATTTAATATCATACAATTGATTGAGCATGTTACTATTCACATTTAATATCACATAATTCTATGAGCATGTCACCATTAACATTTAATATCACATAATTTAATGATCATGTTACCATTCAAATTTAATATCACCTTATTGAATTATTAGGTTACCATTCACATTTAATATCACATTATTTAATGGGTTTGTTACCATTCACATTTAATATCACATAATTGAATGAGCATGTTGCCATTCACATTTAATATCACATAATTTATTGAGCATGTTACCATTTACAATCCTTGGTCAAATTTCCATATTAACATTCACCATTTAATATCGTATAATAAACAACATTACAACATTACACATATATCAACAACCATTAATTAATTCATCAATTAATTAATTAGACTCACATTCTCAATATCTCATAATTAATCTAACATCATTTATCTCGTCTCATAGAATTAATATCTCAAAATTAATCAACCATTAATTATCTTTTATCATTAAATTAATATCTCATAATTAATCTATCATTAATTATCCCAAGTCATATATATTGAAATCACATAATTAATTTATCATTTAATAATCTCAAACCATTTATCTCAACATCTCATAAATAATCCCCTGATTAATTATCTAAATAAAAAACACTTAAATCTCATAATTATTTCTCAAATTATTTATTTAAATATATGACCCATGAATCTCAAAATTAATTCCCCAATTAATTATCAAATTCTACTATAATACAAATAATTAATTGTCCATTACCTAAATGAATTTAGGAATTTGAATTGATAATGAATAAAATAAATACCACAACATACATAAACATATAAAAATATAGTCTATGGGAATTGAATATTAGACCGCCTACATTTATTCTTTAATGGATGTTTGCTCATTGAAAATCCCCATAATCTGAGTGGCACAAGTACATAGATCGAGATTTGAATGTATAACCTAAACCAAATTTGAATACATCAATATCATTTAGATTTGGATTTAAATTCATAAGATTAGATCTAGATTACTCAAATATAGATCTATATCAAGATGAAATATAATATAACTTCCTCTAAAAAAGGAGATAACAAAGGAGGAAGAATTAGAACGAAATAAGACACAATCTACTTTCCGAGAGGGATGCAGATCCTTGACCAGTGCTTAGAATCATGAAGAACGAAGGTCATATGGCCTTGTAATCCATTTATAAATCTCTAAAATCATCCAAAATCCTATTAGTCAGAATTTGGGTTGAATAGTGGTAGTTTTGGGAGTTCTGGGTGGATTTAAAACCATTTTTAGGAAATTAAAATTACCACGTGCAGTTTCCGGAGAAGGGGTGCCCGATTTTCCCTAAATGTGTGCCAACCATGTGCCTTTTATTTTTGGGGTGCAAGGTTTGAAAAACCATGTAGTAGCCATGTGAACCATCACTGTTTAGGGATGCATAGTTTTTTAGGCTAGGTGCATGATTTCCTCTAGCTATGTACCAACAGTGCACAACCACATTTTCTTCCATTTTATAAAATTTTCACCGAAACACACCCCAAGGTAAAACCCAATCGAAAGGTACTTAAATAAAAAAATACCTAAAATCATGCCTGAGTCGACCCCAAAAAATGTTTGGATCTTACCGGATTCCATTTTAGAAACATCATTTCTGATGAGAAATTCATGTTACCAGGGGTTTGGGATTTCAATTCTTGGTTTTTTTATTTTGGTTGTATGATTTTCAACTCATGTGATGCACACAATGTTTGAGACTGATATTTTTTTATAAATTTTTTGAACTTGCCCCCTTTAAAAGAATCTAGTTATTAGATTTTATATCTTGTCCACTCATGAATTTTTGTGTCTCATGCATCATGATTTAGAACATAAGTATTAAAATGACATGTAGGAGTACTTGTATAATTTTAATCAAAAACTATAGAGGCCAAATTAATTAATTTTTCAAAATAATCTCATACAACCTTTTCCCTTATAAGTTCTTGGTTGAATTCTACTCACATGTACCATATTTTTATATATTTTTCTTCACTAATGGAAGGTTGTGTGTATCTATTGTGATATTCTTGATGATGATGATGATGTAGTTCCTCAATGTGTGGGACATGGGGTGACCCTACCAAGTTGGTAAAATCACATGATGCCTTAGAATTATACCCCTTGTTAGTAGTTATTCCATTGGTTTGGTTTTTGATGTTCCATTGAAAACCTATATGGTGTTTTCTTATATAGGTTTGAAAAAACTTATACTTAACGAAACCATGTGGATATTATTTATGAGATATAGATCATGAGAGGGTGATGTTGTTACACACATATATATTTTTATGGATGAGAACATGATTATCATGGGAGAAGTCCCATAGGAAGATGAGAACCAGTGCCCTTGTAGCCTGATAGGTTGGAATATGAATCCTAATACATATATGAAGAACCTAAATTGGGATTTTGGAACATTAGTTACTGGGTGTTGTGCATACTTGAGTGTGGAGGATCTATCCCATGAGTTATGAATTGTTTTTTTATGATCATAGAGATTACCTAGTGATTTTTAAGATGTGAAACCGGATTTTAGATGGTTACTTCTATGTGATATGTACATGGGAGACCACCTAAAGGAGGGGTTAGTTGATCTTATGAATTATTTAGAAATAGATACTGGTGTCAGTTTTCTTGTTTGATATTGGAATACACTAAGTGATAATAAGTTTTAGGTATGGTTAAGGTGATTGATTTAAATTTTGAGTTAGGGAACCTTGAGTTATAATTATTTTTATTTGAGGTTGGTTTCTAAGGGAAGGGTTATTATGGTGCTTGACCATATTGTTTTGAGATGCGATATGATCATGGTCAGAGTGTGGGTAGATTCCATGGTTTTGGAATGTTTCCTGGGTGGTAGGTGAGTATTTGTTGGAACATGAAACTATTGAAGTTCTTATTTTCAAGAAGCACATAGTTAGCACCTTGGATTGATGTAACTGATATACAATAGTCATCATCAATTAATTCTCTAGGCATAACATCTTGGTTTTGTTTTGATACGACTTGTGGGATCATGAGTTGGGTTATTTGACCGAGTGTTAAGGGGGTATATTACATTTAAAATTAAATGATATTGAGTTTACACATAATGTTCACATGTTTTCCTCATGAATTAAAAATCACTAATGTTCATGGGTGGGTTAAAGACCGATGAAATTTGTGGAGTTTCTTATAGGCCTAGAATCATCATAATCTGTTGAGTGTGGATTTGGAGGTGTGTCCCACATATGTTGATGATCAAACATGGTAAGACTTTTACTTAGGGAGATGAATAAGTAAATCTATATGGTAGGAAGTTAACCGCTGAAAGATATTGGGTGGTAACCATCATTATTAATTAATTTTTTATGGATTTTGTGGGTGGTGTTCCCATGGGCAGGGAACATGTGGTGGATTATGATTCATGATGATGCATTGGTATGAGTGATCCTGGCCATTTCCAGACATAATGTTTAGTGAAAAACATGAAATTTAACATGAATATCAACATTTTTATCGTGGTAAGTGATGGTTAGGACATTCCTATAATGTATAGTGGGATATTGATTTTGGTGATACGACCCTAATGGTAGAAGGATCATGGGTGTGGGAAACATGTTTTTGGATGATCGTTTTGGTATTGGTGTTCTAGTGACTAAGTGGGAATGGTTTAATATATATTTCATATATAATTTCCAATGTAAAATTTTATATGATATAAGATTGATAATGAGCATGAATTTGGGTACAAGTTGAATTATTGAAGATATGTGAGTGAGATAGATCTATGATTCTTCAGGGCCCATGATAGATCTTGATAATGGTTTTCAATAAGTTTAGGATTGAATATGAATTTAACTAATATTATAGTGTAGAAATCAGTGGAACTATTTGGATGATCTTGCATTTCCTTTGATAAAAAAGTTATTTTGATTGAGTATTAGGGGTGATTCATTAGTGGGGGAAGATGAGCATTTTTAGGCAGGTCAACCTGAGGAGGTACCAACAACAATCTTCATTGGAAGTGGATGTGGTGGGATATGAGAATTTTCATATACATAATTTTTGACATGATAGGTATATTTTATGTTCTATCTAGGAATTTTTATGGAAATTCATGTGGGTCTAGGATTTCATCATAAACAGAGTGTACATTTCCATTTTGACTAAGAATTATGATATGAAAATCATTATTGGATTTTGAAAGATGATCACACATGTGTTATGGTGCGATATATTTGTAACCATTTTGAGAATATAATTAGAACACATATAATGTGTTTCATAAGGAACTTATAATGGTGGGGACTCACCATATATTGGAAATTGAATTGTTAGATTGGATATATGATGGGGAGCACTATGTAAAGGATATTTAATCAAATGAAGATGCCAAGGGTGCCTCTGGATGGAAAGTTACTAAGATTACCGTCATGGTGTTTCAGTTTTATTGATGAACATTTTTATATGTTTTAGTGTCTTTAGTGCCTTAGTTTTAATTGTGTTATGTAATCACTTTTTTTCATTTAAGGATAGAACATTAATGTTTGGATTGAAAGTGATGACCTATGCAGGTTGGGAGGTGTGGTTGAAAAACCACTAAGACTTCTTGATGATGAGATGTGTTATGATGGGGAGGTTGTTAGATCCCAAATCCATACAGTCTAGAATTATTTATGTAAATTTTAATTTTTGAGTTAGTAGAGGGTTGGTATTTTGAATTAGTGTTCAGAAATAACTTTCAAGAGTTGTAACCCCTTAAAAGGTGTATTTTAATCATTGATTGATGTATGGAAGTTAGTTGGGATGCGCCTATCAACATCAAAGGAAGGTCCTTATGGCTAGGATGCCAGTTTTTAAAATCCAAAAACTATATTCTAACCATAGGCAAGCCACTAAATAACCAATCATCTTGGAAGTGTCCCAAAAACACTTCTCGGGCCACCAGTCAACTTGTGACCCGACCCTAGCTTGATGGTGAGCCACCGGCTAGATCATGAGACAAGACCAGCTAGTTGGTGGGATTATAAAGGTTTTTTGTAAATTAAAAGTCTTTTCATTTCAACAACTTTTCCCTCAGGTTTTTTAGAAGAAGGGGGGTGTTAGGAGAGGCCATTTGGCCAAACCATCCATGATTTACCTTATTTGATTCTAATTTAAACATATGGATTTTATATGTGTTTTGACTATAATCAGAGGTGTGTTCTTCTGTTCCTTTATTTTTATTGTCTTCCTCTTCCTAACCCTCTAATTTGGGTTTGGTTTTGTATTAGGTCCCAGTGAATATTTTTTAAGAGGATAGTGAAATAACCTTTTTATGGGGATTTTATTCTAACTAGGAATGAGATTTCCCATAACTACAACTGCCTATCACAGTTCATCAATTTGATGATTGTATGTTTCATTTCGAATTTATTTCAGGTTCTTCTATTGAATTAAATTAGATCAATAATGAAATTAGAGATGCGTGATAGGGATTTTTTCTGGGATATGAAAATGGTTAGGTCATCTTTCTTCTAAGTATGGTTGGTCATTGTTTTGGGTCAGTGGGAGCACCTAATTAAATTTTCATCTATGATTCCTTAATAGTTTAAATTAATATAAAATTATATTTTTTTAGAATATTGATTTAATTAATTATAATGTTTTAAGAATGATTAATTGACCTTGGTGTGAGTTAGTTTCTAAAGGTGTGAAATGAGGCGTGGATGAGGTTTGGCAGTAATTTTCATCCATGAATTAAAATGGAAGAAATTTTATAAATTGGTATGTTGTCTCTTGTACCCAACTTTACAAATTTTCATTTTGTTATGTGGCACATGGAATATGGTATCACCATTGAATTTATCTACATATTTAAATTAAATTAATTACATAATTAATTTTTAATTGAATCATTTTAATTAGGTAAACCATTTTAATTAATTAAATTACATAACACTGTTAAAGAATCAAAAAGTGCCAAGGCCACTATGTAATTTGGGAACTAGATTAATCTCTCAACTATTGATGGCTATGAACTTGGTTTTAGGAATATTCCTTATGAGACAAGAACTCCCATAAAGGGTGTTTTTTAAATGAATTGAATTTTTGAATATGTTATCCATTGTTGGCCTTTTTTGAATTGGTATTCCCTATATAATTGGGAATTTATGTTCGGATTTAAAAGAGTGGCAGTATATTTACAAAATATTAATGTGATATTGGCTTTACCTTGGGGTCCCTTGTGGGTGATGATATTATAGGGAACACAATGTTGGTTCCTAATGGGCAATGGGTAGAAATTGTATTTTTTTCACTTTAGAACCCAAGTGAAAATTGTAAGGCTTGTGAGGTTGTATTTTAATTTTGATATATTGAATTTTAATTAGTATGGTAAATGTAAATGAAATAAGTGTCCTAAAGAGGTTGTATTGCCCTAGTTTATATTAATTTTTTGGTTGGATGAGTAATATATTTCCCTAGGGTGGTTGATTTTTTATTATTTTATAGATTATTATCGAAATGATTAAATTGAAAACACCCATGGATGGTGTTTTATTATAAATAGAATACACCCATATGGGTGGTTGCGAAAACTACCTTTGGAATTTCATTGAATACTATATATGAAAAGGTCATAAAAACTAGATATCGGGAGATCATAAAAATCTCAATGGGGAGTTTGTGAGTACTCCCTATTGGGAGGCCCTAAATACTCCCAATGGTGAGGTTGTGAAATCTCTGTACATGGTGGTCACAAAAACATTCTTTGGGGAGGTCATGATACTAAAGAAAAATCTCTAGGTAGGGAGGTCTTCGATAATTATCTTATGGATACCATGGACATAGAGCCATTATGATATAGGTTTTTATCATAGGAGAGAATTTCTTCCACATTCTTTTAACCAAAGGATTATGGTGTCCTCGATGGCTGTAGACGAGTCTTCCTCATTAAAGAGTCTTTTCTATCATGAACCATTGTATACAGTTATGTGGTATGGCTTTGGTTGTTATTTCATGATGGTGTATTTATCAGGTATTTATGTTATAAACCAAGGTGGATTCATCCCCTTGGGTCATTACCTATATAGCAAGTTAAAAGGAACTCACATCATTATTATAGTTAGTGATGTCATTAAGACATGCTTAGAGACACTATAAAACTGGCCGAAGCATGTATCGTCGATCAAGGTGATAGAAATAAGGATCAATGATGGTTTATTTATTTCTCTAATTTTTATTTGTTCAAATAATGTCACATTCACATATACTTACATGTTTGACATGTATATGACTACATTGGTGGTGTCATATAAAGTTTTGTAGTCACACCAGCCTTGGGAGGCCATTACACTTGGGTACCTGAGAAACCTTTAATTATTATAGGTTCAAGTCAGGTAGAGGACTAAGGTTGATAGACCTAGAGTAGATCGAGTGTAACAAGAGACTGGGATGCAGTATTTCTTGATTATTTAGTAGGGACTCATTTTTATTTTATTAATTTATTTTATAATGTTTTTTTGATTTTCCAAGTAGGTAATTGATCTTGTTTGGTTTTATAAAAGTATTTCATTATTTATAAAATGACTAGTTTATCTATTATTTCAGAATAATATTATGTGTATGATGTTTTTTTATTTATTTTATGATTTCCCACATTGATATAGGGGGTATAGTCTCCCAATTATACCTCCTTAGATCCTCACATCTAGTCTATAGTCTTCGTCATATGGGGAGGTTCACCTTAGGTCAAATGGAAACCGATTGGGTTAATATTCAAGGTGAGTTGGGCTTGGATGTTATAGAACCTAGAAAAGTGTTATTGGATGATGAACATAACCCAACGTCATCTGTTCATCCTAGAATCATAATGATGTGTCGACATCATAATGAAAATTTCTATTGTGAAAAAAATAAAGAGGCATATTATAGACTATATATCTCAATTCATGGACTTATAGTAAGTTAACGTTGACCATTAGAAGTAAAAAGGGATAATTTTTTTTACCGATACCCATATGTAAAGGATATAACATCACCAAAGATATTTTCATTAGAATTACTTGTACCTTTAAAGGATATAATTTCATCTCGGTTGTGGGTGGTTGTATTATGATGTTTGTAAGTGAGTTTATTATTTGATAGTATTGATCAATCGATGAACTTGATAAGATATATATAAAGGAAATAGTAATGCTATGTAGAGTAAATAATTCAATTATATGTGGCTGACATTCTAGTTTTATCATAATGTTCAAGAGAATAATTTAACTAGCAATAAATATTAAAGTTATCTTCAGCCCTAATTATCATCCTCAATAGGCAGCTCAATATGAATGTATCATTCAAACCCTAGAAGACATTTTGAGATCACTCAATATGGGTTTAAAAATAGTCTTGTGTCATAATCATCCATTGGTAGTGTTCTCATACAATAAAAATGAGTAATCTAGTATTAAGATGGAACTATATGAGGCTATCCATAAGAAGATTTCAAAAACTAAAATATTTTGGGGTAGAGTTAGAGAAAGAAATATTTTAGGACCACACATTTATTAAGATATTATAGATAATAATTAAACAATTATGTGGAATGTTAATGTAGTATAAAGTTTACAGAATATTTATACTAATAATCATCGATGATATTGGGAATCTGAAGTTATAGGTTGGGTATTTATTATAATTTTACAATGGAGAAGGGTAATGAGATTTAAAAAAATGGAAAAGTTGATCCCTAGATACATTAGTCCTTTTGTGATCCTTGGTCACATAGGGAGTATTTTATGTCACCAAGAAATCCTATATAACCTCTCATAAGTTCATGTTGTCATCAATATATCACATTCAAGGAAGTACATACCATATCCATCATATAAAATTAATGTTGAGGTTGCATATTAGAAAGATAATGTCTTTAACAAGGAACTATCAATGTAGGTATTTCTTTTTTACATAAAGTACTATGGAATAGAAAAACATACATCATCAACATTTCATAGAGAAAAAAATAGACTAAAAAAGTACATCAGAACTTTAATATGTAATGCTAAAAAATCACAAACTTATGTTTTCATTTGAGTAATGAAATTTCAAGAGAGAATTTTTTAGTAGGGTAGAATGTAACACCCCACAGTTTTATTCCTTGTAAATATTTAATAACTTATTTTACATGAAACAATGAACTAAAATGAATGAATACAATATTTAATTAATATAAAATATCAAAACATTAGATTAATAATAACAAATTATAATAAATAAATATAAAACGTCATTTTGAAAATCACATGAGGATTAAAACCATAATTATATAAAAATTGTGAAATTGAAATCTCCATCCTCATAGTTTTCCATGAAGATCCTAAAACAAATTATAGATATTTAAATAATAAATCTTTGTAGTATAATAAAATAAATTTTTCGAAAAAAATGAAAGGGTATGATGAATAAATTGTAGATCATCATGTAAGGTCATATATTGGTATTAAAATTGGTAATATTACTATAATATGGAGGTTGTAAATATAAATTACTCTTGGGGATACATGTAACCAATGGGTTTGTTGAAAATGATATAATGAGCATATAATACCTTTTAAATAAATGAATAATTTATTATAAATCATATATTAAATATGTATATAGAATATTTAACATCTAATAAATTAATAAAGAATGATAACAAGTAAAATATAATCATTCACTATATAAGAAATTTTTGTTATTCAATAAAATTTGTTTTTCTAAAAACTTATACATTCTTCATTAAAAGTTAATTTTAAATATTTATAAATTTAATTTGATAAAATTTATTTATATTGTTGGTATCAAGGAATAAAAATTTATTAAATGGTTAAATTTTAATATTGGTGAAAAAAATTAAATTTCCTGAGAGAAAATTGAATGATTTTGGTAAATAATAAAATCCCTAAAATATCATATATGGTAAATATAATCCATAAAATTTATAAATCAAATAATTGAGGGATTATTGGGATCCTATTATCTACTTATGAGAAAATTTTAATGTTGAAATAACCTTCCTTAATTATTATGAAATGAAAATTTTCAAATATACCATCATGTTACTATAAAATACACATCCTTTACCCATCCAAGACCACTTCTATCATTTTTTAATCTTTAATACCAAATAAAATTTCTTCCCTCAATTTTCTCTCTCCTGTTGAATATCTTATAGTCCCATGAAATAGGCTTAAATTAAAAAAGAAACAATTAAGTGAAAGGGAGATTCTATAAAAGCATCTAGTCCTTCTCTATAATTTTTAGCTACTTTTTTCATATGAAATCTTCCAAAATCCAATACAACAAACAAATAAAATATTATTAAAACCATGATTCTTTTATTAAAATGTTATTACTACAATAGGACCATATGTTCTTACTCATCTACTAGAATAACATATTCTTTGGTGGGTTTTTTCGACAACTTATAGAAATGATGTTATTCTACCTTCATCAATTTCACCATGGATGAGTGAAAAAACATAAAAACCACTAATATATGATCATAATGGGTATTTAATATTATAGTTATTATTTTTTAATGGTTCCACTCAAGTGACTGCTCATTATAATTTTACTCATTAATATTTATAAGGTTACCTGAAACATGCATGTTGTGAATTCTATTCCTATAAAATGTCCTCATATCTTCCTTCAAATGAACATAGAAATTGATAAATAATTATAATAATATTCTTTACAATAACTTGAATAACATATGAATGTTTTTCTTAATAAAATATTATAATGATTTAAATCTTCAAACCAAAACCATCATCCTATAATCAAAACTAGTAACATTGGAAAATGAAAAAAACTCTCACTTATTGATACATATGTGAAAATTTTGTTGAAATTTTTGATATAAAAGTTTTTACTTGAAAATAATTTTCTAAAATAAATTATTAAGATACATAGGTTTATAATACATGATATTAGAAAAATTTCCTGAAAGTAGAGAGTAAAGGTAAAAATTTCTCTCCCAATCTCTCTTCTTATATAAGATTAATGAAACATAAACTTACTCTGAGAGAGTTTCTATGAAATATTCATATAAACACCTTTTTTCATTATCCACTATTTATATTGGGGATTTACATTCCCTATTACCATTCTCATATCATTTATTCATACATCTATATTTATTAAATTTTTAATGGGTTCCCACTTAATCTATTTTCGTGGTTGAGATCATTGAGGCTTGAAATTACATTATGGGAAAATTAAATATAATTTAAAATTAAATTTATTTTTTTCATTATTTGGTTTCTAGGGATTTATTTTTTTCACCATTCCTCATTCATATTAACTCATACTTCACTTATAAATATCTCTGTAAGGGAAATTCATTTATCTCTCTTTTTGGCTGGAAAATGTATCATCCAGGTATATACTCATTATATTGTTTTATGAATATCTTTATCTTTAATTGTATAACAAATTATGGTCTATTTATATTGAATTTAACTTACTTATTAATTTCTCATGGTAAACATATTATATATATTCTATTCTATTTCTTGATTGGTTAGTTTTTCCTACCACTATATTTTTTATGAATCATCCATTTAATGTTTTTTCATTCAATGATTATTTAAAAACAATTTTATTAACTTTATATTTAAAATTTTAAAATATTTACTAAAAAATATTTGTTTTAATAGAAATATGTTTAAATGTTTAGTTATTTTTTAAATACTTTTTTATAATCTTTATAAGGGGTTTCAATTTATGAAAATGTATTTTAATGTTTATTATATTTTACTAAAGATATGTTAAAATGAAATAATTAAAATTATTTGTAGGGATAATTTATTTTTATTTATTTTGATAAAATTTATGATACCTAATTTTAATCACTTGTTAATTATGATATAGTGGATTAATAAGTGTTCATATGTTCATTTGGAATAAATATGTATGGTTTATCAATATGTTATGGGTGGGACTTTAATTATGTACCCCTCCAATGCATTGGGTAATTATTATATCTCCTGATATATTTTTATAGGATATGCAAGGTCATTTTAATCCAAAATATTATGGGACATATTTTTCGACTAAGAGATGACAGTTTTGGCCAAGATCCTTAAGATAAGTTTTGATTTTATATTCTTTCACATCTTCAACATTTCTATGTCATAACACATTCATATGTTATTCCACATAATTAAGATAAATATTTTCACTATTTAATCATTCCATTATGATATTAACTCTGACCACTTATGTGGACTAAATTGAAATATCTTAAGTTTTATCCCTTGCTGAGAATATGATCTCAACCTCTTTTTATGTTTCCATTCTATGGGCTATAAAGAAGGATATACCAATTTGTTTGTTTTGGAATGGATTCATGGGTAATGATATTTTCTAAAAATTTGTATGTAGTTATAAAATAAGATGTTTAGGTTTATAATATTCAAATGTAATCAACCTTTGGTTTATAGGGGATCATTTTTATATGTGATGTATATACATTAATAATGTTCTACTATGTATGTATATTATGGTTATGTCATCTCAAATAATAGTATACACATTCAATATTTAAGGTGAACAAAGAGACTTTGATCAAGAAAAATGATATGGATATTATTATTTATTTCTAATGTTATGTGAAGGGATTATGGAGAAATTCTATTGAGGATTTTAGGACACTTGACTATGAGGATGAATAATCTTAGCTCAAGAACACCCTAATACTACACAAGAATCTATTCTTGAGGTTATCAATAATCTGGCTAGCATAGATTCTACAGGAGATTAATTCATAAAAAGGGATAGTGATTGGTAATAATAACATTTAAAATAATATAATACTAGATGTAACAATTAAAATTTGGTTGTATATTATGATATTGCTTTGAAGGAGGTATAATTCACTCTGGATCAAGCTGTATTTCAAATTGTAGTTGGTATAAAAAAACTGGTGAGAGAAATTACCTACATATATCAAAACTGACTTAGGAACTCCTTTATATTGAACTTTTAAGAAGTTTAAGGATAATCCCCAGTAAAGGTATGATGATAATTCATATGAATTTTTAGACATTGATGAAAAATAAAGACAATTCAGATAATATTTTTATAAACATAATTCAAAATGGAAGAGGAAAATGATATTATATATAAATATGATTCACTTAGGAATTATTTATGTGTGTTCTCCATTACATGTACTAACTAAAGGAAAGATTAAATTTTGATTTTTCAAAAAGTAATTTTGGAATTATAGTACGAAAGATGAATTATTCATTTTCTTAAACTACTGGTTAAACTAGGTTACTACCCCCTTGATGTGGATTTTGAATAAATTTTTTATTTTCTAAAAAACATTATCCCAATAATACATTTATTTAATAAATTATTTGTATAACATGATTAAATTTTAACATTTATAATACTTATGAAATTTAATAATTATCCATTTTATTTTTTTTAACTATTTTTCATGAACATTATCAAATTCATATCTTACACCTAATAAATCGATGAATTATTAATTAGTTATCAATGAATAAACTAATTAAGATCATATACACTTTTCATTTTAAATTTTATAAAAATATTATCCTTTAATTTAGAAGAAAAAAAGTGAAATATCCAAATTTAGATTAGTTGGGAAAAATCTATTTTTCACACCTAAAATTTAAATATTTATAATGAAACATTTGGATACCCACGTTCAATATCTCATATGCTTTATTTTACATTTCTCTATATATAATTTATTTTGTTGAAACATAACTTAAAAAATAGAAATATATTTATGAATTATTTTATACATTATACAATCATTTAACTAATTTTTTAAGTATTACTTTTTAGATCTCAAAAAAGTATGTTAATTAATTTACCAAAAAACATTACTTATTTTAAACACTTATATGATTAAAAAAAATCAATTATCACATTTTATATAAAACAATATTAATCTTTTCTAATAGGTTTAAGCGTTCATTTATTTAAAATTAATTTTCCCACATTAATAAAAAAAATTATGAATATTGAACAATTCATTATCAAATAATCTCAAAATTCAATCTCATATATACTTTATATGTATTCAATATTTATATAACTTAAAAGTGTTTTTATATATAACATTGTTCTTCTCAGACGAATTTTATAGAAATTATATTTTTTCACATTTTTTTAAAGTATAATCAATATACAACAAAAATATATAATTTATTCATATATAATAAATGTTTTTTTTCATCTTAAAAAAATATTAATATTATAAAATAAATAAAAAAAATAAATTTAACATATAATCAAAAAATTATAGAACAATAATACACTAGGTAAATTAGATAATAATTATTATCTTCACTGTATCATCCCTTTTCAATGTTGAAAAAAACATATCTCAAATTTCCTATAATCAATTATTTTCAGAATAATTTTTCAACATATGGAAAACTCAAATAACTCAGGTTATTCAGAGAAGTAATTGATTTAAATAAAATAATTTTTATTTTTTTTTTATTTGAGAACACTTTTTAGGTTAACATACTAATATAGGGAATAATTTCAATAAAAATTATCCTTTTATAAATAAAACAACATCATTTTCCCTTTTATTTTAATTTTTAATAGCATAGACCAGATTTTGTCACATGAGTATCATGTTTTACCAGAATTCAATAAATATTTTCCTTGAATGTACTCCCATTATGATGATCACCCATTTTATAACATATATTAATGAGAGAAATTTTATTTTTTTCACTGTGCTTTAAGCTAGTTATGACTATTATCTCATAGCATTTCTATTTAGGTAAACCATTTTATCACTCATATTATATGAAAATTCTGGAGTATCATGTGGGAAACATAATTCCCAAATTCATGAAGGACCTAAGCATAGAAAAAGTGATAAGGTGTCATGAAAAATTTAAATATATCTGTTTAAACATAATTTATATCCCCAAATACTTTTAAAATTATCGTCAAACATGACTTATAATTAAATATTTGAATAAAATAATTACCTTAAAGAATTTATTTTTAATTTTATTTATTATAATTTTTGATGTCTTCAATACAATCACTGATATTGTTAACATTATAATTATCTTAAGAATCCAAATGATGATTCCTCTAGCTATATCTAGATGTATTATACAAAACCTTGATATTACTTTTGATATCATGGGTGCAAGCACTTGGGAATGAAGTGTTTCACATAATTTATTCTTGATCATATATGAATATCTTTCACTTTATATCCATGGATTTTGAGAGAATATGGGAAGATTCTCTTTGATTATCTCTATAGGATCTGAAGAGAGTATTATAAAAGTGAATTCCATGTCAAATGAATGAGTCATGTATTTTTATTTACATTTATGATAAACATAAATGAATTATTTAAAGTCATTTCATTAATTTAATCTAAAAAATCACCTCACATTTCTTCATAATATTATATTTATTTATTCATATAATTTTATGTGACATGTGATTCCAATGTCATTTATTATAATAAATAACTAATTTATTTATTTTAAATAATATAATAATATATATTTTAGACTATTAACTCATTCAAAATTCTCTCATAAATTTCACCAAAGAATAGACACCAAAATAATTAAGTTTATTTAATAAAATTAATATATTCACTTTTATTGTCAATAAATAAATATTATATTCACTCATATAAATAATAAATAAGAGATTAAATTCAACTCAATTAGTCTTGAATTGAATAAATTTTGATTAAATATTTATGATCGATATAAATTGAATAAAATTAATTTCATAAACTAGAAATTAATTTATTCTTTAAAAATAGATTCAACTAAATATTTTGAGATTTTGAATGAAATTAATTTATGACACCCTATGATTCTTTATTAAGAAATATAAGTTTGTTACAAAGTCTAATAGTCGCAAATAGAAGAAAATCATATCTCTCAATAAGAAACAGATAAGTTGGGGAAATAATAATTAAAACCTTCTTATGAATGGTAATGTGTAATATAATCTATTTATAGATATATTAATAAAAAATAATAATTAATTTATATTTCATCATACTTACATATTTATTTTTCCTTCATAAACATACAAAGATGTTTTTTTGTAAAATTCCATATAAAAAAAATTTACGTATGAAATTCAATCCTAATCGATGTTATTGTGAAATATTTTTCCACAAATCAAAAGGGAAAATTTACATCTTGATCATTCCATCAATTCCATACCATTTATGATACACTTGATACAATATACATCAATATTAGTAAATAAATCATAGTTATCATCATTAATCTAAGTACATGAATCAGAATACTCATTTACAATGATCACATGTCTAAGAAACATTACACTTGATCAAATATAGGAACATATCATAACTGATTCATTATTTTGTGTTCCTATTAGAAATACTATCTTAATGCCATTCATTCATAGAGATCACAAAGTGAAAAATTTCTTAGAAGAAGTATTAATTTGTATTAGTCATAACACTTAATAAATAAATACTATTTTTGTCTCATCAAATTGATGTATCAGGATAACAAGACTTAGTTTGAAGAATATAATCACGGTATTTATATATTCTCATTATAGATATAAATTACTATAACCCATCAATGTGAGGAATACTCAAAGGAAAAATAGAACCAAAAAAACAATGAATGTAAAATGACATTACCATATTATCATATGTGGACTATAAAAGAAAACGAAAATTGATGAGTACATAATATGTATAAATAGAATACATGGTTAGGTATTCAAAATTACCCGATAATGTTGATTTTAGGGGACCAACTCCAACAAACTACTGGATCTGACTTTTAACATTTATGAAATTGTTAGCTCTCATATGATATTAATGGATCTTCTAAGGTATCAATTTAGTAAATTTGATAGATAGATTTAACTTTGTAATTATACTACTAACTATGACTTTATCAAATTGTGGGAATCATTTTTAGAGATGAAATTTCACAAAATATTTGTATATATGTAACATTACATTACTATATTTTAAGTAATTACCTTATCTTTACTTGTTTTCCTCTTTACTTGGGTGCATCTTGGGACTCTTGAGGATATAGATAATTTATTGGGGAAGATGACCTAGTGTTCAACGGTGTTTGTTTGTTTGAATTTATTGTGTATAGGTATAAATGTGTTAATGGAAATATGTGGTTCCCCTTTAGTTTAGATAATATTCGATCTAGTTTAAGGGTTTTTTGTAATGAAAATATAGTTTTTATAGTTTGCATGAGAAATACACACCTTGTAATGTGTAATGACCAAAAATTTTATCAATCGAAGTTTCCTTCTTGTAATTATTTCATATAGTATAATCACATAAAATCAAATTAATAAAATAATAGAAACATTATAACTGAATAACGATAAAATAAGAGGTATTTCTAAAAGTTAGGAAAGCTTTACTGATTAAATAATAACTTAAAATTTGGAATAGAAATATAAACCTGGGAATATTAAACTAACCAATAGAATAATAACCTTACCCATGAATGTATAAATAAATTTTGGTATCTTATAAATGAAAATATTATCTAATCATATCATAGTATAAGTAAATAATTTTTTTTAAAAATTAATAATTATGTGTCAGCATTTTTTAAGTCATAAATATTTAATTACAATTTTATGATTAATTAAATAATTTAAAATAAAATTTTCTTCCATAAAATTAATTCATAAAAAACAATGTTTTTTATAATGACTTTATGATAATTTTATGATACCTTAATTGATTTTCCAAAGTGTTGTAAAATTAGTTATAATTTTAAAATCTTCATTTTCCAATTAAATGATGATTTTAATTAAAAATTAAATTTATCATATTTAGAAAATTATTTTCATGAATTTTTTTGCATTTTTTAATTCTACACATAAAAAATGGTTAGGGTGAGTTTCATAGATTTTTATGAAATACATGAATTTTGGTGAATAGAAAAATACTATATTTTACAGTATATTTACATTATAAGTTAAATACATTATTCCTTGAGTCATGAATGATGTAAAAACCATAGGTTATAACTAAAATGATCTAATTAATATAATAATTCTCAAGAATCAACACTATTTCTTGTATTGGTCAAAATATTAAACTTATAAATAAAATAATAATAAAACACCTCTCTCTTACACTATAAATACCACCCCTCACTACCTCTTCCCCTCATGCCTTCAAATATTTTATCATTATAAAAATTCTGTCCAATAAGGAGGTTTTCATGGAGCAGAAATTCAAGAGGTAAATTCCCCTTTCCTTTTATTTTAATTTCTTTGCGTGCTCTTTTCATATTATCTCCTCACATCCTCTCATAAAATTGGTTTTATAACTCCAGTAAATAATATATACCATAATTTTGTTATGATAATGTAATAATTCTTCATTAAACCCCTATACTCTCACTTGTATTGTAAAAATAACAACATCATTTTTGTGGTTTTAATTTATTACCTTCAAGGATGACAAATTTTCATTTTCCATTAACACCTTAAACACTGGTCATAAAACCTTTTTTATTTTAATAAAAAATATGTATTATAGACTATATTATGTTCTAGAATCATTATATACACATGACAAAAAATAATAAAACTAAACAAGTTCGTTTTGAGAGAAAACCACCCAAAATAATCCACACAACTATCACCAACAAATTATCTAATGATTAATCCACAACCAAAACAACCAACTGAATTATATTATCAATTAAAATTATTTATGTTAATTAATAACATACAAATTAAATTATATATTTCTACTTCCAATTTATATGAACTTCCATACCCTTATATAAGTGAACAGATCATGAAAACTAAGAAAATGAGCACTCCTGAATGATGAAATTGAACCCTATAAATCTTAAAAAAGGCCATAAATGAACTTAATAAGATTATAATAAAAAAATTAAATGTAAAAAAGTTTTTAAATTAATTAATTAATGGATTTAATTTGATTGTTAAAGACATCAATATCAAGTACATAATCATTTCAGACATAATCTAAGGGATTCTACCCAAACCTATATTTTCCCTTCCAGTTACTCATTATATCATTTTACCCCAATGTATTGATTATTATTTTTTGTATAATTAATCTAAATTACATTTATATGTTCTAAACGCGTCTATGTAGATCAGTTGATCCTTCTTTTATGGGGTAATACGTGTTTTATAAAGGCCCCCTTTTCAATTCTTCTCGATAAGCAAGCCCAATTTAAGGGAACTTCTTGATTTTTACCCACCTCTTAGTTCACTCCATAATCTATTTTAATCCACCATTTTTTTATAAAATAAACAATTTTATAATAAAAAATTTAATCTGTTCATTTCTGGTTCATGAATGAAAATATGCCTTTTCCACTTTAAATTCTCTTTAATATTTTCCTTAAACCGCACTAAAATGTTTCATTTCTAAAGTTTATGAAACAATAATTTTACACATTTCTAATTTAATTGGACATAAATTATAATTATCCATGCCTATATTCCCTTATTAAGGTCCATGTATGTTTTTAATCCATTATTTCATGGAAACGATTAGGATATACTCATTTTTTTGCCTTGTGACATGATTTTGATACCCATTTATTTCCATGGATAACCCTTATGTTTATTATTCATGTGGAACACATATTCATGAACATGTTATAAATGGATAGACTATATAGAGTTGCAATGCATTGGCTATTGTTTAATCCCAACATACGTCTTTTTGGAAAAAGTAGTGAACCTGAATCCTTTATGTGTCTTTTTCCACCTTATCTTTGTGAATTTCCATGACTCATGTTTATGTTATGTTTGATGTTGTCACTAAATTCATATAATTCCATGATTATATGTTCCAATTTTATACTTTCTATTCTTACTTATGTTTATTCATGTTCTATACCTTTTACGTCATCTTGGTATGATTTCTAACCCGTGTGATATGTTTTATTCATATGCTTATTTCCTTACTGGGAATTTTAGCTCATCCCTTTTGTTCATGTATTCCCCAAGTATCCTATGATGACATAAGATCTAGATGTATGTTATGTGATCATTATGGAGATTAAATAAAATATTATTTCAGGATATTTAATTATGTACCTAATCTTCAAAAGACACGAGACTTTAAATTCCTTTTATCTGAATTTGATGTTTAATTATGCTTATAATCATGTAATAATATGTGTAAAAGGATATGGTCTTTATAGTTGGTATGAGAGGACATTCTAGTTTTTTTGGGATTAGGATTAGAAAAATCTAGAGAAATCCTTAGGTATAAGACTAAGTATAGGAATACATTCCAAAATTTTGGTAAGTATAGTGTAAGTGGTTTATCAAGAAAATAAATCCATGTCAAGATACTATAAGTTGACATGGTTTTGGAATATATATACCTAGAAGTATAAACTCTAAAAATATATATCATGCCTAACATAGGGTAACATGGTAGACAACAATGGGCCTTACTGTGCACCTGACTTGATACTCCTGGGGGATATGCTTTGGTGAATTCATAAGCTAATTATGAACCATTATTAAGGAGAAAAAATGAACATAATAATATATGTCAAGAAATAGAACATGGATAACCTATATTGAAATATAGTTAATCACAAGCTAGGATATAATTTTCATTTACAAGTTTATCCATATATATTAAATGTTTTTTTTATATTTTTATTAGCTAAGTATTCATGTCTATTAACTGTACTTTCTTTTTCTTAGTTAATTTCTAGAAATAGAAAATCTTGTGCCAAAAATTAATGTGAGAGGAAATGGGATGATTTATCTAATGATATTACATATATGATGGGAACATGCTCTCACCACTTCAAGATAGTGCTTACTCAACTGGATCAAGTTATGTATAATAACTTTAATTGTGTGGAACACCCTCCTTCTCCTAAGAGAGAGAGAGAATGTTTCCAATGAATACTTGATGTGAAAAAGGACTCCCATGTTATATTCCCTCATCATGAAATATTGTATTAACTCCATTTAAAACATTTTATTTATCTTATAGTTCTGATAAGAAGATAAAGTTGTGCTAGAGGTCTACCGGTTTGATGGAGAATATTAATAATGGTGGACACTAATAAAAAATATGATTTTCAAGGAAGAAACTTATTCCATTGAATGGGAAGATTTCAAGATAATATTTTTCAATAAATATTTTTCCCCAACCCTCCATCTGAAGATGGAAACAGAATTCCTTAGGCTGAAGCAGAAAGAAGATGAGTCTATCTAGGTGTATGAGGAAAACATCACAAGGCGTGGAATATATGCCACTGGCTTTGTCAGGAACACTAAAAGCAAGGTGGATCACTTATTTAGTATCATAAATCTATGTCTATATAAAAAATTTGTGATTAAAGACTTTGATAGTTATAAATATATTTTTTGTTCTTCCCTCAAGGATGAAATAGACATAGGAGAATATCAGTGGTCTTGTGGGACCTATGATAAAAAGAGGAAGACAGAGTTTAATATGGGTGATAAACCCCATGATGGAAAGAAGACCCTACATCACCCATGTCAAAAGTGTGGGAGGAAACATCCTAGAAATTTCAATAAGGTAACCAAGAGATACTTCAAATGTGTATGAAAAGGGCATATGAAAAATAATTGTAGAAGTGACAAGAAGAATCCCACTAATTTGGAAGATGAAAGGAAGGTTCAGATAAAAACGCATCCTATAGTGTAGTGTTACAACTATATGGAACATGATAATTATGAAAACCATTTCACTAAGACAAGGGTTATTGGATACAATCAAAAACAACAACTTCCATAGAATAAAGGAAGGGAATATGCTATTAGTACTTCTAAAGTGGATCCTGAGAATGATATAGTGACATATAAGTTGCTTATTCATTCAATAATTGAAAAAGTACTATTTGATTATAGTTCTCCATATTCTTTCATATCTTGAAAGTATAGTAGAACTATTTAATTACCACCTCAAAATTTAGAGGTTGAGTTATTAGTGATAACAACAAATTGGGAAATTATTTCATCAAAATTTAATATCTACTCCATGATTACTGTTTGTAGACTGAACCTCCAATAGATATTGTAAAACTCCCCTTGTTAGAGTTTGTTTCTATATTGAGAATGGATTAGAAATCATTATATAAATCCAACATCAAATTTCAGGAAAGGGATATCACTCTTCACATACCTAAGTATCCTCATATTTTATATAAGTGCAAGGAAGAATAAGAATCTATTTCAAAGTCATCATCTCAATTGTGGATAATGTGGATAATGTTACCTTATAAGCAAGTATATCTTTCTAAAATTCTTGAGACAAAGGGGATAATCATGCTCAAAGGAAATCTTATTATGAAGTACTACACTAATGTGATCCCCAAAGAGTTTCCTAGTCTTCCTCCTGATCGATAGGTTGAGTTCTAAAATGAACTTTTTCTTGGATCTCTACCTATATCAAACACACCTTATAGAATGGCCACTGTTGAGTTGGAAGAACTAAAGAAGTATTTACAAGAGATTCTGGAAAAGTGTTTTATACACCCTAATGCTTCACTATGGGGTTCACTTATCCTATTTTTTCAGAAGAATGATGTATCAATTTGTCATTGTATTGATTATTTTGAGCTCAAAAAATCACGATAAAGAACAATTATCCCATGCCACAGATAGATGACTTTTTTGACCAGCTATGTGGGGATAGTTATTTTTCTAATGTCAAAATTCATTCGATATATAACCAATTAAAGTTGAGGAAGAAACATTTTCCCAAGATAACCTTCCAAACGATGTATGGACTCTATGATTTCATAGTGATTCCCTTCAGACTCACTATTGCTCCAACAAAATTCATGGTCTTAGCGAATAAAGTCTTTAGAGATTACCTCGACAAAGTTATGGTAGTCTTTATTGATGATATAATAAAATACTCCAAGATCAAGGGGGAGTATGTGGAGCATTTTAATACTATGGCGAAGACTTTTTAAAAGTAGAAACTTTATCCAATTTATAGTAAATGTGAGTTTTGGATGAAAGAAGTATCATTCTTGGGGCATGTTATCACTAGTAATGGAATATCTATGGACCTTTCCAAGAAAAAGGCAATCAAAGAGTGGACCAGCACAAAATTTTTAATGGATATTCATATTTTACTTTACCTATCACGATATTATTGATGATTTGTGAAGAAAATCTCATGGTTGTCAAACCCACTAACCAAGTTGACTCAGAAGGGAGTGAAGTTTGTCTAGACCAGTGAATGTAAAGACCAATTCAATGAGATATAAAAGAATCTTATCAATTCACTTGTACTCACACTTCAAAAAAGTGGGGAACTCTTTGTAGTATATAGTGATACTTAAAGTAAGAAATTAGGATATGTTCTTAGGAAAAATGATAAAGTGATATCCAATTTCATAAGGTAGTTGAAAATATATGAGAAAAACTATCCCACACAAGATATTGAGTTGGTAGATGTGATCTTCATGTTGAAAATATAAAGGCATTAACTCTATGGGGAGAAGTGTGAGATATATACCGATTACAAGGGTCTTAAATATATATTCATATAGAAGTAGCTTAATATTAACTAGTGAAGATGGTTGGATCTCATCAAGGATTATGACTACTCAATCCACGACTATCCTAGTAAAGAAAATTAGGTAGAAGATTCTCTATATAGAAAGGATCCTACATCTTTATTAATGATGAGAATTGAGAAGGATCCAATATTATTATACATTAAAAGGATGAACATGGGAATCGTTATGGAAGTAACATCATCAATATTTTCTCAATTGATTGATCAACCATCCCTTATGGAGAAAATAATGGAAGATCAATGAAATGATGTAAAAATTTAGAAGAAGGTGAAGTCCATGAGAAATGGAAAATCCTCCGAGTTTAAAATGGATGAGGAAGGATTCGTGAGATTTGGTTCATGAATATATGTACCATCCAATATAGAGATAATGAAATATCTTTTGAATGATGCACATAGCTCAACCTTGTCTATTTACATAGGGAGCACAAAGATGTATTGAGATCTCCATGAGAACTATTGGTGGGACAATATAAAAAATAAGATTACTAAATATACATAGATGTGATTTGTATATCTGCATGTGAAGGATGAAAGGAAAAAATCTAAAGGTATGATGAAACTATTACCCATTCCAACATGGAAATGGGAAAAGATCACCATGGACTTTTTCATTGGACTTGTAATGAAATCCGGAGGAAACAATGCTATAGGGGTTTTTATGGGCCATATTACAAAGAAATATCACTTTATTGTAGTATGAGAGGATTTATCACGAGATAAAATTTCATAGATATATATCAGATAAGTGGTAAAGTTGGTTGGAGTACTACTATCTATTGTATATTGATATCTTAGATTAACCTCGATGTTCTCGAAAAGTCTCCAACATGCTCCAAGAACTGAGATGTACTTCAGTACAACCTATCATCCTTAAAATGATGGAAAAACATAGAGAACAACAAATAAACTAGAATTAATATTGAGATCATATTTTATTGAATTAAGAAAAGTATGGGACCAACATCTTCCTTTGGTCGAATTCTCTTACAACAACAGTTTCCACTCCATCCTCCAAATGGCTCCATATGAAGAGCATTATGGGAAAAGAAGTCATACACTTACATACTGGGATGGAGTAAGTGAACATAAGATTATAGGACCTGAAATGGTTGAAGAAATGTTGGAGAAGGTGAAAAACATTCAGCAAAACATCAAGGTAGCCCAATGTCAATAAAGGAGCAATGTATAAAAGATGGCTAAGTCCTAGGTACATCAGCCCCTTTTAGATTCTTCATCTTGTAGGAGATATGGAATATCGACTAGAAGTTACACCAACCATTTCTCAAGTACATTATGTATTCAATGTATCCCTATTGAGGAATTACATACCTGATCCTTAACATATACTGAATTCATAGGTAGTATGGTTGGAAAATGATATCTCATACATGGAGTAGCCATTGAAGATCATGGATCATAGAGCTAATTTTGTACACAACAAGACTACTCACCTGTCAATATACTATGGCAGAACCATAAGTACGAAGAAGAAACATGGGAACCTAAGGAAAATATGAAGGAGAAGTACCCACACCTTTTTTCAACTTAGAGTGTAAAATGAAATTTCGAGGGTGATATTTCAGAAGTGGGAAAAATGTAATGAATAAAAATTTTATCTAGTGAGATTACCTTCTTATTATTATTTCATATAATATAATAACGTAGAATCACATTAAAAATACATTACAATTATTATAAATGAATAATAAATAAAATAGTATGTATTTATAGAAATTAAGGAACCTTTACCAATGGAATATTAACTCAAACTTTCGAATAGTAAAATGGCCAATTGAATAGTAACCTCACCCATGAAAGTATAAATAAAAATTTTGTATCTTATAAATGAAAATATTCTATTATTATATCATAGTATAAGTAAATAAATGTTTTAAAATTATTAATTAAATTTTGGTATTTTTGTAAGTCATAAATTTTTAATTAAAAATTTATGATTAATTTAATAATTTAAAAGACATTTCATTTTCATAAAATTAATTCATTATTAAATATTTTTTTCTTATGATTTTGAGATAATTTTATGATATATTAATTTTTTTTAAAGGGAATCCCCAGGTGTGGCCTTTCTTAAACCCTCCACGCCCAGGAACCACCCTTCCCACAAAGATGTCATCTAGAGAAGCCCCAGTTGGGAAGGAGCCATTGCAAGACGGTATGGCAGAGCATCCCATGTGGTAACAATATGATAAAACTTGTTAAACACAACAATCCATTAGCTAGGTGGTCTTCTTCCTTATGCCACCCGATGAGACATCGTGTGACCCGACAAGGTGAGTGGAGCATGGGAGGTGAAAATTCCCCCATGAGTGGGATCCCAGGAATTGAACCCCATATCTAACTAAACACTGTTGTTATGGCCCTCGACCTTGCACCACTACACCACCACTGAAGTTGAAAAAAGTACACTTGGTTTTTAGGGCCAAGGGGATTACAAGATATAGAAGGGACAACGCCCTCCACCATGTACCTTTATCTACTTCACTAGCCGACAACCCAAGTGAAAAGACACCATGGGATTTCACGCCAGTTCTGCAAGAGGTAGAGTGGCCCACAAGAGGTTATAATGGCATATAGTGTGCATTTCCTTGTAAGGACTTGAACTAAGAACCTCGGGGTTAGGACACCACTACCAGTAACCAACTCACTCGTTCCCTGTGGAAAAAATTACAATGGGTTTTAAGGACCAAAGGGGTAACAAGGTATAGGTGGGAAATCACCCACCACTAATCACCTTTATGTACATCCCCAACTATCAGACCATGTCTGACAACACCATGGGATTCCAGTTTAGTTCCACATGGGGTAGAGGGGCCCATAAGAGGTTATAATGGCATATAGTGTGCATTACCGTATGAGGACTCGAACCAGGAACCTCGGGGTCGAGACATGACCACTAGTAACCAACTCACCCATGCCCCATGGAAAAAAGTACACTGGGTTTTTAGGACCAAGGGGGTTACAAGGTATAGGTGGGCTATCAGCCACCACCAAGCACCTTTATGTAATTCCCTAGAAGAAAAACCAAGTGTAACCGCACTATGGGATTTCATTCCAGTTCCATATGGTGTAGTGGGGCCCACTAGAGGTTATAATTCCATATAGTGCACGTTGCCTTGTGAGGACTCAGACCCAAAACCTTGAGGTCCGAACACCCCCACCAGTAACCATATCAGTCATGTCCCATAGGCAATGTACATTGGGATTTTAGGCCGAAGGGTGTTAAAAGGTATATTTGGGCCATCACTCACCACCAAGAACCTTTATGTACTTCCCTACCCACAACCAGGCACCTTTATAATACCTTAATTAATTTTCAAAAGTGTTATAAAATTACTTATAATTTTAAAATCTATATATTCCTTGTAAATGACGATTTTAATTAAACATTTAATTTATCATATTTATAAAAAAACTTTCATAAAATTATGTTCATTTTTTAATTATATATGTAAAAAAATGGTTAGGGTTATTTTTTTGGGATGCTTCTGAAATACTTCAATTTTTGGTGAATAGTAAAATACAGTAATTTACTGTGTATATAAAATATATGTTAAATATACTATTACTTGAGTCATGGATGTTGTAAGAATATTTGGTTCAAACTAACATTATCTAATTACTATATTTAGTTTCAAGAATCAACACTATTGCTTGTTTTGAGAAAAATAATAAACTAATGAATAAAACAATGAGAAAACACAACACTCTTCCACTATAAATACCACACCTCACAACCTCTTATCCTCAAACTCTTCAAGATGAGCGACTCATCAAAATTCTTCCCAATACTATTCAAAAAACTCTCCCCCACTTCCATGAGCTCTTGGTATCATGAAAGTATAAAAAAAATTTCCCTAAGGAGGATTTCAAGGATGATAAATTCAAGAGGTAAATACCTATTTCATTTTCTTTTAATTTTTTTTCAAGTCCTTTTCTTATTCTGTATTCACATCCACTCATCCAAATTGTATGATAAATCCATTAACACAAATATAATTGAATTTTATTATTCTAATGGAATAATACATCCTTAATCCCTTCTCTAATCCCTTTTATTCTAAAAATAAAAACGTCATTCGTTAGGTATTAATTTATCACCTTCAAGGACAAAAAAATTTCATTTTACATTAAATTATTATAGGATGGTCATAAAACCGTTTTTAGGTTTAAAAATATATATATTATATGTAATAAAGACATTAATTTTCTATAATCAACTTATACACATGATGTTAAAAAATAAAACAAAACAAGTTCGTTGTGATCGAAAACTACGCAAAATAATCCAAATGATTTTCACCAATATGTTATCTAATGATTCATCCTCAACAAAAATAAACAAATGAATTATATGATCATTTAGAATTATATATTTTTATTAATAAGTTATTTCTTTAATTATGTATTTGTATTTCCATTTTACATGATCATTAATACTCTTATAAAAGCGAACTGATCTTGAAAACTAATAAAACAAGCACTCATGAATGATGAAATTGAACACTATAACTCATAAAAAGGCCATAATTGAACTAACTGAAATTATAATAAATCAATAAAAAGTATCAAATGTTATTAATTAATTAATTAATTAGTTTAATTTTATTATTCAGGACATTAATATCATGGGAAGAACCATTTCAGACATAAGGTAAGAGATTCTACCTGAACCTCCATTTTTTCCTTTAGGTTGCTATTTTCTCTCTTTACCCCAATGTTATGTTTCTTTATTTTTTTATAATTATTTTAAATTGTTTTTATATTTTTCAAAATCCTGTATCCTGATCATATCATCCATATTTTATGGGATAATTAATTTTTTAGAAAGTTTATATTTTCAATTCTTCTAGAAAAGCAAACCGGATTCAAGGGAACATCTTGATTTCTTACCAACTTCAAAGCGCACTCAATAAAAAATTCTAAGACACCATTATTCTTTATAAAATAAATAATTTTTTCATGAAAAAATACCTTTGTTTATTTATCATTCTATGAAAATAAATATTCATTTTCCTCTTTAAATTCTCTTTAATATTTCCATAAACATCAGTAAATGTTTTCATTTATAAAGTTTCTTAAACACTCATTTTACATGTTTCCACTTAAACTGAAAATAAATTATCATGATCCATGCCTATTTTCCCATATTAATGTCTATGTATGTTTTTAATCCTTTCATTAAGGGAAAAATTTATTATATACTCAATTGTTATTTCTTGTGATATGATTATGATACCCATTTCATTCCATGGGTAACCCTTGTGTTTATTACTCATTTGGAAGACATATTAATGAACATGTTATGATGGGTGTGCCAAAATATCACTCCAATTCATTGGGTGATGTTTAGTCTCATGAGACATTATGTGGGGATAAGGATTGAACTTGGTTCCATTATGGGACTTTGTCTATACTGTCTTAGCAGTTAGCCTTGCCTCGTGTTTTTGTTATGTTACATATTATTTCCACATCCCTGTGATGCTATGATTATACTCTACCTTGCTATAAAGATTATTCTTCCTTATGTTTATTCATGTTCCATGCCTTTTATGCCATATTTTTATGCTTTCTAACCCATGTTCTATGTTTTATTACAATGTTATTTTATTTTATGGAATTTTTAGCTCATCCCTTTGGTTCATGTACTCCCCATGTTATCCTATGCAGTTATAGAAGCTAAATGGAATTTATGAGAAAATTATGGAGATTAAAAAAATGATTTTTTATAATGTTTAATTATGTAACTAATATTCCAAATACACTAGACTTTATGATCCTTGGATTGTAATTAAGTGTTTAATTATGCTGAAAATAAAGTAATAATATGTGTAAAAGGATATGGTTGTTATATAATGTGAGCACACAATGTGTAAATTATTCAAAGAATATAGCGTAAACTATTCACACAGTGTGAAAGGAGTACACACCTTGTAATGGTTACATGATGTCTAATTTTAGAAGATTGATTTTTTAATAAAATGGAGATATATTTTTTAATGTATCTGATTCCCAAAGGATTATATGATCTATAAGTAGTATAAATTCAATGAAATTTCTATTAATATAGATTTTAGGGTTTTTCATCAATGGGTTATTATTTTATTCTTTTACATCCCTCCTTCCTTACGAGCTAAAACCCTTTGACAGTGATTTTTGGGATTCCATTTTCGATCAAAATTGATTCATTTAGTGGTTGATCACTATGGTGGTTTTATTTTGTATCTATGTGTGAGTAATCCTATTTTGTTTCTTTATTTCTTTGATCAAATTGGTTTCATTTCATTATGCTATCATATCTGTTGACCCATGGTGATGTTTCTTTTTGTTTCTCTGTAGATCCATTTTGAGATCTTGTTCTGAGGGTTATTTCCTTCATTGGTTCTGGTGCGGTGGGCATACAGTCTTGAGGCATGTGTTGTATCCTCTTATCTATAGACCATTTTGTTTAATTGACTCAATTATAAGAGATTTAGATTGGTTCTAGGGCCTTTATTTTTGTTGTTGTTGCGTTCACGTTGGTGGGTTCGTCTGTGGTTGTGTGCGACCTCAGTTTTTAGGAAATTTGTTTCATCTATATCCTATGTTGGTGAACCAAATTGGTCTTTTTTTGATAAATTTTTTTATTAAATGAAATATCATGACCAGAATATTTGTTTTATGTGTGTGAAACATGTTTTTTTATAAATGATAGTTTTCCCCTAGTTTGGGTAAATCAAAAAGGTTTTTCAAAGCATTGTGAAATGGTTTTCAAAGAATGGGTTTTTAGAAATGCTATGATGAACTGATTTTGAAAATATATCATATGGGAAGTCTTGTGTACTTTGGTGTAAAAAAGAGTATTAGGTCTCATCCATTGTCAGGGGGTTTGATCAGGGGGATTTTGTAGCACCCCTGGTTTGAGGTAATTAACCCGTAATTATGTTTTTTAAGTATATAATGTTTTGGGGTTATGTTTAGGAGAGTTTAGAGAAATTTATATGTATTTTTGGGGATTTTATAGAGGATCATGGTCAGTTCATAGTTTTGGAAAACTATGAAACAACAACAAGAAACCATGTATAGTGAGACAAGGGTAGAAGAGAAGTCACACAAGCTACACACAACCTATGCAAATAGTGATGCCAACTCAGAGAATTCAAGATATATTTGAAATTGGGATTTAGAATAGATAGTGCATGGTTTTGAAACTATGTGAGCCAACTACATGAGGTTCAACCATTGAGGAAGTGTCTTGCGCATAGTTAGTGCACAATTTTCCTAACCATGCAACTAACCATGGGTGTGTTTAAAGCAAGATACTAAAATTGTGGACCTCTTTTGTTTTACCCTCTAAATCCCTCTTTTTTCCTCATATGTAGCCATAACTATATTTTATCTATTCCCAAAGGTCAATGAAATTTATCCTATTATTCTAGAGGAGATGTGAACCATGGTTATTTTAATCCAGATTCTTGCGGTACATATTTGATCACGATTGTTCTTGATGAGTTTCTTAGATCTACTTCACCCTCTCCCTCAGATTCTTATATCTAAACCTATTTTGGGTAGATATAATGTGGTGGATGCCAAATATGAATATATTTTGTTTGTTTTATCTTGGAGGAAGAGATATAATGTGGGTTCATGGAGTTTTAACCTTGTTTGGTGATGTTTTTCACGCTTTTTATCATTTTATCCAAAACTCTCAAGGTAGGTTGATTCCCTCTTGACTCCTCTTTATAGAACTAATTGGTTTAATTTAAAATTGGTTTAATTACTTGTTTTTTATTGTGAAACTATGATTCCTAGCATGATATAGCTCCTCTTTAGTGATGATTTATTCTGTTTAGTGAAATTGTTAAATAATTGTAATTGGTTGTGCTATGTAATTTGGTTTCTTAGTTTTAGAATGTTTATTTTAAAATATGGATTTACTTGATTTTTGAAGTGGATTTTTGGAAGAAGGGTTTCAATAAAAATGTTGTTTTTATTGAAATGGTTTTATAATGAATGTATAGAAATGACTTTTGGGAAAACATAATGGTGTGTGTTCACATTAAATTATGAGGCTTGGTTGAAATATGACCTTATGCTCGGTGACAAAGGTGTAATGGAACATGGGATATAATTTCCTTGTGAAAACTTGGTTGATCGATGAGAAAACAGTGATGAGTATGGAACTTCCATAATGAATCATGAATTTTTGGTTGTGTAGATATGTGGAATAGATTGGTTATGCCATAATAGAACATCTGAAATGGTTTACGATATTGTTTGGTTGTTTTTCATTATAAATATATGTTTTTTGGAGAAAAATAGTTTTCATGGACCTAGTTTATATTTATTTATAATTTTTTTAGAAATTTTTTTATATAAAATATTTTATATAATTTTTTTAGCTTTTCTAACCTAGTGGCATGAGTATGTGATCATTGGGTGAAAATGTAGTGAGTTTTAGTACCCACCCCTACTTTTGGAATTTTTATTATTTTAAAGATCTCATCTACTAGGATATTGGATATGGTATAGTAACACACATCGTTAGAACTAATTCATGATACTTAGATTGATTGTTAGAGTTGGATCTTGGAGCATGTGGATAAGTGGAGTATTTTGGTTGTCTTTGAGTTTTAATAGTTAATATTCTACTATTTACATTGATGTTAGGTTGTCTTCTACTGTGGTACTATTTGGTTTGTTTGATATAAATTAAACATTTTATTTTTCTCTCATTTTTGTCATGAATCATGTTTTGTTTTATTTGGTTATGTTTTTTGGTTGGTTGTTTAGTTTAAAAAAAAATAATCACCCCTTGTATGTTGTATCCATTTTGAATTTAATTCTAGACTTTGGAATCGTTGGGATGTCTCTTGAGTCCAAGTAATATCACACTTCCCTCTCAAGACAATGAAAAGGGGAAGGATGTTACAAGTGGTATCAGTTTTATTTTGTCCAAAGTATATTTGAGACAAGTGGTATCAGTTTGGTCCTTCCAAATATCTTTTTGAAATAGGTTTTATTTGACTTGGTATTGGTTGTTTTTCTTGGAGTTGAATTAATGCTTATCTATTCCTTACGTTGGTATCACATAAAGGAGTATGATTTTTAGTACTTGAAATGTAGAGCATAAAAAAACATAATCAACCTTTTAATGCTGAAATTCATGTTACTAAGGATTCAGATACATATGTGTTTTGGAGACACTTATAGGATTGAAATCTCATTATCGTGGGTTAATCCAATGGGATGACCATGGAATACATTAGAGGAATGAAATCTCACAAGGTTTTTATACATAATATTGATTAATTTTCTATGATTATGTGAATAAGTGTTTATTTTTGAAAAATTTTATAGTGTTTTCAAATGTTTGATTTTGAGAAAGGTATGAAATGGTGATTTCGAAAATTATTTAATTTTCTATACAATTGTAAATGTTTTAAAAAATGGATAAACATGGAAAAAGATGATATTGGGAATAAATTTTGGGGACCATACTGTGATATGATTTGAAATTGTTAAGTCTTTTTTTAATCAAGAGTGAGACTTATGGAATTTGTTGTCTACATAGAAAATGGCACCTAGTAGGTATCGTAGAGACCATCTAGATGATGGTAGTGTGAATGTGGTTGTACCTGAGCCATAGGTGAACCAATAGTTATTATAGAGTATCATATAAGTGTTTCAGGCGCTAGACATGGGGAACCCAAGGGACGATCCCAGAAAAGTGGATCATTCCATCCAGTTCAAGAAATTGAATCCACCCATCTTTTGGGGTGATTCAGAACTAGAAAAAATAGAGGATTGGCTGAATAAGATGAATCATATCTTTGATTTCAACAACACACTGACAGAGTTTAAAGTCAATATGGAAATGTATGTGCCAGAGGATGTTTCACAACAGTGGTAAGATCTAGCGGTGAAGGCTAAGGTGGATCAAAGAATTGTTTGGGAGGATTTTGAAGAATTATTTAACAAAATATTCTATCCCCACACATTCAAGATTCAAAGAAAAACTAACTTCTTCAGTTCAAAGTAAGAAAATTTTTCTTTCATATAGTATGCATCTAAAATGATGAATTTAGTAGTCTTTTCACCTAAAGTTGCAGCTAGTTCAAACTAGAAGGAACATATCTTAGAATCAAGGCTAAGGTAGGAGATTTACTCAAAGATTTATATACTATGTATTAATAACTACAAAGAAATGGTTAGTTGAGCGATAGTGGAGGAAAGATACATCTCACGAGCTATGGTAGGAATAAGTATGTTGATACCCATGAGAACTAGTGGGGACTCTAATGTTGGGTGAAAGTAGAAGAGGGGCACCTACATATATGGTGGGAGCATGAATTGGAATCAAACAACAAGATTAGTGAATCTTATTCCAAGACCCATGATAAAAGTGGGATGTTTCCCATGTGGTTCCTTTTGACAACATGAAGTGAGAGTGTACAAAAAAACCAATAACATTCCATATTGGAAATAATATGTGCCATCTTTAGCACTATTTAAACAAATCTCCATGATGAGGTGCTCAAGACACTTCTCAGGTATCGCATGCGTCATATGCTTCAATGGGGAAAGGACAGTAGAATCAATATTGTCATCAGAACATAGCTATACATGATGAGTCTACGAATACCATGAATCCTCAATAAAGGATATATTAGTATGGATACAAAGAAAAAAGGGTAGCGATGAAGTAGTTATATGGAGCTGATTATGTGATTGTGGATGATCATGTTGGACCATCTATGGTGAGAGGTATGATTCTTTTGAATTATTCCATTATTCAACTATAAGTTTACACTAGTGAAACACATTCTTTTATTTCTTCTTGTGATATTGATTTTATAAGTTTAAAACATTATATTATTCCTTATCTGATAAAATTTCAAACCCCTCTTGGTCAAAGAAAATTTCAAGACTTTGTGTGTATATCATGTTCTATAACCGTTGATGGAGCCTACCTAAAATTTTAATTCTCTATGATAAACATGGATATCTATGATGTAATATTGGGAATGTATTGGTTGACAATGTTCAAGGATCACATCGACTATAATAGCATTATAGATAATTTTTCAACTGAGGATGGAATCACACATCTCTTTATAGAAGAAAAGGAATGTGAAGATAGGTACAATGAGCTTCTTGGAACAATTAGTGGGAATAATATCTTAATAGTTGGTAGTGTTGAATTTGGAATTGATTGTAGAGATCCAGAATAATAGTTTTCTATCAGTCATAGATCAATTTTCAATGTGTTTCCAAAAAATTTCTCTAGGTTACCATAGGTAAGAGAAGTGGAATTTATGATTGATCTCCACCGGGGGACCAATCCTATATCACTTCCATCTTATCAAATGGAAGAAAAAGAATTAAGGGATTTGAATTTTCAATTGGAAGAGATGAAAAGCAAGGGTTTTATTTGAACTATCACATCTCCTTGGAATGCACTGGTCTTGTTCATGAAGAAATCAGGTTCAAATATAAGGCTACGTTTGGATTATCATAAGCTTAACATAGTTACTATAAATAATAAGTATCCACTTACATTCAATGATGATCTATTCAATAAAATTATGGGAGATCAATGGTTCTATAATATTAACATAAAATTAGGATATCAACAGTTTTAGGTTTAGAAGGAGGATTTTTCGAAGACATATTTCCAAAGAAGATATGGCCATTATGAAAATGTTGTAATTCATTTTGGTTTTACGGATAAACTAGTAGTATTTACTGAAATGATGAATCAGATATTTCATCAATATCTAGATTCTTTTGTCATGGTTTTTGTGGATGAAATCTTAGTAAATTAAAGGTCAAGGGATGAGCATGAGAAACACTCAACGATAGTGTTGGTAATATTGAGACTGTCATTTGTTTGAAAAATTATTAAGGTGTTATTTGTGGATACAATATGTATGATTTCATGGTCATGTTATTTATGAACGGGGTGTTTTAGTGGATCTGGAGAAGACAGAAGATATTATATCTTAGCAACGACTGAAGAATGTCTTTGAGATATGATGTTTTCTTGGTCTAGTTGGTTATTACTTATGCTTTTTTAGTTACTTAACACATCTAGATTCACCTATGATAGCTTTGAAAAAGAAGAATGTTTCATTCCAAAAGACTGAGGAGTTCCATAAATCTTTTCAAGAGTTGTAAGTTCACCTTACAGTAGCACCTATCATGATATTGATATAATCAGGACAGGGGTACGTGAAACATTGTGATGCTTTGGGTTCATGGTTGGGACGTGTTCTCATGCAATGATAACATGTTGTTTCTTATAGATCATGGAAGTTAAGGGTGAATGAAATGAACTCCGCAAAAAATGATTTGGTGTTTGTAATAGTAGTCCATGGTCTAATGATTTGGTGTCATGACCTATTTTTTGAAATATTTATGGTGTTTATAGAACATAAGATCTTGAAACATATTTTCTCACAAAGGGATTTGAGTATGAGAAAAAGAAGATGTATTAAGTATCTTCAAATGTATGACTTTGACTTGATGTATACACCAGGTAAATTCAATAAGATTTCAAATGCATTAAGAAGGAATTTATATACTTAGTTGGAAAAAGAAGCTTCAGCTGTGTGGAAGTTGAGGTCAGTCCTAGCCGACATGATTTTGGAATATGAATACCAAGGTAATGTTGTAGTTTTACATAATTATTTGATTCCCAATAAAGTGAATATTGTTAAATATGAAAAAACATCAGATTCAGAATGTGTTGTGATGAGTTCAAAACTAAATGATGGGGAGACCATTGAGGGATGGAAGTAAGATGAGATTTCAGTGATATAGTTCAAAAATTAGATGGTTGTACCTATATCTTGTTGGGAATATCTTCATCAAGCTTACCATCACTCAAGATGGTCTATTCTCCCAAGAATACAAAATATATAAAAGGAATTAAAAGAATATTTGTGGTGGTTCATCCTGAAATAGAAGGTGGATGAGTTTGTTTCAAGATGCTTAACTTTTCAATAGGTTAAGGAAGGACCTCAGTGAAGAGAACGTATGTTACATTCCATACTTATTCCAATGTGAAAATAAGAGAAAATAGCTAGGTATTTGGTACAGGTCTCTCCAGAATGGTTCAGAATCATGAAGACCTATGGGTGATTGGGGGTTGTTTTATAATGTCAGCTCATTTCATCCCTATTCGAGAAACTCATACGGTGGAGGATCGATCAAAAATCTATATCTGATAAGTGTTAAAGTAACATGGAATACCAGTTTTGATAGTATTAGATAGAGGTCTGAGGTTCACATCTCATTTTGGGAAATCTTTTCAAAAGTCCCAAGGACTCAATTGACCATGAGTACGTCATATCATTCTCAGACGGATGTGAAATATAAAAGAACAATACAAATTTTGGAATACAAGATGGAGGATTGCATAATGGATTTTGGGGGCTCACGTGAAGAGAACGTTCCATTTGTAGAGTTTGAGTATAACAAAAGATTTAAGAACTTGATAGATATTAATCCTTTTAAATCATTGTATGGGAGTCCTTATCGTTCTCGACTTTTTTGGTTGGAAATAGGTGAGAATTCACTAGTTGGGCTAAGCCTTGTCCAAGAAACATTGGAGAAAATTTAGTTGATTAGGAAAGAGATTGAGATAAAAAAGAGTCCTCATAAATCATATGTGGATCATCGTTGATGGACATTTCTGTTTATAGTAACTGATAATGTGATCTTGAGGATCTCTCCAAGGCATGGAAATCATCATTTTTGGAAGCATGCAAAGTTATCTCCTCAATACATAGGACCTTTCAAGATACTAGAAGAATTTGGTGAGGTGGATATCATTTCGAATTGTAACCATAATTCATTTTGGTACATAATATATTCCATGTATCTTATTTGAAAGAGTATTAGGATAATCCAAACCATGTGATCAAATGGGATCATGTTGACCTATATTTGTAAGCTTCATTGATGCACATGATAGTGCATATTGTGTATAGGCAAGAGAAATTATTTCATGAAAAAGGCATTGGTCTAGTTCCGATTTTGTGGAAACAAGGTTACATCTAGAAAGAGACATGAGAACATTAGAATGAAATGATAGAGAAAAGGATATAACTCTTTTAGGCCAATGATGGTTTTCTACTTTCCAGAGAAGGGAATAATAATGGTGGGGAGAATATAACACCCTCGATTTGAGGTAATTAACAATTCATTAGGCATTTTAAGAATATAACATTTTGGGCTAAGTTTTAGAGAGTTGGGAGAGCATTTGAATTATTTTGGAGGATTTTCTATAGGTGTAAGGTTTGGGAAAACCATGAAACACCTATTAGAAACTGTGCACAATGAGACAAAGGCAAAGGGGAAAGTGCACGGGCTACGCAAGGTTTGTCCAAAATGTGCGGTAGCCTAGGAGAAACAATGATATGTTGAAAAATGGGATTTGGTATGGATAGAACATGGTTTTGAAATCATGTGATCCAACAGTGTGAGGTTCAACCCATGATTCAATGGATTACACATGGTTATTGAATAGTTCCCCTAACCGTGACACTAACCATGCACGTGTTAAAAGTGAGATCCCAAAATTGTGGATCTCAATCATTTTATCCTCTAACTCCATATTTTTTCCTCCTCTGTAGCCATAACTGAATTTCATCTATTCTAAAAGGTCTAGGAAGGTTCAACCATCATTTTAGAGATGATCCAAGGGATTCCCTTGGTGATTTGAAGCTGCATTCTTATATTAAGGCTTCATTCTTGATCGTTCTTGGTGAGCTTCATAGATCCACTCCACGCACTTTCTCATATTCTTATATCTATTCCTACTATTGTTAGATTTAAGCAATTTGATTCCAAATATGATTATATTTTTATTTTTTTGTTATAGGGTAATATATATAAGGTAGTTTTGTGGATTTTCAACATAGTTTTGTGATGTTTTTCATGTCGTTTATCATTTTTTCCAAATATTTTGAGGTAGGTGGGCTCACTCTCAGCTTCTTTTTCGATAAATGATTGTCTTACTTTTAAATTGGTTTATTTTCTTGATTTTTTTGTGAAATTGAGGTCAAAAGAAGGATATAAATCTTATTTAGTGAAGATTTATGGTTTTTGGTGAAATTTGTGGAATCATTGTAATTGGTTGTGCAAAGTGATGTGGTTTCATGATTTTAAAATGTGTATTTCAAAATATGGCTTCAGTATATTTTTGAAATAGACTGTAGAAAAAAATATTTTCAATAAAAAAGTTTTATTTTTTGAAATGGTTTAGGCATGATTGAATTGACATGGTTTTTGGACATGTTTTTTGTTTTTTTTCATATCACAATACATGATTAGGTTGAAAAATGACCTTGCTCTTGGAGCTAGGGGTGTAATATCACATGGGATATAATTAACTTTTGAAGACATAAAAGATCGATGAGAAACTGCCCATGAGTATGGAACTATCATATAGAAACATGAATGGTTATTTCTGTGGATATGTGGAATGGATTAGTTATGCCAAAATTTAAATTCTGAAATGGTTTGTGGTATTGTTTAGTCTTTTTTCCTTTAGAACATTATGTTGTTTAGAGAAAAATGGTTTAATTAGTGGTAGATTATATTATTTATAAGCAATTTTAGAATTTTTTTTATATAAATGTTGCTAACTTTTCTATCCTAGTGTCCTGATTATGGAAGTCATTGGGGAAGACCTACTGTGTTTTAGTACTTACCCTTAACATGGAACTTTGGTTCTTTTTCATATGTCATCCATCAAGATATGCAAAGTGGTAAAGTATTACACATCATTAACATACTTCACGACACATGGGTTTCTTTGTGGAGTTAGATATTGGATTACGTGAAGCTTTGAAGTCTTGTAGTTTTATTTGAGTTTCTGTAGATCATATTATACTGTTTACTTTGACATTAGGTTCTCTTCTATTGTGGTACTCTTTGGATTGTTTGATACAAATGAAATGTTTGAGTACTCTCTCATTTTTATCATGAATCATGCATTGTTTTATTTGGTTATGGTTTGTTGGTTGATTTTTTAGTTTAGGAAGGGAAAATATTCACCCATGTATATTTAATCCCTTTATCATTTATTGACAACATTTGGAATTTTCGGGATGTCACTTAAGTACAAGTAATATCTCACCACCCTCTTAAGCCAATGAGAAGGGGTGGGATGTTATAGCTTTCCTCTACCCCTAGTGACATCATTCTAGGGACTTGTTAGACCCATTGAGTGGTTCAATTAGTGATGTGTCCATGTTCCCTATAGAGTTGTTTCATATTTCTAGGGATTTGATCTGTACATGATTATATATTTTTGGTATGAGTTTCCTAGCTATCCTGAACTAGTGTGATTCCTTGCATGATGTTACCTTTTTTTCTTTCTTTTTTTTCACTATTTTTTTATACTACAATGGATATGATATGATATGTGATTCATGATTTGTTTTGACATTATATGTTTTCTAAGAAATATTATTATGAAATTATTTTAAACGAACATACATAACTTCTTTAGAAATGTAGAAAAATTGGAAATTAAACAATTTTGGATGATTTTAATATACAAACTACTCCTATGTTACCATGAATTGTTTTCTTTAAATATGGGAATGATTGGACTATTTTTTAAAGAATTGATATAGAACACATGCATGAGACCCTACAAATCATGTTTTCTCATAACCTACATACCCCTTTGGTGGTGCATATAACATTTTCTATCTTTTTATGTAGGTAAATGAAAGGCACCGTAGAGAGGCAGAAAAATTTTCTGTCAGTTTAGTTAGGTCGTCAGTGGTGAGATGGTGGAAGTCATCCCATGCTATCAGATAGAGTATATGTTTTTTCCTATTATGGTAGCCCTTTTTAGTTTTACCTATACTTGGAGACTCTTTCTACTCTTGAGTTGTTTGGTGTTTGGAATTTTTTATATATGGAATATATTTACCTTTTTTTTAATGTTATCACTATTTTATATAAATTCCATGTTGTTCTTTAAGGTTGAGGGAAATCATTCCCTCTATTTTTTTTGATTATTGGGTGCCAGTATTCATCCCATGGTGATCAGGAAGGCCCTTCGGGTATGTATTTTATTGGGTCACGTACCCATTTCTGTCAGTATTAGGGTTAGTTCACTATTGTTTAGTATTAAAGGTGGTATTTCCTTAAGAGTCCTTACCTTGAAGAATTTGTCATATTAGAGATAGGATTGCTAGAACTTGAGAGATATATTGTGGTGAGTGTTAGGATATATCTTTCTACGGTGAGGCAAAAGTTACCAAGTGATGTTGGGATGTGTGTTTACTATTTTATGTTTTTGTTATTAATTTCATTTTTTTCCTATGGGTTTTCTTGGTTGGACAGATATTGTTTTGTTATCTGATTATTTCTTCTATTTTAGTGTTCAATAGTACACCTCCAAGATGTTTTCTACAAGTTCCTCAGTAGGGTGTAGTTGATGCTTCTCATGAGAATACTTTAAAAGATCATAACATTATTGATACCATTGTGTGAGTGATTCATGATGTTGACCAAAATGTTCCAAAATCTTAGGACATAGTTGTTGAGGTACAACCCGGAGGTATATGAGACTGATATTGATCATGAGAGTTCTTGTCTGAGAAGCCACCTTCTTTTAAAGGATTGAATAAACCTCATGAGGTGGAGGACTATCTTGACAAGATCAATTAAATATTTTAATTCAAGGATACACCTAAGAGTATCAATATAAAGTGTGAAGCATTAAGATTTGAGGGCCCTAGAAAGAGTTGGGGGGATTCTATTGTACATGTGGATAGACATGTGGGTTTGGACTAGACGGTTTTCTAGACTCTCTTATACCAGCAGTTTTTTCTAGATTCATTGATGATGAAAATGTCTGCATAGCTCCACTCTTTGATGTAGGGAGATTTTTTATTGTCGGCGTACACCAATCATTTTTCTGAGCTAGTTCATTTTTTACTAGAGGATGTGAAGATAGACCAGTTGAAGGATTAGAAGTACCTACAATGTTTGTGACTGGATATCAGATCAAAGATATTTATATAGAAAATTTCAATGTATATAGATACATTGGACTATAATATGATGGTAGAAATGAATACTACATTAGAGGTTGGTTATTCTACCCCTTCTCATCAACCTAGTGGAAGCTTTGATGGTGTGATAAGAAAAAAGATAATGTGTCAAGATCAACACAGGAGTGGTGGATGTGGTTCTTAGTAGTTGTCCTCTTTGGAACCTCAAGCTATAGATAGTGTCATGCATCTAAATTCTATAATTGGGACATGGTTAGATACACATGGTGTTCTTGTCCATCACCTACAATTTTGTGTAACATCTATGGATGTTATGGTCATCTAAAATACTTTTTTCAATATATGTCTACTACATGATATGGTTATGGATTTTCTATTCTAAAAACTACAATGACATAGTTTTATTCCTCAAATACTATAAGGCTCCAGCCATAGGCCCTAGGAGTGAAGCACCTTCATAAAGTAGATGAGTTTTTAGAGGAGGTAAATGTGTGTCTAGTGACAACATGAGGAACCGTATTTATTGAATATTTAGTAGAAATTGCATTATTTGATGCTAGTGCTTCCCACTAATTTATATTTATACATTTTTTGAAATTATTAACTTGTAAATGTAACTCATGTCTTTTTTATGGAGTTAAAAACAATTCTTGGGAAGGGGAAAGAGTAGGGGTTTGGTGTCCTTCTTATGCACTGTCGATAGGCGATACAGAGTTAGTTTGGAAATTTCTTGTCCTTGATTTGGATATGATTGACATCATCTTCTAGATAGATTTTTTTTTGGCATGGAGGTGAGGTTGGTTGTTATCATTCGAGTTTCTCATTTCTTGCATATAATGTGATCTCTTGAGAGTTTTATGGAGAGTGGAATCCAATGTCTAGTCATATAATACCTTCATTGTCAGTTCTCAAGAGTTTGTTGTATTCTATAGTAGTTTCCCGTAATGACGTCTCTTATGTTTTTGATTATCCAAATCTTGTTTGGGAATTTCCTAAAATATTCCCAGTTGATTTCTATGATATTTTTCTAGAAAGGGAGGTAGAGTTTACGATTGACCTAGTACTAGGGAAATAGCTAATTTTTATACCTTATTATCACATGGAATCAATGGAGCAAAAAGATCTGAAGACTCAGTAGGATGAACTAAGGGAAAAGGGGTTTTTTCACACAAGTGTTTCACCTTGGGAATCACTAGTTCTATTTTCAAAGAAGCTAGACAGTTCACACTGATTATGCATGGATTATTAGAAGTTAAATCATGTAATTGTTAATGAAAAGTATGATTTTCATTATTTTGATGATTTGTTTGACCAATTAAATGGGAAAAGGTGGTTTTAAAAGATCAATATTCAATCAGGTTATCTCCAACTCTGAGTAAGACAATGTAACTTACCAAAGATGGATTCTAGGAGCGAGTATGGGAATTATTAATATCTTGTGATTTTGTTTTTATAGGCTAATGCTCTTTCAATTTTTATGGCTTTGATAAATTGGATATTCAATTAGTATCTCTACATTTATGTGTTAGTATTCATAGATTACATTTAGTTTACTCTAGATCCAATCATGACTATGAGCACCATCTGAGTTCGGTTTTGGAAATCCAAAGGATTCACTATTTATATGGAAATATTTCAAAATGAATATTCTGGATTCAAGAAGTAAAATTCATTGGGTAGATGATTTTTGATCATGGCTTATCAATTGATCCTGAAATGGTAAAGGATGTATTTTCATGTGAAGATCCATATGGTGAGTTTGATAAATGAGGTTTCCTTGGTCTTTTAGGATACTATCGACGATTCTTCAAGAATTTTTCAAAGTTGGAATCACCTTTGAAAATTATTAGATGGAAAGGGGTAAAATTTACATGGGATTCAAAGTTTTAGTCTTCTTTTGATGAGACAAAATTAATTATAACATCATCTCCTATTTTTATCTTACTTAATCCCTATAAGGGGTATATGGTTTTCTATTATGATTTTGGTGCTGGTTTGGGGCCTTTTTTCTTATATGGGATGATCATGGGGTGGATTAACATTCCAATCAACTTAGTCCACATGATAATAATTACCCCAATCTTGATTTAGGGTTTTCTTTATTTATTCAAGTGATAAAGGTTTGGTGAACTTATTATTTTGGGTAAAGGCACACATAATTTTCTAAATATAAGAGTTTTAGATATATCAATTATAAAAAATATTTAAATAATAAATAGAGGTAGTGGTTGGAATACTTATTTATATTTTACATTGATATAAACTACAACATAAGGAAGGAGAATTTCATTGTTGACACTCTTAGCAGGAAAGTTCCATTACAAGATCTATTGGAATCAAATGAAAAGTGGAACCTTATTAGGATTGTTTATCAATTTCATCTGGATGCTCAGAAGGATGTATCATCCATGGATTTAGCCTGTGTTCAGTTATCATAATATCTCCTCAAGTATATTATGTATATTTATTATTGAGATAGAAATTTCATAGGAATTCTAGGTACCCTATATAGTGGGGATACCATTTTGGGTTGGACACTTTTTTAGATAGTATTTTAATTTTTGGGGATTATTTTGTCATATAAGCTTCTGTGGGGAGCTCAGTTTTTTTATTGTCATAGTTCTTCACGGGTTGTTCCTCTTGGATCTATTAAGATGTATTATGAAATGGGATGGTGATTCTGGTGTCTAGGTATGAAGGATGGAATTGCTGATTATGTGTTATACTTTTACAACTACCAACAGATAAAGGTAGAGAATTTGGAGCCTTCTAGTTTACTACAGTATCTTCCAATGCCATTTTGGAAATGGGACAAGGTATCAATTCACTTTTTTTTGTTTCCATAAACTTCTTGAGGTAGGAATATTAGCTGGGTTGTCACTGATTGGTTGAAAATGTTGGTTTATCTTATTACGATCAAAGAAAATAAATTTTTTTAATAACTTAGTTAGTTGTATGTGTAGGAGATTGTGATATTACATGGGTTTAATTATGCCACTATTTTATATAGGGATCCTAAGTTTATATTGTGGTTCTGGATTAGTTTCCAAGAGGTGATGAGGAATCTAGTCAGATTGATTACAATATACCATCCACAAAAACATGGTTATACAGAGCCTTCTATTCAAATTATGGGGGATATGTCTCTGGTCTATGTCTTGAATTTTGGTGGATCTTGGGATATCCATCTTGTACTGGTTGATTTTATTTATAAAAAAAGTATTAATCTGTCAGAATAGATCCTTTCTAGGCTTTGTATAGTCTCTCATAAAAATCACTTTTTTATTGGAAATATTTTGGAAAAACTAATTTGAGGGACCAAGTTTGGTTTAGGAATTGTCTATGAGGATTCAGGATATACATTGGGGTATGGATACAGTGCAGTGTTGACATAATTATTATATAGATCATTGGCTTCATCCTTTGGAGTATTCCATTGGTGACTGAGTTATATTGAATTTTTTATCCTCATAGGGTCACCGTCAACTGGGGAAATAAGTAAAGTTGTCTTAGAGATATGTTATACCATTTGAGTTCATTGAGTGGATTGGATATGTTGATTATTGGTTGGAATTTACATCTTTTTTTATAGGGATTCATAATGTTTACAACATATCACAACTCATAAAATATCATCATGAACCCTCGTTCATTCTTAGTTGGAATGATATTGAGTTAGGGCCAGATGTTTTGGTTATTGAGCAGCAAGTTGAGATCGTTGGATCTCAAGTGAATGTATTTCATGGGAAATACATTCCCTCAGTCAGTGTGTTAAAGTGACATAGATTAGATTGTCATGATACTTAAGAGTGTGAATCATTGATGAGGGAGTAGTGGCCACACATTTTTACCAGATTTAATTTTTTCACATGGATTCCTAGGGACATAATGTCTTATGGTGGGGAGTTTGTAACATTCCATTTTCATCTTTTAGGTAATTCACTTTTTTTACTTATTTTTATCTTTAATTGGGTGTGTCTTGGGAATATCAAGGATGGATAGATATTTTTTTGGGAAAATAACCAATAGTTTGGTGAAGTAATTTTGTTTGTATTGATTAATTATGGGTATAAATGTATTAATGGAATTTTAGAGTTCCCTAGGATTGGATAATGACTGAATTAGGTTGGTTTTTTAATATTAAATATGAAATTTTATGACGTTTTCAAGATAAAAAATACCATATAGTGGGATTACATGATGTGTACTTTATGCATGGAATATTTCATAAAATTTGTAAACAACATAAATTTAGTACATGTCATGAAATGGTAACACAACATGTACTGTTAAAAGTTCAAAATTTAATAAAAAAGGAAACTAGTTTTTTTTGTACATCTAAGTACCAACCATTACACAATGTGCAGAGAGATTACATGTCGTGTAAATGTCATTAAAAGTTATCTTAGGGTGCTTAAGTGTCTTATTTTTCCTTTATTATTCTACAAACCTCCTTAATCTCTACCCAAAACCCTTATCTGGTGATTTTTTGGGTCTCTATTAACCCCAAATTGATTCGTTTGTTGATAGATCAATATTATAGTGCGATTTCTTCTTTATGGGTGAGAAATCATTTCTTATTCTTTATTACTATGATTTTGGTGGAACTATTTCATTACATTATCAGATCTCTTGACTCATGGGGATGTTTCTTCTTATTTCTATCCAAACTCATTGCGTGATCTTGTACCAGCATTTGTTTCTTTCATTGGTTGTGGAGTGGTGGTTTTGCATTCTTGAAGTATTTGTTGTTTCCTATTCTATACCAACCATTTTGTTATTTTTAATCAATTATTAGAGACGTATATTGAATCTAGGGCATCTATTTTTGTTGTATCATTATTCTTGTTGGTGGATTCCATTTTGGGAACGTGCGACATGAGTTTTGAGGAAATTGGTTCCATATCTAGAATGTATTGGTGAACTTAATTGCGCATATTTTTCATAAATTGTTTTATTAAATAAATTTAATCGTTGAATATTTTTTGTGTGTGTGGAATTGATTTTTTTATAAAAATAGTTTCCACTAGTTTTGGTCAATGGAAAATATGGTTTTCAAATCATGGTTTAATGGATATAGTTTGATGAACTTTTTGGGAAAAGAGAGCATAAGAAGCCTTGGTTACTTAGGTGGAAGGTATGGTTATAGGTATCATCCACTATAATGGGGTTTCCTAAAGGTGATTTCCTATTCACCCTGGGCCAATTGTTCCAAGGACTTGTTAGAACTATTGGGATGTTTACTTATTGGAGCGTCCCTATACTCTCTAGACACGATACATATGTCTAGTTTCTTGATGCATATGTTATTTAATATATTATGTACATGTTTCCTTGTTATATTGACCTAGTATCGCCCCGAGCATGATGTTACCTATGCTTCTTCATTAGGGTTGTATTATTTTGTTGTACTACCATGGATTTGATATGATATGTGATGCATGATATGTTATGAAATGATATGATTATTGAGACAGATGGTGAGGAAATTATTTGAAATTAATTTACCTAATTTATTTGGAAATGGGAAAAAATGGGAAATGAAACTATATTTTCATGATTTTTTTTATAAAAAATGCTAACATGTTATCATGCTTTGTTTCCTTTAATGTAGAGCATGCTTATATTATTATTTAGAGACTTGATATGGATAACCTGGGTGAGACCCTACTGAGACTATTAGCTCACACCCTGAGTACCCCTTCGGAGGTACGTATACTTTGTTATGTCTTTTGATGCATGGAACAGAAAGGTTCTATAAAAATAAAATAATTCATATGAAAGGAACTATTAATGTCTCTATATTATATCATTCAATTCTAAATATAGGAATAGATTCATTATTTTTATTATATAATTCACAATAAAAATATATATATACCCTTTAATTCTTATGAAACTATAATAAGTTAGTGAAATATAGATATTATTATGTATAATTATTTAACATAGACTAATTTTCATGAACTAACCCGAATTATTCAAATAATCTCTAACTTGAATCAGTCCTCACATTACTCAAAGGGAATTCCCAATACCCATGGGCTGACAACAAGTGATAGTGAATAAATAAATACCTTTGAGTATGATTTTTGAAAAAGGTACCTAAAAAATGTAGTAAATAAATAAAGTATATAAGTATTACAAAAATATAGTAAAACATAAGATAGGTAAGGAATTAGAAAAAACAATTTCCAGGATACATGTAAATAACCAAATCATTCAAAAACTACTATGTACAAACTCTACGGGACATGATGTCACCACCAAAATCCCACACTCACTTATCAAAAAAATTCACCTCCATCAAAAGAAACCTTTACCTTACCAACATCAAATAAAAAAAATCTATATACACCTAAAGGTGTATATAGGGTGTGATAATATCCTAGTAATATCCCAACCAGTATTTCATAAAATGACTTAATAAAATAATACAATTATTCTTATGTAATTTAAAATAAGGAATGAGATATTGTTTGACATAAAAAGGGATAAATTTAACATTTAACATTTTATAAAGACATACCAATACAGAGGTTTCCAAATAATTTCAATACACATGCCAATAAATAATTTAAAAGATATCTAATAGTTAAAACAATCCCATGAGTACATCAATTCTAGGACAAAGTGTATTCTCTTTACATTAATTTTTTAATACTCCAAATGATGTGAAAATTAAATTAGTAGAATAGGTGTAGGGGGTAAAATGATACTCCATAAATTGAATCCTTCCGAAAACTTAAGTAACATGGTGCACACATTACCCTATTATAACAAGTATAGGAGGAAAGAGTTTATCCCCAAGGATGGCTCAATGCCTCATCATTTATCCCATATGGGTTTACCATATACAATTTTATAATTTGAAATTCTATATTTGAAACCGTACAATTAATGTTTAAAAATGATTTTGACAAACTATCCCAAAGGGGGGAACCATATTCAAAATCATAATTAAAATTATCACCTTTTATCCAAATAAGGATCATGACTTTACCAAATTTTAGAAATAAATTTAAAGAGGAAACAATTAAGGTTTACAAAAAAATCCAAATTATAAAACCACCTACCTTGAAACACTTGGAATAACAATTCCCATGCTTTCAAAATAACCAAAGACATATCAAGGGCCTCAGCAATTAATTAGAGATCCTACATAAAAAATTTCAAAATAAGAATCCCCAATTGACCATTTCTAGAATAATTCGAAGGAGACAAGTCATATAACATAATGGTTTCCTATGTTCAATGAATATTATTAACAAAAATCTTAATTGAAAAAAGGATATATTAGAAACAGAAATATATTATAAAACAAAAATTAGATCTAGTATCAACTTCCATGATCGAAGGTTATGTTTGAGGAGAGAAAGAGTTGATTGAGATAATCAACAAAGAACACCAAACAAAGGTCACGTACCTTTGAATGATTATATCCAACAACCAAATATCTATTTTAATTCACCACTCAGAAGAAATGAATCGCTAAAATCTCAATGTGAATCCTCCTAGGTTGAGATCCAAATTTATTGGTGGAAGAATGAGGGAAAATAGATGGTTTTAATTTCTTAAAATAAAAAATTGGAATAATACATTCTTGTTTCATGGTTTGGAAACATTGTTTTGAAAACTATGATCCCCTTCTAGGATACTGGAAGAGTTTAATGGTTTGGCCACATATTTTGTGAAACCATGTCCCAATAATGCATAAACCCACTATACCAAAACCATTATCCAAGCGGTATGTCATCTAGTTTGTAATGACGGTTCAACTAACCATATCCCCTCAACTAGGACTCTAACATAGGGTGCATGGTTTCTAGGTTTGACCTACATAGTTTTATATAACCATATACCAACAATGATTAAGCCCTAAAACATACAAAAAAGCACCAAATGTTACCCAAAACAAGATGAGATAAGACACAAACAATAAATTATCAAAATAAAGGAAAGTAAGTAACCAACAAAAACACTGGGGTGTAACAATTATTCAAACTTTATTTCTTCCCACATCTAAAAATTTAATTCAGTAAAGGTTGTACCCTATAGATTTGGGGCCGAAACTCGCTCATCATAGGCCCCTTCTCCCAAGTCTCATAAGAATAAAAAACATGTTTCTAAAAAACTCAAACTAATGGTATCGACTTCCCAAAATAGAAAATTTACTATAGAATTAACTACATGAAGTATTTTCTTAGACAATGATATATCTGGGACTATGTAGAGGTCTTCCCAATTCAAAACATGAGATATATCCATCTGAATCATTTTGAGTTGAGACACATAGAAAATGTTTTGGACCAAAGATAGATGAGGTGTAAAATAAAACCGATATTCAACCATTACAAGTTTCTAAATGATCAGAATATTTCCTTGAAACTTAGGAGTGAGTTTTAAAAGATTTAAATGAAATTAATGACTGAATCAAGGATCAAATTTCAAATAAACTTGTTTATAATCCAAAAACTCTAAAGGTAGATGAATCCAATTTTTTTAAGATTTGTATCGACTATGAGAAGTAACCAAACACTAAAGAAAAAACTAGATCTTCATTACTATATCATGAACCATGATCGGTCGAAACAAGAAAGATTCTCCAACTTTGGAATAAGAAATGGGAGGATTGCAAGGGTGGCTAAAAAAATCTTCTAAAGGTTATATTTTAACAGACCATTGTAATTATTAATATAAGAAAATTTAATTTGCACCAAATAAATATCCTAATCACCTATAAAGTCAAATACATAGGCATAAAGAATATTTTACAATATTTAAGTATCCCTTTCTGTTTTCCAATCTATAGGAGGGAGAAATTCTATGCTAAACTTAACCTAAGTTCCCATTGCATCTTAAAGGAACTTCAAAAACTATGGGGGTAAAACTAGGGTCCCTATCAGAAGAACATAACATAAGAACTCCATGATTCCTTATAATCTCTTGAAAACAAAATTGCATAGGTCCTTCACATTAGTGGTGTCACATATCAGCATGGAATGAGAAGATTTATTCAACCAATTCATCAACAACCAATTTGTATTATTATCATTGGTAGTTCAAGGTAAATGGACAACAGAATCAATTGAAGTTTTATCCCACTTCCATGTTGGCATTAAAATAGGATGAAGGAACTCTAAAGGATTCTAGTTCTCAAATTTTACCTATTGGGAATTATAGGATCAAGAATCATTTTTTAGTTATGTTCGATTTCACATAAAGACACCAAAAACTCCATTTCATATCCTAAAATAACTTTTCAGTTCTATGGTGGAAATACCATATAGAAAGGTGAAAATATCCGACAATATCATTTCATATAGATGAGGAGAAAATATATTAGATCCCAAAGAAAAGGATTACCTATAAGTAAAGAAACCACTCAATCAAGATTTCTGAGCAATATAAATAATCCTTGATATTCCAAAACTAACCATTCTACCACATCATAAGAATCATCTAGAGAATAGTGGATGTCTATTGAAAACGTTCCAGAACTAGACTAGATTCCTCTTCCCTAACTCCCAACTACATATGAGAAAAAAGGTCCATCCAGTTTAAATCATACTTTTACCATTATTTTCTAAAAGGTTCACTTTATTCTAAGCGCATCATCCACTACATCACCTTTTCTCGATGTACATGCAACATCAAAGTCAAACAACTATAATTACTCCACCCATTGAATCTATCATAGTTTCAAATAGTTTTGAGAGAAGATCTAAACCAAACATTTTTAATATATGAATACCATTAATTTTTCCACAAAAATATCCGGATGATAAGTTTTAGTGTATTAAAAATAGCTTCAAGTTCTAAATAATTAGTGGATTATTCCTCTCATGATGCCAAAGTTGGTGTGAATCATAATACACTATAGGATCCACCTATATAAGCACATAGCCAAAACCCAAATCCAAATCATCACAATAAACCACATATCCTTGTACAAACATTGTAAAAGATATAATTTGTGATGAAGTCAAGGACTACTTTATAATATAAAAGGATACATGACACTTCGAATCCTATAAAAACGTCACCCCCTTCTGGGTGAGAGCATTCAAAGGTAATGAACGTTTGGATAAGTCCTTTAGAAACGACATATAGTATCCAAACAAACACCAAAATCTATGTATCTCAATGAAATGCCATATTAATTTCCATGATAAGAAAATTTACACCTTTTTAGGGTCCACTAAGATATCATATTTTGAGATCCCATTTCCCAATAACATAACATATTAGATCGAAAATTGTAACTTATATAATTTAGCGTAAAGGTGGTGCTTACTAAAAATTCTGAAAAAATTCTTCATGTGATATACATAATCCTATTTTTTCATAGAATAGTCCCATATTTTATCTTTGAAAACCATTAAAAAAGATTCAAGATATTGGCAACAAATCAATTTTATCAAATTCATAAAGATAACATGAGTGTTGTTTAGGCCAAATGACATAAAAATTTACCCAAAATGGAAATAGTTTCTCACAAACTTGGTCTTTGGAATATTCAAATATTTGATTATGAGTTAGTGATATCCATACCAAAGATCAATTTTAGAAAACCACTTTTCAGCATTCATCTAGTTGAATAAATCATTCATATGAGGAAAATGATATATTTTTTTCACTATAACTCAATTGAGCTTTTGATAATTGATGCATAAGTGAATAATCCCATTGACGTTTCGTAAAAATGTACAGAGGATGTCCAAGTTTCCACACTTGGATGTATAAATCCATTAACCAATCAAATAATCCAACTATTTTTATACCTATTTTAATTAAGCTGGATATATATTGTAATATGACATTGATATCAGCTGTGTTTCAAGAATTAGGTGAATCGTGAACAACACCTCTCGTTTTAAAGGAAAATGAAAGAAGTTATTTTGAAACAATTTTTGAAACTCATTGACTACCAGAGGAAGGATACCACTACTAGTTTTATATTCCTATAAGGATTATGAAAATAATATCAAATTAATTTTCTTTGTAAGATATACCCCCACCTAGCTAGACTTCAATTCCTAATATCCCTAAAAAACTTGAGAGTTCCCATTAGAAGCCGTGGAAAACACTTGAAGATGACAATAAACAATCCGAGACTTTTGAGCATTCAATCAAACCCTTCTGATAACCACATCAGAGAGGTATTTTTTAATTACAAATAAATCTTATACTAGCTCTACATAGAACATAAATAAGAAGCATGATAGGAAAAAAAACATACTCCTTTCTAATATTCATCACCAATTCCTTAATGAATTTCATGAGTACTACTTTAAGTTTTAAAATAACCACCAGATGAGTCAATATAAAGAGTGAGGAAAACCTCAAACAAATAGGTATCCACAAATTGAGAATTAATAGAAATGTAACCTCTCACGGTCATATGAGACATATCAACTTCCACTGAAAACTCCTCAGATATGTATAATAGATTTATTTCCAAGGCCTATGGATATAACACAATAGTTTTTTAATAATATAACTACATCAGAGTTGATATAGGTGTTGATGATCCTATACTCAACAAAACTTATGCAAGTGACCATTTTTAACACATGAGTTTCAATGAATTAGAGGCAATGGGGAATTTATGTTTGTGTATCTCATCTAGATACATGTGTGAGATTTAAAACCCATAGCTAATGATGATGGTGTAGGAATAAATTTATGAGAAGAACCATCACCATTTCCCCTAAAAACCTACTCCTCTTCTTATTTAACTTGGAAGAATAACTAGATCTACTACTATAGGTAAGAGAAACTCTGGTCAATCTTGTCTTATTTTCCAAGCCAAAATTTGAACTCAATGAAATATCCACCACATTGGCATAGGTGGTTACCTTTAAAATGAATATATATAACTGAATATAAAGTCAAATAACCAAATAAAACCCATGAGAATTCATCTTCTCACTATGAAAAAACCAAAGGAGAAAACTATAAGAGATCAGTGTGTCGATTAACATACAACATCATTGACCGATTACCTTGATCATGTTTGCAAAACTTCATTGAATTTTCCATGGTTATAGATTCTGGGTAGAACTTCTTGGAAATAATTTTCTTGTAGTCTTTCCACTCAAAGACCTCATTCCTTTTATCCAAGAAAACTGAGTCCCACCACCTTCTAGTTAAGCCTTAAATCTTGAAGATGAAACACTTCACTTGGATAGAATCAATAGTCAATAGTAATTTAAAAAGCCTCTTTAGTTTTTCAAATCAATCCTCTGCCTCCTAGGGATCATTAATCCCTTATAATGGTGGTTACTTATGGGAAATAAATTTATGATCCAAAATAATATCCTCATCCCTTCAATGTTGTGTCTCACTATCTTGAATAGGAGTAGGTGCCACACCATGGTCTATATATTAGATTATTCACACGAACACTTACATATTTTTTTCATCAACTAGAAGGTTTCCGTACCATTGTTCATTGATATCACCCTCTTGAGGAATCATTTCCTTCTAGGGGGCATGGTACTACACATCAACCGAAAAATAGACATGTAAACACTAGATCAACAAATAAATTACAGTTTTGAACCATATAAGTTAAATGGAATTATCAAGAGAGAAATAAAATGGACACTTAGATTAAAAGTATGAAAATCCCCAAGGCACATTTTTAAAAACACATGATAACTCAAGTATCGTCTCGATGAGAGTTGGAAGAGATCTCCCTCGTATCCTACCCCTTAAGTCCCCAAATTTCTATCCCATTTTTACCAAGACATCCTGAAAATTCATATTAACAATGGAAATAAAAAACTACCATTTGATTCTAATTTTTTAGGAACGTGCATAGATCACCCAAAATATCCAGAAAATGAACAAGTCCTAACATTTTCAAAAGGGAATTTCTGATCCCCATGGGTTGGTGACAAGTTCCTCGGAATAAAAAACAACATCTATGAATTAATTTTCCACAAGTAACATGAAACAATGAGGTAAATAAATAGATTATATTGGTATGATAAAAATATGACAATATTATATAGGTACAATCAATAAAGAAATCCATGTTCCAAGATAGATGGAAAAAACTAATACACTCAAAAAATTCTATGTCCCAAATCCTTGTGACATGATGTCACCTCTAAACTCCCAAACTCTTCTATAGAAAAAACCTTCCCCCAAATTTTGGTGACTTGGAATTTCCATCATTAGAAGAAATAATATCTACATCCTCCCAAAGGAGTATGTTGGATATGAGAAAAGTATCCCTATAAGATCACACCATGTATTTTATAAGTATAATTTATAGTATAAAACCATTATGATTAGATAATTTGAAACAATTAATGATAAAATGTTTATCATAAATCATGTATAAATGAACCCTTTTATAATTTACAAAAACTTATCAATAAAAAATATTCTAAATTGTTTCAATACACAAAATGATAATTAATTTAAAAGATATCCAATAGAGAAATAAATCCCATGAATTCATTAATTCTAAGTCGACGATGATTAACTTTAAATTATTGGGATTAGTAAGCCACCTGGTGGGAAAATTACCCTACTATGACAGGTCTAGGGGGTAAGATGATACTCTTGAGAGTGAATCGTTTCTATAACATAGGTAACCTTGTGCACACATTTACCTAGTAGAATATTTCTAGGGGTAAAGTGTTCTTCACTAAGGATAGTTTTCTAACACATTTTTGATTATATTTGGGTTTAAAATTTATAATTCAATCATTAGTAATTCTGTAACTAAAACTATATAATATAGGGTATAAAATCAATTTTCTCAAACCATACTAAAGGGGAAGACCATTTTGAAAGAAAAAATAAAAACAATCACCTTCAATAAAAATATGGTTCAAACCTTTAAAAAATTTTAGAATTTTTAAGGGGAATAAATTAGGGTTTATATGATAAAAAAATTATGAAACCAAATACTTTAGAAAAAATTATTTGGACCCAACTATGATCTTTTTCTAACACCCTAAATACACCTTTGGATGTATCCACATATTTTTTTATTTAATTTAGGCAAGGGAAATGCACTGTAGTATAGAGGTGGGTTTTTTCAATAGAAGGGTGTTGGATTTTGGAGGTGACATCATGCCCCAAAGAGTTGATATTTATTATTATTTGAGTGATTTGGTTTTCCCCATGTATCTCAGCACTTTTTGTTGTTGTTATTTTTACCCATATATTATTGTCTTATTTTTGGTATACTAACATACTCTATTTATTTATCACTTTTCTTCAGATTTTTGTGGAAATATTATTCCCAAAGTTAGTTCTTGGTGCCTAGGTGGTTGTTTCTTACCCATGAACACTAGGAACACTCTATGATCCATGTCCAGACAGATTTGGGCTATAGATGGTTTGCGTAATTTGGGCTTGTTCATGAATAAAATTTAGTAAAATATATTAAATATTTTTTTTAAATTATGTATTATGAAATGTGTTTTTACTGACATAAAAGTATACAAATACCAGCTAAGCACAATCTATTAATGATTAAATAGATATTATAAAAGAATAACTTTTCAACATAGGTAATGAATTTATAAGGATTTTGTTCGCATGAAAACCAAATATAATGATTGATCACTATCATATGATGTATTTCTAATGTTTGTAGCGTCACATTATCACTTTTATAGTGTCATAGCTCAAGATTTCATTACATGTTCACCACTTCATGTGACATAATAATAGACCATGAAGTCTTTCCAGTGTTTTCCACATACAACACACAACCCAACCATAAAGAAGGATCAATCATACATAAGATTTTCATGGTATTGAAAATCAATAATTCCAATTAAATTTCATATTAAGATAATTATTCCATACCCATTCTTCTTTTATCCACCACACACACAACGGACTCTACCAAACATAATTAGCACTTTAGAAATTTATTCTGGGGTTAACATATATCGTAACACTAGTAGTGGTACAACAAATCATATATAAATACCAATACACTATAATATTACCATATAATGCATCATATTATACCAATATAGTTATCTTTTAAATATTTTTTACTATCCATAAAGATGGTGCACACTATGATAGAATCTAAATTTTTTTATGTGACAAAACTAATAAATAAAAAGTAAGATCAATCTATTTATAACCATTGATAATGATAATGTCTATATGACATATATACATGACTTATGGGACTATTAAATATTACACCTATATATTATTTAACTAAATTGAGTAATTTCTCAAAGACATGAAACATAGAGATTGATCATGGAAAGCATGGTGGAATATCGTGGGAAATGATACTTGATTTTTAGAGGCATAGTGGTGAATGAAAGGAACAAATACCTAGGTGGAAAGATCTCAAATAAGAACCCATTCAAAAATAGTAGTAATCCTAAAATTCATAATTAAATATTTCTAGCTATATAACTTACAATAGATTATTTTAAAATAGTACCCACTCAAGGAATTTAAAAAATAAAAGTTAAGATTAATTTTATTACTATTGTGTGTATTCCATTTTATAATATAAGGTATTCTTATATCCTTTATAATAAACTCAATTTATAGATAGGTAAATCCAATTATGCTTCAAGAAGTAATTATAGTGTGGTTTATGAGTTCTTATTAATATTTTTCCACTAAATATAATTCTTTTTTTACTCCAAAGATCCAACTTATTTTTTTAAGGGGGTAGATGATATTTGAAAACTATTATAATTCACTGACATTTTTTCTTTGAATTGTTTTCTCATTCATTTTTCCATTACATAGTGATCAAGTACTTTATTAGGGTTCATTACCAAGGGTGAATCACTTAATGTATAAATACCGTGATAGTAAATATTCACAGGGATTAAGACAAGGGTAATATTTGTTTCCTTTGTGAAACATAGACTATTCCATCAAAGAAGATGAGATAATTATATTTTTAATAATAATGAATTGATTTCATATTATGATATTAGATATGGTATTGTGATAGAATTCTATTGAGGAGAAATATATATAGAATAATAATTTTAAATAAATTCTAGAATGACACTAGAAATATCTTAATGACTAAGCCACTTTTCATTCTAAATTCAATCATTTTCATCTACATCACATGAATTTTTCTTTCCTTTAAAAAATCTTTCACATAAACTATTTCATTTTATTTCCATATTATAAAAAAAAACTAAAAATATATTATGTTATAAATAGAACATTATGTTCCTTGAAAAATCAGTGTGAGATGATCCTGAGGTTAGACACTATATTAAATTGTAGAATATTATAATTTTCTAACTCTATTGATTACATAACAATTTAATTCACAATTCCATTTCATTTTTAGGGAGGTCAAAAAAGATAATTATTTTTCCTCATTACATATTTCATGTTTTTATCTTTTTATTTTTATTAATTTATTTCAATATCATCTTTTTAAATTAAAAATAAATTTAGTGGGATTTTTTAAAGTTTGTTTTTGATAAATTTTTTGGATATAGAAACTATCCTTGGGATTATATAACTGTAGGTGAAATATAACTAATATGAATTCATGAAGAAGAAGAAATTTTTTGGTCTAATAGTGTAATTGGAAAATTTTAAATGAATCTAGAGGATATTAAGTAAAATATAGATAGATTGAATACAACAGTGGAAGAGGGTATCTAATAGAAACTAGAGTAACCCACAGAATATTTTTTTTTCTTGTTTTAATTTTTCCTTACTACACAGATGATGAGACTTAATAGATAAATAGGGAGTTTTAGGAGGAATAATCATTACATGGATCTCTTAATTAATTAATCATAAAGGTTTGGAATATAGAGAAAGATATTACAACATAAAGTATTAAATATTGTATTTATATTGTAAAATAAATTATATTCAATTTTAGTGATCAATAATAATCTATTTTCTTTCTTAATATGATATTCAAGATTAATTACAATTTATAATAACCCTGGATGAGTTTGAATTACAATACAAAAAAGGAGGAAAAGGATTAATATGGGAAGGATGAGAATGTTTTCTATCCACGGTGATAAACATGGAGTATGAAATGAGATTCAAGACCAATTGTAACTCAATAATAATAACCAAGAAGAGAATAAACCTATTATTTTGAGTAATAAGATGTTTGTAGATACCATAGTTCCTAAAGATAATAAAGAAGAGGATTCAGTTTTCTTCCACCCCTACATTGGAAGATTCTTTTCACTCAAAAATGGGTTAAAATACATTAAATTGAAAAAGGGGACCTTAATATCCCATTATTTTATGGTAACAATTGAATGACAAGGATGTGGTGAATTATGTCATATAAACCACATACAAAATCATACATAGGATGACATACTTCCACTAACTAGATATAGAAGGTAAAAATATAGAATCTCTTGGGGGGGGGGGGGGGGTTAAACCAATCCTTCTCTCTCTATATATCTTTAATTTTATTTTATTTTCAATAAAATAATGATCAGTATAATTTTCTTTAGATTTTTTAGATAACTAGTTGATATAATATTAACTACTATTGGTACTAGAAAATAACATGCTATAACTATATTATTATTTTTTATTATTTTTTCCTTTTGTATATTCATTGAATTCAAATAAAGGTATGTATCGAATAAGTTTATGGAATAAATATCAACTTCATGTAACATTGTGTATTTGTTTATCTATTTTCTTTTTAGTGTTTCTTATAATAATCTAAGCATATATATAATACTTGAGGCTATTTTATTTGACTAATTAAGTGTGAATACATTTATTTAATTTGAAAATTTAAAAACCTATATGAATGTTAATATTTATTTCATTCTATGATTTAACTTTTTAGAATAAAATTGAATTTAATTTTATCTAGAACTCATTCCATAATCATTTCCCATTAAGAAAATATTACATTATTATGAAATTTTTAAACCATTTGATTATATTTTTAAATTTTTTTAATTTTTGAGAGAACATGAGTCATTAAATTATTACTATAACTTTCAATGATTTTTTATAATCTTTTTTTAAAAATGTGGTTTTGTTTCAAAATTATAATGTAATCATTTTAAAATCCCCTTTTATAATATCAATCTAACCGACCTAACCACTTTAATTAACATTTATTTTAAGGCCATCACTAGCCATGAATAACCTATTTGGATTCCATAATACAAGTTAAATCTCTTAAATTAATCAATGCAATATTGAGAATTCATGGATGGTTTTCATTATAAATAAGTGTAGGGGAATGGTCTATTACATTTTTTTTCATGGGACTGAAATTTTATTATTGGTAATATGTTAAATAAAATCATCAATTGTTGGTTTGGGGAGTTCACTAAATTCATGTAAACTCAAATTCCATATATTTCTCCCTAAAAAATAAGAAAAACTATTATAAATAAAACATAATATAAAAATATATAAAAAAAAGGATGTTTTATTTACGGTAATCATTTTTTAATGAGTCTCCCTGAAAAAACCAAAGCGTTTGGATGGAAATATCATAGGTAAAGGGAATTGGTTAGGTATATTCATTGAGAGAGTATTCTTTTATATAATGCATTATTATTGTATGATTCAATTCTTATTATTCTTCCCTTTTTTCGTTCATATCTGAACCACCCACATTCAACCATAAAATAACCATTAAAATACATAGAGAGAGACATAGAAACCCAATTCCATATTAGAGAGAAAATATTATCAACATGCTTATGGTGTTACACATATGATTTTTTGCTTGAGAATCACCTAACAAAATAAATTTGGAGTAATGTGGGAAAACTTATCCAATATGGTAGGTGTAAGTGTGAATGGGTGGAAAATGATGGTTAGAATACTTTAATTGGATGAAAAAAAATATGTTAGTTGAGAAAATGTGGGAATCATGAAAAATGTGAGGTATATTTGAATTAAAAATTCATGTCACACCAAAATGTTGAGTTATAAACTTAACTTTACAATATCATTTTTCTTGAATTCCTTAAATATTGACCATGAGGGTAATATAAAAGTATAGGGGAATGTGATTAGGGGAAATATTTAATTTCATACTATTATAAATAAATGAAAGAATATCTTAAATTCATTATATTACTTGTTGAGTTGGTGAACTTTAGTGATTTCGATGAAAAATTATTGAACTAGGAAAAATATGGGGAAATATATTGAATATTTTACGTTTTTGATTTAATGTCTATAGTCAATATTTTTATGTGATTTTGTGGAAATATTGGTGGATAAAGGAAAGATAATTCCTAGTTATGTAAGAATAAATTGAGATTATCAAAGGCTATATAATAATAATATTATAATGTAGATAGAATTTTTTAAGGAATCTATCTATATCAGACCTTAGTATAGTGGTCATACACTATTATATGCTATGTTTTCAATTTTCACATTGTCACCTTTTCAACATTGTGTCATCATTTTTTAAGGTTGCATAAAATTTTCATCATTTCTTGCAACACACTTAGGGATTTCAAAGTCATTCCAATATTATATATATCTAATACTAGAAAAATGTGTTAATGAGGGATGTTGTAATTATTAACAATCCAAGAAGGAGAAAAATCAATAATTCCAATAATGTGTCCTCTAAATATAGGGAACCTATAAAAATACTTCTTATTTCAACAATGAACAAAGATAACTCTAACCAAAATTATCAACCTTGAGAAAATTTATTGTTAGAGAGAAGAATAGTTACTTTAACATTTCTTGTGACACATCACAACCTCCAACAACCTCCAAAATATTGTATCTTATTTATATTAATAATATGTCATTAAAATATAATAAAAAGAAAACATTGAACCCCAACTAAACTTTTATAGACACAAAACTATATTTTATATTATAATATAACCCAATTATCTTATGCACTAATTAAAACACCCATTCATTGATTTTGATTCTTTATTTAATATATAAATATATTTATCAATTAAATATCATAATCATGGTTTTTTATATATTTTTCAATATTTTAGGATAGGGGTTAAATATCCTTAATAAATAATATTTCACCTCTCTTTATGATAAGAAAATGATATATCCTTTGTTCACTCACAACCATAGTTAACATATATAGTAATTGTGTCTATTTAAAAACTTCTCCCATCGAGTCTTGTAATATTTTTATTTCTATTCTAAATCTTGTTCATATTATGACTAAAATTTATTTAAGTCTATCTTTCTCTAAATATATCACATTTAGATATATGATAGATTTTTATTAATATGGATTGTCTTTCCATAACTCAACATTTAATAGTGAATTCATATAAATATAAACTTTTTCATTGTGATTCATGTTTTTTTGTAAGATTAAAATCACAAAAAACTTTTCATTTCTATATATAATATATGATAGGTCTCTATATTTTTTACTATAGATCAAATGATATCCAACTTTTAACGCAATAATGTGTGAATTACACATATTATAATAAAAATTACTAAATATATAATGGAATAATATTCATTAATCATCCCTGATATCACTAAGTATAATATATTATTATGTATCCCTTCAGTTTTACCATTTCCAATAAACAATATAAAGAGAAGTGACTTATATATAATCCCATACTCTTAAATTATTGAAAAAAACTTTTTTAAGATATTTTCAGTATTACATAGATGATTTTTTAATATTTTAACCATGTCCAGTTTTTGAATTAATTTTATAATTATTAATATCATAAAGGAATCTAATTTACACCTCATCCAGAAAAATAAATCTATATTTACTAATATCATTATTAAAAGTAATTTTGTGTAAAAATCTATATTGATCTTCAATTGGAAATGGGGAAAATATATCTATGGGAACTAATTCTATAATCTTTATGGATATTTCACCTTTAATTATAAAATTTCATATATTAAATTCTATATTTTAGAAAAATAAAACAAATTTGAAAGTATGTTATCTCAAATGAGTTTAAATAATTTTCTTGATTTCACTTTTTAAAAGATTTTTTACATAAATAAATTTTATAATGTCACAATTTGGTGTGAAATATGTTTGGGGTATTGAATTCAACATTTAATATTTTCTTTATATTTAAAAATTCATGTATATATTTAAAATATTTTTTAAATTTATTATATCATAACATATATTAACCTTTTATTTCTAAACAAAAAATAAATTTTAATGATTCTAAACACAACACATAAATAGTTGTATGGTTATAGTAAATAGATAATAACAATTTATAAAACTAAGAATCATTAAATTGGACAATATGAAATAGAAATAATCTATAATTAATGAAACAAGAATCACTTAATTAATATATTGAAGATGTACTTTACTTCTCCCAATATTTCATAATCAACTCGGATCCTATTTATTGATACACATGTACATGATAAATAATATATATGACACCCATCTTATATACATAAAAATTTTCTTTTAATGATGAGTATACTCAAATCATCCCATTAATTCTTTACAATATTATATTATATAATATCTTTGCCTAGGTAATTACTCACACAGTCCAAACCAGTGCACTATATACATCGGTCACACCTCACAACATTCCTATGGATATCTATAAGAGGTGAGGGGTTTTTAAAGGCATGAGAAGACTATACCATATATTAGATAATTATAAATACCTTTCAAATAATAAATAAAAATCATATATAATATCACAATATAATATGTAATTCACAGGGATGGTTAAACCATAATCCAACATATCACATGTTATAAAAAATATGAGACTCATGTAATGTAAAAAATGAAATGAAATAAACAAAAACCATATGATAAGTCTCTTATTATCCATCATACACCTCCATATCATCTATCATTAATTTTCCCATTTCCCTTTGTTATATCATGGACTATGAAATATTCACAGAGGAAAAGGTGTACAGGAAAGCTATAAGAAACACACTTGCTAGGACACTACCAAGGTAGTCCATAAAATAATCACATATAAAAGGGTGAATACATAATATGATATGTTATTGATAATAAACAATATAAATTTTTTTCACATATTTTAGTGAAAACAAGCTACCGAGATGAGAAACCCTAGGTATTTATACTTGTATGATTATATGGGATTATTTTATCCATGATAATTTCATAAATTTATTATTTGTTTATATATAGATCTTCCCACAGGATTATAGATATATTAAGAGTCTCAATTGGAAATACTACTGACCAGTTGATCCTCCAAATTTTGGGATAATAGGTCAGAATAATTTCGAACACACCCATAATTAGGAATCTCAATATACTTGGTTAGAAATTATTCCCAAATATTCCAGGAATAATGATGCCAACGGAAATTTTGTAATAGTTACCAACCCACACAACAAAATTAAAACTCTAGGTTGGAACCATAACCAACAACTCATGAATGTAAGGATGTTAGGTTGGACCAAATATGAACCCATATACAAATAAATTATTGGTTAAAACCATACCCAACACACTAATTAAAACCCTTTGTTAGATATCATGGAATATCTGAGTCAACATAAGGTTTATCACACATCTAGAATCATGGAAGTCATGCATCATTTCCCCCTTCAGGATTTTCAGGACCACCACCCTACCATGAAAATAAATTACACCATCCTCACTCCATGTATAGACTAAAAGATTCTTCCCAACATATATTCTCTCCCTTATCACTCTGAAATTTAAATCAATCATCTGAATCTATTTAAAAAAAACTATGGGGTTATTATCAAATAGTTAGTTTATTCATCCCTTCATATTACTTAACATCCAAATGTTTATCGATAAAGTGACTCATCAGCTGCCACTAATTAGTAGCCTCATGAAGCACTTGTACTTTCATCTTTTGACTAAGTTTGTTTACCACAACATCACCCTACCTTGAGGTAAAACAATCTCAAAATAAAAATATTTATGTTACTTTACAAATATCCTATTTTATTGATTTAAATATCACTAATGGAATTTATGTTTGATACCCATGTGGTAGGTATAAAAAACAAACCAATCACCAATGAGATAATTCCATTAATACTTAAATGCATAGATAATATTATATATATATATACCATATGTTAGATAAAACTATTTATATTTTCCCAAATATCACAACCCATAAGTATTATCATAACTATACCTTATCAAAACTACACCATTCTTGATTATCAATTTCTTACAATACACTGTATACTCTTTACCAAGATCAAGTAAACTCATGATTGGAAAGAAAGTAAATTACAACTTCTATTGTTAAAAATAACTCTATGATTGAACAATATACTCAAAACTCACTCCTTTCTTGATCAAGGTGATGATAAGAACCACCAATATTTAGAACTTATTAATGGAATTAATTTATTATCCTACTAATACCTAAAATTTATGAATCTGAAATATAATATTGGTTCATTCCCATAAAATCATGACAATTTACATATTTGGGTGTACTGAAATGTTTATATCAGATATCAAATTACCCAAGAACCAAACTTTATATATATAAAAAGTGACACTTTTAGATCATGGAATAATTATAATGCTCTCTTAGTGTACCAAATACTATCTCCAAATTAAAGCCATGCTCCTCTTGATTAGAAAAATACACTACTATTTTTCAATTTAAGTGACAATTAATCAATATATATATAAATTAAAAAATTATTATTAGTTCCATGAACAGAATTAACGTTTTCGCCACACTGAATAGTTTCATAATAAACACATACAACCTATATATAATCTGTAATGTAGTCTATGAAACATCCCTAACCGTCACCTGAAGATGGTGATATCTAAACCTTTGATAAATCTAAGATAATCATCTATTTAAACAATGAAAATATAATAATTCTTCAATATAAGTTAGTCGATATTGATTCTTGATTTTGATCAAGTTCAATCCCAAGTAATATATACATAAATGAAAACTCAAATCACTATTTATAGAAAAAAATAGGGAAACTAAATATATAAGTGCTTAGGTGAATAAACACCTCCTCTAGGCTCTCTAGTAAGACCATCCACTCAACTGGTTATATCATTTATAATGGTATTAATATATGAATCATACCACGAATCAGTTCCATCATGAACATGATGTATATCTCAGGTATAAATGCTAATAAGTCCCTATAAAAATGTCAAGATATCGCTCCAAAATAGAAAAAATGACTAATTATCATGTAGACTACATTGAATCAAAAACAAATTTGACCATTTAGAACATAATCAATCCCACTCACCCATGATCAGGTTCAGTTCCACATACTTATAAGTGAATTTACATAAAAATTATTATAATAATCACTAGGATAAATAAAGTACACCCACCTGCTATAAAAATCAATTTTTTATCTATAGTGTGATTTAACCAATCCATAATATGGATCACATTGGATCTATACATATCTACTAAAAATACCAAATGATTCTAATGATCACTTATTTAAATGGTTAATCCAAGAAATAATTTAACACCATCAAATCACTTATATACAAACATTTTTATAGTCAATATCCCCATTAGGTGGTAAAGCATCTTCCCAAGGTCACCAAATAGTTGATAAAAAATAACGGTGTTTAAAAAAATTGAGTTTAATAAAATCAAATCTACAGTAGATGATTCAATGATCGTACCTTTGACATTTGATGGTCCTTATTTTTTATGGGTGGTGTCTACCCAAATGAATAAATATTTTACAATTTTTTTATAGCCATCGAATGTGGGCATCTAAGTATCATATGGTGTCCCACTATTTTACTACCCCATCCCTAGTAACTTATTTGACCACCAAACCATCATTAACTTAAATATTTTGACTATCACTGTGAGGAAATCCCTATATAACACCAGAGGATTTTCAAAAGTATATTCCTTTTATAAATCATATTTTTAAATTATTATTCTTATTTTCTTAAATGATTTGAAATTGTTTAGGAAATAATTCATAAAAGAAATGAATTAAAATAAAAACTATTTATTCATTCATACATGGAATTATATGGAAAAATAAAATTAATCTATGTTTTTCATAGAATGGGTTATTATTCGAAATAGATAAAATACATCAATTATAATTGCATAAATAAATAGGGGAAATAGATATTAAAGAACAAAATTTTCAATACTAATAAATAACCTGGATCATCTATATCCATTTAGATCATAAATATATAAACAAAAACAATAATGAGGAAGGTAAATGTGAAAGGATAAAGAATTATGAAAAATATATAATATGAAATAATAACTATGCCTTGTGAAGTGAGAGTGGAATGATCAAATTATTTAGTAAGTCTATATATATATATATAAAAATGAAATATGGTTGTTGTAAATATGGTCATTATAAATATGTTCATTGAAAATATGGTCATTTTTCATATATTCAATAGGTATATTGAAGTCATGTATTATTTGGTAGTAAATTTTAAAATGATTTAACTCATATAGAAATAAAAATTTGATTTTAAAATAATATATATATATATATATATGAATTACATAAAAATATAATTATTATAATTATTAAAGTATGATATGATGTATGTATAAAATTCATATAATTATTTTAATATCAATGGAGAAGTAAAATTAAATTTTATAAAATAAGTAATTAATTTTAATTTTATTTTTTAAAGTTAATTTACTGTAAAAGTAATATATATATTATTTAAGTATTGTATACTTTATACTAATTATTAGGAAACTTATGATGTTGGTTGTAGTCTTTAGAGGGGGTGGGATGCCCACACCCATCAAACCCCCATCGCCTACCCTAGTGCACTATATATATAAGGAACTATATCCCCCTAGATGGTGCATGACTGATTGAAGGGAAATATCATATTTATTAATAATATTTCTATTCTCCCTTTCTTCCCATCTTTCATTACTGTTATAAATTTACTACATTTAATTTATTTCTTCATAACATGTTATCGATATAAAGGCTCAAAAATTTAGAATGGTATGTTTTTGTTTTTATTCTCATCGCCAATATAAATTATTTATTATTTTCAACTTAAACCTTATTTTTCACATCCTATTTGGAATTTTCTAAATATTTATAAAATATTATTTATTTACTTCCAGATTGGATGGTTTATGTAGTTTATTTAATTAATTCTATAAATGGTTTGTTTCCAATTGTTCAGACGATTTCAATTTATTTATTTTTTACCGCCTTATTAGATAGTCTAATTAATAAATCCCTACATGCAATATTGTTTAAAAAAGTGATATATTGATTTATTTTTTTTAAACCCCCTATATGAAATTTTTATTAATCATGAAATGTGGGATATATATATATATAATTTTAAATAAAAAATTAACATGATTTTAATTTTTTTGATACGTTTTTACTATCTTTAACCCAATTGTAAATTATTGTTGTATTCTTATTTTAAATAATAATAATGTTTCTCCCTTTCCTATTTATCATCATATCAAATATCACGAAACTAGAATTCATTTCTCTTGATATTACTAGAAGTAATTACATTCTATGGAAAATGGATGTTGAAATTCATCTCCAATGGATGGATCTCCTAATAAATATTAAAGAAAATAATTCACAAACCCTCTAAAATAAAGAAACGGTGGAGATATTCTTTAGAAGAGATCTTAATGAGGGTTTGAAATGGGAATACCTCATACAAAGAGATCCATGTAAGCTCTATAATAGTTTGAAAGGGAGGTATAATCATTTAAAGGAGGTTTTTTTCCAGCGACACATGATGAGTGGAATACTTTATGCTTCCAAGAATATAAAAGGGATATTAATTACAATTAATCCATGTATAGAATTGTATCACAACTAATATACTATAGTATTGGGAATATAGACGTAGATATGCTTGGAAGGTCGTATACAACATTTCATGCATCTCACATCACCCTAAAACATCAATATTTCTTTCAAGGTTATATCAAATATTCTGATATCATATCAAAATTACTTGTATCATAGAAGAATAGTGAGACTTTTATTAAAAATCATCATTCTCATCCTATAGGCTCAGTAGTATCATTTTCTGATAAAAATTTTATATTTCATGAAAATAATCATGGATGATGTCAAGGATGTAATTCTCATGGTGGATGTGTTTTTAGTGGTATGTTCTATTGAGGATGTGGTCATTACCACGGGCCTTCTCAAAATGAATATCAAAATAAAAGAAATACCATCTCTTACACTCTGAGGAATCTTGAAGATTCCTACTAGAGGTTTAGTTCTAGGGGACATTGCTCTCATGTTTATCGAACCACAAAGAATATTTATAAGTTATATAAAGAATCAATTGAAATTAAAAATAATGAATAAATATTTTCTAATACATCCTTTAAAGGGAAAGTGGGGGAGGTTAATCTTATTGATAATCATGAGCCACCAAATGATGATTTCAATTACATTCAAATGTGTTTTTTACTTATGAATCTAATGATATGATAATTGAAAATAGTTTAGAAAAATTAAAGTTTTTATGATATATGATATTCTATTTTTTTATGTCTGCTTTATATTTTTCATATTCTATTCTTTAAAATTCACAAGTTTTTTATTAATAAATTATGATATTTAATTTCAAGAATTTAAATGGAATGTGTAAATAGGACATATATTTTCCTACCAGATAGTGGAACAATGCGCACAATTCTTAAGAATAAAAAATAATTTTATAATCATAAACCAATAAGACCTATTATGAATATTATATCACGTCCTATTAATATGATAGAAGAAACTGGTAAAGTGAGTTTTTATTTACACAATGGGAAAAAATTCTTTATAATATATGTGTTGTTTTCCCCAAAATTATAAGGAAACTTGATAAGTGTCAATGATATATTACCACATGGGTATAATACTCAAACTATATCTGAGATAAATTTAAAGTACATGTGCATTATTGTTAATAAATCTAGTAAGAGTAATTTTCAAGAGAAACTACCAAAATTATCATCTGGATTGCATTATACATGTATAAATTCAACCGAAACACATATGATATTGATTAATTGATCACAAATCATTAATTTGAGACTTGAAATATTAAGTCATCTTGGTTTAGGAATGATAAAAAAAAATTAATTAAAAGTTATCATGGGCATTCAATAAAGACCCATAAGATATCTCCCCTAAAGAAAATCCCATGCGATGATTATACCATTGGAATGATGATTATGAGACCATATCGCGATAAAATTTATGATGAAATTACATCTCTTCCCAAATGAATTCAATGAGATATATGTGGAACAATTCATAAATCATGCATCCAATTTAAATATTTTATGGTATTATTTAATGTTTTTAGAAGATAGTCACACATATGTTTTCTCTCAATACACAATGTAGAATTTTCATGATTTCTAGCTCAAATAATTAAATTGAGGGCACAATTCCATGATTATGTCATCAATAAAGTAAGGATCGATAGTGCATAAGACTTTACTTCTTAAGATTTTAATTGTTATTGTGTGGAAATGAGAATTACTGTGGAGCATCCAGTCTCCCTTGTACATTCAAAAAATGGTATAGTTGAATCACTAATAAAACACCTACAACTTATTTCTTTACCATTAATAATGAGAACAAAGCTGATGAGATCCATTTGGGGTCATGATTTATTTCACCCCTCAACAGTAATTCACTTTAAAAAAAGTTTATATCATAATAAATATCAACTACAATTGGATTTTTGGAAAGAGACTTACATCTCCCACTTAAGAATAATTAGTTGTGCTGTATATTTACTGGTTTCTCCCCAACAATGTACAAATATGAGACCACAATGGATGTTAGGAATATATATTGGATAAAAATCCTCATATATCATCAGATATGATGAACCAAAAACTGAAGATTTATTTAAATCACATTTTACTAATTTTCACTTCAATGAAGAAGTATTCACAACATTAGGGGGAGAAAAGAAATATAGGGCAGATATTTTATGAAATGTGAAAATGTTATCATTTCTCGATCCTCCCACCAGGTAGTATGAGATGGAAGTGAAAAATATAATACATTTTCAAGAATAAGAAAATAAATTTCTTAATAAATTTATTGATTAAAAAGTTGTGACTAAATCACACATAACCTCTATAAATGTAGCATTTATAATTGATTTCCTGAAGAAAAAATTATATAATGATATTATAGAAATAGAAAAAACACAACCAAAACCTGGATAACCCATGAATATATGGATATAAATTTTTATAAAAGAAAAGGAATGAGTATAATTGAAAACCCCATTATAGAGGAATGTTTTCCCAAAGAAAAATGTAATTTATGTTTTCCTAAGGAATCACATGATGAGAATCATAAATAGAATTCAAAGGATATATAAAACAATGATGGTTTTAAAAATAATGTTTTATCTCTTAATTATTTTACTACATGTGATATATGAAATCAATATAATGTGGAAAATATTGATGAAATATTTTTTTTATTCTATATGACATGATAAAAAAAATGAATACCATAAACTAAGGTCTATTATGGAATGTAAAAAATGACCAAATTGTAAGAAATGAAAAAGCGCAATTCAATTTGAATTAAATTCACTTAATTTTTTAAGGGTTTTTGGACATATCATTCTCACACCGAAATATGTGAAGCCTATTGGATATAAATTGGGTTTTTTGAATTAGTGTAATGAGAAAAATGAGTTTGTAAGATAAAAATATCATCTTGTTGAAAATGGATTTTCTTAGAGACCGAGAGTTGATTATGAGGAGACATATTATCTTATTATGGCTGTTATTACACTTAAATATCTAATTATCCTTGTAGTAGGTGAGAAGGATAATATGAATCTTATGGATGTGTTAAAACTTATTTATATGGGTCACATGATAGTAGTATATATATATGAGAATCACAGAGGGATTAAAAATACCGAAAGTATTGAAATTAAAACCCAAAAACATATATTCAATTAAATTTTAGAAATACCTATATTGATTAAAACAATATGGGTGTATGTGGAATAATTATTTTATTGAATATTTTTTAAGTAAAGGGTATATATATACCCCATAATCTCGTGTGTTTTTATTAAGCAAACAACATGTGGACATGAAATAATTTCTATTTATAATGAGGATTTAAATGTCATTTAGACTTTAGAAGTGATCAATGAATAAATGAGAAACTTAAAAGATAAATTTGAAATAAAAGACATGGGAGAAACCAAGTATTACATTGGATTAAAAAGTGTGCATATATCAATTGGTATATTTTTGCATCAGTCAAATTACACTAAAGAGGTCTTAATACACATTAATATTAATAAAGAGAAACCATTAAGTACTCCAATGACTGTTTAGTATTTAAATACTGAGAAAGATCAATTTTTACCTTTTGAAAAAAATAAGGAGTTGGTTGGTATAGAAGTACCATAACTCAGTACTATAGAATAAATAATGTATCTCTCTAATTTTTCTCATCCTAATATATCATTTTCTTATACTTTATTATAAATATTTTGTTCATTCCCAACTTGAAGACACTAGAATTAAATTAAAAATATTTTTAGATATCTTTATGGAACTAATGATTTGGGGTAATTGTATTATAAAAAATTAAAAAGGAACATGAATGATTTTTCAAATGTAGTTTATTTTATTAATCCGCATAATGCATGATCAAAAAATGGTTATGTGTTCATAGTTAGTGCTACTACTATATAATTCAGATCACAAAAGAAGACACTCATTGTAACAACATCAAATCACGAAGAAGTGATAAAATTACATGAATCATGTAATGAATGTGTTTGGTTAGGTTCTATGACTCAACACATTCAAGAGACAAGTGGATTTTATATTTATTATAGCCAAACAATTTTATTTGAAGCTAATACATTGTGAATCACACAATTGAAGGAATTATTAATCAAGAATTATCAAGAAAAATTAATACCATTGAAAGTTTTCTCCATATCACAATTGTTAATGATTGTTAGAGACATCAACATGCAATATGTTTGATCCAGTAACAACGTTTAATATTTATTTAGAGACGCACTGGAAACTATTATCTTTAGAATTATTTTATATAATATAGGGTTTCGTAGACTTCAAAATTTATAATGTAGTTTAACTTTAAGGGGGAGTCTACGTGATTGTAAATGTTTCTTTATTCCAATTTTTATCCCACTAAGTTTTTTTTGGAAAAGGTTTTTAATGAGGCAGTACCCAAACTTGTTTGACATTGGAATGGGTTTGCATCCCAAGGGGGAGTGTTAGGCAGCCACTGATAGTGGCTACCGTCTTCAATGAGTATGGGTTTCCCACCCCCACAAATCCCCCTTCACCTACCACAATGTATTGCCTATAAAAGGTAGTGAATCCCCACCTCCCCAGATAGTGCATAACACATTAAAGGAAAATATCTAACGTTTTAATAAAACATTTATTCCCCCTTTCTGCTCTTTTCTCTCCTCTATTCCACTTTTACTCCTTTCAAATTTTGTTTGCATAATAACAATATATTAAATTGAAAATTTTAAAAAAATTATTATATATGAAGGAAAACTTTTATATCTTTTTTATTATAAATTTATTAAAAATAATATTAAGAACACTAAATGTTTAAAAACATCATTTTTTAATAAAATTGTGCTTCATTTTATTTTTTATTTTAATTCAAAAAATAAATTTATAAATATTGGAACTTTAATTTGATAAAAATATCTTTATTTTTGGATTTATTATATCACAATTATTTTATGATGAATTCTTGATATTTTTATAAATGATTAATTTTTTAGGTGAATAGTGTAAAATACCATTTTTACCAATAACAAGAATTTAGTGAAATTAATAGTATATAAGTATCAATTTAAAATTCATGAAACATTTTTATAATAAAAAATATGTATTTTATAAATTAATTTATAATTTTTTAATATTTTTTTAAGTTATAAACCCAAATTTTACCTTTTTTAATTTAGGTTATATTGTTTAAAAAAATATTATTAATAATTTATATATTTAGTTTTTAAAAACTAATTTTAACTATTTTTAAAATTTGAAAAAATGTATTTAAAATTTGAAATCATTATGTGAAAATTTTATAATAAGGGACATTTTATTTTTTGGGATAAAGGAAAAATTACATAGGTAAAAACTAGTTATCATGGTGGAAACTGAGATGGTAAAAAATGAGTAAAATAATATGTAAAGGAAAAAACATGTTAAAAACTTTTTTTAATTGATTATTTGAGGTGTGTATCGACATTATCTATTTTCTTATTTATTTTTAATAATGTTTGGAGCCATTTTACTTGAGAGTGACTTTCAATTATTGAAAATTGATTGGTATTTACAAAAAATGCCCGTCCTTGTCACTTATAAAAGGAGATATACTCTCATAAAATTTAATAATATGTTAATAATAAAAGATAACATTCTTTAAAATTTCAATAGAATATTTTTTTTGGATAAAAAGAGTTTAAAATAATTAAAACAACCTTTTAAGGAAAAAATCCCCTACTTATTTAGTAATTTTTGAATTAAAAGAGAATTGAAGGGAAGAAAACAAGAATTATTTATACCCTAATATAAATTTTGGAAATTAATGATAAAATACATCCATATGGTATTTTATACACCAAAAAAATAATACATATAGTTATAATGGAATAATTCTCAAAGAAAAGATATTGAGGCAAGAAATCACTTACCGCGTCTCTCGACTCTCCACATACATCTTTTAATTTCCTAAATAATAAAATTGTTTTAATTTTATAATCTATTGAAAATATTTAAAAAATATAATTAATTTACAATTATTACATTTAATTAATTTATTACAATTTTTTATTTAGTTATTATAATGATTAAGTTTACATATGATGTTTTCGGGTCATTTACTTCATAACATCAAAATCACTTTTGTGCATTGGCCACGGTAAAAGGGTCCATTGTTCAATAATTTAAATAATATTAAACAATTTATAATTATAATTAGTATATAGTAAATATACTTCTATAATAATCCATGTAAGGTTGTCCTGAAAAATGAATCACATCATTTCTTGGAGATGGTAGTCTGTAAGTACACAAGAATGATGTTTTTATTTTTCTAATGGGTGGAAAGAAATAAGTATGACAATATTTTACATTTAAAAAATAATAAATGTGGTATAAATGTCAAATTTACTCATTATTTCTATATTTATGACCATCATTTTGAGGTGGTATATAAAAATTAATCACAACACTTCGTGGAGTTGGTAGTCCAAACATACACATGACAGACCCTATCATTTTCCAAAGGAGGAGAAGGTAAAAAGCTAGATAATTTGTTAAATTTAAATATTATTTATAGATATTTTCTGATATTATTATATATTAATTAATTCAATATTTATAACCATATGGGTAATATGATAACGAAAAATGAATCACAAAGTTTCGCAGAGGTAATAGTATACACGTATGCATGAGTGAAGTGTTTATTTTACATTGGATGAAAAATGATATGAAAAATAAATTTTATATATAAAACATTTAATTATATTTATGTTACTGATTTAATTATATCTAAATTTTTATAGAATATTTTATAGAGTTTTAAGAAGAAATAAACACGAAAACTCTCTATTAAGTGTTATACCTATTATTTAGAAAACATCCTTTAGATTACACCTTAAGCCATTTAGGAATAGTACTTTGGTAATACCATGTCATATATGATGTGGACAGGTATTCTCAGAAGGAATTTCGTCAATTATTGGTCAATATAAATAGCTCAGGTTATGTGAATTAGAGAGAATAGAATGAACCCATTTATAAGTGAGGGGAGTGATACTTTTGTAATAATTCATTGTTTTAAAATAATATTAAGTATTAATCAAGAAAAATTGGGGCTAAAAAAATTTACGTTAGAATATAAGGTGATATGGTTTGGAATAATCATATTCAATAAGTTTTAATATTGGATTTTATTACGTAGTTCCTTTATTATAACCTACATTAACCAATGTTTCCTTATACCTTGATGATTTTTTTTTAAAATGGTTATTATTCATTATTTATAAAAAATGATATTAAACTCATTAGTAAATTTAATCCTCATTATTCCAAATATAAAATACATTTTTTAATATTCAATTTACATATGTTTCATCAATTAATTTTAAAGGAGGCTTTCATAACACAATGATAACCCATTTCTAGAAAAAATAATTATTTTTAGCATAAAAATGATTTTATATCAATGTATAATTTTAATTTTAATTAAATTAATTGTATTGTTAATAATAAAATTTGGCTTATCTAACATTCAATCCAATTGAAAATTTAAAATACCTATTGAAAATATTACTAAAAGATAAGAACCCAAAATTATTTTTATTTGAATAAAAACATAACTTAGATTTCTATAATAAAAACTATATATTTGTATGTTTTGATTTTTATTTTTAAAAGATTTAATTTAATTCATAAATATATATTTGTAACATAAAAAAGGTTTTATAAACATTAATTTCATTCTTATATCATGATAATTCTATTAATTTTACATTATTTTTAAAATTGATATTTTTTATTCACCAATTAACAAACAATAAAAAATACAAAAAATTCATCTTTATATTATTTTGACATGGTAATTTAAAAAAATGAATAAAATTTTATCAATTAAAATTTTTAATTATAATACAATTATTTTTTCAAAATAAAAAATATAATACGAACCCACTTTTATAGAATATCCCCCTTTTAAAATATAATTTTTCCTAACTTATATTATTTCATTCTTATTAATGAGTAATTATTTACTAGTAATTAATGAATAATTTTTTTTGGAAATTTTTTTAAAATATATTTCATAATATTGTTACTCCTACTCATGCCCTCCAAACCAATGACTAGGTTATAGTGGTCATATTTAAATAAAAATTTTATTACAGAATATCTCGATTTATTTAAGCATGATGTTACATGTGAAACACAATATTAGATATAGTCTAAAACCCAGGGGTGTGATATTCTACCCCCTTGAAGAAATTCCATCATCTTAATTTTATCTCACATTCAATAAAAAAAGTTTAAAACATTTTCAGAATTAATTCCAAGGAGTATAAGATAACTGTACATTAGTGAAATAAAATACATTTAAATTTACATAGATATCATTTCTTTTGGGAAAGATCTTTAATTTATTTTTTAGACAAGAAAATTTTTCATTTCCGAATTATTTATTTTTCCTTTCATTTATCATTGTGAGAATGATACTGGTGAATACGTTTCTAAAAGAATACCTTAATAGCTAATAAATATTTTTAAGATAAGGATCAATAGATTTATAATCCACTTGCATTATTTGAGAAATTATTTTACTAGGTTGATATAGAATAAGATAAAATTTACTTATTTAAATTCAATCAATATCATAAATATTATTTTCTACCTTCAATTTTGTTTTGAGTTGTTATTCAACTATTCTTCATCGCATATTTCAAGTAAAAACTAACCATGATGAATTTTTCATGCTTGAAACTAAAAAATTAAATTTCAATGGATCATAAGATCCATAAAAACATGACATGTTATTCTTCCTATATCTAGAAATTTCCCAAAACCAAATTTTTTTCATAGTTTAGGATAATATCAAATATGAATAAACCTTCACATCCAGAAATAAAACATTATTCCCCAAATCATAAAAAAAATTCAACATTAGTATTTCTAAAAATAAAAACCTTAAAACTCTCAAAAACCAAGAAGACCAAAATTTAAACCCAAATATTAGAAATAATTAATCACATTTTCTTCAAATATCAACTTAAGATTTTTCCTCAAAAATCATTAATCACTCCTAAAGTCACATTCTAAAAAAGTATATTCTATAATCATATAATCTAAAAAATATGCTAATATTCCAAATAAATAAACTCAATCATCATGTTCATAATAAAATTATATATGTGTCTAAAATATATGTAAATATCGTGACCCTAGTAGCCTAGAATCGATGGATACTTTATTAAAATTTAAATAAATACAAGTTATCACATCCAAAGAACCAAATAATTTATTAGTATTTATAAATGAAAAATAAAAAAACATCCCATTATAAATTGGTAATAAAATATAATAACATTGTAAAAGTAAATATTCTTAATCCATAAAATAATTCCAATATTCCTTCATTCATATCCTGGGGAATAGAAAAAATAAGGGTTATATCAAATAAAGAGTATGGGTTATGTATATTGGAAGATATCATGAGTAAATAGGGTATAATATATATATAATGATATATAACTAAAAATAGATTACATTAAATCAATAACTTGAGCATATAGAATAATATGGAAAGAATAAATAATGATTAACTAATTCTATAAAAATAGTCACAAATACTGGAAACGTATCCTTTTAATATCTTAAATATTTAAATAATCACGTGTACATCAATAAAAAAATTTCATAATTATATAATTTGTAATTCCAAAAATCTTAAACATATCATGAGGGTATAATTCTAAGACATCATAAACATACCATCAAGGCCTTGTGCCAAGACATTGCTCATAAATGGGTAAGGCCTCATCTAAATTCACAAATTGTTTTGTCTCATAAGTCCAACCGATTCATCTTAGGGCTATAATAGGCCCTTCCAATCACTTGATAAGCCCAATCCATTCAACATGTGAATAAATAATACAACTTAATCATTATTCCTTATTTAAAAAATGTATATGTAGGAAGAACTAGCATACATATTGTTAACAAATTACCATATCAAATTGATCATAAGTATTATAGAAAATGACTAAGGATGAAATAAATACACCATAAACCCATTTTATAATAAAATGTCTATTTTTGTTTATAAAATTTAACACCAAAATAAGTCATTAAGAAAATTCTAAAGAAAAGTACCCATTTCACAGGGATATTCAACTTTTAAAATGAAAATTATCTAGAATGTTTTGAAACAGATTTTATTTGAAAATAATCACAGAAAAATTTACTATAAGGTTAAAATCATTGGGAGTTTATGATGGAAGAAAATTCCTATCATGAAGAGTATTTTAGAACAATGAATCAATTCACTTTTTTGGTAAAAAGCCAAAAGTACCCTTTTTTGAAAAATGGGCAGAAAATTCCCTTTAAAATAACATTAAAAAAATTAAAAAATTAATAAAAAGTTATAGAAAAAAATAAATATATAAAAATAAAAAATTATTTAAAATATTTTAAGGAATATATTGAAATGGAAGAAAAATATTCATGGTCGAGTAGAAACAAAAATTGATTTTCCTTAAAACAATTATTTTTCTATCTTGTGTACCTAAATTTATGAACATGAGAGGAAAAATTATAATTTTTATAAATAAAAATAGGATAATAAAATATATTTGTTTTAATATAGATAGATAAAATAATTTCTATATCAAAAACATCAATATAAATAATCGTGAATAATGATGAGATTGTGAAATAAAGACTTAACAATTTTTTAACTTTTGAATCAATACCCCCTTGAGAGAAATAACTTAAAATGAATATTTAAATACCATTAATATAATGGTAATGATGATATATCATATCAAATATGAATTATATACACCACATGAAAGAAGAAAGTGGTGAAAATGAAAAATGTTTCATGGAAACAAAAGCGAGATGAGAAATCATTACCTCGGGTTCGACTCGTCACATATGTTATTTATCATCTTGAAAAAAAAATTATCTTAATTAATAATTTGATTAATAAAATTTTTCATTTTTATTTTTTATTTTATTTTATTTATTATCATGTTATATTTAATTATGTAATAAATTAAGTTCACATCGGACGTTTTGACTATATTTGATTCATATGTCATTAATGACTATAGTAAATTGAATGTGGTGGAATTTTACATTATTAAATCATTTAAAGAATAATAATGATGAAATAATTATCATTTTTATAAATGAATTTTAATTTTAAAACCAATCATTAAATATAGTTATGAAAACTGAACTACATTACCAGCATGGAGATGGTAATTTGTGCAAACACATGAGTAATGTTTTCATTATTCAAAGATCATGATGGAAAGAAGATAAGTATTATTTTATCTTTACATAACGATAATTATATAATAAATAAAGTTTATTTCATTAAATAAATTTATATTTATCATTCATGTAATGTGGTGATGGAAAGAGAATCTCATCATGTGATGTCCCGACCTGGGCACCACATATCAGTTCTCTGAGCCGGTTCATTATGTGACATCCGATGTGCCTCCCTATATGTTATATGCTTCTAACTAGTAGAGAGGGTCTCATAGGTAATATGGGGAGACTATACCCTCTTTATTAAATAATCATGACAATGGAAATTATCAACCAATAGCCAAATGATAATAAGAAACAACCAAGATAATACCATAATCAATAATTATCCAATATCACATGATAAATCCAAAATATGAAAATATGACCATAAAAAATATATAGACATGGCAATCTATATAAGTTTAATGAACTTATGTATTATAAAAGAACTCTCTTTTTGGTTTAATTAAATTCATTATTATGTATTATAGTTATTGAAAAGGAACACACTTATTTGGTAAAATTATATATTATTATATTCAAATGAAAGTTAAGAATAATTAATGTTAATATTATAGCCACATAAAAATGATAACATTATTAGATAAATATAGGGTTTTGACAAATCCAATTGATACAGACAAAAGAAGTGATGGCCTCAACTAGTAGGACCGTTATTGCGACCCTACCTTTTCTTACATTACTATCACATCATTCTGTAGATATAAAACATTATAATATTACACCACAAGTATCCATAGGATTATTGTCTTGAATAAACTAAGACCATACATAGCATTTACAACATCAAACATAAACATTTATTTAATTCATTCTTCTCCATATTCTTATTGTCCCTTGAAAACTCCTTAGTATAAATAATCACCTGAGTATATACTTCAAAAAGGGGTGAGCTAAAAGCCCAAAAAGTGGATAAATAAGTACATGAAAAAACATAAAATGGGATGAGTGAAATAATTATCATCATAAGATAGATATATGATAATAATCATGAGAGGAGACATTAATATAAGACATGGAATGTGGAAATGCACAAATAATGAAACATTATTTCTTAGTGGTTAACAACCACACATAGTTGTGAACAATGCTACAATTATATTCATGAATAATTTACTTTTAACTCATGAGATTCATCACTTTACACAATGCTTTGGGCGCTGTATAATTCCAAGTGCACCCATCACATCATATCATTCATATTGCGCTATATAATTCTAGGCACACCTGTCTCATCGTAACATTTACATTATCTTGCATGCCACGTAGAACATATGTCAAAACTTGAAAATAAAATTAAAAATCGAAATTAATGGGTTTCACGTCATAATAAATACATTCATAAACATTTTTCTCTCAAAATAAAGGGGGAATAATATTGTTGATATAGAACAATCAATGATGAGTGAAGAAGAAACAATCTTTTAGAAGAAAAAGTGTATATTTATATTAAAGAAGATTTATTTTGGAAAACATTGGGTTTTTTCATGAAGGTAATTATAAAACATTTATATCCTAGAATTTGTAAGATAATGATGAATAACATATTTTTAATGCAAACCCATACTGAAAATTGGGTTTAAAGATTGAAAACCCAAAGAAAGAGGGTTTGATTTTTGAATTCCCTGTACCTTGTATCAGAATGCTTTATTCACATTAATATCCTATATAATGACATTATATTCATTAATTAGAAATTCCAGAACCTTTTAAAATTAAATATTGTTTAATATAGTTTCATTAATTTCTTTTTTGGGCTTCTGTATGAGTTATATAGTTTAAATCTATTGTCCGGGAGTGCTCTTTTTCTTAGTTTTCCTAACTGGTATGAATGGAAGCTCATGTAGAACTTGGACAAACACCCAGAACTGATATTACATGTTATTAATGATGTTATAGTACTTGAAATTATCTTATAAATAATTTGTTTATATACCATGAGAATAAATCATTAGATAAAAATTTAATGATTTTCATTTGGGTTAACTTGGGCGATTTTTCGACCACAATGAACTTGTTTTGTTTAATCATTTTGTAATATATACCTAAGTTAGTTAAAAAAATTAATGAGGATATAATATATATAGCATAATATTTTTCAATCATAAAAGTCATTTCATGACCAGATCTGATGGTGTTAAATGAAAATGAATACATGTCCGTCATAAAGTTGATAAATTAACACCTCAAGAACAAAGTTTTACTTTCTAAAATAAAAATAAGAGGAGAAGGGGGTTGGATGATATATTATCCCATTATTATCATAACATTACAAAATATGTAAGATACTACACACTGAAAATTAAATTTTTATTATTCAATCACTTTTGAGGAAAAAGTGAGAAACCATACACGACTTCACGACATCATGACATCAAGACTTAAAAAAAACCCCAACAGACCAAAACTCAAGATCAAGGACAACCATTACAATAAGAAAAGAACATGAAATGGAAATTGAATGGAAATTAAAGGAAAAAATAGAGGAATTAAATCTTGAATCCTCCTTAAGAAACATTTTATTGGACTATTTATGAGACCACAATCTCACTGGATGTGGGGGAGGGGTGATGTATGCTGTTTGGGAAGTGTTTAGAAAATTCTTGAAGCTTTAGAGTAGTGAGGAATTTAGTGTCTAAAGGGTGGTCTTTATAGTGGATGGGAGAGGGGTTTTATCAATATTATATTCATCAATTATTTATTTCTCCACAAGACAAGTAATAGTGATGATATTATGAACAAGAATAATAATAAGTGCTTCTAAGTTTGAAAAAATTATGCATACATCAGCAGATCATCATACATGAGCCTATAATTAATATATTTAACTTATTTTGTAAATTATAGCATTTCACCAGTCAAAAAATTCAATAATTTGAGAAACAATCCCAAAAATTCACCCTAATGAACACTATTTTTCAAAAATAATTTTCTAAATATGATTAATTTAATTTGTAATTAAATTTATAATTTATTTGAAAAATAGAGATTTTAAAATTAAAACTGATTTCATAATGCTTTCAAAAATTACATAAGTTCTTATAAAATTATCTTTCATCCAGAAGAAATAAAATTATAAATTTATGAACATATTTTAGGAGAATAATATTTATATTAAATTAATTAATTAATTATAAATAATTATTTATGACATACAAAAATACCAATACTTTTACTATGGTCATATTATCACTTATAAGATGCCTAAATATTGTTTAATCATTCATGGGTGAGGTTACTATTATTTTTCATGTTTTACTATTCATAAGGTTAATATTACAATTTCATAAGGGTCGGTTAATATTCATAAGGGTATGTTTAAATTCACACTCAAAATTTTATTTTATACAAAAAGGTGAGGGTACATCTCCTTCATTACCTGCTCTTGTTCCCAAGTTGTATCTTCAAACTTATAGTTCCTCCACTACACTTTAACAAGATTGCTTGAATTGTTTCATAGGACCTTTTCTCTCATGTCTAGAATCTTTACTAGCTTCTCCTCATAATAGAGATCATCTTCCATCTGTACATGTGAGGGATCTGGTATGTACTTCCTTAGGGGTGATATGTGAAACACATAATGAACTTGAGACATATATGGTGGAATTGAAAGCCGGTGGGCCATAAATCCTATGCGGTCAAGGATCTCAAAGGGGTTAATGTACCTTGGGATAAGCTTTCCTCTCTTTCTAAACAACATGAATCTCTTCCATAGTGATATTCAAAGGAAGAATTTATCTCCAACATCGAACTCCAATTCCCTTGACGGTTGTCAGCATAGCTATTTTTTATCTTTGATTAGCTTTGATATGTTTCTGGATGACATGGAACTTTTCTGTTAACTCTTGCACAAGATCAGGTCCAAGTAGCATTCTTTCTCCAAATTAATCCTAACAGGAAGGAGTTCTACATTTCTTTCAACTTAAAGCTTCATATAGATCCATCTGAATACTCTAGTTTAAGCTATTGTTGTATGAGAACTCAACCAAGGGGATATTATAATCTCATACACCTTTAAATTCTAAATATTATTATCTTAGCCTGTATTCAAGGGTCTGAATAGTCCTTTTCGATTGGACATCAGTTTGGGGGTGATATGCCATGATGAAATTCAATACAATACTCAATGCATGTTGAAGAATTCTCAAGAATTTATATATGAACCTTGGATCATGATCAGATAAAATCGATAGTGGAACCCCATGCAGTATCCCCACTTCACATATATCTTTTCAAGATGTTAATGCAATGGATCTTCCCAAATAAAGATAAAATGGGTAGTCTTTGTGAGTCGGTCAGCCACTACCCATATTGAATTATCTCCCTTCGACGTATTTGGGAGACCCTTAAAAAAGTCCATAGTGACATTATCTCATTTCCACATGAGTATAGTCAATGGTTGCATCATACTTTTGGACTTTTGATGCTCTATTATAACTTGTTGACATACCAAGCACCTTGAGATATATTCCGCAATCTCATTCTTCATTTTTTCCCACCATAAGTGTTCTTAAATATATTAGTATATCTTGGTGCTACCAGGATGGATAGATAATGTTGATCAATGTGAATTTTCCAGTAGCACCTTCTTTATCTCGGGTGATGAAGGCACACAAAGTTGTGTTCCAAACCAAATCACACCATCATCGTCAATATGGAACTCTTGCATCTTCCCATCAATTACTGCATTCACCTACTTTTTTTTAACTCTAGATCATCCCTTTGTGCCTCCTTAGTCATCTCTTGGATAGTTGATTGCAAACTCATTTGGGAAAGGTAGGATGTATACCCTTCCCTTATGACTTCCAAATCCATCCTTTTAATATCCACGAAGATAGGGTCTTTCTTAATCTTTAACATGGATAGAGTAGTTGGTTCTTTTCAACTTAGTGCATCAGCTACCTTGTTATCCTTCTCAAGATGATGGTGAATAGAGCCATTATAGTCCTTGATTAGCTCTAACCATCTCCTTTGACTCATGTTGAGCTCCATTTGTGTGAATATATACTTTAGGCTCTTGTCACTGGTTTATATGTCACACTTCTTACCATAAAGGTAGTACAACCAGATTTCCAAGGAAAAAATCACAAATGACAACTCTAGATAATGCGGTGGGTAGTTATGCTAATAGATATTCAACTGTTGTGAGTCATAGGCTATCACATTATCATTTTTCATGAGTACACAACTAAAGACTTTCTTTGAAGAATCACCATATATTACAAAACTTTCTACTCTTTTTGGTAGTGTGAGTACAGGTGTAGTGACCAGGCTTCTCTTTAGCTTCTTGAATCTTCCCTCACATTCTACCATCCAGAACAAGTTTACCGATTTCCTTGTAAACTTTTTATCAGTCTTGAAAATCTTGAAAATTTCTAACAAAATATTAGTAGTACCCAACTAATGGAATAAAACTATGGATTTCTATGACACTAGAGGGTTTGGATCATTCCTGAATCTCCTTTGTTTTTAAGGGTCCATAGAAATTACCTCACTTGTGATCACATGTCCCATGAACATGACATGCTTCATCCAAAAGACACACTTGTTGGACTTGGCATACATCTTCTCCTTTCTCAATGTCACCAACAGAAGTATTATCTATTCTTCATATTCCTCATTACTCTTGGAGTACATGAGAATATCATCGATAAACACTACCAATTTTTTGAGGTATTTTCTAAAGAATCTTTTTATCAAATCCATGAATATTGAATGTGAATTTGTAAGTCCTATGAGCATCACCAAAAACTCATAGTTCCCATACCATATAAGGAAGTAATCCTTTTGACTATCTTCAATATTAACCATTAGTTGATTATATCCAGAATAAAGATCCACCTTTGAGAAGTTTTGAGATCCTCTTAATTGATCGAACAAGTCATTAATCCTTGGAAGGGGATACTTTTTCATTATGGTGATCTTGTTTAGTTCCCAATAGTCGATACATAGATGCATTGTTCCATCCTTATTCTTCCCAAAGAGAATTGTCATACCCCAAGGGGATGCACTAGGGTGCATGAACCCTTTGCCCAAACGATCTTGTAGATTCTTATTTAACTCCGCAAGTTCAATAGGAGTCATCTTCTGGGGGCACTTTGAGATAAGAGTAGCTCCAGGAATGAGTTCAATAGAGAACTCTACCTAACAATCTTGGGGAAGTCTGAGTAACTCTTTAGAAAATACATCACCTTATTCCCTCATGATAAGACATTCCACACGTTTGGCACTTTATTTTGACTCAACCATTTGGTTGAGGTATGTGTTTCTTCATAGAGAATCAATACCCACACCGTTGAAGGATTTTTCAAAGGAGATTCATGATCTTCCTTGCATTTTTAGAGGTTAATGGGATGGTTCTGAATATGAAAATATATTTCCTTTTCCCGATAGTTGATATGTGCTCTATATAATGAGAGCCAATTTAGTCCCATTATAGTGTAAAATTCCACTAAGGTAAGTATTAAAATATTTTCCGGAAGAATCTTCCCATACACGCCAACAGTAGAAGATTCAAACACTTGGGTTGCAATAATGGAACCACATGGTGTTTTTACATATATCTCTACTTCAAGGTTTGAGTGCTTAAATTATATTGTTCTAGAAAACATGAAATAGATAACGGAATGTATAGAACCAGAATAAAATAAAACTTTTCCATTATTGAGTGAATAGGAAGTGTACCTTGCATGACTTCATTATATTGATTTAGTTCTATAGTAGAAATAGCACAAGACTTCTCATATTTCATTTGGAATTAGTGGCTGTAAATGCTGATTGCCATCGAGAAATCGATGTTTAGTGCATTGATTTTCATAGTTCCCTTTCCCCCTACAATTGAATCATTGGACCATGGGTGGTTCATTCATTTATTCTACTAAATTCTCTTTCCTATTCATGTTTTTTGACACTACTGAGAATGGAATACTTTTTTCCCACACTTAATGCATTTCCCCATCCTTTTGTGGTAGTTCCCATGATGTAACATCCCACATTTTTGGAATGTGGGTCATTTATTTTTCTTCCCACCATTATCATTAGATCCAGCGGCTTGAAACTCAATATTTTGCTTCTTATCACCATATCAATGAGACCATTCTCCAAAATATATCTTCACATTGTGGGAAAACCAAATAAATTCTTCATAACCCCCAAAATCTCGAATTTCAAGAGCATTTCTAAGGTGTTGTTTTAATCCAAATAATAATTTATCATTTTTTATATCATTTTTGATAACAAAACCTATAGCATACCTTACAAGACTTGTTAAATGTGCTTCATAGGTCATGACAGATTCTCCTTCCTTTTTATTGACCTCTACAAACTCTCTCTCCATCCTCATAAGAAGGGTCCATGGGAAATAATTATTATGAAACATGATATTAAAGTATTCTGATTCCATCTCTTCAATTTCGTAACTTGGCATGGTGTTCTCAATCAAATCCCACCATTGATCGAACTCTCAATCTAGAAAATAAAAGGATAGTGTCACCTTCTGCATCTCAGAATAGTAAAGAAAAAAAAAGATCTTCTCCATGGAGTGGACCCACTATTCTTCAACTATTGAATCAGAAGACCCACTAAAAATTGGTGGTCGTTGCCTCAATAAACAATCGACAACAAGTTTTCCTCTCTTAGGTGAAAGTGGATGTTCCCCATTATTCTTGTTATTGTTCATAACCTGAGATAGTTGGGTAATAATTTTCTTTTAAGATTTTAACTCCACCTCCCAGGGAAGTAGGGATGTCTTTCGGGTAATCATTGCATTGGCCCTCACATGGGTTGTTTGCCTAGTTTCTCCTAATTCCTACCATTTTCTAAAATTGAAAATGTTAGAACAAAACATAAGTCAGTAATCCATGAATAAATAACTTATTAATTTGTAAAATTTTCACTAAATTTATATCTTATGGGATCCCTATATATAGATTATTGTGTGCATATTTGTAGATCATCTTATACAAGAGGATTTCTATAGGGTTCACTAATACTAATTCCCAATTTAACTCAACCTTTCCTATGATACCAACTATAGAAACCCTTTCGTTTCATACATTAATATTAATTCATTATAAAGATAAACAAAATAATTGTATTACACCCTGATGATCCAGAGGTTTAGTGTCTTGGAAAAACTAGGACCATACATAGCATTTACAACATCAAACATAAACATTTATCTAATTCATTCTTCTCCATCTTCTTATTATTACTTGAAAACTCCTTATTACAGACAGTCACCTGAGGATATATATCAAAAAGGGGCTAAAACCCATGTAATTTGATAAATAATAACATGAAAAAACCTAACATGGGATGATAAAAATAATTATCATGATAACATATGCATATGATCATAATCATGAGAAGAAACATTAAGAGAAGACTTGGAATGTGGCAATGCACAAATAATAAAACACCACGTCTTAGTGGTTAACTACCAAAAATATTTGCGAACAATGCTAGAATAATGATCACACATTATTTACCTTTACATCCTAATATTAATCACTTTACCCAATGCATTGGAGCATTGTATAATTTCAGGCACACTCATCACATCATAACATTTATATTGCAAGATATAATTTTAGGTGCACCCGTCTCATCATAACATTTTCATTATCATGCATGACACATAAAACATATGTAAAACATAAACATAAAATAAACCATATAAAGGAATTGTTTTCACATCAAAATCAATAAATTCTTAAACATTTAGCTCCCAAAATAAAGGGGGAATAACATTCTTTACATAGAACAATCAACGATGAGTGAAGAAGAAACAATCTTTGAGAAGGGAAAAGTGTGTGTTTATTTGAAAGAATAGTTCATTTGGAAAACATTGGGATTGTCCTAAAATTAAGTAGAAAACATTAATATCATAGAAAAGGTATGATAATTATGAAATAATTATTTTTAAGGAAGACCCATACTGAAAATTGTGTTGAAAGAGTGAAATCCCAAAGAAAGAGGGTTGGGTTTTAGAATTCCCCTTACATTGTATCTGACTTCTTAATTCACATTAATGTCTGGTATAATGAAATTATATTCATTAATTTTAAATTAATAAACATTTTATACTTGAATATTATTTATTATGGTTTCATTGAGTTCTTTTATGGGCCTTTGGATGAGTTATAGAGTTTAAATCCATTGTTCGAGAGTGTTCTTTTTAATGGTATGAGTGGAAGTTCGTGTAGAACATGGATAAACATCAAAAAATAATATTACAGGTTATTAATTATGATACCGAACTTGAAATGATCTTATAAATAATTTTTATTTACCATGATAATTAATCATTAGACAAGAATTTAATGATGATCGTTTGGGTTAATTCGTGCAATTTTATGACCACAACGAACTTGTATTGTTTAATCATTTAGTAATATGTACATAAGTTAGTTACAAAACATTCAATAGGATATAATACATAGAACATAATCTATTGAACCATAAAAATGGTTTCATGACTAGATATGAAGGAGATAAGGAAAATGAAAACATTTCATTCATGAAGATGATAAATTAACACCTAACAAAAAACATTTTCCTTCCTAAAATAAAAAGAAGATGAGAATGGGGATGGATGATATATTATCACATTGGTATCATAATATTAAATTATATTTAAAATAATGGAGTTACCATACCATGTCGATGAGGATAGGTTTAGAGAGATTAAGAAAAGAACATGAAATTAAAAGGAAATTGAAGGGAGAGTGAGAGAGAAAGAGTAATTACATATTGAATCCTCCTTATGGCACCTAGGATTGGTATTTTGATGAGACCAAAAACTCTTTCGACAAGGGGCTCGGGGATAGGGAAGATGTTTCGGAACAGTTTAGACAAGGCTTGAGTTTTGAGAGCTGTGCGGAAAAGGCATTGTGAAGGGTGGTATTTATAGTGGAAGGGATGGGATTTTTCTCAATATTATATTCATCAATTTATTATTTATCCACAAGACAAGTAATAGTGAGGATTTTATGAAAACTTATAGTAATAAGTTCATGTGAGTTCGAACCAATTGGGCTTACATCAGCCGAACATCACACATGACTCTATAATTATTGTATTTAGCTTATTTTGTAAATTATAACATTTCACTATTCATAAAAAACAAATTATTTCAAAAAAATCCCAAAAATCACTCTAATGAATTCCATTTTTCAAAAATAAATTTCTAAATATAATTAATTTAATTTTAAATTAAAATCAGAATTCCCTTGAAAAATACAAATTTTAAAATTAAAACTAATTTCGCAATTCATTAAAAAATTACACAAGTTCTTTTAAAATTATCTTAAAAATAGAATACATAGAATTGTAAATTTATGAACATATTTTTGGAGAATAATTTTTCTGTTAACTTAATTAATTAATTATAATTATTTATTTATGACTTACAAAAATACCAATAATTTTACTATGGTCATATTTTCACTTATAAGATGCCTAAATTTTATTTAATCATTCATGGGTGAGGTTACTGTTATTTTGGATGGTCTACTATTAATAAGGGTCATATTACTATTCATAAGGATGGGTTACTATTCATAAGGGTAGGTTACTATTCACCAACAATTATGTTTGTTCTATTAGACTCCACAAATCAACCTGAACACAATCATGTATATCATATTTTCAAAATTAAAATAATAGAAGTGAAAAAATTATGTTTAAAAAAACAATAATATTTAGTATCATGATATTTCATTGTTCTTCTTAAAGTGATTATAATATAAGGAATAATTATAAGAAGAGAATTTCATTGATAAAACGTTTTGTTGTTACAATTTTACCCTATGAAGCCCATTTATCGGAGCTTCCGAGGGAGATAACATCACTCGGATTTTCCCTTGACCAATACCATGTTAAGATCCAAAAACATAAGCATGAGAAAAACTTATTTGGGAGATAAGTTCAAGCTCATCGCGATCATGACCCAAACCAAGTATGCCATACCACCCAATGAAAGTATCACTGTCATGCACCTTAACCTTAAGGAATTTTATAGTTTATTAAAGATATATATACCATGAAACTAGAAATATGAGTATTTATATTATTTTCAATTGAATAAAGGTTATATTTACTTCTATTTATTGTTACATTGTAAATAATTTTGATTTTTATTCAATAAAACAGAAGTTGTATATTTAATTAGAATTCAATTTAAATGAAGATGTCTATTTTGAAGAATTAATGGGGTTTTGAAATAAATAATATTTTAATAAAATAATATTAATAATTAATTTTATGTTAAATTAAATGATCAAATAATTTTTATAATGTCAAAGGTATTTTTTTAAGGGTTCAAAATTTGTTATTGTCAAAAAACCAAGTATTCCTCATGATATATTAATTCTTATTTTAAATGTAAAAATACACATATTTGGATAATTATTTTGATAAAATTTATATAATTTTAATAATCATAACTTCTTAATTATCCAACGGTGATTTTGTCATAATTTTCGTGGATAGTCAAATTTTCATGTAAAAATTAAACATTCTATAAAAACACAGTGTGTATTATGACATCATAATGAGCCAAAAGTGATCTAATAAAAACTAAATATGGTATATGTGTCGACATATATGTTGTACCTTTAATATATTTTCATTTTATATTTATTTTATTAAATTTATAAATCATTTATGAATCCTCCAAAACCATTAATATATGTTAAGGTTTTAAAATAATATTTTTAGGAGTATGACTCACTTCCACATCAGTAAGGCTCTTATTTTACTACATTCAGCACCTAGAATTTTAAAATTATAAATCAATTCCCCTTTAGTAGAATCAATGGAAAAAAATTGGGTGAAGTTCTATGGTTTTGGTAATTTTCTTATATAGAATTTAATACCTATGTTTGAGAAATGATAAAGAGTTACCCAATAATTTCATACATAAACACACCCAAGATCAAAATTCCCTTTACTCAAAATCCATTTATAACATAATTACTCTACCCTCCCTTCTTTATAGTCCTCCCATGGTTCCCCAATTTTCACAATAAGCACCTATCAAGAATTTGAGGCACACTCACAAGGAAAGTGATCATTTCCATCACTTATCTATTTGAGTTTTTTAATTATGTTATTTCTTCTATATATAATAACTAATGTTGGGATAAGTTTTTAAATATACCTATTACTATAGGTTTTATTTCAAAATTATGGGATACCCATTTCTCTACCATCAAACCATTTTATGAATTTTCATGTAACGTTGTTATGCTTTGAAAATTTCATCTCGATTTTTCCATGGAAAAATAATTGTGTAGGGAATACCTATGCCCATTTTGTATCAAGGGTGTTCACCTTCATGAACATTAATTAAATTATTGGGGAATTAAATTTATTTATTCCACAATTCTTGATCTTTGAATTAAATATTATGATGAATGAATCAATATTGTATGATCATTGTGTAACACATAAGCATGAGAAATAAATGAATGTGACTGGTGGACCCAGAATTATCTAGCACTATAATAAATTCTGTAATTTTTTTATTATTATGATATATAATCTTGGGATTAAGGAGTGAACCTAATATATAGTGGTAATTTTTACATCATGATTTATTTACATTTATCTGTCACTTATGTTTTTGATTTAGTGTTCTTCATTGTTTCCACATTTCCCATGTTTCCATTGTGTTATTATGCTATATCACACCTCATTCTTCATATTTATGATTTTCACCACTTTTATGTTCAACTAATATACCTATTTTCTAAAATTTATTACATTCAATATGTTTTTCCATGGTTATTCCCTTCTAGGCTTTATTTTTCATCCCTTTCTTATATATGTCACCAGGTTATCCCATGCAGTTTTATGTAAGAGGGAGTATTATAAACATGTTAAGGGAGATTTAAATAAAGATGAGGTATTCCTTGTTTTAAGTTATTATTTAATGTACCGAATTATATAATACACTCTAATTTAAGATATTTTTGGTTTTATTTTTTGTAATTTCTTGTATTAAATAAGGATATAATGTGTAATTAAGAGTTGGGTTATCGTAGTTGGAATCAAAAGAGAATATTAGTTATTTTTTGGATTAGGATTAGAAGACTCTACCAAAATCCTTATGGATTATAATATATATAAGAAAACATATCTTAATCTTGGTAAATATAGATTAAGTGTTTTATTAAGAAAATTCACCCTTTTTGGATTCTAAATGTGTTGTGGCCCTGGCATAGATGTACATAAGGGTAAAACCCGAAAACACCATGTTTAGCTAGACATGATATGGAAACGGTACATGAAAATGTGCCTTATGGAACACATAGTTTGACACTCTTAGAGGATATGCTTTGGAAAATTCTTTAGATCATTATGAACCATTTTTAAGGGAATAAAAAGAATACCAATAAGAATATGTGTTCAGAAATAGATCATGGATAACAAGGATTGAAATATAGATATTTTCATGTTAATAAAAATATATGTAATTTATAAGTTATATATTTAGTGTCATTGGATTCTCATTTATGTGTTTAATAGTAAAAAAATTATAAACCCAAATTTTCCTTTAATTGTAGCAAATAGATAAAAACATGAAGAATTGTGTAAAACATCAATGTGATGGGAAATTTTATGATTTCCTAAAGAGATTACCAAGTAGATGGGAGTAATACTAACAATCATTGTGACCATAATCTCTCATATTACTAAGGTTTTGAATAAAAACATGTATTGAGAGGAGTTCTAAAATCTCCATAAGAAAGAAAAATCCGGAGTTGATACTTTTATGAAATAATGACCTCTAGCTTTCAATGGATCATCAGATTCCTTAGTAAGGGAGAAAATGGATCATGTTTATTTACTATATCTTCTTTGTCCTTCAATGTTTTGAGTTGTAGGAGGTTATATTATAGCATTATCATATGGAGGGATAATATAATCAGGAGTGGACACTTAACAGGAATACAAATCCTAATGAAGAAATTAATGTGATGGGGTGGAATGAATTTCAGAATTTTTTTCAATAAATATTTTCCTCATATTATCCAACTAAAAATTTAAGGGTAATTTCTTCCCCTCATGAAAAAGATGAAAAATCTATATGTTCATATGATAGAAAATTCACAATACTTTAACGATACACCACCAACATTTTCATTACTCCAAAATCCAAGGTTTCATACTTCTTTTGTGGGATAAAACCTAGTCTATGAGAATACCTAGTGATATAAGACTTGGATAGCTATGTAGAAATTATTCGATGTTCCCTCAAAGTAGAAATGGTGATCAGTGTATCTCAGGGGTGTCACAGGGACAAAAAGTTGAAAATGGAGTTTAATTCTCATGTTCTTTTGGAGAAATATAATAATGAAAATAAATATCAACCTCCAATTTGAAAAAAGAGTTGAAAGAATAACCATACAAATTTCTTATAAGGGATGAGTAAATCATTTTGGTGTGGGAAAGAAGTAAAAATAACTTGTGATTGTAGACAATAGAAACCCACTAATGAATTAGAGGAATGAAATGTTCTGATCAACCCTCATCAAATTGTTCATTACTTAAATTGCAATGAAGTAAGAAACTTTTCAAACCTATTCACTAATCTAAGGGAATTCAATGACAACCGACATACTCCAAGGTAGAAAATGTGAGGTTTTTTTTTATCAAAAATACTAAATTTTATCCGAAGAACAAAGTGGTTATAGATTCGATAGTTATTCATTCAAGTCTAGTGATTGTAATATTTGTTATTGGTTCTATGAATTCCTTCGTAACATGAAAGTTTAGAAGAACTTTTCCAACACCCCCACAAAGAATAGAAGTAGATTTGTCAGTGAAAACCATAAATGGGGAAATTATTTCCTCCCAACTATATAACTCCACCCATATCAAAATTTCAAAGATGAAATTCCCAGCGAACCTTTTTAAACTTCGGTGGAACATGATTAATTAATGGGTATGGATTGGATATTTCATATATAGAGATAATATAAATTTCCAAGAGAAGTAAATACCTTTATGTTTCTTGAATCAACCCTCAATTCAATACAAGTTCTTGGAGGAGGATAGATCTTATTTGGCACCAAAATCTCAATCATGGATATTATTTACCATTAAGAAAGTAAATATAGCTCAAATGATTCAGTATTAGGAAATAATTATCCTTAATGAAATTACCATTGTGAGGGAATATGCTGATGTATTTCCCTAAGTATTTTTAGGTATTCTTCCAAGCATAGAGGTTTAGTTTTCAATCAATATTATACATGATACATTACCATTATCCAAGAATTTGTGTATAATGGATTTTGTGGAACTTGAGGAGCTGAAAAAAATAATATAGAAAATGGATAAAGGGTTTATACACCCAAGTGGTTTACCATGGGGTGCACTGCACCTCTTTGTCATGAAGAATGATGGGTCAATGCACCATTTCACTAATTATCTTGATCTCATGAAGATCACAAACAATGAAAATTATCCTCTGGAATTTATTGATGAATTTTTTGATCAGCTTTGTGCAGCACACTAATTCTCTAAGGTGGATATGTGGCCAAGATATTTCCATGTTAGGGTGAAGAAGGAGGATATCCACATGTCCTCTTTTTGTACAATTTATAGGAACTATGAGTTCATAGTAATTCCATTGAGACTCACTAATTATCCACAAATATTAAAGAAATTACGAATAGAGTATTTAGCGATTACCTCAAAAACTTAATGGCAATCATTATTGATGATATTCTAAAATACTCCAAAAACAGGGAGAAACAAGAGGAGTAATTTCATACAATGCTAATAACCTTATTAAAGGATAATCTTTATTCCAAGTACTACATATGTCAGTTTTGGTTGAATGATTTCTCTATCATGGAGGATATTATCATAAGAAATGATGTATCTATGGAACCTTCAATGATAGAATCAAGTAAAATATCAAAGAAGCCAAAATATGTCATAGACATCTATATTATCCATCAATTGGCTGGGCACTATCATCATTTTTTTAGAAATGTTTCGTGATTGTGAAACCCTCTAACCAAGATAACTTGGAAGGCAGTTGGGTTTTCATGGAATGATGAATTTGAAGAAAGAATTAAGGAGTTGAAAAGATGATTTTTTCTTCACCTGTACACACAATAAACATAAGTGGAGAACTTTTTTTGGTATTCAGTGATGCTTAAATGAATGGATTTGGATGTGTGTTAGTGAAGAATGACAAAGTGATAGCATATTATTCAAGGTAATTGAACGTTCATGAAGCAAACTACCAAATTCATGATCCAGAGTTGGCTATAATGATATTATATTTTATAATATATTTGAATTTTCCCTTTGTGGATGTGTATGAAATATATACGAATCACAACATCATCAAGTATATATTCACAGAGAAATAGTTGAATATGCACAAATGAGGATGGTTAGAGATGATAAAGGACAAGGACTATCCAATTCACTGCCATCATGGGAATATGAATAAAGTGGAATATTCTCTAAGTAGAAAGGATCCAGAAATTATATCATTTATGAGAATTGAGAGGGATCCGATCTTCTTAGATTAAAAAAGGATGTATATGAGAATCATAAAGGAAGGAATATCATTAATCATTTAACAAATCAATTATCAATCGTCCCTTTTATAGAGGATAAATAATGCTCAAAGGGATGATTTTGGAATTTCAAAGAAAGTGGAAACTATATTCAAAGGTACACCCTTGGAGTTCAATGTTAATGAAGAAGGAGTTGTAAGATTTGGGACACAACTATGTGTACCATAAAATACAGATTTAAAGATTGAACTATTGGATGATTCACAAAGTTTAGATTTATCCATCCATCTAGGAAGAAAAATGATATATTGAGATTTCAAATAGCATCATTAGTGGGATAATATGAATTTAGAGATAAAAATATATATATTAATATTTATTTTCTGTCAGAATGTGAATTAGGAAAGGAAAAAAATCCAAGGTTATGATGCAATTATTACCCATACCTACATGTAAAAGGGAAAAACTCCCCATCAACATTTCCACTAGTGTTCCAAACACTTCAAGATGAAATAATGATATCTGGGTTACACTGGATCATTTTATAAATATTGTACGCTTTATTAATATTTGATATGACTTCTCACTTGATCAACTAACAAGGATATAAATTAGATATGTGGCGAGGCTTCATGAAACGCCACTATCAATTATATCTATTCTAGATCTATGATTTACTTCTATGTTCTAGAAGAGTATCCAACATTATTTAAATACAAATTTGATCTTCAGTATGGATTATCACCCTAAAACTAATTGCTAATATTAGAGGAATATCTATACATTTGAGGACATGTTGAGAGAAAGATCAATTGACTTCAACAGGGGATGGGGTCAATATCTTACTTTCCCTAAGTTCTCATACCCCAAAAATTTCCACCCAAGAATTAAAATGGCCCCCTACAAAGCCCTTTATGGAAAGAGGTGAATAACACCTGAATGTTGGGATAAAGTTATGGAATGAAAATACCTAGGTCATGAAATGGACTAGGAATGGTGGAAAAGTTACAACCATTCAATAGCGCATCGAGGCTTCTCAGAGTAAACAAAATTTCTCTGACGAAAATTGTTGACAAGACCCAGAGTTTGATCTTGGAAACATGTATTTCTCTATATATACCCATGTAATAAAGTCATTATATTTGGGTATAAGGGAAATATTATTCCAAGATACAGCAATCCAATTGAGATCCTTTATTGCATCAGAGTGGTGTCTTGTCAACTAGCACTCTCACATGACCTATCTCAAGTACATGGAATATTCCATGTATCCATCTTGAGGAAGTACATACTGGAGCCCTCACATGTACTCAGTCTAGAGGTGGTACTATAGGAGAATCATCTATCATATGAGTAGAAATTTGTGAAGATAATAGATCATATAGACAAAGTTGTATGGAATATGACAATGAACATGGTCAATGTCCAATCGAGAAACCATAATTTTGAAGAAGAAACATGATAATAGGAGGAAGTGATGAAAAAAATTACCCACATATATTTTAGTGTGGGAAAATAAAATCTTTAGGGATAAATTTCTGAAGGGTAGAAGGTTTTAACGACCTAAAAAGTTATAAAAAATGTTCCCTTTATGGTTTCATTAAATGTAATACTATGTAATATCTTTATAGAAAAGCAATACAATTATTTGATGTTTTGATATCTTATTGGATTTAAAATAATGTTAAGAATAATTATTTTTAATAATATATCATTTGAAGAATTATTACATGATTAGTATAAATATAGTATTTTGAAAATCTAATTAACACAAAAAGGGATGTGACAACCTCTAACAACAGGATCATACCAAATGAGGCCCTTTTATCAGAGCTTATGAAGGAGATAGAATCACTGGGTTTTTTCCCATGAAAAATACCATGCATATATCCAACCACTTAATCATGAGGGAAACTATTTATGGGATATGTTTAGGATCATTGAGATCATGAACCAAACCATGTATATAGAAGCACCCAATGAGAGTCTCAACATCACGCACGTTACCCTTAGGGAATTTTATGGTGTATTAAAGGGATATGTATCAATACCCTAGGAATATGATTATATACATTATTTTTTATAGAATAATGGTTATATTTAATTCTTATTATTGTTACTTTATAAATGATTTCTATATTTATATAATAAAACATAAACTGTATTTATCATTAGTATTCAATTTCAATTAAGATGTTTATTTTGATGAATTAATGGATTTTTGAAATAAATAATATTTTAATAAAATAATATTTTTAATTATTTTTTATTAAAAATAAATCATCATATAATTTTTACTAAGTCCAATGTAATTGTAATATGGGTTTGAAAATTAATATTGTAAAAAACGACATTTCTTAATAAATGTTGATTCTTATTTTAAAAATAAAAATACACATATTTAAGAAAATATTTTGACAAAATGAGTAAATTTTTTGGAATCATAACATTGGAATTATCCAATTGATATTTTTTCATAATTTTATTAGACAACCGAATTTCCAGGTAAAAATTAAATACATTATAAATATACATTGTTTATTATTGCATCATAACGACCAAAAAGTGATGTAATAAATACTAAAAAATGGAATCCAGGAAAAACAATATGCTTTACCTTTAATATAATGTGATCTTATTTTTATTTTATTAATCTTATCAAATCCTTTATGAATCATCCCAACCCATTAATATATGATAAGGTTTTAAAATCATTTCTATAAGAGTTTGACACATTTCCACATAAAAATGGGTATTATTTTATTATTTTTTACACATGGAAATATAAATTAAGGAATCCCATTCCACTTTATTAGAAAACATGGGAAAACCATAATGGGTTATTTTATTATATATAGTTGAAAACCTATGTTTGAGAAATGATAAATAATTCCCAACTGATTCCCTATATAACCCCACCAAATATCCCACTTTTATTGAATATTTTTTTTTAAATCACACCATTACTATACCATCCCCTCTATAGAGTCCTCCCAAGGTTCCCCCAAGATTTCAAGAAGCCCCTCCCAAGCTTTTGGAGTCACGCACTCAAGCTAAGGGATCCTTTCCTGGTCTTCTTTATTCATGATTCTTCATTATCTTATGCCTTATATTTCAAATTCCAAAGGTTGGGATATATTTTTATGTATCCCTATTACAATCCATTTGATGTGAAAATTATGAGATACCAATTTTAATATCATAAAACCATTTTGTGAATTTTTTTTGTAACTCTGTTATGTTGTTGATATTTTACAGTGATTTTTCCATGCCAATCAATTGTGCAGTGAATACCTATACCCATTTCCTATCAATGTTGTTCAACATTATTTACATATAATTCTCTAATTGGGGAATTACATGTATTTATTTCACAATCCTTTATCAGGGAATAAAATATGATTATGAATAAATCCATGTTTCATAATATATCGGACACACTTAAGCATGGGAATGAAATTAACGTGACAGGTGAACCAAGAAATATATAATGCTCCAATGCATTAGGTAATGTTTTATTCTCATAATACATTAGGATGGGAAAAATGGAGTGAACCTAACCCATACTGGAACTTTTTCCAATATGATGACTTGATAGTTATCCTTGACCTCTTTTTATTATGTAGTGTTTCATGTTGTCTCCACATTTACCATGTTTCCATTATGTTATCATATTATATCATGAATCATTGTACTTATTTTTTATTATCACCCATTTTATGTCCCATTGATATGCCTATTTCCTAAAATGTATTACTTTCTTCATTTTATTCCATTTCCATTCCCTTACTAGGCTTTATATCTCACCGATTTCTTATCTATGTCCCTAGGTTATCCCATAAAGTTTTAAGTACAAAGGAATATTATGAACATGTTAATGATGTTTTCTATAAAGATGATGTATTATATGTTTTAATTTGTTATGTAATGTGAATAATTCTCAAATACACTCTGCTTTTTGATCTTATGGGTTGTATTATGTATAATCTCATGTAAAAAATCATAAAATATTGTGTAATAAAGAGAAAGGTATTCCTAATAAGTGTTAAGTGTCCAATGAAACCCCAAATAAATACACTCAAAAAACTCCCAAATGGGTCCTGAAATCATGTATGGTTCCCTCATCCATGCTCTATCATTAATCAAAAATCACTTATATAACATAAGTTTATTTACCTTATCCTGTCTTTAAAACCAGAAGTATATTTGGGTACAGATTACACACCCTGAGTATGGTGTGAGTACATTTAATTTGTTCAATACAAATGGATACTAATGAAATATATAGTATATAAAAGCGTATTTACATGTATAAATAATAATTAAAAATTGATAAAGTAAACCATTTACATATTTAATATTATTTAATTAACCGTATAATCCCATGGGATCACCATGACACCGGAACCAATCATACATGCTTCTGCCCATGTCAAATTCTGAACCATACACATAGAAATATAATAATCCATTCTATAAAAGGATATAACTATTCATTTATTTTTAATTTTAATTTTAATTTTAATTTCACATTCATACATTGGGGGCCTAGAGTAGCATTTCCTCTCCCACAACTCAGTGATCACATGAATATATATATATATATCTTGATGGCCAAGAGAAGTAGTTTAGAACCCCATGGGTATTTTTATTAGTAGTCTCTAAACCACACCTCATTGTTCAAATCATTCACAAATATCATCTACAATGGTTCAAAATTCATAACCCATTTATCAACCATTTTCATCATTTATTCCCCAAATCATTAAAATTTCTAGGTTAAGAAAAACATTCCTTTTTAAATTCCATCATAAAAAATGAATCAAGGATTTAATTCAATTAGATAACCCATTATTCTAATTTTTAGAATTCATAAATAATAATTTCATTGTATTGCCACATGCCATGGGTTTCCATTCATGTCCTATCATATAATCAACAATAGTTTTAATGGGATTTGTGAAGGTTTTCAGAATCTCAAGTAAATAAATTAATAAAATCGACATAAAATTCAATTTATGAACATGGAAGTTTAAATTTAACAATTAAATACACATAATTATAACAAGAATAAATGAATTGGAAATTACACTACCTACCTCATGATTGTTAACTTACGCCCACAAAACCATAACCCTCAATTTGATGTGGAACATTTCGACTCACAATAGTGGAGGATATCTTGGATCAAAAAGTAAGGATAAGATAAAACTAAACAAGATTCATAAAAAAATGAACTAAAACATTAACAACAGAGGAAAAATCCTCCCTCTATAAAGGGGAAGAAACATGTGAGATATAGAGAGTAATTAAATTGAGTATTAAAATACACACAAGATATTTTCAAGTCTCTTCCACTAAATCATCTATTCACATCAAAAGTGGTTTGAGGGGACTTGGAATCATCATAATAGACACCAAAAGGAATGTTTTTTAGGTTAGGTTGACATAGGGTAAATTGGAAAAAACATTGGGGTTAAAGAATTTTAAAATAAACATTAGGGAGTTAAATTTTCCTCACGTATAGTTTCCAGGTAGGGGCCAGAAGATTTTCTAAATGATGTTTCCAAACCGTGAAACCATACTATATTGGGTGAATGGGTTCTCTCATGGTTTGATAAACAATGCTCCAACAGTGAAATTTCCTTCTATTTGGGATGCATGGTTTCTCAGTGTAGTGTACAAGACTTTTGAAAACAATGCATCGATTGTACACTACCCAAAACACTATAAAATAAAAAAACCTCACCAGTGAGGATCCAAGGTTAGCCCAAAACAATTTAAGGATAAAATAGGGGTACAATAATAACTAAAAAAATAATTATACATCTCTATAAAGGTTAGGATCTTATAATATCCCTACCTTATAATATCTCACCTCGAACTGTACTCCCACGAATCTCTATGATTATGAGGTGAAATTATTAGGCCACTAATCCCACATATATAATTCCCTCTCACATGTCTATTAAAAAATATAGACATTCAACCACAAAACTGAAACTATTAGAAAGATCTTTCCTGGTAACAATTTCTTACTATGATCCATAACATGAACCAGAGTCTCCTCCAAGGAAACATCAGTCTCAAGATCAAAGTCATCAACTTATATTACATGAGAATGATTAGGGTGATACTAATAAATCCCTAAAATATGAAAAAATCAAGAATCAAGCTATACCAATATTGAATATACAATCAATATGACACTGGTATGATCCACCACAATCTAAAAAGTTACAATAAACCTGGACACTAACTTACCCTGCCTCTGAATCCTATGGTGACCAAATATCAAGAACACCAAAAGGAACCCATGATCAACCACTATAAAATAAAGGGTTCATCAATGTCAATCAATATATGTCTTCTACCTACTATGAAATGTATATATATATTTCAAAATCAACTTAACCTACTCTAATGTATCCTGCACAAGACAAAGTCCAAATAAATCAGATTATCCTGCCTCCATCCAACACAAAGGTGATGTGCATGGCCTACCATAAAGTACCTCATGTGATTCCATATGAAATGTTACCTGAAAACTATTGTTATAGAATAAATCAATAAGAGATAACTTCATATCCAAAGATCCAAAAAAATCAAGGATTCATGATCTCTATATGTCCTCTAGCACTTCAATAGGTGCTCTAATTTACAGCCTATCTATGGGTGAAAAGTAGTTTCAATATACACCTAGGTATACAAGGCATTCAATAAGACATTACAGAATCAAGAAGTAAAATTTGAGTCATAATATGAAACTATACTCTATTAAAACTTTGAAAAATAGATTATCTACTGAATATATGTCTCACCTAACTAGTTCATAGTAAAAGTCCCCCAAATAGGCAATAAATGGGATAGCATTGTCAACCGGTCCATAGTCAACCAAATAAAATCATTTTTCCAAGGGATAAATGTAATAACAACCATAAAGTACATGGTAACATCATCCAAAATCCATTGTATAATTTTTAATGGATGTAGAGAACCACCCAGTCATTGATGTTCATCTATTCCCTATTGATAGGTGTATAATCGTTTCACAAATGTTAAAATTTTAATTTTCATGCCTAGACACCAAAACAATAGATGTTTGTTATGGTACATTTTTGTCAAACCAAAGTACACCACCCATTTTTATGAATGAAATTCATGAATTAGTTCCTCATGAATACATGTCGGCATAAAAACAAGGATCTATACCTAGATGATCTCATCCTCATCTATAGTCCAATCGAAAGGTGACTCCCCGCTATCAAGGATTTCCCTAAAAACACTCTTGGTCCTTATAATGACTCTCCCTAATATGGAACAGAAGTGTGGAATAAATTAATATGGATATAGGTTTCATCTTCTCATAGACCTCCCAAATTTCAATATGCATACCAACCAACATTTTTATCATCTTTCACTCAGAACTCCACTCCTGAACTGGCTGAGTCATTGTCTTCTTTCTCAAAGCAGCAAAAAGGTTTTTCCCTTCCCTAGTGTATAGGATAGCTAAAAATCTAAAAGATATATATATACTCAAAAACATTCTTTGAATAGAAGTTAAAATATTGTTGCGGAATGATGTATTTCATACTTTTATGGTCGGTAAACACTATAAACTTTTCTCCCAACAGGTAATGCTTCAAACACTATAATGAATAAACTACCAAATCTAACTTGATATCAGGATTAGTGTAATTCCACTCATGTGGAGTAAAATATCAAGTATGATACCCCACAAATAGATCTCCCTACATTAACACTACTCCATGAATAAATCCAAATGCAAAAAAAAATACGTTATACTCCATACCCAGCTTGGGTAGGATCAAGATCAATGTGGTAGTCAAATGCTTCTTTAGATCCTGGAAAGCATTCTCATGAGATCTAAACCATTAAAACTTTATTCCATTATTATTAAATCTGAAAATTGGTGTTTCCAAATGGGTAACATCTTGGATAAACCTATGATAACAACCATATAACCATAGAAATATTTTGATATCAAAAAAATTCATTGGGTGATCCCATGAAACCAATCCCTAAACATTCTATGGGTCTGTTGAAACACATTCATTTGATATTATGTGACCTAATAAATGTACCCTATAAATATTGAATTGAAAATTATATAGATTGGGGTATAAATTATTCTTACTCATTATACTCTGGGTGATGTCAAGATGTTGAGAAGGATTCTCATGAGTCTTGGAGTACACTAAAATTGTATCTAGAAAACAACAAAAAACGGATCCTAGTACAAGTTATAGGTTTGGTTCGTTAAGTCCATAAACATAGCTTGAGAATTATTCAGTCAGATAAACACTATGAATAATTAATATAGGCCATACTTGGTCTTAAAAGTAGTGAGTGGTAAATCAAAAGGTCTAACCCTCAACTAATGATACTCCAATCTGAAGTTTATCATGGATGAAACACTATCTGCTCTCAAATAGTCAAAGAGATAATCGATACATAGAAGAGGACACCATGTCTTTAATTTCATCTAGTTTAACATATAGTAATAAATATGAAAATTCAACATCTCTTCATCCTTCTATGAAAATAAAACTGCAATACCCCAAGGTGGTGTACTTGTATAGATGAATCCTATATCCATCAACTCTTCCATCTTAGTATTAATATATTTAATCCTTATTAGTGATATCATAAAAGGTAAAATAATAATTAGTTGAACTCTAGGAATGATCTTAATTGTAAATTAAACATCCATATCAAGTGGTATCCCCAATAAGTCCTTAGGAAAAAAATCCTGAAACCAATCCACTATGGGTGGAAGGGAATCATGAATTACACCCCTATATCCAGTAAAATACTATCAACCTGTGTGGTGATCTCCCCCAGTTTCTAATGAAATGTACCTACATGGATGTCTTGGATATCCAACTCCCCACAATGAACATAATGTTTACCATTAGGATTCTTAATGGTTACTCTCATATGGTAACAAATGATGTGGTATTGGAATGATACCTGTAAATCCATACCCAAAACAATTCAAAACCTGTAATTTAATTTACAAAAAGATTCCAATGGAAATGATTCTCTAGAAACCCAAGTTAGCACCCCATATGTTGATAGATGTCCCTTGATCGCACTTCTAATGATGTGTCAATCTTCATAATCCCCTCAAAAACTCCACTGTTAAACTCAAACCATTCACAAGTTGATCAGATATAAAATTATATGAGGCTCCTATATCAAATAAAGAACAAGGAGTCATAAAATCTATAAAATTAGTACCTATAACTATCAATCATACAAACTCTCTATCCAAAAGTACATGATAAACTACATGAAACGTTCATATTCCCAAGCCCTATGCTATAATTCGAGTCCCCTTAGATACACTACTTTTATTATATGGGTTCTCTTACCCCAACACACCATGTACACTACCTCAACCACCATGGATAGAAGAACTCCAAATTTTGGAATGATATGGTTTAGAATACCCTTCTAGTAATTTAATTCAGCCCAAATCCTCCATCATTACCCATCAGTTGAGGATTTCTACAACACCTCTATAAGTGACCCATCCATGCATAGGCTTGTAAGTAAACTAAGGTCATGTACACAGGCTATGAATATGACCTAACATAACACAATGGTGTTAGTGTACTCATCTTCTTATATGAGTAACTAATACATCTCCCTAGGCAAAATGTTTTCCATTTCATTACATAAAATTATCATAGAAAAAAAATACAGCCAAAATATATACCTCATTGTCATATAGAAAAAAACACCTTTATTTCATTAGAGGCCTCCTTTAGGTTCCCCATAAAAATGAGTGCCCAATTCACCACCTCTAAAAAATTATTTAGTTGAAATATGTTAACCTTTGACTCAATGTCACATTTTATTCCATCCTAAAAACATTTTTCCATAGTTTCTACATCTCTTACTATTGATGGGATAGAGATCTACAAATTTGTTAAGTGACCAACATAGTCTATCATTGATATACTCCTATGGGTATTATATATAAGCACAACTTGCTTATTCTTCTAGAGTGTATTTGGTTAAAATTGTTACATAAAATTATACTAAATGTATTTCTATACCATTTTCTCAAGCTTATCATCTAGAGTATGAAAATCGCACAACTGTTTTGAATGGAAAATCAATATATAAGAATCCAATTTCACTCTCCTCTCTATAAGAGAATCTAAATGGCCATGGATCATATAAATAGACTCAATGTATAACTCAGTTGCCTAAGGTGCACCCTTTCTAGTGAATGTTGGGGGGTGAGCAACTGGAACTCCAGTGTCAGGTTAGAAATATTTTTCATATACCACCCTAGGTCTCTATCCATAGAATGAAAAACTCCAGAAAATTTGTAATTGAAATATTCTCTCTATCCTTCACCTGGAACTATCGGTGCCTCTGGTTCCATTGATGGATGAATATATCTATCCATATCCTCTTATGATCTTATAAATAAGAATCATCATGGTGGTATATCTCTAAAATTCCAAACACACATATTAGGAAACGTAACATACGTTTATCAAATTTACCTCGGACAGATTCACATAAGTCTATATCAGGTCATCACCACTATTATTTCACTAAGTTAGAAAAAAATTTCTATCACTACCCTCAACCATCCCTCTCCTGGGTCAAGGATAACATAGTGTAAAACAATTTCATATATCAAGTTCCTCATTTTTAACCCATTTTATGCATTTTAAATTACCACATTTAGAATCATTTAGAATCATCAATTCATTTATCAGGAAAAATATAAATTTACCTTAAAAATAATACTGAAATAATGAAAAGTATTTTCATATCAACAACTCATCCAAAACCTAGTTTTCCATGCATTATTAAACCGTTGCATGTCACATAAAAATATTATAGCCTAAAATGATGTATGAATACACAAGTCCTATTCTATACTAGTCTATGAGTAAAATCTATAAAAATAAAACATCACAAAATAGGTGAATCACCTAAGGTGAAGTATCATTCAACTATAACAACAACATCAAGTGAAATAATCCCACCAAGGGTGCTTGGGATTTCCCCTACACATGTGTTAGCTACTCCCATGAATAATCTCATAGACAAGGATCGACTCATCCTAGTCTCCTCTCTATCTTGAAAAAATGGCAGGGAAAATGAAAATAAAATTCAACTCCTTTGATACCAGTTTGTGATGTCCTAAAGTAGGTGCCACATATAAGTGCGTTTATCTAGTTCATTACATGACCTTTGGCATGCCTCCCCACACAATAAAGGCTTCCAAATAGTAACTATGCTCTAATATATAATATGGGGAGACTATACCCTCTTAATCTAAGTAGAACAAAAATAGAAATCAATAAAAAATATAAAAATGATAATAATAAACAACCAAAATAATACCATAATCAATAATCAACCAACATCACATGATGAATCCAAAATAATATAATATAACCATAAACTAAAGAAGTAGATATGCCATTCCATATAACTGTCAAGTGTCAAATGAAACAAAAAATAAAGACACTCTTACAGATTTTAAATGGGTCCCAATATCATGTATTACTCCGTCATACATGCTCTATCCCAAATCTCAACTAAGAAACCTAACATAGGGCTCTTTCCCTAACCCCATCCTACAAACAAGATTTCAATTTGGGTACAGATCATGAATCTCAGACAAGGTGTGAGTAAAACATAGTAGTCCAACACCAATGGAGTCTAAAAAATCTACAATCTATAATATATTATTTAGTTATATAGAAAATAAAGTACCACAGATAAAATAAACAATTTTTATATTTAGTACTGTTTAATTAACCACATAAGCCCCAAGGTTTATGGTGACACCCGAACCAATCATACCTGGTACATCCCATTACATAGTCTAAACCATGCACATAGAAATATCACAATACCTTATATTAATAGATTGTATTATTCAATCAATTTCGATTTATAATTCATTCTTTGGAGGCCAAGAGCAACATTACTGCACCCTGTGGGAATTTAGAGCAGCAACCCCTATCCCACAACTCAGTGATCACATTATAATAAGAAAATAAATAAATACAAGCACATAGATATACACACACACACACACACACTCACTCTCTCTCTATCTCTCTCTCTCACACACATATATATCAAGGTACTAGAGTAGAAGTTTGTGACCCTATAGGTATTTGGAGTAGCAGTCCCTAGACCACAACTCATTTTTCACATCCTTCCAAAATATCACATACCAAGGTTCCACATTCATAACCCATTTATCAACCATTGTCATCATTTATTTCCCAACTCATTAACCCTTAAAGATTTATCCAAATAGTCCATTAAATTCCATTATAAAATTTTCATCAATGATTTTGTTCAATTACATAACCCAATATTATCATTTTTACAATTCATAAATCACCATTTCAGTTTATTATCACACCCTATGGGTTTCCATTCATGTCTAATCTCATAATCATCAATAGGTCTAATAGGATCTATGAAGGGTTTTAAAAGCTAAATGAAAGAAATTAATTAAAAAAATATAAAATGAAAGTTTCCAATGTAAAAAATTTCATTTGAATAATTACATAAACATAATTATAATAAAAACCAGGAGAATTAGAAACTAGAACACCAAACTCAAGACCATTGATTGATTCTCGCCAAACCATAACCCCGAATTTGAAGTGGAAGGACCCAATTGCAAATGGTGGAAAAGTAATTGGATTAGAAATTAAGTCCAAGAACCGAAATAAAATATCCATAAAAACCTAAATCTAAAAAATCTCCAATAAATGAAAAACCATACCTCTATAAAGATAAATAAATTGTAGAGAGGGATGAATCACTGTGAGGAAGAAATTACATATTAGATAGGTACATATTTCTTCCACCATATATTCAATTTACAGTAGAAGGAGTTAGTGGGGCCTTGGAATCCTTATAAGAGACTCTAAAATAAAATTATTTTGGGTTAGGATGAGCTGGGGATATTTAAGATAAACAATGGTTCTTCGGGAGTTTTAGAATAAAATTTTTGGTGGCTTTAATTCTACATTCAAGGTTTCTTAGGTGGGGATGCACAGTTTAAAAAACCATGTTACCTAACCTTGAGACATTACTATATGGGGTCCATAGTTCTTCATAAGTTAAAAATAGATTCACAAACTATGTTCCAACCATGAAATTCCCATTTGTCTTGGATGCACAGTTATTGGTGGGTGGGCACATAGTTTGGGGAGACTGTCTGCCAATAGTGCACTACCCAAAAACATTAAAAATTCACCAAAACTAACTAGAAGGCATCCAAGACAAGTCTAAAAAAAGTAATACAAAAATATGGGTATAATAATACCATAAAATGGGCACAATACCACTCTATAAAGGATGACATCTTATACATCTCTTCATGGTGGTGGTAGTCCACACGTACGCATGAATGACATTACCGTTTTTCATTTAATAGAAATGTACGAAATCAAATGATATATTATATTTTGCTAAGAATAAATATTTTATTAATATAATATATTAAAATTAAATACATCATTATAACCATCCGTGAGAGGTGATGATGGAAAATGAATGGCGTTGGTTTTATAAGGAGGTAGTCCACCAAAATCACAAACGACAATTCGATTTACCATATGATGGAAGTGAACATAGTTAAAAGATATTAAATTAAAATTAAAACTTATTAGTTTGTGGAATATAATATTTTTATTGTTAGTCCATTTTTTAAGATGATTTTAAATAGGTAGAAGAATATATAAAATGAAAACATTCGATTAACACTTATACCTATTCTTATGATAACCTCATTTACATTACAACTTAAGCCCTATAAGGTTTATATCATACATGAAATAAGATCTAAATAATATGGGATGGGATGTTAGTGAAATATCTGGTTAGGTATTGGACAAAAAATGGTTCTTGAAGTGTTTTTAAAATAGGATAGAAGGTTCACTTTTATAAGTGAGGGGAAGTGAATTCTAAGAACTTCTGAAAGTATAAAAATAATATAAATAAATTATCATGGAAAAATTTCTACAAATTAAAATAATTTTAAGATGAGATAATAAAGGGTTGAAATACTATTATAGAAACCAAATATATTTCTAGATAAAATTTTTCCCTTATTTATTTATTTTAACCCCCATTAACCCTTGAAGATTACTGCGATATCACCATTTTTTTACAACAAATGATTCAATAATGTTACTATTAAAAAAATGTACCGAAAATGGATTATGATAGATATTTAAATCATAGATAATTAATTTTAAAAAATATAGGATTTTGATGCATTAAAAATCATTTATTTTAAAAAATTATTATAAAATATCATTAATATAATTTTTCACATTATTCAGAAAATTTTAATTTAAAAAAAAACATGAGAGAAAATAAATTTAAATAATAACCTTAAAAAAATCTATAATATGTTATATATATGTTAAGATATTTTTTGGACAATTTAACTCACCCAAATAAAAATACTTTTGGAGTTTTTTATACCATTTCCATGTTTTTTATTACTTGCACAAGTGTTGTGTCAGTGTTACTTAATCATTAAAGGAAATTATTTCATAAATAAAAATCCAAAAAATTCCATGATATAAAAATAATTTATCTTTAAAATAAAAATTTATAACCAAATATAAGTTATTTTTATCCTTTCCACAAAATATTATAAATATTAAAAGTAATAAATTGTTATTTTTGATAATATATTTTACTAAAGTATTATAAATTTCAAAATCAATGTTAAATAGAAAAAGTTATATTTTATATGTTTGGATGATTAATGTTTAAAATGTCTTATCCATTGAAAAAATCACCTATTTTATTGAATTTGAATCCTTAATACATTAGTTTTAACCTTAATTAACCAATTATAACTTTACCATGGTATTAAATATTTACATTGATTATTATACATAATGAAAAACGTAAATTGGGAATATTTACAAAACTTTTACCTCCTCATTCAAAATATGGAATCATTTTCTAAGGATTAAATCAATTTATTTGGTACAGATTAGTTTACTATAAAAATGAAAAATGTAATGAAGGATAATTTTTTAGAAAAATTCCTTTATGTATAAAAATGTTTTATACAAAATTAAATCATAAAATTTATTATAATGAACAAAATTAGACTATTAATAATATAATATAACTTATTTTAATTTTGAACCATTTAAAAAATGGAACTTTTTTATAATCATGAAACAAAAATACAGTTTTCCACAAAATGCCATATTTTCACTATTTAATGGAAAATAAGTTTTTTTTCTTAAAAATCCAAAAAACTCATCCAATGTTAATTTTTTTTGATTTAAAAAAAATTATTTAATGAAACATCAATATTTTCTAGAAATTATTTATAAAATTCACTTATAAAAATCAATAAAACCCATTTTTGAAAGAAAATATGCTTTACGGAATAAATGGAATTTTCTAAAAACTGAGTGTTTATTTTATAAGAATTAATCAATACATTTTAATTGAAAAAAACCAACATATATTTTTCATAATTATTTTAGTAGTATTGATAACCACCAATTAAATGGATTGGTTGTAAGTATAACATTTAAATAATAATATTTTGTGGTTTATTTATGATTTGTGTTGGGTGTTGTATACACTATTAAATATAATATTCTTTTAAAATATTAGGGTGTTACATTATACCAAAAATTAATAAATTTTTTCTTTATAATTTTAACATAATATTTTTAATTAAGGGATATAAACATAAAAATAACATTATTTAAAACCCACATCATCAAACAAGTTAACAAAAATTCCACATTAAAATAGGGAAAGCAAAGTAATAAGGGCATTTCGAATAAAACAAAACTAGGTTTCCAAATAGAACATTAATGGGAAGTGAATATATGGACATGAAGGAAAAATAAAAATCCTAATAAGGATGGAGAGTGATATATAACATTTATCATAAAAATTGGAATGGTCTTGAGATAGTTAACAGCCACAAAACCATAAATTAATAAGGTGTGAAAAATTCCATGAGTTCATTGGGAATGAATGTAATAAGACAAAATTTTTGTTTCAAGATCATTTTTTCTAGAGTTAATGAATTTAATTTACATATATACTTAAAACATAAGGAAATATTATTACTTGGCAAGTATTATTTCTTAAATTTCTACCACAATCTCATTTTTTTTCTCCAAATGATGAGTATTCATGATGAATTTTTATTGTTTGGAGAACTAAAATAAAATTATAATGTATCACATAATCCATAAAATAATGAAAATCTATCCACGTATCATTAAATATTAACAAAATACAAAATGGCTAACATAAAATAAGATATCATCCAAAATTTATGAACTCTCAAATAAGTAAATAATGCATGTTACTTCAAAATTTATACTAACTCATATTATTCCAAAAATAAATAAACCTACATTTATATTAACATTAATGACCTAAACATTAAATAATTTTTAACCTCAAAGATTATCTCATACCTTTTAACATAAATCCTAAATATTTCACCGGTTTCCATGATAAATCACTATATAATCATACAATGTAGTTAACATCACAATTAAATACCAAGAATAAAATATAGAAACTAAATTTAACCGTAATCCTTATCATTACAATAATTAACTCTGAAAATATCACATTTTTAATGAATCAATTTTTAAACATCGAGATTATTTATATCTCACTATCCAATAGCCCATAATTAACTTAAAATCAAATCATATACTATCCCAAAGGTTTATTTAATAATTAATAAAGTATTCTTCCCATAACCCAGCTAAAGTTTCAAATCACCTAAAAATCCCGTCACTTAAACCCTAAAAAAGAAGTATCTATAATTTTAAACAAATGAAAAAACATAAAATTATAAACCCATGATGGTATCTGTAAAAAATATTTTAACCTCTATTTAAAACATATCTTTTTCCAAAGTCTAATACAATCCTTATTTATCAAATAAAATCATAGACTATTTCCATAAATAAAAAAATGAGATAAACCTCATCACAGATGAGATTAATTAATTTTTCACCAAACCAATAACCAATTTAAAGGTAAAAATACTATCTAATTTACATTATAAATGTAAATAGTATAATTATAGATATTAAAAATTATCTATTTACCACTAATTTAAATTTTTTTTATACTAGTACCTTTTAATAATTTTTTAAATTATTATATAAAATCTAATGTAGAAAAATCCTTAGATTTTGAATAGATTTTATATCCAGAATATCATTGATATAATAGTTATACAAAATAATTTTAAATCATCAACACACAAAAACTTAAATACTTACACTTCAATAATTGTAATTGTATATTTCTTTCCTTTATCTAGGAGTTAAACCTTGGATTTGGGAATTGGTTTGCATAGTGACCATATTCCCAACACATAATAAATCGAACAATATATTGTAACTTGGGATGAACATAATATAACACCATTTAAATTTCCATTTTTCCTCAAAAATTAATTAATCTATAGCTATATTTTTTATACATAAATATTTTTATTGGTACATTAAGAAATTATCTAGGGTTTATATTTTTATAATTATTACAAGAAGGACATTGGTGTTTCTTTCATCTATAGTCTCCACCACCCATGAACTCAAAAAAAATTATCCTTCTCTTATTTGGGTAGTCCAATAGTTTTTTATGGTGTAGTTTGTTAATCATATATCCTGATAAATGATTATAAAAAATCACAATATCATTTAGTCCATCCATAATCCAATTTGGTTATTCGTAATTATTACATTGTCCATGAAATTTATAATTAAAAGCATTCCTCCTAGTTATATCCATTGACTAAAACCAAAAATAATAGTGTGAGAAAAAAATTATTTTAGTGGGAACCTCCATAATCGGGAAAATCATTTAGTTGATGTCTAAATTATTACAAAATATTTTTAATCTAAGACACCTTAGGTTTAACCTAGGTCATTCTTTTTCATCATCTATTTCAATAAATAATAATGGTTCATAAATAAAATGGGAATTAACACAAGAATATTCCATGAGAGTGTCAAATTAGGTTTATAGTAAGGTCACACCCACCATGCACTAGAATGATGACCGAGATGAACTCGTCTAACTCTTATGGAAGATATTACTCTTAGAGGCATTTGTGATAAAAAACATCCACTTTTAGTATTCAGACAGGTTTATATTACTTTTCAACCTATATAATCTATAACTTTATAAAAAATAGGATTCTATATTATACATAAAGTTATCCTCAAAGTCATTCAGGGGTTATGTTTCTTAATATATGTTTTTCCAAATATATTTCTCAAGGTTTCTACAAAAAAATTATCTGATACTAACTGTAAAGACCCCGATCCCTGTAAACTAGAGTCTATGGTTACATTATTACATTATCACTAAATAGAATAGATCACAACACAAAGGAGAGAATAGTTTTATGTTTTTGTTAAACCAAATAAAAATGAGATTCCAATTTTATATTGTTAATAAAATATAAAAACATAGTAGAAGTTAATATTCTACATCCTTAAACCCATTCAAGGATTCCTTCTTCAAATCCTAGTGCTAGAAAAAAATATGGGTGTGATAAAATTTTTTATAATGGTTATGTACAGTTGAACACATCATGAGTAATTAAGGAATAATCTATATGGAAATTTATATAACTTGAAATACATGTCATTTAATCAATAACTGGAGATTGCAGAATAATATGGTTGGAATCAATGATGATCAAATATTGCCATATAAATAATCACATGCTCTTGAAACATATCCATGTATATCATAAATATTTAAATAATGTTACGGAAATAAATAATTGATTTCATAATGAGAGAATTCATAATTTTGGACATATTAAACATACCACTGGGGAACCCTTATAAGGAAGCATTAATTTATCATCAAGGCCTCATGATAATAACATTTTCATAAATGGGAAAATCCTTGACCAAATACTCAAACTGGTTTGTTTCTTTAGAATTAATTATACATCTAGGGGCTATAATGGACCCCTCTCATAACTTACTAAGTCAAATTTATTCATCATATGAATAAAAAATAAAACATAATCAACACTCCTTATTCAAAAATTATCTGTATAAGAAGAACTAGAATACAAAATGATAATTCTTTCCCCATTACAACTAATACTCAAATAGCTAGATAAATAATTAAGATGTTATCATTTCAATATATCACTATTGTATAATAAAATCTTTTTTTCATTTATGAATAGAATTACTATAAAAATATCATGAAAAAATTCTTGATAAAAATACATATTTCACATTGGAATTTACTTTTGAAAACATAAAATTTATAGAGTGTTGGGGAAAAACATCTTTGAAAAGAATTTTGGAAAATTTTCAAGGAATCTTAAAATAATATAGTGGTCAATATGGAATTAAATTCTATTCTTAATGATTAAGTTAAAACAAATATTCCTTTCACATTTTTTGTAAAAAGTAAAATAGTATCTCGTTCAGAAAATGACAAGAAGATTTATTTAAAAAAATTATTATCTAGGTAAAAAATTTCTTTAATAAATTATATTATAATGTTAATAACATCCTTCAAAAAAATTTATAAAAAATATGGACATTGGAGAAAAAATATTCCCATATTTGTAGAAAAACAGATCCAGTTTACCTTAAAAACAATATTATAAAATATTGAATACTTAAGAAGTGAAAAATGAAATGAAAGCATGTAATTTATCTAAATAAATTAAGGATAATAAAATATATTGTGTTTAAGATAAAAGGATGAAATAATTCCCCCAGTGGAGGATTAAATATAAACAGACCAGAATAATGATGATATTGTGAAATAAACCATTACTAATTTGGTAACTTTTGAATCACAAACCCCATAAAATAAATATATTATATGAATATTTAAATACCATGAATATGAATGGAATCATTATATATCATATTGTATAGTGAGTATATATACAACACCAAAGAATCAAGTGGTGAATACGACATATGTCTCATATAAACAAATGTGTGATAAGAAACCTTTACCTCATTTGTGAATCATATTGTACATTTTTCATCTTCTTGAATAACAAATTTATGATTATTTTTAACTTTATTAAAAAAAATTCATTTTTATTATTATTTTTATATTTCTATTTCCATTTTATATTTAATAACCAAATCAATTAAGTTCACATCAAATGTTTGGAGGATGTTTAGTTCGTATGTTAAAAATGACTTCGTTAGGTTGATTATGGTAAAAGATATCATTGTTACACAATCTATAGAATAATAATAATGAAATGATAATAGTTCTTATAAAAATATTATACTTTTAAAACCAACCATGAAATATGGTTATGAAAAACAGACTTTGTAATAATCATAGAGAGAGTAAATTGTATGTTCATGTGAGTAACGTTTCCATTTTTCAATGATCATGACAAAAATAAGGTAATCCATATTTTATCTTTCCAGAATTATCATATTATCATAAATGATATCAAGAACATACCATAACCAACTCTTGAGCCTCAACTACCCCAATCCCACCTCTATAAGTCAGGGGGTGGATAAATGCACTGAAAGACATAACCAAAATAGGAGGCCTTTATATAAGTAATTATACACACACACACACACAACCATATCAATGCATTAGTGTAGAATAATAATAATAATAATAATAAATTTTTATAAATTAAACCAATAATGAAAAACCTCTTGGGTGTACAAGAGTATAAAAGTGAAAATAGAAAAGTAAAGGGGTATAATACATGTCGAACCATAAATATATCCAAACCTGATTTTTTTAAGGAAAGAAATTGAGAGATCCCAACCCCTAATATCTAAGCTATGACCACCATATGCGAGCTTAAGAATCCAATATCCCTAATCTCCTCTAAATTCACTGTTTACCTGTTCATAGTGTATAATAGATATGGCACATGCTGGAAAAACCCATGTAGGGGTAAGTATATAAATACCCAGTAAGAATCCCCTAAGGTTGGAGGGGGAGTAATAATATATATAATAAGAATATAAATATAGTAGATATAAAATTGGATGCATCTAAACACAAATAATGAGAAATAGTAACCTCATCCAAGAACAAGGGGCTCAAAATTTTGTGTAGATGAACTAAACATTGAGTATTTTCCACCCATAGCAGGAGGGTAATCATATACAACACTGAGAAGCTAAACACGAAAATCATATGGTGTACCCCACAAGTATTTACAACCAATGGAAGGATAGTAACAAAATTCAAAGGTATGGATACATAGTTATATATATATATATATATATATGCTCAGTCAAAAGAAGACCAAATGAGTGAGAATGGGCATCTTCATCTCACAGGTTAGCCTAAGAAAAAGTGTCACTAACAGTTCTAGTAGTCCATTACTGATGAAAAAAATATCACATATCTTCCCAGAAGTAACCATGAAAAGGTCAACACCTAGCTACTATGTTTTATAGTCTATATGGCGCAATATCTAAGTAGAGGACCCATGCCTTAGTGCATCAGGGGCTTCCACTATGGTCATAGAGGACCTACAACCTATCTGATAGGGTGTTCCACTAATAAAGTAGATGACCCATTCCTGGGATGATTTGGGGGGGTCCACATTATAAGTATCTATAGAGGACATGCATACAGATTCATTGAGGAGTACCACTATAGTGTTATGGGGAGCCACACCCTATCAGATGGAGGGGGGGTTCCACTCGGTAAGTATAAGACTCATTCACAAGCTGATGAGGGCTTCACTCTATAGGATGAGGTTCCCACATTTTTGCAATAGGGTGTTTCAATCAGAAGGTGGAGGACCCATTACCAATTTAATGATAGGTTCCACTCTATTATCTCCCCTTATCCTGTACCGGATCAATATTGTCATCGATCATCACCTAAATAAGCATCATACTCGAAACATTCCACATAATATCCCAAAATCCACAATAGAGGGAACTATCAAATTCTTAATAAAAAAATTCAATATAGGCTACCTATGGTCCAAAATCCATTTTCAAATTAAGGATACACAAAATATTAAATTTTACACTAAAGGCGCCTATGAGTAAACAATGTGTGATTTGACCCACATGGCATGTGGTCAGGCTCTATCGTCTAGTCATATCTATGGACATACACAGCTCACCAATAATTTTGGGATACAAAACTTGGGTGGAAAATACATATCATTCCCATGACACTCAGAATCCCAACCATGTGTTTCGTCATGTTTATGTATACGTCCCTTATTAGTGTACTTTAACCCATGCCCTTCTACATTGGTACACAGCATGCCTAGCCATGCTCATTCCTGTGTACTCCCAATGTACATGTAGAGTTTTATAGCATGAGGTTACATGATATGTGGGGGTCTACCATGGATGTTGATACTTATAATATGATGAAACTCTATCCACTACATATAGTCCCCAACATTCCAAGTGTTATTCGAACCACATGGTGTGCAGTTGGGATTTTTCTAAAATTTCAGATCATTTCCCCAAACTACAATTCTATCTATTCCATAGAAGATCTTACCTTTATACCATTAAAAATTTGTGGATCCAGTCCAGATCTCCCATTTCTAGCTGTCCATTTACCAAAAATTGATTTCTTTTTTTCATTGGAGGAATGTCATGCGTCCCACACAACTATGATATTTCCATGATTGAAGGTTTGATCTATTCTCTTCAAAATGATCACCCACACCCAAAAAAACCCAAACCTATCCCCAACTTTTCAAACCATCCATTGTATGAAGATTCATTAAGATTCCAATGGTCTAATTGGGCTATGTACCACCAATAAAATTCAAACCGGGACCGCAACATCCAACTGGTGAATGACACAAAGAAATTGAGGGAGTAAGGCACAAGAACAAGGGTTTATAGATCTTTTCAAAGTATTATTTTACAACGTTTGAAAACCGGGATACCAAGGATTAAAAACCAATTAATAATCAATTTAATTAGTACATGGGAATATACAAAGGTCCCTATTGGTGTTGGTAATAGGTGTGGATTGATCTTCTCAAAAAGTATAATAAAAAAGGTTATAATCAAATGTATGATGAGTCCTACCTGGAGATTAGATCATTGGTCTTCAAAGAACATTCCCATCAACAATTGAAGGATGTATCTGTGTATGACACACTGTGATATAGAGTATCATCATCTTTTAAGGTGATTCCTACAATGGAAAGAGATGAAGAGAATCTCTTAATGGTATGAGGGTTATGAGGTTAAACTGTGTCAAATATCCATGATGATAGAGTTAAAGAAAAATTGAATTATGTTATTAAATTTTATTAATTATATTAAACATTTAATTTATTCACTAAATGTATCGACAATTAGTTGGATATTTAAATGTAACACATCAACCAATTTTGGGTTATGGATAGGGTAAACAATGCATTTCAGACTCAATAATAATCCTAGATTTCTGATCTCATCTTCCATTTAATAATTATCCCATTTTCTTTTATAAACAGCACACGAGTAATATAAATTATATTTAATATTATTATAAAATTAATTCTACACAAACCATTCCTTGGAAATTCATGTCGTCTCAACGCCTGCCTCTAGTAATATATGTAGAAGTATTTAAAATCAAAAAAAAGAAAAAATAGAGTATCTACCTCATTCCCTCATTCAATATTTTCATCCAAGGAAAAAAAATTAAAGAAAAAACTTCTGATACTGAGCCCACATCTAGACCTCCTACTCCTAGGAGCTCTTGTAAACATTCTCATGAAACCATAACACATGAACCAAGGGGTTGGTTCATCCATACAGGGTCCTCACATAGTGATCCTTGGTCACCATCGAGTCCTATGAAAAAGTGGATCCATCTTCGATGTCCCTCTCTCCCCAGTAAATGACATGTGTAGGGTCATGAATATATCTCCTTATTTGTTCCATGTGGAAGACGTCGTGCACTCGTTCTAGCAATGGGGGTAGGGAGATATGGTGAGCCACTATTCCAACCCTCTTCACGATCTCAAATGCCTCAATGAACCATGAGGACATATTGGCTCCCTGACCAAACCTACACTATCATTGTCATAGGGAAAATCTCAAGAAAACATTGTCTCCCTAATCAAACTCAAAGGTCCCATGATGTCAATCTTCGTAATATTTCGGCATGCTATGAACTATCCTCTTTCTCTCACGGATGACCAGAACCTTCTCTATTGTCACCTGCACCAACTATATAACCACAAGAGATATCTATCCAATATCATTCCATCACAGGGGTAAACTTTAGGTTCTCCCATATAGGGAATCAATGTTTTGTATGCTGATAGAATATTGGTAGTTTTTGTTGTTTGCAAACTATATCATGGTAATTTGATCATCCCAACTCTAGCCAATGTCTAACACACAATCCCTCAACAAACTTCCTATACCTGGATAGTGAACTTGGTCTACCCATTCATCTAGGGTTTAAAAGTTGAATTGATCCTCATATGGGTCCCAAATTCCTCCTACATTCCTCTCTAAGAAAGCGATGTAAAACATGGATCATTATTAGAGATAATCATTGAGGGAACCCCATGGAGGCAGAAAATATCTCATATATACAAATTCCCCAAACTCTCCACATAACTATTCTACCTGATAGTAAGAAAAAGTTCCAACCTCCTGATCCAATCATCTATAACCCAAATGGAATAATGTCCCTTCACTTTCTATGGAATATTAGTCAAAAATTCCATGGATATTCCATCCCACTTCCATAATAGGATCTCAAGGGGATGCAAAAAACCATCCAGAACCTGATGTCCAGCCTTCTCCAGCTGACAATTGAGTCCTAAAGAGACAAAATCAGCAACAATCCTTCTCATTTGGACTACCAAAAAATGCTTCTTAAGGTCTCTATATGTCATCCCTACACCGATATGTAAAAAAAAGGATAAGTGTGTAACTCTCACATCACCTTCACCCACATCATCACTAGGACCACCATCATTTCCTTAAAAAAGGTGAAATGATTCCATACTTCAGAATCACCATATAGTGAATCCCCAATGGAAATATGGTCATGAAATATATCAAAATTGATTTTTCTCAGCTGGGACTCTCTCACACGTTTGAGAAGGTGTGTATTCATCAACATTGACTAAAGAAAAGTTATACCCTTCTTCTTTACCAAGGCCAGCTGCAAGGAATCCAACTGCTCATAAGACTCTTTCACAAAGAGATTTGGTGAATTCCTATAATGGGAATATACTATTGTGTCTCCCTTTCCTTGGTTATATACTATCTTGAAGTCATAGTCCAACATTTACTATAACCAGTGTTGTTTTCTCACTTTCACATCGCCATGTGAATACACACCTGATACTATGATTATCTAAGTAAAAATTAATGTTCTCCCTTAGAAGTTTTTGTATCAAAATACTTAGGGTGAATACTACCACTATTATCCATATGAAATGAGCAACTAATTTCTACGAGTTGTTTCTCTACAATCTCGGCCTGTATGCAATAATTGTCCATCACTGTTTCAATATGTAGTCGATCCCTTATCCTTTGTAGTCACAATACACTATGTACTCCATGCCCTCGTCTATTAGTCTTAACATTGGAGAACTCATCAACCTTATCCTAAAAACCTCAATTTCACTCTTAATAGTTCATTATCGGTCAAAGAATTTCCTTTCTTCATTAGGGTGGTAAAAGTGGCTAAAATTGTGGAGAAGTCTAGAAAAAACCTCCTTTAGTACCCCACCGAACTATGAATGATGCACACCTCTCACATACACTTGGGGGGATCCCAGGAAATCAATGCACTAATATTATCGGGGTCTATAGAAAAACCATGTTCATAAATGACATGCTCTAAAAAGTGAACTTCTTGAATCCATAACTGGAACATCGAGATTTTGCAATAAAGTTAGTGCTCCCTAAGAAAATCTAGAACCAAAGTCAAGTGATCTTCATGATCCTCCTATAATAGAGTATATGAGTATGTCATTGATGAAAACATCCATAAACTGGTCTATGTGTGGTTTGAATATCCACTACATCAAATCCATAAACATAGTGGGAACATTCTTCACACTAAAGACCATAACTAAACCCATGATGTCAGTAGTCATATTGGAATGTTAGTTTTGGAATATAATCCTAGATAACACTCACGTGGTGGTATCCAGACCTGAGATAGATCGTTGAGAACCATATCATTCCTCATAACTGGTAAAAGAGGTCATTAATCCTTGTATGTGGGTAATTATTCTTTATCGTGACCTGGTTTAGGCAACGATAATGCTTGTAAATCAACAATCTCCCGTATTCCGTTTTTTTAATATGGAGTTATCTAGTGGCACACTAGGCAGGATGAAACCCTTCTCTCGAAGGCCCTACAATTTTAACCAAAGTTCATATATCTCTATAGGGAATATCATATATGACGTATAGGATATAATAGCTATCCTAGGATACATGTTGATGCAAAAATCCATCCCTATATTCAGAGGTTGTCCTGGAATATCCTTGGGGAAGACATTCTCATAATCCTCCAAAACTGAAGGAATCAAAATGCATAAAATGTGTTCTACACTGAGATATATATTCTCCAAATTATGGGTGATAGTTTTCAGCCTTCAGCTCATAGAATGCCCTCATCCCACAATGATATCAATCTCTCCCATATAGGTTAATCTCTTCCCATAAGTGATAAGGAATCTAATTCATCCACGATGACAATCAGTGTTGGATAGGACCATGGAAAACCAATACATACCCAACATAATTTCATAGGGTTTTATTGTGATGAACAAAAGGTCCCACATGAACCTCTCTCTACCAAGTGATAACTCGCACTATTGTAAGATAAATGATATAGGAGAATCATTCCTTGTAGGATAATTAAGATGAATTTTTTGGGATAACACCTCAACTGGGAGGTTCATCTCTCACCCCAAGAGTATATAGATTAAGGAATGTATAAAACCTATTACTACAAATACCGAATCAAGAGTAGAATAAACATATATCATTCCTTTAATCATCTCATGTTCCATAGGGTCATAAGACTAAAAGGCCGAAAATTGTTTATGGACCCAACTCTGAGCTCCATGATCTTTATGTGGGCTACATGGTGGTTGTGGTGGAAGGATCTAATAGTGTATCCCACTACCCATAGCTCCTCCCCTCTTCCATATCTGCCTCCCGGGGGCATCCCTTCCCCCACCTGGCAGATCCCTGATCATGGTGCTTCCTCTACCATGGTGTCTTGTCAGATCTCTGCCTGTGCTCCTTTCCATTTCTAGTCGGGTAGTCTCATGCAATGTGACCTTTCCCAAATCAATCATTACACTACCCCAATCTTGGATTACCTAGACATCTGTGATGACCCTCACTACATGGCTGAGTCTGACTATGGGGAGGTTTTGTACATCAAGATCTCATCGTCTAGCACCTATTAGTTATTGTAGATGAATCAAACCTATGATTCCCACTAATAGCTATAAATACTTGGAATCACTATGATAATAAGATCTCTTTTATGAATTCCATCTCCAACACCCCAACATATATGGGTATGGACAAGGGCACTATGATGGAATGGATCTCTCTATAGTGTCCCTTCTCAAACTTCCTTCCTCGAAGGTTACCATCTCATATCTTGTCAGGGGAGTACTAGGTAAGGTTTTTAAACCATATTTCAATGTCATCCACTATACTCCCCACATGATGTAGCTCCAAAATCAACTGAATATTAAACAAGTGCTTTTTGTAGGAGTATTACTCCTCACAAAAAAACTACGGGAAGTTGGTCTATGAGAGTCTCAACTAATCATGAAACGAACTAACAAGACTCCACCAACACCCAATTGCTCCATGGAAAAGTCTAGAAGATAATAAAACCACTTGATACATTATTTTTCAGATAATCCAAAATATAAAATCCACTAACTCTAGCCAATAGTTTACCTTATAGGGATTAATATCGCTATAAAACCTTAGCTTCATCAGTTGCCAGAACTCATTGATTTTGATGTGCATGTGTGCATCATCAATATTCGTAGTTGTTATAATATACTACTTGATCGAAGGTGGTGTTGTTATATACCCAATAGAGGAATAATATCATGGGATAGACCCTAAACTGTGGCTTCATCAGTCACCATATCGTCTTCACGATCTCGAACAGATATCCTGGGTAACTGTCATCATGAAGGCGTCTAGAAATTTAATCAAGACATACCATGTTCATATGTATATATATATAATGTATTGATTAATCAATAAGAATAATCAGAGACTCAATCTTAGATGATAGAGGCACAATCAGTCTATACGACCAATGTCTTGGTATGATGAGTCGAAAAGCTAGTGGTCATTGTCCTTGTGAATGGATACACCTTCCACCTATACCGTCACTATATTATCTGACATAATAGAAAGACTTGAGAAACTTTGACACTATTTCACTAATCCCAACCAAATCCTCATAAATGGAATAATCTGGAAAATTTCTTTTGGAATGAACTACTTTGATGCCAATCTTTAATGACATAACCTTGATTAGGGCTCGAGCCACAACTACCCAAAACCTCCCTCTATAGGCCATGGGGGTAGAAACAAGCACCAAAAGAGATATCATAAATGGGAGGCATTTTTTCATGTACCTATACCCACACACCCAACTATCTCAAGGAATAAGTGAATATGAATAATAATAAAGATATGTAACAGCTAAAAATTAAACCATGCATGGAAAACCTCTATGGTGTAAAAGTGTATGACAATGAAAACTAAAAATTCAAGTGGAAAAATATATTCCCAACATGAAAAATGTCCCAAAATGAAAAACTAGAAAGAAAAATACTGAGAGACCCCATCTCTTAATCTACATGATATGGACACCATACACTATCTCAAGAACATAATATTCATAAAATCCTCTGATGTCACCACCGACCTATGAGTCATCTTCAAAATACACGACACAAGTAAACAAAGCATATGAAAGTTAGAGTCTGTACATAACCAGTAATATTCCCAGAAATATGAAGGGGGAGAAGTAAGAGATACAAAAGGAATAGATAGACAATAGATATAAAACTAGATAAAGCTCAACCCATGGAAAGGGAATGAGTAAACTCATTCAAGAAAGAGTGGATTGATATAGAGTGTTGGAGAACTACACATCATATCTTTTCCAACCATAGTAAGAGGGTAACCTCATCCAACCATTAGAAGCTAAAAATAGAATTCCCCGGACATACCCTTTGTATCTTCTCAACCCATGGAAGGAAAGTAACAAAATCCAAAGGTATGGATAAATATGTATAAATATATATATATGATCAGTAAAAAAGAATCCCAAATAAGAGAGAAAGTGGATCTTGATATCACAACTCATCCCAAAAAAATGATTCATCAATAGTTCTAGAAGTCCATAAACGATGCCCCTAATATCTGTGAAAAGGTCCACACCTCTCCATTATACCACAAAGTCAAGGAGAATGATCTCCAAGTAGGGACCTACTCTCTAGTGTCTTAGTGTGTGTGTGTGGGGGGGGGTTCCACTCTGGTGATCAAGGACCGGTTCCCAATCTGATAGGGGGATCCAATCGGTATATATAGGACCCATGCCAAATATGATGGGGGGGGGGTTGTACTTTATAAGTATCCATAGTGGACCCACACCTTGATGTATCATGGGGTTCGACTCTAGTTTCATGAGGACCCACACCCTATCCTATAGGGGGATCCACTTGATAAATAGAGGAATCATTTCCATGTTTATGTGGGTGGGGGGGGGGGGGGTCCAATTTATTGGATGAGGACTTTTACCCTAGGGTGATATGGGTGTTATACTCTGGTCATTGAGGCCCTATTAAATATCTAATAGGGGTTCAACTTGGTAGATATAGGGTCCTATCCCAAGCTAATGGGGGTGGGGGGGGTGGGTCCACTCTAGTATCTCTACTGATTCTTCGAGTGATCAATTCCAACATTGTGCATCACCTAAATAATCGCCATGCTGAAAAAAAGTCGCATCATATACCAAAATACAAAAAGGAGGGCCCCATGAGGTTCTATATGAAACAAAACTCAGGATAGGATACTCTTAGGCCCAAATCCAAGTTCAAACGAATGATATATTGAAGATTGATGTTTTTTCAAAAGGATACATGGAGTAGAAGGCGTGTGAGGGGACTCACACGACATGCAGTCATGCTCCATCACCTGGTTGTGTCCCTGGTGGTACACAAAACACCAACCATGTAGGGATAAATGGAATTTAGGAATAATAAAGATCATTCCCTTTCCACTCGGTTTCCCAACCATGTGTTTGGTCGTGTCTTTCTATCCACCATGGGTGTATGTACTTCTCCCCGTGCCCCTGTACTTTGGTAGATGACATTCTTGTCCCTAGCCCAGCCCGTGTACCCCAGAGTACATTATGATTTTTATTGAAACATATTACACGACATATGGGGGTCCCACACTTCATTTGATACTTATAATCCAATGATACTCTAGTTGATACAACCAGGACCCGATACCCCATATGTTCATCAAACTACATAACGTGTAGTTATGATTTTTTAGAAATCCAAATCAATTTTCTATGCTTTAAATCAGGCCATTACACTAAATTTCTCACCACCACACTATTCTAAATCTCTGGATCTTGATAATATCTATTGTTTTTGGCCATCCATTGGCCGTAAATTAGTTTTTTTTGGTCTTTGGAGGATCATTGCATATCCCACACTCCTCCAATATTTCCTCTGTCAAAGGTGTGATCTATGAGCATAAAAATTGTCACCAAAACCCTAAAAAACACAAATCCTTCCATGATTTGTTGACACAACCCTCATACATGGATTCTTCATGATTCTGGGGGTCTGATCGAGCTCAGTATCGCCCAACATTATTGAAATGGGACCACATTGTCCAATCGATGGAGAATGAGAAGAAATTGAGGGAGAAATACACAAGAACAATGTTTAATAGATCAAATTAAATCATTCTTGGTCTACAATCAATAATAGTGATACCAAGGGTTATAAAACTAATAAATCATCAACATAATCGGTATATAGGTGCATAAAAAGCCACAATTTCTGTAGATCAAAAGAGGTGATTGATCTACAAAATTAGCTTAAAAAAGGTGCAATACACAGTTTGAGGATCCATACCTGGAGATTTTATTTTTCATCATTAAAGAATGGACACACCAATGATTTAATTAAGTCATTGTATTTTTTTCTCGGATTTATTCTGAAAGAGAGTTTCATAATCACCTGAGTTGATTCACCCAATGGATGTAGAGGAGGAGAAGCTCTTATTGGCCCTTGGGTTATGATGATAACCCTAGTAAAATATCCATGATGATATATTTAAACAAAATCAGAATTAGGATATTCAATTAAGTTAATTAAATTAATCATTTAATGTATTCACTAAATGCACCGCCATCATTTGAGATATCTGAATGCCCCACACTATCCTATTCTAAGTTGTGCCTAGGGTAAACTATGCATTATTTGTTGAACGGTGATATCATATTTCTGGACCAAGATTACTTTTAAGATTTATCTAAATATATTTAAGAAAATGTGAATTTTTAATATAAAATATGTTTTATGTTTTTATGAAATAAATTTTGGGCACACTAGACATCATAATCACATATCATCTCAGCACATGGATATAGAAATATATTTAGAAATGTTTGAAAGTATTAAAATAAAACAATAAAGTCTCTAAAAATATCATATATTACTTTTAAATAAATAAATAAATATATAATACATGTGTTGCGGTGATAAAAAATGAATCACATCTCTTCGTGGAGGTGGTGGTCCTCATATACTTATGAACAATGTTACCATTTTTCAATAGATGGAAATGTAAGAAATTATGTGATATATTATTATTCCAAAATAATAAATATTTCTTGAATATTATATATAATCATTAAATTAATAATTATAACAAGTCGTGATATGTTGTGTTGGAAAATGAATTTAATCGGTTCTCGAGGTGGTGGTCTGTGGTACACACAAACGACAGTTTTGTTTCCCATATGATAGACAGATGATTGATGTATGGTATAAAATTAAAACAGAAACATATAAGTATATTAATGTTATAAATTTTATTATTTAATCATGTTTTTTGAACACTTTAAAGAGGTAAAATAATTTAAAAAAAATAAAACATTCGATTAATAGTTATACCACTTCTTCAGAAAACCTCTTTTATTTTACACCTTTAGCCCTCCAAGGTGCCCAAAATAAGATCTATATAATGTTTTATATTATGAAAAATTATATTATTCAACTTATTGGTTGAAAAAAATGGTTCTTGATGTGTATAAAAATGGGTAGAGGTGGTTTCCTTTAATAAGTGAGTTCGGGGGTATTCTTGGAATTTCTTAAATTATTAAATTAATATAATTTAATTCTCAAGAAAAATGGATCAAAATTGATATAATTATAATATAATATGATTATGGGTTTAAATAATATCATAAGATAAAATTTTTACATGTTTAGATGATTTCTTACCTTATCTATTTTATTAACCCCATAGTAACCCCATCGATGATTTACAAAATATCAATGTTTTTTACAATAAAGGAGTCCAGAAAGATAATATAAAAGGAAAAGTGGCACCTTAATGAAATATGGTTGATATTTTAAACCAAATATCATCAATTTGTATTAATATATTATTTTTATAATTTTTAAATCTTTTCATGATTTTTTTAATTATAAACTATATTATTTGTCACTTTTGACACTATTCACATAATTTGACTATGAAAACAACATGATAGAAAATAAATTCTAATATAAACTTTAAAAAAATATCTAATATGTTATATGTTTCTTTAAAATTCATGTTATACTATAATTTACCCAAATATAATTTCTTTTGAAATTTTTAATATCACTTACATGATTTTTTTACTACCTTCACTAATGATGTGTCTGCGTTTCTAAATAATTTAAATTAATTATATCATAAATTTTTTAAATAAAATAACATGATAAAAAACAATTTTATAATTCATATGAGCATTTATAACTAAACACAACTTGTTTTAATCCCTATTCAAAAATATTATAGATATCAAAAGCAAGAAAGTTTCATTTTTTACTATCTTTTACTTAAATAATCTAAATATTAAAATCAATGTTAAATGGGAAGATAAAGTCCAATTTTTGAATTTTTTATGATTATGGATGGAATATAATTTCATAATTAAATAATTCTAGTTTTTTTAATGATTTTAAATCTTTAATACATTAGTTTTGACCATAATTAACCCATTTTACATTTACCATGGTAACAAAAATATACAATGATTACTATTCATAATGATTAAAAATAAAAGTGTCATATTTACCAAATTTGGATCTTATGATTCTAAATATGGAAACAGATTTTCAAGATTCAATTTCTATAAGTTTTAGAAATTAATTTAAGATAAAAACAAAAAATTTAATGAAAATAGTTTTTTTATAAAAATTTCTTTTTAATTATTAAAATGGATTTATACCAAATTCATATAAAAATGATTCCAATGAACTAAATTTGATAATGAATAATATAATAGAACTATTTTAATTTAATTTTTTTAAAACAAAATGGTACTTTTGTAAAGTCTTGAACTAATAAAATGATATTTAATAAAAAGTGGTAGTTTTTAGTATTCAGTGGAAAATAAATATTTTGAAAAAAATAAAAAAACATTCACCCTAAGTTAATTTTCATATGATTATTTAAAAATAGATACCATTTTTATTAGATAATATTTCTATATTTAAAATAAATTAATTATAACATTCACTTATAAAGAAATAAAAACCATTTTTTGAAGAAAACATATTTTTGAATAATAATAAGAATGCTAAATTTGAGAGCTTATTTTGTAAGCATTAATCAATAAATTTTTATTGGGTAGGACCAAAATATAATTTTCATTATGTTTTCAATCATATTCATACCCAAAAATTCTGCATCTTGACTATAACTATTGCATTTAAATAATAATATTTGGTGGGTCATTTAGGCTTAGTGTTTCATATCTTATACGCTATCGAACATAGTGTTATTTTAGAATATCGAGGTGTTATAAGATTCCTAAACCTTTATTACATAGAAAATATCATGTTATCCAATATAATTTATATGTACATTAATCATATTATGTTCCCAATATATTTTTCTTCTTCAAAAGTAAATATAATCACTTAGTCACCATGTAAATTTATAATATTATGGTTATTTATATGATAAAAAAATGGTCACCAAATGAAATAACCCTTTTTAAAAAATTAAACACAACTAAATTGACATAGAAGATAATTATAACTTAAAAGGTTATCTTTATCTTAAACTTTATGTCCCAATAATAACATTCTTCCGAAATAACTGTCATAATAAATCACATGATAAAACCTAAGGGTTATATCCACCACTATCATCCATTAAAACTCAATAAATGTCTCAAAATGTTCTCTCATAATATAAAACATAAATAGGGTATTAATTATATTAAATATATGATCATCCTTAAAGATTATTAATCATGAAATTATATACCACTACATCATAACTTTTGACACCCCATACACACACACACATAAATCATCTAACTTCCTTTATAAATCTTTAACCACAATTTGTGATATTGTTCCTTAATATTTCATTTTTATAATAACAAATATGAATCATTTCCTAAGACTCATTAATATCAATCTAATCATGTGTTATACATTAAATTTAAAAAACCTATTAAAATAATCCATACCATTTATATGTTATTTATAGTTTCTTCATCTTAAGACTATATCCTTACTAAACCCTTTATCATAATATATTTATTATCTCTATCACCATATTCCAACCCAGGGGATCAAATTTCATAGTTCCCATACTCCAAAAAAATAAAACTTTTAATTAAGATCATAAGAATAACTTTATTCCCATCTATTTTGTTAATTAAAATCATTATTTTTTCCTTGAGAGTTTATTTCAATATTCCATATTTTTTCACATAAGAAACATATTACTCTTACTTTATGGAATTTAAATGGGTGTTTCATACCACATTATTATGGTATATGATGTTGAATCTTTTATAAATTTACAATTTTTATCAATTGTACATCCATGTATATCCATTTTTATCATATTTTATACATTAGGAATCTCACGTATGTTTTTGTTTTTAATCATAAATTGAGATTGATAGCCAAATGATTTTTCATTATAGATCACAAACTATTGCGTTTCTAAGTCATATAACAACTACATTGTCCCTTCATAACCATATTTAACATGGATCATGATATTTTTATTTGTTTTAATAAACTAAAATAGTAAGATCATTTATATCCTCTAAAATTCTGATAAACCATATTATGAGGACAATGTACACTAAAATATCCTCAAACATTTTTTATTCTATTAAATTCTTTTAATAGAGTAAACAATATCCATATTTCTCTATACCAATCTAAATTTTTAAGGTTATAAAATAATTTTGGCTTAAAATTATAAACCATATACTTGTAAAACAATGATGGTATATAGAACTCTGATATTTTATTTATCTTATAACTTCATAACATATAAAATTATCTAAAACCTTGATTGGATACCAACTATAACAACCAATAACATAATAAACCAATACTCACATGGTTTATAATAATTATTTCACCTTTTAGATATCTATGATCTTTTAGGTATATAGATTAAAAAAATTATGAAAACCATTACAATACTTAGGGACCACTAAAAAAAGCATCTATGTTTCACATGGTAAAAAGTTTCCAAAGTTCATAGTTATGTTTCATTCATGACAATCTTTATACATTCACAGAAAAAATTATTTTATTCGGAGTTAGACTTCTTAATTGTTCATTATCATTATTAGTCCTTATTAAAGACATTTAAAAAGTGGGATGGAAAAATAAATATCTGTAAGGAATATAAAATTAATGGAATCCCATTATTCTATTTGGATATTTTAAAAATTCATAATGAATTTTTTCTGTTATATAATAGACATTGATTCGAAAATAATCATTTACAAATACATGAAATAAACATCAATGCCTAATGACTTCAAAAGTTTTTTAATGAAAGAATAATGGAAAAATCACATTCATTAGTGTTAGTTGGGAAAATCATGAGAACTCATGAAAAACATTCCTTGAATAAAACCAACCTTTTACCTTTATAAGTTCATAAACATTACTTACAATTCAAAATAAAAAAAACTCTTTTTTAAAATCCATAAAATTCATTAAGAATCCACATAGGTATATTGGTGGATTACCCTTATTTTATAACATATAGAAAACCTAACCAATGAATAACCTTCATTTTTAATTCAAAAATATCCCTTTGGAGTAAAATAAATCCCATTAACTCCACTACATTAACTATTTCATTTTAGGTATTTGGCATACCCACTCATTACATACATATCTATTACATGTAACTTATTTCCCATTATGTATCAAATCATATAAATTTTTTAAGAAATATATAATTAGAAAAACACATAAAATATTTCATTTTATTCACATAACCCAAATAATTTTTTAATAGACACTAAATAGAATCCAAATTATGTTATATCAATAAAATTGAGAACAAATGTACTTTTATTTTGAAAAATATTAGAATCTAAAAATTTCCAAAAATGAAAATATTATGATGTTATTTGAGAAACCTTATATAATTTTAGTAGAATGATTATAATAAATAAATTACATGTTGTCATGTAATATTTAACATGACACATCCATTAAAAAAATATTCATTTCTCACCCTTTTTAATTATAGTTAAGAAGAATTTTTTTGAAAATGTTGAAAAGATTCATTTTGAAACCATTATAATGAATGTCAAAAGTCATTTAAATTACCTTGTAACATTATTTGAAGCATAAACAATAATATTATTGAATAACTTAATAAAACATTTCTTTGGTTTAAAAAGAGTTTATAAAATTTAAAATATTTCTTTAAAGTAAATTACGCATTTTGAATTTAGTAATATTTGTATCAAATGAACATTGATGGGGAGAAATATCAATGAAAATAAATTGAGATGATAAATAACTTACCGCATATCCCAACTCACCATATACATTTATTACAATTTTGAATAAATTTATTAATTATATATGTTATCAAGAATCATTTTAAGGTTAATTACCTCACTATTATTATTTTATTTTATTTATTACCATGTTTAATTTTGTTTTTAAATTTGTTAAGTTTACATCATCTGTTTTTAGATTATTTGGTTTGTAACAGCAAAACAAATTTAGGGTGTAGACCATGGTCAAAGGTTTAATTTTCCAATACTCTACATAATCATAATTGTTTTATAATTATGATTATTATAAATTAAATATAAATTTACAATTATCCATGTAATGTGATAATGGAAAAAAATCACATCATTTCATAGGGAAGATAATACTATGTACGCATGGACAACATATTCATTTTTTACAGAGTTAAAAAGATATAAAACTAATAATATTTTACTTTTAATAAATAATTAATATGTTATAAATATCAAATTTTTTCATTAGATACATCCTTATGACCTTACATATGATCTGGTAATAAAAAAAACCACATCACTTCGTTGAGGTGGAATTCCACACATACACATGAGAGACATTAATATTTTCTAGTGGAGGAAAGGGTACTAAGGTGGGTGATATATAATATTAGTTTTTCTATAATAAACATATTATATGTTAAATTATTTAACCTTTATAACTCACTATGTTAGATGGTAATGAAAAATAAATCATATTGGTTCGTGTAGTTAGTAGTCCACCCACATGCACGACTGATGTGTTAATCATCCATTAGGTGGAAAAGGTGATAAAAAAGTGTTGTTACATAAAATTAAAAACAATTAAAAAATATAATATAATTATATTTTTATACCATCATGGTTATATATGATTTTATGTAGGTTGATGAATAAATAAACCTGAAAACCCTCAGTTAGCAGTTATACCTATTCATTTGAAAACCCCTTTTGAATTACACTTTAGGCCTTCTAGGATTGGATCTTTTGCAATACAATTATCTCTAGGACATGAGGATGGATATTTGGAAGATATTTTGGTATGTCTTGGTTGAGATATATTTCTTAATCTATTTGAATATGATAGGAGAGGAGGTGTCCCTTTAGAAGGGAAGAGACTACTTTTATTATTCAATATTTTAAAGTAATATTATGTTTTAATAATGGATAATTGGCAACAAATATAATAAAATTCCAAGAAAATATGATAAAACAGAAAATAATCAAATTCAATATAACTTATGATATGATTTTGTGACTTTATCACTTGTTTTAACCATAATTAACTTGTTTTATCTATTAAAGTGGTTCCAAATTTTACAATGCTTAATATTTACTATGAGAGAAAAATTAAAATGTGATTGTTAATAAAATTTAACCTCTTTATTTAAAATATGAAATCGATTATCTATACTATAATTAGTATATTTACCTCTACATTTCATCTCCACAGCTATCTACCCATACATGCCTCCTTCTCCTTCCATTATTCTCACCTTCCTCCACGTTCCCTCTTGATTTCCTCCTCCCCATGTCTCGTATCCTCATATCCCTGTCTCTCCCCGACCCATTGCCTTTGCTTATATACCTCCCCCCTCCAGCCTCCCACCTCCCGCCTCTCGCCTCCATCCTCCTACCTACCACCTCCAATGCCCCACTGCCCTGTCTATCCCCGATCTAGTGTCTCCCCATCTTTTCTTCCCCATCTCTCTCTGTCAACTCCACTGCCTCTCCGTATCTACCTCCCCCTCATCATCACCACCTCTTCATGCGGTTGTACTGACCTCCTCTTCTCCGAACCCTTGACCTCCACCTCTGTCTCTATAGCCTCCTATTAATAAATCTTCCCTGATCTTTCCAGGACACTGCTGCTCAATAATCCATCCAATCTGGTAAACCCTAATGAAGATCTTGAGTGGTAACTGTACTGATATTCCATTTAAGCCTTTGGTGAGAGGGGCCTGTATGTAGTTGGTGATTGAGGAGGTTCCCTATCCTCATGCATCTTGGCATTATGATGGTGTAATTTTGAGATGAATATCATAATTACTACTCTACCTACAACTACTCACATCAGACTCCTTCTGCACCTATTCTGCTTCGGCCTCTACCTCAACCTATTCATTGGCCTATGCTACCTTCTTCGCATTGACCTCCACCCATGCCTCGTCTTTTGCATCAGACATCACATTCATCTATTTGAATCGGAATTTGATTTATCACTTCAGATAGATATTGTTTTATTTATATAATTGTTTTTCATTTTATTCCTGTTTTCATTACGTCATTGTCACAAATCTCATCATCCCTTATTTGAAGACAAAAACCCTCCATAACAATATGGTCTTTCATTGTCATCCTCTACAAATACTTTGGCTAAAGGTACATTCCTATTCCCTCACACCTCTCATCAAAGGTTCCAATATTTAATTTTAAATTCTTGTTTGATTTCCCAAAACCATAACATTAATCAGTTTCATTTTTTGGTATCATGAGAAACATTATTGGTATCCAATATATAATTGTTATCTATAATTTTTGTCCTCCGAAGGGATTTTATTCATCCTTAAAATCATTGATGAACAATCTCGCCAAAACTCCAGCCTCTCTACCTCATAATCCCATCACATCAAGTTAGATATTCACTTCAAGTGGTTCATGAAAACGGACTGAGTAATGTTTTATTTATATGAACACATTTTTTATTATATGAACCAATTTTTTATTTGTTGGTTATTAGGAATATACAGTAATTTACTATTCAATATACATGTTTGTTATTATATGAATAGGTTTTTTATTATTTGAACATGTTTGATCGTTATTTATATAAACAGGTTTGTTATTATATGATGTGGGATGATCATGATGAAGTTTATTATTCAACATATAGGTTTGTTTTTATATGGATAGATTTTTTATTATATGAATCAGTTTGGTCGTTATTCAATATGAATGTTTATTATTATATGAATTGGTTTGGTATTTATTCAATATATAGGTTTGTTATTCAATATACAAGTTTGTTATTATATGAATAGGTTTTTCTGTTATCTAATTTTCAAAATCAGGTCGCTATACAATATACTGGTTTATAATTTATACGAACAAGTTTGTTTCAATAAACTAGTCTGTTATTACATAAATTGGTTTGATATATATATAGGTTTGGTTATTATTTATGTGAATAGGTTTGTTATTTGTTATTGGGAATGAGAAAACTAAAACTATTTTAGAGGTGGAACTATAAACTGCATACTCTATGACTCTTTCGCGGAATAAATGACATCTTTCTTTAATGAAAACTCACCACTAAACACTAGAGTGATGAAACTGGTTCATGAAAAAGGACCTAGTAGTGTGTTATTGTAAATATAAATGTTCAATTTATAATAACTAATCTAAAAAGAATTATTTTTTATTAAATTATATATTTTTCAAATAATGTCTCCAGATTCTACAATTGTTACTACTAGCATGTATGGGATGAAATTGATGTTCAATTATGGTATTCCATTTGTTGAAACATTCAAATCTTGGTGATTTATTCTTCAAAATATACATGTATAAATTATGTGTAACAAATTACAATCTACTTGATTATTCATATTATTTATATTCAATTATATTGTACAACTATAAATTTCTAAACTACGTAATCATTTTTCCTATATTTTAATATTCATGATCATCAATTTAAATTCTATTGTAGGTTTTTAGTTTGTGCTGAATGAAAGCATAATCAGGTTAAGCCTTGAAATATATCTGAGTGAGGGCCTTAATGGTGAAAACCTTCACTATTTATTTCAATTCTATCAATTTTTATCTTTTTCTTAATTTAATCATGCTTTTATGAAGTTTATTTATGGATGTTGTATAACATTTAATGTATTTTATTAGGACCTCTGATTGAAGAAATAAAAAATATGTATACATTTTATGATTCTATTTCATATCAATATTAACTACTATTTAAGAATATTTTATCTTCTCTTAACTAGTTTCTGTTGGCACTTGTTTCATGTTTTAGGTTATTAAATCGGGTTGAAGAAAGTAAAATTCTTTACGGATTTTATGCCATTATTTTAAATGTTTTTCTCTTCCAGCTTATTAGGTTGTGCTATATTAGAGCATAATTAGTAAGGGTCTTGGATGTTGTATGAGTCAGGCCCCAAATGAACTATATCTAGGAACATCCAATAAATATCTATGGTTAATTGTTTTCTATATATTTCCCCATATCTTAAATAGTTAATGATGGAGAATATTTTCTGTCTTAAATTATACCATCTTGTTGAAGAAATTAAAATTATTTATTCCTTTTTATAATCTTTCATTAATTGGATTCATTGATATTCAAATAAATTTATTATGACAGTAATTGGTACATTGTTTTGTTTAATTTTTCTATTAATATGGGATCAGATGGGTAGTCAAATGAATGGTCATAATAACATTCATTGTATATGTGACACCCGAGACTTTTATGTTATATAAATCATCAAAGGAATCTTTTTCTACACAACACTTGCTTGGCTTCTTTACACGCAATCGCGACCTTCCTCGATAGCTTGCGTCGTACGCAATACCAAGTTTCACTAAACAACAATATGCTATTAAAACTAGCCGTTATGAATAGTAATAACCACTTTTTGAAATTTTATAAATTTTATTTTTCAAAATGGACTTCATTTTTGGACTCAGAATATCGAAATTAATGTAGGGTGAAATTTTGGTATTTTTCTGAAAACTTTCAATTTTTGATGAATAGTGAAACCACTAAGTGGTAGGTTAAAAACTGAATTTTGCATAAAACTTAATTTTACCGCTTCTGTGAATGGAATGTAAAAAATCCGACAGACACTATTGATATCAGTAAGTAAAATGTGGTTCAATGAGAGAAAAATAATTTTTTGGTGAATAGTAACTTTTTTCTATTTTTACCGCGGTTAATAGTAAATAGGGTAACTAAGGGTAAATATGATATTAATATTACCCTGACACATGTCCTAATTCTATTGGAAAAGTGTAATTCGACAAAAAACAAACTTAGGAATAAAATATGACCATTTAGGCCCACTTGGATTAGATTAGGACATTTATTATTTATTTATTTAAAGAAGGGTTAAAATAGTTAAAATCAATGTTTAATAAGTAAATCATTTTTAATATGGGGTTATACATAAGATAAATTCGATTGTAAATATTCATTAGAAATCTAAAAAGATTTCCTACATGATGGTATTTTATTTGTAATTTTTAGACATCAAATAATTTAATTTATTTGTGACACAAATATGATGCAGTAATTATCTTATTAATGAAATATTGACATAATTGATAATATAAATACCAAAATAAATGTAATTTAAGCCTTTTTATGAATTCCACTAATTTTCTAGGTTACTATGATATATTAGTGTTGATTTAATCAACTTGGTTAGAACATATAATTCTGTTATGACTTTCACAAAAATCATATATCAAATAGTGTCACAATTGACACAAAATAGTTTTTAAATAAAATATTATATTATTAATTGTTATTTTATTCCTAAAAATCTAAGGCTAGGCCAAATGACTTAGATAAAGATATATATAGTAATAATAAACAATTTGGGGTTCGTTTGTCATGTTATTGTAAGTGTATTAACCATATAGTGAACGAAAACAAAAAGACATGGTAAAAGTTAAATTATTTAACTTAGAGTTAAATCTAATTGATAAGGTTAAAATAATACCCTAAACTTGTCTAAATCCTATTGGTTGATATTATTTCGACCCATCCCCACTTTAGATTTGAAATAAGACCCTTTGGAACCATTATAAACCGATTTTGACTTTAATATAAAATAATATTTTGAGATATTCCTAAGGTGCCCCTCTCCTCCCTTATAAAAGGGCACCTCCTCCCCCTCCTCCTCACACCAATTTGAGCACTCAATCTCGTCCAACCCCTACCATTTTCTCCTCTCCACTTCCCTAGAATAATCCTAGAGGTCCTGGTCTTCTTCAAAGACCAATCTTAGTTCCCTAAGTGGAGGATTCAAAGAGGCGTTCCAAAGAAGAGGTAATATCCATTACCGATCTTTTCAATTTCTTTCTTCTTCAACTTCTTCTTCTTTAGTTGTTTCATGATAAAGTAATAACATCAGTATTACTTACATACTGATATTTTATTATAAATATGAAACAACCCTAATTCACATTCTATCCATCCTATGGAAAAATGAAATCACCGCGCGTGCGTACGTACGGAATACCGTCTCCACGCCGTGGTGTAATCTATTTTCCACCATCACCTTAAAAGGATGGGTATAATGGTGTAATGAGAAACTATTTATGATTATTATAAAGTAATATTGATACTGAAATAATATATATATACTCCAATACAGTTCCACGATCATAGGAATGATATCATCACTCGTGCGTACGTACCGAATACCGTCTCCACGATGTGATGCGACTCGTTCTACCTGATCATCATTACATAGTAATTATATAAATGAATTGAATGAATAAATATGATATATGTTACACTAATAACATTCTGGATATAAGGTATCTATAACCTTAAAAGAATAATAAGAATTTATTTGGCAAAACACGCATAAGAACAAAAGGCAATAAAGACCCGAGTAACAAGTAACAATGAAATATTACTAACAAGATGCTAAGAATATGACCATATATGATATGATATCAATATGTATGATTCTGGAACAAGTCAATAACATTATTTAAACCATTATACAGGATCTTCGGACACGTACAAAGCAAATCGGACCTAAGGTAAGGGAAATATCACAATCTCATTTTTATCCGAGATTGTTTATACTTTAGTATTTACTGGGGTGTATTTTTTCATCCGCATCCATGTTTCACAAATATGTAATATTATTTCCATCCACCTACAATTTTTTAAATCCATTTTTACCCTTCGGTGAGTTTTTAGTAAAAGAAATGAAAGGAATATTTTTCCGTTTTTCGTATGAGGTACTTTTTGACTTTTCCGACAAAAGTACAAAGAATGTTTTATTTAACTTATACGGCATGAATGGATTTTTAAAACATTATCTCCAAGAATCTTCCGTTAAAAATTTTCAAGTTTATTTTTAATCAACTTCTTTTAATTTATAATTGTATGACATATTAAGAAAGGAAGAGTGTTTTTTAAGAAGAAAGGATATTATCCTCAAGAATGGAGTTCAAGTGTTTTATCAAAATTATTTTCCATCTAAGATAATAAAGGGTTCTGTTTTTATCCCTTTAATTACATTGATTTGATTATGTTGTGAGGGAATTATTTTTATGAAGTCATTTGCCTTATATGATTTGTTTTATAATGTCATGATGATTCAAGAATCCCATTTTTGTTACATGTGTTATGCGATGATGTATGATTTATGATTATGTGGAACACATAAGAAAGGATTCATTATAAGATGGGTGGGACCTATATCTCCCTCCAATGCATTGGGTAATGATTTTATATCTCATGAGATAGACAGGGCTGGAACGGTAGGTTATACCGGTTCAGTGAAACAGGACTGAAACGAGGGTTACTCGATTCAGAAAGGGACTTTGTCCACTAAGATAGTCTTGGCAATGAGTCATGACTAACAAGAAATGATTTTCCATGATTATGTGTGCATTCCACAAAGTTTCAAGTTTCATGTTATGATTATGGTGATCTCATTTTCACTTCTATGATTTATTCCATGTTAAGATATTATGATCTATTTTGCAGGTTATGATTTTCAAAAAGATATGATATGATTTTTATTTCCTTTATTTGCCCTTGCTGAGCATTTGAGCTCACCCTTTTATGTTTTCTTTTCCCCAGGTCAGGAAGATGGATATTAAGTAGAATATGCTAAAAGGGACCCTAGATATGATGAAATAAATGGGAGACACTGTAAAAGATTTATAAACCAGTTGTTTATGTTTCCCAGTTTCTAAAGACACTATAACTATACGGTCCTTTGTGGTTTTGTCATATGTTGTAATAAGTGTGCTTCAATTTTTAAGTATTAACAATGTACGTAAAGTATGGGTCGCTATAGTTGGTATCAGAGGAAAGGTATAGTCAACCTTTGGAAACTAGGATGTGAAAGCCTTAGTAAGAACTCTAAGGATAAGTCTAAGCATAGAACACAATCTTAGTGTTTTAGAAATGGCCATGAATACCCTAGGATAAGACCTTAAGTGTGAAATTTTATCCTTGATTTTGTGGTTTTCCTATTATAATTAGTGTTGCTCACACTATTCTTCTTGGTTTTAGTCAATGGCTAGAACCCGAAGGAACCGTGTTAATGCGGAATGCGATGGGAAATGCAATGATTGTCCCCCTGAGCAACCAAATGATATGGGAGCTGGAATGCAAAATCTTGTAGCCATTCTCACACAACTTTCTCAATCTATGAATCATGCAGGACTTCCAAACGAGCAAAGGAAGGAGCAACATTCTGTTGAATCCTTCATGAGGCAGCGTCCACCTTCTTTCAGCGGGTCTACTGATCCATTAGTTGCTGAACAATGGATTAGTACTAATGAAAAGATATTTTCAGTTCTTCAATGTTCTGAGCATGATAAAGTCATCCTAGCAGTGTATCGTTTGGAAGGAGATGCTGATCAATGGTGGAATCTTATTAAGATAACGAGGCAAAGGGACGAAATTGAGTCTATGGAATGGGACGAGTTCAAGAACTTATTTTTCAATAAGTACTTCCCTCGTATTCTCCGAACAAAAATGGAGAAAGAGTTTCTTGAACTGAAGCAAAGGGATGATGAATCTGTTGGTACCTATGAAGCAAATTTTACAAGACTTGCAAGGTATGCTTCTGGTATTATTATCCAACCCGAGAGTAAGATCGATCGATTCTTTAGTGGCTTAAAACCAATTCTTCGAAGGGCGTTAGCCATAAGGGACTTCAATAGCTACCAGGAAATCGTTCGATGTGCTCTCAAAGTCGAGATGGAGATTGGAGTAACCCATCAGTCACATGGGTTTGATAAGAAGAGGAATATGGAATTCAAAGGAAAATCTAAAGAGCACACTGAAAAGAAGATGAGCTTTCCCTTATGCTCAAAGTGTGGAAAGAAACATGGAGGGAGTTGTCTTAAAGGGACAAGTAAATGTTTTAAATGTGGAAAGGAAGGTCATCGGGCATTTGAATGCCGTGATAATGGGAAGAATATGTCTAATAACGCAAACAAAGGAAGGGATACACAGAATGAACCCACTACACCTCAATGTTTCAAGTGCAAGGAGATGGGGCATTATGCCAATCAATGCCCAAATCCAAGGGTTGATGATGATGGTCGACGTCAACAAAATCTTAAGGTTAAAGAAAAAGGAAAGTCACATGCAATTTCTATCAGCGATGTGGAGTATGATAACGAAGTGGTGAAAGGTACACTTACCATCCACTCTAAAGTAGCAAATGTTTTATTTGATTCTGGATCCACCCACTCTTTTATTTCTAAAGAATTTTCTAAGGGTATCACCGTATTACCTCAACAATTAGATGTTGAGTTAGCTGTGACAACACCTAATGGCACAACAGTCGCATCAAAAGTTTATAATTCTTCTCCGATCGAAGTTTGTGGGAAAGTTCTTCCTGCAAATCTTGTTATCCTTCCTTTAGTGGAATTTGATGTGATTCTTGGCATGGATTGGCTTTCTCTACATGGATCTCATATCAATTCCCAAAGAAGGGAAGTCACATTTCATATTCCAGATCAATCTACAATCGTATATCAATGCAAGGATGAACATAATCTTCCAGTGGAAATTTCTTCCATCTTATGGGTATTGATTCCACTAAATGAAGGTTATTTATCTCAAATGGTTGGTGAGAAACTCACGATTAAGAATATGCCCATTGTACGGGAGTTTGATGATGTCTTTCCTGAGGAATTACCGGGTCTTCCACCAAATCGTGAAGTTGAGTTTTCAATAGAACTCGTACCGGGTGCTTTTCATATTTCAAAGACACCTTATAGAATGGCCCCAATTGAGTTGCAGGAATTGAAGAAGCAACTCCACGAGAATCTTGATAAGGGATTCATACGCCCTAGTGCATCACCTTGGGGAGCACCTGTTCTATTTGTTAAGAAGAAAGATGGATCAATGAGACTCTGCATTGATTATCGAGAACTTAACAAGATCACTATCAAGAAGAAATATCCTCTCCCACGCATTGATGACTTATTTGACCAACTACGCAGAGCTCAATACTTTTCCAAGATTGATCTTCATTCAGGGTATCATCAATTAAGGGTCAAAAGGGAGGATATACAAAAGACGGCTTTCCGTACAAGGTATGGACACTATGAATTTATAGTGATGCCATTTGGTCTTACTAATGCCCCTGCTATCTTCATGGATCTAATGAATAGAGTCTTTAGAGACTATCTTGATCAATTTGTGGTAGTCTTTATAGACGATATTCTTGTCTATTCAAAGAGCAAGGAAGAGCATGAAGATCACTTGAGAATTATATTGAAGACCCTAAGAAAGGAGAAGCTTTATTCCAAATTTACCAAGTGTGAATTTTGGCTTCAAAAAGTTGCATTTTTGGGTCACATAATCTCAAAAGAGGGGATATCTGTGGATCCAGCAAAAACAGAGGTTATCGAAAGATGGTCGAGACCAACAATAGTAACTGAGATCCGAAGTTTTCTTGGTTTGGCTGGATATTATCAACGTTTTGTAAAAGATTTTTCACGATTATCTAATCCACTCACCAAGTTTACTCGGAAAGGAGTTAAGTTTGTCTGGATAGAGGAATGTGAAGAGAATTTCAAGGAGTTGAAAAGAAGGTTATCCAGTGCACCTGTGCTGACACTTCATTGTAGTGGAGAAAGGTTTGTGATCTACAGTGATGCATCCAAGAAGGGATTGGGGTGTGTTCTTATGCAAAATGATATGGTGATAGCTTATGCCTCACGACAGTTGAAAATCCATGAGCAAAATTACCCAACACATGATTTGGAGTTGGCTGCGGTAATCTTTGCATTAAAGATTTGGAGGCATTACCTTTATGGTGAAATGTGTGATATTTATACTGATCATAAAAGTTTAATGTATATTTTCACACAAAAGGAGTTGAATATGGGCCAAAGAAGATGGTTGGAGCTGATTAAGGATTATGACTTCTCAATCCATTACCACCATGGGAAAGCAAACAAGGTGGCAGATGCATTAAGTCGACAAGACCATGCTAGTTTATCCATGATGAGGATCACAAAAGATCCAATATTTATGGGTTTACAAAGGATGGATCTTGGAATTATAATGGAAGGGGAAAAATCTTATCATTCTCAAATGAATGTTAAACCATCTATACATGTGAAGATTAAAGAGGCACAGAAAGAAGATGTCGAGTTACAAAATAAGGTGAGAAATGTTCCTGAATTCAACCTTGTTTGTGATGGGATAATAATGTTCAGGAATCGGGTTTGTGTTCCTTCCATCCCCGAATTAAAGAAGGAGCTGATGGATGAGGCTCATAGTTCTTCATTCTCTATTCATCCTGGAAGCACGAAGATGTATAGGGACCTGAAAGAGTACTTCTGGTGGGATGGCATGAAAAGAGATGTTGCTGAATATGTCTCTCGATGCTTGGTTTGTCAACAAGTTAAAGCTGAGAGACAAAAGTCTAAGAGGATGTTACAACCATTACCCATACCCGAATGGAAATGGAAAAACATCACTATGGACTTTGTCACATGACTTCCTAAAACATCCAAAGGCAATAATGCTATCTGGGTCATAGTTGATCATCTTACAAAGTCTGCACACTTCATTCCTATTAGAGAGGATTTATCTCTAGATCAGCTTGCCAGGATATATGTAAAGGAAGTGGTAAGATTGCATGGAGTACCACTTTCTATTATATCTGATCGGGATCCGAGATTTACCTCGAAGTTCTGCCGAAGTCTTCAGCATACTCTGGATACAGAGTTGAGTTTCAGCGCTGCTTATCATCCCCAGACAGACGGTCAGTCTGAGAGAACAATTCAAACCCTAGAAGATATGTTGAGAGCTTGCTCTATGGATTTCAAAGGAGGTTGGGATCAACACCTACCTTTGGTGGAATTTTCTTAAAATAATAGCTTTCACCCCAGTATTCAGATGGCTCCTTATGAAGCTCTCTATGGAAGGAAATGCAGGACTCCAACTTGCTGGGATGAATTTGGGGAAAGAAAGCTATTAGGACATTATCTCATTGATGAAATGGAAGAAAAGGTCAGATGTATTCAACAACACATAAGCGCAGCTCAGAGTCGACAGAAAAGTTATGCCGACAACCGAAGAAAAGACCTAGAGTTTGAAGTGGGTTATAAAGTGTTCTTACGAATATCTCCCTGGAAGAGGGTTATGAGATTTGGAAAGAAGGGGAAGTTGAGCCCTAGATATATCGGTCCTTTCGAAATACTGGATCGTGTTGGGATGGTAGCTTACCGATTCGCGCTTCTACCGAATCTCTCTCAAGTTCACGATGTGTTCCATGTATCTCTCCTGAGAAAGTACATACCAGATCCTTCACATGTACTCAGCTCAGAAGTTGTACCGCTGGAGCAAGATCTTTCTTATGAAGAACAGCCGATAGAGATTCTGGATCATAGCGAAAAAATCCTACGAAACAAGACCACTCGATTGGTGAAAGTTTTATAGAGGAACCACCAACTTGAAGAAGCTACATGGGAGCTTGAGGATATGATTAGGGAGAAGTATCCTCATCTGTTTGTTACAAAGTGATGAATTTCGAGGGCGAAATTCTTTTTAAGCGGGGTAGAATGTAACACCCGAGACTCTTATGTTATATAAATCATCAAAGGAATCTTTTTCTACACAACACTTGCTTGGCTTCTTTACACGCAATCGCGACCTTCCTCGATAGCTTGCGTCGTACGCAATACCGAGTTTCACTAAACAACAATATGCTATTAAAACTAGCCGTTATGAATAGTAATAACCACTTTTTGAAATTTTATAATTTTTATTTTTCAAAATGGACTTCATTTTTGGACTCAGAATATCGAAATTAGCCTAGGATGAAATTTTGGTATTTTTATGAAAACTTTCAATTTTTTATGAATAGTGAAACCACTAAGTGGTAGGTTAAAAACTGAATTTTGCATAAAACATAATTTTACAGCTTCTGTGAATGGAATTTCAAAAATCCGATAGACACGGTTGATATCAGAAAGTAAAATGTGGTTCAATGAGATAAAAATAATTTTTTTGCTGAATAGTAACTTTTTACTATTTTTACCGCGGTTAATAGTAAATAGGGTAACTAAAGGTAAATATGATATTAATATTACCCTAACACATGTCCTAATTCTATTGGACCAGTGTAATTCGAACAAAAAAAACTTAGGAATAAAATATGACCATTTAGGCCCACTTGGATTAGATTAGGACATTTATTATTAATTTATTTAAAGAAGGATTAAAATAGTTAAAATCAAAGTTTAATAAGTAAATCATTTTTAATATGGGGTTATAAATAAGTTAAATTCGATTGTAAATATTAATTAGAAAGCTAAAAAGATTTTCTAAATGATGGTATTTTATTTGTAATTTTTAGACATTGAATATTTAATTTATTTATGACACAAAGATGATGCAGTAATTATCTTATTAATGAAATATTGACATAATTGATAATATAAATACCAAAATAAATGTAATTTAAGACTTTTTATGAATTCCAATAATTTTCTAGGTTACTAAGATATATTAGTGTCGATTTAATCAACTTTTTTCGAACATATAATTCTATTATGACTTTCACAAAAATCATATATCAAATAGTGTCAAAATTGACACAAAATAGTTTTTAAATAAAATAAAATATTATTAATTGTTATTTTATTCCTAAAAATCTAAGGTTCGGCCAAATGACTTAGATAAGGATATATATATTAATAATAAACAATTTGGGGTTCGTTTGGCATGTTATAGTAAGTGTATTAACCATATAGTGAAAGAAAACAAAAAGACATGGTAAAAGTTAAATTATTTAACTTAGAGTTAAATCTAATTGATAAGGTTAAAATAATACCCTAAACTTGTCGAAATCCTATTGGATGATATTATTTCGACCCATCCCCACTATAGCTTCGAAATAAGACCCTTTGGAACCATTATAAATCGATTTTGACTTTAATATAAAATAATGTTTTGAGATATTCCTAAGGTGCCCCTCTCCTCCCTTATAAAAGGGCACCTCCTCCCCCTCCTCCTCACACCAATTTGAGCACTCAAGCTCGGCCAAACCCTGCCATTTTCTCCTCTACACTTCCCTAGAATAATCCTAGAGGTCTTGGTATTCTTCAAAGACCAATAATGGTTCCCTATGTGGAGGATTCAAAGAGGCGTTCCAAAGAAGAGGTAATATCCATTACCGATCTTTTCAATTTCTTTCTTCTTCAACTTATTCTTCTTTAGTTTTTTCATGATAAAGTAATAACATAAGTATTAATTACATACTGATATTTTATTATAAATATTAAACAACCCTAATTCACCTTCTATCCATCCTATGGAAAAATGAAATCACCGCGCGTGCGTACGTACGGAATACCGTCTCCACGCCGTGGTGTAATCTATTTTCCACCATCACCTTACAAGGATGGGTATAATGGTGTAATGAGAAACTATTTATGATTATTATAAAGTAATATTGATACTGAAATAATATATACATACTCCAATACATTTCCATGATCATAGGAACGATATCATCACTCGTGCGTACGTACGGAATACCGTCTCCACGATGTGATGCGACTCGTTCTACATGATCATATTACATAGTAATTATATAAATGAATTGAGTGAATAAATATGATATATTTTACACTAATACCATTATGGATATAAGGTATCTATAACCTTAAAAGAAGAATAAGAATTTATTCGGCAAAACACGCATAAGAACAAAACGCAATAAAGACCCGAGTAACAAGTAACAATGAAATATTACTAACAAGAAGCTAAGAATATGACCATATATGATATCATATCAATATGTATGATTCTGGAACAAGTCAATAACATTATTTAAACCATTATATAGGATCTTCGGACACGTACAAATCAAATCAGACCTAAGGTAAGGGAAATATCACAATCTTATTTTTATCCGAGATTGTTTATACTTTAGTATTTACTGGGATGTATTTTATCATCCACATCCATGTTTCACAAATATGTAATATTATTTCCATCCACCTACAATTGTTTAAATCCATTTTTACCCTTCGGTGAGTTTTTAGTAAAAGAAATGAAAGGAATCTTTTTTCGTTTTTCGTACGAGGTACTTTTTGACTTTTCCGACAAAAGTACAAAGAATGTTTTATTTAACTTATACGGCATGAATGGATTTTTAAAACATTATTTCCAAGAATATTCCGTTAAAAGTTTTCAAGTTTATTTTTAATCAACTTCTTTTAATTTATAATTGTATGACATATTAAGAAAGGAAGAGTGTTTTTGAAGAAGAAAGGATATTTTCCTCAAGAATGGAGTTCAAGTGTTTTATCAAAATTATTTTCCATCTAAGATAATAAAGGGTTCTGTTTTTATCTCTTTAATTACATTGATTTGATTATGTTGTGAGGGAATTATTTTTATGAAGTCATTTGCCTTATATGATTTGTTTTATGATGTCATGATGTTTCAAGAATCCCATTTTTGTTACATGTGTTATGCGATGATGTATGATTTATGATTATGTGGCACACATAAGAAAGGATTCATTATAAGATGGGTGGGACCTATATCTCCCTCCAATGCATTGGGTAAAGATTTTATATCTCTTGAGATAGATAGGGCTGGAATGGTAGGTTATACCGGTTCAGTGAAACAGGACTGGAACGAGGGTTACTCGATTCAGAAAGGGACTTTGTCCACTAAGATAGTCTTGGCAATGAGTCATGACTAACAAGAAATGATTTTCCATGATTATGTGTGCATGCCACAAAGTTTCAAGTTTCATGTTATGATTATGGTGATCTCATTTTCACTTCTATGATTTATTCCATGTTAAGATATTATGATCTCTTTTGCAGGTTATGATTTTCAAAAAGATATGATATGATTTTTATTTCCTTTATTTTCCCTTGCTGAGCATTTGAGCTCACCCTTTTACGTTTTCTTTTCCCCAGGTCAGGAAGATAGATATTAAGTAGAATATGCTAAAAGGGACCCTAGATATGATGAAATAAATGGGAGACACTGTAGAAGATTTATGAACCAGTTGTTTATGTTTCCCAGTTTCTAAAGACACTATACCTATACGGTCCTTTGTGGTTTTGTCATATGTTGTAATTAGTGTGATTCAATTTTGAAGTATTAACAATGTATGTAAAGTATGGGTCGTTATAGTATAACCCAAGTTTAAATTTACCATTACAATGAGAATGTTTTGAAGCTCGAGGAAATGTCTTATATGAATGAATCACCTAAAATGAGGCCTATATGGTATTAAACACACACTACTTTAAAGTTAAGGAAAAATAAAATTGTGTTTAAATGAAAAATATTGGGGCCTATATGGCAGAAAAATCAATATACTTTGAATCCAATGCTAAATACATAGAAAAATGAATTTCCATCACTATGGGGTATTAAGGAATTTAATACATCTTCCTTGAATCATGAACCATAGCTAGAAGATAATACATTACCACCAGAGATCTATTTTAGGATATAGATATTTATTATATTTAAGCCATGATGAAATGGTTTATAAAAAAAAAATCATTGAGGCTAAGAGATCTTTAAAGAAGAACACATATCTAAACATGTTAAAGAGAATTTCTATAAATGCAACACCATCGATAGCCAATGAGCTATTATATATGGTTTTGAACTAGGGATTTTCAGTTATACTTATAACAAGATAGTTCACATGGTACATAAGGCATATACATAGTGATTTCTAATTAATAAGAAACCATTAGTCCATATGTAAAATTATGAACTCTCATATACCAAATAAATGCAATATAAAAAAATTGAATTCTTTTCAATTAGTTTAATGAAAAAGGATTTAATTTATATTATATTTTAATTTTTTATAGAGGCTTCACTAAATCATTAGGAGTATTGGAATCATTAACATTATTTTTATAATGTTCTCGTAAAAATCATGTTATAGCAAGATCACTACATACTTCATGAATTCAATATAATTATTTCATTCATTTGTGGGGTTTATATAATAAAATGTAGTTTTCCTCCCTTTATGCCATTATTATCATCTAAGTTAGGATAATTTTTATTGTTCACATTTAATGTTTTAACTACAATAGATAAAAAATTTCAATATTACCTTGACACTGCAAACATTATTTTACATAGCTTCTCATAGGAAACAATAATTAAGGCTTCCACCACTGGAATGTCACCCGAAATCAAAGTTCAATCCAATTGTATAAGAAGGTTTATGCTTCATATTCCAAATCATTCCTTCTGAATACATCATATTATTGAATCCATTACTATCTAAAAAGATGATTCGTGGATTGTAATACACACACATATTATTATTTGTTATGTTACTGGGGTGTGTTACATTAATTTGAATGTTATCATTATTCCTGCAAACCATTTTTTTCCAATTTCAGAAATCATGTTTAAAGGATACTGATACCCATTACAAACATTAAACCAAGAAGAACCATAATCCATCAAAAACCTCAAAATTTCAAATTCAAATTTCAAGACCTAACATCATCAAACCCAAAACCCTTTGACAGATAATCCATACGCACATGTCCACCTGATGCACCTCCACCTCAAACAGAGCATCCGCCCGTCGATCGTTCACCGGAACAGCTTTTCGGCTAGACCAACCACTAGGAAGCATCACCTTCCCTTGCCAAAAATCACCAGGAAAAAAGATCCAAACATAGAAAATACCCAACAACCACACATCAAAGAACATCTCATCGAACCTCCCATACCAATATGAAAATTCAAATACAAAACTCTCACATATAAGATTGCAAGAGGTGGAAGGGGATTTATTAGAAAGCATCAGTCGAAGCATCACCGCGAAATCAAAACACATCGGCTCCAAACAATCTCCATCCTATAAATCATCCAAAAAAGAAATCAGTTCAAAAAACACACATAAAGCTAAGAACATCACCAGATTTACAATAGAAATCCCAATCTCAATCCTGAAATAGATCCCTCCATCGCTATTCGGAAGATCCACAAATAAACCTCCAAATGCCCAGATCTGTGGACGAGGTGCTGATCTCGAACCTCCGTGGTTGGAACTTATGTGTAGATTCAACACCATGCCACCTTGAAGAAGAAGACACCAGTGCACATCAGTCGAGCCAACATGAAGCCACCACTGTAAAGACACCACCACCTCGAACTGCTGAACAAGAGAGGAGAAGCAGATCCGATCCAGGATGGACGTGGGGTGAGAGAAACCCTAGCGGCACTGTGCCCCTTACAGGCTCCTCTCCCCTGGAAATTCATTAATTTTTTTCTTCATTATTCATTTCATATATAGGAAACTTCCCAAAATTTTTATTTCACTTTCAAGAATATTTTTTCATAGTTTGATGCACTTTCTGAATACTTCACTATCTTTTTAGTTTATAGTAGTTACAAGGTAATCAAAATGCATTTTTTTATATATGTATATATTGTTATATGCACGAATTAATTCTTTTATTATTTTCAAAAAACCATTAATAGTTATTTTATATTTTCATTTATATATCAATATTTTAAAAATTTATACTTTGATATTACTATTACTGAGGCCCGGAGTATCATATGGTGGAAAACAAATAAAAGAAGGTATAAAAGCAATTACATTGACATTAACTAAGGCATGAATAACAATTTTGATGCTATGAAGGTTTCTAATTCATTGAAGACTGACATTCATGGGAACTCGATCTAGGTTTTCACTATTTATGATAGATTGGGAATTTGAGGTTACTTCATGAATTATAATGGATTTTTCTTTTATGATTGACAAACTCCCTATCAAGGTTAGATCAAGGGAAACATGGATCTTGCTTCCAAGGGAAATGCATACATGTATGTAGAATGAAACAGAAACATTTGATAAGAAAAGTGATGAGATTAAACTCTTGTATAGATACACTTCAACAGTAAACATTATTTAGACATACATGCACATTTATTGGTGGCATGTAATGTTTATGCATACATTAAACTCTTGTATACAAACGTAATAAATATATAATGTTCCATACACTTCAACAGTATAATGTACTATATACATTGCACTCTTGTTTACAAATGTATACATTACATTACACTCATGTTTTGTATAATCATGTATGTAAACAGATTTGTAAAATACTTCTATTTTTTATATTAGAATTATTATTTTTTGAATGTAATGAACATGATTTGATTTAATGGTAATGAAACATTAATTCATGGACCGTATTCCCACAGAATATTTTCAATTAGTTGTAGGAGACTAATCTATGTAGATAATAGAGAATTTTCTATTTGAAGTGTGGTATATTAGTGTAGTCAGTTCTGATACTCTTTATTTCTGTTTCACCTAAGAGGGATATTCCCAATTCAGGAATCTATTTTAGACACCTGTTACTGAGGCGTGATTTATCATATGGTGGAATAGAAATGAATGAACACATGACAACCACTACATTGATATGAACTCCATGAATAACATTTTTCACCTATCATGGTGGGTATATTTTTGAAGATTAACTTTCATGGGAACTCAATCAAGGATCTCAGTTTTTATGACAGATTGGGCATTCAAGGTTTGTTCTTGAATTATAATAGATTCATCTTCTTTTCTTTGAAACCTCCCTATATAGGTTGGATCAAGATCAACATGGATATTTTTTTTCTCACTGAAATCATTTATTTGTTTGTTTAGGAACATTTAATGCAATTAAGGATCCTAGGATCTGATTCAAACTTTTGGAGACCACACTATAGGTACTTGTTTAAAAATAGTTATGGTTACTCCACATTGTGGTATTGATCGTATTGATGTCATCCAATGTTCTTTGGATGAATACAGGTAAATGTTTTTATTATATTATTTTATCTGGACCGGCTAAATTTTAATACCAATACCTTTTTGATGAAGTACTTAGTTAGGATTTGAATATAGGATATTGATATTGGGAAGATAGTGGAAGTTTGTCACTTGATATGGCTAGACAGATTATGTAAACAATGTTCCAATTGTTGGTGAATTACACTCTTGTTTATTTATTTATTTATATGCTGCTGAATATTATTTACAAATACAGTTATGGTTACTCAACACCATGTTATTGATGATATTGAGGTGTTCCAATGTTGTTGGGTTGTCTACAGATACATGTTTTCGTGATACTATTTTATGATATTATTTTATGTGTACCAACTAATGATTAATATAAATTCTTTTATGATGAATTAGTTAGAGGGAAATCTAATATGACCATGCCTGGGTGTATTGTAGGCTGCTTCTAGATGAGGATGTGGTTGTCAAGGCCAAGGTTATTTTTGCAAACAATGGTTTATTCATGGATTTGGTGAAGGGCCTTCAGGGTTTTTTCCCATTATTATAGATGGATGATTTCCTTAAAAACATTTGCATTGAAGTAGAATATTCTTGGTTTGTTCTCTGCAACTAAAAGGCCATGGTTGATAGCCAGTAATAGCCTGGGATTAGATCTCCTGAAATTGTGACTGTGGAGACCCTAAAACCATACAGTGATTTTCAAATATTAATGTGTTGTAAACTGTTATTGAAATTTGGTAATAAAAACCATAGTAATCCACTATATGAATTATAAATTTTTTCTATTAGTTTAGATAGAGATTTAAATTCTGAAAAAGTGTTGAGACATATCCATAAATCCCACTCTCCCTCATTTGGAAGACATTCAACACTCAATGCATGTTATATATCAATAGTTCATTTCAAGTGGTGTCTATTGTCAACTGTATTTCAAATATTATAATTTTGATAAAACCATAAAAATTTTATTTTATCTGTATTTTAGTCTTATTCACATTCATTGTATGAAAGATAAAATGATAATGGACATCTATGTGATATGTTTATATGAATATTTCTTATGAATCACATTAATATTACATATTCATCTTTGAAAATATCTTTATTTTAATTGTTATCAATATCATATTTAAACTCTATGTTATTTGTTACATTTTCTTTACATAATATGTATTATAGAACCTGAAATACTTCCACAAACTCTTTTCGATCGCTTCTACTCCCAGAAAACATTTTTTATTGTTTTTCATTAGTTCTATCATAATATGTCCTTCATAGACATTATCTATGCACGTTCTAGTGTTAATATTTCTGAAATATTTCCAATATTTGATCTAAATCTATAGAGGCTTGATTCTACAAATTTTTAATGAGATTTGGGACAAAAACAGATGGCTTCCAAACATTTTTTTCTTCACTGCTCAACTACAAGCCTCATGAGCAAAAGGGCGTACTGAAGAATATTCTGGAATATTTGATTCCATTACATGGAAGGAGTATATGCGTATTTTGGGGATGGTAATAATGGGATGGTTACTGATTTTTTTATCACAATCGACAATATGTAAAATTAATTACATGTTATAATTATCATTATAAACTACATTAACAGTTCTGGAATATATGTATTATATAAAATAAGTGTTTTTTATTAGTGATTTATAATCTTCAATCCATGTACAATAAATGTTTAATACTATGTTTTCGAATATTCAATTAAGTTATAATTTAGAATTTTTCATTAACATTCTGTAATATCTCAAATATAAATGAAATTATATAATTTGTATTGTAATCAATATTATGGAATCTAAAATATTTTTCAGTGGGTTATATTCATTTGTATGTGTAATTTTTGGTTGTAATGTGTCTCAAATCTATAATCTATTAGAGAAAATTCACACAAATAAAACATTATCAAATCCATGAACAATTTAAAATTATCGATTATGAAATCTCAAATCTATGTCTATAATGTGTCTATAACATGATATTTGTAAAATCTGGAATCATTGTGTGTTAACAATGTGACCACTAAATTGTAATATTTTTATGTTTTATTTATTACAAAAAAAATAGTTCATCGGGATTTGGGTATTTCCTTTAACTTATTTATAATAACAATTACAGTATAATAGATTCAATTTATTATTTGTTCTCAATTATTGTATCACAAAGATCATTTCTTATTTTCATTTTTATACAACAGAACAAGATTTTTTTTATTATATTTATATTCACATCAATTTATTTACAATGACTTCATGTGTTTCCCAAGTTTTTGGGTGAATTTGAAAATATTGTCACAATGATGAAAATAGTACTACAAGATGAAAATCCATTTTAGTGTTTTTCACATTCAATATAATGTATATTACAAATTTTTGGGGAGGGTGGATTTCAAAGATACAATGAAAACATGAAAGACACACATGAAAAAAGATATGGTGACTCGATATCAAAACATCCCCGACACCCAACATGGAATCTACCACTAAGACCAGCCCTGGAGGCTTCAATACAATATATATTATGAAATATTTATATATTTTCAATTTATATCATCCAAATTTTCTATAGGAATATCTATTAAGTGCACAATATGAAAAATCCATTGAATGATCAATTGTATTATTTTTCAAAAAAAATTAATTCTTTGAAATTCATATTCAATGTAAACAGTGATTTATGTGAATCTATTTCAACTATTTGTATTTAATATAAAATATATTATATATTCTTTTTCTATTAATCATATAGAACAATTTTCATGAATTTAAATGTTACTGAAATAGATGAAGGAGATTTCTCAATTTCTGTTCATTATACTTTTACAAACATAACCTTCTATACTTATTTTATTTTTATAATAACATATAAAAAGTGTACTGAGATTTTTTGTATAATTAAAATTACAACGATAGATTAAATTAGAATTGAAATCATTTAAACTTTTCAAGAAATACATGATTTAATAATTTTCTCCCTTTTTCCCGATATATTCATTTATGATGTTTGTTCTGAGGAAAATTAATAGATAAATAGCTTCCCTAACAAATCTTTACCATCATTTTATCCTATGAAACACAACTCTTCTATTTTATAGCAGTAAAATTAATTTTCAATAAACTATGCATAAATGATTTATTATAATCATACACTTTCACAGAATAAAAAAAATTTTACAAAAAAATTAAATACCATTTTCCAGATGTGAAAATTTTCAAATAGTATTATGAATATAGTATGGATGTATTGTTTGAAATCACATAAATTTATATTCATACTTTATGAATACACTGATTTAATTTATATACACATGTTCACATAAATGTAAATATATATTAATATAGAATGCTTCCAACTACACATGTCACCATCAGTCTTCACTCTATTTCCATGTGTCAGGGATAACCCAAACACTTCATTTCTTATTTAAATTTCCCTTCCACACTCTCAACAAGTGACAAAGATTCCAAAGATCATCACAACAATTTTTTACCATTTCCATGAAAAATTGTTATGTGATTATAATTTCATGAAAATGAATGGGTTGGGTACTAGTTCATTATTAATGAATCAATTTTGAAATTTTTGGAAATTATTTTAAATATAGTTTCTAAAAATACAATTAAAAATAGTTTTGAGAAAAATAATTATTTAAAGCATAAAATTGATTTTATACCAAAATGATGTATATTGATGATTAAAATTATGTTAATTAGGTTATATTTATTACAAGGATAATTATTTTATTTTAAAATAAATTAAAAATATAAATTTGGCTTCTGAAAAAAATGAATAAATGAGAGATATCAAGAATAGTATTTCTTTGAATAATAATATTTCATAGAATTATATAATTTGAAGAATGGATTTATAAGATAAAAATTCTATTTTTAATTGAAATATAATAATTAAAAAATATATATGTTTGGTCTATAAAAATGGATTCATAAACTTTAAATTCATTCTTATATCATTATAATGTCATAAATTGACATTAAAAAAATGCTATTATTCACTATTCACCCAAAAATAAATTATTTATGAAAAATATGAAAATTAAGCTTAATAATTTATTGATATTATTACGTAAAATTAAAATATATAAATTTAATAAATTTATCTTCTAAAATACAAAATGTACTGAAAACCCATTTTTATAGAAAATAGGATTTTAAACATTAATTGTACTTAATAATATATGATTTCATTTTTATATCTGTGTTCTTATTTCCAATAAATTAATATGTAAATTTATATTAGAAAAAATTTCAACATATATTTCATAATGAGTTTAGTCACATTTATACCTTACAAACCCACTACTATGTTATAATTTTAAAATTTAAAGAATAATTTTTTGATAGTATATCAAAATTTGTTTATGATTCATGATTCATGTGGTACACACTATATAATACATTATAAAATCCTAGGGTGTTTAATTTTGGGCATATTATATAATTTAATAACTTTGTCTTTGTCTTTCCACTTCATAAAAACCCAATGATGCAGTAAATATACCAAAATTCTATAAAATTACCCCACTCTAAATAAGAAATATATGAAATTAACAATAAAATTTCCCTCAATTTGTATAGGGTGTTATAATTTGTTTCTTACAATCATCTTTATTACTATATGAAGAAAACTACCCTTTACCGTATTTTTTTCTTTATTAATGAATTATTTATGACTTCTAGAATTTATAAATACCCAATAGCCATTAATATTAGATTCAGAATATCCAGTCAATAACATATTTTCTTAGATCAAAATTTTGGACCCTAATCACCACAATACCTATAACACACATCCCTATTAAATAAATCTATTTGAAAATAACAAGGTAAAGAGAAGATTATGTGGGAAGTGATTTACCCTATTGATGTATGCCTAATCAAAAATAAAAATACCATATCACCAAAAAAATTAAACTACTAAAGAATGAAATCATTCGAAAAAACAATATAATTCCCAAAGTTGGTTTAAAAATAATAAAAATATGAAAACATCTACAAATAAAATCTTAAGTGAGCAACATTTAAAATATCATAATATATAAACAAACCAATACTTTTTATATTTATAAGAGAGAGTTATTTCCTAATCTGAAAAAATAGAGATACTTATCTCCTAAAGATATAAATCCTCATCTTCTAGAGCCTTTCCCTTACAAGGATCTTAGGAATTAAGATTCTCATGCCTCCTTATGAACACATATAGGGTGTTAGTACAAAGTACCCAGTAGAACATCAGCACACTACCCCTACCTATCTATTATAATATCAAGTCTTTGTATTAATATAATAACTTATAAAAGTTTTAAAATATAAAATTAATCTATTTAACATATGAATACATCTGTTAAGAAATCCACTATGTCCATTAACTAAAGAATCCTTATAAACCATATATAGAAAATATTGATGTTTTATAAGATAAATATAAAATATTCCAAACATTATATATGATATGTAAAATAATAAATTTTAATCAGTTAACCTTTGAATCATATCAATAATGTTAACTCCATTGTGAATTTAAAGAGTTCCCTTTTATAATACTATTAAAATAGTATTTTTAATAAAAAAATAGATGATCAATCACTTCACCCCATATCACTACTATTACAACACTATAAAGTTATGTGAGAAATATTTTGATGAATCATATTCTATTGGAAGAATATAAAGGAGATTCCAACACATGATATATTTACCAATATTGGAATAATATAAAATAGAAATTTATATTGTGACAAAGAGGATATAATAATTTTTTAATTGAATAAAGGAAATTGTAACATAAACATTACAGAGATGAGATACTATATCAAGAATCATACTAACTATGGAAAATGGATCATCTTATATGGGACAAGAAATTAATAGATAGTGTTTTATATGTTTTCATGTTTTGAGAATCCTGAAATTAAAAAATATAGATTATATAGGTTCTATTATTTACATAAGATTAAAATTATACCTTAAAAACAATATTGGAACCAAACAAGAATATATTAAGAAACCACCAACCACTCATTAGCCAACAACTACTTCGTACAAGTACACATTTTACTTTGTATCAAAACCAATAGGTTTTTTAACTCTTCCAAGATACCATAGGGTACCTATTACTAAGACACCAAGTATTGAATGTAATTTTTTGTAAAAAAACACAATTATTTTCCAAATTAAATCTTCCATTACGTTATCCATTTTAAACTATTAATTTTACATTTTAATAAATGAATAATTGTATATTGAAAACTAATTACTAAACATTAGGAAATGTGCCATTAACCCCCCCCCCCCACCATCATGCACTCATTATAGATAAGCATTTGAAAAATTGTAGTGGAAAAACATATGATATTAAGTTCAAATATTTGCTTCACACTCCCAATATTAATCTCAAATATAGAAAACATACAACCATACCATGAATGAGATTCCCAAACTACTCAATGATATAAATTGGTTTCTCAAAATAATTACCATATTCTTCCAATTTTATACCACTGAACTCAATATTATGACCTACACCATGTAGGATTCTTTTAAACCAATAAATATAGAAAAACATATCCTTGAAACTAAATAAGGATCCAATGTTTGTGTAAAGCATGTTTCTATTATAATATTAATGACTTAAAATGGAATGATGAACCAAGGAGTTAGTTTATCTCAATTTCCCTCTCATTGATGTCCTAATTAAAGAGAAACTAATAGGTACACTATTTCAGTGACCTGTAATCTTGTAGCTTGTAACCTATAATTAACTGATGAATTCTAGTATATTTTAGTAGTTATTAACAATTATTGAATCAATTTCACCCACTCAATTTTCTCTTACACTATATTTGGACCAATCTAATGTGATTCACCGATTTATATACAAAATTATGGTGAAAAATAAGGTCTATTATTTAGTTATTTAAAATGTGAATCTAAATGGATGATCAATAGTCATTTTCCTAAGAAAAATCTACCTATGTAAAATAGTTTTCTAATGTGAAACTACAATAAAGGATACATGTCTAAATCATATTTTATATAATGAACTTTTTCTCTAATTAGTCATTAATCTATTTTGGGTAAGCTATGAGGATTTTAATTGAGTATCAATATCTTGAGACACTTTCCAAAATCTAAAATTCATTATTAGGTTAAGATAAAAAAACAACACCTACTAAAATCATATTAAATTTTATTATCTCGCAAATATAAAATTTCCAAAATTTAACAATGGGGTTTAGAAAAAATAAATATATGATTTTTTTCATGGAAAAGAGATCCATAATCACTCCCACAATATTATAAAATTATTATGATCTCGATAAGGTGGTCAAAAAATATATTGTTATTTCATCCCATTTACATACCGATACATAGATTTGTTTTAATTCATCAATAGGGCATTTATGTTTAACATTTACTTATTGTCAACTGAGATATCTGAAATCAAAACATTTTATCTCTATTATTATACTATAACACAAACATTTATTATATATATCAGGATACATATTGGATGCACTCTGTTGAACAACCCATATGGAAGATTGACACAATTTCTTAATTTCATCTCTCATGAATATAATAACCATAATCCATTAAGGGATAAAATATAATGAATTATTATATAGATATTATCCCTCAAGTATCTCCCTACCATTGAGTAATTCTTAAAAAATGACTTATTCATAATTCAGGATTTGAGAAGCCTTAACTAATTCAGCAACCAAAGATAAAAAATTAATATGGAAAAAACATTTCCCATTCTGATACTTAACGATATCTAAGTGAATCTCAACTATCAAGGACATCATTTTACATTACTCATTTCCCTTATACAAATTCATAAGTTTATAGCACCTACTAAGGAAATCTTAAACTATATTACCTGTACTAGCTGTATAAAGGTGTTTAAAATCAATTGATTTCAATAATCCAACCTATATTCATTTCATTAAACATAGATATCCTAGAGATAATTTATACATAATTATCTTATAATAAATACATTTTATGAATAATGATTTTGAGATATAGTTCATCCAATATTTTAGAGATACACTCTAATATTTATTTCAAGATCACAGTTTTTGTAGTTCTTTTCATGTGGATGAAAAATCTGTGAACAATAGATATTTTGCTAATTCTCCTATATAAGAACATAACCAAGTCCCATAATTGAGGCATCAAAATGAACTTAAAATCACATAAAAATTTAGGAAATATCATGAAAAAAACTGTGTCAAAAAACTTATTTTAATTCTTAAAAATATACATCAAATTGATTAAACAAAATGTAATTATCCTCTTATTTTATTAATTAATTAATGGGATTGGATATTAGGGAGAAGTCTTGAGAGAGTGGTGGTAGTTTTTGGGGAGTCCCATTACAATTTAAATCTAAAATAGTGTTTGGGGTTTCACTGAAGGCCTTATCACCACTACCTTTTATGGATTGAATGAAATACCATCATCCAATACTATGTGATAAGGGAAATTGACTTCTTCAATAAAAATCATAATTTTGACATCTTAACATAAATTTTGTGATATCATAATGTCTCTAATTCAATATGAAAATTTTGGTCATAGTCTTCATAAGATATAACGTATATGAGGATTTCATCCATAAAGATAACCAAAAAAAAGGCTAATAAGGGTTAAAATATCTTGTTCATTACATCAATAAAAACAGTAGTTACATTCATCAATCAAAATGGACTTACCAGGTATTCAATGTGACAATATTAGTTTGAATATCCATCATTAGAATTAACTTTACTCTTGCCCAGAGATGACAATAACCATTTTACTTGTAAATATTTCAATACCACTTTCTCCATTCAATTTATTAAATCAGTCATCAATTTGATGCAATATACTGTAATGACCCATGTTATTAAAAGTTTTGAAATTGTGAGGAAATTTGAATTTATGTTTTAGAGAAGGGTCAGGGTGATCTTGTTGCTATGATTTTTTCTTCTGATGGATTTTCATGTCAGTAAGTGGGTGGGCCACACCCTGAAGATGGGATAATAATGGAGCAAACTATCTCTAAGGAATGAAACATGGAATCAAGGTAGTATGTCGCTCTATGACTAGTGGTTGTTAAGGTGTAGTGGTTTTTGGGGGGTTTTCACTAATTAAAAGACTCTTACAAAAGAGTATAATGTCATAGATGAGGATTTTATGATGTAATGGTTACAATTACATAATTATTTTAGAAAATGTAAACACACTTCATATTGGGGAATTCCATGGCTAGGGAGTCATGATGTGGTAATGGCCCTTAATGAATTGCATTTGGTAAAAGGGAAAATATTACCTAAAAAGTTCACACCATGGTGAAGGTAAACATTCCATGACCATATATAAGAGTAAATCTTTATGTATTAATTTTATAGTCTTTCATGGATAATGAAGGTCACTGGATGACCCTAAGGTTATATATTTATATCCCTCCATGAGTAGGTGATGTTTTGTAAACCATGGAGGCCATGATGTTGAGTGGTGATGCCCATCTCATGTAGGGGTGAGGACATGTAATTATTTCCTAGGGAAACACATTTTGGTTCTTCCTAAATGAGGTGTTTTATTCCATGACCCAATTGGTAATTTCATAAGGTGTGTATGTCCAGTTCATCACATTGTAAGCCAATGGGACAAGACATAGTGGGGTACAATCTAATTTATTTTTAATATGGGTAGACCATCGATTTCTTGGAAGTTCCATTACACAATTTGTAGGGAAGAGGGGTATACATAGGGATATTTTCTAAAATCCTTCTCCCTTATTCCTCTGAATGATCCCCATGAAGAGGGGTATTTCTTGTGTGTTTCTATGATTATTTGAGGTTATTTAATCCCTTAATTTATAATTTTTGTCAATACTATTATTTAACCATTGATTTTGGTGTCTTTTTGATATATTTTGAGGTTGGTTCTGTTAGACCATATTGTAATCAAATGAGATGATTGGTATTTTTCTTAGCTTTTCTACTGGGGATCCTAGGAGGATGAACACAAAAATTATTGTGTGCTTTCAGTGGTGTGGTGTCACTCAGTGATTTTTTTGAAGTTATTCCTCTTTATTTTATAATAAATAAACAATTTAAAATAATTATAATTAAGTATCTAGAATGTATTTGCTTGAATTGGGGGTTGGCGATTGATATGATATTAGAGAATCCATAGACAAATCTTGATGAGGATTAGTGGATAACAGAAATGATAGTAGGTCAATGTGGTACATTGGTGGTCCCTTTAATACAATTCCATATACATTTTTATGTAAGAATGTGCAAGTAGACATGTTTGTATATGCATTTGGGAAAAAGGGATTGGGACCGAGAGCTCCCTTGTTGAATAGAGAGGATGGAATTGAGCCTCCGGGTTTTTAGGGAGATCTAATTTGCAATTTGGGTATTTCAGAGTCTATAGAAGAATATATTTTAAATAATTAAGGTTCTAGTTGAGTTTACAAGACATCCTAAGTTGGTATTGTGATATAAGATGGGTTTCTTATAGCCTAGGCCATATTCCTTAGGCTAATTTTCTGGGAATTAAATTACTTGTCACAGTGATGATGGGCGAAGAATTCGGAATTATCACACATGATAGAAAACACACGCACTATGGTTTATTAGAGACTTAGTGTGTAAAATGAGTATGATAATTCATCATTTCACATAGTGTTATATAGATGGTGTCCTATCGATGATGGGTTTTGAGATCTCTATGGGGAGTTGTGGGATGAAACTCAAGTATGGGTTTTCAGAATTGTATTGATGAATTTTCACATGAGTTCTATGTTCAATGGAGTGAGTTAACTTGATATGGTAATTAGTTTATTATACATGATTGTGAGGTGGAATAAGTATAGGATTGAAATGGCCTTTCAAGGATTTTTTATACTTGAGACTGCATGTTTAGAATTCATCATGCGATGATGACTGTATATTTGTACTGATGAGGAATGGTTGGGTTGGGTTTTGAGAATAGAAGAAAATACATTATTATATAGGCAAAGATGCCGATAGGTTTTGTATACTATGCATGTGTGGCAGAGATGGCATAGTGGCAAGTATCTTATGGGTGTAGATGGATGATAATATGTGATTTAAGATATAGGTCTACGTCACAAGTGACTTACACCCATGTGATGAGATGGTGATGTTTTGGGTTGGGTTTTGATGCCCTTTTTTTGTTTCATGCATATGAGATCCATGTGCATATTGTATGAAAAGACTATTTGGAAGGCCTCACCTTAAGTGTGGAGGTCTTGTAATGATCATACCATAAGTGAAAAGGGAGTGGGCAAGTTTTTTAATTGAGGCCCACCATAGGAGAAGATATTGGTAGGTGTTGTATGATTGATATGATTTATCCCCTATGTAGAGGGGTTGGTCTAAAATTTGATGTGTGACTACCCCTAGGTGAGATGGGATGGCTTGATAATAGATATGTGACCTCCTCTAACTGAGGGGGATGAATCAATACATGATGTGTGATGAAACGTAAGTGAGGGGATGGTTTGAGACATGATGTGTGAACTCCCCCAAGCAAGAGGGTATATTTAAGGGAATGATGTGTGATATCACATGTGTGAGGGGGGATAGTTTGAGATTTTATTTGTGACCTCACTTGGGTGAGAAGGGATAGTTTATTTCTTAAGATGTAACATTCCCTAGTGAGAGGGGATATATCATTACTAATATAACCCATTGTTATAAACCCATAATAATTGAGAGAGGGTGGGTAATTTAATTATGTACCCCACCCCGGGAGAGAGGTTAGTTGTTGACACAAGTTAAAACACCCTATCGAACATTTTTGAGTATAGATCGAGGCCTTGTTAGAAACCCTACTCTATATACTTAGGTATGGTTGATACAAATTAAAAAACCCCAACCAAAATTCTTCATGTATGGGTTGAGGTATGGTGTGATACCCTACCTTTAATAATTGGTTTTTGGTCTGGATAGGTGTCATGATATCACATATTCTCCATCGATGGATGAGTAGGTATGGTCATTTGTCGTGGTGGCCTATTTAACACAGAATTACTTAATTCATAATATTATGTGTTATTTCTATATCGTTTAAATTACATTTGAATAGAAATATATATATTTTTCATATATTATTAGAACATGGGGTGTCCCTACTATGAAGTATTTCTCACACCCTGCATGGGAACTAATGTGATCACACACCCCTTATGTCTATTTTACATGTTTGATGATAAGTTGTGAAATTTATTAAGCTAGAGAAAATCAAAAATAACTTATTGATGGGATTTTGGTGAGGATCAAGGATGTCAGTATAGTGTCTGTACTTTATTTTTTTATATGGGATCATCCACTAGGTGATCAGTTGATGAATAACCGTAGGAATTACTTTCATTTGTTATTGTATTGATTTGTTTATTTATTTTGAATAATTTATTTATTCAAAATTCATTTAGTTTGATCATTAAATTTACACTAATGGTTATGATATCAATGTCATTCTCTCTAAAAAAACTTTTTAGACCCTCACTATTAGTCAAGAACCACTAGAGTACATGGATGCATGCTTGAGGTCATGTGATGCACCGAATGGGATATTGAAATGTGATCTCATTGGGGGTATTAGAAAGTGGTATCAAGTTGTCTATTAATTTGTCTATCAATTTTAGATATCTTAAACGAGTAATAGAAATGTGTTAGATATTGTGATGGACCTTAGACAGGAAAGTCATAATCATCATTCTGGTGTTAAGTCTGTGTTACTACGGTTACCTGATTTGTATTCATGGTTTTCATTATTATGATTGAGATATTTATTAAATAATGATGCATTTATTTGATACAATTATTTTGGTTTAGGATCATGGTCCATAGTTGCAAGAGGTGTGTTTATAAGAATTGTATTTTACATGAAGGATTCACTTGACATGCATTTAGTTTTTTTTGATTGATTTCACTAAAGAATAAGGGTTACACTATTTAAAGTGTCAATAATAATATATATAGTGTTTACCTATATAGCTACATGGTTCCTTACTACTTAGTTAAACCAAGATGTTTTTATGATGATTGTTAATGTGGATCCCATCATGGGATGTTTTATAATGATGTATTTCTAGTACCTATGTACAAGGGATGTACAATGACCTCTAGTGGGTTAGTAGAATAATTTTATGCAATGATAATAGTTTTTATATTAATTTTGGGTATGGTAGATATGATTCTTGATTGGAAATGGATTACTTAATAATGTGGATACCCATATAAGGGTCGATTAAATTCATGAGGGATTCGTTGTGCATTTGTCATGTAAAACACTTATAGTGCTTTTGGTATTGAGGTTCAGTTTAGAGGGATCAATGTTTTGATGTCATTCCCTATTTGTTTTGGCTGTAGTTTTTGAGTTTCATAGTGGAAGTATCGCAAGCCTTGGCATGACTAAAGTGATATAATATTATCAATGATTAAGAAACATTGATTCTTTTTGTAATTTGATATTAATATGAAAGATAACCATTCTTATTTATTTAGGTATGTAATAATAGGTTTAGAGTAACTAAACTCATTGGAGGATGAGTTCGGTTGTGCAAACATGTGATACAAGAACACAAACCTATTGGGTTCACATCATTTCAAAATGGATGGTGGAATAAGAACAAAAACTGATTGTTCATTATAGGTTAACCTTTCTCAGAAATAGGTGTGTGAGTATTTGAAAAAAAATTTGGGATAAGCCTTGATATTTGAGGGAAAGTGAGTAATGGTTACCTGTGGTTCTTTTTAATTTTTATAGAATAGTGTATGGGTTTTCCACAATCCGTTAAATATTTTCATTATTTCATAGGAACCAGAGAGAACATGAGAGGTTTAGGGATAATTTTTTTATGAATAATTAACATTATTCCTGATTTTTCATAATATATTCATGGAACTTTAGTGGGCCCAAATTAAGAGGTAACACTTAGAGTGAAGTGATCATGGTAATTCTATGAGACACAGGTAAGCATAGAGGCTCAAGTTTTTGGTGAGGATGTTATGTATCTATTTATTTTATGATGAGATGTTAGAAATTTATTAGAGTATCTTGGTATATTTTTTCCATTGAAGGTCTTTAATAGCGGTATTTGTTAATGGGATGATCATAGATTGGGATGAGAGAGAAGCATGTGATTTGAGAAATTTTCAAGAAATGTGATCGAGGACCGATGAAAAGATAAATGTATAATGGGGAGAACACCTTTATTTTTAGAGGGTGTGACCTTTATCATGGTGTAATTTATAGAATGTTATGGAACACTTTCCTGTTAATCCATGAATGGGTATTGTTTGGTGTTTTTTATTTCTATTTGGGTCTGAGTGGGTTTTTAATGTCCAGTACTTTCATATGATAATTGATGAGATACATGTTGTAGAGATCAAGAGTTCTATGTTAGTAGAGTGAAAATAAAGATACTCCAATGGTGGATATCATCAAATAGATCATGGGTGTAGAAGAATGATGTTTGTGTGGTCATGGATGTGATGAGATCAATTATATGATAACTAAGATGTCATCTATAAGTTGGAGAACATGTTTATCTAAATTTATCTTTTTTCATTGGAGAATACAATATTTTGGTTTTAGATTCTGTTTTGGATAGAGTATAAGTTCCACAATCTGTCTTAGGATTGAATTTTTTGTTATCTATGTTTAGGTTGGATAGAAGATGCATTAGTGCTTGTGGGTGGAGTACGATAATAGATTTGGTTGCTTAATGATTAAACCATTGAATTATATTCATTTTGATGTTTATAAATTAGTGTACTTTTTTGGATGATTCTATGATGTGTTTATGTGTTAAGATATTGTGATCAAGATATTTGATGATGCGTTAGTGGGTAATAATGATCATTTTTTTGAAAAAAATGGGTATAGGATGATTCACTATTGTTCTTGTGTATAATTGGATGATGTGAGCTAGAAATTATGTCATCTTCATATTAGAAGTTGAGAGACATTCACCGGTGGTTCATGGGGACAAGAATCATTCTTTTGGGGTTTTAGAACCACTCACATCATTTATTGTTGTGAAATTTTGAGAAAATTAAAGAATTTCATTTGGAGTAGGGTCAAGATGGCACCATTACTGAGTTTTTTTAATATTTATGGTTCATAACACCATGAAAGGGAAATCATAAAATCATTAAGAATGTCTAATAAAGGATCACAAAACACCCAATAATGTTACATTATGGTTAATGTAGAATGTCACAACATGACTTATAGGTGTCATGGTGTGGTGGTTTTTTCAGTTTTTTTTGAGGTTATAAATATTATGTATTAGAATCATGTCTTGTACTTGGGTTTCAATCCATTATGATAACCCTTACACATTGATGTTTGAAATAAAATCTAATATTATATATTAGGTCTTGTTGTGTCTTGTGTTTTATTATGGGGTAATAACCCTTATATAATGAATTTGGAAAATTGAAGACTCTTACATATAATGGTTGAACTATAGTTAAGGGAAACAAGATATATCCATTAGTATGAGTAAATACTTAAAATTAATCTTAGTTATTTTTAATAGATATATTTGGTGATGTCATGCCACAGATTTTTTCCTTAATGGATTTGGATGAGTAGGTGGTGGAACATGAATTCCATGACCATTAATGGGGAAGGTCACATCATTAAGGGTGATGCAACATCATGAAGGATTTGAACCATCAAATTTGGTTCTACCCATGGGGTGTGTGTTACACCCTAACCAGATAGTCTATATTATGAAGGGTTTCTAGTAGAGATGTTATTTTGTGATCCATATGGTTCATGTTTTGATGGGGTTCTGTCGTATTTTTTTAAATAGGGGCAGGCTTGTCAATTCTAGTTCATCCCCTAACATGATTTATAAGTATGAGGGGTAAAAAAAGTTCCATTTTAGTCATCTCATTCCCCCTTATTCATCTCATTAACAAAAATGGGTGAGGGGTGATATCTGGATGTTTCTATAATAAATAAATTTGAGTTCTTCTATATGTATCAATTTTTTCTTTTTTCCCTTTACTGAGCACTGATTTTTATGTCTTTATCACAGGTTTTGATGATGGTTAAACTATATTATGGTGGAATAAAGCTAATAAGACTCATATTTTCCACATCTTGGCTAGAGAGGATTATGATAGGAAGAAGAAATATAATTTTTTATGGATTTAGTGGTATGACATTTCTTAGTTATTTATTTCCAATTTTTCCTCTTTGGTTAAAGTTATATAATTAATTATAAATTATTATAATTTCTTATTTGGAATATTTTGGATTGAAAAAGGGTCTCATGCGTTGATATGATCCTATAAAAATAATGAATGGGCATGGATGAGGGTCAATACATAATAGAGTAAGGTAACTCTTTGTTGGAGGTAGTTGATTTAGTTGGAACAAAAATATATGAATGTTTATAAATGAATGTATATTCTTTCATGTTAATTTTATAATTTATGTGTAAAGGATAATTACCAAGACTTACCTAGGTAAATAGATATGATTTAATTTATCCTCCTATATTTTTTAGCTAGTTATCCTTTGCACTTTGTGGATTTTTGGAACCACCTGATGAATATTCTCAAAGTGGTAAAGGATCTAGTTGTGTTTATTAGAGACCCATGGTAAGTCTTAAGATCCTTGAATATTTAAATATAGCCTAGGGTGGTTTCATTAGGCATTTATAATTTTATGTGTAGACTTAATCCATGTTTGGATGATTGATACCACTACAACTCTCATGCATGATGGGGAACACACTCTTAAGGGTACAGTGGAGACTTAGTGTTCACTAAAAGTGAGATAAGTCCCATGGTGCTTAATATAGTGTTACATGGAGGGTTTAATAAGGAGGATGGGTTCTGATATATATAAGGAGATATATGGGATGGATCCTATGTATCTTTCATTGATGTTTTCTTGATGTCTTGGAATAATATTTATAAGGGCTTTAGTGTGGGTTATCTTGAGGTATCCCATGTTTAGTCTGACTATGTTGTGAGGTACAATTGGAAGAGGGTTGGACTGAACTTTTTAGACTATGTTATATAAAGACCACTGGGATGAGCAATAATCCTATGGTGATGATTATTTTTTTTATCATTTTGAAGATATTGGGTTAGGTTTGGAGAACCTAATAGATTCCATTATTAGTGAGACAAGGATACCAATTTGTTTGGAATGTTCCATATTTATGATTGTGATATTCTTGAGGATAATTTACTACATGGATATAAAGATTGTGAGATGTGCTTTGATATCTTGGGCTGGTTCATGAGTGACTAGTTACCTAGTGATAGGTTGGTGATTCTGTAGGGCGGGTTATGATTCCCTATTCATTATTGGATGCAAGTTACAACTATTTATATGTTGAATAATGACACTTATAGGATGGCCTTACCTTGAGTGAGATGGTTTTATAAGTACCCTATCATAAGTAAGAACATACTGGCCATGTTGTGTATGTGAGGCCCAACCTAAGATAATGGAGTGTTCAGTGTGATGTGTTTGATGTGAGATCTCCCTTCAGATAGTGTGTATGGTTTGAGATTTGATGTGTAGCCACACTTGAGTGATAAGGGATGGTTCATGATTTTATTTAAAACCTCCCTTAAGTGAGAGGCTTAATTTTTTTACTTATGTTTGACCACACATGGGTGAGAGGTAATTATAACAGACTTTATGTGTGACCTTCCCTAAGAGATAATGGATGGTTTGAGACTTGATGTGTTACCTCTCATGAGTGATAAGTGATGGTTTTGGATTTGTTATGTGACCTCACCAATGTGAGAGGGGGAAATTTGGACATTGAAAAACGATCTTCCTTAACTGAGAGAGGATGTATCAGTATTAATGGAACTAATGGTTTTGACCTCTCGAAGAGTGAGTGAGGGTGGTGGATTTCAGAATGAACACCACCTTAAGAGACATGGTAGTGATTGAGACTTGTTAAGACACACAACCCTACATCTTCGGGTATGGGTCGATACCTATATAGACAACCATCTTTATATCATTAGGTATAAGATGAGACTTGTATGACACCCAAATCTACACCATATAGTATTGTTTAAGATATTGTATGAAACCCTTCCCAATATCATCAAGTATGGGTCAACATTTGAACTTATGTGTTATTTTTATATCATTTATGTTAATCTTCATAGAAATTTATATGATGTCATATATTAGGTCCACTTGGTGAGACACTAGTTTGTTTATCAAACACAATATAAGCACTCAAGGGCATGTATGGACCTTATGTCTCTAATAATGGTCCAGGAATAGGTTGAGTAGTGTTTCAAGATAGATAATCTCAAAAAGGATTTTGTGATGAAATAGGGAGACCCTCATTAATAAAACTAGAGCCTCAATACATTATTTTGTGTATATATCATCGACCTTGTGGGATATCAGTTAACGTATGACTACAACACTATATTTAATTTTGATAGAATGAATTTGTTTTTTTTAAATGAAAACTACAATTATTAGATATGGAAGTTATTTGGTTGTTTATTTGATAATAATATTTATGATATCATGAATAGTCTCCCCAATGTATGGTTTAATCTCTCATTTCTGATCATATAACTTGGGTCTATGGGGAGGTGCACTTGAGGTCATGAAATTAATTGAATATGACACTACTAGGTGATTTCAACCGTGGTGTAACAAATATAGTTATTGTTTAGTGTTACCCAGTTCAATTATTAATATTCAACACAAAACTGTAAAAATAATTCATGTAAAAAACAATAAGTTCACTATATATTTTCCTTAAATGAATATTTTGAGAGATATCTTACTCCACACGTAACTATAAACTAAAAACATTATGATATATGTAAGTGAAATATGGAAATTAAATATGACCATTAAAGACTATCCATTTAATATTAAATCATGGATAAAAGTAACCAAAATATTAATTATGTTAATAATAAAAAATAATACTTTTAACAATAAATAAATATAATTTTCAAAGATAAAATAATATAGAATATTATTCTAGGCTTAAAATTTATTTTTATAAAACCAGTGTTTAATTTTAAAAAATAAAGCATATCATTATTCATCAATAATAAAATATATTGAAAATATGAATAATATATCACCAAGAAACTAAATATTAATTATAGGAAATAAAAATAATGACTAGTTAACATTTTAAAATATTATTTTCCAATATGAATAACATTCGAATATATTTTATGATTTATGTTAAATATTTAATTAAAAAATTTAGAAACAAAATTTTATAGAAATAAAATTAGTTTTGGATTAATCATAAAGATATAAAATTTATATGGATTTTTTCTATATTTTTTTAAAACATGTGATTTTTATGTTAATGGTGTTGTATACTGTTTTTCTAATACTACAACTTTTATTCCACTATTAGTATATAAGTATGAATTGGAAATTTATGAAACTTTTTTATAATACAAGAAACATATATTGGTAGTTAATTTATAATTTTAAAAATTTGTGTTTGAGTTTAAAACCCATATTTTACATTTTAAAATTCATGTTACATTTTTCCAAAAAATTGTTTGTAATATATTATACATTTAGTATTATAAAATTAATCTTTATCACCATAAAAAACATCAGTCAAACAAAATGGATTTCAAAAATATAATCATTAGGTTCAAATTATATAATAATTACTACTTTATTTTGGGTATCATGGAATAATTACCTTGGTGAAATCTACTTACCATGGTTAAAACTAAAATTGAAAAATTGAGAAACCTTAGAGGAAAAAGGCCAATCATGTTTAAAACATGTTTCTATTTGAATGGTGGGGATATTTTTAGACATTATATGCTCCTAAATTATTATTTTTTTCAACATTTCATCCAATTTCCAAGAGTGTGACTTCCCATTAATGAATGTTTTTGGATATTAACAAAAATGACACTACTTCATACTTATAAAAGGGGAAATCCTCCCCTCACTTTCCCTCTCACAGAAACCCAAATATTTATGCCCAAAATCAACCCAATACTCTTCTCTATGACCATATAAAACGTAAGGATGTTATTTTATTCTCAAAATACCTTTCCTCAATGTATTAATGCCCTTAAAAAGGAGATAATCCAAGAAGTGTTGTAAAAATTCTTTTACCTCTCATTTTTTTCCAATTTATTTAACTGATTTTATTCTCATGAAAATTTATTTTATCTATCTGAAGATGATAATATAGGTATCATTATGATAGTGATATTTTATTAAAATTATGTAACATGTATTAATTACACTCCCCTTTTATATTAAGTCAAAAAACAATAATTGTGTGTTGTGTCAACTACTGCCACCACGACGCAATGTTATTTATTTTAATTGACCACATAAAAAGAAAATTAATAACAAGGAATTTAATATATAATTATTAAATAAATTAGTTATTTCAAATTGTAAATTGATAAACCATATTAATACTTTTTCTTATTCTTTATAAAATGAATTCTTTATCCATGAATGCATATAGACTACTGCCTCTAAGAGATGATTGATATTCATTTTTCATTTCCTCACCACCTTACATAGATGGTTATAAGAATGATTTTAAAGTAAAAAAATATTATTTTTATTATATCATTAAGGTTTTGTTATAAAAACATAGATAAATAATTAACTATATGATCAATAAATGATTATCATAAATTTAATCAATTAAAACAATCATACTAAGATGAAAATCATATAATTTAAGTTATTGAATATTTCTAAATCCACTACTTCATATTCTATTTATTTAATAATACTAATATATCATACTAATAAAAAATAATTTATATAATTTATCTAAATTTGTAATTATATTACAACTATGTCTCTTTATAATCATCCATAACAATGGTGTGTTCAACTTTGTGTCAGTTTGGCCACCTACCTGAACAATGCAATGAAATTATATCATGGATAAGTATGAAAAAATAAATACCAGTATATGGTAATATAAATATTTATATAAATATTTATTTTTAATTCTAGAAAATATGCATCAATAATTTACCCATTATTAAATAAAAATCCTTTCATACATTGAAAATAATAGAAAAATATTTTTGTTGAATTCATCTTCTAGGATAAAGACTAAAGAACTCATAGAAGAAAATTTAAACATAATAGATTGTTATAATTCATCCATTATAGTATCATTAATTAAATTTCTATCATTTAATTTGGTATAAGAATGAATAAAAACACAACTATCATGAATCAATTTCAAAACGATCAACATTACCCACACACGTCATTGAAAATGGGTAATAACTAAATAATTTAAATATAGAGAATAATTAAAAAATAATTCTATAAAAGGTTATGTGTATGAAAAATGTTCTAAAATGGTTTATTAATATATTTATGTGTTTTATAAAATATCTTAGAGTTATAAGAATATGAATGGAAACAAGGTATGTTTTTATTGTCTCATATTCACTTTCTTTAAGGAATGATTTCCTATTTTGATCCTATTGAACTTTCATGTGATATATTTAATAAAAAATTAAATTATTTCAGCATAAATTTCCATTTATCACTAAAAAATAAATTTTCATTTCAAAATATCTCCTATATATTATTTCAAATACTTTCACTTCTCAACTTTTAAGGGTATCCCCTCTCTAATTTAATTTCACTTGAAATATTTCTTATTTTACACAATGAAATATTTGGAACTGTGTGACTAGTACATAATGAAACTCTTCTAAAAATATTCAATTAATTCCAAGGGTATTAATATAGATATCATTTTATTTATTTATTTAGATTTTGATTCTAAAAATTTCATGTTCATAAGGTTCTTTGTTAACTCAACTCCCTTTATGTAGATAAAATTATTATTCTTATTATTAATTAATACAATATTTTTTTTACACCATATTATTATTTCTAAAATTAAATGTTTTATAATGTCTTGACTTCCCCTTTATTAAAACACTATTTTTTCAAGTAACATTTAATTGTAACAATTTTTAATAAGGTTTTCATAATTATTCACTTTAACATAAAAATGTATTTTTGAAATTAAACTATACTTAAATGTTTTAGAAATTATTTTGTATTATTTTATTATAAATTATATTTACTCTCCAAGCATTATCATTCATTAATTGATTTTTTTATCACCCTTTATATGTTATTATGAAATTATTTATCTCAAAACATGAGATACATAATATTCTATAATTTTTTAAGATATGTTTTTGTGATGTTTTAGAATATTTTCAGAATCCCATTATTTGTGAATTTGTTATTTATGAGATTATGAATATTTGAATTTATTATAAAACACATATATATGGATGGTGAAGGGTGAAGTCTTATATTTCAATCCAATGTATTTTTTAAGGTTTCATGTCACATAAGATGATGTAATGTTTCATGAATGAGATATGTGAAGGTTTGTTAACTTGTTTGTTTTCTGAATGAGATGTAGGAATATTTTTTCACAATTGTTTTTGTGTTAATTAGATGTGAAAGGATATTTACACTTGTTAGTTGTTTGAATGATATGTAGGACTCATTATTCACCTTTGTTTGTGAGAATGACATGTGGGGATCTTTGTTTAGTAGTTGTTGTGTGAATGTGATGTAGAAATAGTTGTTCTAAATATTTTCTATTATTATGTGAAATATTTAATAGTTGTTAGTAAGGTTATTCCAAATTTGAATTATGAATTTCATTTCAATGAAATATCATGTATTATTAAATAAAACATAACTTTTTAAATGTGTTTTAATTTTATATCATTCTCGTATGTTTTATGATTGTTGATATGTATTTTGATTCTGGTTATTTATTTTATGGTTTCTTAATAATAATCTTGTGATCTTATATTACTCCATAATTTTTTATGAGTACTACCCATGGTATTTTGATCTTTTGTTATGATATTTATAGATTCTGGGAATTCTCATTAATTTTTGTGATCTAATTATTTTATGATATGTTTTCCCTTACTATGATTTTGATCCTATTCCTTTCTTATGATTTCAATGGAAATGTTATGATGTTGATTGCATAATGTGAAACTTATTGAAAGGTTATAGAGAAGAATGATTAAGGATAAAAGTTTTCAAGTTTTCTAGACTAAGTTATTTATGTTGATACTTTGTATGAAACTAAAACATTCAGTCATTACTTTCTTTAACTGGTTGTGATATGTGTTTTTTAAATAATGATAGTAATGTATTATTTAGGTCATGTATAGATCATGTTAATGTATTTAGTATTATATCATGGGATATTTTTTTGGATATTGGTTTAGGTAACTTTAGAGAATAGCCCATGAATATTTCTAGGGGATTAATCTATATAAAGGATAAAATCATGACGTTTTTGTAGGGTATATATTATGTAGTTATCTCAAAAAATATATCACTATCTGGATAATACATGTGGATAAGGATCTATTTAATTTATAACTTGGTGTAATACCACTAAAACAGACATATTGGGTTTTAACTCGATCATTATATAGTGCATGAAAAAGAGGCATAATTATACACCTGTTTTGACATTACTAGGGGATACACATTGGTTAATCAAATTATCCTAAACAATAATTATGTAGTATTTGAAAATATATATATATATATAACTAGTACAATTAGAAACCGTTTCATGGATAAATTATTTCAAAACCAAAATAATCATTGGCTCATGTGTGGAAATCATTTATAAAATTCCCCTTTTAATTTTATAGCTCACTTTTTTTTAAATTTATATATTAAAATATACTATTCCCCAATTATACATTTGTAAAGGTAATGATTATAATATGGAATAACTGATATAACAATGGGTGTAATAAATAATTTGTAGATTTACCCAAAAACCAACCTGATGAGATTGGGGGAAGGAATGAAAAACATCTTGGAAAATAATACATAGTTTTCTCATGCTATGGAAAACAACCCATATCAGGATGTAATCCCAAAAAAACCATGGAGGGAGAAAGGTGCTATAAATTTGTTTATGAGATAGCATCCAACCTAATCTAGTGGGTATCCAATCCATTGGTTATAGAAAAGTGGGTCAATGAAGTGGAAAATATATTTTCTATTCTCTAGTTCTTGGGCCATGTAATGGTTTTTTTAAGAATATTATTTAAAATGAGATGATAAAAAAAGTGGGGTAACATTATGAATACCATATAATTGGATGATGTCAAATCCATGTATTGGGAATATTTCACGAAGATATATTTCACCTTATATTTTGCATTGAATTTTGTCTCAAAAATTGAGAGGGGATTCTCAAATTTGATGTAAAAAAGATAAAACTATATTGGATAATATGTAGAAAATTTCAAAACAATTATAATGTATGCCTCTAATTTATTCTCTAATACAGAAAGAAAAATTGATCTCTTATTCACTTTCAAAAATACAAGACTTCAAAAGGTTTTATCCATAAGAAAATTTGGTATATGTGAAGGGATTGTTTAATGTGATATTATGGTGGAAATGGAAATAAAAAAACGTATCATTTCAATGGTTTGCGAAGAAATAAAAGTAAAATGGAGTCCTTTGGGAACTCAAGTGATAAATTAAACAATGAGAATAAATATCACTCACCAAAATTTCAAAAAATTTAGAAGAAACCTCCATGAAGTTCTGAAATAGTAACATGTGAAAGTTTTATGTGTGGGAATAATGGACAAAGAGATCATGACTGTTAGAAGGATATATAAAACATGATGAAGGGAAAAAATACCCAACTTTACAAATTTAATGAGAATGGGTATTATAAAAACTGATGGCCTAATCCAAAGGCTTTCAATAAAAATATACCTTAAGAACCATCAAAACCAAGGCAGTAAGGAGATTACTTCAATGATTAATGTTTAACTGGATTATTATAATAAAGAATAGTTATCATCAAATCCCTCATTTTAGATTTATTATTGGATTTTTATTTTTAGATCTCTAGTATATCCAGAATGATTATAGGATAATAAAATCATCAACCTGAGGATTTTATTATCAAGGAAAACTTCTAAAGGTATTGTTATTATATCACAGTAGAATGTGTATGGGACTATTAATAATGTGAATCTTATCAATTATTCCTTAAAAGGAAATTATTTTTATTCTGAGAATTTAATATGTCTCTTTACATGGATCCAACATCAATTATTTGAATAAAGAACTCACAATTAATATTTAAATCAACCCATGGTAATATATATGTGAAATGACGACTGTGAAATCTTTAGGTAAATTAATCATTATGGGTGTTTAGCTAAAATTTTAATAAATAAACCTATTATTAGGATATGAATCATTTGATTTAATAGAATAGTTTCATAGTCTCACAATAATTTGTATTGTAGGTACCCCATTATAAAATAACTCAAAAGTTAAATATATCATATGTATGCACTTAACTATATTTGTTGGGAAGTAATAATTAAAATTGTGAGGATTTAATTTCATTAATCAGGGGAGAATGTAATGAAACAATATTCAATAGTATATTTTCATTAAAAAAATATTATGTATGATAGATTTATCTATATGAAACACTAAACAAAAACAATAACTATGATATATGTAGGTAAAATATAAATATTAAATATCACCATTAAAACTTAATAATTTAATTTTTAGGCATGAATAGGAATGAACCAAATGTGAAATATTTGAATAATTAAAATGAAACTAATTTTATTACATTTGATATGAAATTAGTAAAACTAAAACAACCTAAAAAATAAATTTATGATTAAAAATATATTCTTCTAAATATAATGTTTTGTCTAAAGAAAATAAGCACATTTTGATTAAATAATAACAAAATTTGTTAATATGATGAATAATATACTACAAATAAAAGTTCATAAATTTAATTTGACAATATAAAATTCATTTTTGAATTAATAATAATAATATAAGATTGTTTTCTTGTAATTTTCTAGAACATTTTATTGTTAGTGTAATAGTTTATTATACCACTTTTATAATATTACAGATTTTATGCAATTTTTAGTATATAAGTATGAATTATAAATACATGAAATATTTTTATAAGATAAAAATGTATTTAATGACTTAATTTATAATTTAAAAAATATTTTAATTTATAAATCCTTATTTGACATTTTAGATGTTAAGTTATATTTTTTCCAATAATAATAAATTAATTAATTATACTTTAGTATTTTAAAATTACAATATGTCATAATAAAAAATTTAATTAAATAAATATATTTCCAATTAGGGATCATTAGGTTGAAATTATATAATAATGAAAATATTATTTGGAAAATAATGGATGAATTACCTCCATAAAAACTAGTTAACTTGACGAAAACTATAATAGATAAAGTGGGTAACCTTAGAAGTAAAGGAACTATCTTGTGTAAAACATGTTTCTATTTGAATGGTGGAGGTTTTTAATGAAATTATATCCTCTAAATTCTAGTATTTATCAATTTTAGAGCCAATTTATTTGATAGTGTCTTCACATTGTTAAAACGTATTGGGTATTTACCAAAATTACACTCTTTTAACTTATAAAAGTGGAACTCCTATCCTAACTAACCCTAAGAAAATAGACAAAATTTTGGACCAATCTATGAGAAAAAATCTTCTCCACACATTGAAAAATAGTAATGATGTTTTGGTCTTCTTAAAATATCATCCTTAAAAGTTTTAATTGCATTTATAATGGAGATAATCCAATAAGTGAGGCATAAGTTCTTAAACCTCTATATCATTTTCTACTTCATAATGTAATTTTCTTATCACCAATATTTAATATCACAAAAATAAAATTAAGAGACAAATATAATTATTATAATATAATTTTTTTAAAGTTGTTATACAAGAATTAACCACTATCTCTTCTTTCCATTAAGAAAAACAAAAACGTAAACCGCGTATTGTGTGGACTACTACCTCCATGATGCAACATTTTTTGTTTTCCATAATCAACATAAAAGGAAGGTTACAATAGGGTCTTGAATAAATATTTATGATATTAACGACTCATTTTATATTTTATATTGATAAAATATATTACTCATTTTTTCAATTATGTGGAAAATTAAATCGCTAACCATGCATACTTATGGACTACCACAACTATGGGATGATTTATTTTCACTTTTTATTTCGTCACTGCAATAAAAAGATGGTCATGAGAATGGATTTAAATTATAAGTATTATTTTTAGTATTTCATTAATATTTTTATCAAAAATTGGTGAACCTATTAATGATATGATCAAAAAATGACAATCGTAATTTCAACCATTTAAAACAAGCATTCAATGAGGATAATCATTAATTCATGTTGTGAAATATTTTCATATAAATTTCTTAATATTATAATTTCCCTATAATTATTATATATCATAGAAATTAACTCTAAATTATTTCATTATACAACTAGTTTAATTATATTAAAACTAAATATTCTCATAATCATTGATAATTATGGTATGTTCATGCATGGGTTACTTTGACCACCAACTTGAACAATGCTATCAAATTATATCTTGGATGAGTATGAAAACATAAATAATGATAAGAAAATATATAAATATATAAATAATTATTTAATTTCCCCAAAAATATAATTCAATATTTTACTCATTAATAAATAAAGAACACTTCATAAATTGAAAATCCCGGAAAAATGTTCATTGTCGATTTCATCTTCTAGGATATAGTCTATAGTACTCACGAAACGAAATTTAAACATCATAAATAATTATAATTCATAAATTATATAAAAATTGATGAAATTTTAATGAATAAATTCTTATAAAGAATAAATAACTACACTTTAATTAGAAAACTATTTCAAAAGGATCAAAATCACACACACTTGACATAAAAAAGAAGTAATAACTAAATAATATAAATATATAGAATAATTATAAATGAATTTTATAAAATTTTTGGTAAATGAAAATGGTTATAAAATTTTTATTAATATATTTAAGTATTTTATATATGATTTTAGTGTACATCTGACTAAGCAGGGAAATAAGATAAGTGTTTGTTGTCTCAAGTTCACTTTTATTTTGGCATGAAATCATGATTTGCACCAAATACTCTTTGATTTTGTATAGTTACTAACCAATTTAATTAGTTCATCATAAATCAAAATTTTTCTAGATATATAAATGATTATTTCACAACCACGCTTAAATATTCTTTCAATGATTCCACATAAACAATTATAAGGGTGTTGTGTCGCAAATTTAAATTCTTGAGAAATATTTCTTATTATGTACCATGGAAAATTTGGTATGTTATAATCCCTACCTAGTAAAAATATTATATAATAATAATTTAATTTATGGTATTTTAGGATTCATTGAATTTTCTTTTTTTAAATTGGTTTTAATTTAAATGATGCCATATTCATAAGATTCTATATTAACTAAACTCCCTTTATGGAGTAAAAAATATTAGTAATTAAGATTTTTTCTTCAAAGATTTAATTTTTACACCCTATTATTCATTCTAAAAGAAAATTTATTCCTATATTTTTACCTCCCCTTTCATATATTTTTTTTATTTTGGTGTTTATCTTGAAAATATTTATAACAAGGATTTCATAAGTCCACTCTTCCCCTTTACAAAAATTTATTTTTTGAAATTATTTTATAGTTTAATGTTTTAAAAGGTTTATTTTGAATTTTTTTATTTTCACTTATATTTACACTCCAAGGTTTATATTTTAGGAGGTTATCTTCTTATTTCCATTTATATTCCATTATGATATGATTTTTTTTGGAAAATGAGAATATTTATATTCAATAATTTTTTATGCTCATGTTATGTGATTTTTTTGAATGTTTTAAGAAAACCATTATTTTTCCATGGGTTATTTATGAGATGATTAATGTTTTATTTTATTATAGAAATAATTTCTATGGATGATTAATGTTGTGGTTCTATATAACCCTATAATCCATTGGTTAATGTTATATATCACATCAGGTGATTTAAATTTGCTTGAATGAGATGTGAGATGTTTTGTTCACAAGTTTGTTATGTGATTGAGATGTGAGGAGATTCGTTAAATTTTTTTTTCTGTCAATTATTTGTGGGATTATTTTTTAAAAAAATTATTATTTGAATTAGTTTGGCGAGTCTTTGATCAATTTTTTATTTTAATTAGACGAAGTAATGTTTCTTCAAAACTTGTTGTGGGAACAAGATGCATAAAGCTTTGTTCACAAGATTTTCTATGTCTGTGGTTATAGAACATTACAATGTTGTTTATCATGTTTTGAAATTTTTTAATATAAATTCAATTTTAATTAAATTACATTTTTTCATGAATAATAATTATTTTTAAGTATTCTACACATTTAAACCACGCTGTCATGTTTTATGATTATTTATATTGGTACTGAGACAGTTGATTCCATTTATGGTTCTTCAAACATTGTTTTTATGATCTTATGTTTCTCTATCATATTTTATGGTTATTAACCATTATATTTTTATCATTTTTTAAATATATTTATCTCCTACTCATATTATCTTTAATTTTAATAATCTAATTCTTTTAGATATGTATTTTCACTTACAGAGTGTTTGATCCCATCCCTTTCTTATGATTTTAATCCCTAGGTTATTAAGATTAGTTTATTTTATGTGAGGTCTATAAAGGTTCTAGAGAATAATAATTAATTGTAAAAGCTTTTAGGTATTTTAAAATAAGTTATATATGTAGATAATATACAAGACACTGATCCTTTTTTTCATTTAGTTGTGCAATTATTAGTAAGATGACTTATTTAAATAATGAGATTAATTTATTATTCAATTCATATTTATCATGGGTTGTTATATATCACCCCTTTTTTAAAAAAGAATTCGGAAACCCGAGAATAAAATTCTTTTTCTAATAACCCTCTTACATTTATGAACCATGAGTGAAATTCTTACTTCACTTATTTATGTTGGATCCATTTGGAATGCTAGAATTGAAATTGGTTCTGTTTTGTTTCAATAACCTGATTGATAACTCATCTCATTTATCTGTAAATCCTGAAAAATCATCATGGAAAATATATACAAGTATACCTACTACATCAGTTAATAGACGTCATTTTTTTAAAAAAAAATTAATATGAGAATCAAACTCAAAATGTGGGTGGTGATAGCTCTAATCCTCACTTGATTTGGTCCAACTCAACCTTCTTGATACTCCAACTCTATAATAAAGTTATAACGAATACCTATTGGATATGATAAATAAACCCACCATTAACAAAGGTCAATATGGGATCAAATAATGGGTAACCTTTCTATACAAAATATAGCATCTAATATTTCCATATCAAGTAGAAAGAAATAATAAAAATGCATATATTTTCCCACCATAATAGAATAAAAAAGAACATTTATCACTCCTTCATAGTGCCTTTCATTAAAGAGTATAAATATTCATGATCCTTTTGAACGATTATACTTTTAACTACATATTTCTTAGAAGTTATTAAAAAAGGAATGAGATTCCCTTATATCAAATAATTCATTTATGATAGTAGATAAAATCTAAAATGATACTTCTCATAGTGAAATTTCCTTCCCATAAACAATTTCCTATACCATCAAGATATTCCCATAGAAAAAATAAATTCTTAGAAGGATGTGTAGCTGACTAACAAATCAAATAGCCTATTTATTTCTTAAACCATGTTTTCTTCTAGGAGGTTGAATTCCCACAATATACTTTCCACTAGGATAAATTTGAGATGTATGAGACTTATATGAATGGTGACAAAAACTCTCTAAATCAGTCTACTAACAGAACTAATGAATGTAACCATAGTGAATATATATATATACTTGGAATTATTTTTCCTATGTGGGATAATTTGGTCAAAGTTTCCATTATACCATCACTGGAATAATTTAATCTAAAATTTATAAAGATGAAGATGAATTATTCTACCATGATGAGTCTAGAAATCTCAAGTAAGTATCATTTTTTACTAGTTCATTTCCACCCTCACTAAAATATCATATATCTCAACTCAGGGTAAAATTTATACCAGCAGTTCGATAACATCCATTAGGTTCTATATTTTCCCACCCAAAATTATTTACAACCTCTAAATAATATATCAAGATTAAATAAAATCATTTTCATTTGTAAGGGTTCTTTGATACTTATCACAAAACAAAATTCTTTATATTACTCATCTTAACACATGTAACGAATGAAATGAAGAAAACTAGTAAACTTGTTAGTTTACCTCATTACTATAATTTCTTATTTTTTTAGTTCCATTAATTATAAATACTTAACCTAATGAAGCGTATCATGCTATAATTTATCAAATATTAGCTCATAAATTCCCTTACATTTCAACCCGTTGTCTATATTTGGTTCTACCATGAAATAATATCAATAACGTTTTTCCCTTACAGTATGAATGTTTCAAATACACATTGTACTATACTCAATGGTTTTAATGAGTTTGAAGAAGATATATATATATATATATATTTCCTTTTACAACTTCCTATGTCATAAAATTACCATGAAAACATAGGTTTTATGAAACTATATGTGTCACATGATATTGAAGGTGGTGGATTCCCATTAAGGAAATTCATTCCAGGAATCCTAAACTAACTATGCAACCCCCTAGAAGGCCATAAGAGCAATGTAAGGTCAATCATAATAAGTGTACTAGTTATCCACTTCCTACATAGATACATGATACCATCAAAGGAAAAATTCAGGTTCTAGGCATAGTAGATGTTTCAACTAGGAAATTATGAAAATTTATTTTTTTCAATATTAATTATTAATATGTGATTTTTACAATGATAAATGTTGTGATCAATGAAATTAAATAAAAAAATATAGACAAGGTATAAATTCCATATACAAAGTGAAATAATATCACATATGATTTAAAATTAATATAAGAAATTAAAGAATTACCTTTTTATATATTATTTGTTCATCGATGGATTTGAAAAAGTCACAACATCCTTCTAGCATTTAATTATAGAAATAATTGATAGATTCACTCCACTGGGGATCCATACGTGTTCCAAAAACATGTAAAAGATTCCATAAAAATCACTGGGTGCTAGTGCAGATTATCCTAATGCTTGCATCATTCTCCTTTGACCTCCTCAAGACCTACTTCAAAGAAGGGATATCATCAATATCTCTTGAAATGTGTGTGGATGGTGGAAGAATACTTCTCTCCATTATTAATAGTGTTATTGGGAGGGGGATCTCTGTTGGGATAGAGAGGATTCTATCCAGATCTCATTTTCCACAACATAACATTAATTATCTCTCATAGGAAAAAACATAATTTGATTTATATACTACTGGGGTTTGACTATAAAAACTACACATGAAAAATTAATTATTTCTATAATCCCTACAGAAAAAAATTTATATAATATAATACTATTCTTATTTCTTGATATGTGCTAAACTCATGAAATTAATTAAATATTATATATGAAAGTAATATCAAATATATATCATTTTTCACTAGACCAATAATTTGGTCAACTATTCTACCCTAATATCTATTAGACCTTCAATAATGAATTTTTTTTAATAAATAAATACCACTGTATTTTTTAGCAATAAATAAATATTATATTCAATAAATAGGATATAAATATTTAATAAATATTCTACTCAAATAATATTCTCTTGAATAAATGGTCATTGAATATATGAGGTCAAGAAAACATGAATATTTATTAAAACACATTGTGGTAATAATATTTATTTATCCAATGAAATAATAAATAATAATATGTTTCTTAACAGATATTATGGATATACTTAGTGTGTAACCCTCTAGGACTTTTTTACAATGAAATTAGGTGAAACATCCTAAAGTATATGGTTAGAATCTTGAAACATACCAAGGAACCCATAGAGAAATACGTTAATGCTGCAATGATATATTACCTCACATGGATTATTACTATGTAATATAATACATTTATCACTATGTCTCCAGTCAAGCATGTTTCGTGCTAGTTCCATCAACCTATCTTATCGATGTCTCTTTCTTTGACATTATAAAAATCAAACATTACTATAGAACAACATATCCATAGATACATTTAGGATATATTATTTCTTTAAAAGGTCTAGATATATCAACTTACATTAAATAATAGATATAACAATTCATTTATCACATTATTCATCAATTAAATATTACTCATGACACACTAAATATATCATACCCCAAAGAAATCATATTTAATCTCAATTTTCATTAATACATAAAAGTATATGTCTTATACTAGTAATTAATAATAATATTAAAGTTGAATGATTGATAAACATGTTCATAGAGAGGAACATCAAATTAAAACGGAAAATCTGGATTTCCTATTTGTGGGTCTTTTACTCATAATATCCTATATTAGATATTATGAAGGGTGTATACCATGAGAAGGGTCCACAAAATCCTATGAGTCTCCACCCAAGATAACCTGTATCATTTTTGTACAAAAAATGATTTCATCTAGACATTGAATATGTATTTAAGAATAATTTCATGAAACTTATGGGTTCTTATTATAGTGGGGACCTTTTATGGCCTTTCAGTGGAGTAGCTACTCTTAGGACATTATCACGTGCTATGATATACAGAAGAACAATCATGATGAAATAAATTTTTTATTAATATGAAAAAAAATTAATAAAGATTATCACAATTGAAAAATAAGTTTATTCAATGACACAGACTCTAACAAACTACTATTTTCACTAGAGACAAATCCTAGAAACCTTCTTTTTATAAGGCATCACATGATACTCATGATTTTATTGAGATATAAATTTAGTCAAGAGAACACCACATTTTCTTCAATAGAAGTATTCTTACTCTAAAATCACCCATTTTGGAGAAATCCATCAAGATTTGATACTTATGAGATATGGTATTTATCTATTGGTGTGACCTTGGATCTTTTTCAAGAGCCACCACTACATTATTTTCACTATACACAATGATAAAATGTTTACTACTAGGATCCACATCAAGATCTTAAAAACAAATTTGTATCCAAACTTTATCCTTGGAAGTATCAAAAGCCTCTATATACTCAGAATCTACTATACAATCAGCGATAACATGTGCCTTTGAAATCTTCTAACTCACTAATCTCTATTGAGACGTAAAACATACCATGTCAGTGACTTCAGATCATTTTATCGGCTTGAAAAATTGGAATAATATAACATCTGATGATTAGATCCTCATATCCTCTATATACAAGGAACATATCCTTAATTATTATCATATACATTATGAGAGACTTAATATTATACAATTTCTTTCTTCTAGATCATCTAGATATAAAAAATCATGATCATTTCTTAAGAAAAATCATGTTTATCACATAACATGGCATAGATGATTGATCTGATCGCTGAGGATTATGGGATCTTACTCATTCCCCTTTCTCCTACAGTGTATGAGGACACATTTTTTTTAGAAAGATATATATCATTTGACACTATAACTAATACCATTTCAAATTCTTCCTTAATAATTCTCTTTAGTAACTAGTCGATATATGTATTTTGACATAGTCCAAGAAGCACCTTGTATCTATCATGAAAAATCTTGATCCCTCAAATATAGGCCTCTTCACCCAAGTCCTTTATAGTGAAATAATTATTTTAACTATTCCTTGATAAAAAGTAATACCGGTATGTTATATAAAATAATTAATATGTTGTCAACATATAATAAAAGTATAATGATATAATTATCACTAAAAATCTTGTAAACATGAGTCTCACATTCATTATTAATGAACCCAAATTCAATAAAAGCATCATGAAAATGAAATTTCCTTGACATGGATTCCTGATTCAATCAATAAATGGATCTCTATAACATGAAAATCCTTTTAGAATCACCTGGAGTAAAAAAACATTCCAATTGTGTCATATAGACATTTTTCTAAAGGTTTCCATTAATGAATGTTGTTTTGATGTCAATATTCCAAATTTCAAAGTCCTGGAAAGCTATTATAGCCAGTATAATTTTGATAGATTTAAACATGGAAAATGGTGATAATATCTCATCATATTTCATTCGTTGACACTATTTATATAATATCTTAGATTTTCATGCACTAATTTTGGAAAATATATGGATTGATTTCGAGACAAGGCATCGAGACGATGTCCTACTCCAAGGCCTAGTGTGCCCAAAAGAAATGTTTAAAAAAATAAATTTATAATATCGTGCACATGCCATTTTTCTGAAAAAGCGGAATAAATCTTAAACCGGTGCAAGGATAAAAAATATTAGGGTATTGTTGAACTCAGAATGACGTCTTTAGGCTAGGCGCGACATAAAATTAATTGGGGTGGGCCTTTTTTGAAAACATTTTCACATAACATAATGAGAATTAAATATTTTAATAAAATTTACTTTTTTCACGCAATCGATGAAAATATTCAAAAAAATTTCTATACAGAATTTCTAAGGTTATCTTCATAGCCCTATAAACCTTGGAGAATAGTTGGAGAGAGATTTGAGGATTCTATCTCTGGTGAAGATGATAGATCATAAATTGATGACTGATGCACCTCGTATTCAAACTACCATTCCTACGACAACATCACAGTGACCATTATACATCAGTGAGTGATAAAAATCGAGGTAGGTTATGATAAATTGATTTTATTTCCATATTCCTTAATTCCAAGATGAATGCAGACCCATCAAAGAACGGATTGATCCACGATTCGGTCGTATTTGTAGTATGGGATTATATATGGGATTATTAGGAATAATTTATTTTGGTTTTCTAACCCGAATTCACCGATCATGATCATTGGACAAGAATGCTTGGTAAAAGATGATTAAACCTTATTTATTTAGATTTTATCCACTTTTCTAAATGTTCATTGCTATTGGAACCCATCGATTCCCAGTTTGATGTTTCTAGGTGATTCCAAACATGATCAGAGCCTCGATTCAAGACAAATTGATAACTAAGGCTGGATCTATGTAGAGCGGGATCCAATGAGCATAGATATGAGACTATTTAATATTTCGGTAATTTTAAGAGGCCAGCTGCTCCGTTGAAGGAAAAACTGACATGACATCGGTGACCCGCAACAACAAGATGTGACAGAGCTGTGGGTGGCATGTGTGGCTAGTTGGGGTGGTGGTGATGGGGACATAGAGGTGGAAGTGATGCAGTATCAATGACATCAGCACCATTTGGGTTGGAGGAGGAGGATGTAGTAGAGATACATCTAGGATACATGCAATGTGGATTGAGGTGAGCGAAGTTGGGTAGGGCTAGGTGTGCTAGGTAGAGCAATGAACCGGGTTGGACCCAAGGTCCCTGGGATAAAGGAGTCCAAGACTGAACATGATGGTCAACTGGGAGCCTTGGTAGCATGACCAGCAACAAGAAACTGTGATCATGAAATCGACCATGATGGTCAACCTTAACGGATGACCATGGGCGCAATGACTGCACGATAGATAGAGACGACCGATTGCAAAGGTCAAACACAAGCATAGAGATCGCGCCACAAATCCATCTGGTCAGTCGACTGACCGTGGTGGTCGACCAGGGCGGTTGACCATGACAGTTGGTCTCTCGGCCTCAATAGGAATATGGGTGGCTTCTCTCAAAAGATATTATCTTATAAATGGAGCACCAAATTGATGATTCTTCTACGGTGTTGAGACCAGGACATTGAGATGAATTTTTTTACAAGTGTTTACTTTTTAGTTTGGACCGATATAGGTTGATAGAATTCCATTTGTCCTTACCTCCATGTTTGAGTGTGATACTTCATCCACATTACTGAATTTTAATCCCCTCTAGAGGTTGAGTCTTAGATTGAGTTTGGTATCTCCATCTTAGATCCAAGTTAAATCCTCCTTCACTCCCATTGGATTATGTGGAATCATGTAACATCCTTGAGTAGATATCTTATCATCCATCTAGTGGGTTGCATCAGTATAGTCTATGGTATCCCCTTGGGTGTCAGGCTGTGATCCCCTCTATAGAGGGTTGATCTAGATATAGTCCATGGTATCCCCTGATTAGTTCTAGTTATGAACAATTTTATGTGTAACATTTTCTTTATTGAAAAAATAAATTTATTTTGGGTAGGGACCAAAATATTTAGACTTCTTCGTGGAGTGTATTTGATGATATCATGGTTTGAGGAGTGAGTTATCCTTGAACGAGCATGCTTTGAGCAGAATCTTGTGGCTAACAGCTGGTTATAACCACCTGATCGCATGGTGTCTCTCTTGAGTATATCTGGATATTTATATTATATGTTCCATTGACATATAAAAGTGTAGACCTGACTATAATTTCCATTGTGGTATTAATTTTTGTTATTCCATTATGGTATTCCTTTGTGGTATTGCATTGTGGTTTCAGGGTGTTCTATAGTGTATTTTTATACACACCCCTACTTGGGATTTGCCACACGTGTCGTGTCTTGTGCAGATGATCGACCTGTTGGTAGTGTCCTACAGGGATCAAGACAAAATGGGGCTTAGTATGATCGAACTGAATGATGTCTGTTCACGTGTCATTCAGATAATAGTCTCAATACCTTTACTTATAGGTTGGACTTGTGTTACAGAATATTTGTTGTAGGCTTGTATTTGGCCCAATTTTCCATGCATTACATTTATTGCCGTACTCTTTTGTGAGATCCTAGTGGTATTCATGCATTGTTTACTTAGTGGTTTCTACATTTGAGAATGTTGTTTCTTGGAGATGTGTACTTTCATATAGGTACTTAGGCTAATGCCTCCCATTTATGGGATATTAATACTCAGTGCTAGTAACCACCCCTAGACTATTGGGGGTGAGATTGGGGAAGTCACATCATGGGCCCCGCTTGGACGGGTGGTGACATCGTGGTTTCAGAGCTAGTTTTGGTTCTACTAAAGGATAGGGAGACTATGAGGTTTTTTGGGGGAATAGTGTTAAGTGTTTCAAATTTGGATTTTCGGCTACGGACTCAAATGTTGGAGTGACGACTGACATATCCATACACCCAAACTCTAATTTCATACTTTTTGACATGGTACATGATAAAACTAGGTGTAGGGAATAAATGGTACATGAATCACATAGAAATAGTTGTGCTTTCTATGTACTTTCTGAGCTATCAATCTAGATATACTCGATTAACCATGGTACATCTTGTCTTATTTCATGATGCTTCCACGTAGACAGCCATCCAAGATTCCACCGCATGATCACAAGGATGATCTACCCAGTGAGGAGGCATTGGTACAGGGGCATGTACTAGAGATAGAACCCCCAAGGGGATTACTAGCTATACTAGCAACCATAAAAAGCAGTTAATACCATCACAACTATATGAGGATGCATTAATGTTGAGTGCATTTAATGAGTTTCATAGGTAGTGACCTCCCATGTTTTAGTGTGATCCAGACCCCTAGTTGGATGATAATTGGCCAGTGATAGTCAACCATGTTTTCCACCTTATGAGGATTCTTGATGACCGGATGGAAGTCCCCACCATGAGTCTTCTTTAGGGCTTCACAGGGTGATGGTGTAGCACAGTGACTCGGTCACACTACAAGATAACTCCCTCATGGATAGACCTCAACATCTATTCATAGATAATTTCTATCCATCCACATTCTAATTGGTATGTATATAGGAGCATATGAATCTACAGTAGGCTAGTAGAACAATGAAAAAGTATTTATTGAAGTTCATTTATCTTCCATAATACTACATGGACATGGTTTGATACTACTTCTTCTGGGATCAGACCTTCAAGCAGGGATTATGCTTGGACATCAAGGAATAAATGGAATCCCTTAACAATTCTACCTATTGTGGGGTACATGAGTGAGACCAACTAGTAAAGATTTTTCTAGCAGAGAAGACTCCAGTAGTGGGAGATAACAGTGGGCACTGAGTAGACAATACCTCAGCAGTAGGCAGTCGATGACAGTAATAGGGATCCAAGTAGGTTAGGAACTTTAAGGGATGATCACATGACTCAGGGTCAATTGTGTATGGCTACCAGGGTGGCTCAAGTTAGCCAAAGGATATTGGGTTCTACTCGTACAATGTTCAAGGACATTAGGCATGTGATTTACCAACCTATCGTACAACTAACCAGGCGATGTTCGTGGGACCTCAGAGGTAGAGGTAGAGACAAGAGTTGAATAGTGTTCCGGGTGGTAGACATAGAAGAGGGGAAGACATGGATGCATTAGGTGGTTAGAGGTTTGACCTATCTCCTCCTCAACCCCCAAATAGTCCATGCCATGCTCAAGAAGTTGGTGGATAGGGATGAGGATAGTTGCTAGCAATTGATGATTATGACCACAGGGTTCCAGGGATGATAAAAGGTATAATCTATGGATTTCCCACCTTAACTAAAATTATGATAGACAAAGGTACTAGTCATTCTATTTATACCATGAGCCATGGTCAAGACTCAAATATTCCAGTTGAACCATTGAATCGGTCCTTAGGCTTAGAGACTCATACTGGGGGATACATGTTGATCACACAAGAGTGCCGACAATGTTACCTGACTCTTAGAGGTGATAGTTTAGGTTGGGGTCTCTTGGTAGTTCAGTTGAGGCATTACGATTCCATTCTTGGTATGGACTAGTTATCTATAGTTCATGCACACATATAATATTTTAGGTGAAAATTGAGGTGTTTCGGTAGTGATTGAACCATGTTTTACTTTGTTGGTGAAAAGGAAATACATGCAGTCCAAGATGAACTCTCTCATAGGAGGGTGAAGCCGATTACTCACCAGTTGGCTAGTTCAACCCTCAGTGAAATCAATGATATGAGTCATTAGTTTCTTGCAATAGTAGGAGAGTATGGTGATGTATTTTTTGAAGATGTTCTTGGATTACCTCCTCATAGAGAGATGGATATATTCATTGATCTATAGCTCGAGATCGACATGATATTTACACCTATATATCAGATGGATACAGTGGAGCTTCATGAGCCAAAAAAATAGTGGGATTACTTGTAGAAGAAGGGATTCATGAGACCCATTGTTTCACCCTAGGCAAACCTAGTTTTGTATGCCATGATATTATAAGTGCCTTTGAGGTTATGTTTGGATTACCAAAGCCTAATCTTGGTGACCATTAAGAACAAGTATCCACTAAGAAGGATCAATGACATGTATGATTAGTTGAGGTGAGATGGTTCTCAAATATCAACCTTAGATCAGGCTATTAGCAGCTATAAGTACGAGATGAGGATATACCGAATACAGACTTTAGATGTTCTTATGTTCACTGTGAGTAATTGGTGATGAAATTTGGTGTGTCGAATTACCCAAGAGTCTTCATGAGAATCATGAAGTAGATATTTCATCCTTACTAATTTCGGTTCATGGTGGAATTCATTGATGAAATCCTAGTGTACTTGGAATCTATGAAGGAGAATGAAAGACACTTGAGGATGGTTTGGGACACACTCTAAGAGCAGAAACATTATGGGAAGATCTGGAAGTACCAGTTCGGGAGTCCAGAGGACTATTTTATGGGACACATCATCTTAGAGGTTGGAGTTGCAGTGGATCCAGAATAGGTTGAGGAAGTTATTTCTTGGGATCCACCTAAGAGTCTTACTGAGCTATGGAGTTTCCATTGATTGGTAGGGTACTATTTGAGGTTTTTACCTGACTTCTACAGAGTGGAAGCATGCTTTACACCATTGAAATATAAGGGGAATTATTTTGTGTGGATGAAAAGGTGCCAAAAAGTATTTCTAAAGCTGAGGAAGAGGATAGAGATCTCTCCTATATTGAGTTTTCTAGAGGAAGACATCAAGTATTTGGTGTTAGGTGATGCTTCAGAGACAGGGCTTGGCTGTGTCTTGAAGATGGGGAAAGTAGTTATTTCCTATGCTTGACACCACTTGAAACCACATGAGAAGAACTACGTGACCATTGATCCTAATTTAGAAGTGGTAATCTTCACATTGAAGATGTGATGACACTACCTGATGGGAGATTATTTTATAATCTACTCTGATCAAAAGAGTCTTAGATATATACTCTCTCATAGGGATCTGAACATGAGATAAAGGTGATAGATAGAGTTCCTATGGGACTATGAATATGAGAATATATACACTCTTGGGATGGGGAACATTGTGGATGATGTTCTCAACATTAGATCAAGTATGTAGTTGTTGAATAAGGAATCAGAGCAATTTTCCTCATTTTAGTTATCCTTTTTGGATGGATATGGAGGAGTTTACTTCCAATAGATGGTTTTAACCCCTAAACTCTTACAACTATTTGGGGAGGAATAGCATGAGGATACAGACTATGAGACTATACACACATAAATGTCCCAAGGGTATACTCCCGAATGATATTCGATAGGTGGGGAGCACATCTTTCTTTTAGAGGACTGACAGTATTAACACTGGCATTGTGGGAGGAGGTTTTTAGGGATTTTCATATATTCCATTTGGCCAAGGATGAAGAATGTAGTTACAGAGTTGGTCCCTTGATGCCTTACTTTTCAGTAAGTAAAGGCAAACACGAGGTTCTAGTGGGTTTAACTCAACCCGTTGAGGTGCTGGAATAGAAGTATAATGGGATATCAATAGACTTCATGATGGATTTTCTATGTACATATAGGGGTAGTGATGCCATCTGGGTAATCGTTGACCTACTCACCAAGTCATCCCACTTTCTAGCTATTCGGGAGTAGAGTTCGATGAAGGTCTTAGGATGCCTCTAAATACAGAATATATTTTGACTCCATATAGTTCCATCGACTATAGTTTTTGATCATGATGGTCACTTTACATACCTGTTTTGGAATGGATTTTTGGAGGTGTTAGGGCCCCTGTTATGCTTGAGCTCTGCGTTTCACCCACAGATAGACGACCAGAAAAATAGGACCATTCAGGTTCTATAGGACATGTTGCAGGTATGCATGTTAGACTTTGAACATAGGTGGGAGGATCACCTACCACTGGTTGAGTTTTAATAAAAAAAATAGTTATCATTCCACCATTGGAATGGCACCATTTGAGGTTTTTTACAAGAAACCATAGAAGTCACCACTTTTCTAGACATTCCTAAGAGATTCAGTAATAATAGGCTTGAATTTGGTTTGACCTACTATAGAGATGGTGCAGATCATCCAAGATTAGATGAAGGTTTTCTAGAGATTATATATGTCAAATTTAGATAGGTGGTGGAGTAATTTGGAGTTAGGGGAAGAATACCAGATGTTCCTTTGAGTTTCATTTCAATGGGGATTTCCAATATTTGACTAGGGCATAAAGCTATATCCAAGTTTCATCTTCCCTCTCCAAATACTACATAGAGTTTGAGAGGCAGTATACCTCTTAGATCAGCAACTATAGTTATACCGATACATGACATCTTCTACATGTCACATCTGAGGAGGTATATGCATGAACCATTGCACGTCATCGGTTGGGGAATGTTGAAAAATGAGGTTGGAGAGACTTTTACTAAGTACGTGGTGGTGTTCAAGGAATGGAATGAGAGGATCCATCAAGGGTGATATATTGACTTTGTGTGTGACCAGTGGTAGAAATGAAATATCTAGGAGAGAACATGGGGGGTGGGAGGCTCATATTTGTTCTCAATACCTTCATTTTTTTGAGTAGCCCTTGTTTTGGATTTTCGGGGACATAAAACCCTAAGGTGGAGAGAATGTAACATCTTGTATATTCTATGTACTTTTTTTGGATATTACGTTGATTGATTTTAAAAACCACAAGTTGAGATGACGTGGAAGTATAAGGCCTGATGTTCCCAAAATAATTTTTTGTAAAATATTAATCTATTTAATATCACACACACACAGTTTTCTAATAATGCGGAGTAACTCTTAAATGGGTGCCCGGAAAAAAATATATGAAATCACCATTAAGCTTATAATGGCAGAATTACCCTTTGCATGACTTAAATATATTTGGTGTGGGTACTTTGTGAAATTTTTTTTGTCAGAAGTAATTGGAACAAAATAATTTAATAAAAATTAGTTTTTTGATATAGAAGTTGAAAATCCTTAAAAAATTTATTATGGAGAATTTCCATGTTTATCTACATAACCATATTAACCATGGAGAACCACTAGAGAGATCTTTGAGTATTATATCTCAGGTGATGGATACATATCATGAATCGATGACCAACAAACCTCATATTTGAAGGACCTTGCCTAAGGAAATTACACGGTGACCGTTCGTCATCAGTGAGTGAGCTGAATCAATGTAGGGCTTGTTAACTTAATTTTAATTCCTTGTTCTTGAATTCCATGATGAACGCAGACCAATCAATGCATAGGTTGATCCACATTTCTCTAGTTTTTGTGGGATGAGATTATATGAGGGATTATCATGAGTTATTTGTCTTCATTTTTTAACCCGAACACAAAGATCTTGTTCATTGGATAATAAATCTTGGCCAATGATGCTAAAACCATAATTATTCGACATTTATCCCTTTTTTCTTCATTTTATTCACCGTTGGAACCCGGTGATTCCTATATCGATGTTTTCGGGTAGTTCTGAACCAGATCATACCCCCATATTCAAGGTTAATCGACAACCAAGGTTCAATATGTGTATATCAGGACCCAAGTATCCTAGATCTATGACTTTTTGAATTTTGGGGCATCAGAGGAGGCCTGATGGTTCATAAAAGGGACCACCAGTGTGGAACCAGCAACGGGAGGTGGTGTATGGAAATGGATCCATGTGTGAGGGGTGCATCTAATAGTGGTCACGTGAGACCACATTAGCGACTGGGACATAGAGGTAGCACTGGTGCGGGATGAATGGTAGGGTAGGAGGAGTTGGAGGTGGTGGTGAGCCCTATGGTATGCATGCCATGCAGAGTGGGACAAGTGGTTCGAGCCCAGGTATAGTGGACCTAGCGGAGCGGGTCGATAAGAGTGGACCAAAGGGAAGTAGGCCTAGGTAGAGTGGTTTGGTCCTGGTTCCCCGAGTCAGGCCATGAATAGAGTCAGACCTAGGTTCACCGAGAAAAAGGAGGCCACAGTTGATCATAGTGGTGGACTGAGATCTATGACATCTTGAGATTCCATGAGGCATAGTGACCTTGTTCTCATCTATGATGATTGACCATGGGCACAACAACCGCACGATCGACCATCAAGGTCAACCGTGATGGTTGATTGTGGTTGCAAAAACCACATGTCTAATCCATGAAATCAGTCGAACAACTATGGAGGAGGACCACAATGGTAGGTTAGACCAACCACGATGATATGTCCTTAGGCCCTAGTAGGCATGTGGGTGGGTTTTCTCAAAAGACCATATCTCTTAAACAGAGTGCCCAATCGATGGTCCGACTCTGACACTGAGACCTAGATGTTGAAATTTTTTTGGGGTCAATTGGTGTGTTTTTAGTTCAGGCTAGTATAGGGTTAGGGTATACCCTTGGTCCTTCCTTAGAGGGTTCAGTATGACATTACATACACATCACTAGATTAAAATCCCTTTTAGAGGCTGAGTCTTAGAGAGTGTTTGGTATCCCTCCCCAATATTGGAGTACAATATTCTATCACCCTATTGAAGTCTGTGGAATCATGTAAACCACCTTGACAAGGGAACTGATCCTCCATATATCATTCTACATCAGCAGGGTCAATGGTATCCCCATGTGTGTCTAGGTGTGATCACTTCTATTGTGGTTTTATCAAGATTGGGTGCATGGTAACCCCTAGTGAGTCTAGGCATGATCCATGGTATCCTCTTGTCAATTATAGGCATGAACCCCCCTCTGTGTATCATATTATTCATTAAAAAATACATCCTATTTGGGTAGGGAACAAATGAGTTAAACCTATTCATGGAGCGTCTCCAATGATATGATGGCTCGAGGAATAATTTCTCATGGAATGAGTGTATTTTGAATAGAATCTGGTGGCTGGTAGTTGGTTATGACCACCAGATGGTCTGGTGTCTTTCTTGGGTATATATATAATTTATTTATATGTGTCTTTAACATATTCCTTTGTAGAGATGATTATACTTTCCATTGTGGAATTTCTATGATCTATTAAATTATTGTAATCTTTTTTCTATTACTTTGTCATTTTGGGGTGTCCAACAATGTATTGTTATACTCAACCCTACAGGGGATTTTCCCACACATGTCATTTCTTGTGTATAAAATAATATTTTTAGTGGAGTCCTAGGGGGACTAGGGCCATGTGGTTCTTAGTGAGACCAAACATACAGAGGTGTGTTCCTATGGATTTCAAGCAGCAATCCCAGTACCATCACTTCCAGGTAGGACTTGTGTTACAAACTATTTGTGGTGAGCAATTATCTGGCCATGTTATTTTCCAGTACTTTTACTGTCATACTATATTGTGAGATCTTAGTGGTATACATGCATTTTTTTTGTTAGTGGGTTTTATATATCAACATTTTCTGTCTTGGAGATGTGTGTGTTCATATATGTACTTAGGATAATGCCTTCAATTTATGGGATATGCCTACTCAGTGATAGTCACCATCCCTTGGCCTTTTTGAGGTAGGCTTGGGGTAGTAATGGAATAAGCCCCCATAGATGGTTCGTGATAATTTAAACCGTCTAGAATCTATCATTTCATTATAAGTATTTACTTTACATTCACTGTCTAGTTTTCTATTGAATATGAATTTGTACCCTAAAGGCTTTACATAAACTGGATCATTTTATAGAACTAAAACATGGTTCTAATATATGGAATCCATTTAATAATTAATGTCTTCATTCCATATTATAGCTTCAGAGCTCTGTACTAACTCTTTTTTAGAAATAGGTTCATCATTTTCAACCAAGAGTGAGTCGCCATTTTCGATCACTAAGAAACCACATCTATTGAATTATCTTACCTCTATAGTGTCATTACAAAATTATTGTTTTTCTTGAACCACTTATGTAAAGACCTGTAAAATTTAAAGGAAATTTTTTCTTATTTTTCTTTGGGATTTTACAAGAACGCAGTTTCTGACGGCACTTGATTCCGAGGCCCGGAGTGCCCGGAATCAATTTCCGAAGTTTGGTTGGGGTACGTTCAGTGAACGAACGAGCAGGTTTTCCTATCTTTTGAACCGGTGCTCAGAATTGAAATTCGAGGGCACCGATGAACTCGTAACGCTGGTAATCGCTTAAGGGAACCCTTACCGTAGTTGCGTTTGTGCGGGAGAAGAAGTTAATTTTTGGGGTTTAATTAAATAAAGTGAATAAAATTGTTGAATCAATTTTATTTCATGTTATGTGGTTAACTTCTCCCATGGGAAGTTGGTGGTGGGCCCACATCCATCCAACTTCCCATGTGTGGATATTTGAAAGGGTGGGGCCCACACGAACACCCCACCTTTTCAAATTCCTTAAACTCCCTAACCCTCTTAACCCCTCACTTTCCTAACCCCTCTAAACCCCCCATTTATGTTTTGTCAACTTATCACCTCATTAATTTTATAACATCTTATTTTAATAACTTAAGTGAGTTAAATGTGGGTTTTGAATTTTCAAACTCTTGAAATTCAAATGGTTAGGTTGTGTTAATAAAATAAGACTTGGTCTTATTTTATTATTTTTAGAGTTTTCCAACCTTGAGAGGATTGGGGAAGCGGTCTTCATCTTCTTCAACCTCGACGAAAAACGTGAAGAACACCATTCTTAAATGAAGAACTTCTCCGCTCTAAGAACACGGTTCTTCCGCGACGTCGTATCCGCGAGGCGATGTTCCTCTTCCGCGTCGTCTCTTCGGCGACGGTTTTCCGGGATGAAATCACCGTCAACAACATCGAATCCTCGCTCCGCGACGCGACGTTCTTCTTCCGCGTCGTCTCTTCTGCGATGGTTTTCCATGATGAAATCGCCATCAATGACTTCGAACCCTCGCTTCGCGACATCGATGCTCTTTTCCCGCGACGCCTGACCTTCGCGACGCTCGTCATCCGTGGCTCGTTGACGAACATCGTTCCTGAACCGAGGTAGGGGATTATTTTATTTAGTTATTTTCCGTTCATGAATATAGTTTATCGATTATCATGGATTTTCGACTAGATGTTATCGTTTAACGAGAGGGGGGCCGGACCACACAAACACGGCCGAACCCCCCTCCTATGTTCATGTTTGATTCTTTGTGGATGGAATGGAATGGCGAGGTGTCATCGTACCACGAAGGAATCACATGGAAAGTATTACGTGACACCGTCGTGCCGCGCCGTGGAAGGAAGTTTAAGAACGCGACGCCATCACGCCGCGTCGAAGAAAACCAAAGAACCACGGTCGAAGTCGGGCCGCTCAGAAGGGGCGCAGTGCCATCGGGTCGTGCTGGAAAACTACAAAGACGACGCTTATCATTTTGACATGCGGATTGATGGGCGTCGACGAAGCAGACCTTTTTGGCATTTGAATCCCTTCGTAGTGAAGGTGGGGTCCCGGGGGGACCATAGGCGAAGACGGCAGGAGGAACGGACCACCGGAGTGCGTCCGGTGGTCTGCGGAAGGCGGCAGCGGCGCGCCGCAGTAGGGTTGGCGGCCGGCGGATCTGCCACCAGCCTCAATTAGCGGCAGGCGGGGGAGTCGCGCACCCCGCTCCGCGAATCGGCTCAGCCACGCTAGCCGAGCCGCGGCTAGCCGGTCGGGCCGGGCCGGGCCGGGCCCCGCCATGTCGGCCCGAGCCCAGATCCCCGTTTTCGGACCACTTTCGGTCAAATGCCCATATCTTGATCTGTAGACCTCTGATTGACGCGACGTCAGTGGAAACGCGATCCTTGGACCGAGAAGGTCGTTTTTGTATATTACACTCAAGGTTTCAGAGAACTTTGGGTTCGGCCGGGTTGGTTCGTACGCAAAACCAACCGGGCCCTCGGAGCGGAAACGCTCGTAACTTGTGTTCCGGACGTCCGATTGACGTGTCATCGACTTTGATGGATTCCTCTAAGTGAGACAGATCTTTTGGCTTACTCTGCTCGAGATTTGGATGCCGTCGGAGTGCAGTCGGGTTGGTTTGCTCACGAAACCAACCGGACCCCTGGAACAAAAAAGCCAATAACTCACAGACCGGGCATCCGATTGACGCACCGTCTATCTCGTTGTTTTCCTCTTGATGAGAAGGGACTTTTGGCATAATTTTCCTGAGTTTTGGATACAGTTGGATAGTGGCCGGGTTGGATCTCACCCGAAATCCAACCGGGCCCCTAGAGCGGAAAAACTGATATCTTTCAGACAGGATGTATGTCTGATGAACCGTTAGTGGCGTTGTTGATCACGTTGAGAAATGGTCCCAATGAGTATACCCTATTAGATTTCGGGGTACAGTTGAGATACATCCGGGATTGGTTCGCTCACGAAACCAACCGGGCCCCTGGGATGAAAAGGCTAGTAATTCACAGACCAGGCGTCCGATTGACGCGCCGTCTATTGCGTTGAGACCCCTATGATGAGGCGGTCCTTGAGATACTTCTTCATGGTATTTTGAGATACTTGGAGTATCGACCAGTAGCTCGTGGAGGGGACCCTCCCCGAGACGAGCGTACGGAGTACGGAGACCGTGTAGCAAGCTGAGACCTGACGACTGCTTGACCGACTCGACTTGGAGTGAGTCGACTAGCCCAGTGGACAAAGCCTTACTTTGTGAGGTGCAGACCCATGGCGGATGGAGCACTACCTGTGTGACAGTGCAGACCTGTGGAACTCATCCAGAGAGTACCTCAGCAGGCTACTAGGGGGTGTGCACTATTGTGTTTGGGTGACATACCCCAACGGGAAGCACTACTGTGTTTGGGTGGCTGACCCGCGGTACTCGACAGGAGGAGTAGCTCAGCAGTCTTAGGTTAGTGAGCAGTACCTCAGAGTCATGACAAGACCACTGTACACTCCAGATACAGAACTCTTCAGCAGTTATGGTTTCGATAATGAAAATCCTGGTTTGAGCTGAGACGTTTGACCTTTGTGTATACCTCATGATTGAGATGGGTCACTTGATAACTTAGGTATATGTATGGGCATATACCTGGGTAGTGGTTATCCGTTGATATCATGTTCCTTGTGTTTCCTCATGGTTGAGATGGGTTACTTGAAAACTTAGGTATATGTATGGGCATATACCTAAGTAGAGGTTATCTGTTGAGATCTTATTTGTGGTTATCTATGTTGGTTTTTGAGAGAACTTAAGGGTCTCGGGGTCCCTACTGAGTATCGTTATACTCACCCCTGCACGGGCTATACCTGCACCTCGTTGTGATGGTTGCAGACAACGGGCAGTGCTGACAGAGGCCGAGAGTTCGAAGACTGGACGGTACCCGGAGGTGGACCACACGACGAGTCAGTATCTGGAGGAGGAATTCACGGCGAGATGACACACGGAGGTGGTTGACGGGCGAGAGCGTTGAGGAGGCTATCTGTACCTACCCTTCAGGTAGGATCCGTGGAGGACGATCCAGGAGCTGCGCTATCTATACCTACCCTTTAGGTAGGATCCGAGGAGGATGACCTAGGAGCTGCTTCCCTCTTCCAGCTGTTGCCTTTTTCTGTTGTACTTTCGTTCAGTTGTAGTTGTACATTCTTTTGGGTTTTTATTCTGGCCCAATTACTTTTCAGCACTTCTCTTGTACTTAGTGTTTACTTTTTCCGCTTTCTTACTCTGTGGTGCTTGTTTTATTTTATAATGGAAAGGCCTTCCCAGTTATCCGGATTTACACATTTGGTGCTAGTCACCAGCCCCTGGCCTATGGAAGGCGAGATTGGGGTAGTCACGGCACGGGCCCCGAGGACGGGTCGTGACAAATTGGTATCAGAGGAGTTGGTTCTACCGCAGAACTTATAACTCTGATATTTTCTTTCTGTGAAGCAACAGTGTTAAGGGTACCGAGTGTGGACTTCAGTTCAGGGAGTCCAGTGTTAGTGCGGGGGGCCGACGTATCCATACACCAGGACCCTGACAACTGATTTCCGACTTCGTGCATGAAAACACCGATTGCGTGTGTGTTTTCAAAGGTTTTACCTTAAAAAAGCTCAAACCAGGTCAGCTTACCAGGTATAATCGTTTGACCATGTTACGTTGTTTCTTTCAGGATGCATTTTCTCGGACAACCATCTAGAGCCCCGAGAGTGGTTCGTACTGACAGCCCGCCGAGCGACGTGGCCTCAGAACAGGGCCGTTTTCCAATTGAGGCACCATCGGTACTACTACCCGTTGGCCCACCGATGCCACCAGCCCCAACAGTAGAGGGTGCACGTCGCTTGAGCACACTGCACGAGTTCCAACGCCAGAGGCCACCCAGGTTCCAGGGAGGGACGGACCTGCAGGCAGCTAAAGATTGGCTGGAGGCTGTGGTGAGAGTCTTCAGGCTAGTGGGGACGCCGGTAAACTTCATGGTGATCTTTGCTGCCAGCCTCCTTCAGGCAGCAGCAGGCAGGTGGTGGAGCCACGTGTTTCAGTTTTTCGACAGGATGGCCTTCGCATGGGAAGACTTTGAGACCTTCTTCAGGGTGGAGTTTATGCCAGTAGCACTACACCCTGAGCGTGTACAGGAGCTTCTGCCTTTGCCGCATGTTTTTCGATCAGTAGCCGAGTCATCTGTGGGTAGTAGACATATGATGCAGAGGTCCAGGAGGACCAGACTAGTAGTTGGACGATCTTGGGTTTTAGGACAGGTGGTGCGGGGCACCCGAGGTGGGGTCAGAGCCAGGCATGCCAGAAACAGACATCGTTACTCATTCGGTGGGAAGGGTCACCTGGCACGTGACTGTCCGACTCCTCATACAGTTGATCCGCAGGAATTGGTGGAGCCACCGAGCCAGAAGTAGCGATGAGTGCTTGAGCAACAGCCGAGCAGTGGACAAGGTAGTAGAGCTCCAGGAGCAGGTGGCAGGAGAATAACTAGTGGATACGTCCCTTGTACTTCTAGTTCCATGTTGCTGTTGTATTCGCAACTTTGTACTATGAGCTGCAATATTCAAACGGCACTTATCATTGTTTTATTTCTTATCCTTTTGTTTGGTTGATACTGAGTGGTCTCGGTTAAAACTGTTGACTTGACCCTCAGTTTTGAGATTTCTACTAGAGGAGACCTAGTGACCTCACACTGATTCAGACAGTGTAACTCAACCCTTGGAGGCGAGAGTGATAGTTGGATCTCTTAGTAATTACGTCGAGGCCTTACAACGTCATCCATGGAAGGAATTCGTCATTCATGTCAGGATTGACTGTATTAGGAAATGGGCGTGGTTCATCCAGGGGATGAGACCAAGTTTCTCTTTTCAGAAAAAGAGAAATTCTAGCAGCTCTTTCAGATCATAGGCAAAGCAGGTGCAGATCATCCAGGAGTGGATGAAGACTGCACAGTGCAGTAAGAAACAGGAAACCGGCTCCAGTCTTAGAGACTCGAGAGTGTTAAATGTTAAAGAAGAGGAAGCTTAAAGGAGAGATGAGTCTACAAAGCAGCAGACATGGAGGCAGATCTAGGAGAGTAGCATGAGGTGGTGTACATCTTATCACGGTACAACCACCCACCTTAGTTATTCCTACCAGGCTCAGGGAGTTGGAGGGCGGAGGAAGAGTGCGGCTGCATGCGGTCAAGGAGTGTGACCCAATGGCTCTAGAAGTGATTCAAGGGATAGTCTGTTTCCACTACTAGCTCTTGTAGTAACGGAAGTTGATATGAATCATTCCTTGCTTTCTCAAGTCTTGTTCCAGACCTAGAGTCTCTAGTAAGCCGTGGACTTGACCCTCATGTCTGGAGATACCTTGGGAGGAGACTTGATAATCACACTTACGCCGACGGTGTGGTCAGACCCTCGAGGTGAGAGTTCCGGTTGGAAATCTCTTGGTGGCAGCGTCGAGGCCTTACGACGTTAGTTTGAGTATATAATGGGCAATAACTATTCATACTCAAATTTTCAGTTTTAGGCAAATGTCGGGATGGGTTTTACATGGTTGGAAAAAAGGAATCCCTGGGAAGCACAAGTTAAACTCATGCACAGGAGGGTGCGACCGATCACTCTTGAGTCTGCCAACCTTACCCTCGTGGCGACAGTCATATCGAGTTCCAGTTCTAACAGGAATTGGAGACCTCTTCAGTTCGAGGATGACGATCACATCCTTATACGGGTCTCACCTCGACGAAGTTTACGGAGTTGTGGCCAAGGCGGAATGTAAACTCTAAGGTTCAACGAACCTTTCTAGGTCCAAAGCTGGGTAGGAAAGGTGGTTTACCGCTTGACCCATCCACCTCAGTTGCACCAGGTGCACGACGACTTCCACGTATCTCAACTGAAGAGATACGTGCTCGACCCTTCGCATATCATCGACCATGAGGAGCTGGAAGATGGTGATGAGGTATTTTTCATGGAGGTTCCAGTGGAGATCAAGGATCGATAGGAGCGGATCCTACGAGGATGATCGATTCCTCGGGTGAGCTTTCTCTTGCAGTACGGAAACCTCCGGGTGAGCACATGGGAGCGGAAGGCTCTGATGCGTGCTCTGTACCACTTTTGTAACCTTAGATTGTGTTAAATATTTACGTGGACGTAAATCCCTGAGGTGGGAGTAATGTAAAGACCCGTAAAATTGAAGGGAAATTTTTTCTAATTTTTCTTTTGAATTTTACATGAACGCAGTTTATGGCGGCACTTTATTCCGAGGCCCGGAGTGCCCGGAATCAATTTCTGAAGTTTGGCTCGGGTACGTTCAGTGAACGAACGAGCGGGTTTTCCTATCTTTTGAACCGGTGCTCGGAATTAAAATCTAATGGCAATGATGAACTCGCAACGCCGATAATCTCTCAAGGGAACCTTTACCGTAGTTGCGTTTGTGCGGGAGAAGAAGTTAATTTTTGGGGTTTAATTAAATAAAGTGAATGAAATTGTTGAATCAATTTTATTTCATGTTATGTGGTTAACTTCTCCCATGGGAAGTTGGTGGTGGGACCACATCCATCCAACTTCTCATGTGTGGATATTTGAAAGGGTGGGGCCCACACGAACCCCCCACCTTTTCAAATTCCTTAAACTCCCTAACCCTCTTAACCCCTCACTTTCCCAACCCCTCTAAACCCCCCATTTATGTTTTGTTAACTTATCACCTCATTAATTTTATAACATCTTATGTTAATAACTTAAGTGAGTTAAATGTGGGTATTGAATTTTAAAACTCTTGAAATTAAAATGGTTAGGTTGTGTTAATAAAATAAGACTTGGTCTTATTTTATTATTGTTAGAGTTTTGAAACATTGAGAGGATTGGGGAAGCGGTCTTCTTCTTCTTCAACCACGACGAAGAACGCGAATAACACCATTCTTCAACGAAGAACTTCTCCGCCGAAGAACACGGTTCTTCCGCGACTCTGTATCCACGACGCAAAATTCTTCTTCCGCGTCGTCTCTTCCGTGACGGTTTTCCATGACGAAATCTCCGTCAACGACTTCGAATCCTCGCTCTGCGACGCGACGTTCTTCTTCTGTGTCGTCTCTTCCGCGACGGTTTTCCGTGACGAAATTGCCGTCAACGACTTCGAATCCTCGCTTCGCAACGTCGATGTTCTTTTCCCACGACGCCCGACCTCCGCGACGCTCGTCTTCCACGGCTCGTTGACGAACACCGTTCCTGAATCGAGGTAGGGGATTATTTTATATAATTATTTTCCATTCATGAATCTAGTTTATCGATTATCGTGGATTTTCGACTAGATGTTATCGTTTAACGAGAGGGGGGCCGGACTGCACAAACACGGCCGAACCCCCTCCTATGTTCATGTTTGATTCTTTGTGGATGGAACGGAAAGGTGAGGTGTCGTCGCACCACGCGGGAATCACACGACAAGTATTACGCGACGTCGTCGCACCGCGCCGTGGAAGGAAGTTTAAGAACGCGACACCATTGCACCACGTCGAAGAAAACCAACGAACTGTGGTCGGAGTCGGGCCACGACGAAGGGGCACGACACCATCGGGTTGCGCTGGAAAACTACAAAGTCGACGCTTTTCGTTTTGACATGCGCATTGACGGGAAACGATGAAGCAGACTGTTTTGGCGTTTGAATCCCTTCGTAGTGAAGGTGGGGTCCTGGGGGGACCATAGGCGAAGACGGCAGGAGGAACGGACCACCGGAGTGCGTCCGGTGGTCCGCGGAAGGCGGCGGCCATGCGCCGCAGGAGGGTTGGCGGCCGGCGGATCCGCCGCCGGCCTCAATTAGCGGCTGGCGGGGGAGTCGCGCACCCCGCTCCGCGAATCGGCTCGGCCACGCTGGTCGAGCCGCAGCCGGCCGGTTGGGCCGGACCGAGCCGGACCGAGCCAGACCGAGCCGGACCGAGCCGGGCCAGGCCGAGCCCAGCCAGGTTGGAACCGGGTCGGGTCGATGCGGTTCGGGTCAACCTGGTTCGGCCGACCCAGGGGGGTCGGGCCGGGTCGGCCCGGGCCCAGACCCCCTTTTTCGGACCACTTTTGGTCAAATGCCAATATCTGGAGTTGTAGACCTCCGATTGACGCGCCGTCATCGGCAACGCGATCCTTGGACCGAGACGGTCATTTAGGTATATTACACTCAAGATTTCAGAGAAATTTGGGTTCGGCCGGGTTGGTTCGTACGCGAAACCAACCGGGCCCTCGGAGCGGAAACGCTCGTAACATGAGTTCCGGACGTCCGATTGACGTGCCGTCGACTTTGATGGATACCTCTAAGTGAGGCGGATCTTTTGGGTTACTCCGCTCAAGGTTTGGATGCCATCGGAGTGCGGTCGGGTTGGTTCGCTCACGAAACCAACCGGGCCCTAGGAACAAAAAAGCCAATAACTCACAGACCGGGAGTCCGATTGACACACCGTCTGTATCGTTGTTTTCCTCTTGATGAGACAGAACTTTTGGCATACTTCTCCCGAGTATTGGATACAGTTGGATAGGGGCCGGGTTGGATCGCACCTGAAATCCAACCGGGCCGCTAGAGCGGAAAAGCTGATATCTTTCAGACAGGACGTCCATTTGACGAACCGTCAGCGGCGTTGTTGATCACGTTGAGAAACGGTCCCAATGAGTATACCCAATTAGAGTTCAGGGTACAGTTTAGATACAGCCGGGATTGGTTCACTCACGAAACCAACCGGGCCCCTGGGATGAAAAGGCTAGTAACTCACAGACCGGGCGTCTGATTGATGCGCCGTCTGTTGCGTTGAGACCCCTATGACGAGGCGGTCCTTGAGATACTTCTTCGTGGGACTTTGAGATACTTGGAGTATCGACCAGTAGCTCGTGGAGCGGACCCTACCTGAGACGATCGTATGGAGTACGGAGACCGTGTAGCTGGCTGAGACCTGACGACTGCTTGACAGACTCGACTTGGAGTGAGTTGACTAGCCCAGTGGACGGAGCACTACTTTGTGAGGTGCAGACCCATGGTGGATGGAGCACTACCTGTGTGACAGTGCAGTCCCGCGGTACACGTCTGGAGAGTACCTCAACATGCTACTAGGGGGTGTGCACTACTATGTTTGGGTGACATACCTCAGCGGGAAGCACTACTGTGTTTGGGTGGCTGACCCGCGGTACTCGACAGGAGGAGTACCTCAGCAGTCATAGGTTAGTGAGCAGTACCTCGAAGTCGTGACAGGACCACTGTACACTCCAAAGACGGAGCTCTTCAGCAGTTACGGTTTCGATAATGAAAATCCTGGTTTGAGCTGAGACTTTTGACCTTTGTGTATACCTCATGATTGAGATGGGTCACTTGATAACTTAGGTATATGTATGGGCATATACCTGGGTAGTGGTTATCCGTTTATTTCATGATCCTTGTGTTTCCTCTTGGTTGAGATGGGTTACATGATAACATAGGTATATGTATGGGAATATACCTAAGTAGAGGTTATCTGTTGAGATCTTCTTTGTGGTTATCCTTGTTGGTTTTAGAGAGACCTTATGGGTCTCGGGGTCCCTACTTAGTATCGCTATACTCACCCCTGCACGGGCTATGCCCGCACCTTGTTGTGTTGGTTGCAGACGACGGGAAGTGCTGATAGAGGCCGAGAGTTCGAAGACTGGACGGTACCCGGAGGTGGACCACACGACGAGTCAGTATCTGGAGGAGGACTTCATGGCGAGACGACACACAGAGGTGGTTGACGGGCGAGAGAATTGAGGAGGCTATCTGTACCTACCCTTCAGGTAGGATCCGTGGCGGACGATCCAGGAGCTGCGCTATCTGTACCTACCCTTCAGGTAGGATCCGTGGAGGACGACCCAAGAGCTGCTTCCTTCTTCCAGCTGTTGCCTTTTTCTGTTGTACTTTCGTTCAGTTGTAGTTGTACTTTTTTTGGGTTTGTATTCTGGCCCATTTACTTTTCAGTACTTCTCTTGTACTTAGTGTTTACTTTTTCCGCTTGCTTACTCTGTGGTGCTTGTTTTCTTTAATAAAGGAAATTTCTTCCCAGTTATCGGGATTTACGCCTTCGGTGCTAGTCGCCAGCCCCTAGCCTATGGAAGGCGGGCTTGGGGTAGTCACGGCACGGGCCCTGAGGACGGGTCGTGACAACTTATTCTAAGGGGACCTTTGTAATATTTTTTGGTACCCACACTTGTTTATCTTGATAATAAACATCACTGAAGTCAACATTTTTCCACTATCATTTTTTAGAATGTGCTCCCACTTGAAAATAATGAATTTTATGGTGATTTCCACATTTTGGTATGATGGGTTGTACAGGTAGTATCCATTTATGAAATTAGGATACCATATATAGATACACCTTGTGCCCTGAGGTGCTGGGTTTTTGTGTGAAAAGGCCTTAACAAACACCACACAACCCCACACACATGTCTGTGAAAAAATGATATTAGTTTTACTCCATAACTCAAAGGCAATTCTTTGTTACACGTTATATGGTACTCATTTTAGTGTGTATACCAAGGTTTTTAATACATTTACACATAGGTATATTCAATGATCCACATGACTCATCCTCACCATTACCATTTATAACATTTTTTGGTTCCTCCTTTCCTTAACACCATTCCATTATGGTGTGTAAGGTGGAGTGAGTTGAAAGAGAATCCCAAAATCTCATAAAAGGTTAATAAAATTCTGGGAAATATATTCACTACCATGATCAAATCAAATATTCTTTATCTTATTTTCAAGTTGATTTTCTAATTTATTCATTGATTATTTGAATTTATCAAAGGAATATAAATTATATCTCATCAAGTTGACATATCCATATATAATGATGTCATGAGTAAAAGTTATGAAGTATGAATAAAAATCTCTTGCATCTATAAGAAATGGTCCACACACAATATTGGGTACCAATACTAAATGATCTATGGCCCTTTCACCCATTCCAATGAATGATTTTTTTTTTCATTTTTCAGGTAAATAGTCATGTAATCTATTAAGTAGTTTTAGCTCAAAAGATTCTAAATAACCATCTTGATAAAGATTTTTCAAATTATTCTTGTTTGCATTACCAAGAAAGTGATGTCATAAATGGGATTTATATTACTTATGGGAACATGATCCATTATCAATTTCAAATATTTATTTTTCATAATTTAATTCATAAACACTATTATTTCAATGTTCTAAAAGATAACATATGTTGAATTTATAAAAGAAAAATTTTTTATTTCCAAATTTGAAAATAAAACTATATGCATCTAGGAGTGATACATATATTATATTCTTGGTATTATTTGGTACATAATAACAATCACTTAAAAACAATATCATTGTGGTTGGCAATGGAAGGTGATAGTCTCTAAATTCTAGATCAGCCAACCTCACACCATTGGTACCTCACAAATACACCTCTCCTATAGATATGTTTCAAAATAAATTTTGTTCTAACAATTGGTCTCATATGTTATTAAGAATATATTTATCTAATAACTAATGTTTTGGTATTTAAATATTACTCTCGATACCGAATGCGGCTTTAGCTTACCCTTTCTTCTAGGTATAGTTGTTCATCTAGTGTCTTTGATTTACACATAAAATCATACTACCTCATTTTCCTTTCCCTACATTCGGATCATCCTATTTTGGAAGGATAATGATCAGGGGATTTTTACTTATTGTGAGTATTGGGCCCCTTTATTTCATTCTTCATTTTCCTATTCACCATAAAGAGCTTTGGGTTTTCATTCCCTATGACCTCATCCACTAGGGGAATTTGAGTTTGAGGTTCTGAAAGACTATTCACATTATTTATCATGTTATAATTAATAATAAAACAAGATAATATCTTGGTAAATGAAGAAAGTATTAGATTTATGTATATATCATCTAGGAATTTAATTAGGGCATTTGATATCTCATATATCTTTTATCTCTCCTTCTCTTGAAAGAGATCTCAAAGGTGAGACATCATGCTATATGCATCCATGTCATTGTGTTTATCTAGATTCTCAATGGTCATGAATTATATAATTAAACACTAAATATATGTGAAAAAATTTAAATGTTCTTAATAGAGAGATAATTGTTCCTTACTAGCCACACTACCAGGTGCATTAGGAATAGGTCCTTCCGACACATAAAAGTTCCTTTTATAGAGTAAGATAACATGCAAGTTCCTTTTCCACTCTTGGAAATTCATGCAATGAGAAGGTTATCCTTATCAAGTATGGATCAAAGAGATATGATTAATTTCAATTTTTATTTTTTATAAAAATAATATTATTAGAGTTTTAGAACTTTATCAAATACAATTTTGATAAATAATTAAATATTGTATTTATCAATATTCCATTATATTATCAAAACATAATAACCCTAACCATTGGATTTGTAATATTCTATTTTGTTGATATTCTAGTGACTAGGATCCATATTCCCCCTATCATCACACTGAATTTTTAGATCTATGAAATTTAAAGTGTTATAGTTTGGAATTTGAAATGGAAACTACTTTAACTCACAATTCATTAATCCATTGAGTGAACTCCTCCATCCTAAAAATCCTAAAATTAGATTTTTGCAAAACATACCTCTTAGTTACACCATGTCTTGATTTGGAAGCCAACCCTTTTATGAACCAAGTTAATTTACCCAAAAGCTTCAAGTTAGAATTCCACGACAACTAAAGACACCCAAGCAATGGCTAGCTATGCACTTTTAACAATGGTTCGATGCTATCTAAGGTAGTGTAAGGCTATAGAAAATTAATATATATAATTGTGGGGATTTATCTTTTATGTGTAACATTACAATTATTACAATTATTATATTATTGTTAATATTAAGTGGATTTACTCAAGTGATTAACCATATATTAGATAATATTTATGTGTAATTCAATTTATTTTATCTCTCTCTTGAATTCTTGTTAAATCGTTAATTCATGTTATTACGAAAACATATCCATGATGAAATATACCTGAAATGTGATAGAAATAAAATAAATAAGTGGTATGATCAACATAATTTACTAATGATTATATTATCTTGATGATGATAAACTAGTTGTGAACGAAGGTGAAAACACCTTGAACAATTTTTGATTCATGTTGTAGCATTCCACCTATCCACCTATATATATCTCTTGGATTGGTTTCATCTCAGCTACAAAATTGAACCACCTCAACTATCTTGGACTCTCCATCCATTCCATATTCATTTACTCACATCCTTGTGAAGGGAACCAATGTATTGTTTAAAGGTTTTAAATAAAATAAACCATGGGAATATAATCCCATATATAATGAGAGTAGAGATGACATGCATTCCAAAAATTTAATTTAATATAAAATTAAACAAAACCAATCACATTCAATGTTATAGTCTAGGATCATGATCATCTAAATCCAAGAAAAAAAATTACAAATTTATTAAAATTATCATTAAATTATAATTACTATCATTTAATATAAATCAATCTTGAATTAATTAATTTTCTTATTAAATTAATCAATTGTTTTTTCATAATTTTTTTTTCATCCATCAAAATTTTAAACAAATTCAATAAATTTATTTAAAATTAATTTCATAAAAATCACTATAAAGGGAATATAGTGAGTACTCATTACAACTACCCAATTTGTATTATAATCATATAATATTGACCCTTGTGATATGTAGCATACAGTACATTTCAGATAATTTCACAAAATGTACTATGAATTTAATGACCACATGGAACACATGTTATTTAAATAGTGTGATATGCTTCAATTAACATAGAGTAATAACAATAATAAGACTTATAGATGATATATAGATCCCAACATTACATATAAATTATTTAGAAAACTATATATATTAAAACTGCAACATGAAATGTACTATTAACATAATCACGACATTAAAACCATATTGATTTGGTTTTCATAGTATCTTAGAATAATTTTCAATTTAGGATAATTTGGTACAAGTACATGGCTTGTACATTAGAGCTACACGGTGTGTATTTTTTTCACAGTCTACTCGCGACACATTCCTAGTGACTCCATCTGTGACCATACCCCACAAAATGTTGGAGTACATGGTGTGTGTAAGGGATACTGATGTTACAAGAAATGTAATCCTGCTAAACATGTATTACGTTATCCCTTTCTACACATATTTTATAATTAAATTGTAACACCCGAGACTTTTATGAGAAATATTTTGTTTTTATGTTATATAAATCATCAAAGGAATCTTTTGTTGCACGCAATCGCGACCTTCCTCGATAGCGTGTGTAGTACGCAATACCGAGTTCCACTAAACAACGATATATTATTATAATATTATAAACTAGCGGTTATGAACAGTATTAACTGAATTTTAAATTTTACAACATTATTATACATCTTAAACATTTTCTATAACATGGTAAGAGAACAAAATAATTTTTTTGGGTAAAATAATTATTTATCAAAAAATGCTGTTTTGCCGCCTTTTGATGGCGCACCCACATTAAATCTAGTTTTTGACACATTTATAAGTTCAATTTGAAAAAATAAAATTCTTCTTTTTAATCAAGATATAAAAATTTACTTTGGAAATTTTTTTGATATTTTTCTGATAACTTTCATATTTTGATGAATAGTAAGAATATGCTAATTTTTAATTAAAAACAACATTTTTCATTGAGATAATTTATATGGTTAAATTATAATATTTAATGGTTTTAAAGTATATATAGAATATATTTTTACAATTTAATATAATGTATGTCATTAGCATTAATTTCACATTGAATTTAAAGGTAAAAACATTTCAATATTTGGCAATGTTTTAACTTCTAAAACCCGTTTTCTTAACAACGTGATTTATTTTAAATTAATTACTGTAACTTATATGTTTTGAATTTTGAAAAAAGGATTCCATATTCAGAATCAGTGGGTCGAAATTATTTTAATAAGCTACTTTTTATTTTTGGGCATTATGAATAGTAACTACGGTAAATTTTATTTACCATAGTTAAAGGTTAATCAGGTAATTAAGGGTAAATATAAGATTAAAAAATTACCCTAAAACCGGAAAAAATCCTATTGGATGACTACAAGTCAACCCATATCACCTAAGGGTCGGATTATATTCATTTAATAGACTTGTTTCCATGAAAATAATTTAATTATTATTAAAACCAAAGAATGTGACAACATGTAACTTTCTTAAATCTTATAAGTATAATAATTTTAATTTGGTGATAAACATAATGCAACTTCGAACATGAATAGTCTAAAGAAATCTAATAAAATTATCTACATAATAGGAATTTATTTGTAATTTTTAGGGATTAAATAATTATCATTAATTATGACACAATAGTGATGTTGAAATTATTTTATTAATTAAAATATCAAATAAATGGTTTTAAAAATATTAATATAATTATTATATGCACTATTTAATGTGCTCCACTAATTTTTTAGATACATATGACATTTTATTAATCTATTTAAGCTTTTAGTTCGAACATATCCTCTGTATATATTTTATTTAAATTCAAATAAATGAATAGTGTCAAAATTGACACTATTGTCATTTTATAAAAATAGCATATTATAAAATTGTTTAAAAATCACAAAAATATTTAAAAATAATAAATTAAAATTTATATGGTCGAAAATGTCATAAAGTGTAAAATTATGGAAAATTCACAACAAATATGTAATTATTAATAATAATTTAAAATTTAGAATATTATTACCACAAATAAAATTAAATTGATAAATAAGGATAAATTAAGTTGGTAATGTTTAAAATAAATTCCTAACATGACAAAATATTATTGATTGATTCGATTACAACCCTATCTCATCTAAGATTCGTATATGAGTCATTTTGGATGTTTTTAAGTGGGGTTGGTATTTAATATAAACAAATATTTCTTATATTTCCAAAGGTGCCCCTCTCCTCCCTTATAAAAGGGAACCTCCTCCCTCTCCTCCTCACACCAATTTGAGCCTTCAAGCTCGGCCAAAACCTACCCATTTCACTTCCACTCTTCCCTAGAATCATCCTATAGGTTCTGGTCTTCTTCAAAGACCAACCCTAGTTCCCTAAGAGGAGGTTAAGAATAGGTGCGTCAAAAAGAGGTAATATCCATTTACGATCCTTTCCAAATTCATTCTTCTTCAACATCTTCTTCTTTAGTTGTTTCATTATGAAGTAATAACATCAGTATCCCTCATATACTGATATTATAATTATGAAACAACCCTATTTCAACATCTATCCATCCTATGGAAAATGAAATCACCGCACGTGCGTACGTACGGAATACTGTCTCCACGCCGTGGTGTAATCTATTTCCCCCCGCCACCTTACTTGGATGGGTATAATGGTGTAAATAATTACTATATATGATTATTGTAAATTGATATTGATTTTGAAATAGTATACATACACTCCAATACAATTCCACGATCATTGGAACGATATCATCGAACGTGCGTACGTACGGAATACCGTCTCCACGATGTGATGCGATTCGTTCTACATGATCTTCATTGCATAATGATTATATAAATGAATTGAATGAATTGAATGAATAAATATGATATATAGTACATTAATACCATTCTGGAAATGATGTATCTATAACCTAAAGGGAAGAATAATAATTTATTCGACAAAACACGCATAAGAACAAAAAGTTATAAACACCCGAATAACAAGTAGCAATGAAATATTACAACTAAGAAGCTACGAATATGACCATATATGATATCATAACAATAATTATGATTCTAGAATAATTTCATAACATTATTTAAATCATTATACAGGAGGTTCAGACACTTACGAGGCAAATCGGACCTAAGGTAAGGGAAATATCACAATCTCATTTTTATCCGAGATTGTTTATACTTTAGTATTTACTAGGGTGTATTTTATCATCCACATCCATGTTTCCTCAATATGTAATATTATTTCCATCCACCTAAAATTATTTAAATCCAATTTTACCCTTTGATGAGTTTTTAGTAAAGGATACGAAAGGAATCTTTTGTCATTTTTCATACGAGGTACTTTTTGACTTTTCCGACAAAAGTATGAAGAATGTTTTTTAACTTATATGGCATGAATGGATTTTTAAAACATTATTTCCAAGAAGCTTCCTTTACATGTTTTCAATTTTATTTTTAATCAACTTCTTTTAGTTTATAATTGTACGACATGTTAAGAAAGGAAAAGTATTTTTGAAGCAGAAAGGATATTTTCCTCAAGAATGGAGTTCAAGTGTTTTATCAAAATTATTTTCCATCTAAGATAATATATGGTTATGTTTCTATCCCTATTATTACATTTATTTGATTATGTTGTGATGGACTTATTTTTACTAATTTCTTTATCTTATATGAATTATTTTATGATGTCATGATGTTTATGAATCCCATTTTTATTACATGGGTTATGCAATGATGTATGATTTATGATTTTGTGGAACACATAATATTGGTATCATTATGAGATGGGTGGGACCTATATATCCCTCCAATGCATTGGGTAAAGATTTTATATCTCATGAGATATACATGGCTGGAACGGCAGGTTAAATCGTTTCAGTGAAACAGGACTAAAACGAGGAGTGAACTCGGTTCAGAAATGGACTTTGTCCACAAAGATAGTCTTGACAATGAGTCTTGACTAACAAGAAATGATTCTCTATGAATATGTGTGTATGCCACAAAGTTTATTGTTTTATGTTATGATTATTGGGATTACATTTCACTACAATTATTTATCCCATGTTATGAAATTATGATTTCTTTTGCAGGTTAAGATTTCCCAAAGTTATGTTCTTATGTATATGATGTGATTGATATTTCTTTTGTTTACCCTTACTGAGCATTTGAGATCACCCTTTTGTATGTTTTATTTCCCCAGGCCAGGAAGAAGGTTATTAAGTAGGATATGCCAAAAAGGGACTCTAGATATGATGAAATAAATCGGAGTAAAAGTAGATGCTTTATGAACCAGTTGTTTATGTTTCCCAGTTTCTAAAGACTCTATACCTATACGGTCCTTTCCTGGTTTTGTTATATGCTGTAATAAGTGTGCTTAAATTATGATGTAATGAAAATGTATGTAAAGTATGGGTCGTTATAGTTGGTATCAGAGGAAAGGTATAGTCAACCTTTGGAAACTAGGATGTGAAAGCCTAAGAAAGAATCCTAAGGATAAGTCTAAGAATAGAACACAATCTTAGTGTTTTAGAAATGTCCATGAACAACCTATGATAAGACCTTAAGTGTGAAATTTTATTCCTGATTATGTGGTTTTCCTATTATAATTAGTGTTGCTCACACTATTCTTCTTGGTTTTAGTCAATGGCTGGAACCCGAAGGAACCGTGTTAATGCGGAATGCGACGGGAAATGCAATGATTGTCCCCCCTGAGCAACCAAACGTTATGGTAGCTGGAATGAAAAATCTTGTAGCCATGCTCACAAAACTTTCTCAAGCTATAAATCATGTAGGACTACCAAATGAGCGATGGAAGGAGCAACATTCTGTTGAATACTTCATGAGGCATCGTCCACCTTCTTTTAGCAGGTCTACTGATCCATTAGTTGCTGAACAATGGATTAGTACTACTGAAAAGATATTTTCAGTTCTTCAATGTTCTGAACATGATAAAGTCGTCCTAGTAGGGTATCGTTTGTAAGGAGATGCTGATCAATGGTGGAATATTATTAAGAATACGAGGCAAAGGGATGAAATTGAGTCCATGGAATGGGATGAGTTCAAGAACTTATTTTTAAATAAATACTTCCCTCGTATTCTTTGAAAAAAGATGGAGAAAGAGTTTTTTGAACTGAAGCAAAAGGATGATGATCTGTTGGTGCCTATGAAGCAAATTTTACAAGACTTGCAAGGTACGCTTCTGCTATTATTATCCAACCTGAGAGTAAGATCGATTGATTCTTTAGTGGCTTAAAACCAAGTCTTCGAAGGGCATTAGCCATAAGGGACTTCAATAGCTACGAGGAAATCGTTCGATGTGCTCTCAAAGTCGAGATGGAGATTGGAGTAACCCATCAGTCATATGGGTTTGATAAGAAGAGGAAAATATAATTCAAAGGAAAATCTAAAGGGCACACTGAAAAGAAGATGAGCTTTCCCTTAAGCTCAAAGTGTGGAAAGAAACATGGAGGGAGTTGTCTTAAAGGGACAAGTAAATGTTTCAAATGTGGAAATGATGGTCATCCGGCATTTGAATGCCGCAATGATGGGAAGAAGATGTCTAATGATGCAAACAAAGGAAGGGACACACAAAATGATCCTACTACACTTCAATGTTTTATGTGCAAGGAGATAGGGCATTATTCCAATCAATGCCCAAATCCAAGGTTTGATGATGATGGTCGACATCAACAAACTCTTAAGGCTAAAGACAATGGAAATTCACATTCAATTTCTATCAGCGATGTGGATTACGATTACGATGTGGTGAAATGTACACTTACCATCCACTCTAAAGTAGCTAATGTTTTATTTGATTCTGGATCCACCCACTCCTTTATTTCTGAATAATTTTCTACGGATATCACCGTATTACCTCAAAAATTAGATGTTGAGTTAGCTGTGACAACCCCTAATAGCACAACAGTCGCATCAAAAGTTTATAATTCTTCTCTGATCAAAGTTTGTGGGAAGGTGCTTCCTGAAAATCTTGTGATACTTCCTATAGTGTAATTTGATGTGATTCTGGGCCTGGATTGGCTTCCATTATATGAAGGTCATATCAATTTCCAAAGAAGGGAAGTCACATTTCATATTCCAGATCAATCTATGATCATCTATCGATGCAAGGATGAACATATCCTTCCAGTGGAAATTTCTTCCATTTTATGGGTATTGATTCCACTAAATGAAGGTTATTTATCTCAAATGGTTGGTGAGAAACTCACGATTAATAATATGCCCATTGTACGGGAGTTTGATGATGTCTTTCCGGAGGAATTACTGGGTCTCCCACAAAAACATGAACTTGAGTTTTCAATAGAACTCGTACGAGGTGCTTTGCCTATTTCAAATACTCCTTATAGAATGGCCCCAATTGAGTTGCAGGAATTGAAGTAGCAACTCCAAGAGAATCTTGATAAGGGGATCATATGCCCTAGTGCATCACCTTGGGGAGCACCTGTTCTGTTTGTTAAGAAGAAAGATGGATCAATGAGACTCTGTATTGATTATCGAGAACTTAACAAGATCACTATCAAGAAAAAAAATCATATCCCATGCATTGGTTACTTATTTGACCAACTACGTGGAGCTCAATACTTTTCCAAGATTGATCTTCATTCAGGGTATCATCAATTAATGGTCAAAAGGGAGGATATATCAAAGACGACTTTTTGTACAAAGTATGGATACTATGAATTTATAGTGATGTCATTTGGTCTTACTAATGCCCATTCTATCATCATGGATCTGATGAATAGAGTCTTTAGAGACTATCTTGATCAGTTTGTATTAGTCTTTATAGATGATATTCTTATCTATTCAAAGAGAAATGAAGAACACGAAGATCACTTCAGAATTATATTGAAGACCCTGAGAAAAGAGTATCTTGATGCCAAATTTACCAAGTGTGAATTTTGGCTTCAAAAAGTTTCATTTTTGGGTCACATAACTTCAAAAGAGGGGATATCTGTGGATCCAGCAAAAACAGAGGTTATCGAAAGATGGTCGAGACCAACAACAGTGACTGAGATCCGAAGTTTTCTTGGTTTGGCTGGATATTATGGACATTTTGTGAAAGATTTTTCAGGATTATCTAATCCACTCACCAAGTTGACTCTGAAAGGAGTTAAGTTTGTTTGGACGGAGGAATGTGAAGAGCATTTCAAGGAGTTGAAAAGAAGGTTATCCAGTGCACCTGTGCTCACACTGCTTTGTAGTGGAGAAAGGTTTTTGATCTACAGTGATGCATCCAAGAAGGGTTTGGGGTGTGTTATTATGAAAAATGATATGGTGATAGCTTATGCCTCATGACAGTTGAAAATACATGAGCAAAATTACACAACTCATGATTTGGAGTTAGGTGTGGTAATCTTTGCATTAAAGATTTGGAGGTATTACCTTTATGGTGAAAGGTGTGATATTAATACTGATCATAAAAGTTTAAAGTATATTTTCACACAAAAGGAGCTGAATATGCACCAAAGAAGATGGTTGGAGTTGATTAAGGATTACGACTGCTCAATTCATTACCACCCTGGGAAAGAAAACAAGGTGGCAGATGCATTAAGTCGACAAGACCATGCCAGTTTATCCATGATGAGGATCACAAAAGATCCAATATTTATGGATTTACAAAGGATGGATCTTGGAATTATAATGAAAGCGGAAAAATCGTATCTTTCTCAAATGAATGTTCAACCATCTATAAATGTGAAGATTAAAGAGGAACAGAAAGAAGATGTCGAGTTACAAAAGAAGGTTAGAAATGTTCCTGAATTCAATCTTGATTGTGATGGGAAAATAAAGTTCAGGAATCGGGTCTGTATTCCTCCCATCCACGAATTAATGAAGGAACTGCTGGATGAGGCTCATAGTTCTTCATTATCTATTCATCCTGGAAGCACGAAGATGTATAGGGACCTGAAAGAGTACTTCTGGTGGGATGGCATGAAAAGAGATATTGCTAAATATGTCTCTCGATGCTTGGTTTGTCAGCAAGTTAAAGATGAGAGACAGAAGTCTAATAGGATCTTACAACCATTACCCACACCCTAATGGAAATGAGAAAACATCACTATGGACTTTGTCACAGGACTTACTAAAACATCCAAAGGAAATAATGCTATCTGGGTCATAGTTGATCGTCTTACAAAGTCTGCACACTTCATCGCTATTAGAGAGGATTTCTCTCTAGATCATCTTTTCAGGATATATGTGAAGGAATTGGTATGATTGCATGGAGTACCAATTTCTATTATATCTGATCAGGATCCGAGGTTTACCTCAATGTTCTAGCGAAGTCTTCAGCATACTCTGGATACAGAGTAGAGTTTCAGCACTTCTTATCATCCTCAGAAAGACGGTCAGTCTGAGAGAACAATTCAACCTCTAGAAGATATGTTGAGAGCTTTCTCTATGGATTTCAAAGGGGTTTGGGATCAACACCTACCTTTGGTGGAATTTTCTTATAATAATAGCTTTCACTCCAATATTCAGATGACCCCTTATGAAGCCCTCTATGGAATGAAATGCAGGACACCAACTTGCTGGGATGATGTTGGGGAAAGAAAGCTATTAGGACCTGATATTGTTGATGAGATGGTAGAAAAGGTCTGATCTATTCAACAACACATAAGAGCAGCTCAGAGTCGACAGAAAAGTTATGCCAACAATCGAAGAAAAGACCTAGAGTTTGAAGTGGGTGATAAAGTGTTCTTATAAATATCTCCCTGGAAGAGAGTCATGAGATTTGGAAAGAAGGGGAAGTTGAGCCCTAGATATATCGGTCCTTTCGAAATACTGGATCGTGTTGGGAAGGTAGCTTACCGATTGGAACTTCCACCGAATCTCTCTCAAGTTCACGATGTGTTCCATGTATCTCTCCTGAGAATGTACATACCTGATCCTTCACAAGTACTCAGCTAAGAAGTTGTACTGCTAGAGGAAGATCACTCTTATGAAGAACAAACGATAGAGATTCTGGATCGTAGTGAAAAAGTCCTACAAAACAAGACCACTCACTTGGTGAAAGTTTTATGGTGGAACCACCAATTAGAAGAAGCTACATGGGAGATTGAGGATATGATGAGGGAGAGGTATCCTCATCTATTTGTTACAAAGTGACGAATTTCGAGGGAAAAATTCATTTTAAGGGGGGTAGAATGTAACACCCGAGACTTTTATGAGAAATATTTTGTTTTTATGTTATATAAATCATCAAAGGAATATTTTGCTGCACGCAATCACGACCTTCCTTGATAGCGTGTGTAGTACACAATACCGAGTTCCACTAAACAACGATATATTATTTTAATATTATAAACTATCCGTTATGAATAGTATTAACTGAATTTTAAATTTTACAACATTATTATTCATCTAACACATTTTCTAGAACACGGTAAGAGAACAAAATAATTTTTTTGGGTAAAATAAGTATTTATCAAAAAATGCAGTTTTGCCACCTTTTGATGGCGCACCCACATTAAATCTAGTTTTTGACACATTTATAAGTTCAATTTGACAAAATAAAATTATTATTTTGAATCAGGATATAAAAATGTACTTTGGAAATTTTTTTGATATTTTCTTGATAACTTTCATATTTTGATGAATAGTAAAAATACGCTAATTTTTAATTAAAAACAACTTTTTTAATTGAGATAATTTATATGGTTAAATTATAATATTGAATTGTTTTAAAGTATAGATAGAATATATTTTTACCATTTTATATAATGTATGTCATTAGCATTAATTTCACATTGATTTCATAGGTAAAAACATTTCAATCTTTGGAAATGTTTTAACTTCTAAAACCCGTTTTCTTAACAACGGGATTTATTTTAAATTAATTATTGTAACTTATATGTTTTGAATTTTGAAAAATGGATTCCATATTCAGAATCAGTGGGTCCAAATTATGTTAATAGGCTACTTTTTATTTTTGGGCATTATGAATAGTAACTATGGTAAATTTTATTTATCATAGTTAAAGGTAAATCGGGTAATTAAGGGTAAATATAAGATCCATATCACCTAAGGGTTGGATTAGATTCATTTAATAGACTTTTATCCAGGAAAATAATTTAGTTATTATTAAAACCAAAGAATGTGACAACATGTCACTTTCTTAAATCTTATAAGTATAATAATTTTAATTTGGTGATAAAAATAATGAAACTTCTAACATGAATAGTCTCCAGAAATCTAATACAATTATATACATAATAGGAATTTATTTAGAATTTTTAGGGATTAAATAAGTATCATTAATTATGACACAATAGTGATGTTGAAATTATTTTATTAATTAAAATATCAAATAAATGGTTTTAAAAATATTAAAATAATTATTATATGCACTATTTAATGTGCTCCACTAATTTTCTAGATACATATGACATTTTATTAATCTATTAAAGCTTTTAGTTCTAACATATCCTATGTATATATTTTATTTAAATTCAAATAACTGCATAGTGTCAAAATTGACACTATTGTTATTTTATAAAAATAACATATTTTAAAATTGTTTAAAAATAAAAAAAAAATATTTAAAAATTATAATTTAAATTTATATTTTCGAAAATGTCTTAAAGTGTCAAATTATGGAAAATTCCCAACACATATGTAATTATTAATAATAATTTAAAATATAGAATATTATTACCACAAATAAAATTAAATTGATAAATAAGGATAAATCAAGTTGGTAATGTTTAAAATAAATTCCTAACATGTCTAAATTTTGTTGGTTGAAGAGATTACACCCCTATCTCATCTAATATTCGGATATGAGTCATTTTGGCTGATTTTATGTGGGGTTGGGGTTTAATATAAACTAATATTTCTTATATTTCCAAAGGTGCCCCTCTCCTCCCTTATAAAAGGGCACCTCCTCCCTCTCCTCCTCACACCAATTTTAGCCTTCAAGCTCGGCCAATCCCTGACTATTTCACTTACCCTATTCCCTATAATCATCCAAGAGGTTCTGGTCTTCTTCAAAGACCAACCCTAGTGCCCTAAGAAGAGGTTAAGAAGAGGCATGTCAAAAAGAGGTAATATCCATTACCGATTCTTTCCAAATTCTATCTTCTTCAACATCTTCTTCTTTAGTTGTTTCATTATGAAGTAATAACATCAGTATCACTCATATACTGATATGTTATTATAGGTATGAAACAACCCTATTTCAACATATATCGATCCTATGGAAAATGAAATCATCGCGCGTGCGTACGTAAAGAATACCGTCTCCACGCCGTGGTGTAATCTATTTTCCCCCACCACCATACTTGGATGGGTATAATGGTGTAAATAATTACTATATATTATTATTGTAAAGTGATATTGATTATTAAATAGTATACATACACTCCAATACAATTCCTCGATCATGGGAACGATATCATCACTCATGCATACTTACGGAATACCGTCTCCATGATGTGATGAGATTCATTCTACATGATCTTCATTAAATAATGATTATATAAATGAATTGAATGAATAAATATGATATATAGTACATTAATACCATTCTGGAAATGATTTATCTATAACCTAAAGAGAAGAATAAGAATTTATTCGACAAATCACGCATAAGAACTAAAAGTTATAAAAACCCGAATAACAAAAAGAAATGAAATATTACTAATAAGAAGCTACGAATATGACCATATATGATATCATAACAATAATTATGATTCTGGAATAAGTCAATAATATTATTTAAATAATTATACAGGAGTTTCGGACACTTATGAGGAAAATCGGACCTAAGGTAAGGGAAGTATCACAATCTCATTTTTATCCGAGATTGTTTATACTTTAGTATTTACTGGGGTATATTTTATCATCCACATCCATGTTTCCTCAATATGTAATATAATTTCCATCCACCTAAAATTTTTTAAATCCAATTTTACCCTTCGGTGAGTTTTTAGTAAAGGATACGAAAGGAATCTTTTGTCGTTTGTCATACGAGGTACTTTTTGACTTTTCCGACAAAAGTATGAAGAATGTTTTTTTAACTTATACGGCATGAATGGATTTTTAAAACATTATTTCCAAGAAGCATCCTTTACAAGTGTTCAAGTTTATTTTTAGTCAACTTCTTTTAATTTATCATTGTATGACATGTTAAGAAAAGAAAAGTGTTTTTGAAGCAGAAATGATATTTTCCTCAAGAATGGAATTCTAGTGTTTTATCAAAATTATTTTCCATTTAAGATAATATAGGGTTTTGTTTCTATCCCTATTATTACATTGATTTTATTATGTTGTGATGGAATTATTTTTATGAATTTATTTATCTTATATGAATTGTTTTATGATGTCATGATGTTTAAGAATCCCATTTTTATTACATGGGATATGCAATGATGTCTGATTTATGATTTTGTGGAACACATAAGAATTGTATCATTATGATATGGGTGGGACCTATATCTCTCTCCAATGCATTGGGTAAAGATTTTCTATCTCATGAGATAGACATGGCTGGAACTACAGGTTAAACCGGTTCAGTGAAACAGGACTGAAACGAGGAGTGAACTCAGTTCAGAAATGGACTTTGTCCACTAAGATAGTCGTGGCAATGAGTCTTGACTAACAAGAAATGATTCTCTATGATTATGTGTGTATGCCACAAAGTTTAATGTTTTATGTTATGATTATTGGGATTACATTTCACTACTATGATTTATCCCAGGTTATGAAATTATGATTTCTTTTGCAGGTTAAGATTTCCAAAAGTTATGTTCTTATGTATATGATGAGATTGATATTTCTTTTGTTTACCCTTACTGAGCATTTGAGATCACTCTTTTGTATGTTTTATTTACCCAGGTCAGGAAGAAGGTTTTTTAGTAGGATATGCCAAAAAGGAACTCTAGATATGATGAAATAAATGGGAGGAAAAGTAGATTCTTTATGAACCAGTTGTTTTTGTTTCCCAATTTCTAATGACTCTATACCTATATGTTCCTTTCCTGGTTTTGTTATATGTTGTAATAAGTGTGCTTAAATTCTAAAGTAATGACAATGTATGTAAAGTATGGGTCGTTATATAAATTTATCACATGTAATAAATTCCAACAATGTTAATTAATTCCATATTAATTTTGATTTCCTTAATTACTTGTAAAAGGTGTGTACCTCTGGGTTATAAAGAGTGTTTTCCTGTGTAATTCTACAAGACTTATTAGAAACTACAGATGAGATCATTGAATATATTTCATTTATAAAATTAATCTAATTGAATATATTTTCATGAAATGGAGTAGAATAAAGAAGATATCTCAATCTGGATTAAATAAAAATTAAAATGGATTGAAAACAAATGATAAATTTGAAAATCAATAAATAATATTTAAATAATAATATATAATTATGATTCCCCCTAGGATAAAACATGTTGGTTTTTAGTGCAGTGGATGCATCAGATGAGGCATGCCCATCATTAGTTTTTTTCAAATCAATGATCAATTTAAGATTAAAAAGATGATTAAACTCGTGATCAGTGGAATTGAATCAATGAATATAGAAAAAATAAATCCATAACCAAAGAAAATGATCATCACATATTATTTAAAATTAATATTAGTAAATAAAGAATTGCATTGATAAGAATTATTTATTTATTTATGGATCTGAAAATGTCAATATGTCATTCCATTGTTGTGTATAAAGAATCAAGGATAGATTCCCTCCAACAGTGAACCAAACATGTTCCAAGAACATATGAACATTGCAATAGGAATCTCTAGGTTCTAGCATAGAAGATCCTAATGATTACATCAGCCACCTTTGATCTCCATGAGAACTGTATTTAGGAAGGTTACTCATCAATCTTTTATGACTTGAGAGTGTATGGTGGAGGAAGATAGTTCTCTATTCTTGAGTGTGTTATGGGAGAGAGGGAGATCTCTAGATCTTGATAAGATTTTATTTATAAAACATTTTTCACAACACAATAATAATATGATCTCATAATAAAAAAATATAATTGGTTTTCTATACTGATAGGGTTTGAAAATAATAACTGCACGCAAACCCTTTATTATTTCTCTAATACATAATGAAAAAATGTATATTATAATAATAATATTATTATTTCTTGATATGTGATAAACTTATGAAATAAATTAAATATTATTTATTCAAATTTTTAGGTACAAAAAGTGGTATAGATACCCTGAAGGGGGGGGGGGGGTGAATCAAGGTATGTATATTCTTTTCAAAGTTATTTCTACACCACTGGATCTTGGATTCTCTATTAAAAGGGTATCTTTTTATGTTCATTAATGTTAATTTTGGTCATGTACATTCAAATTTTATCTGATGACAATTCAATAAATGTAAATAAATAAAGCAACCACAAGAACACATATATTTTTACTTTGTTCACCCTCACTGGGCTACCTCCAAGGAGCTTACAATGACAATGTGCCAACTGTAAAAAATCAAAAAAGGCTCACTTCCAATAATTATGTTGTGATAGATCACTTATAATCCCATAATCAATTCTTTTACAAGATTTAGGGTCTTCTCACTTCATTCCCCAGGGTCACTCTCAATGTCTCTTTCTATATGTTACTGCATGTGGTAAGGATCACTGTCTTCCTCTACATTTTCTCAATACTCTTGAAAGGGGTAAAATCACAGTTTATGGAACTATAGGTCACTTAATTATCTATAGTGAATGAATCATTCACTATTTTTAGATGCTCTGTTGAAGTCCCACTTTCATCCACTAATGAATAATGCTTTACCATAGATTTATTAGGAAACATCAAACTTTTGTGCAATCTAAGGTTGAATTGTGAACAATTTTAATGCATATTGTGCAAGTGTAACCTTTTTCATGGAAAACCAACTTGTTCACTGCAAAATAATTGTGTGACACACCCTTTTATGCCTAACTCAGTATTGGCATGCAACTCCCTTAGGGCAGACACCTACTATGAAACTCTCTTTTCACACCACTTTCTACCACTTGCGCAACCATAGATCTTGTTTACTCTATGTGACGAGCTTCCAATATAATGGGGTGGGGGATCATCCCATTCATAGGAATTTTGGTGGCCCTACACACATCGCGTACAAATTCTCCCTGAATGTGAAAGTCTCACATTGTTGCAACCTCACCTTTAACAAAAAAAATCCAAAACGTGTACTGCCTTCTTTCCATGACCACATAATGATGTACTAGTCTTGAAAAATGGATAGCAGAAAACATTCCAATCCTCTATAATACATTCACAGAACATCCTTTTCCAAAAAAAACTTTTCTTCAATCTCTAATTTTTGGACCCAAAAATCAGGTAAACACTAGGAAATGACACCACCTTTAATATTATATTTTTATATATCATCCAGATCATCCATTCTATTTTCATGGATCCTTGTCAGCATTGTTTGTTAATAATATCTATTGAACTCCACAATTGTCCATCAAAACCCACTTTTTCAACAAACATAATCAACCCAAAAATGAATTAGTGTTACCTTGAGGTACTTTTGATCAACGAAATCCCACTTTCGGTTTGTTGAAAACTCTTCACATTTTGATACCTCATTAAATCTTCTCCCATCTTTCACCACCACTCGCCTTTTGTGATTATGATACTAATGATATAATTACTCAAAAAATACAATAATCTTACATGATCAATTATTAGGGTGAGAAAAAAATTGTATAATGAAAATTTCATCAATGAATCACTTCATTCCATTCCAACACCACTCATCTATTGTCATCACAATCCTTATCTACCATGATATATAATCATTGGTCGATCAACTCTTGCATCATTGTATTTTTTCTAAGATTTATAGTACTAGAATTTTCACAATAGATACTTAAACTCTCATATCATCATGATACTTATTCATCCACAATAGTTATGTGAACGATTGAGAAACCACAATATATTATGCTAATGTGCTGTTAGTAAAATATAATATTGTTACTATATAATCCAAGAAATATACAATACACCAAGCTAGAAAGAACCTCCAAACATTGATTTTCTATCATCTGTTCATCCATCCCAATATGTATATGTATATCCCAATAAATATTATTGAGTTTTATCATTATACATATAACTAAAATCCACCAAGCCCTTGATATAAAAAATAATTATTTTCACTATAATCATGTGTCTTTATTTGGGATTTATTTAATACTGTGTGACTTTCCATGTTGGAAAAATAATATCTGGTCATTTAAGGGTCAAGTATAGTAGAATACTAATGATATCTCTATACTATATGACATTAAATAAATTGACATCATCATCCCATGGATATTTTATCTGGGTAGCCATCAAATTCTTCATCTCTTTGGAATTATCCATTCAAAATATTCTCAAAACTGCCTTCACATATTTTGATTGAGAAATGAATGTTCCATTATTTCCTTGTGTTACTGAACTGTGCTTCATCTAATCCACCAAATATTATGTCATTAAAACATACAAACACCACCATCCATTGATGACTATCATGGTTGATAAATATATATATTGTAATTAACTCTACCAAATTGAAAATAGATATTCTTCAATATTTGATCTAATATTTAATACCATGCTCTTGGTGCATAATGGAAACCATAATGTGCCTTTATCAACTAAAAAGTATATTATCATCTTCATGAATGAACAAAACAAATGGTTTCTCTATATGAAAATCTTCTTCTAGAACACTATTCAGAAATTTTGACTTTACATCGATCTGGAAAAAATGAACATTCATTGCACTGTTATGTCCAAGTATAATCTTATTGTCTACAGCCATGAAATAGGTGAAAATACTTCATCAACATTGATAACCTCTATCTAGGAATACCCTTTGCACAGTAGTCTTGTGTTTTTTTGAATTACTATACCATATTCATTCATTTTGTTGCAAAAGACTCATTTAGTCCTGATGACATTCTTATCTATTGACATTGAAATAATATCCCATGTCTCATTCTTCTCAATATGGTCAAGATTTTTCTTTCATAGCTAGAACCAAATTCTCATCTCTAGATGCTTCATCAAAAACATTTAGGCTCTATATATGATTGGAAGCATTCTTTCTCTAATGACTTCATTCTACGTGCTTAAATTTTCAATGGATGATCACCAAGGACATTCTACCTATCAATTTCATCTCGACTCTTTGGTTTTTGTGTAGATATAGATTTTAATTATTTGTGTTCATCATCGATATATTCATTTGAGTCATCATTATACACTTTTAATTGCCCTGATTTATTTACCTACACATTTCTGTCATAAGGAAACAATTCATAATCCCATTAGAGAATATGTTCATTCTCTATTATAGTCACATCATTGGTTTTAAATGATTTTTCAGTCTCATGTTGAAATGTTTTTGAAATTATCTCACACCATCTTAGTATCCTGAAAATAGTTAGATGATACCATATTGGTAGAGAAAAATAGATAATCATGAAATACATGAGTTATTATGCTTCTCCACCAATCGATCTTCTTGATGTCCGATAACATAAAAATTCAACCATTATATCCCATAGAGATCATTCATTTAACTAGGAGATTGAATTATTCCCTTATGATGTAAAACTCTTCCAATTGGTGCTCCCACTATTTAGACTCAAAATCATTATTCTTCTCTAGAATCATTTATTCTCATGTGAGAATTTTCATTGAGCTATCAAAAAAATATCTATACCTACTAAGTCAGAACTCGGTATAGGAGACAAAGGATAAAGTTAATAACACAATCACTATCTATTATGCTAAATTAATTATATCCAGAAACCCATAACTCCTTTCAATGAATTCTTATAGATTAATTCATCATCTCTTAGGGATTATTTAATTTGGTTGAAATTCTAGAGCACATCACATAACCATTTTTTAAATTTTAATGCCACATCACCTTGTATCAAATCTCCCCCTTGAACTAGAAACACATGAACATCAGTTAATAGAATTTATACATATAGGGAGAGGGGTTCCTCTATAATCATAATCAAGAGGATTGTGGTCTATCCTGATGGATCAACCCTTTGATACTTTTCTACAAACAACTATACTGGTTTTTTCTTCTTCCAATGGTACAACCAACACCAACTATTCTGGAAATTGGACTAAACATTCTTTAACCACATATTGAGTCTCCTTTTGATATTTAGGTTTTTCATACTTGACCATCTTTACAATTTGGGTTTTAAACCCATTATTAATTTTTTTATTTGATCCTCCACCAATATGAATTTTTTTATTACTATTTTTTTGAGTGTAGATATTTTCACTTTTCATATACTCGGGCTTCATTTTCTATTGGAGGTCTATATCTGTTTCCTTTACCTTTTTCAATGTGGTATGGCATGTGAATTTTTAAAGGAATTATTTATTCATTTTTCTTTCATTATTTATCTATGTTTTCCACCCTTTCTTGTTGTGGTTGAGTTTTTCCTTAAATTTATATTCTTCTTAATCACGAGTGAAGCATATCCACTTTTTTTCTTCTTGGTTTGTTAACATTCTTTACAAGGGAGTTATTTTGATTGTAATAGAGGAGGTTCTTGATATGAATTTCATTGAGTTCCTTGTGATTCCACTGAGGATGTAATATTATTAATCAACTTATTTTGTTGTCTTACAATGTATCCTTTTACATTATACACTACCAATGTTGGGGTCTCTTTTAGAGTTCCATTTTCATCTTATCTTTCTTCCAACTGCAATATATTGTTGAATTCTAATGATTACAAAATACAAAACATCTCTTGTTAAAATCATACATTGTGTCATAATTTCTTGGTTGATATGTTGATACATCTTGAGTTTTTATTCTAAAATTGATCTCCTAGGATTCCTGACACACACACATGGTGTGTCCCATTCTACCATAAATGTATCATTCCATGGATACTTTCTTCAAAGAGACTCTTCTTTTAGATTTCTCAAGATGCTTTTTCTTATTCCCAAATTTAGAAATATTTCTATCTTCATAGCATGAAATATATTGAAAGGCCTCTGAATGAGAACTTGTTGTATGTCCATAAATCCCAAGAAAAATAACATGTCATAATTACTTCATGTAAAAACCTTTTAATGTATGTTTCTAGTATCTGTTGGATATTTCCTATTTTAGGAACTCTTCACAACTCTCATATTCTCATGCATGTGAGGGGATTCATCATATAAAATACCAATTTCCCAAAAATATAAGATCTTTGAGATGAGAAAATATTATATTATTTATTCTAGTAAGTATCATATTTTCCTCTAAAGTCATCATAACCTACCCAAGGATAATCAAATAGTAAATGCAATGCCTACTTCAATTTTGGCATACCATGGGCATTAGATTTATCATCTTATTTCATCACTAATTATAGATGTTCTCCAAGTTGTTGAATCTTAATATCCCTTGGTTCATGTTGATCATTATGTTCTCTATTCATATTCTTCCCATTACTCATCAAATATTACAATTCTTGAGTGAGCTTATCCACAATGTCACTTTGCTTATTTATTTTAGATTTTTATTGAGTAATAGAATAAACACTTCATGCATTATCTTGTTGAAGCCTTTGGTTCTCCTGATCAAGTTCAGATAGCTATGTATTATTACAATCATTCTAGAATTCCAGTTTTGGAAGTCCTTCTAACTTCATATACTTTAACTTGACATAATATTTGAGTTTTTCTATATTTTTTGTCATATTGTATAGTTCTTTAGCTTGGGTATCATTCGTGTCCCTCAGATCATTTTCCACATAAATAATCCTTTTTTTAAATCCTTTTATCTTATTGAACTCAATTTTTAGTGCTTGGATCTGAATATCTTGATAATTATTTTACCATTTTAATTTATTATCCAATTCCATTGTCATGTTGACATCATCTACTAGTGCCTTATTGTAATTTCTTTATCATCACTAGTTAAAACATGACTTGGCAAGTTAGGTTCTTCATTCACTCATGCAGCATCATTGAATGAGGGAATATTTTCACTTTCTAATTCATACTGGGATTTCATTAGTGTATTTTTGATTTCCCTCCACTAATCCCTCTCTTTATATAGACACTTCCACATTGAGGAATTCCACCTGACTTCATAAACTTCTTTAAAGTAATTTCCTTTTCCATGATACACCAAGATAATAGTAGACTGAATATAAATCCTAAAAAGTCAATTGAACCAAGTCTGAGGAAATAAATATGATAAAATAAAGCTTTGGCACTGATACCAACTATTAGGTCCAAAAAGTGTTCTAGACACCCTAAGAGGGGGGGTGAATCAGGGTGTGGATATTCTTTTAAATATTCTTACTACCCCACTTGATCTTGTCCTCTTTATTAAAAGGGAAACCTCTTATTCTATTTAATATTGACTTTGATTGCATCCTTTCTAATTTTATATGATTATAATGCACTGAATGTAAAAAAATAAAGAAATCATAGTGAAACAAATATTTTTACTTGGATCACCCTCATGGGGAAACATCCTTGGAGAATACTAATACAATGTGATGATTATATAAAATTCATTAAGGCTCACTTATAATAATTATGTTTGGGCTAGATCACTTCTATTGCCACAATCAATGTCTATAAGATTTAGGGTCTTTACACTATATTCCCAAGGGTCAATCCATATGACTCTTTCTCTAGCTGACTTCCGGTTTAGAGGATCACTGAATTTCTATTCTGTTTCTCACTGCTCTCAGAAGATATCTATTCATTGTTTATGAATCTATAGGTCCATTAATTATCTCTAATTTATGAATCTTCTACTATATGTAGATGATCTTTTGAGTTCCCACATTCATCCTCTAATGAATACCACTTTACCATAGATGTACTAGGCAACGTCCATCTTTTCTACAACCTATGGTTTAATCGCTCATAACTTTAATGTATGGAATGAAAGTTAAAAACTTAAAAAAACAACCTTCAAACTAAGAAATACATTTCTATAAAATAATTTTTATTCCCAAATCACTATTGGCACACAACTCCCATCGGGTGTGCAACTTCTACGAAACTCCCTATTTGTGTGCCACTTTCTTCCACTTACACGATCAGAGCTCTTATTTTAAAGAAATTAATAGAATCTAATAGAATGAAGGGGTATCCACCTATTTATAGGTATTTTATCATCCCTGCATGCATGGCACACAACTTCCTCTTGAACACGAAAGTCTCACTTTCTCACAACCTCACCTATTTTGAAAAAAAACCCATAACATGTGGCCCTTATTTTATTTTCCAATATATTGATGTACAAATCTTGAAAAATGGATGGTGTGAAACTTTTCAAACCTCATTAATATGCACGTGAAGCTTCATTATCCAAAAATACTTTTTACCATTCTCGAATTTTAGGACAAAAAAATCTATAAAACACTAGGAAAAGGGTGCCACCATGAATACCATCTTCTTTTAATGCCTCTAGATTATCCATTCGTTGGACGTGGATCCTTGTAAAAATAGTTTTTTAACAATATCTATGTAACTCCACAACTAAACATTGAAGATCACATTGTCAACAAACACAATCAACCCTAAAATGCATCAAATTTACCATGAGGGATGTTTGACCAACCCAAATAGTAGTAAATATATATTATTTCTCAATAGATTATTAAACATGTTCCACCATTCTACCACAATATTTATTAGGTCTTAAATAATTCTCATTTATTTAATAAATATAATATTACTCCATTATTCACCAAAAAATATATATTATATTTAGTAAATAGAAAATAATTTTTTATGAAATATTATTATCAAATAATATTTTCTTGCCTAACTGGTGAAAGAATATATGAAATCAATAAAATATGAATATTTATTAATCCACTTATGGTAATAATATTTATTCAAAAAATTTTATAATAAATAAAAATATATTATTTATCTGATATTCTAAATATATGTAGTGTGTGATATATTAGGCCTCTTTCTAAGTGGAATTAGGAAAATTAGCCTAAGGACCAATGTTATTATCTAAAAACACTCCAAGTCACCCCTATATTAATACGTTAATGCCAAAATGGCATAATACCTCATACATATGCTTACTGTGTAATCTAATACATTTATCACATTATCTATAATAAATAAGGTTGCATGTTGGTGCCATCAACATATGTGCTCGATGTCTCTTTCTTTGATAATAACAAAATTGATATATGTTATAGAACACCATAGTCATGGATTTATCTAGGTTATATAATATCCATCAAAGGGCCTGAGATAACAACTTCTATTAGAGAACATTAGGAACAAATTGTTTCTCACATTTTTATTAATGTAATATTTCTCATGATGCATCCAACATATCCTACCATTCTATAGATATATGTCATCATGATTTTTTATAATAAATCATAGTACATAGATTATAATACTCATTAATAACAATCATAAAGTCCATGGATCAATTCACATTTTCAAATATAGGAAAATCCAATTGAAAATATAAATGTGTATTTCTTACTATATGGTCTACTCCTTATAATATCTAACACTTGATATTACCAAGTCCATACACAATGGAAGGGTTCCTTAGATTCCTATGATTCTACACCATTGATAGCATGTATCATTTTGTGTCACTCAAATGATTTCCTCTTGCTATAGAACCTAAATTTAAGAATACTATCATGGATCTTCTATGTTCTCATAATAGCGGGGAACTGTTATGACATTTTAGTGAAAGAACTACTCTTTGGACATTATCACATTATGTTATATAAAGAAGAACAATCCAGCTACGATAAAGAGTTTATTAATACTCAAAATAAGTAAATCATGTTATCATAAATTAAAAATAAGTTTGTTCTATGGAAAAAACTACGAGAAACATTTTTATATTTATGTAGAAAATCACATTAGATCTATAGTCTGAGGATAAATAGATTTATCAATTCATGGGTGGAATAATAATTGAAAGGAGAGACCCCTAAACCCACTTCCATTTTTTACATTTTTCACATTTTCAGTAAATTTAAATCATAATTTTTTTTAAATTTTCCATTCATAAGTATAAATTTATTATCATAAAAATGATAAATAAAATCACATTGAAAATATTAACCATTTTACTTCTCATTAGTAAATAATTGCAAATAGTAATTTTTTTTATTAAGTTATAATAAATACTAATCTAAGAAATATTTAAACAATAAAAAATTTAATCATTCACAAACTTATAATATTATTATTTATTAAATGTACATATATATATGTTCCCACTAATTATGTATGAGTATCTAAAAAATAAATCCAAATTAGAAAAGAGATTGAATTTAAACACAAACTACCTATGAAAAGTCAACATCCACTCTAATTACAATGATCAGGCCTATTGAAGGCTTACCTTTTGAAGTCTGGATAATTATATCTATTTTATATCTATAATTTAAATACACGATATGGATTTAATTCCATTATTAATAACTAGGTTAGGATGAAATTGTTTGACTTCAATATCCATAAGTACTCTGTCATGATTCCAAACTAACATATGCTTGTGTAAATACTGATGGACAAATAAGACTATGTGTGAGAGATTTACTATCAAAATTTATTAATATTCAAGGATAAAGGAAAAAAATAAGCATGGTACCATATAAAAAATGTACATATTCTCTATATATAAAATATAATGCCCAAAAATTCCATAAATATATAAAAAATATAGAATTTTGAAAAAATGAAATCTCTATAGCTCAAGTGAACCATATATATAATATAATAAAATAATAAAATAGTATCATTCATATCTAAATGATATGATATCATAACACTCAAAAAATAACCATCTAAGATGACACTATGACCCAAAAGTTTCTATCTATTATTTCCTTAACATTTACTAGATAAAAATATTTTAAATCTACTAGAATCATAAAGGACATGTAAAGGGGGCCATTATAATTTACCATATTGGTCGTCACTTCCTGACCCATACTTATCTATCCTATGATCCTACGTATGCAGTACCCATGAAATATTATCATGTAATAAAATAAAAATTTAACTATTTTTTCATAGAAGTTTTAAAACATAATCAATTAATCAACCTTGGGTGTTGGTTTCCATGTTCTCATATAGAATATATAGAAACCATCCATACTTTCCATGAACTATTATTGGAGTCTATGATAACTGGGACTATACATCCATTATAAAATGATAATAACTGCCTTCATACATACATACATACATAAATACATACATACATACATACATACATACATACATACATACATACATACATACATACATACATACATACATACATACATACATACATACATACATACATACATACATACATACATACATACATACATACATACATACATACATACATACATACATACATACATACATACATACATACATACATACATACATACATACATACATACATACGTACATACATACATACATACATACATACATACATACATACATACGTACATACATACATACATACGTACATACATACATACATACATACATACATACATACATACATACGTACATACATACATACATACAAACAAACAAACATACATACATACAAAGATACATACATACATACATACATACATACATACATACATACATACATACATACATACATACATACATACATACATACATACATACATACATACATACCTAAATATATAAATTACTACATATATATATATCTCTTGATTTAGTATGGTCCACTTATCTTCAAAAGAAATGTATGCGTATACATACATACATATATATATATATATATATTGGAAAATGAATTAATTTTTAAAATGATGAATATGGGATTAACCAAATTTATAAATATTCATAACTTCCATAATAAAATGATAAATATAAATGATGTTTAAGTAAATAAGAAATGAAACACTATAAATACCTATTTTTTCTATATTTTATACCACCTAGTTAGTTTCATGATTGTAGTGTTGGATACTTATGTCATGAAAACCCACCAAACATTTAAGATACACAATGAATAGGGTTGGTTACATTATTGAATTGATTTTATCCACCATATATTGGAATTCATTTTTAACTATAAAAATATGAAAATCCACTTTGAATCAACCCTTTAATACTGACATAAATAGTTTAAGCATCATCCATGAAATCTAAAAATGTTGAGATTGAAATAAAATAGATTATAAAACAGGTAACCTTTCAGTTTCTATGAATTTATCCTTCATGGGATAAAAATACATTGAAATAATCATCCACAATAAGATTTAGTGTGATACCCCAAGATTTTATGACAAATTTCTTTAAATTTATTTATTTTTCAATAATGTGTGTTACACACAACACCACGTCTAAAAAAACAGTGTTATAATACTAAAATATTATATGATATTTATTACCGAGATGTGAAAATTGTTGGTTCTGAATATGAAAAAATAAAATTTGAAAAATTTATGTTTTATAATTAATTTTTTAGTTAACAGTTGATCGCAAATAAAAAGAAAAATCATTTGACGGTAAAAGTTATTCATTTTTAAAAACGATTTAAGTATGTACTGTTTTTTATATTATCTAGATTCATCAATATTGTTTAATTATTTTACTAAAATGTATATATTTTATATGAAATAATTTGTTTTAACATTATACTAATATATTTTTAGAATGTGATATGATTAAATATACTTTTATTCTTATGAATAATATTTATCTAAAAACTAGTTTTCTTAACATTTTTTTTCAATTATTTAAAATTATTTTCTTCTACTTCTAGTGATTAAATATTGAAAAATGGATACCATATTTTAAATTAGGAGGTTGAAATTTTGTAAATATTCCCCTGTTATTTTTTTTCAGTATGAACATTACATATTGTAAATTTTATCACCTCGTCAAAGGATAAATATTGTTATCCTAGGTTAAAACTAACTGATAAAATATCAATTTTTTATATTAATTTTTATTTGATGAATGAAATTATACCCTTATCCCCTTATTATAAAAATATTTATATTTAAGGGAAACTTTTCAATGAAAATTTCCTATGAAATAGTTAAAGCAATGAAAATTGAAAAATGTGACTCTCTTACTTTACAATATCTCTTATGTGTTCACATATGGATAAAATAATGTTTTTAATTAATATTAACTTTTATTTTGATAATAACATAATAAGTTTCTGGATTTTAATTTATTTTTACTTTTATTGATTATATAATTAACCAAAATTCTTACACACCACTGATATAGAATTTATTAAATTAATTGAAAAAAATAAATGGCTTCAGAAATATTAAATGTAATATAATTTGAGAACATTATCAAGTTACATGAATTTCAGAGATTAATTTAACAAATTATTGATGTTTTTCATGATTTTATTTTGATTACTCTTTTTTCTTGATACATTTGAAAAAAAATTGAATGTATACTATCAAAAAAGAAATTAATGATATATTATAGAAACAATATTTTATTAAATTATTTAAAAATCATAAAAATATTTAAATAGGAAAAGAGGGATAAAATATAGTCTAATATTTCATCCACTATCCAGTTATGAACCAATTTTAACCTTATAAGTAAAATTATAACCCTTTAAGTGTTCAAAATATGTTTTGGTAGTTAAGGTTAAAATAGACTAACCAACGTGTTAAATCAAAAGATAAAATTTTATAATAACACATAAAACTATTAAAATTGTATTATTTTATGTTATTTAAACCATATACTAATTATATTAGAATTTTTTTTCAATTTGTATGTATTTATCTTGAAAATGGATTTATTATATTATAATCTTTTATGAAATTCCAAGAGTGGCTATCTCCTCCCCTATAAAATGACACCCCTTTCTCCCAGTTCTTCACACCACTTTGATCTATCTAGATAAAAATAAAAAAAATATCATTTAAACATCCTTGGTAAATTTATACAGTATATGTTATTCTCAGAAGACCATCCCAAGGATCCTTATGTGGGTATTTAAAAGAGTTCTTTCAAAGAAGATGTAATAACCCTAACTAATCATTTTGTTTTTTTACATATTATTTTAACTCTACTATATATGTGTTATATATCATAAAATGATTATTAAATTATACTAAATATTTTGAAATTTTATTATGATTATGAATACACTACTATCTACTTTTATTTCCGTCAAATGGGAAGTGAAAGTATCACTTGTGGGTATGTATGACTTACCATAATCACATAACAACACTATTAAATATTAATCACCATCAATTATGGATGATTATTATAATATATTAATGTTTATATAAGATATTTATGAAATAATTAATCTTCTATAATAGAAATATCATATATACCTTCTTACCGATGACTTCATTAGAAAACAATACCAACACTTATGCGTACGTGCGGAACACCAACTCCAAAAAGTAATGTGATCCATTTTTCATCTACACCATAAATAGATGGTAATAAGGATAGATTTAATAAATAATTATGACATAATAACTTTATTTTAAGGTCATTTTTTATTTACCTTTCCTTTGTTCCATCCATTGAAAAGTGAAAATAATATTCATGCATAGGTATGGCATATCGTCTCCTTAAATGACACAATTTATTTTCGTATCACTAGCATTAATGGATTACTAAAGATTGATATATATTTAGTATATATAATATTTATATCTTGATTAAAATTGTAGTGATTTTTTAATTAGGAAATATGTACAAGGTCTAAAACCACCAAACAAAAATATACAAGTGAAATGTAGTAGTTCTGAACCAGAATAGTGACTTCAAAAAATATTTATAAAAAATGGGCAAAGAATATTATAAGTAAATAATATATTGTATAATATATATGAATATATTTTTGGAATATATTTATAAATAATCTATATTTATTATACATTAAGAGTGAACACACGAATAAATTCAGAATCGAGGTAAGGGTTTATTGCACAATCTCATCATTATTTAGGGTTTTTTATTTTTAAGTATCTATTATAGTAAATATTTGATCTTTGTTAAAACGAATATTTTTTCTTATCATATGTTTAATTCTATAAATTACAAATTTTTCTTTTATTGTCCACTTTTCTGGTACTCAGGAAACCTAGAAAATATTTTTAACGAAAAGTGGTCTTATTTTTATTCATGGCCAATAGTATTTCTCTTAAATTTTAATATTTTCCTTAAAATGACTAAAAAATGTTTTTAATATTCTATAATTATTTATTTATGAAATATTTACTCATGTTTGACATTTTTGAAAATGCTTTAAAATGAATTTTCTTAGTATTTTCTAAATAAGGTATTTTTTATCATTTCCTAAAAATGTGAAAGAAATATTTATTAACATATATGGAATGACTGTTATCTCCCAATATCATGATTGATGAATGATTTTAATACTATATAAATGTTTTCAAGGCTATATTCAAAGATTTTTTTTCTTTAACATTTGGAATAAAATTAGATATTAAATAACTGATTTCAAAGTTAAATGGGGGTATTTTCTATAAGAAAAACTCTAGTGATATTTTTCAATTATATTCATCTATGTCAACACCATTTATTTAATATTATTATATACATAGGATATACCCAAAATATCCTATACTATGTATTTTTTTATGGTTTTTGATATATATTATTGGGTAATGTATAGATATTCAGTATGATAGATCTTCCATTATGGATAATTATTTATTTAAGACATATCGATTGTGTTTTACTATTTATTTGTAGGATTAATGGATTGAAAATTTTAAGTGAATATTCTGGATGAAAATAATATAACTCCTCAATTATTTGGTAGGTTTCATGAGAAAATATAGTTTTTGTAATTGGAAAATTCCTTAAAAATTCTTATAGATGTCATGGAATGGGGTCTTGATGATATTTTTAAAAGTATTGATACATGTCCTTAATAATAAGTTTCAAATATTAAAAATTATTGTTTCCATCAAAATGAAATTATTTATTGATTTCCATTTGATTTTCTTAATACTCATTATATCCATTGAAAAGTTTAAATATCACTTTATTATTTATATAGAATCATTTTGTCATTAATTATTCCTTCAATATTATACTTTTTTCTAATGTTATTGATTAAATGATGTGTATGTTCAGTTAATTACCTTTAAATATTAATTATGATTTATTTACTCATGATAAGTTCTATGGTACATAACACATACTAAGTATCTAAGATCAGCCTTATTTTATTTTCATTTCCCATGATATGAAGAAATAAAATTTTAATGAGATGAATAATTAAAAATATTTACTTTCATTTTTTATGTATTTTATCTTAAAAAAATTAATGTGAGAATCAAGTATGTATCTCATTTACCAATACAATGAAAATGTTCATTAACGTGGGATACAATTTCTTGTATGTAGTTCCAGTGTAATAATGTAAACGTTGAAATTGAGACACAATGTTTATAGTCATTATAGTTGGTATATAAGAAAAATTAATTCAAACCATGGAAACTGGATTTAAGAAATCATAGATTAGAGAACATAAACCTATGAATGAATTTAAGAATAATTGTATGTATAATAAAAAATAATTTTTTTAAGGTATAGAGTTTGTGTTTTCCTAGAAAAATATACATATCTAGATACTTTATGTGAACATTGTTTAAGCACAAACACAACTTGGAGTGATACCATCCAATGGAGTTGACTGATTATATCTTGGGTGTTATTTTGGGGAATGGTCAGTGTTCCATTATCATTCCGTTTGTTTAACACTCCTAGGTGATATACCTGGGTTAATTAAAAAAAAATTTAAATCATTTTGGAATATTTGGAAATATTTTTATGATTTTAGAATATTCCCTAAGAAACTATGTTTATGATTTTAAAAATATCTATTCATAAATTTTTCAATTTATGTATACTGTATCACTTGTTTATAAAGTATATAATATTATTCATAATGATACTATCTAATTTATTTTTTGTTTTTTATTAAAATATTTTTTAGAAGAAATAATGTAAACTATATCAATGCACATAATCCATGTAGGGATTTCCCTCCTAGGAAAGATAATGAAGTTGATGCTAGAGCTGGAGTTAGAGTCGAGAAAATTTTAGCTATATTGGTGTAACTAACTACGTTTATAACAAATAACCTTGTCCATATGGAGAATCCTACTAATACAAAATGCAGTGTAAAAATATTAGTACACATCATTAATCAACAACCTCTATCACTCAATGGGACTAAAAATCCACTTGTTGTTTAGAAATGGATAATCAACATAGAGAATAAATTTAATTCTTTTGAAATTAATGAAATTCAGAAGGTTTTCATGTCAATTTATCATCTCTCATGGGATGTGAGAAGGTTGATCTCCTTGATTTACAACACTAAGGATGATGAGGAAATTACAAGAATGGGAAAAATTATTTTTATGTACTTTTTGTTGAAAACAATTTTCCTCATTAATAATTAGTTTATATGGAGAGAAAATTCCTGAGTCTTGGAAAAAAAGATGAGATACATGTTTCTATATATGAATCTAACTCTTCATGGTTAGAATGTATTGACACATACAATGTACATAATACAACGAGTAAGAGTGACCATTTCATTAATGGTATTAATCCAATCCATCAAAGTGAACTATTCACCCAAAAATTCTCGTCATATGGGGATATAGTATCATGTATTATCTAGACAGAGAAATAATTATCCAAGTCTTATCAATTTTAAGGAATGAATGAGAATATGAGGATGACGATGAAAAAAATTTATAAGGTTGATAAAATAAATTGTAATTTTAAAACATGTGATGTGTAGAAAAAAGATATCATGCTCATGGACGAAATGTTAATGGAGAAGACATAAAATTGAAGTGATTAAACTATTAGTATATAGGAAATTATAAAAATAAATTCCCAAAAAAATTAAAGGATCTTACCAAAAAAGTATCCAAAGGGAGAAGGCCAACCTTAGGAAAATAAAACAGGTAACATGGATGTTCTTAGTGATGTGGTGGAAGGAAAATTTATTATCAACACCAGGATTATAAGTTTTTTATTTGATTTTGGTTCTAACCACTCTTTTATATTTTAATAAATTTTTATGGGTAACGCATCACCACCTTAATGGTTAAATATTTATTTAGATGTGAAAACTCATATTGGATGGATAACCACATCTCAAATCTATAAGTCCTAAATAAAATAAATTTGTGGAAATATTATACCTATAAATCTTGTTATTATTCCTATAGTTGAACTTGATACAATCTTGTGTATGGATTGACCCTATAAGTATATATCCAATATCAATTATTGAGGAAGGTAAGTTACATTTGATATTTTGAATCAACATTCAATCATTTATTAGTGTAATGATAAAACTGAACAACCAATGGAAATTACTTCCATCATATGGGTTTTCCTACATTTAATTAGGGATATTTATCTCAAATGGTTTGGGAGAAACTCTATTTTCAAAATGTGCATAGTTTTTGGGAATATGATAATGTATTTCCTAAGGACTTGACTAGTATTCTAATGAATCATGATGTTGAGATTTTAGAAGTACTCATACCTAGTGGTATGCCAGTTTCAAATACTACATAGAGAATGGTCCCCATCGAGTTGTAGGAATTTGAGAAGAAAATACAATATAATCTAGATGAGGGATTCATTTATCCTAATGGCTCACCATGGGGTTCAGATGTTCTTTTTGTTAATAATATATATGGTTCAATGCATCTTTGTATTAATTATCATGAACATATCAAGATAACTATAATGAAAAACTATCCTCCACCTCTTATCGAGGATCTATTTGATTAATTAAAAGGAGATATATATTTTTTTCAAGCATGATACTTGATCTAGATATCATTATCAAATGATAAAGAAGTAATAAATACCCAAGATAGCCTTCCATATGAAGTTTATTCATTATTAATTTATATTAATGCCTTTTGGACTTACTAGTGGCCATGATATATTAATGGATATAATGAAGAGTCTCTAGAGATTACCATGGTCTGTTTTTTAGGCATTAATTATTATATTATTATATATTCAAATTGAAATTTATATCATGAATAATATTTGAGAATTTTATTGAAGACCCTCCTAAAGGAAAATTTGTATGATAAATTTACTGGGTGTAAATTTTGGATTCATAATGATTCATTCATGGGTCATGTAATCTCAAGTCAGTGTATATTGGTGGATCCTTTAAAGGTGAAAGTTATTGAGAAATTCTCTATACCCACCAGGGAAATATAAATTCATAGTTTTTATAGGTTGGATGGGTACTATAGAATAATTCTCATAGACTTCTCAAAACCACATATTCGACACATGATGTTTACTTAAAGTGGGTTAAGTTCTTATGGACAGATGAATATGACCAGAGTTTTAGAGAACTAAAGAGAAGGTTGTTTAGAATGACTATGATTATACAACCCTAAAATGGATATGAGTTTTTAATATATAGTGATGCATTGGTGAAGGGATTAAGATGCGTCCTTGTGAAGAATTACATCATGATATTTATTCCTACCACCAATAAAAATTTATGAGAAAAATTACCTAAATGAAAGAACTTCAAACAGAGTGGAAAAGTGAAAAATATTAAATATAATTTTATTCATTTTAATTAATTTTAAAAAATTTGAATCTAAAAATCCCATTTACCATATTTCTTAAAGGAACATGTGAAACTCATTTTAGGCATGAAAAATTAAAATGAAATGGATGTGTAAACGATACATTGTTCATTTGAAACCCATTTACGTATGTGCACATTTATGACTTAATACTACTTTTCATAAATGTCACAATTATTTTATCACTAAATAGAAACACATTAAAATGTTATGTGTTAAAATTAAAACCATTAACTTGTCCTGTATGCTACTAAATTAATTTAACAACCCCTAAATGTGTTATATTAATTTGAAAATTTATATTTTCTTGTATTCACTTTTATGAAAAAAATATGAATACCTTAATAAATAAATTTAACCATCACTATTATAAACATTAATAGTATAATTTATTTATTTAGATGTGATTTATCACATTAGGACGTTCATTAACCTCCGTACATGGGGCCCACTTCATCATAAACTCCTATTATTACAAATAGTTAGAACTTTTGGTTGCACTTAGTGTGACCCTCTGGGTCCTTATCTCGATAGTAGGGAGTGCAACCCACATACCATGAGTGGAGTATAGAAACCCATCATAGTCCCTAAGGAGAAAAGAAATATCCTAGACATGAATACCTCTAATAAATATTTTATGTGTAATATACTCTCTTTATCACACACCATCTCACAAAATATGACGAAAACTTGCGTCATAATGCTTTTGATGATTTATATATTTCATGACATTAATAGAAGGACTAACCATCTTGTACCATGATCACTGATTTGTTGAACATACTACCATCCTGGTCAACTTGGGCCCATGAGATAACTCTTCCCCAACTTAGTAGTGACAAAAAAAATTTGATCACTCAAGAAATTCCTTACTATCAAATACACACCCAACAAAAGTCATATCACCACAAACACATTATCATACTCTTTTCCTTGCGTAGAATTAAACCATAAAATTTTATACATTGAGAATCATCTCAATTCAAGAGACTAATACACATGTTTGTATATAATAAGACACCATGAGACCCAAAACATGTGGTGTTACTATTAGCAGGATAGTCATCATTATATCATATACTCAAGATCAACATATGAAAACTTCATGGGAAGAAGTCTCAATGATAATGATCCAATGACACCAAATAGTCAGTGATCATTTGTGTCATAACATTATGATGTATCTAGGCCATATTATCTCTTTCTAAGACTACTTTCATAATATATAAAGGTTCTCATTATATTTGGTAACCAATATAATATTTTTATGTGACATTTAATATAAGGATATTACCATGTCAATAGTGGATACATAAGTATCAACACAACTATGTTAAATATAAACATAGGTAAATTTCAAACTATATACATGTAATGGTAATAAAATAACATAAAGGATTTGGGTATTGGGTACCTACTCAAAATACTCCCACTTTCATTAGAGGAAAATACTAATAATTATCAACCTACAATCTCTCACATGAGTATCATACTTATTTTGAGATATGGGTTTCGTCAGGGGCCCCCCATATTATTAGATGTGGATACTATACTAATTGTGATTTCACCCCTCTATGTAAAATCCCTCAAGAGATGAATCTTATGAAATATATTTATTTTACTTTGTTGGGACCTAGGATACTTATAAATAACCACTACTTATGTGTTAACACAATATACTATAATAGAATCTTCACTTCTAGTTAAAATTACAAGATTGAAAAAAAAGTGTCCAACCAAACTACTTACTTTACTATATTAAAAGCTGTTATATACTCATATTATTTTGTAAAAGTAGAAACCATGGACTGCTTCGATCTCCTCTAGCTCAATACACCATCATTCAAAAAAAAATTCTTAAATATGATTCCATATCATCCAAATATATCTGGTAACAAGAATCAATGCATCCCCTCAAGAATATCTCTTAATCTCCTCCATACACCAGTAATATATCCTTTGAATGTCTCATGGATTTTAGGATATTTTATAAATCTACCTAATGCTACTCTCTTGGATTAGTTTGATATTTATCTACAATACTTAAATAAATAGAAACATCAAACCTTGTATACAACATGGTATACATGACAGATCCCATTTCTAAATCATAAGGAATTCCAATAATTCTTTCAATCTATTATTATTCACGTGGATACATCTTCATGAGGATATGTGACATTGGAAAAAATCCACTATTGGATTTTTCAATATTTTACATTTTTATTTTCTTTCCAATATATATAAATTGACTTAACCCATGTTACCCTTGAAATTTATCTCAATATATCATGATTCCAAAAATATATATGATACTTCACCAAATTATTTAAGTATGATATATTCATTTTACCACATCCTAACTGACAATAAGATTTTTACTTGGTTTCTTAATAAAAATATGTCATCAATAAATAATACTAGTAAAAAATAACACTCCCACTAGTAATCTTATAGAAATATGGGTTTCTTTTATTTATAATGAATCAAAATTCACTTATATGCACATAAAATTTAATATTCTAGGAATTTGATGTTGTATTAAATACATATATGGATTTATATAGCTTTCATAATTTATTGGAACTGTTTTACAAAATAAAAAATTCTCGTTGTATCATATGTACATTAAAAACTAAATTTCCATTTATAATTTTTTTTTGACATCCATATTCCAAATTTCATAATCATGGAAAGTGGTAATTGAAAGTAATATTTTGATGGATTTCATCATTACAACAAGTGATAAGGTTTTATCATTTTCAATGCCTCAATATTGTCTAAAACCTTTCTCTACTAGGCATACCTTATTGGTGCTTAATTAACCATATCTGTCTAGATTGTAATTGAAGACCCATTAATACCAAATTGGTTTTACAACAGTTTATGGGTCTACCAAAATATAAACATGATTTTAGTACAAGGAATCAATTTCAGAATTAATCTCTTCTTACCATTTTGAATCACACTTTCCATCTACCACTTCATTTTAGGTTAGATGATCATCATTCTCTAAGTGTAGTGGGTCACCTAACTCAGTGAGGAGAAAAAATTATCTCTTTGGGTCACTAATCTCACTAGTATACCAATACAATACTTGTGACTTAGGATTATTTTTCTCTCTAATTTTCTCTTTTCGAAGTTGTTCTAGTACCAAGACTTGTACATCATGAAAATTAACTTTGTCGAAGTTAGTCCATCTATTTTTATTTGCATTGAAAATATGTTACCATTTTATAAAAGTAGAATTTAATTATATAATCATGTTTCTATATGAATTATTATATATTTAATATAATTTAGTCTCCTTGGGATAACCTATAATTATTCACTTCGTGTTCTGAGGTGGTAATTTATCACTAATAATAGTCAAGAAAAAAAGTCCTTGCATCCCCATAAACGCATGCGTGGAAGATTATATTTCATTACATAATAATAATTTTTTGGATTACCTTATAAAAATTTATTTGGTAATTATTTTAGTGTATAAAAAATAGTTTTCTAAACATATCCCCATAAGAAAAATGGTAGAGTTTATTGACTCGTGTTTGATATGACCATCGGAATATGGGACCGTTTACTCTAATTACAAACCCCATTCCATTGAGTTGTATAAGTAGGAGTGAGTTTTGAAACAATCCAACACTCATTTAAATGACTTATGAAAGCATAATTAATATATTCTACACCATAGTCTTATTTTAGTTTCTTTATAATCTTATTGAGTTTGTTATCAAAATAATTTTTGTATTCTTTAATCATGTGAAAGGAATATGACACACAACTCATTAATTTGATATATCTGTATCTACTATAGTCATAAGTAAAATTAATTAATTAAGAATGAAACATGTTTCCTCTAGAAAATCTAAACACCATATATCGATATAAACCAATTATAATAGATCTTTTACTCTTTTTGCCTTCCCACTAAATGGTGATTTGGTCATTTTATCATATAAACACATTTGTTATATATCAAATGGTTTAATCTAAATGGATTCTAAATAACCTACTTGGTATAATTTTCTTAAATTATTCTTGTTTAACTAAAATATCCTAATGTTATATATGTGGGTATGATATGAGTCATTATTACTAGATTTCTCTTTGACAACTAATACTAATTTTTTAGTTCATGTATATATTAACCCTTGATAAGATGATCTATATTATAACATATATCATCTATATACATAAGTGAAAAATTATTTTAAAACATGAAATAAAACCCCATAGTTTCACAACATTACATCGAGATTATGTTTTTGGTAATAGACGATATATAAAAAAATTATATAGTTCAAGAACCATTCCACTAGGAAATGTAAGATGATAATTTCCCAATATTTTTGCTTCTAGTATCATGAAATTTGAAGCTCAGAGGTCTACTAAACCTTTTTAAATTGTATTCAATCAATATTGTTTCTATATTTGAATACAAATTAGTGATCCACATGCAAGTTCCAATACCCAACTTGTAGAAGTTGACAAATTGAGTTCAATGAAAATTATTTTAGAAAAAGAAACATCAACTTGCTTATTCTTCCAATCGATTAAATTCATAATCTAGTTTCCTTTTTCCCACATTCAATGTAGACTTCATCATTCTTTTATCTTTCCCTATGTAACATTGGATTCTTAAAGTGTGGTGCATTAATATCTTTTACTAGAAATAATACATTAACATGTCTGGATTTACATTCTTTTTCTTGATCATTATAAGGATAGAGGAGTTTGAATTATTCACATCCTTATTGTCTTGGTTAAATAATTTAAATAAATATGATGTAAAATTATTCATGTTATTTATATTATAATTAAAAATTAAATTCAAAATCTATGTGGTAAAGAATCCAGAATGAGATCAGTCCATAGTTATTAGTTCAGTTTGAACCCAATTGTCTCAATTCCCTCAATGTACCCAATCATCATCAGTATATGAGGTCATGAATAATTCCCCACTATTGTCATAAATATATAAGAAGAAATTGATATCTCATATATTTATTTCCTAGATATCTCCTATCATAAATCATAGAGATAATTCAACATTTGGAAATAATATTTGTCCTCATGCATTTTTTAAAAATTACTATACAAAGATGAGAACATGAAACACTAGACATATCATCCATATTCTAATTATATATATATATTTATAATCCTTTCTCACTCCCTAATGGGGCTCAAAAAAATGTGGGGATTCCATCACAAAAAGCTTCATTTCATGCCATCGTAAAATGAATAAATTTTGGCATCACTCCTTAAAGTTAAACCAGGTCATGATATTATATTTATTCAATTTTGATCACACTGAAATTGAATTCGTGGTAGGTTCTATTTTATCTACAACAAATAAAATTATCATAGTCGTAATTTATCTTGATAACATTAATGTTTTTCAAAATTTAATTTCAAATATCTCTCACTATTTTATCAAATCCTAGTATCCCTAAAATTCTATATTTTTAAAAAACCAGTCACCTTAGTATTCTAGTGAAAAGTAACTTTAAACCTCACATAATAGCCCTAGATATGACTTCACCACTACACTATGAGTCAAATTCAAGATTTTATCTTTCAAAGTTCATTAAATCATAACTCCTAGATTTTTTGGGTGGAGTCTTATGTCCTCCAAATAATTACCTTGAATTTCTCAATGATTTTCCTCTAAAGTTACAAAAATAAATATATAGTTACTTCTTTTTTAAAAAAATTTGTTAAGTCGACCCATCACCCTCATAATAACACTGTTATAGTAAGGTGTGCCTTCAACATGAGCTAACGAGCACATCGAATAATCGGTTGTGTCCAAATTCATGAAATAAAATGCATTTAAGGACATAATATATTCTTTCAGAGGATTTTTTAATTTATCTTATCAAATGAAATCCTTTCCTCTTAAAAATTATTTTTATGTGATTTCACTCAGAACATAAACATGATTTTAAATAAAAAAATTTCACTTCACATTTTAATTTTATCATTTAATTCTTGTTATTAGTATTCTATGTCATCACATGTAATAAATACACAATCAAAAAATTATTAACCATTTTCACAATAATTTTAATGAATAATAAAGTGATCATGAGTTATTAAATACTAGTTACACTATAAAGAAATAAATGGATTAACCATGACCCTAGGGGGTTTCTGTAAGTAAATACTTTACTGGAATTATTATGCTGAGAACACACATTCACCATAGTTTTTTGTTTATTACATCTCTCAACTCTAACCACATCACCAGAAAAATCTTATAGTCTCTACAATGTATACTCACTCATAGGTGAGTGGAATTAGGGGCATAAAGATAAATTTTATTACTTATATTCATGAAACAGAGACCATTATATATTTTAAAGGAGTTTCAATTCATAGATCATCAAAATAAAGCAATTATTACAATTTAAAACATACATGAAATAGTTAAATTAAATTATTAATAATCCAAACATGAATAGGTTAGTCTCTTCTCATGATTGGTCAACGTGTAGTTATTTCTTTGTAATAATAATTATATATTCTACAATTTTACTTAATGTTGTTTTTAATTATTTCACATGCAATAAAATAATTTTAAATTATTATTGATACATCCCAATACACCTAAAGTAATTTTATCAAATATCAAACCATTAAATTAATTTTTTTTAATAAATTATATTTATTTTAAAAAAAAGAATATCCCAAAAAATTAATTGTAGTCCTGTGATGGGGTTTATAAGTCGGATATGTTAGATCAAGACTATTCCAGTCCATCCCATGTAAAATTGGGTATTTGTTAAAATCCATAGATATATATATATATATATATATATTCAAATACACCACCCTACCCATAAATGGGAAGTGACAAGGTATTCACATCTATTTAATGGATGTGGAAATGTGTGTTGATCTTTGTTTAATTTTTTGCTAATAAATATATCTTGAAAAATAAGTTCATCTAGCCAAAAGACTATACAACTTGCTTCCAATATGTCTAAAAAAAGTGAATGAATCATGATTCAGCCAAAAATATATCACATTGGTAACCACTAAAGTAAATAAAAATATAAAACGTAATTTTCCACCACAATTTCTGCATAAAACCTTTTAATCTTGAATTGGACATAACTTGGAGATTCGAGCTCAAGATGATGTTATTTCAGTTGCAATAGGACCATATTGAAATCCTATTTCTATGTCACAAATTATTTAATATAAATTTTAATGTATTATGATTAAATAATTTCATGTTCTCTCAGATTCCAAATTATTGAACCCGGGCGCAGATGCATGGAAACTCCTCAATTTAAAAATTTAGGGTCATATTCATGTTAATTAAATCATAATACACAAGAAAAAGCTTCTAAATTTATAAAAGGATAGCATGGAATTAATTTTTATAATGATAAATGAGATCAATATAATGCGTAACTGAAAACTTATTTGTTTGAAATCACTGATCATCATCAGCAGGTCAGGGATAAAAGGTGCAAATATAATTATCCTCTAGATCATACAAACATGAACCAAAAGTCCTGTAGAAATGATCTATGATATCCAAATTATATAATATGAAATAGAAAATCAATATAATGTCTCTATGATCATGTGAGGGATGTGGTCATGATCAATAAAACAGGATTGGTTCGACCTTTTTCATGAAATGGAATATCTCAAAAAGATCATAAGAGGAAAGGAGAGGTAATATTATCACGCTAAATTTATATAAATAGTGGATCATTATATTCAAGAGATTAAAAAATTATATCCAGGTTACACTTACTAAAATTTCAGGTCAATCCCTGTAAAGTAATAACCTTTGTTTTAGAAAATTTTTCACACTTATGACTTAATTAAACCTATGATAAATGTAAAAAACATATATCACTCACATGTAACACTTTAACTTATTATGTGATAATATATGAACCATTAAACAAGTCATTAAGATTCCAAAATAATTTTAAAAACATTGAGCATGTTATATTATTTCAAAAAATTATATTTTCCCAATATACACTTTTATGATAAATCAACTTGTAAATACATTGAGAAATAAATTCAATCATCATTATTTTACCCACTTCTAGCTAAATTATTATTCATCTTAATTGGTGGAAAATGTGGATAAAAATTTTGTGTGACCATCTCGGTCCTTATTAGGATAAGAGTGAGTCTAAACAACAAAACAAGAGTGGGTCCAAGAAACCCATCATAACACCTACGGAGACACAAAATTTCATAGGTATGAATTCCCACCAAGAACATTCTTTGTTTAATATAACATATTAATCTCATGATATATTTTAAAATTTGATGGACACCTATGTCATCATCTCTTGATGATTTATATAATTTGTGACCTTACTAGATGTGCATAACTTCTTATAACATTTTTATGGATTTATTGATGGTACAACCCCCATGGTCAACCTGGTATTGTGATATAAATCTTCATCAACACAAGATTTAAAAAATATATATTAATCAATCAACCAATGTAATACCCACAAAGATGCACACACCACAAGATACCCCATCACAACATCAGTTTCATAGTTTTTAACTTGCATCAAAATATGCAATAAAATGGAACAAATTGGTAAAAATCCCAAATCATGAGACTAATACACATGCTAATAGATGAGAATAACCAATGACACATGAAACATATAGTGTTTCAATTATCAGGATAGTCTTTATAGATCATGTTCATGAGATCACCAAATGTGAACTTCATGAGAATAATTCTCAATGATTATGATCCTCAACACATGATAGTCATACATCATGAGTTTCCCTTTACTATGATGTATCTATACTGTAGGATATATATTTATAAATACTATCATAGTATTTAAATATCCCCATTATAGCTGGGAATAACTATAAGCATGTGTTACAACATGAAATATAAGAAAATTACCATGTAAATAGAGAATACATAAGTATTAACACTATTATATTAAGAATAAACATATGAATATATGAATATATATATATATATAATTGTAATAAAAGTATACAAAGGAGTTGGGTCTAGTGCACCCACTCACAACAAAAACACATGATTTAGAGTTGGCAGTGGTAATTTTCTCATTGAATATATAGAGATGTTATCTGTGTAGAAAATTGTGTGATAGATATACTCATAATAAAATAATTACATTTATATTAACACATATTTAGTTTAATATGTTCCAAATAAGATGGTTGGAGTTGATCACATATTATGCATTCTAAATATGTTATCACCCTAAGAAAGTGAACATGGAAACATATATTCTGAGTCAAAATGATAATGATATTTTTTCTATGATGAGGATAAAAAATGTCCAATATTTGATTATTTTCGAAGGATAGATCTTGAAATCTTTGAGGATGGCAATAAATTGTATCTTTTAAAAAACAGTGTCCAACCATCTATCAATGTAAGGATTGAAGAGGTGTAGATATTAGATGGGGAACTACATAATAAAGTTAAACAATTCCCTATGTTTAACCTTAATTGTGATGGAATGATATAGTGAATAGACAATATATGTGTTCCATCCATACCACATTTGAAAAAGGATCGGTCAGATGATGCACAAGGTTCATAATTCTCTATTCATCTTATAAGTTAGAAGATGTATAGATATTTGAAAGAGTATTTATGGTGGGAAAACATGAAGAAAGATATTTCTAAGTATGTATCCCAATGCATAGTTTTTAGTAATTTAAGGAGAATAGAAAAATTATAAGTGTATGCTATAACTATTAACCATATCAAAATTGAAATTGGAAAAAATTAATATGGATTATGTTTTTGCTCTCCTTAAAAATTCTAATTGGAATAATGCTCTTCAAGTTAATATTAATCTCCATACAATTTCAGTACACATACCTTCTATCAATGATTATTTCTACATAAATAATATTTCTATAATATACATTAATGAATTAGTAAGGTCATATGGAGTAACACATTCTTTTTATCTACTTGTGATCGGTGTTTTACCTTGATGTTTTGGAAATGCCTTCAGATTGCACTGGATAAAGAGGTAGGTCTTAGTACTACCCCTCATCCTCATATAGATGTTTAGTATTAGATATCCATTCAAACACTATAAGATATTTTTATATCATTTTCTATGAATTTTATTGTTATTTTGTATCAACACGTTCATGTAGCTAAGTTTTCTTACAAAAATAGATTTCACTCAAGCATTCATATGGATCCTTATGAATTTATCTATAGAAATATGTGTAAAATTACAACATGAAAATAATAATTTTGAGAAGGAATAAAATTGGGACATGAGCTATATATGGGAATATCAATGAAAATAATAACCATTGAATATAACATTAAGGTAGATCAGAGTCGACAGAAAAAGTTATTTTGACAATCGTCAACGATAAATAGAGTTTGAATTTGATGAAAAAGTATTCCAATGGATATTTCATTGGGATAAGGTAATGATATTGGGAAATAAGTTAATGCTAATCCCTAGTTATATTGGCCCCATAGAAATTATTGATTGTATCGGGTTGGTAAATTATCTTTTGCAGCTTCCATTAAATATCTCTAAAGTTCACGATGCTTTTCATGTATATATCCTAAGGAAGTATATACCTAATACTTAACATATATTGAACTCATAGGTTATTCAACTAGTGTATTATATTTATTATAAATAAAAACCATTAGAAATCATGGATCATAGAGATAATGTACTATAAATCAAGACTACTCACCTCGTTAATGTTCCCTGGAGAAATTAGACATTTGAAGAAGATACATTGGAATCTAAGGATGTGATGAAACAAATACATCCTTAGTTTTTTGTATTATATTAACGTAATTTTGAGCTTAAAATTGATTTTAATGGGTATAGAATGTAACATGCTGTTATTTTATGATTTATTTATATAAATTTATTTTTTTGATAGATAATGTCACATGTAACAATGAGTCTAAACGAACCACAACAAACTAATAATATATCATGATAATATTATAAATAATTCATTAAAATTTGTGGGTATTAATATGAATAACTAATTTAAGAGAAAATTATGGTGTATAATTAATTCATTAGTTATCAACCAATTATAAATGAAATTAAAAAAATGATTGAGGGTAAAATAGATTTTTTTTCTCAAAAACAATTTTATACATGATTTTTTTTATATTAATTTAATTAATCCATATTCGTGATTGATTATAATGAAATGTATATATTTTATATTCAATAAAATTTTTCTCATTCAACATATATTTTTTCTAGGCATGGGATAAGTCAAAATCTATTTTTTTCTTAAAAACAATATTTTTCTTAAAAACGGGTTTTATCTTATATTAGGTACTAATTTTAATATTTTATACTTCTACAAATTGATTATTGAAAAACGGATCCCATATTTTGAATCGGGTGGTTCATATTCTTTATATAGTCCCATTTTATTTTTGTTCATTATGAATTGTAATTATGGTAAAATTTATCACATGGGTAAAGGATAAATCGTTTTGACCGTGGTTAAAACTAAGTGTTAAGGACCCCATATTTTCTATTAATTCATATTTTATTATAATAATTCAACCCTTAATAATTTGGTAATAAATGTATTTATTTAAGGGACAATTTATAATGAGAAAGACCTATATAATATCTAATGAAAAGAAAAATACAAAATGTCCCTTTCTTATTTTAAATATATTTTATCTGTTGAAATTGTAATAAAACTAATTTTTAATTGAATATATATTTTTAATTCTAGAATAATGAAACTATTTTCATGTTATTAATTTATTTATAATTTATAGTGATTATCTAATTAACTTAAAACTTACACAATACCGATATAGAATTTATTTAGTTAATAGAAAAATAGAACAAATTATTTTAAAAGTATTTTAATTATTGTAAACTGATTTATTTATAGTGTTATATGAATTTCATAGATGAATATAGAATATTAGCAATGTGTTAAAAGATAATATTAAAATTTAATCATTATTTTTTTATTTGAAGTCAAATTGAATATATAGTGTTAAAATGATGTTAATTATATTTTATGAAAATAATATCCTACCATAGATTTAAATATCTGACCATTTGGAATCATTAGGATTTAGAAATTTTTTTATATTTTAATCTAATAACAAATTCCAACAGTTACCCTTTAAACCCTTATAAAAGGACACCCATATCTCTCAATTATTTACTCCAATTTGAGCCATATATCTCAACCAAAACCTACCTATTTATCATATAAAATAGTTATAAAAGTATTATAGGTGTTTTTATCCCCAAAATAAAATCCCTAGGGTCCTTAAGAGGATATCTAAAGGAGTTATTTCAAGGAAGTTGTAATCACGTTAACCAATTATGTTATTTTTTAATTCATATTTTACATCCTTTTAATATATGGTATTTAACATAAAATAATTACTTTAGTATCCTCAATATAAATAAATTTTAGTATGAGTATTAAACTACCATCAACCACCCATTTATCATCAAATTGGTTGTTAAAGTATGTCTAATGTGTATGCATGGCTTACCATCTCTATACAGCGATAGAATTAATTTTTCAATACCTTATTTGATGGGTTGAGATTATGATAGGATTAATGTTTATATATGTTATTTATGACATAATTATTAATTTTAAATGATAGTATCAAGCCTTTTTACCTTCTGATTCTATCAAAAATGATAACGTCGCTCCTGAATATGCGTGTACTACCACCTCCATGAAGTGATGTGGTCTATTTTTCATTTAGCTTTACATGGATTGTAATAATGATATATTTAATAAATACATATGATATATATGATATTATACTAATTCTATAAATTTTAATTATTATTTACTATTTTTTTCCTTCCATCCATATAAAACTAAAAACATAGTTAATGCATATGCGTGACATACCATCTTCGATAATGATGTGATTGATTTTTCTGTCATTACCATTTATGGATTTATATATATATATAATTAATATTTATTAAAATTATATGATGATTAACATTATGGATAATATTTAACTATGTTCAAAATATAAGTATTGAAACCACTAGAGAAAAACATACATGAAAAACAAAGTAGCTATAATATATGGTATGATAAATATCAGTAGTTCTCTGAATATTATATATATCAAATCTCTATTCACTATACATGATTTCAAAACACATACAAAGGATATCGAGCATGATGTAAGGGTTTATTTCACAATCTCATCATTACATGGGATTTTTTTGGTTTAAGTATCTTGTGAAGGAAATATTTGGTATTTATTAAATGAAATATATATTATTATCCTATTTTTATTATTGAAATTAAATTTTTTCCTTTAAATTTCATCTCTTTATGTAATGAGGACATTGAAAAAATGTTTTCAGGGAAAACCAAACATGTTTTCATACTGAGTTGATAATACATTACTTCATTACCAATATATTCCTCAAATTGAATGAAAGAATATTTTTTCTGTTTTCTCCAAATTTATTAAAAATAAATTTTGCATTTTGTTTTGTATTAAAAAATTCTTTAAAAGTAATGTTCTTGTGATTTTTTGAATTAGTTACGTTTTAACTTTTCCTATAATAGTGTGAAAAGAATTTTATTTTAACTTATATTTCTTGAATTAAATTTTATACCCTCATGAATGGTTAATTAATTGACAATTCCTTAATAATTTTAAAATTTTACTTTCAAATAAAATGTTTTCCTAATTATTTGGTATTTTTTATTTTAAATAATTTATTTCAAATTGAAGAGGGTTAATTTTATCAAAGAAATTTTCTAGTGATTTTTTATAAAAAAAAATTCATCTATGTCAACATCCTTAGTGGAATATTATGTTTTACTGAGGTTATTCTCCAAATATTCTATACTACATATTTCTTTGGTTTTTTAAGAAAAATTTTACTTGGTAATGTGTTGATATTATATATGATGGTTTTTCCAAAATTTATTGTTATTTATTTTTAAATAATGTTGATTTAGTTTTATTGTTTATTTATATGATGAATGAATTATAATGATTAAGTGATGGGTGGATAATAGAAGTATATATCCCTTAGATACATTTGTAGGTCTCTTGAGATAGAATAGATTTCATATTTGGCTATGGCCTTATCCATATTTATTGATTTCATGGAAAGCGGCCATGATGATATTTTTAGATGCCTTGGAAAAAAGCCTCAACATCATGTTTTAGATGTCCAACATTATGAATTCCATTATTATTAAATTATTTATTGTTATATATGTGTTATATTAAGTAGTCATGATATCCATTGATATGTTTCCAAATCATGTGATTATTTATATAGCATTTTTTTATCATCATTTATTCCTGTCATCTTAATTCATATGATAATGTTGTCGATAAAATGAAATTTATTCTCACTTATTTATATTTACATATTTATTATATATATATATATATTTATACTAAAATCCATAGGTCTATGATATTATGATCTAAAATAAGTTATATACTAAATATATTAATCCTCAAAAAACCAAATATAAATTATATATACTTATACACATGAGCCATATAATAATAAATGGGAAGAAATGAACCTTAGAATAATTTCAAGAGTGTTAGCATTTAGATAATTATTTGATGACCAATTTAATATATATTATTTTAAAAAAATTCAAAAGTTTATTAATGAGATTATTATTTTTTATATTATCTATCACTCTACCTCATTTAATATTGTTATAAATAATAAAATATTATCCAAGATAGGATGGTAATCTATCCAAATACCCAACTAATTTTTATTCCAAAATCTAAATATTGATCTGATTCCGCTATTGAGAGGATTTCATCATCCTATATTTAATAAAATTTGGGATTTCAATTCCTACAGAGTGGATAGAATATGTCTAAGTGTAATGAAATCAAAGACTTCCCTAGACTAGTAAAAGATTAAATCATGAAGAAACATAAAGAATTTGTAGACTAACCATCAAGAAGGGATCAACTAACAGGTGATAGGAAATTTAGATAGAATATTAAATAATCTCCCATGGTAGGAGAATATATAAAACCAAAATGAGAAATTAATTTAGTAACCATTTCCATATCAGATTACAATTTAACCATCATTTTAAAAAAATAGGCACTTATCGGGTACCCGACATGTGACCACTATATACCTATTATAAGATAATTATGTACAATTTTTTAGGAGATATTAATTCCAAAACTCTGAGAAAATACCCTTAGGTTTCTATTACTCAAACATCAAGATCCCAAAGTAACTTTTATACCAAAACATAATTTATTTTCCCCTCTCTCCCTTACATTTCTTCTTTAAACCATTTCAAACTCATAATTTCTTATTTTAATATATAGATAACAAATATTTTAAATATAATGATGACCTAAATGATGTGGATCATTACAAAGTCTCTCAAACAATACAATGATATGGATCAATATTTCCTTACATATAATACAAATCATGTAAATGCTACAAATAAAATGTATTTAACTAAAATACATTAATTGCAATTGTATTAACTCGTAGATCATTGATTTGTTGATTGGAATCATTGAACCATAATTATAATACTTGAATTTAATCAATTATTACAATGAAATTATGAAAATTATGTTACAAACCATACCCTTTATTATAGTTTATCAAAGTTAGGTCATTACCATCATTAAAAAACCATGATATGTACAATTACACACATCTATGGATACAGAATAACATTAAACTAGTAATGAATTACAATTAAAGAAATTTATAGTATTTCATTAAATAATACTATTATTGAAATTAATTAAAATCTCATATGAAATCTAATTCTACCTGTAATATTTGTGGATTATTCTTTATGATGCTAAGATAAATAATTTAACATATCCTATAAAAAATTTCTTTAATGTGATAATGATTTATTATGTGAGAATGCACATTAATTATTGTTAAATTTTCTACCACCTATGTCTTTAATAATTAACCCCGAAAATGGGAAAATATATATAATATGATCTCGATCTTTAATCTAGTGGATGGGTTATCGAGAAATAGTAATCCACCCTACAATCTAGGAGAAGTAACTCTTAGAGTTTATCTCAAATCATTTTATAGAGTCATTCATTTTCTTGTTCATCACCTATGATATGAATTATTTACAATTTTCACTTGAACCATATTATTGAATTATCATCATATTTATATTTTTATATTCAAATATAGAAGAGGGGACCTCAAGTAGTGGTAATTTTATTTAATTTTAACATATTGGAACACATGCCTTTATTCAATTTAAGGAATATGATATGAGGAGAATAAATTGACTATTTATAAAATTATTATCATTATATATTTAATTCTTGCATTAATAAAATGAAATAAACTAAAAAATTCATACATAAAAAGGTTGGTCTATGTCATGATCATTTATAAAGAAATAAAACAATAAATTATAAAAAAACAACAAAAATGTATCCTGATGGAAATTATAATCCATTAAATTATTAAATTGATTCCCTTTTTTAATCGGCACTAATGGACCCTGATACTCTATAAACAATCCAAAATTTATATCAAACCCTCAAGAATTATTTTATAATCTTGTATATGTTTGGTCAAACTATAATTTAATGTGGTGTAGAGGGGGTATAGACCATTTAAAACATTAAAAAATAATCAAAAAAATTTAAAATTAAAACCAATTCATGTTTAGGTGAAACATTAAATTTAAAATTTAGTGGAAAAAAGAATCATGGACAATGAATTTTTATATTATTTCAGCTAATATGATCCTATATCTTCTATTTATACCTTAGTTTTCAATGAGATATATGGTATCAAATAAAAAAACCCTCACCAAAGAAAGGATTTGATAAACTTTTACAAGACCTACCATTTATACACCTGGAGGAAAAACCTAATAGTTGTTTGCAGTAAAAGATATAACACAACCATTTGTACGTTTATACCTAGAATAATATTCATTTTAAAGTGGTAGGATTAACTAACTCTTCTAGTTACATGTTATGGTAGATCCTTTTCAACATTACATTTGATCAGTTAAGTATAATGGTTTACAATGAAAATGTGAATTAACCCTCGAATATTTCATTTTAGTATCAAACTAGGTGAATAGTAATGTCTCATTCAACAAGCACCATGATGATGGTTGATATATACTCAACCGACTCTTTTCAAGATCATTACCCCTAAGTGTACCTATACCAAAATAAAATCCACTTTTAACATCCAGAAAGGGATGTATTACAAACAAAACCACATAATCACTTCCTTATCAATTACTTTATGATATTATCCTTTTTTTTAAAAGGTGGCGACATGAACTTTTTTCCCAGCACATGCCCCAAATGAATTTATTAATATAAAAAAAGAATTTACAAAATAATCTCGAGGTGTAACATACTTACACCACAAGGGAATTAGAGATTACAAATCATAGCAAAAAATAGACACTAGAAGGGTACCTTCATTGAGAGAAAGATATTCCTCCATGACTGGGCTTTATAAACATCAGAAAGTATTAGATAGTGTGAACATATTCTTTAGAGAAGTAAAGTTCTTTTAGATCCAGCATGCCTCAAAATCAAATCATGAAGGATGAGAGTCCAAACTCAAGAAAAAGGATTCCAAACAATAAACAAAAGTACTACATCAATGAGATGCCTACAAATAACTTGTCAGTAAATTCATGCATCATACCCAACACCAACTGGAAACAGAGAATGCAGCCAAAAAATAATGGAGAAGGTAGACCAGGGCTTCCAAAACAAATAAACTAGAGGTATAATCTTCACAAACTGTCAGCTTCTATCCAGATTCATGAAAGCATATAGAATCCTAATTCATCAAAGAAGCGTGGCATGCATCCATGAAAAAACTTTGAGGAGCAGGGATTCAGCATTGAGAACAGAGATGGAGTGCGGTAGGGGGCACCCAGCCAACTTGTAGCCAGCCATCCTAATTCTAGGGGTGTAGCACCAAGGAACAAAAGGACTCAATTTAAAATGAATCAGAGGTAAACAGAGATGGAAAAAACAGCAACAAATAATTCCAAATAGCATCAATTCAGAAATGAAAAGCAGATCTGATTAAGAGGTCACAACCAAATCCCCAAACAGGTTGAAAGGTCTCAGGCCTAAAATAGCCCTAAAACCTGTACTATACAAGAAACTAGACCAGTCCAGATGAACTCCAAATGAAGCAGAAAAATCCTTGAGAAAATTACTATAAGATAGACTTTATGCAGAAATTGAACAAAGAAAAACAGCAACCAGAATGAGAGAGGTAAACCAAGATCATGTGCCAAGACAAGAAGAAAACACTCAAAAGAAAACATAAAAAAAAATCATTCAGTATCCACCAGAGTCATAAATACAGAAAATCAATCAATGATCGAACCAGATCCAAAATTATTTTCAATGGAATACTCATGAAATCAAAGTGTTGATCCTTATTGAATTCCTCAGCAACTTTGATAAACATCATCTTTCTAATATCAATGTAATCCTGAGCAGTTATATCACCATTTTTAAACTTCCTAAATGTATTTGTCTGATTTTCCCCGAACCAGGAGTCAAGCTATTTTGGAAAATCCATATCATTATCATATTGGATGGAATCCCTATATGATGGGTCATTTTCATCAACTTCAATTGAAGAAGTGTCTAAATGAGAACAATGAGAGTTTTGTGAATATTCAAGCAGAGGATCTATAGGAACTAGCTGTGGAGGAACATCAAGGGCAGAACTTTTGGCCGCAAATGATCTTGTGATGATGGTTCGTTCACAGCTGACATTGTCTCTATGTTTCCTAGTTTTCCTGGGGAATGGAATAATGAAACCATCTGATTCCACAATATCTTTTGTACCTTTTCGATCATGTAGATGAAAAGATTCCCCTACATTAGGTATATTATCAACAAAAACCTAGAGAGACTCTTGTGTATGCCCATCTTTGTTAATCACATGACCCTCAAATTTTTCAACTTCCTTCATAGTTGGTTAGGTGTAATCACTCTTTTCCCCATCAATATGTTCTTGCTGCTTGGTTACAGCAAGAAATTCATTGAAAAAGTTTGAGAGTTGGACAGTAGATTTTTGAGAATTCAATTGTCCTTTTAACCCATCGTATCTTTCCGGGAAAACAAAATCAAGGATTTTTTCTCTGTCCTTAACAACATGATCATCTTCTCTTATATCAAAATTAGACGTTCCAGATATGTTTTATTGGTTATTTTTACACTTTTCTGTCCAAACAGGTTTAAGGATTTTAAAATGAACAATAGTTTTGGCACAATTTCTTATACGGTGCCCTTATCTAAAGAACTTAGAGCAGTAGTCCGGCATTCCTTCATAAATAACTTCTTGGGAAAAGGAAAAGTCCCCACTTTGAATCTATATACTGGAGGGAAAAATATGAGAGACATCTAACTCAATACAAATCCTAGAAATCGAGGGTCTTGAAAGCATTTTTGTTGAAAAATATAACATTAGAGGATTGCCAGTAATATTAGCAATAGGGAAAAGGGATGCATGCTTGAAAAAGTTATGTTGTAACTCTAGGAAGTTATCCCAGATAGAAATAATAGGGGATTCAGTATAGGCATTAAACTCTGGAGTCCACTTAAGAATTTTCAATAAACAACCTCCAAATGACCATGACCTCTTGAACCAAAGCCTATAGTATCACTCCTCAAATGCGAACAGAAAAACTATGTGTGAGGGGTTCAGGAGACAGATTTGAAAACTCATAAATCCCATCGCTTAAAGGGATGAGCGAAGATACATCAAAGATGGACTTCGATTAACAATTTTTCCAACCAAAAGAAATCTTATATCAGAAGAAATAAAGATTACCTCATTTGTTAAGAGTGAAATCATGGGTTTCCTATAATGTAGAAAATATTTAGGGAAAATCTGAAAACTTTGAGTCGCGTCAGGTAGAGAAGGAAGCTCATCTCTTGATTTCCCAGCAACTATAGTAGCGAAAGATTGAGAATCCAATTTAGGGTTTTCCTCTCGCGACGGGTTCTTCGGGAGCGCTCCGCGGGTCTCCATCCTTTAGGATATTATCCTATAATTAGACATATCTTCTATCAAATTCATAGGGTCATGTTCCCTTATATATATTTTCACAAATCTAGTTCTTATTATTTCTATTAATTTTTATCTGATACCAACTATAATGCCCCAACTCTAATAATAGAGAGCAGAGGAATATTCTACTACATTGGCATAAAATATAGGGTATCAAATCACAAATGATCAAATAGAGTTATTTTATTTGGAGAATAAAAAATATACTATTTTTAAATATTACCTGAAAATATGAAATGATGCATTAAAATTCAATCGAGAACATTATTATTTATGCTAATATATCCATAAATTCATTTATATTCCCCTTCAAGGTATCCTGTTGAAAGGTAAACCTAATAACATGTGAAATTAGATTCATAGTACGACATAAATATAACATCGAATATCATAAAATAAATATATCATGAATAATATGGAAAATATAAATTATAATCAAATATTATATTTAACTATCATCATAAAAACAGATCTAAATCTATGGATTATATAACAACAAAAACTATAACATGAATAAAAATAAATAGTTTTATAATGATATAATGATTAATGTGGGACATCATTATCTTAATTTCATGTCCTTATAGAATGAAATCATACATAATAGGAACAACATACCTCAAATATGTAAACTAGTTTTTCATATAAGACCTTCCGATGCATTGATAAGTTATAACAGGAAGCACCTATCACTTACTAAGTTCAATGAATTTATCAGATGAAAGGAGTGAATAATAATTCAATATAAAATTAAAATAAGAATTTATATTGGAAAAATTTCATATGAAATGTTAATATTGTAATATCCTATGTTTTTGAAATAAATACTATGTTCGATAGTGTTCAAAACATCCAACATTGAGTATAGAAAAATCATGAAATATTTTTTTTAAATACGAATGTTATAACATATTCATTGATTTTTTGAGAATAAATAGTATTAATTAAGATATGAAATATATATAAAAGATATAATAAATTAATATTTATTGATTAATACTTAGGATGTAAGTGCTCTTTTTTTAGTAAATTCATTTTGATCTATAAAATATGTTATCTTAAAAATTGGTTTTAACTAATTTTTATTAAAATGTATTGAAATTAATTTGTAGCGATTTATAAACTTATTATGAAAAAATTAATTTTAGTATTTTAATCAACATCTGAATATTATCATGAGGTGAAATTTTGAGTATTCTATGAAAATTTCATTTTTAGTGAATAGTGAATATACTATTTTTATTGAAAACTGTATTTTCTATAAAATATTTAAAAATTTAAATTATATTAAGGATTATTTATAAAATTGCTTTATAATTTTTTAATAATCATGATATAATAATATTATTTGTAATGATTTTTTAACATAATTTTTGAATAAAATCATTTTTATACTAAAAGGGTATTTTTTTTCTAAAAAATTGATTTCCAAAGCATTTTTCGGTGTTAATTTTAAATTAAAATATGACACTTATATGAATTTAATTTTAAATTTGTATTACATATTTTTTATAGTGGGTCTAAATTTTATAAATATGTCTTTTTATTTTTGGACATTATGAACAGCGACCTCCGTAATTTGTGTTACCACGGTAGTGGGTAAATAGAGTAACTATGGTTAAAAATAAATGAGAAGGATTAAAAAGTAAACATAAAACATTCCTTGACATTATTTGATGACTATATATTTTCTATAACCACCAAAAATATGAATACATGTCATTTTCGTGTCATTTTGATATGATTTAGACTATTATATTATTTTATAAAAAGATTAGTCAAAAATGTCATTGTCATTGTTATATTTTCATTGAAATTCGAAATCAGGATAAAATGAAGGTATGTTTCATTATAAACATTCAACTAAAATCAAACTATTTTTTCCGTATCATGGTAATTTTTTTCTAATCTTTACTAAGAAAATAATTACCATAAATTCATACGAAACACTGATATAATATTTATTCAACTAATAGGAAAATAAAATAAATGAATATAAAAATGTTAAAAGTAATATGATTTGATAGATTTATTATATTATAATATTTTTTAGATGTAAATGATAATAATATATTATTTAATTTATTATATTCAAATCCAGTTTTTTATTTAATTTTTAAAAATAATGTTAATTGAATAGTAACACAATTTAAATTAATATTTTTTTTATAAAAAATAATATTTTATTAAATGGTTTAAATTTTTCAAAAAGCATATGCTTGGATAAGGTATTTTTATATGTTTATAAATACCTAACATATAAAATATATGTTCCAATTTTCCTTCTATATTAACTATATTGACTCTAATGTGTAAAAACATTGTTCTCGCAGTAATTGTCAAAAAGGTTTGAAGTGGGTTAAAATGAAAAGACAAGGGTGAAAAAATCACCTAAAATTGTAATAATATTATTTTAAGAGATTATTATAAAAATAAATTCATCTTTAATTAAATTATATCAATTTTGATCAATTTTAAATTGAAAATACATTTATATTAGATTATTACGTTAATAAATTCCATGAGTGCTTCTCCCCTCTATTATAAAAGGTCACCACCTCTCATTTTTTTACCAATTCAAAAGCCTTTTGTGTAGGACAATGCCTACAAAAAACCCTTTATAAAATCTATAATGATTTTTTTGTCTTATATTTTTTCAATATACCAACCTTATATGTCTTAACGTGTAAATAAATGTTGGTTGTTCAATGAAAAGGAATACCTCTTAACCTAGAATTTAAGATTTATTTCTTCTTTTACAACCTAAAAAACTTCTTAAAGATGATAAAATTATAAAAATTGTATATTCCGAAAAATAATTTGTTTTTATGTTAAAAACGTAACCTATATCCATCTCCACTTCCATCAAATGGGACACAAAAACTTATTACATTTGCATGGAAATCTATTGCGCTGCGAACCAATATAATTCATTTCCCATCAGCATCTCTCATGGTTACATATATTGATATAATAATTTCTATATATTATATTCATGAAATAAATATAATATTTAAAGGATAATATATCTTATAATTTCACTTAATTCTATTCGTTGAAAAAGGATAATGTCATGCATGAATATGAGTGGAATACCACCACCACAAAGTGATTTGATTAAAGTTTTCATCACCACTTCACTTGGATGGTATATATAAGTTTATATAAGGTTATAATATTATATCTATGATTATATTATCATTATGGAAATAAAAAATAATACTTCCCTTCTATCTTCCTTAATCATTGAATAACTGTAATGTTACGTATGCGTATGTATTCCCTAATATCCATTATTATTACATAGTTCATTTTTCATAACCAACATTTATGGTTGGATTAGAAAGTATAAATGATGTATAAAAATAATAATTATTTCGTGATATTATTTTTTATTTGACATTACAATGCCCCTTTGACCATGTTCAACACACCGAAGTTGCTTTCAAAATTATGAACCAAACGTCCTCAAAATACCCAATGTGGACTCAATTGACTAAGTAATTTAATATGTAATTAAAATAAATGAAATAAAATTTTAAATGATAAGGGATGAATGATGAATAATTTTTTAAATAAATCAACTAATTTTTTTATTATACATGAGTTAAAGGAGATACAAGGAAATTTTGAACTGGACGTAAGGGATATGTCTCAATTTCTCTTTATTGAGGAATATTTACATGTTATGAACCTAATTTTTTTTATATTGTTTATTTTTCTATACTTTTACATTTTATATAATGAATTATTAAAACTTCATGTTATTTTATGTTGTATTTGAATTATTTTATTCAAGGGGATTTGACATGAATGTTTCTAAGTTGTAAGGGGTTTTATAAATCAACAACCATTTTTTGGGTTATAATTCTACTTCATTGACATTGTTATTCCACAATTATTTTTTTTGTGGAACAATAATTAGTTTCATTCTATTTTTTCCTTTTTTAATTTTGGACTTAAATTTATTACTCCTAATCTCTGAATTGATTATTTCTCAATTCAATAATACTATCTTTGTAATGGAAATTTTTCTAAATTCTCATTCCTTGGGACATACAATTTTGATATGCGACTATATTATTTTATGGGGTTTATATAATAACCCATTGACATGTCATATAATGAATATCCTTATATTGATGATATATAAAGCTTTATCTTATGTTTTTATTGTAAAATTACTGTGATGGAAAAACTACCATGCGGTAAAGGATTTTTGTTACAATATTTTTTATTTTTAGGATTTTTTATCTTCAAGGATACTTGGGGGTCATATGATCATATTTTCTTGAACAAAATATATTTTATTCTCATCTAAAAATTAATTTTTTTACATTTTTTAAATTTCCTATTTATTGATTAAATAAATGACAACAAATATTTTTTTAATTTATAATCACCTTTTACCTTCTTTTAGATTGAGAATCTTTCTCTTCGATATCCATGTATTTTAAAATGACTTCAAAAATGTAATTTTATTAACAGGAATTATTTTATAAATCCATTTTACATTATTTTTTATATTCTTTTAAAATGGTCTGAAATGAAATTTGTTAATGTTTTTTATTGGTCACTTTTGAATCTCTCCACTAAATGTTTGAAAAGAAAGTTTATTTTTAGTCATTAAAACATGAATGTATTTCCCTCTTTCACAACCATTATTTTATTCTAAAAATAATTTATTACTTTAAAAGTTTATTTTCATTTAAAATTATTTTCATAATATTTTTTGAATTTTTCATTTTTAAAATTTATCTTCAATGTGAGAAGGATATTTTACTCAATAATATTTTTAATGTTCTTTATATAGTATTTCCATTCATCAATGTAACAACCCTTGATGTTAATTATAGTTTAATGGGGATATGTTGTAATAGTACCATCCTTATTCTTTCTTTGTATGTTTTATGAGATTAACATGTAACCCTTTTCTTTTCCATGGGTGAATCAATCAATGAAAGAACAATCATTATCAATATGTTGAAAATTGATAAATTTTAAATGTGTTCTTAATGGATAACACATGATCATTATTTATGATGAATAGTGGTTCGTATATAGTTTATACAAATTGTTATACCACATTATATCTTATGATGAAATGGTAATCCTGATATATCTTATGTGATTGTTCAAGCCCAATTATTTCTCATAATTAATAGGATATCCCAATACAACCTATATGATTGGTGATCCCAGATATAGTTCTGTAATTCATTGTGTAATGTTTCTTGTGTTTAGAAGCATGATGGGTGGAGTTAACCAGTTTTGTTTCTCTTGTTGATTTACCTAGGCTCTAGTTACTTATGACATGGGTTATGAATATAAATCTTGAATATACCAATATGTTTTATGGTTTCTTTGAGTTTTTAATGACTCATTTGATATATATTGACATTATATGGCTTGCGATACTTGATTAATATGATTTTTTCATTTAATAAAAAATATTACATGTTTCATGTTTTATGATCTAGGTATTTATGGGTACTAATTATCTTATGATACACTAATGGACTTTTATTATGTAATTATAATCTTATTTTAATCTTATTGTCACTCATGAAATTCAATTATTAATGATTTTTTTTACCCTTACTGAGAATTTAGTTTCAGCCTTCATATGTTTAATTTTCAGTAGTTTTTTGAAGAAATATTTTACGTATGGTATGCATAATAAGGTTACTAGGTGTGAAAATTTTAGTGGGGGATGATGTAGGTCATTATGACCCAGTTGTTTATATATCGAAGTTGGTATGTAATTTTTTTCCCTAATTATCTAAAATAATAAACATATAAGGTCCCTAGGTATGTAAGTGATTCAATATTTTCATTTTTTTATTTTTTGTTTTGAATGGAAAATAATAGGTCACATATATCGGTATAAAATCAATAAATGTAAATTTTAGGTTTTTAACACCTAATAAAAGAGTTTGTGTTATGGGATGTCTGAGTTGAAATAAAATCATGGTTTTGAAAACATTGGATATTTGAATGTTTTTAAGTGGGATTAACTTAAGAGTTATTTATACCTTTATGGGGTTTTATGTTTAAGGTTGATCAACAATTTAAAGTCTTAGACACCCCATTTAATGTTTTTTGTGATAAAATTTTATGGAGAATAATGAAATTTTAGAATACATTATATTAGGTTGAGGTATTTGTAACCCTTGGGTTTAATGTGAGGAATTATTTTACAAAAATTATATTACACTTTCGGGGATATAGGATGAAAGTTAAGAGATAACATTTTAACTTAATTTTTTGTTAATGTTGAAAAAATTTAGGTTATTTGGTATATAGGGTTATTTATATATGGAAATATTTAACATATCATCGATATTATGTGATTAGGGTATCAATATAATTAGTTTGAGACTTTAAAAATGATTTTTGTTACATAGGGAAAAATTATAAATTATATTGGAATAATATTTGACAAAATTATTATTATCTTTGGTTTTATATCTTAGTATTGTCTATTTTTAAGAATATTAGGGTTATTTATTTATTTAATGATCAATGTTTACCATTTGGTGTTATTGTCGAGTATTTAGAGATTAATGTTGTAATTCTTCATAAGAAGATTTGTTATTTTATGGAATTATATTTTATTATTCTAATTATTTAGGTTTTTGTGATTTTCTAAGTATATTATAAGAGTATATATTTCCTTTTGAGAATTATGTGATTCATTAGAAGTTATTATTACTGTTTTATGCATAAAAATCATCTTTAATACTCATCATTTGGAGAAATCTATAACATTGTAGGGAAATTTAATTAAAGTATTCAATAATATTTATCAATTAATTATATTTACTTATTTTATTACCAAAATTAGTAATATAATTACTAAAATATAAGGAAACAGATCTATAAACAAAAATGTTCTCATATTACCATATTTTCTAACGAATCTATGGCCTCCTCACCCATCATGGATTTAGAATTTGGTAGTAATCAACATTTTGTTAACCATGTTCTCCATCAATCTATTTCAGTAATTGGGAATTAGTTTTATCTTATATGTATATATATTTAGATCCCTCTAATGTTCTACTATTCAAAAACTTTATTATTTGTTATTTCATATGTACTTTGTATTTCCATTTCCATAATTTTAAGAGAATGGTTTATTTACCATATTTCTAATGTCACTTTCCAAAAAAGAACATACCAAATGAAAAATCATTTATTACCATGAACAAGTTAAAATGTTTTATTACTAAATTTATTAGGGGGTGGGTAATATCTTAATATATTAAAAGAAATACTATGATTGATATTATATAAAATACACATCACTGAGCTCAAATGAACATCGAAAAATTATCATTTAAATATTGACTGTTAAAATCAAGTTTTTAAAATGGTGGGTATGAGTAAGATTAACTAAATTATGAAATATATATACAAATAAATGATCAATGAAAATTTATTGACTAATCCTTAATAAACAAGTAGTCAATTATTAGTAAGGACATTTTATTCTTCAAAATACATTTTCATCAAAGATTATCTTTCTTGATTTTTTTAGAGAAAATATTATAACTGATTTTACGAAATTTTAGAAAATGTATTTGATATAATTATTTTCATTTTGTAAATACAACTTTAAATATTAAATTAAGTTGAAAATTTTAGAATTTTCAGAACTGTTTTATTTTTAGAGAATTATGATAAATAATATTTTTTAATAAAATATGTATTTTATTTTGATGCATTAAAAGGTAAATTTACATTTTTGATTAGATTTAAAATAGGTCATTTTGATTATAAATAATTAAGTTATTGTACTTGAAAATATTTTTATACTTTAATTTTTTCATAAAATATTTTAATATCAAAAAGGAATTTTTATGAAAAAATAATTTTTATCACATTTTGCCAATTTAATTATAAATTGAATTCCTCTAATTCTATGAATTAAATTTTGATTAATGGATTAAATAATTAGAATCATTTTATCTAGATTTGTTAAATATTTATCCTTTTTTGAATATTATGAATAGCAAACTTAGTATTTTTTGTTACCTTTGTAAAGGATAAATCAGGTAATTAAGGTTAATTAAAAATTAAATGATATTGAAGAAAACATATCCCTAACACTTTTATTAATTTTATTTGAGGAATAAATATTTTAAATAATCATCAAAATTTAGAATATATGGCCATTTGTTTCCACTTGGCTATGAATTTGGTCTTAATATTATTTTATATAATGAAAATTAAAAAATATAATTCTATTTATTTAATTAACTTTAAATATTTAACACATAGATAAAAATAATGTATTTGAAATTATATATTTCTATTTGAATGATAAATTATTTTATTTTTCTTGAAAATTTCTTTATAATTTTTTGTGATGAAATAATTACCTTAAATTACTATGCAATGTCGATATAGTGTTTATACAATTAAAAGAGAAATAATATAAATGATGTTGAAAAAATTTGAAGTAATAATATTTGTATGATTTTTTATGTTCGATGAATTTTTTAGAAAAAAACTATATATAATAGATGGTAAAATTCATTATATTTTATTTCTAAATTTTTCATGTAGGTTTAAATTTCAAATTAAATGAATAGTTCAAAACTTGTCATTAATGTTAGTTTATAATAAATAATAATATCTTAAATGATTTAAAAAATTAAAAAACTATTCTAGGCCAAGGGATTGGTATCTGGAATAAAATAAAAAAAATGGTCTATTTTTTTAATTTCTCTCTTATAGTAACTATGTTGACCCCTGCGGAATAAAAAACTTGTTATCAAGATAATTTTCAAAAGGGGTTAAAATAGACTTAAGAAAAAATATTATTTTGTAAAAATCACCAAATATAACCAATTTTAATATTATGACATTATTTTGGCTCAAAATTATCTTATATTCTAATAAAAATAATTTTTATCCATTTTAATATGAAAATAAATTTATATTAATTTAATGCTTATAGAAATTCCAAGAGTGTCCCTCTCATCATTTATAAAAGGGAACCTCATCTCCTCCTTTATTCCCACTTAAAACGCCTTTTTTTGTTCATCCAAGACCTCCAAAATACCTTCATAACATATATAAACACATCTTAGAGTCCTTATTTTGGGCCTTATATAAATCGTAGAGGTATTATGGTGTAAATAGAAATTAGATACCCGAAGAAGATATATAGTTCATTACTAAGTATTTTTGTTTTATTTCATATTTTAAATTCCTAAAATATAATTAAAATATGATAAAATAATAACATGAGTATATTATATATACTAAAAAGTTTTTATTTTTAATATCATAACCTATATCCATCTACTATTCTATGAAATAAGATACTAAAATTCTGTTCGTTTGTATGGAAAACTGCTGCCTCACGATCTGAATTAATTCTTTTTCAATCACCCTCTCGCAAGGATAGTTTTAATGATGTAATTAATCTTTATAAAATATATTCATTACATATTTATCATTTTTAAAAGACAATATATCTTATATTTTTCAAAAACAAATTCCATTCATTAAAAAATGATAATATTGTTCGTGTGCATGTGTGGACTACCTCCTCCATAAATTTAAGTGACTCGTTTTTTATCACTAGACCACATTTGTTATTTATATAAGTTCTTTTGAATATATAGTATTTTATTTATGATATAATTATCATTATATAAATATAATTTGATAATTTCTTTTTTACATCATGACCATTGAAAAATGAAAATGGGTGTCATGTGTACATATGACCTACCGTCTCTATGATTGTAACGTAGTTAATTTTTCATAACCACTTTTTATGGTTTGTTCAAAAAGTAAAATTAATGAAAAAAATGATTACTATTTAATGATGATCATTCTTGGGATGATGGAAGAATGAATCCATTGTGAGAGTCCACACACCGAAGTTGTTTTGTTAATTATGAATTGAACACACTCAGAATATATAACATGGAATTATCTCATTATTTAATCTAATATATCATTAAAATAAATTAAATAAATGGTTTAATGATTAAGGATTAAACATGGATAATGTTAGTAGGGAAAAAATAATTAATACGAGTTTATTATATTGGAGTTAAACGATATAAAAAGGAAATAATGGACTTGATGTATGGGTATTTATCTTCATTTAACTACATGATTTATTATATAATAATTTGAATTAATTAATGCCCGGATATTTTAATGGAATTTTACGAAGCGGTAAAGGTTTTCTAACTCATTTTATTTTCGTTGGGTTATAACACTCATTAATTGAATTTGTAAGGCCATTATTATGTGTTAATTGATCTCTAATTTTTTTTATTTTGTGCGTACACTACTTATAGGTTTATTTAAATTTGATAAACTCATATCTCTATTTATAATTTCTTAACACAATGATATGATCATTGTAAGGATAATTGATCTCAAATTCTCTTTCCTTGGGACATCGTATGATAATATGCACCTATCTTCTTTTATGTGGTGCATATTCTTCCAATTTGACATTTTATATCAGGAATCTACTTATGTTTATGATATTTAATGATTCATTTTAAGTTATTATTTCATAGTGGTTATGATTGAAAAACTACCGAATTGGTAAAGTCCTTATGTTATGATATCATTTAAAGGATTATTTATGTTCAAGGTTCCTAGGGGGAATCATATGATCCAATTTTCTTGATCCCAATATATTTTATTCTCCATTGATGGGGAATTTTTCATTAAATTTTTTTGTTTAAATTCCACCTTATTAACTAAAGAAACATCAATAATTTTATTTGTAAGTGATAAAAAAATTTTACCTTCTTTTATTCTAGGAATCTTTCTCTACCATATCCATGTTTTTAAATTATTTTAAAAAAAATTTATTTCTAAAATAATCTATTTCTTAAAGATAATTTATAAGAACTTTTGTATTCCTTTAAATGGTTTAATATATAATTTCATAATTTTTTCTTCATTGGTTACATTTAAATCTATGTAAAATATGCTTGAAAATAATTATTCTTTTTATTATTTTCAACATGAATGGATTTTCATGCTATCATGACCATTATTTTCTTTGAATCATCAATTATTTGATTCCATGTTTACTATTAACTAAAAGTATTTTCACAATATTTTGTGACTTTCTTTTTGTTTTTAAAAGTGATTTTTAATGTAAAATTGGTATTTTACTCAAACTGTTTAATGTTCTTTTTGTGGAATTTTATTCAACAACATCACAAAAAATTGATCTTACATACCCTCCATGGGGGATATTTAGTAATAGTACCATAATAATTATTTATTGGGACAGATAAAGAGATATAAATGGAACTTATTTCTTTTTTATAGGTGAATCAAGCCATGGAGTAATAATAAATATTGGTATGTTGAAAAGTGAAATATACTAAATGTTTTATTAATGAACAGAATATGGAAATTATTGATGATCACAGGTGATCCCGATAAATGTTACATATAGGTTTTGGTATGATTAATTCTTCTGATGTATGGGTTGTTATGATTCAACTTATATGACAGTTTGAGTCCAATTTTAGTTTATGATGAATGGGTGAGCATGATATATCTCATATGAAGGGTTCTCCCCATTATAACTCTATAATGAATTGGGTGCTATTCCTTGTATTTTTGGAAAAGAAGGAGGGAGTAAAAAATTTTGGTTTCTCCTATGGATTTAACTATAATACAGTTATTTCTAACAAGGGTTTTGTAGAAAATATTACAAGATACCAACATGTTTTCCTAGTTATATATATATGTTTTTAATAATTACTTTGGTCAAGATTAACATCAGATAGATAATTATTATTGATTCAAGTGACTTTTTTCCTTTAATAAATCTTTATTCCTTGTTTCATATTTTATATTTTAGGTATTGATGTTCTTGAATTATCTTATTTTATGCTCATATATGTCTATTATGTAACCATACACTTCTTTACATCTTATGCACATTGATGAAATTAAATTGTTAATGTTCAGGTCTAACCTTCCTGAGTATTTAAGATCACCTCATTTATGATTCCATTTCCCTAGGTTATGAAGTAATGTTTATAGTGTATTATACCTAAAAAGGTTATTAGGTTTGATGATATTAGTGGGGTATGTGGTAGATTTTTATGAACCAATTTTTTATGTATCTTAGTTATTATGTATGGGTTTTTCCTAAATATATAAAAATATAAACCTAAACGTACTTGAGTATGTAATAGGTCCAACTTTTTCTTTTTATGTAGTATTTTTTGAAGGGAAGAAATTGGTCACATTTATTAGTATCAAATCCATAAATTAAAATTTTATTTTCTTAGCACCAGATGAGGGAGTAATGGTTTTGTCCTATATCAATTTTGTGTAAGAGGAGTGTCTTGAAAACATATAAGAATAAGATGCTTTCATGTGAGGTTAACTGAAGAGTTATGTATACCCTCATGGGTTTATAACATTAAGGTCTATAAAAAGTTCAAATAAATAGAAACCCCTTTTATGGTTTTAAGTGGTGTAATTTTAGGGCGATGAATGATATTTTGTGATATATTTTATGGGGTTGAGGAAGATGAAACCTTTATGTTTAACATGGTGGTTTATTTCAAAAAAAAATCTATTACAATTTTTGGGACATTCACATAATGTTATGAGATAACCTTTTAGGTAAAAACATTTACCAATAAGAGGTTATTGAGGTTACTTGGGATAAATGGTTGTTTATTTGTAGAAATAATTTACATATATAGGATATTATGTGTTTAGGGGATCTGAATTTTTTGTATGAAACATTGAAAATGAATACATTTATTTTTTGATAAATTTTTTGTTAATTTGGAAGAATATGTGATCAAATAATTCTCATCATTATGTTTCGATCATATTCTAGAATATTTTTAATAAATTTCGGTTTATTTATTTATTTAATGATCTATTTGGAACTTTGGGTGTTATTATATTTTCTTTAGAGACAAATATTGTATTAATTTATATGAAGGTTTATTATAATAGTGAATTAGATTATCTTGTTCTATGAATTTTGGTTTTGGTTAAGGTCTGAATCCAATTAGAATAACTTTTTTCGTTTTTTAATTCTCTGATTGGTTATAAGTTGGGTTTAGTGATTTAGGCCTAAAAATAACCTTTTAAATATATGTCTTTCAGAGAAAATGATGAGATTGTTGGAAAAGTTGACTAAAGGATGAAATTGTATTTATCAAGTAAGTATATTTCCTTAGGTTATTAGTCTATCTTGTAAAATAATTCACCAAATCTTGGGAAATTGATTTTGAAATAGAAATGTTGTCTTATTACATTCATTTATAATGAATCAAGGGTATCTTCACCCGTCAGATATTCCTGATTCACTATTCATTAACTTTCTTCTAACCATGTTCTATATTACTCACTACCAGTCCTTGAGATTAGTTTTATATTCAATGTATTTGTTTTAACATACCATTAATATTCTCTTATTCAAAAACATGACTTTGGATTATTTTAGATGACCTCTTAATTTCTATTTCTCTCTATTTAGGATGAAGTATTATTATCCATTTTTATGCTATTTTTTTAAGAATTTTAAAGTGTAAATAAATTTATTAAAAAGAATAAATCTAAATCATGAGGATGAATTTTATTAATGGTTCCGAATGGTATATTATGATATTTTAAATTATAGACTAATTTTTATAGCATATATAATTTTCAATACCAAGTTTAATCGAATACCGAGATATTATTTAATAAATATGACCTTTATAACCTAGTCATTAAATTAGATAGTATGAATAGTATTTACCAAATAATGAAATATATATTAAATCAAAAATAATTTAAAAATTTATTGATAAATTATTATTAAATAAGAACATTATTTTTAGTAAATCCACTTTCTTTTTCAAAATATATTTTCTTCAAAAATTGTTTTTATTTATTTTTTGAGAGAACATATTATATTTAATTTTTGGAAATTTTAGAAAATTTATTTCAAAAAACTAATTTAATTTTATAAATAATCTTCTAAATATTATCTTAAGGTAAAATTCAGATAATTTTATGAAATGTTTTAGTTTTCATTGAATAATATAATATAGTAGTTTATATTGAAAACAATAGTTTATTTTAAAGTAGTTACAAAAAAATATGTTTTTATTTTTTAATTAGTTAATTAGTTTGTATTGACTTAATATTGGTTAATTTTATCCTTTTAATCATTTTTATATATTTTTTTTTATAGAAATATTTTTCATACTAAAAAAGAAATTTTTATGAAAAATGGCTTTACATCGCGTTTTATGGGTCTAATTTTAAAGTAAATTCTTACACTTATTAGAATTGAAATTTGAAAGTTCGATAAAATATTAAGAATCATTGGGTATAAGTTTTTTATATAGTTCAATTATATTTTTTGACATCAATAATAGTGACCTTAGTAATTTTTTTACTACTATAAAGGGTAAATTAGGTAATTTACTTTAGAAATAAGATGACAAGGAATAAAAAGTAATACTAAAACTTGAAATAATTTTTTTGTATAAGTATATATCATCTATAATCATCTAAAAATAAAATATATAACTTATTTCCACTTTTCCATGTTTTTTACCTTTATATTATTTTATATAAACAAAATTAAAAAATTACATTCTCTTTGTTTTATTATCATAAAATTATTGAAAATGCTATAACAATGTTAAAAGCAATTTGATTTCAATAATTTTTTAGTCCACATATTATATATGGAATAATTACACATAATATACCTTTAAATTTATTATATTCTGGTTACATTATTTTGGTATAATTTTAAGAGTCAAATTAAATGAATAATACCAAAATCAACATCAATGTTATTTTATATTAAATTATAGACAATTTTTTTAAAATAATTTAAAAAAAATTAATTTCATCCAAGTGATTTAGATATAGGTGAAACTAAAAACCATATTCCATTTTTTGTCCAATTTTCCTTTATAGAAATTATATTTACCCATATAGAATAAAAACCTTGTTATCATGATAATTTCTAAAAATGGTTAAAAAATGTTGAAAATAAAGATAAGGGTGAAAAAATATCCAACAACTATTAAATTTTTATTGAATAATATTATTTCTACTGAAAAATATATTATATTCTAATTATATAAATTTTGATTAATTTTGAAAGAAAAATAAATTTATATTAATTTAATACATTAAGAAATTTGAAGAGTTACCCTCCACTCTCTTATAAAAGGAAAAATCCTATACTTCTTTACACCCATATAGAAATCATTTTGGTTCTTTCAGGACCATACCAAATACATTACTAATATATATCCATGTTCTAGAGGACTTAGTTTTGGTGTAATGGTAATAATAAAGGCATTAAGGTGTGATGTAAAAGAAGTTGTCAGAAGAAGAGGTACAGTTCATAACCGATCATTTTAGATTTATTAATTCTTCTACATACATAAAATATTCTAAAAACATGATAAAATTATAACATCATTATATAAAATATATTTTGTTATTTTTATGTTAATATTATAACTTTTATTCATCTCATCTTCTATCAAATGGGAAATGAAAATATCATTTGTGTGTACGATAGAAAAATTCCTTACGAACTGGTGTGACTTTTTTTCCATCACCAAATCTCAAGGATAGTTATAATGATAAATTAACTATTTTTATATGATTCTATTGAAATATCTATTATTATTATAGGACATCATACATTATATTTTTTTAAAAATTCATTTCATTGGAAAATGATAACATTTTTTGTGAGTATGTGTGGACTACCTCCTCCTCGAAAAGATGTCATTAATATTATATCACCACATCACATGGATGAAATATATAAGTTTATATAAATATATAAGATTTTTTTGTAATAAAATTATCATTATTTAAATATATTAAAAATAATTTCCTTCATTCAATCATGGTAATGAAATAATTGAATCTTTAATAATGGGTACGTATAAAAGACCATCTCTGTGGTTGTAATATGGTTAATTTTTTCATAACCATCATTCATGGATGTATTGAAAAATATAATCACTACTATAAAAAAAGTTTATGGACACACTTATATAGAAATGAGTTAAAAACCCCATGGCTACAGCCATACATAGTTCCATGGTTCTGTGGTAGTAGGCCCAATCAGCCTATATTTCTTCCCTTCCTCTCGATCCATCCTCCCTAAAAACTCTCAACACACTTGATTTTTTCTAACACCTCCTCCTCATGACCCTCCTACTCCAACAATGATTATCCAAGCGGCCTCCCCACCTCCTCCCTTCCTTCCTAAAACTCACCCTCAACTCTCAACACCCCTGATTTTGAGGACGACAACCCCCACACCCTCCCCAATGCTTCCTCCCCCACAACCTTTAACACCCATAATGCCATCTCCCTACGACCCTCCTCCCCATGATCCTCCTCCTACATCAAATCTATTCCAGGAAGCCTCCCCACCTCCTCCCTCCATTCATGATAGCTCTCCCCTATAAACCTCCACCCCCATGATGTTGAGGTTGACACCATTGATTCCCTCCATGGTGCCTTTCTCGATGACTCCCCACCAACAAAATCTCTAATTTGTAAAGATTTTGCTGAAGATATATAGTAAACATTTACTTTAAATAATCTAAAAATCATCTAGACCCATCTTATGTAAACTCCATAGATCTAATTTTCCAAATTTAGTTTATTAATCTACATCATACAATCCACTTATTTTGTTAGGTCCACAAGGCTGAATACCCTGAGAGGGGGGGGGGGGGTGAATCAGGGTATGACTAATTTAAAATTAACGCATGTTCTGATCTTGTTTTGCTGTTAAGAAAAACACTCTTCTCTATCTTTCCTATTGCACAAAGTAAAAATAAAGTAAAGCATTCATAGGATACATAAATTTTACTTGGTTCACCGCAAAGGGGTACATCCAAGGAGCATACGCCGACAAGTTTTTGGTCGTACCAATTCCACTAAACATCAATAGTTGTGGATTAAAATGTTCGGGCTAGATCACTTCTATGCCCAGGATCACTGCCTTCACAATGTTTAGGGTCAGATCACTGCTTCCCCAAGGGTCACTCCATGTCTCTCTCTCTCTCTGGCTCACTGCTGGTGGAGAGGATCACCATCTTTCTCTTCCTTTCCTCACTTCTCTTGGAAGGAATCCACTCACAGTTTATAGACATGTAGATCTATTCAGGTGAATGATAGAATGCATCTTCCTCTTTATAATGATGCTCTATTGATGTACAAATTTAACCCGTAGATGAATATCTATTTTCATCGAAGGTATCGGGAAAACTTCTAACTTCCACGCAGCCCGAAATACACTGCTGGAAATAAACCTTAATTGGCGTGCAAGTCTAACTCAGCGCGCAAGTATCGGCGCACAAGTCTCAACGGGCACACAAGTCCACCTCAGACACTTGCACGAAACAAGCTTACCCAACTCCAAACTTGCATGACTCTCTTCCTATTATGCCCAAACCAACATTGGCGCGCAACTGCCAACCAACGCACGACTTCTCACACTGGCACGCAACTTCAACCATAGGCACGCAACTTCACTTGCGCAACCCACACACCACTTGCACGTCCACCACACCTGCACGACGGGAGCTCTAATTTCTCAAAGTGTTGAACTACGGGGGTGAGAATGAAGGGTGGTGTTCCAGTATTTATAGAAAAATTGAACACCTTGTGCGACGGTGTGCAAGTCACCGGCGCAACCCAGTCTCAGCGCACAAGTCTTCTGTCCTCCTAGACACTTGCGCGACCAATTCCCAAACATGCGTGAACCTATTTACTTTTACAAATTTTGTTCCTCTGATCTTGAAAAACATATGGCGCACAAGTTTTCTATACTCCAAGTCCTCGACGCACAAGTCCCTTTACCAAAAACACTTTTCTTCATTTGTACCGCCTCCAGATCATCCATTCCTTTTTTCGACGTTTTTGAATCAAACATGTATCGTTGACCTTAGATCTTGAACTCAACATTCCATCATGAAATCCTCTTTGTCGAAAAATTTGTATGTCATTGTTTTTCTTTCTCAACAATCACCACTCATATGGCCACTTTGTCAACAAACACAATCACCTCAAAAATGCTTCAATGGTGACTTGAGGGATTTTTTCCCAATATATTTGAACATTGGCTAGTTACACAATAGGACACTCCCATGGAAGATTGTACATACTCATGTCTAGAAATCTAGGATTTACTCAGCCATTTAACCTTATAAACATCACTAGGTAGTATCCCATTTCTTATTTTCATTAACATCTATAAAATTTCATGGTTTTTGTTTGGTTGATAGTCTCATATAATTACTAAGAACCAAAATTTTATTTCAAAATTCCTGGTATTTTGGTTATTCTTATGGTGCTCATTTTTTTTCAATTTTTTTCATAACTTAGATTCTAACAAATTATTTCATACCATAGTGTTTGGCTATACCATCATTCTCCAAATTATTCTTAGGTTAATATTTATGATGCATCTAATAATGTGTCTCAATTATGTGTTTCATTTATATATATATTTTTTCAAATTAATTTTTCGTTTGTAGTTAGGGAAGAAGTGGGACACCATTTATAGTGCTCAGTGTTACCATATTAAATGAAACTACTTCTATTTTTCTTTCAGTATATAAAATATTCTTAGATTATAATTTTTATTTGTAAATTTCATTGATTATTTTAACCATTTTCTTATTAGATTTTTATATTTATGTAATTTTTAATTTTTAATCTATTTTCTTTCAAATCAAAAATTTATAACCATTTTTTCATTTATGTGTTTATAATATCAATGGGTATGATGTTTTTTTCATTATTAAGAACATTGTATCATTGTCCGAATATCTTATTATGCAACATGTTTTAAATAATTTTCATTTTAATTTATATATACATATATATATATATATATATTTGAAAACACATGCATACAAGCATCGAAGGGAGTTGTGTTCCATTTTTCATATCTATTTTTTTCATTCTGAATTTGAGTTCTATTGTTTGGAATAATCTTAATATATAATGCATTGTTGAGAAAAAAATGTTCCCCATAATTTATTTTTTAATGAAAAACTCCATTGCACATTTCATAAAATTTTGTATTTAATTTTAATATAGTATATATTGTTTTTATATATGTTATATATATATTTATTATTTTGAATAATCCTAAATTGAAATATAGAGTAAAACATAAATTTTTCACATTAGTTTATTTTGTGACGACAAACTCCCTTAGACATTTCCTAATTTAATTTATTTCATTTTTATTGTGTATGAATATATACATATATATATATATGTTATATATATGCATCATGTATATGTAATGGTTATAAGAAATATTGAATATGTTTTATATTTAATGTTCCCTGTATATTCTGAGTAATTATCTTTGTCTATTAATTGGGTGAATACCATGTTCTGCTTATGTATTGATTTTGTTATTTATTGAATTTAAATTTATGTTTACTTATTCTTTTGTAATGCGTTATATTGTTTTTTATTAACATAATTTTTAATTATCACATTGTTTATACTTATTCTAATGAATTTATTTCATATTACTCCTAATCTAATTTTACTCCCCCCCCCCTTCAACAAGAGTATCCCAGCCAAGCACTCCCTCAACTTCCCTCTTCACTATTTCCACTTCCATCACTTGTCTGAAATCCCAAATCTAGAATATCATTCTTTACACTGAACATCAATTGTTCTCTATTCTATACTTTCAAAGGAGTTATGTAACTGTAAAAGTAATATTAAATTTGAAGATTTTTCATCTACTTAGTATACTTTATAACCCTATATTCAAAAAATATATTCACATTTTAATTGTCTTAAATTTTAAAATTTCATTATTTTGAGTGTGTAATAATTTATCAAATAATCTATTCATAGCTCAATTAATGACTCTCATTTTAATAGTGATTTGGATTAACATGATTGATGTTTTTATTTCTTCATGTATTCTATATTAACAGACATCACACCTAATTGGTTAATAACACTCCTACATACAAGATTTTGTGCATTGAACTAAATTTCAATATATAATGTAGTTTCATCTATTAATATGATGTTTATTCTAGAAGAATATTCTAATAGATTTTTATGAAAAAGTTTCCACTATAACTATAAATACATTCATTCATTTGTATTTTTCCTGTATAGGAAGGAATTAAATTAAAACATCCTTTTTATCCCCTTCCATTACAACGAAAATGAATTCTAACTAAAAGGAAAAAATTAATTCCTTCTAGGAATCACTTATATAAATATTTATTTTTGATACACCAATGATTTCTAAAATTTCATTCCATTAATAAGAAGAATTTATTTATGAGAAATATTTATTTAATATCCACATGAATTATTAGATATTGGATATTTTATATTTAGATTTTTTCAAGATCCCATTTCAACTATTTTTGTATACATTTTTTCACATATGCATTTTGATATGATTTTCTCATATCTTAGCATATAATTAATGCTTATTCTTATGCTCATGTGATGAAATAAAATACCAAAACATTCTTTATTTTATAGTGAATATTATTGTGGTTATTATTACAGTTACTCTTATATATATACTACAATACATACATAATTTCAACTATTATAATATATATAGCCTAATAAGTATAGTTAATTGAGCTTATGCTTATAAAAAATGCTGTAACATAATTACTGAAATAAATAAATAATTTTTATCCTTACAGTGAAAATGCTTATGTTTCTGCATATTCCTATAGATACACTATAATATATATACATTTTAAATTTACAATGCTTATCATCAAAGGATGTATCCTAAAACCTCTTGGAAACCTACTTGGTTATAATGCTTTCATATTTATATAGTTTGTATATTCTCAATGTATGCTTGTTTACTTCTTCAATATTGTGGTATTCACTCATGATTTTTATTTTAGAATTACATATTTGAATTATATAATCCTTTCTCACTCCTTTGACCACATTGATTACAATTGCAACATATGGTCTTTGTGTTTTCAAAATGAAAGATGATATACTTCTCATAACATCATCATGAATATAAAAATCATTAAAAAAAGCTTTGATTCTCCAATATTTATTCATTTTTTGTATGAAAGGATTGAATTATTATAATTATTTTTCCTGAAATTTTAAAATCAAAGTGGGTTTCCAAAAGAACATCAAGTTTCTACAACAAAATAAAATAGTCTAGACTCCTTAGAAAATTATCTGGAATATAACAATTATTGAAATTTTCTGATTATATTATCTTATTTTTCAGTATGAAAATTATACTTTTTCATGCACCATTGATTTTTTATCACTGAATGATATTATGAGTCTATAATAGATTCTTTTTTGGTTCTCTTAAAATCTATTATCTACTTTTAAAAAATCAGTTAGCATGCATTACAACAAACTCTTCTTCCACATGACAACGATAATTGATATTCCCAAATAGATTTTAATAGAGGGGATTAAAAACGTGTTTTTAGAGGTATTATTCTTTCTAAGAGTATTGAAAATTGTTTTCTGAATAATGATTAAAAAACTCTTGATGCACCCCTAAAATATCATGGAAATAGGAAACCCACACATATATAAGAAGTCCTTATGTCCCACTTCTTTTCCCATTATATCTTAATAGGGGGTTTCTTATGATGAGGTTAGTTTTATCCACCTCTATCAAAGATAGTGAGTTTTACAATGGATTTGGGAATGTTTTCTTCCATTTTTACGCTTTAGCCCAATTTTAATTTGGGTTTTTTATGATTTTTGGGTTCCTTATTTTTATATAGTACAATTGGGATCTCATTGCAGTGGATTCGAGATTCCATTGTTGAAGGCAAACTACATAGGTTGGAATAAGTAAGAATATGAATATATAAGTCCCCCTTAATATATATTCACTCATGATAATAGGGATATATATATATTAGGGCTAGATGTGCTTACATATAGATATGAAAAATGCATATGTCTTTAATAATAAAAGGGTATATTCAAGTATAAACATATATATAATCACCCCCTTGTTCATATTTGGACATGAAAATATGTATATTGGTGATAGTGTCTTTATATATATGTAATGTTGTGTATGCGTGCAAGATGAAAAAAAGAAGATTTGAGTTGTCATCTTCAAAAAAAGTGTGCCTTGAGGTTAAGGTAGATTCCCCATGCCTAACACATTAATTAGAAATATATAATTTCATGGTTCTTTTAAGAACTTATTTTCATTATTATATATTGTGTATATGGTATGGAAATTGGTTCTGGATAATTGAAATGATATTTTAACTTGGTTTACATGATTTCTCTAAACCTTCAACATGAAATAGTTTCCGTCTCGATATCCAAACCTATATATAAGTATCTGAAATACTTCATTTTCTATTAACATAAGGTTCTTATTAATCACTTTCATCAACATCAAGAGTGGGAATATTTTCATCTCAAACTATATCATTCCTTCTTATTAATGAAACCTCTTCAAACAAAACCTCAAAATCCTCAGTATCTTCCTTTAAATTTTATATAATAGCAAGATATCTAAGGGTTATCCTATGTTTTATAATGAGTAATAGGTTATATTATTATTATTAATGTATTACATGATATTATGACATGTACTAGATATATGTTAGTATGGATATAGGTTTTCTAGATATGCCAGAAACAATTAGAGAACTATGATTGGAAGGTCTATGTCCTAATATATTTTTCTTGAACTTCAGGGATCATGGATTAACTTGAGAATTCATCTGATCTAACTATATATGGTATTATTTAACATGATACAATTTATAAGAACCTATAATGACCTTTATTTATATAACTATAGAAATGAAGGCATAACACTTCCTACTCTTGTGGTCCCATTAATAGTGAAGAGATTTTATATTGATGTGAAACTGGTCTGTTGGTTTCATGGTCACTGCCAGATGAGTCCTTCAAGAAACCATATAAATTTTTTACATATATGTCAAATAAGAATGTGATTATGAAACCTTCATTGTAGTTTCATGTATTGCTGATCACATAGTATAACAGTCGTATATTAGCATTTAAAAAAATGCAATGTAAAATTTTATCATTTTATAGTTTAAGGTACAAAATCTGGAAGGATGGGGGTGTTGGGTGGAAGTAGGGGTGAAGGTGTGGGGGTGGGTAGGGGTGAAGGGTTGGGGGGGTATGGGTGAAGAGTGGGTTGTATGGGGTAGTGGGGGTGAAGGTGGGGGGGGGGTGGGGGATGTGGGGGTGGTGTGGGGGGGAGTATGAAGGGGGAAAGGGGGGATGAGAGGGTAGTAGGGGTGAAATTTGGGGGGAAGTTGGGGTGAAGGAGACATAATGGTGACGTATGGGTGAAGGTGGTGGGGGATGTAGGGGTTAAATTCAGGGGCGATAGGGACAATATGTGTAAATGGTGGGGGGTAATGGGATAATAGGGGTGCAAGGGGGACATGGGTGTGGGGTGAAGGGGGGTGACGGGTTGGGGTATCAATGGGTGGTAATTATGTGGGTGAAATGGGAATTAGGTGTGAAGGGTATGGGCTAGGGGGTCTAGCCTGGGTCATGTTGGAAATGGGAGTGAAGGGGGGGAGGGTGTAGTGGGGGTTGAGGTGGATGTGGGGTGAGTGGGGACAACATGGGTGAAGGGTGGGTTAGAGGTGAAAGGGGGTATATGGTGGGATGAAGGTGTTGGGGGAAGTAGGGGTGAAGGGTGGGGGAGGATGTGGGGGATAAGTGTGGGTGGAGGGGAAATGGGGGTGAAGGGTGGGGACATTAGGGGTCAAGGTGGGGGTAGTGGGGTTTAAGGGTTCAGGGTGGCAGTACGTGTGGTAGGGGTGAAGGGTGGGGGGGCAGGGGATGAAGGGGTGAAGAGTGGGTGTAGTGTGGGTGAAGTGGGCCAGGGGGTAGTAGGGGTGAAGGTTTGGGGTAATTGGTTGTAGTGGGGGTAATGGTGGAAATGGGAGTGAAGGGTGAGGGTAGGGTTATAATGGGGGTGAAGGGGGTTATAGGGGGGAAGGGTGGGGATGTCTGGGTGAAGGATGGAGTGCATGACGAATTGTTGGAGGGGGTGTAGGGGTTAATGAAGTATAAGTGAAGAATTTAGGTGGAGGGGGGAAAGGGGTGATTGTTGGGGGGAGGTGGGGTGTATGGGGTAGTAGGGGTGAAGGTTACTAGGGGGTGGGAGTTGAGGTGAAGGATCAGTGGGGAAGTGGGGTGCAGGGGCAAGGTGTGAAGGGTGAAGTGAGGGTGAGGGGTGGGGGTGTAGTGGGGGTAGGGGGTACAATGGGAGTGGTATGTATGAACACCCAATCTATATTCATATAAAAAGAGTTTTTTCAAGTTAATGATGTTTTATCTATTAATGAAATCATTTTTTTCTTCAAAATAGATTTTCTGCTAGACTTCGATGATGAAAATTCACTAAAAATATCTCATCAGTGTAATTTATTTTTAACTTGTCAACCATTTTCTTCATATTATGTTAGGTTTGTTACATGCATGAAGTTATATATTATTCATAGCTCATAATCATTATTGACCTATTTTTTTTAAAAAAGGATCCATTCAGGATGTAATATTCTTAATAAATTCTATATTTTCAATTCCTTAGTTACACATTTAATAAAAACAGTCCCTAACAAATTTACATTTATTCATAGGTTTTAATAAAATTTATGAATAAAACTTTTAATTCAGTGAAACTATTAATAATTATTGATATTTTCCCCATAAAATTTTTGAAATCTTTATTTCATCTGCATCCGATTTACTCAAGTTATATTATAACCATCTAGAAATTTTCCTCATGTATATCCTTTTAATGTATCTATCATTACTCTTTGATACAACCAATTTATATTTTAACATCTTTCTTATATAACCAACATTCAATGAATTCTAAACATGGTTTTTTTCTTATTTATTAATTTAATGTAGAAAATAGTGTTCTGTGAACCATGGATTCATTACCCCTTCATAGGAACGAGCCTCATCCTTCTACTTGATTGGTATTTCCCCCAATTATTCACAAATATTTTGGTTGATTTTTTAGATTTAAATTTTCATATAAATCTAGTGTATGAACCTTCATTAAATTTTATACTCTATTGAAGTATATGAAAAGTTTTCTAATGTATTCCATCTCATTCTTAATATTTCCACATCTTTCAAACCTATTTTTCCCAGTTTTAGATTTTAACGCTTTCTAAAACTCCATTATAACTTATTTCTTTAGTTATATAATTTCAAACCCTATTTCTTCAGTTTCTTCACCATAAGAAGTTGGTTCCAAATGTATAAATACAATTTTCATTTTCTTATTTCCCTCTTCAATGATAGATTTCCCAAAATCTATAATTTCTATTTGTTTCCTCCAAAAAAACATCTCACGAAACACTTTTGTCCAGACATTCCTTGATCATTTTCTAAGTGTAGATTACTTTATTCCAAAAGTTTTAGTTGGATCTTTATCAAAAAAAATATCATAAAACCCATCCAATGGATTTCCAAATTCAATATCCTTGAAATTTATTATTTTTATTTCTATAACACTACATATGATGGGATTTAGGTTGGAATGACATAAATTCATTCTCCCTTTAACAATTTAATTTTTTTAAGTATCTCCACCTGAGTTTCAAAACCATTTATAGTGGATTGTATGTAATTAGAAATATTTTTAATCCATGTTTTCATACTTGATATGTTTTATTTAGTTCACCTGTTGTGGTCCTTGGTGGTTTGGATCTTTCTTCTACTCATAAATATTGGATGGTAGTCATATAAATATATTTTTTAGTATATAAACCTTCAATAAATTTTTTAGAAAAAGTCCATAAACTAAACCAATATAAATATTAATATTAATATTATTTTTTCGTTATTGAATATTTATTCATGTATCATTTATCATTTATAATTGACACAATCATTATATATATATAAGAAGTCGTTATGTCTCACTTCTTTTTCCATTATTTCCTTACAGGTGGTTTCTTATGATGTATGTTCATGAAAAATTGACTTTTTAAAAAAGAAAAATGATGTCTATTTAATAAATATTATATATTTCACTACCCTCTATTTAGACCAATTTTTTTCTTCATAGGGGTTTCCAAAGCTTCAAATCATTTGTGATGTAAATATAGTAGTGAAATTTTAAATTTGAGGGAGTCATGCACGTATTTAGATGAATGTTTTTTTATTGGGTTTTGTTTATATGAATTACTGTGCATGTTTATGTATTGTCTTCTGTATTAATATTTCTTAATTTATGGCTTCTTAATTCTTAAAATTCTTTATATTTATGTACAATCACCTTGGGACCTGAAAACAATTTTTTCGGTGGAATATTTAGACAATAAAATCTATGAGTATAGCCATAGGATGGAGCGTGTGACCCAAAATTGTGAGTTTTTTTATCCAACATACATTTAGTTTTTATAGGTATTGAGTATCATAAACAAAATTTATCAATTAAGGGGAAAACATGTTGTTTTTCATATAGGAAAATCATTAGGGTTATTGGAATGAGTTTTTGAGTCTCTCTTTCCTCTTTGAGTTGTAGTTGTTGTGACTGTAGTTTTTGGGTAAAGTTTTTTTATTTTAGTTTTTTAAAAGACAAAATCAAGGAGGGGTAATTTATATATATATTTTCTCCATGCCGAGGTTCATGTGACATTAATCATGTAATTATTATGTATTTTTTATATTTTATAAATAATATGTTTCCATATTGAATCATCCAATACAATATTTTTGTAGAACGTCAAAGGCTAGAAAATCTAGGAAAGTTTGTAGAGTGTGTAGGGTCAATTTTAAGGATGGATTTGAAGCATGTTTATGTATGGTGAATCTTAATTTTTTTGACTAAAAAGGTTTTATTGATGAATAAAATAAATTATTTTCCCAGTCAGTGATACTTATTCAAGTGAGTGATGGTTTCTCATTTAGACAAATTTTATTATTTTATTTTATTGTGAAATTCTTTTTTTGTTATTTATTTTTTTCAATGACATCTAAATACATTTTAAATTTTAATTTTATCTTTATATTTATTTATTTATTACACAATTTTTAGTAGATTAATTTCTAAAATGTTAAATTTTATCTGGTACGTTCTACACCATTGCATTATTCTGAAATGATACATTTTGAATTGTTAACATATTAGGGTTAAGATATATCTCTTTGTTTAGTATTTTTGGATTTTAATTTTTTAATTCCTAATTAGATTTTTTTATTTATAACCTTTTTAAATTCTATTACATGTACTATAGACTTTAGGCTGCCAAGATATTTCAATTTTTAAGCATGATACATGATAAAATAAGCCTTAAATTTTAAGAAATTCAATTCATTTGGTATCCAAGGATGACTATGAATTAGTAATTTTATTTTTTTTAGATTTAAACTATATGTATATAATTGGTATTCACAAAAATGACACCATTTTCAGTAGATTATTTTCTCCAAATGTTTATTATCAATTATACTTCAAAACTTTATAATTGTTATATATCATACCATTTTTATATTAATTATTTGTTTATTCAGTAAATGTTTATTGTTCAATGATATGTTTTAAATATATGTTATCTTAAATATGGAATAGAAAAAATTAAAATTATTATATTTTTTTTATGCATCAAATCATATCAGGTACATTCTACACCACTCCACTGCATTCTTTCAACCTATCACTTCTTGAATTGTTAACATCTTAATGATTGAATCTTTCTCTTTGTTCAAAAATTTATGATTTTAATTTTTCAAAAACCAATTATCTTTTAATTAATTTTTTCCTTTTATATTAATTTTACATTCATTATAGCACATGTGTATGAAATATATTTATGGTATTCATACATTATATCATTTTTCTTAGTTTATTAAATAGTGCACATCTATGTTCTATATTACATTAGTTAATTTTATATTATATACACAATTAATGAATAAAAATTTGATATTAAATTCCTTTGAACAATGGTTTTTAATGTATCATCACTTTATTTTTAATATTCCTCTCCATTATACAACTATTTCATTATTTAAACTTATATATACCTCCCATGCCTCTTAAAAATTCATACTATTTATAATTAAAATATGCATACAATGTAGGAGTATTTGCAATGATGTATAAAATATATGTATGGTTCACATTAATTATTTTTAAATTACACACAACATTGTGCATATATTGTCATGTTTTTTTATTAACTAATATTTTCACTTGATTGAATTTTTTCAATGAATTTTCAATGTTTCATCTTGAGAGATATTTTAAATAAGATGTATTTTATATAAACCATCACATAAATTGTATGGATAGAACATGGTATTTAGATTTCTAGATTTGTTTTATGTATTTTGATGAATCTTGAAATACTAATATCTAACAGTTTGAATATTCATTGATCTCTCTTGTGCAATTGGAGTGCTAGGATAATTACCTTTCAGAGTAAACCTTGATGGAATACACCTTTTTAAACTATCTTCCCTCCATCACTTCCAGAACAACCATTTTCTTTGCTCAGTGGAAAGTGGATCAAACAGTTCCCCATGGAATTCAACTTTGGAACACTATAGAACGTACAATGCATTAAATCTAAAAACACATGATTTTATACTGAACACATCTATAACTGAACACATCTATATCTAAACACCAAATGATGCACACTGAATGATGTTTTTACCTTTCTAATGTCAAGGGATCAGATGAATGAGATCTGATGTTGTAGTGTTTTTTATCAAGGGCCGTGAAGAGAACTTCTCATTCTGGTGAGAGAATTTAAATGCGAGGCTTTAAATATCTTTGAACTGAGTTTTTTAAAATTATTCGAGTCTCTGTTTGATAACCCAATTATGATAATAATGTATTTATAAGTTTGAAATGAATTGATGAAATATAATAGGTTCTTCTCTTTTTGGTTTTTTGAGGATCTATTTTAGTTTTTTTTAGTAGGGATAAGGTCCGCTAGTTTTTTATTGGAACATAACTATATTGTTGTTGTTGTCAACCATGGTAGCAGACTTGAGTTTTTTTAAAATAAGATCCTATAGAAATGGTCTTTAACAATGTTAGTAGACCAATTACCATGGTTTGAACCATGGATATATGTATAAAGCCATAGATTCAAAATGTATCTATAAAATATATCATAATTATCTATAGCCTCAGTTTCAAACTGTGGCTATAGGATTGATCCTATTTCCATGCCAATATGATCCATAGTCCACCAAACTGTGCATATAACATATAGCGACAGTTATAAACCATGGTTATATCATGAATGTTTTGTGGTGAATTGATGTATAAAAATAGTAATTGTGTGACTATTATAATTCTATAGATTATGGAACAATTAATCCTTTGACCATTCTCAACACATTGATGTTGTTTTCAAAATTTTGAAATGAAAATCCCCAAAATACCAGATGTGAACTTAGCAGATTAAGTAATTAAATATGTCATTAAAATAAATGAAATAAATGATCTATTGATATGGTATTAAACATGTATAATTTTTTTTAGAAAATTAATAATTGATATGATTTTATTATACTTGATTTAAAGGACATACATGAAATGTCTGGACTCGAGATAAGGGATTTTTTCTAAATTTACCTTTATCAAGGCGTATTTAATTATTATGTACCTAATTCATTTCATATCATGTGTGTGTTTTTTTATTCAAAATATTATATCCTAAATCATTATTAATTCATGATTTTTTTTTGTTTTAATTTGAATTATTTTGTCCAAGGGAATCTGACATTAATGTTACTAAGACATAAAGGATTAATTAACTCATTTTCCTTTCATTGGGCTATAACCCATCTTCATCGATTTTTTATGCCATTATTAGGTGTGAATTGATATATAAACTCATTTAATTTATATTTACACTTTTGTTTTATTGGATTTACATTAATAAAAAATTATCTATCCACTTAATATTTCTAAATTCACTGATATGATCTTTATATGTCTAATTCCTTTGAAAGTTTGTTTCTTGGGGACATAATTTTATAATATAATCCTATATAATATTTGAGATGAATATATTAACCCTATCAAATTTTATATCATGATAAAAATTATTTTCATGATATTTATATATTCATTTTTCATTTTTATTTAATGGGTATTATTATTGAAAATATACAAAATCAGTAAAGGTTTATGTTATAATCTCCCTTATTCTCAAAAAAATTTATGTTAATGGTTCCTTTGGAAGGGGCGTATAATATTATTTATAGGAACACAATATATTTTATTATACTATTATTATGAATTTGGATTAAATTTTCTATTTTCATTTTCCCCTTTTTGATTAATGAAATATCAGGAAAGTCATTTATAGGTGACAATGATATTGTGTGTTCTTTTAGATAAAGAATATTTTCCTTCCACATCCATATTTTTTAAAAAATATTTCAATTTCTTCCTACCATAAATGATCTCTTGAAGTTATTTTGCATTTTCTTTGATCATATTTTGAAATGTTCTAATATGAGGTTTCTTATATTATTCTACATCAGTCCCTTTTGAGTATATAGAATTTTTTTGAGAAGAATGCATGCTTTTAATGTTTACTACATGAAAGGACTTCCCTTCATCTATGACCATTATTTTCATTGAATCATACTTTAATAGTTTACAATGTTATTTTTAAAGAAATGAATTTTCATGTTTTTTTATTTTTAGTTTTTAAAATTAATTTTTATGTGAAAAGGTTAATTTCCTCAAAAATGTTTTTAAATATCTTTTAATGTTATTTACATTCATCGTTTTTAAAAACCCTTGATGTTATAGAAACTTCACTTGGTACATGTTGAAACGGTTTCATACTTATTATTTCTTTGGATGGATTATAAGATTGAAATGGATCCCATTTATTTTCTACTGGTGAATAAAGAAACTAAATAACAATGATTATTATTATATAAAAAGTTAAATATTATTATTGGTTTATTGATAAATGGTACATGGAAATTATTTATGGCGATGGGAGAGACTCATACAGCCTATATGAAGGGTTTATCCTCATTATAGAATGTAATGATTGTGTGATTCTGATACAACTTATATAATGGGTTAAGACTAATTATATCTCATGATAAATTGGTAATCCAAATTAAAATTATATGAAGGGTGATCCACTTCATAGCTCTCCAATAAATTGGATAGTGTTCCTTGTCTGTATAGAATATAACTAAGGAGTTAATTGGTATGGTTTCTCCTATGGATTAAACTGGGTACTAGTTATTTTTGATATAGTTTTCGAATATGATGTTCAAAGATACCCACAGGGTTTTCATATGCTTTCAATGGGTTGTTAATGATTCATTTTATCAAGATTGACACCATATGGCTTGTGATTATTTATTCCTGTAACATATGCCTTGGATAAATACTTTTTCCCTATTTTATGTATTATGATACATGTATTGATGGGTATGAATTGTTTTTTGTGGTTCTTATAATGATTTATTATGTCATCATACTATATTTCTATTTTATGCTCATTAATGAAATTCAATCATTAATTCTTATGTCTACCCTTATTGAGAGTTTGAGCTTGCCCCTATTATATTTAATTTTCCCATGATTTGAGGAATGGTTTTAGGAATATTAGGCCTTAGAGGGTTACTACTTGTGAAAATATTAGTGGGAGATGATATAGTTCTTTGTGAACTAGTACTTTATGTATCCATGTGGCTATATAAGAGTTCATCCTAAATCTATAAAACTCAAAACATAAATGTTACTTGGGTATATAAGTTATATATTATTTATTTTTGAGGATATAAGTTTTTAATAGAAAAAATTAGGTCACATATATCTGTATCAAATCTATAAATTCAAATCATATGTTTTCAGCACCAGATCCGAGAGTATAGGTTATAGGTTGTCTCAGTTGGCATTATATAAGAGTTCAAACAACATTTGAGATTATACTATTTTCAAAAGAGTTTAACTGAGGATAATGTATACACTTATTGGTTTTTCAATTTATGGTTGATCAAATGATCAAAGTCATAGACACCAAATTTTAGAAAAATGATGCTAAAATTTTGAAGATATAAGATGAAAGGTATAAAATAAATTTTTAGGCTTAAAAATTCATTAATGTAAAGGTTTTTGATGTTATTTAGTATATAAAATTATTTATTTCTAGAAATAATTAAAATATATAGGATATCATGAGTTTAGGGAATTTATATTTTTTTTATGAGACTATACGAATGATTGCAGTTATTTGGAGATTAATGTTAATTTAAATTGGAATAATATGTGATAAAATAATTCTAATATTTGGGCTATAATCTTAGTCTCAAATAATTTGAAGAATTTTAGCGGTAATTATTTATTGAATGATCTATGTTGAGCATTGAGTTTTATTATAGAGGCTTTGGAGATTATTGATGTATTTATTCATATGAAGGATTATTCTTTTGGGGGAATTTTCATAACTTTTTCAATCCATTTTTGTGTTATGGTATAATTTCATGTGAAATAGATTTTTATCCTTTTTTTTTGGATTATATGACTGATTATAAGTACCTTTTAGTGATTCTAGAATAAAAATCTCATATTTAAAACTCATCGTTTGGAAAAAATGATGAGATTTTGAGGGAAATTGATTAAGAGATGAAAATTTAATTATAAAGTAAGAATGTTTCCTTATGTTACTATTCTACTTAGAAATATAATTCCTAAAATCCACATAAATGGATTTTAAAAACAAAATGTTATCTTATTACCTGTATTTATGAGGAATAAATGGTATCCTCACCCATAACAAAATCATCATTTTTCTAGTAGTAAAATTTCTCATAAACATGTTTTATAATCCTCCATATTAGTCCTTGGGAATTAGTTTTATCTTACATGCCATTATTTTAACATCCCACAGATATTTCCCAAATTTAAAACCTTGTTATGGGTTAATTTAATGACCACTACATTTCCATTTTTCTCCATTATAAAAGAATTTCTATCATCAATTTTTCCCCGACTCGTCCTAGTGGGGTCCACAACGTGACTCCCCAAGCCCACCTCCAATATGCTAGGGGCTAGTGACTAGCACTGGGTATGCATATCACAAACATGGGAGGCATTTCCTCAGTACCTATATACGCACACACTTCTCCAAGCCCATAAATGCTAAAAATTAGAAACCACTAAGGAACAAGATGCATGCATAAAACTAAACCCATCAAACAGAGTACGACAGAAAGTAAAGTAGTAAAAGTAAACTAGTCTAGAATCCAATCCCACTGAAAACTAGATAGTCCAAAAACAATAAGTCGAACCTGTAAACCCAAAGAAGTTCTGGGACCGATGATTGTAGTCATAGGAACACCTTGACCTATAAGGGACACAGAAAGCCCGGCCTGGTCCTGGTCCACCCCGGACTCCGTTAAAAGGGTACTCATCAGTACAAGACCCAACACGTGCAGGAAAAGCCCATGTAGGGTTGAGTATAACAATACTTAGTAGAGAACCTCAAAAACCAAAAAGTTATACATTAAGTAAAGGTACAACTAGATCTAAACTATATATGTCTACTAAACATATAACAAGAGAATAAAAATCCAATTTTACTCAAAACTCAGACCCGTAGTCAAGAGACAAGTCACACAACAACATACCCCTACTAGGGATTTTGTTTGAAGATTCCACGAAGCAATAGTCCGAGAGAACTCACTCCACGAGTCTTATAGCTATGATGTCGTCTTTCCGACAGGTACTTTCCATTGGAAAAATCTATGAGAGATAGATACACTCATTCTGGGAGTACACACTCTTGAGTGGGGAAATATCACGATACGCATAATAGGATCACTCCTAGTGCCTTGGAGGATACCATAACTCACCCGGATTCACCTGATAAGTAGTGGATTAACGCCATGTGGGAATAGTGACCTCAATACATGAATCTTCCTAGGGTCATGAATTTAATGAAGATTTCACTCTGGCCCTCTCATAAGAATACTTGACTCTATCTCAGAAAATCCTATTGAAGGGATCATACTATTGTGGTTGGAAATGATACCTTACCTTTAGAGGAATAAGAAAAAAGGGCACTAACCCAAACAGAACCTGCCAAAAATGATTGACAAGTAGATCAAACCATGTAATGAAAGGTTCATTGTGTTTAGATGGGTCACGATCCGGGTCCTCTGACCCTAGGTGGTGACTGGGGTACAATGGTCTGTGCTGCTGGGCTTATTGTATAAAAGAATGTATACACGAAGTGTAAGAGAGTGACTCATCGTGTTCCTATATCTGGGAAGGACTCCTTGTACGCTGGCCATGTGCCCATACACGGCTTCAACCATTGTGTGAAAACCTATGTAACAGGTACGTGGGTGACCGAAATAACATTCCCTGTTTAGCCATCTGGTGAAGTACATGGAGTGCACTCCACCCTGTGTCCGTGTATCTTCTGAGATACATGCGGAGTCAGCATAGGGACTCACCTTCCATGTGACAATGGTCACATACCGTGTTGTGCTTATTTTCACCCAGAACTCCAGCTGGCACTGGGTGGGGCCCACACATCCTGTCTTCTTTGTGGCACACCGTGTTCTTCATCACTCACCATGTACAAAAATTATCCGATGTCACTGGTACCACACAAAGTTCTCTTCGGGATACACACTTTGTGTGCTGGAAATTTCCAAAACTGTGGAACTGCTTTTTCATGCCTCTATGAGGCTCCATTCTTCGTTCCGACGATCTGTTTCCCAAGAATCTCTAGTTTTTACATCACCTAGACCTCTCGATGCCATTTTTGTTATTTTTGGGCCTCTGATCGGCCCTAGAAACGGGTATCAATCTACCCTCCTGAAGAACAATCGAAGAATGGTCCCTCCGTGATCTGAGCTGATTCATCGTCCTTCATCGATGTTGCACCTCTGCAAGGTCTTCATGGTGTCTGATTTGCAATTTGGGATCGTTGCATTATAGAATGGATTCACAACGATCTGTTGTTCGTCGCCCCACAGAGAACGTAAATAATACTGGGTAAAAGTGGGGGAAGAAATTCAATCCACAAAAAATGGAATGACCCTCTTCCATCATTCATCACAACATTGATCTACTCCCATTATAAGGATTAAACACAGTGAATCCAAACATGGGTTTTAACATCATCGATAAATCCTTAAAATCAACCCAATGAAAACCTTCTAGTAAGAGCACACTATACATTGATCAACCTGTTCATGGGTTGATCTGCATTCATCAGTTGACTGAAGAATGCGAAAGAAATAAATAAAAATAACAATCCCATACCTCAATTTGGTTAAATAATGATTGTCGTGTTATGTTCATTGGTTAGGTTTGTCTAATACGATATGCATCGATTGATTGCATCGTCGACATCGCCAATGGGTTCTTCTCCAAAGCTCCAATGGAAAATTCTTAATTCGAAGGGTTTGGCAGATAACCCAGTGAACATGCCATAAACATGTATTTAAAGGGTGGGGTAATGGGACATTTTTGTAAAAAGGAATCATTTAAAATAAATTAATTACCAATTTATTTTATTTCCTTTAAAAATTCCATAAACTAATTTTTGTAGTCAAACCATGTTGGTCGATGTTAGGCCCCACCTAAAGTAATTTTGCTTCTCTTAAGGCAAAGGTACACTCATATTTTTTATCCAAGCACCCATTTCAATGTTATTCCACTTTTACAGAAAAACCACTCGTGCACGCTATTTAAAATTTTAATTTATTTAAAACATTTATTCCAGGCACTTCGTGCCTCATAATCACATACCGCCGAAAGGTCTAGTATCGAAATAATATCATATAATATTTTAAAATACTACAGGGAAAATATGAGACACTACATTCTCCCTCATTGGGGATTTTCATCCCCAATAATTCAAAACTAGAGATACTCAAAAAGAAGTGGTTACAGGGAACAAATCTGAGCCTCTCGCACCCACATTCTCTCTAGAAGATTCTCAAGCGGCCATAAAACATGCCATAAGGTAATCGATCACCCATGAAGGGTCCTCTCTTATCGAATCTTGATCTACACTAGGTACACAGTAAAGGTCTCTCCTTCCTCAATGTACAAATTTCCCCACTCGGTGACGTGTGATGGTTCATGCACATACCTCCTCAACGGCGACACGTGGAAGACATCATATACCCGGTGCAACTATGGGGGTAGATCTAAGTGGTACGCCACCCTAAAAACTCTATATAGTATCCAAAAAGGGACGATGAACCTCAGAGACAATTTTCCACCCTGGCCAAACCTCTGCAACGCTCATCTAGGTGAGACCCGAAGAAAGACATGGTCTCCCTCCTCAAACTCCATAGGTCTCCATCACTTGTCAGCATACGAATTATGACGACTCGGTGAAGTATTCATCCACTCCTCCAAGGTCGGTCTAGAAAAGTGGTAAACGACATGGTCTCTCATATAATACCTCGAGTGGCGCCATACTAATGGAGGAGTGGTAGCTGTTATTGTAAGAAAAATCCACCAGTGCTAGGTGGTCCTCCCACCTATGAACAAAGTCCATGATACATGCCCGCAACATATCCTCCAGAACCTGAATGGTCCTCTCCATCTAACCATCCATCTGGGGATGGAATGATGTGATCAAGCATAACTGGGTCCCAAAAGCCTCCTGTAATCCCTTTCACAACTGGGATGTGAAGCAGACATCTCGATCCAAGACTATCGTCAAATGGATTCCATGAAGCCAAACTATCTCTTGCACATAGTGGTGCCCCATGATATTGACAAAACTCACCTCCCTAATAGCCAGGCATTGGGCCAACTTGGTGAGTCATTCAATGATCACCCAAAAGATATCATGTCCCATGGATTTTCTTGGTAATCCCATACTTAAGTCCATTAATATCCTATCCAACATCCACTTAGGTGCCTCTAAGGGGTGAGCTAGCCCTACTGGAATGCAGTGCTCATCCTTCACCTGCTATCATGTCAGGCACCGAGAAACGAACTCCGCTACTTCCTTATTCATGCCTAAACACCAGAATTTCCATCAGAGGTCCGGGTATATCTTTTTCATGACAGAGTATACCTCTAATGGGGATGCATGAAATTCACTCAGGACCTCCTCCCGCAATGTCACTGGTACAACAACGCATCCATATAAAAGCACAATGTGCTCCCCACCTTGACAATATCCATCAGAAGCACATATTATGGAAAAAAGAACACGTAATGTCTCGCAGTCATTATCCCCAAGTTGTGCCTCCCTAAATCGCTGAAGGAGTGGTGGGGTGAAAACCATCAACTGAAGGTAAGCTGCATCCTCTATATCTATTAAGGATAACTATAATGAGGCCAACTTTTTTGTCTCTTCACTCAACAGTTGCAAGCTCAATATCCTACTAGGAGAGTCTTCCACCTTGTTCTACTTCTTAGGAGTATAGATGGTCATAGAATGGTAGTCTAGAAGAAACTCTAGCCAATTCCTCTGTCTTAGATTTAGATCCTTTTGTGAGAAGATGCCCTTGAGGATTTTCTGGTCAGAGTATATGATAGACTGCTCGCCCAAAATGTTGTATCACCACATCTTCAACACGAATACTAGCGCTTCCAACTCGAGATCATGGATCACATAGTTTGGATCATGTGGCATAAGATAGCGTGAACCATAAGCAATCACTTCTTGTCTCTAAATCCGGACACAACCAATCCTGGTCCATGATGATTTGTAGAAAACTCCATACTCAACACCCTCCTCTAACAATCTCAAGATCAGTGTGCTCATCAAACTATCTCTCAAATTCTCAAAAGCCTGCTATCACATCTCCGTCCACAGGAAGGGTTTCCCCTTCCTGGTCAAGGCTGTCATTGGTGCAGATATCTGAGAGAAATATGGAATGAATCTCCCACAATATCCTGCCAACCAATGGAAGCTCCACACCTCTGTTACACACTATGGTGGCTCCCATGATAACAAGACCTCCACCTTAGTTGGGTCCATAGGTACTCCATATTTTGAGATGACATGTCCTAGTAATTGGACCTCTTGAATCTAGAATTTGAACTTTGTGATCTTTTAATGAATCCAGTGCTCTCAGAGTACAGTTAGGACCATACGTAGGTGTCTCATGTGATCATCCACTAACGCCTAGAACAAAATTATGTTTTCGGTCAAACCACTACAAACTGACCCATGTACAGCTGGTAGAGTTGGTTCATAAGTCTCATGAACACTGCGGGGACATGTTTCACACCAAAAGTCATCCCCATGTATTCATAGAGACCGTAGCGACATCTAAAAGACATCTTTGGTATATCCTCATCCCGTACTCATAACTGGTGGTAACCTGACCAAAGGTAAACCTTCGAGAACCAATTTTCCCCTATCAGCTGATCGACGAGGTCATATATCCTTAGTAGTAGATACATGTTCTTTACTGTCACCTAGTTCAGGCGCTATTAATACATGCACAACCTCAAACTCTCATATGCCTTCTTGGAAAATAAAACTAGGGATACCCTGGGTGAAACTCTAGGTCTCACAAAACCCTTTATCTACAAATCCGCAAACTGCAACCTCAACTCATGATGCTCTGCAAGAGCCACCTGATATACTATTAAGGAAATCAGAGTCACCATGTTTTGTAAGTTGATGCATAAGTCAATATCCCTACAGGGAGGTAGTCCTAGATCATCTTCGTGAAAGACATCCTCGTACTCCGCCATTATTGCTGGGAACTGGAAGCTCACAACTTCTACTTCTCTGAGGGTGAGGCTATCCAACTCATGAGTGATTGACTGTACCCTCCTATGTATGAGACCATTCTATGATGCCTGGATCTATTTTTCACTAACAAAGTAAAACCTATTCCCATCTCTACAGACACACCGCACTCTTCTCCTAAATCATCCAATCTGGGCTTGGATCGAAGATAACCAATCCATCCTAAGAATGACATCTTAAGGCCTAGATGCTGCCAATAAGATATTCCAACCGAAACTCTCTCCTCCATGTGTAAGATAACACTATCTCTAAAGGTGTGTAATCATCAAGTCTCATACCATAGGTGTCTCCATCCGTAAGGGACGAGTCAATGGATCTACCTAAATCTCTAGGTTTCTCACAAGACATGTGGAGAAAAAGTAATGACTAGATCTTGTGTTTATAAGTACAGAAACTAAGGTATAAAATACCGAGATCGTACCTGGAATCATCCTTGGAGTCCCTTGGTTGTATGCCTCGACCGCATGCAGCTGTCCTCAACCCTGTCTCCCAGCTCCTTAAGCCTGGTGTGGACCACATGGGGGTGGTGGAGGAAGTAGATTAAAGTGGATGCCACCATCTGAAGCTCTCCCTGCTCCTCCACCATATACGCCACTTGGAGGGTCTATCTACTCCACTCTTTGCCTCTACCTTATTGGTCAATCCACAACTTCCTTACCAACAGCTCGATAGGTTGGACAGTCTCTAGCGAGATGTCCCCTACCATCGTATGAGTATAATTTCATTTTCCCAGGCTAACTGGATCTAGCCTAAGAGCTCTGGACTGTCAATCCCCTGTCCTGGGTCCTCTTATGATATCTCCCACATCCAGATCCTTATGCTAGACGTCAGATCCCTACTGCTGAGGTCTCCGCAACTTTCTTCTTATTGATGACTGTTGTCGACTATCCCATCTTTGCCAAAAATTTATCAATCACCAAGGCCCTCTCGAGCACTCCAGCATAAGTTGAAATAAATAGAGGCGTGAATCTAGCTCAGATGTCCAATCATAGACCTCTTTCTAAGGCCTGACCATGGAAGTACTGATCTCTCACCATATCCATCGAGTACTTGGTGAGGTTGGTGGACCTTGATGAATAGTCAACCACCGTCAAACTGCCCTGATGGATCTGAAGAAGCTTTTGGATACGCACTTCGGTCAATGTAACTGGAGTGAAATCCTCCCTAAAGATTCGCTCAAACTCTATCCCCGAAAGAGTTTGCTCCTTGTGAGTCTGCGTGGTCAGACTCCACCATCCTCCCACTGAACCATGAAGAAGGCTATCTCATAGGATCACCATTCGGCCTGCTGGTGTCCTCACTAGATAGGGGACTATACTCACCAACTCAATCTTGTCATCTACTACCTAAGGGTCATGCTCTCCTTGGATCCTAAAGGGGTATCTATCTCTGAAACTCATGGAGCGCGCTCAACCTGCGCCCCTCGTCTTCTGGTACAGCAGGTACCACGAGCTTCTCTATTGGTGGTGGTACAGTAGGTGCCCCACCTAGAGGTAACACCCATGGAACTATTCCATTTATCGAAGCCTCATCACTGAGAGGGACCATCCTCGTGATCGAGCTAGAGAATCTTATTGGGTATGCGTCACAGAGGAATCCTGTAAAGAAACCAGATGTACAATTGTCAAAAAGTATATCTCAAAAGTTGACATAAAAGACATGGAAAACACAACCAATTCATATATGATGCATGTAACATTATTTTACTTCTCCACAACTTGTGTTTCCATGTAACGAGTCAAAAATTAGGTTATCAAAGTCTAGGTGTATGGACATGTCAGCTGCCCGTACAAACCCTAATGTATCTGTCCTAAAAGCTGAGCTCGAAATACTTAACATTGTTACCCCAAACCAATCTCATAGACTCTTGGTCCTAAGGTTGAACCGACCACCTATGATACCACTATGGCATGACCCGTCCTAGTGGGGCCCATGCCGCGACTCCCCAAGCCCACCTACAATAGGCAAAGGTCTTCTGACTAGCACCAAGTTGTCAAATCACTAACTTGGGAGGCATTGCCTATGTACATGTACATAGACACATTTCTCAAAGCCCAAAAATGTTGAAAATTAAAAACCACTAAGGAACAAGATGCTTTCATACCACTAAACCCAACCAACAGAGTACGATGGAAAGAAAAGTACTAAAAGTAAACTTGTCCAAAATACAATTCGCTGACAACAAGAGAGTCTGCAAACTATAAGTCCAATATGTAAACACAAAGATGTTCTGGGACTGCTACTCATAGCCGTATGAACACCTTGGCCTATAGGGGCCTCAGAAAGCCCAGTCTGGTCCTAGTCTACCCTGTACTCTGTGAAAAAGTCGATCATCTGCACCAGACATGACACATGCGTCAAAACCCCGTGCATGTGTAAATATAACAATACTCAATAGAGGACCCCAAAAAATAGAAATAAATACACAATGTAAAGGTAAAACCCACACAACACCGAATATGTCTACCAAACATGTAATAAGAGAAAATCCATATATACACAATACTCAGACTCATAGTCTAGAGACAAGTCACAGAACCGCATACCCCCACTCGGGATTCAGTTTGAAGATTCCATGAAGAACTCATCTGAGAGAACTCACTCTGTGAGTATGATTGCTCTGATGTTGTCAATCAGAGAAGTACTATCTGTTGGGAAAATCCCTGAGAGATAGATACACTCATTCTGGGAGAACACACTATTGAGTGAAGAAATATCACTATACATAGATGAGGATCACTGCCAGGACCTTGGCGGATACTACAACTCATCCGGATTCATCTGATAAGTAGAGAATCGTTTCCCTGTGGGAATAGTCACATTGATACCTTACTTTAGTTAGGGGCTAGAATGGATATAGGATCTCACTTTGGGTCTCTCAGAGAGATACCTGACTCTATCTTGTAAAATCATGCTTAAGGGATCATACTCATATGGATGGAAACGATACCTGACCTTCAGAGCAATGAGAAAAGGAGACACTCACCCAAATAGAACCTATCCAAGAAACGGTGGACAAGAAAATCAATCCATGTACAGAAAAGTACACTATATTTAAAAGGGTCACACATCGTGTCCCCTGACCCTGGTTGCCTCCAGTGAATAATGACCCATGTTTCAAGGCTTTACATCTATAAGAAGGTTTACACAATATGTAAGAGAGTGACACGTAATGTTCCTCTATCAGGGGAGGACTTCATGTGCGCTGGTCATGTTCCCATACATAGCTTCAACCCATATGTGACAACCTGTATAACATATACAAAGGGTGACCCACATAACCTACCTGGTCTGGCCGTGTGGAAGAGTACATGGCATGTACTTTACCCCACGTACGTGCAACTTTCGAGATACACACCGAGTCCGCGTAGGGACTCACATAGCTTGTTGTGCTTCTTGTTACCAAGAACTCCATCCATTCCTGTGTGGGGAACACACTTCATGTATTCCTAGAGGAACTATGTGTTCTTCGTATCTCAGCACGTGAAAAACCTATTCGCCACCACCAGTACCACATGGTGTGCTTTTAGGGATACACACTATGTGTTCTGGAAATTTCTAAAATCCTAGAACTGCTTCGTTGTACCTTGGTAAAGATATGATCTTCATTCCGACAATCCATTTTCCACATAACTCTTTTTTTAGTTATCCCCAATGTCATGTAGTCATTTCCGTTGTTTTTGGGCCTCCGACCAGCCCCAAAATGCATATCAATCAACCAATGCGAAGAATAGTCCCTCCTAATCTGAGCCAATTCATTGTCCGCCATCTGCGTCACACATCTGCTAGGTCATCATGGTGATCGATTTGCAATTTGGCATCATTGCACTACATAACAGATGCACAACGATCCATTGTTCATCTCCCCATGACGAATGTGATGAACATGTGGTAAAGGAGGGGGAGGAAATCCAAACCAACAAAATAAGAACAAACCACCGCTTTAATTTGTCATGACGTTGATCAACTCCCGTTAGAAGGATTAAACTGATTGAATCGAAACATGGGTTTTAACATCGTGGATTAATCCTCAAGTATCATCTCAATAAAACCCCTCCTGCAAGAACACACGATTCGCGGATAAACTTGTTCGGGGGCTGATCCACATTCATCTGTTGATCGATAAATGGGAAAAAAATAAATCAAAATAACAACCCCTAACTTTATTTGGATGAGGAACTATCATCGCATCGCATCCGTTGGTGAGGTTTCTCAAATCTGAGATGTGTCGATCGGTCGCATCATCAACGTTGCCAATAGGGTCTGCTCCAAAGCTCCAAGGGAAAATTCTAAATTTTTAGGGTTATGGGGCTAACCTTGTGAACATTTCATAGGAATGTATTTATGGGGTGGGAGCAATAGGTTAATGCATAAAAATGAACCATTTAAAATAAATTAATTGCCGATTTATTTTATTTCCATTAAAAAGTAAAAAAACTATCTTTTACAGCCGACCTATACCGGTCTATGTTAGGCCCCACCTAATTTAATGTCATTTATCTCAACGCAATATTTCCCTCAGATATCTTATTCAGGTACCCATTTAAATGTTTTTCACATTTTACAAAAAAACTGCCTGCGCACTATTTAAAATTTTAATTTATTTTAAACATTTATTCCAGGCACTCTAGGCCTCAGAATCGCACGCCGTCGAAAGGTGTAGTCTCGAAAAAATTATATATTATATTTAAAAATATCACAAAGAAAATATGAGACAATATAAAGTTTATGATGTGGGCTTCCATAAAAGAATGTTCAAATTTCAAAACCATGATTACCAAGAACAAGTTAAAATTATGAGGATGTTATTTATTAAATAGGAGACAATTTAATATCCATATATTTTAAAATATATACTATGTGTGAATGCTTATTAAATATGCAACACTGAGTTTAAATGCATGTGCAATATTATTATTTACCTAGTCGTTGAATTGATTGGACTGAATATTAGTAACTAAAGTATAAAATATATATAAAGGTCGTAATCAATTCAAATGTATTGATTAATTCTTAGAAAATGGGCACTTGATTTTTAGTTAATCCATTTTTTTCATCAAAATACATTTTTTTCAAAATGGGTTTTATTACTTTTTTAGAGAAAATATTATAATTTATTTTTGGTAATTTAAGAAAATTAATTTTATGAAATTAATTTCATTTTTTAAATCATGATGTCACTATTATCTTAAGTAGAAATTTCAATAATTTTCTAAAAAGATTGATTTTTCAACGAATAGTGAAAAATACAAATTTGTAAAGAAAATTTAATTTAATTTTAATGTATTTATAAAGTAAAATTATATTTCAGATTAGATTTATAATTTAATTATATCATTCTAAATTAAAATAATCTAATTATATAACTTATAATGAACTTTGTGCTTGTTTTTTATGTTAAAAGATTTTTATATTAAAAAGGATTTTTTTTTCTGATAAACAGATTTTCATAGTGTTTTATAATATTGATTTAAAATTAAATTATGGTAATTATATGAGTTAAATTTTTGAAAATGGTTTTTATATTTGGAATCAGTGGGTCCAAAATTAGGGAAAATCTCCTTTTTATTTTTTGACATTATGAATACTAACATTAGTAATTTTTGTTACCACTATAAATACTAAATTGTATAATTAAATTTAAAAATTAAATGAAAATGAATAAAACTTTATCAATAACACCTAAATTAATTTTATTTTTTAAATAGATACAATCCATAATTACACAAAATTCAAATATATTGCCTTTTTTGACATTTTCCAATGACTTTTACCTTTATATTATTTTAAATAAAAAAAGGGAATTCTATTGGTTTTATTATCTTTAAATATTTTAAATAGGGATAAACAGAAGGTATATATAATTATAAATATCCATTTGAAATATAAATTATTTTATTTTTCAAATATATTTTTTTATTATTTTTAGTAAAGAAATAATTACCTGAAATGTATATGCAACATTGATACAATATTCAATTAGTTAATAGAAAAATAAAATAACTGATTTTAAAATGTTTAAAGTAATGTGATTTGATATAATTTTGTATGTTCATCAATTTTTGTACATAAACAAAACAAAGAAGATATTTTTGAATATATTAAATCTGAATTCTATTATTTACATTTTGTTATAAAATTTGAATCAAATAAATTGTTCTAGAATTGACATTAATGTCATTTTTAAAATATAATATGTTATTAAATGATTAAAAAATTGAAAATAATTTTTCAAACCAGGTGATTTGGATATGGTTAAAAATTCCAACTATAGTCTGTTTGTGGTCTAGTTAGTCTTTTTTGTATCTATATTTACCTTTATAGAGTAAAAACATTGTTATCATGGTAATTATCAAAAAGCATTAAAATGTGTTAAAACAGATAGATAATGGAGAAAAAATATCCTAACCTTATCAAATTTTTATTAAATGATATTTTTATTTCCCAAATAATACTTATATTCTCATTTTATTAATTTTTATTCTTTTGAAAAATAAAATATATTTTCAATAATTTAATACAATCAGAAATTTGAAGAGTGCACCTCCCCTCTCTTATGAAATGGAATGTCCTCTCCTTCTTTATGCCCACTTCCAAATAATATATGTTTTTATAGTACCTTCCACATTACCTTAATAATATAACTACCAACTTTAGAGGTCTTAATATTTATATCAATAGAGTTTTTCAGAGTTAGTGGTATAGTTCTTAACCGAGTGTTCATGTTTTAATTCTTCTACAACGTTGTTAAAATATATTAAAAAAATAAAAAATTATAAAATAATTTTACCAAATATATAAATATGTTTTTCTGTAAATATCATAAACTTTATCAATATCCTCTTCCATCAAATAGGAAATGAGAATGTTATTCCAATGAATGATGTTCTGCCACCTCACAAACTGATGTAATTTCTCATCCATCCCAACATATCAATGATTTTTACAATGAAAAAACTAAGGTTTATATATGATATTAATGAAAAATATATCATTATTATATGAAAATATGTCTTATAATTTCCTAGAATTCCATTCATTTCAAAATTATAATGTCGTTTGTGCGTACGTGTGGACTACCACCTCCACGAAGTGATGTGATTGATTTTTCATCACCACACAACATGGATGATATATATAAGTTTAAATAAATAAATAATACTGTATTTATAATAAAATTATCATTATTTAAATATAAAAAATTTATTTCCCTATATCCATTATGATCATTGAATAATGGAAACTTTAATAAAGCGTATGTATGACCCATCGTCTCTAGGATCGTGATAGAGTTCATTTTTTATTACCATCATTCATGGGTGGATTAAAAAGTATAATTGATGTATAAAAATGAAAATCATATAATTATTATAAATATATAGAAGATTAAATAATGAATACTTTATCGATGGTTAATATATTGAAGCTGTTTTGAAAAATTTTTATCAGACATTCTCAAAATAACCGATTTAGACATAATTGATTAATTAATTAAATATGTCATTAAAATAAATTAAATAAATAGTTTATAGAAGTCTAAATAAACATTTATAATATTATTATGAAATAAAATAATTTATGAGTTTATAATACCTGATTTAAAATACATACATAGAAATTCTGGACTCAAGGTAAGGGATTTTGCCTCAATTTACCATCATTAAGACATACTTAAATTTCTTTCACCATATTTATTTTATATGGCATACATGTTTCCCATTTTACATGACATAACATAAATACTACATACATAATGATATTTTATTTTTTCCTTTTTAATTATTATTACAATTTTATTTGACATGAAAGTTAAAAATAAGTATTATGTTTCTTAATTCAATTTCTTTTTATTAGGTTAGAACTCTTCTTCATTGAATTTGTTAAAACAAAATTATATGTGAGTTAATATATAAATTATATTACCCCACTTCCACTCTTTTTGGGTGTATTTTTATTTATTACACATAATCTATTCATTTATTAATTCTTAATTCATTTATATGATCTTTAGAATGGTAATTTGTCTCAAATTATATTTTCTTGGGACATAGGTTTATAATATAAACCTATATTATTTTTTGACGTGATTATAGTTTCTATATGAAGAGTTATAAAATGATTATCCGTATTTTCATTACATTTATTGACTCATTTAATGTTTTTCATTCTGGGGGATTCTGATTGAGAATTTGCAAAGTGATAAAGACTTTATGATATAATCTCCATTCTTCTCAGAATTGTTTATGTCTAACTATTTTTCATGGGACATCCTATGAATTATTATCATTAACCACATATCAATATTTTATAGAAATATTGTAGATTTTTTAGATCCACAATCTTTCTCTTATATATCAATATTTTGTAAAATGATTTCAATTCTTTTTCTTTTCATAATTGATTTCCTATTTCTAAATTACTTTATGTTTAACCTTCTTTTAAAATTATCTTATAAGAAATTTATTTTTTTCTATATTGGTTACTAACGAATAAATATATATTTTTTGAATGAAATGTTTATTTTTAATGATTATAACTTGAATAGATTTTCCTTCCATCATGACCATTATTTTGTTTGAATATTACGTTTTTAGTTTCTAAAGTTATTTATAAATAAAAAAATTTTCATAATATTATATTTATAATTTTAATTTTTTAAATGAGAGTTTGAAATTGAAAATTTACGTTTTATCAAAAATGTTTTTAATGATTTTTTAATGGTATCCTCATTCATCAACATCATCAAACCATGATGTTATTTACACTCTACTTGTGATATGTTTCCCTAATATCATTATTATTATTTCTTTACATGGATTATGATATTAACCCATTCCCATTTATTTTCAATTGGTGAATCATGAAATGAAAGAACAAATATTATTATTATGTAAAACATTTAAAGATTCTAAATGTTTTAATTAATGAATGATACTTCGCAATTATTTATGATGGTAGGTGATCCTCATATGTCTTATACAAAAGGGTTTATACCCATTATATATCATAATGAATGGGTTATCCTGATACAACGTATAAATGATTTGATCCTAATTTTTGATCTTAATGAATTGGAAAAAAATATAACTTATATGAAGGTTGATCCCTATAATAGATATCCAATTAATTTAGTAATGTTCCTTCTCTTTATAGGAAATAAAGAGTAATTTAATCGATGTGGTGTCTCCTATAGATTTAACTAGGATCTAGTTATTTTTGACATAATTTAAGAAGGTAATATTCTACGATACCTTCAATTTTTCCTGATGTTTTTTTGAGGTTTTTAATGATTTCCTTGAGAAAGATTCACAAAAAAGGCTTTGGATTATTGAATCATATAAGCTAATCATTTGATAAAGATTTATTCTATGTTTAATGTTTTATGATCTAGGTATTGATGGATATTAATAGTTTTATTTTATGCTCATTGTTTTTTATTATGTCATGACAACCTTATTTCTATTTTATGTACATTAATGAAATTAAGTTGTTAATTCTAATGTTTACCCTTATAGATCATTTGATCCCAACCCTCTTATATTTCATTTTCCACATGTTGTGATGAAATATTTTTAGTATTTTATCCCTATGTTGATTAATAGGTGGGAAAATATATGTGGTAGATGATGTAGATATCTATAAAATAGTTCTTTATGTATCCATGTTGTTATATAATAACTTTTTCTAATATTCCAAAACTGAAAACCTAAATGTTTCTTGATCATATAAGTGATCCAATATTTAATTTAAATTATAGAATTTTTTATGGGTAGAATTATTTCACATTTATAAGTAACAAATCGAGAAATTAAATTTTTATGTTTTTAGCACTGAATCTAGGAGTGTGGGTTATTAGTTTTCATGGTTGGTTTCAGAAGAAATTATAGACATTATTGGATATTATGTTTTTTCATGTCAGGTTAACAGAATATTTATGTATACCCTCATGGGTTTATAAGTCTAGGACTTTTAGAAAGTTAAAAGTAATATACAACCCTTCTTTTTTTAAGTGATGGATTTTTAAGGCAACTAATTATATTTTGGGAAACATTTTATTTGGTATAGTTATATGTAACCTTTAGTTTTAATGTTAACTATTATTTCAAAAAAATTCTATAACACTTTTGGTGAAATAATCTTTAAGTTATGAGATTACCTTTAAGGTTAAAACATTTACTAATGTAGTTTTTATTGAAGTTATTTTATATATATGGTTATTTATTTATGGGAATAGTAAACATATCTTGAATATTATGAGATTCAGGTATCTATGTTTTTTATAAGAGAATTTAAAGAGACTATGATTATTTAGAGATAAATGTTAAATTATATTCAAAGAATATCCTTTAAATCGTTATTATGTTTGGGTTTCAATCATAATCTAGAATATTTTGAAAAACATTAGATTTAGTAATTTATTTAATGATATATGTTTAGATTTGGGTGTTATTGTAGAGGCATTAGAGATTAATGTTGTATTTCTTCATAGAAAGGATGTTTCTTTTTGGGAATTATGTAATTTTGTTCTAAAGATTTTTGTTTTAGTTAACATATAATGATTTTTGGAATATCTTTTTATTATTTTTGTTGATTATGAAATTAGTTATAAGTTTATTTTAGTGATTTAGGCAGAAAAATTCATCTAGAATAATTAAAATATGGAAAAATGATGACATTTTATTTAAAATTTACTAATGGAATAAATTCTATTTATCTAGTAAGTAAATTTATTTAGTTTCACTATCCATTTTTTAATATAATTACTGAAATCATAGGAAATGGATATTTAAAAAAAATTTCTATCATATTAATTTTATTTCAGAGGAATCGATTCTCTCTTCACCCATAAAAGATTTATGATTATTCAGTCATTAACTTTCTCATGAACATGTTCTATATCACTTTATATCAGTATTTGGGTGTTACTTTTATCTTAAATATATATATTGAAACAATAAACTAATATTCTTCTATTAAAAAAATATATTGGGTTATTTTATATGACCATGGAATTTCTATTTCCCTCTTTCTAAGAGGAATTTTTATTAACCATTTTTACAATGTGGGTTTCCACAAAGGAATTTTCTGATGTCAAGACCTTGATTAACAAGAATAGGTAAAAATTGTGATATTGAAATTTATGAAAATGAGGCAAATGTAATATCCAAATATATTTAAATGAATTATATGTTCAATAGGGTAGAAAATAAACAACCTCGAGCTTAACTGCACAACAAAATATTATTATTTAAATATGATGACTATAACTTAGACATTGAATTTATGAATCTTTATAGGATTAAATAAATTATTAAATATATATTAATTCCATAAAAAATTAAAATATATTGATGTATTATTACGAAATAATCACTTGATTTTAAGTTAGGACATTATTTGTTTTCAAAATAATATTTCTAAATAAATGGTATTTATTTATTTTTTAGAGAAAACATTATAATTAATATTTGGAAATTTTATAAATTTTATATGATAAAATTAAATTAAAATTTTAAATCATAATATTAATATTAAATTAATGTGATATTTCTAGAATATTGTGAAATGTTTTTTTTCAATGAATAGTTAAAAATAATGAATTTTATGGAAAATTGTATTTTATTCTAAATTATTAACAAATAAATTATATTTTTAAATTTTTTAAAAATTTAATTAGATAATATTGAGTTAAAATAATCTAATTATATCCCTTTTAATTATTTTATACATTTTTTTGTTATAAACACATTTTTATTCAAAAAAATCACATTTCTAAAGAAAATGTTTTTTCATCGGGTTTTGAGAGTTTAATATTAAATTAAATTATGAATCTTTTGTTAGTTTAAAATTTAAAATTTTATTCCATATTTATAAATATTTGTTCCAAATTTGTAAAATTTATCCCGTTTAGTTTTTGCAAATTATGTATTGTAAACTTTGTAATTCTTGTTACCATGGTATAGGGTAAATCAGGTAATCTAGGTTTGACAAAAAATGATAAAGACTAAAAATTAACCCTAACACTTCCCATAATTTTACTGGATGATTTAATAATCCATAATCATCCAAAATTTGAAAATATTCCATTTCACTTCCATTTGGAAATAATTTTTATCTTTATATTATTTTATATAAAAAAAGTCAAAAATACCATTTACTTTATTATATAATCCTTAAATTTTTTACCTTGGAATTAAAGGAATGTATGATTTTTCCTAAATAATAATTTTAAATAGAAATTATTTTTATTTTTCATGGTAATTTATTTATATTTTTAGTGAATAAATAATCTTTATAGATGTATATTCAATACATATACAATATTGATTCAATAAATAGAGAAATTAAATAAATGACATTAAAAATGTTAAAAGTAATATTATTTGAATTAATTTTTGTTTCCCAATATTTTTTAGATAATAATTACATAAAAAATAGTTTTGAATTCATTATATTCCAACTCCATTTTTATCTTCGAGTTTTAAAATTCATATTAAAATAAAAGTTCCAAAATTTACATTAATATTATTTTATAACAAATAATAACTAATTAAATGGTTTAAAACATTAACAAATGATATTTTTGGGCAAGATATTAGAATATAGTTGAATATAATTAACATGTACCAGTTATTGTCCAATTTTCCTTTATAGTAAATATATTAACACCTAAATTTTAAATACTTATCTATCACAGTAATTGTCAAAAAAGATTAAAATTGTTTTAAAACGAAATGGGTGAAAACATCTGCTAAAAGTGTAATTTTTTTATTGTATGGTATTATTTTGACTAATTAAAATATTAAATTCTAATTACATAAATTTTATACATTTTAACATGAAAATAAATTTATATTAATTTAATAATTTATGAAATTTCACGAGTGCCCCATCCTTCTCATATAAAAGCGCACCTCTTCACTTTATTTATTGCCACTTACTAATCGTTTTTTTTCAATAACTGGTTCTATATATTTATAAAATCTCTAAAAAATTTATAGAGTGATTTTTTAGGCATAAGACCAACCTTATAGGTCTTAAGGTGTAAAGAAAAAGATTTTGTATGAGGAAGAGGTAATGTTCATAACCAAGAATTTTAGTTTTCTTTCCTTATCTAACTCCGTAAAACCCTATTCAAAAATGATAAAATAATATAAAAAGTTTATTAAATATAAATATATTTTTTTATTCTAATATCATAACCTATATCCTTCCCTCTTCTATAAAATGGGAAATGAAAACATCGTCCATGTGTATGATGGAAAACCGTATCACGAACTGATGTAATTATTTTTCCATCACCGACTCTCCATTCTAGTTATAATGATTGAATTATTATTTAAATATTATATTCGTGAAATATTTATCAATATTAAAATATAAGATATCATATATTTTCTAAAAATTTTATTCAATGAAAAATAATAACATCGTCTAGGCGTATGTGTGAACTACTACTTCAACAATGCAATGTGATTCGTTTTTATTCACCACATCATATGGATGATATATATATATATAAGTTTATCTCATGAGAAAATACATTTTATATAAAAAAATAATCATTCTAGAAATATAAAATTATACTTGAATTTGTTCTATTACGATCTTTGAAAAATGGAAACACTACGGATATATATACATGACCTATCATCTTCAAGATTATTACATAGTTCCCTTTTCATAACCATATTTCATGTTTCATTTAAAGAGTCTATTTTATGTATAAAAATGATTTTTATTTATGATTTTTATTTTTGAGATGATTGAATAACAACTCCCATGACCATTGTCAACACACCAAATCTATTTTGAAAATCATGAACCAGACATCCTAAAAAAACCTGACATGGAAGTAAATGAATAAGTAATTAAATATATAGTTAAAATAACATAAATAAATTTTTTAAGGATAATAGATTAAAAATGGATATTTTTCTCAAAAAATATAATAATATAATAAATTTAATTTTCTAGGAGTTAATGGAAATACATTGAATTTATGGAAACAAGGTAAGAGATTTAATCTCATACAATCTTTTATTGGGACATGCATTTATGATATGCAACTATCTTATTTTTTGGGGGATATATACTAACACTTTCACATGTTATATCATTAATACACTTATTTTCATGAAATTTAATTATTAATTTGATTTTATTCTTTCATCTGGATTATGATTGAAAAATCACTGTAGATGTAAAGGGGTTATGATACAATCTCCTCTCTTTTCGGGATTATTTATGTTAAAAATTTCATATTGGGATCGTATGATATTATTTTCGTAAAAAAAATCTTTTCACCGCCCATTATTATTAATTTGTTTTACCTATTTTGTTTTCATTTCCCTCTAATTGAGTATTGAAATATCATGACATTCATTTTCAAGTGATAATGATCTTATACCTTCTATCAGATCTCAAGTAATTCACTTCAATAACCATGTTTTCTAAAACGATTTAAAAAATGTTCTTTTATATATAAAAATTATTTCAAAAAGATATTTCCCATGATTATTTTGCTTATTTGAAGAGGTGTTAATTTTAAATTTCTTATTGTTTTCTGGGTTAGTCACTTTTGATTCTCCATAAAAAATTATTGAATAGAATGTTTATTTTTAATGTGTATAATATGAATGGATTTTAGTAACATCATGAATATTATTTTCTTTAAATAATCATATATTTTTTCCAAGGAAATTTTGAATGAAAATTTCTTTCATAATATTTTTGTGAATTTTTAGTTTTTAAAAGTTATTTTCAAAATGAAAAGGGAGTTTTCTATAAAAATAATTTAATAATATTTTAATGGTAATTCCACCCATCAAGGTAAAAACCCGTTGATGCTATTTATGATTAATTATAGATATTTTGTAATTTTTACATCCTTATTCTTTCTTTGGAAAGATTATGATATTGAAAGCGAACCCTTTTCTTTTCCATGTTTGAATCATGAAATTGAAGGAAAATGATTATTGTTATATTGAAAATTGAAAGATTATAATAATTTTATTGACATATAGTATGTGGATAATAATTATAATGATGAATGATCCTGATATAGTTTATATAAAGGGTCGATATACATTATATGTCATAATTAATGTGTGTTACTGATATAGATTATATGAAGTGCGGTGCCTAGTTATTGCTCCTAATGAATGGGTGGGCATAATTCATATCATATGAATAGAGATACCCATAATAGATCATTAATGAATTATGTAATATTTATTATATTTATTTAAACTAAAGAGGGAGTTACTAGATTTGGTTTCCTTTTTGATTTAACTAGGTTCCAGTTATTTCTAATACCAGTTATGAAGATAACATTCTATAGTATAAACACAGTTTCTTTATTCTTCCTATGGGTATTAAATGCTTAATTTGACCAATATTGAAATCACGAGGCTCATGATTATTATAACAATGAATTTTTACTTTGATAAAGTTGTTATCCATTTTATATACTTTATGATCTAGGTGTTAATGGATATAGATTATCTTATGTTATGCTCATGGACTTTGACTATGTCACCATACCCTTATTTCTATCTTATTCACATTGATTTTGTTCAATTTTTAATGATTATTCATAACATTATAGAAACATTGAGTTCACCATCCCTATGTTTCCGTTTACCCATGTTGTGAAGAAAGATTTTAAGTATTCTATGCCTATAAAGGTTACTAGGTGTAAAAATATTAGTGGTAGATGTTGTATATTTTTAAGAACCAGTTGTTTATGTAACCAAATTGTTATGTAAGAGTTTTTACTAATTTTATAAGAACATAATACTTATAGTTCATTTCTTATATAACCGATATAATATTTTTTGTTGATGTTGCACGTTTTTATGAAAACAATTAGGTCACATTTATTTTTATCAAAGCCCGAAGTGTTATTTTTTTCATTTTAGCACTGAATCCGAGAGAGTGGTTTATACGTTCTCTCAAATATTTTCCCCAGTAAATAAATATAATATTAAGATATTTATTGAAAAGTAATATGGTGGATGAAATGAATATTTGGAACCACTAAAAAAGCATAATATCCACAAAAGAATTTTTTCAAAGATGAGAATTATTGGAAAAAAACTATTGGAATATTTTTTGGAGAAAATAACATTTTCATTTTAAATTCACAAATAAAAAAATTGAAAACAATCTAGATTATTAGGGTAAAACTATTTGGAACAACTAAAGAAACATATAAAATTCAATAAAAATAAAATAATATTAATGTTGATAGAGAAATCTCTCCAAGAAGATTATGTAAAAACGAATATTCCATTAACACATTTAGTAAAAAGTTACTCATTGAGAAAATAAAGAAAATATAAAAACATTACATATCAAGTAAAACATTGATAAAGATATATTTAATAAACTATTTTATAATTTAAAAAAATTGTGAAAACTTGTTAATCAATATATAGATATGGAATAAAAATATTCCTAAGTTAATAAAAAAATAATGTTTGTATTCTTTAAAAACTCTCCCTTTCTATTTCTGAGTTCCATAGAAGGTAAAAGTTGAAATAATAATTACAAACCACAAAATTATTTCTAGAGTAGAATAAAATATTTGGGAATAATATATAAAAAATTATATAACTCATCCAATGGAAACATAAAAATAAATAATCTTGAAAAACATAGAGATTGAGATATAAACCCATACCTCATGTTTCTCTTAGTTGAACATTATTTTACCCCATTTATAATAAATGTATACTTATTATAATTAATAATTGTAATCACAGATATATATATATAAATATATCAATAATATCATATATGATTCACTTAAGTCATTTTAACTTTAGTTTATTAGTAATTCTATATTAAAATCATCGTATCAGAGTGTTAAGTGTTTCATTTTTCAAGTAAGTTTATGTTCGGTAGGTTAAATCCTTATATATTTATCATGTTACATTATATTAAGAATTTAAATAATGATATAAATTTTATATATATTCATTATATACACATTTATAACCATCCATGAATGGGGGAAATAAAAAATAAATCACATTTCTTCGTAGAGGTGGTAATCCACACATAAGCATGAGAGATGTTATAATTTCTTCAACAAGTGAAAGGGTTATAAGGTAAATTATATATTATACTTATGAGACTATAATTATTTTAATAAAATCATATGTATATTAATTATATCCATATTAATAATCATCAATGTAAAATGGTGATAAAAAATGAATTACATTGCTACTTGGTGATGACAAATTGTACGTATGCAAGTGTGATGTCTTTTATTTCTATCAGATATAAAAAATATTGAAAATATTTTTAATAAAATAAAAATAATAACATATTTTTATATTTATTATTATGGATTTATTATTATTTTTTATTTTTAAAAATTATTTAGAGGAATTATAAGAATAAATAAATTTGAAAGAGTCGGTAAAGATGATTAACTATTATTTGGTTACCTTTCATTATATTCCTTTTTTATTGACCCTTGTAATTGTATTTTAAGAATAAAAACACCTATAATTAATGTATAAGTAATTTTATATGATAATTGGGTAGGTATTTGTTTATATAGGCCACTCAAGGTGGTTTAAAGAAGAGAAACGAATTGTGCACTATTATAAGTGATGGGAGGGGCACTTATAAAAATTAATGAATAATTCTTATAAAATTTGGATCCTACTCATGTAAAATGGTTCCAAAATAAAATTTACTCAATGATAAGTAGTATATGGTCTATATATAATAATCCAATAAATTTTTTAAAGTTTTAGATATCATTTTAAACCTTATCCTTTGAATTAACCCCTTCATTAACCATGTTTAGTGTTAACTGTAGTAGCAACTTTCTCAATATTAAATAGATATTAATTAAATTACAAGGTAAATTATTTATAAAAATTTTAAGTTATGATATTTTGTTTTGTTAACAATAAATGTTGTCTTATTCCAAAATTTTTATTATTTTTAAATCATTTAATTATTTATTACTTTACATAAAATCCCATTATTTTCATTTGATGAACTATTCACATATTTTGAATTTAATTAAGTCACTTTAGAAATTTAATTAAAATATAAAATCATTAAAAAACAATTATAAATTATTATTAACCATAAAATTCATTTTTTTAGATAATTCATCCAAATAAATATTACATAAAAAAATTACTTACTTTGATTTTTCTACTATTTTCCCAAGCATTGTGCAAGCGTTGTGTAATCAATTTATGTAATCATATTCTTCAAACAAAAATAAAAAAAATTACCATAAATAATTAATGATTAAAAAAACTTATATATTATTTCATATCATCTTATAATCCCTATGTGGACATATATGATAAATTAAAAATCAAGAGAGTGACATTTTGGAATTTTTTATTTAATAAAAGTAACTTTAAGGTTGTTATCATAGAAACCGGGAACCATATTTTCATAGTTTGAAAATTTCATGAGCATGTTGAAAAAAATAATACAATATAAATAATTCCGGTCTTGGATAAATTTTTAAATCCTTATGGCATTTTTTTCCACAATTACATGATTTATACGTACCGATGTGACAAATATTTACCACGACCATTATTCATAATGCATAAAAATAAAATAGAAATATTTTCCAAATTTGTACCTCATTATTTAAATTATTTAGTAAATTTTATAAAATTCAATTCTATAAAGTGACAAATATTAATTTTAAAATAAACCAAAAAATGTGATGAAATAAAGTTTCTGGAAAATTGTATTTCTAATTATAAAAATGTTTTTATATCAAAACTAAGAATAATTGTAATTCAAATAATATTTATTCTATTATTTTTAACACAATGAGAATATTGATAGTTTAAAACCCATTCTGAAAAAATTGGACTTTGTAAATAATTAAAAGTAAAAGATAGTTTTTAATAAAATCTTTATTTTTTACTATGTACGGAAAATTCAATCTATTTCAAAAATATCCTCAAAATTCCACCAAACCTAATATTTTAATTTATACTAAAAATGATATGAATTTACCAAAATACTTTTTATATAAGTGTCAAATATTAATTATAATATACATGCATAAAATTCAATGGAAATGATTTTTGAAGACAACATATTTTTTATGCATAAAATGGCATTACTAAAAATTGGGCACTTATTTATTATAAATTAGTCAATAATTTTTTTGATTAGATCCACTATATACATATTTTTCATAATGGGGCTACTCCTATTAACCCCATCCAATCTAGCATCAATCTTTTGACCATCATATTAAAATAATAATATTTCACTATTTGTTTAAACTCACCATTGCATGTGTTTCACACTATCAAGTGTATTGTTTTTTAAAGAAATTTTAAAATAAAATTTTTAGGCATCACATTCTCCCCAAAATATAAAAAATAGATATTAATAGTATAAATTGTTTTTTAACTGAATATAACATAATAATTAAATCATATATATATATATATTACAAACATTAATTTAAATGTTAGGTCCAGGAAACTGATTATACATGTATCTCTATAAGACTCATACTTCAAAACAAGTGTCTGAAAATATACCTTCTTGTTTGAGTGTTACTTTCCATATAAGTCTCAATGGACATGTCTCTATCTTTCTTGAGTTTATCAAATTAATTTACCACTTGGATAGAAAATATAATAAAATTTACTTATATTATTTGTTCCTAATCTATAAACATAATTTCAACCTTTGATGTCCATCATCATTATTATGATTAATTTTTCAATTATAAAGTACTTCCGTTAAATTTTAATTAACTATAATATCCACAAAAGGATAAAAATTTATTCCTTTTTTTATCTCAACTAACCCAACTCAAAATTATTATCAAAATATAAGAAAATATCCAATGTCAAAAAACCTTTATAACCAGAAATACCATTTTAATATCTATTACTTAAAAAAACATCGAATGTTCAATGTAAATAATTACACAAATAACTAAAATCAAAAATCATGAAAATTTGATAAACTAAATATAAATCCAATGATTAGAATTGTTTAATCATTTATTATTCCATGATCTATATAACATTTTTCTCCAAATAACACTCATTACTCCTAATGTCACATACCAAATAAATATATTCCCTCATCATACAATCTCTAAAACATCCTAACCATTTCCATAAATAATGTGAATCACCGTAAATAAAAAATAAAAATATGTATGCTAACAAAAATTAAATCAATGTTTATTACTAATTTTTTTACCTTATCATATAATGTTCCAAATATACGATACTTATTTGAAGATAAAATATATCACTTAGTCACCAAATCATATTTTATTCCCTTGAATATATAAATTCAAAAAAATAATTTTACCAAAATGTAATTACCCTTTAATTCAGTAACTGAAATAAAATAAAATAACATATTAAACATAAAAATAATTAATACCTTTTAACTTAATCCCAAAAAATATATAGTGATTCTTCCTCAAATAAAATTTTTACTAAATCAATAACTAAACCAAAGTGTTTTTTTTCACTTAAATATCCCAAAAATATATTTAATCATATTAAAATACCATCAAAAAAATCTCAAAAAATGGTATCTAATCCTTTAAACTTATGTTCAATCTTTTGATTATCATCCCATGAAACTTCATGTTAATCCCACATCACTATAGAATACCATATGTTTACATAGGTTTTATAATCTCATTCAAGATAATAGTTCATAATGACAATATTAATTAACCTAATAATATCCCCTTGGAGTGTAAACCCATGTGTTTAGTGAGGTCTCATTCATTTCACACCATAATGATGTTCTAGATATACCTAGCCAACTCATTTAAGGGTTATTTTCCCAAGGTTTATCTTTACCCAAACCTAACCAACATGTGTCCTTCAGACATGGATGTATTTTTAAGAAAACCCCTTAATAACTATTATAACAATAACCTGATGGTATATTTTAATAATTATATAAATTTTCACAGTCTTCCATTGTGTTATATTACAAAATACAAGTTTTTCTAAATCTATTCCTCATGGTTATTACTAAATTTTATCTGATACCAATGATAACACTCCAAATACAGTAACGGTCACGAACTAGATCTAGTCTCCAAAACAAATGGCACCCGACCCAGCTCGAGATAAGGCCTGAAGGGCGTTCCCGATTCCCACAGGTTGGAACAAGTTCTCGGGTATCATAAAAATAAATTTGGGAATGATTGGCCTGAATATATAAATATAAAACATCAAATGAAACCAAGAAATAAAATATGGATTTCTCAAACCAAATCATCTTTTACTAAAATTCAGAACTGAATTACACAATTTTAAACAATGTTTAAAAACTATTAAAAAGGTAAAAACTAATAAAAGGCAGCCCATGATCCTCCACATGGCAAGAGGAACCGCCCTTAATCCTTCTCCATGACACGACATCACGAATGCCCACTAAACCTGAAGCATTAGAAACAAAGATCCACCCGAACCTATGACAGAAATAACCAAGTCAACTAAAACCTAAAGGTGTAAGTAGAGTGTGAGAAAAATTCTAGAAGGATATCACACTAATAGATTCCATGTGACAAACATTCACAGATGAAAATCTTTTATGTTTTTTTTAACACCAAATGCAAGTGACAATTTCTAAAAGATGCATCATTAAATAAAAAAACAGTTTCTAAGTGGGATAATTTAAAGAATAAACACATTTAAAAAAAATTCCAAAGATGCTAAATTTTCATCCAAATATACTGTATGTCGATGATAAGTCTAAAGGATCTAATTAGCATAAATAATGGAAAATAACCACTAGGAACTTGCTCATTGTGGGTCCCAGGTACCTCATATCTTGGTGAAAGTAACAATCACAATATATATTTGTTTTCATGCACGAGACACTAGTAGGGAATATACCCACAACCTAGTGGTCCCCCATCCTCGTCATCATAGTTTAGTTAGTGTTTTAAGCGTCAATCAGGGTACATGGAACTGAGGAAAAACCTCACGGGATCACTAGCATACTAGTACACGTCCACCTACCTAGATACACGGCTTTCCCTCTTGTTCTCAAACAAGTTCAACAAGAAATAAAATATAATTTACACAAGAAAATACAACAGTCCACATCACATATTAACCAAACATCCCCCATGTATAACACACAAGAAAAAAAAATCTCATTTTTCATTCAAATGCATTTTTAAATCCAAATCACAACAAAATAGACCACAAAACATTTTTAATATCTTCCACAATTCAAAAAATCCTTCAATAATTTTATAAAATATTTTCCGTGATTCTAAAAATCAAATAATAGCCCACTAAATTTTTTCATTATACCATTTTCATAAATAAAATCCATTTTACATATCACACTAACAAAAAATAGCCCATAAACATGTTTCACATCCACATCAAAATTTCATAATTCACCTCAACAAATTAAAAAACATTATCAAGACATTTGACATCAAAAATGACCACAATGTATTTCAAAAACAGATATTAGGTGAAAAAACTCGCCAAAATAGTACATCTACATGCTTTTCCCCTTTGTTTAACAAAATAAAACATTTACAATTTTCATAAAACAATCCCAAGCGGTATAACCATGGTTTTCAAAAAAAAATCAAAGCCTATATTCAAGACAAAAACCATTCCAATATCAATCGAAAATAGAATTGGCCACCCTAAAAACTTTTATTAAACCACCCTCAAGTTTTATAAAAATACCACAATAATACCACAAAATTTACACATGAAAAACACACGTTTTCACAAATCACTTTCATGAAGTACAACATGGTTCTATACATTATAATCATTCAAAAACTCCCTTCCAAGGCCCACATGGCATTAAAGAATTAACTAATCATAATTGAAAGCCCCTTTAAAAACTAATAAATCACTTTCATTTGTTATAAAATACACCCAAACATCTCCCCGAGATCCACACATGAAAAACACCCAATTCCAAGAAAAAATGCAACTACAAAATTAAATGCTTAACCCAATCCATAAAACACCATTTTCACACCAAATACAGCAGATTGAAAAGGATAAAAATTAATAAAACAAGAAATTTAACTCAACATAAAATGGTTATACATGGAATCACATACCTTTTGAATCAAAACCCACGAATCTTTTTTTGAAACCACATCTTCACCTCTGTCGCACCGCAATGAAGTGAAAATGAACCCTAAACAATAATATTTCCCCAAAAATACCCCAAATAAAACCCTATGTATCAACCCAAACTTCTAGACACTCCAGAAATTCATGAAAGTGGGAGAAAACCCTACGGAGAAAGAAGGAAATAAAGATAGAAACATTTACCGGAATAAATCTTGAAGAAAATGACCAAATTATACTATTACCTGAATTTAAAAACATCCATAAAAAAAGTGAGGTTCAAATAAGGCGGAGAAGGTCATTTGGAGATGGAATTGGAGAAAATGAGTATGAATAGAATTATTTATGAAAAAATTAATTTACCTCCTCAAATATCAGAGATTTTCCAAATCCAGAGAAGTCTCACCCAAATTTACAATGAAAATGAGATCCAAAGAGAAAGATGATAACTTTGGGGCACGCCTTGGTAAATGGTCTTGAGTGAGAGTTAGAATCTCCGAAAAACTAAAAAATTGAATGAAATATTAATGAATTAAAAAATTATTTTAATGTAGAAAATGGGATTTTGGGCTGGCCCAACACATTAATAAAGAATTCAAATCCATCATTATTATGGATTCATATGGGGTCCGAATTGATATAGTGGTTTTAAAATACCAGGAAATGCCAATTGAAGAGTGTAATGGGTATAAAATTTTGACAAATAAAGGAGTTATAAATGAAACAAAATATATTTTTAAATCAAGAAATGAGCTCATAATTTGGCCCTAATTTTCAAAACCCACCATTTCCACTAAAATTAATGAGTAACCCCCAAATCAAAGAATGAATTGAAATTAAATGAAAAATATCTTTAAAAGAAGTCATGGATGTGACAGTCACCTAGATCAGTTGGATACTTTACTATATTTTCATAAAATACTAGGGATCGCATCCCAAAGGATTGAATAGTTCATTAGTATTGGGAGACTATATATATACATGATTGATAAATTACATATGAAAATATGAAATTAAAATTTAAAATTATTATGAGATCATTACTATTTGTTCTATTGTTTCATTTAATTCATTTATAGATCCCTTTATAGAATACTAGGGAAAAGAAAAAAATAATAAATGATGGGCTTAGAAGAATATTAAGGGAAACTGTACAATATAATATATCATAAAATATATAAGGCATGGAAAATATTTAAAAGATAAAATAATAATTAAATATTACATATTACTAATAACATACATTTGAACTAAATCCATGGATTAAATTTCAATATAAATAATCACATAGATAGGAATAACTAATTTTAGGATGATAGAATTTATAATGTAAAATCTCATAATGTTAACATAAAGGACTTGTTCCATGAAATCATAAATAAATAGGTAATCCCTATTCTAAATACCCAAACATTTTGTCTCATGAGACCTACTCAGGCAGTTATGGTACAAAATGGGTCATTTCAAAAAATTACTACGTCTAATTCATTCATCAAATTAAATTGTTGAATAAAAATTAAATACATAAACAATATATAAATTCTTATAAAAAATAACATAAAAAATGTTAATATTTTACCAATTCAATAAATATAACATGAAAATACGACATCCAAAGTAATATGGTGGATTTTATGAAAGGTTTATAACCCTATAAATGAATATTATACACTACATAATGTTTACATAGATAAAAATAATTTTAAAAAATTTATTGGAATATTTATTGAGGAAAATATCTTTTTACATTTGAAATAAATAAAAATAAAATAAATAAAATTCTAAAATATTATATTTTTTTTAAATAACCATGAATTCCTATGAATGGATCTTCAATGGAAATATAAGTCACCGTGGCATAGAAAACTATTTATGTGATGTACTTCAAAAACAATGATAATGTTCACTCATATGGTAAAAGGTCCCATGTTTACAAAAACAGAACATTCACTATAAAAAAAATTTAATAAAAGTAAAATATGGTTAAAAATTAATTTCACAAAATATTATAGAATATTATAATAAGTTTTGAAATTTTTTAAAAAAAATATAAACATAGAAGGAAAATATTCTGGATTGAATATAGAAACAAATTTCGGTATTCCTTTAAACCATTATTTTGGTATTTTTGAGAGAAAAAGAAAATTAAAAATTAAATAATACTTGAAAAACTCAGAAATAACTATATTAGTATAAAATATAAGCATTTTAAATTGAATAGAACATATAATTCATGTATCATAGACTTAAAAATAATCAATTTCATATAAGGATCAGATGTTGAAATAAACGCTTACCTCACACTTCTACATAGTTTAGCATGATTTAACCTCATATTTAATAAATTTAAATTTATAATAAATTCCTAGATGAACCATGTATATATCTATAATATAATATATGATCAAATTATAACTCTATAATAATAGTTTACAAAACATTCTAAATAAAATATTCATATTTGATTGTTAACTATTTCATTTTTTCTTTATGATTCAGTTTGGTACTTTCAGTTCATGTCACTTGATCATGGATGAATAATATTTATATTATGATAATTATATAAATATCATATATATTCATTATATATATATTTATAATCATCCATGAAATTTATATGTGAAAAATTAATCACATTGCTTTATGAAGGTGGTAGACCACACATACGCATGAACAACAGTATCATTTTTATAACGAGTTAAAGGGTAAGAATATAAATTACATATTATTTTTTTAGGACTATAATTGTATCATATATATTAAATATGTTCAATATTTACATCATTATAAACATCCTAGTAAAATAGTGATGAAAGAAAAAAGTACAACAATATATGGAGACAGTATGTCGTACACATGAACACACAATGTTTTCAATTTTCATGAGATTGAAAAATATTTAAAATAGTATTACCATTTTAACAATAAAATTTAAGTATATCTATAATATTTTATAAATATTTATATTAGAGTTACACAATATTTTTAATAAGTATAAGAAGACATAAATTTAAAATAGTTGGTGAAGTTGATTACATTCTATTCGATAGTCCTCCTTTAGATCACTTATTAAAGACCCATGAAATGGTATTTAAAAATATAATACCCTCTAATTCATAGATATGGAAGTTTATAACATAACTACAAATGTTTTTGTGTATATATAGTGGCTCGTGATGGTGTAGAAATATGACAGGAGGGTGTCCTTTTATAAGGGAGGGGAGGGAAATTTATTAAAATAGATGAAATCTTATAATATAATATGTGCCCAATCATATCAAATGGTTATATAATTAAATGTATTAAAAAATAAAAAATATATTATCCGAATAGAATAATAAAATAATATATATATATCATTTAACTCATTATCTTTTTGATTAACCACATTGTTAACAATTTCACTCTTAGTTGTAGTAAGAAATTATTCAATCTAAGAGGGTTATATATTTATAAATATGGAAAAAACTGGATTGAAAAGGTCAAGGAATTATATTATAGACGTTTTATCATCCCCATTGTCATTTTTTCAATGTTTCTATGATTTTAAAATCATTAAATAATATATTATTTAACATAATATACAATTAATGTCACTTTCAGAACTATTCACATATTTTGACATTGAATACATCAAGATAAGAATGTAATTGAATATTAAATCCATAGAAATAAATTATAACGTATCATTTAACCAAAAAATTATTTTTTCATCTTAATACATAGAAAAATATTACCTTGGTTGTTTTTAAAATCATTTACATCGATTTTTGTACTGCTTGCACAAGCACTATATCAGTGTAGTGTATCTTTTTTTGGAAAATATAAAAAATACCTCAAAATATTAAACAAATTATCAATATAAAAATAAATTAATTAGGTTAAAAATAAACCTTTATTATTCACTCATACCATTTCTTATACCTACTTGAAAATATAATACAAATTAAAAGAAGGATATGACAGTTTTTAATTTACCTTTACTTTAAATAATATTAAAGTAGTTAACGTAGAAAAATTGCAAAAAAGTTGCATTTATTTGAATTTTGGATGAGTATGGTTAATATAATCTCCTAATATATAAATTATCCTTGTTTTAGATAATGTTAGATACCGTTTTTACATTATTTTTCACCTGAATTACCAAATTTAACCTTCCCAATGTTACAAATATTTATCACAATTACTATTCATAATGTTTAAAAAATAAAAGGGAACTATTTAACAAATTTTAACCTCATAATTAAAAATATTGAATCCATTTTATCAAATTAAATAACTATAAGTGTAAGAAATTAAATTAAGAATAAACCCATGAAATGCTATGAAAACCAGTTTTCCAGAAAATTGAATGTTTAAAGTATTAAAATGGTTTTATATAAAAACTAAGAATGTTTTGAATTTAAATTAAATTATTTATATTATAATTAATAAAATTTAACTAGATTTATATTAAAACTTATTGAAAACCAATTGGTACTTTTTTAATCCTTAAAAATAAAATATATTTTTCAATAAAATCGGTATTTTCACTATTAATTAGAAAAACAATATTTTAAAAAATCCCAAATTTTTACCCTAGGATAATATTGAAATTATGATTCATATGATGATATTAATTTTTTCAAATAAAATTTATAAAAATAACTAATATTAATTATAACATCTATACACAAAACTAAATATAAACCATTTTTTATGAAAAAAATGCCATTACATTAAATTGAGTAATTGTTTATTATGAATTAGTCAACAAATTTTTATTGAGAATAACCATTTTGTATATATATATATATAACATAATAATTTTACTCCTATTCATACCCACAAAATCAATGGATATGTTATAAAAATCATATTTTTAAAATATTATTTCATAGTTTTTTTGGCTTGGTGTTGTGGGTACTATAGACGATCGAAGATAACAATATTTTTAATGTAAAATATAAACTAAAATACTGTGGTATTTAAATTTGGGAAACCATAATGGGTATTAAATAAAGGGTTATTTATATTTGGAAATTATGATTACAAAAAATTAGTACTATCCATTAGAATAACAATAAAAATATTAAAACCTCCTAAATTTTTGTATACTAGATATTGTGTGGTTTTATTGAAATAAAATATCTGTTTTGACAATAAATGTGGAATAAATTATGATACAAATACATCTTGGGGTAACAAGACTGAAATATTCTAGATAGGGTAAAACCTGATCTTCACCCTAGGCATCATTAGTGGGCCTTACTACACACCTAGTTTGGTACTACTGGGGGATATACTCTTTTAACCAAAGTTTTTTTACAAAACATTATGAAGGATATATAGATAATGTATTTTTTTAGTGAATGGTGTAACACATCCTGGAATAATGTTATTATAAAATTTTTGGATTAGACGTAACATCATAACTAGTATCATGTGATTAAAAATAGTATCCCTTTTCTTATTTATGTTTTCTCTCTCTTGAAAAAATAATGGGAAAATAAAAAATTTGTTTGAATAATGGATGTAATGGGAAATGTGCTTGAAGCCTTAACAATATGGAGGGATTTGATGTTAAAAAACATATGATAATTTTTTATCATTTATCCCATGTTAGGAATAATATCCTAAACCAAGTGGATTCTCTATATTCAACAAGGAAGGAACAACTAGTTATTGAATACTTCATGTTTTAATGACTACATATTCTTAGTGGATCTTGAAATCCATTGACCTCATAATAATAGATCAATAATATTGAAATTATATTTTCTATATGCTATTATATTTATTAGGAGAAATTTAATTTGATACTATACCAATTACTGTATAATTTTATTAGTGGTGGACATTAATCAAGAACACTAAGCTAAAGGATGGAGTTAAATCTATAGAATGGGAAGATTTCACGAAAGTTCATTTAAATAAGTGTTTTCCTCACACCATTAGAATGAAGATAGAAAAATAAATCATTGAATTAAAATGAAACAAAATTTAATTGCTGGAGAGTTATGATATAGACTTTACAAGGATTGTGTGATATTATTCATGATTATAGCGGATTCTAATGGATATATTGATCAATTACATGGTGAGATATGAAGTCTCCTATGAATAAATATTATAATTTTAGACATTATGAGTTATGAATAGATAGTGTGGTTTGATATTAAAGAGGAAATAGAGTTTAGAGATACACAATGGTCTCTCAGAATGAATGACAAGAATAATACGATGCATCTAAATTTAAAAAAGAATTTTAACCTTGAAGGAGATGTAAAGAAAAAAACTACCCATGTGAAATAATTATGGGATGGATCAATTATATAATAATGTTCATGGAAGTGGTAAGTGTTACACATGTTAAATAAAAATCTATACTACTCTAAACATTCAGGGACATATAAATCTGCAACATTTAAATACTAATGAAAAATGGGATGTGTTTCATGTACAACATACTATATAATTCCTCATGTGTGGTGAGAATCAAAATTTTATAATCAATGTTCAAATCAGTAGATAATTTAGGGAAACAGCAATCAACCCCATTAAAAGAGAAGTGAGGATGTTCGTGCTTTTGAAATATAGAACACTAAAATCAGAGCTCTAATTGATGTAATAGAAAGTACACTCATCATACACTCCATCCCAGAAAGTTCATTTTTTTTATTTTGGTTCTATGTATAATTTTATTTCACTCCATCACATAAACCATATCAAGTTAAACCCTGAATTAAAAGTGGTATAGTTGTTGGTTTTATATTTTTGAAAAACTATTCAATAAACATGGATATATATAAACCGTTAAATATATTATGGTCAGAATAATCTATCTATATAATTAGTGATAATTATAATGGTATAATATGAAATAATTACATGGATGGATTGGATATCATAAAATAATTCCAAAATCAAATTTTGAAAATTGAAAATTAAAATTTTCTTGAAAGGAAAACCTATAATTATCAGAAAATGACAGATATCCTAACATCCTGATTATCAAGAACCATATATTTTTCCATTATTTATTGAATTGATTGGTGAGTAAGGAGAAGGTAGTAAATTTATAAAAAAGGGTTTTTCATGTTTTCAGTAATATATTCACTTATTTCATAAAGATTTACCTAGACATCCCCCAAAAAGAGAGGTAGTGGTCTCAATTGAACACATACCTAGATCAAATAAACTATGAATGACCCTATATAGAATGGAATATGTGGAATTTTAGGAATTGTATAATTCACTTCATGAAATTTTTGAGGAGGTTTTTATTTAACCAACCATGTCTCTTTGGGATTACTAGTTCTCTTTTTCATTAACATGAATGAATGAATTCAACTGTGAATTTATTATAGATAACTTAATGTGATCATTGTGAAAAAAACGAATTATATTACATGGATTTATTATTTGTTAAACTTAATTTATGGGGGTAAATTTTTCTCCATGATTGACCTCCAACAAGTGTATTATTTTCAGAGTATAAAGGAAGAATATATCTCTAATTCTACCATCCAAACAAGATATAAATACTTTAAGTTTGTTGTTATAACATTTTCCATGACTAATTTCCCTTCCATAATTATGGATTTTTTAATATAATATTTAGAGACTACCTTGATAAATATTTGGTGGAATTTATTGATTATATTCATATATATTACAAAATTATTTGCAGAGCATAAGAATTACCTTATAGTTATATTCCAAACTCTGAGTAAAGAGATGAATGTTTTTGAAATTCATAAAATTTGAGTTATAGTAATAACAAGCATAATGCATGGGATGCATTGTGAATAGTGAATCAATTTCGATTGATATATAAAAGAAAAAGGTTGTATTGTAGAGTAATTATCCAACAATATTGATTTAGATTTTTATTTTACATGATCTAGTGGTATATTATAGTTGTTTTTATGAATAAGATCACAGATTTATGATCCAATAACCATGTTAACTCGAAATGTAGTAATGTTTATCTGGATAACAGAGTGTGATGAAATTTTTATAGAACATAAGAAGAGGTTTTATATTGTACTTATTCCAAAATTACCCTCTAATGGGAAAGGGTTTACCGTTTATAATGATGAATTTCTGGAAGGAATTAGTTTCTTACACCTAAAAAAGAATCATGTGATTTCTTATGCTTCTCACATGCAGAATCCTCATGAACAGAATTATCTTAGCCATGAGTTGGAGTTAGATAAAGTTATCTTTTCATTACAGGTATATAGAAACTATATTTATTAGAATAAGTGTGATATATACACTAACCACTAATTTTTCAAGTATATATTAAAAAAAAGTTTCTAAACATAACAAAAATGAGATGTATAATTGTTATGTTGGACTATGATTGTTCTATTCATTACCCCCCAAGAAATGAAAATAAATTTTTCAATGTATTAAGTATAAAAGAACTTGAAGTTATTATAATTGTGATGATTGAATGGGATCCATTTATCAAGGTCAAGGAAAATATTGAGAAGGTTTTTATAAGGGAAGGAAAATCATTAGTCTTATCTGAAATTATTACACAAAAATCAATACTAGAGAAGTCTAAAAAATAATAAATATATGATCATAACTTAAAAAAGAAGGTATAAGATGTGGAAAAATAGGATGTTTATATAGTTAAAATATTATCAATATGGAGTACTATGTTTTGGTACAAGTATATGTATCTCATCTACTATCGAGTTAAAGAAAGAGATAATAGATGAAGCTCGTAGCTCTTCATTCTCTAAAAAACCTTGAAGCACAAAAATTCATAGAGATCATTAAGATAATTATTGATGGGATGACAAGAAAATGCTGATTTTTAGGTTTATAGAAATATAATAGGAATGTTAAAAAGTGAAGATGAAGTGGAAACTATATAGATAAGTGTAGCAAACCCTACCCATACAACTATGGAATTGGGAAAACATCACTATGGACATTGTTATTATCCTTCCTAAGACATCAGAGGGAAATAATGTTATATGGTTAAAAAATGAGAAACTAGAGATTCCTACACATTGTTTCACTATATGTGTCGATTTCGATTTTGATTACCTTTATCATTAATATATTTAAGAAGTGGTGAGAGTTCATAGGGAATTACAATAAATTGTTTTGGATTGTATCTAAGATTTTGTTTTATGTTCTTGGGAGGCCTTCTATGTAGATTGAAGAAACCAAAGAACATTATATCATCCAAAAATAAATGGGCTGTCTGAGAGGACTATTCAATCCTTGGAAGACATATTAAGGGCTAGATCACTTGATTTTTAAGTGAGTTGGGACCGACGTCTTCCACTTTTCAAATTCTCTGATAATAGTTGTTGTAACTCAAGTACTCAAATGGATCCTTTAAATAACTCTACAGTAAGTGGTGTGGAACTCCGACATACTATGATGAACATGATGAATGAAAAATAATGGGACTTGAAATTATAAAAGATACTATAGAGAAGATACTTGTTACCTAGAAATATATACAGTCCCTTTAGATATTATAGAAGGGTTGCACAAAAAATCAATGGAATGAATTTGAGTTTCACAATATAGATCATGTATTCCTCAAAATTTCACCATGTAAAGAAGTAATGTGTTTTAGAAGAAAGAGGAAAATGAGTCCAGTCCATATTGGACCAATTGGGATTATGGAACATGTTTGAGTAGTTTCCTATCAGTTATCAATACTAAAAATTATTCCCACTATCCATGATGTTTTCCAAATTTCCTTATTAAAAAATTATAAAAAGACCAACGATATATATTGGACACAAAAAATGTGTTATTTTAACCTATACTATCATATGAAATAGAACTAAAGTAGATTATTTATGAATGAAAACTTTTTTGGAGGATCAATACAATCGGGCTTGTGAAATCCATGTGGAGAAATTAAAATTTCAAATAAAAAAAGTGAGATAGAAGAATTTATTTAGTATAGAAACACCTATATTTTGATGTAAGACAAAAATTTGAGGATAAAATTTCACATGGGGTTAATGTGAAGACCCAAAAATTATATAATGTTATTAATAGAAGAAATTTTATTCTACAATGACTATTTTATTATTAGCATATAGAATTAATATTATATTTCATATGAACATTAAAACACATTAAATAATATTAACTATAATATACAATAATAACAAGGAGATAAATGAAAAAGAATAATACATGGACTAAGTTAGGATCCATTATCCCAAATTCTATTATAAATATCACTCCTAAAATCTTGACAATAAAAAATAAAGAGAAGTGTTAAGAACATGATAGAAATTATTAAGGGATGTTTAGAACCATTTTAATAGATTTTGTGAATATGGAACTATGGTAATAGTTAAGTATAAATAATGTGTAAAGTGAAATATTACCACTATGGTTTAACTATTACCTGGCCATTGAAATGTGACTGTTAAAAATCCATTAGATTAGTAATAATATCTAGTATAGTATTAAAATATCATTGTAGAAATAAATTAGAAAATTATTATAATTATATTATTATGTATATTATTATATGTCCAGAGACTCTTTATGAACCATACTTATGATATTATAAAATTTGGAAAACCACAATGTCAAAAAATAATGAGTTTCCTTTTAAAAATATTTTTTATAAGAAATATGTGATATTTATTTAAAATAATATCTTCTAATAGTTTTGAATTTATATTCAAAAAGTAAACATTATATTTTTTAAATTACCTTATCAAAATTAGGTTTGTAAAGAATTTTGATATTTTTCTAAAATATATTACTTTTCTATGAATTTTAAAAAATAATTTATTTTAAATTTTTGGATTATTTTTTGACTTCATAAATACGTAATAATGATTTAATAATTAATATAAAACAATCTAAGTCGTATAATAATTTATTCAATTTATATAATTTAATTTAATGAATTAAAATGAATTTCCAGCCATATAAATAAATTTTCTATATTAAATGGAAAGTATGGTTTTAAATAAATTATTATGTCACAAATTAATCTCCAATTACAAAGTAATACTAAAAATAGTTTTTACTTATAAAAAACAAATATGTAATAACATATCTTATTTATTTCATAAACCATGAGAAAAAACCATTAGTGAACCATGAAAAAATTATTTCTGAACACATTGAATTCAAAGTGTTATATTTGAATAATAAAAAATAAATCTCTTTACCTTACCATAAAAACCCAACTCTTACCCCATTTCATTCAATCTCATGATATTTACCATTACACACCCTCTCTTATTCTTTCACTATGCCATTTGGTGAAGTTCTCAGGGAACCAACCCTCCATGATTAGGATGTTAAATTAAAGGTATATTATTCTCTTCCTCTCCCTTTTCATATAAGTACTTATTTTGTAGTTAGTATTATAATTTATATGTAATTTTTTTTCATAAACATATAAACACCCAATTAATATCTAAATTTTTTATATCAATGAGTTAATTTATTCTCCCCAAACATGTTCATTCCAGAAAAAACATTGTATAATGGATATAATGGAAAAAAATTATTTTATTTTCCATGACTCTATTTTTATGTTTTGATTATCCAAAACTATTGTTATTAATGGGTATTTATATAAGTGTTATTATACTAATTGATTTTATATTACCATGTTTGAAACCCACATTCACTTCTTGTGAGTTAAAAATAATGAAAATTTGAAGTATTTTAAAAACTTATGTACTCAATGATTTTAAATGAAACCTGTTATTTATCCTCCATGAGTTACTAATGAAATTATTTATTATGATCAATGTTTCACACATGAATCAATACTTATTAATGGTACACCTTCATAGTTATCTAATTCTATGTGTATGTAAAAAATCTATATAGACAAAAATTTTAGGACACATTAGTGAATAACCATTGTAACATGTTTTATGAAAGCTTGGCAATGATTCTTGGTGATATAATTAAACATTTATCCTTTTAATGTTGTAACAACATTTCCATGTAATATACCATTAATGTTTTGTTTAATTATCATGTTATTCCTCATGTATTATCCATGAGGTTCACTCGGGTTCCATTTCCTTTGTTTATCCATTAGTGAGATTTATGCTCACCCTATTCTATCAATGTATGTCACCATAAATCACTTAAAATTAGGTGACCTAGGATGGAATAATAAGCGATTTTTACCAACGGATTAAATAATTTTTTACATACTTCATGTATTATGTACCTAGTTTACAAATCAATGAGCTTAAAATAATCATTTTAAGTCATTAATGTAATTATTTTTATAGAATTATGTTAAAAATAATGTATGAAAAAGGAATTCCACTATAATAACCACTTCCTTCTTTTCCAACAACTTTATATAAATCAGTGAATTCCATTTTTCATTACCCAAGATGTTTTAAATAACCTTAGTGATCTAATTAAATTTAAATATGAATCACTAGAATACATTAAAAGTATTAGAATTTAAGGGAACACTTTAAAATGATTGCAAATAGTATTACTTCAATATGATAAATGAAAATGATCATTATAATGTTTATGAAATTCACTATTGAATTCAAAAATTGGAATAATTTAATTTAAAAAGAAATTAAAAACACCTAGCACTAAAAAATATTCCAATTAAAGTAAAGGGATGAATATCCTACATCAATCATACATAAGTAACTCCAAAAGTTGTCTCCTTTAATAGAGAACACCCAAAAAACAATTAGGCACCCTCTAAAAGTCCAAACATCCAAACCCAAAATATTTATGTCACTTTAAATCCCAATATCATCATAGAACCCCCTTTAGGATTCATGGGAGAAAAAAAGTCAAGTAAATGAGTGTAGGGGAGGGATAAAGGGGGGAGAAAAAGAAGATTTGAAACTACCATAATATCATACTTGAAATAAAGGTGATGAATGATGATATCCGAGGATAACAAAAGGGTAAAATCTCACTCCTACACACTATGTATTATCCCAAAATAATATACGGGTAAATGGGGTTTAAAACATAAATTTAAGGATTAAAAAAAGATATAATCTCTTTTAAGAGAAAATCGGTAGCATAGGCTTCATGGTTTAGTAGACCAAGAACGAATAATGAACCTGGATTTGGATAAACATAATAAAATCACATGGTTTGTCCATGAACATTGTCAAACTGTGTACGAACTATGAAAATAACCACTACTAAAAACTATTACACTGGTCCATGGTCATGAATATAGTTTGTTCTGATGGTGCATCAACAACTTAATATAAAAAAATATAACATGTTTATAATATATTTTTTTGGGTCTTGACCAAACCATATGCCACTTGTACACCATAACCATATGTTGAAAAAAATGAATTGGAATGATCTAATGCAAGAAAAACTCTATGTATTCCCTATAACTATGTTAATTAAGCATAAAAATAGGGGAAATCCATAAAAAAACGAAATTTCAAGCTATATACTCCTAAAAAGTAAATTACCCCAAAATAATATCAAATATAACACAAATGTAACTTTTGGGTGTGAAAATTCTTCCCATCACGCCCATTCCAACCCCCATGAATTCGTTGATAACATAGAATAAAAAATTAATAATAAAAACACAAAATATATATGAGAGGAGGGAGGGATCATGAAGACATAACAAGGTATGGGGATAATAAAACACCAAAAAACATACATCTCATCCAAACCATAGACCAAATCCTCAAACATTGATAGACATCTCCTAGCATGATCAAACATACAAATACACGACACTGATCTCTCAGAAGATGAAAACTTGTTATAGTAGTATCTACAAATTTTAATCCCTCTTAACTTGTGAAATAACTTTTAAACATTCCCAAGATAGAAATTTTAACACCCCAAGACCTTAAAATATTTTTCTTTGAGGATAAATTTAATTTCTGTTCATAGATTACATTATATTAAATAAACATTTATGATTATGTTATAAACAACACAATGTTAAGTATTATATAAATAGAACACCATGGTTCTCCTCCATTAAATTCAAGACTAAATTTCCTTGATGGATTATGTAACAGGAAAGACTGAGTATTACTAACCAATATTATATTATTAAAAATTATTTTACTTCCAAAAATTATACAAAACTTAGAAAATATATTAGTTGTTATTAATAGAAACTTATAAAAATATATGGTTTATATAAATTTTAGATGAATTAATTGGATTCCAATTAATTATAAAAAAAATATAAAACAATTAAATATAAAGGTATTTCTTTTTTAAAAAACTATTTACATTCTCACGAATTCGTTTTATCTTAAAATTTTAATTTAATTAAAATTTTTGACTTATATTAATTTAATATATATATATATATATTTTATATTTAATAAATTATTTTGAACATTTTTCTAATAGATTTTAAAATAATAATATATGAACAAACCCAATATTACACATAAAGATTCAAATTTTTCTAAAGGCAATTTTACCTCCTTTTAATGGGGAACTTATTTTAAATTTTAATTTTTCAAATTTTATAAATTTAATATGACTCAATAAACATTATTTTTTAAATGGAAACACCAAAATTAGGTAAGGGTGATATTTTTTTTATTTTTCTAAATTATTTCATTTTTTATAAATATTGAAAAATAGTGAATTTAAATTCAAAATAGTTTTTTCATATAATTTATTTATACAGTTAAATTATATTTCAAATTTTTTTAAAATCAAATTTTATACATTATTTATCAATTAATCCAATTTAAGTCCTTTAAATTGATTTCACTTTGAAATTTGACATAAAATCATAGAAAATATTTGACTATGTTTATATTAAAAATCTAGATTGTCATCCCTTTTATGGGGTTATTTTTAAATTAATTTATTCCACTTATTTTTATTTTTATTTAGAGAAATTGATTTCATATATGTAATAAAAATAATTTATAATGTCAACTAATTTCTTCCTAGTTAAAAAAATTTAGTGAATGTAATTAAAATTAATTATAACGATTAGGAGAAAAATTAGATTAACAGGACACAAAACCATAAACATAAGACCCAAAATGACCTCTACACTTTTAAAAAACCATTTTATGGTCATATATAGACCCTATCCACCATTTTATTTAATTTATATTATTTTTTTAGCAACGTTTCATAGTAAAAACGTTATTAAAATTACATTTTTTAAAATTTACAAGAATGCCACTCCCCCACTATAAAAAGTAACTCACCCCTCCCTCTTCCTCACACCTCTCAATCAGTTTTAGTTTGACCAATACCTAACCAAATTGATTCTTATAAATGTTCTACTTATAATTTCACACACTAATATCTAATAAATATACTGATATGTTTTTATCTAATGGTTCTATCTACAATTTCACATACTTCTATCTAATTGGAAATGCACATACTGTTTCTGTGTACAGTGAAATACCACCCCCACAATATTTTTTCATTCATTTTTCCTTTACCAACTATCATGGTTTGGAATTGTAATGGTCACACTTTTTATATATGATTAATATTTTATTTATAATATTTTTTTTCTAATTTCTATTTTATATAACACTTACCAATATAGTTTTCATTTAACGTAAATATCATAACATCATATGTGGAAGTGTGGACTAATGACCCCTCAAAGCGATGTGACTCATTCAAACTATACCTGGAACAAATAAAGGATGGTTTTGTTAAACCTTTGAAACATATATGACATATATATAATACTGGAATTAGAATACACACACACACAGACACATATATTTATATATATCATTACTTTTCATTCCTTTAATATGAAAAGAAAGTGAAGACAGTGTTCACCCAAAAGGAAATTCAATGTAAGGGTTTTCATCTCAATTTACATTCCATTGATAATTATTTGTTACTATACACCAACTCACTTTATTTTTGTTTATATTCAACACATTTATTATATAATATCATTATACACTCATACTTATTGGTATTTTATGATTTAATTTGAATTATCTCACCTAAGGGTTTAGCATGAGGATTTTCATATGGAAAAATTTTCATTGAAATATTATATTCTTTTGTTATTTCTATATTTTTATTGATATAGTCACATTATTATAATCATTTTTTATTGAATATTTACTCAAAAATCGACATTATTGGGTGATGGATATTATTATTTCCAAAACATATACCATATTAGAATGCAATGTTCTCTTTGACATTTTTATGATTATATGGGGAGTTGTTAATAAATATGAATCCTCTATTCAATATAGATACATTTCAATAAGGCGCGTTTTTAGAATTTAATATATTATTTAATATATGAAGAATTATTTGGAAATGAAATACATGGGTGGGGGACCATTCAATGCAATCCCTATAGGTTAGGGACTAATTAGTGGAATCCCTTTAATGTATTAGTAGTATCATCAGACGAATTAGTTGACCAAATCAGAAAAGCCTAAACTATCTCTTGACAGTAATGGTACTATATACCTGTGAAACCAAGAGTCCAATAATTAATCATTTAATTTATTTAGAATTTATTTATTATTATTATCCATGAAATTATTTCCTTAACATACGTATAGATGCATTTCAATATCTATTTATTGACTAATGACATTTGTTTCAGTTTCCAACCTTTCAATATTGATTATTCCTTAACTTGTTATTGGAATAACATCTGTTGTTAGTAGTTTACCTTTCCATGTTGATTTACAATCATAAATTCATTATTTGTTTCTCTTTATTTATCCTTACTCATCATTTTAGGTCACCTTATTATGTTTCCCTTCCCTAGGTTATAAAGAATAAATATTCAAATATGCTTCTAAAAAATTTGATCTTTTACATATCTAATGATTTATTATATATTTCCTAATTTAATACATGGAATATTTTATGTAAAATATTTTTCCAAAAATAATAAAAATTTTGGTCCATTGAAATTTGAATATTTTATTTATGCCAAAGTAATAATACAATGCACCAGATTTGGCATTTCTATGGTTGGGATGTTATGGTTGGTATTAAAGAAATTTTAACATCAATCATGCAAACTATATTTAGGGAACATATATTATGGAATAGAACCATATGATATAGTTTGATGATAATTATATAATAAAATTATATAATTTGGGTGAGGTTAACATTATGTGGATATTTCGAACAATATATCACTGTTTGGATACTACAAGTGGATATAGTTTGGGTAAAAATGTACCTTTGGATAACAACTCTGAAAAGGTGTGTTGGGCCTAACTCGGTTTCACCTCGTATATAAAATGAGAATTACTACATACTAGGTTTTACACTCCTGGAGGATACGCTAAGGATAATTAACATTTTCCTTACAAACTATTAGGAATTATTTGAAGGAAAAAATTCACCCAAATACACCATGTGTATGATTATTATATTAGATATACATTTTTTCAACTTATTTTAAGTATTTTACATGTTTTGGGAATTTAAAATATGTTTTATAATGATATGAACTAATTTATTGTATGTCTTTATATAAAAAAGTCACCCAGTTGAAGGAATGTGAACCTCAACAATTTACATGATCCAAAGAGTAATAAGGATCATATCTTTCACGGCCTTAGGGTGATATTTAAAAAAGAAATAGTCTACCATAAATTCTTATCATTTGAGGACATAAAATCAGGTGGTAACGATATGGAAAAATAATTCTCTATGCCTTCTCAATTTGAAAAAAGTAAAAAATTAATAGGATGGGAGGTCAAAATAAGTATAAAGGGAAAATGGGAAAGATGTACTTCCCCCAATGTGATAAATGTTGAAAGGATCACCCTGGTACTTCTGTTATGGGAATCAGAGTTTTTTGTTAGTGTTGATAAAAAGTCAAAAAAATCATGATTTCAAGGGAAATAATGAAAAATCCAATGTGAAATGGTTTCACTATAAGTATATGGGACACTACACAAATAAATGTATCTTGCATCAATAGAATATACCCCAATAGAGGCTAATGGATCGTGGTTATGATTATGTTACTACCACAGATCCAGAAGAATGATTAATGCGATTATATTTTGATTAAAAAAATATGTCATTTGATTTATTTTATTAATTATATAATAGTAATAATAAAAATGTAATATATGAAGATTTTACTTTAGTACTTTATATTTATGGTTTTCAGATCACATAATGATTGGTACCAAGAAAACTTATTCAATAGAAATAATAACGTTTTTAAAAAATACATGGTTTAGTGAAGGATTACCATTAATATGTTCCTAATGTTAGGCCAATCATATTTACATAAATAAATGATTGGTTTAGATTAGACAAATTGGATAATTTCTAACTACCATGGATGTAAGAAATAATTTATTAAAATGTGGTTTGTGATATCATTAATAGGGATGACATCATTGTTTTACTTATGAAATGAATTTAATGATCTATATTCTATTTAAGGAATAAAAATTATTCATGTTTTTACTAAAGTTTTATTATAATTCATGTTATTACCATATTCACATGTTTTGTATATGATTATTAAAATCCACATCATATAATTTAATATGCTCATTTTGGAAATTTGATGACCTTCCTTATAAATTGTGGGATCATAATATTTTTGAATGGTTATCCATTTGTGAGTTAGTTTAATTTGTTATTTGGACGTTTTCTTAGATGAAAATTTATTATTTCACCACATGATTCATATAGTCCTAAGAAATGAAGTAGAAATAGTTTAATTAAAAACAAAAATACAAGACTATTTTTATGAAATAGAAAGATATATTTGATTTTATTCTTATAGAGTGAAAGAATTCTTCAACTATATAAAAATGGTCTTGAAAAAAGTGATTCTCTATTATCATCATTTTTAGGATATCATTGACCATTTTTATAATAGTTACTTAAGGAAACATGGTCATAAAATTTTAAATAATATTATATATCACTCCCCATTTGAACTTGATTGTTGGATTATTCTTATTTATCCATGTTTTCATTTCCCACCTATGTTCTCCAACTAGGGAACCTGATTGCGATACCATTTTACATCCCTTCTATCTTATCAAGAAGATATGTTACTAACATAATACCTGATCTATATTTTTCAACAATAGTTTATTTTCAAATATCACTCCCTTGATTGTCAAGATCAATTGTGAATTGTGAGGATGCAATTTATTCTTGGCTTGGAGAAGTTTACACCCCAAGACATTAAAATATTTTCCTTTTAGAATAAATTTAATTATTTTCTATATTGGTTTATACAAAACACCGAGTTAATATTATAATACCTGAAACATAACGTTTATCTTGTTCTATATGTCGCACCAATGTCATCTTTTGTTACACATAAGAATTACATTCCCTGATAGTTTACATAAGACGCAAGACCATGTTTTACCGAATATTAATATATTATTAAAAATATTATTATTTAACATAATAAGATACAACCTAGTTACTAAATTAGTGGTTATGAATATTAAATTATGATAATATATTTTTTACACAAATATATAATGAATTAATTGGTTTCTAATCAATTATAAATGAAAACATAAACCAATTGAATATAAATGGATTGTTTTTATAGAAATACTATTTTTATGTTCATGAATTCATATTTTTCATAGTAAATTATATTAATTAAAATAAGTGATTGATATAAATGTAATATTTATATATATATTATTTAATAAAATATTTTTAACATCCATCTAATATATTTGATAAGCACAAGATAAGAATGAATCAAAAATTACGTATAAAAACCTATATTTTTATAAAGGAAATTTTATTGTGTTTTAATGGCGCGCCTATTATAAATTTAAAACTTTAAACTTTCATAAATTTTATATGGAAAATATAAATTAATTTTTGAAATAGAAACATAAAAATAATGTTATGGTGATTTTTTTTTATTTTTCTGAATTATTTCAGTTTTTTGATGAATAGTGAAAAATACTGAATTCAAATTCAAAACTGATTTTTCATTTAGTTTATTTATATGGGTAAATTATATTTTAAATTTATTTTTAGGACATATTATATCAATTATTTATCAATTAATCCAATTTAGTTCATTTAAATCAATTTCTCATTCAAATTGGATATAATAACGTACATACTTTTGAACATTTTTTACTTTAAAAACCTGCATTGTCATACTCTCTACAGGATTAATTTAAAATTAGTTTATGCCACTTATATGATTGGAATTTGAAAAAATTTATTTTATATTTTTAATAATTATAATTTAAATTTTTTAATAATTTCAACATATTTTCTCACAAAAAAATAGTGAAAGTAATTAATATTAATTATAGCGATTAATAGAAAAATTAGCTTAATAAGAGACTAAACCATACTATTAAGGCCCAAAATAACCTATAATCATATAAAAAATAAATTTTATTCTAGTATTCCGACCCTATATCACATTTTCTCTAAAGTTTTAATTTTATGTTCCACTTTTCACTGAAAAATGCGGTTTGAATTCCCTTTTCCAAAAATTATGAGAATGCCTCTCCTCTTTCACTAAAAAACAGAAACCACCCCTCCCTCTTCATGAAACCTCTCAAGCCACATTGTATCAAAAAATATCATCCAAAATAGATATTAAAAATCCATCATGTAATCTTATATGCCTCCATCTTTTTTGAAATCCATCCAAGGAAGCACTTTGGTGAAAACCAAAAAGTGTTTCCCAAAGAATAGATAATATCCTTTCTCAAGATTATTCATTTTATTTTCATTCTCCAACCCCTAAAAATATATATTATATTATTATATAATAACCTTATATCATAAATATTCTAATACATTTTTATTATCAGGGTTTTACCTATTAATGAACACACTTCCATCTAATGGGTAACAAAATTACCATTTATTGTATGGAGAACTACCGCCCCACAAAACAATGTTGTTTGTTTTTATTTACCAACTTTCATGGTTGGGAATTGTATTATAATTAATTTTTTTATATGATTTATATTATATTTATAATTTATTTATTATTATTTAGTTTTTATATACCACATACTCTCAGGATTTTTATTTTATATAAATATGATAACATCGTTTGTGGAAGTGTGGACTACCACCCACTCAAACTTATATAATTCATTTACACTATACATGGAACAAATAATGAATTTTTTCATTAATACTACATGAAATATATGAAATATATATGATAATATAATTATAATTTACATATATATATATATATATATCATTTACATTTCATTCTATTAAAATTATAAATAAATGAAGGTAGAGTTCTTGCATACGTACGACCTACCGTCTCCATGAATAGTATATTTCATTTCTAAACTTTAAAATTAATATATTATTCTAGATACATATATAATGAATATATATATGTGTATATATGTGGTAATTAAATCACGGTTTACATTATCTATATTATGAAATCGTGATCTTTGTAACAAAAACAACAATTAAGAAGTTAAAACATACTTGAGAAACTAAGAAATTAACACCCAAAATAATAAAAATAATAAAATATTACTAAAAAATGGGTAATAATATATTATAAGAGGATAATATATGATATAATAAATATTAATATGTTTATTTAATAAGATAGATGCCACGACCCATCCTTGGGGCTCGTGTCGTGACTACCCCAAGCCCGCCTTCCATAGGCCAGGGGCTGGGGACTAGCACCAAAGGCGTAAATCCCGACAAAAAGGGGAAGGCATTGCCTTTATAAAGTAACAAAAACCACAGAGTAATTCAGCAGAAGTAAACACTAAGTAAACTTAGTACAATAGTAATTTCGGAAAAGTAACTGGGCCAGAATACAAACCCAAACTGAAAGTAATGTACAACTGGAAATGAAGTAGAGCAACTGAAAAAGTAAAGTAGCAACGCCGAGCCGTCAACTGAAAATCCCACCTGAAGGGTGGGTACAAATAGCCTCCTCAGCTCTTCGTGTCCTGTCATCCGCTATGTGTACATCCCACCCAGTGGTCCACCTATAGGTACCGACTCGTCGTAAAATCCACCTCTGGGCACCGAATCGATGGGATATCCACCTCCGGGCACCGAATCATCGTGAGTTCCTCCTCCGGGAACCATCCAGCTCTACAACCCTCAACCTCGATCAGTGATGTATATCGTCTAAAACCAACACAATGTAGTGCGGGCGAACCCCGTGCAGGGGTGATTATACGATACTCAGTAGGGAACCCGAGACCCCTAATGGTCTCCCGGAATCCACAAAGGATAAACCACAAACAAAAGATACAATCACGGAGTATCATCCAACACTACTTAGGTATATTCCCATATATATACCTAAGTCATCAATCCAGTTCAGCTCCAACTCATGAGCTCAAGTACAATCTAGTCCACTCAGGAAGGTAAAACATAATCCACACAAGAGAGCATAATCCATTCCAAACATGAAAGAACAACTCAATCCACATAGGAAGAAATCCAATCACATCGATGATAATGAAAAAATGTCAAGAATCAGCTGTAAAGACCCAGAAATTTCAAGGAAATTTTTTTTTCTTAATTTTCATTAGAATTTTACAAGAACGTAGTTTCTAACGGTGCCTGATTCTGAGGCCCGGTGTGCCCAGAATCAATTTCTGAAGTTTATATCGGGTACATTCCGTGAACGAACAAGCGGGTTTTTCTAACTGTTGAACCGGTGCTCGAAATCAAATTCAGAGGGTACCGATGGATTCGCAGTGCCAGTAATTGCTTAAGAAGATCTTTTTTGGAGTTGCGTTTTCACGGTAGGAGTTTTTAAAAAATTTTGGAAGATGAAATAAAAATTGAGTTACAATTTTTATTTCTTTAAAGTAGTTATATCCTTTGAGTGGATGTTAGGGAACTACCCTTGAGAGGATTAAGGTGGGGTGGGGCCCACACGAGCCCAACCCCTCACCTTCCCCTAACTTCATAACTTTCCCACTCTTAAATTTTGTAACTCTCAAAAAGAAACTCCTTTTTTTTTAAAAAGTCTACCCCATAATTGTGTAGGTTTTTCGTGTAATTAATTTTTGGGTTCGTTTGATTTTTAAATGAATTCCTTGGCTTGTGTGTTAATTAAATAAGACTAAGTCTTATTTCGTGGGAGAATAGTTGATGGTATGAAAGGTTTTGAAGATAAATCTTTAAGCTTTGAAGAACTTATTCCTTCACGAAGAACGCAATTCTCCGAAGAAGAACGATTCATCTCCTTGTTGAAGAACGTGAAGAACACCGAAGATTCGACAAAGAACGTCATCTCATCTTGCACCTTCTCTCCACGTCGAAGGAAGCGAGACACCTCATTTTTCATCGGGCGATCACGACGGTGTACCTTCTCCTCCTCTTCCTCCACGTCAAAGGTAGGAGACACCACCGCGGGGACCGTCACCATTGAAGATGACTTAGCTGCCGACATCAACAGAATCAGCACCAATCTTCTGCGACCTCCGATCATCGCGACCCTTGTCTATTCCGCGGCTCGACAACGTGTGATGTCTTTGCAAGTTAGTGGTCTATTGATTTTTGTTCGTGAAACATCCTTTGTCATTCCTCATCTTATATTTTTGGTCCGCTTGTTATCATCTTAACCGGAGGAGGTCAGACCGCACGAACACGACCGACCCTCCTCCCCCTTTGTTGTTGTGTTGTTGCGGTTCGGAAGATGGTGGCGTGGTGCGACGACACCGCGCAGGAACCTAGAAGAATGTGGCAAGGATGCGCGGCACCATTTCACCACGCCGTTGAGGCCGAATGAATGTGTGGTCGTAATTGGGACCATGAAGGAGAACGGAAGACTCCACAGTTTGTTCTTTTGATGTGCGAAATGACGAGCATTGACGGAACGGGCAGCAGAGACGATTTGATGTTTCCGCAGTGAAGAACAGGACACGAGATGATCATCGGTGCAAATGGAATTGAAAACGGACCACCCAAGCAACTCCGGTGGCCCGCGGTCACCACCGGCGGCGCGGGTCACCGACGGCCGGAGGCGGTGGCCGGGTGGCGCCCCGGCACGCTGCCAGGAGAAACCGCTGCGGCTGAAGCCGCTGTGGCGAGCGAGTGGATACTGCGGCCGTGCGGGATCCAAGGGGATGCGGCGCGCGCTGCGTCTGCTAAGCCCCAACTTGCTGGTTGAGCCAGCGAGTCACCCAGTCGAGTCAGGCCAGCTTGGGCAGACCGGGTCGGGCCGGCATGGGCGGACCGGGCCGGGCCGCACCCTGCCGGGTCAGACCGGGCCCAGACCCCCCATTTTTGGATCACATCTGGTCTTTTGTCCATATCTAGGGCTACGAACCTCCGATCAACGCACCGTCAGTTGCGTAGCGATCCTTGGATCTATACGGTAATTTCAGTATGTTACACTCAAGGTTTCGGAAAACATTGGGTTTGGCCGGGTTGGTTCGGATATGAAACCAACCGGGCCCTCGGAGCGGAAACACCTATATCTTGAGCTCCGGATGTCCGATTGACATGACGTCGACTTCGTTGAATTCTTCTTGATGTGACGGATCTTTTGGATTACTCTGCTTGAGGTTTGGACGCCATCAGAGTATGGTCGGGTTGGTTCGCTCATGAAACCAACCGGGCCCATAGAACGAAAAGGCCAATAACTCACAGAGTGGGCATCCGATTGACGTGTCGTCTGTCTCGTTGAATTCCTTTTGGACAGACAGAACTTTTGGCATACTTCGCCTGATGGTTTGGATGTAGTTGGATAATGGCCGGGTTGGATTGTACCCGAAATCCAACCGGGCCCCTGGAACGGAAAGGTTGATAACTTTTAAACTGGACCCGCGTTTGACGAACTGTCAGCGGTGTTGGTGATCACATGGAGAAATGATACCTATGATTATATCCTATGAGAGTTCGGGGTACAGTTGAGATACAGCCGGGTTGGTTCACACATGAAACCAACTGGGCCCTAAGGACGAAAAGGCTAGTAACTCACAGAACAGGCGTCCGATTGACGCGCCGTCTGTTGCGTTGAGACCCCTGTGACGAGGGGGTCCATTGAGATACTTTTCGAGGAACCTTGTGATACTTGTACTATCAACCAGTAGAACGTGGAGCGGACCCTCCCAGAGACGAGCATGCAGAGTACGTAGACCGTGTAGCCGGCTGAGACCTGACGACTGCTTGACCGATCGACTCGGGGTGTTTCAGATAGCCCAGTGGGGAGCGCTTGGTTGTAGCGGCATACCCACGGTGGAGGAGCGCTTGGTTATATCGGAAGACCCGCAGTACTCAACAGAAGGAGTAACTCTGGAGGTTATGAGGGGGAGATCTTGGTTGTAGCGGCAGACCCATGACGGAGGAGCACTTGGTTGTAGCTGCAGACCCGCAGTACTCAATAGAAGGGGTACCTCTGGAGGCTATGAGGGGGGACTTGGTTGTAGCGGTAGACCCATGGTGGGAAGTGCTTGGTTATAACAGAAGGCCCTGAGTAATCTACAGGAGGAGTACCTCAGCAGTCTTAGGTTAGTGAGCAGTACCTCAGAGTCATGACAGGACTACTGTACACTCCAGAGACGGGGCTCTTTAGCAGTTACTAGTTCGATAATGAAAATCCTAGTTTGAGCTGAGTCAATGAACATTGTGTTTACCTCTTGATTGAGATGGGTCACTTGATAACTTAGGTATATTTAATGGCATATAACTGGATAGTGGTTATCCGTTGATTTCATAATCTTGTGTTTCCTCATGATTGAGATGGGTTACTTGATAACTTAGGAAGGTGTATGGGCATATACCTATGTAGAGGTTATCTATTGAGATTTTCATTGTGGTTATCCTTGTTGGTTTTAGTGAGACCATGAGGGTCTCGGGGTCCCTACTGAGTATCGTTATTCTCACCCCTGCACTGGGTATGCCCGCAAATCGTTGTGTTGGTTGCAGATGATGGGTAGTGCTGACGGAGGCCTAGTGTTTGAGGACTGGATGGTACCCGGAGGTGGACCACCCGATGAGTCATTATCCGGAGGTGGACTTCACGGCGAGATGACAAACAGTGGAGGTTGACGGGCGAGATCATTGAGGATCTGTGATATTTGTACCTACCCTTCAGGAAGGATCTGAGGAGGAAGACCCAGGAGCCGCTTCCGTTCTTCCAGCTGTTGTCTTTTTCTATTGTACTTTTGTTCAATTATAGCTGTACTTTCAGTTGGGTTTGTATTCTGGCCCATCTAATTTTCAGCACTTTCTTTTGTACTTAGTGTTTTACTTCCGCTTTTACTCTGTGGTGTTTTGTTTACTTTTATAAAGGCAATTCCTTCCCAGTTATCGGGATTTACGCCTTTGGTGCTAGTCGCCAGCCCCTGGCCTATGGAAGGCGGGCTTGGGGTAGTCACGGCACGGGCCCCGAGGACGGGTTGTGACATCAGCTCACACAGGTATACATAATTTGTAAAACGAAAGAAGACGATCAGATGTAGTTACTGATTCATCTAGCTGGGACCCACGTGGGATACTAGACCAGCTAAGCTGTCAGACTCACGTAGAATACTAGTCCAGCTACTATGTCAGACCCACGTAGGATACTAGTCCAGATACTATGTCAGACCCACGTAAGATACTACAATAGAGGTCAATACTGTCAGACCCACGTAGGATACAAGTACAGTAGTCATCACCGCCGAACCCACGGAGGATTCCATTACAAAATTCTTCACCGTCGAGCCCACGGAGGATTCCAGTATGGTTGTCATCATCGTCGAACCCATGTAAGTTTCGAGTACAAAAGTATTCACTGTCGAACCCACGGATGATTCCAGTATGGTTGTCATCGTCGACGAACCCACGGAGGACTCCAGTATGAAAGTCTTCACCGCCGAACCCATGGAGGATTTTTGTACGGTTGTCATCGCCGTCAAACCCACAGAGGATTATAGTATGAATGCCTTCACCGTCAAACCCACAGAGGATTTCAGTACGGTTGTAATCGCTACTGAACCCATAGAGGATTTCAGTGCAGTCGTCGTCGCTGTCGAACCCACGGAGGATTTCAGTGCAGTCGTCATCGTCGTCGCAGTCGTAGCTAGCTCTAGGGTTCCCACACACAGCATTCTCATTTCCGAGAAGGTCCGCTCCACGAGCCATGGGGGTTGATACATCAACTGACACGTAGTCCAGATTTGAAGTATCCCAAAGTTCATTCTCTTCATTAGAAACTCAACGCAACAGATGGCGCGTCAATCGGACGCCCCGTATGAGAGGTATTGGCCTTTTCTTTCCAGGGGCCTGGTTGGTTTTTAAGTCAAAACCAACCCTACCGTACTCCAACTGCGTCCAAAACTTGAGCGGAGTAATCCAAAAGGTCTTTCACACTAATAGGAATCCAAAAAAGTTGATGGCACGTCAATCGGACGTCCGGAGCTCAAGTTATAAGCGTTTCCGCTCTAAGGCCCCGGTTGGTTTCGGGTTCGAACCAACCCGGTCGTACACAAAGTTCTCCGAAACCTTGAGTATAATATACCGAAACGACCATCTTGGTCCAAGTATCGTATCTCAACTGATGGTGCGTCAATCAGAGGTCTGTAGCCCCTGTTATGGGTGTTTGAATGAAACTTCTAGATAATAGGGGGTTCGGGCTCGGTCCAAACCCTGCCTGATACCTCCTAGGGCGGCCCGAACAGGGTCAACCCGACCCGGGCCTGGGTCCAGCCTGATAGGGCGCAGCGCGGCCCGACCCCGCTGGCGCGACCCGGCCCCACCGGCGCGACCCGGCCTGGCCGGTGCTGGCGGTCCGGTCCGCTCGGCCAGCCCTGGTCCGGCCAGGGGAGGGCGTTGGCGGCCTGCTAGCATGACACATAAGCCACACCCCTCAGCTTCCAAAATGCCTAAGCCGTTCCGGTTTGGTCCACTGCCGTGGCTCAGCTACTGCGGTTCTATTCCGGTGGCGCGCTGCCGCCGCCGGTCGTCGGCGCCACCGTGCCGGCGAGGCATGCCGCCGCTACTTTTCATAGACCACCAGACGCGCACCAGTGGACCGTTCCTCCTGCTTCTGTGCCTATGGTTACTACGGGAGCTTTATTTCACTGTAGAGACTTTAAATCACCATTGCGGCCCATTTCGTCGTCTCCCATCAATCCGCACATCAATAAATATGCTGCAGAGGGTTGTCAGACCGTGTTTGTTCGGCCCGCGCCCTCCGCATTTGATGTTATCAATTGGAAATCATTTAAACACATGCTTTTAATCATTAATGAGGGTACAATTTATTCAAGTAAAAATTATATTAACATCATATTATTAAAATATCATGCTCTAGAGATAAAACCTCTCAAATGTAAATTAAAAAAAAATTCCCTACCTCAATCCATAATACGTCAATTACAAGGGTATAATTTATTCAAATAAATGATACAAACACCCTACAATTAAATACCCACGCACGATGGTATAATTCACATAAACACTATAAAAAATAACCCCCTACCTCGAAATTGACGTCGCATGTCTGTCATCGTGATAGAACAGCGTCGCGGAACAATGGTATTGATACCGTCGACGTCAGAGGAAGAAGAACATTGTCGTTGGTGTCGGTCTCCACAGTCGGCATCTTCTCCCCTGACGTGAAAGAAGAGAAGAGTATTTGGTCATTCTTCGTCGAGAGAGAATGTTCTTCTTCGTTGGAGGAAAAATCTCCCTCCCCTCCTTCTCCTCCTTAGCTCTCCACCCAGAAATTATTCCCCCCAAAAATAATAGTGTTTTCTCTCTATTATTTTTATGGCACAAAACCCAAGAGTCATCCCACATAAAGGTGACAACACATGGATTAAATGTGGAGAGATGAATTCAAAAATATTTGAATTTAAAAGAATGAATTAATCTACTTTATTGATGGTGGAGTGTTGGAAAACATATTAATACATGGAATTCCAAGAGTTCAAGGGGGTTTAATGAAAGTTTAAAAGGGGTAGTGTTCATGTGGGCACCCCAAAAATTATCCTCCCTTTGCAGATATAAACCACCAAGTAAATAAAATAATGTCACACACTATTTTATTTAATTTATAAAAGAAAACCCAAAAGTTAACTTCTGCTCTCGACCAAACACAATTATGGTGAAGGTCTTCTTAAGCGAATACGAGCGACGCGAGTTCATCGGTGCCCTTAGATTTCAATTCTGAGTTCCGATTCAAAAGATATAAAAACCCGCTTGTTCGTTCACTGAACGTACCTGACCTAAACTTAGGGAAATTATTCCAGACACACCGAGCATCAGAATTAGGTGCCGTCTAAAACTGCGCACTCATAAAATTCCATAGAAATTAAGAAAAACAATTTTCTAGAAATTTCTGGGTCTCTACAATAGAAACATTCTTAAAACCATTATATAGGAGGATAAAGGACGTTCACACAAAAGGAAACCCAATTTTTCAATTTTCATCATAATTTTTATATAAAACATAATAAGTTGTGTATATCAGAATAGTTTAAACTGTATCGTGAGAGTAAAGGTATCATGTTCCTATGAAACATGATGTCTACTAATTAAGTATTTCCTATATTGATAATACATTGATTATTATTATAATTATTATCCATCATATTATTGCATCAACAAATCTATTAATGCATTCCATTAACAGTTTGTTGATTAAATGGATTGTGTTTCAGTTTATCACATTTACAAATAGATTATTTCTATATAGTTATTTAAATGGAATTTGATATCATTTATTTCTCATTATATGTTGATTTAATAGAATAAATTTTTTATTTATTACTCTTTACTTACACTTACTAATAATTTTTACCTCACTGTAATTATGTTTCCTTTCCGTAGTTTATGAAGAGAAAATATTTGAATAATATTTCAATAATGCTAATATTTGACTTAGGTTATGATATATTTTATATTTCCCAATGTAATATGGGAATCATGTATGTAATCGGATTTTTAAAACTAAAAAATTGTTATTTACCTCAAGAATTTAAGTATCAATCTATTCCAATGTAACAGTATAATGAACCAACTTTATGATTTCTAGGGTCTGGTCATTAGGGAAATACCACCAAGGAAAACAAACTACAATAAAAAATTGAAAACAAAAACCATTCACAAATATACAAAATATTATGGTAATGAATCTCTTAAACTCAAATAAATAAAAACCAAAATGGAATTCAAATTATCAAATAGAGATTCAACTAAAATCCAACACATCGCATATCACCAAAATTGAATGATATCTCAAATAAAAACATCCTTAAAACTTATAAGACATGGGATCTAACCTTGGGTCACAAAATTACGTGGAATGTGGGATCTGGGACCTCATATCCAAATAATTATCTCATGGAGAACCCAAAATGTTTGAAATAAACTCCATGTAGTAAAAAATATCAATTGGTTTCATATCCATCCAAATCTTCTAAAACCCAAAACCAAGGCACTATCATGCCTAAAAAACAAAACAGAACAATATCATATGTATGACAACATCCTTAAGAGACCAAATAAAACGTGGAGTCATAGTCATAAATACCAAAACCAATACCATATAATTTAGGATGTAAAAAATCATCATGAAATTTTATCAATGAGGTTCACTTCAACATTATTGACACACACTAAACTAATTTTTCACAATGACCAAAATATGAAATAATCCAAAATATTTTGACAAATCCACCCCATTATTTCTTCAAGTACGTCATAAAAACTACCAAGCCTCAAAAGTATCTATATTTCCATGAAATTATGTATGGTGACTCAATAATTCCAAGTAAAAAAGTGTTCCAACTCTACAAATCTATTCAAAGAATGGAAATTCTCAATATCTATAATATCAACTCCTAAGAAACAAGGGACTCGCCAAATGGTTCAACCAAGAAGAAAAACACTTTGACATTTTTTCAACACCTTTATAGAGGCCCAAAATAAGAATCAAATAACCCAGATGTAACCAATCCAAATTTATCTAACAAATGTAAATGGTTTATATCTACACAGAGGGACCTACAAAAAATAAAAAAAATTGCAAAGAAAAAAATATGTTGAGCCTATATTTTCTTTAAAGCATACTCATTTATATAAGGAGTTACAAATTCATTTTTTAATGGTACATGTAATTCTAAAACAATCCAAGACACTTTAAAAACACATCACTTAAATTAAAAAATTTGTGAAAAAATACATATATCAAATCACCATATTTCAAAAGTATTCCAACAAACATTTTACAAAAACACACACATACCTTGATATGAAATAAAATTATTTGAAATAAAACCCAATCTTATCTTCAAAATGTTTATTTTTTCCATAATTCTCATTGAGTTCCATTACAAAACTAATACTTTCCATGAATTTTACTTCCATTTCAAAAAAGTTCTTAGAAAAATAACTTTTATTTGAATTAATTCCCATGAATTATAATCCCCTTTAAAAAATCATCTCCCAAATATTTTAATTAAATAAACCTATTTAAAAACATTTTATGATACTCCAAGACCACTTAAGAGTAAATAATAAGACTAGATTTTATTATGTAAAAATATTAATAATTTTAAACTTCTGATTTGAAACAATTTTCCCAAATCAAAATGAAAAAAGAAAAAAATAACCATTTGAAAAATATTTCATAAATAAAACATATATTTATTTCATTCCCATTACAAAACTGATTCTATAAAAAAATAAACCTATAATTTTTTTTATTCAAGATATTTTTATTAATACACAAAAATATCCTTTAAAAATATAAAGTTAAATAATAAGGAATAATGGATCAATTGGATAATCATCCAATGAATAAATTATATATAAAATCCCCTTAATTTTCCTCAAACCAATTGAAAAAAATCATTGGAGTCAATTCAAAATAAAAGAAAGTGAAACGAAAAATTCATGGAGAAAAAAACAAGTCATGGTTTTGTCACATAGGTTGTATAACCTTGAACCAACCATTAAAAAACTTCTAAAATGGTGTATAGACCCTTCTGTATTGGCTTCATATGGTTTTCCTGACTATTCGAGCTAATCATGTGGTTCTGGTTCATCCTCAATTTTTACCTCATAATCTTAAAGAGACCCATAAAATCACCAATATAATCAATGTGGATCAATAACCTACACAGAGTATATCTATTATGTTTCTATGGTGATAATAATGTTTATTCTATCATGACACACCAAAATAGAAAAAAGAGTTTTTTAAGAACCCAGACCCTCTTAAGAATTTTGGATCTAATTCAATTTTTAATGAATTATAAAGGTATGACCTTACACATCACCCAACCTTATTAACTAATTGGAACAAATGGAATTCCTGATCCTGAGAATTTAACAAATAATTCATGGGTGTCAACAATCTACATGGGAATAATTTCACTGACTAAATATAAATAACCACATCTAAAATTTTACATATGAACCTTGCATAACCTATTAATTTATTTTATTCTCATGCATAACATTTTAAATAAAAAATATTTAACCAATCAGAATAATAAGAAGAAATTATAACAAGAACAACTCATAAAATGAATCAATTCATATGCCGAAACAAATAATCATCACATATAAAAATTTCAAAAGGGAGAATTTAGCTGTGTATGGTTGATATATTACCATACAAAAAAAATAAAACCAATTAAAAACCAATACCAACTATCTACTTATATCCCATAGTCACTTCCCACATCCCACGCCATCTACAATTAGACAAACTGAATAACACCAATAGAGTCTTGAGCCTAGAAACCTAAATGAAAACATGAAAACTGTATGAAACCACTTGTGTAAGCTGGGTGTGTTATAATCATGCCTTGTTGGATTTCACCAAATGGTTTGTGCCCTTTATTTTAAAAATTCCTCTTTAATACTAGTTTGTATTATAAATATTTTTATTTATTTTTAAAATAAAACCAAATAACACTCCATTAAACAATTTCAAAAAACAAAAGCTGTTCTTATAGTAAGAAAGGGCAGGAATAATTTTTTTTATTAAAACACTTTTTAATCCACAGATAGAGGATCATTAAAAAAATTTAAAATAATGTTCAAATCAATTTCACCTTTTTGAATCATTTGGAGACACCTTTTTATAAAGTATGCACACCACATTCCATTATAATGAAATTCTAAAACTATTTTATAAGTGGATTTGAAATTAAAACAAAACTATAAATGGAATCCAAAATTGATTACATATTGGTAACATTAAACTAACAGAAAATAACAAAAGGGAATAGTGTCATGAAGTATAGTTAAGAGCTATGGGATAGAATCAATGCGTATAACATAATACTAAAAAATGTTTAAGAGGAATTAGATATTATGGGTAACTCCCTAGTACCTAAGTAATATATAGTAAACTAGTTACTAGAACCGTAGGTTAGAATTAAATAATCTATTGATGTATTGGATGTCCTTTATATCTAATCAGGTCATAAAATTCATCAAGACAACACATAACAACCTTAAGTTACAATCTATCTGGAGAGCCCTCAATATCAGTGGACAAAAACCTATAGCTAGAAAATAACATATCTAAGGGGGTGATATCATCAAGGCCATTTACTAACTAATAGGTTTCTCATAAGAGAGATTAAAGGATGTTATAAAGTGAATAACACAAAAATGACTAACAAAATTTAATAATGAAAAACAATAAGCTAGATCCTACTTGTCACCTCCAACTCACTCATATCAAATTGTTTCTTTTCACATGTGTAAGAATCTATAAATATGACAAGAGGAATCAATACCCACTTAGTAGTCCATATACCAAATAATATAACCATGTTGATCCATTGAGGGCCTCCCACGCACTTTTAAGAGATACACTACAAACTGGAAAAAAATAATTTTATTTTAAAACAATATTGAAATTCAAATCCATTTACACTATTTTGAGATATATTTCAAATCCATTACATAAAATAAAATTATACGGAGATATTTATAAAATATAATTTAAAAATAAATCTCAATTTCATTAAAACCCATTTAGAAAATCTAACCATTTTCTTTTAAGAAAAAAAATTTAATAACCCGGAATTTGTATTTTTCTTGAAAAAAAAGATAAAAAACATTTAATGATAAAATTAAATTTAAATGAGACAATTATGAAACCCTTAAAATAATATTCATTTATAATAACACTTAGAAAAGATAGAGAAAAATATAATAATTATAATCAATGTGAGAAATCTATTTAGAATCATTATTAAATTCACTAAGGAAATATGATGAAGTATTAATTTAATAAACCATGGAATTTTAAATTCCAAGCACTAAATGATATGATAATAAACGGGAAGGAAAAAAATCAACATCAATCAATCAGTGGTCAACTCATAATTTTTCACCTTCTATGGAATACACCTAGAAAATTAGTTATGGACTAACTGTGATCCCTAAAGACAAATAACCCTTATGGTTTGGTAACCCCAAACCCTAATCTCGGACTAATATCCATACTAGGGTTTATAAGAGAAAACATAATCCAAGAAAATTAGTTAAGGGGTAGGAGATATGGAATTTATAAGAGAGGAAGTTCCATTACCTCAATATAATTATATAAATCATGGTGAAGAAGAATGAAATCCCAAAATAAGGGAGTAAGGAAGTTCCCCGATGCCCATGGAGGCTCATAGTAAGAGAATATAGGGTGAAAAGTGGGTTTAAAACATTAAAATTTAGGAGTTAAAAAAAATTATGAATTCACTTTTAAGTTAAAATTGGGAATCCTTCATGGTTTGGTAAACCATTTGAAAACCATGAAACATTTATTAGAAAAGAAAAAATGACTAAATGGTTTGGTCACATGGTTTACCTATTTTTGTTTCAACCACACAAATCAAAACTATTAAAAACTATAACAGATGTGCTTGTTCACTCAAATTTTTTTTCCTAACCATGCATCAACACCCTAAGAGAAAAGATAACTTATGGTATGCACTATATTTTCCATGGTTTTGAGCAAACAATGCGTACCCTTTCACATTTACCATGCACCGAACAAAATTAAATTTAAAGAGTATGTGAAAGAAAGTATACCCATTTTCCCTTTACCCATGTGTTCTAATCATGAAATATAAGAAATAATAACAAAATTATAAATTTCAAGAATGAAGCTTCAAAAAAATTACTCAAAAAATAATATAAAATATAAAACAATAGTGACATCTAGGTTTCATGGTTCATATCAACATGATATTGATTCTACTATTCACACCTCAATTTAAATAGTGAGGTATAATATCCACGAAAACCATCCCTCGCCTTTGAAAGGATGTGATTACCTTTTATAAGACCTACCTTTGTCACACCTAGAGACACAACCAAAATAAAAATTATATTAAAATAAAAATAACCTATCATTTTACTAGTATAAACTCAACCTAACATTCCTTTTTATGTTTTAAGAATAACCAGATTTTATTTTTTTTAGTTGAGGTATAACTGTTGTGACGTTTTTTTTAATAAAGTATGTATAACCAATACTACCTTTTAATGGAGCAACAAATTTTTTAGATTTTTTTAAAGATAAATCTAATATTTTTGCAGCTAAATTTTTTTATTAAAATAAAGGAAAAATTAATGGAAAATAGAAAATTGTATATAATCATGTTAGTGTATAATAGTGATTTAGAAGTCTTCATTGTTTATTTAGAGACATTCAGAATCTGTATTTAAAGGGTACCTCGATAAATCCATCGAACTATATAGCTCATTATTTTAAAAATTGAATTGATAAATCTGGGGTATTTTACGTTTACACAACAATTTTCATTGGTTGTTATTTGTATACAACATTGAAATAACTAAAAATTATAAAAAACCATATAATATTCATCATGTGGGTGTTTCCTAAAATCACATCAGATCTTGTAGTTTAATTGTTAGATGTAAAATAAACATGGAAATATTACTATTTCCATAATTTTATGTTATCGGATTACTCAAAAACTATTTCACTCATTATATTTAAATTAAAAAATTTGAAACAAATTTTCAATTTTTTTGAAATCATATATAATTAATTATAAAATATAAAAAATAATTGAAATGAAACTAGATAACATTGTAGGAAAAAGAAATATTAAGACCAGTGTGTAATAGAGAATCATTTTGAAAAAGTATCTTTGTTTGAACTACGTATTCTATCATTAAATTATTAAAAGTCATTATTTATTTATATCATAATTTATAGGCATGATATAGAATACGAACTGGAATTTTGTGAGATTTCTCGAAAAATATCTATTATTTAGGTGTTATATATTGAACTAAAAATGTTAATTTCTATATTCTCTAAGTCATATTGATTAAATATGCATATGGAAAAGTGTTTTATGTAGAATTAAATTGTAATTTATTTATATATATGAATAAATGCCTTTATAACAAATATTATATTTTAATGAATGTCAGGCACAATAAATGCGAGCTCTGACTACTTAATGTGTGCTTTAAATGACACAAGTTCTATATATTACATTCTTTAATTTCCCACTCATATGAAAACCATATCATCATTTATCCTACAAAAGGATCATGTAATCTACATCAAATATTGTAAAACCCATTATAATAATTCTAGAGTATCCAACATAATTTTTTATTCCTCATTAATCACTTGTTATGTTTATATAACCTCTGTATTGCAAGTATGAACCAACAACATGAAATCATAAAACAAATTTTATATAATTAAAATAGTCTATACAAAGTATGATTTTGATATTGTAGAAAATAGATGAAACCAAAGTATGTAGGTGAAAAAATTATATAAAAATTCCACCTAAGTTAATTATAAAGCCTTGTATGAATATGTATTCATGTAATAAAGCATTCATTTAAAATGATTTCTATACAATGATATTTCCATGTAAGTATATTTTTACATAAATATATCACCACATGAATAGATTTATGATTTCGTATAAGATTTTTTTAATCTATGAATGATTAATTAAAAGTTAAAATAACCAAACTAAACTAAAAATATTCAAAAATTTAAAAAATTAATATAATAAATAAAATTAAATTAACTAAAGTGTGGGATTTTTAAATATTAAAATATTAGAAGAATATAGAACAAGGAGACACTAAAAAAATCACATCTAACATTCTACCTATTTTGAAATTTTATAGAACTATACAAATATACACAAAAATATACCCCTCATTAAATGTTATAAAAGTGTATAGTAAAAAAATACCCCTTTTGAAAACAATAATTTTTTAAAAAATATATCATAACCATGGTAAATTAAAATTATAAAAACAAATGCTTAAGAAATTTACATCTATAAATTTTATGAAAAACAAAACATTACATAATACATCCTTAAATTATGAATTAAAAAATTTGCATTCTGAAATAATAAATAAACCATGCTAAATAATTCAAGAATATACCCCTTTCATTTATTTAACTGAAAAATCAAACAATAATGTGAAAATTATAAAGAAAATATATATTTAACCACTTTAGCAAACATGAATTCTCCCCAAAATATTAATAGAACCAAAAAATAAAATATCAAATGATAAATAAGAATTTCATTCACTAGGAATTAAAAAAATAATCAAAACATTAATGAATCATGTTTAATAGTTAAAATAAAAAACTAGTTACTCCCCCAAAAAATTACATATTTTTTAAAAAATAATCTTATGATTAACTAAAAATAGTAAATCTTCCCCTAAGATAAACAAAACAAAATATTAAAATAGAAAAAGAAAAAAACAACACACATAAAAAAATGTATACACTATAAATACCTATATTTTTTGAAAAATTATAAAATATAATTTTAATGAAATTAAATAATTCCCTCTAATCAATATACCTCTTATCTCAAATAATATAACAGCTATAAAATTTTATAAGTCCTTCTATAAAAAATTGAACTTCTAATAGGATATTCAAAAATAATTTATATGATATTCAAAGAATTAAAAATCAAAAAGTTTAAAATAATATTATATAAAGCACATTCCATTAAAATAGATTCAAAAAACATGAATAAATGTTGACTGGATAATAAGTAATAGTTTCATACATGTTAGCATATCATATATTAGACAAAAAATGATAATTCATGTTTTTTATAAAGAATATACTTGGTCAAAAAGAGTGGTTTTGGTTCCACATGGTCTTTATAGTACATTTCAGAACCCAAACTAAATTAATTTTAATTACTTCGAAAATCACCTATGGTGTAGTAGATAATTATGTTTTGTTTCATCAAAGTGGATCTAAAAAATATCTAAAACAAAAATATTCATAATTACAATATAATCCATTTTTAAAATAAGTAATAGTTGAATAAAAACCATTATTATATCTTTTTAATTAAAATTATTTAAATAATCTTTATGACCAAAGTTGAATTTTGAAATGGTTTTTATTGATATTTTTTTAAATGATTTATTTTTTCATTATGTTTACCCAAATCAGTTTTTAAGATATCATTTTTCATCTGAAAAACATGTAAATCATCATATTATTTATCATGATTAGATAAATCAACAGTCCTCAATATTCTAATCTCCTCTATAGGCTTCCGATATTTTTTTTTATATTCTAGGAAAATCACCTGACAAAAGGCAAAATTTTATTTCTTTAAATTCAATATTTTTTGAATGAAAATAGTAAATACTCTCATTCTTCTCTTTAGGATACCCATTTTATAATTTAATTTTTAGCACTTTATAATCATTATTCATTAATTTTTTAATTTAAAGGGAAAGATTCATTTTCCTTTTGATAATTTTCTTAAATTTCATTTTGAGTGAAAAATGTATGGAAGTCATCTTCAAAATTTTTTACTAATACAAATCAAAAAATTTCTTTAGCTCCCTAATAATAAACTTTTCATTTGATGATTTTTTAGAAAAATTGGTAATAAAATATTCTACCTCAATAGATGAATCTTGAAAACGAATGTTATGAGAATGTTTTACTTATTTATACAATGAACCCATAAACATTAATATTTTTTCTTGTACTTTTTATTATGTCCATTTTTCCTTTATTTATAGAATATTATGGCCCCATTTTTCTACATTTTCTTCACAAAAATCACAGCAGTTCTATAGATTTAATAACGTTTAAAAAAATTATTGATATTCCCTTCATGAATTTTTTTCTTCCTATCCAACCGTCAATAATTATTGAATTTACTATGATTTTTAAATTCAATAGAAAATAGTTAGATCCAAAATAGATATAAATAATAGTATTTACCAAGAATCTAAAAAATCAAGATCTCCAAAGGGAAAGAACTGATATGAATAGTTTTCTAAGTGTTAAATGATGAGATGTTCTATAGAGGGGGTGAATGTTCAATGATACCGACTTCAGTATCATAGAGATAGTTCCTTAATTTGTTAAATAGGAATAAGATATAATGAATAATATATCAAATAAATTAATAGATTAGTAGTATTGTTAAAATAGATATATAATTGATATCCACATTACATACAAAACTGAAAGTAAAAAAAGAGTTTTATTGAGTCTTCCATTGTTCCCCCTTTCTGTAACATTGTATACCAGTCATAATTCACTTCTTGGGATCTTGGAAAAAATTGAAACATATGAAAGGGGTGTTCTCTAATGATTAGTAAGGGTAAGCATATAAAAGGACTTATAAGTAAATATGGAATAAAAATATAGAAAGGTATTTAATTGAAAGACATTCCATTTAAAAAACCACATTAGCTAGGAAAATAAACCAAAAATATTATAATACTTGAATAATCGCATAAAATTTCATTAAATAATATCATAATGATGTTATGCATAATGCTGGACAAATAAAACATATCGTCGAGGCCTCGTCGAGGACATCTGAAAATAAATGGATAATCCCTCATCCAAATCAATATCTAGTTTGTATCATAGGGAATACAAATACATTGAGGGTATATATGGGACCCTACCAATATCCTACTATTTCCAATACATTCCTCATATTAATTAGCTAAAACATAAACAAAACATATATATATATGAAATGTAAATAACTTTCCCTAATCAGTAAACGTAATCACGAACCATGTTGAGTAATATGGTAGACGATATCAAAAGAGCACATCTATCGTCAAAATGAACATAAACCATTTAATAAAATATTGTATATGATATAAATTTCATGAAAGCATAATATTCAAGAAATTATATTGATATAGATATAAATAATCTATATAAAACCATTGAAAATTCTTGAGAGATATACCTTTTTTACAATAGAACCATTCATTAAAAGGATTATCATTCAAAAAAGAAATTAAATTTTTAAAAAGAAAAATATAAAATTATAAATGAGGATTATAATAATGAAGGCTTTATGATAACGGGAAATTCCATTCATTCCTTATAAGTAAAAAAATTCTTTGATTTTTATTTTGTATGAAAAGTCATACAGTACATTTTTTGGAAAACAACTCGAAGAATCTTTTTTATTTTTTTTCTAAAGATTAAAAAAGGGGTAAATATAAATTTAGAAAATAATTGGTTAATATTTAATTTTTTTTGAAAAAATAGAAAATATGGACATGGAGAAGGAATATTCCCCATTGGTGACTTAAACAAAAACAATCCTGATTAACGATGAAACTGTAAAATAACATATTACCACATTATAATAAGAAGAATAATCAGCCCCATGAAATATTTAAATTATATGGATATTAAAATACCATAATATTCAGAATATTAGTCATAAAATACATTCATGGGAAGTATATAAACCTCATAAAATAAATAAGTAGTGTACAGGGCATGTGTCTCAGAGAAATAAAACTGACACAAAATCCCTTACATTATGCCTTGTATCTAATCGTACTCACTCAAAAATCATATATAATAAATATAGGATTCTTATAAATATATAATAGAACCATATTAATTTCTATTATACCAGATATTATTTAATTTTGACTTTATATTACCCATTTATTAAAAACATTTTGTCAGTGTTATGTTTCGGGTAATAACTGCTTTGTTTTCTACATGTGTTTTGATTTGTGATATTTTTTACTCTTAATTATATAATGATTTAATATTTTTAAGGATTATAACCATGAAATTAATATCATATATATTCATTATGTCTATTTTTATAATAATCTATAAAATATAGAAATAGAAAATGAAAGACACCATTCATGGAGATGGTAGGTTGTACGTAAACATGAACATTGCATCCATTTTCATATCGTTTTGAAATAAATAAAGTAAATAATATAATTCTGGTAGATATATTATTTCATATATATCATATAAAATCCCTAAACCCATCCTCATTATATTCATTGTAAAGTGTGATTAAATCATTCCATTTTGAGGAGGCGGTGGTCCACATATCCACAAACAAATTTATTGTATTTAGAAAAAATGAAAATCTAGAAGGTATGTGTTATATAATAAATAAAGAAGAATAAATAAATCATAAATATAATATATATATAGCATAAAAATAGAAACTCCAACATTATTCCCAACCATTAAAGGTGTTAATTGGGGAACAAACAACATTGGCACCAGGGTCGTAGTCAGATGTTGACAAGAATCATGATTGTGTATCCCATTTGATAGAAGTGTGTATTAATTTTGATTAAGGACTTAATATAAAAACCAATTATTTTATTTAAGGTATTATTTATTTTATATAAACATTAAATAAATAATTATTTATGGTAGTTAATGAAGAAGTAAAACAACAACACTCATTGATGAATGTTACCTCATCTTTGGATATCTCTTTTTGATTTTCACAAAAGGAATTCTTTGGTCGAATTAATGCCCAATGTAAGTCTTATAGGATGAACAAACAGAATTTTTTATGATAAATTATAATTTTTTTGATACATAAGGATAAAATTTGTCTGATATAGTGAGGGAGGATGTGCCCTTTTAAAATTGCAGTGAGGCACACTTTTTGGAAACTCTCAAAATACTAAATTAATAAAAATTATTTTTGAATTTAAAATAGATCCAAAGTGAGTTATTTTAAATATAATATTTCTATTAGTATATATATAATGTCATAAAATAATTTTTATATTATATTAGTTCATATTATTATCCTTATCTTTTGGATTTAACCCTTAGTTAAACCATTTAACTCTTACTCTGACAAATTGGCTTTTTTACTCTTTATGGGTTAATGTTGTTACTATAAATGAATAAAAAATAACTGTGTAATGGTCTACAATTAAAAATTATTGAAATTAGTATTATAAATTTTATATTTTTATGAAGTTTATATCACTTAATAAAATATTATTTATTTTAAAATATCCTTAATTTCAATTTTGACACTGTTAATTACATTACTTCTAAAAAATTATCAACACACATGATAACATAGAACCAAAAACTTTAATAAATATATAATATTTCTAATTAATATATAAAATTACTTTATGACAATAATTATCTCAAATTATATTAATTTTTATATTTCTGATATCATTTATTTGATATTTCTTTTAATTAAACATATACAACTTCATTATTGGGAAAGCCTTTATGGTAATTATTTATTTCTTAAAAATTAAAAACAAACATATATGATGAAGATAAAAAAAATTATATTTAAATTTACAATTTTACTAAAATATATATTCTGAATGACCACATATAAAAAAGTAATACTTATTCAAAAATGACAATGGTATATTTAACTTACCTTAGAATAAAATTCTAAAAAATACTTAAAGTCTTCCTCGTGGCTCCAATAGAACATAAAATATGCCCAAGGATGATTATGGCTGAAACTAACATGTCTATTAAAATTAGGACGAGTTTTATGATAATTTTATAATACATATAATATTATTTTTACCTATAATTATCTAATTTACCCTAAATCGTTGTAATTTTGAAAAATAATAAAGTTAGTAGTAATATTTTATAAAATTAAAATGGACCTATATGCTAAATATTTACCTTCTAATTTAAAATATGGAATCAATTTTAAAATATTTATAATAAATACTTTTTTTAAAATTAATTTGGAATTAATCCCATTGATGGAATGAGAAAATGAGTTATTTAAGTGAAAAATTTCAAAACATTGAAATGTTTTTATATGAAAATAACATTTGAACTTGATTAAAATGACCTAAATTTTATTTAATGATAAAAATTTATATAATTATAGTTTAAAACCAAAAAAGAATAGAATTTAACACAATAAAATATTTAGATAAAAAAGTTGTCTTCAATTAAAATTCTATATTTTATCACAACTCATAAATAAATAAAAATTATCAAAAAATATAATTAAAATTAAAAATTAATAAATTTTAATATATTATTAAAAATAATAACTTTATTTTTTAAAATAGAATTTATAATAGTGTGAAAAAATTGATTCAAAACAAGTGCACCAAGAAAAGGAGGTTAAAATACCTTTTTATAAAAATACTACTTTTACACATAAAATTGTATTTATTATTATATATTTTCAAGAAAACACATTGGAAGATTGTAAAAAGTTATATTGAATATTATATATATATATATGTGTAATATAATCAAAGAAGTGTGATTTTTTAATTTATTGGTATGGAACACACTTGTGTGCATTTAAATAGTTTTTATAAAAACATTTCCTTTATATTAAATTAGTTTTTTATTAATTTATAATTATTTGGTAACCAATGAATTCAATAAAATGTTTTCATAAGTTATTTAATCATATTCATAACAAAAAATTTAATGGCTATGCGATAATTTCTTTTTATGTAATAATATTAATAAAACATCATTGTTCATTTAAGATCGATATTACATGCCACTTTATCTATAAAATAGATTAATTTTCAAAAGATACAAAACATAAAATCTTGGGGTGTAATAGAGTGGATCTATTGAAACATTAAAAAAATTAATAAGATTGCAGTTAAACATAAAAATTTATAATTTATGTGCATTGTTAATGTAAAAATTCATCATCAATAAAATAATGAATGACAAAAACATTTATTATAGTTGTGATCAATATTATATTACATCAAAAAATCACACAAATATTTTCCTTTAGTGATATGGTATCCCTAAAAACAAACCCTGAATTGTTAAAGGATGTGATAAGCTATAAGTTAAATGCCTTATTTACCTCTTAATGCACAACCCAAACATCCCTTTATGAGAATATAAATAACCCATGTTTTAAAACTGTATACCCAGCATGAAATTATTTTTGAAGTGGTTATAATATCCCACCATTAATTTTTCTTCTGGAGTGCTGATTGTCCTACCTCAAAGAACTCAGAAAAATAATTTTTAAACCCAAGTCATTGTAGTAGTAGAAGGAATCTTGTTTGTATTCAGGGAGGACAATTTTATGGTCATGCTTCTTGTGAGAACTTGGTTCATACATGGTGAAGGGTCAATGGGTAGATGAACAAGTAGTGTCCAGATTAATTTTTTCTCCTGTTTCATTATTCATAATTTGATTCAAACACTATCGGATATGATGGAATCCTTTTTGTGAGTTATCAATTCATATTAATCTGTTATTGGTGATTTTTATCTCTATACTAAGTTATTTATGGTTTACTAAATATTCTTGTTTTGTAGATCTACACCGTTCTAGCTTGAATTGGAGGTCAAGGTTGGATGAGCATAGTCATACTGTAAAGAGGTAGGTGGTCTTGTTCCTCTCGTTAATTATTGAGATTTTTATATCTCTTTTTGTACATCACTCCCATGTTTATGGGGCCACCTTGAAAGTAAATCGATCCTAATTATTACCGAATTTTGTTCTGAAATTAATTTAATGAATTAATGCATGTTTGTCTTTATTGTTTTATTAATGGCTTCCCCGTGGGTGCATTTTCATCAGATAATAATTGTTTATCCATTTTTCCTAGGATTTCTATGGTTATTCATTAAATTACCTTGTACGGTTGTTTAAAATGAACTTGGTCATTATATGGAACTGGAATTGTGATGAAATTTTATGTTTTTTTATTATTTCTTAGGGTTTGTGTTTTTTCTTTTCCCATGTTCTGTATTTTCAGGTTTAAGTATGTTAGAATGTTTTATCAAATTTTATTGATTAAATGGTAAATAGAACTGGGTGATACATGGGTTAGGATTAGAACATCGTGAATGGACTCGCATGACTATTGTACCTTAAACCTTGGACGACACATGTGTTCAGTTTAGATCGCCATTGGAAGATTCGAGATGATTTCTAGTTATATGTTATTAGTGACACTTGCATTCCCTAGTAGGACCACCGAGGACAGAAAAAAATTACATGATATTATACTACACCTAGAGTGACAATTGGGGCTCCCTTATAAGACCACTAAGGAAGGACTCACATGAACTTATACCAACACCTATGGTGACACTCAATGCTCCCATGTAGGGCCACTGAGAACTAACTCATAGGATATTGGTAGAATTAAACCTAATGTGATACTCAAATTCTATCTTATGAATCATAGGAAAAGACTCAGGTTATAATTTCAATTATGGAATGGGATGTATTTTGACACGTCTACCAAGACAAATCACAAGCATGGATTCAGTCTTTACTTACCTGTTTAGAAGGTCTTATTAGACTTCTGTTTTTCTTACATTACTGTGGGGAATTTCGAGCATAGGCCAAATTCTGATACATAAATAACTCAAATAGTTGAATTACTAATAAACATAATGAACTTTATAAATGAATTTAAGTTCATGTACTATTGTTTACTTTTTAGTACCTCATAGTTTACTACATTTCACTATTGTACAATAATGCTACATATACTCACTGACAGATTGGCATAGACCTTTGGTGGTTGCCTACTGTGATATATATGTCTCACCCTATTTGGGTCAATTTTTGGGCCCAAACAAACTATATTTATGAAGGTGTCGAAAATGGAAAAGCCTCTTTTTAAGGTACCTGATTATTTCCTAGGAGCAAGAGAGAATGGTCCTTGCCAAGGTTTGGGATTCTGATAAGTTTCACATTGTGTTACCATACATTGGTATTGTATTGTACTTTATTGTAATGTATCCTGTTTTCATTGTTTCCTTAAAACATGTGACATGATGAATCATTTTGATATTTTATTACTCATGGTTATGTTTATCCTTATATCATCCATTGGTTACTTTATTTTCATTCTGTTTACTCCTTTCGATATTGTCATTATTTATTCCTCTATGTTACACTCTTATAATTATGGAATAGTTTCCCCACTATCACACCTTAGTCCCTCACACCTTTTTAGTATACTATAGTGTGTGAGGAAATGCACTTGAGGCCATGTGGCTAACAATGTATGGGGCACCAGTGGAGGGGATTCCAGATCCAGGATGTTACAAAGTGGTATCAGAGCATTTTTTTCTTATGTTTTACTTTTCTATTTGGTGATGATATAAATGATATAGAATTTGATATTTATCTATTCCTAGGAGTAGCTACCCCATGTACATGGAAAATCCAAATTGCCTCAAATTAAATTGTTCTTTTGGATTTTGAGCTCTTAATGTTGATTTGATCCCACCATTAATTGATGAACCTGTTTTTTAATGTTATTATTGATATTATTATGGTTCTATAGTGAAACTCAAAATTATGAGGGTATTCTGTATCATTCATCATATAGGCACTTTTTACAAATCACATGAGAGGCATATTTTCCATGCCATTTAGGTAGAATTACCAATTGCATGTCGTTGTGATAGATGTCATGCTAGAGATTCATGTGGTTGTGATATTACCTTTATATTTATTCTAGCTATTTTGATAGGTATATTGGTATGTGAGATGGTTCGATTAGTGTGGACATCATGCCTTGATCCTTGAGGTGTATGGGCCCTCTTGGATCAGAATTTGGTAGATCATGTTTCAGAAAAGTGATACTTATTCTGTCTTTATGTTCTGTTTGTGGATGGATAACATTGATTTGTGGGGTGTATGAGCCCCCATGTATCAGAAATTGGAATACCACTAGTTGGTTTTTTAACATAAAATTGGTTTTCTAGGATATCTGGATTTTTTATCGAGAAAATCCCAATTTACATGACATGTAGTTTATTCTAACAGTTTGTGTGTTCATCCTATTCAAGGAATATGATTTTCAAACTCTTAAGATGTACAATCCATGTACCATATTTACATTCTGTGTGGTAGTTAACCGTGTTTCCAACCTTGTGATATGGATCATGGGATGATGGGTTCTTCATGTACATGGTAGTGTACTTTCATTACATGTTGTGTGGGCTCACTCAGGCAGAACCCAAGTGAATATGTCTGTGTGGGAGAACATGTCTTAGAGGGAGACTGGTTTACACACCATATACATGCCTGCCATGCCGTGTACCTGGGGTTAATACATGCCTAGGCCGGCGAGACTACATGGGAATGTAAAGACATAATGGGGCATGTGGTGTATGATTTTTACACCCCATGTAGTCCCATTTGGAAAACTTTTGGGGGGTATTTTCCTATTTTTTTCAGCACTCTTGAATGGGAATCCTTGATAATGAGCTTGAACTGAGATGTGTTCTTGACCATGCAGATTCATGCCACCATGATGACCTCAACCTATGCACCATAAAATTGGTGATGATCATACCTTGGAGGTGGTAGGCTAGGATACACCAATGGATCCTGTAGACATGCTAGTTGTGGTACCATCTATTATGATGGATACAAGTGCAGATGTACAATTATCTGAAGGATTTATGAAGATTATGCAATATTTTAAGGGGCAAATGTAGTCTAACATGTCTATGGTATAGCTGACACAAGTTTTCTATAATTATAATCCACCTAATTTCTCCAGGTATGGTGGACCACAGGCAGAATAATCATGGATGGTGGCCATGGTTTCTATCTTCGTGTACTTGGAGACACCTCTTGAGAGGAGGGTCAAGCTCATGACTTATATGTCATTTGATTCTAAAAGGAGATGGTATGATTTTATCACTCGGCTAGGGTGTCCTCGAGATATGACATGGTATGACTTCCAGTAGACCTTCTATGATTATTATTTTCCCGGGACACTGAGGATTGACCGAGCATGGGAGTTCAAGCACCTTGAGCAGGGTATACATTCAGTTACGAACTATTATACTCGATCTACTGAGCTTCATCATTTCACACCTATTTTGATAGGTGATGACGTATCAAAGTTAAAAGATTTGAGGATGTTCTAAGATTAAATATCTTATAAATGGTGAATGTCTTTAGGTCTCTTTTTGTCTATGCTATCATTAATTGGTGTGGATAAACAGGCATAATTTTTGGGATGCTAATGGTGTGATCCAAGGTAGTTCAACACCAATTTCTAGTACTATCTCAAATGGCAAGGAGAAGTGTCATCTAGAGTTCTCTCACGGTGACAGTATCAGTGAAATCCTTTCATCCGTTAATCAAGTGAGGTGATACCGGTGCGGTAGGCTAGGGCATATGAGGTCCCAGTGTAAGAAAGGCATAGTTTAGTGTCGATATTGTGATAGGATGGTCATTCTGTAGTAGTTGTTTTGGATGTTCCACCAATGGATTGTGATTGGGGTTTTACACTGACTCTACATTCAGAAGAATGATCTATAACTTCTTCTCAGATAGGTAACAAGAGAATTTCTGGGCATTTAGGCAGAGGTGGTGGTCGTGGCTATGGTAGCCAAACCCTAGGATCATAGCGACTGTAGTCCAGTTCAGATAACTATAGCCAGGATGTTTCATAAAGCCATGGTACATGCCAGACATATGCAGAGCAATAGACGCAACAAGAGTGGGATTTCAGACATTCTAATGTCTAAGGTACTATTTTTTTGGCCTTTATTTTATCTACTTCACTTTCCAATATAAGGGATTCTCATAGTTTCATACAAGTTTTCGTTATGGAGAGCCTTAGTCACTATGTTTTTTCTTCTGACAATGTTATGATGCTAGAATATACATTATGAATAAGAACAATATATGTGTATCAGTGTAATGAGTGTCCACTTGAGGTTGGTGGGTGTCACTTCTTTTGGGATCTCTATGTCTTAGAGGTGACATGATTTGATGTCATACTCAGAATAGACTGGTTGACCTACATTCAATATTTTGTTGATTTCTATCACTATAGGGTGAGTTTTACATCAACAGAAGGTAGAACTTGTCTACATAAGGGTGAATGGGATGTCTAGGCAAGTTGAGCTAGACCAGATCATCGTGTGTGGGGTGGGATGACAACCTAGATTGTGAGTTTATATATGGATTACTAGGGACAATGTCTGGATGATTTCCCCCAAGTCGCTCATGGTTTATGGGATGTTTTCCCAAGGAATTATCAATCTTACTTCCAGTCATATAGGCGGATTTTACTATCGTGCTAGATCCAGGAGTTGCACCGATATCAATTCCTTCTTATAGGATGTCTACGATGGAGTTTATAGAGCACAAGAGGTAGTTGGAAGAACTGGAAGCTAAGAGTTTTATTGAACCCAATACTTCTCCTTAGGGTTAACCGTTCTTTTTTTGGTGAAAAGGTATGATGGTACCCTTAGTCTATGTGTGAAATATTGGAAACTGAACCAGTTGATAGTTAAAAACCGATATACCTTTCGACAGATAGATAAACAGTTTTATCCACATTGAAGAGATCAGGTGTTCTTAAAGATTAGCTTAAGATCAGGATATCATCAGGTACGTGTTCTACCTTCACACATACCTCCTACAACCTTTCATAGTATGTATGGCCTATATGAGTACATGGGTATGATGTTTGGCCTAATACATGCACCAAATTTTTTCATGGTGTAGATAAACCAAGTGTTCCATACTTAACTAGATTCATTTGTGTTGGTTTCATGGATGATATATTGGTGTATTCTCACAATACAAATGACCAATCCAAACACATTGAGATCATTTTTTATACACTACAACAACATTTGTAATATTCTAAGCTTGTAAAATTCCACTTCTAGAAGGATCAGATTCACTTCCTAGGTCATTTCATCTCAGAGACATGAGTATTAGTGGACCCAGAAAAGGTGAGAGTAGTTGTTACCAAGGAACATCCCAAGAACTTTTTTGAGGTGCAGAGTTTATTCAGGATAGCTGGTTACTACATGCATTTTAAAAAGGACTTCTCACGCTTGGCAGTACCACTAATGTGTTTGACTAAGAAGATTAGGATGTTTGTTTGGTAAGAATCTTGTGAAAAATCCTTTTAGGATTTTAAAGGGCATTTGACTTTAGAACTGATACTGATATTACTAGAGTTAGAAACAAGTTACACTGTATACTATGATGCATCAGGTATTGGGATGGGAGCTTGCTTATGCAGGGGGGTCGAGTTGTTGCGTATGGGTCTTGGAAGTTGAGGCATCATGGGGAAAATTACTCTACGCATGATCTAGAGATAGATGCAGATGTTCATTCCTTATGCTATTAGATTCAATAGTTATAGGGAGAAAATTGGGTGGTGTACAAAGACCACAAAATCCTCAAGTACGTCTTTACTCATCAAGATATGAATTTTAGACAATGAAGGTGGGTAGAAAGCCTTTAGTGCTTTGATTTTGAGCATGCCTATATGCCAGGAAAAGGCAATGTAGTACATGACACACTGATTAATAGTACATAGATACATGCATTCTAGGAGGCCAATGATGATTGGATGATTATAGAGTTGTTCTCTAAGATGCATCTGGAGGTGCATGATAGACAAGGACAAATATTTCTTTCATATTAAGCAGTTACATATACCCTAATAGATAGAGTGAGGATGAGGAAACTATCAGATTACAAAGGAATAATTCTATGGGAGAGTGTGGTAGGTGAGGACCCTCCTCCTGGGTATATGGTTGGAAATAATGATATCATGCATATCCATGGATTCATTTGGTTTCTAGTGGATATATGTATGGAGATGATGTAGTATTTTCACGCCTTTATGTGGGAAGTACATACTGGTGTCACCAAGATGTATTTGGATTTACATCGTCAGTATTGGTGTCTAGTTATCAAGAGATATGTAGCTAGTTTTTTCATGAGGTTCATCACCTATAAACAGGGGAAGGCAGAACACCAATGATCAGGAAGACATTTACAACAACTACCCATTATTGAGATGAAATGGAATGATGTCACAATGTATTTTTTGATTGGTTTACAATGGTTTCGTCAATGAAATGATGTCATATGGGTTATTATTGATAGTCTCACAAAGGATTCACAATTCATACCGATCAAGGATACTATCAGTATTGATGAACATGGGAGGTTTTACATCCGTGAGGTTGTATGACTGCACGGGGTTCCATGTTCTATCATTTTATCTAGGGTTTCCCAGTTTACTTCTCATTTCAAGAAAGGTCTATAGATGGATTTAGGTACACAGATTCTTCTAAGCACAACTTCCCACCTCCAGATAGATGACTTGTCTGAGTGCACAATTTAGGTGTTTGAGGACATGCTTCGGGCATGCGTCCTAGATTTTGGGGGTTCTTGGGAGATACTCATACCCCTAGTTGAGTACTTCTATAATAATAGCATCTATGATACTATTTAAATGACACTATATGAGCCATTGTATAGGATACCATCCCAATCTCCCCTATGTTGGCTAGAGGCATGAGGGGCAACTATGCTAGGAGCTCTCCTTGTCCAAGAGAGCACAAAATTTTTTTTGTTGATTCTGAAGTGAATGGCCACTGCAAAGTCTCATTATAAATCATACATTAATCTCCATATAAGACTTTTGATGTTCATGGTCATGAATTGTGTTTTCCTACATGTCGCACTGAGGTCGGAACAAGAGAATCAAGAGACAAGGTAAAATTTCAACGAGATACATCAGTCTATTCAAGATTTTAGAGAGTATCGACCTATTTGGATATCAATTATAGTTACCTCAGTGATACCAACCCTTTCAATACATCTTCCATGTATCTCAACTACGCTGCTATCACTCAAACCAATCTCAATTTTTTCTGCCTGAGGTGGTTTATCCTAAGGCTGATGCATCTTTTGAAGAGTATTTGATTCCGATTTTTGACAAGAGCACGAAGGTTATATGATTCCCGTAAATTCTTCTTGTATGGGTCCTATGGTAGCATGACCAAGTATAGGACGAGACTTCGAAGATATAGGCTGACATAATTGCTCAGTGTCTATAGTTATTCTCAGATATTTCTTCACCACCCTTGAAAGGGAAATTATTGGATGAATTTATTTAAGGGAGGAGGTTATTAAGAAACCGGTTTTTACATGGAGAAGGGTCACTAGGTGGACAAAAAAGTAGTTTCGGGATTATTTTCTTCTACAATTGTTTTGATCAAAAGCCGATTTGAACACTATCAGATCTGTTGGAATCCTCTCAATGAGTGATCGATTCCTCTTGATCCATTCTTGGTGATATTTTTCTCTAATGAGTTATTTAGGGTTGAGTGAATATTCTTTTTTTCTAGATCTACACTATTCCAGGTTGAATTGGAGGTTGAGGATGGATGAAGAGAGTCATACTAATACAAGGTAGGTGGTCTTGTGCCTATCATTAATTATTGAGATGTTTATATGTGTTTTTGTGCCACACACCCATGTTTTGTATATCTCCATGAATGGAAAATGATATATATTTTTAGATAATGTTTTTATGGTAATTAATTCAATGAATTAAAGCATGTTTGGCTTTGTTTTATGATTAATTCCACCCCATGGGTGTGCTTCCATCAGATAATTATTGTTTACCCATTTGGCCTAGAATGTCTATGTGCATGCCTTCGTTTCCACTATTGGGTTGTTTAAAATTAACTAGATCATTATATGGAATTGAAATTCTGATAACATGGTCATTATATTGAATTGAAATTGTGATGAAATTGTATGTTTTTTATTAGAGATTAAGGATCAAAATTTCTCTTTCTTTATGTAGTGGTTTTTCTTGTTTTAGTAGGTTAGAATTTTTTTTCCCAAATTATATTGATTAAATGGTAAATATAATTGGTTGATACATGTGTTCAACATAGAACACCGTGAACGGGCTAGAAAGACAATTTTAACTTACACCTTGGGTGACACAAGGGTTCATCTTAGGATCCAATGGACGGACTAGAGTGGATTTTGAGTTATATGTCATTAGTGACACTTGGGATCCCTAGTTGGACCGCCAAGGATGGAAAATTGACATGATATTATATTACACTGGGAGTTAAACTTAGGTCATTCTTGTAAGACCACAATGTAAAGACTCACATGAACTTATACCAACATCAAGAGTAAAACTCAGGGCCCCCGTGTAGGATAACATAGAACAGACTCATAGGATGTCTGTAGAATTTCACCTGAAGATAAACTAGAATTACATCTTAGGAGTCTCAAGAATGGAATCAAGTTATAATTTAAATTATTTAATGGAATGAATTGTGACATGTATTCCAAGCCAAACCACAAGCTTGGATTCAGTCCTCACTAACTTGTTTAGAAGGTATTCTGAGAAATCTATTGTCCTTACATTGATGTAGGGAATGTTGGGATTAGGCTGAATTACAGAACATAAATTTCTTATGTAATTTAATTGTTAATTCACATAATGAACTTTTTAAATGAATCATTTTACTTATATGATTGTATACTTTTTAGTACCTCATATTTTAATTAATTTCACTATTGTAAAATACTTTAATATATACTCACTGAAAGATTAGAATTGACTTTATGTGGTTTCCTACTGGGATTTATTTCTCACACTATATTTGTATCTTGTTTTTGGGAACAAACAGACAATACTGCTATAAGTGTCGTTAATAGAAAGTCCCATTTTTTGGTATATGATCACTTCTTAGGAGGAGGATAGCATGGGACCCAAGAAATACATGGGATGTTATTGAGTTTCAATTTATGTTACCCTACTTTGGTATTGTATTGTACTTGATTTTAGTGTATCCTATTTTTTCTATTTTCTTAGAACATGTGACATGATGCATAATTTTGATATTTTATGCCTTCTTGTTATCATTATCTTTCATTCTTCCATTGGTTACTTCAGTTGCATGTTGTTTACTACTTCTTCTATTGTTATTATTTATTCCACTATGTTACACTCTTCGAATTAGGGAATAGATTCTCCACTATTAAACCCTAGGCCCCTGCTACAAGTTTGTAGCCAATGGAAATTGGGGTAATGTGCATGAGGCCATGAGTCCCAATGGGTATGGGGAACCAGATGAGTGGCTTTCGAATCTGGGACATTACATTTCCCTTTTTTATTTTGGGTTCAATGGGTGAAAATAAACATAGAATTAAACATGGTAGGGTTTTAGTATCCTTTCAATGATGTGTTGATCTCAAAAACATCCACTCTCACATGGCCTATAAATCATAGATCAATAATTACCCTAAATTCACCCAACATATAGTGATAAAAAGTAATTTAGAGTAACAAAGTGACCAATGTGTTGCATCTAATTAAGAAGATACGAAAATTTTACAGTGCAAGAAACAAGGAAACCTTATATTATCTATCTAGTTTGAATAAATCCATGGATTAAAAAAGAGATTGGACTGTTAAATTATAGAATTAACTAATATGGTATTGGGTGAATCTCCTTGGATAAGAAGTAAATGGATGATTTTTCCATCATGGAAGAATTATAGTAATAATTTGAAAGAAAATAGGAAGACAAAAAATGTAGAAGCATTAGCTTTGATTTGATGATCATGAGAACACCACCAGCCCCAGTGAGTAGTTCATGTTTTAGAAAGAGAAATTAAATGTTATTTTATCTTTCATCACCTATCATATGACAATAAGAATATTCTCCTCTCATTAACCCAATATATATGATTCATTCCTCAAAATATGATCCCACTTTTATTTCTTCATATTGTTGTCATGTGTACAAATCGGCGGTTGAGATTTCATTCAATTAGAATTATCAATTATTTTTTGGGAAAAATGTTATCCTCTTATTATCAAGATCCATACAATTAAATGATAGATCAAAGAGAAATTTATTCACTATATTGAAGATCAGTGAGATATAAGTTTTTCCCTAGAAAAATGTGAGAATTTTGAAGTGATGATGCACATATAAGGTTTTTGGAGTTAAATCAACTTATATTCATAAATAATATATTGAAAGGACTCATATTTTGTTCCTTAACATACAAATATTTGGGCCTTGGAAGTGGAATTGGGTTTTTATGATACTGGTTATGGCATGGAGTGAGGCTGGATGTCACTTCATTCATATTTGATTTCGGTATGCTTGGTTTTCTTATTTTCTGATTTTCTTCATCATATGAATATGGAACTCAATTTTTTACCCAAATTATCATTTAGTTTTCAAATTTTTCACCCAATTTTAGATATATATCATTCATTTAATTCATCTTAATGTATTCAATTATATTTATTTGAAAATTGAGGGTCATTCCTTTGTCGGGTTCAATCTACCACATCAATTTCACATCATTAAGAAACTGAATTAAGGAATTACAAATATCAGTTTCAATGCTAAATATTTTAATGCATGAAACATATGTATTTGTGGAATTTATAGGCCTCCTATAGTATTTATCTACATTATTAATGAACTACAGAATCATTTTTTAAACATAAATAATTTTTCCATTCATTCTTGACACTAGTATCCCTCTTTTCTAGATAGGATAACTATACTCTAAATTTCATTAAATTGCAACTCCGGTATTGGTCTTGGGATTCATCATTTATATTAGATCATGAAATATCCTAAATTTTGGTCTAACTTCAATATACATGAGTTTTCATGCATTTGGGCTATTGTTCTTCTGTTGGTAGAGCATAAGTGCGTGTTTGGGATTCTACAGCAACACACTTTTGGAGTATGTCAGCTCTTCCTTTACATTTGAATCATTGGGTGGTCTAACACATTTTTTTATTCATCCATTGTATCGAGTTGATTTTAGATTTAGGGTTCTTTGGGTGTGGCTCATTCGGATCGTTAATGTTATTGGGTTGATATTGGTAGATCATCCAGGGTGGCGTGAGATTCTGTATTCTCTTGTAATCCATGATGATTATTTATATTTCCTATTGAATCTAATTGATTATATTTTTATATACATGAGTTATATAATATAATGTTAGTTCAAAATATTTAAGGGATCGATTTAGAGGCATCACAGTAAGTGTTTTAGCTTCTTCTCCTTTCATGGTGAGATTAAGGGATATCATCTTCTCCAATCAGAATGATGTGGCACCAAAAGCAACTTCGACTTTCACGAATGGTGAGAATTACAAGTCCAAGATCATTCAGAATATTTTTGTGATGTAGGATTCATATTTATATTCCTTATCCATACAAGTATCTTCCACAATCAAATTCAGTGTACATCTTCTTCATTGGGTACGTGATTCTAGAAATGGTAGTCTCTTTCTTCTGAGTCTTGTCACTGACCTTTAGTTTTCTTCATGGTCTATCAGCTTTTGGGTTCATAAATATTTAGTATTGATATGGATACATTGATGAATGGTTCAATTTTATCCCCATTATGGGATTATATTTTATATCTCTATCGGCATGGGGTGTGGGTATTGTCAATTGGGATGATCGACCATGAGAATAGGATGGCATGGTTGATCATTTCTTATTTCTAAATTACTCATGGTAGCAGTAGTTCAAGGCTCACGGTGGATCTACCCTATGTTATGCAGTCATTAAATGCCTTATCAAAACATTTTTAGTTTTTCATAGTCCATTAAATATAAAATATAAGGCCACTTAATTCTTTTTTCACATAGAAATAACATACTCTCTTCATAGGCATGGATGATCCAACAGTTTTTTTTAGAAATTTACCCATAGTAGCTTAAAAATTACTCAATGTCTTCTTCCCAAAATATGATCGATCGTCCAAAATGTCTAAAAAAATTCAGTTGTATTATATTTCACACTGGAGGTCAATCATTGACTTTTGGGGGTGGGGGGGGGGGTTTAGATCGACTATAAGAATAATAGAGGTCATGATCATTCTATCACTTAATAAAGTTCATGATTCCACTACAAAAAAAAACAATTTTTAAGCATGTATAATTTATCTAATTAATTATAGAAATAAATAAAATAATTAAACTTATGGGTTCATCATCTAAAAATTTAATTACAATTTCATTTCAAATTCCTTTAAATCAACCAATTCTAACTCAATTTATTTAAAACATGATTATTTTTTCATCTATTAAAATTACATTAAAAATCAAGATAAATTTTATTTTTTATAGTTTAAATTTTAGATTGAAAATCATGTTTTTCATTTCAGAAAAATAGAAAATTAATGGAATACTTAAAACTCAATAAAATAATTATTTTATGAATTAAATTCCAAATTTAATAATAAAATTTAAATGTCATAGTTCAAAATAAAAAATCTATTTCAATATCAATTTCCAAAATTATAAATATATGTAATTTTTATTTTCTCTAAAAAAATTAGTAAATAATGGAAAATCATCAATTGATAAATTTATCTACTAAGTCCATAATTAATATAGTCAATAAATATCACTATTTTACCAGAAAAATTAATCAAATTAAGATTAGTTTAATAGTGATGATTTTTTATAAATATCATCACTAATCACTCTGATGCTTAATCTATTTCACACCTTGGTAATTTTATCATTGAATTCCAAAAATACGTGTTTTATTCATGTATCTATAAATGTTTAAAATTCCAAGAGATTTTTCCAGGAATGAAAATTTTAAAGACAATTATAGCAATGAAATGAAAATTAATGCTTGCAGAAACTCTAAACTAACAATAATAAAGTGATGAAAACTTTTTTGGTTGTTTCTACAAAATTTTACATCATTATTTATACCTCGCATCATGTACAATTCAACTATTCTCTCAAGAGAATATATTTATATAGATCTGTTCTCATATTTGGGAAGTGATTATTTACCATAGGCTTGGGAAAAATCTCATCTCCCTAGATTATGAATAATAAAAAATAAAACTAATCATGATTTCAGTGAAAGGGATACTCAGTGGTTGTGAGGATGGTGGGAAAGTGTTTGAAAAATTCATAAAAAGGAAGAATATTTTTCTCCACAAATATAGTGAATGATTTATCATGTCACGCATAGAAGAATCCCTCACTCAATCTCATCTAAAAGATGTGACACACACTTCCCAATGTACTATTTTTCAATAGGAAGGTTTAATAAAATGAATCTAAATAATTTGTAATACCTATATGCTATCTTTTTTGGGGAAATGAGTTGTCACTAACAATATAATGAATATTAATAATGCACTTTTCTTTGATATTGATCCTGAGTAGTCAAATGAGAAAAAATAATATCTCAAAATCATACCTTTATATATTTATTTTATAATATTTGTTCGGATAAGATAAAGATACATAAAATAGAATATGGAGAATAAAATAGACCCATTCCCACTATCTTATTTTAAATATACCTAAATGATTACCCACACCTCTCACAGACTTATTTTCCTATAATAATCTTTTTAAGAAAACCTATGTAAGCCCATTTACCCCATAACTAGAGTGTGGTTTTATTTCAAGAAATGGTATTTTTGATTGAGGTTAGGTAAGGAATACTTTATATTTTAATATTTCAGAAACCTATAAGGTTAGAAATGGTTATCTATGAGATTAAATAAGAGAAATTTTCAACGTATGTTTTAACGGAAGATGAGGTTATTACTAATCCAATGCCTCATTCATATTGAATGTAACTCATGAATTCCAAATATTCAAGAAATAATAATTACTAGTTTTGGATCAAAAAAATCCTAACAATTCTATCAATAAGTTGGGGTAACATAAAAATATTTTCACGGTGTCATTGAAATGTTTTGTGACCATAATAAGAATTTTGAGAAAGTCACTATTAGTTCTATATTGTTATTTATAATAAAAATATCAAGAAATTGGTTGAAAATATTATCCAAAGAAAACAAATAAATTTCAAAAAAAAAATTTATCTTTTTACCAAAAATATTTTAATTAATATTATCACAATCACTTTAAGTTAAATAATTGTCTTTATATTTTCATTTCTTCTCAAAAAAAATTTAAAAAATAAATAAATGATATTCACATGGCTAGATAATTCCAAAAATAGAGCATATTTTTTTAATAGGCATAATGTTAAATATAACATGTGTATTTACATCCTAATATAAATTTTATTCTTCTACATCACTTATTGCTAGAAATTTTTGATTAAATTTCAATCTTGTATTTTATCAAACAAAAAACATTTAAACTAAAAGCATCTACACTATTGTGATGGAAAGAGACAACCAACGATTCTTTATTTGATTGTGTAAGGGAGGTGTTTGCACTAATCCATTAGATATTCCCAAAAATATTCATGGATATTCTTCATTTTCTAACCATTTAGATTGAAGGGGTTTTGTGAATCCATCCATTTTATCTCAACATCACCAAATGGAAAATTATTGGGTACAATATAGGTTCCAGTTCATTTGGAATGAATTTGATTAGGAATACATTTCCTTCTTCAGGATAAGTGAAAAAATTTATATCCAATTTTAAAATCTATCTTATGGAAAAGTATTCCGTATAATGATCTATATTTATCCTTTTATAGTAGTTAATTTTGATAAGCCTCTCTTCTCAGCTCCTCAAGATCCATCATCTATAACACCCTCTTCTCTCTAGTTTCCCTAAACTCCATGTCCACTCTATTAGCAGCCTAATAGGCTTTGTTATGCAACACAATAGGCATGATATAATTTTTTCCATTGACTATTATATAATGATACATACCTAAGGGGGTTATATAGAAAGTCATGTATTCCCACAGAGCATCCTCCTACTTTTCGATCAAGACATTATGGTTGAGTTTAACTATCCTCTCTGGAATCCTTTTTATCTCACTAAATAAAACCTTTTCCATCCTGTTGGTTTTTAGTTGGTAGGTGGTGTATGTTTTAGGAATTCATTCAAATTTATTCCTTATATAATAAAAAATTATTATTGTATACATGTGAGAATGTTTCACTTATTATTGGTCGGGGCACTCCAAACAAATAAAAATTATTTGATTTAATAAATTCAATCATATTTTTGGAATCATTAAACCATGTGAATTTTTATTCTATCTAAATTGATACCTAATCCACTAATAACAAAATATTGAAAAAAAAATGTCATAATAAATGTTCCGATGAAATATAATCCCCATACAACAAATATTTCATAAAAAATTAATGTTTTTTGTGGAATTTTAGGTCTTTTTTAAATCCCACAAATATACCAGTAGTATGGGATTTTTTAATAGAAATCATATAAATATTTAAATATATATTTAAAAAACCATATTCTAAAAAAATCGTATGTATTCTTTGATTTCTAAAACAAAATCCATAGTAAATTCATATAATAATGTAAGTATAATCTTAACATCATCATCATGGGTATTTATCCTTGATACATAGTAACTATTGAACTTACATAGAATTTGGACGTCCCTAAAATAAAATTTAGACTTATATTTTAATTTATGTGATTGTTATTCAAAGTAGGTACATTTAATGAGACTTGAAAATTAACTAAGTCAGTATACACATGAACTTAATTGGGCTCATACTGCTTCTCAGCATGAAATGAGTCATCCAATTTTGTTTTATATGGTGGTTTTATCGTGGAAGTTTGAGGCATTCTAGTCATGAAGTCTGTAACTTGATTCTCATAGACTTTATTATCCATAATATTCTGGTTTAATTCTAGTAGTAGAAATATACATCTCACCAACCTCCTCTTTGGATCAATATTTCTTTATAATGTTCCTAAGTGATACATGATAAGAAAATATAGTATGTTTACTTCCGAATAACTAAGATCAAAATTTATCAATGAAAAAAATATAAAATAAAATACATATCTTTTATTGTATAATTTATCATAGCTATATCCAATGTCTTTTAACAATAGGATATCACTATTGAGTGTGCATCAACCTTCTAGGAAATTAAATCTCCTATAACTCTATTAGAAGCATCACACAGAAACTAAAAGGTGCGATCCCAGATTTGTCGGAAGATTATGGAGGAAGTAATTAAGAACACAATTATTTTATCAAAATATTCCTTGTAAAAATTATAAAACATGGAATCATTTAATTTCTTAATTATTCTAATTAAAGGGGCGGGATAAATTTCTCTAATGTCCATAATAAACATTCTATAAAATCTAGAAATACCTAAGAATAGTCTAATATGTCTCATAGTGTTAGGGTAAGGTAGTGTATAAAAAACATTGGTTTGCGCCTTATCGACTTCAATTCCATCCTAATAAATTTTTAAGCCCAGAAAATTTCATTTTCCAACCATAAAATGGAATTTTATAAATTATTAAAATAATATTTTCTAAATGAATTATTAAGAAACATTTACCATAATATACATACATCCTGGAAAACAAGTTCCAAAAACCATAAAGTTATCATGGAATACTTCTGAGAAGATGTAATAAAGGTATGATAATATAATAGTAGTACATCATTTGAAGGTACCAGGGGATTCAAAAATACATAAAGGAATCCTTAATATGGAAAACATACTAAAGGAAAATGATAATGTTGTCTTGTCTTAGTATTCAGGGTTAATTTAAATATAGTAATACCCTAACAATCCATCAAGGAAATCATAATTACCCCTTCTATATAGAATCTATAACATATGGTTTTTATAGGCGATGGAGAAGTGGTATTTACAAGTCACATGGTTATATATATTATAGATAATGAAAAAAATCAGTCTATTCTGGATACTTGTGGGTGCAAGTTCCCTTTTTTTATTTTTCAAAATTATTTGACTTTTTTTATTTGGGACCATTTTTATGGGATTTACCCATTTGAAATCCTAAATTTTGTAAATTAATCCATATACTATAATTATTTTATTTCTTTTTTATTTGCATCTTAAAGGGTTGGTTTTATCCTTCTGTGGGGTTGTATCAGTGGTCTGGACTCATTTTTTCAAAAAAAAAATCAAAGCTTGCGGGTGGTGGGGTTAACCCCTGGGATATCCCAAAATTTATAGAGTATTGGTCATAAATATTTTATATAGTTTTATATATTATATGTTATTTTTGATGTTTGAAATTTTTTTAAATAATCATTAGAATATTTTCAATTCCTATAAAAAATCATATTTCTAATTTGATTGATGTAGCTTCAATAAAACACAATGGATTTAATATGTATTTTTATGCTCAGTGTTTTCTATTTAAGAAACTACCTCATGTGATGACAAATTATTATCAATGCAATTAAATAAATCATCAATATAACATTAGTCAATTTCTTTAAATTATTCGGCACACAAATCCTTTTCCAGACTATGCTCATTAAAAAAATTGATTCATAGGTAACATCATATGTCATAAAAACATCTCCAAAGATAATTATGTCACTAAACATTTCAATTTAATCCCTTAAAGAACAAGTTAGTTTAATATTTTTATGGTAAAATCAAATTTTTCATCATATAGGAATTGAATAGAGTCAAGGATTTTTATATCCAATTATTCCTCATAAAAATTCACGAAATATTTCCTTTATTGATTTTTCTTATGGTAATATAAATCCTGAGTAATTACCTAACTAAAATGATAATTGAGTGATCTTTACTATTTCCTTCTTCAATATTGATAATTTAGAAGTTGGTAACAAAAAGAAATCCTTGAACACTTACCAGGAAAACTTCGAGAAAACCTTTTCGGTAGAAAATGCCTTAATTAAAGAGTCACAAAACCTCTCAAGTGGGTTTGAGTTCCCCCATATATAGATAAGAATAAATTGAATAAATAATTACATTAATTTAGGCTCCTAATTCTCAAAATTCATTATAAAATGTAAGCTATCCAATGGTCCATGGGATTGTGAAAGAACCTCGTTTTTGAAATTTCACATGAATTTCTTGGGCAAGAAGGGAATACATGTTCTTACCTAATCATACCACTTCATTTTTTCAATATGCTTCTATCGACGCACATGTCCTTAATGAATTGTTTATAATAGTAAACTTGGATTATTTACCCCAATAGTGGGATGTTGATCTCCACTTTAAATATTTCAAGAATCTATCATTATAGTGTGTCCTCACTGAGTTTCTTTGGTGGTTTAGTCTTTAAAGTGAAGGGTGATTATGGTTTATTTGGGTCTTCTATAATGTATTTACCTATGTATGTTTTTCACATGGTGTTTATTTAATGGTTCTTCAATTTATTTTTTACTCAATTGATTCTTTGGGATAGTGGGATGTCTACTTCTTCCTTCCTCTTGAGATTGTGATTTATTAGGGTTGCCCATACCCTTTCCACTCCTTATGGAAATATAACTAACATTTCCCATGGTTTTAGGAATAGATTGAGTATGGATATTACAAGATACAATATTTGTAATTCATTAATGAATTTTATAATGTGGTTGTACTAACAATCCAGTTCATTTAGTGCTTCTCTATTGGCATTGAGAGTAGTCTATTGAGTGGTTTGACATGACATAATCTATTTCAAAAACACTTTAATTGTGGGATATTTATTAAATTATTTAGTTTCCTTATAGTGGGTTGAGAGATTCCTATTTTTAATGTTGGAGGATAGAATGGTGTTTGGAAAAATTGCTGGAGATGTTCTATTTTTTTCTATTGGTTCTTGACTTTGAAATAAGTAATTGAAAATTCTCATAATAAAGGTTCATTTAATTATTAATATTATAACATACTTTATCATAATGGATCAAATATTTCTATTCAATTTACTTGAAGGAATCCATCAATGAATTATTATTGAGAGTATAAAATCTATAAGACACTTGGAGGTGTGGGAGATGATGTTTCCTACACTTTTTTCAAAGATAGTTGTCTCATAAAATATTGTAGGTAATAAAATGATATTCATGAAAGAGAGTGTTAACCTTATTACCATGTTTACTCCTCTTATTTTGGAACATGTAATGAATATTTAGTGATTTTGGGAGGTCTTCTAAATCATATCTCTAATATCAGTAGGGGAATCACTTATCAATTCTCCTCCAATGGAATAATTTAGAAGGTGTTGGTCATTTTACATTGGTCATTTGGAAAAGAATACTATGAAATTGTGATTAAAAAAGGGTGATGTGTGAAGGAGGTTGTAAAATTCTTTCACATTTCCTAAAAATCATAGAGAGTTTTTCCACATTATTTATTAATTCCATAGATCTATTTCTTTATCTGATTTCTTCTTATGGTAGAGAAATACTCCTGGAGGAATTAAAATTATATCGCATACCATGTTTTAACTTCCCTAGGCTGGAGGTTGTAGATCCATTATTTGGCTACCTCTTCATGTGAGAAGAGGAAAAGCTTCTATCTCACTCAGATTTGGATATTTTTAAGGCTTGAAATTATTAATAAATTTATAAAACAATTTTATATTATAGTGAGGGTCCCCTCCTTAAAATACAATAAAATTTGGAAGGATTTGGATCATACGAGTTATCGATTCAAATTCTTGTTCATTATTATATATATATGAATTCGATTATCATTGTTGAAATTATGTGCATAATGTTATCTCGAAGTCTGATTCAATTATTCAATTTTTTTTCCAGGTTTAGACTCTCTAATGTTACTTTAGTTCAAAAAAGATACTGTGGTAGGATAATTAGTGGTTGGAATGTTGATAACTTATCTATCATCTTGATTATTGTTTTAATTGTTCCATGTTTCTCTAAAAAATATAATAGTAGTGGAATTTAGGTTGGTATTTAGAGTGGAAAGTGAAATGGTTATGTTTATCTTCCATTTTTGGGTTCAATTTTTGAAAACAACAACCAAATTTAGCTAGTTTGGTTTTTGAACTCAATTTTAAAAAGTAGTTTCCTAACCTCAATTCACCCCCTTACATTTCTAAAAAAAATAATTATTTTTCGTTTACTCTTTGATTTCTTCAATAATCAAGTGAAATCATACTTGAATATTATATCTTCAAATTTTTGGTTTAATTGGAGTTATTAAATTACCAATACAGCCTCCAGTATCCCTTTTCCATGAAATCATAGATTCTTAGTTACCTTTAAGTCAACCCACTACAAAAAATCACAATAAATGAAGATAACCTAAGTGACCAATTTGTGTGATCTAGTGAGGATGGTATGAAAAATTAAAATTGAAAAAAATAAAGAAATATTCCATTTTTTATACATATAGATGATTTCAATAGATTAACCAAAGACATGGAACTATTAGATTGAATAATTCATTAATAGCGGATAAAGGTAATCCCATTAGGGATTCCATTAAAGGATTATTATTCCATAACTAGATTGTCATATCATGAAAAAAAAAGAAAAAAAAAAGAAAATGAATAATTGATTAGTAGGTCTTATTTTATGATCACAAGAATTCCCCCCACCCTTAGGGAACAATTCTTCAATTTTTGGGAGACAATAAAAATTCATAGAAATTTCTTCCCACACAATGTGACATGCATATAATCTTTTTTCCATGATCCTAGTATATCTGATTCATTGTATAAATTATAATCCCACTTACATTCCTTCATATTTTTTCCATGTTCATAGATGATCATCAATATTTAATTGAATCTACATACCAGAATATTTTTAGTAAAGTGTTCTCCTCAAATGATCAGGCTTTATACACATTCATGATGGTTCATAGTGAAAGTGGTTCAATACATATAGGGGGTAGTTAAAGATGAGTTTTTCTAAAGAATCATGTGAGGAATTTGGAGATTTGATTCGTCTGTTGGGTCAAAGAAATAGGATTGGGCATCAAATTGTGGGTCCTGACCTGCCTAAGTGTGTTACCTAGATCTATACAGGCATTTGGGTAGTTCTAGGAAATTCTTGGTGTAAGGTCATATGTCACCACTTTCTTCTTTTATTTCATTCAATAATGTATTTATGTTTTCTTATTTTATTCATCACATGATTCTAAAATCCATGTTCTTTCCCACTTCAATATTAGTTTTTCAAATTGTTCACCCCGCAGGTGAGCTAGGATATTCTTTGAATACATCTAAAAAATATTCAGTGAGTTTTCTTTATCAATTTCAAAAAAAAATTTGGTCTAGATTAATTTACATCATCAATTTTTATACTTTAAAAGTGTATTGACACATTTCATACTACATTTGGTGATGATCTCTCTTTGAGATTGAAATTACTATTATTGGGGGGGGGTGGACTCCTATGGTATTTATTTAAGTGGGAATGAACTATAAAATAAATTTATTGACATAAATATTCTTCTATAAAGCCTATATATTCGTACCATTCTTTCCCAAATTATATAATTGTACTCTACATTTATTAAACCCATGGATTTAGTGTTGGGATTGGGATTCATCATTTAACTTATTTCCTGAATTCTCTTTAATAATTGTCCAAAATCAATATATAGGAACACTTAGGATTTATAAGTTCTTTTCAAACCATCGGTTGACCATATTCATGGATTCAAGAATTATCAGAGGTGTTCTTTAGTGGAGGATCCACTCATTCTCACCATTCAAAATTGAGTGTGATGTGACTAATTTTTTCTCTTTATATGGTTTTCTGGTTGATTTAATATTTAGGGTTTATAGGATTCATCTCATCCACATCTTCTGTGATCTAGGAATATTAAGGATGGCTTAACCCAGGTAACACGATATTCATTTTTCTCCGATAAGACACAAAAATGGGTTTTCATTTATCTTCATTATAATTTATTCCATTATCCCAACCATGTGTTCTATATATTATGTTGGTTTGGGGAATTTTTTATCTCAATTTTTTGTCATCAGAATAAGAAGCCTGACATCCTATTCTTCAGTGGTCTCTTTAGGGGATTTAATCTTCTCTATTCAGAAAATGGTATTACTTCATAAATATTGGTTTATGGTTGTAATTTTAAAATGAGATGTTGGTTCATAAGGGGTCCTCTCGTTCCTCTAAATTAGGCCATTGGAATATTTGTTTTATTAAATGATTTTAAGATTTGGGGTTCATCGATCTTCATCATCTAACAGGGAATCTATGGTGATTGGTTTAGTATCATCCTCCTCGTGAGCATAGATTTTAGTTCTCCATAGATATATTTTGAGGGGGATGATTATTAAGAAGATCGACTAAGAGAAGACGGTGGTGTGAACAGTCCTTCAAAATTTCCAAATAATCCATAGTAGCATAATTTTTTGGATCATAGATTCTCTTCTGTTGATATGTAGTCATTGAATTCCTTATCAAAACATTATTCTGGTCACAGTCAACGTATCATATAGGCATGGTCACAAAATTCTTTTTTTCATATACCACTCATATGCACTCTTCACATGCATGGTTGATCCCACAGTTTTATAAAAAATTAACCATGATAGCTTGAAAATTACTTCATGTGGTCACTCTATAATATCTATTGTCTCTTAGATAGTTTTTAATATTTTTATATAATTTTATTGAAAAAATATAGATAATCATTTAATTCTTTATTTTTTTGTGTTTGGATAAATGAAAATAATTATTGATGGAATTTTCGATCCACCACATTGGAAAATTATAGATTCTACTATACAAAATAATTATTTTCATTATCCCATTTATTTTTTCTAATTAATTATTGAAATAAAATAAAATAAAAAATTATGATCTATCACATAAAAAATTAATTAAAAATCATTTTGAAATAGTTTTACAAATCTTATTCAAAAATCGAATTTCGTAACACCTGATTAATTTTTCATCATCTTTAATAAAATCAATAATTTATTTAAAATCAGTATATAGATGTCTTTAAATTCTCTACAAAATGAATAGACCATTGGAAATCATTAAATAATTCATTCATATATTAAGTCCAAAATTAATATATTTAACAAAAATCACTATTTTATAAAATAATTAGATCAAATTACGGTGATTTTGAAGGAATATTAAAAAAAATGTTTAAATTTTTAGCTCTCATCTTAGAGGCCTAAAATATTTGTCATACCTATTAATAAGTTAAACTTCACTAATAAAAACATTTATTGGCGGCATTATCTTTTGTGAATTGTGTTACAACTATGCCAAAATTTCAGACAATAGATTAATTTAGCACAATGAAAAAGTAAAAAAATTAACCATAGAAAGATGTAAAAAGGAATGGTGGTGTATAATAGTGATCATTTGCCCTTTAGTGTTAATGAACAATAGTTTATCTTGAGAATTATAATAGTAAGTATATAAAATAGTTGAACTATGTAGATCTTTATAATAAGTAGAAATTAGACTAAATAGGTGTATTGTGTGTTCTTCATTTTTTTTGGCTTCTAACATTATTTATATGTATCTTTTAAATAAATGACTTTCTTTAACAAAAACTCCAAGATCTTAATCATGTGGGTGTTTTTTGAAATTTTTTCACAGATTATAGAACAACAGTTAGATAAAAATAAATATATAAATACTATAATTATATTCACTTTAAGTATAATTACTATTTAATAAATAATTATCATTTTATTTCTACATAAAACACTAAAAAACTTCTCATTGATTTACTACCATTTTAAGAAATTATATAATAAAAAAATGATACAATTGACTTAATAGAAATATTGAATATGGAATAATCGAAACAAGCATGAAATATAGCCGTGTTACAATAAAGTATAATATCTTGAATTTAATATTCTTATGGAAATACTATAATATATGTTGTTTCTTCATAACATCATGTATGGGAACCAGATGTAATCCTACATAATGTTTTGTGTGAGTTTCCCTTTAATATATAATTATTTAAAGAAATATTTCATGAAGTACCAATGATAATATCTTTTTATGTAAGTAAAATTTATTAAATCTGCTTATTGGAATGGTGGTTCTACATACCAAAATAATAATGTATTTATTTTTATGAATTCATGGATTCATTTTCAAAAACTAACTTCAGTCATATCTGAAAAAGAACACTGAATCTAGTTAAGGAAAGGCCTAGAGGGCATTCTAGATCCCCATGGGTTGGATAAAAGCACCATGTAATTAGAATGAACTCATTGGGAATGGTATCAAAAAAATAGAAGTAAATATACAAAGATAAAAACTGAAAAAATGATCTATTATAGGGTACCCTAAAATAAAATAGTTAAAATAAAGTACAGAAAAACCAAAAAACAATGCTAATAGCTGATATAAATGACAATAAAAAATACAATGGGACACCAAAATTCCCAGATGAAAGTGATACATCACCACCCACACCTCCTCTATAACTCAAATGTAGATATATTAGAGTATTCCTTTCTCTAAGCATCCTTCCAAACCTGTAAGATATATATATATATATATATAAGATCTAAAAGGCCCAATAGGTCACTAGCCTCCAACATGAATAATAATAAATTATAATAAAATTTATTTCATGTAGGTTTGAAAATAAAGATATAAATATTGGGTTTCTCAATTCCTTTATTGAAAACATGTATAAAATAGTTTCCCTTCAAAATTTTATAATTCCAAAAAACCAAGGATCTTTCAAAATAAAACTACAGTTTATCATATTTAATTATTATTAGGTAAATTTTTCATTTTATTTAGTTTACAAAAAATATTAAAGGATTTTAGTATATCAAAATATAATTTTAAATATAAACATACTTTGCAGTATATAAAATTTGCAAGGAAAACAAGGTGTAAAATATGAAATATTCTAGAATACAAATAAAACGATAATCTACAAAGTAATTCCTACAAATTTTAATATGACTACACAATAATAAAACCCTACCAAAAAAATTGATTCATCTATTATTAATGTAACTAAGGGGAAACATTCTTGAGGTTTACAAAGTCCCACCAAGGTCTACTAGCTAGAGCTTAATTATAAAGTACTTCACATGTTTAAAAACACTTCCCACATATTCATTCAGGTATTATACCATATCATATTAAGAAACTAGGTGATCATGAAAATGTATAAGAATACTATATAAACATATTATAAGATAATCGTTCATTAAATTATCTCACTCACACCTCTGAACACCCACATAAGAACATCCCCTTAATAGAATCATGAAAAATAAATTCAAAATCTCTATAAAGTGATATTTTATAACAAATATTCAATAATCCATAATTTCCGCCACATATAATGTGGAATAACATAAGGGATTTAATTTCTAAACAAAGCATTAAAATTTCCAATCAATCATTAACATCATTGTTGAAGGATGATGCCTTAAAAAAATATTTGTAAAACAAAATGAACAAACCAAAATTTTAATGCCTTCAATAAATAAAACATTCAAAATATTTTAAATAAAGGGAAAATTTCCTAATATTTAGAAAAAATCCTTTCCCCTTCATTTTGGACACAAATATTGTAAAAAATTTCAAGATCAATTACCAAGATCCAATTAGGAATTAAAATTTCTAAAAAAGCACACATTCCTTTGAAAGAGTTTTCATATAAAATTAGGCAAAACCCCCCATTTTCCACTTTTATCAAATGATTATGAAAAACTATTTTCTGATACTACTACTAAATTAAAGTGGAAACACAATAATATATTGAAATTACAAGATAAAAGTATAATAAATCATTGATTCGGCCTTAAAGGGAATTTACATTGAACCCTACATCAAAACACTTTTAAATTATGACAATTGAATGGGATTCTCAAGATGAAGAGAAAAAGGGATCTGAAATTAAAAAGGAGAACCCAAAACCATAAAACCCATAACATCAAATTTATATTCTATAATAAAACATTCAAAGGATAAGAGATATACCACTTACTGTGAAGATCTCAAATCTTCACACACTGATCAACACAGATCCAATTAATTGTACCACTTTTAATGATGGTTCAAATTGAAACATCCTTATATCATAAAATGAACCATAGATCTAGATAACACACATTTGATCTAAGATTTATCTTGAGGTAAAATGGATATATATATAAGAATTGAAAATAGTAATGGATATTTGAGACATGAGATTTAAAATATTGATCCATCACCACCTAGTTTATAAAAATAAATCTCCAGATGTGTTAGAATACAAGAAATTTCCAAGGGGTGACCACTTGTTTTAGACAATATTATAATGAAGAAATAATGAGAAGTATGTGAGTTATTTTTTTTGGTAATTTTTTATAATTATTAAATGTTTTTACATAGTTTCTCTTCATGATTTTTCAAAATGTATGCCTAGTTAAAGAAACCTAGAGGATCCACACGATTTGGTCACACATTTTCACTAATCATGTGAAAACTAGGAAAAATACCTATTTTCGGTTGCATTGATTGGAAAAATCATGTACCAACCATAATCTTTACTATGGGATCCCAAAACAAGTTATATGGTTTCCTAGATAGAGTTTATGATTTCCATTAACTGTGCACCACCCAAAACACTTTGAGATTAAATGAAAATACACCCCTGAAAAGAGGGAAAAAACCGATACAGAATGTTAAACAAAAAATAGATCTAACCAAGGATGGGGTGTGATAATTCTCAAAACCATAATGATTTATTCCTGTTAGATGATTAAATAACAATGTCCAATCATGAGGAATTAGAAATAAACCCAATATGAAATGATAACATAGGACACATTACTGAACCAAACACAAAATAAACACCCTACATTCAGCCCTCAAAGATTGAAACATAATTATATTCCACGGTAGAGAAAGTAAGAAAAAGAGATGAGTATAGAATAGTTATAATATCCTAATCCATGAAACATGAATTCAAAAACAAATGAAATGACTGGTTTAGGAAAAAAAAATGAGAAACTCTCTAATTAATATTTAAAAAGTGATAAATATTAATAAATAGGAAGGGAAACCCTTAACCACTCAGTCTATGTAAAAAAATCAACAATTTCCCTTATAAACATAAAAATTACAACACATAATGAGCCTTAAACAAAATACTATAAAAACATGCCGAAGAGATTACCTCTATTAGAAAGCCCACTAAAAATTTCACCCAAGATAAAACTAGTGGAAAATTGGGAATACCTCAAATTGATTCATGTCTCAATAAGAACTACATTTCCTGGTTTTTGTTCATGTAAGATAATCCTACGGGTTTTCTTGCATAAAACTATTTCTCGGTGAACCCAACAAGACATCATAGTATAAATAGCACAGAATCTCAAATACCCCAACTCCTACATAAGCCACTATATGTAAAAGTATTCAAAAAAAATATTCTAACATAAGGATAATGCCAAAGTAGATGAAGCAGAAAGAAAAAAATCACTAAGGAATGAGAATTACCAAACTAATAAACATTGCATATGGGATAAGTTAAGGAAGACACAAGAAAATAACTACACATAAAACAACACAAAGGTTGTTAGAATCAAGAGGATTCAATGTCTTCCCAGATCAAAAAATAAAAAGGAAAGAGCACATAAATAAAATAAAATACACCCATTGAACAATAGAAACAAACTTATAGTGTAATCCCCAATATTTAATAAACTCTCTTAGATTCAAACATCTTATAGTGAGATCCTCGAACCAACACACCCAAATTTGGTTCCATAACCATGTACTATACCTAATTTCCTTGATTCCAGCTTTAAAATCATGGATTTATCATTCTTGAATTTAATAATACATTAAAATTATTTAATCTTATTAAAATTAAACATCTCTTCATGTTTATAGCTTTATATATTTAGGAAAAAAATTCAACTAACACTTCCCTTGTTCATGTATGAAATAATGATTTTTATTCTCATTATATATAGAACTACTAAATCTATAATGAATATTTAGAACCTTTAAAAAAATATACCACAAATGAATTCATATTTTACAAACGTTGTGTAATAATTTTCATCACAAACAAGGGAAATGGAAATATAAGAATGGGTGAGCTAAAATTCTCAATAGGGGAAAACATGAAACTCATGTAGTCATAGAATAAATATGGAATAAATATTATAAAGGGAATAGTTAAATAACACGAATCTATAATCAATATGAAATTTAGAGCATTCTATATACATGATAAAAAATAAAAACATGGATATATACAATAGTGATCTTATAGTGATCGAATTCATAACACCAGCTATCAAAAAACTATTGTTATGGCCATTTTCAAAAGACATTTACTTTTTTTCAAGGCCATAGTCAAGACATGTTTCTAAATTAAGAGGGTATACACCAAATACCCAAACCACTTTTATCCCCTGAGACTTATTGATGCATCATGGAGATATATAATTTTAGGCCCAACATATAACATAGTTATGTACAATTCATTTACCATATGTGTTATCAATATATTTGATAGTCAAGTTTCCAATAATAATTTTCTTTATAATAACAACATTAAAAATTATATTACTTTTCCTCATGTAAATTGAATAACATTTTTTCTAGGTGAACATCAAATAACATGAATTATGTAAAATTTGATGCTCACTTTGTATTGAAAAAAAAGTATATGGAATATTCAATAAATTAATATAATTATAATAATCCATCAACTTGTAGAATGTGGATGGTTTCTATGGGAAATATACCTAGTGTAACAAATGAAACCTATAAGGATGTTGACATAGATGAAAATCATCCTTGAAAATGAATGCTTGATTATATCACCTAACAAGGGATCATGAATTGGATTATTTGTATCTTGAGTATAGTACACTAATATATATATATATATTATAAATATTGAAACACAAATAATATTATGGTAAATCATTTCAAAAAATTGAAATTGAATTGAAAACATTAATGTTCAATTAGAAAACATTTTAATATTTTCATAAAAGAGAAAGTGGAATGTCACTTCAAAAAGTCATTTTTAAATTTTAACATTAAAAATGAATAAAAACTTTTAATTTTAATAGAATATCCAATAAATTATTCTTAAAAATGAAAAGAATATTTCAATTAGAAATATGTATCATAAAATTGTGATTATGAAAGGGAAATTTTTAATACATGAAATAACACTTTTTTGAAAACCCATATTGTAAAAAGAGTAATAAAACATTATTTCCATTAAAAAATAATTATAAAAAATGATTAAAAAATATCATATTTCAAAATATTTGTTTTTTATAACCAAATAATTTTATAATAATATTCAAGTAAAACCATTATAACTCAAATAAATAGATTTTATTTACCAATAATCCTTATGAGAAACATATCACCAGAAGTGGTAAATAAATATCAAAGGTTTTTGGTTGTAAGAACTTATATTACTTGAAAAAAATTAGAGAATACAAAATAATTCAATAAAATTTAATAATGTTAAAATAATTATAAGTTCAAGATAATTATCATAGCTTATCAAATGAAAATCGACTTACCAAAAACTCTTACATTTGTAGTAACACTTGTGTTAAAAGACATTTGAAGAAAATAAATTGATATGGATATATTTTTCCAACTAGTAAAAAGAAAATTATTTATTGAACATTAATGGTATATCAAATATATAAAACACCATACAAATGAAACATGGTGCACAATATATTATATGTCTCAAATAACCAAAATTGAGACTAAGAAATCCTTTGTTACTTGAGTAAAACATTAATAAAAACCCTTTTAAAGATAGATCTAATAATTGAACACATAATATCATAAAAAAATATAATTCATTATATGATATATCAAATAATCAATATATACACCAAATAAATTAAATTATGAAAATAATACAATATATTTCTAAAATAAAGGAATTTGAGATGAAAACCAATACATTGTACAGATATATTCTTTACATGAAATAGATGACCTAAATAATTAAATTAAGTATATTAAATACGTAGATAAGAAAATAAATCATACCTATAACAATTTATATCCAAACTATATATATTATATTGTTTTTAACTATTTTCACCATTGGGTGTGAGTAATGTTTTATCACTTTAACCTAGTTTTGTAAAAGTCAGGTTAAAATATTTTAATAATCCAATTTACCTAAATGTTATTTCATCTAATTTTCTAGAATATATTTTACAATATTTGTAAAAAATATATATATTTTCATTTAATGTCATTTATCGTTATGAACCTTAGAGATGAAATCAATGATGATCTTGTTTGGTTGATTCTTAATGAATGAATGGTCTTTTATTTATTAATGTGTTAACTAGTTATATAAAATTAAAAAATATTATATACATATTTATAACATATTACACTAGTAAATAATTTCTCACAGTCATAGAAGACATGAACGTATAATATTGTTCAAGAAGTTAGTCAAATCGACACAAACCTGAACCTAGTAAGATTAATGAATGGTTATGAGATGGTTTCGTTTAAATATAATTAAACCTGAATATTAATTATAATATTTACTATTTATTATCATGATATAATATATTTTTTAACAATTATAAAGGTAATATAATTTATATAAAGTCATTATTAAGAAGAAATTTTCATTTTCCTTTTAGTTCGCTCGCTTCAAATGATTGGATTAACGATAATCATTTATTTATCATATAATTAATAGGTTCGCCAATTTATTATAAAAGAACTATAATTATATATTAAAAAAAATTATACATTAATACCATACATATATCAATCTTACTAAGGTGATGATGTAAAATGAAATATGTTGCACTATAGATGTCGTAGTCCGCAAAATACATGAACAATGGTTTTGTTTTCATAATGGTTTTGGTATACAAATAAATAATGATAACACCCATAATATATTAATATTAAAGTATATAAATTATAATAATATAATTATATTATTTTGGTTAGAATAAATTTTAGATAACATAATTAATTAGGAATGCGATGTAGTTGATAATACTTAGTCGATGACTTGAATTTTCCTTGGAAGCCTTCTTGGGAATGAAGTTATTATGCTAAATAATGGAAACCATATTATTTTAAACATGGTATTGGTTTTTAGGAGGAGAAACATTGGTATTTTTCAAGATTAAATTTTAGGTATTTGTGCACATGAATTGACAGTGATGTTACCCTTTTATAAGTGAGGAGAAACATATTTTTTTGATTAACCCTTACATTTTCGATTATATAAGGCCACTAATCTGGGTTAAATAGACAAAAAATAGGAAACATATATGGGGAATGTGATTATGGGTCAATATTATCCTCAACCAATTCTTTTTAAGAAAACATTTAGTGTTTCAAGGCATTTTTTAATTTTTATCATTTACCCTAATTAACTTTTACATTGGTATTTAGTTTCAAACCATAGTAATTAATATTAATAAAAAAGCTTAATAGTAACAATTTTACATCATTTAATATGTATTATCTAAATTTTGAAAATAATTTTATCAAACAAAATTAAAAAAATGGTAATAATTAATTTTCAAATAAATAAACTTAATCATGTAAAAGAAGTTCTACTGAAATAAAATTTCTATGATTTAAATGTATAGATAATATAAAATTATCTTTAATACATATTTTATGGAATAAATTTATTTATTATAAAAATGGTAATGGTTATGTGGATTTAATGGAAATCCAAAACTAAATCCCCCTTAAAAATACTTGATTAAAAAATTACTTAAAATAGATCTTTAAACTAATATGTAAATTTTGTTCTCTAAATGTTAGACATAGAATTTATAATCTCTAATAATGTATTAAAATAAATTATTAAATTCCATATATTAATATTTGATCATAGAAAAGTGTTTTTAATCTTATAGATCATTCTTATTTAGTAGTACATTCATAAATATTACAAATTTAATTAAAACAAAAAATTTTGACTAAAAAACAAGAATTTTCAAAAAAAAGATCATTCATTCATAATAAGTCACTTCCGATGTGAGGAATTAAAAAATGAAGTTAATTTTTATTTATTTTTAATAAAACAATTTATAAATTAAATATATGTATAAAATAATAATATATAATGAAAAAAATTTTATTGGACAATGAAATTATCAATATTAACTATTATTATTCTTATTTAAAATAAATTACCAACTAAATTTGTGATATAAAATTATTAATAACAAAAATAATTTATCATTGATCATATTATTCTTGAAATAGAAATGTGTATCATATAAATGGTAATTTAAATAAAAAAACTTTTCTAAATAATAAATGATTTTATTTTCCATTTTAGGTAAACTAAATGAAATTAATTTATAATAAAAGTAGCATTAATTTTCATTATACTTATATTCCATAAAGTTGTCTCTCCTATTGATTAATTTTAATTCAATGACTAGATTTTTAGGATTATATTTAAACATTTATATTTTATCAAAATATATCATAGTTTCATTTATGTTGAGTGGTGTGTGTGGAAAAAGTCATTAAACACATTGAATTATTTAAAGGAAGTCATATGTTGAAATATTGGGGTGTTACATTATCCTCCATCAAATGTGTCATGGACTCACTATTTTAGTTATTACTTATCGAATAAAGTAAGTGAGGGTATTCTTAATAGATTCTCATTCGGGATATGACCTCTAAAAGGACACCAACCTTACTCTAATAATCTACATCATGTTACCATATTTATTAAAATAACAATATACAGTCATACAATCATATATCAATGTATTTTTAAAAAATAATAATATATTCTATATAACATACCTTTCTTGAGAACATTTGAATATCAAATTCAGTAATCCACAATGAGGTTATATATTCTTCTAAAAATTGGATATTATCTTTATCCACTAGTATATATATATATTATAATTAGTAAAAATAGATAAAATAAAAAAAATCAATGTATTACTTTTTAATTAAATCAGTAATCAATTCTATGATATCAACAAAATCTACGCACATTTCTCAAAATCAATAAACCCATTATTTCTTCAATATCATATATGTATTTAAATAAATTGTTTTTAATAATTTATTCTTGTTTTAGGTAACAGTTATCCCCATATAATATTACCTTGTCATAAAATAAATATTATGGTTATCAACAACACATAATATATGTTTACACATTATCAAAGTTAAAATAATTAAGAATAATCCTTTGATGATTCACATATTCCTCTTAACATTTAGAATATAAAAAATATCATCAAAAAATACTACCCATTAATAAGAATACTTAATATTTTGAAGATTTCATTTCTATTAAAATATAAATCTCAATCCCTTTTATAGGTCTAAGAAACCAAAAATTTACATCATACAAGAAAAATTATAATATTACAAACCATTTAATTATTCTCCCTCATTCGGTTATATTACATTGTGGTTTTACCTACATACCTTTCTTATATTCATTTTCATAATCCTATTTCAAAAAAATAAAAAAATTGTAATTGTTATGATAAATCCAAAATATGAATGATAAAACATAATTGGGAGTATATATTCCCATATGACACTATTTTTTTAAAATATGATACATTCCAACCAACTTATGACTCTCCTTGTTCAATACTTTCTTATCCACGGATATTTCTTTATTTTGTTCCCTAACTTAATTAGTTAACATATTCATAAATCCATCATAGTGGTTAGTTAATAGAATGTGATTATCCAAAGAATAACCCTTGGTAGTGTCTATATAGGAGTGAAGTATTAGTCTAACTCATCATGAATCATAATAATGATTGAGTCTATGCGCAGCCAGCTCTTTTTGATTGATTACCCCTAGGTGCATCAGTTCCATAGCTAGATCCATTTTCCCACATCAAGATTTTTATTTATTTATAAGATAACCACATACTCAATATTTTACTAATATTTTAGGATGTCATCCTATAAGTAGACTCTTCATAATGGTTTTCACTGAGTTTCTCTAACCATTCTCTAAAAATAAAATATGAATTATTTTTTTAACAATAAATCATATAATAAATACAAATGGTTATATATTCCTTTGAAAATATGATAACCCATAACTTATCAGGCCTTAAATTGTAATTAAAAAACATCTCAATTTCCAAAATTATATAAACATTTTCTTTGACACCAATTGTAACACCTTAGACCCACACTCTCATTCTGGTTCAATAAAAACAAACTTTTCATACATTCTTTGTTACCAAATTAAAAATCATGTATATAACCATCCCTAATTAAAAATTAATTAATAATTACTGAGTCTATTTAAATAGAATTATCTTTTTTAGGTATAGATCTTTTGAAAATAAATATAAAACCTAATTTAACAGTGCCCATTCTATTTGTTTCAAAAAGACATTTTGTTTCCAATAAATATAAAACTACTGAATCCATAATGTGTCATTAAAATGTACCACAAGTTATTTGAAATTTATCTCTTGGTACACATATCATGTTTAATAATTTTATTTATAACATAGAGAAATAGAAACATAAGAACTTGTGAGATAAAGTGATTAATGAGGAAAAAAACTAATGAAGCAATCATAGATTAAACATAACATCAATATTATGGCGGGAATAGGTGACCAATATGAATCCATAATCAAATTGTAATTGATATCATTCTATGTCTATGAAAATAAATGGAATTATATATAGAAATAATTCTAATTTTATACTAATAAAATGAATAATTTCATATATCAAAAACCTAGAATCAAGGCCTTTTTCTATGGAATTTACTTGTCATCAATACCATAGTCAAAAAAATATCAAATTGGTTAGGAATACACCACATACAAAATCAAATTTTGTCTCATAAATCATGTTGATGGATCTAGAGGCTATATAGTTTTTAGCCCCACCCATTTACTGATTAAATCCAATGCATTCACCAAAAACGTTTTCAAGACATTTCATTTGATTCCATAAGGAAACCCTTGCTGGATAAAACATGGATTTCTATATAATGATAAATATAAATATTAATGGATTTTAAACCTGTGTTAGCATTCAATAATCATTAACATTGTAAATAATATTATATATGTAAATAAATGTGATAACACTATGTTTCCCATCTCAAGAACTATGTTGGTTTGTCAAAATATACATAATCAACATTCTAATATTTTTCTATATTAAATTAAAAAAAATATATAATTAAAATACCATCCATAATTTTTATATAATAACACTAATTCGATGTTAACATCATCCAGAAAAGTTTTTGTAAAATGTGATGTTTTTTCCATATAAATAAATGATTATATGGATATTTCTATAATTAAATAAAATGATCATAAGAAATTATTAGGAAAAATTTTTATGGTTTTAAAAGAACATATCTCAAGTGTAATAAGAGAATACAATAAGGATGTTAACATAGATGAAAATAATCCTTATAAATGAATGATTGAATGTTAAGATACAATAAGTGATATTGAATTGTATTATTTATTATCATAAGTTCATTTCTTTAATATGTAAATGTGTGTGTGTGTGTGTTTGCGTGTGTGTTTGTGTATAACATTCTAAATAGCGAAACATAAACCCTATTTAGGTAAATATTTTTTAAAATTAAAGGGAAAATATAAATGGAAAATTAAAATAGTATATAGAAAATATTTTTAACCTTTTCATAATATTGGAAGTTACGGGTCACTTCAAAAAGACGTTTTCAAAAGGTGAAGCGAAAAAATCATTTAAGGATTTTTATCTTAAAATAATCCCTAAAAATTATTTTTTTAACTTAAATAATTGTTTTTAATGTAAATTTATAAAGAATACATTTGATTTTGAAATGGATATTTTTAATACTTGAAATTACCTTAATTGAAACCCAACATTATAAGAAAATTCATAAAGACTTAATTGAATTAAAAATAATTTTTAAGGATTATAGATACAACATAATAAAATGTTATGGTGAGAGAACCCATAAATGGTAGAACAATGTTGAAGATAAAACATTCTGACTCAATGAAATAGATTTGATTTACCAAAATCCCAAATAAGAACCATATCTCATGTAGTGAGATATAATTTTCAACGGGTTAATGTGGTAAAAATTTATTTCCATAGAAAAAATTTTATTAAAATTAAAAAAGTTATTGAACATTAATGGGATAATATATCAATATAACTCCATTAAAAGTAAATGTGGTATAATAATATGTAACAAGTCTCAAGGAACTAGAATTGTGGCCAAGAACACTATTGCAGCATGAGTAACATTATAATCAAAACTCTTTTAATGATTAGGATTCTAACAGAACATAAATTTAAATTATTAAAATACAATTCATTTTATGATATCTAAAATTTTTAATATATATTCCACAGAAATGAAATTGGGTACATAATACCAGTCATGTCTAAATTAGAGAATGTTTAGATTGAAACCCTTACCTTGTCCCAATCCATTCTGCACTTGATCTAGAAATCCTAAATAATTAAATTGATTTCATTAAATAAATATTGGATAAAAATATTCATAAATATAACCAATTATACTTAATATTTAAAACCATTCAATATATATATGTTTGCTATTTTTAAATTTTTTCAATCTTGGGTATAAGTAATGTTTTATTACTCTAAACTGGTTTGATAACTAACATATTGTTTTGAATTATTTGTTCATATTCTATCACGATTAAATAATATAAGTTACTATAATTTATGTTTCTATATAATTTGTAAATACATAAGGTCATTTCATGTATGTTTTGGTTATTGACCATGAAAATGAAATTAGGGATATTCTTATTTCGATGATTCTTAATAAACAAAAGGTGTTTTTATAAAAAATGAGTTAAATAAATATATTAAATTAGTATAAAAAATAATATTTAAATATTTATAACACATTACAATATTTAATAACTTCTCATAGACATCCAAGATATAACTATATAGTATTGTTCTTGAAGATGGGTAAACAGACCTAAACATAAACCTGCCTTGATTAATTGATGATTATGAGATGGATTATTTGTAAAATAATTATACTAGAATAAAAATCATCTTATTTAATTTTTATTATAATTAAATAAGCGAATTTTAAAGTATTTTAATAAATATAATTTATATAAAGTTATTATTTTGAAAAAAATATCATTTTCTTCTTTGTTCCCACTTTTTAAACAATTGAATTAATTATAACTATTTGCTGATCATATCATTAATAGGTTATATAAATTTTTATAGAAGTAAAACAATAATACCATTATATTGATATTTATATATTAATACCATCCTTAGATACATCATTTTTAGGTGGATATGGAATATGAAACATGTTTTTTTGTGAAGTTTATAGTCTAGAATTGCATGAAAAAACTTTTGGTTTTCTTTAATAGATGAGGTATGTGGATAAAAAATGACAGTTATAATAATATGGTATCAATATATTATATAAAGGATACTAATATTATTATGTTAGTGTTGATAAAATAAATTTTAAAGAAGATAATTAAGGAGATAAGAAAATTAGTTGATAATACTAGCGTCGAGAAAATGAATTTTCTTTAGAAGTCTACATAGAAATTAAGGTATCATGATAACTAATATTGACCACATGATTTTGAAAATGGAAGATGATTATATGAGGACAATATTTTAATATTTTTAATATTGTATTTTAATTATTGGTGATTCATGAAGTGGTGGAGGTGTTACCCTATTATATGTTTGGAGAAGAGATGTTTTGGGAGATACCTTAATATTTTCAATAATGTAAGGTTACTATTCATGGTTGAACGAAATAAAATGAAAAAAGGGGGGTGTAGTTTTTTTTCTTTCAAAAATCCTCAGAAACATCATTTTGAAATAAATATTAGTTTTTAGTGTAATTTATTGTAATAATTTACTTTTACCATAATTTAGTTTTACCATAGTAATTAATTTCTAAATATATTAAACAATTCTAATGAAAAATTTTAATATTGATCCTTTTACATAATTTTATAAAAATTATTTTTATTTAAAAATAATGTTATCAAATAAAAATTAAAAAAATTGTGAAAAGATAATTTTTAAATAAATACACTTAATCATGATTTAAAAGTTTTTAGAGAAATAATACTTTTATGATTAATATTTATATATAAGATAAATTTATCTTCAATGGATATTTTCACGAAATTAATTAATTTATTATAAAAAATATTTTTCATGAGGATTATACAAATATCCAAAACTGAATCTCGAAAGGAAATACTTTACTTAAAGAGAAGATTGAATTTTATTTATTAAAAAAATATTTTAATTTTGTTCCAAAAATGATGGACATTAGAATTAAAAGCTGAAAGAATATTTTAAAATAAAAATTTTAATTTAATTTATTCATATTTAATCACCTAATACTATTTTTAATTTTATATATATTTATTACATATTGATAAAATCATAAAATTATAAGTTCCAAGAAAACTGTATTTTTTGAAAAAACTACAACCTTCTTAGAAAAATCATAAAAATTAATAGAAAGTAAATTTTAATATCAGTAATTCAACAATGAATTTTCTTTTGATTAATTTTAAATTCATAATTTTATAAACTTATTTTTTTTATAATTCTATAAAATATAATTAAAACTGTTTTTATTTTAAAATTAAATTTTAAAAATATTAACGATTATTATTCTTATTATATAGCATTAAAAAACCTAAAAGGTTTTAACCAAATTTTAATATCAAATATAATTTATAATTAATAACAAGATTCTTGAAATATAAATGTGTGCCACATAAAAGAAAATTTTTATAAAATTGTTTTCTAAATAATAAATGGACTTATTGGTAATGTTATATAATGTAATTCAATTTCACTTGTTTTAGAATTTTCATTTATTTTACTTTTAAAATAATTTCATAAATATAGTATTCATATTAATTACCTTTAATTAAATGGTTATGTTTAAATGTTTATATGTAATTATTTATATTTTATCTAAATAAATCATGATTTTGTTCAAGTTTGGTGTTACATGTGGAGAAACTATCGAACTCATTGACTTATATAAAGTAATTCATATATTAAAATATTGAGGTGATATATCCATCATAAAACATAAAAAATATAGAAATAATATGATATAAATATCACTCGAAAAATATTTATGAATTGAATTTTTTCATTACCAAGATAACATCCAACAATAACGCTAGAAATTTCAAAATAACACCTTATAAATTCCATGATAAACGAGAAAAAATGGACCTAGTATAATAATATTTACATATGAAATTAATAATATTAAATAAAACAAAATAGTTTTCATGTCAACATCTGGATCAATGAGTTAAAATACAGGGAAACCATAAAGGTTTGGCTTCACTCAAACTTTCTTCTGCGCAACTCAATCGAAAAAAACTTTTCAAATGACCCAGAAAACCACAAACATGATTTTCCATAGGATTATTCTAAAAAATATTTCTCATATTTCCTACACATTAAAACTCATGTAAAATAAGGTTCTTAATTCCGTAGGAATTTGGTGTTAAGAAACTTGAAGGTATTAAAATACTACCACTGGAAAGGTTCACTTTGGAATTCTTCTTTTTTGTTACTTTAGCTTCCTCCACCACACCCAGGGATAAGAAAAATTGTCATTTTCATTGGTGAATCATGTCATTATACATAAACCATGATAGATTAATTAAAAATTACTTTATATGAGTTTAGGCTCAAAGAAGACACAACCTGAGACAAATCTGGTTGAATACCTTCCTGAAAAAACTAATCTACTAGAGAATCATGCATGGTGGGATAAGAAATATACATCACCAACTCAAGAAAATAACACACATAATCCATCATAGATTTATTATCTTATAGTATACCACAAAATTACATTACATTAAAACCCTTCACTGAATTAGATAATAATTTTGAGTGAACTGTGGCATGAATTATTCCCAAGATTGGTCATTTTGTGTCTCGGTCCAGATAAATGACAACCACCACTTGCTACCTAGTTCCAATAGAAAGAATAATGAAACAATAAATGTACATGATTTAGTAATCATGAGATACATGATATCTCCTTAATACTAAATATTCATACCACCACTTATGAAAAATATTTATTCCTTGAGAAAATATGTGGTTTTAGGTTTTGGAACTCTCAAATGGAAACCTCACATTGGGGAATGAGAGGAAGAACACTAATTCCTAACACTAGAGACAATGGAAAAATAATCTATAGATAATATTGATCAGAAAATATTATATTTAATCTCAATTGGGGGAATACAATAAAAATAATAATTAATAACACCATATAAAACTCCACAACTAAAACCCCATAAGTCAAAACATATCTAAAAAAACAACCTAAAATTTAAACAAATTTCAAATAAAAAACACAATCATCATTTTTTTGTAATTTAAATGAATTTAAAAATATTAACAAATATGGATTAATCCAAAATCATTTCAAATATACTTTCTATTCTTTAAAACAAAATTTAAAAATTATTACAAACTCTTAATGTAAAATCCCTTAACACAAATATATGTTAAAACATCTAATTGTAAAACATTTCACACATAAATTATTTAAAATATTCAAATTAAAAATTATAAAAATAACATGAAACAATGAAAATAATTATTACTATAACATTATCAAAAGATAAGTAATATTATTTCTAATAGCCATCATCATTTTAAATACAAAATATTTCAGAAACACAATAAACCAGGCTTCATATTAATTAAAATTAATCTAAAAGAGAATTTAAAATTTATAGAATAAATCCCCCTAAATAGTCAATTAATAAAAATATTCACATCTCTATGAAATTTTCAAAATCCATTTCAAACAACCAAATAACAAAATTTATGATATTAAACATGAATAAACAAAAAAATCATTTACATTTCAAAAGAAATAAAAAAATCATCCTAAATCACTAATAAGAAGAAACATAAATAGATTTAAATTGGATATAAAATCCATAAAAGTAATAATCTATGATATTAAAAAAATGAATTACTAGGAAATAAAAATAATAATAATAAAAATTAATGGCTCATAAATACGATAATAGGAAAGAAAGTTACAAAATCCACAAACATCCCCACAATCAACTGAGGCATCCCCACACACACCTCTACTATAACATGAACCTATAGATATAAGAATACCTATTTCATAGAGAAACCTATAAAATTTTAATTATATATTATTGTGAGCTAAAATAAACAATTGTTGTACACCCACTATCCCAAAGCATAACACTTTAAGGGAATGTATATTTTATTTATATATGAAAATATGCATATAAAAATATGTTTTCTAAATTTTATATTTGAAAAAATTATCAAAATGTTTCCCCTGAAAAAATATCAATTCCAAAAATACGAAGTTCTTTCATAATTAAACCACAATTAAACTTGATTAAAAAAATTCAATCAAAACTTATAGTTAAAAAGGTGATAATTCAAATTTTGAAAGAATGTATATTATCATTTAAGAAATTTATAGATAAGAATAATTTGGAATATATATATATATCATCAAATCATAAACCAATGTGCTAAAGAGAAATAGTCAAAAATTAAAATAACCTAGTTATAAATGAAGTAATGTCAACATGTCGAAAAACAACTACCCATTAGTTTTTTCATAACAAAACACTCGGTCCTACCCTTCCTGGCCTATCTAAGGGGAAACATCCCATAGGTTGACTTATGTCCCACCTAGGTCCATTACCAAAGAATAATTTTGAGCTAGTTTGTATATACACTTAGACATCCCACATAGCCATCTGGGTCCCAACAACAAAATATAAAAAAGGATTACAGAATTCTATATTATATTCAGGATAAATAGATATTTCCAAAAAAATGAACCTTCATTCATTTGTCTCACTTTCACCTCTAAACGCCCACATAGAAACATCCCCTTTATCCAAGTATAAAAAATGAATTCAACTTCCCTCTGAATATATAATTAATTACAATAATTCATTCATCCACAATTTCCATCACACATAAATGGGAATGGCCTATTGTTTTTAATTCCCAAATAAACCATTAAATTTTTCAATTGGTTCATTACATAATTCTTGTCGGATGAATCTATTAAAATTTATTTGGCAAAACAAATCCATAAACCAACATTTTAATTCCCTTAATAAATATGAAATTCAAATAATTTCTAAAAAATATCCATCTCACCCGACCTATAGAAAAAACACCAATGCCAAAATTTTTAAATTTAACATTGAAATAAATTTCAAGATATAATACAAATTATACCTGGGAATTACAAATATTAAATCAAGATAATATTAATTTAAAAAGTTTTTCATATAAAATAATAAGATAGAACCTTTTCCCCCAATTTTATAAAAATTATATGAAAACATGATATTTTAATATAACTACAATATATTAGTAAAAAACATTAGGAGACATTAAAACCCCAACTTGAAAAAATACAAGAAATCATAGATCCAATTGTAAAAATCATTGGGACACCTTCCTAAAACACACATGGAATTTCTGACAGCTGAGAAATATCAACATGCTAAAGAGAAATATGGATCTAAAAAAGAAAAGGATATTCTGAAACTATGAACCCTATAACATCAAATTTATATTCAAAAATAGCAAGGTCTATATAGAAGATAGAGAAATCACATACTGTGAAGATAAAAAAGATTCATAAAACAATCAATCCATATCCAAATTATTTCACCACTAATAATGATCGGCCAAATTGAAACATCATTACATCATCTAGAAAACTATATACATAGTTAAAACTCCAACGATCTTATATTTTTCACAATATAAACATGAGAACACTAGAATAATATTGAAGAATAATGAAAATAGAGATATACCTTTGAAAATATATCAACTTCCACTTGATTCATGAAATAATTATAGAGAAAGGATGGATTCCACAATATCATTTGGGAAGGACCTATGCTTATAGAACCTTATGTAAGGGTGAAATAATTGGGAGAAATAATCAGGTTTTAAAAATTATTTCATATTAATTAATTATTTTTGTTTTGTTTGGCTACATTATTATTCAAAATGTGGTCTAACCATGCACTTGTTTATGTACACCTGTATAAGGTTACATGATTTGTATTAACCATGTTCCTACTACGAAGCCTCATATGGGTACCAAAAATAAGCTACACATTTCAATAGAGCTGGTTCACAATTTCCCCAAACTATGCACTGACTATGAGCCACACAAAATCCACTAAAGTTGCGGTGAAATACACCAAGAAAGAAAGGGAAACTAGAGATATTAAAATAAAAAATATATATCAAACCATGTTTAGGATGTGAAATTCACTAAAACACAAATATTTGAGTTTATATAATGTACACTATAAGAATGTTTTGAGTAATTTTTGTGTGAATCATATTAAATGAGTTTTATAAGCTCATTATGAATGAAAAAGATTCATGTGAAAATTGAAACAAGATTTTCCATATATGTGGATCATGTTATCTAATTTAAATATCATAGAAATGATTTTTAGTTATTTTTATGGGAAAACACATGAATCTATATGAAGAAATCATCTTGTTTTAGTGACTTTCAATCTGCATTCACACTCCAGATGAATGAAAGTATAAAGTAGATTGTTTTAATTCAAAGAGTCCTCAGAAAGAATCATTTACAAGTGAAGAAATAATTATATATCAAAGTAAATAAGCATAAAATGATATAAGTGATTCAAATTATATTATTGTAAAACCACATATGTAGATTTAGTTAAGTGAGAAAATATTCATTTAGAAATATTTCATTGTAACAATTTGTTATGTGATCATATTTTCACATGATGAGATTTCAATGTAAAGTGATTCATATCTAAATACAAGTGATTTTTTGAAAATCTATTTGGGTCTTCGTATAAATAAATAAAATAGTAGTAGAAATCTCCAAAGATTATAACATTCAAAACACATAAATAAAAATTAAAATTAAAAAAATTAAGGATGTTATTTAAAAATATAAAAATGTAAAAAGAATGTAAATCAAGGGGGCACTCAAAATATATATATATATATATATTTATATATAAATATACATATTAATATATATATATATCTACATATATATATATATATGAGTGTGTGTGTAATGGAAAGGATGTTTAGACCTCCTTCGTGTTTCTCTGATTTTTTTATAAAAAAATCCACAAATATTGTTGGGGTTATTTACAAATACCTAAGAAGGTGGGCCCTATCATCAAAATTTTACCTATTTGTTTCATTAAATAATTTAAATTTATGGGTTTATATATAACGGTAAAATTTCCTTAAATAAATTAAAATATAAAAACTCACATTACTTGGATCAACTAACTACTTTAATTTTTGTTATTTTATTATAATATTTATATATATATATATAATATAAAGGAAAAAATAAAATTGTGTGAACCATTTTTTTCTTCTTTGTATTTTTATTGACTATAAAGACATCAATTCACCTGTGGCCTTGACCAACACAACTAGTTCAAGACTCTAGAAAAGGATTTTAGTAAATAAAATTCATCTAATGAATATAAATTAGGTCTCACTACTCTATTACTATATAGAGGATCAAAAACTATAGGAATCATGTGAATTTGATGCATGTTTAATAATTTTCAGTTAAATTGAAAGAATTTATCTAGGATCATTGTAATAGGATCATCACACCTAATTTCAATTTAATTATATAAATAATATTATTATCTATAAAAACAATTGATTTAATTTTTTGTCTTGGTTGATGTTGCCTATTTGGATGATGATCATCTTAAAATTGTATTTTCTATATAATTCATAACTATTATTACACTAGTGATATTCTTAATTTTTTTCATTCTCCATGCATTTTTATTGATACCTCAAATAATTTAAAGTAGGAATAAAGTTTCTTACATCTTTCATTCTTGATCATATGAGAATTTATCTCATATAAAATTTTTATATCTTGATAAAATATGGAAGGATTCTCTCTAATTCCAAATCTATGTCTTGAAGAGAGAATTGGATAAAGGAAGACCAAGTCAAATGAAATTGTTATAATTTTTATTTTATTTTTAGATAAAACAAAAAATATTTCTATAAGGTCCCTTTCTTTTAATTTAACATAAATATGTATAACCTGTACCTTATAAAAATAATATTAATTTATTTATACTATTTAATGTGACATGTTTTTTAATATAATTTCACAAAAAAAATAATTTTAATAATTTTTTTAATGTTGATATATGTATTTTGAATCATCAACCAGATTTTAATTCCACAGAAATACTTTTATGAACCCTGAATAATAATAATTATGTTCTCTCAATAAAATAAATGATTTTATTTATATTATATGTTAAAAAATATTTTATTAACTCCTCTCATGAATAAATAGAGATTAAATTCATCCTAATTATTCTTATGTTTAATAACTTATTATTTAATTTTTATGATCAATATTACCAGAATAAATTTCTTTTCACAAACCAGAAAAAAATTATTCTTTAAAAATAATTTTAATTCAACCTTATGATATTTTGGAAATATATAGTTTGAGAGCCTTTTAGATAATTTCTATGTTGAAAAAGGTCCACCCCACGTACCACAATAGATAATTATTATGAGGCACATTATCATTGTTGTCATATTATTTATAGGTTCTCATTATTTTAGGGAACAATTATCAATTATTAATATAAGTCACATTAGCATAGAAATAATCCATAAGTAACGTAAATATGTTATAAGTAGATAATAAATATAAACATAATATAAGCTCTACTCATCAAAAGTACCTAATAAATTGTTTTTAGGGAACCAACTCTAATAATTCATTGTATATATTATAATGACTATATTCCTTTGGGATTATTAAAATTAGTGTCACCCAAAAAAAATTTAACCCAAAGATATCATCATATATTGAAATATAATGGATATATTCACTAATATTATATTTTCTAAATTGAATATAGTCCATAAGATGGTAATGGTTCTGTTCGTAGGCACTAAATGATCAAGGAATTCACAACATTTCAATTTTAATGAATATAACACTTTTTATATTTTATATATCTTTTTTCTCTCACAATTTTATCTCATTAATTTCAAAAAGCATTCATTCTTGGAATAATTTATTTTTTAACTTATACATTTAAAAAATATATGTTCCTAAAATTGAATTGTATAGCACATATATAAAAAATGATTTGATTTAGTTACTCAAAAATAAAAAGTAATTATTTCAACCACATATAAAAACATATCTCATGAATATGTTATATAAAACATCTATATATGACATATAAAAATTATATAAAATAAAATAACTTATCAAAATATTGTTTATAATGACAACTATCCAGTTAATACCTTTTTGAAAGAAATATTTTTCCCACACTACAAGAAAAAAAATTGTGGTTTTTTAAACCAGAGATAAATTTTTCCAATAGTTTCTAAAAAAACTTCATAAATTCTTCTTTTCAAAATAATTTCACCATTAGTATATCATGACAGTTTTTAATTTGTCAGTGGTACTTGTTTAGAATTTTAATTTTTTATGAAATAAAAAATAATTTAAATAAAATAATTTAAAATAAATTAAAACATTTATATTAACATTTATTATTTAAGATATATTTTATATTTATTTACCATTGATTACTTATTTTCATCTTTTATTGATACTATTTATTCATGAACTTAAATCTTTCCAACAATTCACCAGTTTTTACATAAATCCCATGAATAATCTCTTGAATCTCTATATACTAACCACTGCAAAAAATAAATTTGAATATAGTTATTCATCATGGAATTCAATATAACCAACTTGTTCCAATATTTTTACATAGGAAACAAAAAATTATTGGGAGGTTAATCATAATGCCCCCTACTCCCATCATCTATCATTCAACTCTTTCTGTACAAACTACTCCACAAAAAGAATTTACATTAAAGAATATGTCAATAAATTTTATTTAACCTATTTAAAAAATAAAAATAGTTATATACAAAAATAATAAATAAAATTACTAATTCCAAAAGAATTTTTAATTATTAAAAATTATTAATTATAAAAAATTATTGCTTTTTTAAATTTAAATGTTAATATATATATATATATTTATATAATAATAAATTCATTAATAAATAGTACTCATTAATTAAAATTTAATTAATGAGGAATAATTAATAATTAAGAATTTATAATTAACATGTAACTTAAATTTTAAATATTAAGAAATCAATTATTATAAATAATTAATAAATTATAATTGGTAATTATGAATTTTTAATTTAAAATTAAAAATGAATATAAATTGTAAATTTTATATGATTATAAATAGTTGTTAAATAATAATAATCCATAATTAATAATTAAAAGATAATTTATCATAATTTCTACTTTATAATTAATAATAAGAAATTAATTGAGTTTTAAAATAATTAAAAGATAATGATTATTTAATAATTAATTATTTATAAATACAAATTGATAAATATTATTTATAATTAATATATAATTATAACATTAAATTGATTTTCGTATTAAAAAATAAATGATGATTAATAATAAATAAATAATTAATTTAATACATTTTCAGTAAATTTTTAAAGAACCACCACTCAAAATACATAAATAAGGAAAATTATTTATTTATTGAGGGTATAATGTGTATCTATATGGTGACAGTTTTTTAAAACCCACCATTAAAAAATTACGCCAATACATTTTGTGATTTTAAAAAAAAATCAAACTATATTAGCATTTTCTGTAGCATCCGACCAATGTAAACCTACTCAAAGTCCCATAATCAATAGATCAATAATCAAGAGGCATTTTAAACTCATTAACATTTTAACTCATAATATTTTTAAAACTTATTAAACCATAATTTTTGAATATAATAAAAAGAATATTTTCATCTCAAAAGAAAGAAACAAAATATTATGTGTTACTTATCATATAGTTTATTATGTTTTGTATGAAATTCATAAGAAGTAGTAAAAATATTTAGACTAAATAGTGCATTCATTCATAAAATAAACAATTTATATTTATGAATTAGATATAGATGAAGATAAACAAATTGATGAAATTTTCATAAAATTATAACATGATAAAATAATTTATAATAATTAATAATATAGATAAATTATAAATAATTTATAATTTATAAATGATTTTTTATACTTTCCCTAACATATGAATATTTTTCATTTATATTCACCAACTCTTATATTAAACAATATATAATAGTTTATAACTCTTTTATATTCAATAAAAATATATAATTCTTTATGAAATATAAACCTATTATCTTTCTAAATATATGAACCTTTGATTTTCATCATCAAAACACACCTTGTAGTTATATATTTTTATAACTATATAGATCCACTTTTAGAATAATGAATAAATATAAAATATGAATATCTTTAATATATTTCACAAATATATGATAATTAAATTAAAAATAATTTATAATTTCAAATATAAATTTTTTATATAATATTATATTTATTATTTTTAAATATTTTATAAATTATCAAAATATTTCTTAATGGAAAAGTAATATACAACACATATATACCATTCAGGTTTTTATCAATATAAAAGTGACCACACTATATAATAACATTATAGTGTTTTCTTATGGGTTAATGTTATCACATAACATTTTCTAAAGTGACAAAAATAGTAATATGGTCACATACTTATCATAACTAATCAATTCCATCATTTTTTAATGATAAAAAATTTGTAATGTTTCCAAATTTTATTCTAGAGATAGTTTTATATTTATAAATTTTCTACCATTACATTTAATGAAATGTCTACTATAACAATAGTATGATTATCTTCATAATATTGAACAACCGTGATACAATATATTTTAATATGTATATCCAGAAAGTCCAAAAAATATAATTATCTGATTCTAATATTAACAATTATGATTAATAGTGAAAATTTTACCAACCTTTCCATCAACATAACCCATTCAAAAATATTTCATTTACTCTATTGACACCATCAATAATGAATTTTGTTGTGATTTAGAGTGAATAAGTATCCTATACAATTATAGAATTTTTCTTGAGAAGAATATTTTGATATGAGATGTGGATATGGTTCTTTTATTGTCTTTTATTTAAAAAAAATAATGATCAAAATCATGTTTTGAGTGGTATTTTATTTGAGGTGAAGTTAATTCTGTGGTTTTTGTCTGTCAGAAGATAGTGGAAAGAAGTTTTGAGGGGTTTGGAGTTGGTATTAATAGTTTCTAAGATGAGTGTAATTTCATTTGTATTTTTAAAAAAAGCCTTCCCTGCATTAGTTTTTTATTCTTAGAAAAGTTAAAATTGTAAAATAGATATACATATTCTGATGCTTCTGGGTTTTATTCATAATTGATAAAAATTGACCAAGGAAAGAACATTATTCACTTTGTATTATTTTTATATCTTAGAATTATGGACATGAAAAATTAGAAAAGGCCTTATCTTAGATGTGATATGTAATGTTTTTATTCATAAGTGGCGAGAAACTATACATGGAAGAAAATATTTCAATGATATGGAAGATTTTATATTTCAATACATAAGATTTTATCTCTGAGCTAAAAATAATTATGTCCTCATCACAGGGTTCATACATGTGATATTTAATGTATATATAATCAATTATTACATAGAGTAAAATTTTAAAATATTTATATATATGGTTGATACATAATATTTTGACGTTTTTTGTACGATATTGGACATCGCCAAAATGTGATATTTATGGATGTTATCTTAGAGTTTTTATAGACTAATTTCAAAATGAATGATAGAAATTAGATTTAAAAAACATGCCTATGTTTTATATGTTTTTATCAAATAAATAAAATGAAGGGGTTTTTTATACAATTAGGGTAGAATATTTTCCATGTATTGAATATTTTTTCAGGCTAGGATCAAATCCCATATAATTTCATTTAAATAATGTAACATCCCCTACCCAGATCATTCATAGTAATATAATCTTGTTTATATATATATCCTAGAACATATATCTATATGTTAGAGGATACCAACAAGAAATGGGGGGTCTAATTGATATGATGGAAAGACTATACCCTCTAGTCAGAGTAACAATAACATAAAAAATCATATCAATCACAAAAAAATAGAAGAAAAAAACGGGCAAGTTACAAATAATCCAACATATAACCATGGTGAAATAAAAAGTTGTTAATATAATAAACAATATGAACACCAAAATAATCCAAAATAGAAAAATGAATCCCAACTAGTTTTGAGGCCACACCTAGTCCCACAAACCAGGATTTAATCCAAAAATAACTAGTCATAGTAAAGTATATATGGATGTTCTAGTACTGAATTATTTTTTTATAACATTGTAGAATAACATGTATTTTCAACCCATGTGTCAAAAGTGGCACCCAAGGTCAACCATACTAGCTTTTTCCAATGTCCTGTTTATTTTTCCACGGTACCATAGTTGTGTTTATAACTACATGGGCATTCCCAATACTTAGTTCTAGGTACATGGTCCTATAGACATAGAGATAATAATCAATGATTCATCAAATCCTTGTAATCACATCCATATACTTCAATAGTAATAATCAAAATAACGGTTAAATAAGATCATCTGAATCACATTAATATCCCAAAATAGTAACACATTATAATAACATATATAATAGATCCATAGAATCACATCAAGATCCCAAATTGTAATAACCATAATAATGGTACTATGAAATCCTTAGAATCACATCATCATGCCAGAAAATTAATAATCAAAATAACATGAACAAAAAATGCATGAAATCATATCAGGATCCAATATATATATATATATATATATGTTAAATTGAAAAGAATTAAAATCATAATCACTTAATGAATTCTTCCATCTGTGATTCATCATGCCACTGAATGACTATCTATCAAAGTCTGTTGTCTAAGGATTCGTCAATTTAAAATTTTTACCAAGATCCTCAATAAATATTTTAATTCAAAACTATTGTATCTAGGGTACACCCTAATCAAATTTGGATATCAATTAAACATTAGTCAATGAAATAAAACTAATTTTATATCTACTCTAGTTAACTTTATATTTTCGAAGATTGTTTCACCATACTTAGTGGCCCAATTCCCTATTTTTGAACACTGATAGATCACATAGGGTTTGTGGGGGAAGCCTAAGACATTTAATTTCAAGTCTCAATTACATTATTAATTTGGAATGTACAATAATTCATTATATAATTTTCTCCAAATATTAAATATATGTGAAAGGAACATCAACACAAGAAGTGACGTCTCAATAAATCCTACCTAAAACACATGGTATTTCAAAAAAATTAATTAAATCGAAAAGTTTAAGATAAAGTGGGATCTTCTAGTTAGAACTCATAGTAAAAACTAGATAATAACATATCTTGAAGAGATATTTTATCTTTGTGGTTCATTAAAACATTTATAGTTTATTGAAAACACACCCAAGAATTATAAACGAATTTAATATCTAAAAAACGAGGAATGAAAATGTGTATTAGATTACCAATCGATTCTAGGTTCTATTAATAACCGTCCAATAATTAACATATGTCATACAAATCAGTAGAAAAAAAACTTCCCTAGAAAACTAGGTGGTCGATTAATCTATTTTCGAAATATGAAACTACTAACACCATAGAATGGATTTTTCTTCCATGGTCATGTTCCCTTTATTTAGACCATTCCTAGGAGACTGACCATGAGAAAAGGCATGATTTAAGGAGAAAACCATAGTCATTTTAAATCCAATACACTCTACCCCATCTCACAGTGAAACCATCTTGGTCATCGTTCACTGAGAAACTTTCTACACTCTATGTTCATAACCAAACCCAACCCGGGTGTGTTAATCCACCAATTTTAGTTTGAACATATCTGTTATAATCATGGATCCCACTACGGTGTGGTATCTTCCACGTTTCACCTAAATATTCCCTATGTATACCCATAGAGACTAGGAACCATCTAACATAACTAAAACCTAAATAAAACCATCATTATTTTTAAAAAAAGATACAGACCATAGACTATATATGGGATAATATCCCAAGCATATAATATCTCATATCCAAGTATTCCTTGATGACATCACATAACATCCATGGTGAAAACACTCAGGACACTAGGTCATTATATATGTCTTTCTCTCACATGTTTCCTCTGGAAGACATCTTTGTTTCAATAACACTCAAACCAGAGAAATATTCATCCCATATATTGTATTGTAGTTCAAATAAACTATAAAAACTAGACCCTCCTAAAACGTTTAATTCATCTCATGTTTGATATAATAAGAATTAAGAAAAAGTAATGATCGAGGTGATACTAATGAAGTCACAAAAAATAAAAAATGTCTTGTAAGGATATGAAAAACTATGGAAGAGAAAACTTTTAATTGACCACACTGATCTCCAATAAAATCTCAAACATACTAATGTACCTAATAATTAGCATTACATTCTTATAAATATAGTGAAATACCATCCTTGTTGAACCCATATATATTCTCAGTCTCCAACCTCAAACTACATATGTCTCCGCTGATGATCAAAACAAGGAATATGTCTACTCTGGGTGGTTACTGACTAATTTCTAATCAACTAAATGTTCTATGATGGCTTTCAAATCATAATTTGCATCATAATCATTGATTCTCTAGATTACAACCAACATAATAGTAAAAGAAATGTCCTACCATATAGGGCCTCAATCAGAGCCATATTAATTTAATATTTGAAGCTATTATTCAAAAAAAATATTAAATACAAGTTGTTCCTCCAAGAACAACAAGATTCTATGACACATTATTTTAATTTTTCATTGATAATTTGAATATAATTCTCAAAATATCCATCAGTCTATAGATGATAAGAAGTACTCATGTGTACGTGAAACTAAGTGGCTTCTGTAATACCTTCTAGAAAGGTGAAGTAAAGTGGGAATGGATATGTAAAACTATACTATAAATTACTCATTTTAGGTTCACTATCTCTCAAAAAAATCCGGACCATCTAATCCACTTTGAATGTTTCTAGAATTAGAAAGAAATAGACAGATTTATCCAACCAATCGGTGATAAAACATTCTAAATAATTCTTCTAGTGTGTCCTTGGTATACCATTCAAGAAGTATATTGTATCACCATCCCATTTCCTTTTATTTATAAGAAAATTATATAATTTGATAGTGGAAAACATGGGATCATCCATCACCAACATTTGGACTATCACCATGTCAAAAAAATTATACCACCTTCTTCATCCTAGGCCACAATTACCACCTAAAAATTCCCAAAAAATAATTTTTTTGACCTAGTTACACCACCCACTTATAATCATGAAACTCTCTAATTAATTTATTATAAATACTAATGGGAACTAATAAATGAGCATGGATATTATGAATCTCATATTCATCAATGGTCCAATCTGGCAATATCTCCAAAGGATATATCTTGTCCCTCATGGATAAGTAATGTTAATATGGTAATGGATTTCTCTTTATCATGTTATTAAGTGAAGAAGTAAGGGATAATTATGTAAGGTCTGATCAACCATGATCATTCTATATATCTAGATGGGTCTCCATGAAAACATTCTTCATCCTCTATTCATCAGAAGACTCCTTTACATCCTTAGTCAGATTTTTCCCACTCAATGCATCAATAATGATGTTTCCTTTTCCAAGGACAAATTCTAACTGAAAATTCAAAAGAATATTTGTACTTAACCAATATCCACTCATTAATATTTAATTAATTCTATGAGAAAATTAATTTTTGGATTTAATTTTCTATATATACCATGATTCTCTATCCCAAAAAGTATTTCTACTAAAATTTCAAAGCTTAAACTATACCATCCAATCTCAGTCATGTGTTGGATGGTTTTACTCAAACAACATCAACTATAATAATCTGTTATCAACTTTATGATCTTATTACATTAACACACTCACATCCCAATATTAGATGCATAATAATAAAATTTATATTCCATACTGAGCTCAAGTAATATTAGAATGGATCTTGTGTAAAACATTCCATTAAAATCATTAGAGGTGTTCTCACAATAATTGAAACATATAAATTCCACCCATTTCTTTTTATAATTTTTTATTAGTGAAGAAAAAAGTGAGAAATCATGAATAAACCCCTGGTAGTATCTATAAAAACTCATAAAGCTATTAATCTAAAAACATTTATTAGGCCTCTCATAAGAAACTATTCAAATAACTTTATCAAGGTCCACAAACACTCTAGTTTTGGATGTCACATTCCCCAATAAGTTTTCTTGGTTTATCCAAAAGTTACACTATAAAATCATGGAATATAATAGCTATAACCCTAAGGTTACTAATTTTTTTAGATTTCATGCACAATCCTCCCCAGACATAGATTACATGAAGATACCATCAAAAACCTGACTACTAATTTATTCATAAATACATAGAAAACTTGGTTTGTCAAGGATACAAGCATTTCTGGGGAATAATGTAATACATACATCATGGATAAATACTTATACATACTAAACCTACTTTTAAAGGTTGTACATGTTATATATGAAGGACTTTTCCTCAACTAGAGTCCACCTGATATTAAGTCAATCTTGGAAAACACTTTGAATCCTTTGAGGTAATCAAATATATTTCATGTATATGGAATTTATTATTGATTTTTTATCACCACATGGTTTAACCCTCAGTAATATGAACATAGTGTTAGGTACCCATCAATATTTTTTGTGAATAAAACTAGAAAATCCTATGATGACGTACAAGGATAGATAAATCCACTAGCTTACAAGTCATCCAACAATACTTTTAATTCTCAATTCTCTATTAGAGCCATCCAATAAAGATGGAAAAATTATCTCTACCCCCAAAATTAAATCTATGGTGAACTTTACAACACTCAAGAGGGATTATCCCATGAAATCATCAAGAAAAACACCTCAGAACTAGTTAAAAAATATAATATATTCTTCTACTACACACTATCGACATCTAATATGATTCAGGCCACCTAGGTCATAATTACTTCTAATTAAAACTTTTCTGGTTCATGACCATATTTACTTTAAATGTCATCTAACACCCTGATATTTTATGAGAAGTATACTTTTTTAATATGTTATATGGAAAAGAATCTTCTACTACACACAACACTAGCTTGGTTTGCATTACACGCAATCGTGACCTTCCTCGATAGCGTGTGTAGTACGCAATATCGAGTTTCACTGAACAATGATATATTATATTATTATAAACCAGCTGTTATGAATATTATTAACTGAATTTTTAATTTTATAACATTTAAATTCATCTTATACATTTTCTAGAACAAGGTATGAAAACAAAATCAGTTTTATGGATAAAAGAAGTATTTTTCAAAAAAAATGCACTTTTACCGCCTTTTGATGGTGCACCCACATTAAACCTAGTTTTTGACAAGTTTATAAGTTCAATTTTAAAAAATAAAATTCTTCTTTATTATTAGGATATAAAAATTTACTTTGGATAAATTTTTTATATTATTCTTATAACTTTCATATTTTATTGAATAGTAAAAACACCCTATATTTTAATTTAAAAAAACTTTTTTCATCATTATAATTTATATGGTTAATTTATAATATTGAATGTTTTTAAAGTATAAATAGAATATATTCTTACCATTTAATATAATTTATGTCATTATCATTAATTTTACGTTGAATTCATAGGTAAAAACATTTCAATCTTTGGCAATGTTTTAACTTTTAAAACCAGTTTTCTTAACAACGGGATTAATTTTAAATTAATTACTGAAAATTCTGTGTTTTGAATTTTAAAAATGGGATTCCATATTTGGAATCATTGGGTCTAAATTATGTTAATAGTTTACTTTTATTTTTTTTTGATATTATTAATAGTAACTACGATAATTTTTTATTTACTACGGTTAAAGGTAAATAGGGTAATTCAAGGTTAAAAGAATATTATAATAATTCAAAATTACCTTGAAACTTGTCCTAACCTTATTGTATGAGTAGTGGCCGACCATGTGAATCCTTGGGTCTATTTTTGGACCACATTGAGCCACTTGGTAGTGACAATGACAATTTGGATTAATTAATTTAATGTAAAGACAAAATTGACATTAACAAAAAGCTTTTAGTAATTAAATTTTATATGGGGTTATATAAATTATATTTTCGACTATAAATATTCATTGGAAAGATAAAAATATTTCCTACATAATTATATTTATTTATAATTTTTAGACACCAAATAAATTAAATTATTTATGACACAATAATGATGATTTACTTACCTCATTAATAAATGATTTAAATAAATATGATTATAATGATTAAAATATTTTCCAAAACATGTCCAATTATGATTGGATAATATTATTTAGACCATGAGTCATAATATCTTCATCTTTAATGATTTATGTACCTTTTGAAACCGAAGATAAGTTTATAATAAAATAATATTTCCACACTTTCCAAAGGTGCCCCTCTCCTCCCTTATAAAAGGGCACCTCTTCCCTCTCTTCCTCACACCAATTTGAGCCTTCCTGCTCAGCCAAACCCTGCTAATTTCACTTCCACACTTCCTTATAAACCTTATAAAGGTACTGGTCTTCTCAAAAGACAAACTCCAGTGCCTTCAGAAAATGTTTAAAGGAGGCACTTCGAGAAAGAGGTAATACCTTCTACCGTTTTCTTCAAGTTCCATTCTTCTTCTACTCCATCTTATTTAGTTGTTTCATTATAAGGTTATAACATCAGTATTCCTCATATATTGATATGTTATTATAAATATAGAACAACCATGTTTCACCTCTTATCCATCCTATGGAAAACAAAATCACCGCGCGTGCGTACGTACGTAATACCGTCTCCACGCCGTGGTGTAATTTGTTTTTCCACCACCACCTTACATGGATGGGTATAGTGGTGAAAATAAATAACTATATATTATTATTGTAAAGTGGTATTGATTCTGAAATAGTATACATACACTCCAATACAATTCCATGATCATGGGAACGATATCATCGCTCGTGCATACGTACGGCCTACCGTCTCCATGATGTGATGCTACTTGTTCTATATGATCTTCATTGAATAATGATTATATAAATAAATTGAATGAATTAATATGATATATATTACAATAATACTATTATATAAATGATTTATCTCTATCCTATAAAAAGTAATAGGAATTTGTTCGACAAAACACGCATGAGAACAAAAAGTAATAAACACCCGAATAACAAGTAGTAATGAAATATTACTAATAAGAAGCTAAGAATATGTCCATATATGATATCATAACAGTAAGTATGATTCAGGAATAAGTAAATAAAATTATTTAAATCATTATACAGGATGTTCGGACACTTATTAAGCAAATCGGACCTAAGGTAATGGAAAATATCGAAATCTCAATTTGTATCCGAGATTGTTTATACTTCAGAATTTATTGGGGAATATTTATCATCCACATACATTTTTCCTCAATATGTAATATTATTTATATCCTCCTAAAATTTATTAAATCCAATTTTACCCTTCAGTGAGTTTTTAGTAAAAGATATGAAAGGAATGTTTTGTCATTTTTCGTACGAGGTACTTTTTGAATTTTCCGAAAACAGTATGAAAGAATGTTTTTTTTACTTATACGGCATGAATGGATTTTTAAAAAATTATTTCCAAGAATCCTCCTTTACAAGTTTTCAAGTTTATTTTTAATCAACTTCTTTTAGTTTAAAATTTTATGACATGTTAAGAAAGGAAAAATGTTTTTGGAAGTAGAAAGGATATTTTCCTCAAGAATGGAGTTCAAGTGTTTTATCAAAATTATTTTCCATATTAGATAATATAGGGTTCTGTTTCTATCCCTATTATTAAATTTATTTGATTATGTTGTGATGGAAATATTTTTATGAATTCCTTTATCTTATATAAATTGTTTTATGATGTCACAATGTTTAAGATTACCATTTTTATTACAAGGGTTGTGAAATGATGTATGGTTTATCATTTTGTGGCACACATAAGAATGGTATCATTATGAGATCGGTTGGACCTATATCTCCCTCTAATGCATTGGGTAAATATTTTATATCTCATGAGATATACATGGCTAGAATGGAAGGTTAAACCGGTTCAGTGAAACAGGACTGAAACGAGTAGTGAACTCGGTTCAGAAATGGACTTTGTCCACTAAGATAGTCTTGGAAATGAGTCTTGACTAATAACAAATGATTCTCTATGATTATGTGTGTATGACACAAAGTTTCATGTTTTATGTTATGATTATTGAGATTACATTTCACTACCATGATGTATCCCATGTTATGGAATTATGATCTATTTTGCAGGGTAAGATTTACAAAATGTTATGTTCTTATGAATTTGATGTGATTGATATTTATTTTGTTTACCCTTACTGAGCATTTGAGCTCACCCTTTTGTATGTTTTCTTTCCACAGGTCAGGAAGAAGGTTATTAAGTAAGATATTCCAAAAAGGGACTATAGATATGATGAAATAAATGGGAGACAATGTAGATGCTTTATGAACCAGTTGTTTATGTTTCCCAGTTTCTAAAGACACTATACCTATATGGTACATTCATGGTTTTGTTATATGTTGTAATAATTATGCTTTAATTTTGAAGTATTAACCATGTATGTAAAGTATGGGTCACTATAGTTGGTATCATAGGAACGGTATATTCAACCTTTGGAAACTAGGATGTGAAAGCCTTAGTAAGAACCCTAAGGATAATTCTAAGCATAGAAGACAATCTTAGTGTTTTAGAAATTTCCATGAAAAACCTATGATAACACCTTAAGTGTAAAATTTTGTTATTGATTGTGCGGTTTTCCTATTATAATTAGTGTTTCTCACACTATTCTTCTTGGTTTTAGTCAATGGATGGAACCCGAAGGAACCGTGTTAATGCGGAATGCGATGGGAAATTCAATGATTGTCCCCTGAGCAACCAGACGATATGGAATCGGGAATGAAAATTATTATAGCCATGCTCACACAACATTCTCAAGATATGAATCATGTAGGACATCCGAATGAGCAAAGGAAGGAGCAACATTCTGTTGAATCCTTCATAAGGCAGCGTCCACCTTCATTCAGAGGGTCTTCTAATCCATTAGTGGCTGAACAATGGATTAGTACCACTGAAAAGATATTTTCAGTTCTTCAATGTTCTAAACATGATAAAGTCATTTTAGCAGTGTATCGTTTAGAAGGTGATGCTGATCAATGGTGTAATCTTATTAAGAATACAAGGCAAAAGGATGAAATTGAGTCCATGGAATGGGACATGTTCAAGAACTTATTTTTCAATATTTATTTCCCGTGTATTCTTCGAACAAATATGGAGAAGGAGTTTCTTGAACTGAAGCAAAAGGATGATGAATCTGTTGGTACCTACGAAGCAAATTTTACAACACTTGCAAAGTATGCTTCTGGAATTATTATCCAACCTGAGAGTAAGATCGATCGATTCTTTAGTGGCTTAAAATGAATCCTTCTAAGGGCGTTAGCCATAAGGGACTTAAATAGCTACAAGGAAATTGTTCGATGTGCTCTCAAGGTTGAGATGGAGATTGTTGTAACCCTTCAGTCACATGGGTTTGATAAGAAGAGGAAAGTCTAATTCAAAGGAAAATCTAAAGACCACATAGAAAAGAATATGAGTTTTCCCTTATGCTCAAAGTGTGGAAAGAAACATGGAGGAAATTGTCTTAAGGGGACAAGAAAATGTTATAAGTTTGGAAAAGAAGGTCATCGGGCAATTGAATGTCAAAATAATGGGAAGAAGATGTTTAATGATGCAAAAAAAGGAAGGGATACACATAATGAACCAACTACACTTCATTGTTTCAAGTGCAAGGAGATGGGGCATTATGCCAATCAATGCCCAAATCCAAGGGTTGATGATGATGATCGACGTCAACAAACTCTTAAGGCCAAGGATAAAGGAAAGTCAAATGCAATTACTATCAGCGATGTAGAGTACGACAACGAAGTGCTGAGAGGTATACTTACCATCCACTCTAAAGTAGAAAATGTTTTATTTGATTCTGTATCCATCCACTCTTTTATTTCTGATGAATTTTCTAAGGGTATCACCATATTACCTCAACAATTAGAAGTTTAGTTGGCTGTGAGAACTCCTAATGGCACAACAGTCGCATCAAAAGTTTACAATTCTTCTCCGATTGACGTTTGTAGGAAAGTGATTCCTGCAAATCTTGTGATCCTTCCTATTGTGGAATTTTATGTGATTCATGTCATGGATTGGCTTTATTTATATGGAGCTCATATCAATTGCCAAAGAATGGAAGTCACATTTCATATTCCAGATCAATATATGATCGTCTATCGATGCAAGGATGAACATAACCTTCCAGTGGAAATTTCTTCTATCTTATGGGTCTTGATTCCACTAAATGAAGGTTATTTATCTCAAATGGTTGGAGAGAAACTGATGATTAATAATATGCCCATTGTACTGGAATTTTGTGATGTCTTTCTAAAGTAATTTCTAGGTCTTCCACGAAATCGTGAAGTTGAGTTTTCAATAGAACTTGTACCAGGTGATTTTCTTATTTCAATGACACCTTATAGAATGGCCCCAATTGAGTTGCAAGAATTGAAGAAACAACACCAAGAGAATCTTGATAAAGGATTCATACACCTTAGTGTGTCACCTTGGGGAGCACCTATTCAGTTTGTTAAGAAGAAAGATGGATCAATGAGACTCTGCATTGATTATTGAGAACTTCACAAGATCACTATCAAGAACAAATATCCTCTCCCACGCATTGATGACCTATTTGACCAACTACGTGAAGATCAATACTTTTCAAAGATTGATCTTCGTTCAGGGTATCATCAATTAAGGGTCAAAAGGGAGGATATACAAAAGACAGCTTTCCGTACAAGGTATGAACATTATGAATTTATAGTGATGCCATTTGGTCTTACGAATGCCCCTGCTATCTTCATGGATCTGATGAATAGAGTCTTTAGAGTCTATCTTGATCAGTTTGTGGTAGTCTTTATAGATTATATTCATGTCTATTCAAAGATCAAGGAAGAAAATTAAGATCACTTGAGAATTTTATTAAAGACCATGAGATAGGATAAGCTCTATGACAAATTTACCAAGTGTGAATTTTGGCTTCAAAAAGATTCATTTTTGGGTCACATAATATCAAAAGAGGGTATATCTGTGGATCCAGCAAAAATAGAGGTTATCGAAAGATGGTCGTGACCAACAACAGTAACTGAGATCCGATGATTTCTTGGTTTGGTTGGATATTATCGACGTTTTGTGAAATATTTTTCACAATTATCCAATCCACTCACCAGGTTGACTCGAAAAGGAGTTAAGTTCATGTGGACGGAGGAATGTGAAGAGAATTTCAAAGAGTTAAAAAGAATGTTATCCAGTGCACCTGGGCTCACACTACCTTGCAGTGGAGAATGTTTTCTGATCTATAGTGTTGATCCAAGAAGGGACTGGGCTGTGTTCTCATAAAAAATGATATAGTGATAGCTTATGCCTCACGACTGTTGAAAATCCATCAGCAAAATTACCCAACTCATGATTTGGAGTTAGATGTGGTAATCTTTGCATTAAATATTTAGAGGCATTATCTTTATGGAGAAAGGTGTGACATTTATACTGATCATAAAAGTTTAAAGTATATTTTCACACAAAAGGAGCTGAATATGTACGAAAGAAGATGGTTGGAGCTGATTAAGGATTACGACTGCTCAATTCATTACCACCCTTGGAAAGAAGACAATGTGGACGATGCATTAAGTCTACAAGACCATGATAGCTTATCCATGATGAGGATCACAAAAGTTCCAATATTTATGGATTTACAAAGGATGGATCTTGGAATTATAATGAAAGGGGGAAATCGGATCTTTCCCAAATGAATGTTTAACCATCTATACATGTGAAGATTAAAGAGGCGCAGAAAGAAGATGTCGAGTTACAAAAGAATGTGAGAAATGTTCCCGAATTAATCCTTGATTGTGATGGGATAATAAATTTCAAGAATCGGGTTTGTGGTACTCCCATCCCAGAATTAAAGAAGGAGCTGCCGGATGAGCCTCATAGTTCCTCATTCTCTATTAATCCTGAAGCACAAAGATGTATAGGGACCTGAATGAGTACTTCTGGTGGGATGGCTTGAAAAGAGATGTTGCTGAAAATGTCTCTCGATGCTTGGTTTGTCAGCAAGTTAAAGCATAGAGACAGAAGCCTAAGGGGGTGTTACAACCATTACCATACTTGAATGGAAATGGGAAAACATCACTATGGACTTTTTCACTGGACTTCATAAAACATCCAAAGGCAATAATGCTATATGGGTCATAGTTGATCGTCTTACAAAGTCTGCACACTTCATTGCTATTAGAGAGGATTTCTCTCTATATTAGCTTGCCAGGATATATATGAAGGAAGTGGTAAGATTGCATGGAGTACCACATTCTATTATATTTGATCAGGATCGGAGTTTTACCTCAATGTTCTGGCAAAGTCTTCAGTAAACTCTAGATACAATGTTGAATTTCAACACTGCTTATCATCCTTAGACAGACGGTCATTCTGAGAGGACAATTCAAACTCTAGAAGATATGTTGAGAGCTTGATCTATGGATTTCAAAGGTGGTTGGGATCAAAACCTACATTTGGTGGTATTTTCATATAATAATAGCTTTCACCCCAGGATGTATGTCATTAGAATTAATTTTACATTGAATTCATAGATAAAAAAATTTCAATCTTTGGCAATGTTTTAACTTTTGAAAACCGTTTGCTTAACAATAGGATTAATTTAAAATTAATTACTGAAAAATATGTGTATTGAATTTTGAAAAATGGATTCCATATTTGGAATCAGTGGGTCCAAATTATGTTAATAGTTTACTTTTATTTTTTTGATATTATGAATAGTAACTACGGTAATTTTTTATTTACTACGGTTAAAGGTAAATAGAGTAATTCAAGGTTAAAATTGTATTATAATAATTCAAAATTACCTTTACACTTGTCCTAATCTTATTTGATGAGTAGTGGCCGACCATGGGCATCCTTGGGTCGATTTTGGGACCCCATTGAGGCACTTGGTAGGGACAATGACAATTTGGATTAATTAATTTAATGTAAAGACAAAATTGACATTAACAAAAATCTTTTAGTAATTAATTTTTATAAGGGGTTATATAAATTATATTTTCGACTATAAAAATTAATTGGAAACCTAATAAGATTTAATACATAATTATATATTTTTTATAATTTTTAGACACCATATAAATTAAATTATTTACGACACAATAATGATGAAGTATTTACCTCATTAATAAATGATTTAATTAAATAAGATTATAATGATTAAAATATTTTCTAAAACAAGTCCAATTCTGATTGGATGATTTTATTTCGATAATGAGTCATCTTATCTTCATATTTAATGATTTTTGGACCTTTTGGAACCGAAGATAAGTTTATAATAAAATAATATTTCCACACTTTCCAAAGGTGCCCCTCTCCTCCCTTATAAAAGGGAACCTTTTCCCTCTCTTCCTCACAACAATTTGAGCTTTCAAGCTCAGCCAACCCCTACCCATTTCACTTCCCCACTTCCTTAGAAACCTACTAGAGGTACTGGTCTTCTCAAAATACCAACTCTAGTGCCTTAAGAGAAAGTTTAAACGAGGCACTTCGAGAAAGAGGTAATACCTTCTACAGTTTTCTTCAAGTTCCATTCTTCTTCTACTCCCTCTTCTTTAGTTGTTTCATTATGAGGTAATAAAATCAGTATCCCTCATATACCGATATGTTATTATAAATATGAAAAAACCCTATTTCACCTCTTATCCATCCTACGGAAAACGAAATCACCGCGCGTGCGTACGTACGGAATACCGTCTCCACGCCATGGTGTACTCTGTTTTTCCACCACCACCTTACTTGGATGGGTATAATGGTGAAAATAAATAACTATATATGATTATTGTAAAGTGTTATTGATTCTGAAATAGTATACATACACTCCAATATAATTCCATGATCATGGGAACGATGTCATTTCTCGTGCGTACGTAAGGCCTACCGTCTCCACGATGTGATGTGACTCGTTCTATATGATCTTCATTGAAAAATGATTATATATATTAATTGAATGAATTAATATGATATATATTACACTAATACCATTCTATAAATTATGTATCTAAATCCTATAAAGAGGAATAAGAACTTATTCGACAAAACACGCATAAGAACATAAAGTAATACACACCTGAATAACAAGTAGTAATGAAATATTACTAATAAAAAGCTAAGAATATGACCATATATGATATCATAACAATACGTATGATTCTGGAATAAGTCAATAACATTATTTAAATCATTATACAGGAGGTTCGGACACTTATGAAGCAAATCAAACATAAGGTAAATGAAAATCTCGAAATCTCAATTTTTATCCGAGATTATATATACTTCAGAATTTACTGGGAAATATTTATCATCCAAATCCATGTTTCCTCAATATTTAATATTATATATATCCTCCTAGAATTATTGAAATCCAATTTTACCCTTCATTGAATTTTTAGTAAAAGATATGAAAGGAATCTTTTTTCATTTTTCGTACGAGGTACTTTTTGACTTTTTTGAAAAAAGTACAAGAATGTTATTTTACTTATACAGCATGAATGGATTTTTAAAATATTATTTCCAATAATATTCCTTTACAATTTTTCATGTTTATTTTTAATCAATTTATTTTAGTTTAAAATTGTATGACATGTTAATAAAGGAAAATGTTTTTGGAAGTACAAAGGATATTTTCCTCAAGAATGGAGTTCAAGTGTTTTATCAAAATTATTTTCCATCTAAGATAATATAGAGTTTTGATTCTATACCTATTATTACATTGATTTGATTATGTTGTGATGGAAATGTTTTTATGATTTCCTTTATCTTATATGAATTGTTTTTTGATGTCACGATGTTTAAGATTCCCATTTTTATTACATGGGTTATGCAATGATGTATGGTTTATGATTTTTTGGCACACATAAGAATGGTATCATTATGAGATGGGTGGGACCTATATCTCCCTCCAATTCATAGGGTAAATATTTTATATCTCATGAGATATACATGGCTGGAACGGCAGGTTAAACTGGTTTAGTGAAACATGACTGAAACGAGGAGTGAACTCGGTTCAGAAATGGAATTTGTCCACTAAGAAAGTCTTGGCAATGAGTCTTGACTAATAAGAAATGATTCTCTATGATTATGTGTGTATGACACAAAGTTTTATGTTTTAATTTATGATTATTGGGATTATAATTCACTACCATGATTTATCCCATGTTATGAAATTATGATCACTTTTGCAGGGTAAGATTTCCAAAATGTTATGTTCTTATGAATTGGATGTGATTGATATTTCTTTTTTTTTACCCTTACTGAGCATTTGAGATCACCCTTTTGTATGTTTTCTTTCCCCAGGTCAGGAAGAAGGTTATAAAGTAAGATATGCCAAAAAGGTACTATAGATATGATGAAATAAATGGTAGACAATTTACATGCTTTATGAACCAGTTGTTTATGTTTCACAGTTTCTAAAGACACTGTAAATATACGGTCCTTTCATGGTATTGTTATGTGTTGTAATAATTATTCTTCAATTTTGAATTATTAACCATGTATGTAATGTATGGGTCGTTATATGTCACTCCCCCACAAACTCATAATCACTACCATTGTGAAATGTGAATAATTTATGATGGTGTTAATGATCGATACGAGATAGATACATTACTGACCAATACACTCAGAGAATCAGAGCATCTCTCTTTATTTCAATCATATTACAATCTCAAAGAAACTATTGTCAACCAACTTTGAGTGTCAATTCCCCACATCAGTAAATTCACTTTGACCACTTACCTTAGGAAATATATATGGTCAACACCACCTATAGTTTCCCCTTAATGAGGCATAATCTCTTAATGAATCAAACAATAATAAAATAGATAGAAGTTCTTGAAATAAATAGTTTTAATGGAAAAATAGAAGCCACAAGAATCATACCTTGAAAGGGGGAAGGTCCAACATCCAAATTGGAAAGAATAAACTGGATGGAATGAAGTTGTCCCATTCTATGATTAGGATTCCCCTCTTATACCCCATGTATTGCTCCACTTTTCTAGTGTGACCTCCTAGATTGTAATGTACCATGTCTCCCACCTCATCTTGTAAGACCTTTATAGTTATGACTACCTATTTTCTACAATGCGATAAAACCCATTCTAGAATCATCAAATTTCATGGACAATTCATTCCTAGAAATTTGTGAATGGTTTCAATAAAAAAACTATAAAATACTAATATTTCTATAGGATAGGAACTATTTGAGTGGTTGATCACACTAAGGTAACTTGTTCATAGCCATTTCACTCTCAATAAATCGCACCATGCCACTGTCGAACCTACTCATCCCATTACTTCCCTGATTGAAATTCATAGTGTAGTTTTTCTGGTACCATAATATTCACTATGAAATCTCATAGATAAAAATTTTGTCCCCACATCTAGGGCCTATTTTTTATTTTTTTGATGTGATATGGTTCTGATTCACCTCTATAGAAAAATTATCAAGTAAAAACAAATTCACTAAGTACTTAATACGGTATTTAAGATATTTTTCAGAGTTATTAACACCAATAACCTATCCGTCTTTAAACATTGGATGAAAATTTTTCACATCATTGAAATGGGTGGCTAAATCCATTACATGCATATATCATCACTCATGATGTATTGAATCTCTGATCTTATCTTCCCTCAATATAACTAAAAATAAATAATCGAAGTCCCTAGTCTGTAAGTCCTTCAAGGTCATACCCATTAATAGATCTGCCTGAACCAAGATTCGCCACTATTAAATCTTCAGTCATTAAAGAATATAAGATGTAAGATTTAATATCTATTTTGGGGGGAGTCTCCAGATGGTCTAAACTAATTCCGCAAGCAGTTTCACTAATTGGGGTCACCTTACACTCTAATGGTTGGTGGATATTGTAGCTGAAACTCTTTGGTAACATATATCACATTAGTATTTTTACTCCAAGGTCGTATTTTCATTTAATGGATAAGTAACAATAATATGGATCATGGTTTTCTATAAACTATATTGTTCAGAGCTTCTAGAGGACTAGTCTAACAATCATAGGGGCATACTCATTGCCAACCACTCTTTGTACTAAAAAAATCAATGGAGACATTAACAAACACATTGCTTTAATAGCATCGTAGAGAAATTTGAAAATATTTCTTAAGAAAATTGATAACAATAATTACAACATAATATTTATTTCCCATAATTTATAAGTTAAAAGGGAATAACTTTTACTGAACAATTATCTGATATAAACACACACACAAAAGTGTAATCACTTTATGGTTATCATGGTTCATACACACTCAACATTGTATCATAAAAATTTCATGAGTAAAATATAATAAATGATAAATATCAAAAATTAAGTACATCACTTAATGTCAAATAAATCAAACATAATAGTGAAAACGAAAATAATCATCCTACCCTTGGTAACATGGGATTTCTTTGTACACGGCTTAGCTACTCCTTGGAATGAATTCATTACCATGTCTTAAAAAATTACCTATATTATATCTATCAAGACCAAACAGTATGAAAAATTATAATAAAATCCTCTAATACCATGTTGTAATGTCCTTCTCATGGTTCACTAAAAACTAACCAAATCAAGTCACTACATGGAATCAAGCATGTATCCCCGTATTCTGAATGATGAAAACTATTTGTGAGGGTCTAATGGATATCATTGGAAGACTATAACATTTTTTAGAGTAGAAATAAAAATATAAATCATGTTAGTGACATCCATAATGTTCCATCATATGAACACAATCAGGAATGTTCCAAATAATTAAACCACAAACTAATGTAAAATAAAATTAGTTAATACAATAAACTAGAAAAATCCCCAAAATATTCTAAAATATAAAGATTAATCCCAACTTGTTATGAGGTCATTACTCTTCCCAAAATCAGTGCCTCAATCTCAGTAAACTTATTTACCCATAAAAAACACAGTCATTGGCTTTATATTGACCTGTAACCATGAATTCTTCCACAATATCAATGGAAGCCTGAGAAAGGTGATAGTAAAACACAGAATTCAACCACCAATGAAGTATAAAGTATACATATTATAATTAAATTATATATGAATGTAGAAGTAAAGTAATAATGAGTTATATAAAATAGTATAATAACAAATACTTTCAACCCTATGATCCAATGTGACAACTAGGGTGAACTATATATGCTTTGGCTGGTGTTCAGTGTCTTTTTCCATAGTACCATAACAATGTGTATAATTACACTAGCATTTCGGATTTGTGGGGATAGGTCAATGTCCCCTCAAACATATTAATCCTACTCAAGGGAACACCATATCCGTAGAATCACATCAAGTCCCCCGACTAGTAATAATCATAATAACCAGCATACAATATACTTGGAATCACATCAAGTTCTCCCAAAAATAATTATCATAATAACCGGCCTATTAGATCCTTTGAAACAAATCAAGATCCCCCAACAGTAATAATCATATCAATAATAATACCATATCCTTAGAATCAAACCAAGGTCCACTGATACATGTAATCATAATAACAATCATAAAAAATCCTTGAAATCATGTAAAGGACCCCCAATAATATATATATATTTATTAAATGGTAAAAAAAATTAATTCAAAATCACATATTTGATATTTATTACATCTTTTTCATTATATAAATAGCCAATTATCTATCAAAGCTGGTTGCCCAAGGATTTATCAATTAAACATGTAAATATTGATCATTAATAACCCATTTAATTCAAAACTCTTGTATATAGGGAGTACCCTAAGAATATCTTGAATCCAATTAATCATAACTAGATGCAAAAACACTCATTAAACTTCCACTCTAGTTCCCTTTTTTTCAAAGCCTGAACCACTATACTAGGTGGCCCATTATCTAATATTTTCATGTTAATGGACCACTCTGGGTATATAGATAATCCTAACACATTTAATTTAGGGTCTTAATTAAATTAATAATTAGAAACAACAAAGAGTTAATTATGTCAGTGTGAACACAAATCACATATACCTGAAAGGAACATCAATATATCAAAGGATATCTTGAGAAAACCTATATCAATCAATTGTAATTTCTAATAATTGAATGGGATTCTAAACTAGAAGGGATGTATGGATCCTCTAGTCGAAATACCTAAAAAATCAACTAGAATAGATCCTAAAGAGAGATCATCAAAAAAAGTCACGTTAATGAAGATAGGTGTAACAAGTATTCTTAGTTCAGCCCGTAATGTCACTCAAATTGGCCCACCAAAAGGTCCAAATCATGTTCCCGATATCCACAGGATAGTGACAAGAACCAAGGTATCATACAAAGATACATTGTAATTATTTCACCTCTAACAAACATGTGATAATTTATAATTTAAATTTTAACTATAATAGATAACTAAAATATACCACATATAAAAACAACCAAACCATATAGATATCACTCAACAACAAAATAACATGGTCTAATAAATAAATTGAGAGGCCACTAACATTGAACCCAAATAAACACATGGGTCTATCTCAAAAAAATTTATATTCATTACCATACCAACCCATTAGAAGGAAGCAAGAATAATGATATTCATCCTCTACATGATTATCTTCCCTAAACCTATGTCTAAAAAAAGTAGGTATCACAACACACAAATGAAGAGGTAGTGTGTGAGCTTTAAAAATCACTAGGATTTAATCAAGTGATATATAAAATATCAATCAACATTAACTATTAGTTATTTTATAAATTACATTTCTAAAATATTTCCATAAGAATTCATTTCCACTATAAAAGTCTTCCTTTTGATTCATTTTAAAAAACACACAATATTCTAATAAATAAATCAATATGATAAATTATTTACCCGTGAGGAATAAGTAGATGTATAAAATATTTTTAAGTAAAAAATAACAACATTATGTGATAAAATCATCATATCAAATGACCATACATGCAATGTATCCACAAAACACCAAAAATTGATCTATGGATTGAGGGTATACAAAACCAACGAACTCATTAAGTAATAATTTAGAATAAGTGAATTATATTAATTATAACCGTGATTAATAAAAACTTCTTCCCACCAGCAACCATTTTATCATGGTCACTAACCATAATTATAGCTTAATCCACTATAGATTTTCTATTTTTAGTTTTTCCTCATACCTCAAGGTATCTCAATTTGTTATATCGTCATTAAATTCTAGAATCCAAATTCATTTATCATAAAAAATTTCGTAGGAAAATAAATTCCATTTTCATGAAAATATTTCATAAAATATTTTCAAATTTGATTCAACACTTCCAACATTCTTGAAAACCCATTTTTAATTGAAAAATATTTTTTGGGAATATATCAAACACATCATATGACTAAAATTTAGCCTTTGAATAATATTAATTAAGGAAACCACTTTCCATTGCTTGCAACTATCAATACAAATTTAAATATTTATGTTCACAATAAAAAAAGAAAATCATAATAGATCCATGATCTCTATGGAATACACCCAGGGAGAGAGATTCCAACCAAATTAATTAAAATAATGATGTTTCCTTCAAAAATAACATTGAGAATAAAATATTGGGTCCTCATAATAGGATATCCATGTAAAACACCACCAATTATTCATAAACACTCTAGATATTCAAATCATATCCCATAGTGTTGTAATGAAATTAAGTGAAGATTAAAATGAAAAGATCTATGAAAAATAGGAGAAACTGGTCGAAAAAGAAAATATATCTCAAAGAGATCCACAAAAAATGATCAAGTATCACTATGTAATCATGGTGGGATTTATATATTGTATATTAGAGTAAGTGGTTTAATTTATTGAGGTATTAGTAGAGGCTTATAGTTAAAAATGAAAATTGGAATATAGATGATTTTACTTTTGAGGAATTTAAGATTACAAACAATGTTTTGGCTTCACGATTAGGCAATTGATTCATCAACTCCGAACCAATCACTATCCATTAAAAACAATTTCTATGGTTTTTTTGGAATAGACCAAATTCTTGAAAACCCATTCTTAAGCGGGGAAAACTATTCTAGAACTAACAGTTTAATGTTTCACAATTACCATATGATTAGAAAAACTGTGTACCTAAATCATTCACCAAGCCTAATTTCTCAGAAAATATAATTTTTGAACATAAACTCTTAGAAGCCTAGAAAACCTCAAAATAGACAAACGATTCTCAAAATTAAACATACCTATGAAATAATGGGTTTCAAAATTATCCCCACCATAAAACATTATTTCCATAAAAATATTCTAGGTGATAAACATGAAAAGAGATAATTCCATTGGTATATCAATAAGGAATCATGATTGCATTTTTCATGGATTTCATTATCACACCTCCTTCAAACATGATCTAATTGTTTAAAATTTCAACAGAACACCTTACCAAATTAATCGATTATCTGAACAGGAATTTTAACCACTAAGGTGTCTTATTCAATTTCAACATCCTCCCACTCGAGAACATGGAGTAGATCTGTCTGATACCTCTTTAGTTAGTAAACAAAAACTATATAATGGATAAAATTCAAATGAGTTGGTCAGTATAATCAAAACATAACATCTCTATGTAATTTAATAATATAAAATGTGTTGGTATAACATGGATTTAACTTACACTTCCTCCCTAAATTTTTATGTCTTAACAAAAGTGAAGCATTAAGGAAAACCAAAAACACTACATCAAACAACAACAGATGACAAGACCAACATATGAATTATTGAGCCTGTAATTTGTTGCTACTATTTTTTGAATCAATTTCACAATAACCATAACCTCATGAATGATGCTCGGTCAGAAAATGACTCATTCTCTAAACTATCTCATTAAATAGGTTTTCAATAAGGCCACCCCTATAATTAATCCAATGGTATCATCTTGATTAGAGCCTTATTACCATTAATATAGGAAAGATCCATTGATGGTTGATGTTTTCCCCAAGATCCAAAAAAGTGAATCATGCATGATTGAAGCATGTCATTAACATTATGGATGACTCTCCTAGACTACTCATGAATCTAGGGATGATATATCTTGATTAATGTAAAATTAAAACCTAATACAACCTATAATCCAATCCAAAATTATAATGTGAAGTGAGGTTCTATATCTAAAAGTATAGTATATTTTTTTCCAAATATTATTAAAATATTTCACACACACAAATTCCCAAGATCAGTAACCTTCGTTACCTTATTAATAGGAACAAAATGCATTGTTTTCATGATTTAATAAAAAATCCCCCATACTAAATCCCTACCTCTAGGATTTTGGGGAAATCTCATCACGAATTTCATGGATATGTTGTCCCATTTTAATAGATAAATGGGTATGAGTTTCAGAAAATCCATCAATCTCTAATGTTTTACCTTAATTGTTTACACTTATGTTATCGAGACACAAAATCTACAATCGATCGTCCCATTCATGGACACTAATATAGATGTCTCAAGTCCTGATATATATTAGTTTCCTTGGGGTGTATTAAAAAATTTGATTTTTTTCCATCATACACCAATATTTTCCTCAAGTCCATCAAAACAAACTTCTTACCTCAAAAGTTAAAAACTCCTTTAGGAGATCGAGACCACTACCCATGGTCTCCCTGCTATAAAAAAGTTTTCAAAAACACTAAAACTCCACATCATCAGTTACATCAAGTTCAATATGACCATATGTAGATGATATTTCCTAAGTAAAATCTAGGAATACATGTTTGTAAACTCTCGTTTTATCTAAGTTTTCATTAGAAAACAATCTTATCAACCACTACCCTTCTACCGATTCCTTCACTACCTGAGTAAGAAATTATCTTCTCAATGTTTTTTCAACCAAATTTTTTATCCAAAGATTAATAAACTATTGAAATAAAAATATTTGAATGTACTCTAATAAACATCTCAATATAAAGTTTTTATCCCTCTATGAGAATATAAACTTCAAACTCTTATGGTCTGAATACACTATATATCGCTCCCAGAAGAGAGTGTTAAACAAAATCATAAGAGCCTTCCTCACTACTACCAACTCAACATAGTGAAAAATGTAGTGTTTATCATGAGAGAATATTTTATGATATCTATAAACAACCACATATCTCTCCTAAATAAAAACATAAGCCAACCTCTTACATTATGCATCTAAGTATACATTATATCCCAAACCCATCGAAGGAAGGATAAATATTGGGGATGAATTCAATCTCACTTTTAACTCCTCAAATGATCTCTAGAACCAATCATTCCATCAAAAATCACACCCTTATAGATTAAATCTATCATCGGAGGTTCGGTATTACAAAATTCCCCCCTAAAAGAACCTATAATAACCTTACAATCCCAAGAGACTATGGATCTCAAATACATTTATGGACACCCCCGAGACACCAACACTCAAATATTATCAGGATCCATTAACAAAATATTGTCAATGATCACTTCAAACATATATTTTATCTCTTGTATCTATGATATATATTTTGAGATATTCTTTAATAGATTATTTACTATTAATATTCTAAGGATGATAATCAAATTATTAGGATGATCCGAATATGGTCTAGAAAAAATGAGGATATCATCCCCTAAAGACACCATGAGTGATTACAATGATAAATGAAATATTTGATTTAACAAATTCATAAACATTATAGGAACATTATTAAGTCAACTTGGGATAACCATATAATCATAATTCCCATACCTACATCAAAATGCCATATTAGGGATATATTCCACTTAGAACAACAACTAATGGTATCCTAATCTCATATTAATAATTGAAAACCACCAATATCTCTTTATTTGGTCATAAAGGGAATAAATACAGGGAAATGTATATATTTTCTTAACCATAACCTAGTTTACTTAATGATAATACATAAAAATTTGGATACTTCTATTTACATTCTTTTTAAATAGTACTGGAGATATCCTCAAAGTAACACAAGGTTGAATAAATCTCTTGGCTTCAAGATCCTCAACATAAAATATTATGTATATCAATTCAGTGAGTTCTATATGGTATAATGGTTAAAATTTAAGCCTCGTCTTGAGAATAAATTTTATAGAAATCTAAAATTTCTGCTTTGGTGGGAAAAAAGAAATCATAAGGGGAAATATTAGGATACTCACTCAACACCATTGAAAATGGGTTACAAGAACATTGACCAACAAAATCAATGAAAGAATATTCAAAATGACCTGATATCATATCAACACTATGGAAAATATGACATGCACTCCCTAAACTGGGGTCCCACACACCTTGAAATAAATGAGTGAATCCATAGGAAGAATGAATCTAGATCTGATGATGATATAAATTGATCTGGAATTTCTATATAGTCTTCTAGTCCAGTCCAATAATAATATCAATGATTATAAGACCAAGAACTAAGAAGTCTCACATTTTTTCCTGATCAGAAATAATCACCCAATATTCATGAAATTTCAAACCTTGGTCTGAATTTTTTTCAAAGTAATGGAAATAGTCATTAAAAAATGCATTATCATTGACAATAATCCCAACACATTAACAATCTTGAAAGATATAACATAATGAGTTACATGAGTATCAAATAAATAAATAACCATAGAATATAAAATAAATACCATACCTCTCATGATAGATAGATTTACCTCTCACACATATGGTATACACTCCACTACAAACATACATACATCCTCATCCCACCATACATTTGAAACTTTAGAACCACCCTTTGCATGAGCTGGGCATACCTCAAATTTTGTTTTATTATTTATAAATTGAGATCCATTGAGGAAAGTGGATCTATATCAGCTAAAATATTATTCTCTCTCATATAAATGATGAAGATGACCGTATTTCCCACATGTGTGTCATACCAAAGGTGTTAGCTTTCAATCATATTTGATATTCCCAATTCACCCACGATGGTAAAAGAACACCTGAATATGACTTGACTTCTATTGGACACTCCTACCACCACTTCGATATTGGTCACCCTTCTTAATTTTGTAACAAGAAAATGAACTATGGTTACCTAATTATATAAATTATTCTCCAAAGTGTTATATATTAATAGTTATATCTTCCTACGATATAGATACGCTTTTCCCAACCTTTATGAATATGGATAGGAACATAATAATTATCATAGATTGAATATCATCCCACAAACCCAGATCAAACCATTATCCCTTTAAATAGTCATTGGAAACAAGATCTAAATATTGGTTCACCAAATTGAAAAACTGAGCATCTTACAACAAGAGAAAACAATCTCCATTATCCAAGGTAACAAATTATCATTACTTTACCCTTTATGTGTCTTCAGATAGAATTTTTTATTAAAGGATTTATGAAAATTTTCTTATGTGATATGTTCACGGAAAATGAATTCATAATAGATACCCAAAACTTCCTAGCTATCCCTTAAATCAGATATTTAGTAAAAAAACTTGCAGTCATCTAGATTTCTTAATAAGTAAAAAATCATTTCAATCCTTGTTATCCATTCTTCGGATTATCAGGTTCCCCTATTGAGATGAAAGATCAATTGACATTACATAGTGAATTCTAAAGCATGGTTTACCCTAATTTTGGGATCAACACTAGTTAATTTTCCCATGGATTGGATAATTTAAATTATATAGTCAACCAATTTTCATTCAGTCAAAGGATTTATCTATGGGAATTTCCCCACATCACCTTCGTTAGTATTTTGATGTTATATTCTTGAAGAATCCATAATCTATAAAATAAGATGATGGAACAATTTAAAATATAATTTAAATCCTTTATCAAAAACAAAATTTAGAAAATGTGATCCACAAAAGACTAAAAACTAAAAATGATGTTTCAATATAACCATGAACTTCCCATTGTAACTCTTGTTTCTTATGAAAGTAAGATGGAAAAGCTCACCCCCACACTTCATCTCAAGTTTAAACAGTCCAACCTCTAGTATATCAAGAACCAATAAACACAAGATAGTTTAAAAAATGAACGAGTGCATGCTTAAATGATATCCTAGACCATTGATACCTATTTTTGATATAACAACCCAAGACAACTGATAATATCACATGAATTGGTCCACCACAAGGATCAAAGAATGTTCTTAATCACCATAGGTTGGTGATAAGCACCAAGGTATCATAAAAACATGTTTGTTAACGATTTCACCCACTAATATTCATATGATAATGTAATATTAAATTATAACAATAATATATATATATATATAATATATCATATGTCAAAAACTTCCAAACCATAGAGTTATTATCTAAAAATAGAATAATAATTTCTAAAAACAACTGGAAGACTACCAACATGAAACATGAAGAAAACCATGTGTTTATCTCTTCATGAAAGTTGGACACCACCATCACATCCCACAAAAAGAAAACATGGGAAAAGAGGGTCATCCTTTTCATGATTCTCTTCCCTTTATTGGACTCCTATATAACCATGTCTATAGATGCCTAATTCCAAAGGTAGGGTTAGAGAACTAAAAAATAGTATGATTTAAGAAAATAATATATACAACGTCTATTGTCATGTATCTATTGGTTATTTTATAAAATATAATTCCAAAATAGTTCAATTAGAAATCACTCCCCATATAAAAATAATCATATGGTATCCATTTCAAAAAAAATATACAATCTAACAAATAAATAAATTTGATATATCATTTATCAATTAAATTAGGGTATATACAACTAATACAATCTGTCTGAAACTATCTGGAATAAGTGAATTCTAATTTTATGATCCATAGTCCCTTGAAAAGGCTACCAACTTGCAATTATAGCATCATGGGTACCTCCCTTATTTATATATTAATCTATGAGGTATTTTCTATGTCTTTTCCTGGAACCCAAGGGTCTCTCAATGTATTATATCATAATTATATTTAGGTATAAAAATTCAAGTACCATAAAAAATTCTCCTAGGAAAATAAATTCTCTTTTTAGGCCCAAATTTCATAAATTTTTTTTTGAAGTGATTCCACATTGGTTCTGTTCTTGAAAAACATTTCCAATTAAAATCCATAATTAAGTATTTTAACCAAACACAATATATTCCTAATATTTATTTTAAAATGAATATCCATTTTGAATATCACATTCCATTGAAATCAAAGATCAATCCCAAAAAAATATTGGTCTTCACTATCAAGACTAATGTAAAGCATAAACACACAAATATCTGTAAGGAATAGATCATTCGTGAGAGAAACCAACCTTTTTAATGAAAATAGTGATGTCACCTTCAAAACCAGTGATGTGATATGAATAGATCGGGTCTTCAAAATCCTATATCCAAAATAAACACCACCAATTTCAAAATAAAGCCTCTAGATCTAAAAAACACAACCCATGGAGTTTAAATGAAAAAAGGGGAAGTGTAAAAAAGAGAATATCTATAGATATGGGGATAAAATGATTGGAAAATAAAAATACCTCAAAGAGATCAACCCAAAACAATCATGGATCTACAAGAAATAAATGGGAGATTCCTCTAGAGCCTCACGATGGGGGTTCTTTGAGCTAATTAGTGATAAGTGGGGATTAGATGTAAAAACCAAAAAGGGAATAAGGGTAATTTTTTATTTTAAGTTCATATTGCGGTGCACTGTAAGACTGTATTGTTTGATAAACTATGTGGAAACCATGTGCCACCCACAATCCCTTGAAAACTATATATAACACTCTCTTGGAAATAGAAACATACATTTTATATCTATTCTAAAACTATGAAAAACACCTATTGAAATGATAGTTACATAATGCATGGTAACTTGATGATTAGGCAAACCATGTTCCTAAAAAATAAATCTATCTATTTCCCCATGAAACAAAAAATATACAACTCAGAAATCCTAGAGTATTTAATAACCACATAATAGATAAACAAATATCAAAATTAAATATAAAAATAACACATAGGAAATCACAATATGTCATTAATAACTCGCCATTAAATAATTTGGGTACTTAAGATCTCATGAGGAATAAGGGAAAAGGAGTCTTATAGATGAAAACCATTCAATGATGTATTAAACACCCTATCATGAATACAAAAACCATAATAATCAGTAATTAAAACTTCCTTAGAATACTAGGTGGATAATTCATCCTTTTCATAAATCTAAAACAACCAAAAATAATGAATAGAGGTTTCCACCATGGTAATGGTGGATTTTTTCACACCATACCTTCTAGAATGACCACGATGATCGAAAATGGTTTTTGGTAAAAACTACTATGGAATAAACCATGGATCAATGAGGTCAACTAGTTTGGGTTCCATAGGAATACTTACCATGCTCCATGATCATGACCACACCTTATTGGGGCATATTTATTTCGTCATTTTATATAGGTTATCTCCTTGAGAACCCCAACTCCCATCGTAGTCTGTTCCTACCTATGTTGCACCTAAAAGAGCCTAATTTCCTACCAAAACCACAAAGAATCATATGACACATCCAAAACCAAAATAAAACCACCCTAAGGCCCAAAATGATTCATACATTAAACCATGTATGTGAAAAAATAGGTCATCTCTTTATGTGAAACCATGATAAATATTTTATGGGACATTTTTTGGAGGTTATATTTATCACATCTCAATGCATGAATCCAGACCATGTTCATCTATACATAGATCAGAAGAGAGTACGATCTTGTTCAACGATGAAATTTTCCACACCATGAATGGAAGAAGTAATATGTTCATTTATTTTAACATTTCCTTATGTGCATAGTCATGCTATAATGTATTGAACAGTTCTAATAAAAAATAAGAAGTGTGAGAAGTTATAAAGATAAGTTGAAAAACTCTAATGTAATTTTATAGTTTCAATTTGAAATTCAAATTTGAATTCGAATAAGAATAATAAGTGTTTCCATTATGAAAGATAAATTAAAAATGGTCTTTCAAACATATTAGTGTAGCGTGGTGTATCAAAGAGAGATGGAGAGAGAGAACAATGGAATTGAAGTGTATTTAATATACTATTTATTGTTAGAAGATGTGTTAAGAAAAGGATAATTACAGTAGTACAAGTAGAAGAATAATAATAAGAGAAAAAATATGTGCTTGGTTTCTATCTATGATCAACACAGACATATAATGTGGCAAGGAAGGGGGATGTGAAAACATCTCTACATAAGGAAGAAATCTATAATAACTATAATTTTTCTATGTAACAATCATCATTGGAATATTGAAAATAAATAAATCATCATAGTATAAGAAATCATTGAAAAACTATATGATACTTTTCAAGAGATAAAATTGTTCATATTATTATATTAAGATGTCAAGTATAAATAGTATGGTCAGGGGTTATTTTTAATAATTTCATGGATAAATACTAATTTTGAGTAGTGAATCATTCACATTGAGTGTACTGTGTTTATCTCTTCCATCTATGTGTTTGAGTTAAATAATTGGATTTATCAGTCAAACAAGTGATGGTGGTTACTTTATAAAGAAATTTTAAATGTGTAAATAGATATCATATTCAATAATTCACCACCCCTCCACTATAATTGGGGACACTATACATGGGTCACCATAATTGGTATCCAAATAATCTAGGATTACTTAGAATATAAATAATTGTGAAATTCACTACTTTGAATGTTTTTTAACTTATTTGGGGTTTCAATTTTCTCATATATAAGTATCAAATTAGCATTAGTATGAGGTTAAATAATTAGTCATTAAATATATTTTATAACCATGAAAAACATTATTTCATTGAACAACAATGAGATTCTCACTATTGAGAGGAATACTTGTTATATCTATACAAATCAAATATTGTGATATATTTTTTCTACCATTATAAATGTATTATAGGCTTCCACTAATAGGTTTGTTCATCAATTTGAAGGTATTACTATGAAACCAATAAATAGAACGAATTTTAATAATAATGTTCACAATTTGGATTCTATATTATTACCTATTTTAGAGAATAATTTCCTTATATGTAATAGAATATATATAAAAAGGATTTTTGATTGATTATAAACCTTTACAAAGATAATGAAAAAGGTAAGTGAGCTAAGATACATATTACTTAGTTGATATATGTAGATTTAAATATGAACGGTGAAAAAATAATGGGGAAATTATTCACCACTATAAATGAAATTATAAGAAACAAAAAAGGATTTAGTGATAGGTTATAGGATAATATGGTTTTTGAGAAGATACTACACTTTTATCATAGGGTAATGATGAAAATGTCTCCATGCATAAAGATTGTGATCTAGGTACACTTACATTGGATGATAAATATAGAATTATAATTACTTATAAAATGTGGTAGGGAAATGTATTCAAATATAATATCAAGGATGATATGTAAATATACATAATATCTATGAATACATAGAAGATAAGAAAATATATAAATGAAGTTGGAAGTTCAACTTCATATGAGGATGTTGATTTGAATTTCAACAAGCACATGTCACTCATATTTAGAGGTTTATAAAAATTAAATTTTAAATTTCATAGAAAATTCACACTGAATTATTTTATAAAAAGGGTACTTGATATCTTCTATAAAATTTTCCAAATATATAATAAGATCACATTAGTGATAATCAATATAAGAGTCCGAGAAGAAATTGTAAGATGAAATATTAATTTATTCTACAAATGGTAAAGTTATTAATTTTTTAAAATATAAGAATGGAAAATTCCTATATAAGTCTGAAGATAGTGATAGTGTTGATAATGATAAATAAGTTGAATCATCCAATAAATTTAGTGAAAGATCACAAATTGAAATGGTAAATAAATAAGAAACTGAAGTGATAAGAGCTGCAATGATGATGTTTGGGAAGTTTAACAAATATATTTCATGGTAAAGTGTGAAATCAATGATTTTAACATTATTATTTATCAATTTGAACAGGAGAATAATAATTTGCATTATTGTTGTGAATTATTTGTCAATAATAATAACTACATGTGGAAGGATGGTCAAACATGAAAAATGAAATTGATAAAATAAAGAAATTTCTTTATGAATTGAATAAGGTGAATATTGAAATGAAAATTTAGTTCAACTAAAATAAGGGGCTTGATACTTTCTAATTTAAATTAATTAATATATAAAATACATTGGGCATAGGTAAATCCAATATTCAGAATTCTAATCAAGAACTTGGAGAAGACTCAACGATGAAGATTATAAAGAGATTTTAAGTTTTATTGAAGTATTATATTTCAGTAGGCCAACAAAGATCACATTAAAAGGTTAAAAAATACCAGAGAAATTTTGGTTCAAAATTTGGATTCAAATTCACATGTAAATAAAATAAAGTCTATATAAAAATAAAATGATTCTTTGAAATGTTGAAATTATAATAAATAAATTTAAAATTGAGAACTACTACAAATGGTGGCTTGAAATTCATAGAAATAAATCTATAATAAATAGGAATGTTTTTTGAGGCTATAAAAAATATTTCAATAAAATAAAAAATTAATGGTTAAAAGATGGAAGATGTGTAGGTTTTGACACATAGATAAAAAAGTTGTTTTTATAGGTAATTAATAATTATATATATATTTTTTAAACAATAAAAGAATTTATAACATGAAAATGTGATGTCGGTTTCATTATAAATATATTATTGGTTGTATAGGATTTTAGAGAGAAATATAGAGGGGGAGTCCACCCACTCAAAGGATAATAGTTCCAAAGAAATTTGAAAATTATAGACTGATGGTGGAGAACATGTTTCAACCATTTGTTGAGGTTTTCATAAAATGTTACCAAAAATTCAATTTACTAAATAATATCTCACCATTATACTATCCCAACTGATTTTGAATTATATTATCAAAAAAATAAAGAAAATATAAATAAGAATGTTTTGATTATTAATGTTTCACACAAAGAATCACAAGGTAAACATTGATGGATTATGGATATTGGATTATCATCCCAAAAAAATTGTATATTTGAATACATTGAACATTGTTTAGAAATTTCATAAAGGATTTATTATATTTTAAAAAGTTAGTTTACTCAAAATTATAGGAATCAATTTAAAAAAATAGATATCACAAAGAAGAAATCATTGAACACATTATCTATTAATGGGGTAATTTTTTTTAATAAATGATGAAGATATATTTTAGAAAAATGTATGTTTTGTTAAGGAATTGAATTATGGACATGTTGCAACAAGGGATAGTGTGTATGAGGTAATTTATTTCAATTTGGTAAAATATTGAAGATGAATATGCCATGTAAAATTAATAGGAAAGATGTTAAAAATACTATATAGATCATTGAATATAATGAGCAGTGCAAAAACATTTATAAGAAAAAAATAATTCTAGATGTGAGATCATAAAAAGAACATGTTAGATGAATAAGGGAGATGAAGGTGTTATCAATTTAGTAAAATGGTATCAAATAGTAGAAAGTTAAGGAGAGTATTAATAAGAAACAATATTTAACATGTCACATTTATGAAGTAATGATAAATATGGGGTCTTCAAATGAAAAATGATATGTAAATAAGTACTTTGTAAATATGGACGATCATTAACCAAAGTGGGATTTTAATATCAAGATATTAATGTCAATTAATAATTAATAGATTTCATCAATCATCGCCTAAGCTATAATCAAATATATACCTTATCTCACCTATTATTTGGATTACTGTTTCCAGTGGGGGATAAATAAATATTAAATACCTCTTTATGTTAATTCCATAATGTGTTTACAAAAGATGATAAAATTTATTCGTGGTAAAATCCAAATATATATATTTATCTAAATGGGCAAAATAACACTTGTTTAGGAGGACCATATATAAAGAGGTTTCTTTTAAAAATGAAATGTTATGAAGTTAGTATTTGAACAATTATAACATGTTTTGTAAATAAGTGTGTAATGAGTTGTTATATAATGTTTCAAAATAATAGTTTTTAGGTGTTTTGAGAGGTGTGAGGGTTAGAAATTTTATTGATAATTAGTATAAAATATTGTAAATTAGATTATGTATATCACTTTAATGGATGACATGATTTGATTGTTCAATATTATTGCTTATCACAACAAGTTCACTAAAATATGATGAAATTTTTTTAATGGCGATTCAATGATAAATAGTTTTATTTTGAATTGTAATTTTTGTTAAATGTTTACCCAAAAATCTAAAGAGTGAGATTTTTTTGACCATAAATGAATATGTTTTCTGATATATAGATTTGATGATGTAACACAGAGGATTATCATATTTTTATAGGGAAGGATAATTTGATTAGATAAGTTGATATGGTTTAGTTTTATTCTTTTATTATTAAAAAAGTAAATAATGTTCGAATAAAAGTGATACATGATGTTTCATATATTTTTATGTTTATTCAATGGTTATGGAGTTCTTATAGTTTTTTGTATAAATATCGAAGGGGTTTAGAGTTTTAAATAAGAGTTTTTGAGTTGAATATAATAAGTTCTTAATTTTAATAAATTCATCTTTTCATATGTTTCTTATATTAAGAACATCTAAAAATTGTACAAGGGAAAAACATACTGTGATTCATAATATTTTAATATCATTACATACTAAAATTGAAAAATGGAACAAACCTTACTAAATACCTAATTTTTTTGGGTACTATAGAGTTAAAAAATTGGAAAAGGGGTTCATCTTACTATGATAGGTAAGGATTCTATTCAGAATAGATGAAAAAACCATGCTTGAAATCAATTTTTGATATGGGTGATTTTATATTTTAGTGAATATAATTTTCTCTATTATCTGAAAAATATTGCATTCCCTAGCATGAGGTTGATACCTATACTATTTAGGGCATATAAAATATTTTTTTTTTGAAGAAACAAATAGAAAATTACTTGAAAATAGGTTTTAAAAATATAATTTTCATATAATAGATAATATATTTTAATTATCCAAAATGTGATATTTCTAGATGTGACCAAGTAGTTTTGAAAGACCCATTTTTGGAAGGTAAGGATAATTTCAAGAAAAAAATATGTTGATGATTAAAATTTTCATTTATAGATTAAATATCATGAAGGTAATTTCTGATACTAGTGGAGGATATTGTTTTACATGTTGTGATGATGTTTCTCATCTTGTGGTGAAAGCCATTGGTCTATGATTTAAAATAAGTCATTCCATGATGTGAAGCCATGATAAATACTGAAAGGGACGTTTTTTTGGTTTGACATTTCATGCCACAACTCACAGTTTCATGACATGTTAATTTTTACATGGAGTGTAAAACCCTAAATTTTTGTGAACATTTTTTTTCATATAAATTTAATTAATATGATAACAAGAATTATACACAACACAAAGTTTTCATAAACCGTGATATATTATTAATATTATTATCTAAACATCACCATTATAAATTAGTTATTTATCGTGGTGGTATGAATACAAATAACCACAATTTTAATAATATATAAAATGGTTTTACAAAAATAAAACATATTAATGAAAAAAGAACATAATTTTTAGTAAATTCATTATGTATTTTGAAAATTTTGTTTCCCAAAAACTATTGTTATTAAAATTTAAAAAATATCAATTTATTACATTTAATAAATAAAATAGAAAAAACTAAAATTTATTTTTAAAATATATGTCAAAATTATAATTTAAGGAATAATTTAGATTTTTATGAAAAGAATAATTTTTTGATGAATAATGAAGAATATGAATTTTTATTAAAAACATTATTTTCATTTAAATAATTTAAAATGTTTGATCCTATTTAAAAAAAATTAAAGGTTTAATTATTTTCACTATATTATTATTAAATCAATTTTGGTCACTGGAACAAAATGCAAGATGACTTTAGATATTAGAACCTTATATGGTTATAAAACATTTCTCTTTGGAAAAATTCTTTTTTATCATGAGTATTGGATTATTTTTAAATTCAAAATTTTCAATTATGTGAATAGAATTAGTAATAATTTATTAAATATTTGGAATAATAATAATAATTAATATTAAATAATAATATCATATTATTTTTTCAAAATAAATTGTAAAAAAAGAAAAACTTATTTATGGTGGTTAATGTTAAAATGGGTTCCCCAGGGGTGAAACTAAAATGATAAGGTGTAAAATGGCCATAATCTTGTTGAAATACATTTTTATGGAAATATTTTGACCATATAGTATATATTTTTTTTTACAATGATCCCTTTTGGAGCCTTATGGAATGTTTAAAATGTGGGTATTCCTTTTTGTTTTAAAAAATTCCAAGTGTGTACTCTCCCCCACTAATAAATGGGTAGCCCCTATCCTCTCATATTAACACTCATAAAAACTATTGGTTGAGAAAATACCTATCCAAATGAATTCATTTCTTCCCTCCTCACATCATATAATCTTTTTTAAATAAGGAATCCAATAAAGGTGTATTGTCCTGGACCTCTCCAGTCAATTAATTTGTGAAAATATGGGGTTTGAAGTGTTTTGGGAGGTCATGGTGTATCCTTTCAACACTTTCCCAACTTTCCAGTTTTTCAGGTTCTTCAATTGTAGGTCACGATGGTGAGTCACAACGATGACTCACACTAGTAGGTCTTGATGGGGAGTCACAACAGTGACTCTCACTGATATCTCACAATAGTGATTCACGTCAGTAGGTGCTGACGGTTAGTTGTAATGGTGACTCGTACTAGTAGGTCATGAAGGTGAGTCGTAATGGTGAGTCACAATAGTTAGTTTCAACGGTTAGTCAAAATGGTTAGTCACAGTGGTGATTCGAAATGGAGAGTAGTATGTGTAGCACGCATCGATGACTTGCACTGGTATCATGCACTAGTTTCTCACACCCATGACTCATCAACTAGTGACTATTTTTCAATTTTTTTTAGTTTTCCATATTTTTCATAATTTGTCGAGTTTGTTTTCTAGTTTTCCCCTTTAACATTTTCTTTAACAAAAGAAATTAATTCCACAAGAATCTTTGAAACCATTTTAAGGGTTATGAATCATATCTTGAAAATCATAAAAAGATAGGAGTGTTTCAAATGGTCAAAACACATTGTTTTATTGAGATTTGGCTTTAATGGCCATCAAAATCATTTCGTATTTCATGAGTCTCGGATACCATCCTCTTAAAACATGGCTCTTCCCTTCATTATTTCCTCCTCATTTCTCTTAGAATGGGTCAATCTTATCCTTTCTTCCCTAAGGAGTCATGCCTCTGTGTAAAACCACTTGGTTAGTGTTTTCCTTATATTTTCTTGTTGTTCACACTCCCCTATCTTGGAGAAATAAGGATATTCTAATCATATTCTCTTCGAGGTAGGTTTCCTTCATCCCTCTTAATTTTCTATCATATGGGTTGGTTGTATGAATTTTTCCCATTGGATGAAATTATAATCTAAATTAAATAATTATAACTGAATCAGTTTAATATCAATATATACTAGGGATGGTAATAGGTGATATATATTCTGTTTGTTATTATTTTGGTTGTTCTTGTGATTGTATGGGTTATATGCCTACTAAATATAGTGCCAAATGGTGGTCCTTTTTGTGAATGAGATAGTTTTGGAATGTTTTTTATTTCCATGAACACAATTATATACGATAATTTTTAATGATGCATACCTAGTTAATAATTGGATTCCCAAAGATTGAAACCTTCTATGATAACCCATTAATTAATAATTGAGATTAAATAAAGTGATTTTTTTCAATATAAATGTACCCTTCCTTGGTTCGTGCAGTGGTGTGTTGTGTGTGGGATTGTTCTGACTTTTGCTGTAGTAGGATTGTAGGCCTGGCTGTGTGACATGGGGTGGTTCCAGTAGTGTAATAGAATCTCTGCATGAGATATTTTTTTATTGTATAATTGATGAACAGTGTTACACAATGGGGTTGTGGTTGGGTTATGCTATATTTTTATTACTAGATTGTTTGGGTGTGGAATTTTTATGAATCTGGGATACCTCGAATGATTGTGATAGGATGTTTTGATGGATGTGACTATGATTTGGGGAGTTTTTCGACTGATACCAATTTTTCAATAGGATGACATTGAAGATTGATGATGGTAGTGGTGGTATGGGTAATTATCCTCATGTTTCTATATGGTTAACATGATGAATTCATCACCCCATACCCATAATTGTTTCATGTTATATTATGAATGGGTGTTAACGAAGAAAAAATATGAAGTGGGTTTATTTACTATGGTTCTAATTCCTCAGTGTGGGTTTTTCTAAGCGGATTATTGTGTGTTTCATCTATTTGTTCCCTGGTTTTGATGGAATGAATAAATATATAGTTTAATAAATAATGAAAATTGGTTAATTAAATTGGTTGGGGATATGAATTGAGACGTCGCTTGTTGTTTGGTTATGCATTTAGAGGTAGTAGGAAGGTTGGAATTATTGTGGGATGGTTCTTTATTTGTGAAACTATAGGTTTGTTTGAGTTATTGGTATATATATACCTCTACTTTCTTCTTGATTTCAATACTCACCCCACCATAGTTGAGAACTACCTATTGAACCCTCCCCATTATTACTGGGGAGGGTGTCTTTCCCAAACATCCTCGTGGGGGGATGGATGGATGGCCACCCACACTTCCTGAATCCCTCTTCCTAGCAGTTAAATACCAAGACTCTATGTAAAGGTTGTGGTTTGTGATTCCTAGGTGTGTGCGGGTGATTTTTCATTTCATAGGTTTCTTTAGGATGATATGTATTTTTCTTTCCTTGGTATCTTCGGGATGGGGTGTGGTTTGAGGCCAAGGTGTTTGTGGGAAGGATGTGAAGTGGTTTGAGGCCCAGGTGTTTGTGGGATGGATGTGATGTGTTTTGTGTCTCATGTTTTAGTGTGTGGGTTGTGATGTTGTTGAGAGGGTCAAGTGTGCATGGGAGGGAAGTGGGTTTTTATGTTTTGAAGATATGGGAGCATTAGGACGTTTTCTGTTAGGATGTGAGTGTGTCTAATCAGTGGGAAAGTGGTGAGGGTTACACTATCATCGATTTTATTACAATTGTTTTTACAAGGATTGCATTATTTTGTTAGAGTGCCTTTGTAAGGTTAGGATAGCCAATATACCTATTTAGGTTCTATTATGTTCATCTATTTTCACAAGGGAGAATTTGTATTATTCTCCCACTTGTGCATAAGAGACCATGGTTTTCCTACAGATTATACTTGTATTCTAACCCAACATTATAAAAATGATTTCCGGTTTCCAAGAGGACTAAATGGACCACGGTGGAAGTTACTAGCTCTGAAGTTGGGACAATTGTCATGTCACTACTTAGTTTATCTTTTTTTATTTACTTTGGAGTTTCATTTTATTTGTAATAGTTATATTTTAAAAATTCATTTGGGATGGATTTTGGATATCTAATATATATATATATGGATGTTGTTTGGTATGGACCATCTTATTAACCGGTTTTGTTTTTCTAAAATTGGACATTCCTCCTATATTGTGAGATTGTATACCCCTTGTGCATACCACCAACTAGAGGCCTACTGGAGGTGGGACATGGGGGGGTTGTTATCTCCCTTTCGCTATTACTATCCTAGGAGGCGTATCTTTGGAGGGACTGGGTCATGAAAAAATGGTATTAGAGGTTATGGTTGAGATGTAGGATGGAGTTTGGAGTTAGATATGGTGAGGGTTCCAGGGGATGGTAGGTAAATTGTGTGAGGTGACCTAGGTGCATGACATAGGCCTGGTAAGTCTAGCTAGGACATAGGATTTTAGGGGCCCAATGATTTGATGAAAGGACTCTCAGCCTACCAAATGAAAAAGTGAGGCTACATCATTTGAATTTTAGAGACCTTAGGGAAGTTACATGCATCATAATGACAGTTGTTCATGTTTTAATTGGGTTGTTTTGGGGAATTTGAAATGGATAACTAAATGTGTTAAGTGAGTTAAAATTAATAATAAATAAGGTTCCATAAAACTTGGTCATAGGAATTCCCTGTTTACATTTCATCTGTGGAACCCGGTTATCATCTGTGTGTGGTTCATGTAGATGAGGCTCAACAGGCTAACCTAGTTGATTGGTGGAGGGTTAATCCAGCAGAGGAGGATGACCAGTGGAATACGTTGTTATCTTCTTTCTAGTGGAAGGACTCGGGAATGTAAGAGGGTTGTATTTCAGAATTGAAGACAGAAAGATGTATTGAGTATCTTGATATCACTATCAGTTTGATCCTGGATCCGATGGAGTATTCTATTCTTTTTGTGGTTAGTGAGATGAAAGGGGATGTGAATCAGTGGTGGACACATTGTCTATGGGATAGGAAAGAGACATACATGTCATGGATTTAAATTATGAAAGAGTTTGGGTTGGAGTTCCTTTCGTCGAATATGATGATTGAGATGCTATTGGAGTTACTCTCCCTCTAACAGGGGAGATTGTAAGTGCTGGAACTTGGTATAATAGCCATGTATCTTCTTTTCATCACCCCATACCACTTTCTGGAAGTGGAGTTTTGTAAAACAATGTCATGAGGAGGAACTCCACACTTCTATCCAGTATGATGTCACTCCTTTTTTTTCAACGTATTGGGACATTTAAAAGAAGGAGGATGTAGTTGAGAAGATTCACTCATCATGAGGTCTACCATAATATGGGATCTAAAATGGTTCTTATGGAGGCATAGTTTCTAGCGATGGGTTACTGGCACCAGGGCCTGCGAGGTTTTTTCTAGTAAAGAGATTACCTTAGTAGCTTCAATACCTAGTTTCACTAGCCCTTGTGTATTATCTATGTTCTTAAGGCCTATGTGTTTCTTCTACAGAGTTGGTGGAAACCTTCAGAATTAGTGTCTAGTGACTGATTGAGCCCATTTTGGTTGAGGTGGACATGTTTAGTTCCGGCCTCAACTATAGTTTCCAGCTACGACATTTCAGCAGTGGGGACGTCAGACACATGCTCCATCGAGGGGAGATATAGTAGGTAGTGGCAGACCTAAGGGTATTTCTGAAGAACCTATACCCAAGTTTTTTCATGGAGACAATCATCAGTATAAAGGCAGAGGATTTGGGTGTGATCTATTGCACATAATAGAGGCATCAGTTCCAGTAGGGCTCGAGATCATTAGAGGTATGACTATACTGTTTAGTACACTTTATTGTTATTTATTTAATTTTAGAGATTCTCAATCCTTTATTACATCCACATTATCAAAAACTATAAGACTATAAATAGAGATGATTCTCATTCCCCTGGTGTTGAGTTTTCTAGTCACCAGTCAGACCAACTTGTTTTATGTATGTTCAGGATGTAGACTTATCATAGGACCGCATCAGTCCCATGGGGATCTTTTTCTTGATATAGATATAGCTATACATTGTCATTCTTGATATCAAGAAGTTTTATTCCATTCCTATCACTATCAACTAATTTCCTAGAAGGGTTTTTTTTAGACATATATGGTTGGTGGGTCATTTTCATTGGTGAGCGGTGCTATTAGATAGGCAGTCGGCATGTGGAACTCCTTCTTTCATTGTTAGCTAAGATGTTATTGGAATCAACATACATTGAGATAGTTGGGGTCCCATTAGTGGTTGGGGAATTTTTAGATGTTTTCCACAAAGAGGTTGTAATGCTACCCCATTGACTTCGTGTTGATTTCAGGATATAATTTCATCCCAGTGCTTCTCTAATTTTGATGCCTCCTTGTTGGATAGAACCTTCTGAGTTGTGGGATTGGATAATTTAGGTATATGATTTGAGGAATAAGTGTTATATCCGACCAAGGATTCCACCGTGGTGTGATCCAGTGTTATTCGTAAAGAAGGAAGATGGTGGTCTGAAATTGTGCATAGACTACCTGAGGTTGAATCAGGTGATGGTCAATAACCATTACCCTCTTTCAAGAAAGGGAGATCTATTTGACCAGTTGAGAGGGGAATTTTGGTTTTCTAATATTGATATACATTTTGGATATCAGTGGTTGATAGTAAAGGAGGGAAATATACTGATGAATGATTTTAGATGCAAGTATGGGAACTTCATATTCGTAGTCATGCCATTCAGTGTTATAAATTCACTAGTCTTGTTCATGGGGTTTATGAATTCAATATTTCATGATTTCATGAACATTTTTTTCATCGTACTCATCAATGATGTATGGACCGACTCGAAGTAAGAGGATGAACTTGCTGAGAATCTAAAGACCATCTTGCACATTCTTCGACACCACCACTCTATGAAATGTTGTACATGTTCATGTTTTAGAAATGGTAGGTTCATTTACATGGGCATGTGGTGTCTCATTAGAGTGTATTAATGGACAAATCGATGGTTGAAGTATTTGTTTCTTGGATACCACCCAAGAATGTGGTGGATGTTTTCCGCTTTCTTGGTCTGGAAGGCAATTATTAGAGGTTTGTTCTATATTTATATAGGCATCCAGCCACATTGTCATCTTTTACATGAAAGAAAATTTTTTTTTTGTGGATCGATCATTGTTAGGAAGTATTTGAATATTTGATGGATACCTTTTTTAGTGCCCCAATTATCCAATTTCCTGAGGATGTAGTGATCCTTGAGGTGTTTTGGGATGCTTCCTTTCTGGGTTGGGGGTGCGTGCATATGTAGAAAAAGGCACTGATCTCTTATAGGTCTAGGAAGTTACATCCTCCAGAGAGTAACTATGAAACCCCTGATCTGGAACTGGTAATAGTCACATTTTCATGAATGTTTGGAATAATTAACTCATTATGGATCACTTTGTGGCTTTCACAGATCATAAGATCTTGATGTAAATATTTTCCCAGCGCGATATGAACTTGCGACAATTGAGGTGGAGGGATTTTCATTAGGATTTTGATATTGATATCTTCTACACATAAGGAAAGGGGAATTTTATTGATGATTCTTTGAGAAGGAAGGTAAATAAGGAGGTTGTTTAGGAATCTGTCAATGATTTGATGTCAATAGAGATTTTGTTATATTTTCACTTGGTTGTGAGAGTCAACAATGGTAGATGATGTTTTTTTTTCAGATGATGGTGTTGTCTTATCATGTGTATCGGGAGGAGGAGTCTTAGTGGGGAGACTCTGAGGTAGAGGTGTCTCAAGATCATGTCATCCATGGTGATGCTTCAGAGGGACGGTCAGAGGATAGTTAGAGTAGGATGATGTTCCATGGGATGTTTTTTACTAATGGTGATGCATGTGGGAGTTCATAGTGAGTTTCATAGCATATCTTTAGTGGCACAACTAGGAGTTTCTAAGATGTTCCATGGCATGGAGATGCATTTTTTGTGTCCTGATATGAAATGGGAAGTGGAAGATATTTTCTGTGAAATGCATAATATTCCTATAAGTAAAGTATGATAACATTGTTCTTGATGGTGTGTTTCTTCCCTTGGATTTCCCGAAGTGGAAGTGGGATGAAATCTTGATGGATTTATTCATAGGGTTACCTAGATATCACAGAGGCTACAATGTTATCTTGATAATATTGGATCAACTAACAATGTCGGATCACTTCTTAGAATTCATGGAGTCAGACACAGTTGATGGATTGAAAATGATGTATGTGGATGAGGTGGTACGACTGCATGGAGTTCCAAGATCCATCATCTCAAATCAAGAAAAAAGTTTTACCTCATGATTCTAGTGGGGATTTTAGTATGATTTTAGAACCCAGTTGTGCCTAATCACTTCTTTTCACACCCAAATAGATTGGAAGATAGAATGGATTATCCATATGTTGGAGGATATGTTGTGAGAATGTGTCTTGGACTTTGGTGGATCTTGGGTGAAAAACGTTCCTTTGTTAGGGTTTTCTTATAATAATATTTATCACTCTTACATTTTTATGGCTCCATTGGAAGATATGTATTGAATACCATGTTTTTCACCTTTTTTGGGTAAAGGTTGTGGAGGTAGCGATTCTAAGCCCAGATGTAGTGCAATGAAGAACCGAGAATCTTCATCTTATTCATGATAGGATGAAGGTAGAGAATGACCAAAAAAAGTTTTATCCCAATAGTAGTAGGAGGACCTTGGAGTTAAAGGATGGAGACCACATGTTTTTTAAGGTTTCCCCCTGATGTGGAAACAAATGGTTTTGGAGGGAGAGTAATATTTCTCCCAGGTTCATATGACCCTTTGAGATATTGGGGTGAGTTGTCATAGTGGCATACCAGTTGGCATTACCACCAAAGTTGGCGAGGATCCATGATGAGTTCCACATCTCTCAACTTCATCGACATCTTCATGATGACTCCCATTTAATTGAAATTGTTGAATTGGATATCGATAATGATGTGATGCAAGTGGATAAGCCATTAGAGATCCATGATCATAGGGATAAGGTGCTACATGGAGGGACCATTCCTTTAGTTCCTGTATTGTGGAAGCTTGGTGGACTATTGAAAAGTTCTTGTGTAAAAGATGCGTATATCTATGTTTATTACCCATAGTTTTTTTGAGTTTTTCCTTGTTCTGTTTTTAATTTTTATGTGATCTTTAAACCATGTTATTTATAAAATGATTCATTTACATATTATGTAATGTGTGATAATTTCCTAACACATAAAGAGGGGTGTATCTAATTCGTAATCAAGACACATTATTTGTTAATTTATTAAACTCCTATGTTAAAGTCAGAGACACCTATAATAGATAGTACCTTGTCATGGAAGATGGAATACCCTTGTTTGTGTGTTCATACAGTGTGGTTGTTTTGCTTGTCTGGTGTTCCTTGGGGTTATTTGGGTTAGCTGATTCTACATGATGTGTTCTTGGATGAGGAGGTTTTAACTCCATCTTTAATACAAATCATGGTGATTTATTGTTGGACGTTGATTTTAGTGGTTTTTAGTGGTGTCAGTATAGCATGTTCCTCGAGAGGTATCTCACATAGTGGTTTTTCCGACCCTATTTCTTATGAGTTAGTTTTTTGATTCTTATGGTCAAGATTTGTTTAAAAGTTATATGATGTAATTTCATGGACCTTCCTAGCCCATTACATCGTGAAAATCTAGTGCCTAAAGTGTTCTAGGAGGTCATGGTGGCTCATTTCAACACTTTTCAAAATTTCCAGTTTTTCAGGTTTTCTGATGGTAGGTCACGACGGTGAGTCAAAAACTATAACATGTACCGGTATGTCATGAAGATTGGTCTCAACGGTGATTCACACCAGTAGCTCACAATGATGACTCGCACTGGTAGGTCATGATGGCGAGTCACCGTGGTGACTCACACTGGTAGGTCAGGATGGTGGGTCACAATAGTGAGTCAAATTATTGAGTTGGAACATTGTTTCACTATGGTGCTCACACTAGTGACTCATCCATTGGTTACCTTTTTCCAACTATTTTTTGTTTTTCTATATTTCTCAGATTTTCTCCATTTTTTGCAATTTCACCCCTTTAACATTTTATTTCACATAAAATGAATTTAATACTATTTTGAAGTGGGTTTAAAGAAGTTTCTAGGGATATGGATCATGTCTTTAAATTCCTAAACTTCAATTACCATTCTAAATTCTCCAACCATGTAGTTTTATTAATATCCTGCTTTGATGATAATTTAAAACTATTTTATATTACGTGAGTCTCCGTTCTAATACTTTTAACTTGGGGCCTGCCCTTCATTCTTTCCTTCTCCTTTCTCTTGGTGTGAGGATTATAGAACCTTTCTACCCTAGGGAGTTTTTCATTTGTGATTCACTAGTTGGTTCATGTTTTCCTTGGACTTCTATGTTGTTCGCATGCCCATGTCTTGGTTAAATAAGAAACTCTTTATCATTTGTTGTTCAAGGGAGGTTTACATCATCCCTCTTAGTCGTGTATCATCCATGGTGGGTGTATGAATGTTTCCCATCTAAAGATATTCAAATCAAAATTAAAGATAATTGAATCAGTTTAAGCTCAATATTTTGGGTCTGGGAACAAGTGACGTATATTCTTCTAGTTATTTGTTTTGGTTGTTATTATGATTGTATATTCTATATTCCAATTTAATTTCATGGATATTATTGGTCCTTGTTTTCACATGGTATATTTATGGAATTTATGTTTTTTATTTCCATGAACAAAATTATATATGAAAATTTTTATGGATGTATACCCTGCTAATAATTTGATTCACTAGGATCATAACCATATTTTATAACCCTATAATTAACAATCTGAATTACATAATGGGATTCTTTGTGGAATCTGAATTTAATTTTCCATGGTTTTTGTGGTACTGTGTTTTGTGTGGGACTGTTCTAAATTGTGATGGAGTGTGGTTGTGGGCGTAGTTGTGTGATATGGGGTGGTTTAGGTGGTGAAATGGAATATCTGGTTGATATATTGTTTGATTGTAGAATGGATGACCAGTGTTATGTAGTAGTGTTGTGGTAGGGTTGAACTATTTTTTTGTTTCTGGATGTGTTGGGTGTGATGTGGTTATGTAGAAGGGTTTCTAAGAATGGTTGTGAAGGGATGTGTTGATGGGTGGAGTTCTGATTTTTGGATTTTTTCGGTTGAGATGATGACTTGTGCTGGATGACATAGAGGAATGACATTGGTAGTGGTTGGTATGGGTAATTTTCCATGAGTTTCTCCATCGGTAGCATGCAAAAATATTCACCCCATTACCGCCGTTTTTTATGTTATTGTATGAATCAATGTTAATGGAGTAGAAATATGAAGTGGATTTATTTTCCACCGTTCTTCTTCTATTATGTGGCATTTTCTTTGTGACTTTTTGTGTGATGTGGCTAGTATTTTCCTGGGTAGTGATGGAATGAATAAATAGGTATTTTAATAAATAATGAAAATTAGTTAATTAAATTGGTCAAGGATATGAATTGAGTTTTCTCTTGTTGTGTGGTTGTGAATGTAGAGGTTGCATCAAGGTTGGTAGTATTGTGGGCTGGTTATTTATTTGAGAACCCATAGGATGAGATGAATGTTTTGTATCTATATATGTACTTCTATTTTCTTCATGATTTCAATACACACCACAACCAATTTGTGAACTATGTGTCGAACACCACCATTATCATGGGGGTGATTTTTTCCCTAACATCCCAGTGGGAGGATGGATGGACGGCCACCCCCACTTCTATGTTCCCTCTTCCACGTTGTGAAAAACCAAGACTCTTTTGGTGGGTTTTGGTTTGCGAGGCCTAGGTGTGTGCGGGAAAGTTGTGCTTTCCCAAGTGTCCTTAGGATGAGATATAATGTAATTTACCAGTTTTCTTCGGGAAGAGGTTTGGTATGAGGCCCATGTGTCTATGGGAAAGATTTGATCTAGTTTGAGTCTTAGTTTTCTGCGGGTGGGTTGTGATGTGGCTTGTGTTCTAGGTTTCTATGGACGGGTTTTGAGGTGGAGGTGTGTGTAGAAGGGGTGTGGTTGGGTATATTATGACGAGGTGGGAGTGCCAAGATTTTTTATGTTAGGGTGTGAGACTGGATAATAAATGGGAAAGTGGTGTGGGGTACCCTATCATTTATGTAATTAAAATATTGTTTTTTACTTTCACTATTTGGTCAGAGTGCCTTGGAAATGTTGGGATGTCTAGTACACATTGATAAGTGATGTTTGGTTCTTCTATTTTGTCACAGTACCATTAGTATACTTCTCTTACCTGTGAATCATAGTCATTGGTTTTTCTACTGACTATACTTTTGTTCTCACGCAACATTATAATACTACATTCAGGTTTTCAGGAGGACTACGTGGATTGTGTTATACGTTACTAGCTCGGACATTTGTACAGTTGGCATTTCGTTGTTTAGATTTTATTTTTCTTTTTACTTGTGAGATTCATTTTATTTGTAAAATTTATATTTTAAACATTCATGTGGGATAGATTATGGAATTATTATACATATTTATATGTCATGGAGTTTTTTGGTATGGACTATCATATATCCTGATCGTGTGTTTCTAAAAAGGGTTTTGCATCACGTTATGTGATTTTGTATACCCCTGGTGCTAGTTGCTACCATCGGGCCTACTGAAGGCTGGACTCATGGTTCATTATCTCTCTTTCTCCATTTCCATTCGAGGAGGGGAATATTTTGAGGGAGGTGTTTTTGGAACTAGTAATTCCAATAATGAAAACATAAGGATGTTATCTGATATAGTTATCATTCTCAATAAAGAATTTCAATTTATTATTTCTTCCAAATCATTAAAATATCCATAAATTATGATTATATAATAACATCATTATATACATATTCTAATATTTTGTTATGTTAATGTAATAATCTATATTCACCTCCTCTTCCAAAAAATATGAAACAAAACCATCGATCGTCTGTATAGTGGACTAACACATCATGAACCAATGAAGTTTGTTATTGACGACCACCTATCAAGGATAGTTATAATGGTGTATTTAAAGTATACATATATATATTGTTTTATTGAAATAATTTTACCTATATTATTATAATACTATATATACCAAAATACTTTCCATCCGTTTGGAATATGATAACATCACTCGTGTGAATGACTCGCAACCCCCTCATGAAGAGATGTGATATGTTTTTAACTTACCAATTATATGGAAGGTAATAAGGATAAATTTAATAAATATATTTGTTATATATTAAAGAAAAATAATTATTTAACAATGAATTATCATTTAAATTTCCTTATTTTCATTAGTCAAGAAAATTTAAATAGTATTCATGCATGTGTACAACCTACTGTCTCCAAGAACCATGTAATTAAATTTTTACATATAACTTTTATGGATTACAATTAAAAAATATATAATTAATATATATAATATTTATATAATGTTTAGAATTATATATACTATGGGACAAAGATAGAAAATACCAAAACAAAATATACACAAAAATTGATGTAATTGTTATCGGAAACATGATTATAATATTGAATTGTTAATAAAATGGTTATAAAAAGACATAATTTAATAATATATAGAATTATATATATGGTTATTTTTCTATTACAGATGTATATTAAACCTATATTTATTATACAATAGTTTTGAATGAGTATAAAGGAATTCAAGACTTATGTTAAGGGATTTTAATCACGCATTAATTTTTATGGGACACATGCCTTATACACCATTTGTTTCTTTTGTGTGGTGTATATATAATTTAAATGAATTTATTTTATTATTATTATAAAAAAACTTGGATATATATATCCATACAAGCTTAATTCATTCGAGGGGTAATGATTCAAAATCTAACAATGTGGTAAAAGTTTTATCTTACAACATCATTAGTTATTGGTATGGTAAAGGATTATTTTTCTTCTAACAAAATTTTATTATATTCCTATTTGGAAACTCAGGTATTTTTTTATCCCTAAGATATTTATAGAAAATAAATGCTTCATATTCATTTTACAATCACTATGTTCCCAAGATTCAAAAAAAGGAAAAATTGTATTTATTTTTCTTTTCAATCAAAAAATCCATTTTCATCCATGTCAATGTTTTCTAGACATAATTTAAAGAATGTTATCACATTTATATAATTATTGTTGTAATTTATTTTGACCCTTTTTTATATTTTAAAAAAATATTTCAAAATTAATATTATTGTTTTTTATGAACAATACTATTTTTATTTTTTAATGAAAATGTGAAAGGAATATTTTTTTAACAGGTACGAAATGAATAAAATTTTCTTCCATCATGGACACTCAATTAGTTAAAGAATCATTTACAAGTTTCAAGGTTCTTTTAAAAAAAATTTCTTTAATATTAGGGAAATTTTAATATATTAAATAAGTGATTTCAAATGGAAAGTATATTTTCCACAATAATTATTTAATGGCCTTTTTATTCCATTTATATTCATCAACGACAACAACCTTTGGTTATGCTTATGTTTTAATATGGTTATGATCCAATGGTACCAAAATTTAAATTTATTTGGATGGTTTTTATTTCTGATTATGATGAAGATATGATTATGAAACCTTTTTATTTTTCAATGGGTTGTTCTATTACGTATAGAAGAAATGTTAATGAAACCTGATTTATATTCCATTGTTATGATATGATGATACAACAAATGTTCAATGATTTTATGGAAAAAATATGTATGGATTATGTTATCAGTGAGACCAATATATCCCTTAATTTCCATTGTTAAATATTTATATCTCATGGTATACTGATAGAAAACAATAAGATGTTCTTGATCCACTATGGGAAACAAGTTGATGTATTTGATCCACTATGAGAAACATGTGGTGATCCCTGACCTCTTATAAATGGGAAATAGGTATTCATTCTTGATCTATTATGATTTCATAGTCACATATGTTATCCTTCACATATTAAGTGGTTTTTATAGTTATTATGGAGCCAGACTTATATGACACAAACATGTGGGTCACGATTGATTTATGGTGATTTCATACTCTAATGGTTCGTCTCTTTGTTAATGAAATGTTTTATTCAATGGAACAGATTTATAATCCAGGATAGATTGGGTATGAAATATGTAATTTTTTTCCATATTCCGATGCCCTTATTCTCATATTATTCTTCCATGTGATCATCATTTGATATATTTCATTTTTAACCTTACTGAACATATGAACTCACCCATTTTTATGTATCCTTTATCAATGTTATAAAGAATGTTTTATATAGGGTTTTTATATGAATCGTAAAAAATTGGAATATATTTAAGAGATATGTTAAATATCATTCATGAAATAAAAATATAAGGTATCTATTCTCTTGATACACTAAATAATTATGGTTATATGGCATGTATTTGTGAAATTTATTGACCCTTCTTTTATTAAAATGTAATATATATTTATGAAAATACTAGGCTGTTTTAGTTGGTATCATAGTAATGGTTTAGTTAACCATATGAGATGAGGGTAAAACAACCTTAAGGAGATCCCCGAATATTTTTATAAGGATAAAAGTAAAGATTTATCTAAGGATATGTCTATGGATACGCTAAAGGTAAAGTCAATGTACAATAAAATGTCCTGGAATTTTTGTGAAGCATTGAGTGAGTGATTTCAAATAAATCACATCCCTATATAGACACTACAAGTGGATGTGGATAGATAAATATTTTTCCTATGTGTGATAACTTTAAAAAAGGTGAATCAAATTAGACTTGATCATCACTCAGTGCATAAAAATGTTCCTTGTTGCACACCTAGTTTGACACTCCTAATGGATATGATTTGGAAATTCACAAATATACTATTAAACACCATAAAGGATTTGAATAATGACCCTGAATGGTCTAGGTTAAGCCTAAGGTGTCATTTATTGAATATAATGTGTCATTATTTTAGGAATCCTATAATTTATTTTCATGATTATGTGGTTCCCCAATATGATTTTTGTTGCTTACACTATACTTTTTTTTGTCTTAGTCAAAGGAATGAACCATTTTAATTTTGAATGAAATAGAAAATGATTTTTTTTCACCTGAGAACCCAAATGTTATGGGAGATGGAATGAAAATTATTTTTCATATTCTCACCCAACATTCTCAGGCAATTACCCATACTGAACATCGAATAATAAAATAAGGGAATGACGTTCAGTTTATTCATTCCTGAGGCTAAGTCAAAATATTTCTGTGGTTTTTATGGTTAACTAGTTTTTGTGAATTAGATCATATCATTGAAAATATATTTTCTGATCTCCAGTGTTTGGTGCAAGAAATAGTCATTTTTCATGTCTATCATTTGAAGGGTGTAGCGGATTAGTATTTGACTCTTATTAAGAATATGAGGCAACATCATGAAATCTACTCAATGTATTAGGATGATTATATGGTAATATTTTTAAATAAGTAGTTTACTCATATTATTCACAAAATAATGAAGATGTAATTCTTTTAGTTAAATCATATGGATGATGATTTTTTGGTACATTTGAGGAAACCTTAACATAAATTGTGAGGTGATATTTTGATATTATCATCCAACATAAAATCATTTTCTATAGATAATTCAATGTATTAACACAGAATCTCCCAAAAATAATCCATAAGGGACTTTAATAGCTATGAAAAGATCATTCAGGGTGTTATTAGGGTGAAAATGGAGATTGGTGTTACTCATCAATATCATGGTTTTGATATGAAAATAAATATATAAATAAAATTAAACTCTAAAAAACATGGAGTGGAGAAGATGATATTTCCATCATTCATAAAGTATAGAATGAAAAAAGGAGAAAATATTCTTAAGTGGATACTAAATGATTTTAAATGTGGTAAGAAACATCATCAAGTGGCCCGACTAAAAAGTGATGGTAAGAAGTTATCTTATGATTCTTATAGATAGAAATATCCATAAAATGAATCTCCTAAACATTGGTGTTTTAAATACATGTAATATCAGAATTATATGAATAAATTCTTCAATACATGGGATTATGAGGAAGACAATACACAACAAACACTAAATAAAAATGTATTGACGGAAATCTTATTCAATCACAGTAGTTGAAGTGAATCATAATAATTAGGTCACTCTTATTGACCACTCTATAGTTGGTAATTTCATGATTATTTTTCTATAAAGGATACCTATGAATATATTATTGTTTATAAAATAGTGTAACTTGATATGATTCAAAAAAATTATTATCTATCTCTTCATAGATTTTGGAATAAAAAATCACATTTGATATTCTGGATCAACTTAAGATCATCTATATGTTTATGAATGAATGTTGACATATTATAGAAATTTTTTTGGTCAATTATAAAAGAATATTTACGGAATAAAGGTTGAATTATCATTTGGAATCATGGATGTCTCAATATAATATTAATTTAAGAGTTTTGGATACCATCATGGAAGTATGGGTTTAAGGATGATCATAAGTTTATTATATTAGACATCCATTTTGAGGTTTTATTTTATTTGAGATTATCAAGATTACCAATATTTTTGGAGATATTGATGGAAATATTACCCATTAGTTTTATATATATTTTAGTGAAATTTTTATTTATGAAGGAATGCCTTTACATTTTGTGCACATAAAATGAAAGGTATTGGTAACCATTTAGTTTTATATGATCAAAAATGTGGAGGTAATTATGAGTTATTTCAATTTAAAAATGTTATAAAATTTATATTAATATATTTTTAGAAGAAGGATCACCGATATTCCTATTGAAAACCCAACGCATCCATCAAGACTGCGGGGCATGAACCCATTACCAATGGGCTATAAGGCTATAGAACCTACCACTAACCTAAATGAAAGTATATTTTTGGTTGGAAAATATAATGAGAGTTGTTTTTCAGAATGTATCTGGGTGATTATTATATCATCATGTCAAGGATAAGAAAAAAACTCTAAGGGGGTGTTATCACCATTACCCATACCGTAAGGGAAATGGGAAAACATCACCGTGGATTTTTTCATTATACTCCACAAAAAATCTAAATGAAATGAATATATATGGGTTTTACATAATCTTAGAAAAAAATCACCACTTTCCATCATTATCCAAGAATATTTTTCTCTATATCATTTTCCAAGGAATGAACTTGAAGAAGTTCTATAGTTCCACGGAGTACCACATTATATTTTATTTGATCAGGATCTGTTGCATACCTCCATGTTCTTATTATTTCATCAAAAAAATGATATAGATTTGGTTTTCAGTAATATGCATCATCAACTAAAAGATGGTAAGTCTGGAGGAATAATTCAAACCCTCTAGTATATGATTATATCTTGTTATAACGATTTTAATGGTGGTTGGGATGAACACCTTCATTTAGTTAAGTTTCCTTATACAAATAACATTCAATAAAGATATCAGACAACTCATTATGACATACTATTGGGAAATAAGGGTAAAACTCTAGAATTCTAGGATGAATATGGAGAAATAAGTCTATTGGGACATGAGTAAGAAAAGTAAATGGTAGATAATGTCAAAGCCAATCGAAAGAACACCAAGGTGGGTAAGAGTCGATGTAAAAGTTATTCAAACAATAATTAGAGAGAAATGGATTTTGAAGTGGGTGAGACTATTTTCTTATGAATTTATCCATGGAAGAATTTATGAGATTACGAAATTCGTGTAATTTCATCCCTAATCATATTGGCCCCTTCGAGACTCTTGATTGTGTAGGGATGCAATCTTATCACTTGGTACTTCCACTAAACCTCTCTCATGCCCACAAAGTGTTCAATGTATCTCTCTTGAGGAACTACATACCTAATCTATCACATATACTAAACACAGAGGTCAACCACTAGATAATGATATTTACTTTTAAGAACAACTAGTTTATGCCTTTTATCATAGAGATAATGTGCTACAAAAAATAGCACTCACATGATAATTTTTTTGGGGAATTCAAAAATTTGAAAAAGAAAGGTAAGAACCTAAGAATATGATGAGGTATAATTCTCCCCATTTTTTGTATTAGAGTTATTAATTTTGAAGGATAAATTCTTTTTTTGGGTTATATAATATAACACCACATGTTTTTATGAATTTTTTTAATAAATTTAATTTCATAGTTAGCTTGCATTACACACAACACCATGTTTAAACAAACCATGATATACTATTAATATTATTATTTAAAAATGAATTTTATAAACTAGACATTAAAATTAGTCGTATGAATAGTAATAAGGACACTTAAAAATTAATTATAATTTTTCTATATAATGTAATCATATTGATGAAAAAAAATAATATTTAGTAATGTAATTATATGTTTTGAAAATAGTATTTTCCCAAAACCAATTATTAAAAAATAGTAAAATAATATTTGTACATTTATGATATTTATTTGATAAAATAACATTATTTTTTAAAATATAAATATCAAAATTATCTTTGAGTGAATTCTTGATAATTTTTAAAAGTGATTAATTTTTTAGTTAATAGTTAAAAATACTTATGTTTTTCTAAAAAAAACATTTCATTTAAAGAATTTACAATGTTTCATATTGTATTAATGTGTTTTAAAAGTCAAATTAATCTAATTATTTTATTATTAAACTAGAATAGGTCATTGTAACCAATTTTAATTTAAACTTTTATATAAAAACTTTTTATACATATGGAATTTTCTTCTTTAGAAAACCGATTTTTTAAAATTTCTATACATATAGATTTAAATTATAAATTTGAACTTCTATGGAAATATTTTTGTAAAATGAATTAAATAGTTTGAATAATAATAATATTATTATTATTATAATTTCAACTTAATTTTCTGGTCATAATGAAAAGTAAATGCAATAAAAATTAATTATCAATGTTAGGGTTAAAATGAGTTTACTAAGGGTAAAATTAACCATATATGGATTAAAATGATATAAAAAGTTTTATAATTCTTATTTTATGAGAATATATATAACTTATATCATCTAAGTTTCAATAATGTGAATTTTTTATCCTTTTGTGTGTTAAACTTGGTTATATGTTTTCCTTTTCTAAAATTTCAAGTGTGTCCCCTCTCCCTCATATAAAAGGGGACCACATATTCGCTCCTATTCATGCGTCTAAATCAAATTGGTGTAGTCAATACATTACCAAAAACATTCCATACTTCCATTATAACATTCTGAAGGACTTTTTTTTATGAATCCAACCTAGGAAGTTTGTTGGTGAAACCTAATTAGTTAACTAATTAAGGGGAATCACTCTCAATTGAGTATTATTAAATTATTTATTCATCAAAATCATTAAAATTTCCTGAAACTATGATGATATAATAAAATAATTATCTAAAATATACTAATATGTTATTATTTTAATTATAAGATCCCTGAATTTATGGAAGTATGTTCTCATCTAAATTTTGTTTGAAATCCCATAAAGTTGGTTAATTAAATGTTTACCGAGTGTATGTAGAATCTCAGAGGTGTTATAGGGGTTTGGGATAATAAGGAAGTGGTAATATGTCCATTTTGGACATATTTCATAGTTAACACATGGTTATGGAAAATCGTGCGAGGGAAGAATCCAAACCGTACAACCATGGAAAGAGGCATCTTTCATGGTTGGTACATGCTTTTTCAAACTATGTGGCCCTACTTGGGTAACCATATGACATAATAATTATTTCCTAGATCCAAGGGCATGGTTTGTCCATGGTTTGAAAAACTGTGTAAAAAACCATGATATCCATTAAAAAGTGTGAATTTGCTATTTTCCACTCAAGATTTTAAGTATCTCACATGATTTTCTCCCCATTTCATCCTCTTTCAACCCTAATGAGGAACCATTTTAATACAAGATTCCCAAAGATGGATCTAGTTCAACTCAAGGCCAATTGGAGTGTCGTTGGTTTTGGACTACAGATCTGAGTAATTCTGAGTCTCCTCTAGCTTCTCTTTTCTAGATTTGATATTGTAGTTTCGTTCATCCTTTTCGTAACCCTAAAATCTTATTTTTGAATTAGTTCCTAGGATGGGGTTTATTAGGGTGCCTAAATCTTAGTCTAAGGAAAATGTTAAATGTGTTTTCAATTTAATAATAAATTTAGGATGTCTATAAGTTATATAATATAGTTTTATTATCTATTTTTCCATGTGTGGCTGTGATATTTTTTCCTATTTATGCACATTTGAGTTGTTTAGTAATATTTTGTAAAATGGGTGGCTAAATGATTAATTAAAAACCTAATGATCGTTGTGGGACTTTTTGAGTTTGATTAGACCGATTTGGGGGAACCCATGGGTTGTACTGGGATACCTTGATGTGTAAAATTGTGATGATAAGAAAAAAATTATTTTTTGAAAAGTAGAGTCCTTGAGGAACATTATAATATTTTAGTTTGTTTAAGAAGTTATTATTGACATTTATGTCTACGTATCGATAATAGCTTAAGGTATTGATTGGATTTCTTTTAAAATGGTTTGGGTGTAAGTAAATGATTATGCTATGTGATTTATGAATTGTAATTTAAATTCATAAGTGATTTAGTGCCTTTGAAATGATAATAATGTTAAGTGGAAAAATGCATATTATTTGATAAATTTTCTAAGTGGGATAATGTATGGTAATTGATGGATATGGGATAATATATGGAAATTGATTAATTTTCATAATTATTAAAGCAAGAGAAAAAGTAATGGGTTAAATAAGTACTGAAATGTAATTGGTAAATGTGATATTGGGTTATGATCACATAAGACATATCCTAGTTTTTGAGGTATCTTTAAGTGAGTCCATGAGACCCTAGTTCAAAACCAAGAAGAGGCATATTTCTGAGTTAATGTATCAGTAATGTAGCAGTTACTGTTTGGTAATGTAGCAGCCAAAAATATTTACCTTGGGACACCGGTTTGGGCTTGAGTCTTTCAGGCCTTCGGGCCACCCAAGCCTTCGGGTCAATAGGTCTTTCAGACCACCTTTAAGGCCTTTGGGCCACCACAAAACCTTTTGGCCACTTGCCGTTTCCCCAGCCAACTCAACAAGAAGGAGTAGCCCGTGAGAAGGATTTAGAGTAAGCACACTCAAGAGAGAAAAAACAATGGGTTTGGAAGAATGAGAGGGTAGGAATATGGCATCAAAACTAGAATATAATTTCAGAATAAGATTATCCAGAAGACCATGTGAAGTTGGAGAGCTACCATCACGATACAGATGCTGGGTAGGGGAAGTTCTTTGTCTTTATAGTCTGGTTTAATTCTCTATGTCCTTTGGGTCATGTAATGTCTCTTAAGCCTATGGGTCATGTAATCACTAAGCCTACAGGCCTTGTAAGATTCACCATCATCCCTTGAAAGCGGTTTGTCAAAAATAAATAAAAATGAAGGCTTTAGGCTATTTGGATGACGTGATAATGGGTTAAAACATGATATTAATTCTTATGTTTAATAATTATGGGATATAAATTGTAGGTGTATTGTTTCGTGTCTAGTTTCTGATATGGTATTTTTTGTAAAAGGATAAAGATGGATGTTCACATGGATTTTTTTTGGATAAAAAAATAAGGTGCCTCCTATAGTTTGTGTTGGAATGAGGTTCTAAACCCTGCCTTACAATGCACGAGTTAGGGGGTGGACTCATGGTCAAGTCCATAAACAATTTTATTAGAAGAGACTACCTAGACTGATGCTCCAAGGTAAGTGTGTTATGATTTTTTATGAATTTTTTATACTAGTGAGACAAGGAAATTGACTTATACTCCTAGGCATGAATGGCTTGGGCGGTTGTGTAAATAATGGAAATTCCTCATCCATGAAAGATGTGGTGAACTGACTCAAGTTAATATTTGTTGACTAATGACACTCGAACTATGTTTTTATTATTTCACATTTACTTTTCATTTTCCTGAACTATAAGTTTTCACTATATATTTTGTATACACAATTGGTGGTGGCCTACTATTTTCTACTAACACCATTCTCAGGCCTCCATTGGGTACCCAAGCATATTTCATGGTTACATGACAAGACAAAACCGAGGGCCCTATTCTTGTGAGTGGTGTTGGGATATGGATGTGCATGGATGAGGATCATGACATGTATTAAGGAACCAATTTGGGTATTCTTACTTTATACATTACTTTTTGTTTTTCATAATTTTTTACACTATTCAAATGAAATGACAGATTTATTGTCCGGTTGTGGTTTCTACCTAATTTTTCAGGAATGGTTGGTAATTCTTGGTTTTTGGAAATTGTTTACTGTTTCATTTAGTTATAATTGTTATATATTATGTAATAATATGATTAAGAGTGTATATCCCACTAAAATGTTCTTTTCAACCCTCACTAATTTTCAGAAACCTCCAGTGAATATGATGGGATGCTTAAGGTCTTGTGGCTACAGAGCTCAGGGCACCGGTTTAGTGGCATCTGATTTGGGGATATTAAAAACTTGTATTAGAGCATGTATTTTCTATGTGTTATTATTTGGGATGGTAGAGAGGAGACTAGGATTCATCATGACTTGGATATATGTTCATTCATGGGAGTAGGTAACCCATGTATGAGAGAAAACCGAAGTACCTAGGGTGGGAAATATTGTTCTTGATATGTGTTGTTACTGTTGAATGATAATTAAAAATTGAGTGATGCCTTTGTTGTGAAATGTGACTATTTTTTAATATTATTTCAAGTTCAAAATGGCATGTGGTTGTGAATTCATGCATCATTTTTTTAACATAGGGATATAGGTGGTGAGGATCATGATAAGAATGCACACGATGGTTGTGTGGGGCATAAAGAGAAGAATTCATTTCACTTCAATGAATATTTGAAGAAAATGGTGTATACTAAAAATAATGAAAATAGTTAAATAAAATAAATTTAAATAATTTTTTAAGAATAATGTTTAATTAAAGGATTAAATTAATTGAAATTTTGGTTGTAACATGTTGTAAAATGGGAAATGTTCCTAATAGAAATGATTCCAATTGTAAAAGAGGAAATGGATTAAGGAGGTTTCTAATGAAATTATTATGACTAAATAAATTTTTCTACCCCATGTTGACCATGGAGTATAGTAGTGATGATTGAGGGTATTGTTTTATGTTTGATGATTCACATAGGGATAGTATATGCAAGGTGGGTTTCTTAGGGTTAGTGGAATGATTTATTATGCTGAAATTTTGATATCTTTGTGTTATGTTATTTGAGATGTGCACCTACAATTGTAGCAAGATTCCATAATGATGTTGTGTTACAACTGGCTAGAAATAGGGTTAATCAGATAAATATCCTCCATAAAAGGAGTAAGGGAACTCACTGATTCAATATAACTGGGAAGAAGAGCTGTTATGTGATATGTTTTCTAGTTTTATGAGGATGATGGAATGAGACCCAGGTAGTTTTATGTTATGTCTGTTTGAGATGACTATAGAGTTCCAACTGCAAAACCCTCTTACTTTTGATGGATAAGGTTGGCTAGATGCAACTGAGTTATAAATAGAGTTCATTCAGATGATTCTTTATCACCTAAAGACTCTAACTGATAAAAGGCTCAAGCTAGCACCTTATATTCTACGAGTCGACGAGAAGCCCCGGTGGGATGTTCTGGTAAATAGAATGTAATATGATAGTATGATGTGGAATGATATTTTAGAAAACATTATTTAAAATTTCTGTTAGTATAACTTAATATGGGAGAAGGATATATAATTTATGATGTTGACCCAGGGTTCTATGTTAGTAATTGATTATGTTGTCCATTTCACTGACCTGCAGCATTTTGTTCCACATTTATTAGGGGATGTGGTGTCCATGTTGAGTCATTTATATGATGGAATTTGATATGAGATTATGTCTCAGGTGATCATTTTCCATTTATGATGTGTTTCTTGAGGACTTATCCAAACATAAAACCAATAGAGAAGTTGAATTCATAATAGAATTACTATTGGGAGCAGAACTAATGTCCATTCCTCCATTTATAATGGTGCCAAAAGAATCCCATGAGCTGAAAACACAGTTGGAGGAATCAAAGAATAAAGGGTTTATTCTTCCTAGCAAGTCAACATGGGAATATCCAGTGTTTTTTTCTAAGAAAATTGGTGAAAAATGGTGATTATGTGTCTATTATAGTAAGATGAATCATATGACAGTGAATAATAGATACACTCTTCCTCAGATAAATAATCTTTTTAACTAGATTAAAGGTGATTTAGTATTCTCTGATATTTTTTTTAGATTAGGGTACCATCAACTAAGGGTGAAACCTTATTATGTACCACCTACTACCTTCAAGAGTAGGTATGGGTTTTAGGAGTTTTTTGTGAGGCCAATCAGATTATCCAATGCTCAAATAGTGATTACAGACATACTAACTAAATCATTCATGCTTGCCTATATCAGTTTGTAGTTTTCTTTGTTGACGACATATTTGTGTACTCTAATACATATGACAATCATGCTAAAAATATTTAAATCATCATGAGTACACTAAAATATCATAGGCTATACACCAAGCTATCCAAATGTAATTTTTGGATCAACGACGTTTATCACTTGGGGAATACCATCTTCGGGGAAGGTGTGTCAGCGGACCTGGAAAAAGTGTATGTAGTTGTGTCTTGGGAACAACACCGAAATGTTTCTAATAGTCAATGTTTTTTTGGGATTGGTGGGATATCACTGATGTTTAATCAATTATTTCTACCATTTAGTAGCACTAATTTCCATATTAACTAAGATGGATTTTATATTTGAGTGGACTGCAACTTGTGAGAATGCTTTTCAAGGGTTTAATAAGTTTTCTATTACCATAATGATTCTGATCTTACCTTATCTTGGTAATGTGTATAACTTGTTTTTTGATACAACTGGTCTTAGTATTGGGGAAAGGTTCATTGAAGATGATCAGGTTGTAGAATTTGGTTCACATTAATTGATGTCTCATAAAAGGAATTTCTCTGCTAGTGATCTTATGTTAGCCGCAATGGTTTACTCCTTGAAGTGTTTTCATCACTACTTGTTGGGGGAAAGGATTATAGTGTATACTAATCGTAGGATCCTTAAGTACATTTTCTCCTAGAATGATTTGAATCTTCGGTAGTAAAGATGGATTGAGTATGTGAATTAGTTCAATTTTGAGTGGGTTTTTACACTGGGAAAGGAAATAGTGTTTTGGATGCTTTAAGATGGAGGACTCAAAACCAAGAAGTTCAGGAATCTAGTTAAGAGTGGAGAATGATGGATTTGTTTGCTGAGATGCATCTAGAGGTGTAGGATGTATAAACCCATATGATTCTTACATCCATAGTAGTTGAGTTTGTGCTTCTGATCTTGATCAAAGAAATGAAACATTATGATTAAGAATGTTTTTCTTTGAGGGAATGTATTAGAGGTGGGGATTCATCCTCTAGTTGGTCCATTAGAGATAAAGGAATCATTTATGTCTATGGACATGTTATTATGACAGCATGTATGTGAGATGAGTTGATGCATAATTTTAATGCATCGAAGTTGGTTGGGCATCCTGGGTAGAACAAAATGTATCGTGATCTTCATAGGCTATAATGGTGGCAAGGGATGAAGAAAAATGTGGAAAGTTTTGTCGAATAATGCCTCAACTGTCACCATTTGAAGGATGGACATTAGCATATGGGGTGTTTTTTAAGTCCATTTCCCATTCAAGAATGGAATTGGGATGATGTGAAAATGAATTTCATGATGGATCTCCTGAGGAAACTGTGGAAGAACTATGAGATAAGGGTAGTTTTTGATTAGTTAACTAAAGTGGCACATTTATTCCTGATTCTAGAGACATTCCCCATGGATCAATTGTTTGAGGTTTCTTTTCGATAGGTAGTGTTGTTTTGTAGGGTACTATGAAAAATGGTTTCCGATTATGATCCACATCTCAAATTTCTATCCTAGAAGTGAATATATATAAGTCACTAGGTACATAGGTGTTCTTGAGCATGGATTTCTACCCACAGACGAACCAGAAATGAAAATGAACTATTTAGGTACTAGAGGACATGTTCTGTTATTAGGTCATGGACATTGGTGGATCATGGGTATAACATGTGGTACATGATGAGTTTTCCTACAACAACAGTTATAAGGATATGATTCAGAAGGCACCATATGAGGCACTCTATGGTAGACCAAATAGATCTCTATTAAATTGGATGGAAGCTGGAGAATTAGAGTTGTTACAGATTATTATCATGCCAGATACATCATTACAGATCTAGTTGATTAGAAAACATATGGAAACAGCTTATAGTAAGAAGTTGTATGAGCATAGGTGTCTTTGACATATGGAGTTTGTGATGGGAGATAGTGTGTTTATTTGGGTGTCTTGGAGGTTTTTTCACAGTTCTATTTAAAAATAGGTTAAGTAGATGTCCAGGTATATGGAGTCGTTTTAGATTGTTCTGAGGATCAGACTTGTGACATTCCAATTACCTCTTCAATAGTAGTATACATTCATGGATTGTGTTTTCCATGTGTCTCAAATTTGGTAGTATCACCCTATCCCATATCATGTTCCTAATGTTGAGGATATTGAGCTTGAGTAAGATACATATTTTGAAGATAATATGGTTTGTAACATGGATCATATAGAGAAATTAATTGGGTGAAATATGGTGCCTCTAGTTCGAGTTTTGTGGAAGCACGGTAATGTTCATGATGAATCATGATAGAGAGAGTCAGATATATAGGATCATTTTCCCAATCTCTTTTCATGCAAAGATTATTATTACCTAGGATTATGGCACGAGGATAAGACATTTTAACTTGGGGAGGTTATATGATCTTGAATTTCATGGAGGTGTTTTCTTGTTTAAATTTTGGTTTCAATCCCAGAAGTAGAAAAATTAAATTTTTGTTGGGTGTATGTGAAATCATATATGTTTTCCAGGGGTTTAAGTCCTAAAGGAAATAAGAATAGGGTCATTCTATACGTGTTTCATGATCGGTGATTGTTAGGGAAAACTATACAAGGGTGGAACCCAAACTGTGTGACCAATGAAAGAGATAAATCATACGGTTGGTGCACGGTTTGTCAAACAATGCAGACCCACCATATTAAATCTGGGACTTAATCCCTATTAGACCAAGGCAGGCGCATGATTTTCACACATCCTCAAAAACTAGGTGGACAAACTATGTTCCTTATTAAAAAGTGATAATTTAAAATTTTTCGCCTTCAGATTTTAAGCATCCCATCTAATTTTTTCATCATTCTCCCTCCTTCAACCCCAGTGATGAACTATTTCAAGAAATTCATCCCAATGGTGGATCTCTGTCAATCCAAGGGGGTTTTAAGTGGTTATCAGTGTTGATCGAAGCTCTGCGTATGTCTAACACTCATTTTTCTTCTCTTTTCTGGATTAAGTCGTTTAGTTTTGTTCATCCTATGATGAATCCCTAAAAGCCTATTTTTCCCATTGAATCTACGGTTGGGGTTAAAAATGGGTGCTTAAATATAGATCTATGTCTAAGGCTAATCATGATTTCAATGTCAGATTCCATGTTGGTAGTCTATAAGTTAAATCCCATAGTTTTATTACCAATTTGTACATGCGTGGTTGTGATATTTCTTCCCTTTTGATGTGAATTTGATTAGATTTGTAATATCTAGTAAAATGGGTGGATAAATAATGAATTATATCCCTCATGATCCTAGTGGGATGTGTTGAGGTCCATTAGACAGATTTGGGGCCACCCATGGGGTGTACTGGAATTCCCTAACATGGAAAATCGTGATGGTATTTTGAAAAAAAATTATTTTTGGTAAATTAGAGCCCTTGAGGAATCTGCTAGTCTTATAGTTATGTGAAGAAGAGAATATTGACAGTTTTTTCTACATCTTGATTATTTCTTAAGGGGTTGACTGGCTTAATGTAAAATGGGTAGGCAGTAATAATGTGATTTTGATATGTGACTTATGAATTGTACTTCTAATTCATAACTGAGTTAATGTGAGTGATTTGATAAATATGATAAGTGGAATAATGTATCATAATTTATGGATATGGGATAATGTATTGAAATGTATGAATACGATTAATGATTTAAGCTTGAGAAATAAAAGTGGGTTAAATTAGATATGTAATGTAATTCTTAAATGTGATAATTGGTTAAGGATTGATGTTAATTCTCATGTTGAAAAATTATTTTATATAAATGGTATGTGAATTGTTTTTTGTATGGTTTTTGATACAGAATTAAAGGTAAATGGATAATGAAGAATGTTCATCTAGATTGGTGGTGTGGGATAAAGACTGTGGATTCTCCCATCGGTTGGGTTAGACAGAGGCTCTAAACCCCATCCTAGAATACACATGTTGGGGAGTCAGACTAATTCTCTAGGACCCTAACAATTGAATCGGAAGAGACTACCTGGAATGGGGCTCTAAAGAATTATTTTATGATTATTTATGACGTTTTTATCCTCACCGAGATAGTGAACTTGATTAATACCCCTATTCATGATAATTTTCCAACTCAAGCAATTGGTTAATTGATGGAAATACCTTACCCATGAAACGTATGATTATATGACTAAAGTAAATATTGTTGACTGATGGAACATAAGATATATTTTTTATTTTTTATTTATTTATAATTTCAGGAACTATATTTTTAGGATATATATTTTTTAGATATCATTGGTGCTTTCCTACTATGTTGTACTCACATCCTCCTTAAGCCACCATTGTGTACCCCAACATATTTCATTATTGCATATCAGGATTAGGGAAGGGGACCTATGCATGGAGTTAGTTTGGGCTTGGGATGTGCCTAGATGAGGATCCATACTGGGAGTCGAGAACTATTTTGGGGATGCTTCCATTAGACTTTACTATGTGTTTTTTGTCACTTTTGGAATTGTTATCACGACCTGAAATCTTTATTATTTCTTTGGGATTTATACCATGTTCTTTGGGGAATGGTATGTAATTCTTGTTTTATGGTTATTTTCATTTTTTCCATTAGTTATAGTTTTTATATTTCATGGAATACAATGATTAACATGGTATATTCTCCCCATGTGTTCTTTTATACCCTCACTACTAGTCATAAACCTCTTGCATATGGGGAGGCACAAATGAGTTCATGTGGTAATATAGCTCAAGGAATCAATTTAGTGTCCTTTAGTTTGAGGAAATTAATTTAATGGACCTACCAATATTCAAGTTCCCTTCCATCAAATGGTAAATGAAACTTCCAATCTTTTGTATGGTAGACTACCTCCTCATAAAATGTTGTAATTCAATTCCAATCAATACCTCTCAATTTTAGATATAATGATGGATTTAATGTATATATGTGATATTTATGACATTATTATACTTTTATACATATAACACCACATAAAACATAATACTTTTCATTTCTTTGCATTATGATAATGTCACTTGTATGTACGGAGGACCACTGATTCCTGAAGTGATGTGATTTATTTTTCACAAAAATACTACATGGAAGGTAATAAGGATAAATTTAAAAAATATATGTTATATATAATATATAATTATTATTATTTAATTGAGAATTATTTTTTTTTCCATCATTCTACCCATCGAAAAAATTGAAACAACATTCATCCTTATGTATGACCTACTATTCCCATGAACGGTCTAATTCAGTTTATATATTTAAAAAATATAGATTACATAGAATACATATATAATGAATATATATGTTATTTTAATAATTTTTAACATTATGGGGATCACTGAACCTTGATCAAAATAAAATTACTGAAAATACCAAACCAAAAATACATGAAAAACATAGTAATCATCACCCGAAAAATGATTTCAATAAGGAATAGTCAATATAATTGTAATAAATGGATATTAGTAGATCACATATATTTTAATATATAATATAATGGTTCTATAATATATTTATAGAAAAAAATATTGTTATTATATAGTAGGTTTGTCTGAGTGTGAAGGAATTAAAGACTTTAGGTAAGGGGTTTTTGTCCCACTTTTATTTTTTGTGTGACACATTCATTATACACCACTTGTTTCTTATGTGTGGTGTGTATGTACATCCAAAGAATTAATTTTATGATTATTATAAAAAAATTAAATTATATAAATATCCATATAATTTTAATTATTTTATGGGTCTTATGATTCAAAATTTACCAAAGTGGTAAAATTTTTGGGTTACAATCTAATTTTTTATTATGATTGTTTATGGTTATGTTTTCTATGATGAAATATTATGATATAACTATAAATAAACACATTTAATTTCTTATACTCTATTCATTTTTTTATAATACATGTTTTTCATTAATATTCCTCTATTTATATACCCAATATTTTAAAATAAATTTTTAAAGAAAAACAGAATTTATTTCTCTCTTTGTTCGAAAACCACTTTTCTTCAATTTCCATGTTTTCTAATAAAATTGATAAATATTTTTGAGGGTGTATAAATATTTTTTAATGTATTTTTAAACATTTTTTAATATTTAAATTTTTTTTAAACGTATCTTATTTTTTTAACCAAGGGTCTTTTGAATTTTTATCGAAAATGGGAAAGGAATAACAATTTTAAAGTGTAAATCCTGAATGAAAGTTTTAAAGGTAATGACCATTAAATTATTTGATGATTAATTCACAAGTATTAAATATTAATTTCAAATATTTTTTTTAATATTCTTCATTTTTTTATATTTTGAAGATGTTATTTCAAATGGGATTGATATTTTTCTATAGAATTTTTAGAGACATGTTATGAAATTTTTATTCACTAATAAAAATAACCAACGGTGTTTCTTATGTTTTAGTGGGGATATTATCCAATGGAAGCATCCTTACACTTTATTTTGATTTCTTATGTTTATGATTATAATTATGAGATGACATGGAAACCTATTTATTTTTACATGGTTTGTGATATAATGTATCGATGAAATGTTTATGAAACCCAATTTTCGTGAATGGGTTATGATATGATGATATGATGAATTTTGAAAGATTTTATAGAACATCAATGTGTGGATTATGTGATGGTTTGTACATATCTCTCTCTCCAATACATTAGTTAAAGATTTATAAATCATGAGATAATGATTGGAAAAAACCATATGTTCTTGATCCCCTATGGGAAACATTACAATGTTCTGGACCTACTATGGTAAATATGTGATGATACTTGATCTGTTATGAAATGGGAAACATGTGTTGATACATGTTCCATCGTGAAATGATACTATTTTATGACATGTCCCCTTTTTATTATCCAAGAAAGATTATGTATGAAAATTATATGTTATATTCACAATATTATACCCTTGGATTATATTATGATTTAATATTATTTCCTGTTGACATCTTCCATGTATAACCTTTTTAGGAATCTAAGGTATCCCTTTCTTTTGTCTCCTTCTTCCAGGTTATAAGTAATGATTCAATTAGGGTATATATATGAATTTTACCAACTGCGAATATAATTATGAGAGAATTTTGAGATCATTAATGAAATATTAAATATGTTGTATATAGTCACCAAAGACCCAAAAACTTTATATTCATTAGGATTTAATTTATGAAATTTATTAAATAATCACCAATTAATATGTGATATCTATGTATGAAAATTATGGGTCATTATATGGAGAATAAAAGAAAAAGATCTCATGTTATAAATAAAGAATACACAATATTAAATGATAAAAGAGTTGATGGAAATGATTTATCAGGTCACTATTTACAAAATCACATCTTAATGATTTGTAATGTTCCAATGAATAAAAATAATCATAATATTTTGATAATAAATGATGAGTTAATTTGAAGGAGGTTTAGTGTTTTAATTTCAATTTGGAATTCAAATTCTAATAAGGACAAGAAGTCTTGTAGTTATGGAAGATAAATTGAATTGGTTCTTGCATATAATTATTTTCTGTTTGATACATCATAGTTATAGAGATTTTTTCACCTTGAAATTATAATATAATAAAATTATGTTTATATCGACCCTACTTTTTCTGACATGTAAATTAATTCTTTTTAATGATATACAACATAATAGTTTTAGAAAACATGGATCAAAGGTTTAGTGGCTTTAGAAAATTATGTTCATACATATCTTGTATAAAATGAAGCATTTTTTTGTACCAATTTCATCTTTATCCTTCAAAATATGACATTCTCTTTATTACATTTAGTCACCTAAGGATATACATCCACGAAAAGAGTGAGTTAAAATACATGTAAGAAGATAAATAAGAACATGAATCATTATTAAATGTGTGAGCTTAATAAAAATAATTTTCATAACATTAACATGGTATAATTATCAAAATCATTTTGGAATCATTGGATAAAGGAATAGAATTTTTAAATGCATAAAAATGAAACAACATGTCTTATTAGTAAAATACAACACATAGTTGTGGAAAAAGATAACATCATGTTCACACATAACAAATGTTTGTAATCACCACATCATAATATTGAAAATATATAGCATCATGTTAATGAATAATATAGGTTACCACATGAGATAAATCACATTTCCCAATGAATTGGAGTTAATAATAATTTTAGGACCACCCATCACATCCTAACGTTAACTTAGTCAAGAATGCCACATATAATGTATATTAATCAAAGTCATGAAGTAACCTATGTAAGGTAGTATGTTTCGTAATGATTTCATAATTAATACAATCATTAATAAACAGGGTGGTTACCAAATGAAAAATAGAAAATCATATTTTTAATAAGAATCATTAATATTAAGTGAAGAAGAAACTGTCTTAAGAGGAGTCAAGATGTCATTTTGAAATCAGAGTTCTTTTTGAAAAAATAAATGTATTTGTAATAAAATCATATTGGAAACATTCATATACCATAAAAAGGTAGAAATGATGAAATTATATTTGAGGAATATTAAACGAACATCCACACTGAAATTTGTCTTGAAAGAGGAATAACACAAAGAAAGAGAGTTGTGTTTGAGAATCCTCTTACCCCAAGTCTGAATGCCTTCAGCACATTCAATTAATACCCCAAATAAACAATTTATATTAATTAATTAATTGATCAATAACCACTTATAAATTTATTTTATTTAGTATAAATTTATTAAGTTCATTTATATCTTTTTTATGAGTTATAGTGTTCAATTTCATCGTTTGTAGAGAATTATTTTTCATGGTTTCATGGTCGGTTTACATGAATATAATTACAGAAGTTATTGTAAAATTATAATAATTCTACAAAATGTAAATTATGTTCTATTAAGGAACATCAAGGATTTAAATTATCTTATCATGTTTGTTAGATATGACTATGATTCACCAGAAAAAATATAAATTAAAATGTTTTAATATTTTGGGTTGTTTTTACAACCACCGTGAACAAGTATCATTATATTTAATATCACGTTTATATATTTGATCTAGTAAATGATATATGTTATAATATGTATATTAAAATATTATTTAACCATAATAATGGATTAATGACCAGCCTTGAAGGTGGTAATCGAAATCAAAAAAGCATCGTCCCTGAACACGGTGAATTGGCACATCATATTGGATGTTATTTATTTTAAAATAAAAGGAGAAGAGAAGAGATTTTATAGTGTATATTCTTTTAATAAAAGTAATTTAAATTATATATGTTATACTATAGTAAGCAGGCATATTATTATAGGAGTGGTGAGGTGGGGATTAAAAATATAAATAAATTAAAAATAAATTAAAAAGTTGGATTGAGGATTTTACCTCTTGAATATTTTATCCTTGAGAACTTTCTTAAGACACTTGGGTTTGGTATTATACTAATAAAAGAATATTATGTACATGGGGAAGATAATCTTAAAGCTAATTGGGTATAAATTATTAATGATTCAAGGAGTTTGAGTTGTAAGAAGATTGGTGGTATTTACAAGCGAGGATAGGGGCGTTTTTTTAATATTTTATTCATTTTTCTATTATTTTTGGCCCAAGAAAATAAATATTGTCAATTAACATGACTATATATAGTAAATAGGCAAAGATAGTTAAACATAATGGCTACATATATCATCTATAAATCATCCATTACTCAAAAAGTCATTTATTTGTAAAATATATTAAATATTGGTATTTCCTGAGTCACCAAAAATTCAAATTTTACAGAAAAATTACAAAAAATCACCCAAACAATTTTTAGAGTTCAGAAATGTGCTCAATTTTATGAAAATAATTTTATAAACATTAGCAACATAATTTTTAAATAAAATCATCATTTTTTCAAAAAAACCTATTTTAAAATTATAATCGATTTAATGAGAATTAAGAAAATTTAACCAGGGTATCAAAAAAATATCATATAATTATGACACAACATAATTTTCAGTTATGAACTACTTAATGAAAATACATTTTATTTTAAATAATTATATTAATTCTAAAATAAAAAATAAACATTTAAATTTCAGAAAATTTTCATTCGTTAATTTATCATTTTTAAAACATTTATTTACTTGTAATATGATAAAACTATATCATATATTCATTTATAAGATTCATAAATTATATTTATACATTCATTTGTGACGTAACGATTCTATTGGATGGATTACTATATCTATTGTTCAAGTTACTATTCCAGTGGTCAGGTTACTATTCCATCAGTATAGGTTCCTTAATTTCTATAAATTATTCTTTGATAATTCGTCTAATATGATAATAATGTATTTATTGGGTTCTATATGTTATATATATATATATTACTATATATCATAATAATCAGAAAATAAATTCCACTTATAAAATTTTGGGCTCTTACACTCCTCCCCCCTTTTGAAATTTCACCCTTGAAATTTTGTCATACATACATGGGTGAAAATAGGTGAGGTTATTTCTCCTTCATCAATTCCTATGGTTCTCGTGTTACCTATTTATACATATGGTTCCTCCACAACACATTAACAAAGTGATATTTCTTATTGAGTAAGATTCTATCCATATGGTCCAAGTTATTAACCAGCTTCTCTTCATATGATAGTTCGTTCTCTAGTTGTACCACCAATGGATTCAGTATAAGGGGGGGACATGTATATACTTCCTCATGAAAGATACATAGAACACATCATGTACATGAGATATATTTGGTGGAAGTTCAAGATGATAGGACATTGCTCATATGCGATCAAGTATCTCAATGTTTCAACGTACATTGGGTTAAGCTACCCTTTCGTTCCAAACCCCATGAATCTCTTCCATGGTGGCAATCAAAGGAATAATTAATCTCCAAAACCAATCAATATTTGTCATTATATCTCTTTTTTCAACTCTGATCATCTTTCATATATTGTTGGATCGTTTGAACTTTCTCCATATTCTCTTTTATGAGATCATATCTAAGTTGCTTTCTCTAACCAACTTCATCTTAACCTGCTGGAGTTATACATCGCTTCTAGTACATAGCTTTATATGGATATATCTCAATATTCCTACGAAAGTTTTTGTTTTATGAGAACTCTACCACTGGGATTTTATTATCCCACCCTAATTTGAATTATATTAAAAAGGATATCATCATGTACTCAAGAATTTTCATAGTTATTTTAGATTGCCCATTTTTTGTGGTGATAGTTTGTGCTGAGATTAAATTCAGTACTCTGATAATGATCAAGACATATCTAGAATTTAGATGTGAACCTTGTATCATGATTAGAGATGATCAAAAGTGTAAACCCAATCATCCTCACCACTTCCTTCAAATATATAATGGAATGTTTTTCAAGTGAGAGATCTTCTTGAATAACAATAAAGTGGGATGTCTTGGTGAGTCGATCCACCAAAAATAATATCACATTATTTAATTTTGTTGTATTCGGTAGACCATGGAAAAATTATATGGTGACATTATCTCATTTTTATGGGTATAATTGGTGATTGAATAATCTCTTTATACTTATTTATATTTTCTTTAACTTTCTTACATACTCAGCACCTTGGGATATAATCCTCAATCTCCTTATTCATGTTTCCCCGATAAAAGTTTTCTATAAGATCACGGTACATCATTGTAATTCTTTGATAGATAGAGAAATATAAGCTTTGTATATTATCCAATATCTCGTTCTTTTTATCAGTTCATGAAGGCACATAAAGCCTATTTCCAAACTAAATTACACCATAATCATATATGTGGAAGTCATGTAGCTTCCATTCATTTACCGTTTCCACCTTCTTTTATTTTTTTGGATCATCCCTTTGTCCCTCCTTAAAATTTCCTTGGATAGATGTTTGGGAAATATTTGAGACATCTTGGATGTATTCCATGACATTATGATTTCCAAATCTATCCTTTGCATTTCCATAAATATAGGGTCTTTATCAACCTGTATCATGGATAACGTAGTAGGTTCTTTTCTTTTAATATAATTAGACACCTTTTTTTCTTTCTCAGGATGATATTTAATAGAGATATCATATTCCATGATTAGCTATAACGATATTCTATAGGCCAAATTACTATTCTAAATTGTCATATTACTATTCAAACGGTCATGTTACTATTCTATTGGTATTGGATTCTTGATTTTTATAAATACCACTTAGTTAATAATTCAATTTTGAGAATAATTCTTTATTAGGTTCCATATGTTATATATTTGTTTTATAAAATAAAACATAATTATATGAAATTGGTGTTTATTTATAGAATTATGGGTCATTACAATGTTCAATAAAATATGTGGTAATAAAAACCATGATTAGAGAAAAATATAATACCCTTAGACTCTATGAAATATTTATTTTTTAAAATAAATTCAATTTCTTAAATATATTTCATTACACACAAAACTGATTTTCGATAGCATTACACGCAACACTTAATTTAGCTTGCACTAAAGACAACACTGAGTTTAAACGAAATGTGAAATATTAATAAAATATTATTATTTAATATAATATTTATAACCTAGCTGTAAAATTTTTGGGTATAAATATTACTAACTAAATTAGGAAATGTATGTTTATATATTGATTAGTAATAAAATTAGAATCATTTAGAAGGAAAAGAAATATTTTTTTAAAGAACTGTATTTTTTCTAAAAGATGGATTGGTCACGCTTCATGAACATAATTTAAAACTTATTTTTCCCAAATTGGAAATATTTATTTTAAAAAATAAAATAAATTTTTGAATTTATAATATCACAATTATATTACGGTTAATTTTGGGTATTTTTCTAAAATGTATCACTTTTTGATGAATAGTATACAATATCGAATTTTAATTGAAAATTTTATTTTTGTTTAAATAATTTATAATGTAAAATTATATTTTTAATATGTTTTAATAAAAAATTAGAAAAAATTTATATACATTAACATAATTTAGGTAATTTTTATATTTTTCATATAGTATTTTGATAATAAAAACTTGTACAGTTTTGAACATTTTCACTTTTAAAATATGTTTTCAAATCATGGCTATGGGATTAATTTCAAGTTAAATTCTAAAAATTCTAGGAGTATAATATGTATAAAAGGATTCAATATTTTGGATAATAAAAATTTATATTATCTGATATGTTTAAATTAATTGTTTTTCATAATTATTACTGAAAAGAGTTAAAATCAATTACTGCGATTAAGGTTAAAATAGTGTTCTACCCATTACAAGTGTTTGCATTAAAATTAATTTTACAAACCCATACGATTTTTATTTAGTAATTGAACTTATTATTTATAATAATTATTTATTTATTATATAATAAAAATCATTTTAATTTTAGTATTAATATATTAATTACATAGTTATATAAAATAATTCAAGTTTTCGTGATTAAAACTAAACGGGTAAAAAAGGGTAAACATAATGATTAAGGGAAAAAAGTTGCATATGTGTTTTTAATGGAGATTTAATATGACCACATAAACCCTACCATTCATTATTAATCAATTTTGGAGTCAAATGAAGTAAGGGAGACCCCCAGAGTGTGAAACAGTTTGGGTATTTACCAAAATGACACCCCTCCCCACTTATAAAGGACACCCACTCTCCTCCCTTATCTACACATTCAAACAACTTTGGATTATATAATACCAAAAAAATATCCTAAAAAAATCCACAATAAGATCCTAGAGGCCATAGGTTTTCCTCAAAGACAACCTATGATGGCCTTTTGTGTAAAACCTAAGGAAGATACCCAAAGGAGAGTTAATGTTCTCCAACCCACCTCTTTATTTTATTTCTTTCTTCACCCCATTAAATTATGATTAAACCATAAATAAATAAAATAAAAATTATATTAAATATAATAATATTTTATTATGTAATTTTAATTTCCAAAATAATATCTCAATTACATCAAATTGGTTACGGAATAATTGTTTGTGTCTACGGCGGACTACCGCTTCACGAACCAAGGTCGTTAATTTTTTCTGTTAATACCTCTCATAATCCTAATTATTCATGGATATAAAGTTTATATATGATTTTTATAAGATAAATATAACTCTTTAGAAATTATATCATATATACCATTTTTACTTTCAATTCCGCAATGGATAAGATAATGTTTCTTTTGTGTATGGTGTATTACAGCCACGTGAAGCGATGCAATTCATTTTTTACTAACGCGTAACATGGAAATTACTAATGAAAAAGATAATAAATATTTTTAATATATAAAAAATAATTACTATAATAATGTAATACTTATAATTCTTGAAATATAATGTATCATTTTATTTCTTACATTTTCACTCATAAAAAAATGATAACATCGTTTGTGGATGTGTGGATTATTGCCTCCTCAAAGAGTGGTGATTTCTTTTTTCATCACCACATAAAAAGAATAATATATATTGTATATAAATGTAAATATCATGATTTTTTCAATATAATTATAATTTTCTAAAAATACAATATTACATACCTACTTTCCATAATGATCGTTGAAAAATGTAAATATTACTCATGTGAACGTATGACCTACCATCTTAATGATTATAACATATCCCATTTTCATAGTAATATTTCACGATTGGTTTAAAACTATAATTTATATATAAATTTGATAATTATTTCATGATTATTATTATGGATATATTTATATGATGATGTTTTTTACCATATTCAAAATTCCAAAGTCATTTTTGAAACATAAGCCAAACATAGTCAAAACATCCGACAGAAACCTAAATGATTACGTGATCATATATTTCATGGTAATAAGTTAAATAAAACAAATATTAGACATGAAAAAATTACATAAGAAATTAAATAGTTAAAAATATTATATTATTCAGGATGATAAATAACAAGTTTGAAGAATCGAATTTGAGATAGTTTTTCTCATTTCACTTCTTTTTCAGTTAGATATACACCATATTCACCACTAATTTTTTTTGTGGGTTATATAATTCCCAAGAATGATTTATATGATTCATATAATTATATTTTTGTGGATTTTCATATAAATTTTAGCATACCACTTTCATGAGGTTTATGGATACAAAGTTACCAAAATAGTAAGGGATTTTGTCTCAATTTTCCATCTTTGTGGAATAAGATATATTATAGACCTATCAAATTTTATAAGGATTATATAATTCCCAATTTATATATTTAAAAATAATTTTTTAGGGTTATTTAAAAACAAAAGTATTTTGAAAGTGTTTCGAAATTTATTTTTCCAAATAAAAGTATATTTTTTCTTATAATTGTTTTAATTATTTTTTTAAAACATCCTTTATTTTTTTCAATGGTTGCTTTCAATAAAAATGAATTTTAACATATTTTATAATCTTTTTGGTTTGTTGAAATAGTTCAAAAATTAAATTTATACTATTTTCAAAAATGTGTTTAATGATATTTTAATGGAATTACCATTTATCAACTTCAATAACTATTTTTGTTTCTTTTCCTATTTTGGGGATATTTTCTAATGATACCGTCCTCATTATTTTTTCTAGATGGGTTATCAATATTTAAAAATTATTATTATGGAACCCAATTTTTCATTTGTTAATCATGTTTCCAATATAATTATATGGAACCTATCTTTTTTCCATGGGTAATCAGGTTTTAAAAATATTTAAATGAAACGATTTTTATTTCCATTTATGAATCACGTTATGTAAGTATAATGATTATTTATATTATATTTATGATGAAATATATAGGTACCTTTTCCTAATTTTAGTTTTGGGACTTATACCTAAAGGGATAAGCCCAATTATTGCTCACATGTCAGCCCTATAAAGCTTATATGAAGTGTTTAGCTCTATTGTAGATTTCTAGTGGTTTGGGTAAAAATTATATTATCCAAATAATTATATTGGAAGTTAGACATATGTTTATTATCATTATAAGGGTTTTCTTAAGTGTTATATGATGATGATGATCCATGAATCCAACACATGTTTTCTATGATTTTCATGAGTTTATAATGTTTCTTATGATAACGATTTATATTACATGGCTCCTTCTTAGGGATTCTGATGACTCTTTCATTTTTCATGTTTTCATATTTGATGATCCATGTATTAATGGGTATGAGTTATTTTATTATTCAATCATGCATATAATTATATCTTCATACCCTTGGGCAGTTCTAATGCTCATTGGTGACATTCAATAACAAATGGTTATGTTTACCATTTCTGAGCATTTGAAATCACCCTTATATTGTTTAATTTTTCTTTGGTTATAAAGAATGTTTTTTGAATGATTTATGTGAAGGAGTTATTTCATATGGATAATTATGATGACATAAAGTAATATAAGAAAAAATGGGTCAAGTGGGAAAATTTTTCATTTAACGACAGGAGTATTGTTTATAAAGGAGTATTTCCTAATTATCTAAAACTCTAAACCTAAAAGGACCTTGAGAATTTATGTGATCTAATTTCTTCCTTTTGAATACGTTATTAATGTTATTTAAAAAACATTATATATCATAATAATTCAGGCATGTAAGATTAAAGGTATGACAAAACTTTTGAGATTAAAACACCCTTGTATTTTCAGGTTATTTATAAATGCTTTAGTTTTAACTTTGGGTATTACTGTTGACTTTTGGATATTAATGTATAATATGATGGTTTACCCATTATGGGAATTCTATTTCAATGTGAAAAATATTTTAGTTTTTCTTAATGTCAAAATATAGGTGGAATAAATTTTTATTCCTATCATTAGTTATATGATCCTTTAAAAGATTATTTTTAGTGCTTCAGGTACTAAAACATTCATCCAAAATTCACATCATTTGAAGAAAAATATGTGATTGTGGTGTAAATTTATTGAAGGATGAAGTTATAATAAAACATTAATTATATATATGTATTATATTAGTCCATATGAAAATATAATCTATCAACTCTTATAAGAATATCTTGAAATAAAAATATTATCCAAGTACCATCATTTTTATTGAACTGATGGTATTTTTTATCATCGTGTATTAATGGTTTTTAGGCCATTAACATCCCATTTATCATTCATTTTCATAAGATCAATCAATTAAAATGAACTTTATAATAATTTACACTTCCTTTCATTCCAACCAATGTTATCATATTTCGAAACCTAGTGATGTTTTGTTCCATAGGACGTTTCCACTTCCCTTTATCTCTTTTTAAGAGGTTGTTTTATTAGACCTTTTTATGTGGTCGGTTTACAACACATGTATTTTAAAATTTCCATTATTGAATTATCCGGATAATGTAAAAATTATAAGGATCCAATTTATTAAAGGGGGAGGATATAACACCTTGATATTTTAAAAGAATAAAATTATGTTTGATTGCGTATGTGTCATGTGAGCCAGGCATAGATGAAAATATAATACCCTTAAAAAATATGATAGTTTTTTTATAAATTAATTGTATTCACAAAGTTACATTACCCAAGACACAGAGATGTTATTTCATTACACGCAACACTCTTTTTATCTTATGTTACATGCAACAACAAGTTTAAACGAAATGTGAGATATTATTAAAATACTAATATTTAAAGTAATAGTTATAACCATGAAATTAAATTGGAGAGTTTTAATAGTAATAGATAAATTATAAAAAATATTTTTTTCTATTTATTAGTAAAAAATAGAATAATCTTTTAGAAGAAGGAAAAATTGTTTTTTTGATAAACATTATTTTTTCTAAAAGACGGATTAGGCGCACTATGCGCACATAAGTAAAAATAATTTTTAATATTTTTAGAATTTTTATTTTATAAAAATAAACTACATTTTTTAAATATGTATTTTAAAATTATATTAGGTTTTATATTTGGGTTTTTTTGGAAAATTTCTATTTTTGATGAATAGTGAAAAAATAATGAGTTTTTGCTGAGAATTTCCATTTTATTTAACTAATTTATATTGTAAAAGTTTTTTAAAATAATATTTGATCTATTATATATCCATAAATCCAATTTATGTTATTTTAATATTTTTCTTATTTAATTTTGATATAAAATAATTATAAAGTTTTCAACATTTTCACTTTAAAAACCCATTTTCTCATCACATCTATATGATTAATATTAAACCACATTATGCCACTTCTGTGAGTTTAATTTGGAAAATTTTAAGAAACATTTGGAACCAAAATATTTTATATTTTTTAATAATTTCAATAGAATTATTTACCATAATTATTAGTGTTTAGCTATTAAAATTAATTATCATGATTAAGGCTAAAATAAGATATTTTTCATTACATGAAATAATATTAAATTTATTTTACACACATATAAGTTTTTTATTTAATGAATTTTATATATTATTTGGAAAAATTTTGTATAAATTATCTACAAAAATATAATTTAATTATATTATTAAAGGATAAACTACATAAGTAAAAAAATACTTGAGTTACCATAGGAAAAATTAGTGTAAAATTGAGTAATCAGAAATACTATAGAATAAAATGATAAAAATTAGTATATTTTCGTTATTTTTGGTGTCTCGAGATCACATTAACCCTAAAATAAATTATTATTTAATTATGGAGGCACATGGGTAAAGTTATACCTCCCAATGGTGAATAATTTTTGGTATTTACAAAATTACTACCCCTTCTCACTTATAAAAGGCCACCCATTTCTCACTTCTACACACCTTAAAACCACATTGATTAAGGCAAACCTAGTCAAAATAACTTCCATAATTACCTCTTATAATCATAAAAGATTTATTTTTTGAATAAATCCATCAAATTAAGGCCTTTGGTTGAAGGAAATGGAAGATTCTTGTTGAAGAGTTAATGTTCTTCAACAAGTGTCTCTATTTTATTTCCTTCTAAACCTCATTCAGTTATTTCTTGAATATTATAATTTAATAAAATTAGTATATTATGTACAATTATATTTTATTATGTTACTGGAATGACCTATATCTTTTTCCAAATCCATCATATGGGTTAGGAAATCATCGTTTCTGTGTACGACAGACTACCACTTAGAGAACTGATGTCAATCCATTGTCCATTACCAACAATAAAGGTTGGATATGGTGACAAGTATAAATTATATATATAATATTTAAAACATAAATATAAATATATACTAATTATATCATATAAATTCTTTTAATTTTCTTTAAATAGGGGATATGATATTATTGCTCATGTGTACGACGAACTGCAGCCTCACGAAGTGATGTGATTCGTTTTTCACTAACGCGTTATGTGGAAATTAAAAAATGGATTATATAATGAATATATTTTATTTACATGAAATAATTATTATATTCAAGAAATATTAATCATTATAGAAATATAATTTATCATTTTATTTCCTTCCTTTTCTCTTAGTGAAAAAAAAAACGATAATGTCTTTCATGGATGTTTGGACTACAGCCTCCTCGAACCAAAATGATTCAATTTTTCATCACCACATCACAAGTATAGTATATATAAGAATATATAATTAATTATTATTTTATTTATGATATAAATTTAATTATATAAATTTAATATACTGCCTACCTTATTTTCATAATGATCATTTAAAAATAGAAATGTTGATCATTCATGCGTATGGACTACCGTCTATATTATTGTAAAATATCCCATTTTTCATAATCATATTTTATGATTGGTTTAAAATAATAGTTAATGTAAAAATATGATAATTATTTCATTATTATTATTCATTATTTATTTATAAAATCACCTATTTGACCATAGTCAACCTTCCAAAGTTATTTTTCAACACATAATCCAAATATGGTCCAAACATCTGATGTAAACCAAATAAATTAAGTAATCATATATAACATAGTAATAAGTAAAATAAAAGAAATTCAAAAAATTAAAAACATTATTAAGAAAGATAAAAATTTGCATATGTTCATTATTTAGGAATATAAACCACAAGTGTGAGGAATTTAACTCAACATAATGTTTTTCTAATCTCACTTTTATTTATTTGAGATATATGTCATATTCACAAATAATTATTGTTTAGTGGTGTATAAACATCCCAATAGTTTATTTTATTATTATTAAAATCATATTTATGTCTATTTACATATATATTACAGTATTTATATTTCAGTTGGTTTGTGGTTTCTAATTCACCAAAGGGGTAAGTGATTTTTTTCTCAATTTCCCATCTTGGAGATGTATGTTATATTATACACATGTTTTTTTCTATGTGGTGTATATAAAACCCATTTCACATGTTATATCCTGAATTTTATTTATTTTCAAAATTTTATAAGATTCATTTAATTAATATCTTTCATGTAAATTTCGATTCAATGTTACTAAAGCTGTAAGAGTTTTATGTTATAATCTTATCATTTATCAGGATGGTTCATAATTGTGCTACAAAAGATGGGATATTCTAGTTCATCACCCAATAAACTCAACAATTTTATTATCCTTTATTTATTCATCATTTTATCATGTAATAGTACCCCTTTTTTATTCTATAATAAATAAAATAAATTATAAAATGTTTTTATGGAAAATTTTCTTTATTTCTATCTTTACTCGAGACCCCATTTTGTGGTAAATAATGTTTTATAAAAATGTTTTCAAATTTGTTTTTAGAATTCATAAACTGATTATTAAATATTTTATTATACTTTTTATGGTTATTTTCATAGAAAAATATTTTTTGAACATTTTTTTTCAAAATTCCAAGGATATTTTCCCAAATTTTTATTTTAAATTATTTTTAAAAAATATCATTTATATATTTCAATGGTTTTTTTCAATGAAAAAAAGTTTTATAATATTTTTTGATTTTTTTTGTTTTTAAAATTTCCTGGAAGAAAAATTATTTTCTTCAAAAAAAAATTTGATGGAATTTTCATTCATCAATGCCAACGACCCTTGTTGTTACTTATGCTCCATTAGAGGTATTTTTTATTAATAATATCATCATTATTTATTAGTACGGATTATGATTTTTTAAAATATATTGTTAAGAATTCCATTTTTTCCTTAGGTTAATCATGTTTTAAACATATTTTTATCAAACCTATTTCTTTTTCAGTAGTTAAAAATGTTTCCAAGAGATTAAAATGAAACTCATTTCATTTCAAAGTGTTAATCATGTTATAGAAGAATCATGACTGTTTTCGTGAGCTTTATGATGAAATATCTATGTAATATATTAATGTTGGGGTTATTGGACATTATATACAAAGGGTTGATCCCTATTATAGTTCACAAGTGAGTCTGATATAACTTATATGAAGATTTTATCCTCATTATAGATTTTATAAAATGGGTGGGTTTGATACATATTATTCAAAGGGTGGTCCCCATTATAGATCTTTAATGCACTGGATACTGATTATAATCTTTAAATAAGTATATTGGAAGTCATCCATATTGTTATTCCAATTGTAAGTGTTTTTTAATGATTTTGTAATTTTTCTATGTCGAGGATATTCCAAGATACCAACACCTTTTATATATTATTTTTATGAGTTTTTAATGTTTCTTTTGAACAAAATTGATATCTATTATCTCAATATTATTGATTCTTATGAATATTCATTCACCATATTTTCATATTTGATTTTCCAATTATTGATTGGAATAATATATTTTAATATCCATACATTCATTCTAATTTTTTCACCATACCCTAATGCACTTATTAAGCTCATTGATGAAATCACATTACTAATGCATATGTCTACCCTTACTGATCATTTGATCTTTCTATTATTATGTTTCCATATCCCCATGTTTGAAATAATGAGTTTAAAAAAATTATGTCTAGAAGGAATTTTATAAAGATGATGATGATGACTTAATGTGAAATTAGAAAAAGATGGGTTAAGTGGGAGAAATGGTCATTTAACAACATGGGTATTATTTATGAAATATTTTATCCTAATTCTCTAAAACCATATACCTAAACTGTACACAAGAATATAAGTGATTCGTTTTTTCTTTATGAGGATATATGTTTTGGATGGATATATGGGAAATAATTATTGCATCAAATATGGAAATATAAAGTTTGTGATTTCAGCACTAGATTTGAGAGTGTGGGTCCTGGAATATTATATATAGTGTATCCAAGAAAAAAATTGTGTATAGTGTACCGCACAAAGGAATAAGAGAGAAGAAAATGAGAATACCGATAGTGGTGTTTGTAGAATAAGAATAAGATGATGGTAAATAACACCGGATTGGATTTTTTTGACCCTCTCTACAATTTTTTTCATTGTGATTAATAAGGATGAAGTCACAAATACTCTGCATAGTGAAGAAGTGATAGAGAATTATAATGTTATTGGGTGACAATCACGACAGTAAGAATGCTAATACTTCCCACATCTACATGAAATTCCTTAGTTTGACAAGTTAGGTTGATTTTTTTATGGAGATATTATTCATATTATTATTTTATGAGTTCAAGTATAAATGATACTCCTTTCTATTCAAATATTTTTATTTTAGTAGATCATACAGTCCAATGTGAGCTTATTTCATTCCAATGATTAGCTACTCATTTTGAGTAGAGAATCTTGGACATTGACTGAAATTTATTTCTTTATTTCCTCAACGTATTTGAGTGAAGAAATTATATTTCACACATTAAAAATTGTTGGATGTTTATTTTTTATAAAATAATCAAATTGAAAAATGATTTTATAATTCATTGATTAAACCCACTATATTTTAGTGAACCTACTATTCCTAGGGAACCCCAATTTATATCTATGTAAATAATTTTGTTTATATTTAAATTTATTCTCAATTCGAATAGAAAAAAATTCATGAAAGCTGTCTAGAGGGACCTTGAATGTAATTTATGGGTGAAAAGTTTTCAAAATATATTCAAATAACAAGAAAAAATATTTTTATTCAATATATCCTAGATAAATATGAATAAAATGAAAAAATCTAAAGATCATACCTCACAACATTTTGAATAGAATATTTTCTTTCTCACATGGTTATGGATGATCCCTTATGGGTAAACAATATACTCCCTCCTCTAAATGTGTCCCTAAAAAGGTGAATCTACTAAAACACTTCAAGGAATGACTTATATAAATATAAATAATCTATTAGTGTTTGGTTTCTTAGGATAAAATAAGGATTATTCTTCCATTATATGACTTAACAAAACACAAAACTAATATTTACATTAATTAAAACTGAAACTATAGGTAAAAATTTTGAAAACATGTGTGTTCCTTACACTATAGTTGGTCGAATATCTTGTATTCAAACACAAGTTTGATGATTATCCTAATGAATTTTCCAAATAAACCCTTCTTTAAAGATGTATCCATTGGTTGATGAATCACCCACCAATTAGGAAGGATCCTATTTATGACCATAGTTTGTCGAAACCATTTGGGTATCAAAGGAAATCTAAGAGAGAATCATGTAGAATCAATAGGAACCATAAAATTTTATTTATATAGCTTTATGATATTTTACTTTTTCCTCTATGATTATCCATAATAAATCTTGAATTTAATCATATGTTATACAATATCAAAATAATACTTGTGTTTGTAACCACTATTGATGAATTTAACACTTAAATGTTTTGTAAATTACCCCATATGTTTCATTATATTAACAATTAATGATAAATGATACATACATGGATAATTATTAGAACGTTGACACTTAATTTTTTATCTTCTATTTGAAATTTTTGACCACCACGTGAATCACATAATATGATCATCATATAATGATATATGTGATATTGTCCTATGATATGGCTATATCATAAAATATAACATACAAGATAGAATAATGATATCCCCATATCATTCCCTGTGATATACCCATATCAAGGCTTACATTATTTCTTAATTTCCATAAAACCTTCAATTTGACACATAAATATATATATATATATATCATATATGATGGTATAAGATAAAAAATAAAATAATATATATTGGATTTAAGGAACATCTCCACCAATCAATAACATGGAAAAAATCATAAAAAACCTTGTTTCATTCCACCTTGTATTTTATTTTATATAAAATCTATGACACCGTATCCAGATTTCCATTAGGATATTTCCATAAAAATAGAATTCTATCATAAACATCCCCTTGTATCACATTGTATGAAATACTTGGTCAATATATATGTAAACACATTTTAGATAAATGATGAAAAAACTTTTGACACATATCTATAACATAAAAAAAAAATCCTGATTTAATCATCATAAATGCTAAATCCTATAGGACATTTTATTCATGAAAAATAATATAAATTCCCAATTTCCTAAATTTAAGAGAAATAGTATTCTAAAAAGAAACAATGCAACTCAATATATAAAAGTATTTACAATGATATCCATCAAGAACCTATATATTGATACATGTTTCTTCCATTTACATCACATTCTAGAATTCATAACCATCTAATCAATTTTTCTAAGACACAAATAATTCATGGGCCACTAATTATCTCAATCTCGTATATCTACTCATACATTCTTGATTATCTAGTTATAGACTAATGAGGCTGATGGATACAACACATAATTCTCTCTAATGGTTGAGTACATAACATTCCCATCATACAGTTGGTAAGAATATCACATATCACTTATCTCAGTATGTCCATACACTCATTTAGTTTATCTCAATCAAGTATTTAGTGGTCAGACTTATTATAAAAGGGGAAGATATTTTTGGGATTAAACTCCACTAATAACACGATCAGTTATATACCTAACCACCATATTATTAGTTTATCCTTAATGAAATAATATGAAATCTATCAAATAATGAATTTTCACATTATAGGTTTCATTACTAACCTCAAGTATTGGGGAAATTTAAATATGAAACATGCAACCGTAGGATATGAAAAACATAGTGTATTTGACTCACTGTTGTATATAACATGGTTCATCTAGAACATATAACTTATTTTGTGCCTTACAATTATATTTCATATATAAATATGAAATCTTAGTAATGACTTCATTAATATTTCATCCCAACCTATAATTATCCACAAAAAAAAATCAGTTATGGATAAATGAAGTTCAAATATTGAAAGTCAATTTATCATTTCACTTCTTGTATCAAATACAACCAACATGAATTAATGCTAAAAAAGAAATTACATAAGTATAAAATTATATATTTTCTTATATTATTAAAATATTTTAAAATTATAATAACAAAAAAAACTTTAAAACAATTATCATATATATGACAACCCTGCTTTTTATTACAACTTAAACATGATTTATTACATAAAACATCACTTGATACAATAATGAAGATAGAGAGGTTTAGTGTCTTTAGGGATTAGGATCATTGCATAAAGAATTAAGACATGAAATACAACATCTTTATTGAAAACTTCCTTTACATGACCACTACATTCCCTCGTACTTAGCATTGCGTGGGATAACCTGAGGACATGCATAAGAAAAGGGTGAGCTATAAAGCCCAGTAAGGGAGTACACATGGAATAACATGAGGAGTAAAATACATGTTAGACAATAGTAATATCAATAGAGCATAAGAAAAACATGAACATAAAGGCATGATAAATCATGATAATCATAACATGGAAATGTGGATACAACACTTAACGTGGAATTAGCATGATCCAAGGCTCATTGCACATTGAGCATGATTAAATATTCATTGCACATAAATCATGAGTAAACCCTCATTGCACTTGAATTATAATGAGTCAACACTCATTGCACATGACGTAACATGATACTATACATTACCAAATTCATTGGACCGCTATAAGGGTGCACCCTTCTTAAACATTTCATTTCATGCATAAGTGTGCCACATGGATCATAAAACATGGATTCATAAAACATAACCATTTATTCCAAGATAAAGTAATGTGGAATTCATACATGAAACATTAAAATCAATATGTAAATGTGCATAAATTTGAATACCCTTGATGGAGAAATGGGCATGGTATTCACTACACAATGACATTGTCTTAAAAAATTGGTGCGATTTCGGCAGTGTAACAGCGTGACATAAGAATTCATAAAAATGGTTGATGAGATAGAAAGGGGTTCCTCATAATATTTACATTTAATTGAAATTAATAAGGTCATATAGATACATGTACCAAAAAATGTAATGGAATTTAGATTCAGGATACAAAAGTATTACTTGAATATAAAAGAGGAGAGAGAAGTTCCTTTCGGAATTTTGGCATAGTAACGGGTGTACATGGGAGGCATTTAATGAGAGAGAAAGGGTCTCCCTTCATTCAAATATAAATAGGGAAGTATGAGGGAGTTTCTAGACCATTCCCCAACATTTATAATTGAAATTAAGAGGGAAAACAGCTTAAAGAAAATTGGACAAAAATGAGAAAGGAAGAAAAAACCCTTACTGGGAAGTGTGATTCCAAAGGCTAGAGAGAGGCTTAGAGAGGCTTCTTGGGAGCTTGGGACACCTTGGGAGGATTTTAGAGAGAGTAGGGAATAGGTTGGACGAACTCAAAGGGCTTTTAGTGATGAGGAAGTGGGATATTCGTTGGGTTTATATAGGAAAGGTGAGGGAATTCTTTATTATTTAGGTTTGGGACCCCTTATATTAAATTAATCCAAACCACAAACCGTCCTATGGTTTTTTCCCATGGATTTTTGAAAAGGTAAGAGGAAAACATTATTTTATAACTCCAAAGTCCGAACTTCTTAAAATATTATGGTTTATTATGTGGAGGTGAGTCACACTCCCATGGAAATTAATTTAAAAAGGAAAAGTGTTGAATATGTCTTGAGGGGTCCATTAATGCTTTGAAAAGTAAGTCAAAAAAACAAAAATCACATTATTTTAATGGTAAATCCTATATTGGCCGAAAATAAAGATTATTGTATTTCATTACATCACTATTGGGTAATTACGATGATATAAAACACATTATATATTTAAACGGTATTTAATTTTTACCCAAAAATTTGACTGTCTCAAAAAATAATGAAAAATTAATCATTGGATAATTTCGACATCCTGATTATAGAAATAACATTTATTTTATATATCTAATTTTCTAAATATGTTAATTTTATATTTTAAAATAAAAACCTACATTTATCAAAAATTCACGGGTTTTGATAGAAATGGCTTTCAATCCTTAATAAAAATTTTAATTACATTCATAAAATTATAAGATCATTTATAATTAATAAAAAAATAATTTAATAATAATATTATTATATTATTAAAATATTATTTAATTCAAAATCCCATAATTTAATAAAATATATTTCTCAATTAAATAACAACTAAAAACACCATTTGTACCTTAAAAACTATTTACAATGTATAAAAAATGACTAGAAATTATATTCATTATTATATAAAAAAATAATGTACATGAACAAAGTACTACTTATTTGTTACATAACCCCTTAAGACAGCCACATCAGACCTAAGGGTAAGGTGTGCGATGGTGACAGACTCTTGGGGTGGCTCGGATAACATCGCTCGAGTGGTAATTTCAATCAATATCCACTTTTCATGTAGACGGTCCCGTTTGAGCTTGACATGATGAAGCTCAGCTTGGTCTTGGTGAAGGGAGAATCCCAAAGACACCACCTCTTTTCCGAGCTCTGACAAATGGGCTTTGTATGGGGTAATTCTACTGGATGAGGCCATCGCTTCCGTTGTCTGAGTAAGTTGGATTTGTTAACGTCCCTTATTTATACTAATCATGTGATCACTGTACAACAACTATATTAGTAACGGTCAAAATTCTTTACAAAAAACAAAAGAAGTTGAGATTTTATATAAACATAAAGAGACATTTAATTAGATCAAGAGGAATTTCCATTAATGAAACTTTGGGTCATTACAATATTCCCCCCTTAAGTAATTTCGCCCTCGAAATTTTCCTTTTCCCACACTAAAACAAATGTGGGTAACTCAGCTTCATCATATCCTCCGATTCCCAAGTCACTTCTTCAAGCTTGTGGTTTCCCCACAACACCTTGATGAGGGCATTGTATTATTTCATAGAACTTTTTCTCTACAATCTAAGAACTTCAATGGTTGCTCCTCATAAGAAAGATCATCTTCCAATTGTACCACCTCAGAAGAGAGTACATGTGGAAGGTCTGGTATGAACTTCCTTAAGAGGGATACATGAATGACATCATGTACTTTGGCCATAGTAGGTGGAAGTCCTAGTCGATAGTCCACAGCCCTGACACGATCAAGAATATCGAAGGCGCTGATGTACCTTGGACTTAACTTCCATTTGTTTCCAAACCTCATATCCTTTTTCCACAGAGATATTCCTAGAAACACCATGTCTCCAACTTTAAACACAAGGTCTCATCGACAATTATCTGCATAACTCTTCTGTCGACTTTGGGCTTCCTTGATATGCTGCTGAATGGTTTTCACATTCTCCACCATTTCCTCTACCATTTCTTGTCCAAGCAGCTCAGGTTCACTGACCTCATTCCAACATGTTAGTGTTCTGCACCTTTTCCCTTATAGGGCTTTATATGGTGCCATTTGGATGCTTGAGTGGAAACTATTGTTATAAGAGAACTCAACCAAAGGAAGATGTTGATCCCATCATCTTTTATTGTCCATTGAGCATGCTCTCAACATATCCTCAAGTGTTTGGATAGTCTTCTCGGATTGGCCATCAGTTTGAGGATGATAGGCCATACTGAAGTTCAATTCAGTATTCAGAGCATGTTGAAGACTCTTCCAAAACATAGAGGTGAATCATGGATCTCGATAAGAAAAAATAGATAGCGGTACTCCATGCAACCTTACCACTTCCCTAATATCTATCTGTACTAGTTGTTCCAAAGAAAAATCCTCCCGCATAGCAATGAAGTGTGCAGTCTTTGTAAGATGATCTACAACAACCTAGATTGCATTGTTGCCTTTGGATATTCTTGGAAGTCTGGTGACAAAGTCCATGGTGATGTTATCCCATTTTAATTCTGGTATGTGCAATGGTTGCATCATCCCCTTAGACTTCTGCCTCTTTTCCTTCACTTGCTGACACACCGTGCACTTTGATGTATATTCAGTGATCTCCTTCTTCATATTATCCCACCATAAGTTTTCTTGGAGATCTTGATACATCATTCTGGTCCCTGGGTGAATAGAGAAATTTGAACTATGTGCTTCATCCAAAAGTTCCTTCTTCAACTCCAGACATGATGGAACACATAGTCTTTTCCCAAACCGCACAATTCTTTCTTAATTAACATTAAACTTTGAGGATTTCCCTTTTTCGATAACTCCCATTTTTTCATGAATTCCCACATCTTCATTTTGAGCATCCTTTATCCTTTCTAAAAGATATGGTTGAGAAATAATTTGTGAAAGGATTGATGATGTTCCCTTCTCTATGATTCCCATGCCCATCTTCATCAAGTCTAAGAAGATTGGATCCTTCTCAATTCTCATTATTGATTGAATCGCTGGATCCTTTCTACTTAGGTTATATTCTACCTTGTTCGCTTTCCCAGGGTGGTAATGGATTGAACAGTCATAATCATTGATGAGATCTATCCATTTTCTTTGGTGCATATTAAGCTCTTTCTGTGTGAATATATATTTAAGACTCTTGTGGTCAGTATATATCTCACATTTCTCTCCATAGAGATAATGCCGCCATATTTTCAAGGAAAAGATCACCACCACCAACTCCAGATCATGCGTTGGATAGTTTCTCTCATGGATTTTCAAATGCCTTGAGGCATAGGATATCACTTTATCATTCTGCATCAGCACACTTCCTAACCCCTTCTTCGAAGCATCACGGAATACCATAAAAAGCTCCCCACTTGTGGGTAAGGTGAGCACGGGCACAGTGATAAGCCTACTTTTCAACTCCTTGAAACTTTTTTCGCATTCATCACTCCAAGCAATCTTTACTCCCTTTCAAGTTAGCTCGGTAAGAGGGTTGTAAAATCATGAGAAATTTCTCACAAATCATCGATAATATCCAGCTAACCCCAAGAAGCTACGGATATATGTTACTGATGTTGGCCTCGGTCATCCCTCAATTGGATCCATTTTGGAGGGGTCCATAGATTTCCCATTGGTTGTGATGATATGGCTCAATAATGAGACATGCTTCAACCAGAACTCATACTTGCTGTACTTTTCATAGAGCTTCTCCTTGCCCAAGGTCTCTAGTACAGTTTTTAAATGCTCCTCATTATCCTCCTTGGTTTTGGAGTATATTGGAATATTATCTATAAATACTACCACAAATTTGTCAAGGTAATCTTTAAAGACTCTATTCATCAATTCCATGAATATTTCTGGAGCATTGGTTAGTCCAAAAGGCATTACTATGAATTCATAGTGCCCATACCTTGTACGAAAAGCAGTCTTGGGTACATCTTCCTTCTTCACCCTTACTTGATAATATACCGACCGCAAATCCACTTTTGAGAAGTGTTGTGCTCCACGAAGCTAATCAAAAGAGTCATCAATTATTGGGAGAGGATACTTGTTCTTTATTTCTATTTTGTTAAGATCACGATAATCGATGCAAAGCCGCATCGACCCATCCTTCTTCTTGACAAAGAGGACTGGTGCACCCCATGGTGAAGCACTTGGGCGTATAAACCCTTTACCCAGATTCTCCTATAGTTGTTTCTTCAGCTCTTCAAGCTCTAAAACAGCAATTCTATATGGAGTCTTGGATATTGGTAGCACACTAGGTATAAGTTCAACTAAGAACTCAACATCTCTTCTTGGTGGAAGGCCGGGCAGTTCCTCGGGAAACACTTCAGCGAATTCCCTCACAATAGGCATTTCTTCAATGATGGTTTCTTCCATGGACTCAATCATCTGAGCTAGATACGTGTGCTCATAAGGCAGTAATATCCATGCTTGAGATCATGGAGCTAAAGGAGATTCATCTTCCTCCTCACACATGTAAAGAATCGGGAGTCGATTCTCCATATGGAGTGTAATTTCCCTCTCCCAACAATTTATATTGGCTCTATATAAGGAAATCCAATCCATGCCATGAATTGCATAAAATTCCACCAGAGGGAGTATGACAAGGTTCACTGGGAAATTCAATCCACAGACTATAACAGGGGAGGACTTATATTCATGGGATGCAATGATTTCCCCATTTGTCATACTCACCGACAGCTTTACTTCCATGATTTGTGGTGGTGGTGGGATTGTTCTACTAAACTTTCGAGATATAAAAGAATGCGTAGAACCTGGATCAAAAAGTACGTTCGCTATTCTTGAATGAATAACTAGCATACCTATCGCCACTTCGTTGTTGGGGTTCACTTCGGATGATGTGATGGAAAAAGCTCTTCCTTGCTGCCTTGGAGGTTGTTGGATGTCTCCGAAAACCCTTGGAGTAGGGCACTGATTTGCAAAAAGACCCGGTTTTTTGCATTTTTAGCATTGAACAATGCGTTGAGGTTCGAACGGAGCGTTCCTTTCCTCTGTCGCAGCCGTGGGTCTTTCTTGCTGACAGTTAACAGCTAGGTTCCCTTCTCTTCCACACCTGAATCATTTTATAATCCTCTTAAAGCAATTTACAGGGTGCTTCTTTGCGCACTTTTGGAAAGTGGGGTGCTGGATCTTTTTATCACCGTTGGATTTATCCATCAGCCCACCACCATTGAAGTCCACCATACGCTTCTTATCCCCATGATACCCCTACGATTCCCCGATCTATATTTTGAAATTGAGGGTACATCAGACAATTTCCTCATAGTTTTCAAAGTCATGGATCTCTAATTCTTTCCGCAAGCTAGGCTTTAGCCCACCAAAGAAGCGATCAACCTTGCATTCGGGGGTAACAACAAAGCTGGATGTGTATCATTTAAGACTTTTGAAGTTTTCCTTGTATTAACCAATATATTCTTTATCTTTTTTCTTGAGGTAATGGAAGTCCTTTTCCATCTTAAGCCGAAGGGTGCTCGGAAAATATTTATCGAAAAACATCTTCCAAAAATCCTTCCATTCCAACGCCTCGATCTCCCCCTCAGGCTTCGTATTTTTTATCAACGTCCACCATTGATCAGCTTCACCCTCCATAAGATAATCTTCTAGGAGGACCTTCTCTTGTTCTGATCATTGAAGGATGGAGAATATCTTTTCAATAGAGTTGTTCCATTGTTCAGTGATCGTGGGATCGGATGATCCGCTAAAAGTAGGAGGTCTTTTTCTCATGAAGCTCTCGATAGTGACTTGTTCTTTTTTAGGGGGGGGGGGTTTGAACATTCCTCTTGACTCATGTTTCTATTCAAAACATGAGTTATCTGAGAGATAAGCATGACAAAGTTCGTGATTCCCGCTCCCATTGTATTGGGCATCTCATTAGTAGAGTCATCACAATGATCTTTACAACAGTTGTTAGCTCGAGTCCTCCTATTACTGGCCATTGGCTAGAATAAAAGGAAAGATAGGGGAAAAACATAAAGGTTAATCCAAAGACAAAATTTGATGACTTATAAATAAGCTTTTATTTCCTTACTAAAGAGTCTATAGGCTTCAATCTATGCTTTTCATGATCTACTTTCTAACATATATTCGTAGGGGCATTTTTTAATTCCCTTAATAAGGGTTCATACTAAGCTTGTGAATTTATCAAATCATATCCCTCGGGAGTGTCATAACAAAGAGTGTAGCAAGGACCATTATCGTGCACCAGTTCCCGTTCGAGTCTAGCACAAAGTGGTGTTTTCAGGTTTTACCCCAAGGATACATCTGTGCAAGAGCCGCCTCTACCTGCTCATATCTAGACAGGGATGTATTTGCTCAAAAACCCACTTACTCAATACTCACCAAAACATAGGGACGTTTTTATTGTACTTAGTCTTGTATCTAAGGCTTTACTGGGGTTTTCTAATCCAAATCTCAAAAATAAATAAACCTATCCTCTGATACCAACTATGATAACCCTGCTTTTTATTACAACTTAAACATGATTTATTACATTAAACATCACTTGATACAATAAAGAAGATCGAGAGGTTTAGTGTCTTTGGGTCTTAGGATCATTACATAAATACTTAAAACATGAAATAAAACATCTTTATTGAAATCTTCCTTTACATGACCACTACATTCCCTCGTACTTAGCATTACATGGGATAACCTGAGGACATCCATAAGAAAAGGGTGAGCTATAAATCCCAGTAAGAGAGTACAAATGGAATAACATGAGGAGTAAAATACATTTTAGAAATAAGGATATCAATAGAGAATAATAAAAACATGAACATAAAGACATGATAAATCATGATAATCTTAACATGGAAATGTGGCAACAACACTTAACATGGAATTAGCATGAGCCAAGGCTCATTGCACATAGAGCATGAGTAAATCCTCATTGAACATAAAGTACGAGTAAACCCTCATTACACTTGAATTAGCATGAGTCAACACTCATTTCACATGAAGTATCATGATACTATAATTTACCGAATGCATTGGAGTGCTATAAGGGTGCATCCTTCTTAAACATTTCATTTCATGCATAAGTGTGCCACATGGATCATAAAACATGGATTCATAATACATAACCATTTACCCTAAGAAAAAGTAATGTGGAATTCATACATGAAACTTTACAATATATAAGTAAATGTGTATAAAGGTGAATACCCTTGATGGAGAAATGGGCATGGTATTCACTACACAATGACATTGGCTTAGAAAAGCGGTGTGATTTCGGCAGCGTAACGGCGTGACATAAGAATTCATAAAAATGGTTGATGAGAGAGAAAGGGGTTCCTCATAATATTTACTTGTAATTTACAGTATGGAGGTCATATAGATACATGTTCCAACAATTTTAATGGAATTTATATTCGTGATACAAAAGTATTTCTTGAATGTAAAAGAAGAGAGAGAAGTTCCTTTCGGAATTTTGGCATAGTAACGGGTGTACATGGGAGGAATTTAATGAGAGAGAAAGGGTCTCCCTTCATTAAAACATAAAGAGGGAAGTATGAGGGAGGTGATAAACCATACCCCAACATTTATAATTAAAATTAAAAAGGAAAAACAACTTAAAGAAAATTGGACAAAAATGAGAAAGGATGAAAAAACCCTTACTTGGAAGTGTACTTCCAAAGGCTAGAGAGAGGCTTGTGAGAGGCTTCTTGGGAGCTTGGGCCACCTTGGTAAGATTCTAGAGAGTGTAGGGAAGAGGTTGGACGAACTCCAATGTATTTTAGTGAGGAGGAAGTGGGAGAATGGATGGTTTTATAAAGGAAAGGTGAGGGAGTTCTTTATTATTTAGGTTTGGGACCCCTTAAATTAAATTAATCCAAACCACAAACCATCCCATGGTTTTTACCCATGGTTTTTTGAAAAGGGAATAGGAAAACATTATTTTATAAGTAAAAAGTCCTAAATTATTAAAATATTAGGGTTGCTTATGTGGAGGTGAGTTACACTCCTAGGGAAATTAATTTAAAAAGGAAAAGTGTTAAATATGTCTTGAAGGGTCCATTAATTCTTTCAAAAGTAAATAAAAAAACCCAAAATCAAATTATTTTAATGGTAAAACATATATTGGACGAACATAAAGATTATAGTATTTTATTACATCACTATTTGGTCATTATGATGCCATAAAACGCATTATATATTTAAACGATATTTAATTTTTAACCAAATATTTGACTGTCTCAGAAAATTATGAAAAATTAACATTGGATAATTTCGATGTCCTGATTCAAGAAATAACATTTATATTATCTAAATAATTTTCTATGTATGTTAATTTTCAATTTTAAAATAAAAACCAACATTTATCAAAAATTCACCAGTTTTGACAGAAATTGCTTTCAAACCATAATAAAATTTTAATTGCATTCATAAAATTATATGATCATTTATATTTAACAAAAAAAATAATTTAATAATAATATTATTATTTTATTAAAATATTATTTAATTAAAAATCCATTAATTTAATAAAATAGATTTCTTAATTAAATAATAACTAAGAACACCATTTGTACCATAAAAACTATTTACAATGTATCAAAAATGACTAGAAATTATATTCATTATTATATACAAAAATAATGCACATGAACATAGTACTAATTATTTGTTACATAACCCCTTAAAACAGCCTCATAAGACCTAGTGTAAGGTGTGCGATGGTGATAGACTCTTGGGGTGGCTCAGATAACATTGCTCGAGTGGTATTTTCAATCAATTTCCACTTTTCCTATAGACGGTCACGTTCGAGCATGACATGATGAAGCTCAAATTGGGCTTGGTCAATGGAGAAGGCCAAAGTCACCACCTCTTTTCCGATCTCTGACAAATGGGATTCATAAGGGGCAATTTTGCTGGATGAGTCCATCACTTCCTTTGTCTGAGTAAATAGGATTTGTTAAAGTCCTATATTTATACTAATCATGTGATCATTGTACAATGACTATATTAGAAACGGTCAAAATTCATAACATAAAACCAAAGAAGTTGACATTCTATATACACATAAAGAGACATTTAATTAGATCAAGAGAAATTTCCATTAATGAAACTTTGGGTCATTACAATATATCACGAGAAAGGCTTAATGAATGCCTTGTGTTTGTTGCATTTTAAATTACGTTAAATTCACTACATATAGAGGTAATTATAGACATATATTTGTTGTAAAATTATAATAAAAACTCTCCTACAAAAATATAATAATAAGTAACATAAATAAATAAATATAGTTTTAATAATAGTGATACTATGAGTCTAATTCCAGATTTTTAAATTTTAAATAAGTATCCATGCTCTTTCAATTCACATAATCCAATGTTATGATTTTTCAATAACACCTAATATGAAAATGTGATAGTTTAGTAGATAAATATTTATATTAGTACACCATATATATTCCATAAATAATATTCTCCATGTTTCTTATCTCATAGGGATTCCACGCTATGTGAAACTAAAATCTCACAATGGGATTTTTTAGCCGAACACTTAACATTAACCATTAAAACAGTTGATTAAACGTGATAATCCATAAGAAACTATATTTATTACTAACTCCTAAATCCACAAAATTTTGTTTTATTTGTTCATAGAAAATAGTGTAATACATGATAGAAAAATTAGGGAATGGGGTTATAAAGGCATGAAATACTGAGACCCTAGGGCATCCCCTCTTACAAGGTTCTCCCCCTATGGCGTCAAGAAGATCATGTTTGGAAAGAAAAAGACTCAATCACATTTTATACAGTTTCTTAATATATCTCCATACATTCTCATGTATTCCATTTATATGTATGAATTATTATAATGATTTTGTTTTGAAGCCAAAATCCATCAACCAAATCAATATTTTAAAATTATATTAATGAATAACTCTTGAAATAACATGTACCATCCTTTTTTGAGGGGACCATTTAGGAATGAAATCAACACTGATAGTGGTAGAAAATCAATATTAGTGACATTAAATCCTTTTTATACTTTTAATTACTTTCCGTTTTAACTTATATCACTAGTTAAGGTATACTGGTTCTAATGTTCTCTCTTCTCACCATCATTCTGGAATGTGAAAAATCCAAACACACACACCAAAAAGAGACTATTGTATACAAGGATCACCTATAAATATGTGATGGTTAACCCATTTTGTTATCTATGATTCACTAATATCACACTATTCAATAGAATTATCCCAGGAATACAAATGAGCATTGAATGAAATTGAAGACCATGTTACTAAATATCTCAGCAGTTCTTATGTGAATCACTTAATTAGGTGTCTCCCACACCTAAAAATTCAAGTATTGGGGTAAAAAATGAAATTTATATATAAAATTTTAACTCTAAATGTTATTTATGTATTTATTGGGACTTATTATTTTTCCATTACTTACATAGAAATATTCAGGTACTTATTCTTCATATAAATTAGTGGGGGCTTATCCATTTCTCCTTCTATATACATATTAGTGTACAAAACCCCTTCTATTCATAGAATTATATAAATATGATACTAATTATACTTATCTTGAACATTTTGAAGTCTCTTCTTCAATTTAATTTGAGATACACAAAACTGTTCTTATTTCTATGAAGAATATAGCCAATTATCCAACTTTTTTCTTCTTCTTCGTCGGTGTGGACATGACTGCACCGAACAATCCATCTTATACTAAAAACTACATACCATTTCATTTTATTATTCACTAACATATTATCTTCATATTTATTAAACATGATCTTCATTTTTTGGTTCTTACGGGATTCAAATCATAAGATTTTATAAATTAAAAAAATAGAGTTATATCTCCTACCAGTAAAATTATTTTGTGCTATCTATATCAAGGAACACTCACAACTGAGTTGTTCATCAACCCACATAATATATATGTCTTTAAAATAATTATTTTATTTTTTATTAAATATTATTTATAATATAATACAATTTTTATAGAACCATGTAAATATTTTAATTTTAATATCCATATAATTAGTGATTAAAAACACTATATTTCTCAACCTATAAATTTTTTAAATTTCCTCCAAACATTGATGTGGATTACCGACTGCACATAATTTTTAATTACTTCTAACTACATAACATTATTCATGAACCATGTGAATAAAAACATATAGGATCATCACACACTCTTTCTTCACAATCATATTCATCGCATATTCATTCAACACAAATATTTACATTCTTTCACTTTTGTATACACATTGGTCGCAATCATTAAAACCACATATTCTTGCATGTGTAACAATAACGGAAACACAATTGATGGAACAAAAATACCAGGATTTATTCAATATTACATATCAAATATATTTCCTAAATCATGATAAAATAGAGTGTCATGATATTATATTTCATTCAAGAATATCTTACATTCCATCAACTATATTAAATATTTTATTCTTTTGTCCAAAATATTCTGAAAAATTATTCCATCTAAGGAAGTCTTAGAATAATAGTAGAAATAATTTTATACCATATTTTAATTTTTTTTAAGAAAAAATGGTAAAAATTAATTATTATATATTCATAGAAAACTTAAAAAGATACCAAAAAATTATCTTTAATGTTATACAAAACTACACATTTTCAAAATTTCTCCCAAAACCCAACTGAAATTATTATTATTTTCTGTTAGCTACGATCAATATAAGTAGTATTAGGATGTGTATATCATTAAATAGCCCTTAGTAAAACATAATCTAATTTAAACTCCAATCATGGATCATTCCATGGAACAGAAATCCTCATGTCATACCATAGACGCCTTTGAAGAATTATAAAAGAACCTACTGGTGGAGAACCCCAACATTGTATCCACTCATAATTTTAGAAGGAAAATATCCATCACATCATAACAAGATTAATGTTATGTATATCATTGTATCAATCTTAGAAGAACTACCAATTCAATTTTTCTTCTAAAAAAGCCCATAAAATATGAACCACTGTATGGTTTAAATTGATTTTTCATATAGTTAAATTCTTTTTAGAACACAACCACATCTATGTAATGTCTCTAACATTTCAAAACCTAAAATAGTAGTAAATATTATTTCTTATTCAATAGATCAATTCATCTTTATTTTTTACATTCCCTAAAACAAAAACTAAATATATAATAGGATGTGGTAATCTTTGTTTTAAAATGGTGAACTTTTGATAATTTTAATATCGACTTGTCCCATTTTATTCTTTTTTAGTGTATTTAGTGTACACACCAAGTATTTATCTTCTATGAACTACCATATTACATGTTAAATCTCAAACCAAGCTATCTCTATATTTCAATGGTGGTAAAAGGCTTGAGAATAATATTTTCTATGTGTACCTGGTACTGGGTGAGGTGGATAACAAGATACTTGACCATTGTTTAATCCAGATATTGTGTCCTATTTAAGCATGAATTTAAGAGTTTTCACAAAATAAAACATTAGATAATCATCCATAATTAAACCCCTTAATAACTCACATCACCCCATTAGTGACTCAGAAAAATACGTAAAATAGATTTTTCTCTCCGAGGTTGTACTATGTCGACCCGTATAGTGTAAGAAAAGTACCATGCTCTCATATAACAACATCATCATTATACACAACATACATAGTCAATCAGTTTCTTATTCCACAATTTATATTATTGGGGATGTCTTTTGGTTCCCCAAATTTATTAATTCGAATCGTTATCCTGAGTTGTAAAACATTTTCAAAACTCCACTTAAATTCCCTTAAAAAATTAACAACCTATATTTTTTAAAATATAAGAACCAGAATCCATTAAACGAATTTATCTTCTTCTAAGTTCCAAAGATAACCTATTTTTTTATTTTTTTGAAAAACAAAGGTATATTTATTCACCATAGAGTTATGTAATAATAAAAATTAATACTTTGTTGGACTTCAAATATATAAATACAATTTTCCTTAAATATAACATGAAAATATAAAATTTAAGAACACCAAATATTTTCATATAAATAATGATATATCAACTCCCAAAAAAATATTACAAGATTTCATATAATTATTCTTATCATTAAACCATTATTATTTTAATTTCTCCCCCCTCCCTTGTTGAACATAAATATAAAGTGCATAAAGATCTGATGGTATCATTTCATACTTAAGAATCATGTCTCAAAACATTTAAATATAAATCTAAATGACCTATTCATGATGTAGAAAAATAAAATGGGTAGATTTAGACAATAAATATATCTATTATTAATGAATATTATACCAATATGAAATGAAACAACTTACAAACTATTTCCAAGTATTTTATAACATTTTTTCTAGAAAATAAAAGTAATTGAAAAAAAGATAAAATTTCACATGAAATATATCAACCAATGACTCATGCACCCACTTGATAATTCATATTATAACATTAAAATCTAACAAACTATAAAAAACCATATAAATTCTTCAAAATCCAATTCCTATATCAATTATAATTTCAGTTAATCCACATTATTATTAGAATTATATTTTAATTACTAGGTATAGAATCTTAAGAAAAAATAATTTTTCAATTAAACTGCTTTTATTCAACACAAAATATTAAAAATTTAGTTATTTGGTAATTATAAAATATTCATCAACATTCCTAACATGTTCACCCTCAAGGAAAAATTCCATATGTTCTTCATAATATTGGACATTATATATATGTTTAAATTATTTCTATGTAGATAATGTACCAAAATGGAACTCCTCTTATGGTTGTCTAGATTTTAAAACATCAACATTAGTTATATCAAAGATGATCTTTTATTTTTTTCTTTAAAAAACTATTTGAGCAATCAATCCGAGATGGTTTCTTCTTCATATTTTAGGTATAAAATTTTATGGAATTCTACCTTCCTAAGGTTCTACCACTTATACCATTCATTTAATTTAATTAATTATATTTTAAGATCCCTAATACATCACATTAAGTTAATGGAATATGGTTGTTCTTTTTCATACCCCAAGTAAATATAACGATTTATTGAATTTTCCCATCCAATCAAATTCACTATTCATTATTCCATATATAATTATCAAGAAATATTTTTTAGGGAATTTATTTTTTCACATATTAACTTAATTTTCTGTAGATATTTTCATTTAATTATATATTGTACCTAATAGAAAATTAATCCTCTTTAAGGATGGTTTTTATATGGTAATAATGGTAAAATATCATTTTTCATTAGTTCAATCTTTCATTAAATTCTCATAAAATTATTCTAAAGCATATGGGTTTTAATTTATTGAAAACCACTCATGAAATTTGTATTGTTCATGCATAACTACTTAAATTATTTACCAATAGATTTTTCTTATGCCTCTTCTTTATTTTTTATTCTCCCCAAATTGTATGGCCATATTTTTTTAATATATTAGTCTACATTGAGTCTTAATAGGAAATCTTATTTGGAGTTTTTCTCATCACATATATCACGTTAGATGAAGCAATCCTAATTTTATTATTGGACTTGATATGGATTAGTTCATCCTTATACTTATGGTCAATCATTAACTCACACTTTTTATAAATATTCTTTGAAATAGTCCGGTTTTTAATATTTTTTATATTCCCACCCATGTTTAACTATTTATTATTTTGCATATCATATGGTCTTCTCTTTTAAATTGATTTAGATACATGTTGGTGTAGGAATAGATCATTTTCATGACAAAAAAATTCAACCATTTAATAGATATCTTAACATTCCAAATCTATCTTTGTTTGGTAGGTTTGTATTATTTTTTGGATGTTTCTTCTTCTATAGATTTATACACAATGAGTTAGATTAATTTTATCTTTATAATTGAAAATATTTTACCAATAATATAAATCATAGTTACCAAAACTATTACCACACCCAAAATAACCAAAAAACCTTGATATCATTAGTTTAACTTCTTTCTGTTCAAAATTTATAGCATATTTTTTTTGTTTTCTTTATCATATGTTAGGCTCTTCATGGGAAACCAAATTCCACACCCCTTAAATTGACTATAGATATTGTGTTAGGATTATATTTATTTTCTGTAATCCAAATTTCAAAACATTTTTTACTTAATATTAAACTATTTATAGAATTAAATTTATTATAAACATTAAATTTAAATATGGATGGTACCACATTCTTCAAGGCTTCTTGTGAAAGACCCTCATATTATTATTTTTATTTATTCCACTAGATATATGAATTTTAATGCAAAAGGAATCTATAGAATAGTATCTATAAATAGATCATATATTTTTCAGTTGTGATGACTCAATATGTTTTATTTTATGGTTTCCATATTTAACTTCCAATTACAGACACATTATATTGAGGGAATTCATCTTATATTCAGTGAATGATTTTCTATCTTCATGATCTTACCTCAAACATCCATCTTATTCACCATTCCTTTTTACATTTTCATAAAGATAATTTTCAATCTCCTTGATTCTCTTGGATTTAACATCCAAGGGTTTATTATTGACAGAAAGGATATTTCAAAAAATTTCATTAGATGAATGGAACTTATATTATATATATTTTTTAATATATTCTATCTCTTCAAAATCCTTGATAAACTTGTTTTTAAACTCTAAACATCAATTTATATGTTATAAGTTGATTCATTTAATGAATCCAACCAATTTATGGAAATATTTACATGTATAAAACTTGTCTTTTAAATCATTCCCCATAATCTCAATCTCTTTCTCAGACTTAGTGGTTTATTCATATATGATTTTAAAACCCCATAGAAAATAGATACTAGTAATTTAGAATAACCATGAATTATATTCTTTATGGGAATGAAAAAAACATCTATTGACATCAAATCACTCTAACTAGTACTTGGATACACTACAGTAATATTTTAGAAATAATTTTCACATACAGTAGTGTCAAATGAGCTTATTGAATTATTTAGGTCGACTGACTAACTAGTAACTTAGTAATTTAATTGAGCACCTATTCTTATTATTTCATGAGATATTTGTACTCTTTAGTGAAAGGATTCACTTAATACAATTCATCTTTAGATCAGATGTAAAAAAAATTATATTCATATTATATTGTATTTTCCATGACTATATAGTCTTGGTAAAGATGGAATTCTGAAATGAAATTGATATATCTTCAATTAAAGTAGACATAATTATAAATTCATTAATATAACTTTGAATCAACAATGATAATAACCTTAAAAAATTTAATCATGTCAAATTAAAATAGATTATATATGGATTAAATTTGGGGAAGACAAGTGATAAAAGAAATAATTTTTTTAGAATTGGGTGGTCTCTATTCCTTATAAAATAAGCTCAGACATCTGATGGTAGTGTGTATTTGCAAGCCCTTAATTTTTTTATTTAAAGAGAGATATGTAATGGTTTGGAATTTATAGAATTTATTTGGTGTCTATGATTGATGTAGGTATAAAGGAGATGGTTAAATTAAATGATTTAATGGGAGAAAGTAATATAAAACCATATTTTTCATCCTTTCCATAGGCAACTATTCAAATTGGCTCGGATGAAACAACAAAAAATGTTACCACCCAAAAAGAGGCATGTCCTATGAAACATGATCTGAAAGATGTACATGTTTATTTTAGATTGAAAAGAGAACATGATGATCTAGTAGTCTGGGTCATGTCTAAGTCCGAAGGGATTAAGGGGGTTTGTGTATTTGGGTTGTTTTCTCCCAGAAATACACCTAATGATGCATCATATAAAGAGGTTACCCAAACTATAAATTGAAATAATTGTAAAGGGTTCAACATGTGTTAGAGAAAGTTCACTATTTCTAGGATTCCACTCATAAATTGGTGATCTAGGCTTGTAGAGAGGGAGGTCCTATGGATTTTCAGGAATATAAGATGTTTTTCCAAATGTGTGGGGTGAGGGAAATGAAAGTGCCATGTTCTGGAAAAATATTTCATCTATTAATTTATGAAATCACATCATATCTCAAGAATTTGGAGGGAATATCTATGAACAGTGATAGCCAGCCTAGGAATAGGTTTCCACTAATGGTAAATGTTTTTATAAGGAATAATTAAGTGATGATATATATTAGAAATTCATAAAAGATGGTATTGGTGGATGTTAGGGAATAAGTTTTCACAGATTGAGGAGGATGAAATGGAATAAGCGGAATTGGGATTCAGGGAGTTTTATTATAACTTAATGGTAGAAGTACTGATGGGTGAAGGACTACTCCTATATACAATAACTAATGGATACATGGTCTTTCAATATGAAAATTCCCAAAGTTATGGAATTCGAATCCATTTCTATTTATCATCATCTTATGGAGAATGGAAAGATTCATTTTAAAACACAATTTAATAACTGTGGTGTTTCTAAGGAATAGGTCAAGGATGGTGATATGAAGGAAGACGCTAATCTAAGGAAGGGAATATTGGTGGTGGTGGATCAAGCTTGCAAAGACTAAACCATTGATCAGACTAATCAAATAAAGGATGGTATGGTAGACCAGTTGTGTGTGGTGGGTAAAAATGATAAAAATAAAGAGATATTAGGGGGTCTTATCATTCAATCTTAGGAAGAATTATTAGAGGATGCATTGATGATTATTTCCTCCATAGAAGATTCAGATAAGATGCTCAAGAGAATTATCCTAATGGATACAAATAAATAGTAGTGTGGGTGGATCAAAAATAAATATCTTATTTTGACAAGTGGATTGAGTGAAAATATAACAACCATGGGGAATTTTTTGTAATCATTGGACAAGACAGATTTTTTTCTTTAAAGAACACATCAAGGATGACCCATACATTATTTTAACTACACTTATGTAGAACTTATATAATGATAAGTCCTCTAATAGACTCAAAATGTCTTCCAATAATTATGTGATCTCTTTTGGTGTCTTTTTGTAACATAAAATTGTGTTGTTTCCCAGGTAATCATAATACTTGTTTTTAAATATAAAAAAGGTAATTTTAATTCTCTTAAGGATGAACTTGACAATGAGAGGGATTGAATAATATTTAGTGAATTTTAATCCTTTTTATACTTATAATCCCTTCTACTTTTGACCACATTCAATATTTTAGGTGAATTACTTCCCTATACCAATATGATCACTTTCATTATTGAATGAAACACATCTAAAACCACCCAGAAAATTGGGAAAAATTAATAAGTTTCATCACTTAATAATAGAAGGATTATCCTTAGTGTAATATTGTATTCACTGATATCACACTACCCACAAGAATTCCTCTCTGAGTAAACATGGTAAGGTATTATTATAAAAAATGGTTCCTTTAGTGGTGATTATTTAAAGGGGGTTGTGCACAACCCCCTCTAAATTAAATTTTCATATATTTTAATGAATTTATGTCAAAATCACCAGTAATTCAAAATTTAATGATGGTTTTACATAGCAGATTCCAGAAGAAGGATAAAAAATTTAGAGAACATTAACCCCCCGTCTAATCTAAGAGATTATCAGTGTTTTATAACTACTTCTAATGTGTATGATTATTTGGATTTTAACCCCCACTATTTTTTAATTTTTTATTAAATAAATCCATTATATTTTAGTGGTTGTTATTTCAAAACCACTACTATTTTCTTATATTATAGGCTTTCTTAATCCCCTCAAAATTTTAAATTACTTATTAAAAAAATATCAAATCTTATAAAATGTGTTTCTGCACATGAGTTTTATAATTCATTAAGTAAATTTATATAAACATATTATATAAAGACATTATAAAAATACATTAAATAAATATATATAAACATAAATATCAGTATACACAAATAGTTATATATAAAAAATATATTATATTATATTATATATATATAATATTTATATTTAGTATATTCAATAATATATTTCATATTATTAAATATGTATAAATAAATTATATAAACATATAAATATATGAAAATTAGTATATGAATAAATATTTATAAATATATATAGAAATTCAAATTTACTTGTGTTTGTGTGTGTGTTTAAATCAATGTATATATATATATAAATTTATAAATATATCTTTATAAAAATTACATGTGTTTGATGTAAATTTATTTAAAAATATACATATAATAATATTTTTTTGTTTCTACATATAAGTATCATAACATAAATGTATATATATATATATATTTATATATAAAAATATATTAGTGTTTCATGCAAACTCGTGGTTGGTGGATTTCCAACAGGGTTTGTTAATGGAAACTAAAACACAAAACAGGTCTCAAATCCATGATCTCTCATGGGAATTCCTTCCAAATGTAGATATTGTTTGGGGTACTTATCCAATAATAATTAAGTACTCACATTGGTTGATATGATGAGAGGTCAGACTCCTCACACACTTTTTAGGGGAATTATTGAAAAAATTAGGACCCTATTATATATTTATGACATATTCATGAATCCCTTTAAAATTCAAAATATGAAATTTGTCACCCCAATTTTTTAACAATCAATCATAGGAATTCATTGATGTGATACTATTTTGTTTAATCTGAGGTTCTCAATTGATGGAACCATCTATATGTAGCAGACCTTTACTATCGATGGAAATATCTTGGTTACGTATGATGTTTGGTCATGTTAGTTTTAATCCACATTGTTCGGGACTCTATAATTTTCAATCATCCAAGGGAATGGGATTTGTTTTGATGTTGGGATTGATCCCATGATAGGGGATTCTTATGTATCCTCATGAGAAGAATAAATACTCACATTGTTTAGTTCTACTTAATAGAGCACATCATACCTTTTAAGGACATCTGACATGGAATAGAACATGATGTTTAAATTCAAATAGTAGGGACCTCTAGGATAAAGTGTCCTATAAAAAGTTGGCATGTGACTCATTGAAAATGGACCGAGGGACTCAAAATGAATACGGACCTCCATTTTGAATATAACCCTATAGGTAATATATCTTAAAAAAATTATGGTGATTTTGTGGTACTGGGTTTGAACCATAGGAGGGATTCCCACATATTCTTTTCTCAGAGGTATAAAATCCCATGTGGTTCTAAATGGGTGGGGATTACACATATAGAGGAATTCAATTCAGTTTCCTCATTGGGAATAGAGTCTCTTGAAGGACTGTCTCATTGGGAATATAGCCATTTCAAAAAAATTATAATATGGTTTTAGGGTTTACTCTTAATAGGAGACCCATATGGGGATATATGATCATGCTAGTGACATGTTCAGCATGGATCTCTAACCCAAGTGATCCATGTTTGATGTGAGAAACAAGTGGAACTGGAAGATATTTCATTTCACACAATATTTATCATTCACTAGTGGATAGGGGTTAAGTTATTTAGGTAAAAAGAACATACTACAACAAATACTAGGGGATTACTCTAGTATGGATTCCCTTTTGAGGAACCCTCACACATCCCCTTTCGATAGGTTGAAAATAAGAAGATGGTGAGGTTATGGTAAACTGATGTCATAGCCTAGCAAAAGAAGTTGTTCACCACCATCCCAAATGCTTAGATACTCATTACCCTGGGAATGCGTGATTGATGAATTTTTGAGGATCCAACCAACCATGGAGGTTAAATTTGTGGATTCCATTACTGCAAGAATATATGATTGAGAGGAAACATTGGTGTGCACTAGGTTCAGATCAAGAATTTTTGGATCCCTTAGAGGAGGTATTGCGTTCGCCCCCCTTGAATGAGGTACTGATATATAGGGGTTCCCCGTCATTAGAGATATGGAAAGGGGGATTTGAAGGTTCTTTTATATGTGAATCTAGGGTAAATTGAAGGGTTACACATCCAGGTGATGCCTGTGTGAGGCGCCTTTGGCTTCGACTAGGTGATATCTAAGTGATTTAGGGGGTACCTAACCTAAGTATTTCTTAGGGGAATTTAGATAATGAAAATAATGGGTCAAAAACATAGGAGATCCTTTATCTAGCCTCGATGTTTTTCCACAAATTCTCATGATAGGTAATCATGAAAGTCTCATACTTAGGGCAGGGAGTTTTCACTAGTCATTTTCTATAAGAGGGGAATGGATCTTCGCATAGGTCTTTAGTGTTTTAGAGCTTTTAGGAATTAAAATCCTTTAACTCCGGTTTAATTCAATATTTTTTAGAATATTGGGGAGTGGATTTGTGGTCTTCAATGACTTTGGATGAGGAATATGGAAATGTGTTATTCTAGAAATTTCCTTTTGTTTCCACTAGTGTCAAATGGGTAGCCCAAGTGTCCTATTTATAATAAAAAATGGGACCCTAGCTGAAAGAAGGTGGTTCATATAAGTCACTCACACAAGCATATCATGCACGTGTGACATGTTGGAGGCTTCTATAATGTATTTATATATTATTATGGGTCTCTAGGAATGCATGTATGGACCTTTTCAAATATCTGGAATACATGTTCAACCTTTTGTAATGATATTTGATGTGCAGGTTAAACTTGCATGATGATGCCTGGTGTAGAGGTTCGGGCTTATGTAGGACCAATTGGGTGAAATCATGTGATCATTCATTCCTTTAAACTCACTAATACTTGATTTATTTTCCATCTACACTTCACATCCTCTTGAAAAAATTTAGTTTCAAGAAATCCATCACTTAAGACTGTATCCAATTAGAATATGAGGATCTAATCTTGAGGTATAGAGGAATACAAAAATTGATCTATCCTTCATACATTATCCGTTATGTGTTCATGTACATTGATTCTCAGACATCAAAAACCTTAATTATTTTTTATCAGACAAATGAGACATGAAACTATTGTCTATGAAGGTTGGTCACATTGCGTTATCATGGAGGATGGTTTTCACAGTGAGTCTGTGAACATGGTCTATGCAGGTACCTGCATGTTTATAGATAGTGTTGTTCACCCTTCAAGCATTCCCCTTGCTCACACTATTTTTTCATCTGCCTACTCTCATCATCCTATTCATTCATTCTTTTCCTCCATGCTTCTACTCGATATGTGACTTAAGTAAACTACTTAAGCGTAGTGATATAGGATGAGAGGTTGTCCAAGGTGAACTCTACGAGGAACCTATGAAAGGTGATCTAACACCATTTCTGTATCACCTCCTAGTAATAGAATTATTCTTCATAAAATGGATCCATTGAATATTGATAATATAAAATGACATAAAACTTCAAATAATATCTTTTATATTTAAAATGGCTCCTCAAATAGCTTGTGTCTCCTATAATGAAACTGGTGAACGCATAAAATAGATGTTGGATGAAATCAGGACATATTATAATAAACTTTATGTCGCCACTATTCTGGATTGGGAAAAACATTTAAAGAAGGGTCATCGTCAATACCACATGATTGATAAACTAATTCTGTATGACCATAGTGTCATGATAGATGTACTCATCCAAAATCAGAAGATTTTTTTTCCTCATTTATAGTTCCAGGGGTACATGAATTTCACCACAACAAACATCTCATCATGGAGAGTATATATAAGCAAGGTAATGGTACCCTCCAATAGTGTTATGTATCATAGTATCTATGCTCCTTATATGTAACTACACACTCTTGATTCAAAGTCTCACTATTATTCATCCAATTTTTAAGTGTCCAATATAGACCTATCAAAGGATTGGAATGAATACAAGGGCATCACATTTGGAGGAGGAGTTAAACCATAATTCATATGGGAGTACATGGTGTTCCATAATTTTGTATACTTTAAAGTTGAAATGAAATTTATTTCTCTCTAAGAGGTTGTCTTGTGGCCCAAATATATGAGTATAATAATGTGGATATGATTCAAGAGCTACTAAGCCAATGGATCCTGAAAATGAATAATTTCAATAAAAAAATTGATAATTTAGAATCAGTTTATGGGATCTCTATAAGATCTCAATATAGTCCGTTATCGGTGAGATTAGTGAGTATTTTATTCCGTCGAAAGTCACATGGGATGATTTTAAATGAATGCCAATATTAGATTACAAGCAATCAATAATATCTTTGGATGTTAGGAAGGATGATCCCAACTTGATGGATTATTTCTAGTCTAATACTTGAATGAATTTTTTCATATGTCAATAAAGCGAAGGTCCTAGCTATAAATTCCCTATGAGATATCCATCATTGGAAAAGGAGGGTATTCCTAGAAAGTATTATCCTGCATTGGAATAGGGTCAATATGAACAGCAAGGGTACACAGTCAAATCTGACATTCCCAAAAAAAACATCTCACCAACTTCTTATCAATGTGGTTGAGCACCAATATGATCCTAGTTCACGAATCAAATGGTGGTGTGAGGTTGTAGAGATTCAGCATGGTTTCGAAGTTAAAAGTGGTGAAGAACACATGGTTCGAAACTCCCATCTTGATAAGGATCCAATGGTTATTATTTCATGTTCATGTGGGGAATGACCACTTAAGGATTATAGAATAATTCAACTGTTTTGGGGGGTGGATTACGAGACACATCAATTCTTATTACATGTTTGGTAATGTCCCAGTACCTAGAGGCCATCTTAAACCGTGTTTTCAAGATAATTATAGAACCCAAACCCTATCATTAAAGTTTAGTGAAGCCTTGAAAAATTTAATCTAATAATATATTTGAATATATTTTAATATGGGGAACCTCCAAATATAATTTTCACTAAAAATGAATTAAATGGTGAATAAAATAGATTATATATGATTATTCTTAGAGATAGAATGCTTGAAACCCAGATTGATGGTGAGGTTATTTGTCAAGCCAATGTTACTAATAAATATTCATACCAATTCATGTCCCTATAGAAACCTATTGTATCATATCCCAATCATGACCAATTAGTGAATCACCCAATGGTGGCCCAAAAAATCTATATCCTCATGGATATGGAGGTATCTCGAGTAGTAATCATGTTCCCTACATCTACATAATTTAATTAATTGAATTTTATGTATGTTAGTCCCTATATTTCCTCTTACACAGGATGTGAATTAACAATAAGAGCCCCCCTTGAGTTGAAGCTAGAATAATTTATATATGGGATATGCATGGTAGTAAGGCTCAACCTGGAGATGATGACGGTAGGGTATGAAATATTCGAAATGATCCCTAAAGTGGGACTCACAGTAGGATAGAGCTGAAGAGACAACACCTTATGAGCCTAGATTAATTTACCCGATTTAGGAGTGACCCCCACAACACCTTATGAAATATTCGAAACGATCCCTAATAGAGAGGCTTTTGAGTATCTTATAGAATTATATAATAAAATAATGGAATATATTTTTCAAGATATTGATATTCCTGACTCACAGAATTTTTTAGAGGGATTTCTTAAGTAATTGGTCAAATGTGATTTTCTCCTATATTTTTTTCTCACATAAACAAACTCTTTATGTCCAATTAATTGTATAAAAAATCATTACTTGTGAATCTTTCTCTGAAGAAAACATTTCCAAGGGGATCCATAACCATGGTGTTGAGGTCCTTCCAACTCCCATTGGGGATCGACCACTAGCTTAAAGAAGTTCTGAAGTGGGGTATTTTTGTGAGCCTTCAATGTAATTTCCCATGTAAACTTTGGAATATGCTGCATATCTGGAGATATTTGAACAAACCACTGAGGCTAGGGATTCCATGGAATAAATCCATCCAACCAACTAATATGTCAATGAGTGTGTATCATTAATATTTTTTGTTTTAGTTTTTTACTTTATCATTATTATCTTCCTATGTAGGTTAATAAGTCCATTCAACTTTATGTACCATTATCCTTAATATTTGATCCTAAAGGGTATGTCTCCACCGCAACTAAATCTGAAGTGAAAGGGATGGGTGACGTTACTCTGGGAGGGACAACATAAGTATGGCCACTATGATCCCATACATGCCTCCCTATCCAATATATCCTTGTGAACATGCCAATACTACAACTACAATTTCTCTATAGGTGTTGTATTTTCCCTTAGATACTTTTCACTACATTCCACAATCTGTATTGGATTCTTCATAAAGGATGCATCGGATCCATTATCAACGGCATCAATTTATTTCACATCAGAAGGTTATAGATGATATATACCAATCTATGATATGAGAAACACGTCATTTTGGTAATTATAACACTATGGAAGAGACGATCATTCTTTCACTAGACTGGCACATTCAATTATCTCAAATGACCCAAAAAAACTAATAAATATCCTTCCATATTTACTTAAATGAAGTTGTCCCAACCTAGGAGACACCCGACCAAAAACATGATTAGCCACCTCAAACTCTAATGTTCATCACCACTAATAAGTTTAAGATTTCTTCCTAATCATCACTATCACATACCACTTCTCAATTAATTGAACCTACTCAGATATATCCGGCATGAGACAAGGTCTAACAAGCACTAACTCACTTGCCTCAAACCAAAAAATATATGAATGGAATGGCCTACAATACAAATACTCAAAGGGTTACATTTATATTGATTCCTAGAGTGTTTTATTTTATTATATATCTATGATTTCCATATGCTTCTTCCCCAAAATATGGAAATAAAGCACACAATATCATAAAATATCCCCCAAAATCTAAATCATCAGTTCAGATTGGCCTTCAATCTGAGGATGATAGGTTTTACTAAGAAGAACCTATGATCCTAAATCCTTAGAAAGACACTAAAAAAATATTAAATGATTATATCTTTTACAAATGATATTACTTGGAACACCATGCAGTCTATCAATATACCAAACATAGACACAACATAAATCATCAAAATTGTGTGTCTCCTTGATGGTAATGAGGATGGATGCCCTCATCATTCAATCTACCATCACTCATAATATATCATTCTTATGATTTTTCATGGGTAATATTAAAACAAATTTAGTTGTGAAATAATCTCAATTCTATTTTGGAATTGGAAGAGGTTGTAATTATCTAACATTCCTCTGATGCTCAGCCTTTACCTACTGAAAGGTGGAGTATCATGCAAAAAATCATTCTATCATTTTCTTTATTCATATTCACCTATACTATATATGGAGATCAAAATACATCTATTTCATACATGGGTGTAACGTACATTTATAATAATGAAAATCCCTCATCATATCCTCGCACATGATTGTAGTAATGTATAATAATCCACAAAAAGAAGAGAATTGGCTCAACTAAGAGGCCATCATGATAGTTTCTCCCAACCATATAAGCATCCCCAATAGAGGGAAGACCACATAATTAGAAATCTTTTCAGTATTTATCTAGTTCACAATTATTGCTAAAATTGATTTTGAAATTAGAGATACTCATCCCTATGCTTCATGAACAACTATATATATGTATATCACTAAAGAGTTCCATCATCTACCACCCATCACAAGATTCCCACATTGCCTCTTTCTACGTCTTCGAGTTCAAGGAATCATGAATTACATTGACATTACAATGTTTCTAATCTATTTCAATGTTTATTGACTGTAGACACTCAACCCACCACCACTTCTAAAGGTTATATTCCAATTAGAAAATATATACTTAAGGCTCTTTTGTTCAGGGTACACCACAACACCAAACCAATAGTCATTGTATTAAGCTTCATAGGGCATGTATCACTATAGCTAAATCAAGATCATGAATAGGGTAATTCCTATCTTGTGGTATCAACTATCAAGAGACATATAAAACTACATGATCCTACAACATCCGAAATTCCCCCATTCCCACTCTGGATGCGTCACAATACATGGTAAAATCCCCTCCCATAATAAGTAATGTGATAATCGGTGATGAGGTTGGCTAGCTATTTAGAACCTAAAAAACTCCCTCATGATCATTGAACTAAAAAATAATTACTCCTTTCTTGGTTGAACTAAATATTTTTTCTCTCACATGGGACACGCCCATGAAAAAACACAAATAATTCATAGATATTCCAAGAAGACTTGGAATCTCAAAGACATTTTTGGGCCAGTACCATGATACTACAGCTACATTCTTCACAGGGTTCACTACCACTCCTTCCTTTGAGATAAAATGATGTGGAGGTTCACGTTATCAATTTTGAAATTGTATTGGCTTATCTTGGTGTAAATTCAATTCTATCATAATGTACTCACGATGATTTCCAGATGTTGGGAATGATTGTATGCTGATTGGGAGTACACTAAGATGTTGTCAACAAAAATCACCAAAAACTGATTAGGGAAAGGATTGAGAATCTTGTTTACTAAGAAAAGGAATACCACTGGCACTCTTTCAATACCAAATAGCATCACCATGAAATCTTAAAAGTCATATATACTCATAAAAGAAGTACAAGGTATGTATAATGGTCTCATCCTCAATTGATTATTCCCTGATCTCATGTAAAACATAGAAAAAATCTGATCACCCCATATCTAATTGAAGATATTATTGATGAAAAATTGGAGATATTGGTTATTTATGATCATATAATTAAATCTATAATAGTCCACATGTGAGTGAAAAGTCCCTTCATCCTTCTTGTCAAAAATCATGAAATAACCTCAAGGTGATGTACTTGGTCATATTAATACATTGTCTTTAAAATATTCTAAATTAAATTTTAACTCATGAAGCTCCACATGTTTCATCCAATAATTTAGGATAGAAACTAGCTCTTCTCCCAACATTATCTCAATCATGATATCAATATACAACTTGGGTGGTAATCTATAGAACTCTTCAAGAATAACATCTTGAAAAAAGACTATCAGTGGAAGAAAGGCATCCTACTACATTACACCATCATATTAGAAATACCTAATTTCCAATTCAAGAGAAAATCCAATCTAAAATAAATTGGTCTTCTAAAAATATCCTAAATACCCCACTCAGACTATTGAAAAAAACCTCACCATTCTAGATATAGAAAGGTAACTCCTCTCCTGTAATAGTGGATGTTATACAGTTATAGAGCTAATAACCCATTCCCAAAATAAAATAAAACACCTATAATTTCTTTAATAAATTGATCCAAAAAATAAATGGAAACTACCAATTCCTGGAGAACATGCCTGGCAATGTTTGATATTCTCTAACTCACTCCCAATGGTGTGATAGTGGCCAAGAAACCATCCAATCCATGTACAACCAGACAAACAATTTTTTTAAAAATGTGTAGATATAAAGTAATATGGTAATATTATATAAAATGAACTCTAGAAAGGGTATATGATATAAGAATAATACCTCTAGTAGTAGAAGGTCCAACAATGAAAATAGATAGAGTAGATTATTTATCTTGCAGAAAACTTCCCCCTCAACCCTGGCCTCGATTCTGACTCACATTTTCTTCTCCCTCAAAATGTTAATGTCACTCCTACACTATGGTAACATGTACCCTACCTTAACATAAAAATCATGTGTAACTATATATATTAGTCTATTTAAGGGTATATTAGTCCTTCTTATAATCCAGTACCTATCCAAATCCCTATCTACTGCTCTGCGATATGGTGACCCTACAAAACCTTTGTAAGTGGACCAGACTATTGTAAGTACAAAACTGCAAATCATGGTATAGAAACGGAGAATGCTTGTGTCCAAAATTTCCAAATTAATATCACTACAATATTACATAGTCTTTTTATGACTTCCCACTCCCATGGTCTCTCTACATGTTGTTTCATTGGTGATAACTATCATAGTTGTGATTCGTTCAACTAGAAGAGATCTCCCACTCTACCATGTTGAAATCGGGGGGATGTTTCTTGGTACCTCTCTGTAATTACATTCCATGATGATATAATGATTTATCACATTCATAATTATACTCATGAAAAATCAATCAACTATGACATGATATCATAGAGAAACTGGACCTAAAAATTCAACACCCTATAAATCTCAACCGCTACTAAAAATGGCACAAATCACTACAAGTCGTACAAACAACAATAATTTTCCATCACTAACATTTCCTTCTACATCATGTGCATAAAATTGAGATCCATGTCTCCCCTTAATGTATCGAGATAGTAGTGGCCCAAAGACATCAGTTATATATCGTTCAAGTATTACTCCTCTTGTTACACATCATTCTCTACGGTGTAACACTAATTCTTTGATGGTCCATAATGAATGTATGAATAAAGCATCATCATCCCACCTTTAGGTTTCTTGAGGTTATTGAGGATCATATAGAGTAAAAAAATCCAAAATAAGGATGCCTAGAGGCCTCCATCTCTAGTGAACATAGGTGTTTGATAGAGGTGAGAGCCTCTCGACAGATCTTTCATTGAATTTAAAGTGCGAACATTATCCCTTTCCATAGATTTTACGACCATCCGAAAGCTATCATGATATTGAACATTCATATAGTTATCAGAAGGAACATGAAGTTCCTATTCAGCTGTGTTAGATGAATATTAATTACTTCTCTCCTGGCATTTAATTTCAAGATAATGAGGATGAATTTTCCCAACAAGAACAACACACTCCTTGGAACACATAATTTCATCAAGGTCAACCTCAATAGGTGATGACAATAGAGGACCATTGTCTTATTGTCTTTCTAAACCTATCATAACATGTGAATTGGCATTAAATAATAGTTCAATTATTACCCTTTTAATCAAATATATTAGGTATCTTATTACACATATCATACAAGAAAATATATATCATGAAATAAATAAGTCTATATTGTGAAAAATGAATGTCAATACATATCCCTAAGATCTAGTAATGATGCTTGCATAAAAATATCATTAGATATAATTTTATGAGTATAGTAATTATGAAATAATAATATCACAAGACATGTGAATCACATAAGTAAAAATAATATCAACTGAAACAATTGAACAATATGAACAACAACCTCATCCCTAGGTACTCAAATGTTTTAGCAAACATGGGTTAGATTCTCCCATGAACAAGATCAATCCTATGTACCAAAAAATTACAAATATTATTTCTATCTTTTTAAAATGGTACAACAACAAAAACTACAAACTTGATCCACTGATTCAACTTTGTAACTTTCCATGATCTTTCACTCTCTCGGGTGTCCAAACCGAGTAATTCATTATACCACAAGTGCACCTCCTCATATGCCAGAGGCATTTTACAGGAATTAGCGGTTGAAGGAACACAATAGTGATTCTATACCCATGGTATTGAATTAAAATAATAGAAAAATAAATATCAGATTAATGAAAATTATGAAAATTATGAAACAATAATAGATAAACTAAAAAGTGAACTCAAATGATAAATCAAACAATGCAAAAAATAATGTAATGAAAAGATATAATGTATCTGTGTGTAAACCAACATTTAAAATTGATAAATGAAAAAAACACAAAGAATACACCAAAAACCTGGTATGAATTCCCATTTCGGTCCCATGTCTATGCTCCAACCCATACAGTAAGAAATAATTTTAAAAAGGTTATTTCCCATTATCCAAAACTATATCAATGTTATCAGATAAGCTACCAAATGGTGGCCTAAAGGTGGTGTGAGTAAAACTCATTAAGTCAATATTTCTATGTCTAAATAGAACCAATCTGGTAGTTTGTGCATGTAATAAACTAGTAATGATGGGAATTAATTAATCAATCAATATAATTTAAAAATTAACCTAATTTCGCACCATGGAAAAATTAATTTGAGCATGTAGCATCACTATACCAACCATAACCAAAAGTCCATGGAATAATCACATAACTAGGTAAACACCTATATTTAATAAATCCATCATAACCAAACTATGCCACTTATATAATAATTTTATCATAACTGGTCCAATTCAATTACATAATCATTTCTTTATAAGTGGGAAAATCCATTTAAATAAAAAAATTATCCTAAACAAACCAACCACGTTATATAAGAATTTCAACAAAACAATATCTTATAAAACTATCTCCAAACACTTCAATAAATAAGTAACACATTTTAAAATGTGGCGACATCAAAATAAATAACCTAAGATATAATAACATGATAATTCATGTTTCAAACAAATAGTCTATTAATGATCATTCAATGGTATGCTCACCCTAGGGTATCTTCAAGCTAGGTCTCAATGTTGTTGGATCTAAATGGATCCAGGGATTTTCCAAAACACATGATTATTATCACCTATTTTTATATTTGTTAATGTTAACATTTTTTCATCATGATTTTATGGTATTATATACACTAAAAAATTTAAAATATAATAAAGGGATTTTTTCTAGACCCCATTCCTTTATATAGTGATCAAAAAAACAATCTCATTAGGGAACACAAAATTTGAATGAAGGTGAAGGATGTTATAAATAAATCCCATATATGACATGAATTAAGATCAAAACATGATTCAACAACTGTTAACATATCACACCATTATAATGAATGATAGCTAAAGAAGGTAGAAAACCAAAGTGATGGAACTCACTGGAGATCAGATTCTATATCACGATGTCTAGGAGGGAAGGAATCAACTGATACTCATGTATAACCTCCCTAGGTTATGAGATAATAGGATTCAAAATATATGAAAAAAATCATATGTGTAGAATGAATAAAATCTACTGGTCTTGATCAATTCCCATTTTGAAACCCATTCCTGGTGAGAATTCAACACTTACTGAGAAGACTCATCACCTCAGGTTAAAAATACATCGATCAACCTCTTAAAGGTGTGTAAAAACATCAATTCTTGAATGAAAGTCGCATCCTAAACATGTTTTAGGTCTTCTTCTGAGTGAATAATTCACATCATGTGTTACTTCCACAGTATGAAAATTTCTCACACCCACTAGTCACAACAAATTCTTGTAGAAAGTCCAAAAATCCTTTAAATCCACAGAATACTAAAGTCAATCCCTTTGAGACCATAGAAAAATTTTCTCCTGAACTCTATTAATTAAAAAAATGCATCTCTAAACTTTAGGTCATTTTTATGAAAAAGATTTCTCTATCTCAAATAAATGATCTGGAAACCAAGGATTAAAATAAGAAGAACTTAAATGAAATAGAGGTTCAACTAAAATTCAAAGAAGGGAATACCTAGAAAAATGGGATCCTACATTCATTATTTTAGGTTATGGTAAATTCAATTACCACATGGTACACTTTACTATGAAGGATATCATTCTCATACATGATAAGTAACATGAGTCACAATAGCTACTCATCAAATAAATAATGATCACAAATCCCAATGATCTCTAAGAATCATTATCCTAAGAATAAATCAATCATGATAATAATTTTAATGAGTGATTGTAATGGGTTGACAATAAATACCAACAAATATTATGTATCTTGAAAGAGATGTATACTACTAGAAATGATATCATTCAACATCACCTTTCACTAGAATAAGATCAGGATAAGGGAAATGCTACCATTGCGACTACAGTAGAGGAGCTCCGCCGTGCTTATGTGACTATGAAAAACTTGCTAGACAATCTATAATCGGCTATTGATAAGACCAGATGGGTGCTTCAAAAATTGAAAAGCTATGTTGAATTTATTTTGAAAATTATAAAAACAAAACCCCAATTTTTGGATGATCCTATGAATTTTCCCCATAAACGAAAATAATTATGTCATCTACCATCTATGTCATTGTCCCATTTTTTCTGGAAATTATAACATGACACCAAAGATGGATAATTTTACTGAACATCTTTATATAAATCTGTTGTAACTGTAATGATAGGAAGAACCATATTCCCAATTTTTTTAGTGATCTTAATACCCTATGAGTGTATTCCCACTGTTTATAGGGCCACATGATAGGCCCTACAATGTTTTCTCCTTTTTCATCACCATCCGAATTTTTTCCAAAGTTAGAAATAAATATGAATTAGAGACCTGGACATGACTTTTTCCTAGACATTTATTTATGTGTTTTTGACATAACAAGTTTCATGTCTTTTTGACAAAAATTTATCACAATCATAAATCATGAAAACTATATGTCTAGCGAGCTAAAATGTGACTCTTGACCAAGGATACCTTTATGGGTTTTCATTCTAGAATGTTTTCCCTCATTGTTAGATAGTTTAAGGTCATATAAATTGGACCAATGAAAATGATATTTTATGTTAGAATACTTTCATTATAATTTATGGGGATAATTTACATAGTATGGAATATAGTACAAGAGTCCTCCAACACTTTCAAGACAAGAGGAGGGAAATATTTAGGTAATGATCGATGAATTTTCATATCTAGAGAGTTAACATGGTATAAGTATGTTGGGACTGATCAAAGACCATGTTTGAAAAGAACCTCTCATTGTAATGTTTTTAGGGAATGAAATGATAAGAAGATTTTCTAGTGAAAAAATCATTTTATATATAGACCACATTTAGAGGAATATTTTTAAAATCCATGTTACGAGGTGTATTTTTCATAGTCAAAAAAGGATTCCTTCATGGTTTCATGAAATTATTATTGATTATAGAGTGAGGTTTGTGAGGATCTAAATTATCAAAAACCATGAAGTACAATTAAAAAATTGAATGCTTCTTCGGATGGAGGAAATATTTATATTTTTCCCCTATAGATAGTGAAATATAATTTTACTCTAATATCATGTTTCTCAAATATGGGACTTGTGTTAGAATTCCTAGCATGGATTAAGACCTTGTGTGGGATAGATGCTTTAGAAATTATTGCTATGGAAATTGGCCAGAATTAGTGATCCAAAAGTCACTACATATCCCATTAGAATAATAATAAATCTATGAATAGTTCTTGACCTGAAGACATGATAGGATATTTACACATGTAATGGTGGTCCTCTCAGTTGATGGCCACAAGGATAAATAGTTTTACGTCATAAGATATGGGTGTGAACTAAGTTGTTTAAAATCATCTAGAAATGATGTCTCCCTATTTTTTAATGAAATTAAATGAGGATGTCTAGTGTTCCATTTAAGTTCTTTCATCATGGGCCTGCCATTTCATGGTAATCTATCCAAGAGTGCTAAGGTATTATCTATGTAGGAAGGGAGGAGGTTGTAAGGAATTTTCCCTTGAGTTTCTGGATCTGAAAGAGTGCGATGATATAAGCATATAAGGGATGAACACAGACCGTGATGAAATGTATCTTCCATTAAATTGTAATAAAATCATATGGAGATAAGATGATTTTCTCCGAGGGAGGAAAATGCCTTTGACTAAAAATCCATAATTGGAATTGTATTATGCAGAGTAATGTGGTGAGAAATAATATTCATAGTCAAAATAATGGTTTCATTAAAAATAAGATTCCCTTATTACCAATATTCATAGGAATTTTATGGGGACCTTAGAATTTCAATACACTAAGGGTGAGTTTTGAATAGAATGTGAGTGAGTATAAATGGAACAATTATATTGGAATTGGTCAAGAATGGTTAAAGGGTTTCCTACATAGTTCTAACTCATATGTAATGTTGGTAAAATTTATGATTGAACCAACGAGTTGAGATTTGGGTGTCACATTGTATCCTGTGAAAATAATAATCATGTTGAATGTAGTTCTAATGAATGTTCCGAACACATGCCTGGTCCATATGTAGGGATAAGAACATTTTTAATATGAGTACATGCATAAAATGAGAACCCTACATAGACACTCTCATGTGGATCTCACTCTTATATAAGAGAGTGGGGGTATCACTTTTATTATGGATGGGATAATGTTATAGAATCTAGTTATCACTAATTATCTCATCGAGATTATAATGAGGATACATGTAGTTCTAGGATATATTCCCCACACTGATCGAGTTCTTGGATTGGGTGGGATAATTTTATCATATTCTAGCTGGACCAGGATGTATATTCCATGAATCACTAAAAATTTCATTAATATGAGAATAAATCCATACATAGTTCTAATATATTGATGTGGTTAGGGACCAACATCATAAATTTTAGTTCTCTTAGGAAAGGTCCACAACAATGGATAATTTAGCATCATAATAAAGAGACGTCAACCATGTAGTTTAATTTCAGGGGGAATGAATGTAGGATACCTGAAGTGAAGATGAATTATGATGTAAATTGTTAAAAAAACACCACATTAATGGATCAAACATATTTTAATGTTAGTGTATTTGGATGTTGATGTGACTTGACCATGAATGATAACCCTTACCATGATTTTTATGCTCACATGATCTTTGGTAAGTGTAAGAAAAAACAAATCATAAGGGTTTCCCTTTTTAGATAGGGGTTCAATGAAAGCGGGTAAAGTGATTGATTAAAACCATCAGGTATGGATTGGAATCACTAACTAGTAAGAAGGAACATGTTGTTAATGAATAACAAGGAGTCAGAAAATTAGGAAGATAATTGTAACCATGTTCACAATTTCTGGATGGGCTTGATATCGGACTAGGAATAATTTTTTATCATGTGGAAATAGGAATCAATACATATATAATTCTTGTTATGGAATTCCTTCACTGATTTGACCCATATATGGGGAATGCAGTAGTATTTTTTGTAATAGTGCCTTAGAGGAATAACCCAGACATCACTACAGATCATTTCAAAACTATAATCCAGTAACACGTTCTTCCATGAATTCCATGTAGTTTACTTTCATGAGGTAAGGACTTTATCCTATAAATTCTTTCTAGGAATTCAAGAAATTATCTCATAATAAGATTCATCCTATTTTCATCGCATGAGGATTCATTTTCTCATCGCCTCAGGCATCCTATTCTAGGAGTATAGGGTAAGACTCCGTTTTAATGAAATGTTCTAAAAACATTACCATACAATTCAATATCTTGTGAATATGATGATATGGGTTTTATATTTTAGAGTAATGATATAATTATATATTCATTCAGGTTAACATCGCATAGTAATGAGGAATGTTTTCATGGATTTTTGGGTCATACAATTAAGACTATATGTCATTAAGGACCTGGAATTTTTCTTCAGAAGTTATCCTTTGGTAGGGGTAGTAGTATGATCTCTATCCATTTTTATTAAAGAATATTATCCACTGGGAAAAAACTTCTGGATAGAAAAATTCCATTTCCATTTTGGTTCAAGATTTAGAGCTTTATTCTCATATATCATGAGGTTCCTGTGGACCAAAACCAGTTCCCTCAAAAGAATGAGCGAAGTAGGATTTTCTTATTAAAATATCATGATAATAGATTTTGGTGAACATATAAATAAAGAAAGCTGAGAATTATATTCCCATAGTGTAATTATAATCCAAATGTTTCTAGGACTACTTGTCTATATAAATAATGTTAAAAAAATGGAAATATGTAGTTAATAAAATTAGACTTTGATGGGAAAAACTAATTTTATCTCATATATCAGTGAATATGGGGTCACCTATGTTGAAATACATAATGTGGTATGGTAGGAAAACAAGGAATGTATAATTCTATTCAGGGAGAATTTATTGACTTTATCTACAATTTTCTTGAGTTTGTTTAATAAAGATTTGTCGAAAGCCTATATATGTCTATTTGTTATTTCATGATTGTGGGATGAATGGTTGGACTCAATTCTATATTCCAAGTTTATGCCTTTAAATTTGGAAAAATATAATATGGTGTTGTTTTCCATCAATATTGTATGAGGGACACAAAAATTTATGATAATGTTGAACTTCGCAAAATTAAAAATTCTTTTTATCCTAAATTCATTGAGGGGTATTTCTTCTGTCAATTTGGAGAAGAATTTGGTAACAGTGAAGATATATTTACAATATTTGGCTTTTGAGGGAGGGTATATTCCAACAACATCCATTCCCCATATAGATAACGGACATTAGTTTTCATTGGTGACTTACAATTTCATTGTTTATTTAAAAGATTAGCATTCAATAGTTTAGAATAATAATTTTTAGTGAATTTTGTACAATCCAGCATAATCAAAGGACAAAAATATTTGAGCATTTTAATTTAAGGAGAATGATTAAACCCTGGCTGATGGTTGAAAAATACATTGACGTGGAAATATTTTATAATATTGATAGTCTTATATCCATCAATTCATCGATGGAGGATCTTGTGAAAGCTTCATTTATAGAAGACCTTTAAATGAATCAGGATTTCATAGAGGGTAAAATTAACTACCCGATCTCCGGTCTTCCCTTTTCGAGCGTTATCCAACAGAATAGTCCCACATTAAAGATAGTCTATTATGGGTGTCATCCAAATATTCACATGATTATATATTATAGGAGTATACATGACCTAATTGACCTCTTCCATACTACTCAAAACAAATGGACATACAACAGGATGACCACCCACCATGCCAAAAAAAATCAACAAGGGGTGGTTAAGGATATACTTGAGCGGGTTAGTTAAATATTAAAAATGGGCCGAATGATTTTCAGGTAGTGCCTCATCATATTAAATAAAAATATTAACATTGGATAGTTCTTCTTGATATCTGAATAATGAGACTTGAAATTGAGAGAGATTCTGTTAAGATAATAGAGATTGTTTTCATTTTAACCATCATTATTTTGTCTAAGGAAATAACCTAGTGATCTATATAAATATTCCATGTATAAGATCAGTTTATTTCCTTCAACATTCAAAATTATCAATGGTGGAATTATAAAATAATTCCTGAGACTTCCAAACACTTCTTTACAGTCGTTAGTCCACAGATTTGTGACCCATTTTTTCATGAACATGGTGAAGGTAATGCACTTTCTAGCAAGATTTTCTACAAAACATTGAATACATGAAATGTATCCTTGTATTTACAACACCCTAGATTAAAAAGGGATAAAATAATAAATTATGTGACTCGTTTCAATGAGGTCAACATTTCTTTTATAAATCCTACCTGATCAAATCTCCATAGTTAATCATGCTTAGCCTAGAGTAGTGATCAGGATGGGGGAAATTCTGGGATGTTTCCTAGGGCGTGTTAGTTTAATGACCCTATGTTTTATCAATGAAAATTAATTTCTATTAAAAATTCAATATAATGTAATGAAATCACAATATAATGAGAAACTAAGTACTATGTGACCTATAAACAAAATATTGCCACTTATGTGATTTTAATTTCAAAACTCTAACACACACGGTTGCGATCAATAAGATGTTTGGAGTCCAATAAAAGAAACTTATTTTTAATAGTAAAATACCATTATGAATAGTAATATACCCTTATGAATAGTAATATTATCCTTATTAATATTACATCATCCAAAAGAATATTAACCTCACCCTTGAATGTATAAATAAAATTTAGGCATCTTATAAGTGATAATATGCCCATAGTAAAAGTATTGCTATTTTTTAAGTTATAAATAATTAATTAAGATTAATTAATTAATTTAAATAAATTATTTTCATAAAATTTATTCATAAATTAAAAAATTTATGCCTTCGTTTTTTAATATGATTTTATAATACCTTATGTAATTTTTGAAATAATTAAAAAATCCATTATTGTTTTTCAATCTGTATTTTTCAAGTATATTGTGATGTTGATTAGAAATAAAATTAATCATATTTAGAAAATTATTTTTTCAAAATGGAGTTTCTTTTTGGATTCTACACCATGAAAATGGTTTGGGTGAATTTTTTTGATTTTTTTGAAATACATGAATTTTTGGTGAATTGTGAAATATGATAATTTACTATGAAAGATAAATAAATAAATTATGATGTCATCAGCTGATGTATGGATGATTTAAGACCATTATCTCATAAACACATGTAACATTTACTATTTTTGTTCATGGAATAACCACTATTTCAGGTGTTTAGGAAAATTAGTAAACTAAAGAATTAAATAATATGAAAACCCGCCTCTCCTCCACTGTAAATACCATCCTTCCTTACCTTTCTTTTCACTCCTATAAAGACTTGTTGCTTTCCTAAATTCTTCCCAAATCTCCCACCAGGCGCCTCCCCCACGTCCAAAAGCCTTTAATACCTTAAAAATACCCAATATACTCCCCTTTAGAGGCTCTTAAAGAAGATTGATTCATGAGGTGAATTCCTCATTTCAATTCTTTTACTTTCTTTTCCAGTTCATTTCTTTTCTTTTCTATCCTTACCTCTCCTCAAACAAATGTTATAACCACTCTAGTACCTTTCATGTAATGTAATATTTCAAGGATACTATAATATGTAATTATCATATCTCATTTACTCATCTTTTAAACTAGTAGTCAAGACACCATCTGAGATGTGTTAATTTACCACATTCAAGGATGATGGGTTTCCAATTTATTTTACCATATTCTACTCCTGTAATGAAACCATTTTTATGTTTGAAACAGAATATTAAATATTTATTTTATCTAGTGTGATATTCTATAATCCTTTTTCATAGTTTAGGTAAAATAATAATACAAAACATGTCAATTATGACGAAAATCGCCAAGTTAATCAATGTGTTTAACTTTAATATTTTATAAAATGATTCACCTTCACTCCAAATAACCAAGTGGATTTTATAACCATGTAATCATCTGTATGATCACTAATGTTATATAACTTCAATTTTGGACAACCACTTTCATCATACATGTGTGTCCAAACATGAATGTAAGTGAACCGATCATTAAAACCTCGGATACAAATGAACCCGAACAATGAAATTAAACCTCATAACCAATAAAAATGATTAAGAATGAACTCAAAAGGGTTAAAATAAATTATTTATTTGTAAAATTTGTTATAGAATTATTAATTAATGATCATAAATTTATTATTCAGGCCATTAATATCAAGTGGAGAACCCCATCAGACTTAAAGTAAGGGATCCTCTCTATTCCACTTTTATTCAAGAATGTCCTTTATGGTATTCCAATTTATGTGTAATCCCTAATGATGGGGTATGATTTCCCACCTCCCCAATACTTCCCTCATGATTTTAATTGACGCGAAACACCTATATCATTCATTAATGCCTCTTAAGAACATTGGATTCCATGTCAGTAATCTATAAGGGATTGTACCGAAACCTCCTTTCTTTATTCAGGTTTCCTTGTCTTCATTTTTCCAAAATGAAGTCATATTATCTTATTAGGTGAATGTTCTAAATGATGTGTATATGTACCAAGTTCATTTACCAAGATCATTTCATCATTATCTTTTAAGGATATACATGTTTTAAGTGATTCCCTTCTCAATAATACCTGAAAAGAAAACCAGTATTTAGGGAACTTCCCAAGATCTTACTCAATTTCATTTACTCTCAGTGTTTTGTTTTATGCCTCCATTTTCGTTATAAAATAATTATTTTCTATGAAAAAATTCATGGTTCACTTATGGTTTAAATAAATGATTTTCCCATTTCTATTTCGAAGTCTCTAAAGTATTTTCCTTAAAACCACACAAAAATGTTTTAATGCTAAAATTTCTTAAACACATTTCTTACATGTTGTCACTTCAACGTGACATCACTTACCATGATACGTGCCTGTTTTTAATTTTTAATTTCCATGTATATTATATTTACATTCTTTCATGGATTCTTTTATGATATGTCCACTTTTAATTCTTTATGACACGATTGTTGTACCAAAATATTTTCATGGGTAGCCATAATGTTTATTTAAGATTGATTATGAATTAATATATATGGGGAAAAATATTCATCAAAAGTTAAGGTAGTTGAGCCTAGATATTGTTTCATTGTGTTCGGTAATGTTGAGTCTCTTGAGATGTTATGTGTGACTGTCTTGGCGGTTATCCTTGGCTTGTGCTACCATGTATGATGGTCTTGGAGGTTAGCCTTTGCATGTTCAACTATGTAAAATGATCCTGAAAGTTAGCCTTGACATGTTTCAAAGTAATATTTTAGGTTGCTTCCACATTACCATGACACCATGTTTATATGATTCCATGTCTCTATGTTGTTACTACATATGTTACATGCCTTTTTATATCATCATGTCATGCTTCTATCTAATGTTCTAATGCATTTTTCTTATGGATATTCCCTTACATGGTTATTTAGATCACCCCTTTGTTCATATGTTCCCTAGGGTACCCTATGAAGATGTTTGAGTGCAATGGAATTTAGGAGCTCAATTTGAAGATTAAATAATGAAATATTTTGTTCTGTTCCGTGTTTTCAATTTTTTGTACCTAGTCCTCCAAGACACCAGACTTTAAAACCCATGGCTTGTATTCTAATGTATAATTATGCTCAAAATAATGTAATGTTATATATAAAAGGTTGGGGTATATCTAGTTGGTATTAGAGGATGGCCTAGTTATTTTTGGAGATTAGGAATAGTGAAATTTAGTAAGAACCTCAGGGATGGGAGTAAGTATAAGAAAACACTCCTAAATTTTAGTAATTATAGAGTAAGTGGTTTATCAAGAAACTAAATCCTTGTCTAGATACAAATAGGTGGTGGTGGCTCTAGCATAGATGTATCTAGGGGAAACCCCCCAAAACACCGCTTTTAGCTAGATTTGAAGGAGAATTGTTGTACGACAAAGGGCTTTACTGCACTCTTGGATTGACAATACTAAGGGATATGCTTTAGAAAATTTATGAGTATAGTTCAAATCATTATTAAGGGAATAAAAAAATTTGATAAGAATATAAGTTAAGAAATTTATCAAGGATAACTGAGATTTAAACCTAATAAATCCCAAGATAGGGTATGTGTCTCCTTCAAAAGTTCATCCTCTTATGTTCAAGTTTAATTTTTATGATTAATGGATATATATTCAAGACCTTTAATTGTATGTTCTTTTTCTTAGTTAATGGCAGGATATAGAAGAACACGTTCCAAAAATCTATGTTATAGGGAATGTGAAGACTTCCCAAATGATATGCCAGATATGATGGGAATGGGTGCTCAAAACATCATGAAAATAATTGATCAGCTGGCTCATGTTATGAATAATGACTTGAATCATGTGGAACTCCCTCCTCCTCAAAGTAAAGTAAATGTTTCCATTGAATCCTTCATGCAGCAAAGGCCTCCCATGTTTAGTTTATCTTTTAATCACATCATTGTAGAATAGTGGATTAACTCCACTGAAAAAATATTCTATGTCCTCCAGTTCTCAAAAGAAGATAAATTCATACTAGGAGTGTGTCGTCTTATAGGGGAATCTTATCAGTGGTGGACACTGATAAAGAATATGAATTTCTAAGAAGAAGTTGATTCCATGGAATGGGAGAAAATTAAGAAAATGTTTTTCGATAAATATTTTCCCCAAACCCTCCATCTCAATATGAAAGGTGGGTTCCTCACACTCAAGAATAAGGAAGATGATTCCATTGAGGCATATGAAGTAAACTTAAAAAGGCTTTCAAGGTAAATAGTTGGATTTTCCATGAACACCGTAAGCAAAGTGGATTACTTCATTAGTGGACTAAAGCTGAGTCTATAAAAAGTGTTGGTGGTTCAAGACTTTTACAGTTATGAGGAGATTTTATATTATACCCTAAAGGTTGAAATGGAGATAAAAAACACTCTGTGGTATCATGGTCCTAGTGACAAGGTGAGGAAAATGGAATCTATTGTGGATAGTTCCACAAATAAATTCCATGATGGAAAGAAGGCCGAATGTCCCATATGTAAAAATTGTGGGAAGAAGTATCTTTGAAACTATCTAAAGGGAACCATGAAGTGATTAAAATGTGGAATATTGGGACATCTAGCTAAAATCTTCCAAATAGATATGAAAAATCCTACTAATGTTGAAGAAGAAAGGAAGGTTCATATCAACACTCAGCCTATAGTGTAGTGTTAAAACTACAAAGATCATCGTCATTATTAGAAAAATTTCTCTAAGCTGAGGTTTGATGGAGGAAATAAAAAACAACCTCCAAGGAAAAAAGGAAGGTCTTATAAAATCACTAATGCTAAGGTGGATCTAGAAAATGATGTCATGATAGGTATGCAAGTTATTTATTCAAGAATAGAGAACATACTATTTGATTCTGATTCTACGCATTCTTCCATATCATTCAAGTTTAGTAGAACTATTCAAGCACCATCTCAAAATATAGAGGATATATTATTTGTGATAATAGTGAATGGGGAAATTATTGTATCCATGGTTTATAACTCCTCCCTATTTAACGTTTTTGGATTGAACCTCACACCAAATCATGTCATAATTTATTTAGTGGAGTTTGATGTTATCTTTCGAATGGAATAGATATATTTATACCAAGACAACATCATGTTTCAGTAAAGGGAAATCACACTTCAAATACCGAAGCATCATCAAATTATTTAAAAGGGTAGGGAAGAAGATTAGTCTCCAATAAAATCATTGTCTCAAGTGTGGATATTAATTCTTTATAAGAAAGCGTGTCTAGCTCAAATGATTTAGATAAAAGATAGAATCATGACTGAAGACATTACCATCGTGGGTGATCACACAGATGTATTCCCCAAAGATATTCCTAGAATTCTTCTTTATTGATAGGTTGAGTTCTCAATTAAAATTATTCCTAGATCTCTTCCAATATCAAATACACTATATAGAATGGCCATTGTAGATCTAGAAGAGCTGAAGAAACAATTACATGAGAATATGGAGAAGGGTTTTATATGACTTAGTGCTTCAACGCAAGGTGAACCAGCCCTCTTGGTAAAGAACATGGATGGATAGATGGAAATTTACATTGATTATCATAATCTCAATAAAATCATGATAAAGAACAAGTATCCTATCCCACGGATAAATGACTTGTTTCATCAGCTTTGTGGGGATAGTTATTTCTCTATGGTTGACCTTTAGTCAATTTATCACCAATTAATGGTGAGGAAGGAAGATACTCCCAAGACTTACTTTTGAACAAGGTATGGACACTATGACTTCATAGTGATTCCTTTCTGACACACTAATGATCCACCAATTTTCACGGATTTAATGAATAGTTTCTTTAGATATTACCTTGAATATTTTTTTCGTATTCTTTATTGACGATATTATAATACTCCAAGAGAATGGGGGAACATGAGAGGAATTTGAATACTGTGTTAAATACATTGTGAAGGGAGAATATGTATGTAAAGTACAATAAATTTGAATTTTTGATGGAGGAACAATCATTCTTGGGACATGTTATCACCATAAAAGGGATATCTGTGGAAACTTCCACGAAAAAAGCGATTGAGGAGTGGCCCAGGGAAAGGTCTATAATGGATACCCACATATTTTTAGGTCTATCTTGGAATTATTTATGATTTCTGAAAAACGCTTCATAATTATCAAACCCAATGACTAAGCTAACACGGAAGGGAGTGATGTTTGTCTGGACTCAAAAATGTGAAGACTCTTTTAAGGAGTTGAAAAAGAGGCAAATCACTACACCAGCACTCACACTCCCAACAAGTGGAGAATTTTTGTGGTGTACAATGATGCTTTAATGAAGGTATTAGGCTATGTGATGATGCAAAATCATAATGTGATACCATGTTCCTCAACACAGCTGAAAATCCATGAGAAAAACTATACTACACATGATCTGGAGTTGGCGATTGTGATCTTTGTGTTAAATATCTAGAGAGATTATTTCTATTGGGGGAAGTGTGAATTATATATGGATAACAAGAGTCTAAAGTATATATTCACACAATATGAGCTTAATATGCACTAGGGGATATGGTTAGAGGCCATCAAGGGTTTTTACTTCTCAATCCACTACCATCCTGGTAAGGAAAATAAGTTAACAGATTCCCTAAGAAAAAATATCCTGCATCTTTATCAATAATGAGAGTTGAAAAGGATCTGATATTCATAGATTTATTGAGGATGGACATATAAATCATTAAGGTATGAAATTCCTCAATCCTTTCTCAAATTATTTCTCAACAATCACTTGTGGAGAAATTAATGGATGCTCAATGAAAAGATATGGAAATTTGGAAAAGGTTGGAATCTCTTAAAAATGGGAAATCCTCTCAGTTGATGATTGATGAGGAATGATTTATAGTATTTGGTAGCAATTATCTGTACCATACAATCCATTGATAAATAAGGCAATTTCTAATGATGCATATATCTCAACCTTCTCTATCCACCTAGGGAGCACAAAGATGCATTGAGATCTTTGAGTGAACTTTTGGTGGCACAATATGATGAAAGAGATTGCAAAATATGAATCAAATTCCTAGTATGTCAGCAAGTGAAGTATGAAAGAATAAATTCTAAGGGGACGATGATACTACTAACCATACCAACATGGATGTGGGAGAACATACTCATGGACATTGTCAATGGACTTTCATGGACATCCAGAGGAAACAATTCTATATGGATTTGTTGTAGATCATCTTACAAAGCCTGCTCACTTTATCTCAATTCAAGAGGACTTATAATTAGATAAACTTGCATGGATATATATCCAATAATTCATAAGGATACATGTATTACCACTATCTATTGTATCCGATCGAGATCTGAGATTCACCCTGATGTTCTAGAAAACTCTCCAAAAAACTCAAAGCACTGAACTGAACAATAGTACAACCTATCATCCTCAAACTGAGGGCCAATATTAGAAAATGATTTAGAAACTATAATATATGTTGAGATCATGTTCTATGGACTTAAAAGGAGTGCGGGACCAATATCTTCCACTGGTTGAATTCTCTTATAACAATAGTTTTCCACTCAAGAATCTGAATGGCACCATAGGAAGCCCTTTATGGGAAGAGGTGTAGAATAGTAGTGTGTTGGGTTGAAGTTGGTGAGTGTAACATGCTAGGACTTAAAATGGTCTAAAAATGGTGGATAAGTGTAAAATCATCCATCATCACATCAAGGCATCCCAAAGTCGACAGAATAGTTATGCGGGAAATCGTTGACGAGACCTTGAGTTCAGAGTTGGAGACATGGTATTTCAACACATATCACCATTGAAGAAGGTCATGATGTTTGGGAGTAAAGGAAAGCTTTTTCTCAGGTACATTTTCCCCTTCAAGATTCTTTATCATGTTAGAGCTAGGGCCTATCGACTAGTACTTCTAACTACCATGGCCAAATTACAGGATGTCTTCTATGTATCCCTTTTAAGGAAGTACAAAATAGACCTTTTATATGTACTCCCTTCAGTGGTGGTACATTTGGAGAATGATATTTCTTATAAGTAGAATCCATTAGAGATCTTGGATTATAAAGACAAGTTTCTATGTAACAAGACTACTCCCCAAGTCAAAGTAATTTTGTGGAATGATAAGTAAGAAGAGGCAACATGGAAACTGGAGGAGGAAATGAAGGAAAAGTAACTGCACCTGTTGACGGAATAGAATGCATAACTAAATTCAAATGGTAAAATTTATTAAGGGGGAATAATTTAATAACCCATAGTTTTATCAATGGAAATTCCATTCTTATAAATATGACATGTATTCACCTGAAATCACAACACAATGAACTACTAAGTACTATGTGACCATTAAATATAATATTATCATTTAGGTAATTAAAATTTTAAAAATCTAACATTCATGGTCACAATAAGTAAGATTTTTGGAGTTCAATTAGACAAAAAAAATGAATAGTAACCTATCCTAATGAATAGTAACCTACCCTTATGAATAGTAATATAACCCTTATGAATTGTACACCATCCAACAGAATAGTCACCTCACCCTTGAATGTATATATAAAATATAGTCATCTTATAAGTGATAATATGACCATAGTAAAAGTATTGGTATTTTTTAATTCATAATTAACTTATTAAATTTAATTAATTAATTTAAAATAAAATGTATATTCATAAAACGTGTTCATAAATTGACAATTTAATGTCTTCTAGTTTTAAGAAAAATTTTTAAGACCTTATGTAATTTTTTAATGCATTTTAAAATCAGTTATAGTTTTCAAATGTGTATTTTTCATGTAAATTGTCAATTTAATTAAAAATTAACATAATAATATTTATAAGATTATTATTTAAAAATGGAGTTAATTTTTGAAATCTACACTTCTAAAAATCTTCTCTCCTACATTATAAATACCATCCATCCTTACCTCTTCCCTTCACTCCTATCAAGCCCTGTGAATTTCTAAAATTCTACCCAAATCTCTCACCAAGCTCCTCCCCCAAGTCCAACATCCCTTAAGATCTTCAAAAGAAAAAATCATCTCCTCTTTAAAGGCTCTCAATGAATATTTATTCAAGAGGTAAATTCCTCTATTCATTTATTATACTTTATTTTCAAATTCATTTGTTTCCTTTTCAATCCTTACCTCTTCTAATCCAAATGTTATAAAAACTACAGTACCTTACATGTACTAGAATTTTGTTATGGTGATTTAATAAGATATTATTATCTCTCCTTTACAATTCTTTTATACTAGTATTAAACACTACCACAAAATAGAGTAAGGGAAGCACTTCCCATTATCAACGATAAATAGAAAGCACTGACAAAGGGGTGTACCTTTATCAGCCCTAGATAAAAGCGCTGATAATGCTACCATTTATCAGCACTAAATTAAGTGATAATAATGGTTTACCCTTTGTCGTCACTTTTTTTAGTTTTGATAAAGGGGACATTTATCATTTCTATTATTAGTGCTGATAAACATTTTTTTCTCAATTTATATAAAATTAGAATATTTATAATAAAATATAATGTTTTTGGTATATATTAACTATTATATACCAATATTTATAAATATATACTCTTTGTTGTTATAATTATTAATAATTAAATATATATTTATTTTATATGTCATTTTAAATAAATATATAAGAATATAAATAAATTATTAAATAAAAATTGTTGGAACCATTATCAGCGCTCATTAAAAGCACTGATAAAGGTATGTTTTATCAATGCTAAAATAAAAGCAATGATAAAACATACCTTAATCAGTGATTTTTTAGCACCGATAAAGAGGCCCCTTTATCAGCGCTAATAAAAATACAGATTTACCAGCACTATAATTATAGCATTTATAAAGGTGTGTTTAATTAGTGCTTTTATTTTACCACTAATAATGGTTTTGGTGGTTTTTATTTAAGAACCCTAATTGGCCCCACCTCTCTCGCATGTGTTCAAGCATCCATGGAAGCTGAACCCGACCCATACATCTCCTCATCCTCCTCCTCCTCCTCCTCCTCCATTGCCGCTGGGTTTTCCTCCTCCGTTGCGACCGTCATCCTCCTCTTCCGCCACTACCTCTGCCACATCCTCCACCACCGCTGCCTCCAGTGTAGTCGCGTCCTCCACGACTCCCTCCTCCATGGCTTCCACTTCTGGGGATGCCTCCTCCACTGTGGCCTCTTCCGCCGTGGTTATGTAGTCCTGATAAATGGCACATGCATCACCATACATGGATTTCATATATATTTTAATGATACACAACATTTATCTCAAAAATTTACACCACATGACTCGTCTTCTAACTCAAACTTGGAATAAATTTCATTTTAAATTTTACATGTCATGTGAGCCTAGGTCACACACAAAGTATCTCCAAGACATAAACTTCATCATGAAACCATGAAAATTCCATGAAATAATGGTATAACAACATGATATGTGTTTTACTTCACTCACACAATGTATAGATACCATAGAAATGTATAGACTATACACCCTTAGTGGACATGTAATGAATACACACTGTGTATTCCACAAAAATGTGATGTAAAGTCGGTGAGGTGACTCAGTATGTATCTAAATTACATAAATTTAGCTCAAATTGTTCTATATGTCATGTATCTTTAGAGGCATCATGCAGTATTTGTAATACTAACTTGGAATTAATTTGATATATGTCAGATTAAATCAGGTAAATCTTATCCAGACACAACGTTCACACAATTGGACACACCATTTATATGGATTTCACATTAGTTTAGAAATGGTAGTATACAACCAACCTTGACTGGGAACACTGCATATTGTGTACCCATTGAAAAAAATTTGTGCTATGTTATTTTCATTATTATTATTATTTATTTTACACTTAGATGATAGAATTTCATGTATGAGTAGCCCATTATAAATATCTTCTCATCTATATCACAATAGTATGATTCCCTCAATAATTAAAAATTTCACACGATGTGGTTTGGATATTTTAATTATCTTTAATCTGCTTGAGAGTTGACAAGTGACATGTGAGATGTTTGGAGAAAATATAGAGTATGGTACTCCCACAAGTTTTGATGAAGAGTCATCCACGTATAGGTTTTAGGTGGTCCATGGAGATATAAAAAAGACAGGGAAAAACCCCGTATATAGATAGAGTTCAAGTACATTCATATGTTTTGGGATAGGTTCCACTATATCATCAGAGTCAGTAATCTCTCATGTATCGATGGGGGTCCTCTGTTTGTGGATTCAGTACCCCCATCTGTTGGCGAATGGTCCTCCAAAAGGGTTAGGTACTGCCTCGGTAGACAAACATATAAATCAATGGTGTGTAATCCATAACTATAGTTCTAGAGATATAACATGTATGTTATAGAAGAATTTATGATCCAGAGTCTCAAAACTAATAAAATATTATCACGTATATTTCTTTGGGAAATCATCATCCTTTTGAGCATTTTTTATCTCCTTTCAGTTATGAATTACAGTTGTATTGTCGACTATGGGTTATGTGGGACTTACACTACACAAGGTATCACTAATTTCTTGTATGATACGATCTTCATGGGAATGCACTATGATGACTGGTTTCTTCCATTTACATCGTTTTCTTGATATTGGATTATGTCCAGTTCCATTATGATACCTTATATTACCCCTCGGTCTTAGGTTTTGGTTGACCTATTGTAATATCTTTACATTGCTTTTTAGAGCGTCCTATAGTTTTTGTTTACAATCACAAATGTATGGCCTTTATAACCACATGTGATTTGTTTGTTTTTATATTTTATAGTTTAGAGATGAAATTTGCAGACATAGTGTTAGTGAGGTTAGAGTAACAGTTATATTGTATCCAATGATGGTTCATAGTAGAGGCATTTTCAGATGGATTATATTATAGGAGACCCTATAATTAAATGGTGACATACCATACCTAGAGTTATATGTACCTAGTTATTATATCCATTTATATATGTATTTTCCTTTCTGGATTTTTCCTATGTGGTGTTGTACTTGTCATTGATGTCCCATGTTCACATTTTATATAGTTCAGTTGTTATATATCTAGTTACTAGTGTTATTGGATTTTATTGTATATCAGTGATCAATGATGTTTTAGGTTATTATAGTATAAGACATACCATGTGTTTTATAGCTTACTAGAGCTAGCCTCTAGCCCTCAGACTATTGGAGGTAGAATTATGGAGGCACTCTATGAAGACTTTTGACGCAGGTGGGGTCCTGGATGATTGAGTCATACCGGAATGGTATTAGAGTAGTTCAAGTTTTAGATACACGGTTTAAATTTTTTTCTTGTGATTTTTGTTTTGGAATATGAAAATAATTTTAATGGGGTCTTGTGTAAAGCTATCAGACCAAAGAGATTAGTTTTAGTGAAATGATTGGTGTATCCTTATATTTGGACTCTTATAACCAATTGGTCGACCTAAAACTCTAAATCATTATTTGTGAGGTAAAATTCAGCACATGAATCTTATGATTTTTAGAAGTGATGTTTCATATCATTCCATTTTCACATCACATAGTTATTATCGATGTAAAATTTTGGTACCTACAATTTAGTAGAGGATGTTTCCCATATACAACTAGCTCTAATTTAGAGAGAGGATAATGTGTTCCCATACCAGTTCTTGAGCCTCTCATGGTTGAGTTATACATCATTGAATCATATATTAATTATGACATATCATTTCTCTATGAGTAGGGGAGAATCCTTTTTTGATTATGTTTAGATTGGATCTTCCTTGTAGGGAGGATGATAGTTCCTACTGAGATGAATAAGACCACCTATAGACTAGATGTTCTATGGCCACTTGGGTTTTGTGTGTTATATGCATTGTGAACTCCAATTATACATTCCTCATGGGGTTATAAGGTAACGAGAATCCTTGGATAGTAGAGTATTGGTAAGATTCTATGAATTATGTTTCCTATATAGTTTGGACATTCATCAAACAAACAATGATTCTTGAACTTGATTAGTCTTTTATGGTGTAGTGAATCATTCATGGTTATTCAAACCCACAAAAAACTATCCTACCATGATTGGGGTTTGAGATTCTACCTATGTATGTGGTTCCGACATTATTACAAAATCAATGATGCATTTTTCCTATGATCACATATTGTGGTTGTGCATGTAAATATTTGAAAACATGAAAACAAAAAACAAAAAATACATAGCGTAAAATTTGGAATTAAAATAGTAATAAAATTCAAAAATTGAAATCCTTAAAAACTAAAAGTCTACCTCATCCATAGAAACAATACCAATTTGATAGCCGTGTAAGGAATCATTAATTCCCTATGGTGCCATGAATTTTTTTGTAAAACCCAAACAATTAAAATTGATTAATTAAAACCTAATATAAATAATGTTCGAGATCGAGCCCATAAAGATGATAAATATGAATAAACAATGGATGAATGTCAATCAATTGACAAAAGAGTATGAAGATAGCGTGAAATAGAATATCATGTTTTCATAAGATCATGCATGTAACCCTTCTAAAAGCATTTGTATGTGTTTACGCTGTTTTTATTCAAGACAAATTAGTCCAGAGGAGTTCGAAGAACACATGATCTGTCATGGAATACATCGAAGTTATACATGTTGGAATAAACATGGGGAAAAACGAATATTGGTAGAGGCACGGATAACATGGTGTTTTTTGAATCATTTTATTTGATTACAAGAATGAACAATGAAGCTGATCATATAAAGGATATAATTATAGATGTGAATGATGATGTAGATTGTATTGAGGAAATGAAAATGGCATTTGAAGATAAACATTTTGATTTCCCAAAATTGTTTGAGAATTTAAAGAGCTGTGCAAAAATGCCATTGTATGCTGGTTGCACTAAATATATAGCATTGTCAGCAGTACTAAATATGTATAATTTGAAAGTAGGAAATGGGTGGAGTGGTGCCATTTTTACCGAACTACTTTCTCTCCATAATGACATGCTCCTAGAAGATAATGAGCTCCCAAGACAAACATACGATGCCAAATGAATGCTACGATCAATGGGTATGATCTCTGAAAGAATACATGCATGCCCGAATGAATGTATATTGTTTCGCAAGGACCATAAATCACATTAATAAATCCCAATGTGTGGTGATTCTTTATACAAGAAAATGATTTCAGCCCTATGAAATTTGTATGGAACTTTCCAATCATTCCAAGGTTTAGATGCCTATATGGAAGTGAGGAGGCTGCCAGAAAATTTAAACGACATGCAGATACAAGAATTAAAAATGGGAAGCTATGTTACTTGGTAGACTCTCCTCAGTGGAAGAAAATTGATCATGAGTATCCTGAATTTGGAAATGAGCCGAGAATCCTACGTCTAGCATTATCTACAGATGGGGTGAATCCTTTTGGTTTTCAATGAAGCAGTCATAGTATATGACTGATTATGTTGGTAAATTATAACTTACCACCGTGGTTATACATGAACCGAAAATACATCATGTTATTTATGCTTATTTGAGGACCAAAATAACTGGGTAATGATATTTATGTTTATTTGGATCCATTTATTGAGGATTTGAAAATATTGTGGGATTCTAGTGTTATGTTCTATGATGCTTACAAAAATGAAGATTTCACTTTAAAATCCATGTTCAACAGGATGAGAAATGATTATCCTACTTATGAAAATTTGTCCGGATATATAATTAATGGAACTCGAGGTTTTCCCATTTTTGAAAAAGGTACACAGTTAATTAGGATGAAACATTCATTAGAAACCATGTTTCTAGGATATCACAGATGTCTACCTTGATGGCATAAGTACCGATCTAGGACGACATCATTCGAGGGAAGTTTATAAGAACATAAAAAACCATCTACACAAATAGGTGATCAATTGTTTGAGAAATTAAAATATATGGACACTACTTTAGGTAAACCATTTTCGAAAAACCTTGCGAAAACCAGTTGCAAAAAGAGATCAGTTTTTTTAATTACCAAACTAGAAATGTCTTTATGTTAGAAATTTTCTTGATTTTATGCTTGTTGAAAAAAATGTAGGTGATAGTGTCATCGGCACATTTCTAAATTCACCCAACAAAACAAAAAAAGAATTAAGGCTAGATTGGACTTGGTTGTGATGTGAATATGATATCATTTGGCTGCAGTGATGGGTGAAAAATGAACATTTCTTCCCCCTACTACTTACACTCTTTCCAAGAAGGAGTGATATTAGTTTTGAAACTTTTTGAATGACATAAAGGTTCTAGAGGGGTATTCATAAAATATCAAGATCATTGTGTCAATGAGAGATTTAAAAGTAAAGGGTCTGAAATCACATGACTTCTATGTTTTGATTCAAGATCTAATTTATATAGATTTACATTTTATTTTTACCTAGAATATCCACCATACATTAACAAAGCTATGTTTCTTCTTCAAATCTATATGCAGAAAAGTTATAGACCCGGAGAAATTGCCAACTATGGAAATAGAAATTAAAGTCATATTATGTGAACTAGAAATGTTATTCCTGCTGAAAGTTTTCGATTTGATGGTTCATTTGATGGTTCACTGGGTGAGAGAAATTCAACTATGTGGTCCGATACATTATAGATGGATGTACCCCATTGAATGGTATATGAAGATTTTGAATGGGTATGTCAAAAATCGAAGTCGCCCAGAGGGTTGTATTGTAGAGAAATATATTGTTGAGTAAGCCATTGAATTATATACCAAATACATGTCTTATGTGGAAAACGTTGTCCTACCAAAATCTCATCACACCGGGCAACTTGTGGGTGAAATAATTTCTAGAAGATAGGTTGTCACAATCAATATTACTAATCGATACCAAGCTCACCTTTATGTTTTGCATAACAGTTTCGACGTTGACCCATATGTTCAAACCTATAAAGAAATAATTAGGCATTTGAATCCTTCCAGGGAATAAAAATGGATATTAGATACACATAATTTATAGTTCATAGGATGGTTTCAGGACCATATTTTTAAGTAGTTAGATGAAAATATAGACTCAATTTCAGAACGACTTCGATGGGTATCCAGAAGAGAAAGTGTGTTTGTGTTATCTTACAATGCTTATGTTGTTAATGGTTATACATTCTATACTAATGAACATGATTAGGATAGTACCATGAAGAATAGTGGGGTTACACTTGTAACTAAAGTGATGCATGTTTTTGGTGCCAAGGATAGAATTCTGATTTATGCGAATATTTCATACTTTGGCATCATCAAAAAATATGAGATTTGGATTATATGAAACTAAAAGTGCCAATTTTTCAATGCAAGTGGGTTGATAATAGGAATGTTATTAAAATAGATGAATTATGATTCATGATAGTTGATTTTAGAGAAGAGGGTGGGAAATAATAACCATTTATAATGGCATCATATGAAGTACAAGTATTTTATGTTCCAGACCATGCAAACTGAAATTTGTCAATTGTTCTATTATAGACCAAAACAACTGAAGGGTCAGATGAAATTTTAGAAGAGGATGACACTTTTATAGGGACATCACAATCATTTCATAGTTTTCCAAATGTAGACACCATTTTTTATGTCATAGGAGACCATAATGAAGGGATTTACATAGTCGGTAAAGGGGTAAAACCTCTTCAGCCTTTAAAAAAAGAGAGTACAATAATCAGGTTATTTGTTAATTGTAATATAAATTGTGTTACATTATGTTATTATCTTTTCTCTGATAATTTTATGTAATATAAATTAAATGTTAAACCACTTATTTATATAATGACTTCTTCACCTGCTGATGTGCCCAATCCCAAGGAACAATAGTTCTCTCAACCAGCTGTTGGTGGTCCCAGTGCACAGCAACAACAGGTTTCTCAACCTGTTGTTGCTGGTCCCAGTTCTATGGTTCAATAGGTTTCTCAACATGTTGCTACTAGTCCCAATTCCAATGCTAGTGCTCTATAGGAAAATAATGATGATACTTCTGAGAAAAAGGTAGGAAATGAAACCCTAAAAGGACGAAAAAAAGCACCATAGATTGACAGTGTTAGCCAAAATCCTTAAGGCAAAATCAAAAGACATAAAATTTGAGGTGGGATAGAATAAGTGATGCCAATATGTTAACCCCCAAGAAAACATCTTTAGTAGCTACATTGGAATCATCACTCGGCAACATGGGTCGATTGATGTATAGTCATGGTAGCATGTTGTCACCGGGCTTAAGACACTAATGTGGGAAGAGATTACGGTTACATTATGATATCATTTTTTTAATTTTTTAAAATAAAATAAAATACTAAAACATTGAATTACTCTTCATCATTAATTATAGAGTTCATTTATATTATATGCCTCACACAAGGAATTTGTATTATGAGTTTCAGGAAGGATTCATAGAGGCTTCCTCACAATTTTAATGAAATATCATCTTAAATATACTGAAGGGAATATCATGTTGCACCCACCTCATCTTTCTGCACACTTGATATCCAAAGGAGCGTGGGATGCATTTAGAAACCATCGTGGGGAGAAGAAATTTCATGTACATTGTGTGGGGTAATACATTATTTGACATTACTTGTATTAATCACTTTGATTTATAGTTTTTTATTTATGAAACAACAACTGAGTGATGAAAATAAACAACACATGACAGAACCATCTTACCATTATCGTAAAGCAAGGAAGGGGTATGCTTCACTTGAGAAAAAATTGGTTTGTCTTTTAAATCAATTTTACTACTTTTATGTGACATAAAACAACACCATAATCATGTTTCTCTATTTATATACAAATTGATGAATTGAAATCGAAATCCATATCCATCCCATGCCAAGTGCTATGGAAGGAGGCTCGTGTAAATAAAGAGGGGATAATGATATATGAGAACACACAAAAAGTGTTGGAAACATGTGTAAGTAAGACATAATATAAATTTCATTTTATTTAAATCGCTATTACATAACAATGACTACTTACTTTTCTATATTTTATATCTGACATAGTCATAGGAATCAACAACACTCGCACCAGATGTAGACATACTTTCAGCAGCCTTGAAGCAGCTAGAACAGTATGGCTGTGTTAGAGGTGTAGGTTTTGGGGTCACACCCCGAACATATTTGCCAAAAAAATATGGATGATCAAAATGAAAAAATGGAAAATATGAAAGAAAAATTATCAATTTTTTAAGAAAAATTACAATACCAGAGAGAGATGATAGAAAGTTTTATGGGCGAGAGGAAAAGATAAGAAACAACTCAACAACAACTCATGTGTGATGATCCCACCCCACCCACACCAGCTTTGAGGAGATCCATTCCCCTAAAAAACCAGACGTAGTTGAGGTAATCAATGTTTTAATAATTGTTTCTGTGAAATTTGAATCACATAGACATTGATGAAGTATTTTCGAAAATAATTATGAGTTCATTTAAAATATTTATTAATCCTTTATGTATTTATATTTTTTTAGTACTACCAGGACTGTCGCAAAAACTCATATTGACAAGAAGATATAAATGTGTTTAGAAACGAATGGGCAGCATACCTGATGGAAGATTGTACACAACTAGGATGAAGGTGAATTCATACTACTTATGTTATACATATATGATCATTGATATCTCCATTTTTTACACTTATTGAGCATATATGATCACCCTTTAGTATGTTTTATTTACTTAGGTTATGAAGAATGGTTTTAAAAATTAATTTTCATTCTAGTAAATCATAACTCATTGGATTAAAATGGTCGATAGTGTGTAAGTCTACCAATACAAAGTCATTTAGTCCACTCATGAGAATCTCAAAGGCTTGAAGGGAACCAATACATTGGATTTTAAATTTTCTAATTAGTTTCCCTTAAATGTAGTTGGAGGGTGTCTAGGAGGGGGGTTGTCTAGGAGAGGGGGGTGTCAAGGAGGGGGTGTGTCCAAGAGGGAGGGGGTGTCTAGATGTGAGGGTGGGTGGGGTTATCTATGAGGGAGGGGGGCTCTCTAGGGGCTTTCCATGAGTGGGGGTGTCCAAAAGGGAGGGGGTGTCCAAGGGGTGTCCATGAGTGGGGTATCTAGGACGGGGGGATGGGGTGTGCCCAGAATGGATGTGGTTTCCAGACTAATATCCATTCAATTACATTCAATACTGATAATATACAATGGATAGATCACTTCTAGAGTATCCTCAAGTGGGTCCTTAGTGGGGCATCAAAAGTTCCAACCAACCAAACCAATTCTAAGCCCATGTAAAGGCCCAAAAATTATGTTCTAGTTAAATTTGAGTCCCAATATATCTTATTTAATTCCGTAAAGACCCAACATATACATCATGTACCTTTCTCACTTTATATTTATGTAAAATTTCATTCCTATTCCTCTAATATATTTTTAGTTTGGTTTTTTTCCTTGATTTGTTGAAATGTATCTCTTAAAAATATATATGATTTTATAATTCATATTATTGAACCATGGTGTATAATAAATATTTATTCCATTATCAAATAGATGATGAAAATATAGTTGGATAAAGACAGTTATTAATGGGTTTACACTAAATAACTAGGAGGGAGGGGGTGTCTATGAGGGAGGGGTGTCTAGGTGGGAGGGTGGGTGGGGGTGTCTAGGAGTGGAGGGGGTGTCCAAGTGGTGATGGGGCTGCCAAGGGGTGGGAAGGGGGCTGTCCAGGGAAAGGGAGGGGGTTGCAAGGGGAGGGAGGTGGGTTGTCCCGGAGGAGGGAGGGGGGCTGCAGGTGGAGTGGTGTGAGGGAGGGGGGTAGGGTGGGGGGGCTGTCCAGGGGTTGGGAGGGCTATCCAAGGGGGTTGTCTTGTAGAGGGGAGGGATGGGGTTGTCCAGGAAGGAGGGGGTTTCCAAGAGTGGAGGGTGTGTCTAGGAGGGGAGGGGAGGCTGTACAAGAGGGGAGGGGGTTGTCTAGGGGGTGGGAAGGGGGTTGTCCAGGGAAGGGAGTTGCAAGGGGATGAAGGAGAGGATTCCAGGAGGAGGGAGGAGGGCTACAATTGGAGTGGTGGGAGTGGGGGATGTCCAGGGGTAGGGAGGGGTTGTCTCGGGGCTGTCTCGTGGAGGGGAGGGAGGGGGTGTCTAGGAGTGGAGGGGTGTCCATAAGGGGAGGGGGCTATACAGGAGGGGGGGTGTTGTCCAGGGGGTGGGAAGTGGGATGTATAGGGAAAGGGGTTGCAAGATAAGGGGGTGTCTATGAGGATTTATGGGTGATACATGTGGAGTGGTGGGAGGGGCAGCTGTCTAGGGCTAGGGTGGGGCATTGATGTTAACTGGAGCGTTGATGTAGACCACAAAATATGATAAAATACTGTTTTGAGCATTTAACAAGATCTCCATGTTTCCTACAACTATACTTTAATATATTCATTCAGTACATTAAATACATGAATAAAATCCCAAAAGATAAGACCGAAGATCACTCAAATGTACACTATAGAATCTATGCATTCTGTGCCAGGTTTTTTCTAAAAGTTTCACCCATGTTCTTAAAGTAAGAAATTGTTGCAGTTCACCGTATCAAGAGTGATGGTGTGGTTCCATCAAGGGGGTTTTTGTCACCAAACAAGAATTTCAGACAATTCCACTAGATTAAATAGCACTGATTCATAATCATTCATATCCTAAATGGCAGTGCAAACATGTTTTATTGCTATTTCATTCATGTTTCCCGATATGTGTCCCATGTCTTTAGTTCCATTCAATAGAACAATGTTTTTATCAGTTCATTGGGCTACTTGGTTTCCATCACATTCGACTGTAATCATGTTACCCATGTTGTTCTCACATATGTATTGTATCCTATGTGATCACTATTGAACGATCATTTTCTGCCATAGTTTCTTCGAGTCCAGACACATTATTTTCCAGTTTCACCATACTTTCTGACTTCCGTATGTGGTCAAGTGGAAAACAAAGTGCATCCAACTCCTCTTGGTCGGTTTTAGTCACACTTTCCACCAAAGATGCGACCGTCATTCCAATTTCATCTCTCCCATTCATCTTCCTATTTCTGCCTTCATTAGAACATGTTAGTCACCTCTGTATCCAAAATCAACCAATCATCTTCCTTTCCCTGCATCTTGGTAATTCACACCGCCAATGTAGGTCTCTCCCCCTCTTGATTCGGCACTTTCTCCATGCTACACAACATGTTATTGGTGTGTTTTTAGTATTCAGCTTGCTCTGTCAACTTGTAACACCCCAAGCTTCCACGGTACGTTTCCCTTCGAATAATGCGATAGCGTCTGTTGTACGCAACCTCGAGTTCTAACACACACCACAATTAATTAAACTAGCCGTTGTGAATAGTAATACCTACTTTTTGAAATCATATATATTTTATATTTCGAAATGGACTTCATTTTTGGATTCGGAATATTGAAATTAGCCTAGGGTGAAATTTTGGTACTTTTCGGATAACTTTTATATTTTGATGAATAGTGAAAATTACTAAATTTTAATTAAAAACAACTTTTTTAATCAAAATAATTAATATTGATAAATTATGAATTTGAGTGGTTTTAAAGTATATTTAGAATATATTTTTACCATTTAATTTAATTTTTGTCATTGGACATAATTTGACAATTAAACCAGACATAAACAAGTGTCAATCTTTTGATAGTTATTATCTCTTAAAAACACGCTTTTTATTTTAACAATGGGAATTAATTTTAAATTAATTTCTGCCACTTCTGTGTTTTGAATTTGGAAAAATGGATTACATATTTGGAATCAGTATGTACAAATTATGTAAATAGGTAACTTTTATTTTTACACATTTTGAAAAATTATTGCGGTAAATATTTTATTTACCATGGTTAAAGGGTAAATCCGGTAAATAAGGGTTAAAAAATAATATTATAATAATACAAAATTACAGTAAAACGTGTCCTAACCTTATTTTTGGACACATACCCGACCATGGGCATCCTTGGGTCGATTTGGGGACCCCATGGAGCCACATGTACGTGGTAGGGACACATTATATTAATAAAGTTAAAATAAAAATAAAAATGGCATAAGCTTACATCTTTTAGAAGAATAATTTTTAAATAGGGTTATAGAAGTTGGATTTTCGATTATAAATATTCATTAGAAATCTAAAAAGATTTCCTACATAATGATATTTTATTTATAATTTTTAGACATCAAATAGTTTAAATTATTATTGACACAATAATGATGCAATGTTTACCTCATTAATAAATCATTTAAATAAATAAGATTATAATGAATAAAATATTATCTAAAACCTGCCCAATTCTTATTGGTTGATGTTATTTAGAATATGAGTCATCTTATCTTCGACCTCAATGATTTTTGGACCATTATAAACCGAATATAATTATATTATAAAGTAATACTTTCACTCATTCCTAAAGAGCCCCTCCTCTCCCTTATAAAAGGAGACCACTTCTACTCATTCCTCACACCTCTCAAGCCACTTGGCTCGGCCAAACTCTGCCCAAATACTCTCCCAACTTCCCTCAATACAACCTAGAGGCCTTAGTTTGATCAGAAATCCAACCTAAGGAGCCCTTTTGATCAAATCAAAAGGAAGAGCCCGAAGGAGAGGTAATGATTTCACCACCCTTTTCCAAGTTCATTTCTTCTTCCACTTCTTCTTCCTTTGTTGTTACCATTCTAAAATAATAACTCCAGTATCACTTATATACTGTGATGTTATTATAAATATGGTACAACCATATTCAGTATTCTATCCACCCTTTTAATAACATGTCACCATATGTGTGTACATACGGCTTACCGTCTCCACGTCGTGGTGTAATTGTTATTCAATATAATATTATTTGGATGGGTATAATAATGATGTGTAGCTCATGTAAATAATAAATATAACATGTTAATGATTCTGTATATATGATATACCATCCATTTATATATTATTTTAATATCAAAAGAATGATATTGTCACTCGTGCGTACGTACGGACTACCGTCTCCACGAATGCGATGAGATTCATTCTCCATCGTATCCATTCAAGTATAATTATCATTTGATGATTTAAAAATGATGTTTAAAGACTTGATATCATTCTGGATATGAATAATATACAACCTATCCTTTACAAACATGTCTTACGTAACAAAACATACAAAATAAAACAAGTAAGTTCACACCCGAAACAACGATAATACTAAGATATTATTATCAAATCAATATTAAAAGATCATATATGATATCATAATAATGTATATGATTATTTTATAATTTAATAAAAATTATTTCACCATTATACAGGAGGTTAACCTACCCCAACCAAGGAAAAGTACAAGGTAAGGGTTTATTTCACAATCTCTTCATTATCCGAGGTTGTTTATATGTAATAATCTACTGGGATTTCTTTATCATCCACATCCATGTTTCTTCGAAATGTATTTCAAAACATTTTTATTATTTACAAGAATATGGGTTAAAGTCATTTATACCCTTGTTTGACTTTTTATAAGAGGGTTATAAAGGAATCTTTCAGTCGTTTTCAAAACAAGGTCATTTTTAACCTTTTCGATAGAATTAAGGTAAGAATGTTTTTTTTACTTATACGGCGGGTACGGCTATTTTCCGCCGTTATGAAATCTTCAAATCTTCCCTTACAAGCTTATATGAATATTTTCAAAGAAAATGTTTTATATTATTTGGATTTTAAATGATTTCAAAATAAAAGGAGATATTTCTTTAAAAATAATTTTGATTTCATCTATGTCAACATCCTTTGATGGTTTTTACGCTTATTTAAAGTTGATTTGTTATGATACAAAACTTCTATATTATATTGAAGGTTTTGTGATTTTTTTGACTGTTGATGTTCTGTTTTTATACCATTCATGGTTTATGGTGAATGTATTGACATTTCGTATGCTAGTTCCAATAAGAATGTTTATGTTATATTTCAACCTTTACTTCATATGAATGTGTTGGACAAGTATGTTCTAGGTTGGGGACTGGTTAAAGTAAGCCCTCTAGGTTGGGGACTGGTAAAAGTAAGCCCTCCAGGTTAGGGACTGGTAAAAGTAAGCCCTCCGGTTTGGTCTCCGGTTATTAGAGGAACTCCGGGTTGGTGTCTGGTTATTAGAGGCACTCCGGGTTGGTGTCCGGTTATTAGAGGCACTCCGCGTTGGGTTCCGGTTACAGTTAGCCCCAAGGTCTTGGGACGAGGCCTTGACAAAGAAATTAAAGTTCATCATTATGCATTCCATCATTATGAAAGTGGTTAGTGATTTTGCATGTGATTATTCGATTAGTAGAATATCCATGTGAATGAGTAAATGGCATTATTTCATTTTATTTATGCCATACAAAGTTGAAAGTTCAAGTTTGAAAGGCTTTTGTTTTAGTTATAAATTGCCATAAATGTTTATTTTTATTTATGAAAGTTTCCACTATATTTTTATCCTTACTGGGCATTTGAGCTCACCCCTTTTCTATGTTTTATTTTTCCAGGAAGTGAAGAAGTAAATTATGAATGACCTGCAGGGATATTATGTGGGGATATGAGTGTGGATTATGGAGACATTATGTTGTTGTAGTAGTTTTTCATTTTATGATGTAATGTAAAACTTATGAATATATCTAGTGTTTCCAAGGCTACTAAACCAATCGGTCTTTCGACATTTGATCTTTCTTATGATCATTCCAATGTTATGTAATAATGCACCGACTCTGGGTAACTAGGGTCGGGGCGTTACAGTTGGTATCAGAGGAAGTTTAGTACAAACCTTGGAAGCTAGATTTAGATAAACTCTGATTAGATCACGTAGACCTAAGATGAACTTTGAGGATTAGTATAGAAGAACTTCCTAGAATTTTGGTATTGTAGAGATTTTGTGAGTTTTCCAAGCAATACATCCCTGTCTGTATACGAGCAGGTAGAGGCGGCTCTGGCACAGATGTACCTAGGGGTAAAACCCGAAAACACCGCTTTGAGCTAGACTCTAACGGGAACTGGTGCACGACAACGGGCCCTGCTGCACTCTTGGTTATGACACTCCCGGGGGATATGCTTAGGATAACTCTCATTTTCTTTACAAATCATTATGAAGGGTTTATGAGTATATAATTCCTCAAAGAAAACATTTTTATGATTATGGATTATATCAATAAATAGTTCAATTTATGTTAAGTGTTTTATAAGTATGGGATTATGTATTTTGATTCATAAACTGATCTAGTTTATGCCATTGTTTAGAAATGGCGCCTAGTGGAAGAAATGGAAACCGTATCAATGCACGCACTCCATGTAGGGATTGCCCTCCTGCTCAAGATAATTATAGTGGGGCTGGTGATGCAACTGGTGCCGATCAGCTAATCACCATACTGGGACAACTTACTCAGGTTATGAATAATAACCTTACCCGTATGGAGCACCCTAATCCGTAGCGTGGAGGATCAATGTTAGACCGATTCATGAGGCAATAAGCACCAACGTTCAATGGAATTACAAATCCTTTAGTAGCTGAGCAATGGATAAATTCCCTAGAGAAAATATTTCAGGCTTTGGGGAGCAGTGAAAGGGAAAAAGTTATCATGGCAGTTTACCGCCTCACTGGAGATGCTGATCAATGGTGGTCATTGATTCAAAACATGAAGGAAGATGATGAAGTATCAAATATGGAATGGAGGGAGTTCAAAGATCTCTTTTTAGAAAAATACTTCCCTCACGACCATCGAGCAGATATGGAAAGGAAATTTCTAAGTCTGAGACAGAAGGAGGATGAGAATGTCGCAAAGTATGAGGCTAACTTTACAAGGTTAGCAAGGTACGCTGGTGATTATATACATAACCAAAGAAGTAAGATTGATCGTTTCTTTGATGGGTTAAAACCATTTCTTCGTCGAGCATTAGTCTCACAATCCTTTTCATCGTACGAAGACATTGTCTCATGTGCTATCAAGACCGAAAAGGAATTCTCTAAGTCTTATGACTTTAAAGAAAAGCAAGAGAAGAAGAGACCTGCTGATCAATCTGGGAATGGAAATAAGGGGAAGAAGGGAAAGGTTGAATATCCATCCTATGGTAAATGTGGGAAGAAACACCCTGGTACTTGCTTGAAGGGAATGGGAGTCTGTTACAAGTGTGGTGAAAAAGGCCACCAAGCTCGTGATTGCAAGGGGAAGAAGGAAGCTACCAACGTTCAGTGCTACAATTGCAGGGAGATGGGGCATTATGCAAATAAATGTCCTAAGCGTCAGGAGAACTTACCTCAGAAAAAGCCATGGGATCAAGGCCAGGCTTATGCTACCACTACTGCTGAGGTAGAAGCTCCGAAAGATGTGGTGGCAGGTAATTTAATGGTTTCCTCAAGTTTAGAAAATGCATTATTTGATTCTGGATCATCGCATTGTTTTATATCTTCCCATTTTGCTAAGAAAATTAGATATTTCCAATTTGATTTAATAAGGGAGTTGTCAGTTAAAACTCCTAAGGGAAGTATCATTGCAACAAAGTTTTGTGAATCAGTCCCCATTAGAGCACATAAATTTTCTTTATCTGCTAATCTCATCGTCATACCTATGATTGAGTTTGATATAATCCTCGGTATGGACTGGCTTTCGGACTATGATGCGAAGATTTATTGTAAGAAGAAAGAGGTTACAATTCTTGATGATAATGATAAGGAAAACCTTATTTTTAGAGCAGAATCGTCACCACCTAATTCTTATTTATATCCACCCCCAGTAGCTCAACTTAATTCAATTATTGGGGAGGAAGAGAATGAAATAACTGTCGGTGAGGAAAGGAATGTTCAAATAGAGTATGTACCTGTTGTGAATGAATTTGTAGATGTATTTCCGGAAGATTTACTTGGACATCCTCCAGAACGAGAAGTTGAGTTTTCCATTGATTTGATTCCTGGATCAAGGCCTATATCGAAGACCTCTTATAGAATGGCCACCGTAGAATTAGTCGAACTAAAGAAACAACTAGAGTAATTGAGTAATAAGGGATTTATTCGCCCTAGTGTTTCTCCATGGGGAGCCCCTGTTCTTTTTGTTAAGAATAAAGATGGATCTATGAGGTTATGTATCGACTACAGGGAGATCAATGCTATAACGATAAAGAACAAGTATCCCCTACCTCGTATTGATGATTTATTTGACCAACTGCAAGGAGCTCAATACTTTTCAAAGATTGACCTTCGATCTGGATACCATCAGTTGTGTGTGAAGAAGGAAGACATACCGAAGACAGCATTTCGAACCAGGTACGGGCATTATGAGTTTACTGTAATGCCGTTTGGATTGACTAATGCACCATCTGTATTCATGGATCTGATGAATAGAGTTTTCAAGGAGTATCTCGATGAAATTGTGGTGGTATTTATTGATGATATCTTGGTATACTCCAAAACCTACGAAGATCATGAAAATCACTTGCGCATTATCTTGAAGACTCTGAGGAGGCATGAATTATATGGGAAGTTTAGCAAGTGTGAATTCTGGCTTCAGGAGATTTCTTTTCTTGGCCATATTGTCTCTAAAGATAGAATCTTTGTTGATCCTTCTAAGCCCAAGGCAATCCAAGAATGGCCAGCACCTACGAGTATAACTGAGGTACGCAGTTTTATTGGTTTGGCAGGTTATTATCGACGTTTCGTCCAGAATTTTGCCCGATTGGCTAACCCATTACCGAAGCTCACATGTGAAGGGGTTAAATTTGTTTGGACAAAAGAGTGTGAAGAATGTTTCGAAGAACTGAAGAGAAGATTAGTCAATGCTCCTATATTGACTCTACCATCGGGGAATGATGGGTTCATTATTTATAGTGATGCATCAAAGAATGGACTTGGTTGTGTCCTTATGCAGAATGATTGAGTTATTGCCTATGCATCACGATAGTTGAAAATTCATGAACAAAAGTATCCTACTCATGATCTTGAGTTAGCAGCTGTGATCTTTTCTTTGAAGATATGGAGACACTACCTCTATGGTGAAAATGTGAGATTTATACCGATCACAAGAGTTTGAAGTATATTTTCTCACAAAAAGCACTCAACATGAGGAAAAGGAGATGGCTTGAATTACTCAAGGATTATGATTGCACGATACACTACCACCCGGGGAAAGCAAACAAGGTGGCAGATGCTTTGAGCAGAAAAGAGCATGGAGTTATGAACATGATGAGAATTGAAAGGGTGTAACACCCGAGACTTTTATGTTATATAAATCATCAAAGGAATCTTTTTCTACACAACACTTGCTTGGCTTCTTTACTTGCAATCGCGACCTTCCTCGATAGCTTGCGTCGTACGCAATACCGAGTTTCACTAAACAACAATATGCTATTAAAACTAGCCGTTATGAATAGTAATAACCACTTTTTGAAATTTTATAAATTTTATTTTTCAAAATGGACTTCATTTTTGGACTCAGAATATCGAAATTAGCCTAGGGTGAAATTTTGGTATTTTTCTGAAAACTTTCAATTTTTGATGAATAGTGAAACCACTAAGTGGTAGGTTAAAAACTGAATTTTGCATAAAACATAATTTTACCGCTTCTGTGAATGGAATTTCAAAACTCCGACAGACATGGTTGATATCAGTAAGTAAAATGTGGTTCAATGAGATAAAATTTTTTTTGGTGAATAGTAACTTTTTACTATTTTTACCGCGGTTAATAGTAAATAGGGTAACTAAGGGTAAATATGATATTAATATTACCCTAACACATGTCCAAATTCTATTGGACAAGTGTAATTCGACCAAAAACAAACTTAGGAATAAAATATGACCTTTTAGGCCCACTTGGATTAGATTAGGACATTTATTATTAATTTATTTAAAGAAGGGTTAAAATAGTTAAAATCAAAGTTTAATAAGTAAATAATTTTTAATATGTGGTTATACATAAGATAAATTCGATTGTAAATATTCATTAGAAAGCTAAAAAGATTTCCTACATGATGGTATTTTATTTTTAATTTTTAGACCTCAAATAATTTACTTTATTAATGACACAAAGATGATGCAGTAATTATCTTATTAATGAAATATTGACATAATTGATAATATAAATACCAAAATAAATGTAATTTAAGACTTTTTATGAGTTCCACTAATTTTATAGGTTAATATGATATGTTAGTGTCGATTTAATCAACTTGGTTTGAACATATAATTCTTTTATGACTTTCACAAAAATCATATATCAAATAGTGTCAAAATTGACACAAAATAGTTTTTAAATCAAATATTATATTATTAATTGTTATTTTATTCCTAAAAATCTAAGGTTCGGCCAAATGACTTAGCTAAGGATATATATATTAATAATAAACAATTTTGGGTTCTTTTGGCATGTTATAGTAAGGGTATTAACCATATAGTGAAAGAAAACAAAAAGACATGGTAAAAGTTAAATTATTTAACTTAGAGTTAAATCTAATTGATAAGGTTAAAATAATACCCTAAACTTGTCTAAATCCTATTGGTTGATAGGCTTTCGACCCATCCCCACTTTAGCTTCGAAATAAGACCCTTTGGAACCATTATAAACCGATTTTGACTTTAATATAAAATAATATTTTGAGATATTCCTAAGGTGCCCCTCTCCTCCCTTATAAAAGGGCACCTCCTACCCCTCCTCCTCACACCAATTTGAGCACTCAAGCTCGGACAACCCCTGCCATTTTTTCCTCTACACTTCCCTATAATAATCCTAGAGGTCCTGGTCTTCTTCAAAGACCAATCTTAGTTCCCTAAGTGGAGGATTCAAAGAGGTGTTCCAAAGAAGAGTTAATATCCATTACCGGTATTTTCAATTTCTTTCTTCTTCAACTTCTTCTTATTTAGTTGTTTCATGATAAAGTAATAACATCAGTATTACTTACATACTGATATTTTATTATAAATATGAAACAACCCTAATTCACCTTCTATCCATCCTATGGAAAAATGAAATCACCGCGCGTGCGTACGTACGGAATACCGTCTCCACGCCGTGGTGTAATCTATTTTCCACCATCACCTTACAAGGATGGGTATAATGGTGTAATGAGAAACTATTTATGATTATTATAAAGTAATATTGATACTGAAATAATATATATATACTCCATTACAGTTCCACAATCATAGGAACGATATCATCACTCGTGCGTATGTACGGAATACCGTCTCCACGATGTGATGCGACTCGTTCTACATGATCATCATTACATAGTAATTATATAAATGAATTGAATGAATAAATATGATATATGTTACACTAATACCATTATGGATATAAGGTATCTATAACCTTAAAAAAATAATAAGAATTTATTCGGCAAAACACGCATAAGAACAAAAGGCAATAAAGACCCGAGTAACAAGTAACAATGAAATATTACTAACAAGAAGCTGAGAATATGACCATATATGATATCATATCAATATGTATGATTCTGGAACAAGTCAATAACATTATTTAAACCATTATACAGGATCTTCGGACATGTACAAAGCAAGTCGGACCTAAGGTAATGGAAATATCACAATCTCATTTTTATCCGAGATTGTTTATACTTTAGTATTTACTGGGGTGTATTTTATCATACACATCCATGTTTCACAAATATGTAATATTATTTCCATCCACCTACAATTTTTTAAATCCATTTTTACCCTTCGGTGAGTTTTTAGTAAAAGAAATGAAAGGAATCTTTTGTCGTTTTTCGTACGAGGTACTTTTTGACTTTTCCGACAAAAGTACAAAGAATGTTTTATTTAACTTATACGGCATGAATGGATTTTTAAAACATTATTTCCAAGAATCTTCCGTTAAAAGTTTTCAAGTTTATTTTTAATCAACTTCTTTTAATTTATAATTGTATGACATATTAAGAATGGAAGAGTGTTTTTGAAGAAGAAAGGATATTTTCCTCAAGAATGGAGTTCAAGTGTTTTATCAAAATTATTTTCCATCTAAAATAATAAAGGGTTCTGTTTTTATCCCTATTATTACATTGATTTGATCATGTTGTGATTGAATTACTCTTATGAATTCCTTTATCTTGTATGAATTGTTTTATGATGTCATGATGTTTAAGATTCCAATTTGTATTACATGGGTTATGCAATGATGTATGATTTATGATTATGTGGCACACATAAGAAAGGATTCATTATAAGATGGGTGGGACCTATATCTCCCTCCAATTCATTGGGTAAAGATTTTATATCTCATGAGATAGATAGGTCTGGAACGGTAGGTTATACCGGTTCAGTGAAACAGGACTGGAACGAGGGTTACTCGATTCAGAAAGGGACTTTGTCCACTAAGATAGTCTTGGCAATGAGTCATGACTAACAAGAAATGATTTTCCATGATTATGTGTGCATGACACAAAGTTTCAAGTTTCATGTTATGATTATGGTGATCTCATTTTCACTTCTATGATTTATTCCATGTTAAGATATTATGATCTCTTTTGCAGGTTATGATTTTCAAAAAGATATGATATGATTTTTATTTCCTTTATTTGCCCTTTCTGAGCATTTGAGCTCACCCTTTTACGTTTTCTTTTCCCCAGGTCAGGAAGATGGATATTAAGTAGAATATGCTAAAAGGGACCCTAGATATGATGAAATAAATGGGAGACACTATTGAAGATTTATGAACCAGTTGTTTATGTTTCCCAGTTTCTAAAGAAACTATACCTATACGGTCCTTTGTTGTTTTGTCATATGTTGTAATAAGTGTGCTTCAATTTTGAAATATTAACAATGTATGTAAATTATCGGTCGTTATAGTTGGTATCAGAGGAAAGGTATAGTCAACCTTTGGAAACTAGGATGTGAAAGCCTTATTAAGAACCCTAAGGATAAGTCTAAGCATAGAACACAATCTTAGTGTTTTAGAAATGGCCTTGAATAACCTAGGATAAGACCTTAAGCATGAAAATTTTATTCTTGAATTATGTGGTTTTCCTATTATAATTAGTGTTGCTCACACTATTCTTCTTGGTTTTAGTCAATGGCTGGAACCCGATGGAACCGTGTTAATGCGGAATGCGATGGGCAATGCAATGATTGTCCCCCTGAGCAACCAAACGATATGGGAGCTGGAATGCAAAATCTTGTAGCCATGCTCACACAACTTTCTCAAGCTATGAATCATGCAGGACTTCCAAACAAGCAAAGGAAGGAGCAACATTCTCTTGAATCCTTCATGAGGCAGCGTCCACCTTCTTTCAGCGGGTCTACTGATCCATTAGTTGCTGAACAATGGATTAGTACTAATGAAAATATATTTTCAGTTCTTCAATGTTCTGAGCATGATAAAGTCATCCTAGCAGTGTATCGTTTGGAAAGAGATGATGATCAATGGGGGAATCTTATTAAGAATACGAGGCAAAGGGACGAAATTGAGTCTATGGAATGGGACGAGTTCAAGAACTTATTTTTCAATAAGTACTTCCCTCGTATTCTCCGAACAAAGATGGAGAAAGAGTTTCTTGAACTGAAGCAAAGGGATGATGAATCTGTTGGTACCTATGAAGCAAATTTTACAAGACTTGCAAGGTACGCTTCTGGTATTATTATCCAACCTGAGAGTAAGATCGATCGATTCTTTAGTGGCTTAAAACCAAGTCTTCGAAGGGCGTTAGCCATAAGGGACTTCAATAGCTACGAGGAAATCGTTCGATGTGCTCTCAAAGTCAAGATGGAGATTGGAGTAACCCATCAGTCACATGGGTTTGATAAGAAGAGGAAGATGGAATTCAAAGGAAAATCTAAAGAGCACACTGAAAAGAAGATGAGCTTTCCCTTATGCTCAAAGTGTGGAAAGAAACATGGAGGGAGTTGTCTTAAAGGGACAAGTAAATGTTTTAAATGTGGAAAGGAAGGTCATAGGGCATTTGAATGCCATGATAATGGGAAGAAGATGTCTAATGACGCAAACAAAGGAAGGGATACACAGAATGAACCCACTACACCTCAATGTTTCAAGTGCAAGGAGATGGGTCATTATGCCAATCAATGCCCAAATCCAAGGATTGATGATGATGGTCGACGTCAACAAAATCTTAAGGCTAAAGACAAAGGAAAGTCACATGCAATCTCTATCAGCGATGTGGAGTACGATAACGATGTGGTGAAAGGTACACTTACCATCCACTCTAAAGTAGCAAATGTTTTATTTGATTCTGGATCCACCCACTCTTTTATTTCTAAAGAATTTTCTAAGGGTATCACCGTATTACCTCAACAATTAGATGTTGAGTTAGCTGTGACAACACCTAATGGCACAACAGTCGCATCAAAAGTTTATAATTCTTCTCCGATCGAAGTTTGTGGGAAAGTGCTTCCTGCAAATCTTGTGATCCTTCCTTTAGTGGAATTTGATGTGATTCTTGGCATGGATTGGATTTCTCTACATGGAGCTCATATCAATTGCCAAAGAAGGGAAGTCACATTTCATATTCCAGATCAATCTACGATCGTATATCAATGCAAGGATGAACATAATCTTCCAGTGGAAATTTCTTCCATCTTATGGGTATTGATTCCACAAAATGAAGGTTATTTATCTCAAATGGTTAGTGAGAAACTCACGATTAAGAATATGCCCATTGTACGGGAGTTTGATGATGTCTTTCCGGAGGAATTACCAGGTCTTCCACCAAATCGTGATGTTGAGTTTTCAATAGAACTCGTACCAGGTGCTTTGCCTATTTCAAAGACACCTTATAGAATGGCCCCAATTGAGTTGCAGGAATTGAAGAAGCAACTCCAAGAGAATCTTGATAAGGGATTCATACGCCCTAGTGCATCACCTTGGGGAGCACCTGTTCTATTTGTTAAGAAGAAAGATGGACCAATGAGACTCTGCATTGATTATCGAGAACTTAACAAGATCACTATCAAGAACAAATATCCTCTCCCACGCATTGATGACTTATTTGACCAACTACGCGGAGCTCAATACTTTTCCAAGATTGATCTTCGTTCAGGGTATCATCAATTAAGGATCAAAAGGGAGGATATACCAAAGACAACTTTCCGTACAAGGTATGGACACTATAAATTTATAGTGATGCCATTTGGTCTTACTAATACCCCTGCTATCTTCATGGATCTAATGAGTAGAGTCTTTAGAGACTATCTTGATCAATTTGTGGTAGTCTTTATAGACGATATTCTTATCTATTCAAAGAGCAAGGAAGAGCATGATGATCACCTGAGAATTATATTGAAGACCCTGAGAAAGGAGAAGCTTTATGCCAAATTTACCAAGTGTTAATTTTGGCTTCAAAAAGTTGCATTTTTGGGTCACATAATCTCAAAAGAGGGGATATCTGTGTATCCAGCAAAGACAGAGGTTATCGAAAGATGGTCGAGACCAACAACAGTAACTGAGATCCGATGTTTTCTTGGTTTGGCTGGATATTATCGACGTTTTGTAAAAGATTTTTCACGATTATCTAATCCACTCACCAAGTTGACTCGGAAAGGAGTTAAGTTTGTCTGGACAGAGGAATGTGAAGAGAATTTCAAGGAGTTGAAAAAAAGGTTATCCAGTGCACCTGTGCTCACACTGCCTTGTAGTGGAGAAAGGTTTGTGATCTACAGTGATGCATCCAAGAAGGGATTGGGGTGTGTTCTTATGCAAAATGATATGGTGATAGCTTATGCCTCACGACAGTTGAAAATCCATGAGAGAAATTACCCAACACATGATTTGGAGTTGGCTGCGGTAATCTTTGCATTAAAGATTTGGAGGCATTACCTTTATGGTGAAAGGTGTGATATTTATACTGATCATAAAAGTTTAAAGTATATTTTCACACAAAAGGAGTTGAATATGCGCCAAAGAAGATGGTTGGAGCTGATTAAGGATTATGACTGCTCAATCCATTACCACCCTGGGAAAGCAAACAAGGTGGCAGATGCATTAAGTCGACAAGACCATGCTAGTTTATCCATGATGAGGATCACAAAAGATCCAATATTTATGGATTTACAAAGGATGGATCTTGGAATTATAATGGAAGGGGAAAAGTCTTATCTTTCTCAAATGAATGTTCAACCATCTATACATGTGGAGATTAAAGAGGCACAGAAAGAAGATGTCGAGTTACAAAAGAAGGTGAGAAATGTTCCTGAATTCAACCTTGATTGTGATGGGATAATAAATTTCAGGAATCGGGTTTGTGTTCCTTACATCCCCGAATTAAAGAAGGAGCTGCTGGATGAGGCTCATAGTTCTTCATTCTCTATTCATCCTGGAAGCACGAAGATGTATAGGGACCTGAAAGAGTACTTCTGGTGGGATGGCATGAAAAGAGATGTTGCTGAATATGTCTCTTGATGCTTGGTTTGTCAACAAGTTAAAGCTGAGAGACAAAAGTCTAAGGGGATGTTATAACCATTACCCATACCCGAATGGAAATGGGAAAACATCACTATGGACTTTGTCACAGGACTTCCAAAAACATCCAAAGGCAATAATGCTATCTGGGTCATAGTTGATCGTCTTACAAAGTCTGCACACTTCATTCCTATTAGAGTGGATTTCCCTCTAGATCATCTTGCCAGGATATATGTAAAGGAAGTGGTAAGATTGCATGGAGTACCACTTTCTATTATATCTGATCGGGATCCGAGATTTACCTCGATGTTTTGGCAAAGTCTTCAGCATACTCTGGATACAGAGTTGAGTTTCAGCACTGCTTATCATCCCTAGACAGACGGTGAGTCTGAGAGAACAATTCAAACCCTAGAAGATATGTTGAGAGCTTGCTCTATGGATTTAAAAGGAGGTTGGGATCAACACCTACCTTTGGTGGAATTTTCTTATAATAATATCTTTCACTCCAGTATTCAGATGGCTCCTTATGAAGCTCTCTATGGAGAGAAATGCAGGACTCCAACTTGCTGGGATGAAGTTGGGGAAAGAAAGCTATTATGACCTGATCTCGTTGATGAAATGGCAGAAAAGGTCAGATCTATTCAACAACACATAAGCGCAGCTCAGAGTCGACAGAAAAGTTATGCCGACAACCGAAGAAAAGACCTAGAGTTTGAAGTGGGTGATAAAGTGTTCTTACGAATATCTCCCTGGAAGAGGGTTCTGAGATTTGGAAAGAAGTGGAAGTTGAGCCCTAGATATATCAGTCCTTTCAAAATACTAGATCGTGTTGGAAAGGTAGCTTACCGATTGGCGCTTCCACCGAATCTCTCTCAAGTTCACGATGTGTTCCATGTATCTCTCCTGAGAAAGTACATACTAGATCCTTCACATGTACTCAGCTCAGAAGTTGTACCGCTGGAGCAAGATCTTTCTTATGAAGAACAGCCGATAGAGATTCTGGATCGTAGCGAAAAAATCCTACGAAACAAGACCACTCGATTGGTGAAAATTTTATGGAGGAACCACCAACTTTAAGAAGCTACATGGGAGCTTGAGGATATGATGAGGGAGAAGTATCCTCATCTGTTTGTTACAAAGTGACGAATTTCGAGGGAGAAATTCTTTTTAAGGGGGGTAGAATGTAACACCCGAGACTTTTATGTTATATAAATCATCAAAGGAATCTTTTTCTACACAACACTTGCTTGGCTTCTTTACACGCAATCGCGACCTTCCTCGATAGCTTGCGTCGTACGCAATACCGAGTTTCACTAAACAACAATATGCTATTAAAACTAGCCATTATGAATAGTAATAACCACTTTTTGAAATTTTATAAATTTTATTTTTCAAAATGGACTTCATTTTTGGACTCAGAATATCGAAATTAGCCTAGGGTGAAATTTTGGTATTTTTCTGAAAACTTTCAATTTTTGATGAATAGTGAAACCACTAAGTGGTAGGTTAAAAACTGAATTTTGCATAAAACATAATTTTACTGCTTCTGTGAATGGAATTTCAAAAATCCAACAGACAGGGTTGATATCAGTAAGTAAAATGTGGTTCAATTAGATAAAAATAATTTTTTGGTGAATAGTAACTTTTTACTATTTTTACCGCGGTTAATAGTAAATAGGGTAACTAAGGGTAAATATGATATTAATATTACCCTAACACATGTCCTAATTCTATTGGACAAGTGTAATTCGACCAAAAACAAACTTAGGAATAAAATATGACCATTTAGGCCCACTTGGATTAGATTAGGACATTTATTAATAATTTATTTAAAGAAGGGTTAAAATAGTTAAAATCAAAGTTTAATAAGTAAATCATTTTTCATATGGGGTTATACATAAGATAAATTAGATTTTAAATATTCACTGGAAAGCTAAAAAGATTTCCTACATTATGGTATTTTATTTGTAATTTTTAGACATCAAATAATGTAATTTATTTATGACACAAAGATGATGCAGTAATTATCTTATTAATGAAATATTGACATAATTGATAATATAAATACCAAAATAAATGTAATTTAAGACTTTTTATGAATTACACTAATTTTATAGGTTACTATGATATATTAGTGTTGATTTAATCAACTTGGTTCGAACATATAATTCTGTTATGACTTTCACAAAAATCATATATCAAATAGTGTCAAAATTGACACAAAATAGTTTTTAAATCAAATATTATATTATTAATTGTTATTTTATTCCTAAAAATCTAAGGTTCGGCCAAATGACTTATATGAGGATATATATATTAATAATAAACAATTTGGGGTTCGTTTGGCATGTTATAGTAAGTGTATTAACCATATAGTGAAAGAAAACAAAAAGACATGGTAAAAGTTAAATTATTTAACTTAGAGTTAAATCTAATTGATAAGGTTAAAATAATACCCTAAACTTGTCTAAATCCTATTGGTTGATAGGATTTCGACCCATCCCCACTTTAGCTTCGAAATAAGACCCTTTGGAACCATTATAAACCGATTTTGACTTTAATATAAAATAATATTTTGAGATATTCCTAAGGTGCCCCTCTCCTCCCTTATAAAAGGGCACCTCCTCCCCCTCCTCCTCACACCAATTTGAGCACTCAAGCTAGGCCAACCCCTGCCATTTTCTCCTCTCCACTTCCCTAGAATAATCCTAGAGGTCCTGGTCTTCTTCAAAGACCAATCTTAGTTCCCTAAGTGGAGGATTCAAAGAGGCGTTCCAAAGAAGAGGTAATATCCATTACCGATCTTTTCAATTTCTTTCTTCTTCAACTTCTTCTTCCTTAGTTGTTTCATGATAAAGTAATAACATAAGTATTACTTACATACTGATATTTTATTATAAATATGAAACAACCCTAATTCACCTTCTATCCATCCTATGGAAAAATGAAATCACCGCGCGTGCGTACGTACGGAATACCGTCTCCACGTTGTGGTGTAATCTATTTTCCACCATCACCTTACAAGGATGGGTATAATGGTGTAATGAGAAACTATTTATGATTATTATAAAGTAATATTGATACTGAAATAATATATATATACTCCAATACAGTTCCACGATCATAGGAACGATATCATCACTCGTGCGTACGTACGGAATACCGTCTCCACGATGTGATGCGACTCGTTCTACATGATCATCATTACATAGTAATTATATAAATGAATTGAATGAATAAATATGATATATGTTACACTAATACCATTCTGGATATAATGTATCTATAACCTTAAAAGAAGAATAAGAATTTATTCGGCAAAACACGCATAAGAACAAAAGGCAATAAAGACCCGAGTAACAAGTAACAATGAAATATTACTAACAAGAAGCTAACAATATGACCATATATGATATCATATCAATATGTATGATTATGGAACAAGTAAATAACATTATTTAAACCATTATACAGGATCTTTGGACACGTACAAAGCAAATCGGACCTAAGGTAAGGGAAATATCACAATCTCATTTTTATCCGAGATTGTTTATACTTTATTATTTACTGGGGTGTATTTTATCATCCACATCCATGTTTCACAAATATGTAATATTATTTCCATCCACCTACAATTTTTTAAATCCATTTTTACCCTTCGGTGAGTTTTTAGTAAAATAAATGAAAGGAATCTTTTGTCGTTTTTTGTACGAGGTACTTTTTGACTTTTCCGACAGAAGTACAAAGAATGTTTTATTTAACTTATACGACATGAATGGATTTTTAAAACATTATTTCCAAGAATCTTCCGTTAAAAGTTTTCAAGTTTATTTTTATTCAACTTCTTTTAATTTATAATTGTATGACATATTGAGAAAGGAAGAGTGTTTTTGAAGAAGAAAGGATATTTTCCTCAAGAATGGAGTTCAAGTGTTTTATCAAAATTATTTTCCATCTAAAATAATAAAGGGTTCTGTTTTTATCCCTATTATTACATTGATTTGATCATGTTGTGATTGAATTATTCTTTTGAATTCCTTTATCTTGTATGAATTGTTTTATGATGTCATGATGTTTAAGATTCCAATTTGTATTACATGAGTTATGCAATGATGTATGATTTATGATTATGTGGCACACATAAGAAAGGATTCATTATAAGATGGGTGGGACCTATATCTCCCTCGAATGCATTGGGTAAAGATTTTATATCTCATGAGATAGACAGGGCCGGAACGGTAGGTTATACCGGTTCAGTGAAACAGGACTGAAACGAGGGTTACTCGATTCAGAAAGGGACTTTGTCCACTAAGATAGTCTTCGCAATGAGTCATGACTAACAAGAAATGATTTTCCATGATTATGTGTGCATGCCACAAAGTTTCAAGTTTCATGTTATGATTATGGTGATCTCATTTTCACTTCTATGATTTATTCCATGTTAAGATATTATGATCTCTTTTGCAGGTTATGATTTTCAAAAAGATATGATATGATTTTTATTTCCTTTATTTTCCCTTGCTGAGCATTTGAGCTCACCCTTTTACGTTTTCTTTTCCCCAGGTCAGGAAGATGGATATTAAGTAGAATATGCTAAAAGGGACCCTAGATATGATGAAATAAATGGGAGACACTGTAGAAGATTTATGAACCAGTTGTTTATGTTTCCCAGTTTCTAAAGACATTATACCTATACGGTCCTTTGTGGTTTTGTCATATGTTGTAATAAGTGTGCTTCAATTTTGATGTATTAACAATGTATGTAAAGTATGGGTCATTATAAAGGGATCCAATTTTCATGGAACTAGTGAAGATGGACATGGGAATAACCAGGGAAGGTGAAAAATCGATGCTTTTTCAAATGGTTGCCAAACCATCTTTACTAGAAAGGATTAAGAGTTATCAGACTGATGATGAAGAATTTCAGAAGAAGATTAAAGCTGTGAATGATGGGAGATTGAGAGACTTTGTGTATGAAGATGGAATTTTGAAATTCGGGAAGAGACTTTGTGTTCCCGATTTAACTGATCTAAAAAGGGAATTGTTGGATGATGCTCATAGTTACAATTTCTCTCTACACCCTGGGAGCACCAAAATGTATAGGGATTTGAAGGAACATTTGTGGTGGGACAACATGAAGAAGGAGATTGCTGATTTTGTGTCAAGATGTATGGTTTGTCAACAAGTGAAAGCTGAAAGGCAACAGCCTGGAGGAGTCATGCAACCTCTTCCCATACCGGAGTGGAAATGGGACAATAATACGATGGACTTTGTCATGGGGCTACCAAAGACTCCTAGAAGGAACGATGAAATATGGGTTATTTTTGATCGTCTTACCAAGTCAGCACATTTTCTTGCTATAAGAGAAGATCTACCCCTGGAACGTCTAGCAAGACTATATATTAATGAAGTTGTGAGACTTCATGGAGTACCCTTATCGATTGTTTCTAATCGTGATCCCCGTTTTACTTCAAGATTTTGGAAAAGTCTTCAGAAATCCCTGGATACTGAACTTCATTTGAGCACTGCTTACCACCCTCAGACAGATGGACAATCAGAACGGACTATTCAAAACCTAGAAGACATGTTGAGATCTTGCTCACTTGACATTCAGGGTATGTGGGATCAATATTTACCACTGGTATAATTTTCCTATAACAATAGCTTCAATTTGAGTATTCAGATGGCACCATATTAAGCGTTATACGGAAAGAGATGTCGTACACCAACCTATTGAGATGACGTTGGTGAAAGAAAACTTGTAGGCCCAGAACTGGTGGAGGAAACGGTGGAAAAGGTAAAGGTAATCCAAAATCACATCAAAGCAGCTCAAAGTAGGCAGAAGAGCTATGCCGATAATCGAAGGAAGGATTTGGAATTTCAAGTCGGTGATCATGTTTTCCTGAAGGTATCTCCATGGAAGGGAGTCATACGTTTTGGTAAGAAAGGTAAATTGAGTCCCAGGTACATAGGACCTTTCGAAATTCTAGAACGAATTGGGGCTGTAGCTTACCGATTGGCAATGCCACCAAGTCTCTCCAAAGTTCACGATGTGTTCCACGTATCTCTGTTGATAAAATACATGGCTGGCCCAACGCATGTACTCACCTATGAGGAATTAGAACTGGAACCTGATCTGTCTTTTTGTGAAGAGCCTGTCAGGATTCTTGATACAAGAGAACAAGTACTGAGAAACCGGACGACGCGTCTGGTAAAAGTTTTGTGGAGAAATCATAAGATGGAAGAGGCAACGTGGGAACCCGAGGAACTTATGATGAAGAACCACACGAGTCTTTTTATGCAGTAATACCCTAGAAATTGCGAGGACGTAATTATTTGAAGGAGGGTAGAATGTAACACCCCAATCTTCCACGGTACGTTTCCCTTCGAATAATGCGATAGCGTGTGTTGTACGCAACCTCGAGTTCTAACACACACCACAACTAATTAAACTAGCCGTTGTGAATAGTAATACCTACTTTTTGAAATCATATATATTTTATATTTCGAAATGGACTTGATTTTTGGATTCAGAATATAGAAATTAGCCTAGGGTGAAATTTTGGTACTTTTCGGATAACTTTTATATTTTGATGAATAGTGAAAATTACTAAATTTTAATTAAAAACAACTTTTTTAATAAAAATAATTAATATTGATAAATTATGAATTTGAGTGGTTTTAAAGTATATTTAGAATAGATTTTTACCATTTAATTTAATTTTTGTCATTTGACATAATTTCACAATTAAACCAGACATAAACAAGTGTCAATCTTTTGATAGTTATTATCTCTTAAAAACACGTTTTTTTATTTTAACAACGGGAATTAATTTTAAATTAATTTCTGCCACTTCTGTGTTTTGAATTTGGAAAAATGGATTACATATTTGGAATCAGGATGTACAAATTATGTATATAGGTAACTTTTATTTTTACACATTTTGAATAATTACTGCGGTAAATATTTTATTTATCATGGTTAAAGGGTAAATCCGGAAAATAAGGTTTAAAAAATAATATTATAATAATACAAAATTACCCTAAAACGTGTCCTAACCTTATTTGTGGACACATACCCGACCATGGACATCCTTGGGTAGATTTGGGGACCCCTTGGAGCCACTTGTATGTGGTAGGGACACATTATATTAATAAAGTTAAAATAAAAATAAAAATGGCATAAGCTTACATCTTTTAGAAGAACAATTTTTACATAGGGTTATACATGCTTGATTTTCGATTATAAATATTCATTAGAAATCTAAAGAGATTTCCTACATAATGATATTTTATTTATAATTTTTATACATCAAATAATTTAAATTATTAATGACACAATAATGATGCAATGTTTACCTCATTAATAAATCATTTAAATAAATAAGATTATAATGATTAAAATATTATCTAAAACCTGTCCAATTTTTATTGGTTGATGTTATTTAGAATATGTGTCATCTTATCTTCGACCTCAATGATTTTTGGACCATTATAAACCGAATATAATTATATTATAAAGTAATACTTTCACTCTTTCCTAAAGATCCCCTCCTCTCCCTTATAAAAGGAGACCACTTCTACTCATTCCTCACACCTCTCAAGCCACTTGGCTCGGCCAAACTCTGCCCAAATACTCTCCCAACTTCCCTCACTACAACCTAGAGGCCTTAGTTTGATCATAAATCCAACCTAATGAGCCCTTTTGATCAAATCAAAAGGAAGAGCCCGAAGGAGAGGTAATGATTTCACCACCCTTTTCCAAGTTCATTTCTTCTTCCACTTCTTCTTCCATTGTTGTTACCATTCTAAAAGAATAACTCCAGTATCATTTATATAATGTGATGTTATTATAAATATGTTACAACCATATTCAGTATTCTATCCACCCTTTTAATAACATGTCACCATACGTGCGTACGTACGGCTTACCGTCTCCACGTCGTGGTGTAATTGTTATTCAATATAATATTATTTGGATGGGTATAATAATGATGTGTAACTCATGTAAATAATAAAAATAACATGTTAATGATTCTGTATATATTATATATCATCCATTTATATATTATTTTAATATCAAAAGAATGATATTGTCGCTCGTGCGTACGTACGGACTACCGTCTCCACGAATGCGATGAGATTCATTCTCCATCATATCCATTCAAGAATAATTATCATTTGATGATTTCAAAATGATGTTTAAAGACTTCATATCATTTTGGATATGAATAATATACAACCTATCCTTTACAAACATGTCTTATGTAACAAAACATACAAAAGAAAACAAGTAAGTTCACACCCGAAACAACGATAATACTAAGATATTATTATCAAATCAATATTAAAAGATCATATATGATATCATAATAATGTATATGATTATTTTATAATTTAATAACAATTATTTCACCATTATACAGGAGGTTAACCTACCCCAACCAAGGAAAATTACAAGGTAAGGGTTTATTTCACAATCTCTTCATTATCCGAGGTTGTTTATATGTAATAATCTACTGGGATTTCTTTATCATCCACATCCATGTTTCTTCAAAATGTATTTCAAAACATTTTTATTATTTACAAGAATATGGGTTAAAGTCATTTATACCCTTGTTTGACTTTTTATAAGAGGTTTATAAAGGAATCTTTCCGTCGTTTTCAAAACAAGGTCCTTTTTAACCTTTTCGACAGAATTAAGGTAAGAATGTTTTTTTTACTTATACGGCGGGTGCGGCTATTTTCCGCCATTATAAAATCTTCATATCTTCCCTTACAAGCTTATAAGAAAATTTTCAAAGAAAATGTTTTATTTTATATGGATCTTAAATGATTTCAAAATAAAAGGAGATATTTCTTTAAAAAGAATTTTGATTTCATCTATGTCAACATCCTTTGATAGATTTTACGCTTATTTAAAGTTGATTTGTTATGATACAAAACTTCTATATTATATTGAAGGTTTTGTGATTTTTTTGACTGTTGATGTTCTGTTTTTATACCATTCATGGTTTATGGTGAATGTATTGACATTTCGTATGCTAGTTCCAATAAGAATGTTTATGTTATATTTCAACCTTTACTTCATATGAATGTGTTGGACAAGTATGTTCCAGGTTGGGGACTGGTTAAAGTAAGCCCTCCAGGTTGGGGACTGGTAAAAGTAAGCCCTCCAGGTTAGGGAATGGTAAAAGTAAGCCCTCCGGTTTGGTCTCCGGTTATTAGAGGCACTCCGGGTTGGTGTCCGGTTATTATAGGCACTCCGGGTTGGTGTCCGGTTATTAGAGGCACTCCGGGTTGGGTTCCGGTTACAGTTAGCCCCAAGGTCTTGGGACGAGGCCTTGACAAAGAAATTAAAGTTCATCATTATGCATTCCATCATTATGAAAGTGGTTAGTGATTTTGAATGTGATTATTCGATTAGTAGAATATCCATGTGAATGAGTAAATGGCATTATTTCATTTTATTTATGCCATACAAAGTTGAAAGTTCAAGTTTGAAAGGCTTTTGTTTTAGTTATACATTGCCTTAAATGTTTATTCTTATTTATGAAAGTTTCCACTATATTGTTATCCTTACTGGGCATTTGAGCTCACCCCTTTTCTATGTTTTATTTTTCCAGGAAGTGAATAATTAAATTATGAATGACCTGCAGGGATATTATGTGGGGATATGAGTGTGGATTATGGAGACATTATGTTGTTGTAGTAGTTTTTCATTTTATGATGTAATGTAAAACTTATGAATATATCTAGTGTTTCCAAGGCTACTAAACCAATCAGTCTTTCGAGATTTGATCTTTCTTATGATCATGCCAATGTTATGTAATAATGCACCGACTCTGGGTAACTAGGTTCGGGGCGTTACATAACTCATGTTCCCACCTTTGCTGCTCTTGATCCCACCGCTGTGGGTGCAGTGTAACGGCTTCCATTTTGGATACAATGGATTAATTATGAAAATTTCAATGGTTTCTTCCTCTTTTTGTAATAGAAAAGTTTTTTATGACAATATGTTCAGTTGGTCATACCCACTAAAATCTGTTATTATTATTATTACTATTGTCATAGATAGATTTATAGTTGATTTTATTTCATTTTCTGAAGATTTAAATTGGTTTTTTCTGGTTCAAGTTCACTATAGATTTTCATTACAATATGTTTTTGTTCCTTTCAGTGGGGGCTATATCAGCAAGGGGGAAGGGGTTGTCTAGGAAGGAGGGAGTGTTTGGGAGTGGAGGGGGGTTTCCAGGAGGGGAGGGGTATGTTTAGGGGTGGGAAGGGTGTTGTCTAGGGAAAGGGAGGGGCTGCAAGGGATGGGAGGGGGTTTCCTGGGAGGAGGGAGGGGGGCTGCAGGTGGATTGGTCAGAGGGGGGTTTTTCCAGGGGCAGAGAGGGGGTTGTCTAGGGGGCATGTATTAGGGATAGGAGGAAGGGGGTTGTCCAGGATAGAGGGGGTGTCCAGAATGGGAGGGGGGATATCCAGGAGAGGAGGGTGGTTGTCCAGGAAGTGGGAAGGGGGTTGTCCAGGGAAAGGGAGGGGCTGCAAGGGGAGAGAGGGGGTTTTCCAGGAGGAGGGAGGGGGTTTCCGGTGGAGTGGTGGGAGGAGGGAGGGGATGTCTAGGGGTAGAGGGGGTTTTCTAGGGGCGTTTTCTCAGGGAGGGGAGGGAGGGGGTTGTCCAGGAAGGATGGGGTATCTCGGAGGGGAGGGGGTTGTCCAGGAGCAGAGGGGGTTGTCCAAGAGTTGGGAAGGGGGTTGTCCAGGGAAAGGGAAGAGGGCTACAAGGGGAGGGGAGGGGGATATCCAGGAGAGGAGGGGGGGTGTCTAGGAGGTGGAAAGGGGGTTGTCCAACGAAAGGGAGGGGGCTGGAAGGGGAGGGTGGGGGTTGTCTAGGAGGAGGTAGGGGGATGCAAGTGGAGTGGTGGGAGGTAGGGGGTTCTCATCCTTGTAAACATTACAAAACATTATTTATATGTCAATGAATCATGTTGAGACTCTTCTAAAATATTAATTCAATCCAAAGAAATATGGACATATAAATGTTGTAACAGGTAACAATTGACATTTTGTTAATGTATTCTCTGATATTAATGTTTAATTTAGTTCATTACTATATTACTAACACAATATTTGTTTTCTTGTATAGGTTAAATCTCTTTTCTTGAGGTCGAATGCTTTGTTTGGAAACTAATACCATGGACTACAATTTTTTAGAGTGGATCATGTATGAAAAAAATATGAAACATCAAAGATTGTAATTTTTTGTGGGATAATTGTAATTTTAACCAAATTAAACATTGTTTGAAATGTGTATATAAGCACTAAGAAAGCACTTATAAAGGTCCCCCTTTATCAGTGCTAATAAAGGGGAACCCCCCCCCCCCACCCCCGTTATCTTCTCCGTGATTAACAACACTTTTTTATGACTGTTAAAGGAGGATTTCAGTGCTATTATAATCACTATTTTTATTAGTGAAAGACACCCTCTGAGATGTGTTAATTTACCACATTCAAGGATGATGGGTTTTAAATTTATTTTACCATCTTTTATTATAGCCATGAAACCATTTTTATATTTTAAATAGACTATTATATATTTATTTTAACTTATCTATTGTTCTAGAATACTGTTTCTCACTTGATGTAAAATAGTAATACAAATCAAGTTAATTATGAACAAAATCACCTAGTTAATCCGAGTGTTTAACATTAATGTTTTATATGATGATTCACATTCAATCCAAATAACCAAATTAATCTTACTACTATGTAATATTATGGATTATATCAAATTTTATATAACATTAAATTTGGATAACCACCTTCATCATGCATGTGTGTCTGTACATGAATATAAGTTAACCGATCATTAAAACCAAGGAAACAAACAATCCCAAACAATGTAATTGAACCTCATATCCAATTAAAAATGTTATGAATGAACTTAAAAAGGTTATAATAAATAATTTAAATGTAAAAGATGTTTTTTAATTATTAATGAATTAACCTAATTTTATTATTCAGTTCATTAATATCAAGTGGAGAACACCATCAGATTTAATGTAAAGGATCCTCTATATTCCACTTTTATTCAAGAATGACCTCTATGTTATGCCCTTTTATGTGTAATCCCTAATGATGGGTTATAACTCTTAACCTCCAATATACTTATTATCAATATTTACATGTGATGATAAACCCATTTATCTCTCATTAATACCTTTTAAGTACACCCCATGCCAGGCTGATAATCCGTAAGGGATTCTACCCGAACCTCCTTTGTTCCTTCGGGTTGCCTTATATTCCTTTTACCAAAACAAAGTTATATTATTTATTTATATGAATATTATAAATTATGTGTAAATGTTACAAATTATTTTACCAAGATCCATTCATCATTAAATTTCAGGGACATACATGTTTTTAAGTGATTCCCTTCTCAATACTTCCCGATATGCAAACCTGTATTTAGGGAACTTCCCAAATTTGTACCCAATTTCAAGTGCACTCTATATTTTGTTTTAATCCACCATTTTCTATATAAAATCAATATTTTTTATGAAAAATTTATTTTTTCACTTATGGTTTTACATATATGATTTTTCCATTTTCTGTTTCAAAGGCTCTATAGTATTTTCCTTAAAACCACAAAAAAATGTTTTAATGCTAGAATTTATTAAATACTTTTATAACATGTTATCGATTATACTAGAAATAACTTACCATGATACATGACTATTTTACCTTATAAATTTCTATGTATATTTTAGTTCCTTTTCTACATGGACACTTTTGTGATACGCCGATTTTTTATGCTTTATGACATGATTGTGGTACCCAATTCATTCCATGGGTAACCGTTATATTTATGTAAGATTGATTATGAATGATTAGTTATGTGGAAAACATATTCATAAAAAAATTTATGGATTCACTGAGATAGTGCTCTAATGTATTGGGTAATGTTGAGTCTCATGAGATGTTATGTCCAATGGTCTTGGCGGTTAGCCTTGGCTTGTGCTACCATTTGCGGCAGTCGTGGCGGTTATCCTAGGCTTGTGATACCATGTTTGAAGGTGTTGTATGTTACCCTTGAATCATGCTAAATTCATGTTTTATGTTGATTCCACATTACTATGAATCCAATTTTATATGATTCTATGTTTATATGATATGATTCCATATTTTTCATGCCTTTTTCTATCATCAAATCATGCCTTCTATCCCATTTGCTAATGCTTTGTCCTTACGTTTATACCCTCACTAGGATATTTAGATCATCTATTTATTCAGGTGTTCCCCAGGGTACCCTATAAATTTTTTTTTTAGTAAAATAGAAGTTAGGACCTCAATTTCAATATTAAATAATGAAATGTTTTAATTAGTTCCATATTTTTAGTTTTATCTACCTAGTCCTCCTGGACACTAGACTTTACGATCCTTGGCTTCTACTCTGATGTATAATTATTCTTAATATCATGTAATGTTATATGTAATTGTCTATGGTCTCTATAGTGGGAGTGAGGAAAAATCACACTATAAAAAAAATGAGTATTTTTTGGGGGATAGTCATTAGTCTGATTACCCATTTGGGCACATGGGAGGACCCTAGGGAATGAACCACGTTTCTATGGCGCAACTAGTCACACCTAGTGGGCCAAGATTTAATGGCCATGTTAAGAAGGGGTTTTTAATGGTTTTTTGGGTCCTAGTTTTTATGTTAATATTAGAGTATAAACCAAGCCTTAAGTGTGGTGGCACTCCCTGGGTTGAGATGTACAGTGAACAAAAAGCACGTTGTGCTATAAAGGGGGTGAATGTAACACCCCACACGGATAAATATTTAAATGACTAAATGATATGACAAATTCCAACAAGGTGAACCTTTTTTGGGGGGCATAACTGATTAGAAATTCAAAATTAATCATTATTATCTGGGAGTAGTGATCAGGATGGGTGACCTTCTTGGAGGTTTCACAAGATGTGTGAAATTGAGGACATAGTATATTGGAAATAACATGTGTTGGCCTATGATGCTAGTCATTAGTTTGATGAGCAGTGTAGGAACATTGGTGGGACCTATGGAGGGGACAATGTCTCTATGGGGAAACTGGTGGCACCTTATAGGTCATGACCCAACAAACACGTTAAGGCGGAGTGTTATGATGTCAATGGGTCCCAACTTTTATAATATTTCTCTCAAATAATTGAGCTTTATAAGAGATATAATTTTGAGGTTTTAATTTGTATTATTATGATAGAATTTTACGCCTTGATGGTGTACTAAGAGGCTGAGAATATTTTTTTTAGGGGACAACAGAAGCATGCTTCAAGGGGTTTATTTTTAGGTTATGTTATATAGTTTATTGAAGACCATCTCATGTTTGTAATTTTTCTAGTAATTCACCAATATTTCACCACTAGAACATCAATATAGAACTCAATGGACATCCCTAGAAAGGGTTTAGAGACGTAGTGCATGGCATGTTGGTATGCAGTGCCAACATTTTTCTATCCAAAAAAACCAAATAGAAATATAATCCTTATGGTTCTTTAAAGGCAGTTTCTTCTTCATATTTTTGAATGTGGGTGTTCCCCATGGAGGGGAACTTGTGTCTATGGGGATAATGGTGTCACAAAAATGGGCCAAGACCAACATTGCATGTTGTAGTGGGGTGTATTTGCTCTCAGTAAGGAAAATTTTTTATAGTATCCCTCTTAACTAATTTAGGATTATAAAAGTTAGTATTTTATGTATTTATCTTGTCTTATCGAGATCAGATTTCATTCCATTATGGTATACAACAAAGATGTGAAACATTATCAACATAAAATTAAAATAAAATTTATGTAGTTTGCTTTTTACTTAATATTATCGTAGTTTGTTGGAAACTAACTCAAGGTTGGAAATATGGTTAAAAAATTTCCAACATTCCACCACAAAATCATAAAAATATCACACAATGGACTTTCCCATAAATATTTAAAGATGAAATGAAAGGCATGCTGGTGCAACAAATCTGCATCAATTCCATTGTCCTATTTTACTTTAGGGTTTCAATCCCAATGTTCCTACTTATCCTTTAATGGAGTAGCTTCAGTCATTACCCTTTTCTTCTACTCCTTCCTGCCCTGGCCTCTCAGTCCTTTTCTTCCCTCCAGGTCAGTCAAATACGATGGATTTCATAATGGTTTTGGGATGTTTTTGGGAGCGGTATGGTTTCATAGGCAGTGCGAATGGTGGTGACTATATACAGTTTATATATACTTGTGATTTTCTCCCACGATGATGGATCTGGTTCCCTTTCGTTCTATGGATGTCATCTTTTAGTGGTAGAAAATGTTATAAAATCGGGGATTTATTTGTTCCTAGTTATGATGGATCGACTGGAGAGAGTGATGAAGTGGATATTTAGTGGTTCTCCGGTAGAGGCGGTGGAGTCAAAGTGGTCTATGTAACAAGATTTAGGTTATCTTCTCCAGTTGTGAGGACGATGATGTTCATGTTGATGACTCTGACAATGGAGGAATGTAGTGACATGATTATCTCTCCTAGTTTGGGGTCTCTTGATAGATGATGGTTTACAGATCGAGGTGGGTAAGTTCGTAGTTTGAGGTGGATTTTGGTTGTTTTTGAATATAGCCTTTTGAAATATGAAATATGAATTTTTTAATTTTGAATGAGGTTTTTGTGGAAGCGGGATACGCGTGAAAACCTGGCTCTCTTTGTATGGTTCCCACTTACCCAAAAACATGATATTTTAAAATACAAAAAAAAATAAGGGGTTGAAAGGCCATCTGGTAATTTGTGACATAATTTTTCTAGTCAAAAGGACTTTCCTGATAAAAATACACTCATTGGGGTTCCTTAAAGGTAGTTTATTCTTCCACATCATCGTCCATTCAAATTTATTTATACCCTAAATAGAAAACATGGAATGAGATAGACTGGTATCCATCCATTGCATCAATAAAATATATTATAATTGGAACTATGAATTAATATTTTTCACAATGTTGGTTAAGATCTCTAAAATTGATGGACATTGTGATTTTACTATTTTTATTATTGATCGGGACTATATTGAAGATCCATTTTGGGCACTGAACCTCCCAAATAAATTGTGAATTGATGAGCTTATCAACATCAAATTAAAATTTGGAAACATGGGTTTGATGTGTTTTTATGGATACATTCTTATAATCATGATGATATTTTGAAGACCTAAGTGGTGGACAACAGCATCGGGATCCAGGACTGGCATATATGTGTAATTGAAGGAGAATAAATCTTAATTCACCTATAAGAAAAGGGAATATACCAATTTTTATTCATTGGGTACACAAATATTAATCATCATGGGTCATGGGACTTAATATGTACCTAGATTTACCGATCATAGGTCATCGATTGTGGTAGAGACACGCTCCTCAAATGATGCAGGAGAATATTTGAGGTCACCTTAATCTTCCTCTTCCACTTCCTCTTCCTGTTCCCCTCTTACTAATTTCATGAATGTGTTGGGATGGACGAGTGTTGAAGGGGAATCCTTATAATAAAGAAAATGAATAATATTCTAAAATTTAAAGGTAAAGCTTTATCCATTCCTTTGCGGGGATGTTATAATTTTTTCATATTTAGGTGAGGATGTTCTGATTTTTTGAATTCATAAGGATAAAGAAAATTCATTTTTACCTGATGTTTCATTATAGACAAGAGGATCATGAACCTCATCGGGGTGGCCAAGTTCAACTCACATGACTAATATCATGAGGTTTGCAAAGTACAAGCCCAATTCAGAACTTACATCTTTTATACGGTTGATGGGTAATTGATATTCATCACATAGCTCCTTGAATGGGTTGTCCACGGTCATTTCCAAACTATTGGGGGTGGTAGGTTGAGAAAAATCACCAGTCATGGTTATCTTCTCTTCTATCTGATAAAATAATACATTATTATATTTTGACTCAAGATATTCAAATAGATATTTATCACCATATAATGTACCATATTTTCCATTGTTGTATTAATTTATAAATTGATGACATCATGAAGGGATTTTTACATATTAGTGTAGCCAAGGCCTTTTAAGAAGGGAGTTGGAAGCCAAATATTTTTGGATGACCAGGGATTCAAAATTGGAATCTAGGTATAAAAATTATGTTATGAGCTTGATCTAGCTAGGGAGATTTTCATTATCACTTCTCGTATTCTTATAGTGTTACGAGGGAAGGATAAATGTCAACTTCCTTATAACCCAACTCATAAAGCATTATCTCATAAGTAGGTTGACCCCTGATCCATTATCAATGAAATATCATCTGATTTCAAAGTCATCTAATCTGCTTGAATCATACAAGGGTCTTATCTTTCACAATATCATAGAATCCTTGTCATGTTCTACAAAAGAGATGACATAATGACATTACATGGGTTCAATCTATTCATAGTATAAATCAACAATACTGACCTCATCCTCAAACTATTTAGGGAATAGCATATCCTCTACAAGTGCTTCCTGTAGACACGTTGATAGGTTAAGACCATCTAGAATTGGGATATTCATTAGAGTTATACCCAAATTCTTTAGTATTTAATACTTTTGAGTAAAAATAATGTATATTAATAAAGGTTAATTTTCCCTAACATATATTTTATAGGATTAAGTTTCTATTGTAGGTGATTGGTATTGTTAAGAGGATGTTTGGGGAATTTTTTTGTTGTTTGATTAGGTCAACTTGGCCTTCCCACCCACCTGGGATAACAAGACTACAATAACCTCTTAGTTGATCTTATAAACTAATTCAGACTATAATAATTTTGAAAAATTCAGTTGTATATTTTTTTCATTGTGTGCTCATTTAAGCTTTAATACCCCAATATATAATAGTAATTTATCTCTTTAAAGTAATTCGATAGCTTGCGCTACACGCAACACCGAGTTCAAGGGAATCACGGCCTATCGAACTAGACATTTAAAAAGTTATTATGAATAGTCATAACCACATTTTGAATTTTAAATATATCCTATAAAATTTTTACATTCAAATTTTGTGTTTATTAGACATAATATAAATAAAATTTTAATTTCTCCAATAAAAGAATTACTTTTTAGAAATACAGTTTTCTGTCTTTTAAGAAATAACCCTTTTTAAATCCAATATTTGACACTTTTATATGTTCAATTTAATGAAATTAAATTCTTATTTAGTATGGGTACATAAAATTTTAGTTTGGATAATTTTTTGGTACTTTTTTGATAAATTTCATATTTTCATGAATAGTAAAAAATACTTGATTTTAATTGAAAACATATATTTTAATAGAAATAATTTATAGTGTTAAATTTTGAATTTTAGTTTTTTAAATTATAATTAGATTATATTTCTATAATTTAATATAATTTTGTCCATTGAAAGTAATTTCACATTAAACTTGGACATAAACACATGCCATTCTTTTAATAGTTTTTACTTCTTAAAAACCTGCTTTCAAGTTTTGACAATGAGAATTAATTTTAAATTAACTAATGCAACTTTTATGTTTTAAATTTGAGAAAATAAACATAATTTATTAATTTAAAATATCAAAATTATCTTAGGGTTAATTTTTGATATTTTTCTGAAAACTTTCAATGTTTGAGGAATAGTGAAATATAGTACATTATTTTTGAAACTGACTTTTTATTTATATAATTAATATTTTAATTTAAATTTATTTTAATGTAAAAATATATACATAATTCTTATATTATTCCAATATAATTCATTAGAGTCATTTTATAATAATATTAGATATATAAAATTTTATTGAACTATTTAATTTCTTTTACCCACCTTCTAGGAACATTTGCAAATTGGCATAAAACGTAATTTTACAACTTATGTGAATTGAATTTAAAAAATAAAAGAGTAATGGTAGACATTAGTAAGTAAAATATGGTTCAATATGATGAAAATAATTTTTGGTGAATAGTAACTTTTGAATTTTATTTACCATGGTTAAAAGAAAACAGGGTAATTAAAGGTAAAAATGATATTATAATTACCCCAACACATGTATAAATTCGATTGGATAAGTTTATTTTGATGAAAATAAACCTTAAGAAAGACAAATATGATACATTTTGATCCAATTAGATTATATTAGGACATTTATTATATTTTATTTAAAAAAGAGTTAAAACAGTTAAATTCTAATTTTAATAACTAAATCATGTTTAATATTAGGCTATATATAAGATAAATTAAACTATAAATATTCATTAAAACAATAAAAATATTTCCTAAATCATGGTATTTTATTTATAATTTTTAGACATAAAATAATTAAATTTATTTATGACATAATGATGATAGAGTAATTACCTTATTAACGAAAGACTAAAATAATTGATGTTATAAATATTAAAATAAATTTAAATTGAGAGTTTTGATGCGTAAAAATAATTCTATATATTAATATTAAATTTTAGGGTTTATGAAATAAATTCTTTTAAAATTAATCATGTTTTTATAACTTTCAAAAAACAAATACTAAATAGTGTCAAAATTGACATAAATGATCTTTGAAAACAAATATTATTTTATTAAATTATATAACAGTTATAAAAATCTAATGATTGGCCAAAAGACTTATATAATGATATATTTGACTTAAATTAACCACATTATGTTCTCTTGTCATTTTATTTTATGTTTATTAAGCATGTATTATAATACTACAAGAAGACATGTTAAAAGTTAAACTATTTAACTAAGGGTTAAAAGGGGACACAATGTTGTTGTTTTTTCATTTCATAATGTATTGTAAAACTTATGTATGTATCATGTACTTCCAAGGAAACTAAATGGATATGTATTTAGGGAATTAATCTCTTGTGATCATTCCAATTTTATGTAATAATGCACTGAATATGGGTAACTGAGGTTGGGGTGTTACAGTTGGTATTAGAGGAACTTTAGTAAAAACATTGGAAATTAGATTTAGATAAACTATGATTCGGAAAAATTAACCTACATTATATTTTGAGGATTAGTATAGAATAACATCCAAAAAATTGGTATGTAGATATTATGTGGGTTTTATAAGTAATACATCCATGTCTGGATACTGCAAGTGGATGTATTTTTGGCACCGATGTACCTAAGAGTGAAACCTTTGACAAGGTGTTTTGGGATTGACCTAGGGTATCCTGGTACAAGACAACGTGCCTTATTGTGCACCTACTTTGATACTATTAAGGGATATGTTTAGGATAATTCAAATTTTATCTAAAAACTATTATGAAGAATTTATGTGTAAATATGTCAGAAAAGAAACAATTTTTATGATTATGAGTCTAGATTTGTGAAAATATTCAATTAATGTTGAGAATTTTTCTAGTTTTATTATTATAAATTATGATATGATCTTACCAAATATAATCATCCATTTTGAAATGGCTCCCAATAGAAGGAATGAGAACTCCAACAATACACATGATCCAAAGAGTAAGAAGGATCATATCTTTATTTGTCATAAAACAACATTTAGAAGGGAAATAGTCTCCCACATATTCTCATCATATAAAGAAATAGTTTCATGTTTTAATAATATAAGAAAATAATTATATGAGCCCTATGTATTTAAATGTAAGAAAAAAATATAAGAATGTTAAAGAAAAATATGTATAAAGGGAAGAAGGAAAAAAATGATTTCCCCACATGTGATGACTGTGGAAAGAAACACCTTGGTAAATGCTTGAAGGGAATGGGAGTTTGTTATAAGTTTCGAGAAAAAGGACACCATGTTCATGATTACAAGTGTAAGAAAAAGATTTCAAATATACAATTCTCCATCTACAAGAAGTTGGGACACTACATGAATCAATTTACAAATCATCAGAGTACACTCCAAGTGATGTTGTTGGATAATAATCAATTTATGATACAACGGTAGAAGAAGAGAAATGACTACAGTTCTTTCGTTGTTATTAAATAATTATTTCATTTGATTGGTGAATCAATGATGTACTGGGTATATAAATTATGGTAATAAATAAGGATTATATTGTAGTACTATTTCATTGAGGATTTGAGATTATAAAGTTCTAAGAATTATAACACAATATCATGTTAAACTATTTAAAAAATACATGGTTGAAGGAAAGATAATCCTTAATATGGTACTGATACTGAAGTAGTGATTTTGAAATAAGATATGATTGATTAGGAAAAGTTATATTGTATATTATTGAATACCATGAAACAAGTTAATGGTTTGTTTATTCCATCATTGTTAGAGATTATAACATTTTTGGATTTGAGGATTATAACCCGTATTCTATGTTTTACAGACAGACTAAGGAATTACATTTCTATTCAAATAAGGTTTTGTTGTAATTCAGGTTATTAACATGTTTTAATAGAATACATGATGAAGGAATTAACATGATTTTATGTGATAAAATAGATCTTCATTATATTATGTTATCCTTATAATTTTTTTGCACTGTGAGTATGGACACAAGTATTTTGGATAAGTCTAATTGTTTTAATTGAGTAAGTAGAACTCTTGAAATTTTGTTTGAGGTTAAAGTATGATTTATTGAATACTTTGACCTATACTTTTGGATTTCAGTAAAAATTTAGAGGATTAATGGAATACTTGTGGACCTTATGATTTATTTAATATGCTTCAAGAATAAAAATATTCATTTTTGAACATTAATTTCCCTATGTAAGGGATGAGGGGAAAATGGATTGAAGCACTCCCAAATGATGATAATATGATTATGATAGGTAATTAAATCAAGTATGTTTTCTTGATTTTTTATGGTGATAGTAAATAAATCCCTCCTATTCAAAAAAATAAAGTATCTAAAAAATGTGTTATCCTAATACCATATGATTTGTTGAACTGATTATACTTAAAAACATCATATATTGATGGATTTGAGGCCCTCAATTTTACATTTTATTTTTACTTTTTTTGTGATTGATGACCTCAATCCCTCCCTATAAATATTTACATTTCCCTACAATTATGTGTCTCTAATTTTCACCAATGTTCTCTTATTTGAAATCCTAATTTGGTGGTGACTTTTCATTTCCCTTCCCCTCTTATTAAAACTAAATTTTATTAACTCTATTTCTAATGTGGGCTTCCCACAAAGGTATTTTCTATTTTCAACCTTTTATTTTCAAATAACAATTTTAAATTCAGTGGATTAAACTTATCGAAGGAGGGTATAATTTAACACCCCAATATTTTATAATATGTTTTCTCTTTGAAGTAATCCAATATCTTGCGCTACACGCAACACCGAGTTTGAGCACATCATGAACTATCAAACTAGAAATTTAAAAAGTGGTTATGAATAGGGTTAACCACATTTTAAATTTTATATATATCCTATAAAATTTTAACATTCATATTTTTTTCATAGACATAATATAAGGACAAATTCAATTTTTCAGGTAAAAAGGTATTTTTCAAAAATACAATTTTCACACCTTTTAATGGAAAACCCTTTTTAAATCCAATATTTTACACATTCATATATTAAATTTAATGAAATTAAATTATTCTTTAGAAGTGGGGCAGAAAAAAATTTAGTTTGGATAAATTTTTGGAACTATTCTGATAACTTTCATATTTTGATGAATAGTGAAAATATTAAATTTTAATTGAAGATAAATTTTTTAATCGAAATGAGTTATAGTGTTAAATTATGAATTTGAGTGTTTTAAAAGTATAATTAAATTATATTTTTATAATTTAATATATTGTATGTCATTGTATGTAATTAAAAATTTAAATTGGAAATTAACACATGTCAATATTTTGATAGTTTTTACTTCTTAAAAACCTGCTTTCTGGTTTTGACAAAAGGAATTAATTTTAAATTAATTAATGAAACTTCTAAATTTTAAAATTGTTAAAATATACCTCATTTTTTAATTTGGTATCTCAAAATTAGATTAGGGTGATTTTTTTATTTTTGAGAAAACATTCAATTTTTGATGAATAGTGAAGAACATTGCATTATTATTTAAAACCAACTTTTTATTTAAATAATTAATTTTTTTATTTAATTTATTTCAAATTAAAAATAGATACATAAAACCTATATTTGAACAATGTTATTCATTGGAGGTGTTTTATTAAAAGATTAGATATATAAAATTATATTTAACTATATAATGTCTTTTACCCACCTTCTAGGCACATTTGCAAATTTATATAAAACATAATTTTACTACTTCTGTGAATTGAATTTCAAAAATCCAAGAGGTGGGGTTGACATCAATAAGTAAAATGTGGTTTAATATAATGAAAATATTTTTGGGGAACATTTATTATATTTTATTTAAAGAAGATTTAAAAGAGTAAAATTCTAATTTTAACAACTAAAACATTTCTAATATATGGTTATATATAAGATAAAATTGACTATATATATTCATTAGAAATCTAAAAATATTTCCTACATAATGGTATTCTATTTATAATTTTTAGAAATTATATAATAGTCCTAAATATATATGGATCAGAAAAAGGACTTATATAATGATATAAATGTCATAAATTAACCACATGAGGTTAGAGTGTAAATTTATAGTATGTTTATAAACCATGTATTACAATAATACAAGAAGACATGGTAAAAGTTAAAAAATTTAACTAAGGGTTAAATCTAAAATAAAAGGTTAATATGGTGACCTAAACTTTCCTAAAACCTCTTTGTTGAGAGGATTTAAACCCATCCCCACCTTATCATCGAAATAAATCCATTTGGGGCTATTAGAAACTGAAAAGGATTTTGTAATAAATTAATATTTCATGCTTTTCCTAAAGTTCCCATCACCGCTGTAATAAAAGGGCACCTCCCCTTCTCTTAAATTTGGACCTCCAAAGCCTTTTGTCTCAACCAAACCCTACTGAAATCTCATACCAACAACAAACAATTTATCCTAGAGGAATTAATACTATTAGAAAGGAAACCTAAGGATCCCTTTTGTTAAAATCAAAAGAAAGAACCTGAAGAAGAGGTAATTATTTCATCACCTCTTTCAAAGTTCTTTTCTTCTTACACTTGCTCTTTCGTTGTGGTTTCAATACGAAAATAATTACTCCAGTACCTTCTACATACTATGATGTTATTATAAATATGGTACAACCATATTCATTATTATATTTTTCCTATTAATGGAAAAGTCACCATAAATGCATATATTCGGCTTACCATCTCCATGTTGTGGTGTAGTTTGTTATCCAACACTTCATTATTTGGATGGGTATATTAATTACTATAATTTATTTAAATAATAAATATAAAATTTTAATTATTTTTTAAATCTAATATTCCATCCAAATTAAATATGGTTTCCACATCAATACAATGATATTATCGCTCATGCATACTTATGGCTTACCGTCTCCACGCCGTGACGAGATATCATTCCCCATCATAACCATTCAAGAATAATTTTAATTTTATGATTAAAATGAATATATAAGAACTTAACAACATTCTAGATATGAACCAAATACATCCTATCTTTAACAAACATCACTTAAGTAACACAACATATAAATGAAAACAAATCAATTAACACCCGAAACAATGACACTACAAGAATATTTTTAACAAAGAAATATTGAAGGATCATATATGATATCATATTTATGTATGTGGTTCTTGAATAATTTAATATTTAATATTTAACCATTTTAATGAAATTTCATGTACCCTCGACTAAGTAAAAGTACAAGGTAAGGGTTAATTTCATAATCTCTTTATTATCTGTGGTTTTTATAAGTAAGTTTCTACTGGGACTTCTTTATCATCCACATACATGTTTCTTAAAAATTTACTCCAAAAACATTTTTACTATTTCATATACTATGGTTTAATGTAATTTATACAATTTTTTTACATTTATAAAATGCTTTTAAAGGAATCTTTCCATCCTTTTCCAAAAAAGTTACTTTATGGCCTTTTCAATAAATTAAGGAGGGAATATTTTTTTGAACTTATATATAGGGTGAATACATTTTCCTCCATTATAAAACCTGTGAAGATTCCGTTTTAAGCTTATAATAATATTTTCAAAATATGAGTTTTCTTTACTTTTAAATGATTTCAAAGTAGAAACAGATATTTCACTCGAATACTTTTTTGGACTGATTTTAGTCAATGTCAAAATCCTTTGATGGATTTTATGCTTGTTTGATGTTCATTCATTATGATATAATCTTTTATATTGTATTTAAGGTTTTGTGATAAGTTTGACTTTGGATTTTGAATTTTTATACCATTCATGGTTTATGGTTAAAGTATAAACATTTCATATTCTATTTTTAATATGAATGTTTATGTTATGTTTCAATATTTTCATATGAGGAATTCATTGGTCCTAATAAGTGATAGGCATGGACTAATATATCTCCTCGATGCATATAGGTCACAAGAGTCAAATTATTGTATTGGAACAAACCTAAGAAAAAATTTAGTTTTAGTCTTGGCACAGGGCCTTGACTATGTGGTTTTGATGTCCGACATTATGCATTTCATCATTATAAACATAGATATTGTTATTATAAGTGATCATTTTACTAGTAGAATATCCATGCGAATAATTAATTGGAATTATTCGATTTAACTTTGAAATTTTATACTAAGGTATAAGTGTAAAGTTATTGTGCTTTAGTATTATACATTTCCCTAAATTTTTATAATTATTTAAGATAGTTTCCACTATATTGTTATCCTTTCTAAGAATCTGAGCTCACCCCTTTCTTATGATTTATTTATCATATGATTTGAAGTATTATATTATGATTGACCTGCAATAATAGGATAAGGGATATGATTATGTTAAAATGGGACAAAATGTTGTTTTTTTCCCATTTCATAAAGAATTGTAAAACTTATGTATGTATCTAGTACTTCCAAGGCTAATAAACTCATCTGTATTTCCGAACTTGAACTCTTGTGATCATGACAATGTTATGTATTAATGCATAAACTCTAGGTAACTGGGGCAAGGTTGTTATAGTTGGTATCAATGGAAGTTTAGTAAAAAACATGGAAATTAGATTTTGATTATCTATGATTAGGAAACATTTCCCTAAGATATACTTTGAGGATTAGTAATGAATAATATCCAAAAAACTTGGTAATGTAGATATTGCGTGGTTTTTCCAAACCATACATCCATTTCAGGATACTAAAAATGGAAGTGGTTCTGGAATATATGTACCTAGGAGTGAAAACTCTAACAAGGAGTTTCAGGCTTGTCTGAGGTATCCTGGTATATGAAAACAGGCCTTACTACGCACTTGTTTTGAAACTCCCTAGGGATATGCTTTGGATAATTCAAATTTTCTTCACAAAACATTATGAAAATGTTATGAGTAAATATGTCCACAAATAAAACATTTTTATGATTACGAGACTAGATGTGTGAAAATCATCAATTAATGATGAAAATGTTTCTAGTTTTTGGATTATACATTATGATATAATCTAACCTAGTGTATTCCGTCGTTTTTCTATGGATCCCAATAGAAGGAATGAGAACTCAAAAACTACACATGATCAAAAGAGTAAGAAGGATCATATAATTCATGGTCTCAGTCCAAAATTTAGAGGGGAAATAGTCTCCCACATATTTTCATCTTATTAAGATATAGTACCATGTGTTAATAAGAAAAGTAAAGAAATCTCTCAGTCCTATGGCATTAAAGGGAAGAAAGAAAAGAAGAGGATGGAAGATAAAAATATGGATAAAGGGAATACAGAAAAGAATGATTTTCCCACATTTCATAACGATGTAAATAATCACCTTGGTAAATTCTTGAAGGGAATGAGAGTTTTTTATTAGTGTGGAGAAAAAGGACACCACGTTTGTGATTGCAAGGGTCAGAAAAATGTTTCAAATGCACAATGATTTATTAGTAAGGAGTTGTGAAATGATGCAAATCGACATCCAAATCATCAGAGTATACCCTAAATGATGTTTTTGGATAATAATCAAGTTATTATACTACTGTAGATGAAGAGAAATGGCTAGTGTTAATAGGTTGTTATCAAAGAATTATGTCATTTGAGTTTAGTATCAACGATGTACAGGTTATATGAATTAATGAAATAAATAATGATTGTATTGCAATACTATTTAATTATGGATTTGAGATTATATGGTTAAAATAATAGTGACTCGATAGCATGTTAAACATTTTGGAAAATAAATGGTTGAAGGAAAGATAAAACTTAATATGTTTCTTGATAATGAGGTATTTATTTTAGAATAAAATATTATTGATTTGGATAAATTATATTCGATATTGTTGACTTCCTTGAATCTAATTAATGGATTGTTTATTTCATTATTGTTATAGATTATAAAATTTTTGTATTTAAAGACTATATACAATATTCTACATTTTACAATAGAAATAAGGAAGTATATACCTATTAAAATAAGGTTTTATGGTAATTAAGGTTTTTACCATGTTTTAATATAATACATTATTATGGTATTCACATGTTTTTATATGATAATAAATATATTCATTATGTAATATTTACCTTCACTGCAATTTTTTTAGACAGTGATTTGGGACGCTAGTATTTTGGATAAGTCTGAAGGTAGGAATTGAGTAAGTTGAACATTGGAAATTTTTGTTTGAGGTTAAAGTATGATCTATTGAATACTTTGACCTAATCATTTGGATTTCAGAAAAAAAAAATTAAGAGGATTGAGGGAATACTTGTCAACCTTATGATTTATCAAATGTGCTTCAGGTGTAAAGAATTTCATTTTTGAACATTCATTTCCTAGTGTAAGGGATGAAGTGAATATAGATCGAAGCGCTACCAAATGATGAGAATATGATTCTGATAGGAAATGAAATAAAGTGTATTTTCATGAGTTCATAATAGAATAGTAAATTAATCCTTCCTCTTAAAAAATTAACAAAGTATCTAAAAATGTGTTATCCTAATACTATATGTTTTGTTGAAATAATGATACTTTAAATTCTCATATATTGATGTCTTTGAGTCTCTAAATGTAACATTTATTGTTCAATTTTTTGTGATTGAATACCTCAATCACTCCCTATAAATATTTATGTATTCCCTCTAATTATGTGTCTAATTTCCACTAATATTCTCCTATTCAAAATCTTAATTTGGTGGTGACTTTTCCATTTCCCTTTCTCTTTTATTAAACCTAAATTTTATTAACCCTGTTTCTGATGTGAGTTTTCTACAAAGGTATTTTTTATATTCATCATTTTATTTTAAAAGAATAATTTCAAATTGCAGGGATGCAATTTTTTGAAGGATGGTAGAATGTAACTCCCCAGTATATCATAGCACATTATCTCTTTAAAAAAATTCAATAGCTTTCGCTATACGCAACACAGAGTTCAAGCGCATCACAACTTATCAAAATAGCCATCTAAAAATTGGTTATAAATAGTGTTTACTGAATTTTCTATTTTATATATATCCTATATTATATTGACATTCATCTTTTGTTTTTCTATGACATAATATAATGGCAAATTCAATTTTTCAGATAAAGGAAATATTTTTCCAAAATACAGTTTTTCCGAAGTTTAATTTGAAACCCATTTTAAATCTAATATTTTCAACTTTTATATATATAATTTAATTTTTTTAAATTCCTATTTAGAATAAATAGATAATAAAATTCATATAAATTTTTGGTACTTTTCTGATAACTATCATAATTTGATGAAAAGTGTAAAATACTAAATTTTACTTAAAAACAACTTTTTTAATCAAAATTAGTTATAATGTTAAATTATGAATTTGAGTAGTTTTCATGTATAATTAGATTATATTTTTATCATTTAAGATAATTTAGGTCATTTAATATAATTTTACATTTAAATTGGACATAAACACATGTCAATCTTTTGATAGTTTTTACTTCTTAAAAAACAGTTTTCTGGTTTTGAAAACGGTAATAAATTTTAAATTAATTAATGAAAATTCTATGTTTTAAATTTGGTAAAATAGACCTCATTTTTTTATTTTTAATATCAAAATTATCATAGGTTGAATTTTTGGTATTTTTCTGAAAATATCCCATTTTCTATGAATTGTGAATAACATTGCGTTATTGTTTAAAACTGACTTTTTTTAAACAAATTATTATTTTATTAAAATTTATTTTAAATTAAAAATAGATAAATAATAAAAATATTATACCAATGTAATATATTTAAGTCATTTTATAATAATATAAGATATATTAAATTTTATCGAACTATTTAATGTCTTTTACCCACCTTCGAGGCACATTTGCAAATTTGAATAAGATGCTATTTTACCGCTTTTGTGCATTGAATTTCAAAAATATGAGAGACATGATAGACATTTGTAAGTAAAATGTGGTTCAATAGGATAAAAATAATATTCAGTGAATAGTAACTTTTGAATTTTATTTACCATAGTTAAAAGTAAATAGGGTAATTAATGTTAAAAATGATATTATAATTACTCGAAAACATGTCCTAATTCTATTTGGTAAGAGAATATCAACCAAAATAAACCATAGGAAAAAAAATATGATCCTTTTTTATCCACTTCGATTAGATTAGACATTTATTATATTTTATTTAATGAAGAGTTAAAAGAGATCAATTCTGTTATAATATCAAAAGAATTTTTAATATAGGGTTATACATAAGATAAATTCGACTATAAATATTAAATATAAATTTAAAAATATTTCCTACATCATGGTATTTTATTTATAATATTTTAACATTAAATAATTAAATTTATTTATGACACAATGATGATGCAATAATTATCTTATTAATGGAAGACTAAAAAAATTGATGTTATAAATATTACAATATATATAAATTGATACTTTTGATGAATTAAAAATATTTTATAGTTTAATATGAAATTTTAAGGTTGATTAAATGATTTTTTAAATGTAATTATGTAGTTAGGACTTTCAAAAAAACAAATACTAAATAGTTTCAAAATTGACATAAATGAGTTTTTAAAACAAATACTATATTATTATATTATATAATTGTCCTAAAAATATAAGGATCAGCCGAAAGACTTATATAAAAATTTATATTCCATCAATGAACAACTTTTGATTCTATTGGAATTTTATAGTAATTTTATAAACCATTTCATATAATAATACAAGAAGACATGGTAAAAGTTAAACTATTTAACTATGGGTTAAATCTAAAAGATAAAGTTAATATGGTCACCTAAACTTATCTAAAACCTATCGGTTGAGAGTATTTAGACCCATAAACTCCTTATCCTAAAAATAAATCCATTTTTATCTATTATAAAACGAAAATTATTTTATAATAAATTAATATTTCATTCTTTTCCTAAAGTTCCCCTCAACTCTATTATAAAAGGGCACCTCCCATTCTCTTAAATAAACACCTCGAAAACCATTTTTCTCGGCCAACCCTTTGATCCAATATCCTCCAAAGGAACCTCATTTCATCCTAGAGGCATTTAATATATTATAAATCCAACCTATGGAAATCTTTTGTTAAAATCAAAAGAAAGAACCCGAAAAGAGGTAATTATTACATCACTATGCATGTATATGTACGGATTATGATCACCATGTTGTGGTGTAGGATGTTATTCAACACTTCATTGTATGGATGGGTGTAATAATTAGTATAATTGATGTAAATAATAAATATAAAACATTATTGATTCTTTAAATATAATATACCATCCAAATTACATACTATTTCACGATAAATGGAAGGATATTATCACTCGTGCATACGTATGGCTAACCATCTCCACGTCGCGACTAGATTTCATCCTCATCATAAAAATTCAAGAATAATTTTCATTTTTTGATTAAAAATAATATTTATGAACTTAATATTATTCTAAATATGAATAAAATACATCCTATCTATATAAAACATCACTTACGTAATAAAACATATAAGGGAAAACGAATCAATTAACACCCGAAACAATGATACTACTGAAATATTTTTAACAATGAAATATTAACGTATCATATATGATATCTTATTTATGTATGTGGTTCTTGTATAATTTAATAACAATTATTTAACCATTATAATGAAGTTGACCATACCCTGGAATAATTAAAAGTACAAGGTAAGGGTTAATTCCACTATCTATTTATTATCCAAGGTTGTTTATACGTAAGTGTCTACTAAGACTTCGTTATCATCCACATCCTTGTTTCTTAAATATGTATTTTAGATAAATTTTTAATATTTCTTAGACTATGGGTTAAATTCATTTAATCCCTCGATTTAATTTTATAAAATTTTTGAAAGGAATCTTTCCTTCATTTTCCAAACAAGATACATTATGACCTTTTTTTGACAAATTAAGGAAAGAATGTTTTTTTAAAATTATATGGTGGGTGCGACAATTTTCCACCCTTATGACACCGTCAAAGCTTCCCTTTCAAAATTATATGAATATTTTTTTAAAAAATACCTTACTTTTAAATGATTTCAACGTATAAATAGATATTTCATCCACATAAGTTTTGGACTTAATTTCATCTATGTCAAGATCCTTCGATATATTTTACACTTTTTTTAATTTGATTCATTATGATATAATATTTCATATTGTATTGAAGGTATTGTGATATTTTTTTACTGTAGATGAGCTATTTTTATACCATTCATGGTTTATGGTTAAAGTATTAACATTTTATATTCTAGTTTTCATATAAATGTTTATGTTATGTTTCATCATTTTCATATGAGGAATGAATTATATCTAGTAAATGACAAGCATGGACTGATGTATCTCCTCGATGCAATGGTAAGTCCCATGAGACAAATTATTGTCTTGGAACATGGCCATGACAAAACTTTTATTTGTAGTCTTTAAATGATGCCTTTTATATATGGTTATGATGTCTGACATTATGCATTCCATCATTATGAATTTACCTATTGATATTACATGTGATTATTCAACTAGTAGAATATCCATGTGAATAAGTAAATGACATTATCTGATTTATCATTTCCATTTTAAGCTGAAGTTTAAATTTAAAAGGCCTCTGTTTTAGTTTTATACATTGCCTTAAATATTTATTCTTATTTATGATAGTTTCCTCTATATTTTTATCTTTACTGAGCATATGAGCTCACCCCTTTCTTATGTTTCATTTTTCCCCGGATGTGAAAAAGTATATTATGATTGAACTGCAGTAATAGGCTAAGGATATGAGTGTGTTCAAAGGGGACACAATGTGGTTGTCTCTCCATTTCATAATGTAATGTAAAACTTATTTATGTATCTTGTAATTCCAAGGATTCTAAACTTATATGTCATTTAAGACTTGATCTCTTGTGATCATTACAATGTTATGTAATAATTCATTGACTCTTGCTAACTGGGGTTGGGGTGTTAAAGTTGGTATCAGAGCAAGTTTAGTAAAAACCATATAAATATGATATAGATAAACAATGATTATGAAACATTACCCAAAGATATACTTTAAGGATTGGTATATATGAACATCCATAATATTTGGTAATGTAGATATTATGTGGGTTTTCCAAGAAATACATCCCTTTCTAGATACTACATGTGGACGTGGTTCTGGAATATATGTACTTTGGGTTGAAACCTATGACAAGGAGTTTTGGGCTTAACACAGGGTATTCTGAAACATCAAAATGGGCCTTAGTGCGCACCTAGTTTGACCCTCCTATGTGATATACATAGGATACTTGACATTTTATTTACAAAATATTATGATAGAGTTATGTGTAAATATGTAAGAAAATAACCCATTTTTATGATTATGAGACTAGATGTGTGAAAATATTCAATTAATGTTGAGAATTTTTCTAGTTCTTGGATTATACATTATGATGTGATCTAACCTAGTGTATGCCATTTTTTTGAAATGGATCCCTATAGAAGGAATGAGAACTCCAAAAATACGCATGATCTAAAGAGTAAAGAGGATCATATCTTTTATGGCGTTATGCCAACATTTAGAAGACTAATAATCTCCCATGTATTCTCATCATATAAAGAAATAGTATCATGTATTAATAAGATAAGTAAAAAAATCTCTGAGTTATATGGATTTAAAGGAAAGTAAGAAAAGAAGAGGATGGTAGAGAAAGAGATGGATAAAGTGAAGTGGAAAAGAAGGATTTTCCCAAATGTGATAACTATGTAAAGAATCACGTTGGTAAATTCATAAAGGGAATGGGAGTTGGTTATAATTGTGGTGAAAAATAAATCCATGTTCATGAATGCAAGGGCAAGATAAAGTTTTCAAATGCTCAATGCTTCATCTTCAATGAGTTGGGACATTATGGGAATCAATGTACAAATCATCAGAGTATACCACAAATGATGTTATTGGATAATAATCAAGTTCTGATACTACCACTCATGAAGAGTCATGACTGGTGTTTTATGTTGTTATTAAGTAATTCTGGCATTTCAGTGTCGTATCAATGATGTATTGGTTATAAGGATGATTAAAATAAATAAGGATCGTACTACAATACAATTCCATTGAGGATTTAATATTATATGGTTCCATGAAAAGTGACTCAACAGGAAGTTAAACGTTATGGAAAATACATGGTTTAGGGAAAGATTAACCTTAATATCGTTCTGATACTGAGGTAGTAATTATGGAATAAGATATTACTAATTTGGATAAATAATGTTGGATATTCTATGTTACCTTGAAATAAATTAATGGATTTTTATTCCATCATTGATGGAGATTAAAAAAAATTTCGATTTAAGGAGTATATCTTGTATTCTATGTTTTACATAAGTTATAATGTAGTACATACCTATTCAAATATGATTTTATGGTAATTCAGGTTGTTACCATGGTTTAATAGAATACACAATGAAGGTATTCAAATGTTTTAATGTGATAAAAGAGATTTTCATTATGTTATGTTGAACTTCCATATAATTTTTTTGTACTTTGAGTTTAGACACAAATATTCTAGATAAGAAAAAAGGTTGTAATTGATTAAGTCGAACACTTGAAATTTTGTTTCAGGTTAAAGTATTATTGAAAACATTGACCTTAACTTTTAGTGTTCAGTAAATATTTAGAAGATTAAGGGAATACTTGAAGAGATTATGATTTATCAAATGTTCTTTAGGCATAAAAAATCATTTTTGAACATTTATTTCCTAGTGTAAGGGATGATGTGAAAATAGATCGAAGCACTACCAAATGTTGATAATATGATTATGATAGGTAATGAACTCATGTTTGTTTTCTTGAGTTTTTATCTTGATATTAAATTAAAATCTCCAATTAAAAAAATTAAATTATCTAAAAAATGTTTTATCCTAATTCCATATGTCTTTTTAAAATGATGATGCATTAAATCCACATAGATTTATGGATTTGAGGCCCCCAATTTTACATTTTTTTTCAATTATTTTTGATTGATGGCCTCAATCACTTCCTATAAATATTTACGTTTTAACATCAATTATATGCCTCAAATTTCCACCAATGTTCTCCAATTCGAAATCCGGATTTTGTGGTGACTTTTTCATTTCCCATTCCCTCTTTTTAAAACTAACTTTTATTAACGCTATTTCTGATGTGGGTTTTCCACAATGGTATTTTTAATTTTCATCCTTTTATTTTCGATAAAGAATTTCAAATTGAGAGGATGAAATTTATTGAAGATGATGAGAATGTAACTATAAGAACCCGGGTTTTAGGAACGGGTCAAAATCCAAACCTAGTTTGAATTTTGACTTGCTTCTGAGAAAACTAGAGAATTGGAAAATTATGGGTTAATCTTTTGAAGTTGGGGAGGTCATGTAGGTGCACACAGTTCGCGTACGGTCTGAAAAAACTGTGCTGAAAAATCATGCAAAGTCTCTAGGTGAGACAGTGGGCTCCGCACGGGCGGCAGACGGTTTTCCAAACCATGCGGGTTAGTCGTGCGAAATTCCTAGGTGAGGCAGTGGCAACCGTATGTTTGGCGCACGGTTTACTAAACCGTGCGGGTTAAACATGAGACCGCTTAAAATTAGGGTTTTTAAGTTCTGGGCCAGCCGGGAATTCACAATCTCCTCTTTTTCTTCCAACCAACTAAGGCTTACGTGGGGAGAGTTGGCCGGACCTTCAAATCCATCCTGGATCTTTGTCTAAACTCCATTTCGATCATCGTTTGATGCATTAGAACCCACACAATAAGGCCTTGATTTTCCTTGAGCCGTTTTTCTTTATTTATATTCTAGAACAAGATGTTGGGGTTTGATCGGTTTTAATTATTTTGTAGAACTTCCGCATTTTTGACCATATTGGAGGCTGATATCGATAGAGTATCATCGTACTAGTATGAGGTTGGTGGTGAATATCTTCTTTTGTTTTTTTGTGGTCATTTGGGTAGCGCAGCCTAAGGCGCATATTTGGGTATTTTTAGAGAGACCCTAATTTATCTTCTATTGCATCTTAAGTTGTTTATTACACCTTTGGGTATGCCCTTTGTCATGTCTTGATTGAGCAGGGCCGAGCGATAGGTCGTTCCTCACATAGGGAATTTCGGCCGGGGGTGCCAAAATTATAATACATGAAATGTTTTGGTGTAAAACTACTAGGTTTAGATATTTAAACCATGATATGAATTGTTGGAGACCTTAGAAACTTTAGTGCTAGTATGGGGCGAGACTTGTTTAGTGTAATTAATTTGTTTAGATGGTTTTTCCTGTTGTGTGTTCTGTTAAAATGTGATTATATATGTAATTTGTGATTTTTCCTATGCTGCAACCTTTTGGTTGCGATGGGCATGGCCTAAGATACTTGGTTGGTTTTGACCACGAGATTGGGTGTCGTGGGCATCTATTTGAGGCAGTATGACTATTAGGTTGGGATTTTCCCAAGGTTACATTCGGTGGTTTTAACCACGGGATTGGGAATCATGGATTTTGGCTTGAGAAAGGATGACTGTCAGGTTGGGCATGGCCCGGGTTACTTGGATGGCAAGGCCATCAGACTTGAGATGCATGGTTGCAGGGACACAAGGTGGCATATGTGTAGTGGCTTAGGTACTATTTTTATTATTCCCTCTCACCCGGAACATTGAGTAGTGTGCACAGAGAGATACTCCGTGATGAGGTGGTGTTGACCACTCGTGTGGGTAGAGGCCCTCGTAGATGCGGTTTAGGTATTTTTGTTGGGGGGTACTTGTCGTAGAAAGCCACCTGGGAGGTGAGGAGCCTCTAGGGGATAGCTTTGGGGCTATCAGGTTGGGGGCAGAGGCTCAACGTGATTTGAGGGCAGGTGACGTTGTCCCTCCAGTTACTTATTTGAGGGAAGGTCTCACTGTCCCTCTAGTTACTTATTTGAGGGGGGATATCGTCGTCCCTCCAATTACTTTACTTGAGTGCTGACATCATTGTCCCTTCGATTATTTATTTGAGGACAGGAATCGCTATTCCTCCGGGTTACTTCTTGGGTGTGCCTTCGGGACATCGGTACTTGAGGCATGAGGTTTAAGGATACACAAGGTGCCGGGTTACTATTCTTGGGCGTGCCTTTGGGACATTAGTACTTGAGACATGCGGTGTCAGGGGCACATGGTGTCGGGGTCCATGATAAAGAATCTGGTGTTGGCCTAAGCAGGTGGCACTCCATGGTGTCCACTGAGCACCAGTGGATTTTGTGTTTATTTGTGCATCATACTGTTTGTTGTTTTCCTTATAAATGCATGCCTGCTTAAACACTTATAATTGGTACACACCGTTGGGTGGTATCCTACTGAGATTTGTCTCACACCCTACATGGGCCCTTTGGGATGCATGCAGAATTTATGGATTTACATGTAGGAAAGAGACCAGCTTCAGGAGCTGGGATGCATTAGTTGTAGCATGCATATGATATGATACTTGAGGTATTACCTAGCTATAGTTTATCTTGTTTGTTTCCTTTCCTGTATTATCATGCTTATTTGTTGTAGATACTATTGTTTATCCATTGGCACCCTTTTTATATTCAGATATGTCTGACCTGCTTTGGATTCATGTTTTATTGTTCAATGGTTGTTACATGTGTTCAGAATGTTGTTGTATTTATTTCCACTATTGTTGTTATATTTATCGCTTCCACTATTTGTCTATATTGATTATGCTTCCACTCTGTGGGTCTGGTTTGAGTCTGCTGAGTATTTTATTCTGCTGCATCTTTACTGTTATAATTGGCCCAGTACCATTATTATTATCCTCTGAGAGGGTATAGCCTCCCCACTATGCCTATCAGACCCTTGCTGCTAGTCGGCAGCATTTGGAATTCGGGGAGGTGCACCTAAGGTCATAACACCCGACCCGTTTAGCACTGTTTGGGTGGTTGTTTGGGTCCCGGTCGTTACAAAGTGGTATGAGAGGACTTCTTGACATAGATTTAGTAGCTAGGCCTTGCTGACTACTAATGATTTTGAGACTTCTCTTTTTATTTTTGATGGTTTTACTATTTCAGATATGGTATACTGGAGATAGGTTGTTACTAGAACTGAGCTTCTAGCTTGTACTAGGGTGCATGTAGCCCCAGGTACGAGGGATGGACCAAGTTAACTTGTATTGGAATTACTATTGATTTTTCTTATATTACAGTTTATATAATTTCCACCTCAGTGGATCACTTGGTCTGTGATGTTATTGATTGTGATATGTTACCCTTGACCCGGTGCGGTAAGGGAGAATTGGACCTTGGCCTAGTATGGTGAGGATTGTTTTCCTGACTTTTAATAGGAACAATTTAGGGTATTTTAATTTAATAATTGCATGTAGGCTTTGTGAAGTGATAAAGCCATGTGAATAAAAATCAATTGCAATAATTTGTTTGCTCTGAAATGTGAATTGGTGAAATTCCTGATACAATTGTTTGTTTATTTTAATGTTTTATCCCATGCTTTGTATATTTTTATAATTTCATGTAGCGGGATATTTGGGCATGGATCTCATGAGAGCAAGAAGGTACTATCAGTTGAGGTGATTTTGATCACTAGGATTGGGCAACTCGGTCATTGGTTTGAGGCAACATTAGTTGTCAGGACGAGCATGGCCCGATGTACTTTTGATACTTGGCTCTATTAAGGGTGGGTAAGGAGGCCATGAGGATGGGATGTCGTGGGTCATGGGTAGAAGTGGGGGAGAGTAAGGGTAGAATTCATACACTTCCTTTTACTGCTTTCTTATCTGTGTTGAATATATGTTGATATATATATATATATGGGATGCCTGACCATTATAGGTATTCATCGGGTTCCTCCTACACGTCTCGATGGAGCGTCAGGCAAGTGAGGATACAATACTGTAGGTGTAGGATCAGGTTCAAGATTCGGTACAGGCAGAGCACGAGCCGCAGGTAAAGGCTCAGAGAGAGGATCAGGTTCAGGATCTAGTGCATGCAGGAAAATAGTCAGGTTTGGCAGCATTTGGGCCATGGCTGGACGATCAGCTCCCCGCTAGCCTAGTACGTGTCTTCCAGGGGATCGATAGAGGTGCATAGGGTATAGATCAATCTACGGAATATTTGATGTGGGAGTTCTAGTCATAGCACCCGCCTCTTTTTCATGGTGATCATGGTCCATAGGTAGCTGGGAACTGGATAGAGAGCATGCATATGATCATTGACCAGCTCGAGATGCCTCCAGGGCAGAGGGTAAAGCTGGCGACGTACATGCTGCGAGGACCAGAAAAGGGTTGGTGGTATGTGCAGGTTCAAGCTTGCAGGCATGAGGGACTAGCATGGAAGGACTTCGAGGACAGGTTCTTCGATAACTTTTACCTTGAAACACTGAGAGAAGAGAGAGCTCGGGAGTTCTTGAGCCTTCAGTAGGGAGAAATGTCCATCATGGACTATGCAGCTACCTTCACGGAATTGTCTCTCTTTTCACCTAGTATGGTAACTGATGACTTAGATAAGGTGAGGAACTTCGAGGATGGATTATGACACGTCATTGGGGTCCAGGTGAATATTTTCAGGCTGGGTGATTTCTCAGAGGTAGTGAACCAGGTGCCCATAACAGAGGGAAAGCAGAGGTATAGGCCATAGGTTAGCTGGGAAAGAGCTTCCGGTGATGGTTTAGATAGCAGGAAGTGAGGACTGGATGAGTTCCAGCAGGGCAGTCAGGCCAAAGACATAGCTAGACCACCTCGTAGTAGTTCTGCAGTAGTTTGCTTCCAGTGTGGAGAGCCAGGACATGTTCAGACTTAGTACGATAGGCCTCCAAAAGAGTGTTAGGCATGTGGCCAGGTCGGGCATCTAGAGAGTTTTTATAGGCAGCCTTTCTAGACAGCTGGCAGATAGGGACCAGGAAATATGGTGGCATCCGGAGTTGGTTCAGGTTAGGTAGCAGGACGGTGTAGTCGAGATTCAACTGCATGTTGCGGACATGATAGAGATAGCGGGATCCAGCTGAGGGGTTAGTGGCCAGTTACTGGAGAAACACCGTAGAGAGGTCAGGCATCAGGAAGCCGTACATCAGGCTAGGTGCACGTCGTGGAGTTTTCAGAGGCTGAACAGGACATTGAGCCGATGACAGTTATAGGTACACCACGGGTGTGGCCATGAATCCATTATTCTCATTTGGGATGACCTGTAGAGGTATGTCTATTTTGGGTGCACGTGACGCATAAGACCTATGTTGATTGACTAGATGTTAGTAAGTGGGTTTAGTGCCATATTAGGTGCGTGATTTTTTATATATATGTTTATGTATGAGGTTCCATGGGCGTCGGGGCATCGAGTATGTGGGTTACATGAGGTTCCATGGGAATTGGGGCATCGAGGATGCGACTTACTTGAGGTGCTAGGCACCAGGTTCAATTTGAGCATCCATGGAATGCAGGACCTTGTGGAGGGGTACACCAATGCGGTGCAGGATAATTTTGGGTGTCGTAAATGACATGGGAGCTCTGATGAGGAGCAGGGGTGACGATGCATCATGGGACGACGTTGAGTCCAGAACACAGGTTTGCGAACCTTTTCTTGTTCTGAGTTATGTCGGGTTGAGACCGAGTTAAGAGATTCCTAAGGTAGGGATCCCTCGAGGAACTTTGCCAGAACCTTGTGACTAGGGAAGTGTGGGTTGATTTGACCTGGGTGGTCTGTTCTGTTCCATCCCTGAGTTTAATTTTATAGATCAGGTATGAGCTATGTTAAGGTGGGGAGATTGTAAGAACCTGGGATTTTGGAACGGGTCAAAATCCTGACCTTATTTGAATTTTGACTCACTTCGGAGAAAACTAGAGAAATGGACAATTCAGGGTTAACCTTTTGATGTTGGGGAGGTCGTGTAGGTGTGAACGGTTGGTGCACAGTCTGAAAAAACCTTGCGGACAAAACGTGCAAAGTCTCTAGGTGAGACAGTAGGCTCCACACGGGCGGCGCACGGTTTTCCAAACCATGCGGGTTGGTCGTGTGAATTTCCTGGGTGAGGTAGTGGCAACCGCACGGTTGACTTATGGTTTGATAAACCATGCGGTTTAACTGTGTGGCCACATAAAATTAGGGTTTTTATGTTTCGGGCCACCTCAGAATTCCCTTTCTCCTCCTTTTCTTCCACCCACTCGGGGCTTACGCGGGGAGAGCTGGCCAAACCTTCAAATCCCTCCCAGATCTTCATCCGAACTCCATTTTGAGCATCGTTTGATGCGTTAGAACCCCCTCGGTAAGGCCTTGACTCCCATTGATCCTTTTTTCTTTAAATATGTTCTAGAACAAGTTTCTGGGGTTTGAGCGGTTTTGATTCTTTTATAGATATAACACGTTTTAGACCTAATTAAGGACTGATATCGAAGGAGTGTCATCGTACTAGTATGAGGTATGTGGTGCATAACTTTTTTTTGTTTTTGTGCTCATTTGGGTAGTGCATCCTAAGGCGCGTATTTGGGTATTTTGAGAGAGACCCTAATTTATCTACTATTTCATCTTAAGTTGTTTATTACACCTTTGGGTATGCCCACTGTCCTATCTTGATTGAGCCGGGTCGGGTGAGAGGTCGTTGCTCACATGGGGAATTTCGGCTGGGGGTGCCAAAATGATAATACTTGATAGGTTTTGGTTTAAAACTCCTAGTTTTTTCTATTTAAACCTTGATATGAATTGTTGGAGACCTTAAAAACTTTAGTGCGGGTAAGGGGCAACACTAGCTTAGTGAAATTCATCTATTTAGATGGTTTTTCCTGTTATGTGTTCTGTTAAAATGCGATTATATATGTGATGTGTGATTTTGCATATGCTAGAAACATCGGGTTGTGATGGGCATGGCCTGAGTTACTTGGGTGGTTTTGACCATGGGATTGGGCGTCATGGATGTTGGCTTGAGGTAGTATGACTGTGAGGTTGGGCTTGGCCTAAGGTTACTTTGGTTTGTTTTAACCATAGTATTGGGCGTCATGGATGTCGACTTGAGGTTGGTTGATAGTCAGGTTGGGCATGGCCTAGGTTACTTGGATGGCAAGGCCATTATACTTGAGCGGCATGGTCGCAGGGACTAGAGTTGTTAGATATGTAGTGTCTTAGGTACTATTTTGGTGATTACTGCTCACCCGGAACTTTGAGTAGTGTGCACACAAAGATAATCTTTGATGAGATGGTTTTGACCACTCGTGTGGGTAGAGGCCCTTGTAGACATGGTTTAGGTATTTTGGTTGGGGGTGCTTGCCGTAGAAAGCCATGTGGGAGGTGAGGAGCCTCCAGGGGATTTCTTTGGGGCTATCAGGATGGGGGCTGAGGCTCGCAGTGATTTGAGGGTAGGTATCTCTGTCCCTCCGGTTACTTATTTGAGGGCAGATATCACTGTCCCTTCGGTTACTTTATTTGAAGGTAGACATCAATGTTGCTCCAATTATTTATTTGAGGGCAATCATCATTGTTCCTCTGGGTAACATCTTGGGCGTGCCTTCGGGACGTCGGTACTTGAGGTATGAGGTGTCAGGAGCCACAGGGTGCCAGGTTACTATTCTTGGGCGTGCCTTCGGGATGTCAGTACTTGAGACACATGGTGTTAGGGGTACATGGTGCCGAGTTTCAAGACAAAGATTCTGGCATTGGCCGAAGTAGGTGACACTCCATGGTGGCTGCTGAGCACCAGTGGAGTTAGTGTTTATTTGTGCATCGTACTATTTACTATTTTCCTTATAAATGAATTCCTAGTTAAAAAATTATATTAGGTATGCACCATTGGGGGGTATCATACTGATATTTTTCTCACACCCTGCATAGGCCCTTTGGGATGCGTGTAGACTTTATGGATTTACATGCAGGAAAGAGGCCAGCTTCAGGAGTTGGGATGCATTAGTTGTTTCATGGAGATGGTATAGACCTTTAGGTCTTACCAAGCTGGAGTTTATCTTTTTTTTGTTTCCTTTCCTATACTAGCATGCTTACTTGTTGTACCTATTATTGGTTAGACATTGGATCCCTTTTTATATTTAGATATGTCTGACCTGCTTTGGATGCATGTTTTATTGCTCAGTGGTAGTTACATGTGTTCAGCATGCTGTTATATTTATTTCTACTATTTTTGTTATATTTATTGCTTCCGATGTTTATCTATATTGATTATGCTTCTGCTCTCGGGGTCTGGTTCAAGTATGCTAAGTCTTTTATTCTACTACATATTTACTGTTATACTTGGACCAATACCGTTGTTATTATCCTCCGAGAGGGTATATCCTCCCCACTGTACCTATCAGACCCTCGGTGCTAGCCGACATCCTTTGGCTTTCGGGGAGGTGCACCTAAGGTCATAACACCCGACCCATTTAGCACTATTTGGGTGGTTGTTCGGGTCCGGGTCGTTATAGTAACACTCCAATATTTCAATGTACGTTATCTCATTAAATTAATTTAATAACTTTCACTACACGCAACATCGATTTGAAGCGCATCACAACCTATCAAACTAGCCATTTAAAAAGTTTTTATGAATAGTTTTCACCACATTTTTAATTTTATATATATGTTATATAATTTTAAAATTCATATTTTGGGTTTTTTAGAGATAATATAAGGACAAATTCCACTTTTTAGATAAAAGAAGTATTTTTCAAAAATAAAGTTTTATGCATTTTAATGGAAAGCCCTTTTTAAATCCAATATTTGAAAATTTTATATATTCTATTTAATTAAATTGAATTCTTATTTAGAACAGGGACATAAAAATTTTGTTTGGATATATTTTTGGTACTTTTCTAAAAAGTTTCATATGTTGATCTATAGTGAAAACTACTAAATTTTTATTGAAAATAACTTTTTGAATCGAAAAAATTTATAGTGTTCAATTTTGCATTTGAGTTGTTTTAAAGTATAATTTGATAATATTTTTAGCATTAAATATAATTTAGGTAATTTTATGTAATTTCACATTTACATTTGACATGAACCCATGTCAATCTTTTGATAGTTTTTTCTTAAAAACATGCTTTCTGGTTTTGACAATGGGAATTAATTTTAAATTAATAAATGAAACTTATATGTTTTTATTTTGGTAAATAGACATAATTTTTGGATTTGGAATATCAAAATTATCTTAGGGTGAATTTTTGGTATTTTTCAGAAAACATTCAATTTTTTATGAATAGTGAAAACACTGTGTTAGTGTTTAAAACCGACTTTTTATTTAAATAATAATTATTTTTATTAAAATTTATTTTAAACTCCAAATATATAGATAATAACTATATTATAATAATTTAATTCATTGGATTCATTTTATAATAAGATTATATATATAAAATTTTATTGAACTATTTAATGTCTTTTACCCACCTTCTATGCACATTTGAAAATTTTCATAAAACATAATTTTACCAATTTTGTGAATTGAATTTCAAAAATCCGAAATACTCGAATGTCACTAAGGACATAATTTTTATTTATTTTTGATAACCCCACTTTCAAGAAATGAGGGGAAACCCTTACAAGGCTCATAGGCTCCGAGATTACATGGCTCGTAGGCTTATGAGATTACATGACCCAAAGGTCTTAGGGAATTCAACCAGATAATCTAAAAGGAACGTCCCCTCCCTAGTATCTGCATCATGATAGTCACTCTCCACCTTCACATGTCTATATGGCTAGGCTTCTCATTCAAGCACAAGCTAGTCCATATGGCATAACCATACCCTCTCATTCTGACAAATCCATTTGGCTCTGCTCTGGTGAGTGCACCTGCTCTAAATCCTCTTTTAGGGCTACTTCTGTTTTTTGTAGTGTGTCTGGGGAAACTGCATATGGCCTAAAGGCCTTGATATGTTCCAAAGGCCTTGAGATGGCCCGAAGGCCTTAGATGTGGCCCGAAATCCCTACTGACCAGAAGGTCTGGGTGGCCCGAAATCCTTAAGGACTCAAATCCCTAACTGTTGGCCCAAGGTGAATATTTCCAAATGCTATAGTACCGAACAATACCTACTATAGTACTACTATAGTGCCTGTTATAGTGCCCGCACAATGTACAGTACTGCTACAATACTACTACAGTGCCTGTTACAGTACTGCTACACTGCCCGGAAATATGCCTCTACATGGTTTTGAACCTGGGTCATGTGGATGTAATTTAGTATACCTCACCAAATGGGATAAGGCTCATGTTCTTAAAAGACACAGTTGAAATTAGTATGTAAACTTGGTTTAATAGGATGAAAATAATTATTGGTGAATAGTAACTCTTGACTTTTATTTTCCACAGTTCAATGTAAATATGGTAATTAAAGGTAAAAATGATATTATAATTACCCTAACACAAGTCCTAATTCTATTGTATAAGTGTATTTAAACCAAACTCAACGTTAGGACAAAAAATATTATCCTTTTCTATCCACTTGGATTAGATTAGGACTTTTAATCTATTTTATTTAAAGAAGAGTTAAAAGAGTTGAATTCTAATTTTAATAACAAAACCATTTTTAATATAGGGTTATACATAAGATACAATCAAATATAAATATTAATTATAAATCTAAAAATATTTACTATATCTTGGTTTTTTATTTATAATTTTTAGACATTCAACAATTTAATTTATTTAGGACACAATGATGATAGAGTAGTTGCCTTATTAATGAAAGACAAAAATAATTTCTGTTATAAATATTAAAATAAAGGTAAATTGTGACTATTGATGCATTCAAAGATTTTTATAGGTTAATATGACATGTTAAGGTTGATTCAATAATTTTTTTTGAAGTTATCATGTTGTTATAATTTTCAAAAAAAACCAAATACTAAATAGTGTCAAAATTAACATAAATGAGTTTTTAAAAAATTTACTATTTTATTAAATTATATAATAGTCCAAAAAATCTATGATTTATCCAAAGTAGTTATATAATTATAGATACATCATTAATTAACCACATGAGGTTATGTTGTAATTTTATTGTATGTTTATTAAGCATGTATTATAATAATACAAGAAGACATGGTAATGTAAAACTATTCAACTAAGGGTGAAATCTAAAAGATAAGGATAATACGGTGACCTAAACTTGTCTAAAACCTATTGGTTGAGATTATTTCGACCCATAAAAACCTTAGTCTCTAAATAAGTACATTTGGATCTATTATAAACTGAAAATGAGTTTATAATAAATTAGTATTTCAAGCTTTTCCCAAAGTGCCCCTCACCTCTCTTAAAGAAGGGAACATCCCCTTCTCTTATATTTACACCTATAAATCCTTTTGGATCAGTGAAAACCCACTCAAATATCCTCCCAATAACCCTCAATTAATCATAGATACATTACTTTGATCTGAAAGACATCCTATGGAGCTCTTTTGTTCAAATCAAAAGGAAGCACCCGAAGAAGAGGTAATTATTTCATCACCTCTTTCAAATTTATTTTCTTCATCCAGATCCTCTTTCTTTGCTGTTTCCATACCAAAATAATAACATCAGTACAGTCAACATACTATGATTTTATTAAAAATATCATTCAATCATATTCATTATTCTATTCATCCTATGAATGAAAAAGTCACCATTCGTGCGTACGTATGACTTATCGTCTCCACATTGTGGTGTGGTTTGTTATCCAACATTTCATTATTTGAATGAGTATAATAATGAGTATAATTGATTTATAAAATAAATATAAATTTTAAATGATTCTGTAAATATAATGTGTCATCCAAATTACATACTATTTAACAATCAATAGTATGATATTATAGCTCTAGCATACGTATGGCGTACCATATCCACGCCGCAATGAGATTTCGATCTCCATCATAACCTTTCAAGAATAGTTATCATTTGATGATTAAAAATAATGTTTATGAACTTAATATTATTCTTGGTATGAATCAAATAAATCATATCCATAACAAAAATGACTCACCTAACAAATCAAATAAAGGAAAATGAATCAATTAACACCTAAAATATTGATACTACTGGAATATTTTTAACAAAATAATACTAAAGCTTCATATATGATATCATATTTATGTATATTGTTATTTTATAATTTAATAACAATTATTTAACCATTATTCACTAGGTTAACATACCCTCGAATAAGTAAAAGTTCAAGGTAAGGGTTAATTTCACAATCTTATTATTATTCGAATTTGTTTATATTTAAGTATCTACTAGGACTTCTTTATCATCCACATCCATAATTCTTAAAAATTTATTTCAAAAACTTTTTTGCTATTTCTTAAACTATGGGTTAAGTCACTTATACCCTTTTTTTACTATATTGTTATTCTTACTGAGCATCTGTGTTCACCTCTTTCTTATATTTATTTTTTCCAGGATGTGAAGAATTATATAATGAACGACCTGTAAGAATAGGCTAAGGGATATGAGTGTGTTCAGAGGAGACACAATTTTTTTGTTTTTCCATTTCATTATGTAATGTGAAACTTATGTATATATATAATACTTCCAAGGCTACTAAATTGATCAGTCTTTCGGGACATGATCTCTTATGATAATGCTAATTTTCTGTAATAATGCAACAACTCTAAGTAACTGGGGTCAAGGAATTATAGAAGGGATCTTCCTTTAGTCTTACCATTGTAAATAGCTCAATTATGTATGTGGCTAGAATATTGATCATGACCATGACTATGTCTTCTTCTGTCATGGTGTCCATTGTGGCCTCTACCAAAGGTCCCCTGATTTGGCATATGGAACATGGGTTTGTATATGTTCTCATAATAAGAAAAAGTATTGTTTAATTTAATGAAATTAATGGAACTAAATATAAAAATATTCATCTGATGAGGATTCCTTCAGGTGGGACAATTCTCATATAACTATTTGGTGGGATCGAACATGTTGTCTTACTGTAAGCATGAAATTTGAGAGTGTCAGAACTACCTTCTGAATCTATGTAGGCTCATCCTTATATATTTGTTTTTTTCTTCTGCTCATGTCATTTCCTAGAAGATATGATTTTGTAGGATTGTGCTTTCGGTGATATAACTTTTAGTATAGTAGAGAAAGATGAAGGTATGGTTTGTGGATTTAACTATTCCATAGGGATAAAATGAGTTCATTTGATTGTTTTCTTGTCCATATAATCCTTGAAATTATGTAATATGTTTCTATTAAATTTTTTCCATTCAACTTATTCCTGAGGGCAGTGGAGGAAATACTAGAAACTTGTTTTGGTGGTTTATCCAACATCACTTCCCCAGAATAAACCATCTTTTGTAGGATGTATTTAAAGAAAAAACTATATTGAATTTTATGACATGACATATGATGATATGATATATAATTTAGGGGTTCATAAAAACCAATTTTTTTCCAGCCTATGGGTCACTATAAGCTTCAATAAATTATTTTCCATGGATGATATAAATTATGTTGAAAACTTTTCACCCTAGAAGGAGTAAAATATATTATTTTGGCCCTCAAATTTGGAACATTTAGGCTATCTCAACTCAACTAGGTAGGGGTATTATTACTTGTGCTATCATTAAGAATGTGGGGTCATATAATGAGGTACAAGATTTCAATCTGAAGCTATCATATAGGCTACTATTAATGTGACTCTTGTGGTTTCCATTTTACCTATTCTCTTTCCCAAGCTTTACAGTACAAGTTGTGAATTGGCCTTAGTTCACAAAATTGAATCCTATAACCATTTTTCTACTATATAAATATCCTAAAATCCCCCAAGATACATTATTATAATTATTTTAATTCACAATTCATCATGAATATTCTCAATGTAATGACCTGAAAAATCCTCTTGAGGAAGCTTCAAATTTGAGTGATTCCAAATCTCCCACCAATAAATAAAATATGAAACCCTATTATTTTCTCCCTATCATTACCTAGAGATATCAAGGGTCATCATATTCTACAACATATAGATAAATTGTTAAAGGAATTTTCTTCAAATATCTTCCCACACTTTAATTGATCGGGCTGGTAGACTGGAATACCAGGTGAATCCTAGTCCCTATATTTTCTACATGAAACACCTGAGTTTGGATTAATTTTTATATTTGATGGATTCGATCATCAGACAACACTAAGAGGTGAAGTGAATCAGATGATAATTGAGATCCTTTGAGCCATTGAATGTTAGGATTTTAGGATTCTCAATGTTTGGTGGGGGAAGAGTCGCATCAACCCATTCAAGGTATGGCTTCCTCTCTAATTTTAATAGTGGAGTTCATCCTTCCACAACTTCTAATTGAATTTCTAGGGACTCGATAGTGTCAACGAGCTATGGAGGAATAAGAAAATTTGTATGATCTAGAATAGGATAAAAAATGGGTTTATAAAACTATATCAGTTCTTTCTACACTGGAGATGGGTAACCTATAAAGGCTAGATTGTGAGTATGAATATGACCTAGCTTCGGTCTCATCACCAATGGTGGGAACTGCTGATATTTTTCTGTTTTGGGTAAAAGTATATTTTTTATAAGTATCCCATATTGAATAGATGCTTATATTCAATATTAGTTGTTTCGATTAATCATTTTTTTAAAGGTACATCTGCTAGTAATGCGAGATGAGACTCTTCTTGAGGAACATATCTCACAGGGGTGTTTTGCTGGAATAGTTATTCATTTATTTTTCTATAATCATTCCTCGCTTTCTAATAATTAGAAATTTGTTCCTCATGTTTTATAGTTTCAACCAATACAGATATAGGGTGATACATAGTTTCACCTTATCCATTTTCCTTTGATGAATCACAACAAGTTCGTGGTAAGGGATAATTTGAGAGATTCACAAAATTAGTAGTGAGACTATGGTTCTTGGTACATACACCTTCATTAGTCACATTAATATAGACTATATTTTGGATGGAAATATCCTTCTTTGTTCTCCATATATCAGCTTCATGTTTTTCATCATCCACAGGGTTGGTGCTAATGATGTTCACCAATTCATAATGCATTAATGGTGTCACATTAGTACTCGAATAAAAGGAGGTTCAGTCACCCCATTAACAGTTACTCAAAGAAATATGATCTTCAGTAGTGGTTAGACCCTAGATAGATCACTCTTGTTTCTGCCATCGGTGGGTCTTTGTCTTCTCCTTCAATGATTCTATTAGATTCTTCTTTTTAAAGGTTATTTGATTCGAATCTGTAAATATTTTCATCTTTTGTGTGGTAGTTGACTAATATGGGTCATGAAATGGGATAATGTGGGATGGTTCAACATTAATAACTCTTACTAACCTAGAAAATTATATCCTCCATTGTGGAGGGTTGAGGTAAAATTATCCCTATCCCTAAGAGATGGGGTTGTTCCTATCCTACTACTGAAAAATTTTGAATCGGATTTGTCAGCCCTGTAATGATGTGATAAGTTAGAAATTCCTTTTGTCATACATGCATGTTTGGGTCATGTATCACTATAGTTTCAGATATCATGATTTCCATCTTCATCTTATGGATCCCTATTTTATCATGATCCACATGCACCGTATGATCTACAAGCGAGCTAATTTATTTCAAAGGGATTTTTATTTCTTGTAAATTGGCCAACCTTAAATGAGAATTCTACTCTAATTTTTTCGATGACTCATGAAAGAATTTTTCAATGGAATGCTCTCATCGATATTGATGCTTATGTGATATTTTCAAGGCTGATTCTTGTTAAAAATTCAAATTTTTATAGGCATAGTTTTCTTCTAATAGATTACTAGAAGTAATTACTTTTCATGATGTCACCTCTAGTGAGCACTATTGATCAAAGAGTGGGGTAAACCGCAATGACCCATGCTCACCCCATACCCTGATTCGGATACTAGCTAAGGTTTTGGTGATCAACTGGTGTAGATTTTTCAATGTATTAATACAAGTACATTAGATACCCTCTTTTTATTTCTCTAATATAGGGTTTTGTATATAAGGAAGGGAAGTTAAGTCAATTTGATTACATAGTTATTCTATTACTTTGACCTGAACTTCATATCCATTATAAGGAAATAATTTAGCCCTCATGTGATAAATTTTATCTATTGATTCAATAAAAATAGTCTACACATTCTTATAAAAATGTTCTTAGAATGACATATAAAGGTTTGGATAAGGGCCAAAACATGTTCGAGATATTCTCTTTCTCCAATTGTTTACTTATGAAAAATAAATCTAATTCAAAATCTATAGGATATTCCGCTACCTGGTCTGACCAATTTGGATGTTTCCCATATTAATTATTATAAATAGTAGAATTTCGGGGAATCTTTTTTACTATTTTAGAATAAATACTATCTTATTGTGGTTTCGAGAAAGACTATTATCTTGGATTGTCTTAAGGTTGAGAAAGGATATCACTTCTCAATGACGAGGCCTCAAGTATGACTCGACCCATCTTCCAAGATGTTCCATTATATGGGGTATTTTTAATAATTGATTTTGAAGGGGATGAACTTCATGGAAAATGAAATCATGTAGATGATTACCACTATGGATTAATATTTGACTGTAGGGAAAAATCTTGTAGCATTAACACTGGGGAGGACCTTTAAGGTGGAACATGGGAAGGGAAGGACCTTCATCCCTTTTGATCTTCCAACCATAAGGAGTGTTTTCATGGTACACATTAGGGGAAGGGATTCCATAATCAGTTGTTTTATAACCACGAAGGAGGCCTTCATGGTAAATATTCTTGGGATAACATCCAAAGATATTGGTGGAGAGGGTGTGAGGATAACCTTTTCAACTGATGATACCATAATTTGGTAATGAATCATAAAGATCTTGGGTATACATTTATTGATGGTTAATAGTCTCAATAACTCTAGCCTTAAGTAAGGTAGGATTATTGGAATGCTCTTGGTTTTTGATATTACTTGGGTGGCACTTTTTTTTGGGTTCTCTCCTTTAGGATACTGGAGTAGTGTGTTGTGGACTGTGACTTTAAAACATAGGATCCCACCAAGATGACTATTATTAAACTCATGGGATTTTCCAAAAATCATATGTAATTATAAAGGGATATATGAATTCTTAGTAGTGGCCACTGGGATGGACTGCTGACCTCTAGTTCTGAAAAGGATATATACTCGAGATTATTGTCCATTTATCATAGAATTTTGACAATGAACATCCTGGATACGATCATAGATATGTGTCCTCTCCTAAGTGGACATCATGTTATGCTGATAGTATAGTTTGATTATGGAGATGGGGTTACATGCCTGATTTCTCACCACTATTGTTATGGTCATTATTTCCTGAAATGCTTGTAAAATGTGGATAGAAACCCCTATATGTTCTTCTAGTGTCACCAAGAAATATTGAATTACGTCTCCAGCTGTAATAGGAATATATTCCCATTATATGGTTGGATGAGTGATATATCTTTTCTCTTATCCTCCATTTCTTTTTAGGGTATACCTATAATAATCATGTGTGCATGCAGAGATATGGGCGGACCCCCAATTTAAATTTGGGGCATGCCAATAAATTTCTTTGGTGGCTGCCAAATTGTATTGGAATGATTGGTGTGAATAATTAGGTATATATTCGTTCATTAAGGTTTACATCATGTATTTTGGGTGAGATTATCCTGAAGGAACATGGATATGATCTTGTTCCCTATTTTTTGATCCCCACCCTCGGTGGTTTGTCCTGCGTGCCCAGGTTAGATTGACCTAAGTCGGATCCCATAGGGTGAAATCCTCATCATGTTGAAGACTTTTTGTAACACTACAATAGAGGTGGTTCTTATTAGAAATATCCCTTCGCAGTAACTCCTATCTTATTGATATGAGGCCATCATTGACCTCTTGATCTAATTCCCTAAGGTAAGGTTGGATGCTATTATTTTGTTTTGTGAAAGGATCCCAAAATTGTTTCAGATGTGAATGTGTAATTTCAGTTTTTTGGCCACCAACCATCATTGAGTCGATAGTTTTTGGGGATTCATGTCATGAAGGGTTACATATGTAGCCTCCAATGTAAGGATAGTACTAATATGGTGGTACTATAAAGAAAACACATTTTAATGTCGATGTTGGATACACAGGGTGTGTAATGGGGTCCTTTGGTTAGATGAAGATACATATTGTGTAGTTTTTGATGTGTATGTTCTTTCTAGTTGAGAGGATACCATTGGATTAAAGGCAGTTCTTTTGACAGTGCCTATAAACTTTAAATAATAAATAGAAACAATAGAATTTAATATATAAGCATCACATTAGGCAAACTCAAATGCAATTGACTATCAAACTAGATACATGTTTGTACCACTTTCACTTTATATTACTAAGAAAGGGGAATGACATAGGGGTGATGTAATTATTTTGGTTAATTGAAGGGTTAATGATGGGTTCACTATTTTCTGTTTCATGCCCACTCACGGTGGGTTGGTTTCCAAAGTCGTTTGTTTATGGAACTGGAAATACCCATTGGGTCTCCTATATATGAAGAATCATGGGAATTATTTCAAAATGCAGCTAGTCATCGAGGAACATAAAAAATGACACTTTAGGAATCACAGTGGTTGAGAGGATGGAATTTTGGGATCATGAAACCCTTTTACAAGGAATTGTTGTGTACTTCAGTACTCTTATTTATATTTAATATTTATTCATGAATTATTTTTAAATTCAAATTATGGAACCAGTCATCAAAATGTATTAAATATAAATTATAAGAATGAGTTAATGATAAACCATCTATATGTTTTTTAGGGTCTCTATATATGGAACCTTCTGTAGGTATCCCATGTTCTTCATTAATGGAGCCATCTTGGTAGCATCTGTTGTTTGGTGATAACATTTTAAAGCCACACTATGAGGCACTCTGAAATTTAAAATCATTTTTCAAGATGGTATTTGTTTCACTATTGCGATCAAGCCCATGGCAGGGGATTCTAACATATCCTTGTGAGTGGAATCAAAACTCATGTAGTTTGGTTCCACATAACAAGATACATCATTACATTTAAGGTCATATGAAAATGAACAAACCATGAAGTTTAACATCATGAAACAATTAAGTCTAGGAAGAAAGGTCCTATAAAATTTTGTAGTTGGAATTTTGTCAAAACAACCTTAGGGACCTCAAAAGAAGATGGCCCTTATGGTTGAATTCAAACTTATTGGGAGTATGGACCATATAAGATTAGGGTGAGTTATGAGTTCTAGGTTTCAACCTTGAGAGGGCTTCCTATGTTACCCATTTGCATATGAATCAAAGCCTATGTAGTTAAATTTTTTTGGGTATAACACCCATATAGGATGAACATTCGGTTTCATTATTGTGAATATAATCCATATATGGTTTGTATCAGGGGTAATATGGCCCTCTAAGAGGATGGTAACATGGTTTTGGGACTTACTCCTAGTAGGAGAAACACATGGTGATATTTTATCAAGCTAGAAACATGAACACCCTGACCTATAATCCCACATCAATCATGATCTATGTAAGAAAAATTAACAAGTGTAAGATATTTCATTTTGAACAATCTAATAAGTTTTCTAGTGGATGAGGGTGAGGAAGTGGAAGGCAGAAGAATGTCACCTAAGAAAGACTCAGTGATTAATATAAGATGGATTACCATTTTAAGATCCCCCTCCCTTCTCTTTCTATAGGTGGAAGACTAGAAGAGGGAAGGGAAACAAGTAACGTATATCACAGCCTAGTCCAAGAATAAATCAAAAACTATCCTGAGGGTTGGGATCCTCGTTACCTTAAGAATGTATTATTAAGGACATTCTAATGATCCTACCTACTATAAAGGTTAAATGGAAGAATTTATTTAAAATAGAAATTTATAATCAAGAGTGATCATCAATGTTCAATAGGTTCTGATCATGTATGTGTTGATTTTTTGGAAGAGGTATTGGCTTTCTCACCATCAGACACTAGATCTAGAGAAAGGAGGGTCCCATCATTGGAGATATGGAAAAGGGGCCTAGAAGGTTCTTTTTCTAGGTGATGCCAGGGAAAATTGGAGGGTGCCTTCCAAGGTTATACCCAGGTGATATGGCATTGAATTCACCCAGTTGATGTCTAGGTGTGTTGGGCGATACCTCCCCTAGGTATTTCTTGGGAGAATTTAGATGAAGAAAATCCAAGGCAACCAAACATGTTAAAGAATTTTCATGGGCCTCGAAGGGTCTCCTAATATGCTCATGGAAATGACTCAAGCAAGTACCGAGCTTGGGTATTGGATTTCATGATAGTAATTTTTGACTAGAGGGAAGTGGATCCTCACGAAAGTACATTGTTTTTTAGAAACTATAAGAATTCTAGTCCTTGGATACGCATTTAATTACCTATTATTTTGAAGAATGGGGAGATAACTGGAGTGTTATAAGGACATTAGTAAAGGAAATTTTCAAGAATATATTCTAGTGGTTTCTTTAGAAATCCATAAATGTTAAATGGGGATCCCAAGGGTCCATTTATTGATAAACTCATGACCCTTGTAGAAGGAGGTGGTTTACACAAGTAACTCACATAGGTCTCTCATGAAGGTATTTCACACATGTGTGGCCTATGTGAAGCATTGGCGGCACAAGTCTAAATGATCATGAGTCTCTAGGTACACATGTTTGGACCTTAATGATTCTATGTGTGTTCATGTTTTCCCTATGTGATGCTGCTAGATGTGCATTTTAGACATTCCCGATGATATATGGTGCGCAGGTCGAGCCTTATCAAGACCACTTGGGGAACTGCAAGTGATCAGTGATGTCTTTCATATGACTATTACTTGAGGTGTTAGACATTGAATCCTATCCACCTCAAGTACAAAATGGAGTGTTAATAATATAGATACATATATATATTAGAGTGAGTTTGTATAAATAAACAAAAAATATTATTTTTTGTAATATTATATAAATATATTCATTTTATTAAAACAAAGATATGAATTTTAATTAATATTATATATATATATTTTTATATTTTATCAAAAGGGTCCCTCAACCAAAAGGCTAAGGTATTTATTCATACAAATTAGTTACAAGATTTTGAAATGGGAAATCTTGTTACAATATTTTTCATAAAAAGAGCACACCTCAATAGGGAGATCATCTGACTAAGTGAGGGTCACACCAACACCCACGTTAGCAGTCTCATCCACAACCATGTTGGCCTCCTGGAATATACTATTGATTATGAAGATGAGTCTCATAATCATGTTTATGAATTCCATCCTATTGGCTCTAAGTTTCCATGAGAAATTAAACACATTATTCCTGATAGCCCGTACAACGGTGGAAGAGTCACTTTCCAACCAATGATTATTCTATCCATTCATTTTGGAAAACAAAATAGCATTAACATTTCCAAGAATATCTACTTCAAGAGCGGTGGAAACACCACAAGATCTTTGAAAACTCCCCAAAACATGATCAGTATGGTCATGAAAAACATCACCAAACCATGAGAGACCAACATTTCCCTTAGACGCACCATCAGTATTAAAAATAATCTAGCTGGGGAAAGGGGGATACCTAAACACTTCAAAAGTACCCATAATTGGTTTAAAATTCTACTGAAAATTATGTTTCCTTAGAATAACGAAATCCTTCATGTTATTGTCGTAGAACCCCATCTAAACAGACCAGGAATATTTTACATTAGTGACAATTTACTTCAAAACTAGCTACAAGAAGACAAATTTCCCCTCATAAAATGAGGGTTTCTATCACATAAAAATGGAATGTAAGTACTCCAAAATAGTAATAAAAACATGGAGCATACCAGGGTAGATAGAGGAAGAAATAGATTGTAATGTAGGAGGGCCTACAGACCTAAAAACTTAATATTAGACAGCATAAACACATCATGAATTTCCTTCCAAATAGTAGTTGTTGTCATGTAGTAGAGAAAGAGATGCTCAGAATACTCTCTATGATGATGGAATAGGTTACACTAAAAATATAGAGGGATGTAGAATTTTTGAATAATTTCAGTTGTGGGCACATTGTTATAATAACTCATCCAAATAAGTGTTAACCTAGAGGGTTTAGTACAATACGAGTTGAAATATGAAATCCAATTAAAGTATATAAAATTATTACAAGTGGTATTCTGATAAAAAATCTTGTGGGAAAGTAATCCATCATGGACCAGCTCATAGAACTGTATATTTGAGTAGGGAAAAACTTCATATCTAACCACGATGGAAAAAAAAGTCATCATACATAATGACATGAGGATCATAAAATAAATCATTAATTTAGATATGAGCATCATCATTTGAAATAGAGGGCTGAAAGTTATCGATGAGAACCGAACTTGTCCAATTATCGAGCCAAAACATAATGTGTTTGTCTTTCTTAACAATCCGTCTCAAGAACATCATTATACTATGAAAAGTATCTCTCATTAATATCCAGATAGAGGAAGCCATGTAATAGTCACTACCCTGAATTATTTTATCAGAGAAGTGATTTTTAAGAAACCCCAAAGAGTCTGAATAACTTTGCATTATATTCCATGTGAGTCTAGATTTAAGAGAAATTCTGAAAAGTAAAATATTTTTAATATGAATTCAACAATTGGATAAGGACTTACAATAGGTTTTCCAAGGAATGGTAACCAGATTTCTTTCATGTATATTCCCACTCTATGTGAATTTCTTGATGTACCCATTTAGTAATTCGATGACTCCCCTTGGACACTTATAAACCATGAAAGAATATACTAATTTAGATTCAAATAAAGCCTTCACCAAGATAATAAACCCAAACATGGACAAACCCTTCCCCTTCTAAGCAGAAAGCATCCTAGTGACCTTATCAACAATATCTGCAAAATATAGGGCTTTTTGCCTTCCCAAAAATAAAGGAGCCCCAAGATAAGTAAAAGGCATAGACCCCTCTCTGATTCCAAACAACAAAAAAACACATATTTTTTATGGAATTTGTGAAATTCTTCTCGAAAAGGGTAACGGATTATTTTTGGCAATTGTTCTACCCAGAAATATGCACATAATGATGCAATATCTTCTTGAGGACTCAGATGTTATTTTAACTCCCCTTTAGGATGTGAAAAAGATCATCATCGTAGAAGAGGTGTGTAGGGGCAGTGAGAGACCTGGACACTAGAAATATATTTGTACACATAATATAACTATATATATTTACAAATATAAAAATATATACATAAATATTTATAAATATAAAAATATAAAAATATATATATATATAAATAGATGTATAGATATATTTATGTATATAATATATTTATTTAAATAAATATCCAAAATTTTATCAATATATAAATATTATATATATATATATATTTGATTAAAATTCCAATTGAGTGCGTATAAATATAATATATATATATTTATTTATTTATTTATTCCTATAATATATTTGTTTAATATAATATGTTTTTTTATTTGTATGATATTGATAAATATATATATAAATGTAAAATATATAATATAGATGTATATTAATATATACATGTATAAGTATGAATACATTAATTTATATTATATTCAATATTTTATAAACAAATACCACATTTATGTTTGTGTATACATTAATATAAATTTATATTCTATATGAATGAAATGTATATAATATAAATGTATACATAATATAAATATAAATTAATTAATTTATATAAATGTATATAATAAATATATATTATTCAATATTTTATAATATAAATTATTTCTATTCATGTATACATTGATATAATGTATTTAATATATATATATAACATAAATTTATATAATATAAATGTATATATAAAGTTATATATTTAAATGTAAATAAATATTTAATAAAATAAAAATATTCTCTATAAATTTTTTGATATATATAAATATAAAATGTAGTAAACAAATTCCATAAAAAATCATGTCACAGTAGAAGGGTGTTGGGGATTGCTATGGCTAAGCATGGGTTTAAAACTATGTGATGGAGAATGTTGTTTTGTGCGTAAGAGAGATGGTAGAGGAAATGGTAGTTCATTTGTACAAGAAAGGGAGGGAGTATTGATTCTATTTTCATGTATAGGGGGAGGTGGAAGTGGCTTCATATTTTGATATAATGGAGGAGAGGAGGCGATAGCAGCGGTAATGGGCTTGTGTGCAAGAAAGTGGGAGAGGCGGGCAGGCTGGATGAGTTTTTTATAAAAAAATAAACAACATTTTTAGGTAGTTCACCACTGCCCAAACATTAAAAATATAAAAACATATTTGGGAGGTTTACAAAGACAACAAAATTCATCTATTTTTATCGAAAAAACTGGATTTGTTAGCTGTAGTTTTAGACATTTTTATGTGAATTAAAAGTGGTTTAACCTTAATCTAATTTAAGAGACTGTATTTTTTTGAACCACACCAGTTCTTCTATACAATCACCATTAATATTAGTAGGTTACCACTTTAGTATTGTTTTTTAAAAAACATCTACATGGTATTTAGTAGGGGTTTTACCCCCTATAAATGCAAAAATAAACCCCCTATAGTCATATTTTTTACTGGAATATCCTCAAAACTCACATTATCACTTCTATAAATAGTAATTTGGTACATCCCATACTAAGGTGCCTCCAACATCTTAAAATGGTAGTATTATGGAAACAACTGAAGATTCTATCACTAAATATAACTTCACAAACTATTGGTGTGTTTCCTCTTCTTTATTATTCTTCTCTTACTTGCTTAGAAAAATTCAATCATTTATTTTTCATAAATGCATATGGGTTCTCCCTTTCATTCATCTATATATATCATACTATACACAACCCCTTATCTTCATAGTAGTGTACTCATATGATGCAATTTTTTCTCCTCTTTCAAAACATCTTGAATTCTATTCTGTGCATATTGGAATGCACATAACTCTCATACTTTCTACCAACTTCATGACTGACTCATGCACTCCCAACTCCTTCTTCTTCCCCTTCTTCAATGTGAATAAGAGTACACAGAACTACTCATCCTATACTACAATTATAATCAACATTTCACTTTATATTTCCTTATTATATTTTCTTCTTATTTATCATCGACCAAATGTATAGGTTTTTACTTCATGGGTTTAACTCCCAAGATGTATGAAAGTAATAACTGGGCCGGATCTCCACCCAACATTATGACATTCTACAATCTGTATCAAGGAACTCTCACAACTGAGTTATTAAACAACATATACAACATATATGTCTATATAATAATAGTTTTGGGTTATCTATAATATTCTCTCTCATCTTTTTGGTTTTAATAGTATTGTGTAAATACTTCAATTAAAATACCCACACAATTATCGATTTTGACACACCGTTGAAATATCAGACATTAAAATTTTTGAGGTACAAAAAAATTGAATCTTTGTTTCCAAGGACTTGACCTTCATAATTTCGGGCATGTTCTTGTAGTTATTCATGAACCATGTGAATATAAAAACACAAAATCATCATTGATTCCTTTTTCACAAATCTTCTCATCCTTTATATTTTATACCCATGATGTCAGTATACCTTAAAACCACATATTCATACATGAGTGTTAATCATGGAAACACTATTCATGGATTATAATTATTCTGAGTTATTCCTTCATTCAAAATAATTATATTTATTGGATCACATTAAAATATAGTGTGTCATTATTTTTAGCATCTAAGGAAAACATACCCCTAATAGGGTCTATTAAATACTTTTTTTCTTTCCTCTAATATATTATCAATCATTCAACAAAATTATAAGGCCTTATGATAAAATAATAACTCCTTAAATATGAATTTGGAAAGTCACACAAAGAAACAAAGTCATATAATAATTATATGGATTTAAAACGAAATATCACAACTCATAAAATTATCTGCAAATCCATATGAAACATCTCTATGTCGAATTTTATCCATTTATCCACTGAGATTCTTCATAATTCCTCTCAATTTTAATCATGAAGATATTAATCACTATGTGTGTAACATATAATTAAAATTCATAAAGAATTTCCATATTTAATGTTTCACTATGTCTCAGGAAATTCTATATTACTACTTATGTTAAACCATATAGATTCCTAGAATTATAAAAATTACTACTGATGGAGAACCATGATATGGTGTCTCTAATGGTTTCAAATAATAAAATCTCCATCACACCGAAAAATTATTTTTTGTATGTAGATCCTATTTTCAAGATTTGAAAAACTAACTAGTTTATTATTCTTCTCAAAAAACCACCAAAGTGGAAACATACTCTAGTTTCCTTCATTTATTTATATAGTGAAAGTCTTTCAATCCATTTTATCCACCTTGGAGTGTATATCACCATTTCACATTTTGAAAAATAATCTAGTAAATTTATGAAGTCATCGATAATTTCCCCAACATTTCACCATTCTCCGAAACAACCATGAAAGATAGACCATGGAATGGGCATATTTGTTTTAGAATGAGGATATTATCAAGATTATTATATTTTTTCGTTTCTGTCTATTTTTATTAAGTTTTATTTAGTGTGCACACCAAGAAGTGATGTTCTATTAACTACCATATTACTCTTGACATCGCATCTCGATCACTACCTAGCCATTAATGTTAGAACAACACCTTATAATATTATATTATGTGTATACACAATATAGTGTAATGAGTATAACATGATATAAATCCATTTTTTAAGACCTATATCACACACTATTTATGTTTGAATAGTATCACTTTTCAACAATCATGCATCTGAGATTTCCCCATTATGCCCTTTTGTCATAACCCAAAGCACTTCGATAGTGGCCTAGTGAACTTCATGATGGTTTCAGCTCTCTCCTGGGGTGTACCATACAAGTATTTATAGTGAATGATAAAAACCATATGCTCCTATAACCTCACATTCCATGTATGGGTCCTCTTGGGACACTATGTGTAGGTTGACACGCTTATGCTCAGTCGGAGATTCTACTAATGACCTTGGCTACTTGCGAGGAAGTGTCAAACAGAATGGAATTCATTCTTCCAAATTCATGTTAAATTAATTTGAAAAATTAAAAATATTTATTTTTAAAAATTCAGGAATAAAAATCCATCATTCCAATTCATCTTCTCCAATATTCCAAAGTTCATCCATAATTTTATCCTAATGATAAACATAGATGGATGTCTTCCCCATGGAGTTATAGAATTATCATTATAGATATTATATGGGACTTAAAATCTTAAAATTTATTATTACTTAAATATATATTCCAAACATCGAATTAATTACCAGTAGTTATCCAACAGTTTTGTAGATAGATCCCAAGTTTTCTCTGATCAAAATTCACTCTACCACAATTCCTTAATCAAGAGGGACACCAATCCAATTACAAGAATAACCCCTGATATTTGTATACTATAATTAAATTCCTAATCAAAGCTTAAAAAATAATATAATATAAAGGAAATGTAGGAGAAAACAAAATCAATTATTATTCCTAGAAAATAACTCATAAATACATGTACGATATTTTAAAAAATAATCTTAACTCTTAAACTAAAGCATGCATTAATTCTTAAAAATATGAAATTTATACTCATGACTAAAAACAGAATAATACTAAATAGTTAAATAATTCATAAATTTACATATGAGATAAATATATATGAACAATTCATAATTTAAGAAATTATAAACACTTTAAAATTTACCCATGCGATTTGGGAATCCCAAAACAAAAAAACATAAATAATACGCATTTATTTACAATTTAAAATCCTTCATATTATAATGTACATGGAATCTTTAAATATATGATATTTAACTAAAATATAAATGTTTTATGTTTAATAATATATATTGATACATTATGTTAAAAATATACATATTCAAAATATCATATATTTAATATTATTAAAAGCATGATCATATCAAATTTCAAAAAAAAATCGATATGGTTCAAATGATTTTTCATAAATAAGGACATTTAATTTCCACATTTGAAACTAAATAAAATAGACAATTATTTAAATAAATTACATTAATACATATTTTTCCCTCTTTTTTAATTTATAAAAATTTTATAAATAACTATAAAACTATTAAATAAACCCTTTAAATCAAAATTATAATTCAAACAATTTTAATCAAATTTATTTTAACAATAGTTATTACTATTAATGAGTTATATTTTTTAATGATTTAAAAATATTAATAATTATAAACACATTTTCATTACATAATTTAAAAATGCTTTTTAAATTAAATAAATATCCAAAATATACATTTTTTGATAATTCATAAAAAAATTATAAACTATATAATTCTATTCATAATTGAATAAAAACAAAATTTTCTTGCATATCATTTTTATGATGTTACCAATTCATATGTATTGATTTAGTTAAAAACTAATATCGAGTCATACAATTGGTGTGTCATGAATTATGATAGATAATCCATGAGTTTTTAATTTTATTCAATGATATACTATATATTAATATATTATATAGTTCAAAACACATATCATTGATTATAATGGGAAGAGGTGGTCCTTTTTGTGTCATGAAATTAGTGTATTTTAACAATAATAGACATTGCAGTTTGTTATATCTTATGTTACAAGTTGTTAAAACCAAATAATTTTTATATTTTCATCTATAGTTATATACTTAAATAGACACTGTAATCATCTCACTACTTACGATGTCCTATATGGCCTTCTTCTTCATTTTCAACATGATTTTGAGAATCATATAAAATAGAATTGCTCCGATACAATTTTACAGCTTCTTAGGATCGAATAATTATTATTATAGTAGCATAAGAACTATAGAAACCCAAAACCTAGACCACCATTCATTGAAATAGAAAATTTTCGTAACCAAAATGAAGAACATGTTTGTACCTTGAAATATAGTCCATACACAATAGTTGGCCAAATCTATTATCATCAAGAATGAGATTGAAGAATATACCTAGAAGTAACCAATAGAATCCTTCCTCCAAGATGAATACAGAGTTAATGAATAACCTAATATTTTGGATGTATCCTCTTTAAGACCATGGTATGTTAGTATCTGTTGGGGAAAAAAGTAAAAAAATTTGAAAAGTGGACCATGGAGAATCGATAAGAAAAATGGATTCAATTTTTAGGGCCATCAATATATTTATATAATTCTTATGGACGATCTGCAAGACACCAAGTATTTACTCATATGAAATATAAAATTTTCGTATTTCATGAGTTTTTAATCTCTGAATATTCATTTGAATGAAAAATTAGATCTTGATTCCCCCTCAAATTTCTTCATATCAATTGTTAATGGTCCATAACATCTTATGTGTAAAATAATTCTAACATTAAAATTTATCATTCATCATTAATTTTCAATCAACCACAACTATTTGAATTTTAAAATTCATTATATTATAACACTTATGGTATTTTCATATGATATAACTATATCTTATAATTCAACAGGATATAAAAAGGAATGATTTCTCAATATCATGCCATATGATACACCAATCACAAGGTATATGATATTAAATGAATTCCATATTTCATACTATATGACATATATATATATATATATATTATAATATCATCTTAAATATTATGTGATTTATATTATCTTTAGGCTATATCTCCGTCAGCTAGACACTCTATCAAAAGATAGATAAGTAAAATAATATCTTTGGATTTGGAATATATAAAACTTATATACAAACACCACTCATCTGGCCTAATTTTTATTGATATCCCATGAATAATTCATGGGTAAAATGAATGTCTTTCTTGGTTGATAAATTATACAATTATTGAAATATTTATTACACATAATATTTCATTAAAAAAATAATGTATGAATGTTTTGGGATTTAAACATTAATATTGATCCCATAAATATAAGAAAATGACAATATTCAATCATTTAAAAGAATATAAGTGGATTATTTGAGATTAAGAATGTTGATATCACATATCACATGCATAATATATGAATTGATATGAAATTAATTCTCATCGTGATAACCCTAACAGTTGAACAATATTGTATGCCCTAGAAATATTGTATAAAAAATTAGGATCAAAATGACACTTTGTATTTTCTTTATTAAATAAAATATAATTCACTCCAAAACTACTAAATCACAAATTAAAGTTATGGTTAACTACCCCCAGTTAATTAGAAATGATAAAAATCCATTTTGAATTATATTTTTAAATAAAAATTTAAAATATATGCCTTGAAATCATAATAATTATCCACGAATAATTTTTTAAAATGGAATTTCTGAAAAAAAGTATAATTGATATAATTAATTTTTTTGTTTTCTCACCAATGCCAATAACAAAAACATATTTAATTTTTATAATAAGATTTTTTTAGAGGAACATGTATAGAATAACATTCGCCATAAATAATGAATGATCCTATTGAAAATGTTAACATATGGGGAAATCAAATAGTTGTTATGAACTATAAATATCCATAAATAATTATACCACCCCATTGAATATTTATAATTCAATAATATTTGATTCTTAAAACTTAAATTTAAAAATACTTTTGAAAAAATATGTATACCTGAAAAAATATAACCACATTATAATGTCTGATTATGTAATTAAAAACTACACTAAGGAAATTTCCATTAGGAGAAATCCCTGATTAAAATAAAAGAGTGTGTCAGTATCAACTACCCAATAGTATTATATCATTAAAGAAATTATCAATATATCCTAAGGGAGAACCTGATTAAGGTAAAAATAGAATAATAGTTACAACACCTTATAATGAAGGTCATCGTTATATCATTTAAATCTCAATAATATATAATTTTCAGGACAAAATATATGATTTTAAAAAAAAAATTTTGTTTAGAATTTTGAATTATTTAATAATTTATTCCATTAAAAACATAATGAGTATTGGTGAACATTACCATTCATCGAAGACCTATTATTATTTGAAGGGTACATATGTAAATTTATTCACATATACATTTGGGATAAATAAAATGAGCATTAACATTTAATCTAACAAAGAAAAATAATCTCTTTAGTATCAAATCATGTATTAAATAAATTACTTTTCAACGAAAGAAATATTATTATTTATTACAAAAATTTTAATTAATATCTAGAATATTTCCAATATTTAAAATTTTATCATTTTAATAGTAAATATAAATTATAAAAATTTCTATTTGTTTTTATGATCAATCAATATACTGTTTTTTAAAAATAATTAATAGTTTTGATGTCATTAATAGTAGTGAGATAAATATGATAATTAAAAAATATATTCAATTTATATATACCATGGGATAATAAGACTAATTTTATACTCTTCCTTAATTGATTATTTATTATATTTTTATATTATATTTGTCTTATTTAGTTTAACACATATAATAATTCAACTTATTGGGTGAAATTTTTAGAATTTTGGATTACCTTAAATCATTTTGAACATTTCATAGATTCATTTATTGTTATTGTAATAAATGTACCATATATATGAACAATAAATGCAGAAATTAGACATGATCCAAATTTATATATATTAAAATTCATAAGGAGTAACACTTCATTAATAATCTCATTTGAACTAAATAATCATATAGGATTGGCTAACCAATCCAAAAAATCATAAGTTAAATACACTACATTTTGATTTAATCAATTTTACCTTATTATTTGAATTTTAGAATCAATCAAAATCCATTGTTGTGGGTGATTTTTAAAATAATTAAAAAAATTGGAATTTATCTTCTTTCATAATTGGTGAGATATCAAGATTTATCTAGTACTACTGCCACATATATAAAAATATATGAAAATTAATATTATTGTCATTATAATTCATAATAATATTTTTGCAATAAAATTCAATACAATGAACCATAATTATAATTCATAAGATGATATTTTCTAAAAAATCATGAATAATTTAAAATTATTGATTTCTAGGGAATAATTTTTTCAGAAATAATTTTTACTCTTATTTTTACGATTCAAAACACATCCCCTACAACAACAATCATTATTATTTATAAAATGATTTTCATAATCACATTTCAATAACCCAGGTACTAATATAATAATTTGTATTCCTTCTAGAATTAAATTTTTAATTTCATTATAAATTCATAATGAAATAAGTTGTATTTATATAAAATAAGGAATCTAAAACAATTGAATAGTTACGTGTCCATTGGAAAAGTATTTTGACTGTTAAGAACAGTAACTAGTTTTTAGAATAACATCATCGCCTTTTAAAATATAAATAAAATTTATTTATCTCATAAATTAAAATATAATATATTTATATTATGGGAAATAAGTAAATCATTAAGTATATGATGTTAATATATCAAAGATCAGTTTGTGAGAACTGAAGAATTATGTTTATAAAAAAGAGAGGTCGTCATTCAGTGTCCCTTCATGCTTGTATAAAAGAGAAATAGTGGATAAGTAGACATAATATTCTATTGGAGGATGGATCTCATTCCAATGAAAAATATGTGCATGGTGGTATAAAAGAATCCTATTTCAAGTCACTACTGGCTGGTCTTATCCTTTTCATGTCATAGGGGTTTTCGGGGGGGGGGTGTCGGGTTATTTTTGGTTTGTTACCTTCCAAGGTTTCCAGTGCAGACAATGAGATTTTTTTAGCAGTACATAAGGAGGTGGATGTTTATGAGGAAATGAGGGGTCTCAATCAAAATAGTTTGTTGGGCCCTAATGGATTTCTAAGATCATTCTACAAGGCTTCAAGGGATGTGATTAAGAGTGATGTGGTGTAGGTTTTGCAAGATTTCTTTCGGGGTGGTATATTACCATTGTTCTCATAACAAATACCCAAGACCCATGTTATCTAATTGATTATATACCAGCGAGTGTGTAACTTCCCTTACAATATAATTTCTAGTACAATCAGTTCTAGTCTTTCTTCTTATCATACATATTGGATCCTGAAAAAGAAACAAGGGTTTTTCGGAGGCAGGATGATCTAAGGAGAAATTTATTTGACATAGAATGTGATAAATAACATCAAATACAAGGTTTTACGATCAAACATGGTTACCAAATCAGATATAGATAAGTCATATTATAACATTTAAGAGAATTTCATTTTAAAATTGATGGTAATGATGTGATTTTCCTCATGGTCCACAAACCTTCTATTCAACTGCTTTATTTCCTCAGGGCTATTTATTTTATTTATAGGAAACATTTCTGGCGTTTATAAAGAAACATGTGGGTTGAGACAAGCCGATCCCCTATCCCAAAGTATATTCATGATCTCCCAATATGTATTAAGAAAACATATTAACAGGGTCATATCGAGTGGAAACATTCACCCCCACCGATGCAGTACAATAAACTTTAGTATATCCCATATAATTTTTATATATGATACAGTAATATTAATGAATTCTAGCAATATGTAAGTATATTGTATGATCAAGGTTTTTTAAAATCATTGTAAATGGAGTGAACAAGTAATAAACTGTGTCATGAAAAGCCTCTATTTATCATGCAGGTGTCTAGAAAGAAGAGCATGTTCACTTAGTAACAGCTTGGATATATATTCAAGGAGACTTCAAATGAATGATATAAGAGCTCACATTTCATCATTAAGGTAATGTATTCATCACATTGAGAAAAATTTGGGATGGATTATGGGTCAAATTACTAATTATAATAACATCTTTCAATTATTCAGAAGAAGGATAACAACAGTTAACAATTTCATTGCGCCAACACTGATCCATGCATTGTCCACCATTAGAGTCCCAGATGGAGTTATTGATAACATTTACAGGACCGTAGCTATGTTTATATTGGATAAAAAATCATATGGGAAAACCCATTGGGTCTCCTGGATGAGAATGGAAAACCCTACGAATGAGGGAGGCATAAATGTGGAAAATATTTCAGATTCCCTATATTGAATTCATGAGAATCTTATGTGGGAGGTCAAGGAGGGAGGAAATCTATGTGGTAGATCTATCAGTGGTTTTCAATAATTGAGAGAGGGATGCAGTGTGTAGAAATTATGTATGGACCTTGCTACATTCCCATCACTCCAACATGTAGAACTAAACATGTTGGAAGTAGTAGGAATATAATTATAGCATCAGAATTGGGCTATCTCTATGACTGGTTTTCTAGGGTGTCCCACAACAGATATATCATTTAGGTAGGAAAGAAACTACCCGCAGATCATTGATTCCATTTTGGACATGAAAGAATGTGAATTTTTTTATCCCATTTATTTAAATAATGAATTGGATAAATGTGCATTCACTACGTGGATTCCATTTTCTAGACAGGTCTTTGGATCCTGGGGGTTTTGGTTGTAAATTTAGAATCATTATGTTTCTAAAAATAGATTATATTAGAAAAAAAATAAATTTCACATATTTATAAAATTATTTTCAAAAGATGGAATCTATTTTTGAAATCCATATGTTGAAAATGGTTAGGGTTCATATTTGGGGATTTTCTAAATTAGTTAAATTTTTTGTGAACAGTGAAATATGGTAATTTACATTATTTAACATTATATGACAAATATAAGATTTTTGGAGTCATGAATGATGTAATAAACCATTAATTAAAAATAAAATTCACTCTTTAATATAAAAATACATAAGAATATACACTATTGTTAGTCTTGATCCAAAATAATAATCAAAGTAATAATATAATAAAAAACACCTCTCTTCTTTCCATATAAAAACCACTTATCACCACCATGTCTCCTCACACCACCAAATCCTAGTATATTGCCTAAATTATTCCAAATTACCTTAAAAATCATCTTCCTTGGGTACAATACCTATCGCTCTCACCAAAAGATGAAAACCAAGTTCCTTAACACGGTTCTCAAGGAGATGATATTCAAGAGGCAAAACCCCCATTTCTCTTTTAAATTCATTATTTCGACCTAATCCTCACATCACCTATCCAAACTAGGCGTCAATGCTAAATATTATGACCATCATATTAAGGAGAATATTATGACTTCTAGTTCTTTAAATTCTCCATATTCAAGCCATAATGAACCCGATCATGTTGAAGAGCCTAAAATCACTAGACACTCTTTTTTGGAGTTGTTTGAACTCTTAAAAACCATCCTTTATATTTTATTGTCATAGATTTAGATAAATGAACCAAAACTGGAGGTTCTCTTATAAATCAGGTTGAAAATACAGCTTTCTTATCACATTTTGAACCTAAAAAACAACAATGGTGCTATCAATGATGAATTTTGGGTGATGGCTATGCGAGGAGAACTTAATCCGTTTGATAGGATCAAAGTATGGTAACTTGCTGATAGACCAAAAAACACTTTTACCATAGGCACTAAGTGGGTGTATAGAAATAAAGTAGATGAAGCTAGTAATATAGTTAGAAAGAAATCTAGATTGGTTGCACAATTCTATTATCAAGAAGAAAGAATTGAATATGTGGATACCTTTGCAAAAGTAGCTAAACTTGAAACCATTAGAATCTTGCTTGCTTATGTAGCACATCTGAATTTCAAACTATATCAAATGGATGTCAAGAGTGCATTCCTATGTGGGTATATAGCTGAGGATTTTTTTGTACATCCCCTTTTTTTTATAAATCCTCAGTTTCCAAATCTGGTTTTTAAATTATCAAAATCTTTGTATGGTTTAAAACAATCCCCAAGTGCTTGGTATGATAGATTATGTATTTTTCTTATTTACAAAGGCTATACAAAAGGTATAGTTGATCCTACTATTTTAATAAAATTAATTTCAATTGATTTATTAGTAGTTCGAATTTATGTAGATGAAATTACTTTTGGATCTTCAAAAAATTTCTTATGTATTGAGTTTTCTAAAAAAATACAAAAATGAATTTGAAATGAGTTCAATTGGTGAACTAAAATTATTTATTGGATTTCAAATCGTTCAAAATAAATATGGTATTATTTTAAATCAAAGAAAATATACTAAATATCTTCAAAAACTTTTTGGCTTGGATAACACTAAAAGTAGTGATACTCCAATGAGTACTACTTGTAAGTGGGATCTTCATGAAGATAGAAAATCTATTGATCAAACCACTTACAGGTGAATGATTGGAAGATTACCATACATAACCGCAAGCTGACCTAATATTTTGTTTACTATAAGTATGTGTGCTAAATTTAAAGAAAACCCTAATGAGTCTCATTAAAATGTTGTTAAAATAATTCTTAAATACATCAAACATACACCCAATATAGGTTTGTTCTAACCTAGTGGACAATCATTTCAGTTAGTTTGATATTATGATGGTGATTTTGGTGGTTTTAAGTTAGATAGAAGAAGAACCTCTAGAACATGTCACATTTTAGGCAAGTATCTAGTGTTATGGTGTAGTAAGAAACAAAACTATGTTTCATTACCTACTGCTAAAGCTGAATACATAGCTGTTGGAAGTTGTTCTACACTGATTTTATGGATGCAACATGCATTACTAAACTATGGATATCAATTTTGACATGTACCTATAAATTGTGACAATACAAGTGATGTTAATATTTCAAATAATCATGCTTCACACTCTAGGACAAATCATATTTATGTAAGTCATCACTTTTTGATAGATCACTATAAAAAAGGTTATATCACTTTGAAATTCATTGGCAATTAACAACATTTTTCCAATATATTCACTAAACCATTAAATTATGAGAGGATAAATTACATCATACATGAATTAGGAATGTTAAGTCTTTAGTAACAATTTTACAGTCTCAGACATAATTTGTCAGACATACCGTGTCACACTTATTGTTTCACATCTTATGGTTTCATGATTCATAATTTCACAAGTAACTATTTGGAATTAATGTCTCAAATTTATGGTCCCACAGTTACTATCTCTCAGAAACTGTCTTACAATTACTGTCTCAATGATATGGTCACATCATTTGGTGTCACACCATAATGATAACACTATGAAAATATATTCTTTTCTCACCATAATGACTCAGCTTTATTTTTATTGAAATTAATTTCTTGTATCAATGGGTGGATTATTTTATTATTTTTATCCCGCTGCTCTCTATTTGTGATGCTTAAAATCACTAAATGATAAAAACCTAATATCTTTCACTTCTTTCTTCACTCTGTCTCTCTTCTATCAAAACCAGAACCCCTCTCTTTCTAACTGTTAGTACTATTTCATCATTTCAACTCTCTCAAACTGACATTGAATGCAAATAATAAAGAGATTATCTTCATCAACTCTTAAGAAGAGCATATTTCAGAAGAAATTGAAAAAGGCGCCCAATGTAATGTTTGAGGGACCATTGAATCTGAATCTTGCTGATATAACAGTATTACCATAAAATCATTTTTGTCCGAAGTGGTTTCTGAAAAGTGAGTCACTAGTTTTGAAAGTACTAGAAGACTAGGTATGGTTGAACTTTTTCACAAAAGAGAAACGTCTGATTTATCAAAACTTTTTTCTCAGTTTTATCAGTTGGAACAATTTTCATTCAATACTGAATATGACATTGTTATAAAAAATTAATATTAATGTTCATAGGTGTAATTTTTCCTCAAGTATGTGTGATAGATTCCTAGGGTTACATCATGAATGAATATTTGAGTACTTCCAAAGAGGTCCTCCTTCTCATAGTGATGTTTTTATCTTAGAAGAGGCCCTAAAAATTTTGACTAGAAATATGTAGAAAATAAGGGAAATTACTGATGAGTTTGATGGTGTGACAAGGTTGCTATTTTAGTTTATCCATAATATTATTTGTCTAAGGAAAGGGTATTTTTATACTCTGAAGTATCAAGATGTATTCTAGATATATCTTATAAAAAATTGGCACAAGATTATTCTATGTAAGTGTATTATTCATACCATTTGTGAACAGATCAAGACAACTTCAATGTCAACCTCTTTGTTCAATTCAAGATTAATCTCAGCAATGTTGTCTTCTAAAGCAGTAGTTGGCTCGAAAGGAGAAGTCATTGAAGATTAAGAGTTCTATATCTCAAAGGATACAATCAGAAGGATGAAAATAAGATGGAATCATTTGAAAAAGTCTTTGGTATAAGACAATGAAAGGTTGTATGAAATGTTTATTTCAATTGAGAATCGTTCAAGACCTATGAAAAAATCTATTCCTGGTTTGGAAATAGATTATTATACCGATTATTCAGATGAAGAATTAGGAGATGAAGTTGTTTCACCTATGGAAGGAACTATCTTGGAAAAAGAAGACATTGATCTACCTGTTCCACAAAATGTAGTTGAAAAGGATGTACCTATTACTAAAATAATTATTTATTCAATTAAAGAACCTCCCTTTGTAAAATAACCTATTCCTTTTGTTAAAGAACAAGTGGTTCCTGAGGAACATTTAGAAGAACCAGCTATTTAAGAAGAGGCTATAGTAGGGGAAAAATTAAAAGATCCAGCTAATAATGAAATTATCCTATATTATGAGGAAAGAATGAAGCAGTCCTTTAAACTAGCTTGAAAGGAAATGGGTGAGCCTATTATAGATGAAAATTTAGAAATAGGTCAAGGGACTGAATCTCTTAGTCCCCTAAGAGATTCACCTATTGAGTGGGAGAAACACCCTAGTCTATAATGTGTTCAAGTTCCCAATACTGCTGATCAAAGAATATTGGATACCTGGTATAACTTTCCTATAAACTTTTATGTGGAAAATACCCAGGAGGATTTAGTTAAGGGCCTAGATCATTCACCTGTGTTTCAATTGAAACTATTTTCTTCTCTATAATTTATCTCTGTTAAGGATCTTGAATCGATCTCATCTCTTATTCCTGAACCTATACTAGAAACTTAGGTTTTTGTGAGTCACAGTGATCAGAAAACATCTAGCGATACATTGTTTTCTAGATTTGAAACGATCATGACCTCACAACCTTCTCTTGTGACAAATCATAGGGAAAGATATGTTGCCTTAATGTTAGAGAAAATATATGTAAAATTCAACCAAAAATGCTTTATGAAATATAAGAAGTTAGTATTGAGAACAAGAAGTTGAGTGATGAGGTGAAGTCTGTCATATATATGGTTGAAGATATGAAATTTTTTTTGAAAATTGGACAAGATCCTACGTCTCTCTTGTTGAAGGTGTTAGTGATCATATTTCATAGAATGTTGCATCTCTGATTCAACCAAATTTAACTTCAATATATGAAAAGGTTGCTAAGAGAAACACCAAGATAGTAAATGAAATGTGTGAGCATGTTGTTGGCCTTTACCAGCTGACTAATGAGTATAAGAAATGTTTATAGAAAAATCTTAATCTACTAAAGTCTGTCACATCAGTTGTTATAGCTTCAAATTCCTCTGGATAGTCATCTCATCCTATAGACAATGATCTGATCATAACTATTGTACAGAAGTACTCCAGCCCATTTTAAGTGGTTTTGATAAGGAATGTTTAAATGTTCCCATAGAGAATAGTCACAAAGTACTTGACTTAGTAAGTAATCACTTAATGATTGCCAATGATGCTCAGGAATAAATTACTAAGAAAGTGGATTTCAAATTTAATAGGATTTTCTCTAAGCACGATTTGACCAATCATGTCAATTACCTTGTAGAGAATTTGAAAATTATTCCTGTCACTCAAGCCTTCAAGACTCAGGTCCAAAATCTGAAATATTTCACTCCTCTATTGGACAATTTCAGGGAGAACAAAGATGATTTCGAGAAGCAAATGTAGAATGAAAGCGAGATCATTATTGATTTAATTAAATTGTTGATGCCTAATCTTAATGTGAATTGTACAGCCATTCTGGCTCCTACAACATCACATTTGTAGCCTAGATCAACCCCTTTCTCATCCACTACTTTTTCTACTGCCTCCACGTCTATATCTTAGGATTTATGACAGATCAATCCTATTATCCTTGACTAATCTGTGCCTCAGTATTCAATCAAACCCACTCTGTCCCCTTTTGTTTTTGAGGGAGTGCCACTTTCTTCTATCACAATCATCTCAATCCCTTCTCCAAACTCTACTTCAGCTCATTTGGATTCTCCTGATAATTATACAAAGGGATAACAGAAGAATGATGACCCTGAAAATATGTGAAAGATGTCTTTTTGATAAGGATGTTTTCTATTTTTTCCCTCATGATTGTAATGACATCTACCTATCTTTCTAAAGCAATGTGCACTGCTATTTTTTATTCTCTTACTTACCATCAATCTATGTTTATTTTCTTTTTATTTATTATTTTTTATAATCCCAAAATGGGGAGAAAAATAATAAGAATAGACATTTAAATCCCATAATGATTTATCATAAAAATGGGGATATTGTTGGACTCCTCATGTTTTAAAAATGATTTATTGATCACAAATCATGTTAAACTTGTTTAATATATCTAAAATCATGTGTAGAGATGGTTGGTTTCCATGTTTTTTAATGCCTCCAACTCATGGTATAAACATTCACAACATATGGATTCAGAATCTTATAAATCATGTTTTAATATTGTAAACTTTATGTGATCTTGTTCTATAATGTTTTATTATCTTAATGCTTAAGTCTAATTCATTATGTGAATATAATTTCCTATGAAAATTTTACAAAAAGTTGTATATGTCTGGGAAATTTTAATATTTCCACCAGTTCTAGATGTTGGAAAAGTCCCTCACACTATGACCCTAACACCGTAATCTGTACACTGTGAACCTTACACCATAATCCAGACATTGCGACCCTGACACTGTAATCCAGACACCATAATCCTGACACCGTGAATCATACAATGTAACCAGTTTTAGATTTCATATGGTCGGTGACACCGGTTCTTTTCTACCATCACCAAGACACCATTCCGTGTTTTGAAAAAGGACTAGACATGGTTACCTCAGAAATAATGATTATGACACCGCATCTATACTACCAGCTCCAGATCTCAAAGAAAATATGGCATCGTGACTATCTCACCATTCAAAGGAAATGGAGAAGATACTCTTTCCAGTGAAACCATTTCAACACAAACTGTGACACCATTACTTTCTTTATTTTTCAATTTAATTTTAATTTTATTTCTAACAGTCATATTTGTGTCATTTAATGGCACTTAAATAATTAATGTTTTTTAGACATGTCACCCGACAGAATGAGGTATGATGTGTAGAAATCATGCTTCCTTTCGGCTACAACACATGCACCCTAAAATAAAGACAAGAACACGAGACTTAGAGCATGAGATGAGTGAGCATTTGAAAATATAACTAATAAATACAACAATATACACCTTAAGAATACATGAGGAAATCTTGATCCCAAAAGGATGAACTACCGTAGATCAGTCCCTCAAATATCTTCATAGTACCAACTGAAATAAGAACATGAGAATTAGAGCAATAGATGAGAGAGTGTTTGAGAAGCTAACTCAGACATGAAACAATATACAACTCAAGAACACACAAAGCACTCTTGATCCAAAAAATATGAACTACCATAGACCATATCCTCAAACATCTTCATAATACCATCTCAATAAAGAACACAAGAGACATATCTTACTTCATCAAACTGGAAACCAGAGCACTAGACTCACGATACTCAGTTTTTTCACAAGAGGACTCGATATTTTCATCCGCTTCATCCAACAAGTCATGAGGTACGTAGAATAATAGTCAGAGTATTTCTAATCCTTTCTTATCTTCTTTGCTTTGTTGTGTACTATTTTTAGCTTTCAAGAAATGTTTTTGTTTTTATTAAAACACACATTTTCTCCTATATTAAACTGAAAGATACAAGTTATCCTTCCTTTAATAACTTCTAAAATCTCTTTACTCCCATGGATAAGTGTGGGAGAGGTCCTTGTGTGACCTGGTAGTTTATGCCCACGAAGAACATTGGAAGGGTTTGTGTGACCTGGACAGTCTTGTGTACTATTTTTACCCAGATCTAGGTTGTGGATCCAATTTATTAATTTAAAATGATTGCTGGCAGGTGATCACTAAGTGGAGTAGATTACATCTTGGCTTAAGACTTAACCACTCATTTTATCCACTATGTCTTTTAATTTGTTTTTTCTCTAAATTTCTTTATATTTTAGAAAACTATATTTTACTTTGATAATTAGTTTTAGATAGAATTTATAAATATTTTTTCCTATTAGAGTAGCTTCAAAAGTTGTATCAATAATTCCAATTAGTGTTAATAAGAATTAATCAATATTCAATGATTTTATTTAAACAATCAAACTGTTATAACTTTATACCTTTATTAACTGGTTTGAATTCATTTTTATTGGGGAATATTTTTAAGTGATATTTTTAACAGATATTTTTATAGATACTCAAGTAAATCCCCTCTTGAGTAATCTACTCCGACCAACACAAAATCTTATAATAACTCGATTAGCATATATATAATAGATTTGTTTTTTAAAATTTTATATCCATCATCAAACCTCTTCCCTTTTATTTTTATTTTCAAAAAATGAAAAAACCATCTGTGACGTGTCAATTTATCGCCTTCACGGATGACAATTTTTTATTTTCCATTACCTCCTTCAACTATGGTCATAAATCCATTATTATGTTTAAATAATAATTTTATATGTATACTACAACTTTTTTATGTTTTCGAACTAATTTATAGAAATAATTATTAAATAAAAAGAAACTAGTTTTTGATGGTCAAAAAAATCACCAAAAACAAACATAACATTTATCGTGAAGTTTTTATCTAATAAATCAACCATGTACAAGAAAACAAAATGATATATGGGATCATGTAAATTTATATAAACTATTAACACCATTTATTTCCACTTATATATTATTTCATCAATTTTATAAGAACTTCGATAATTATAATCAAGGGAAACAACCATAATGTCCTGATACTTATGCTCCTAGATCTATAATTCTGATATTTAAAACTCATCTAAATGGAAATTAATGTATTTTATTAAAATGTACTAAATAAAAAATATGTGAAAAAGTTTCTAAATTAGGTAATTAATGAATCTCATTTTATTATCTATCACACTAAGTATAAGTTCAGAACACTTTTGGACATAAGGTAAAAGACTTTTTTTAAAGAAAATCCTCTTTTCAAGTTACAACTATTTTTAGTAAAGAAATGTTTCTTTACTTATATTTAATAAATGGATTTTAAAACATTCATGACTCATTATTGATTTTAGGGTTACTTTACATGTTTATAATTTTATCTTCAAATAAAATATTTATGTTTATAAGTGTGTGGCTTCTTAAAAATTAAAAGTTACTTTAGAATGGAAAATTTATTTACCTCAAGAATTTTTTTAATGGAAGATTTATGTGTTATGATTTTGTTATGGTTCATGGTAATTGTTCTGATGAAGGGGGTTCCATGATAATATGAGGGATAATGATTCCATTATATCTCTTTGATGCATTGGGTAAAGAGAAATAGTTAACCTTTTTTTTCTTAAGTGATTATGGGAATATGCTACAAGGGTTATTCCAAGTATAACTATGATGGTTAGTCCCTTTGTATCTTGGAGGGATAATTTATATTTAATAGAGATATGAAAATGATTCCACATGTTATATTTTATGATTTATATATTCTTTCTACGATTTTATAGAAAGATTTTGATTTCATATGGTAACCTAAGGAGATAACGTTTTATGTGTAAAAGTTATATCTTTGTGAAAAAATTTCATTCATGGAATAACTATTTCCTTAATCCTTCCTATGTCCCTTACTAAGATTTTTCATCTAATCCCATGTTTTACAATGTTTTCAAATTTTTTAGGGATGGGTAAAGGAAAGAAATAATTCAACTTTAAAGTAGGGATGATTTTTACCGAAATAAATCACAATTTATTTTAAAAGTTTAATATTGTGAAAAATTGGATGTTGAGTAGAAGAGTATAATTTTTAATTTATGAGTTTCTATGTATGAGGTTATGAACTAATTCAATAAAAATATAAACCTAAAATAAATTTGGGAAAGTACCAAAGTGAATTAAAGTTTAATTCACTAGATTATGTAATGTTTAAGGATAGGTCCTTACAGTTGGTATCAGAGCATGGTTTAACTTTATGGTTTTGGATAATGTTAATAAAATACCCATAAATTATTTTTAAAAATGTTTTTCTGTAGAAAAATTGGGAAATTGAATTTGGAAGGCTCCAAGATGATGATATCCTTTAAAATTTGCATCATGGAATAGTGGGAATTGGAACTATGTATTTTTTGATAAAATTTTATAAGTTGATGATGCATAGAAATTGTAGTGGAATCCACTCTTGATATCAATTAGATCATCCTCAAATGATTATGTCAGTGGTGGAACATTTTATGATGCAACACCCTCCTACATTATTTGATCTTTTAAAACAATGCTAGATGAAGGGTGTATTAAATCCCTAGAAAATATTTTTGATTTCATGGGACATGTAGAAAATAAAATGTTTATTCAATATATTTACCATTTTGAATGTGATGCGGACCAGTGGTGGTTTGTGGTCAATAATATCAATGATAGTAAGGAGACTGATTCTTTGGAATGCCATGAATTCAAAAATATTTTATTTGAGAAACATTTTCCTAAGACAATTAAAGTTAGGATGGAAAAATAAATCTTGTAATTAAGATATGATGAGATTAAGTGGCTACATATGAAGAAAAATTCACTCGATTGGAAAGTCATGATCCAAATTTTTCGAAGTTATTAATATTAAAATAAATTTATTTTTACTCAAAATTGATGCAAAAATATCAAACGGCATTTGAATCTTATGAATTCAAAAGATTCAAAAAAAATATTTGATGTATATAGAATGTGAAAAAAGTGTTTTTTGATGATCAAGATTTCTTCAAAAACTATTATAAAATTAGTTTTAGGTGGAAGAAAAAATGAAAGAACGCATTGAAGAAGTTTGAGAGTAAGAAAATTAAGCATTGAGTTTTTGAAAATTGTGGTGAAAACACACTAGGGGATTAATTTTTAATTGTAAATGTGTTATTGATGTGGTATGTTAGGAATTATGGATGATAATTCCGATGAAAAATATAATGGTAGTGCTAAAAAAACTCTAATGTATACAGCAAAATGGTTTAAATGTAATGAGATGTGTCATTTAGAAAATGATTTTCTAAATAGGAACTTGAATTATGTGAAATATCTAGACTATTTTTTGAATGTTGTGGTGTAATCCATTGAAACTACTTAAATAGATTTTTGGTCATTGAATGAAGTGGTATCCCGTACATGGTTTGTTCACTCAGATTTTTCTGTTTTCTTTTTTTTTCTACACATTCCTCCATATCTGATAAATTTTCTAGTAAATTAGACACTCCACTTCATGAAATGAGGAAAGAACTTATGGTACAAACGCCTGGGGAAAATATTAAGAAAAAAAATTATAAGAATATTTTTATTTTTGTATGCGGAAATTATAATCCTAGAAACATTATAGTATTGACCCAGGTAGAACATTATTTTATTTCAGGTTTGGACCCTTTTTTTGATTACTATGCTAATATTTATTGTAGATCTAAAGTAGTTTTATTAAAAAAATATTGTTAATTTTTTTAAAATAAATAACCCATAACATTGATAACATATCTATAAGCTGAAAAACTAGGAAAATATGTAAATGAATTATATCTTTCATATACTGGTGAAAACAAGGCAACTATTCATATTAATGATTTAATAGAGATAAATGGGTATATGGTTGTTTTTCTTTATGAGTTGTGGGGATTTTACATGATCATGAGGTTGATTTTACTATTTATTTAGTAGATGATTCTAAACCGCTTTAAAAATGCACTTATCGAATGGCTCAATTAGAACTTCTAGAATTGAAAAAAAGTTAAAAGATTTTATAGATAAAGGATTCATTCGTCTGAGTACATCATCCTAGGTTTCCCTTATTTTGTTTGTTTATATGAAAAATGCTTTTATGAGTCATTGAATTTTATTATAGAGTATTGAATGACATCATTATTAATAAAAATTATCTTTTTCCTCATATCGATGATTTATCTGATCAACATTAGGGACATAATTATATAACCAAAATTGAATTGAGATCTAGGTACCATCAAATTAAGGTGAAGGACGATGACATTATGAATATAACATTCCAGAGTATATATATGAATTATGACTTTATTTTTATTCCATTTAGTTTCAAAAATTATCATATTGTATTTATGAATCTTACAAATATAGTATTTCAGGAATATTTGGATATGTTTTTTGTTTTTTAATTGATAAAGATTAGGTTTATTCAAAAATTAATGAGGATTGTGAAAAAACATCTATGGATAGTTCTAAAACCCCCTATAAAAAAGTATGTTTTGGTGGAAATTTAGAAGTGTTTTTTTTGTTACAACATATTTCTTTTATTTGGAACATTTTAAATAAGGTTAACATAATAGTAGATTCCCCAAAAAAGTTGTTTTTGAATGTACAAGACATACAGATGTTACTAAGTTTCTAAGTTTTCATAATTAGAGATATATTAATAATATTTTTTTAAAAACATTTCATGGTTATTTATCCCACTAACTTGGATATCATAAAAAAGGTTTAAATTTATTTGGTAATAAGAAAGTGATTTTTATTTCAAAAAATAAAAATAATATTGGTGAATGCTCCAATCTTTTCTTTGCCTTGTAGAAATGGAACGTTTTTAATCTATAGTAATGCTTCATTAAAGGTACTTGGATGAACTCTAATTCATAATGATCAGATAATTTCTTATTCTTCATGGTAACTAAAACAACATGAGTTAAATTACCCCACTTATGAATTAGAATAAGAAGTTGGTGTTTTCACTTCCCAAACATAGAGACATCATTTATATGGATCAAATTGTTAAATATATACTGATCACAAAAGGTTGATGTATGAATTCACTCACAAGGAATCCATTATGGGGAAAGGAAGATGGCATAAAGTAGTAAAGGATTATAATTTCATGAAAAATATTATCATGGAAAAGAAAAAAATGTGGAGGATGCCTTGGGATGAAAATGTCATGCTAAATTAACCATATTATGTTTGTAACATGACCCCTTAGTTAATTATTTTATGTATTTTGTCTTGTAATTTTTTGGTGAAGGGAATTCCTATATGTTTTTTATGTTTTACCGTAATAATCTCTATCAGAAAAAATTAAGTATGTTTAAAATGAATACTCTGAGTTATAAAAAAAGACTAATTTTTTAAAAAGTTCAAGGTTCTATAATTTAACCTTGATAATGATTGGGTTTTGAGATTTGGAAAGAGATTATGTGTGTCTTGTGAATCACAATTGAAGAAAGAGTTATTATATAAAGCTCATAGTTCTCTATTTTCAATTCATCAGGGAATCACTAAGATGTACAGAGACCTTTGAGTGTTTTTTTGGTGGGATGGAATGAAAATAAATATTTCGGAATATACCATGATATATATGACTTTTAAATAGATAAAATCAGAATGTAAATTACCTAAGAGGATACTTCAGCCTTTTCTAGTGTGATATTGTAAATAGGAAAATATATCCACGTATTCATGGTGGGATTACGAAAAACATCTTAGGGTAAAATTTTTATTTTGGTTATTGTTAATCGACTGAATAAATTTGAAAATGCTCTTTATATCAAGGTATTCTGCCTTTATATCATCATTATCATTATTACCTCAAAGGGATAGTCAGGTCACATGGAGTTCCTCCCTCCATTGTATCTGATCATGACCCTAGGTTCACTTTCCACTTTTGGAAAGGCCTTCTGAATTCATTGAAAACTAAATTAAATTTCTACACTAATTCTCAACCCCAAAATGATAGACAGTCATAGTAAACAATTGTGACATTGGAGGGTATGTTTCGAGCTCATTCAATATATTATTAGGGAATTTTATATTTACATCTTCCTTTGGTTGAGTGTTCTTATAATAACAGTGTTCATTCGATTATACAGATGGGGCCATTTGAGGATTTATATAGAAGGAAGTGTCAAACTCTTTCATTTTGGGATGAGGTAGGTGAATGAACATGAACTGGTCCAGAATTGGTATGGGAAATTGTATATATGGTTTGTTTAATTCAGTGACACTTGAGGACTTATTATTGTATGAAAAAATTTCATGTATAAAATTGGAGGAATGATCTTTCTTTCGAGGTTCATGATCATTTATTTCTTGAAGGTTCTCCAAATAAAAGTGCAATGTGTTTTGGAGTGAATGGTATGTTAAGTTTTTTTTCACTAGACCCTATGAAATCTAGAAGAACTATTTCCTACGGAGTAACTATACATCTAATTTTGTCCCAGGTACATAATGTTTTTAATTTTTTGAAGCTAATAATATATTTGATGGATTCATCTCATGTTTATAGAACTAATGTAGTTCAATTGGAAGTGAAGATTTTTTTAGAGGAGAAACCTATTCAGATTCTTGACCATATATATGACTTTTTGAGGAACAAGGTAATTAACAATTTTTAAGGATTTTTGGAGAAACCACATAGTTTAAGAAGCTACATCGGAATGTGAAAATTCTACAAGTGAAATGTATCCTCATTTTTTTATAGGTAAATAAAATTGTGAGAGCACAATTTCCAAAATGGGGGAGAATGTAACAACTCATGTAATTATTGAATAATTTTTCTTCAATATGTCATTAAATAGTTAAATTCATTATAAATGTATACTAAAATAAGTTTTATTTATAGATATTAAGGAATCTATACCAATGTAATATTAACATAATCATTATAATTGTAATGAGACTATTAGAAATAGCAATCTGGCCATTATAATAATATCCTCACCTATGAAAGTATAAATAAAATTACGTACTTCATAAATGAAAAAATTATATATTTATAATATGGAATAAGTAAATCAATTATTATGAAATTATAAATTAAATGTTTGTATTTTTCTGAAATGTAAATGTTTATTTAAAATTTTATAACTATTAAAACGGTTTTTAAATAAATTTATTTTCCACAAATAGATTCATAAATTAATATTTTTTTGTATTATAATTATAGTAAGTGCTTCTAGCACTTAATTAATTTTTCAATGTGTCATGAAATTGGTTATAATATTAAATTAAATATTTTTAGAATAAAATATTATTTTAATTAAAAACTGAATTTTCCATATTTAGAAGATTATTTTCATAAAATGGTTTCCATTTTTGTAATCTATATGTTGAAAAATGGTTATGGTTTATTTTTGGTATTTATCTAAAATAGTTGAATTATTGTGAATAATGAAATACGATAATATATTATATTTAACATTATAAGAAAAATACCTGAATTTGTGAGTCATTAATGATGTAATAAACCATGATTTCTAACTTACATATACCACATACTTTACTTAGTAAATAGAATCATCTCAATTGATAGTATTGATCCAAAATAATGAACAAATGAAAAAATTACATTAAAAAAATCCCCTCTCCACTCCCTATAAATACCACCCCATCCAACTCTCTTCCTCACACCTTTATTTCCTTATAGTTAGTTTAATTATTACCAACTCCCCTAACAATCAGCTTCCCCGTTTCTAAGTCCTTATAGTCTCACAAATAGACCAAAACCGTGTTCCTTAAGGTGGTTCTCAATGAGATGATATTCAATTTGTAAAATACTTCTTCTTTCTCTTATATTATTTCTTTTTATTTATACAATTTGATCACTCTATCCAAAATATCATGATAACTCTAGTTTCATAAATATACCGTAATATTATTTTGTTAATATAATATTCATTATCAAACCTATTCTATTCTCCTCTTATACTAAAAAAATGAAAACATCGTCCATGATGTTTTGATTCCCCACCTTCATGGATTATGATTTTCTATTTTCAATTACTACCATAATGGAGGGTTATAAAATAATTAATATGGTGAAAAAATATTTTAATATGTATAAAAAACATTTTTAGTGATTTGTAACTAATTTATAAACATATTATTTAAACTAAATGAAACTATTTTTTGATGGTCAAAAAAAATGCAAAAAACCAATCATCTACCATTAATGAATTATATAATGAATCATCATCATATCAAAAAAAATTATTTATGTTGTAAAATAAATTTTGGGAAAGTATTAATACCATTTCTTTCTATTCAAGAGTTTTTCATACATTTTATAAGAACTCTCATGATTATACTCAAGGGAACCAACCATAAATCAATGACATAAATGCTCCTGGAATAACAATTCTGATATCTAAAACTCATTAAAATAAAAATAAATTAAAATAATAAAATTGTAATAAACAAAATATATTGGGAATTATTTCTTAGTTAATTAATTAATAAATATAATTTGATTATCCCAACCATTAAGTACAAGTGCATTATTTTTTGAACATAAGGTTAAGGGATTTATTTCTAAAAATCATATTTTCAAGTAACTAATATTTTTATTAAGGAATTTTTTATACTTATAAGGAATAAGTTGATTTTCCAACTTTCATGAATCCATAATGATTTGATTCTCCATTTAAAATTTTACAAATCTATTTTCAAATAAAATATTTCCATTAATAATGTGTGGATTTTTAAAAATGAAAAGTGATTTTAAAATGGAAAATTTATTTTCCATAGGAATTTTTATTTTGTGAGAGATTTTTGTTTTATGATCATGTTATGCTTTTGGGTTATTGTTATTATGATGGGTGGTTCCCTGATAAATAGAGATAAAGTGGGGTCGCTATAACTCTTCAATGCATTGGGTAAAGGGATGGAGTTAACCAGTTTGGTTTCTCATTGGAGATTATGGGAATAAAATGTGATGGTCATTCCAAGTGTAACTATAATGGTTACTCTCTATGTATCTAAAAGAGATAATTTATATGTAAGAGTGATATGAAAATTCTTCCACAAGTTAACTTTTATTATTTATTTTTTCCTTTTATGGGCTTATAGAAAACTTATGACTTCATAAGTTAAGCTAAGGAGGTTGTGTTTAATCTGTAAAAGCTATAACATTGTTCAAATATTTTCAATCATGGACTAATTATTTCTTTCTTCATTTATTTTTCCCTTACTGATATTTTTTTCTCATACTATGTTTTAAAATGTTTTTCATTGGGTTTAGGGGTCTGTAATTTAAATAAATAAATCAATTAATATAGTTGTGAGTTTTTGTTAGACAATGTAATCATTTTTTATTCAAAAAGTTTCATATTTTGAAAAAATTGATATTGAGTAGAAGTTCAAACTTTTTAGCAACTGTGTTTATATGTATAAATTTATAACTGAATTCCCTAAAATAGTAAACCTAAATGAACTTTTAGAATGAAGAAAATGTTAATTCTAGTTTAATTAATTATATTATTTATTGTTTAAGGCTTTATACTTCCACACATTCATTAATGTAAATGGAGTGAAAATGAGTTGACAAAAATTTAAGAAATATTCATGATGAATAGAAATTATTTAATCAAAAATTTATGAATAATTTCATTAAATTTGGGAAATGAAATAAAAATATTAAAACTACCTTCAAAACAAGGAATGAATTTAAGAAATCATTCATTATATTTCTTGTTTCATAAAGGATATTTCATTCTTTCTAAATAGGGACCATTACATGTAAAACACTAATTTTAATTATAAATATGTTTTCTACCTCGGTCAGTAAAATTAAATTCATAACATATATTTTTTATATAATTTATAATATTCCACAACATAGTTTATAGACTCCAAAAAAAAAGTATTCACTCCAAGGGATGTTATCCAGAAAACTACATGAGATTATATTGTTAATTCATAAGGATGTAAAAAATATTGGTGTTTTTAATTTTTTTTTTAATTTTTATAGAAAAATAAAAAATTGTATAAAAAAAATGTTCTATTACAAAAAAAGAATAAATATTTTCATATCATATTTTTGAGGAACAATATTACTTAATATATATAAAATATGTTTTAATATATAACTAAAATAAAATTATTGATGGAGGTATTATATATATCATAATATTAATGTTATATATGTTTTTGATATCAAATTGTATGATATATATATAGCATGTGATATAATTTCAATATAAGAGAAATAATATATTGTGTATAGTCATATTCAAAGGAATGATATGGTTATATCGTATTTCCTATACGATAATAAATTATAGTGTATGATACATCTTTATAGTAAAGAAATGGTTTATATTAATATTACACTAGGATTGATATAGTAATTTGAGATTGATAAATGGAAGTAGAATGTAAAGTATTAATGTTTAGTAATCTTTCAAATTTTATTTTCACTGGTTATAAATGTTTTTATGATGAAACAATTTTTAGAATCAAGAATTAATTTAAATGTTAAAAAAATGTATCATAGTTTCAAATCATTTTTAACTTCCTGCCATTTACTCATTAATTTCAAGTGGCTAATTAAATGAATCTAAGGTTCATGGATTGTCCTTAAAAACTATATATATATATAGGAAGTATTCATTGATATTGTGTGTGTGGTCCTTGTAGATTCACTAGAATATATTCTATACTTAATTTTATTCTAGAGGTTATGTCATATCATGAAAACATGGATAATCTCACTGAAACAAACATTAGTTAACCCACTAGGGTCGCATATAGGATAGTTGTAAGTTGATTATTCCACCTCAATACCACCTCTAAATGGATAGGGTTGTGGATTGGCACAATGAAGTGATAACAAACAAAATATACATTAGCATATAGTAACTTGTAAAATATATTAAACTCAATCAAAATTCATATCCAACGAAAACCAACAGAAAATAAATTACCAACTCTATAAATAATGAAATCAGGAGAAAATATCCACCCAATGTCAAACTATGAGGTAAAATGCCATATAGAAATATATATACATTAGTTAATTTCACTGGGTACATGATACACAAAACTAGGGTATACATCATCTTACTTCAAGAACTCTTGAAATGAACTCCAATATCAATTAACTTCTTTATAAATAACTATACACTACTACTAATCAGTTTCACCAGCTCTACTAGATTTTTATCCCCCAAGGTCACTACCAAAATATAAAACATCTGCATAGACATGAATCATGTGGTCTCAAGGTCTATTTAGGGGTGAGTATAAATATACCCTATAGGAAAACCCAAAGATACAAAATACAAATGAAAAGATTGTCAGGGTAAGTATTTAAATATTTTTAGATAAAATTTTTCAGTGTTTTAACATATATTTTATAGATATATTTGTTATAATTATTTAAATAAAATAATTACTTCAAAACATAAAAAAATTATTTAATAAAAGGTAAGATAATATTTTTAACTTTATCTAATTTATTATATGTTGATTCATATATATACACTTCTATTATTTTTATAAATATTTAATGATATCTAATATTTTTAATATTTTATGAAGATATTATGGCATGATTCGAAACACGAATGGAAATTTTAGTTTAAAATGAAATATTTTTCCTTCTAAGAAAAAATTATAAATTATTTTATAATTCTGATTATTAAGATATAAAATTTAATATTTATAAATAGATGATAATATAATTAAAAATTAAAATTTTAATAATAATTTCAAATATCGAAGAAAATTATTTTTAAAAATATTTATTAAAAAGAAGATTTGGGAGTAAGTAGTAAATATGATATAAATTATTATTATTTTATTAAATATTATGATAAATAATTTTAAATGAAATTTTTATTTCATTTTTTTATTTCTAATGTTTAAAATTATTGGTTTTGAGAGCCAAAATTTTGATTTAATATGTTTATCAATTGTGTAAAACGTTTGAATTCAAATTCCTTTCAAAATAAGAGTTTTAATTCAAGTTGAATTTTACACTTTTTATTATACTTTGATCAAAATGGTAAAAAAAAATTAGAAACCTATGTATCATGTGTTACATGATATGAAACTAAAAATATCATAAAATTAATATTAAATTAATATTAATTAATTCTTATGTCAATATAAAAATAAAAATAACTATTAATGCTAACAAAATTCTTGTGTAGCATTAGAAAAGTCGAAATTTATGGAATGAGAGATAAAAATTATAAGGTATAAGGATTGGATTCAAATTAATAGGTAAAAATGGTTTCTAATCAATTATCATGATTTATATTAATTAATTTTAAAATTATAAAATAGTTTAATTATCTAAATGTATACTTAGTGCTTATAGAAGGTAAGAAAATTCCAACAAAATATCATAAAAATGTTATCATTATATAAATAAGAATAAATAATTTATGAATCATTTTAGATTAAAATAATAATAAAAAATAAACTAAATATATGTTATTAATTTTATTTACAATTAAATAATATAATAATTTTCCAAAAATCTTATGTAGTTTTGATGTGATTCTCGTGGAAGCATGAGAAATGTCATTAAAAATAGATTTAAAAATATTCAAATTGATAATATTTGGATTTATTAGGGTCTATCAATAATTTTATGGATAATTATAAAATATATATAATTATATTAATAATATGACTTGAATTTTATAATTTCATAGATATTTTTAATCTAAAAATTACAATAATAACCTTGAAAATCTATATAAATGGCATATTTTGTTAAAAATAACCAATACCTTATCATGAAACATAATTTTATGATAAATGATCAAAAAATGTTATCTTGTATATTTACAAGATACTTGAAAATTAAAATTTTCATTTCTAACCCTAAAGAAACAAATATTTGCGAAAATGACACAAAATCATGTCTATAAAAAAGGATTTTAATTTCTCTAAACAAGTAATTAATTTTATTCATAAATTAATTTCATTCCTTATCTATATAAACTCTAAAATGTTCAACCCTTTCATTTAATAAACTGTAAAAAACTCATTTTTTAGCGACCCATACTTTCATACATAGATATTACATCTTATTATATGAGCATTCATTACATAATATAATGATCCACACAAGAATCATATAAGTCTAGTTTTTTTGAATCAATTTTTAAAAAAACTGGTTCTTAAGTGAACTAAATTATTTCCACTATGTTATTAATAACATAAAACCTTCATATACATATCATACATAATAAAATTCATTATAACATGGTGAAAGGATGCATTGGAAAGTGTGACCTCAGATAATCGTTAAGGGTAAACAAGGTAAATATCAATAATCACTTAAACCAAACATGATCATGTGGTTATAATAAAATTATAATAACATTTTAAAACCATACAAAATATATCATAGATCATATTATTGATTCATATAATAAATAATGGAAATTCTTAAGATATGAATCATAAAGGAATCACCGAACATGAACAATGAGATCGTAACATTTTCATAAGACATTGATTTGTGGTATATACATAAGTATAAAATATTATATCCTTATTATCCAAGGACTACTTCCAATACAATAATAGTGGATTTTTATCACCCCCCTAAAACATTGAAGTAGTCAAGTTTCACTCCCAAAATTATCATAGTGTACAGAGTATCTTACTAGATTGGGATCACTATTCATTCTCATCATGTTTATGTTTATATATATCAACCTATATCCAATGTATTAGAGGGATATATAGTTAAGCAAAAATCCCCCATATAATGAAAATAATACATCTTTATCCCACAATATCATAAAAAATTTAACATATCATAACCCAGTAAAATGAAACAGGTTTCATAAATATTTCGTCATAGAATAAAACATGGGAATGAAATGGGTTTCATAAACATTTCATCATTTCAACATGACATAACCTGTGAAAAATAAATGGGTTTCTTAAAAAAACCATTATAATAATAATCCATATATATAAATAATAAAGATGATATCATTGGATTATATCCCTAGTAGAGGTTAGGAAATATTAAATGATGTCATCTTATATAGAAAATGATTTTAAAAGATCACTTAGAACATTTCTGGAGAAAATACCCAATTCAATTTTATACCACGTATCTAAAATATATAAAATTACAAATTTTTAAAGAAAATCAATTCAAAAATAAAAAAATTGGAAACTTATAATGTAATATTGAAATCATTTATAAGTTATAACAGTGAGTAATTCAATTCATTTCATATGACTAAAAAAGAAACTTTCATTTTTCAATTTTGTAAAAAGTCAAAAGGTATCTCGTTTAGAAAAAAAATGAAGATTGATTTTAAAAAATTATGTAATAATTAAAACAAGGGTAAAAATAAATTTAAATATCATAATTTAATATTAAAAACATTCCTTGTAACATTTTAAAGGACATTTATTTGGATGAAAATTAATTTTCTACTTAAGTGAAAAATAAGTTGGTTCTTCCTTAAAAATATTATTTTGGTATCTTGAGTACATAAAGTGTGTAAAATGAAAGGAAAAAAATTAATCTAAAAAAATAACAATATTAAAAGAGAATTAATGGGTTTAGTTTTTTTAATATTGTAATCTTTTTTCATTGGAACTCAATAATAAACAATCCTAATAAACAGTGAAACTATTACATAAAACCCATACCTCGAGTTCCACATGTATTTAATGTTCTCTATATTATTGTATAATAAATTTAAATTTATTATTAATATATTCTAGAATAATTTACATCCTTATAATTTCATATATTATCCATTTATAATATTTTATCACCCATTTATAAAAAAACCAAATTAAACTATTAGTTTCCAAGTGTTAATTGTTTCATTTTTTCCAAAAAAAATCGGTTTCGTGGTTCAATCCTTTTTTACTTTGATCATGTTTCCAAAATCTATATAATTTTAATAATTATATAACTATAATATATATTTATCATATATATTTATAGTCATCAATAAAGGTTATATATATATAAATTAATTACATCATTTATGGAGATGGTAGATCGTCCGTACTCATGGTCATTATTTTTAATTTTTGAAATATAGAACAAAAAATTTTAAATGATGATCCACATTTAAAAAATATTTATTTAATCATATAAATTATATTTATTCATAAAATACATCCTTATTACCATCCCAATAAAACAGGAATGAAAAATAAATTGAATTGCTTTGTGGATGTGGTTGTCCACACATACACTCAAGAAACATTATAATTTTCTAACTAATTGGAATGTATGATTATAGATATGATATTATAATTACATAATAATAATTATTTCATAAATATAATATATAAATATAAAACAAATCATAATATCCATCCATAAAATATGGTGATGAAAAATGAATTGTATCGCAATGTGGAGACGGTAAGTCATACGTACAAATGAGCGTTAATTTCACTGCCCATTTGATGTAAGAGGGGGATAATGATAGTTTAATATTTTTAATAAAATTTAAGTACATTTATGATAATTTTCATAATATTTTTTGATAAATAAAATATATTTCTTCAATTTAAGATTAGAAGTAAAAAAAATAATGTCATTGGTTGGGGGGATTACGTCTTCCATGAAAGAACTCATTTAGATATTATCTTAATGACCCCAGGGTAGGAATTTGGAGGAGAAAAAAACCTCTATAATATGAGTAGTAAATTAAAGAAGGGAATTTCATATTGTATGTTCATGAAAAAAGGCACACCATTTTGTAAATAAGATAAATTAGGTATGTTCTTCTATAGGGGGGACGACACACTTGAAATTTATGATAAGATTTAAATATCATAAAGCAGTTCTCAATATAAACACTTTAAAATGGACATAAATTCACATTATAAAAGTGTATATGTTATAAATAACATTAAAAAATGATATTTAGATAGGTTTTGGTGTCATTTTAAACATTATATTTTTTATTAACCCCTTAAATAACAATTTTTTACCTTAATTGTCGTAACAAATATTTTAACCTTAAATGGATAAAAATGTTATCATAAATGGAAAAATAACCCATAAATAGACCATGGGAGAAAGTTTTATTAATATTATTTTTACATGGATGAAGATAATATTTTTACTAATTTTAAATAATTTATTAACATATTTATTAATATAAAATATCATTAATATCAATTTTGGAACTATTAATGTAATTTCACTTGAAAGACACATTGAAAAAAATAAATTCGAATATAATCTATTCATACATCCATAACATTTCATATGTATCCAAAAAAATCATGTAACATACTAACTAACTTAAATTTTATTGCTTATAATATTTTTAAATGCATTTATCAAATATTTCGATTAATTGAATAAATACTGAGTTGGAATTTCATAAGAAATTAAATTAATTATATTATTACTAAAAATTAGAAAAAATTTACTTCCTGAAAATAATTATATAGTTCTAAAAATAATTATTATTATTAATTTACAACACTCTTTTGTCCCAATTTTAATACATAAGAGATATTTAAAAGTAAGATATTGACATTTCATAGTTTCATTGTTTTAAATATTATATATTAAATTTTAACTGAATACTATCCATTAAAAAAATTCATACTATGTTAATAGGTGTCAAATTAAATTTATCAAATAACAATTCTGATGAAAAATTGGCACCTTAAATTTTTTTTTTAACCTAGTTTAACCATATTTATCTTATACCGAAGTGGTGAATTTTACCATGGTTACTATTAACAATGCCTAAAAATAAAAGGGATCTATTTACCAAATTTGGATCTCCTAATTGAAAATATGAAATACATTTTTTTTATAATTCTATTTCGATATGTGGCACGAATTCATTTTAATATAATTTTATAAAACATGATGAAAACAGTTTTTTAGACAAATACATTTTTAAACCTAAAACTGGATTTATTATTATCTCATTCCTATAAAACACATTATATGAGTGTTATAGAATTGTATTGAATGTATGATATATAAATTTTGTTATAATAATCCACTAATATTGATTAATTTATTTTGTAAATTTTTAAACTCATTTCATGGATAAAACCGATATTACAAAAAAAATCCATTATTTTCAAATGATATTTATCTTCATTTATAATTAATTGATAAAAAATAAATTTATTTTAAATATCATTTAATCAGAATTTAGTTATTAATATTCATACCCACCAATCCAACAGGTAGGAGATCATTTTCATATTAACTAATAATATTTTAATAGTATATTGTGGTTTTTTTAAACTAAGTGTTGTGTGTAAGGGAATATACAAAAGCAATAAAATTTATTTAAAGAGAAATATATTCTAAAGTCTTGGTGTGTTATATTCTACCCCACTTAAAATTGATTCCACCAATTAAATTATCTTACTCTGATGAAAAAAAATAAGGATATACCTATTTCATAACATCCTCTGGTTCCCATATAGCTTCTTTGAATTTTTTATTCCTCCATTTAAATTTAACTAGGTGGGTAGTTTTATTTCATTGAACATTATATTTGTGATCCATTATTTACATTAGTTATTCTTCATAGAAAATATCATTCACCAATGTTATAACCTTTGATCTTTGTACATATCATAGAACAGGTATGTACATCCTTAGTAAGTATACAAGGAACACATCATGAACTTGAGTGAGGTTCAGTGGAAGAACCATGTGATAAGCTATTTTCCATATTCAATCATGAATCTGTAATGATCCAATATACATAGGGATCAACTTTATTTTTGTTTTGAATCTAATAACTTTATTCCATGAAGAAATTTACAAAATGATATTCTCATAAAATTCAAACTCTGGATCTCATTGATGATTATTAGTATAACTTTTCTATCTACCTGGATCTTCTTTGATGTGTTGCTGAATAGATATAACTTTCAATTCCATTTCCTTATATGGATAATATCCTAATAGCTTCCTTGCACATGAGCTCGGCCTAGTTGGGGAGGACTACTTATGTGCATCCAGGAGACCCGAGATCAAATCCATGTGGAGGCATATTTCTGGGGTAATGTAGCAGTAATGTAGCAGGTACTGTAGTAGGAAATGTAGTAGTACTATAGCAGCCAGAAATATTTCAATGTTTGGTCCTTCAGGCCACTGATTTGGTCCCCAAGTCCATCAAGGCCTATGGGCCACCCAGGGCTTCATGTCAGTAAAGCCTTCGGGCCACATCAAGGCCTTTTGGCCACCTTAAAGTATAGATTCAAACTATATAACCTTCAAGGAACGAGCTCCAGAAGAAGGATGAGAAAGGAGGTTTCACCATAGAGGAAGCTAAACGTATTTCTAGAATTAAAGGGTATGACACCTTCCATTGGGAAAAGCCTATACATGCATGGGAAAGCCTATCTGAACAACTATGAAAAGGTGGATAGATGATTTCACGATTAATATTATGGAGAGGTGTAGTTCCAAATAGTTAGTCTCGGTTGTATGTATTGTTTGAATCCTACAGAAAATGGATTCCTCTAAGGCCTACAGGCCATGTAATACTTATGCCTATAGGCCTTGTAAGGGTTTCACCTCACCCCATAAAAGGTGTATTCTCAAAAATCAATAAAAAAATTAAGGCCTTTAGTGAATTGGAGGAGGAATAGCTTCCTTTATCCAACTTTACCAGAATAAATTGGATTTAAATTCTTATTTCTATTGAGGGCCTCATAAAGAGTAATCTTAATTCTCGAGTGAAAGATATTGTTTCAAGAAAACTTTACTAGAGGAAGTTTTTGATCTCAACCACCTTTAAAATCAATAGAACAAGATTTGATCATTTCCTATAGGGTTTGAATGGATCTTTCAAACTAACTATTAGACTGATGATGATACACCACACTAAAACTCAAATCTATATCCATAACCTACTAAAGTCTCCACCAAAACATTGAGGTAATATTCAAATCTAAATTAGATAAAATAGAATGTGGTATTTCATGAAACATTTCCACATACTTAATATATATTCTATAAATCATATCAAGTTATAAATCTTATCTAATGGAAATTATTTGTGTTGAATTTTTAAGGTGATTGACTACAACCCAAATAGCAATGTTCCTTTTAGAATTTTTTTGAAGTCTAATGATGAAATCAATGGTGATGTTTTCCATTTTATATTCAGGTATGGGTAATGTTTGTAGAGTTTCCTTAGAATTTTTCCTCCCATAATTAACATTATAACATACCAACCAAAAATATATATAATCTTTAATATCTATCTTCATGTTCTCCTACCAGAAATATTGTTTTTGGTATGTCAACATATTTGTACTTTCTTAACAAATGGTTAATGTTGAACTATGAGCCTCATCCAATTGATCCTTATTTTAATGAAACATATTGCACCTCCACATTGACAGGAGTTGACATGGAACAACTACTAGGCCTTAGGTGTCATCTTCAATACACTTAAGGATGGAAATAATTTCCAAGGGCCTTATAAGATTTGGGGGATGATTTTCCCTTTGAAAATAAGGAGAAAATCGTAAAAAGGATTCCCTAAAAAACAAATATATGAGGAATCATGAAATTGAATTACAAATCAAAGTAATACCAACTAATATCAAAACCAATCTATAATAGAGTACCAAAGTGGATAAATAATAGCATCAAATTAAAAAAATGCTAGAAAAACTGAAAATCTCAAACACTCTAATGAAAATAAACACCACAACTCCCAATGTCCTCCATGATTCAAATTAACAATTCTTCCCAAATAATCATGATGCATCACTAAAGAAATGAGATACATTTCATTTACATGTACCTAGATAAATGATATCTGAAAAATCACTAAAGTTCCCAAGTAGGGGTGAGTAATTAAACATAGTAGGTTTTCCCCAAATGAATTCCCTTCATATTCTACAAGGATGGAACATACTAGAACATTTATATAAAATAGTTTATATAAGACTATTTAAAATAGTTTATATCAATGACAAAACCATTTTCCCAACCAATCCATTTTTCAAAGCAATGAAACCATGAATTTTTTTAACACCATTCAATAATTTATATTTTGGGAACAACCCATCCCATTCCACATATCCACATATCTATATTAGCATGATTAGGTGATAGTTACATACTCATGAGTGATGACTTATTGATCTACCAATTTTTCACAAGGAAAAAATATATCAGTGCCTCTATGTCACACACACCTTCCACAATAAAACATTAAAGATTAAAACACACACTAACCGCTTATGCCAAAACCATGGAAAACCAATTGTTCTAAACCAATTTAATAAAACAATCCTTTAATTGAAAAAATATCCACAAAACCTTTTTCCATGAATAAAGACAAACATCTATTTTAAAATCATCATTTTAAAATCATTCCTCAAATCACTTTGCACAACAATTCCAGATTTCTAAAAATAATATCAAAATAATTTTTCTACCAAGATTTGAGAAACAATTTCACAATCAATTTTCATAAATTAAATCAATATGAAACAAAGACATAAATTTATAATAATAGGAGTTCAGAGTAAATCGACCTACCATGGAAAATATTGCATATTTGAAGAATAACATGAATTATTTAACAAAATTGTGTTAAATCTCAAAAAAATGAACCTTATATCTTGTTCCCTAACAAAATAATTACCATATCCCATCATAATTAGCATAATATATCATATACCTATCCCCAATGATCTTGATCTTTGAATATAAAGAGGGTAGAATAATAGATCTATGGAAAACCACCAAGAACAGAGACTTACCAAGAAATTTGGAAATTAACACACCAAGACTTTCCAATAGTTATCTAATGGATAGAATAGAAGAGTCTCCATGGACTTTGTGAGGAGAGAAACCGATTTAGGGTACCTAGAGAAGAAAATGAGTGGTTAGGGGTCTAAAAAAAGTGGGATACACAATAATCATATCTCACCTTTTGCATGCATGATTAGGCAAACCAGCCACTAACCATGGATAGAACTCAACCTCAAGTAGCACCTCGCGTTATTGGCTCACACTATTAGAAAAACAATGTTCTAACCTTAAAGAATACATCTTCTCCACATTGTATAGTTCCTTTAATCTGGTCACACAGATGGTCTAAGCCGTGTACCTAACTGTCTATTGTAATATCTTGTGTTTTTCATGGAAAAAATAAGGTTTAGTGGTGAGTTCAAACTGCAAAACAAATAATTTTTAAGGACACAATTCAGGATGTGAATTGCTTTCGGTATTCCTGATGAATTCAATTCATGGATTGAATTAATTAACAACTTCTAAAATTTAAAAACCCTTTAAATAGTTTTCAACATATGTTGACATGTCTCAAAAGTAGTTTTCAACACATGTAATACATGTCACAAAAAATGTACAAATCATGATGCAAAATTACATCGTGGTTATTTATTTTTAAGGTTTTTAGTAGTGTAAATGGGATTTTACTGGAAAATGGGGAAAACAAAGGGGGGCATGTGTAAACCCTCCAACGTCACATCACCCTAAACATGCACCCCCCTCCCCCTTTGGTCTAATGCTTACAAAGACCTATCCTCTCTACTGAAGATCTTCCACACACCTCTAACATGGACCAAAGGACACCCACAGACCCTCATCTTCAACCAGAGATCCATTACCCTCCTCCATCATGGGATGATGCTCCCCTATGCACCACCATCTCTGACTAAAGACACTCTGTGCACCTCCTGGGTATCGGTATTCTTCTCGTTTTGATTGATCTCTCCCTTCCGATCCTCTTCCCAAATACAGGGGGGTTATCAATTTCTTTGATCTAGATTTAGATCTATTTTTTTAGATCTTGATTCAATATAATTTTGAATCTAGTAATTGAATCAAGATCTCACTCTATGTCATTATTTGACTAAAATTAGGGTTTTCCATTGGCGAGTGCTCTTCATCATTGTTATTAAGAAAGGTGGTGTATAATTCAATTCCTAATGTCTTAATTGAAATTATCTCTATGCATATTAGGAATTGAAATTTGATATATAGTAATTTCTTTCTTGATCAAATTATTTAATTTTGGGAATTCATTAATTGATGAAAATGATCAAATTGGAGATATTAGGATTATAGATTATTTATAATTCAATATTTAATTAATTGTGATTGAATTGAAGTTGTAGCTAAAGGATAATTAATTATTGAGATTAATTATCGGAATATTGAAATGCTTGAGATAAATCAAATAATTGAATAATTATGGGTGGATAGAGTAATTATTTAGGTGGAATATTTTATTAATGAGTTAATTAGGGTTATTGAATTATTTAAGATGGAATAATTAATTGATGAATTATTTAGGGGTTTATTAAATTGAGTATTTTGGAATAATAAATTCATTAATTGACTATGGGGAATTTTATGATTGTGGATTTAATAACTAATTGATAAATTAATTAAGGCATGTTATGTGATTATTAAATTTTTGAATTAATTAAAGGGATTAATTAATTGATGAATATATTAAGGAGAGTTATGTGATTATTTAATTATTAAATTTAATATATTTATTAACTGATTTCTAATTAATCAATAAGATTATTGAATTATTTAACTATCATATTAAATAAATGGATTAATTAATTTATGAATTAATTAAAGGGTTCTATGTGATTATATAATTGTTTAATTTATTAAATGGATTGATTTATTAATGAATTAAATAATTGGAGTTTTGTGATTATTTTATTGTTGAATTAGATAAATGAATTAAATAATTAGTGAAATAATTAATGGTAATTGTGTGATTATTTAAATATTGAATTAAATAAATGTATTAATTAATTCCTGAATTAATTAATGGAAGTTAAGTGATTTATAATTGTTGAATTTAATTAAGGGATAAATTAATTGATGAATTAATTCATGGTATAAATTAGATTATTTAATTGTTGAATTAAATTAAGTGGTTAATTAATTGAACAATTAATTAAGCAGAGTAATTTTATTGTTTAATTAAATAAATAGAATAATTAATTGATGAATTATTTAGTGGGAGTTTTGTGATTATTAAATTTATGAATTAAATAATATGATCGATGGGATTGATTAATTTTTGAATTAATTAATAGGGATTTTTATGTTAAAAAAATTGAATGTGTTAGATTAATAAATTGTAGAAATAATTAATATACATTGTTCTGTTTAAAAAAGTGAATGTGTTAGGTTAATTGATTGGGTAATTAATTAATGGGGATTCTTATTATGGTTCAATTTAATGAATTATGTTTAATTAATTGGTAAATTAATTAATATGGATTGTCGGGATAATGAATTGATGGAATTGGATAATTAATTGTTGAATTAGTTATGAGATATTGAGATGTATGAATTGAGATAATTAATCGTGGAATTAATTATGATTCATTGATATTGTGCATAATATAATTAATTGTATAATTAATTATGAGATTTTTAGTTGTGAATATTAATTAATTAATAGATGAGTTAATTAATGGGATTGGGATGCATAATTAATTGGGGAATTAGTTAAGGAGATTTCCTGGTACACTAATTTTTGAATTAGTAATGACATTGACGTGATAAGTTAATTGTTAAATTAACTAGAGTAACTGATGTGATTAATTAATTATTGAATTAATTAATTATTTTGATGTGATTATTTTATTATTGAATTAACTAATCGATAGATATGATTGATTAATTGATGAATTAATTAAATGATATCAATTTGATTAAATAATAGTTTAATTAATTAATGGACTTTGAATAATTAATTTATGAATTGATTAATGGAAGATTTGTGGTGGTTAATAATGATGAGAGGATTAATGTGATTCATCTTAGTTGTTGTGATAATGTGAAAAAATGTGATCGTGAGATACATGTGAGGTTGTGATAAAGAATGATATATCTTCATAGTTGAAAAGTAGGGTGTTAGACAAGGAAATATAAACTAGTGATATAAAAAAATAGTTGATAAGTAGGGTGTCAGACATGAAGATCTACGCCAATGATAGATATATCTATATAGTTCAGAAAGGGGATACTAGACATGAGGATCTACACCAGTGAGATATATGCATAATAGATAATTAGGGTGTTAGAAATAATGTTCTATAACCTTGATGTATATGAATGATTGAGAATTGGGGTACTAGACATGATGTTCTTCGCCCGTGGTATATATGTAGGATTGATAAACAGGGATTTAGACCTAGTGTTCTATACCCAAAAAATCATCATTGGACTATGGTTCCAAGTCATCATAATAATGAGATTGAAATGAAATGGATAATGAAATCCCATTAGTTTAAATTAATTATGAATAAAAAATGTAACATGGTTCAGAAATGGTGCAGGAGGGTGGAGGTAATGAGTTATGGGTGTCCTTGGGAACATGATTGTCTATTTGGTTAATTATGATTATTTTATAATGTGATAACTATTTACCTTTGAATTGTAATTATTTCTTTATGAGACTTAACACAATTTTTATCGATTAGATTTTTTAGAAAACATTGGTTGTGGCCTACTAATTTGTACTCACACCCTACTCGGGATACATGATCGGCACTCGAATAGATTACACGTTTTAGTATAGGATAATGGAAAATTCCATGTGTTAGATAGTTGAGTTGGGGATGGATCATGGATAAGGGAACCAGAAGTGGTTCATTCCCAAATGGAGGAGTTGTTAGCATATTTATTTTTTTGGGTTCTACATATTGACACTAGTTACATTCTTAGAATAGAATACTTATTATTTACTTTTGGATTTTCATATTCTATTTTTGTTTATCTTGTGACATCGGTATTGTTTATGGTCAAATGTTTCCACTAATTTTTATTTATTTCAATTGTTGTATTACTCTGCTAAAATAAAAAATGGTTATAGTCTCTGTAGACGCCGGAAAAGTCCGTTGTTCCCAAACGAAGCTCCGGATGCGGAAAGCGAGGTCATATTTGGAGTCGGAAGCATGTTTCGGAGGGCCCAGAGGCCTTGCGCGGAATTTTGGAGACCCGCGCACAAAGTTGACGAGCCACGCGCAAACCTCCGGGGATGCGCGCAATGCGCTGGGCCGGCGCGCAATTTTGCACGCCCGCGGCCCGCGCAACTCCCTTGCGCGCCGGGCCCGATTCCGCGCCCGTGAAGAGAATTCCGCACCCGCGAACCGGATTCCGCGCCCGGGGTTGCCTATAAATATAAGGCGACCCCCGACGTTTTGAAGGTGGCCGGAAGTTGAAAGGTCTCTCGTTCGCGCAATCCAACCCCTTCCGCGCGCAATGCCGATCTTCAGGTAACCTCTTTTCTTTCGCGCAAGAAAGCCTCGGGGTTCGCCTTCGCGCGCAATCCCCTTGGCTCCTTTCCTTTGAATAATTCTTCACCCAAAGGCCTTCGTGCGCAAAAGAAGCCTCTTGCGCGCAATTGCCCCCGGGTGCGCGCAATCCAGCCCGATTGTGCGCACCCCCCCTTTTTTAAAGTGGTCATTCATTAAAGAATGAGTCGTTGCCCCCGCGCGCTGTCCGAAGCCCGGTGCGTGCAATCTCTATCTCCCGCGCGCAAAGTGCTGGCCCAATTGCGCGCCAGCCCGCCCATTTGCGCGCCGACCCGCGGTATTGCGCGCCAAGATCCCCTTTTGCGCGCAATCCGCCAGGGTCGCCCCCTTTGACCCCCTTTGGGTACCCGCCTGCGTGGCGCCCGATGACCCTCATCCCGGGTGCCCGCACCATGCGTTGTCTTCCCGTGCGGCCCTCCAGGCTCGCACGAAGTGACACGGGCCTATCGGCGGCTTCTACGTCCCGCACGACGTTAAACTGCACTTCGTCCGAGCTACAAGACGTTAAACTGTTCAGCATACATCCAAGCTGCACGACGCTAAACTGCCTAGCCTCCATCATCCCAGCTACAAGACGTTAAACTGTACACTATTCGTCCTGCACGACGTTAAACTGTAATTCGTCCTGCATGACGCTAAACTGCACCTCGTCCGCGCGACAAGACGTTAAACTGCCAAGCATCCTCGTCCGTGCGACAAGACGTTAAACTGCCAAGCATCTTCGTCCTTAACACACGACATTAAACTGTACTTCGTCCGGCAAGACGTTAAACCGTCCGCTTCATCCTCAACACACGACGTTAAACTGTACTTCGTCCGGCAAGACATTAAACCGTCCGCATCACCCGATCCCGTGCCTCGCACGCAGGGTCCCCCTCCCGGTTTGGATGTGGCCCCCACCCGCTCCTCTCTGCAGGGATGTCGGGATTGGAGTGGCCTTTTCCCACGGGGGTAGAGTGTCACAAACCGAATGAACTACGTGGACTTTGATCCCTGTCTCCTAAACAGGGTACGTAGGAAGCCTCTCCGAGGTTCAAGCCCACCACCTGGTCGTCCCGGTCGTATTCACGTCGGTTCGTCCATCAGTGGACCCCTCCTGGGTTCACACTTGCGTCGATTCACCTATGAATCCGCCTCTATGGGAGACTGCACGTGTGTATCTCCATTGTGCTTCCCCACTGCCGAAGCCAATAGAGGGCGTGACAGGGATCGAGGTCTCTCACCTTCGGCCCAAGTCCCTCTCCAACTGAGCTTTGCCGCATTCGGGCTGCCTCAGTGCGTAAGTCCTGACAGAACTAACTCCGTGGACTTTGATCCCTGTCTCCTAAACAGGGTACGTAGGAAGCCTCTCCGAGGTTCAAGCCCACCACCTGGTCGTCCCGGTCGCATTCGCGTCGGTTCGTCCATCAGTGGACCCCTCCTGGGTTCACACTTGCGTCGATTCACCTATGAATCCGCCCATGTGGGAGACTGCATGTGTGTATCTCCATTTTGCTTCCCCACTGCATTTTTTCGATTCAGCGTCCAGCATGACGTGAAACTGCGATCCATCCGGCCGTTCCATCCCCCTCTGTGCGAGGTGGTTCGGTTCAATCCTCCGCCCGGCGGCCTCGACCTCTTCGTGAGTCGGCTTGCCGACGTCCAGCATGACGTTAAACTGTATATCCGAACTACGTTGACTTTGATCCGCGCTAACGCACAGTACGTAGGAAGCCCCTACGGGGTCCAAGCTCTTCACTCCATCATCCATCCTGATCCTTACCCGGGCCGCCACATCCCGGTGGGGTCATGCCACTTCATTCCACTCCACTTCACTCGGGAATCCGCCCATGTGCTGGCCCCAGCGTCGGAGGTTCCCCGCAAGGGGTTCTGTCATCTGATCCACTTCTCGTGTTGATCAGTCCGATGCCGTCCCCGCTGGACGTTAAACTCGCGGCATACCCCGTGTTAAACATGGGAAGCTGAGGAAAACCTCAGGCAACGTAGTTCCCCGTACCCAGCATGGGATGCCTCAGGCCATCATGTCTTCGAGAAGCCCTATTAGGAACGGAAGGCAGACATGCAGAGTCGCAGTCCCCGACACCCAGAGCCACCCGGTCTCCTCACCGCAGGTTGCTGCCCCGACCAGACTCCTTGGAGCGTCTGGGCGGAAGCAGCGTAATTAACCGGTGTCCATGAAGATATGGCGCCGGGAACAAGATTCACGAACATTATTAAATCTATGAGGGAGACCCGGATTAGGCGACGAGTTCCGAGGAGACGTCCACGGAAGGAGGAGCTGACATCCCATCATCCCGGTTTCGATCAAGGAGCAGACGCCCCTGAACAAGGGACGGATGCCGCCCACCTTTGGAAAGCGGGTCTGCGGGGACACAAGCTGCGCGCCCATCCCCTCGGGTCGACGGGCGCACGCGCGAACGCGTCCTGGCAGAACTGCGTCGAAACAGAAACCCGGCGCACATCCGCACCGAAACAGAAAAATGGTGAACCCGACGTGAATCTCTTCTCCTCAATACGAAGACCGATTGCTTTCGAAGGTGTCGGAAGACCAGCATGTTTCCCGGCCAAGCATTCAACACTGGGGCACGGAACCCTCCAGGGGCTGGGGAAGGGAAATTGGGTACTCCGTCTCACGATGTCGATGGCCTGGGTTCCCCCCACGGAGGGCGTCGTGGCACTAATGGTTGGTAGTCGATTCATTTTCTTGTCAGTGTTAATGGATTTTTCTCCCTGCTTTCAGGAATCAATTCGCCCAATCCAGTGCCCGATCGCCACCCGCCCACTGGCGCAGGGGTAGGGGAAACACCGACGCGGCTACTCCGCGCAGTCCCGCCCGTTCCGCAGCCGTCCCAGCAGCCGCAGCTGCGGGGCAACCACGCCCTCTCTCCCCCTCGGAGGTCATCCAGAGAAGGGTGATCAACAACTTGGTACGGAGATAGGAGGAAGAGGGAGTCATCCCCACTAGGGACATGGCTCGCCTAGACCTCGAGGAAGCTGCACCTCACCACCAACGCCGCCCCCGAGGGCCGCGCAGGGAGGCACCGCTGCCTACCTCGACGTCCAACCGCTTTGGGAGTTTATCCCCGGAGCGCTCCGACAACTCCTTCCCCTATGCAGATGAGGTGGAAGATGCCCGGGACCACCCTATCCGGGATTCGCTTCAGGGATCCGCGATAAGGGCTCCTGTCAGGCCACGGCGACATCGCCGCCAGGCCTCTCAAGTCGAAGAACAGGCTCTCCACCTGCCCGCGCCGCTCATCCCGACTCGTTTGTCCCGACGCCAATGTCGGGCACGAGCGGAAGAGGATGCCCACCTTGGGGCCCTATCAACAGAGGCCGCGTTGGCTCAAGACACTGCTGGCTCCAGTCACCAGGCCCCTGCGCATCCTGAGCAGGGGCACTTCTATGCCCGACCTGGATCGAGGCCCCGACCGCCCCAAAGGCAGGTTGGGTTGACTCTCCTGGTTGCTGGTACAGGAAATATCCACCGCGGACCACCTCGCGGTAGCTCTATTCACCAACAGGGTCTACTCCGTGTGGCCGATCCAAGAGGCATAGGTCATCCCACCTCCCGATCTCGACCCGGAGGCCTGCCCGGAATCATCTATCCCCGTGTCCCCTTTGATATCTGTCCCGGTGCTCCTCGCCCCTTGGTTTCCAGTCCTCTTGGCCCCAACACCGGTGCAGCCGGAGGACGCCAGGATAGAGATCAGCCATGCCCCGAAGAACCACCCAGGGGCAGGAGGGCGAGGCGTCGACGCCGAGGGAAGAATGTTACGGAATTCCGGACAGAGATCCGACCGGTTCGTTTCTCTGATACAGAGGCAGAGTATGATTCGGCGACAGAGCCCTCCCCCCGGTCCCTCCAGTCAGGGGCAGGGGTAGGAATGCGGCACGTCAGCCTCGTACTTCCCGAGAGCGAGATCGATATGATCCCCGCTTCTCTCCGAAGGTATATCCGGAGTAGCGAGGGCCTGGTAGACCCCCAAGGATCAAGCTTGCGGTTGGTACCGGCCCCTCCAGAAGCACCTTCTGCCTCGATCGGAGAAGCCGGAGACTTTTTCTTGGGATCGACGGTCGAACCACGGTCTAGTGCACCCTCGGCGAGCACCGACGCTACGGCAGGATGTTCGCTCACCGGCCCGTCCTATCGTGATGTGGTAGCTGGGGCACCGCCACCCTCAGAGGGCGGCCCGGGATATGGAGGCCAATCGGCCTGCTCGCCGTATTCACCGCCGGCCAGCCCGTCGGCCCGGCGGCCCGCCTCGGCACCACTGCCGGTTCCCCGTCCATTCCCAGTCGTTGAAGAGGACCAAGGAGACCTGGGTCCCGAGTTTGAGTCGTGGAGCTTCTGGACTGTCCTTGCAGAGGGCCACTTCCCTGAGAAGTTTTGGCCAGTCGCAGGACCGGACTTTGATGCACCCGAATCACTCACCCCAGATGAGTTCGAATGCTTCCGCCGAACTCTCTGGGAGACTCACTCCCGTCTTCACCGCATACAAATGCCATATCCCGGGAGTCAAGTTCACCTGGAGGATATTGGTGAGCAGTGCCGTCAAATTGACCTGGCCACACTCCCCGCGGTTCGGCACCCCGGGTCATTTGAGCACCACGAGGCCCTCCGACAACGATGCGTTGAGTGTTTTCAAGTACTCCACAAGGTTATCGAGGGAGCCACCCCCCACGTGTATATCCGTGGATGGGGGAAGTACGCTGCCCTACGCTTCAGTGCGATTCGCCGACAGCCCGATTCACTGGGTGGCCCTGAGGGTACATCCCCAGGGCCGGAAACGGTCAATATGGCTGACCTGTCGGGAGAGGGGAACGACTTGGAACTCCTCGGCGAGGGCTCTCCCCCCGAAGAAAAGCCATCGTTGGATCCATCGGTGAGAGTTACTCATCACCAGAGGAACCTCCTGGGTCTCCCCACGCCTACTGAAGCACTGACGTTGAGCCGAAACGTCAGCAAAGGTAAAGAGCACGGCGGGGCTGTGAAGCCCGCCGACCCATCTGCCTCCACGCAGAGGGCGGATGAGGATCCCGAGAAGGCTATGCTACGTCAACAGCTCGCCGAGCAGAAGAAGCTAGTTGACCAGCTCCTCGCTAAGCGCGCTGCAGAGCAGCGGCCTGACTACGGTGATCTTAGGCCAGGACAGCAGGGACAGGAACAACCGCTCCTCGACGAGACTCTCTCGGGCAACCGTGATTACGCCGTGTTTGCCGACAGGGGAGAGGCCATTGCCTATGGTAAGAGGGCGCGGTATGTTTCACCACACCCTCCCGAGCGGCATGACTACCTGAGAGACCCCGCTCGGATTCCTCCCGCTGCCCCAAGGACCGCTCCGCCCGCCATCCCACGAGCTGCCGAGTTCGACAACCCGGTCGACGACCCGATTGAAGGGTCGTGCAATGTGCTCGTGGTTAGAGATCCTCGCCAGGACTGGAACCCATGTCCGGACGATCTGATGGCGGCACTCATCGCCCGCTTGGAAGCCTTGGAGACTCGGCAAGTGGCAATCCCACCGGACGGCAAGCCATACCCAGCTTGGGTGGATGACATGCCGGCGCCTCCGGGATTTGGGAATCCCACTTTCGCCCCCTTAAATGGAACTAGAGATCCGCCACACCATTTGGCCCATTTCAACTCGAGGTGCGGGCCTATTTTGGGAACTCTGGTGCAGCAAGAGGCCGCTAAGCTTCGCTGCTTTGTCCAGACGATGGAAGGGCCAACATTTGTCTAGTACAGCCAGCTCCCCGTCGGGTCGATAACTAGCTAGGAGGAACTTCGTAGAAAATTCCTCTACTAGTTCAGTTCCACGACCCGGAAGACGAGTATCACAGACCTCTTCAAGTGCAAGCAGAGGCCTGATGAGCGAGTCGCGGACTTCGTCGCCCGATGGAAGGGTCTCACGTATTCCATTGACATGCCATTGACTCAGGAGCAGTTGCTGGCAATGTGCATCGGGAACATCAAGACCGAGCTGTTCCCTTCCTTGATCACTCAGAATTACCCCGGAGGGTTCAGGGACTTCTCAGACAAAGCTCAACGTCTTGAGGAAGCCATGCAACAGGCCAGTCAGGCACACCTGCTGCCTCCTATGATTCCTGCAAGGAGAGTCAGCAGGGCTGAGCCCACTGCTTTTTCCCAGATAGAGGCCCCCAGGCCGTTGGAGCTGCTGCCGGCGAGGCCAGCTCTATAGCCTCACAGGAATCTGCCTCCACGGGCTCAGTTCCCGGCCCAGCAGTGGCAGCCCCAGAACCGGCCGGCCCCTCCGCGTAATGTACCGCCACAAACCAGGCGAGATAATCAGGGTCCACCTCCTCGGTAGGCCCCTCCAGCCCCTCCTCAAGACCACGCTCCCAGGGGCCCGCGATACCTGACTTACTCATTTCACGAGGATCAGGTCCCCGGTTATTTCCGGAGCGCCCTGGAGCAGAGGATTGTGCGACTGCCTGAGTGTTGGAGGCCAGAGGAGGCACATCTCACGGATAACCCCCGCTACTGCCCTTACCATCAGGCCCTGGGGCACACCATCCAGCATTGCTATGTGTTTAAGGATTGGATCCAAGACCAGATTAACAACAATGTAATCAGGTTGGGCCCAGCTCCGGCACAAGTGGCGGGCGTTTTCGTGGGATCAGATGACGATAGCGGCAATGGGGACGAATGGCAGCTGGTCTCCGACCACGGATCCCAGAAGTATAATAACTGGATGGCCCGCAAGATGATCATTCGCGCCCATGGAATCATCCGTGCGCGCTTGAATCAGCATGAGCCCCCAGAATCTGCGGGTCCTGCTTCCGCATCGTCATCCCAGCCTGCCTCGTCCGAGAAGAGAAAAAGGTGGCGGCGCAAGAAGGAAGAGCGCGCCCCGCCAGTTCCGCCACTATCCCGCACTCTCGGCGATTTCATGCCCCCGGAGATGGGGATCCCTCCTCGGATCCGCCCAGTGATGGATGATTCGTCTGATGACATTGTTGGGTACGCTTCGGTTAATACCGTCGAGCTGGTAAATCCCTTTTCGGTTCCCGACGTTGAAGAACACCAGGTGGACCTCCCTAGTGTCCCCGGTCGTCACCACCGTCGGAGGAACCGCAACAACAGGAGTCGCCGGGGCACAGCAGTTGGTACCTCCAGCCAGGCCGTGCACGCCACTGAGACTAGGCAGCAGGCTCAAGACCGAGCTCAGCGTGCGCAGCCCCCCCATCCGGGGATGACGGATTCGCCTCCGCCACTGTTTGTGGTGTGGGACCAGGCAGAACCGCCTCAGCCGCGTCGCGATCAGCTCCGCCCTGCCACGAGTCCATCCCGGCCTCTTGGCCCCAGTACAGCGACTACTTCCCAGGCTTCAACCAATGAACAGCGAGATGTGCCAAGCACCAGTCGGCCGCCGGCCCAACCAGCAAGGCCCGTCATGCATCCAACCGCAGAGCAACCTCCTGCAACCAGGAGCTCGCACTTGGCCAAAAAGTATGATGTCCTGAAGCACTTGGCCGACATCCCATCGAGACTCTCCATCCTTGAGGCTCTGTGCATGTCATCTGAGATGCGCGAGGCACTCGCTGAATCCCTGAAGAGCCCCCTCCAGTTTGAGACAGAGGTTGCGACTGCAGAGGCCTTTCACGCCGAAACGATTGAGGACGCCGAATGCCAGGCAGTTATCTCGTTCTCTGGTAAGGATGAAGACCCTCCTATACAGGGGCACATTCGTCCGCTGTATGTTACCGGCCAGTTCAATGGCCTTGAAGTCCGACGCTGTCTTGTTGACACGGGGTCTGGGATTAACCTGATTCCCACTCGGACGCTCCGGAGATTGGGGTTGTCTGAGGATGACTTGATTCCCTCTGACCTCAGGATCCAGGGGTACGACCGCACTGAGCAAACTCCGGTCGGCAAGATACGCTTGAAGACCCAATTCGGTGACTTGGTTGCCAACACCGAATTCATGGTAGTCTCTCAGGACACTGCATATAACGCATTGATGGGAAGGCCATGGCTCCACCTTCATGCGGAGGTTCCCTCATCATACCACCAATGCCTCAAATACTCCCTTAACGGTCGAGTAGGCGTGCTTCAGGGAGATGCCTCTCCTTTTGCCTCATGTGAAGCCCGTTATCTGGACGTGGACTATTACAAGAGCAAGGACAAGCAGATCCTGGCAGGTGAGGTTGAGCCTGTCGCTGTTGCAAGTGATCCCTGGGCAAGCTTGGATGACGCTTACGTCCTCCCGATTCAACGGTTGGACGTAGCCATGGTCTCAACGGCCTGTGAGTCTCCTGATGAGATGACCGCGACCGCCCGTGCCAGCACCAGCGGCCCAGCAGGATCTGGTAGCCCCAATGCAGTTTCCAACGCAGTCTCTCCCGTGGACGATCCCTCCCCGAGTGGAGAGGACGTGGAAGATGCACCCCCAGCCTTTGAGGAGGGCGTCTCTGCCACGGTCGATGAGTTAGTACAAGTGAACCTTGGAACCGAAGCAGATCCAAGACCCACATTGGTCAGTGCCGCCATGCCCTCTGAGGAGCGGCAGCAGTATGTGGACTTTCTCAGGCAGCACCGTGATGTGTTCATTTGGGGCTATGACGAGATGCCGGGGCTAGATCCTCAGGTAGCCGTCCACCTCCTTGGTCTCCCGGCAAACCATCGTGGGTTCAAGCAGCCTCCCAGGAAGATGCACCTATCCCACGGTGCCATGGTTGAGGCCGAAGTTGACAAGCTTATCAAAGCCAACTTCGTGAGGGAAGTTCAGTACCCCAGATGGCTGGCCAACATTGTGCCGGTCAGGAAGAAGAACTGGCATATCAGAGTCTGCATCGACTTCCGCGATCTCAACCGCCACTGTCCGAAGGATGATTTTCCCCTTCCAGTGACAGAGCTGTTGATTGACGCCACGGCAGGGTTCCAAGCCCTCTCCTTCATGTATGGATACTCCGGATACAACCAAATCCGGATGGCCCCTGAGGATGAAGATTTCACTGCCTTCAGGGCCCCCCAAGGAATCGTTTGTTACCAGGTCATTCCCTTCGGCCTGAAGAATGCAGGTGCCACCTATCAACGGGCGATGCACCGCATATTCAAGCCAATCCTCGGCACACTGGTGGAATGCTACGTCGACGACTTGGTGGTCAAATCGCGCCAGCGTCAGGACCATCTCAGAGATCTTGAGAAAGTGTTCGGCTTCCTCCGGTCTCGCTGCCTGAAGATGAACCCGTTGAAGTGTGCCTTCGGGGTCACCTCCGGAAAGTTCCTTGGGTTTGTGGTAAGATACCGGGGTATTGAGATCGACCCAGAGAAGATCAGGGCGATTAGCCAGATGCCTCCCCCAGGTAACATCCGGGAACTACAAGGGTTCCAAGGCCACTTAGCCTATATACGCCGATTCATCGCGAATCTGGCCGGCAAGTGTAAGCCCTTTTCTCGGCTCATGAAGAAAGGTGCCACCTATGTATGGGATAAAGAGTGTCAGACCTCTTTCGAGGAAATCAAGCAGTACCTTCTTCAACCTCCGGTTATGATGCCGCCTGTATCCGGGAAGCCGCTGGTCCTTTATGTGACCGCCCTGGAACGGTCTCTTGGTGCCCTTCTCGCCCAGAAGAACAACGAGAGAACAGAGAAAAGCCTCTATTACCTCAGTCGCATGCTCCTCGATGCGGAGGTTAGGTATTCCCCCATCGAGAAGAGCTTCCTGGTGCTCGTATTTGCCATACAGAAATTACGGCACTACTTGCAGCACCATGAGGTACAGTTGGTTTCTTGGGTAGACCCGTTGAAATATATCCTGAGCCGGCCTATGTTGACTGGTCATCTAGCGCGATGGGCTGTGATTCTCCAGCAGTTCGACATCATGTATGTGTCTCAGAAGGCCATCAAAGGGCAAGCATTGGCAGACTTTCTGGCCGCTCACCCGACCTCCGCGGATCAGCCGCTGAATCTAGGCTTTCCCGATGAGGCTATTCTCTCGGTCGATCATGCCGGTCCATGCTGGCAGATGCACTTTGACGGTGCCTCCCGGAGCCCCACCAGTAGAAGACTCGATAATCCTAAGCTCAACAGAGTGGGCTTGGGTATCATCTTCATTACCCCGGAGCAAGCCGTGCTGCCATACTCTTTCCTGTTGTCAGAGGGCTGTACCAACAATGAGGCGGAATACCATGCCCTCATCACTGGCCTCGAGTTGGCTCTCGAGATCGACGTGCCCCATCTGTGTGGGAAAGGGGACTCCGAGCTGGTTGTTAAGAAGATCAATGGAGACTATGTTGTCAGGAAGCCGGAACTTGTGCCATTGCTGGAGTGAACCCTCCTTCTGATGGCCCAGTTCCCTTCTCGGCCAGAAATTGTCCATATTCCCCGGTCGCAGAACGGTCGAGCAGATGCTTTGGCCAGCCTTGCTGCGTCACTTGCAGAGCCTGAACAGGATAACCTAATCGTCTGCGTGACGCACCGAAGGCTCATCGCTCCCGTTATCCCGGAGGGAGATCGCGGCTCGTCGGTAAGTAATCTCACCACGGTTGCCCCTATGCCCGGAGCCCCGAGTACCCCAGATATGGCAGTCGAACCAGCCCCTGATTGGAGGGATCCTTTGGTTGAGTACCTCCAACATGGCATTCTCCCGTCAGATCGGGCCGAGCGCGAGCGAGTTCGACGCCGCGCCTCGCAGTTTTTCCTCCAGAGCAGTCCCGGCCCGGAGCAGATCCTCTACAGACGCGGATTTGATGGTGTTCTCCTCCGTTGCCTTCCGGGAGTTGAGATCCCACGAGTCATGCAAGAGGTTCATGCTGGTTCATGCGGTGCCCATCAGACTGGGCCGAAGCTGTCCCACCAGATTCGGAGGTTGGGATACTTCTGGCCCTCCATGATCCATGACTGCATCGAGTACGCCAGGAGGTGCCATGCGTGCCAGGTTCATGCGAACTTTGTGCATCGGCCGCCGGAGCCTCTCCATACCACCAGGTATTCTTGGCCCTTTGCAGTCTGGGGGATGGACGTTGTGGGACCTTACCCGCTGGCGACGGCTAGCCAGTGCCGGTTCATTCTGACCGCCATGGACTTCTTCTCCAAATGGGCAGAGGGGATTCCGCTCAGAGAGGTCAAATCCTGTTTGATCGCTGACTTCGTGACCTCCAACATCATTCATTGATTTGGAGTGCCTCACGCTATCCTCACGGATAACGGAGCCAATTTCCGAGCAGCCGAGTTGAAGAAGTTGTACGCCAAGTACAACATTCGCTCGAACCATACATCTCGCTATCATGCGCATGCGAATGGACAGATTGAGGCGTTTAACAAAGACCCTCTCTAACATTCTGCAAAATATGGTCGGTCAGAAAAAGAAGAGTTTTCCGGACAAGCTCCCCAACGCCATCTGGGCTTATCGGACGACGACTCGCAATTCCACCCAGATGACCCCTTATTCCCTGGTGTATGGATCTGAGGCCGTCCTACCCATCGAGATCCAGTTACCGTCCTTGCGCACTGCGGTCTACGACCAGCAAGCGCCGGACAGAGCTGCTGAAGCCCGTCTAGTTGAGTTGGAAGCACTGGTTGAGAATAGGCTTCGCGCTTTGCACAACTTGGAGAGGCATCAAAGCAGAATGGCTCGAGCTTTCAATAAGAAGGTTCGCCTCCGCTCCTTCCTGCAGGGTGACCTAGTACTGGCCCTAAGAGCACCAATGATCCCCGGTAGGAAGCCGCCCAAGTTGGAGCCCAAGTGGGAGGGACCTTTTGTCATCCACAAGGTCTATCCCAATGGTGCGTACTCCCTAGCGACTATGGATGGTGAGCGTGTCACTCCTCCCACCAACGCTAGGTTCCTCAAGCAGTACTTTGTCTGAGTGTACTACGTCCAAGCTGCACGACGTTAAACTGCCTAGCATATCGTCCGCGCTGCAAGACGTTAAACTGCCAAGTGTTTCGTCCAACATGACGTTAAACTGTACCACGTCCGCGCTGCAAGACGTTAAACTGCCAAGCATCTCCGTCCTGCATGACGCTAAACTGCACCACGTCCGAGCTACAAGACGTTAAACTGTTCATCATTCGTCCCGCATGACGCTAAACTGCACCTCAAGAACTACGTGCGGCTTGATTCCCATCCTTATGGTATACGTAGGACCGCCTGAACATTCATGTTTCAGGCCCAGCCCCCTCCTTCGGGAATTTCCATCCCATCTCGGGCCCTTGGCCCAGTTGCCTCTGGGTATGCGGCGTATGGTGTGAACGTGGGGCTATGCCCTCATTCACATCGGTTTGCTCGCCACGCTGTACGCCCCCCACGTTTGGGGATGCCTTCTACTCCCCCTTTCTCTTTTCGTCCTGCATGACGTTAAACTGCACTTCAATAACTACGTGCGGCTTGATTACCATCCTAATGGGATACGTAGGACCGCCTGGACATTCATGTTTCAGGCCCAGCCCCATTTCTCAGGAATCTCTATCCCGCGTTGGGCCTCTGGCCCCGGTGCCCCTCCTTTTTGTGCGAGGCGTATGGCGTGAGCGGGGGATTATGTCCTCATTCACGCCGGTCTACTGGCCGTGCTGTACGCCTCCCCCGTGTGTGGGACTACCTCACACCCTTCATCATCCTGCATGACGTTAAACTGCCTCTCAAGAACTACGTACGGCTTGATTCACATCCTTATGGGATACGTAGGACTGCCTGGACGCTTATGTTTCAGGTCCAGCCCCGTCTCTTGGTTGATCGTGGGGATCTGCCGTCTTTTGGTTGCTCTCAGGGTGAGTCCTCCGACCCTTTCCGGTGATATGTTAACATGTTTTGAGTACTTCGGTCTATGACCCGTAGTGTCGGATTCAATCCCGACAAGTCCTGTGTTGCTTGTCGGGACTCGCGCTTCCTCTTGTTTGAACCTTCACTCAAAGGGATCCTCGTTAGCGGTTTGGGTACGATGCCTCAGTGCTCTCCTACCGCTCCGGGTCGATTTACCGGCGGGTCCTGGGCCGCAAATCGATATGAGTTCTGCGCCTGAGTGGTTGATGCTCGTTTGCTTGCCCCATTCTAGGCTGACGCGATCGGATGTTGTGTTGCGAATATGGTCAGCGACATCCTTGATCACCATGTCGGCTCTTTCAGGCTCTGAACATTGGTTGCGCAGTCCTCATCACACTCCGCCTCTGTGCGTTGTAGTGGAATCTCGACACTCTCTTTCGAGGCTCCCACGATCTGAGCACCAGGGATATATGCTGATGTCCTCCCTAAGGGCCATGTGTAGCTGGACCCTCATCCCCATAAGGAGGAAGGAGTCGCCCGAACAATCGCGTTTTGGGCCCAGTATAGTTGGAGGCTAGCATCTCTGCCTCTCGGGTGATGGACATACGCAGGCCCCTATCCAGGGAACATTCTCCTGGAATTGTGCGTGACCGTAGGGCTGGGTATGTTCCCACCTCCGCTGAGTCCGCCATATCGCAATGAGCGGATTCCTCCATGGTCCGAACCACACGACCTTAAACTGTGTTTTCTGGTCCTACCACACGACCGTAAACTGTGATCGTCTTGGCCGCCCGACGAGAAACGGCACTGCATCGTGATGTTCTACTCAGGGGACACTCACGTTGGGCGCTGGTTAATAACCACGCCATTTATCAATGCCTTTCATGGCTTGATTATTGCGGCGACGCTAGGGATTTCTTAATCACAGTCTTGTCGCTGCACAAAGAAAAACCATCCACCTTTAAGGACAAACAAGAAATATCAAATGTCGCTTCTTCTGTGTGCGAGGGTCAGACCCGCACCCCTCCCCGCGCTGGTGCCCGATTGTGTTGTGCCGCGCTTCAAGAACTACATGTGGCTTGATTCCCATCCTTATGGGATACGTAGGAACGCCCGGATGTTTGAAACTTTGGGTCCAGCCCCCACCTCTTAAAGATTCCCCCTTCCCTTGGGAATCCGCCGCCTTCGGGTCACCCTCAAGGCGTGTCCCTCGACCCCTTGCAGTGGTCCACCGGTGCCAAGAGTACTCTGGTTTATTGCCAGGAGGGTCAGGTTCAGCTTAGTCAGGTTCCTTCCACTTTTCAGGCTTCGTGCTCCCATTCATTCGGACCCATCGCCTACGCCCTGGGTGGAGCCCCCGTGAGCGGTCTGGACACAATGCCTCAGTGCTCTCCCACCGACTCGGGCTGGTGCCCCCAAGGGCCTCGGGCAGCAAATCGATATGAATCCTGCGCTTGAGCGGTTGATGCTCGTTTGCTGCCTCATTCCATCAACGGTCAGTGAGATATTGATGCTGTTTTTCCGCCACGGTCGGCAGTACTCTCATATTGTTACGCTGGTGCCCCCAGTCCTTGAGTGAATGGTCGCATGATTCACATTACATTTTCCACCTCCCATTCTGACCAGGCGAAACCTCGACACTCTTGGCACTATCCCTCAGTGCATCTTCGCATATCCAGGGGATAGGACCATGATGTGGCGTACTTTGAGGTTCTTATGGTCCGAGCTCTAAGACTTTAAACTAAGATCTGCCCCTATGGTCCGAGCTCGAAGACCTTAAACTAAGATATGCCCCTATGGTCCGAGCTCTATGGCTTTAAACTAAGATCTCCCTAATCAGGGTTCTACGTCCTGCATGACATTAAACTGCACTTTCAGAACTACGTGTGGCTTGATCTCCAGCCTGATGGAGTACGTATGAATGCCCGGGCATCTCGACTCAGGTCCAGCCTCAGGGATCGCTAAGTCCCGCCCCTCCTCGTCGCCGGCCGTCTGGCCTGGCTTCTGGTAAAGTGGTGCAGTTGTGATATTCTCCCCGATCCAGCTCGGGATGCCCCATTGCAATGATGGGAATCGACAGTTTCCTCGTCAAAGAGGTTCTGTCTGAGAATTGGGGTGATTCACGGCCAGATTAGTGCATCCGCCTAATACGCTTTCCCCACGGTGGCGCAATTTTGAGAGCATTAGATTCTGTCCGAACAAATCGTCACTTCGCCCCACGCTTCGCATGCCCTGTTGATCTGGATTTCCACCCTTGTGTCTGAAGGAACCCCCAAAGCGGTATTGATGATGACATGTGATCCGCCTCCTGCGAATATGACCTTCGGTCCGTCTATTGCAGTAGTATGGTCGATTGATCCATTCTCCGCTTGCCGTCTTGGGCATTTCCTGGAAGGCCGACCATTGTGGATTTCTGAATTCGGGACACGTGATTCACCCTTTATCATTTCCCTATGTTCGGATAAAATCTTAACGCCCCTAGCATTGTCCCGCTCGTGTGTCGGAACGAGTTGGGGGGATGATACATTGATTAGGTCTGAGGTCTCCTTTCCTAGGAATGACCTCTCTCTTTTCTTTAGAAATCCAGGCCCAATTACGGATGCCTGAAGCTTGGTTAACGCTCTCGCGAGACAATGAATTGTGGTTGAGCATGTTAAGCCAAAAGATGCAGATAAATATGGTGATTCATACAAATGGATCGAAATATTGAGTAGCAGAAGCAAATGTTTTGGGAATGGAAAAACAAAGCCCCTAGGGATTAGCGTGCTGAATAAGTCTTTCTAACGCCGCTACCCTTTGGCTGGCGGCCTCCAGAGCTGCTTCTCGCTCTCTGCATGCCCTCTCCTCGTCGGCGGTCGCAGCACGCAGTTCGTCGATTCTGGCCTGTGCACGCTCCCGCTCGACTTGAAGTGTGACCATCTATTGGCCCGACTCCATCAGCTGTACCTGGGCGTCAATCAGCTGGGCCGTTAGTTGCTCCACAAGCTCAGTGCACGTTGCGACGAAGGCCCCCTTCTCTGCCGCCTGCCCTTCGAGACGCCGGACATCCTGCTCCGCCGCGAGGAGCGCCAGCGTGTTCTCCGACACGTCCTGACATTGTGCGACATCGGCACGCCGGCGGCTCTCGCGCATCTTTTCGGCCATGAAATCACGGACCGTCAGATGGAGGCTTTGAGCATCAGCTCCCTCGGCACACAGGAAGCGCATCCAGGTTTGAAGGGATCCCATGCGCCCCAGCCACTCCGATGGGTCTCTCTTGAGGAAGCGCTGGATGCACTTCCACCCCATGCGGCGCGTTATCCGTCTCTCCTCGACCGCCTCCGCGTCTGAGTCGTCCATCTCCTCAGGGTCGGCAGGCCGGTAGGCAGGGAAGGCAGCCAGCAGGTCTGCTGCAGGGTCCGCCCCTAGTATGTCCTCACGGGGGATAGGTTCCCCAACATCTGGGCGACCTTCTTCTCTCGCCCCAGCGGCGTTGACACCCTCGTCAGCCCCCAACCTCTCTCCGATGTCAGCACCGCTGGCGTCCGCAGCCCCCTGATCAGCAGTTGGTGGGGCCGGATCGGTGTGGGAAGTCTGTTCCGGAGCAGGCGGCATGTCTGCCACCGGTCCACTCATGGATGGCCCGGGTTCGGCAGCCCGACGAGCCTCCAGCGTTGAGATCACTGCGCAAGGCATGCCATGGTTAGTCACGGATCGTCAACGGCAAGCACCAGTAGTAAGGTAAGGAGGATTACAGGAATTCAGAGCGTCATCTTCCGCTGTCCCGGCCGCCGCAGGAACAATTGCAGCAGGGGACCCTTCCGCGCTTGTCAATTCAATGATGGGTGTCTGGCCCCCGCCTTGTCCTGCTGGCGCCTCTCCTACTCCTACTGAGGATGCCTGACCGACATCCACGCACTCCTGAGAAAGGTGGAGAAATGGGTTAGAAGCTGGATAAGATAATGGATGAAGCAGGTTGAGTAGGGATAGAAGCGGACCTCGAGGAGCTCAGTGATATCGATATTGCCAGAGCCGGCCACCTCGCCACTCTCCCGCGGGCTCCCCTGATGGGACCTTCCCTCGGAGCCTTCATCCTCCCCCGTCTCCTCCTCTTCCTCAGAGTCGTCGTTGCTGTCGTCTTCCTCCGGCGGCATCTGTTCTGGAGCGGGCTCTAGACCGAGCATCACCTTCACCAGAAGGGATGGCTCCGCACGCTGACCACGTTGGCGCGCGTACTCGTCCATGGCCGTCAGATACGCATACTGCCGGTTGAAGTTCACCCTGTCGGCGATCTGGAGGCGCCCGACCTCTGGCAGATGGATTCCTTCCCTCAGTATCTTTCGCCAGATGGCTTCGGTCCTCAGTGACTGCCGTAGGGTCATCCAGGTCGACCACAGCACCGGGAAGACTGCATCGTGGGAGGGTTCGAGTAGATGCCTTACCTTCTTCCCGGGCCGCTCCCCGACCGCCGCATGTGCCCCCTCTCCGGGCGCTGAAGTCGTGGCGGCAGCTTGCGATGTGCCCGCCGCCGAAGTCCCTGCCCGCGCCGGCTCCGCTGCCTGGCGCACCTCCGTTCTCCCCCGTGTGGCGGCGCCTCGCCTCCTTCCTTGACGCCCGGTCTCCGCACGAGTGACCTCGAGCCGCCGAACTGGCTTCCGTAGAAGCCCCTCGGGGTACGCGATGGCCCAGTGTTCGGCGTACTCGGTTGCCAAGCCTGCGTCAACCCCGGTAGGAGGGAGAGTGATGACGTCGCCAGAGCCGAAAGCGGCGAACATCAGCCACATCTGGCGAAGGACGCCAGGGTTCGTCTCCTCCCGGACAGCAGTGAATACCCTCTTCGGCATCCGTTGAAGGCACCCGAACTGCCTGGCGAACCGGGTTGGCAGTAGGGCTCACAGATCACCTTCCCATCGATCCGAGCCACGAGCACCCCGCCCCGCATGTTCATGAAGTACTCGTGCTGCTCCAGCAGACCCTGCCCGTTGTCGATCATCTGGCCAACGGGAGTGGGGAACGGGCTGAAGTTGAAATTGGCATGATTTCCAATCCGAATCCTCACGCCCTCCTCATTTAGGGTCATCGGAGCGACCCCTGCAATGTTCAGCAGGGAGGGTCGCAGGCCGTTGCCCGGAGGAATGATGGCATTCGGAAACGTGTACCCACCAAGGTGAGCAGCCACCCAGCCGTGGAAGAATTGGAAGGGCCCACAGATCCTTCGTGGCGACCCCCCTCGCGAGACGCGTCCCAGGATGGCATACAGCTTAGCCAGCACTAGGACCCCGAGGTTGTATCTTTTATTGGCAGCCATGGTGCCCTCCATCGCCAGTGTCGCCGGGCGGACGCCCATTCTCGCGTCCCGCACCGGCAGAAGCCACCCACTCAGAAAGGCGGCCAGGAACGCCGCGTACCGGACATTTGGGTCCCGGGCCTCGATGACACGGTACCCCCATGAGCGGTAGTCGCCCGTCTCCAGGACCCGCCAGTACGACCCGTTCCGGCTCCTCTGAGCCGCGGTCGGGCACCGCTTCCCCCTGCTTGGCATCTTGACCGCTAGGTCATGCTCCATGAACTGGCTGAACCACTCCTTGTAGGCTATGTCCTTCTGGAAGTCCTTGATCCCGAGCTGCTGCGTAGCCAGGTCAAGTAGATGCCATGTCAGAATGGGAGTCCGTGACCTGTCTTCCCAGGTGTTCTTCGGAGGCAGGAACTCATCATACTGGTAACCCTCTAGCGGGATGCCTCCGATGCAGTGGATGTCCCAGAGACCGATGCCGACCTCCCCATGGTGAAGATGGAAGGTGTTGGTATCCGGGGACCAGCGGGTGAACAGTTCCGGCCCGAGCTCGGACTGCTGGTAGAAGTGGAACTGCGACGTCCACACCGCCTCAAACATGCCGATGTACCGCAGCTCCTCCGCGAAGTGATCGCAAGTGTGGCGCACCCAGAACGCCCAGGCCCACTCACTGGTGAAATTGCCCCCAGACCGCAAGTCCCAGTCCTTCAGCCAGCCCTTGGTGTCGTCGGTGACACTCTGGCGATATGTGCTCGAGTAGAGGGCTGGAGAGTTCTCCGCAGTAGGCTCACTTCCGACGATGGTTTGTGTCCTCGGGTTCAGGACATAGACATCTAAGTGTCTGGTCTCCCTGGCAGGATTCCCATTGTTGGTGATGTTATAGCGGGGAAGCTCGTCCTCCCGAGTGACCCAGGTCCGTGGCGCATCAATCTCGAACCCTGGCACCGGAACCTCATCAAGGATGCCAAAGTTCCAGAGCGGCAGGTTGTCTGATAGCGGATATGTCTTCTGGGCTGGTGTCAGCAAGTCGAACAAGGATTTATTGTTGAAAACAATCTCCTTGCCTCCGTAGACCTCCTCGTTCGTCGCCATCTCAGCTCTGCGAGTGGCGGCAACCCCCTCATTTCCTTGATTCGCGGCCATCTCAGAAGCTCCGGGAGTCGTGCGGGTTAAGGGATGAAGTGTGCGGAATCGGAAGAGGCTGGTAGAGAAGTTTGAGAGTTTGCGCGCAATCCTAGTGGACGGCGCGCAATCGGGAAGTCCGTCGCGTAAAACCCCGGGTGTTCGCACAAAATCAGGCCGAAATTCGGAGAGGTTTGCGCGATGAACGGGTGAATTCCGCGCCGGAAAGGGCAATTTCGCGCACGAGAGCTCGAATGCTTATCGCGCGGAAGGCCGGTGTACGGTGCGAGGGACCCAGGCCCCTATTTATAGGCAAGTCCGGGAGTCCGCGCTGCGCGGAAAGCGCTTTGCGCGACCGCACCGGCGAATTTCGTGCCCGACGCCCTTTTTCGCGCGCCACAGTCTCGTGCCACCCAGGACTTCGGCATTCCGGCGTCTCCCTCGGAACCCGATCGTTGCGACCTCTCGCCGATTAGTCTCTCAATGATCGATAATAGACCATCACTTCTATTCAGAAGCCCCTCACATAGGGTGAGACGTGCCAGAGTTCATGTGGAAAACCAGCATGGGGCTTCTATGTGTACCACCCAGGTTGGGAAATTACGAAGTTTTATTAGAGGAGTATCTTTTCTTCTCCTTCTTTATTACTATTTGGGAAATGTAGATAGGAGAATACGATTAGTCGAGTCTTGGATAAGAACTCATGTATGGGAGTTACTACCCCATGTACAAGGGTAAAAACCATGTTCCCACAGTGGGATTTTTGTTATTGATTTGTGTTGTTACAGTTGATGTTATTTCACCTTGGGTGATGTACTTGTTGTGTGATATGAATATTGATGTTAATATTTTTTGAGATTGAAGAATAGACTAGTATGGCATGAGAGTTTAGTTTACATGTATCAATCTTGGCAATGAAGTTTATTATGACATGTATCATTTTAAGCACACATGAAAATTGGGTTATGGGAAAGTTGTTGAACTAGATCTATTTTTTCCTGGATTGTGAAATTGAAAAGAAAATAGTGCCAAACCTAAAAATGAGAAAGATTGAAAATGAATAAAAATTTGTTAAAATGGTTGTCTAATTAGAAAACACAATCAAATTATAATGTTTTTACCCTTGTTAACCATGAACTAGATGTAGGATGGATAAAGGTAGTGATAGGGCCTCAGTTTTGACCATGTGATGAGGAAAAGGGGGAATGTATTTTTGTTGTGTAATTGAAATCCTTCTCATTAAATGTGTTAATATTATAAAATTAATATACCTTGTGTTATTTCTTTGTCCCTCGATGCGGGTGGTTTGGGTAGTGATAATGCCTTGGTTTGAGAACTCGTTTGTAGGTTGTGTGAGGGACCATCTAGTTTTGGACTGTATTTTGAGATGTTTGTAGGTAGGGAATCCAAAGAATTTTGAATGATTTAGTTGTTTCTGTAGTGTGAGGTAACATTAGAACTGAAGTATTCATGGCGGTGTTCACTGGTGACTTCTTGACACACCTCTAATTAGTGATGATCATGTACCCTACCTTAACATCATCTCGTGTACATTGAGAACGATCTAGTTATATTCCAAGATATTTGAATATGTTTTTTTGGATATGGGGTTCTTTTATGGTTGATCTTATAAGAAATTATATGTGGGGTTGGATGGTGAAGGTATGCCATCGACAATTTACGTTACTAGTTCTCAGGAAGAACAAGATGTCGATGAATATCGTGGTAGTTGAGTAGCTTGACTGTAATAGACCAGACCTTCACGGACCATTAATTTGTCAATTATAGTGTTTGGGATATCTGGGAGACCATTGGTGAGTTAGGAGTGCATTTGTGTTAGTGGAAGTGGTCACCGTGGTGTCACTTATTGGTGTCACCGATTAGTGGTGCACCCAAACGGTGCCACTGTGGGGTGTCGGGTGACCTTTCTACTTTTCCTCTTGTAACGTCTCTTTTATGTTTCAAAACATATTCTAATGTTATTTAGGACCATTATATGACCGGTAATCGATATCTTAAATTCCCTAAGAGTGGTGCAACACATGACTTACCAAAATGTGTGGCCTTTTAATCAGTTTCACACCCTTTTCCAGTTTTCAAGTTACTCCCCTGTTATGTGTTTTTCTTAGTTTAAATGTAATCTATAAACTCAACATTGTGAGATGAATTATTCCACTATTTACAAGGGAATTATGAAATCCTGACTAATTCCAACATGTGCAACTGCCCAGCCGCGTGGTCAAACCATGATCTGATTTTCAATCACTTCCAGATAGTACATCCTCTAACTCTAGGATCTGACCATTTATCACACTGATATATTCTTCTTCCTTGGTCTCTTTCACTTCCCTTGGTGTTTTTAGAGTCCCTCTTATGAAGACAAATTATGACTGTGTAAGATCCCTCCTATTTGGTTCTTCTTAGAGTTTCCTATCACGTGACGCGAGTTCTTGGTGCAAGGAGAAAATGTTTATCCATGATCATCCAAGTAGGGGTTCCTCCTTCGTCTCTCTTTAATGTGCAGCATGTTTTGTTGGTATAATGATTTTCCCTCATGACATAGATGAAAATAAATTTAATGAAGATAATAAACAATCTTTTAAAGAATGAAGTAGTGGTAAGAATGATGATGTTTTTTTATTTTACGTTCGTTTTTAGGTTTTGAATTTTATGGGATCATGTCCATTGAAAATTGTGGATGTTGATGGTGCTTTCTTACACACTCAAGAAGATCTGTTTTCTGGATAATCTTATGATTGAATGAATGTGACATGGAAACTAATTAATCTTGTAAACATGATGGATTAAATGGATTCCTAATGAATAATAACCCCTATGTGGTCAACCCGGTTAACCAAACGGAAAAAATAAACATAATGATTGGTGTTTGCTAAATCGAAAAACTTCCTTCCTCTATTTTGGTGGTATTAATGGTTGTTCTATTTAATGCTTTGTGGGGTGACGTAGATGGGAATGGAATCTCTGGTTGATAGATTTTTGGTTTTTGTATTTGAGGCCATGTAGAACTGGTGGTAAATGTTTTGTACCTGTTAATTTGGGGCTTATTTTGGTTCCAGTACTTGAAGGGATCTTACGGTATCTCATTATAAAGTTGTTATTTACAAGAGAACATGGAGTGAATTCATAAACATATACATTGTTTTTTTCCTTTCAATTATTGTTTTGTATTGTGGTTATTCATGTAAGTTGATCGGTAGTGACAGAATATTTAAATAGAATAACTTTAACATGATAACAAGAACTTGTACAATGGGGAACTGTTTTTTAGGAATGGGTTGTGCTCTGGTTGTGGCTGTTGTGTACTTGTGCATATTGGGGTAGCAGTAAGAGTGGTTTTATGTGGGAGGTTTTTTGGTTTCAAGACCCATATGTTGGTATGAGTTCTTGATTACCAATATGTATAAAATTTATATCTTCTTTTTCTTATATTCATCCCACCCTTGTTGATCACTTCATGAAGAAAACCCCCACTTCATGTGGGAGAGGGTTTTTTTTCCAACGTTCCTATGAGTTGTTGTTTATTACATCTTTTATACTCCCTCTCACAGGTATACCAATATTCTTAGGGAAGGCTGTGACGACCTATGATTTATTATAGACCAAGACTCTTTGGGAAGGGTGTGTTTTGGTGGGTTGGCCTAGGTGTGTGCAGGAGGGTTTGTTTCCCAATGTCTTCAGGATGAGGCTCATATCTCTGTGTACAGGGAGTGTGTTTGTGGTGGCCCAGGTATCTGCAGTCATGAAGTGTGGTTGTGGTGGCCCTGGTGTTTTTGGACAGGATTTGTGGTTTTTGTGTCCTAGGTGCTTGCGGGAAGGATAAACGTGCGGTGGGGATGGCCCATATGGTTGTTGTTGGGGGTGGAAGTGGGACTGCAGTGTGATTTTTAGGGGAGGTATGATGCGTAGGATGTTCTAAATAACCAGTGGGGGAGTGGTGGTGGAAACCAAATATTGATGTGCAGTTATTATTACTTTATCATCTTGTTTTATTTGTAGAGTGTGCCTTGGGGATGTTGGGTGATTAGTTTCCTTGATAAGTACCTTGGTTTCTGCTACCTTCACTGAAAAATTATTATGCTCACCCAATTTCCCACGAGTGACATTGGTTTACCGACTAAGTGTACTTTTAAACTGACCCTACATATATACAATTTCTTTCATGTTTCCTGTAGTACTTGGAAGACCGTTTTGGACTATACTATCTCAGGCATCAAGATAGTTTATGTTGTTGCTTTTCTTTTCTTTTGGTACACTCCTTCAGAGTCTTCTTGTACATTATTTTGTTTTCACTTACAAACATTCATGTGGGAAATGTATGTTGGTATTTTTGTTACTGGAGTTGTTTGGATTTACCACCCTATCTCCCAAACTTTTTTTCAAAAAAAAACATAATAGATTTCATACTATTTGAGATTTCATTCCCTTGGTGCATGTCTCCACCATGGAGCCTATTGAAGGTGGGGATCAATGGTTATTATCTCGTTTTCATCTTGAGGAAGGAAGGGCGTGGCACTCTGTTGTGCCTTCCCTTATCTTACTAAAGGTGGTTCATGACAAAGGTGTATCATAGTGGAGGTTTAGAGATAACATAGAGTTCAGAGTTAGTCATAACGAGGATTGCATGGAAAGGTAGGAAATAGTGTTTGGTGAAATTGGTGTGTGAAATAGGCCAGAGAGGACTATCTAGTACCCAAAGATTTTAGGGGAACTTATAATCTAAAGTAAGGACTCTGAGCATACAAAAAAACCAAGTGAGGATATATTGATTGCAGGGTAGAAAACCTAGTAAATTCACATGTATCTGTAACTTACCGGTTTTGAGAGCCGCCTAGAGGTGCCCCATAACCTGTTGGTCACATGGCCTTAGGGGATTTTCCCCAAATACCAGAGGCTACCGACTAGTAGTGAGGGATTTGGGTGTGATATCTGGGAAACCATGCCTTCATTGGTAGAGTAACGTAGTGGAAATAAATATATATACAATAGCAGAAGTAGTAAAATCATGCAATGCATAATAGAGGAAGTAATAAACAACTGGATCACACGCATATATATATATATATATATATATATGATTCATGATACATATGTCTAGGAAAGAATCCAAACAAATCACAATGTTGTAATATATTACTAAACCAAAGTACAAAAGAAAATCAAGTAAACTGCTCCACAGCATCGTAAGCCTTAGCTTGGTCTCATGCTTCCCAGCTCCACAAAAACCATGTACCTGAAGTAGAAGGTCACATTCCCTTATCTATACATACATCAATATAAATTTTTTGTGCATATATGCATGGCCCAAACAGAGTGTGATACGAATCGCAGTAGGCAAACACCCAATGATTGGTGCCTAATAGTTAGAGAATATATATGGTAGGAAAAATAAAAATAAAGCAGTAAACAAGGAAGTAATCAAAAGTAAAAATGCTACCAATTTACATTTAACAATTTATATAAGCAGTTAGAAATAGAAGCAACCCTCTGGGAATTTTCTCACAACATATCCTCTCTGGGTCAGATAACAACTAGGATATAGTGAATACTCTCTTAGGAAGTAGTCACCGTCAATTCCTCTTATAGTCATGTGTAAGAAAAGAATATCTTAGGAAGTACTCTCCATAAATTCCCCCTATAGTATTTTAATGGTAAACTATAGACTCTATGTGGAAGCACTTGACGTCAATTCCTAATGTGGTATCATAACATAACTATAGACACTCTGAGGGAGTACTCAACGTTAATACCCCCTATAGTCTCGTAGTGAGATAATTTTAACAGACACTCTGGGAAAGCCATCAACGTCAATTTCCCATATGGTCTCACTACACCAGGTCCCCCCAGCCAGGTGTAAAGTAATCATCCACAAACAGTAATTAGCAGCAAAATTAAACCTCAAAAACTAATTGTCTAAACAATCTATAACATATCAGAGCATGTCAGATAAAAATCACTACACACTGACAATACTAGGCATCAAAACCAAGAAGCCTAACAGAAAAGCTAGACCAAATGATCAATAAAAATAAAACATGTGCAAAACATCTATATCATGGAAAGGTTAACCCTATTCACAAAAATTAACCTCTATCAAATCAAAAAAGGCAAATCCAAAAAAAACAGAGCTAAAAACCATAAACACAGAAAACCACGAACAAGGGTATTGTAAAAATTTTCACATATAACTCAAAGACTATCTACAAAAAGGAACAAACCCCCTACTTCAGCATTGTATATTGATATATGTGAATCCCAGAACTTTAATCACCCTAGAATTCCACATATCTACAAAAACATTAAAAAATTTCAACACAGATGATCTCCAGAAAGAGGGTATACTGGGAAATGAAGTTTGAGAAGGAAGGATAACTCATCGATGTGATTCCAATGCAATCGATGGTGGTCTATTTGGTGAACAGGTGGCTAGTCAGGGGATCGAAGAAGATCTATGGTCGTACGGATGCTCCATGATAAAATAGGTCGAGAAGAAGTCTGTTATGTCCGTCAAATGCAACCCCAGTCCATTTAATGAGAAAAAAGAGAGTACACAACATGTTATTTAAAAGTACATGCAGTGTACATGCCTTTTCCAGCCTCAGCTTAAGGCAGTATCTAGGTCACTACACATGTCCATGTACTCAACCATTACATGGCCAGTACACGGTCACCCGTGGCAACCGGGTACACAACGTGTAATTTTAAGTACATAGATTGTACTCTTGAAATTTCATGAAACTTCCCTTTTCTCAAAAACACCAGGAAACAAGATTCATAAATGAAAAGAAGATCTGGGTTCTTACAAACTTCCCCCTAAAAGAAATTCATCCTTGGATTTCCCTAGCAGGGTGGCGTAGAAGAGGAATCATTGAACAGCTCTGGCCACTATGATCGGACATCGGTCTCCCTCTCCTAGTTCTCATCCTACACATTCCCATGCTTTCATAGCACTCTTACCATAGGAAAAGGCCGACCACGGGGAACCCTCACACATTGGTCAATAATTTGGATAGGATGACCCTTGAATGATGCATCCACCTCAATGTCAACCTCCTCAGTTTAGAAAGCATGATATGGGTCTAAGAAGAAACATTCAAGATGAGAAACGTGGATGACATCCTGCATTGACTGGTACCTCTGATTTAACTGCAACCGATAGGCATCCATCCCAACTGTCTCCAACACCTCAAAGGGCCCGACGTACCTTGGAAAAATCTTATCCAGTATCCTAATCCTCTTCTATCCCAACCTCAGTGTGACACGTAGAAATACTAGATCTCCAACCTCGAACTCTAGAGGTCATCTCCATCAATCAGTATAAGACTTCAGTCTTTATTGTGTAGTATCCATCCTCATTCAAGTCAACTCTATCTAGTATATGTTATTCGGGACAAGTCAAGGTCCCAGCATAGCTGCATCTCCTGCCTCTTCCCTACATATGGGTGCTCGGCATGTCCTACATTCAAATCCTTATAAGGTGCAATCTGAATAGTTTATTGAAAACAATTATTGTAGGAAAACTCCACAAGAGGTATGTGCTTCTCCCAAGAACCTCTAAAATATAGGATTCATGTTCGAATCATGTCCTCAAGCACATGAATCAAATGTTCGAACTAGCCATCTTTTTAGGGATCGTATGTCGTTCTCTGAAGTACCTGTATACCCAAATCCCTTTGATGTCCCTACCAGACCCAAAAAGTAAAATGTGCATCCATGTATGAAATAATGGTGTGTGGAAGTCCATGTAAATGTACAATCTCTTGGATGTATAACCTTCCCAGCTCATCAATACTGAAGGTCTCCTTGATCGGCAAGAAGTGAGAAACCTTCATGAGCCTGTCAAAGACAACCCATACTGCATCATTCCTTTGAGGCGACCTCAGAAAACATGTCCCGAAATCCATCACATCATCATTCCATTTCCACTAGGGAATGGGTAACAGCTTCAAAATCCCTGAGGGTCACTGATGATCCTTTTTCACATGTAGACAGGTGGAACATCTCATGAAAACCCCATCAAAATCTCTCTTCATACATGGACACCAATACTGGTGGTGAAGATCGTGATACATCTTCGTGATACCATGATGAACTTCCCTAACTAAGGAATGAATGTCCCACATTAGCTCCTCGTGTATGTCTGCTAGCACCCACATGCATCCATGAAAACATAATATCTCATCCTTGCCTATGGTCCATCTAGAAATAAGGTCTTCTCCGGACACACTCTCCTATAATAAAAGGCCCTCTGAATATGATAGCTGCGTCATTCGATTTTGATCAAGAAGGTTAGAGGTAACAGCCACAGAAGAAAGAAACGTCTTCCCTTGTCTGTCGTGCACCTCCAAATGCATCTCATAGAACATATCCATAAGCATCCAATCATTGTTGGGATCCTTAAATACTTGTATCCGAGTTCTTTTGCTCAATGCATCAGCCATTGTGTTGTCTTTACTAGGCGTGTATGAAATCTCAATGTCAAAGGACTGAATGTACTCAACCGACCTTCACTATCTCATATTTAGATCACACTGAGTGAATATATCCTTGACAATTTTGTGGTCAGTGAAAAAAAATATATCTCCCAACAGATAATGTCTCAAACAACGTAGAGCACAAACAACTGTAGACACACGAGATCATGTGTCGGGTAGTTCCTCTCATGTGGCCTCACCTACTAAGACCTATATGCAATGACTCATTCTACCAACATATGCATAGATCCAAGCAAAATACATGATGAATCATAATAAACAGTATAGATCCTTCCTGTCTCTAGAAAAACTAGTATCAGTGCTAAATTCAATCCCCCTTTCAGATCCGGAAAGGATGAATCACAATAATCTAACCACAAGTACTTCACACCCTTCTTAGACAGACCCATCTGGGATGCTTCTATGTGTGAAAAGTTATATATGAAACATCTGTAGTATCTATCATTCCCTAGAAAACATTATACCTCAATGAATTTCTTTTGATGCTCCTAGAAAACTACCTCTCTCACTTTCTTTGGGTCTACTGATACTTTTTTCTCTGAGATAACATGACCCAATAAATGAATCTGGTATGTCCAAATGTGGCATTTTGAGAGATTATCATATAACTAATGTTATATTAGTGTGTTCAAAATGATCTCAAGATGGGTGGCATGGTCCTTTTGAGTGATAGAGTAACCAAGATATATTCCACAATGACTACAACAAAATAATCCATGTATGGCTGGAACACTCGATTCATCAGTTCTATGAAGACTGCAAATGCGTTCGTGAGACTGAACCGCATAACCACATACTTGTATAGACCATACCTGCTCTGGAATGTTTTAAGAGGTATATCAGATAGTCTAATGCGCAACTGATGATAACTAGATCTCAAGTCAATATTCGAGAACACTCGGGCTCCTCAAAGATGATCAAAGATATCATCAATCATTGGCAGGGGATATCGGTTCTTGACCATCAACTCGTTCAACTTCCGATAATCCAAACAAAGTCTGAGGGTATTGTCTGCCTTCTTCACAAACAGGATAGGAGAAACCAAAGGAGAAGTACTAATTAGGATGAAACCCCTTTCCTGTAACTTCTCTAGCTGATTCTTGAGCTCCTGTAACGCTGGTGTAGCCATCTTATAAGGAGGAATGGACACCAGCGACACTCCTGGAACATGCTTGATATAAAATTCACCTCTCACTCTGAAGGCGAACCTGAATTTTTTTTTGGAAAGACGTCCCTGAAATGATCCACCACTAGAGTAAAATCCTTCTTTGAAGTCCCATGGTCATCCAGATATAAACTACCAACCTAGGCTATAACTCTTCCCAATCCATGATGCTCGGGTCCCACCCTGCTCGCCTGCACATCCCACTCACCGTTATGAAGAAATGATCTTCCCTCTGGTGATATGAAACTCACCATATGACGATAGCAATCAACAACATCCTGTAAGGGAACTAACTAATCCCTTCTGAGAATGACATCATATCCTATCATCTCTAAGACATAGAGGTCTAAAAAGAAGTGACACCAACAAATCTCAAGAAGGAAATCATTGCACTAATGTACACTAGTCTTTCTTGTCCCCAACAGAGTTCCTACTGTCAAGATATCAGCAAAAGAAAAGATATAGAGCCTAAGGCTCTCCATAATAAAAACTAATATAAATATATGGGAAGCCCCAGTATCAAAAAGAGAAGAAGCTAAAATGGAGGCAACTAGGATCGTACCTCCAACTGTAAAGGGTCCGAGATCCTGCTCTTACTAGGTCTACTCCACTGTAAAATTCTAACCTGCACTGCGACCCTGTGACCCTGCCTAGCCACTCTGAGGTGATCAACCCTATTGTCACTGAAAGCCTGGCGACTGGCTACCATAGCCATGACCTCCACTATGGCCAGAATGGCTGGAAGAACTCCAGTTCTTTTACTGATGAAAAACCGGTGGTGCTATTTCCAAATGAGGAGTCATAGAAGAACCCTTGTCATCAGCTGTTGGTGAGAAGATCGGACATAAGTGCTGAAGATGACCCATCTTGTTGCTATATCGGCACCCCACTAGGTCTCTCAGGAAATGTGGCCTCGTATGCCCGACCTTTCCACACTTTTAGAATGCCACCAATCTACTTGAAGGTGCATCCCACCTACTCAGATCTCCACATGTATACTCCTTATGGAGATTCCATCTATCAGTTGGAGAATCACTAACTCTGAATGTGGAACAACCCTCTCTCACAGCTCTAAAATCCCTTAGGTTATGCTCCGTGATTAGTTCCTGGTTGACTATAGAAGTGATGGAAGTCAACTTGAAGATGTTCACCTGAGCCCGAGTATCTTGCCTAAGACCATCCTCAAACTTACATACTGGGAACAAATCACCTACCCCTAGAAAGGGTGTAAAACACTGCTTCTCTGTGATGCGAGAAAAATAATCCATGATAGAAAGAGTACTCTGCTCTAAACTCATGAACTCTTGGGCTCGATCGGTGTAACACCCGAGACTTTTATGTTATATAAATCATCAAAGGAATCTTTTTCTACACAACACTTGCTTGGCTTGCTTTACACGCAATCGCGACCTTCCTCGATAGCTTGCGTCGTACGCAATACCGAGTTTCACTAAACAACAATATGCTATTAAAACTAGCCGTTATGAATAGTAATAACCACTTTTTGAAATTTTATAAATTTTATTTTTCAAAATGGACTTCATTTTTGGACTCAGAATATCGAAATTAGCCTAGGGTGAAATTTTGGTATTTTTCTGAAAACTTTCAATTTTTGATGAATAGTGAAACCACTAAGTGGTAGGTTAAAAAACAGAATTTTGCATAAAACTTAATTTTACCATTTCTGTGAATGGAATTTCGAAAATCCGAGAGACACGGTTAATATCAAGGACTAAAATGTGGTTCAATGAGATGAAAATAATTTTTTGGTGAATAGTAACTTTTTACGATTTTTACCGCGGTTAATAGTAAATAGGGTAACTAAGGGTAAATATGATATTAATATTACCCTAACACATGTCCTAATTCTATTGGACAAGTGTAATTCGACCAAAAACAAACTTATGAATAAAATATGACCATTTAGGCCCACTTGGATTAGATTAGGACATTTATTATTAATTTATTTAAAGAAGGGTTAAAATAGTTAAAATCAAAGTTTAATAAGTAAATCATTTTTAATATGGGGTTATACATAAGATAAATTCGACTATAAATATTCATTAGAAAGCTAAAAATATTTCCTACATGATGATATTTTATTTGTAATTTTTAGACATCAAATAATTTAATTTATTTATGACACAAAGATGATGCAGTAATTATCTTATTAATGAAATATTGACATAATTGATAATATAAATACCAAAATAAATGTAATTTGAGACTTTTTATGAATTCCACTAATTTTCTAGGTTACTATGATATATTAGTGTTGATTTAATTAACTTGGTTCGAACATATAATTCTGTTATGACTTTCACAAAAATCATATATCAAATAGTGTCAAAATGGACACAAAATAGTTTTTAAATCAAGTATTATATTACTAATTGTTATTTTATTCCTAAAAATCTAAGGTTCGGCCAAATGACTTATATAAGGATATATATATTAATAATAAACAATTTTGGGTTCGTTTGGCATGTTATAGTAAGTGTATTAACCATATAGTGAAAGAAAACAAAAAGACACGGTAAAAGTTAAATTAATTAACTTAGAGTTAAATCTAATTGATAAGGTTAAAATAATACCCTAAACTTGTCTAAATCCTATTGGTTGATAGGATTTCGACCCATCCCCACTTTAGCTTCTAAATAAGACACTTTTGAACCATTATAAACCGATTTTGACTTTAATATAAAATAATATTTTGAGATATTCCTAAGGTGCCCCTCTCCTCCCTTATAAAAGGGCACCTCCTCCTCCTCCTCCTCACACCAATTTTGAGCACTCAAGCTCGGCCAACCCCTGCCATTTTCTCCTCTCCACTTCCCTAGAATAATCCTAGAGGTCCTGGTCTTCTCCAAAGACCAATCATAGTTCCTTAAGTGGAGGATTCAAAGAGGCGTTCCAAAGAAAAGGTAATATCCATTACCGATCTTTTCAATTTCTTTCTTCTTCAACATCTTCTTCTTTAGTTGTTTCATGATAAAGTAATAACATCAGTATTAATTACATACTGATATGTTATTATAAATATGAAACAACCCTAATTCACCTTCTATCCATCCTACGGAAAAATGAAATCACCGCGCGTGCGTACGTACGGAATACCGTCTCCACGCCGTGGTGTAATCTATTTTCCACCATCACTTTACAAGGATGGGTATAATGGTGTAATGAGTAACTATTTATGATTATTATGAAGTAATATTGATACTGAAATAATATATATATACTCCAATACAATTCCACGATCATAGGAACGATATCATCACTTGTGCGTACGTACGGAATACCGTCTCCACAATGTGATGCGACTCGTTCTACATGATCTTCATTTCATAATGATTATATAAATTAATTGAATGAATGAATATAGTATATACTACACTAATACCATTCTGTAAATAAATTATCTATAACCTAAAGATAAGAATAAGAATTTATTCGACAAAACACGCATAAGAACAAAAAGTTATAAAGACCTGAGTAACAAGTAACAATGAAATATTACTAACAAGAAGCTAATAATATGACCATATATGATATCATATCAATATGTATGATTCTGTAATAAGTCAATAACATTATTTAAACCATTATACAGGAGCTTCGGACACATACATGGCAAATTGGACCTAAGGTAAGGGAAAATATCACAATCTCACTTTTATCCGAGATTGTTTTTACTTTGGTAATTACTGGGGTGTATTTTTTCATCCACATCCATGTTCCCTCGATATGTAATATTATTTCCTTCCTTATACAATATTTTATATCCAATTTTACCCTTCGGTAAGTTTTTTGTAAAATATATGAAAGGAATCTTTTGTCGTTTTTCGTACGAGGTACTTTTTGACTTTTCTGAAAAAAGTTAGAAGAATGTTTTTTTAACTTATACGGAATGAATGGATTTTTAAAACATTATTTCCAAGAAACTTCCTTTACAAGTTTTCAAGTTTATTTTTAATCAACTTCTTTTATTTTAAAGTTATATGACATTTTATGAAAGGAAAAATGTTTTTGAAGAAGAAAGGATATTTTCCTCAAGAATGAAGTTCAAGTGTTTTATCAAAATTATTTTCCATCTAAGATAATAAAGGGTTCTGTTTTTATCCCTATTATTACCTTGATTTGATCATGTTGTGATGGAATTATTTTTATGAATTCCATTATCTTATATGAATTGATTTATGATGTCATGATGTTTCAAGAATCCCATTTTTGTTACATGTGTTGTGCGATGATGTATGTTTTATGATTATGTGGCACACATAAGAAAGGATTCATTATAAGATGGGTGGGACCTATATCTCCCTCTAATGCATTGGGTAAAGATTTTATATCTCATGAGATAGACATGGCTGGAACGGAAGGTTATTTCGGTTCAGTGATACAGGACTGAAACGAGGAGTGAACTCGGTTCATAAAGGGACTTTGTCCACTAAGATAGTATTGGCAATGAGTCATGACTAACAAGAAATGATTTTCCATGATTATGTGTGCATGCCACAAAGTTTCAAGTCTTATGTTATGATTATGGGGATCTCATTTTCACTTCTATGATTTATTAAGATTTTATGATCTCTTTTGCAGGTTATGATTTTCAAAAAGATATGATATGATTTTTATTTCCTTTATTGCCCTTGCTGAGCATTTGAGCTCACCCTTTTATGTTTTCTTTTCCCCAGGTCAGGAAGATGGATATTAAGTCGAATATGCTAAAAGGGACCCTAAATATGATGAAATAAATGGGAGACATTGTAGAAGATTTATGAACCAGTTGTTTATATTTCCCAGTTTCTAAAGACACTATACCTATACGGTCCTTTGTGGTTTTATCATATGTTGTAATAAGTGTGCTTCAATTTTGAAGTATTAACAATGTATGTAAAGTATGGGTCGTTATAGTTGGTATCAGAGGAAAGGTATAGTCAACCTTTGGAAACTAGGATGTGAAAGCCTTAGTAAGAACCCTAAGAATAAGTCTAAGCATAGAACACAATCTTAGAAATGGCCATGAATAACCTAGGATAAGACCATAAGCATGAAAATTTTATTCTTGAAATATGTGGTTTCCTATTATAATTAGTGTTGCTCACACTATTCTTCTTGGTTTTAGTCAATGGCTGGAACCCGAAGGAACCGTGTTAATGCGGAATGCGATGGGAAATGCAATGATTGTCCCCCTGAGCAACCAAACGATATGGGAGCTGGAATGCAAAATCTTGTAGCCATGCTCACACAACTTTCTCAAGCTATGAATCATGCAGGATTTCCAAACGAGCAAAGGAGGGAGCAACATTCTGTTGAATCCTTCATGAGGCAGCGTCCACCTTCTTTCAGCGGGTCTACTGATCCATTAGTTGCTGAACAATGGATTAGTACTACTGAAAAGATATTTTCAGTTCTTCAATGTTCTGAGCATGATAAAGTCATCCTAGCAGTGTATCGTTTGGAAGGAGATGCGGATCAATGGTGGAATCTTGTTAAGAATACGAGGCAAAGGGATTAAATTGAGTCTATGGAATGGGACGAGTTCAAGAACTTATTTTTCAATAACTACTTCCCTCGTATTCTCCGAACAAAGATGGAGAAAGAGTTTCTTGAACTGAAGCAAAGGGATGATGAATCTGTTGGTACTTATGAATCAAATTTTACAAGACTTGCAAGGTACGCTTCTGGTATTATTATCCAACCTGAGAGTAAGATCGATCGATTCATTAGTGGCTTAAAACCAAGTCTTCGAAGGGAGTTAGCCATAAGGGACTTCAATAGCTACGAGGAAATCGTTCGATGTGCTCTCAAAGTTGAGATGGAGATTGGAGTAACCCATCAGTCACATGGGTTTGATAAGAAGAGGAAGATGGAATTCAAAGAAAAATCTAAAGAGAACACGGAAAAGAAGATGAGCTTTTCCTTATGCTCAAAGTGTGGAAAGAAACATGGAGGGAGTTGTCTTAAAGGGACAAGTAAATGTATTAAATGTGGAATGGAAGGTCATCGGGCATTTGAATGCCGTGATAATGGGAAGAAGATGTCTAATGATGCAAAAAAAGGAAGGGATACACAGAATGAACCTACTACACTTCAATGTTTCAAGTGCAAGGAGATGGGGCATTATGCCAATCAATTCCCAAATCCAAGGGTTGATGATGATGGTCGACGTCAACAAAATCTTAAGGCTAAAGACAAAGGAAAGTCACATGCAATTTCTATCAGCGATGTGGAGTACGATAACGATGTGGTGAAAGGTACACTTACCATCCACTCTAAAGTAGCAAATGTTTTATTTGATTCTGGATCCACCCACTCATTTATTTCTGAAGACTTTTCTAAGGGTATCACCGTATTACCTCAACAATTAGATGTTGAGTTAGCTGTGACAACACCTAATGGCACATCAATCGCATCAAAAGTTTATAATTCTTCTCCGATCGAAGTTTGTGGGAAAGTGCTTCCTGCAAATCTTGTGATCCTTCCTTTAGTGGAATTTGATGTGATTCTTGGCATGGATTGGCTTTCTCTACATGGAGCTCAAATCAATTGCCAAAGAAGGGAAGTCACATTTCATATTCCAGATCAATCTATGATCGTCTATCAATGCAAGGATGAACATAACCTTCCAGTGGAAATTCATTCCATCTTATGGGTATTGATTCCACTAAATGAAGGTTATTTATCTCAAATGGTTGGTGAGAAACTCATGATTAAGAATATGCCCATTGTACGGGAGTTTGATGATGTCTTTCCGGAGGAATTACCAGGTCTTCCACCAAATCGTGAAGTTGAGTTTTCAATAGAACTCGTACCCGGTGCTTTGCCTATTTCAAAGACACCTTATAGAATGGCCCCAATTGAGTTGCAGGAATTGAAGAAGCAACTCCAAGAGAATCTTGATAAGGGATTCATACGCCCTAGTGCATCACCTTGGGGAGCACCTGTTCTATTTGTTAAGAAGAAAGATGGATCAATGAGACTCTGCATTGATTATCGAGAACTTAACAAGATCACTATCAAGAACAAATATCCTCTCCCACGCATTGATGACTTATTTGACCAACTACGCGGAGCTCAATACTTTTCCAAGATTGATCTTCGTTCAGGGTATCATCAATTAAGGGTCAAAAGGGAGGATATACCAAAGATGGCTTTCCGTACAAGGTATGGACACTATGAATTTATAGTGATGCCATTTGGTCTTACTAATGCCCCTGCTATCTTCATGGATCTAATGAATAGAGTATTTAGAGACTATCATGATCAATTTGTGGTAGTCTTTATAGACGATATTTTTGTCTATTCAAAGAGCAAGGAAGAGCATGAAGATCACTTGAGAATTATATTGAAGACCCTAAGAAAGGAGAAGCTTTATGCCAAATTTACCAAGTGTGAATTTTGGCTTCAAAAAGTTGCATTTTTGGGTCATATAATCTCAAAAGAGGGGATATCTGTGGATCCAGCAAAAACAAAGGTTATCGAAAGATGGTCGAGACCAACCACAGTAACTGAGATCCGAAGTTTTCTTGGTTTGGCTGGATATTATCGACGTTTTGTAAAAGATTTTTCACGATTATCTTATCCAATCACCAAGTTGACTCGGAAAGGAGTTAAGTTTGTCTGGACAGAGGAATGTGAAGAGAATTTCAAGGAGTTGAAAAGAAGGTTATCTAGTGCACCTGTGCTCACACTGCCTTGTAGTGGAGAAAGGTTTGTGATCTACAGTGATGCATCCAAGAAGGGATTGGGGTGTGTTCTTATGAAAAATGATATGGTGATAGCTTATGCCTCACGACAGTTGAAAATCCATGAGCAAAATTACCCAACACATGATTTGGAGTTGGCTGCGGTAATCTTTGCATTAAAGATTTGGAGGCATTACCTTTATGGTGAAAGGTGTGATATTTATACTGATCATAAATGTTTAAAGTATATTTTCACACAAAAGGAGTTGAATATGCGTCAAAGAAGATGGTTGGAGCTGATTAAGGATTATGACTGCTCAATCCATTACCACCCTGGGAAAGCAAACAAGGTGGCAGATGCATTAAGTCGACAAGACCATGCTAGTTTATCCATGATGAGGATCACAAAAGATCCAATATTTATGGATTTACAAAGGATGGATCTTGGAATTATAATGGAAGGGGAAATATCTTATCTTTCTCAAATGAATGTTCAACCATCTATACATGTGAAGATTAAAGAGGCACAGAAAGAAGATGTCGAGTTACAAAAGAAGGTGAGAAATGTTCCTGAATTCAACCTTGATTGTGATGGGATAATAAAGTTCAGGAATCGGGTTTGTGTTCCTCCCATCCCCGAATTAAAGAAGGAGCTGCTGGATGAGGCTCATAGTTCTTCATTCTCTATTCATCCTGGAAGGACGAAGATGTATAGGGACCTGAAAGAGTACTTCTGGTGGGATGGAATGAAAAGAGATGTTGCTGAATATGTCTCTCGATGCTTGGTTTGTCAACAAGTTAAAGCTGAGAGCCAGAAGTCTAAGGGGATGTTACAACCATTACCCATACCCGAATGGAAATGGGAAAACATCACTATGGACTTTGTCACAGGACTTCCTAAAACATCCAAAGGCAATAATGCTATCTGGGTCATAGTTGATCGTCTTACAAAGTCTGCACACTTCATTCCTATTAGAGAGGATTTCTCTCTAGATCATCTTGCCAGGATATATGTAAAGGAAGTGGTAAGATTTCAAGGAGTACCACTTTCTATTATATCTGATCGGGATCCGAGATTTACCTCGAAGTTCTGGAGAAGTCTTCATCATACTCTGGATACAGAGTTGAGTTTCAGCACTGCTTATCATCCCCAGACAGACGGTCAGTCTGAGAGAACAATTCAAACCCTAGAAGATATGTTGAGAGCTTGCTTTATGGATTTCAAAGGAGGTTGGGATCAATACCTACCTTTGGTAGAATTTTCTTATAATAATAGCTTTCACTCCAGTATTTAGATGGCTCCTTATGAAGCTCTCTATGGAAAGAAATGCAGGACTCCAACTTGCTGGGATGAAGTTTGGGAAAGAAAGCTATTAGGACCTGATCTCGTTGATGAAATGGCAGAAAAGGTCAGATCTATTCAACAACACATAAGAGCAGCTCAGAGTCGACAGAAAAGTTATGCCGACAACCGAAGAAAAGACCTAGAGTTTGAAGTGGGCGATAAGGTGTTCTTACAAATATCTCCTTGGAAGAGGGTTATGAGATTTGGAAAGAAGGGGAAGTTGAGCCCTAGATATATCGGTCCTTTCGAAATACTGGATCGTGTTGGGAAGGTAGCTTACCGATTGGCGCTTCCACCGAATCTCTCTCAAGTTCACGATGTGTTCCATGTATCTCTCCTGAGAAAGTACATACCAGATCCTTCACATGTACTCAGCTCAGAAGTTGTACCGCTGGAGCAAGATCTTTCTTATGAAGAACAGCCGATAGAGATTCTAGATCGTAGCGAAAAAGTCCTACGAAACAAGACCACTCGCTTGGTGAAAGTTTTATGGAGGAACCACCAACTTGAAGAAGCTACATGGGAGCTTGAGGATATGATGAGGGAAAAGTATCCTCATCTGTTTGTTACAAAGTGATGAATTTCGAGCGAGAAATTCTTTTAAGGGGGGTAGAATGTAACACCCGAGACTTTTATGTTATATAAATCATCAAAGGAATCTTTTTCTACACAACACTTGCTTGGCTTGCTTTACACGCAATCGCGACCTTCCTCGATAGCTTGCGTCGTACGCAATACCGAGTTTAACTAAACAACAATATGCTATTAAAACTAGCCGTTATGAATAGTAATAACCACTTTTTGAAATTTTATAAATTTTATTTTTCAAAATGGACTTCATTTTTGGACTCAGAATATCGAAATTAGCCTAGGGTGAAATTTTGGTATTTTTCTGAAAACTTTCAATTTTTGATGAATAGTGAAACCACTAAGTGGTAGGTTAAAAAACAGAATTTTGCATAAAACTTAATTTTACCGTTTCTGTGAATGGAATTTCGAAAATCCGAGAGACACGGTTAATATCAAGGACTAAAATGTGGTTCAATGAGATGAAAATAATTTTTTGGTGAATAGTAACTTTTTACGATTTTTACCGCGGTTAATAGTAAATAGGGTAACTAAGGGTAAATATGATATTAATATTACCCTAACACATGTCCTAATTCTATTGGACAAGTGTAATTCGACCAAAAACAAACTTAGGAATAAAATATGACCATTTAGGCCCACTTGGATTAGATTAGGACATTTATTATTAATTTATTTAAAGAAGGGTTAAAATAGTTAAAATCAAAGTTTAATAAGTAAATCATTTTTAATATGGGGTTATACATAAGATAAATTCGACTATAAATATTCATTAGAAAGCTAAAAATATTTCCTACATGATGATATTTTATTTGTAATTTGTAGGCATCAAATAATTTAATTTATTTATGACACAAAGATGATGCAGTAATTATCTTATTAATGAAATATTGACATAATTGATAATATAAATACCAAAATAAATGTAATTTGAGACTTTTTATGAATTCCACTAATTTTATAGGTTACTATGATATATTAGTGTTGATTTAATTAACTTGGTTTGAACATATAATTCTGTTATGACTTTCACAAAAATCATATATCAAATAGTGTCAAAATGGACACAAAATAGTTTTTAAATCAAGTATTATATTACTAATTGTTATTTTATTCCTAAAAATCTAAGGTTCGGCAAAATGACTTAGATAAGGATATATATATTAATAATAAACAATTTGGGGTTCTTTTGGCATGTTATAGTAAGTGTATTAACCATATAGTGAAAGAAAACAAAAAGACACGGTAAAAGTTAAATTAATTAACTTAGAGTTAAATCTAATTGATAAGGTTAAAATAATACCCTAAACTTGTCTAAATCCTATTGGTTGATAGGATTTCGACCCATCCCCACTTTAGCTTCGAAATAAGACACTTTGGAACCATTATAAACCGATTTTGACTTTAATATAAAATAATATTTTGAGATATTCCTAAGGTGCCCCTCTCCTCCCTTATAAAAGGGCACCTCCTCCTCCTCCTCCTCACACCAATTTTGAGCACTCAAGCTCGGACAACCCCTGCCATTTTCTCCTCTCCACTTCCCTAGAATAATCCTAGAGGTCCTGGTCTTCTCCAAAGACCAATCATATTTCCTTAAGTGGAGGATTCAAAGAGGCGTTCCAAAGAAAAGGTAATATCCATTACCGATCTTTTCAATTTCTTTCTTCTTCAACTTCTTCTTCTTTAGTTGTTTCATGATAAAGTAATAACATCAGTATTAATTACATACTGATATGTTATTATAAATATGAAACAACCCTAATTCACCTTCTATCCATCCTACGGAAAAATGAAATCACCGCGCGTGCGTACGTACGGAATACCGTCTCCACGCCGTGGTGTAATCTATTTTCCACCATCACTTTACAAGGATGGGTATAATGGTGTAATGAGTAACTATTTATGATTATTATTAAGTAATATTGATACTGAAATAATATATATATACTCCAATACAATTCCACGATCATAGGAACGATATCATCACTTGTGCGTACGTACGGAATACCGTCTCCACAATGTGATGCGACTCGTTCTACATGATCTTCATTTCATAATGATTATATAAATGAATTGAATGAATGAATATAGTATATACTACACTAATACCATTCTGTAAATAAATTATCTATAACCTAAAGATAAGAATAAGAATTTATTCGACAAAACACGCATAAGAACAAAAAGTTATAAAGACCTGAGTAACAAGTAACAATGAAATATTACTAACAAGAAGCTAATAATATGACCATATATGATATCATATCAATATGTATGATTCTGGAATAAGTCAATAACATTATTTAAACCATTATACAGGAGCTTCGGACACATACAAGGCAAATTGGACCTAAGGTAAGGGAAAATATCACAATCTCACTTTTATCCGAGATTGTTTTTACTTTGGTAATTACTGGGGTGTATTTTATCATCCACATCCATGTTCCCTCGATATGTAATATTATTTCCTTCCTTCTACAATAGTTTATATCCAATTTTACCCTTCGGTAAGTTTTTTGTAAAAGATATGAATGGAATCTTTTGTCGTTTTTCGTACGAGGTACTTTTTGACTTTTCTGACAAAAGTTAGAAGAATGTTTTTTTAACTTATACGGCATCAATGGATTTTTAAAACATTATTTCCAAGAATCTTCCTTTACAAGTTTTCAAGTTTATTTTTAATCAACTTCTTTTATTTTAATGTTATATGACATTTTATGAAAGGAAAAATGTTTTTGAAGAAGAAAGGATATTTTCCTCAAGAATGAAGTTCAAGTGTTTTATCAAAATTATTTTCCATCTAAGATAATAAAGGGTTCTGTTTTTATCCCTATTATTACATTGATTTGATCATGTTGTGATGGAATTATTTTTATGAATTCCATTATCTTATATGAATTGATTTATGATGTCATGATGTTTCAAGAATCCCATTTTTGTTACATGTGTTATGCGATGATGTATGTTTTATGATTATGTGGCACACATAAGAAAGGATTCATTATAAGATGGGTGGGACCTATATCTACCTCCAATGCATTGGGTAAAGATTTTATATCTCATGAGATAGACATGGCTGGAACGGAAGGTTATTTCAGTTCAGTGATACAGGACTGAAACGAGGAGTGAACTCGGTTCAGAAAGGGACTTTGTCCACTAAGATAGTCTTGGCAATGAGTCATGACTAACAAGAAATGATTTTCCATGATTATGTGTGAATGCCACAAAGTTTCAAGTCTTATGTTATGATTATGGGGATCTCATTTTCACTTCTATGATTTATTAAGATTTTATGATCTCTTTTGCAGGTTATGATTTTCAAAAAGATATGATATGATTTTTATTTCCTTTATTGCCCTTGCTGAGCATTTGAGCTCACCCTTTTATGTTTTCTTTTCCCCAGGTCAGGAAGATGGATATTAAGTCGAATATGCTAAAAGGGACCCTAAATATGATGAAATAAATGGGAGACACTATAGAAGATTTATGAACCAGTTGTTTATGTTTCCCAGTTTCTAAAGACACTATACCTATACGGTCCTTTGTGGTTTTATCATATGTTGTAATAAGTGTGCTTCAATTTTGAAGTATTAACAATGTATGTAAAGTATGGGTCGTTATAGTTGGTATCAGAGGAAAGGTATAGTCAACCTTTGGAAACTTGATTGTGAAAGCCTTAGTAAGAACCCTAAGAATAAGTCTAAGCATAGAACACAATCTTAGAAATGGCCATGAATAACCTAGGATAAGACCATAAGCATGAAAATTTTATTCTTGAATTATGTGGTTTCCTATTATAATTAGTGTTGCTCACACTATTCTTCTTGGTTTTAGTCAATGGCTGGAACCCGAAGGAACCGTGTTAATGCGGAATGCGATGGGCAATGCAATGATTGTCCCCCTGAGCAACCAAACGATATGGGAGCTGGAATGCAAAATCTTGTAGCCATGCTCACACAACTTTCTCAAGCTATGAATCATGCAGGATTTCCAAACGAGCAAAGGAGGGAGCAACATTCTGTTGAATCCTTCATGAGGCAGCGTCCACCTTCTTTCAGCGGGTCTACTGATCCATTAGTTGCTGAACAATGGATTAGTACTACTGAAAAGATATTTTCAGTTCTTCAATGTTCTGAGCATGATAAAGTCATCCTAGCAGTGTATCGTTTGGAAGGAGATGCGGATCAATGGTGGAATCTTGTTAAGAATACGAGGCAAAGGGATGAAATTGAGTCTATGGAATGGGACGAGTTCAAGAACTTATTTTTCAATAAGTACTTCCCTCGTATTCTCTGAACAAAGATGGAGAAAGAGTTTCTTGAACTGAAGCAAAGGGATGATGAATCTGTTGGTACTTATGAAGCAAATTTTACAAGACTTTCAAGGTACACTTCTGGTATTATTATCCAACCTGAGAGTAAGATCGATCGATTCTTTAGTGGCTTAAAACCAAGTCTTCGAAGGGAGTTAGCCATAAGGGACTTCAATAGCTACGAGGAAATCGTTCGATGTGCTCTCAAAGTTGAGATGGAGATTGGAGTAACCCATCAGTCACATGGGTTTGATAAGAAGAGGAAGATGGAATTCAAAGAAAAATCTAAAGAGCACACGGAAAAGAAGATGAGCTTTTCCTTATGCTCAAAGTGTGGAAAGAAACATGGAGGGAGTTGTCTTAAAGGGACAAGTAAATGTTTTAAATGTGGAAAGGAAGGTCATCGGGCATTTGAATGCCGTGATAATGGGAAGAAGATGTCTAATGATGCAAACAAAGGAAGGGATACACAGAATGAACCTACTACACTTCAATGTTTCAAGTGCAAGGAGATGGGGCATTATGCCAATCAATGCCCAAATCCAAGGGTTGATGATGATGGTCGACGTCAACAAAATCTTAAGGCTAAAGACAAAGGAAAGTCACATGCAATTTCTATCAGCGATGTGGAGTACGATAACGATGTGGTGAAAGGTACACTTACCATCCACTCTAAAGTAGAAAATGTTTTATTTGATTCTGGATCCACCCACTCATTTATTTATGAAGACTTTTCTAAGGGTATCACTGTATTACCTCAAAAATTAGATGTTGAGTTAGCTGTGACAACACCTAATGGCACATCAATCGCATCAAAAGTTTATAATTCTTCTCCGATCGAAGTTTGTGGGAAAGTGCTTCCTGCAAATCTTGTGATCCTTCCTTTAGTGGAATTTGATGTGATTCTTGGCATGGATTGGCTTTCTCTACATGGAGCTCATATCAATTTCCAAAGAAGGGAAGTCACATTTCATATTCCAGATCAATCTACGATCGTCTATCAATGCAAGGATGAACATAACCTTCCAGTGGAAATTCCTTCCATCTTATGGGTATTGATTCCACTAAATGAATGTTATTTATCTCAAATGGTTGGTGAGATACTCACGATTAAGAATATGCCCATTGTACGGGAGTTTGATGATGTCTTTCCGGAGGAATTACCAGGTCTTCCACCAAATCGTGAAGTTGAGTTTTCAATAGAACTTGTACCCGGTGCTTTGCCTATTTCAAAGACACCTTATAGAATGGCCCCAATTAAGTTGCAGGAATTGAAGAAGCAACTCCAAGAGAATCTTGATAAGTGATTCATACGCCCTAGTGCGTCACCTTGGGGAGCACCTGTTCTATTTGTTAAGAAGAAAGATGGATCAATGAGACTCTGCATTGATTATCGAGAACTTAACAAGATCACTATCAAGAACAAATATCCTCTCCCACGCATTGATGACTTATTTGACCAACTACGCGGAGCTCAATACTTTTCCAAGATTGATCTTCGTTCAGGGTATCATCAATTAAGGGTCAAAAGGGAGGATATACCAAAGACGGCTTTCCGTACAAGGTATGGACACTATGAATTTATAGTGATGCCATTTGGTCTTACTAATGCCCCTGCTATCTTCATGGATCTAATGAATAGAGTCTTTAGAGACTATCTTGATCAATTTGTGGTAGTCTTTATAGACGATATTCTTGTCTATTCAAAGAGCAAGGAAGAGCATGAAGATCACTTGAGAATTATATTGAAGACCCTGAGAAAGGAGAAGCTTTATGCCAAATTTACCAAGTGTGAATTTTGGCTTCAAAAAGTTGCATTTTTGGGTCATATAATCTCAAAAGAGGGGATATCTGTGGATCCAGCAAAAACAGAGGTTATCGAAAGATGGTCGAGACCAACCACAGTAACTGAGATCCGAAGTTTTCTTGGTTTGGCTGGATATTATCGACGTTTTGTAAAAGATTTTTCACGAATATCTAATCCAATCACCAAGTTGACTCGGAAAGGAGTTAAGTTTGTCTGGACAGAGGAATGTGAAGAGAATTTCAAGGAGTTGAAAAGAAGGTTATCTAGTGCACCTGTGCTCACACTGCCTTGTAGTGGAGAAAGGTTTGTGATCTACAGTGATGCATCCAAGAAGGGATTGAGGTGTGTTCTTATGCAAAATGATATGGTGATAGCTTATGCCTCACGACAGTTGAAAATCCATGAGCAAAATTACCCAACACATGATTTGGAGTTGGCTGCGGTAATCTTTGCATTAAAGATTTGGAGGCATTACCTTTATGGTGAAAGGTGTGATATTTATACTGATCATAAAAGTTTAAAGTATATTTTCACACAAAAGGAGTTGAATATGCGTCAAAGAAGATGGTTGGAGCTGATTAAGGATTATGACTACTCAATCCATTACCACCCTGGGAAAGCAAACAAGGTGGCAGATGCATTAAGTCGACAAGACCATGCTAGTTTATCCATGATGAGGATCACAAAAGATCCAATATTTATGGATTTACAAAGGATGGATCTTGGAATTATAATGGAAGGGGAAAAATCTTATCTTTCTCAAATGAATGTTCAACCATCTATACATGTGAAGATTAAAGAGGAACAGAAAGAAGATGTCGAGTTACAAAAGAAGGTGAGAAATGTTCCTGAATTCAACCTTGATTGTGATGGGATAATAAAGTTCAGGAATCGGGTTTGTGTTTCTCCCATCCCCGAATTAAAGAAGGAGCTGCTGGATGAGGCTCATAGTTCTTCATTCTCTATTCATCCTAGAAGCACGAAGATGTATATGGACCTGAAAGAGTACTTCTGGTGGGATGGCATGAAAAGAGATGTTGCTGAATATGTCTCTCGATGCTTGGTTTTTCAACAAGTTAAAGCTGAGAGACAGAAGTCTAAGGGGATGTTACAACCATTACCCATACCCGAATGGAAATGGGAAAACATCACTATGGACTTTGTCACAGGACTTCCTAAAACATCCAAAGGCAATAATGCTATCTGGGTCATAGTTGATCGTCTTACAAAGTCTGCACACTTCATTCCTATTAGAGAGGATTTCTCTCTAGATCAGCTAGCCAGGATATATGTAAAGGAAGTGGTAAGATTGCATGGAGTACCACTTTCTATTATATCTGATCGGGATCCGAGATTTACCTCGAAGTTCTGGTGAAGTCTTCAGCATACTCTGGATACAGAGTTGAGTTTCAGCACTGCTTATCATCCCCAGACAGACGGTCAGTCTGAGAGAACAATTCAAACCCTAGAAGATATGTTGAGAGCTTGCTCTATGGATTTCAAAGGAGGTTGGGATCAACACCTACCTTTGGTAGAATTTTCTTATAATAATAGCTTTCACTCCAGTATTCAGATGGCTCCTTATGAAGCTCTCTATGGAAAGAAATGCAGGACTCCAACTTGCTGGGATGAAGTTGGGGAAAGAAAGCTATTAGGACCTGATCTCGTTGATGAAATGGCAGAAAAGGTCAGATCTATTCAACAACACATAAGAGCAGCTCAGAGTCGACAGAAAAGTTATGCCGACAACCGAAGAAAAGACCTAGAGTATGAAGTGGGCGATAAGGTGTTCTTACGAATATCTCCCTGGAAGAGGGTTATGAGATTTGGAAAGAAGGGGAAGTTGAGCCCTAGATATATCGGTCCTTTCGAAATACTGGATCGTGTTGGGAAGGTAGCTTACCGATTGGCGCTTCCACCGAATCTCTCTCAAGTTCACGATGTGTTCCATGTATCTCTCCTAAGAAAGTACATACCAGATCCTTCACATGTACTCAGCTCAGAAGTTGTACCGCTGGAGCAAGATCTTTCTTATGAAGAATGGCCGATAGAGATTCTGGATCGTAGCGAAAAAGTCCTACGAAACAAGACCACTCGCTTGGTGAAAGTTTTATGGAGGAACCACCAACTTGAAGAAGCTACATGGGAGCTTGAGGATATGATGAGGGAAAAGTATCCTTATCTGTTTGTTACAAAGTGATGAATTTCGAGGGCGAAATTCTTTTAAGGGGGGTAGAATGTAACACCCGAGACTTTTATGTTATATAAATCATCAAAGGAATCTTTTTCTACACAACACTTGCTTGGCTTTCTTTACACGCAATCACGACCTTCCTCGATAGCTTGCGTCGTACGCAATACCGAGTTTCACTAAACAACAATATGCTATTAAAACTAGCCGTTATGAATAGTAATAACCACTTTTTGAAATTTTATAAATTTTATTTTTCAAAATGGACTTCATTTTTGGACTCAGAATATCGAAATTAGCCTAGGGTGAAATTTTGGTATTTTTCTGAAAACTTTCAATTTTTGATGAATAGTGAAACCACTAAGTGGTAGGTTAAAAAACAGAATTTTGCATAAAACTTAATTTTACCGCTTCTGTGAATGGAATTTCGAAAATCCGAGAGACACGGTTAATATCAAGGACTAAAATGTGGTTCAATGAGATGAAAATAATTTTTTGGTGAATAGTAACTTTTTACGATTTTTACCGCGGTTAATAGTAAATAGGGTAACTAAGGGTAAATATGATATTAATATTACCCTAACACATGTCCTAATTCTATTGGACAAGTGTAATTCGACCAAAAACAAACTTAGGAATAAAATATGACCATTTAGGCCCACTTGGATTAGATTAGGACATTTATTATTAATTTATTTAAAGAAGGGTTAAAATAGTTAAAATCAAAGTTTAATAAGTAAATCATTTTTAATATGGGGTTATACATAAGATAAATTCGACTATAAATATTCATTAGAAAGCTAAAAATATTTCCTACATGATGATATTTTATTTGTAATTTTTAGACATCAAATAATTTAATTTATTTATGACACAAAGATGATGCAGTAATTATCTTATTAATGAAATATTGACATAATTGATAATATAAATACCAAAATAAATGTAATTTGAGACTTTTTATGAATTCCACTAATTTTCTAGGTTACTATGATATATTAGAGTTGATTTAATTAACTTGGTTCGAACATATAATTCTGTTATGACTTTCACAAAAATCATATATCAAATAGTGTCAAAATTGACACAAAATAGTTTTTAAATCAAGTATTATATTACTAATTGTTATTTTATTCCTAAAAATCTAAGGTTCGGCCAAATGACTTAGATAAGGATATATATATTAATAATAAACAATTTGGGGTTCGTTTGGCATGTTATAGTAAGTGTATTAACCATATAGTGAAAGAAAACAAAAAGACACGGTAAAAGTTAAATTAATTAACTTAGAGTTAAATCTAATTGATAAGGTTAAAATAATACCCTAAACTTGTCTAAATCCTATTGGTTGATAGGATTTCGACCCATCACCACTTTAGCTTCGAAATAAGACACTTTGGAACCATTATAAACCGATTTTGACTTTAATATAAAATAATATTTTGAGATATTCCTAAGGTGCCCCTCTCCTCCCTTATAAAAGGGCACCTCCTCCTCCTCCTCCTCAGACCAATTTTGAGCACTCAAGCTCGGCCAACCCCTGCCATTTTCTCCTCTACACTTCCCTAGAATAATCCTAGAGGTCCTGGTCTTCTCCAAAGACCAATCATAGTTCCTTAAGTGGAGGATTCAAAGAGGCGTTCCAAAGAAAAGGTAATATCCATTACCGATCTTTTCAATTTCTTTCTTCTTCAACTTCTTCTTATTTAGTTGTTTCATGATAAAGTAATAACATCAGTATTAATTACATACTGATATGTTATTATAAATATGAAACAACCCTAATTCACCTTCTATCCATCCTACGGAAAAATGAAATCACCGCGCGTGCGTACGTACGGAATACCGTCTACACGCCGTGGTGTAATCTATTTTCCACCATCACTTTACAAGGATGGGTATAATGGTGTAATGAGTAACTATTTATGATTATTATGAAGTAATATTGATACTGAAATAATATATATATACTCTAATACAATTCAACGATCATAGGAACGATATCATCACTTGTGCGTACGTACGGAATACCGTCTCCACAATGTGATGCGACTCGTTCTACATGATCTTCATTTCATAATGATTATATAAATGAATTGAATGAATGAATATAGTATATACTACACTAATACCATTCTGTAAATAAATTATCTATATCCTAAAGATAAGAATAAGAATTTATTCGACAAAACACGCATAAGAACAAAAAGTTATAAAGACCTGAGTAACAAGTAACAATGAAATATTACTAACAAGATGCTAATAATATGACCATATATGATATCATATCAATATGTATGATTCTGGAATAAGTCAATAACATTATTTAAACCATTATACAGGAGCTTCGGACACATACAAGGCAAATTGGACCTAAGGTAAGGGAAAATATCACAATCTCACTTTTATCTGAGATTGTTTTTACTTTGGTAATTACTGGGGTGTATTTTATCATCCACATCCATGTTCCCTCGATATGTAATATTATTTCCTTCCTTCTACAATAGTTTATATCCAATTTTACCCTTCGGTAAGTTTTTTGTAAAAGATATGAAAGGAATCTTTTGTCGTTTTTCGTACGATGTACTTTTTGACTTTTCTGACAAAAGTTAGAAGAATGTTTTTTTAACTTATACGGAATGAATGGATTTTTAAAACATTATTTCCAAGAAGCTTCCTTTACAAGTTTTCAAGTTTATTTTTAATCAACTTCTTTTATTTTAAAGTTATATGACATTTTATGAAAGGAAAAATGTTTTTGAAGAAGAAAGGATATTTTCCTCAAGAATGAAGTTCAAGTGTTTTATCAAAATTATTTTCCATCTAAGATAATAAAGGGTTCTGTTTTTATCCCTATTATTACATTGATTTGATCATGTTGTGATGGAATTATTTTTATGAATTCCATTATCTTATATGAATTGATTTATGATGTCATGATGTTTCAAGAATCCCATTTTTGTTACATGTGTTATGCGATGATGTATGTTTTATGATTATGTGGCACACATAAGAAAGGATTCATTATAAGATGGATGGGACCTATATCTCCCTCCAATGCATTGGGTAAAGATTTTATATCTCATGAGATAGACATGGCTGGAACGGAAGGTTATTTCGGTTCAGTGATACAGGACTGAAACGAGGAGTGAACTCGGTTCAGAAAGGGACTTTGTCCACTAAGATAGTCTTGGCAATGAGTCATGACTAACAAGAAATGATTTTCCATGATTATGTGTGCATGCCACAAAGTTTCAAGTCTTATGTTATGATTATGGGGATCTCATTTTCACTTCTATGATTTATTAAGATTTTATGATCTCTTTTGCAGGTTATGATTTTCAAAAAGATATGATATGATTTTTATTTCCTTTATTGCCCTTGCTGAGCATTTGAGCTCACCCTTTTATGTTTTCTTTTCCCCAGGTCAGGAAGATGGATATTAAGTCGAATATTCTAAAAGGGACCCTAAATATGATGAAATAAATGGGAGACACTGTAGAAGATTTATGAACCAGTTGTTTATGTTTCCCAGTTTCTAAAGACACTATACCTATACGGTCCTTTGTGGTTTTATCATATGTTGTAATAAGTGTGCTTCAATTTTGAAGTATTAACAATGTATGTAAAGTATGGGTCGTTATAATCGGCCATCAATATCTCTGTGTATAAAAGGTTATAGAAGTCATGCTAGAACTCATCCCACTCCATAACATACTGTAATCTTGCATTTGATACCACATCCTACCATCTCTTGGCGGAGTCCCAAAGCATATAAGTAGCAAGATTCAACCTCCTCTCTGGAGGTGTCTCCAAATGATCGAAGATAGATAACATGGATTCTAACAATGAATCTTTAGCCTGAGGTCCCCCTTCCCCTGAGAAGTTGGGAGGATTATGCTGCTAGAAAACTCACATCAATTCTACCATCGACGGGGTAGGAGGCAGTGCTCCCTAAAAGTAATAGATCAACCTCATAGAGACCTCTTAGAACTGTGCATCAGGACCTGTATCTGGGATAACGGTTGGTGCCAAGACTGGCACAACTGGAGAATCTTATAGTAGTCCTTGATCATCCATGTCATGTGTCTGATTACTACCCTATAACTGGCAAACAAATAGAGGATGTCTCAGTGGCAGGACTCTGCAAGGTCAAGCGCACACCTTTGCTAAAGATTAACTGGGATTGAAACATTGATGTCTACAAGGGGAACAAGAGAATAAAGCATTCAAGTTTTTCAAAACTAGGATACACGCTGGGTATGACCACTACACGGATTGTTACTTTAAGACTTCACATGAGCATGTGCTTCTACCAACCCTGGTCGTGTGACACCCCATACACATGGCGTGTTATCCTAACACATGATGTGTACTTGAATCTTCTTCCCCTTCCTGAGTTATTCTACATCTCTATGCCATATAGTTCTCCTAAAACAAGACTACATGACGTGTTATTGATAGAAATGATATTAACTTGACGAACTTCACCAACCTGTGTTGTTAGTTACACAGCCGGTTACACGGCTGACTCTACACGGCGTGTTTTTTCTAGACAAGATGTGTACTAGAAATATTTCACTAACCTGTGTTGTTCGATACATAGCCGAATAAATGGGTTACACTAAATGGAATGTTCATGATTGACACAACATGTATAACTTATGTTTTATCCATCCATTTCATCAGTCACATGGGTAGACACATGGTCTACCCAACAAGATATGTACAACCAGTACATGACATGTTTCCCAAAGGATTTCCCAACCATGTGTCTCTGCCCACATAGCCAGTGACATGATGAGAGACTACATGGTGTGTACATACAGTACACGATGTGTACTTAAGAAAAAACTTTTCATTATTGAACATAATCCACATGGCATGTATTAATCATTACTCGTTGGGTATTCTAGGTTTTTCTGGACAGTAAGCCACAGAACTACTCTGGAAGCCCAGAAAAAAATGGAAACGAACATTAATGTGTCAAATTTAGATCTATGAGGGTCCATACTGATTTTTAATCAAATATTTTAATCTTATACATGTCATACACAAGGAATAAAAATTCAATGATAATCCAAATTCTGATCCATGAGGGCTCGTAACACCTTAAGAACTAAATTTTGGCATCTATTCAAAAAAAACATTAGAAAATACAATACCCTATCAAATTGTTGTTATTCTATCAAGGTATATATCACAACAGCATAAATATCTAGCACAACATCAATCACAACAACATTCAATAACTAATTCATCATAAATGGCATGGAATGAATACATGACATTTTTTCTCTAGCAAGTGCATATATGATGCATGAGATGGAATACCGTCATCTCATCAGGTTGTAATAGAAATAGAAGCTTAATAATATCAAAGATACCCGTACAAAAAATGGGAATCACCCAATGGTGAAATAAAATCAAATATAAAATTTCAAAACTAGAAAAATTGAAACAACGATGTAAATTGGCTTTTCCGTATACATGGGTTAGATACTCCTGGGCACAACTGATTACCAAGTACATATTCTGTTCTATCCCTAGATATAGGCTCCAATAAGTAAGTCAACAAGAAAATAATCACTCTGATTCCATTTGTGATGGCCAAGTCCAGCACATGATCATGATATTGTCTGCTTTGGGCCTAGCCCACATTGTTTTTCATTCACTTAGCTTTGTCCCATAGGAATCTCCAAGGAAAAGGCCTCATGATGGGAGAGGTATCCACACCACCTTATAAAGTGGATCTTTGTTCTCCTCCTCATTTGATGTTGTATTTCCATATCCGCCCCCCGAGAACGGACAAACATCCTTACGGGCACATAAAATGGAAATTGCCTCTAATAACACTCTATAACGCCCCCATTCCGAGAGCCACCTAGAGATTACATGTATCAGGATGGTCACATGGCCTCAGGTGCATTTCCCCTAATTCCAGAGGCTTTTGAATAGTAGTGAGGGCCTTAGGTTTGATAGTGGGGAAACTATGCCCTCATTGGTAGAGTAAAACAATGGATATAAATAGATATAGAATAGCAAAAAAAGAAAAATCATGCAATGCGTAACAGTGGAAGTAACAAACAACTGGAGCACACACAGATATATGATTCATGTTATATATTTCTATGAAAGAATCCAAAAAAACACAAAGCTAGAATACAGTACTAAACCAAAGTAAAAAAAAGCATGTAAACAGCTCAAGCATCGCAAGCCTTGGCTTAGTCCCATGCTTCCAAGCTCCACTGAAATCATGTACCTGGAGTAGAAGGGCGCTTTCACTTATCTATTCCTACAACAATATAATCTTTTTGGGCCCAAAAGCATGACCCAAATAGGTTGTGAGGTGAATCCCAGTAGGCAACCACCCAATGAACTGTGCCTAACAATTTGTGAATATATATGGAAGATAATAAGAAAAATGAATAAGTAGAAAACGAAGTACTCAAAAGAAAAAATGATACCAATTAAATTACAATCAGTTTATATTTTACAATTTTTCCATCCAAATAAAAATAAAAGCAACCCTATGGGAAAGTATCACAACTTTTCCCCTCTGGTTTATCTAATAATAAGGATATAACAAAGACTCGCTGAGGAAGCACTCACCATCAATCCCCCAATATTCTTTTAACATTAAACTACAGACACTCTGAGGAAGCACTCAACATTAGTTCCTCCTATGGTCTCGTAATGTAACTATAGACACTCTGAGGGAGCACTCAACGTCAATCCCCCTTATGGTCTCTCAGCATTATAATTATAAAATACACTCTGGGAAAGCCCTCAACATCAATTTCTACTATGGTCTCACTACACCATGTTCTCGTGTCCCTATGAAAAGAAATCCTACACAAAAAATAATTATTGGCCATAATAAACCTCAAGAATTAATTTTCTGAACAATCTACAACATATCAGAGCATGTTAGATAAAAATCACTCCACACATACAATACTAGGCCAGGAAACAAAGCAGCCTAACCGGCAAGCTAGACTAAATAGTCAATAACAAGAAAACATGATCAATACATCCATATCATTTCAGGGCTAACCCCATTCAAAACAATTAACCTCTATCCAAAATAACAAGTTATAGAAGAAAATAACACGTCTAAAACCCATAAACACACAGTACACCAAACAAGGGTATTGGGATCTTTTTCACATATAACTCAACAAAAATCTATCAAAAATCACAAACCACCTACCTCGGCATCAAGAGATCAATATATGTGAATCTCTAGCCTTGAATCACCCTAGAACACTGTAGATATACAAAAACGTTAAAAATGATCAACATGGAATATCTCGTGAAAAAGGGGAAATCTGGAGATGAAGTTCATGAAGAAAGGATAACTCACTGATGTAATTCTAGTGCCATAGAAGGTGGTTGATTTGGAGAATGGTCAGCGAGTCGGGGGCTTGGAGAAGATCTGTGGCCGTACGGACACTCATGGATGAAATAGGTCATGAATGAGTGTGTTATGTTCGTCATATGTGACCCTGGTCCGTTTAATGAAAAAAATATTGTACGCAACGTGTTCTTGACTTTTCTAGACTCCTCTTTAGGCGGTCTCCAGGTCACCACACACATCCTTGTACTCGGACATTACACGTCACGGTCACCCTAGAAATTGGGTACACGAAGTGTACTTTTATGTACACAGCGAGTACATGTGAAATTTCCTCAAACTCCTCTTTTCTAAAAAACACCAGGAAACAACATTCATACCTGAAAAGAAGATTCGGGTTCCTATAGCATCATAATGACTTGTGTTCTTGATAGACTTTGGGTGTCTTGGGAAAAATTGAGATAAATAATAAATAAAACCCTATGTAAATTACTCACTACTCGGGCTTAGAAGTTTCTTATTTCTATTTTCAGCTATGGAACTTGGACATCGTCTATGAGGGGCATGGGGATTCGAGGAACAGCAGGTTACCTTGTTTGAGTAATGGATGATTAACTGAGGGGAAGAGGATGAAAAGTGGAAGACGACTCTACATACTTTCTAGTGGTAGACCCTCGCTAAGTGTGAGGGTGATGTTTATGACTTGGAGATAGAGGGTTGGATTGAAGAACTGGTAATCACCATTACCTTTATCCATTCTATGAGGGAGTAATGGGTTTGGTTGTTAGTTAGTCAGATGAGGGGAGTAGCGCCTCAGTGGTGGATGCTCTACCTCAAAGAGATGATAGAGACTGGGGTTTCGTGGGATGACTTTGAGAAGGAGTTCCAGGAGGAATTCCTTTCTTCCATGATGAATGAAAAGGAGAGGCCGGATTTTCTCTCCCTCCAACAAAAGAGAATGTCGGTGAGGGATTTAGGGATCAAGTTCAAGGATCTCATGTGCTTTCTCCCAACCTCTTTCCAGAAGAGGGTTCTTGGGTGAGACGTTCATAGGAGTCACTTCAACCTTCTATTTAGTATGTTTTTACTCCCTTCACTCCACAGATATACATAGAAATTTAGAAGAAGGAAAAGGTAGTGGAAAGTATGCACTCACGAGGATGTGTACTATGAGAGGGGAGTCATCCATGTTCGTTGATGGGGGAGTCAATTAGTAGTAGATCTTGAGTGATAGGACCTTCGAGGTTTCAACCAGCATGGAACATGGATCAATAGTTCCAGTTCTGATCTTCTGGACCTTGCCATTTTCCCATGGGCCTGAGACTAAGGTTTTTTCCTTTGAGAGGTTTTGGGCACGTCCAAAGTTGGTGCCCAGTTCAAGCTCAGTATAGTGGGGGTGGGAAGGTTTAGTGCCTACCATAGCATTACTAGTTTTGGGCCCGACCTTTTTAGCAGAATAAGCAGGCCCCTTCCCCTCCTAGAGTAGACATTACAGGAGGAGACCAACAGGGCCATAGGTTGTTCGAGGTATGATCAGTTTTTTCTGAACACTTTCTTCTAATTTTTTTGACTAAGGAGCTACGCACTCCTTCATTTCTCTAAGTATATCACATGTTATGGGTCTAGACGTAGAGATAATTCTTGTTACCCATGTGTTGGGTACTCTTGTTAGAGGTTAGGCCATATTTTCTTATGTTTTTCAAGGATGTATACTAGTGTTGATGCCACATCAATCTAGTGGGGATCTTATTCTACTATGAATTTAGATATATGATGTCATTCAAGGCATCAACTAGCCATTTTCTGTGCACATTGTTACCAATTGCTTTATGGGAAGGGTTGTTTTCACATATATGAGAAACCAGCCTGTAGATTTTGTTGGAAAGAAGAGTTTCCAAGAGGACAACTAGCTCATGAAGCCCCTTCTTATTTGTTAGAAAAAATGTTAGTAGAATCAGTAGACGTAGAGATTGTGGAAGTTACGGAGGATTTCAATGTGTTTATGGACGTCTTCCCTAAAGAGGTTTTGATTCTACCCCCCCCCCCACGTGATGTTTTGTTAGGGATGGACTTACAAACCATTGTTATCCGATTTCGATGGCTCCCCATTGGATATCACTTTCTGAGTTCCAGGAGTTGCGGATTCAGCTCGATGATCTGATGAAGAAAGGTTTTATCTGACCATGTGTGTCAACGTTTGGTGCTTTAGTCTTGTTCTCAAATAAGGAAGATGGTGGTATCAGGATATCCATAGACTTCCAAATATTGAATCAGGTGACAGTCAAGAACTATTACCCATCCCAAGGATAAATGATGTTTTTGACGATATGAAGGGAGAGGGTTAGTTCTCTAAGATCGACCTCCAGTCTAGATATCACCATTTGAGGGTGAAAGAGGGTGATATCCCGAATACTACTTTCGTATGAAGGTAAGTGAACTTTGAGTTTGTGGTCACATAATTCAGCATTACGAATGCACCATTTGTGTTCAAGGGAATCATGATCTCTATTTTCCTTGAGTATCTAGACCAGTTCCTGGTCATGTTCAATGATGACATCCTGATCTTCTCAAGATCCGAGGAGGATCACACTGAGCATCTAAGGACAGTTTAGGAGGTGATTTAACACCACCGTCTATACACAAAGTTGTCCAAGTGAAATTTCTGGACACACAAGGTGCACTTCCTTAGACATGTAGTGTCCTAATAGGGAATACTAGTGGAACCATTGAAGGTTGAAGTGGTTGTTTCCTAGGTACCACCCAACAACATGGTAGAGGTTCCTAGTTTCTTGGGTCTGGCGGGTTACTACTGGAGGTTCGTACACATCTTCTCTTGATTTTCATCCCCATTGACTACCTTGACCATGAAATACTTGGCTTTCGTAGGGAGTGAGAATTACCAGGAAGCATTCACTTACATGAAAGGGAAACAAGTCTGTACCCCAGTAATGAAGTTTTTAGAGGAAGGGTTGATGTTTGAAGTGTTCTTTGACGCTTCTGGTCTAAGATTGGGGGTGTTTGCTGATGTAGTAGTGGGGAATGATATCTTATGGGTCCAAGAAGTTATTTCCTAATGAACGTAACTATGCCACCCACGACCAGGATCTCACAGTGTTGGCATTCACACCGAGGTTGTGGTAGAATTACCTCATTGGGGAACACTTTGTAGTCTTCACAAATCATAAAAGTTGGAGTAATTTCTTCTCCTAGAGGGAACTGAACTTGTAGTAGTGGAGGTGGATAGGGATTCTTCAAGACAAAAACATCGTGATCTCCTACACCTCAGGAAACGGGAATATTAAAGTCAATTAATTGAGTAGTAAATTGGATAGGGAAGCAGTTTAGAAGACTTTAGATGCTTGGAGAGTGGTGGAGGAGTTGGCTTCCTTCCACCTAGATGGTTAGAGGATGGTCATAATCAGATGATTTTTCACATGAAGTTGTTTTTTCTAGAGAAAATACATGAGGGAGTTATCTGTGAGTTCCATAGATCATTCCTGGTAGTACACCCAAGAATTTCCAAGATGTATTGATGCCTGAGGGAATAGTTTTAGTGGCCTGGAGTAAAACAGGCAGTGGCAGAATTTGTGGCAAGGTGCCTAGTGTGTCAGCAGGTGAATACTAAACACCGTGTTCCTAGAGGTTTGTTTTGGCCTTTTGATGTTCCCAATTATAAGTGGGATGATATATTGATAGATTTCTTCATAGTAATACCCAAGGATGAGGGATGTTGTGATTCCATCTGGGTAGTGGTGGAAAAATTGAAGAAATCGGCTTCGATATCTATTGTCTTGGACTAGTATATAGGATTTACCTCATCAGTCTGGAGGGGATTAAAGCCTGCGTTTGGCACATATCTATGCCATAGAACTGAATTCTATCCTCAAACAGATGGGAAAACAATGTCGGCCATCTAGATGTTGGAGGATATGCTATGGTAATGTGTTCTAGACTTTAAGGGATCATGGGTACAACATTTTCTTCTGGTAGAGTTTTCCTACAATAATAGCTATCACTCTACCATTAGCATGGAACCGTTTTAATCCTTTTGTGTAAGACTATTTCATTAACTCATGTGATGGAAAGAGGTTGGGGAGGTAGGTCTTCTTAGACCAAATGTAGTACAAATAATAATGGAGATGGTTCAACTTGTGTGTGAGAGGATGAATGTGGATCAGGACCGAAAGATGTTGTATTCCGATCATAAGAGTATCCCCTATATAAAAACCCATACTTTACATACATTGTTAATACATCAAAATTGAAGCACACTTATTACAACATATGACAAAACCACAAAGGACCGTATAGGTATAGTGTCTTTAGAAACTGGGAAACATAAACAACTGGTTCATAAATCTTCTACAGTGTCTCCCATTTATTTAATCATATCTAGGGTCCCTTTTAGCATATTCTACTTAATATCCATCTTCCTAACCTGGGGAAAAGAAAACGTAAAAGGGCGAGCTCAAATTCTTAGCAAGGGCAAATAAAGGAAATAAAAATTATATCATATCTTTTTGAAAATCATAACCTGCAAAAGAGATCATAATATCTTAACATGGAATAAATCATAGAAGTGAAAATGAGATCACCATAATCATAACATGAAACTTGAAACTTTCTGGCATGCACACATAATCATGGAAAATCATTTCTTGTTAGTCATGACTCATTGCCAATACTATCTTAGTGGACAAAGTCCCTTTCTGAATCGAGTAACCCTCGTTTCATTCCTGTTTCACTAAACCGGTATAACATACCGTTCCAGCCCTGTCTATCGCATGAGATATAAAATCTTTACCCAATGCATTGGAGGGAGATATAGGTCCCACCCATCTTATAATGAATCCTTTCTTATGTGTGCCACATAATCATAAATCATACATCATCGCATAACACATGTAACAAAAATGGGATTCTTGAAACATCATGACATCATAAAACAAATCATATAAGGCAAATGACTTCAAAAAAATAATTCCCTCACAACATAATCAAATCAATGTAATTAAAGGGATAAAAACAGAACCCTTTATTATCTTAGATGGAAAATAATTTTGATAAAACACTTGAACTCCATTCTTGAGGAAAATATCCTTTCTTCTTCAAAAACACTCTTCCTTTCTTAATATTTCATACAATTATAAATTAAAAGAAGTTGATTAAAAATAAACTTGAAAACTTTTAACGGAAGATTCTTGGAAATAATGTTTTAAAAATCCATTCATGCCGTATAAGTTAAATAAAACATTCTTTGTACTTTTGTCGGAAAAGTCAAAAAGTACCTCGTACGAAAAACGACAAAAGATTCATTTCATTTCTTTTACTAAAAACTCACCGAAGGGTAAAAATGGATTTAAACAATTGTAGGTGGATGGAAATAATATTACATATTTGTGAAACATGGATGTGGATGATAAAATACACCCCAGTAAATACTAAAGTATAAACAATCTCGGATAAAAATGAGATTGTGATATTTCCCTTACCTTAGGTCCGATTTGCTTTGTACATGTCCGAAGATCCTGTATAATGGTTTAAATAATGTTATTGACTTTTTCCATAATCATACATATTGATATGATATCATATATGGTCATATTCTTAGCTTCTTGTTAGTAATATTTCATTCTTACTTGTTACTCGGGTCTTTATTGCCTTTTGTTCTTATGCGTGTTTTGCCGAATAAATTCTTATTCTTCTTTTAAGGTTATAGATACCTTATATCCAGAATGGTATTTGTGTAACATATATCATATTTATTCATTCAATTCATTTATATAATTACTATGTAATGATGATCATGTAGAACGAGTCGCATCACATCGTGGAGACGGTATTCCGTACGTACGCACGAGTGATGATATCATTCCTATGATCGTGGAACTGTATTGGAGTATATATATATTATTTCAGTATCAATATTACTTTATAATAATCATAAATAGTTTCTCATTACACCATTATACCCATCCTTGTAAGGTGATGGTGGAAAATAGATTACACCACGGCGTGGAGACGGTATTCAGTACGTACACACGCGCGGTGATTTCATTTTTCCATAGGATGGATAGAAGGTGAATTAGGGTTGTTTCATATTTATAATAAAATATCATTATGTATGTAATACTGATGTTATTACTTTATCATGAAACAACTAAAGAATAATAAGTTGAAGAAGAAAGAAATTGAAAAGATCGGTAATGGATATTACCTCTTCTTTGGAACGCCTCTTTGAATCCTCCACTTAGGGAACTAATATTGGTCTTTGAAAAAGACCAGGACCTCTAGGATTATTCTAGGGAAGTGTAGAGGAGAAAATGGCAGGGGTTGGCCGAGATTGAGTGCTCAAATTGGTGTGAGGAGGAGGGGGAGGAGGTGCCCTTTTATAAGGGAGGAGAGGGGCACCTTAGGAATATCTCAAAATATTATTTTATATTAAAGTCAAAATCGGTTTATAATGGTTCCAAAGGGTCTTATTTAGAAGCTAAAGTGTGGATGGGTCGAAATCCTATCAACCAATAGGATTTATACAAGTTTAGGGTATTATTTTAACCTTATCAATTAGATTTAACTCTAAGTTAAATAATTTAACTTTTACCATGTCTATTTGTTTTCTTTCACTATATGGTTAATACACTTACTATAACATGCCAAAAGAACCCCAAATTGTATATTATTAATATATATATCCTTATCTAAGTCATTTGGCCGAACCTTAGATTTTTAGTAATAAAATAACAATTAATAATATAATATTTGATTTAAAAACTATTTTGTGTCAATTTTGACACTATTTGATATATGATTTTTGTGAAAGTCATAACAGAATTATATATTCGAACCAAGTTTATTAAATCAACACTAATATATCATAGTAACCTAGAAAATTAGTGGAATTCATAAAAAGTCTTAAATTACATTTATTTTGGTATTTATATTATCAATTATGTCAATATTTCATTAATAAGATAATTACTGCATCATCTTTGTGTCATAAATAAATTAAATTATTTGATGTCTAAAAATTACAAATAAAATACCATCATGTAGGAAATCTTTTTATATTTCTAATGAATATTTAAAATAGAATTTATCTTATGTATAACCCCATATTAAAAATGATTTACTTATTAAACTTTGATTTTAACTATTTTAACCCTTCTTTAAATAAATTAATAATAAATGTCCTAATCTAATCCAAGTGGGCCTAAATGGTCATATTTTATTCCTAAGTTTGTTTTTGGTAGAATTAAACTTGTCCAATAGAATTAGGACATTTGTTAGGGTAATATTAATATCATATTTACCCTTAGTTACCCTATTTACTATTAACCGCGGTAAAAATAGTAAAAAGTTACGATTCACCAAAAAATTATTTTTATCTCATTGAACCACATTTTACTTACTGATATCAACCTTGTCTGTCGGATTTTTAAAATTCCATTCACAGAAGCGGTAAAATTAAGTTTTATGCAAAATTCAGTTTTTTAACCTACCACTTAGTGGTTTCACTATTCATCAAAAATTGAAAGTTTTCATAAAAATACCAAAATTTCACCCTAGGCTAATTTCGATATTCTAAGTCCAAAAATGAAGTCCATTTTGAAAAATAAAATTTATAAAATTTCAAAAAGTGGTTATTACTATTCATAACGGCTAGTTTAATAGCATATTGTTGTTTAGTGAAACTCGGTATTGCGTACGACGCAAGCTATCGAGGAAGGTCGCGATTGCGTGTAAAGAAGCCAAGCAAGTGTTTTGTAGAAAAAGATTCCTTTGATGATTTATATAACATAAAAGTCTCGGGTGTTACATTCTACCCCCCATAAAAAGAATTTCGCCCTCGAAATTCATCACTTTGTAACAAACAGATGAGGATACTTCTCCCTCATCATATCCTCAAGCTCCCATGTAGCTTCTTCAAGTTGTTGGTTCCTCCATAAAACATTCACCAATCGAGTGGTCTTGTTTCGTAGGATTTTTTCACTACGATCCAGAATCTCTCTCGGCTGTTCTTCATAAGAAAGATCTTGCTCCAGCGGTACAACTTCTGAGCTGAGTACATGTGAAGGATCTGGTATGTACTTTCTCAGGAGAGATACATTGAACACATCGTGAACTTGAGAGAGATTCGGTGGAAGCGCCAATCGGTAAGATACCTTCCCAACACGATCCAGTATTTCGAAAGGACCGATATATCTAGGGCTCAACTTCCCCTTCTTTCCAAATCTCATAACCCTCTTCCAGGGAGATATTCGTAAAAACACTTTATCACCCACTTCAAACTCTAGGTCTTTTCTTCGGTTGTCGGCATAACTTTTCTGTCGACTCTGAGATGCGCTTATGTGTTGTTGAATAGATCTGACCTTTTCTGCCATTTCATCAACGAGATCAGGTCCTAATAGCTTTCTTTCCCCAACTTCATCCCAGCAAGTTGGAGTCCTGCATTTCTTTCCATAGAGAGCTTCATAAGGAGCCATCTGAATACTGGAGTGAAAGCTATTATTATAAGAAAATTCCACCAAAGGTAGGTGTTGATCCCAACCTCCTTTGAAATCCATAGAGCAAGATCTCAACATATCTTCTAGGGTTTGAATTGTTCTCTCAGACTGACCGTCTGTCTGGGGATGATAAGCAGTGATGAAACTCAACTCTGTATCCAGAGTATGCTGAAAACTTCGCCAGAACATCGAGGTAAATCTCGGATCCCGATCAGATATAATAGAAAGTGGTACTCCATGCAATCTTACCACTTCCTTTACATATATCCTGGCAAGCTGATCTAGAGAGAAATCCTCTCTAATAGGAATGAAGTGTGCAGACTTTGTAAGACGATCAACTATGACCCAGATAGCATTATTGCCTTTGGATGTTTTAGGAAGTCCTGTGACAAAGTCCATAGTGATGTTTTCCCATTTCCATTCGGGTATGGGTAATGGTTGTAACATCCCCTTAGACTTTTGTCTCTCATCTTTAACTTGTTGACAAACCAAGCATCGAGAGACATATTCAGCAACATCTCTTTTCATGCCATCCCACCAGAAGTACTCTTTCAGGTCCCTATACATCTTCGTGCTTCCAGGATGAATAGAGAATGAAGAACTATGAGCCTCATCCAGCAGCTCCTTCTTTAATTCGGGGATGGAAGGAACAAAAACCCGATTCCTGAACTTTATTATCCCATCACAATCAAGGTTGAATTCAGGAACATTTCTCACCTTCTTTTGTAACTCGACATCTTCTTTTTGTGCCTCTTTAATCTTCACATGTATAGATGGTTGAACATTCATTTGAGAAAGATAAGATTTTTCCCCTTCCATTATAATTCCGAGATCCATCCTTTGTAAATCCATAAATATTGGATATTTTGTGATCCTCATCATGGATAAACTAGCATGGTCTTGTCGACTTAATGCATCTGCCACCTTGTTTGCTTTCCCAGGGTGGTAATGGATTGAGCAGTCATAATCCTTAATCAGCTCCAACCATCTTCTTTGGCGCATATTCAACTCCTTTTGTGTGAAAATATACTTTAAACTTTTATGATCAGTATAAATATCACACCTTTCACCATAAATGTAATGCTTCCAAATCTTTAATGCAAAGATTACCGCAGCCAACTCCAAATCATGTGTTGGGTAATTTTGCTCATGGATTTTCAACTGTCGTGAGGCATAAGCTATCACCATATCATTTTTCATAAGAACACACCCCAATCCCTTCTTGGATGCATCACTGTAGATCACAAACCTTTCTCCACTACAAGGCAGTGTGAGCACAGGTGCACTAGAAAACCTTCTTTTCAACTCCTTGAAATTCTCTTCACATTCCTCTGTCCAGACAAACTTAACTCCTTTCCGAGTCAACTTGGTGAGTGGATTAGATAATCGTGAAAAATCTTTTACAAAACGTCGATAATATCCAGCCAAACCAAGAAAACTTCGGATCTCAGTTACTGTTGTTGGTCTCGACCATCTTTCGATAACCTCTGTTTTTGCTGGATCCACAGATATCCCCTCTTTTGAGATTATGTGACCCAAAAATGCAAGTTTTTGAAGCCAAAATTCACACTTGGTAAATTTGGCATAAAGCTTATCCTTTCTCAGGGTCTTCAATATAATTCTCAAGTGATCTTCATGCTCTTCCTTGCTCTTTGAATAGACAAGAATATCGTCTATAAAGACTACCACAAATTGATCAAGATAGTCTCTAAAGACTCTATTCATTAGATCCATGAAGATAGCAGGGGCATTAGTAAGACCAAATGGCATCACTATAAATTCATAGTGTCCATACCTTGTACGGAAAGCCGTCTTTGGTATATCCTACCTTTTGACCCTTAATTGATGATACCCTGAACGAAGATCAATCTTGGAAAAGTATTGAGCTCCGCGTAGTTGGTCAAATAAGTCATCAATGCGTGGGAGAGGATATTTGTTCTTGATAGTGATCTTGTTAAGTTCTCGATAATCAATTCAGAGTCTCATTGATCCATCTTTCTTCTTAACAAATAGAACAGGTGCTCCCCAAGGTGATGCACTAGGGCATATGAATCCCTTATAAAGATTCTCTTGGAGTTTCTTCTTCAATTCCTGCAACTCAATTGGGGCCATTCTATAAGGTGTCTTTGAAATAGGCAAAGCACCCGGTACGAGTTCTATTGAAAACTCAACATCACGATTTGCTGGAAGACCCGGTAATTCCTCTGGAAAGACATCATCAAACTCCCGTACAATGGGAATATTCTTAATCATGAGTTTCTCACCAACCATTTGAGATAAATAACCTTCATTTAGTGGAATCAATACCCATAAGATGGAAGAAATTTCCACTGGAAGATTATGTTCATACTTGCATTGATATACGATCGTAGATTGATCTGGAATATGAAATGTGACTTCCCTTCTTTGGCAATTGATATGAGCTCCATGTAGAGAAAGCCAATCCATGCCAAGAATCACATCAAATTCCACTAAAGGAAGGATCACAAGATTTGCAGGAAGCACTTTCCCACAAACTTCGATCGGAGAAGAATTATAAACTTTTGATGCGACTGTTGTGCCATTAGGTGTTGTCATAGCTAACTCAACATCTAATTGTTGAGGTAATACGGTGATACCCTTAGAAAATTCTTTAGAAATAAAAGAGTGGGTGGATCTAGAATCAAATAAAACATTTGCTACTTTAGAGTGGATGGTAAGTGTACCTTTCACCACTTCGTTATCGTACTCCACATCGCTGATAGAAATTGCATGTGACTTTCCTTTGTCTTTAGCCTTAAGATTTTGTTGACGTCAACCATCATCATCAACCCTTAGATTTGGGCATTGATTGGCATAATTACCCATCTCCTTGCACTTGAAACATTGAGGTGTAGTGGGTTCATTCTGTGTATCCCTTCCTTTGTTTGCGTCATTAGACATCTTCTTCCCATTATCACGGCATTCAAATGCCCGATGACCTTCCTTTCCACATTTAAAACATTTACTTGTCCCTTTAAGACAACTCCCTCCATGTTTCTTTCCACACTTTGAGCATAAGGGAAATCTCATCTTCTTTTCAGTGTGCTCTTTAGATTTTCCTTTGAATTCCATCTTCCTCTTCTTATCAAACCCATGTGACTGATGGGTTACTCCAATCTCCATCTCGACTTTGAGAGCACATCGAACGATTTCCTCGTAGCTATTGAAGTCCCTTATGGCTAACGCCCTTCGAAGACTTGGTTTTAAGCCACTAAAGAATCGATCGATCTTACTCTCAGGTTTGATAATAATACCAGAAGCGTACCTTGAAAGTCTTGTAAAATTTGCTTCATAGGTACCAACAGATTCATCATCCCTTTGCTTCAGTTCAAGAAACTCTTTCTCCATCTTTGTTCGGAGAATACGATGGATGTACTTATTGAAAAATAAGTTCTTGAACTCGTCCCATTCCATAGACTCAATTTCGTCCCTTTTCCTTGTATTCTTAATAAGATTCCACCATTGATCAGCATCTCCATCCAAACGATACACTCCTAGGATGACTTTATCATGCTCAGAACATTGAAGAACTTAAAATATCTTTTCATTAGTACTAATCCATTGTTCATCAACTAATGGATCAGTAGACCCGCTGAAAGAAGGTGGACACTGCCTCATGAAGGATTCAACAGAATGTTGCTCCTTCCTTTGCTCGTTTGGAAGTCCTTCATGATTCATATCTTGAGAAAGTTGTGTGAGAATGGCTACAAGATTTTTCATTCCAGCTCCCATATCGTTTGGTTGCTCAGGGGGACAATCATAGCATTGCCCATCGCATTCCGCATTAACACGGTTCCTTCGAGTTCCAGCCATTGACTAAAACCAAGAAGAATAGTGTGAGCAACACTAATTATAATAGGAAAACCACAAAATCAAGGATAAAATTTCACACTTAAGGTCTTATCCTAGGGTATTCATGGCCATTTCTAAAACACTAAGATTGTGTTCTATGCTTAGACTTATCCTTAGAGTTCTTACTAAGGCTTTCACATCCTAGTTTCCAAAGTTTGACTATACCTTTCCTCTGATACCAACTATAACGAACCATACTTTACATACATTGTTAATACTTCAAAATTGAAGCACACTTATTACAACATATGAAAAACCCACAAAGGACCGTATAGGTATAGTGTCTTTAGAAACTGGGAAACATAAACAACTGGTTCATAAATCTTCTACAGTGTCTCCCTTTTATTTCATCATATCTAGGGTCCCTTTTAGCATATTCTACTTAATATCCATCTTCCTGACCTGGGGAAAAGAAAATGTAAAAGGGTGAGCTCAAATGCTCAGCAAGGGCAAATAAAGGAAATAAAAATCATATCATATCTTTTTGAAAATCATAACCCGCAAAAGAGATCATAATATCTTAACATGGAATAAATCATAGAAGTGAAAATGAGATCACCATAATCATAACATGAAACTTGAAACTTTGTGGCATGCACACATAATCATGTAAAATAATTTCTTGGTAGTCATGACTCATTTCCAAGACTATCTTAGTGGACAAAGTCACTTTCTGAATCGAGTAACCCTCGTTTCAGTCCTATTTCACTGAACCGGTATAACCTACCATTCCAGCCCTATCTATCTCATGAGATATAAAATCATTACCCAATGCATTGGAGGGAGATATAGGTCCCACCCATCTTATAATGAATCCTTTCTTATGTGTGCCACATAATCATAAATCATACATCATTGCATAACACATGTAACAAAAATGGGATTCTTGAAACATCATGACATCATAAAACAAATCATATAAGGCAAATGACTTCATAAAAATAATTCCCTCACAACATAATAAAATCAATGTAATTAAAGGGATAAAAACAGAAACCTTTATTATCTTAGATGGAAAATAATTTTGGTAAAACACTTGAACTCCATTCTTGAGGAAAATATCCTTTCTTCTTCAAAAACACTCTTCCTTTCTTAATATGTCATACAATTATAAATTAAAAGAAGTTGATTAAAAATAAACTTGAAAACTTTTAACGGAAGATTCTTGGAAATAATTTTTTAAAAATCCATTCATGCCGTATAAGTTAAATAAAACATTCTTTGTACTTTTGTCGGAAAAGTCAAAAAGTACCTCGTCCGAAAAACGACAAAAGATTTCTTTCATTTATTTTACTAAAACCTCACCGAAGGGTAAAAATGGATTTAAAAAATTGTAGGTGGATGGAAATAATATTACATATTTGTGAAACATGGATGTGGATGATAAAATACACCCCAGTAAATACTAAAGTATAAACAATCTCGGATAAAAATGAGATTGTGATATTTCCCTTACCTTAGGTCCGATTTGCTTTGTACGTGTCCGAAGATCCTGTATAATGGTTTAAATAATGTTATTGACTTGTTCCAGAATCATACATATTGATATGATATCATATATGGTCATATTCTTAGCTTCTTGTTAGTAATATTTCATTGTTACTTGTTACTCGGGTCTTTATTGCATTTTGTTCTTATGCGTGTTTTGCCGAATAAATTCTTATTCTTCTTTTAAGGTTATAGATACCTTATATCCAGAATGGTATTAGTGTAACATATATCATATTTATTCATTCAATTCATTTATATAATTACTATGTAATGATGATCATGTAGAACGAGTCGCATCACATCGTGGAGACGGTATTCCGTACGTACGCACGAGTGATGATATCGTTCCTATGATCGTGGAACTGTATTGGAGTATATATATATTATTTCAGTATCAATATTACATTATAATAATCATAAATAGTTTCTCATTACACCATTATACCCATCCTTGTAAGGTGATGGTGGAAAATAGATTACACCACGGCGTCGAAACGGTATTCCGTACGTACGCACGCGCGGTGATTTCATTTTTCCATAGGATAGATGGAAGGTGAATTAGGGTTGTTTCATATTTATAATAAAATATCAGTATGTAAGTAATAATGATGTTATTACTTTATCATGAAACAACTAAAGAAGAAGAAGTTGAAGAAGAAAGAAATTGAAAAGATCGGTAATGGATATTACCTCTTCTTTGGAACGCCTCTTTGAATCCTCCACTTAGAGAACTAAGATTGGTCTTTGAAGAATACCTGGACCTCTAGGATTATTCTAGGGAAGTGGAGAGGAGAAAATGTCAGGGGTTGGCAGAGCTTGAGTGATCAAATTGGTGTGAGGAGGAGGGGGAGGAGGTGCCCTTTTATAAGGGAGGAGAGGGGCACCTTAGGAATATCTCAAAATATTATTTTATATTAAAGTCAAAATCGGTTTATAATGGTTCCAAAGGGTCTTATTTCAAAGATAGAGTGGGGATGGGTCAAAATCCTATCAACCAATAGGATTTAGACAAGTTTAGGGTATTATTGTAACCTTATCAATTATATTTAACTCTAAGTTAAATAATTTAACTTTTACCATGTCTTTTTGTTTTCTTTCACTATATGGTTAATACACTTACTATAACATGCCAAACGAACCCCAAATTGTTTATTATTAATATATATATCCTTATCTAAGTAATTTGGCCGAAACTTAGATTTTTAGGAATAAAATAACAATTAATAATATAATATTTGATTTAAAAACTATTTTGTGTCTATTTTGACACTATTTGATATTTGATTTTTGTGAAAGTCATAACAGAATTATATGTTCGAACCAAGTTGATTCAATCAACACTAATATATCATAGTAACCTAGAAAATTAGTGTAATTCATAAAAAGTCTTAAATTACATTTATTTTGAAATTTATATTATCAATTATGTCAATATTTCATTAATAAGATAATTACTGCATAATCTTTGTGTCATAAATACATTAAATTATTTGATGTCTAAAAATTACAAATAAAATACCATCATGTAGGAAATATTTTTAGCTTTCTAATGAATATTTAAAATCGAATTTATCTTATGTATAACCCCATATTAAAAATGATTTACTTATTAAACTTTGATTTTAACTATTTTAACCCTTCTTTAAATAAATTAATAATAAATGTCCTAATCTAATCCAAGTGGGCCTAAATGGTCATATTTTATTCCTAAGTTTGTTTTTGGTCGAATTACACTTGTCCAATGGAATTAGTACATGTGTTAGGGTAATATTAATATCATATTTACCCTTAGTTACCCTATTTACTATTAACCGCGGTAAAAATAGTAAAAAGTTACTATTCACCAAAAAATTATTTTTATCTCATTGAACCACATTTTACTTACTGATATCAACCGTGTCTGTCAGATTTTTGAAATTCCATTCACAAAAGCGGTAAAATTACGTTTTATGCAAAATTCAGTTTTTTAACCTACCACTTAGTGGTTTCACTATTCATCAAAAATTGAAAGTTTTCAGAAAAATACCAAAATTTCACCTTAGGCTAATTTCGATATTCTGAGTCCAAAAATGAAGTCCATTTTGAAAAATAAAATTTATAAAATTTCAAAAAGTGGTTATTACTATTCATAACGGCTAGTTTTAATAGCATATTGTTGTTTAGTGAAACTCGGTATTGCGTACGACGCAAGCTATCGAGGAAGGTCGTGATTGCGTGGAAAGAATCCAAGCAAGTGTTGTGTAGAAAAAGATTCCTTTGATGATTTATATACCATAAAAGTCTCGGGTTTTACACCCTAAGAGTTTGAGGTTAGAGATCATGTGTTCTTTATGATTTCCCATCGATGAGGGTAGATATATTTAGGTAAAGGAGGAATATATACCTTAGGTTTATTGGGCCTTTTGAGGTGTTGGGGTGAGTTGGTAAGGTGGAATATCAGTTGGAATTCCCACCCCAGTAAGAGAGGATCCACAACGTCTTTCAGGTCTCTCCACTTCATTGATATCTACATGATGATTCCCATGTCATTGACTGGTGAGAGTTATATGTCAATGGTGAAATTACCATCATGGAGAGACTGATAAGAATTGATGATCACAAGGAAAAGGTGCTTGTTAATGAGAATCAAAAATGCATACCAAGTACCCATATCTATTTTGATTTAATATTCTTGATTTTTCCTTGATTTTTTTTACTCATTTTCATTATTGTGATGTAGTTCTTGACCTTATAGAATATAAGATGGGATATTAGCTTTTCTCTCTGAATGTGTATGAAATGTCCCAAAATGTGGATAATGTTGGAAATAATCCCTAATCAAGATGAATTAGCGCTGATGCAATTAAACCCATGTGGGTGAGTTAGTGTCGCCAAAAGCGAATTTTATCTTCACATAGAGGAAATAACTCCCTAATACATGTGTTGGGATAGTGCAAAATTTGAGGTTTCTATGGATATTTGGGGTGATATCTATGAGGAGGTGTATTTAGATGACAATATTTTATTTCCTTGTTAGAGCCACTCGGGGTGGCTTATCCCTGAGAGGTATCTGATGAGGATGTTGTTTGAACTCTCCATTCATTATGTCTAGTCTTGATTATAGAGGATAAGAATAGTCTGAGAGTTATATGATGTAATGTCTTGGAAATTCCTAGTCCATTACTTTGTCAATTCGTGTGTTTGGGGTGTCTTGTACCCCATTGTTGTGTCATGAGGGCATCGGTGTTAGAGACAGGTTGTAGTCTTGGTGTCACTTATCAGTGTTGTTCATTGGTGCGACACCCAACTGGTGCCACGGTGGGGTGTTAGATTTCTTTTCCAATTTCTATCCCGTGATGTCTTTTTTAAGTTTTATTACCTATTTTTAAGTTGTTTAATATCATTTTAATACTGTTAAAGGATATATTAAATCCTCTAAGAGTGGTGTGACCCATGACTTTCCACAATGTGTGGACATTCAATCAGTGTCGCACGCTTTTTCTGTAATTCCAATTACACCCCTGTTATGCATTATTTCAGTTTAAATGTAACCTATGAACTCTCTGCCGTGAAATAATCTATCTCACTGTCTCAAAGAGAATTATTAAATCTCAACTAATTCCAACGTGTGTAACAACCCTACCATGTGTTCAAATCACAATATTCATTTCAAGACCATCCATATTTCACATCCCTTAACTCTAGGATTATTCCCTTTATCACACTAATATCTTTTTCTTCTATGGTCTCTTTCTTTTCCCTTGGTGCGCTTGGAGCCCCACTTCTGTAGTTGAGTTGTGCCTGTGTGAGAGCCCTTCTATTCCGTCCTTAATTGAGTGTCCCATTGTGTAACACTAGTTCTTCTCTTAGGGATAAAAGATTGATCATTGATCATTAAGGTAGGTGTTCCTCCCTCATCTCTCTTTAATGTGCATCATGCAGGGTGTGTGTGATGATGTTCCCTAGGGACATAGATGAAACCAAATTTAACGAAGATTATAAAAGAACTTTTAAAGAATGAAGGGGTGTAAATAATGATGATGTTGTTGTATTTTACCTTAATTTTTATGCTGTGAATTGTATGGGCTCATGTCCACAGAAAATAATGTACGTTGGTGGTCCTTCCTTGTGCACTCATGAAGCTCTGTTTTTTGGATAATCATGAGATTTAATGACTATAACTTGGAAACTGATTAATAAAGTAAATGTGGGTGATTAAATGGATTTCTGATGAAAAAAACACCTTGTGTGATCTCCCTTGTTAACCAGACAGAAAGAAGGAACTTAATGAATGGTGGTGGATCAATCTGAAAACGTCCTTGCTCTGTTTTGCTGAAATGCATGGTTGTTCTGTCTGATTCTTTTTTGTGTGACATAGATGGGAATGGAATATATGGTTGAGAGGTTATTGGTTTCTAAATTTGAGGCCCTGTGGACTTGGTGGTAATTTTTCTTGGACCCAGTATTTTGGGTCTTGTTTTTGTTCCAGTACTTTGAGGGATCTCAAGGGATCCCATTTTCATGTAGTTATTTTGAAGATAACTGGGGGTGAATGCTTAAATGCCAGCTTGGTTTTTTACATCTAGTTGTTTTTTTCCTTCTGGTTATTTCTATTAGTTGATTAGTTGTGACGGAATATTTAAATGAAATCACATGAACATGATAACATGAATGGGAACAATGGGGAATTATTTTCCAAGAATGGGTTGTTCTTTAGTTGTGGTTATTGTGTACTTATGGATGTATGGGTAACAACAAGTGTGGTTGGATGCAGGTGGGTTGTTGCTTTCGAGACCCTTAGGTTTGGATTAGTTACTGATTACCTATACATATAAAAATTATTTCTGGTGTTTCTTATACACACCCCACCCATGTAGATCACTTTATGTTGAAACCCCCATTTCTAGGGGGAGGGTGTTTTTCCCAACAATTCTTTGATTGGTTAGTTAATAGCTCTTTTATGCACCCCATCCCTGGTATACCAATAATTTTAGAGAAGGTTGTGATGGCCTAAGGTTTATTACAGCCCAAGTCTCCTTGGGAAGGGTCTGTTGTGGGGGGTTGGCCAAGGTGTGTGTGGGCAGGTTTGTTTCCCAAGTGTCTTCAAGATGATAACAATGTGTCTGGTGCAGGGAGAGTGGATGTGGTGGATGATGTTTCTATGGGTAGGGAGTGTGTTTAGGGTGGCCCAGGTGTTTGTGGGCAGGATGTGTGGTTGTGGAGGCCTAGTTGTTTGCGTGCAGGATAAACATGAGGTAGGGATGACCCATGTGATTTTTGTTGGGGGAAATAGTTGGATTGTAGTGGGATTTTTGGGGAGGTATGGTGTGTAGTAGTTTCTGAATAACCAGGGGGAAAGTGGTGTGGGGTACCCAAATATAAATTTTCTCTTACTATTACATTACCTGACTACTGTTATTTGGAGAGTGAACCTTGGTGAGTTTGGGTGATTATTTTACTTGACAAGTGCCTTGGTTTCTGGTACCTTCACATGGACATTAGTATTCTCAACCACTTGTACATGAGTAACATTGGATTCTCAACTAAGTGTACTTATATTCTCACAGTACATATATAAAATCAATTTCTGGTTTCTAGGAGGACTTTAAAGATTGTGTCAAACCTTACTAGCTCGGGCATCAGGATAGTTTATATAGAAGATTTATTTTATTTTGGTAATCTTCTTCAAGGTTTTCTTGTAATTTTTTTCTTTCTCACTTTTTAACATGCATGTGGGAAATGGATTTTGGTTCTTTTTTTTGTGACTCAAGTATTTGGATTTACAACCTTATCATTTGATCTTTCTTTCAAGAAAAAGGGTAATGCCTTTGATACTATGTGAGATTTTATTTCCTTGGTGAAAGTCACCACCCCAAGGCCTACTGAAGGTGGGACTAGAGGGTCATTATCTTGTTTTCATCTTGATGAAGGTTGTTACACTCTATTTTCTTTTTTCTTCTATTACTGAAGGTGGGTCGTGACACTGACAGAGTGGGTTAATAAATATCCAAAGGTGGGGAGCATAGTTTCAGTAGTATATGTTTGGACTAAGACCATGGGTTGGATGTGTTAGCATCAATATTTCATGGAGGAACCTGTAAGGTGAATGTTAAATACCTTAGAGAAATTCCAGTTGATCCTTGGAAGTGGTGGATATACGTCCTTTCTAGGCAGTTTTGATGGAAAGCATAAGTGATAATTTTAATGATGTTATTGTGTTTATTGGGAATGGTGTGTTGGGAAATGCTTTGTATATGTTTTGAAAGTTGAGTTTGAGACACATGTGTCCTTTGAGAGGCATCTGATACATGTGTTGGATCATAGTGAGAAAGGGTTGTGGGGAAAATACTGTGCATATAGATTGTGTGTTTTGGAAATATGGACATGTGTAGAAGGAACACATGGGAAAGTGAAGTAGATATACAGGCACAATGACCCGATCTTTTTTACACAGAATTTTAGAGATGCATGGGAGCCTAGGTCAAGGATTAGCTGTTACAAGGTGGGGAGATTGTAAGATCTTATATTTTTTTTCTTGGGGGTTGTAGGATTATATGGTGAGTTCTGTCTACAAAACAAAATTAATGAACTAATGAAGTAATTAAATTGATTTATGAGATTATATAATTTTATAATTCAATAAATGGATTAATTAATTATTGAATTAATTAATGTGAGTTATGTGATTATTTAATTTTTGAATTCAATAAATGGTTTAATTAATTGATGAATTAATTAATGGGAGTTATGTTATTATTTAATTATTAAATTAAATAAAGGGAATAGTTAATTGATTAATTGATTAATAGGACTTATGTGATTATTTAATTATTTAATTAATTAAATGTATTAATTAATTTTAAAATTAATTAATAGATGTTATGTGATTATTTAATTATAAAATTAAATAGAGGGATTAATTAATTGATAAATTAGTTTATAGTATTTATGAGAATATTTAATTATTCAATTAAATAAATTGATTAATTAAGTGATGAATTAATTAATGGGATTTATATTTTTAATTAATTTATGATTTAAATAAATGGATTAGTTAATTGTTGAATTAATTACAATTAGTTATTTATTGTTTGAATTAAATAAATGGATTAATTAATTGATGAAATAAATAATGAGAGTTATGCGATTATTTAATTGATGAATTAAATAATAGGATTAATGGGATTAATTAATTTTTGAATTAATTAATGAGATTGATGAGATTAAATAATTTTATAATTAAATAATGGGGATTGTTGTGTTAAATCAATTGAATGAGTTAGATTAATTATTTGGAGAATTGATTCATAGAGGTTGTTGTTTTGAAGTAATTGAATAAGTTAGATTTAATAATTGGTGAATTAAATAATGGGGATTGTTTTGGTGGTGCAATTGAATGAATTAGATTAATTAATAGGTGAATTAATTTATGTGGACTTTTGGGATTATAAACTAAAATAATTGGATAATTAATTTTTGATTTAATTTTGGGACAATGAGATGTGTTAATTGGATAGTTAACTGTTGAACTAATTATGAGATATTGAGATGGATGATTTGAGAAAATGAATTGTAAAATTAATTACGATTTATTGATATTTTTTATAATAAAATTAATTTTGGAAATAATAATGGGATTATGAGTTGTGAATATTCATTAATTAACTGATGAGTTAATTAATGGGTTTGGAATACTTAATTAATCGGGGAATTAGACCATGAGATTTGTCTAGTACAGTAATTATTGAATTCGTAAAAAGGCATATGTGATTAATTAATTATTAAATTTAACAGAAGAATTGATTTCATTTATTAATTATCGAAATAATTATTGTTTTTATGTGATTAGTTAATTGTTTGATTAATTAATGTATAGACATTAATAAATAACTTTTGAATTTATTCAGAGATATAAATGTGATTAATTAATTATTGAAATAATTAATGGACATAGTGTGATTTATCTTGGTTGATGTGATAATGTTGAAAAATGTGACGATGAGATACATGATAGGTTGTGATGAGGAATGATATATCTTCATAGTTGATAAGTGGGGTGTTAAACAAAACGATCTAAACTAGTGATATAAATGGATAGTTGATAAGTAGGGTGTTAGACATGATGATCTACTCCAATGATAGATCTACCAATATGGTTGAGAAATGGGGTGGTAAACATGTTGATCTACACCAATGAGATATATGCAGAATGGAAAATTGGGGTGCCAGACATGATGGTCTATGACCATGATGTAAATGTGTGATTCAGAGTTCACGTGCTAGACATGACGTTCTATGCCCATCCTATATGTGCAGGATTGAGAAACATGGAGCTAGACATGGAATTATATACCTAAAAAGTCAGCGTTGGACTATGGTTCTAAATGTTCCTAATGATGAGATTTAAATGAAATTGATAAAGAAATACCCTTAGTTTAAATGTATAGTGAATCTTATATATGACATGGTTAAGACCCAGTGCAGTTTGGTGTAGGTTAGGAGGCACGGTTGTCCTCAGGAACCCAGTTATCGATGTGTTTAATGAAGATTAGTTGAAAATGTGATAACTATTTATATATAAATTGTAATTATTTATTTATATAGATGCATACACATACTATCGACTATATTTGTTTTAGATGTCATTAGTGGTGGCCTACTGAGTTGTACTCACACCCTACTCAAGCCGCCTAATTGGTACTAGAATAAATAACATGTTTGTAGGACATGATAAGGGGAATGACCTTTTGTTATAAGGTTGAATTTGGTAAGGAGCATGGATGAGGGAACTATACATGGTTTAAGACCCTATTATAGGAGTTTTTGGTGTCTTTATTTATTTTGGGTTATCATAATGACACTTGTCACGAACATAGCATAGAATATCTAACATTCAGTTTTGAAATTGTATATTATAATTTTGGTCATCCTCTGATCCCTGTATTTTTTAGGTTCATACATTTCTCTATTGTTAAACTATTTCTGTTGATTATTACTCAGATAAAATAAAAGGGAGGGAAGAGTCTCCCCATAATCAATAAAGACCCTCACAGCAAGTCAGCAGCCTCTTCTATACGAGGAGGTGCGCCTAAGGTCATATAGTGAACCAGATCGAGCCAACGGTGTGTGGAACCAGGTTTGGGACATTACATGAGCCTAAATAGATCCCACTTCTTCACTTTTCATGGTTTTCTGGTGGTGATTCATAGTTTCTACTAACCGTGCTCCAACCGTGCGCCTCTAGAAAATCCCCAACAAAATAAAAATTCCCTCCAAACCCTACCAAACATCACCCAAGCACTCTGCATACCTAAAATACCTAATTAAAGGGTTACTTACTCGAAACATTTGGTTCAAAATTCCCCCAACCATTAATCTTTCTGTATACATTAATTAGAAAAACACCACTATCCTGAAAGATTTTGGGCCACTACATGACCATTTCCATATCGTGTTCCAAAGTGTCTTCCGGAATATGACCATGTTTCTCTAAAATACTTGTAGAATGATGTTGTTCCCATGCTATACTATCTCTTGGAAATATAAATTCTCTAATTTTATAAGAACTAAGGAAGCATCTGGTTTTCATGTTAATGTGATTCCATCAAATGACATGGTCAGGATTTGGAATATACTTCTTTAAATGAGATATAATTAACACATTATGCACTGAACTGTACCATGGTGTAAATTACAACAAATTTTCCATAACACAAACCCATTAAAGTACATCAAAATTTCTAATGTATCAAAGTGATAACATGCCCCGCATCCCAAAATTATGATGTCCAAGCCATGGAATAATTATCAAGAACACATGGTCACTCACCTAGAATGAAAATGGTTGTTGATGATGATCCCAATAAGATTTATGATGATTCAAAGATGACTCCATCCTTTTCCTAATCAATTTAATCTCATATGATGTCTCTAGGAAAAGGATCATCTGAACCAATATAGTCTCATCAGTTCCCACACAACATAGTGGAGAACGACAAGGACACCCATACAATTCTTAAAAAGAATCCATATGTATCAATCCCTAACAACTATTATTATAAGAGAACTCCACTAATAGTATATGATCCTCCCACAAACCAACAAAATCTATTACATAATACCATGGAATATCTTCTAACATTTTTATCATCCTTTTAGATTTTCCTTCCATATAAGGGTGATATTCAATACTTATAGTAAACCAAATCCTAAGGGATTGTTGTAATGATTTATCAAATGTGACATAAACCTCATATCTCAGTCTGATACTATCTAATATAGTATTCCTTTCCTCTTTACGACTTCTTGAATATTAATTTTAGATAATTCCTCCACATTATGAGATTCAGGAATATGGATTAAATGAGTTGACTTTTTGAGCTAATCCACTATCACCCTTATCGAATCATGTGCATTCAATGCCTTATTGGACTTCTATATTCTAGGATGAAAATACCATCTTGAATGGTTGTGAATATGAAGAATTTTTTCTTGCAAATAAATAGCTACAACCATCTGATCTCAAAACCATGAAACTAAAAACCCATCCAACTACCATCCCTAAATGGTCTCCCCATATTTGTGTTTTAACCTCATTGCAACACATGCTGATCCAGATGTATGTGCTTTTTTAATTGTTCCAAAAAAATATAAAACCAATGTAACAAGAATAAAATATTATACATTGTCTCCGTATTCACATTCCAAGTGTATGTTAGCTATCACCAACCTCAACTACCATTAATCTCAAGCCTCTTTTTCCAACTGAGAATATGACTTTCTACTTAATGCATCCACCATCGAATTTACTTTACCTAGTTAATGAATTAATCCAAAGGAAAACATTCAGATACACTCTATCCATCTTTTTTTCATAAAATAAAATCTCTTTTTGAGAAAATAAGTCTCAATATTTTATTATATATAAACACTCTAAAGTTCTAACCCAATTGCTAATGATTCTAAGTATTCAAAGAATATATTGTGGAAGATAACCCAAAATATTGTGTTGGTTAGTTCTTCTTATGAAACCATAATTACAAGGATCCATAAAAAGCACCATGATCTCCCTGCATGAGAAAACATAACGTCCCAAATTCTAAATCCTTATATTACACCACATAACCTTATCCTGATTCTAGAAAAACTTAAGACTAGTGTTGATATAATTTGAAGATTAAGCTCTTAAAAAGACTTCTAAAATTCATCATTTCATTGAAATATAACTCCTTCACCTGTTAAATCAATAATAAGTCAAGCTAGTCATGGTAAATCACAATAAAAACATCAGCAATAACCATCTAGATCAAGAAAAATAGGTATCTAAAAGACATTCTTTGGTAGTTTTTGATCCATAAAAACACCTGGTTTAGAGATAAAATGGCTATGGATGTATCACCTTTATCCAAAAATCCAACATTTCTATGTATGCATAAAAATGATGGTCTTGATAAATTCCCGACACTATAGTCAAGCATTTATCATTCTCATCCCACGTCATTGAATACAAAAAAAAATTCATCAGCAAAATGCACCACAAAATAATTGATATATATTTAAAATAACCAATTCATCAATTCCAGAAGGACTACTGGTGAATTCAAAAGATCAAAAGGCATAACCACATACTCAAAATTTCCACATTATCTCATAAAACATGTCTTTAGAATTTTCTCTTTCTGAACCCACAATTAAAGACATCTGGATCTTATGTCAATTTTAGAGAAAAACTTGTATACCCTTAGTTGATCAATCAGATTATAAATGCATGGAAGTGGATACAAATTATTTATTTTAACTTTATTAATCTCATGATAATACACACACAATAGAAGAGTCTCATTCACCTTTTTGAAAAATATTACCGGTGCGGCCCATGAAGATGAGTTTGGATGAATGAACCCTTTTCATTATAACTCTTCCAAATACACCATCAATTCCTTTAACTATGTTGATTCAATATGATAAGATAGAAGGGAAATATTAATAGTCCCCCTAAAGGATATCAATTATAAACTCTTATTCTCTTGTAGGTGGAAAACCATATAACCTTTTGAGAAGAACATTTGGAAACTGATCAACAACTACTAGAAAACAGTTATTCTCAATCTCTTCTATCAATGAGAAAGTCAAATCTTAAAACATGTATAATATCATCATAACTTCTAGTTTTAACAATCCTATTCCACCTTCTGTTATATTACATTATACTCTAAATAAATCTTTAATGATATCATCAGTCATAAAACTAATTGTTCATGTATAAAAATTTATGTGATCATTGATCATTTTTTAGCAGTCCATACCCAGGATTGTTTCATATACATCCATCTAATGTTAGGATAAATACCATATCAATCGAGCTCCATCAATAATTATAGAATCTTATTTTGACATAAAAGATCAAAATTATCTTTGGCTGAGAGGAGTGTGAAGTCACAACACATACGACACCATTTCAACATTTAATCATTGAAAATCAGTAACATAAGGAGAAATAGATGAATGGGATGCACCCATATAAAATATATATTTTATGATGGTATAATTAAATACAATTGTACCTCTTTACATCAATGGTTGAGATTGATCATCCCCAATAACTTTCTGAGCTCCAAATAATTGCTTCATCAAAACACTTTGTTATTTATTCCCCTATTGAGATTGCACTGCTAGAGGATTTATGGTATGCTTAGAATCACGATGGATATCTCATTTATACTAATGAGAGGTACTTTTTCCCACATCATGTCAAAGCATATGATGTCTATAAAACATGAGATGTGTCCTGAACACCTGAGCATGGAGCACTATAATAATTGCACTAAACATTCCCATTCTAGATGCAATTGTAGAATGATCTAGGGGGTTTCATAAAGTATTACTTCATGTGATCAAAATATAAAAATTGGAATCATCTAGCTTTACAAATTGGTTTTTAGGAATATCTATTTACCGATCTAGTTGTCTGATTTTGATTCCTTCCACTACTTGGGAATAGGTTTCCCTCATTCTATTATTTCAAAAATTATAGTTCCAAGTGTTTCTGATAGGTATCAACATTCTCCCTCCACCCAATGCTTCTGAGATTCCCCTTTTTCCCATTTTCTCTATTTTACCCATCTCTGTATAATATGTTATAAAAATCATGACTGTTTTTAAATGAATTTATTAACTCAAACCTAATTAAAAAATGTGTTCCTTCAAGTAATCTGTTTTAGAAAATTTTGGTGAAACGTGGGATAAATTCATAAATTTATCTATATATTCTATCAATAAGAGATTATCTAGAATCAATATGAAAAAATTCATTACTCTAGAAATTATGACTACGTGAGGATAGAATAGTTTGTTTGAAAATCATTAAAAATCCACCCATGAAATTCCTTAGTCTAATTTGGCATGAAAATAAAAATTCCAACACTATTGTACAATCTCTTAGAGTGTATACTTTCAAAAATTGACTTTTATATCTATTGGTGTGTCAAGTAAATAGAATATTCGATACATCTTATTCAACCACTCCTCTTCTATTTTTGGTTTGGAATCACCCAAAAATGTGGATTGATTTTTCTTCTAGAACTAAAAAAATAATCCAGTTTCATTAGTTCATCCCTTTAGTTCCTTCTATCCAATGTTTAAAAATCCTTGAAAATAATTTGAACCAACTATTGGTTCACATTTGGGTTTGGTTATACCAAATTCTCAACAGCTACTTACATTTTGTTTCAATAATTCCTATTAGGTTTCATTTTTTATAAAAACAATAAACAACATAATTATCACTCTCTATCAATTGAAGTCTTAATAATTCAAATCTAACACATCGATACTATCACAATAATACTTTCAAAAATAAATGCTTTCCTTTTTTATCATAGTTTTTAAAATTTGACCATTCTTTTGAAAATCAAACCATTTCCAAAAATACCACAACAGTTCCCTTTCCAAAATCTCACATTTGAAAACAATTTCCACATTTTTCCAAAGTAAACACATTTTCACAAAATAGTAAATCATCACTCAAAAATGTAATTTGAAATATAAGTGTGAATTCATTTCTAACAGTTCATATCATGCTCTTCTCATTAGAAAAAACCATGATAATGAGGTTACACTCCTATTAGTGTCTCAAAACACTAACGTATACAACACCCTGGTAACTTCAAGTTCAACATAAATAGGTTACATACACATTTTTATACGTTTTATTTCATGTTATGATTATCCAAATCATTTCTACCAATCGAACTCAATGACTAAACCTAAATAATTTTCTACTCCAAAAATGACAAAACGGTTACCCAAGGATCAAACAAACTCATACTTCTTATTGAGAACTAATATTTTGATGGACCAATAGTGATACCACTTGTAACATTTGCCTCATCCACATTAGCTTGAGTTAAGGCCAAATTTAAATTTGGCCTTAGTAGACATCCCTGAGATTTTGAAGGCTAGAAAAGACTCCGAAGGGCTTTATAAAGATTTGGGGGATGATTTTACCTTGTAAAATAAATACAACAACCTTAACTAAGAATAAAATACCTAAAACCACGATATGATGCATGATAACAATGTCATACAACTAAAATTAATACAAATTGGTATTAAAATAAAACTCTACAAGAATACCAAAGTGGAAGACTACCAACATCCAAGTACAAAGCATAAGACAAGACCACAAAGCTCAAACACTCATAATAAATAATGTCCACAACTCCAAATACGCACTAATATAAAACACAATAGTATATCCCAAAGTATCACATTACATAAATTCTGAAAAGGGAATTTTTCCATTACCTGTGTCTTCATAAATGATATCTTCAAAAGCACAAATATGACAAAGTAGGGTGTGAGTAATGAAACCTAGTAGGTTTTCCCCAAATGACTTCCTTTCTCACACCACTAGGATAGAACATGTCAACACATTTATATAAAATAAATTTTATATATATAAATTTAAAATACTTTATATCAAAGTCAAACCATTTTAAAAAACAATCATTTTTTTCTAAGGAAACAAACAATGTAATTCTTTAAAATGATTCCACAATTTTTATTTTTGGCATAACCTATAATTACAAAAAGTGTTATAAATTTCTCTTATGATTTAATTAAACGTCTTATTATGAAATAATATTATAGAAAAAATCATGAAATTATGTGGTTTTATTAGATCCTATCATTTTTAAGTGATCATTAAGCATATTTACTATTTATAAAACATTTGTTGAACAATGTTCACATGATTTGTATAAATATAGAGTTTTAAAAAATCCAATTGACACCGACACATGAAGTGATGGCCTTAAATAGTAGGAGCATAACCTATGAGGACCATTTATCAGAGCCTAAAAAGGACATATAATCACAAATAATTTCCCTTGACCAAGCCCCATATGAGATCCAACAACTTAATCCTAAGTGAAACCATTTACGGGAGAAGTTCAAGCGCATCGAGATCACCTCCCAAAAAATGTATGTTGAACCACCCCATGAGAGTATCACCATAGCATTCCTTACTCATATGGTGTTTTCTGGTGTATTAATGGTATATATATATATCAAGGCCCAAGAAAATTTTTATGTAAATTATTTATATAATAATGAATATATTTTCATTCTAATATTATTACTTCCTAAAATATTTTTATTTTCATATAATAAAACACCAATTGTATTTTTGGATAGTATTGAAATTCAATAAAATAATATATTTTGATGAATTAATGGTCTATTTAAATAAATAATATTTTAACAAAATATTATAATTCAATATTTTTTTTTCAAATATAAACAATCACATATTTTTTATGAAGTCAAATGTACTTTTTATAAGTGTTCGAAAACTGTTTCTGTCAAAAAAACCCATCACTTCTTAACAAATGTCAATTTTATTTTAAAAGTGAAAACTCAAATATTTATAAAATTATTTAGTTAGAATTAATACTTCTTTTGGAGTCTGATCATTGAAATTATTCAATGGTGAATTTTTCCAAATTTTCTAATTTAGTGAAATTTTCTTGTAAAAATTGAATACCATATAAATATACTTTGTGTATTGTGACATCATAATGACCAAGAAGTGTTGTAATAAATACTATAAATGGAATAAACGACCTAATATATTTTTCTACATTATAATAATTTTGTATTATGTTTATTTTTTTAGAAATACATTATGAATCCTCTCATGTTTATAATATATTTTAAGGTTTTTAAATCATTTATATTCGAGTATCATTCACTTCCACAAAATAAAGGTTTTATTTTATTAAGTTAGGACCCTGGACTTATAAAATAATGTTATTCCCTCCCATTTGGTAGAAACCATAGGAAAAAATATTGGAAGGTTATTAGTTTTAGTTATTTTTTTATATAGAGTCCAAAACCTATGTTGGATAAATTATAAAGATTTCCCCACTCATTTACTATATAAACCCACCCAATTTCCCTTTTACCTTCAATTAAAATCCATGTAGAGCATAATTACTCTTCCCTACCATATTTAGAGTCCTCCCAAGGCGCGCCAATCTCTGAATAATCTCCCCCAAAACATTTGGAGTCATACACTCAAGTATTGGATCCTCATTGTCTCTTTATTATTCAAGTATTCTTATTATATTATGCCTTCTATTTTCATTTAATTATTTAAAGAAATGTTTTTAAATTTCCCTATCACTACCTATTTTATTTCCATATTATTATAAACCCCTTTATCTCTCATCAACCCATTTTATGAATTTTCAAGTGATATTTTTATACTTCTTAAATTTCACCATGATTTTCTATGCAAAAAAAATTATGTATTGAATACCATTCCAATTTTCTATCCCAGGTGCTCACCTTTATACACTTATACTAATTTTATTTGTGACATATATGTATTTTTCCCACAATATTGTTTCATGGGATAAAATATTATGATGAATGACTTCATTTTTTATCGATAGGGTACACTTAAGAATGAGAACGAAATGAATGTGATGGGTGAGCTCGGAATTATATAGTATTCCAATGCATTGGGTAATGTTTAGTCTCATGAGACTTCTTGTAAGTATAGGGAGTGAACTCTATTACTTCGGGGGACTTTTCCCATCCTGATGTCTAGGAATTTATCCCTGACCTGTGTATATGATGTATTATTTAAAGTGGTTTCAACATTTCCACTGTAGCCTTTATAATTATCATGTTATATCATGACTTATTATTCATGTTCCTTTTATTACCCTTTTCAATTACTATTGTATAACTTGTATTAAATTATTCCGTTCTTTTTCCCTTACTGGTATTTATTGCTCACACTTTTCTTTTGTATGTCCAGAGGTTATCCCATAAAGTTTTAGTGTGATCTTTTTAAATAAGTTTTCAATAGTGTTGTTTTTTTAATCTATTAAGTTTTATTTAATGTACATAATTCCAAAAGAAACTAGACCTATCGATCATACAAGATTTATTATGTGTAATTTTATATAATAAATCAAGTATTAATGTAAAATAATGAGAATATTCTTTATATTACACATTCCATTACTCATATCCATACATGCATGCTAAGGTGAAGATTCAATAATCATGAGTGGTCTCTCTTAGATCTACCATTTCATCCTAAGTTAACCATATTCTAGTTCCCCAATGGCACATGCACCTACCACAGGGTCACTTTAATTCAAATATACACACTCAATCGAATTATTCCAAAACCATGCTGAACCAATTGTGCCAAGACATTTCAATAAATAAATATTTTTATTGAAAACCATTCCACAAAACCTTTTTCCATGAATAAAACCAAAAATATATTTTAAAACCGTCATTTTAAAATCATCAAAATAGAACTTTTCAAAATAATTCAACAATTCCAAAAACTATCACTAAATTAATTTTCTTCCAAGAATTTCATAACAATTTCATAATCAATGTCAATAAATTAGTAAATTATTAAATTATTCATTCAAATTATTTTAAGAGGAGTTGAGCGTGAAGCCATCTACCCTAGAAACTATTTTGGAAATGAATAAAATCATGTATGTTTCACCAAAATTTGGTTAAATCTCTAAAAAATACCTTAGATATTGTTCCCTAACAATAAAACATCCATATACCATCATTATTATCCCAAAATATCATATATATATATCCCCCATATACTATATCTATGAATAATATAGTGGGAACAAGAATATGTCTAAGGAGAACCATAAAAAATAGGGGCTAACCATGCGATCCATCCTTCAACACAACATGATTTTCCAACCGATTCATCTCGGGTCAACAGGAAGTGTCTCCACCACCTTTGGGGGAGAGAGAAATGAGTTAGGTTTGTAATAGAGTGAAAATGAGTGTTCTATGGGCTAAAATGACTGATATACACAATTTTTCTCTCTCACTTTTTTCCATGCATAGATACCTCACAAGGTTAGGAAAATAATGAGCTCACAGTTAATAAGCATCTACCTTAAGAAGAACCTCACATTATTGTCTTGTAAGTTTATACAAATCATGAACCAACCAGGTATAATCCCTCTAACCCACTTCACATGGTTCCTCCTAGGTGATCTCATGGTTTGCACAAACTGTGTCCCAACTGTGCACTGACCCAGAGCCCACTACCTCACTATGCATGGGTTCTTGTAGGTGTTTCATGGTTTCTATTAACTGGGATTAAATCATCCTATTCTAGAAAATCCCAATTAAATTTTAAAGGTCCACCAAACCCCCCCCCCAAACTTTACCCAAAAATTTTACATACAAAAAATACATATCGCCCCAACCCCAGAATCCTGGAGCTGGTGCATTATTTTAATACATTGGCGTGATTAAAAGGAATAAAATCCTAAAGGACCAAGTAGTTTAGTAGTATTGTAAAACCAATTAAATACATAGGTTTAACATTTCAAATTTAAAATAAATAAAACATATAAGTTTTTTTGGGAACATCCACAACTATAGGATTATCTCTACATGTCATTCATAATAAACTTGTTCATGTTTTCAGAAAATGAAAAATAAGAAAGGCTTGTGCTCAGATGCTCAGTAAGTTTTACAAATACAGTGAAAGATATCATAAACATAACCATTAGGCATGGTTAATAACTAAAAAAACAAGCCTTTAAAAAATAAACATGAACACATTATGTTTGGAATAAGAGATCAATAAATAATGTCATAATAAAACAAAATTATGGTTATTTGACAAGTAGAAAAACCACATAAACATTCAATTACTATATTTATAATGTGTTAATTCATAATGCGGGACATCATAACTATATTGTCAAGGCCTCGTTCCAATACCCTAAATATTCAATTTGTCAAGGCCTCATGCCAAGACTATAGTTTTCTTCATGATACATACTGATGCACCAAGGGTCTATAGAGGGACCCACTGGACACTTACTAAGTCTAATGAATTCCTCATATGAATGGGGATAAACATAAACAACATATAAAATCATATCTAAACTATCATATGAAATTTAAATAACATTCCCCATTCATTAAACATAAACACTAACCATTCAGAGTAATGTGGTGAATGGTATTCGAGATAGCACATTCATTGTCAAACTAATCTGAAACCCTTCAACAAAATATTTTTAATGATAACATAGGAGATACACATCTATTAATTATAATATTCAAAAAGTATTTTGACATAAATGAATATACTTTCAAATGAAACCATTGAAAATTTCTTGAGGAAATAATTCTTAAACATTCCAAAGTGTCCTGAACCACCTTGAAATATTCAAATCATTATCCCTTAGAATATCATGATAATAAGTAGAATATTTATATGATATAACAAATAGAATTACATACACCCCATGTAAGGAATAAGTGGTGAACAAAGCATATATCACATTAAAGTTAAAGTGATATGGGAAAAAAATCCTTTTTTACTTTGGAAAGAAGAGTTCTTTTGGAAAATAGTTTATATTTGTTATGAAATCATATCTTTAAAGATGTATATCCTAGAAAATAAAATGGGAGGATATTAATGTTACATTTTAAGCATTAATGATTTCCAATGGTAGTGAAATCATTTCAAAATTGTTTTTAATGAATCTTTATAATTAAAACATTTTAGTGTGGTTTAAGGGATTCATTAAAGAGATTTTAAAGTGTAAAGTTCTGTTTACTTTCATAAAATGATTAATTAACCAAAATAATTTTTTTTTGTTTAAAATTTGGGATTTTAGACAGATAAATATGGATTAAAACATATTAACGAGTGATCATAATAATAGGAAATAATTCGAGAAGTTCCTGGAATATGGCTCGCATTTCTGGAAGAATTATTGAAAGATGATTTAAAAACATATGACTCCCCATATATGAAGGAATGAATTTCGTTGGTAAAAATATATAGAAAATTCACATGGAATTTATGAAGAGTACATAGTAATAAATAATAATTTAATTTAGGTAAGTATATAATAAGAGTAACTCGAATGAAACTAGAGGTTCAAGTAGAAAACCCTTACGACTTTGTACTCAATCAAATCATATGTCCAAAAAGTAATAATAATCAAAGGATAAATTGAATAAAATTAATGTAAAAATATTCATTATATGATACATCAATTGGTAGTATACATACTCAATACAAATGTAATAGTAGTGAATAATGAATGTCTCACCAAAATAGAAGTGCGATGAGAAAACCCTTACCTTAAATTGTTTGGTGTTATTCGCTTAAACTTAGTGTCCTAGATAACCAAATTAAATTCTCTAATATTTATTTAAATAACCTATTATTTATTTAATTTATTTATTAAACAATTATTAAGTTTATTCGTGTCTTTCTCGATGGGTTTATGATGTTTAATTTTATTGTTTGAGAGAGTTTTCATCCTTAGTATTCATGACTAGTTTACTTATATACATGAAAGGATAAACATGTATTATGAGAATGGATTTCTAGAATAGAATTTTTATTTTATTTTTTAACATCAATAAGATTACATGGTATGAAAATTCATTTGGTTATTGGGAGTGAAGATGAATCATTATATAAAACATTAATGACAATTGTTTGGGTTAATTGGCGGTTCTTGATCACAACAAACTCATTTTAATTTATAAATTAATCTCATATGTGAAAAAGATATTTCATAACATTAAATAAGTTATAATAAAAAAATAGTCTATTTCAAATATAAAATGGTTTCATGACCATAATTTTTGTTGGTAATAAAAATTGTAAACTCTTAGTCCTTGAATGTTAAAAATTAACAAATTTCGGATGGTGTTTTCATTTCTAGTATAAAAAACATTGAAGGGAGAGGTGGTGATGAATTATTCCATCATCACAACAAAATTTCATTTAATGTAATTTAATGTAGTTATCATAACATTTGGTTGAAATGAGGCGAGGAAATAAAAAATAAAAAAAAATTAATTCAAAATAAAAGAAAAGTTGAGAAATCCCTTACGAAAATTTGGTAGCCTAATGGAATCACTTAAAAATTCATAAAATATTTTCATAAGATAAAAAGGGTTCTCAAATAATTATTACAAAATATTGAATTTAATATGAATATTTAATGACATATCCCATCATAATCCAATTTAAATTAAAAGATAATAACATAATAAAAGAGCTTGAAAAAGAAAGATACTTTGAGAAGAAAATTCCGCACCATAATGGCTATGAAAAATAGTTTTAGAAAACATTAAAATGAAATGGGACAAAGGTAAACCATTCATAAATGACTCATAATATATTATATATAAAGGCAAAATTTTAAATAATAAAATGGTATGGAAATATGAAATACATACCACATAAAAGAGAACTTTAATGGAAATGAGAAGTTGAGAACTCCCTTACCATATAGAGTAACTCATATAACATGAAGGCTGGGACCTTGGGGGATTGAGAACTGATTTTGAGGACACATCGGGATGTAAAAATATGATATATTATAAGATTATGAGTTATTAATAAAATAAAATGATGGAATGAGTGGGTAGTTATAGTAAACGAGAGGGATTTTTTTATTAATTTCAAAGGACACATCGTTGGTGGTTTTTGATAAACCATGGGCCTTCCAACGGTATTTTCCCATGGTATTAGACAATTGGAAAACCTTATATCATATTTTAATTTAAAAAATTCAACCCTCATTTTATATTAATTATTAAATCCTTATGTTTCCATTAAACATACTGAAAACTCAAAATCTTATTTTCACTATTCACAAAAAATCAAATTTTTTAGAAAAATCCCAAAAATTCACTCCACCAATTTTTAAACATGTAAAATTAAAAAATGGAATCCATTATTTGAAAAAAAAATTCTAAATAGTTTTTAATTTAATTTGTAAATGAAATCATAATTTCTTCTAAAAAAAACTCCTTTTAAACTATAACTCATTTTATAACACCTTCATAAATTAATCAAGGTACCATAAAATTATCTTATAACCATAAGATAATAAAGTAACAATTTATGAATACATTTTATGAAAATAAAATTCTTATTTTAAATTATTAAACTAATCATAAAATTGTAATTAAAATATTTATGATATAAAAAGATACCAATACATATACTACAATAGTTTTGTCACTTACAAGATATCTAAATTGTATTTATTAATTCATGGGTGAACTTTATTTTTTTAGCCAATTTACTATTTATAAGAGTAACATTACTATTCCTACGGTTCTGTTAAAATTCATAAAGGTATGTTATGATTCATCAAAAATTGTGTTTGTCTTATCAGATGCTAAATATATTATTAAACGCAACTGTGTAAGTCTATTTTTCGAAATTATAATTACAGAAGTCAAAAAAATTATGTTTAGTTTTTAGGATATTATAAAGTGTTTTTTCTATAGAATTAGTGTTTCATGCATTCTATATTAAATATATTTATAAATTCTTGGTGTGATATATTATCCCCTCCTTACAAAAAAATTCATCCACAAAATTTGAAATAGAACTTCGAAAGTTAATGGTTGATACTTTAAAATTCCCTTGCAGGAAACCCATATTAGGAATATAGTTAATGTATCCTCTTAATAAGGGGAAATGTAAATACATCAGTTAAAAAAACAATCCATTATAATTGGATAACATATTCATGGAAGAAAAATCAAACCATCATGTAGTAACATTAAACTCTAAAACCTTATTCACTGATCAACATAAATTATTTCACAAATGATTTAACTTTCCAAAAGATCATTATCCAATGCTTTAGAATCATTCTCATATACATTTTTTTAGATCCATGTACATGGGGTCCTTTGAAGACCTTGTTTTGTTTATAACTCCCAGATCTATCCTGCAGAATGCATATACTACCTTATTTTCCTTTACTCAACATGAAGTAGCCCTAAATTTTTATATTCCAAACATGTGAATATCTTCATCATGTGTCCACTTAAAATATGCTAATTACTCATATTACCATAAAAACTTATTGGAAACATTAATTCATCCTTAAACATGCTATTGGATATACTCCGTATATCCAAAAATGTTTTAAACTCCATCAATGATAGTACAGAACACTTTTTGACAAGTCAAAAAATCAGTTTTGAGGTTGTCATTACTTATCCAAATGAGTCATTTATTCATCATTATCTTCATCATTAGAAATATATTAAGGTTTTTATTTCCTTTAATCATGTGTTTTATAGAAAGTTTAACTTTCCACTGAATATCTTTTCTTGGTACCATTCAACTTATGGTTTCAAATCCTTAATTACAAAGTATTGTAGTACAATACTCATATATTAAATAATTCTTGTAACCATAATGTTGTAGAAAAAAACTATTCAAATGACATGATTATTGACTAGGAAAATTAATCGTTTTACTTCATCTAAGGCAGCATCATAACTTGATCATTATCAAGAATCATCATATGGTATATATTCCTTTAATGATTAGGACATTGATTCACATAGTGTATTGTCTCTTTGTAGTCGAAGCATTGTATTTGGAAACATTTTTCTTACCCTAGAAATCATGAACTTCATGTCATTTTTCTTCACACTTATAACAAAAACTAGTTCCCTTCAATCATTTACCAAGGTGATTATTTCCATGGTTATCACATTTAGGAAAACCTTTCTTTCCCGTCATCCTTTCATCCATATTTTTTTCTAATGTCATATTCTTCTTTTACTTCCCTTCAAAGACATACGACTTAGATAATTCTGTACAAAACATGTTAACACATGGTACTATTTTTTCATATGATGATGAAACATGGGATACTATCTTCCTTTGAAATAATGGACTAATACTATGGGAGATGTGATCATTCTTACCATTTTTGTCACGTGAATTGTTGATGCTCTCATTCATTTTACTAGGTTCCATTTATAATCAATTCTATATTCTATATTAGCTTATAAAATTATGAAATTTTTGTAACTCTAAACATGGTATATCACATACCATAAATTTATGCATCGTAAATCCTAGAAACATATACTTTGGTTACTTTGAAAGAATAAATCCATCATAATGGTATGTAAGAAAAAATATCTGAATTATCCTAAACATATCCCCCAGGAGTGTCAAACCAGGTGTGTAGTAAGGCCCATTTTCGTATACCCGGTTACCCTGGGTCAAGCCCCAAGCACGTTGTCACAGTTGTTACTCTTAGTTACATCTATTCTAGAACCACACAAAATTGTAGTGTTTAGAAAGGGATTTATTTTCTAGGGAGATCCAAATAATATATTCCTTACCCAAATTCTAGGATGTTATTTTTTGTGTATTGTCATGTCTATCTAGGGGTTTTTTCCCTAATCTAAGTTTTCTAATCCAGTTCCCATGTTTTCTACTAAACTTTATTTGATACCAAATGTAATGCCCCAACCCCAAAATCTCATAGGTAGTGCATTATTTTAATAGATTAGAAATTTTACAAGGAATCAAATCCCAAAGTACAATGTAGTTTAGTAGTTTTGGAAAAATAGACAAAAACGTTGCTTCAATATTACAACTTGAAAATAAATAGAACATATAAGTTGTATTGGGAACATCCATAACTCTATGTTTATCCTTACAGTTCATTCATAATAAACATATTCATGTACTAAGAAAACAAAACATAAGAAATGGATGAGGTCATATGCTCATTAAGGGTAATAAATACAGTGTAATATATCATAAACATAAACATTAGGCATAGTGAATAACTGAATACACAAGCCTTTAAAAATATTAACATGAACACATTATGGTAGGAATAAGAGATAAATAAATAATTTGTAATAAAACATAATCATGGTTTTTCTACTTGTTCAATAACAAAATGAAATTTCAAGTACTGTTATCATAATGTTGGAATTCATAATACATCAAATCATAAGCATACCGTCAAGGCCTCGTGCCCAGACCATAAATATCCATTTTGTCAAGGCCTCATTCCAAGACCATAGTTTGTTTCATTAGACCTATCGATGCACCATGGGGATATATCAGTCCTCACCCGACACAAAGTCCAATGAATGACTCATATGAATGGGGAAAAAATAAAGAACATTTAAATTCATATTTAAACTATTATATAAAATATAAATATCATTCTCAAATCATTAAACATAGACACTAACCCTTCAGAGTAATGTGGTAAACAGTATTCAAGATAGCACATCCATAGTCAAAATTATCAGAAACCCCTAAAAAATATATTTTAGATGTTACCATAATAGATACACCTCAATTAATTATAATATTCAACATGCATGTTGACATAAATAAATATTCTTTTAAATGATACCATTGAAAATTTCTTGAGTAAATAGTACTTAAACATTAAAAAGTGTCACATACCACCTCGAAACATTCAAATCATAATCCCTTAGAATATCATGATAATAAGAAAAATCATGATATGATATACCAAATGTCATTACACACACAACATGCAAGGAATAAGTGGTTAACAAGGCACATATATAATAAAAGTTAAAGTGATAATAGATAAGACTTTTTATTTTGGAAAGAAGATTTATTTTTGGAAAATCATTTGTATTTATCATGAAATAATATTTTTATACATGTATATCCCAGTAAATAAAATTTATGGAAATAAATATTACATTTGAATCTTAAATGATGTTCCAATGAAGTCGAATCATGTAAAAAGTTTTTTTAATGAATCTTTAGAATTAAAACATTGTAGTGTGCTTTAAAGAATTCATTAAAGATATTTTAAAGAGAAAAAAATCTTTCTTTCATAAAAAGAAAAAACAAACCAAAATAGATTTTCCAATTTAAAATTTGTGATCATTGATAGATAATTAATTCTTAAATCATATTATATAGTGAACTTAAAAATAGGTAAGAATCCAAGAAGTTCCTTGAACTAGACACGTATTTCAAGAATACTTTTTTAAATATCCTTTTAAAACGAATGAATACCCATAAATTAAGGTAGGACACTAGTTGGTAAAAATATATATAACATTCACACAGAATATATGAGATTTAAATATGAATAAAAAATAATTTTGTTGAGGTAAGTCGAGAATAAGAGTAACCTGAATGAAAATGGAGGTTTCGGATAGAAAACCCTTACCACTTTGTACTCAATCAAATCATGTGACCAACAACTAGTAATAGTCAAATGATAAATTTAATACCCTAAAAATAAATATATTCATGATATGATACATAAATGGGAAGTTTTCATACACCATACACAAGTAATAGTAGTGAATAATGAATGTCTCGCAAAAATGGAAGTGAGATGAGGAAACCCTTACCTTAAGTCTGTTGGTGTTCTTCACTTGATCTTGGTGTCCTGGATAACAAAATTAAATTAATTTATTAATATTTCAAGAACCTATTATTTATTTAATTGATTTATTATAGACTTATCGAGTTCATTTTTGTCCTTCTTTATGGGTTTAATAGGTTCATTTATATTTTTTTGGAGTGTTTTCCTCCATGGTTTTCATGACCAGTTTATTTATTTACATGCAATGATAAACATGTAATTTGAGAATTTTTTTCTAGAAAATAAGTTTTATTTTATCTTTTAAAATCCAAAGTATTAAATGGTAATAAAATTAATTTGGTTATTGGGAGTTAGGATGAATCATTATATAAAACTTTAATGATAACTGTTTGGATTAATTAGCAACTCTGGATCACAATGAACTGATTATAATTTATAAATAAATATATTGTGTGAAACAATTAAAGAACATTAAATAAGTTTTATTACATATATAACATTTTGTTTCAGCTATTCATATGGTTTAATGACCATAATTTACGATGGTAATAGAAATTTATAACCCGTCATCCTTGAATCTGATAAATTAACATATCTAAGATGGTGTTATAATTTCTTGTATAAAAAAAGGGTAAAGGAGAGATGATATGAATTATTCAATTAACACAAATACATTATAGTACATGTAATTTAGTAGTGTTATCATAAAATTTGGATTAAAGGAGGTGTGGAAAGTAAAGAAGAAAATAATTGAATTTGAAATAAAAGAAAAGTTGAGAAATCCCTTACGAAAATTCGGCAGCTTATCGACGTAACATTCAAATTCATAAAAAACTTCTATGAGAGAAAACGGGGTATATCATCATTAATAAATAATATTTAATGTAATTTTAATATTTAATTACATATAACAACATAATTAAATTGAAATTCAAAGAGAATAACATAATAAGATTGCCTGAAAAAGAGAGAGTTTTTGAGACGCAAATTCTGCAGCATGACAACTATGAAACATGGTTTTAGGAAACATTAAAAAGATAAGAGACATGGGTAACCCATTAATAAAGGACTAATAATATAGTATAGTGATAGAACAAAATGTAAATTACAGCATTGTATAGAAACTTGAAATACATACCTCATAAAATAGATCTTGAATGGAAAAAGAAGTTGAGAATTCTTTTACCTTGTAGAGTAACTCCTAAAACAAGATTGCTGGGACCTTGGGGGACTGCATACACCATAGGAGGACTCATAGGGTGGAAAAAATACCATAAATTTGATGATTATGAGTTTTTAATGAAGTAAAATGAAGGAATGAGTGAGTATTTATAGTAAATGAGATGGAGTTTTTTTTCTAATTTCAAAGGACACCTCATTTTTGGTTTTTTCAAAATCATGGGCTGGACCATGATATTTTCCCATTGTATTAGCCACATTAGAAACTTCATATAAATTTTTAATGTACCCAGGTTGACCAGAATAATATATTAATTATTACATCATTACGATGTCATTAAAAATACCAAAAACACAAAACTGTATTTTAACCATTCATGAAAAATGCATGTATTTTAGACAATTCTCAAAAATTCACCGCAACCATTTTTCAATGTGTATAATTCAAAAATGAAATATATTTTTGGAAAATAAGTTTCTAAATATTTTTAATTTAATTTTTAAATAAAATCATAATTTATTCCAAAAAACAACTTTAGAACTATAACTCGTTTTATAACACCTTGAGAAATCAATCAAGGTTCCATAAAATTATCTAATAACCATAAGAAAATAAAGTAACAATTTCAAATTACATATTATGAAAATAAATTTCCGTTTTAAAATTTTAAATTAATCAAAAATTTATAATTAAAAATTTTATGACATACACAAATATCAATAGTTATACAATGATCATTTTTTCAATTATATGACGTCAAAATTGTATTTATACATTCGTAGATGAAGTTTATTTTTTTGGACAATTTACTATTCATTAATATTCATAAGAGTAACATTAATATTCATAAGGGTATGTTACTATTCATCAAAAATTAAGTTTTTTCTTATATGACTCTAAATATATTACTGAACGCAATTGTGTAGGTTAGTTTTTTGAAATTCATATTACATAAGTGGAAATATTGTGTTTATTGATTCACTTATAATAAAGTGCTATTTTTAGAGAATATGTGCTTCAGGAATTCAATATTAAATCTATTTGTAAATTTTTGGGGTGATAAAAAATAAATAAAGAAATGGTTATATACTTGAAATATGGGGTGGTACATCAAATCTTGTATGGAAGGAACACATACCAGATTCATAAATTGTATCATTTCCTAAAAATAAATGTTGAAGTCAGTATCATTTCTAAGCTTATTATATTTTACCACATATTCCTATTATGACTCTTTAATCCTCTCATAGATTGATCGTTGAACACTCATTTGAGAACGATAGTATTTCTACTCTTCCTTCAATATTTCTAGATCCATCCTTTAAAAATCAAGAAACATTGAATCTTTTGTGATCCTCGTCACAGATAAACAAGAATTATCCTATTTATTTAAAGAATATTCCACCATGATTCCTTTCCTAGGGAGGTAATGTATTGAATAGTTATAGTTTTTAATCAAATATAACCATATTACTTAATGAATATTCATCTTTTTTTTTGAGTTAATATGTATTTTACACATTTTTTATCAATATATATATATCCCCATTAATGGTAAAATAATGCCACAGTATCTTGAATCCAAAAAATACAACATCTAACTTCAAATCAAGAATTGGGTACTCTCTCTCATGAAGCTCGAACTATCGTGAGGCACAAGATATCTCAATATCAAATTGTTTTAGAATTCATCCTAGACTTTTTATTGATCCATCACCATAGATTATAAACCCTTCTCTACATCAGGGTATTGTAAGAATTGGTGTATAAACTAACCTTACATTTAGTTCCATGAAATTTTTGTTCACATTAATATGTCCAATGTAACTTAACTTTATTTTTAGTTAACATGACGAGTGCATTAGAATTTCATGATAAATAGTCTACAAATCATCAATAATATCTATTTGAACTAATAAAAATATGGATCTCAAACATGGTGGGTTTTCTACCCCAATATTCAATAACATTTTTCTTTGGTATATCTACTAATATACCCTATCATGAGATTATGTGACCTAAAATTGAATTTTTTGTAGCTTGAATTCAACCTTTCAAAAAAATTTAAAAAAATTATCCTTCGTTAGGGTATTCAATAAAATCCACAATTGATCATCATCTTCTTCCTTTCTCATTGAATATATTAGAATTTTTTCTATAAATACTACCACAAAATGATCAAGTTAATATCTAATACTCTATTCATTAAATCTATGGATAAGGTGAAGGCATTAGTCTAAAAAATGGAATCACAGTGAATACATACTATCTAAACCTTGTAATAACATTTTTCTGGAATATATCCCCTTTGTAACCATCAATTAATGATTTCTATAATTAAGGTAAATTTGTAAAATTATTTAAATTCATAGATTTGCCCAAACAAGTCATCAATATGAGGCAGACAATAATAATTCTTGATTTTAACCTTGTTAATCTCTCGATAATCTATACAATGTCACATTTATCCATATTTATTATTATCAACATGAACAGGTGCACCCAAATGTGATCCACCTATAAAATTAACTATTATTCATGATTCTCTAGGTGATACTTCCTCAATTTCTCTAACTCGAAAAGGTACATTCTATATTATGTCGTTTAAATAGGATTTGCACTAGGTTTGAGTTCTACTGAGAACTCAACTTCATGATTCAGTGGAAGACTAGGAAACACTATTATATAGACATAAAAAATATCCAACACATTATACATATAATTTATTTTAGGTTTCTCCACAACCATATGAGATAAATAAACCTTTTTTAAATGTAAATAATACCCATATCATTGATTCAATTTACATTATAAGTTCATATTTGTCAACTCATCTGTAGAAGGCAGTATGATGGTTCATAATATCAAACGTAACTTCCCTTACATAGATATTAATTTTTTATTTATATAATTTATTGAAATCCATTACCCTAACAACACCAAACTGAATTAGAGGGATAATAACAATATTTTCTAGAAGTACATTCCCACAAAATTCAATCGATGAATAATCTATACTTGAGATGCTATCATCAGATGATTATGGGTTCTCACTACTAATTTAATATCTAATATTTGATGTGGTACTATGTAACCCTTAGTAAATTATTATTATATAAAATATTGGGTAGATATATAATCAAATAAGACGTTAGAAGATCTTCAATGGATGTTAAGTGATCCTTTAACCACTTAGTTTTTGTACTCCACATCATCAATAATAAACACATGAGATTTCACATTATCATTAGTATTAAGAGGTTTTTAACATTGATCATAATCATTAACCTTCATGTTTGAACAATAGTTAGTATAATTCTCATAATAATTACATTTGAAACATTGGAGTATGGGTGGTGAATTCTATGGTGCTTTTCTACAATAATTATCTAACTTCCTCCCATTACTAAAGAATTCAATAGAATAATTCTCCTTCTTTTCGTAATTAAATGGTTTATCTTTTCACTTATCATAATTTCCATCAATTTTCCATCCACACTTCTAGCATAATAGAAATTTTATCAACTTCTTTATAGGGTTTTTACAATTTACGTTAAATTACATAATTTTTTTCATATAGAAACCAATAGATATTTGAGAAATATCAACTCAATTTTCACCTTGATAGAACATAAAGAAATTTATCCATAGCTATTAAGTTATCTAATTATTAAACACCATCAAATTCATGGTTTTAAACAACTATATAATCAATCAACCTTTATTTCAAGTTTGATGATATTTTCAGAAGTGTACCATGTAATTATAGTATAATTTTAATCATAGGTATTAATGGATTCATCATTTTATTCTCTATATAATGTGATTAATTACCCATTTTCATACTAGGAAAATGTGGAAACAAATTTTTGAAAAATAATCTCTGAGACATATACTACTCCATGGATTAATTTTATCCTCATTTCTTTGTGTTATTGATACGAATCCTTCATCGATGTTTTTCATATTGAAAATGAAAAACAAAAAAATATATTTTTAATGCTCTGACGATTGTATAATAGAAAATATCATTTTATTGGTGTTGATCCATTTATCTATAACCAGTAGATCAATGTAACCACTAATAGAATGTTTGTTTTTCCTTATGAAGGACTTAATAGAACATTGTTCCTTCCTTTTCTCACATGGAAGATCAATAAGATTCATATCTTGACAATGTTCTATAATCATTATAGTGGGATTTTTTTATTCTAAATCCCTAGATATTTTGTTTTTCCTCGAAGGAAATCATTTCACTATCTATGACATTCAGCATTAATATGGTTCCTTCAGGTTCCATCCATTGACTAAAATTAAAAACATAGTGGAACCAATAATAATCATAGTGGGAAACAATATAATCATGAAAAAAATTAGGATGCCTAAATAATGATCACATTCTTTTCAATATAGGGCACCTTAGTTTTAACCCATTTCATCAATGGTCATTAAAATATCCTCATGATATAATCCAATATATGGACTTAACCCCAAGGTTCACAATAAAGCTTTCTTATCTAAGTTTCCAAAGGTTACCAAACCATAGTTTGATACAAACTATAAAAACCAAAATATTACATGAAAAGAAATTATATATTAATATATTAATTTTCATTACATAATATAATTATCAATTATATAATCATATAGGTATAGTATCTTTTTAAATTTGGAAACATAAACAATTGGTTCATAAGTGAACGATGTCATACCCTCTGATATTCTTTATAAATCACACCCTTCATTGAGAAATCATACTAAATACCTTTGTTCATAACCTGGGGAAGGGAAACATAGTAAAGAGTAAGTTCAAATTCTCAAAAAGGGTAAACAAGGGAGATATCAATAATCACATAAACATAACATGAGTATAAGTGTATGAGAAAATAAGTAGAACATTTAAAAACCATACCCTGTATATCATAAATCATCATATTGAGTCATATCATAAATAATAATAGTTAAAAATACATGAATCCAAAATAAATCAAAAAAAATATCTTCGAGAGCATAACATTAGCATAAGACACTAATTTATTTAATACTCATAAGCATAAAAATTAATTTTCAAAGTATTCAAGGCTTACATACAAGACTATCATAGTGGATAATGTTCACTCCCCAAAGCATTGTAGTAGTAGATTTCCACTACCAATGATATCATAGTGGATAAAGTCACTTACTGAATTGGGGTCACTCTCAATTCTTGTCCTAATTATCTCATGAGATATCTGTCTTTACCCAATACCATTCAAGACCATATAATTTATGGCCCCACCATCACAAAAAGAAAATCATACATATGTATACAACATGATCTTAAAACATTCATCATATCATAACCCATGATAAATCTAAATTTGTTTCCATAACATTTCATCATATAATATCCAATGGGAAAGAAATGGTTTCCAATAACATTTCATCATTTCATCATAGTATACCCATGGAATGGAAGTAAGTTTCATTAATATTCTTTCATCATAATCATAAATCATACTGGGAAATAACTTGGATGGTATTATGGGATCATTTCCCCAATAAAGATTAGAAAATATCAATGTATTTTATCTTAGATGGAAAATAATTCTAAATGATTACATGGATCATTTCATGAAGATAATACCCCTTTCACTTTAAAATAACTTCACAAAAATATAAAAACATAAAAAATATTAAAGAAAATAGTTTAGTTAAAAATAACCAAAGAAAATTATAAAGAAAGCATCAAATAATTTATTTTTCATGATGATGGAAAATTTCATTCATGCTGAATAAGTTAAAATAAAACATTCATTTCACACATTTATAAAATTTCAAAAAGTACCTTGTTTAGAAAATGACCAGAAAATTCATTTTAATACATTTTTAAAAAAGTAAAACATTGGTAAAAATGACTTCAAACAATTAAATGAACATAAAAAAAACATTCTCCAATATTTTTTAGAAAATATGGATAGTGAATTAATATTTCTTTCGACCAAAGAGGGAAATAAGGTCAATTTTTACTAAAAAGTATTATTTCGGTCTCTTGAGTACATAAACAGAGGATAATTAAAATAAAACATGTAATCTATTTGAACATCCAATATATAATAATATTTATGAGTTTTTTAAATTTATTTCAATATATTTTAACATTGGATCTTACTCACAAACAATCCTGATAAACAATAAGATTATAACATAAAACATTACCTAGAGTTCCAAATTATTTGAAATTCCTTTGTCCTAATTTAAAAAAATATTGAATTTATCACAAATATAATAAATAATAATTATAATAATTTTGATACCATATATGATACATTTATAAAATTTTAACACCCATTTATTAACAATTACTTATTAAAATCTTCATTTATGGGTGTTAACTATTTCATTTTTTCATAAGAATTTTGGTCTGGTATTTCTGTTCGTTGTACATTGATAGAGGTTCTATCATATACATATTTTTTATCATGATATAAATATCATATATGTTCATTATATATATATATATATTAACTTATATAATTTAGATCTAGAAAAATGAATTACACCCTTCATGGAGATGATAGGCCTTATGTACACACAAATATTTTTTTTAGTTTTTCAATAAAAGGAAAAATTAAAGATAGATAACAATTAATATTTTAAAAATCATAAATATATCATATATATCATATATATTCATAAAATCCATCCTTATTACCATCCATGTAAAATGGAACAAAAAATGAATCGCATCGCATCATGGAGGTGGTAGTCCACACATACCCATAAGCAATGTAATAATTTTACAATGGATTGGAAGGTAAGAAATTAAATTTTATACTATAGTTAAATAATAATAATTATTTTCTGAATATCATATAGAAACATAAAAACCAGCATAACACCCATCTAAAAAATAACGTAACGAAAAATAAATAGTATCGCACGTGGAGATGGTAATTCACAAATACAAACGAGCGATAATTTCCCATTCCATTTGATGGAAAAGAGGGTGAATAATGGAGTTTTAATAATACAAATAAATTTTAGTAAAATTTAATATATTTAATATATTATTCTTTGTTAAATATCACATATATAGAGTAGTAAAAAGGAGAAGTAAAAAAAAGTTATCAGTTAGAGAGATCACCTATTCTTTGAAAGAACTACTTTAGATATCCTCTTCAGGACCCTAGGGTTTGAATTTTTTAGAGACCAACACCTATATAAAGTGTTTAGGGAAGTTTATATGAAATTTTTTTCATCTAAGAAAGGTAAAAGTTGTTTTAAGAACAAAAAGGAGGAGTGAAAATTTATAAGGGAGGGAAAGGACACACTTGGAATTTTTTAAAAGATTAAAATATAATAGTAATTCTTAAAAAAATGTTTCAAAACAGGAATGAACATGAATAAAAAGATTATAGGGTATAAATAAATAAATCCAAATAAATTTGAAATGGTTTTTGAGTCATTTTAAACATTTCCTTTTTTATTAACCCCTTCGTTAAACATTTTGATCCTTAATCACAGTATTAACTATTTTTGTCATATAGGGTTTAGAATGTTACCATAAATGGAAAATGACTCATAAATGTACCATGTTTGATATTTTCATCCATATTACATTCAATTGACTAAATATAATATTTTTTCTTAATTTTAAATCAGTTAGTAAAATATTATTTATTATAAAATATCATTAGTACAAATTTTGTAACTATTAATTTAATTTGAATTCAAAGACACAAAAACAAAGATGGAATTTGAATATAATATTTTATTAAATCCCTAAAAATTCATATGCATCCAAATCAATTTTAGAATAAAATAATTAATGCAAATTGTCTTACATTTAATATTTTTGAAATTATTTATTTTATTTTTCTATTAATTGAATACATACCGAGTGGACGTTTTGTAGGCATTTAAGGTAGATATATAATTACTAAAAATTGGAAATAAATCACCATCAAGAAAATAAATTTATTATTCATAAATAATCATTATTATTTTTACACAACATACTTTTTTAGTTATGTGAACAAATAAGATAATTTCAAAATTATTTACTTTAAATATTATATATTTCATTTCCATGGAAACGTGTCCTCTAAAAATTACATTTCTAGACTAATTTGGTAAATCTTTAAATCTATTCATCAAATAAAAATTATGTTGAATAATGGTGACCTTAATATTTAGTTTCATCCTATGTTTACCCGATTTACACTTTACGGAGGTGATAAATTTTACCATGATTACTAATAATAATGCCAAAAATTAAAAAGGACCTACACAAATTTTATGGGAACTCCTTTTTCCAAATGTGAAATCAATATTTCATAATATTGTTTTTCTAATTTGTAGGAATTAATTTTAAATTATGTAAAATGTGATGATAACAGTATTTTAGAAAAATACATTTTTAAGCATAAAACATGATTTATTCCTATATCGTGCATATAAAAGACATTAAATGGCTATTAAAACATTTTATTGAAAAAATAATTTTTTATATTTCATTAATATCATTCACTAATACTGATTAATATAAATTACTATGAAAAAAAAGAATTGCATTGATAAAAACATTTTTTCAGAAAAACACCTCCTTTATTTTAAAATAATATTTATTTTGATTTATAATTAATTGATAACCACTAAATTTATTTAAAAAAACAATTTTTTAAAAAAATTAGTCTTATTCATACCCTCCAATCCAACAGTTATGAAATAAATTTTACATTAAACAACATTTTTTTAAAGGACATCATGGTTTATTTAAACTTAGTGTTTCCTATAAATAAAGCTATAAGTGTAATATAATTTATTTATATGGGAATATACTATAAAATATTGGTGTGTAACACACTTCTCAACAATAAAACTCAAAGAAAGTACCTATTTTAAATATCATTGATGGTACAATTTACCCTTTTATTTAATCAAATACTTATTTCTATCATTATTTTTAAGTAAGTATATACTAAAATTTTAATGTATATGATGCCCAAAAATAGGGTTTAGACATTAATTTTACATTCCTAGAATATAAAACAAAAAAAATATTAACTCTACTATACAGAATGTATAATTTTATTTCATTCTCATCTACATTTTCCTTCCTTTGCTTCTAATTTATTTTCATTCTTTTCAAGAAACTTCTGTGTATGCTATGCCACTCATGGATGGGGTGTTCAAATAAAATTTACACATAAGAAAAATCAATTTTTAATCTTAATTATTCCACATATTGGATATATGTTTATATAATTATATATGATAGTGGGCCTATTAGGTATCAAATTAGTCATGTTAATAATTCATTTAATTTTTATTCTTCTCGTTTTTGATTAACTCAGTTCCATTTGGTGGGAACTCACTCAATTTGGTGTATTATTATATGTATGTAATTATTTATTCATCCTATCTTTTTATCATCTCAAAAATGAGGAATATATATATAAATATGTGTATTTTAAAAATATAATATTTGAAATATTCTTAAATTATTATTATATCTTATATTGGTGATTAAGTTTCATTGATAAGTAAAAAATATTGAATATGGAATCAATTTCTCTGTAATAAATATTTCATTTTTATTTTTGATCAATTACGTGATGATATCACTAAAATTACATTAGTATAAAATTTTAAACAACTGTGAATATTGAACTTTAGTAATGGAATACTGTGGACAAGAAAATTAAAATTTTATTCAATGTGATTTAAAATAAACTATATTTAAATATATAATTAAATTATTTTTACTTTATAATAATCAAAATCACATTATAAGTTATATTCATGTAGGGTAGCTCCAATGGAATCATCTTAGTAAGAAGTAAGGGGATTTCTAAATCTTTATTTTTGATATTTTGAATTCTTTTCATAAACACTATTTTTTGGCCTTCTTAGAATTTCCATTCTAATATTCTTATAGGCATTTTTAATATTCTATTGTTCACAATTATTTTAATATCAATCGAATATTTCTTAATCCATTCTTATAATTTTATTTCGTTTTCTTCGGTTAACATAGATGATTACGTTTGTGGGTTGAAATGAAATATACTATATTTCTACCCATTTTATGGCACTTAGAAATTATATATAATGATTAGTGGGACCATGATATACCCCTAATGTATTAGGTAATTGTTTTGTAATACCTCATACTATGAAGAGGTATAAACAATTTTGAATTTTTTCCAAATATATTTATTTTATATTTTTTGATATGTTTTGGGATGGTTGGGTATTCATATGTGGTTTGGGTTGGATCCTAGATAAATAGTTTTTATTGGGACCAAATTAGTTTCCATAGGTCTCATTTTTGATTTAGAATAGAGCCTTGGGAGCTAGCCTAGGACTAGGGATGAATATATATCTTTGAAAAAATTGTTAATTATTTTTGGGTATGATTTTTTCATAATTGGAAGTTTAAAGAATTTTTTCTCTATTAAAAAGAGTTAGGAAACATTTTGGTGTGAATATGGAAAATTTTCAGTGTTAAAATGAATCTCTCAGAAAATATGCAAGGACTTTTACATGAGGGACCCAATTCATATTGATTATATTATTAAAAAAATAAAGTACCATATGTATGTGTTTTTATTTTTTAACACAATGTAATAAGATTTATACATCAGAAAACAATATATGGTTATGACCTGGTTACCACATTCTTAACTTCCAATTTTGGTCTTATTGTGACAATTGAGGTTGTGGTTTCAACTCCTTCACCAAAATAAGATAATGGGTGTTCAGTCCCTTTATGGGGTTTATTTTCTAGTCCAGGTATCCCTCACATATTTTAGACATGCTTGTGAATGTTTTTATTAATCACATCATGATATAGACATCAGTGATTTACATCACTTATTTCCTTAGTAGGGTACACACCTTCAGTTAGAGAGGGTGAGTTTTTTATTCATTATTGTGGATTTGGGGCATTTGTATTATCTTCCTCAAGATTGATCATGATGGAATCCGTTGTTTTGTTAATAAGAAATCTTTAGATAATAACCTAAGGTGGATTTGGATCATTATTTAACTTATACTATTCTCATCAGATGAGAAAACAATTTCCCATCATATAAGAAAACCTAGGATCATCAGCTAAGGATTCCCATTCTGGTCACATGAATGATCATTTTTTCATTACATAATCAAATTGTTCTTATAAAAGAAGTATTCATATAATTTCCACCTAAGGAATCATGTTCTAAATGCATATGTAATTATTTTCACATCATATAGAGAAGGTTAAAATATTAGTCTCTTCACCAAATGGGATAATATAGAAATCTTGTTCTTGTTAGATATAATTCATATGATCCTCGCTTAAAGAACATAGGTTCATCATCTATGGAATCCCATGCTCATTACGTGGGGATCCTATGTGCATTATATAATACCCTTAGGATCTTCACCTAGGAATTTTTGTGTTTGATGCATTAGGGTAAAGGGTGTTTTCCTACACTCATCACATAAGGTACTTCATACACATGAAAAATGGAAACGATCGACTTAAGCTACTCCCATAGGGGAAGGTGTGCTATAAAGTCCTATGGGTACATTTATAGTTTAATGTTCAGTGTGGATAAATACACTTCAGGTTTCCACATACATATGTTAAAATTTTTAAACTATTTTGGGGAATATAATATTTTAAAGTCTGATGGGGACACTCAAGAAGGATTATGGTTTTCTATAATGGAGTGGGTTTTACTGTATCTCAAAATTCATATGGAATAGTTGGGTATTTGGGTGTTGGGATTGAACTTATAATAGGCATCGTATATATTAATTTTTGTAATGAATCAAAACTAATGTAGTTTTAGGTTTATTGTTTAATGTTGTGTGATGGGTCTAATCCATGTAGTTTAACATCATGTGGAAAGGATGATAGCATCACGAAAGGGATCACAACAAGGAAAGGAATGGGTCTTAAATGTTAAGTTTCTAGGTGGAGGTGTGGATCATTGAGTACACCGGGGATCATACCATAAATGGGAACTATGTTACGAATTATATATAATTGATGTATTAGTGTATTTATTGGCAATGGAAATGATCATGTATTAAATATAATGGTTTTGATCAGTTCATGGTTGGGGGAAATGGATACAGACAATTCCCAATTAGTTTTGATGAAAAACTATCATGTATACTGCCAACCCCATGTTTGGTACAATGGTAATTGGGATGATAGTCAAATATACCCTTCTTGAGTATGTAATTTTAATGGGATAATACAAGATCATATTGGTGAGGGTCCATTAGACAAAAAATTCCATGAAAGTAGGATTCACTAAAGGAGAAATTCATGTGGATAATCATGGTATAGATTTTCTATGTGTTGGGTGTTGTTTCAAACAATGATTATCATGAACTTTTAGAATTTCTTGAAGATTTATATTTGTGGGAGAGAGTTTCTTGAGAATATATCAAGAACAATATAATAAAATCAAGGAGTTGGGTGAGTTAATTCATATAATATTCATACTGGGATTCCATGGAGGTTTTTTGGCTTCTTAAGGAATGAAATTCAAAGTTGAACAAGTTGAGGGATCCAAATTTAAAAATAAAATTTGATATCATAAAAATATAGAGTTATGGGATATTTATATTCCACTCTCTCACAAAATATGACAAATTTATATACCATTCAGCAAGTTTTTAAATGACTTATGTGTGATTGAATATATGTACATGCATGGAAACATAGGTTATGGACTCATGCAACTTCATGTTGTAAAAACTTGTGTAACTTACTCTAAAATTACTTCTTTCATCTACACTCATGGAATAATTTCATACACATGAAACATTGGACTTTCATAGTGCCCCATGTTATTTATTCAAACAAATGGATTTGTGTGAGAGTCTGGACAGCTAATTTATTGAATCCCTACATTGAAAAGATATATATTTTGATCGATATATCTATATGGGATCCACATATAGTAAAACAAAATATTTTAAAACAAAATTTTCATGACCCATCCTCCGGGGCCCGTGTCATGACTACCCCAAGCCCGCCTTCCATAGGCCAGGGGCTGGCAACTAGCACCAAAGAAGTAATTACCTAAAATTGGGAAGACATTGCCTCTATAACCTATAGACACACACAACAGATATGAACAAGAGTAAACTATATAACCAACAAGTGAGTATAGTAAGTAATAAGGGGCTAGAATACAAGCCCAACTAGAAAGTACAAGATACTTTAAGTAAAATTACATTTGGGGAAGAAAGGAAAAATAGTTAAAGGTCGTCCTCCAAGATTCCTACCTGAAGGATAGGTATAGATTGGCTTCTCAGCACTCATCGTCTGTTCGTATCCTCCCTGTACCAAAAGTCCATATGGTCCACCTCTGGGTTCCATCCAGTCCTGGTACTCTCAACCTCTATCAAGGTTTTCCGTTGTCTGTATCCAACATAACGAGATGCAGGCATAACCCATGGAGGGGTGAGTATAACGATACTCAGTATGGAACCCGATACCTACAAGGTCTCAAAAATTCCAAAAAGGATAATCCAAAAAGTATGAAATCAAAAGATAACCATACTTAGGTATATTCCCATATATATACCTAAGTTATCAAGCGATCATTCGCAATCATGAGGATAACATAGAAAAACTGACTCAGCTCAACTGGGATTTTATTATAGGGGAAGTAACATTTTGAACCCTCGGCTGCTAAAGAAATCCTCGTATATCGAGTACAGTGGGCTTGTCACCACAACCAGGTTCTTCCCACTAACCTTGGACTATTCAGGTACTCCTCCTATAGAGTATCATGGGATTTCTGTGTCACACAGAGGGGCTCCCCACCATGGGTTTGATACCACAACCAGGCGCTCCCCCTCATAACCTACAGAGGTACTCCTCCTTTCGAGTACCATGGGTCTACCTCCACAACTAGGCGCTCCTCCACCGTGGGACTTCCTCCACAACTACGCACTATCCACTGAGCTATTTGAGTCACTCCGAGTCAATCAGTCAGCAGTCGTCAAGTCTCAACCAGCTACTAGGTTACCGCACAAATTCTTTCTCATCTCATAATGATCCGCTCAAAAATCTACTGGTTAATGATCCAAATTCCACTATGTCCAAAGAATATGTATATCAAAATTCCACCATATCATATGGGTCTCAAAGCAATAGACGGTGCATCAATCGGATGCCCGGTCTATGAGTTATAATCCCTTTAGTCCTGGGGGCCCAGTTGGATTTGTGAACGATCCAACCTGACCGTATCTAAACTATACCCCAAACTCTAGTGGAATATACTCAAAGGGACCACCACTATCCAAGATACCAGCACCACTGACGGTTTTTCAAATGGATGTCTGGTGCCAAATATATGGCCAAAAGATAGTAAAGGGTTGTAGTAGGCCCGGGTCCGGACCGACCGGGTTGGACTAACCCGCCCGACCCAGTCTGGGCCGACCGGGTTCAGGTCGACCTTGTCCAATGGGATGGCCAACCTGTTAGTTTCGGCCTGGCCTACTGGGCCCTGCCCAGTAGGCCACGAGGAACCACAGAGAGCTGCATGAGCAAAGGGCATCTTGGCCCGGTTCAGCCGGAGCACCGAGAGGGTGTGGCCGGTTCGGCCGAGGGAAGCATAAATGAGGTTCAGGGGCGCGGCCAACACAGGTGGCGTGGCATGTGAGGCAGTGCGGCCAGCGAGGCAGTGTGGCTGGCAAGGGTAGCACGGTCGGGGTGCGGCATGGCTAGGGGAGGGCACAGCTGGGGCATGACGCGTCTCGGGCTGGTTCCGTCGGCGGTGGGTGCGGGCGGCATGGCTAGGGCTTCACGGAAGCCGGCGGGCGGTGCGGTTCAGTTAGGGGCGACAAATCCGGTTCATCCGGGGAGCTGGTGCGCCACGGGGCCGGCGCGGGTCACGGAGGTTGTGGGTAGTGTGGTTGTTGCCTTCGTCACCTTTGACATTGCTTTCCTCCATTTTGAAGAACACCACAAACTAGATCTGTGGGTGGGTCGGACCACGTTGGTTTGGTCCACACCCTCCGCGTTTAGGGTGATAGAAATTTTCTCACATGAATGAAGCACAACAACCCTCCCGCAAAAGGAAAACATCCCCATTATTCATTTTTAAAGAAAGAAAGAACATGGGAATAAATCATACATAAATAAAATTAAACCCCTACCTTTTTACGTTGTTCGTCGACGAAGTCGTGGGGAAGAAGACAGAGTTGATGTCGTTGGTCGTTCGTCGCGTCGCCCGCACACTTCCAATCTCGAGCACGTGTGTCAGTTCATTGATGATGATGAGGAGGGATGGTTGGTCATCAAAGACATCCCACGTCATTTACTTCCTCAAGGTTCTTCTAATGCAGAAGTCGAAGACGCTCCTTACCATCATTCTTCGTTGGAAGAACACATTCTTCATTCTTCATTGGAGAAACTAGTTCTTCGTTGGAGAGTGTCTTTCTCTCAAAAGCTCTTTCCTCCTTTTCCAACAAAAGAATAGGTAGCCAAAAATAATAGATTATAAAATCTATTAATTCATTCGCATAAAATTTAAAAAGGATAATTAAACATTTGGTTGGCCCATTAATGGCATGAGCATTGGCACAATCAAGGTGGAGGAGGTCAATAGGATCTCCCTCATTTATGAGGGAGTTGAGAGGTTTTCCTCAATTAAATGGGGGCGTTTATTCCCTGGTGGTCCCCACACCATAACCTCTCGTGGGAGGTTAGGTTCGGGTGGGGCCTACCATCACAAACTCTCATAGGAGGTTAAGGGGTGGCAGACTCTACCTCCAACTTCAACTTGGGTGGTTATAATAGATAAAATAAAATAAAACACATGTTTATTTTATTTCATTATTTCCACGAAAAACCCAAAAACTAACTTTCACCCTCGACCAACTGTCATCGAGGTGAAAGTCTTCTTAGGCGAATACCGGAACTATGGGTTCAACGATGTCCTCAGATTTCAATTCCGAGAACCGGTTCTAATGTTACAAAAACCCACTTTCTCTTTTACTGAATGTACTTGAACAAAAGATTGGAAAAAAATTATTAATTGTCAACCTAAACCTATGATGGTCAAGGTTAGGCTCTACCCAATTAAAACAAGCCACAAAGAACCCAACGGTGCACTCATATTTTCAATCCGAGTTACCGTTTATATGTTATGGATTTTACAATAAAATAATTGTCACTTAATAATTTTATTTACGGCCAAAAATTGACTTTTACTAGTGGCCCGCACCAGCCAATGTTAGTATCTGCTTAAATGAAGTATCCCCGCATGATTTCAACGGTAGTATTGAATTTTCAGTCTGAGCTACCATTTGTGAGTTATAAGCATTTGAAAAATAAAATATTTTATTTAAATATTTTATTTAAATATTTTATTTATGATTATGCCATTTTTGGGTTTTTCTCCTAGGAGGCCCTACGCCGAGAAAACTTATTTCGTGACTAGGGTAAACCTCCTATTCTGAACACAATATTGCCTTCAAATTTTTAATTTGGGCAACCGTTTAAGAGTTATCCCACTTTTTTAGGAAAAATGCTTACGCGCACTAATTAAAGCGTAAAAAAGTTTTGACGTTCTTTCCAGGCACTCCAGGCCTCAGAATCACACACCGTTAGATTTCACGATCTCAAAATAATTTTATATAATTAAAAAAAATATACGAAATTCTGGGACATTAAATTCTCCCCACCTTAGGGATTTACGTCCTTGAAAGGCAAAACAAAGGAAAAACAACTGAAAGACTCTACTAAGCCCGAATCTGAGCCTTATTCTCCCATGTACTCTATTGGAGGTTCTCATGCTGCCAGCATACGTGCACCATAGGTATAGACTTCCCATGAAGGACCTGCTCCAGTCAATCCTCAATCTCCACTGGAACCTCCAAAAACGTCAACCCATCGTCGATGTCCAGCTCACCATGATCGATGATGTGATAAATTTCGTGCACGTGTCGCTTCAACTAGGATATGTGGAAGACATCATGAACCTAGTGCAACTGATTGGGAATTGTTAAGCGGTATGCCACCACGCCAACTCTTCTGAGGACCTGAAAGGGTCCGATGAACATCAGAGATAACTTGCTACCTCGACCAAATCTCAACAAACCTCATCGAGGTGAGACCCATAGATATATGTGGTCTTCATCCTCGAACACCAAAGGTCTTCGTCTCCTGTCAGAATACGACATCTTCCTACTCAGTGAAGACTTCATCTACTCCTGGATGATTTTCACTTTATTTGTGGTAGCTCATACCATCTCTGGCCCCACTAGTTCTGACTCCCCAAGGTCATTCCAGCTCAAAGGTGATCTGCAAGGTTGTCGGTAAAATGCCTCAAAAGGTGTAATCCCAATGGTTGAGTGATAGCTGTTGTTGTATGTAAACTCCACCAAAGGTAAGTGATCCTCCCATCTACGACCGAAGTTGAGGACACATGCATTTAGCATGTCCTTGAGGGTCTGAATGGTCCACTCAGTATGGCCATCCATCTAAGGATAGAATGCGGTGCGCAAACAAAGATGCATCCCGAAAGCCTCCTCCAACCCCTTCCATAGCTGGGAAGTAAAATGTGAATCATGATCAGAGATAATCGTCGGGGGTACACCATGTAATATTACAATCTCCTGCACGTAGAGGTGTCCCAAGATCTCTACTGAACCCTGCTCTCTAATCGATAGTAAGTGGGCTGACTTGGTGAGACGGTCAATGATCACCCAATTCGAGTCATGTACCCTAGATGTATGTTGAATTCTTATCACGAATTCCATGGATATCTTATCCCATTTCCATTCTGGGACCTCTAAGGGCTAAACCAAGCCAGCTGGTACCTGATGCTCTGTCTTCACTTACTAACTAGTGAGGCACCGAGAGACAAACTCTTCTATTGCTTTCTTCATTCCCAGCCACCAGTGCTGTCGTTGGAGGTTCGGGTACATTTTCTCCACTCTTGGATATACCTCTAGAGGGGATGTGTGGAACTCCCTCAACACTTCCTCCTAAAGTGACACTAGTACCATGGTACGTCATCTGAAGAGAATGATGTTCTCCACACCTTCCAAATATCCATCAAGTGCATGTCCTGTGGATATCTGAGCTCATCCAGTCTCGCAGTCAGTGTACCCACGCTGCGCCTCCCTGACTCGCTGAAGAAGTGGGGGGGTGACTGTAAGAGACTGAAGAAAATCAACCCCATCTTGATCCAAAAAGTATATCTACAAGCGGCTATCTGCTCTGCCGCCTCACTCCGTAGCTGTAGGCCAGACTTCCTGCAGAGTGCATCTGCTACCATGTTTCCCTTCCGAGGGGTATAGAATATCTTTAAGTCGTAATCCTAGAGGAACATTATCCACTCTTTCTGGGAACTGAATACTCAAAACATCTGCTTCCATGAGGGTGAGGTTGGCTGATGCATGAGTGATAAGTCATACCCTCCTATGCAGAAGTTTATCATGTGCTGGATGGGTTTCCTTTTTCACCAACTAAGGAAAACCTCATCCCAACATTGTAGATAAACCACAAATTGTTTTCCAAATATAGTCATTCTGAGTATGGATTGTGGATTTCCAGTCATACCCAAACTAAATCTGTAAGGCCTCGACACTACGACCATGAGGTTCCAACTGAAAAACTCACCTCAAGGGTCATATCTCACTGTCGGCGTAAGTGTGATTATTGAGTCTCCTCCCAAAGGTATCTCCAGACGTGAGGGTCAAGTCAACAGTTTAACTGGAAACTCTAGATCTTGGACAAGATTTTTGGAAGGAAAGAAACATGGGTGCCTCTGTATATTGATACGGGAGCTAGTAGTAGACACAAATCATACCTCGAATCATTTTTAGAGCCCTAGGGTCGCACTTCTTAACTGCATGTAGCTACTCTCTTTCCCCTCGTCCTCTAGCTCCCTGATCCTGACAAGTACCATAAAGGGGGGGGGGGTTGTAACATGTCGAAATGTACACCACCTCATGCAGCTCCCCTAGCGATTCTTCCATGTCTGAAGCTCTGTAGATTCATCTGTCCCTAAAACATCTTCTTCCCAAAACATTTTTTCATGCCCAAGTCTCTAAGACTAGAACTAGTTTCTAGAATTCCCACTACTAAATTTCACTGGATGCATCTGCTCATCCAAGGAATATTCAACCAAAAGGTTCTCTCTAGAACCCTATCATATGTAAGAATTCATAGAGGAATAGTGCTATCTTGGATGTCCCTAAACAAACCTCACTCACAGGTCCAAGATCTGAATCACTGATCCTATCGTATTCATCGAGTACCAGGAACGATCGGTATACCTCGATGAATACTAAGCTACCGACATTTCATCCTGCTGAAGCTATAGAAGCTCTAGAGAACTCTTAGCCACTTCCTCAAGCTAGTCCTCGGCCGCTTGTGAGTCAGATCACCTCGAAACTTGAGAGGTATCTGATGTTGAATCATGCGTAAGGCACTAAGCCTATATGTGTCCTTTACCAGTATCCCAGTTGTAACTATAGACCAATGGGTACTGATATAGATGACACACTACTGGAAGGTACTATCTCTATTAATGGTTCACATACCGAAGCCTCATCACTATACAGACCATCCTCATGATCTCTCACAGAAAAAGTCTAGTAGCTAAGATCACCAACTTCTCTACTGGTTTCCAAACTAGGTGGAAAACTCTAGCAACCTCCTCCAGTTAGACCTCGGATATGTGGGAAACTGTCTCAGCTCGAAACCTTGAAGGACCCTACTACTGGTACTTGTGCAATGCGCTCAGTAAGCATGTTCCATCCTCCTGTGTGGTTGGTGGTATCTACTTTCCAATGGGTGGTTGTGCTGTTGTTACACCACCCGAAGGTGCCAACATAGTAAGAGGGCCCTCCACCGGAGCCTCATTGCTCAGTGGGCTATCAGTTCGTCCAACTCTCGGAACTCTAGACTGCTGTCTATGTGGAGGAATTCTAAAAAGAAACAGCAGCTCTATGGTTAAAAGTTATACCTGGTGAGTTGAACATGTGATATAACTTAAATAAAACTTTTGAAAACACACACTCGATCAGTTGTTTTGTGTACTGAGTCGGAAATCAGAAGAGAGGGTCCTGTTGTATGGATACATCGGCCGCCGCACCAATACTGGACTCCCTAAACTGAAAACCACACTCACTACACTAAACACTATTGCTTCATAGAAAATATCATAGTCCTATGTTTTGCGGTAGAACCAACTCCTTTAATACCAATTTTTCACGACCCATCCCCCAGGTCCCGTGTCGTGACTACCCCAAGCCCTCCTTCCATAGGAAAGGGGATGGCGACTATCACCAAAGGTGTAATTCCCTAAAACTGCTAAGGAATTGCCTTTATAACTTGTAGACACACACAATAGATATGAACATGAGTAAAATTTATAACCAACAAGTGAGTACAATAAGTATAGAGGGGCCATAATACAAGTCCAACTGGAAATTATAAGAAACTGAAAGTATAAATACAACTGAGTAAAAAGGAAAAAAAGCTATTGGGTCATCCTATGAGGCTCCAACCTGAAGGGAAGGTACAGATCATCTCCTCAGCACTCCACGTTCGTCTGTTTACTCCATGTACCGACATGCCATATTTTCCACCTTCAGGTATCATCCAGTCCTGGTACTCTCAGTCTTTTTCAACGATGTCTGTCATCTGTATCCAACACAACAAGTTTTAGGTATAACCCATGCAGGGGTGAGTATATTGATACTTAGTAGGGACCTCGAGACCCGCAAGGTCTCACAAAATCCAACAATGATAAACCACAAAGTATGAAATCAACAGATAAACTTACTTAGGTATATTCCCATATAGATACCTATGTTATCAAGTGATCCATCTCAATTAATAGGAAAACATAGAAAAACTGACTCAGCTCAACCAAGATTTTAATATAGGGGTAGTAACATTTCGAACCCATGTCTTCTAGAGAAATCCTGCTCTATTGAGTATAGTGGGTCTGCCGCCACAACCAGGTGCTTCCCACAAACCATGCACTGCTGAGGTACTCCTCCTATCGATTACCATGGGTTTGTTGCATCACACAGTGGTGCTCCCCATCGTGGGTCTGCCGCTACAACCAATTGCTCCCCCTCATAGCCTGCAGATGTACTCCCCCTGTCGAGTACCATGGGTATGCCACCACCACCAGGAGCTTGTCCACCATGGGTCTACCTCCACAACAAGGCGGTCCCCACTAGGATAGTTAAGTCACTCCAAGTCAATCGGTCAGTAGTCATCAAGTCTCATCCAACTACTAGGTTCCCGCACAAATACTCGCTCGTCTTTGGAAGATCTTCTCCACAAGCTACGGTTCATGCTCCAACTGCCACAAAGTCCTGTGAAGAAGCACCTCAAAGGTTTGACACGTCATAGTGTTTACAATGCAACTGACAGTGCATCAATCGTACGGTCGGTCTGTGAGTTATTAGCCTTCTAGTCACGGGGTCTCGGTTAGATTCATGCACGATACAAACTAATCGTATCTCAACTATACCCCAAACTTTAGTGGAATATACTCAAAGAGACCACCACACTCCATGATTACCAGCACCCACGACGGTTCATCCAACGGACGTCCGGTGCCAAAGATATGGCCAAAAGAAAGTAAAGGGTCGTAGTGGGCCTGGGAATGGTCTGAACTGGACAGACCCAGTTAGGGTCGACCTGGTTCGGGTTGACCCGACCTAACCCATTGGGTCTGGCCCATATTGTTGGTCGGGCCATCCCTTTATGTTCGGCCCAGACCACTGGGCCCATACCATCAAGGTGTGAGGAACCGTAGAGAGCCGCAAGGGTGCGGGGCAGCTTGGCCCGGCCCCGGACAGCTCGGCACGGAAGGGCTCCGCGAGGGGCTAGTTTGGTCGGAGCACCATGAGGGAACGACTGATTTGGCCAGGGGTAGCGCATTCGGGGTGAAGAAGTAGCCTATGAGGGTGACGTGGCCGGCGAGGGTAGCGTGGCCAAGGCGTGATGCGGCACGGGCCTGTTCGGACGGCGGGCGGTGCGGCCAGTGGGCGGTGCGGCCGGGGCAGCACGAAAGCTGGTGGGTGGCGCGGTTCGGCCCGGGGTGATGGAGCTAGTTCGGCTGGGGAGTCAGTGCCTCATGGGGGAAGCACGGTTTGCGGAGGCTGCGGGTAGCGTGGTCATTTCCTTCGTCACCTTTAACGTCTTTTTCCTCTATTTTGAAGAACACCACAAAGGAGATTGGTAGAGGGGTCGGACCACATTGTTTTGGTCTGCACCCTCTGGGATTAGGGTGATAGTAATTGGCTCACAAGAACGAAGAACAAAAACCCTCCCACAAAATGAAAACATCATAGTTCATTGTTTTGAAAGAATGTAAGAACATGGGAATAAATCATACTTAAATAAAATTAAATCTGTACATTTGTTTGTTGTTCATCGATGGAGTCTCGTGGAAGAAAATAGAGTTATCATTGTTCATCATGTCTGCCTCACACTTCCAATCCTGAGCTCGTGTGTAAAGACCCAAATCTTGACGTACATGGAAATTACATTACTTTTGTGGAATACTTAATACCTGAAAAAAACAGACGCCCAATGACCGTATTAGTTTAGTGTCTTTGGAAAATCAGAATGAAATATTCTAATCATGGTGAATGATCTTCAACATCTCCCATAAAGATCTTCACCTTTTGGTTTTCTTACCTAAAACCATTATTTATATCCAAGGGAAAAGAAAACATAAAAAGGGTGAGCTCAAATGATCAGTAAGGGTAATCATAGAGAACATAAAACAATCCATAAACATTTGAATGCAAAAACTTGAACATAAAATCTAAACATCAAAATATTGAGTAAAGACATAAATCTTGGATGTACGTAAAGAATATATCATAAAGGAACATCAGTTATGATAAAATATCATGTAAATAAAACTTTTAATTGTGGAAAAACATTAATCACATGATATGATTTTCAAAGTAGCCAAGGCATTGCTTCCAAGACCATCTTAGTGGAAAATGTCCCTTTCTGAATCGAGTTCACTCCTTGTTTCAGTCCTGAAACACTAAACCAGATTTTCATACCATTCCAGCCATGTATATCTCATGAGATATAAATAATTACCCAATGCATTTTAGGGAGATATAGGTCCTACCCATCTCATAATGAAATCATTCTTACTTGTGCCGGAAAATAAACCTAAATCATCCATCATAACCCAAATAATAAAATGGGTTTCATAAACATCATCACATCATAACATAATCCATACAAAACAAATTGGATATCATTCTTCATAAGAAGAATCAAACCGTTTAAATAATGGAGAAATTATACTTGAAACATAATCATACTAAAAATGTCATCTTCGATGGAGAATATTTTTGATAAAACACCTGAAATGAAATCTTGAGGAAAATATCCTTTCTTCTTCAAAATCATTTTATTTTCACAAAATGCCATGAAATTTTAAAAGAAATGGGTTTTTTGAAAATAATCATGCAATAATGTATAGGTGGATTCATGAAAATGAGGTGTTATGAAACCGTAAAAATCTGTTCACGCCGTATAAGTTAAAAAAACATTCTCCTTGTACTTTTGTCAGAAAAGTCAAAAAGTACCACGTATGGTAAAAAAAGAAAGATTGCTTCCATAACACAAAGTAAAAGTCAAGATGGGTATAAATAACTTTAAAAATACATGTAAAAATATTAAACACTTTATGAAAATATTTTTATGGACATGGATAAAAAATATAACCCCAGTAAATACATACGAATAAGTAATCCCGGATAAAAATGAGATTGCAAAATTATCCCTTACCTTAGGTCAGATATCCTTAATACGTATCTGAACCTCTTGTATAATGATTTAAATAATGTCATTGACTTATTAAAGAATCATATTTATTGTTATTATATCATATATTGTTCACTTATGACTTTATATTTCCCGTTCTTTTGCAAATTCCATGTTAAAGCATCATTTTGGGTAAAATCGTTTCATTTATCGTACGTGTTTTGACTTGTTGTTCTTGATATTATTACTTATATCATGATTTACTTAATTAAAGAATATAAAACATGATTTATATATATAATATATATTCATAAGATACAATATTATATTTGATAGATCGATAAATGGAATGAAATAAACCGTTCATGGAGACTGTAGGTCGTACGTACGCATGAACGCTGTTTTCATTTCCTTATTGAATTGAATGGAATTAAGTAGATGACATAAATATATGTATACATAAATACATTATAATTATTATGTCATAAATTTAATTATTATTCATTATATATACTTTATAATCATTCATTAATGGTTAACATGGAGAATGAATCTCATCGCGTCATGGAGACGGTAGTCTGTACGTATGCACAAGCGATGATATCATTCCCATGATTGTGGAATTGTATTGAAGTGTACGTATAATATTTCAGAATAAATATCACTTTAATATAATCATATATAGTTTTTTATTTACACCATTATACCCATCCAAATAAGGTGGTGGTTTAAAATAGATTACACCACGACGTGGAGACGGTATTCCATACATACGCACGCGCGGTGATTTTGTTTTCCGTAGGATGGAGAGAAGGTGAAATAGGATTGTTTAATATTTATAATAACATATAAGTATATATGTAATACTGATTTCATTACTTTATAATGATACAACTAAAGAATAAGAAGTTGAAGAAGAAAGAAACTTGAGATAATCGGAAGAAGAGATTACCTCTTCTTCGACGCACCTCCTTTAAGCCTTCTCTTAAGGAAGTAGATTTGGTCTTTTGAGAAGACCAGAACCTCCAGAATGTTTCTAGGGAAGTGGAGAAGAGAAATGGGCAGGGGTTGGCCGAGCTTCAAGGCTCAAAAGGGTGTGAAGAGAAGAGGGAAGGGGTGCCCTTTTTATAATGGAGGAGAGGGGCACCTTTGGAAAAACATAAAATATTATTTTATAATAAAGTCATATTCGGTTATTAATAGCTCCAAATTGATTTATTTTGAATTTAAGGTGGGGATTAGTCAAAATCCTCTCAAACAATATATTTTAGACATGTTTGGGTCATTATATTAACGTTATCTTGTTGTTTTAATTCTTAGTTAATTAGATTGGCATTTACCATGTAACTTTGTATTTTTATATTATATACTTAATAAACTAACCATATACATCCAAGAGACCCCCAAGTGGTACATTAATGATTCACCTATCATGATATAGGTATCTTGGCTGAACCATAGATTTTCAAGAATATAATAACAATTAATAGTATAATATTTATTTTAAAAAAAATTATGTCAATTTAGACACTATTTGGTAATTGATTTTTGTGAAAATCATAACAGCATGATTAGTTCACAAAAATTTATTTAAATCAATACTAACATGTCATATTAACCCATAAAATTATTTGAATTCATAAAAAGTCTCAAATTACATTTATTTGGGTATTTATAATATCAATTATGTTAATATTTCCTTAATAAGGTAATTGCTTCATCATCATTGTGTTATAAATAAATTAAATTATTTAATGTCTAAAAATTATAAATAAAATACAATTATTTGGAAAATCGTTTTATTTTTCTAAAGAATATTCATAGTCGAATTTATCTTATTTATCACCCTATATTAAAAATTATTTAGTTATTAAACGTCGATTTTAACTATTTTAACCCTTCTTTAAATAAATTAATAATAAATGTCTTAATCTAATCCAAGTGGACCTAAATGGCCATATTTTATTCCTAAGGTTTTTTGGGTCGAATTAAACTTATCCTATAGAATTAGTAAATGTGTTAGTGTAATAATAATATCATTTTTACCCTTAATTACCCTATTTACTTTTAACCGTGGTAAATAAAAATAAAAATTTACTATTCACCAAAAATTATTTTCATCTCATTGAACCACATTTTAGTCCTTGATATTAACCCTGTCTCTCATATTTTCAAAATTCCACACATAGAAGTGGTAAAATTAAGTTTTTTGTGAATTTCCAAATTCTCCTAGGAGGTGGGTAAAAGACGGTGAAAAGTTCAACAAATTTTTTATATATCTGAAATTATTATAAAATGACTCCAATGAATTACATTGAACTTATAGTGGTATTATGTATCAAATTTGACCTAAAATAAATTTAAATAAAAATAATATTTATTTAAATAAAAATTCGGTTTTTAAATATTAACCCAGTGCTTTCACTATTCATCAAAAATTGAAAGTTTTCAGAAAAATACCAAAAATTCAACCTAGGATAATTTTGATATTCTAAATCCAGAAATTAAGTCCATTTTGAAAGATAAAATTGATAAAATTTCAAAAATTGGGTATTACTATTCATAACGACTAGTTCATAATAATATTATAATAATATCTCATTTAGTGAAACTCGGTATTGCATACTACACATGTTGTCGTGGAAGGTTGCGATTTCGTGTAATGCAAGCCAAGTCAGGGATGGGTCTAGTGCAAGCTCCTTTTGGTGTAGCGTAAAACACAAGACATTAATGAAATTAAAAAAAATATTTTTCATAAAATCTCAGGGTGTTACATTCTACCCCCCTAAAAATGAATTTCTCCCTCGAAATTTGTCAGGGTTATAAATGGATTACTACTCAAAAGTTTCTTTAATAGAAACCCAAATTGTTAAAACAAATACCAAAACTTATCTTTAAAAACTAAATTATGAAACATAAAGGTTACCCAAATTAACTAATCACTGGGTTTCCATGTAGGAAAACATAGGTGAAAATATGGATATGGAAGAGAAATCTAACCATCATGTTCTGATGGAGAGTGGTAGAGGAAATGGCTATGAAAAATCCAACAATCACAAAGCCATAAATTTGTGATGATCTAAGGTACCATCTGATTCATCAGATATAAGGGTACAAGGACAACATTTTTTTTTTCAATATCATTTCCCAAAATTTGAAGAATTTGAATTATAAGAAATACTTACTTTATTTTGGTATAATCTCTCCGTTGTTCATCCCTTGAACAATTTCCACTTCATCTATTAAATAAATTAAGTTGAATTTGTCTTTTGCGAAGTGTAAGCAGATCATGCAATTGAATGATATGTCATTCAATAGGATTAGAAAAAGGTATATACATAAGTCCATCTATGGTAAGATTAATCGGATATGGTTCCAAAATGGACTTATACTTCATATAAAATAAAACTAGTTTCTACTAGCCAGAGACTTCCTGTAGGCCAGTGGTGGGCGATAAAGGCATGTCACACTATGGTTGTGGGTTCGATTCCTGCAACCTTGTCCAACACGAAGGGTTGTCGCCTATTCTATAGGTTTTCCCTTTTCTTAAACTACACTATTATAACATTCTATCAATAATATTGAAAACATTTCTAGCCTTAAACAATAATAACTTATATTCAACATAATCCATTCTAATCTTTAGGCTTATCCAAAATACTTCTTTCCAAAAACATAGTATAAAGAGAACGATCACTAAAAAGGTCATATAACAAGAACATGAATACCATCATTTATCCCTCATATATCTTGTTGGTCACATTCCAATCATTTGAATACCTTAATCATGTATTCTCTTGTAAAATGAATACCCATTGAACCTTAGTGAAAAAATGAATGCTATCAAAAGTTAACTCTTTCCTCATACCAAAATCCAAAAATTCTATATACTCAAACCATGATATAACCGTGTCCATATATCAGTCATGAGATCATTAATACTATCAAACATATTATTTTCTCCTTATCCATTTATTATGCACATATCATCTTCTTTCCAAAAAATATCTGAATAACCTTTCATGTTTACTGGTACCATTCAATATATACTTTCAAATACTTTAGGAAATACAATAGTGTACCAATCCTTAGATGATTCTTAATTCCATAGTACCATTAACTATACAACATAACTCTTGATAAACATAAATCATTCCATTACCTTCTTAAAACATTGACAAAGCTTCAACACTTCTTTCATCTCATATATCATTTGCAGTCTCCTCATCATCATCCACATAAATAAAACCCATATGACCATGCTGATTCTCTTCAAGAGATTTTACCTTAGGGAATTGGTTTGCATAATGACTATACCTTCCACATTTAAAACACCTGATCATTGTTGATTTCATAGAAATACCACTATCCTTATCGATGGTGTTAACTAAACCTTTTCCTTTGCACTTACTGGATTTGTGTCCTTCTTTTCCGGACCCAAAGCATCTTCCAGTTCCTTTGAAATATTCTCCTTGATGCCTCTTCCCACATGATTTACATGATAGAAATTAAACTTTCCTTCCTCTATGATCATCATGAAACTCCATCTTTCTCTTATTAGCTGAGTCGGGAAACTTACCAAAGTTGAGATTATTGATCATATTATGAGATTGCTGATTAGGCATAATAACGATATGTAGACCTCCAGATCCAATTTCATTCGGTTTCTCATGAATAATAACATTACATTGTCCATCATATACTCCATTATCGTGAATTTTCCTGTTCCCAGCCATTTTCTAAATCCCAAAAAGAATAGTGTGAGAGGCCAAAATCATAATCAAGGGGGATTACATTCAATATTTAACATCTTAGGTTAAATTCTAAGATCTTTACCATAATTCTAGGACTATAACTTATACGTATACTAAACCTTAGGGACATCCCTAGACATACCTTAGAAATATCTCTAGGGATCTCACTAAAGTTCTCGCATCCTAGTTTCCAAAGGCTGACTAAACCTTCGCTCAGATACCAACTATAAAGACCCAAAGCTTGACGTGCATGGACATTACATTACTTTTGTGGAATACTTTATACATGAAAAAAACAGATGCCCAAAGACCGTATTAGTTTAGTGTCTTTGGAAACTCGGAACGAAATCTTCTAATCATTTTGAAAGATCTTCAACATCTCCTATAAAGATCTTCGTCTTTTGGTTTTCTTACCTAAAATGTTTATTTATATCCTGGGTAAAAGAAAACATAAAAATGGTAAGCTCAAATGCTCAGTAAGGGTAAACATAGAGAAAATAAAACAATCCATAAACATTTGAATGCAAAAACTTGAACATAAAATCTAAACATCAAAATCTTGAGTAAAGACATAAATCATGGAAGTACGTAAGGAATATATCATAAAAGAACATCAATTATGATAAAATAGCTTGGAAATAAAACTTGTAATTGTGGGAAAATAGTAATCACATGAAATGATTTCCATAGTATCCAAGGCATTGCTGCCAAGACCATCTTAGTGGACAAAGTCCCTTTCTAAATTGAGTTCACTCCTCGTTTCAGTCCTCTAACACTGAACCATATTAACATACCATTCAATCCATGTCTATATGATGACATATAAATCATTACCCAATGAATTGGAGGGATATATAGGTCCCACCTGTCTCATAATGAAATCATTCTTACTTGTGCCACAAAATAAACATAAATCATCCATCATAACCCAAATAATAAAATGGGTTTCATAAACATCATCCCATCATAACATAATCCATACAAAACAAATTCTATATCATTCCTCATAAAAAGAATCAAACCATTTAAATAATGGGGATATTATACTTGAAACATAATCATACAAAAAAATTTCATCCTAGATGGAAAATATATTTGATAAAACACCTGAAATGAAATCTTGAGAAAAATATCCTTTCTTCTTAAAAATCATTTTCTTTTCACAAAATGCCATGAAATTATAAAAGAAAAGGGATTTGTTGAAAATAATCTTGAAATATTGTATAGTAATCTTCATGAAAATGAGGTGTTATGAAACCATAAAAATTCATTCATGCTGTATAGGTAAAAAAAACATTCTCCTCGTACTTCTGTCGGAAAAGTCAAAAAGTACCACGTATGGAAAACAAAATCAAGATTCCTTACATAACACAAAGTAAAAGTCAAGATGGGTATAAATGACTTTAAAAATACATGTAAGAATATTAAACACTTTATGAAAACATTTTTATAGACATGGATGAAATTATAACCCCAGTAAATACTTACGAATAAGCAATCTCGTATAAAAATGAGATTGCAAAATTATCCCTTACCTTAGGTCTGATATCCTTCGTACATATCCGAACCTCTGGTATAATGATTTAAATAAATTCATTGACATATTATAGAATCATATTCATTTTTATGATATCATATATCATTCACTTATTACTTTCTATTACCCGTTCTTTTGTAAATTCCATGTTAAAGCAGTGTTTTGGGTAAAATCGTTACATTTATCGTACGTGTTTCGGCTTGTTATTCTTGATATTATTACCTATATCCTGATTTACTTAATTCCAAAATGTAAAACATGATTTATATATATATATAATATATATTCATCATATACACATATATATATGATAGATCGATAAATGGAATGAAATAAACTGTTCATGGAGACGGTAGGTCGTACGTACGCATGAATGCTGTTTTCATTTCCTTATTGAATTGAATGGAATTATGTAGATGAAATACATATATATATATATAAATACATAAATCCAGTATCATTATTATGTCATAAAATTTAATTATTATTCATTATATTTACATTATAATCATTCATGAATGGTTAACATGGAGAATGAATCTCATCGCGTCATGGAGACGTTAGTCCGTAAGTACGCACGAGTGATGATAGCATTCCCATGATCGTGGAATTGTATTGAAGTGTATGTATAATATTTCAGAATCAATATCACTTTACTATAATAATATATAGTAATTTATTTACACCATTATACCCATCCAAATAAGGTGGTGGTCGAAAACAGAATACACCATGGCGTGAAGATTGTATTCTGTAATTACGCAAGTGCGGTGATTTCATTTTTCATAGGATGGATAGAAGATGAAATAGGGTTGTTTCATATTTATAATAACATATAAGTATATAATTATTACTTATGTTATTAATTTACAATGATACAACTAAATAAGAAGAAGTTGAAGAAGAAAGAAACTTGACAGAATCGAAAGAAGAGATTACCTCTTCTTCGGCGCACCTCCTTTAAGCCTTATCTTAAGGAAGTAGAGTTGGTATTTTGATAAGACCATAACCTCCAAAATGTTTCTAAATAAGTGGAGAAGAAAAATGGGCAGTGGTTGGCCGAGATTCAAGGCTCAAAAGGGTGTGAAGAGAAGAGGTAAGGGGTTCCCTTTTATAAGGGAGGAGAGGGGCACCTTTGGAAAAACATAAAATATTAATTTATAATAAAATAATATTAAGTTCATTAATAGCTCAAAATTGATTTATTTAGAAAATAAAGTGGGTATGGGTCGAAATCCTCCCAAGAAATAGATTTTAGATAGTTTTGGTTCATTATATTAACCTTATCATTTAGTTTTAATTCTTAGTTAATTAGATTGACATTTACCATGTCACTTTGTATTTTTTTATTATATAGTTAATAAACTCACCATATAAATCAAAGAGACCCCAAAGTGGTCCATTAATGATACACCTATCATGATATAAGTATCTTGGCCTAACCTTAGATTTTTAGGAATAAAATAACAATTAAAAATATAATATTTGTTTTAAAAACTATTTTCTGTCAATTTAGACACTATTTTGTAATTGATTTTTTTGAAACTCATAACAGCATTATTATTTCTAAAAAAGTTACTTAAATCAATAATAAAATGTCATATTTACCCATAAAATTATTGAAATTCATAAAAAGTCCCAAATTACATTTATTTGGGTATTTATAATATCAATTATGTTAATATTTCCTTAATAAGGTAATTACTGCATCATCATTGTGTCATAAATAATTTAAATTATTTAAAGCCTAAAAATTATAAATAAACTACAACAATGTAGGAAATATTTATAGCTTGATAATTAATGTTTATAGTCGAATTTATCTTATTTATAACCCTATATTAAAAATTATTTACTTATTAAACATTGATTTTAACTATTTTAACTCTTCTTTAAATAAACTAATAATAAATGTCCTAATCTAATCCAAGTGGACATGAATTGTCATATTTTATTTCTAAGGTAATTTTTAGTCGAATTACACTTATCCAATAGAATTAGGACAGTTTTTAGGGTAATAATAATATCATTTTTACCCTTAATTACCCTATTTACTTTTAACCATGGTAAATAAAAGTAAAAATTTATTATTCACCAAAAATTATTTTCATATCATTGAACCACATTTTTGTCCTTGATATTAAAATTTTCTCTCATATTTTCTAAATTATAATCATAGAAGAGGTAAAATTAAGTTTTATGTGAATTTCAATATTCTCCTAGGAGGTGGAAAAAGATGGTGAAAAGTTCAATAAAATTTTTATATATATGAAATTATTATAAAATGAATCCAATGAATTACATTAAACTTATATAGGTATTATGTATCAATTTTGACCTAAAATAAATATAAATAAAATAATTAATTATTTAAATAAAAAGTCGGTTTTTATGTAGTAACCCAGTGTTTTCACTATTAATCAAAAATTGAATGTTTTCAGAAAAATACCAAAAATTCACCCTAGGCTAATTTCGATATTCTGAATCCGAAAATGAAGTTCATTTTTAAATATAAAATTTATAAAATTTCAAAAATTGGGTATTACTATTCATAACGGCTAGTTCATAATAATATTATAATAATATCATTTTTATTGAAACCCAGTATTGCATACTACACAGGCTATCGTGGAAGGTCACGATTGCGTGTAATGAAAGCCTAGTCAGGGATGCTTATAGTTCAATATCCTTTTGGTGTATCGTACAACACAAGACATCAATGAAATTATAAAGAATACCTTTCATAAAATCTCGTGGTGTTACATCGTGCATCAGTACATTGACGATGATTAGGAGGGAAGGTCGGTCGTCGACGACGTCCCACATTGGTTGCTTCTACAAGGTCTTTCTGAGGACGAAGTCGAAGACGCTCCTTTCTAGGGTTATTCATTATAAGAACGGGTTCCTCATTTTTCATTGGAGAAACTAGTTCTTCATTGGCGAGATCTTTTCTCTCGAAAGCTCCATCCTCCTTTTCCAACAAAAGAATAGGTAGCCAAGAATAATAGATTATAAAACCTATTAAGTCGTTGGCATAAAATTCAAAAAGTATAATTAAACACTTGGTTAGAACATTAATGGCATGCGCATTGGCACAATCAAGGCGGAGGAGGCTAAAGGGCTCTCCCTCATTTATGAGGGATTTGAGAGGTTTTACTCAATTGAATGGGGGGGTTTAGTCCCAGGTGGTCCCCATATCATAACCTCTCATGGGAGGTTAGGTTCTAGTGGGACCCACCACCATAACCTCTCCTAGGAGGTTAAGTTGTGGTGGTCCCCACCTCCAACATCCACTTGGGTGGTTATAATAGATAAAATAAATAAAAACATGCGTTTATTTTATTTTTTTAATTCCATGAAAAACCCAAACACTAACTTTCACCCTCGACTAACTTCCAACAAGGTGAAAGTCTTCTTAAGTGAATATCGGATCTGCGAGTTCAACAGTGTCCTCAGATTTCAATTCCAAGCACCAGTTTAAATGTTACAAAAACCCAGTTGTATGTTTACAGAACGGACTTGAAAAAAACTTCAGCAAAGATTTTATAAAAGTCACCCTCAACCCACACCAGTCAAGGTTAGGCTCTACCCAAGTGAAACATGCCCTAACTAACCCAACGGTACCCTTTGATTTCTAATCTAAGTTACCGTTTAAAAGTTATGGATTTTACAACAAAATAATTGTCACTTAATTATTATTTTTACGAACAGAAAATTAGCTTTCACTGGTGGCCCACACCGGCCAAAGTTAGTATCTACTTAAATAAAGAATTCTAGCATGATTTTAGTGGTGGTCTCAGATTTTCAATCCGAGATACTATTTTTGAGTTATAAGCATTTGAAAAATTAAATAATTTATTTAATTATTTTATTTATGATTATGCTATTTTTGGGCTTTCTCATAGTAGGCCCTGCGTCGACCGAACATAAGTCCCGTATAGGGTAAACCTGACATTTTGAACGCAATGGTGCCCTCAGATATTTAATTCAGGAAACTGTTTAACTTTTATCTTCCTTTTTCTGAAAAAATACTTAAGTAAACTAATTAAAGCATAACAAAAATTCAACGGATCATTCCGGGAACTCCCGGCCTCAGAATCGCGCACCGTCCGATTTCATGGTCTCAAAATAATTCCATATAATTAACAAAAATTATACAGAAATTCTGGGACATTATAAAAATAAACCCTTTTATTATATTATCACTAAGATGGTGTTTTTAAGAAAAAAGGTTCCCAAAAGTCTCTCAAAATGAGTTTTTTTATTTTGACACCAATTCGTTTAGAAATGGATAAATACATAGAGCACACTCTATGGGAGGTTCTCAAAATAATGTCACCAAATAAGGAAATGTTTTTTACGAGCCTATACAACAATTTTTGTGAAAAACTAAGTAGCAAAATGGTAAACCATTTTCTTTTTCTTTGGGATTCATTACTCCTTGATCCTTGTTGGATGCATTTTTTAGAGACTTTAGTAACCATATGTAAGGATACTCCTCTTTGAAAAAAATAGTACTCCCATACATAAGTGTTCCTATACACAAGGGTCCCCATATTAAAGGTTCATTCTAGTTATAAAATTTGATAAATCTTCAAACACAATTTTCCCCATACATAAGGTTCCTTTTAAGTAATGGTCTTCCTATTTGGAAAAATGTTATAAAGTGCATTACAATGGAGCATCACTAATATGCTAGGGTCCTAATATTTCATAAAAAATTTTGGAATCCCATATGATATATAAGAGTATAATATGTAATGATTAATATTTAACTTGTGATGTATAATGGTAAGAAAAATGGCCAAGTTTATGATCTATAAGGACCCTTCCCAGGATAAGTGTGTTTCATCAGGTAGAAAATATCAAAATTTCATGGGGATTTTCTTATGATACATAATTTTAATTACATGGCATTTAATATTGAGTCAATTAACCTTCTTATCCTTAATTTTAAAAATTAAAATACACACATGTTACACATATTCTAGAAAATTATTATTGGAGATAATTTCTTTTGAGTTTTGTGTAATATAGGATTATTGTTTGATTTATTAATGTATGGTAACCTAAATGTGAATATATATTTTGGGAAATTATGAGTCATTTTTTATTTGTATCATTGAACATTGTAGTACCATGATTGCATGATGGTTGACTGGTAGAGATAAATTATTTATCCATCATAAGATGAATTGTAACGATTGTTTCCACCTCATCCAAACCCAAATATCTTGGAATTAAATCATTCAATATTATTATAATAGAGCTTGTAAGAATTTGAGGAATGGATGGTGTTGAACTATGATGATCTAAATTGTATTTATTTCTAATATTTCATCGTCATTATGTTTTGATGGATTCTAATTTTCTTTTTTTCATGGAGTTTTCCTTTACTAAGAGATACCATTATGTGAGGTATTCTAATAAAGGTCATATAATTCAATGTAATTTTTTATTACTTGATTATATTTGATTAATGATGTTCTAAATCTAAAAACCAGATCTATTTTTCATCACTATGATCAAAGATCTTAAATAAAGTGGAAGTTCTACCTTTTGATATTATTATAGTTTATGAATTCAGAGTGTATATTTATTGTTGATTATTAGATTGAGGTGGTACTCAGGGTAAGAGAGTGATGTTTAAAATTTTTAATTAAGAGATTACCAGTAATAAATTGTTTACTTTCAATGATATAAAATAAATGAATTTTTAATGGTTGACATTTGATATTTTAGTGATTTAACATATTTAGCAACCATAAAAATACTTTGAATCAGTTTTCATTGGCCTTAGGAACTCTTAATCATATGTCTAAGGCTTGTGACTTGTAGTGAAGGTGAAAAAGAGTGATAGAGGGGAGAATATATGATATGTTGATGATATAATAATGGTTTATTTAAGTATAAATTTGTGTAAAGAAATACCAAATCAAGACCAGTAATGTCATACAATAGAGAAAGAATAATCAATAATAGTAGTAGAATAAATAAACAAGTCATCATTCCATTTTTAGCTACTAAAACAAAACATGAATACATAACATGAAATATAGTCCAATAAGAATAAAAACTTTCAGCCATATCCGACCATCAATAAATATATATACAAGTATCATGTTGATACCAAAGGAAAAAAATAACTCTAATTGAGGCAATAATCGATGGTTTATTGCATTCCATACATGGAAACTAAACCACCAGGATGAAACTCAAGATCATGAACCCTTACCTAATCAAAATATAAAAAGGAAAATGTGCATTGGAATAAAACATAGGGTTGTGGAAAATAAATAAGATCATAATATTACTTCCATAGTAGCCAAGGAATTGCTGAAAAGACCATTGTAGTGGATAATGTTGATTACTGAAGTGTCACTCTAGCCATGTATTACTGAACGATATTTACTTACCTCTAAAATCATGTCTATCTCATGATATATAAATATTTACCCAATTCATTGAAGTGAGATATAGGTCCCACCCATCTCATAATAAAATCATTGTAATATTTATCACAAAAACATAAATCATTCATCATAGCATAACCTATGATATAAAATGGATTTCTTAAACATCATTTCATAATAATCCACATAAACTAAATGGATTTCAATAAAATAATTCCATCATAAACACAATCATATAAAATTAGTAATAGGTATATAAATATAACCATATGTCATCTTAAATAGAAAATAATTTTGATAAAACATTTGAATTTCACTATTGAGGAAAATATACTTTTTTCTTCAAAAATGTTTTCTTTTCTCAAAATGCTACAAAACATTAAAATAAAAGAATTATTTCCCAATAAACATGAAATACTGTAGAGTATGATTCATGGAAATAAGTAATTATGAATGTGTAAAAATCCATTCATATCGTACAAGTGAAAAACGTTCTTCTCATACTTTTACAAGAAAAATAAAAAAGTACCTCATATGGTAAAAAAAAGAATGATTCATTCCATACCATTTAGTAAATGTAAAAAAATGGGTAAAAATGAAATTAAACATACATAGAATAATATTAAACATTTTATAAGAACAATTTTAGAAAACATAGACAAGGATGATAAACATATCCCAATTAAATACTTAAGTATAAACAATCTCGGATAAAAATGAGATTTCCAAATTATCAATTAAATTAAGTCTGATTTCTTCTGAATGTGTACAAAAATCTTATATAGTTGGTTTAAACATAATATTAACTTTTAATATAATATTAATAATATTTATGATATCATATATTATTCACTTAGTACTTTATATTACCCATTTACTTATCTATTCCATGTTAATGCAACATTTTGGGTAATAATCATTTTTTTATCATACATGTTTGGACTTGTTATTCTTAATATTATTACTTATATAGTGATTCAATTGCTTCTGGAATGTAAAATATGATTTATATATCATAAATATTTAGTATATAAATATATATAGTAGATAGATAAATGAAATAGAATACACCATTTATGGGGACAGTAGGTCCTACGTAGGCATGAACGTTTTTTATATTTCCTTGTTGAATTGAATGGAAGAAAGTAAATGACATGTATATTTATATATACATAAATATTGTATCATTATAATGTCATATATTTCATTCTTATTGATTATATTTAATTTATAATCATTCTTGAATGGTTAACATGGAAAATGAATCTCATCGGGTCATGGAGATAGTAGGTCGTACTTATGCACGAGCGATAATATCATTCACTTGGTGGTCAAATGATATGTAATTGGATGGTATATTAATTATACAGAATAATTATCTAGTTATATTCATAGATATATCTATTATACTCATCATTATATCCTTCCAAATTAAGTATTGTTGATTAAAAAGTTACACCACACCGTGGAGATGGTAAATCATACGTATGCAAACATGGTGATATTGTTATTCATAGGATTGATAAAAGGAGTAATAATGTTGTAACATAATTATAAAAACATCTCATCAAGATTAATTTTCATTATTTATTGATTTAGTATAGTAACAACAATATAATAGTAAGTCAAAGAAGAAAAGAATTTTAAAAGGGGTGATAAAACAATTTCCTCTTTTTTGAGTATCTACTTTTGGTATGCACAAAAGGACTCTGTAAGATGGATTTTTTCCAAAAGGGCGGGCTCTATGATGAATTGAGTGATGTTGGGAGGAAATTTGGTCTGGGGTTGTCTGAGCCAAAGGGCTTTTGAGGTGTGATTAAATGGGAATAATATGTGACCATTTATAAGAAAGGGGAGGGGCACCTTTGGAAAGTCATAAATATTAATTTATTATAAAATCATTTTCGATTAATAATTCTCGAAAAACTAATTTATTTTGAATCTGAGAAGATTATGTGTCTAAATCAACTCAACTAATAAAATTTATTCATGTTTTTATTTTAGTTTAAACCTTATCATTTAGATATATCATTATTTAGCCTATTTAATTTTATTTGTGGTAATAATATGCTAAATATTAAATGGTTAAAATATTAACTTATGTGTTGTAAACTATTCATAATTTGATATTTTATAAAATATTCAACCATATAATTTTCACTTTATAATTTATTAATATTTTTGTGATTTTTAAATAAATTAATAATGTGTTATTTTTAGAAAATATCAATAGTGTCAATATTGAGACCATTCAATTATTTGACTTTAAATAAAATCTCCAAAATAGATAAATTTGTAAGAAAATATATTTAATACACTCTTTAAATGACATAGTCAACAAGAAAATTTGTGGAGCACATTTATTAGTTCATATGATATTTATTTTAATATTTCTAATACCATTTCCCAACGAGCCCGTACCCGAGTGGTAAGGGATCGTGCATGGCATCCAAGAGACCCAGGTTCAAAACTAGGTGGATGAGAATTTCAAGGGGATTGTAGAATTACTGTAGTTGTATGGTGGCAGTCTTTATAGCTGTCACTGTTCGGTACTGTAGCAGCCGGAACTATTCACCCGATTTGGGCCTTTGGGCCACCAGTTTGGGCCTACGGGTCTCCAGGGACTTCAGGTCATCAAAGGCCTTCGGGCCACCAGGCCTTCAGGTCATGTAGACCATGGAGTAGCCTAGTTCACACAGATCAGGCCCCAGAAGAGATTCAGAGAAACAGGAGTAGTAGCAACCAGATGCAGAGCTAACCAGATTGGAAGAATGAGAGGGTATGACAGCTGCCATCGGTACAGGCACCGTGCAACTTTGTGCGAGGAAATGCTAGTCGATCAGCAATGTAAGGTGGGGAGCTAAGGAGATCAATGATGCAAGATGTTGTGGATGGGTAGTTCTAGTGGGTTGGGCCTACGAGTCATGTAATGGGCATGGTATGCCTCTGGGCCTTTGGGTCATGTATTGCGGGTCATGCCGGGCCTTGTGCCTTGGGCCTACGGGTCATGTTCGGGTTCCGCTTCAACCCTTAAAATGGGGATTATCTATAATAAAATAAAAAATAAGGACTTCGGGACATTTGGAGAATAAAACCATCTAATTGATATTTCTATGAATAAAATATTTTTTACAACACTATTGTGTCCTCATTAATAGAAATTATTTCATATATAAAAATTATAAATAAATTCACATGATGTAGATATTTTATTATATTTCTAGATACAATTTATTTTCGTTATTCTATCATGTTTATAAAAATATTAAAATTATTATACTTATAAGATATATGAATGTGATATGTTGTCACCTTCTTTAGTTTTAATAATAATTACATCGCTTTTATGGAAACAATTCCCATAAATGAATCCATTCTGACCCATAGGTGATATTGGTCAAATTTAATTCATCCAATATGATTTTATTTGAGGATGGGGTAATGTTTTTATATTTATCATATTTTTAGTTACCTTAATTTACCAGATTTACCTTTAACTGTGGTAAATAAAAATTACCATAGTTACTATTCATAAAAACCCAAGAAATAAAAGTAACCTATTAAAATAATTTGGACCCACTGATTGCAAATATGGAATAAATTTTTAATAATTAAAATCATATAATGGTCAGAAATTAATTTAAAATTAATTACCATTTTCAAAAACCAAAAAGCAGGTTTTTAAGAATTAAAAACTTATCAAAATATTTTCATGTATTTATGTCCAATTTAAATTTGAAATTGATTACAACGATTAAAATTAGATTAAATAATAATCTAATTACACTACCAATAAAAAATATAATCAAACTGTATAAATAAATTGGATGAAAAGGTGGTTTTGAATTAAATTTTAGCATTTTTCACTATTCATCAAAATATGAATTTCATCATAAAAATACCAGAATTTCAACCCAATTAAATTTTGATGTCCCGATTCCAAAAAAGACATTTATTTTGTCAAATACAATACATAAAATTCTTAAAAACTATATTTTAAATTGGTGTGCCATCAAAAGGAGGCAAAACTGCATTTTTTGAAAAATACTTCGTTTATTTGGAAAATTGAATTTGTTATTATATCATATTCTATAAAATAAATAAGTTTAATTTTAATGTAATATATAATTTGAAATTCAGTGAATAATATTCATAATGTCTAATTTATATAACATTCTAATAATATATCGTTGTTTAGTAAAACTCATTATTGCATACAATACCAACTATCGAGGAAGGGCTCTCTTGAGTGTAATTCAAGTCAACTCAGTGTTGTGTGAAATTAATTCTATCAAAATAACTTGAAATTTTGTGTGACATAATCCAAGTATAATGATTCTTATACTTCAAGCTAATACGGTGTTCAGTATAGCACAATCTAATATTGGTGTAGTGTACAACACAAGACATCAAAGAAATTAAAAATAATTAATCTCATAAAATCTTTGGGTGTCACATTTTACCCCCCATAAAATGAATTTACCCCACAAAATTCATTGGGGTAAAAATGGTTTACTATTTGAAATTTTCATTCATAGAAACCCACTTTATCTAAATGAATACTAAAAGTTCATTTTTAAATAGAAAGCTAGAAGCATAACTGTTAACCAAAGTAACTCATCAATAGGTTTCCACATAGAAGAACATAAGTGTGGAGTGAAAACATGGATATGGGAGAGAAATATAACTGTCATGTTGTGGTTTATTGTGAAATAAACATGGATTGGAAAATGTTTACAACCAGAAAGCAGTAAATCGGTGATGATTTAAGGGACCATCTGATTCATTGGATAAGAAGGTACTAAGATAAAATTTTTTGTTATCAAAATCCTTTCCCTATAGTTCAAAATTTTAGCCTGAGAATAAAAACATACTTGATTTTGGTACAATTTCATCGTTGTTTGTGTCTTGAACAATTTCCACTTCATCTCTTATTTAAAGAAATTAGCTTGATTTTTTCATTCTTCAATTGTTAAAAGATTATGTGATAGTATAATAGGTCATTCCATCTGTCTTAACAAAATTTCATCACATGTTGTCAAAAATGAATAATTCCACCTATAGTGAGATAATACATTAAGATAACAAACATCAACTGATGTATAAATTATACTATCCATAAATTTATAACATTGAATCCTTCCAAAAACTAAAAATATAAAACATTAGAAAAAGGTTAAGTAATTCGACTTAACATTTATCTCCCATATCTAATAAGGTAGTTCTTTGTTGTTACATTTTAAACATGTGAATAAAATAATCTTGTATTCTCATGAAATAAGGTAATAACATGAATTACCCTATAACTATATGGAAAACATGAATTCTCTCGAAATAAACTCTATCCACATACCAAAAATACCAAAATTCCTATATACTAAAACTTGGATATCAATTTGTCCTTATATCATCCATAAGAACATTAATACTATAAAATATCTCATTGTCTCCTTATCCCTTCAGTATGCGCATATTATGTGATTTTGAAAAATATTTCAATCACATTTCATGCTTATCGGTACCGTATAATTATGGAAAACCCAAATGGACTTATATATAGATATTACACTATTCCAGAATAATATAAATGAGATTCCACAACACTATTTTGGAATCCGATTACAAAAAAATCTTAACCATTACACCACTTCATTGTCATACACAACATCACCAATATTGATCGCATGTGACTTTCCTTTTTCCCTTAAGAGGTTTAAAATATTGATCATCATTAGCCCTTGGATTAGGGAAATGGTTAGCATAATTCCCCATTTCATTTCACTTTTAGCATTGATGTTTTGGTGGTGCGTTCTCTGTAGCCTTTTCCCTAATCACATCATTAGAAACCTTTTTCCCATTACTTCGGCACTCAAATGCTCGATGACCTTATTTTCCTCAAATGAAACATTTTCTAGTCCCTTTAGAATAATCTCCACCATGCTCCAATCCACACTTTGAGCATAAGAAAACATTCATCTTCTTTTCACCATTGTTTTTATATTTCCATAGAACTCCATCTTTCGTTTCTTATCAAAAGCATGATATGGATATGTTACACCAACTTCTAGTTCTACCTTGAAAACACAACATATAATATATTCAAAGATAAAAAACTATCTTATAGCTCATTTCGTTCGAAGACATTGTTTTATGCCACTAGAGAATAAATCAACTTTACTTTTAGGTTATATGATAAACCTAGAGGCATACCTTGCATGTCTTGAAAACTTATCCTCGTATGTACCAATGGATTCGTCACCCTTTTTCTTGAGCTTAAGGAACTACTTTTCCATAATTTTATGAATAATATGAGGGAATTATATATTAAAAAACATGTTCTTAAACTCATCCCATTCCATGGATTCAATTTCATCTTCCTACCATATATTCTTAATTAGATTCCAACACTGGCATGCTACACCTTCTAAATGTTAAACAACCAAAAAGTTTTTTCTTGTTTTGAATAGCGAAGGATGGAAAATATCTTTTCAATGGTACTAATCCATTTTTCAGGAATAAGTGGATCAGAAGACCCATTGAAAGAATGTGGGTGTGGCCTCATAAAGGATTCAACAAAATTTTGTTCCCTATCTCCTCATTTAGAAATCTATAATGATTCATATATTCTATAAGTATAGAAATTAGATTTTTCATTACATATCCTATTACATTTTTTTGGTCAGGAAGAAAATCATACCACTTCTCGGTGCATTGATCATTAACATGGTTCTTTCGGGTTCGAGCCATTATCTAAATGCCAAACAGAATGTTGTGAGAGGAAAATTCATACTAGGAAAACAAAATAATTTAGGGGGCGTACATTCAATCTCTAAAATATTAGTTTTAATCCTAGTTTATTCATGATAATTACCATAATTCTTGGACTATAACCTACAATTTGACTTACCCTTAAGGATATCATTAGACATACCATAGAAATATCTCTAGAGATCTCATTAATGTTTTCACATCCTAGTTTCTTAAGGTTAACTAATCATTTTCTTGGATACCAACTGTAGATACCTGATCTTGATGTACATGGACATTACAATTATTTTACAAAATACATTACAAAAATATTCGCTCAAAGACTTTATTAGTTTAATGTCTTTAGAAACATGAACACATTCTTCTACCTTGGAGAAAGATCTTTAACATCTCCCATAAAGATATTACCCATTAGTTTTCCTACCTAAAACCTTTCTTTATATCCTAGAGATAAAAAAATAGAAAAAGGGTTTTCTCAAATGCTCAGCAAGGGTGAATATGAAGTACATAAAACTAAACATAAACATAAGAATGTTAAAACATGAACATGAATTTTGAATATAAAAATCGTAAGTCCTAAAATAAATCTTTGCTGCATGTAAGGAATAGATCAAAAAGAAACATTAACCATGATAAAAAATCATTGGAATAAAATATGGGTTTGTAGAAAATAGATAATCACATAATATGATTTTCATAGTATCCAAGGCATTTCTGCCAAGACCATTACAGTGGAAAAAAGTCCACTACTAAACTTAGTTTATTTGTCATTTCAATCATTTCTAGCTCTTGAGATATAAATCATTGCCCAATTCATTGGATGGATATATAGGTCACACCCATCTCATAATTAAATCGTTCTTAAATGTTACACAAAAATTCAAATCTGTCATCGTAGCATAACCGAGGAAATAAAATGGGATTATTAAACATCATTCCATCATAATCCGTATAAAATAAAGGGATCTCATAAAAATAATTCCATCATAAACAAAATCATATCAAATTAATAATATTGATATAAAAATAACCATATGTCATCTTATTTGGAATATAATTTTGATAAAACACTTGAATTTAATTCTTGAGGAAAATAAACATTAATCTTTAAAAATGTTTTCTTTTCTCAAAATGCACAAAATTTTAAAAGAAAAGAATTTAGTTGAAAATAAACATGAAATAGTGTATAAGAATATTCATGTAAATAAGGAATTATGAAAGAATAAAAATATTTTCATCCCAGAGAAGTAAAAAACATTCCTCTCGTACTTTTTCCAGAAAAGTCAAAAGGTACATCATTTTCTAATCAAAAGAATGATTCCTTCCATACCATGTAGTAAAAGTCAATAAATGGGAAAAATGACTTTAAACATACATTGAATAATATTAAACTTTATATAAAAACATTTCCATAAAACATGGACCTAGATGATAAATATATCCCCAGTAAATACTTACGTATAAACAATCTCAGATAAAAATGAGATTGCAAATTTATTACTTACCATAGGTCCGATTTCTTCCATATGTGTCTGAAACTACTATATAGTGTGTTTAAAAATATTATTAACTTTTAATATAACAATAATAATAATGATAATATCATACATGATTCACTTAAGACTTTATATTGCCCATTTATTTATCAATTCCATGTTAAAGGAACGTTTTGGGTAATAAACATTTTATTTATTATATGTGTTTTGACTTGTTATTGTTTATCTTATTATATAGATTGTTATTTAAATACTTGCATAATTTAAAACATGTTTTATATATCATAAATAATCATTATAGAAATATATATAATAGATAGATAAATGAAATGGAACACACCATTCATGGAGACGGTAGGTCGTACGTACACATGTACATTGTTTCCGTTTCATTATTGAATTATGTGGAAGAAAGTAAATGACATATAGATATATACATAAATACAGTAGCATTATTATGTCATTTATTTCATGTTATTTATTATATATACATTATAATAATTATTGAACGGTTAATATGGAGGATGAATCTCATCGCGTCATGGAGACGATAGGCCGTATATATGCACGAGCGACGATATCATTCAATTAACGGTTAAATGGTAAGGAATTGGATGGTATATTAATTATAAAAAATAATTATCATGTTATATTAATTATTTAAATCCATTATACTCCTCATTATAACCATCCAAATTAAGTATTCTTGAATAACGAATTACACCATGGCATAAAGACGGTAAGCCATATGTACACACACATATGGATATTGTTATTGGTAGGATGGATAAAACGAGGTATACAGTTTTCCCATTATTATAATAAACTCTAATAAAGTATAAAATACTGGATTTATTTCTTTTTTATGAGAACAACATAAGAATAGTAAGTAGAAGAAGAAAATAATTTTGAAAGATGTGATAAAACAATTACCACTTTTTGTGTATCTCCTTTTGGTATGCACAAAAAGACTCCTTAAGATGAATTTATTCCCAAAAGGTGGCCTCTATGATGATTTTAGAGAATTTGAGAGGATATTTCGATAGGTTAGGGAATAGATAAAGGGATTTGGCCAATCCAAATGTCAATTGAGGGGTGATTAAAAGAGAATGAGAGGTGCCAATTTATAATAGAGGGGATGGGCACCTTTGGAATGTCTTGAAATATTAATTTATTATAAATTCATCACTGGTTTATAATGCTTTCAAACTCATCTATTTCAATGATAAAATTATTATGGGTCTAAATACTCTCAAATAATAATATTTATAATTTTTTTGATTTTTTTCCATGTCATTTTGATTTATACTTATTTAATCTATCTAATTTTATTTGGGGTAATAAAATTCTAAATATTAAATGGTTATAAATTTTTACATATGTGTTTTAAATTTTCCATAATTGGATAATTTATGACATTTTAGACCATATAATTTTTTACTTTTTAATTTTTAAATATTTTTATGATTTTTAAATAATCTAAAAATAGGTTTTTTAATAAAATATCAATATGATCAATTTTGACACTAATCATTTATTTGACCTTAAATGAAACCCACAAATAAGATAAATTCAAAACAAATATTTAATTCACTTATAACATGTCATAATCACATAGAAAATTCGTTGAGCACATTAATTAATTCAAATGATATTTATTTTAATATTTTTAAAACCATTTATTCATTATTTCTATCAATAAAATAATTTCTACAACACTATTGTATCATCGTTAATGGTAATTATTTAATCTCTAAAACTATAAATAAATTCACATGATATGGATAATTTCATTATATTTATTGATACTATTTATGTGCTAATTTTTTTCATTTTTATCACAATATTAAAAATAAAATACATATAAAAAATATGAGAGTGACTTGTTGTCACCTTCTTTTGTTTTAATTATAATTACATCAATTTCATGGAAAAAAGTCCATTAAATGAATCAATTTGTACCCATATGTTATACTGGTAGACATTGATCAATATAATATGGGTTTTTAGGTGTTAGGTTAATTTTATTATCTTTATCATATTCTTAGTTACCCTAATTTACCAGATTTACCTTTAACTCTGGTAAATAAAAATTGTCATAGTTACTATTCATAATATTCAGAAAAATTAAAATTAACCTATTAACATAATTTAGACTCAATTATTTCATATATTAAATCCATTTTTCAAAATTCAAAACATTTAATTAGAAAAAATTAACTAAAAATTAATTCCCATTGCCAAAAACGAAAAGGTGGCGTTTTAAGAAATAATAACTTATCAGAATATTGTCATGTATTTAAATCCAATTTAAATATGAAATTAATTCCAATTAAAAAAATTTGATTAAATTATATGAAAATAATCCAATTACACTATAAAACCAATGAAAAAGATAATATTACTATATAAATAAATTATATGAAAAGGCAATTTTGAATTAAAATGTAGAATTTTTCACTATTCATCAAAAAATGAATTTCATTAGAAAAATACCAACACTGAAACAAAGAAAAATTTTGATGTCCCTCTTAAAAATATTATTTTTACTTTTTTCAAAAATAATATATAAAACTGTAAGAAACTATATTTAAAATTGGTGTTCCATTAAAAGGCAGCAAAACTGCATTTTTTTAAAAAAAACTTCTTTTATCCAAAAAAAACTAAACTTGTTGTTATATAAAGTTAAATAAAATACATAAGATTAATTTTAATGATATATAAAATCAAAAATTCAGTTAATACTATTCATAATGGCTAGTTTCTATAATATTTTAATAATATATTGTTGTTATGTAAAACTCAATATTGCGTACAATGCAAGATATCGAGGAATGTTTCTCTTGTGTGAACTGCAAGCCAAGTCAGTGTTGTGTAAAATGAATTACATTAAAATAACTTGAAATTGTGTGAAATACAAGCCAATTATTGTGTTGCATATACTGAAAGCTAATACAGTGTTGTCTATAGCTCAAGCTAATCTTGGTGTAGCCTACAACAGCAGACATCAATGAAATCAAAACGAATCTACCAGATAATATCTGAGGGTGTTATAGTGTTCCTATCTAAATTTTTTGATCTAGATGCTGTGTAATAATAATAATGAATGGAAATTAATTCATTTAAAAAACATGGGATTGTTTGGTGCTTAATAGCCCCTATAAAACTATCACCTTCTTCATCCAATGCTCGAATACTATAGAGGATAAGATTTCTTGCTCATAGCCTAAGGCACCCCCCAGTATAAATTATCCAGGTGAACTCTCAGGTTCAACCTCCGGTAAATTCACCCACATCATGTTCTAATTGACAACTTTTGTCCATGTCAATTCCCCAATATCCTGAAGGCATGCCCAAATCAAGTACGTGGTCTCAGGAACCTCACCTCAAAAGATAACTCATCTGCCCTTAGCTTGAATTCCAAGGGATAGTGATATCTATCATCCAATTAATGTAAATTACTTCTCGACAGTCAACGTCCCATGGGATAGATATATCTATACTCCCAAAATAGTCTTGGCATAGTTGTCTCATGTATGGTGAGCCTCATCGCCCAACTGATAGTCTCATCGTTATCATTTGATGGCTCCTCGCCATCCACATGGATTTAAATAGTAAGAACCTCCAACTGTAATTCCAAATCCACAACTACATATGCCATATACCCATATGAGTTGTCACCAACACCTTAATATATCATTTATCATATGTCCACATGACTACAGATGTCATATTGGACAACATAAGTGAGTAGAAATCACCAATTTAGAACCTAAGACACACCATTCTGACACCTCATGCCCCTATGACCTTATACCTAAAACTGATGACCACCACATCTAGAATATCACGGGCCATGCATATAACCCAATGACCTTTTCACCTCATTGATGACCAAGTCACCCAACTAGTGATTAACAAAAATCAGAATACATATATACCGAGTCATACCTCGATAGATGATCATATAACCTTAAAATTGATAGCCAACGCTATCTCAAGCCTCAAGACTATCTCTTCCTATTCCCATGGAACTCAATATAACATCAAAATCAATTCATATATATATTAAATATCAATAAAATTAAATTTAATGACACCATTTAAATGAAATGACACATCAACCAAATCTTCCCAATATCCATGGCCCCTCAAATGGATCAAACTGATTATTGACTTGTGTGAGCATGGCCATAGTAATCCCATATGGATTTAAATAATTATATCAATACAACCATAAATTTAAAATGGACTCTCTTTGTTAACAAAATGGCATGCTAAAATCCAGTCCACAAAAACACTCTCAAAATCACAAAGAAAAGTAATCACGTCGATATCTGCATGACATGCCTTAGCCTCTAACTCGAACTGATTTGGAAAAATTAGATTTTAGACAAATAACCAAAAAATAGGGTAAAAATAATCACATAGAATTAGTATATCCTATGGTGATTGAAAAAAATAAAACATGTAAGGGGGTGAAAATTCATTCTAAAACGGATCCAACATCAGAGATGGTTCACGAAACGGAGGTCGGATAGAGGAGACGGATCCAAAACAAGGGGAGGAGTAAAATGGAATTCAAACCTACTGTGTGTTACCCATGGTGGAAAAATGGGAAGGAAATTATTTTTAAAATAAGGAAGGGAAATGATAAATTAATATTTTTAATGGGCCACACAGTTATCTGACATGGTTTGGACAATTGTTCACCAATTGTGTAGCTCCTAATACTTAAGAGACAAGCCCTGAAAGGTTATCACACATGATTAATCAAAGATATGTGTGCTACAGTGCATATCTACTACCCATTTAAAACTAATCATTCTATTTTTGCAATGTCTTTCATATTTAGTTCATACCTTGGAAATTACCTCTACTAAAAATTGCAGATGTCTCACATAGCCACATTCCCCCTCTTATATAGTTTGTCAAACCATGCTCTATGAAAAAGTATGAAAAATAGTTCGTCCTTGTTGGGCGCAAAGTTCCTCTTTTGATCAACTGATGGTTATCATGTTTGACATAGAATCTCCTGATGAGGTGCAGTAGTGATGATTCTTCATGGGTGGTCTTTGAGTCTGGGGATGGTCGGTGGACCATCAGATATATTCATGTTTTGGATTGTCATACGACTAGGGTCGGTAACTCCTAAGGTGGGCATCCCACTATGTGGTAAATGACTTGTACCCTTTATGAAATGGGTAGTCTGAGTAAATTTTAATGAGATGGGAATATTTGTTACCATCACATATTTATGTCATATAGATCTAGGATGATATTTTTTAGTTGAAGAAATTGTAACACCCTTGGTTTTTTGAGTGGGTCAAATTCCTTTCCAATTTTGAATTTTTGGATTCTGGTTGGTAGAATGACTTCTTTATCAACCTTCATAACTTAATTTTGAGTGTTTTTGTGACCTAGGACCTTGTTTATATATATATATTAATTCTCATCAAGTTCCTTAGGGGTTTAGTTGGGTTTTGGGGTTATCAGAGGCCGGAAACCCTTGTTCTATAAGTGCACAGACTAAGGCACATGGTTTGGGTAATAGTTGTGGACTAAAAGAAGTAAACATATTCCATACTTTTTCAATGATCATGTTTTTAAAAACCATAAAGGATGGGTTTTACGATCACGAAAGACCTCGGTAGTATTTAGCAGAGTGTATTCACATGGTTTGAAAATCTATGTGAAAGATTCATGCTTAGTGCTAAATGGGAAGCACATGTGCACTATAGCATGCACAGTTTGGCCTAACCATGTGGGATAACCATGCAGGTATTGTTTCTTAAGTAGTGGGATTTTCATGGTTGGTGTCAACTTTTCCAACCATGCAAACTAACCTTGTGGCCCATTATAATTGTGAATTTCCCATTTTGACCTCCCTTCTTTTAAACCTAGTTTGCTCTCTATTTCTCCTCGATGGTTTTTGAATATAAGAGGATCTCACCAATTTCCACCTCCCCTGGTTTTCAATATATTTCCTCTATTTAGACTTAGTTTTGTGATCCATCTGTGACATTGAATTTATATGACTAATGCTTTTTCATCTTCATAATTCTTTTATTAATTTACCTCCCCATATGGTGCGCTAAATCTATGATAATGGTTTTATCCTATTTTAAGGTCATTCATCTAAAATCCAATTTCTTCTAAATTTGTTTGATTTATAAGTTATGTTAAGACATGTGGATGTTGACCCACATGACATAGGTGGTTACATTTCCATCTGATTTCATGAGTTTTTTAGGGGTGTATATTTGAGCAGGCCATTTTGTTGACCTTGAAAGTCCATATTAAATTCACAGTTGTTTTTAATTAATTCGTTAAATCCATGTAAGATTTATATTGTAATGATCCCCCAACTCTTCAATTGGTTTGAGCCATGTGAGGGGCCCTAGACCTTTGGTAGATTGGGTTTGGGTATCTTTTCATTTAATTTGAGCAATTAAATTTAATTATATTGAATATATATATAAATATATACGAATTGATTATTATACTATATTTATTTCCATGGTAATTTTATTTCCTTGTACAAAGGATTGAGATAGTTTTGGTTATCTATATTAAGGATATTTAATCATCAGGCTAGGTATGACCCAATATATATATATATATATATATATATATATATATATATATATATATATATATATTGAGTGATGTCGATCCTCGGTTGGGTGACCTGGTCACTGTTGAGGCCAAAAAGGCATGAGGTTGGGGCATGGACCGTGATATATTGGATGACATGGCCATCAATTTGAACAACATGGTCAAAAGGGAATGAGGTGTCAGGATGGTGTGTCTTCGGTTCTATATTGGTGATTATATCTCACCTGTGTTGCCTAATGTTCTGATTGCATCCATTTAAAACCAAGATCTGCATGAAGGATTGGAAATTCAAAGAATTATGATATTTATGGTATGGACTTTATTGAGAATATATCAATAAAAATATAATACAGTCAAGTATTTGGGTGAGGTAATTCAAGTAATTATATTATAACGAATCCATTGAGGATTTTTGGACATGTGATTAATGAAAGTCAATGTTGTGTGAGATGAGAGATCCAAAAATTGAAATCGACATGATTATCAAAAAAATAGTGAGTTAGGGTTTTTATAGGCCACTATCACACAAAAATGGCTATTTTATATAATATTCAGTGTGTTCTTAAAGGACATCTGTTTTATTGAATGTACAAGCATTCATTAAAACACAAGTTATGGACTCGTGACAATTTGAGTTGTGTAAAATTTTGTAAATTGGATCAAAATTATGTTTATCATCTATATTCATGAAATATTTTCAAGCACATGAAACTTTGTACATGCCTTGTGCCTTGTGTTTTAGACTAAAAAAAGGTTCGTGCAAGAGTTAGGATTGCACATTTACTGAAGTCCAACTACGAAAGGACATATATTTTTATCTATAAGACTATTTGGGATCAAAAACATGTTAAATAAAATATTTTAAAATAAAATAAAACCATGTTTATTATATTTTCTCAAAGAAAATTTTTTTTAGGAAAAAAATGTTCCTAAAAGTCCCTCAAAAATGCATTATTGGTTTTCATTCCCTTTAAATTAGAAATGGATAAATACATGGTCCACTCTCTGTGGGAGGTTATCAAAACCATTTCACTACATAGGGAAATAATTTTTAATTCCCTATATGCATTAGTGTATGAAAAGCATTTTAGCACAAGTATAAACCATTTTATTCTTCCTTGGGATCTATTACATGTTTATCCATTTTGGATCTATTTATAATGACTTCTTTTGCCATATGTATGTGTCCTTTCCTTTGTGAAAAATGGTAGTCCCATATATAAGAGTACCTATACACAATGTTTCCTATATGAAGGGTTCATTCTGGTTGGGAAAATTGAACAATTTTCATAAATAATTATCGCTATACCTAAGGTCCCCCTCATAAGTAAGGTTCCTTGTATTTGGAAAAAAATTGTAATGTTCATTATAAAAGAGTTTCACTGATATGTTATGGCCATCCTCTTTTAAAAAAATAGTTGGAATCCACTAAAATATATACCATTAAATTATATATTGGTTAATATTTACCTTTTGATGTATAATGGTAGGAAAAATAGAGAATTTTTTGATATGTAATGATCATTCCTAGGATATGTAAGTTTCACAAAGTAGAAAAATTTTAAAAATTCATGGGTATTTCTATATTATAAATATTATTAATTCTTGGGTATGTAATATTAATTCAATCACCCATATAATCCTTCATTTTAAAAGTTATAACAAACTCATGTTATGCGTATGCTAGAAAATTATTATTGGGGAGATTATTGTTGGAGTTCTGTATAATGCATGTTTAATGTTTGTTGCTTTAAAGTATAATAAACAAAATGAGAATATATATTCTGTAACTTTATGGAACAATATTGATTAGCATTATTAGACATTATAGTGCAATGATGGAATGCTCATAGAAATATATAGATAAATCCTACATACATCAAAATATAGAATATTAGGATTGATTCCGCATCAATATAACAAAAATATATTGGATTTCAATAATTGAATTTTGTTATAAAGGAGGATATATATTCAATTGGGGTATTTATGGACATGATGGTGTACAACTATGAAGATTTTAATTTTATTTTTTTGAATCTTTCATCTTTTTTATGTTTTGGGTGATTCTGTTTGTTCTTAGGTGCACCTCCCCATATGATAAAGGCTACTGACTAGAAACAAGGGTAAAAAGGAATGATATTTGGGAGACTATACTCTCTTGTAAAGATATAATTACTATATATATAAGTAAAAATCATCATAAATAAATAAAAACGCAAGAAAATAATTATTACATAACAGTGAAAACATAATCAACAAGAGAAGTAAAATAAATAAACAATCCAATAAGCCATTGGTCACTACTGAAATAGAACATTCCTACATAACACACCATATAGTACAATAAGTAGAAAGGGGTCCCTCATGGCCAACCATAAGTAAATAAATATTAAAGTTTCATACTGATATAAAATGAAAAAATATATAAAATAACTCCCGTTGAGGCAAGAACCCATGGAAACCTTTCCTCCCTTCAATTCAAACTAATTCCCTTGTATATAGCTCCGGAGCTCAACCCCTTACCCGATCACAAAATCATAAAGTCTACATGCATCTCAAAGGGCCCATGTTACACCCCGAGATTTTATGAAAAATATTCTTTTAATTTCATTAATGTCTTGTGTTGTATTTTACACCAAGATTACCTTGCTCTATACGCAACACCGTATTAGCTTGCAGTATACGCAACACTATTCTTGGATCGTGTTACACACAATTTTGATAATAGTTATTCTACGCAACATTGAGTATATATATATATATATATATTCAATGTATAAATGAAATATGGTTGGATTTTGTTATATGAAACAACGAAGGATTCTTTCAAAACACGCAACCCTGACTTGGCTTGCATTACACGCAATCGCGACCTTCCTCGATAGTGTGTGTTGTACGCAATACCGGGTTTTAATAAACAACGATATATTATTATAATATTTTCTTGAACTAGTTTTTATGAAAAGTATTAACAAAATTTTAAATTTTATAACATTATTATTCATCTTACACATTCTCTAGAACATGGTATAAGAACAAATTAAATTTTTCGGGTAAAATATGTATTTTTCAAAAAATGCAGTTTTGCCGCCTTTTGATGGCACACCAACTTTAAATCTAGTTTTTGACATGTTTATATGTTCAATTTTACAAAATAAAATTCTTCTTTTGAATCATGATATAAAAATTTACATTAGATAATGTTTTGATATTTTTCCGATAACTTTCATATTTTAATGAATAGTAAAAACACGCATATTTTAATTAAAAACAACTTTTTTCATCGTAATATATTATGTGGTTAAATTATAATATTCAATGGTTTTAAAGTATAAATAGAATATATTTTCACCATTTAATATAATGAATGTCATTAGCATTGATTTTACCTTGAATTCGTAGGTTAAATCAATTCAATCTTTTGCAATGTTTTAAACAAAAACCCGTGTTTATTCGACAACAGGATTAATTTTAATTTAATTTCTGAAACTTATTTGTATTTAATTTTAAAAAATGGATTCCATATTTGGAATCAGTGGGTCCAAATTATGTTAATAGGCTACTTTTTATTTTTGGGAATTATGAATAGTAACTATGGTAAATTTTATTTACCATAGTTAAAGGTAAATCGGGTAATTAAGGGTAAATATAATATTATAAAATTACCCTAACACATGCCAAAATTCTATTTGACGGCTAAAAGTAAACCCATATCAACTAAGGGTTGTATTATATTCATTTTATGGACTTTTGACCATGAAAATAATTTAATTATTATTAAAACCAAAGAAAGTGACAACATGTCACTTTCTTAAATCTTATAAGTTTAATAATTTTAACTTAGTGATAAATATCATAAAACATCGAAAATGAATAGTCTCCGGAAATCTAACAAAATTATCTACATCAAGAGAATTTCTATAGAATTTTTTGGGATTAAATAATTATCATTAATTGTGACACAATAGTGATGCATAAATTATTTATCTAGTGAAAAATTAAGAATATAGTTTTTATTAAACTAATAGTGACCATAAAAGGCACAAAACCCTGACCAAAACTTATTGGTAATGTAAATTTAAACTATAATCATCCAATGGTAGAATATTTGACCATTTGGAGTCTTATACAAGCAATTATGACACATATATTATTTTATTTTAAATGATTCCAAAGTTGTCACTTTCATAATTTAATAAATATAACAATTTAAATATTGTGATTTTAAGATGATAAATTCGAGTAAAAGTATTATTGTGAAAGCTAATATATTTTTATTCATCATAGGATTTTATTTTAAATTTTTATGCAACAAATAGGTATATTAAATAATTATACAATAATGATGTAGTAATTATTTTATTAAGAGATAAACCAAATAAATGGTTTTAAAAATAATAAAATAAATATTATATGAACTATTTAATGTGATAAACTAATTTTATAGATACATATGACCATTTATTAATATATTAAATCTTTTAGTTCAAACATATATTCTGTATATATTTTATTTAAATTCAAATAAATGAATAGTGTCAAAATTGACACAATTGTTATTTTATAAAAATAACATATTATAAAATTGTTTAAAAATCACAAAAATATTTAAAAATTATAAATTAAAATTTATATGGTCTATAATGTTATAAATTAAACAATTATGGAAAATTAGCAACAAATAAGTAATTATTTGTTATAATAAAAAATTTAGAATTTTATTACCACAAATAAACATAAATAGATTAAAAAAGGATAAATCAAAATGATAAGGTTTAAAATAAGATCCAAACATGTATAAATTTGAATGGATGATGATATTACAACCCTATCTCATCTAATCGTTTAATATGAGTCATTTTTGGAGGTTTTTAAGTGGGGTTAGATTTATTATAAATTAATATTTTTAAGAATTCCAAAGGTGCCCCTCTCCTCCCTTATAAAAGGGCACCTCCTCCCTCTCTTCCTCACACAACTTTGAGCCTTCAAGCTCATAAAACCCCTGCCAAATTCACTTTCCCACTTCCCTAGAAACATCCTAGAGGTTCTTGTCTTCCTCAAAGACCAATTTAATGCCCTAAGAGGAGGTATCAAAGAGGCGCTTCAAAGAAGAGGTAATTTCCGTTACCGATTCTTTCACCTTTATTTCTTCTTCCACTTCTTCTTCTTAGGTTTTTTCATTATGAAGTAATAACATCAGTATCACTAATATATTGATATGTCATTATAAGTATAAAACAATCCTATTTCACCATCTATCCATCCTACGGAAAACGAAATCACCGCGCGTGCGTACGTACGGAATACCGTCTCCATGTCGTGGTGAAATCTATTTTCCACCACCACCTTACTTGGATGGGTATAATGGTGTAAATAATACCTATATATTATTATTTTAAAGTGATATTGATTCTGAAATAGTATACATAAACTCCAATACATTCCCACGATCATGAGAACGATATCATCGCTCGTGCGTACGTACTGACTACCGTCTCCACGACGCGATGAGATTCATTCTCCACTTTAACCATTCATGAATGATTATAAAGTATATATAATAAGTAATCATGAAATATAAGAAATTATAAATCTACTGGACTTATGTGTATATATATGTATGTCATCTACTTAATTCCACTCAATTCAATAACAAAAAGAAAACAGTGTTCATGCGTACGTACGGCCTACCGTCTCCATGAACGGTGTATTTCTTTCCATTTATCGATCCATTATATATATGTATATTCGGAATATATATTATATATAAATCATGTTTTATATTCTATAATTAATTAATAATGATATAAGTAATCATATGAATAATTACAAGTTAAAACACGAACGACAAATGAGATGATTTTACCCAAAACACTACTTTAACATGAATTTACAAAAGAACGGGTAATATAAAGTCATAAGTGAACCATATATGATATAATAACAATGAATATGATTCTTTAATAAGTAAATTACATTATTTAAATCATTATACAGGAGTTTTGGACAGTTACGAAGCAAATCGGACCTAAGGTAAGGGAAAATATCACAATCTCATTTTTATCCGAGATTGTTTATACTTTGGTATTTACTGGGGTGTATTTTATCATCCACATCCATGTTTCCTCAATATGTAATATTGTTTTTATCCAACTAAAATTCTTTAAAACCTATTTTACCCTTTGGTGAGTTTTTAGTAAAAGATATGAAAGGAATCTTTTATCGTTTTTCGTACGAGGTACTTTTTGACTTTTCCGACAAATGTACGAGAAGAATGTTTTTTTAACTTATACGGCATGAATGGAATTTTAAAACATTATTTCCAAGAAGCATCCTTTATATGTTTTTAAGTTTATTTTTAATCAAATTCTTTTAGTTTAGAATGGCAAGACATGTTAAGAAAGGAAAAGTGTTTTTGAAGTAGAAAGGATACTTTCCTCAAGAATGGAGATCAAGTGTTTTATCAAAATTATTTTCCATCTAAGATAATAAAGGGTTCTGTTTCTATCACTATTATTACATTGATTTGATTATGTTGTGATGGAATTATTTTTATGAATTCATTTATCTTATATGAATTGTTTTATGATGTCACGATGTTTAAGATTCCCATTTTTATTACATGGGTTATGCTATGATGTATGGTTTATGATTTTGTGGCACACATAAGAATGGTATCATTATGAGATGGGTGGGACCTATATATCCCTCCAAAGCATTGGGTAAAGATTTTATATCTCATGAGATAGACATGGCTGGAATGGTAGGTTATACCGGTTCAGTGAAACAGGACTGAAACGAGGGTGACTCAGTTCAGAAAGGGACTTTGTCCACTAAGATAGTCTTGGAAATGAGTCTTGACTAACAAGAAATGATTCTCTATGATTATGTGTGTATGCCACAAAGTTTCATGTTTTAAGTTATGATTATTGTGATTACATTTCACTGCCATGATTTATCCCATGTTATGGAATTATGATCTCTTTTGCAGGTTAAGATATCCAAAAGTTATGTGCTTATCTATATGATGTGATTGATATTTCTTTTGTTTACCCTTACTGAGAATTTGAGCTCACCCTTTTATGTTTTATTTCCCCAGTGATATAAAGAAAGGTTTTAGGTAAAAAAAAGAAGATATTTATGGGAGATTTTGAAGATCTTTCACCATGATTAGAAGATTATATTCCGAGTTTCCAAAGACACTAAACTATTACAGTCCTTGTGTGTGTGTTTTTGTTATGTAATAAGTATTCCGCAAAATTAATGTAATATCCTTGTACGTTATGCTTCGGGTCTCTACAGCCCATGTATGGTGAGAGAAAATATCTCAGTAGTCCACCACCATTGGGTTCCAATATTATAATTGCGATCTAGAAGGTGTGACAAAAAAATAACGAAATTCAACTCATGCATTTAATAAACAGAGGTTCCCATGGTGCTCAACATCTAGCAAAAATCTATCACCTATTTTAGCCAACACTGGAATACTATAGAGGATAAGATTCTTATCTATTATCCTAAGGAATCACCTAGTATAAATATTCCAAGTGACCCCTCTAGTACCACCACTAGTAAATTCATTGGTACCATGTTCCAACCAATACCTCATGTCCAAATCAAGTCACCAACATCTCGAAGGCAAGCCAAAATCAAGTACTTGGACTCACAGACCTTGTCTGAAAAGAAACCTCATCATCCCTTGGCCAAACATATGTGGAAAAATGATATCTATCCTCTAAATAATATCAATATTGGATCCAGGTATGATTTCTATAGGAAAGGAAATATCCATCCTCCCAATATAGTTTGGGCTTAATGACCTCAAATATAGCGAGCCTTATCCCTTAACTTATACTCACATCACTGTCATCTGATGGAACCTCTCCATCCTCATGGATTTATATGACAAGAACCTATATTAATAATTCCTAATCCACAACAACTAGAGGCCTCTACCAACACAAGTGGTCAATACGAACTCCACATATGAGTCATTATATGTGCACAAGACTCCAAATGGTGCATTGGCCAACACATGTGAGAAAAAATCACCAATATAGAACCTAATCTACTTCACTATGATACCTAAATCCATTAAAATTAGGTTACTAAAACTGATTCTATGAAATCATATATATCCTGGTATATTCCCACAACATACTGACCTTTTCGCCTCAATGACGACCAAGTCACCCAACCAATGATCAATATCACTCAGAATAAATATTTATTGGGTCATGTCCATCTTAATGATTGTATCACCTTAAAAAAGATATCCAATTCCATCTTGTTTGTCAGGATGTTCCTATCACGTTCTAATGGAACTCAATATATAATCACAATGAATTCACATATATATAATAATTCAATAAAATTTAATTGAACAAAAAAATTTAAATGAAATTATACCCCAACACAATCTACCCATGGATAAAGGCCCCTCACATGGATCAAACCAATTATATAGTTGTGTGATAATGACCATAGGAATCTCACGTAGTTTCAATTAATTAATTAAATACATAAATCAATTTAAAATGGACTTCCTCAGTCAACCCAATGGTACCCTCAAAGACGCTCCCCAAAACACTCATGAAATCACAGAGAAATGTATGAACACCTAACTTGTGTTGTTGGATGCCAGAACGTCTAATATTATCCTCTAACTCATATTGATTTGGAAAAAATGATGTTTTAAATCAACACCATAATGAAAGGGTAAAAAAAAATTGGATGGATTTATCGCACCGTATGGTGAGGACAAAGAATAATATAAGTAAGAGGATGAAAAGACTTACAGATACAGATCTAACACCACATACATATCATGGAATAGGGGATGGATTGTGGATATAGATCAAAACCAATGGGAGTTATAAAATGGAAAGATACCCTAGTATTTGTGACCCATGGAGGAAAAAGAATGAGAAAATTAGGTTTAAAATAAGGAAGGTAAAAACAGTACACTTTCAATTTTAATGGTTGTATGGTTCACTAGTTTGGTTTGGAAAACCGTGTGCCAATGTTTCAGATCTTTCTACTAATAATATTGTCCCAAAATGGTTATCCCAATCTATTAGGATATACTATGCATGCTACAGTACATATTTACTTCCTATTTGGAACGAATAATGCAGCTTCCACACAGTTTTTCAAACCGTGCGTAGATGATGCAAATACCCTCTTCTAAAAACTAAAGAGGTAACAGAAAAAAATTCACCCCCTAATACAATGTTTTTCAACCCATGGTTAATGAAAAATTATGGAACATGGTTCCTCCTTATATTCCACATGGTTTACCAAAACCATTTGCCTTTGTTTCTAAACGTAGAAAACTTGGGTTTTCGGAATCCGATGGATGAGAAACACAACCAAACCCCAAATACATTTGATGAGAAATAATAATCATCTAAATAAAAGGATTTTTCTTAAAAAAAACTATTTTAATTAAGTTTCTAAGGTCACGAAATAATTCTTTTTACCAACCAAACTCCAAAAATTTAAAATGTGTGAGGAATTTGACCCACTCCAAAAAAACGTGGTAGTTACAATCTCTTTACCTTATCATAGCTCATTGGCAAGATATAAAACATAAATCCTAAATTGAAATAAACATACCGGTTTTATTAAAATTAACCTAGACTACCCTGATCATAAAGGGTAGAGGTCATCTTCTTCAAGGTTGTATCTCCACCTTTGGAGTTACCTATCCCAGTTGGACCCCGACCAAAAACTCAAAAAAAAATGTAAGCTTCTACAGACATCCACATACTCAAATTCGTCCAATGATTCATTTTCTCTCTTTCACCCCATTAGGTGCCCAAGTGTCGTACCTGAAACCCATTAGATGTAAAATAGAGGAACTGTACACCCCAAATGTCTCACATAGAAACTATGGGGTCCAGAATCTCCTCAAATTCTCAAAATAGAACCTGATGCCTCACACCATAATAAGTACCACATTAGAATTATTCCTACATTCCAATTATCCTCATGTAACTCGCATCTACTCAATGACCTCCTTTCAACGCAACTCAGTAATCCAGGTAAAACACACAACATATATATATATATATAATGCATTTGACATGATTTCAAACAAATAACCAACATCTAGTTAGTCCAAATATACATCTATGGAACATTGTGCACTAAAAAGTAACTTTACTCTAAGAGGAAAATTACAAAACAAAACAAAAAAACTCTATTTAATCCCACGATATTCCCTGGATCATCATTGGTTCACCAGACTGTTCCGACTAAAGCATCATTATGGAATTAAACTAGACTAAACCCCGAATACCTAAAGTATATCCTCTTTATAGTTATGCATCAAGAACTATCCACTTTCCACAATACTGGTCTCATTTTATCTACCATGTCCATCATGATCAGCTATAACTTTGCTACAATCACCTGATACCACTCTTGATCTGATCTCAGAACCCTGACTCTACCCCAGTCCCTGATTTCAAGCAGTCTGAGAAGGATTCATGTTGAACCTCTCAAGATACCAAACTTGTTCACATGACCACAACTCCTTTAGAGGCTTCTCACACTGATTTTGGACATGTCCTGACTATCCACATGGAATAAAACCATAGAAGATCCAATCTGAGGTGGTCTACTCGAGTCACTGTCCGAAATACCCTCCTAAAACTCCTATCATCTTCGATTCCTAGAATATGGAGTATCTCAACAAAAATCGCTTGGATCAATCACCCAAATCATTTAGGAAAGGTCTTTGATGTTTCCCAAAGCTATGTGTGACCGATTCACCACCATTGAGAATGATTCCAACCTAAATATGTTCACTTAAACTTGAATTGAGTTTTGTAAACCATCCTAAAAATTCATAACCCACAAGTTATCCTCACCCATCATGATAGTTATGAATTTAGATAACATGTCGAAAAACACTGCATAGTCTTTGAAAAATATGTCACCAAGCTAAAGTCTCAATAACTCTCAATCTCTCTCAACCATTTACATATCTTGAAAGAAGTTCTTCAAGAACCTGACCTCAAAGTCTCTCCCGGATAGTCACTCATTTCTTCCTGAATGAATGTGTATGTCCCACAATAACAAAGCCGGTCCTCTAAGTATATAAGTATCCAATTTCACCCTTATACCTGTAGGCATTTCTATCTAATCGAATATCATATGCATTTCCTTGATCTGGTTCTCAACCACCTGTGCTCCACCCCATCCCTGAAATAGTGTTGGATACTTCTATTGGAACTCCAAATTCAAATACAACATGGAAGGTTCTTCTCCCTAAGCTCCCCTATCATCCCCCTAGATGACATATACCAGGCTTTCTTTGAGAATCTTTCCAAGCCATGAAACAAAATATGTCAAATTTGGAAGCTTACCCACCTACCCAATAGATTGTACCAAATCCTATACCCACATCTCATGATCCGTGTGACACTTATGTGTTTCAACTTGTGCGTTCTCCTTTGGAACCAAATCACCACCAACCAAATTCTCTATAGGATCCTTGTAACAACCCAAAGATTCATTAATGTAAAATCTTTCTTGATCTAGTTAAATGTATCTTTATGTAAAATTTTTATATAAGATGTCAAATTCTTTGGTTTTATGTTAAAAATTATGATCGTTGATTTTATAGTCGTTGAATAGTGATCACATGATTAGTATAAATATAGGGCTTTAACAAATCCCATTTACTCAGACAAAAGAAGCGATGGCCTCATCCAGTAGAATTGATCCACATGAAGCCCATTTGTCAGAGCTCAGAAAAAAGGTTCCATCCTTGGGCTTTTCTTTTGACCAAGCCTAAGCTGAGCTTCATCATGTTAAGCTTGAACTAGACCGTCTTCGGGAAAAGTGGAAGTTGATAGAGATTACCACTCCAGCAATGTTATCTGAGCCACCCCAAGAGTTTTTCACCATCGCATACCTTACCCTTAGGTCTTATGTGGATGTTTTAAGGGGTTATATAACAAATTTCTAGTACTATGTTCATGTATATTATTTTCGTATATAATAATGAATATACCTCCCTGTCATTTTTTTGAAACATTGTAAATAGTTTTTAAAGTATAAATAGTATTTTTAGTTATTATTTAATTAAGAATTCTATTTTTTTAATTAAGGGATTTTTGAATTAAATAATATTTTAAGAAAAAATATTATTATTATTATTAAATTAATTTTTATTAAATATAAATGATCTTATAATTTTATCAATGCAATTATAATTTTTATTAAGGTTTTAACACCATTTCTGTCAAAACCCGTGAATTTTTTATAAATGTTGGTTTTTATTTTAAAAGTGAAAAATAACATATTTAGAAAATTATTTAGATAAAATAAATTTTATTTCTGGAATCAGGACGTCGAAATTATCCAATGGTGAATTTTTCATGATTTTCTGAGACAGTCAAATTTTTGGGTAAAAATTAAATACCGTTTAAATATATAATGTGTTTTATGACATCATAATGACCCAATAGTGATGTAATAAAATACTATAATATTTATTTTAGGCCAATATATGTTTTACCATTAAAATAATGTGATTTTGGGTTTTTTTTGACATACTTTTCAAAGAATTAATGGACCCCTCAAAATTATTAACCACCTTGTCTTTTTAAATTAAATTCCATGGGAGTGTGACTCACCTCCACATAAGAAACCCCATTATTTTAAGAAGTTCTGAAATTTGACTTATAAAATATTATTTTCCTCTTCCCTTTTCCAAAAACCATGGGCAAAATCCATGGGATGGTTTGTGGTTTGGATTAATTTAATGTAAGGGGAGCCAAACCTAAATAATAAAGAATCCCCTCACATTTCCTATATAAACCCACCAAAGCTCCCACGTCCTCCTCACTCAAAGCCTTAAGAGTTCACCCTACATATTCCTTACCCTCTCTATAATCCTCCCAAGGTTCCCCAAGCTCCCAATAATCCTCTCACAAGCCTCTCTTTAGCCTTTGGAAGCACACTTCCAAGTAAGGGTTTTTTCTTCCTTTCTCATTTTTGTCCAATTTTATTTAAGTTGTTTTTCCCATTTAATTTTAATTATTAATGTTGGGGTATGGATTATCACCTCCCTCATACTTCCATCATTATTTTTTAATGGTGGTGAAACCCTTTCTCTCTCATTAAATTCCTCTCATGTACACCTGTTACTATGCCGAAATTCCGAAAGGAACTTCTCTCTCCTCATTTACATTCAAGAAATACTTTTGTATCATGAATCTAAATTCCATTAAAATTGTTTAGACATGTATCTATATGACCTCCTTACTGTCCATTACATGTAAATATGATGAGTAACCTCTTTCTCTCTCATCAACCATTTTTATGAATTCTTATGTCACGTCGTTAAGCTGCCGAAATCACACTAATTTTCTAAGCCAATGCCATTGTGTAGTGAATACCATGCCCATTTCTCCATCAAGGTTATTCACCTTTAGGCACAATTACTTATTGATTATAAAGTTTCATGTATTAATTCCACATTCCTTTATCATGTAACAAATGATTATGTTTTATGAATCCATGTTTTATGATTCATGTGGCACACTTTTGTATGAAATGAAGTGTTTAAGAAGGGTGCGCCCTTATAGAGGTCCAATGCATTGGGTAAAGTATAGTATCATGATACTTAATTTTAAATGAGTATAGAATCATGATAATTCAATTGAAACAAGGGTTTACTCATTCTTCAAGTGCAATGAGGATTTACTCATTCTCCATGTGCAATGAGCCTTGGTTCATGCTAATTCCATGTTGAGTGTTGTTTCCACATTACCATGTTGTGATTATCATGCTTTATCATGCCTTTATGTTCATGTTTCTCTTGTTCTCTATTTATATTCCTATTGTCTAAAATGTATTGTACTCCTCATGTATTCTGTGTTTATTCCCTTACTGGGCTTCATAGCACACCACTTTTCTTATGCATGTCCTCAGGTTATCCCATGCAATGCTAAGTATGAGGGAATGTAGTGGTCATGTAAAGGAAGTTTTCAATAAAGATGTTTTATTTAATGTTTTAAGTTGTTATGTAATGATCCTAAGACCCAAAGACCCTAGACCTCTCGATCATCCTTGTTGTATCAAGTGAATATTTTGTGTAATAAATCATGTTTATGTTTGTTTTAAAAAGCAGGGTTGTCAAAATTTTATCTATGTGATAACCTAGTAAATACTAAAAAATGGTCATACCCCCAAATTAATATATATATATATATATATACCGTTGGTAAGTAAATAATTAACAGGAAGCATGATCTCACTACCCTTACCCTTTCCCATCGAAATCATTTCACATAACATCTGGCCTCAGGAACTCCTTACCCAACCATATCAGATCAAGGTTTCATATATACATTGGGACACACCCATCTGGTTGAACCATGTAACGTCTAATTGACAACCTCATCACCCAACTTGTTGGTCAACATCACCACATATAATTATTGTCCCTAACTACTCATCTATGAACTAACACCATAAATATATATATCCAATATTCCAAATTAATTTCATCAGGTCCCCTTTCCTTGTTTGGTAAAGTAATATGACACTAAAGAGAAGATAGGTAAGAAAACACCACTCATCTTCTTTTGTTGACACTTTAGATAAACCAACCCCTCTTAGTGCAATCTAGGCCCCCAATAAAAATATAATGAATTTATCATGGGTACATGAAAATATATAAATCATCTTATGTGCTAATCAGAGTGTAAACAAGAATAAAAACACCCATTTTCAAATCTGGAAAAGGTTCTGATATCCCCTCCCTTAACATACCAGGTTAAGGGTCACATATAATAATAGGTAACAATCCCATTCCATGTGTACCACTCTAGGTAGAAATAATATGAACTATTAAAAGTTAAAATATGAACAGAAATTTACACCCCAAGCGACATGGTCCACACCCCATGCATGGGGAAAGTGGCACCCACACATGACTACTAAACCCAGTCTTAACTAATCCTAATCTCTGGTCCACCATAACTCAAATAGTAATACCAACCAAAAAATGAAAAAGGTTACATCATTAGTATCTTTCATAACTTTTCTACTAATTACTAGTCAAGAACTTCTCTGATTCCATTTTTACAACCCTAACCCATTTATCAACTCGATCAATGCTTCGTGTTGTGTTACACTGGCCTTAGGTGCACCACAACATACACCAAAGGCTATTGACTAGCTGCGATGGTGAAAAGGAGTGATAGTGGGGAGACTATACAATATTTTTATGATAATTTTTTTATATAAATATAAATAAGTAGAATGATAGACAGAATCAAGACCAGAAATTACATAAAATATCAAATGCATAATCAATAATAATAGTGGAATAAATAAATAATCCAATATTTCATTTTTAGCTACAAAAATAGAACATGTATACATAGTATTTCTTACAGTACAATATATAGAAAATGATCACACATGGTCAGCCATCAGTAAATACATATATAGATTACATGTTGTAAAATGTAAAAAAAACTCCAATTGAGGAAGGAATCCACGGTTCCTTTCCTTTCAACCATGCCAACTCAATCACTAGGATCCATCTTCAAGCCCAAACCCTTACCTGATACTAGAAGCATAAGGTGTACTTGTGTCTTCGAGTGCTTGTGTATGGGGTGAGAATGAGTCTCAATAGTCCACCACCAATGTGTGATTATCATATATTTATGATCAAGATGTTGTGTATAAAAATAAATAACGAAAACAAATGCACTTAATAAACACTATCTTCCCTAGCGCTTAACATCCACCAGGAAGCTATCACCTACTTCAACAAATGAAAGAATACTTTAGAGAAGAGGATCCTTAGAACATATCCTAAGAAATACCAGAGAAAAAATCTTCTAGGTGAACCCTCATGTTCCACTTCTATTAATGTTACCAGCACCATGTTCCAACCGACACCTCCGATTTAATTCAAGTCACTTACTTCTTGAAGGCATTCCAAAATCAATTACCTAGTCTCATGGACCTCAGCTGAAGAAAAACATCGTCGGTCCTTGTCCTACCATTAGAGGAACGTAGATATCTATCCTCCAATTAACATTAATGCTAACTCAATAGTTAACGTCCTACAAACAATGATATATGTCCTCCCAATATAGTTATGGGCCAATGACCTCAAGTATGGTGACCCTCATACCCCAACTGATAGTCTCATAAATATCATTCAATGACTTCTCACCATCCAAGAGGAATTATATGGAAATAAAATCCAACAATAATTCCAAATCCGCAACTATCGAAGGCATATACCGACAAGAGTGTCCAATACCACATCAATATCTCAGTCATCCTATGTGAAAACGACTCCAAAAGTTGAATTAGACAACACAGATGAGTAGTAATCACCAATTTATAAACTAATCCACTCCATTATAGAACCTTCTACCCCTATGCCCATGTCACCCAAATGGATTTCATGACATCTCACATATCTCGAGCCAAGCCCACAACCTGATGAACTTTTCTGTAGAGTCCCGAAGCTTGACATACATATATATTACATTGCGTTTGTAGAATACATAATACATATCAAAAACAGACACACAAGGACCGTAATAGTTTACTGTCTTTGGAAACTTGGAACGTAATCTTCTAATCGGGGTGAAAGATCTTCAACATCTCCCATAAAGATCTTCCACTTTTTGTTTCCTTGCCTAAAACCTTTCTTTTAATCCTGGGGGAAAATAAAACATAAAAAGGGTGAGCTCAAATGATCAGTAAGGTTAAGCATGGGTAAAATAAAACATACCATATACATTTGAACTAAAAACATGAACATAATGTTTAAACATCAAAATCTTGAGCAACGACTTAAAACATGGAAGTACATAAGGCATAGATCATAATGGAATATAAATCATGATAACATAGCATGGGAATAAAACATGTAATTGTGGAATCCATTATGCACATGTAATTATTTCCATAGTAGCCAAGGCATTGTTGCCAAGACCATCTCAGTGGACAAAGTCCCTTTCTAAATCGAGTTCACTCCTCGTTCCAGTCCTGTAATATTGAATCAGATTAACATACCATTCCATCCATGTATATCTTATGAGATATAAATATTTACCCAATGAATTGGAGGGATAAATAGGTCCCACCCATCTCATAATTAAATCATTCTTACTTGTGCCACAAAATAAACATACATCATTCATAATAACCCAATAAATAAAATGGGTTTCATAAACATCATCCCATCATCAAATAAAGAAATGGATATCATTTCATAATAATAAAAGTGAAACCTTGTAAATCATAGAGACATGATACTTGAAACATACACATATGAAATAATGTCATCTTAGATGAAAAATGGTTTTGATAAAACACTTGAAATGAATTCTTGAGGAAAATATCCTTTCCTCTTCAAAATCATTCTATTCTAACAAAATGTCATGTAATTTTAAAAGAAAAGGATTTTGTTGAAAATAGTCATGAAATATTTTGGAGTAATCTTCATGAAAATATGGCTTTATAAAACCGTAAAAATTCGTTCGTGCTGTATAAGTTAAAAAACATTCTTCTCGTACTTTTGCCGGAAAAGTCAAAAAAGTACCTCGTAACGTAAAACAAAAGAAATATTCCTTACATACCATGTAGTAAAAGTCAAAAATGGGTAAAAAGGACTTTAAACATACATGAAATTTTTTTTATAAAACATGTACATGGATAATAACAATAACCCCAGTAAATATTTACGAATAAACAATCTCGGAAAAGAATGAGATTGGAATATTTATCCCTTACCTTAGATCTGATATGATTCGTACGTATATGAACCTCCTATATAATGATTTAAATAATATCATTGACTTATTACAGAATCATATTCATTGTTATGATATCATATATGGTTCACTTGTGACTTTATATTACCCGTTCTTTTGTAAATTCCATGTTAAAAGCATTTTGTGTAAAATCATTTCATTTGTCGTCCGTGTTTTGACTTGTAATTATTTATATGATTACTTAGATCATGATTACTTAATTCTAGAATATGAAACATGATTTATATATAATATATATTCATAATATACATATATATAATAGATCGATAAATGGAACGAAATACACCGTTCATGGAGACAGTAGGCCATACGTACGCATGAACGTTGTTTTCGTTTCCTCATTGAATTGAATAGAATTAATTGTTTGACATACATATATATATACATAAATACTGTATCATTATTATGTCATATATTTCATTATTACTTAATATATATACTTTATAATTATTTATGAATGGTTAATCATTGAGAATGAATCTCATCGCGTCGTGGAGACGGTATTCCGTACGTACGCACGAGCAGTGATATCGTTCCCATGATCGTGGAATTTTATTAGAGTGTATGTATACAATTACAGAATCATAAATACTTGAAAATAATCATAAATAGTTATTTATTTTCACCATTATACCCATCCAAGTAAGGTGGTGGTGGAAAATAGATTACACCACAGCGTGGAGACGGTATTCCGTACGTACGCACGCGCGATGATTTCGTTTTCCGTAGGATTGATTGATGGTGAAATAGGGTTGATTAATACCTATAATAACATATCAGTATATGAGGGATACTAATTTTATTACTTCATAATGAAACAACTAAAGAAGAAGAAGTGGAAGAAGAAATAAAGTTGAAAGAATCGGTAACGGAAATTACCTCTTCTTTGAAACCCCTCTTTGAGACCTCCTTTTAGGGCACTAAAATTGGTCTTTGAAGAAAACCAGGACCACTATGATGTTTATAGGGAAGTGGAGAAGAGAATTTTGAATGGGTTAGCAGAACTTTAAGGCACAATGTGGTTTGAGGAAGAGAGGGAGGAGGTTCCCTTTTATAAGGGAGGAGAGAGGCACCTTTCGAATAACTAAAAAATATTATTTTATTATAAAGACATATTCGGTTTTAATAGCTCCAAATTGATTTATTTCGAAGCTAAGGTGGGGATGGGTCTAAATAATCTCATCAAATATAATTTGGAAATGTTTAGTTTACTATTTTAACCTTATCATTTAGATTTAAATTTAAGTTAGATAATTTTACTTTTACCGTGTCTTTTTGTGTTCTTACACTATAAGGTTAACAAACATAATATGACAAGCCAAACGAACCTCAAGTTGTTTATTATTTATATATATAACCTTATCTAAGTCTTTTTGAAGAGGCTAATATTTTTAGGAATAAAATAACAATTAATAATATAATATTTGTTTTAAAAACTATTTTATGTCAATTTTGACACTATTTAGTAATTGATTTTTGTGAAAATCATAACAGAATGATTAGTTCTAAAAACGTTAATTAAATCAATACTAACATGTCATAGTAACCTAGAAAATCCGTGGAATTTATAAAAAGTCTCAAATTATATTTATTTGGGTATTTATAACGTCAATTATATCAATATTGTATTAAAAAGATAACTACTGCATCATCTTTGTGACATAAATAAATTAAATTATTTAATGTATAAAAATTAAAAATAAAATACCATTACGTAGAAAATCGTTTTAAATTTCTAATTAATATTTATAGTCGAATTTATCTTATGTATAACCCTATATTAAAAATTATTTACTTATTAAACTTTGATTTTAACTATTTTAACCCTTCTTTAAATAAATTAATAATAAATGTCCTAATCTAATCCAAGTGGGAATAAATGGTCATATTTTATTCCTAAGGTTGTTTTTTTGTCGAATTAAACTTATCTAATAGAATTAGGACTTGTGTTAGGGTAATAATAATATAAATTTGACCATTAATTACCCTATTTACTTTTAACCGTGGTAAAAAAAGTAAAAAGTTACTATTCACCAAAAATTATTTTCATCTCATTGGACCAAATTTTAGTCCTTGATATTAACCGTGTCTCTTGGATTTTCAAAATTCCACTCACAGAAGCGGTAAAATTAAGTTTTATGAAAAATTCATTTTTTTAACTACCACTTAGTGGTTTCACTATTAATAAAAAAATCACAGTTTCCAGAAAAATACCAAAAATTAGGCCTAAGCTATATTTGATATTATGAACTAAAAAATTATGTCTATTTCACCAAATTCAAAACATATTAGTTGCATTAATTAATTTAAAAATTAATTCCCATCGTCAAAACAAATGGCGTGTTCTTAAGAGATAATAATTGTCAAAAGATTGACACTTGTTTATGTCTGGTTTAAATGTGAAATTACATCAAATGACCAACATTGTATTAAATTCTAAGAATATATTCTAAATATACTTTAAAACCACTCAAATTAATAATTTATAACTATTAATTATTTCGATTAAAAAGGTTGTTTTTATTAAAATTTAGTAATTTTCACTATTCATCTGAAAATGAAAGTTATCCGAAAAGTACCAAAATTTCACCCTAAGATAATTTTGATATTACGAATCCAAAAATGAAGTCCATTTTGAAAGATAAAATTTATAAAATTTCAAAAAGTGGGTATTACTATTCATAATAGCTAGTTCATAATAATATTATAATAATATCTCGTTTAGTGAAACTCGGTATTGCGTACTACACACGCTATCGAGGAAGGTTGTGATTGCGTGTAATGCAAGGCAAGTCAAGGATGCATGTTTTGCAAGCTCTTTTTTGTGTAGTGTACAACACAAGACAATAATGAAATTAAAAAGAATATTTTTCTTAAAATATCGGGGTGTTACATTCTACCCCCTTAACATGAATTTCGCCTTCGAAATTCATCGGGGTTATTAATTGTTTACTACTAAAAAGTTTCTTTAATAGAAACCCACATCATAAAAAGGAATACCAAAACTTGGATTTTAAAACTAAAGAATTAAACGTAACAGTTACCCAAATTAACTCATCAGTGTGTTTCCATGTAGGAGAACATAAGTGAAAATATGGATATGGAAGAAAAATCTAACCATCAAGTCCTGATGGAGAGTGGTACAGAACATGGCTATGAAAAATCCATCAATCAAAAAGACATAGATTTGTGATGATCTAAGGTACCATCTGATTCATTGGATATAAGGGCACTAGGACAACATTTTTGGTTTTCAAGATCATTTCCCTAAAGTTGATGAAATTGGAATTAGAAGAAATACTTTCATGATTTTGGTACAGTCTCACCGTTGGTCGTTCTTTGGATAATTTCCACTTCATCTCTTAAAGAAATGAAGTTGAATTTGTCATTCATGAAGTGTTAGCAGATCATGTGATTGAATGGTGGTTCATTCCATCTATCTCAAACAAAAGGTTAGAAAAGTTATCAAAAATACATAAGTCCATCTATTGTGAGATTAATCATATATGGTTCCTAAAATGGACTTATACTTCATATATCATACTGCTTAATATAATAAAACTAGTTTCTACTAAATAGAGACTTCTTGTAGGCCAGTGGTAGGCAATAAAGGCCAGCCACACTTCGGTTGTGGGTTCGATACCCACAGCCTTGTCCGACGCGATGGGTTGTTGTATATCCTGCAGGTTGTCCTTTTTCTAAAAATACATTACTATAACATCCCATAAATAATATCGAAAAAACTTTTATCCTTAAACAATACTAACTTATATACAACATAATCCCTTCCAATCTTTTGGCTTATCCAAAATACTGTTGTCTAATCTCATATTATAGTGAAAATGATTACCAAAGAGTTCATACAACTAGCATGTTAATACCATCGTTGATCCCCATATATCATTAGATATGTCTTGTTGGTCACATTACAAACATTAGAAGGCCTTAATCTTGTATTCTCTTGAAAAATTAATACCCATTAAATTCTAGTGAAAACATGAGTGCTGTCAAAAGTTAACTCTTTTTACATACCAAAACCTCGAACCATGATATAGCTATTTCCTTATATCAGTCATGAGCTCATTAATACTTTCAAACATTTCATTTTATCATTTTCCCTTCATTATGTGCATATCATATTTTTTCCAAAAATATCTCAATCACTTTCCATGGTTACCGATACCATAAAAATATTGAAAACCACAATAGACCAATATATAAATATTCCAATATTCCACGATACTATATACAACATTATTTTGGAATCCCATTACATAAACACTTAATCATTCCACCACATCATTAAAGTGTTGGTGGTGCCTTCTCTGCAGTCTTTTCTTTATTCACATCAATAGACACCCTTTTTCCATTACTTCAACACCCAGCTACTCGATGACCTTCTTTTCCACACTTAAAACATTTTCTAGTCCCTTTAAGACAATCTCCACCATGCTTGTTTCCACACATTGAGAATAAGGAAACATTCATCTTCTTTTCACCATTATTCTGAGATTTCTCCTTGAACTCCATCTTTCGTTTCTTGTCAAAACTATGAGATGGATAAGTAACACCAACTTCTATTTCTACCTTGATAGCACAACGCAATATTTCTTCATAGCTACTGAAGTCTCTTATAGAAAATGCCTTTCGAAGATTTGGTTTTAAGCCGCTGAAGAATTGATCAACATTACTTTTGGGTTGGATGATAAAGCCAGATGCATACCTTGAAAGCCTTGTAAAATTCACTTCGTATACACCAATAGATTCATCATCCTTTTTCTTTAGTTCAAGAAAATCTTTCTCCATCTTTGTTCGAATAATACGAGGGAAGTACTAATTGAAAAATAAGTTCTTGAACTCGTCCCATTCCATGGACTCAATTTCATCTCTTGGCCTCGTGTTCTTGATAAGATTCCACCATTTATCAACTTCACCTTCCAAATGATATACTTCTAAGATGACTTTATCATGTTCAGAACATTGAATAACTGAAAATATCTTTTCTGTGGTACTGATACATTGTTCAGCAACAAGTGGATCAGAAGACCCACTGAAAGAAGGTGGACGTTGCCTCATGTAGCACTCAATAGAATATTGTTCCCTTCTCTGCTCATTTGGAATTCCAGAATGATTCAAAGCTTCTGTAAGTATAGAAATAAGATTTTTCACTCCATCTCCCATAACATTTGTTTGTTCAGGAGGACAATCATTTCATTGTCCATTGCATTGATCAACACGGTTCCTTCGGGTTCCATCCATCGTCTAAAACCCAAAATGAATAGTGTGAGAGGCAAAAATCATTCTAGGGAAAACAACATAATCAAGGGGGAGTACCTTCAATATCTAACATCTTAGGTTTAATTATATGATCGTTACTGTAATTCTAGGACTATAACCTATACTTATACTTAACCTTATGGACATCCCTAGACATACTTTAGAAATATCTCTTGGGATCTCACTAATGTTCTCGCATCCTAGTTTCCAAAGGTTGACTAAACCTTTCCTCTGATACGAACTGTAGTGACCCGAATCTTGACGTACATTGATATTACATTACTTTTTCGGAATACATAATACATAAAAAAAACAGACACACAAGGATTGTAATAGTTTAGTGTCTTTGGAAACTTAGAACGTAATATTCTAATCGTGGTGAAAGATCTTCAACATCTTCAATAAAGATCTTCCCCTTTCTTTTTCCTTACCTAAAACCTTTCTTTTAATCCTGGGGGAAAATAAAACATAAAAACGTTGAGCTCAAATGCTCATTAAGGGTAAGCATGGATAAAATAAAACATACCATATACATTGGAACTTAAAAACATGAACATAATGTTTAAACATCAAAATCTTGAGAAAAAAATTAAAACATGGAAGTACATAAGGCATAGATCATAATGGAACATAAATCATGATAACATAGCATGGGAATAAAACACGTAACTGTGGCATCCATTAATCACATGTAATGATCTCCATATTAGCCAAGGCATTGCTGCTAAGACCATCTTAGTGGAAAAAGTCCCTTTCTGAATTGAGTTCACTCCTCGTTCCAGTCCTGTAATACTGAACTGGATTAACTTACCGTTCCAGCCATGTCTATCTCATGAGATATAAATCTTTACCCAATGGATTGGAGGGAGATATAGGTCCCACCCATCTCATAATGAAATCATTCTTACTTGTGCCAAAAAATAAACATACATCATTCATAATAACCCAATAAATAAAATGGGTTTCATAAACATCATCCCATCATCAAATAAAGAAATGGATATCATTTCATAATAAGAAAATTGAAACCATGTAAATCATAGAGACATGATACTTGAAACATATACATATGAAATAATGTCATCATAGATGAAAAATGGTTTTTATAAAACACTTGAAATGAATTCTTGAAAAAAATATCCTTTCTTCTTAAAAATCATTCTCTTTTCAAAAAATATCAGGCAATTTTAAAAGAAAAGAATTTTGTTGAAAATAGGAATGAAATATTTTGGAGGAAGCTTCATAAAAATAAGGCATTCTAAAGCCGTAAATATCCATTCGTGCTGTATATGTTAAAAAAACATTCTTCTCGTACTTTTGCCGGAAAAGTAAAAAAAGTACCTCGTAACGTAAAACAAAAGAAAGATTCTTTACATACCATGTAGTAAAAATCAAAAATGGGTAAAAAGGACTTTAAAAATACATGAAAACATTTTTATAAAACATGTACATGGATAATAACAATAACCCCAGTAAATATTTATGAATAAACAATCTCGGATAAGAATGAGATTGGAATATTTATCACTTACCTTAGGTTTGATATGCTTCGTACATATCCGAACCTCCGGTATAATGATTTAAATAATGTCATTGAATTATTACAGAATCATATTCATTGTTATTATATCATATATGTTTCACTTGTGACTTTATATTACCCGTTCTTTTGTAAATTCCCTGTTAATGAGCGTTTTGGGTAAAATCGTTTAATTTGTCGTCTGTGTTTTGACTTGTAATTATTCATATGATTACTTAGATCATGATTACTTATTTACATAATATAAAACATGATTTATATATAACATATATTCAGAATATACATATATATATAATATATCTATAAATGGAAAGAAATACATCGTTCATGGAGACGGTAGGTTGTACGTACGCATGAACGTTGTTTTCATTTCCTCGTTGAATTGAATGGAATTAATTGGATGACATACATGTATATATACATAAATACAGTATCATTATTAAGTCGTATATTTCATGATTACTTATTATATATACTTTATAATCATTTATGAATGGTTAATCCTTGAGAATGAATCTCATCGCGTCGTGGAGACAGTATTCTGTACGTACGCACAAGCGATGATATCGTTCACATGATCGTGGAATTTTTTTGGAGTGTATGTATAAAATTACAGAATCAATAATACTTTACAATAATCATATATAGTTATTTATTTTCACCATTATACCCATCCATGTAATGTGGTGGTGGAAAATAGATTACACCACGGCGTGGAGACGGTATTCCGTACGTACGCATGCGCGGTGATTTCGTTTTCTGTAGGATGGATAGATGGTGAAATAGGGTTGTTTCATTAATATAATAACATATAATTATATTAGTGATACTGATGCTATTACTTCATAATGAAACAACTAAATAAGAAGAAGTGGAAGAAGAAATAAAGTTGAAAGAATCGATAACAGACATTACCTCTTCTTTGAAACGCCTCTTTGAGACCTCCTTTTAGGGCACTAAAATTGGTCTTTGAAGAATACCAGGACCTCTAGGATGTTTCTAGGGAAGTGGATAAGAGAATTTGGTAGGTTTTGGACGATCTTGAAGGCTCAAAGTGGTGTGAGGAAGAGAGGGAGGAGGTTCCCTTTTATAAGGGAGGAGAGTGGCACCTTCGGAATAACTAAAAATATAATTTTATTATAAAGCCATATTCGGTTTTAAATAGCTCCAAATTGATTTATTTCGAAGCTAAGGAGGGTATGGGTCGAAATCATCTCATCCAATATAATTTGGACAAGTTTAGTTTACTATTTTAACCTTATTATTTAGATTTAACTTTAAGTTAGATAATTTTACTTTTACCGTGTCCTTTTGTGTTCTTACACTATAAGGTTTATAAACATACTATAACAATTCAAACGAACCCAAAGTTGTTTATTATTAATATATATAACCTTGTCTAAGTCTTTTGGCCGAACCTTATATTTTTAGGAATAAAATAAAAATTAATAATATAATATTTGTTTTAAAAACTATTTCATGTCAATTTTGAGACTATTTTGTAATTGATATTTTTGAAAATCATAACAGAATTATTAGTTCGAATAAAGATAATTAAATCATTAATAACATTTAATATTAACCTATAAAATTATTTTAATTCATTAAAAGTCTCAAATTACATTTATTTGGTTATTTATAACATCAATTATGTCAATATTTCATCAATTTGATAATTACTGCATCATCTTTGTGTCATAAATAAATTAACTTATTTAATGTCTAAAAATTACAAATAAAATACCATTATGTAGGAAATCATTTTATATTTCTAATTAATATTTATAGTCTAATTTATCTTTAGTATACCCATATATTAAAAATTATTTACTTATTAAACATTGATTTTAACTATTTTAACCCTTCTTTAAATAAATTAATAATAAATGTCCTAATCTAATCCAAGTGGGCCTAAATGTCATATTTTATTCCTAAAGTTGTTTTTGGTCGAATTACACTAATCCAATAGAATTATGACATGTGTTAGGGTAATGATAATATCAGTTTTACCCTTAATTACGCTATTTACTTTTAACCGTGGTAAAAAAGTAAAAAGTTACTATTCACCAAAAAATTATTGTCATCTCATTGAACCACATTTTAGTCCTTGATATTAACTATGTCTCTCTGATTTTCGAAATTCCACTCATAGAAGTGGTAAAATTAAGTTTTATGAAAAATTCATTTTTTTTAACTACCACTTAGTGGTTTCACTATTCATCAAAAAATGAAAGTTTCTAGAAAAATACCAAAATTTAGGTCTAAGCTATATTTGATATTATGAACTCAAAAATGATTTCTATTTTACCAAATTCAAAACATATCAGTTGCATTAATTAATTTAAAAAATAATTCCCTTCGTCAAAACAAATAGCGGGTTCTTAAGAGATAATAACTATAAAAAGATTGACAATTATTTATGTCTGGTTTAAATGTGAAATTACATCCAACGACCAACATTGTATTAAATTGTAAAAATATATTCTAAATATACTTTAAAACTACTCAAATTAATAATTTATCCCTATTAATTATTTCTATTAAAAAGGTTGTCTTTAATTAAAATTTAGTAATTTTCACTATTCATCAGAAAATGAAAGTTATCCTAAAAGTACAAAAAAATTCACTCTAAGCTAATTTCGATATTCCGAATCCAAAAATGATGTCCATTTTGAATGATAAAATTTATAAAATTTCAAAAAGTGGGTATTACTATTCATAACGGCTAGTTCATAATAATATTATAATAACATCTCGTTTAGTGAAACTCGGTATTGCGTACTACACACGCTATCGAGGAAGGTCGCGATTATGTGTAATTCAAGGCAAGTCAAGGGTGCGTGTTGTGAAATCTCCTTTTGGTGTAGTGTACAACACAAGACATTAATGAAATTAAAAAGAATATTTTTCATAAAATCTCGGGGTGTTACATTTTCACCTCAATGATGACCGAGTCACCCTACTAGTCATCCACATCACTCAAGAATACAGATATATTTGTACAGGACTAGACTAACACTCTTATCACCTCAAAATAGATAGCTATTTTTTTCTCAGTCCTTAGTTCAAGCCCATCATATTCCCATGGAACTCAATATAGAATCACAATCAATCAACATATATGTGGAAATAAAATATAATTAAATTAAACATTTCATTTTAAAAGAAATGATACCTTGTCCCAATCTACCAAAGTTCCAAGGCCCCTCACATGGTTCAAAATGATTGTATTGTTTGGGTTTGAATGCCCATAAACATCTTAGATTGATTAAATTAATTAACTAAATGAATCTTCCAATTTAAAATGGAAATGACCGTTAATGACAATGGATTTGTCAAATTCACACCCCCAAAACACTAGTTAAATCAAAAAGATAGGTAAGAACCACCAACCTTGTGTTGGTCGATGCCAACACATCTAGTATTAGCTTATAACTCTAACCTATATGTAATAAATTAGTGATTTAGATGAATTACTTGATAATAGGGTAATACCACTCACATTGAATTTGCACACCATATTGAGAGGTCCAAGAATAAAATAAGTAAGTGGATAAAAGTCCTTAACAATGTATATCCAACACTATAGAGGGATCACAAAATGGAGACCAAACAGAGGAGATGAATCAAAACCAAGGGGATGAGGAAGAGGGTGAGATCCACTATTATGCACGGCCCATGGAGTAAGAAGAAGGATGGAATTTAATTTAAAAGAAGGAAGGTAAATCAGTAAATTCACACTTTTAATGGGTCACTCAGTTAAATAGCATGGTTCAGAAAATTGTGCACTAACCATGAATATCCTATTGCATAAGATTTAATCCCAACATGGTTATCCCATATATTTAGGTTAAACCGTGTTCAATTTGTACCCACTACAAAGCATAGGTACTTCTTATTTTGAACTAAGCGTGTGGCATGGGCATGATTTTTCAAACTATGCACAGACTGGGAAAATTCCCTCTACTAAAAAAGGTCTCACACATCCATTAACCTCCTCTTGAATGGTTTTTCAAATCATGAGTATTGAAAAAGAAGTATTTATGGTTCCTCCTTAGAGGCTTCACGGTTTACCCAAACTGTGTGCCTTTGTCTACACACATAGAAAACATTATTTTTTGGAATCTGATGAAACCAAAACCCAAAAAAAACACCTGATAAAAATTTTGAGCATTAAGAATCATTTAAAAAATTGTCTTCTATTATCTAAACTCATATAATTATTTTCCCAGGATCAAGAAAGAATTTGGTCTACCCAGCAAAATTCAAAATTCAAAACGGGTGAGGAATTCCTCCCACTCAAAAAATATGAGATGTTACAGATACCATAATTTTGTCTTGTGAATCACCTAATACATTGGTAAAAAATATAAGACTAGCCTAACTAGAAAGTGTTTAGTAAAAATATCTTATTACCAGTAGTCAAATATTTTTTAGATTCTATAAGAACAATGTTTTTCAATTTTATTACAATTTGATTATTGTTTTTATTGGATTATTATAAAACAATTGATTGTTTAATTTATATCATAGTTGTTTTTTTGTTCTTTAAACTTTAATATACACCAATTAATAAAAAATTATAATTCTCATTCAACTTGTGTATGGAGTGGGGTGAAAATTACATGTCAAATTTTGACTAAAAATCACCCCCTCTTGTAGTTCCATATCTTGATTTACTATATCAACATTTTCTATCAGATTCAATCTCCACATATTATCTGTTCTGTTAACTTTAATTGGACATTGTATTTTCCACTTTTTTCATGAAGCTTTTACAAGTTTCCTTATACTAATTATGTTGTAAAGTAAATATATATTTTTTATTACATTACCAATACCTATTGTATCAATTCATAATATATATCCAAATAGACCACAAATTTTTTATGATGGCTGTTATGAAGATTGGTGAGATCATATATATTAATATTTTATTAACATTGGTTTTAAAAATTATCTCATCCTTATTTGAAATATAAAATTATTGAGAAAAATGTTAATAGGTTTAGTCAAGATGAATGAGAAGAATTATTACTCAACTAATAACAAATAAATACTATGATTTGTAATATCCAAAGAAATATATAAAGTCATGTTTTTTATTTTAAAAATAATGATGAATTTTTAGGAATCTCATTGTTTCTAATTTTTGAACTTCAAAGGTTCTAAAGATAAAATGATACATGTTAATGACATAATGCTGATGTTTTTATATTTTTTATTGTGAGTATGTTTTAAAAATATACATAAGGTTTATTCCCATTTTTAAAATTATTCTATAACTTGAGAGAATGATTTATCTAACAATATACTTATAGTGAAGGTCATTGATAACATACCAAAATAATGGGCATCAAAGTGAATAGTTATTGATGATATGAAACAAATCAAGAATTATAGAATATATTATTTTATTGGAAATCTCATGAAATATGAGATAATTCTTAAAATATATTATAACAATGAATTAAATAAAAAATTTCTTGTATTCACAACAACATCCAAATAATTAAATCCAAAACTCAAAGATCATACATGGGTAAATCTGATAGTAATTGTTCTATAGAACTTATTGAATGAGAGATTGCTCAATTTTCTAAAATAATCAATGTATATATGGGAGATACCAATATATAAATGGATAAAAAGAAATAAATAAAAGAAAATATTAGAAGAAGGAATATTGGAACACTATATTCTTCGAATGAAACAAAAAACCATGACATATTATAACTAAATTTCTTAGTTTAAAAAAGAAGAATAAGGATTGAAAAAATTAAATGAAATTAATGAAAATATTTTAGGGAAACTAATGATACTTGGAGTTTTAGTATATATCCATCACATTTTGATGATAGTTTTAATTTTGAAAATGATAAAATTTAGAATAATATTGGTTTCTATGCCAGAGTAAAAAAATTAGATGTCTTTTTTGGTAAATGGTTAAATTCAATATCTCTTAAATCCATCATTATATGTTATGTTTTCGTTTACTTTAGGTGATGATGATAACTAATTTTCATCAGATCATGAGGATGAAAAACAATCACTTTAATATATATCTATGTATGTAACAAGTATAAAGAAAAGATATGGATGAGTAAAGGAGAAATTTGATCAAGCTAATTTGAATATGGATAAACGTTCTATGAAATATTCAAAACATAAAGCTAATATATATAAAAAATAATATAAGACAATTGAGGCTAAAAATGAGTTGGGTAAGTTTATAATTGTGGTTATTATGTTAGAAAATTATATTTCAAAAGTAAATTTCCAACATATGGGAAAGATAACTTCTAAAATATAACTAGAAGATAATAATGAAGTAGTTATGCTTAAATTGGAAGTTGGGAATTTTATGAAATTTCATAACAACTTCATAACCAATGGAAATTTTTTGATAATATGTATAAACAATTGAGTCTCAATTATACCACTATAATATTAGGTCATAAACTCACTGTATGTGGACATTATCTAATTAAATACTTCATGTTGAGTATTGTACCATTCTTTAGAAAATGTAAAAAGATGGTCACTTCAAGAATAATTTTTCATTAAATAAAATTCATTATTTAGGGACTCATTGAGATTATATTTTGAAATAACTTATGTCTATTGAGCATAAAATAGTTCGAATAATATGAGTTCCAAAAGTACTCTTTTCTATAACTCCAAACCTAAGAAGGAATAGATGGCTCAGACATAATTTCAAGTCATGAATTAAATCCATGTTTACTGGAACCCAAAATATAATATATGGTATTTGGTAACATCACTATTTTTCTTACTCTTATTATTTTTTAAATGTTTTTATTAAAACTTTGTATCATTTTCCTAGGGAAGTTTTTTTCTGTTTGGATAACTGTCAAATAGAGTATTTTTTATCTTCCTTTATATTTAATTAAATATATAAATGAGTTTGAATAATTATTTCTAGAACCATATTCTATAAAATAAGATCATTACACATATAATTTAACATAAATTTTGTACAGTTAAACATTCATTAATCTTATCTAGTTAGGTTTTTTATAACCTAGTAGTTAATTTTAATTTTAATGCCTTAAGAATTTCAAATAAATGCATGGTTTACATTGTGAATCTGTTCTTTATTGAATGGATACAAAAATAATCTTAATAAGCATGAAAAATTATTGTAAAAATTATTAGAATGTAATAGATTTTTTAATTTAAATTTTTCATCTATTTATTCATTAAACCTTGATTGATGTATAAAATACAATTTTCTAAATGTTTTGTCTACTATCAAAAGAATCCATAAAATAATAATTTCTTTCTTGTAATTGATTTCCTATGATCAGGTGATAATGTTATAAAATTAAATAACAAATAAAATCAGTAAGGTTATTATATCCTAGTAAGATAGTATATAAAGTTGAATGTAGTTATTTATTCTTATTTTACATAGACAATATCCTATAGTTAATTTTTCCTCTCTTTGTTTTAATCTTTTATAAAATTGTAAATAGTTGGGTTGAATTGCGTAAGGTTTCAATTCATATAGAATTTATTTTAAATGATTAATAAAGTATTATTAATGTTGAGTTAGGGGAAATAGTAAATGTATAAAAATTAAATAAAGGGTTGGATAATTTAAAACATATGTCGTTTGGGTGTTAAACTCAGGAGCCTTTCCGTTATAAGTTATAACATGTTTCTCTATTTAATTATAAGCCAAAATTACTTTCATTTAAATTTAATTTGATTGAAAAAAGGGTGATATTCTTATGTCAAACAACCTTATTATACATTACATTGAAAATTAAAATATAGAAATGTAACACATAATAAGTTGTTGCTTTAAGGTTTGGGGAATTAAATGAATATATATTCTATGGTATATTTTGAAGATGTGTTGAAATAAATCATCGAACAATATAGAATTGCGATGGTGTGCACATATAATGATAGATAAAAATCCTATATCTATCAAAATATGGATTGTTTCATCATATCTAATTTTAACTACACCCAAATATCAAAACAATTGACCAATGGAGTTTATTACAACCCTAGATATAAATTTATTTGAGGTTTTTTTGAGTAATGGATGATATTTAAATACATAGATCATACTTATAATTTTTTAAAAGTTTCCATCATCTTAATGATCTGAGAACATAAAATTTTATTTATTCTTTCAATGTAATTTTTCCATGAACTATCATTATGTAGGGTATTCCAAATAAGCTCTTATTTACCATTTAAATTTTTCATTGTTTGATCCTACATGATTGAGGAGTTATTGGGTCTAGAAACCTAATAAATTTATAATCCCTAAATTAATAAACCTATAGCTATTAGAAGTTACACCTCAAATAAGTTTATAGTTAATGAAATCTTGATGAAATTTGTTTTCCGATTAATTGATTGGGGAGGTGATCAGGGGTTGGAGTTTCTTGTGTCCTGATTTTCTATCTATGAGATTTTTGGTGTGGAATATGCTGTTATTGATTATCTATAATTGAGGATGTTTTAGTGATTGATCTTCGGTACCTTAATTTAGTATATCAAAAGATACTATATATTGGGTCTAAAATTAAAGACATTTATAACAAGATGGTGTGGGGTAACAATATTATTTGATCGACATTTAGATTTTTATATGATACTCAAATTATTTTATATTTTTCTTAATTTTAATGGGTCTTATTACTTTTATGATATGATTTTTCAACTACTGATAATTTAATTTCAATTATATTTGTGCTATGTATAATTTTATACTTTTATATACTCTGATTAATTGGAAATATAAATTTAGGAAAAAAAAATTTAGTGGGATGTAAATTATTTGTTTAGTCCAGAACCTAATTATTTTAATAACCTCAAATCACGTTTCTTCTATTTTTTAAGTAATTTCAAGTTTAATAATAGTCATTTTTTGAATTAAATGATAAAAATAGTGATCACTTGAAGCTATTATGATAACCAACAACATGTATAATGAACATAGAATGTAAAAAATTTATTTAACTGTAATGTTCTTGTGACCATATAGATATGACAACATGTAGAGTCAATTGAAAGTGCTTCATATGAGAAAACATTTTATATGTCATGAAGTTACTATGTGTTAATGTTTTAATGACCACTTGTGTATAAAACCTACCACATGAAAAACTAGGTTATTGTGCTACACGTGAGCATAATTTCTCTTAAGTATTATATTAACCATGTATCTATATTGTACTAACAATAAGAACAAACTACCTATAGCAAGAACAAATTATGTGATAGCATGAACAGTGAAGTGACCGAACAAAGAAAAGTATCTACCGAATGAAGTAATCAAGTGACTAATTGAAATGATAATGTTACCATATGAAGGAAAGAAGATATTGTATAAAAAAACTGAAGTGATTTCATGAATTATTCAACCTAACAAATTTTTTTTGAAGCTACGTCATTAATAAAAGTTCTTATCACAATAATAATTATAGAGACCATAAGAGAAAATCAAATTTACAGGCCAACTAACCATGAGAAGTGACTAGAAGACAAATTAACTATTCTTTAAATGAAGAAAAGTGTTCATGTCTAACTTATGAAGTAGAGTATTTCAAATCACCAATGGCTATATTTTGGGGCATTAATTTCAGATCCAATGAATCCAATAATTTAGTAATTATAGGGATTAAATAATGAATATCATCCAATTGTAGGTTTAGATAAAATATATATTTAAGATGCAGATTCTCACATGAAAAAATAGTAGGTTGAATACACATTGAGATATAGTGATATATATATGACTCACTCTAAACATTCAATGAGTTTTTTCCTAAAATATTTATGAAAACTCAATTGAGACATTTAAAAGAAACATCCAAGGACAATTGAACAACCAATGCCAATCAAATTGTGTTGTAACAAATTATCACACATTCCATCCATTTCTGTTTCTATTCTAGATTATATTTTAATATTTGTTTATAAAACTCTGTTTTTTATTTAACACAAGATCATGTATTGTATTGGAGAGTTTTATAACCTCACTATAATTATATTACATTTGTACTCTCAAGTATAGAAGTGGATTTGGTTGTCTGTCTTGGACTACATGTGTGTAGTTATTACCTTACAGTAGTGGTAGAGGTTGTGTAGTCGGGACAAATTGTGTACGGTTTTTTTTTTGAAAAACCTTATCTAGGTTGTGGATTAGTTTTTTATTCGATAAAAATATTGTATTGTAGTGATTTCTAAGTAGAAAAGATTACATATTAGATTGAGACTAAACCTCTTATATTTATCCAGATTTGTGAATTTCTATTTTTTCCCAATCTTAGAAAGCAAACATGTATTTGTTTTCAAAATAATAATTGAAAAACACTACTTTAAAGTGAAATTTAATTTTTTATATATATGATGTTTGATATATGTGAATTTTTTCAAATGTTAGATGATTTTTAACCTTGTTTAACTAGGTTTTTATCAATATTTTGAGAAGCTTTTTGAAATATCAAATTATATACTTTTTCTATTTTATTTTTTTATGTAATTTTTATAAATTTATGGGATTTAATTTCAAATAATTTCCCATTAAGATTTAATTTGAAACTCATATCGCCCTGATATTGAGTTTTCCATCCGGACCAACATTAGTATGAAATGATTTCAAATTACTTTTAAGTGTGATTTATATTTACTAAAAGATCAAAACTACCTGATATTTAAAAATTTATATCATTACATATACTAATCATCTATAATAGATTTCCACTGACCATCCTCCTTATTTTAATGTTACTAACTATAATCACTTTTAGATCAAAATGAAAATCCATATAGAGAGATTAGGATTTTATATTTGGACTATAGTGTAGTATAATGTTTAGAAACCCCAAATCCTCTATATCTTAATATAGTAATGTCACTATGGTCAGTAATGACTATATCTATAAGGATATAAATGCATTATATTTTTCTTTAGGAGAAGATTATTTCAATAGAATTTTTTCTTGTTATACTTTTTTTAAAATATGGTACACAGTTGTTATATATCCTGAAATAAATTCAAACTTCAAAGTAATGCATCAAAATATTCATACTATTAAATATTATACTTTCAAGATTAAACTTGATTGAATTATTTCTTATATGCATCTCGGGATTAACTATATTTTGAACAAGATTCATGAATTTGGGATGGCAATTAAAGATAAAGATCAAGTGATTTGATTATAGGTATTCTTACATAATTAGTGAGAGGAACCTCGGTTTCCATCAAAAAAATCCTATGATATAACTAAATTTTTTATAAAGGAACTTATTAAAAATATTATATTTTGAAAGGAGGATATGAATGTAAACAAAGAAGAATAATAAGATAACCCAAAGAGAAAACCAGTTTCTTTAAAGACATCTAACTAATGGATAAAATAGAAAATCAAAGTTGATAGTTTTAGTGAGTATGAATAATCCTAAGACAGTGATGAATAAATAGATCACCTAACCAGAATGTTCTAGAAATTCTATAGGAAGAAGAAAGTGATCAAGAAAAAAAATATGGAGGAATATATGATTAAAATACACAACTAAGAAAATGGGTTATTTACCCAGATCTATCGCCATAGTTTTAGTAAAACTGTGTCCGTAGCTATTTTTTTCATAGAATATTTCCACGTTTCTATAGAACTACGGCTATAGGTCTCCCATTCTTTTAGGGGAGAAAAAAATTCCACTATAAAATAATGGGAAGGTTTATGGCCATGGTTTTCATGCTATTGCCATGGTTTTTAATAATATATGTAACACATTATATATATATATATATATCCAAATTCCTTGTAGGTGTAGTTATTAAGCTGCTAAATCATAAAGGTAATGTGTAGGGATTGAATCTTGTTGGGGACACCTTCTTTTAGACTCTTGCCACGGTTTACCTAGGCTATAGACATGATTTCCCATTGTGGAAACAACACCTATGGCCATGGTTTAAAGTGTGTCTATAGGTCAACTACCACAGTTGACAACTTCAGGACCTATTTCCACAGTTTGGAGAAATGTGGCAGTAACCACATATTTATACGGTTTAAACTATGGCAATAGGTCAGACCCTATTTCCACTGCGATAGAGCCCACGGGTGGGAAAACCTATGGTTATAGGCTATAACCACGGTTCTCGGCCGTATTTCTACAGGTTTCAACTGTAGAAATACCCCCATTTTTTTATTTATGAATGTAATTGGAGAATGGAGAATCAATCAGGTGAAGTGACCTGTTATGAATGAAATAGAAATGGTTATATCAAAGAAGAATGTCCAAAGTTGAAATATAAGAAAGATATAATGATAAATTCAAAATTCCAAAGTCTTATCTAAAAGCCACAAGAAGCACCTCTGAGGATAACTCAAGTGACTATGAATCAAGAAGAGAAGAAAATAATGAAACAGATAACTTTTGTTTCCTAAAAAACACATATGAGGTAACAATCACTATTCCATCATGTCTTGTTTATGTTTATAATATTTCAATAAACTAAACAAATGACGAAAAAATGTTTAGTGAAAATTTATTAAAATATTTTAATATTCTAGAAGAAACATTAAATGAATTTAGTGATAAATGTAAATGTTTAAAGAACCAACATGCTTTATCTATTCATTTCAAAGAAGACTATTCTATAGAGAAAGATAATAAAGATCAATTATAGAAATAAAAAATTAAATTATATTTTCAAATTCGAAACTCAAAAAGGATCTTGAAATATTTTCAATTTTTTTAGAAATGATTATAAGGATTATTGGTAAAAAAACCACACTAACTAATATAGTTGGGATTGGTTACCAACGTGGATATAAGACAGTTTATTGGAAAAAATTCATTCCTTTCTCAATATAATCGAAATATATAAATATTTCTTATTCATATTGAACTAATATGTTTCTTATTTCTAAAATTCTAAAATCTATTTATGGTAAACCTTTCAAACAGCTTGGGATTCATTAAACTTTTATTAAAATCATTTGTGGACCCAGGAAAGTATGGGTACAAAAATCATTTCTAGTTTAGATTTTCTAAAAGAAACATTATCAAAGAGTATAGTTAAGGATTTATGTTATCCGTACAGTGGATGAACCTAAAAATTTATTGGGGACTAATCAATATTTAATTACCTATCAAGGTAAATGGTGTACATCTCACTTTTTATGATAATGCAAAAGGAAAGATATTTGAACTTGGCCAAATTTCTAATTCTAGTACCATTTTTATTTCATAATGTAATTTTTTTATGGGTTAAAATATAACCCTCTCAACATATCATAGATATGTGGTGGTGATTATTATGTTAAATTTGAGAACAATGCTTGAAAAAATTTAGGATTCTAAGAATGTTTTAGTTTTTACACCTTTGCATAATGATAATGTTTACAAAATTGATTTAGATTCCTTATTTTCACAAAATGTTTCTTATTTATGAGCCTCCCATAAAGAATTTTGGATATGGAATAGGATACTATACCACTATAAAATTCACTCATATAAGAAAATAACTAAGAAATGATTAGTTTAGGATCTTCATAGACTATAATATCAAAAAGAAAACGTTTTTTACTCAAGTCCAAAGGAAAGTAGTATAAGATCTCCATAAATATAAATAAAATAAGAATCAACCTCTAAACCACTATACTTGTTTCAAATGGAATTTTTGGTACCATCTAGTGTTTCTTGCATAAATTGGAATCACTATAACTATGTTATAGTATATGAATTTTCTAGATATGCATCGGTATTATTTGTTGCTCACAAAAGTGAATCATGTTCCAATTGTTCCACATATAAAAAATATATTGAAAACCTATGTGGACAAAATATTAATTCGATGAGAATTTATCATGTCCATGAGTTATAAAATAATGATTTTGAATATTTATTCTCACAACATGGATAAAATGACAAATTTTATTCTCATAGGACTCCATATTAGAATGAAATTATAGAAATAAAACAAAACCAAAGGTTAATTACTTTTGAGTTTTTAGATGAATGGTCATTATCCTCAACACAAATGAGAGTCTATATACTTTTACCTACAAAAGAGATGAAGGGTTATTCCATTTTTATTTAGAATCTAGTAATCATATTGGGTATTCAATAAAAGAACCAAACTTTTAGAAGAATATATAAATTTAAATTTCAAAGAAATAGATCCAAATGATCCTATGTATTATTTAAAAACCATGAGGATGACCTTTTGGTTTTGAATAATAATTTCTCAATCAAACCAAGCGATGGTTCTATGAAACCTAATGAAGAAAAATCAACCAATTCTAAAGAAGTATTTGAACCTAAACCTTAAAAGGAAGATGAATTTCTAAATATTTATATCCTTATATCTATTATGACTCATATAGAATATCCCTCAAAAAAATATTGAACATCAAGACATATTTTCTTATTTTTAACCCTAAAATATCACTGAATAAATAGTTTATGAATTCCAGTTAAATAAAATGCAAGATGATTTATTTGAGTTTGAAAGGAAAAAAAGTCTAGAATCTAGATGTAAGACTTGAAGTTGTGACCATTGGAAATAAATGGGTGTTTAGGGTCTAGTATAATGATTCTAGAAAAAAAATTGAAATAAATCTAGACTGTTTCTATAGGGATATGGTAAATAGAAATTTGTTGACCATAAAGAAACATTTTCACCAATATCAAGACTCGAAGCCATTAGAATGTTTTTTCTAATACAACACATTTTAATTTTATATTCTATCAAATGGATTTAAAGAGTGAATTTCTATATGGTTATATAATTACGGGTGTTTTGTGGAACAACCTCCTATATTTCAAAATACCCACCTTCAAAAACATGTTTTTAAATTAAATAATCTTTTTAGGGTACAAAACAGGCTCTTAAAGATTGGTTTGATTGGATCCGCACATTTTTTATTTATAAAGGTTTTTCAAATGGTATATTTGATCCTAATTTATTTACTAATTGAATTTTAATATATATTTTAATTTTTAAAATCTATATTGATGATATTAATTTTTGTACTAATTTTAAAAAAATAATGTAAATTGAATTTAAAATGAGTTTAATCGGTGAGTTAATTTTCAATCTTGGTTTTCATATTTTTAAAAATAAAGAATGAGTAATTTTAAATCATACTAAGTATACTAAGGATATTATAAAACATTTTTCTACAGATAAAACCAATGGTAGTTACACTCCCTTGATTACAAGATGTAAGTTAGACCTTGATGAAACTGGGTAATCTACTTATCATACTATCATTAGATGTTTATAAGGAATATTACACTACATAACTATTAGTAGACCATGTATTATGTTTAGTATATGCTTGTGTGAATTTTTTCAAGAAAATATAAAAGATTCATATTTAAATACTTTAAAAATAATTATCAAATGCCTCAAAAGTAAAACCAATTTATGATTTCTTTATTCTAAAGGATGGGAATTAGATATTGTTATTATTAAAGATTCAAATTCTGGTTGTTGTAATTTAGATATAAAATCAAAACTGGAATATATCACTCTTTGGGAAAGTCTCTAGTTACATTTTGTAGTAAAAAGAATAAATTTGTTTCATTATATACTATTGAAGTTGAGTACATAGTTGCGGGATTTTGTTATATATAGATTATGTGGATGAAACACATGTTATTAAACTATGGATATTATTTACACATGTCACTATAAACTACGATATTACAAGTGTCATAAATAATTATAAGAATTTAATTGAAAATTCAAGGACGAAACATATTTATATAAGATATAAATTTTCAGAGATCATTTTCAACATGGAGATGTTAATCTTGAATTCATTGGTATACAACATGATCTTGTTGATATATTAACATATCCTTTGAATATTATGAGAATGAATTATATAATACATGAATTATTAATGATAAACTATTTATAGATCTTATAATATTTTACTATCTATTATGTTTTTCTGAATTCTATTTAAAATTATTATCTTCTTTGTTCAAATTAATTTAAATGAGAAAATTTTGCTCAAATAGTTAATTGAGAGCCGACGATGTTTTGTTCATACGGTCATTTAATTAACCATGAATAGTTGGTCAAGATGTTATGGTACATACAATGGAATTTTATATGAAATTTAATTATATTTACCATAAGAATTTATCAGGGTGGTTAGTATACATACCTTGAGTCCACGGTTAGTATACCTACTATTCTTTTGTTGAAGCAAGCCAATGGTAAGTATTCCTTTGATGTCTCTTCTATTTAAAATTTCTAATAAGTTGTCTTGGAAATATTTTATTCACTTTTATTTATATCCCTAAATGATTTAATTAAAACATCGATAATAATCTGAGTATATATATATATTCTCTAAAATCTCTTTCTTCTCTTCAAACCCTGGCATACTCTTGAAATTATCATCTACAAAATTCCCTCTCAATCCCAACCTTCCATGGTCAAATCAAATAATGATAATGATTATGTTGAAACGATCTCCTGATACCGCGCCTCCTATCAAAAATCCTCTTATGAATATATTAAAAACAGATAAAGGTAATGTGAGTACTGTAGTGAAACTTTGAGACCCACATTTTGTGGATTTACTATTATGTGCGAAAAAAGTAGTGGATGGTCAGTGGCTAAAATTTCTAATATTTTTGGTATGGAAATTTATTCATAGTCAAGGATAAGATCATTAGATAATGTAAAATGGTAACCAAATCTACCATAGGCTTGTAAAATAATTCTATGTGTAATTGGAGTGTATTTCTGGAGAGAAACAAGACACCATTAAGCTAGTGGTTAATGGGGAGTAATTGGAGTTTTCTTAAGAAAAAATCTAGGAAAAGTCCTTTATAGTGCCTCATGGGGGTGATCATTAAGATTACCAATGTTCATATCCAATAAGTCATTCCCACTTTGGATTTAAAACATATTTAGAATAAGTGAATCATAATGGAACACCTTGAAGAACAAATATAGTGGAATTCAGTGGTGAATATAGAATGATGGATAAATTCCTTTAGCATTTGATCTACCCTGAAAAAGGATATTTCAGTATCTTGAGGAACCAGGATATGTTCTACCTATTCTGGATGAAAAATGGATTTCCAATAAATTTGTATAGATATGTGATGATTCACAAAAATATTTTGTGTGAGTAATCTCCCATGTTTATTTTTATTTAATAACTAAAGTTCATATCTTCTCTCTTGTTCTTTAAATGTTTTGATCCTTTAAAGGATAAAAATAAAACCTATTTAGATAGATTATTCCTAACACGATATATTTGTAGTCATATGATAGTCAATTGGAATCCTTGTAAAAAGGAGTAGATGGTTGATCCTAATAAATTATATGAAAATATTTCCCCATTAAATATCCAATTATACTATGGAATCTAGTAGATATATCTCTTCATCTTGATAAAATTGATGAATATTTTTCTAATGAAGTGGAATTATAAGAAAAGTGGGAACAATATCAAGATGAAGAATTGGAGATGAAGATAGTTTATCCTGATGAGGAAGTCATGTCGGACATAAGGGTAATATGGAATAGTCTCCTGTTATATCATTTGGACCTCCTGACTCTTCTATACATTTCTTATCTCATGAATATGAGTTAAAATATGAGTACCTTGTTGACACTAAAGTGTCTATTAGTGGTATTTTAGATGAACCTACAAAAGGATGACTTTGTTGAGTCTAATGAAACTAAATATAGATCAAATTAGTCTCCTATTATTTTAATCACTCCTAGACTAAGAATAAAAAATACACCTACTAAGGAGGATAAATATTAAGGATATGCAATGTTAAACCAAGACTACTCTGGCAGTGATAATGATGATGATAATGGGATAGTCCACCTTATAATGGTAGACCTTCCATCCCTTCTATCCATATAGTTTTTGAAGGATCCTTGATTCCAGAGATAGTCTCTCAAAATATAAATGAAGTATCTCCTACAATATGTTCTATATATAAAGTTTTGGAATGACTATATGGCCTTACTCAATAAATTCTATTGAGGAACTAATGAAAACTAATGATTCTTCTCCTCTTGAAATTGAATAAGAATATAGTGATGAAGCTAAAGTGTAGTCTTTCATATGTCAATCTTTTGAGATGGGGATGATGGTATTCATCTATCTTATGATCCATATATTTGGTTCCTTCCACGTCATATGTCACAAAGGATGGTTTGAATAAGTTCAAATTGGACTTGGTGAATGTATTGAATGCATTATTTCTTTGTCTTGTAAGTTCCATAGAAATAATGAGAGGTGAATATATCTCTAGGTTAGTGACTTTATCCATTTTACATATTCATCCCAAATTTCTTCATAATATGTACGTAATTAGAAAATAAATTTTTTACTTGAAATAACAAGTTGGTTCTTTGTAGTTGGATCCTTCATATATAATTTTGTAACTAGACCAAATGTATCTTAATACATTTTTTATGCTTTTATAATTACTAAACTACCCTTTTATACTCCTTTTCCTTCTATTTATGAAGTTAGAATCAAATAAACCATAAGTAATGAGTTCAAATTTTTTCCTAATGAGTTCGGTAAAACAAGGGATGTGTTGTTTGATCGATTCAAAACTCATGTTTCAATGAAATTGGTGTTAGTAAAAAAGGATGTAAAACATGCTTCAATAGATGGAGAGTAAATTAAAAGAGATATTGATTTAAATATCAAAATATTCTTCTCCAACGCTATAAGGCCCCGGCCATAAACCTTACTTAATATTGAATTAATTGAATAATTCACATTGAGGGTCTTTTCAGGTTTAGAGTTTTAGAGAATTAGATCATAAATCATGAATTACATTCCACATTTAAACAAAGTGGTTACATAAATGATAGTATTTGTTTTTTTTCATCAACGAAATCATATTTAAAATAAAACATGGATTCTTTCTTGATTCTTCCTTGACACTATCATCATATCATGCACCTTTCCCTTGACCTGTGAAAAACCTTTCAAAAACATAAGATGAGCATAAAAAGATCATTAAGGGATATAAAAGTACGAAAAGAAAATATTAGTCCATGTATGAAATCATACTTTACTCATAAAACATAATCATTTTAACATACCACATCAAATCATGAATAAATCATAGAAATTATAAGGCATAAAGGTAACTTGAGGCATTCATAAAATTCTTATGTAGGGAGAAACCCTCTTGGTTATGATTGGAATACCCATCATAGTATATTCCCTAAATCTCTTCGGAGAAACCTTAACGTTTAACTCCTTCGCGTTACCCAATGCATTGGAGAGCTATATCGGGCTCACCCGCCCTTAGTCTATCACGGAACCACCCGTCTTCATAAACAATGCCCAAGACCCAAAACATAATAACATCACATAACTTAAGCATAAAAGAAATATAACATTCCCACATTGAAATAACAATATATCCTTTTATCATATTGAAATAATGAATCCATTCTAAAAACCATTTTCAAAACCATTTATATCCATATAAATAAATCCTTAAAACCATTTTGAAAACATGGATATTAATGAGAAATATTTATAAGAATAAATCATTAAAACATTTTAAACGATATATTAGTTAAAGGGATTTTAACAAAATGAGAGACACTTGAATACAATAATTGAGGAATAATATTTAATCAGAACTTTATAATGTCATTAGAATAAATAGATTCATGATATAATATTCCAAAGGGTAGTATATACACCATATAAGAGTGAATTGGTGCATAACAACAATTAAGTCTCAATGTAAAATGAGATGAAATCCCTTATCAAGAAGGTATCCTTAAATTAAGGATGAATCAGCCTCAAAATTATGTGTGAAAAATATAAATACACCCAATATAAGTGGATATTAAGTGTAAAACAATCAAAATTCATTCACACATATTCAAAGGATGACATATTCAATAACTACATGTTGAACCCAAATAAATTGAAATAATGTTAAAAAGTTCCCTTGGTAAAATTCAACAGCCTAACGACATCACTTTAAAATTCATAAAATTAGTTGATGAGAGAGAAAATGGTATCTCATAACTTGTACATAAAACATAAAACAATAAGTATATATAAGAACATATCTCAACACAACAATATGTAAATTAAAAGACCCAACAAAATAAGTCTTTTAAAAAGAGGAGGGTGAAAAGTTCCCCTACCGACTTGGGTATCTTTCGAAATATCCACCCCAAGAAAGAAGGACAATAAAACATTGATATAAATACTCATAAAAGAAAGTATATTACACTAAGGGTAGAATAATGGGAAGTACATATACCACTCAAATTAAATGGTGGAAAATGTAGCATTAATCTCACGGGAATAAAAGCGAGATGAAAAATCCCTTAAGAAAACTTGGCAGCCTAACGACACCACATAAAACTTCCAAAAATGGATTGATGAGATTAAATAAGGTCTCTCAGAATATTAACATTAAATTGTCAGGAAGAGTAATATAAAATTACATCCCCCAACATAACAAATATGAGCTTAAAATAAGTGACATAAAGGAGAGTACTTAAAAAGAAAGAGAGAGGTCGGATCTCTTACGAAAATTCGGCAGCCTAACGGCGCCAATCAAAACATTCAAAATGGATTGATGAGAGAAAATAGGGTCTATAATCATATTAACATAAAAAATAAAGTAATATTAATATAAAATAACATCCCAATAATATGAGAGATGAGCTTAAAAGGAATGACATAAAAGAGTGTACTTTAAAAGAAAGAGAGGGGTAGGTTCCCTTACCTCGTGTCCGACATGACTCGATCATTCTTTAATCTCCTGAATAATAAAATTTGATCAATTTATAATTTATTAAAGACCTCCTTTAAATATTATTATTCAGTTCATATCACATATTATAATGTTATAATAATTTGTTAATAAAGTGAGTTCATATCAGACGTTTTTGTCGATGTTCGGTACATGAGTAAAAATTGAACTTGTTGGAATAGAATTTTCAATGTAGTTATAGGTACATCATATCCAGAATAGTATTTATGTTTTAAATATCATATATATCCAGTATATATTCATTTTTTACTGTTCCATAGAATTTGGAGATAAAAAATTAAAAGCACCGTTCATGGAGACGGTAAGCCACACATACGCATGAACGCTACTTTCATTTTTTGTCATATTAATGTAATTAAAAGAAAATGAGATATATATATATATATTATAATTACATAATGATATCCATTATTTAGATTTAATATATTAAATATATATCCATTATATATATGTACTTATAATAGTATATAACATTTGGAGATAAGAAATGAAATATACCGTTCATGGAGATGGTAAGCCGAACGTACGCATGAACGCTACTTTCATTTCTTTTTTTTGTATAAAATGGAATGAAATAATAATGATATGAAGGTATATTATAATTCCAGTAGGATATAAAATGTAATACCATTAATTCCATCCTTTATACGTCCCACATATGGCATTAACGAATCAAATCACTTTGAGGGGGCGGTTGTCCGCACTTCCTAAAATGAAGATATCGTGTTTACCCATAATTGAAACCATAAAGGTATGCCATAAATGAAAACTACAGAAGATTAAAGAAAACATATAAATATCATATATCATATATAAATATAGTGACATCTTAATAGACACCTTTGAAGGTGTTAAAAGAATATTGAACAATCATCTTTTCGTGAAGCAGTAATTCGCCATCCACAGAAACAATATGTTCTTTAACCATTAGATGGAGGTGTGTGAAAGTGTAGCTTGAATAATTCTTATAAAAACATCCTAGTATATTTAATATAATGGTGTTGTTACAAAAAAAATTAATAAAAATATTTTAGGGGTTTGGAGAAGAAAAATAAAACAAAAGAACACAAGGGAAGACATTACCTTTAAATCGGGTAACTCTCATTGATTTGAGCTCAAAGAATTCCTTGGAAAGAATTATTCCAAAAGTGAGGATTCAATGATGAAGAGAGGGATTTTTAGAGACAAAATGGGCAGGTTTTGGTTTAGCCAAAGGCTTGAGAGGTGTGGGTATGGTTGTAGAGGTGGGGGCCTTTATTAAGAGGAGAGGAGGGGCACTCATGGAAAGTTATAAAAAGTTACTTTATTATAAAATGATTTTCGGATTTTAAAGGTCCCAAAATGATATATTTCTAGGATAAGGTAATAAGAGTTCTAAATAAACACATCAAATAAGTTTTTGACATGTGTAGGTCTTATATTTTACATTATCTTTTCATTTTATTTAAATCGTTAAATAATGAGGTAATCGCTACATCATCATGGTGTCATAAATAAATTAAATTATTTAATGTCTAAAAATTATAAAAAAATATCATGATGTAGGAAATATTTTTTATCTTTCTAATTAATATTTATAGTCAAAAATATGACTTGTATAACCCCATTTAAAAATTGTTTTAGTAAAACAACTCATGTTTGTGATATTTTTATTCTAACTTTAAATAAAAGGTTATTTATGTCATTTTCCTACCAAAGTGGCTCCATGGGGTCCCCAAGTTGACCCATGTATTGTCTTGGTCGTCCATGACACATCTAATGATGGTAGGACATGTGCCTAGGTCATTTCATATTATTAAAATATTATTTTTACTTTAAATTACACTAATTACCTTTAATCACGATTAATAAAACTTAAAAGTTACTATTCACCAAAATTTATTTTAATCTCATTTAACCACATTTTACTTCTTAATGACAAACATTTAAGTTGGATTTTTGAAAATCAAATCAATGAAGTGGCAAAGTTTCATTTAAACAAAAAATCAGTTTTTTTAACTACCACTTAGTGGTTTCACTATTCATCTAAAATTGAAGTTTTTCAGAAAAATACCAAAAATTCATCCTAAGATATATTTGATATTCCGAATTCAAAAATGATGTATATTTTCCAAAATTGAAAACATATAAGTTGAATTAATTAATTTAATAATTAATTCCCGCTGTCAAAACAAACATCGTGTTTTTAAGAAACAATATCTATTAAAGGATAGCCACTAGTTTGAGTCCAATTTCAAAGTGAAATTAATTTCAATGACCACTATTGTATTAAATGGTTAAAATATATTCTAATTTAACTTTAAAAACAATTCAAAATATAATCTAATCATATAAATAAATTAGATTAAAAAGAGGTTTTGAATTAACATACAACATTTTTCACTATTCATTAAAAAAATGAACATTATCGGAAAAATAGGAAAAATTTACACAAAGTAAATTTTGATGTCCCGATTATAAAGAAGAATTTTATTTTGTCAAATATAACACATAAGATTTTCAAAAAGTGGATTTAAAATAGGTTCTCCCTCAAAAGGCAGTTAATCGACCTTTTAAATAACATTAGAATGTTTACGCTTAAAATTGGATTAATTCGCATTTTAAATCCTCTAACATTTATTGTAAAAAGTAAAAAAAATTTACAAACAAATATAATCATTTTGTATTCAGTTCTATTCATTCCTGCCATTACAATGGCTAGGCGTTCACTACAATTAAAAATAATATTATTTTATTATTAGAGTGCAACGTAAGATTCCCAAGAAACTCGTTGTTGCATATTGGGTACACCATAGAGAATAGGATCCCCGTTAAAGTAATATTAATATTTTATTCACACATATGGATAAATGTAAAAATTTCATATTCTTTATTTACCTGGGGTGTTATATCCTTCCCCCCTTTTTGGGAATTGCATCCTCGTAATTTTAAAATTTGTCTTGGAAAACTCATTGAAAATCCCACATCGGAACAAGAGTCAGTAAACCAATCACTTTAAAATAAAGAAAGAGAAATACAAAGGTCACCTGAGTTAACCCATACTAGGATTCCATGTAGGAAAACATGGATATGGAGGAAAAAACAAAGGGTCATGTTCTGAGGTAGAGTGATAGTAAACATGTTTAGAAGAAAGTTAACCATAAGAAAATCACAAGCTTTTGATGGGTTAAACGGTATTGGATTCCCCAGTAGGAAAAGTTAACAGACAACATTTTTGTTTTAAGTTACTCTTCATTGATTAATTTATTTTCTAGCTTAACTAATTCATAATGAAACATACTTACTTGTCACGTAGACTTTCAACTTTTACTAGATTCCTTAATCAAACTTATATTTTCTCCAAAAGACGAGTATTTAGGAAGACTTGTTCGCATTAAGTGTACTATAATCAACTTCTTGAGAATAAACTAATCCACAAACGAGAACTATATATTTCTAATGTCTTTAGACAAAAACCAAAAAAAATTGTTAGTACGAGATCAGATAATCCACAAAAGTATAATCCTTTATAAAAAGAAACTCTATTCTTAATCTCCAAAATTTGTCCCAAAAAAATCCCAAAGTTCAATGAAGACCATTCGATAAACAGTTATCCATAAAATTTTTCAAAGTAAACCAAACTAAGATTGAATCCCATATATTTGAATGATTTAATCACATAGTCTTCCAAGGTACAAATTAAATTTTATCCCCAAATAACATCAGTTTCTCTTAAATTCTCATATTGAAAAGTAATTAACCTAATCACACATCCTCCATGATAGGTTAATCATTTCCATAGATAACCCAAAATAAACATACTCTTTATTCCTAAATTCATCTAACTAAAAATAATTAGTGAAACTAACCAGGGACTTCACATAGTCCAGTGGTAGGCGATAAATACCAGTCGCACTTTGGTTGTGGGTTCGATTCCCGCAGCTTTGTCCGACGCGACGAGTTGTCACACGGTCTGCATGTTGTCCTTTTTCCAAAACTATATAATTCATAAAACATTCCCCAAAACAATATAAATTCTTCAAAAATAATCATACCATATTTTAACATCAAGTTTATATCATGCCTTTCATTTTCCATCATAAAATATAATAATCCATAATTACCTCAAAAGTAAAGATCATATAAACCCTAATGGATACCTTCATAATTATTACCTGAATTCCACATCGATTGGTCATCTCATACATGATGCATTACAGAACATACCAAGGTACAAGTGGTTTATAATAACTCCTTGATAGTTGGTTTAGAACAACAACGAGTTTCCTCATTTAATCCTTCATTTCATCTAGTCTCTTAATCAGAGAACCACCATAGTTTCCATCAAACCTATTGTCACTTTGGTGCCTGCTAGATCCATCCATTCAATAAAAAAAGAAATGTCAGTGTGAGTATATCAACAAAACCATAATGTACTAATGAGGAATATAAACACTATGATATACTTACTCATTCACTTTATCTAAAACTAGGACTCTTTCTAAAATCCTAACCATTGTGGTAATGTCACTTACGCCTAGAGAATACCATAACCTCTAATGTTATCTAAACAGACTTCTGATACCAACTATAAGGCCCCGGCCTTAAACCTTACTTAATATTGAATTAAATGAATACTTCACATTGAGGATATTTTCAGGTTTAGAGTTTTAGAGAATTAGATCATAAATGATGAATTACATTCCACATTTAAACAAAGTGGTTACATAAATGAAAGTATTTGTTTTTTTCCCATCAACAGAAATATATTTAAAATAAAACATGGATTCTTTCTTGACACATCCTTGACACTATCATCATATCATGAACCTTTCCCTTGACCTATGAAAAACATTTCAGAAACGTGGGATGAGCATAAAAAGATCAGTAAGGGATATAAAAGTACGAAGATAAAACATTATTCCATGTATGAAATCATACTTTATGCATAAACATAAGCATTTTAATATACCTCAACAAATAATGAATAAATCATATAAATTATAAGGCATAAAGGTAACTTGAGGCATTCATAACAATCATACATAGGGAGTAACCCTCTTGGTTACGTTTGGAATACCCATCACAGTATATTCCCTAATCTCTTCGGAGAAACCTTAACGTTTAACTCCTTCGCATTACCCAGTGCATTGGAGAGCTATATCGGGCTCACCCGCCCATAGTTTATCATAGAACCACCCATCTTCATTAACAATTCCAAAGAACCATAACATAATAACATCACATAACTTAAGCTTAAAGGAAAAATAACATTCCCACAATGAAATAACAATATAACCTTTTAAGATATTCAAATAATGAATCCATTCTAAAAACCATTTTCCAAACCATTTAAAACATTTAATATGGAGATTTTTGAATCAAAGTGTCCCATACCACTTTGATGCTTCTAAAATTTTAAACCATTAATATCCATATAAATAAATCCTTAAAACCATTTTGAAAACATGGATATTAATGAGAAATATTTATAAGAATAAATCATTAAAACATTTAAAATGATATTTTAGGTAAAGGGATTTTTAAAAAATGAGAGACACTTGAATACAATAATTGAGGAATAATATTTAATAATAACTTTATAATATCTTGAGAATAAATGGATTCATGATATAACATTCCAAAGGGCAGTATATACACCATATAAGAGTGAATTGGTGCGTAACAACAATGAAGTCTCAATGTAAAATGGGATGAAATCCCTTATCAAGAAGGTATCCTTAAATTAAGGATAAATCAGTCTCAAAATTATGTGTGACAAATATAAATACACCCAATATAAGTGGATATTAAGTTTAAAACAATCAAAGGTCATTCACACATATTCAAAGGATGACATATCCAATAACGACATGTTGAACCCAAAGAAATCCAAATTGGGTTAAAAAGTTCCCTTGAAAAAATTTGACAGCATAGTGGCGTCACTTTAAAATTCATAAAACTAGTTGATGAGAGAGAAAATGGTATCTCATCACATGGACATAAAAAATACAACAATAAGGATATATAAGAACATATCTCAACACTACAATATGTAAATTAAAATACCCAACAAAAGAAGTCTTTTAAAAAGAGGAGGGTGAAAAGTTCCCTTACCGACTTGGGTATCTTTCGAAATATACACCCCATGAAAGAAGGACAATAAAACATTGATGTAAATACTCATAAATGAATTTATATTACACAAAGATTATAATAATGGGAATTACATATTCCACTCAAAGGAAATGGTGGCAAATGTAGCATAAATATCACGGGAATACAAGTGAATGAAAAATCCCTTACGAAAACTCGGCAGCCTAACGACGCCACTTAAAACTTCAAAAAATTGATTGATGAGATCAAATAGGGTCTCTCAACATATTAACATAAAATTTACATGAATATTAATATAAAAGAACATCCCCCAACATAACAAAGAGGAGCTTAAAAGAAGTGACATAAAGGAGGTCACTTAAAAATAAAGAGAGAGGTTGGATCTCTTACGAAAATTCGGCAGCCTAACGGTGCTAATAAAAACATCCAAAATGGATTGATAAGAGAAAATAGGGTCTCTCATCATATTAACATAAAAAGTACAGTATGATTAATATAAAATAACATCCCAATCATAAGAAAGATTAGCTTAAAAGGAATGACATAAAAGAGTGTACTTTAAAAGAAAGAGAGGGGTAGGTTCCCTTACCACATGTCCGATATGACTCGATCATTCTTTAATCTCCTGAATAATAAAATTTGGTCAATTTATAATTTCATAAGGAACTACTTTAAAGATTATTATTCAGGTCAAATCACATATTATAATTTCATAATAATTGTTTCATAAAGTGAGCTCATATCAGACGTTTTTGTCGTTGTTTGGTACATGAGTAAAAATTGAACTTGTTGGAAGAGAATTTTCCATGTAGTTATAGGTACATCATATGCAGAATAATATTATTGTTTTAAATATCATATATATCCAGTATTTATTCATTTTATACTATTACATATCATTTGGAGATAAAAAATTAAAAGCACCGTTCATGGAGACGGTAGGTCGTACGTACGCATGAACGCTACTTTCATTTTTTGTCATATTAGTGGAATTAAAATAAAATGAGAGATATATATATTATCATTCCAGAATGATATCCATAATTTAGATGTAATATATTACATATATATCCATTATATATATTTACTTATAATAGTACATAACAATTGGATATAAAAAATGAAATGTACCGTTCATGGAGACGGTAAGCCGTACGTACGCATGAACGCTACTTTCATATCTTTTTTCTTGTATTCAATGGAATGAAATAAAAATGATATAAAGGTATATTATAATTCCAGTAGGATATAATATTTAATACCATTAATTCCATCCTTTATACGTCCCACATATGGCATTAACGAATTAAATAACTTTGACGGGGCGGAAGTCCGCACTTCCTTAAATGACGATATCACATTTACACATAATGGAAACCATAAAGGTATGAAATAAATGAAAAATAAAGAATATTAAGGAAAAAAACATATTATCTATCATATATAAATATAGTGACATCTTAATGGCCCCCTTTTAAGGTGTTAAAAGAATATTGAATAATCATCATTTCGTGAGACAGTAATTCGCCGTCCACAGAAACAGTATGTTCTTTAACCATTAGATGGAGGTGTGTTAAAGTGTAGCTCGAATAATTATTATAAAAACATACTAGTATATTTAATGTACTGTTTTTGTTACAAAAAAAGTAATAAAAATAGTTTAAGGGTTTGGAAAAGCAAAATAAAACAAAAGAATACAAGGGAAGACATTAACTTTAAATCGGGTAACTCTCATTGATTTGAGCTCAAAGGCTTCCTTGGAATGGATTATTCCCAATGTGAGGCTTCAATGATGAATAGAGGGATGTGGAGAGACAAAATGGGTAGGGTTTGTCCGAGCCAAAGGCTTCAGAGGTGGGGGTATGGTGGTAGAGGTGGGGGCCTTTTATAAGAGGAGAGGAGGGGCACTCAGGGAAAGTTATAAAAGGTTACTTTATTATAAAATGCTTTTCAAATTTTAAAGGCCCCAAAATTATATATTTCGAGGATAAGGTAATAATAGTTCTAAATACACCCATAAAATATGTTTTTTACATTTGTAGGGCTTATATTTTATATTATCTTTTCATTTTATTTAAATCGTTAAATAATGAGGTAATCTCTGCATCATCATGGTGTCACAAATAAATTAATTTATTTAAAGTATAAAAATTATACAAAAGATATCATGATGTAGGAAATATTTTTATCTTTTTAATTAATATTTATAGTCAAAAATATTACTTTTATAACCCCACTTAAAAATTGTTTTAGTAAAACAACTCATGTTTGTTACATTTTTATTTTAACTTTAAATAAAAAGTTATTTATGTCATTTTCCTACCATAGTGGCTCCATGGGGTCCCCTAGTTGACCCATGGATTTTATTGGTCAGAAATGACACATCCAATGTGGGTAGGACATGTTTCTAGGTCATTTCATATTATTAAAATATTATTTTTACCTTAAATTACACTAATTACCTTTAATTGTGATTAATAAAACTTAAAAGTTACTATTAGCCAAAAATTATTTTACTCTAATTTAACCAAATTTTACTTATTAATGACAACCATGAATGTCATATTTTTGAAAATAAAATCACAGAAGTGGCAAAGTTTCATTTAAATGAAAAATCAGTTTCTTTAACTACCACTTAGTGGTTTCACTATTCATCTAAAATTGAAGTTTTTCAGAAAAATACCAAAAATTCACCCTAACCTATATTTGATATTCTGAATTCAAAAATGATGTCTATTTTCCAAAATTCAAAACATATAAGTTTCATTAATTAATTTAATAATTAATTCCCATTTTCAAAACAAATAGTGTGTTTTTAAGAAACAATATCTATTAAAAGATTTCCACTAGTTTAGGTCAAATTTCAAAGTGAAATTAATTAAAATGACCACTATTGGATTAAATGGTGAAAATATATTCTAATTTCACTTTAAAAACAATTCAAAAGATAATCTAATCATATAAATAAATTATATTAAAAAGTGGTTTTGAATTAAAATACAACAGTTTTCACTATTCATTAAAAAAATGAACTTTATCGGAAAAATACCAAAAATTTACACAAAGTAAATTTTGATGTCCCGATTCTAAAGAAGATTTTTATTTTGTCAAATATTACACATAAAATTTTCAAAAATTGGATTTAAAATGGGTTTGTCATCAAAAGGCGGTTAATCGACATTTTAAATAATATTAGAATGTTTACGCTTAAAATTGGGTTCATTCACATTTTAAATTCTAAAACATTTATTGTAAAAAGTAATAATATTTGACAAACATATATAATTATTTTTTAGTTAGTTCTGTTCATTCCCTCCATTACAATGTCTAGGCGTTGACTACCATTTAAAATAATATTATTTTATTATTAGAGTTCAACGTAAGATTCCCAATAAACTCATTGTTGTGTATTGGGTACACCATCAAGCATAGCCTCCCCTTAAAGTAATATTAATATTTTATTCACAAATATAGATAAATATGAAAATGTCATATTCTTTATTTACCTAGGGTGTTAAATCCTTCCCCCGTTTTTGGGAATTGCATCCTCGCAATTTTAAAATTGGTCTTGGAAACTTAATTGAAAATCCAACATCGGGACAAGAGTCAGTAAAACAATCACTTTAAAATAAAGAAAGAGAAATACAAAGGTCACCCGAGTTAACCCATACTAGGATTCCTTGTAGGAAAACATGGATATGGAGGAAAAAACAAAGGGTCATGTTCTGAGGGAGAGTGATAGTAAACATGTCTAGGAGAAAGTTAACCATAAGAAAATCACAAACTTGTGATGGGTTAAATGGTATTCGATTCCCCAGTAGGAAATGTTAACAGAAAACATTTTTGTTATAAGTTACTCTTCATTGATGAATTTATTTTTGATCTTAACTAAATCATAATGAAATATACTTACTTTTCACGTAGACTTTCAACTTTTACTATATTCCTTAATCAAAATCATATTTTCTCCAAAAGACGAGTATTTAGGAAGACTTGTTCGCATTAAGAGTACTTTAATCATCTTCTTGAAAATCAACTAATCCACAAAAGAGAACTATATATTTCCCATGTCTTTAGACAAAAAAAAAACCAAAATTGTTAGTATGAGATCAGATAATCCACAAAAGTATAATCCTTTATAAAAAGAAAATCTATTCTTAATCTCCAAAATTTGTCCAAAAAAACCCAATGTTCAACGTAGACCATTCGATAAACAATTGTCCATAAAATTCTTCAAAGTAAACCAAACTAAGATGGAAACCCAAATATTTGAAGGATTTAATCACATAGTCTTCCAAGGTACAAATTAACTTTTATCTCCAAATAACATCAGTTACTCTTAAATTCTCATATTGAAAAGTAATTAACCTAATCACATATCCTCCATGATAGATTAATCATTTACATAGATAACCCAAAATAAACATACTCTTGATTCCTAAAATTATATAACTAAAAAGAATTAGTCAAACTAACCAGGACTTCATGTAGTCCAGTGGTTGGAGATAAATACCAGTCTCACTTTGGTTGTGGGTTCAATTCCCGCAGCTTTGTCGGACGCAACAGGTTGTCACACGGTCTGCGTGTTGTCCTTTTTCCAAAACTATATAATTCTTAAAACATTCCCCAAAACGAGATAAAATCTTCAAAAATAATCATAACATATTTTAACATCAAGTTTATCTCATGCCTTTCATTTTCCATCATAATATATAATAACCCATAATTACCTCAAAAGTAAGGATCATATAAACACTAATGGTTACCTTTATAATTATTACCTGAACTTCCACATTGATTGGTCATCTTGTACATGATTCATTACAGAACATACCAAGGTACAAGTGGTTTATCATAACTCCTTTATAGTTGGTTTAGGACAACCGCGAGTTTCCTCATTGAATCCCCCATTTCATCCAGTATCTTAATCAGAGAACCACCACAGTTTCCTTCAAACCTATTGTCACTTTGGTGCCTGCTAGATCCAACCATTCACTAAAAATAGAAATGTCAGTGTGAGTATATCAATAAAACCATCATTTACTAATGAGGAAGATAAACACTAAGATATACTTACTCATTCACTTTATATAAACTAGGACTTTTTTCTAAAATCCTAACCATTATGGTAATGTCACTTATGCCTAGATAATACCCTAACCTCTAAAGTTTTATAAACCGACCTCTGATACCAACTATAAGGCACCGGCCTTAAACATTACTTAATATTGAATTAAATGAATAATTCACATTGAGGATATTTTCGGGTTTAGACTTTTAGAGAATTAGAACATAAAAAATGAATTACATTCCACATTAAAACAATTTGGTTACATAAATGATAATATTTGTTTTTTTCCCATCAACAGAAATATATTTAAAATAAAAAATGGATTCTTTCTTGACACTTCTTTGACACTATCATCATATCATGAACCTTTCCCTTGACATGTGAAAAACATTTCAAAAACATGGGATGAGCATAAAAATCTCAGTAAGGGATATAAAAGTACGAAAAGAAAACATTAGTCCATGTATGAAATCATACTTTACTCATAAAATATAAGAATTTTAACAGACCTCATCAAATCATGAATAAATCATAGAAATTATAAGGCATAAAGGTAACTTGAGGCATTCATAATATTCTTACGTAGGAAGTAACCCTCTTGGTTACGTTTGGAATACCCATCACAATATATTCCCTAAATCTCTTCGGATAAACCTTAACATTTAACTCCTTCGCGTTACCCAATGCATTGGAGAGCTATATCGGGCTCACCCGCCCTTAGTTTATCACGGAACCACCCGTCTTCATAAAAAATGCCCAAGAAACATAACATAATCACATAACATAACTTAATCATAAAAGAAATATAACATTCCCACATTGTAATAACAATATAACCTTTTAAGATATTGAAATAATGAATCCATTATAAAAACCATTTTCAAAACCATTTAAAACATTTAATAAAGATATTTTTGAATCAAAGTGTCCCATACCACTTTGACTCTTTTAACATTTTAAACCATTAATATCCAAATAAATAAATCCTTAAAAACGTTTTGAAAACATGGATATTAATGAGAAATATTTATAAGAATAAATCATTAAAACATTTAAAATGATATTTTAGTTAAAGGTATTTTAACAAAATGAGAGACACTTGAATACAATAATAGAGGAATAATATTTAATCAGATCATTATAATATAGTGATAATAAATGGATTCATGATAAAATATTCCAAAGGGAATTATATACACCATATAAGAGTTAATTGGTGCATAACAACAATGAAGTCTCAATGTAAAATGAGATGAAATCCCTTATCAAGAAGGTATCCTTAAATTAAGGATAATCAGTCTCAAAATTGTGTGTGACAAATATAAATACACCCAATATAAGTGGATATGACGTGTAAAACAATCAAAGTTCATTCACACATATTCAGAGGATGACATATTCAATAACTACATGTTGAACCCAAAGAAATCGAAATTGGGTTAAAAAGTTCCCTTGGTAAAATTCGAGAGCATAACGACGTCACTTTAAAATTAATAAAATTAGTTGATGAGAGAGAAAATGGTATCTCATCACTTAGAAATAAAATTTACAACAATAAGGATATATAATAACACATCTCAACACTACAATATGTAAATTAAAAGACCCAACAAAAGAAGTCTTTTAAAAAGAGGAGGTTGAAAAGTTCCCTTACCGACTTGGGTATCTTTCGAAATATACACCCCATGAAAGAAGGACAATAAAACATTGATGTAAATACTCATAAACGAAAGTATATTACACAAAGAGTAGAATAATTGGCAGTACATATACCACTAAAAGGAAACGGTGGAAAATGTAGCATAAATCTCACGGGAATAAAAGTGAGATGAAAAATCCCTTATGAAAACTTGGCAGCCTAACGACGCAACTTAAAACTTCCGAAAATGGATTGATGAGATCAAATAGGGTCTCTCACAATATTAACATAAAATTTATAGTAAGAGGAATATAAAATAACATCCCCCAACATAAAAAATAGGATTCTAAAAGATGTGACATAAACGAGAGTACTTAAAAAGAAAGAGAGAGGTTGGATCTCTTATGAAAATTCGGCAGCCTAACGACGCCAATCAAAACATCCAAAATGGATTTATGAGAGAAAATAGGGTCTCTCATCATATGAACATAAAAATTACAGTAATAGTAATATAAAATAACATCTCAATCATAAGAAATATGAGATTAAAAGGAATGACATAAAAGACTGTACTTTAAAAGAAAGAGAGGGGTAGGTTCCCTTACCTCGTGTCCGACATGACTCGATCATTCTTTAATCTCCTGAATAATAAAATTTGGTCAATTTATAATTTCATAATTACATCCTTTAGAGATTATTATTCAGTTAATATCACATATTATAATGTTATAATAATTGGTTAATAAAGTGAGTTCATATCAGACGTTTTTGTTGATGTTCGGTACATGAGTAAAAATTGAACATGTTGGAAGAGAATTTTCCATGTAGTTATAGGTACATCATATCCAGAATAGTATTGATGTTTTAAATATCATATATATCTAGTATATATTCATTTTATACTATTCCATATCATTTGTAGATAAAAATTTAAAAGCACCATTCATTGAGACGGTAGGTCGTATGTACGCATGAACGATACTTTCATTTTTTATCATATTAATGGAATTAAAATAAAATGAGAGATATATATATTATAATTCCAGAATTATATCCATCATTTAGATGTAATATATTACAAATATATCCATTATATATATGTACTTATAATAGTACATAACATTTGGAGATAAGAAATGAAATGTACCGTTCATGGAGACGGTAAGCCGTACGTACGCATGAACGCTACTTTCATTTCTTTTTTTTGTATTCAATGGAATGAAATAATAATGATATAAAGGTATATTATAATTCCAGTAGGATATCATATGTAATACCATTAATTACATCCTTTATGCATCCCACATATGGCATTAACGAATCAAATCACTTTGAGGGGGTGGTAGTCCGCACTTCCTAAAATGAAGATACCGGGTTTGCCCATAATGGAAACCATAAAACTATGGAATAAATGAAAACAACATATGATTAACGAAAACATAAACATATTATATATCATATATAAATATAGTGACATCTTAATGTACACCTTTTAAGGTGTTTGAAGAATATTTAACAATCATCGTTTCGTGAGGCAGTAATTCGCCATCCACAGAAACAGTATGTTCTTTAACCATTAGAAGGAGGTGTGTGAAAGTGTATCTCGAATCCTTCTTATAAAAACATCCAAGTATATTTAATATACTGGTTTTGTTACAAAAAAAAGTAATAAAATGATTTTAGGGGTTTGGAAAAGCAAAATAAAACAAAAGAACACAAGGGAAGACATTACCTTTAAATCGGGTAACTCTCTTTGATTTGAGCTCAAAGGCTTCCTTGGAAAGAATTATGCCAAAATTGAGGCTTAAATGATGAAGAGAGGGATGTTTTGAGACAAAATGGGCAGGGGTTGGCCGAGCCAAAGGCTTGAGAGGTGTGGGTAAGGTGGTAGAGGTGGGGCCTTTTATAAGAGGAGAGGAGGGGCACTCATGGAAAGTTATAAAAGGATACTTTATTATAAAATGCTTTTCAGATTTTAAAGGTACCAAAATTATATATTTCGAGGATAAGGCAATAAGAGTTCAAAATACTCCCATAAAATTGTTTTTTGACTTGTTTAGGTCTTAGATTTTACATTATCTTTTAATTTTATTTAAAACATTAAATAATGAGGTAATCGCTGCATCATCATGGTGTCATAAGTAAATTCATTTATATAATTTCTAAAAATTATAAAAAAATATCATGATGTAGGAAATATTATTATATATCTAATTAATATTTATAGTCGAAAATATGACTTTTATAACCCCATTTAAAAATGGTTCTAGTAAAACAACTCATGTTTGTGACATTTTTATTTTAACTTTAAATAAAAAGTTATTTATGTCATTTTCCTACCAAAGTGGCTCCATGGGGTCCCCAAGTTGACCCATGGATTTTAGTGGTCGGCCATGACACATCCAATAAGGGTAGGACATGTGTCTAGGTCATTTCATATTATTAAAATATTATTTTTACCTTAAATTACACTAATTACCTTTATTCGCGATTAATAAAACTTAAAAGTTACTATTCACAAAAAATTATTTTAATCTCATTTAACCACATTTTACTTCGTAATGAAAACCATATATGTCATATTTTTTAAAATAAAATCATAGAAGTGGCAAAGTTTCATTTAAACGAAAAATCTGTTTCTTTAACTACCACTTAGTGGTTTCACTATTCATCTAAAATTGAAGTTTTTCAGAAAAATAACAAAAATTCACCCTAAGCTATATTTGATATTCGAAATTCAAAAATGATGTCTATTTTACAAAATTAAAAACATATAACTTTCATTAATTAATTTAATAATTAATTCCCGCTGTCAAAACAAATAACGTGTTTTTAAGAAACAATATCTATTAAAAGATTGCCACTAGTTTAAGTCCAATTTTAAAGTGAAATTAATTCCAATGACCACTATTAGATTAAATGGTAAAAATATATTCTAATTTCACTATAAAAACAATTCAAAAGATAATCTAATCATATAAATAAATTATATTAAAACAATGTTTTGAAATAAAATACAACATTTTTCACTATTCATTAAAAAAATGAACTTTATCAGAAAAATACATAAAATTTACACAAAGTAAATATTGATGTCCCGATTCTAATGAAGATGTTTATTTTATCAAATATAACACATAAAATTTTCAAAAAGTGGATTTAAAATAGGTTCGCCATTAAAAGGAGGTTAATCGACCTTTTAAATAATATTAGAATGTTTAAGCTTAAAATTGGATTCATTCGCATTTTAAATCCTCTAACATTTATTGTAAAAAGTAAAAAAAATTGACAAACATATATAATCATTTTGTAGCTAGTTCTGTTCATTCCTGCCATTACAACGTCTAGGCATTAACTACCATTTAAAATAATATTATTTTATTATTATAGTGCAACATAAGATTTCCAAGAAACGCGTTGTTGCGTATTAGGTACGCCATCAAGCATAGAATCTCATTTAAAGTAATATTAATATTTTTTTCAAAATTATGGATAAATGTGAAAATTTCATATTCCTTATTTACCTTGGGTGTTACAAACGCATTCATGATTTCAATTTTTGGATTATTGGCCAGTGATTTGAGGTTTCCTCTATTAACTCGAAGATTTAAATCTCAATATGAAATTCTAAAAATACTTACTTTTCTTTTATATGATTTTATCAAATCTATAAAAGATTGATTCCAATAAATTTATCATTTATTATTTGAATTCATGGATTATAGCTTGTTTCTAGATCCTTACATATACATTTCCATCGTAGATATCCTAGCTCCACAAGCATTACCTATTACCTCAACCACTTCTACTACAACCTCATTCATTTAAGAAAATTTCTTATATCCCCAAAAATCAATCTAGCATATAAAACCTATTTATAAGTGTGTGGTAATAAATTCTCATCAATAGCTCATGCACCCCCACCTACAAAACCACATAACCTACCTATGAAACTACCTCCAGAGGAAATTATCTTTTCAATCTTGATGAGATCAGGGATGTTTGAGATTTAGATTCTCATTTTGATTCTTGATAATAAAATTATATTTTTAATTTTTTTCCATATATTTTGATATTAGTGGTATACATTTTTTTATCATATTTATTTTTCTATTATGAATTATTTTATTGTTATTATTTAAAAATTACATCCTTATTTTTAATACCAAAAGGATGAGAGATCTTGTGAACTTAATATTGTGAAAGGGGTGAATTTTGAAGTAGTGATTCTATCAGAGGAATTAATTTATATACTGAGTGAAGAAATCAAGTGAATATAAGAAGAAATCCAGTTACCATGCCAAGTAACCATGATAAGTAATTTTGAACCAGAGAAATCATCATTTAAGTAAATATAAGTGACTAGGTATAACATAGGTATTATACTATTACAAATATTCAATGTCTATAATTTGGAGAATTAATTGCAGCACCAATATATTTAAGAATTCAATATGTTTTAGGATTAATGAATGAATATACTCTGATGGATATATTAGAGAAAAGCGTTCATTAAAATGAAAACACTCACAAGGAAAAATAATGCTTTGATTACAAGTGTTCTTGAGACAAAATATTACTTAGTGGAAACTCTCTAAACCTTCCATGACACTCTATTTTCCTAATGTATTTTTGAAAACTTGGAAAATCCCATTCAAATAAAAATACTAGGACTACTAAACAAATAAAGTTGGTCAGATTGAGCCGCATAAAATCAACACACTTCCTACCATTTTCTCTTTATATTCAGGATTATACTTCAAGTTATGTTTATTAAACTCTTTTTATTATTTAACAGGGGATCCTATATTATACTTGATATTTCTACACACTATCATCTAATATTTTAGATAATTTCCCCCATAAAAAATAGAGTACGAGGTTGTGTGGCATGGACTATCGTTATAAAGTTAACTCATTTTTGTACCCCTTATTGAATAGTGGGAGGGGGAATATAGCATGGACTATCTTTATAATATTATTTTTGTAAAACCCGATCCCTGTAATGGATTATTTTAATCTTTAAAAAAATTTCAGGAAGTGGGTGATTTACAAGTAGTGAGGATTAGGTCTCAAATTAATAATCAACCTGTTTTATTTCTTCCATTATGTGGATTCGTAATTTGTTTTCTCTATTTAAAAAATATAATCTAATTTAAAAATATAATAGAAAAAAATAAATTCATAGTTAAATTTAATTTTTATTTTATATACGGGGTTTGATACTAGTAAGTTTGTTTCAAAGAATAAAACAGTTTTAAGCTTCTTTAACTAGGATGTGATAGAACTTTTGAGAAGATTTTTTAAAGATAATATTATATAATTATATTTTTTTAGTTAAATAGTATAATTTTATAAATCTATGGGATTTAATTTCAAATATTTTTTAAGATAAATTTTAGTTGGAAACTCAATTCACGACCATCTTGAGTTTTCCACTCTGGGTAAATTATGGTATCATGGGATTTAATATTACTTTTAAATGTGGTCTAGTTTTACAGGAAGATAAAAAGTATTTTTATTTATAAATTTTTATCTTTTGATATAATAATCAAAAAAAGGGGATACCAATGACCAACCATATTATTTTAATAGAACTAACTATGCTCAGTGGTATAAAAATAAAAATTTATATAGAGAGCATGGAATTTGATATTTGGATGGTAACCAAGGATAAATATGAAAAACCCAAATCCACTTGACGTAAACAGAGCGATGTGACTAATGAATATTATAAATTTTATAGTAAATATATGAATTCATTGTATTATGCTTTTGTATTGATGATTTTAAAATAATTTATGCTTGTTCTGTAGTATTTGAAATATGGGACACACCTAATATATCTCAAGAAGGAGCACCAAACATTAAAAAACTAATTTGAATACTTATTCCATTAAAAATGGTACATTCAAGATAAATTACAATAAATTTATTTATGATTTTTATCTCATGATTAATGATATTTTGAACATGATTGATGCACTTGAGAGTACCTTTGAAGGAAAATATCAAGTGATGCGACTATGGTGACACTTACCTGATAGGTGGACAGAGACCACTTTTTCCATCAGAGAATTCTATCATATAATTAAATTTTCATTGAAATAACATCTTGGAAGGATTTTTATATATGTGGAGGAGTTTAAAGTAAAAAAGTAGAATATGATGAACCAAAGTGAAAATCGGTTTCCTTCAAGACTTTTCACTCAAGGGTAAAAGATAAAATCAAATATGATAGTTACAATTAGTATGAATCACCCTCGGACAGGGATGATGAAATGGATCACGAGGCTAGGAGATTCAAAAAATTTGACTAGAAGAATAAATTATTTAATAAAACAAATATAGTGGAAAATATGGCAAAAATTGAATTGGAAAAAGTAGAATCAATTAGGTGAACTGTAGCACCCCTTGGTTCAAGTATATAACCCTTTATTAATGATTTTTAAGTACATAACGTGTTTGGGTAGAGTTTGGGAGGGTTTGGAAGAGTTTTAGAATGATTTTGGGGATTTTTTAAGGGTGCAATATTGGTGCATGGTTTTTGGAAACTCTTAAACACCTATAGAAAACTATGCACAACGAGACAGGGCCTAATGGGAAGGTGCTCAGGTAGAAGCATGGTTTTATCAAATCATGCAGCCACCTAAGAGAAACTATGAAAAGTGGGATAGAGATCTTTGTTTTAGTTAGAACTTGGTATGTTTAACCATGAAAAATAACTCTACGATGTCCCTCTTAAGGCGGTGTCTAGAGCTACATTATGGAATGATATTCTTAAATGTGTAACTAGCCATGAAAAGTTAAAAAAATCCACAAAAGTGGATCTAGGTTGGGATTAATAAATAACCCATAGTTCTTCAAAAAACATCCCTAACTCTAGATTATGTCCTCCCAAAGGAAGAATAGGCTTCTACCATTGATCTGGAGGTGGTCTAAAGGCATCTCTAGGTGGGTTGCATATAAATTCTAATGGTAATTCATCCTTTGTGGTTGTTTTTCTGGGATTCTTTAGACCTACATCTCCCTCTCTCTTGTTTTTTTTAGATATACATCCATTGTGGAAAGATATAATGTAGTTTTTACAAAATATTATTCGTTTTTTTATTTTTGAAGTGATGGTAGGATATAAAAGGCTATTTTTTAGCGATTCAACCCAGTCTCGTGGATGTTTTTTCTATTGTTTATTTTTTTCGCCAATTTTTTCGGGTTAGTGGAATCACTCTCAACTCCTATATTTAGAACATGAAGGATTTATTTCAATAAAATGGTTGGTTTTATTGAACTAGTGTCTTGATATAGTTTTCAATAATAGTTTGGTTTATTGAAATGGTTGAATTGGTGAAGAAATGGTTGAATTGGTATATTGTGAGCTTAAATAGTTAAGAGTGTATGGAAGGGGACATATATTGTTGGTGAACGTACCACCACCAAAGGTATGGTTTTGGACATGAATGTTCCTCCACTAATGGTAACACCAATCTTGTGTGTAGTTGTGTGTAGAGGTGTGTCTAGATGTATGATATGGAATGGGTAATCCCAATTAAATTCATGTAATTGTTTTAATGACTTGGTTGGTTTTTTCCCTTGGAAATTGGCTTAGTTGTGAATTTTTTTAGTATGAATTTCTCTGTATTTTTTATAAATAATTGAACTTTTTAAATTATTTTTACATAAATTGTTTTATTTAAATGGTCTAACATGTAATATTTTATTAGAGTGGGTTAGGACCAAATTTTGGTAAATCCTAATAAGATTCATTACACACACATTCTTTGGAAAATTGGTTTTTTTGTGGGTGTTTTTTATCTAGACACGGGAAACGATAAAGTATCATAGTACTCTAGTGGTGCTTAGTGAGACTTGGGTTGTTTTGTGGAATGGAGGCTGGAGTGGGTTGGAACTTTGTATTTGCGGATTTTATTCAGTTTCATTGGTATTTTAGTCTTCCGTTGTGCAGTTGGTTGTTTTGTAGTCTTCTGATGTGGTACTATTTTTATTTAGTGTTGATATAAATGAAATGGTTGAGTTGAATTTCATTGTTATCATGCATCATGTAGTGTTTTATTATGTTTTTCCGCATTCATTGGTTATTTCATTATTCAGAATGGAAAGACGTCCCCCAACTATTATTAAAGCCCCCGACATTTATTGTTAGCCATTGGAATCTTAGGGATGTAGCTTATGGACAAATGAAGTTCCACTGCCTTCTCACGCCAATGAGGAGGGGAGGGATTTTACAAGTGGTGCCTGATTTTTTGGTCGTTTCCTATCAATTGTCCTTCAGTTCTTTCTATCATGGAGATGATATTCATTCTAGTCAATTCTGTATGTCGGGTTGGTAGAAAATACTGGGATTATTGAGACATGAAAAGTAGAGAATCAAAAAATATAGATAACATTTTTAAGAATAACGTTATGTTACTAGGGAGTTGGGAACATGAGTGTTTTGGAGACACAAATAGGATTTCGAATCTCATGGTCCTGGTTTTATCCAATGAGATGAGAATGACATGCATTAAAGAAATGACAACCCACTAGGAGTGCGTATTTTATTTTGAGCAATGATTTATGATTTGATGTTGAACTAAGTATTTTTGAAAAAAAATAATGTTCTTTTTAAAGGTTAAATTTTTAAAAAGGCATAAAATGGTTATTTTGAAAATGGAATGATTTTCAAAAGCATGGTGATATTTTAAAAAATGGTTGAATTTAGATAATATAGAATTTTGGAAAGCAATGTTGTGATAGAATGATGTGGTAGAATTTAAATTTTTAAGACTTTAGTTGCTGGAGAGTGAGGAATATGGTGTTTTTTTCATTTATAGAAAATGGAAATTTATAGTCATCATAGAAACCAGTAGGGGGAAACTATGAAAAATGTGATTTCACCTGAACCACAGTTGAACCAACATCTAGTTCAGAGTATAGTCCAATATTTTTATATTGTGAATATGGTGAATAAAAGGGACGAACCAAGGCAAGTAGATCATTCCATTTAGTTTCAAAATTATAATCCAACCATATTTTAGTGTGATTTGGAACCAAAAAAATCATAGGTGTGGATTAATATAATAAATTATGTTTTCAACTTCTTTAGGAAAACTGTAAAGATAAATGTCAAGATGGTGATATATATTATGGAAGATCTTGAAAACCAATAGTGGGATTTAGCGATTCAGTATAAATTAGAACAAGGCCATTCATGGGAGGATATTGAATAATTGTTCAAAAAAAATTATATCCTCACTCATTTATAATAAAAAGTATGGTAGAATTCCTTAGCATTAAGTTAGGAAGTCTTTTTCTAACAGATTATGAAAAGAAATTCACGAATTCAGTGCATTTTTTACCTGATGTTTATGCTAATGCATCCTTAGTGGCACACATCTATGAATCGAGGCTAAAACAAGAGATTAACTCATTGATTTTTGTGCTCAGTATAAAATATTATATAGAGTTGTTAAATAGATAAACATTGGTTGAAAGGGATATCTTAGGAGACACGGGATGAGGAAACATGTTGATACCCATAGGAAATTATGATTACTCTAATGCTATGAGAAAATTAAATTAGAAATAATATTCCCAAGGTGGGATTATGGATTTAAATATGATGAATAAATTAGTAAATATTAATTTAAGACTAAAAAGAAAGCCCATAAATTTTTAATGTGTTACTATTAGTCACAAGAATTTGGAGTGTATGACCCCACCTAGATCAGGACAAAATTTCAATCAGAAGGTGTATCTTTATCATTGTTTCTACAGTCCTCTGAGGTCAAGTGTTCAGGAAACTTCTCATGATTCATAGATTTCATATGCTTCGATGGGACAAGGGTAGAAGAATACCTCTCATCAGAAGAACAGACCTTTCCTGGGTGATTCTAGAAATACCATGAAACTTTACCAAGGGAAATATCAACAAGGTAATAAGGAAGAAAGTGTAGTGAGAAATAAATTATTTAGAGCTAGATAAGTTATTATGGATGATCAGTCTAGAACATCGATATTGAGAGATACTATTATTTTGAATTCTAACCTTATGCAATATTTTTCGAAATGGGGGCATCTCATTCCTTTATTGCTTATCGTGTTATTGATTTTCTACATTTATAATTTAACATGATGCCTTCTATGTTAAAACTTCAAACTCCTCTTGGTTGAATAGAATTTCAATCCATTTTGTATAGATAATGTTCTATAATGCTTGTTGGAGTTTTCGATATGGGATTTCTATTTAATTGTGATGGATTCCTTTGGAATAATCATGGGTATTGATTAGATGTCAAAGTTTAAGGATCGCATCAATTTTTATAAATGAAATGTAATTTTTACAACTATTGATGGTGTCTGACATCTATTTTGAGGAGATGAGAATTTAAAGGCAGGTACAATGGGATTTTTTGCAGCAATTGTTGGAATGATCTCATACATGTTTGTTTCCTTGACATTGTAATCTCTAGAAGAAATTCTGAATATAGGTTTTCCATTATTGGTTGATCAGTTTCTCGATGTGTTTCCCAAAAATTTCTCAGGGTTTCCACCTATGATAGAAGTGGAATTTGAAATTGATCTCCACCAAGGGACTAGTCTAATTTCTCTTCCATATTATCATATGGAACCAACAAAATTAAGAGAATTTAATGTCCAAATTTAAGAGTTGGAAAGAAAAGTTTTCATTTTGTCGAGGACATCTATTTGGGATGCACCGTTTTTATTTGTGAAAAGGTATATCAAAATCTTCCATTGTGTGCGTATTATCATTAGATCAACCATGTTATAATTAAAAAAGGTATCCACTTCCATGTATGGATGATCTATTTGATCAATTGAGGGGATCTCAGTGGTTCTCTATGACTAACTTGTGATCATGATATTACAAATGTTGGGTTCTGAAGGAGGATATTCCAAAGACAGCTTTTAGTGGAAGAAATGGCCATTATGAGTATGTGCTAATGGCTTTCAGTCTTGAAAATGTACCAACAACCTTTATAGAATTGATGAATAAAATATTTCTAAGGTATCTAGATTCTTTTGTGGTGGTTTTTGTGGATGATATAATTGTGTATTCAGGGATAAGTGTTGGGCATTAGCAACACTTGATGAGAGTGTTGGGAATCTTGAGGAATCATAATTTTTATGCCAAACTATCAATGTTTTATTTTTGGATACAATAGTATGTTTCCATGGCCATGAAATCCCTGAAAAATATGTTTTGGGGATCTAGAAAATATAGAAGTTGTAATATCTTAGAAAACTACAAACAATGTCTTCGAGATATGGATTTTCCATGGTATAGTTGGTTATCACTAAAACTTCATTCTTCATTTATAACTACTGTATTAACCAATGATATATTTTATAAGGAATAATGTTCCATTCCAATGGAGGTACGAATTCCAAAAGTATTTTATGAAGCTGAAGGTTTTCCTTATATCAGTATCAATCTTTGTTTATCTTGAATCGGGACAATAGTACGTGGTGCATTGTGATTATTTGAGATTAGGGCTGGGATGTGTTCACTTGAAAGGTGATCACATTCTTGATTCTTTTTCAAGGTCATTATGAGTACATGATAATAACTAACCAACCCACGATTTGGAGTGAGCAGCCATAGTCCCTTCTTTGAAGTTGCGATGGCATTATCTCTTTGCTGAGAACATCACTGTATTTATAGATCCTAAGAGCTTGAAACATATTTTCTCACAATAATATTTAATCCTTAGATAATTAAGATTAATTTATTGTGTCACAATGTTTTTATTTGAATTGAGACATACAATGGGAATGGGAAATTTAGTTGAAGATTCATTCAGAAGGAAGTAATTTTCTCTATTGGAAAAAGAAGCATGAGATGGGTGGCAGTTGATGTTGGTCATAAACAACATCCACTTGGAATGTGAAGACTGATGTGTAATTGGGTCCTTCTATCTAGTTCAATTTGTTCCTGATTTGGTAAATATGGATAAATAGGCACATACATATTATGGAGAATGTGTGGTTATGAGGTCAAAACTCAATGGTGTGGAGACCATTAAGGGCTTGATATTGGATAGGAGTTTAGTTTTATGGTTCCGAAAGTGGATAGAAGTACCTATGGATTTTCATGAACAACTTCTTCATGCTTAATACCATTAGATATGGGTCATTCATCCTAGAATACAGAAGATCTATCTAGTATTGAAATCATAGTTTTTTGGATCAATATGAAAAGGAAGGTGGTTGATATTGTTTAGTGTTGCTTAAATTGTCAGTAGGTTTAGGAAGAGCATCAGTGACCACATGTATGTTGTAGTCTTTAACTATTACTATTTGTAAATGGGTACTGATATCTATGAATATTGTAATTGGTATCCTAGTAATGGTTCAGAAACATGGTTCCATATGGTTGATAGTGTATCATCTCACAATGTAAAGTCATTTTCTCCATATTTGGGAATCCCATATAAAAGAGGAAATGTCAAAAATCTATATCATGCAAGTGGTAAAGAGAAATAGAATACCAGTTTTGATTATGCCAGAGAGAGATCTAAGTTTTACATATCTTTTCTAGAAATACATATAGAAATCCCTAGGGACTCAAATGATATTGGGTATAGCATATCACCCTCAGTTGGATGGGAAATCTTATAAGATGATAAAAAAATAGGAATACATCTTGTAGGATTTTATAGTTGGATTTTGTTGCTCATGTTAAGAACATGTGTTGTTGGTGTAGTTCTCATATATAAATAGTTATCAATACTCAATACATATGGAACCTTTTGAATCATTGTATGGAAATCCTATTCATTCTCTGCTGTGTGGGGTGGAATTAGGTGATACTTTACTATTAGGGTTGATCCTTGTCCAATAGAGAATAGAGAATGTTTAATTGATGGGGAAATGGATGGAGACAACTAAGAGTCATCAGAAATCATTTGTGGATCATCACTAATGGTAATTTTCATTCATAGGGAGTGATGATGTGTTATTATGGATATATCTAGGGATTGTGAATCATAATTTAGGGAAGCAATTCATGTTATATCCTATATAAATAGGCCTCATTGAGATACTTGAATAGTTTGTTGAGGTAGAATATCGGTTAGCATTACCCCCATGCTTCAGTTATATATATAATATGTTTAAAAAGAATCAGTCTTATTCTGACCATGTGATTCGATGGAATCACTTTAAAGTAGAGCAGGATGCTTCATTAGTGCACATGCTACTGTGGGTTGTGGATAGGAGACTAAAAGTCTTACTCGGTAGAATTATCAGTATAGTGAGGGTTTTTTGGAAACATGGTATGATTTGGGAAGATACATGGGAACTAAAGAAGGAAACGAAATGGTTATCGAGAAAACTCTTTCATAATGGTGATAGTTTTCTACTTTTTGGGGATGGAAGGGGAAATGTTGGGTAGAACGTAGCACCCCTGGTGTCAAGTATGTACCCATTTCGTTTATATTTTTAAACTCATAAAGTGTTTGGGATAGGTTTTGGAGGGTTTATAAGTGGTTAATAATGTTTTTGGTGATTTTATAATGGTTCAAGGTTGGTTCATGATTTGGGGAAATAGTGAAAACCCTACAAGAAACTTTGATCAATGAGACATGGTCTAAAGTGGAGGTGCATGGGTAGGCACACAGTTTGTCCAAACCCTACACTCTCTTAGGAGAAACTGTGAAAAAATTGATAGATATCTTTGGCATAGTTGGAACATGGGTTTTTTAACCGTATGGACCAACTGTGAAAGGTTCCCCTTGAGGTATCTATTAGCATATCATTTAAACATGGTTTTCCTAACTGTGCAAATAACCATGAATGGTTTAAAAACGAGATCCAATAAAAGTGGATCTATTTAAGGATTAAGTAATAACCCCAAACGTTTTCCCAAAACATCCCTAACTCAATATTGTATCCACCCAAAGACTTCAAAGTCTTCTCCTATCAATACAAAAGTAATTTGATGGCTTCTTATGGTTGGTTGAAGATGGATTCTTATGGTAAGTCATCGTTCATGGTAGTTTTTTAGGGGTTTCCATAGATATACTTCTCCCACTCTATTGGTTTCTTAGATCTACCCCAATTATGGAGTGAAATATGGTAGTTGATGCAAAATAATATAATATTTATCCTTTTTCATGTTAGGGGATGAGATATAATGTGGGTTTTTTGAGACTCAATCCAGATTTGTTGATGTTTTCTGTAATGTTTATCATATTCGCGAAATTTCTGATGTGTGTGGATTCACTATCATCTCCTATTTCTAGAACAAGAATTACTTATCTCTAATCGATTTTTTGATATATTTTTATTCTTAAATTATTGTAAAAATCATGTTAAAACCCCTCTTTATTGATTTTTTGAGTAGATTATGGTTTTTTGGTGAAATTGTGGAATTGTTGAAAGTGTTTGTTTAGTGTACCTTGCATTTTTTATTTTAAAATATTTATTTTAAAATGTGTCAATAAAAATTTCATTTATAAATGGAATAATTGAGATGTTTTTAATAATAGGATGGTTTTCTTGAAAAGGATTAATTTGGTTTCATTGAAATGGTTTTTAATAAAAAGTTTTTTTAGAAAATTTTGTTGGAAAAGAGTTTTCAATAAAAGGGGTTTGTTTTATTGAATTGTATTGTTTTATGGTTTTAAAAAAAGTGATGTTGATTAAAATGATTGAATTTGTTTTTCAATGGTTTAGTTAGAATTATTTTCTCTTAAATGGTTAAGAGTGTGTGGAAGGGGATGGATATTAGTCGTGAAAGTACAACCATCAAAGGGATGGGTTTTGAAATGAAATTTCTAATATAAATGGTAACACCAGGATTGTGTGTAGTTGTGTGTATAGGTGTGTGTGGATGTATAATATAGAATGGTTAATCCGAATTGAATTCATGAAATTTTTGGAATGACTTGTCTGGTTTTTTCCCTTGTAAATTGGTGTATTTGATAAAACTTTTTTAGTATGGAAGTATTTGGATTTGTTTAAAATTATTGAACTATTTTAAATGGTTTTTATACAAATTGTTTTATATAAATATAATAATGAGTTATATAATAGTGACTTTAATAGGTAATTAATTTGGGGAAATCTAACTGAGTTTCATTACTCACCACCACGTTGGCCCTTTGGTGCTTTTGTAGATGTTTTTTATTGAGACATGGGAAAAGGTAAAGTATCACACATATCTAGTGGTGATTAGTGATACTTGTTCTCTTTTATAGAATGGATCATGGAGAATATTAGATCCTTCTCTTTGTGGTTGTCATTGAGTTTTTTTTAAGTTTTTTAGGCTTCTGCTGTGTTCATGCTTGTTTTGTAGTATTCTGTTGTGGTATAATTTTTTGTTGGTTTTGATATAAAAGAAATGTTTGAGTTCTATTTAATTGTTATCATGCATCTTGTAGTGGTTTGTTTGGTTATATCCAGTTGTTTGGTTGTTTTATTTTTCAAAAGGGGAAATCATCCCCAAATTATTAATGAATCCCTCAACATTTATTACCATCCTTTTACATCTTGGGGATGTCTCTTAAGTACAAATGATGTTCCACAACCTTCTTAATCAAATAGGGATGGGTGGAACATTACTCAAAGTCTCCAGTTATGAATTAAAAAAGAGGACCCAACAAATAAGTCTTTCCAAATATGAAATATAAGAAATTATATGACAATAAATGAAAAATACCAAATAATGTTACGAATGTGTCCTGGATCACCTCTAAGGATGACACAAGTTATTCTAACTCAAGAAGAGAAGAAAATAATGATTGATATAACATGTGTTTCAAAAAAATGAGTTTTCAAATTCTATTCTTGCAACTCTTATTCATATTAATTATATTTCTAAGAATGAGAAAATAATGAAATCATGATAATTAAAGAATAATTAAATTTATATAATATGTCGGATAAAACATTCAATTAAATTAATGATAAATAATAATGTTTGAATATGCCTCATTATTTTTCAATTCAATTAAAATATAACTTTCTTGTATAGAAACGAAAGATTGACCATTTCTTGAAAAAAAATAAACGAAAATTATAAAATGATAAACTCAAAAAGGATTTTTAAATATTTAAAAATCTTAGAAAAAAATTAACTTCATTGTTTGGTAAATGAACCAAACTCTATTATATAACTTGTATTGGATACCAACCATTAAAATAGTATTCATAAGAAAAAATTGTAGCTAAATCAAGCTCTATAAATTCTTAATAGTTCTAATTCATATAGAAATAGTATCAATTTTATTGATAAACTTCTAATGTATGTTTTTGGAAAACCTATAATGACCCAAACATCTGATAAATATATATTTCATATTTTAATATTATTATTCAATAAAGATCAAAAATACATGCACGCTGATTATATTGGTTTACTATCTTTAGAGACTATACACACAATCTTCTTATTTCTTGATATATATTTATCATCTCCCTTAATGATGTTACCAAATAGTACTATTCTTAGACATACCCTATTTAAAACCCATACCCACAACTCGAGAAAAAAACATTACAAATAATGATCCCAGATGATCAGTAAGATTAAACAAGGGATATATCAATATAACATGAATGTATGGGTATAAGAACGTGAGAATAAAAATTGAAACCCATTCCTTAAATATTATAGATCATAAACACGAGTCATGAAATAAATCTAAATAGTTCATAATACATGAATAAAAAATAGAATGCAAACAAATGAACTATGAGAACATAACATTGGCATAATACATAGATTTGTGTTTTTCACATAAGAACTAAAAATCATTTCTTTAGTAGTCAAGGATCATTTAAAAACATATATTAGTGGAATGGGATCCATCAACACACCATTATAGTGGTAAAGGTTCACTCACTAGAGTATCATTGTCGAAAGAGCCCCTTACCGAGCTACGTTCACTCTCTATTCCAGTCCGATTTATCTCATGATATATTCATCATTACCCAATGCATTAGGAGAATATATAGGTCCCTATCATCTTGGTTATAACATAACGACCAACATTGTTTATAATGTAACCATCATCACATATTTATTATCATTTGTATGTGTTCCAAAATATCCCAAATTGTTAATCATGTCATAACACATGAAAAGAAATGTGTTTCATAAGCATTTTATCCTTACCTAACTAGTGGTTAAGAAATAGGTTTCATAATCACTACATAATTTCATAAAATCATAACATGTGGAAATATAATAGGTTTTAATAATAATTTTTTCCTTGAATAACTTGAGGAAGAGAAATATTTTTCATAAAAAAATTGTAACCACAATCATAAACTATTTATAGAAATAATATGAATGGTGTCCGTAGATCATATCCCCAGAAAAGCATAGGTTACATCAAAGTACTTCACCAAAGATTGAAAATGGTTTTAATAGATTACTTTGAACATTTATTGAGGAAAATATCCTTTCCAATTTGAAAAAAAAATATTTAAACATAATAAAATTTTAAAATAATTTCTATTGAAAATAAAATTGTAAACTTAAAAAGAAAGTTTTAAAAATCATTTAAAACATTTCTTGAGAAAAATATATAGTTTTTGAAAACTCCTTTTTAAAACTAAAAAAACATAAAACATTTTGGAAATAATATTATTTAAAAATAAAATTTTAAACATATAAATTTATATTTAAAATATTTATTGGTCATGATGGTGGAAAATATTGTTCTTGTCATACATGATTAAATGAAGATTCCTTTCATATTTTTGATAAAATTCGTATGGGCACTGTTTGGAAAATGACCTGAATGTTCCTTTCAAAACATATTGTGAAAATAAAAATATAGGTAAAACATTACATAATAAATAACTTAGATAATATTATAAAAAAATTGAAATCCATTTTTAGAAAAAATAATTTTGGAAGAAAAATGTTTTTTCTACCGAAGAGATAAATAGAGACGACTTTTCTTAAAAAATGTCTTTTGAACTATTGAGTACCTAAATAGAAAAAAATGGAATTAAAATTTATTATAAAGAATTAAACATATTAGAATAAAAATTTTCAGTTTATTTTGAGATGTATTCTAATAAGTTACTATATAAAACATAACTTTAATCAATCTTGATAAATGATGAGATTATATTATAAAACCCTTACCAATTTTGTATATTTTGAATTATAGACCCCATTATAGAATGACATAAAATGAAAATTTTCTTATCCTAAAAATAATTATATTTAATATATAATATTTAAAATAGTAATTATATATACCTCAAATAAGAATATAGTTTATAATATAACTTATGCCCCAAATAAAGAAATTTGAGTCAAAAATATCATACTAATTTGGTAACTTTTCAAACATAAACACCTTAAAAGAGAGATACTCAAATGGGTAAATAAATAAATATAAAATTTATGAGAATAATAATAATATAAATTCATGTAAAGTATATAGAACACCTAAAATAAACATGAGGTGAATATGGAACGTGTCTCACATAAAGTAAAAGTGAGACGAAAATCCCCTAACTCAAGTCTAAACTTCCTCCATACATGTTTGAACCTATTTTATAATAAATATAAGTATATTATAAATATAATATAGAACTATACTAATATATTTCATTCCATATATTATTTACTTATGACCTTTTATTACCCTTTTATTAACAATTCCTTGTTAAAATTACATTTCGAGTAGTAATTGCTACGTTATTCACGTATGTTTTTGTTTGGGAGATTAAATCAAATTACATTGATCATGGTTACATAAAATTCATAATTTTTACCATGATTTATTCTATAATATATTTATTATATATTTATTTATATTAATTCATAAATAATAGAAAATTAAAATGAAATACTTCATTCAGGGACATAGTGGGTCATACGTATGTGTAATCGTTGTTTCTATTTTCTCAGAAGATTGAAAGAAAAAAGATAAATAATATATTATCATTTTTTAATAATTTTTATTTCACACATTCCACATATTTTCCTTAAATACATCATTATTTTCTTCCATGTAATTTTTTAATGAATCAAATAACTTTGGAAGGCGGTAGCCCACTGTACACACGAATGACGTTATTGTACCCCTTAAGGAATGGAAAGTGAGAATTCATATGTGATATGTTTATTAAATAGGTACTATTACATTAAAAATATATCATATATCCATTTAATATATCACTATTATCATCTAAATAAATAAAAAATGAAAAACACATCACAATAGTTCGCAAGGCGGCTGTCCGCTGTATACACGAGCGACCTTATTATTTATCAAAGGGGTTTGGAGGTAAGACATTAGAAGTGGTATTTTAATTAAATAGGCTTAATAATATAATAAATATCATAAATAAAAATTTAATACATCATTATAACCATCCATGGGATGTGGTGATGGAAAACAAATAACATCACTTAGCGACCTAGTAGTTTGTCGTACACACGAATAACGATTCTATATCACATTTGATTGAAGAGGAGATTGATATAGTTAATTGCCTTAAAATAAAATTATTTCATAGTATGTAAGATAATTTTTTTTATATAATAAGGATTTAATAATAATTTAATGTGGTGTAAGAATAAATAAAACAAAACACTGTAAGGGACGTTACCACCTTTACAGACAACTTCTTGTAGGATCTAAAGAAATATTTCCTTGATTGGATTTTTGACCAAAATAAGGATTTTGGGATTAAAGGAGTGTATTAAATAATTTATTATGGATATTCTTGGGGGAAAAATGGTTTTTAAATTATGAAGAGGAGATGATATGGTGTGGCCTTTTATAAGTGATGTGTATGACACACTATTAATTTTTGAAATGAAAAACATATACCCACATTTTTTCATAGATAAAAAGTCTCAAAAATAATAAATTATAAAATATAGAAGATATAACATTTTAATACAGACATGAAATCGGTTTTTTACATGTTTTGGGTCACTTTTAACCCTTATCAGTTTAGTTTAACCCTAGGTAAACCCATTTTCACCTTAACCGTTGAAATTTATTTTTATTACATTATTATTTATAATGGTTAAAACATATTCTGAAATTATTAGATAATATAAATTAATATTTTTATAAATATGGAACCGATTTTCTCAAATTATATTCACAGAAGTGGAAAATTGAAATTTAAAATTAATCCAATAGTTGTGATGAAAAAGTGGTTTTCCAAAGAGAAACATTTCAAATGTTTAAAATGTTTTTAAATACAAATTCAATATGAAATTGATTAAAATTTCCTAAATTTTGTTAATATATATATAATTGAACTAATTTTATTTTTAAAACATTCTTAAAATAATTTGGATGTTAAAAATGCATTAAAATAAATGACAATTCTTAATAAAAACCAGTATTTTTCACTATTCATCGAAAATAATTATTTAAAAAAATTCTTAAAATACCACTCCAAGATAATTATTACACTATTATTTAAAAATTTAATTAATTTTTTGTAAAATAAATTAGGGAAATTTTCAAAATTAATTTTAAAATAAGTGCAAAAACTGACAAAACTAGTTTTCAAAAAAAAATCATTTTAAGAATAAAATTATATTTATTCTTATATCTTCTCTAGAAATCAAATAATATTAATGTTGAAAATTTGAATAAATATATATGATATTAATTATATTAAAATAATTCACAAAAAAATATTTTTTTAATTTATTGAGGTAAAACCTGTTTATGTTCATAAAAACAATTTCATAAGAATATTTACTTTATTTTAAAAAAAAATTAATATATAATTAATTAGTCCCCAAATAATTAATTATATATATGTGTTTAAAAAATATATTTTCATAACTTGGTTAATCATTTTCCTACCCACCATTACAAGGGATATATGGTAACTATCATATTAAATAATAGTATTTTAATAGTATTTCATGTTTCATTTAAACTTTGTGTGAGTAAAACACAAGATACAATCTGTGTGGTGTGTAATTCAAGATAAAGTCATTGTTGTGTGTAAAACTAGATAAACTTGTTGATGTTTGTAACACAAAATATCAAACATATAAAATTTATTTGAAAATAATTATTTCAAAAAATATCTGGGACATACATTATACCCCCTTAAATAAATCGCATCCATGCCATTTGAACTTGTTCATAGTAAAAAAGGGTTTAAAATTTGAAAATACCTTGGTTAGAAACCCACTATGTAAATAGGGTAAATAAAAATCCTCTTCAAAATTGATAAATTAATGTGTGAAGTTTTTATAAAATAACACATAACTTGGTTTCCATGTAGGATAATATTAGTGGGAAGTGGAGATGTAAAGATTTGGAAAAGGAAGATAAGAAAAACACCCAAATGATGAGGGACAGTGATGGATAATATGGTTTGGAGAAAGTTAACAACCAAAAACCCATAATTCCATGATGTGTGAAAAGGCCATACATTAATCAGAAATAAAAATAAAATTTTAACATTTTATTTCAATATATTTTTCCTAATTTTGGAGAATATTCATGGGAAGATATTCGTACTTTATTTCATTCTATTTAATAAGCACAATATCATCTTTTGGTTGTTCCCAAATCAATTTCCACATCATCTCTTTTCTCTATGTGAATATTTTTTCATTCCTAAATAATTATCATATAATAATATATATAAAATATTGATAATTCATTTCTTATATCCCAAGATATTATCAATAAATTTATTGTTCACATAGGTTATCAAATAACTTCCAATGTTCAACTCAATCCATTCCATGAATAGTTAACCATATGGCTCCTTCGGGACTAACCAAAATTGAAATTAAAAAATTTAGAATGAAGGTAACTAAATTTCCCAAATCAACTTATCATTAATCCCCCAAACAAAATGAAGTGTCTAAAAATGTCACATACCAAATATGTGAATATATTAATCATATATTCTCTTAAAACATGTTAATATCCCTGATAATAATTAAACATTAAAGAAAAAATACCTTCTTTAGAAAATTAACTCTTCCTTCATTACTTAAATAAAATTAGCTATTATTGAATATATTCCATAAATTGAAAAATATTATAAACTCCATCAATGATGACATAAAACATTTCTCATTAAATCATTTATCAATTCCATGGTAATCAATATTATCCCATTTAATTTATATATATCAACCATCTCTTCATTAAAACTAAACGCCAATTTCTCAATATCATTACCATATTAATTTTCATATTCTAATAATAAAAACATCATCGTTGCATTAAATCTATTTTATAGTCCAATTAACATGTTCTTGTCACTCCTTAATGAAAAGAAATTGTTGAAAAATCCATTGATGTTTCATGATTCTAATAACCAAAATACCACTTATAAAAATATAATTATTCTAATCCCAATACATAAACACATCAATAACTCAACTTTCATTACAAAATATAAACTAGGATACATCACCTTATGACTTATCACTTATTTCCTTTAATATGATATTTTTAGGCTCTTCATAATCAATAATAAAACATCTCTAAGACAACCATGATGATTCAATTCATGATCTATCCACATAGGAAATTGATTTATATAATTCCCATACATTACACATTTGAAACATTAAATTGTTAATGATATTATAGGTAGATCATTATTCTCATCTATTTAATTATCCAAAATTTTCATTTTTACCCTATAATTACTTTCTTTGTATCCTTATTTTTCACAATCAAGATATCTAATTGTTCGTATATAAGATATCCACTTGGATGCTTCCTCTCACATTCTCAACACCTATGAAAATGAAACTTCTTACCTCCATGGTCTCAACCATTGGAAATCTCAATGAACAATATCCTACTCTTTTTTAGTGACTATAAGAGTTGGTTAAGTTGAAGGTTTTAAATCATATATCATGATAACTCATTAGATATAATAATAATATCCTTCACTCCAGTCATCCTCCCATTTGGATTCTCATTAATACAGTATCGATCACATTCAAAATTAATCTAATTCCTTATCATTACCTCTATTTAATAAAACCAAAAATAATAGTGTCATAAACTATAGTCATATTGGGAAGCCACATGACCATGGAAATCACTTATAAGATGTCTAAATAATAAAACCTACATTTCCACCTATGGAAACTTTTGTTTTTTATTCAACATGTATTGTTATTATTTAAATTCTTCATGATAGTTTGTAAAGAGTTTATGAATTTACAAAGAGTATCCCTCAAGAGTTCCAAATTAGTTGTAAAGTAAGGCCCATTATGACTCACAAGGTGATGATCGAGTCTAGATAAATACATGATTTTTAGATTCATTACCCCTAGGTACCTCTATATAATAAATACCTCCACTTTTAGCATCTATACAATCACATAATTAATTTTAAACCACTCGACTTATCTTATACAAAAATTCCATGACATTTTCATGTACTTTGACTCATCCTTAAATGAACCCCTAGATATATCCTTAGATATATCTCTAGGGATACTAGTTTTCAAAGGTTAATTAAAACATTCATATAATGCATAAAAAGAAGACCAAATCTTACCATACATATATGTTATATATTTTTAGATTAATATTAAATATATTTGAAAAATAATCCCTCATGAAATATATAGTTTTATTGGCTTTGTAGAATAGATAAAAAACCTTATTATTTATTGAGATATATTCATCATCTACATTAAATATATTTCCACTTAGAACTCTTCTTCTACATGTTATGCCTAAAACCTTCCTTTATAACCATGGGAAAGGAAAAATAATAAAGGATGATCTTAGATGATCAATGATAGTAAACAATGGATATATCAGTATAACATGATAATATGGGTATGAGAATAAGAGAATAATATTTGAAATCCATACCCAAGATATCTGATTTCATAAATGTTTGTCATGGATTAAATATTGGCAATTTAGAAGACATAAGTCATAATGGAATCAAGGAAAATGAACCATGAGAAAAAAACATCGGCTTAAGACATAGATTTATAGAATCCACATAAGCCTAGAAAATCATTTCATTAGTACTAAAGTCTCATTTCCAAACAAAATAATAGTCAAATGGGTTCACTCCCGGATCCTTCCTATTAGTTAAGGTTCACTCTCATTTTTTTTATAATGGATGAAGCCAATCACTAAATTGTGTTCACCCCCAATTATACAACTTTATATCGCATGAGTCATCAATCATTACCCAATATATTGTAGAGAGAAATAGGTCCCACCAATCTCACATATAACATAACCACCATACTTGGTTATAATGTAAAAATCATCACACAATGGAAATAATACATAGGGTTTGAACAAGATAAAAATACATTCATCATATTTTGACCCATGAAAAGAAATTGTTTTCATAATCATTTACACATAACATAATATGTGGATAAGAAACAGGTTTCATTATCATTTCATCATTTCATCATTTCATCAAATAATAACCCATGCTAAAAGTGGGTCTCGTTAGATTTTGTTCATGGTGTAACCCGTGGCATATAAATATTTTTCATAAAAATATTTTCATTATAAACATTAACCCTTTAGGGAAAGAATAATAATTCTTTCATTGGATCATATCCCTATTAAATAATAGGTTAAATCAAAGGATTTCATCATATATAGAAAATTATTAAGAGATATTACTTTAAACATTTCTTGAGGAAATCGCCTTTCCACAATGAAAAACACATTTCAAGACATAAATCATTCTGAAAATAATTTTCTTTCAAAATAACTTTTGAAATTAATAAAATAAGATTCAATAATATTTTTAAACTTCTAGAGGAAAATATCATTTCCTTTAAAAAAAATTAAAACTAAAAATTCATAACATATTTTGGGAATAATTATTTTTAAAAATAATATTTGAAACTTATAAAGTAATAATTAAAACATCGAGTGGTTATGATGGTGGAAAATACTGTTCAGGTCATACAAGTTAAGACAAAGATACCATACACATGTTTAGTAAAATCCAAATTGGGAATTTATTAGAAAAAACATGAATATTCCTTTCAATAAAAAGTTATGAAACTAGAAATTGGGTAAATTTTTCTTTAATAAATTAGTTTTATAGTTTTGTAAACCTGTTTTAAAAAAATTATAAAACACAATTTTGGAATAAAAATATATTTTCTTCAGAACATGAAATAATGAGGATTTTTCTTAAAAACATTATTTCCACATCTTGAGTATATAAAGAGAGGGAAATTATGGAATAAATATATTCTAAAAAATAAAAATAGGATAATATAAGTCATTAGTCTCTTGATATATGGATAATAATACTTTATCATCATAAACATTAAAGCAATCTCGATAAATGATGATATTGAATCATAAGACCCTAACCACTTTGGTAAATTTTCAATCATAGGACACATTAAATAATAACACAAATTTAACGTTTAATAACATTAAAATCTGTATATTCATTATATAACATTTCGAAGAGGTAGTATATACACCTAAAATAAGAAGATTGGTGTATAAAATAAATTTTTTCCCCAAGAAGGCAACTTGATAAAGAAATCCATTGCCGCTTTGGTAACTTTTGAACCATGAACTCCAAGAAACAAAGATCCTTAAATGGATATTTGTGTCCTAATAATATAAAATACATTAATTTTAAAATAAATTAATGGGTATAATATACACCACAGAAAAGGAACATGTGGTGAATATGACAAGTGTCTCACAGAAAGTAAAAGTGAGATGAAAATCTATTACCTTAAGTATCAAATTCCATCATACAAATTTGAACCACTGGAAAAATAAATTTATGTTTTTTATAAATATATTTCATAACCATACATATATATATTTCCATATATTATTAGATTTTGACATTTTATTACACATTTATTAATAATTCATTGCTAAAATTACATTTTAGGTAATAACTGCATCATTCTTCACATATGTTTTGCTATGGTATTTTTGGTCCTCTTACATTGATCATGATTCCGTAATCACTAGAATTTCCACCATGTTATAAATATTATATATATTTATTATATATTTATTTTTATTAATCCATAAAAATTTGATATAAAAAATAAAATGCACCTTTCATGGAGATAGTAGGTCGTACGTACGCATAAACATTGCCTCTATTTTCTTAATGGGCTGAAAGAAAGAAGGAAAAATTATATATGATGATTATAGAATTATTTTTACATCATATATATCACATATTTTCATTATAATCATCCTTATTACCTTCCACATTATTTATGAATGAATCACATTGATTCACATGGAGATAGTCCGCCGTACACATAAAAGACAACATTTTATCCCCCACAGATTGGTAAGTAAAGGGTGTATATATGATATAATTATTCTATAAGTATAAATATTTTAATAATATTATATATATATATATATATTCATTTTATATATCCTTATTATGAACCACGTAAATCAAAAATCAATAAAGAATTACATCAGTTCGTGATGTGGTAGCCCATCATACACACAAGCAATGTTATTATTTTTCCAAGGAATTTGGAGGGAAGAAGGTAGATGTGTTGTTTTATTTTCAGAGGTTTAATAATATCATAAATATCATATATATTAATTAAATCCATTAATATATCCTACCATGATGTGTGGTGATGGAAAACTAATAACACAGGTTCGTGAGGTGGTAGTCCGTCATACACACGAATGAGGATTTTATATCACATTTGATGGTAGAAGATATTTATATATATAATTACCTAAACATAACAACATATATATGTAATTAAGATACTAAGTTTATTGTATGATCATTTTAAATATGAATTTAATAAGGTTGTGTAATAAATAAATAAAATTCTATCTTTGGGAAGTTACCTCTTCCTTAGAAAACAGTTTTGGTTTTCACCAAAATATTTCCTATGATAAGGTTTTTTAAAAATAAGGCTTATATTATTAAATAAGAAATGTTTTTAAGGTATTTAGGTAGGTTTTGGCCAAACCAAAGGGCTTTTAAAGTGTGAAGATTAGAGGAATTTTACATTCTTGAAGAACATGTAGTTAATAATATCATTAAAAAATGATAGCTCATTCCTTTTATCTATAAATAATATCAAAAATATAATTTTATGTATTGGTTTTCCAATAACATCAAAATTCCAATTTAAACTATTCCATTAATAGTTTACCATAATACTCTTTCATGTATGCCCAAAATTAAAATCTAAATATGTAGAATAAAGGTCACTAAATTTCCAAAATGAACTTATATTTAATCCCCCAAACAATATTAAATATCTCTAAATTTTACATACAAAATATGTGAATACATTGATCATATGTTCTCCAAAAACATGGTAATATACTAAATTACCATAAAGACATAGTGAAAACATAACTTATTTCTAAAATTCACTATTTCCTCATTCCTTAAAACAAAATTATAGATTATTGAGTATATTCGATAAATCCAAAAATATTAAAAACGTCATTAATGATAACATAAAACACATTTTCATTAAATAATTAATCATATCCAAGGTAATTAATACTATCCAATTTACTTCATCCATGTCAATAATCTCTATTCAAATTAAGCACAATTTATCAACACTAAGAACATATTAAGAGTTATATTCCATTAATCAAAATATCACCTTGACATTAAATCACTTTTCTAGAATATCATTAACATTTAATATAATCATTCAACTCTGTAATTAAATTCTACTATGGAAGAACCAATTGATTTTTCTATATTTTAATAAACAAAATAGCACTAATATAAATTTAATTTTTTCAAACCTAATATCTAAGAACCTAAATCATTCCACTTTCTCCATACACCATTAAACAAGATTAATTGTATTATTCATTAACAATTTAATACTTTCATATTTCATTTTTAGTCTCTTCATCAGGAGAAATATAACCATTACTCATACTGCATTGAAAATGTTTTTCATGATCTTTCCCATTAGGACAATGATTTATATAATGAACATACTTTCCAAATTTTAAACATTAAACCACCGATGATACCCTTGGAAGACCATTATTATCATCTATTGAGTTAACTAAAATTTTCATTTTTCATCTGCAATTACATGCTTTTCTTCTGTCTTTTATAAACTCAAAACATTTTTATGTTCCTCTAATACATCCACATTGATGATTCTTCCCATATTCTCAACAGAGAGAAAACTAAATCATCTTTCCTCCATCATCTCAACTATAACACCCAAAGGTTTTATGATATGTGTCTTATTAAATAAATTCAATTTATTCGATATCCTAAATTGCATGCAACATCAAGATTAAGGGAAAATGATATACTATTAAATATTAACATGGCCATTAGAATAGTAATGTGAAAGTTTGGAATAGTAATGTGGAAACTAGATTAGAAACCTTACCATAAAAATTATAAATAAAATTTTGATATCTCTTAAATACCAATATGATATATTTATACTAAAGAATAAGTAAATAAATGGTTTTGAAATGATAAATTAACTGCTGGTATTTTTATGAAATGTAAATGTTTACTTAAAATCTTGTAATAGATATAATAATTTAAACGAAAATTTATTTTCATAAAATAAATAAATAAATTATTAATTTTTTAAATAAAATTATAAAATAATTTTTTGAGACAATAACTAATATTTTAGTGTTTCGTAATGTCGGTAACAATATTAAAATCGGTATTTTTTGTAAAAATGTGAATTTTAATTAAAATTTTAATTTATAATATTTAAAAAATTATTTTTATCAAATGGAGTCCAATTTTAAAATATAAATATTTAAAAAATTGTTATGTTGAATTTTTGGGTTTTTCTAAAATAATAGATTTTTATGAATAGTAAAATATGGTAATTTATGGTATTAAAAATTATAAGCCAAATACATGAATGTTTGGGCCATGAATTATGTAAGAACCCATTATTTAATACTCAAATATACTTGTTACTATACTTAGTCACAATAATAATCATTATCGATAATCTTGGGTCAAAATAATAAGCAAATGTAGAAAATATTTAAAAACACTCCTCTCCTCCAACTATGAATACCACCACTTCCCACCCCTAATCCTAACACATTATAATCCTTGAATATTGTCTAAATTTTGACCAATTCCATTCCAAATCATTTTCAATATGTCAAATATCTTCTGTTCTTACCAAAATTCAAAATTCAACTTTCTTAAGAAGGTTCCCAAGGTGATGATATTCAATAGGTAAAATACTCATTCATTATCTTTTAGTATATTTTCTTATCCTATCCTCAAAACCAAAATCCAAAGTGGAAAGGAAAATCCATTATGATATGTAAACTGTATTTTTATTTTCTTAATTTAATACTCATCATCAAATATCTCCTCCTCTACTTTCAATTCTAAAAATTAAAACATCAACTGTCAGGTGTCAATTCACCGCCGTTGTGGATGACAAGTTTTTGTTTTCCATTACCTCCTTCAAGGCTGGTAATAAAATAATACATATGGTTAAAAAATATTATATAATGTTTTTTAAAACTTATTTAATGTTCTGGAACAATTATTCAAACAAAATATTAAATAAAATAATACTGGTCTGTGATGGTCGCAAAAACCATTAAAATAAACTAATCATTTTTCATTTACATTTTCTCTAATGAATCATACTCATACCATATAACCAAATCATATATGAGAACTTGTTAAAAAAATAAGTATATAAATATCATTCCATTCCACTACTTGAGTTTTTCTTCCATTTAAAAAAACTCCCATAATTATACATAAAGGAACCAACCATAAACCAATGAAACAAACGATCCCATAATAATTAATTTAAACATTTTAACTCATCAAAGTGACCATAAATGAACCTAATAAGATAATAATAAATCAAATATATGTTGAATATATTCTTAATTAATTAATTAATTAATCTAATATCATTATCAATGTTATTATGTACAACTGCAGAACACTTTAAGAAATAAGGAAAGGGACTTCGTCTTAATCTGTATTTCATTGAGAATTACTTGGTATTGTGCACCTAATAAATTTTGTGTGGTGTATATACTACCCTTTTAAGATCGTCTTTCAATTTAAATTTTATTTATCTTAAATATCTGTATTTACTATATCATTCATAATAATATTTTCTAAGTCTTATACATTTTTTTACATACAGTGTTCACTTTAAATGTTAGTCGATTAAGTGGAAAATAATGTTAAATCTATATCTTTCGATCAATAGGAATATTCATCGATAAGGAATATTGATTTCATGAATTAAATTCATCATTTGGATATTTGAGTAATTATATGGACATGCAGACATGGGTGGGTCCTTGTTATAGATTTCCACTCGATGTATCGACATGCCTCATAAGACTAAATTGTTGCTGAAAAAACATACATGTTTCTTACCAAGAAGGATAAGAAAGTTTTCTAACCTTAGACATAAGCTGTCTTGTGAAACATCTTGATATTAGTGGTTCTTTTTATAGATACAGTAAGTCCAATCATTAATCATTACCTTCATTTAGTGTTCAGTTGTTACAATTCATGATATTGTCACTATGAAAAAAATTTATGGATGAATTTTTATTATCAGTTTCTTAATAAATGACAGGTATTTTTCAATTATATCAAATTGATTATTATTCACTTATTAATTATTCATGTTTTTTATATGTAACCCCTAGTGATAATTTCATATCACCGTTTTATTCACTTTCCTTCCATAGGTAATGAAGATTAAATCATTGAATAAGTGTTATGGAATTACATTATTTAATTTTGTTATGTTCTATGTTTAACTAAAAATGTATTAAGGGAACCACGTATGTATCTAGTTCATCAAATATACTAAAATGACTGATACTTTTTGTTGTTTCAGTTGGTATTACAGAACTTTTAGTAGAAAACATAGGAACTATATGTTAAATAAACATGAGAATTATAACAATTTCTTATAGAGAATTTTTTGGCTCAATACTCAGGATAAATATAAGTTAAATCAATGTGTTCCATTATTTATTCATGATATCTAATGGAAGAAATTGCATCAATCCCCACAAATAATGTAGAGATTTCCCCACTGAGCACATCAACACAATTTGTGTTGAAACTGAGCAGAACATGACCATATAAGCCCAATTTTCTTAAGTTATGACAGATAACGATACTACACCTATGCAGGATTTTTTAAGGCCGAGAAATATCCCATTTTTAGTGGGACAACTAATCCAGTGGTAACTAAGTAATGGACCAAGTCCCTTGAAAGTATATTTATTACATTAGGATGTGACGAAAGGGAAAAGGGGGTATTAGTGGTATATTACCTCTGGGGTGATGTTGATCAATTATGGTCATTAAGCCATAATAATGAGGAATATGAAATATAAGACATATAATAGATAAATTTTAAAGATACATTCTTTGAAAAATACTTCCCTTGTGAGAAAAAAATAAAAAAAAGGAAATTTACTTAGATAAAATCAAAAGGAAGAAGTGGGTATTTTATATTATGAGGCAACCTTCATAAGACTATCCTAGTATTTTGTAGACTATATATGTGATTTGGAAAAACAATATTGATCATTTATTTTTGGGTGTTAACAAATTCTCCATAGGTTATCATCTTATTAATAGGATTCATCATATGATGAAATATAATTAAGTTCCATCAAGAATGATAAAGAATATTATAGATCCTATATATGTTCTAGGGAATTCAATAGTAGAAGAGGTATTCTTATAACCATGAAAAAGGTAAAAAATCAAATATAAATGTGGGACAAGAAAATCCCATTATGTGAAAATTTTGGTAAGAACCAATGGGGGAAATTATTGAAAGGAATGGAAGTTTGTTATAAGTGCGTTGAAAAGGGTCATGGTGCTAATGAATGCAATGGGATGAAACAAGTCAATGATGTTCAATGTTTTAACTATAATTAATTGGAACATTATTCAACCAGCATCCCAAGAATCAAGGTAACATACCCTATCAGAGGCCAAGGGGAGATAAGCAAGCTTATGTGATCTCTACAGAAGAAGTAGATGTATCCAATGATATAGTGATAGGAACATTAATCCCATCCAAAAATTTATCCAATGATTAATTTTATTCTGGATCATTTCACTCTTTTATATCATCCGAATTTTCCAAGAAAATTAGACATTTCCCCTTTTACTTAATGATATATTTTTTTGAAAAAACCCCTAAGGTAAGTATCATTACAATAAAAATTTGTTAGGAAGTCCCCATTATGACACATAAACGTGATTTATTTTTTGACCTTATCATTGTTCCAATGTTTGAATATGATATAATCCTTAGTACTGATTTTAATTCAAAATATGATGAAAAACATTATTACATGAATTGGAAAATTATTATATTTGAAGAAGATATATAAATCCTTAGCTTCATTTTATAATATTCATCATTTTATTCTTATCTAGATCCACCCCCAATTGCCCTACTCAATGGAATTCTTGGGGAGGATTAGAAAAAAACAACTCTGGATGAGAATGAAAATCTTCAAATTTAGGATGTACCTATTTTACACAAATACGTTGCAATATTTTCTGAGGAATTACTTATACAACCCCTATATCATGAGGTTGTGTTTAACATTGATTTAGTCCCTAATTAAAAATCTATATCAATGAATCCCTATAAAATAGACTTTATGGAATTAGTTGAGCTGAAGAAACAACGAGAGGAGACGAGTAATAATTGATTTATTCACCCTAGTGTTTCTTTATGGGTATCAATTGTTCTCATTAGTAATAAGAAATATAGATCCATGAGTCTATTCCTTGACTATAGAAAAATAAATGTTATTACAATAAAGAAAAAGTATCCTCCACATTATATTGATTATTTATTTGATGATCTTCATGGATCTTAATATTTTTCTAAGATTGATCTATGTTATGGATATCATAAATTGTGATTAAATAACGAATATATTTCGAACATATATTTTCAAATGAGGTATGGACATTATGAGTTTACAGTAATTCCATTTTTATTAAAAAAAATTACCATCTATTTTTATGGATGTCATGAACAGAATATTCATGGAACATCATGAATTTTTTTTTCTATTCAATTGTGATATTTTTTGTATTCTAAAATATATTAAGGCCATGAGAATCACTTGCAGACCAATATTTAGACTCTTAAAAGGAAACAGTTATATGGTGAATTTAGAAAATGTGAATTCTAGATTGAGGAAATTTATTTTCATGGACATATTGTCTTTATGGATGGATTCTCAGTTGATCTTGTAATGAAAATGGTAATACAATAATGGACTGCACAAATGAACATAACCTTGGAAAGTTGTTTCATTAGTTTCATAGGATAATATTAGTTCTTCTTTAATAATTCATCCTAATTGGCTAACCTGTTGACCAATATCACATTTAAAGGGGTTATTTTTTTTAGAAAAATGAATGCGTAGGATGTTTTGAAGAATTAATGAAAAGATTATTCAATTATCTAATTTTGACTCTACCATTATGAAATTATGGTTTTATGATTTAAATTGATTCATCAAAGAAATGACTGGGTTTCTTCCTTATGAAAAATGATAAAGTTACTTCACATGCATCGCGGAAATTGAATGTTCATTAAATAAAATTATTCAAATCATGATCTTGAGTTAGAATTCATAATGTTTACTTTGAAGATATAGAGACACAAACTATGTGGTTAAAGATGTTAGATATATATGGATCACAAGAATTTCAAATAAATTTTTACAAGAAAATAACATAACATGAAGAAAACATGATGGCTCGAGTTACTAAAAGAATATGATTTCTCAATACACCACCACCTAGGAAAAGTAAATAACATAGCAGATGCATTAATCAAGAAAGGTCAAGGACTTATAACCCAAATTAAGATTGATAAAGATCCCATGTTCATGGATATATAAAATTTGGATATGTGAATTTTTAAGGAAGCGGAAAATCATTCCTTTTTCAAATTATTGAGAAACCTATTTTATTAGAAAAGATAAAAACAAATTAATATGATGATTAAAATTTTTAAAAGAAAATTAAATCCATTAAGGATGGGAGATTTGAAAACATCATGTATGAGGATGAAATTCGGAAATTTTTGAAAAGGATATGTGTTCCATCAATTCATGAGCTAAAAAGGGAACTATTATATGTTTATCATATCTTATATCACACTATACACCCTAGTAGTACCAATATGTATAGAGATTTGAAAGAACACTTTTGGTGGGATAACATGAAGCGGGAAATTTTTTACTATGTGTCAAGTTATATATTTTTTATACAAGTGAAGGTAGATAGATATCATCCTAGATGATTAATGAAACCTCTACATATTCCTATGTGATAGTGAGATGATATTTCTACATTCATTGTCACTGGACTACCAAAGAAACCCACAAATAAGGATACGGCATGGTTAATTGTTGACTGCCTTACAAAATTGGCACACTTTCATTATGTAAGAGATTATTTACCTCTTTAGTTCCTAGAAATAATCTATATTAATTTAGTTTTAAAACATTACGATTCACCTCTATCGATTTTTTCTGATAAAGATCCCTTTTTTACATCAAAATTATATTTGATTCTTTAAAAGGATTTTGAAAAAAAAGTTATATTTGAGTAATGCTTATCACCATCAAACAAATAGATAGTCTTAATGGAAAATTCAAACATTTTAAAACATGTTAATATCATGATCACTTGACTTTAATGGTGCATGGGATCTGGAATTTGGTAGAGTTTTACTACGAAAATAGTTTCCACTAAATTATTCAAATAGTTCCATTTGTTGAATTATATGGAAAGAGATTTCGTACTCTAGCTTATTGGGATGATGTTGGTGATAGGAAAATTATAGTCCCATGACATATTAAAGAGGAAAAAAAGTTAATGGAAAATCATGATCATATTAATGTAACTCAATATAATCAAATTATTTATGCTAAAAACTGGAGAAAGGATTTGGAATTTAAATTGGGAGATCAAGTCTTTTTGAATGTCACTCAATGGAAAGGACTCATAAGATTCGGTAATAAAGGGAAACTGAGTCTCAGGTACATCAGAAAATTATAAATTATAGAAATAATTAGAGCTCTAGCTTATCGATTATCAATTCCACCAAGTCTCTATAAATTCCATGATGTGTTCCACATAACATTAATAAAGAAATATATTCCAGAGACAAAGCATTTAACCACTTATGAATAAATAGATTTAGAACCTGATTTTTCTTAATGTGAAGAGCCTATCGAGATTCTTGACACTAGAGATCAAGTACTGACAAATAGGATGACTGGGCTGGTAAACTTTGTTTGTAAAAACAATAAAATGGATGAAGAATTATGGGATCTTGAGGATGTCATGAAGAAGAACCACCATGAACTTTTTAGAAGTAAATATTCATGAAAATTATTGATGATGAAATTCTCAATGTATTGAAGAATATAACACCCCATGATTTTAAAGTATGTATCTTCTTAAAATAAATTCAATCTATCTGATAGCCTGTATTTGATGCACCACCAAGCTTAAACAAACCATGATATACTATTAAATATAAACATGACCATTTGAATAGTAATGTGACTGTTAGGAATAGTACTATGTCTATTAGAATAATAAACTTAGTTATGAAATTAAAAGTAAAATTTAGGTATCTCATAAATGAATATATGATATATTTATATTGGAGAATATGTATATATTTGTTTTAATCATGATAAATCAAGTTTTGGTATTTTGATGAAACATAAATTTCGATTAACAATTTTATAATTAATATAATTATTTAAAATAAAATTTATTTTCATAAAATAGATTCCTGAATAAATATTTTTTATATTATAATTATAATATAATTTTTTGTGACCCTAATTAATTTTTCTCTGTGTCGTAAAACAGGTTATAATAATAATAAAAAGTATTTTTCAAATAAATGATTTTAATAATTAAAAATTAAATTTATCATATTTCAAAAATTCTTTTTATAAAATTTATTCCATTTTTGAAATCAAAATTTTGAAAAATGGTTAGGGTGAATTTTTGGGATTTTTATGAAACTGTTGAATTTTTTGTGAATAGTGAAATACAGTAATTTATGGTATTTAACATTTTAATCCGAATACATTAATTTAATAGTCATGCATGATGTAAGCAAACATTTTTTCAAAATAAATTTCCCTAGTTTCTATACTTATTCATTAGAATTATCACTATTGATATTCTTGATCCAAAATAATAATCAAATGAATAAAATAATAAAAAAACACTCCTCTCCTCCCACTATAATAAAACCCCTCACCACCCTTTCTCCTCAAAGCTTCTAAGCCTTTAATATTTCCTAAATAATGCCCAATTACTTTACCAAGAATATTCTCCCTATACAATAACATCTTTTCTTACAAAAAATACCTAATCCAAGTCTCTTAAGGAAGTTCCCAAAGAGACGATTTTCGAGAGGTAAAATACCCCTTCATTCTCTTTTAATCTCATTTCTTTTATTATGCCCTACTCACCTCCCTTATTTAGTGTCATGATAAATTTAGTATGATATATATACTAGATTTATATAATTTTTAATGTAATAACCAGCATAAAATCTCTACTCCTGACCTTTTATTCTGAAAAATTAAAACATAATCTGCGTGGTGTCGATTCACTTCCTTCATAGATGGCAAGTTTTTGTTTTTTATTACGACCTTAAGGGCTGGTCATAAATCCATTTTTATGCATAAAATAGATTAAAATATTTGTATTAAAACTTATTTAATGTTCCATAACAAGTATATAAATATGAAATTAAATTATACAGTACAAATCTGTGATGGTCGTATAGCCCACCAAAACAAACTAATCTTTTTTCATTAGTGTTTTATCTAATAAATCATCATAATACCATATAAAAAATGATATATGAGGACCATTTAAAATAATATATATATATATTAATATCATTCCATTCCACTTATATATTTTTTTCTTCCATTTGACAGGATGTTCCATATTTGTACACAAGGGAAATGCCCATAATACCATGAAACAAACACTCTCATAACAATGAAATTAAAAATTATAACTAAAAAGAATGAACATAAATGAACTTGAAAAAATTATAACAAATAAATATAATTTTAATGGTTTCTTTATTAAGAATTAAATTAAACTAATATTATTATTGAGAACATTAAGTACCAGTTCTGAATGCTTTTATACATAAGGTAACAGACTTCATCTCAAAGTCCATTTCAATAAACGTTGCATGGTATTGTGAACTAATAATTTTTATGGGGTGTATGTACTTCCATTTTGAAAAACAATTTAATTTCACATTATATTTATCTTAAATATCCATATTTATTGTATGAGGGATATGAATATTTTCTAATCTATATACAATTTTTTGAACATTCTGTTTTTATTTTGAATGTTATTTGACTAACTGAGAAATAATGTTAAATCGTTATATTTTTCTCAGTATAGTTATATGTTGATAAGATATATTGATTTCATGAATTAAATTGATCATTTATATATTTTAGGAGTTCTTTGGACATGCATACAAATGTGGGGCTCAGTTATATCTTTCACCTCAATACATCGAGAGGTCTCATGAGACAAAAGAGTTGGTGACAAACACTTTTTGTTTATTTCCAAACATAAGTAGATGGGTTTCTACCCTCATTATTAAATCATATATTGAAATGACTTTATTTTATTGGTCCATATTCTAGATACATAATTTCAATAATTAATCATTCCCATTATTCAATATTCAGCTATTATTATTCTAAATATTTTCACTGTGAAAAAATATATGGATTCATTTTTATTCTCAGTTTATTGATTAAATAGAATTTATTTTTCAGTTATTCTATATTTATTATGCCTAACTTTTTATTGATTCATGTTTTGACTACATGTAACCCTTGATCATAATTTTTATTCCACCATTTCTTGGTCTTCCCTCCCCATGTTATAAAGATTAAGTCTTAGAATAAGTGTCAAGGAAGAATTTTATTTTCATTTTTTGTGTTCTATGTTTAATTACTAATGTAATAAGGGAACCATGTATGTATATAGTTCTTCAAGACTAAAAAATTGATTTATTATTGGTGATTTTATCTCTTGTTTCTATTCCATAGTCATAAAAGAACCCCCAACTCTGGGCTACTGTGGTTGTGGTTGTTACATCCACCACTCAAACTCTTAATTAACTCTATCCTTATCTTATTTGGTGAGTCTTAGAGTTGGATATGGTGTAGGTTATTAATAATATATCATGATAACTTATTATTCATAATCACGGTATCCTTCACTCAAATAATCATCTCATTTTGTTTCTCATTGACTCATTTCCTAACACATTTAACATTAATACAAATTTTTCTAGTTCCAACTATTCACTAAATCTAAAAAACATATTTTCTGAAACAATAATCATATTGGGAAACCCCATAGTCATGGAAATTACATATAGGATATCTAAATCATGACACCTACTTTACAATCTAGGGATGCTTTTGTTTAACCAAGGTCATCTGTGTTCATTATTCAAATCTATCTGGATGGTTCATAAAGTTTTTATGAATATCCAAAAAATATACCATGAGAGTTTCAATCTAGGTATACATAAAGGCCCATTTCTAGGCACCAGATGATGATCAAGTCCATCTAAATGTTCCATTTTTAGATTTATTACTCTTAGTATCACTGTGCTAAAACCACTTTAACATGTATTGTATGGATACATATGTAATTTCTTGAAAAACACTTTCTCTATTCTTTATCAAAATTCTAGGACATTTTCTTATACTTTGACTCATCCTTAGACTTATAAATAGATGTATACCTATAAATTTCCATCAAAATATCCCTGGTAATCCTAGTTTTCAGAGGATAGGTAAACTTTTCCTCTCATACATACTTTAAAATCCAAAACTACTTATACAAATATATTACATCCTATTTGAATAATATTCAATACATTTCAAAAATAAACACCCATTGAATATATAGAATTAGTATATTTGGATACTAGATAAAAATATTATTAATTCTTATAATAAATTCAACACCACCCATAAATAACTTCCTACATAGTAATTTTCTTAAAAATACCAACCTAAAAACATTCCTCATAACTTAGGTAAAGGAAACATAAGAAAGGGTGAGATTAGATACTTAGTAAGAGTAAAAAATAAAGATATAAATATTACACGATCATATAGGTATGAGAACATGAGAATAACAATTTAAGATCATACCCTACATATCAGAGATCATAAATGAGATTACTAGAATAAATATTGGTAGTTCATAAGACATTAATCCTAATATAACATGAGAATAACATTTAAAAACAATACCCTCATATCATAGATCATAAATGTGATTCATGGAATAAATATTGTATATAATAAGACATGAATCAAAGTGTTATCAAATATCATGATCTAAGATAGCATAAATTTGGAAAAATGTATATATTTTTAGCATGAACATAATCATATAAAATCATTTCATTAATAGTCAAGGATCACTAAAAAACAGTCATAGTGGAATGGGGTCACTCCCAACACCATCATATTTGTCATTTTTCACTCCCAAAACTATGATAGTGTACATAGAGCCTTAAAAAACAGGGTTCACTCCCAATTATAGTCATATTTATATAATTATATTTCAATATTTACTCATTACATTGGAAGGAGATGCTGGTCCCTTCCATCTTATTTATAACATAACCATTTTATTTTGTTATAACATATCACTGTCAAATAATGAAAATAATATGTATGTGTGCGACAAGATCATAAAAAAATTGTTTATATTAGAACCCATGATAAGAAATGGGTTTTAAAAACCACTCATAACAACATAACCGATGGAAAATAAACCGGTTTCATAATATTTTCTTTATTTCATAAAGTATAACCTATGAAAAAAGAAGTGGGTTTCATAATAATTTTATCATGGTATAACCCGTGGAAGAAAATAGGTTTCATAAACAACATTTCATAATAAAAAAATAATTCTTAAAATTAATAATAATGATTTCCACTGATCATATCCATATTAAAGTACATGTTACATCAAATCATGTCATATTGGATAGAAAAAGATTTTGAAAGATTAATTAGAACATTTATTGATGAAAATCTCCTTTATAGTATGAAAATCAAATTTTAAAACATATATCATTTTCAAAATCATTTTCTTTGAATATAACATTGGAAACTTATAAATTTATCATTAAATCATTTAAAATCTTTCTTGAGGAAAATACCCTTTTTTGAAAATCTATTTTTAAAATGTAAAAATTCATAATAAAATTTGGAAATAATTTTCTTCGAGTGTGAATTTGATACCTATAAATGAATAACTAAAATATTTATTGGTTATGATGGTGGAATAAAATTTTTCATACACATCAAAACGGTGCTTTCACATTTTCAATAAAATCCAAATAGGCATTGTTTAGAAACTGATTTGACGATTCCTTTCAAAACAATTTTTAAAAATTAAAACATGGGTGAAAATTTATTTTATAATTAATTTTTTTAATTTTATAAACATTTTTAAAAAACATGGTTTTCGAAGAAAATGGGTTTTTGACCGAAGAGAGAAATAAAGATTCTTTTTCTTAAAAACATTATTTTGACCTCTTGAGTACATAAAGAGAGAAAATATAGAAAAAAGGTATTCTCAAGAAATAACAAAATTACAAAAAAAGTCATGATTTTTTTTGAGATGCATCATGGTACATTATTATAATAAACAAAACCATAAACAATCCAGATAAAAGATGAGATTATATCATAAAATTCTTACCATATTAGTATATATTGAATCGTATGCCCCATTAAAGAGTAAAATCCAATGAATATTTTAATATCATTAAAATAATGAGATTACAGATATTAAATATCAATGGGGCATTGTAGATCTATCATATAATAAGATAGGTGTATAATATAACTTAAGTCCTAAAAAAGGCGATTTTCAAAGAGAATCTCTTACCTCTTCGATAAAATTTCAACCGTAATACCCAATAAAGATAGATCCTAAAATTGATATTAAAATTCAGATAACTTTCTTGAGTTTTTTCATAAAATATTTTCATGGTTACTATATACACCCCACAAAAGAAACATGTGGTGAATGTGGTGAGTATTTCATGTGTCTCATAGAAATAAAAAATTTCACATAAATCCATTAACTTAAGCATAGAATTCCATCATACACATTAAAAACATCTGTATAATAAATATAATTTTGTTATAAAACATTTAAAGAACTATAATTATATATATCATACCATATATTGTTAACTTATGACCATTCCTTACCCGTTTACAAACAATTCATTGTTAAAATTATCTTTCACGTAATAACTACTTCGTTTTTCATTTGTGTTTTGGTTTGGTATTTTCAGTTGTATTATTTTTCTAATGGATCAATAATATATATAATTTTAACAAATATATATTTATATATATAATATATTTATTATATATTTATTTAAATTAATCCATATAATTTAGTTATAGAAAATTAAATACTTCGTTCATAGAGATGGTTGTCCGTACATATCCCAAAACGTTGTTTCCATTTTCAAGAATGATTGAAATAAAAATGGTAAATAATATATTATCATTATATAATCATTTTTATCTTTTATAGATCCCATATTTTCAATCAAACCATATTTTTTACCTTCCATGTAAATCATGAATGAACCACATCGCTTTGCGATGTGGTAGTCCTCCGTACATACAAACGACGTTATCGTATCACTAATAGAATAGAAAGTAAGATGTTATAAGTGATATAATTTTTACATAAATATAATTAGGTTAAAATTTTAATATATATTAATTTAATATTTACTTATTATGATCCAAATAAATCAGAAATGAAAACACATTTCATGAATTCATGAGAAGGTAGTCTGCCTTACACACAATCAATGTTATTGTTTTCCAAAGGGGATTTAAGGAAAGAAGGTAGATATGGTATTATAATTAAAAAGGTATAATAAAATAATATATATAATATAAAAAAAATCCATCATTATTTCCATTCATGATAGGTGGTGATGGAAAAAGAATAACATCAGTTCGCTAGGCGGTAGATTGTCATACCCAAGAATGATGATTTCATATCCAATTTGATGGAAGAGGAGATGAATATAGGTAAAACCTTAACTTAAAAACATTATAATACATTTATGATACTTAGGATATTTTATTAGTTTGTTAAAATGAAAACTAATGGAGTTTGAAAAGAAAATAAAATAAAATGCTATGTTTAGGATGCTACTACTTCTTTAGAAAATTTCTTCTGGTTTCTACTAAAGGACTTCCCATTTGGATTTAAGACCAAAATATGGATTATAGGATGATTATAGAGAATTATTTAAGGTATATTGGTAGCTAATAGTTCAAACAAAATGTTTTTAACATTTTAATATGAGTGGAGAGTGGGTGACGTTTTATAATAGAGAATAGTGTCGTACTGGTAATTTTTTAAAACAAAAATGTATATCGATATTTTTCACATGCCACAAGGATCCAAAATGGTAAATTATATAAATTATAGATATAATATATAAAAATTCTTATAAAATGGGTTTTTTATAAGTTGTATGTCATTTGTAACCTTAATTTAAGTTTTTCCTCTGGTAAACCCATTTTCACCTTAACCGAGAAATTAATTTTTTCTTCTTTTACTATTCATAAAGGGGAAAAATAAGTTAACATTATTATATAATATAACATAGTATTATTAAAAAAATTAATCCTTTTTTCTTTCATTGAATTACAATATTTAATTTTAAAGTTAATCCCACGAATGTGATGAAAAGTTATGTTTCCCTAAGAGAAAAGTTTCGAAAGATTAAATAGTTTTTAAATGAAAAACAATTTTATATTGATTCCAATGAACAAAATTGGATTAATATATATGTGTATAATATATCTAATATTAATATTAAACCCATATTAAAATAATTTCTATTCTTTTTAGGAAATGGAAATACTTAATAAAAACTGGTTTTTTCACTATTCATCCAAATATTTATCGCTTTAAAATGTTCTCAAAAATTCCCAAAAGATAATTTTAACATCTTGATATTAAAAAACAATTATATATTTTAAAATAAATTTTATAAAATTGTAATTTTTAATTTTTAAATGATTTTTCAAAAGTGGATCAAAATACATTTTAGAACAATGTTGTTTTAAGTTTAAAATTTGTTTTTGTCACATCTCTTATCTAGAATACACATTAGATGAATGTTAAAAAAATTATTTAATACATATTATATAAATTTAAATAAAATCATTCAAAAAAATTAATCTTTTTAATTTAATGAGGTAAAACATTTTTGTATGCATAAAATTGTTTTTTAGAAAAATATTAACTTCATTTTAGAATGGTTTTTATTTTTATTTAAAATTAATTGGTCACAAAATGATTAATTATATATAATTGTATAAAACAAATATTTTAATAATTTATTTAATGCTTTTTTAACTATCATTCCAATGTATATATGATAACTATAATATTAAATAATAATATTATAATAGTATGTCATGTTTTGTTAAGCTCGGTGTTGTGCGTATCGTAAGAGACACTCATTGTTGCATTTAAGGCAATATTAAATTTGTTTCATGTGAAAATAAAGATTAAAATTATTTTATATGTAACCCAAAATTTCATAAATATTAAAATTATTTGAAAATAAATATTTCACAAAAACATAGTGTCTTATAAAACCATTCCAAAAAATTTAGATTCATAAAACATTTATTAATAATATGTATGGAAACAATAATGAATGGATACAAAAATTGTTTCAGGTTTAACTTCATTATATAAATCCCTCTAGGTAATCACTTCTGGTTTTGGAACAATGAATTCCCTAGACACATGTCTGGGGTCTACTCAATCTTTAAGAACCATAGCAAGGTAGATGGTGGGATTTTCACTTTTCGTGAAAATTCCAAAGGAATGATTTTTAGAAACATTTAAATTGATGATTATTATAATTTTTTGAGTTCATAATTCTAATTTTATATGGGTTAAAATATAATATACTTATAAATTAATGGCATGTGATGATTTTTATTTTTTAAAATATTTGAATAGTGCTTAAAAATTTTATGATTATATGAATGTTTTAATTTTTATTACCTGAAATAATAATAAATTTTTTGAAAGTTGATTTAGATTCTGAATTTCTAAAAATAATCCTTGTTTAAGTTACATTTAAAAATAATCTAGGTTATGTAAAATAATAATAGTCCCCTACAACCATTCCTCGCTTAGGAAGCTTATGGAGAAAAGATTACATAAAGAACATCCTAAAATATAATTTATAAGAGGAAATGTTTGTAACCCATAAGATAAGAATAAGAAACATAATATATCTTGCAAACAAACATATAAAAAAATTCAACCTATCATCCCATATAGTTTTTCACATGGATTTTTTTTACATTCTAGAGTTTCTAGCTTAAATGGTAAGAACTATGATTATGTTCTAATAGAAGAATTTTATAAATACACTTGGGTGTTCTTTATTGCTCACAAAAGTGAAGCATGTTTCTATTTTTTCAAATAAGTAAAACTTATAGAAAACCATAGCAGACATAATATTAATACCATAAGAAGGGATTATGGCTATGAGTTTTAAAATAAAGACTTTGAAACATTATAATAAATACCTAGATACGATAACAAATTTTTTTAATCTTAGGACACCACAACAGAATGGTATGGTAGAAATAATAAATAAAACACTTTAATAAATTTCCCAGACCATGATCAATGAGTATGACCTCTGTATTTATTTTTGGGTAGTATCTACAAATATAGATTTATATATTATCAATAAGGTTCTTATTAGACCACTTTTAAGTAAAATCCAAATGATTTATATAATGGATGAAAATCCAAGAATAATTGAATTAGAGTTTAAGGTCATCATTCTCAACACAAGGGGAATTTTGGGTAATTTCTTATCCAAAAGTGATGAAGGAATATTCCTTGGTTATTCAACAACTTATAAAATATACTGGTCATTCAATAAATGAACCAAAATTATTGAAGAATCTATACATGTAAAATTATATGAAATAGATCCCAATGATCCTAATACTTCTATAGAAAACCCTGAGGATTATATTTCAAATTTCAATATAAATGCCTTAACCAAAATTATGGATGGTTCTATGAAAACTACTATAGAAAAATTACACATTTATATGGAACTATTTGAATCTAAACCTGAAGTTGAAGATTAAGAAACAAATAACTCTATCCCTATAGCCATTAGTACTTCTACAGGTCATCCCTTAGATATTGTAGTTATGTATATAGATAGTGTAACTATGACTACTGCTTCTCATTAAACAATGGTTGAACATCAAGAATTATTGTCGCATATTGAACATAAAAACATCACTGAATCAATAGATGATAAATTATAGGTAATATAATTTTACAAAGAGTAAAATTAATTTTAAAGGAAAAAAATCTATGAACTAGTTGAATGACCTAAAGAGTACATGACTATTGACACTAAATTGGTGTTTTTGAACAAGGATGATGAGTCTGAAAATATAGTTAGAAATAAACATTTGTCGGATGCACAAGGTAAAGTCAAGAGGAAGCTAAAGACTATGAAGAAACATTTTCACCTATAGAAATTCTTGAATCCATTATAATCTTACCTACCTATGTATTACATTTGAATTTAAAATTATATAAAATGGATGTAAAGTGTGTCTTTTTGAATGGTTATATAATTGAGGTTTTTTTTGGAAAAGTCTCGTAGATTTAAAAACCCACACCTTCCAAATCATGTTTTTAAATTAACAAAATATTTTTATAGTTTTAAAGAATACCCCAGAGCATGGAATGATAGCCTTGGATCAGTTTTTATTTATAAATAGTTTTAAATATGTATAATTAATCCCAAATTATTTATTAATAATTTTTTAAATGATGTTTTAGTAATTTAAGTATTTATGGATGATATTATTATGTTTAATGAATTTTCATAAATAATGTAAAATTAATTTGAAATGATTTTATTCGGTGAGTTAAAATCCCCCCATGGTTTCAGGTTTTTCAAAAAAAAGTAACCCTTTTTAATAAAACCAAGTATATTGAGGATCACTTAAAATATTCTGGTATGGATAGTACCAAATTTTTTGATACTCCAATGGGTACAAGCTATTAGTTATAAATTGATGAAACTTGAAAATCAGTTAATCAATCCATCTAATGATGTATGATTGGAACATTACTATATTTATATTCTAGTTGGCCAAATATTATGTTTTGTGTGTGAATCTACTCCCATTTTCAAGAAAATACAAGAAACTCGAATTTAAATATAGCGAAACTAATTTTTAAATACAAAAAAATTACAAACAATTTTGGATTGTTTTTTCCAATAGAAAATGCATTATATTTAGTTTTTTATTCAAATATATATTTGGGTGGTTGTAATTCAGATAGAAAAAAACTCATCTAGAACATGTCACTTTTTGTGAATGTCTCTAGTTTCATAATGTAGTGAAAAGATGAACTATGTTTCATAATCTACATTTGATGATGAGTACATTGTTATAGGAAATTTTGGTTCATAGATTCTATTGAAGAAAAACACATGACTAGACTATAGATATAAATTTTGAAATTCCCCAATAAATAGTGATAATACAATTGCAAAAAAATATCTCAAATAATCATGTGTTACATTCAAGAAAAAGAAATATTGATATTAGACAACACTTTTTGAGAGATCATTTTCAAAAATAGATATAACTCTTTAATTAATTAGAATTAAACATCATATTTTTGATATATATATATATATAAAGATATTTAATATTAAGATAATATGTTACATCAGACGTAAATTAGTAATTATAAAAATTTCTAAATCTTTCAATTTTGATCTATCCTTTATATTTTTTCACTTCTCTTTACAATTCTTAACTTCATTGTTTGGTATTAAAGTAATTGTGAAAATATAGTTCACACAGCCAGTTGAGTGACCATGAGTATTTTTTTATAAGTTCATTTTAATAACTTTTACTAGTTGTTCTTATTGTCACAATACCTACCGTGAACATTTACTCAAATAGTATCTATACTTTCATTTAGCATTTTCTAATGAGTTCTGTATACATAGAAAGATTCAACAGTCAGTAAAACCCACCATCCCTTTGTTTTTATTAGTCCGTTTCTATTGTACCTACTATGTTAATTCAATTTTAAATTTTTCTTAAGTATTTTTGTAAGAATATTCTTTATGTTTATTACTATTTTAAGCCACTAAATGATTGAAATAAAATATGAATTAGAATCTGAATCAATGTATATATTTTTTTTCTAAAACCCCTTTATTCACTTTGAATCCTAACATACTGTGAGAACATTATTTCATGAAATTCCCTCTTCAGCCCAAATTATACAAGTTTTCATTGAAGCTTGATAATATCGAGGTCTAAATGAGCTCCCAGTATTGCCCTGCATGTTGAAGTATATCCTAGTAAGAGATCAAAAAAAATAAAGATAACATGACTATTATAGTGAAACTATTCAACACAAATCAAGTGGATACCGTTTTATGTTCCAAAAATTAAGTGGATTCATATTGGCTATAGATTAGAAGATCACTAGCATGAAATGATTTTTATATTTAGGGCTAGGATGATTTTTTTAAAGGAAAAGGTAAACCATTCTATCTGAATCTTGTTAAGGAGTTTTAGGTGTATTTAAAATTTAGTCTTGCATAAAAACGATGCACCATTTGGATAATGGTGAATGGGGAAGAATTTTACTTTTCTTTAAAAAATATGGGAAAAGAGATTAAGAGTACCATAAAATAGTGATCATAAAGATTACCAAATTCATATATAATAAACCTTTACCTCTTTGAATTTCAAAAATATTTGGAATAACTAATTTATAATGGAACACATAGGTTACTGACTATAGTGGAACCCAATGGAGATTTTGGATCACTTGAAAAATTCATTCAGTATTTCATCTATCTCAAATAAATAGATTTCAATATATAAAGGTATCAATATCTGTTCAAACTATTGTTGGTGAAAAATGGATTTTAGATCAATTTTGGTAGTTATATGATCAGTAATATAAATTTGTTGTGTAATCCCTCTTCCAATTTTAATTCTATTCCATATTTAAAGTTTATATTTCCCATTTATGACATTAATTGTTTAGTTCCTCAAGGAGAGGAAAACATAGCCTTTTTATATAGATTATTCCTAATTCAGAAGATTCATAGGCATATAAGAGTCCATAGGAATCCTTGGAAAATGGAATGGATGGAAGATCCCAATAAGTTATATGAAAAGTATCACCATTTCAAATTTCTCATTTTTCCAAGGTATAGAGTAGATCCAGGTCTCTATATAGATGAAATAGCTTAATATTCTACTAATGAAGTAGAAGAAGAGGAAAAAAGGAAGAGGAAGATGAAAAAGTAGATATGGAGGTTGTAAATAATGATGAGGAAGCTAGGGAATCCCATGAGGATGATAAGGAATCCCCTATTTCTATGTCTTTTTGACCTATTAGCTCCTCTATTACTTTATAATCTCATGAAGAAGAGATATAAGATGAGGACCTTATGGATACTGAACTGTCTGTATATAGTCTTCTAGATAAACCTGAATAGGCATAATCTAGTGTGTCTAAAGAGACTAAAGATATATCAAATTAGTCAACTAATAAAATAATCACTCTTAGAGATAGCATACCAATGTTACCTACTAATGTGGGTATTAGGATCTATAGTGTAAGGTCTAGAAAATTCTAAGTTTGATAATGATGATGATAATTGGGGTAGTCCGCCTCATTGTGGCGGGCTTTCCTTCATTTATGCTCAGGAAAATATATAAGGATACTTGATAGATCTGATACACTCTCAAAATTTAATTGATTTATCTATAGAAATTCCTCTTATTGATCATGTTATGGAAGGGCTGGTTGGTAATACTCTTTAATGAATTTTGAGGAAAAAATGAAAAACATTGATACTACTCCCCTTGAAACTGAATTAGATGTTGGTGATGAATTTTATTTCTAAGCTATGAGATCTAAATCTATTGATATTGATGATGGTGGGTAGGTAGAAAACTTATGATCCATATTCTTCCATTCCTTTCTCATTATATTTCTAAAATGGTTATTTGAATGTGTTCAAATTATACCTGAATTATGTGTTTAAAAAATTTATTCATTGCTTGGAAATTATACATAACCCATCATACATAAATGTAACTATAGGGTAGTGGATTTCTTAATTTCCCTAATTTATACCAAATTTCAAATAAATATATACTTAAATAGAAATGTAATTTTTGAGTTGAAATCAGAAGTTAGAGATTTTTAGTTAGACCATTCATATATGATGTTTAATATAGAACAAAAGTATCTTTATTCAGTATTTGAGGCTCCTAACTCTGATTATCAACCACCAATTTCTCATGTTCCTTCTATTAGTGATGTTGGAAATAGAGAACTCGTAATGGATGAGTTATAATTAGTTTTCGATGAGTTTCAAAAAATAAGGGAAGTGGTATTTTAAGGATTTATAACTCATTCTTCCATGTATTTGGTATTCGTTAGAAAGGATGTAAAATAGGATATAAGGTATGGAGAGGATATCAAAATATATATTTATTTTTATCTCAAATGAATCTTAACCAATTCAGACCTTCATGCAGTGTTTAGATCATTTTCTAGTCTTTTAAGGATGTCTCCATTTAACCAATCTTTTAAATATCCTGATAAAGTGATTTGAATCCTAACTTATCTACCATAAAATAATGTGAAATATGAAGAGGATTACATCCATGAAATGGATTATGGATCAATACAAGTAAATTGCTTTACTATATTACAATATCCTTACATATACACTTTCAACACAACTATCCTTGATTCACCTATATTACTGATTACCTCATCCGTTGCTACTATGACCTCCTCTATCAACCCTTTTAGATTGAATCTTATATAAGTTTTACAACATATTAGACCTATTTCTAGCTGTGTGGTAATAAAATACCATACAACAATTGTTATACAACCTCCTACACAAACAACTCAACATTCCTCATCCATACCTCCATAGGAAAATTTCCTATTCTTCTTTATGACATTAGGAATGTGAAAAATTGAGATACTAATTTAGATTCTTGATGGGGACACTCTCTATGTAAACATTTCCCATATATTTTGATAATAATGGAATTCTTTTTTCATCATTATAATTTACCTGTTATTAACTCTTTCATTATTTCTATTTAACTATGACTTCCTTTTTTCTAATGTATAATTTTGAAATTAGTGGAATATCTTAATGAATTATATGATGATGTTTTTTACAATTTTTATCTCAACACCTCCTTATTTTAATGATCCCAAATCATGTTTCTGATGTTTCTAATGAATTTCATGTTTTATAATTGTCATTTTGTTCATGTAAAATTGATAAAATTGTATAAATATTGAAGCTACTATGATAACCTAAAATATTTATAATGAGCCTAAAAATTGAAGAAATTAAACTCACTATAATTTTCAAGTAACCATGAATATGTAATTGAATGTACAATCATCAGACGATGAGAAAAATGAGAAAATTATCACTTTTTCATGAAGTGACTGTGTGTTGAAGTTCAACTGCATGTATGTGTATACAACCAACAACATGAAATAGTTACCATGTTCTAGGTGATTATAATTTATCTTAAGTATAGTACTTATCATGGATTTTCATTTTAGAGACTTTAGTAACAAACTATCTACCACAATAATAAATTATGTGACCCCTGGAATACTTAAAGTGATCATATAAAGAAAAGTAATTGCATATGATATAACCAAGTGTCCTTCAAGAGAGATGAATATTTCACATGAAGGAAAGAATATAACATAAAAATATGTGAATAAATTTATAAAGGTTTCAACATACCATAATATGTAGTGACTCCATCGCATGAAGTGATTTTCCTACCTCATGAATAGATCGGGTGAACACAAGGGAAATTCAAGTAGCCATGCCAAGTATCCTGGATAAGTAACCATTAATCAACAAAATTTTACTTTAAGTAAAGAAAAGTGACTATGTATAACTTAATAAATGGATTACTTAAAATTGTTAATAGCTATTTTGGATCATCAACTATATATTTTCTGCATTGAAGAATGGAATAAGTATAAGTATCAAAAAATGAATATCCTCCAACATCTAGTTTGAAAAATTATCTATTTAAAATATAGATCCTCCCATGGAAAATATTGAGTCAAATATGCATTCTCTTGAGACATATGGATATAGAGAAATGTCACTATACATTCTATAACAATTGATTTCCCTTAACTATCTATGATAAGTCATTTGATCCCATTCAATGAAAAATCCAAGGATTATTGAACAACTGAATCTAATCATACTAAGCCATAGAAAATCTAAACACTTTCCAACCTTTTCTCATTGTATTCAATCTTAATTTATATATATATTTATTATAGATAGTTTATTGTTTATCACAGATTTCTATATTTTATTGGAGAGTGAAATCCAAAATATGTCTCCCTCATTATTTTACATTTGTACTCTAATGATAAACAGTGGAATAAGTTGTGTATCCTAGACTGCCAACATGCGGTCGTTTCTGTAACACCCGAGAATTTTATGTTATATAAATCATCAAAGGAATCTTTTTCTACACAACACTTTCTTGGCTTCTTTTCACGCAATCGCGACCTTCCTCGATAGCTTGCGTCGTACGCAATACCGAGTTTCACTAAACAACAATATGCTATTAAAACTAGCCGTTATGAATAGTAATAACCACTTTTTGAAATTTTATAAATTTTATTTTTCAAAATGGACTTCATTTTTGGACTCAGAATATCGAAATTAGCCTAGGGTGAAATTTTGGTATTTTTCTGAAAACGTTCAATTTTTTGATGAATAGTGAAACCACTAAGTGGTAGGTTAAAAACTGAATTTTGCATAAAACTTAATTTTACCGCTTCTGTAAATGGAATTTAAAAAATCCGACAGACACGGTTGATATCAGTAAGTAAAATGTGGTTCAATGAGATAAAAATAATTTTTTTTGGTGAATAGTAACTTTTTACTATTTTTACCGCGGTTAATAGTAAATAGGGTAACTAAGGGTAAATATGATATTAATATTACCCTAACACATGTCCTAATTCTATTGGACAAGTGTAATTCGACCAAAAACAAACTTAGGAATAAAATATGACCATTTAGGCCCACTTGGATTAGATTAGGACATTTATTATTAATTTATTTAAAGAAGGGTTAAAATAGTTAAAATCAAAGTTTAATAAGTAAATCATTTTTAATATGGGGTTATAAATAAGATAAATTCGATTTTAAATATTAATTAGAAAGCTAAAAAGATTTCCTACATTATGGTATTTTATTTGTAATTTTTAGACATCAAATAATTTAATTTATTTATGACACAAAGATGATGCAGTAATTATCTTATTAATGAAATATTGACATAATTGATAATATAAATACCAAAATAAATGTAATTTTAGACTTTTTATGAATTCCACTAATTTTATAGGTTACTATGATATATTAGTGTTGATTTAATCAACTTGGTTCGAACATATAATTCTATTATGACTTTCACAAAAATCATATATCAAATAGTGTCAAAATTGACAAAAAATAGTTTTTAAATCAAATATTATATTATTAATTGTTATCTTATTCCTAAAAATCTAAGGTTCTGCCAAATGACTTATATAAAGATATATATGTTAATAATAAACAATTTGGGGTTCGTTTGGCATTTATAGTAAGTTTATTAACCATATAGTGAAAGAAAACAAAAAGACATGGCAAAAGTTAAATTATTCAACTTAGAGTTAAATCTAATTGATAAGGTTAAAATAATACCCTAAACTTGTCTAAATCCTATTGGTTGATAGGATTTCGACCCATCCCCACTTTAGCTTCGAAATAAGACCCTTTGGAACCATTATAAACCAATTTTGACTTTAATATAAAATAATATTTTGAGATATTCCTAAGGTGCCCCTCTCCTCCCTTATAAAAGGGCACCTCCTCCCCCTCCTCCTCACACCAATTTGAGCACTCAAGCTCGAAAAACCCCTGACATTTTCTCCTCTCCACTTCCCTAGAATAATCCTAGAGGTCCTGGTCTTCTTCAAAGACCAATCTTAGTTCCCTAAGTGGAGGATTCAAAGAGGCGTTCCAAAGAAGAGGTAATATCCATTACCGATCTTTTCAATTTCATTCTTCTTCAACTTCTTCTTCTTTAGTTGTTTCATGATAAAGTAATAACATCAGTATTACTTACATACTGATATTTTATTATAAATATGAAACAACCCTAATTAACCATCTATCCATCCTATGGAAAAATGAAATCATCGCGCGTGCGTACGTACGGAATACCGTCTCCACACCGTGGTGTAATCTATTTTCCACCATCACCTTACAAGGATGGGTATAATGGTGTAATGAGAAACTATTTATGATTTTTATAAATTGATATTGATACTGAAATAATATATATATACTCCAATACTGTTCCACGATCATAGGAACGATATCATCACTCGTGCGTACGTACGGAATACCGTCTCCACGATGTGATGCGACTCGTTCTACATGATCATCATTACATAGTAATTATATAAATGAATTGAATGAATAAATATGATATATGTTACACTAATACCATTCTGGATATAAGGTATCTATAACCTTAAAAGAAGAATAAGAATTTATTCGGCAAAACACACATAAGAACAAAAGGCAATAAAGACCCGAGTAACAAGTAACAATGAGATATTACTAACAAGAAGCTAAGAATATGACCATATATGATATCATATCAATATGTATGATTCTGGAACAAGTCAATAACATTATTTAAACCATTATACAGGATCTTCGGACACGTACAAAGCAAATCGGACCTAAGGTAAGGGAAATATCACAATCTCATTTTTATCCGAGATTTTTTATACTTTAGTATTTACTGGGGTGTATTTTATCATCCACATACATGTTTCACAAATATGTAATATTATTTCCATCCACCTACAATTTTTTAAATCCATTTTTACCCTTCGGTGAGTTTTTAGTAAAATAAATGAAAGGAATCTTTTGTCGTTTTTCGTACGAGGTACTTTTTGACTTTTCCGACAAAAGTACAAAGAATGTTTTATTTAACTTATACGGCATGAATGGATTTTTAAAACATTATTTCCAAGAATCTTCCGTTAAAAGTTTTCAAGTTTATTTTTAATCAACTTCTTTTAATTTATAATTGTATGACATATTAATAAAGGAAGAGTGTTTTTGAAGAAGAAAGGATATTTTCCTCAAGAATGGAGTTCAAGTGTTTTATAAAAATTATTTTCCATCTAAGATAATAAAGGGTTCTGTTTTTATCCCTTTAATTACATTGATTTTATTATGTTGTGAGGGAATTATTTTTATGAAGTCATTTGCCTTATATGATTTGTTTTATGATGTCATGATGTTTCAAGAATCCCATTTTTGTTACATGTGTTATGCGATGATGTATGATTTATGATTATGTGGCACACATAAGAAAGGATTCATAATAAGATGGGTGGGACCTATATCTCCCTCCAATGCATTGGGTAAAGATTTTATATCTCATGAGATAGACAGGGCTGGAACGGTAGTTTATACCGGTTCAGTTAAACAGGACTGAAACGAGGGTTACTCGATTCAGAAAGGGACTTTGTCCACTAAGATAGTCTTGGCAATGAGTCATGACTAACAAGAAATGATTTTCCATGATTATGTGTGCTTGCCACAAAGTTTCAAGTTTCATGTTATGATTATGGTGATCTCATTTTCACTTCTATGATTTATTCCATGTTAAGATATTATGATCTCTTTTGCAGGTTATGATTTTCAAAATGATATGATATGATTTTTATTTCCTTTATTTGCCCTTGCTGAGCATTTGAGCTCACCCTTTTACGTTTTCTTTTCCCCTGGTCAGGAATATGGATATTAAGTAGAATATGCTAAAAGGGACCCTAGATATGATGAAATAAATGGGAGACACTGTAGAAGATTTATGAACTAGTTGTTTATGTTTCCCAGTTTCTAAAGACACTATACCTATACGGTCCTTTGTGGTTTTGTCATATGTTGTAATAAGTGTGCTTCAATTTTGAAGTATTAACAATGTATGTAAAGTATGGGTCGTTATAGTTGGTATCAGAGGAAAGGTATAGTCAACCTTTGGAAACTAGGATGTGAAAGCCTTAGTAAGAACTCTAAGGATAAGTCTAAGCATAGAACACAATCTTAGTGTTTTAGAAATGGCCATGAATACCCTAGGATAAGACCTTAAGTGTGAAATTTTATCCTTGATTTTGTGGTTCTCCTATTATAATTAGTGTTGATCACACTATTCTTCTTGGTTTAAGTCAATGGCTGGAACCCGAAGGAACCGTGTTAATGCGGAATGCGATGGGCAATGCAATGATTGTCCCCCTGAGCAACCAAACGATATGGGAGCTGGAATGAAAAATCTTGTATCCATGCTCACACAACTTTCTCAAGCTATGAATCATGCAGGACTTCCAAACGAGCAAAGGAAGGATCAACATTCTATTGAATCCTTCATGAGGCAGCGGCCGCCTTCTTTCAGCGGGTCTACTGATCCATTAGTTGCTGAACAATGGATTAGTACTAATGAAAAGATATTTTCAGTTCTTCAATGTTCTGAGCATGATAAAGTCATCCTAGCAGTGTATCGTTTGGAAGGAGATGCTGATCAATGGTGGAATCTTATTAAGAATACGAGGCAAAGGGACGAAATTGAGTCTATGGAATGGGATGAGTTCAAGAACTTATTTTTCAATAAGTACTTCCCTCTTATTCTCTGAACAAAAATGGAGAAAGAGTTTCTTGAACTGAAGCAAAGGGATGATGAATCTGTTGGTACCTATGAAGCAAATTTTACAAGACTTGCAAGGTACGATTCTGGTATTATTATCCAACCTGAGAGTAAGATCGATTGATTCTTTAGTGGCTTAAAACCAAGTCTTCAAAAGGCGTTAGCCATAAGGGACTTCAATAGCTATGAGGAAATCGTTCGATGTGCTCTCAAAGTCGAGATGGAGACTGGAGTAACCCATCAGTCACATGGGTTTGATAAGAAGAGGAAGATGGAATTCAAAGGGAAATCTAAAGAGCACACTGAAAAGAAGATGAGCTTTCCCTTATGCTCAAAGTGTGGAAACAAACATGGAGGGAGTTGTCTTAAATGGACAAGTAAATGTTTTAAATGTGGAAAGGAAGGTCATCGGGCATTTGAATTCCGTGATAATGGGAATAAGATGTCTAATGACGCAAACAAAGGAAGGGATACACAGAATGAACCCACTACACCTCAATGTTTCAAGTGCAAGGGGATGGGGCATTATGCCAATAAATGCCCAATTCCAAGGGTTGATGATGATGGTCGATGTCAACAAAATCTTAAGGCTAAAGACAAAGGAAAGTCACATGCAATTTCTATCAGCGATGTGGAGTACGATAACGAAGTGGTGAAAGGTACACTTACCATCCACTCTAAAGTAGCAAATGTTTTATTTGATTCTGGATCCACCCACCCTTTTTTTTCTAAAGAATTTTCTAAGGGTATCACCGTATTACCTCAACAATTAGATGTTGAGTTAGCTGTGACAACACCTAATGGCACAACAGTCGCATCAAAAGTTTATAATTCTTCTCCGATCGAAGTTTGTGGGAAAGTGATTCCTGCCAATCTTGTGATCCTTCCTTTAGTGGAATTTGATGTGATTCTTGGCATGGATTGGCTTTCTCTACATGGAGCTCATATCAATTTCCAAAGAAGGGAAGTCACATTTCATATTCCAGATCAATCTACGATCGTATATCAATGCAAGGATGAACATAATCTTCCAGTGGAAATTTCTTCCATCTTATGGGTATTGATTCCACTAAATGAAGGTTATTTATCTCAAATGGTTGGTGAGAAACTCATGATTAAGAATATGCCCATTGTACGGGAGTTTGATGATGTCTTTCCGGAGGAATTACCAGGTCTTCCACCAAATCGTGAAGTTGAGTTTTCAATAGAACTCGTACCGGGTCCTTTGCCTATTTCAAAAACACCATATAGAATGACCCCAATTGAGTTGCAGGAATTGAAGAAGCAACTCCAAGAGAATCTTGATAAGGGATTCATACGCCCTAGTGCATCACCTTGGGGAGCACCTGTTCTATTTGTTAAGAAGAAAGATGGATCAATGAGACTCTGCATTGATTATCGAGAACTTAACAAGATCACTATCAAGAACAAATATCCTCTCCCACGCATTGATGACTTATTTGACCAACTACGCAGAGCTCAATACCTTTCCAAGATTGATCTTCGTTCAGGGTATCATCAATTAAGGGTCAAAAGGGAGGATATACCAAAGACGGCATTCCGTACAAGGTATGGACACTATGAATTTATAGTGATGCCATTTGGTCTTACTAATGCCCCTGTTATCTTCATAGATCTAATGAATAGAGTCTTTAGAGACTATCTTGATCAATTTTTGGTAGTCTTTATAGACGATATTCTTGTCTATTCAAAGAGCAAGGAAGAGCATGAAGATCACTTGAGAATTATATTGAAGACCCTGAGAAAGGAGAATCTTTATGCCAAATTTACCAAGTGTGAATTTTGGCTTAAAAAAGTTGCATTTTTGGGTCACATAATCTCAAAAGAGGGGATATCTGTGGATCCAGCAAAAATAGAGGTTATCGAAAGATGGTCGAGACCAACAACAGTAACTGAGATCCGAAGTTTTCTTGGTTTGGCTGGATATTATCGACGTTTTGTAAAAGATTTTTCGCGATTATCTAATCCACTCACCAAGTTGACTCGGAAAGGAGTTAAGTTTGTCTTGACAGAGGAATGTGAAGAGAATTTCAAGGAGTTGAAAAGAAGATTATCCAGTGCACCTGTGCTCACACTGCCTTGTAGTGGAGAAAGGTTTGTGATCTACAGTGATGCATCCAAGAAGGGATTGGGGTGTGTTCTTATGGAAAATGATATGGTGATAGCTTATGCCTCACGACAGTTGAAAATCCATGAGCAAAATTACCCAACACATGATTTGGAGTTGGCTGCGGTAATCTTTGCATTAAAGATTTGGAGGCATTACCTTTATGGTGAAAGGTGTGATATTTATACTGATCATAAAAGTTTAAAGTATATTTTCACACAAAAGGAGTTGAATATGCGCCAAAGAAGATGGTTGGAGCTGATTAAGGATTATGACTGCTCAATCCATTACCACCCTGGGAAAGCAAACAAGGTGGCAGATGCATTAAGTCGAAAAGACCATGCTAGTTTATCCATAATGAGGATCACAAAAGATCAAATATTTATGGATTTACAAAGGATGGATCTTGGAATTATAATGGAAGGGGAAAAATCTTATCTTTCTCAAATGAATGTTCAACCATCTATACATGTGAAGATTAAAGAGGCACAGAAAGAAGATGTCGAGTTACAAAAGAAGGTGAGAAATGTTCCTGAATTCAACCTTGATTGTGATGGGATAATAAAGTTCAGGAATCGGGTTTGTGTTCCTTCCATCCCTGAATTAATGAAGGAGCGGCTGGATGAGGCTCATAGTTCATCATTCTCTATTCGTCCTGGAAGCACGAAGATGTATAGGGACCTGAAAGAGTACTTCTGGTGGGATGTCATGAAAAGAGATGTTGCTGAATATGTCTCTTGATGCTTGGTTTGTCAACAAGTTAAAGCTGAGAGACAAAAGTCTAAGGGGATGTTACAACCATTACCCATACCCGAATGGAAATGGGAAAACATCACTATGGACTTTGTCACAGGACTTCCTAAAACATCCAAAGGCAATAATGCTATCTGGGTCATAGTTGATCGTCTTACAAAGTCTGCACACTTCATTCCTATTAGAGAGGATTTCTCTCTAGATCAGCTTGCCATGATATATGTAAAGGAAGTGGTAAGATTGCATGGAGTACCACTTTCTATTATATCTGATCGGGATCCAAGATTTACCTCGAGGTTCTGGCAAAGTCTTCAGCATAATCTGGATACAGAGTTGAGTTTCAGCACTGCTTATCATCCCCAGACAGACGGTCAGACTGAGAGAACAATTCAAACCCTAGAAGATATGTTGAGAGCTTGCTCTATGGATTTCAAAGGAGGTTGGGATCAACACCTACCTTTGGTGGAATTTTCTTATAATAATAGCTTTCACTCCAGTATTCATATGGCTCCTTATAAAGCTCTCTATGGAAAGAAATGCAGGACTCCAACTTGCTGGGATGAAGTTGGGGAAAGAAACCTATTAGGACCTGATCTCATTGATGAAATGGCAGAAAAGGTCAGATCTATTCAACAACACATAAGCGCAGCTCAGAGTCGACAGAAAAGTTATGCCGACAACCGAAGAAAAGACCTAGAGTTTGAAGTGGGTGATAAAGTGTTCTTACGAATATCTCCCTGGAAGAGGGTTATGAGATTTGGAAAGAAGGGGAAGTTGAGCCCTAGATATATCGGTCCTTTCGAAATACTGGATCGTGTTGGGAAGGTAGCTTACGGATTGGCGCTTCCACCGAATCTCTCTCAAGTTCACGATGTGTTCCATGTATCTCTCCTGAGAAAGTACATACCAGATCCTTCACATGTACTCAGCTCAGAAGTTGTACCGCTGGAGAAAGATCGTTCTTATGAAGAACAGCCGATAGAGATTCTGGATCGTAGCGAAAAAATCCTACGAAACTAGACCACTCGATTGGTGAAAGTTTTATGGAGGAACCACCAACTTGAAGAAGCTACATGGGAGCTTGAGGATATGATGAGGGAGAAGTATCCTCATCTGTTTGTTACAAAGTGACGAATTTCGAGGGAGAAATTCTTTTTAAGGGGGGTAGAATGTAACACCCAAGACTTTTATGTTATATAAATCATCAAAGAAATCTTTTTCTACACAACACTTGCTTGGCTTCTTTAAACGCAATCGCGACCTTCCTCGATAGCTTGCGTCGTACGCAATACCGAGTTTCACTAAACAACAATATGCTATTAAAACTAGCCGTTATGAATAGTAATAACCACTTTTTGAAATTTTATAAATTTTATTTTTCAAAATGGACTTCATTTTTTGACTCAGAATATCGAAATTAGCCTAGGGTGAAACTTTGGTATTTTTCTGAAAACTTTCAATTTTTGATGAATAGTGAAACCACTAAGTGGTAGGTTAAAAACTTAATTTTGCATAAAACATAATTTTACCGCTTCTGTGAATGGAATTTCAAAAATCCGACAGACACGGTTGATATCAATAAGTAAAATGTGGTTCAATGAGATAAAAATAATTTTTTGGTGAATAGTAACTTTTTACTATTTTTACCGCGGTTAAAAGTAAATAGGGTAACTAAGGGTAAATATGATTTCAATATTACCCTAACACATGTCCTAATTATATTGGACAAGTGTAATTTGACCAAAAACAAACTTAGGAATAAAATATGACCATTTAGGCCCACTTGGATTAGATTAGGACATTTATTATTAATTTATTTAAAGAAGGGTTAAAATAGTTAAAATCAAAGATTAATAAGTAAATCATTTTTAATATGGGGTTATACATAAGATAAATTCGATTGTAAATATTCATTAGAAAGATAAACAGATTTCATACATGATGGTATTTTATTTGTAATTTTTAGACATCAAATAATTTAATTTATTTATGACACAAAGATGATGCAGTAATTATCTTATTAATGAAATATTGACATAATTGATAATATAAATACCAAAATAAATGTAATTTAAGACTTTTTATGAATTACACTAATTTTCTAGGTTACTATGATATATTATTGTTGATTTAATCAACTTGGTTTGAACATATAATTCTGTTATGACTTTCACAAAAATCATATATCAAATAGTGTCAAAATTGACACAAAATAGTTTTTAAATCAAATATTATATTATTAATTGTTATTTTATTCCTAAAAATATAAGGATCGGCCAAATGACTTAGATAAGGATATATATATTAATAATAATCAATTTGGGGTTCGTTTGGCATGTTATAGTAAGTGTATTAACCATATAGTGAAAGAAAACAAAAAGACATGGTAAAAGTTAAATTATTTAACTTAGAGTTAAATCTAATTGATAAGGTTAAAATAATACCCTAAACATGTCTAAATCCTATTGGTTGATAGGATTTCGACCCATCCCCACTTTAGCTTCGAAATAAGACCCTTTTGAACCATTATAAACCGATTTTGACTTTAATATAAAATAATATTTTGAGATATTCCTAAGGTGCCCCTCTCCTCCCTTATAAAAGGGCACCTCCTCCCCCTCCTCCTCACACCAATTTGAGCACTCAAGCTCGGCCAACCCCAGCCATTTTCTCCTCTCCACTTCCCTAGAATAATCCTAGAGGTCCTGGTCTTCTTCAAAGACCAATATTAGTTCCCTATGTGGAGGATTCAAAAAGGCGTTCCAAAGAAGAGGTAATATCCATTACCGATCTTTTCATTTTCTTTCTTCTTCAACTTCTTCTTCTTTAGTTGTTTCATGATAAAGTAATAACATCAGTATTACTTACATACTGATATTTTATTATAAATATGAAACAACCCTAATTCACCTTCTATCCATCCTATGGAAAAATGAAATCACCGCGCGTGCGTACGTACGGAATACCGTCTCCACGCCATGGTGTAATCTATTTTCCACCATCACCTTACAAGGATGGGTATAATGGTGTAATGAGAAACTATTTATGATTATTATAAAGTAATATTGATACTGAAATAATATATATATACTCAAATACAGTTCCACGATCATAGGAACGATATCATCACTCGTGCGTACGTACGGAATATCGTCTCCACGATGTGATGCGACTCGTTCTACATGATCATCATTACATAGTAATTATATAAATGAATTGAATGAATAAATATGATATATGTTACACTAATACCATTCTGGATATAAGTTATCTATAACCTTAAAAGAAGAATAAGAATTTATTCGGCAAAACACGCATAAGAACAAAAGGCAATAAAGACCCGAGTAACAAGTAACAATGAAATATTACTAACAAGTAGCTAAGAATATGACCATATATGATATCATATCAATATTTATGATTCTGGAACAAGTCAATAACATTATTTAAACCATTATACAGGATCTTCGGACACGTACAAAGCAAATCAGAACTAAGGTAAGGGAAATATCACAATCTCATTTTTATCCGAGATTGTTTATACTTTAGTATTTACTGGGGTGTATTTTATCATCCACATCCATGTTTCACAAATATGTAATATTATTTCCATCCACCTAAAATTTTTTTAATCCATTTTTACCCTTCGGTGAGTTTTTAGTAAAAGAAATGAAAGGAATCTTTTATCGTTTTTCGTACGAGGTACTTTTTGACTTTTCCGACAAAAGTACAAAGAATGTTTTATTTAACTTATACGGCATGAATGGATTTTTAAAACATTATTTCCAAGAATCTTCCGTTAAAATTTTTCAAGTTTATTTTTAATCAAATTCTTTTAATTTATAATTGTATGACATATTAAGAAAGGAAGAGTGTTTTTGAAGAAGAAAGGATATTTTCCTCAAGAATGGAGTTCAAGTGTTTTATCAAAATTATTTTCCATCTAAGATAATAAAGGGTTCTGTTTTTATCCCTTTAATTACATTGATTTGATTATGTTGTGAGGGAATTATTTTTATGAAGTCATTTTCCTTATATGATTTGTTTTATGATGTCATGATGTTTCAAGAATCCCATTTTTGTTACATGTGTTATGCGGTGATGTATGATTTATGATTATGTGGCACACATAAGAAAGGATTCATTATAAGATGGGTGGGACCTATATCTCCCTCCAATTCATTGGGTAATGATTTTATATCTCATGAGATAGACAGGGCTAGAACGGTAGGTTATACCGGTTCAGTGAAACAGGACTGAAACGAGGGTTACTCGATTCAGAAAGGGACTTTGTCCACTAAGATAGTCTTGGAAATAAGTCATGACTAACAAGAAATGATTTTCCATGATTATGTGTGCATGCCACAAAGTTTCAAGTTTCATGTTATGATTATGGTGATATCATTTTCACTTCAATGATTTATTCCATGTTAAGATATTATGATCTCTTTTGCAGGTTATGATTTTCAAAAAGATATGATATGATTTTTATTTCCTTTATTTGCCCTTGCTGAGCATTTGAGCTCACCCTTTTATGTTTTCTTTTCCCCAGGTCAGGAAGATGGATATTAAGTAGAATATGCTAAAAGGGACCCTAGATATGATGAAATAAATGGGAGACACTATAGAAGATTTATGAACCAGTTGTTTATGTTTCCCAGTTTCTAAAGACACTATACATATACGGTCCTTTTTGGTTTTGTCATATTTTATAATAAGTGTGCTTCAATTTTGAAGTATTAACAATTTATGTAAACTATGGGTCGTTATAGTTTCTATCATGGTATCCCACGTAGAGCACTAGAAGAGTTTTTATATCCAATAATTTCTATGTATAATTGTTTTTGTAAAAATTGATCCCGGTTTTGGATAATTGTATTCTTTAATAAACTACTTGGAAGTTGGTGATTTCTTTGTGGAGAGAATTAGGTTTCCACTTGATATTAAACCTCTTTTATTTATTATGTTATTCTAATTCCATTTTTATTTTCATTATTTTTAAAAAATTATAATCTATTTTCAAAACTATAATAGAAAAACACTAATTTGGTAGTTAACATTAATTTATGTTTTATATATGTAATCTGATACAAGTAAATCAATTTCAAGGGATAAAATCGTTTTAAAAACATTTAACTTAGTTGTGATCAAACTTTTGATAATATTTTAGAAGGATAAAATTATATATTTACACTACATTATTTAACCTGGTTATTTTTATAAATTTATGTTATTTAATTTTAAACCCTTTTCAATAAAAATATTAATTAGATAATAAATTCACTACCCTTTTGATCTTCCCACTCCGATCAAAATTTGGTATCAATGTATTCCAAATTACTTTTAATAGAGATCAAATTTCATCAAAAGGTCAAAAATTCAAGTTATTTCAAAATTTCAATCATTATGGATAATAATCATCTAGAAGGGACTACCACTAACAGTCCTCATTATTTTAATGGAACTAAAAATTATCAGTGGAAAATCAAAATGAAAATCCATATATAGATCATGGGATTTTATATATTGACTGTAATCAAGGAAAAATATGAAAAACACATAAATGTGAGATCTAAAGGGAGAAATCCCACTATGTCCACTTACGACTATAACTTTAACATTATTAATGTTATATATTATTCTTTACAATAATATTATTTTAATATAATTTTTTTTATTCTAATACATTTTAAATATGGTACTCACTTATTATATATCATGAAATAATGTCAAATTTTTATTAAATAAATATGAATAATAATACGATTAAATATGATACATTCAATATGAAACCTAAAAAAATAATTTCTGGTATATATCTCAAGTTTTATGAGATCTTGAACATGATTCAGCCATTAGGGAGTACAATTCAATATAAAGACTAAGTGATCTGACTACTTAGAGGCTTTCCTAATAAGTAGAGAGAAAACTTTATTTCCATCATATAATCCTATGATAACATTAAATTTCTAGTAAATTATATTATAAGAAATCATATAATGTATGAGGAGGGTATGAAAGTAAACAAGAGAAGAATATGATTCAAAGAGAAAATAAGTTTCCCTAAAGTATTTTAAATCAAGGATAATCTAGAAAATCAAATATAATAGTTCTAGAGAGTATGAATCACCCTTATATATTGATGAGATAATGTATCATGTAGTCAAGATATTCATAAAGTTATATGGGATAAAGAAAATATTCAATAAAAATTCATGGTGGAAAATATAACCAAAAATGGAATTGTAAAAAAGGATAATCAATCTAGTGGAGTGATATGTTTTGAATCCAAAAGAATGGTATATATCTAATTAGAATATTAAAAGTATAAATATTATAAAATATAAAAGTATAGAGAAAAAAGGGGGAAAATAAAATGAAATCCTTACAGGGTGCCATTTTTGATAGTTCAAGTAACTCTGACTCGAGTAAAGAAACAATGAATCATAGAGAAAAAATGTGTTTCATGACAAACGCATTTTTGGTATCAAATACTATTCTTTCTTCTCATGTTCATATTTATAATCATCCAAAGAATGAAAAAAAATAATGAAACATGATCGATAATGATTTATTAGAATAATTTAATGTGATGTAAAAAACATTCAATTAACTAAAAGATAAATATTAATGTTTAAATAAGAATCATTCTTTCTCTATGCATTTTAAAGTAGAATTTGTTGTGGATAAAGAAACCAAATGCTCATTTATTTAAAGAAAACAATAAACTTAGTATATAAACTAAAAAACTAAAAAATTATATGGAAAGATTTATAAATTGTAGATAAAATTTTACTAGGATTCTTGGTAAAGAATCCACAAACAAAAATACAACTAGAATTGGTCACCAAACTAGATTGATGAGAATTTATAAGAAAAAATAATTCCTAAATAAAGATCTACCAACTCTATAGAAAATTATTATTCATATATAACTAATAATTCTTTCATTTCTCAAAATATAAATTATATTTATGTTAACCCAGTCGAATAGTATTGAACTCCGAAATTCTTTATTACTAACATTTCCATACAACAACAAATATGGGTGTCAAAATAATTTAATGTGTGACTATTATATAGGTTAACTACTTAAAGATCTCCAATAATATCTAATGGTATCTTTATTGGGGATCATCTAGAGGTTTGACTGGGTTCTACTCAAAATTTAATAAGCCTATCAAGGTTGATGGTGGAAAAGTAATTTTTGTGAGAAAGATAAAGGAAAGACAAATGAACTCATTCAAAACAATAATTCTACTAGTTTTTTGACATCAAATGACTTATTTTTCATGGGGTAAAATATAATCTACTTAAAATATCACAATTATGTGATGATGTTATTTATGTAAAATTTGATAAAAAGGCTTAAAAAATTTACAATTCTAGGAATATTTATATTTTTTCAACCTTTCATAATGATAATTTATTTATAGTTTTCATAGAATATTTATTTTCATGGAGTATTTTTTTAAAGTGATTCTCACAAAAAAAAATCTTAGCTATGGAGTAAAATACATGTCCATTGTAACCTTCACTCATATAGGAATATAACTAGTAAATGATTAGTATGGGATATTACTAAATAATAATTTCTAAAAGACAATGCATGTAACCCATGTCAAAAAGGAAAGTAGTGTAAGATATTTTTCAAACCAAATAATGAAGTTTCAACTTCTCAACACCTAGATTTTGTTCACATGATCTTATTTGGAACTTATTATGTTTCTATATTAAATGGGAAGAATAATTATTATGGTTTAAGATAAGCTCCTAGATCATTGTATGATATTCATTGGTCATTTTAAATTACTAATTGTTTTTTAAATAGTATAGATGGTACTACTATATTTATTAATAGAATTTTAAAATATGTTTTTTTAATTCAAATATGTGTTAATGATATTAATTTTTGTTTTAATTTTCAAAAATGATGAAAAATGAATTTTTAATAAGTTTAATGTGTGAATTAAAATCTCTCCTTGGTTTTTAGATTTTTTAAATTAAGGAAGTAATGATTTTAAATCAATCCAATTACACTAAATAGAATATGAAATAATTTGGAATGGATAACACAAAAGTAAGTTATACTTCCCTAGGTAGAATATGTATCTTGTACATAGATGAAAATAAGAAGTTAGTTAATCAAACCATCTATATTGTTAGGATAATAAGTTTACTTAAATTAAGATCTAATAAAATTTATATTGTGTTTAGTGTGTACTTGTGTGTATTTTTTAAAGAAAATTCAAAAGAACCACATTTAAATATTATGAAAATTATTTTTAAATTCCTCAAAAGTAAAAAAAGATTTTGTGTTGTTTAATTGTTGAGGATATAGAAGATATTTATTTAGTTATTCAGATGTAGATTTTTGTGGTTATATGTTAGATTAAATGTAATGACCCAATCTTTTTTAAATGATATTTGTTTAGTGAATAAAAGTGTGTTATATATTATATAATATTAAACAAAAATTAAATAAATATAAACCATCCAAATATTATTACATTAATAATTATCATTACGTTACTTATATATTAAACCAATAAAAATTAAAAACATTACAAGTGGGAAAAAAATATAAAATAGAATATCTAAAATGGAAAATTATTGATCACCTTGATATACTAGAATCATTACACCCCCCCCCCCAGTCCAATTCAATATAAATTAAAAAAATATTATTAAAGAAATATACATATTAATACATGAATATATAACATTACTAGGGAACGTTTTTGAATTTTGGGTGAAAATTAAAGTGGTATTTATAGGGTATAAAAGAAAAAGTGACCATTGGGATTCAATAGTTATATAACCACTGGTCAAATTTGACAATTGATAAATATGATTGTTAGTCAATATAACCATTTCAAAATATACCCATGTTTTATAACTTAACCATTATAATTTTTTATAAGTAGTAATGAAAAGGATATTGATGTAAAAATGATAATCGATGGCCTCATATAGTAGATCCATGTTGTTTGAAGCCCATTTTTTAGAACTTAGGAGGGTGGTAGAACCACTAGGGGTCTCCATTGAACAAGCCCAAGATGATCTTCAATATGTGAATCATGGAAAAAATTTAATTCGAGATAAGTTCAAGTTAGTGAAGACTAACACTGAGTTGATGTTAGTCAAGCCTCCCAATGAAACTACCACCATCACACACCTCGCCATTAGGAAATACATAGGATTAATAAGGGGTTTAATATTTAGGTCTTAGTTTCTTAAAGTGTAATTTAATTTGTATAAATAAAAATTTTATACCACCAATTCTAGTTTAATAATATTATATCATAACAAAATATATTTTTAATTGACATGAATTTGATCAATTGATTTTTTAATGAAAATAAAACATAATTTTTTTCAAAAAATATATAAATTTCTATAAATAAATGGGTAATCAACATAATATTAGTTTTAATGACATAGTATTTGTAAAAATAATATTAAAATATAAATGATAATATAATTTTAAAATGAACTCAAATTTTTTTATAACTATTAGAAATTAAACTATGCCTTAAAAAGTGATGTTTTTAAATAAATATGGATTTTTATATACAAAGGTTAAAATTATCATATTTAGTGAAATATTACGATAAAATAAACAATATAAATTAAATCACCATATTTAAATTAGGTTAGGGTGAATTTATTAAAATTTTCTAAAATACTATATTTTTTCTTGAATAGAAAATATATAGTTATGGGTATTCAGTATATGTTATGACTTCATGTTTGTTTTCTAATGATGTAATATTTAATTAAACACAATCCAAAAACTAAAATATTTTATTTTATAAATAAAAATTATTATAATATATTTTAATTTACTTTCAAACCTATAAGTGACTCTCCAAATTCTAAAATTGAGGTTCTGATTTTAAAAGCGTTATTTTGTGGAAAATTCAACATCCCATGTCCAAAGAAGTATTAAAAATTATATTCAGTTATTTTGGATTAAAAAATAATAAATTTTTACTCAAATGTAAAAAACCATGATCCAAAAAAACATGGTATTCAATTTTCCATAGCCTAGATTTCCAAGACCTATATTTGGAAATTATTAAACAAATTGTACAATTTTTCTAAAAATACACACCCATTTTAAAATTCCCTTTCGCTCCCAATCCATCTTTCATGATGTTTTAGTAATTTTTCCTCCCATGTAGTCTTCAAAACGTGTCCTCAAGCCCATAATGTTTCATCCACTATATTTTGGAACAAGTCTTCAACATAATAGAAATGTCAACATCTCTTTTCCATTCATGTTCCCTTTTGTGGTATGTCTTATATTTTCCACTGTTTGAATCTTATTCCAAAAGGAAATCATATTAAAAAAATTGATAGTTTCAACCAATAAAAATTTGTACTTTATTATACAGTGTGTTGGATAGTATCCTTAATAAAAGACTATATGTCCATCTTCATCTCCAGGTTTCCAAAGAGAAAAATTGTTTCATTAAACGGAGCGGCATTCATGGAGCTATTGGGTTTGCATAGAAAATAAATGAGGATCTATATAGTAAACTAGATGGCTCTAATTTGATGATCAAGATTGATATGAAGAAGGATTATGAAAATATGGATAGTTCTTTCATAATTAAATTTCTCAAGACCGAGGTTTAATCAGAATGGGTTTGTGATCCATTCATTAGGTGCTTTTCCTCTCTATGGTTTTATGTTTTTCTTAAGTGAAAAAGATTTGGTTTTTTCAAATCTTAAAGGGGTTGACTTAAATAAATCCTATTTCTCCAAGCCTTTTTTCCTGTCTCTAAATGCTCTTAGTAATAATCTCAACATGAGTTTTGATGAAAGGTTGATTAATCCTTTTAATGGAAGTTATGGTTTTTCAAGAATCTCTCATATCTTATTTGTGGATGACATAATTTTTTTATCAATGGAAGTTATAATTCAGTTAGAAACATTAAACTTCCCCTATATTCCTAATATAACAAATCCATCCAAATTTCTTATGAAAATAAAATTGGTTTCTTCATTTCCAATAAATTCCCTTCCAAGAGATAAGGGTTAATCTAAAAGACGAGTGGATTTTGATCTCATTGCCTTCTAATAAAATATTTGGGTCCATTTATTTCTATTAGAAAGTCAGAATTCATGATTATGATCTCATTATTATAATAATTTGTGGATGATCATGAGTTTTAAAAGAAGTTTTCTTTCATTTGAGGGAAGGATCATTCTAGTTAATACTGTCCTTTTATCTATTCCCATTCCTATTTTATCTGTATGTAGTCACCCAAAGGAAGTGATAAAAAAACTGAAGTTCTCCCAATAACATCATTTGGAACTTGCATCAAGAATGGAATCATCATTGGGATATATGAGAATGTATTTCTAAACACTTTCAATAGGTGGTATTATTCTTAAAATAAATGAAGAAAATATGAGGATCTTGTAGGCAAAGTTGGTTTCAGAGGTATTATCAGGGGATGTTCTTTGGAATTATTTTATTAAATGGAACTATTAGACATTCCCCTCTAAATGGATAAACTGTTTTTAAGGATATCACCTAGGGAATTCTTTGAAGATATTTATTATTCTCATTATAAAGAATTCCTTTTGGATTTTTTGGGAAGATTCCATTTCTTTTGTGAAACACAACTGGGTTGGGTCCACTATTTTCTACATGGTCTATCCAATCCTAGACATCAACCTTTCTCAGGAATTCCCCACCCCAAGTTCATTAATTTAGTTCTCAATGAGGATAAAAATGAGGTGATGCAGTATATTTCTCTATCTAAGGAACTAAATAAGTTCTTTATCTCATAATCTCTTTTAGGGAATCTCACTTTCTTAGTTTTCAATAGTATGGTCCCTCCCATTACTAATATGGACTCCTCGGGATCGGATATCTGGCATAAAGAAAGATTACCCAAATATAGCTCCCTTATTTAGAGGATACGAAATAATCTAATTCAAACTGGTGACAACATGCAACATTTAAGTATTCTACGGACTTTGAAGTGAAAGTGTTGATTTAATGCTAATTTAGAATCTATTTACCACTTATTCTTCAAAATCAATTGAGTTATTTTCCTATTGTTGTAGATCAGAGAATATTGTTTCTCTTCTAGATGGGAGTGTGTTGTAAATTATTTTATTTAATAAATCTAGGATTCATTTGTACTGAATCATGTATAGGCTAAGGGGTATGAAATATGCATATTTTCTATTTTTAGGACCGTCAAGGACTTGTGAAATGGTTTTATTCACCAAGGTATTTAGAATTATCTACTATACATTAGGCATAAATTTCATGATACTCATTCCTAATTTTTTATAAACTTTATGAACATATCCATGTCTCTGTCGCAGCCAATATTAATCCCAAATGTAAAATGTTCCGACATTGATTTTTTTGGGTAGAGGAGCACCAGTGTGTGGGTATGTTGGAAGTCATCTGCTAATGGGTTTAAGTCCAACACTAATGGTTATTTTCTTCAAGAATATGTAGGCTCATTTTTTAGTTTCTTATGGTAACAAGGAAGACTGTCTTATATTTTTCTCTAATCTTGGATCTCTTCCTCTTGAATTTACCTCATTTTTTCATGTGTATTCCAACTTAATCCACCTTTTTAGGCCTTCATAATTTTTTCTTTGTCTCTTTTTTTTTAGTTTATATTTCATCAAATAAAATTTTTTAGTTGTCAGTCAGTATGTCTTATATTATCCAAAGGAATTCTTATTTTTCATCTTTATATTACATTATTACTATTAGAATAGTTTTTTATAAATGAGATGCCCTCTTCCACCCTCATTTTCCCCTTTTATAAATATATATTTTATACCCATCATGCTATGGAATTTAAATCTAAAATTTCCCTTTTTACTTGAGAAATTATCATTTATTTTCCTTTTGTAAATAATCAAACCTAATTTTTCCCATAGGAATTCACCTAGTATGATAATGATTTATTAATTTGGGGATTTAAATTTATGAAACTCATATTATATTTTTTGTGGGTTAAAAATAACATAACTATCAAGTCTTTAATAACTTTTGTACACCATGATTTTGACAAGAAACATCATTCTTTATTATCTATAGGTTGATAATGAAATGATTTAATTTAATCAATGTTGATTATATCGATTAATAAATATGAAGTTGTTTTCCAATATTTCTCCAATTCATTGGGTAAAAATTTTAGTCTCTATAGATGACATGTTTTACAATACATTGGTTAATAACCATGGTAATTTTTATTTTTGACACCTTGGTGATAAACCATGCTGATATGATTATGAATGTCTCATTAAAATTCTTTATCCACATTTTCATATTATGATTCATGTTTTTATTATTATTATATGACACTTTTCATGTCTTATTATTATTCCTCATGTTCTTATTGATTTTTCTCATGATCACATGTTTTTTATAGGATTCAAGATCCCCCCTTTGTTTTGATGTATGTCCTTAGGATATGAGATATAGTAAATTAACTTAGTTTGAACCCATGAAGTATCTATTAAAGTGGATTTCAAATAATATTTTTATTTTTCAAGTATTATAAACCTTATTATGAAGAAAATAAACACTAATAGATCCTCAACATTGTCCCATGTAATGAAAAGTTATGTAATAAAATTATTGGATGACATAGTTAGTATCAAATTAAAAATTAGTTATTTATGGAAATCTATACTTGAAAGGTTTATTACAAACCCTAGGGATAATACTAAATATTGGAAAAATAATGGTATTTTGGTGAGTATTATGTAAGTGGATTCCAAAAAAATAAACCCCAATTTTGATACTACAAGTGGATGTGTCTCAAGCATAGATGTATTGAGTGATGATAACTGAAAATAGTTCATTATGCTAAACTCAATCAGTAATTGGTGAATGAAAATGGGCCTTTCGGCTCACTTAGTTTAAAACTAGCAAGGGATGTATTTGGTTAATCTTAATATTTTTATGAAACATTGTGAAGGATATATATAAAATGAAATTAAATGAGATTAGTAAAAAAATTAAGAATTATGTTTTATTAATTAAACTCCCTTTGGAATTATAAAATTTTAAAAAGTAACATGTTTCTCCCTAAGGGTTTATTATTTTAGAAAAGTAGTGGGAAATATAGGGAACTGTTTAATTGATGAGTGTCATGGATGATGCACTGAAAAACCTTTAATCAAATATAGAATGGAAGACTTTATGGGTATATTGAATAAAATATCTTGAGTTATGTATAATAAATTAATCAAGAAGAATGACTAGATTTACCTCGAAGGGAACAACTTGTCATTGAGTCCTTCAGGCATCAACAACCACCCTATTTTAATAGATCTCTCAAACCATATATTTATAAAGATTGGATTAGCTCTATAGAAAAGATATTTTATGTAATATATTGATAAAATCTATATAAACTTACCCAAGAATTATACTCCTCATAATGAGAAGTTGATCAGTGGTGGAAACTGATTACAAACATAAATCCAAGAAGGGATATTGATGTTATGCAGGGGGAAGAGTTTAGGGGAATATTTTTAAATAAATATTTCCTTCATTCAATGTGAGGAAAAATAGAGGAGGAATTACTATAGCTGAAGCATAATTAAAATGAGTCATTGGGAAACTATGATTTGAACTTTACAAGACTTGATTGATACACCTATAAATTTATTCTATATTATAATGGAAATGTTAATATATTATTCAGTGGACTAAGAACCCTTATGAGAATAAATAAAGAAAATCGATACCTTTGAAGCTATGAGGAGATGGTTTATATTTCTATGAAGGTTGAATTGGAGATTAGAGAGAACAAATTAAAGGACGAGGGCAATGGGGCCAACTATGGGAATAGTTTTGATCCTAGAAGAGGAAGAAAGAATGTTCAAATTATTATATGCACCAAATGTGGGAAAAAGAGTTCGAGGAATTTCATGATGGTAGTGAAAATTGATAAAATATTGAATGAGATGGGAATATAGATCAGAACTATCATGGTGAGGTGAATCATCCACTTCTCAATACTAACGATAAAGGGAATATGGTACAATACCAACTAGAAGTTCAAAGCTTTATGTGTGGAAAGATTAGGCACTTTTCCAATTAATTTCCACATCAGAATATAATTAAGGGGAACCACCATCATCCTCAGCATATGATTAGAAAACAAGGCCATGTATTTTCTATCAGGATGTCATATGTAGTGACTCCAAATTATGTGGTTCCAGGTACACTCATTATGCTCTCAAAACAAGAACGTACTTTCTTAGAGTTTGGTTATATGAAATCCTTTATTTCATCCAGTTTTACAGATAATATAAAATCAATATTTAAATAGCTATATGTAGATTTATCCTTCAAGATTCTTTGAGGGTCTATCCTAGTATCAAAATATTATAGAAACTCTTGTATTACCTTTGGTGATCATAATCTCCTCACAAATCTAGAACTCAGTCCCATGGTGGAATTTCACTCTATAATTTTGATGGATGGGTTCTGAAATTATTATTCTAAGATCAAATGTTGATGAAATGAAATTTTATTAGTCTTGAATAAAAAACCTAGTGTCATATTAAAAAGAATATATTTCCTGACCAGGATTTTTCAAGAACCACCTCTGATAGACTTCCTTATGAACATGATCAGTGAAGAGGGAGAAGGAAAGAAGTATATAATATAGAGAATTTCACTATAGTTTATAAATAAATTTATTTATTTTCTAAATACCTAGATGGACCTCTCTAATAAATAGATTTATAGTTCTACATTGAACTCATACATAGATCCCATATGGTATCAAATACCCTCTGTAGAATGGTAAATATGTAGTTAGAGGAATTAAATAAATAAATTCCAGATATTTTGGAAAAGGGATTTATTCAACCAAGTGTGTCTCCATGGGGAGAACATGTTCTCTTTATATTGAATAATTATGGATCAATGGGGATATAAATTGATTACAGAGAACTTAATGAGATCACAGTGAAGATCAAGAACCCTCTCCCAAAGATTAATGATTTATTAGTTTAGCATCATGGGGCTCAATTCTTCTCCACGATTGACCTCATATTTGGGTGGCATAAATTAATATTTATGTAAGAATATATTACAAATAATACCTTTCGAACAATATATGGGAGTAATAATTTTTTTGTTATTCCATTCAGATTGACTAATTATCCCAAAATATTTATGTATTTTATGAATAGGGGTTTTAAGGATTACCTTGATAAATTCACGGTAGTTTTTTATGATATTCTCATATATTCAAAAAGATATAACGATAATTATGATTATATAAGGGTAACATTGAAAACTCAGACAAAGGATAGTTTCTTTGGAAAATATAGAACATTTGAATTCAGATTACAAAAAAGTTTCATTCTTCGGGATACGGTCCATTTAATGGGTTACATGCCCATTAGGACTTCGGGCTATGTAATGGGTCTCCCTCTACATAGTCAAATGAGGTATTTTCTTTGATTTAATAATAAAAAATGTGTCTTAATCCCCCAACATTTTAAAAAAATCTAGGCAAAGGAGTGTGAATAATCTTTCCAAGAAATAAATAAGGCATTAGTAACTGCACTTTTATTAACTCTACCCTCTGTTGAGGAAGGATTAATTATTTATAGTGATGAACCTTTATAAAGGAATGGGTGAATACTTAGGAAAAATGATAATGTTGATTCATATGAGTCATGGTAGTTAAATCCTCATGACTAGAATTATCCTACGCATGACCCTGGGTTGCCTGCAGATATTTTTTCCATGGAAATATGAAGGCACTATCTTTATGGGGAGAGATGTGATATATGAACAGACCACCAAATATTGAAGTATATATCAATGCAAGAGTAGTTGAACATGACACAATTAGAATTATTGGATCTTATTATAGACTAATTTTTCAATTCATTCTCACCATGAAAGAGAAAACAAAGTTGTTGATGCATTGATTAAAAAAGACAATATTGTGATGGCAATGATGGTGATTCAAGGAGATCCATTGTTCAAGGACTCGAAAAAGTTGGAAATGGGAATAGTAAGGTAAGGGACATCATAAAACCTATCCCAAATGATTTATAAACCATCATTAATAAATAATATCAAGAGATCATAATGATAATATCCTTTAATAAAAAAGAATATAGAGACTGTGAAGAATGGGAAGTTTCCTAGGTTTGAATATTGATCAAGAAGGTGTAATAAAATTTCATACAATTATATGTGTCCCATATATCCCAAATATAAATGCAGATCACATGGAAAAATCTCCTAGATCTATATTCTCTATACATCCCAGAATCACTAAACTGTTTATGGACCTTCAAGATCATTATTGGGGGGTAATATAAAAAGGGAGATTTCAGACTACACTACACAGTGCATGGTGTGCCAGCAAGTGAAGGTGGAGAAACAAATTCCTAATTGGGTTCTATAATCAATAACCATACTAATAATGAGTTGGGGAAATATCATTACATAATTTTTCACCAATCTCCCAAAATCATTTAAAGAATGCAATTTAATATGGATTATAGTTTATCTACTCACCAAGATGTCCCACTTATTTGATATTCGGGAAGAATTATCTATTGACCAACATTATAAAATATTTGTAAAGTAAATGGTGAGGCTACAAGGGGTTCCAATTTCTATCATTTCTGATCGAGATCTAAGGTTCGTCTCTAACTTTTATAGAATTATTCAACAAGTTCTGAATATTGAATTTAATTTTAGTATTTCCTATCATCCCCAAACTGATAGAAAATCTAAAATTATTATTAAAACAATTAAGGAAATGTTAAAAACATGATCAATGGAATTTAAATGTAGATGATACCAACACCTCTCATTAGTTTATTTTTCATACAACACCATTTTCAACTTGAGAATTCAAATAGAACCACATGAAGGTCTAAATGGGAATCAATGTTGAACACCCACTTTTATGAATGAAGTATACTTGGTCCTGATATTTTGTAAGAGATGATAGAAAAGGTTCATTCTATACAAAAACATATAATATATTCTCAGATTTTCTAGAAGACCTATGCTGGAAATCATTAAAGGTACATGGAGTTTCATGTCAGGGAAACAAATTCTTCGAATATCACCAGGAATGTGAGTCATATGATTTTGAAAGAAAGTTAATATTATCCCTAGGTACATTATACCCTTTGAAATCCTTGATTTCATAAGAGTATTGGACTATAGGATAATAATTCCAAAAAATATTTGCCATGTTTAATATGTATTCTCTATGTATATCTTGAAGAAGTACATATCTGATCCCTCACGTATACTAAATCTGGAGGTGGTACAACTAGAACACAACCTCTGTTTTGAGAAATAGCTGGTCGAGATCTTGTAACATAAGGACAAAGTTATACAAAGAAAGGTTATCCATATTATAAAAGTGCTATGAGGAACTATAAATATGAACAACTGACATGAGACCTAGATGAGATTGTGAGGCAGAAATACCCTCATCGTTTTCCAACCAAGAGAATGCGTTGAAATTTTGGGTGGAAATTTACATAGGGGGGAATTGTGTAATGACCCGGTTTTTTAAATGATATTTGTTTCCTTAATTAATGTGTTGTATATATTATATAATATTACACATAAGAAATAAATAGAAACCAACAAAAAATATCTCATGAATAACAATCATTACATTTTTAATCTACGAAACTAATAAAAAAAATTACAACTGGACAAAAAAATATAAAATAATATGGCTAAATAAGAAAATATGGATCGACCCAACATACTAGAGTCATCTCCCCCAAGAACAATTCTATAGAAATGAAACAAAATATCAGTAAATCAATCAACATATGAAGAAATGAAAATATAATATTAGGGGAAGTTTTAGTGAATCTTGAGTGAAAAATGAAGTGGTATTTATAGGGTATAAATGGAAATGTGACCATTGGGATTCGACCATTATAAGATCATTGGAAAAATATTAAGACTCCTAAATGTGACCAATGTAAAATATACCCTTGGTAGATAATATTAATATTTTAATCAATGTTTATAAGTTGTAATGAAAAAGGATTATTTAGTAAGAAAGGAGAATTAATGGCCTCAACTAGTAGAGTCATTCCATTTGAAGCCAATTTGTCAGAACTTGGTAGGGAGGTAAAATAATTGGGTCTCACCCTTTACCAAGCCCAATCCAAGCTTCAACAATTGTAGCTTTAATGAAATTACATCTGGGATAATTTCAAGCTAGGGAATATTACTACTAAGTAAATGATAGTCAAGATAACCCATGAAACTACCACCATTACACACCTCGGCCTTAGGGCATACATGGGATAAATAAGGGGTTATGTGTTGAAGCCTGAGTATCTTAAATTGTAATTTCCTTTGAATAAATTAAAAAAATTTCTCCTAAATTCCATTTTAGGTATAGTTTTCTTAATAAAATGTATGTTTAATTGATTCATATTTGATTAATTGATTTCCGGATCAAAATTAAAAATATTTTTTTAATGAAAATATATATACTTTTTTAATAAACTAAAGTACTATGAATAATGCTAATTTTAATGAAATATTCTATTAGAATTTTCTTATTTAAATATAAATGACAAAATACATTTATAATGGCTTGGGAAATATTTAATAAGTTTAACAAATTTGATTGTGACAAAAAAATTTATTCTATTAAATAAATAAATATTTTTATATTTAAAATTTTCAATTCTAATACTTAGATAATTAATCCAAAGAAATAAACATTATCTTTGAAATTTGCAAGTGAAAACATAGTTATGATGAATTTATGATTATTTTCTAATATACTTATTTTTTATTTGAATAGTGAAACTTTAGTATTGGGTTTTCAATATATTTTATGACTTCATATTAACTAAATGATAATTTAAAAATTAATTAATAACATTAAACAACCAAAATGTTTTATTTTATTAATAAAAATTATTTTAATAAACATAAATCCATTTTCAAAACTATAACGGACTTTCCAAAGTTTAAAATGGAAATTTTAATTTAAAAAGCATTGGTTTGTAGAAAATTTAACTTTCCTTATAAAAGGCGTATTAAATATAATGTTTTGTTTGAGTTGATTAAAATATCATAATTGTGAATTAAATTTCCAAATCCTTGAGAAAAAACCATTTTTATGTAATTATTTTTTAATTTTTCCACAACCAAGATTTCCAAGACATATATTTGAAAACTATTAAACAATTCCTCCACTTTTGTGATAAATACCCTCCCATTTCACAATTTCCCTTCACTCCCAATCCATCATACAATAAATTCTTCTCATTTTCTTCCTATTGATCCCTTCAATGTTTTCATCATACCCTCAAGGTTCCATCCTCAATTTTTAAGAAAAACTCTCCAAGGGAAATATCCACTTCTCTTTTCCATTTAAGTTCCCTTTTGTGGTATATCTTCTATTTTCCTAAATAATTTCTTTTATTGAAATCTCTATTATCCTATTTCAATAAGAATAGTTTTTTCAATTTGAGACCCGCATCTCCTCTTATTTTCCCCTGTCCTAAAACAGTGTTTCATACCTTTCGTGCAGCCGAAATTACTTTAAATATTTATATATATGTGAAACCCAAATTCCCTTTTTGGTGTTTAAAAATGATATAATGGTCATTATTTTAAAAACATTTTTATTGCATGATTTTGAAAAGAAATAAATTCATTATTCTATAGAGTTAATAATGAAAATATGTTTTATTATCTATGTGCATCACACTAAATAAATTAATTTACGTGTTTACCTTGATAGGACTCCAATTCATTGGGTAATGAATTTAGTCTCTAAAAATGACATGTTTTACAATACCTTGGTGAATAGCCTTAGTAATTTTCATTTATAATGCCTTTTTGATAGACTGTGGTGATATTCTTATGAATGTCTCATTTAAATTTTATAAACACATTTATATGTTTGGATTCATGTTCTTTATTATTTTGATATAACTATTTTTAATGAATAATTATTATGCCTTATGATCTTATTGACAACTCTCGTGATCAGATGTTTGTTTTTATCCCTTTCGTATTCCCTTACCAGGCTTCACACTCACCCATTTCCTTTAATATATGTCCTTTGGATATGAGAAATTGTAAAAGTAACTTAGGTTGAACCCATGAATATGTATTTCAAGTGGATTTAGAAAATCATTTTATTTTTTCATGTATTATATACGTTATTTCCATGAAACTAAACTTTAAAATATCCCCTTTTTATCCCATGTAATAAAAAGTTTTTTGATAAAAAGGTAGGATGAAAAATTATAAAGCAACTTTCAGGCATGTCAGTTTTTTTAATTATCTTATTTCATGGTGTAGTAAAAATCAGAACTATGTTGTATTATATGATTTTGAATCCAATTACATAGCTATTATTAGTTGTTGTGATAAAATTTTGAAGATTAAACACACATTACTATACTATAGATATCAATTTTTACATTTACCTATAAATTGTGATAATTCAAGAGAAATAGATATGTATAAGAATCGTATATCACATTTAAGGACAAAACATATTGATATAAGAATTCACATTGTTATATTTCATTCTTCAAATGGGAGATATTTCCCGGAATTCATTACTATTGAACATCAACCTAATGATAAATTTTCAAAGCCATTAAATATTAAGAAAATGAATTATATCATACATGAATTAGGAATGATAAAATATTTATTAATATTTCAATTTTTTCAATCTCTTTTTTATGATTTTTTTTTGTAATGCTTATATTTTTTTCTTGGTAATTAAGTAATCATAAAAATTTAGTTTTCCCAGTTTGTTATGTGACCCTGAGTTTTTATTGGTACAGTCAATTATGAAATTGTGACCAATTGGTCATGATGTCACTGTACCTACAATCAAACTTTAATTAAATAGTTATTATAATAAACATAATTTTTTATCCATGTGGTTAGTATACTCATCATCATTCAATAGTTAGTAGACATACCAAGCATTTTTTTTCCACAATTCCCTGGATAATATACTTTACATGTCTATTCTGTTTGAAATTTTTCAAAATTTATTTTTGTGGGATTTACATTATATTTATTATTATTTTAAATCACTAAATTATTAAAATAAAATCAGAATTAGAATCTGAATTGGTTTCTACCATTTACCTAAAATCCATTTCATTTCTTAAAATCCTTACCTACTCCTAAAAACTACTTTAAAAAAACTCCCTCTAGAACCCAACCATTCCAACTTCAAATTGGAGAATAAGAATATTAAGGGTGAAATGGGCTCACAATATCGTGCCTCCTATTAAAGCACATACTTTCAAGAGATCCAAAAAATGTAAATGTATCATGACAATTTTAGTGAAAATATTTAGCCTGTATTTAGTGGATTGACCAGTATGTTCTCAAAAACAAGTGGATGCTTAGTGGATACAGTTAAGAAGATCATTAGTATGGAAAGTGATTCACATTTAGGTATGGGATGATTGGTTTGTGGAAAACGGTAAACCTTAATATCCAAGGATATTTAACGAGTTCTATGATAGTTTTTACTTGAATAGAAATGAGATTAAATTCAAAAAGTGGTGATTAAGGATGTATTAAAGTTTCCTGAAAACACCAAGAAAAAATCTAAAGAGTACCTCATAATTGTGATCGTGAATATTACCAAATTTTCTAATTATTAGTATTTAGTACTAATTTTTACTAATTAGTACTAATCATTACTAATCATTACTAATCAGTACTAATCATTACTAGTAATTACTAATCATTACTAATAATTATTAATCATAACTAATTTGTTACTAATTATTAGTATTTATTACTAATTATTAGTATTTATTACGAATTATTAGTGTTTATTAATAATTTTAACTAATTAGTACTATTTTATACTAATTATTACTATTTATTCCTAATTATTACTATTTATTGCTAAATATAACTATTTATTTCTAATTATTACTACTTATTGCTAATTATTACTAATTATTTCTAATTTTTACTAATTATTGCTAATTATTGCTAATTATTGCTAATTATTACTAATTATTGCTAATTATTACTAATTATGGCTACTTATTACAAATTATTGAAAATTATTACAATTTATTTCTAATATTACTAATTATTCTTAATTATTACTAATTACTAGTAATTATTACTCATTATTACTATTTGTTACAATTTATTACTATTTGGTACTAATTATTACTATTTATTACCAATTATTAGTATTTGTTACTAATTATTAGTATTTGTAATCAATTATTAGTATTTGTTACTAAGTATTAGTATTTGTTACTAATTATTTCTAATTATTACAATTTGTTACTAATTATTATTATTTATTTCTAATTATAAGTATTTGTTACTAATTATTAGTATTTGTTACTAATTATAAGTATTTATTAATAATTATTAGTATTTGTTACTAAGTATTATTATTAATTATTTATTATTACTAATTATTACTGATTATTTCTAGCTACTACCAATTAATTCTTATTATTGCTAATTAATTAAATTTATTGATAATTAATCCCTGCTATGTATTACTAATTATTACTCATTATGATCAATTGATCCTAATTCATCCTAATTCATCATAATTATTAACAATTATTACTATTTATTACTATTTATTTCTATTTCATACTATTTATTACTAATTATTAAAAATTATCACTACTTATTAATAATTATTGCTAATTATTAGTAATTATTGCTAATTATTACTAATTATTGCAAATTATTTCTAATTGTTACTAATTATTGCTAATTATTACTAATTATTTCTAATTATTACAAATTATTGCCAATTATTTCTAATTATTGCTAATTATTACTAATTATTTCTAATTACTGCTAATTATTACTAATTATTTTTTATTATTACTAATTATTCGTATTTTTTACTAATTATTAGTATTTATTAATAATTATTAGTATTTGTTACTAATTATTAGCATTTGTTACTAATTATTAGCATTTGTTACTAATTATTTGAAATTGTTAATAATTATTAGTATTTGTTTCTATTTTTTACTAATTGTAAGAATATTTTACTATTTTTTACTATTTTTTCTATTTTTTAATAATTATTAGTAATTATTACTATTTATTAGTAATTATTACTATTTATTGGTAACTATTAGTATTTATTAGTAATTATTACTATATGTTAGTAATTATTACTATTTATTACAGATTATTTCTAATTATTACTAATTATTACTATTTATTACTATTTTTACTAATTATTACTATTTATTCCTAATTATTACAAATTACTACAAATTATTACAAATTAGCGTTTTTTACTACTAATTACTGCTAATTAACGCTACTAACGTTTAATTACTGCTAATTATTTATATTCGTAACTAATTATCATTAATAATTCCATGTTACCACTAATTATTAATAATTAGCACTAAAAATTTCAATTTGATACTATAAATAAATACTGATAACAAAACAATCCAAATCTAATTTAATTACAACTAATTAACATTAATTAAAATTAATTTAAAAAATGGAATAAATATTAAATTAAATAAAACATAAATACCTTTAAACTTGATCTCTTACAGGTGTAGACGACTTCAAAATCTGTTTGTAAAAAAAATTTAATTTAGAGAAATTTTCACTCTAAAATTAGAGTTTAGAGAGAGAGAGGATGTAGGAATAGAGATGAAGAAGGGAAAATGGATGGGGGTATATATAGTTTAGATTATTTGTGACAGGACTGTTCGTGACGGGAGACCGGTCGTAAATACCTTCGGCAGCATTAATTATTGTCGGCTGTTAAAAGGGTATTTGCGACGGGACCCATCGCAAATAATTACCTACCAACATACTAATTTCAATGAGGGAATATCCAGTCGCAAATAGTATTTAACACCGTTGGGTATTTTTGACAGGGAGACACCCCTCGTGGAAAATAGTATCTACTGTCACCTGGTATTTGTGATGGGAAGGCACCCCTCGTCGCAAATACCCTTCCTGTGGTCCAGTGCGCAAATCGCGCCAAACCTTTTTTGATGGGACCCCTTTTCCCATCGCAAATAATTAGTTATTTGTGACGGGTTGATGTCCCTATCGCAAATAACCTTTTCGAAAGACTATTTCCGATGAGATCTATTCCCTTTGCAAATAACTCGTCGCAAAAGGTCATTTTTCCCGTAGTGTTCTGCTCAAAAAGCTCTCGAAGGATCCTTGATAGGTGAAATAGACTCTCCAAATAGACTTGAGGTATTTTCTACAAGTCTTATTATAGATAATGTTTTGTAAGGATTTTTTTACCCTCTTCCTTTAAATAATGTTGAGGAACTAGTGAAAATATTTGATATTGCCCCTCTGGAAATTGAACAAGTTCGGGTTGAAGCTTAAATACAATCTATAAGATCTAAATCTATATAGATTTGGGATGATGGTGGAAATTTGGCTTATAATAAATTTCCTTTTATTCCTTCCACATCAAATGTCACAATGTATTATTTAAATGACTTCAATTCAGACATAATGATGTTGTTGAAATAATTGTTTTTTGGTTTTGGATATTATATATATACAAAAAGATATGATGATATCTCATGGGTAGCGACTTTAGTCATTTTTCATATTCTGCATAAATTTCATCTCAAGATTGATATGATGAGAAATTAAATTTAGGAATTGAAATCATAGGATAGTTCTTTGCAGTCATGCCATTTATATATGATGTTTTAGCTAAACCAAAGATATCTTAATTTAGTCTTTTAGGCTCCTACATCTACTTATCCACCTCTTGCTCCTCCAGTTCCTTCTATTGATAATGTCAGAATAATAAAATTCATAAGGTATGAGTTAATATATATATTATTAGTTTTAGAAAAAAATGGAATATGTGTTTGAATGATTTCAGTCTCATCATTCTAAAAATTAGGTGTCAGTCAAAAAGGATATCAAACTATCTAGAAGAGATAGAGGGAATATCAAAATATCCATTGATTTTTATCTCAAAATAATCATCACCAAGTAAGACCTGAAAGCAATGTTCATATCAATAAAATGTAATTTTAGGATTCCTCCCTTGACCCAATCAATTAAATTTTAAGTTGGAAAGTTGAAATTCTAACTCCTAATCAAGATGTCTTTATAGAAAATAAATAACATAACTTTTAAACAACGGAACATGGATCAATTGTAGTAATGGACTTTATGTGGTCATTAGAGTCCTATATATACACTACCATTATAGCATACCTATCTCCATCTACATTACCTATTACCTCAACCACTACTACTACAACCTCTACCATCAACCCTTTTGGCTTGTCTCTAAAACAAGTAGTCTAGTATCTCAGACCTATTTTTAGGTAAATGATAATACAAGTCCATTCTAGTGCTTATACACCACCACCTGTACAAAAAAACCAACCTACCTCATCCAATACCTCTAGCGGAAAGTATCATATTTATCATGTTGAGATCGGGAATGTGTTAGACTCAGATTCTAATCAAGATTCCTAATGGGGAAACTCTCTTTGTAATGTTTTTTATATATTTAAATATTAATAGAATACATTTGTTCACCTTTATTATAAACATGTTATTAATTATTTAAATATTTATATTAACCATAACATTTAACTTTCTTTTCTATTACAAAAATGGTGTTAAATTTTGTGGAAAAAAATTGTTCAAGGGGGGATTGTGATGTTAATTAAAGGGATTAATGAATTTTAATTTAATGTTTATTTTTTATTTTTTTATGTATTAAATTAATTTTTGTTTATATGTCATAATTTTCGATCAGATAAAGAATGTTATTATTTTGTTAGTTTGGAACCACCATATTTTAATGATCCCAAATCATGTTTCTTTTGTTTCTAAATAATTTATTATTTTATGATAGTCAACTATTTTTTAGACAAAATGAAAAAAGTGACTAAGTCTTGACGCTACCCAGAAAACCTACCATATATATAATGAACATATCAGGCGGGGAAATTAAGGTGACCATAATGTTGAAGTTAGCATGTATAAGTGCCCATATGTACAATCAACAGACTATGCATCATATGAGAAAGAAATTTCTAACTCAAGAAGTTATCATGTATTGAAGTTAAAGTGATTTTATTTATATAAAATCTACTCCATGAACAAATATTTTACCATTTGAAAAGTGAGTATAATTTCTCTTAAAAATTTTAATGAATATATTCCTTTGTTTTAATGACATTAAGAATAAACTAACTACTATTAGAATAAATGAAGGACTATGTGAACAAGTTTAGTGATCGTTCAAAGAAAGGTAACTACCATATGAAGTAATCAAGTGATCGTGTGATGTGGTGAAGCTACTTTATGAAGGAATGAAGTTATTGTACAAACTACTGAAGTGACTGTATTAAGGATTAAATGTGACATATGAATTAGTGAACCAAATTCATGAATAGATATAACAACTGTAAGAATAAATCATGTGACCATAAGAGAAAATCAAGTTACAGTGCCATGCAACAATGAGAAATAATTGTGATCCAAAGTAATCATACTTTAAGGGAAGACAAGCTACCATATAGATCTGAAGTATTATTGTATTAAAAAACTTCAATAGCTATACATTGTATAATTAATTTCATAATCAAATCATTTAAAATTTCATTAAGTAAAATGATTAAATAATGAACATGCTCTAATGGATAGTTTAGATAAAATCCACTATTAAGAAGCAAATCCTCTTGGGGACAAATTTTGAGTCGAGTACTGATGTGCTTGAGACATTTTGATACATAGAGGAATTGTTCTAAACATTCCATGGCACTCTATTTTACTTAAATATCTATGAAAACTTGGTTTCACCGTTTCAATATCAAATACAAGGACTATTAAAAACCAAAACTGATTAGACTAAATTCAATCAAATCTTCAAACTTTCTATCATTTACACTTTCTATTCGAGATTATATTTCAAGATATGTTTATTACGCTCTATCTATTCTTTAACATAATCACCTTTATTGAATTGGAATTTGATACACACTCTCTCTCATTATTTTGAATTTATACTCCCATGAAGAATATAGGGAAGAGGTTAAGTGGCCTAAACTGTGTACATGTAGTCATTTCCTCATTTATCTAACATAAAATAGTGGAAGTGCTTATGATACATAGAATACCTACATAGAGTTCCTTTTTTAAATCCCTGTATGGGTTTTCCATTAGTTTATTCTTTAATAAACTTCTTGGTATTTGTGGATCTCCAAGTGTAGAGTATTAGGTCTCAGGTTGAGAATGTACCACTTGTATTTATTACACTATATGAATTCTTGTTTTTTATCAATTTTAATATTTAAACCAGTATCTATTTTAAAAACTATAATATAAACACACTAATTTTATAGTAAACATTAATATTTGTTTTACATATATTTTTTGATATATGTTAATCTATTTCAAAGATAAAATGAATTTTAAACATATTTAAATGATTTATGATTGAACTTTTGAGAATATTTTTCAAAGTTCAAATTTTATACTTAAATTATTGTTCTTAACTTTATAGTTTTTATAAATATAGGGGATTTAATTTTAAATAATATTCTATAGAAATTTTTATTTGAAACTCATTTCACCCCCTCTTGATTTTTCCACTCCGACCATTAAAAATTATGTTTTGACATTTTACTAAAGTTAAACCCTCTCTTGTAGTGTCATATCATTATTTAATAGGAAAGTATGTAAGGGTTATTTGATACATAAGATCTGAAATTGGTGAGGTTTTGGGTATACCCTATTATATATAACAGTATATTCCATGATATATATGTTTCACCGCCTATGTAACAGTCCAGGACATTGTAAATTTTTTATTCAAGGAGTATAAGGGTTTATGATATATTAAGGTCCTATAGGATGATATGTAAGGACCACCCCATACATAAGGGTCAATAAGAAAGTGTAACATCCCAAGTAAGTAATAAATAATAGATATTTTTATATATGTCTATTAATGAATTAGATAGTGTTTTAGAGGCTTAAAATGCAAATAAATCCAATCTTAAGCGTGGAATACACTAATATTTTTAAAAGATTGTTTTACTGCCTTTTGATGGCAAACCATTTTTAAATATATCTTTTGACAATTTTATAAACTATGTTTGTCAAAATAAACTTATTCTTTATGATTGGGACATAAAAATTTACTTTGTGTGAATTTTTGGTATTTTTCTGACAATGTTCATTTTTTTAATGAATAGTGAAAAATACTGCATTTTACATCAAAACTGCTTTTTAATATAATCTATTTATATGATTATATTATCTTTTGAATTTTTTTTGAAGTTAAATTAGAATATATTTTTACCATTTAATCCAATGGGGGTCATTTGAATCAATTTCACTTTGAAATTGGACATAAATTGGTGTCAATCTTTTGATACTTATTGTTTCATAAAAACACGCTATTTTTTCTGACAGTGGGAATTAATTATTAAATTAATTAATGTTACTTATATGTTTTGAATTTTGTAAAATAGACTTCATTTTTGAATTCAGAATATCAAATATAGCTTAGGGTGAATTTTTGGTAATTTTCTGAAAAACATCAATTTTTGATGAATAGTGAAACCACTAAGTGGTACTTATAAAAACTGATTTTTCCGTTTAAATGAAATTTTGACATCATTGTGTTTTGAATTTCAAAAATCCGACATACATGGTTGTCATTAAGAAGTAGAATGTGGTTCAATGAGATTATAATAATTTTTTGGTGAATAGTGACTTATTATGTTCTTAATCGCGATTAGTGGTAATTAGTGTAGTTTAAGGTAAAAATAATGCTTTAATAAAATAAGATGAGCTTGACACATGTCCTACCCTCATTGGTTGTGTCATGGCCGACCAAGACAAGCCATGGGTCAACTTGGGGACCCAATGGATCCACTTTGGTTGGGAAATGACATAAATTACTTTTTATTTAATGTAAAAGTAAAAATGACACAAACATAATATGTTTTACGAAAACAATTTTTACATGGGGTTATAAATATCATATTTTTTATTATAAATAGTCATTGGAAAGCTAATACGATTTCCTACATCATAGTATTTTGTTTTTAAATTTTTAGACTTTAAATAAATTAAATTATTTATGACATAATAATGATGCAGCGATGACATCATTATTTGACGATTTAAATAAAATATGAAGATAATGTAAAATATATGAACTACACATGTCCAAAACTTATTGTATGGGTGGATTTAGAACCCTTATCACCTTATCCACGAATTATATCAATGTGGGACCTTTTAAAACCGAAACACATTTTCAAATAAAGTAATATTCCTTTACTTTCCAAAAGTGCCCCTCCTCTCCTCTTATAAAAGGCCCCCAACTCTACCTCATTTCACACACTCCTCAAGCCTTTGGCTCGGCCAACCCCTGCCCATTTACTCTCTCCACATCCCTCTCCTCATCCTAGAGGATTACCTTTGGGAAGAATCCTTTCAAAGGAAGCCTTTAGGCTCAAATCAAAAGGAGTTACACTTTTAAAGGTAATTCATTCTTTCATGTTCATTTGTTTTATTTTGCTTCTCCAAACCCCCTAAACTCTTTTTATTTACTTTTTTTGTAACAACACCAGTATCTTAAATATACTAGGATGTTTTTATAAGATTTATTTGAGCTAAAATCTCACACAACTACATCAAATGGTTAAAGAACATACGGTTTCCGTGGATGGCGAAATTCTGCCTCCCGAAACGATGATTGTTCAATACTCATTTAACACCTTCAAAGGTGGCCATTATGATGTCACTATTTTTATATATGATATATAATATGTTTATGTTTTCCTTAAGCTTATTTTGTTTCATTTTTTTCATACCTTTATGGTTTTCATTATGGGTAAACACGATATCTTTATTTTAGGAAGTGCGGACTACCGCCCCCTGAAAGTGATTTGATTCGTTAATACCACATGTGGGATGTGTAAAGGATAAAGTTAATGATATTATATATGTTATTATACTGGAATTATAATATACTCTTATATCATTATGATTTCATTCCATAAAATATGAAATAGAAATGGAAGTAGCGTTCATGCGTACGTACGGCTTACCGTCTCCATGAACAGTGCATTTCATTTCTTACCTCTAAATGTGATGTAATATTATAAATACATGTATATGCTGAATATATATGATATATATGTTATCCAAATCATTAATATCATTTTGGATATAACGAACCTTTGACCAAATTAACAACATGTAAGTGTAAGAAGTCTATTTTTGACTTAAGAACCAAATACCGACAAAATGAACATTATTAACTTAAATGATTACATGATGTTCATAACATGGTATAAAAGTAATAATAAACTTGAAAAAGGTTCATAATCAAGTAGAGATTAACTCAAGTGTATTATTCAGGAGATTAAAGAACGGTCGGGTCACGTCAGATACGAGGTATGGGACTTCGTCTCAATCTTCTTTCATTGAGGCATATTTTATTTTATACACAACTTTCTTTTATACGGTGTATAAACCCCTTTGACTTTTATGTTTATTCAAAAGGAATCTTTTTTATACGAATCGTTTACTAAAAGAAAAAAGGGAATGTTTTTGTCGTACGTATGCGGCGACAACGACTTCTTCGCCATCGTGACCGTTATTTGAGTTTCGGCTTCCTCTACAAGCCATACCTTCTTTTTAAAAGAAAAATAAATACCATGTTTTACTTTTATTTTATTTTGGTATTGAAAATGGTTTTCAAAATGTTTTTTGTGTTGTATTGATATCTTGTGATTGAAATGTGTAAATGTTATGTTTCCTTTATGCATGTTTTATGTGATACGATTATGTTATGGTTCTTGGACATTATTATGAAGACGGGTGGTTCCGTGATAAACTAAGGGTGGGTGAGCCCGATATAGCTCTCCAATGCATTGGGTAACGCGAAGGAGTGAAACGTTAAGTTTTATCCGAAGAGATTTTAGGGAATATACTGTGCTGGGTATTCCAAACATAACCAAGAGGGTTACTCCCTACGTAAGAATGTTATGAATGCCTCAAGTTACCTTTATGTCTTATGATTTCTATGATTTATTCATGATTTTATGAGGTATGTTAAAGTGACTATGTTTTATGGGTAAAGTATGATTTCATTCTTATGTATATATGAACTCATGTTTCCTTTCCTTGTTTTGATAACCCATACTGAGCTTTTTATGATCATCCCATGTTTGTTTGAAATGTTTTTCACAGGTCAAGGGAAAGGTACATGATATGATGATAGTGTCAAGGAAGTGTCAAGAAATAATTCATGTTTTATTTTAAATGTGTTTCCATTGATGGGAATGAATAATACTATCTTTATGTAACCACTTTGATTATACGTGGAATTTAATGCAAGTTCTATGATCTAATTCTCTAAAACACTAAACCTGAAAAGATCCTCAATGTGTAATCTTGTAATAACTCAAGATTAAGTAAGGTTTAAGGCTGGGCCCTTATAGTTGGTATCAAAGGTCGGTTTAGATAACTTTAGGAGTTAGAATTATATTAAATGATTATCCAAAAATATATATATATATATTATGGTTAAATTGAAGTGATATAGAATTTGAAGATTACCATGTTGCTTCATCTAAGACTTGTTTTTTCAGAATGGTTTTCCGCAGAGGAAACAGGGAAGCAGTGCTAGGAAGGAATATAGAAGGAAATAACCTTCCGAATCAGCATCCAGAAATGGTCGGAATTGGAACTGAACAGTTTGTTGCAGTGATGGCATAGTTGAATCAGGCTATAAATGGTGTTGGTATCCATGCATGAGATCAGCCAGATCAACCGCAGAGGAACATGTCAGTGGTGGAACAATTCATGAGGCAACATCCCCCATCATTCAGAGGATCATCTGACCCTCTGCTAGCTGAAGGGTGGATTAAAGCACTGGAGAAGATTTTTGATGTCATTGGGTGTTCAGAAAATCAAAAGGTTAGTCTTGCTATTTACTGTTTGGAGGGTGAAGCAGATCAGTGGTGGTCTATAGTTAAAAATATCAGGGACGCCGATGAGATTGATGCTCTTGACTGGGATGAATTCAAAGGTATGTTTCTTGAGAAGTATTTCCCTAATGTTGTTCGACTTAGGATGGAAATTCAATTCTTGGAATTGAGGAAAGAAGAAGACTCAGTGGCTTCCTATGAAGAAAGGTTCAGTCGTTTGGCAAGGTATGCCCCAAATTTTATCCGAGACCTTAATAGTAAAATAAATCATTTTTACTCGGGATTAAAGCCAAAATATCTAAGGGAATTAGCTTCTCATGAGTTTAAAAGTTATGAAAAGCTTCTTTGATGTGCTGAGAAGGTGGAAATGGAGTTTTTCGATGACCAAGTGTTCTATAACAACCAGCAGAAGAAGAGACCGAGGTGGTAGGAGAAAGGTAAGAATTCTTCAAAAAAGTCTGATGGTAAGAAAACTAGGTTTCCAGTTTCTGATAAATGTGGCAAAAGGCATGCTGGGGAATGTCTTCTAAATTCTGGAAAGTGCTACCGATGTGGTAAGATGGGACATAAGGCTCGTTATTGCATTGAAAAGGATCAAGGTGAAGGTAAGAACAAATTTTATTTACAGTTAGTGAAATGTTATAAGAGCAATGAGATGGGTCACTATGCAAACGAGTGTCCGGAAAAGAGCTTGAGTGATGGGAAGCAGTTAGACTACAAGCAGAAAGGGGTGGTGAAATCCTTTGCAACTACTTAAGTAGATGTCGGGCCATCAAATGATGTTGTATCAGGTACTTTGTTTGTTTTTTTAGATTATGCTAGTGTGTTGTTTGATTCGGGGTCTACACATTCTTTCATCTCTGAAACCTTTTCTAGTAAAATGGGAATACCATCTCAAGAAATGACTCCAGAACTTTTGGTAAAAACACCTGGGGGAAATGTTGAGGCAAAAAGAATTTATAGGAATCTTCCTATCCTTATCTGTGGAAAGAACCTACTTGAAAACGTTATTGTTCTACCTCTAGTAGAGTTTGGTGTTATCCTGGGTATGGATTGGCTCTCTATTTACCATGCTAATATTGACTGTAGAGCTAAAGAAGTTTCTTTTCAGAAATTATTTCAATTTGTTTACAGGAATGAAACCTTACTTTTGATAACATATCAAGAGGCTGAGAAACTTGTAAAAGATGGAAATGAATGTTACCTTGCACACGTCGTTGAAAATAAAGAAATCGTTCAGATTAATGATGTGTCAGTGGTAAATGAGTATCCTGATGTTTTTCCTGATGAGTTGCCCGGAATAATACCATATTGGTAATTTGAGTTTACTTTTGAGTTAGTTCCTGATTCTAAGCCAATTTTAAAACCCCCTTATCGAATGGCACAAATTGAACTTTTAGAGTTGAAGGATCAATTGAAAGATTTATTAGAAAAAGGTTTCATAAGACCTAGCACATCACCATGTGGTGCCCCTATTTTATTTGTTAAAAAGAAAGATGGTTCTATGAGACTTTGCATTGATTATAGAGCTTTGAATAACATCACTGTTAAGAACAAATATCCTTTGCCTCATATCGATGATTTGTTTGATCAGCTCCATGGAGCTCAGTTTTTTTCAAAGATTGACCTGAGATCGGGGTACCATCAGCTGAAGGTAAAGGAGGAAGATATTCCGAAGACAGTGTTTCGTACGAGATATGGCCATTATGAATTTGTAGTAATGCCTTTTGGGCTAACCAATGCACCTGCTGTATTCATGGACTTAATGAATAGAATTTTCCATGAGTTCTTGGATAAGTTTGTGGTGGTTTTCATTGATGATATTTTGGTGTTTTCTAAAAGTAAAGAGGAGCATGAAAGACATTTAAGGGTTATCTTGCAAACCTTATAAGAAAAGAAACAGTATGGGAAATTCAGCAAGTGTGAGTTTTGGTTGCAACAAATTTCTTTCCTTGGTCACATTGTTTCTAAAGATGAAATAACAGTTGATCCTACAAAAACAAAAGTTGTGGAAGAATGGCCATGACCCACAAATGTAACCGAGATTCGTAGCTTCCTTGGTTTGGCGGGATATTAACAAAGGTTTGTTAGAAATTTTTCACGGTTATCTAGTCCAATGACTAAGCTAACTCGGAAGGGTGTTAAGTTTATCTGGACAAAACAATGTGATGATTGTTTTCAGGAATTGAAAAGAAGATTGGTGAATGCTCCAGTTTTGACACTACCTTCCAAGAATGGTGAGTTTGTTATATACAGTGATGCTTCATTGAAAGGACTTCGTTGCGTCCTAATGCAGAATGATCAGGTAATTGCTTATGCATCACGACAGTTGAAAGCTCATGAGGTAAATTACCCTACACATGATTTGGAATTAGCTACTGTTGTTTTTACTTTAAAATTTTGGAGGCATCATTTGTATGGAGTAAAGTGTGAAATATATACTGATCATAAAAGTATAAAGTATATATTCACTCAGAAAGAGTAAAACATGAGACAGAGGAGATGGCTAGAATTAATCAAGGATTATGATTGTACAATTCATTACCATCTGGGAAAAGCAAATAAAGTGGCTGATGCTTTGAGTCGAAAAAGTAATGCTTCATTAACAATGTTGCGTTTGGAACGAGATCCTTTGGTTAAGGACTTGATGAACTTTGGCATAGAGGTTGTTGGTGTAGGAAGTCCTTCTGTTTTGATTCAGGTATCAGTGAGATCTTCTCTATCAGATAGAATCAAGCAAGCACAGAAGCAAGATAGTGAGTTGTAGAAAAAGGTAGAGCTGGTTCAGAAAGGTAAGTTGCCTGAATTCAACATTGATAATGATTGTGTTTTGAGATTTGGGAAGAGATTGTGTGTGCCTTGTGATTCACAGTTGAAGAGAGAGTTGTTATGTGAAGCTCATAGTTCTCCGTTTTTAGATCATCCGGGCAGTACTAAGATGTATAGAGATATTCGAGAGTATTACTGGTGGGATGGAATGAAAAGAGACATTGCTGATTTTACTGTGAAGTGTTTGACATGTCAACAGGTTAAAGCAGAGCGGCAGTTACCGAAAGGGATGCTTCAGCCTTTACCAGTGCCAGAGTGGAAATGAGAGAATATATCCATGGACTTTGTTGTTGTATTACCGAAGACATCTCGATTTAATAATGCAATATGGGTTATTGTTGATCGCTTGACCAAATCTGCTCATTTCCTTGCTATACGAGATACTTTCTCTCTTGATCAACTTTCCCGTTTGTATCTTAAAGAGATAGTCAGGTTACATGGAGTTCCTCTCTCCATTGTATCGGATAGTGATCCCAGGTTTACTTCTAACTTTTGGAAAGGCCTTCAGAAGTTGTTGGGTACTGAATTAAATTTTAGTACAACTTTTCATCCTCAGTCAGATGGGCAGTCAGAACGAACAATCCAGACATTGGAGGATATGCTACGAGCGTGTTCTATAAATTATCAGGGAAGTTGGGACCAACATATTTCTTTGGTTGAATTTTCATTTAATAACAGTTTTCATTTCAGAATACAGATGGCACCATTTCAGGAATTATATGGGAAGCGTTGTCGAACTCCAGCTTTCTGGGATGTAGTGGGTGAAAGGAAGTTGATGGGACCATAATTGGTAGAAGAGATGGCAGAAAAAGTTCAGATGATTCAGAAACACAAGAGAACAGCTCAGAGTAGGCAGAAGAGTTATGCGGATAACCGGAGGAAGGATCTATCTTTCGAGGTAGGTGATCATGTTTTTCTCAAGGTCTCTCCTTGGAAAAGTGTAATGAGATTTGGTAAGAAAGGAAAGTTGAGTCCAAGGTTCATTGGACCATACGAAATTCTAGAGGGAGTTGGATCAGTTGCATACTGAGTGGCTTTACCTCCGAGTTTATCTCAGGTACACAATGTTTTTTACGTCTCGATGTAGAGAAAGTACATGCCAGATCCATCTCATGTTTTGAGTCCAGAGGTAGTTCAGCTGGAAGAGAACCTATCTTATGAGGAACAACAGGTCCAGATTCTTGACCACAGGGAGAAAGTGTTACAGAATAAGGTGATTCACCAGGTAAAGGTTTTGTGGAAAAACCACATGATTAAAGAGGCAACATGGGAATCTGAAAATGCAATGAGGGATAAGTACCCCCATTTATTCGATAAGTAAATAAATTGCGAGGACGCAATTTTCTAAAGGGGGAAGGATGTAACATCCCATGTAAGTAATGAATAATAGATATTATTATATATGTCTATTAATGAATTATATAGTGTTTTAGAGTCTTAAAATGCAAATAAATCCAATCTTAAGCATGGAATACACTAATATTTTTAAAAGATTGTTTTACTGCCTTTTGATGGAAAACCATTTTTAAATCTATATTTTGAAAATTTTGTAAACTATGTTTGTCAAAATAAACTTATTCTTTATGATTGGGACATCAAAATCTACTTTGTGTGAATTTTTGGTATTTTTCTGACAATGTTCGTTTTTTTAATGAATAGTGAAAAATACTGCATTTTACATCAAAACTGCTTTTTAATATTATTTATTTATATGATTATATTATCTTTTGAGTTGGTTTTTAAGTGATATTAGAATATATTTTTACCATTTAATCCAATGGTGGTCATTGGAATCAATTTCACTTTGAAATTGGACTTAAATTGGTGTCAATCTTTTGATACTTATTGTTTCATAAAAACACGCTATTTTCTCTCACAGCAGAAATTAATTATTAAATTAATTAATGTGACTTATATGTTTTGAATTTTGTAAAATAGACTTCATTTTTGAATTCGGAATATCAAATATAGCTTGGGGTGAATTTTTGGTAATTTTCTGAAAAACATCAATTTTTGATGAATAGTGAAACCACTAAGTGGTACTTATAAAAACTGATTTTTCCGTTTAAATGAAATTTTGCCATCATTGTGTTTTGAATTTCAAAAATCCGACATACCTGGTTGTCATTAAGAAGTAAAATGTGGTTCAACGAGATTATAATAATTTTTTGGTGAATAGTAACTTATTAAGTTCTTAATCGCGATTAGTGGTAATTAATGTAGTTTAAGGTAAAAATAATTCTTTAATAAAATAAGATTAGCTTGACACATGTACTAACCTCATTGGTTGTGTCATGGCCGACCAAGAAAATCCATGGGTCAACTTGGGGACCCCATGGATCCACTTTGGTTGGGAAATGACAAAAATTACTTTTTATTTAATGTAAAACTAAAAATGACACAAACATAATATGTTTTACGAAAACAATTTTTACATGGGGTTATAAAGATCAGATTTTTGATTATAAATAATCATTGGAAAGCTAAAAATATTTCATACATAATAGTATTTTTTTATAATTTTTAGACATTAAATAAATTAAATTATTTATGACATAATAATGATGCAGTGATGACATCATTATTTGACGATTTAAATAAAATAGAATGATAATGTAAAATATATGAACTAAACATGTCCAAAACTTATTGTATGGGTGGATTTCGAACCCTTATCACCTTATCCATGAATTATATCTATGTGGGACCTTTTAAAACCGAAACACATTTTCAAATAAAGTAATATTCCTTTACTTTCCAAAAGTGCCCCTCCTCTCCTCTTATAAAAGGCCCCCACCTCTACCTCATTTCACACACTCCTCAAGCCTTTTCCTCGGCCAAACCCTGCCCATTTCCTCTCTCCACATACCTCTCCTCATCCTAGAGGATTCCCTTTGGGCATAATCCTTTAAAGGAAGCCTTTAGGCTCAAATCAAAAGGAGTTACACTTTTAAAGGTAATTCATTCTCTCATGTTCATTTGTTTTATTTTGCCTCTCCAAACCCCCTAAACTCTTTTTATTTACTTCATTTGTAACAACACCAGTATCTTCAATATAATAGTATGTTGTTATACTATTTATTTGATCAACACTCTCACACAACTACATCAAATGGTTAAAGAACATACGGTTTCTGTGGATGGCGAAATTCTGCCTCCCGAAACGATGATTGTTCAATACTCATTTAACACCTTCAAAAGTGGCCATTATGATGTCACTATTTTTATATATGATATATAATATGTTTATGTTTTCCTTAATCTTATGTTTTTTTCATTTTGGGCATACCTTTATGGTTTCCATTATGGTTAAACACGATATCTTCATTTTAGGAAGTGCGGACTACCGCCCCCTGAAAGTGATTTGATTCGTTAATACCATATGTGGTATGTGTAAAGGATAAAGTTAATGATATTATATATGTTATTATACTAGAATTATAATATAATCTTATATCATTATGATTCCATTCCAGAAAATATGAAATAGAAATGGAAGTGGCGTTCATGCGTACGTACGGCTTACCATCTCCATGAACGGTGCATTTCATTTCTTACCTCTAAATGTGATGTAATATTATAAATACATGTATATGCTGAATATATATGATATATATGTTATCCAAATCATTAATATAATTCTGGATATAACGAACCTTTGACCAAATTAACAACATGTAAGTGTTAGAAGTCTATTTTTGACTTAAGAACCAAATACCGACAAAATGAACATTATTAACTTAAATGATTACATGATGTTCATAACATGGTATAAAAGGAATAATGAACATGAAAAAGGTTCATATGAAATTATAGATTAACTCAAGTTTATTATTCAGGAGATTAAGGAACGGTCGGGTCAAGTCGGATACGAGGTATGGGACTTCGTCTCAATCTCCTTTCATTGAGGCATATTTTATTTTATACAAAACTTTCTTTTATACGGTGTATAAACCCCTTTGACTTTTACGGTTATTCAAAAGGAATCTTTTTTATACGAAGCTTTTACTAAATGACAAAAGGGAATGATTTTGTCGTACGTATGCGGCGACAACGACTTCTCCGCCATCGTGACTGTTATTCGAGTTTCGGCTTCCTCTACAAGCCATACCTTCTTTTTAAAAGAAAAATAAATACCATGTTTTACTTTTCTTTTATTTTGGTATTGAAAATGGTTTTCAAAATGTTTTTTGTGTTGTATTGATATCTTGTGATTGAAATGTGGAAATGTTATGTTTCCTTTAGGCATGTTTTATGTGATACGATTATGTTATGGTTCTTGGGCATTATTATGAAGACGGGTGGTTCCGTGATAAACTAAGGGCGGGTGAGCCCGATATAGCTCTCCAATTCATTGGGTAACACGAAGGAGTGAAACGTTAAGGTTTCTCCGAAGAGATTTTAGGGAATATACTGTGATGGGTATTCCAAACGTAACCAAGAGGGTTACTCCCTACGTAAGAATGTTATGAATGCCACAAGTTACATTTATGTCTTATGATTTCTATGATTTATTAATGATTTTAGGAGGTATGTTAAAGTGCCTATGTTTTATGGGAAAATGTATGATTTCATTCTTATGTATATATGAACTCATGTTTCCTTTCCATGTTTTTATAACCCATACTGAGCTTTTTATGCTCACCCCAAGTTTTTTTGAAATGTTTTACACAGGTCAAGGGAAAGGTACATGATATGATGATAGTGTCAAGGAAGTGTCAAGAAATAATCCATGTTTTATTTTAAATGTGTTTCCATTTATGGGAATGAAGAATACTATCTTTATGTAACCACTTTGTTTATATGTGGAATGCAATGCAAGTTTTATGATCTAATTCTCTAAAACTCTAAACCCGAAAAGATCCTTAATGTGTAATCTTGTAATAACTCAAGATTAAGTAAGGTTTAAGGCTGGGGCCTTATAGAAAGGGTCCTAATGTCTTCCAAAAATTAAGTTCATTGAGTTTTTTTAAGATCCTCAAAAATATTAATAAAATATATTAATGAAATATAAAAGTAGGTTTGGAAAATTTTCAGAAAAAATAGTATGAGAATGCCCTATCTTATTATATAGAACATCCTTTCACCCCCAAGTGTGATTTCTATAAAATATATTTAGATCTTCATACAGGTTTTCAGAGAAACCATGGGGAAGGATAGATATACTTGACCATATATTCCTCATTTTTCTCATTTTTTCTTATATTACGAAAATTGAGACCATTTATGACTATTTTCTTGGTTTTCACTGATTTTCTAGATTTTGAATACTTGGAACTGAATCAACTGATGTTATTAAAAGGTAATATTCTTATAAAAACATTAGATGGTTCCAATGATATCATAAAGTTCAAACCATTTGTGTTTTTTATGTGTCTTGGCTCTGGCCTAATTGTTGAATCAATGATTTAGTTTTTTATTTATTTTTTGAAATAAAAATTTATACTTTTATAATAAGTATATAACAGGGGATTTTATTTAAGTTTTTATGTTTGATTAGAATGAAATTTTTATATCTAAAACATTTGAGAACTAAATTAGATTTGTAAAAATCCAATGATTTGAGCTTCAGGGTCAGATTATATCAATCAAATTTAAGAGAACTTTAGTATTTCTAAATTAACTCACCAGTAGATAATGAAAAATTTTAAGTTCATAAGTAGATGAAAAATATTATACTAATATAGTTAACATGGACTTGGGATTTTTTTTCATATTCAATTGTTATAGTTTGTTACAATGCTCTCAATATATAGAATTAAACCTAGACAATTATAGGTAAAAGTGGAACACATGAAAGTCATTCTAAAATTTGTTGGTAATCTTTACGCTTTTAAATTTTTTTGTTTCTAAGATCACATCTGATCATTGTAATAATTTTCTTTCAGAGTGATTTTAAATAATATTTATCATTTTGTGAGTTTTTTTTTGTAAGACTCAAAATATCTCTAATATAATTTTTTATTTTACACTCTTACATGATCTAGGGAACTAGGGGATTGGAAGATACATGAATTACCAATCTTCTTGGTTGAGGTCTTCCATGGATAGGAATATAGAGCTCAATAACATCTGATGTGTGGAAGATAGATGCTACTAAAAAAATTATTGGGGACTTCCCATGATATGAAGACACATACTCTAACAGGTATAAAATCAAGTATTCCTTATGATAAGTTTGAACTAGTGGTTACCTTTGATCATATATATAGATCTGAAATTCACGTTGACATCAAAGAGGTCTTTCAATATATCCATTAAAGTAGCTTTTGATTCAAAAAAATTCATGTGGTGTATTTTTTTTATGACCCGTGGTACTATCCTCATATTGACAACACATGTCGAGTTTGAGTAGAATTGTGTCTCCTAGTTGGAATAAAAATGGGATTGGATTTCTATATGCTCAAAACTAATCACACATAAAGGGATGAAGATTACTCAAGATCATTTCCAAACCTATGGGGTGGTAGTTAATATCTTACATAAAGAGTAGGCCAATTATTTCACAAATTTCAGATAAAAAGATTTTGATGCTTTAAAATATATTTTCGAGGGTCTTTTGGGTTCTTTTTTGCATCATAAATCATCCATATAGGGTGTATGAACCCTATCTTAAGGAAAATTTCTCTTTAAAGGTTTAAATTTGAATAATCTGGGTGCCTAAATGTACTTACGGATAATAAGTTATGATCGATCTAGGTTGGGTTTCATTTTAGACTAAATGAAAATTAACAAATTCCAAAACACCACATAACATCATTCCCAGTTCAGATAGTACTAAAATATCTATGAAAACTATATTTCATATATTTTTTAATACATTAATTTTATTCCCATGACATGAATTTTATTCCAGTTTGTGACGTCTCGTACATTGATGCCATTTAATTATGCCACAAGACTAGTTGGCCACATGGCCTCAAGCGAGTCTCCCCAATATTCCACAGGTTTCCGACTAGTAGTGTGGGATTATGATATGTTTTTGAGGAGACTATTCCCTCTTACCATAGTGTAAAATAGTGGTATCAATCATATATATAAATAGTGGAAGCTTAATAACAACGAATATGGAGCAGGAAAATACATTATGACCACTAGACCAATAACCCACTTTAGTGGAAACACAATAATAACTAAAAATAAATATATAAATAATGCTATAAGTATTGTCATATACAATCATGATCATGTCATGTGTCTAAAAAAGAATACAAAATAGTTTTATATGCTACGGTACAATACATGTATCAAAATCCCCAAAAAACCAAAAAGCATGATCTCAAAATAGCATCATGACCTTCATCTTAGTCCTATGATTCCCTACTCATACGAAAGACACAAATTAAATCATCAAACTCTGGGGAATTTCTCGATATATACCTACATCTAAATACTTTGATTAGTCACCCAGTGGTGGCTCGTACAAGGTGTGAGATACAATCCCACTATGTCAACACCCACGATGCCGATATTAATCTTAGTTATGAAATAAAAGATAAAGTAGAGTGTAGAATAGAACAAGCATCACAATACTCAAAATAATGTTCCAAAGCCAATGTAACCAAACAAGAAGCAATATACATCCAAAAAAGTCTATTTTCAAAACATGTTTCAAGCTATTATAATAGGGAAGTAGTAAAACAAAAAGGAGTAAATACAACATCCATTTTGTCTATACAATATATCATAGCTCCCACAGACACAATTTATATCATGTCCCTCATATTAACCACGGCCATGCCAAATAGTAATACATGTCACATTCATTATGAATGATTCTTTTAACATAAAATGTCAAACCCCGGGAGGATAGGTCCAATGTATAGTGGACCATGACATCATCATCATGTCCAAAGAGTATCTTGATGGAAACTTGGATAGAATTTGTTTTATTTCCAAGGAACATGTTAACAGACAATGTCCATTGTGGTCCTAAATAAGACAGATCCAATGTGTATCAAGGCCACAATAATCTCATAGAATCAATACACAAGGAGCACTCTCATCCATCGAATTCAATATATCTATCAAGATCCAAGTAATAAAATCCAAGGAAAATAATGGGCTCATTCTTCATTTATTCCAATTATCAATTCACAAGAATTCAATTCCATGAGTTTACCTACTCATATAAAAATTACCGTTCAATTACATTCCATGATTTTACCCACTCATATAACATTTCACATTTAAATAATTAAAAAATTCAACATCACATTTCACATGGAAAAGTAGGCAAAAAATCTCCTAATAATTAATTTTAATTCAATTAAATTTATCAAGGACTTCCTCTAACTAGGAAAGATTAAACACTCACCCCATATGTGGTGTAACAATAGGAAAATTAATGAAAACACAAGTCACACCCCATGGGTGTCCTAGATTGGGGAAATGGGCTCCAAATAAACTCAAATTGACTAAAGGTTACACCTAACATGTTCTAATAAATTCAATTTAACCATTCAATTCATTTTTTGGTCCACACAAAAAAAAATTGGTGGGCATAACAATAGCATCTAGCCTTATAAATAACCAATCCTCAAGGTAAATGTATAGACCACCTTCCATAGGTCTGTAGTAGACTGATCATCTAGTATCATCTCATCATTCAACTCAAATTGATAGAAGAATAAAGAACAGATAAAAACCCTAAAATGGGACATATTATCTTTAACCTAAATAGATCATTCAATACCAAGTCAAACAAATAATGACACAACATGAATGGATTACTCAAAATTTTGAATCCAATAAGACTAACGATACTCGATTCAGATTTAGGATGGAGAATCACGAGCAAAGCTTAAGATTTTTCTTCCCATAGGATATCTCCTATTTAAGAGATATCCATTGAAAAAAAGGAGAATAAAGTTGTAAAATTATTAATTATTAAGGGTAAATTTTCATTTTCCCTCAAAATACTAGATAACATAGTTTTTCTACATGGTTGTCCAAAATGTGCGCCAATCATGCAACCTTTGAAGCTTTGAGGGGCACCTCATTTGGTTAGTTTCCGTGGTTTACCTAACCGGGTGAAAAACATGTCACAACCCCCTATTAAAAACTATAGAGGCCTCCACATAGGTTTGAGCCTCCATCTGTATGGTTTGAAAAATTTTATGGGATACTTATGCCCTCTACCAATTACTCACATTGTTAAATAAACCATGTGGGTACCTTATTTTCCAAAAAAATCTAGGTTTCAGGCTCCGAAAAAGAAATGGACACCCTCGGTACACCTATGAACTCAAACTGTATTCACATGAGACTGTAAAAGAGAATTTAAATGAAAATTGGAGTGATATATACCTTCTTGGAAAACTAAAGATATTAAAATAATCCCCCTTTAAATATTTTCATCCTTGTATTTTCATCTCAAGGTGGTCAGATTCATTTGAAAATAACTTCGGCCACTAAGCACATACATTGTCCTTACACACCCAAGTCTCATCTTATAAATGGTCATGCTTCCATGCACCCATAATAGAGGAACTGACCTTCCTTAATATACCTTTGTGCTTCTATTAATGATACAAATTGGACACTCTTCAAAAGGATGCATCAATATCCAACTCCACCTCCTTAGGCTATAGAGTGTGAGATGTTTTAGAAGGATAACAGTGTTATTTAGACATATGGAAAACATTATGCAAGTCCCAATACCTCTGAGTTAACTTCAACTGATATGATACTGGGCCAACTCTCTCCAAAATCTCGAACATCCCAACATATCATGATTAATGTTTTCTTTCCTTTGAATATTTCTATGTCTCATCCTTGGTGAGATATGTAAAAAATACTTTATCCCCAACCTTGAAATATATAGGTCATCTACAGTGATCGGTGTAATAATTCTATCAAGACTATATAGTATTCATCAACTTTCTTATCAAAAAGACATGCTCAGAAGTCTCCTGCATGAGACGCAGTCCTAGTAAACCTTCCTTGACTTCCTCTAACTATCACCTTGGTGATTAGCATTCCCAATAGTATAATTCCTCAAATAGTTCCATATGTGTTGTCTCTTTAAATCTATTTTTGTAGGATAAATCATCTTTGGGTATATGCATCTACTAAGAGTCCACAAAATCAATTATGTATGATCATAGCATGTCCTTAAGAACATGAATCATACTCTCAAACTATTCATTATTATGAGGGTAGTATTTTGTTCTTAGAAAAATCTGCATACCCAAGGACCTCTGCAAAATCATCTTGAAATGAGATGTATTCTAGGAATCCCAATTTGAAATGATAGTATGAGGGAACCAATAAAGCTTCATTATCTCATGGATATATAACATTCCAATATTATCTACACTGAATGTCTCCTTTATTGGTAGGAAATAACAAACATTCCTAGTCTTGTAAAAAACAACCCAAACATTATCTCTACCTTGAGACAACCTTAGAAAACCATTCATGAAATCCATTGCAAAATCATCACATTTCCACTCGAGAATAGAAAACTATGGTAAATGTTTGGCTGGTCACTGATGTTACACCTACACCTGATGACATATGGAACACCTTATAATGAAACCAGCTATGTCATGTTTCATAACTTGACACTAGTACTAATAGTGAAGCATCTTGGTGACACCAGGGTGAACTTGCCAAACTGAGGTTAGAAACTCCCACTACATATCCTCATGTATGTCCATTGTAAACCAAAATAGACCATGAGCGAGTAATATTTCATACTCATCAGCAGTTCATCCAAGAGGTGGTTTCTCACTTGCCACACTCTCCCACAAGACTAATCCCTCAGAATCTAAAAGATTCCTCGTTATCCCTTTATCCATAAGAGTTGATGTCACAGAAAAATAAAAAATAATGGTCTTTCCCCGAACATCCATCACCTTCAAGTGCATCTCAAAATATATATCCATAATCTTCCTCTCCCTACTAGCCCTATGAACTAACTATATCTAAGTCCTCCTTTTTAGCACATCAGAAACATCATTTACCTTACCATACATATAATATATATTAAGTAAAAATATTATATGTACTTAATGAACAATTGATTCCAAAAATATTAATATCATGCTGTGTAAATATATACTTGATGATTTTTTTGGTTTAGGTACACTACAAATTTATCTCCCAAAAGATAGTGTATCAAATAGCACAAATCATGAATAGCTGTAAATAACTCAAGATCATGCATCAGGTAATTCCTCTCATGTCACCTTAGCTTCAAAGACCTGTATTCCATGACTCTATCCCAATACATCATAACTTATACTAGCATAAAATCATATGTTTCACAATACATAATGTAGCTTCCCCCATGGTTTGGAAGAATCAGAACCAGTGTTGAATTCAATCTCCCTTTTAGCTTTTAAAAGGGTGTCATGCAAGTATTTTTTCATAAAAACCTTAAAAACTTCTTATTCAATCCAATAAGTGGTGTTTCTATGTGGGATATCTCATGTATAAAGTTCATATAATAAATAGATATCCACAAGAATCTTTATATGCCAAAGACATTACTGGGATAATCCTAGGAAAATATAGCTCTCACCTTCTCTAAGTTAACTAATACTCTTGTCTCTGAGATAATATATCCCAGGAAGTGAATATTATCCATCTATAAGTGGAACTTTTTTATCTTAGCTTATAATTGATGCTCTCTCAGTGTATAAAAAATGATCTCAAGATATTTTTCATGGTTATGTCGATTGTGAGAGTACACCAAGATATAATCCACAAAAACCGCCACAAATGAATCAAAATAGTGAAGAAAAACACTATAGAATGGTGCTATGAAAACTAATGGATTGTTTGTGAGATTGAACTGCATAACCAGATACTCATAAAGACCATACCTACTACAAAAATATGTATGATATATGTATTAAGGTCGAACAAAAACCTGATTGTATCTAGATATCCAATAAATTTTCAAGAAAACCTGAGCTCCTTGGAGCTAATCAAACAGGTCATATTTATATGGAAAAGGATATCAGTTCTTAACTATTAACTGGTTAAATTTTCATTAATCCACACATATACTAAGGGTACTATCCATATTTTTTGAAAAAAAATGACATGTGAACCCCATGGAGAATTATTGGGTCGTACAAACCAATTTTCCTCCAAGCCCTCTAGATACCTCTTGGGCTCCAAAAACTCTACCATAGTCATTCTCTAAAAAGTAATGGATAATGATGTAGCTCTTGGCACTAGATTGATGGATAAATCCACCTCTCTCTCAAAATGTAAACCAGAAAATTATTCTGGGAATAGATACTTGAAACGGTTGACCACTAGAGGGAAATATACCAGATAAGACCCTTGATCATCTAGATATGAACTAGAAATCAGGTATGTCAACTCACCCAGCACATGGGGATATGGTCCAACTTGGATTTCCTAGTCATCCCATTCACCGTTGTGAATAAACACTCATTCCACAGTTGATGTTAATGTCACCATCCAGTGATAGCAATCAATGTGGAATCGATAATCATCTAGCCAGTCTATCTCGAGTATAATGTCAGACCATGTATTCTCAAGGAAAAAAAAATCCATGTGAATTGAAACCCACCAAATCAATGGGGAATGCTTTGTACGAACCTGAATCTTCATTTATGATCCCTAATAGAGATTCATGCTTCATCATTACATTTGAAAACAAAACCTTGAGCACAAGGTTATCCATAATAGGTACAGATATGAAACTATGTGTTTCACCTATGTTAAAAAGAGAAGATAAAATATTATATGGTACTAAGATCATACCACTCACTGTGACTATCTATTTCCCATATCCTTAGGGTTTGGCTTCATTAAATAGATATGGCATGAAATATGGCCCAATGAGACAACCTCACTTCATATAGTAGACCCACTCTACTATATTAGTTAAACAAGTGTGTGGATGCCACATCCATGACCACCACTTCTCCCTGACCAACTGGTACTTCTCTAGCCCATTTCCTGATGTGGAACTGTGAAAATCACTCCAAAACCTAGTTTTGGGGATTATAATCTTTTACTAAAAGATAGAGTAAAATTCCTGAAAAAACGTTTTACATCTTCCATCTTACCATAAGTTCAACACTTAATTAGGTCTTGATCACACTAATTCCCCATGTATCACCATCTTCCACAATGATGAAAATACCTGTACTTCCATTACTAGATACATGGCTGGTACTCATCTTACGAGAAGCCTCAAAATGTCACTTTATTCCAAAGGAATCTGAACCATTGGGCAAAGAGACTACAATGTCCAAATCTGCACCCCCATCTTCTCTTAGGTTCCAACATACAATTTGCACTTGACTTACTATTTCATTAATAATCATCAACCTAAAAATGTTGAATTATGATTGAATGGAATGCATGATACGTTCCTCGAAGATTCCTTCCTTCAATTATTCATCAATAAGATATATATGTGAAAAATGTTGCAACACTATAAAGAGTAATTAAAATTCCACAATCGTCATCTCACTCAACTATAGAGACATGAACTCACTATCCCTCTATTCTCTCAAAGTGTCGATAAAAAAACAATTCATAGAATGAGTTTTGTAAAACCTTCTAACCCATGTCTTGTAGCCTCTCAGCCTGGTTCAAAACATCCCACAAGCACGAAGTTGCTCTCTGAAGAATGTGAGTCCCATGATTTTCTCTCCTCTCAAGTTGTGCCTTCAAATTCTCGAATATTGAAAGAGTAGTCTCAATCCACATCTCAGCAGCCAATGGGAAACAATTCCCCAGAAACATGTGAGAATGTTACTACTAGAAAATTTGTGTCAACTCATCCATACATGTGTTAAGCTACAGTACTCCCTGAAAAGTCTTCATATTTCATAAAAACCCCTCATGAAACTATTCCTTATCACTTATTCCTAATAAAATAGATGATTTTGCAGCTATCACTATAGGTGGATCAACCAGTAGCTTAGGGCCCACCATCTCAATATAATGGTCACCACTACTTTTCTGGAATACGACTATATTTCTTCATGGTGTAATGTCACTATCATTACAAACACATACCTTGGAAAATATCAATAGAAATGTTTGTATCTAAAAGTGTAGGAAAGATCAAAAAATTACCATAAATAAATCATACCACACAAACTACTCTTAAATCCATCATTGGTAAAAATAGTCATTCATAAAAGTCACTAGAGACACTGCCTACTTCCCAGTCAAAATCCAGGTCCTAGTTCAAGTACTCTATTTCACCAAATCCCAATGAATTTATATTCATTCCACATTTAAATTTAAATATTTAAACTGAATGGTTCACCATATCTTATCTACAAGGGCCCATAATCCTCATGAACCGTAATATGGAGTCCACCTAATAAACACTATAACACATTCCAATCCATGTGACACATGGCCCAAGACCAAATATTCTATAATTGGATTCCTAGGGTGTCTATTATAGGCTAATCAAGAAATAAATACTTAGTTTTCCACAATAACTCTAAGATAAAACAGTTTTCTCAGTTCCTTCTACAAAATATCAATCAAAATAGTAGGTATATATCACAATTCACATATCAAGAAGTCATGTAAACAAGAAATGCATCTTATATCGCATGGCATAATGCATGTAAAGTAATTCTTGTAAATTTCTAAAAATGATGCATGAGATGGCATACCCTCATCTCATCAGGTTGCAATGAAATAAAACACACAATCATATCAAATGATAACATCAAGATTCAAGTGCATCACCCAATGGTGGGATCCAATCCACTATAATAGGAAAAATCCAAAAACCATCAATTTTTATTAAATTCAATTTATCTTTTTACTTTACATAGGTTTCCTACACCCAAACACGATTCATTACCAAATTTTAATTCATTCTTATCCCTTTCTATTATCTCAAAATAATAAATAATATTATAAATAGAATACCTAGATAGCACTTTGTGACATCACTAACCTGAATGTTCTTGAGTCCACGTGGCTAACTAGGATTGATTCATCGTTCAGTAGAATCCAAGATTGTGATGTCATGTGGTTCTCATATAATTTCAATCATTTCTTAAATCCTTTATTCTTTATTAATTAAAAGTAATTAGTTTATTCACTATATATTATGTTTCCCTAACTGCATATTTATTCAAATATTTCATGAAACACACATACTATATAGAATATTCATTTTTTGTCTGAGGCAATATGTGTTTTTCAATCTATGGACTGAAAAAAAATCTATGTGGTCCCCTATTGCTAAACATATGCATATTCCTATGAATCCTCATATTTATATGTGACCCCATATCCCTATACATCTGGCTATTTTTGGAAATTAGTTATTCAATGATCCCTATAAATATAGGCACACACTTTAAGAATCGGGATGCTCATACCGGACTCACTCTTCAGGAACTAATTTGGTAAAATTCCAAAGTTTCAAACATTTGTGGTAGTTTTCAATGTAAACCTTTGAAAACCCAAAAAACATAATTCTCTCTACAAAGGAAGAGATTTCAAAAGCAATTGCATCAAATATCACACTTTGTGAACCCTTGGTTATTTGAGGTACAAGGTAAAAAAAATCCTACCATAAAAAAAGAATTCACAATAGAAAATACTTTGTATCCATCCCTATTTAGAAATCCTATTTTGAGACTCATATGAAACAAATAAATGTGGCCAACCATATACAGAAATCTCTTTGAGATTAACTTAGATGGCTAACACTATAAAAACAACCCTATATAGCTAATATTATGCCTCTAATCATACATGGAAATGAAATGTGATCATCCCTATATGGAGTTCGTATGAGTATTAACTGTCATGAAGCACTATGTGGTCACTCCCATGCAAGCATGTGATCCTTCATGAACTTGCATCTCTCACCTCCTCCTTCGGTGTAAGCACCAACCACATCTTTGGAGTATTCTTCAAGGTGTAATCCAAACCGTTAATAATATCCCTTCCTTATCATATTACAAGTATATGGGGGTGTGGTGAAAACTTTTTTGGCATTCCTACTTAGTGTAAACCCCAAATATACCTCAAATATAAGCATTAATGTGAAATCCCCACGCAACTTCTTTGAATCGAGATACTCCCCATGGATTCCTAAAACACCATTGAGTAGAGATACTCCAAATGGTTACCATTTTTCACCTCCATTCTATATATTCCTCTTTTTTATCACCAGATCATTACCCATGAGTAATACCTATATAATCACAAAGAAATGAGATACTTATATAAGTATGGGAATCCATTTTGCTGTAAGACCCTACTTTTTAGTGATCTTGGGGAAAATCTAGCCTATGAGTGTGTTAAACCTTCCTTGTCTATCAAAATATGTGGAATGGGTCGATACATGGTCATCCATATAGCGTAATCCCCAAAAAAACCTTCAAATTCCTTAAGTTTAGATTCCACCTTTTAGTCTTATCATATTTCCTAAAGTCTATATTCCTCCTTTTGTTTTTCAAATTAAAATTATATATGTAGATATATCTCTCTCTATTGGATTCCTTATATGAAATAAGTTAATATACCTACTTTTGACTTCATCATACATCTCTTGAGTATAAACTCATATGATCCCCTTGTATTAATCATAACCGAGGAGCCTACTATTTGTAATCACTAGCAATTCTTCAATGTACCTCGGATCAATATGTTCCTTTGGGATTTCACCAGTGTGGAACCCCTGTGTAATCCCTATACAATCACTGAGAGTTTAGATACTCATATATGTTTGGTCATATAGTTGGGTGTAAGCCCCTATTTTTTCATCTCATTGTTATAAATTATACCATCAGTGTGATTATCCTTCCTCATCCATCAACATATGAGTAATTGGTTGATACATGGGCATCTACATAGTTGTAGGCCCCAAAAAAATTCAAATTCATTAGGTCAAGATACCTCAATTCAGTGTTAATATATTTTCTAAACTCAAGATTCCTATTTGTTGTTTACCTATCATTCTACTACATATCGAGATCTCTTTTTGTAGAATTCATTATATGACATAAGTTGAGAATCCCCCTTATGTCTTCATCATGAGTAAAAAATGACATCCTCTACCTATATTAATCCAATGTTAGTGTCTTTATAGTTGTAACACACAAACTTCCCTTAATTTCCCAAAAGATGACATATTCTTCTACGTTATCACTATGGTGGAACCCATGTGTTATCTCTATACAATTACATGGAGTTGAGATTCTCCTATAGGTTTGGGAATAAACTTTTGTATAATCCACTAATTATTCTAGATTATAGGGAAAAATTCTTCTATTAGTTTAATCATCCTTCATTATCCATCATCAAAAAAAGAATTGGTCAATACACGGTCATCTTCCAAGGTGAAATTCTCAACCAAACCTACAAATTCCTTAACTCAAGAAGCCTCCTTTCATTTTTATCAAATTTCCTCATGAAAATATTCTTCCTCGTGGTTTCACTAACAAACTAATACATGTCATGACCCTCTATATATATTTCCTTGTATTCATTATATTGATATTCCTTTTTTTAGCTTCATCATGCACCCAGAGTAAAAAATCAAATGATATCCTTGGATTAATCGTAATTTCTCAGCCTTATAGGGGTAATCCATGACCATTCCTTAATATATCATTATTTCATATATTCATTTTGGTTATCACTATGAAAGAAGTAATTCATAATCCCTATAAAATCAATTATATTTGAGATACTCCTTTATGTTTGGGCATCCACTTTGGTTAAATCCATAAATTTTTCTATATCATAGGGAAAAATTCCCTAATGATTGTGATCATACTTCATCATCCATCAGCAGATGAGTAATGATTCAATACAAAGGCATCCTCCAAAGTGTAAGAACTATACAAACCATTAAATTAATTAATTAAAGATTACTCCCTGTGGTTTTATCGTATTTAGACAAGACGATGTTCCTCCTTTTGGTTTCCCTATCATACTGTTACAAGTCAAGATCTATCTGTGTGGATTTCCTTGTATTTATTAAGTTGAGATGCCTCCTTTAGTATTCATCATGGATCATGGGTATAAAATAAGATGATCTCTTTTCATTAGTCAAAATTTTGAGGTCATATAGGTGTATACCCTTATCATTCTTTAATTTACCATGAACCTATATCCTCAAATGGGGTATCACTAGGTAAGAACTCATTAAAAATATATATAACATCAATTAGAGTTGAGATAATCCTCAAATTTTGGAAATCCACCTAAGTGTAAGAACCTAGTTATTCTATCTCAAAGAGAAAATTTATCCTATGAGTGTGATCACCCTTCCTTATCCATTAGAAAATAATTAACGGATTGATACAAGAGAATCCTCCTAGGTTTAATCCCTAACAAAGCCATCAAATTCCATAAGTCAAGATTCCTCCTTTCAGTTTTATCACATATCATCAAGTGGAGGTCACTCCTTGTGCTTTCCCTATCATGTTGTTACATGTCAACATCTCTATAGGCATATTTCACTATATACCTTAATTTGGGATGAATCCTTTCACATTTCTCATGAATCAATAATACAAACTTAGATTCTCTCCTTAGATTAATTATAATTGGGTATCCTTCTAGGTGTAATCCACAACAGTTCCATAATGTACCTCAATTTGATATATTATTATTCATTCCCAAATATAGGTGTCCTCCTATGTGTAATCCCCAAAACACACCCTTTCCTAACCCATCTATTAGGGTATTTACTTTAAGGAATCACAAGTCTAAGACCTTTTTCCATATCTAATGTTACTCTCTCACATAATGTGATTGATCTTTGGTTGTATCTTATTTATCACATCAAGAATTAATCACATAAGATTAGAGAACAATGATGATCATCCCATAAGTCTGATAAAAGTTACTCTATTCTGGGTGTAACGACCCATGTTTTTTTTTAAATGATATTTTTTCCTGTGAAAATGTGTGTTATATTATAAAACTAGACAATAAATTATAAAATAGAAAATCCAAAATGGGAAAATATACATCACTCAAATTTTTTGGAATCACAACCCCAATAATATAAAAATAAAGCAAAATATTAGTAAACCAGTCAAAATCTTAGAAAAATGATTGTAAGGAATATTCAATGAAATAATGAAGTGGTATTTACAGAGTATTAATGGAGATGTGTCTATTGGTATTCAACCATTATATGACATTTGGACAAAATGACCACTGGAAACTATACCCTTGGATAACCATTTTACCATCATAATTAGAGTTTATAAGTATTAATGAAAAAGTATAATTCATACATTAAGAATAATTTATGGCCTCAACCGGTAGAGGCATGTTGTTTGAAGACCATTTGTTAGAATATGGGAGGGAGGTATCATCATTGGGATTTTCCATTGACCAAAACAAATCCATGATTTAGAAAGTGATTCTTAACTGAAATTTATTATGGTAGAATTTCAGTTTATTGGAAATAACCAAAAATTCGATGTTAGACAATCCACCCTATGAATATACCACCATCACTCACCTTAATATTAGGGTGTATGTGGGAGTAATAAGGGGTTATGTGTCCAGGACTTAGTTACTTAAAGTTTAATTTTATTTTTATAAATAAATATTTTACCCCGTCTAATCCACTTTAAGAATAATTGGTCTTAATGAGATATATGTTTAATTGAGACAAAATTGATAAGTTGATTTTTCATGCCCAGATTATACTTTTCAAAAAAGACATAACTTTTTATAATAAACTGTAGAATTATAAATATTATTTATTTTAATGAAATATTATGTCAAAAATAATCTTATTTAAATAAAAAAGGTAAAATAATTTAGTTATTTCCAAGGAAATTTTTAAGTTTCAGAAATTTGAATATACCTTACTACCAGATATTTTTTTAATAAATAAGGATTTTTATTTTTAAAAGTTAAATTTATAAAATATAAAGAATTATTATGAAAAAATAAATATCATTTTTTAAATTAATTAGGTTATAATGACATTATGATAATTTTGTAAATTACTTTGATTTTTCTCTGAATAGTAAAAATGCAGTCTGGGTTTTTTTATATGTTTAAAGACTTAATAATTATGTCATAATGCTTTAATAATTAATTTAACACAATCCAAGACCTAAAATATATTATTTTATTAATATAAACTACTTAAATGGATTTTAATAAATTTTGAAAACTTATATATGAATTTCTTATTTCTAAAATGGAATCTTTGACTTTAAAAACATTACTTTGATTAAAATTTACTTTTCATTCCAAAAGAAGTAAAAAATGATGACCGGGTCTTTTTAGTTAAAATATATTAGAATATTACCCAAATTAAAAAATCCTTCGGAAAAAATTATGGGTCAACGAATGGGTTTTCATTTTCCACAACCTAGATTTCCAAGTCCAATATTTAGAAATTATAAAACAAATCCTCCATTTTTTCTATATATACCCACAGATTTATCCATTTACATTCAATAAAAATCCTTCCTCTATGAATTTTTGGAATTTTTTTCTCCCAAGGATTCCCTCTAAGGTTTCCTCAATCCCATATGGTTTCATTCTTTAATATATATGATTAACTCTTCATGGTATGGGAATTATCCTTCTTTTCTGTTCAATTCAATCACCTCTTTTTTTATGTATTACAAATGTTGTTATTTCTCTCTTTTGTTACCTTTTTTATCATACTCTTACTACCAAATTATGTTTTATTAATGTTAGACCATTTTCCCCTTTCATTTTATCCATATTTAAAACCATGTTTTATAACCTTTAGGTTGCCGAATTTGTTTCAAAAAATTCTTCTCTTGTCCTTAAACAATTATCACATATTTTATTTGTTTGGATACCCAAACACTTTTATTTTCCATGTTTATTCACTTATATATAAAAATTATTTATTTGAATCAGGTATTTACACGTGATAAATCAATATTACCATTTTCATGGTCTAAAATTTATGTAATGATCATGTCTTTAAGAACTTTTTTACGCCATGATTTTGATAAGAAACTCATTCATTATAATCCATGGGTATTTAATGAAATAATTTATATTGATATATGTGGTTAATATTAATTTATATATCTTAAGGGTGTGACATTAAATAGCTCCAATTCATTGGCTAAAGAATTTAATATCTATATATAACTTGTTTTACGATACCTTGGTGAATAAACTTGGTAAATTTCATTGATAACACCTTGCTGAAAAACCATACTGATATGCTTATGAATGTCTCATTTAAATGTTCTAGCCACATATCCATGTTATGATTCATATTCTTTTTATTATTATATGCCTCATTTTCTCCTTCTCATGCTATAATGATATTTCTATAGTTATTTTTGATATTCATCATGATCACATATAAATTGTTTCCCATGATTATTCCTTTACCATGCCTCGGGATAACACATTTACCTTGATAAATGTCCCCTAGATATGAGATTAAGTAAATGTAAAAATTATGAACCCAAGAATAATCCTTTCAATTGGATAAGAATAAATTTATATGTTTTTATGTATTATATTCTATTTTTCCAGTAAACTATAACTTAAAAGATCCTCTATTTTATACCATGTCATGAAAAATTATGTAATAAAAATAAGGGATTCTATAGTGGTATCAAATAATGGTTTCTTTATTTATAGTTATTTGAAATATTAATACTCAATATGAACCCTATAGAAAAATTTAAATATAGGAAAACATTTTTGTATTTTGATGAAGTATTAAGATAGTGGTTTTCGAGAAATCAAATCTTTATCTAGATACGAAAAAGTGGATGTAGCTCTCAGATAGATGTTTCTTCGGGTAACACCAGAAAAAAATACCTTGAGATAAACCCAATAAATAAATATTAAATGAAAATAGGCCTTTCTTCACCCATGGTTTGAAACTTCTGGGGGATATGTTTGGTTATTCACATGATTTTTATGGACCATTATGAATGTTATATGGAGAATGTAATTGTTGTTGAAGAATAACATATTTTAGAATAATGTTTTAAGATGTTAACCTATTTTAATATTATAATATTCTTAAAATAAACATGATTCTCATATTGTGAATAGTAACATGAAACAAGTAGAGCACCTAGATTCACCATGAAGGGAACAACTTTTAGTTGAGTCCTTCTGGAAAAAATGATAACCATCTTTTAGGGGAGCTACTAAACCATTTATAGATGAACAATCAATAATATCTATAGAAAAGATATTCTATATACTCCTTTTTTTATAAAAATGTAATGTCACCCTGGTAGTATATCTCTTAGTATGATAAGTTGAAAAGTGGTGTAAACTAATTAAAAACATGAATCCATGAAGTGGGATTGATTTTTTGAAGTGGGAATAGCTTAGGGGAATCTTTTTCAACAAATATTTTCCCCATTAAATGTGAACAAAAATGTAGGGGGAATTACTCAAGATAAATTGGAAATAATATTATTTAGTGGGAAGCTATGAGATGAAATTTACAATACTTCCTCGATACACCATAAGCTTTTTTATGGATCCTAAGGGAAATGATAATAGGTTCTTTAGAAGAATGATACCATATCTACAAATAAATATTGTAAACCATGATCATGAAAGGTATGATGATATAGTGAAGAGTACTATGAAGGTAGAATTAGAGTTTGGAGAAACATAGTGGTCACATAAGTCAGATGAAAAGAAGATAGAAATAGATCCAAACTCTCGGAGGAATTTTGATCACGAAAGAGGAGGAAATATTGTTCAACTTCCCACTTGAAAAAAATGTGGGAAGAATAATTTGGGGTACCTATTTGTTGGTAGTGTAAAATAATACAAGTGTGGAAGAGATATCCATATAGATCAGAACTATCATGTTGATGTGAAGCCTCAACTTCTCAACCCTAACGACAAAGGGAAATGGTGTAAGACTATCTTGAAGTTCACTGCATCAAGTGTGGGTATATTGGACACTCTTCAAATCACTATTCAAATCTGAAAATAATTGAGGTAAATTACCATCAACATCAGCATAAGTTAGGGGAGAATGGTTAGAAATTTTCTATCATGATGGCTGAAGTAGATGCACCAAATGATGTGGTGGAATGTACTCTAATTATTCCCCAAAATCTATCAAATACTTGATTGATTTCGGTTATACACATTCCTTTATTTACTCCATGTTCTCAAAGAATATAGAAGAAATACCTAAAAATATAGAAGTAGAGTTATCAATCTAGAATCTTGATGGGATTATCCAAGAATAAATAGTGTATAGAAACTCTAGTATTCACTGTGGTGAGAAAAATCTCATTGAAAATTTAGTAATGATTACCATAATGGAATTTGACGTTTTATTATTGATGATGATGATCTCAACATATAATGATGATTTCAAGTATAGAAGAAATTAAATATTAGTATCCTTAAATGGAAAACCTACAAGTATTTTCAAAGGTGAGATATCCCTACTTAATATTAGTCTAGAAGAACCTCCCATATTATTCTTTATGGATTCGATTAGTGAATAGGGATAATGAAATTAAAGTATAAAGATATTTTATGTCCTTATCATTCAGAAATACAATCATGTATTTCATGAGGAATTTCCTAGACCCACCCTGGAAAGAGAGGTAATGTTATCCATTGAAATCATACCTATATTTAAGATGATATCAAAGACCCCATATAGAATTGAAAATGTGGAGCTAAAGGAATTAAAGAAAAAAATTAATATTTTTTAGAGAAGGGGTTTATCCATCCAAGTGTGAATACTTGGGATCACCTATTCTCTTTGTGAAGAAGAAATATGGGTTGATGTAGCTATGAATAAATTATAGAGAACATAATGGGATCATAGTAAAGAAAAATTATACTCTCCCAAGGATTGATGATTTATTTGACCATCTATATGCCCTTTAATTCTTCCCCAAGATTGATCCTCGATATTATTATCATCAATTGAGGGGGTAGAAATATTATATTCCGAATAAATCTATCCGATAAAGATATGGGCATTATGAGATTGTTGTTATGACCTTCTTTTTAACTAATTCACCTTTTATATTTATGAATTTCAGGAAAATAGTCTTAAAAAACTACCTTTAAAAAAATTCATGGTTTAATTGATTATATTTTGATATATTCAATAATTTTCAATGAGAAAAAGGATCATCTAAAGGTTATATTGAAAACACCAAATAAGGAGAGGCTACTTGTAAAATTTATTAAATATTAATTTTCATTACAAAAAGTTTCTTTCTTGGGGAATATTATAACCAATCGAGGAATCTTAGTTGGCCCTACCAACAAAAATAGTTTTATAGGAGTGGAGTCATCCTATAATAGTAACTAATATTCCTAGTTTCCTTTGAATGTCAAGATTTTATAGGAGGTTTCTGAAAAATGTTTCACAACTTTCTAATACAATGATCGAGTTAACTAAAAAATGAGAAAAGTTCATCTGGACAAGGGAGTTTGAAGAAATTTTCCAAGATCTAAACGAGATGTAGATTATTTCATCTATGTTAACTATACCCTCTATTAGATAAGGATATCTTATTTTTATTAATTCATATCTCAATAGAATTTGGTGCATCCCCATGAAAAATTACAAGGTGAGTACATCTGAATATTGATAGTCAAATCCTCAGGAGTAAAATTATACAACACATGAAATGGAACTTGTTGTAATTACTTTTTGTCTGAGGATATGGAGGAACTGCCTGATTGGGAGAAATTTGATTTATACAGAGACCACTAAAGTTTGAATTATATATTCACACTAAAGGTAATGAAAATGAGATAAAGGTGATGGTTTGAACTTCCTAAAGATTATGACTATCCAATTCATTATCACCCGAGAAGAGCCAAAAAATCACTGATGAATTAAGTAGGAAAGACCCTATTGTGATGAAAATAATGAAGATTCAAGGAGATCTACTGATCAAGGAACGAGTAATGTCGAATCATGAGGGAGGTGGAATCATCAATCTTATGCCAAATGGTTTCTCAACCATCATTACTAGAGAGGATAAAAAATAAAAAATAGAAGATCTTTTGTTACAAAAGAAGATAAAGGATGAAAAGTATTTTATGTTTTCTGAGTTCAACATAAATCAAGATGGTTTACAGAAATTTTATACAAGGATATATGTCCCATCTATTATTGTAAAAAAGAAAGAACTGATGGATGAAGTTCATAGATTTACATTCTCTATACATCTTGGAAAAACTAAAAGGTATATGAACCTTCATGATCATTAATGGTGGGATAATATTTAAATGGAGATTTCCGTCTATACTACTAGGTGCTTGGTGTGTCAAAAAATGAGGGTAGAGGGATAAATTTAAAAAGGGGTGTTGAAGCTAGTACCCATACCACCATGGAAGTGGCACAATACCACTATGGACTTTGTATCTGATCTCCCAAGAATAACCAAAGGAAACAATTCAATATGGGTTATAGTATACTGACTCCCCAAGACTTCCCATCTTATTGCTATTTTGGAAGATTTTTATCTTTTACAACTTTTAAGATATACGTAAAGGAATTGGTGAGGCTACATAGATCACAACCATTTTATCATTTCTGATCTTGATCCATGGTTCACATCTAAATTTTTAAGAAGTCTTCAATATTATATAAATAATGAAATGAATTTCAGTATGGTGTATCATCCAAAACTAATGTCTAATATCAAAAGAACTATTCAAACACTCAAGGACATACTGAGAACATAATAAATAGAACATAAATGAGGATGGGATCTATATATCCCATTAGTTGAGTTTTTATACCACAACAGTGTCCACATGAGTATTCAAATGTCACACTATAAAGCTCTATATGGGAAGAACTGTAAATCTCATAGTTGTTGGGATGATGTTGGTGAGGGAAATTTGTTCAGCCTGAACTAGTGTAAGAGATCATAGAAAAGTTTCATCACATCCAACAATATATAAAATTTCCTCAGATTCCAAAGAAGCGGTATACTGAAAACCTTTTAATAGACTTGGAATTTAATGTTAGAGACAACTTTTTCCTTCAAATATCACCATGTAAGAGAGTAATGAAGTTTGGGGGAAAATAGAATATTATCCCCTTGTATATTGTACCCTGTGAAAAGGATGATTACATCGGAACAATGGAATATCAGTTTTTACTTCCACCAAATCTAGCTCATGTTTGTGACGTATTCCATTTATATCTCTTGAGAAAGTATATACATGAATCCTCACATGTATTGAATCCCAAGGTATTTCAACTTGAATATGACTTATCTTATAAGGAGAATATGGTGGAGATCTTAGACCATAGAGATTATGTTATACACAGCAAGACTACCCACCTTTTCAAAGTGTTGTGGAGGAAACAAAAATATGAAGAGGTGAAATGGGAACCATATGAGATAATGAGACAGAAGCACCCACACCATTTCTAAAAAAATAGAATGAATTTAAATTTTGGGGATAAAATTTCTTAAGAGGAAAATAATGTAACAACAATTGTTTCTTTTTTAAATGATTGTATTTTCCTGAGAAATGTTTGTTATATTGTATAAGAATACAAAAAATAAAATCCAAAATCCAAAATGAGAAATTATAGATCATACAATTATGTTATAATAATCTCCCCAATACTACAAAAATTATACAAAATATTAGTAAATCAATCAAAATATTATAAAAAGTTTATAGTGAATATTGAATGAAATAATGAAGTGGTGTTTATTGGGTTTAATAGGAAATAATCTTTTTGGAATACAACTGTTATATCACCATTGGTCTATATGACCACTATAAAATGTACCCTTGGTTCAAAATTTTTCCATTATTGTTAGTTTTTTTAATTCGTAATGACAAATTATAATTGATACATAAAAAACAATTGAAGGCCTCAAACAGAAGAGTCATTTTAATTAAATCCCATTTTTTATAACTTGGGAGGGAGGTATCATCATTGGGGTTTTCCTTTGACCAATACAAAGTTGATATTTAGAAAGTGAAGTTTTAATGAAATCACCTACAGCAGAAGTTCAAGATAGTCGATATTATAAATTGGTCGACATTAGCAAAGACACCCCCATAAAACTACCATCATCGCACACCTTAATCGAAGGGCGTATGCGAGCATAATGAGGTGTTACATGTCCAGGACTTACTTATATAAAGTGTCATTTACTTTATGTAAATAAAATTTTTATTCCAACAATTCCATTTTAAGAATAAATTTGATTAATAAAATATATGTTTAATTGAGAAGAATTTTATAAATTGATTTTTCAGACACCAATTTTAATTTTTTGAAAAGATATAAATTTTTATTACAAAATATGGTATTATGAGTAATATTTATTTTAATTAAATAGTATTTTGAGAACAATCTTACTTAAATATAAATTATTAAATAATTTTATTATGTCTTATGAAATTTTTAAGTGTTGGTTATTGGAATATTCCTTAAAATCCACTGTTTTTTAAATATGAAAGTATATTTTTTATTTAAAAGTCAAAATTATGATATTTTGAAAATTATTTTGATAAAATAAACATAATATTTTAAATAATAATGTAATAATTAGGTTAGGGTAAATTTATTATAATTTTTTAAAATACTTTGATTTCTCCATGAATACCGAAAATACTGTTTCTGTTTTTCAATATGTATAATGGCTTCAAAATTATAAAATAATGATGTACAAAATAATTAACCATAATCCAAAACCTAAAATATGTTATTTTATTAATATAGTTAATTCTAGTAGATTTTTATCAATTTCCAAAACCTAAAAATGAATTTGCAAAGTCTAAAATGGAAAATTTGACTTTAAAAACATTAATTTGTGGAAACATTACTTTTCCAAAACAAAAGAAGTAATAAAAATGAATATTAGTTAAGTTGTTTTAAAAAAATTACAACATGACCCAAATTTCCAAAACCATGGGAAAAACCATGGGTAATTCAATGTGTTTTCACTTTCCACAACCTAGATTTTCAATGCCTATATTAGAAAATTATTAAACAAATCTTCAATATTTTCTAAAAATACCCACCCATTTCCCCATTTCCATTCACTCTTAATATATCATCCATTATGTGTTTGAATTTTTTCCTCCCATGGAGTCCCCCAAAGGTATCCACCATCCCCCAAGGTTCTATTCCTCAACATCTAGGAGTAACTCTTCTAGTTAATGGAATCATCTTTCTTTTCTCTTCAATTCAAGAACATCTTTTTGAATATGTCTTATAAATGTTATGGTTTCTCTATTTTGTTACCATTTTGATCATAAACATACTAAAAAATTATTTTTTTTATTCATAATATACCATTGTTCCCTTTCGTGTTGACCCTTTCTAAACTCATGTTTTATTCCCTTCATGCAGTTGAACTTATTTCTCAAAATTCTTCTCTCCTCCTTAAGAAATTATCTTTTATTTTCTTTGTGTGTATACCCACACCTTTTTATTTTATAAGGGTATTCACCTAGTTGTAAACATCCTTTATTTTAGTTGGTTATTTACACATAATAAACACACATTCCATTGGTGGAGGCTAAAAATGATGTAATGATCATGTCTTTAAGAACATTTATTCACCCTGGTTTTGATAAGAAATTAGTTATTTACTCTCTATAGTTATTTAATTAAATTATTTATTTTAATATATGTGTCTCATATTAATTAATACATATTAAGGGTTCACCATAATAGCACCCTAATGCATTGGGTGAAAAATTAAATCTCCTGAGACGACATGTTTTACGATACCTTGGGTAATAAACATGGAAATTTTCATTTATGAATCCTTCGTAAAAAACCTTAGTGATATTCTTATGAATGTATCATTTAAATATTGTAGCCTCATTTACATGATATTTCTCAGGTTCATTTTATTATTAAATACCTCAATTTCACTTTCTCATACCATAATGATATTTCTAATGTTCTTATTGATATTCCCCATGATCACATTTAAACTATTTCCCTTACTTATTCCCATAATGGGCCTCATGATCACCCATTTCCATTTATATATTTCCCCCGGATTTGAGATGAAATAACAGTACAAAGGTTGAACCCATGAATAAGCTTTTCAATTTGATAAAAGAATGATTTTCTTCTTTCATGTATTATATTTCTATTTTCTAAGAAACTAAAATTTAAAATATCATTTGTTTTGTACCATGTAATGAAAACTTATCTAATAAAAAATACATGATTCCATAGTGGTCCTTTTTTGAGTGGTATGTCCCATACATTCAAACAAACTACATGGGCTCAGATTCCTTTTCAAATTAGGATACCTAGGATGAATATTTGAGGCTCAAACAGAGTGTCATTCTACCCCTTTACAAACCAATAGAACTATAAGGCCTTTGATTAGTGTTTTCAAAAGATACATAGGATGCCACCTCGAGGATCAATCACAGCTCTAAAACCCCATCGGCCTCCCTGGACAACAATAAACTACAGAGAGGCTAGCTAGTCAAATTTAAACCAATGCATCATGAATTAATAATAATAAAGATGTGGAACATATAATATATATATATATATAAGGATAGGTTTACATAAAACACATGGTCGTGATCAGATCATTAGAAAATGGGTAACCAGACCAGAAATAGGTTTTATGATGGATTCACAAATACATATTCAATCTATAATAGAGTCCCAGAGTATGAAATAATTCCCCTTAAAAGTATATGGTTATCCTAAGCTCCCATCAACTCAACCAACATTTTTTCTAAGATGTTGGGGGTAATTTCTGGGAGACCACTTTCCTAGGGAATATTGGTATCATAATCTTATAACTTGCAGCTTTAATGGAATTTTTTATTTTTTAACTATAATTACCTCCCCCATCAACTCCCATGGTAGTATTACTACCATTATTCTTGGTATAATGTTGGTTTTTAGAGAATATCACTACTGTATTGGGATATTCATTCAGTTTATTTTTTAAATAATTAAAACTTTTGGATTTTTTGAGATTTTATCTACATGATTCAAAAATTATAATAAATTTTTATTGGTTTATCAAATTTTCAACTCGGTTCTCTTACACTAACTATGTTTTAAGTGAAAATATTTACTTTTGGATTAAATGTTTTCCATAGAAATATATGAAAAATTAAATATGACATGGAAAATTATTTTTTATGAATAATTTTATGATTATTGGTGAGATCACATGAAGTATAGTAGTATAAATAGTATATTTCACACCATTATTAAGATGAAAAAGAGTTTCAATGTTCCCAAGAAATAGTATATCAGGTAAATAATAAATTTCATAATAAATAGTTGTGTTCTATGACTTGGAACATTTGGGGCCAGATATCTTCTCCTGAAATAGAATATGGAATATGTAAGAAACTATAAATTACACAATATAGAACCTCCATGTTTTTAAAAATTCATAGAGCTATATTGATATTGGATTATCTAGCTATTTATTTTATATTGGGTAAAAGAGTTACTTAAATGAATCTATGTTTTTTGAATTTTTTAAATATTTTAATATATTTTGGTGTGAAATATCTATCATAATATCATCTTATTAAAACAAATTATTGATATAATGATGAAATAATTGGACTTGAGGTGGATATTTATTAGAAAAACTCTATATTTGACTAATTAAAATCTATATGACCTAATAAATACCCTAATTCCAAATGAATTTAGACTCCAAATAGATTCTAAAAAATAGGAGAAGAATAATGGGGTTGTTTTTCTTTGACATCCAGTAATCTTACTTACAGTTCTTTTAATTTTTTCTCTAATACTTCAAAATATCAAGTAATGAAAATGAAATATAAGAATTCAGATCATTATAGTTTATATGATAATGATAAAAAACTTTATAAATTTGAAATCAGTGTGAATAAGTTTATTGATAATTTGAATTTATTAAATACTTACCAAAAAAATATAAAAGATAGATATAAAAAGGAAAAATCATCAGATGTGAGTTTTTATGAATATATGAAGGTTGGTCATATTTAGACTATATTATTATAAATTGGAGTGGAAGGATAGAAAGCTTATAGGATATTCTAAAAGTAAAAATAAAAAATTATTGATTGTTTTGAATAACTTGAATGCCATTAAAGGTGACACATATTATGATAGCTCATTAGAAGTTAGTAAAACAGAAACATTGATAATAGTTTGATTCTATTCAAATATTCTAAATGATTAAAATAAAACTTCATAATGGTACCTACTAGGTCTTTGAAAAATACAACTCTAGATTCTAAATTTCTATGTAATTTTGAATATGATTACTTAACTTTATTAGAAAATGAAAAAAAAAATAGTACATAGGATAATGTAAATGAAAATATTTTATAAAATATGATAGATTTACCTACAAAAATTTAAATTACTAGACATGAATCTCTTATGGAAAAAATAATATGGTAAATCAAAGAGTACCTATAATTTATCAGAAGAAAATTTTGTTAAATTGAATAAAATAATTTCAAAATCATCTAAGGAAATATCAAAATTTTCAGTTGAATTACATTCAATAACTAATTCAAGTATAAATTTAGTTGATTGGAACCATGATAATGAGATTTTCGATGATAAAAAATTGGTTGTAAAACATAACTCCAATGATTCTTGTTTAAATTAAAATTTATGTAATTTAGATTTTGATAAATAAACTTATGAAAAAATGTATAAACAAACCAGACCCTTTAGAACTTCTAATGGTGTTTGTTTTAATTTTGATAAATCTCATTTCCAATCAAACTATTTTGAACATAAAATTTCACATTTTTATACTAAATTTAAAACGGGGTATCAAGGGAATAAATATTTATTTTTAAAAATACTCAATATTTTATATTTTATAAAGATTTTTTTTCTGTGGAACTAGCAACTATTTAAAATTGAAGAGTTGGATTGATATATCTTCCTAAAAAGTATATATCATAACTGGGCCCAAATTTTTTTTATACCAACTTAGTTTTATTATTTTTAGAAAAATAGGTTAATTTCCATCGACCAAAAAAATGCTACATGGATAATGGTTGTTCTTGAAACCTAATATGTTACAAGTCTTACATCAAGATTTTGAAAATGTAAAAAAAAGTCACTTTTGGAGGTAACGCAAAAGGGTAAATCTTCAGTATCGATGATGTTTCACTTCTGAGAAAAATTTTAATTTCTAATTTATGATATGTATTTGGTCTTAAGTATAATCTTATTATCATTATTTATCTATGAAATGAGGGGTATCTTTTAAACATCAATAATAATAAATAATATATTCAAAAATCAAAAGGTACATTCATTAAATCTTCAAATATTCATTAGAATGTATACATCCTTGACTAATAAGACTTAGATATCATAATTTTCCTTGTTTAAGTGAGAATGAAGATATATATTGGTCATTTCATAGTATATGAGGACACAAAAACTTTTGGACTTTATCCAAAATTTCAAGGAAATGATGTTATAGGGAATTACCAAAACACAAATTTCATTCAACCATAGTTTTTTATACTTGCCTATTTGGTAAGAAACATAATTCTAAATTTAAATTTAAAATTTAAGTCTCAACTTTTGAAGATTTACAGTTAGTGTAAATAGATTTATTTATTTCTACCCCAAGTGGAAGTATTGGAGGTAAAAACTAAGTTTACTTCTTATTTAAAGATTAAATTACATTTACTTGGGTTTATCTTCTCACATAAAAATTTGAAGCTCCTAATCATTATAATATTTTTATTGATTCTATTAAAAATTATAACGACTGACCTATCATTACTCTTCAGAGTTATCATGGTGGTGAGTTTGTGAACACATAATTTGAAACTTTTGTAGAAAAAAAGGTACGAATAATAATTTAACAGCACCAAGAATACCATATAAAAATGGTTTAGTTGGATGAAGAAATTTAATTATTATAAAAATTAATTTAAATTTTGAAATATAGTGTTATATTAATAGAAATTTTTAAGCTGAGTCTATGAGTAATTCTTGTTATATTATTAATTAAGTTTTACAAAGACAGTTTCTTAACAAAACTCCATATGAGTTATTAAATGAAAGAAATCCAAAATTTCTTTCTTTTTTTTAATGTAAAGTATTAACACTGAAAACTAAAGATTAATTGCATAAATTTCAACCTAAATCTAGTGAATTAATATTTATTTTTCACTCTACAACTTGTAAGACTTATATAGTTTTTAATTTTTTTTTAAAAAAATCATGGAATGTAAATTGAATTTTATAAATTAGTTTTTGAAAACCTACTAAAATTATATCCTATGGACTATGTTTTAGAAATCATTCCAACCAATTTAACATAAGTTGATTCGACACTAATGATACTAAATTTTGAAAAAGTAATATCATTGCATTTTCATTATCCAAAATAGACTTCAATGGAAGATATTTAACTATTAGTTGATATTCAATGTACCATTTTATATAAAACTCAATTGATATAAAGGATTAATCCTAGAAATAATATTATTTTGATTTAATTTAACATAATATAATAATAAGTTCTATAACAAATCAATGTGAGAATCATCTAATTTTTTACAATTCAAATCTAAAATGGTCGATGATTCCCTAACTGATGAAAGTGGGATAAACGCTATTCAAGAATAGCCTAATCAATTTAAAGGGAATGAGATTTATATATTAGTGGAATTACATAAATATCTAATTACAACTAGATTAAAGTGGTTTTTTTGAAATAAATGTGATGAAAATTAAATTATTGTTATAAATTTAAAAACACTTGTATTAAACGTTTATTTCCAATAAAAAGGCATAGACTATGGAGAAATGTTTTCACCAGTAATATGATCAGAATCATACTATCCATTAAAGTATATTCGAATTTTAATTTATTTCAAATGGATAACAAAATATTTTTTCCTAATAGATATGTTCAAGAGGATGCTTATATTGAACAACCTCGTGATTTTGAGGATACTAAATTTCAAAAAATGTATTTAAATTTTTTAAATAACTCAATGGACTTAAAAAAGCCTCAATCGATTGTTATGAAAGACTTTTTTGATATTTAACTCAAAAAAATTCAAAGGGAGTTCTACTCCAGCCTTTTTTATAAAGAAAATTTTCAAATAAACCATCATTGTTCAAATTTATATCAATTACAATGTTTTTTATTCAACAAAAAAATATTTTTAATTATTTTAAGAACTTATGAAAAATGAGTTTGAAATTAGAAGATGAGAAAACTCAAAATTTTAATTTGTTTTCAAATTTCTCAAAAAACCAGAAGTGAATATATTCACTCAATATAAATATATTAATGATTTACTAAAAATTTTGGTTTTAAAAATTCATTTAGTATAAGTAATCCACTAGATACTTATATCAAACTTGATATTTATAAATTTGATAAAATGGTAGATAAAATACTTTTGAAAGTATAAATAGTATTTTACTACATCTTATATCAATTCAACCATACATTATGTTTTCAATATATTTATGTGAAAAATTACATGCTAAAGCAAGTAGAACTCATTAAAAACTATAAAAATTATTTTCTAACATATCCAAAGTGTTTTAGAAGTTGGATTATTTCATTGTTCAAAAAATGATTTTCCTCTTAAAGTTTACTCGTATGCTCATTTATATGGTTTTTGGTTAGAGTGAAAATATAATTACGGAACATATCAATTATTAGGAGAGGTTTTAGTTCTATGGTATATAAAGTGAAACATTCTATAGAACTTTCCCCTACTAAAGTATAATATCTTGTTGTCAGATGGTATTGTGTTCAACTGTCTAAAATACAAGACATGCTCATCAATTTGGGTATGATTTTAACATGAAATCTAGTCATTTGTGATAATAATATTACTATCAATTTTTCTGAATACAACAAACCACTAAAGAGAAAAAAAAAAGATAAATATATAACACTATTTCCTTAGGGATCACAAAAAAAGGGAGATATATTTCCTAACATATTTCAGAAATTAAAATTTCTTGTTGATATTTTAAAAATAACTTTAAATTATGATTTATTTGAATTCATTGAATTGAAGTTCATAATTATTGTCCTAAAATGATATTTCATTCAATTATTTTTTAAATTATGAACTAAAATCAAAATCCTCCCTAAATAAGGGGGATGACATATTCCAACAATTAATCATTTTTACTATAATCTATTTTCCATTTACATTTTCATTATATTTATATAGTTTTAGTTTATATAAATATTATATAATTATAATTATTTATTCCTTTTAAAAAAAATAACATCAAAACTATTACTGTTACTATCCTTAAAATAGGGAGACGGTCCATTGTTTTTTTAATTAACTCCTAGAAAACATAATATCTAAAACTTTCTCCATTTAAAATTAGTTTTTCTCATTCTTTTGAATGTTTGAAAAATGTGGTGATATTTTTTGTCTCATGGAAAGTAATATATTTTAATATTTTTTCATTTTCAATAATTAATTTTTATTGGGTTTGTTTTAAAAGTCACTAATTTTATTGAATAAAGAAATTATAAGTTTAATTATTTTATTGAATATGTATGACATTTTTTTGGCCATATATTCCCATGGGAATATATATGGACCATTTATACATTAAATGATATATTTTTTGGATGATATATTTTTCAAATTCCTATATAAGGAAAAACACTCAAAAATTTAAGTCGCAGTCAATTTTATATCTTTCTATCTTGCATTCATATTGAGATGAATTTCAAAAAAAGTATTCCCAAAAAGATTATTTTAAGAATTATAGAAGACCATATGTGAAATTCAATGTTTTATCTATCAAAATTATAAGCGTATCAAATACAAATTAAAAAATTTCACTATTTATTGGTTAATTAGGGGAATCACAAAGATTTAAAATGAAAAATAATATCTATTATTATATAAAGCTTTTTTATGAGATCTAGCAGATTTGTGGAGAAGATTAAGTTCAACATAAACACTTCATAAAAAAAGTTCTTTTATGATAGTAAATCATGGTTTTAATGAATCTGATTTGACCAATTTAATAACATCAACCATACTAAATAGATCTCACATGAAGATCCAAAGAGTTGTAAGAGTACTAGTACCAATAAAAAAATATAATCATACAATACATAAGAGAATTAATTTTTTAATTTTTGATTGTATCTTTCATCTTTTACATTTACATATTTTTATTATTAGGAATCAATGAAGTGGAGAAATATAATAAAATTTAAAAAATTTAAGTATATCATGTGAGGGAGATAAATTTATGTCTTTTATTTCTTATTAATGACTAAATTTTTTATTCTAAAGTAATCTTAATAAAAGAAGGATGAAGTCACTCTACTATGATACAAGATAAGTTTTATTGAAAATTTGATTAAACTTTTCAATATCCTTGAAGGGTTTCTTCTTTCCAAAAATGGGGAGATTATATATAACGACCCATACTTTACATACATTGTTAATACTTCAAAATTGAAGCACACTTATTACAACATATGACAAAACCACAAAGGACCGTATAGGTATAGTATCTTTAGAAACTGGGAAACATAAACAACTGGTTCATAAATCTTCTACAGTGTCTCCCATTTATTTCATCATATCTATGGTCCCTTTTAGCATATTCTACTTAATATCCATCTTCCTGACCTGGGGAAAAGAAAACGTAAAAGGGTGAGCTCAAATGCTCAGTAAGGGAAAATAAAGGAAATAAAAATCATATCATATCTTTTTGAAAATCATAACCTGCAAAAGAGATCATAATATCTTAACATGGAATAAATCATAGAAGTGAAAATGAGATCACCATAATCATAACATGAAACTTGAAACTTTGTGGCATGCACACATAATCATGGAAAATCATTTCTTGTTAGTCATGACTCATTTCCAAGACTATCTTAGTGGACAAAGTCCCTTTCTGAATCGAGTAACCCTCGTTTCAATCCTGTTTCACTGAACCGGTATAACCTACCGTTCCAGCCCTGTCTATCTCATGAGATATAAAATCTTTACCCAATGCATTGGAGGGAGATATAGGTCCCACCCATCTTATAATGAATCATTTCTTATGTGTGCCACATAATCATAAATCATACATCATCGCATAACACATGTAACAAAAATGGGATTCTTGAAACATCATGACATCATAAAACAAATCATATAAGGCAAATGACTTCATAAAAATAATTCCCTCACAACATAATCAAATCAATGTAATTAAAGGGATAAAAACAGAACCCTTTATTATTTTAGATGGAAAATAATTTTGATAAAACACTTGAACTCCATTCTTGAGGAAAATATCCTTTCTTCTTCAAAAAACATTTTTCCTTTCATAACATGTCATACAACTTTAAAATAAAAGAAGTTGATTAAAAATAAACTTGAAAACTTGTAAATAAATCTTCTTGGAAATAATGTTTTAAAAATCCATACATGCCGTATAAGTTAAAAAAACATTCTTCGTACTTTTTTCTGAAAAGTCAAAAAGTACCTCGTACGAAAAACGACAAAAGACTCCTTTCATATCTTTTACTAAAAACTCACCAAAGGGTAAAATAGGTTTTAAAAAATTGTAGGTGGATGGAAATAATATTACATATTAAGGGAACATGGATGTGTATGATAAAATACACCCCAGTAAATACTTACGAATAAACAATCTCGGATAAAAATGAGATTGTTATATTTCCCTTACCTTAGGTCCGATTTGCTTTGTACGTGTCCGAAGATCCTGTATAATGGTTTAAATAATGTTATTGACTTGTTCCAGAATCATACATATTGATATGATATCATATATGGTCATATTCTTAGCTTCTTGTTAGTAATATTTCATTGTTACTTGTTACTCGGGTCTTTATTGCCTTTTGTTCTTATGCGTGTTTTGCCGAATAAATTATTATTCTTATTTTAAGGTTATAGATACCTTATATCCAGAATGGTATTAGTGTAACATATATCATATTTATTCATTCAATTCATTTATATAATTACTATGTAATGATGATCATGTAGAACGAGACGCATCACATCGTGGAGACGGTATTCCGTACGTACGCACGAGTGATGATATCGTTCCTATGATCGTGGAACTGTATTGGAGTATATATATATTATTTCAGTATCAATATTACTTTATAATAATCATAAATAGTTTCTCATTACACCATTATACCCATCCCTGTAAGGTGGTGGTGGAAAATAGATTACACCACGGCGTGGAGACGGTATTCCGTACGTACGCACGTGCGGTGATTTCATTTTTCCATAGGATGGATAGAAGGTGAATTAGGGTTGTTTCATATTTATAATAAAATATCAGTATGTAATTAATACTGATGTAATTACTTTATCATGAAACAACTAAAGAAGAAGAAGTTGAAGAAGAAATAAATTGAAAAGATCGGTAATGGATATTACCTCTTCTTTGGAACGCCTCTTTGAATCCTCCACTTAGGGAACTAAGATTGGTCTTTGAAGAAGACCAGGACCTCTAGGATTATTCTAGGGAAGTGGAGAGGATAAAATGTCAGGGGTTTTCCTAGCTTGAGTGCTCAAATTGGTGTGATGAGGAGGGGGAGGAGGTGCCCTTTTATAAGGGAGGAGAGGGGCACCTTAGGAATATCTCAAAATATTATTTTATATTAAAGTCAAAATCGGTTTATAATGGTTCCAAAGGGTCTTATTTCAAAGCTAAAGTGGGGATGGGTCGAAATCCTATCAACCAATAGGATTTAGACAAGTTTAGGGTATTATTTTAACCTTATCAATTAGATTTAACTCTAAGTTAAATAATTTAACTTTTACCATGTCTTTTTGTTTTCTTTCACTATATGGTTAATACACTTACTATAACATGCCAAACGAACCCCAAATTTTTTATTATTAATATATATATCCTTATATAAGTCATTTGGCCGAACCTTAGATTTTTAGGAATAAAATAACAATTAATAATATAATATTTGATTTAAAAACTATTTTGTGTCAATTTTGACACTATTTGATATATGATTTTTGTGAAAGTCATAACAGAATTATATGTTCGAACCAAGTTGATTAAATCAACACTAATATATCATAGTAACCTAGAAAATTAGTGGAATTCATAAAAAGTCTTAAATTACATTTATTTTGGTATTTATATTATCAATTATGTCAATATTTCATTAATAAGATAATTACTCCATCATCTTTGTGTCATAAGTAAATTAAATTATATGATGTCTGAAAATTAAAAATAAAATACCATCATGTAGGAAATCTTTTTATCTTTCTAATGAATATTTACAATCGATCTTATCTTATGTATAACCCCATATTAAAAATGATTTACTTATTAAACTTTGATTTTAACTATTTTAACCCTTCTTTAAATAAATTAATAATAAATGTCCTAATCTAATCCAAGTGGGCCTAAATGGTCATATTTTATTCCTATGTTTGTTTTTTGGTCGAATTACACTTTTCCAATAGAATTAGGACATGTGTTAGGGTAATATTAATATCATATTTACCCTTAGTTACCCTATTTACTATTAACCGCGTTAAAAATAGTAAAAAGTTACTATTCACAAAAAAATTATTTTTATCTCATTGAACCACATTTTACTTACTGATATCAACCGTGTCTGTCGGATTTTTGAAATTCCATTCACAGAAGCAGTAAAATTAAGTTTTATGCAAAATTCAGTTTTTAACCTACCACTTAGTGGTTTCACTATTCATCCAAAATTGAAAGTTTTCTGAAAAATACCAAAATTTCACCCTAGGCTAATTTCGATATTCTGAGTCCAAAAATGAAGTCCATTTTGATAAATAAAATTTATAAAATTTCAAAAAGTGGTTATTACTATTCATAACGGCTAGTTTTAATAGCATATTGTTGTTTAGTGAAACTCGGTATTGCACACGACGCAAGCTATCGAGGAAGGTCGCGATTGCGTGTAAAGAAGCCAAGCAAGTGTTGTGTAGAAAAAGATTCCTTTGATGATTTATATAACATAAATGTCTCGGGTGTTACTTTCTACCCCCCTTAAAAAGAATTTCGCCCTCGAAATTCGTCACTTTGTAACAAACAAATGAGGATACTTCTCCCTCCTCATATCCTCAAGCTCCCAAGTAGCTTCTTCAAGTTGGTGGTTCCTCCATAAAACTTTCACCAATCGAGTGGTCTTGTTTCGTAGGATTGTTTCTCTACGATCCAGAATCTCTATCGGCTGTTCTTCATAAGAAAGATCTTGCTCCAGCGGTACAATTTCTGAGCTGAGTACATGTGAAGGATCTGGTATGTACTTTCTCAGGAGAGATACATGGAACACATCGTGAACTAGAGAGAGATTCGCTGGAAGCACCAATCGGTAAGCTACCTTCCCAACACGATCCAATATTTCAAAAGGATCGATATATCTAGGGCTCAACTTCTCGTTCTTTACAAATCTCATAACCCTCTTCTAGGGAGATATTCGTAAGAACACTTTATCACCCACTTCAAATTCTAGGTCTTTTCTTCGGTTGTCGGCATAACTTTTCTGTCGACTCTGAGCTGTGCTTATGTGTTGTTGAATAGATCTGACCTTTTCTGCCATTTCATCAACGAGATCAGGTCCTAATAGCTTTCTTTCCCCAACTTCATCCCAGCAAGTTGGAGTCCTGCATTTCTTTCCATAGAGAGCTTCATAAGGAGCCATCTGAATACTGGAGTGAAAGCTATTATTATAAGAAAATTCCACCAAAGGTAGGTGTTGATCCCAACCTCCTTTGAAATCCATAGAGCAAGCTCTCAACATATCTTCTAGGGTTTGAATTGTTCTCTCAGACTGACCATCTGTCTAGGGATGATAAGCAGTGCTGAAACTCAACTCTGTATCCAGAGTATGCTGAAGTCTTCGCCAGAACTTCGAGGTAAATCTCGGATCCCGATCAGATATAATAGAAAGTGGTACTCCATTCAATCTTACCACTTCCTTTACATATATCCTGGCAAGCTGATCTAGTGAGAAATCCTCTCTAATAGGAATGAAGTGTGCAGACTTTGTAAGATGATCAACTATGACCCAGATAGCATTATTGCCTTTGGATGTTTTAGGAATTCCTGTGACAAAGTCCATAGTGATGTTTTCCCATTTCCATTCGGGTATGGGTAATGGTTGTAACATCCCCTTAAACTTTTGTCTCTCAGCTTTAACTTGTTGACAAACCAAGCATCGAGAGACATATTCAGCAACATCTCTTTTCATGCCATCCCACCAGAAGTACTCTTTCAGGTCCCTATACATCTTCGTGCTTCCAGGATGAATAGAGAATGAAGAACTATGAGCCTCATCCAGCAGCTCCTTCTTTAATTCGGGGATGGAAGGAACACAAACCCAATTCCTGAACTTTATTACCCCATCACAATCAAGGTTGAATTCAGGAACATTTCTCACCTTCTTTTGTAACTCGACATCTTCTTTCTGTGCCTCTTTAATCTTCACATGTATAGATGGTTGAACATTCATTTGAGAAAGATAAGATTTTTCCCCTTCCATTATAATTCCAAGATCCATCCTTTGTAAATCCATAAATATTGGATCTTTTGTGATCCTCATCATGGATAAACTAGCATGGTCTTGTCGACTTAATGCATCTGCCACCTTGTTTGCTTTCCCAGGGTGGTAATGGATTGAGCAGTCATAATCCTTAATCAGCTCCAACCATCTTCTTTGGTGCATATTCAACTCCTTTTGTGTGAAAATATACTTTAAACTTTTATGATCAGTATAAATATCACACCTTTCGCCATAAAGGTAATGCCTCCAAATCTTTAATGCAAAGATTACCGCAGCCAACTCCAAATCATGTGTTGGGTAATTTTGCTCATGGATTTTCAACTGTCATGAGGCATAAACTATCACCATATCATTTTGCATAAGAACACACCCCAATCCCTTCTTGGATGCATCACTGTAGATCACAAACCTTTCTCCACTACAAGGCAGTGTGAGCACAGGTGCACTGGATAACCTTCTTTTCAACTCCTTGAAATTCTCTTCACATTCCTCTGTCCAGACAAACTTAACTCCTTTCCGAGTCAACTTGGTGAGTGGATTAGATAATCGCGAAAAATCTTTTACAAAACGTCGATAATATCCAGCCAAACCAAGAAAACTTCGGATCTCAGTTACTGTTGTTGGTCTCGACCATCTTTCGATAACCTCTGTTTTTGCTGGATCCACAGATATCCCCTCTTTTGAGATTATGTGACCCAAAAATGAAACTTTTGGAAGCCAAAATTCACACTTGGTAAATTTGGCATAAAGCTTCTCCTTTCTCAGGGTCTTCAATATAATTCTCAAGTGATCTTCATGCTCTTCCTTGCTCTTTGAATAGACAAGAATATCGTCTATAAAGACTACCACAAATTGATCAAGATAGTCTCTAAAGACTCTATTCATTAGATCCATGAAGATAGCAGGGGCATTAGTAAGACCAAATGGCATCACTATAAATTCATAGTGTCCATACCTTGTACGGAATGCCGTCTTTGGTATATCCTCCCTTTTGACCCTTAATTGATGATACCATGAACGAAGATCAATCTTGGAAAAGTATTGAGCTCCGCGTAGTTGGTCAAATAAGTCATCAATGCGTGGGAGATGATATTTGTTCTTGATAGTGATCTTGTTAAGTTCTCGATAATCAATGCAGAGTCTCATTGATCCATCTTTCTTCTTAACAAATAGAACAGGTGCTCCCCAAGGTGATGCACTAGGGCGTACGAATCCCTTATCAAGATTCTCTTGGAGTTGCTTCTTCAATTCCTGCAACTCAATTGGGGCCATTCTATAAGGTGTCTTTGAAATAGGCAAAGCACCCGGTACAAGTTCTATTGAAAACTCAACTTCACGATTTGGTGGAAGACCCGGTAATTCCTCCGAAAAGACATCATCAAACTCTCGTACAATGGGCATATTCTTAATCGTGAGTTTCTCACCAACCATTTGAGATAAATAACCTTCATTTAGTGGAATCAATACCCATAAGATGGAAGAAATTTCCACTGGAAGATTATGTTCATCCTTGCATTGATATACGATCGTAGATTGATCTGGAATATGAAATGTGACTTCCCTTATTTGGAAATTGATATGATCTCCATGTAGAGAAAGAAAATCCATGCCAAGAATCACATCAAATTCCACTAAAGGAAGGATCACAAGATTTGCAGGAAGCACTTTCCCACAAACATCGATCGGAGAAGAATTATAAACTTTTGATGCGACTGTTGTGCCATTAGGTGTTGTCACAGCTAACTCAACATCTAATTGTTGAGGTAATACGGTGATACCCTTAGAAAATTCTTTAGAAATAAAAGAGTGGGTGGATCCAGAATCAAATAAAACATTTTCTACTTTAGAGTGGATGGTAAGTGTACCTTTCACCACTTCGTTATCGTACTCCACATCGCTGATAGAAATTGCATGTGACTTTCCTTTGTCTTTAGCCTTAAGATTTTGTTGACATCGACCATCATCATCAACCCTTGGATTTGGGCATTGATTGGCATAATTCCCCATCTACTTGCACTTGAAACATTGAGGTGTAGTGGGTTCATTCTGTGTATCCCTTCCTTTGTTTGCGTCATTAGACATCTTCTTCCCATTATCACGGCATTCAAATGCCCGATGACCTTCCTTTCCACATTTAAAACATTTACTTGTCCCTTTAAGACAACTCCCTCCATGTTTCTTTCCACACTTTGAGCATAAGGGAAATCTCATCTTCTTTTCAGTGTGCTCTTTAGATTTTCCTTTGAATTCCATCTTCCTCTTCTTATCAAACCCATGTTACTGATGGGTTACTCCAATCTCAATCTCGACTTTGAGATCACATCGAACGATTTCCTCGTAGCTATTGAAGTCCCTTATGGCTAACGCCCTTCGAAGACTTGGTTTTAAGCCACTAAAGAATCGATCGATCTTACTCTCAGGTTGGATAATAATACCAGAAGCGTACCTTGCAAGTATTGTAAAATTTGCTTCATAGGTACCAACAGATTCATCATCCCTTTGCTTCAGTTCAAGAAACTCTTTCTCCATCTTTGTTCGGAGAATACGAGGGAAGTACTTATTGAAAAATAAGTTCTTGAACTTGTCTCATTCCATAAACTCAATTTCGTCCCTTTGCCTCGTATTCTTAATAAGATTCCACCATTGATCAGAATCTCCTTCCAAACGATACACTGCTAGGATGACTTTATCATGCTCAGAACATTGAAGAACTGAAAATATCTTTTCATTAGTACTAATCCATTCTTCAGCAACTAATGGATCAGTAGACCCGCTGAAAGAAGGTGGACGCTGCCTCATGAAGGATTCAACAGAATGTTGCTCCTTCCTTTTCTCGTTTGGAAGTCATGCATGATTCATAGCTTGAGAAAGTTGTGTGATCATGGCTACAAGATTTTTCATTCCAGCTCCCATATCGTTTGGTGGCTCAGGGGGACAATCATTGCATTGCCCATCGCATTCCGCATTAACACGGTTCCTTCGGGTTCCAGCCATTGACTAAAACCAAGAAGAATAGTGTGAGCAACACTAATTATAATAGGAAAACCACAAAATCAAGGATAAAATTTCACACTTAAGGTCTTATCCTAGGGTACTCATGGCCATTTCTAAAACACTAAGATTGTGTTCTATGCTTAGACTTATCCTTAGAGTTCTTACTAAGGCTTTCACATCCTAGTTTCCAAAGGTTGACTATACCTTTCCTCTGATACAAACTATAACGACCCATACTTTACATACATTGTTAATAATTCAAAATTGAAGCACACTTATTACAACATATGACAAAAACACAAAGGACCGTATAGGTATAGTGTCTTTAGAAACTGGGAAACATAAACAACTGGTTCATAAATCTTCAACAGTGTCTCCCATTTATTTCATCATATCTAGGGTCCCTTTTAGCATATTCTACTTAATATCCATCTTCCTGACCTGGGGAAAAGAAAACGTAAAATGGTGAGCTCAAATGCTCAGCAAGGGCAAATAAAGGAAATAAAAATCATATCATATCTTTTTGAAAATCATAACCTGCAAAAGAGATCATAATATCTTAACATGGAATAAACCATAGAAGTGAAAATGAGATCATCATAATCATAACATGAAACTTGAAACTTTGTGGCATGCACACATAATCATGGAAAATAATTTCTTGTTAGTCATGACTCATACCCAAGACCATCTTAGTAGACAAAGTCCCTTTCTGAATCGAGTAACCCTCGTTTCAGTCCTGTTTCACTGAACCGATATAACCTACCATTCCAGCCCTGTCTATCTCATGAGATATAAAATCTTTACCCAATTCATTGGAGGGAGATATAGGTCCCACCCATATTATAATGAATCCTTTCTTATGTGTGCCACATAATCATAAATCATACATCATCACATAACACATGTAACAAAAATGGGATTCTTGAAACATCATGACATCATAAAACAAATCATATAAGGCAAATGACTTCATAAAAATAATTCCCTCACAACATAATCAAATCAATGTAATTAAAGGGATAAAAACATAACCCTTTATTATTTTAGATGGAAAATAATTTTGATAAAACACTTGAACTCCATTCTTGAGGAAAATATCCTTTCTTCTTCAAAAAACATTTTTCCTTTCATAACTTGTCATACAACTTTAAAATAAAAGAAGTTGATTAAAAATAAACTTGAAAACTTGTAAAGGAATCTTCTTGGAAATAATGTTTTAAAAATCCATACATGCCATATAAGTTAAAAAAAACATTCTTCGTACTTTTTTCGGAAAAGTCAAAAAGTACCTCGTACGAAAAACGACAAAATATTCCTTTCATATCTTTTACTAAAAACTCACCAAAGGGTAAAATAGGTTTTAAAAAATTGTAGGTGGATGTAAATAATATTACATATTAAGGGAACATGGATGTGGATGATAAAATACACCCCAGTAAATACTTACGAATAAACAATCTCGGATAAAAATTAGATTGTGATATTTCCCTTACCTTAGGTCCGATTTGCTTTGTACGTGTCCGAAGATCCGGTATAATGGTTTAAATAATGTTATTGACTTGTTCCAGAATCATACATATTGATATGATAACATATATGGTCATATTCTTAGCTTCTTGTTAGTAATATTTCATTGTTACTTGTTACTCGGGTCTTTATTGACTTTTGTTCTTATGCGTGTTTTGCCGAATAAATTCTTATTATTCTTTTAAGGTTATAGATACCTTATATCCAGAATGGTATTAGTGTAACATATATCATATTTATTCATTCAATTCATTTATATAATTACTATGTAATTATGATCATGTAGAACGACTCGCATCACATCGTGGAGACGGTATTCCGTACGTACGCACGAGTGATTATATCGTTCCTATGATCGTGGAACTATATTGGAGTATATATATATTATTTCAGTATCAATATTAATTTATAATAATCATAAATAGTTTCTCATTACACCATTATACCCATCCTTGTAAGGTGATGGTGGAAAATAGATTACACCACGGCGTGGAGACGGTATTCCGTACGTACGCATGCGCGGTGATTTCATTTTTCCATAGGATGGATAGAAGGTGAATTAGGGTTGTTTAATATTTATAATAAAATATCAGTATGTAAGTAATACTTATGTTATTACTTTATCATGAAACAACTAAAGAAGAAGAAGTTGAAGAAGAAAGAAATTGAAAAGATCGGTAATGGATATTACCTCTTCTTTGGAACGCCTCTTTGAATCCTCTACTTAGGGAACTAAGATTGGTCTTTGAAGAAGACCAGGACCTCTAGGATTATTCTAGGGAAGTGGAGAGGAGAAAATGTCAGGGTTTGGCCGAGCTTGAGTGCTCAAATTGGTGTCAGGAGGAGGGGGAGGAGGTTCCCTTTTATAAGGGAGGAGAGGGGCACCTTAGGAATATCTCAAAATATTATTTTATATTAAAGTCAAAATCGATTTATAATGGTTCCAAATGGTCTTATTTCGAATATAAATTGGGGATGGGTCGAAATCCTATCAACCAATAGGATTTAGAAAAGTTTAGGGTATTATTTTAACCTTATCAATTAGATTTAACTCTAAGTTAAATAATTTAACTTTTACCATGTCTTTTTGTTTTCTTTCACTATATGGTTAATACACTTACTATAACATGCCAAAAGAACCCCAAATTGTTTATTATTTATATATATATCCTTATCTAAGTCATTTGGCCGAACCTTAGATTTTTTGGAATAAAATAACAATTAATAATATAATACTTGATTTAAAAACTATTTTGTGTCAATTTTGACACTATTTGATATATGATTTTTGTGAAAGTCATAACAGAATTATATGTTCGAACCAAGTTTCTTAAATCAACACTATTATATCATAGTAACCTAGAAAATTATTGGAATTCATAAAAAGTCTTAAATTACATTTATTTTGGTATTTATATTATCAATTATGTCAATATTTCATTAATAAGATAATTACTGCATCATCTTTGTGTCATAAATAAATTAAATTATTTGATGTCTAAAAATTACAAATAAAATATCATCATGTAGGAAATCTTTTTATCTTTCTAATTAATATTTACAATCAAATTTATCTTATGTATAAACTCATATTAAAAGTGATTTACTTATTAAACTTTGATTTTAACTATTTTAACCCTTCTTTAAATAAATTAATAATAAATGTCCTAATCTAATCCAAGTGGGCCTAAATGGTCATATTTTATTCCTAAGTTTGTTTTTTGATCGAATTACACTTGTCCAATAGAATTAGGACATGTGTTAGGGTAATATTAATATCATATTTACCCTTAGTTACCCTATTTACTATTAACCGCGGTAAAAATAGTAAAAAGTTACTATTCACCAAAAAATTATTTTTATCTCATTGAACCACATTTTACTTACTGATATCAACCGTGTCTGTCAGATTTTTGAAATTCCATTCACAGAAGCGGTAAAATTATGTTTTATTCAAAATTCAGTTTTTAACCTTCCACTTAGTGGTTTCACTATTCATCAAAAATTGAAAGTTTTCAGAAAAATACCAAAATTTCACCCTAGGCTAATTTTGATATTCTAAGTCCAAAAATGAAGTCCATTTTGAAAAATAAAATTTATAAAATTTCAAAAAGTGGTTATTACTATTCATAACGGCTAGTTTTAATAGCATATTGTTGTTTAGTGAAACTCGGTATTGTGTACGACGCAAGCTATCGAGGAAGGTCGCGATTGCGTGTAAAGAAGCCAAGCAAGTGTTGTGTAGAAAAAGATTCATTTGATGATTTATATAACATAAAAGTCTCGGGTGTTACATTATTAATTAAATAAATCATGTTTTTACTTTATTTTATAAATTCCAAATATAATTTTTTATGAATCAAACCTAACATGGGATCTTTAAGTTATTGTGTTTATATAGAATGAAAGTATGGTAACTAAAATACCAGGAAACTAAATTAGATATGTGCAAATATGGTGATATAAACTACCATACCATATTTTATCTATCATATTTAAGAGTGATTTATAATTATTATATTAACTCAATGGTAGATAATGCAAAGTGTTTAGTTAATCGATAAAGGAAAAATATGTCGTTAATAAAACAACAAATGAAACCAAGATTTTCATAAATATAATTGGAAGAATTTTCTACAATACTATTTATATATATAACTAAACCTCAATAGTTAAGAGTAAAAGTGACACATGTGAAAATCATTATTAATTTTTTTAGTCTTCTTAAAGCATTTAATTTGCTTATTTTTTATATAACTTCCAATATGTGTAATAATTTTCTTTTTGAGTTTTTCAAGAAAAGATATACCATTCGTTGTAGTTATCATTTTAAATATAGTATTATTTTTATAGTAATTGTTAATTTTACAATCCTTCATTGTAAAAGGATTTTAGGGATAGGAAGAGAGAGTTATTATTGATTATTTATAATGAAGGATTCTGATGCTAGGAAGACATATCTCATGAACTTTAACTCTGTACAAAAGAGGTGTTAGAAATAATTTAAGTTGAGGGATTATAGGGATATAAAGATAGCTCTACCAATAGTTTTAAAATCAAGGATACCTTATGAATGGTATAAAATCTTTTTTACCTTGGATCAAGTATATAGATCCACCTTAAACATTGGTTTACACTACAAAAAGAAATGGGTAGTGGTGTTTTATTAGCAGTAGTTCTATTAATCATCATGAAATAAAATTGGTTTAAAAAATAATAATATAGTGGTGGTTTAGTCAAACTAGTTCTATTTTTTTATAATTATAGGTAGTTTCCATTAAACTTCAATGAAACATTTTAAACCACCCCATTCCCTCCCCCTTCCCAACTCCATCTGTGTGACCTCAACCACTATCATTCCCCACCCCCGACCTCCTCTACTCCCCTTCCCTACGTGACCCCCCGGACCTCCCACACCCTGGCGGTGATGCATAACCCCCTCCCCCCCCCCCCCCTCTGTCCTCCCTCCTCCAACCTCGATGGTGATCCTGAAACCCGAGACCCCCTGATGACCTCCCTCTTCTAGGTGGCGAGGTAGAACCCCCCCCCCCCCCCCACAACCTCCCTCTACCTCATGGTTCTCATCCCCATAAGTGATGTGGACACCCACCCCCCAACCCCTCTCTCCCAAGCTCTGTTCCCATCATCATATAATCTTATGTTTTCTTTGGACTTGTTATAGTGATTTAGTGTTGCTCATTGTGTAAGTGGAATATCATAGCTTGTTTTTCTCTATTATATAGTTCAATAAATTAATAAAAACTAATTTCATGCCTCATTAATTTATTTTTTATATTCCTAATGACATTATTATATGTGTATATAAATATATTTTAAATGGAAACCAAGTTTCACTTTTTTCCATTGAATGTGAAGGTTTTTGAAAACATGTATTTTAAATTTATTTTTCAACTACCATGAACACCTAACATTTTATAAAAGAGTAGAATATATTTTATTACATTATTTAAAGTCTTTAAAAGTTGTTTTGTTCCTTAAAATAATTTTTAATTTACACCCATGAATTACAAGGGTGTGAAAATATGTTTAAGAACCAAAGTTGGCTTAACTTGAAAATAGTGACTTTATGATGATTGAGTATTTGAGTTTTAAAAGGAAATTTTATGAAGAGATTTATCAAAGTGTAATGAAATTTATCATTTGAACATTTCATAAACAGTCTTAAAATTAAACCATAGACCATTCCCCTTGATGTATTTTTGAAATTGAAATGATATTCAATGTTGATTTCTCATAGGAAGTTTTCATATTGATTATTGTTCACAATGAATGAGAAGGGGGAGTCTCAGAATGGGTTTATAGAGGTGGGGGTGAGCTTATATGTTTAATGTATAACTATATTGTTATGTGATAATCTATGTTTGACCAATATTTTATAACTTGGGATGTGATAGCTTGATTATCAAGAAATTTAGGTTCATATATAAAATCACCATAAATTGTAGAATGAAATATAAGCACATATAACCACCTAAAAATAATATTTTTATTGATTTCATCCATCCAATAGTGTGTGATATTCAAATAAAGTATACTTTTCATTCATATTTTTAAAAGGGTACTCTTGGTCTTAGTTAGACCATGGGAAATGGTTTGGACATTGATTTTTGTAGCTATTTTTTCAAGGGAATGAACCCTCTTTAATTACAACACTAGGGTATAATACACAATTACATTTTTCCCCCATGAAAATAAAATCATCTATATATATAATATCAAAAAAATGATACAATTTTATAATATTTAATATAGATTCTATTTTTCCCACTTCCACCATTAAATATTATGTTTCTCAAGAATGCATCCAACATCAATTATCATACTCTTGAGTCTTATTCAAACACGAGTAGATTCATCATTAATTTTGATTATACTAGTTTGATTAAAAATTTATATATTTATATTTGTATGTATAGGGAGAATGTAATCAAATAAAAATGGATAAAATTTGGATTAATGTATCACAAAAAAACCATGGTATGCCAAGGGTTTGGAAGCATATTTAGATTAGGCAATTGAAAACTGATCAATGGTTGGTGGAATAAAATGTCCTTATCCTAATTGTAAATTCATGTGATGGATGAACAGAAATGAAGTATATGAGAATTTGATATTGAAACAGTTTCTTGGTCTATATTTATATTGGATTTGGCACATTTAATTAAATGTTATGGAAATTCAAAATAATGGTAATACTTTCAAAAAAATACAAAGTGACCTGACAGTAGGAAATTCAGTTCAAATTTTTTTAAATAAATAGTTTGGTTTTCCAGAATACAATGTACAAGATTTTAAAAGATTAAAAAAACCTTCAGTTGATTCTGAGAAGGTTAACCTTTTTGAAAATAGTAGTGAAAAAAATTATTTGTATGAATTAGTTGAACATGGAAAAAAAGACAATCTGAAGAGTGTTCCAAGTATTCAAATTTGTATTTTTTACTCAAGTTGTACCATATCATGTGTCTTTATGGAATTAATAAAAATAAAATATCTAGGATTTTAGAGTTTCTTCCGGATTCATTTAGTGAATCTAAGATCCGTACATCATTCTATGAGATGAAGAATGACATCAATAAACTTTGACTTGATTATACAAAGATACATTCATTTTCTAATGATTGTATTATTTATTGGGGAGAAGTGTCTAATAAAGAAGAGTGCACAAGATATAATACAAGAAGATAGAAGTCAATGAATAATAATGAGAGTATAAATCAGTACAACACCAAAAATAAATAGAGGAATAAAACTCATTCAAACGTATTTCATTATTTTCCTCTAAAACCATGCTTCCAAAAATTATTCATGTCATTTAAGACTCTATACGACATAGAGTGGCATGATCAGGATAGTAATGATGGATACATGAGACATCTAAAAGATTCACCATCACAGAAGATGTTTGATTCACTATATCCATTTTTTTCTGATCCTAGGAATGTATGTTTGGGAATTCTTTCTAATGGTTCTAAACCTTTGGGTACTTTAACTACTAATTATAGAATTTGTCTGGTTTTTTTATTTCCTATAATATATCACAATATATATCTATTAATAATATTTAATTAATTATTTCAATGATTATTATTTGATAGAAGAAACCTAGAAATGACATAGATGTACACCTTCAACCTCTAATCAAAGAATTGGGAGAATTATGGGGTGATGGAATTTAAACAAATGAAGCTTAAATGAGATAACTATTCAAAATTCATGCTTCTTTAATGTTGAAAATTAGTGACTTTCCTATAATAGAACATTTATCTGTTTGGAAAACTCATGCCGGTCTTTCTTATCCAGTTTTTAATTTTGACTTTGAACCTTAATGATTACCTCAAAGTAGAAAATTATTCTTTATGTGTCATCATCAATTTCAGGATCATTATCATAAATTATGGTTTAGTAAGAGACGATTAAATAGAGATATTGAGATAATAAAGTAATCAAAGGTGTTATCTAGTTTAAAAATCATGGGAAAATTAATGAATTTAACTGAACAATTTGGAAAATGTCATCAGTTTAAAGAAGGGGAAAAGGGGAATGAGGTATAGTTTATAAAGAATAGGGAACGCAACAATTGAAGATAAATAGAATATTTCGTAAACTTATTTATTGGGAGTTTAATTTTAAACATTGTAATCTTGACACGATCAGTATTGATAAGAACTTCTGTGATAATGTAATTTTTTTAGTTCTTAATGAGTAGGGTAAATCAAAGGATCACCTTAATGATCATAAGGATTTGGATTCAATGAATATAAATAATGTTTTGTGGGAAAATGATAATGAAAAGTATCCTTCATATATTTTTACAAAATAAAATCATAAGGAAGATGTATTCATTAAAACTTTAAATAATATAATAGTTCTAGATAGATATTCAAGTAATATATCAAGGTGTGTTTACTAAAAACATCGAAAGTTATATGAACTGAAAATTCATGACTCAAATATTTTGATGAAATAGTTTTCATCATTGGCTTTGCGTAATACTTTATCAAAAAATGTAACTAGTATTCTAGTTGTGTTTTATACCTTTTTCAACGATCTTTGGAGAAAAACTTTGAATCCAAGTGCTCTTGTTAAACTTGAACAAAGAATTATTTTGAAACTGTCATTTGGAGACGTTATTTCCCCCTTAATTATTCACAGAGATGATTCATTTGACTATTAATTTGGTTGAATAAGATAAAAATTGTGGACTACTAATCTATCAATGGGTGTTTCCAATTGAGAGGTTCATTGATACTATTTTTATTTATATTGGTGAATTATCTTTTATCAAATCATTGCATAAAATTTTTCAATGTGTTTCTTATTTTTTTCATCAGGTACTTTGGTTATTTGAAATCATATGTGAGGAATAAATATCAACCAGAAGGCTCTATTGTCGAAGGTTATAGAGCCAAATAGTGGATGACCTTCTTTTCTATATATTTTAATGGTATTCATGCTAGATTAAATCGTGTTGGACATGATGATGACATCTCCAAAATCTTCAATCTAAAAATCAGTCATCAGTATTTTCAACTATTGGAGGACCAATTAGAATGAGGTCAAATTTTACACTAACTGAATTGGAGTTCCTACAAGCACATAAATATATGATACTCAATAATGTTATTATAGATCCATTTATTAAATAATTGTTACTAAAAATGAAGATGAAACTAAGGATTCAAGATTGAGAAGAGATGCAATTCAAAAATGTTAATAAGGATCTTGTCAAATGGTTCACTTATCTTGTAAGTATATAATCATATTCATATAATTGATGTGTATTTGTTTTTTATATGTTAAAAGTAACATATTATGTATTTTTTTCTAGATAATGAATGTAGATAATGGTGTTGAAATATCAAATGATTTGATGTTTTAAGCTCGAGGTCCTCTTTGGCAGACAAAAAGATTTAATGCCTACAATAGTCATACCTTCTTGTTTCGTACAATTTATCATGAAGAAAACATGAAAACCAGAATAATGGTGTATTTACATTTGCAGAGGTGGCATACTATGGGATGCTAAATGATATAATTGAATTAAAATATCATGTCCATCTTATAGTTGTCTTATTCAAATTCCAGTGGGTCAACATTTATAGGGGTATAATGAAAGGTTCATTACATTTTACTTTTTTAAACTTCTCTCATTTCATGAATATTAGTAAGCATACAGACCATGATCTATTCATCTTGGATTCACAAAAAAATATGGTAAATATATGGATGCTGAAATACATGAAATTTGGAGTATTCTTTTACACTTAAAGTAGAAATACTTATATGATATGAGAGAGGATGATCAATTCGTGCTTTGTGAAAGTGAAACTCATCAACCGCAAAACATTGAATAGTTTTTTCATGAAAATATAAAAATAGTAGAACATTAATGAGAGGGTGAAAATGAATAAATCTTCATAATTGAGGTTTTTTTAACAAAATTGTGACATGAATTGGTCGCCCAATTCATGCACCAAGGAATTTTATTAAAATCAAGAAGACAGATCAAACACGAGGTGTAAATAATTTACACCAGCAGGGATTAAAGGGAGATACAAAACTATAGTCAAAGAATACCATCATCTGAGGGTGGAGCAACCTCTATCAAGCATGTACAACACATGGACTTCAAAACAGCATCAATCTGCTTCGATGAAAAACCCATAAAGGCCCTCAACGCTCACCATCAAGAAGAAATAGCATCTCCAAGCAACAGTAAGAAAAGAGAAAAAAACATGACCAAGATGAAATCTTCGGCTTCCCAGAGAAGGAAAAAACCACAAAAAAACTGAGCAATAAAGCATCACATAGAAGATCCCAAACAAGCAGCATCAACACAAATACAAGCAGGAATTCTAAGAAAAATCACTCCTAAGGTATAGCCTTGAAGTCAAAATCAGGATTTCTTTTATGCTCATCTAGGATCCTAATGAACTTGTGCTTTCTAATTTCAAGGTATTTTTCACTAGTAATGCTACCCTCTAGGTATTTTTTGAATGTGATAGTTTCTTGATCATCCATCCATGATTCCACTGCTTCACCCATAAGTTCCTCATTGACATAGGCATCTCTGTAAACAGAATGTTGTTCCCTTACGTCATCTTCCTCATCTGAACTAGAAAAGTCATCTTCCTCATCTGAACTAGAGGTTTCACTCATTTGATCATCCATAGAAGGGAGTGATGGGGGCTCCTTCCTAGTGACTTCTAGATATCTAGTGACAATTGTTCTTTCAAGGTGAGAAAAATCCCATTGCTTCCTTGTTTTTTTTGGGTTTTGGGTAATGAAACCATCAGCATCCACCATTGGCATTTTACCTTTTCTAGCACTCAATTTGAGGAAATTTTCCTCAATCTGATTAGGATGATCATCAACCTCAATCAAGGATTCACCTCAATTAGGGAGAGCACCTTTCTCCTTGTCTCCTGGGTCATGTGAAGCAAGCTGATGCTACTGCTCTTTCCCCCGGTCAGAGGGAACATAGCTCACACTTGCGTCTTTAGGAAGAGCATCTATGAATCCTGATATATCCATAGATTGAAATGCTGGATGAGAAGCCTAGGCATTGTAAGACATAGGAACCTTAAGCACATCTGAATATTTCTCATTATTAGCTGAAGGGCCAACAGTATCTTCCTGACCTAAATTTCTCTCATCAATTCATGTATTTAGATTGCTTTTTTGACCCAAAGTGACCTTCTTGGCCTCAGTACATGTTGTTTTGTAGACACATTTCTTCTGGTCATGCCCAAGCCTAAGGAATGAATGGTAGTAATCAGGTAAATTTTTGTAGACAAGATCCTGGAAGATCCTAGACTCACCATTCTGAATCCAAATATGGGAAAGAATATTCTTAGAGATATCTATTTCAACACAGATTCGAGAAACTGATGGTCTTGTAAGATTTCTCATTGCTGAATCCATCTTCAAAGGAGTTCCAATAAGCATGGAGATCGAAAACAGTGCTTCTTTCATAAATAGGTGAAGAGGAAGCAAGGGGAAGCCGATCCAAATCGGGACAATTGGGGGTTCAGAAAAGGGATCAAAATCTGGGGTCCACTTGAGAACTCTCATAGAACTTCCCCCAAAGGACCATGTTTTTCTTGCCCAAAGATGATAATAATCTCTATTAGAGGAAAGAAGAAAAAAGATATTCGAAGAGTTCAGAAGTCCGAGATGAAAACCCGTAAAGCCAATAGATTCAAGAGCATTTTGAAAAAATTTCAGAGACGGTCTATGGGATGGAAATCTACCAACAAGCACAAATCGAAAGTCTACAGCAAGAATGTTTACCTCGTTTTCAGAGAAAGAAATCTCCAGCTGGCCGCAGTGATGAAAGCTTTTAGGATTAATGTGAAGATCATGCATCGTGGAATCATTATCTCTAGGATTCGAAGCACTTCTGGCAACCACATCTGCGAAGGATCTCGATTCTGAAGTAGGGTTTATCTCTGGAGAAGGGTTTCGCAAAGGTGGAGATAATAATAAAAATAATAAATATTAATATAATTTAATGTATAAATTTATAAAGAAAATATTTTATAATTTATCGTCGATCAGTGGTTCATACAAATATACATTGTTCTAGTTTTTCTTTTTTTGTAAAAAAACTTTAAGTTTTTTTATTTTTTTTACATTTAATATACCTTAAACATTTGAAATGTAGGAATTCTGAGAACCAAAAAAAATTAGGATCTTAGCTAATCAACATCTTAGAGCACACCACCACTACAGTCATCTTCTATGGATCCCAGTAATTCTGTTCTACCCAAGACTACTAATGATATGGTGACGCTACCAAAATCTATGGGTAGATTATTGGGTAGATTTCTTGTCAGATGATGAGATTTCTTATTAACTTACACCATGTTGTATTTTGTTGTTTTTTCTTAAAAATTTTGTGTCCAACTAAATAAAAACTCAATGCCTTGTACCCAAATAACAACACATATAAAAACTATATCTCAACAATAAAAATCATACCTAAATGATTATTGAACATGAAATACGCTATCATTTACCTAACAACCACTAAATAATGTATTTTCAGATTAAAACACCATAAATAGTAAAAAAGCTGCCACATAGAGTATGTTTGTTTATAGTGAACCTCCTGTAATAGCTTCTAGCACCCTGTCCATTTGAGAAGAGAACAGAGTGCAGTTTTGAGATAGAGATGGCATGAGGATTTGTGTAATTAGATACGAAACGATGGGTAGTGTGACTAGATAATGAGTGAAATAGTACACCACTATGTAGGGTGTTCTAAATCATCAATTTTATTAACAATATATTAATTATAAAATTATATTTTTAACAGAATTTTTAATTATTACAAAAGGTATCATAGAAAAATAACCACATATTGATTTCTGAAATGTAGGAATGAATGCCACATCCATCCAAGTTATGGTTTCCCTAAGAGGCATGTAAGTACATTTTTAGAGTTTTAAAACACTAAAATACACATTTAATGATCAAAATAATAAAAAAATATCGTATTTTTTTGAAATCATGGAGAAACCACAATTTTATTATTTTTTACATGTATATAAAAAAAATATTAACTTTTGGTGTGCTCAAAATGACTCAATAATAAATTTTAAAAGATAGAAATTATTTAGAAACATGTATCAGGGGGTCAAAATAAAGAAAAAAATGTCATATTATCCTGAAATAATAGAAAAAAACCATAGGTTTCATTTTTAGATAAAGTAACTGATGACAAAAAATATTAAAATAAGTTATTTCTATTATGGATGTACACATGTTTTTATAGTTTTAAAACACTAAAACATGGGTGGAACAGTTATCAATATATCAAACAGCCTCATAATGACATGAAATAATTTTAGCACTACCAATGAGTTTTTTTTGGCATTTACACACAAACAACACATCAATCTGATGTGTGGTGTGATCAGATTGACTCAGTTACCAATTCTTAAAGGTATAAAAAGCATTAAAAACAAGTAATGGGACTCAGAACTACGATAATGATTTTGGAATGCCCTTAAATATGGGTAAAAGTACTATTCATTTAATTGTAAAATGTAGGAAGAAATGGTACGTCATTCTGAATGACAGTTTTCTCGTTATGGTTGTAAGCTCGTTTTTTGTGTTTTAAAACCCTACAATTTTCATGGAATGATAAAACAAATAGAAAAAAAACTATAGATTGATTTTAAATCATTATAAAACCACCTCTCATTAATTTTTTATGTGTACACGTAGACAACCTGTGAATTCGACATGTGGTGTTGTCGTAATGACTTTGTAACCACTTCTTAAAGGTACAAAACCCATTAAAAAAGTGTCGGGTGTCAAAACTAGAAAAAAAAAGTTTTATTTCCCTAAAATTAGGGTACAAATATCATAGATTTAATTTTGAAATTTAGGATCTGATGGCATATAATTTTTAATTATTTCTTATCGCCTTATGGCTATAAATTCATTTTTAGTGTTTTAAAAATCTAAAACGTGTGTGGAACAGTCAAACCTAAATAAAACAACCTCATATTGACATGTGGTCATTGAAAATCCACATATGACTTATTTTTTATTTTTACACACATAAAACACATCAATTTAATGTGTGGCGTTGTTGGAAGGACTCAATAACAACTTCTTAAATTTAAAAAACCACTAAATACAAGTATTAGGGGGTCAAAATGAATCAATTGAAGTTGGATTTTCCTAATATCAGGAAGAAGGGACATATATCTAATTTTGAAATGTTGGAACTAATAGCACATCATTGCAAATAATGGTTTTCTCAATATCGATGTAAATGTGTTTTTTTTATTTTAAAATAATAAAACACCCATAGAAAGGTAAAAAAATATATAAAACGACCATATATTATTGTAAAATAATTAGAAACACACCTCTTATTCATTTCATATGTGTATACTTTTTAAAACTTCTAATCTAATGTGCAGTGTGGTCGAAATGAATTAGTAACCACTTCTTAAAGATACAAAAACTTTTAAAAACAATTATCGGGGGGTCAAAACTTGGAAAACGATGAGCGATTCCCCAAAAATCAAGGTAAATGGCCATATATTAAATTTTTAAATATAAGAGCTGACATAATGTAATTCTAAATAATATTTTTCCTGTTATGGTCGTAAATACTTTTTAGTGTTTTAAAACACTAAAACATGCATGGAATGGTCAAAATGATAGAAAACAACATCATATTGATGAGAAATAATTTTAAACCCACCACTGAGTTATTTTTGATGTGTACGTATATAGAACATAGTAATTCGAGATGTGGTGAGGTTAGAATGACTATGTAACCACTTCTTAAGGGAATGAAAACAATTAAAAATAAGTCTCAGGGGCCAAAACTATGAAAAAAATGATTGATTTCCCTGAAATTATGAGAGAATGGATTTATATTTAATTTTGAAATGTATTAAATAATGGAATGTCATTCAGAATGATATTTTTTTCCATTATAGTCATAATCACGTTTTTAGTTTTTTAAAACACTAAAACATGCTTAGAATGGTAAAAAGCTTAGAGAACAACCACATATTTGAAATGAAATCATTCAAAACCCACCAATTAGTTATTTATTATGTGCACGCAATGACAACACAACAATATGACATGTGGTGTGGTCGAAATGATTTAGTAACAACTTCTCAAAGGTAGAAAAACCTTTCAAAACAAGTGTTGTGGGGTAAAAACTGGGAAAACAACATTGGAATGCCCTGGAATCATGGGGAAATGAATGTATATATAATTTTTAAATTTAGGAATTGACAACACTTCATTATAAAATATGGTTTTCCCAATATATCCATAAATTATTTTTAGTGTCTTATAAAACTAAAACATGCAAGGGAGGGTTAAAACCATAAAAAATGACCTCATATTGACATGAAATCATTGGATAATAACTGCTGAGTTATTTTTGACATGTAGACATATAAAACACATCAATCTGAGGTTTGGTGTAGTTATAATGAATCAGTAACCACTTCTTAATGGTACAAAAACGTTTAAAAACAAGTTTTATGGAGTCAAAATAAGAAAAAACATCATATTTCCCTAAAATCTTGTCAAAATGGGGGTATATTTAATTTTGAAATGTAGGAACTGACGAAATTTCATTTTGAATGCATGTTTTCCCGTTATGGACATAAATGCATTTTTAGTGTTTTAAAACACTAAAATGTGCCTAGAACGGTCCAAATCATGGAAAAAACTAATAGATTGATGTCAAATCATTGGATAACCACCGCTATCTTATTTTTTAAATAAATGAAATGCTTTGATATCAGTGTATTTAAAAAAAATATCAAGTAAATTTCAAGCAAACCTCACATCGCTTTAAAAATAAATTAGAATATTTACTTCTCCCTTTGTAGTTTAATGTTTTGAATCTTATATTAAATAGTTATTATTATGTTTTCAAATTATTTTGAATTATATATTATTTGTTTTACATAAAATGTCTTTTGTTTCAATAACGAAATAAAAAATATTACGTGTATCATTGTGAATATATTCTTTATGTTTTGATTTTCTCATTTATTTTCTTAAATATTATGGTTTTCTTTTTAGGTTGTAGATGTTAGCTGTAGGTCAGAGGAATTCTATTCTGATCCATGATATTCTATATAAGGAAGTCATAATAATAATTTATTGTTTTTAGTTCTAATTTTTGATTTTATTTTTTTTATTGTGGATGAGATGATGTGGTCGGTTTTAGTTTATGAGATGAAGTAGAGATAGATAAATGTAGTGGAGGTCGTGATTTTGATGCATATTGTCTATGACATGGATTAAGAGGAGGTAGACAAATGTATTGGTTGATAGATGTATGGGTTGACTGATATAGAGGTTATGATGATTGTGGATGTTTTTATATTTGTTATATATGTGTGATGTATATTTTATTTTTTATCATATATTCATGTTTTATTTTATTGCATGTCCCTTTAATTATATTTATAGTTTTTATTATTTTTTTTAATTGTGATTTAGCAGCTATTTTTAGTAACCACCGCTAAAAACATTAAATTAATTATTCTTAGTAGTGGTTACGATTAACTGCTATTGAATATATCAGTGGCACTTCTTTAAATTTTTTAAATATTTATATAGGATATTTTTTTACAAAAAACCACAGCTAAATAAAAAATACATCTATGCTAAATAACATAAAATAACACAGTAAAACTGTAGTGAAATTATTGAAACCACTACTAAATAAAAAAAGCCACCGCTAAATACTCCAAAATGACACATAGTAAAACGGCCAAAAAATCTTTGAAACCACCTCTAAATGACTAGTAACCATCCAATACATGGCGGTTTTCTGAAACTGTCATGATAATAATAGGCATCAGTTTAAGACGCCTCAAGTCCAAAAAAAACCACTACTGCTACCCCTTTTTATAGTGTTAAAAGTGTTGTTTGAATACAGCCTTTGAAGGAGTATTTGTTCTGGAACACAATACTCCATATACTAATTTTTAAACATCCACTATCTAAATTTAATCATTACTATTATATACATTTTTAATTAAACTTTTTATTAAATTTTATATTTCTACATCTTGATTTACTAAAATAAGATATTTATAAATCTTAGAACATTCAATTTTCAATGTTATAATTATTTCTCATGATGTCTATATTTTCACAGAATGCACTATTTTACTCGGATCATTAAATTAGATAGTAGATCATAAATATAAATAACGTAAACACAAAGGGTTAGATGAAATTTGTAATAATATTTTAAAAACAAGAGCCTCAGCATGGTTAGTGATGACTCGGAAAGTGGAACCAAGAGACCAGAGTTAAAATATAGGAGGAGACATAATTTTCAAGTACTATAGTAGTAATGTAGCAGGAATTGTTATAGGTACTGTAGCAGGAACTATAGCATGTACTATTCAGTATTGTATCAGTTAAAACTATTCATCTATTTGGGATTTCAGGACAATGGTTTGATCCTCCAATCCTTCGAGGAATTCAGGCCACCCAAGGACTTCGGGCCAGTAAGTCTTTTTGGCCACCTTAAGGCCTTTAGGCCTCCTTAATGCCTTCAGGATACGTCAAGGATTTCAGGCCACCTAAAATTGTGATTAAAGGAAAATGCAGACTCTACAAGGAGTATACTGTATATTAAGATTTAGAGTAGGATAATTCACTAGAGCAGAATCTATCATAATTGATAGAAATAAAGGGGATGGAATTTTCCATTAGGACCAGCCTGTGCATGCATGATAAGACTAGCTGAACATCCATGCGAATGTGTAGAGCTGACATCACAATGTAGAAGCTAAGTAGGGGAATCTCCATCTAGTTATAGTCTAGATGTTTCCTCTAATACCAATGGGTCATGTAATCTCTAAGCCTACAATATTTGTAAGAGTTACCTCACATCCCTTGAAAGGGGGGTTATCAAAAATCAAAAAAAAAAATGAGGCCTTTGGGCAATTTGGCTTATAAGCTTATTTTAAAACAAAAATTAACCCCCCACACACACACTCATGCAAACGCACACACACACGCACACTCTCTCTCTCTCTCTATTTTAGTATTATTATCATTATACTTGGGACAACACTAAATTTCACATGACCCAAAACTTAATAAAATATTATATACTTTTATTTCATGTGGAATTCACATTATTGGTTAATGAGACGTCCAAGAGTAAGTGTAGAGTCTAAAACTATGTTCACTAATTAAAGTTTTCCTTGTGTTATTAAAATGGAAATATTTGTAGGAATATTGAAGGGTCCCTATGTGAAATAATGACTGAATAGGTGGAACATAGATGCCCAGAGATAGTCTCTTGGATGAGAATAGGTAGTGAATGTGGAAAGTGAGAACCATTTATACCTTGGTTATATAAAATTTTTTAATATGATTTATTTCTAATATTTAATTGTGGAAACTATGTAATTTTTTAAAATGTGATTATGTTTTAGAGTTTTATACTCAATGTGACGTAGAAAATGGTTTTTGAGTGGGGCATTTTTCCCCTATGTGGTGATATGCTAGAAATTATTCTAGGGAGATGTTCCATTTTAAGATAATATTATTACTTTTTTTACTCTGTAACCCCTATTTTGATCATTATTTTATTGGGTTTTGTTTAGGGGTGTTTCGGGAGAAAATTTGGAAAATCTTGGAAGTTCTTCAGATTTTCACAATTGGGGCACGGTTTTCCAAAACTGTATGCCCTACTAGTGAAAGTTGTAAAAACTCAGATAGTGAGGGTTTACATAGATGGTGCATGGTTTGGTAAACCATTCACCCACAAATTAGAAACCATGAAACCCCACTAGTATGGGTTCTTGATTATGATTCACAGATTGACAAACTATGTGTCTTTGACCAAGAAACTATGCGCATGATTTTTAATTAATCCAAAAATTCATAAAAAAAATGTGAACCCCACATATAGACCCTTGATTAGGCCTAAGAAGACCTATAACGTTTCTAAGGTTAGGAGGGCTCTCAAGGACCAATTTTGGCTCCTCCCAATCCTTTTTAGGGTAGATCGATGCTAGGTGGTCTTCATTCGGTAATTTCTCGGTAAATTTCCTCCCCCCGTTCCTTATCTCCTGCTCTCATTTTCTGTCTTCTTTAGGGTTTTTAATATCTTCATGTTTTTGTAGGATCTAATATATGTTATTTTAGACCACAAATATATGTTTGATTATTGAGTAATCATTTTCAACTTTCTTCTTCAAATTTTATCATTTTGAACTTTATGATTTGTGATCTCATGATGCTAGGGGAGGTGGTTTCATTTATAATAAAAATTTGATCAACCCTAAATATCTTGATTTAAATTAAATTTGTTGATTTAAATTCAATGTATTTCAGTTGTTTTTTTAAAAACCCTAATCCATTAAACTGGTGATTTGAAAAGGATCTGGCGTAAAATTTTGCGGAAAACCCCACCAATTCCATTAGATTGGGGTGTGGTTGTTGAAATTGATGTATATATCTAAAATTTAATTATGGAAATTAAATTTTAGAATTTAAATTGGTAAAGTGAGTTGTGAAATTATTTTTTGGATTTGGTTTCAAATTTTCATTCTGAGAAAATCATTTAAATTATTTTAATAGAAACTCACTGGTTTTATCCAGGAAAAAATGAATGAATTTATTAAGACCTCATTTTGTTTTTTAAATGGTAATTGGAATATTTTAATGGAAATGGGTTGAATTTTATTTTAAATAGTTTTGAAATAAATTTCCTATTATTTACTATTTTTTTAGTATATAAAATCCCAATTAACTAGTGAGTTATTAAGGATAAACATGTTAGGATGAAAATTCCCTAGCACTGGATTGATGCTTTACAACTGTAACACAAACATACAGGTAGATCTTATCCCTATTGAAATTTTGATTAGTCTTTTTTGTCCAATGTTAGGGAGACATGGGTGCGTATTTCAGTTTTCATTATATAAGTGTGTGAGGATACCATAACCCAAAACTAACATACCTCTTAGAAGAAGATCATGTTGCTCCATTTTAATGATTTTGATATACATATAATTTATTGAAAACGTTTTAACACATACCTCATAAATTAATATAAATTATTTTATTTAAAAATTTTATTAATCCATTTTATAGAAATATTTCTATCATTTTAAAAGTAAGGATTGATTTATTTTAAATATTCTTTCGAACTACCTATCATGTTAATTTAAAGTTGAAATCTTTTTTTGGCTAATTAATTGAAGAATATTATTATGAAATCTTTAATGAGATCCAATGTGGATTTTATCTCACACCATACCAATAAGTATGAGAGTTTTCAGATTTCCTCTTATTAGGTTTGAGTAAGGGGAAGGCACAACTTGATGGTGGGGGTTTTTGTTTATCATTGGTCTTAGAGAGTTGTGTCTGTAGATATGTGGGTTTTTTGAATACCTATTCTCTAGTAATTTTTTTTGTACTTGGGGTTTTTTTATAATTATTTGACTTATAATAAAATTTTACCAATGGAGTTTTCTTTTTTTTTCATACAATCTTGTATCTATTTATTCCATTGTGTTTGTGGAAACATTATTCCCACCATCATTTTTATGGTGCCAGATGATAGCCTCCAACTCATGGGGATAAATAACACCCTTTGGGATATGTTGGGATCAGATTGGTTATCTAGGTACCATGGTATTTGGGTAGATTTGTGACAAAATGGTATAAAAAATGCAGGTTTAGCATCTTGCATTGATGTCAGTATGAAACTGATTAATCTTTTTAGTAGTTTGGAGGTAGTTATAATAGTGTTCATGTCCATTAATCACCATAATGAGCCTTATGTCACTAGGTTTATTTTGGGAAATAAATCTTGAGGATTATTTTTAGTCTTTTTTCAACTTTTTATTTGGGTAGTTGATTTAAAAATCTTATTTACCTATCTGTTGAGGTTAATTTCCCTTGTTTCTATGTTGAGTTTTAATCTATTGTCTTTAATGTTGTCTGTTGATGTTGTGAAGTATCATTCCTCATATAAGATGTGAAAATTGGATCAAGGTGGTATCTATTGATGAACCATAGTGAGAAAATTCTCTCATGGACCAAAATATGGTTGAGGTTATTGTTCATTCTATCCGTTCTCTTAGACAATCACCTGCACCAGTCGCCATTCAGGCTCATGCTATAGAACCTCAAAGGTATGTTTTATAGAATCATTCTTAGGAGTTCCTTCTTTAGAATCAACCAGCACTCTGAGGCTCTAATTATCCACAACTAGATGAACATTAGTTGAGGGATATCAATCTTCTGTTAGACTTCTTAGAGATTCTAGATAAAGTCAAGATCAAATATTCCAACTTCAAGATAGAGGGACCTAGAACGATATGGTGGGATTCAGTGGTGATGGAGAAGATGAAAGAGGTATTAGAGGGTAATAAATTAAATTTTAATTTCACTGACCAGTTCTATCCAAATCCTACGATGTTGGATAAGGCATTTTAGTTTTTCATACCCCAGTAGGCTAACATGACTGTCATAAAATATGCAAATGATTTCAATAGCTTGTAGAGTTTTCAACTGAGATGGTATTGAATGAGAAGATGAAGACATGACATTTCGATATGGGACTTCAATATGATATATGTTATTATATTTTATTTCTGAAGAATCCTTCTTATGATTATGCATTGGATATAGCATTGATTGTCAAAATGAACCTAGCTGATAACTCAGGGTTGACAGGATTTCTTTTTTTCCTAGTGGAAATGTGATTCCTTTAAAGGAAAGAGGAATAATAACGATTCTCATGGTGGTGTTTCTCAATGGAAGGGTTCTTCTAGACCTCCTACAGTTCCAGTATGAGTCCCTTTTATTAATTACTAGTTAGGAAAGCCAAGGAATTCAAAGTGTGTTTTCTATGAGTAACCCAAGAGATGGGCCTCTAGTGGAAATTCGATTCACATTAAATTGTTCTTCCATGTCTATTATACTCTACATAGTGGAATGAGAACATCAACACCTACTAAAACTGAGGTTTAATAAGATGTTTCATGATAAAAGGGAATCTATCCATAGGCAGCATGGAAGAAAGTTCTTCACATGGTGGAAGAGTCTCCAGATGAAAAAGATATGTGTCCGATGACTATGAGAGATACCATTATTATAGTTTTATAATTAGTGACTTCTTTATTTCATACTATTACATTTTATTCATTTATTTAAACCTGTATTGTGAATATTATTAATATTTATATGGAGATTTTATCTTATGTGATGAATATTACTACACCCCTTATGATAAATAGAGAGTATGGTCTCCATAGTCATACTTCTATTTTCTCATTATTAGATATCGAGATTTCATCGGATTTTATGTTTATTTACATGAAATATATTAACATCATTTTTGGGATGGATTATATAATTTCCTATAAATCTTGGATTAATTGTTATCTTTGATAGGCCTATTTCACTACACCTAATGGAGTGTGACATATATTTTACGGAGAAAGGGTCATGATGTTGAGTAGAGATAGGAATTCTTATCTAGATTTGCGGAAAGGGACGTCAATGTTTTCATTTTATATGGAGAGATAATCCTTGAATGGTGATCTCCCTCTTGTGATTGTTGAGTTTCCCAAAATTTTTCTTTTTGTTTTATCTACCTTTCCAATGGTAAGGTTGGTAGATATTTCTATTGATTTAGTTCATCATACTCAACTAGTATTTATTCATTCGTACCACATGGAACCAACTAAAATGAAGGAGTTAGAAACCTAGATGGATGATTTTTTATATAGATGATTTATATTCCTGAGCGTGTCACCTTGTGTGGTGGTGATTTTCATTGCTAGAAAAGTGATGGTTCACATTTCCTATGCATTGACTATTCACAAATCAATCGAGTCACAGTAAAAAAAATATGCATTTCCACAGATTGATGATCATTTTGATCTGTTGAAAGGGGAGAAGTGGTTCTCAAAGATTGATCTTCAATTTAGATACCATCAGTTGAGAATAAAATAATTTGACATTTATGAAACTACCTTCTAAAGTGGGTATGGCCATTATGAATACCTTTTCATGACATTTGGTCTAACCAATCATTCCACAGTCTTTATAGATTTAATGAAAATTATTTTCCTTGAGTATATTTATAATTTCACTGTAGTATTTGTGGATGAAATCTTTATTTAATCAAAGTTTGAGGAGGATAATTTGAACCATCTTAGACTAGTGCTGGAATTATTGATAAGAAACCAACATTATGCCAAGATATTTAATGTGATTTATGGATTTAAGAAGTGAATTTATTTGAACATGTGGTTCCAAAATGTTAAATATCAGTTGATCCTGAGAATATGGAGGCTTTTATGAAATGGGAGAAACCACAGAATGTTTTATAGATTTAGAGCTTCTAGGTTTTGGATGGGTATTATCACTAGTTTGTAAATGACCTCTCAATATTATCTTATCTAATGACTTCTCTAACTATGAACTGAGTAATGTTTGTTTCAAATGAGAAATTTCTAAGTTCTTTTGTTGAGATTAAAATTATTTTGACAACTGTGTCGGTGTTGAATCTTCCATAACCCAATCAGGGCTATGCAGTCTTCTACGATGCATTTGGTTTCGGTTTAGGTTGCGTTCTTATGTAGGGTGATCATATAGTTTCCCATGTCTCTTGGAAACTTGGGACAAATTAGAGGAATTATCCAACCCATGAACTTGAAATAATTTCTATGATGCATGCACTTATGTATTGGTAACATAACATTTTCTGAGAAAGGTTTAATATGTATTCTGACAACAAGAGTTTGAGTTATATCTTCTCTTAAAAATATTTTAATATCCTCCAGATTCATGTGGTGGAGTACATGAAATATTTCAACTTCAACATCACCTATACCTAGGGAAAGGGAATGTCATTGTAGATATTTTGAGAAGGCATCTCCAAACCCTAGCTATGAATGAATCGTCATAGGATGGGAACTTGATGGCTCTATCCACACAGTTGCATATTGGGTACCAAGAATCATAGACCAAGTTTTCCTTATAAAGTGTCTAGTTATCCTCCACTCTTGTCTTAATGGTTCTATAGGAACAGTATTTTGATGGTGAGTTTTGTAGCATTATATAATATCTTTTTGGTGGGATGAAAATTGATGATTAGTCATTCTCCATGGAGGGAATTCTATATTATCATAATCATTTTCTTGTGTCGTTATCGGTCAGGAAAGTTTTAATGGGGGTCTTCCATATTTCCTAGTGGTAAGTGCACCTTGGAATCATAAAAATGATCTATGAAATGTTTTATCGATTTTGGTATCTAGATATTAGATGGGGTATTGCTCAATTTTTATCTTGTTTTTATATGTGACAGCATGTCAAGGCCAAGATCGATAAACATTAAGGTTTAATTTATCCACATCTAGTGAAAACTTGGATGTGGGATGAGATCACTATGGACATTGTGGTTAGGTTACCACATACCCATATAAGAATAAATGGGATATGGGTTTTGATCAATAGGATGACTAAACCAAAACACTTATTACTGATTCATGATACAAAAAAAATTTGAGGAGTTAAAAAATCTATATGTGAAAGAGAATTTTCTTTTACACAGAGTTACATATTCTATAGTCTTAGATAGATATCCTCATTGTACTTCTCGTTTCTTGAGAGTCCATTAGGAGGCATTGGAATATCATGTTCATTTGAGTATGGTATACCATCAATAATTGGATAGATAGAAGAAAAGAGAAATATAAAAACTTGAGGATAGGTTTCTCACCTTCTTTCTTAACTTTTCTGGATCCTGGGATGATCATTTGGGGCTAGTTGAGTCTTACTTTTACAATAGTTACTAGTATGTGATTAAGATGGATACTTTTGAGACCTTTTATATTTAGTATTCTAAATATTTACTGTGTTGGTTGGAGATTGGTGAAATCTCCATTTCAAACTATGATTGTTTCAAGATCTAACGGTATATTTTTTTTTATTTTTTAGAGAATATTGATGGTACAAAGATGATGTAAGTCTTATGTTTATCATCATTATAAACTATTGGAATTATCAGTTGGTGATCACGTTTTCTTGAAATCTTCATCTCAATTTGGTCATTGAAATAATGGTAGGTAAGGGAAACTTGATCCTCATTTTTTGGGATCTTTTTAGGTTTTTTAGTAGGTGTTATAAGTAGATTACCATTTAAAACAACCACTGCATATGTCATTATTACATAACGTGTTCCATGTAACTCATTTATGAAAGTATAATTCTGATCTATCTCATGTTCTGAGCTAGATTGATCTTGAGGGTAAAATTGATTTTTTTTGTGAATGAGCATCCAGTTAGTATAGTTTATATTAAAACCAATTAACTTCATGGGAGGATGATACCATTGGTCCAAATTCTATGGCATCATGGCTCTGATACTCATGAGACTTGGGGGATAGAGGAACAGATGAGATAATAGTGGGACCATATTTTTGACATGGAATGTTCTTAACTAGATTTATTGGGACAAAAAGTTTCTATGGGGGGGGAAATAATAACATCATGTTACTTTTTTCAGTTACTCTATAAAAAAATTATAATTCATTAGTTGGGTATCATTTTGGGGTGTTTTGGGTGAAAATATGGAAGATTTTGGAAGTACTTAGGTTGTTCGTGGTTAGTTCAGAGTTTACCCAAACTGTGCGCACTTCAAGTGGAAACCATGTAAACAAAGGTATTTAGGGTTTAAATGGTTAGCAAATTTTTTTTGTAAATTGTCTGCCCACTAAAGAGAAATAGTTTTACCCCACCAAAAAGGGAATATGGTTAGGGTGAGGGATTTGAAAAACTGTGCGGTCATATCCAGGAAACCGTGCATGTGGCTTTTAAGTAATCCAAAAATTCATAAAAAATTATTTAACCCCCATTTTGACCACCACTTAGGCTTAACATGACCTGGAACGTTTTCTAGGGTTTATAGATTTCTCAAGGACTAATTTTGGCTCCTCCAAACCCCTTCCAGGGTTAATGGAAGATAGGATATCTTCATTCGGTCCTTTACCAATAAGTTTTCTCTCCTAGTTACATATATCCCACTATCATATTATCTCTTCCTTAGGGTTTTTAGATCTCTATGTTTTTAGAGGATATAATATGATTCATTTTAGATCTTGAATCTAGGTTTTATTCTTGGATCTTCATAGAAAAAGTTCTTCATTGGAGTTTACCATTTGGGGCTTTGTGATTCATGATCCCATGATCCCAATATAGGCTATTTAATTTAAGATGACATGTTTTATTAAAGTTAAATTTCCTAATTTTAATTAAATTTTTTGTTTTAATTTAATTTATTTCAATTGGTTTATTAAAAACAAAATTCCATTTAATTGGGGATTTGAATTTGATTTGGGAAGAATTTTGGGGAAACCACCAATTCCATTAAATTAGGGTGTGGTTGTGGAAATTTATGGATATATGTGAAATTGAATTCTGTAATTGAAATTGTGGAATTTAAATGGTGTAATTGAATTTTTAAATTTATTTTTGGAATTGATTTCAAAGTTGTATTTCAAGAATACACCTTAAATACTTTTGATAGAAACCCCTTTGTTTTATCTTGTAAAATGGAAATACTTGATTAAAAACCTATTGTGGGTATTAAATAGAAATTGGAATGTTGGAATGTAAAATGGGTTGAATTTTATTTTAAAAATTTGGACTTTAATTTCCCATTATAGATTATTGTTATAACACATTCTAGGCTAAGTAGTTAGTGAGTTATTATGGAAAAACATGTTAGGACGGTAATTACCTAGCACCAGATTGACACTTTACACATCTAACATAAATGTATAGGCACATATTATCCCTAGTGGGGGTTTTTTTTATTCTTTTTCCAGTGTCATAGAGACGTGTGAACACATTTTTTGTTTTCATTATACAAGTGTGTGATAAACCCATAACCTGGAAATATTGTACCTCTTGAAAGATGACCATGTTTCTCCTTTGTAATGTTTTTGATATATATTCCATTACATGTAAACTATTTTTCACAAGCCTCGTGAATTTATATAAATTGTTTTCATTAAAAAATTTATTAAGATATTTTTTAGAAATATTTCAATCAGTGAAAGATAAATCATTAATTCTTTTAAAAATGTATTCAAATTTCCATTCCCGTTTATTTAAAATTAAAAGATTTATTTGGTAAATTAATTATGGAATCTTTTTATGGAATCCTTGGTGAGACCCTACTGGGATTTTAGCTCACAAAATACTTCTTCTTGTGGTAATTTTCAGATTTCTTCCTAGCAATTTTGAGGAAGGGGAAGACACCACTTGGTAGTAGTAGTTGTTGTGGATATTTGGTCATGGGGAGTCATGTCTATTGGGACGTGTGTTGTTTATCATCCTATTTTATGGTACATTATTATTGTACTATGTGATTTTTAAACCTGTTGGAATTCTTTTATAGTTCTCCAAATGGAGTTTTATTTTGTGCATGCTAAATTTTATATCTTGCTTCTATTGTGTTTGTAGAAAAATTTTTCCCAGCTATATTTTTATGATTCCGAGTGCTAGTTTTCAACCAGTGGGGATCAGGAATACCCTTTCGGATAAGCATGGATCATCTCATTCATTAGGGTATTGAATTATCTGGGTTGGCTCACGAAAACCATTTCCCCTGGATGGTGAATTATGATATGGCTCTAGGGAACCATGTTATTCCCCCCTGGGGTGACTTATTAGATGATTTCATAGTGGGGATCTATCCCCTGAATGGTGATGTGGTGTGGGGAATGTTTCTTAGGAGGGGCATTATTCCCCTAAAGATGGTGTTGAGATATTATATATAGATTTGATTTGAGGAATTGATGAAGCTCACATTTTCATATATTTTATACTGTAAAACATTGTTTATAATCCCACAAAAGTGTTATTTAATGGGTAATTATCATGTTTTTAGGTTTTAGTGTTATTTTGAACCCAAATGTGAAAAACGACTAATTCTGGATTTTTGACAGATTTTTACGTCAGTGGTATTTTGGTCATTTCAGGAAAAATATAATTCCAAATTTTCTGATTCAAATTTTGATATAATACTTATTTTATTTCCATCACTGTTCTCAACTGGACCAGGAGCTGATTAGTTCATCTAAAGGGTATAAAAAATCATTGAAGATTGGAATTTTTCCGGGCGGACTGCATGGACCCACCCAAGGTAACGGATATCAAACGCGGCCTACACATATACAAATGATGTGTTTCCACCTGGGATACCTCTAGGACAGATAGGGCCGTCTCTACAATAAATTTGGAAGATGTTTGAGGTCATTAAGGAGGCTATTTAATGACATTATTTTGGAGGAACCTTCCTGGATGCTTCGTCCAGAAACAACAACTGAGAATGAAAAATTCATAACTCCTACATACGGCTTCCAACTTAGCTGAACTTTGGAGAGGATACAGAAAAGATATATATTAATAGCATTAATGAAGGGTGGAACGTGTGAAGAGGTCATTAATGGGGTCTAAAATGCTCAAACTTTCGGGGGTCGAATTCTGCCTATAAAAGAAGGTCATCACCTCCTCCTCAAAGCATCCCATTTTTTCATCCATTCCTTCAAGGCACCAAGGAGGATATCTCCACCGAGGGAGGCCAGCCACAAATATTCCAACTTTATATTTTATTTCTTTTCTTTATTTTTAGTTTGTAATTGTAATTTAGATTTCTAATAAATTCATGCATTTTTTTATTTTTGTGTCCACCGATTCACCCTCTTTTCTTCCTCTCATCTTACCATCGTGAACTATAACACTCATGATCATGAGTAACTAATAAAAGGAATATCCCAAGGGATTAATCAGGTTCTTGAACCCAAGACCATATTCTTAATATTCTTTGAGTTAATTCTAAGGATAATTTATAGTGGGTGTAATCCTCACTGTGGTTGTCTAAAGGTTAACTTCTTAATCTACAAACAGTTTCCCTCGATTGAGGAGGTGGATGGAGGGTGTGCTTGGCGATCTCTAAGTAGGATTTTCATTTACAACTGGGGTAGAATGAGGTGTGCACACATACGATGGAGTGTGTATACTAAGAATATTTGAAGCTGGCCAATGAAGGTGCTTCCTGAATATTCTCTCGGGAGAACTTCCTTTCTTCCCTAATTATATTCTGTTTATCATTGCGTGGTAATTTATAATTAAATTTTAGTTTCTTATGATTTATGAATTTCATTTATTTTATTAAATTACATTTATTTCATAAAATATTAAACAACAAAAAATAATTAGATTAGGTGGAATAGAAGCTGTGATTTATTAACCACAAAAGCTCCTCAAGAGAACGACCTAGGTCAGCCCCTGTGCTGCACTTAGCTATAAATATTTTTGAGAGAGTGCACGACAATGCTTCGTCAAATTGGCGCTGTTGTCGGGGAGCCAAGTGGTTTTAATTCACTATTTTTTTTCACATTGTGTAAATAATTTTCCATTCATTTAAAAAAACAACAAAAAAATCATAAATTTCAAAAACTAAAAAAAATCTTCTTTGTTCATGATGTATTCAAATTATGATTATTATGCATGGACTGATCAATCTCAAATGCAAGAAAATTTTTACAATGAACTAGATGCACAGTTTCATAGGATTAGCGATAAAGTGAAAAACTTGGAGGGCCAAATAGAATTGATTGCAGAATATGTACGCGCATCCCAAGAACAACCCAAACCTGAACCGGAACCTGAACCAGAACGAGTGGTGGAAGAGATTTCACCCATCATTTTTTATGCTACAGAAACTGAGGAGGGTGAGAAGGAGATACTAAAAGAATTAATCACATCATCCCACACTCAACCATTGCTCGAGGAGGTCCCAGAAGTAAACATTCCAACTGATGCACTAATGGGAGGTCAACATTTTTTGGAAGAATCTTGGAATAGCTTTGTTGAAGATAACTTGAAACATGATCTTCCCATACTTACTAATGAAACATCAGACACTTTCTACCTCTCTATTGCTTTGGAAGATGAGGAAGAAGACGCACCTGCTGAGATTGAGTTTCCAATGGTCATGCCTGAAGAGATCAATTACCAAGCTGAATTACTTGAAAGGGAAGATTTCTTTATTAATTCTTCATGTTTTAATCTTATTCAAGCTAAATTGTTTTCTGACATCTCTTCCTTTGAAATTTCTGATAAAGCACAAATGGAGCATACCATGGATGATATGAAAGATACCACTAAAGTAGTGGTGATCATGGAAGAAGATCTGGAGAAGGCGGCAGTGGTGCGACTACCTCCTCAACAAAAATTTTCATAACATATGGAGGGGGACACCACTGAAGTTAACAGGGAGCACCCTTATCTTTTATTCCCTCCCACTTCGAACCTCAAATTTCTTCTTTATTCTTTCTCGGGGGTTGGGAACATTCTTATCTTATTTGGGGTTCTCTACTTTTAGTGTTTAATCATGGACATAGGGAAAACACACATGTGGCGGTTCATCTCAAAGAAACCACATCCACCTTCTGATCGGGGATAATCCACTGAAACTGCCTGACTAGGGGCAGTAAAAACCTAGCACCCGCTTGGGGGTCTAAACCAAGCATTATCTCTTTTCTTTTCCTTTTCTCATTATTTTTATTTATTTTTATTATTTATTTTTATAACTTTCTTGTAGTATTAAAGTGGCTGCTTCTAGGAGCTTAACTCAAGGAATCCACTTATAAAATAATGTCTGGTTGTATCTTTCCTTCCCTTTGATTTTCTACCTTTATATTTATATTTTGTTGAGTTGAAATAAGGGGTAGTTAAATTTAAGAGTGGGGGATAGTCAACCTTCTTAGTTCTTCTCATGTGATTTTTATTTTTTATTATTATTATATTTTTAGGATTTGTGAGCTTTAATGAATATTCTTATCACTTTTCACACAACAATTTATTTTGAAAGAGTTGAAATGATTTTTGAAATAATGGATTTTAAATTATTGTTGATGTGAAAACATTTTCTTGAATTGGATTATCAATCATTTGTATGAGTTTGAATGATTATTGAAATCCATGACAATGAAAAAACTGACCCAAAATATTTTTTCCAATCCTGTGAGGTATTCTAAACCACTTTTACATATTCTTCCTAATACCCATACTTTCTTGAGGGAAACTTGAATTTTGTTTGAGAACCAGAATTTGCGAATAATTCTCTTTCGAAGCATTGGATTTCATGAAATGTATTTGAAATGATTGAGGCATCTCTTTGTCTAGCCATATTTTATCTTGAGACCCACCTTTACATTTATCCTTCGTAAGCCCTTAGATGACATGAATTGCCTTATAGGTTTAAGCCACATTACAAGCCAATTTTCCTTACCTACCCGTACTTTTAGTATTTTTGCATGTATATTTCAAGTTTTAGTGTGGGGGAAGGGCTTTTCGTGTGCGTTCTTTGGGATTTTTATCATTTATGGGTAATTTGAAGTGTGTGTCAATATTTTGGGCAGTGGATAATAAGAGAATTGGGCATGTGTCGTCATTTCATTGTGCTTTATTTGATTCATCCATTTCTCCTAAAAAAAGAAAACAAAAAAATGGATATGAGCTTGAATTCCTAATTGTACATTCTTTTATGACTCATGTCCCTCCCAAAAATCAAGGGCATGAATTGTCATTCATTCATTATATTCAATTTTTCAGCTCATCCTCTATGAAAAAAAAGAAAAAAAAAGAAAAAAAAGTTGTGCCTTTCTGAAGCTTTAAAAAAAAGAGGAGAACTTAGATGATATCATTCATTAGAATCACTTATTGGCTCATTTACCATGTCATAAAGATGGGTGGGGTTGTTTTTTACATTTACAAGCAGTATTGAGTGAGTAATTTCCTGTGTTTTCACTTGATTTAATCATGCATTGTACTTAAAAGTTCAACCTCCTCTTTCTAGCTTAGAACATTTTTCAATCATTCTACCACTGACCCTAAGCCACAGAATCATTTGAACCTTTAATTAAAGCCCTCATTATTAAATTCATTTTCATGTTTTACGCTGTGGAGAAATTATAATTTTCACAAACCTATGGTGATACATGCGATTTTCAAGTATGAGTATAACTCTAGATTCAATTTCTCTTGAGTGAAGAGTGACATAAAATTCAATGTGAGGTAGGTTGTGATTGGGCCGTGGATTGATTTAAGAGGTTGAACAAAGTTTAATGATTTAAATGAAAATGAGAGAATTATTATTCATAAATGAGACATGATGGAATTCTATTTTGGATAAAATCATTGATATTTTCTCATTTTTGATTGTTGTGTGGATTTTGATTTGGATGTAAGATGATTGCCCAGGAGTGTAATGTTTAAGTGTGTGGGAGTGATGAAGCTCACATTTTCATATATTTTATACTGTAAAACATTTTTTATAATCCCACAAAAGTGTTATTTAATGGGTAATTATCATGTTTTTAGGTTTTAGTGTTATTTTGACCCCAAATGTGAAAAATGACTAATTCTGGATTTTTGACAGAATTTTATATCAGTGGTATTTTGGTCATTTCAGGAAAAATATAATTCCAAATTTTCTGATACAAATTTTTATAGAATAATTATTTTATTTCCTTCATTTTTTTCTTCTGGACTAGGAGCTGATTAGGTCATCTAAAGGGTATAAAAAATCATTGAATATTGGAATTTTTCAGGGCGGACTGCATGGACCCACCCAAATTAATGGACATCAAACGCGGCCTACACATATCCAAATGATGTGTTTCCACCTGGTATACCTCGAGGACATATAGGACCGTCTCTAAAATAAATTTGGAAGATGTTTGAGGTCATTAAGGAGGCTATTTAATGACATTATTTTGGAGGAACCTTCCTGGATGCTTCGTCCAGAAACAGCAACTGAGAATGAAAAATTCATAACTCCTACATACGGTTTCCAAATTAGCTGAAATTTGGAGAGGAAACGGACAAGATATTTATGAATAGCATTCATGAAGTGTGAAACGCGTGAAGAGGTCATTAATCGGGTCTAAAACGCTCAAGCTTTCGGGGGTTGAATTCTGCCTATAAAAGGAGGTCATCACCTCCTCCTCAAAGCATCCAATTTTTCCATCCATTCCTTCAAGGCACCATGGAGGAGATATCCACCGAGGGAGGCCGGCCAAAAATCTTCCAACTTTCTTTTTATTTTATTTCTTTTCTTTATTTTTAGTTTTTAATTGTAATTTAGATTTCTAATAAATTCATGCTTTGTTTTTATTTTTGTGTCCACCGATTCACCCTCTTTTCATCCTCTCATCTTACCATCGTGAACTATAATACTCATGATCAAGAGTAACTAATGAAAGGAATATCCCAAGGGAGTAATCAGGTTCTTGAACCCAAGACCATATTCTTAATATTCTTTGAGTTAATTCTAAGAATAATTTATAGTGGGTGTAATCCTCACTGTGGTTGTCTAAAGGTTAACTTCTTAATCTACAACCATTTTCCCTCGATTGAGGAGGTGGATGGAGGGTGTACATGGAGATCACTAAGTAGGATTTTCATTCACAACTGGGGTAGAATAAGGTGTGCACACATAATATGGAGTGTGTACACTAAGAATATTTGAAGCTGGCCAATGAAGGTGCTTCCTGAATATTCTCTCGGGAGAACTTCCTTTCTCCCCTAATTACATTCTGTTTAGCATTGCATGGTAATTTATAATTAAATTTTAGTTTCTTATGATTTATGAATTTCATTTATTTTATTAAATTACATTTATTTCATAAAATATTAAACAGCAAAAAAGAATTAGATTAGAGGGAATAGAAGTAGTGATTTATTAACCACAAAAGCTCCTCAAGAGAACGACCAAGGTCAGCCCCTGTGCTGCACTTAGCTATAAATATTTTTGAGAGCGTGCACGACAACGCTTCGTCAGGCATTATTACACCTGGGTGATAAACTTTTATATGTTGATATGTGACACATGATTTTATTAAAGGTTCCATCATTTGATTATCAGTTTGTTGTCGTGTCTTTTTCGGAGATATTCAGATTTTCCCAAAAGAGGTATGGTTATTCACAGGTGCTACTATGATAAACTATAAACAAGGGATATTTTATTTTTATTTTTTATTTACTTATTATTTCACATAATCAAATACTTGTTATGATAGTATATATTTAGGTATAGCATTGGCGGTGCCCTACTGATTTGTACCCACACCCTAATCAGGTTACTATAGGCAACCAATTAGACTTCATTTTTTCAGGTTAGGATAATGGAAATGGTCGTATTCTTGATGGAAGTTCTATTTATATGGGATGGAATATAGGATATGGGACCAGTCCATAACGTGGGATCATTTTTCAGTATTTCCCCAACTTTGTTACTTTTATTATTTTTTTGAGCCTTGATGCATATGATCTACCCATAGTGGAACCAAATGATTATTATAAACCTTTATTAAAGGTAAAGTTGTTTCATATCAATATATCTAGTTTCATATAATTTTTTATTGGTGTTTATCTATGATGTTGATTTATGAAGATTTATCTAGATGGTTGTTAATTTTCATACTTACACTACTATTTATTATTATTCGATCCGTGGGGTATAGTATCTCCAATATATAATAAGACATATACTACTAATCGATCAACTATGTAATATTTGGAGGCTCACATTAAGTATGTAGTAACCATATCATGTTATAATGGTGGTGAATCAAGTAGGGGATGTTAAAAGTGGTATCAATTACATTTTTCCTTTTCTTTTGATTTTCTATTTCAGAATGTTAGTCAGGAGATGGGATTTTAATGGAACTTGATATGGATATTATTCCTGGGAATATCTAACAAATATATTAGGGGATTCCATGTAATAAGTAATGGGACTTTTATTCTTGGTTTCCTCTTTTATGATTGGATTACTTAATAAATATGATGCACTCATTCTGAGTTGTGATTTATTGGATTTTACTACTAGATCGAGTAGGTAAGAGGGAATTTATTATTGAATAATTGTAAACACATAGGATTAACATTGAATATGTTTATGCTCCTATGATCATTTATTCTAGGTATGGCATAAGGTTAGGTTATTTAAATTGTTAGTAACACCATATATTATGTTTTCCAATATAACTTAATGGAGGCATACTATATAACTAATTACTTAGAAGATTTTATTATCCTTTTTTGTAATTAAGTATCCTATTATCAATCATAATAGTTAAATAAATTGTCAATAGAAACTTATAAATTGTTTTCCTTTGTAACTTATTATTTTTATTCAATTTAACACAACCATGGTCATAATAATATTATTAAATGCTAATCAAAATGAAATGATGTTGATCCTACATATATTTAATTATGGACCCAAAATAAGTAAATGGGGCTAGAGAGGGATCCCAAGTTTTGATACCTCTATGAACATGGGATGGGTATATAGATTAGTGGGATGATATGCCTGTTGCTACATACCATAATCTATAATGTGGAAATTTTTTATAGTGGTGTGTTCTGAGGTGTGTGTTTGGTGTTGTAGATACATTCCACAATAATGACCACCAACATAGCACCAAAAAGGTGGGGTTTGGAATTCCCCTCTAATAGTGAGACAGAACCCCCTATTACACCATCACTAAATATCGATGATATACTATGTGAGAGATTAATGTGTGTTATAATATCCTTCGATAGAGAGACTTTAACTTCCATGTTTTAGATGTCATGGGATTTCTACATTTATCACCCACCATTTATTATAGGGGTGTATTTTCCATTAGGTACTGAGCTCAGGGTGGATTCAATTTAGAGGATTTTTTATCATTTTTAGACTCCCATTTAAAGGAGGGTTGGGTGGTTGACTTATATTTTATGAGGCCCATCTAAGCACCATTGGGATATTCTAGCCCAAAAAGAACAGCATGTGAGAATATATTATTGGGACTTCTAGAACTATCTTTATTATGATTTATTATTGGGTACCATGAAGGTGGATAGGTCATAGGATTTGATACATCTGACCTTGGGAGGGATGTTAGTTATAATGTTTGTAGCATGCTTGATAGTGTTCTAACATTTCAACCTAATGTTTTTAGATATTATAAATCTAGGACTATGACCCATGATGATGGTTTGAGATAAAATATTTGGGAATATCTGGAATACCTTTTCCTATATCTATTCTCCATGGTGGTGAATTGATCCCTCATATCTGAGAGCAACCAATATAAGAGTACAACATCTGGTTAATTGGATTATATTGGAATAATTAGTAGTGGGTCCTTAACTAATAGGAAGTTACCATTTTGATAATTCACACTAGGGTTGGGCTGGATAGTGTAGCCAAGGTAGTGGTTCATCACATCCCCTATGAAAGGATTCTCAATAGAGTTTTACCTGTGTATTGGGTATGGTAATGTTTATAGCGACCCGACCTGAATTAAAAACTGAATAGTGATTTTGGACCAAGTTCCACTGGACTTTGGGGCACCTACTCATATACCAAAGGCCTCTAACTAGAAGTAAAGGTGTAATAAAGGTAATAGTGGGGAGACTATACCCTCAAGTAAACATATAGTAATGGTTCAAGCAGCGATATAATAAATAGTGGAAGAAATGACTCATCAAACATGAACTAGACTTTCATAGGACAGAAACAAAATCAACAATAAGAAATACTGGAAGCATAAGTAAACAATGTCAAATAAATAAATAAACATCCAAACATACCACTTTTTTCCACTAAAAAATCATGCATCCAAAAAAATCCATACAATAAAATATCCAGAAGGGGTCACCAATGGCTGACTACAATATAAAAATATATCACAAGCATGCTAAAACTGAAAATGGAAACTAAAAATAAACTGTAGGTTAGGAAAGAACAAATAGTCCCATACCTTCCATCTCATGAAAAAATACCACTAAGATACATCGTCGGAACCTGAGCCTTTACCTGAATGCAAAATCATAAAGTCTACATGCGTCCTGAAGGGCCCCTATAGGGTGAGAGAATGAGTATTTATAGGGTAAACCCTATATGTGTGTACCTTAAATTTCTGATTAAGAAGCTGTGAACTACAAATAAATAAAACAATCCATGTTAATATAAATAAACATACACTTTTATAGTGCTAAAAACACAATACAAAGTTGTCGCCTACCTTGGAAAACTTTTGAATGTTTTAGTGGAGAGGATCTTTAACTCATGGCCCTAATGAATGTCAGCTCTGGTGAGCCCTCAGGTTCCACCCCAAAGAATTCATTTGGAACCTCATGTCATCATTCAAGTAATTGACATCCTAAAGGAACACCCCAGAAAATGGAATCCTAGTCCCTCAGACCCCTACTTGAAATCTCTTGTTGGCTCAAAGATCAACATCTTGAGGAACAATGATATTTTTCCTCAAAGTAAAATCATCATTGAATAAAATTAAAATATCCTGATAAATAATAATATGCAACCTCCAAATTGATCATGTCCTAATGACCTCAATTATGGCAACCCTCAGCCCCAAACCGACGGCCTAAATGTTGTCATCTGATAAATCCTCACCATCAACACGGATTTCTACATCAAGTAACCCCATAACAATTACCTAATCCCCAATACTAGGCGCCTATTCCTATAAGAGTATTAAAAAAACCTCATCACTGAGTCAAACCATGTTCAAATGACTCCAAATGGAACTTTGGCCAACCTGGGTGACTGACATCACCAATTTAGAACCCAAACCATATCTAACTGGCACCTCATGATTCTATGACCAAGTTGCTGAAGTTCAATGGACATGCCATCCCATTTAATCTATTCCAAGACCATAACCTAACAACCATTCCACCTCAACCAACTACCACGCTTCCTAGCCAACGATCACATCACCCAAGTACCCAGGGCCAAGCCCATCCTAATGATCCATGACCTCAAATTCAGATGGACATATATATATCAAACTTCAGAACAAGACATTCATGATCCCATGGATCTCTTCAATACATTCCAAGAAATTTATATATATATATATAATTCAATTCAATTTAAATAAAATAATTCAATGAAATTGAATTAAAAAAATTGATTAAAATAAACAATTGAATTTAACATAAACCACACATCTGACTACACTACCCAAGGTCCAATGCCCCTCGCATGGATCGAACAACTTTTAGTATCGAGTGAGATTTCATAAAGGTATATCCTAAGGTATATCATGTTTGTGTCTTGTGCAGATCACAAGCCTTTTGACGGAGTCCCAGGAGAACCCAGAGCAGGCGGAGCTTAGTGAGCGAGTTGACCGTGGTGTTTACCAGAGCTGTGTCGAGGGAGCTTTCCAGCGGGAGTTTGTGGCAGTTTTCCCCTTCTTCAGAGCAGGTTGGACGCGCTTTGTAGTTTTCTTTTGGTGGGCCATGTTTTTCCCTTTGTACTTTTGTTGTTTCCCTCTGGTTGTGGGATAGTGTATGCATGCATTTACTTTCCAGTTTCTATATCTCTGCACTGTTGCATGGAGGTGTTTTTGGGTGTGTGTGTACTGGTACCTTAGGCTAATGCCTCCCATGTGTGTGATAGCCTACTCGGCGCTGGTCGCCAGCCCCTGGCCTATTGGAGGAGGGCTTGGGAAGTCGCGGCGCGAGCCCCGTTGGGTGGGGTCGTGAAAGAGTGTAAACCCCTTAAATTATGGAATCTTTCTCAGTTAACACCTCATCATGATATAATTTCCCCCCACCTAAACACTTGAAAAATATCGTAAAAAGGAATGAAACATCTATATTAGAGTTGTAGACAATGAAACATATAATGTTAGCCTATAACACTGACTTATTTGGAACAAATTAATGTTTCCAAAGAACACCATTAAAATAGGACAAAAAATAGCATGGATTTAGAGGTACATGAGGTAAGGAAAAAGTTCAATTTAATCATGATATATGATAGACTAGTCAAGAAATATTAAACATAATTGATGGGTCACTGAATTGAATAAAGAGGGAGGAGATACCTCACATCCTATCCAGAAGAAGAACAGTGGGATAGAGACCCCCTACTATGTGTGACTAAGGAGGGAGAAGAAAGGAGAAAAAGAAGAAAAATGAGTTAGGGGTTGTTTGGTAATTTCACCAATTTAATGAATTGTATGGTCATCTCACATGGTTTTCCAATTCATGCATCTTATACTTCTTTGATGACATGGCCCACATGGTCACCTTGTATGATTTTCCAAAACTGTGCACAAACCGTCCATGCTACAGTGCATAGGACTACCCAAATGTTACTACCCATGAATCTTGTGCACATTTTGGAAACCAATATGCAAACCATGAAGAATAACTTTGATAAACCTAAAAAATTCCACCCGTGGTATTTAAACCAAACCTTCATGGTTTTTAAAACCATACGGTAGTACAAAATTGGGATGCATGGTTTGCACTAAGAGGTTCCATAATTTACCCAAACCATGCACCTCAGCCTACAACTCCCAAAACTAGTCCTTCGAGCCTCTGACTCACCCAAAACACATTCAAACACATGAGGAATTTTCAAAACCTCCAAAACCTTCTATAAAAAGGTATCAGATTAAAAAATAACTTAGTATTAAGATCCATTAAACAAGGAAAGGGTTGGTATAGGCTCCAAACTCCAAAAATTAAAAAAAAAACTATTTTGACCCACTCCAAATGCATAGGAATTTACAATATCCCATAATTAACATAGTTCATTCTAAATACATAAAAAACATGGAGATGGTACCGAACAAACCCACCCTAGAAAAAATGAAATTGGTCTACCCTAGTCCCAATGGCATAGGTCAACTCTCTTAAGGGGGATCCCCACCTTAGGAGTGACCTACCCAAGTCACATCACAAACCAAAGATCAAATAAACTGATAGTCTCTCAACTATATCAAGACTCAAATGTTCTCTTATGTTGCATTGTTACTCCTTCAGCTATCAAGGGCTTCTGTGTCATACATGACACCCATTAGATTCATACATCGCATTGATGCCCACCTCATTCCCATGTCACAGGTGGGACCAATGAGGTCCCACATCTCAACAGATGCTCAAAATTCCTAGTTCCTCACAACTCAATCGATTATTGCATCACCATTTTTCCTATATGCCAAGGTACCTCAAGTAACCCACATCTCCTTAATAACTCTTAGTTCCACACACCTCACATATATAAAATGCACATAAGCTGAGTAGAAAATACTAAATGGCATATGGTTATTCTATATAAATATACCACATGTACCTCATGCACCTAAAGTAGAAGTTCCACAAATGTCTATTCCAAAAAATTGAAAAAGAACTTTTTCATGCCCTTGGTGTACCTATGACCTTCATCGACTCACCAGACTTCTCTAAACCTAGTAGCTCCATGGTGTACACCTAGTTGAAAGCCCGAGTCCCAAAATCCAGACCTCCCTACGGTGCTTCACTAGACATTGGTCAGGGACCCAACTACCTGGTCTTGTTGTCTCTACCACGACCATCATGTGCAGTTAGAACTTGGCTACCACCACCTGGTACCACTCCTATTCCAATATCATAACCCTGATCCTAAACTAGTACCTAACTACCAGCTATCCTATAAGGATTCCTGTAGAAACTCTTGAGATTTTACACCTATCCACATGCCCTTAAATTTTTTGGATGATGGTCGTACTGAGTGTAGATGTGTCCTGGCTACCCACAATAGAAACACACCATCAAAGACACACTCTGAGGTGTTCTTCATGAGTACTAAACCTAAACTCCCACCTTGAAATCATCTCAACCTAAATTCTTTCTATCTAAAATATCACCACTAAATCCACCTGAATCCATCACCTAGCTCGAGTATGTCATGTCTGTCAAGTTTTCCTCAGCTTGGAGCTCCTGGTTTTCCACCTATTGGAATGAGGCCAGCCTAAATATGTTTACATTCATGTGAATGGCATGCCAGAAACCATCCTCAAAATGACTCACCCTCTAATTGTAAACGCTCGCCATGTTAGGCCCAAATCAATTCAATTTAGTGAACGTCGATGCATAATTCATGATAAAATTTCAGCCTATTAAAGGATCAAGAACTCATAATCCCTTTCTACAAACGGAATCTCCTGTAAGAAGTGCTTGAAGACATTACCTCAAAGTCCTTATAGGCCAGTCCCTAATGTCTCCAGCACAAAACTTCATATCCCCAAAATTCAATACTACTCTTTTGAGCATGTGCGTGGCCAGTTTCACCCCCCACCATGGAGGTATCTCTATATTCTCAAAATTCATCTTCATGGACTTCATATAGTTCTCAACTGCATGTAAACCACCCTCACCCTAAAATAGTGGTGTGTGCTACAATTAGAACTCCCACATCATATACCCAATCGTTAAATCTACTACTTGATCTCCCTTATTGATGCCTTGGATAACACGTATCGTGATTGCTTTGAGCTTCTCATCAAGACACTACCCAAAAGATATGATGTTTGGAAGCTACCCCCCCCCCTTTATTATAATCTAATTCTGATATTGTAACTACAAATTACGATCTACCTGGACCTTAGGTGTCTCAACCTGTTTGTACTCATATAACACCCCATCCCCACACGCCTAATGATTCATCTGAGCCATCTAGGTGGAAACCCATTGAATACCATTAAATGGTCAGACGGCCTAGATAACACACACACACACACCGATATATATATATATATATATATATATATATATATATATATGTATGTATGTATCACACAAATATTGAAATTCGTAAAAAGTAGAAACAACACCTTAACCTTACTATCTTTAATCACAACCATGTCACGTGGCATCTCGCCCTCATGGACACCTTACCCACCCTCAACATAGCCAAGTATCAAATATACCACAAGCCATGCCCATCCTAATGAACTGAGTTTCCTCAAACCGACAACCCTCGTCACCCAACCTGGTGATCAACATCAACCCATACAATCATACATATCTAATAATATAACATCCAGTCCCATATATATATATATATATATCACACGTCACAAGTGGATACCATTTGGTCCACTTGGATTGGCAGGTTGAGTAAGATTACACCTAGAGGAATCTAGGCATAAAAACACTGCTTAGTTCCCTTTATTGACACTTTAGACAACCTAACCCCTCTTAGAACAATATAGGTCCCCAATGGAAATCACAAATTGGTTATATCATTGAAATAAATATATACAATTTAAAGCATCCTATTATGTTCCAAATCAAAATAAGAAACATGCCTAATAAATTCACCCTTTCCATAAAAAGTCAAGGTTCTATTATCCCTTCCTTTTCATACTAGTCCAAGGATCACATATCAATTACCAAAACAGATAAGAAATATATTTCAAAGAATACCACTCAAGGTGGAAATCATATCAATAGAAAATTGGGCATTATATAACAGCCATTACCACCCCTGATGACATAGTATGTCAATTGTGTTTGGGGTACGGACATCCAAACATGAGTTTTAAAACTAGTTTCAACCACATCCTAATATCCATATAACCATTACCCAAATATTAAGACCTACATAAAAGAAATTATTTTGGTACTATTATCATCTAGATGAATGCCTCTACTAAATAAAAGTTAAGAACTAATTTGATACCACTTGTTGTGTCTTGACACGAATAATCAATTGAACAATGCTTTTAGGTTGAGTGTCACTTCCCTTAGGCCCACCTCCCCATACACCAAAGGATGTTGACTATCAGTGAGGGTTCAATAAGGGAAATAGTGGGGATAAAATACCCTCAAGTGATGATATAGTAATGGTCTGAGTGGGATATAATAAATAGTTGAAGAAAAGACTCATCAAAATTGAACCATACCCACCCATGGTTAAAGCAAAATAAATAACAATCAATAGCAGAAGGTTAATTAAATAACAAAAAGTGAATAAATAAACATCCAAAAATACCACCTAAATCTACAAAAAATTTGATTCATTAAAAACAAGTCATAAAATACAATATCCGAAAGGGGTCACCAACGGCTGACCAAAGTTTACACATATATCACAAGAATAATCAAACTAATATGGAAAATAAAAATAAACTCTAGAAGAGGCCATAACCAATGTTATGTTATCATCCATCCTATTCTAAATGGCTACTAAGATCCATCTTCTGACCCAGGCCTTTACCTGAATGAAAAATCATAAAGTCTATGCACGTCCTGAAGGGCCCATGTAGGGTGTGAGAATGAGTCTCAGTAGGGTAACACCCATGTTTTTGTACCTTAAGTTTGTGATTAAGTATGATTCAACTTTAAATAAATTAAAGAAAACACATTCATATATATAAACATACACTTAACTGGTGCTTAAAATCAACCAATAGGTTGTCACCTACATCAGTCAATGTCAGAATGTCGTAGCGGAGAGGATCATTATCCCATGTCTTAAGGAATACCCTAATAGATATCAGCCTAGTTGAACCCTTATGTTTTACCTCTTAGGAATCAATCGAAACATTGTTCCATCATTCAAGTAACTAACATCCTAAAGGCACACCCAAGAAAATGGAAACCTGGTCCCTCAGAGCCCTACTTGAAACCACATATTGGTACAAATCCCAATGTTCAGAGGCACAATAATGTATGTCCTCAAAGTGAAATAATGGTTGGATATAAGAACAATTTATCAAGTAATTATCATTCCCATCCTCTAAAATGAGTGTAGTCCAAATTCCTCAACTAAAGTGAACCGATAGCCTCAACATCGTCATCTATTGAATCCACATCATCCTCGTGTCATTCTATAGAAAGAAACCCCAAAAAACTACTTAATATGGAATACCAGAGGCCTATACATATATGATTGGTCAGAAACACCTAATCAATGAGTCAACCTCAATGCACATGACTCCAAATGGTGTTTTAGCCGACATGGGTGAGCGGAATCACCAATTTATAAGTTTAGACACATCCAACTAGAACCTCATGACCCTGCGACCATGTTACCCAAATCTAATTCCCATTTTATCCCATTTATCTTGGGACATTCTTGTAACTTGATGGCCATTATACCACAACTGATGACCATATCACCCAACTAGTGATCACATCACCCATGTTCTCTAATCCAAGCCAGTCATGATAATCACATCACCTCAAATCATAATTTCCATCGCCATTTCAATCCTCAAGCCAAGACCTTCATGATCCCATAGATCTCACCTGTACATCCCAAGAAATTCACACAAACATATATATATATATATAATTCAATTAAATTCAGTTTATAAAATCATAGAAATTGAATTGAACACCTTAAATTACATAAACAATTCATTTTAACATAAACCAAATACTCGGCCTAACTACCCAATGTCAAACGCCCCTCGCAAGGCTCGAACCACTTGTTGTCTTAAGTGAGCTTTCCCAAAGTCATGTCATAAGATCCAATTAATTAATTAAAATTATCCACTTAAATTATAGGTTCACATTCATTCAACACCTTGTCGTGAAAAAGTCACACCCCTAAACCACTTGTGAAATATCAAAGAAAGGTATGCACCACCTGCCTTGGAGTTGTAGACGCAGGCACGTATGTTCTTAGCATCTAACTCCGAATGATTTTTATAAAATCAACATTTTTTATGAAAGCTCTAAAAATATGGAAAAACAAATCACATAAATTTAGATGTTTATGATGTATGGTAAAATAAGAATATAATCATGGGAGACGATAGAATAATCAATACTAATTCAACACAACTGACTGGTCAAAGAATGGAAGTTGGATGGAGGAGATACCTCAAACCCTAGCCAGGATAAAAAAAGGGAGAGAGACCCCCTACTACTAATGACCAAGGAGGAAGAAGAAATAAGGAAATAATTAAAATGATGGAGGGTCAGTTTGGTCATTTCACCCCTTTAATGAGCTAAAAGATTACCTTGCACTATTTTCAAAACAATGTGGTAGATGTGCAGATCCTACTGCTTAGGAGCCACACCCCACATGGTTAGTCCATATGATTTTCCCTAACTATATACAAAATGATCATGCTACAGTGTAGAGGCACTTCCCAAAATGGAACTACCCAAGCAGTTTGAAAAATTTTGGAAACCCATGTGAAAATCGTGTTATATCCTACTGAAAAAACTACAAACTTTCATGCATATTGTGAGTCCCAACCAAAATGGTTTGCCACACTATACAGTAGTATAAAATTGGGCTCTGTGGTTTCCATTGAGATGTTTCATGGTTTATCCAAACCAAGCACCTCATTGATAAGTGATATTATAGAGGTTATTTCAATTTGGAATAACCGCATAAATAATTCATAAACATTTAGATATATGGATTAATGCTCTATATTCAACTATGTCATAAAAGATAGTCTTCAACCTCAATCTATGATGGATTATGCACGCACGATCTTTATTCCAGGAGATTTTTGTTTTCTTTCCAATAATTTCATAGTGTTATAATTTATCACATGATATTTAGAGATGATAAATAATGGTAGATCAAGATAGTTTTGTGTTATAATATAAAATATAACCATCTTGAAAAAGTGACAGTGGGATATTCGTGTGTTTGAGTATACGATGTCATTGAATAATTTGGCTACATGAGTATGATATATGCATGTGGATTCACTCGAATTCTAGTATGTTTCATCTAAAAATATAAAAAGAAAAGAGAAAAAATTTTGTTTTTACAAAGTCATTATGGATAAGGTTGTTACTAGAATTTATTGACATAAAACAATCCTTTTATGGTAATAATTAAATGTTTCATATTGGGATCTACTCAAGTAAAGTAATTTTTAAGGCTGAATCACATGGAAGTTAAGCGCATGAATATTACAATGTACAATGTTTCATTTTTGAATGTGTAAAGGTAATACATTTTATGAGTAAATGATTGAAGAATATGGGAGGTAGTTTTAGCACTGAGCGAGTGACTAAGTTTGAGTGGGGTGAGTAAGTAGGTGGAAATACACAGTTCACCATGATTCTTGGAAGCACTATAGAGGTGGAAATTTTCCAATAAAAACATGGGATGAAATTATTTAAAAGTCACAAAACATGAGGAATGATAATGGGATCAATCTCTTTTCACTCATGAAATAATTAATGAAATGGTTCATGATACTCAATTCAGTATGATGTCAAACATTGGAGAGGTAGATCTAGGTAAAAGTATTGATAGAGTTGTATGAAGGATATTTTTTCCCAATACAATTTCCTGAAGAAGTAAAAAAGATATTTTTACTTGATTACTTATGTGAAGAAGAATTATTAGTTCTATATAATTTTGAGTTTCATGAAGAAGAATATGAAAGTCATGAAATATACATATTTACATATAGTACAGGTGAAAAGAAGAAAGGGATCCCTTGAGCTAGTATATTATAAATTACTGGGTTGTGCAGTATATGTATATGTATTAAGTAATTTGAATAGGAAAATACACATTGACCATTAATCATTTTCATTGAAATGTAAGTGATATTTACTTATTAAAATAAGAATATATTAGCATGGAATTTATGTATTGTTCAATGTTGATATGTTGACCAAGCACAAAATATCATACAATATACATGTATGACGCATGTTGTGCAGTTTAATAGCTTCATGATAAATGTGAGGATACTTTGTAGTTTGATTTTTGTGAAATGATCTTATAGAATAACATGAATCACTTATACATCATGTAAACATTATGTTTTTTTTAATAGGGTTGGAAAATCAATTTTCTAAGAAGAAATTTTATAGTGAGTGACTAGTTGCATAAAGCAATTAATGGAAACAACATTACAATAGTGATAAGGCAGTTGTATAAAGAATAATAATAGGGAAACTATGTAGTGGTCATGAAGAGTGGAAATAATATTAGTGATTGGTTCTAAATTTAGTGTGGTAAATATTCAAGAGAAGAAAGAGAAGGAATTCTAGTGTTATACCTAGAATTGGAAGGTAGTGAAAAGTAATCCTATCATTGCTTTTTACAGAGTGAAAATAAGATGTTATTAGGAATATAATTCCAATCCTGGAATTATTGTCATCTAGAAGTTATTTTTGTTACAGTAATTTTATGGAATATAAAGACATAGATAACACACAGTAAAGTTTGTATCACCTATCTTGAATAAATAATAGGATTAGTATATTGAAGTTCATGGTACATCTATCAAGATCTAAATATGTAACTAGTTAATTCTTATCATGATGAGTTTCAAGAGACCCTTGAGTCTATAAACCAAATTCGTCCTCTATAAAATTATAATTTACATGTGAGTAGGAGAGAGTTCCCCTTAGGTGAGGACTGACCAAACCATAAATCTTGTAAAGGAAATGTACTAGGCATGAAGTTACTATAGCATCCTAGGATTTCCATTTATATATATTACATATTAAAATATGTATATTCAATACATTTCACAAATAAATTTCTATGGAACTTAAGCATAGAGTATTTCAAGAGAATATACACCATATTGTTATTGTATAAAATCTTTTCAAAATATCCCCTAAATATCTTCCCATTTAGTACACTTCAAAGACATACCCAAATTAAACTATCATTCAAAACCTAAATAAATGAGACACAATAAAGGGTGAGATCTAATGGTCAATAGGGGTAAACATGGAACATATCAATCGATCATCATATAAAATAATAAGATGAGATTAGGGGTATTATATTATGAATATGACCTAAAAATATTATATCCAATATATTATGGATTGAAAACATGAACCATAGCATAAAACATTATCATTCCAAAAGAAACGAACCGTAAGAGTGATAAATCATCATAATCCAATCATGAACCATAAGTTCATTCATATAAGTGTGAAACTAATATATCTATAGAAACCATTTCATTTTTCAAGTATAACATCTATGACCATAAAGTCATAATGGATTGGGAATCAAAACTATTTTCACATTTAATAATGGATCAGGCATTATCAACTATTTCCCATAGTGGATCAAGCACATCAACCTATTTCCCACAGCGGATCAAGTACATCTTCTTGTTTCTCATAACTATATCATGAGATAAAAATATTTACCCAAGGAAATAGAGGGAGATATAGGTATCACCCATCAAATAATGCATACATTTTTTTCCATAAATCGTTCAACATTCATCATATTATAACTAATGCGAAGAAATTGGGTTTCATAAGGATTTCATCAATCCATCATATCATAAACAAGGGAAAAATAAATGGATTCCATAATCTTATCATCATCGTAATCATATAAATGAAGAATAAAATGAGTGAATAAGGAAGGTAACATTGTATCATATCCCTAATAAAACATAATAAACAACAAATGTTGTTTTCATTGATGAATATAAATTCCATAAACATTTTTAATAAAACTATCCCTTCCATTTTAAATCACTTCATTAAAATTATAAAAATTCCCGAATGTTAAGGAAAAAAATAATTTAAAAATAACTCTGAAAATTTTTAATAGAATCGTCATATAAAATAGTGTTCATTTTGCAAATAAATTATGTTTATGTCGTGTGTGTTAAAACAAATATTCCTGTATATTTTTTTATAAAAAGTAAAAAAAGTGCCTTGTTTGGAAAATGTCAAGAATATTCCTTATAATTTATTTTATAAAAAGGAAAAAATGGGTAAATATTTATTAAAATTTCAATGTATAAGTGTGGAAACATTCTTTAAAACATTTTTAGAAACTATATACATGGAAGCAAAAAGGTTTTCAACTGAAGATGAAAATAAATTCATTTTCCCCTTAATAACATTATTTTAGAATATTGGGTTCGTAAAGATAATAAAATGGAAGGAAAACCAGTATTATATAGAAATACTTATATTATAATAAAATAAAAGAGTTTATTGAAAGGTATATCATGATATTTCATCTTCATAAACATTATCATAAACAATATCTATAAACAATGATATTGTAACATAAAACTTTTACCACATTTTTAACTTTTAAATTGTAATACACATTAAATAAATAACCGTATATGGATATATATATATAACATAATTATAATTATAATAATAATAAAAATTCATTCATGGGTAGTATATATACACCACTCAAAAGAAACAGGTGGTGTATAAGGCATGTGTCCCACAAAAATAAAAAGTGAGACAACAATCTCCTACCCAAAGTATTGACTTCTGTAATACTCATTTTAAACACATGTGTAATAACAATATGTTTATGATAAATCTATTTTATATCCATAATTTTATATATAATACCATATATGTTCTACTTATAGCCTTTTATTACCGATTTATTAACAATTATTTTTCAAAATCATGGTTCGACAAATAACTGCTTCATTTTTCACTTATGTTTTGGCTTGGTATTTTTAGTAATTTTATTTAAGTAATGGATACATAATATAAATAGTGTTAAACATTACATAAATATCATATATATTTATTATATATATGTTTAAATTAATCCCTAAAATCTAAATATTTGAAATTAATTACATTGTTTGTGCAAACGAAAGGTCGTACGTATGTATGAAGGTTGTTTCCATTTTATTGAAGAATGGAATGAAGGAAAGGAAAATAATATTTAAACTTTTATGAATCATTATAATTTCATATAAATAAAATATATCCATTTAATTTATATTTTTTACATTCCATGTTAAGTGTATGTGAAAAAAATCACATCGCTTCGTGAGGCGGTAGTCTATCATACACACGAGAGATGCCATCTAATTCTAATAGAATGAAAAGATTTAATTTATATTTGGTGTTATAATTAAAGAAGCATAATAATTTCGAAAATATCATATATATTTTAAAATTATTATGATATAAACTTTTATAGGTGATGATGGAAATTGAATAACATTGGTTTGCGAGGAGGTAGTCTGTTGTACACATGGTAGACAAATTACATTCCCATTTATTAGAATAGGATATTAATATAAGTTATCTCATTAAAATAAAAAATTATCCATATATGGTATATAATTATTTTATTATATCATCATAATTGAATAAAATTTCAATGAGGTGTATGAATAAATACTATAGAAAATCACAGTTGAGAACAATATGGCTTCTTCAGATAACCTCTATAGGTTTTCACAAAAATCCTTCCTAGGTTGGCTTACTAATCATAAAAATGCCTCTAAGATGTGAGGATGGAATTAAGGAATTTTTTAATCAAGGTATTTTTTGAATCAAGACTCTTGAAAATTATGGAGTGTAAAGGAAAGGTTGTATCATTTTATAAGTGGGGAGAGGATACAATTGAGATTTTTGAAATGAAAAAGGTGCACCTAAATTTTAGACATGACAAAAGGATAAAAAATGGATTCTTATAGAACCATGGGTTATATTTGATCATTATTTTTACATAAAATTAGAGATATAAAAGTTATAGTTCATTTTTTCCCTTTTAAATTTAGTTTAACGCCAAGGTAAAGGTTTTTTTAACCTTAACCACGATAATTAATTTTTACTGTTTTAACATTTCATTTTGAAAAAAAGTTTAAATTATTATATATTATTAATTATTTTTATTCAAAATATGGAATCCATTTTTAAAAATTCTATATAAAAAAATGGAAAATTTTAATTTAAAATTAAACCCACATATATGATGAAAAAGTGGTTTCCCAAAGATAAATTTTTCATAACTATGAATATTTTTAATATAAAAATTCAACATAAATTTGATTCCAATTAAATAAATTAGTTTAATAATAACATAATTAATCAAGTTTTTCTTTTAAAAATTCTATAAAATGTTTAAATTTGTAAATGCTTCAAATAAAAATACGGTTTTCAATAAAAATCATTATTTTTTACTATTCACTGAAAAAATAATCTTTTAATAAAATTCACTACAAGATAAATTTTACATGTAGATTTAAAAAATGTTTATTTATTAGTCAAATAAATTTTTTTAAATTTTTAAATAATACATATGTTATTTTTTCACAAAAATCAAAAAAATATTTTTGGAAATAATAGTATTTTTCAAACATATAAAAACTTTACTAAAAATTAAGTACGTTTATTTCAATAGGATTTATTTATATAAAACTATTATACATAATTCCTAAAATTTAGTTATCCATATTCATGCCCCTATGTTTAATGGTTAGGTTAAAATAGTCATCTTTAAATAATAACATTAAAAATATGTTGTGCTTTATTAAAACTTGATGTTTCATATAACGCAATCTATCAATGAAATTAAATTTATTCAAAAAATATATACTTCATAAAAACTAAGGGTGTTACATTATACCTCCCATAAAATCAATTTTACCATTGAAAGTTTTTACTCTAATATAAATAAATAAGGATAATTCTACCTCATTATATCCTCAGGTTACCATATTGCATCTTCAAATTTGCATTTTTTTTATAAAACATTGACCTGGAGAGTGGTCTTGTATCGTAGAACTTTCTATCTATGATCCAAAACCTCCCAAGGTTGTTCCCCAAATAAAATTTATTTCTCCAGTGGTATGACCACTAAGTTTTATACATGTGACGGTTTAGTTATTTACTTTCTTAGGAGAGACACATAGAACACATCATGGACTTGAGAGAGGTTTGGTGGAAGTGTGTATCAATAAGCTACCATCCCAATATAATCAATAATTTAAAAGGTATTCATATACATAGGTATTAGTTTTACATTCTTTATAAATCTCATTTCCTTCTTTAATGGATAAATCCATATGAACACCTTCTCACTATCTTCAAATTCTTAATCTTGTTGATGATTGTTAGAATAATTTTTCAATCAAATCTGGGTGGACATGATGTGTTTTTCATTATATCTAACCTTCTATTTCATTTATTTATCCATATTATATCCCAATGTCTTTATTTCTATAAATTCATCCTAAAACATTGGAGTTTTACACATCCTTCCATAGAGGGATTTTTAAGGATCCTTCTCAACACTCGATTGAGAGCTATTATCATATGATAACTCATCCAATGGAATGTGTTGAACCCAAAACCATTTAAAATCCATATAAAAAGATTTTAGAATATTCTATAGGTTTTTAATTTTTCTATCAGTCTGACCAAATTTTTGAAGACTGTACATAGTACTGAAACTCAACTTAGTATAAGGATCTTGTTGAATACTTCGCCGGAACATTGTGGTAAGTCTCAAATACGGATTAAACATAATAGAATGTGATACACCATAAATTTTTACCACTTCCTTAATATATATGATGTAAACATGATCTAAAGATAGAAATAATTCTATAGAGATGAATTGTGCTAACATTGTTCGGTAATCCACAACAACCCATATAGTGTATTTCCCTTTAGATGTTTTGGGGGATCTAAAAACATCCATGGTGACGTTTTCTCATTTCCATTCTAGTATGAGAAATATTGGTAACCTCCCCTTATAATTTTTTCTCTCACCCCCAACTTTCTGAAATATGAATCCCCAAGATAAAAATTATGCAATATCTCTCTTCCTGTCATCCCATCGTAAATACTCTTTCAGATATCCATACATATTTGTACTTCCATGAGGAATAGATAATTATGAATTGTAATCTTCTTCTAAGATATAATTCCTAAAATCTGGTATGGATTTAACACATACATGGTTCATAAACCTTATCATTCATTCATAATCAATGTTAAACTCAAGAACATTTCTAATCTTCTTATACAGCTCTATTTCATCCTTTTCCACCACTTTAATGTTTTCATGGATATATGGGAACACACTAATATGTGAAAGATAATATTTATCCCCTTCATTCAATATTTCTAGATATATCCTTTGAAATTACATAACTATAGGATCTTTTGTGAGGATCATAATAGATGACCTTGCATTATTCTTTTAACCCAAATCATCAGCACCCTTGTTATCTATCTCAGGGTGGTAATGTATTAAACATTCATAATCATTAATCAGTTTCAACCATCTTCTCTATTATATGCTCAAATCCTTATGTGTGAATATCATCTGTAAACTTTTATGATCATTATATATATATGTCACACCTTTCTTTATAAATATAATTGCTCTATATCTTTAATGCTAAAAATACAATGAATAACTCGGAATAGTTAGTTGGGTAATTTTCCTTAATAACCTTCAATTATCAATAGGCATAAGTTATTATCATATCAATTTTAAATCACAAGGTTATTTCTATGAAAAAATATATTTTCCCAAAAACAACTTAATATTTTTCTATCAAATCATTTAAAAATAATAATTGTCAAAAATAACTGATAAATCATATACACCAATGGTAATCATTATACCCCTCTCACTCTTCAATTGTGGGTTCCATCTACACAGACTTTATGGATGTGACAGGTTGTCCTTTTTCCCTAAAACTACCTTAATATAATTCTTATTTTATCCCTAAAAATATGATGAACATCCAATAAAATAACATAAATTATCAAAGATCATATAAACCTTGAAGGTTATCGACACCTTTAAACTTACGAAAGAGAATTCCCATAAAATAGTACCTCATGTTGAACATAAGGGTCACATATACCTTATCCTAATAAGCTTATACCGAAATATTAGTAATCACATTAAAATTATATCAAATAAAACCAAAAAAGTAGTGTTTAATACTAAAAATATGATGAAATGTAAACTCATAAACCCTCGATGGTATCCCGAACTAGGATTCATCATCTTAGTCCTTATAACCTCCTTTTCTTAAAATGTCATTTTCAATCTCTTCAGAATTAATAGCTAACCCTTTAAAGTTAAACCCTCGTTTATTATAATCTTGATCTTTCCCCCTGGTAAATAAATTTTGATAAATAAAGGCTTGGGAACCATTAATCTCTTCCATTTCATTAACTAATCTTTTCATTTTAAATCAATGATCACTTACTCAATGGCCTTATTATCATCACATGAGACTTCTTCTTGGTCTTTTGATTAATTACCTTGAGTTCTTTTACCCACATTCTCAACATGTAGGAAACGTAATCTTCTTTGCACCATGGCATCCATCCCCCGATATCTCAGCGAGCACTATCATTCTCTTCTTTGATGTGCCCGAGAGTTGGTTAAGGTTAAAGTTTTTAATCATATATCATGATTACTAATTCAGAATAATCAAAATAGCATTTATTAGATTCATAATCCCATTTGGTTTCTCAAGGAAACATCCTATATCATATTCAATTTTAACATATTTCCTCCTAGTTCTCACTTATTTTTAAAACCAAAAATATAGGGGGAGAAACAATATTCAACATGGGAAACCAAATAACAATGAAAAATAAGTTTAGGGATGTATAAATTAAGAAACCTTATTATGATATCTTGGTCTTAACAAAGTTCATTATTTTTCATTATCTAAATTATTCATGATGTTTCTCAAAGAGCTTGTAAATTTCCAAATAATTTTCCGAGGGAGTGTAAAATCATGTGTGCAACATGGCCCGTTATCATGCCCCATGTGATGAGAGAGTCCAAATTAATGCACCATTTTCAAATTTATCACCCCTATGTATAAATATTTTAGATCCAAATTCACATTTAGTATCCAAACAATGGTGTAATTTCTTGGAAACCACTAACTATATCATTCACCAAAATTCCAGGACATTTTTCATATACTATGAAAAATCATTAGACTATTCCTTGTTGATCTCTTTGGGGATCGCACTAAATTTTTCAAATAATACATTAAAAAGGTTAAATAAAACATTCCTATGATACTGAATATAGTTACATAGGATTTTTATACATAGATATTATATCTTAATAGATGAATATTCACTACATTTCACAAATATTTGCCTAAAACCATAAAATTTTACTGTATTTGGAGACATGATACATCATATTATTATTTCATAAAATATATTCAAGATATCCCATAAATATATTCCAATTTAGTACACATCATCGACATAACCTACTTAAACCATTATTCATAAATAGGAGAAAGAAGATGTAAGAAAGGATGAGATTAGATGCTTAGTAATGGTAAACATGGAAGATATCAACCGATTATCATATGAAAGAATAACATAAGAATAGGGGTATGACATTATGAATATAATATAAAATTTTCATACCCAATATATAAGGGATCATAAATTTGATCCATGGAATAAGATATTATAATTTCAAAACACATTAACCATAAGAGTTATAAACCATCATAAATCAATCATGAACCATAAGCTCATGTAATATATGTGTCAAATAATAATAAGTAGAAAAACCATTCAATATGTCTAGGCTAACATCTGAGATCATATAATAATAACATATAAATATCAACACCTATTTTCTGTTTCATAATAGATTAGTAATCATCACTTGTTTCCTATAGTGGATGAAGCACATCGGCATGATTCCCATAGTGGATCAAGCACATCTACTTATTTCTCATCACTATCTCATGAGATATATATCAATACCCAATGAATGTTTTGGAGATATAGGTCCCACCCATCATATAATACATACATATTTTTTCTATAAAGTCATTCAACATTCATCACTTCATCATATCATAACCCATGAAAAGAAATTGGGTTTCATAAACATTTAATAAATCCATCATGGCATAACCCAATGAAAAATAAATTGGTTTCATAATAATATCATCATTATTATTAAAAAAATAAACCATTTATATAAATAATAATTATGGAGCTATTCTATCATATTTTTAGTAAAACATAATCAAGACCATAGTTTTTTTATGAGGAATAGAAATTCCATTAAAAAAACATTAAAATATTCTTGATGAAAATATACTTTAAATTTTAAATCACTTCACTAAAGTATAAAAATTTACCAAATATTAAGGAAAATTTATTATTTGAAAAAAAAACTTGATTACATGTAAATTAATATTAAAATAATTGATTGGTCGTGATTGTGGAACAATTATTTCATATTGTTTACATTAAAACAATGATTCCTTTCATGTTTTCTATAAAAATTCAAAAGAGTCTTTTTTGAAAGAAGAAAATAATATTCCCTTTAAAACATTTTTTAAAAATTAAAACATGGGTAAAAATTAATTTAAAAAATAATTTTAGAATTCATAAAACTTCTTAAAATGCATTTTTATAAAACATGGATATAAAATAAAATGTGTTTTTGACTGAAGATATAAATAAATTCAGGTTTTCTATAAAAATATTATTTTGGATTCTTGGGAACATATAGAGAGGAAAATGAAATTAAAACATGTATAGTCTAGAAATAACTATATTATAAGAAACTAAATGAGATTAATGATAGTTATAATATAATATTTCATCAACATAAAATTAATCATAAACAATCCCAAAAAACAAGGAGTTTGTAGAATAAAATATTTACCACATTGTTAACTTTTGAATTATAATCCCCATGAAAAAAATAACATCATATAGATATAGATATATATATATCACATAATTTTAATGTAATTATTAATAATATACATTCACGATAAGTATATATATACCACACATAGAAATATGTGTCGTATAAGTTATGTGTCCCATAGAAATAAAAGGGAGACAAAAATCTCTTACATTAAATCTTGACTTCCTTAGTACTCATTAAAACCTATATTATAATAAATGATTTTTTTATATATATAAATTTAGTAACCATAAACTTATATATAATTTCATATATGTTTAAATAATTACCTTCCATTACCCTTTTATTAAGAATTCATTGTTAAAATCTCGTTTAAGGCAATGACTACTTCATTTTTCGTGTATTTTTTAGTTTGTTAAATTAAGTAATTTCATTTTCATCATGGTAAAATAATATACATAGTTTTAAAAAGATAAAAATATCATATATATTCATTATTTATGTTTTTATTTTAATCCAAAAAATTTAAAGATAGAAAATTAATTACTTACTTCATGTTGATAGTAGGTCGTATGTATGCTTAAGCATTGTTTCCATTTTATCAATGGATTTAAAAAGGTAAAGGTAAGTAATAAATATAATTTCCTGAATCATTATTCTTTCATATATATCACATATATTAATTAATATTATAATTATTACTTTCCATGTAAAGCGTAAGTGGAAAAATAACTCCATCGCGTTGTGAGGTGGTATTCCACTATACACACAAAAGACATTATCATATTCAAATGGAATGGAAGGTATAATTTTATAGGAGGTATTATAATTATATAAGTATAATAATTTAAAATATATATATATATATATATAATTTAAATTAATCATTATATATATCCTTTAGAGTTGGTGATGGAAAACGAATTACATCGGTTCATGATGCAGTAGTCCATCGTACACAAGATCAACAGTTTTGTTTATCATTTTATGGAGGAAGAGGATAATATAGGTCATTACATTAATATAATAAAATATAAGAAAATTTTATATATTTATATTATCATATAATTATAATTTATATATATTTTATCTATTTCAAAGAAGAAACAAAATAGAAATGCTCGGTTGAAAATGACACATCTTCTATAGATAACCTCCTTAGCTTCGCACCCAAATCCTTCCCAGGTTATCCTCCTAATCAAAAAATACCTATAGTATGTTACAATTTAAGTAAAAAAATTATTTGGATATTTATTGTCCAAACCAACAAGTTTTATCAGTGCTAATTGAAGTGGAAAAAAATTTCTTTTATTAGAGGGGAAAGGGACACACTAGGAATTTTTAAAAAGTAAAAGTTGTATCCAAGTTTTAAACAATAAAAAAGTCCCCAATATGGATAATTGTTGAAAATTATATGATAAAATATAAATATTGTTTCATAAAATGGTATTTTTAAAAGTTTTTATATCATTTTACCAATTATATTTTTAGTTTAACCCCCGATAAACTCACTTTAACCTTAACTATGGTAATTAATTTTTACAATTTTTACTATTAATTTGGACCAAAAATTATGTTAAACAAATTATAAATTATTATTAATTATAATTAAAAATATGGAATCCATTTTATGAAATTCCATTCACATTATAGGAAAAATTTAATAAAAATTAAACATGCATACGTGGTGAAAAAGCCATTTAAAAAAGTGGAAATTTTCATCAATACAAAAAAAATTAATTTCAACTTTCAAATTGAATTTAGCTACAATGAAATAAATTGGTTTTATAACATAATAATTAAACTATTTTTACATTTAAAACATTTTTAAACTATATGGAACTTTGTAAATTCTTTAAATTTAAAAGCAGTTTTTAATAAAAATTATTATTTCTCACTATTCTCTGAAAAATTAATCTTTACATAAATTTTCAAAAGACCACTCAAAGATAATTTTTAATTTTATATTTAAAGAATAAAGTTTATTTATTCAAATACATTTTCTATAATTTATAAATATTACATCTATTATTTTATCCCAAAAATCAATAAAAACATTTTTTGAGAAAATTGTATTTTCAAAACATATAAAGGCTTTACCAAAAAATAAGTAATTTTTATCAATATGATTTATTAACATAAAAACATTTTGCTTAATTTTTAAATTTTATTTATTCCTATTCATTAAATCAATTTTAATGGCTAGTTTATAATGGTCATGTTTAAATGATAATATAAATATAATATTGTGGTTTGTTAAAACTCAATGTTGGGTGTAACACATGCTATTAGAAAATCTAAATTTACTGAAAAATATATTTCATTAAAACTCATGTTGTTATAATGACCAAATATGAAACATTTTACCCACGTAATTTCTTGAATTTGTTGTGATTTTGGTCCGTAAGAAAATTTTTTATGTGTACTCCTTGCACGTGGCCCTTTGTCTTCAACCAAGTAGAATCACTATGTTTTGTTCATGATTAAATTTTATATCATATTAGTGTTTGATTAAGTTGGTTATTCAGAAAATATCATTTAGTATCTAATTGATAACATGACACAGTTCCCTAATTTCTTTTTAAATGATGGGGAGACACATTATGCACACTTTCCTTTCAAGGTTGGTGAATTTCTAGGTGTATTTTCTACGGATTTCTCAATGAATTTACTTGATATTGGGATTGATTTCATGATTTACTTTCTTCCATTAAAGAAATTCATATCTATTATACCTTAAAATATATCCCTTTAAATGATAAGGGAGTTTAAGGATCAAATATAGGATTTATAGGTGAAGGGGTTTTAAAGGTCGAGTATATCCCCTTAGGGTTCTCCAGTCGTGTTCTAAAAGAAGGTGGATTGTTCTTCGAGCATGTTTATAGACTATTGAATGTTAAACCTAGTGATGATTAATAATATGTGTCCAATTTTTCAAAGAAATTATTTATTTAACTAATGAAGAGGGGATATATTGTTCTTCGTGACTGGTTTAAGATCAATTTACCATCAATTCAAGGTGATTCCCTCTAAAATATCCCATATTTTGCTTCAAGGAATGTATGGACTCTATGATTCTATTATGAAAAACTTTTGATTGAAAATTTTACCGATCTTAACCCTTACTAATTTTGTTTTCTATTTATAATTATATTCCTTTCCGGTCATGTTTATCAATGATATTCTCATTCAATTCTAATCCAATAAGGGGCATGCCCAATAAATGGAAATGATTTTGAGCACACTTGAGAGAACCGGTTGTAATCCAAACACTTAAATTGTAATTTTTTGGATCGATCAGGTGTGATTCTTGTGGAAAATGACTACAAATAATGTTTTATCTATACACCCTGATAATATCATGGTTTTGGTTTCATATGATAGGCCTAAAAAATTTTGAGATTCGTGGTTTCATGGAAATGTTTGGTTACTATCATAAGTTCACACATGAATTCTCCTAATTTGAGGAACTAATGACTACCAATAATAAGAAAGGGGTTAGTTTTCTTTGGTTTGATACATGTAATATATCCTTTTATGAGATGAAATAGATGTTTAATACTATGTCAAAAATAACACAACTTGATCTTGGTAAGTTGTACACACTCCACTGAGATGCATCAAGAGGTGGGATAAGAGCTATTCTAATGTAGGATGGATGTGTGGATGCATATAAGTCCATAAAATTGAGATAGAAAGATCATAATTGAATGATTCATGATATTAAGATAGTATAAGTGGTGCGCTCCTAGAGGTTTTCAAATCACTATCATCATAGAATAATATTTTTTGTCTACAATGGTGATATAAACATTAGATATATCTTCTCATTTAAGTTCATGAACCTTTGACAGAGAATGTGGTTTAAGTATTTATATTCCTTTCATCCTGAAGTTGCTTATACCATTATAAAGTGTAAAATAATTTTTTATATGCGGATTAGGAAGGCTTGTGATTAGCTAGTGTCGGATTCAAGTAGCAACTGACATACGAGATCACTCTTTGTAGATATATCTCTTCATGTTTAGGAGTATTAGTTTTAAGTTTCCATTATTTCTTTTTATATCACCACTTTACTCCTAGGGATAGTAAATAATAGTCATCTATCTTATTCTAACTATCATGTCATAAGGGATAATATTTTTGGGGTGGATCCAGCACCATATTGGTCTCCTGATGCTAATGAGATCCTTTCTATTTGAGGTCGTGTTCTGGTCACCATGAGCATACATAAGGAGATGATGAGGGATCCCAAACCTCAATATAGGTTTTTCTCCCATTAATTATTAATATGTAACCTGATATCCATATACAGTATTGGTGGCCTTGGATATTGGAGGATATAAAGGGTTTTATCACCTGGTGCTCCGCGTCTCAGCTTGTTAATGCCCAGCACCAACGATCTCCTAGTCTTTCATAATCAATAGTGACTCTTGAATGGGGATTGGTTGAAATGACTATGAATTTTTTTAGCATATTTTATAATATTACCAAATTAAGAGATGTGATTTGGGTTATTATGGATTGATTAACTAAGGTTTCTCTTTTTTTACCGATCTGATAGACTGTATCGATCGATGAGATATATATGTTATGTACGAGAGATAGTAAGAATGTATATGGAACCTCATAACATGGTCTCTAATAGATATACATGTTTTAAATTGTGGATCCTGTGAGGTATGGATAAGGTAATTGATATGTTGGTTCATATGTGAACTTATTATCATCCTCAAACAAATGGGATGTATTACCATAATATTTGAATATTAAATGAAATATTGCAGCCATGTGTCTTGAATTTTGAGAGTTTGTGGGAGAACCACTTAGTACTTGTAATGTTTTCCTATAATAATAGTAATTAAGATTCAATTAATATAGCACCTTTTTAATCCATATATGTTATTTCATTTCATTAAACTCTATATTGAGTGGAGGCAGTTGAGTTAGTGGTTATTATATTGAATCTCGTATAAGAGACATCATTATATATCCATTTTAAAATGAAGTGCTTTGTGACCTCTATAAGTAGGTATACTTCAAACATATATTGGTTATTTAATACTCTAGAGTTCAAGGTGGATGATTGAGAGTAATTATATGTGTCTCCTAGATTGGGATATTGTCATATTTAGAGGTAGAGGGAATTAGCACCTAGGTCCATGGGGCTATTTTTTCTTTTTGAGAGAATTTAAAAAAAACATACTAGTTAGATTTCCCTCATTATTTTGGTATTGTACATTATGTTTTTCATGTATTAAACTTTTGTGATAACATCCTAAACCTTCTCATGCGATCAGTACTGAAGATGTCAAGCTTGTGACCAATGAGTTGTTTGAGGAGTGTATAGTTTGTATTATGGATCATAGTGAGAATACTTTACACGGAAGTATATTACCTATTATACAAGTGTAGTGGAAACATGGGAATATACAAGATATTATATGGTATTGGGAGTCTGATGCGAAGGAAATGTTTCCAGATCGATTCGCTGATGAGACCTGGTAACATTTGAGAATGTAGCTCTAGGATGAACAACCATGTGTTTGGCTGATTGTTATTCCCCATACTATATTGAGGTATGAACATGTTTTTATTTTTTTAAATATATGTATTTTAGTATTTTTAATCAATTATGTGATGATAAAATATTCAAATGTGATTCAAGTTGTATCTTGGATTATCTGTGTGTATTAAGACATGGAAGTGGTATCAAGGGTGCCATTATATTTTCAGAATTGCATCATAGGAGTTATCCCAAGATAGGGGAATAAATTATACATTTAGCATAAGTATGGAGTTTTTTTATTCATTATTAGTTGATAATTGGATGTTTGGAGGAATTTTGAATCTTCTTAAAAGTGTTTGTAAATTTTTTGGTGTGAAACAAGGCATATTTTAGAGTTATAGTGAATTTCAGGGGAAAATATCCAAAGCCCATATATGGGGTTCTTCATATGTAAGGTTATGTATGTATAAGGGTGATTATATTTGGAAAAATTATAAATTCCCCATATATAAGGTTATACTTATATAAGGGTCCTCCTAATTGGTAAAATTAATAGTCCCATATATAAGGGTATTCATAGATAAGGGGCCTTTTATTTAAGAAATTCTCAAAATCCAAAATATAAGGGGCCCCATACCTATGCGTACACATATGTAAGGGTTATACTTTTTTAAAAAATCAGAAATTCACCATTTGTAAGGATTACCCTGATATGTAAGGGACCTCCACTTTCTAAAAAAATTCCATAGTGTTGGAAAACTCTATGATACATAAGGGTATAATATTAGAGGTTAACATTGACCCTATGATGTGTAAAAGTTAGTAAAATGGTAAGTTTATAATGCATAAGATTCATTTTCTAGAAATATATGGGAAATTAGGAAGTCAAATTCAATAATTTTTTGGGTTTTTCCTTGTGATACATATGGGTAATTTCCAAGTACATAAGTGCTACTTGGTATATAAGGGTCAAAAATTGGGAAAGTATTAGAAAATCCTTGTGATAAATAAGAGTTGATTTTGTTATACGTAATGGTCATCATATATTTACAGGTCCTAGATTTTTTGAATTTTTATATATTATGTGTAAGTGTTCATGGAACATAAGGGTCCACTTGGGAGATAAGTAACGGTCACCCCATATGTAAGGTTCAATACATAAAGATCCTATTATTACTCAAAAATTTATTGTGGAAATATTTTTCAATATTTTCTAAAATATTTATTACATTTTTAAATGAAATATAAATGTGAATTTAGCCTCATTTGGGTTAGAATACTCAAATCACACATTATATTTTTTTATTCATGTTTTCATCCCCAAGTAAAATCTTCATAATATATTTCTAGATATTAATATTGTATGTCGTAAGGAGAAACCATGGGTATGTATAGTTATCCCTGAGCAACTATTCTGTTTGTTTTCTCACTATTTCTTATATACATGTTGGTTATACTCATTTATGTCTATTTTTAGTGATTTATCTTTTTTACTTTATTATGATCATTTTGGAATAAACCAACCAATGTTATTGAACAAGAATCTTTCTATAATAAAAAATTTAGTGTTCTCTAAGTTATCTCTAAGGTCTAACCTTATTATTATGTGTTTTATGTATGGTCATGTAAACTTAATGTGTGAAAGAAAAAAAAATCTTAATTTAATCTTATATGCATTAGTTTAATGTAAAATTCATATTATTCATCTATAGGTGGTCCAAGAGTAAGTGTAGAGCCAAAACCATCAATCATCAAGTGAGGTGTGTCATGAATTGATAAAATGGAAAATTTTCTAGGAAAACTGAGGGGTTCCCTAAATGAAATTATGACTAAGTAATTTATCCATATATTCCTTAGTGTAACCCCAAGGATGAAAATGGGTGGTATGTGTAAAAATTAAGAACCATTTAAAACATGTTATTATAATATTTTGGAATGTGATTAGTGTCTTGTATTTAATTGTTAGGTCCACAAGGCTGAATACCCTGAGAGGGGGGTGAATCAGGGTATGAATAATTTAAACTAAAATATCGTTCTGATCTTGTTTCGCTGTTAAGAAAAACACTCTTCTCTCTCTTTCCTGTTGCACAATATAAATAGAAAGTAAAGCAAGCACAGGACACAACAATTTTACTTGGTTCACCGCTAAAGGCTACGTCCAAGGAGTATACGCCGACAGGTTGCTGGTCGCACCAATTCCACTAAACTTCACTAGTTGTGGATTACAAGGTTCGGGATAGATCACTTCTAAGCCCAGGCTCACTGCCTTTACATGTTTAGGGACAGCTCACTGCTTTCCCAAGGGTCACTCCCTATTTCTCTCTCTCTGGATCACTACCAGTAGAGAGGATCACCTTCGTTCTCTTCCTTTTCTCACTGCTCTTGGAAGGAATCCACTCACGGTTTATAGACCTGTAGGTCTCTTTATTTGCATGAAATAATGCATCTTCCTATGTATCTAGATGCTCTTTTGAATTACACCTTTCACCTGTAGATGAATATCTCCATGCACCAAAGGTATCGGGCAAACTTCCAGCTTCCACGCAGCCAGAAAATCCCTGTTGGAAATAAACCTTACTTTGCACGCAATCCAATCTCGGCGCGCAAGTATCGGCACACAAGTCACAATGGGCGCGCAAGTCTTCCTCAACCACTTGCGCGACACAAGCTTCCGCAACTCCAAACTTGCGCGACTCACTTCCTTTTATGCCCAATTCAATATTGGTGTGCAACTGCCAACAATCGCCCTTCTTCAAATCTGGCACGCAAGACCCACTTGCGCGATACACCACCACTTGCGCGACCACCACACCTGTGCGACGGGAGATCTGAATATTCAAAGTGTTGAACTCCGGTGAGGAATGAATAGGGGTGGTCTAGTATTTGTAGGAAAATTGACCACCCTGCGTGACAGTGTGCAAGTCACCTGTGCGGCCCAGTCTCAGCGCACAAATCTTCAGTCTTCCTAGACACTTGCGTGACCAACTCCCAAACATGCGCAAACCTATTTCCTTTTCCATATTTTGATTTTCTGATCTTGAAAAACATATGGCGTGCAAGTTTCCTATACTCCAAGTCCTCGGAGCCACCTTGTATCTGTTCTTTTTGTACCGCCTCCAGATCGTCCATTCCATTATCGACGTTCTTGAATCAAACATGGATCATTTACATAGCTCTTGAACTCAACATTCCACCATGAAACCCCCTTTGTCAAAAAAATTTTATATCATGTTTTGCATTGTCAATAATCACAACACAGATGTTCACTTTGTCAACAAAACACAATCACCTCAAAAATGCTTCAATGATGCCTTGATGGATTTTTTCCCAACAATCTCCCCCTTTGTGTTTGTTGAAAACTCTTCCATAAAAAGATACAGCATTAATTCTTCAGCCACCATTCACCTTTTGCAATTTTGATAGCGATCAAGGATTTACTCAACACATACTCTAAGCCCACATGAGTAATGCTCGGCGTGAGAAACAAGAGTAAATGAAAAGTTCATCAATGAATCACTTCATCTCTGACATCCACTGTTGACACCAAACGGATACCAATTTGTTCTAAACTGATACCAACTATTGAGGGACTTGTTGGAAGACCATTTTTTTTTTGGAAATATTCTTACCATTCTCCAACACTATGCTCCTTCTTTTATCATGATCCATAGCTGTCGTGATATCTATTCTTTGATCAATCACTTCTAGCATTGTCAGATTTAATACTCTACCCCTTTTTCATTTCTCTCCCCCTATCTGGATGCTCCACCTGTCAGCTTCTCCCCATATCAACCATGATGTATCAAATTGCCACATTGTCTCCCACTTGAATAATCAATGTTTTCTACCCCTTTTTCAATGATTCCAAAGGTCACTCATTTGAAGTCTGTAATAGAGTAGAGAACACATATCATCACTTTAGGGAAAACACATCATAACTCGGGGAGAGGGGGCAGTTCCACAACCACGCTATTTCAAGTGCGTGGAATCGACTAAACTCCCAAAGCCAGTCGATGCCTCTCAAAATCTTCCTTGGGTAAGGCCTTTGTCAGAATGTATGCAACCTATAACTCTGTAGGCACATACTCCAACTTCATGATTCCTTGCTCAACCTTCTCCTTGATAAAATGATACTTTATCTCAATGTACTTTGTCCTTGAGTGATGGACGGGATTTTTTCTAAGATTGATAGCACTTGAGTTATCACACAGGATTCTGATCGGAGAATTCACTTCAAATCCCATATCTTCAAGCTGCTGCTTCATCCACAATAACTGTTTTCATGCTTGAGTGGCCGCAATATATTCAGCTTCCACGGTTCTCAATGAAGTAAAATCCTGCTTCTTTCTTAGCCAAGAGATACACAATCCACCAAGATAGAATGCACCACCTGACATTGATTTTCTATCATCTGCTGAACCGGCCCAGTCTTCATCAGTATATCCCAATAACTCTGTCTGAGATTTGTCAGTATATGTCAAGCCGAAATCCACTGTGCCCTGGATATAACGAAGAATTATTTTCACTGCAATCATATGGATTTCCTTGGGATTACTCTAATATCTTGCTTCTTGGCATGTGGCGAAAACAATATCAGGCCTTGTGGCAGTCAAGTACAACAAACTTCCAATGATTTGCCTGTATTCTGTGATATTAACTGCCTTTCCATCCTCATATTTTGATAATTTCATCCGGGTAGCAACCGGAGTCTTCATCTCCTTGGAATTCACCATTCCAAACCTTTTTAAGTCTTCTTTGGAATATTTGGATTGAGAAATGAATGTTCCATTCCTTCCTTGTGTCACCTGTAGACCAAGGAAAAAAGTTAGCTCTCCAATCATTGACATTTCAAACTCATTTTTCATGAATTCAGAAAATTGTCTGCACTGTTCTTCATCTGATCCGACAAATATTTTGTCATTGACATAAACCAACACCATAATACTTTTATTACTATCGTTGTTGAAATAAATATTGTAATCAACTCCACCATGTTGGAAACCAAGCTTCTTCATGTACTGATGAAGCCTTGAGTATCAGGCTCTTGGTGCTTGTTTCAGCCCATACAACACCTTCTTCAGCCTAAAAACTTTGTTTTCATCCTCATGAATGAGAAAACCATATGGTTCTCAATATATACCTCCTCTTCCAGAACTCCATTCAAGAATGCAGATTTTACATCCATCTAGAATACTTTGAACTTTCTTTGTACTACTATGGCCAAAAATAATCTGATTTTCTCTAGCCTTGAAACTGGTGAAAATGTCTCATCAACATCTATTCCCTCTCTGGGAGTATCCCTTGCACACTAGTCGTGCTTTGTTCTGAATCATTGTTCCATCTTCATTCATCTTGTTGCGATAGACCCATTTAGTCCCGATGACATTCTTATCTACTGGCCTCAAAACAATCTCTCATGTCTGGTTCTTCTCAATCTGATCAAGCTCTTAATTAATATCCTGAACCCAGTTTTCATCTTCAGCTGCATTGGAAAAATATTTTAGTTCCACCTGAGACAAAAATGATATTTTTTTAACGATTTCATTCTTCGAGTCTAAACTGGAGCTGTCTGATCACCAATGATATTATGCCTAACAATTTCAGCTCGACTCTTTGGCTTCCTTGCAAACACAGACTTAACACTTTCTTGTTCATCATCAGTATCTTCTTCTGAGTCAGTCTCTGCCACTTCTGATTTCCCTGTGTTTCTTACATCATGATCACTTTCATCTTGGAACTGTTCACTAGATCATTGATTATTCTGTTCATTTTCAACTATAGTGACATCATTGCTCTCAATAATTTTTCCCAGACTCTTGTTAAATCATTTAAAAGCCTTGCTTTTCCTTGAGTATCCAAGGAATATCCCCTCATCTCCTCATGCCTCAAACTTCCTGTGATTTTATTTGTTGAGAATGAAACACTTACTTCCAAAGATTCAGAATTATTTCAACGTTTTCTTCTTTCCGTACCACAGTTCATACGGGGTCTTCCCTTGCTTCGAACACAACATATACCTGTTCGAAATATAGACCGATGTCAAAACTGCTTCCTTCCAAAATTTCTCTAGTAGGTCCTTATCAATAAGCATTGTTCTGGACATGTTTTTGATGATCTTATTTCTCCTTTCAACCACTCCATTCTGTTGGGGAGTTCTCACTGATGAAACTTGATGCCTTATCCCGTGTTTCTTGAGATAGTTCTCAACTTGAGTGTTTGTGAATTCTGTACCGTTATCATTACGGAACTTTTGAATTCTCTGCCCAAGCATCTTTTCTGATTCCATCTTATACTGCTTTATGCAACTGAACACCTCTGTCTTATGGTTAATAACAAATACCCAAGCCATTCTGCTATAATCATCAATGAAAAGAACATAGTACCTTTTCTCATTTATAGCTCGTGGTGAGATAGGTCCACATACATCATCATGCCCAAATTTAAGCACTCTAGTTGATTTCTGTTCCTTTGGCCTCTATGTCTTTCTGATGATCTTCCCTTGTTGGAAATCATCACACGTATGAGTACGATCACGTGATATTTTGGGAAGGTCTCTAGCAGCATCACACTTTACCAGATCTTCTGTAGATGGTTGCCATAGATGACCAAGTCACTTATGCCACAACTGGTATTCTTCCTCTCTGGATAAGAGGCACATATCTTTTTCTCCACTTACAAGGTAGAGATTCCCTTTTGTCCTTTTTCCCTGAAGAACAAATGTCCCATACTTTCCCATGACAGTACAGGTATTCTTGGTGAACCGTATAGAATGTCTTGAGTCACACAATTGACTAACACTGAGCAAATTGTGACTGAGACCTTCTACAACCAAGACATCAGCACGTCTAATTTCTTTGCCCCCAAACCTAGCCTTTTCTGATCCAATTATCTTCAGGCCTTCATCATTTCCAAACTTGAAAACTCTTTATTTGTCATATTTTATGCATGTAACCAGATCCTTGTTGCCTGTCATGTGAGACGTACAACCACCATCAAGAATCGACACACCAGAATGATCTGATGCTTTAAGGGATATTTCAGCAACTACTTCCTTCTCTGCTCTCTTCTTCTTGCTCCATATTTTTGTCTCCATACTTGGTATATATTGAGAATCATGAAAATTCTCATAGTATGATGGACCAGCTTCATCTTGCAGAGCTGAAAATATGTTCTAAAATTTTAACTCACTTGTCGGTTTATCGATCTACTGCTTGCTAACGTTTTGATTCTGCTTTGGCACATTTCTCTGAATGGTCAAAGATCTGTACCTAGCCATGTGCCCAAATCCTCCACACCCAAAACAATTTCTTTCGAAATATGTTCTAGAAAACCATTCTCTATTTGGATGCCATCTTTGTTCTTGTTCCCTTCAATATCTTTTGGATATGGAACACACATACTGTGAATGTCCCATCTTTCCACAACAATAACACATGATATAAGGTGCATTCCTTCGTGTTACATCAGCACTACAAGTTTCCCCTTGGGATCTCTGAATATTCTAATTCTGCTTTGTTCCCAAATCCACCTTCAATATCGGGACGGGTGCTTGCGGTCTGACTTCAACTGCCACCAATTTTTGTTTTTGATTAAGCCATGAATCAGCCTTAACTTCTAAGCTCAATTGCTGCTTCTTTCCTGCTAAAATACTAGGCCCTTCTTTCTTCTTTTCAGTCTTCGTAACAACCTGCTTTCCTAAGAATGTGTTGGGATTCAAATGTTTTTCCGGGTCTTTAACTTTTCTCCGTAGACCAACAACTTCCTCTTTAAGCTCTTTGATACTCTTCACGTGATCTTCCACTTTTCTATTCAAGCAATCGATCTCCCTTTTCTGTTCTTCAATCTTGAGATTATGCTCATATACCATTTTTGTCTTCTCTGGCCTGGAAGACTTAAGATTTTCAATTTCATTCACTAGCTCAGACATCTCTTCTTCTTGTTGTTGCATATAGAGTTTGTCATCATGTACCACCTTGTTGGCTTTATTTGTTTTTGCTCTCTAGACATCTATCTCTTCAAGTGCTTCTTCTAATTCGGCTTCCATGTCAACTCTCCCTTCAATTTCTTCTTCTTCTTCATCAGTTTCAGTTTCATTCTTTTCTTGAGAACTATTGACAATAGCCACCATTGCATTTTGTCCACGATCTTTGCAGTTTTCTATCCCTTCAATTTCTTCACCCTCAGACTCATATAAACTATCTATTTCTTGTAAAATAAGATTATTCTTCTTAAAGAAATTTCTCTTGAACTTCTTCTTCCCTTTCACATAGGATGAATATTTTTTCTTGGGAATTTCAACTTCATCTTCATCGTTTTCTTCTTGAAACCTTTTGGGGAACCTTGCCGCAAGATGACCAACTTTTCCACATCTAAAGCAAGCAAGTGGATGCATCCCTTTGAACTTTCCTTTTCCTCTTTGAAGATTTGAGGAGAGGAATGACATTACCTCATCTGTCTCTTCTTCTTCCTAAGAATCTTCAATGGTAAGCTTCTTCATGGCCTTAAATGCCACCTCTTTGGACTTCCCCTTTTCCACAGCCTCATTATCATCGTTTCTCATTTCATATGCAACCAAGTTACTATGAAAATTGTCCAGTGTCAGCTCTTTTGGATCTTTATCTTCTAGTACTAAAACTTTCGGATTGAACCGAGGTGGAAGTTTCCTCAAGATGGGCTTTATGATCTTTATGTCTTCAACGACTTCTCGAAGACCTCGCATATCATCCACAACAATGTTTACCCCATCAAAGAATGTTTCAACAGACTCATTCAGGTTCATTTTCATATCTTTATATTTGTTCCACAACACCTATAGCTTTGCCTCTCTGACCTTTGTATCCCATTCATATATATTCAAAATCTTTTCCCACATGGCATGTGACATTTTTCATGACATCAACTTCGTATAGATGGGATTGGAAAGGGCTCCCCCTAAGGCATCGATTGCTTTGTAATCAGCATCCAACTCTCTATGCCCAGTTCATGATAATGCACCACTATTAATATCAGTTGTGATACCATGCATAGCTGCTGAAAACACATCCATTCCCAAGGATCGGAAATAGTGTTGCATTCGATTCTTCCATATCTGAAAATTATATTCGTCGAAGATCGGAATCTCTTTATGATTAGTGACCTCCATTGAGAGAAGAAATAATATCAACCTTTCCCTCTGATACCAATTGTTAGGTCCACAAGGCTGAATACCCTGAGAGGGGGGGTGAATCAGGGTATGACTAATTTAAACTAAAAAGCCCGTTCGGATCTTGTTTCGCTGTTAAGAAAAACAATCTTCTCTCTCTTTCCTGTTACACAATATAAACAAAAAGTAAAGCAATAACAGGACACAACAATTTTACTTGATTCACTACTAAGGGCTACATCCAAAGAGCATACGTCGACAGGTTGTCAGTCGTACCAATTCCAATAAACATCACTAGCTATGGATTACAAGGTTCGGGCTAGATCACTTCTAAGCCAAAGCTCACTGCCTTTACAAGTTTAGGGTCAGCTCAATGCTTTCCCAAAGGTCACTCCCTATTTCTCTCTCTCTGGCTCACTGCCAATGGAGAGGATCACCTTCTTTCTCTTCCTTTTCTCACTGCTCTTGGAAGGAATCCACTCACAGTTTATAGACCTGTAGGTATCTTCATTTGCATGAAAGAATGCATCTTTCTCTGTATCTAGATGCTCTGTTGAAGTACACCTTTCACCCATAGATGAATATCTCTTTGCACCTAAGGTATCAGGCAAACTTCCAGCTTCCATGCAGCCCAGAAATCCCTGCTGGAAATAAACCTTACTTGGCGCGCAGGCCAATCTCGGCGTGCAAGTCACAACAGGCACGCAATTCTTCCTCAACCACTTGCGTGACACAAGATTCCTCAACTCCAAACTTGTGTGACTCACTTCCTTTTACACCCAATCCAATATTGGAGCACAACTGCCAACAATCGCCCTTCTTAAAATCTGGCGTGCAAGACCCACTTGCGCGACACACCACCACTTGCGCGACCACCACACCTGCGCGACGAGAGCTCTAAATATTCAAAGTGTTGAACTTTGGTGAAGAATGAAGAGGGGTGGTCCAGTATTTATAGGAAAATTGACCACCCTACACGACGGCGCGCAAGTCACCTGTGCGGCCCAGTCTCGACGTGCAAGTCTTCTGTCCTCATTGACACTTGCGCGACCAACTCCCAAACTTGAGTGAACCTATTTCCTTTGCCATATTTTGATCTTATGATCTTGAAAAACATATGGTGTGCAGGTTTCCTATACTCCAAGTCCTCGGCGCGCAAGTCCCTTTGCCAAAAACACTTTTCTTCATTTGTCGACTTTCAGGCCCAAAAATTTGGCAAACACTGGAAAATGGCGCCACCTTGTATCTATTCATTTTGTACTACCTCCAAATCATCCATTCCATTATCGATGTTCTTGAATCAAACATGGATCATTGACATAGCTCTTGAACTCAACATTCCACCCTGAAACCCCCTTTGTCAACAAATTTGTATGTCATGGTTTGCATTGTCAACAATCACAACACAGATGTTCACTTTGTCAACAAAAACAATCACTTCAAAAATACTTCAATGATGCCCAGAGGGATTTTTTCCCAACATTAATTATACCAATTGGCTAGTTGTTTAAAAAGTGATTATAGGTTGGGAACTTATCCACCAAGTGATGTTGCTAGTTTTTATGATGTTTGGTGGTATCCCACCTGGGTGGTGATATACAAGAAATGGTTCTAGGATGGGGTGCCTTTTCCCCCTAGGTTGTGACTTGTGACATGGCTTTGGGGATGGGTATCATTTCCCCCTAGGTGGTGATGAGATATTGGAGATTATTTGAAGGTGATAGGTTATCCCTCATGGTTTGTGATGAGATATTGAAAATGGTTTTGGTGTTGGGTTTTATTTCCCCTTGGTGATGAAAAACTATTTGAATACCTATTACACATGAAGGTATTATGGGAAAGTGCTTATTTGACCCTTTTTTAATTGTAATATCCTATTTAGATATATATAGTTTTGGTCTAGGTAGGTATATTATTTCTCAGATGTTACCCTGTAACTCGAAGATTGATTGTGGTTTAATTATTTAAGATTTTAGTGATTTTTTATGGTACATCATCCTGCACTATTTAAATTGGATATATTTAGGTACACCATTAGTGGTGGACTATTGATCTGTACTAAGATTCTACTTTGGCCACTATGGGTAATCAAGCTGATTTCATGGTTATATACATTGATAAGGTTGAGAACTCTATGTTTAATGTTTGATCGGGTTAGTTGGGATATAGTATAGGATATTTGATAAGGATGTGACTCAAAACTAGTATAACTTTCTTTCCTCAATTTTGTAAATTTTTTTATTCTTACGATCGTTAATGTAAACAATCCTCCCACAGGGGATCGTGATGATTGTTCTGTTCTTGTATGAAATGTATTTTTTCATACTAATATATCATGGGTTGAAATATTTGTTTATCAACATTAAACTATGATTCAAATTTATGATGACTTAATTTGAAGATTTTTATTATTTTTACTTTTGTTGTTATTTAAGGTAACTTAATCTTGGGGAATAGTCTTCTCACGATATAAGGGAAAGATGCTACTAGTCAACATCCTCTAGCATATCGAGAGGAATTTCTTAGTTATGTAGGGATCCTATCTACTCATAATGGAGGTGAATTGTATTATATATGTTATAGATTTATTCTCTAGAGAAAATATTTATCATGTACCTGAACAGGTTATTCCATTATAAAGGTCTTTTTAAGGTTTATTGTGAATATTGCGTACCAATACACCTTCATTATTGGACAATATTTTTTATACATGATTATGAGTGGTTTAATATTATTCTTTGAGAAAAGTATTCGATTCTAGGATTGAACATGAGTTTATACAATATCAATGTTTATTATTTAGAGGATTAAATTGTTTTCATATATTTCAATGGTCTAATGAGTTTTATTTATTTTTATACACATTAATTGTATTTATATTCTCATACCATGTTTTTTAATTATTATAATAGGGTTTAAGGATGTGAAGGAATAATAAAAAAGTAAAATTTCATGTTGTGGTGATCCTTCCTGAATGAATCAAGTTTATAATTTAATTAATTTTTACTTTGGTAAAAGATGTACAGTGAGTGAAAAGTATGAGTTTTGTTTTCTAATGGGTGTAAAAATTATCTAAAACTCTAATCATAGTGGTCTTGGTAATGAAAGAGTTTTGGTATTTTTTCATAAGACAAGAAAATTGTGGGGCGGTTATGTTTGAGCGATTATAGTTGGAATTAGGGTCGGGTTCAGATAAATTTAGGGGTTATTATGTCAGTAAGGAGACAAATGAAAAACATTCTAGATATGTTAATGGGGTGTACAATTGAATAAAATAATAATTTATGGTTATATTAAAAAGATATAGTTTTTATTTTAAAATTTGAGAAATTTTTTTACCTAATCAACATAAATTTTAGAATATTTTTCTACATGTGTAATAGGGTGAATGATGTATCAATGCGGTGGGAGGAAAATAAACATCCAAGTTAGTAATCTAAAATTTTCAGTTTTATAGTTCATAAGTTCATCATTGTGATGATTCAATTAACATAGGCCATAAATTGTGGTACCAATGCAACGTAGAAAAAATATTATCTATAAATATTAACTTAACAAATAATTATTTCATGCGACAACATCTTCCAACATTTGGGGGAACCTTAGAACCAAATATAGTTGAAGGGTGAATAAATGATTTGGAGAATATATTCGATGTTTTAATTTTTTTAGAGCATCAGAATGTAAATCTTGTATTTTATCAACTTAAAGGTGAATTTGATCATCACTGGACTATAATTAAAAATACTAAGAAGAAGAATGGTATAGATTTCAGGGAATGGATGGCATTTAAATATTTTTTTATTAAAAAATATATTCCTAAATTGATTCACTAAATAATGGAAATTAAATTTATATAGTTGAATATAAATTAGTAGGACATAATTACTACTTGTGAAGATAATTTTAACAAATTGGAATGGTATGTATCAAACTGTATTCAGTTTCATGATAATAAAATTAAAAGATTTTAAAAGGGATTGAAACCATGATTTAAAAATTATCTAGATACTCGCGAATCATAGAGTTGTGAGGAAATTTTTTGATGTTCTAAAATGTTTAAGGTGTTTTTTTTACTCTTATGTACCTCATAACGTCAAGTATAATAAGAGATCAATGTGGACAAAAAGTTAAGAAACAACCAACGGGTAAATTTAAAGGTAATAAAACGAAATTTCTCTTATGACATAAATGTGGTAAAAATAATGATATAGAGTGTATAATGATATCATTTAAGTGTTATCATTTTGTTAAATTTACACATATGGGTCTTTATTGAAATTAAATAGGTAATGACCAATAATATAAAAAAATGAAATCCAGTCTTAAAAGATGGACTGCTATAAGTGAAATGTTTTAATTGTAATGAGGTGAGACATTATAAAAATATATTCCCAAAGATAAATATAAAAGGTGTAATTCATCATTATCATAAGAAAATAGGTGTGGGAAAAGTAAATTTCTACTACCACCACTGATACTATTTCATCAAATTAAGTGGTAGAAGGTATTTTTTTCTAAGATTATGACAATATCTTGTTTTATTCTAGATATACACATTATTTAATTTCTATGAAAGTTTATAGTAATATTAAAATATAACCTCAGGAAATGTTTTTTAAGGATTCGGTAAAAACTATATGTTGGGGTATCAAAGAAACACATATTTATAGAAATCCACTGATTATCATTGGTTGCAATTTTTTAGCTGCAATTCTTATTTTCATACCTATGTTGAAGTTTAATTTTAATTTAGAAATGAATTGGATTTTGGGAATAATGATAAAATAGATTTTAGAGAAAAGTAAGTTATATTTAATTATTATAATTATATTAAGTTTGTATTTTAAAATGAATTTACTCAAGTTATAAAAAATCAAGAAGACGAGAAATTGATAAAAGATGGAGGTGAGAGTTATCATTCTTAAATCATTAAAAAAAATTAAATAGTACAAACTAATGATTATATAGAAGTAATTAAATATTTGGATGTATTTATTGATGATTTTATAGGTTTTATTCTTAATAGGGAAGTGAATTTTACTATTTACTCAATTACTAATTCTAATACAATTTCAAAAACTCTTTATTCGATAGCTCCAATAGAGCTATTAGAATAGAAAAAACAATTAAAAGAGTTTCTTGATAAGGGTTTAATTCATCCTATCCCTTCATATTGGGGAGATTCTATTAAATTTATTAAGAACAAATAACTTTATATGGTTATTTTCAATGATTATATATAACTTAATAAAATTAGAATCAATAACATCCATCTTTTACCTCAAATCTATGACTTGTTCGATTAGATCATTATAGATCAGTACTTTTTAAAGATATACATTCGGTTTGGATGACATAAATTGAAATTCAAGGAAGTTGGTATTCCTAAAATTATTTTTCGATTGTTCCATTGTCATTATAAGTCTGTAGTCATTGAATTTTATTTAATGGATACATATGATATATTTATACATTTGAGAAATTGATTCCTCATATAATACTTGGAAAATTTTGGTGTGGTATATATATTTGATGTTATAATTTATTCTAAAACTTATAACAGTCATGAAAAACATTTTGTTATTATTATCCAAACCTTAAGAAAAATTATTTAAATACAAAATTTTTTAAATTTGAGTTTTGGTTCTAATAAATTTCATTACAAGGGTAAGTTGTGAATAAATGGTATAACAGAGGATCCTTATAATACTGAAGTAGTGGAAGAATAAAAAATCCTAACTAATAACATCAAGTTTTATTATTTTTCTAGACAATAAAGTTATTACCTATCATTTTTTGAAATCCTACCTCAGTTAGCTAACCCGTTAACCAAGTTAACTATAATGGGTTTTAAATTCATTTGGATAGAGAAAATTGATGAATGTTTTTAAGAATATAAAATAATATTAGATAATTCTCTACTATTATCCCTACCATCGAGAAATGGGGAATTTTTCAGTTATAGTGATGTTTTATCTATGGTTTATGGCTATGTTTCAATGAAAAATTATCAAGATATTTTAAATGCATCATGATATTTGAAACCCCATCTTAAAAATCATTCGACACATGAACTTGAAATTGTACCAATAATTTTATAGTTTAAAAATTAGGGGGAATTATTTATATGTGGATAAATGATATATATATACATGTTGTAAACTATTACAGTATATATTTAATTAAAAATAATTGATTACGAGGAATAATTGGTGTTATGAATTAATAAAATATATGATTATATGATTCATTTTATTCTAGTTAAAGAAAGCATGGAAGAAGACTATTTTATTTGAAAAGATAATTCATCATTAAAAATGTTACATTTGGAGCATGACCATTAGTTAATGATTTAATAAAAAAACCTTAGAAATTATAAAGGTGGAGATATATTCTCTATTAGAACAAGTAACAGTAAAATCATCCTTATTGGAAATAATAGAATATTATTATAGAGAATATCATGGATTGTAAGAGTATATAAAATAGATAAATTACGGAAAGTTACATGAATTGTATTTCACTTTTGGGGAGTTGGATATTTTTTTATCTTTGGTTTTTATTCAATTTTCACTAATAGTATTTCATGACATTGTAAGTGTTGAATTATGGGTTGTACTATAACATCCCGCCTTTTTATCACATAAACTTTCATTACATTTTACAAAACCAAGGATTTTTAAGGTTTAGTGTCTTGGAAACCAGGTACTTTAAACCTAAAAACATAAAATATTCTTCACAAACACTTGAAAGGTGTCTCCTCATGTTCATCCTAGGTTCATTACTGCATCTCATAACCTGGGGACAAACATCAAAAGAAAGGGTGAGCAGAAGGCCCAGTAAGGGAAACAAGAGAAACATTTTACATGTGAACTTGAGATACTTCAATAAGGTCATGAAAAGAACATTAAGGCATGAGAAAGAAATCATGAGGAATATCATAATAAAAATAACATTTTTCATAACATGAAGATGTGGCTGCAACATTTAATATTGAAAATCATTTCGTTTCACCAAGGTCCATCCCCAAGGTGTCATTAAAAATTACCATGGTTATTCACCAAGGTATTAGTCTAAAAAGTCATCTCTAGAGATTAAGTCTTTACCCAATGCATTGGTGCGCTATCTGGGCGCACCCTTGACATGTATTTATTATCATGTGATCCATATATATCATCATCAATCATTTCATAAAAAACCCATATAGCATAAAAGAAATGGGTTTCATTTCATAATCATAACATTTTAAAAATTGCTTTAATGACATGATCATTATGTCACTTTAAACCCACGGAAAGGGAAAGCGGGTTTCATGTATGTAAATCCCAGAATTTAAAATATAAAACTTTGATATATATGTGAATACCCCTTTAGAAATAAGAGCTTTGTGTATTCACTTAATAACATAAAATAATTTTGAGATAAAGAGGGAGGCATTTTGAGACGAAACTATGCAGCATAACGTCTATGATACATGGATTTAGAACACATTGAAAAGAGAAGGGGACATGGGTCACCCACTCAAAAATGATACATAAAACAGTAGGGGAACTGAATATATAGTATTTACGAACATGGTAATGAAATTTCAATGATATACCATATGAAACGAAGAACTTGAAAGGAAGACAAAAATAAGATTTCTCTTAGGAGGATTCGGCAGCCTAACGGCGTCACTTAAAACATCCAAAAATGGATTGACGAGATCAAATAGGTTCTCTCATCATATAAACATAAATGATCGGTATGAGAGATATAGAGATCATACCCCAACATAATAAAAAGGAACTTGAAAGACTTGACATGAAAGTAGATATTGAAAACTAGAAGGGTGAAAGAACCCCTTAGAAATTTGGCAGCCTAACGGCGCCACTTAAACTTCAAAAAAAAATGAATTGATGAGATAAAATAGGGTATCTCATAATATGAACATAAAAGAACAGTTTGATAGATTTATAGATCATACCCCAACATAATAAAAAGGAACTTGCAAGACTTGACATGGAATTAGAACTTTGAAAAAGGAGAAAGGTGAAAGAACCACTTAAAATTCGGCAGCCTAACGACGCCACATAACACTTCAAAATACTGAATTGAAGAGATAAAATGGGTTCTCTCATAATATTGTCATAAAATATTAGTATTATAGATATAGAGATCATACCCCAACATAAAAAAAAGGAACTTGAAATAATTGACATGAAAGTATAACTTCAGAATGAGAAGGGTGAAGAACCACTTAAAAATTCGGCAGCCTAACGGCGCCACTTAAAACTTCAAAATACTGAATTGAAGAGATCAAATGGGGTCTCTCATCATATGATCATAAAAAATAAGTATGATAAATTTAGAGATCATACCCCAACATAATAAAAAGGAACTTGAAATACTTTACATGAAAATAGATCTTGAAAAAAATGAGAAGGGAGAAAGAATCCGTTATAAAAATTTCGGCAGCCTAACGGCGCCACCTAAAACTTCATAAAACGAAATAATGAGAGTAAGATTGGGTCTATCATTATGTGAGAATGAAAAGGTCAGTAAGAGGATTATAAAAGAACACCCTTGAACATAAGAACATGGAGCATAAAATAAATTACATAAAAGAGATTTCTTGAAAAGAAAGAGAGAGATCGGATCCCTTGCCTTAAAACGTAACTCTTAAATCTCAAAGTTTGGGACCTTGAGGGCTTGGTGGCATCTTGGTAGGACTCCTTGGGAGGAAATGAGACCAGAACTTCGTTGGGGGAGGGTTGGGAGTCGAATGGATGAGAGGATGGTTTGGTATTTATAGGGAAAGTGAGGGGACATGGCATTAATGGCCAAGGGACACCTGATTAGTGGTTTTGGAAAAACCATGGGCTTTCCCATGGTATTTTCCCATGGTATTGGCCACATGGGACACCTCATACCTTATCTTACTATTAATAAGTCGACCATATTGATTACACACTTAATACATCATTTAATGATGTCATTAAACACCCGTAACTTAAAAACTGTATTTTCACTATTCATCGAAAATTCAACTTTCTCAGAATAATCCCAAAATTTCACCTTAACCAAATATCAATGCTCAGATTTCAAAAATGAACTCCATTTTAAAAAAATAATTTTCTAAATATTTTTAATTTATTATTTAAATAAAAACACTATTCACTGAAAATTCAATTTTTTCAGAAAAAACCCCAAAAATTACCATAAAATAATATCAGTGCTCTGAGTTCAAAAATAAAATCCATTTTATAAAAATAATTTTTTAAATATTTTTAATTTAATTTTTAATTAAAAAAACTATTCACTCGAAAAAACTAATACTTGAATAATAATTTATGAAATCGTTATTTAACCATTTTATTGAATCACATTACTTAATCAAGGTTCCTAGATTATATTAATACTTTCTTTAAGTGAGATTACTAATATATTTGGACACATTACTAATCCTAATCATAAAATCACTATTCATAATTTACTATTCATCAAAAATTATGTTGATCTTATTAGACTCTAAATTTTGTACTGAGTATAATTGTAGAAGACCATTTTTTGAATATCATTACACATTTTTAATTATTTAAGGTTTACATAAACATTTTTAAAATATCTTTTTTCTAAAATTCATCAAAAATATGCATACTATATTTATCCAGTCATTTGAAAATTCATAAACTTCATCATAAGAAAAAATCCCAATTTTTATTTAAAACAATGGATTATACAAGGCAGTTACGGTCTCCTTACATAGCCCCTTATCACACCAGCATAGGACCTAAGTGTAAGGTGTGCTAAGGTGAGAGAATCTGAGGGAGGCTCGGCTAACATCACACGAGTAGTAATTTCTATCAGTTTGAACTTCTCACAAAGGCGATTCTGTTCTAGCTTCACACGATGAAGTTCGGCTTGGGTTTGGTCCAGAGCAAAGCCCAGTGGTTCTACCTCCTTCCCAAGTTCTGTTAGATGGGCTTTGATCGGTCCAAGACTACTGGGTGAGGCCATCGAATCTTCTTTCTATAATAATTAACCAATATTGCTTGTATTTAGAAACAATAATCAAAACATTTAGTTTCCAGGGGTCATATTGACCAATGGTCATATAACAGTCAAAACCCAATGGTCTCATTTTAATTATACTCATGTTATCAAATGAAACATTTTGCTGAGTATAAAAAACAAAGTAAAATAACACATAAAGTTAGAAAACAAGATTTATTCAAAATTTCTGGTGGTTACAATCTTCCCCCCTTAAGAAATTGCGTCCTCGCAATTTTTGAATTTGGGTTATGAAATTTCATTAAATGTCCCACATCGGAAAAGGAGTCAGTAAAACTATTACATTAAAAGAAAAAAAGGTAAGTACAAAGGTCACCCGAGTTAGCCCACACTAGGATTCCATGTTTGAAAACATGGACATGGAGGAGAAAACAAAGGGTCAAGTTCTGAGGGAGAGTGATAGAAAACATGATTAGGAGAAAGTTAACCATAAGAAAATCCCAAACTTATGATGTGTGTAAACGGTCTTTGATTACTCAGTATGAAACTTAAACCAACAACGTTTTTGTTTTACATTCCTTTTCATAATTTTGAGGAATTCATTTACAATATAAAAGAAAAACATAAGAAAATATACCTATCTTCATGTAGAGTTTCATCCTTTAATAAGTTTCTTCCCAAAACTAATCTTTTCTCCAAACTATGAGCATTCAAAACTACTTGGTCTCATCAAACACAAGAATCATCTTCTAGAGAATCACATAATCCACAAAAGATTAACTATCTATTTCTTATATCTTTAAACACTATCCTAAAAACATAAAGGGTAAGGTAAAACAACTCTTCAAAAATAAATAATCCCATAGGAATGGAAGCTACTTTTAAATCTCTAAAGTTCTACCCAAAGTTCATCATAGTCCATTCCATAAATAACGGTCCTTAAAATTCCTCAAAATAAACCAAACTAATATTGAAACCCAAATACAAGAAGGATTTGATATGATAGTCTTCCAAAAAAACTTCATTGTTCATCTCCAAACAACATCAACCACTCCTAACATATTATAACAATAGTATCTAACCAAAACATATTTTACCCAAGATAGGTTAATCATTTACATAGGTAACCTAAATTACTATAAGTCCGCCTTAAATTCATCGATTCTTCAAAATATAAGTCAACCTTACTCCTTAATGAAAATACCGTAGTAATCTATTTACCTTGATCATATAGGGTCCCCAAAATAGTGAACGTCTTCAAAAATAATAATCATATTTTAATCCACTAATCATCCATGTCATATTAATACGACAATCGTCACATTTCCTATCACATTGGTTGTTGGGACATGTTCTTCCATTTCCCACCATTAACTAAGAAGAGAAAGCATAATTAGGGGCTTAAGTACTTAGAAAATAATCATGAAAAGAAACTGAAAGCATATAAGGATAACTTTTAGAAGAAAATTATTCCCTAACTTGTGATCCCCTAGGTTACCATCTAGGTTATCCATGATCATATATTCTTATGTGAATCTTAATTTTATTTTATCTTTGTTCCTTTAACAATGGTTCATACTGAGCTTATGAATTTACCAAAGCACATCCCCCGGGAGTGTCGTAACCAAGAGTGCAGCAAAGCCCGTTGTCGTGTACCAGTTCCCATTCGAGTCTAGCTCAAAGCGGTGTTTTCGGGTTTTACCCCTATGTATATCTGTTCCAGAGCCACCTCTACCTGCTCGTATCCAGACAGGGATATATTTTCTTGGAAACCCCTTACTCAATACTCACCAAAATACCAGGAAGATTTCCTATATTCAAACTTTTGTATAGGGTTCTTCCTAGAATTTTCATATCCTAATTTCGACAAATAACTAAACCATCCTTTGATACCAACTATAACATCCCGCCTTTTTATCACATAAACTTTCATTACATTTTACAAAACTGAGGATCTTTAAGGTTTAGTGTCTTGGAAACCAGAAACTTTAAACATGAAAACATAAAAGATTCTTCTTAAACACTTTAAAGGCTTCTCCTCATGTTCATCCTAGGTTCATTACTTCATCTCATAACCTGGGTACATACATCAAAAGAAAGGATGAGCATAAGGCCCAGTAAGGGAAACCAGAGAAACATTTTACATGTGAACTTGAGATACTTCAATAAGGTCATGAAAAGAACATTAAGGCATGAGAAAGAAATCATGAGGCATATCATAATAAAAATAACATTTTTCATAACATGAAGATGTGGCTTCAACATTTAATATTGACAATCATTTTGTTTCACCAAGGTTCATCCCCAAGGTGTCATTAAAAATTACCCAGGTTATTCACCAAGGTATCAGTCTAAAAAGTCATCTCTAGAGATTAAGTCTTTACCCAATGCATTGGAGCGCTATCTGGGCACACCCTTGACATGTCTTTATTATCATGTGAGCCACATATATCATCATCAATCATTTCATAAACAAACCATATAGAATAAAAGAAATGGGTTTCATTTCATAATCATAACATTTTAAAAACTTCTTTAATGACATGATCTTTATGTCACTTTAAACCCATGGAAAGGGAAAGCGGGTTTCATGTATGTAAATCACAGAATCTAAAATATAACACTTTGAAATATATGTGAATACCCATTTAGAAATAATAGCTTTGTGTATTCACTTAATAACATAAAATAATTTTGAGATAAAGAGGGAGGCATTTTGAGACGAAACTATGCAGCATAACGTCTATGATACATGGTTTTAGAACACATTGAAAAGATAGAGGAAATTGGTCACCCACTCAAAAATGATACATAAAAATGTAGGGGAACACAATATATAGTATTTAAGAACATGGTAATGAAATTTGAATGATATACCATATGAAATTAAGAACTTGAAAGGAAGACAAAAATCAGATTTCTCTTATGAGGATTCGGCAGCCTAACGGCGTCACTTAAAACATCCAAAAATGGATTGAGGAGATCAAATAGGGTCTCTCATCATATGAACATAAATGATAAGTATGATATATATAGATATCATACCCCAAAATAATAAAAATGAACTTTAAATACTTGACATGAAAGTAGATCTTGAAAACGAGAAGGGTGAAAGAACCCCTTAGAAATTTGGCAGCCTAACGGCACCACTTAAACTTCAACAAAAATGAATTGATGAGATAAAATAGGGTCCCTGATGATATGAATGTAAAATAGCAGTATGATAGATTTAGAGATCATACCACAACATAATAAAAAGGAACTTGCAATACATGACCTGGTATTAGAACTTTTAAAAGGGAGAAAGGTGAAAGAACCACTTAAAATTCGACAGCCTAACAGTGCCACATAAAACTTCAAAATACTGAATTGAAGAGATAAAATGGGGTCTCTCATCATATGGTCATAAAATATTAGTATGATAGATATAGATATCATACCCAAACATAAAAAAAAGTAACTTGAAAGAATTGACATGAAAGTAGACCTTCAAAATGAGAAGCGTGAAGAACCACATAAAAAATCAGCAGCCTAACAGCGCCACTTAAAACTTCAAAATAATGAATTGAAGAGATCAAATGGGGTCTCTCATCATATTATCATAAAAGATCAGAATGATAAATTTAGAGATCATACCCCAACATAATAAAATGGAACTTGAAATACTTTACATGAAAATAGATCTTGAAAAAAATGAGAAGGGAGAAAGAATCTGTTACAAAAATTTCGGCAACCTAACGATGCCACTTAAAACTTCATAAAACAAAATAATGAGAGTAAGAGGGGATCTCTCATTATGTTAACATGAAAAGGGCATTAAGAGGATTATAAAAGAACACCCTTTAACATAAGAACATGGAGCATAAAAGAGATTTCTTGAAAAGAAAGAGAGAGATCGGATCCCTTACCTTAAAACGTAACTCTTAAAACTCAATGGTTGGGACCTTGAGGGCTTGGGGCACCTTGGGAGGACTCCTTGGGAGGTAATGAGACCAGAACTTTGTTGGGGGAGAGTTGGGAGTCGAATGGATGAGAGGATGGCTTGGTATTTATAAGGAAAGTGAGGGGACAAGGCATTAATGGCCAAGGGACACCTCATTAGTGGTTTTGGCAAAACCATGGGCTTGCCCATGGTATTTTCCCATGGTATTGGCCACTTGGGACACCTCATACCTTATCTTACTATTCATAAGTCGACCATATTGATTACATACTTAATACATCATTTAATGATGTCATTAAACACCCGTAACTTAAAAACTGTATTTTCACTATTCATCGAAAATTCAACTTTCTCAGAATAATCCCAAAATTTCACATTAACCAAATATCAATGCTCTGATATCAAAAATGAACTCCATTTTATAAAAATATTTTTCAAAATATTTTTAATTTATTTTTTACAAAAATACACTATTCACCGAAAATTCATTTTTTTCAGAAAAAACCCAAAAATTACCATAACATAATATCGGTGCTCTGAGTTCAAAAATGAAATCTGTTTTATAAAAATAATTATTTAAATATTTTTAATTTAGTTTTTAATTAAAAAACACTATTCACTCGGAAAAACTAATACTTGAATAATAATTAATGAAATCGTTATTTAACCATTTTATTGAATCACATTACTTAATCAAGGTGCCTAGATTATATTAATACTTTATTTAAGTGAGATTACTAATCCATTTGGACACATTACTAATCCTAATCATAAAATCACTATTCATAATTTACTATTCATCAAAAATTAAGTTGATCTTATTAGACTCTAAATTTCGTACTGAGCATAATTGTAGAAGACCATTTTTTGAATATAATTACACATTTTTAATTATTTAAGGTTTACATAAACATTTTTAAAATATCCTTTTTCTAAAATTCATCAAAAATATGCATACTATATTTATCCGGTCATTTGAAAATTCATAAACTTCATCATAAGAAGAAATCCCAATTTTTATTTAAAACAAAGGATTATACAAAGCAGTTACGGTCTCATTACAGAGCCCCTTATCACACCAGCATAGGACCTAAGTGTAAGGTGTGATAAGGTGATAGAATCTGAGGGAGGCTCGGATAACATCGCACGAGTAGTAATTTCTATCAGTTTGAACTTCTCGCAAAGGAAATTCTGTTCTAGCTCCACACGATGAAGTTCGGCTTGGGTTTGGTCCAGAGCAAAGCCCAGTGGTGCTACCTCCTTCCCAAGTTCTGTTAGATGGGCTTCAATCGGTCCAAGACTACTGGATGAGGCCATCGAATCTTCTTTCTATAATAATTAACCAGTATTACTTGTATTTAGAGACAATAATCAAAACATTTAGTTTCCAGGGGTCATATTGACCAATGGTCATATAACAGTCAAAACCCAATGGTCTCATTTTAATTATACTCATGTTATAAAATGAAACATTTTTGTTGAGTATAAAAAACAAAGTAAAATAACACATAAAGTTAGGAAACAAGATTTATTCAAAATTTCAGGTCGTTACATGTACCCAGTTTGGGAGATGTTTGTCCTTTTTTTATTAGATGTTCTACATTATTCTGTTATATTGGGATCTGTTGTGCATCACTATGGTAAAGAGGGTATAGTCTCCCCAAGTGACTCATTAGACCCTCACCACTAGTTGGAAACCTATGGAAAATGGGGACATGCGCTTGAGGTCTTGAGATGGCTCAGCTCAGGGCACTGGTTTAGTAGCTTCCAAGTCAGGGATGTTACAAAGTGGTATAAGAGGAGTTTTTTATCTTTATTAGTATTTGTGGATGGTTGACATGAGTTTAGGATGTGTCCGACTTTGGTAATGAGCTCGTTCTTGGGAGTATCTGACCCATGTATGAGGGAAAACGCAAGTCACTCAGGGTAGGAATTATTGTACTTGATGTGTGTTGTTATAGTTGGATGATATTTCACAATTGGGTAGTGCACATGTTCTATGATTTGACTGATTTATGATTTTTTTTCTCATTTCCAAAATGGAATGAGGTTGTCCATTCATGCATCATTTTAGGAAACTAATAATATAGGTTGCATGCATCAATATAGGCTCACTCACGGGATTGTTGTGTGGGGCATAGATAGTAGGATGAATTTTACTTCCTTGCTAAATGAGAAGAAAATGATGCCTAATAATGGTAATCCAAGTGGTTGAATGAAACAATAGAAAATGAATAGTTAGAAATATCGTTTATAAAGAAATGTTATGATCGGGTAAAAATTTTGGGTTGTGATAAATTGTAAATATTGAATCGGTGAAAAAAGAAAAATATTTTCATAATGACTATAAAATTGTTAATGAATTTTCACCTAATGAAAGGTGTAAATGAGTTAAAATTATGATTGTAACAAGTTGTGAAATTGTAACACCCCAGGTAAATAAAGAATATGAAATTTTCACACTTATCCATATTTGTGAATAAAATATTAATATAACTTTAAAAGGGATGATATGCTTGATGGCGTACCCAATACGCAACAACGAGTTTCTTGTGAATCTTACGTTGCACTATAATAATAAAATAATATTATTTTAAATTGTAGTTAACGCCTAGCCGTTGTAATGGCGGGAATGAACAGAACTAACTAAAAAATTATTATATATGTTTTTCAAATATTTTTACTTTTTACAATAAATGTTAGAGGATTAAAAATGCGAATGAATCCAATTTTAAGCGTAAACATTCTAATATTCTTTAAATGGTCGATTAACCGCCTTTTGATGGAGAACCTCTTTTAAATCCACTTTTTGAAAATTTTATGTGTTATGTTTCACAAAATAAAATTCTTCTTTAGAATCGGGACATCAAAATTTACTTTGTGTAAATTTTTGGTATTTTTCCGATAAAGATCATTTTTTAATGAATAGTGAAAAATGTTGTATTTTAATTCAAAACCTCTTTTTAATCTAATTTATTTATATGATTAGATTATCTTTTGAATTGGTTTTAAAGTGAAATTAGAATATATTTTTACCATTTAATCCAACAGTGGTCATTGGAATTAATTTCATCTTGAAATTGGACTTAAACTAGTGTCAATCTTTTGATACTTATTGTTTCATAAAAACACGATATTTTCTCTGACAGCGGGAATTAATTATTAAATTAATTAATGTAACTTATATGTTTTGAATTTTGTAAAATATACATAATTTTTGAATTCGGAATATCAAATATAGCTTAGTGGGATTTTTTGTTATATTTCTGAAAAACTTCAATTTTAGATGAATAGTGAAACCACTAAGTGGTAGTTAAAGAAACTGATTTTTTGTTTAAATGAAACTTTGACAGTTATGTGATTTCATTTCCAAAAATCCAACATACATGGTTGTCATTAAGAAGTAAAATGTGGTTCAATGATATTAAAATAATTTTTGTTGAATAGTAACTTTTATGTTTTATTAATCGTGATTAAAGGTAATTACTGTAATTTAAGGTAAAAATAATGTTTTAATAATATGAAATGACCTAGAAACTTGTCCTAACATCGTTTTATGTGTCATGGCCGTGATATAAAATCCATGGGTCAACTTGGGGACCCCATGGAGCCACTTTGGTAGGAAAATGACATCAATTACTTTTTATTTAAAGTTAAAATAAAAATGTCACAAACATGAGTTGTTCTACTAAAAAAATTAAATGGGGTTATACAAGTCATATTTTTTACTAAAACTATTCATTAGAAAGATTAAAATATTTCCTATATCATGATATTTTGTGTATAATTTTTAGACATTAAATAAATTAATTTATTTATGACACTGTGATGATTTTGTGATTACCACATAAATGAACGATTTAAATAAAATGAGAAGATAGGGTGAAATATAAGTCTTACACTTGTCACAAACCAAATGGATCGGTGTATTTCTAAACCTTATAACCTTATCCTAGAATTATTTCTTTTTGGGACCTTTTAAATCAGAAAAACATTTTATAATAAAGTAATATTTTATAACTTTTCAAGAGTGCCCCTCCTCTCCTCTTATAAAAGGCCCCCACCTCTACCACCTTACACAGACCTCTCAAGCCTTTTTCTCAGCCAAACCCTGCCCATTTCATCTATCCACATCCCTATCTTCATCATTGAAGCCTCACTTTATGCAGAATCCTTTCCGAGGAAGCCTTTGATCTCAAATCAAAGAGATTTACCCGATTTAAAGGTAATGTCTTCCCTTGTGTTCTTTTGTCTTATTTTTCTTCTCCAAACCCCTAAAATATTTTTATTACTTTTTTTTTGTAACAACATCAGTATATTAAATATACTAGGATGTTTTTATAAGAATTATGTGAGCTACACTTTCACACACCTTCGTCTAATGGTTAAAAAACATACTGTTTCTGTGGATGGCGAATTACTACCTCACGAAACGATGATTGTTCAATATTCTTTTAACACCTTCAAAGGTGGACATTAAGATGTCACTATATTTATATATGATATATAATATGTTTATTTTTTCCTTAATCTTCTGTTTTTTTCATTTATGGCATACCTTTATGGTTTCCATTCTGGGTAAACGCGATATCTTCATTTTAAGAAGTGCGGACTACCGCCCCCTAAAAGTGATTTGATTCGTTAATACCATATGTGGGACATATAAAGGATGGAATTAATAGTATTACATATGATATCCTACTGGAATTATAATATACCTTTATATCATTATTATTTCATTCCATTGAATACAAAAAAAAAATGAAAGTAGGGTTCATGCGTACGTACAGCTTACCGTCTCCATGAACGGTACATTTCATTTCTTATCTCCAAATGTTATGTACTATTATGAGTACATATATATAATGGATATATATGTAATATATTACATCTAAATTATATATATCATTCTGTAATTATAATATATATATATATATATCTCATTTTGTTTTAATTCCATTAATATGACAAAAAATGAAAGTAGCGTTCATGCGTACGTACGGCCTACCGTCTCAATGAACAGTGCTTTTAATTTTTTTCCAAATGCTATGGAATAGTATAAAATGAATATATACTGGATATATCTGATATTTAAAACATAAATACTATTCTTGATATTATGTACCTATAATTACATGGAAAATTCGTTTCCAACAAGTTCAATTTTTACTCAGGTACCGAACATCGAAAAAACATCTGATATGAACTCACTTTATTAACCAATTATTATAACATTATAATATGTGATATGAACTGAATAATAATATTTAAAGTATGTCCTTAATATATTATAAATTGACCAAATTTTATTATTCAGGAGATTAAAGAACAATCGAGTCATGTCAGACACGAGGTAAGGGATCCAACCTCTCTCTTTCTTTATAAGTACTCTCTTTTATGTAATTTATTTTAAGCTTATCTTTATAATGTTTGGGGATGTTATTTTATATTCTTAATACAGTACTTTTTATTTTAATATTATGAGAGACCCTATTTGATCTCATAAATCCATTTTTGCAAGTTGTAAGTGGCACTGTTAGGCTAACAAGTTTTCGTAAGGGATTTTTCATCTCACTTTTATTCCTATGAGATTTATGCTACATTTTCCACCATTTTCTTTGAGTGGTGTATGTACTACCCATTATTCTACTCTTGGTACAATATACTTTATTTTTTGGTTATTTACATCAATGTTGTATAGTCCTTCTTTCATGGGGTGTACGTTTCGGAAGTTACCCAATTCGGTAAGGGAACCTTTCACACTCCTCATTTTAAAAGACTCCATTCTTAGGTATTTTAATCTTATTATGATGGGATATGTTCTTATATATCCTTATTTCTATAAATTTTATGTCCAAGTGATGAGATTCCCCTTTTTATCTCTCATCAACTCATTTTCTGAATTTTGAAGTGACGCCGTTAGGATGTCAAATTTTTGCAAGGGAACATCTTAACCCAATTTTGATTCTTTGGGATAAACCTGTACTCCTTGAATATGTCGTTCTATGAATATGTGTGAATAACCTCTAATTTTTTTACACTTAATATCCACTTATATTTGGTGTATTTGTTTGTCACACATAATTATGTAATTGATTAATCTTTAATCTAAGGATACCGACTTTTTAATGGACTTCGTCTCAATCTCCTTTCATTGAGGCATATTTTTCTTTATACACAACTTTCTTTTATATGGTGTATAAACCCCTTTTACTTCTACTTTTATTAGAAATTAATATTTTCTATATGAAGCGTTTTACTAAACGACAAAAAGTATGTTTCCTTTTAACGTACACGGTGACAATGACCTTTCTGCCGCCGCGAGTATTATTTGATCTTTGGCTTCCTCAACAAGTCGTTATAATTTTTTAAAATTAAATTAATACCATATACTATTTTTGGTATTGAAAATGGTTTTGATAATGTATTTTTTATGTCAATATATTTAAGTGATATATTGTGCTTGAAATGTGGAATTGTTTTCTTTACTTTATAATTGTTTTATGTGTTATGATTTTATAATTGTACATGGAAATTTGACGGGTGGTTGCGTGATAAACCATATGAAGGGTGGTGTCATGAATACCAGGATGGATGGTTACGTTATAACCTCCAATGCATTGGTTATGGAAGTTGGTCGTATGGCTATTCCATTAAGTATGTGTGGAAGTCGATCGTATGGTTATTTCATTTAAGTATGTTTATGTCCCAAGTTACCTTTATATGTTATGTTTTATTTATATGGGTTTTATGGTAATATTTTGGTTACAAAAGGGTAAGTAATGGTATTTTATTCCATGAATAGTTTTTACTACTTCATAAAGGTGAAAAGTATTATTTTGGTAAAGTATTAATGGTTTACCTATTGTTTTGAAAAAACTAATTGTTTTCCTTCTTTGTGTATCCTTTACTGGGCTTTTTATGCTCATCCCAATTTTTTGAAATGTTTTCCACAGGACTTAAAGATGAATATAGTCAAGGATGGGTTCAAGGAAAGACATGCTATCTAAAACATTCAACTAGACATGTTTCTTTTTAAGATTTTTTTTATTTTATGAAAACTTAGTAGAAGTGTCTACTATGTAATCTTTTGATATGTAATAGTTATGACCTAATTCTCTAAAACTCTAAACCTGAAAAGATCCTCTATGTGAATTATTCATTTAATTCATGATTAAGTAATGTTTAAGTTCGGGGCCTTATAGTTGGTATCAGAGGTCGGTTTACATAACTTTAGTGGTTAGGGTATTCTCTAAGAATAAGTGACATTACCATAATGGTTAGGATTTCAGAAAGAGTCCTAGTTTTAGATAAAGTGAATGAATAAGTATATCTTAGTGTTTATCTTCCTCATTAGTACATGATGGTTTGGTTGATATACTCACACTGACCTTTCTGGTTTTAGTAAATGGATGGATCTAGTAGGCACCAAAGTGACAAAGGGTTTGAAGGAAATTGTGGCGGTTCTCTGATTAAGAGACTGGATGAAATGGGTCATTCAATGAAAAATCTCGTGGTTATTCTAAACCAACTATCAGGAGTCATGATCAGCCACTTGGACCTTGTTGAGTTATCTATTGCATCATGTACGAGAGAACCAACTCAACATGGGAGTTTAGGTAATAATTATAACGGTGACCATTAGGGTTTATATGATCCTTACTTTTGAGGTAATTATGGGTTACTATATGTTATGATGGAACATGAAAGGAATGAGATAAAATTGAGGTTAAATTATGTTATGGTTATTTTTGAAGATTTTATCTCATTTTGGGGAATGTTTTATGAATTATGTAGTTTTGGAAAAAGGAAAACACACAGACCGTGTGACAACCCGTCGCGTCGGACAAAGCTATGGGAATTGAACCCACAACCAAAGTGCGACTGGTATTTATCGACTACCACTGGACAACGTGAAGTCCCTGGTTATTTTGACTAATTCTTTTCAGTTAGATGATTTTAGGAATCAAGAGTAAGTTTATTTTGGGTTATCTATGGAAATTATTAACCTATCATGGACGATGTGTGATTAGTGTAATTACATTTCAATATGAGACTTTAAGAGCAACTGATGTTATTTGGAGATAAATGTTAATTTGTACCTTGGAAGACTATGTCATTAAATCCTTAAAATATTTGGGTTTAAATATTAGTTTGGTTTAATTTGAATAATTTTGTGGACAAATTGTTTATCTAATGGTCTTAGTTGAACATTGGGTTTGTTGGATAAATTTTAGAGATTAAGAATAGATTTTCTTCTTTATAAAGGATTATTCATTTGTGGATATTGTTCTACTAATTTTTGGTTTTGGATTTTGTCTAAAGACAAGGGAAATATATATTTCTCTTTTGTGGATTAGGTGATTCTCAGGAAGTTGATTATAGTACTCTTAATGTGAACAAGTCTTCCTAAGTACTCGTCTTTTGGAGAAAATATGAGTTTGATTAAGGAATCTAGTAAAGTTTGAAAGTCTACGTGACATGTAAGTATGTTTCATTATGATTTTGTTAAGCTCAAAAATAAATTCCTCAATGAAGAGTAACTTAAAACAAAAAAGTTTTCTGTTAACTTTTCCTACTGGGGAATCTAATACCGTTTAACCCATCACAAGTTTGTGATTTTCTTATGGTTAAATTTCTCCTAGACATGTTTACTATCACTCTCCCTCAGAACATGACCCTTTGTTTTTCCTCCATATCCACGTTTTCCTACATGGAATCCTAGTATGAGTTAACTCGGGTGACCTTTGTACTTATCTTTCTTTATTTTAAAGTGATTGTTTTACTGACTCTTTTTCCGATGTGGGATTTTCAATGAAGTTTCCAAGCCCAATTTTAAAATTACGAGAACGCAATTCCCAAAAGGGGGGAAGGATGTAACACCCCAGGTAAATAAAGAATATGAAATTTTCTCATTTATCCATATTTTTGAGTAAAATATTAATATAACATTAAAGGGGCCGCTATGCTCGATGACGTACCCAATACGCAACAACGAGTTTCTTGGGAATCTTATGTTTCACTATAATAATAAAATAATATTATTTTAAATTGTAGTTAACGCCTAGCCCTTGTAATGGCGGGAATGAACAGAACTAACTAAAAAATGATTATATATGTTTGTCAAATATTTTTAATCTTTACGATAAATGTTAGAGGATTAAAAATGTGAATGAATCCAATTTTAAGCGTAAACATTCTAATATTCTTTAAAAGGTCGATTAACCGCCTTTTGATAACGAACCTCTTTTAAATCCACTTTTTAACAATTTTATGTGTTATATTTGACAAAATAAAATTCTTCTTTATAATCGGGACATCAAAATTTACTTTGTGTAAATTTTTGGTATTTTTCCGATAAAGTTCATTTTTTAATGAATAGTGAAAAGGTTGTATTTTAATTCAAAACCACTTTTTAATCTAATTTATTTATATGATTAGATTATCTTTTGAGTTGGTTTTAAAGTTAAATTAGAATATATTTTTAAAAATTAATCCAATAGTGGTTGTTGGAATTAATTTCATCTTGAAATTGGACTTAAACTAGTGTCAATCTTTTGATACTTATTGTTTCATAAAAACACGCTATTTTCTCTGACAGCGGGAATTAATTATTAAATTAATTAATGTAACTTATATGTTTTGAATTTTTTAAAATATACATCATTTTTGAATTCAGAATATCAAATATAGCTTAGGAGAAATTTTTGGTATTTTTCTGAAAAACTTCAATTTTAGATGAATAGTGAGACCACTAAGTGGTAGTTAAAGAAACTGATTTTTCGTTTAAACGAAACATTGCCACTTATGTGATTTTATTTTCAAAAATCCGACATACATAGTTTTAATTAAGAAGTAAAATGTGGTTCAATGAGATTAAAATAATTTTTGGTGAATAGTAACTTTTAAGTTTTATTAATCGTGATTAAAGGTAATTATGGTAATTTAAGGTAAAAATAATATTTTATTAATATGAAATGTTATAGACACATGTCCTAACCTCCATGTATGTGTCATGTCCAACCAAGACAATCCATGGGTCAACTTGGGGACCCCATGGAGCCACTTTGGTAGGAAAATGACCTAAATAACCTTCTATTTAAAGTTAAAATAAAAATGTCACAAACATGAGTTGTTTTACTAAAACAATTTTTAAATGGGGTTATACAAGTCATATTTTTGACTATAAATATTAATTAGAAAGATAAAAGTATTTCCTACATCATGATATTTTTTTTATAATTTTTAGATATTAATTAAATTAATTTATTAATGACACCGTGATGATGTAGTGATTACCTCATAAATGAACTATTTAAATAAAATGAGAAGATAGGATGAAATATAAGTCTTACACGTGTCACAAACCTATTGTATGGGTGGATTTAGAAACCTTATCACCTTATCCTAGAAATATATCCTTTTGGGACCTTTTAATTCCGAAAAACATTTTATAATAAAGTTATATTTTATAACTTTCCAAGAGTGCCCCTCCTCTCCTCTTATAAAAGGACCCCACCTCTACCACCTTACACACACCGCTCAATCCATTACCTTGGCCAAACCCTACCCATTTCATCTCTCCACATCCCTATATTCATCATTGAATCCTCACATTGGGCATAATCCTTTCCAAGGAAGCCTTTGATCTCAAATCAAAGAGAGTTACACGATTTAAAGGTAATGTCTTCCCTTGTGTTCTTTTGTCTTATTTTGCTTTTCCAAACCCCTAAAATCTTTTTATTACTTTTTTTTGTAACAACACCAGTATCATAAATATACTATGATGTTTTTATAATAATTATTAGATCTACACTTTCACACACATTCATCTAATTGTTAAAGAACATACTGTTTTTTGTGGATGGAGAATTACTGCCTCACGAAACGATGATTGTTCAATATTCTTTTAACACCTTCAAAGGTGGCCATTAAGATGTCGCTATATTTATATATGATATATAATATATTTATTTTTTCCTTAAGCTTCTGTATTTTTCATTTATGGAATACCTTTATGGTTTCCATTATGGGTAAACATGATATCTTCATTTTAGGAAGTGCGGACAACCGCCCCCTCAAAGTGATTTGATTCATTAATGCCATATGTGGGACGTATAAAGGATGGAATTAATGGTATTACATATGATATCCTACTGTAATTATAATATACCTTTATATCATTATTATTTCATTCTATTGAATATAAAAAAAAGAAATTAAAGTAGCATTCATGCGTACGTACGGTTTGCCGTCTCCATGAACGGTACATTTCATTTCTTATCTCCAAATGTTATGTACTATTATAAGTACATATATATAATGGATATATATGTAATATATTACATCTAAATGATAGATATAATTCTGGAATTATAATATATATATCTAATTTTGTTTTAATTCCATTAATATGACAAAAAATGAAAGTAGCATTCATGCGTACGTACGGCCTACCGTCTCCATTAACGGTGCTTTTAATTTTTTTTACAAATGATATGGAATAGTAAAAAATGAATATATAATGGATATATATGATATTTAAAACATCAATACTATTCTGGAGATGATGTACCTTTAAATAATGGAAAATTCGTTTCCAACAAGTTCAATTTTTACTCAGGTACCGAACATCGAAAAAAACGTCTGATATGAACTCACTTTATTAACCAATTATTATAACATTATAATATGTGATATGAACTGAATAATAATATTTAAAGGATGTCCTTAATATATTATAAATTGACCAAATTTTATTATTCAGGAGATTAAAGAACGATCGAGTCATGTCAGACGCGAGGTAAGGGATCCAACCTCTCTCTTTCTTTATAAGTACTCTCTTTTATGTAATTTATTTTAAGCTTATCTTTATAATGTTTGGGGATGTTATTTTATATTCTTAATACTGTAATTTTTATTTTAATATTATGAGAGACCCTATTTGATCTCATAAATCCATTTTTGCAAGTTTTAAGTGGCACTGTTAGGCTAACAAGTTTTCGTAAGGGATTTTTCATCTCACTTTTATTCCTATGAGATTTATGATAAATTTTCCACCATTTTCTTTGGGTGGTGTATGTACTACCCATTATTCTACTCTTGGTGAAATATACTTTATTTTTTGGTTATTTACATCAATGTTGTATAGTCCTTCTTTCATGGGGTGTACGTTTCGGAAGTTACCCAATTCGGTAAGGGAACCTTTCACCCTCCTCATTTTAAAAGTCTTCATTATTATGTATTTTAATCTTATTATGATGGGATATGTTCTTATATATCCTTATTGCTATAAATTTTATTTCCAAGTTATGAGATTCCCCTTTTTATATCTCATCAACTCATTTTCTGAATTTTGAAGTGATGCCGTTAGGCTGTCAAATTTTTGCAAGGGAACCTCTTAACCCAATTTTGATTATTTGGGATAAACTTGTACTCCTTGAATATGTCGTTCTAGGAATATGTGTGAATAACCTCTGATTGTTTTACAATTAATAGCCACTTATATTCGGTGTATTTGTTTGTCACACATAATTAGGTAATTAATTAATCTTTAATCCAAGGATACCGACTTTGTAACGGACTTCATCTCAATCTCCTTTCATTGAGGCATATTTTGTTTTATACACAACTTTCTTTTATATGGTGTATAAACCCCTTTTACTTCTACTTTTATTAGAAATGAATATTTTCTATATGAAGCGTTTTACTAAACGACAGAAAGTATGTTTCCTTTTAACGTACACGGTGACAATGACCTTTCTGCCGCCACGAGTATTATTTGATCTTTGGCTTCCTCAACAAGTCGTTATAATTTTTTAAAATTAAATTAATACCATATACTATTTTTGGTATCGAAAATGGTTTTGATAATGGATTTTTTATGTCAATATATTTAAGTGATATATTGTGCTTGAAATGTGGAAATGTTTTCTTTACTTTATAATTGTTTTATGTGTTATGATTTTATAATTGTACATGGAAATTTGACGGGTGGTTGCGTGATAAACCATATAAAGGGTGGTGTCATGAATACCAGGATGGGTGGTTATGTTATAACCTCCAATTCATTAGTTATGGAAGTTGGTCGTATGGCTATTCCATTAAGTATGTGTGGAAGTCGACTGTATGGTTATTTCATTTAAGTATGTTTATGTCCCAAGTTACCTTTATATGTTATGTGTTATTTATATGGGTTTTATGGTATTATTTTGGTTACAAAAGGGTAAGTAATGGTCTTTTATTCCATGAATAGTTTTTACTACTTCATAAAGGTGAAAAGTATTACTTTTGTAAAGTATTAATGGTTTACCTCTTGTTTTGAAAAAACTAATTGTTTTCCTTCTTTGTGTATCCTTTACTGGGCTTTTTATGATCATACCAATTTTTTGAAATGTTTTCCACAGGACTTAAAGATGAATATGGTCAAGGATGGGTTCAAGGAAAGACATGCTATCTAAAACATTCAACTAGACATGTTTCTTTTTAAGATTTTTTTTTATTTTATGGAAACATAGTAGAAGTGTCTACTATGTAATCTTTTGATATATAATAGTTATGACCTAATTCTCTAAAACTCTAAACCTGAAAAGATCCTCTATGTGAATTATTCATTTAATTCATGATTAAGTAATGTTTAAGGTCGGGGCCTTATAGTTGGTATCAGAGGTTGGTTTAGATAACTTTAGTGGTTAGGGTATTCTCTAAGCATAAGTGACATTACCATAATGGTTAGTATTTCAGAAAGAGTCCTAGTTTTAGATAAAGTGAATGAATAAGTATATCTTCGTGTTTATCTTTCTCATTAGTACATGATGGTTTGGTTGATATACTCACACTGACCTTTCTGGTTTTAGTAAATGGATGGATCTAGCAGGCACCAAAGTGACAAAGGGTTTGAAAGAAAATTGTGGCGGTTCTCTGATTAAGAGACTGGATGAAATGGGTCATTCAATGAAAAATCTCGTGGTTATTCTAAACCAACTATCAGGAGTCATGATCAGCCACTTGGACCTTGTTGAGTTATCTATTGCATCATGTACGAGAGAACCAACTCAACATGGGAGTTTAGGTAATAATTATAACGGTAACCATTAGGGTTTATATGATACTTACTTTTGAGGTAATTATGGGTTACTATATGTTATGATGGAATGTGAAAGGAATGAGATAAAATTGAGGTTAAATTATGTTATGGTTATTTTTGAAGATTTTATCTCATTTCGGGGAATGTTTTATGAATTATGTAGTTTTGGAAAAAGTAAAACACACAGACCGTGTGATAACCCGTCGCGTCGGACAAAGCTATGGGAATGGAACCCACAACCAAAGTGCGACTGGTATTTATCGCCTACTACTGGACAACGTGAAGTCCCTAGTTATTTTGACTAATTCTTTTTAGTTAGATGATTTTAGGAATCAAGAGTGAGTTTATTTTGGGTTATCTATGGAAATTATTAACCTATCATGGAGGATGTGTGATTAGGTTAATTACTTTTCAATATGAGACTTTAAGAGCAACTGATGTTATTTGGAGATAAATGTTAATTTGTACCTTGGAAGACTATGTCATTAAATCCTTCAAATATTTGGGTTTAAATATTAGTTTGGTTTACTTTGAAGAATTTTATGGACAAATTTTTTATCTAATGGTCTTAGTTGAACATTGGGTTTGTTGGACAAATTTTAGAGATTAAGAATAGATTTTCTTCTTTATAAAGGATTATTCATTTGTGGATCTTGTTCTACTAATTTTTGGTTTTGGATTTTGTCTAAATACATGGGAAATATATATTTCTCTTTTTTGGATTAGGTGATTCTCAAGAAGTTGGTTATAGTACTCTTAATGTGAACAAGTCTTCTTAAATACTCGTCTTTTGGAGAAAATATGAGTTTGATTAAGGAATCTAGTAAAATTTGAAAGTCTACGTGACAAGTAAGTATGTTTCATTATGATTTTGTTAAGCTCAAAAATAAATTCCTCAATGAAGAGTAACTTAAAACAAAAAAGTTTTCTGTTAACTTTTCCTACTGGGGAATCGAATACCGTTTAACCCATCACAAGTTTGTGATTTTCTTATGGTTAACTTTCTCCTAGACATGTTTACTATCACTCTCCCTCAGAATATGACCCTTTGTTTTTTCCTCCATATCCACGTTTCCCTACATGGAATCCTAGTATGAGTTAACTCGGGTGACCTTTGTACTTATTTTTCTTTATTTTAAAGTGATTGTTTTACTGACTCTTTTTCCGATGTGGGATTTTCAATGAAGTTTCCAAGACCAAATTTAAAATTACGAGAACGCAATTCCCAAAAGGGGGGAAGGATTTAACACCCTAGGTAAATAAAGAATATGACATTTTATCATTTATCCATATTTTTGAGTAAAATATTAATATAACATTAAAGGGGACGCTATGCTCGATGGCGTACCCAATACGCAACAACGAGTTTCTTGGGAATCTTACGTTGCACTATAATAATAAAATAATATTATTTTAAATTGTAGTTAACGCCTAGCCCTTGTAATGGCGGTAATGAACAAAACTAACTAAAAAATGATTATATATGTTTGTCAAATATTTTTACTTTTGCGATAAATGTTAGAGGATTAAAAATGTGAATGAATCCAATTTTTAAGCGTAAACATTCTAATATTCTTTAAAAGGTCGATTAACTGCCTTTTGATAACGAACCTCTTTTCAATCCACTTTTTAACAATTTTATGTGTTATATTTGACAAAATAAAATTCTTCTTTATAATCGGGACATCAAAATTTACTTTGTGTAAATTTTTGGTATTTTTCTGATAAAGTTCATTTTTTTAATGAATAGTGAAAAGGTTGTATTTTAATTCAAAACCACTTTTTAATCTAATTTATTTATATGATTAGACTCTCATTTGAATTGGTTTTAAAGTTAAATTAGAATATATTTTTAAAAATTAATCCAATAGTGGTTGTTGGAATTAATTTCATCTTGAAATTGGACTTAAACTAGTGTCAATCTTTTGATACTTATTGTTTCATAAAAACACGCTATTTTCTCTGACAGCGGGAATTAATTATTAAATTAATTAATGTAACTTATATGTTTTGAATTTTTTAAATTAGAAATCATTTTTGAATTCATAATATCAAATATATCTTAGGAGTGATTTTTGGTATTTTTCTTAAAAACTTCAATTTTAGATGAATAGTGAGACCACTAAGTGGTAGTTAAAGAAACTGATTTTTCGTTTAAATGAAACTTTGCCACTTATGTGATTTTATTTTCAAAAATCTGACATACATAGTTTTAATTAAGAAGTAAAATGTGGTTCAATGAGATTAAAATAATTTTTGGTGAACAGTAACTTTTAAGTTTTATTAATCGTGATTAAAGGTAATTATGGTAATTTAAGGTAAAAATAATATTTTAATAATATGAAATGTTATAGACACATGTCCTAACCTCCTTGTATGTGTCATGTCCAACCAAGACAATCCATGGGTCAACTTGAGGACCCCATGGAGCCACTTTGGTAGGAAAATGACCAAAATAACCTTTTATTTAAAATTAAAATAAAAATGTCACAAACATGAGTTATTTTACTAAAAAAAATTAAATGGGGTTATACAAGTCATATTTTTTACTATAAATATTAATTAGAAAGATAAAAGTATTTCCTACATCATGATATTATTTTTATAATTTTTAGATATTTATTAAATTAATTTTTTAATGACACCGTGATGATGTAGTGATTACCTCATAAATGAACTATTTAAATAAAATGAGAAGATAGGATGAAATATAAGTCTTAAACTTGTCACAAACCTATTGGATGGGTGGATTTAGAAACCTTATCACCTTATCCTCGAAATATATCCTTTTGGGACCTTTTAATTCCGAAAAACATTTTATAATAAAGTTATATTTTACAACTTTCCAAGAGTGCCCCTCCTCTCCTCTTATAAAAGGACCCCCCCTCTACCACCTTACACACACCTCTCAAGCCATTACCTTGGCCAAACCCTGCCCATTTCATCTCTCCACATCCCTCTCTTCATCATTGAATCCTCACATTGGGCATAATCCTTTCCAAGGAAGCCTTTGATCTCAAATCAAAGAGAGTTACACGATTTAAATGTAATGTCTTCCCTTGTGTTCTTTTGTCTTATTTTGCTTTTCCAAACCCCTAAACTCTTTTTATTACTTTTTTTTGTAACAAAACCAGTATAATAAATATACTATGATGTTTTTATAATAATTATTAGATCTACCCTTTCACACACCTTCATCTAATTGTTAAAGAACATACTGTTTTTTGTGGATGGAGAATTACTGCCACACGAAACGATGATTGTTCAATATTCTTTTAACACCTTAAAAGGTGGCCATTAAGATGTCACTATATTTATATATGATATATAATATATTTATTTTTTCCATAAGCTTCTGTATTTTTCATTTATGGAATACCTTTATGGTTTCCATTATGGGTAAACATGATATCTTCATTTTAGGAAGTGCGGACTACCGCCCCCTCAAAGTGATTTGATTCATTAATGCCATATGTGGGACGTATAAAGGATGGAATTAATGGTTTTACATATGATATCCTACTGTAATTATAATATACCTTTATATCATTATTATTTCATTCTATTGAATACAAAAAAAAGAAATGAATGTAGCATTCATGCGTACGTACGGCTTTCCCTCTCCATTAACGGTACATTTCATTTCTTATCTCCAAATGTTATGTACTATTATAAGTACATATATATAATGGATATATATGTAATATATTACATCTAAATGATAGATATCATTCTGGAATTATAATATATATATCTCATTTTGTTTTAATTCCATTAATATGACAAAAAATGAAAGTAGCATTCATGCGTACGTACGGCCTACCGTCTCCATTAACGGTGCTTTTAATTTTTTTTCCAAATGATATGGAATAGTATAAAATGAATATATAATGGATATATATGATATTTAAAACATCAATACTATTCTGGATATGATGTACCTATAACTACATGGAAAATTCTTTTCCAACAAGTTCAATTTTTACTCTTGTACCGAACATCGACCAAAACGTCTGATATGAACTCACTTTATTAAACAATTATTATAACATTATAATATGTGATATGAACTGAATAATAATCTTTAAAGTAGGTCCTTAAGAAATTATGAATTGACCAAATTTTTTTATTCAGGAGATTAAATAACGATCGAGTCATGTCGGACACGAGGTAAGGGATCCAACCTCTCCCTTTCTTTTTACATACTCTCTTTTATGTCATTTCTTTTAAGATCATATTTCTTATGTTTGGGGATGTTCTTTTATATTCCTAATACTGTACTTTTTATGTTCATATTATAAGATACCCTATTTGATCAAATAAATCCATTTTTGGAAGTTTTAAATGGCGATGTTAGGCTACCGAGTTTTCGTAAGTGATTTTTCATCTCACTTTTATTCCTGTGAGATTTATGCTACATTTTACACCATTTTCCTTTGAGTGGTGTATTTAATACCCATTATTCTACTCTAGGTGTAATATACTTTCGTTTATGGGTATTTACATCAATTTTGTATAGTCCTTCTTTCATGGGGTGTACGTTTCGGAAGTTACCCAATTCGGTAAGGGATCCTTTCACCATCCTCATTTTAAAAGACTTCTTTTTTAGGTTTTTTAATCTTATTATGAGGGGGTATGTTCTTATATATCATTATTGCTATAAATTGTATGTCCAAGTGATGAGATACCCATTTTTATCTCTCATCAACTCATTTTCTGAATTTTGAAGTGACGCCGTTAGGCTGTCATATTTTTGCAAGGGAACTTCTTAACCCAATTTTGATTCATTGGGATAAACATATACTCCTTGAATATGTTGTTATATGAATATGTGTGAAAAACCTCTGATTCTTTTACACTTAATATCCACTTATATTTTTTGTATTCGTTTGTCACACATAATTATGTAATTGATTAATCTTTAATCCAAGGATACCGAATTTGTAACGGACTTCATCTCGATCTCCTTTCATTGAGGCATATTTTGTTTTATACACAAGTTTCTTTTATATGGTGTATAAACCCCTTTGAATTCTACTTTTATTCGAAAGAAATATTTTCTATACGAAGCATTTTAATAAATGACAAAAAGTATGTTTCCTTTTAACGTACGCGGTGACAATGAACTTTCTGCCACCGTGAGTATTATTTGATCTTTGGCTTCCTCAACAAGCTATTATATTTTTTTAAAAGTAAATAAATACCATATACTATTTTTGGTATTGAAAATTGTTTGGATAATGGATTTTTTATGTCAATATATTTAAGTGATATATTGTTCTTGAAATGTGGAAATGTTTTCTTTCCTTTATAATTGTTTTATGTGTTACGATTTTATAATGGTACATGGACATTTTACGGGTGGTTACGTGATAAACCATATGACGGGTGGTGCCGTGAATACCAGGATGGGTGGTTACGTTATAACCTCCAATGCATTTGGTATGGAAGTTGGTCGTATGGTTATTCCATTAAGTATGTCTGGAATTCGACCATATGGTTATTCCATTTAAGTGTGTTTATGTCCCAAGTTACCTTTATATGTTATGTGTTCTTTATATGGGTTTTATGGTAATCTTTTGGTTACAAAATGGTAAGTAATGGTCTTTTATTCCATGAATAGTTTTTACTACTTCATAAAGGTGAAAAGTACTACTTTGGTAAAGTATTCATGGTTTACCTATTGTTTTGAAAAAACTAACAGTTTTCCTTCTTTGTGTATCCTTTACTAGGATTTTTATGCTCATCCTAAGTTTTTGAAATGTTTTCCACATGACTTAAAGATGAATAGGGTCAAGGATGGGTTCAAGGAAAGACATGCTATCTAAAACATTCCACTAGACATGTTTCTTTTTTAGAGTTTTTATTTTTTTTATTTTATGGAAACATAGTAGAAGTGTCTACTATGTAATATTTTGAGATGTAATTGTTATGACCTAATTCTCTAAAACTCTAAACCTGAAAATATCCTCCATGTGAATTATTCATTTAATTCATGATTAAGTAATTTTTATGGTCGGGGCCTTATAGAAATTGGAAATATGCCAATGGGAAAAGGATTGTGTTCTAAAAGAGGAATTTCTTTGAAGAGGTGTTGAATAAACACTTGTGATTAAGAAAATTTAGTTAACCCACGTTTAACATGACCTACTATTGGTATGAGATATTTTTGTGTTCTAAGTGTGATGAGGACCATTCAGATAGAGTATGAAGAATGGTTTGTTTTAAGGTTGATAATTTGAGATCCTTTCAATTTTTGGTTTAATACTGTTAGTAATTATTTGATGCATCAGGTGATTGAGGTGTTTAAAATTAGAATGATTGAGTTTGAAATTGGGTATTCCTTGTGTTATCATTTTGACCCTTGTGTGTGTGGTTTTGGGTAGTGGGAGTGCCCTAGTTTGAGATGTTTGATTTGGATTATGAGGCCCTTTCAGTTATGATATAGCCTTGGTCGTGTGTTTAGGGAACCCTTGTTAGGTTTTTGGTCCTTGGTAGATAGGAATTCTTTTGTAATGCGACTGTGGAAACCCTCATGGTCTGTGACCATACAGAGCGCATTTTGGACCCTATGGATGGTGATGGTTTCTTAGTGACTTTGTGAGTAGACACCTTATGAGTTTCATTTGGAATCCGTGAGAGGAAGTTTTTCTTGTGGGTCCGATTAATGTGTACACCTTTGGTACAAAACCTAGAGTAAATGGTTGTTTAGTGCGCTGGACACAGTGTACATCAGTACTGTGGTGAGAGTGTCGTTCATGAGAATTTATTTGTAATTTTCATGATATATATTGTTTGGATAGAGGAATAATTTATTTTCCTAGTTGTGACTCAATTATAGAGATTTTTTATCATTAAACCATCAAGGTGACCTATTAGAGAGGTCGGACGGGGTTTCTAGGGATTTTGTGTGTGTGTCACACATGTAGAGGTTTTGGACTTTGATAGTGGAATTAAAAGTGTTTCATGGTGTGGTTTTTTCCTAGAGGGATTAATGGGAAGGTTTGAGGTTGGTGTTGCCACTCAAGTTGTGGTTACGCAATGATAGTTTCTGAAAATCAATGGTGACCTCAGGGGAGCTTAGCCCAGCAGTGCTGGTGCCTTGGAATATGAATAATGGGAGATTCTTCAAAGGTGGTGTCAATGCATACGATGTACCGCCATGTATTGGTAAATGGTATAGTTTTACCTATCTCTTTAATAATGGAACCCCAGTTCTTGTGATAGATGGTAAGGTTTTTTTTGAAGGGTTATATCATATTTATTCTTGACTTTCCAATTTGGATGATGATAATGGAGGTCTCGAAGTTGTTTTTGAGTGGAAGATAAAATAGTAAATGATGTTTGGTTATGTTCTTTTGCTTTATGGTGAAACCTGAGGTGAGGGTGGTAACATGGATAAACTTGTTTATATGGAAGGTTTGGTTTTTTGGTAAGATTTAGAGGCCATCTCATGGAATATGAGCATGAATAACCAAGATACATGGTTACGTAAGTAAGCAGTTGAGGGGTTACACACAAGTAAAGGATGATTTATGAGAGACTGTTGGTTTGATTGGTGTAGTATACCATTTTTATTTGGTTTTTATCTTTCAATTACACATTGAAATAACTCAAGTTGTGTGGGGTAATTTGTTACACATCAAATGTTGTTTCACATCTTCTGGTTGATTTGGTCTTGGAGCGGTAGTGAGACTTGGTTGGCAATCACACCTTAGTAGTGGTGGTTAAGTGTTGATGAGATGTATTTGGAACGGGAGCATGAGATCCTTGTAACGTCATGGTGTCCCATAGTTCGACATCAAATATGGATAAGTTGGTGGTGGTGTTCTTTGAAAACTTTTTATCTTACCTCAACTAGTGACGATAATGACCAACATCTTGATATCATCCCAGGTACGTTGAGAAGCTCTGACTTTATGCCAAGACACTTGAATTTGTTTGGTTAAATGATTGATATTAGGGAGTTTATGCTCATAGAAATGGTAAATGTGGAGCTTGATGATGTTATTTACACCCTCTATTTCTTTGGGTTATGTCCTCAGGATGTACTGACTGTCAACAAATTCCATGGGTGACGTTCACAGAAGTTGTGAATGGGCACTCAGTGGTTTTCATTTTCTTTATTTTGGAACAAGATAGATATCCATGTATATGTTTTGGGGTTTTACTAGTGATCAATTGTAAGACACTATGGTTGGAATCAATCACGGATAGAAATGGTAATGAAACTCCTAAATTGGTAAGTGATAAGTCAGTCCTGGAAGTGGAAAGGAGAGCATAGAGTTGGTATAGTGGCATCGGGATGCTAATGACAAACCTATGAGGTGCATGTTAGGTTCCTTAGAGAATCCATGTGGGCCTTGGATGTGGTTAATTATGAGACATGTGTTGGATTTAATATCAGGGTGGTTCAATGTGAAGCTTGTGATGTCTATTCTGAATTTATAGAAGGGTGTGGATTGATATGACAAGAGGTTGTGGAAAGAGAGGTTGGGTCCAATAACTCAAACAAAGATTAAAGTTTGGTTCAAGTGCTTTTACTTTGTGGTTTTAGAACATCTTTAAGTTGAGGGAACCTTGTCCATGTGATGTGGTGTCATGTTGAGAGTGAACCTCGATGACGGTCTAGAGGGCAGTAAGGTCGTGATGATGGAATTATATTGGGATTTAGGGAATGAATTCAGTGGGTGGGTGGTATTATAATGACAGGATTCAAGTCAATAATAACCTAAGGAAGGTGATAAAAAGGTATAGTACCATCAATGGAAGGTGGGTTTTCAAGGCCAATCCATTTAGGGGTGCTCTGACCTAAGATGGTAAACTGTAACGCGTGTGGTGAGATTGACCCACCTCCAGGTTCATTTTGTGGTGGAAAGTGCCTTTTTTTAAATGAAGTTGTACATGAGAGAGGTTAATTTGATCTTAGTCCTTGAATGGATAATGTAGTAGTTTCCTCTCTAATGGTTTTAATGGTGTGGCTGGTTTCCAATATAGGGTAATGCCCTTATGGATTTTTGGGAATAGTGAGTCTGAACATGTCAAGTGTTTTGAAAGTTGAGTAGAAATTAGTGTGATCTTTCCTCGATAGTGGTGAATCTATGTAAGGTGGTAAATGTGGTTTAAATAACCATGCATTCTCTATTGAGCGATATTGAGTTTTTTCACCATTAGAGTTGGGGGGATGGAGAAAAACCATGCCAAGTGATTTGGGTATAGAGTTGTGTAGAAGAATTGGGTGGAGGGGGTTTTGATTGGTTTCTCAAAGATGATGTGATGTTGTGTGCGAATTTTCTATGTGTAGTGATTTAGGAAATTTTGTCTAAGTCTTTCTTGTGATGTTTTAGTGGTTCGGTATGGTCGAAGTTAATGCATCCCTGAGGAATATCGGTTCATGTTTTGGTTGTGTTGAGGAAGACTTCTGGGGAACGTTTGTGCCCTTGATCTGTGTTTAGTGGTCATTGTGATGTGTAAATAGAAACATAAAAGTTGGGAATGCATAGGCAGACCTAGTAGCATGACCTATTATTGAGAAAGGTTAGTGATTCTTAGAAAAAATGTCTCAAGTATGAGCCATTATAAGGTGGGGAGGTTGTAACATCTCATATATTTCATCTTAAGCTATTTCCATGTTTATTTTTATTTTGAGTCTATTCCTGTGGTAAAATATGTTTCCCCAAGTTCATGGGAAGTCTCGAGGGTGTTATGAGCGTTCAGGGAATGAAAATGAGGGAAAAGGAGTTTTGGGGAATATTGCACAGTTTGTGTATAGTTAGGTTAAATAGGGAAATAATTATGGGGAACCCTAGGAAGCGGGTGATTTCATATAGTAGCATATGCACGGTCTGTGAACGGTTTGGAAAACCATGCTGGGAAACTGTGTGGCCCAGAAAATTACAAAAAAATTAAAAAAATTCCATTATGTGATTTGAAGGATCACTCGGTATTTCCTCTTTTCTTCATCATTAGAATCCTAGTGACAACCAAAAAACCTCAAGATCCCCCATGGTACAATCTCCCTCATCATAAGACCATTTGGAGTGTCGTCGATTGTGGATCAAACCTCCTGGTAATTCTAATCTTCCTCTTTGTTCTCTTTTCTAGATTAGGGTTTTTAGTTTCTCCCATCTTCTTCTAAATTCCAAAAACCCTATTTTTACAGTGCAACTTCAGTTAAGGCTAAAAATGGTGTTTGAATCTGGATCCAAGGCTATGATCAATAGTGTTTTCATCATCATATTTGAGGTAGGTGGTCTAAAAATATTATCCAATAGTTTTATTTTTGATTTGTGCACAAAAGCTTTTGTTTTTCTTTTTTCCTAATTGTGTTCTTGGAACCATTTGATTGTTTGATAAAAAGGGGTGTCTAAGTGACCAATTTAAACCCTCACGATCCACGTGGAATGCGTAGAGGATGACTTGACAATTTTAGGGCCACCAATGGCTTGTGCTAGAATTCTGGACCTAGAAAGGGGTCGGATTAAGTGAAGGGTTATTGAGTAATAATTTGGAACCAATGAAGAACATGTTTTAATGGTTGAATAAGTTCTAAATGGAATTATTATAGATATACCTTGGTTGGTAGGGGAATACGGTGTTGTGGGAATGACATGAAAATGGAAAATTTTAGTTGAAAGAGATTAAGTCGATTGCTTAATGAATTTTTGTAATAAATGCCTAAGGACATTTGTTAATATTAAATGGTGAATTTGTATTTGGGTAATGGAATGGGAAATGGGGAATATATTAATGAGATTTAATAAGGGAATGGATAAATATGTTGAATGAGTTAATACATGGTAATTTTGTGGTTCACCTAAATGATTGAATGTAATAAAGTGGTGAGAATTGTACTTGAGTGCATAAGAGGTAAATTCTTGTGAATTGATGAATGGGATATGTGGGTTGATATATGGTAATTGATGAATATTGGCTAAGGTATGGTGTTTTTTAATACACTTTATGGGTTAAGGATGAAGAATGGGAATTTTTCTAAATGGATATGAATTGTAATTGTCGAATGTGTTAATGGGTTATGGAATGGCCCTAATTCCCATTTTGTTGTTATGTATTGTGATTCCCAAATGGAATTGGTTATTTTGGGTTGTGTTATGGTGTGGTTATAGTGATTTGATAAATAAGAATGTGCACATGGCTTGGTAGAGTGGGGTATTTCTATGAGGTTCCATGCCCAGGGGTCGAGTTACACTGAGGCTCTAAACTCCACCTAATAAATTCATAGGTTAGGTAGGGGGTGAAGGATCTATTCCCCTAATGGTTTCATTCCACCCAGACTAATTCATTAAGTTGAGGATAATGTGTTGATGTGATATGTGTATCCCTTGTGAGATAAGCGCTCGACTTACTTCCCCAATGAATTTTGATTTATTTCCTTAGACCATTGGGTAGAGGATATTTATACCTAACCCATGGATCATGTTCTAAGAATGGAATAAGTAACACAGATGGTGTAAGTAGTGAAATTGGGAAAAAGGCTAAGCATGAACTAAAAAGAACTTTGTTAATTGATGAAACCTGAACTACCCCATGTTTACTTACCATTTATCTTTACTTTCATGAACTATCTATTAGACTGGATATTTTGTAGACACTGTTGGTGGTGGACTACTGAATTTTTTACTCCCATCCTGTTTAGGCCACCTTTGGGTACCTAACCAGATTTATTGGTTGCAGGTCAGGACAAGGGAAAAGGCCCGACTCAATGATTTCGATTTGGGCTCAGGCTGTACCTGGAGAAGGATTTGGACTTAGAGTCAGGACCCATTTGGGTACTTTTTCATGTATCTTCTTTTTGGGCTTTATTCACTCTACACTACGATTATTTCATGACATTATTCATGTTGAATTATGGGTTGTACCCAGTTTGGGAGATATTTGTATTGCTTTTTTATTTTTTGTTCCACATTATTCAGTTATTTATATTGTGTTCTGGTATGGCTCAAACTGGTAAAGAGGGTATAGTCTCTCCATGTGACTCATTAGACCCTTGTCTCTAGTCAGAAACCTATGGAATATAGGAAGGCGTGCTTGAGGTCATGTGACGAATCGACTCGGGGCACTGGTTTAGTCACTTTCGGTTCGAGGATGTTAAATCCATGGATTTCCCTATGGTATTTCAAAATAAATCTCAATGTAATAATATGATAAGGGTTGTTATTTACAATTTTATTAAACATTGAAAATCTATCCAATTCAAAAAATTAGGTATTTGTATTAGCATTCCCAACTCTATCTTAAAGTCGGAGTAAAATTACATAGAGTTACTCTTTATATTGTGTCTGTCCAGGATCCAAGGTTTACATCCAATTTTTAGAATAGAATTCATAATTAATTGGGATCTAAATTTACTTTCAATATAGATTTCCATCCTCAAAATTATATACAATAAAAATAGAAAAATTAAACTTTGGAGGATACGTTTTGTATAGACCCAAACTTTTCATACATAAATATTACATATTAAAATATGAATATTCATTAACTAACATAAATATCCATGCCATAATCATTTAGTTCTAGTTCCATTGAAAACTTTGAAACATAAACAACTGATCCATAAGTTACTTACATCATTTATCATTAAGTTCTTCATAACAAGCACCATTCTTTGACATATCATACATAATACTTTTCTTCATAACAAGGGGAAATAAAACATAATAAATGGTGATATTTAATTCTTAGTAAGGGTAAACATGGGAGATATGAACATAACATGAGCATAAGGGTATGAGAACATGATTATAAGATTTAAAATACCATACTTTACATATCATAGATCATAATATTGAGTCGTGGAATAAATCTTGGTAGTTAATAAGACATTAATCATAAAGTAATAGAATTACATACTCCATTTGTGTAGAGCTTTGGAATATGACAAAGAGTTTTGGTATACAAATAAGAAAATAAAACCTTATGTCTACACCACCAACCAAGACGTTCAGAACATGTTTGGATTTTGATAACCACCTATGTACCAGCTTCAGTCTTGGGATAAGACAATGTGTACCCTATTTTAGGATTGAGATAACCTCTCATGTAACCTATTTTGGGTTTGGGATAACCACCTATGTACCCTATTTCGGTCTTGGGATAACCTCATGTATACCCTGTATGCACATATAAAATTAATAATAACCCAATGAATTGGAGGTAGATATAGGTCCCACCCATCACATGATCTATATATTTGTGTTCCATAATTTCATAAAATATTCATCATATCATTACCCGTGAAAGGAAATGGGTTTTGTAAACATTTCATCATAGCATAACCTAAGACAAATAAATGGGTTTCATAAATATATTTTCATTATGGATATAAAACATAAAAATAAATAATAAATATGGTATCATTAGAATATATCCCTAGTAAATATTAATTAATATTAATGATGTTGTATTATTTGTAAAAAAAATTTGAATATAAAATAACTTGTAATATTTCATGAGAAAAAGAAAAATTCTTTGAAAATCATATTTTTTAAACTATAAATTCATAAAATTTCAGTGAAATACAATTCATTGAAAATAATTTTAAAAACATAAAAAGTAATCTTTAAAACATTGAGTGGCCATAGTGGAATTAAATTTTTTTCATTTCATACACATTAAAACAAATATTCCTTTCACGTTTTTGTTAAAATACAAAATGGGCCTTGTTTGGAAAATGACATGAAGATTAATTTAAAAAATTAGTAAAAATTAAAACATGGATAAAACTGAATTCAAAAAATATTTTTATAATACTAAATATTTATTTAAATTATTTTTAGGGAACATTTAAATGGAATAAAAATAATTTTTGACCGAAGAGATAAATAAAGTCGATTTTTCTTAAAAATATATTTTTTACTCTTAAGTACAGAAATGGTGGAAAATAAAATAAAAACAAATATTTTAATAGAATATATATAGGAGAATAAAATTCATGATTTTATGGATATATAGATAATAATATTTTATCATCAGTATCATAAACATAAACAATACCAATAATTGATGAGGTTGTATTATAAAAACCTTACCACATTGGTAACATTGAATAATATTACCCATGATGTAATAACATATAATGAAATATAAAATATAATGATAATAAATAATTTCATGATATTACAAGTCAAAGGGAATGTATATATGCATGATAAAAGAAGATATGTGTATAATATAATGTATGTCTCAAAGAAGACAAATTGACACAAACATCTATTACCTTATGTCTTGGAATCACTAGTAAATGTTAAAACCTTCTATATAATAAATGTAGGTTTATTATACATTTATTAAGAAAAATTACACAAATTTATCATACTATATATGACTTACTTTTATATTTTATTATCCATTTACCAAAAATTCCTTGTTATAATCAAATTTGGGTAATAACTGCTTCATTCTTCTTGAATGTTTTGGCTTGGTATTTTGGATACTTTTACTTTGATCATGGTTCCATATTCTCAAGAATGTTAAAAATGATATAAATATAATATATAATCATTATGTATGCATTTATATTAATTCATAAAATTTGTAGATAGAAAATCAAATACACCATTCATGGAGATGGTTGGTTGTAAGTGCGCATGAACATTGTTTTCATTTTTTTAATGGATGGAATGAACAAAAAATAAATAATATATCTAACTTATATATTAATTATGATTTCATATATATCACATACATTCATTAAATTAATTCTTATTACTTTCCATGTAAAATTTTAAGTGAAAGACATATCACATCACTTCGCAAGGCGGTAGTCCTTTGTACACAAGAGTGACGTTATCGTATTCCCACAAAATGGAACGTAAGAAGTCATATGTGATAGTATAATTCCATAAGTATAATAATATCATAAATATCATATATAAACATTATATATATCTCTGAGATGTGGTAATGGAAAATAAATAGCATCAATTCGCGTGGTGGAAGTTCTTCGTACACACGATCAACAATTTCATTTCCCAATTGATGCAAGGGGAGATGCATATAGGTTATTCCATAAAAATAATAAAATATAATTATATTTTTAATTTTGGAGTCATTATATTTGAATTATTAATATATGAATTAATTTTATAAGAGAAGGTGTAAAAAATAAAGAGCTTATTGAAAATAATTACCTTTGCTTAGTATAACCGCCTTTGGATACCATATTCAGGACACTAAGGTTAGAATTTTGTGAGGAATAGAAACTTTAGAACATTTAAAAGGATGGTGGGGTAGATTTAGTCATTTGTTTCAGTAAAAATTTATTGATAAGTGTTAATAAGTGAGGGTATAGTGGGTATCCTTTTATAGGTGGGGGAGTGGACACAAGTAGAATGTTTGAGAAGAATAAATTTTACCCTCATTTTTCATAGGAAATAAGGACAAATAATGTGTCGTTATCAAACATTATAAGTTATAAGGTCTAAATATGTTAATAAAATATTAATTAATTTTTTTTTACCATTTATAAAACTTATCATTTTCGTTTAACCCCAAAGTAAATCGATTTTTACCTTAAATGAAATAATTAACTTTTAATATTTTTACTATTTATTATGATAAAAAATAAATTTCGGATTATTATATAATATTAATTATTCTAATTCCAAATATGGAATCCATTTGTATAAATTCAATTCAAATAATTATAATTATCTAATCTAAAATTAAACTCGTATAAGTGATGAAAAAATAGTTTTCTAAAGAGAGTTAAAAAGTTTATATATATAATTTCAATATAAAAATGATTAGAATGGGATAAATTGAAATAATTATAAAATAATTGACATAATTTTTCTTCTGAAACCATTTTAAATCAAAATTTAACCATATAAATTGTTTAAATGAAATGTAAATTATCATTAAAACCCAATATTTTTCACCATTCATCGAAAAATTCATCTTTTCAAAAAAACCCAAAAATTTACCCTAGGATTATTTTGATACATTGATTCAAAAAAAACATAATTTTTCAGAAAAATTATCTAAAAGTTTCAAAAGTTAGTTTTATTATTTGTTCACAAAAATAATAAAAACTTGTTTTGAGAAAAAATTATTTTCAAAACATATAAAAACTTTACAAAAAATTATTAGTTATTTATTTATATATAACAATTACACTTAATTTTATAAATTTGTTTATTATTATGCATACAACCAAATTTAAAAACTCAGTTATAATATTTTTGTTTAATTAATAATATTAATATTATATCATTGTTCATCAAAACATTGGTGTCACATGTAATTTAAGCTATCGAATAAATTAAATTTTTTTAAAAAAAATATTTCATAAAAACATAAAGTGTTACATTATACCAAACATAAAATCATTTTATCTTTTTAAATTATTAATTCTGATACAAACAAATGAGGATACTTATGCCACATAAAATTCTTAGGTTCCCACATATCTTCCTCAAGATAATGGTTTTTCCATAAAACATTGACTAGGTGAATGGTCTTGTTACGTATCTTTTTCTCTCTATGTTCTATTATCTCTGCCAATTTCTCTTTATAAGAATTATCATTCTATTTTAGTATAACATATTAGTTCAATACATGTGATGGATTGGGTATTTAATTCTTTCTAATAGATACATGGAACACATCGTGAACCTTAGAGAGGTTCGGTGGAAGCACCAAACTATAAGCAACAATCATAAGGTGATCAGTATTTTCAAAGAAACCTATATACCTAGGGCATAGTCTTTCTATATTTCTGAATATCTTTTCCTTAATCATGATAAAATCCAATCACATAAAACCTCATAAAGGTTTTATATGAATTTAAAATCATTATTATAATGGCCCTAGCCTTTTTCACGTAACATTACATGATTTTATGAATAATTATACATTGTAATACAAGCCAAGGATCATGATGTCTAGTGTCTTTAAATACTAGGTACATAAAACTAAAAACATAAAACATTTCATTATTTAATATTAATATTGATCTCTTAACTTCAATTATGTTCATAAATCATCATAGAATAACCTGAGGATAACGTGAACAAATGGGTGCGCTAAAAATCCTAGTAATAGAATAAGCATAATAACAAAGCTTTAGCACATTGGTTAAGAAGCATGACATAGTTATATAAAAATGAATATAATGTAATTGAAAATATGTAACCACAATATATATAATTTTCTATCATATAAACATGGAATCATAGTAATGTTTCATAAACATAAAACATGAATTTAGAATGAGACAAGGCTCATTTCACACAGAGAAGCACATGTCATGGTTAACCACCAAAACCATTGCACATGGTAGCATGAGTCAAGGCTAACCGCCATGACGGTTTCACATAATGTCTCATGAGACTCAACTTTACCCAATGCATTGGAGAACTATCTGGGATCACCCATCTTAACAAGTTCATTAATATTCTTTCCACATAAATAATCATACATAATCAATAATACATAAACATAAGGGTACCCATATAAATAAGTGGGTATCATAATCATGTAATATAGCATAATGAATGAGTGTATCATACAAGTGTCAATGAAAAAAAGGAATTATATCAATCATTTAAATTCATAAGGTATAATAGGAATATTTCATAATAATTAATGCCAAATTTAAGTGATAACATGTAAAATTGTTTTTAAGAAACTTTAAAATTAAAACATTTTGGTGTCGTTTAATGAGAATATCAAAGATTATTTAAAATAGAAAATGCAAAGAAATTTTATAAAAATATAGAAGTAAACTGAGAATTTTTTCATGATAAAAAAGAGTGGTTTTATAAATATAATGGTTTCTTAAAAATATATCTTATAGTGTACTTGAATTTGGGTAAGAAATCGGGAAGTTCCCTTAAAACGAGTTTTCTTATCGAGAAGTATTGAGGACGAAGTCACATAATAGAATGTGTATCCCTAAAAAATAATTATAAATGTATCTTGATACATGAGTTTCTAAATATAAAAATCTTCTATAATATTTACATAAATAGAATATAGTATTACATTTGGGTGAAAAGAGAGTAAGAATAACCCAAAAGAATAATGGAGGTTTGGGTAGAATCGCATACATTAAGCGAGATGGTGTTCTCCACTTGATATTAATTACCTAAATAATCAAATTAGGTTCATTAATTAATAAATCCATAACCTATTTTACATTTAATTGATTTAGTATAACCTTTTTGAGTTCATTAGTAACCTTTTGGATCTGTTTTGATGATCAATTTCATTGTTCAGGTCCGTTTGTTTCACGATCGGTTTAGTCATATATATGAACAGATAATCATGTAAAATGAGGATGGTTTTCTAGAATTGGAGTTATATTTTATTATTGAACATAAAAAAGGTTACATGTTTGTAAATTTATTTTGGTTACTTTTAGTAAAGATGAATCATTTTGTAAAACGTTTGTAATAACCTTTTGGGTTAATTGGTGGTTTTAGAACACAACGAACAAATTTGGTTTTATAAATCAAAATCATGTGTAAAAAAATATTACCGAAGAATAGATGAGACATAATACATATATTATAGTCTTGTTATACCATGAAAATTTTTCCATGACCAAAATTTAATACGGTAATAGAAAATGAAAACACATCGTTCTTAAATGTGATAAATTAACACTTCTTGTATGGGGTTTTTATTACACATATAAAAGAAGTGTAAAGAAGAGATGATAATAAATTATTCCATTATAATAACAACATTTCAGTACAAAAAGGTACCAGATATTTCATAACAATTTTATGAGGAGTGGCAAGGATAGAAAATAAAACAAAGGAACTTGAAAGGAAAATAAAAGAATTGAAAAGAGGAATTTACCTCTTGAGTTAATCTTCCTTAAGAGCCTCTTAAGGGGAGAGGATTTAGTATTTTGAGGAAACCAAGGGATGATGGATGTGGGGGGATATTGGGGAGATATCTGAGCTGAATTTAGTCAAGGCACAATGCTTGAGAGGAGTTAAGATAAGAGTGGAGTGTGGGTGGTTTTTATATAGGAGGGGAGGAAGGTGTTCAAAATATTTTTAATCATTAGTTTATTATTTCACCATAAGACAATAAATATTGATGATTGCATAAAAACAATAGTAATAATTTATATGAGTTTGAACCAAAGGTTCTTACATCATCATAACATCGCCCACGACTCGGTAATTAATTTATTTTTCTTATTTTGTAAATTATCGTATTTCACTATTCAAAAAAATCATATATTTCAGAAAAATCCCAAAAATTCACCCTAACCATTTTTTTTATATGTAGAATCCAAAAATAAAATCCATTTTTCAGAAATAATTTTATAAATACGATTAATTTAATTTTTAATTAAAATCACAATTTACATGAAAAATACAGATTTTAAAACTATAACATATTTTATAATGCTTTAATAAATTGCATAAGGTCATATAAAATTATATTAAAACCAAATGACATAAAATTGTTAATTTTTGAACACATTTTTGGAAAATAAATTTAATTTTAAATTACTTAATCAATTATAATTATTTATTTATGACATACAAAAATACCAATACTTTCACTATGGTAATATAATCACTTAAAGATACCTAAATTTTATTTATACACTCAAGGGTGAGGTTACTATTCTATTGGAATATTTACTATTCATATGGGTCATATTAGTATTCATAAGGGTAGGTTACTATTCTCCAAAAAAAATAAGTTTGGCTTATTGGACTCCAAACATCTTACTAATTGCAACTATGGATATTAGATTTTTGAAATTCAAATCAAAGTAGTGACAATATTATGTTTATAGGTCACATAGTACATAGTAGTTCATTGAGTTGTGATTTCATGTGATTATATGGAATAATTATAAGAAGGGAATTTCTATTGATAAAACATTGGGTCGTTATAATGATCAATCGTAAACTCATAAATACATGTTGGTATCTATAACTCGTTATTTAATATTAAAAGCACATGTATACACTTCCAAAATATAATTCACCCTTTATTCCTTAAATATGTTCTTTTCTTATACAAACACCTTTCTATTAAAATCATGGGTTCATCCTTTTACCAATAGAATATAAAATTTTATTCTGTTATTCCATAATCCTTGTAGATAGGGATAATAAATTCTTAGAATCAATCAACTACCACTAAAGTATAGCCAATAATATTTTGATAGGGATCCTTCATACAAAACAAAAACTGAAATTACAAAATAAGGAGTATAGGATAAGTGTACCCCAATTATCATGATTCAATTCATCTATTGTAATTGTATAATCTTTCTATTTGTAATTTTTCCTCTGAGGTTATTGTGAATTATCATCCTTGTTATCCCTTTGATTGAGGCATTGATTTTTGTAATGGTCAAAATCCTTACTCTTGAAGCAATGGAGTGTGGGTGTTTTATTCTTAGAAGCTTCATCTACATTATAATTATTAGATAAGTTCTTCACATCACTTTAGTATGCAGCTTCTCGATGACCTTCCTTTCCACACATCGAACATTTAGTTTCCCAATTAATATAATTTTCTCCATGTTTTATTCCTCAATTCAATCGTAGAGGAAATACCATCTTCTTTTATCCATAATTTTTAGAGATTACCCTAAATTACAAATTTCTTTTCTTAACAATACCATTATATTGATGGGTAAAAACAATATTTATTTCCACCTTTATATCAAAACACATTTCTTGTAATCCACTGAAAAATCAATCAACCATAATTTCCGGTTGGATGATAATACAAAAATAATACCATGGGAGCCATATAAAATTCATATCATAGGTACAAACAGATTCATCATCCTTCTATTTTTGCTAAATAAATTCCTTCTCTATATTCATATAAAGAATAAAAATAATTTACTTATTGAAAAATATTCTCTCAAACTCAGCCCTCTCCAGTAATTCGATTTCTTCCCATTTCCTCATCTTATTGATAAGAGACAACCATTGATCTGCTTCTCCTTCCCAAAACTAGACATACAAAATTAATTTTACATTATCAAAACACCAGATAATGGAAAAAATATTTTTTTTGGTACTGATCCATTTATCGGAAACTAGTGGATCATAACAACCACTAAAAAAGGTGGAAGTTTAATAAATAAGGACTCCACAAAACTTGGTTTTTTTTATTATTTGGAATTTCTACATGATTCATAGCTTGAGAAAGTTATGTGAGAATATAAATAATATTTTTCCTTTCGTATAACAAAATAATTTACTTCTTATTTAGATAATAATTTCATTTTATATTATAATCTAAGTTAAAATAGTTTCTTTGGGTTCTTTTCAATGAATAAAACCAAATACCACAGTGCAAGAAATAATAATCATAGATGGGAACAACATAAGAATTAAAAAATCATGTTTATGATGTCTAAATCATGACACGTTATTTTCGATATAGTAAACATTAGGTTTATCTTATTTTATTCATAATAATTTTCTATTTAAATCCTTTATGATGGTTCATAAAGAGTTCGTGAATTTACAAATTATATCCTCTAGGAGTGTCAAACCAGGTGTGCAGTAAGTCCTGTTGTTCACCAGAAAATTGCCGAGTCCATCTCAATGTTCCCATTTCAGAGTTAATTCCCCTAAGTAAAATTATACCAAATCCATTTTCCTTTAATTATAAGTATTCTTAGACTTATCCATGGAAAAATATTAGTAAATATCACTAAATATTTTTGGTCTTAGCTTCCAATAGTTAACTCAAACTAACACTGATACCAACTGTAAAAACCCAAACTAATAATACATAAATATAACATCTTAAAATATGAATATTCATTACATAACTGAAAGTGCGGCTGATTGTCGCCTATTGACCGTTCAAGGTTCCGGTGCTCTGCTAATGTGTATAGCAGCACTCGGGTCGAATCCTCGACGATGATACCTTGTAGTAGTCGTTTGTTTTTAGTTGATTGTATTTTGATTAGGGGAGTTTGTTTGCAGAGCTTAATTGAAATGATTTATGGATGATGTTTGATTTACCAAATTTATAAAGATTGGGGTGAGTTCATCATTAGGTTAGTTAAGCTTGTGATATCCTCGAGCTTTGCTTTATATTGCATTTAAATTAACACCCATGTCACAAGATGATGTTGATTAGAATTCTTAAGTGTTAAGGCTTTAAACCAAGACTTAACTTAACTTAAGGTTATAATCTCAATCAGATCTTATTTATGGTTGTGTATTTATGGTTCCAATAATCCATGGAAACCACATGTTAAACAAAACAAGTCATTAATCCATGACATGTTAAGTCCAACATACACAATGTTAATTCAAAGAATATTCATCGAGCAGAAGCTCTCAATCACTTAACATACCTAAATTATAACTCACCCCAATGAGAGATTTACTCAGCCATTTGGGTGATTAATAATCTGGTAATATATGTTTATGGTGATGAATTATAAAGAGAAGAAAAAGAAAGGGACAAGATAAGAGTAGTGTGCCGAACACACACACGAAATAATTTAAGAATCAAAAATGGAATTTCGATTGAATGAGGAAGCTTAAGAAGGGAAGGGGATTGAACTGAATTTAAACTATTTTAAGAACATTAATATTAAAATATAGAAGGTGGAAGAGAATAAGAGATATTGAAGAAGTAACTTGCATTAAAACATAATTACAAAGAAAGAGAATTACAAGATTACAAAAATGAAGAACACAAAAGTAAGTGAAAAGAAAGAGAGGAGGAAAGGTCTCTCAAGTGAAAACTTGAGTATGGAAGGTCCTCCCAAGCCTTTGGAAAAGCTTTGGTCGTGCCAATGTGATCTCCTCTCTTCTGAAATGCCAACCCCTCTCAAGGAGAGAAGGGGAGAGTATTTGTAGCCCAAGGAGTGGACTGTTTGCATTCCCAATCTGTCCCTCCACTTGCATCGCCAATTTGGCACTTCAGACAGCATAATCATCAAATATCTTCTTCTTCAAAGTTTTAGGCAATAATGTGTTCCGACTACTCTCAAAATTTGGAGTCATTTGGACATAAGGATAAAAAGGTATGGCCGGTTGAATAAACAAACATAAACTGTCCATTTCAATCCAGTATTTTTGAAGTCCATAATGTGAAAGGGTTTTTGAATATTAAGATGCCTTCAAATCCGAATGGTTTATTCAACAAAGTCGGCCACCTACATCTCCTATTTCACACTGCAAAATATCAGCTCGCTTGGATGATTACATCAGTAGATATGTCATGCATACTATACTGATTTTCATTCTCGGTCAGAATGGTGGGCTGGACTTCAAAGATTCATTTGGGCCCCTTGTACTTGGATTTGGGCCATGAAATTTTTATCCAATATGACATGTAGTGGCCCCCGAATTATGGAGGAGAGTTAAGGTTTTTGAACTTCTGGATTGAGCCCAGTAAATCAATCTTCATGAATAGTCCAGTTTCTTCACAGATTCTTTGGTCTTGTTTGTGAGGACCATATGACCCTTCAAATGGCAGAATTGGATCATGGTTCCTTCTAATGAAATGTTGTATATTGAAATTAGAATCCTACAAAACAATAACCACACAATTTGGATCAGTATAGTGATAGTTATAATTAAAACATTAAACTGACTCAATTTGACTACTTCTAAAAATGCTCAAATATTATACTTAATATTAAAACATTAATATTTCACACAAATTATGAACATTTCATATAAAATAAGTAAAGGGGGAATATAATAAGTCATGAAAATATTAATAACATCAATAACATAACGATTCCTTCGAGAATAATTTAGGTATTGTTATTTTGGAAACAAATACACATAAACAACTAGTCCATTGGTGAGATATGTTATCTCCCACTATGTTCTTCATAATTATTCACCATCTAAGACATATCTTACACAATACCTTTCTTTATAACATGTGTAAAGGAAACATAATAAATGGTGATATAATATTCTCATTAAGTCTACAAAAAGAAGATATCAATGTGACATGAAAATAAGGGTATGAGAACATTAGAATAACTTTTTAAAAAACATACCATAGATATCATAGATCATAAACATGAGCCATGGAATAAATATTACGGGTTTATAATACATGAATCATAAAGAAATCAAACTACATAATCCATGAGAGTATAACATTTGCATAAGGTATTGTAATACACAAAATCATGAAAAAATATGTGTCAAGGATACCCACCAAGATATTCATAACATGTTAGTATTGTTAAAACAACTCATACAACAACTTCAGTCTTTTGATAACCTCCCATGTACCCTATTTTGGTCATGGTATAAACCACTTTTGTACCTTATTTTAGGCTAGGTATAACCTCTCATGCTCCATCTTTTGGGCTTGTGATAACCTATTGTCCACAATTTTAGATCATATAAAATTAATCCTTACTAGATCCATTGGATGTAGATATAGGCCCCAACTGTCACATAATCCATAGATTTTTCTTCTACAAGATCATAAAACATTTATTATATCCAAAACCATAAATAGAAAAGTATTTCATAAATATTTTATCAAAGCATGACCCATATAAACTAATGGGTTTCAAAAACATATTTTTAGCATAGACCAAAACCATCCAGATAAAGAATAAATATGTTATCATTGGATCATATCCCTAATAATGTTTAAGAAATATAAAATATTATCATCTTGACAGGGAAATTATTTTTAAAATAAAATCACTTCGACCATTTGATGAGGTAAATAAACTTTTTTTGAAATTCAACCTTTTTAAAATATAAATTCATAAAATATTATGGAAATCAATTTATTTGTAAGTAACCTTAGAAAATTTTTAAATGAATATTTAAAAACACTTTATTATGGAAAATGACATGAAAAAATGCTTAAAACTGAATATTCCTTCAGTAACATGAATATTACTTTAAAACTATTTTTTAAAAAGAAAAATACCTATTATTGAAAAAATGGTTAAAATTGAAGAGAACATGGGCTTGGAAGAGAAATATTTTTCTACTGAAGAGAGAAATAAAGTCATTTTTTATTAAAAAAAATTATTGTGGACTCTTGACTACATAATGGGAATAAAATTAAATTAAAACATATATTTTAAAGAAATTAAAATTGTATAATAACATTAATGATTTTTTTGAGAGATATATCATAAAATTACATCATAAAAAATAGAAACACAAACAATCCTAATAAATTATGAGATTGTATCATAAACCCTTACCACTTTGGTAAAAATGAATCATAATCCCCATAAAAGAATAATATTAAATGAAACATAAAAATATCATTGTAATATATAAATTCATAATGTTTAATTCAAAATGGGTTGTATATACACCTCATAAAATAAGAAAGGTTCAAAAACTAATGTACGTCCCAAAGAAGAAAAATTAAGATAAAAATCACTTACATCATGTCTTGACATATTTCATACACAATTGGACATCATTTTTAATAAATATAGGTTTATTATAAATATATTATAAAACTATAATCATATTTATCATACCATATGCGATTTAGTTATGGCCTATTACTACTTGTTCATTAACAATTCCTTATTAAAATCTCATTTTTTGAAATAACGGCTTCATTTTTCATGTATGTTTTGGTTTTGTATTTTGGATAATTTTACATTGATAGAGGTTACATAATATCCATAATGATAACCATGATCTAAATATAAAATATATTTAGTTTATTTGTATTTATATTAATCCATAAAATTTTGATAAATAAAATCATATGCATCATCCATGGAGACGGTAGATCATACATATACGTGAATGTTGTTTCCATTTTCTCAATAGATGGAATGAAAGAATGGGAAAAACATATCACATATCAAAATTATTTATTATTTCACATATATCAAATATATTCACCAAATTAATCATTATTATCAAACATGTAAAATCATAAGTCAAAAATGTATCACATTTCTTCGTTAGGTGGTAGTTCATCAAACAAACGAGTGATGTTATCATATTCGCACTAAATGGAAATTAAGAAGTTATATTTGATATTATAAATTAATAAGTATAATGATATCATAAGAATTATATATAAACCTTTTATTCATCATTATATCCATCTGGGAGTGGTGGTTATGAAAAAAACAAATATTTTTCGTGTGGTACTCTTTCATACACACAATCGTTGGTTTCACTTCCCAATTGATCGAAAATAAATGGATATTGGCTATTACATATATATAATAACCCTTCAATATAAGTTATGTGATTTTAATACTATATTTTATTTATTAAGATAGATATGTAGGTGATAAGAAAATAAGAAAAAATAAATATCTATTCAAAGTGAATTCCCTTTTCTTAGAACATCTCCCTCTAGATCACTTATTAAGGAAATTAATGTTTGAATTTTTAAAATAACCAGAAGATTTAGAAACTGGGTAGTACTTCTGGGAGTGAATGTGGTATTTCTTGGTGGAAAAAATGGCTTTATAGGGGTAAATAAGTGAGGGTGTAAGGTTGTGCTTTTATAAGTTGGGTAGAGGACACAAATGGAATTTTTGAATAAAATAAAATATACCCATGTTTTTCACATGACACAAGGATCTAAAATGGTTCATTATCAAATATTATAGGTGATAAGGTCAAAATATATCCATAAAAAGTAATTTGATATATTTTCATCAATTTTAACCCTTATCATTTTAGTTTAACCCCTCCACAAACACTTTTTTCCCTTAACCGTGGTAATTAAGTTTTACTATTTTTACAATTTATTAAGGTCAAAAATTAAGTATAAATTATTATATAATATTAATTATTTTTATTAAAAACATGGAATCTATTTCTAGAAATTCAATTCATATAAGTGGTATAATTTGAATTAAAATTAAACCTAAAACCGTGATAAAAAATGATTTTCCAAAGAATAAAATAAGAGTTTTTGAAAAGGAAAACCTTCAAAAGTTTAAGAAGTCTTTATATAAAAAATAAATATGAAATTTATTCAAATTACATAAATTGTATTAATTATAATATAATTGAGAAAATTTTACTTTTCAAAACACTACAAAAAAATTATCATTATAAATTATTGAAATGAGAATCCAATTTTTGATAAAAACTAGTATTTAAACTATTCATCAAAAAATTAATCTTTTTGAAAAATAAAAAATATTCACCGTAATATAATTTTGAAATTTCAATTCTTAAAATGAATCTAATTATATTAAATAAATTTCCTAAAAGTATAAAAATTTTAATATTAATATTTTCACAAAAGGTAATAAAAAACATTTTTTAAGAGAAGGGTATTTTTGAAGCATATAAAGACTTTAACAAATAATTAGTTCTTTTTATTTAATATTTTTTCTTTATATACCCCCATTATATATAATTTTATAAATGTTATAATTCTTATTAAAACTTATAATTTTAAGGGCTACCTTATAATGGTTGTGTTTTGACGCACGTCTGTCGTAGGGTGTGAAAAAAAAAATTTCTAAAGTTTTTGAAGTGAAGCACAATGCCTAAACAGGTTTATATCACTTGATAAAATTCTCATTTGTTCAAAAACTTATTCTAATTCCCCAAAATTATTTTTTTTCTTATTTTTACTATTTTATGAAAATAATATAAAAATTTTTGGGTATTAATTAATTTTTTTAAAAAAAATTGAAATCCAATATGAAAAATCTAAACTAGCATATTGGGATACACAAAAAGAAATTATAAAGAACAAAAGAACCTGGTATTAATTTAGTTTTGGGTTCAATCATTATTATCTTTCATTTTTAACTTATTCTAATTCACCTAAATTATTTTTTTTCTTATTTTTAATATTTTATGAAAATAATATAAAAATGTTTGGGTATTAATTATTTCTTTTTTAAAAAAATGATATCCAATATGAAAAATCTAAACTAGCATGTTGGGATACACAAAAAGAAATTAGAAAGAACAAAAGAACCTGGTATTAATTTAGTTTTGGGTTCAATCATTATTATCTTTCATTTTGTTGGTTTTATTTTGACAATAAAAATATGAAATCTCAGGATGAAATATTATCCTTTTATTTATAAATTGTGTGATATCGAATAAATTGTGCGACATCGAATACCTTAAGTGTTGTCAATTACACCTCCTTCTTTAATCAAGTTTAATGAAATACCTTGGTCTAGGGTGTTCCAAATTCTAGGACTTGGATCTATCAAATGTTGTTTCATTCATTGATTGGTTTAACTACATCATAGGAATGGATGATCAAATAGAGAGAGGTTAAATAATTAAAATAAAATAATAGATATAAATTTGAGTGCATGGACCTGGGAACAGTCACCACACCTATGAATATCACTATCATCAATCACAAACATAAAATAAACTATAATAAAAAATTAAATAACACTTTGACCTCTACTAGGACAAACTATAGTTTAGCCTCCCATTATCGGGAGTAAGAGATCAATTTGTGGATATAAATAATAGAAGAAGAAAATAAAAAGGGTAATGTGATAATAAGAATAAAAGAATAGAAATGGATTAAAAATAGAGAGAAAAAAAGAAAAAATAAATTAAAATAAAATAAGAAAATAAAATACAATAAAAATAGTTTATTAAGAAGAATTATATAATGAAGAAATAAAATAAAAATAAGATGAAGAATTATAAAAAGATAATTGGACGGGGGGGACACCTTGAAATAATAATGCATGAATTATTAATTTAAGAAAATAATTAAGAAATAAAAATATGAAATAAAAATAAATTAAAAAATAAAAGAAAAATAAAATGATGAAAATTGAAGTGGAAATCAGCATCGTCTAGCCTATATCATGAGGCTCCCTCAGTGTATTAAACTCTCTTATAGTGTGTATTACCCTTTCATTTTATAGAGGTATGGAATGATTTGGTTTCAAGCCTCCCGGAATCTCTATGGGATATTGTCATTAAACCCCTCCAAGACATCCATGATCAAGATTAGAAACACCCGAGTCATTCAGATGTTTAAATATGTTGTCATGGACTATGGATTCTTCGAGGATTCATCATTTTTATGTGCATGTTTTAATGATTTTAGTGTAATTTGGAATCTTAGTTGCATAAGGGGAAATGGAAAGTTTGTGGTGAGAATGAGAGATCCTCCTTCGTCTGACCTTAACATGGTCAGATGAAGCCTCAAAATATGCTTCATGGTGGTCATATAAGGGTGTAGAGGTGATACATGGTGGTGTGGGGTGGAGACATTATTGATAGAGCTCAGGAAAAGCTTTTCAGCACCATTCAAGGTGACTTAGGGTAGTTGTAGTTCCGTACAACAAGGAAGAAGGTGGCAGAACGTGCTGGAGATGGTAGAGGTTCTATCCAAGGCACGGTTGAGAAGAGTGGGATTAGAATGAAATCCTAAAAGTAAAATTTTAGAAGTAACACACTAAATTTTCATCACAAATTGAAATTATCAAAAGGAACACACTCGATTATAATCCAAAGCTTGTGATCTTAGCTCCTCAAAGTCTATCAATAGTCGAAGGACTTCCGCTGTTTCCGCACACTACCATGTTTCTGGGAGGCCTTCCTCCTACAACTACATGGGTTGGACCACCATATCCCTATTCAGTATTTTACACAAGCTATCCACCAATTAATGGGATATATCTCCCATGCACTTCCAGCTCAAGTAGGCCCTCTTGGTGGGTAGTGTGACTGGTCGGCCCTCTTTGGCTAGCTAAGTTGTGTGCAACCCCTAGTTGAGGTTATTCATTAAGCCTGGAGTAAAAAAATTTTAATGGAAACACCATAAAGACTTATAAAATTATAAATACAGGTTGTAACACTTGACAATAACCACTTCAATTTTCAAATGGTAGTTTTTAATTTAAACCCATCATTAAAATTCACTTTCATTCTTTATTTCAATTTTCCTATAATTTCTAAGAAACATTGAAAACAATGAATTATTCATTGAAAAACATTAAAAATTAAGGTAATTGGGTAACATAATTGCATATATATCAGGATTTCATGTTTAAATTAAAATATTAATAGTATGTCATGGTTATTTAAATCATTGGTGTTTCTTGTAATATAATCTATCAAATAAATTGAATTTATAGGAAAACAATTACATAAAAACTCAGGGTGTTACATGTTTTAGGCTTGTTCATTATATTATAATAAATATTGGATTAGGACTACTGATTTTTAAAATATTCTTAAAATATTTTTTTATTTAAATGTATAGATGGAACTTTTTGAAGCATTGGATAAAAAGTGGTATTGAAATCCAACTTTTTCATATGAAGATTCGGTGAGTAAGATTTTTGGACCCAAGTTGTTGGGTGAGATGGATAAATAAGTAAAACTAATTTAATGTTATATGATAGCATATCAAAGAATTAAAATATATATGTGAGTAAATGAATTCAAGATATTTTATTTTATCCATGACATAATGTTTTTCCCTAAAATATCTCGCACAAAAAGTGTGAGGTGTTTTTATAAGAAAGTAAAATTAGTCCCACCATTGATAAGACTATGAAATCCTATATAATGTGGTATCTTTATTTTATCAAGTAGATTTTCATCCATGTTTATCTCAATTACATAATCTTTTTACTTTTTTATTAATAAGGAAATATATGTAAGATGCATCTTATATATTGATCCCAAGAGTTGTGTAGCTTGAATATATTTTTTTTCAAATGAGGAAAGCCCACTTCAGATTATTTATCATATAGAGTAGTGTTGTGGAATATTGTAACTTTTTATGTTTATTTTTTTTGAAAAATCATATGTTTGAAGAAGCTTTACAATAAATTGAAGAATATATGAAAGAAAAGTAACCCACTTTTTTAATGATGGGTGAAAATTATGATGATACAAAATATTTAAATAAAATAACATAGTATTTAAAAAAATATTTTTATGTGTAATAATATATATTATGGAGATATATTTGTAAGAATTATCCATAAAAAATAATTATTTCATAACATAAAAAAGTTTATTTATTCAAGGGTTATATAATATATCTTATGTTATATAATATAATATAGGATATATGGTATACATAGATTTATATTAATTTTTTGAATTTTAAATCATATCGAATGCTTTGAATATCTTATAAAAATATTTTCACTTGATAAGAAAATGATTATTAATTTTTTTCTTAAAATTAAATATCTATTATTTGATGAAAATTTTATATATAATTTTATGAGTTTAAATTTAAAATATAATATTTAATTATTATAAGTATATTTTAATAAAATGTATAATATATTTTTATTTTTGATTTCAATAATATCTCGGAAATATTTTGTTTAATTTTATAAAAACAGGATGTGATAGTAAGTAGTAAATGCGATTTATAATCGCTATTTATGATTTTTTATTTTGGTAAAATATTTTAAATAATATTATAATTTAAATTTAAATATTTAATTTTATAAAGGATTTGTTTCTAGAGTTAATTTGTAAATCTAATTTGGTTATAATTTGATTAATACATTCGAATTCTAATTCCCTTTAAAAGAAGAGTTTGGATTCAAGTGGAAATTTAATTTCGATTATTATAATTTCATATAAAATGGTATAGAACATTATGGAAACCTATGATTCTTAACAGGAATTAAACTCGTGATATAATGTAAAAATTAATCAATTATTATAGATTCATTATAATGTGAAGATAAATATAAATGTACTTATCGATGTTGACAGAGTGTTTTAGCAACATAATGCATGTCAAGATTAATGGCTTAAGTGATAATAATGAGAAGGTATAATTTTATTCTCATACATAAGATATATAAATGATGAAAAAATGGATATATTTTCATCAATTTTAAAATTATATGAAAAACCAATTAACCATATGATTACCCAATTCTTCCACAAGGTAAAAAAATTAAAATTCATATCTTAAAAATATTATCATGATATAAATAGTAGTAAATGATATTATGAATATTTTTAGATGATAATGGTGATGAATAATAAAATATATTTATATATAAATTTATTTTTAAAATTAAATAATATGATAGTTATTCACAATGCTTACAGAGTGTCGATCCAGCGATGTGTTAAGTAGGAGAAAAGTCAAAATAAATGGTTTAAAAATATTAAAAGTGATAAGGATTATAAAAATTGGGTTTTTCATGAATTTTATGCATAAATATTATTAATTATATAAATATTAATACATGAATTTTATAACTATATATATATTTTATAATCTCACATTACAATAATAACCATCAAAATATTTACAAATAGGTTTTTTTAATGATTTTTAAATTATGAAAAATATATATATATTAACACATAAATAGATAATTAGGTATTAGGTAAATATTATCTTTTCCTTTTATAAGATACTTGAATCTTTAAAATTGAATTTTTAACTATTAAGAATTTAATATCATTGAAAACACCACCAAATTTTATTTAAAAATAGTTTCTTTACTCTCCCTTAATAAGAAACTCTTTTTATGTATTATTTTTTATAATTTGATAGGTCAAAAAATCTATAAATTTTTCTCATTTATTTTCCTATAGTCTACAAATTTCATTTCTCAACCAATAAAATCAATCAAAGAAGTTGTTTTATAGATCAGTGAATGTGCGATTTACCATTCCTTTTCGATAGAAAACTTCTTAATATTTTTATATTTCAATAAAGATATATTATATTTATAATGTATAATATATCAACAGATAATTTTTAATCCCTATTTTATCATTTCAAAAATATAACTCACTCAAATACTAACTCTATTATACCTTCTTTTTAATTTGATTTCATTTTCACTCCAATTTTCCTTTCCTTTTCTTTAGTTTTTTTCTTTTTTTTAATAAACCTTCAAGAAATATATGAGATTCGGGTATGGGGAATTAATATTGATTTACCAATAATTTAAATCTATGTGGTATTATAATTATTCCCCGTCCTGGATATATACTTATATAACTATACACAATAGTAGGACAACTAATTATCCACTCTGTAATTTTAATAATTTATTTAATTTATGTTCTTTTACTTTCTCATTAACTTAAATTTCTTTGTAGTAAAATAACTCACTATTTTGGATTATTTCATATATATATATATATATAATTATATGTTCATCCCAACTTGGTTTTATCACTATCAATGAGATTTCTACTTAAATACATGCTTAACATTGTAAACATAAAAAATTCTCAAATTCCTAAATTATTATTAAACCATATATGAGTGATGTGATTTCAATAATAAGTTAAAAGAATAATGAATGTGTATTCAATTACACTATAATAAACATTTGATATATTTTTTTTACCACTTATGCAGTAATAACACTAGAATTCCATAACAATACAATTCATAACTATTGAAACAATCAAACATCAATAACAAAATAATATGGATGTTAAACATATAATCTGATTCACATATGATATTAAATATACCATACGAAATTATATAATAAAATTATTTTAAAATTATAATATAAAATAATATCTTACAATTTTCTATCATATTGGAAGGGTCACACTAAACCATATTAGATGGTAGTAATGGGTTTCCATTTGAAACTTTACTTTAAATTTTTTGAAGAATTTATCTCAACTCCCTTTATAATGTTTGAAAAATAATAATTCACATATTACTGATATTTTTCAATAATTTTTCATTCACATTAATTTTATTTGCAATAAAGAATTATTTAACCCATTATTAAAATTCATTTTCTCTTCATAGCTAAAAATAAATGCTTATGATTATGGGTTGAATTTCAAGAACCTAAGTGTTTTATTCAAGATATATTAATTGAAAAATATAAATAATGATTGGTGGGCCTAGGATATAACCCAAAAATTCATTGTGTAATGATATATTATTATTATTAAGTATATCAGAAGTAATTCAATAGGTTATACCCTTATAAGGGTTGTTTTAGGGTTGATTACGAGTATAATGTCTGAAGAAACCATCATGATTACTCAATTTCATCAACAATTGTTTATGAGTTTTTTATGGAATTTAAATAAGTCGATTTCTTGAGTCAATATGATTCTATATGATCTCGAAGTTTATAATTTAAAGTATTAATATGCTTTTATGTATTTCAATGACATAATTTGTTAGATTACTTAAATTAACATTCCCATCAAACATTTTCAAATTATTTTTATGAATTTTAAGGATGAATATAAATATTAAATTGGTTAAAATTACTATTATGGTGATCTTTCTTGAATGAATAAATTGTACCATTTAAGAACTTCCACGTGTACACTTAGTGAAAATTGTGGGTTTTTCAACATAATAGGTTTTGTAATCAACTAAAATTATAAACATAATGTTCATGGGAATTTGATTGATTCGGTGCTTATTGTAAGAAATGTAAAATATGGGGTGGTTATGGTCATGAAATTACATCAACACAAACCCAAGATTAAGGGAAATATAAAGAAACCTGAAGGTTTTAGATATTCTCTATGTTCAATACAACCATTTCTAAGGGAAGAATCTCCCTCTTTACCACTCATCTCATCAAAGGATTATATCTCATAAGAAACTTGTGATACACAAAATATCATAATATTCATAAATAATAGAGTTTTTAAACTGATTGTAGGTCTCATATTGAAGGAAACTAAGTAATCCTGACTTGTCACAAGGCTCTCAAACTTCGTCTGATACATTTCTAAAACAACCCAAAACCCATAAATTCTATCATATGTCTCTATAAATAAAGTGGGTTTTTCACCTCATTAAGGAGTGTGGATATTTATTTAGGGATTACCATATCCATGTGGATGACTATACCTATACACTCAATGGATTACCAACTCCACAAATATTGGATAGCACCCTCACACGCTGGGTAGTACTTACTCCAACAATAGTACGAGGACCAATCCCCATCACGAGTATGCCTCCAAGAGAGTAATTTAAACTTTTGGATGGAGAACCACATCCTAGAACATGGGGAATTCCTAACCTCCATGACTACTATGTGTACCATGTCTAAACCCAACCATCATGTCTATTAAACTAATACCCTTAAAATGATCAATATGTCAGTGAGGTCCATACCATCATGATATAAGTGAAAAATAACTCATAACGGACAATTTTCAAATAAATTTATAAAAACTAGTCAATTAGTAAAAGAAAATTCCAAAATTCACAGTCTAAAACATGAAATCAGTAGAATATTGCATGTAAGATTCAGTTAATGGTTAGGTGTGTACCATTATTAACCTACTAGGTGGAATTCAACCTGCACAACATGCGCAATGGAGGTACATGAAATACGGGACATGTTTCTTCCTACTAGAAGGTACTTATAGTATAATTCACATACTACCATAAAAAACATGACATATAATTCTACATGAATAAAGTTTGTGATTCCATGAAATAGTTCATGTGGTGTTGACCTATATTATTTTTTGGTAGGGTCCATGATTTTTGGAACTTGTGGACCACTCAAAAAGTACTACTAGAAATGATCAGGATTTATCCTATTGCACATAGTGTGTACCATGGCCCACACAATGTGTGTAACCATTTATATATCTTGGAATATACTTTGATACACACTCGATTCATGATGTCCAATGTATAAAATATTTAACTCGTAGTCACACCCAGTTATATATTTATAAAACCAAAAAACACTAGTGTTTCATGGATCATGGGACACAGTTTTTGACCTGAAGGAATACATTTTTTCTAAGATCATTTTCTTCCAAATTCGTGATTTATGATAGATATTTCAACAATCCCACTATTCTCATTCCTGATATGCTAATAAATTGTCATATGGACATGATACCACAGTTGTCTGGGATTATTTTTCCCAAAGAAACCAACACAACTCTCCAAATAATCTTTTTATCCAAACTTATTTTTTCACCAACGTCAGGTCATACCTCCAAGATTTCTCATATATCCTTCAATGGATTCATCCTTGATCATCATTGGAAATATTTTTGGTTACTGCTGCCTTGTTTAAATCCATGTCACTAGTTTCCACCTTTAAAATCTATCATGTTACGCTTAATTCAAATTTTATCATAGTTAAAATGGTATTATCCTCACTTATTTCAACCCTTATCACTATTTCGACCCCACAAAATCATACAATCAGCCAAAGAAAGGGTCGGTTATAGCATCTCTCCTGAAAATTCATTGAACCATTCCTTGAGACAAATGTCCACATGACCTCAAGAACACATACCTATATGATAGAGGCTTCAGAATAGAAGTGACTGCCTATGGTGTGTCTAAGGGGAGACTATGCCCTCATGAGATAGAGTGTAACACCTCAATAATAAATAAACAAGACAAGAAATGGAATAATAAATAGTAAACATCCCAGAAGAATAACAGGTAAAAGATAAATAATAAATTTATACAAAAATAATGAAGATTATATTTTCATATAGCTATAAAAAATGAGTACACTGAATACAAAGAAAAATAGGAATATTTAACACACTAATAGAAATATAGAAGAAGGGCCAAAAGCTTTTTCTACTAGAATCACGAGTATAGGCTCAGTAATCTTCTCCCATACCCTATCCTAATACTCAATATCAAGAATCAGAAGTTTCACACTTCCCTTTACCTACACTTTTAGTCATGAAGTCTTCTCATGTACAATGGTTTCCCTGAACAGGGTGTGAGATGTACTAAGTAGGCCACCACCAATGGTTTCTAGATCATTAAATTCTATTCTTTTAAAATGATTAGATCCCTAATAATTATGAATATAAGGAAATAAATAAACAAAAACATTAGGTTGCGTTCCTCATGGGAAACCCAACCAACTCTACGTACTTCGACATAAGTTAGAAGTCTCTAAAAAAAGGTAACCTATACAAGACATATAGTATCGGTGTAATAACCATTCGTCATAAAATTAGCATCAATGTTGGACCATGCCTAAGAATTTTATTTGGATTGGATATGCATCCATTTATCTAATAAATTATTGTTCTTGGTATTATATTAAAGGCATCCCTCAAATTAATTAAGCCGAATCTCAAGTCTATCTAAGGAGAACCATATCCAAGAACCAAATTATTGCACCATGAGTGAAATAAATACTAAATTACATAAGATTACATCCATGTTTATCCATAAATGAAATCCCTAGGATCACTCTTATCATGGTGTGAATATAATAAAAAAACCTCTAAGTTCATCCCTCGTAGCTCACATAGGGAAATGAGTATCACTCCTTACATCATATAACCATCATTATACCAAGTTCATCCTAGGGGGTGTCTCCTAGGTAACCAATATCACTCATATGGAGGAATATAAACTACACGGTGAGCCTACCCAAGGAATACCTAGTATTTCTTAAGTCATGTATTCAATTAATATACAAATTATATTTATAGAGTATGGAGAGCCCATCCATGGCGGTCCATAAATAGAATCCCTTGTATCACCCTTAGCTAATTATGAAAGTATGGATTATCTATCAAGAACAAAAACCATTTGAATAGTGAGTTATAATCATAACACTTTAATGAATTTGGCCTATTCATTTAATTTATATTATGGAAATCTATGGAATTAATCATAGGTTAAAACTCGTTTAATTTATATAATCTAACTAATGCTTAAAAATATAGTCCTAACACATGGCCTATCAATCATTATTCCCATTCAATTTATTATAAGGAAAACACAACTCACAAGGGTGGTTAACAATTTAAGGCATAGGGGACATAGGCCATTAAGTAAGGAACACCCAGGGGTGGCTTATACTTGGAAGATCAACTAGTGGTATTGACTCACCATTAGCTAAGATCTTAATAAGTATAGTGAGGCATTAAATTTAATTTATAAGCATTATAGAGGCAACATCAAAGGATTCTGGAATGTAAAAAAATAGTACATGTTATAATTTCCACAAGGTTTGGAAAAAATAACTAGATTGTCACCCATAGGTTTGTATTTCTCTCCTCATCTAGTTTAAAACCTTTAATTGAGCTAAAAAGGGAGAAATCAAAAGAATAATCTAATTCCCTAAAAATAAGTAAAATGATATCGCACTAAAATATAATAGTAATTGGTAAGATAAATTAGAAATAGAAGGAAGAGGAATGTACAACTTACCAAGAGGGATCCAAAACACCATACGGTGAATGGAATGGAGATTGTTTATGGGTGTTATCAAAACCCCTACTTGGTTTGAAGGGGGAGTTCTCAAATGATGATTCTTTCCACTAGATGAGAAAGAAATAAAGGGTATGAGGTTTAAAACATTTTTTGGGAGAAATAATAAATCCCCCCTTTATAAGGATTCATACATTTTTCCCACATGGTTGGGAAAACTTTGTGGCAATAGCATGATAGAACCAGCCCCAAGAACACCCCTCACATGGGATAGGTGAATGGTTTAGCTAACTCTGTGCATCCCGTACAAAAAGGCACTATCAATAATACCTGCAACACTACATAGGCATGTTTCATGGCTCATATGGTTGTTGAAAAACAATGAATCCTTCCCTATGAATTGGGTAGTTCACACAGTTGAGTGGCATGATTATCACTATCTATGTTCTAACCATGAAGCTCAGTTTTCCTTCCAAAAATTGGAGCTTTGGGATCCGAACGAGACTGAGAGGTTTTGGCCATTAGTAATGAACATTAACCTCCCAATCCCATGTCTCTCACTATACATGAGCATGTTGTATATCACATGTACCAGAAGAACTGGCCTACCTCTGAGAGCCTACATGCTCTAATAAATGATACAGATCGAATTCTCCTCAAATGATGTATTTGTCTCCAACTCAATATCCTCGGGGTTAAACAAATGAGATAGGTCAGAATGATACTAGTGAAGATGTGATATTTGGAGGAATTATTTAATTTCATGGTACCTCTAAGTTAGCTATAATCGATATACTACAAGACCAACCCTCTCCAGGATCTCAAAAGTCTTGATTTAATGATGTACTACCTTTCCCGGTCTCTAAATTCGTATATAACCCAATCTAGGTGAAATTCGTAGAAATATCCAATGTCCCACGTCGAACTATTGAGTTCATCGATGACAATCGACATAATATTTCTACCCAGAACAAGTAGTACCCATAAATTTCTAAATTATTTTTATTTCCTCTAAATTTTCGAAAACAAGACAAAGACCTAGTAGTGAAACCTCACCTACCTCAAAATAGAACATAGGTGAACTGAATGGAATACTATAAAGGGACTTGTACATATACATCTGAATCATTGCTTGAAAATTGTTCTTATAGGGAAACTATACTATAGGTATATACAAATCCCAAGGACATTCAAAATCAAGGATGCATGCTTAATGCATTTCCTTGGACTCCTCGTTGATCTGAGGGTTATATTTTGTACTCAAGAGCACCTGTGACCCAGTGCTTTCTCTAGTAAATGTAAAAATTATGGTGTAAATTGTACATTTTGGTCAGATGCAATCGAATGGGGAACCCATGAAGGTGCACAATCTCCTAAAAATAAATACTTCCATGATTTTCAACTAATGAGGTCTCATAGATAGGTATGAAGTATGTGAACTAGGTCAACCTATTGATGATCACCCATAAAACATCACAACTTTATAGGGATCTTGATATGTCTGGCATAAAATCCATAGTGGCATTATTCCATTTCCACTCACGAATAGATGGAATCTATCAATGTCTTGTAGGTCACTGGTGCTCCACCTTCACCTAATGATGGGTGGAACACATCTTGATGAAACCTATAATCTTCATCTTCATACCTAGCCCCCAATACTGGAAACGTATTCCATAGTACATCTTGGTAATCCCATTGTGAACTTCTCAAACAAAGTCATGATATTCTGCATCAACTCCTCCCATTAATATGATGGAACCTAGATATGTCCTTGGAACTGTCAGATATTATTCTCATTGATAACCTTAACAGATGGTGTGTTATCACCTGATACACTCCCCCTCAGGGTGAGATCCTCATAATCTGATAGTTTTCTCATCTGCCTCAATTACATAAGGGAATTTTAGTACTAGAGATGCTAAAACATACAACCCGTGATATTCCTAAACATCCAAGTACATACTAGAAAACAAAGTCATCAACTACTAATAACTAATGACATTCGGGATTACATGTGTTTAAGTCTTCTATATTAGGGGGTTATCTATTGTATTACCCTTTCTAGGTGTATAATAAAGCTCTATGTTTAATGAATTTACGTATTATACCCATATGTGATGCCTCATATTCAAGTCACGATTTGTGGGATGTATTTGATACTTTTATAGTATATTTAAATGATGAACCACTCTTCGATAAGATAATACTTCTAGTAGTATAAATCATGAACCACTACTGCTAGCGCGAGCTCATGCGTAGGTTAATTCTACTACTGAGGACTCATCAAGTGAGACCCATATGCTATAACTCGATCTCCAATCATCATAACTGCACTTATCATGATTCTTTAAGCATCACAGTAAATAGTATATCTATTTCCCAACATTGATATAATCATTATCGGTACTAAATATAATATCTCCTTCAATTCCTAAAAGTTTGTCTCATAATTTTCTAATAGTATGAATTTGAAAACCTTTTTAGTAAATCCCATAAGAGGCTCCACTATGAATGATAAATCCTGAAAGAATTACATATAATATACAGATATCCCTAAGACACTGTGTATGTCAAAATTATTCTTGGTATTCTCCTAGGAAACTATGGCGCTCACCTTATCTGGGTTAATAGACATGTCTTCCTTTGAAATCATATGACCCAAGAAGTAAACCTTATCAATCAAAAAGTATCATTTACTGAGATTAGTATATAGTTGATTTTATATTAATGTATTCTACATGATCTCAATATGTTTTTCGTGATCGTGTCTATTATGAGAATACACCAATATTTATCCACAAGTACAATCAAAAAAGAATCGAAATATGTGTGGAAAACCAGATTTGTCAAATCCATGAAAATGGTGGGAATTTTCTCCAGTGCGCATGGAATAACCAAGTACTCATGAAATCCATACCCACTCTGAAACATTTTACAGGGTATGTATAATGGTCTAAAATGCACATGATGGTAGTATATCATCAATTCGATCTTAGAGAAAATTTTCTCTCCTCAAAGTTGGTCGAGGAGGTCATATATTCAAAATAATTAATATTGGTTCATTACAATAAGCGGGTTTAACCATCAGTAATCTATAAAAAACCTGAGGTTACCAACTTTATTCTTGTTGAAAACAACATGTGAACCCCAGGACGAGGTACTGGGTCATATGACACCCTTTTCCAAAAATTATTACAACCACTTATTTTGTTCCTTGATCTCCATTGGTTCCATCATATAGGGATAAATGGACACTACTATCACAACTAGAAATATCTCAATAGTGAATTCTACTCACTCATAGGATGTAAGACTACAAAATCATCATGGAATACTTCCCTTGAATGATCCACAACATGATGAAATTCCAAAAGATGCATTACCAAATCGCTCATAAAAATATCAATTTGGCCTATCAGCCTGCCCATCCTTGTAGCCTTGAGTCCATCTCAACTCACATGGATATACCATTATCTCTTATGAATATAATAACTATGCTCATGTGATGTAAATGACACCCTCCAGTGATATAAATCAACATGTTCATGATAAGGCACTAGCCAGTCAATATCGAGAATGACATCAAACCAAGTCTTCTTGAGGATGAAAAAATTCTACAAGAAATGGTAGTGAACTATTTCAATAGGGAACTACTTGAACTAGAATATACTCTTTTATCATACCCTGAATGGTGTTTTGAGAGTCATCATGTCATACAATTACTCTATTTCTTGTCCCAAAATTTCCATAATTGAAGTAGATATGAAGGATTGTGATGCACCTATATCAAATTGGGAAGAAACAAAAGAAGAGGTAACCAAAATAGTATCTCTAACTGTAGAAGTCCCAGGACCCTTCTCATTAGGTCTAGGCTACACTATAAAAATATTTCCCAATATAGCGCCTAGAGATGCAACTTGACTAAACTTGGTAGGTCTGCTCTATTGGCACTGAACCTCTGAGGTATAAATACATCACCCTAACTACCTCCTTGTCCTAATAGGGTGTTAGTAGAAAAAATCTCAACCTAACATAGAGCAACTAATCATATTCCTAAATGAGGTGTTAGTATAGAACCCTACTCCCTAGGAACAGGAGAAAAATTATGTCATAAAATTTGAAGGTGACCCATCTTTCTATAATATCGGCACTCAATTGGGTTCCTCATACAAGGGGACTTTCTATAAACTCCCCTACTGCACTAGTGACACACTGCACAGCTGTCAATGAGGGTCAAATGTATGTAACTGACCTTGCGTGCACCCTAGAAATGACATTTCAACAACTACATGAACCATATCCCTACCTAGAATTGAACCTCCCTATCCCACACTGCCACCTTCCCTCAGGTTATACTTAGTGATGAGGTCCTGGTACACTATATTAGAAATAGTGGACCTCCTGAAAACATTCTCCTATCATTATAAGTTTTATGATATCCCATCCTCTAAATTTATTATCGTTGTTGACTCACAGATGACCAGAGTCATCTCAAAAATTATAGAGCTCAATGAAATGATCTGAATAATCTTTCACTAACATCTAACCCTAATATAGGTGTGTAAACTTGGCATTGTATACTCACAATGTCTATGGGAAGAATTAATCATAAAATTCTATTTAAAAACCCATGCATACCATACCCAGATTACATACATCCTTGGTAATGACATCCGACAAATGTTTTGAAGAATCACGAACCTTGTATGTAGCAATCTTGACCCTTCACTCTAGAGGAAACTCTAAATTCTCAATGATAGATAACAATGAATCGGTCCATGAATTAGTAAATTGGGGACCACTATCCCAAGAAAATGTGGGAGGATTCTACTATAGAAATTACCATGTCAAATATGACAAATTAGGGTAGGGTCATGGATCTCCCTGTAAGGATTGTATAAAAGAGAAGAAACTATCTCAGAATTGAGAATCGGTGATCAATGGAAGATCAACTGGAGGTTCCTCGTGTGAAACTACTGGAGGTAATACCGTTGGTTCAGGGCCCACCTCCACTAGAGAATGGTAATCTCTGCCCTCTTGGTATATAATATGAGGACTTCTTGGTGTAATAGATCTATAATTTCCAAAAACACACCTTAGATAATATTTTAAAAAGATAGAAAACATGTAAAATAAGAAAGGTTTGGCACAAATCCTTCCTACAATGAGTCACACCTCTCAGTTGACTCCTAAATTCTGGTCTAGGTGATAAAAGGAATTAAGGGAGCCTCGGGATAAACTGCCTACTACCCACTAATAAGGTAGGTCGGTGTCTAGGTCTCACACTAAAAATCAAGGTTTTGTAATATGGATTTTCAATTGCAATGTATAGATTAAAATTTCCTTTACATTTAAAAACGAATCTACATTTAGTAGTAGAAATTAAATTCTAAAATATTAATTTATCAAAGTTTATCCTTATTCATATGGATATAGATATATTAATCATGTTAAATGTCTCACCATTCCCAATTTATAAAGGTAGATACTCATTATAAATTGCAAGTGGTGCATCAATTAACTATGACCTAACATTTATGTATAGTATAAGGATGTAATAGGTAATGTTTAGGGATTTTATTGAATGAACTAACATTCCCAATTAATAAAATAACTCACTTCCTAAATAAAAATTAACATGCATCAATCAAATCAACTAATATTTTAGCCCATAGAACCGGTGTTTCAAGGCTCAATCATAGAATTATTATTTAATTAAGGTGACAATATATATATATAGGACAAAACCATTTATAATGATGTAGGAACATTAATTAATACAATTATGTAATCCTTGTAAGAAACAATATCATATTTCTATTTATATATAATAATCATGGCATGCCCTATGATCACTTGCAATACAGGAAATGCATGAAGTGATTTAAATATGGTATAGAATAATGTATGATATGTGAATCCTCAAGTACCTAGTATTATGAATGATACAATAGATTATTTCTACACCATGAAAAGGTAAATAAAATCCTTAATAATAATAATATCAACAATAATAATATCACAATACATGTGCATCTCCAAATAGTTAAATCAAGGAAAATATAACATGAACAATCCAATAACAACAATGACCCATCCTAGGTAATTTGGCTTTTCCTTTTGTGTGGGTTAGCTACTCTTAGTCATAGGCTCCTTATGAAATTTTTATGAATCCTATTTTCTTGTCTAAATCTCAAACACTAATACAAAAGGAAAACAATCTCTGATAAAAATTTATAGCGACTCATCCCAGAAGCAATTGAATGGTTCCCTTGAGATGGTTGGCCACATGACCTCAATTGAACCTACCCAAACACCAGATGCCTCCAACAATCAATGAGGGCCTAGGTTGTGTCTTTGGGAAGACAATACACACATGGGTCATAATGTAACACAATGGTAATAAATAAACATGAAAATCAGTGGAATAATAAATATTCAACAGCCAAGACAAAAAACAGGTGGAAGCAGAATAATAAATTAATACAAGAATTACGATTCTAATAATGTCATGCACCTATAAATAATGATTACAAGAGATACAAGGGAAACAAGAATATACCACACAATAACAAAAATAAAAGAAATTCCAAAAGATTCTTCTACTAGCTTCTTAAGAATATGCTCAGTCCTCTTTTCTTGTACTCTATCCTAGCATTGGAAATCAAGAAACAGAATCCAAATTATTCCCTTTACCTACACATGCATTCATGAATTCTACTCATGTTCTGAGGGTGGCCCGATCATGGTGTGAGAGGTACTCAATAGGACACCATCAATGATGTTTAGATGAATCCGGTCAATGAATATAAAATGAGGAGTGTGCCAATAATAATAATTTTGATTCAATAAATAAATACATACATACATTGGACCAGGTTTCTTATGGGATACTCAACCGACTCTACCTACTTCATCCAACACAGATATCTCTAGACCAAGGTAACTTGTACAATACATAGAGTTTGGGTGTAATAATGGTTCATCATAAAATATGCATCAAGATTAGACTGAGACAAAGAATCATATTTTGATTGGTGATGTGTCCTTTAACATAATAAATTAGCATTCTTAGAATTATATAAAAGGAATCCCATGAATTTAAATACGCATCATCCTGGGATCATCTAAGTAGAACCATATCTTGGTCCCCAAGTATATCAATAGGATTAAAATAAATACTCAACATCGTAAGAGTCAATCCAAGGTGATCCATATATGGAATCCCTAGTATCACTCATAGCAGGGTGTGAAGATAATAAAAAATCGTCCAAGCCCATCACTGGTATCTCACATAGGGTCATGAGTATCACCCAAGACACAATAAAACTATATTTCCACTAAGAATGTCCATGGGGTCTTCCCTAGGGAACTAATATCACTCATATGGAGGAAGAGAAACCACACAATGAGTTATTTCAAGGAATACATAGTATCTCTCCTAGTGAATATCCCATTAATATACAAGTTATAATTATATATAATGATGAGCACATCTAAGGAGATCCATAAATGGAAACCCTTATATCACCATCAGCTAATTATGAAAGTATGTATTATCTATCAAGAACACATACCATTTCAACTGGTTGTTATAATCATAACACATTAATTAATTTTTAAAATTCATTTAATTTTAATTATGGAAAGATATGGTATTAACCATATGGGAAAACTCATTTAATTTACATAATGCAACTATGGCTAAAAAATAAGGGCCTAACACATGGCTTATCAGTACACTTTCACATTTCATTTATTATAAAGAAAACACACTTCAAATTGGATTTAATAATTTAATCCATATGGGAAATATGCCTTTAAGAAAGGAACACCCATGGGGTGGCACACGTTAATGTGATTAAATAATGGTGTTTATTTTCCATTACTTAGTATCATAATAAGAATAGTGAGGCAATAAAATAAATTTCACATGAATTATGGAGTCGATAATGGATGAGTCATGTACATGGTACAATTGTGCGTGATATAAATTCTATGAGGCTTAAGAAAAATAACTATACCATATTCCTTAGGTTCATAGTTCTCTCCTCATCCAAGGATGTCACTTGAATCAAGCTAGAATGGGAGAAATTGTAACAATGTTCAAATACACAGAAAATAATGCAAATGATCTTAAACCAAAATAGCACAGAATATATTAAGAAAAAATTTGAATAAAAGGAATATGAGTGTAAATAATATTGAGAGGGATCCAATTCAACTGATGGGGAAGGAAATAGAGATCATTCAGGCAAGTTATCAAAATCCCTAATTATCTTTAAGGAGGAGCTCTCACATGAGAATTTTGTGAGTTGGAGGAGGAAGAAAGAAAGGTTATGGGGTTTAAAACATTTTTGGGGTGAAATCTTAAATTCCACCTTAATAAGAGGCAACATGTTTTTTCCACATAGTTGGCCAGACCATCCACCATCTATGCATTAGTCACTTCCCAAGAACACCCCTTGCATTGGGTAGGTGAATGACTAGGCTAACCGTGCATAGCCAATGAAAAAATCCATGATCAATTTGACTTGAAACACTGTACGGGCATGTGGCTTGTCTCCCATAGTTTTAGACAAACCATGTGGCCTCCCCTATGCACTGGGTTCCTTAAAAAGTTGAGTCAAATTGTTATCACTAATCGTATGGTAACTATATGACTCTATCTTCCTTCCAAAAAATGGAGCTTTGGGCTCTAAATAATCCATGATCTCTCCCAAACCACGCCTCTACCTTTAGAGTACAATATTATCATAAAAAATAGGTTTTAATAGTAACATTAGTAATCATATGGGGTTAAAATGATAGAATTGTAATGATTGATAATCAATCATTCTTCATTGTTCATCATATAATAAATTATAACCACTTATGATTTCAATTATAATTATATTAAAAAATCATATTCCATGAATTAATTATCAACAATAAACCAACTAATGTTAAGACAAATATTCAATGAATAATTTTTTAATAAATTTCTAAAAATCCATTCGAGGAAAAAAATTATTATATGTCCAAAATCAACATAGGATTTAGAACATGGAATACTAATTCAAAATAAAAAAAATCTGTAAACAATAATTATGACCATGAATAAAACACTCTCATCTTAATTATAAAATATCAAACATGAAAATATATGATTTATTCATGAAAATAACACGGATAGACGAATACAAAAACATGCCCAACCATATAATGAAAATTGCATCGCCTCAAATTGGTCATCGACATAATGAAAACCAATCTTCGATGCTTCATGAACCCACTTTTTAATTCCAATAACGATGATGAATAAAAGAGTGCTCATTAATATTCCAACTACTCTCAACATTTCATGGTTTAAAATGGTGGCCACCCTTAGCAAGATGGTCTAAAATACAAATTTATATCCCATAACATGGGTTAACCGAGTAAATGCTCAAATCACTCAAAATAGCTTATTCAAAATATTCTAACCCAAACACATAATTTATTTCTATATAAAATACCATAAAATAGACTCTACCATGGTGTAATAATTTATATATGTTATTTGATGAAGTAAATACCAACATTTTTACTTATGGGATAAATATTTTCTTATTTAAAAATTATTTAATATCCTTTCAAGCCCAACTAACTCAGAACTTTATAAAAAATAAAAATAATCATAAACACTATGTTTAATGATCAATAAGTCCAACATAAATTTTCTTTGAGGTCATTCACTAAGGTAAATTTTCAATTTTACCCCTTTAGAGGAATAAAACTTTAAGACAAAGAAATAGAAGACTTTTTTCAATGAAAATCCTAGTTACTACATCCACCCCACCCATAAATATTTTTATACCTAAAATTGTAATAAATTTGGAAGATAAAAATGAATGTTGATAAAACAACCTTATATAGAAAATAACCAATTCTCACACATTGTTAATCAGCTACTAGATTTCTAGACTTAGTGTGAACCCAGAACACAACCACCAAGGTAAAACATTTTTTCTACTACTTTGTTATTGAAAATCTCCCCTAGATATATAAATCCTCATATAGATAGTTATCCATAATCCCTTTCAAATAATTCCTTGACAAGATTATAATATCTCATTACATGAATCCCACTAAGATTCCTTTACCAAAATCATTCCATCTGTGGTATCCCATCCATATGACACAAATATTGAAATATAAAATAGTTATATAAACATAAACCTAATTAACTATTAGGAACACCGCTAGTGGGAGATTTATGATCCCCTCCATAAGATATTTATCCAAAAAATAACACACAGAGGACTTTAATTCACACCAAAACCAACCATAGAGTGAATCAACAAAATATTTCACACTTACCCAACAAGAACTCACAAAGATAGGCTATTTTAAGTATGCTTCAATTTCTTATCATCTCCCAACAAGGCACACATACCAATGTCACCATCACCAATAATAATAATATCACAAACACAAATCTAAATATTTTCACTAACATTAAAAGAAACCAAAAATCCACAAGTCCAACTCAAAAAAAGATATCAACAATTACTTAATTTAACTTGATTAATTCATGGTCTCTCTTAGAGAAAGTAATTGATGAACACTTTAGAAAACAACAACAACCTCCTCAAATAACCAGTCTTCCAACCCTTTTCTTATCAGTGACCCATTCTTCCCCAATAAAAAGTGGATAGTCAAAACTATTTTAATGGACCTTATCTATTAGATAATACCAAAAAAATATCACCTATCATAATATGAATAACCCTTAATAACTTAATCAAATGAGATACCGACTTCACCGTGTAGCTAGAACAACCACATGATGAACTTTAATTCTCTATTAACTGTACATCATTATCCAATCTTAAATAAAGATGATGATTTAAATGCCTTAAGGATAATATGTTAGATGAGATTTCTATAAATACTTGATCTCCTATGATCCCATAATCGTTGAAACCATAATGGACATATTAGAATCATTGAGATATGGGTGTAATGGTCCAAACATTCTGACCTGTTACATTATGGGAGTTATAATAAAGAAGGTGTATGGGGAATCCCCAATATATTTGGAGGTGTTCAATGGGATATGGGGCTTCCACTACCAATTATTATAATAATATGGCATGGATCTTAGATTTTTCACTGTAATGTGGGTGAAACTGCAATGTGGAGGAGTATACTGCAGTGTAGGGACCCCATAGAAGGTTTCTAGTGAAATTACTGATTTGGGGGTAAATATGTCAAGGATATTTGGCTTTGGTGTAGACTCTATTTCTATATGGATGTTGTGATGTGGAGGCCTTGGATGCAGTGTAGTTGTCAAGACTTAGTGATCAGTGGTTCTCTAAATTCTAGCACCTCTGCATCGTGGATCAAGGTATGTGACAAAACCCTTTCTTGTTGTTGGTGGTATGCGGAATAGTTATTTTAGTTATATTATGATCTTCCTACCACTTTTATAGGATCTGTGGAAGGGTTATAGCACTATATATTAGAGGTTACTTTGAAAATATTGGCTATGTCATAGCCTTACCCACTACATCATGGCCCCTTTTGTTTTATTGAACTATATGGTGTGGTGGCTAATGTTATTACATGTCCTTAAAAATTTCAGACCACATAAAAATTCTAACAGGAACTCTGACGAAACCACTTTTCCTTTGTTTATCTTGTATCTTGGGAGACCCAAGTGCACCCCAAAAAGTCGTTTTTCAAGCTTTTCGGTGTATTTTAACCAAACTTTCAGAGCATTGATCCATCATGGTTTAGGTATGTATATCCCTCCCTTTCTCAAGATTTTTTCTAATTTATTGTGTATGATGTTTCTGACAAGAGAAATATTTTTTTGGATGTTTTTTTGATGTGATAATGATGAGATTATTGTGTTTCATGATGGTAATATTTTCTTATTCCTTATGGTGGTTGGTGGTGTACATGTTCTTATTCCAACCTCGTATAGTGAATCAAAAAATAATTATTTAAGGTAAGAGATACTTCATTTCACACCTAGTGAATCATGTAATATGGGTTATGATTTTGTTTATATTTGGAAAGATGGTTTTCATTTGACTTAATAAAGATAATTTTATGGTTTAAATGAAATTGAAGGTAAGGGGTTATAATCGAATGTTTTAAAATCTTTTGATATTATTTTTGATGTTGTGATTGTATTGGATAAATTCCTCACTAAAAATAGTGGTCTATAATGGATTTATTATTATTATTTATGATGTGGTGTGGATCCTTGATTATTTTTATTATTTGGAATCAACCTAAAATCGAAATCGATGAACCAATTATATTTGGTCAATAAAATAGTTTCCCTAAATTAATGCTTTTGTGGGAACACCCTTAAATAAATAAATGGAATTTTTGAGAAGCCCCTTTTCTAAACCTAATAATGCTAAGATGATTTGTTATTAAAATCCTTGTAATGTGTCATTGTGTGACCATGATATGGGGTGGTATGGGTCTAATGTGTTGTTTTTACTATGTTTTGGGGCAGTGACATGTGGTTGTGATCTAGTTTTCAGAGGGGTGGTAGTGTGAGTTCATTTTCTTTATGAGGATAATAAGATATTTTTGTTGTGATTCATTGTTTTGATTGTCTATGTAGTAATGAAATTTTGTAAATATTGGTTGAAAAGGCATTATATGAAATGGTTAAAGAATGCTGAATTAAATTGGGATGTGTGGTTTAATGTGGTTAATGATTAAATAATGAAATGAATGGGCAAGAAAATGCATGTGGATGGTAATGAAAAATATGAATTTTGGATTGTTTAGTGTTGTCTATTTAGTGGTGTAAATTATAGTGGAAACAATGTAAGGTCTGGTGGTGATTTTGGGTGTTTCTAAATGCTCATTATCATCCCATTGGTTCGGATTGTGTGTGTGGTTATATATATATAATATGTATGTTCATTTTGATTTACTGTACCCACCCCCACATACATCAATCACCATTTGTCGATAACCTTATATTTATATGGTGATCTTTTTTCCAACATCCTAGCAGTGGGGATGGATAGATGGATATATGTTATTTCCCGCTCTCTCTTCCAGGAAACATTGACATGCACCAATTGTGATGGCTATATGTAAGATTTTCACTATCGAGATATAGTGTGACATCCCAAATTTCTATGATAAAGACATGGTGTATGGTCATGTTATGGGGTGGGAAGATGTGATGAGATGGCTTATGGTCAGGGTCGTGTAGGGTAGGATATAAGCATGAGGTTAATGTCATTCATATTCATGATACCCTTCTATTATGGTTATGATTATGATGTGATTTCCTTTGTGTGTTTCAGTGAGATATTGTGTGATGGTTGTGCTTTGGGGTGGTGAGACATGAAGTTATAATTAAGATATGGGAGAGCCAGAACATACGAAATTGGGGTGTGAATTTGGAAAATCAATTGGAAAGTCGTTTAGGGAACCCTTTAACAATATGGTTTATTTTATGTTAATGTATTTCAACCACGACATTTGGTGAGTGTGATTTGGTGGGACTGGTGTTGGTTATTTGGCATGTTTAGGTGCTGGTTGGTTCTACAATTTTATTAAGTGTGAATTATTATGTACTTTTCACATGTGCATGAGAGACATTGGTTTTCCTATTGAGTATACTTGTATTCTCACCCTACATATATAAACTGATTTGCAGGTTTCTTGAAGGATTTTGGATACTAAACTGGACATTACTAGTTGTATTAGAGATTATGTTGAGTCACTTCAATAGACTTTTCTTTTTGTATACATTTTATAATTTTATATTTATCTATTTTACATTATTCTTGAATTGTAGGATAGATTTGTGTTTATCTTATATTATCTTCTAGATTTGTTTGATAGTTATTTGTCTTATATCTCAATCATTTTTCATTATAGATAGTAATTAATCCCATATATATGATATTCTATATACCCTCAGTGTTAGTAGACAACTCGAGGATAACTGGAGGTGGGACTCGGGGGGGTCACTTTCTATATTCCTTCGTTACGGTATATTTAGAGGGAGAGGGTCATGAAGAAGGGGTATAAAATCTTTTTTTGGAGATATAGGATGGATTTTGGAGTAATTCCATATTAGTTTTTTATAAGTAGGTGGGGAAACGGTTCTAAATGACCTTGGTGTGTGATATAGGTCCAGGAGACTTTCTAGGACAGGGGATTTTATGGCCTCCCATGATCCAGTGCACAGACTCTGAGCTTGTTTAATGAAAATTTTAGGTGGATCTGTTTGTAGGTTAGAGACCTATGGGAGATACATGAATCAGGATGACTTGTGTTATTTTTTGAATCAGGTGGTTTTGGGAAAGTTAAAATTAAATAAATTAATTTTAGTAAAAATTACATGATATCAATCTTATAAAATCTAGTTTCCATTTTATTGATGACTCATGGGCATCATTAATGTGTGTTTCAAGAAGTAGAGGTTCAGCAAACTGATCCATCTGAATGTCTATGGGTTCTGGTTGATGATTATGATCAGTGATAGAGGGTGTTTCATGCTTTCCCACTATAAGTATTTGGGGAGGTATGGGGCTAGTGTTTCTAATCTAGAGATAGAAAAATAGTTAGAGGAGCTCGAGATCACCATCAGTATAAATAGATACCTAATGGGGTATTAGGTTCTATTGGTTTCCATTAAGATGTGAGGAGTTACACATAAGGGGTGGACATTACATCTTGGTAAGTGGAAGGAGGATTATTTTTCATGTGTTTAATATTAGAAATGGTTACGAGCATAATTCCTTTCATCCACAATTATGTTTGTGAAGAGGAAATAGTTTCACTCTCTTCATAAAAAGAATATGTGATTGCAAGATATTGAGATCAACTTTAAGTATCTATTGTATTTTATCCAAAGCCATTTTCTAGATGAGGAGTACTCAGTATGGAATCTTGAGGTGGTACTTTGTCATTCTGTCCAATGTGAAGTTACTCCTTTTATGTTGTCAATTTATCTATAGGTTCAAAAGAGGGTGGAGGTGATCGAGTGGATGAACTCTCAAGGAGGTTTCACATGAGAGAGAAACTACAAAGGAACCTCAAGGATAATAGTTTTCAATGGTAGGTCTCAGGGGATATGTCCTTCAAGGTTTCGACCAGTGGGGCGTCTACCTCATCAGTTTTATTTTTAAAATAATGGGGAAATTTATTTTAGTGCAATTTTAGGGGATTTGGGCCATTTTTCATTATCTTTGGTGTTCTTGTTCACTACCAAAACTAGTTTCTAGTGGTTCTCTACAATCATGTTAGTGGGGGATGTTAGTTCAATGTCAGACTCAGCGGAATCTATTGATGAGGTCACTTCAAAAATACGTTTACGCTCCCCCGAGAGGGTATGGACTAGGTAGATGTTGAGCCCAGGATATTCCCCATTTTTAGGGACCTCGGCCAATGTGTGGACATGGAGGGGTCCATAAGTAGAGAGTCTAAAGAGTTGGGTGTGGTCTATTTCATATAGTGGACACAACAGATCGGAATGGGATAGAGATATCATTTGATATACACTCAATATATCATCCACCCTTGTATATGACTTGTTTGATTCAATAGATCCACACTCCTTTTTTGAAACCCCTTTAGTAAATGCTTTGATATAGGACATAGAGAGAATTATCATGAAACTGGTGTTATCTATACCAATTGGAGGCTAGACCAGCCTATTTGATGTGTGTCAGGGGTGTATAATGATGATGGGGCATCATCATTTCAATGTGGATTGGTTCTAACTTTACATTTTGCTATGATATTTCATCCTAGGAATCAATTGGTTATATTATTTTTGTTACACTACTGACTGCTTCTACAGGGGAGTTATGTTCTTGAATGTGGATAGACAACATTGAGTTTTCATTGGTGAGTGGAGTTGTCAGTTTTTTAGTAGATAATTGGGGCCCATTAATTCTTTGATGGTTGATTTTTCTTTGGGATTAGTAGAATCTTGGATACTGGAGGTACCCAGGGTTGTTGGGGAGTTTTTGGATGTCTTCCCTAATGAGGTTGTGACACTACCCCCTCAAGGTGATGTTGAGTTTAGGATAAGCTTATAGCTTATGAATTTTTAATTTTGATGGAACAATATCAAATGGAATTTTATAGGTTGTATGAGATGGGTATTTGGATACATTATCTCATACAAAAAGGTTTAATATTACCTAGTTTGTCAATGTGGGGTTCTCAAGTGTTATTCTTCAAAAAGGAGAATAGTTGTGTGAGGTTGTTTCTAGACTACCATATGTTGAATAAGTTGATGATAAAGAATTTTTACCCTTATACAAGGATAGATTATCTTTTAAACCAGTTGGGGGGAGTGATTTGGTTTTCAAATATTAACCTACGGTTTGGATATCACCAGTTAAACGTGAAGTAGGGAGATATCCTGAAGGCTACCTTTAGATATATGTATGTGCACTCTGAGTTTGTGGTTACATCATTTGGTGTCACAAACAAACAAGATATGTTCATCGGTCTAATGTACTCCATGTTCCAAGACTCCCTAGAATAATTCATAGTCTTGTTCTTTGATGAAATATTGATCTACTCAAGATCAGGGGAGCATGTTGATCATCTCTAGGTTTTCTTCCAGGTTATGTGGAACAAAAATATCTATGTAATGTAATCAAAGTGAATGTTATATACATGAGATATAAATTTCCTTGGTAATTTGTATTTTTAATAGGGTGTGTTCACCGAACCATCAAAGGTTGTGGTAGTTGTTTGTTAGACATCACCCAAGATTGTAGTGGAGGTTTACAAATTCCTTATACTTGTGGGATGATATCGGAGGTTCATGTTAGATTTCTCATTGATTAAAACCCCATTGAATGATTTGGATAGGAAGGACCATGATTTTATATGAAATGATCTATGTCAGGAAATATTTGACCGCTAAAGGGAATGTTGTTAAATACTCTAGTGCTTCAATTTCCAGAGGAAGGGGTAATGTAGAATTTGTTTTTGATGCTTCCCATCTAGGTTTGGAATGTGTCTTGATGTGGTATGGAGTATTAGTCTCTTATGGATCTATTCAGCTATTCCCCCATGAGAATAACTATACCACCCATGATATGGAGTAAGCAAAAAAATTATGTTTACACTAAAAATATGTGGTGACATTATCTCGTTTGGGAACACTTTTTGGTATTCACTAGTCATAAGATATTGAGGTAAATATCCTCTAAAAATGATCTAAATTTTTTATAATGGAGTTTGATCGAGTTTCTAAAATATTATAACTTTGAGATCTCTTACCCCTTAGTAAAATGGAATGTTTTTGTTGATGCTTTGAGTATGAAGTCACAAATAGTTTTTGTTAGGGAGTCAGGAGATGCCAGGAGGAGAATAGATGAGTTGAAATCCATATAAATAGATGCAAGGGTGGATTATGGTAGAGGTTACTTGTTTCATATGATATTTTAGTATTCCTTCCTATGGTAGGTTAAGGAGTCTCAGTGGAGGGAATGAGGGGTAGAGGTAATGCATGATCATATTGGCCATAGTGATTCTCTAAAGGGATGGTCAGAGGATACCCAGAACCAGATGTTGATCATGTGGAGGTTGTTAGTTCTCGTAGGGATGTGTGAGGGATTCCTTTATGAGTTTTATATCTCACGTTTAGTGGTACAACTATGGGTATAAAATATGTATCGTGGCTTGATAATGAGGTTTTGGTGGCCCAAGATAAAATGTGTGGTGGTGGAGTTTTTGGTTTGGTGTTCATTTTCTAGAAGGAAAAAGGATGATCCCCATGTTCCTAGTGATTTGTTACAACATTTAGATGATCCCAAGTAGAAATGAGATGATATATCAATGTACTTCATCATCATATTTCCTCAATCCCATATAGATAGTGATTCTATCTAGGTATTTTTGGACTAATTGCCTAAGTCGTCTCACATCTTAGCAATCATGGAGTCAGAGGTCATAGATTTTTTTCAAGGAGTTATTTAGATTATGTGATGTGGTTTCATAGATTTATGAGGACCACTATCTCCTATCGAGATGTTTATTTTACTTTTCTAGTCTTGATGGGATTTCATCATTCTTTTGTCACTTAGTTACAACCCATCACTACATTTCACCCTTAGAAGGATAGAAAGATGAATCAAAATATCTATACGTTGCAGGATATATTGAGGTAATTCATATTAATATTTAGATGATCTTGGTTAGAGAACATAACCTTGGATGGTTTTTAGTGTAATGATAGTTGTCAATCAACCATTTACATGCCCCCATTTGAGGATTTATATGGGAATCCATGTTGTTCTCCATTATGTTGGAATAGGGTTGGGGAGTCATCAGTTCTTAGTCTTGATGTGGTGTAAAGAAAGGATGATATTTATTAGTCTGTTCATGAGAGTATGAAAGAATCCTAGGAATTGAATACATTTTATACCAACTATAGGAGGGACCTGGTAGTTCAATGTTAGGGACCATGTGTTCTTGTAGGTCTCCCCTCAATGTGGGCAGTGAAGGTTTGTTAGAGGGAGTAACCACTCTCCCCAGTTTTTCAAGCCTTTCAAGGTGTTAGGTAACATTGGAGATGTAGATTATCAGTCTTCACTTCTTCCATTATTGGACCAGATTTAGGATGTATTTCACATCTCTCATCTTCGTAAATATCCTCATGATGACTCTCATGTCATTGATTAGGGAGAGTTGGATATTGAGGACTAAATTACATTCATCGAGCGGCTAGTAGAGATATATGATCATTAGGAGAAGGTATTGAAAGGATGGAATATTCCTTTGGTTTTTATGATTTGGATACATGGTTTCTTGGATGAGAGAAATGGAGAGCATGATACGCAGAGGCGTTCCAAGTAATCAAATTTGTTTAATTTTTTTGAGTGTTTTTTCAGGTGATGGGATGTTTGGGATATTTTGGGATATGAGATGAGCCTTTTCTTGATTTGATGTGTGTTTTGAGGCTTAAACCACACAAATATGGAAATAATTTACTCCTAATCAAGACGTGTTATACTATGTCATGATTAAAACCTTGTGAGTGAGTCACTACAGCCTAAAGTGAACAATATCTAGACATGGGAGATTGAAATTCTTGGATTTGTATGTGTGGGGAGTTTTTTTTGCTAGTTGTATTAATCCTTTGTTTGGGTTATGTGGGGTTTTATATGGTGATGTGAAAGGTAAATTGGTGTGGTGGAGTTTTTATTTGGGATTTATAGTGGATGTTTTCATTTTCTTGTAGTGTTTGTTTCGTAGATGTTTTTTGGTAATAGTGAGATCTTTGAGACGAATCTAAAGGGATAGTTGTTTGGACCTTTTCCCCCTTTCATTCCATGTTTTTTTATTCTTGAGAGTGATAATGGTTTTAGGGGTATATTTTGTAATATCCTTGTCCTTATGACCAATTAATTGGTGGGACTTCTAGTGATTAAGGTGTTTGGAGGTGTTCCAAAGATGAATTGGGGATGACACTTCCTGTTTTAGAATGGTTGCAGCTTAGATATTAGGGGATGAGAAATAATAGAGGTTCAGTTATGGTGTGGAGGAGCAGTTTGGGGAAGGGTTGTAACACCTCTACCCTAGTTACCTAGAGTCGGTGAATTATTTTAATAAGTTTTCATGATTACAAGAAATCAAGTCCCAAAGGGCCGATTAGTTTAGTAGTCTTGGAAAATAGATTACATACCTGAACTTTACATTAGAATTTATAATATAAAACACATCATAAATAATCCTTTGTGAATTCCATTATTCCCTTATCTTAAAACTTCATATAAATCATAACATACATCTTGGAATCCAAGGAAAATAAAACATAAGAAAGGGGTGAGCTCAGATGCTCAGTAAGGATAAACAGTATAGCGAAAGCTATAAAAAATCATAAGATTTTATGGAAAGGTATAAAATTGAAACAAAATCCCTTTAAACATAAAATACTGCATAATATGGAAAATATAAATCAAATAATTCCATTTACTTGTTCACATGGATATTCTACTAGTAGAATAATCACATGTAATATGAATAGCTAATTTCATAATGATGGAATGCAAAATGTCAGACATCATAACCACATAGTCAAGGCCTTGTGCAAAGACTAAAAATAAAAAAAATTCAAAGCCTTATGCCCAGACACTAATTTGTTTCATGATACCTACCTATACATCGAGGATCTATAGTGGGCTTCACCCATCACTTATTAAGTCAAATGCATTTCCCATTCGAAAATATTGAACCTAACATAAACATTCATTTTAAAACTTGCATACGAAATACCAATACATCAACCATAAACCATGAATGCTATAAAAATAGCTCATCCACGATCAAACATATCATAATTCATTCCAAATAATATGGACACTTTTATTATAATAAATCAACCTAAATCAAGAATAATATTTATTAATGGATGTTGACATAGTTGAAAATGATTAGTAAAACTCTTTGAGAGAAATGTACCTTTTGTGAAATCAATTAAAAGTAACGCATTTATAGAGAAAATCATTTAATAGAATTTTTTTAATCAAAGTTTCCCATACCAATTTTAAACTTTTGAAAGTAACTAACATTTTAAAACATTCATGTATATATAAATAAATTTTGAGTCAAAAGTCCTCTTTTCAATTTTATGTCTTGTTTTGGAAATAAAAAATCAATTCATATATGTTTATCGTACTGACTATGTTTATCGTAATGACTATGTTTATTGTACTTACTCTGTCAATCAAACTGGCTCTGTCAATCATACTAACTCTGTCAATCATACTGACTCTGTCAATCATAGTGACTCTGTCAATCATACTGACTCTATCAATCGTACTGACTATGTCAATCATACTGACTCTGTCAATCATACTGACTCTATCAATCGTAGTGAATTTTGTGCATCATACTCACTTTGCATCATATCAATACATTACACTAAGCAATACTAATAGTACTCATATTTTACTTTTATCACATGCTTGTTTTATCCTTTATCAAAACACATGTTTTACATCAATCGTACTCATGATTATCATTTTCATATATCTTTTGTTTTAACCAAAACAATGTCTTGGATTTAGTTATAAACTAATCAAATGATGTCGTGGTTTCTGTTTCAATTTGACCATTATAATGCTAGGTGTCCAAGTTCCTTCGAGTTTTCCAGAGAAATATGACTGTTGGAGAAAATCTGATTGTTGGAACCTGAGGCCTATAAATAGGATATCATTTGAAGCTGAGAAAAAAACTGAGATACATTGATCATTCTTTTATTCTATCAAGTTATAGAGAGAGACGTTGTGACTTCTGTCTTGATTCGTGTGAAATCCTTGAAATTACAAAACATGAATAGCACGTTCTTAGTTTTTGTATTTCAATAAGTGCTTTGTCTTTGCTTTTTGTGATCGATCAGCTGATAATAATTGAGGGCTACTAAGGATAGGAATACGGTGCTACCAATCTTCATATCGAGGGCTTTCAAGTGTTTAAAAGACAGAGGTGTCGATTACCTACAAAATCGAGGGCTTGCGGGGATAGCAAGATAGACGTACCGATCATCGTATCGAGGGCTTGACAAGGTGGTGGTAAGACAGACCTCTTATCCTAGGTGAAAGGATACCCTTCTCTTTGGGATAAAATAATTTTAATTCTTATACATTTCTTCTGCTGATTGTATTAGAAAGGGAATTGTTTTGTTTTCTTTCTTCATTTCATATTTATTGGTAATTGTTTCAATTACAATTATACTATTACATTTTCTATCAATAGATTATATATGCTTTATGGTAGAATCTTTCACTATTTATTACTCTGGTTATTATATTCATTTTGAATACAATTGATTTACTTTTCTTATATTATTACGTCATATCATACCTTTATACTCAAGATAATTGTGGTTAATTGTATTTTTTGTGAATTGTATTAGTTTAAGATCATTTAAACTAATTTCTTAAGTGTCTACACACAATGTTTTTTAACATACAATTCACCCCCCTCTCTTGTATTGTTCCATCTAATATACATATTCATCTATATATTGATCCAACAATAAATCCTTAAAATCATTTTTAAAACATGGACATTAATTAAAAATATTTAGAAAAATAAATCATCAAAACATTTAAAATATTGATCTTGATAAATATACTCTTCTAAAAAACCACAAAATTTTCATTTTGAAAACATTTTCACGAAACATGGACATGGATGATAAAAATGTACCCATGAATACTTACACATAAACAATCTCGTATAATAATGACATTGAGGAATTAACCCATAACTTGTACTTTCCTTTAGCTGAGGGTATGTTTAACCTCCTTTATAATGACCATAGTATGTTATTAAATTATAATAGAACCATATCATATTTATTATATCATACTTGATTCATTTAAGGATTTATACTACCCATTTAATAATAATTTCAATGATAAAATAAAATGTTGGGTAATAATCGCTTTCTTTGTCATATGTGTTTTAACTTGTAATTCCTGGTTGTATAACTTATATCATGATTAAATTGATTCCAAAATATAAAACATTATTTATGTATAACATATATTCATAATATAAGTATTAATAATATATATATAAATAAGAAATGGAAAACATTGTTTATGGAGATAGTAGATCGTACGTATGCATAAATGTTGTTTCCATTTTCATATCATATTGAACGGAAGTACGTGAATGAGATATATGTAAATACACACAGAAATATATATATATATATATATCCAATAGCATTATTATTTCATATATTTCATACTTATTAAAAATATATATATTTATAATCATCATTGAATGGTTAACGTGGAAATGAATATCGTCGCGTCGTGGAGATGGTAAGCCGTATGTACGCACAAGCGATGATATCATTCTATTGATGGTGGAATAAAATGTAATTGGATAGTATATTATATATACATAATAATTAACATGTTATATTTATTATTTAAATCAATTATACTCATTATTATATCCATCCAAATAATGAAGTGTTGAATAACAAACTACACCACGACGTAGAGATGGTAAGCCGTACGTGCGCACGTATGGTGACTTTTTCATTCATAGGATCGATAGAATAATTAATATGGTTTTACCATATTTTTAATAACATCACATTATGTATAAGGTAGTGGAGTTATTATTTTGGTATGGAAACAAAAAAGAAAGAGGAAGTGGAAGAAGAAAAGAACTTTGAAAGAGGTGATGAAATAATTACTTATTCTTCAGGTTCTTCATGTTGATTTGAACAAAAGGGATCCCTAGGCTATCTTTATGATCAAATTAATCCCTCTATGATGAATTCAGGGTTTTTGGGAGGAGATTTGATCTAGGTTTGGCCGATCCAAATGGTTTTGGAGGTGTGAATTTAAGAGAAGGGAAAGTGCCCATTTATAAGAGAGGTGAGGGGTACTTTAGGAAAATCTTGAAATATTAATTTATTCTAAACTTATTTTTGTTTTATAATAGCTCCAAATGGATTTATTTAGATTATAAGGTTTTTATAGGTCTAAATACTCTCAAAAAATAGTTTTTAGACAAGTTTATTTCACCATATTAACCTTATCTTATAGATTTAACCCTTAGTTAAATAGTTTAACTTTTACCATGTCTTTTTATTATTATAATACATGGATAATAAAATTACTATAAAATACCAAGATAACCTAAAGTGGTTCATTAATGAAATATATATCATTATATAAGCCCTCTTTATGAAAAATATATTTTTAGTAATACTATATCATTTAATAATATAGTATTCCTTTTAAAAACACATTTATGTCAATTTTGACACTATTTAGTATTTGGTTTTTCTTAAAGTCATAAAAAGTTTATTAATTATAAAAAAACATTAAATCAACCCTAACATGTCAGATGCACCTAAAAAAAATTGTATGGCATCCAAATTCCCAATTTACATTTATTTTGATATTTATAATATCAATTATTTTAATATTTCATTAATAAGGTAATTACAACTTCATCCTTCTGTCATAAATAACATTAATTATATAATATCTAAAAATTATAAATAAAATAAAATGATGTAGGAATTTTTTTATCTTTCTAATGAATATTTACAGTTGAATTTATCTTATTTGTAACCCTATATTAAAAATGTATTAGTTATTAAACTTTCAATTTAACAATCTTAACTCTTCTTTAAATAAAATATAATAAATATCCTAATCTAATCCAAATGAATCAAAAAAAAATTATATTTGTCCTAAGGTTGATTTTCGTCGAACTAAACTTAATCAATAGAATTTGGACATGTTTTGGGGTAATTTTATTATTATTTTTACCATTAATTACCATATTTACTTTTAATGGTGGTAAATATAATTCCCAAGTTATTATACACCAAAAATTATTTTCATCCTATTAAACCACATTTTACATACTAATGTGAACCGTTTCTCTCAGAATTTTTAAATTCAATTCAAAGAATTAGTAAAATTACATTTTATGAAAATTTACAAATGTGCTTAAAAGGTGGGTAAATGTGTCTTGAAGGTGTGTAAAAATACGTTAAAATGGTTCAATAAAATTTTATATATCTAATATTATTATTAAATGACTCCAATCACATAAATTGTACTAATATATGTATTATTTATCTATTTTAAGATAATTTTTTAATTAAAAATAATTATTTAAATGAAAAAGTTGGTTTTTATGTACTTTGTAATATTTTTCACTATTTAAATGATGTATATTTTAAAAAATTAAAAACCTAGAAGTTTCATTAATTAATTTAAAATTAATTCCCATTATCAAAACTAGAAAGCAGGTTTTTGAGAAGTAAAAATTATCAAAAGATTGATAGGTGTTTATATATAATTTAAATGTAAAATTACTTCCAATGACCAAAATTGGATTAAATGATAAAAAATAATATAATTATACTTTAAAACAATTCAAATTTATAATTTAAGAATATAAATTATTTTGATTAAAATAGTAGTTTTCAATTAAAATTTAGTATTTTTCACTATTTATCAAAATATAAAAGTTATTAAAAAACACCAAAAAATTATCCAAACAAAATTTTTATGTCCCGCTTCTAAATAATAAGTTTATTTTTTCAAATTTAATATTTAAAAGTGTCAAATATTGGATTTAAAAAGGGTTCTCCATTAAAAGGCAGTAAAATTTCATTTTTTTTAAAACACTTCTTTTATCTGAAAAATTGGATTTTTTCTTATATTATGTCAAAACAAACATAATATGGAGTATATATAATTAAATATTTAGTTAATATTATTCATAACCACTTTTAAAATGACTATTTTGGTAATTTTTGGTGCGTTTAAACTCGGTATTACGAGTGGCACTAGCTATTGAATTACATTAAAGATATATTGTATTATGAAATCCCGGGGTGTTACATTCTCCCCTCCTTCACGAAATTTTTTCTTCACAATTTGAAATTTTTATTTGAAAATAAAAGGTTGAAAATAGAAAAAAACTTTTTGCAAAACCCACGTCAGAAACAGGTTTAATAAAATTTTGTCTTAATAAGAGGGAAAGGGAAATGAAAAAGTCACCACCAAATTAGGATTTCAAATAGGAGAACATTGGTGGAAATTGGAGACACATAATTGTAGGAAAATTTAAATATTTATAGGGAGTGATTGAGGTCATCAATCACAATAAATTGAAAAATAAATGGAATATTAACGGCCTCATAGTCGTAAATATATGATGATTTAAATATCATCGGTTCAACAAAACATAAGGTATGGGATAACACATTTTTTGTTTTAAGATCCCTTCCCTAAAGTTTAAGAATTAATGTCTTCATATAATAAGAGAAAAAAATACTTGACAAGTAGAGTTCCATAATTCAAAAAACAACAACAACAAACTCATCTTTCACTCCAAAAGATAATAGAATTCAAAAATATTCTATTTATCGTAATTGTATAGGGTTTAAAAAATAATGAATTCATAATTCATCTGTCAGACCATTTAATAAAACTATATTATACAAATCAGGACATCATGTAGGCTAGTGGTAGGTGATTTACCCTTGTCGCCCTTCAGCTGCGGGTTCAAGTCTCGCGGCCTTGCAGGACCCGACGGGTTGTCGCCTAACCTCCATGTTTTCCTTTTTATAATAATCCAAAATTAATCTTAAGAAATGTTTTAACATTGAACCATAGTATCCAAAGTCCAAATTAATTCAATCCTACCTTCAGACTTGTCCAAAATACATTTGTCCAAACTCATAGTCCAAAATTTATAAGGTATACATAATGAAGATCTCTTTTTCTATATAATAACATGTGAATACCTTCATCATGTATTCTCTTAAAACATGGTAACACCCTGAATTACCATAAAACCTTATTGAATACGTTCATGATCCCTTATTCTTTATAGAATAATGGATATACTCATTAAATCCAAAATTGTTTTAAACTCCAAAAATGATGGAGTAAACATACAATTAATTAGTTCCAAGTTAGTCAATAATATCCAATATACTTTATCCAACCCAATTATATCTTATTCTGAAATCTTTATCTCAGTTTCAGAAACATATTGAGGGTTATATTTTCCCCAACCATATATTTTCCAAAATGTTTAACTTGAAACAATGTCACTTTACTTGGAACCATAAAATCTAAAATTCTTAATGAAAACGTACTGTAGTACAATCCTTACATACATTATAATTCTTATAACTTGTTCTCAAATGACACAATTCTTTAATAACAACTTAAGGACACTATTCATTCCTCCTCATCTGTGGTAGTATCATAACATGATTATTATCCAATAGAATCATTTGTGATATACTCTACTGATTGGGACATGGATTCTTATAATGTCCCAATTCCTTGTAAATGAAGCATTGTACATTTGAAACCTTTTTCTTACCCCTAGAATCACGAACTTGGTGTCCTTTTCTCCACACTTATAAAAAACTCAAATTCCTTTAAAGCACATCCAAGGGTGATTCTTTCCACAGTTATCACATATGGGAAAATCCTTCTTTCGTTTCTTCCCTTTATCCATATTTTTCACTACCATCCTATTCTTCTCTGGCTTCCTTTCAAGGCAATACAACTCAGAAAATTCTTTGCTTATCTTATTAACACACGATATTATTTCTTCATATGATGAGAATACATGGGAGACTATTTACCTTATAAATGTTGGCTTAAGACCATGCAGGATATGACCCTTCTTACTCTTTGGATCATGCGCATTGCTCTAGTTCTCCTCCCTTAAATCGGGAGACATTTCTAAATGGAAACATACACTATGTTAGATCATGTCATAATTTATAATCCAAAAACTAGAAAAATTCTCAACGTGAATTTAATTTTTTCACAAATATAGTATCATAACCATAAAAATGGTTTCTTTTCTGAAATATTTACTCATAAATCCTTCATAATGGTTTGTAAAGAAAATATAAATTACCCTAATCATATCCCCCAGGAGGGTCATAACCAAGAGTGCAGCCAGGCCCATTCTTGTGCACCAATTCATGTTCAAGTCTAGCTCAAAGTGGTGTTTTGGGGTTTAACCCTAGATACCTATGTGTTAGAGCTACCTCTACCTGTTTGTATATAGATAGAGATGTATTGCTTGGAAAATTCACAAAATCACTACATTACCAAAATTATAGGAAGTTCTTATATACTAATCCTCAAAGTCGATCTTATAGTAATGTTTCTAAATCATAGTTTGTCTAAAACTATATCCAATGTTGTTCTTAAACATCCTTTGATACCAACTATAATGCCTCGACCCTAGTTTCCTAGATTCGGTTCATTATTTTAATACATTTCCATGATCATAAGAAATCAAGTCCCAACAGACCGATTAGTTTAGCAGTCTTGTAAAATAGATTACATACCTGAACTTTACGTTACAATTTCTAACATAAAACACAAGATAAATAATCCTTGGAGAATACCATTATTACCTTATCTTAAACCTGCATATAAATCATAATATACTTCTTGTCATCCTGGGGTAATAAAACATAAGAAATGGGTGAGCTCAGTTGCTCAGTAAGGATAAAAAATATAGTAGATACTATCATAAATAATCATAAACTGTTATGGAAAGGTGTAAAATTGAAACACAAGCCCTTTAAACAAAAATTACTGCATAATATAGAAAATATAAATTAGATAATTCCATTTAATTGTTCACCTGGTTGTTCTACTATTCTAGTAATCACATGTAATATCATTATCTAATTTCATAATGATGGAATACATAATGTCGGACATCATAACCACATATTCAAGGCCTCATGCCAAGACTAAAAATATAAAATTTGTCAAGGCCTTGTTCCAAGACACTAATTTTTCTCATGAGACCAACCGATGCATCGAGGAGCTATAGCGGGCTCCACCCATCACTTACTAAGTCCAATGAATTCCTCATATGAAAATCTTGAAACATAACATAAACATTCATATTTAAACTAGCATACGAAATGTCAATACATTAACCATAAACCATGAATGGTATAAAAATAGAACATCCACCATCAAACATATCATAACTCATTCAACACAATATGGAATATTTTATTATAATAAATCAATCTCAATCAAGAATAATATCCAGTAAAAGGATGTTGACATAGTTGAAAATGACTAGTAAAACTCTTTGAGAGAAATGTCCCTTTTGTGAAATCATTTAAAAGTCATAAATTTATAAAGGAAGTAATTTAGAATATATTTTTGAATCAAAGTGTCCCATACAACTTTTAAACTTTTGAAAGGAATTAATATTTTAAAACAATCATGTCCATATAAATAAATCCTTAAAATCATTTTTAAAACATGGACATTAATTAAAAAGAATTAGAAAAATGAATCATTAAAATATTTAAAATGTTGATATTGATAAATAGTATCTTCCAAACAAACCATAAAATATTCATTTTTAAAAAAAATTCATGAAACATGGACATTAATGATAAAAATTTCCAGTAAATACTAACACATAAACAATCTCAGAAAATAATGAGATTGAAGAATTAACCCTTACCTTGTACTTTCCTATGTTCAATGGTACGTTTAACATTCTATATAATGACCATAGTATGTTATTAAATTATAAAAGAACCGTATTCATATTTATGATATCATACTTGACTTGTTTATGGATTTATACTAACCATTTAATAATAATTTCTACGTTAAAATAACATTTTGGGTAATAATTGCTTTCTTTATCATACGTATTTTAACTTTTTATTCTTTATCGTATAACATATATCATGATTTAATTTATTCCATAATATAAAAAATTATTTATGTATCAAATATATTCATAATATAAGAATGTATAATGGATAGATATATGAAATAGAAAACCCCGTTTATGGAGAGGGTAGGTCGTACTTATGCCTAAACATTGTTTCTGTTTTCATATCGTATATAACAGAAGTAACTGAATGAGATATATCTAAATACATACACATATATATATATATATATTTCCAGTAGAATTATTATTTCATATATTACATACTTATTAATAATATATATATTTATAATCATCGTTGAATGGTGAATGTGGGAAAAGAATCACATCACGTCATAAAGATGGTAAGCTGTATGTATGCACGAGCAATGATATCATCATATTGATAGATAAATCGTATGTAATTGGATGTTATATTATATATAAATAATAATTAACATGTTATATTTATTATTTAGATCAATTATACTCATTATTATACCCATCTAAACAATGAAGTTTTGAATAACAAACTACACCACGACGTGGAGATGGTAAGCCTTACATACGCACATATGGTGACTTTGTCTATCATTGGATGGATATAATAATGAATATCATTGTAACATATTTATAATAACATAATAGTATTTAAAAGGTACTGGATTTATTATTTTGGTATGGAAACAACAAAGTAAGAGGAAGAGGAAGAAGAAAATAACTTTGAAAGAGCTGATGAAATGATTACCTCTTCTTCAGCTTCATCCTTTTGATTTGAACAAAATGGATCCTTAGGATTTCATTTTTATAAAATTGAGGCCTAAGGGATTAATTTAGGGTATTTGGGAGGATATTTTACCAGGGTTTGATCTAGCCAAATGGCTTTGGAGGTATGAATTTAAGAGTGGGGAAGTACCCTTTTATAAGAGAGGTGAGAGGCACTTTATAAAAATCATGAAATATTAATTTATTCTAAAATTATTTTCAGTTTTTAATAGATATATATGGATTAAGTTGTAGTATAAGGTGAGGATGGGTAGAAATAATCTCAAACAATAGGTTTTAGACAAGATTAGGTCACGATATTAACCTTATATTTTATATTTAACCCTTAGTTAAATAGTTTAACTTTTACCATGTCTTCTTGTATTATTATAATAAATGGTTAATAAACATACTATAAAATTCCAAAAGAACCTAAATTGGTTCATTAATAAAATATATATAATTATATAAGTCCTTTTGATGAACCTTTTATTTTTTGGAATATTATTTAATTTAATAATATTGTATTTTTTTTAAAAACTAATTTATGTCAATTTTGACACTATTTAGTATTTGGTTTTTTATGTCATAACAAGTTGATTACTTCGAAAAAATACATTAAATCAACCCTAACATGTCATATTCACCTAGAAAATTCATTTATGCCATCAAAAGTCTCAATTTACATTTATTTTTATATTTATAATATCAATTATTTTAATCTTTCATTAATAATGTAATTACTACTTCATCATTGTGTCATAAATAACATTAATTATTAAATATCTAAAAATTATAAATAAAATACCATGATTTAGGAAATATTTTTATATTTATAATGAATATTTATAGTCTAATTTATATTATCTTTAACCCTATATTGAAAATGGTTTAGTTATTAAACGTTGAATTTAACACTTTTAACTCTTCTTTAAATAAATGTCCTAATCTAACCCAAATGAATCAAAAGACTATTATTTTAATCTAAGGTTGATTTTTGTATAAATAAACTTTTCCAATAGAATTAGTACATTTGTTGGGGTAGTTTTGATATTATTTTTACCTTTAATTACCTTATTTACTTCTAACCGTGGTAAATAAAATTCAAAAGTTACTATTCCCCGAAAATTATTTTCATCCTATTAAACCACATTTTACTTACTTATTTCAACCATGTCTCTCAGATTTTTGAAATTAAATTCACAGAAGTGGTAAAATTATGTTTTATGCTAACCTGAAAATGTGCCTAGAAAGTGGGTAAATATGCCTAGAAGGTGGTAAAATGTACGTTAAAATGGTTCAATAAGATTTTATATATCTAATCTTATTATATAATTAATACAATGACTTAAAATTTACTAATATATGTATTATTTATCTATTTTAAGATAAATTTTTAAATAAAAAATTATTTAAATGAAAAAGATCGTTTTTATGTACTATGTTGTATTTTCCACTATTCACCCAAAATTGAATGTTTTCAGAAAAATACCAAAAATTCAACATAATGTAATTTTTATATTATCATTTCAAAAATGAGGTCTATTTTACCAAATTCAAAAAATATAAGTTTCATTAATTAATTTAAAATTAATTCTCGTTGTCAAAACCAGAAAGTGGGTTTCTGAGAAGTAAGAACTATCAAAAGATTGGTATGTGAATATGTCCAATTTAAATGTAAAATTACTTATAATGAACAAAATTGTATTATATGATAAAAATATAATCATATTATTCTTCAAAACCATTCAAATTTATAATTTAACAATATAAATTATTTTGATTAAAAAAGTTGTTTTCAATTAAAATTTAGTGTTTTTCACTATTCATCAAAGTATGAAAGTTATCAGAAAAACACAAAACATTTGTCCAAAATAAATTTTTATGTCCCTATTCTAAAGAATAATTTTAGTTTTTCAAATTTAATATATAAAAGTGTCAAATATGGGATTTAAAAAGGGTTCACCATTAAGAGACAATAAAATTGCATTTTTTTAAACCCTTCTTTTATCTGAAAATTTTGATTTGTTCTCATATTATGTATAAAAACACATAATTTGGATGTTAAAATTATATGGAGTATATAAAATTCAAAATGCAATTAATACTATTCATAAACACTTTTTAAATGTCTAGTTTGGTAATTCTTGGTGCGCTCGAACTCGGTGTTGCATGTGCACAAGCTATTGAATTACTTTAAAGATATAACATATTATAAAATACTAGGGTGTTACAAAGGGAACCTGGAGCCCATTTTTAGTGATAATACCAGTTTCTGAGATGGTACACCATGGAGATTTAGAAATAGTGTTGCCTCTCTCGATAGATGATGACTATGATATAGATACCTCAGTAGTGGTGTAGTTTCCAAGGGTTGATTTTCTGTGGTTCTTCCAATTTTGGAATATTTAATCCATGGAAAAGGGTTTATTTCTTATCCATTTTGAGTAATTGGGGGTTTTCATTAATGTTGTTTTGTTTCATTATGTTGGTCGGAGTGGACACTCAAGAGGGGGGGTGAATTGAGTTCCAATTAAAATTTCTGGTTTAAAACTTTGTCTTAAAAACAACCCCAAATAAAATATTGAATTAAACTGTAGTGAATTTATATCAAAGTAAGGGTTCGGTTGGGTTCTCAAGGGATTGATTATTTCCCATTTAATCAAAACAGAAAGTTTGATTAACTTTTGAAACCAACTTACTGATTTACAACTAATATAAACACTTGCGAATTTAATTATCAAAGTGACTTTAAAACAGTTTTGGTTTTAAAGAAATTAGCAGCGGAATAAAGAATAACTTTGAAAGATATAGCACAACAGATATAACCAAGAGGTTTAGTCTCAAGCCGAGACTAAGTCCTCTCAACAATTTGAATAAAGGTGATCCACACCCTGGATCAGGGATTACAACAGTATACAACTGTCCAGGTCCAAGACCTCTACCGCTGTTATCCGTGGGAACAAAAACAATAGCAATCAGCTGTCCAGGTCACACGACCTCTACCACTATCTCAGTGGGAAATAAAAGATGTAAGAGAGTTGAGTGAGGATTTAAAAATCCTCCGGTTAAGGCACAAGAGACAGTGTGTGTGTAAAATACAGCATATAACACACACTGCTCAATATGTAAAAAGATAAATCACAGAGAAAATATTTAGAGTTTAGAAATGGCTCTAGTGATTGTCGTGTAGTTCTGGACTCCTCTGATTGATCAGAATTTGCTCTGAGTCCTCTTCTGGTTTTTGTCTGGAAAACAGAGTATCATCTTTTTCCTTGACTTCCAGATGTAGAGACAGTCAATGAAGCTCTTGAGTTATGTTCTCCTTCTCAGCTCTTCACTAGTATGCAGTAAATAATGAGTTCTTCGTGTAAGTTTAGTTGTCTGTTTGCATTCACTCTCTATTGTTCTTCCAGAACCCTTGTGTTCTGTATATCTCGTGTATTCGTCTATATGCCTCTCTCTTGTAGTAGCACATCCTTCCTTTATTTAAAGCACGTGCTCCAGAAAAGGATGATTTACTTTTTGCAGGTACGAGGTTCGGTTCCCTGACATCCAACATCACACATTAAATAAATGTCAGTGTATTAAAATATACCTGATATGACCGTTGGTTAGATTAAACAAAGATAAAGAAATTAAAGCAGTGTCGGGTTCTGTCTCTGGAATGGTAGCTCTTGATATCGGTAGACTTGTGTTACAGTAGGTGTATGTAGGTCTGAGTATCGGTAGACATTTGTAACGTTAAACTTGTATGTCGGTAGACTTGATGTATCGGTAGTGGTGTACTTGTAACAGTAGCGGTGGCTCTGCCTTTACCAGTAGCGGTAACTCTCTATCGGTAGTTTTGGCTCTGCCTTGTATCGGTAGCGGTAGCTCTTTATCGGTAGCATAATGGTGGACTTCAGCATATCGGTAACTGTCAACTTTGCTGTAGCGGTAACTGTCGACTTCATTATATCGGTAGCTCTATTAGTAGATTTTGATGCAGCGATGGACATTGGTTATCATTTGGGTATCGGTAGCTGTACCGGTAGCTGTCTTATAGCGGTAGCTCCAACATATCAGTAGACTTAACTGTATCGGTCTTTGTGAGCTGTAACGGTTGCTAGCTAGTAACGGTAGCTATATGTTCTAACGGTAGCTACTGTCTAACGGTTGCTCTACTCTGTATCGGTAGCTAGTTTGTAACGGTAGCTGAAAACTATTTGATCATTCACTTGGCAGAATGATTTAAGTCATAGTAAACATATATCTGATAATTCAAAAGACTTAATTTAAGCATAATGAAAGTAACAACATATATTAAAGTATATTTGGAATGTATTAAGAATAATCAAGATATAAAGAGAGAATGGTTGGGATTATCAAAACACAATAAAGCAACTTAATTCGAGAGGGTTCAACAATCTCCCCCTTTTTGATAATCACAACTTATGCCAAAATAAAGTAATATTAGAGGAAAAAGAAAAGAGAACGAAAAAAAATATATATCAAAGTATGATATCAACAGTATAGTATCAGAGGAAAAAATATGAAAATAGGAATATATCAAGAAATAATGTAGTATTATAGGAAAGCATAAGCAAGATTATTTAGTTTGAAAATATTCACATATTCCTCCCCCTATCAATTTAACTACAGGATTCTCCTCCAAACCTTTGTCCCCTTAGGTGAACAACATTATCTTTCTCTCTCTCTCTCTGGGTACAGGTTTCGAATAATTTCTCCCCCTTTGTGATTAATAAAAAGGAGGGTATTAGAGAAAAGAGAAGGACTAGGAAAGAAAATAGACAGAGTATAATAGACAATGAAGAGAGGAATGAAGTATTTGATTGATAAGAAAAAGATACATTTGGGAAAATCAGAAAATTACAAAAATAAAATTAATCCCATCAAAAAAAGGCTAGAAGCACTCAATCATCCTCTTGAACATGTGTATTTCCCTTGGGATCAACAGAGGGTGCAGAGGTAGAGTTAGAAGGCCTGGGAATTCCTGAAAGAACTACTGGTGGATCAGAAACTGATACAGTACCAGATCTGTAATCTGTCTCTCGTTGAGGGATCAAAGGTGTCAAGCTCCTAATGGCTTGAACTGGAGTTAGTTGAGGAGTGCTCCCAGAGGCAGATGGTGGAAGGGCAGGTGGTACAATAACTAGCCGAGCATCCACATGTAGGAAAGGCAACAAGAGATTCCTGAAATCCGTGATGATGCTTCCAGCTCTCTCCATAGTAGATACAAAATCATCTCTGTTCTCAATAAACTTGTCCAAGGAAGGAGTAAGCTACCTGAGCTTACTAACCTATTCTCTGAAGGTTTGGGTAACTGGAGGTGACTTCATATTCTCAATCAGAAGCTTGAAATGGTTTGTCATTTGGTTCTTGGTATAAACCTTTTCAAAATAATCATCCAACTTATTTTTAATTGCCTCTTGAGAAGCAGTAGCTGCCCGCAGGTGATCACGAACAAAACTACTAACTTCCCTAGTGGTAGCAAGAATCTGAGTATCTGAGGCACCACTGGGACTGGCCTTAGCCTATTCTTCCTGAATAATAGTGTGGATCTGGTCAAGTTTCATACTTGTGCATGATGAGGGAATAGGTTTCATTGATAAGGCCACTGTCTCCTTGAAAGATTGAGTCAGACTACTAACCACCTTCTGAACAAGTTCATCCTGACTGTTCAGATGTTCTTTAACTGACTTATTAAAGGCCTCAAAAACATCCACAAACTATTTGACAACTTCATTGATATATCGAATGTAAGTGTGCACTTGGGTTTGAGAACTGTTCAAAGCAGTCAATGAAGCAATTGATTGTCTAAGAGCAACTACAGCTCCTGTCCAACTCTCAATCTGAGTGTGGCACACCTTAAGTTCATCCACCATTTCTTTCACATGGCTGGACACACTACATACAATGGATAACTCAAGGGATTTCTCCACGCTTTTCATCTCTTCAACCATACTCTTCTTCATATCTGCCACTGATTCTCTTATTACTTCTATCAATTCGGCTTTTAAAGACTTATGGTCCTCCTTGGTTGCCACATTGTCTGCCACAGTGGGTAAGGTAACTGATTCCTTTTGGGGTTGGACTTCCTCATCAGAATCTCTATAAGAAAGTACAAGAATCATATATCCGGGATCTGATGTCCAACCTTCAATTTCATATGATACTGATACTAAGCCAAGATTCTCTCCTTCACTTGGAACATTCTCCTGAGGTATCTCTTCCAACTCTTCTTCCTGAGGTACTTCTGAAATTTCCTCTACAATTACAGTAGATTCAGTAGCCATTTGTTCTGAGTCATTAATGACTCCCTCAACAATAGGTGTTGCTGCTATGTCTTCCTGATCAGGCACTATCCTGGCTGTAATGACTATTAGAGGACTCAAACTGAGCTCTTTTTCAACATTTTCCTCATAATCTACTTCATCATCTGCCTCCTTTTCTCTATAATCAGATTTGGTTGTCTCATCCTCCTCAAAGGTGTCCTTGACAACATATTGGCATGATTCTTCTCCTTCTTCAGTAGTCTCTGTATCATTATCCTTCAAGACAGTTTCTCTCTTTGGTAGTTATTTTGGAGGGCTATCTGCTCCATAAGAAATAACATGATGCACAGGACTAGGGGGTAGGTCTGGGTCTCCTCCTTCCTTTACTGATGTCTCTTCCTCCTCAGCTTCAACATCACTGTAGACCGGTTCTGGCTCATCTGGTCCAACACCAGGATCTCTCACATCCTTTGGTCCAGACGGATGATCCACAGGAGTGAACTTTTCATAAATTTTTCCATCATCATTTACCCATGATTTTTTCCAAGGATTCCAGGTGACTTTCATGTATTTACAAGATAGTTCTTGTAATACAGAAGTTATCCTTAACCACTACCAGCTCATCCGGAGGTCTAGCTATCTCCTCCACTTTCAGCATAACAGAAATTAGCTTTGAGAAAAACAAGGCATTTGATTTTGACTTCGGTCTAGTCATCTCTTCCACTTGACCCATAATCAATCTACATAGATTGATTCTAACACTGTGTTTCAGCAAATGTAACAGATATATGTCTTGGAATCTTAAAGTGGCAAAGTCTCCTCTTCTCGGACTAACAACATGTTGAATAAATTTAAATAGCAGCTTATCTTCTCCTACCATCTCTGCAGTAATCACCTTTCTAGGGGTCCCATTCCCTGTGAGTTCCAGCAAAGCATCTTCACACTACCACAAAACTGGGCAAGGCATGCGCCTGCCTTTATCAGTGCTAACGGAAAAGTGCTGATAAAGGGCCGGACCTTTATCAGCGCTAACAAAAGTGCTGATAAAGGTTGTATTTATCAACTCTTTTCATTTTAGCACTGATAAATACACCCTTTATCAGCACTTTTTACTATCGCTGATAAAGGGTCCCGCGGATTTTTTAAAAACCCGCGGGTCCTCTTCCTCCTCCCCGCACACAATCAAGCTCTCGCGGAAGCCCTCGTCTGCGCCGCTGCCGCCTCCTCCTCCTCCTCCGCCGCAGCCGCCGCCTCCTCCTCTACTTTTTCTCCTCCTCCTACTCCTCTGGTGCCTCCGCCGCCTCCGCCCTGCCTCAGCCCTGCCTCCGCGCCGCTGCCGCCGGTGCCTCCTCCTCCCCCGCGGCCTCCTCCTCCTCTGTCGGTGCCTCCTCCTCCTCTGTCGGTGCCTCCTCCTCCATCGTGGCCTCCTCCTCCACCGCGGCCTCCTCCTCCTCCGCCGGGGCCTCCGCGTCCTCCTCCTCCTCCATGGCCTCCTCCTCCTCCATTGTGCGGTATGCGATGCCCAATAATTGTATTTTGCTTTGTTTTTTGTTTTTGTTCTATATTTCAACTATCATGATTTGTGTGAATCAATTTTATTTGAAGTGGGGGGGGGGTGCAGGTGCTGCGGGGGTGTAGTGGGTGGGGGGTGTGCAGGTGGGGGTGTTTAGGTGGGGGAGATGTGCAGTGGGTGAACATGTGTAGGTGGGGCGTATAATGGGGGGTCTATTGGCTGTGAGGTTGGGGGTGTACAGGTTGGGGGTGTGCAGGATGGGGGTCTATTCGCCCGTTTTCTCTTTTCCCATCCAACACTACCATATACAGTACCATTACCTATAAAATAACACATTATGCATGCATTCTTAAAAATATAATAAGAGAGTAATAAAACTCCACCACCACCTCCTCTGCTCCTGCTCCTCCTCCTCCTCCTCCTCCGGCCTCATCCTCCTCCTCCTTCGCTGCCTCCGTCGATGCCTCCTCCTCCTCCGCCGGTGCCGCCGGTGCCTCCGCGGCCTCCTCCTCCTTCGTCGGTGCCTCCGCGGCCTCCTCCTCCTCCGCCATCACGCCGCGGTCATGCCGCGGTCACGCCGCGGTCACGCCGCGGTCACGCCGCGGTCACGCCGCGGTCACGCCGCGGTCTTGCCGCGATCACGCTGGTGCCTCTGTCGGCGCTGCCTCCTCCTCCTCCGTCGCGGTCGTCGCCTCCTCCTTTGCTCCTGCTCCTCCTCCTCCTCCACCGGCCTCATCCTCCTCCTCCTCCGCTGCCACCGCTACCTCCGCTGCCTCCGCCCTGCCTCTGCTCTGCCGTTGGTGCCTCCTCCTCCACTGCGGCCTCCTCCTCCTCCACTGCGGCCTCCTCCTCCTCCTCCGCTGCCTCCGCTGCCTCCTCCTCCGCCGTCGCGGCCTCCTCCTCCTCCTCTGCTCCTGCTCCTCCTCCCCTCCACTGGCCTCATCCTCCTCCTCCTCTACCTCCTTGTCTGCCTCTGCCCCGCCTCCGCGCTGCCACAGGTGCCTCCGGTGCCTCCTCCTCCACCGCGGCCTCCTCCTCTTCCGATGCCTCCTCCTCCTCCGCTGATGCCTCCTCCTCCTCCGCTGATGCCTCCTCCTCCTCCGCCAGTGCCACTGTGGCCTCATTCTCCTCTGCCGTCACGCCGCGGTCATGCCGCGGTCACGTCGCTGTCACGCCGCGGTCACACCGTGGTCACACCGCGGTCACGCCGGTGCCTCCGCGGTCGCTACGTCCTCCTACTTCGTTGTGGCTGCCTCCTCCTCCTCTGCTCCTACTCCTCCTCCTCCTCCTCCACCGGCCTCATCCTCCTCCTCCTCTGCTGCCTCCGCTGCCTCTGCTGCCTCCACCCTTCCTCCGCCCTGCCTCTGCGCTGCCGTCAGTGCCTCCTCCTCCACCTCGGCCTCCTCCTCTGCCGCCGATGCCTCCTCCTCCTCCGCCGGTGCCGCCGGTGCCTCCGCGACCGCCTCCTCCTCCGCGGTCACGGTGCGGTCAGGCCGCGGTCACGCCACGATCACGCCGCGGTCACTCCGCGGTCACGCCGCGGTCACACCGCGGTCACGCCGGTGCCTCTACGGCAGCCGCCTCCTCCTCCTCCTCCACCGGCCTCATCCTCCTCCTCCTCCGCTGCCTCCGCTGCCTCTGCCCTGCCTCCGCCCTGCCTCTGTGCTACCGCTGGTGCCTCCTCCTCCACCGCGGCCTCCTCCTCCTCCACCGTGGCCTCCTCCTCCTCCTCCGCTGCCTCCGCTGCCTCCTCCTCCGCCGCCGTGGCCGCTGCCTCCTCCTCTACTCCTGCTCCTCCTCCCCTCCACTGGCCTCATCCTCCTCCCCTGATGCCTCCGCCTCCTCCTCCTCCTCTGCTCCTCCTACTCCTCCTCCTTCTCCTCTACCACAGCCTCATCCTCCTCCTCTTCCACCGGCGCTACCTCCTCCTCCTCCTAGTCTGCTGCCTCAACCTCCTCCTCCACCGGCGCCTCCTCCTCCTCCTCCTCTGCCTACTCTGCTGCCTCCTCCTCCACCGCGGTTTGAGAGGTGCGTCAAGTGATTTCACGATCTTCCTTACCATTTTATTCTTTATATTTATTTTCTATTGATTTTTGATTTATCTATATTAGGTTTTATGGGTGATTCAACTGGCGCACGGTGGTATCATATTGATGTGAGGCTTGGGGATTATAGTGGTTCCCAATATATTTTTTATTTTGGTATTTATTTATTCCTTTATTTCCTTGAAGTATCTTGTTTTTTATCTAAATTATACTCATATTCCTTCTCCTTTAACCTATAAACTTATCCTATGGATTTTAAATAGGATGAATATAAATAAAGAATGGATGAATGCCAATCGGTTGACAAAAGAGTATGAAGAAGGCGTGAAAGAATTTATCAAGTTTGCAACAGATCATACATGTGACTTTTCTCAAATCCTTTGTCCGTGTTTACGCTGTTGTTATTCAAAAAAAAATTAGTCCAGATGAGTTGGAAGAACACTTGATCTGTCACGGAATAGATAAAAGTTATACATGTTGGAATAAACACGGGGAAACAACGAATGTAGGTAGTGACTGGGGTGACACTGCGTTTTATGGATCATCTGATATGATTACAAACATGAACAATGAAGATGACCGTATGGAGGATGTGATTAAAGATGTGAATGATGATAAAGATCGTATTGAGAAAATGACAAGGACCTTTGAAGATGAACTTCGTGATTGCCCAAAATTGTTTGAGAAGTTAAAAAGTTGTGCAAAGATGCCATTGTATGCTGGTTGCACTAAATATACAGCATTGTCAGCCGTACAGAAGCTGTATAATTTGAAATCAGATAACGGGTGGAGTGACGACAGTTTTACGAAACTATTTGCCCGCTTGAATGAAACGCTCCCAGAAGAACATTACGAAAATCGGTTGGAAAAAGAGATCAATTTTTTTTGAATTACAATACTGGAATTGTCTGTATGTAAGACATTTTATTGATGTTATGCATGTAGAAAAAAATGTATTTGACAGTGTTATCGGCACGTTTCTAAATACATCTGGCAAAACAAAAGATGGAATTAAGGCTAGGTTGGACATGGTTGAGATGGGAATACGAGAAGATTTGGCACCAGTAAAGGGTGAAAAATGAACATTTCTTCCTCCTACTACTTACACTCTTTCCAGGTAGGAGAGATATCAGTTTTGCAACTTCTTGAATGACGTAAAGGTTCCAGAGGGGTATTCGTCAAATATCAGTAACCTTGTGTCAATGAGCGACTTGAAGTTAAAAGGTCTGAAATCACAAGACTGTCATGTTTTGATGAAAAATCTCATTCCAATTGCTTTACGTTGCATTTTTCCCAAGAATGTCCACCATACATTAATGAAACTGTGTTTCTTCTTCAAAGCTATATACAGCAAAGTTATAGACCCGGTGAAATTGACAGCTATGGAAAAAGAAATTACCGTCATATTATGTGAATTAGAAATGATCTTCCCGCCTTCATTTTTTGATATGATGGTTCATTTGATGGTCCACTTGGTGAGAGAGATTCGACTATGTGGTCCTGTACATTACAGATGGATGTACCCCATTGAACGGTATATGAATATTTTGAAAGGGTATGTCAAAAATCGAAGTCGGCCATAGGGTTGTATTGCAGAGCGATATATTGTTGAGGAAGCCGTTGAATTCTGTACTGAATACTTGTCTGGTTTGGAAAGAATTGGCTTACCGAAATCTCGTCACACTGGGCGGTTAGAGGGTAAAGGAATTTCTGGAAGAAAGGTTGTCACAATCAATATTACAGATCAGGAGCAGGCCCACCTTTATGTTTTTCATAACAGTTTGGACGTTGACCCATATGTTGAAATCCACAAAGAAATTCTTAGGCAATTGAATCCATCAAGGGCTGAAAAATGGATATCAAATACACGTAATCGACAGTTTATAGGATGGTTTCGAGATCATATTTTTATGAAGTCAGATGAAAATCCAAAGTCTATTTCGGAACAACTTCGATGGCTAGCCGGAGGACCAAGTGTGTATGCATTATCTTACAATACTTATGTAGTTAATGGTTATACATTTTATACTAATGAACATGATGAAGACAGTACCATGAAGAATAGTGGGGTTACACTTGTGGCTGAAGCGATGCATGTTTCTGGTGTTAAGGACAGAAATCCAATTTATGCAAATATGTCATACTTTGGCATCATAAAACAAATATGGGAGTTGGATTATACGGAATTTCAAGTTCCGATATTTCATTGCAAGTGGGTTGATAACAGGAGTGCTGTTAAAATAGATGATTTGGGATTTGTGAAAGTTGATTTCAGTAAGGAAGGGGAGAAAGACGAACCATTTATAATGGCATCACAGGCAGTGCAAGTATTTTATGTTCCCAATCCCACAAACCGAAACTGGTCAATTATTCTGTTATCGACCAAAATAGCTGAAGGGTCAGATGAAAATTCAACGGAAGATGATCCTTTCATTGGGATTTCACAATCATTTCGCAGTGGTCCCAATGTAGACGACGTTTTGTATGTCAGAGGAGACCACAATGAAGGGATATGGATAGTTGATAGAGGGTTCAAATCCCTTCAGCCTTTTAAAAAAAGGGAGTTCAATAATCAGGTTATTGATTTTTATTGTAATATAAATTGTGTTACATTATGTTATTATCTGTTCGCTGCTGCTTTTATGTGATCTAACTTAAATTTTAAACCAGTTCTGCAGATAATGACTTCTTCACCTGCTGATGCACCCAATCCCGAGACACAACATGTCTCTCAACCTGTTGCAGCTGGTCCCATTGCTGAGAGACAACAGGTCTCTCAACCTGTTGCAGCTGGTCCCACTACTGACGTACAACAGGTCTCTCAACCTATTGCAGCTAGTCCCACTGCTGAGAGACAACAGGTCTCTCAACCTGTTGCAGCTGGTCCCACTGCTGACGTACAACAGGTCTCTCAACATGTTGGAGCTGGTGTTAGTGCCGAAGCTTGTGCTTCAGAGAAACATAATGATGATGCAAAAACTGAGGAAATGGTAGGCGATGAAACCCCAGCGACACAAAAAAAAAACAGGTGCGCCGTAGTTTGACAGTTTTAGCAAAAATCCTTAAGGAAAAAGCAAAAGGCATCAAATATGAGGTGGGATGGAATAAGCTAGGTTAGCATGTAAACCCCAACAAAGCCATGTTTAGTAGCTACATTGGAATCGTCACTCGACAATACGTGCTGGTTGACGTAGATTCGTGGCACCATGTTGTCAGTGGGTTGAAAACATTAATGTGGGAAGAGATTATGGTAACATTACGATATCATCTATTTAATTTATTAAAATAAAATAAAATATTGAAATATTGACTAACCCTTCATCATCTCTTGCAGAGTGCATTTATAGTAGATGTTTCGCACAAAGAATATGTTTTCAGACTGGCAGGAAGGATTCATAGAGGCTTTCACACCATTTTAACGAAAAATCATCTGGAAGATGCCGAAGGAAAAATCAAGCCGCACCCGACTCCTCTTTATGCACACTTGATATCCCAAGGAATGTGGGATGCATTTTGTAACAGTCGTGCGGAAAAGAATTTTCAGGTACATTGTGTTTGGTTACACGTTATGTAACGTTGGTTGTATTCATCACATTGATTGATAGGTTTTTATTTATGAAATAGCAACTGAGGGCTGAAAATAAATAACGGGCAGCAAAACCAGCGTACCCCTACCGTAAAGCAAGTTTGGGGTACGCTTCAATTGAAAAACAATTGGTATGTATTTTAAAAGTACTGTAATAATTTTATGTGACATAAAACAACACTGTAACCATGTTTCTCTGTTTATAAGCAGATTGATGAAGCGAAATCTCAAGTCACTTCCATTCCACGCCATGTGCTATGGAAGGAGGCTCGTGTTAATAAAGAGGGGAAACTGATAGATGAAAACACACAAAAAGTGTGGGAAACATGTGTAAGTATGACATAATATAAACTTGTTTTGCTTTAAATCACTATTACATAACGATGATTACTTATTTTTTCATATTTTCTATTTGACATAGTCACAGGAAACATCAACACCCGTACCGGATGCATACATACTTTCAACGGCCTTGAAATAGCCAGAACAGTATGGCCGCGTCAGAGGTGTGGGTTTTGGGGTGTCACCCAAGACATATTTTAAGAAAAAAAACAAGAGGATGAACAAACTAAATAATTGCATGTAATGAGAGATAGAGTAGCTACCCTTAAAGAACTAATCCAAACTCAGGGAGAGATGCTAAAGAGTTTGATGGAGGAGAGGCGAAGAGAACAAACAACTCAAGAACAACCCCCGCGAGAAGATCCACCCCTCACCAGCTTTGAGGCCAGCCATTCCCCTCAAAGACCTGACTTAACCGAGGTAATCAATGTTATAATATTCGTTTTTGTGAGATGTGAATCACATCGACACTGATACCTTTCATTTAATGATATTCTGCAGGGTGAAAATGACTGTGATTTATATCTGTCAACTCCCACCCATCACCTTGTAGCGAGGGCTATAGTGTTCAATATGCAGAATGACACGCTACACTCCAGACCACTTCCAACTGGTCATGTCAAAGTGTCGATTAACGTAGCTCATGAGCCGAGTGCCGAGATACCCGTGCCAAATGACAATGACGACATTCATACGGTGGAAAAAGATATTGGAACATTCATTGCATGGTCGTCGAATCTTGTAAAAAAACACGTCGAGCAGGAGGTATTCATTTCCAGTTCATTTTTCAAACAAAACCTTTAACATTAAATTAGAAAATGGATGAACCGATGAATGTTATTACAGAAGGATAAAATGGAGAAGCTAAAACGAAAGAGCGGATCCAAGATTGGATCAACCAACCGATCAAAACGATCTACTGAGAGCACATTCACCCCGCCCGTTCTATATCCACATTTAATATCATTGCAAGATCATGTGGATACGAAAATGAAAGACGGAAAGAATCATACAATTGTTTGTGAAAAAGATATATACGGAGAGGAAACAATGGATTTCGTTAGTGCAGATGTTGTTTCTGAGATCATCACATATGACTGGCTAGGCTCCTCAGTTATAAATGTATACATGAGGTATGTTTTCAAGATTTGATTTTACAGAAGCTGATATACTTTGATAATTATGGATAAATAAATCTCATATTTTTCACTGGAGTATATATGAAAAACAGTTTAAGGGATTTTCCCATGAATACAAATTTGGACTCGTTAGTCCTCACACCATTTCTACACAACGAATAGAAATAGATTCTAATTTTCAGGCTGAATTGATGTCAAATCTGCTCAGAACGTTTCAAGGAAGAATTACGACTGACAGGATCTTTTTAATACCAATGATGCAAGGGTAAAACTCTACATTTTAATCATATCAATTATATTTTCATTTCTATCAGTACTTATTTCTTTTTGTGTTTTTAGGGAACATTGGATGCTCATTGCAGTCAATTTGGATACTCCAAAGATTTATTTTCTGGATTCACTGCATGGATATCCAACTAACCGACCACACATGATGGCGATTGTCAATTTGTAATACACTATATCCAATATTTTAGAACTAAATATCTAGTTATATAATTTATATTATCTTTTAATGAGGATTTTGTTATGATAGGGCGGTGTATGAATATCGTCTAAAGGATGGAATGAATCCAGGGCGTAAGGACGACAATGCCCACAAGATCTACAAATGGAGAAGTATCTGGGTATATATAATTATATTTCACTATCCAAATACATATCAAAACAAATTACTTATTTTTCTCGATGTTTCTGCAGTGTCTGAAACAAACAAATGACAATGACTGCGGTTATTATGTTTGTAAATTTATGAAAAAGATCGTATTTCATGGACAAACTAGCATCCCTGAAGAGGTATTTTTGAAAATAATTACTAATTTATTTAAAATAATTATTAATCCTTTGTGTATTTATATTTTTTCAGTACTACTATGACTGTCACAAAAACTCCTATTCAGAAGATGATATAAATGTCTTTAGAAACGAATGGGCAGTGTACCTGATCGAAGAATATAAACAAATAGGACAATGAAGGTGAATTCCTAATACTTATGTTATCTTTATATGGTCATTGATATCTCCCTTTACACTTATTGGGCATCTATGATCTCCCTTTCTTATGTTTCATATCCTTAGATTAATGAATTCCTACTACTTAGTTTGAAATTGAGATAAACTTTAGAAAACAACACCAATGACATAAGCCAAACCGAGAAAATGCCTTCGGATTGTTTTGATACTTTAGGAAAACTATCCACGAGTCATTTTTGATGTGTACGAATCGACCACACCTCAATCTGACACACGGTGTGACCGGTATGGCTAAAATTGTCTGATATCAGTTTGAAAATGACATGAACTTTGGAAAACAACACCAATGACATACGCCAAATCGAGAAAACGCATTAGGATTGTTTTGATACTTTAGGACAACGATCCACGAGTCATTTTTGATGTGTACGAATCGACCGCACCTTAATCCGACGCACGGTGTGACCGGTATGGCTAAAATTGTCTGATATCAGTTTGAAAATGACATGACCTTTGGAAAACAACACCAGTGACATACTCCAAACCGAGAAAACGCCTTAGGATTGTTTTGATACATTAGGAAAACTATCCACGAGTCATTTGTGATGCGTACGAATCGACCACACCTCAATCCGACACACGGTGTGACCGGTATGGCTAAAAGTGTCTGATATCAGTTTCAAATTGAGATAAACTTTGGAAAACAACACCAATGACATATGCCAAAATGAGAAAACGCCTTCGGATTGTTTTGATACTTTATAAAAACGATCCATGAGTCATTTGTGATGGGTACGAATCGACCTCACCTCAATCCGACGCACGGTGTGACCGGTATGGCTAAAAGTGTCTGATAATAGTTTGAAAATGACATAAACTTTTTAAAACAACTCCAATGACATACGCCAAACTGAGAAAACGCATTCTGATTGTTTTGATACATTAGGAAAACAATCCACGAGTCATTTATGACGCGTAAGAATCGACCGCACCTCAATCTGACGCACGGTGTGACCGGTATGGCTAAAATTGTCTGATATCAGTTTGAAAATGACATGAACATTGGAAAACAACACCAATGACATATCCAAACCGATAAAAACCTTCGGATTGTTTTGATAATTTAGGACAACGATCCACGAGTCATTTGTGACACATACGAATAAACCGCACCTCAATCTGACGCACAGTGTGACCGGTATGGCTAAAAGTGTCTGATATCAGTTTCAAATTGAGATAAACTTTGGAAAACAACACCAATGACATACGTCAAACCGAGAAAACGCCTTCGTATTGTTTTGATACTTTAGGACAACGATCCACGAGTCATTTGTGACGTTTACGAATCGACTTCACCTTAATCCGATGCACGGTGTGACCGGTATATCTAAAATTGTCTGATAACAGTTTGAAAATGACATAAACTTTGGAAAACAACACCAATGACATAAGCCAAACCGAGAAAATGTGTTCGGATTGTTTTGATACTTTAGGACAACGATCCACGAGTCATTGTTGATGCGTACGAATCGATCGCACCTCAATCCGACACACGGTGTGATCGGTATGGCTAAAATTGTCTGATATCAGTTTGAAAATGACATGAACTTTGGAAAACAACACCAATGACATACTCCAAACCGAGCAAATGCCTTCGGATTATTTTGATACTTTAGGACAACGATCCACGAGTCATTTGTGACACGTAAGAATCGACCGCACCTCAATCCGATGCACGGTGTGACCGGTATGGCTAAAAGTGTCTGATATCAGTTTCAAATTGAGATAAACTTTGGAAAACAACAACAATGACATATGCCAAACTGAGCAAATGCCTTCAGATTGTTTTGATACTTTAGGAAAACGATCCACGAGTCATTTTTGATGCGTACGAATTGACCGCACCTTAATCCGATGCACGGTGTGACCGGTATGGCTAAAATTGTCTGATATCAGTTTGAAAATGACATAAACTTTGGAAAACAACACCAATGACATACGCCAAACTGAGAAAACACATTCGGATTGTTTTGATACTTTATTAAAATGATACATGAGTCATTTTTGACGTGTACAAATCGATCTCACCTCAATTCGACGCACGGTGTGACCAGTATGGCTAAAATTGTCTGATATCAGTTTGAAAATGACATGAACTTTGGAAAACAACACCAATGATATACGCCAAACCAAGAAAACACCTTCGGATTGTTTTTATACTTTAGGACAACGATCCATGAGTCATTTGTGACGCGTATGAATCAACTGCACCTCAATCCGACACACGGTGTGACCGTTATGGCTAAAACTGTCTGATATCAGTTTGAAAATGACATGAACTTTGCAAAACAACACCAATGACATACGCCAAACCGAGAAAATGCGTTCGGATTGTTTTAATACTTTAGGAAAACGATCCACGAGTCATTTGTGACATGTACGAATTCACTTCACCTCAATCCGATGCACAGTGTGACCGGTATGGCTAAAAGTGTCTGATATCAGTTTGAAAATGAGATAAACTTTGGAAAACAACACCAATGACATACGCCAAACTGAGAAAACGCGTTCAGATTGTTTTGATAATTTAGTAAAACGATCCACGAGTCATTTTTGACGCGTACGAATCGACCGCACCTCAATCTGATGCACGGTGTGACCGGTATGGCTAAAATTGTCTGATATCAGTTTGAAAATGACATGAACTTTGGAAAACAACACCAATGACATAAGCCAAACCAAGCAAACGCGTTCGGATTGTTTTGATACTTTAGGAAAATGATCCAGGAGTCATTTGTCACATGTACGAATCGACCACACCTCAATCCGACGCAACGGTGTGACCGGTATGGCTAAAATTGTCTGATATCAGTTTGAAAATGACATGAACTTTGGAAAACAACACCAATAACATATGCCAAACCAAGAAAACGCCTTCGTATTGTTTTGATACTTTAGGAAAACGACCCACGAGTCATTTGTGACGTGTACGAATCTACCTCACCTCAATCCGACACACGGTGTGACCGGTATGGCTAAAATTTTCTGATATCAGTTTGAAAATGACATGAACTTTGGAAAACAACACCAATGGCATACGCCAAACTGATCAAACGCCTTCGGATTGTTTTGATACTTTAGTACAATGATCCAAGAGTCATTTGTGACGCGTACGAATTGACCGCACCTCAATCCGACACATGGTGTGACCGGTATGGCGAAAATTGTCTGATATCAGTTTGAAAATGACATAAACTTTGGAAAACAACACCAATGACATACAACAAACCGAGAAAATGCGTTCGGATTGTTTTGATACTTTAGGACAACTATCCACGAGTCATTTGTGACGTGTACGAATCGACTTCACTTCAATCCGATGCACGGTGTGACCGGTATGGCTAAAAGTGTCTGATATCAGTTTGAAAATGAGATAAACTTTGGAAAACAACACCAATGACATACGCCAAACTGAGAAAACACATTCGGATTGTTTTGATACTTTAGGAAAACGATCCACGAGTCATTTTCGACGCGTACAAATCGACCGCACCTCAATCTGACACACGGGGTGACCAGTATGGCTAAAATTGTCTGATATCAGTTTGAAAATGACATGAACTTTGGAAAACAACAACAATGACATACGCCAAACTGATCAAACGCCTTCGGATTGTTTTGATACATTAGGACAACGATCCACGAGTCATTTTTGATGTGTACGAATCGACTGCAGCTCAATCCGACGCACGGTGTGACCGGTATGGCTAAAAGTGTCTGATATCAGTTTGAAAATGAGATAAACTTTGGAAAACAACACCAATGACATACGCCAAACCAAGAAAACACGTTTGGATTGTTTTGATACTTTAGGTCAATGATCCACGAGTCATTTGTGACGCATAAAAATTGACCTCACCTCAATCTGACACACGTTGTGACCAGTATGGCTAAAATTGTCTGATATCAGTTTGAAAATGACATGAACTTTGGAAAACAACACCAATGACATACGCCAAACCGAGCAAACGCCTTCGGATTATTCTGATACTTTAGGAAAATGATCTACCAGTCATTTGTGACGTGTACGAATCAACCGCACCTAAATCCGATGCACGGTGTGACCGGTATGGATAAAATTGTCTGATATCAGTTTGAAAATGACATAAACTTTGGAAAACAACACCAATGACATACGCCAAACCGAGCAAATGCCTTCGGATTGTTTTGATACTTTAGGACAATGATCCACGAGTCATTTGTGACGTGTATGAATCAACCGCACCTCAATCTGACGCATGGTGTGACCGCTAAATCTCTTCATTTGATAAAGAATCAGTATTTATTAAATGAGATAAATCAATCAAAAACATATTGATTTTACATTATTCCCTTTCATTGTTATGAAAATGAAAACTTTTGAGTTTAAAATTTAATATTTTAGTTTCAAATTTCTATATTAATGTATTCTTTCATATTACTATTTTAATTTCTTTCATTATTGCATTACTAACATAATATTTGTTTTCTTATATAGGTGAATTTTTTTCCTTGAGTTCGGATGCTTTGTTCGGCAACAAATACCATCGAGAGCGGATCACGGATATCAAAGGATGAAACATGAATGTTCATAACTGTTGTTGAATAATTGTAAATGTAACCATGTAAAATAATGTTTGAAATGTATATAGCAATGCGTTTTTTTTGTATTCATGATGTTAAGTAAATGTATATACCGTTGTTAGTCAAAATATTGGGTGTGGTTGCTATGGTGTACAGGTGTGCATGTGCTACTTTGTGCAGGTATTCTGGTGTGCAGGTGTGCAGGTACTGATTTTTAGGTGCAGGCGCTGGGGCCTTTATCAGCGCTTTTTTAGCGCTGATAAAGGACACCTTTAATAGTGCTAGAGGAGCGCTGATAAAGGGACCCTATATCAGCACTCCGAGAAGCGCTGATATAGTTGACCTTTATTAGTGCTCCACTACGCACTGATAAAGGACCCCTTTATCTACTCCGGAATTAACAGCGCTTTTCTAGCGCTGTTAATGCTGGTTTTTAGCGCTGATAAAGGCGCAGGTTGTAGTAGTGTCATATTGAAACACATCACTGGTCGAAGGTACAGACTTGGAATAATAAGTAAAATCGCCCTCATGAGGAACTCTCAGGTTCTCAGCCCATTCTTCTGAAGTAATCGATACTTCCTGACCATTCACATATGAAACCATTCTTCTTTCTTCTTCAGACTTTTCAAAACAAATGAATTCGTAGAACTGTTTCACCAGTCCTGGATAGTAAGGTCCGTTGTCATGCGCAAAACATTCTACCCAGCCTTGTTCTTGTAACACTCTAAGAACCAACGACTTGCTTTCCATCAGCCATTCTACACACACCTCTTTTTCAACAATAATCTCACACTTCGATAGGTGCGGGTTTACTGGTCTTCTCTGAGCTACACTTCCACTGCCACTTCCAGTGGCATCAGTACTAGCTACTTTTTGTCTCTTCGCTGCCGGCGCTTCACTTCCATCAGTCATCTGAGGTCTCTTGATGCGGGCCATTATGGATTTGAGGCTAGGGTTCTGAAGGTCTAGAGGTTTAGGTTTACGAGAGTTCGAGGAGACAGGTTCGTGGTGAGATTGAGTGAGTCTAGTTCGAGTTCTAATATCATTTAGGATTCATAAATCACATAAATCATAAATAAAATAAACAACGGTTCGATGACTCGTCTTTACAGAATAATACAGTGCGTAAATGTACCGGTAAAGTCTTCTAATGGTAAGGTCTCCCTAACGGTGAGGTCTCCCTAATGGTGAGGTCTCCCTTACGGTGAGGTCTCCCTAATAGTGAGGTCTCCGTAACAGTGAGGTCTCCCTAATGGTAAGTTCTCCCTAACGGTGAGGATTCTCTAACGGCGAGGTTTTTCTAACAGTGAGGATTCTCTAACGGTTTAAGGGTAAGTTATCATTCCTAATTCATGTCTAATGAAACTTAATCTTTCTGAACTTAAAGGATTAGTGAAAATATCAGCTAATCGAAGTTCAGTGCCTATAAACTCAAGTGTTATATCACCTCTTTGATAATGATCTCTTAGAAAATGGTGTCTAACATCAATATGTTTAGTTCTAGAGTGAGACACGGGATTCCTAGAGATATTAATCGCACTAGTGTTGTCACAGTTGATTGAAATATGTTTAAAGTAAAATCCATAATCCATTAGTGTGTGTTTCATCCACAGAATCTGTGCACAGCCACTACCAGCAGCGATGTATTCTACTTCAGTAGTAGACAATGCAACTGAGTTCTATTTCTTACTACACCATGATACTAGGGATTTTCCAAGTAAGTGACATGTTCCAAATGTGCTCTTCCTATCTAACTTACAACCAGAAAAATCATCATCTGAGTAACTTGTTAAGTCAAATGATTGTCCTTTTGGATAAAACAAGCCTAAATTTGCAGTATACATAAGATATTTAAAAATCCTTTTAACAGTAAGAAAGTGTGATTATTTAGGATTAGCTTGAAATCTAGCACACATACATACACTGAATATAATATCTGGTCGACTAGAAGTAACATAAAGTAAACTCCCAATCATACCTCTGTAATTAGTTTGATCAACTGGTTTCCCAGATTCATCAACATCCAATTTATAGGTGGTACTCATAGGTATATCACTTTCTTTAATACTATCCAAACCAAAACATTTTAATAAATATTTAGTATATTTGCTATGATTTAAAATAATAAAATATTTAGTTTGAAAGATTTGAAAACCAAGAAAATACTTAAGCTCTCCCATTAATCTCATTTCAAACTCATTTTGCATAACGTTTGAAAAATCAGTACATAAAGAATTTTTAGAAGATCAAAAAATAATATCATCAACATAGATTTGTACTATTAATACATCTTTTGAAATCCTTTTTATAAAAAGAGTGGGATCAGCTATTCCTTTTTTAAATCCTTTTGAAATAAGAAAGTTTGAAAGTCTTTCATACGAATCTCTTGGAGCTTGTTTTAAACCATATAAAGCTTTAGAAATCTAAAAAACTTGATTTTGAAAATGAGGATTTGAAAAACCAGGTGTTTGTTCTACAAAAACATCTTCAACAATAAAACCATTTAAAAAAGCACTTTTCACATCCATTTGATATAACTTGAAATTCAGATGTGATACATAGGCAAGTAAGATCCTAATAGCCTCTAATCTAGCTACAGGTGCAAAGGTTTCCTCATAGTCAATTCCTTCTTCTTGATTGTAACCTTGTGCAACTAGCCTAGCTTTGTTTCTAATGATGTTTCCAGATTCATCAACTTTGTTTCTAAACACCAATTTTGTGCCTATGGTGATAGTGTCCTTAGGTCTGTCTACTAATTTCCAGACTTTGTTTCTTTCAAATTGATTTAGTTCCTCTTGCATAACCATTACCCAGAATTCATCATTGATTGCATCATTGATATTTTTAGGTTCTAGCTGTGACAAGAAGGCTTGATGTTCAACCTAATTTCTAAGAGAAGCTCTAGTCTATGTCCCTCTATCAAGATTTCCTACAACAGCATCTAACAGATAATTCATTATAATCCTAGTTGGTCTTGAAAAGGTAGGACTTGAGATTTCAGGTTCAACAGAAGCAGGTTCTGGAAAATTTCCAGAACTTTATGTTTTAACTACAGGTCCATTGTCTTTATCATTAAGGTTCAAACCAGAGAGATCATCTTTAGGATTTTCAAGAGACGTCTTAGGTTCATGTGGATCAGTTTCATCAAATTTGACGTGAACAGATTCTTCCACACATTTGGTTCTTTTATTGAAAACTCTATAGGCTTTACTAGAAGTTGAGTAACCTAGAAAAATTCATTCATCACTCTTGGATGCAAATTTGTCGAGACTATCTTTAGTATTTAGAATAAATACTTTGCAGCCAAAAACATTGAAGTAGTTAACCTTAGGTTTCCTATGGTTCCACAACTCATAAGGGTTCCTATTAAGAACAGGTCTGATCAAGACTCTATTGATAACATAATAACCTGTATTTACAGCTTCTGCCTAGAAATAAATAGGTAGGTCATACTCATTAAGCATAGTTCTAGCAATTTCTTGCAGGGTTCTATTCCTCCTTTCTACTACACCATTCTGTTCAGGTGTCCTAGGGTCAGAGAAATTGTGATTATAGCCCTTGTGTGAGCAGTAAGATTTAAACTCATGATTTTCAAACTCACGGCCATGATCACTTATCAGAGTTTTAATCTTAAGTCCACTAAGGTTTTCTACAGACTTGGAGTATTTTACAAAGTAAGAACAAGCTTCACTTTTGTGATTAAGAAAATATACCCAAGTATATCTAGAATAGTCATCTACAAAAACATAGACATAATTCTTCCCATTTAAACTAGAAACTCTAGAAGGTACAAATAAATCCATTTGAACCAACTCGATAGGTTGAGAAGTTGACACTTCTTTCTTTGATTTAAAAGAAACTTTATGTTTCTTTCCCTTTTGATAGGGATTACAAACTTTGTCAACTGGAAATTCAAGTTTGGGTAGGTCTCTAACTAAGTTCTTCCTAGAAAGTTTTATAAGTGAATGCAAATTGCAGTGTCCTAATATTCTATGCCAATTCCAAGACTCTTTATGAAAGGCATTTAAACAAGTAATATTTTTCTTAGCTAAAGAATTTAAATAAACAGCATAAACATTTTCATTTCTCAAAGCAGCAAACACTAAAAAAATTTTAGAATTAAAAACATTACAAGAATCATTTTCAAATTTAACATAAAAACCATCATCACATAACTGAGAAATACTTAAGAAATTGTATTTAAGTCCATCAACAAATAAAACATTAGAAATCAATACTGAGTTAGTGTTACCAATCTGGCCTAAGCCGATGCTTTTTCCTTTTGAGTAATCACCAAAAGTGACAAACCCTCCATCAACTCTGACTAAGATTTTAAAGCATGAGAAGTCTCCTGACATATGTCTTGAACATCTGTTTTCCAAATACCAGGTCTTTTTACAGGAGCTCTTTAAGCAGGTTTCCTATAAAACAAATTTAAACAGGAAATGCTTTTGGTACCCAGATTTTCTTGGGTCTAGACAGGTTAGCCAATAGCAATTTAGGTACCCATATTTGTTTAATGGGTCTCATAAAATTTATAGAATCAACAGATTTTGAAAGATAAACCTTATTAGATCCATAACTATGAATATAACTAGTTGAAGCATATGAAGTTCCAGAGCTAGCTACATTTTGTCCAGATTTAGGAATGAATCTAGTTTGGGCAATTTTTCTTTGTCCAGGTTGGTATCCTATACCAGTAGTGTATCTAGGTGCTATTTTCTTACCTAGCATTTGAGTAAGAGTATCTTTACCATTGGTAAATATCTCTAAGTCTTTCTTGAGTTGCGCATTAGATAATTTTAGTTCAGTATTCTCTTTAATCAACTGATCATTCTTTTACATTTCAATATCAAGATCAGATTTATGTTTAACAGTTAAAGCATATTGTTTCTTTAAACCTTTGTATTTGTCTTTCAGCTCATTACAGGTTTCTTCTAACATATTACAATAATCAAATAGTTCAGATTTAGACATGTTTTCACATTTAGAATCATCTCTAGAATAATATGAATTAGAAGTAGGAGTTTCTGAAGTTACCTCAGAAGTGTTTTTCATAAAACACATGTTCGCCTTGTTTCTGTGTTCAGTTTAGGAAACTTCATATTCACTAGAACTGTCCTCAATAGCACTCCAAGTAGCCTTCATGGCTTTCTTATACTTGTTTTCCTTGTATTCATACTTCTTCTGGTATTTCAGCTTTAGACAATATGCTTTTATGTGTCCTTTCCTTTTGCACTCATAACAGACAACTTCATCTGATTTATCAGGCTTCTTCCAATCCTTTTTCCAATGTCCTTTGTTGTCATACTTACCTTTATAGTTTGACTTTCTGAAAAACTTCTTCTTCCTATAAAATTTCTTAAAACTTCTAGCAATGTGAGCCATCTCAGCATCACTGTCAGAATCACTCTCACTGTCTTCACAGCTTGAACTTTCATTGATAGCTTGAAGCTTTTCCTTATCCTTATTCTTTGAGGTTGTAGTTTTGAAGGCAACAAACTTCCTTCTAGGTTCATCATCTTCTTCTTTGTTCACATTGAGTTCCTCTTCATACATCATCAATTTTCCAATTAGTTCTTTGACTGGCAGTTCTCCAACGTCACACGATTCTATAATAGAGATAGAGGTTCCTCTCCATCTTTCAGGTAGACATCTCAAAATTCTCATGATTTGTTCCTTTGCTGGAGCATCCTTTCCCATAGAAGTCATTGTGTTAACAATTTCGTTGAACCTGAGATACATGTCAGAAATGGGTTCATCAGGCTTCATCTTAAAATTATCATACTTAATAGTATAAGTGTTCAATCTCATTTCCTTAACATTAGTTGTTCCTTCATGAGAAATAGCTAAGGTATCCCAAATTTCATATGCAGTTTTACAGGCAGATATTCTATTAAATTCCTCATCTCCTAGAGCATAGTACAAGACATTCATAGCTTTACAATTATTATTGTAGGATATCTTAGTAGCTTCATTCCATGTAGATCTAACAGTAGTTGGTATTTTGTATTTAGATTCTATAGCAGTCCAAATATCAAAACCCATGCTCTCTAAATGAATTTTCATCTTGATTTTCCACTGAGTAAATTTAGTGCCATTGAAAAATGGTGGTCTATTGGTAGCAACACATTCAAATCTGTTGTCCATGATATCTTACTTAAAGTAAATATTTTAAAGAGATAAAAATTTAGAAATAACAGAAATTTTAATAACTTTAAAATACAACTAAAATCACAGTTGAAAAACAAAGTACTCTAGAAAATATTTTAACCTCCTTTGATACCAAATGTTGATTAGAGTGGACACTCAAGAGGGGGGGTGAATTGAGTTCGAATTAAAATTTCTGGTTTAAAACATTGTCTTAAAAACAACCCCAAATAAAATACATAATTAAACTGTAGTGAATTTATATCAAAGTAAGGGTTCGGTTGGGTTCTCAATGGATTGATTATTTCTGAGTTAATCAAAATAGAAAGGTTGATTAACTTTTGAAACCAACTTACTAATTTACAACTAATATAAACACTTGTGAATTTAATTATCAATGTGACTTTAAAACAGTTTTGGTTTTAAAGAAATTAGCAGCGGAATAAAGAATAACTTTGAAAGATATAGCACAGCAGATATAACCAAGAGGTTCAGTCTCAAGCCGAGACTTAGTCCTCTCAACGATTTGAATAAAGTTTATCCACACCCTGGATCGGGGATTACAACAGTATACAACTGTCCAAGTCCAAGACCTCTACCACTGTTATCCGTGGGAACAAAAACAACGGCAATCAGCTGTCTAGGTCACACGACCTCTACCACTATCCCAGTGGGAAATAAAAGATGTAAGAGAGTTGAGTAAGGATTTACAAATCCTCCAGTTAAGGCACAGGAGACAGTGTGTGTGTAAAATACAACATATAACACACACTGCTCAAAATGTAAAAAGATAAATCACAGAGAAAATATTTAGAGTTTAGAAATGGCTCTATTTATTGTCGTGCAGTTCTGGACTCCTTTTATTGATCAGAATTTGCTCAGAGTCCTCTTCTGCTTTTTGTCTGGAAAACAGAGTATCGTCTGTTTCCTTGACATCCAGATGTAGAGATTGTCAATGAAGCTCTTGAGTTATGTTCCCGTTCTCAGCTCTTCACGGGTATGCAGTAAATAATGAGTTCTTCGTGTAAGTTCAGTCGTATGTTTGCATTCACTCTCTATTGTTCTTCCAGCACCCTTGTGTTCTGTATATCTCGTGTATTCGTCTATATGCCTCTCTCTTGTAGTAGAACATCCTTCTTTTATTTAAATCACGTGCTCCGGTAAAGGATGATTTACTTTTTGTAGGTAAGAGGTACGGTTCCCTGACATCCAATAGCACACATTAAATAAATGTCAGTGTATTAAAATATACCTGATATGACCGTTGGTTAGATTAAACAACGGTAAAGAAATTAAAGTCGTGTCGGGTTCTGTCTCTGGAACGGTAGCTCTTGATATCGGTAGACTTGTGTTACAGTAGGTGTCTTTAGGTATGAGTATTGGTAGACATTTGTAATGGTAGACTTGTCTGTTGGTAGACTTGATGTATCGGTAGTGGTGGACTTGTAACAGTAGCGGTGGCTCTGCCTTTACAAGTAGCGGTAACTCTCTATCGGTAGTTGTGGCTCTGCCTTGTATCGGTAGCGGTAGCTCTTTATCGGTAGCATAACGGTGGACTTCAGCATATCGGTAACTGTCAACTTTGCTGTAGCGGTAACTGTCAACTTCATTGTATCTCTAGCTCTATTATTAGATTTTGATGCAGCGATGGACTTTGGGTATCAGTTGGGTATCGGTAGCTGCACCGTTAGCTATCTTATAGTGGTAGCTCCAACATATCAGTAGACTTAACTCTATCGGTCGCTGTGAGCTGTAACAGTTGCTAGCTAGTAACGGTAGCTATTTGTTTTGATGGTAGCTACTGTCTAACGGTTTCTCTACTCTGTATCGGTAGATAGTTTGTAACAGTAGCTGAAAACTGTTTGAGCATTCACTTGGCAGAATGAGTTAAGTCATAGTAAACATATATCTGATAATTCAAAAGACTTAATTTAAGAATAATTAAAGTAACAACATATATTAAAGTATATTTTTAATGTATTAAGCATAATCAAGATATAAAGAAATAATGGTTGGGATTATCAAAACACAATAAAGCAAATTAATTCGAGAGGGTTCAACACGTTATGGTCTTCCTCCCCCTTTTATAGGATCTATGACCTTGATATAACCACATGCCTTATATGCCCCTTTGATAGGGTGGTTTTTGGCATGGACTTCCCCTCTTCATTGTGTTCCATTATATTTTCAAGCACTCTGCAACATAGTGGCTAGTGCTACGTCATGGTCTTACAAATTTCAAACAACTTAAATGTTCTGATATCTCCTCAAACCAGATCACCTTTATTTTGTTTCTTTCATTTCTTAAGCAACCCAAGTGAACCCAAAAGAGGAATATTTTCCACATATTGTTGGATTTTAACCTCATCTGTGAAGGATCAGGATTTTGTGGTTTCGATGTGTTCTTATCTCCCTTTTTCTTGTATTTCCTTTATTTTCCGTTCTATAAGGTTTCTTTAAAGAGGAATCTCGGGTTTGTAGTTTTTCTCAATGGGAAAATTATGAGGTTGTTGTGTTTTAGGGTGTTAAGGTGTTATTATTCCTTCAAGTTCTTGGTGGTGGCCTTTTCTTGTTCCAACCTTCCATAGAATTTTGAAAAAACTTGTTTAAGGTAAGGGATCCTTTATTTCTCTCCTAGTTTATCATGCGGGAAGGGTTATTCTTTTTTACCTTTGGAAAGATGTTTTTCATTTTTATTAATAAATATAATTAACTAGATTAATTTAAATTAAAGGTAATGGGTTTAAATATAATGTTTTTATAGATTTTTATATTTTTTTGACATTCTGATTGTATGGGATAAATGCCTCCTTCAAAATGGTTTCCATTATGAGAATTTATTATATTGATTTGACATGTGCAATGGAACCTCTGTTGTTGTAATTGTTTGACATCACCCTAAAATGAAAATTATCTAACTACTTGTATATGTTTAATTAAAAGGTTACACTTGGATCATAGATTGTGGGAGAATTCCATTAAAAAATAAATGGAATTGATCAGAATTCCCCTTTCTAAATCTGAAAATGTCATTCTGATGTGTTGTGACAATCATTATAATGTGATGTGGTGTGACTATGTCATGGGGATGTGAGGGGATTATTTATTATTGGTTGATCATTTTGTGGGGTGGTGATGTGTGGTTGTGATATGGTTGTCAAAGTGGTGGTAGTGTGACTTGGATGGCATTAAGAGGATGAAGGGTTGTTCTTGTTGTGATGTGTTGTGCTAGTTTCTTGAGTAGTAATGGAATTTTGTTTTCGTTGAAAATTCTTAGGCTGAAATGGTTAAATAATTTGGAATTAAAATTGGATGTTTGGTTTAATGTTTTTAATGTCTAAATAATGAAATAAATGGTCTAGATAATGGGGTAGGTTGGTAATGTGAAATGTGGATTGTGGCTTGTGTGGTGTTGTGCATTTACAAGTGGTAGTGAAATTGGTAATGTAGTGAGTCTGGCTGGTGATGTTGTGAATTTTTTTAGTTATTTATTGTGAACCTATAGAGATACTACAAAATTGGCCTTTAACAGTGCTAGAAATTTCCTTTATCTACACTAGAAAAGCACCAATTACATGATCGAGACTAAAATAACATGTCTTTTATCTGTGGTAAAAATATCAGATAAAGGGGTCCTTTATAGGCTCTAAAAAATGATGATAAATGGTTCCTTTGTCGATGATAAATAAATCACTCACAAGTGGGTCCTTTAGCAGCACTTTTAAAAGCACTAATAAACGACCCATTTATCATCACTTTTTTATCACCTCTAAAGGCCTCATTTATCAACTCTTATAATACTATTGATAGAGGGTTTTATCAGCACTTATAGAAGTGCTAATAAATTGTTCCTTTATAAGTGATTTTAAAAGCACTGAAAAATGTTTCCTTTATTAGTGCTTTTAAAAAGCACAGAAAAGGTGTCCTTTATCAATGCTTTTAAAAGTGCTGATAAAGGGTCATATTGTAGTGTGCTGTAAAAGGACACCGTAGCACCAGAAACATAGAACATATCAACAAAAACAAGTCCAAATATTTTATTTAAATGAAATGAAATTTACAACATAAATACAACAAAAAACATTGTATTATAGTCTTTTCGAACATTGGTTTATACAATTACATAAATACAAATTGTTAGATACATTCAAAAACATCAATGTTACTTTTTATTTCAATCCTAACCCCCAATAATGTTATTTCCGAACAAATGACTCCTGCTCGAGAAAAATAACTCACCTGTATAAGAAAACAATTCTAATGTTAGTAATAATTGAAATAATGAAATTAACAAAAATTGTTAATTTTACTAAAATTGATGTCAATTTTAAACAAAAATATGCATTTAGAGTCATACCGGTCACACCATGAGATGGATTGAGGTGTGGAAAATTCCACCACATCTAAAAAGACTTATGTATTTTTGTCATAAAGTATCAAAATAATCTGAATGTCTTTGATTTATTTTTAGTATGTCAGTTTTCTTTTTACTAAAATTTCAATTTAAACAAAAAACACACACTTTTGACTCATTCTGATCACATAATGCATCAGTTTGATTTGAACCTGATTCTTACACTTCAAAAATGATTTATGAATTGTTTACTTAAATTATCAAGAAAATATGAGAAAATTTGATCAATTTTCATTGAGTGAAACTTTTTTAACTAAAATGTCAATTTTAAACTAATAAGGGATGATTTAAGTCATATTGGGAACATCATGTATCATATTGATGCTTGACTGATGACAATTTTAAATAAAAATATACACATTGAGTAATAATGGTCACACCGAGGATTGGATTGAGGGAATTTTGATTCCTACATTCTTAAAATGACTTATTTATTGTTTCTATCAAGTATCAAAATAGTCCAAATGTGTTTTCTCATTTTTTTAGTATGCCAGTTGTCTTTTTTACTAAAACGACCTTTCAAAATAGAAACACACACTTCTGAACCTTTATGATCCCATCATGTGTTGTTTGTACATGAAGGTAATTCCTATATATTAAAAATGACTTATTAATTATTGTCTAAAATTATCAAGAAAATATTAGCATGTTTTATTGGTTTTAATTGTGTGACACTTTTTGAACTAAAATGTCGATTTAAAACTGATAATGGTCACTTTCAGTCATACCGGGCACATCATGTATCGGGTTGAGGTACATCTAATCCATCCATATGAAAAATGAATTATTAATCATTTATTAAAAGTATCAAAATGATCTGAATATGTTTTCCTGGTTTTGAGTAGGTCAATTGTCCATTTTACTAAAATTGTTGCCAAATTTAATTAAAAATACACATTATGAGTCATGCCGGTCACACCGTAGGTTAGATTGAGGTTCTCCTAATTACTACACATATCAAATGACTTATGTATCTATTTTCTAAAGTATAAAAACAGTATGAATGTTTTTTTTTTGGTTTTGAGTATGACAGTTTTATTTTTTACTAAAATTTCATTTTAAACTAGAAACACAAACATTTTATTCATTTTGATCACATCATTTATCATTTTAATGTGACAACAATTCCTACACATCAAAAAATACTTATGGATAGTTTTTATAAATTATCAATAAAATAAGAGCATGTTTGATCATTTTTTAATGAGAGGAACTTTATGAATTGAAATGTCGATTTTAAACAGATAATAGACACTTTCAATCATACCGAGAACATCAGGTATTGGATTGAGGTGTGACTGAACCCTACACAAAAAAATGACGTATGGATAATTTTTGTAAAGTATAAAAACAATAATAATGTGTTTTCTTAATTTTAAAAAGGTGAGTTGTCCATTTTACTAAAATTGATTCCAAATTTAAATAAAAATATGCACTTTGAGTCATAATGATAACACTATGGATCGGATTGAGGTGAGACTGATTTCTACAGATCTCAAATGAATTATGGATAATTTTACTAAAGTGTAGAAACAATATAATTTTTTATTGGTTTTTGAGTATGTCATTTGTCTCTTTACAAAAAACCCATTTTCAAATAGAAACACGCAGTTTGACCCATTTTGATCACATCGTGTATTAGTTTAACATGAAACTGATTCCTACACATAAGAATGAATTATAAATCATTGTAAAAAATTATAAAGAAAATTAAATCACGTTTGATCGGTCTTTATTGAGTGACACTTTTTGAACTAAATGTCAATTTTAAACTGATAACAAACATATTGAGTCATATTAGGCACATCGTGTATCGGATTGAGGTGCGGCGGATTCCTATACATCAAAAATGACATATGGATCATTGTATTAAAGTATCAAAACAATATGAACATGTTTTCTCAATATTGAGTATGTTAGTTGTCTATTTTATTAAAATTAATTTCAATTTAAAATAGAAATACTACTTGGAGTCGTACTAGTCACATCGTGTGTTGGATTAAGGTGCGGTAGATTACTAGACATCCCAAAGCCTCAAAATGATCTTTACTATCAATGTTACCATGAAATGCATTAACTTTATATTTTGAACTATTGAAAATGTATGAGAATCTTTGAACAAACCACTCCAACTCAAAAATGGAAATTCACTTGTACAAGAAAATAATTATTATATGAGTAATACTAAATGGAAATAAATTTAAAAAAAATATGAAATAATAAATTAATTCAAAAGAAAATAATTTTACTATGAAAACATCAAGAATACCTCTGTGATTGAGCATTGGAGGGAACGTCAAGTAAACTGACAAATGTAAACATTTTAGGATGAAAGGTTTGGAGGGAGAAGTCTATGAAATTTTTGGTGCACAAAGGCATGAAAGATGAAAAGAACATCCCAAATAGAACAAAATAATCCACCTATATAAGAAATAAATAATTATGTGAGTTATACTAAAAAGACATAAATTAAACATAAATATGAAACAATACATTAATTATATAGAAAATGATTTTACTGTGAAAACATCATGATTACCTTTATGATTTAGTAAAGGCAATTTCTTTTCTCTTCCGGGAAAGGAAGTGGGGGGAAGTTGAAAAAAAGTGATAAATCAAACACTGTAGGAGTGAAATGTTTTTTAGGGATAAGAAGTCTGTGGTAGTTTTAGTATAGAAAGGCATGAAAGATGGACTGACTAACCCAAATCAAACAAAATAATCCACCTATATAAGAGAACAATTATTATGTGAGTAATACTAAAAAATAAATAAGTTAAACAAAATATGAAACAATATACTAATTCTATGGAAAATTATTTTACTGTTCAAACATCAAGATTACATCTATCATTTAGTAGAGACAGCATTGTTACTCTTCCTGCAAAGGCATGATAGATGGAAATGAATCATCCAAAATAAATAAAATCAGCATGGAATAATAAAAATTAAATCAATATTCCATTATATAATTTTTCAGCAAAATAGAGAAATCATATCGTAACATAACCTTTATATATTTCCAAAGGGTTTCCTTCATTATAGATTATTCATATGAGGTATTGGTAACATCATCATGTGTAGAAGATATTGTCTTCATGACTTGTCAAAAATCTCATTTAGATTATTTTAATGCAGTAGATAACATAAAAATATTATGAGGAAAAACATGTCGTTGGGGTTTGGCTTAGTGGTAAGCACCCCGTAATTCTACATGAAAAATGGGGGTTCAAAACCCATGGGGTGCAGGTTCTGTAGCAGTACTGTAGAGTACTGTAGCAGTGGAGGGGACTGTAGAAATGGCGGGCACTTTAGCGGCAGCAGGTCACTGTAGCAGCGGCAGGGTACTATTGCGGCGGTGGGTACTGTGCGGTACTGTAGCAGTGCGGGTACTGTAGAAGAACTATTCACAGAATCAGCTTTGAGCCATAAATTTGGGAATACGGGTCATGTAATGGGATAAAGGCCCACTGGGCCTTCGGGCTATGTAATGGGTGTCCCTCTACCCAGTTAAAAGAGTTCTTTGCTTTGATTTAATAATAAATGAGGTTTCGGCCCCAACCTTAAAAAAAATTTTGAGGAAAAACATAGTATATTAAAAAACATTTTCCTTCTCATTGAACTCTATTTTTTTAAAGGTTTTAGGGATTTGGTTCCTCTATCAAGAATCCAGATCCCATCTTTGTGGTCCCCTCTAACATACAATAAATTTTATACATTTGGACTGGTATGAAGTGATTGTGATATCCAAATAAAAGGGTCATCTTGATTGAATTTTTATCTTACCCGACATTTGTTTTATTTTCTGAGAGGAAAATAATATAATTCTTGTTTGTCAGATTAGATACATAAAATACATTCACTACTTGTGATTCCATTATGAATAACTCATCTTTTCCCCTTCCATGCTAAAATTCACCACTAGGAAGCTCATTTCATCAATTGTCACTAGAATAATATTGTCATCCAATTTTCAATAGAAAATCAGCACTCGAAATGTTGTATAATCCAACTTTTGTATCTGTTTGATAATTAAATAATATGACATAATTTCATAAATTGGATTTCTATACTTAGAACCAGATATGTGCATCACTTCAACCAAAATATTAACACCACTTTTTTTCACCATACTTCAGTCATTATGTTCTTTTGTATAGAATTTATAACCATTGATTAAAAACCCCATGTAAGATATAACATTTTAATTCGTTCTGTTGTCCATCCATTTAATTCATTAAACAATTTAATTTGTATTTTCACATAACTCCATATAATTTTAATCTCAAAACCATCCTATAAATTTTTGATTATACGTATTTCAAATCCATCCTTCAGGCGTTGATGGATTCATATCTCTAATAATTTCATTATGTGATTCAATATATAGATCAACATATTCACTATTATGTAAAATGTAATGGTGTTCTTGCTCCCACACTGTTAAGGTAATTGTAACAACATCTCTACCAAAAATCCATCATTCCATAAGGTGTTCATTATGATAAGACTTTGGGAGACTGATGTTGTCAACATGTGATAGTTAATAGGTACAGAATTCAATAGCTTCTTCAATAATATATCATTCTTCAATACAAAATTTTAGCTGAATTCGATTTTTGACAAACCCTTTCAAAATATTCATGTATAGTTCAATGGGTTAGATCTATATGTAATGGGCTGGACCACATAGTAGAACCTCTTTAACCAAGTGAAACATCAGGTGGACCATTATATCAAATAATGATGGAGGGTATAACGTCTCTAGTTCACATAATATGATTTAAACCTACATATTCATGATGGGAAACTTCGCCGGGTCTATAACTTTACTGCATATGTATTTGAAAAATAAACACCATTCTATAAATTTATGTCAAACATTTTTAGGTAGAATTTAATAGAAAGGAACAAGCATTAAATCTTACATCTAAACATGTCATTCATGTGATCTTAGTCCCTGTAATTTTAAATTAGTCATTTACATGACATTATTGATATTTGGTAAATACCCCTACCGAAATTTTACACTATTAATTAGAAAGAAAAATTGCAATTTTTCCTATCTATATATAGTGTAAGTTTCTAGAGAAAGAAAATTCTTCCTTGTACCCTTCATTGGTGCCAACTCTTCCCTTATCCCCATTTCAATCAAGTCTAGCCTAGCCGTTTTTCTATCTTTCATTTTTTCAGAAACATTTAGTAACGTGCTAATAACACTATCAAATACTTTTTTTTCTGCATACATGACATCAAAAAAATGTATGACATATAAAAAATTCCAATATAGAAATTCAAAAATAATTGATCTCTTCTTACAACCTAATTTTGAATGATTTTCTAAAAATGATTTACGAAAAATAGTGTCAATATCTTTAACTTTATTGTACATTTGATCGCCCATTACTATAGATGGTGTTATACCTTATTTAATATTTCCATCAAATGTTGTTGTCTAGGATTAGTATTTATGACATCAAGGTAAAAATTTATAATATACTAAAAACAAAGTCTTTGAGGAATGTTTCAACTAAACTGAGTATGTGCATTTTTCATAAATGGTACACTCCAAAATTCCTTTAATTATATAGCCTGATAATCTTCCATAAGTGGAGAAGTCATTTATCATTTAGTACAACATGGCCCTCAATGTGAATTCTTCACTTCTATGAGCATCATACATTATAACACTTGCATCCCACATCAATTTCAGATCTAAAATTAGTGGGTCCAAAAAGACATCAATATCATTACCATGTTATTTTGTTCCAAATATAAGCAGAGAGAACACAATCTATATGCGATTCATGCATAACAGTGGTGGAATGTTATAATTTAGCAACATGATGGGAAATGTACTATGCTTACGAATCTATACACCAAAATGATTTATTCCATCTATAGATAAAGGAAGATAAATGTTTCTCAGCTCATTTCCAAATTCAGGATACTCGTAATCAATTTTATTCCACTGAGTATAATATTCTAGATGATGTGAGTTCTCGTATTTAATTACTAATTCTATATTCCATGTCAATTGTCTCACGGTTTCATGACATCCATATACTCTTTCAAACTGTGGAATAATAGGAAATTACCATACATATTTCAAAGGACTTGATTCATTTTACTTTTATCAATTTGTGCCCCACTTTGCAAATTTTATGAGTGACTCATGGTCCTTGAAAAACTATATGAAATAATTTGGACAACCATGAATTTTTAGAGAGATCATTCCCATTGAACATAACATTAGTTTAGTGTCAGATGATCAGAATGGTAGTTCTTTTATTTAGCATGTCATTCAGAAGACCAAGTAGTTCTGTAAATCTGGTGTCACTCCATCAACTACCAGGTTTCAAATTATATTACTTCAATATAGTTGAAAATATTGTGTATTTAGTACAACCAGAATACAATGTTTTCTGGTAATAGCAATTTAATTCTTCAAATAACTTTAGAAAATCACAAGGGTTATCTAAAATTTCCATTTTCATTTCTTCCATGTGATCTGCATCATCATTTACACTAGTATTCATAACAAATGATCCACAAACCACAATATCATCCCAATTGGTGTCCACATTCAATTTTTTCCCATGTTTAGTCCAATATTTATTAATATAATATATTCCATGATAAATCAAATGTTCTTCCAACTCTTCTAGAATAATTTTTCTTGAATAACAACAATAAAAACATGAAAAGGGAATTAGAGAAGGGTCGTATGCATGCTCTCTTGAAAACATTATGAACACTTTAACTTAATCTTCATACTCTTTTTTCAAATGATTAGCATGCATCCATTTTTTATTCATATCTATCTTATTAGATTCATAAAATATAAATTTTTTAATGTAAATAAATAAATACACAAAAGATATTCATTATCAAAGGTGAAATTTACAGAAAATTCTAATAAGGTAAACTCAAAATTTGATTGTTTCAAATAATTTCAGTATGTTAAAGAAAATAGGTAATTGAATTTAAGAAAAGAATTACTTTATTATAGAAGGTCTTGTTCTATGAATTCATTAAATGGTGAAAGTTATAGACAATCATCCTCATCAACTCATCTCCCGACCATATATAATGTCATTTTTTTACACATGCTTCATCTCTTGTGGATATTCACCTATGTTTCTTGAAATAATCTAATAAGTAGTCATCCTTGGGATATCTAAATCTCAGAGTAGTACAAGCAACATAAAAGATATGGGGGGATGAGTTTCAAGCAAAAAAAATCTATAATGGATGTTTGGGAGATAAAGTTGATGGGGATGAAAATTGTCTATAAAAGATATGGGGGTGAGTCTCAAGAATCAAATTTAAATAATAATGATTATTTTACACACGTAAAGTCTTTCTTAAATCCCCTAAATGAATTCAAATATAATATAGGAAATTAAAGAGTAATAAGAAACTCAAATATGATAAACTAGAATAATAAAATCTCGTTCAGTCAACTAGAAGATAAAAAATGTATTGATAAAACATACTATAAAATAAATAGTTATTTCATATACATGGATAGTAATCAGATATTCCTAGGGGTGGAACCAATACATATAGACCTAAATTTATGAATACCTAAAAATAATTTCTAATATAAATAATTTGATAACTTTCAATCTATTTTTTGAAAAAAATTGTTGTATCCACCTAAGGAATTATTACATTTAAAATTAATAGTATATAAAATATTTTAAAACATCTCAAGACTCTTGGAATGTCATATTACCAAACCTACCAATCCCAAGGATTCTAGAGATATTGTCACATAATATCTACCCATCTAAAATATTATAAGGAGGATATCTAATACACATTTACCCATCCATGATATTCTAGGGAGGTCCATAAATAAGATGGTATAAAGCAATAATACACATCAACAAGATATATCACAAACAGGGGATAAAAACACCCCAACACTTTAAATGTTTATCTAATACACATTCAAACATATATATACAAGTACAATGTATTTTATAATACACATAATTTTCAAAAAAAAATGAACAATTAAACATAATTTTTAATGAAAATAAATATAATCCCTTTTAATTTGGAAATCCAGAACCATAATTTTTGAATAAATAATTATAAAATCACCCTTACATTATAAGTTTGAAAAAATCATGTAAATAGATAGAAATATATATATTCATATATATATATACATATCTATGTATTTGTATATATCAATATATGTATATATATCTTTAAAAAATAAATGTAAATTGATAAAAAATATATGTAACCCTTACAGAAGAATATCATAACATAGAAAAATAAATACAACCCCATACTTATTTTTAAAATAGATATCCATTGAAAATAAATAAATATGGTATCACCCTTACTAAGATTTCTCTTAAAATGAAACCAAATAATTTTGGGCAAATAATTTTTTAAGGAAAAACCCTGACATAAGAATATTAAAAAAAAATTAAATAAATAAATTCCATGACATTAATCATCTCTTTTTATTGCTCTACATCATCACGAGTCTGAGAATTGGACTCAAAAATAAATTTCATCATTCATTTAAGGATTTTAAATCCAAAACCTACACTGTTTATATAGTGTCATATATATTTATTTAATTGGTTTATCTATGGACAAGACGTGATTCTCTAAGATGTCAAAACAACAAAAAAATTAAGTTTTCTGATCAAGATAGTGTATTGATATAATAATTGAATCAAATTAATTCAAAACAGAAATTTAAAAAGACCAAAACAAGATATCCAAATTAGTAGTCAAGAAGAAAACATAACATAAAAAAATAAAAATAGTATAAAATAATTGTAACACAAATAACTGGTGACATCATCAAAGAAGAAATCAATAATAAAACAACAAATACATAAAGAAAATCAAAACCTATAAAGTAATACATGGGCCTAGCTCTCAAGGTTGAAGAAAATTTAAGACCCTAATATCCATATCTCAATGTTTTATTCAATAACCCTAACTACAAGAGAACACCAAATTTCAGATTATATTTGAGAAACTAGAGGCAAGTGGGTTTGTGTGATTTGAGTGGGTTTTTGTGATTCGAGATTTGATTCACCGAGGAGGATTCCTGAAAGTTAGTGGCTTCTGCGAAAAGATTATGATATCACAGTGGGTTCACAACTGGTAAGGTTTTCTTAAATAGACTGGGAAACTTTTATCAAGACTTTATGAAAACATTGATAAAGATTCTATTTATCAACGCTTAAGTAATAATCACTTATAAAATGCATATTTGTCAGCACTTTTTTAGTGCTGATAAAGATTTATTTTATCAACTCTTATTAATTAAGAACTAATAAATAATTTATAATTATAATTATAAATAATATATATATATAATTAATAAATATATAATTTCCTATATTTTTTTGTGTATTATTTTTAAATATTATATAGATTAAATTTGAGAACAGGTGCTAAGACGGGATGAAATTCCAAGGCCTAGTGTGCCTAGAATAAATTTTCAAAATATATTAAAATATTAAATAGTATGCATGAACATTTTTCTGAAAAGGTAGAATAAATTCTACTTGAGATCCCTAATCAGAAATCTGAGGGCACTATTGTGTTCAGAGCAGCAGATTGACCCAAGGTGAAACCTAACATTGGTCATGTGGGACGGCTATAAAAAGTAGTTTTAGGTGTTTTTAATTAACAAAATAAATTTTGAATTTATTTTATTTAATTATTTCATCAACGTAGTGACTCTTTTTCTTTTTAAGAAATTATTTAATTAGGGATCCAAAGTTAGCCTCATGACCCTCGAAATTCAAAAGACACTCTAGAGAGATACCCTGGAGAATTATATCGATGGTGAAGACATAGAAATTGATTGAGAGTCATTTTTATGGGATTCGCCAACACCAATCAGTATTCAATAGAAAAAAATCTGATTCTTAGATAGAGTGTGTTTTTTTATATTCTTTTCCCCATTATTAGATTTAATGATGAACGTGGACCAACCAATGAACAGGTTGATTCAGGATTAGATTGTTCTTACAGGATTGGTTTTATTTATGGGGTTTACGGGGTTGATTATTATATTTATGTTATTGATGGTCGTTATAATGAGAAAGGATCAAGGTTGTAATGAACAATAGCTGAGGTTCATTCCTCGGGTTTGTTCCATGTGAAATTTTCTCCCCTTTTTTCTATGTGTTTTCTTCATTCTTTATGGGGTTATGAAAGAATTATCTTTTCACCTTTATCATGGTGAAATGATTGTAAATTTAAGATCCAACACCAAGATGACCTGGAGGAGGTGATACTGAGATGGTGGTGGATGAATTGAAGCGATTCAAGAGATATCTTTCTTCGGTCAGTTTTAATCAAAAGGATTTAAAGTTGTTTTCCAACCTAATTGAAGGCATGAAACACCTTGATTCAGTGTTAGGGTAATTGGGAGACCCTATATCTTGACTTTTGAGGAGAATGGACCATCATAGATGAACTCATAAGATCGGTTGATGCACGATAGGAATAACTTGGCATTATGTAAATTCTAGAACAAATAGTGTATAGTATGGACTACATGGTGTGTGTTCACAATTTGACCACTTGTTGTGTACTCTAGGAGTACACAAGCATGGGTGGAGTACATGAACTACCTACATGGCATGTACCCCACCACACGGCATGACCAAGACAAGATACACAGGCTACCCCATGTACTGGTACACGGGTAGGCATACATGGGTTGACACCGTGTACTGGCACACAACCAGATTACACGGAAATACCTTGGATGATAAGACACAGAATGTGACTACTTCTACATTCCATGAAACTCATTTTCTCTATGACATGTTTTGATGACATAGGGCATTGTACGTGGGCAGTACCTGGGGTCAAGGGACACAACGTGTGACCCTACAACATGCATTTTATCCTCTTTATATATGTCTTTAGCCACTTTTATATTGTATCTTGGAACGTTTCATTAGGGTCCATTCCCTTTATCGCTTCCATGAATGTTAGTGGGTATAGTTTCCTAATCATATGAGTATGATCTCTTCAGCAAGACTTCTTGGATAGAGATGTTGGAATTCCCCGAGTGGCCCGGTGCGGGATCCTCTATTCATCTGTGTGCCCTAGGTAGAGTCCCTTGTATTGATGGGACCAATCCTACTAGATGTCGATCTTATGCTTAGATGTTTAATCCATATAGAGTTTTTTATCACTCTATGGCCCTAACTATGATCCTCAACTGTGTATTGTATCTCTATCTTCAGAACTATTAGTGTATCCCTCTCATGACAGTTCCCAATGAGAAGTACTTCTCAGACGGATTTCATCAGTGCTATCAGACTCAGAAGTGTGTTTTACCATATGAGTGCTTCATGGAATCCTTGAGTTGGATCCCTAGTTTTGGTATGTAGTAGTTGTGACTTATCTCAAGACTTCATGACTTGTAATGAGTATATCTGGATATCATTGTTATATGTGTTGTAGACATATACAATGTACAGGTGATTGTATCTTTATTTTGTGTATTTATTTGCGGTTTCTGGGTATACTACTGTGTATTTTTATATTCACCCATGATTGGGATTTTCTCGAATTTATCATGTCTTGTACAAGTGATCGACCTTTTTACAGAGTCCTAGGAAGACTAGGAATAGATGGTGCCTTGTGATATTAGGCAGACCAATCTGTTCTTACCGGTATAGATAGTAGTCCCAATACCTATTATTATAGATTGGAATTGTGGTTAAGGAATTCTTTTTGGTGGGATTGTATTTTGGCCCAGTTTACTTTACTACACTTTACTTTCCTTCTGTACTCTGTTTGGGATATAGTGGTATGCATGCATTTAGTTCTCAGTGGGTTTTACATTTTATCATTTTGTGATCTTGGAGATGTGTGTGTGCGTATAGGTACATAGTAAATGCCTCCCATGTTAGTGATATTCCTAATTGGTGCTAGTCACCAACCCCTAGCCTATTGTAGATGGGCATGGGGGTCATTAAACAGGCCACATAGGGATGGTTTAGGACAGAGTGGTATCAAAGGTGGTATGTTCTACTTTAGGACAGAGAGTCTATGTGATTGGTTTGGGGAGATAGTGTTAAGTGTTTCAAGTTTGACTTTTTGGCTAGAGACTCTAGTGTTTGTGTGGGTGGCCGATATATCTATACACCAGGACTTTGATAACATACTTTTTTACTCAATACATGATAACAACAGTTACATGGGAAATAATGGTACATGCATCATATAGGAATGGGTTGTGGTTTCCATGTTCTTCTTGAGTCATCTATCCAGATTTACTGATCGAATGTGGTGCATCTTGTTTTCTTACAGGATGACTCCATGATGCATACCATCTAGGATTCAGCAACTAAATCATGAGGATGACCCCTTCAGTGATGAGGCTTAGATACAGGGACTAGTTCCCCATATGTTACCTCAAATAGGTGCACCAGCCATACCTCCACCTATAAAGAATCATGTGGTACCAGAATTATCTTCAGATGAGGAGAATAGGATAAGTGTGCTTCATGAGTTTTAGAGATAGAGACCCTATAGGTTCTAAGGTGAGATCAACCCTCAAGTGGATGAGGACTATCTTGAGGTGGTGACCCAAGTTTTCTGTCTATTTATTACACCATCAGATCATATGGTGGTCCTGGAGGTGATCCTTCTATAGGTTTTGGTAGGGAGATAGTGGAGTTGGTATATCTAGACTCATGATAAGAAAACTCTTTCCAGGATAGTGTTTGAGAATCTCCTGAGAATGTATTTATCACCTGTTATGGTGAAGGCTATGCGTATACAAAATTTTCTTCATATCTAGTAGGGTAGAATGACAGTGGATGATTATTCAACTAGGTTCACCAACCTTCCATGTACTCAATAGATAATGTTATAGATCAGTACTTCAAGACTCATACCTTTCAGAGAGGTCTGTGTAGAGTCATATGATAAATTTTTATCCCTCTATGAATTCTAACATATATTGGGGTGCTTAAGTGAGCTTTGGTGGTTGAAAGCTTCTTGGCTGAGCAGATGAAGCCGGTGATAGTATGCAGTTGATGAACATGTGTATAGACCTCAATAGTGGGGAGCCGATATTAATATTAGGGATCTGAACATGGAATACATTTTGGGATCAGGTCTTAAGACAGAGGATTTGTAGTTCAGGGCTCATAGGGTGGGTCCAGTCAGCCTAGGGAGAGGTAGTGATATTTAAGTGATGGTAGGGAACCTCTCACTTCATATTGTCCATTCCATTATACTACTAATAGGAAGATCGTGGATAGAACACTAAGGCATAGATAGTGACAGGAGCAGGTAGATATGCAAGGTGAAAGATGTGGTAGGGGATCTGGGAGAGTAGTAGTAGATGGTCGACGCTTCGACATGTTACCACCATCACCCACAAGTGGTCCATGCCAGGCTCAGGGAACTGGAAGATAGGGGAGGAGACAACTACATGTGGCCGAGGAATATGACCCTGGGGCTCTTGGGATGATTCAAGGTATGGTCTATGACTTTTCTAATTTAGCTACAATACTGATTGACAAAGGTTCTAGTCATTCCTTTTTCACCGCATGTCTTCTCTTAGACCTAGAGATTCTAGTTGAACTATTGACTTGACCCTTACGCTTAGAGATGCCTAATGGAGAGGACTCAGTGGTCACTCATCTATGAAGGTAGTCTGACCTGACCCTTGGAGGTGGGAGTTTTGGTTGGAACATCTTTGTGGAATCATCGAGGCCTTATGACATCATTCATGGTATGAATTGATTATCCAGAGTCCATACCCATATGGACTGTTTTTTGAGAAGGGTGTGTTGTTTCTGTAGTGATGCAATGAGTTTTTCCTTTCTCGGTGAAAATTTAACCCAGGAAGCATAGGATAGATTCATGAAAACGAGTTTAAAGCCAATTACTCATCATTTGGCTTGCCTAACCCTTGGTGCAGTGGATGTTATGAGCTACCAGTTTCCAGAAGTGGTGGTGGAGTATGAGTAAGTCTCTTCTGAAGATGTTCTTGGATTTTCTCCCCACTATGAGATAGACTTATACATTGATTTACACCATAGGAAGGCACTGATTTCACCAACAGCATATCAAATGGCTCCCACAGAGTTTTATGAGATGAGGGTGAAGTTGTAGGACTTCCAAAAGAAGGTCTTTGTGAGACCTAGTGTTTCCCCTTGGGCAGCCCCACTTTTGTTTTCTAAAAATTCATAAGAGAGACTGAGGTTGTTTTTGGACTACCGATTCATGAACAAAGAAACCATGAAGAAAAACTATCCACTATTGATAATAAATAATCTCTTAGATTAGTTTAGAGGGAAACAATGGTTCTTGAAGGATAACCTTAGATCAGGCTATGACTACCTAGGAGTACGGGATGATGATATACTAATGACATCCTTCAGATGTCACAATGGTCATTATGAGTACTTGGTGATTCCCTATGGCGGGACGAATGACCAAGAAGTGTTCATGGGATTCTTGAACCGGATCATTCAGCCTTACTTCGACCAATTCATCTTTGTCTTAGTTGAAAATATCCTTATATACTTAGTGTCTAAGGAGCATCACGCGAGACACTTAAGGATGGTTTTGGACGTACTCTGAGAGCACTAGCTTTATGGGAAACTCTTGAAGTGTTTGTTATGGATTTATGAGGCCCACTTTTTGGTAGATGTTATCTCAGTGAATGGAGTGGCTATGGACTCAGCTAAGGTAGATTTAGTACTTTCATGGAATCCATCTAGGAGAATGAAGGAGGTGTGGAGCTTTATTTGACTTGTAGGCTATTACCAGATATTCAAAACCTAATTTATCTTGGAAATCATCACCTATGATAGCTTTGACTTGAAAGGGGAAGTCTTTCATGTGGATAGAGAAGTGTCAGTTGGCTTTTCGGTAGATGAGGTAGATTTTAAAGACCTTTCTGATCTTGAGATTGATAGAGGAGGGTGTCGAGTATGTAGTGTTGTGCGATGCATTAGGAACCAAGATTCATTGTTTCCTAATGAAAAGGAAAGCAATTTTTGCTTATGGATCGTTCTAGTTGAGGCCACATGAGAAGAACTACATGACCCATAATATTTAGTTATCAGCAATATTATTCACATTGAATATATGGTGACCCTACCTAATGGGCGAGCAGTTTATCATGTACTCTGATCATAGTAGTCTGAACTATATCTTCTCTTAGAAAAATCTGAACTTGAGATAGAGGTGATGGATAGAGTTCCTCCTGGACTATAACCTTGAGATTTTCTATACTCCTAGGAAGATGAATGTGGTGGAAGATGCACTCATAATAATATCTAGTTCACAGTTGTTGTACAAGGAATCAGATCAGTTGACCTCTTTAGAGTTATCCTTAGTGTATGGATATGGATCATCTTACCTCAAGTCCTTGTTTGTTACACCTCAACTATTATATTGAGTTAGGGAGGCACAACTTAGGGAAACTGACTATGAGACTCTACGTGCTTAGATATTCCCATGTCATGCATCTGATGGACTTTTGAAATGTGAGAAGTATAATTTTCTTTTTATAGGATTCATAGTTGTACCAGTTCCATTGGAGGAGGAGGTTCTGAGAGAGTTTTATACATTCCTTTTGGTGGACCATCCTAGTGTGGTGAAAATGTACCAGGACATTTGATGTCAGTATTTGTGGTAGTTAATAAAGAAAAGAGTGGAAGAGTTTGTTTCTTGGTGCCTTACATGTCAGTAAGTGAATTTTGAGCACCAGGTTCTATTGGGTTTAGCTCAACCCCTTGAGATTTTTTAGGAGTGGTATGGCATATCGATGGGCTTCGTTTTGTGTTTAGCACATATTTCTAGGGAACATGATTAATTTTGGATGATAATTGACCGACTCACGAATCCATCCTACTTCCTAGCTATCCAAGAGAAGAGTTTAGTAGAGAGATTTGGATGCCTCTATGTTTGAGAGATAGTTCAACAACATTGAGTTCCATCAACAATGGTTTCATATTGTGATTATCATTTTATATCCTAGTTGTGGAATGTATTTAAGGATAATTTTTTAACACAGTTACACTTGATCACAATGTTTCACCCATAGACGGATGGGCAAATAGAGAGGACTATTCTGGTTTTGGAGGAGATGCTATGGGTTTTCATGTTGGACTTTGGCCGTAGTTAGTAGGATCACCTACCACTCATGGATACAGTGTGCAAAAAAACAACCATTCCACCATTGGTATGGCTCTATTAGAGGATTTTTAAGGGTGACCCTTCAGGTCACCACTATATTGGACTATCCCAGGAGAGTTGGTACTCGTGGGCGCAAAATGGGTGCGAGATACTACCGACAAGGTACAGATCATCCAAGAGCACATGAAGACTGCTTAGAGCCGTCAAAAGTCATATATTGACATGTCGTAGAGGCCTTTGTAGTTTGAGTAATGAGACCATGTATTCCTAGGGGTTTCACCTCAATGAGGATTATGGACATTTGGCTTGGGAGGAAAGTTATCTCTGAGGTTTATCAGCCATTTTTAGATACTTTGTAGAGTTGATGAGGTGGAGTACCACTTAACTCAACATATGCATTTATATTAGGTACATTATGTCTTCCATGTGTTGTAGATGAAGAGATATGTACATGACCCATCATAGTTCATTGACTGGGATTATCTAGACATTGAGGATGGAGTGACTTTTGTTGTGTACCTAATGGATATCGAGGATCGGCATGACAAGATCATTATTTCTCGATTGATTCCTTTAGTGTGTGTCTCGTGGTATCATGGAAATCTCTAGGAGAGAACTTGGGAGTGGGAGGCTCATATTCATGCTCATTACCCTCATCTTTTTTAGTAGCCTTTATTTTAGATTTTTTGGAATGTAAATCCCCAAGGTGGGGAGAATGTAATGCCCAAGATTTGTTGTGTATTTTTTTAACTATTATATGGATTAAATTTGAGATTGAGTGCTAAGAGGGACTGTATTTATGAGTACCCTTGTTCCTGACATAAATATTCAAAAAATATTAAAATATTAAATAGTATGTGCATGCAGTTTGCCTAAAAAAGGGGAATAACTTCTAACTAGGTCCCCAAATTAGAAATATCAGGGCACCGTTGCGTTCAGAGTGGTGGCTTTACCTTTGGTGTAACCTAACATTAGTATGTGTGGTTCAGCTGTGAAAAGTATTTTCAAATGTTTTTAATAAATGAAATAATTTGTGAAATTATTTTATTTCACTATTTAATTGATTCTATGATTTTATTTATTTTTAATAAAGCCTTTATTTAGGGTTATAAGGTTAGGTTCACAACCCTGTAAATTCATTGGAGGCTCTGGAGAGAAACCTTGGAGAATTATCTCAGTGGTGACGATATATATTTGTTAGAGGATTGTTCTTGACAGTATTCACAAACAGAAATCAACCTTCAACAGTGAATGATCTAATTCCCAGGTAGGGAATGTTGTTTTGATATTATTTTCCTCATTATTCGATTCAATTATGAACATGGACCAACCAATGAATAGGTTGATCCATGGTTCGATCGTTCTTTTCAGATGGGTTTTAATTGCAAGATTTATAGGGTTGATTATTATATTTATTTTATTGTTGAACTTTCTTATAAGAACGGATTAAGGCTGGAATGAACAACGGTCCAACTTTATTCCTCAGGTTTGTTCCATGTGAAATTATCTCCCCTATTTTCTATGTGTGTTCTTAATTCTTTTTGTGTTTATGAACGAATGATCTTTATGCCTTCGTTTTATGCCTCAATAATCCTAAATTGATGATACAACACGGGGAAAACCTAGAAGAGATGAAACAGCGATATCGAGGGATGAATCAAAGTAATTTGGGAGATATCATTCTTCAGGTGGTTTTCTTATGATGGATTTAAAGTTGTTTTATAAGATGATTAAAGGCCTGAATTGCCTTGATTTAGTGTTAGGTTGATTATGAGACCCTCGATCTTAAGTTTTGAGGTGAATGGACCACCATAGAGGAACCCGGGAGATCGGATGACATGCGAGAGTAAGAACATGATGTTCTAGAAATTCTAGAACACACAGTCTGTAGTATGGGATACATGGCATGTGTTCATTGTTAGTGCACTTGGCATGTTCTCTAGGAGTACATGGAGAAGGGTGGAGTATACAGGTTGACTACATGGCATGTACCCCAACATTCGGCATGACCTAGATTGGATACATAGGCTACCCCATGTACTAGTACCTGGGCAGGCATACACGGTTTGACACTATGTACAGGAACACATCCAGAATACATGGAAGGAACCTTGATGATAGGACATGGCATGGGACTCCTTCAACATTCTATGTACCCTATTTTATACATTACATGTCTTGATTATATGGGTCGTTGTACGCGGGCAGTACCTGAGGTCAAGGAACATAGCATGTGACCCTACTATACACTATGTATCCCCTTTCTACATGAATTTATCCACCTGCCCACCATATCTTGGACAGGTTTTTTAATGGTTTTCTCCCTTTATAACTTCCTTGAAGGTTGGTGGATATCGTTTCCTACTCATTGGAGTATGATCCCTTCTACAAGACTTTCTGGATAAGGTTGTTGGAATTCCCCATGAGGCTTGGTGTGGGATCATCTATTCATCTTCATTCCCAAGGTAGATCCCTTAGTATTGATGTTACTAATCCTACCGGATGTCGATTATCTACTTAGAAGGTTAATACAGATGGAGTTGTTGGAATCACCCCATGTCCCTGGCAGTGATCCTCATCTATGTATCGTATCTCTCTCTTCAGATCTATCAGTGTATCCCTCCCATGATAGTTCCCGATGAACATTATTTCTCTGACATATGTCATCATTGCTATCGGACTCATGAGTGTGTTCTCCAAGATGAGTGGTTTGTGTAATCATTGAGCTAGATCCCTAGTGTTGGTATGTGGTCGTTGTGACTTACCTCTAGAATGCATGTCTTGGATTGAGTATATATGGATATCATTATTATATGTGTTGTAGTCATGTACTATGTAGAGGTAACTATATCTTTTCATTGTGAATTGCTTTGTGATTTTGGGGTGTCCTACTGAGTATTGTTATGCTCACCCCCTGCATGGGATTTTCCAGCACATGTCATGTCTTGTGCAGATGAGCAACCTTTTGATGGAGTCATAGGCGGACCAGGGTAAGATGGTGCCTTGTGAGATTAGCCAGACCGAGGTATTCCTACAGCTACAAACAGTAGTCCCAGTACCTCTTCTTACTGGTCGGACTTGTGGTTACAAACTTCTTTTTGGTGGGCTTGTATTCTATCCCGGTTTACTTTACTGTAGTTTACTTTCCAATCGTACTCTGATTGGGATATAGTGGTACACATGTATTTTTCTCTTAGAAGATTTTACATTTCAACATTTTATGGGCTTAGAGATATGTTCACACATACACAGGTATATAGGTAATGTCTCCCATGTTTGTGATATGCCTACTCAGTGCTAGTCATCAGCCCCTACCCTGTTGGACGTGAGCTTGGGGAGTCGCAACATAGTCCCCACAGGGACGGGTCTCGAAAAAATATATATAAATATAAATATTTTAAATATATTCCTTAATTATATTTATCTATTATAATTTTATAATAATTTAAATATATAATTATTTATTTATAATTATATAAATATTTTTAAAAAATAATATCTATCACGGTATATATATTTATATAATTATATATATATATATATATTTAATAAATATATAAAAATATAAATATATTAAATATATTCATTATTTAAGAAACTTTGTAATCAATTTAATAATTTTTTAAATATATATATGATTATTTAAATATATTTGATTATTTATTTATAATTATATAAATACTTCTAAAATATATATTTATCTACTTAAAATTATAAATATATAATTTAAAAAAATAGTATGTAAATTTATAAATATAGTATGTACATTTATAAATATATTTATTTATAAATATATTTATTTATAAATATATTTATTTATAAATATATTTATTTATAAATATATTTATTTATAAATATAATTATTTATAAATATATTAATTTATAAATACTTTTTTACAAATATTTTTGTTCAAATATTTTTTTAAAAATATTTTTTAAACATTATTAAGGAATGTCTAATTTTAAGTGCATATTCATGTTAAAATAAGTGAAATTGAATAAATTAAAAATAAGTACACTATAAAAATATTGAAAAAATAGATAAGTTGTGTGTGTGTTCACTGTATATAAAAATGTATTAATTATGTATATGTCAAATCAATATAACATAAATTTGACCAATGTTAAATTAAAAAATTAAATTAAATTAAATTATGTGTCCATTAATCTATTCAATTAGTCATTATTCTTTATTCATATTAATTTTTAATTATAAACCATTCTTTAATAAATATATTACTTTTTAAAGTAATGAATAAATAATATTTTTCATTATATAAATCACTTATATATACATTTATATATATATATATATATTTCAAATATACTATTTATTAACATTATAAATAATCATTTAATTAATAAAATGATCAAAAAAATCTCAATTTACTTATTTTTAATATTAATTTGTTTAATTTTCTTTTTTGCATATATTTATATATTTAATACCCAATATTTATTAGTATATATAATTTATATATAGTATAATCAATTTATTCATTTTTATCAATAATTATTTAATTGGTAAAGTTTGTAATATTTTTTTAATAAAATCATTTTTTATTTTTTATTTATTTAACTATTTCATTTTATTTATTCAAATATTTATCAATGCTAAAAAACAATTGAAAAAGGATTCTATTATGAGCGCTGATAAAGGGTACCTTTTATTAGTGCTAAAAATAATGCACTGATAAAAGGTTCCCTTTATCAGTGCTAAAAATAAAGGCATGATAAAGGTACCTTTATCAGTGCAAAAAAAATAAATCACTGATAAAGGTTTAAATGTATCAGTGCTTTCTTTAGCACTGATAGAGATTCCATTTTTTAGGACTTTTTTCTAGTGCTTATAAATAAGAGTGTAGTTAAATGACTATTTTATAGTAGTGTAGGTTGAGCTTGTGTGTGTGGTTATATATATACCAAGTATGTTAATTGTGATTTTTTATATGCACCTCACCTACATCAAACACCATGTGTTGATACTTGAATATTTCATTAGGGGTGTTTTTTCCAACATCTCGAGGTGTGGAATAATGGAAGGATTCCCATTATTTCTTTATCTCTCTTCCATGATGCATTGAAATTCATTGGTTTTGATGGCTAGAAATCAAAAGTCCATTGTCGAGATGTCATTTGACATTCTATGTGTCTGCGGGTCAGATTTGTTGAGATGGTCATGTTGTGGGGTGGTAAGATGTGATAAAATAGATTATGGTGGGGGTCAAGCTTGGAAGGAGGTGGGCATGAGGTTTATTTCCATCATGCTCATGATACCCTAAAATTCTATTTTTTGTTTTGATGTGATGGTCTTTGTGTGTTTTGGTGAAATGTGTGTGATGGTCATGTTGTGGGGTGGAAAGATATAATTCTATATGGAAGAGATGGGAGTGTTAGAATGTATAGTGTTGGGGTATGAGTGTGGAAAATCAATAGGAAAGAAGTGTTGGGTACCCTTTATTAATCCAAATCATAATATATTATTATACTAGGCTTGAGTTATTTAGTAAGTTTTCCCTGGTGATATTGGGGTTGGTTAGATGACACGTGTAGGTGTTGTTGGTTCTGTGGTTTTTTTTCATTGGTGCATTAGTATGCACTTTTCACATGTGCATGAGAGACATAGGTTTTCCCACTGTGTATACTTATATGATCACCCTATGAATACAAACTCATTTTTAGTTTTCTAAGTGAAATTTGGGGACAAAGATGGACATTAATAGTTGGGTTGGAGTTCTTTTTGGTTCCCTTCCATAGACTTATCTTTTGGTGTAAATTAGAAACATCAATTTGTATCAGTTTTATTTTATTCATGCATTATGGTATAGCTTTGGGTTTTTTCATATTATTTTTTGTGGTTTTTTGGAGGTTGTTTGTCCTATCTCTTGATCTTATTTCATTATAAACGTTAATGCCTCTCATATATGTGATATTTTTTATACATATAGTGCTAGTTCCAACCCAGGGCCTACTGGAGGAAGGACACAAAGGTCTTTATCACTCCTTCATTTTGATATCTTTGGATGGAGCGGTCGTGATATTGGTGGTGTCACAATTGAAAAAATAGACACAATGCTTTCCCCCTTTCATTAGAACCAACAACCTCAAGTCTAGTAGCTTAGGCTTCTCCTCACTACTATAAAATAGGCCTTTAACAGCATTGGCATATATCAGTGCTTTTCTTTAGTGCCGGTAAATGATGTCCTTTTTCATTGCTTTATTTTTAGCGCTGATAAAGGGTACCCCTTATCAGCACCTGTTTTCAGTGCTGAAAAAAGGGTATCCTTTATCATCACTTATAAAGGTCCTAAATAAAATGAAATAATTAAACAAATAAAATTTAAAAAAGAGTAAATTAAAATTATTTATGTTTAAAAATTATTAATTACATAATTATTGATAAAAATGTATAAATTTAATATACATATATATATAATTTATAAATATCAATAAATAGTATATACTAATTATATAGATATGCAAAATAAATAAATTAAAATAATTAAACAAATAAAAATTTAAAATTGGTAAATTAATAAAAATATTCGACATTTTATAAACTAAATAATTATTAATAAAAATGAATAAATTTAATATATATATATATATAATATTTAAATATTACTAAACAGTATATATTTAACATAATATATATACATATATAATGAATAAATTGAAATAATTAAACAAAAAAATCAAATGAATAATTTGTAATAATTAAAAAAAATAAAAAATGGATAATTCACTAGATTATTAAAAATATTATTAATTAAACAGTTATTAATAAAAATGAATATGTTATATATATATATATATTCATTATAAATAGTAATAAATAATATATATAAAATATAAATATAGAAAATTAAAAAAAATGAAATAATTAAAAACATATTAATGATCAATTGATAATTGATTTATTATTATTATTATTATTCAATTACGGACAAATTGCCCATTACAACAATGAAAAAACATATTAATGGATTATTGATTTTTAATGGTTTCTATACATAATTATTCATTAATACATTAAATATCAAAATATATTCATATATATTTCTATATATATATATATAAGTATATAATATTTCTTTAAATATGATTTATATAATACAAAATATTTATGTTTATATTAAATAATTCATGTATTTAGAAAAGAATAGTTTATAATTAAAAATTAATATTAATTAAAAATATCGACTAAATGCATCGAGTAATGGACATAATTAAATATCATTTTCTTTTTCAATTTAACATATATCAAATGTATAAATTGATTTCACATACATATACATTATTAATTTATTTTTATATACAACACACACACATAAATATTTACGTAATTAATGAAATCTTATATAGAAACACATACACCTAATATTTATGTAATTTATTCAAATTTTATTTTTCATTTTAAAATTTCATTATAATATGATATATTTAATATATTATGTTTTAAATAAATAAAATTAATTGGTTTATTTTAATAATATTACAGTTTGGTATTATTTATTCATTTTTATTATTTTTCATTTTTTTATTTTTATTTTTATTTTTTCATTTTTATTTTTTATGTTTTATTTTTTTTAGAATTCAATAATTTTCTATTATTTATTTATATATTTATTTATTTAATACATTTTAATATTTTGATTATGAATTCATCTTTATTTCAATATATATCTATATTTGTTTAATAATTTATATATAATTAATCAAACTTATCCATTTTTTCAATATTTTTAAAGTGTACTCATTTTTAATTATTCAATTTCACTCATTTTAAATAAGCAAGCGTTTAAGATTATATATTCATTAATAATGTTAAAAATGTATTTGTAAATACATATTTATAAATAAATGTATATATAAATGTTTATTTACTAAGTTTATAATTAAAAAAATTATTATTTCTTACAAAATTACTTATATAAATATAAATAAATAATTATATATATATAAATAATTATAAAATTAAAATAAATTTATTTAAATAATGAATATATTTACTATATTTATATATATATATATAATTATATAATAATATATAATGATATTAATATATTAATATTGTTTTTTTGAAAACTATTTATATAATAATAAATAATTAATTATATATTTAAATAATTATTAATTTATAATAAGTATTTTTAAATGAGGAATATATTTACTATATTTATATTTATATTTATATTTATTTATTAAATAAATATATAACTATATAAATATATATAATGATATAAATATATTTATAACTATAAAATTATAATAAATATATTTAAATAATAAATATATTTATTGTATTTATATTTATATTTTTTTAAAGGTTGGGGTCGAAGCCTCATTTTATTATTAAAGCAAAGCAAAGACCTCTTTTAACTGGGTAAAGGGAGACCCATTACATCGTCTGAAGGCCCTGTGGGCATGTAGCCCATTACATAGCCCATAGACCCAAATTTTTGGCCAAAGGCCCATTCTGTGAATAGTAACCCGGCTGCTACAGTACTTGATGCTGCTACAGTGCCCTACCGCCGCTACAGTTCCCACTGATGAATAGTACCACCACTGCTAGAGTACCGCTACAGTGTTGTTACAGTACCTGCTCCCAATGCGGTTTGAGAACCCCTATTTTTTATATAGGATTATGGGGTGCTTACCACTAAGCCAAACCCCAACTACAATATTTATATTTTTATATATATATTTTACATATATATATATAAATATATAAATATATAAAAAGATATAAATATATTTATAATTATAAAATTATAATAAATATATTTAAATAATGAATATATTTACTATATTTATATTTATGTATATTTATTACATATATATATATAATGATATAAATATATTTATAAATATATTTATATTTATAAACATAATTAAATAATTATTAATATATTTACAAATATATTTATCTATAAATATATTTATAAATTTATATTTACTATATTTATAAAACTATATTATTATAATTATAAATAAACAAAAATAATTTTTTTTAAAAGTGTTTATAAAATTATAAAAAATTAATTATATATTTAAATAATATTAAAATTAAAATAAAGAAATATATAGTTCTATAAATATATGTACAATTTTTTTATTTATAATAATAATTAGTAATCTTTTATCAGTACTAAAGTTTTAGCACTGATAAAGATACCTTTTATCAGCACTTCTTCACCACTGATAAAGATAGAGCTTTATCAACGCTAAAAATGCAATGATTAAAGAGATTTTTATCAACACTAAAACAATAGCAGTGATCAAGATCTATCTTTATTAGTGAGAAAAAATCATTTATAAATATTTAATTTATTAATGCTTATTAATTAAGTGGTAATAAAAGGTATATTTATCAGAATTTTTTGGAAGAGATGATAAAGTCTCCCCAAACTATTTAAAGAACCCTAACATTCTGATTTCAGTCATGATATCTTAATCATTCTTAGATGTCACCTACTGTCCGGACTCCTCCTCGAATCCAAGACTCGAATCAAGACTCAAAAGAATCCAAGACTCCAATCATGGGTTGAACAAATCAATGTCCCAAATCAAGGAATGAATGAATCTAATCTTTTGTAGTGTCTCTACTTTCTCTCTAATGAATCAAAGCTCGAATCCAAGGTATGTTATTTTCTCCACCTCCTCACTCGTTATTCCCTTGTTTGGGTTCTGTATAAGTTGCTTTTTCCTATATATTTTCCAAAAAATGGGAGATTTATAAGTTTCACCATTTTGGTTTCTTTTTTCATTCATTTGTTCAACAGCCACTTTTTGATTTCTTCCACTCAGTTTTATATGGTATAAAACATTTTTTTAATGAATATATTTATAGCTTATGTAAACAGTAATCTGTAAATAAAACATGCACTATAGCATAGAGTTTTTGTAAAGGCTTTATCACAAAATAGATGGGATACATAAAAAAATACTTCTAGGCATGATATTTTCAATTACAGATACTATATTAAAATGAAACACAAATAATGCTTGTTTTGTTTTTAGTTTTAGTTATTAAATTTGGAAGAATTATATATTTTGGCACAATAAATTTTATTTTAGAACATAATATTTTTTATAGAATGATATTTTCATAAATAGATGTGTGAAATTATTAATGTAGCAAAGAATACTTTCATGTAAGTAACACAACGCATGAGGGAATATATATAATATATTGATGCAGAATAAAAAAAAATTCTAAGTGGATGAAACATGCAAGTTCTGATATATAAAAAATTTCATAATCACATAAGATAAGTATTATTTCACAAAACATAGGTGTGTTCACACAAAATACATATTCTGAATTGATTTTAGGAGACTATATTGAACAAAACATAAAATTTATAACAAATATTTTGATGTAATAGGACTTATGATAAAATGAAAAGGAAAACAACATGTGGGGAATAAAGTTAAAAATATTTTAAAGCTTAGTGTTCAATTGAAAAGAATAAAACATATTCAATTTCAAAATATTTAGGAAGGTTTTATATACTAAAACATAATGGGAAGAACATATCTATGTGAAGAAACATTTTCCTAATACACAATTTATTATAAGGAAGAAAAGTATATATGCGTAAAGTGTAAATCATGCTACTTAATAAAATTATTTAAAAGTGTTTTTCTACAAACGAAGTGAAAGGTTGAATCATTTCTAATAATTGAGAATATATTATTGTCATTGAATAATTCTAGGAATTTATAAAGTAAAATTACCATATTCTTATAGGCTAAGTGACCTTGTAATATTAGACAATAACTGTAGTGTATAGGATAAGTTATCATGTAATAATAGACAATTAAACATGAATTTTTTACCAAAGTAAAAATATAATTAAAAATTAGTGACCATAAGATGATTTGTTAAATCAAATGTTTTTTTCTCCAATATTAATTGAGTATAAATTTTTTATAATGAAAAAAAATATTAATATGTTTCAATATAAGTGAAAGGATTGAATAAATTTGGTTTTGGGAGTATTATAATATTCCATAAGTGTTGAAAACCAATGATAGATCATTAGTTTTTATTGTATGAAATTATTTATATCAAATAAGTATGGTTTTATTATGGGTATTAATACATTATTGTGAGCTTACATGGAAAATATATTGGAAACTACTTTTTTAATAAATAGGTCAAAAATTTAAAATAGATGAAACAATTTATATTGAATATAATTGGTTATGTTTTGTATGAAGTTCTATAGTGACATGACCTGACCTACCCTGACCCCTCTAAGGTCAGTGATAAGGATTATTATGCCTTTATAAACTCACCTCCAATATTCTGTCGGTCGATGACTTGTACCAAGGGGGAACACAAATAATGTGGGTGGTATTTTCCCTTGAATCCCATACTAAAAAATCAACACAACTCGATGAAAAAAAAACTTATGCAATCAACATGTAAAAGTAAAATGAATCTATGTGTAATTACATGACATACTACCTATGAATATTTTAATAATATATAATTAAAATAATCCAATAATGTAATGTATAAAATTTCTTTGGCTTATAATAATATTTTTTGTAAATAATATCCCAAGTGAGAACCTTAATGAATATATTTATACTTCTATATTAGCACTCCATAGATGATCGCTACCTTTTTAACCTATACACCCTGACACCACAAATACCACAAAATCTTTTACTCTTGAAAATAATAAAATAATTATACATCAAAATTTATGTCACCATGAAATTACCTTATAATGATTGAGTATAATCACACATAAAGTAATCCCATGTGTTGATAAGAATCAAAGTATACCTCATTCATGTATAATAATCAGTGTATGTGAAATAATAATATACTGTAATTACCTTTCGTTGAAATATCACCAAGGATAAATCTAAGTCAAACATCAACTAGGACATTATCTTACCCTAAAATTCCCCTAAGATACAACTCATGAGACTAAATTATTTCAAAAAACCTATAATTCATTGATCATAAGTATAACCTATCAGAGTAATGCGTTCCCAATCTCACCATAAAAAAACATTATGAAACTATTTTCTGATAAATGAATATAAACTTAATTGAATATTGAAATAAGATAATGAGGACCTCAGTATTTAGGTGGGTAGTTCAGGTAAATCAAGTTATGATTTAAATTGTTGATTTACTACAGTATTATAAAACAATTTTATTCTTTTCAGCTTTATAAAATTTTTATGAAATATTTAATAATCATGTTTGGTTTTAGACCAGGTGGTGGAATACATAGAATTTTTGTGGTCATAACTATTTTAAATTTTAGTTTTGAAAAATTAAATTTGGTTTTAAATGTTAACGTGGATTTTGAAATGGAAAAAACATAATTTCCCTTAAAATGAAGAAAAATGGATTTGGTGTTTTGTAACTAATGAAGTGATTTCAAAGAGAAATATTAAAGTTTTAAATATTAAAAAGTATAAATCTTTTCATGGAAACAATTGTACACTTTTAATTTACTTTTATTGGTTTTTTAATTTTATTTTGAAATTTTTCACTTGAGTCTAACATTTTTTATATAAAGGGGGTTGTATCCCATTATGGGTTTTTAAAAAAAATTGTTGATTTTCATGTTGAATTTAAAAAAATGGATTTCAAGAGGGGTTTTAAAAATTCAAAAAGTAGCATTTTGAATGTTATTTTTAGATGATATTTTAAATTTTAAAATAATATGTGGTAATTTAAAATTTTCTATCTCTTTCAAAGTGTTTGGTAAAGAAGTTGGCTTCAATATATAATTAAAAAAAATTATAGTCATAAGATCATTAATTTTTTATTTATTAATATCTTTACCTAAACCTTTTTTTGGAAGTCATTAACTTATTATTTAATTCATTATAGGGAATTTTATTTCAATGTTAAATTCCATTTATACCAACTAGGAGCCTCTCTATAAACTCTAAAATAAGAGAGACTTGGAAATCTTGCATTTTTTCCCTAGGAGAGCATATTGAAGTCTTGGTACTTTAATTTTTCTATTAAAAGGATAGTGGTTCTTGTATAATCGATCTATGTTTATCATATATCCCAACCCATTAGGAATGGGAAAAGGGGTATAAAATAGTAAGTGCGCTTTGAACATGTATTGTATGATCATCTCAACTTTCAACCCACTGTGGGCCTGAGAAACTTTTCAGTTTTTGGCAACTAACTAAGAAACGGTGTCCAGTACATCACCCACTCCCACCCTAATAAAATTTATATTTAAGAGACATCTATCATCCTCATTATCTTCATCTCCCAAATAGTTATTATTTCATTTTGTTTATTGAGACTCATCCCCCATCTCTTATGGACATGCAGCTATGTTGCTTGGACTATTCTAACCAGTAGTCATCCCATATTTAGTACTGGTGATCATTTTGGGGGAATTAAAAGGATAAAACTTACCATATTAAAGTAATTATTCCCTTAAATTCAATTACCCATTTCATTCAAATCAAACTAAAATTATTTTAAACAATAAAATTTTGGGTTCCCCTTTTAAAAATTGTCTATAAATTTCACCTCTGATAATGAATATATTATGTGTATTTATTTTTTTTTATAAAAAAAATGAATATTTTATGAACCTAATAGGATAAATATGAAAGGAAATTGGATGCATTCTAATAATATGACTAAATATTATGTATATATAATTAAATTACTCATCAAGTTTGCAATTGAGCATGCATACGAACCTAATCAAATCCTTTTTTGTGTTTACATTGTTGTTATTCAACAAACATTATTCCAAAAGTGTTGTAAGAACATTTGATTTTTTGTGGAATAGATTAAAGATATAAATGTTTTACTAAAAATGGTAAAAAACTCAATGTGAAAACTAATTGGGATTTTACTGTGGTTTATGGATAATTTGTTATGAATGTCAGTGTAAATTATGATGGAGATCACATGGAAGAAATCACAATGGAAATTGAAGATGACCCTTGTGATTTTCCAAATATGTTTTAGAAGTAAAATAATTGTTCTAAGAAACCATTGTATATCATTTTTACTAAATTCGAAACATTTTAAGATATATTGATGTTATATAATTTGAAATCTCACAAAAAATGGAGTGACACCAGCTATACAGAACTACTTGGTCTCCTGAATGATATACTTATAAGAAGAAAATGAAATTTATTTTAAAACATATTATGCTAAAATAATGATGTGTTTAATGGTAATTATCTCTAAAAAATAGGCTTTCCCAAATAATTGTATATTATTTCACAAAGAACTTGAATCACTCATAAAATTCCCTAAGTGTGCTGCAGATCGATATAAGAAAAATGAGTCCAGTCCTTCAAATGTTGTGTGGTGGTTTTCTATAATTACAAAGTTTAGAATTCTATATTAATGTCAAGAAACCATGATAAAATTGATATGTCATGATGATATAATAAATAAATATTGAATCCTACATCATCTAACATATTCTGCTTAGAAGAAGAAAATTGATTATGAGTATCCTGAATTTGGAAATGATCCAAGAAACATTTGTCTTTCATTATATATATATGGAATAAATCCTTTTGGCGTACAAATTATTACTCATAGTAAATTTTCCATCATGTTGTGAAATTATATCTTTCTTTCATAGTTATGCAATAATTTCAAAAACATTTTTTTACTTAGATTATATATGGACCATAGAAACCCGGTAATGACATATATGTCTAATTGGATCCATTGATTGAAGTTATAAAATTGATTTGTAATACAATTGTTATAATTTATTAAGATCATATAAGTGAATAATTAAGATTGAGGGCCATATTATATGGTATGATAAAGTACTTTCCCACTTATGGAAATTTTTCAGGCTATAACATTAAATGAATGTAGGGTTATACCATTTGTGAAGAATTGATACAATCGGTTTAATTAAAACATTAATCAAAGACTGTGTTTTTAGAAAATCAGGAATTTTTAACTCAATGAAATAAATATCAATCATGGATAACAACATTTGATGGGAATATTGAATAAGGAACAACACTATCTCTACTAATGTATGATCAACTATTCAATAAGGTAAATAATACTAATGCTATTTTTGGGGGACCATTTTCCAAAACCATGAAAAATCATATTAGATAAAGTGATAAATTTTATTTGAATTTTTATATTGGATTTTGTTATACAGAAATAATTTTATTAATTTCATGCATATACAAAAAAATATTTGATAGTGTTATTAGAATGTTACTAAATATTCCTCAAAAATGGCATCAAGGAATGGTTGGACATGACTAATGTGGGTATATGGAAAGTTTGGTGTCAGTAAAGGGTAAAAGTAATAATTTTCTTGTTACAATAGCTTAGACTCTATCCAGACAAGAAAAATTTCAATTATTCATTTTCCTTAATGGTGAAAAAGTTCTAGAGGGGTATTCATCAATTATCCATAATGTCATGTAAATGAATTATTTGAAGTTACATGGAAAAAATCACATGATTGTTACGTTTTGATGCAAGATTTGATTTCTATTACTTTACATTTAATTCTTCCTAAAAATGTATGACATACATTAACCAAACTTTATTTTATTTTAAAATCTATTTGTAGTAAAGTTATAGACTCGATGAAGTTACCAATCAGGAATAAAGAGGTTGTAATATTATAATGAAAATTAGATATGTTCTTCCCACCATCATTATTTTATATAATGGTCCACCTCATGGTTCAATTGGTTATTGTGGTTTAACTATGTGGTCCTATCCATTATAGATGAATGCACCCCCCATTGAATGGTATAGGAATATTTTGAATGGGTAGGTCAATAATCGAAATTATAAAGAAGGTTTTATTGAAAAAAAATTATTATTGATGAAGAAATTTAAATACATACTGTTTACCTATCAAATTTTGATAGCATAGGTCTCCCAAAGTCTCATCACATCAAATGCCTAATGGATGAATGTATTTATAGAAGATATGTTGTTACAATCACCATCATAGAGTGTGATCAAAAACACCATTAAATTTTACGTAATAGTAAAGTTTTTGATTCATACGTTGAATCCAACAAATAAATTCATATATATTTGAATCCATCAAGCGTTAAAGGATGGATATCAAATACAATTAATAAATAGTTTATAGGACTATTCTGATATCAAATTTATAAGGAGATATCAGAAAATATGAATTCAATTGTTGAACAAATTCTAGGTCTGTACAAGGGAAAAAATTAAAGCATTATATATTACAATGGTTTTTTAATCAATGGTTATAAGTTCTATATAAAATAATACGATGACTACAGTATAATGAAAAAAATTAGAATTATGCTTATAGTAGAATCATTTAACATATCTAAATCTAAGGATATAAATCCAACTTACGAAAATAATTCATATTTTAGTATTATCAAACATATATACTTGTTGGATTATACAACATTTAAAGTGTCCATTTTCCATTGAAAATGGGTTGCAAATAGGTGTGTAGTGAATGTTGATGAAATGGGATTCAAGAAGGTAAATTTTAATGTGGAAGGGGAAAAGGATGATTCATTAATATTGGAATCAAAATAAGTTTAATTAAATTAGATCTCTAATAAAAAAATTAGTTAATTATCCTACTAGAAACTAGAACAACTATAGGTTTAGAAGAAAATTTAATTGAGGATGACCCCTTCACTGGAATATCACAATCAGTTCAAGGAAATCACAATGTGGACAATGTCTTATAAGTTATAGGGGACCATAAATATGGTATTTGGATTCTTGATAGAGGATATAAATACCTTCAACCTTTAATAAAGGAATGATATTTGAACAAGAAGGTCAAATTGTTTTTTAATATACTATGATTTTCCTCATAATATTATTTTTTCTCCACCGCATTAACTAAATATAAAATAATTTTTAAACCAATCATGAAATAAAATGTCTTCTACATTTGATGATGTTACTAATACCAAGGAAGAATAGACTATTGATTCTGAAAATGTAGAATTATTTTGGGATCAATAGCATGTTGATGAAAAAAACGAGAATGATGCATCATCACAGTATTGAATAAAATTATAAATACAAGAAGTAAGGGTATAAAATTTGAGTTTGTATTGAATTAATATGGACAACCAGGTGACCCAAAAAATTTAGTGTTCATTAGCTATATTGGGGTCACAACAAGGATGAATGTTTCTATTGATATATATTTTTTTAAGCTATTTCCATCCTATAACGAAGGAAAACCATTGGGAACATATAGACGTAATGTTACGACATACTTTCTTTTTTTACCCAAAAAATATATATAATGAAACGTTGATTTAATTTTCATTATTACTTGTAAAGTTCATTTATTTTCAAATATTTACATAATAAATATGTTGGAATGGATTCTGTAAAATCCCATAGATACTTATATACTCTTCTTACCATGTTATATCTTACGGATACTGAGGGGGAGGTAAGGCCTCACCCAGCTGTTAGTTATGTACACTTCATAAAGTATAAAACATGAAATTATTTCATCATCCGTCACAATGAGAAGTCATTTTAGGTGAATTGTAGTCAATAATATATTATTCTAAATTATTTATTCTATCCGATTCGATTCAAAAAATTTAATTTATAAAACACAAAATAGAGTGTTGAAAATAAAAAACATTCATCAAAACAAATATACCTATATCGTAATTAAATAATGGGGTATACTTCACTAGAGAAGAAATTTATTTGTATTTTCAATCAAAAATAAAATGTTTATGTGATACAAAACAACATATTCTCATTTTTTATATACATATTTATGATTCAACATATGAAGCCACTTCCATCCCACATCATGTTCTATGGAAGGAGGCTTGTGTAAATAAGGAGTGAAAACTAGTTGATGGAAAAAAAATAAGTATAGGAAACATGTGAAAGTAAAATTAATATTAATTTTTTATGAATTTTAAAAACTTGACACAAAAATGTCTATTTATGGCCATATGTTTTCTAAACATCTTAGACACAAGAATCGACAGCGACCATACCCGAATAAAAACTACTTTTAGTAGCTTTAAAGTGGGCGAAACAACATGGTCTCGTTAGAGGAGTAGGTTTTGGAGTGTCTCCTAAAACAAATATTGAGAATATAAAACCGAAAGAAGATACATATAAGATAATTAAATGATTTCAGGAACAAAATATATGTTTTTTAAGATACTATCATCTGGTCTAGTTTTGTAGACCAATATATGAGAAAGGATCAAAGTGAACCGGTGGGGGAACAAAGATCCACACAAGAAGAACCAAATGACCCCATTATCATTTAGTCAAGTCATTCCCCTCAACCTCATACCTTACCTAAGGTAATAAATTTTTTCATGACTCTTTTTCCTCAATTTGAATCAAATAAATTTTGATAACTTTATATTACTAAAATTCTATAGCATAAAGTTGTATGTGATTTCTCTTTGTCAATACCAATGCATATCCTTGTTCTAAGAGGAACAATGTATAATATCCCATAAAAAAACAATAAATAACTATCAAAAATGACATGAGAGTAGGGATTGAGGTATATCAAGATCTAACTATTGAGTTTCCTTTTCCACTTGATGATCTTTACATTACAATGGTCATGTTATTATAACTTTCATAGCATGGACATATAATCATATAAAGATACATTATGTAAGTCTTTAATAAATTTTTTCTATTGAAAACCTATAACAGTTGATGGAAATGGTCTAATGTAAGGTATGGTATTACATATAGAAAAGTGATAGGGAAACGGAAGGTCAGATCAAGAAAATCAATTGAATCAACCAGGAAATCAAAATGACCTTCTAGGAGTACCTTCTCCCCACTAGATCCACATCAAAATTTATTATCATTACAAATTAATATAGATACAACATTTAAAGATGAAAATATATCTTACATTCCATATGAATATTTAATATTTGGAACCTTTGTTATAGATTTAGTTGGTCTTGACAGTATAAATGAGATTCTCAAGTTTGAATGGTTGGGAGTTGTAGTTGTAAATACATAAATGAGATAAATTTTCATAATATGTCTACCAAAATAGTGATATAATATGTTTATTAATGTTAATAACTATTCATATTTTATATATGAATTTATATTCCTACTATATGAAGGGAATTGTGCGAATCATGATTTGGATTCATTAATCCATATATCCTTTCTGAATAAAAAAATTTATTTGGAGAAGTAATAATTTGAAAAGAAGAAAGATGATCTATACAATGAATTTGAGAAAAAAATAACTGACAACTAGAACCTTTTGATACCTATATTTCAAGGGTAAAACTATACAATCTAATCACCAAAAATATATATTTATTTTTTCATTACTTAATTGTTTTTTAGGAAGCATTGGATGCTAATATCACTCAATTTTTATACACCAAAAAAATTATTTTTTGGATCAAATGCACAGATATCCAAAATAATTACAACACATTATGTGTATTGTGAATTTATAGTACACTGCAATCAAAATTTTATACATAAAATTATAATAATATGTTTCATTCTATGTTTTAACAAGAATTTTTCAATGATATTATGTTCTCTAAATATAAGACAATTCATGGCATGAAGTTGGGGACTAAATATAAAAAGTCTATAAATTACTTCAAATAGAAATAATTAATGTCTATATAGAATGATTCAACTTTCAAAACATATTTCAAAACAATTTACTTACTTTGTTCAATGTTACTGTAGTTTCTCAAAACAAGATAACAGAAAGATTACAAATATTATGATTTCAAATTTATGAGAGAGATCATTAACCATAAAATCACCATCATCCCCAAAATTCCAAAGATAATTACAATTTCATAAAAAAAATTGTTCTTAATCATTTTTTGTCTATGTTTTCTTAATACTACCAAGATTTACAACAACCTTAATACTCAAAAGAAGAAGTTCATTTGTTTATAGATGGGTGGAAAGTTTACAAGGTGTTACAATGTCTTTAAATAATAAATTCTGGTGATTACCTACTATGTCTATGATCTAATAAGGGCCCTAAACTAAGAAAAAAAATTTAGGGTATGAAGTATTAGTATCAAAATACTTATATATTATCTTTGATCTATTTATCAAAGAGAATTACAATGGAGAAAATAAATTTGTTTAGAAATGAGTAAAAAATATAGTGTCAGAATTTATACAGGCATCATGAAGAGGTGACTTCCTACTACTTATTTAGTTACTTTTCTCATCATTTCATCAACATTTTGTATTTACTTCCATAATCATTTTTAGAATTAAATTATATTAATTCTATCTCTGGAGTTACTTTATGGGTGGTGGTAAATTATAGAAGGGATGATACTATGGTTTAACATTGGTGGGTGGTGGAATTATTTGGGTTATTTGACCATCACTTAGATTCATGATATAATATCAAAAATTCATGTTAAATCCATATGAGTAATACATCAAATGTTTTTTATTGAAATTTATTGAAAAAAAAAAATTGATTCTTTTTTATGCACATAATGAGATATTAATTCATACTACATTTATTTCACATATAATCGCATAGCCATTACATGAGTAGTATTGTTAAACCTATCCTTATTACATATATATACTTATTCATCTACTTATTTTAAAAAATATTGTCCATTGGTTCATCACTAATACGTATTTCCACATTCATTATGTAAAATGATTCATGTTCACAACCTCATTAATAAAAAATTCATCATCAGTCTCAAAAAAAATTGAGAATAGGGATGTTTCTATTTTGATGAAAAAAAGAATGATGATTTTTTGTGAGTATATCATTCCCCAGAATATTGAAAAAGATATACTAATATATAGTGAAATCTAGGAATTCATAATGGATATGAAATATTTTGGTTTTATTTGGATGATATAAAGGGTTTTAGATGTTCAATACTATAAAAAGGGGGTAAATAATTTATAATAGAGTTTAGTGACTCCTAAAAATACATAATGGGTCACACTAACATTTTTCCATCAAAGAATGTAAATGTTTTACCATGCAGTTATTATGATCTATGATGGTGAAAGGGAAAGATATATTTTATTATATTACATAAAAACTTAGATGTATATATTTAGTTCAATAAATTAACACTAATAGGTTTACACTAATGTTAATTATTTTCTAGAAACAAATAAAGGGACGTACTCATGATGATGCATTTTTATTTTTATTATTCAATGTGTTCAACATTCTGAGTTTTCAAACAACAATATCGGTAGATGACCTAGAGTGTTGAATACATGATAGGATAAAAATACATGGTGGAATCAACCAAACCTAAAAGAAATACACTATGTCCCGGTATGACTCAAATTGTGTGGTTTCAGTTTAAAATTGAAATGTTACTAATTTATTGTCTCATATTTATGTTTAATGTATTTCTTTATAATATTACTTACAAAATAATTATTTTATTACATGGGTTAATTTTTTCAGAATTTTATCTTCTATTTTTAAGTTAATTTAATTATCATTTCTATCTAATACTTATTTAATTTTCTTCATAGATATTTTAGAAAATCATATTTTTCTTTTAACTATATGTAGTAAGCTAGAAAAGAAAAAAAATGTTCCTTTATAATGGAATAGTGAACCCCATGTTTCCTAAAACATGAAGTGGTTCAGGTAGTATGAGGTTTCCTCTTCTATCAGAATATAAAGTGTTCTATCTTTTCTGGATTTTTTCATATAGTTGAAAGAAAAATGTATGTCACATTCTAAATTTTTCGCACCTCAATCAGAAACATAGTGTGTATGGTATGACTCATATTGTACATTTTGAGTTTATAATTAACATTTCAGTTCAAATAACACATCACATACTCAAAACTAATCAAATTCATTTATATTGTTTTGAATATTTAGGAAAACAATCCATAATTCATTTGTAATGTATAGGAATCATCCGCACCTCAATCTGATGCATGGTGTGGCCGGTATAACTTCAAGTGTTCCTTTTTATTTAAAGTCAACATTTTAGTAAAAAAAGAAAAGTGACATACTCAAAAAAAAGAATAATAATTTGGATTTTTTTGATACTTTAGTACAACAATCCATACATAATTTTTGATGTGTAGGAATACAACACACCTCAATATGATAAAAAGTGTGCCTCATATAACCCAATGTGCGCATTATCATTTTAAAATTGACATTTTAGTTCAAAATGTGTGTCACCCATTGAAAACATATAAAATGCACTGTGGTTGTCTTGATGATTTATTATAATTATTCATAAGTCCTTTTTTATGTTTAGGAATTAGTCTCACATGATACCAACACATGATGTGAACGCTAATACTCAATGTGATTTTTTCTTTTATTAAATGACATTTTAGTAAAAATCATGAATGACATACTGAAAACTAAGAAAAGAGATTCATATTGTTTTGATACTTTAGGAAAATGATACCCAAATCATTTTTGATGTGTAGGAATTAGTCTCACCTCAATCTGATACACGATGTGTCTATTATGACTCAAAGTGTCTCTTATCAGTTTAAAATTGACAATTTAGTGTAAAAAACATGTCACTCACTAAAAACCAAGAAAATGCACTCGTATTGTATTGATAATTTATGATTATTTTTCATATTTTTTTTATTTATGATTATTAATCATTCTCATGCCAAACCAACACACGATGTGGCTGGAATGACTAAAAGTTCTGGTTTCCAATTTAAAATGACATTTAAATAAAAAATACAAGTAAAATACTCAAAATTGAGAAAATGAATTCTGAATTTTTTTATAATTTGTAAAAATGATCCATAAGTAATTTTTTGACAATTATTAATTAGAATCACCTTAATATGATGCATTGTGTGACCATTATGACTCTAAGTGTGTTTTTTTATTTAAAATTGACATTAACATTAATAAGAAAGACAAGTGACATACTCAAAACTAATAAAATGCATTAGTATTGTTTTGATACTTCAGTAAGACAATACATAAGTCATTTTTGATGTGTTGGAATCAGACACACCTCAATCAGAAATATGGTGTTCCCGGTATGACTCAATGTGTCCATTGTCATTTTAAAATTAATATTTTAATTCAAAACATGCATCACTCACTAAAAAATAAAAAAATATGTTTTTATTGAATTTATAATTTATTAAATGATTCATATCTCATTTTTTACCTGTCTGAATCATTCTCACATCAAACCGACACATGATGTGATTGGTATGACTCGAAGTTCTCGTTTCCAGTTTAAAATGAAATTTTAGTAAAAAACATAAGTGACATACTAAAAACCAAGAAAATTCTTTTACATTATTTTTATACATTAGAAAAATGATAGATAAATAATTTATTAAATGAAGGAATCAACCTCACCTCAATTTGATGCATGGTGTGACCGGTATAACTCCAAGTGTGTCTTTTTATTTAAAATTGAATTTAATTTTAGTAAAAATTACAAATAACATATCGAAACAAATAAAATGGATTCTCATTATTTTTATACTTCATTAAAATGATCTATAATTCATTTTTTACATGTAGGAATCAGTCTGACCTAAATTTGGTACATACTCTTCCCAATATGACTTAATATGTTTGTTATTATTTTAAGATTGATATTTTAATTCAAAAAGTGTCACTCACTAAAAAATGATAAAACACATATGGATTGTCTTTATAATTTAGTATAAAAATTCATAAGTAATTTTTTATGTGTATAAATTAGTCTCATTTCAAAATGAAACATGATGTGACCGGTATGACTCAAAGTACGTGTTTCCAGTTTAAAATGACATTTTAGTGAAAAAGACAAGTGATATGCTCAAAACAAAGAAAAGACATTTGTGTTGTCTTGATACTTTATGAAAATAATACATGTGTCATTTTTTATGTGTAGAAATTATCCTCACCTTAATCTGATGCACGGTGTGACTAATATGTCTCCAAGCATGTCTTTTTTATAAAAAAATTGACATTAGTTTTAGTAAAAATTAAAAGTTACTTACTCAAAATCATGAAAATGAATTAATATTGTTTTTAAACTTTATTAAAATGGTCCATAAGTCATTTTTTATGTGTATGATTCATCCACACCTCAATGTGATTCATGGGGTGCCCAGTCTGACTCAACGTGTCAGTTATTAGTTTAAAAATTGATATTTTAGTTCAAAAAGTATCACTCACCGAAAAGTGAGAAAACAAGCTCGGATTGTCAGAATAATTTATGAAAAGTATTAATAATTCATTTTTATGTACAGTAATTATTCTCATAACAAAATGATTGATGATGTTCCCATAATGACCCAAATTTCATGTCTCCAGTTTAAAATTAAATTTTATTAAAAACACAATTGACTTACTCAAAACTAATAAAGTGATCCATAATTCATTTATGATATGCAAAAATCATCCAAACCTCAATATCATGCATGGTGTGACCAGTATGACTCCATGTGTGTCTTTTTATTTAAAAATAATATTAATTTTAGTAAAAAAGATAAGTGACATTCTCAAAACCTAAGAAAGCTCATTCAGATTATTTTGACACTTTAGTAAAATGATCCATAAGTCATTTTTATGTGTCAGAATCATCTGAATCTCAATATGATAGATGATATGCTTGTTAATACACAAATTTTTTGTTATTAATTTAAAATTGTAATTTTAGTTCAAAATGTGTCACTCAATGAAAAATTGACGTTTTAATAAAAAAAGATAAATGACATACTCAAACTGATCAAAGGCATTTAGATTATTTTGTTAATTTAGGAAAATTATCCAAAAGTAATTTTTTACAAGTATCAATCATAAGCAACTCAATTTAATATACTATGTGACCAGTATGACTCTGATTGTTCCTTTTTATTTAAAATTGACATTAATTATAGTAAAAAGGACAACGGGCATACTCAAAACTGAGTAAACACATTCGGATTTTTTTGATGCTTTATAAAAATGATCTACAAGTAATTTTTTCAATGTAGGTAATGGTATTATATAAATCTAATGCATGGTTTGACTCATATGAATCAATGTGTATTTTTAGTTAAAACTGACATTAATTTTAGTAAAAAAGAAAATTGACATACTCAAAACAATGAAAAAGCATTATGATTGTTTTTATACTATAGAAGAATGATACATATGTCATTTTTGATGTTTATTACTTTTTGGAACCTCAATATGATACACGATGTTCCCAGCAGGACTCAAAGTATTCATTATTAGTTTAAAATTGAAATTTTTGTTTAAAAAGTTTCACTCACTAAAAATCAAGAAAGCACACTCAGATTATCTTCATAATTTAGTACAGTGATTCTTATGTCATTTATGACATGTATGAATCAGTCTCATTTAAAAATAACATATTATGTGACAGGTATGACTCAGAGTTCATGTTTTTAATTTAAAATTACATTTTAGTAAAAAACACAAATGACATTCACAAAACATAGAAAACACATTCATATTATTTTGATACTTTATGAAAATGATCCATATGTCCTTTGTAATGACTAAGAATCATACACACTTCAATTCGACACATTGTGTGATTGGTATGACCCCAATTGTTTTTTTATTTAAAATTAATATTAATTTTTAAAAAATACAACTGACATACTCAAAACTAAGAAAATGCATCGAATTGTTTTTATACATTAGGAAAATGATCCATGAATCATTTTTTTATGTTTAGGAATCAGACTCACCTAAATCTAATTCATGATGTTTCTATTATGACTCAATGTTTCTGTTATTAGTTTAAAATCAAAACTTTAGTTCAAAAAGTGTCTCTCACTAGAAACCAAGAAAACACACTCAGATTGTCTTGATAATTTTGAAAAATGATTCAGAAGTCATTTTCGCTGTGTTGGAATCATTCTCGTATCAAAATGAAACATTATGTAGTAGGTATGACTCAAAGTTCATGTTTCTAGTTTAAAATGACATTTTAGTAAAAAACAGAAGTGACAAACACAAAACTGAGAAAACACATTCAGATTGATTTGATAATTTAGAAAAATTATCAATTAGTCATTTGGGATGTGTAGGACTCATACACACCTTTATTCAATGAAAGTTGTGATTAGTATGACTCCAAGTTTGTGGTTTCAATAAATAATTGTCATTTTAGTTTTAAACATGCATCATGTCACCGAAACCCAGCGAATAATCCTAGATTGTTTTCTCCTCATTCTATATTCTATTAATTAATTAATTTCCTAATCATTTTTATCCTATACTTATTTAGATAATTTTTACTAAGATAATGCTTGAAGATGAATAAGAAATGGTGTGATGTGAAAGAATCAACCTCAACTAAATCTGAAACACAATGTTTCTTGTACGACTCAAAGTTTAGTTTAAAATTAACACTATCGGTATAATTTCTTTCTGTATAGCATTACAAAAATAATAATTTTATTCTTATACAGGTGAATTCATTTTCTGGAGCTTGGGTGGCTTTTTCAGAAATAGCATGACTGGGGGTGAGGGGATAAAAATAAAAGAGTATTGTTGTTTTTGAATGTTTTTTATAATTTTTACTTACTCATGTAATTGTAAAAACTAATGTTTGCAATGTCTATAATATACTTTTTTTCTTATATTTGTGATCAAAATATTATTTCATTAAAAATCTATATTTTTAACTATTTTCATGCTGGTGTTAATTATAGTGTTTTAGTGTGTTATTATAGCACAGTGTAGAATTCATGTTTATCAGTGCCCCTAAAAGCACTGATAGAGGGTCAATTTATCTATACCACTAAATGCACTAATAAAGGTTTCCCTTATTAGCCATTCTAAATTCACTGATGAAGGGTTAATTTAATGGTGCTTCTTTTAGAACTGATAAAGGACCACCTTTCTCAATGCTTTTATAGAACTTATAGAAGTCTAGGGTTTTTAATCATGCTCCAGTGGACAACACATTTTTCGTACTAAAAAATTCCAATTTTAGTGAAGTTAAAGGATTTTTTTTAGAATTGATAGATTTTCATGGAGTGTGAGACATGATGTGAGTACTATAATACTAAATTTCATGTAATATTATCCTATTAAAAATTCACACTTCCATAGATTAACCACTGCTACCATCATTTCCATGATTGAAGAATCACTGATGCATCCTCTGGAATTGATGTCAATGTCAATCAGGCACAATGATCCTAAAGTCACAATACCACCTAACAAAATAATATTTCTAACCATTATTCCTTCACCATCAACTTCACGTCACACTACCAAGCATGAAACAATCTTCTTTGGTGGAGTTATCCTCAAACATTACAAAAACCAAGTCATGTTGATACTGCCTCATGCGAACTACTATCATTGATTTCCTCTACTTCCATCTCCCTCATTTCCCACCATTCAGATTTCCCCATATTCAAACTGGTATTTAACTTTCTATTCATCATTTGTCTTACTATCCAATCCACTCAATGTCAAAATTCTAACTATTGTAAGGGATGGTGGTGAACATACATTGGAAGAAAGGGAAAGGGGATGAGACTCAAAAGAGTGAATTATAATGATTGATAATCTATAATTATTTGTTATTCATCACATGATGAACACAAAATTCATATGATTATAATAGTGACTATATTAATGGACCAAGAATGAATTATTAAAAATACACTGATGAAATGCTAGAAAAAATAATCAATAAACAATTCATGAATAAATTTCCAATGATTCATTCCATGATATAACTAGTTATATATCCAAATCATCTCAATATGGAGATCATTTAAATATAATTCAAAATGAAAATAATCTAAAAACCATAATTATAACCATAAATTAAACACTCCCATTATATGATGAAAAAATAAAGTCTGATAATAATTGATTTATTCACATAAATAATGATTCAAGATTATTTAAAAACAATTCCTAACTTATTAATAAAACACCATCGATATAATTTTATCATCAACACCACTCAAACCAATCATTGATTCTTCATGAATCCACCACTAAAATCTGGTGATGACACTACCTCAATGAGAGATCACCAATATCCTAACTTATCTACAGAGTTTATGAAAAATATTGTTGACCAAACATATCAAGAATATATGAATTATGAATTTATACCACAAAACATGGGTTATATAGGTAAACACTAAAAATGGCTAAAACAAATCAATCTGAAACTCATAACTTGAAAACATAATTTTTACTCTTCCTATGAAAAAAAAACATATTTTTTAAAAAATCATGGTGTTGAAACTTCCATACAAGTTTCTATTAACAATATTACTACCTTAGATCTCATAGGATAAGTATTTAGTTATTTATTTAATATTTGATTTCCCTTAAAAACCAACAAACATATAACTTCACAAAAATTCATTCCAAAAAGTAAAAATCAAGTTAAGATAACAACAAGACAACTAGAAAAATTTTATAAGGTCATTTACTAGGTCAAATTTACTATTTCATCCTTTAATAAGAATAGGACTTCAAAAATCAAAAATGATCTAAGTTTCTATTGACGAAAAATATGGGTCGCTACACAAACATTAGGTTATTTATCCATCATGGATACCTCCCAGAATAATGATTATTTTGTTTTTTTCATAAATATCTTCATTAAATAGTGTATTTAATGACATAATTTGTATTCATGCTCAGGGAAAGGTACATATGTTCTTCATCTTTTCACACATCATTTAGGTTTAAGATCACAGTTACCCTGGTTTAGGGTTTTTATAGTCCTAATTTATTTGAATACTTATTATTCAATTATAAGAAATTAAATATTGGTATCATAGAAAATGTTAAATTGTTAAAAAAAATTCTAGGAACTCTTTCACATAAACATGTGATGAAGTGCAACTCTCTTTCCAGAAGATCCCTTATTTATGAAAATGGTTTCATAGACCAATATTTTGGGAAATTAAGTGCTATGATAGGTTCATTTTGATTTAACCTAGGATATACTCATATGAGGAATAAAAATTCTACCACTCAGAGTGGTATCAAATTAATTTTAAGCATTTTTATTCTCTAAATCATATAAAAATGAAGACTAAATAGATATCATATTATTATTTTTAAGAAACAATGTAGATTCTCAACTATGGATAGTTATATGATATATGATATCATAAGATATGGTAGGAATGTTGTATAAAATAGTAAATATCTTAGGAAGTGACACAATGTAATCATTTGGTGTTTATTTATCATAATTTATCATATAATGAGTCATAATATTTTATGGTGCCAATTACATTTTATATCTTGATGAAAAATAGAGAATCATATCACCTTAGTGATATCAATGGCTATCATAAAATACAATAATCAGGTGTTAAATTTCATATAACATATCATGGAAATCTTATCAAAAAACATGATATAGGATTATGACTAGTTGAAATATATGAGATATAATTGTATTATAAAATTTCATTGATATCATTGGGGGAAATATCTCTAGTCACTGAAGTGCCTGTTATAAACCGTGACATATTTTTTTAACTATATTATGCCATACCGCATGGATTGATTATAAAATATGATATGCCAGGAAAAAAAATTCATTTTTCAGTTATGAATTTAAGGACATAATTTAAAAATTCTTAATATATTAAAGGAAAAATATTTTAAAGTAATTATTTAATTTATAAATGGGATAAAAAGTAAGAAATTGTGAACTATTTATAATTTATTATAAAATTTTTTAGATGCAATTAAGAAATAAATATCCATATTTATAATTATTAATATTAAATATCTTTAATATATATGGTAGTACTTATAATTTTTATATATAGTTTTTAAATAGAAATTATAAAGTAATTTATAAAATATTTATAAACTAAAAAATAAGGTAAAATACAATGGTTTTTATATTGAATTATGAATTTTTTATAATTTATAATTTGAAGTGTTCAAATTAATGGCTTTATTTGATAAAATATGTTTGTACTATATGCAAATTTTTTTTTTAATTGATACAATAAAGGTTCAAATAATATTAAATATGTGATATTTTAATTGTGTAAAATGTATATATAATGTATAGATAGTTCATATGAAATATAAAATGCTTATATTTCAATTAAAAACATACATTTAAAAAATAATCATAAAGAATAATATGAATGAGTTCATACTTGAAATAAATATAGTTTTTATATTTATTTAAATATATATTTTTCAAAATGTAAGGATAAATTAAAAAGTGTTTATAATTTCTTGATTTATGATTTTTTTGTGTTTATCTCAAGACTAAATTTAACAAATGTTAAATTAATTTATGTTATTCACTATTTTTGTCCATAAATATAAATAATAAATTATGAATGGATATATTATTTAGATTAAAGTGTTAAATTTATTATTATATAATCATACATTCATTTAAGGAGTTACATGTTAGGTATGATAATTGATTTAATATTCCTTTACCTTAAATTTTGATTTTTCATGAGTTATGAGCTAAAATTTAAGTTTAATTATATTTTATACATATTATGTGTTATAATTGTGATGTAAATTAAGTCACTCTAGAGTAAAAAACCATAAGTATATGGATATTAAGTCGGACTACTCACTATATTGGGTGCTTAAGATCTATATAGAAAATTAAGGGTTGAATACCTATCATTTCATGCTTACTCATATGGTAATTATTGATTATATATAATATTAATCCCTTACATGAATGAGTTTCATGTACCTTATACATGAAATTAATTTAAATTTGTGTAAAAATGTTTGGGTTTAATTTTTTTTAATAAAACAAGCTCTTTGTTGTGTAAAGAGTTATACATCAATATTGTTTAAACATATTGATTTGGTATGAGGAATAAGGAGATAAAAATTAAATCATTATAAGAATGCATACATGTAAAAATAATTCATGACATAATATGGTGAGATATTAAAACCCCATGAAAATACTGAGAGTTATATTCCTTCTAAAGCGAAAACTTTTCATGACTTCTATCATCCAACCTAATAGGCCATTCCAAATTTAGGTGCCCATGGATTATCTTGTGTAAGTAAAGTAGAAAAAGGGTGACCCTAATAGGATTAATCGTTTGTATATTTCATGAGATTTGGGTCACACTTAATTGGAAAACATGAATAATATTAGCTTTATGCATCTGATGGATTAGGATAAAGATTATACACTCTGCTGTACAACTGTCATATCAAATGTTATTGGAAATATTGTTTACCTATATAGCTAAGTGATAAGATAAATGATAAAGTATCCCAAAACTTTGTAAAATATCAATCTTTTCTCACTAGTATATATGATGTGATTTAAAATGGGTTATCATTTTAGTGGGATCATATTTAATAAAAATACTTATTAAATGAATATAAATTATGATGCCAATATAATTAAATCATCTAAAATAGATAAAATAGAGTCATAATAATACAACATGGAAATGAGAATAAATTTGGAGAAATGAAATATTAAAGGAACTAGCTTTATATACTAGTATACAAAATTAATCATTGTTCTTAATCAAGAAAGAATATTCAATGTGTTATAGCAACCCCTTACTAAATATCTAAAAGGTGAATTGATTCAACAAACTGATATGAATGCGTTGGATAATAATTTTAAGGACTTTTGGATGTATCTGTTATCATGATAGAGTCTATGGAGCCTGAGTTTTAAAAGAAACATGTGAATATGGACACATTAAAAATGGGGATAAATTAAAAATGATCTATCTAGAATATCCCATCCATGGAAATAGTGTGGTTTGAATGGAATTATATAGATAAAATATGTTTTTAATAAAATTTAATTTATACTCATGTACTCAATAATATTTTGTGTTTTAATGACTTCTAATGGCTAGGTACTCTTTTCAGGCCTCATCTAGATATAAACTTTACTATGAAATCATTATCGAAAAGGTTCCAATATTTTTGTTATTAACTACAATATGAATGAGTTGAATAAAATTTTACCAAATCTCCTCAATATTTTGAGGATGGATGAGTAAGATATGGGGGGATTTTTTATCCATTTTACTAAAATGAAAAAATTTAGAATCATTGTTTTCATGAATCACAATACACTTTGTATTTTACTTATACTAATTTTATGTTTTTTTAGTTCTATTTTTATACAGACTAAACATCCAATTCAAAATTTCCAACAAGATTATTCGGATGCATGTCTATTCTATGAATTATGAAATCACAATGAATTATTTCAATAGAATATAGTATTCCTTATATTTTTTTTATAACCAAACTTTAAGAACATAGATAATCATATTTCACTAATGTGTATAAATAAAGACTGAGTTTCAAGGAACAGTAGACACAATAGATGCAACATTAACAATAAAAAAATTCTTATTTGTGTTTCACTCTATCTTTGTGTTATTCGTAGATTTTATTGGTATTCATTTTCAATTTTTTAATTAGATATTCTGTTATTGAGGAACTAAATGTAAAATATCTATGTTCTTTTATTATAATCACTTATTCTCATCCTATGAGATCGATGATATTGTGGGGGTCAGGAATTATGGTATATTTTTGATGTTGTATTCAATGAAACATAGGGATGGAAATGGTTATGATCAAGTTGACAAAATATGAGCTTAGGTATAGATATTAATGTTACTGATTGGTTATCAATGAAGTTCTAGGGTGGAGAACTTTTATCTTTTAATTATGTTGATTGATTAAATTTTATTTTTAGAACTTTTCTACCATATATAGTTATGGATCCTCCTATTAATTTGGATTCAAATATAAGATTTATAATGATCATAAAATTTTGTTAAGTCCTTTATAATATACTTTAATGATGATTCAGGATATTTATCCTAAACTCCATGCATTATTAATTTTTCTTTGTTATTACAGATTATTTTTTAACATTTTTATGATCATAAATTCTAATACTTTCAATTTTAATTGGATTTATATGTTGTGCTCTAATATATTTAGAGTTTGTGACTTCTAAAAAGTTTACTTTATTGAGTGGGATAAAATTATAAGTTTTATTCAAATTTAATTTACCTTCCTATTAAATCTTTCATCCTAGGATAGCACTTGGTATCAAATCCAGTATCTATACTTTTTTCAAAACATATCTTTATTCATTTTAGTTTTTTATTTACTCGATATTATCCTTAAATTAACGTGTAGGTAGTGGAAATGAATTTTTTATATTGTGGGTTCACCAATAAGAAAATTTGAAAATTTAAAACTAAGTCATCCTTTGATTTTTTATGGGGTAGATTATGAATACTAGAGAAATCAGATGAAGACTTATGTAATTAACACTAGTGTATATTACTTTATAAAGGTGATAAAAAGTTATAAGATTTTATAGAAATAAATTTTGAATTAATCACATGTTAAGATGTTGGATTATCATTGTAATAAGGAAATTAAAAACTCTTTATTTTTTTTAATGACTATAAATATTTATAGTCAGATCTCATCATGTGAGATTGTGAATAAAATTTTGATAAACTAGAGGTTACAAATTTCATTAGTTCTAAAGTGTTTGAGACTATAATAACTGTGTTACAATTTGATTATCAAGATTTTGATTTTATTATAAGGGAACCAGTGGCTAATATAAATCAATGTTTCATGATGGTAGTTAATGGAAAATAATTTCTTAGAGAGATAGAAGTAATATTAGAATAATTATTTGTGAAAATCATTGACTTCTTACAAATGGAAAAGGAATCTAAAAGAAAAACTATAGCGAATATGAAACATAATATATAGTGGATCTTGGATGACCTAATTGGAAATTTAATACTATAATAAAATAAATTAAATGGAGATGTTTAGGAGGATAAATGGAATAATAGTTGGGTTTTTTTCTACTATAACTTTTGGTGTTATAGATTCTAGAAATAATAACATTAACTCTACTACAATGAAAATTTATAAATAATATTTAGATAATAGTTGTTAGAAATATAATGTGATAGAATTTTCTTAACTTATGAAGTTAATGAATATAATTATCAACTATAGAAACTTATAAAATGATAATCAATGTGAATAAAAGGAAATAAATGAAAACAGAAAATAAAGGGAATATTCTTATGAAGCTATTTATTATGATTGAAAGAAACTAATACACTTTATATAGGATTATTGTAAACTAAATAAGAAGGATAGATAATCCAAAAATTCAACAAATTGAAAGATAAATAAAATTTTAAGATTGTTTTCTTACACTGAGAGTAAAATTTAAGATCTGTATTATAACAGCACAGGTTTAAAAAAATCGATAGCCAGAAGATAATCGGTTTCTATATGATATTTTCTTAGAATGAATCAAGTTTTATAAAAATTGTAACTACTGAATATTTTAAAAAAATAATTTAGAATAATATTTTAATTTTAATTTTTATGATGAAGAATATACTACATCATTTAAAAAAACTTCTGAACATATGTCTTCCTAGAAGAAATATAAAATCATTTGAAGAAGGGCTATGATCAGTCTAATATGGAACTTGTTAAGGGTAATGGTGGAATTTATGAACTTATTCCGTATCCACATTATAATTATTATTATAAATATTATTATGAGAATAAAGGTTCATAATCAAATATTGAATTGAGTAATTATATATTATAAGTTGAAAATAAAAAACATAGACACTTTAAGGATTATAACAAAGTTAATTTGGAGGAAGCTAAGGCAAAGAGTGAGATGGATAAACATAATTCTAAATTGAGATTCAATATTTCTCCTATTTATACATCGGATCTAAATGAGTTTGTTAGACTAATTTATGACTTTGAAACCTTGACGAATCTATTTTATAATTTTACTTTAATAAGGAAGAATTTTTAAAAACATTTAAAATAGTTCAAACTAGAGAGGAAAATATTAGATATTATAGTAAATATATAGGAAGGTTTCAATATAGAAGTTTTCATTTTAATATGAACTACTTTATAATAAAAATAAAGTTATTTTATATGAAATTTCAAATAATTTGAAATTATAAAATTCATTGTTCTCTTAACAATGTTCATTATTTCAAAACACATAGAGAATTTATTTCAAAGGAACTTGCAGTTGTTAAACATAGAAGGGTTGGATAGATTTGTGAGAAAAATGTCTTATTTTTAAATGTTAATAAACTTATGTTTCTCTAGAAGTTGAATAATAAATCTATTTTTATAAAATAAGTTGAGTATTGATAGTAAAATAAATGGTAGTTCTAAACTCTATTTTTAATCATACTAATGGACCCTTTCATGTATAATATTTATTATATATTACTACTTTGAAGTATTTTCCTCTGTAATTTTATCCAAATATTTTAACTCAATCCTTAAAAAATGGGTAGATATTATGTTAACTTTTTATATAACAGCTTATATTTTTTAAAAAAATTTCCAAATGATATAAGGGATGATCTTTTGAACATATTATGAAACCATCATTATTGGATTAAGATCATTCTAGCGTATCTAAAGGTAACTTCCAAGAAACTTTTTATTTTATTCTTGGATTTCATATTTACAAAATGTTGGAGATAATTTTAGGTATGAATAGTAGAAACTCAAATTCATGAAGTATTGGATCAAAAATTATTCAACATATGGAATATTAAGATGTTAGTGTCTCTTTTCTTTAGATGTGTGTGACCTTGAAGGATTTAATTTATGAAATTTTGAAATTAAGATAATATATTTTTATCTATTTTATCCATTAGGTTTATGAATATTTAGTTCACAATAAATGAAAATATTATTTCTGAATTTATAATAATTAAATATCTTGCTTGATAATAACATTTTGAGGGATTCAAATACGTTAAACAGAATATGGGTATGATTAGTGTCAAAAATCACTTTCCTCTTATTAGTTTACACTTTCTTGAAATTGAGAGACTTATTAAGTGGGAGGACATTTTTTGTTTACATATAATTATAATAACTCTTTATATAGGTACTTAATATTATTTAGGAAAATGTTGAATGGATTTTAAAAGGTATATCTTAAATATATTTTGGAAAAAACTCATAACAGATTGTAACGACCCGATAAATGTACTTTCTTTATTTATGGATCACTTTCCTCCCAATAAATTTTTTTTATCTTTTACAATATAAGCATATATAATTATTTTTTTTCATGAGAACATCATTTTTGAATTTCGAATATCAAAATTTATTTATGGTGAATTTTTATTATTTTTCTAGGAAGTTTCATTTTTTTTATGAGTAGTATTTTTTATCACTAGTATTTTTTGGATGAATAGTATTTTATGAAAAGTATTATTATTTATGAATAGTAAAAAATATTTTTTAAAAAATAATTATTTAATAATAGATTCTGTGAAATGATTTTTGAAAAACAGACATACGCGGTTGCGATCAGTAAGATACTTGGAGTCTAATTTGATCAACTTAATTTTCGGTGAATAATAACCTACCCATTTGGAATAATAATGTTACCCATATGAATAGTAATTTTTACAATGGAATAGTAACCCCACCTAAGGAATTATAAACACATTGTATTCATCTTAAATGGTAATGTATTTTAATTATATCACAGTATAAGTAAATAAATGTTTTAGAAATTAGTAGTTAAATATAAGTATTTTATTTAATTTATTTTAATTTAAAATGAAATTAATTTTTATAAAATAGAGTTTATTTTTGAATTCCACACATTGAAAAATGTATTGGGTGAATTTTTGGGATTTTTTTTGAAATAGTTGATTTTTTTAGGAATAATAAAAATACAATTTTGAGTTTTCGGTATATTCAATGACATCGTAAATATGTCATAATGATGTAATGATTTAGATAATATGTTAGTAGAATATTATGGATTAAAATATGATATGATGTGTCCCAAGTATTCAATACCATGGGAAAATACCATGGGAAAGGCCATGGTTTTTAAAATACCACTACTGAGGTGTCCTTTGAAATTAAAAAAAAAATCTCCCTCTCTTTTACTATAAATACCCACCGACTCTTTCATTTCCTTTCTTGTGATGCCTTTTTAATTTATATTTTATTATATTTGGAAATATCATTCAATATCCCCATTACATTACATATTATTTAAAAATGGTGAGATACCTGTTTTTCTCTCATCATATCATTTTATAAATTTTTAAGTGTCGACATTAGCCTGTCGAAATTTCATAAGGGAATTATCAACTTCTCTTTTCATTTCAAGTTATCTTTTATGTAGTATGACTTTCAAATTTCCATAAAAAAAAATTATTTCCATTATATTCTGTCCCTAAAATGTATTATGAGTCTTTAATGAATGGGTTACCCCAATTACCTCTTTGTTTAATGTTTTATAAAACCATGCTTCATACTGTAATGTTGCCAAATTTTCGTCTTTAAATCTCTCTCTTTTTCTCAAGAAATCATTTTATTTTATTTATGTGAATACCTAAACCACTTTAACTTTCAAAAGTATTCATAAGTACATAAAAATTATATATTTGATTCTGTAATTGTCATACATAATGCACTCATTCTCTTTCCATGGGTTATAAATGACATAATGATCATGTTTTTAAGCACTTTTTAAAACACCATGATTTTGAAATGAAACCCATCTCTTTTATTCTCTATGGGTTATTAATGGAATTTTTTATTATGATCTAAGTGGATAACATTAAAATAAATACATATTAATGTTTTTATCTAATATCTCTCCAAATAATTGGGTAAATAAATTAATCTCTAGAGATGATAAGTTTTATGATACCTTGGTGAATAACCTTGGTAATTTGTATGACACCTTGGGGATGGACTTTAGTGATATGATTTTGAATGTCTAAATTAAATGTTATTTCCACATTTTCAAGTTCTGATTAAAGTTCATATTTTTAGGATATGCCTATTTCTCATGCATTTATGAAAATATTCATATTCTTATTGACATCTCTAAAGTTCACAGGTAAATAGTTTCCCTTGTTTACCTTATTAGGCCTTCTAATCACCCTTTCCTTTGATTTATGTCTCGAGGTTACGATATAGAATAAATTTAATTAGGATGAACGTTGAAGAAGACTTTCATGTATAATAGAATAATTTTTTTCATGTATTATGTACCTAATTTACAAGGCACTAAACTTTAAAAGATCCTCTCTTACTAAAATATCATGTAAAGTTATGTAATAAAATGGAGGGATACCATAGTTGTTATCAAAGGATAGTTTAGTTATTTATGGAAATTAAGATATGAAAATTTTAGGAATAACTCTATAGAAAATTTTAAATATAGTAAAACTTCATAGTATTGTGGTGAAATATAAAGTAATTGGTTTTCGAAAAAAAATTCCTATCTGGATACGAACAAGTGGATGTGGTTTTGGAACAAATGTATCTCAGGTTAAAACATGAAAACACCACTTTGAGAAAGACATGAATGGGAACTAGTTCATGAAAATAGACCTTTCTACACACCTGGTTTGACACTCCCAGGGGATATTTTTGGTTGATCACAATCCTTTTATGAAAAATTTAGAAGGATTAATAGAAAATTCAATTGTTGATAATGAATAACTTGTTTAACAATGATTTTTTAAGTCATAAAATTAATTTACAATTATAATATTTCAAATATTAACAAATTTATAATAATGGAAAATTGTGAAGATGCAATTTATTTAAGGGGGGAATGAAATGGCCATAAAAATGTACTTCTTTTATTTATGGATCACTTTACTCAAAATAAATTTTTTTTATGATTTAAAATATAATAACAAAGAATAAAATTTTATTTCATGAGAACAGAAATTTTTAATTTCAAAAATCAAAATTAATTTTGGGTGACTTTTTAGTATTTCTCTAGGAGGTTTCAATATTTTTGGGAATAGTATTTGTTGATGAATGGTATTTTTTTGTAGAATAGTATTATTTTTTATGAATAGTGAAAAAAAATATAAAGGATTATTAAATAATTGATTTGGCAAAATGATTATCGAAAAGCAGACATACACGATTGCTATTAGTATGATATTTAGAGTCTAACATGATCAACTTATTTTTTTGGTGAATAATAACTTGGCCCTTTGGAATAGTAATGTTACCCTTATAAAGAATATTTTGGACACTAGAATGGTAACCTCTCCTAATTAAGTATAAATATATTTTATTCATCTTAAATGGTAATGAGATATAATTATATCATAGTATAAGTAAATAAAAGTTTTAGAAATTATTAGCTAAGTATTTTTATTTTATTTTATTAAATTAAACATTAAATTAAATTATGTTTTTATAAAATGGAGTTCATTTTTTAATTTCAGATGTTGAAAAATGGTTATCGTGAATTTTGGAATTTTTCTGAAATAATTGAATTTTCGATGAATAGTAAAAAATAAAGTTTTGAGTTTTTGGTATGTTTAATGACTTCATAACTATGTCATAATGAAATAATAAGTTATATAAGATACTTTTAGACTCTTTTGGATTAAAATATTATTTTATGTGTCCCATGTTTCCAATTCCATAGGAAAATACCATGGTCAAGCCCATGGTTTTTCAAATACCAATAATAAGGTGTCCTTTGAAATTTATAAAAAGCTCCATATCCATTTCAATAAATACCCACCCATTATATTGTTTACTTTCATTCAAAAATATTTAAAATAGAATCTATGATAGTGTTACCTCATAATGAGTCATCCCAAGGTTTCCTTAAGCCCTCAAGGTCCCGATATTAGAGTTTTAGAAATTACTCTTCAAGGTAAGGGAATCAACCTCCCTTCACTTTTCAAGAACTTTTTTATGTGATTATTTTTTAATTTATATTTTATTATGTAGGGATATACCATTCTATATAACCCTTACTTTTCATATTATATAAAAATTATTAGAGACACTTTTTTTCTCACATAAATTCATTTTATGAATTTTTATGTGACATCGTTAGACTTTTAAAATTTTGTAAGGGAATTCTCAACTTCTCCTTTCCTTTACAGTTATATTTTACGTGGTATGTCTTTAAAATTTCCATACCATGTTCATATTTCTATTATATTATATCTACCTACTTTATTATGATTATTTTATAAATGGTTGACCCATATCCTCTATTTTTTTAATGTTTTATAAAACCATGTTTCATACTGTTATGCTGCAAAATTTTTGTCTCAAAATCTATTTCTTTTTCTCATTAAATTATTCTATTTACTTTATGTGAATACCCAAACCAATTTTACTTACTAGGGTATTCATCATTACATAAAAATTATTTATTTGATTCTGAAATTGACATACATAATACCCTCATTCACTTTTTGAGGTTTATAAATGACATAATGATCATGTTTTAAGCACTTTTCAAAACGCCATGATTTTCGATATGAAACCCATTTACTTTATTCTATATGGTCTATTTATGGAATATTTGATTATGATATATGTATATCACATTAAAATAAATACATATTAATGGTTCTCCAAAATATAATTCCAATGCATTGGGTAAAGAAATTAATCACTATAGATGACAAGTTTTACGACGCCTTGGGGAATAACCTTGAAAATTTTTATGACACCTTATGTATGTACCTTATGGATATGATTATGTTTGTATAAATTAAATTTTGTAGAATAAATTTCAATTTATGATTAAATTTATTATTGTTATGATATGCATCTTTCTTATGCCTTTATAAAATTCTTCATGTTCTTGTTAACATCTCTCAAGTTCACATGTAATATGATTCCCTTGTTTTCCCTTACTAGGCCTTAAGATCGCCCGTTCCTTTCATGTATGTCTCCAGGTTATGTAATAAAATAAAAATATTTTGGATGAACCATGATTAATCCTTTCATGTATAATAGAATAATGTTTTTTCATCTATAATGTACCTAATTTCCAAGACACTAATCTTTAAAACATCCTTTGTTTGTATAATGTCATGTGAAGTTATGTAATTAAATAGAAGAATTCCATAAATATGTTATTTCTTGTTTGACCCATGACACTCCTAAAAATGGACTAGATACCCTACAACCCACTAAATTGAGACTACGCTTAACTAAGCCACTCAGCTGGGCTGAGTATCAGGTACTATCCCTAGCCTGATGGGGATTTAATCTCTCCACCCTAGAGAATCGAACCTCAGACCGATAGGCTTAATAGCCACCATGAAGCATCTTTGGGGATGAAAAATTAAATACCTAGTAGGAAAGGGAAAATACATGATACTATGACAAGTTTAATGGAATAGTTGAGCACAGTCCTAGGTTAGTGGGTTGAGGGGTATCGGGTCCGTCGTCAGGAGCATCATAGGTCCAAAATTTTGGTCAATAAACCTAATGGTAGATATCATCTATATGGTATATTTTTTCAGAATGTGATCTACTATTTTATAAAGAACTTATCTCATTGTAACACTTATATATATATATATTATAGTTTTATTTACTCTTATATATGATTTTGTTTTACTAATAAATATGATTTTTACTTATCCTTACATATGAATATATACGCTTGTATACTATCATATTATTACTTTTATATGACACTAATAGTTTTCACGGATACTTTTTATATTGTTAGTTTCTTTTCTATTAACCCAAAGGGAAAGAGATGTTAAATCCAACATACTTCATATGAATTATGGGATAACTTTGAAATAATTTTTGTGGATAAGGTAAGGAGAGAAGTGAAACCCAGGGGGGGAGATGACTGATAGAATTTATCCAAACTTTTGTTGCATATCTCAAAGGAGAGTGTGTTTTATGGATATTACAAATAGTTTTATACTTTTCATTATTCCATCTGAATCTACCCCATTATTCATGCTTTATATATTTATTTATGTTTTACATTTTTAATATATTATGTTTCTACTTTTATTTATACCATCTAAATCTAACTCATAAATTATGTTTTTATCTATACTTAACTTCTTATTCATATGTTTTGGTGAGATAATTAAGGTTTATGTTTTTTTTAGAGCTTTATAAAATCACAATGTAACATTTCAATGGAAAATATAGCCAATTATTTTTTTGTTATAACTAAACTCAAAGAACACAGGTAATATTGTTACACTAATTTCTACAAATATAGAAATATATTTGAGTAATGATTGATATAACAGATTTTAAATAGATGATATAGATGTTTCTTCCAATATTCCTTTAATATCATAGTACTATTGAGATTTTTTATGTATATTTTTTATAGTGTTACTTATAGAATCAATGTGTGATGTAATGAATATAAAAGATCTAAGTTCTTTTATTGTAATACTTGATTCTAATCATATGACATTGATGAGTTTTCAGGTATAAGAATATATGTATCTTATGAATGCTGAGTTTGATGAAGTCTAGATAAAGACTTGTTTCTGATCAGGTTGATCAAAGCGGTATTCAAGGATAGAATTGGATATTGTCGATGAGGGTGTGGAACTTGTGTCTTTTGATTAGGTTAATCAATGAACCGTTTAATTTTAGTTTAATTTACTTTTTTTATTGTGTTATATTATGTAATGACCCGACCCCAAAATAAAAAATCTAGTGTATTATTTTAATATATTTACATGATTATAATAAATCAAATACTGAATGACCGGTCAGTTTAGAAATATTTTAAAATATATTACATACATGAACATTTAATTACAATTCAAAACATAAAACACAAAATAGATAATCCATTTAGAACACCATTAATCTTTTAGATTAACCCTACATATCAATCATAATACACCTCTTTTCATCCTAGGAAAGTAAAACATAAGGAAGGGGTGAGTTCAAATGCTCATTAAGGGTAAACAATATAACAGAATATATCTTAAATAAAGAAAAACTTTTAAGGTATGGTGTATAATAAAATCAAAAGCCTTTTAAAAAATATTAATCATAATATAAAAAGTAAAAATCAAATATTTTAATATAAACATAAACATAGATATTCTAAAATTTGAATAATCACATGTAGTATTAATAACTAATCTCATAAATAGGGAATTCGTAATGTGGTACATCTTAAACATACCATCTAGGATTCTTCCTAAAACCCATACATATTCGAGTAAGACATTATCCAAAATAAAAACTTATTTATCTCGTGAGACCAATCGATGCATAATGGGGTTATATCAAGCCCCTATAAAAACTTACAAAGTGCAATGCATTCCTCTTATAAAAGGGGTAAAACATAACTAACATAAACATTCAGATTAAAAGTAGAATAAAAAAATTCAATACTTAAAACATAAGCAACAAATGGTATTAAAATAGACAATCCAAAGTGAAAATATAAACTAATCCATTAAAGGGAATATGGTAAATGATTTATTAAGATATCAACTGTAATTAAACATAATATTCAACAATGTATGTCAATATAGATGAAAATAATATGACATAAACATTAAAAATTTCATGAGAAAATACCCTTTTATTACTTTGAAATCATTTATTTTAAAGACGTATAAACATTTAATTTGAAAATAATCTTATCATTTTAGCTTAAAAATGTTAACATTTCATGAGGGTGGAAAAATCCTCTTAATCTATATAATTTAAAGAAAACATTCTTCTCATACTTTTTCAAAAAAGTCAAAAAAGTACCTCGTATGGAAAAAAACAAAAATATTCATTTCAAACCATTTTATAAAAAGTAAAACATAGGAAAAAATTTATTGAAAAATCTATAGGGTAGTAGTAAAAATATTTTAGAAAATATTTTTATGAAACATGTACATTGACCATAAATATTACTTAGTAAATACTTACATATAACCAATCCCAAAAAATAAAGAGATTACAAAATTAACACTTATCATAGGTCTGATTCTTTCCATACATGTTTAAAAATCATGTATAGTGGTTTTAAACATATTATTAACTTGTACTAGAGTTATAATAAAATTTATGATATTATATATGATTAATTTATGACTTTATATTACTCATTTATTAACAATTCCAAGTTAAAACAATGTTTCGTATAATAACTGCTTCGTACAACTTTTGACTTGTAATATTAGTTAGATAATTATTTAATTACTTACATTATATAAAGAATGATTTATGTATCGTATATATTGAGTTTATAAATATATATATATATATATATGTATATATTTAAAAAAAATACAGAATGGAAAACACCATTCATGGAGACGGTAGGCCGTACATACGCATGAACGTTGTTTCTGTTTTCTTCTCGTATTGAAAGGAAGAAAGAAAATAACATATATATATATATATATATTATTCGAGTAGAATTTCTATTTAATTATTTAATAATTATTAATTATATATATTTTTATAATCATTATTGAATGGTTAGTATGGAGAATGAATTTCATCGCGTCGTGGAGACAGTAGGCCATACGTACGCATGAGAAACGATTTAATTCCCTTAATGGTAAAGTGGTAAGGAAAAGGACGGTATGTTAATTATATAGAATAAATATAATTTAATATTAATTATTTATATCCATTATATTTATCATTATACCCATCAAAATAATTATTGATGAAAAAAAAATTTAACCCCAGCGTGGAGACGGCAAGCCCTACGTATGTGCGCATGGTGATATTGTTTTTCATTGGGTGGATAAAAGAAGGAATATGGTTGTACCATAATCATAATGAAACCTTAGAATATATATTTTATTGGATTTATTACTTTAGTATTGAAACAACATTGGAAGAGGAAGTAGAAAAAGAAAATAACATTGAAAGAGTTGGTAAAACAATTACCTCTTCTTCGAGTATCTCCTTCTTATATGCACAGAAGTACTTATTAGGTGGGATTTATGCGCAAAGTATGGACTATAGAATGCATTGACTTAATTTTTTTGGATAAATGGGTAGGTTTTATCCAATCCAAATTTATTTAGAGGTGTGAATGAAAGAGAAGGTGGGGTTCCCTTTTATAAGAGAGGGGAGGGGCAATTTTGGAAACTCCAAAACTATTAATTTAATACAAATTGATTTTAAATTTAAAATAAATACAAAGTGAGTTATTTATAATATAATATGATTATGGTTCTAAATCCCCTCAACCAATTAATTTTATACCATTTTAGATCACAAAATAAACCTTATCTTTTAGTTTTAACCCTTAGTTAAACAATTTAACTCTTACCATGGAAACTTATATTTTACACTATAGGCTTAATATGGTTACAATAAAATTAAAAAGGAACCCCAAAAAATCATTTATGACATTAAACATTATCCTAGAAATTATGACTAAATATATATGTTTATTAATTTTTTATCATTTAATAAAATATTATTTATTTCAAAGTATCATTTATGTAAATTTTGACACTATTTATTACTTGACTTCTTAAAAACATCATAACAACTTTATCCCTCAGAATAAACTACATTAAGTCATACCTAACATTTCAAATTCAAAAAAAATATTTTATGGAATAAAATATTTAAAATTATATTTATTTTAGTATTATTAATATCATTTAATTGATTCTTATTTTAATAAATCAATTAAGGCATCATCATTGTATCACCATTTAATTTAATTATTTATTTTAAAAAAAATATAAATAAATTACCATGATATAGATAAAAATTTTATATTTCTAAATATTATTCAGAGCTTACCATATCACTTATTAAACCTCATATTAAAACTATTTTACTTGTTAAAAACAAAAGTATAACAAAATTGGATTTTCTTTAAAAACAATATCAAAAATATATTAAAGTCATCCAAGTGGATCCAAGTCTTCCCAAAATTAACGTAAGGATGATTTTGGTTGAAAAAAACTCATCTAATTAAATTAAGAAAATGATTAGGGTGATTTTATAATGCTTATAATTTTATGTTTACCCTTAATTACCTGATTTACCCCTAACCGTGGTAAAGAAATACTAAAGTTATTATTCACAAAAAAAATTGATTTTTTTCTTATTAGAGCAAAAATTTAACAGTTATTAAAACCATGTGTTTCCATTATTCAAAATTTAATTTAAAGAAATGGGAAAATTAAGTTTAATACTAATCTCGTAGATGTGGTGATAAGTCATGTAAAAGAGACGTTCAAAAGTTGAATAAATTTTTATATCTAATATTATTATTAAAATGAATTCAATGACCTACATTGGATTAATATATGTATTATTTATCAATTTTGACTTTAAAGTCAATTTAAAGAAAAATAATTATTAAAATGAACAGGTCAGTTTTTAACAATAATGCAGTATTTTTCACTATTCATCAAAAATTGAAACTTTTCTGAAAAAATAAAAAAACAATTACCCTAATATAATTTTAATACTGAGAATTCAAAAATGAAGACTATTTTGAAAAATAAAATTTATAAATTTCTCATTTTGGTTAATACTATTCATAACCACTTTTTAAATGGCAAGTTTGATAGATCGTAATGCGCTTGAACTTGGTGTTACATGAAACATAAGATATCAAAAAGATTAAATTTAAAAATATACATAATGTAAAATGTTAGGGTGTTACATTCTCCCCTACTTCAATAAAATTCATCCTAAGAATTTTTGAATTTGGGTTTGGTAACTATGGTTTGACTATTCAAAATTCTTTTATTGAATTCCCACATCAGAATAAGGGTCGATAAAACTTCCACTTTAAAATAAAGAAAGAGAAGTGTGAAGGTTACAATATATAACACATAAAACGGTTACATGTAGAAATACATAGACATGAAAGAAAAATTTAACCATCCAGTTCTAAGGGAGAGTGATAGAGAACATGGTTAAGTTAAATTTAACAATATCAAAGCTATAAATCTACAACGATCTAAGGGAAGATTTAATTCATAGGAAAAAAATACTAGGATAGAATTTTTGGTTTCAAGATCCTTTCCATAGAGTTAAAGAATTATTTTACTATTCAGATTAGAACATACTTTATTTCTTTCCATATTATAACCCTAATAACATACTTTTTTTATGCTTCGATCTATTTTCCCTTCGTCCCTTACACCTAGAAATGAAATTTCAAAAGTAATTTTTCATTACTAAATAACTTTTGATAAATCATAAGGCCCGTTAGTATTTCCTTTATCCTCTAAATGTTTACTGAAACCAAAAAGGTTATCCCAAAGTATCCAATAAATAATAGTTTAACCAAAAACAATAATATCTAATGTTCAAATTACTCGATTCCAAACATAATACTTTTCCAAAATACTTCTATCCAAATTAAAAGTCTAAAAAGGTCTCTAAATTTCCAAAATCAATTGTATCATAAGAATCCCCAAACAATGTAATGTATCTCTTATTGACACATTAAAAATATATTATCACCATAAAATATAATGAAGACATTCATGCCTCCAAATCCTTAGAAAAAATATTGTAGTACAATCATTTTATATCTCATTATTATTAAAATAATATAATAAAATAACTCTTGAATTAAAAAACACAAATACATTAACTATTCAACTTCGATTGTAGTAACAGAATAAGGTTGACCTTGACCCATTTTTTTATTTTGAGCTATATCTCATGGATTATTTGGATAATCATTTTCATAATTTCTCATCTCTTTATAATTATATCATTGAAATTTTATAGATTATTTATTTCCCTAAAAATCACGAGCTTGGTGACCATTGTATCCATGCTTGTAACAAATTCCCATTCCTTTTAGGAAATAACTACGGTGTTTTTTCCCAAAATTATCACATATTGAAAAATATTTCTTTCCCTTTTTCCCTTTATCCATCTCCTAATTCATCATTCTATTCTTCACTTCCTTTCCCTTAAATTATTAAGTCTTATAAAATTCTCTCTCTTACTTGATTTCACCTACGATTATATCTTCATATGATTAGAAAGATTGGAAGACCAATGCATTTCAGATAAATGGATTTAACCCATAAAATAAATGATCAACCTTACTCTCTAGGTTACGTATATAGTATATAGCATGCCTTTATAATCTTTGAAGTTGGATTCATATTTAGAAACATTTGAATCCTACTTTTGTCTCATATTAGAGAATTGTATCTCCGTATCCACTCTCTGTTCATGAGGGAAAAAAATTCAAAGAAAATTCCCTTAATATACTTCCATTACATAATTGAAATTTATTCAACCCCTTTCATGATTTGAGTTAGTGACCACCATTGATCCAAATCTCATGAGACATGATAAAATTCCATACAACCTTCTCCCTTTTGTTTCTTCCCAAATAAAGAAATATCTTCTCTAAAAAACATATCCATTGTTCAACTGCAAATGGATTTGTAGTTCCATTGAGTGTTGGAGGTTGTTGTCTAATAAAGCAGTCTAATGTTTTTCCTCCATTTTTTGGATCACAATGCACATACAGGTAAGGTTATTATTCATAACCTGGGTCAACTGTCTAAGTATAGCTATAAGTTTTTGGGCACCAGTTCCATCTCCATCTCCAAAATCATTATCTGTTATAGGTGGTAAATCCCTACATGGATTACGTTTATTGATACGGTTTCCATTCCTTCTATAAGGAACTATTTTTAAACAACGGATTACACTGGATTAGATCATAACATTATGAAACATAATGTATAATCACCGAACTAGTGAACCACATAACCAAAATTGAAAATTTATGTATGAGTAATCTATAAATAATAATCATAGTTTTTTGGGACTTATTTACTTTCAAATATTTCATAATTTTTTGTAAATAAAATGTCAATTATACTAAGAATATCCCCTAGGTGTGTCAAACTAGGTTTGCAGTAAGGCACGTTGTTGTGTAGGAGGTTACCCTGAGTCAGACACGGGACACCTTGTCAGATCTTTCACCCCTAAGTACATCTATTTTAGAACCATTTCCACTTATATTATCCAGATATAGATGTATTTATTGGAAGACCCAGGTAATCTCTATTTTAAAAAAAATTCTAGGATGTTCTTCTATAATTATTCTCAAAGTCTATCTTAGGATAATTCTCCATACTCAATTTTTTTCTAAATCCAATTTCCAAGGGTTCTACTAAACTTAAATTGATACCAACTTTAACACCCCAACCTTAGAAAAACAGAGCATTTACATTATTTTAATACATTGGCATAATTATAAGGACTCAAATCCCAAAGTACCGATCAGTTTAGTAGAATTTTAAAATAGATTACATACATGAACCTCTCATTCCAGTTAAAACAATAAAATAAAACATAAAAATACTTTCATTACACCATTATTCTCCTATATTAAACCTAAATATCATCCATAATACACATCTTTTAATCTTAGGAAAGTAAAACATAAGGAAGGGGTGATCTCAGATGCTCAATAAGGGTAAATAATATAGTAGAACCTATCATAAATAAGCCTAATCTTTTAAGGAAAGACGTATAAAAAACATAAGTCCTTTAAAATAATATTGAGTATAATATAACAAGTATAAATAAAATATTTCCATATAAACATACACATTCATGTTATATTAGTAGAATAATTACATGAACTGTCAATAACTAATCTCTAAAAGAGGGAATGCATACTGTGGGACATCTTAAATATACCATCAAAGCTTCGACCAAGACACCATACATAATTGGTTAAGAAGTTAGCTAAAACCCAAACTTATTTGTATAATGAGACCAATATATGCATATAGGGGAAATATTGGACCCCTCTTAACACTTACAAAGTCTAATTAATTTATCTTATGAAAGTTATAAAACATAAACAATATAAACATTCATATTAAAACTAGTATACGAAATGTCAATACTTAAACCATAAGATATTGGTGGTATAAAAAATCTAATACATAGTAAAAATAAAACCCAAAACATTAAATAGAATATGGTATATGATATATTAAGATATCAACCTCAATTAAACATAATATCCAACAAAGTATGTTGACATAAATGAAAATACTCTAATATAATAATTAAAAATTTCATGGTAAAATACCCCTTTATCACTTGAAATCATTTATTTTAAATATGCATAAACATTTCATTTGAAAATAATATTATAATACTATAAGGTAATATTAAAAACTTTAGGGAATCAAAATGGTGGAAAAATTTGCTTACACCGTATAAGTTAAAGAAAACATTCTTCTTGTACTTTTTCAGTCAAAAAAGTAACTCATAAGGAAAAAAATATTCCTTTCATACCATTTTATAAAAATTCAAACATGGGTAAAAATATATTTAAAAAATTTTAGGATATTAGTAAGATTATTTTGGAAAACATTTTTAAGAAACATGTATATAGATGATAAATATATCCAAGTAAATAGTTATTTATAAACAATCTCAAATAATAAAGAGATTGTGAAATTAAATTTTATAATAGGCCTGATTCTCTCCATACGAGTTTGAATCTTATATATATTGGATTTAAATATATTATTAACTTGTACCATAATTATAATAATATTTATGATATCATATATGAATCATTTATAACTTTATATTACCAGTTTAAAAGCAATTCCAAGTTAAAGTAATGTTTCATGTAATAACCGCATTGTACGTGTTTTCACTTATTATATTACTAAGATCATGATTTAATTACTAAAATAATATTAAACATGATTTATATATCATATATATTCAGTATATAAATATATATATTATATATGTAAATGAATACACTATTCATGGAGTTGGTTGTCCGTACGTACGCATGAATGTTGTCTTCGTTTTCTTATCGTATTGAAGGGAAGAAAGTAAATGATATATATATATATATATATATATTATTCCAGTATATTTATTATGTCATATATTTCATAATTATTCAGTATATATGTTTTTATAAACATTCTTGAATGGTTAACGTGGAGAATGAATGTCATCGCATTGTGGAGACGGCAAGTTGTACGTATGCATGAGGGACAATATTATTCCCTTAATGGTAAAGTGGTATGGAAGGGGATTGTTTCTTAACTATAAATAATAAATATCATGTAATATTAATTATATTTATTATATTTATCTTTATACTGATCAACATAATTAGTATTTAAAAAACAAATTACACCACGATGTGGAGTCGGTAAGTCATATGTACGCATGTATGGTGATATTCTTCTTATTAAGCTAAATAAAAGGAGGGATATGGTTGTCAAATAATTATAATAACACCTCATAATATATATGATACTGCATTTATTACTTTATTATGGAAAGAAAATGGTAATAGGAAGTATAAGAAGAAAATAAATTTGAAATATTTGGTAAAATAATTACATCTTCTTCAAGTATCTCCTTTTGATTTACAGAAAAGGACTTCTTTGGTGGGATTTATTCCCAAAGTATGACCTCTAGGATAAATTCAAGGAAGTTTTAAAGATAAATGGTCCAGTTTTGTTTGATAAAAAGTTCTTAAGATGTGTTAATGAAACAAAATGAGATGTTCCCTTTTATAAGAGATGAGAGCGGCACTTTAGGAAACTGTAAAACTATTAATTTAATTTAAATTTATTTTTGATTTCAAATACCTAAAAAGTGAGTCATTTAAAGTATAAGATAATTATGAGTATAAATAATCACATAAAATTAATTTTAGTCAAGTTCACATCACGGAATTAACCTTATATTTTTCCTTTAACCCTTAGTTAAACAATTTAACTCTTACCGTGACATTTAGTATTTTACACTATAGGGTTAATATAGTTACAATAATATGAAAAAAGAACCCCAATTGGATAATTTATTAAATATTTAACATTATCCTAGTTATTTTCGTGAAATATATATGTTTTTAAATTTTTTATTGGATAAAAATATATTATTTATTTTTAAGTATCATTTTTTTCAATTTTGACATTATTTATTACTTGACTTTTTGAAACATAATAACATCTTTATTCATTATAAAAAATAAATTAAGTCATACCTAAAATATCAAAGTCATACAAAAAAATTTATTACATCTAATATTTCAAATTATATTTATTTTAATATTATTAATATCATTTAATTGATTCTTCCTTTAATAAATCAATTACTGCATCGTCATTCTGTTACCATTTAATTTAATAATTTATTTTTAAAAATTAGAAATAAATTACTATGACGTAGATAAAAAATTTATCTTTATAAATTCAATTTATGGTTGACCATATCACTTATAAAAATTCATATTAAAAATATTTTCCTTGTCAAAATCAAAAGTATAACAAAATTGGATTTTATTGAAATATAATATCATAAATATATTAAAGTAATGCAAGTGTATCCAAGTGGTCCAAAAATACATCCAATAATGATTTAGGTAAAAAAACACTCATCCAATTAAATCAACACAAGTCTTAGGGTAATTTTATAATGCTTAAAATTTTCTTTTACCCTTAATTACCCGATTTACCCTTAATCCTGGAAAAAAAATAGCAAAGTAATTATTCAAAAAAAATTAAGTTATTACTAATAGAACAAAATTTTAATACTAATTATAACCATGTATTTCCATGTTTCAAAATTCAATTCATTGAAATGGGAAAACTAAGTTTAACCCTAATCGCACGGATGTGGCGAAAAGGCGGGGAAAATAGACGTTCAAAAGTTCAAAAAAAATTTACCTAATTCAATTAAAAAATTGGTTTCAATGAACTAAATTGTATTAATATATGTTTTATTTATCTATTTTTACTTTAAAATCAATTTAACTTAAAATATTTATTTAAATGAAAAATTATATTTTTAACAATAATCTGGTATTTTTCACTATTCGTCAAAAAATAAGGCTTTTTAGAAAATAACCAAAAATCCACCCTAATCTAATTTTGATATACTGAATTCAAAAATTAAGTCTATTTTGAAAAAAAAATTCATAATGTGGTTAATACTATTAATAACTTTTTTTAAACAGCTGGTATGTTAGATCAGAGTGTGCTAGAACTCAGTGTTGCATGCAATGTAAGATAACGAAGAGATTAAATTTAAAAAGAGACACAATGTAAAATCTTGGTGTGTTATATATTCAGAGTTTTTAACTAATTTATAGTTTACTTTCATGAGTGGGGGTAATTTTATGTTTTATTTAACATTAATTTAACCCCATATTGAAGTTTCATATTGGGAGATCAAGTTTTATACTCAAGTCATATATTGTCAGTAAAAGAAGGTAAAAGTTAAAAATATAAGAAGAATAAGATTAATAGAATGTACAATAATGTTTCTTCTAGTATCTATTAAAATTTGTTAAAATCTAATGGAGGTGTTAGGAATTAGTGGAATTTCTTCTATGTTAAAATCCAATTATTAAATTTTGATGGGTATATGATACCAACGGTATGCTTTACAGGTGTTTTAAATATAAAGAAGTTCATAATTAATGTCAAGTAAATGGATACAGATTAAAGTATCCATTCATGTAATGGAGTAAAGAGTTTTCACACTATGAATTCAGAAGTGATGAATTATTTTAAATCTTTTATGAATTGAAAATAATGATTACGTCTATAGAAAAACTAATTTTTCTTACATAATTGATAAATTATTTTAAAGATAAGTAACATAATAGTTATCCATTAAAAGATCGAAAGGTTTATTATATTTGAAAAATAGGGATTATACATCATGTATACATAATAAATTATAAACATTTATTTAAAAACTTCTTCTTTATCCTTCTAAAAACTCACGTTCTCATTGGTACATGTAGTCACCGTAGGATATACATCAAAGGGGTGCGTTAAAAGCCCAGTAAGGGGAAGGATAATATATCAGAAATAAGATACATGAATCAATAGAACATGGGTTATCATAATCATTATCATCATTTCATAATCATAATATCATCATCAAAATAATGAGAGAAACATTTGATAATGTAATGGAATGTGTCTATGTATAAAAATGAAACATCATGTCATAATGATCAAATACCACACATATCTATGAGCAAAGTCGGCACCATGTTCACACATAACAAATGTGAAAAATCATAACATCATCACTATGAAAAAATCTAGCATCATGTTCATGAAAAATAAATATTATCTAATGATGTATGACACATTAACCAATTAATTTTAGAGATATATAATTCCTAGCCCACCCATCACATCATAATATTTTCATTATCATGCAATCCACATAGAATATATAATAATAATGGTAATTAAATAACCAATGGAAAGGAATGGGTTTTATAAGAATTTCATAAATAATAATTTCATGAATAAACTTGGGGTTCCTAAAGAAAAAGGCAAAACATATTTGGCATAAACATCATCATTCTTTAATGAAGAATAAACAACTCATGTGGTGTACAATATGTTTTTTGGAAAGAAAAGTTTTTTTTGGAATATATTTTCATTTGCACTATAAATCAAGGTGGAAACATGTATATCCCTTAAAATAAGGTGAAATTATATTTATAGAATATTTTATTAATATCCATATCGAAGATTTTGTGAAAGAGGGATAACATAAAGAAAATTAGTTGGGTTTGAGAACCCCCTTACTTTAAATCCTTTTTTATTTAATCACTTTTCCACCTCATAAAAAATAAACATAGGTTTATTAAAACGTTGATAAGAAGTGAATTATTTTCATCTTTATTACTATTTATCAATTATAGTTATTTTCTTATATTACAAAATTTCTATCGTTGAAGTTGAAGCATTTTGGTATCATGTTTTCCTTAAAAAGTTCTCATTTTGCTTCAATTTCTCTATTTTGTGCAAGGTAATTTATACATAAGTAGAAAAAATTCTATCAGCTAAAAAATATTTAGTTACACCTTTATATGAAAAATAATTTATTGTAACCAACCATAGGTTTTATGATATTAAAATGATTGGCAATGTCATCATTGGTGATTAACCGGTCGTTGACAGGACATTGTCGAAAGAATGGGAAAGGGAAGTTTGAAATTTATACACTTCATAATTAATAAACATCCAGTAGATCAATGTAGTTAATAAAATTTTAGCATAATTACTAATTAATTTTATAATATTTGGTTTTTAATGGAATTGGTAAAACAAAATATAAGAAGAAAAATATATAAGGGTTTATCGAAATTTATTCTTTCCTCAGTGTAGCTTCTCTTCTATAACACTAAAAATACCTTTATATTTGGAGGTGGTTTACTACATAACGTTACTAGGTATTCAAAAGGTCCTGAGAATGAATATTTGGGAATATATTTAGCTTTTGAAATTAAGGGAAAGGTGGTTTTCCAAGGGGAGGGAGAGGGGAATTTTTAGAATAAAATATTATATCAAAGGTAAAACTTGTAGTAGTATATATCTTGACAATATATGTTATATATCAATATAATATAATTTTTTTAGGAATTTAAACCCCATTATAATTCTAATTTTATTACTTTATTAGAAAAGAAAGTGGAAAAACGGAAAATTGTTATTTTAAGGGATCACTTTTGACTTTAGGTATTGGGAATTGATTTTTAGGTTTTATAATTATGTTTATTGTATTTTAAGGAAAAAATTATGAAAATAAATATATTTTAGATGAATCTAATGTTATATAAATTATGATTTCATTATTAAACCATGAATGATCTAATTTAAGATACATCTGTTATGTATAAAAAATATATTTTTACCATTCACTTGAAAATTGATTTATTTCAAAAAATTACCAAAAAATTACCCTTAGACGGTTTAAACTTGATGATTTCAAAATTGGTATTTATTTTTGAAAAATAAATTTATAACATAGGTAGTTTTAATTTTTAACATAAAAATTATTATTTTTATGAAATACTTTAAAATACAGTTTATTAAAAATGTGCCTATATTTTATTTCAGTTTTTCTAATCATGATATTTACTTTTCAGCATTATAATATTTATATTTACTTATATTACTGATGAAAACCATAATTTATATTACACTTTAATATTTTTAGGTCAAATTACCATACCAATGGTCTGGTTACTATTCCCAAAAAATAAGTTACTATTCTCAATGGTTAGGTAAATATTCCCAATGATCAGGTTACCATACCAATGGTCACATTACTATTCTGATGGACACATTACCTCTTAAAAATACCACTTCATTCATTCAAACTATATTCTCTATGATTCTTCCCATGGTAATATTTTTTAATTTTCTAAGATAGTGATAGGTTTACTAATATTCATTTTCATTTTTATAGTGTTGGTCATGAGGGTGATGATTCTAACAGATTGGGGTGATCCATATTTTCTGATTTTATCTTTTTAATTTTATATATTTTGTCCAATTATAATTTTTTGTAATTTTAATTGGTTTTGTAGAAGACTAATGTAATGAACTTTTTTAATGAATTAAAGTGTTATTGGTTTCTCTGTATGATCTACGTATATAATACTTATATAATATAATATAATGCCCGGTTATTTATAAAACAATTATAATTTAAAAATTATAGGTAATTAAATTATTCACCCCTTTAGAAGTTTCATCCTTAGAATTTTAACTCATTTTCTCAGTTGAGAATATGTGAGTGTACTTCTATTTCATTGTTTCGTATGGTTCCATGTCACGTATTCATACTTATGGTTCCTCCACAACACTTTAATTAGGTGAGTTTTCTTGTTGTGTACCAATTTTTCTTTATACTCCAAGATATTCACCATCTTATCTTTATACAAGCAGTTATTTTCTATTTGTATCACCTTTGAATTCAGTACATATGATGCATCGGGTATGTACTTCTTCCAGATTGAAATGTGGAACACATCATGAACTTGATCCATATTTGATGGAAGTGAAATTCAATAATCCACTACTCATATATGATCAAGGATCTAAATTGGAAAATGTACCCAGGGATAAGCTTCCCTTTTCCTAAACCAAATGACTCTTCTATAGTGATATTCGAAGGAAAAATGTATCTCGAAAATAAAAATCAAAGTCAATTTGATGTTTTTCAATATTGAACTTTTTTTGACTCTAACCACCCCTTGCATGTTGTTGGATGGATTGAACCTTCTCTATTATCTCTCACACAAAATCAAGTCAATTAAGATTTCATTATCCAAATTTATCCCAAAAAATAGAAGTTGTACATGACTTCCCATATAGATCTTAATATGGATCCATTTTAATACTTATGTGGAAGTTGTTGTTGTGTGAGAACTCAAAAAATGTGGGATGTTGATCATATATACCTTTAAATTCCATTGATTAGGATCTCAACATGTCCACGACTATCTAAATAGTCCTCTCATATTCGCCATCAGTTTGGGGGTGATAATCCATAAGGAAATTCAATTTAATACTTGGATAATGTTGAACACTTATCTATAATTTAGATGTGAACCTTAGATCACGATCATAAATGATCTTAAGTGGTACCTCATGCATCCTCACCACTTTATTCACATATATCTTGAAAAGTTGTTGAATTAATAAATTTTACTTAATAGAGAAGAATTGGTAAGTCTTATTGAGTCAATATGCCAAAACAAATAACATGTTGTTTTTTTAATGTCTTCAAGAGACTAGTGAAAAATTCCATAGTGACATTATCTCATTTCCATGTTGTTTTAGGAAATATTTTCATCATGTCTTTAGACTTATATCTCTCTACTTCAACTTGATAACATACCAAGAAACTTTAGATGTACTCTGAAATTTCCTTCTTCATGTTTCCCTACCAAAAGTGATCTTGAATATCATCATACATCTTGGTACTTCTAGAATGGATAGAGAAATATCAGCTATGATCATTATCCAATAACTCCTTATATATCTTAGGTGATTAAGGAACACAAATATTAGTTCTAAACTGAATCACACCATCATCAACAATATATAATTAATGATGTTTCCCTTCCATAACCACATTCTCTTTATTTTGAAGATCCATGGCATTCCTTTATGGCTCCTTGATCATCTCTTGGATAGAAGGTTGGGAAATAATTTGGGAAAGGTTGGATGTGTTTCCTAACATTTTGAATTTTAAATCCATCCTATTTATATCCATTAAGATAGAGTCTTTCTTAATCCACGTCATGGATAGAGTAGCTGATTATTTTCTACTAAGATCACCAGCTACCTTGTTCACATTCTTGGGATGGCAGTGAATAGAACAATCATAATCCTTGATTATCTCTAACCATCTTATTTTACTCATCTTAAGATCCTTCAGTGTGAATACATACTTTATACTCTTATGATTGATATATATCTCACACTTCTCACCATAGAGGTAGTGTTTCCAAATCTTCAAAGTGAAGGTCATATCTGCTAACTCTAGATCATGCATCGATTAGATTTTCTCATAGATATTCAATTTTTGTGAGGAATAACCTATCAGTTTTTCATTATTCATGATTACACAACCCACTCCTTTATTTGAAAATCATTTTATATCATAAAACCATCTTTAATTGTTGGTAGTGTGAGTATAGGAATATGTATTAGCCTTTTCTAGAGGTCCTTAAATCACTCCTCTCATTATTTAATCTCACCATACTTTACCCCTTTATATGTTAACTTATCTATAAGGATATAAAATCGTGATAAATTTCTCACAATACATCGATAATAACCTGTTTATCATAAAACTGTATATTTTCATTACACTAGTGGGTCGGGTAGATTCCTCAATTAATTTTTTTTGAAGTGTCCATATAAATTCAATAACTCTTGATCATAGGCCCTAAGAATGCAAATTATTCTATCCAAAAGTCAAACTTATTGAACATAGAATATATTTTATTATTCCTAAAAGTCACTAGAACAATCCATAGATTCTCTTTATGTCCATCCTTACTCTTGGAGTAAATGATAATAAGGTCTATAAATACTACCAAAAAATTGAGGCAGTATATAAAGACTCTATTCATCAAATCCATGAATATTATAGGGGCATAAATACGTTTTAAGGGCATCATTATATACTCATAGCCTTTATACCGTCTACAAAAGGTATACTTATGAATATTTTCCTTCTTCATCTTCAATAGATGATATCTATAATTAATATCTTCCTTTAATAAGTACTGATATTCTCATATTTGATTGGAAAAACTGTCAATACTTGGTAAAGGATGCTTCTTCTTTATGGTGACCTTCTTAATCTCCAGATAACAGATACACAACTATATTGATCCATCATTTTTCTTTATAAATAGCACTAGCTCACCCCAACGTGAGGAACTGGGGAATATGAACCCTTTAACCAAATGATATTCAGGATTATTATTTAAATTCTCCAGTTCAATCATGGAAATCCTATAGGGGGTCTAGAGATAGTAGTGTCTCTATATATAATTTCAATTTTGAACTCTACCTCATTAACTAGGGGAATTATGAGTAATTCTTCCAGAAATACATCATTGCATTCCATTATAATGGTCATTTCCTCAAGGATGATTCCTTTCCTTTGACTCAACCATTTGGGAAAGGTATTCTTAATTATGGGCTATCAACACCCACACTATTGAGGTATTTTACAAAAGAGATTCATGATCTTCCCTACATTTTTAGAGGAGCATGGGATTGTTTAGAATATGAAAATAGCTTTCTTTTTTCCAATATTTTAGGTGTGATCTATATAATGAGAGTTAATCCATGCCAAGTATAGCACCAAAATCGACCTAGGTAAGGATTATGAGATTCATTGGCATAATATTCTCACATATTATAACAGGAGAATATTCCAACACTTGTATTGAAATTATTGTTCCACTAGGTGTTTTTACAAATATATCTACTTCATGGTTTCAAGGATTTGATTAAACTATTCTAGAAAACATTTAGGATATAAAGGAATATATTGATCAATAATATAATAAAACTATAGCCACTCTTGAGTGAATAGGAATTATACTTTGTAAAATTCATTTTCACACTCTACCTCAATAGTAGTAATGGAATAAGCTAAACCGTTTTTCTTTGGATTCGGTGGTTACTAATGTTGATTTCCCTCAAGGACCGGAAGTTTAGTTCACTGGATTTAATAGTTCCCTTTCTCCCTATAGTTGAAGTATTTAACTTTGGGTGGTTCATTATGAGGTTCCTTCCTCTCCTCTATTATATTGGTAGGGTTCATCATGTCTCTTTTACATTCATGATCTTAGTGGCCTTCTCTCCCACACATGAATCATTTCCTTGTTCCATTGAGGCAATTTCCATGATGCTTCTTACCAAATTTTTAACATGTGATGGGTTGGATCCTCTTTCCTCATTTTTTATTTGACCCACCAGCTTGAAACTCCATTATTATATTTTTATCAACATAACCATGAGACCATTATTTAAACTCCATCTTTAATTTAAGGTCACATCAAAAAAATTCTTCATAACTCTTTAAGTCTTGGATAACTGGATAATTTCAAAGGTTTGGTTTTAAACCATTTTTGAATATATATATTTTTCAAAATTTGTTGATTACAAAACATGAGGCATATCTTTCAATCCCTGTAAAGTTTTCCTCATAAGACGTGAAAGATTCAACTTCCTTTTTCTTAATTTAAATGAATTATCACTCCATATTTGTTCAAATATTTCAAACTAAATACTTTTTAACAATTATTTTTCTTAATGTCTTTAAATCCATCTCTTCCATTTCATCTTTCATATTTGAGTTTGTTATCATTTTCCAGCATTGATCTGTTTATCCAGATAAATTGTAAATAAAAAGAGTCACCTTATCCTTCTCAAAATATTGGAGCACATAAAATATATTATCCATTGAGTTAACCCACTATTCCATGAAAAGTGGAAAAGAAGACCTACAGAATGTTGGAGTTCATTGCTTCATAAAATACTCAATATCAGGTTTCTTCTTTTGGGGTGAAATAAGATATTCCATGTAGTTCAGGATATTGTTCATAGCCTAAGGTATCTGGGTAAGCATTTATCTTAAGTTTATAACTCCACCTCCCATGTAATTGGGAATAGTTTTTGCAAAATCATTACAGTGTCCCAAACACAAGTTGTTGGCCTGATTTTTCTTAGTACCCACCATTTTCTAAAAATAGGGAAGTTTGGAACAAAACATAAGTCAATAAAGCATGAATAAATAATTTATTATATTATTACATTAACTATAAAGACATATCTTATGGGATCCCAATGTTTAGAATTTTTCTAAAATGTTTATTTTATGATTTTTTGCATATACATTGAATTATACTTATGGTATTCAGTTAAATTTTCTAATCCTAATTCCCAAATTAACTAAAAAATACTCTAATACCAACTATAGTGATCCTACATTTTCATACATGACTATTAAAATATTTTAAATACAAAATAAATAATAGTTATACATTAAAGGTTTTAAATGCTTAGTATCTTGGAAAAAATAAGAGCATGCATCACTTATACATATTAAATAATAAAAATTTATTGAAAGACTTATTATTTTTTCATGTAAAACAACACATTCTCTTTATAAAATGTAGTCACCTAAGGATATAGATCAAAGAAAGGGGTGATCTAAAAGCCTAATAAGGAGATGTATAACCCAGTATAAATTTGAGATGTAAATCAATAGAACATGGGTGAGAATAATCATCATCATAATATCACAATAAGGGGATAATAATCGACATCCAAAGGGAAACATTTGATAAATTAAAGGAATGCATTGATGCATAAAAATAAAAAATCATGTCATAGTGGTCAAATACTACACATATTTGTGAACAAATATAACACCATGTTCATGTATAACAAATGTTCATAATCATAACAAAATCATTGTGAACAAATCCATAATCATGATTACACATAATAAATATTATCTCATGAGATACATCACATTACCCAATACCTTGGAAGGTTATATAATTTTAGGCCCAACCATCACATCAAAATATTTACATAATCATGCAAGCCACATAGAACGTATAGCAATCATAGTCATGAAATAACCCAGGGAAAGGAATGGGTTTCATAAGGATTTCATAAATCATGATTTCAGGAATAAACATTGGGTTACCACATGTAAAACAGAAAATATATTTGGAATAAACATCATCATTATTGATTGAAAAAGAAACAATTATTTGAAGTAAAAGAAGTGTTTTTGAAATAAATGAATTTTTGGAAAATCATTGTATTTGGATTATAAATCAAAAAAGAAACATGTATATCCATGAAAATAAAGTGAAATAATATTTTATTAATATTTGATGAATATTCATACTGAAGATGTTTTGAAATAGGGATAACGCAAAGAAAATGAGTTGGATCAATGAATCCCCTTTCCTTAAATCCCACTTTATTTCATCGCTTTTCCGCCTCCAAAATAATAAAAATAGGTTTATAAAAATATTAATAAATAAGTGAATAATTTTTATTTTTACCACTATTTATGAATTATATTCATTTTTTTATCCTTATTATTTTTTTTTAATGCCCCTAACCTAGAAGCCACTAAACTAGTGCTCTAAGCCAACTCACTACATGACTTCATGCGTGCCTCCCCATATGCCAAAGGTTTCTAGATAGTGTAAAGTGTTTCATAAGTCACATAGGGATACTAGTAATCCATAGCAGATAACATAATAAATAACTAAATAATAACCCAAAAACCCAAAACATGCATTCCAACTAACTTCCAAATAAGGTACAAATCACCAACAAATAGTTGATATGTCCTGTCATGATAACAGTGATAAAAGTGAAGGGAAACCCAAAATAAATACCAATAGATGAGTCCCCAAAATGGGACCTGACTCTAATTCTGGATCCTCATCCATGTACTCGCAAGCCTAGCTTAACTCCCAAGAATAATTCATTTTCCCTTATTCAGACCTACAATAGTGAAACATGTTCAGTACCCTACAGTGGCTCAAGAAGTGTATGAGTACAAATCAATAGGCTACCACCAATGGTGTTAACAAAATATTCAATATAAACTGATAGTTCGTGCAGGTAAACAAGAAAAATCTTAATTTATTAGGTAAAAATGTTTACATTATCCATTTCCACGTTAGTTCTATCTTTCTCATTTAGTTCATATTCATCACTTAATTAATTTCCATTACATGTTACATCGGTTAGGCATCTGTATTATTTAGACAACTACATTAGATAATCAATTACTAAAAATTTGGGTAAAATCAAGTTCTATGTCTCTCAAGGGCTAAATATTTCAAAACATTTACATCACACTTACCTTGGATCCTTAGTTTAGGTAATTTTATCAAATGCATTTGTTAGAAATATAGATACTTGACCCCTTCTCTAACTTGTACCTTATGGGGTGGGGTTTAGAGCCTCAGTCTAACCTGAACCATTGGTGCAGATTCTCATGTTTAATGCCCCAGAACTACCAATCCATGTTCAAATTCTTATTTATCCATTTATCACATGTACCATATCAAAAACCTTACACAATCAATGCACATAACATAAACATTTCACAATCCATTTAACACATAAATCATCCATATGATTTAACCCATTAGTACATTTTCCGCTTACTTAGCATAGCTCATTTAACCCATTTTCCATGTCATAAATTAACCAATTTATCATATTAAAAACTTTATATACGTTAACTCATTTCACATATTCAAAAATTTCCATACATTAACCCATTTGGCATGTTTAACACTTTCCACACATTAAATCATTTAGAATGTTTAACAATTTTATACATTATCCCCTTTACATATTCATCAATTCTATCATGTTATCCCATTAAAAACATTGATCAACTCACAAGCATTTAACCATTTAACATATTCATTTTTTCTTGTGTATTAACCAACTTATGCATTTCATATATATTTCATAAATCTCTTAGCACAATTTTTTGATTCGGCCCCACTCAATTCATGTTAAGACAAACAATCCCTTATTCCAATATCAACCATAAGAAACCACCACTATTGGTTCCAATAAAAATTCAAACTAACATATCAAAATTTTTATCATGGATATATTTCCAAATAAGTCAATTTTATGCTTAACACTACCATGCTCTATGTTTGAGAATGTTGAAGCACCCCAAGGGTGGCCCAAAAAAGGTCAAATCATCTTCAACGCATCCCATGAGGATCTTGAGGGTTCCATTTATTCATTTAGGAAACCATTTTACCAAAACCTATCAAAGGAACCAAAATCATGACAAGTTTCAAAACAATAACACAACTATATATGAAAAAATATCTAACAAAACCATGGGATATAACTTGTATACCACCTACCTCAAATCTGATGATGAACACACCCTTAACCTTTGAATTAGATCTCAATTTAAGCACCCCTTAAAGTACCATTTTTAATATCCATTGGAAAAAGTGAGTTTTAGGGATTCAGAAGAAGATTAAAAAATCAACAATCCCTAATCTGTAAAAGAGAAGCAAGAGGGAGATTAGACTCACCCGGAGCTTCAATCTGCAACCAATGGTGCTCTAAACGGACAAGAATAAAAGGAGAACCACCCTTGAGAAGCTTGGTTCTATTTGGTTTATCACTAGGTTTGAGAGGACAATAAATGAGGATTAAATTGGGTGGGAATCTAAAAAACTCGAGGGGGGGAATTAGAAATTCCCATTTTTTAAATGGCTCACAGTTTGGCCTTACTATTTTCCAAATTGTATGTATGTCTCTGTCCAAGAGGAGTTAAGTCACATGGTTACTTGGGGAGGCCTAAATGGTTTGAAAAATAATGTTAAAACCATGAAATAAGACTCCATCCAAGGTTTAATTGATTGGGTTCCCCTCTTGCATGGTTTACACTAACCGCACGCGAACTATGGAACAGGAACCGAATGGCCCGTTTTCCATTTCTTTTGTGTCATGAGCCCTCGAAACACCCCTGAACCTCCTCACACACCAAGTAAACATTTTTTTGGCCAAACATAAATTATTAAAATCAAAATTTACCTTTGCATGGTCCAAGATTATACAACCTCCGCACCTTATAACGACTCATCCTCGAACTGCACTTCCAATAATCACTGAGCCTCCGAGGAAAAGAGATCGGGACATTGTGCCTGCATATACGAATAAATGTCCCAAGTTTCTTCTATAACATTACCATACTTCCAAAAAACCCAAACTAAAGGTATGTTCTTTCTACTTAAGACTTTATTTTTACACTCTACAATACAAACCAGATAATCCTCAAAGTCGCATCTGCCTTAAGCTCAATATCCTCAACATCAATTACATGAGATGGGTCAGGGTGATACTGCTGAAGTTGAAACACATGAAAAATGAAAACCACTATAACTCTATGGAATAACCAATTGATACACCACTGGTCTGATCCTATCCATGATATCAACTGGCCACACATACCTGGGCACCAACTTACCATGTTTTTTAATTCAAAGATGACCAAACAATAAATAAATACAAAGAAACACAAAAACACCCACCAAAAACTCAAGAGTTTGATAATTCCTATCCACATTGGAATTTTTACTACTCTAGTAATTTTCCATACATTTTGGAATCAAATAAACTTGTTCTGACATCTCCTTTATGAGACTTGGTCCAAACAATTCTGATTCTCTGGTTTATATCCAACACAATGGAGATCAACACAGCCTACCATAGATCACCTTAAATGGTGCCATTTCAATTGTATCTTGGTAACTATTGTTGTAATAAAATGAAACAAGTGAAAAGTTTTTCTCCCAAGAATCACCAAAGTCTATGACACAAGCCATCAACATGTTCTCTAGAACTTGAGTGGTATGCTCTGACTGCCCGTCTGTCTGTGGGTAAAAATCTATACTCAAGTATACTTGGGTACCAATAATATTCTGTAATACCTACTAGAAGCAGTATGTGAAGCATATATCGTGATCTGAAACTATCATTCATGGAACCCCATGAAACCATACAATTTCCCAAATATATATCTCACCCAACTAATCCATAGTGAAAGTATCTCAAATTCGTAAGAAATGATCTACTTTTGCCAACTGATCAATGACTACCTAGATCACATAATTCTTATGAATCACCCTTAGAAGACCCAAAAAAATCCATCATTACATCATCTCACTTTCATTTAAAAATAGGAAAAGGCTACAAAAAACCACCAAGTTGGTGATGAATAGCCTTAACCTGCTGACAGGTAAGGCATCATTCCACAAAACACACAAACACTTTCTTCATCCTTGACCACCAATACTAACTATGAAAGTCTTAAAACATTTTGGTTAGACCAGTATGCACAGACCACTTCGATGCATGAAACTTATGAATCAACCATTTTTTCCTACATGTTGGTACAATAAAAAGTTGAGGAACATAAATAATCTCATCATCACAAATGGTCCAACTAGATGGTGACTCCCGACTATTAATATTTTCCTTTTAAGACAAATCCTTAAAATCCTCACATTATTTTCTCATGATCCGGATCAGATGTGTGGACTCAAATACTAAGGATTAATGGTCATCTTCCCTTGGAAATCCTATACCTCCAAGTCTATCTCACCAAACAACTCCATAATATTCCACTCTTAAATTGACTCCTGAACCACCATATTTTGAGTCTTCCAACTCAAGGAATCTATAACACAATTTATATTTCCCTATGTTTAAACTATCTAAAATTAAATGGATTGCATATATTCAAACCATATTTATTGATGAAGATTCAAATCACATAGAGAGAAATTTTAATTCCATATTTTACGAACGGTATACACCATAAACTATTCTCAAACAAATTGATGCCATCATAATTTCAGGGCATCAACAACCACAACTAACTTAAAATCATGTGTAGGGTACTTCCATTCATGAGGCCTCAACATTCGTGACCCATACACCACCACCATATCATCCTTCATTAACACTCCTCTAATCCCAACAACAGACGCATCACAAAAAAAAGTATACCGATTACCTATCTCATGTAAGACTACAATCGGTGTGGTTTTCAATAGCCTCTTCAGTTCCTGAAAGGAATTATCACAAGCCTGAGACCACTAAAACTTTATACCCTTCTTATAAAAACTAAAAATTGGTTCTAACAAATGAGAAAACTATTTGATGAACCATCGGTAATAACTGATCATCCCTATAAAACCTCAGACATCAGAAACATTATTGGGCTACTCCCAAGATACAACTACCTACACCTTCTCCATATCCATGGATACACATTATTTTGAGATGATGTGCCCCAACAAATTCACTTTATCAATCCAAAACTAACACTTTAATATCTTGTTTTATAGTTTATTATCTCTCAGTGTAAATAGAATTATGTCAAGAAGTTTGTCAGGACCGTCATGAGTTTTAGATTACACCAATATGTTATCAAAAAATAAAACCACACACTTGTATAGATAAGGATGAAATATATGGTTTATTAGATACAAGGACACTGCCGTCAAATTATACTACCTGAACGGCATCACCACAAACTCATACAACCCATATCTGCTCGTGAAGAAATCCCATGGTATATCATAAGCTCTCACCCTTAGATGATGATACCTTTATCTCAGATAAATCTTGTAGAACACTAAATAACCTCTCAACTGGTAAAATAGATCAACAATTCAAGGAAGAACGTATCAGTACTTAACTATCATCTGATTTAGTTTATTTTAATTGTCACAAAACTGCATCAACCCAAAAACTTTATTGCAATACAACACTGGAGATCCCCAAGGTGACAAATTAGGATGGATAAACGCTTTTTTATTCAAATCGTCCAACTAGGTATTAGGCTCTTATATTTATGATGGTGTCATTCTATATTCTAGAATTGAAACCAGTTCTTCTCCCGATTGCAATTTTATTGTGAACTCAAAATCTATCTCGTATGGAAAACCTGAGAAATTGGTCTCGCCCAAAATTTTCAAAGATTTTAGGGTTAAGCAGTCGCTTGAAGTTTTGCTTGGGTTGTGGAATCCATAGAGACCTAAGAAGTAACCTACAGACACGTAAATTATATAGATTGTTTTTCTATATAAATTGGCCAACATGGGTTGGTTTTAGATGGGTATAAGTGAATTCTAAGAGACATAAGTGAATTCAATTTAAAATAATGATTTGATCCTAGGTTATCACTTTGGGTGGATTAGATGCATGGCCTTTAAAATTATTTCAACTTCTTATATTTGAGATGGGTTAATTTAAGGATATAAAACAACATCATCACTTACTGGTTTAATGCCCACACACCCTAATACCAATCACCTATACACTTGAATTATCAAAGTTTTAATCACACTAAGTTAAAGGTTCTTATTATCACTTGAAGTGTGTGGCCTTAAATTCAACAAGGACGAAGGATTTTAAATATCTTAAAACAAAATTATCAATTAAAATAAGTGATTAAACATTAATAGAGTGAGAAATAACATCCAATCCATCCCATTTCTAATCCCTTGGATAAACCCATTGGTGGTCTATACCTCCATTGATTCTATGTTTTCAATGGAAGTGGGAAGTAGACTCACGAGGGAGGAAATGGAGAAGTAAAAAAACAATGAAATAATGATCACTCCACTATTTAGTGATTATATCAGAAGATTTGGTGTGAATAAATTCACACCTTGAGAAATTGGTGTCAATGTGATATGAATAATAACAAAATAAGAGAAAAGAAGAAACTTTATTAAGAAACAAAGATGAATTGAACAACTTACATGAGAAAGAAAAACTCAAGGCAACCAAATTGTAGTATAACATTACAATTAAACAATGCTAAAAAGATGATAAAGTCCTCCACCACCACTAACATAAATAGGAATTTAAAGAGGATTGTGTTGAGATCCCAATAGTAAAAAGGATCCCACTTGAGTATGGTAGGCTTAGGGTGGTGGAAAGTAAGGGAGAGGATACTTTTCCACCCTTGACCCGAAGTTGCAGCCAGCTTGCATCCACTATACAGAGGAGCCTAAATGACCTTCTAGATGGAATAATTGGAGTGGTCCATTTAATGAAAATTAATTTGTGGTTGTTGAGCTTTGATTAAATTGGTGGGATGTTTTTCTTAGCCATAGAATCTAGCCAAGAATTTTTTTCTCCAACTTGGGATGCCTAGAACTCCAATAAAACATCCGAATTGGATCTTCTCACCATTGGATGAAATGTTCTCCATGATTATCTATATCTTTAGTTAAATTTTAAGAATAATTGGAATTTTACCATGTCTTATAGAGTTTCTTTATTGGGTTTCACTCTAGTTCACTTCACCTAGAATGTTGTTTGTTCAAGTCCAACTTTGGTGGTCTTCCAATAAGAATATTCAAGTACTAAAAAAGTATGAATTGTTCGCAATGTAATGAGGGACCTAAAAATTAGAGATGAAAATAAAATATACATCATTGGGTATTTTATATGGTGTTAAAAAATGTACCTTGCAATAGAGAATTTTAAGAAGGAAATACAAATATAATATGAAATAATGTTCAAAGTGTAAAATGCAATAAAAATTTTGTTTATGATTAATAAAGCATATGAATATTATAATATAAAAAATGAATATTAGAATATTTTAGTGGCCAATCACACCCCCCAACTTGAGTTTTTATAGTCCCGAGAAAAATATATATCAACAATACGAAATTCTAATTCCCTTTTCCAAAAACATTTCGATACACAATGATAAAAAAAACCCTTATACCAAAAAATAATGAAACCCATAAAATCATTTAATACAAGATATTTTCATAAGAATTTCACAATCCCAAACCCATTATTTTTTTCAAATTCATTGCTACATTTTATCCAATTTCAATTAAGCATGATGAAGTGTTGTGTATCATAGTAGACATGGGGGGTTCATCTTTATTCAAGGGGGAATTATAGAAGTGCTAGATGGAATCACATTTCAATATTAAAATGATTATTCAAAAAAAAATGTATTTTTTTGTTTTTCTTGTTTTTATTTATTGTTTTCTTTGTTCATTAAGTTTTACATGGTAATTTAAATTGCACTCAATAGAGTCAACCAATGTAGCGTGACTTTGATGACGACTCCCAAGCTCAAGGACCTTAAGGAACTAAGTGAATACCACATACATGGGCATCATCTTGAGTTAACTCAGTCAAAAACAAAGTCAAATTACTAAAAATAGAGATAAAATTACTAACACCAAGTCAGAAAACTATGGAGTCACGATCCCCAAGTACTGAAATCCAAGCATTAGGTCATTTCATTTCTCTATGCACAAATTTATTGTTTTTTTATTGAATACTCATATTAAAACTAAAATGATCACCAAACCTATGCTTTTTATTTTGGGGACCCCATGAACTCAAACTAATACTCTACTATCCAATGGATGTGCGTTGTGATCTTTTTTTTATTTGGATGAAAATATAAATGATTAAATTACACAATAGATGGCCACACTTTCCAAAATCTATTCTCATGAAATTATAAGTGGATTAAAATCAGAATCAAGGAAAGCTAAATTATTTGATATTCAGTTTCCAAGTGTGTGATTTCTATTATCATGTTCAAGGTTAAAGAAATTCTTCTTCCACACATTTTTTATATACACACAAAATTAATAATTTTTTTCTTTCTTTTCACTCCCCCCCTCCAACTTAGAATAAAATTGTCCCCAGTGTTTAAGGAAAATAAAATTTATAAAGGGGTAGAGGTATTTGAGAAGATTTATAAAAGGAATTTGAAATATTAAATGTAGAACAAAGTCACCTGGTTTTTTGAAGATGAAGTTCATGACACTCTGGATTACTCCTTTGATCTCCATTTCACTCGGAGGGTTCCCTAGTGAAAAAGGAAAAAAACAAACAAAACAAAACAAAACAATATATATATATATATATTCATATATTTAAAAATGTAAAATATAAGTATATAAAAAAATTATAGAATAAGGAAGCACTATAAGTCATAGGTCAGTGGTAAGCGTGTTCCCCTATCTCCCTTCGGTCCTGGGATCGATTCCCCGTGGCATTTCCAGTTGTGATGGGGTTTTCCCCATGACCTACGTAGTTTCCCTATATATATATATAATTTTTTTTATATTTTTTTTATTTTAACCTAAAAACCCATAAAAATAAAATAAACTGATAATACATTGTATTTTTTTTAAATTTCTGGGTAAGGTATTACTCAGGGATCAAACCGTGCGACACGAATGAATATGATGTTCCCTTTTCATACCCATCCATACTCATAATAGAAGAAAAGGTCAACAGTCTACAGTACTATCATATTCAGAGTTAAGTATTTTTTTAATGTAAAATTTATTTATTGATAAGGATGATTCAAAATGATTGGAACCATGAAAACCATGGGTTGCCTCCCATTTAGCACTTTCTTTAACATTGTTAGCCTAACATGGATCCTAAATCTATCAATTTTTTTTCTGGTTCATAGGATGGCTCAATTAACTCATATTTTGTTTCCTATTTATTGAATGATTCAATGAATGGTTTTAACCTATGACCATTGACCATGAAAATGTGACCACATATGGGATCCTTAATCTCTACTTCCCCATGGGGGTACACATGATTCACTACGAATGGACCTGACCATATAGACCTTAACTTTCTCTGGTGTAAATGATGTTTTAAACTATACAAGAGCATGAATTTTCCCGGTTCAAAGTGTTTACCTTTCATATTCCTAGATTGGTAGGCTTTAACTATAGCTTTATTTACCCTTGAATTTTTATAATCCTCCATCCTAATTTCCTCAAGTTCATTAAGATCTAATTTCCTATTTGTTTCAGCCAAAGAAATGTTGAAAATAATTTTTTTGATTTCCCAATATGCCTTGTGATCAATTTCTATAGGTAAATGGAATTATTTTCCATAAACCCACCTATATATTGACATTCCTAGTATGTTTTTGATTATTGTACGATATTCCCAAAGAACATCCAAGAGTTTCTCGGACCAACCTTTTCGAGAGGGATTGATAGTTTTTTTCAAGAATTTTCTTAATCTCTCTATTTTCTAACTCAGCTTGACCAATGTTTTGAGGATGGTATGTAGTGGAAACGTTATGATAAATACCATACTTAGACATGAGTGAAGAGAATGGTCTATTGAAGAAATGGGTTCCTCGATCACTGACTATAACCCTAAGAATTCCAAATCGAGAAAATATGTGCACTTTCAGAAATCGGATCACAACATGATGGTCATTAGGATTGGTGGGAATGGACTCAACCTATTTCTACACATAATCAATAGCTAAGAGTATGTATAGGTATCCCCTATAGTTTTTTAAGGGTCCCATGATATCAATTCCCCAACAATCATATATTTCAATGATAATAATGGGAGTGAGGGAAATTTGATTCCTTTTAGAGAGGGATCCTAATTGTTGACATTGAGGAAAACATTGGAAGAATTGATAGGAATACTTAGTGAGTTCAGGCCAGTATAAACCACTTTGAAGGAACTTTTATGTGGTTTTCTTTGTGAAAAAGTGTCCTCTACATGCCTCTGCATGAAATAATCTTATAATTAACTCTTGCTCGGACTCAGGAACTCATCTCCTAATGATTTGATCAGGACAAAGATTGAAGAGGTAAGGATCATCAAACACATAGTGTTTGACATCAGAAAGGAAATTCCTCTTATATTGGGTCCCTATAAATTTTGGAATGTCACCCGTCACCAAATGGTTTTCTATGTCAGCATACCATGGGAAATAACTCACTTAATAGAGGTTCTCATCGGGAAATGAATCAGACATAGAAAGGTGATGTGAGTTGTCTTTGAATTCTATCCTTGATTGGTGATCAGCTATAATATTTTCAACACCCTTTTTATCCTTGATGTTTAAATTGAACTCTTGAAGAAGAAGGACCCACCAAATCAATCTATCCTTGGCATCCTATTTTTGGAAAAGGTATTTTATGCTTGAATGGTCGGTGAAGACAATAATGGGTGATCCCAATAGATAAGACCTGAATTTCTCTAAGGAAAATAAAAAAACAAGAAACTCTTTCTTAGTGGTGGTGTAGTTGATTTGTGCATCATTTAAATATTTTCTTGTACAATCAATTACACATGGATTTTTCTCACACCGTTTTCCTAAGACTAATCCTATAGAGAAGTCACTCGCATCACACATGATCTCAAAAGGAAGTTTCCAATTTGTATATTTCATGATAGGTGGAGATATAAGATCTGAATTGAGGGTAGATAATGATTCATTATAGCTTTATATCCATAAAAATGGAGCATATTTTACCAATAGAGCACAAAGTGGTCGATAAATAGAGATGAAATTCCTAATTAACCTTCTATAGAAACCATCATTCCCTAATAAGGACCTCACTTCCTTAATAGTTTTAGGAGAGGTAAGGTGAAGAATAATGTTTACCTTATCTTTATCAACTTTTATCCCTCTACCAGATAACAAATGGCCTAGAACAAGTCCTTCTTTTACCCTGAAATGGAATTCTTCCCAATTTAGGATGAGATTATTATCCTTGAATCTTGACAAAACCCTTTCAACATTCATAAGGAATCCCTCAAAATTATACCCAAATATTTAGGAGACATCCATGAATTCCTATGAACAATCCCCCACCATGCCCGATAAGATTCCCATCATGCACAGCTAGAAGGAACCAGGGGCATTACATAACCCAATGGGCATTGGCTTGAAGGAAAAAAGTGTTGAATGGAAAAGTGAAGGTTGTTTTTACCTAATCCTCTAAGGTGACCTAGATTTGATTATATCCAAATATTCCATCAAGGAATCAATAGAATTAATGACCCGCCACTCGCTCGAGGACTTGATAAATAAAGGGAAAGTAGAAATGGTCATTCTTGGTACAATACATGAACTTACAATAGTCAATACATACTCTCCATCCACTAATGACCTTTGTGGGGAGAAGGTCCCCATCCTCATTGGTGATCATAGGAATTTCATCTTTCTTTGGGAACACTTGAATTGGGCTTACCCAATCACTCTCACCTACGGGGTAGATGATACCTGCTTTCAATAACTAAAGAAGTACTTTCCTTACGACATCCATAAGATTTGGATTGATTCTCCAATGAGGTTGACAACATGGTTTGGATTCAGATTCAAGATCAATCCTTTGAGTTCCAATGAGTGGTCTAATCCCAGGAATATCAGAAAGGGTCTATCTAATTACTTTCTTAGGCTTTCTTAGGGCATCCAGAAGCATCATCTCTTGATTGGCTTCAAGAGATGAAGAAATGACAACAAGAAAGGATCTATTATCCAATAATAACTCATACTTTAGTGATGAAGGTAGAACCTTAAATTCAAGATCTGATTGGTTATAAATTTCAATTAAAATATGGGACATTGTATTGAACTCAGTTTCTTTTTTCAGATTTCTGGATATAATTGGTTCCTTGTGAATAGAATTTTCATCCACTAAATTTCCCAGATCAGTTTCATGAGTGGGAATAGACTCAATGTTATTGATTTAAAAAATGGTATCATTGATTGGTGATTCGATAAAATCATCAATAGAGATAACTGAAAGAGATTCAAGATAAGGCGACAAATTTCCCCCAAGTGAACAAATAAAATCAATCTCTTATTGACTTAAACATCCTCTAGTAATCCCTTGATGTTCCTCGAGATCACTATCAACACTACCAATCCAATTAACCTCATGGATCTCTTCATCATCCCAAATTTGAGAGTTTTCATTGTATATTTTCAAGTATAGACTCATGTTTCCAAAGGTGATGTTCTTGTTCCCATTTCAGAATCTGATAACAGATTTGATTGTTATAAGGAAGGGAAGAAAAAGGATGATTGGGGTTTCCTCCCTAATACTTAAGACTTGGTGATTTTCAAGGACAATGAATTCAGATAGGTAAATGAAATTTTAAGCTTTCACCAAAACATCCTTTAATATCCCATTAGGAAATTCAACACTACAATCAGCAAGTTGAAGAGTGATAGATTTTGGTTGGAGTTCTTCAATCCCAAACTGACAATACATGCCATGAGGAATGAGGTTCACACTAGCTCCTAGATCACAAAGGGATTTTACAAATTTGTTCTCTCCTATGTCAACATTGATGTATGGACATCATGGATCATTAAATATTGGAGGAATGGTCCCTTGAATGGTGGTACTCACATTATCAGCCTAAATGACATGGTTTTTATGTAAAAATTTCCTTTTAAAGGTGAACAAGTCCTTATGGTACTTTTAGTAGGTAGGAATGGTTTTTATTTCATCTAGAAGGGGGATGTTTAACTTAACCTGAGATAAGATTTACCTCAACGTCTCATTCAGTTTTGGTTTAGTTTTTCCTCTCATGCATTGAGGGAAAGGAGTAGGTTGTTTTATTGCTTGGTGTGGTTGTAGTTCCTTCACATTCGTATTGGTGTTTTTAGAATTGGTGGGTGCATCTTCATCATTTTTATGAGTTGTTGAAGCTTTTAATGGTTCTGGAATGGCTTTTTCAGGTTTCTCAATGGATTTCCCACTTCTTAAAATAATTACTGCTTTAAGTTGTTAATGAGAGTTTTTTGTGTAAATGGATTATCCCCCTTAAATTTGAGGATGATACTGCCTGAATAGGCATGGATTCTTTCCCAGTTTTAATGGTTTGTAGTTCATATTTAAGGGATGAGACTTCTAAGTTCATTTTCTCCATTTTTTTACACAACTTCTCATGGATTGGAAGATGGACATGTTGAGAAGGGGCTTGTGCTGGTTGTTTTATCCCAGGAGGATACTTTAGTTGTTGGATTGGTTGTTGCATGGATTTTCTAGATGGGTTGTTTGTATTGGCTAGGATGTTGTTTGTATTGGGCAAGTTTTGGTTGGAATTCTTTATGGTTTTGGAAATTTTGTGTAGGGTGGGTGTTTGGCCCTTGTAGTTGGCTAGGTTGTTGGTTATCTTACCAGTAGAAACATGGGTTGTTATTATACCTTAGGTTGAATGTATTTTGGTATTAGGGATTTTTGAAGTTTAGTGAATTGACTTCAACAGATGATCCTCCTATAATAACATATTTAACGGAAGCGATTTTTGGGAATTTGTAGGTCTTGTGGTCATGTTTGTCACAAATTGTGAAACTAGGGTCAACAGTTTGAATTTCGTGGACCTTCCTAAGATCGATCTGCTTGACCTTCCTAGTGAGTGCAGAAAGTTTCACCCTAAGGCTTTAATCCTTCCTAAGTGTGTGAATTCCATCATATTTGGGTGGCTTCTCATAGTAAGGTGATGTCCCCTAAGTTTGGTTTTTTTCAGCCAGTCCTTCTAGATACTCGTAAGCATCATTTGGGACTCTATTTTTAAAGGTCTCATTGCACATGATGTCAATGAATTGTTTGTTACCTGGGCCCAACCCTTCATAGAAAATTTGAAGTTGTTCTAGGATTTAAAATCCATGGTGAGGTACCTTTTTGAGTGTGTCTTTAAACATTTCCCAAGTTTCATAAAATGACTCCCCTTCTTTTTCAAAAAAATGTTCTTGATGCCCTTTTTAAGTGTAATTATTTTATGATGGGGGAAGTATTTTTTGTAGAATTATCTTTGTAATTTTTCCCTGGTGTGGATTGATGCAAGTCTCAGATTGTTTAACCAATTATTTTCACTATCCTTATGTGATAAAGGAAAGAGCTTCATATTAGCTGACTTAGGTGGATGTGGTGGGCACATGGTTTCAACAATGTCATTAAACTCTTTGACATGAAGGAATGTAATTTCTGATACCATACCAAGGAAGGTTGGAAGGTGGCTTAGGACATGAGGTTTGAAAACATAGTGGGATTATCCTAGGGCATCATGCCCAATGCAAGAGGTTTCATTGGTCTAGGAAGGTGTGAGGTATTCATTCATGGTTTGATCGACTACATTCCCAAAGTTTGGGGCTTCCACATTTAAGTTTCCATTTTGGTTCCCACCCAGGTTTATGAGTTGGTTTCTTTGAAGACATTCCATTGAAATGGGATCAATTTTTGACTCTGGAGTATTATGAAGATTAGGATCTAATGTAAATAGTTCCCTTGGTGAACTTGACTCTCCAACCCCAAGACTATCCACCCTAACTTGACAATTTGATTGTTCACGAGTGTAGGCGGACATGCGCCAAAAGAAAAAAAGAGAAAGGGAAAAGATAAAAGAATTTGGATGAGAAAAGAAGAAATGGGGGAGAATAGAGTGGGTGTTAAGATGACCTAATTGGGTCCCTATAAATGGCTCCAAAATTTGGTCTCTCTCAAATTTACCCAAGATTTTAGGGTTAAGCGGTCGCATGAAGTTTAGCTTGGGTTGTCGAATCCTCAAAGACCTAAGAAGTAACCTACAGACATGTACATTTTATGGATTTTTTATTCTATAAAGTTTCAAACTTGGGTTGATTTTAGATGGGTTTAATTTAATGCTAAAATACTTAAGTGAATTAAACTTAAAATAATGATTTGATCCTAGGTTATCACTTGCGGTGGATTAGACGCATTCCCTTTTAAATTATTTCAACTTCTTATATTTGAAATGGGTACATTTAAGGAGATAAAAAAACATCATAACTTTTTGTTTTAATGCTCACAAACCCAAAAAATAATCACCTATACACTTTAAGGATCAATGTTTTGATCACTCCAAGGTAAAGGTTCTTATTAGCACTTAAATTGTGTGGCCTTAAATTCAACAAGGGTGAAGGAGTTTAAAGATCTTCAAAAAAAATTCTCAATTAAAAGAAGTGATTAGACATTAATGGAGTTATAAATAACAACCAATAAATACCCTTGATACTGCATTGGATCAACACATAAGTGGGTTATCCCTCCATTTATTCTATGGTTTTAATGGAAGCGGTATGTAGACTCATGAGGGAGGAAATAGAGAAGTAAAAAAACAATGGAATAATGATCACTGCACCCCTGTGTGATAAAATCACAAGGTTTGTGAATAAATTCACACCTTGAGACAATGTTATAAATGTGATATGAATAATAACAGAATAATATGATAATAATAACTTTTAATAATAAACTAAGATTAATTGAACAACTTACATGAGAAAGACAAACTCAAGGAAACAAAATCACAGCATAACATTACAATTAAACAATGCACCAATGATGATAAACTCCACCAGCACCAATGACTTAAATCGGAATTTAAATATGATTGGGTTGATATCCCAATAGTACAAAATATACCACTTGAGTATGGTATCCCTAGGGTGGTGGAAAGTAAAGGAGAGGAGACTTTTACACCTGTGACCTGAAGTTGCAGCCAGCTTCCATCCATTGGAAATAGGATCCTAGATGACCTTCTAGATGGATGAATTGGAGTGGTCCATAAAAGACAAAGATTAATATCCTGATGTCTCCTAGATCTATGTAAAATTTCATCCCAAATTCATATATGGTTGTTGAGATAGGATTAAATTGTTGGGCTATTTTTCTGGGTCGCAGAATCTAGACCAGAATTTTATCTCCAACTTGGGCCGCCTGGAACTCCATTAAAACAACTGAATTGTCCATTATCAATGTTGTATAAAATTTTCTCCATGATGTTCTATATATTTAGTTAAAATTTTAGAATCATTTTAATTTTATCATGGTCATTACAGTCCCTTTATTGGAATGTTTTCCAGTTCAATTCACCCAGAATGTTGTTCGTTCAAGGACAACTTTTGTGGTCTTCCAATAAGAATCATCAAGTACTCCAAAAGTATGAATTTATCCCAATTTAATGAGGGGCTTGAAAATTAAATATGAAAATAAAATCAAGATCATTGTGTATTTTATATGGTGTTCAAAAATGTACCATGCAATAGTGCATTTTAAGAAGGAATTATAATTATAATATGAAATAATGTTCAAAGTGTAAAATGCACTAAAATTGGTTTTTATGATTAATAAAGAACATTAATATTGTAATATAAACAATGAATATATGCCTATTTCAGTATTTAATCAAAAATACTTATAAAATAAATCCTAAAATAAATCCAACAATGGAGTAAAGATAGACTTCTCTACTACCCCATAACCTAACATGAGATAAGCCACTTGGGTTATGAGTTCACCCTACAAATGAAAAACTAGACCAACACACACTACCTGAAAATCCCATTAAACATTATGGGTATAATTGTCTCCCTAAAGATAATTGAACATTACCATACGATTGTAATAGTCAATGTGGGCTTGGTACAACACCAACTGATCCACACCCAAAATCAAATCAAAACATTACATTTCAAGAATAAAAAAACCATAGAAAATGGTACCCACCAACCTAGAGAACACACCCCTTACATTACCAGAAATCATATGTTTTCACACCTAATGATGTATTGATCTACATGACCCCACACATACATTCCAAAACTAGATACAACATAACCACAAACTGAGTAGAAAAAAAAGAGTGAGAGGAAACTATGTCAAACAAAACACTAAAGGGTGTGTAAGCTACAAGGATCATACCTCAAACTAGTAATGACTCAGCATCACCAAATCTAGGTGTATATTTAACTGAATTAAGATGAAATTTCTCTCTACCCGGAGCCTTATTCTATATTCCTGATGTTGTACTTCCCTATTGGTATGGATTCTCTCACCCAAAAGTACCATATCCACCACCTCAATCGGTATGTCCATTCGAACCCCAACTAACAACCCAATAAGGGGTAATTGATCCCCTAACTACACTCAGAGATGTCCTTGGCCCTCCACCTATGCTTGGATGTCATGGGTTCCTACAGAACCTCTACACATTCCCTATACTTCCATACCCTTGGTTCTCAACTGTTGTTTGGGGACAATGACCACATATGTCCCCGACCTGTCGCATTGAAAGAAAAACCCATGGCCACCACTCTAAGATGATGGTACCATCTTCAAGACACTCTCCACACTTCCACCGTGATGAGAATTTCAAAAACGATTTTTCATTCCTGTATAAGCCACACCACTGGTTTGTGCAACTAAATCCCTGAACCCACTGCCTAGAGCCTCCTTTAAATTACCTTCAGAAATAAGGGCATGATCCACCACTTCTACAAACTGCTATAAATGGAATATGTTTACCGGAGACTTAATCTCATATATATTCCTATCTTGGAAACATATTTTCGTCACAGCCTTGTCTCCTACCAACACCATATCAAATTGTTGCAAGTCCATGAAACAACCTACATAATCCATCACTGACGTCATTCCTTGGTTCAACCTCATGAACTCCTCATCCCACTTCTGTCTTAATGTATCAATATATAATTGTCCCAAAAACTTTTACTTGAAATCCTTCAATAACATACCATCAGCATGTATGATACCAACTTAACCCTCTTCTTAGCTGGAGTCCCCAACTGGTCCAAAATCATCGGGATAGACTCTATCTAGAACTCTTCATCCTCAGGTCCAGCCACTCCGAAAAACATTGGAGGTTTTTGCAACTAAAACTCTATTTTCAGATCAAACATGCTTGGTACAACCTTCCATGGGTCCCATTCCATCATCTCTATAAAATGAGAAAATTTCTCCCAGAACTTCTCCTCTCCTTGATTACCCTGAACTACAAGAACTTCCTACCCCACTTCTGGATAAGCATGCTCTGCGACATCCTCTTATCACCCGACCAGTATGCATTGACATAGTGTAATCTTCCTACAATATCAAGCATGATTATTAGAACATATAACATATTTATTCCACAATTTACATAAAATAAGGATCTACACTAGCCATAACAACTCATCCCTTATTCATTATTCTAACGAATATCATCACACCTACAACACTTCCCTCTATCATATCCACCATAGTTCATGGATAACATGGGTAAACCAACACACTTAGATATAAATACTTTATTAGAAACATTTTTAAAACCATTCCATCTATTAAAATGAAAAACATTCTCCTTCAGGCACATTTCTATCTTTAAATTTCGATACAACTAACATTTTTAAATTATTCACAACTCATCATAACCAAAATTATAATTCATTTATGCCCCTATATTAAACACAATCATCTAACCATTCATTAATATACTTCCCTTTTACTCATTTTTATCATCTTTATTAGACACCATTTTCCTTGAATTTTAAAGAAAGTAAAGTTCATCCAATCCTTCATCTTCCACACACCCATCTCATGTGTGCTTATCATGATGAATTCCACCTATATCTCTAGGTTCCAAATATGATTCATGAATATACACCCCAATTTACTTTGGTTATAAGAAAAATAACATAAAACTATCACATCACTCAACATGTGTGTCATGACCCGCCTTCACCAAGATGAGGGAAGGGACAGCAAACTGCCAGACCCTTCCTTCCTTAAGTTAAAGGAGAGATAACGACCCCTAAGTAATGCCTTCAATAGTCCTAGGAGTGGCGACTAGCACCAAAGGTATAGAATCACATATAATATGGAATGCATTACCCTTTTTATTTAGTAGGAATGGGAGATATGATGGTAAAAACCCCAAAAAAACTCCAAAACTGAAGGTAAAAGTAAGACCAAAATGCATTCCCATATGCATGTTCAAAGATAAACCCATAAAAATAAAAGAAAAACTCCAAAGGGAAAGTACCAAAATAAAGAAAACAGTAATGAAAACTATCTTGACATCCAAGCTAGTACGGTCCCGTACGATCCCCAAAGTCCTCCAAGAAACATGAATGTAGTTTTATAGACATAGGGTCAATATATAGGTATACTTAGTTGGGAAAACCAAAATCTCTCGTGCACAAGTGGGGTGGTATTATAATGCCTCATAAGAAAAAGGATATAACCAAATCACCTATCAAGGAAACTATCCACCCAACCTCACCAAGGCACACTCCCCAAATAACAAAAGTCGGGTAAAATAATAGTAATAGAACATCGATGTTTGGGTACCCCACACCACCTTCCCACTGGTTATTGAAGACAAAATATGTGTCAGACCTCCCCCGCCATTCTCACCATAGTCCAACTACCATACCTATCCCGCACACACCTGGGCTATGAAAATTGCATGTCCCCACCCGTAGACACCTAGGACACCACACACATCCCCACCCGCAGACACCTGGGCCACAAAAATAGCTACCATTCCCAAATTCACCTAGTCTAGAATAACCGCTACCATGCCCAAAGACACCTAGGCCTTGTCCCTAAGATTCTTAGGAAACAAACCCTGTCCGCACACACCTGGGCAACCACCACAACGTACCCTGATCAAAGAATCTTGGGCTATAGTGGACCTCAGACCATCACATCCTACTCAAAGAGTCTTGGGATACTCAGGAGAGGGGGTAGAAAGGATATAATAACCATCCACCCAATAATATGTTGGGAAAAACACCCTCCCCCATGAAATGGGGGTGTTCAGCACGAAGTGCTCAACATGGGTGGGGTGTGAATAAGAAACACAAAAACTAAATTTATACACATAGGTAGGCAAGAACTCATCCCAACCTAAGGGTTATAAAACCATCCCATACACAAACACCCTCGTTACTATTCATTCATACAAAATCATAACAACAAAAACCAAGAACAACTCATTCCTAGAAAACAATTCCCCATTAAACTCATTCTTGTTATCATATTCAATTGATTCTAGTTAAATAAATCTTCACTGTTGGGAAACTAATAGTCATAGCCACAAGATAAGGAAGGAAAAATGGAAAATAATTAATTTAAGCATTCACACCCGATTCTCTTTTAAGGTCAGAACAACAAAAGGGATCCATGAGATCCCTCAAAGTACTAGAACCAAACCAATACCCATCATATAGCCCCACATGGCCTTAGGTAAACAATAAACAACTCAACAATAGGGGATTACATCCCCATCCATGTCACCCCACAAGGCGTCAAAAATAACAGCTATACACATCACTAGAACAGAGAAAGGGAGTTCTCAGATTTAATCACACCATTCATTAAGTTTTGACTTCTCATTTGGTTAACTGGGGTGATCACACAAGGACTATTGTTCGTTGGGAATCCACTTAATCAACTGAGTTTACGTGATTAACTAGTTTCCATGTTACAGACATTCATTCATAGGATTATCTAGAAAATAGAGGTTCGTTAGTGTGCAAGGAAGGACCACCAACAACCAAGATTTTCAGTGGACACAAGACCATACAATTCACATAATATAAAGGAAGATAAAAGAATACAGCAGCATCGTCATCATACACACCCCTTCATTCTTTAAAAACCATTTATTATCTTTATTAAGGTTTAGTTTCATCCATCCCTGAAGGAACATTATCATACCCACCTTGTATGATACACAGTAAAGAGAGATGAAGGAAAACCCTACCTGTATAATCAATGATTGAAGTTTTATTACTCCCGCCAAAAACTGGGGATGCCTGACTTATAGGGGAGGAACTCCAAGGACTCTAATAGTGAGTAGGAAAGGCTCTAGAATGGGCGTACAACTAGCCATGGTAATAGTGACTCCAACGCACCAAGGAAAGGAAAAGAGACCAGACAAGAAGAAGAAAGAAAATTTGTGCGATAAATGGCAAGATCTTGGAGTTACGGGATATGAAATCTTGAATGGATTTAATGGAGGATCGTGGTTTATCCACATGGTTGGGTGGTTACACACGATGGAATTAATTTTTATTTAATAATTCTCCTCAGAGAGGTGGTGAAAATGGTTAGGAGTTAAAGGGTTTCTGTTAAATGGGGAAAAACCATGTAACAGGGTCAAAGCAGAAAATTACGGGAAGAAGGGGTGACACCAAGGAAAAAGAAACACGTTTTGGTAAGTTAAGGGTTTCCCAACTCTTGGGGGATTTTAGATATCATTTATTGGATTTAAATGGCTTTCAAAGGGGTATTAAAACACTTTTATGTCAAAAGATACATTGCGGGAGAGGAACTGGAAAAAGTTAGAAAATGTAAGAACAAACATAGGGTGGGACACCATTTGGTGAGACGTCATAATGGTGCCACCAGTTTGGTGGAACACCGAAATTGGTTCCATCGCTTTGGTGTGTGACTGTGATGGTGCGACCAGTACAGTGCAACCATCATGGTGCCACTGTCACAGTGCCACCATTTCTGTGGAACCATTCGAGGGAACCGTTTCGGTGGAACCAAAATTTGGAAAAGTACTGGACTAGGAGGCTCTAGTCCATTACATTATATACCTCTCAAACTATTCCAATCCTCAAGAATCAAAACCAAAACTGAAGAAAAAATAGTCGTACGAACAACCACCTCACAAGATACCTCTCAGGAGTAAACCTACTTGACATATAAGAACACATATCCCTCATACTGATCAATTATAGAGTCACTTCTGCTCCCCTCCCTTAAGAATCCATACACACATGTAAAGTTCATACCATCCAGTCATACGGACTAGGGAGTCCCTTTCTCCATTCCATCATAATATCCACTTTGGGTGGCATTGACTCACCCATACGGATTTAATTGCATCCACCTTAATGTGTCTTGATTAGGGATCAGGTCCTCCCCTCCCCACAATCAGGACTCCTCACACACATTCAGAGAACAAATGACATCTCATAGTTATTAAGGTTAAGCATTACATCACAGTCAAGAACAAAACAACACAAAACAAAACTCAAAACATCTCTGGGTAATAGGCATACATATGTACCTCCCATTCCCAGGTACTCTTCTTGAGGCCTCCATGCCTCCATAACACACGAAACAAGGGAATGGTCCATCCACTAAGTACCCTCTCCTCAGAATCTTCAATCTTCACTGGTCACTCTATGAATGTTGCATCATCCTCGATATCCATCTTTCCCTAGTCAGGTACATGGGAATCATCATGTAGATACCGATAGAGTTGAGACACATAGAATACGTCATGCACCCTCAATAGTTGTGGTGGTAGCGCTAGCTAATAGGCCACTTCGCCAACTCGCTGCAACACCTCAAAGGGTTTAATGAACCTAGAATAAATATTACTTCCCCTACTAAACCTCTATTTCCCACGATGAGGGGAGACCTTCAAGAACACATGGTCCCCAACCTCGAACTCCAAGGGTCTCCTACTATGATAGGAATACTACTTCTCCCAGTCCTGAGCTACCTTCATCCTCTCTTTTATAATCTGATCCTTCTATGTCATGCTCTGAACTACCTTTGGGACATGAACATATGCTTCCCCGACCTCTGTTCAGTACATGGGTGAGCAACACGGTCTCCCATACAAGGCTTCGAATGGATCCATTCCAATGGTAGAGTGATAGTTGTTCTTGTAGAAAAACAATACTAGAGACAAGTGTCACTCCCATGATACCCTAAAGTCCAAAACACATGCTCGTAGCATATTCTCCAATGCCCGGATGGTCCTCCTTATATGCCCATCTGTCTAGGGGTGTAAAGCTGTGTTGAGTCATATATGGGTGCCAAAATCATGTTTCAATATTTTCCAGACCCATGAGGTAAACCATTTATCCCTATCTGAGACTATAGACCTTGGAAATCCATGAAACTGCACGACCCTGTCCACATACATTTGTGTTAAGTCTTCCACCACACTCGACTCCTTGATTGACAAGAAGTGAGATGATTTTGTCAGCTGGTTCACCACTACCCAGATATCATCACAGCCTCTTTAAACCCTAGGTAGTTCTACGATGAAATACATTGATATTTCATCCCATTTCTACTCAGTAAATCTAAAGGCTGCAATAGATCACCCAGAACACAGTGCTCAGCCTTCACCTACTGACACACGAGGCACCTTGCCACGAACCCCGCTACTGCCTATTTCACACCAAGCCACAAAAAGTGACTCCTAAAGCCTTGGTACATTTGAAAAATCCTAGGTTTACTTCCAGGGGTGAGTTTTGTAACTCACCAAGAAATCTCTCGCACATTTCCACTTGGATAAATAACTTTTCATCAAATAGAATCTGATTTTTTCCGTCTTCCGACCATCCTTCTAGTGCATTGCCCTGGCTAACACGATTGTGCATCACTTCAGCCTCCAAGTCCCCCCATAGGGACTCCTCCACCTTCTGAAATAGAGAGGAATTCACTATCATCTGGAATAGATAGCCTCTGCCAACCTCAACCCTCGCATCCAGGTATAGGGAATCCAACTCTTCCATCACCTTCCATGTATCTTCCAATTCTCGAACCACATCATTCTGTGAATTCCCACTCCAGGCATCAACCACCACATTCCCATTTCCTAAGGTGTAGGAAATAATGAAATCATAGTCCTGAAGAAACTCCATCCACCGCCACTGCTACAAGTTCAGGTCCTTTGGGGATAAGATATACCTCAAGCTCCTGTGATCCTTAAAGAGTACGAAGTGTTCCCCCGATGAGGTAATGTTGCCACAACTTTAGCGCGAACACGACCAATGAAAGATCCAGATCGTGGGTGGAATAGTTAGTCTCATGGGGACGTAATGGACTAGACCCATAAGATATCACCCCTACTATTGCATCAGTACACACCCCAGACCTTGGCCCGAATCGTCACAGAACACCTCAAACACCACCCCTTATTCTGGAAACCTCAGCACTAAAGAACTAACCAACTTCCCCTTCAGGTAACTGTAGGTTTCCTAACGCTGCTCGCCCCATACAAAAGACAGTTCTTTCTTGATCAAGGTTGTCAAAGGTGCTATAACTTAGGAGAAGTTGGGCACAAATCTCTTGTAGTAACCTGTTAGACCCAGGAAACTATCAACCTCTTCCACGTTCTTGAGTGCTTCCCAAGAAAAAACTACATCGACCTTTAACAGGTCCATTTTTATTCCCTACTCATACACCATGTGACCAATTAATTGCACCACTCATGTCCAAAACTTTCACTTGGATAGCTTCCCATAGAGCTAGTGTAGTCGGAGGACCTTTAAAACCGTCCTCAGATGCTCGGCGTGATCCTCCTCTGATCTTGAGTAGATCAGGATGTCGTCAATAAACACGACTACGAACCAGTCTAGATATTCTCGGAAGATGGAGTTCTTGTGCCCCATGAACATGACTGGTGCATTTGTAATGCCGAACATCATGACCATGAACTCAAAAAGCCCATATTTACAACTAAAGGCAGTCTTCAAGATACCCCCATACTTTTCCCTCAACTGGTGATATCCTGACCACAGGTCGATCTTAAAGAACCATTATGTCACCTTCAACTGATCAAAAAGGTCATTGATCCTCGGCATGGGGTAATAGTTCTTGACTGTCACATGGTTCAGCCTCTGATATTCTATACACAGCCTGAGACCACCATCTTCCTTCTTTGAGAACAAGACTGGAGGACCCCATGATGACATGATTGGTCGGAAAAAACCCTTCTTCACCAGATCGTCAATCTGAATAGATAACTCCCACAAATCAGAAGGCATCAACCAAAATGGAGCCATCAAAATAATATGGGCACCGGGTTGCAATTCTATCCCAAACTCAACATCACGTCGAGGGGGCAGAGTCACCACCTCTCTAGGGAAGATGTACAGGAACTCACTGACGATCCTCGGGACTTCCACCATCTCTGTATCTGCCGATTCTATGGACATCTCAACTAAAAATGAAAGAAGGGTCTCCACTTTCCAGCTACCCTCCTAGAAATCCCACTCGCCAATGAAATTCATATCTTGTCTGCCCATATCTGAAAACCCAACCCTTATTCGGAAGTAGTAAATAATAGTACACATAGATAACATCTATTTGATGCCTAAAATGACATCATACAGCTTCATATGTAGCAAAAGAAGTTCCCCAGTGGACTGAGGTGGCCCCAAAATCAGTCAGTATCCCTGGAAAACATAACACCAGTTGGTCTGACCTCCGACTAGAGTACTCAAAACTAGGGGACTGGGAAGTATGTTTGTGTCTAGACCCAGAGTATGGGATAGATTAGGTTCAACAAAGGCGTGTGAAGCTCCTGAAGCAAATAAGTCATAGGCAAGAGTGCTAAACAGGTTGATCGTACCTCCAATGACTTCTGGCCATACTGGAATTACGGCCTCTACGATATGCAACTTACCACGCCCAGCTCCTCTACCCCTCTTTTGTCAGCCGCCACCGTGACCAAGCCCTGGTTGAGGTCCCTGAGGAGCACCTTGAGTTCGGTCTCCTCCTACAACATCTTATCTCAGATGATAGGGAGCTCTCTATCCCAGTTTCTACTGGTGAAAGGTCCTGGCTGGAAACTACTACCGCTGAGGTGGGCGCCGAACCTTCCCACCCCCACTATACAACACTCGGTTCGAGCACTAATTCTAAAGGTTCCCATGACTACCACATATGAAGCATCTCAGTCCTAGTCCTGTAAAGAAAGGGCGAGGATCAGGAGATTGAAATTGGAACTGTTGAGGCCTACTCCCCATTGTCCGAAACTTAGAAGGTCTTGATGATGGAGGCCTGTTGTTGATGGCCTTCCCCTTTGATGAGCCCAAATTTCTCCCCTCTCGCATCACACATCTTAGTGTTTGCATCCTCTTCACCACTTCATCCTTCTTCTAGACCTCAAAGTATGTCGGTAGGGAGAAGGGAGTAACAGCATAATGGAGAGTAGGTCGGATTGCCTCCCTTAAACATCTCACCCAAGACACCTCATCCAAAAAAATGTCTGGACAAAAATGAAGGAGATACAAGAATTTGATCCCCAACTCCTTCACTAACTTACTCCCCAGCTGAAGGGAGAGTAGATCCTACCTCTTCTCACCCTTCATTATGGAAGAGCGAAATTCATCCCAGAACTCCCTCTCAAAGTCATCCCACAAAACCTCAGCCTCCCTCTTCTCCTTGAGATAGATCTTCCACCACTAACGCGCTACTCCCCTCATTTGACTGACTTCCAATGGAACCCAGTACTCAGCCAGAGACCAGGTCAAGCTGAAATCTTTCACCAAATCCTCAATCCAACTTTCAGTCTCAATGTCTAAGATGCTACCCTCATACTTCCTGAGGGTCTGTCGTTGAAAGGTACAAAGCATCTTCTATAACTGGTTATATCACTCCTCTCGATCATTCCTCCGCTGATCAACCTGATCATCATTCTAGGCCATTATCGCCCACAATACTCATTGTCATCATCCGGGTGCAATCGCTGCAAGGTAAACAAGGAATGCCTAATGTCACGACCCAACCCCAATTAACAAGAGTCGGTTCATTATTACAAAATATTGGCATGATCACAAAAGATCAAGTCTCAAAAGGATGATTAGTTTAGTAGCCTTGGAATCACTAGATACATTCATAAAGTTTACATTACATCATAAAGTGAAAAATACTACAACAAAATCTTGTCTTCATATCCCTTCATACTATCCCTGCAAGTTATTCATAAATTACTTCTCCACATCTTGGGAAAAATAAAACATTGAAAGGGGTGATCTCAGATGCTCAGTAAGGATAAAAATATAGCGAAAACTTTCATAAATAAGCATAAAAATTTAAGGCAATGTATAACTAAAACAAAAGCCTTTTAAACTTGAACTTCAGCATAATATGGCAAAAATAAAAAGAAATAATTCCATTTAGTTATTCACATGGATATTCTACTAGTCAAATAATCACATGCAATATCAATAACCACTTTCATAATGATGGAATGCATAATTCCAGACTATCATAACCACGTAGCCAAGGCCTCGTGCCAAGACTACAAATAAGATTTTGTCAAGGCCTTGTTCCAAGACACTATTTTGTCTCATGAGACCTACCGATGCATCTAGGAGCTATATCGGGCTCCACCCCTCACTTATTAAGTCCAATGCATTCCTCATATGTACAGGTTTAAACATAACATAAGCATTCGTATTAAAACCAGCATACGAAATGTCAATACTTTCTCCATAAACCATGAATGGTATAAAAATAACACATCCATAGTCAAACATATCACAAAACACTCAATACAATATGGAAGTTTAGTATCATAATAAATAAACTTCAAATAAGCCTCAAATCTATCAAAGGACGTTGACATAGATGAAATCAAAACTATTTGAGAGAAATATCTCTTTTTTTAAATCATTTAAAAGTCACATAGTTATAAAATAAAACATTTACTCTGAAAATATTCTTATAATCTTGTAAGGGAAGCTTAGATGATTTTATAATGGTGGAAAATAGCCGCACCCACTGTATAAGTTAAAAAAAGACATTATTACCTTAATTCTGTCGAAAAGGTTAAAAAGGACCTTGTTTGGAAAACAACAGAAAGATTCATTTATAAACTTCTTATAAAAAGTAAAACAATGGTATAAATGCCATTAACCCATATTCTGTAAAATAGTAAGAATGTTTTGAAATACATTTTTAAGAAACATGGATGTGGATGATAAAGAGGTCCCAGTGGATAATTACGTATAAACAACCTCAAATAATGAAGAGATTGTTAAATAAACCCTTACCTTGTACTTTTCCTTAGTAGATAGTATGTTAAACTCCTTTATAATAGTTAAAAAAAATTATTAAATTATACAAGAACCAAATACATAATTATGATATCATATGTGATCTTATAATAATGATTTGTTAATAATATTTTAGTATTATCGTCGTTTCGGGTGTTAACTTACTCGTTTTCTTTTATATGTTTTATTACATAAGTCTTGTTTGTTATGAATAGATTGTATCTTATTCATATCCAGAATGATATAAATTTCTTAAATATTACTTTTAATCATCAAATGAGAATTATTCTTGAATGGATATGATGGGGAATGAATCTCATCGCGTTCGTGGAGACGGTAGTCCGTACGTACGCACGAGCGACAATATCATTCTTTTGATAGTAAAATAATATATAATTGGATGGTATATCATATATAAAGAATCATTATCATGTTATATTTATTATTTACATGAATTACACATCATTATTATACTCATCCAAATAATAATATATTGAATAACAATTACACCACGACGTGGAGACTGTAAGTCATAGATACGCATGTATGGTAACATGTCATCCAAAGGATGGATAGAATAATGAATATAGTTGTACCATATTTATAACAACATCACAGTATATATAAGATAGTGGAGTTATTATTTTATAATGGAAATAACAAATAAGGAAGAAGTTGAAGAAGAAAGGAACTTGAAAGAGGGTGGTGAAAAAATTACCTCTTCTTTGAGTTCTTCCATTTGATTTGATCAAAAGGGATCCTTAGGTTAGCTTTAACCGTGTCTCTCAGATTTTTGAAATTCCACACACAAAATAGGTAAAATTATGTTTTATGAGAATTTCCAAATTCTCCTAGGAGGTTGGTAAAAGACGGTGAAAAGTTCCATAAAATTTTTATATATCTAAAATTATTCTAAACTAACTCCAATGAATTACACTGAACATATATAGGTATTATGTATCTATTTTGACCATAATTAAATTAAAATAAAATAAATAATTATTTAAATAAAAATTCGGTTTTAAACTATAACTCAGTGTTTTTTCACTATTCATCAAAAATTGAATGTTTTTGTAAAAATACCCAAAATTCACCCTAAGCTAATTTTGATATTCCGAATCCAAAAATGAAGTCCATTTTGAATGATAAAATTTATAAAAGTTCAAAAAGTGGGTATTACTATTCATACCAGCTGGTTTGATTGGTTGTGGTGTGTGTTAGACCTTGAAGTTTTGTACAACACACGCTACTGTATTATTCAAAGAGAAGTATAACATGGAAGTTTGGGGTGTTAAATTATCCCCTCCTTCAAATAATTTCATCCTCCAAATTTCCAGAATACTACAGCATGAAAATACTTAGGTGATTCTTTATCATAAGTTCCTCGGGTTCCCATGTTGCCTCTTCCATCTAATGGTTTCTCCATAGAACTTTTATCGGACAAGTCGTCCGGTTTCTCAGCACTTGTTCTCTTATATCAAGAATCCTGATGGGCTCTTCCCAATAAGACAGATCGGGTTCCAGTTCTAATTCCTCATAAGTGAGTACATGCCTTGGTTCAGGTATGTATTTCCCCAACAGTGATACATGGAACACATCGTGAACTTTGGAGAGACTTGGCGGCATTGCCAAACGGTAAGCTACAGCCCCAATTTGTTCTAGAATTTCGAAAGGTCCGATGTACCTGGGACTCAATTTACCCTTCTTACAGAAATGTATAACTCCCTTCCATGGAGATACCATCAAGAAAACATGATCTCCTACCTGAAATTCCAAATCCTTCCTTCGGTTATAGGCATAGCTCTTCTGCCTACTTTGAGCTGCTTTGATGTGGTTTTGGATTACCTTTACCTTTTCCATTGTTTCCTCCACCAATTCTAGGCCTACAAGTTTTATTTCACCAACGTCATCCCCAAAGTTTGGTGTGCGACATCTCTTTCCGTATAACGCTTCATATGGTGTCATCTGAATACTCAAATGGAAGCTATTGTTATAGGAGAATTCTACCAGAGGTAAATATTGATCCCACATACCCTAAAAGTCTAGTGAGAAAGATCTCAACATGTCTTGTAATGTTTGAATAGTCCGTTCTGATTGTCCATCGGTTTGAGGGTGGTGGGCAGTGCTCAAACGAAGTTCAGTATCCAAGGCCTTCTGAAGACTCTTCCAGAATCTTGAAGTAAAACTTGGATCACGATTAGAAAAAAACGATAGGGGTACTCCATGAAGTCTCACAACTTCATTAATATATAGCCTTTCTAGATGTTCCAGTGGTAGATCTTCTCTTATAGAAAGAAAATGTGCTGACTTGGTAAGACGATCAATAATAACCCATATTGGATCATTCCTTCTAGGAGTCTTTGGTAGCCCCATGACAAAGTCCATCATAATATTGTCCCATTTCCACTCTGGTATGGGAAGAGGTTCCATGACTCCTCCAGGTTGTTTCCTTCCAGCTTTCACTTGTTGACAAACCATTCATCTTGACACAAAATCAGCAATCTCCCTCTTCATGTTGTCCCACCAAAAATGTTCCTTCAAATCTCTATACATTTTGGTGCTCCCAGGGTGTATAGAGAAATTGGAACTATGAGAATTGTCCAAAAATTCCCTTTTTATATCAGGTATATCAATAACACAAAGTCTCCTCCCGAATTTCAAAATTCCTTCTTCATACACAAAGTCTCTCAATCTCCCATCATTCACTGCTTTAATCTTCTTTTTAAATTCCTCATCAGAGGTGTGAGAACTCTTAATTATTTATAGTAAATATGGTTTGGCAACCATTTGAAAATTCATTGATGTTTCACCTTCCATGGTTATTCCCATGTCCATCTTCACTGGATCCATGAAAATTGGATCCCTTTAAATTCTCATATTATTTAAAACTCCATGATCTTTTCTGCTCAAAGGATCTTCCACCTTATTTGCCTTCCCCAGGTGTTATTGTATCATACAATTGTAATCCTTGTTTAATTCAATCCATATCTATTGCCTCATGTTGAGTTCTTTTTGTGAGAAAACATACTTCAAACCTGTGTGATTAGTATAAATCTCAAATTGTTCACCATAGAGGTAGTGTCTCCATATCATAAAGCAAAGATCAGAGCTGCTAACTCAATATCATGAGTAGGATAGTTTTTCTCATGAATTTTCAACTATCGTGATGCATAGGCAATAAATCTATCATTCTGCATAAGGACACAACCAAGTTCTTTCTTCGATGCATCACTATAAATAACGAACCCATCATTCCCCGATGGTAGAGAAAATATAGGATCATTGACTAATCTTCTCTTTAGATCTTCAAAAAATTCTTCATACTCTTTTTTCCAAACAAATTTAACCCCTTTACGTGTGAGATTTGTTAATGGGTTATCAAATCGTTCAAAATTCTGGACGAAACGTCGATAATAACTTGATAAACTAATAAAACTGCGTACCTCAGTTATACTCGTCGGTGCACGCCATTCTTGGATTTCCTTGGTCTTAAAAGGATCAATAGAGATTCCATATTTAGAGACAATATGGCCAAGAAAAGAAATCTATTGAAGCCAGAATTCACACTTGCTAAACTTCCCATATAATTCATGTCTTCTCAGAGTCTTCAGGATAATGTACAAGTGATTTTCATGATCTTCGTAGCTTTTTGAGTATACCAGGATATCATTAATAAATACCACCACAAAATCATCGAGATATTCCTTGAAAACTCTATTAATTATATCCATGAATACAGAGGGTGCATTAGTCAGCCCAAAAGGCATTACTGTAAACTGGTAATGCTCGTACCTGGTTTGAAATTTTGTCTTCAGAATGTCTTCCTTCTTCACACGCAACTGATGGTATCCAGATTGAAGTTCAATATTTGAAAAGTATTGAGCTCCATGAAGTTGATAAAATAAATCATCAATGCGAGGTAGGGGATACTTGTTCTTTATTGTTATAGTATTGATCTCCCTGTAGTCAATACATAACCTCATAGATCCATCTTTCTTTTTAACAAAAAGAATAGGGGCTCCCCATGGAGAAACACTAGGGAAAATAAATCCCTTATTACTCAATTCCTCTAGTTGTTTCTTTAGTTCAACTAATTCCACAGTGGCCATTCTATAAGGGGTCTTTGATATAGTCTTCGATCCAGGAATTAAATCAATGGAAAACTCAACTTCTCATTCTGGAGGATGTCTAGGTAAATCTTCCGGAAACAAATCTACATATTCTTTCACAATAGGTACATCCTCTATTTGAACATTACTTTCCTCACCCACAGTCATTTCATTCTCGTCCTCCCCAATAATTGAATTTAGTTGAGCTACTGGGGGTGGATCTAGATAAAAATTAGGTGGTGACAATTCTTCTCTAAAGATAAGGTGTTCCTTATCATCATCATCAAAAATAGTAACCTCCTTCTTCTTACAATAATTTTTTTCACCATGGTCTGAAAGCCAATACATACCAAGAATTATATCAAATTCAATCATAGGTATGACGATGATATCAGTGGATAAAAAACATTTATGTGCTCTAATGGGGACTGATTCACAAAACATTGTTGTAATGATACTTCCCTTAGGAGTTTTAACTGACAACTCCCTTATTAAATCAAATTGGAAATATCTAATTTTCCTAGCAAACTGGGAAGATATGAAACAATGTGATGATCCAGAATCAAATAAAGCATTTGATAAACTTGAGGAAACCATTAAATTACCTATCACCATGTCTTTTGGAGCTTCTACCTCAGCAATAGTGATAGCATAAGCTTGGCCTTGATACCTTGGCCTTTTTTGAGGTAATTTCCCCTGACGATTAGTAAATTCATTTGCATAATGTCCCATATCCCTGCAATTGTAGCACTGGTCATCGGTAGCTTCCTTCTTCCCCTTGCAATCACAATCATGGTGGACTTTTTCACCACACTTCTAACAGACTCCCATTCCTTTTAAGCAAGTATCGTGGAGTTTCTTCCCACATTTACTTCTGGATGGATATTAAACTTTTCCCTTCTTCCCCTTATTTCCATTCCCAGAGTGATCAACAAATCTATTCTTCTCCTGCTTTTCTTTAAAATCATAAGACTTAGAGAATTCTTTTTCTGCCTTGATAGCACTTGAGAAAATATCTTCGAACAATGAGATGGTTTGTGAGTCTAATGCTCGACGGAGAAATGGTTTTAACCCATAAAATAGATGATCAATCTTACTTCATGGGTTATGTATTTAATCTCCATCATACCTTTCTAAACTTGTAAAGTTAGCCTCATACTTTGTGACATTCTCATAATCCTTTTGTCTCAGACTTAGAAATTTCCTTTCCATATCTGCTCGATGGTCACGAGGAATGTATTTTTTTAAGAAAAGTTCTTTGAACTCCCTCCATTACATATTTTATACTTCCTCGTCATCCTTTGTGTTTTGAATCAAGGACCACCATTGATCAGCACCTCCAGTGAGACGGTAAACTGCCATGATAACTTTTTCCCTTTCACTACTCCCCAAAGCCTGAAATATTTTCTCTAAGGAATTTATTCACTGCTCAGATACTAAGGGATTTGTACTCCCATTGAACATTGGTGGTTGTTTCCTCATGAAGCGATCTAACATTGATCCTCCACGATGCGGATCAGGGTGCTCCATACGGGTAAGGTTATTATTCATAACCTGAGTGAGTTGTCCTAGTATGGTGATTAGCTGATCAGCACCAGTTGCATTACCAGCTCCACTATAATTATCTTGATTAGGAGGTAAATCCCTACATGGAGTACGTGCATTGATATGGTTTCCATTTCTTCCACTAGGTGCCATTTCTAAACAATGTCATAAACTAGATCAGTTTATGAATCAAAATACATAATTCCATACTTGTAAAACACTTAACATAAATTGAACTATTTACAGATATAATCCATAATCATAAAAATGTTTTCTTTTAGGAAGTATATACTCATAAACCCTTCATAATGGTTTTTAAATAAAATTAGAATTATCCTAATCATATCCCCAGAGAGTGTCGTAACCAAGAGTGCAGCACGGCCCAATGTCGTGCACCAGTTCTCGTTCGAGTCTAGCTCAAAGAGGTGTTTTTGGGTTTTACCCCTAGGTACATATATTCCAGAGCCGCCTCTACCTGCTCATATCCAAACAGGGATGTATTGCTCAGAAAAATCACAAAATCTCTACAATACCAAAATTCTAGGAAGTTCTTCTATACTAATCCTCAAAGTATATCTTTGGGCTATGTGATCTAATCAGAGTTTATCTAAATCTATCTTTCAAGGTTTATACTAAACCTCTATCTGATACCAACTGTAATTCCCTGACCCCAGTGGTCCAGAGTTGGTGCATTATTACATAATATTGGCATGATCACAAAAGATCAAGTCTTGAAAGATAGATTAGTTTAGTAGGCTCGGAATCACTAGATACGTTCATAAAGTTTACATTACATCATAAAGTAAAAACTACTACAACAACATCTTGTCTTCATATCCCCTCGTACTATCCCTGTAGTTCATTCATAAATTACTTCTTCACATTCTAGAAAAAATAAAACATTGAAAGGGGTGAGTTTAGATGCTCAGTAAGGATAACAATATAATGGAAAGTTTCATAAATAAGCATAAGCATTGAAGGAAATATATAACTAAAACAAAAGCCTTTTAAACTTGAACTTTAGCATAATATGGCAAAAATAAAATGAAATAATTCCATTTACTTAGTCACATTGATATTTTACTAGTCGAATAATCACATGCAATATCAATAACCACTTTTATAATGATGGAATGCATAATGCCAGACTATCATAACCACGTAGACAAGGCCTCATTCCAAGACTACAAATAATATTTTGTCAAGGCCTTGTGACAAGACACTATTTTTTCTCATGAGACCTACTGATGCATCAAGGAGCTATAGCGGGCTCCACCCGTTACTTATTAAGTCCAATGAATTCCTCATATGAACAAGTTTAAACATAACCTAAGCATTCCTATTAAAACTAGCATACGAAATGTAAATACTTTCTCCATAAACCATGAATGGTATAAAAATAACACATCTATAGTAAAACATATCACAAAACACTCAATAAAATATGGAAGTTTTGTATCATAATAAATAAACATCAAATAAGCTTAAAATCCATCAATTGATGTTGACATAGATGAAATCAAAACTATTTGAGAGAGATATATCTTTTTTTGAAATCATTTAAAAGTTACATAATTATAAAATAAAACATTTACTTTGAAAATATTATTATTATCTTGTAAGGGAAGCTTCGACAATTTTATAATGGCAGAAAATAGCTGCACCTGCCGTATAAGTTAAAAAAAGACATTCTTACCTTAATTCTGTCTAAAAGTTTAAAAAGGACCTTGTTTGGAAAATGATGAAAAGATTCCTTTATAAACATCTTATAAAAAGTAAAAAAAGGGTATAAATGAATTTAAACCATATTCTGTAAAATATTAAGAATGTTTTGAAATACATTTTTAATAAACATGGATGTGGATGATAAAGAGTTCTCAGTGGATAATTATGTATAAACAACCTCGGATAATGAAGAGATTGTGAAATAAACCCTTACCTTATACTTTTCCTTAGTTGATGGTATGTTAACATCATTTATAATAGTTAAAAGATTGTTATTAAATTATACAAGAACCATATACATAATTATTATATCATATATGATCTTCTAATAATTCTTTGTTAATAATATTTTAGTATTATCGCAGTTTCGGGTGTTAACTTACTCGTTTTCTTTTATATGTTTTGTTACATAAGTTGTGTTTGTTATGAATAGGTTGTATATTATTCATTTACAGAATGATATAAAGTTCTTAAACATTAATTTTAGTCCTCAAATGATAATTATTCTTGAATGGATATGATGGGGAATGAATCTCATCACGTTCGTGGAGACGGTAGTCCGTACGTACGCACGAGCGATAATATCATTCTTTTGATACTAAAATAATATATAATTGGATGTTATATAATATATAAAGAATAATTATCATGTTATATTTATTATTTACATGAATTACACATCATTATTATACCCATAAAAATAATAATATATTGAATAACAATTACACCACGACGTGGAGACGGTAAGCGGTACGTACGTACATATGGTGACATGTCATTCAAAGGATGGATAGAATACTGAATATGGTTGTACCATATTTATAATAACATCACAGTATATAGAAGATACTGGAGTTATTATTTTATAATGTAAATAAAAAATAAAGAAGAAGTTGAAGAAGAAAGGAACTTGAAAGCGAGTGGTGAAAACCTTACCTCTTCTTCGGGTTCTTTCTTTTGATATGATCAAAAGGGCTCATTAGGTTGGATTTATGACTAAAGTAAGGCCTATAGGATGAAGGGAGGATATTTTAGAGGGTATTTTGGCATAGGTTGGGCGATCCCAAAAGGCTTTGAAGGTGTGAAATTGAGATAAGGGTGGTTCCCTTTTATAAGAGGGGTGAGGGGCACCTTTGGAGAAGCTAGAAATGTTATTTTATAATAAATTCATATTCAGTTTCTAATGGCTAAAAAGTGGATTATTTAAAGGTTAAGGTGGGGATAGATCTAAAACCACTCAACTAATAGGTTTTAGACAGGTTTGGGTCACTTTATTAACCTTATCTTTTAGTGTTAACTCTTAGTTAATTAGTTTGACACTTACCATGTCTCTTTTTATTTTTATATTATATAGTCAATAAACTTACTATAAACTTCCAAGAGACCCCCAAGTGGTCCATTAATGATACACCTATCATTACTTAAGTCTCTTGGAAGAACCTTAGTTTTTTAGAAATATAATATAAAATAATAATATAATATTTTTTTTATAATCTCTTTTATGTCAATTTTGACACTATTGGGAATTTTTTTTTTGATAATTTTATAACAGCATTATTACATCGAAAACAATTTATATAATTAGTCATAATATGTCATATTAACCTATAAAATTAGTAGAATTCATAAAAAGTCTCAAATTACATTTATTTTGATATTTATAATAACAATTATTTTAATATTTCATTAATTAGGAAATTATTGTATCACCATTGTGTCATAAATAAATTAAATTATTTAGTTTCTAAAAATTATAAATAAACTACCTTTATGTAGGAAATATTTTTCTCTTTCTAATGAATATTTATAATTGAATTTATCTTATGTATAACCCTATATTAAAAACGTTTTCGTTATTAAACTTTGATTTTAACTCTTTTAACTCTTCTTTGAATTAAATAATAATAAATGTCCTAATCTAATCCAAGTGGACCTAAATGATAATATTTTATTCCTAAGGTTGTTTTTGGTCAAGATAAACTTGTCCAATAGAATTAGAACATATTTTAGGGTAATATTAATATCATTTTTACCCTTAATTACCCTATTTACTTTTAACCGTGGTAAATAAAAGTAAAAAGTTACTATTCACCAAAAATTATTTTTATCCTATTGAACCAAATTTTACTCCTTGATATTAACTATGTCTCTCAGATTTTTAAAATTCCACTCACAAAAGTGGTAAAATTAAGTTTTATAAGAATTTCCAAATTCTCCTAGGAGGTGGGTAAAAGACGGTGAAAAGTTCCATAAAATTTTTATATATCTAAAATTATTCTAAACTAACTCCAATGAATTACATTGAACTTATATAGGTATTATGTATATATTTTGACCTTAATTAAATTAAAATAAAATAAATAATTATTTAAATAAAAATTCGGTTTTAAACTATAACTCAGTGTTTTTTCACTATTCATCTAAAATTGAATGTTTTCAGAAAAATACAAAAAACTCACCCTAAGCTAATTTTGATATTCCGAATCCGAAAATGAAGTCCATTTTTAAAGATAAAATTTAGAAAATTTCAAAAAGTGGGTATTACTATTCATAACGGCTAGTTTGATTGGTTGTGGTGTGTATTAGAAATCAAAGTTGCGTACAACATGCGCTACTGTATTATTCAAAGAGAAGCGTACTGTGGAAGCTTGGGGTGTTACATCTAATCACGAGTAATGTAGAATATTTATTTTAATTTTTTTCTTCAAATTTTTATTTATTTAAACTCCCAGAACACCCAAAACAAAAAAGAACACAAGCCATTATGATGCATGTACCTTTCCTAGGGTCTCTACCCTACAATCAGTGTAGCCTCACTTGGTTGTTCGGTAGGTCCGGAGTGCCTGCATCAGATCATGGGGGGCCTAAGATCTTGTGTCCTAGTCAGTCTTCCTAAACTATTTCATGCACCAAGATTTCCTAAAACTTTTTCCCTACCACCCCATGCAATCCTTACTATTCCTAACCCCGAGCTACATACTATCTCTCAACCATCCCTCTGATACCATCCTGTCATGACCCACATTCACCAAAATGAGCGAAGGGACCACAAACAGCCAGACCCTTCCTTCTACAAGTTTAAGGAGAGATAATGACCCTCGAGCCTCGCATTTAATGGGCCTCGGAGTGGCTAATAGCACCTAGGGTATAGAATCACATGTAATATGGAAGGCATTGCCCTTTTAATTTAGTAGGATCGGGAGATATGATGGTAAAAACCCAAACAACTCCAAAAGTAAAGGTAAAAGTAAGGCCGAAACCCACTCCCATATACATGTTCAAAGATAAACCCATACAAGTACAGTAAAATCTCCTAAGGGAAAGTACCAAAAGAAAGAAAACAGCAATGGAACTATCCCTACGTCCGAGCTAGTACGGTCCCGCACAGTCCCTGAAGTCCTCCTGGAAACCTGAAAGTAGTTTTATATAAGTTGGGTGATTATAAAGGTATACTCAGTATGGAAATCCTAAAGCTCTCTTTCACAAGTGCGGAGGCATTATAATACCTCGTGATAAAAAGGAGATAACCAAAGAACCTAGAAAGGAAACTATCCACCCAACCTCACCAAGGCACACTCCCCAAATAATGCAAGTCAGGTAAAATAATAGTGATAGAACATCGATTTTTGGGTACCCCGCACCACCTTCCCATTGATTATTGATGATATCATGTGTGTCATACCTCCCTCGCCATTCTCACCATAGTCCCACTGCCATACCCCACCCGCACACACATGGGTTACAAAAACTGCATGTCCTCGCCCACAGAAACCTAGGCTACCACACAAACCACCGCCTATAGATAACTGGTCCACAACAATCGCTACCACGCTCGAAGTCACCTAGGATAGAATAACCATTTCCACTCCCGAAGACACTTGGGCCTCATGCTAATGATTCTTTGGAAACAAACCCTACCCGCACACACCTAGACCAACCACCACAACATACCCTACCTGAAGAATATTGGTATATAACGGACCTCGTGCCATCACATCCTACCCAAAGAGTCTTGAGATAACCAGGAGAGGGAGTATAAAGGAAAAATAATCAACCTCCTGATAGGATGTTGGGAAAAACACCCTCCCCCATGAAATGGGGGTGTTCGGCACGAAGTGCTCAACTTGGGTGGGGTGAGAATAAGAAATAGAAAAACTAAATTTGTACGCATAGGTAGGAAAGAACTCATCCCAGCCTAAGGGTTCCCAAACCATCCCATACACCAACGCCTCATTACTATTAATTCATACAAAAGCATAACAACCACAACCAAGAACAACTAATTCCTGGAAAACAATTCCCCATTGAACCCATTATAGTTATAATATTCAAGTGATTCCATTTAAAAAATCTTCACTACTAGGCAACTAACAGGAATAGCCACAATCCAATGAAGGAAAAACAGCCAAGATGTAATTTGAGCATTCACACCCAGTTCTCTTGTAAATTCACAACAAAAAAAGGACCAATGAGATCCCTTGAAGTACTAGAACCAAACCAAGACCCATAATACAGCCCCACAGGACCTCAGGTCTACAATAAAAAAATCAACAATAGGGGGATCCCATCCCCATCCATGTCCCCCCATAAGGCATCAAACAACACAACCATACACATTACCAAAACAGAGAAAGGGAGTTCTAAGATTTAATCACACCATTCATTAAGTTTCATATTTTTGTTTGGTTAACTGGGGTGATCACACAAGGATTCTTGTTCATTGGGCATTCATTTAATCAACCAAGTTTATGTGATTAACCATTTTACATGTTACAGCCATTCAATAACTGGATTATCTAGAAAACCAACATTAGTTAGTGCGTAAAGAAGCACTACGAGAAAACCGCCGTTTAGCGGCAGTTTTTTCGCAGCGGTTTTAAAAACCGCCGCGAAATGCGTTTCGGGCTAGCATTTCGCGGCGGTTTTTAAAACCGCCGCTAAACGGCAAAAAAAATATTTTTTAAAAATATTTTTTTTATTTTTTTTTATTTTTATTCAAGGATTAGCGGCGGTTTCGGTAAAACCGCCGTGAAATAAATGAAAAAAATAAAAAAACGTGAGAAACCCCGAAATCACTAAAACGACCATAACTTTTGATCCGGGCGTCCGTTGAAGCGCCACGACCAGTCAAATCGAAGCTCATGAAGAGATATAGAGGCACATATAATCAAAACCGTGAGACGTTCTAAGGTGTGGACGATATTAGAGTTATAAAAAAGTTGAAAAAAGTTCTCCAACTTCAAACGGCCATAACTTTTGCTCCGGGTGTCCGTTTGGGCTCTACCACATATCAAATCGAAGCCAGCGAAGAGAGCTACACACCAATTTGACACAAGAAATCTTCTGTCGGGTTTTTCGACCCCAAAAATCCCTCCAAAGGCCTCCAAAACCCTGTTTCCGTCACCGGTGTCCCGTCGAACTTGTCTTCAAACGGACCTAACTTTCGATCCGCGTGTCAGTTCGGCCTCCTCCACCTTCCAGATCATAGCTCATTCCATGAGCTTCAGTTTGACTGGTCGTGGCGCCCACATGCACTCCTCGATCATATGTTATGGCCTTTTTAGTGGGTATCGGGTTTGTTATGTTTTTCAATGCCTCGTTTCTAGCACCCGTTCCCCATCAGCTTTTTTTTAAATGGTCGTAACTTCCGATCCGCCTGTCCATTCGGACTCTTTCACCTTTCAGGTTGAAGATCGTTTCAGGATCTTTGATTTGACAGGTCACGGATCTAAAACGGACTCTCGGATCTTAAGTTATCTCCGTTAATGTGAGTCCAATGTTTTTGTCTCTTTATGACCGTTATGATGAGTTTTAACGGTAGCTCCATTTATTACTGTTTATTTGGATTTCCATGACTTATTATCTTTATCAATGGTTTTTTTTTGGGTTATTATGATGATTATGTTGAATTATTAAGGAGTTTTCCAGTGTTGTCACGAGTTTTCATGCGTTCTCATTCTTTCTAATACCTCATTCTTCATATGCTTCTCCATCCTTTTTCATGCATTTTCATGATTTTTCATCCCTTATCACGTCTTTTCATACTTTTTCATGTGTTCCCTTTATTATTTATTATTTATTATTTATAATATACTTTAATTTATTTATTATATATTATTTGTAACTGGTTATTTATTATTTATTATTTATTATTTATTATGTATTCTTTGTTCTTTATATTTCTTAATTATTTATGTTTATTTATTATTTATTATTTATTATATATTCTTTATTCTTTATTATTTATTAGTTATTTTTTATTTTTTATTATTTATTATTTATTATTTATATGTATATTTATTTATTATTTATTATTTATTATTTATTATTTATTATTTATATTTATTTATCATTTATATTTATTTATTACTTATTATTTATTATTTATATTTATTTATCATTTATATTTATTTATTATTTATTATTTATTATTTATATTTATTTATTATTTATATTTATATTTATTTATTATTTATTATTTATATTTCTTTATTATTTATTATTTATATTTATTTATTATTAATTATTTATTATTTATTATTTATTATTTATTCTTTATTCTTTATTCTTTATATTTCTTAATTATTTATGTTTATTTATTATTTATTCTTTATTCTTTATTCTTTATTCTTTATTATTTATTAGTTATTTTTTATTTTTTAGTTTTTATTATTTATTATATATATTTATATTTATTTATTATTTATTATTTATGATTTATGATTTATGATTTATGATTTATATTTATTTATCATTTATATTTATTTATTACATATTATTTTTTATTTATATTTATTTATCATTTATATTTATTTATTATTTATTATTTATTACTTATATTTATTTATTATTTATTATTTATATTTATTTCTTATTTCTTATTTATATTTATTTATTATTTGTTATTTATATTTATTTATTATTTATTATTTCTTATTTCTAATTTCTTATTTCTTATTTCTTATTTCTTATTTATTATTTATTATTTATATTTATTTATCATTTATATTTATTTATTATTTATTATTTATATTTATTTATTATTTATATTTATATTTATTTATTATTTATTATTTATATTTATCTATTATTTGTTATTTATATTTATTTATTATTTATTATTTATTATTTATTATTTATTATTTATTATTTATTATTTCTTATTTCTTATTTCTTATTCCTTATTTCTTATTTCTTATTTCTTATTTATTATTTATTATTTATATTTATTTATTATTTATTATTTATATTTATCTATTATTTGTTATTTATATTTATTTATTATTTATTATTTATTATTTATTATTTATTATTTATTATTTATTATTTATTATTTATATTTATATTTATTTATTATTTATTATTTATTATTTATATTTATTTATTATTTATTATTTATTATTTATATTTATTTATTATTTATAATTATTTATTATTTATTATTTATTATTTATATTTATTTATTATTTATTATTTATTATTTATTATTTATTATTTATTATTTGTTATTTATTATTTATTATTTATTATTTATTATTTATTATTTATTATTTATTATTTATTATTTATTATTTATATTTATTTATTATTTATTATTTACAATTTTTTATTTTTTATTTTTTATTTTTTATTTTTTATTTTTTATTTATTATTTATTATTTATCTTTATTTATTATTTATTATTTATTATTTATTATTTATTATTTATTATTTATTATTTATTATTTATTATTTACTATTTAGTATTTATTATTTATTATTTATTATTTATTATTTATTATTTATTATTTATTATTATTATTATTATTTATTATTTATTATTTATTATTTATTAATTTTTATTTATTATTTATATTTAATTATTATTTATTATTTATATTTATTTATTATTTATTATTTATTATTTATTATTTATTATTTATTATTTATTATTTATTATTTATTATTTATTATTTATTGTTTATTATTTATTATTTATTCTTTATTATTTATTCTTTATTATTTATTATTTATCTTTATTTATTATTTATTATTTATATTTATTTATTATTTATTATTTATATTTATTTATTATTTATTATTTATTATTTATTATTTATTATTTATTATTTATTATTTATTATTTATTATTTATTATTTATTATTTATTATTTATTATTTATTATTTATTATTTATTATTATCGAGTTTATATCTATTATTTATGTATTATTTGTTTTTTCAATTAATATATATAAGTATATTAATTTCTGTTTATTAACCACATGGCGAGCTTGCTGGAGTGGTGAAGTCTTTGGAAAATATGTAAGAGGTTAGGGGTTCAAATCTCACCAGACACAGGATTTATTTATATTGCATGGGCATGGATGTGCATGGGCATGCATGTGCATGGGCATGCATGTGCATGGGCATGCATGTGCATGGGCATGGGAGATGCATGCATGCATGCATTGTTAAACCGCCGCTAAAAAACCGCCGCGAAACGTTCTGTGACGGTTTTGAAAACCGCCGTGAATAGTTTCCCGACGCACGATTTAGCGGCGGTTTTTGAAAACCGCCGCCAATCGATTTGGCGGCGGTTTAAACCGCCGCGAAACGAAAAAAAACCGCCGCTAAATGCCTTTTTGCCGTAGTGAAGGACCACCAATGGATATGATTTTTAGCAGACACAATTCGATACAATTCACATCATATAAAGGAAGATAAGAGAATATAATAACATCATCATCAAACACAACCCTTCAATCTTTAAAACTCATTTATTATCTTTGTTAAGGTTTTTTTTATCCATTCCCAAAGTAACATTATCGTACCCACCGTACATGATACATAATAAAGAGAGATAAAGGAAAACCCTGCATGGATGATCAATGGCCAAAGTTTTCTTCCTCGCACTAAGAACTATGGATAAGTGAATTGCAGGGGAGGAACTCTAAGGACTCCAAGAGTGAGTAGGAAAGGCTCCAGCATGGGTACACAACTATCCTCGGGAAGAGGGACACCAACACACCAAGGAAAGAAAAATAGACCATCCAAGAAGAATAAAGAAACTCAATGCAATAAAAGGCGAGATCCTGGAGTTATGGGATATGAAATCTTGAATGGATTTAAAGGAGGATCGTGGTTTCTTCATGTTGTTGGGTAGTTACACATGATGGAATTAATTTTTATTTAATAATTCTCTTCAGAGATGTGGTGATAACAGCTATGAGTTAAAGGGTTTCCTTTAAATGAGGAAAAACCATGTAATAGGGGAAAAGACAAAAATTACGTGAAGAAGGGGTGACACCGAGGAAACATCCACATTTTTTGGTAAGTTAAGGGTCTTATGGCTCTTGGGGGATTTTAGATATCATTTATGGGTTATAAATGGATTTTAAAGAGGTATTAAAACAATTTTATGTCAAAAGATACATTGCAGGAGCGAAACTGGAAAAAGTTAGAAACTGGAAAAAAATGGTGGGAAACCGTAACAGTGCCACTGCTTTGGGGTGTGAGCATGATGGTGCGGATGCTGAGGTATCACAGTCATGGTGTCTTCACCACGGTTTCGTCGTCACGGTGTTGTTGATCGCGTTGTCGAGCGTGTCAAATTATATGTTTATTTTTAACTAGAATTTATGCAGTATAGCAGCAACCCTAAGTCGTCTTTCGACAGAGCCTTAGATCATTATTTCTAAAATTTGGTTTTGATTATGAAGGTAAAAAGGTAAACGAGGTTTTATAGTACTTGGGTTTGATGATTAAATATGACAATAGAAAGTATAAACTATAAAACAAAGTAGAGATTAACAAAAATTAATTAAGCGTGATCAACCCGGGGTACTCACATGATGTTTATCCTCCATCACTTCATGATATAGGGTTATGATCTTTTAATCCCCAGTTTTTAAAACCTAGAACCAGAATGTTACTAATTTTATACTAGGATACCTCCTAGGGTTCAGTCAGAAACACACAATGATTCACCGGACACTGTCGATGATTGGGTGAATTGTGTTTGACTTCATAACCGAAACTCGCCAAGGCAACACACGAAAAACTCGATGCGCTGTCCAGGTTTGTATGTTATTTCATTGTGATACCATTAAATAAATGTGCATGAACTTGATAGTGATTATTTGAGTTCAATTGACCAATATGAACCACACAAACACCGCAATTGGAAGGGGGAAAAGAAAATGGTGAACGGTGTGTGAAACGTCACATGAATGGGTACCCCCAAACATGATCATATAAGTTGTGCATGACCTACTAGTACATAACTCAATAAAATAAGAATATAGGATGATGAAAAACAATACAACAACCTGGAATTAAAAATATCATTCAAAAGAATACAACTTTGAAGCTTGGGATTACATCGCATTCCTCCCCGAGTGATCACAAGGGGTTTAGAAACCCATGGAAGAGAAAGAAGAAGGAGATGTTGAAGTAGAACTTCCCATAGCCTTAAGAATGGATATGGATGTTGAAAAGACTCCTTGGGGACTCCAAAATGGAAGCACCTTGCCTCCTGGCCGAACTTTCAAATGAGGTTCCCTTGGTGCCCTTTCATTGGAAAATTGGAAGGTAGTTTTAGGCACACAGATTTCATAAATCCATTTTTACCAAGAGTTTCGGTCTTCAGACAGCCTTATCTCGATTTGGAGAAAACAGAAAAGTTGTATCCCTACCTATTTACTGTCTCCACCGAATGTTTGGCACCATTTGGACAAATACAGATCAAGATATTGATAAAATACAGAACATCGCATTTGACTTGATCCAAATTCGGTGTCTTGGACAGATTAGTTCGGATAGTCCCTATAGAAGCCGAATCGGGATTGGGTTCCTTAATATGAAATGTATACTATTAAATTTCAGACAGGATCACAAAATATCAGCCCATTTAGGTTCACATATTTCGTTTAATATTCAAAACTGTGGACCTATGTCCATGGATCCATGAAATTTTGGACCATTTTCTTCCACTTCATCAAGGGCCCTCCAAATCACCTCCACCTACATTGAAATAATAAAAACAAGTAACATTTCCCATTATAATGTTGATTAACATTAATTAAATGATTCAAACATAAAGTGAAATTTATTATTATATTTGTAATATTCATTACAAAACTAGTTTAAAACAGCGGTGTAAGGGTGGAATAAAATAGTGAATCATGGTACGATCACACCCCTACACCTAAACATTTGCACTCATGGGAAAAGTCACATATCCAAATAAAATGATTCATATATATATATATATATATTTCCAACATCCTGAAGATTTATCATTTGAGGAAATTTTATTTAAAGTAAAGTGATCAATGCACGAACCACACCAAGGAGTTCTTCCTAGTGAAAATAGAAAAAGATGCCTCATAAATAATATCATAGAGAAATTCAAAAAGATTCATGATAATCAATTTAGAAAGGAATTTAGAAGTAAACCATGACACTAAATCTCCATGTGTGTGTGTGAAAACCATTCCATGCTATTCTTTCCACTTGATATCCAATAAATATATGTTATTTTAACATTTTTCAGCTTAAATGATTTTGTCACTGAACCTGTCCTACATCCCTTGCAATCATATTTCAAGACCCACTCATTTAAGAATTCCCAGATGTCAAACCATAAGCTCATGACCTAGATATCCCCATATGTTTCACATTTCATCACTCCCCTCATTTATTATATTTTTTTAAAGTTGCAATTGGAACAAATCTCACACTCATCTCTCAACCATTGTTTGATATCCTCACGACACTAATTGAAATAGTTATAACAAGGTCAAAGGTTGAGGAGGAGTGGTTTTTGACCTACCCAAGAAACAACAATTTTTTTTGAGGGTGTACAACAGTCGGACATTAGGTACAAACACATAGGTCAATCTGGTACAGTAATGAAACAGATCGGATAACGAACGAACGTATGGAAATATCATTTAAAGATGAAAAATATTAACCCAACATATATTTACCTTATATTAAGTAATAAATAATCACACTTTGTGGTTTGGTACAAAAATTTGTGGAGATATTAGTGACACAGTTTTCCAAAAAACTACTCACACAAAGGGCATCAATCATCACAAAGGTTTCACATAGATACGACCATTTATATCACTGACATAAAACCAATTCACTAAACGAAAATCACTCCTTCATGGTAAATTCATACACAAATTCTTTTTATCCTTCGTTATGGTATTTTTACATTCCCCCCTTTATGGTCGCCAAATCATGGAATTTCGAAATTGTTGATGGGGAAAAAAATGAAAATACCATAAAGAAGGCCAAAAAGATAAAACAAAAGGAGAAAATGATGAAAATTCCTAACTAACCCAGGAATGTATCCACCCCCCCCCCCACACCTAGAATGTACAGTGTCCTCACTGAAATAATTGAGAATGTGAGAAGGAAGGATAAAACCTGGTATGTTTTATTGGTATGATTCATCGAGAAGGTGGATTTCCTCCACCGGATTCTTCAGAAAATCTTTATAGAAGTGTTCAATTAGATGCCCATTGACAATAATACTTCGTCCACTCTGATCATGAAAAACCTGTATTACACCAAAAGGGTAAACATTAGTAACAGTATAAGGATTGAGCCACCAGGAACGAAGCTTACCTGGGTGGAGCTTAAGATTGAAATTGTACATGAGGACCTTCTCACCAACATGAAATGTCCTCTGATGAATCATCCCATCATGTATTTTCTTTTTCCTTTCTTTGTAGATTTGAGAGTTCTCATATGCATCATGGCGAATTTCTTCCAACTCTTGAATATGCATCTTTATTTCCTCACCTGCATCTGAAAGGTTCATATTACATTGTTTAACAGCCCAATATGCCCGGCGTTCTACCTCCACTGGGAGGTGACAATCTTTTCCAAACACAATCTATATGGTGACATTCCAATCGGGGTTTTAAAAGCAGTACGGTATGCCCAAAGTGCATCATCCAAGCGCAAACTCCAATCTTTCCTATTGGGTTGTACCGTTTTTTCTAAGATTCACTTAACTTCTCGATTTGAAATTTCTGCTTGTCCGTTAGTTTGGGGATGATATGAAGTGGAGAATTTATGAACAACCCCATACTTATGAAGCAAGTTTTTCATGTCACTATTGCAAAAATGTGAACCTTGATCACTAATGATGAATCTTGGCAGACCAAACCTACTTAAAATCGGGGACCTCACAAAATCAAAAACCACTCGAGAGTTATCAGTCCAGGTGGCATTTTCTTCCATCCATTTAGATACATAGTCCACATCCAATAAGATTTACACAAAGCCAAATGAATTTGGAAAAGGCGCCATGAAGTCAATTCCCCATGCATCGAAAATTTCACAGAATAACATGGGTCGTTGGGGCATTTCATTCCTCTTAGAGAAATTCCCTGTGAATTGACATCGAGTACATGATTTAAAAAACCCATGGGAATCTATATACAATTTTGGCCAATATAATCTTGATTCAACGACCTTTCGAGCTGTACGTTGAGATTCAAAGTGGCCCCCATATGCCAAGGTGTGGCAAAAGGTCCAAACAGAGGTGAACTCATGGTCAGGGACACACCGACGAACAACTTGGTCACTACAAATTCTCCACAAATATGGGTCATCCCAAATGTACCATCGAGAATCATGTTTAAGTCTTTGGGATTGTGAAGTGCTAAAATCAGTGGGGACCCGAGATGTTGCTAGAAAATTCATAATGTCTGCATACTAGGGGGTAAGGTCCGCAACATCACAAAGGTTCTCATGAGGGAAGTATTCTATAATGGGTATGGGTGAGTCAACATGATGGTCCAATGGTGGGGAAATACTACTAATGTGGTAAGCTACCACATTCTCCACCCCTCCCTTATCTCTATTCTCAAGGTCAAACTCCTAGAGGAGGAGCATCCATCGAATGAGACGGGGTTTGGCTTTAGGTTTCTTTAGGAGGAAACGAAGGGCAACATGATCAGAAAACAAAATCACTATTGACCCAAGAAGATATGAACGGAATTTTTCCAAGGAAAACACAATAGAAAGCAGTTCTTTTTCTGTGGTTGTGTAGTTTACCTGGGCAGGTTCAAGGGTACGCAAGTCATACACAATGACATGAGGAGCCTTTTCAACCCTTTGTGATAAAACTGCCCCAACTGCAAAGTTAGAGGCATCACACATAAGCTCGAAGGGGAGATCCCACCTTGGTGGTTGTATTATGGGAGGTGATGTGAGACTCTTTTTTAGTGAATTGAATGCATCCTTGCAATTTTTATCAAACACAAACTCAGAATCCATTTGTAGTAACCGAGACAATGGAAGTGCAATCTTACTAAAGTCTTTAATGAATCGGTGGTAAAAACCAGCATGACCCAAGAAAGATTGCACCTCACGAACACATTTTGGATATGGAAGGGTTGAAATTAATTCGATTTTAGATTTATCAACTTGAATTCTCTTATTTGAAATGGCATGCCCAAGAACTATCCCACGCTCAACCATAAAATGGCATTTCTCATAATTTAAAACAAGATCTTTTTCAATGCAGCGGCAGAGGTCAGAACCTAGGTGTTCCAAACAATTATCAAAAGAAGAACCAAAAACTGTGAAATCATCCATAAAGACTTCCATAAAACTCTCAATGTACTCAGAAAAAATACTCAACATACATCGCTAAAAAGTACCAAGAGAATTACATAGACCGAATGGCATCCTTCTGTATGAAAATGTGCCAAATGGACAGGTAAATGTTGTCTTTTCTTAATCCTTAGGGGCTATATGGATTTGGAAATAACCCGAATAGCCATCAAGGAAACAATAATGGGACTTACCATACAATCATTCTAACATTTGGTCAATGAAAGGTAAAGTAAAGTGGTCCTTCCGCGTGGCTTGATTCAGTAGATGGTAGTCAATACAGACTCGTCAACTGTTTTGCACATGCATTGGAACCAATTCATTCCTTTCATTTGACACAACTGTTATTCTTATTTTTTAGGCACAATTTGAACTGGGCTAACCCATTCACTATCAGATATAGGATAAATGATCCTTGTAGCAAGTAATTTACTGACTTCTAATTTTACCACTTCAAGGAGAGTGGGATTCAACCGGCGTTGAGATTTTCTTACGGGCTTAGCCTCGTCATCCAAAAGTATATGGTGCATACAAATAGATGGGCTAATCCCAGGAATATCAGCCAATGTCCATCCTATTGCCTTTTTACACTCTCTCAAAAGTTTGAGTAGTTTCTATTTCTGTTGTGGAGAGATGTTATTGGAAATAATGATGGGAAATTGGTCAATACCCTCAAGATTTGCATATTTTAAATTAGAAGGAAGTCGTATAATCTCCAACACCGGTGGTTTCTGGAATGAGGGAGGGAATTTAGGGGGAGTGAGGTCCATTAAACTGTCTATCTACTCATTTTTATTCTCTAAAGATAGAGAATTTATAGAAATGAGATTTGCAGAATCATCGACGATCATGGATAACTCAGAATGAACACACTCATCAATTAAATCACAAAATTTACACTTTTCATACCCCACACAACACTCAAAACATGAATCAAAACTCAAATCATCCAAGGGTGAAGAAAAAAAATGAATCAAATTTTGGGTTGAGGAGAGAATTGTGTGTGTGTGCATCGTTTGAGATCACTTCCATCGAATAGACAAGAAGAGTGGAGTGCTCTTCAACGGGGTGTTTCATAGCCTCAAGGATGTTAAAACATACCTTTTCTCCACCAAACTCCATGGACAACATACCATTGTGAACATTGATTATCGTCTTTTCTGTTTTGAGGAATGGCCTCCCAAGTATGAGAGGGGCATGTCCTTGGGTTTGGGTATCTTCCATCTCAAGAATGTAAAATTCTGCAGGGAAGATGAGATTCTTAACTTTTACGAGGACATCCTCAACCACTCCTGATGGGTGTGTTGTGCTTCGGTTGGAAAGTTTCACGACAATGCCTGTTGGTTGAAGCTCTCCAACCTACAAAGAAGTATACACGAAGTGAGGCATTACATTAATGTAAGCACCTAAATCTAGCATATCATTAGAAAAGAAGGTCTCCCCTATGATACACGGTATCGTGAATATTCCTGGATCCTTTCATTTGGTTGGAATTTCTGGTTGAATCAAGGCCGAGACATTCCTACCCAATTTGACTCTCTCATTCCCCTTCAGCCTTCGTCTATGGGTGAAAAGTTCTTTCCCATTTCCCTTTTTGCCTTCATAATCAAAACCAAATTTTATAATTAATGATCTAAGGCTCCGTCGAGAGACAACCTAGGGTTGCTGCTATACTGCAGAAATTCTAGTTAAAAATAAACATCTAATTTGACGCGCTCGACAACGTGATCAAATTTTGGCGCCGTTTCCAGAGAGCCAAGATCATTTTTTTCTTTATTTCCTTTTATTTTTTTTATTTTACTTCTTAATTAGTACTCCTTTAAATACCACACCCCCATTTGATTGTTTTTATTTTGGGTTTTGTCTTTATTTTTGGTTGTTTTTAGTGTGTTCGTTCTCTCTCTCTCTCTCTATTCTTCTCCATATACCTCTCTATAATTATGTATTATAACATTATAATCTCTTTTTAACCTTATTAAGTGATTTAATCCATATTAAAAAAACTTAACAAATTATTTTCATGACCTGATCTGGTAAAGGAACACTACTTGAATTTGACCCTGAAATTGAAAAGTCACTTCACACACAAATCAAGGCATATAGAGAAGGTCAATCAAGTAACTTTGAGGAACCCCTGTTGGAACCTCAAGTGGTCCTAAACCAATCCAAAATTGAACCCAATCAAACCCAAGAAAACATGGCTGTAAATAACCAAACTTTAAAAGAACTGACCACCCCTGATGTGGAGTACCAACCCACGTACATCCAATATTCCGAGGAAGCAGCCAACTTTGAGCTAAGATCAGGTCTCATCCACCTCCTTCAAAAATTCCATGGTCTTCCTTGTGAGGACCCTCACAAACATCTCAAATAATTTCACATAGTGTGCTCCACCATGAAACCCCAAAATGTGTTTGAGGACCTCATTAAGTTTAGGGCCTTCCCTTTCTCCCTTGATGGTGTAGCCAAAGATTGACTATACTATTTTCCTACCACGATTGGGGGATGGAATGACCTTAAAAGTCTCTTTCTAGAGAAGTTCTTCCCTTCCTCCCGAACTGCGTCAATTAGGAAAGAAATTTGTGGCATTAGGCAGTTATAAGGAGAGACCCTTCATGAATACTGGGAGAGATTCAAAATACTTTGTTCAAGATGCCCCCACCACCAGATTGATGAACAACTACTAATCCAATACTTCTATGAGGTAATTATTCCCATGGATCGTGGAATGATTGATGCTACAGCTGGTGGTGCCCTAGTTGATAAAACTCCTTCTGTCGCTCGTGACTTAATAGCCAACATGGCTCAAAACGCACAACAATTTATTACACGAGCAATTGTACCAACCCAAGGAGTTCATGAGGTAAGTCATTCAGCCCTAGAACAAAAGGTAGATACTAAACTTTATGAGATGCATACCCTTATAAGGAAATTATCTCAAGCACAAGGTAACTCTCACTATACTTCTATTCCATTGCATCGTGGTATTTGTTCTGATAACACACATTTTTCTGACCAGTGCCCACAACTTCAAGATTCTTCTGAGTCTTGTGCAACTGTGTTCCTAGGGCATCCATTCCAAGAACCACCTCCCTTGAAGCAAGAACAATTCAGGACAAATCCAAATCCCGGGTGGCAATCACAACCCCAGTACCGACAAGGAGGAAACTCAAGCTACCCAAAGCAGAATTGGTATCAACAAGGCCAGGGTATGCAACCTTCTTATCCTTCAACTTATCAAAACAATCATCCTCCTCCTCCCAAATCTAAACCAAGCCTCGAGGATATGGTGAAGAAAATGGCTACCCAGAACCTTCAGTTCCAACAGACCACACAATCGGCAATTCAAGATCTATGAACTCAAGTGGGACAATTGGAGAACACCATCAGTGAGCTTAAGATGCAAGGGTCTGGAGAACTACAATCCCAACCCTTTTCCAATCCGAAGGACAAAGGTAATGTATGTGCAATTACACTTTGTAGTGGTTAAGAAGCTTCTCCTTCTACTGATTCTATGAAACACGTATGTCCCCCTCTTGAAAACACTCCTTCCAAACCCTCAAAAATTCCATGTAATGAAAAAAAAAGGGGAAATCAAATCATCATTGATGATTCAAATGAACAATCCATTCCTATTACTTTCCCACAAAGACTCTCCAAATCTAAGAAAAATTATGATAATGATATTAATAACGAGATAATGGATACATTTAAAAAAGTTAAAGTTAATATTCCTTTATTGGATGCAGTCAAGAAATTTCCACGTTATGCCAATAGTACTTGGGTTTGATGATTAAATATGACAATATAAAATAGAATCTATAAAACAAAGTATAGATTAACAAAATTAATTAAGCGTGATCAACCTGGGGTACTCACATGATGTTTATCCTTCATCGCTTCATGATATAGGGTTATAATCTTTTAATCCCTGTTTGTAACACCTAGATACAAAATTTTACTGATTTTATACTAGGATACCTCCTAGGGTTCAGTCGAAAACACACAATGATTCACCGGACACTGTCGATGATTGGGTGAACTGTGTTTGACTTCATAACCGAAACTCACCAAGGAAACACACGAAAAACTCGATGCATTGTCCAGGTTTGTATGTTATTTAATTGTGATACCATAACATAAATTTTCATGACCTTTATATTGATTATTTGAGTTCAATTGACCAATATGAACCACACAAACACCGCAATTGGAAGGGGGAAAAGAAAATGGTGAACGGTGTGTGAAACATCACATGAATGGGTACCCCCAAACATGATCATATGAGTTGAGCATGACATACCAGTACATAAATCAATAAAATAAGAATATATGATGATGAAAAACAACACAAAATCCTGGAATTAAAAAGATCATTCAATATAATACAACTTTTAAGCTCGGGATTACATCACATTCCTCCCCGGGTGATCACAAGGGGTTTAGAAACCCATGGAAGAGGAAGAAGAAAGAGATGTTGAAGTAGAACTTCCCATAGACTCCAGAACTGATATGGATGTTGATAATTCTACTTTGGGACTCCAAAATGGAATCACCTTTCCTCTTGGCCGAACTTGAAATTGAGGTTCCCTTGGTGCCCCTTTATAGAGAAATTGGAAGGTGGTTTTAGGCACACATATTTCATCAATTCAATTGTACCAAGTGTTTCGATCTTCAAACAGCCTTATCTCACTTTGGAGAAAATAGAAAAGTTGTATCCCTACCTCATTAATTTCTCCACCTAAAGTTTGGCACCATTTGGACAACTACAACTCAAGATATTGATAAAATACAAAACACCACATTTGACATGGTCCAAATTCGGTGGCCTGGACATATCAGTTCGGATGGGCCCAATAGAAGCCGAATCAGGATTGGGTTCCTTAATATGAAATGTAGCCTATTAAATTTTGTACAGGTCCTCAAAATATCATCTGATTTGGAAGCACGGATGTAGTGTACTATGCAAAACAGTGGACAGATGTCCATGGATCCATGCAATTTTGGCCCATTTTTCTTCCACTTCATCAAGGGCCCTCCAAATCACCTCCACCTACATTGAAATAAAAAAAACAAGTAACATTGCCCATTATAATTTTGATTAACATTAATTAAATGATTTAAACATAAATTTAAATTTATTATTATATTTGTAATATTCATTACAAAACTAGTTTAAAACAGCAGTGTAAGGGTGGAATAAAACAATGAATCGTGGTACGATCAGTCGCCATCACGGTGCCGACATCATGGTGTCGTTGTCACGGTGGTGTAGTCATAGTGCCCCTGTCACGGTTCCACCATCACGCTATCGGTGTCACGCTGTCGTCGTCAAGCTGCCGTTGTCACGCTGTCGTCGTCACGCTTCCGCCATCACGTTGTTGTCGCCACGCTTCCGCTGTCATGCTGTCATCTTCACGTTGTCGCCGTCACGCTTCCACCTTCATGATGCAGCCATCACGCTGCCGCCGTCACGGTTTCATCGTCACAGTGTCGCTGTCACAATGCCTCCGTCACGGTTCCCCCATCACGGTGCCACTGTCACGCTGCCTCCGTCACAGTGCCCCTATGACCGAGGCCACCATTTCTTCCATGACTAGTGCCACCATTTTGGTGGAACAGAAAATACGGAAAAGAATTAGACCAGGAGGGTCTGGGCCATTATAACATGCATCACCTAGTGGTGAAATATTATTCAATCAATAATAACACACACCAAAAACAAAAATCCCACCCAAGGTGACTTGAATTTTCCATGATACCTGGGTTAGATAATCCCAATAGTGAGCTCATTTCCAAGGAATGACACTTTTTAACCTCCTATATACCATCCCAAATAATAAGACCCCAGAAAAGAACTGCTCGAATGCCACATTGTAACATCCTTGACCAAGAATCCACTAAACCAACCCTCCGAGAAGAGTCACGACATGACCTCAAGTGTGCCTCCCCGTATGCTAGAGGTTGTTGACTAGAAGTGAGGGTTTAATAAATCACATGGTGAGACTATACCCTTTTACTAGAGTAATCCATATAATATAACATATGAAATAAGGAAATAATAATCCAAAAGCCAAAAATATACAGTCCAAATAGTTTTCAAACAGGTTACAAATCACAATCAAATAGTCAATATGACATGCCATGAGAACAATGCTAAAATTGAAGGAAATCCCAAAATAAATACCAATAGATGAATCCCCAAAATATGTCCTGACTCCATGCCTGGATCCACATCCATGCTCTTCCTAATCCCAACTCAACTCACTAGCATAGCGCCTTTATCCTTGTCCTGACCTGCAACCATGAAATCTACTCAGGTACCCAAATCCATCCCTGGTTGGGTGTGAGTACTACTAAGTTTTCCAAAACCAATGATGTCTACAAAATATCCTGTCTAAATATATAGTACATGAAAGAACTAAAAAAATGAAAAAGTAAACAAGACATCTCGGGCACCATTAGGTTACAATGTTTACTTTACCAATTTTCCATATTAGTTCAATGTTTCTCATTTATTTCATCTTCTTTACTTAATTCATTTTTATTACATATTCAGTGGGTTATGAATTTTCATTATTTACACAATGGAATAATCCAATCAATTACTAATCATAAGGGTAAAATCATGTTTTCTATCTCTTTAGGGATAACCATTTTATAATATTTGCATCACACTTACCTTGGAGCCTCGGTCTATGTAATTTCATCAAATAAATCCGTTATAATAATAGTGTCTTGGTCCCCTTCTCTAACCCATTCATTTTAGGGTGGACTTTAAAGCCTTAGTCTAACCCGACCCATGGGCGTAGATCCTCATGTAGAATACCCCACAACTACTAATTTATATGCAGATTCTTATTTATCCATTTACCACATACACTATATCACAAACCTTACACTATCAATACACATATCATCAACATTTCACATTCCATTTAACACATAAATAATTCTTATGATTTAACCCATTAAAACATTTTACACTTACTCAGCATGACTCATTTAACACATTTCCCCTACCATACCTTAACCCATTTAGCATATTCAACACTTTCCATATGTTAACTCATTTCACATATTCAAACATTTCCATACATTAACCCATTTGTAATGTTTAACACTTTCCACACATTAACTAATTTGAAATTTTTAAAAATTCCTATACATTATCCCCTTAATATATTCATAAATTCTCTCATGTTATCCCATTCAACACATTTTTTAACTCATAAGAATTATCCCATTTAACATATTCACCATTTCTTATGAATTAACCCACTTATGAATTTTATATAAATTTCATAAATCACTTACACAATTTCTTCATTAGTTCCCAATCAATTCATGTTAAGACAAACAATCCCTTAGGCCAATATCAACCACTAGACACAACTGATATTTGTTCTCAAAATAATTCAAACTAACATGTCAACATTTATATCATGGATCTATTTCTGAATAAGCCGATTTTGTGATTAACACTACCATTATCTATATTCTGGAATGTTGGCACACCCCATGTGTGGCCCTAAACCTATCAAATCATCCTCAACACATCCCACGGGGATCATGAGGGTTTTATTAGTTCATTTATCCAACCATTTTACCAAACCCTATCAATAGAACCTCAATAAAAACAAGAGAAAACTAAGAACACAACCACACATGCACAAGCCTATAAAAACCATGGGATCTAACTTGTAGAACACCAACCACAAATCTGATGATGAACGCACCCTTAACCTTTTCCATAGATCCGGACTTGATCACCCCTTGAAGCCCTAATGTAAGATCCACTGGAAAAACTAGGTTTTAGGCTTTATAAGAAGGTGAATATATCTATAATCCCTAATCTGGAAAAGTGAAACAATGGGAATATTAGACTCACCCAGAGCTTCGATCCGCAAACAATGGTGCTCCAAACATCCAGGTATCAAAGGAGAATCACCCTTGGGAATCTTGGGTCAATTTGGATTATCCCTAGGGTTGAGAGGGAAAATGAGAAAGGAATTAGGTGGGAATCTAAAAAACCCAAGTGGGGGGACTAGAAATTACCACTTTTCATAGGGTGCATAGTTTGGCCACAGGGTTTTCCAAACTGTACGCTAACCATGCATCTACCTCTGTCCAAGAGGAGTTAAGATATATGGTTTACTATGGAGTCCTGAATGGTTTTACAAACTGTGAACCAATTGTGTGAGAATACTCTATCAGAGGTTGCATTTTTGGCTTCCCCTCTCACATGGTTTTCACTAACTATGCACAAACCATGCTACAAGAACAGAATGGCCCAGTTTCCATTTTTTGTGTCCTTAGCCCCTAGAACACACCTAAACCTCCTCACACACCCAGTAAACATTTTTTGGACAAAATTAAAGGATGAAAACCAAAATTTAAATGAGGACATACCTTTTTAAAGTCTAGGATATTACATCCATTTTTGAAGGTGAATTTTTTTGATATCATATTTTCTTTAAAAAAATCTCATTTCCCTTAGATTTATCTTTTTTGTTCAAGGTAATTTATACATAAGTACAGTAAATTCCAGAATCCAAAAAAAATATTTATACCTTTATATCATAAATAATTTATTGTAACCAACCATAGGTTTGGTGATAATAAAATCTTTCTAAATGTCCTAATTTGTGATTAACTGAATATTGATGGGACACAGTCAAAAGAGCGGGAAAAGGAAATTTGAAATTTATACATATAATAATAATGATAATTATAGTAGGTTAACATCATTAATATAATGTTATCAAACTGCCTAATTAATTTTATAATATTTCTTTTCTAAAGTAGTTGGAAAAAATAAAGAGAAGAAGAAAACAAGATAAGGGTTGATAGAAACTTACTCTTTCATTGGTGTAGCTTCTCTTGTACAACACTAAAAATCCCATGATGTTTGTAGTTGGTTTACTCCAAAACATCCCTAGCTGTTCAAATGGGCTTTATAGGGATAATTTTGGTAGATATTTGTCTTTTTCAAGTGATGGAGGAGTGATTTTCTAAGGGGAGGGAGAAAATTTATTTATACTTGAGGTGAGGTGTATTTTTAGAATAAAATAATATGTCAAAGATAAAACTTATAATTGTAAATTTTTTAGCATATACATCATATATAAAAATAATAGAATTGTTTTAGAACCTTAAAGCCCCTTATAATTTGAATTCATTTATTTTATTAAAAAATAAAGTGGAAAAAAAGAAAATTTGTTATTTGAAGGGATCACTTTTAACTTCAGGTTTTGGAAAAATACTTTTTTGGTTTGGAAATTAAGTTTCTTATATTTTAATGAATCATTTATGAAATTAAATATATTTTGGTCAAACCTAAAGTTCTATAAAATATTATTTCATTATTACATCATGAATGATCTAACTTAAGGTATACTAGTTATGTGAAAAAACTATATATTTACTACTCACCTAAAAATTGAAGTATTTCAAAAAATTATGAAAAAATAAACTTCAGAAATTTTTGATGAGATAATTTCAAAAAATTATATTCATTTTATCAAAATAAAAGTCTAAAATAGGTAAATTTAATTTTTAATATAGGAATCGAAAGGACCCTAGACCACCTTAAGAGGGGGGTGAATCGGGGTGTCAACATTTTATATTATTTACTAGATCATGTTCCCACATTGTTAGGAACTTGTTTAAACCTATATGTTGGATATGTGTAGTAATTAAAACATGCATAAGTACAACACACCACTTTTTACTTGGTTCTCCACTAAGGGCTTCATCCAAAGAGAATATGCCGACAGGTTTCTAGTCATACTAAATTCCACTAATCTTCACTAGTTGTAGATTATAAAGGTTTAGACACAGTCACTTGGTCCCAAGAACACCTCCATTACAAAGGTTTAAGAATATCCCACTAATTCCCTCAGATCACTTCTGTTGACTCCCCCTGGATCACTGCCTTGGGACAGGTCTCTCTTAATTTATTTAATTGAAGGTCACTTCAATAGATTGGCATGAAAAGTATTTTTCTCTATTTATCACGAGAGACTACTTCCATAAAAGTCCCTAATTGATTCTATTTTATATTTAATTTTATCCTTTAGTGAAATTACTGAATTCACTATAACTTATTACCATTTTATTCTCTAGAATCACAAACCCCCTTTATGGTGCTTTGGTTTCTGTGAACTGTCCCTGATTCTGTGGACTATCTCTGATCTGCGTACCACACCTGCTCTACATACCATACCTCGTCTGCGTACCATGAAAGTTCTGCATACCACCCATGCTCTATATACCACATCTGTTCCACATACCACCCCTGCTCGGCGTACCATGCCTGCTCCACGTATCACCTCTGCTCTACGTACTGCCTATGCTCCTTGTACCACAACTGTTCCGCACACCATGCCTGCTCCGCACACCGCACTTTATCCGCGCACTGCACCTGCTCCGCGCACTGCCCCTGCTCTGCACACTGCCACTGCATATGACCTCTGTGTACCACCTCAGCATACCACCTTCGCGTACCACCTTCACATACTGCCTTCATGTACTGCCTCTGCATACTGCATTGGATCACCATTTCTTCCTTCTTCGGACTTCTTCTTTAAATTCTATGAATTATTTCATCTCCCACATACCATTTTTTCCTTACATAAAATCCCTTCTGTGGACTACTCCTTCCCATTTCGAGAACGGTTTTGTCTTTCACATACCACTTTTTCCTACACAGAATATCTCATGTGTACCACTTTTATACTTAGTCGAGATCTTCCATAGTAATGGTATTTTCTTATCGAATTTTCACTCTCTTAGTGATGGGATTAGCACTCATTATATAAAAAAATAACTCCAAAAATTTCATTAATCTGTTTTACCCAAATTTTCAATGGGGGACAAAATTCATCACATACTAAACTTAATTCGTGTACTGTAAGCCTCCAGCACGTGAAGCTACTGTTTTCAGAACCACAGTAGTACTTCAAACCCTTAGCATATACTGTGTGTCTACTGGTGCATGTACTGCATCTCTTATGCCAACGACAAGTAATTTATTGTACCAAAACTCCTTCTACGGTGAACCATTTCCATCCCGTTTATCTCACACCTTCACCATGTACCGTCGCTACAAACCATTTTCATTTCTGCACACCACTATGCGTAATGTTTCTGCTGGCAGGTATGTGGCCCTGAACCATTCCTAGAACATGGTACGTAGTCCATGTTCTGAGGTACACGGTTTTCTTCCTTCGTTAATTTCCATCACCGTTCCACATCTCGTTCACTCCTATGCATAAATTCATCCATTTCCCAAAAACAAAATCCATATTTTGAGGTCCAAACATTTGGAAATCACTGGGAAATGGGACCACCATAAATATCTGCTTCAATAAGAACACCCATGCTAATTCACTATCATCTTTCTTCCTCAACATTCAATGGCTTTTATCATGAACTCCTTTCACCATGATATATACTCTTTGAATGGTTAGTTCCAGCATCATCAGATTCTCTAGGGAAAGTATTCAAACTTACTAACCTCCATATCTTCTAGAAACATCAGTCTGTCCATTCAACACTAAATGTGACTAGCATCATCTTCTCAGCTTTGTATGATCATTCTTAAATCCTGAAATTTCCACATGATCCCTCATTTTTATCTTCATTTCCAACTATTAACAACAAATACAACCTTATACACAAAGTTGTCCAACCAAAATCATGGTTTTTAGGAAATACATTAAAATAAAATTTATTAAAAATGATCTTATATTTTCTTTGAGTTTTTTAAATAAGGGTATCTATTTTTCACTACTGGAATTTGGTCTTTTCCCAACGGTAGTATACCAACGGTTTATTTAAACCGTTTGTATAGTGAGCCTTTGCCAACGGTTTATTTAAACCGTTGGCAAAGGGAATTTCGGTGGACCCTTTCCCAAAGGTTCACTGGAACCATTGGGAAATGGGTGCTAAATTCACACATTTCCCAATGGTTCTAGTGAACCATTGGGAAAGGTGTGCCTTTGCCAACAGTTGTTATAAACCGTTGGCAAAGGTTTTCCCCAAATTGCAGATCGCGATCTCCTCTCCCCATTCGGACAGAGCCCTAATCTATTCACTCCGCTGCTCTCGCGAACCCCATCTGAATCTCTTTCGCTCCACTGCTCTCGCGAACCCCCCATCCGAACACCATCACCCCCCATCCCAACAGGTACACCCCATATGAATAGGTAAAATTTGATTTCAACCATATTGTTGTAGTTGTTTTAATGAATAGATCTTTTCCAGGTGTTGGTGGTTTACTTGATTATTGAAATTAATATCTAAATAGGATTTTTTTTGTGTTTTTGAAGACTGATTTAATGTTTTTATATTCTATGTTTGGAAGGAGAGTGTTCAAAACATGTAATTCAGAGTTGGGGGAGGCTATCGTGAACATTTACATGTTTTGGATAATGGATTGTGGGAATTATGGATTGTGTTCAAACCAATTTGATATGTTTTGGATAATGGATTGTGGGGGTAGGGGGTGTCCACGGGGGTGGGTCGGTTGTCCACGGGGGTGGGCGGGGCTGTCTAGGGGGTGTGGGCTGTCTTGGGGGTCTGGGTGGGGTGTCCTGGTGGGGGAGGGGTGTGTGGGGTGTCCAGGGGGGTGGTATGTCTAGGTGGTGGTGGTGGGGTTGCAGGGGAGGGGGTGTGGGCTATTTGGGAGGGTGGGCGGGGCTATCTAGGGGGGGTACGGGGTGTCCAGGGGGGTACGGGGGTGGGCGGGCTGTCCACAAGGGTGGACGGGCTGTCCACGGGTGTGGCCTAGCTGTCAAGGAGGGGTGGGCGGGCTGTCCAGGGGGGCTGGGTGGGCTGGGCACGGGGGGTAGGGGTGTCCAGGGGGGTGGACGGGCTATCCAAGGGGGTGGGGGGCTATCCATAGGGAGAAGGGGTGTCGAGGGGGGTGCGTGGGCTGTCCACGGGGTTGGTTGGGCTGTCTAGGGGGTAGGGGGTGTCCACGGGGGTGGGCGGGGCTGTCCATGGGGTGTGGGTTGTCCTGGGGGTCTGGGTGGGGTGTCCTGGTGGGGGAGGGGTGTGTGGGGTGTCCAAGTGGGGTGGTATGTCTAGGTGGTGGTGGTGGGGTTGCAGGGAAGGGGGGTGTGGGCTATTTGGGAGACTGGGCGGGGCTATCTAGGGGGGTTACGGGGTGTCCAGGGGGGTACGGGTGTGGGCGGGCTGTCCACAACGGTGGACGAGCTGTCCACGGGGGTGGCCGGGCTATCAAGGAGGGGTGGGCGGGCTGTCCAGGGGGGGGTGGGTGGGCTGGCCACAGGGGGTAGGGGTGTCCAGGGGGGTGGGCGGGCTATCCAAGGGGGTGGGGGATGTCCATAGGGAGAAGGGGTGTCGAGGGGGTGGGTGGTCGGTCCACGGGGGTGGTTGGGCTGTCTAGGGGTAGGGGGTGTCCACGGGGGTGGGTGGGTAGTCCACGGGGGTGGGCGGGGCTATCCACGGGGGTGGGAAAGGCTGTCCACGGGGGTGGGCGGGGCTGTCCAGGGGGTGTGGGCTGTCCTGGGGGTTTGGGTGGGGTGTCCTTGTGGGGGAGGGGTGTGTGGGGTGTCCAGGGGGGTTGGTATGTCTAGGTGGTGGTGGTGGGGTTGCAGGGGAGGGGGGTTTGGGATATTTGTGAGGGTGGGCGGGGCTATCCCGGGGGGTACGGGGTGTCCAGGGGGGTACGGGGGTGGGCGGGCTGTCCACAAGGGTGGACGGGCTGTCCACGGGGGTGGTCGGGCTCTCAAGGAGGGGTGGGCGGGCTGTCCAGGGGGGGTGGGTGGGCTGGCCACGGGGGGTAGGGGTGTCCAGGGGGTGGGCGGGCTATCCAAAGGGGAGGGGGCTGTCCATAGGGAGAAGGGGTGTCGAGGGGGGTGGGCGGGCTATCCAAGGGGGTGGTGCTATAGTGGTTTTGGATTGTTTGAGGTACTCTTAGTGTATTATAAACCCTCATTTGTTCCATATTCATTTAAATTGATTTAATATCATTTTTTTCACACACACCATTATATCCTCTCAAACTATATTTAGATTGTATTTTCATTCGTATGGTGTTAAATATTTTAGTAAATGTTCATACTAGATTCTTTTATGTGTTCTAGGGGTTTAGACTAATGACAGGGCTGCATGATTATTATGGGGGTATTCTTTTTATATAAATATACCTATACACCCCGACCCCCTTGGACAACCTGACCACCCCCACGGACAGCCCGCCCACCTGGACACCCCAACCCCCCAAGACGGCCCCCCACCCCCTGGACACCTCCGACCCCCCGGATGGCCCCACCACCCCCTAGACACCCCGCACCCCTCTGGACACGCCACACCCCCCTTGGACAGTCACGCCACTCCCATGATCCTCATCCTACTCCTCATCCTGATCTACTAGAAGAAGTTAAAGTATAAAACTCATATACTCCCAACAAGACCCTTAAGGATTATGTATTCCTTGATCCACTTCCAATATCTTACTGGTCAATCCATGAATATAGGCATTAGAAATTTTGTATCTTATTTTCTTATATACATTGTATTGTGTTGTATTTCTTAATATGATTCTCATATAGAGTAATGTGTCAGTTATACTTTTATATAGAGTAAACAATTGTCATTTACGTAAATATTTTTTTGATTAAACTTTAATATTATTGAATTTCTTTGAAATGAATTATTGCGATTTTTTTACAGAATGGATAGAAGTTAGATGTACGAAACCGATCGGATTTCAACCGATTTTCAAAATAATTTGAACGGGTTTCTAGATTTTGCATTTGACAAGGCTTCAGATAGTGGTCGCATACACTTCCCATGTTTTAATTATGTTGGAAGACCTTGGTTGAGCCGTGAAGCAGTTAGCTATCATATAACCAAATATGGTTTCCAAACAAACTATTATGTGTGGTATCACAATGGAGATAAAATGGAATCTCAAAATGTTGATGATCCAAATGATAGGACTGAATTGGAGAGTTTGATATATGATCGGTTTCCATTTATTCGACATCATGAGAAGGAAAGGATGTCCAGTCAACAAGATTTCAATACAAGCACACATGATGCGTCCAATGAAAATGATGATGTTGATAGGGTGAAAAAATTGAATGATGCTGCGACGACTCCAGTATATCGGCAATGTGATAAAATGAAAAAGTTGGAATTTTCAATCCGATTGTTTTATGGGAAAACTATGTATGGGATTTCAAATACTGCAATTGATTATATTCTTACCTTCTTGAAGGACTTACTTCCAGATGATGCAGATATTCCCTCAAACCACTATATGGCATGGAAGTTGGTTGATGAACTTTCATTCTCAAAAAAAAAATTCATGTTTGCCCGAATGATTGCAGCTTATTTTGGGAGGAAACTTCTGAAAGAAATGATTGTATAAAATGCGGAACCTCCCGATGGAAGCCAAAAGATGATGGAACACCATCTCGTGTGCCACAAAAGTAATGTGGCACTTTCCATTGATCCCCAGATTACAAAACCTTTTCATGTCTGATGAAATATCCGTAAAAATGTGATGGCATGACACCGAGAGAAAAAAGAATAATTAAGAGTTGGTTCACCCTGCAGATGGATTTGCATGGCAGAGATTTGAAGCTTGATATCCTGAATTTGCAGCCGACATGCGTAATGTGAGACTAGGTCTTTCATGTGATGGTTTTAATCCATTTGGGTAGATGCTTACTTCGCACAGCACATGGCCGGTTTTCATACACATTTATAACCTTCCCCATTGGTTGTGTATGAAAAAGCCTTACATATTCTTGAGTATACTGATATCTGGCCCTTCTGATCCCGACAATGAGAAATGAAGAAGAACAGTACGGGCAAATTGAACCCAGTTTTCAATCACTTCCTCAGACAGGAGGAATTCCGGGATCATATACATTGACAACATTAAGCCTTGAAGAGCGAGAGATGGCACATCGTGTAGTGTTGTTCAATTGTGATTTGTTCGATGGGTATATAAAGTAAGTTAATTGTACATGTATCACTTATCTTATCTCTTGTAATTTTAAATATTTGTTAAACTATTGTTATTTTTATCTACAGGGAACATAAAGAATTGTTATATAGAAAGCATCGTTCTTTATATTTGAGAAAGAATGAGACTTTTCATAGAAAAGGGTTTTCTGCTTGGTTGAAATTGAAGGTAAAAATATTTCTGTAACAACTAAATAAAAATAATATTTAATTAAGTTTACTATTTGTTTATATTTCAGGTATTGATTTTTCCTACAGACTCTGTTTCTGAGGAAATAAGAGCTTTGGCTTTTAGTCCTAATACCATGGTTCGTGCTTGTAAATCACTTGTGATCAATGTATACAAATTTGTTATCACTGAACGAGCAAGAAACATGAGAAAACAGCATAATGGTGTTATGCTAACTGCCACAATAGACTGTTATGCCAGTTCATCGGTCACTAGACCTCGTTCTGAAAATGTTGCTTATTATGGTGTCGTGGAGAAAATAATAATTTTGGATTATTACTCGCATGGTCGAGTCACGATGATGAAATGTCAATGGTTTGATTCAATGACGAGGCAAGGCACCTTTATCGATGATTGTGGATTTCGAGTTATGGACATGACTCGCACTCTTGCCACCGATGAACCATATGTATTGGCATCAATGGTGAAACAAGTTTTTTATGTCAAAGATCATCGTCATCCTAAATTTGGTGTAATTATTGAAGTAAATCCCAGACATGTTTTTGATGATGGTGATGATGAAGTTGACGCTATCCCTACTGCAATTGGAAGAAATCCGTTTATTACTTATGATGACCCCAACAGCTCAATTTTCAGAGTTGATTGTGAACCCGAATTTGTGGTGGGAAATATATAGAATCATATAGTGCCCGCGGGGGCTTGGTGAGTTGGTTCAAGGTGGTGGCGACCCGTCGCTGAGGTTCCTGGTTTGAGTCCTCACAAAGGCAACGCGCACCATTTGTCAGCGAACCTCTCGTCCCCTCGACTCCGTGGGAACTTTCCCAAGCCCAATGGTTGGCCACCTTGGGCCTAGCTGGGGGCGTGCGGTGCGCAGGTGGGCAGGCCAACCCTATACCTCGTTACCCATCCAACACGTTTGCCGCTTCGGCGGTGATGTAGTGGTGAAGGAGAGGGGTATAACAACGCCGTTCTTTGGGAGGTACAGGGTTTGAATCCTGGGAGTCCTATTTCAGGGCGAACCTCTCCCCCGGGATCCACTCGCCTTGCCGGGTCGCCCGTTTCCTGACTGGGCGGGCAAAATGAGGTGCAACCCACCCATGCTGACGGATTTCTTGACGAACCATCACCGCCCGGGTTGTCACCCTCCGGGATGCTCTGCCATCTCAGCTGGCAACGGCTCCTTCCCATCTGGGGCTCTCTCCGGAGTGACCTCTTCGTGGGGAAGGGGGTTTCCTTGTGTGGAGGGTTCGAAAAGGCCACACAAGTAAATTCCTTTTTCTAAGAAGAAAATAAAAAATATATAGAATCATATAGTCGTGTTCTCACCTACATGTTTCACCTACATCATTCAGAGTGTGTATCCAATACTTACCTTCATAACACCATAAATCTTCTGTTTCATTATGTTATTTTTATCATAATGGTTTTTCTATATTTTGTTTTTTGGGTTACACATTAGTTATCTGTTTCTAATTACTTCCATATTTGTTTTCATTGCAGGAAATGACACCCATTGAAGAGAGGCGGCAGAAAAAGATGACAGATAATAATCATCGCATGGTACAGATGGGTGTTCCTCCACTCATCCCTGTTGTGAGTATTTTATTTCAAATATAAATATTTCAATAACTTATAATATCATGTGTTTACTTTTCTGTCAAACATTTTTTCAGGATCCATGCCCTAGACGATAGATATCTGATGAGGAGCCTGATATTTCTCCCAGTAGAGAGGTTGGTGGTACTAGGGCTCGTGGGGCGAGAGTTAGATGATCCACTACCACTGACGTATCTTCTACGCCCTATTTTGATCATGGCGTGTCTTCAGGGACATATGAGATATTTAGACCTCCGATGTTTACACTACCAGCTGGCCAGACGTCTATGCCATCATCTTTTGCTTCTGGTTCATTATCTCCAGGTTATTATATTCCACCCTCTTCGACTCCTGCTGCGACACAGTATGTGGCTGAGGAGCATATACTGAGGGACACTCCACCTGTATAGGATATTCCTTCATCTTCTGCACCCATTGATCCAACTACCACAGGTATATTTATATAACTCTATCAAATTTTTATACCAAAATTTATTTTTATTATAACTTGTATTGATATTATTTTTCTTTAATAACAGATTCATCTACAGATAGGAGGCAGGGGAGGGGCCGTACTCACTTGCGTGGGGTATGGAACCGCCAGACACAGTTGATGGTAGAATACAATGTTGATGGAAAAATGATTGAGAAATCTGGGTAGCAATGTCGGGGGTTTTTGGCGATGCTAGCCAAATACTCCGATATCATTCTGGTCAGCCCTCTCTCTTGGAGACATCTGCCACCCGAAGTCAAGGATAACGCATGGGCACAAATATGGGTAAAAAATCTATTGGATTTAATGTAGTATATTTTTGTATTTAAATGAACTAATCAATTTGGTTTCAGCTTCGGTTTAACATCCCTGATGGCGAAGGTGCACGACCAGCACGTTTAAAAGAGCTAGGAGAGCTTTGGAGAGCTTATAAGAATGAGATGTATGTTGGATGGTGTGATAGAGTGGGCACGGAGTTAGAGACATTACCTATCGTGGATGATTGCCCGATAGAGCAGTATCGCCAAATGATTACCCATTGGGCGACTGCCAAATTTAAGGTATTAATCTCATTTGAGTTATTTAAATGAGAGTTTTCATATTTTGCATTAATATAATCTTATTAATTATTATTCATTATTTAGGAATCTTCTGAAAAAAACAAAAAAAACATTGATTCAAAGAAATACCTCCACACTTTGGGGCGCACAACAATGTCAGATTATGAGAGGCAGCAGGTACGATATAGTTTTTTATAATTTTTCTTTAGGACTTTCCCTTTTTATTGGATCATACTTAAATTATGTGATTTATTGAGAAATGAATATATGATTATACTTTCACTTTATATTGTTTAAATGTCATTACAGAAGCACAAAATGAATATTGAAGTATGTATCCCTCGAGCAAAATTGTTTTGCTCGAGTAGAAGAAAAAAAGATGGAACTGTGGTAAATGAACCGACCCAAGAGAAGATTGTAAGTTTTAATTTGTTTATTTCAAAGTTTAATATCTAATTTTAAATTTAATAATCTATTAATATTTTTTACAGGCTGCTTTAGTGGCTCTTGATGCCCAGGAGCCTGACAATTTTGGGCCACACGATCATTTATATCAGGTTTTGGGAGATGATCACTGTGGTCGAGTATGCTGCCGACCTGGTAAGAATATAGTCCTGACGAGGTATTGGTCATCTCCAGGTATCCATTCTAGTACCACCAAGTTGGAATAGGTCAAGGAGCATGCAAGACAGTCTGATAAAAGGGTCACAAAGTTGGAAGTACAAGTTCAAACAAGAGATAGGGAATTTATGAAACTGATGAGAGCTTTATCTTCATCACTTCCACCAGAGGCTAGTGCGGCTTGTCAGACATTTATGTCGTCGATGGGTGCATCATCAAATGCACCAGGCGGAAACTCTAGTGGTGATCGAGATTATGACGTTCCTGGTGATGACAAGGATGCTGAAGAGGAAGAGGGCGAGGATGAGGATGTGGACGAGGGCGAGGATGGGGCCGAGGGTGAGGATGGGGCCGAGGGCGAGGATGATGTCGAGGACGAGGACGACAACGAGGATAGAGATGGCGGCGAGGATGAGGCTGATGATGATAGTAGTGATGGTGATGGTGATCAGAGGCAAATTGATCCATTAAATTTTTGAATTCTGTATAACTCTTTATTTTTTAACATGGTTTTCCACTTTGGGGTTTTCCTCTCCTTCATAGGGATGTTGCATTCAGATTCTGTTTTTTTCACTTGATTCTTATTGTATGATTAGTCTACTACATAGACCTTTAGTATTACTTGGTACTGTGATGCTCATTTTTCTATTTTTTTTACTTAGATTTCTTATTTAGCCATTTATTTCATGTTTATGCATGTGGAAGATGATATGGAAAATGTGCTTTGAAGTAGTGGCCGGCACCACTCAAAGTGTCTAACATTTATTTGAAATGGACAGGATTTTAAGTGAAAACAACAACTGGCATACGGAAAATATACCAAACTCATTCAGATTCTATTTAAACTAGAGGACAACGATCCATGGGTCATATGTGATGTGTACGAGTCAACCCCGCCTCAATCTGAGGTCTGGTGTGGCCGGTACCACTCAAAGTGTCTTTCTTTTGTTTAAAATGGATGCGCTTTTAAGTAAAAAAAACCACATACGGAAAACGGACCAAAAACATTCAGATATTGTTGATACTTTAGGACATGTATCCATGCGTCATTTTTCACATGTAGGAGTCAACCCCGCCTCAATCCGAGGAGCGGTGTGGTCGGCACCACTCAAAGTGTCTAACTTTTATTTGAAATGGACATGATTTTAAGTGAAAACAACAACTGGCATACGGAAAACTGACCAAAGACATTTGGATACCGTTGATACTTTAGGAAATGTATCCATGGGTCATATGTGACGTGTACGAGTCAACCCAGCCTCAATCCGAGGGCCGGTGTGGATGGGACCACTCAAAGTGTCTTTCTTTTGTTTAAAATGGATGCGCTTTTAAGTAAAAAAAACCACATATGAAAAACTGACCAAACGCACTCGGATATTGTTGATACTTTAGGACATGTATCCATAGGTCATTTGTGACGTGTACGAGTCAACCCCACCTCAATCCGAGGCGCAGTGTGGCCGACACCACTCAAAGTGTCTAACTTTTATTTCACATGGACAACAGTTTAAGTTAAAACATCAACTGACATACGGAAAACTGACCAAACGCATTCGGATTCTGTTGAAACTATAGGAAAACGATCCATGGGTCATTTGTGACGTTTAAGAGTCAACCCCACCTCAATCCGAGGGCCGGTGTGGCCAGGACCACTCAAAGTTTGTCACTTTTCTTTGAAATGGACAACGGTTTAAGTTAAAACAACAACTAACATACGGAAAACCAACCAAACGCATTCGTATTCTGTTGAAACTTTAGGAAAACGATCCATGGGACATATGTGACGTGTAAAAGTCAACCACACCTCAATCCGAGGGCCGTTGTGGCCGGGACCACTCAAAGTGTGTCACTTTTCTTTGAAATGGACAACAGTTTAAGTTAAAACAACAACTGACCTACGGAAAATGGACCAAAGGCATTCGGATATTGTTTATACTTTAGGAAATGTATCCATGGGTCATATGTGACGTGTATGAGTCAACCCATCCTCAATATAAGGGCCGGTGTGGCCGGGACCACTCAAAGTTTGTCACTTTTCTTTGAAATGGACAACTGTTTAAGTTAAAACAACAACTAACATACGGTAAATGGACCAAAGGCATTCGGATACTGTTGATACTTTAGTACATGTATCCATGGGTCATTTGTGACATGTAGGAGTCAACCCCTCCTCAATCCGAGGGCTGGTGTGGCCGTTACCACTCAAAGTATCTTTCTTTTGTTTAAAATGGATGCGCTTTTAAGTAAAAAAACCACATATGGAAAACTGACCAAATGCACTCGGATACTGTTGATACTTTAGGAAATGTATCCATGGGTCATTTTTGACGTGTACGAGTCAACCCCGCCTCAATCTGAGGCGCGATGTGGCCGACACCACTCAAAGTGTCTAACTTTTCTTTGAAATGGACAACAATTTAAGTTAAAATAACAACTGACATACGTAAAACCAACAAAATGCATTCGGATTCTGTTTAAACTTTAGGAAAACGATCCATGGGTCATATGTGACGTGTACGAGTCAACCCAGCCTCAATCCGAGGCGCAGTGTGACTGGTACCACTCCAAGTGTCTAACTTTTCTTTGAAATGAAAACCAGTTTAAGTTAAAACAAAAACTGGCATACTGAAAACCAACCAAACGCATTCAGATTCTGTTGAAACTGTAGTACAATGATCCATGGGTCATATGTGACGTGTAAGAGTCAACCCCGCCTCAATATGAGGGCCGGTGTGGCCGGTACCACTCAAAGTGTCTTTCTATTGTTTAAAATGGATGTGCTTTTAAGTAAAATAAACGACATACGGAAAACCAACCAAACACTTTCCGATTCTGTTGAAACTTTAATAAAATGATTTATGGGTCATTTTTGACGTGTACGAGTCAACCCCGCCTCAATCTGAGGCGCAGTGTGGCCGACACCACTCAAAGTGTCTAACTTTTATTTGAAATGGACAGGATTTTAAGTGAAAACAACAACTTGCATACAGAAAACTGACCAAACGCATTTGGATTCTGTTGAAACTTTAGGAAAACGATCCATGGGTCATATTTGATGTGTAAGAGTCAACCCTGCCTCAATCCGAGGGCCGGTGTGGCCAGGACCACTCAAAGTTTGTCACTTTTCTTTGAAATGGACAACGATTTAAGTTAAAACAACAACTGACATACGGAAAACCAACCAAACGCATTCAAATTCTGTTGAAACTTTAGGACAACGATCCCTGGGTCATATGTGACGTTTACGAGTCAACTCCACCTCAATATAAGGGCTGGTGTGGCCGGGACCACTCATAGTGTGTCACTTTTCTTTGAAATGGACAACAGTTTATGTTAAAACCACAACTGACATACGGAAAACAGACCAAAGGAATTCGGATTCTGTTTAAACTTTAGGACATGTATCCATGGGTCATATTTGACATGTATGAGTCAACCCCACCTCAATCCAAGGGCTGGTGTGGCCGGTACCACTCAAAGTGTGTCAATTTTCTTTGAAATGGACAACAGTTTAAGTTAAAACAACAACTGACATACGGAAAACGGACCAAAGGCATTAGGATATTGTTTATACTTTAGTAAATGTATCCATGGGTCATATGTGACGTGTAAGAGTCAACCCCTCCTCAATCCGAGGGCCGGTGAGGCCGGGACCACTCAAAGTGTGTCACTTTTCTTTGAAATGGACAACTGTTTAAGTTAAAACAACAACTGACATACGGTAAATGGACCAAAGGCATTCGGATACTATTGATACTTTAGGACATGTATCCATGGGTAATTTTTGACATGTAGGAGTCAACCCCTCCTCAATCTGAAGGCTGTTGTGGCTGTTACCACTCAAAGTGTCTTTCTTTTGTTTAAAATGGATGCGCTTTTAAGTAAAAAAAACCACATATGGAAAACTAACCAAACGCACTCAGATACTATTGATACTTTATTAAATGTATCCATGGTTCATTTGTGACGTGTACGAGTCAACCCCACCTCAATCCGAGGCACGGTGTGGCCGGCACCACTCAAAGTGTCTAACTTTTCTTTGAAATGGACAACAATTTAAGTTAAAATAATAACTGACATACGGAAAACTGACCAAACGCATTCGGATTCTATTGAAACTTTAGGACAACGATCCATGGGTCATATGTGACGTGTAAGAGTCAACCCCGCCACAATCCGAGGTGCAGTGTGACCGGTACCACTCAAAGTGTCTAACTTTTCTTTGAAATGAACACCCGTTTAAGTTAAAACAACAACTGACATACCGAAAACCAAACAAATGCATTCAGATTCTGTTGAAACTGTAGGACAACGATCCATGGGTCATATGTGACATGTACGAGTCAACCCTGCCTCAATCCAAGGGCCGTTGTGGCCGGTACCACTCAAAGTGTCTTTCTTTTGTTTAAAATGGATGCGCTTTTAAGTAAAATAAATGACATATGGAAAACCAACCAAACACTTTCGGATTCTGTTGAAACTTTAAGAAAATGATTTATCGGTCATTTTTGACGTGTATGAGTCAACCCCACCTCAATCCGAGGCACAGTGTGGCCGACACCACTCAAAGTGTCTAACTTTTATTTGAAATGGACAGGATTTTAAGTGAAAACAACAACTTGCATACGGAAAACCGACCAAACGCATTCGGATTCTGTTGAAACTTTAGGAAAATGATCCATGAGTCATATGTGATGTGTACGAGTCAACCCCACCTCAATCTGAGGGCTAGTGTGGCCGGGACCACTCAAATGTTGTCACTTTTCTTTGAAATGGACAACGGTTTAAGTTAGAACAACAACTGACATACGGAAAACGGACCAAAGGCATTCAGATAGTATTGATACTTTAGGACATGTATCCATGGGTCATATGTGACGTGTACGAGTCAACCCCGCCTCAATCCGAGGGCTGGTGTGGCCGGGACCACTCAAAGTGTCTTTCTTTTGTTTAAAATGGATGCGCTTTTAAGTAAAAAAACCACATACGGAAAACTGACCAAACACATTCGGATACTGTTGATACTTTAGGACATGTATCCATTGGTCATTTGTGACGTGTACGAGTCAACCCTGCCTCAATATGAGGCGCCTTGTGGTCGACACCACTCAAAGTGTCTTTCTTTTGTTTAAAATGGATGCGCTTTTAAGTAAAAAAACAACATACGGAAAACTGACCAAACGCTTTCTGATTCTATTGAAACTTTAGGAAAATGATCCATGGGTCATTTGTGACGTTTACGAGTCAACCCCGCCTCAATACGAGGTGCGGTGTGTCCGGCACCACTCAAAGTGTTTCACTTTTCTTTGAAATGGAAAACAGTTTATGTTAAAACAACAACTGACATACAGAAAATAGACCAAAGGCATCCGGATACTGTTGATACTTTAGGACATGTATCCATGGGTCATTTGTGATGTGTACGAGTCAACTCCACCTCAATCCGAGGCACGGTGTGGATGACACCACTCAATGTCTCTCTTTTATTTCAAAAGTAAATCATTTTAAGTGAATACAACTGAAATTTACACTCATCAACGACTCTTTTTCATGAGTTTGGTAGTTTCACTCATGGGGTCATAAGTGACGAGACTCCTAAGAAAATATCTTTTCACCATATATTATAAACAATACAAGTTCAATGCAAAATTCATCACAAATCATTACATACCCAAACCTAGTATAAAAAAAATGGGATTTGAGTCAATTTGAATGTCTTATTCAACTCTAATAGATATTTATCAAACTATTCTGCCTATTAGAATTTGATGGGTGAGGTGAATTACCACCGGATGATTGTTGTCATATGTGTTTTTTTGGGCTATTTTAGGTGTTTTTATACTGTTTGAAGTCTGTATGTGGCTTTTGTGGTTTTTTTTATGCAGGTGTATAGTGGAGGGTATACTGAGGGCTGTTGTGCACTGTTTTTTTTATGCAGTTGTAGCTTCTGGGGGGGCTTATGGGCGCTGATGTGCAGCAGTTTTGGGAAACAATTTACCAATGGTTCTGAACCATTGGTAAATTGTTTTCCAGAATTCTCGAGCACCTATACCAATGGTTTAAATGAAACTGTTGGTAAAGGGATTTCCCCACGCCTTACTAGCCAATAGTTTGGAAAACCGTTGGTATACCCTATACCAACGGTTTTCCTGCCTATAGCAACGGTTATAAACCGTTGCTATAGCCTACTTTTCCAGTAGTGTTTGGAAATATAAAATTATTATTTACTTATATTACTCATGATAAATATTATTTATATCACACTTTATTATTTCAAGGTTAAATTAGTATTCCAATGGTAGGGTTACTATTCTCAATGGTTAGGTTATTATTCCTAACGATCAGGTTATTCTTCTCAATGCTCTAGTTACTATTCAAATGATCACATTACTATTCCAATAGACACATTACATACTATAAATACCATGTCATTCTTTAACTCAATATTCACTACAATTGTAGTTTTTGGAATTTTCATTAGTTTAGAAAATAACTAATGTAAGGATCTTTATTAATGAATTAAAGTTTTTTTGGTTTCTCTATGTGCTATATGTTTTTAATAGTTATATAATATAATATGACACACATTTATTTATGAACAAATTATCATTAAATTTTTTTTGGAAATTATATTTTATTATCAAAATGATGTCCTCTTAAATGATAAGAGATGTTATTATAAAATAATTAGTAATTACTAATTAAAAAAGATGTTTTTTTAATTATCATGGTTATTTTTAATATAATTCTATATCATAGTTTGATAAGAAAACATGGATAAAAAATATATATATTGGATAAAATATTTTATCCAAGATATTTATTAAAATGTGAGGGAAGAGATATCACCCCCCATTGGTGGTATATTTTAAATTATAAAGGCTTATTTCAATAATGATACTTTGAACACATAGATTACCATATGAAATATGGTGGTTAGTAGTTTATTTGTTAAATTGTTTTATCAAAGGAAATAATTGTTATTTCCTAAGACAAATAATTTCATGTATATTATATTGATATTCTAGAGTGAATATAGTTTATAAGTGTCCAATAGGAGTATGTATGGACTTATATAAGTTTAAATTTAATAAATAAAATATTATTCCAGCCTAATTCAATGCAAATTTTTCTTTATATCCTAAAACATCTAGGTATATTCATAAAGAAATAATGTAAAGAGTTAAACTTAATTACCAAAACATCTCTCAAAGAAAATTTTCAATATAAAAGTTCCAAGATAATGATAATGAACTTCAAAAAAGAGTTCAAAGTAGATAATGTAATTATTAACATCATAACATTTGATATATTAAAGAAAATAAGTTTGAATTATTTCTCAAATATTTAAACTGCACAAATAAGATTCCTAAAATATACATTATTGAAAATGAATTTCATCAAACATAATAAAAACTAAAAGAGTTTATTGGGAGTTTTTTTATCAAATGATCACATAAGTATGTGTTAAGAATTCCTTGAAGATGTAATGAGTTTAGAAAAACCTAAAATACTGAAAACACAAGGAATTATGACAGTATTTCATGTGAGATATGAGGTTATAACTTATTTATGGTTTTATTGGTATGTTCATAAAAGTTTTTAAGAATATAAAAAAAATGTATCATATTACACATAAGGAATCTCCACTATAACATTCATTCATATCTGTTTTGTCTTGGTAGCTTGGATGAATTTCATGTCACAACATTATTTCTCTAAGAACTTGATCTCATATATTCAACATGAACCACCTTTGGTTCGTGATTGTTTCTTGGAAATGACATGTTATACGAGAAATGTTAAGCCTTATTCACATAACTTTTAAAACACCAGAGAAAGCCTTTAAACCTAGATCTTTCACTTTGATATTTTTTTGTCCAGATACTTTTTAGAATTTTACTTTTTCAAAATGAGATTTATTTTTCCTAGGGGTTGTGATTTACTTAAAGCAATTTTTTCTCCCTTTGATATAGAATAGGATAACTCACTTATATTATTGGTAATAGTCTGTAATAATAATTTTATTTTGTTCATATCTCTAGACTAAATTTTCACCTTGTTTTCTTACCTACCATCTTTTTTATTATGGATTTATCTTCGCATCATCAGATGATAAGTTCATGATAGGTACATACCATCACTCATTATAACAGTGGAAACTTCTATTTAATTACTAATAAATATATTCAAGGAATTAAAATCTTTTATTTTTAGAAAGATTTATTTTCTATGGATTCTCCTTTGATGTAGGTCTTCTCATATATTTATCTTTGATCCCCCCCCCCCCATGAATTAAGGCCTACGGTTATTTTCACGAATTTTCATGGCATTTCAAAATTCCAAAGATTTGTTCCTAAACTTCCAACAACACCAATAATATACTATGACTAAAATTCTATTCTTTTTTGTTGAAGTTTTTATGGATTTCATAGATTTTGAAACTTTCTGTTTTTTAGTAAAACCAACACTCAGGGAACATCTCTTCATGTTTATTTTTACATCCACCATTTATGTAGTGGGTATCTTAAAACGTTTTACCATCCATACTTCCCCATAGTTATATTTAAAACTTATACTATCACTTTAAACAACATTAGTGCATAAGATAGTTTCTGGGTTATCAGATACCTTCTTCTTATAGGATGTTTCCATTTTATTAGAGGATAATCTCATGATCTTCTTGATTTTTTGATCCTCAAAGCAAACTTGAGTGGAATAATATCATATTATAACTATTTGGGAAGTTATTACTTATAGTAACTCATGATTATCTAGTTTCTATCACATTTTTTATTTTCTTTTGAGGTATTTTCTCTTTATTTTGGTTATACGTTTTTTCATTTGGATTTCCTTTGAGTCTTAGAGAAAAATAGAAAATTTTGGCTTGGAAGACCAGGGAACACATTTAGAACATCATTAGTGGTAACTGTGCACCCTTCCCAAGTAACCATGCGGTGGGTATCTGGGTGTGGCAGAAGCTACCGCACAACTAGTGCACGGTCGTGCGCCTCGGCCCAGGTACCCTTGTTGTCGATGGACATTCTGAGGTATCAGTTACCTATTGGTTGGTGCAAAGAAATCCAGACCATGTGGTATCTATGTGGTAAGTTATATTTGGGATAGTGAGGGTTGAACGATCACTACACGGTTTATCAAACTATGTGCACGAACCAGGCGGTATGTCCAACTCATTAAAAATTGGGTTTTAAGTTTTATCTCTCCCTAAATTTAAGCCCTAACCCACCCCCCTTCATCCCACTCAGGATTATCCTCCTTTAGCAACTCCCCCCAACCCTCTACCTCATTTGGATCTTCAATTTCTTGGTGTATTTGGGGAGATTCTTCATCGATTATTCAGTTAATTCTTCTTCTCTATTTGATTCTTCCTCCATTTTAGGGTTTTATTCCAATTTATTTGGGGTTCCTCTTATATAATGGGTAGGGCTCTGATTTTAGGGTTCTAACTTGATTATTTGGATTTGATCTTATTTTCTAGGGTTTAATCTTTCTTCATTCTGGTTCAGTTTGAGTTTCACAGTGGATTTCGGGGGATTTATACACCCAAGGTAGGTGATTATATTCTTAAGCATTAATCAAAGTATTTATATTACTTGATTGGGTATTTTGAGATGTTCTATGATTTATGTGTGTGGTGAAAATGTGGTTTTGGAAAGGAGTTTATGGGAATTGGGTTTGAAAATGGTTATTTCATATGAAATTGGGTTTAATTCTTCTGAAAAGCTTTGTTCTACCTCTTTTAAATGTTGTATATGTTGTAAAAATGGTTTATTAAATTATGAAAGTGGTGAGAATCAAGTTTTGAAATGATTTTGGTGCACTCTTGATTTTAAAAGAGGATTTTGGGTGTGAAAATGATGGAATCTTGTGGGTGTTATATTGTTTGGCTTGAACAGTGTGAAAGTAAAGTGTTATGTGACAAATGGAACATTCTTGATCACAAAGGGAAACTTTGGTAACTAGGTGGGTTGACTCGGACTAGTATGCTAGATGATTTGTAAGAGGTTCATCCTGATTTCAGCTAGATATATTGATGTTGCAACACTAACAAAACATTGTTATGATTAGAGACCACTAGGCCAATGGGGTTTCTCCTCTTAGTGGCGTGTACATGAGAAAGTAGTGATCGTGATTTTTACGCCACTCTTTCATCGTGATACAATGTACCTAGTGTCCTATTACTAGCTAGTTACTTGAATGTTCTCCCATGGATAGTGCTCTATAGTGATATCGTACTACTGTCGGCATATGGTATACTTTGTTGGTCATTAGAAAAGAAAGCATGATTTCTATCAAATCATTTTCCTTAAAAAATCCTTCTAGTTTTTTTTATAAAAAATGAAAGTTTATTTATCTTATGATGTTTAATTCATGGAATCTTTTGTTAAGTGGCGTCCTAGTGGGATTTGTCTAACACCCTACTTACACCTTTGGGTGTAAGTATACTTGCTTATATTAGACATGGGTAAGGGAAGGGAATTTGGATATGGTGGTTCGGGTTGATAGAGGTCTTCCTTGTGAGGTGTTTTTAGTGTTGAATTGAGGGAGATGCTCCTCTTTTCATATGGAGGTTTTGGGATAGTTCTCATTTCCCCATTTTTTGTAGCCACTTTTTGGGTTCTGTTTAAATGTTGTAACTCAAATCTAGAAAATTGGTTGTTCCGTGTTTGGTTGAGTATTTTTAGTTCTATTTTATTTAATTTTATGGTTGGTTATGATAATGAAATCAGGTAAAATCATTCCCATATTTATTTATTAATACTCAGGCACTTGTGCCAGCCCATGGGGATCAGTAATGCCCTTTGGGCCATGACATGGACTGGGTCGGGCATCGGTTCATATGATGACCCAGATTGGTTCTTCAAAAATTAGTATCATAGTAGTTTATCTCTTTTGCTTCATGTTATTTGGGATGAGTCTATATAAAATAGATCTAGGACTATTGAAGCTTGAGGCTCTTGTTTCGAGTAGGGTTCTGGCATAGCACATCTCATGACAGACCTCGAGTCTTCATGGGATGTTGGGGTTTTTGTTTTACTTATTTTCTAGGTGGGATGCACAGGCTAAAGCCTGTACGTGGTTATTGGGTGGGGTGAAGTGGTTTGGTCGTTAGGTTTTCATGATGAGTTTGACTTATTTTTGAATGTTGTCATTGATGAAGATTTTCATATATGTGGTATTGATATTTTTTCTCATTATTTCTTCCTTTTGTAGAAACTTAGATCCCCATAGAATTCCCTTACAAGTGTAGGGAGAAGATGCAGATAGTTCCACCTCATTGCTTGATCAAAGACTAGTAGATTTTGTGGTATGAGCTGTTCAGGATCTTGGATATGGAGAGGATCCTATTCCTACTCTAATCAGGGAATCTAATATTGGTCCTTAGAAGTAAAGATCTGAGGAGTTCCTTGAGAACAAACCTCCTTCATTCTGAGGTAGCACAGAGCCTCAGGAATAAAATGAGTGGATTGAGAAGATAGGATGAATGTTTTAATTACTTTACACTCCTAAGGAAGTAAGGGTGAAAAGTGCATTTTTCTACTATAACGTCCTATTTATAGGTGGTGGGAATTAGTGGTCCAAATGGGGAAGCACGAGCAGATGAGCTGGAATGACTTTAAGGATTTATTCAATTACCAGTATTTCCCTAAGGTCTTAAACTATGCCAGATCCCATAAGTTTATAGATCTTATTTAGGGGGACCAGTTAGTAATAGGGTATGCCAACCTCTTTGTTGAGCTACTTTGGTATGAACTCGAAATAGTTTCTAATGAGAAGATGAAGGATCAGAGGTTCGAAAGGGGTTTGCGGCCAGAGATCTATTCATAGGCCTTTAGATTATTTCTAAATACCTATGAGGAAGTGGTTGACAAATCTTGTATGGTAGAGATCAATTGTAAGGGAAGTTCTGGTTCCTCTAGGACTATGTTGGCAATGGGCAGTGGAAATTCATTTGAAAATAAGAGGAAGCAAGATGAACTGGGAAAAAGGGGGGGTAGTAGTTTGGGCCATCCATCCCTATAGCTTTCAATTGTGTCTTCTGATACATGGTCATTTTTGTACCACCAATGTGTAAGGGTAGGTAAAACTCAGCCTAAGTGTACAAATCCTCCAAATCCTTGCCATATATGTGGAGAAATGGGGAACCTACAACATTTTTTCAAGGTGGTGCACCCATACTAGAGTTGGGTAGGATTTGAAGCTTCTAGGGGAATGTTATATCATTTAGAGTAATCTAAGATGGTGGGATATTTATTTGGTGGTTTTGGTGGTAGGATCAGATCTTCTTATGGTCATATTCCATTTAGGTAAAAGACATAGGTTATTGTTCATGCTCAAACTCAGGCAAGGACCAGGCAAGGACTAGGAAACTACATGATGTGGACCAAGATCCTGTGAGATCAGATATCGGGCCCTAAATAGTTCAAGGTGCCATTCTGATTTCATATTTAATAGAAGATATTTTGTTTGATACTAGTGCTTTTGTTTCTTTTATATCTACTCATCCTATGAATCTGTTTAACTTTTCAATTGAGCTTAGGTCTTCTTCGATGGAGTTGGTAACGCTGTTGGGAAAGAAGAAGGGGCAGGGTCTTATGTTCCAAACTTGTACACACCCTATGTTAAGGGTCAATCTAGAATGGGATTTCCTGTTCTTGTATATAGACCTTATAATGTAATCCTTGTCATGGATTGGATTCTTCTCTTCCGATCGCATATTGATTGCTAAAGATAGTGGGTAAGTTTTGTGGCACCTGATGGGAGTAATCATGTATTTCTTAGAGAGTGGGATCCTTGGTCAGGTCGTGATGGACCTCCACTCCTGAAGTTGGGAAATATTGTTTTTCAATTATCATCACTCATGTTGGAGGATGAGTTTGGTGCTCTTGAGATTGGATTACCTCCTATAGTGGATGAGTTCCTAAAGGTACTTCCAGATGACTTTTCAGGTTTACCCCCAGATTATGATGTAGAGTTCTCAATTAAATTGGCATTAGGGACACATCATATAACTCTTCCCTCATATCATATGGTGCCCACCAAGATGAGGGAATTAAATATACATATAGATGATTTATAATACAAATGGTTCATTCACCTGAGCATATCTCCTTGAGATTTCCCAGTCTTGTTTGAAAATAAGGCCGATGGATCTCTCTGGTTGAGTATCGATTACTGGAAGCTGACTAGGGTAACCATCAAGAACATGTATCTTTTCCCCCAAATTGATTACTTATTAGATCTGTTTAAAGGGTAAAGGTGGTTCTCTAAGATATAATTTCATTCTGGTTACCACCAATTCAGGGTGAATGAGGCGGATATTCTTCAAAATACTTTCCAGAGTAGGTATGGACACTTTTAGTACTTGGTCATGCCTTTGGGATTGAAGAATGATCTGGAATCCTTAATGACCCCTTTAAATATAGTGTTCAATATGTATCTTGATTCAATTTTTTTGGTATTCATGGATCAAATACTTGTTTATTTAAGATCTGAGGAGTATGAGAAACATTTTAGAATCATGTTGGGCACTCTTTGAGATCATCATCATTATTAAAAGTTTTCATAGTGAACTTTCTAGATGAAGGAAGTGAATATTTTGGGCCATGTGATCTCAGAAAAAGGGGCTTCTGTAGACCTTGATAAGATTATTATAGTTATATTGTGGGATATCCCGAGGAACATGTTTGAGATCAAAAGTTTCCTTGGGTTGGTAGGTTATCAGAGAAGATTTATTCAGGACTTCTCTCAGCTTGCTTCTTCCAAGATCGTGCTCACCCATAAAGGAGTAACGTTTGAATAGAGTCATGAATTTAAGGAGTCCTTTGAATAGAAGAAGCATTGGTTGACTACCATGCTTGTTTTTATCTTTCTAGAGTCAAGAATGGGTTATGTGGTTTATTGTGATTCTTCGGGTATGTTTCTTAGATGTATCCTTATGCAAGATGATCATGTGGTGGAAAATGGCTCTCACCAACTTTGGCCACATTAAAAGAACTACCTAACCCATGACCTGGTTCTAGCAATGGTGATGTGGTCCCTAAAGACATGATGTCATTATCTTTTTGGGATGAAATTTATGGTATACTCTAATCATAAAATATGAGCCTACATATTCTCCCAAATGGATTTGAACACATGGAAATTCCATTGGATTGAATATTGGTAGGGGTTCAACTTTTATGTCTTCTATACCCCAGTAAAGGGTAATATAATGGATTATTCCTGGACTATAAAAGTATTAGTGTAAGTATTAAGGAAGTCCGATGATGAGTGGACATTAATGGGCCTTTTTTCCATCTACATTTGGAAACCAACGAGCATAGTGAAGGTGCATTCTTGGATAGTGTTCAGTTGGATCCTTCTCTTTTGGATCCGATTCTATGGGAACAACCTGGTGATGAGTTGTGCCAGAAGTCTACGTAGTTTCTTCATGGTGGAGATACATCTCACCATTGTTCATTGTCTCTCGAGGGAGTTATATGTTTCAAGGTTTTTTTTTCTAGTGTCTTAATCCCTGAGGGAGGTGGTGATGAATAATAGACACCATTCTTAGTGGGATGTTCATATTGGGGTGCTACACATGTTATCAGGTGAAAGAATATCATCAAAGGCCTTTCGGTTTTCTTCAACCATTACTCATTCCTACCTATAATTGAGACGAGGTCTCCCTGGATTTTATTATTGGATCGCCTCGTACACCTCGAGGAAGGAACATTATTTGGGTGGTGATTGACCATTTGAAAAAATCAACAGATTTCATCCTGATCAGAGCTTCATCAAATATGGATGAGTTAGGATGATTATATGTTCAAGAATTGGTAAGGCTGCAAGGTGTGCTGTTAGCAATAATCTCTGATAGAGGACCTCGTTTAACTATAAAAATGCATTGGGGTCACAAATAAAGATGAGTACGGCATACCATCCTCAAATGTATGATCATAAGTAGTAGAAAAACTAGATTCTGGAAGACATGCTTTGGGCATGTGTCTTGGATTTCAGAGGATCTTAGGATTGACATTTGGTATGGTTCAATTTTACTTATTATAAAAGCTATCAATACTCTATTTTAATGGATCATTTTGAGGATTACTATGGTCAGCCATGTTAGTCTCACGTGTTTTGGGGTGAGGTGGGTGAGACCTCACTTATGGGACCAAGTTTAGTGAAAGAGACTTCTAAGAAGATCACATTAATCAGGTAGTGGTTTTTGGTACCTTAGATTCACTGTAAATCATATGTTGATCAGAGGTGCAGAGATATGGAGTTCTCTATGGGTGACTAAGTTTTCCTCAAGGCATCACTTAATTTGGGTTTTCATCTTTTAGGCAATCAAGGGAAGAAAACACTAAGGTATGTCACATGTTTCGGAATCACCGAGCGTATTGGAAACATGGAATACGGTTTAACTTTTACTTCTTAATTGACATCAATTCACAAAATAATCCATGTCTCCCAATTGAAGAAATATAATCCAGATTTGTCAAATGTATTAAATTAGTGAGAATTAAATATAGAGCCTGATTTATATATGTTTGAACAGCCAGTGTGGATAGTGGATTTCCAAGAAAAAGTGCTTAATGAGAAATATATTCCATTGGATCATGTCCTTTGGTATCATGGTGATGATGTGCATGAGACGCGGGATTGGAATTCCTGGGTCGGGAAATAATACCCATTATTATTTCCCAATCAAGTTTCAAGATGACTTTCTGGGGATGGAGAGTTTTCATGGTGGGGAGAATTGTCACATCTATGATTTTATTTTGAGGTATTTTTCTATTTATTTTTATTCTAACTTTTTGTATTTTTATTTTCTTTTATTCTTTGAGAAAAATGGAAAATTTTGGTTGGGTAGTCCATGGCACATGGTTGGCGCATGGTTAGTGGTAACTGTGCATCCTACCCAGGTAATTGTGTTGTAGGTAGTTGGGTGTGACAGAAGTTAATGCATGATCAATGCATGGTCGTGAGCCTCAGCCCAGGTACATGTTTGGTCAATAGCCATTTTGAGTTAGCAGCTACCACATGTTCGCACACGATTATCTAGACTGTGTGGTAGCCATGTGGTAGGTTTTATCTAGGATAGTGAGGGTAGCACATTTTCCGCACGGTTTATCAAACTATGTGGACTAACCATGTGGGATGTCCATTTCATTAAAAATTGGGTTTTGGGTTTTCTCTCTCCCTCATTTTATGCCCCCCACCCACTCTTTTTCATCTCCCTCAGGATTATCCTCCTTAAGCGCCTCCACCTAGCCTATAACTCCTCCATATCTTCAATTTATTGGTAGATTTGGGGTGATTCTTCCTATATTATTCAAGTAAGTCTTCTTCTCCCTTTGATTATTCCCCCATTTTATGGTTTTCTTAGATTTATTTGGGGTTCCTCTTCTCCAGTTGGTAGGGCTCTGAGTTTAGGGTTTGAACATGATTATTTGTTTTTGATCTTGTTTTCTAAGATTTGATAATGCTTCCTTGTGGTGCATTTGAGGTGTGGTTTGAGTTTCACACAAGATTTTAGGGGACTTTTATACCTAAGGTAAGTGATTCCATGCATAAACATTATTTGATTAATTTATATTGATTGCTTGAGTATTTTGAGATGTTCTTTAATTTATGTGTGTGGTGAGAAAGGGGTTTTTGAATGAATTTTGTGGTCATTAGGTTTGAAAATGATTCTTATATATGAAATTGTCTTTAATTCTTATGAAAATATTTGTTGCACCTCTAGTGGGTTTCTTATAAGTTGTACAAATTGTTTATTAAATTACGCAAGTGGTGTGAATCATTTTCTGAAATGATTTCAGTTTGCTCTTGATTTTAAAAGATTATTTTGGGTGTGAAAATGATGGCATATTAATGTGTTATATTGTTTGGCTTGAACAATGTGAAACTGATGTGTCATGTGACATGTGGAACAAACTTGAGAAAAAGGGAAACTTGGAGAACTGTGTGGGTAGGGTAGGACTAGTATGCTAGATAATTTGGAATAGGTTCATCTTGATTTTGTCTAGATGTATTGATTCTACAACACTAACTAAACATAATGATTATTCGAGACCACAAGGCCTATGTGGTTTCTCTTCCAAGTGGCTCATTCATGAGAAAGAAGTAATCATGGTTTCCATGCCACTCTTTCAATGAGAGATGATGTACCTAGTGTCTCATTAATTTCTAGTGCCTAGAAGGTTCTCCTGTGACTAGTTCTCTAGGGTTATATCATAATTCCATCAGTATACGGTGTACTTTTTTGGCCATTTAAAAAGTGAGTTTGTTTTCTTAAAAAAATTCCCTTAAAAAAATACTTATATTTGTTCTTCATAAAACTTGAAAGTTTATTTATCTTATGATGTTTATATCATGGAATCCTTTATTGGGTGGCATCCTACTAGGCTTTGGATCACATCATACTTACACCTTTGGGTGTAAGTAGACTTGGTTATGTTTGACACAGGTAAAGGAAAGGCATTTGGATATGGTGGTTTGGGTTTCTAGAGGTCTTCCTTGTGAGGTATTATTGGTGGTGACATAAGGGTTATGATCCTCTTGTCATATGAAAGTTTTGGGATAGTTCTTATTTCCCCTTTTCTATTATAGAACCTTTTTGGGTTTTGTTTAGTTGTTGTAACTCAAATCTAGAAAAGTGTATATTCCATGTTGGGTAGAGTATTTTCAGTTCAAGATAATTAATTTATATGGTTGGTTATGATAATGAAATGGGGTAAAATTGTTCCCACATGTATTTATTGATACATGGGTGCTTGTGCCAGCCCATAGGGGTGAGTAATGCCCTTTGGTCCTTACCAAATATTGGTTTGAGCACTGATTCAGAAGACAACCTGGATTAGTTTGTGAAAATTTTACCACTATATATAAACACTTAAAGTTGAGGGGGTTCTTCTTAACATCAACTGATATTGGTTTCCTTAACAATCCTCCTTAAACTTCTTTATTTTATCTTTATGAATTTTTATTTATTATCGAAAAACTTATTATCCATATCCTTCATTGTGAATAGAAATTGTTTCTTCCTTTGATTTCACAAGTTTTTTTAGAGTGTTTGATATTTTAACCCTTTTACCCAATCTGATTCCAAATAATTATCCTCTTCTTCAAGCTATAATTTTTCATCATGAATACCCTTGACTCCTTCAATAATACAATTACCACTTCTTTGGGGATGTTATTTAGATGTTCATTTAATACAATATGAATTTCACTAAGTGGTACATCATCATCAAAACTTGACTAGGATTTTTTAGAAGAGTCATAATCAAGAATATTATTGAAGTATATTCTACTATGATTACCTAGTGTCTCTTCCTTTGATGTAAAATTATTATTCAACTTTCTTTCTTATCTTTTATTTCTATTATTATAAGTATTCATCTAAATATTAGGATTCATATAATTATAAGTAACTTAATTTTTTATTCATCTAATGAAGCTCACTTAATTATTAAAATATTCACTTCATAACAACTAACTTGGATTATTAGAGGGAACCTATTCTCTGATACAAGTTTTAGTTCCCCATACCATATTGACCCCTGAGAGGGGGGTCAACTAATGGTTTGATTTTTACAAATTATTTTTTTATGTTAAAACTCTTGAACATGTTAGGGTTCTTGATACAATAATTTATATCTCAAAGTCTCACTTCATATGCATAAATAATAAGAGAGATCACAACATGAAATGTTTACAAGGTTTGATACAAAGACTGACTTCTCTCTATGTTGTTTATTCACCCCAAAATGGATTATCCACTATAATATTATTATAAATATAAATTTTTGATATAAAATCACACGGAATCACTCCTAAATCTTCATGGGAGGTTAATTATATTGCATCCCAAATTTTACCTAAATCCACACTAGGTTTCTACAGAACCCACACCAGACTCATCTTCTCCTGAATCACACAGAAAACTTCTCCTACTCCTATCTCCAAAAATAGAATCCCACCTTTCTTAATGATTGATCAACCACAGGTTAATCGTTTTATCTTAATCCATGATTTTGTAGGTTTTACTTTCTTGTGTACCAGTTCAAGCATCTTCAACAGACTCTGATCAAGTCTATTAGTATTTCTCAATTATATCTGATCATATGTGTATGCTCAATTTCATGAGTACAATAGTGCTCAGACAGTTCATTCTCTTATTGATGAATAATATTCCTCAATTAAAATTGTACAAGTCATGCACACAAATTATTTAATGATATTTTATACAAAAAAAATCTTTTCAAAACCTCAATAATTACACATAAAAATTCTATCATTAATATTTTATGTGTAATATCAGCTTATTTATTATGTATTGATTATGAATGAACAAATATCATGCATGTATATCTTATCTATTATATTCATAAAGGCAACTATTTTCTTAAAGTTCACTTTTTCTGAACATAAGGTATTTTAAAGATCTTAATTGTAAAGACCCGAAAATTTCAAGGAAATTTTTTTTCTTAAATTCTTTAGGATTTTATAAGTACGCGGTTTCTGACGGCACCTAATTCTGAGGCCCGGTGTTCCCAGAATCAATTTCCGAAGTTTAGCTCGGGTACATTCAGTGAACAAACGAGCGGGTTTTTCTATCTTTTGAACCGGTGCTCAGAATTGAAATCTGAGGACACCGATGAACTTGCAACTCCGATATTTGCTTAAGATGACTTTTACCATGGATGTGTTTGCTCGGGAGAAGAAGTTAAATTTTGTGGTTTAAGTGAGAAGTAAATAAAATTTTGTACAATTTTGTATTATTAACATTGGAAGTTAAACTCTCTCATGGGAAGTTGTTGGTGGGGCCCATAACCACCCAACATCCCATGTGTGGTTATGAGGGAGGTGGGGCCCACACGAGCACCCATATTTTCACATTCCATAACCCTTAACACCTTTGAACTCCCATAATAATTATATGGAAACTCCCCAATAAATATTGGTATCCTTTAATTGTGTAACTCTCCCCTCTCCTCTTTAATCATGCCAATACACTTAATCAATTAAGTGAGATATGTGTTTGAATTTTAAAATTTAAAATCATGGCATGAATTAATAAAATAAGATAAGACTTATTTTATTTGGTGTTACTCTTGTTGTGTTGATTGAAAAGGGGAGAGAGCTCTTGTGACTTGAATAACTTCATCTCCTTCGTTGAAGAACGCCAAGACACAGATGAAGAACATCGACTTGGGGACCCCAGTTTCTTCTTCCTTTTCCTCCTCAGCGATAATGAAGGAAAAAATGACGTGGGAATTCACCAATGACATCACGCTTCGTTCTCACCATGATAAAAGAGGAGACGCCACTTCCTCCTCAGACGCTCTTCGTTGACGTCTACGAAACCTCACCACATGACGCCGTTAACCACAACACCGACATTCGTCATCGTTTGTTGAGGTAGGGTTTATCTTTGTTCATGTTTAATTTAATCTTATTTATTGATTATTTTTGGCTGAATGTTACCAATGTAACGGGAGGAGATCGGACCACACAAACACGGCTGATTTCTCCTCCCCATTTCCCTTTTGATTTTCATTGACTATCGAAGCGAAGGTGGTGCGGTGTTGTTGCACTGTGCGGGAACGAAGAGAACTGCGGTGGTGGAGCGTGGTGCCGTCGTGCCGCGCCGGTGAAGACGAAGGAACCGCGACCGGAGCGGGCCGCAGTAGTGATGTTCGGCGCCGTTGCGCCGCTCCAGAGAACCCGAGGGATACTGCGGCTGGGGGCGGGCCGTGCCGGAGGGGTGCGGCCCCGTCGCGCCGCGCCGGTCAGGGAAGAGTCGCGGCGGTTCAGTAGGGGTGGCCGGCCAAGCCGACCGCCGGCACCGCCTGGAGACGGGGCCCAAAGGGGTCCTATAGTTTATCAAGGCCGGCCATTTTGGCCAGTTGTTTCAGAAACAGGGCCCCCCCCCCCTCACACCCCGCTCGGCCGAGAGCCGAGCCGCGGCCGGCTTCTGAGCCGGGCACCACGCCGCGCGGGCCGGGCCGCCCGCGCCGGGCCGTGCCACCCACGCTGAGCCGGGACACTAGAATCGGGCCGAGACATGCCCAAATGGGCTGGACCCAGACCTAGTTCGGGTCGACCCAGTTCGGGCCGACCCAGGGGGTATTGGGCCGGGTCAAACTAGGCCCAAACCCCCGATTTTCGGACAGGTTCATTCAAACGCCCATTTCTCGGGCTACGGACCTCTAATCGACACACCGTCAGTTGTGTAGGGATCCTTGGATCGAGACGGTAGATTTGGTACATTACACTCAAGATTTCGGTAAATTTTGTGTATGGCTGGGTTGGTTTGAACCTGAAACCAACCGGGCCCTTGGAGCGGGAACCCTTATAACTTAACGACCGGACGTCCGAATGGCGTGTCGTCGATCATGTTGAATTCCTATTAGTGATACGATTCTTTTTTCTTACTCTTCTTGAGGTTTGGACGCAGCTGGAGTTTGGGCGGGTTGGTTTTAACTTAAAAACCAACCGGGCCCCTGGAACGAAAAAGCCAATAACTCTCAGACCGGGCGTCCAATTGACGCGCCGTCTGTCGCGTTGAGTTCCTTTTGACGAGATGGAACTTTTTGATACATCAACTCTGGACATCGTGATAGTTGATGTATCCACCCTTCTTGGATCATGGAGTAGACCCTCTCGGAATCGAGCGTGCTGTGTGAGGGAACCCTAGAGTTGGGTGCGACTGCGATGACGATGGTGACTGTACATGGATCCTATGTGGGTTCGGCAGCGAGGATGACTGTACTTGGATCCTACGTGGGTTTGTCAGCGATGACGGCTGTACTTGGATCCTACATGGGTTTGGCACCAATGGTTACTGTACTTGGGGTAGTCACGGCACGGGCCCCGAGGATGGGTCATGACAAATTGGTATCAGAGGAGTCCATTCTACCGCAGATCTCAGGACTCTAATAATTTATTTCAGGTGAAGCAATAGTGTTTAGGGTATTGAGTGTGGTTATCAGTCTATGGAGTCCAGTGTTAGTGTGGTGGCTGACGTATCCATACACCAGGACCCTGACTTCTGATTTTCGACTCAATGCACGAAAACATTGATTGCATGTGTGTTTCAAAAGTTTTCTTTGGGATTACTTTGTGTCAGATCATCGGGTATACTATATTAACTGTGGCACACCAGTTTCTTTCAGGATGGCCCCACGATGGCAGCCAGCTAGGGTTCCGAGCTTTGTGCGATATGGCAGCCTACTTAGCGATGGGGCCTCGGTGTAGGGCCCCATTACAGCGGAGGCACCGACGGTACCTCTACCCGCCGAGCCACCGATGCCACTGGCCCCAGCAGCTGAGAGTGCACATCACCCTAGTGTAGTGCACGAGTTTCAGCGTCAGAGACTGCCCAGGTTCCGCAAGGAGATGGACCCTCAGGAAGCCGAGGACTGGCTGGAGGCTGTTGTTCGACTCTTCAGATTAGTAGCAGCACCAGATGACCTCATGGTGATCCTTGTGGCGAGTCTCCTGCACGCGGCAGTAGGTAGATGGTGGGGCCTGATGCACCAGGTGCACGATGAGGCATCTCTTCTTTTGACGGACTTCGAGAGCCTCTTCCACTCAGATTTTGTTCTAGCCACTCTCCGTGCGGTGCGCATTCAAGAGTTACTACAGCTGCGGCAGGGCATCCTGATAGTAGCCCAGAACTCGGCAAGGTTTACCGATCTCTCGCGCTACTCCACGGACATGGTACGGGACCCATTATTCTGGGCCTGGACCTTCGAGCAGGGACTGAGGCATGAGATCAGGGCATCGATGATCTCCCTCAGTATTCCGACGCAGGCAGGAGTACTGGAGCTAGCCCTTCTTGTGGAGAGCTTCCTTGATGAGCCTACACTAGCAGTGAGGCCTACCACAGGGCGGCACGTAGCGGAGTCTTCTACAGCTGTAAGTAGACAGATGTCGCAGAGGTCCAAGATGACCAAGCCATCAAGTGGGCGACCTCAAGATACTGGTTCCGAGGTGTGAGGCACACGCGGTAGAGCCATTCATGCGAGAGGCAGACTGTACTAGGCATGCAGCGGGCAGGGCCACATGACTCGTGACTGCCTGACCCGCCTTGCAGAGGAGTAGGAGAAGGTTAAGGGACCACCCAGGCAGAGGTAGAGGTTCAACTGTGGTGGTCCACAGGGAGAAGGCGGACGAGGCAGAGGATCTGACCGAGCAACAGGTGGTGGGAGACGCTTTCAGGCTCTACCACCACCACCACCAGAAGGTCCACCCCCGACCACAGGGAGATGGTGGACAGAGACAGGCTCAGCTTCAAGCAGTGGATGCCTATGACCAAGGCACACCTGAGATGATTCGAGGTACTATCTGTGTCTACTCCAACCTTTCTACAGTTCTTATAGACACAGGAGTGAGTCAGTTTTTTAATTTTTGCTGCCCTTGTTCGGATCTCGGAGACTCCGACGGAGTCGTTGGCTCGATCCTTATAGATATATACTCTTAAAGGAGTAGACTTGACGATTACGCATAGGTGCCGGTAGTGTGATCTTACTCTAGGAGGTGAGAGGTTCAGCTGGAATCTTCTTGTAGCGGCTTCGAGTCCTTACGATTTCATCTTGGGAATGGATTGGTTATCTACGGTTCATGCTCAGATCGACTGTATTAGGCGCAAGTTGCGCTGTGTTCGCACCGATGGGAGAACGTTCACCTTCACCGGGGAGAAGGGAGCCTTTGCACCACAGGATGGACTAACACAGAGGAGAGGAAATCCGATCACTTATTAGTTGGCTAGTCTCATCCTGGGAGTAGTTGATGTGAGGAGTCCGAGTTTTCCTATTGTGGTGGATCAGTATGCGGACATTTTTCCTAACGATGTTCCAAGACTACCTCCTCGCAGATAGGTAGACTTATATAATGAAATGTACCCTGGGACAGCCCCGATATCTACTCCAGCATATTGGATGGCTCCCGCTGAGCTTTGAGAGCTATGGGTATAGCTTGAGGACTTAGAGGTAAATGTATTTATCTGACCAAGTCCTTCACCTTGGGCTTCCCGGATTTTGTTCACCAAGAAGGCGGACGGGAGCTTGCGACTGTGTGTTGACTACCGTCGCCTGAATTAGGAGACTTTGAAGAACAAGTATCCACTTCCGAGGATTGACGACCACTTTGATCAGCTCAAGGGAGAACGATGGTTCTTGAAGATAGACCTCAGTTCAGGCTATCATCAGCTCAGAGTTCGAGACGTGGATGTGCAGAAGACAGCATTTCCGTGTCATTATGGCCACTATGAGTTCTTGGTTATGCATTTCAGCGTAACCAACGCTCCAGAACTGTTCATGAGTCTCATGAACAGGATCTTCAAGCCTTACCTCAATCAATTTTTCGTAGTCTTCATCGACGACATATTGATTTACTTGACTACTGAAGAGCAGCACGCCTACCACTTGCGGGTTGTACTGGACACACTCCGAGAGCCCCAACTTTATGGTAAGCTCTTGAAGTGTTAGTTCTGGATTGGAGAAGTCCACTTCTTGGGACACTTCATCTCTGAGGCGGGAGTTGCGGTGGACCCTGCGAAGATCGAGGCAGTGCTAGCTTGGGATCCACGCAGGAGCGTGACGGAGGTGCGGAGTTTCCTAGGTTTGGATGGGAACTATTAGATATTTTTTCCAGAATTCTCCAAAGTTGCAGCACCACTCTCATCTTTGACGAAGAAGGGTAAACCCTTCGTGTTGTCGGATAGATGTCATTAGAGCTTCCAGGAGCTGAGACAGAGATTGACCAGTGCACCCATCTTGAGGCTACCGGAGGAGGGTGTAGGGTACGTAGTTTACTACGATGCATCAGGGACCGGACTCAGGTGTTTCCTGATGTAGGAACAGGAAGTGATAGCCTATGGATCATGAAAATTGAGGAAACACAAGCAAAACTACGCTACCCATGACCTAGAGTTAGCAGCAGTGGTCTTCGCCCTGAAGATGTGGCAGCACTATCTGATGGGCAAGCGCTTTACAGTCTATTCTGACCACCAAAGTCTCAAGTACATCTTCTCATAGAAGGAACTGAATCTGAGACAGCGGTGATGGCTCGAGTTCCTCCAGGACTATGAATTTGAGATAGTCTATACTCCTGTAAAGGTAAACGTAGTAGCTAATTTTCTTAGAAGGAGTACGGTCATTCAGCTACTTGGAGAGGTGACATAGCAGTTATCCGCTTTGGAGATATCTTATGTGGATAGACATGGGGCAGCCTTTCTACAGTCACCCATAGTCACTCCTCCACTACTTAAGCGGGTCAGAGAGGCACAACGTGGGGACGTTGACTGTGATACGCGACGTGCACAGATATCCTCATGACAGGCACCTGATGGATTCTCTGTAGGATGAGATCACGTTGTACTTTTCAAAGTACGTACCATGGTACCAGTTGCATTACAGGATGAGGTGCTGCGAGATTTTCACACTTCCCCTTTCTCGGTACATCCAGGAGTGGTGAAGATGTACCAGGATCTCAGACGACAGCACTAGTGGCCGGGTATGAAGAAGGTTGTGGCAGAGCTTGTTTCAAAATGCCTCACATTCCAGTAGGTGAAGGCGGATCAGCAAGTACCATCAGGCTTAGTATAGACCTTGGAGGTCCCGTAGTGGAAGTGCGATGGGATATCTATAGATTTCGTGATAGGGCTTCCACGTACTTCCAGAGGACATGACTCCATCAGGGTGATCGTAGACTGACTCACCAAGTCGGCCCACTTATTACCCATCAGAGAGAAAAGAACAGTGGAGAGATTGGGACACCTCTACATTCAGGAGATCGTACGGCTTCATGGTGTTCCATCGACTATCGTCTCTGATCGAGATGTTCACTTTAATTACCAACTATGGAATGGGTTTCAGGAGGAATTTGGGACGCCGCTAAACCTGAGCACCGCGTTTCACCCACAGAAGGATAGTCAGAAGGAGAGGACCATTCAGACTCTCGAGGACATGCTCTGTGCATGTGTCCTCCACTTTGGTCACAGCTGGGAGGATCACCCACCCTTGGTGGAGTTTTCATACAACAACAGATACCACTCCACCATCGGGATGCCACCATACGAGGCATTGTATGGCCAACCTTGGAGATCACCTATGTGCTGGACAGAACCTGGGGAGTCAGCACTTGTAGGACCAGAGATGCTCCATGCCACAACAAAAAAGGTACATATCATCCAGGAGCGGATGAGGACTTCTCAGAGCTGACAGAAGTCCTATGCTGATAGGAGGAGGAGACCACTAGAGTTTGAGGATGGTGACCACATTTTCTTACGGGTCTCACCTTGACGTGGATTACGGAGATTTGGTTGGGGCAGCAAGTTATCTTCACACTTTATTGGACCATTCCGGGTTCTCAGCACGATAGGTGAGGTGGCTTATCTCTTGGCTCTTCCACCTCAGTTGCACTGGGTGCATGAAGTCTTCCATGTATCTCAGCTGAGGAGATACGTGCAGGACCCGAAGCATATCATCGATCATGGGGAGCTAGACATTGATGATGGGGAAAATTTTGTAGAGGTCTCGATGGAGATTGAGGACCGACAAGATCGGGTCCTACGTGGATGGTTGATTCCTCAAGTGGACATCGGGTGGCAGCATGGGAACCTCCAGGAGAGCACATGGGAGTGGGAGGCTCAGATGCATGCTCAGTACCCTCATTTGTTCCCATAGTTTGTGATATGTCTTTACGGGGACGTAAATCCCTGAGGTGGGAGTAATGTAAAGACCCGTAAATTTCATGGAATTTTTTTTTCTTAAATTCTATGGGATTTTACAAGTACGCAGTTTCTAACGGCACCTGATTCCGAGGCCCGATGTTCCCGGAATCAATTTTCAAATTTTAGCTCGGGTACGATCAGTGAACGGACGAGCATGTTTTTCTATCTTTTAAACCAGTGCTCAGAATTGAAATCTGAGGGCACCGACGAACTCGCAGCACCGGTATTTACTTAAGATGACTTTTACCGTTGATGCGTTTTCTCAGGAGAAGAAGTTAAATTTTGGGGATTAAGTGAGAAATAAATAAAATTGTGTACAGTTATATTTTATTAACCTTGGAAGTTAAACTCTCTCATGGGAAGTTGTTAGTGGGGCCGACAACCACCCAACTTCCCATTTGTGGTTATAAGGGAGGTGGGTCCCACACGAGTACCCATATTTTCACATTCCCTAAACCTTAACCCCTTTGAACTCCCATAATAATTATATGGAAACTCCCCAATAAATATTGGTATCCTTTAATTGTGTAACTCTCCCCTCTCTCCTCTTTAATCATGCCAATACACTTAATCAATTAAGTCAGATATGTGCTTGAATTTTAAATTTTAAATGCATGGCATGAATTAATAAAATAAGATGAGACTTATTTTATTTGGGGTTAGTCTTGTTGTATTGAGAGAAAAGGGGAGAGAGCTCTTGTGACTTGAAGAACTTCATCTCCTTCGTTGAAGAACGTCAAGACTCCGACGAAGAACATCGGCTCGACGACCCCGATTTATTCCTCTTTTTCCTCCTCTGCGGCAAGGAAGGAAACAATGATTCAGGAATTCACCAATGACGTCATGCTTCATTCTCTCCATGATAAAAGAGGAGACGTTGCTTACCCCTCAGATGCTCTTCATCGATGTCTATGAAACCTCACCACGTGACACCGTTAACCGCAACACCGACGTTCGTCATCATTTTTTGAGGTAGGGGTTATCTTCGTTCTTGTTTAATTTAATCTTCTTCATTAATTATTTTTGGCCGAATGTTACCAACGTAACATGAGGAGATCAGACCGCACAAACACAGCCGATTTCTACTCCCCATTTCCTTGTTGATTTTCATTTACGATCGAAGTGAAGGCAGCGCGGTACCGTTGCACCATGTAGGGATGAAGAGAACTGTGGCTGGAGCGGGCTGCGGCGGTGGAGAGTGGCGCTGTCGCGCCGCGCCGGTGAAGACGAAGGAACTGCGGTCAGAGCGGGCCGTGGAGGTGGTGTGCGGCGCCGTCGCGCCGCACTAGAGAACCTGAGGGATGTCGCGGCTGGGGTGGGCCGCGGTGGTTCAGTAGGGGGCGGCCGGCCAAGCAGACCGTAGGCGCCACCTAGATACGGGACCCAAAGGTGTCCCTCCATTTTTCAAGGCCGGCCATCACAGTCAGCCAATTCTGAAACAGGGGGCGGTGCCCCCCCTTCGAACCTCGGTCGGCCGAGAACCGAGCTGCGGCCGGCTTCTGAGTCGGGCCGTAGGCCGTGCGGGCCGGGCCGACCGCGCTGGGTCGGGCTGCTAGAGTGGGGCTGGGCCACGCCAGCCGGGCTGGGTCGCGCCAGTCAGGACGGGCCGTGCCCAAATGGTCCGGACCCGGACCCGGTTCGGGCCGACCGAGGGGGCATTGGGCTGGGTCGGACCGGGCCCAAACCCCCTATTTTCTGACAGGTTCGTTCAAATGCTCATATATTGGGCTACGAACCTCCGATCGATGCACCGTTAGTTGCGTAGGGATCCTTGGATCGAGGAAGTGGTTTTGGTATATTACACTCAAGCTTTCGGTAAAGTTTGGTTACGGTCGGGTTGGTTCGAACCCGGAACCAACCGGTCCCTTGGAGCGGAAACGCTTATAACTTAACGACCGGACGCCCGAATGATGTGTCGTCGATCACGTTGAATTCCTCTTAGAGAGACGGATCTTTTGAATTACTCCACTTGAGGTTTGGATGAATATGGAGTTTGGTCGAGTTGGTTTTAACTTAAAAACCAACCGGGCCCTGAGGACGAAAAAACCAATAACTCTCAGACCGGGCGTCTGATTGACGCGTCGTCTGTCGCGTTGAGTTCCTTTTGACGAGACAAAACTTTTTGATACATCAACTCTAGACTTTGTGACAATTGATGTATCGATATCCCTTGGATCGTGGAGCGGACCCTCCCGGAATCGAGCGTGTTGTGTGCAGGAACCCTAGAGCTGGCTGCGACTGTGACGATGATGGCGACTGTACTTGGATCCTACGAGGGTTCGGTAGTGAGGACGACTGTACTTGGATCCTACATGGGTTTGTTAGCGATGAAGACTATACTTCGATCCTACGTGGGTTCGATAGCAATGGTTACTGTACTTGGATCCTACGTGGGTTCGGCAGCGATGACTTCTGTACTTGGATCCTACGTGGATTCGGTAGAGGAGATGATTCAGAGGCTACATCAAATCATCTTCACCCCTCTTCGTGAGTAGTACACCTATGTGAGATGATTCTTGACTTCAATCATTATCATCGATATAATTGACATGCTTTCCTGTGTGGATTGGGTTGTGATTTCATGTGTGGACTGGGTTGTACTTGGGCTCGTGAGTTGGAGCCGAACTGGAAATGATGACTTAGGTATATGTATGGGAATATACCTAAGTAGAGTTGGTTGATACTTCGTGTTTATATCCTTAAATTGTGGTTTATCCTTTTTAGATTATGGGAGACCTTCGGGGGTCTCGGGGTCCCTACTAAGTATCGTATACTCACCCCTGCACGGGTTTCACCCACACTATGTTGTGTTGGTTGCAGACGATGCACAGCGTTGATCATGGTTGAGGCTTGTGGAGTGAGATGGTACCCAGAGGTGGACTATCAGGTGGGACGTACACGGAGCAGACGAACGGACCCAAGGAGCCGACGAGACTACCTGTACCCACCCTTCAGGTGGGAATTCCGGAGGACGACTTGGTGGTTGCTGATTTACTTTACTACCGATGTTCTTTCTTTTCAGTTGTACTGTACTTTCAGTTGAGTTTGTATTCTGGCCCATTTACTATTCAGCACTTACTTTTATACTCAGTTTACTTAGTGTTTAATTCATCTTGCGTACTCTGTGGTGTTTGTTTTCTTATATAAAGTCAATGTCTTCCCTTTTATTGGGATTTACGCCTTTGGTGCTAGTCGCCAGCCCCTGGCCTATGGAAGGTGGGCTTGGGGTAGTCACGGCACGGGACCCGAGGACTGGTCGTGACATTAATAGTGACTTATGAGAGCACCTCACATATGTTAGTGATTTTTTTGTGTCTTTATCCTCCTCTGTGTATGGGTTTCACGTGACCAAGAAACTATCCACTGGTTCCTTCATGTGAAAATAGTTTGTTTGTGGGTTTTTTATAAAATTATTCATGAGGCCTAGATTGTTTTCCAGACTCTTTCATGTGAGTGTATCATGACAATTTACTCTCCTTTTCATAAACTAGAGGGTTCAATAAATACTCCTTCAAGTGATTTGATTACATGAACTCTTCTCCTTCACATGGATAAATTACATGGGGTCCTTCTGTTCTTCACATGATCAAGTCACATGCATGATTTGTTTCAAGGAAAAGGATATCAATAAATGAATTCTTGAACAACATCCACTATTGCACCTTTCATCTATTTATATAGGCATATTTCCACCTCCTACCTTCGATAAAAGTGTCATGTATGATAAAAACGGTGATCTAATGAAGATATCAAACTCCCAAATATCCTACTCTACCTTTTAATACCAAAACATTCATCTTCTTAAACCTCGTGAAATAGAAAATTAATCATGCGATTCACTTTATCACTTCCCTGATCTCGTGATGCCTCAGTGGCCATCTTCTTAATACTCTGAATAATTAGTGATATAAAGTATGAAAAATATGGAACCTTCACATTATATAATGTTACATTATTTTTCATATGATGGAATCTCACAACTGCTCAGTGATCATGCAGTTCCACTAGTGAATTTTTACATGCCTTAGTTAATTATCACCATTTGATCATTTGATCCATAGACCATCACATGTTAGATTCATCAGATGAACTAATGTGTTGGTTATCTTTCATCTAAATCAAGCTCTTTGAATGATATCTTGCATGCAAGACTTTGATTTCAGGTATGGATTCATCGTGATCGATCATGTATCACTCCTTCATTTCGATCAGCGGAGATGCTCATCATATGATGGAGTTGATATTGGTGATTTTTGGTTGTTAAGATATCATTTAGATATCCTTCAAGATGTAGAGGTTGAAGATGATGGATAGATGGTGTAGATAATCTTGATTAGTTAGTGCTCATTCTATTTATATCTTTTTAAAGTAGATGAAAAGTGCATTATTTTTTTCATCCCAAATAAAATATCCCATATAATATGGATCCACTTTATATGAAAAATTATCCCATTATATGTCTATAAGTGAGTATGGTGTTTTCCAATTGCCATTATTCCTTATCGCATTGTCTGCCCATGTCGTGGCCATGTTCTACTTTGTACACCAATTGTGATTTCTCATGTGGGTCTATAGGTGGCCCACTCACTCTCCTAACTCAACATGGGTCTCCTGGATGGCTCCCTTGCATGTGGTTGAGACTAGATCCCAAAAAACCTTGGTTGACCTAAAAAAGTTAGCTTCAGTGGTGAGCCCCTATTTTTTATTAGAGTCTTAATCATGTGCTTGGTTATATACTAATCACTGAATAATATTCCAAGCCGCCTTAAAATTAATTCCATTAAAATTATTCATGAAAACTATATATTAACATTAATCGATGTACCTCATTAATTATTTCATTCAATTAATTTCTTTTGGCATGGAAATATTCAAAATCTCAAGAAAATAAATATTTTCAGGGTATTATTCAATTTCAATACTTTTTTATTAGGTTGTGAACATTGTGAAAACTTCTTAGCACATGTAATTTCCATTTAATATAAATTCAACAATCATCGCATTTAATATGAAAAATTTCTTGATCATGATATCCAATGCCGCAAAATGAATCCATAACAATTTTCCAAGAATAATCACTTCATCCAAACTCATCAAAATCATATTCACACATCATTGAAAAAAAATGCAACACTGGGGCCAAAACTGATACACTAAAATCATCTCTAATTTATCATTCATTCATATTGTTTGCAGATGAAATGTGATTTGTAAAGTTAATTAACCCCTTAAAGTATAAATTTGATTTATCCCTAGAAGATGTTTGTCATGGATCATTACTAGCTTTGATGAAATATTAAGGTTAGAGTGGGTAGGATTTCATATCAAGATGTGTAATATACTAGTGAGAAAAAATATTTTTTTTGTGTTGGATGACACATAAAGTATACCACATGTAATTCCATACACTATGTATTTGGTACACTAGGGAGAATGTTTCATATTGTTATTTCATTATTCTTGAAGTCAGATGAGGTACGTACCATATGACCATTCATACTTAAATTTATTTATTATGATTGTCGTGAGAATGGGTTAATACGGAGTTATTTGGTATGTTTTTTATTGTGACATTGATTGAATTTAATCAAGACGTTATTTTCCTCTCATGTTATGAGTATTGAATTTTTCCCTCGATTGAGATAGACAAAAGGAGCATATGGTTGTACCATGATAAGTGACATGTGATGTTCTTATCTATTGGAATAAAGGTGTGTAGTGTGATCATCCATTAAGGTTAATGATATGTGATGTGCACATCTATCTAGTCAATTTATAATTGGATATTTTAGAACATATAAGTTTTTGTAATAGATTGAAATACTTCATGTTGTGTGGTAACTTAATGTCTTGGACAAAGCGGTCATATAAAAATTCATGTTTGTAAATGATATAAATTGTGGGAAAAAGTATCAAGATACATGTTTTCTATGGAGATCATTCCAGATCCCTTTATATCTTGATTAGTAATGATTCTTTTCTAGAGTTATAGAATAATTTTTTTTAGTCTCACTTCAATAATTTTATTGATCTAGGAATGCACTATAGTGTACACCCAAGGTCAGTCTCTCAAGGAGGCCACTCACACAACACTGATTTTTTGTTATCAATATTTATAACTAAAATATAAGACTAAATGATATAATAATAATGTGGATTTTAAAAATTCATATGATATAAATATATATATACAAGAATGAAAAATATAAATATGAAGGAAATATATGAAAAAATAAAGTAAGAAATAAGTTGTGTGTTTTAAGATTTCACGGTAATGTTATCCTCGTTTGTTATTAATATATGTCTCATTTTCCAATTCAATTAATTGATCAATACCTATCACACTATACCCTCACACAGTTTATATTTTTTGGAACATTTTTTATGGTATACAAGAGATTATCTTTAGAACATCTTCTAGAACCGTCTTTATTGGAAGAATATCATTCTTGTAAATCAAAAGATAACTTTTAAGAGATTATTTGTTTTGTTCTTTTCTTGTGTATTTGTAACATTTTGGAAGGAATATAAGGTACCAGTGGAAAAATCTAGTATTCATGAAGGATTGTATTTTCACTTACACAATTTATGAAACATTCAGATGTTAGTGGATCTTTTCTTTTCATGTGTGTGATTTTGAATGAGATGATTTATAGAATGTAGAATTATGATAATATCTTTATATGTTTTTATCTATTGTATTATTTTATTTTATGATTATATAGTTCACACTTAAAGGAGATGTTATTCATGAATTTATCACAAGTAAAGATAATCTTGACAATAAAATTTTATAAATTCAAATACATTAAACATAAAAATGGGTTTGATTAGTGTTAAGAAATCATGTTCTGCTTATGGTTTTAAATTCTCATGAAATTGAAAAACTACTTGAGTAGTGGGAGGAAATTTTTTATTTATATATAATTTTGTTAACTCTTTATACAGTTACTTAATATTTTCTTGGAAAACTTTGAATGGATGTAATAAGATATATATTAAAAATATTTTGGAACTATACCTAATGGATGTTATTTAGTTCAATAAACCTAATGGTAACTATCATTTGTAAGGTATCTGTTTCTTCATGTGTTTTACTATTTTATAAATACCCCCTCTCATTTTTACACTTATGTGTAATTTTTATTATTTGATTTTATCTTATGTATGATTTCAATTTACTCTTACATATGATTTTTTACTTACCCTTATATATTAATAGTTACCCTTACATATTATATTATTATTACTTACACTTAACACTTATGGTTTTCCTTGCTAGTTTTTGTTTTGTTGGTTTCTTTATGATAATCCCAAAGGGAAAGAGTGTTTAAAGGATACATACTTTGAATGATTTGGGGGAGAACATTAAAATAATATTGTTGCAGAAGTTAAAGGGGTTAAGTGAATCCTAAGGGGATATGACTAAGAGAATTTATCCAAAATTTTGAGGCATTTATCAAAGGGCGAAATTTTAAGGAAGTTGAAAATATTTTTCTACTTTACATTATTCAGTCTGAATCTACCCCATTATTCATGTGTTATATTTTGAGTCATGTTTTATATTTTTAATCTACCATGTTATTTATTTTATTTATTCAATTTAAATATACCTTGTTAGTTCATTTTTTATATAGACTTAATTTATGATTTAGAAGTTTTAGTGACCTAATTCGGATACATGTTTGTTTTGAATCTTTATAAAATCACAGTGAATTATTTCAATGCAAGATAGAGATTCGTAATAATTTATTATAATTAAACACAAATAACTCATATAAATTTGTTACACTAATGTATATAAATGGAGAATGAGATTTTAGGAATGATTGTTATAGTAAAATCATTATTTTTTATTAAAGTAAGGAAGTGGCCACTGACACACGACATGCACACCGAGAAACCCCTAAGGGGGGAAAATGGTCTAAACCCAGAGCATCCCCTTGGAAAAATGACAAAAAGGCCACGGGAAGCGAACCAATACTATTATACACAACAACAAGCTGCCCTGGACTCCCCAAACCAGCGAGTGCATAAGTATAAAAATTAGCTTCTCTCAAAACATGATGGACCTGTTGGCCATGACTCATCTCCATCGAACACCTTCTAGTTAAATAACATATGATCCAGGGAACCTCACAGTCCCCTTTGACCATCTTGACCAAAGCCTCTTAATCAGACTCAATAACCTCCACCTGAAAGCCCAACCTCTTACAAATCGTGATCCCTATGAGAAGGGACCTCATTTCTACCCCCAGAGAGTTGCCTGCCCTGAAAAAGGCATTGAAACCTGCCAACACAGAGCCACACAAATCACGAATAAGACCCCTGCCTCACATAATCCCATTCCTTCAAGAGCTTACCACATTCAGTTTCAACCCATGCATGGGGGCTTCCAACGTACCCACCAGCCCCCCAGCCCACCCATAGAACCGGCCGAGCAGGTCTTGTTGAGGAAGCTGTAGAAAGCCGAAGAGGTCTGGCCACCCATGATGACTGAACCCAGCTCAATGGTGAGATCCTTTTCCCTCATCTAGAGTAACCACACTAAGGGGATATCACCCCACCTTTCCCGGTTCCTTGCCACCCAAAGAGTCTTGCAGATGGAAGAAAGAGCACAAGCCCGAATTTTGATCTCCGCCGCACTGACCCCTACCCTGTGAAACCAATAGGACATGAAATCGTGGAACAAGGTCTGGTGGCCGAGTATGAGCCTTTGTAGAATAGGATGGACTCACACAGAGGAGAGGATAGCCGATCACTTATCAGTTGGCTAGTCTCATCCTGGGAGCAGTTGATGTGAGGAGTCCGAGTTTTCCTATTGTGGTGGATCGGTATGCGGACGTTTTTCCTGAAGATGTTCTAGGACTACCTCCTCATAGATAGGTAGACTTATATATTGACATGTACCCTGGGATAGCCCCGATATCTACTCCAGCATATTGGATGGCTCCCGCTGAGCTTTGAGAGCTATGGGTATAGCTTGAGGACTTGGAGGTAAATGGATTTATCTGACCCAGTCTTTCACATTGGGCTTCCCTGGTTTTGTTCGCCAAGAAGGCGAAAGGGAGATTGCGACTGTGTGTTGACTACCGTCGCCTGAATCATGTGACTTTGAATAACAATTATCCACTTCCGAGGATTGACGACCTCTTTGATCAGCTCCAGGGATCACGATGGTTCTTGAAGATAGACCTCAGGTCAGGCTGTCATCAGCTCAGAGTTCGAGACGTGGATGTGCAGAAGACAGCCTTTCAGTGTCAGTATGGAAACTATGAGTTCTTGGTTATTCATTTCGGTGTAACCAACACTCCAGAAGTGTTCATGAGTCTCATGAACAGGATCTTCCAGCCTTACCTTGATCGATTTGTCGTAGTCTTCATCGACGACATATTTATTTACTCGACTACTGTAGAGGAGAACGCCTACCACTTACGGGTTGTACTAGACACGCTCCGATAGCCCCAACTTTATGGTAAGCTCTTGAAGTGTCAGTTCTGGATTGGATAAGTCCACTTCTTGGGACACTTCATCTCTGAGGCGGGAGTTGCGATGGACCCTGCGAAGATCAAGGCAGTGCTAGCTTGGGAGCCACGCAGGAGCGTGACGGAGGTGCGAAGTTTCCTAGGTTGGGTTGGGTACTATCAGATATTTTTTCCAGACTTCTCCAGAGTTTTAGCACCACAATCAGCTTTGACGAAGAAGGGGAAACCCTTCGTGTTATCAGATAGATGTCAGTAGAGCTTCCAGGAGCTGAGACAGAGATTGACCAGTGCACCCATCTTGAGGCTACCGGAGGAGGGTGTAGGGTACGTAGTTTACTGCGATGCATCAGGGACCGGACTCAGGTGTTTCCTGATGTAGGAACGGGCAGTGATCACCTATGGATCATGAAATTTGAGGAAACATGAGCAGAACTACGCTACCCATGACCTGGAGTTAGCAGCAGTGGTCTACGCCTTGAATATGTGGCAGCACTATCTGATGGGAGAGCGCTTTACAGTCTATTCTGACCACCAGAGTCTCAGGTACATCTTCTCGTAGAAGGACCTAAATCTGAGACATCGGCGATGGCTCGAGTTCCTCCAGGACTATGAATTTGAGATAGTCTATACTCCTGGAAAGGTAAACGTAGTATCTAATGTTCTCAGCAGGAGGACGGGCATTCATCTACTTGGAGAGGTGACATAGTAGTTATCTTCTTTGCAGATATCTTATGTGGATAGACATGAGGCAGCCTTTCTATAGTCGCTCACAGTCACTACTCCACTACTTCAGCAGGTCAGAGAGGCACAACGTGGGGACGTTGACTGTGAGAGGCGACGTGCACAGATATCCTCATGACAGGCACCTGATGGATTCTCTGTAGTATGAGATCACGTTGTACTTTTCAAAGGACGTACCATGGTACCAGTCGCGTTACAGGAGGAGGTGCTGAGAGAGTTTCACACTTCCCCTTTATCGGTACATCTAAGAGTGGTGAAGATGTACCAGGATCTCAGACAACAGCACTGGTGGCCGGGTATGAAGAAGGTTGTGGCAGAGTTTCTTTCACAATGCCTCACCTTCCAGCATGTGAAGGCAGAGCACCAGGTACCATCAGGCTTAGTACAACCCTTGGAGGTCCCGGAGTGGAAGTGGGATGGGATATCTATGGATTTCGTGATAGGGCTTCCACGTACTTCCAGAGCACATGACTCCATCGGGGTGATCGTAGACCGACTCACCAAGTCGGACCACTTCTTACCCATCAGAGAGCAGAGAACAGTGGAGATCTTGGGATGCCTCTACATTCAGGAGATCGTAAGGCTTCATGGTGTTCCATCGACTATTGTCTCTGATCGAGATGTTCACTTTACTTACCAGTTTTGGAATGGGTTGTAGGAGGAATTTGGGACGCCGCAAAACCTGAGCACCGCGTTTCACCAACAGAAGGATAGTCAGACGGAGAGGACCATTCAGACTCTCGAGGACATGATTTGTGCATGTGTCCTCGACTTTGGTCGCAGTTGGGAGGATCACCCACCCTTGGTGGAGTTTTCATACAACAACAGCTACCACTCCACCATCGGGATGCCACCATACGAGGCATTGTATGGCCGACCTTGGATATCACCTCTGTGCTGGATAGAACCTGGGGAGTCAGTACTTGTAGGACCAGAGATGCTCCAGGCCACGACGGAGAAGGTACATATCATCCAGGAGTGGATGAGGACTGCTCAGAGCTGACAGAAGTCCTATGCTAATAGGAGAAGGAGAACACTATAGTTCGAGGATGGTGACCAAGTTTTCTTATGGGTCTCACCTCGATGTGGATTACGGTGATTTGGTTGGGGTGGCAAGTTGAATTCGCACTTCATTGGACCATTCCAAGTTCTTAGCATGATAGGCGAGGTGGCTTATCTCTAGGCACTTCCACCTCAGTTGCATCGGGTGCATGACGTCTTCCATGTATCTCAGCTGAGGAGATACGTGCACAACCCGAAGCATATCATCGATCATGGGGAGCTAGACATTGATGACGGGGAAAATTTTGTAGAGGTCTCAATGGAGATTGACGATCGACAGGAGCGAGTCCTACGTGGATGGTTGATTCCTCTAGTGGACATCAGGTGGCAGCACGGGAACCTCCAGGAGAGCACATGGGATCGGGAGGCTCAGATGCGTGCTCAGTACCCTCATTTGTTCCCCTAGTTTGTGATATATCTTTACGGGGATGTAAAGCCCTGAGGTGGGAGTATTTTAAAGACCCTTAAATTTCAAGGAAATTTTTTTTCTTTAATTCTATGGGATTTTACAAGTACGCAGTTTCTAACGGCACCTGATTCCAAGCTCCGGTGTGCCCAGAATCAATTTCCGAAGTTTAGATCGGGTACGTTCAGTGAACGGATGAGCAGGTTTTTCTATATTTTAAACCGGTGCTCAGAATTGAAATCTGAGGGCACCGATGAACTCTCAGCACCGGTATTTACTTAAGATGACTTTTACCGTTGATGTGTTTTCTCGGGAGAAGAAGTTAAATTTTGGGGATTAAGTGAGAAATAAATAAAATTGTGTACAGTTTTATTTTATTAACCTTGGAAGTTAAACTCTCTCATGGAAAGTTGTTGGTGGGGCCGACAACCACCCAACTTCCCATGTGTGGTTATGAGGGATGTGGGGCCCACACGAGCACCCATATTTTCACATTCCATAACCCTTAAATCCTTTGAACTCCCATAATAGTTATATGGAAACTCCCCAATAAATATTGGTATCCTTTAATTGTGTAACTCTCCCCTCTCTCCTCTTTAATCATGCCAATACACTTAATCAATTAAGTCAGATATGTGTTTGAATTTTAAATTTTAAATGCATGGCATGAATTAATAAAATAAGATGAGACTTATTTTATTTGGGGTTAGTCTTGTTGTATTGAGAGAAAAGGGGAGAGAGCTCTTGTAACTTCAAGAACTTCATCTCCTTTGTTGAAGAACGCCAAGACTCCGACGAAGAACATCGACTCGGCGACCCCGATTTCTTCTTCTTTTTCCTCCTCCATGGCAAGGAAGGAAACAACGATTCAGGTATTCGCCAATGACGTCATGCTTTGTTCTCTCCAGGATAAAATAGGAGACGTCGCTTCATCCTCGTATGTTCTTCGTCGACGTCTACGAAACCTCACCACGTGACGCTGTTAACCGTAACACCGACGTTCTTCATCATTTTTTGAGGTAGGGGTTATGTTCGTTCTTGTTTAATTTAATCTTCTTCATTAATTATTTTTGGCCGACTGTTACCAACGTAACGGGAGTAGATCAGACCGCACAAACATAACAGATTTCTCCTCCCCATTTCCTTGTTGATTTTCGTTAACGATCGAAGTGAAGGCAGCGCGGTACCATTGCACCGCGTAGGGATGAAGAGAACTATGGCTGGAGCGGGCTGCGGTGGTGGAGCGCGGCGTCGTCGTGCCACGCCAGTGAAGATGAAGGAACTGCAGTTGGAGAGGGCCGCGGAGGTGGTGCGTGGCGCCGTCGCACCACGCTGGAGAACCTGAGGGATGTCGCGGCTGGGGTGGGTTGTGGCGGTTCAGCAGGGGGTGGCCGGCCAAGCCGACCGCCGGCGCCACCTAGAGACAGGACCCAAAGGGGTCCCTCCATTCTTCAAGGCTGGCCATTACAGTCAGCCGTTTCAGAAATAGGGGGCGATGCCCCCCCTTCGCACCTCGCTCGGCCGAGAATCGAGCTGCGGCCGGCTTCCGAGCCGGGACGCAGGCCGCGCGGGCCGGGCCGACCGCACTGGGCCGGGCTGCTAGAGTCGGGTCGGGCCACGCCATTTGGGCCGGGTCACTGTAACACCCGATACTTTTATGTTATATAAATCATCAAAGGAATCTTTTTCTATACAACACTTGCTTGGCTTGCTTTACATGCAATCGCGACCTTCCTCGATAGCTTGCGTCGTACGCAATACCGAGTTTCACTAAACAACATTATGCTATGAAAACTAGCCGTTATGAATAGTAATAACCACTTTTTGAAATTTTATAAATTTTATTTTTCAAAATGGACTTCATTTTTGGACTCAGAATATCGAAATTAGCCTAGGGTGAAATTTTGGTATTTTTCTGAAAACTTTCAATTTTTGATGAATAGTGAAACCACTAAGTGGTAGGTTAAAAACTGAATTTTGCATAAAACTTAATTTTACCGCTTCTGTGATTGGAATTTCGAAAATCCGAGAGACACGGTTAATATCAAGGACTAAAATTTGGTTCAATGAGATGAAAATAATTTTTTGGTGAATAGTAACTTTTTACTTTTTTTTACCGCGGTTAATAGTAAATAGGGTAACTAAGGGTAAATATGATATCAATATTACCCTAACACATGTCCTAATTCTATTGGACAAGTTTAATTCGACCAAAAACAAACTTAGGAATAAAATATGACCATTTAGGCCCACTTGGATTAGATTAGGACATTTATTATTAATTTATTTAAAGAAGGGTTAAAATAGTTAAAATCAAAGTTTAATAAGTAAATCATTTTTAATATGGGGTTATACATAAGATAAATTCAATTGTAAATATTCATTAGAAAGCTAAAAAGATTTCCTACATGATGATATTTTATTTGTAATTTTTAGACATCAAATAATGTAATTTATTTATGACACAAAGATGATGCAGTAATTATCTTATTAATGAAATATTGACATAATTGATGTTATAAACACCAAAATAAATGTAATTTGAGACTTTTTATGAATTGAACTAATTTTATAGGTTACTATGATATATTAATGTTTATTTAATCAACTTGGTTCGAACATATAATTCTTTTATGACTTTCACAAAAATCATATATCAAATAGTGTCAAAATTGACACAAAATAGTTTTTAAATCAAATATTATATTACTAATTGTTATTTTATTCCTAAAAATCTAAGGTTAGGCCAAATGACTTAGATAAGGATATATATATTAATAATAAACAATTTGGGGTTCTTTTGGCATGTTATAGTAAGTGTATTAACCATATAGTGAAAGAAAACAAAAAGACACGGTAAAAGTTAAATTAATTAACTTAGAGTTAAATCTAATTGATAAGGTTAAAATAATACCCTAAACTTGTCTAAATCCTATTGGTTGATAGGATTTCTACCCTTCCCCACTTTATCTTCTAAATAAGACCCTTTGGAACCATTATAAACCGATTTTGACTTTAATATAAAATAATATTTTGAGATATTCCTAAGGTGCCCCTCTCCTCCCTTATAAAAGGGCACCTCCTCCCCCTCCTCCTCACACCAAATTGAGCACTCAAGCTCGGCCAACCCCTGCCATTTTCTCCTCTCCACTTCCCTAGAATAATCCTAGAGGTCCTGGTCTTCTCCAAAGACCAATCTTAGTTCCTTAAGTGGACGATTCAAAGAGGCGTTCCAAAGAAGAGGTAATATCCATTACCGATCTTTTCAATTTCTTTCTTCTTCAACTTCTTCTTCTTTAGTTGTTTCATGATAAAGTAATAACATCAGTATTACTTACATACTGATATGTTATTATAAATATGAAACAACCCTATTTCACCTTCTATCCATCCTACGGAAAAATGAAATCACCACGCGTGCGTACGTACGGAATACCGTCTCCACGCCGTGGTGTAATCTATTTTCCACCATCACCTTACAAGGATGGTTATAATGGTGTAATGAGTAACTAAATATGATTATTCTGAAGTAATATTGATACTGAAATAATATATATATACTCCAATACAATTCCACGATCATAGGAATGATATCATCACTCGTGCGTACGTACGGAATACCGTCTCCACGATGTGATGCGACTCGTTCTACATGATCTTCATTTCATAATGATTATATAAATGAATTGAATGAATGAATATGGTATATAATACACTAATATCATTCTGGAAATGAATTATCTATAACCTAAAGATAAGAATAAGAATTTATTCGACAAAACACGCATAAGAACAAAAAGTTATAAAGACCCGAGTAACAAGTAACAATGAAATATTACTAACAAGAAGCTAATAATATGACCATATATGATATCATATAAATATGTATGATTCTGGAATAAGTCAATAACATTATTTAAACCATTATACAGGAGCTTCGGACACGTACAAAGCTAATCGGACCTAAGGTAAGGGAAATATCACAATCTCATTTTTATCCGAGATTGTTTATTCGTAAGTAGTTACTGGGGTGTATTTTATCATCCACATCCATGTTCCCTCAATATGAAATATTGTTTCTATCCACTTGCAATAGTTTAAATCCAATTTTACCCTTAGGTGAGTTTTTAGTAAAGAATATGAAAGGAATCTTTTGTCGTTTTTCCGTACGAGGTACTTTTTGACTTTTCCGACAAAAGTACGAAGAATGTTTTTTTTTAACTTATACGGCATGAATGGATTTTTAAAACATTGTTTCCAAGAAACTTCCTTTACAAGTTTTCAAGTTTATTTTTAATCAACTTCTTTTATTTTAAAGTTGTATGACATGTTATGAAAGGAAAAATGTTTTTGAAGAAGAAAGGATATTTTCCTCAAGAATGGAGTTCAAGTGATTTTCAAAATTATTTTCCATCTAAGATAATAAAGGGTTCTGTTTTTATCCCTATTATTACATTGATTTGATCATATTGTGATGGAATTATTTTTATGAATTCCTTTATCTTATATGAATTGATTTATGATGTCATGATGTTTCAAGAATCCCATTTTTGTTTCATGTGTTATGCGATGATGTATGTTTTATGATTATGTGGCACACATAAGAAAGGATTCATTATAAGATGGGTGGGACCTATATCTCCCTCCAATGAATTGGGTAAAGATTTTATATCTCATGAGATAGACATGGCTGGAACGGAAGGTTATTTCGGTTCAGTGATACAGGACTGAAACGAGGAGTGAACTCGGTTCAGAAAGGGACTTTGTCCACTAAGATAGTCTTGGCGATGAGTCATGACTAACAAGAAATGATTTTCCATAATTATGTGTGCATGCCACAAAGTTTCAAGTTTTATGTTATGATTATGGGGATCTCATTTTCACTTCTATGATTTATTCCATGTTAAGATATTATGATCTCTTTTGCAGGTTTTGATAAAGATATGATATGATTTTTATTTCCTTTATTTGCCCTTGCTGAGCATTTGAGCTCACCCTTTTATGTTTTCTTTTCCCCAAGTCAGGAAGATGGATATTAAGTAGAATATGCTAAAAGGGACCCTAGATATGATGAAATAAATGGGAGACACTGTAGAAGATTTATGAACCAGTTGTTTATGTTTCCCAGTTTCTAAAGACACTATACCTATACGGTCCTTTGTGGTTTTGTCATATGTTGTAATAAGTGTGCTTCAATTTTGAAGTATTAACAATGTATGTAAAGTGTGGGTTGTCATAGTTGGTATCAGAGGAAAGGTATAGTCAACCTTTGGAAACTAGGATGTGAAAGCCTTAGTAAGAACCCTAAGGATAAGTCTAAGCATAGAACACAATCTTAGTGTTTTAGAAATGGACTTGAATAACCTAGGATAAGACCATAAGCATGAAAATTTTATTCTTGAATTATGTGGTTTCCTATTATAATTAGTGTTGCTCACACTATTCTTCTTGGTTTTAGTCAATGGCTGGAACCCGAAGAAACCGTGTTAATGCGGAATGCGATGGGCAATGCAATGATTGTCCCCCTGAGCAACCAAACGATATGGGAGCTGGAATGCAAAATCTTGTAGCCATGCTCACACAACTTTCTCAAGCTATGAATCATGCAGGATTTCCAAACGAGCAAAGGAGGGAGCAACATTCTGTTGAATCCTTCATGAGGCAGCGTCCACCTTCTTTCAGCGGGTCTACTGATCCATTAGTTGCTGAACAATGGATTAGTACTACTGAAAAGATATTTTCAGTTCTTCAATGTTCTGAACATGATAAAGTCATCCTAGCAGTGTATCGTTTGGAAGGAGATGCTGATCAATGGTGGAATCTTGTTAAGAATACGAGGCAAAGGGATGAAATTGAGTCTATGGAATGGGACGAGTTCAAGAACTTATTTTTCAATAAGTACTTCCCTCGTATTCTCCGAACAAAGATGGAGAAAGAGTTCCTTGAACTGAAGCAAAGGGATGATAAATCTGTTGGTACCTATGAAGCAAATTTTACCAGACTTGCAAGGTATGCTTCTGGTATTATTTTCCAACCTGAGAGTAAGATCGATCGATTCTTTAGTGGCTTAAAACCAAGTCTTCGAAGGGCGTTAGCCATAAGGGACTTCAATAGCTACGAAGAAATCGTTCGATGTGCTCTCAAAGTCGAGATGGAGATTGGAGTAACTCATCAGTCACATGGGTTTGATAAGAAGAGGAAGATGGAATTCAAAGAAAAATCTAAAGAGCACACGGAAAAGAAGATGAACTTTCCCTTATGCTCAAAGTGTGGAAAGAAACATGGAGGGAGTTGTCTTAAAGGGACAAGTAAATGTTTTAAATGTGGAAAGGAAGGTCATCGGGCATTTGAATGCCGTGATAATGGGAAGAAGATGTCTAATGATGCAAACAAAGGAAGGGATACACAGAATGAACCTGCTACACTTCAATGTTTCAAGTGCAAGGAGATGGGGCATTATGCCAATCAATGCCCAAATCCAAGGGTTGATGATGATGGTCGACGTCAACAAACTCTTAAAGCTAAAGACAAAGGAAAGTCACATGCAATTTCTATCAGCGATGTGGAGTACGATAACGATGTGGTGAAAGGTACACTTACCATCCACTCTAAAGTAGCAAATGTTTTATTTGATTCTGGATCCACCCACTCTTTTATTTCTGAAGACTTTTCTAAGGGTATCACCGTACTACCTCAACAATTAGATGTTGAGTTAGCTGTGACAACACCTAATGGCACATCAATCGCATCAAAAGTTTATAATTCTTCTCCGATCAAAGTTTGTGGGAAAGTGCTTCCTGCAAATCTTGTGATCCTTCCTTTAGTGGAATTTGATGTGATTCTTGTCATGGATTGGCTTTCTCTACATGGAGCTCATATCAATTGCCAAAGAAGGGAAGTCACATTTCATACTCCAGATCAATCTACGATCGTATACCAATGCAAGGATGAACATAACCTTCCAGTGGAAATTTCTTCCATCTTATGGGAATTGATTCCACTAAATGAAGGTTATTTATCTCAAATGGTTGGTGAGAAACTCACGATTAAGAATATGCCCATTGTACGGGAGTTTGATGATGTCTTTCCGGAGGAATTGCCGGGTCTTCCACCAAATCGTGAAGTTGAGTTTTCAATAGAACTCGTACCGGGTGCTTTGCCTATTTCAAAGACACCTTATAGAATGGCCCCAATTGAGTTGCAGGAATTGAAGAAGCAACTCCAAGAGAATCTTGATAAGGGATTCATACGCCCTAGTGCGTCACCTTGGGGAGCACCTGTTCTATTTGTTAAGAAGAAAGATGGATCAATGAGACTCTGCATTGATTATCGAGAACTTAACAAGATCACTATTAAGAACAAATATCCTCTCCCACGCATTGATGACTTATTTGACCAACTACGCGGAGCTCAATACTTTTCCAAGATTGATCTTCGTTCAGGGTATCATCAATTAAGGGTCAAAAGGGAGGATATACCAAAGACGGCTTTCCGTACAAGGTATGGACACTATGAATTTATAGTGATGCCATTTGGTCTTACTAATGCCCCTGCTATCTTCATGGATCTAATGAATAGAGTCTTTAGAGACTATCTTGATCAATTTGTGGTAGTCTTTATAGACGATATTCTTGTCTATTCAAAGAGCAAGGAAGAACATGAATATCAATTGAGAATTATATTGAAGACCCTGAGAAAGGAGAAGCTTTATGCCAAATTTACCAAGTGTGAATTTTGGCTTCAAAAAGTTGCATTTTTGGGTCACATAATCTCAAAAGAGGGGATATTTGTGGATCCAGCAAAAACAGAGGTTATCGAAAGATGGTCGAGACCAACAACAGTAACTGAGATCTGAAGTTTTCTTGGTTTGGCTGGATATTATCGACGTTTTGTAAAAGATTTTTCACGATTATCTAATCCACTCACCAAGTTGACTCGGAAAGGAGTTAAGTTTGTTTGGACAGAGGAATGTGAAGAGAATTTCAAGGAGTTGAAAAGAAGGTTATCCAGTGCCCCTGTGCTCACACTGCCTTGTAGTGGAGAAAGGTTTGTGATCTACAGTGATGCATCCAAGAAGGGATTGGGGTGTGTTCTTATGCAAAATGACATGGTGATAGCTTATGCCTCACGACAGTTGAAAATCCATGAGCAAAATTACCCAACACATGATTTGGAGTTGGCTGCGGTAATCTTTGCATTAAAGATTTGGAGGCATTACCTTTATGGTGAAAGGTGTGATATTTATACTGATCATAAAAGTTTAAAGTATATTTTCACACAAAAGGAGTTGAATATGCGTCAAAGAAGATGGTTGGAGCTGATTAAGGATTATGACTGCTCAATCCATTACCACCCTGGGAAAGCAAACAAGGTGGAAGATGCATTAAGTCGACAAGACCATGCTAGTTTATCCATGATGAGGATCACAAAAGATCCAATATTTATGGATTTACAAAAGATGGATCTTGGAATTATAATGGAAGGGGAAAAATCTTATCTTTCTCAAATGAATGTTCAACCATCTATACATGTGAAGATTAAAGAGGCACAGAAAAAAGATGTCGAGTTACAAAAGAAGGTGAGAAATGTTCCTGAATTCAACCTTGATTGTGATGGGATAATAAAGTTCAGGAATCGGGTTTGTGTTCCTCCCATCCCCGAATTAAAGAAAGAGCTGCTGGATGAGGCTCATAGTTCTTCATTCTCTATTCATCCTGGAAGCACGAAGATGTATAGGGACCTGAAAGAGTACTTCTGGTGGGATGGCATGAAAAGAGATGTTGCTGAATATGTCTCTCGATGCTTGGTTTGTCAACAAGTTAAAGCTGAGAGACAGAAGTCTAAGGGGATGTTACAACCATTACCCATACCCGAATGGAAATGGGAAAACATCACTATGGACTTTGTCACAGGACTTCCTAAAACATCCAAAGGCAATAATGCTATCTGGGTCATAGTTGATCGTCTCACAAAGTCTGCACACTTCATTCCTATTAGAGAGGATTTCTCTCTAGATCAGCTTGCCAGGATATATGTAAAGGAAGTGGTAAGATTGCATGGAGTACCACTTTCTATTATATCTGATCGAGATCCGAGATTTACCTCGAAGTTCTGGCGAAGTCTTCAGCATACTCTGGATACAGAGTTGAGTTTCAGCACTGCTTATCATCCCCAGACAGACGGTCAGTCTAAGAGAACAATTCAAACCCTAGAAGATATGTTGAGAGCTTGCTCTATGGATTTCAAAGGAGGTTGGGATCAACACCTACCTTTGGTGGAATTTTCTTATAATAATAGCTTTCACTCCAGTATTCAAATGGCTCCTTATGAAGCTCTCTATGGAAAGAAATGCAGGACTCCAACTTGCTGGGATGAAGTTGGGGAAAGAAAGCTATTAGGACCTGATCTCGTTGATGAAATGGCAGAAAAGGTTAGATCTATTCAACAACACATAAGAGCAGCTCAGAGTCGACAGAAAAGTTATGCCGACAACCGAAGAAAAGACCTAGAGTTTGAAGTGGGCGATAAAGTGTTCTTACGAATATCTCCCTGGAAGAGGGTTATGAGATTTGGAAAGAAGGGGAAGTTGAGCCCTAGATATATCGGTCCTTTTGAAATACTGGATCGTGTTGGGAAGGTAGCTTACCGATTGGCGCTTCCACCGAATCTCTCTCAAGTTCACGATGTGTTCCATGTATCTCTCCTGAGAAAGTACATACCAGATCCTTCACATGTACTCAGCTCAGAAGTTGTACCGCTGGAGCAAGATCTTTCTTATGAAGAACAGCCGATAGAGATTCTGGATCGTAACGAAAAAGTCCTACGAAACAAGACCACTCGCTTGGTGAAAGTTTTATGGAGAAACCACCAACTTGAAGAAGCTACATGGGAGCTTGAGGATATGATGAGGGAGAAGTATCCCCATCTGTTTGTTGCAAAGTGACGAATTTCGAGGGCGAAATTCTTTTTAAGGGGGGTAGAATGTAACACCCGAGACTTTTATGTTATATAAATCATCAAAGGAATCTTTTTCTATACAACACTTTCTTGGCTTGCTTTACACGCAATCGCGACCTTCCTCGATAGCTTGCGTCGTACGCAATACCGAGTTTCACTAAACAACAATATGCTATGAAAATTAGCCGTTATGAATAGTAATAACCACTTTTTGAAATTTTATAAATTTTATTTTTCAAAATGGACTTCATTTTTGGACTCAGAATATCGAAATTAGCCTAGGGTGAAATTTTGGTATTTTTCTGAAAACTTTCAATTTTTGATGAATAGTGAAACCACTAAGTGGTAGGTTAAAAACTGAATTTTGCATAAAACTTAATTTTACCTCTTCTGTGATTGGAATTTTGAAAATCCGAGAGACACGGTTAATATCAAGGACTAAAATGTGGTTCAATGAGATGAAAATAATTTTTTGGTGAATAGTAACTTTTTACTTTTTTTTACCGCGGTTAATAGTAAATAGGGTAACTAAGGGTAAATATGATATCAATATTACCCTAACACATGTCCTAATTCTATTGGACAAGTGTAATTCGACCAAAAACAAACTTAGGAATAAAATATGACCATTTAGGCCCACTTGGATTAGATTAGGACATTTATTATTAATTTATTTAAAGAAGGGTTAAAATAGTTAAAATCAAAGTTTAATAAGTAAATCATTTTTAATATGGGGTTATACATAAGATAAATTCAATTGTAAATATTCATTAGAAAGCTAAAAAGATTTCCTACATGATGATATTTTATTTGTAATTTTTAGACATCAAATAATGTAATTTATTTATGACACAAAGATGATGCAGTAATTATCTTATTAATGAAATATTGACATAATTGATGTTATAAACACCAAAATAAATGTAATTTGAGACTTTTTATGAATTGAACTAATTTTATAGGTTACTATGATATATTAATGTTGATTTAATCAACTTGGTTAGAACATATAATTCTTGTATGACTTTCACAAAAATCATATATCAAATAGTGTCAAAATTGACACAAAATAGTTTTTAAATCAAATATTATATTACTAATTGTTATTTTATTCCTAAAAATCTAAGGTTAGGCCAAATGACTTAGATAAGGATATATATATTAATAATAAACAATTTGGGGTTCTTTTGGCATGTTATAGTAAGTGTATTAACCATATAGTGAAAGAAAACAAAAAGACACGGTAAAAGTTAAATTAATTAACTTAGAGTTAAATCTAATTGATAAGGTTAAAATAATACCCTAAACTTGTCTAAATCCTATTGGTTGATAGGATTTCGACCCTTCCCCACTTTATCTTCGAAATAAGACCCTTTGGAACCATTATAAACCGATTTTGACTTTAATATAAAATAATATTTTGAGATATTCCTAAGGTGCCCCTCTCCTCCCTTATAAAAGGGCACCTCCTCCCCCTCCTCCTCACACCAAATTGAGCACTCAAGCTCGGCCAACCCCTGCCATTTTCTCCTCTCCACTTCCCTAGAATAATCCTAGAGGTCCTGGTCTTCTCCAAAGACCAATCTTAGTTCCTTAAGTGGAGGATTTAAAGAGGCGTTCCAAAGAAGAGGTAATATCCATTACCGATCTTTTCAATTTCTTTCTTCTTCAACTTCTTCTTCTTTAGTTGTTTCATGATAAAGTAATAACATCAGTATTACTTACATACTGATATGTTATTATAAATATGAAACAACCCTATTTCACCTTCTATCCATCCTACGGAAAAATGAAATCACCACGCGTGCGTACGTACGGAATACCGTCTCCACGCCGTGGTGTAATCTATTTTCCACCATCACCTTACAAGGATGGTTATAATGGTGTAATGAGTAACTAAATATGATTATTCTGAAGTAATATTGATACTGAAATAATATATATATACTCCAATACAATTCCACGATCATAGGAATGATATCATCACTCGTGCGTACGTACGGAATACCGTCTCCACGATGTGATGCGACTCGTTCTACATGATCTTCATTTCATAATGATTATATAAATGAATTTAATTAATGAATATGGTATATAATACACTAATACCATTCTGGAAATGAATTATCTATAACCTAAAGATAAGAATAAGAATTTATTCGACAAAACACGCATAAGAACAAAAAGTTATAAAGACCCGAGTAACAAGTAACAATGAAATATTACTAACAAGAAGCTAATAATATGACCATATATGATATCATATAAATATGTATGATTCTGGAATAAGTCAATAACATTATTTAAACCATTATACAGGAGCTTCGGACACGTACAAAGCTAATCGGACCTAAGGTAAGGGAAATATCACAATCTCATTTTTATCCGAGATTGTTTATTCGTAAGTAGTTACTAGGGTGTATTTTATCATCCACATCCATGTTCCCTCAATATGAAATATTGTTTCCATCCACTTGCAATAGTTTAAATCCAATTTTACCCTTAGGTGAGTTTTTAGTAAAGAATATGAAAGGAATCTTTTGTCGTTTTTCCGTACGAGGTACTTTTTGACTTTTCCGACAAAAGTACGAAGAATGTTTTTTTTTAACTTATACGGCATGAATGGATTTTTAAAACATTGTTTCCAAGAAACTTCCTTTACAAGTTTTCAAGTTTATTTTTAATCAACTTCTTTTATTTTAAAGTTGTATGACATGTTATGAAAGGAAAAATGTTTTTGAAGAAGAAAGGATATTTTCCTCAAGAATGGAGTTCAAGTGATTTTCAAAATTATTTTCCATCTAAGATAATAAAGGGTTATGTTTTTATCCCTATTATTACATTGATTTGATCATGTTGTGATGGAATTATTTTTATGAATTCCTTTATCTTATATGAATTGATTTATGATGTCATGAGGTTTCAAGAATCCCATTTTTGTTTCATGTGTTATGCGATGATGTATGTTTTATGATTATGTGGCACACATAAGAAAGGATTCATTATAAGATGGGTGGGACCTATATCTCCCTCCAATGCATTGGGTAAAGATTTTATATCTCATGAGATAGACATGGCTGGAACGGAAGGTTATTTCGGTTCAGTGATACAGGACTGAAACGAGGAGTGAACTCGGTTCAGAAAGGGACTTTGTCCACTAAGATAGTCTTGGCGATGAGTCATGACTAACAAGAAATGATTTTCCATAATTATGTGTGCATGCCACAAAGTTTCAAGTTTTATGTTGTGATTATGGGGATCTCATTTTCACTTCTATGATTTATTCCATGTTAAGATATTATGATCTCTTTTGCAGGTTTTGATAAAGATATGATATGATTTTTATTTCCTTTATTTTCCCTTGCTGAGAATTTGAGCTCACCCTTTTATGTTTTCTTTTCCCCAGGTCAGGAAGATGGATATTAAGTAGAATATGCTAAAAGGGACCCTAGATATGATTAAATAAATGGGAGACACTGTAGAAGATTTATGAACCAGTTGTTTATGTTTCCCAGTTTCTAAAGACACTATACCTATACGGACCTTTGTGGTTTTGTCATATGTTGTAATAAGTGTGCTTCAATTTTGAAGTATTAACAATGTATGTAAAGTGTGGGTTGTTATAGTCACGCCATCCGGGACGGGCCGCGCCCGAATGGTCCGGACCCGGACCCAGTTAGGGCCGACCAAGGGGGTATTGGGCCGGGTCGGACCTGGCCCAAACCCCCTATTTTCGGACAGGTTCATTCAAATGCCCATATATTGGGCTACGAACCTCCAATCGATGCACCATTAGTTGCATAGGGATCCTTGGATCGAGTCAGTTGTTTTGGTATATTACACTCAAGCTTTCGGTAAGGTTGGTTATGGCCAGGTTGGTTCGAACCCGAAACCAACCAGGCCCTTGGAGCGGAAATGCTTATAACTTAACGACCGGATGCCCGAATGATGTGTCGTCGATCATGTTGAATTCCTCTTAGTGAGACGGTTCTTTTGGATTACTCCTCTTGAGGTTTGGACGTAGATGGAGTTTGGTCGGGTTGGTTTTAACTTAAAAACCAACCGGGCCCCAGGGACGAAGAAACCAATAACTCTCAGACCGGGCGTCTGATTGACGCGTCGTCTGTTGCGTCGAGTTCCTTTTGACGATACATAACTTTGTGATACATCAATTCTGGACTTCGTGACAATTTATGTATCGATCTCCCTTGGCTCGTGGAGAGGACCCTCCCAGAATCGAGCATGCTGTGTGTGGGAACCCTAGAGCTGGTTGCGACAGCGACGATGATGGCGACTGTACTTGGATCCTATGAGAGTTCGGTAGTGAGGACGACTGTACTTGGATCCTACGTGGTTTGGTAGAGATGATGACTGTACTTCGATCCTACATGGGTTCGATAGCGATGGTTACTGTACTTGGATCCTACGTGGGTTCGGCAGCGACGACTTCTGTACTTGGATCCTACATGGGTTCGGTAGAGGAGATGATTCAGAGGCTACATCTAATCATCTTCACCCCTCTTCATGAGTAGTATACCTATGTGAGATGAGTCTTGACTTCAATAATTATCATCGATATGATTGACATGCTTTCCTGTGTGGATTGGGTTGTGATTTCCTATGTGGACTGGGTTGTACTTGGGCTCGTGAGTTGGAGCCAAACTGGAAATGATGACTTAGGTATATGTATGGGCATATACCTAAGTAGAGTTGGTTGATACTTCGTGTCTGTATCCTTCCATTGTGGTTTATCCTTCGTAGATTATGGGAGACCTTCGGGGGTCTTGGGGTCCCTACTGAGTATCGTATACTCACCCCTGCACGGGTTGCGCCCACACTATGTTGTGTTGGTTGCAGACGACGGACAGCATTGATCTTGGTTGAGGCTTGTGGAGTGAGACGGTACCCAGAGGTGGATTATCAGGTGGGACGTACACGGAGCGGACGGACGGACCCAAGGAGCCGACTAGACTACCTGTACCCACACTTCAGGTGGGAATTCCGGAGGACGGCTTTGTGGTTGTTGATTTACTTTACTACCGATGTTCTTTCTTTTCAGTTGTATTGTACTTTCAGTTGGGTTTGTATTCTGGCCCATTTACTATTCATCACTTACTTTTGTACTCAGTTTACTTATTATTTAATTCATATTGCGTACTCTATGGTGTTTGTTTTCTTATATAAAGGCAATGCCTTCCCTTTTATTGGGATTTACGCCTTTGGTGCTAGTCGCCAGCCCCTGGCCTATGGATGGTGGGCTTGGGGTAGTCACGGCATGGGACCCGAGGACTGGTCGTGATATTAATAGTGACTTATGAGAGCACCTCACATATGTCAGTGATTTTGTGGAGTCTTTCTCCTTCTCTTTGTATGGGTTTCACGTGACCAAGAAACTATCCACTGGTTCCTTCATGTGAAAATAGTTTGTTTGTGGGTTTTTTATAAAATTATTCATGAGGCCTAGATTGTTTTCCAGAATCTTTCATGTGAGTGTATCATGAGAATTTATTCTCCTTTTCATAAACTAGAGGGTTCAATAAATAATCCTTCAAGTTATTGGATTACATGAACTCTTCTCCTTCACATGGATTAATTACCTGGGATCCTTCTGTTCTTCACATGATCAAGTCACATGCATGATTTGTTTCAAGGAAAAGGATATCTATCAATTAATTCTTGAAAAAAATCAACTATTTCACCTTTCCTCTATTTATATAGGCATATTTCCACCGCCTACCTTCGATAAAAGTGTCATGTATGATAAAAACGGTGATCTAATGAAGAAATCAAACTCCAAAATATCTTACTCTACCTTTTAATACCGAAACATTCATCTTCTTAAACCTCGTGAAATAGAAAATTAATCATGCCATTCACATGATCACTTCCCTGATCATGTGATGCCTCAGTGGCCATATTCTTAATACTCTGAATAATTAGTGATATAAAGTATGAAAAAGATGGAATCTTCACATTATATAATGTTACATTTTTTCATATGATGTAATCTCACAACTGCTCAGTGATCATGCAGTTCCACTGGTGATTTTTTACATGCCTTAGTTAATTATCACCATTTGATCATTTGATCGATAGACCATCACATGTCAGATTCATCAGATGAACTAATGTGATGGTTATTCATCCCATTATATCTAGAATAATAGGACATGAAATTGTGGAATGAGGTCTGAGGCCAGCTACAATGAGAATAGATGGAGAACATGGACCAAAGTTATTCATCCCATTAGCTCTAGAATAATAGGCGCAGCGTTTACTCCCTCCTAGTTTGCTCACAGCAAAGATAGCGGGACACCAAGGGAATGCCTTTCCTTTGCAAACTCTCATCTGTCGGTAGGGAAGAGTTCCTAATCCTCCACATAAGGAAGTTCATATTAGTGGGGAACTATTTTCACCAGAACTTCGAGGCCCACTCATCCAAGGTCGTATCTACAGAAAGCAGCCTCTTGTAATCCCTGATAGAGAACTGGCCCGAGGCAGACCCTATGAAATAGCACATATCCGCATCAACTTTCCGAGTGATGCTATTAAAAAGTTCCCTCTAGTCCTAGCTGATAATGACCTGGATATAATATGGGAAGCTGCATGCCTCCCTGAGGGAACCCACTGGAATAGGGAAACCAGAGAAAAAGAGCGGGGAGCCCACCCTAGTCCACCGCCCCTCTAGGAGTCCCGAAGTTTTCATGTTTATTTTTTCTAGTGTGTTACTTAGAAATCTACATGTGAGGAAATGTATATAAAAAATCAATGCTTTTTTGTTGTAATCATTATTCTGTTCCTATAATATTGAAGAGATTTCAGGTCTAGGAATATGGGTATATTTTGAATGATAATTTTGATGAAGTCTAAAGAATGACATATTTCTAATCATGTTAATCGAATAAGATCTATAGGATAGATTTGGATATTTTCTGTGGGGGTGTGGTACATGTATCTTCTAATTAGGATGATCGATGAAGTTCCAATTTTGAAACCCATACATATTTGACCAATTTAATAATCCTATTGTCACTTTGGATTAAAATTGAAGAGTTCCAGTGACTACAAATATTAATTTTATCCTGTATAATATCCTTTAAATAAGTTTAAGAACTTTTATACTAAACTCTTTGAATTTTTTTTATATTGATTTGTTCTTATTGGTTGTTTATAACCTCAATTAAGTTTTAAATTTATGATCTTTCTAATTTCATTTTCATTTACTTGGTTGTACTCTGATATATTCATATTTTGTAACTTCTGAACAGTTTACTTTCATGAGTGAGAGAAAATTTTAAGTTTTACTTGACTATAATTCAACCACTATTGCGGCTTCCATATTGGGACAACAATTTATGTCCTCAAATGATATAATGTTTGTAAAAGAATATAAAAGCTCAAAATATAAGAAGACAAAGTATATTATAATTTACAATATTTTTTCTTCTAATATCCATTCAAATTTATTAAGACTTAATGGAGGAGTTAAGAATAATGGGGATTGCCTCCATTTTAGAAATTTGGGTAATGAAAAGTGGAATTTCTTAGAATTCCTGAAGGGTTAATATAAATCTAGGGAAGATCCCATGTTAGGTATAATATCATAGAAATAAATTATAAAATTTTGAAGGGTATATAATTCCAAATGTATTTTTTACAATTTTTTTAAATATAAAGGAGTTCAAAATTGATGGGGACTAAATGGATAGAGGTTAAAGTATTCATTCATGTAATAGAGTAAAACAAAATTATGCTATTGAGTTAGATATGATGAATTACCTTAATGGATAAAAAAATAACAAATTTGTATTATCCTATTGTTTTCCTCTTATATGATAAGTGATATTATTATATAAAAAATTGTTTATTATCAATAAAAAATATAATGTCTTAATTCCAATAATTTTGTCTAATCCAATTCTATAGCATAGTTAGAAAAGGTGACAAGGAAAAAAATTATCTCAGATAAAAGATTTATTTCAATATATTTATTAAAATATGAGTGAAGATATCCCACCACACATTAGTGGTATATTTTAAATTATAAAGTCTTATTTTCAAAATAATACTTCGAATAAATATATTACCATATGAAATATTGCAGTTAACGGTTTATTTGTAAAATATTATCACTAAATAAAATAAGTGTTATTTTATAATATGAAAGAGTTCATGTATCTTAGCATGATATTATAGAGACAATATAATTTATAAGATACTAGTGGGAGTATTTTTATACTTATATAAGTTCAAATGTAATAAATATTGGATTATACTAGCCTAATTCAAAGTGAATTTCACTTTATATTCTCAAAGTTTTTGGGTGTATTGGTACAGAAATAATGTAAATAGTTATATTTAGTCACCAAAACTAATCTCAAAGAAAATTTGCAATGGAAAAGCTCCAAGATGATGGTGAAGAATTTATAAAGAGTTCAACGTAGATAATAGAAGTTATTAACCACATAAAATTTTATATTTAAAAGTAAACAAGTATGAATTGTTTTTCAAAGATTTAAACATCAAGAATATTATTCCTAATATATACATTATTCAAATTGAATTTCTTAAAATACATTAACAATTAAATGAGTTTAGTGGGGTTATTCTTATCAAATTATCACATAAGTATGAGACAATATTTTCATTCAGATGTAATGAGTTTAAAAAAACCTAAAATGCTTAAAACTCATGGTAGTCTATCAGTATTTCATATGAGGTATGAGACTACCACTAATGCATAGATTTGTTAATATGTTCAAAAATAATAATAATATATTAAAATGTATCATGTTATACCAAAGTAATTTTTACTTTATCATTCATTCATATCGATTGTATCAACACATGAGGTGAAATGATAATTAACCACTCTAAGTGTGACTTTGAGTTATCTTGAATTGATATTCATCATAGACTAATTAGCTATGATGAAATATTAAGGTTATCATGAGTAATATTTTTTATTGATATGTGGAATATTGATGAGATACAAAATGAGTGTTGTGTGCTTATTAACCATGAAGTATAGAAAACAGAGTTTCATACATTATATCATTTGTATACTAGGTGTTCATGTTTCATATTTTGATTTCCCCATTACTTGAGGTTAGAAAAGATAACTAGCATGAGAACCTTAATAAATTGATACCATTATTTTGCTAGAATTGAGACTTATCTAATCAAAGTGTGGTTTGGTATGTTGTTGATGAAGTTATCGATTGAGTTTAATCGAGATGATATCTTCTCTCTCATATGAAAAGTAAGATATTTAATCCCTAGATTGAGATAGAATGAATGAATGTATGATCCTACTTAGGAATATAACATATGATATTATTATATATTGGGTATGGGAAATGTGATATACTCATCCATCAGGGTGAATAACATGTGATTTGTTCATCTATTTGGTTATTCGATAATCAAATATTCAAGAACATAGAGGTGGATATATGGGAATGATGTATAAAATGTCTTGTAGTGACTTGATGACATAGGAAAAGAATCATAAAATAGACTAATCTATTCATTCATTAGATGCTTGAACCATCCCATGACATACCAGAGGGGCGTTCCCAATCCTCATGGGAAAGAGATAAGTTCCAGTGCATCAGAAACACGCTTTGGGAATGATTTTATCCTTAGATCAGGGTTAAGTCATAATGGATTTTCTCTTAAAAATATATCATGAAATGTCCATAAGTCTAACATCCAAGCCAAATAAAATAAGAAAAAAATAAGTATCAGATATAACTAGTATAAACTAATCCCTCATATATACCTCCAAATCCCTCTAATAAAGAAACTTCCTCCACTCACCCCAAGATCCCACTATAGATATAACCACCACTAGATCACCCCAGCCTCCCATATACATTGTGCAATCTAATGATATCTAGAACTGAAATCAATAAAGGCCTAATTGACTGGTGTAGTAAATCAAAAAGAATAAGAAACTAAACTTATCCTTAAACCAATCAATTCTTTTAGGGTGGTTAAAAGTTAAACCAAGATCTGAAACAAGGCATGAAGTTAAACGTAAAATGTGCGTGAAGACAAACATGTTCAGTGGGCCACCATCCACCTCGTCGTATGCCAGACTTTTAATTAAATATCCATTCTCAAACTAGTTTTAAATAAAATTCTAACATAGGATATCAAATTATATTTTACAAAAAAAACATAGAACTCATTAATAATTTAAAAATTTTCTTTTTCCTTTAAAATGAAACAATCATTTTAAATAAATTTCTTCATCTAAAGCCATTTTAAAACCAAAATACCCATTTATCAACTCACTTATAAAACAAATATATAATCCATTAATTTATAAAATTTCATAAATATATTTCAAAACCATTTTTAATGAAGGAAAACCAAGAAAAGGGGATTAGGAATACTAAAAATTGACACCACTAGTCAAGAAGTGGATAATGAAAGTAAGAAATTATAATCTTTTGTAAGTAATACAAGTAGGGGAGAAAAATTAAACATTATATAAAAAACCCTTAGACCAACTACCAATTAAAGTATACGGGTCATGGGCTCTTCTCTAGGGTAACTAAGTCTAGGTAACCTAAACTAACATCACTAACTAGGGTCATGACCCCAGTTAGTGGAAAGTTTCTAGTAACAAGTCATTGTCCATTGGAAATATAACATACTTCACTATTATAGAAATTATAAAGGGATCCCATCCCAACTAAGTTATCCTACTCTAGAACTTTCATTCCTATAAAAAAAATAAAGCAAGGGTAGGAAAACAAGTAACAAGCTCAGTAAATAATATACATAAACAATAATATCATCCTCACCTTCAACTCCCTCCCAAGACACAAAACTGGTCACACATCTATCATATCATACAAAATATGGAGCAAAGAATCATCAATGGGTGAAACATGTACATGGGCTAACAAACATGCATCATAAACAACAACAAAACCCATTTAAAATTTTCAACCAAGCCTTTGAAAATAAATCGACATAGAGGAAATTTAATTTTTCACATTCTAAAAATCACTTATAAAAATCATTCTTGAAACACCACACTTTATAATAACCCTTTGAAATTCATTTATAATTCAATACACTCTCATTTAAAACGTCCTAGGGTACAAGAACCTCCCTAAAATTTAATCCAAAACACAAGTAGGGTCAATACATTTTTAAAAAACATAATTTAACAAAATTAATTCTTTAAATAATTAATCAATAATTATTAATTCATATACCACGTGAAATTCCAAGTAAAAAATTTTGAAAATAACTTAAAATCTTTAAAAAATCACAACCTTCATCCAATTTTAAAATATCCAATCATTCAATTTAATAAATGAATGATTCATATAGTTTTCTAAAATAATATCTCCACCAAGATTCAATACTAATAAAATCCTACAGCTTGAAAAAATATAGAATTTTATTTTCCCTTGAAATAATGCCTAAACATATATAATAACATTATTTGGAAATTAAAATATAAATTTATCACTCAATAAATATATGGTTCTAAAATTAAAAGTTTATTAAATTGGAAAACTAACCTCAAATCAATAGTGGATAGTCTAAAATGTTTCACCTCTGGTGTTGAACACCCAAGAAAGCAAGAAGGGACTGGAAAATCCCTAAACACCAAAGATGACACAAAAATAAAGTCAAAATATTTCTCTAGGGTTTGGGAAAATTTAAATGGAAATGGAAAAAGAAACCAAAATAAGAGGTAGAAGAGAGCGGAGAGGTGACCTTACCTTGGAGGGTCGATAATGGATCTTAAATAAAACAAGAAGAAATCTCCATGGGGGAGGAAGTACGGATGAGGGGTAGCACACATGCTAGGAGTTCAGTCAGGGGGGGTCATCCGAGTTGAGGAGTAAGAGAGAGAATGGAAAATTGGAGTTAAAAATAAAAAAGGGAAAAACTATAAATAAATAAAATAAATTTATAGGGAATAATGCATAATTTTTCAGCATGGTTTACCAAAAAATATGACAATTGTACTCCCTTCATAGGACACCCAAACCACTGATCTCATGTTTACTATTGGGATCTTACATGGTCCAATTAGCTATGTGTTAACTATTTCAATAGCATTTTCCACTTAACAGGACCTCATGCGTAGTTTCTTTATGGTTAATCTGGAAGTTGAGCGAATTGTTCACTTTCCCTCAGTATGTGAGGGGTATGAAGAAGATAGAATGGATCCTGACTAGAGAGATCACCAACAAAAAACTACTCCTCAAGACCAAAATATCATATCCAAAATCAACAACCAATATCTCCAAGTATAATCTAACCAATTAACAAGGGGTATGAATCTCAATAGACACCAAAATATATTAGTGTTTCTCCACTATTTAACCTTCATCTAAAATGGTGGTTTAATAACACACACTCTAAAATAAATAACACCAAGAAAGAATAAATCCCACCAAACACCCAATAAATATCACAATTTCTCTATCAATCACTTCATGTATACAAAAACTAAAATTCATAAATCTATAAGAAGATGCTAACCAATAGATCCGAAGAAAGAAACTACAAAACTTACCTCACTAGAACATGACATGGTCCTTAGACCTAGGCCACTGTAATTAAATGGTTAAACTAGGAACCAAAATTTAGAACACCCTCTCATAGTAAACCCATAAAAATAAAACTATCACCTTTGAGTGGTCATCTATTTGAAGGCCACTGATCTTAGTTACCTAGGGACTGACCTAAAGTCATCTATGCTCATCCCATACAAAAAAAACAACTACAAGGAATCCTTGACTCATCCAATTCCAAAATAATACATCCAAGACCTCAAAAATCCTCACATCCAAATAAACAAGTCACATACAAAATAAAAATATGATATCATCCACAAAACCCCAGATCATGGACCTCAATACATGTGAATGAGAATTCCAAAAATAGAAAACTAATCAAGTCAAACATCCAAAACATAAATCTAATAAAGTTCACATCAAAGGCTCATATCGACTACAAACCACTATAAAGGTAATCTCTCTATCAAATAATCACCTCAATAACAAAAGGTCAACCAAAAACTAAATAAAACGTAGATTACCATATAAATAGGATTAGTAAAAACATAGAAAAAATAATTATTTCATCCTTACCACTTGATTTTGAGTCTTGGGAGGGCCATAAACTAGAGCAACTATTCCTAAATAGAATATAATCATTAAAGGTTTGTACCTTTTAATGAACCATTCATCCTTTTTTATAACCTTTCTAGGAGGGTGAATTTAATAACATGAGACATAAACTCAACTAGTTCATTTTTAACATTATCAACCAAGAATTACCATTGAACTATGGTAAAAATATAAAATAATAAAAATATCAAAAAATGATACATAAACCAAACATAAGAAAAATCCATTTTCTTTAAAATACCTTTTTTACCAAAATGTACACTTAAAATAAACTTTTAAATGAAAAACCCCTTTAATTTTTTTGAAAAATACCCCATTTTAAAATTCTCCATTTCTATTTAAAAAATAAATAAATTCACCCAACCAACTCCCACATTCTAAATCATTTTCTCAAACCTATCTTTTAAAACTATCCATTTTATATGCTAAGAGAATAAATCAAAGACTCCTTTCAAATGCCACCAAAAACTTGTTTAAATAACAACATTTTATAAAAATATTGAAAACAAATATCACAAAATGTAGAATACAAAAATCAAAACAAAATTCTAAACAAAATCCAATCCATAATCAATATATCACAAATCCCACTTGAATCATTTCACAATATTGGGAATACCTCAAAATCATCCTAAATATTAAACCAAATGGGTTGTAGAACCGTGCTTCTTAGTACCACATGGTTTGAGGGACCAATTCCCAACTACACAACAATTTCTAAAACATCACAAGATCAAGAATTTGGTCACTAAATAGTCTCTCAGATCATGTAAACCAACCTTAATATACCTATATTGTATCCATTATCACCCCAAAATCCAACTCAACCATCCAAGGAAACTCATTATGTCAATTAGGGTCAATACACTACAAAAAATAATCAAAATTAAATCTCAAATCGACAATTCAAACCCAAACATTCCATAGTGACTCAACATTGTCGTGATGGGTGGTGATCAAGAACTCACTCACGAACAACCTCATGAGTCCCAAAGACAATCGTATTCTCTTTTCAACCTTGAAACACCCCAAATAACAAGATGGATAATCATGAACTGAGTCTATTACTATAGAACCTATGATCTGATACCATTTTTCACAAACCAACATGAGTCATCAATCTATCGGATACCAAAATCAACTCATGACATGCCCTGGGAGATTTCCCGATCCCCACAAGAAAGAAACAAGCTCTAGGTAATCTTAAAAAATAATTAAGAGTGATTAATCCCTTAAATAAGGATTAAATAATAATAGGATTTCTCCTAAAAAACAACATGACCCATCCATAAGTCGAATGTCCATGCCAAATAAGATAAGAAGAAAACATGAAACAGATATAACATGCATAAACTAATCCCCTATCTCACCTTCCAATTCCCTCTATAGAATTAGCAACCTCTGCTCACCCCCAACTCCCTATATAGATATAACCACCACCAGATCACCCCAGTATATCATATACATAGTAAAATCTACTAATAACCAAAACTAAGAGTGTTAAATTCCTAAATAGATGATAAATTAAATAAAAAAACTTACCTTAAATCCCTAAACCAATCAAATCGTCAAGAGTCGTCAAAAGTTGCACCAAGAGATGAAATAAGGTTAGGAATTGAAATGTAAATTAGCTGTGATCACAAGCATGCTCAATAGGCCACTACCAACCTATATAATTCCCAAATTTTTAATTAGATATATGTTCTCGAGATAGTTTGAAATATAATTCAAAAATAGGTTTTCTAATTTTATTTTACACAAAATCCACATAGAACTCATCAATCATTTAAAAACATTCTCTTTTATTTTTATTAAATGATAACAATAACATTAAATAAATTTTATCAAACAAATCCATTTTCAAATAAAAATACCTATTTACCAAATCATTTTTAAAATCATGAAAAATCCATTAATTCAAACAATTTCTAAAATCTCTTTAAACCCCATTTTTAAAAGAAATCAATCCAAAAATAGGGAATTGGGCTTGCTAAAAAGTGACATCGCAGGTCAATAATTAGATAATGAAAGTAAACAAGAGTAAGGTGTTGTAATAAATATAAGTATATTATAAAAATAAAGAATAAGAGAAGAAACGCCTTCATCTGCTATTAAATGAAGTACAGGTGTTTTGGGATCTATCCTATAATTAATATGTAACGCCCCGACCCCAGAAGACCAGAGTCGTTGCATTATTAAGTATCATTGGAATTATCACAAAAGATCAAGTCTCGAAAGACAGATTAGTTTAGTACACTAAGAAGTACTATATATATTCATAAGGTTTACATTGCATCATAAAATGGAAACTACAACAACATTGTTTCCAAAGACAACACTGAGATCCCATAGACTATCACTGTAGGTCAGTCAGAATATACTTCTTTACATCCTGGGAAAAATAAAACATAGAAAGGGGTGATCTCAGATGCTCAGTAAGGATAACAATATAGTGGAAACTTTCATAAATAAGAATAAACATTTAAGGCAATGTATAAGACTAAAACAAAATCCATTTAAACTTTAACTTCAGCATAATATGGCAAAGATAAAATCAAATAATTACATTTAATTATTCACATGGATATTCTACTAGTCAAATAATCACATGCAATATCAATATCCACTTTCATAATGATGGAATACAAAATTTCAGACTTTAATTCCTATGTCAAGGCCTCGTGCCCGGACCTAGGCGCTAACTGTAACCGGACCCCAACCCGGAGAGCCTTTGTAACCAGACTCCAACCCGGAGAGCCTCTGTAACCGGACTCCAACCCAGAGAGCCTCTGTAACTAGACTCCAACCCAGAGGGTCTACTGTAACAGGACCCCAATCCAGAGGGCTTACTTTTACCAGTCCCCAACCCAGAACATACTATTCCAATACATTCATCTTAAGAAGAGGTTGAAATATAACATAAACATCCGTATTAAAACTAGCATATGAAATTTCAATACTTTAACCATAAACCATGAATGGAATAAAAATAACTCATCCATAGTCAAAAAAATCACAAAACCTTAAATACAATATGGAAGATTTGTATCATAATAAATCAACTTCAAATAAGTGTCAAATTTATCAAAGGATGTTGATATAGATGAAATCAAAACTATTTGAGAAAAATATCTATTTCTATTTTGAAATCATTTAAGAGTCATATAATTATAATGAAAACATTTATTACGAAAATATTATTATAATATTTTAAGGGAAGCTTCGACGATTTTATAACGGCGGATAATAACCGCACCCATCATATAAGTTAAAAAAACATTCGTACCTTAATTTTGTCAAAAAGGTCGTAAAGTACCTTGTTTGGAAAACGACAGAAATATTGCTTCCAAAACATATAAGGTCAAATAAGGGTAGAAATGAATTTAACCCATTTTCTAGTAAATAGTAAAAATGTTTTGAAATACATTTTTAAGAAACATATATGTGGATGATAAATATGTCTCAGTAGATACTTACGTAAAAACAATCTCGGATAATCAAGAGATTGTGACATTAACCCTTACCTTGTACTTTTCCTTGGTAGAGGGTAGGTTAACCTCCTGTATAATGGTGAAATAATTGTTATTAAATTATTCAGGAATCATATTTATTAATATGATATCATATATGATATTTAAATATTTCTTTGTTAAAAATATTTTCGTATTATCGTCGTTTCGGGTGTGAACTGATTCGTTTTCCTTTATATGATTTGAAACGTAAGTAATGTTTTTTATGGATATGATGTATCTTATTCAAATTCATAAAGATATTAAGTTTTTAAACATTATTTCAATCATCTAATGAAAATTAGTCTTGAATGGATTACGATGGGGAATGAATTTCATCGCGTTCGTGGAGACGGTAATCCGTACGTACGCACAAGCGAAAATATCATTCTTTTGATATTAAAATAATATATAATTGGATGCTATATCATATATACAGAATAATTATCATGTTATATTTATTATTTAAATCAATTACACATCATTATTATACTCATCCAAATAATAATGTATTGAATAACAATTACACCACGACGTAGAGACAGTAAGTCGTACGTACGCACGTATGGTGACATGTTATTCAAAGAATGGATAGAATAATGAATATGGTTGTTCCATATTTATAATAACATCATAGTATATATAATATACTGGAGTTATTATTTTAGAATAGAAACAACAAATAAAGAGGAAGTGGATGAAGAAAGGAACTTGAAAGAGGTGATGAAATATTTACCTCTTCTTTGGGTTTTTCCTTTTGATTTGATCAAAAGGGCTACTTAGGTTGGCTTTCTGGCTAAAAGAAGGGCTCTAGGATGAAGGGAGGATAGTTGATACCTTATTTTGGTTGGGTTTTTCTGATCCAAATGTCTTTTAAGGTTTAAATTAAAGATAAGGGGGAGTTCCCTTATATAAGAGGGGTGAGGGGCACCATAGGAAAAGACAGAAATATTATTTTATAATAAATTTATTTTCGGTTTCTAATGGATAGAAAATGAATTGTTTATAGGATAAGGTGGGTATGGGTCTAAAAAACTCAATCAATATGTTTTAGACAGGTTTGGGTCACCATATTAACCTTATCTTTTAGATTTAACTCTTAGTTAAATAGTTTCACATATACCTTGTCTCTTTGTATTTTTATATTATATGGTTAATAAACATAGTATAAAATTACAAGAGAACCTTAAGTGGTTCATTAATGATAAACCTATAATTATATAAGTCTTTTGTACAAATCTTATATTTTTAGAAATATAATATCAATTAATAATATAATATTTGTTTTAAAAACTCTTTTATGTCAATTTTTACACTATTTGGTATTTTGTTTTTTCTAAATTCATAACAGCATTATTACTTAGAAAAAAATTAATCTAACCAACCATAACATGTCATATTAACCTATAAAATTAGTTTAATTCATAAAAAGTATCAAATTACATTTATTTGGATATTTATATTATCAATTATTTTAATATTTCATTAATTAGTTAATTACTGCATCATCATTGTGTCATAAATAATTAAATTATTTGATGTCTAAAAAATATAAATAAAATACCATTATGTATAAAATAGATTTATATTTATAATGAATATTTATAGTCCAATTTATCTTATGTGTAACCCTATATTAAAAATGTTTTATTTATTAAACTTTGAATTTAACACTTTTAACTCTTCTTTGAATTAAATAATAATAAATGTCCTAATCTAATACAAGTGGACCTAAAGGATCATATTTTATTCCTAAGATTGTTTTTGGTATAATTAAACTTATCCAATATAATTAAAACATGTGTTAGGGTAATTATAATATCATTTTTACCTTTAATTACTCTATTTACTTTTAATCGTGGTAAATAAAAGTCAAAAGTTACTATTCACAAAAAATTATTTTTATATTATTGAACCACATTTTACTTAGGGATATCAACCATGTCTCTCAGATCTTTGGAATTCAACTCATAGAAGCAGTAAAATTAAGTTTTATGCAATTTTTCAAATGCTCCTAGGAGGTAGGTAAAAGACGGTAAAACGTTCGATAAAATTTTATACATCTAATTTTATTAAAAAAATGAGTCCAATGAATTAAATTTTACTTGTATTGGTATTATATATATATATTTTTTTAATTAAAATAAATTTAAATAAAATAATGAATTTTTTAAATGAAAAGTCGGTTTTAACCAATAATGTAGTGTTTTTCACTATTCATCAAGAATTGAAAGTTTGCAGAAACATACCAAAAAATCACCCTATGCTGATTTTGATATTATGAATTCAAAAATGAAGTCTATTTTACCAAATTCAAAACTTATAAATTTCATTTATTAATTTAAAATTAATTCCCTTTGCAGGACCAAAAAGCATATTTTTATGAAATAATAACTATCAAAAGATTGACACTTTATTTTGTCCAATTTCAAAGTGAAATTACATAAAATGACCAGAATTGGATTAAATGGTAAAAATATAATCTATTTATACTTCCAAACCACTAAAATTTATAATTTAACACTATAAATTATTTTGATTAAAAAATTTGTTTTCAATTAAAATGTTGTATTTTTCATTATTCACCCAAATATGAAAGTTATCAGAAAAACCCCAAAAATTTATTGAAACTAAACTCTTATATCCTGATTATAAAGAAGAAGTTTATTTTGTCAAATTGATTATATAAAAGTTTCAAGTATTGGATTTAAAAAGGGTTCTCCGTTAAAAGGCGGTAAAATTTCATTTTTTGAAAAATACTTCTTTTATCTGAAAATAATGAATTTGTTCTTACATTATGTCTAAGAAACTCATAATTTGAATTCTAAAACTATAAGGATTATATAATGTTCAAAATTCCATTAGTACTATTCATAACTGCTTTTTAACGGCAAGTTAGGTAAGTCGTGGTGCGCTAGAACTCGGTGTTGTGTGAAGTGCAAGTTATTGGATTACATTGAAGAAATAACATACTATGAAATCTTGGGGTGTTACATAATATGGTGAGATAACTTATACTAACATAACTAACTAGGGTCATTCCCTCTGTTAGTTATAATTATCTAGTATCAAATTTTTGGACAATGGAAATATAACATACTTCACTAGTATATCTAGTGGAAAGGGAGATCATTCAGACTAATTTTGTCGATCCTATAACTTAGGTTCCCATGAACAAAATAATTCAGGGATGATCAAAAAATAAATTATCACTACTAATAATAAACATAAATAATAATCTAACAATCCCCATTAGCTTCCTCTCAAGAAATATCCCCAATCACACATACATCATATCATAAAAATATAAATCAAAGAACCCATAGTGGGTGAAACAAGTAAAAAGTTAAAAAAATGAATGTTACAAGAAGTAATAAACCCTTTTAAAAGTTCCAACTAATCCATTGAAAATAAAGTGACTTGAAAGCCAAGTAATTTTTCACATTCCAAAGATCATTTATAAAAATAATTTTTCAAACACTGGACTTTAAAATATCCTTTTAAACCCATTTAAAAATTGTCCCACTCTAATTTAAAATGTACAAGGGTCTAAAACCCTCCCTTTAATTTATTCCATGTCTTAATAAGGGTCAAACCCTTTTAAAACCACACAATTTAATAAAAATAATTATTTAAATAATTAATCAATATTTGGAATTTAAGTACCACTTGAAATTCCAAGTAAAACCTTTGAAAAACACTTAAAATACCCATAGAAAATTAAAAATAAATAAATCCAATTTTAAAAGATTACATAAGGAAATTTATTAAATGAACAATGCATGAAATTTAATAAAATGGTTTTTCAACATGTTCTGAATTAATAAAATCCTCTTCCCTATATAAAAAACAATTAAAATTTTATTTTCCATTGAAATAATGCTTAAACATATTTAATACCATATTTATAAAATAAAAACATAAATATAATACTCAAAAATTCCAGGATTCTGAAATATAATACTTATGAGATGGGAAAACCAACGTCAAATCAATGGTGGATAGTCCAAAATGTGGTATGTAACACCCCGACCCGGATTCCAGAATAACCAGTTCCCCAATTCGAAGTGGTATATGACCTCAAGAATGCCTCCTCATATTCCATAGGCTTCCAAATAATAGTGGTCATCTAAGATGGTATTATAAGGAGACTATACCCCAATATCACAGTTTAAAACTAGAAATAAGTTACCAAATAGCATACACATCAGAGTAAAATGAGAGAATAAATACACTAAAATAAGTGCATGCTATAATAAAATGAAATACCACTAAGGCATGAATGGACATGTCACACATACAACCAACCACCCACTAGGCCAGTTACATGACATGATAAAAATAAAATAAACAATGAAAATGATCCACAACATCTTTGAGCCACATGTAAGAACCCGGTTCTAATTCTTAAGGCACATGTTTCTTCTTTTCATTTTCCTTAATTGTTTTTGAGAAAGCAAGGGAAATCTGAGAAAGATCCCAAATTTATGGGTACACGCCGTGTGATTTTATACAAACGTTGTGTACATTAGTTGTGTGGGATGAGAATACAGATAATGTAGTCTTGTCGGTGGTTAAGGGTGTAAAAACTAACGACACGCAGTGTACTTAGTAATACATGTCATGTAATCAGTCAGAAGATGAGCAGTGAGGCGGTGGAGAGTAGCCACCTATTGAATAGTCAAAAAAATAATACATGTCTTATACTTGAAAGTACATGTTGTGTAGTTATTGTTTTTCATTAAAAACATGCAGTATCCTCCTCATTCATCAGAGGAGGGAGAGGGTTCACCAGGAGCAACGGGAGAGGAGGTCGAGGCTTGGAGGAGCTCCCGATCGCACACCGGGACTCCGATTCTTCCGTCGTCAATCTCGTTTGAACCGTTCAGGTAAGGTCTTACCTCTTCTTGAATATTTCCTTCCAATTATTTCTTTAAGATAAGTTATTTAGGTCTAAACTGGTAATCTTTTATCTTAGATATACTTCGTTCTTTGTTGTTTCAGGAGGCGCCTTTCACGTATATCGATCAGAGGAGATCAAGGTAGTTGGTCTTGTCTTTAATTCCAACTTTTGAGTTGTTTTTGTGTACCTTTGTGCCACATGCCCATGTTCGGGGTGTCGTATGGCTAAGACATTGACTATCGAGATACCTAAAATTGCATAGGTAATCTAATGAATAAGTATAAACTGATGTTTGGAACGTTGCTTTGATATAGGGCCCCCCTGAGGGTGTGTTTAATTTGTTTAGATGTTTGGATAGGATACCTCTTGGTATTCCATGATTATAGAATGTTTTGAGTTTTCTTGAGATGAAACATATATAAATTTCTTGCTTATTCTTTGGGCTCGGCCCAGTTACTTTCTTTTCTTCTGTTTAGCCTGAGGGCAAGGTTCTGTTTAGCCTGAGGGAAAGGTTTTGTTTAGCCTGAGGGCAAGGTTTTTTTAGCCTGAGGGAAACATTTCTTATGCCTGAGGGTAGTGTTTATTTGTCCTGAGGGAAAGATTGTGTTTATCCTAAGGGCAACGGTTCTTAAACCTGATGGAAATATTCATTATGCATGAGGGCAGTCACCTGAGGGTTTCATTATGTTTTCCTGAGGGTGAGGATTTGCATGTCTGAGAAAAATGTTTACTTTGAATACTCATTATGGTGATTTCTTATGTTTTACCTGCCATGATAAAGCACAGGTTTGGTATTATTATTATCTTTCACTTGTTAGATAGCCTGTTGTGGTTTCTACTGTGGCTATGGTATAATAGATTGTCAGTTGAGACCGGGTCTCAAAAAACTCATAATTTAATTATAAGAACTATTAAATAATTATTAAAATGGCTATGTAACTAGTAGGGATGGTTACTTTTTGAGTACTTCCAAGTTTACTACATTTTATTATTACACACTATTGTTGCACATTATCGCTGACAGTTGGGCACAGGCCTTCAGTGGTTTCCTACTGGGATTTATTTCTCACACCCTATTTGGGTCATGTCTTGGGCCTAAAGAGATTATGTTGTTGCAGGTGTCGATAAGGGAAAGGGTCCCTACACAGGTACATGAGTGTTGCAGAGGAGTAGGAGAGCATGGGACCGAGCTTAGGCTTGTGATGCTGCGTTGTTCCTGCTGTACTGCTTTGGTTTTGTTTTGATGTACTTTGTACCTTGTGCTATATTGTATCAGATTATAGTCTATCCTATTTTCACTGCTTTCTTAGTATTAGATACATATTACATCATCATATATATGACTGCTCGTTATCTTTTACTTCAGTTTTGTTATCCATTTCTGGTCTATATTTTTTATTGCTTCCACTTTTGTATGTTTACATTTATTTCTACTGCGCTACACTTTGAAAAATGATGTCATAGTTTCCCCATTATCGGTCATATGCCCTCGCTGCTAGTCAGAAGCCTCTGGAATTTGGGGAAATGCGCTTAAGTTCATGAGACCAACTGGGTTTGGGGCACCCGTTGTGTGGCACCTGGATCTGGGATGTTACAAAGTGGTATCAGAGGCGTTTATTTTCTTTGACTTACCGTTTGGATCCTATAGCTAGGGATATGAAGGAATTAGTATGTGGTAAAAAGATTTTCCTAGGAGTAGCTAACCCGTGTATAGGGAAAATCCAATTTACCTCGAGTTTCAATTTTCTGGTTTTACAATTATTACAGTTGATTGGATTTCACTATTGGGTAACGCACTTGTGATGTGCTGCTTATATTTTATAAATATACATGGGTTCTATTTAGTTGCAACCCGATGAGATGAGGGTATTCCATCTCATGAATCATTTAGGCACAAGTTAGAATCATATGTCATGCATAGTACCATGCCATGTAGGTGAATTAGAAATTTCATGTTGTTGTGATAGATGTTGTGCTAGAAAAATGCACTTTGTTGTGATTGTTGCCTTGATAAAAATACCTGCTATTGATAGGGTATTATTTGTATGAGGTTTTCTTTGAATGAACACCAACCTTCGGTTCTTGAGGTGTTATGGGACAACATTGACTAGAATTTGGTGGATCATTGACTTGTTTACCATGTTAATAACATGTATAAGATTACAAGATTTGATTCGTGCGGAGTATGGGCCCTAACAGATAGGAATTGGTCACTTTGGTGTTTTTTTTAGTGTTTTTCTGGGATCTGGAGTAGTTTCTGAGACTTACTATCCTGAAAAATCCAGAATACACTCCGTGTATTTTTTAATACACACCATGTGTTCTTCTATATGGGAAGAAAGTATTTTTATTAAGTACACGTCATGTACCTTATGTACACACCATGTAGTCTCTAACTATGTCACAGGCCATGTGGTCAGAGACATAGGATAGGGAAGTTCTTATGGGAACACTCTATGTAGGGTTGACCCTATGTCTACCCATGTGACTAACAACACGGATGGAGAAACCTTAGGTGATACATCCCGTGTCAGTTATAAACATGCCGTGTAGTGTAATCTTGGAATCCAGCCATGTAACTAACTCCACAGTTCGGTGTTACCTTACTAGTACATGGTGTGTACCTATGGGACACACTGTGTAGTCTTGATTGGGGGGAGACATGTAGAAGTACTCGGGCAGGGGGAAAAATTCAAGTACAGGCCGTGTGTAAAGAAAACACATTGTGTAGTCTTGTTTTGTAAAACTTGAATTTTTTCTTTCTCCTGTTCTCTTTTTATGTTTCCAGTTCTTAGTCCTTTATGATCTTAATCTAAGGTGTGTGTTTGACCTTGTACATTCATGCCGCTGAGGTAACCTTGATTTTCTCGCAAAGAGAGAGGCGACGATTATACTCCAGATATGGTAGGCCGTGGGCTACCAATGGATCCTCCAGCAGTTCCAGATTCGGAGCCAGCCGTTACGCCAAATGCAGGAACAAATGCATAGTTCTGTGAAGGCTTCATGCGGTTCATAAATACCTTTCCGGGAGCACCGTAGGTTTCCACATCTATGGCAGAGCTGACACGTATATTCCAGTAGCAGCATTTGCCTACGTTTTCAGGCGATGTTGGACCACAGGATGCGGAGTCATGGGTGGATTCTATAAAGATGATCTTCAAGCATCTTGATATGCCTCTAGAGATGAGTGTCAAGTTATATACTTACATGTTGTATGATTCCTCCAAGAGATGGTGTGATGTTACCACCCAGACTAAGCATCATTGAGACATGGCGTGGGAAGATTTTCATGTAGTATTATATGAATTTTTCTTTCCAGAGACGCTAAGGGAAAATCAAGCTCGAGAGTTCATGAATCTGCAGTAGGGCGCCATGTTAGTGATGGACTATTCTACTCGTTTCACCAATATCCAGCGTTTTTCACCTGTTCTGGTGGTTTAGTAGAAGTTGAGGGCTAGATGATTTGAGGATGGTCCTCGATATGACATACGAGCACTGGTGAATGTTTTCGGGTTGCCTGCAGTGCATGCTATTGTGAACCAGTAGTTGATTACTGAGCAGAACCTGGGGGAAGCTAGTGGTGAAAACCAGGGTGGTTTGGCACCAGTCTCTGGTATGATTTCTACAGCCAAGAGGAAGAGGTAGATGTATTTATTTCATGGTGTAAGTACTAGCCAGAATAATTCTTCAGGTGGCTATAAAATGTGCTACCAGTGTGTTATAGAGGGGTACAACAGACCTCAGTGTCCACATGACCCAATGGAGTGTCGAGCTTCCGAAAAGATGGGTCATCTTCAGTGTTTTTCTAGGGAGTTACCACTAGTAACTAGTGAGAGGGGTTTTGTGCAGACTCTGTGTGCAGGAGCAGGGCTGTAAGCTTCTTACCAGTCAAGGAATTGGAATGCGTCAAGTTGTTCAGGCCGAGGTGGTGGTCGCAGCTGTGGTATCCATACACCAGGATCTCAGAGATAGTAGGGCCGGTTAGCTCAGGTTAGCCAAGCTATGTCATAGGGTCATGGCACTTGGAAGACATATGCAGTTCAACAGACCCAAAAGAAGCAGGATCCTGGACCTTCCACTGTAAGAGGTACTATTCTATTTGCTTTTGTTTTATCTTCCGCACTTTTCGATAATGGTGCTACACATTGCTTTATATCTATTCTCATTGTGGAGAGCCTTGGGCTCTGTGTTTCTTCTTCTTTGGATATCATGACGATATACACTCCATTGGGAATTAGAATGGCAGGTGTATGTCAGTGCAAAGAGTTCCCCCTTGAGGTTGGTGGGTGTCACTTTTTATGGGACTGCTATGCCTTAGAGATGACAGCCTATGATGTCATTCTTGGGATGGACTGGTTGGTACCCTTCTAAGACTTTGTTGATTGCTATCGTCATAGGGTGAGTTTCATGTCACCAGAGGGAGAGTAGTTTCTATACCACGGTGAATGGGATGTTCAGGTGATCCGAGCTGGACCCGAGCATCGTGGGCAAGGTGGAGTGACAGCCCAGATTGTGAGTTTATATCTGGATGAATGGTAAAACTTGTCATAAGTATTTCCCTATAGTGGTTAATCGTTTCAGGGATGTCTTCCTGGATGAATTTTCAGGTCTACCTCTAGAGCAAGAGGTGGATTTCTCTATTGATCTTGTGAGAGGAGAGACACTGGTGTCCATTCATCCTTACAGGATGGCTACCCCAAAATTGTAGGATCTCAAGAGGTAGTTAGAGGAGTCACAAGATAAGGGTTTTATACGACCTAGTATTTCTTCTTGGTGTTCTCCTGTCCTTTTCACTAAGAAGGCTGATGGTACCCTTAGACTCTGCATGGATTATCGGAAACTGAACCAGTTTATGGTTAAGAACCGATATCCCTTACCGAGGATTAATGATATTTTTGATCAAATTTGAGGAGCACGAGGGTTCTTGAAGATTGACTTGAGATCTGGATATCATCAGTTGTGCATTAGACCATCGAACATACCACTTGTAGCCTTTAATAGCAAATATGGTCTATACAAGTATTTGGTCATGCTGTTCGGACTCAGAAACGCACCAGTAGTTTTCATGGCTCTAATGAATCATTTGTTCCACCCATATCTGGAATCTTTTGTGGTAGTCTTCATGGATGATATCTTGGTGTAATATCACACTCGACATGACCATTCCACCCATTTTGAGATCGTATTGAGTACACTGAGAGAGCATTAGTTATATGATAATCTCTCAAAGTGCCACTTTTAGATGGACCATATTCACTTCCTAGGTCATATTATCTCAGAGGTAGGAGTTGTGGTAGACCTAGAGAAAGTGAGAGCAGTAGTTTCCTAGGATCATCCTAAGAACGTGTTGTAAATAAGGAGTTACTTGGGGCTGGCTGGTCACTATAGGCACTTTATACCAGACTTCTCCCTCTTAGAAGTGTCGTTGATGGGTTTGACTAAGAAGGGTATGAAGTTTGTTTGGTTTGAAGCTTACGAGACAGTATTTCAGTAGCTGAAGGGATGGTTGACATCAGCACCAGTCCTGATACTTCCATATTAAGGGAAAAACTATACGGTTTATTGTGATGCATCAGGTATTGGGTTGGGTGTACTGTTGAGGCAGGTCGATCGAGTAGTTGTGTATGGGTCTTAGCATTTGAGGTCACAAGAGAGAAATTACCTGACACATGATCTCGAGTTGGCTACAGTTGTTCATGTGTTACGCTGTTGGAGATATTATCTCTTGGGAGAACATTTTGTGGTGTTTACAGACCACAAAAATCTTAAATATATCTTTACCCAGTGTGACTTGAATTTGAGACAGCAAAGGTGGGTTGAATACCTCCAGTCCTTCGACTTCGAGCTTCCCTATACACCTAGTAATGGTAATGCAGTAGTTGATGCACTGAGTAGGAGGACTCAGATACGGGCAGTGCAGGAGGCCAGTGGTGAGTGGCAGCTTGTGGCCTTGTTCTCTGAGATACATTAGTAGATGCACGGTAGTTAGGGGTGAACCTATATTTCATCCTTAGCTGTGACTTCTACCCTCCTGGATACAGTGAGGATGAGACAACTACCAGATTCATAAGGCCTAGTTCTACAGGATTCGGTGGAAATTGAGGACCCTCCTCTTGGTTGGACGATAGGCGATGATGAGGTACTATGTATCCATGGATGAGTGTGGGTTACAGGGGATATACGTGAGGAGTTTATGTGGTAATTTCATGCTTCAACTTGGGCAGTGCATCCTGGAGTTACCAAAATGTACCATGACTTAAGACATCAGTATTGGTGGTCGGGTATGAAAAGAGAGGTAGCTGGTTTTGTTATGAGATGTTCCACCTATCAGTAGGTGAAGGCGGAGCATCAGAGGCTATCCGGATTGTTACAAAAGTTACTCATTTCGGAATGGAAGTGGGATGATGTCTCAATGGACATTGTGACAGAGTTGCTGAGGTTACCTTGAGGAAATGACGCCGTATGGGTTTTTGTTGATAGACTTACAAAGGTAGCTCTCTTTTTTCCAATCCAGAAGACCTTCAGTGTTGAAGAGCTTGGGAATTTGTATATCTGAGAGGTATTATGTCTTCATGGGGTCCCTTGTTCTGTCATTTCAGATATGGATGCCCATTTTACGTCTTGTTTCTGGCAGAGTTTTCAAAGGGAATTAGGTACATAGGTGATTATAAGCACATCTTACTACCCTCAGACCGATGTTCAGTCAGAGCATATAATACAGGTGCTAGAGGACATGTTGCTTTCTTGAATCCTGGACTTTGGGGGCTCTTGGGAGAAGAAAATACCCCTAGTTGAGTTTGCCTACAAAAATAGTTTTCAGGAAACTGTTGAGATGGCACCTTATGAGGATTTATATGGTAGGACATTACGATCACCCTTGTGCTGGTTGAAGGTAGGTGAGGTAGCTGTACTGGGACAACGTCTCTTGTAGGATATATCAGAGCAGGTCCAGTTGATTCAAAAGAGGATGGATACTGCACAGTCTCATCAAAAATATTATGTTGATCACCACAGGCGACCCTTGGAGTTTGTGGTCTGGGATCGAGTTTTCTTACGTGTTTCACTGAGGTTAGGACACAGGCGGATCAGGATACAGGGTAAACTTTCACCAAGGTGTGTAGTGCCGTTTGAGATTCTGGAGAGAGCCGGGCCGGTTGCCTATCTGTTACAGTTACCACAGAGGTATCGGTCAATGCACAACATCTTCCACATATCTCAGTTTCACTGTTATCACTTAGAATCATCTCATGTTTTTCAACCCGAGGAGGTTGAACTTTAGGTTGAAGCAAACTTTGATGAGCATCTGATTTGTATTGTTGATAGGAGAATGAAGGTTCTCTGAGGCCAATCAGTTCCTCTCGTATGGGTGTTATGGAAGCATGGCCGAGTGCACGACCAAATATGGGAGCGGGAGACCAACGTATGTGCTCAGTGGCCATAATTATTCTTGACTTTATCTTCACAACCCTTAGAATGTAAATTCAGGGATCAATTTCTTTAAGGGGTAAAGTTTTTAAGAACCCAGTTCTTATTCTTGAGTTATGGGTTTCTTCTTTTCCTTTTCCTTAAGTGCTTTTGAGAAAGCAAGGGAAATGTTGGAAAAATCCAAAATTTATGGGTACCTTCCATGTACTTTTTTACACACGCCATGTAATTTGGCTTTGAGGGATGAGAACATAGGGCGTGTATGCTTGTCGGTGATTAAGGGTGTAAAAACTAACTACACGTCGTGTAATTAGTAATACATGTCGTGTAATCAGTCGGCAGATGACCAGTAAGGCAGTGGAGAGTAGCCGCTAGTTGAATAGTTAAAAAAATAGTACAGGTTGTGTACTTGAATGTACACACTGTATAGTTTTGTTTTTTCATTAAAAATAGGTAGTATCCTCCTCATTCAGTAGAGGAGGCAGAGGGCTCACCAGGAGCAGCGGGAGAGGAGGCCGAGGCATGTAGGAGCTCCCAATCGCACACCGGGACTCTGATTCTTCCGTTGTTGATCTCGTTTGAACCGTGCAGGTAAGGTATTCCCTCTTCTTGAATCTTTCATTCCAATTATTTACCTAAGGGGAGATATTTAGTTTTTAATGGGTAATCATTTATCTCAGATCTACGTCATTCTTGGTTGTTTCGGGAGGCGCCTTTCATGTATATTGATCAGAGGAGATCGAGGTAAGTGGTCTTGTGTTTAATTCCAATTTTCAAGTTATTTTTGTGTACCGTTGTGCCACGCGCCCATGTTCGGGGTGTCACATGGCTAATAATTTGACTATCGAGATACCTAGAATTGCATAGTTAATCTAATGAATAAGTATAAAATGGTGTTTGGATCGTTTCTTTGATCCAGGGCCACCCCGAGGGTGCATTTCTCTTGTTTGGCCGTTTGGCCAGGATACCCGTGGGTATGCCATAATTATAGCATGTTTTGAGTTTTCTTGAGAGGAAACATATATTAATTTCTTACTTATACTTTTTGCTCGGCCCGGTTACTTGTTTTCATCTGTTTAGCCTGAGGCAAAGGTTCTGTTTAGCATGGGGGCAAGGTTCTATCTAGTCTGAGGGAAAGGTTTTGTTTAGCCTGAGGGAAACGTTTCTTATGCCTGAGGGCAGTGTTTGTTTAGCCTGAGGGAAAGGTTTTGTTTAGCCTAAGGACAAAGGTTCTTACACCTGAGGGAAATATTCTTTATGCCTAAGGGTAGTCACCTGAGGGTTTCATTATGTTTGCTTGAGGGTAAGGATTTTCATGTCTGAGGACAATGTTTACTTTGAATATTCACTATGGTGATTTCTTATGTTTTACCTACCAAGATAAAGCACAATATTGGCATTATTATTATCTTTCACCTGTTAGATAGACTGTTGTGGTTTCTACTGTGGTACTGGTATAGGAGATTGTTGTTCGAGGATGAGTCTCAGAAAACTCATAATTTAATTATATGAATTGTTAAAAAATTATTAAAATGGCTATGTAACTAGTAGGGATGGTTACTTTTGAGTACTTCCTAGTTTACTACATTTTATTATTGCACACTGTTGTTGCACATTTTCACTGACAGTTGGGCACGGGCCTTCAGTGGTTGCCTACTGGGATTTATTTCTCATGCCCTATTTAGGTCATGTCTTGGGCACAAACAGATTATATTGCTATAGGTGTCGATAAGGGAAAGGGTCTATACACAAGTATATGAGTGTTTTAGAGGAGTAGAAGAGCATGGGACCGAGCTTATGCATGTGATGTTGCGGTGTTCCTATTGTACTACTTTGGTTTTGTTTTGTTGCACTTTTTACCTTATGTTGTATTATATCAAATTGTAGTGTATCCTGTTTTGGATGCTTTCTTAGAATTAGAGACATATTGCATAATCATATATATGACTGCTGGTTATCTTTTACTTCATTTTCATTGTCCATTTCAGGTCTATATTGTTTACTGCTTCCTCTTTTGTATGTTTACATTTATTTCATCTACGCCACACTTTGACAAATGAGGGAATAGTTTTCCCACTATCAGTCCCAGGCCATCGCTACTAGTTGGCAGCCTCTAGTGTTTGTGGAAATGCACTACAGGTCATGTGACCAATCGGGTTTGGGGCACCCATTGTGTGGCACTCGTATCTGGGACGTTACACCACACCCATCCAATCACCTAAAACTATATGAGTTAACCCTATGACAATGCAAAAATCATCACGGGACTTAGACCAAAACTCTTCCTATAAAAAACATGTGAGATCTTCTTAGGTCCCAATGGGTAGTGGCTGCCCAAGTAGGGTGTGACTACAACTCAATAGGTAACCACCAATGGTGCCTAAGGAAAAACCAATCAGTATAATAGTGTATGCAGATATCTATAGGTTCACCAAGTAAATAATATATAAAAATAAACATTTTCACCATTAACATTTATTATTATCTTTTTTAACCATTTGGGTTCTGCTGGGTCACCCAATCAACCAACCTTACTCTGGATGTGCTAAGAGTCCATGTCATATACCATAAGGGTCATAGACTCTATGTCACAAGGGAATTTTTTTTTCTCAATAAATTTAGTATAGTGTACCTTAGAGCATTAGTACAAGTACTCAAATTGGGTATTTGGAACTATAACACCCCATTATTTTACTGCACATCTCTTTTTAAATTTAACCTCTTTGATAACTTACATTGCACACAATATTCAGCGTAAGCGAACAATAAAATATTGTTATATGATCATTATAACCAAAGAGTTAAATAGGCAGAAATAAATAGTATTAACCACATTATCAGATATATAATTTTCTAACTCATTGTCAATGTAGTAATAAATTCTTGGTGAATAAGCACTTAATTTTTATAAAAATAATTTTATTCTTCAAAAAATATGTTTTCTTTAGAAATGGTTTCTAGCTATTTATGAGTAAATATTATAATAAATATCCCAAAATTCTATAAATTTTATTTTAAAAAACAAATATATTTTTTAAATTATTATATTAAAATTAAATTATAGTTAAATTTTGATAATTTTTTGAAAAGATTGATTTTTAAGTGAATAATGAAAATACTGATTTTAAAAAAATGTTAATTTCTTTATAAGTCTCTTTATGATTTGAATTTCATCTCAATATAACTTATGTAATAATTAGTAAATAAATAATATAATTTATTTCATCTTAATAATCCTTGTACCGTATTTTGGTATAAGTACATTTTTTGGCTTAAGAATGCATGTTTCAAGAAAATTGTTTTTCATTATGTTTCTTTGAATTAATTTTAAAATAAATTATGCAGATTATGTTTTATTAATTTCAAAAAATTGATGAAATATTTGGATTCATAATTTAAAAATTTAGTAAATAGGTCCCTTTTAAGTTTTTCAAATATTAATAATAACCTTGGTAATTTTTGTTACCACGGTAAAGGGTAAATTAAGAAATATAGGTTAAAAATAAAATGATAAGGACTAGAAAAAGATCCAAACACTTACCCAAATTTTATTGGATGAGTAATTTTTATAAATATATATTAAAGTCAGTATATATGACTATTTACTTCCATTAGGAAGTGATTATGACCCATGTAATATTTTATTTACAAAAAGTCAAAGACGTTACATTCATGATTTTAATAACTATAACATTTTTAATATGATTTTATACAAAATATATCTCTAACTATAAATATTATTTTGAACTATAATGGAATTATATTCATGATGTTAATTTATTTTTAATTTTTAATAAAGTAATAATTACCTTAAATTCTTTCACAATGTTGATGCAGTAATTATTCAATTAATGGAAAAATAAAATAAATGATGTTAAAAATATTAAAATAAATAACATTTGAGATAATTAATGTCATACATGAATTTTATATATTTCCCTGAAATATTACGGCTGTATTTAAATATTTTTTTCAAATTTATCTTATTTTATTGAAATTTTTAAAAGTAAAAGTAATGAAGAGTGTCAAAATAGACATTAATGATATTTTAAAATAAATAATAATTTATAAAAGGGTATAAAACTCCAAAAAAATATTAAATTTAGAAAAATGATTGATATATTGTTTAAAATTTCATCCATGATCCATTTATGGGTCATTTAGAATTTTATAGTATCTATATTAACCCTTAAAAAGTAAAAATTCATGTTGTCATCGTAAGAATTAAAGAGGTTAAATAAGGGTTAAAACCAAAAGATTAGTGTAGAAATTTAATAAAATATTATATAAAGACTATTTTATCACACTATTTAGACTCATTATCATCTTATACTTGAAATAACTCACTTTTGATCCATTTTAAATTAAAAATTAATTTATATTAATTTAATATTTTTTGAGTTTCTAAAAGTGCCCCTCACTTTAATTATAAAAGGAAACCCCTTACTTCACTTATTTAAGTCACATTAATCCATCAAGATAGACCAAAAACTACCCATATATCTTACCAACTTCATTATATAAGTTTTTGAGGTTTTATTATTCTTAAAAGACCAACCCTAGTGTCCCTAAGAAGTTATGTAAAGAAATTTTTCTGAAGAAGAGGTAATCGTCTTTACCGACTCTTTTAAGATTATTTCTTATTCTACTTCATATTAAGGTATTTTTTCCCTAATAAAATAATTAATATAGAATAATATATATAATTATATGTTATTATAATGATGAAACAACTATATTACTGAAATATTTTAAGTAATAGTATCATTTTCCCACTCTTTGGTACTTAAAAAATTTTAGATAATGTTTTCAAGAAAATTCGACTTCATTTTTCTCTTCGGTCAGAAATATGTTTTCTTCTAAAACCAGATTTTATAAAAAAAATTAACCAATTCAAAAATATTTATTGACCGAATTTTCACCCATTTTTACTCTTTAAAAAACATTAAAAATTAATATTTATGTTCTTTTCAAAATAATCCATGTTTGGTATTTATAGAAAAATTGAAAGGAATCTTTTTTTAATGTGTATGTCATGAATGGAATTTCCAGCCATCATGACCACTAAAATTTTTTCCAGATTATTTTATAATTTTTAAATGGTTCATTTCAAATAAAAAGAATAATTTTTTTTCTAAAATTTTATTTTTTAAAAGTTATTTTCAAAGAAATTTTTTTTCAAATGTTTTTCAAAATGAAAATGATGTTTTCCTTAAGAATTTTTTTTAAAGATATTTTTATGGTGATTATATTCATCGAACAAAACAAACCTTTTTTCCTACTACAATGGGTATATTGTTTATTGATACCATCCTAATTATTTTTTTAATGGTTTAGGATTATTTTGACTGTGCATGTGCTATTTTGACACAATTCTTCATATTACTCTGGATGGTTTGTGGTTATGTTTATTGATTGAGGAAAATATTCACATTTTGTATATTAGTTTTTCAATATGAATGTTTATGTTTTTATGATTAATTAATTGGACTTAGTAAGTGATAGTAGTGGGCCTCTATAGCCCCCCGATGTATCGGTAGGTCTCATGAGACAGACTAAATTGGGTTTTGTCTGAGGCCTTATCCATTTATTTTCATATGTCTTGGTCAAGGCCTCGATGATAAGTTTCAGATGTATGGAATTATATATTAAAACATTATAAATTTACTTATTGATAATCCATGTGATTATTTTATTAGTATATTATCTATGGTTAAGTTTTTTTCTCATGTGATTATTTATATGGAATTAATTGATCTTCATTTATTCATGTCATATTATGCTCAAGTTTGACTAAATGGCATGTTGTATTATTTATGATTATTTATTCAAAATAGCTTCCACCATATTTTACTCTTACTAAGAATTTGGGATCACCCCTTTCTTATGTTTTATTTTTCCCTAGGATACCAGGAAGTGTTTTAGGATTGATTATATAGGGTTTTGGTAAGGGGATAATGGAGTTCTCAAATAAAATACTTTGTGTATTTTATGTTCAAAATGTAATATGAATTTCATGTATGTATCTAATTCTATAATACTACTCCTTTGGGATGAAATTACATGTATCTTATCCCAATGTAATAAAGTAACCACAGACTATGACATACTAGGGTTGGGGTATTTATAGTTGGTATTAGAGAATGTTTTGTATAACCATTGGAAACTAGATTTAGGAAAACATAGATTAGAGAATAAAAACCTATAACAGAATTTGGAATTGTATCCAAATAAACTAAGTTTATGATATAGAGATTCTTTATACCTAAAATTTCAATTTATGTTAATATTTTTACTAATTTTGAGAATATAAATGGAGTTTCATAATTTTATTATCTAATCTAATGTGTGACATTTTTAATAAATGGAACCTAGAGGAAGGAATGGAAATTATATCAATGCATGTAGGGATTACCCTAATAGGAAAGATAATAAAACTAGAGTTAGATATATAGTTGGATATGAAAATATTATAATTATATTGTGACATCTTATCCGTGTTATGAGAAATAACCTTTCTCATATGGAGTAGTTTGTTGATCCAAAAAAATGGTGTAATAATTTTAGGTTACTTTATGCTTCATAAACCTCTATCATTCAATAGAACTATGAATCTATTTGTATCTGATTAATGGATAAATTCCTTAGAGAAGATGTTTCTTTCTTTGGGGTGTAATTAAAGGGATAATTTTGTCACGGTATTTTATTATCACTTAAGAGATGCATATAAATGGTGTTAATTGATTCAAAATACTAAGAATACAGAAGAAATAACCAAAATGGAAGAGAATTATTTTAAGGAACTTTTAGTAGAAAAACTATTTTCCTCTAGATAAATGAGAATAAATGGAGAGACATTTCTAAATTTTGAGACAAAATAAGGATGAGAATGTCCCTAAGTATGAAGCCAACTTTTCAAGGTTAGCAGGGCATGTTTTTGACTATGTACATAATCCAAAGAGAAAGATTGATTGCTTCTTCAATGGGATTAAGCCAATTATTAGAAGGTAACTAGTCTTTCAAACTTTCTAATCATATAAGAATATACTATCATGTCCCTTAAAGATAGATAAATAATTTTTCAAGTCTTATAACTTAAAAAGTAAGAAAGAGAAGAACAGATGGTATAGAAAAAGAAAGATAAAGAGAATAAGGGAAAGAAGGATTTTCTCACATATGATAATATTGGAAGGAAACACCCTCGTATATCTTGAAGGGAATGGTATTTTTCTACAAGTTTGTAGAGAAAGTATACTAGGCTCTTGATTTCAAGGGAAGAAAAAAATATTTCCAATACTTTAACTGTAAGGAGATGGGGAACTACACAAATTAATGTACCAAGCATCAAGATAATATTTCTCAGAAGAAGAAAATGGATCAAGGTAAATCTTATATTGTTACTAGAATCAAAGTTGAATAATTAAAATATTTTTGTTTTTGGATTCAATAATTATGTAGTAAAATTATTTTATCAATGATATTCTAGTAATAATAATCATGATATATATAAGGATTGTAATGCAGTGCTTATTCTTTAAGGATTTAGAAACATGTATGATTTCCTTGAGGTTTTAAGATGATAAAGGTATTAATATATTTTTTATATGAAAATAAGAGATACATTATATTGTTTTTAAAATTCAATGTTAAGTTGATTTTGAAAATCAAGTGGCCTTTCTTCTAAATTTTCTAATAGATGTATTTTGGATATTATTGTTTGAGGTTCAATTTTGATTTATTATATGGGATATTATGTGTTAAAAAAATTATTTTGGTAAATATTTAAAGTTATAAGGAATTATATAAGTATATTTTGATAAAAGTGCTTCAAGTATAAAAATCATCTTGAATATCTATCTCTTGGTGTGTTAAAGGAAGTGGAGATAGATCGAAGCATAGACAAAGGATGATATTATGCTTATGAAATAAAAATAAATCAAGTAAATTATTTTATTATGTGGTTTATCTAGATAAAAAAACAATTACACAACTCTAAGAAAAGGATTTTAAAACAAAAACATTATCCGTTTACTTTTCCTACTAAGAAATCAATGGGATTTTAACTGATCACAGACTAATGGTTTTGTGATGGTTAACTTTCTCCTGATCATTTTTTCTATCACTTTATATTAGAACATGATAGTCATATTTATCTTCCATGTCTATATTTCAACTCTTAAATAATTTTATCCAATTTGAAATCCTTGTTTTTAGGTGACCTTTTAATTTTCTTTTACCTGTTTTTAATGGGAGGTTTTTCTTAACCCTTCTTACGATGTGGGTTTCCCACAAAGGAATCTTCAAATATAAAACTTTGATCATCCAAATTAAATTTCAAATATCTTGGATTAAATTTATTTAATGAGGGGATAATTTAACACCCCAATATTTTATAGTATTTCTATTTTTAAAATAGATCTCCTTGATAGCTTACGTTGGACACAACAACCTACTTAAATGAACAATTAAATTTTATTATATGATCATCACAAATTAGATATTAAGTTAGAGGGAATTAATTTTATTAACTACATTATGAAATATATAATTTTCTAACTCATTGTTAATGTAGTAATTAATTCTTTTTGAATAAGCGCTTAATTTTTAGTAATATCATTTTATTCTTCAAAAAATATATTTTCGTCAAAAGTGGTTTTCAAGATTTTTATGAATAAATATTACAACCAAATACTAGAAAAAATAGAAATTTTATTTTATAAAAATTATATATTTTTTAAATCTTCATATTAAAATTATCTTACATTTTTTTATATATTTTCAGAAAAGATTGATTTTCCAACGAATAGTGAAAAAAACTAATTTTTATAAAACTATCCTTTTCTTTATAAGTATTTTTATGGTTTTAGTTTTATATTAATATAAAATAATTACAATTTATTTATAAATAATAAAATTAATTTCACTTCAATCATCCTTATACCATATTTTGGTATAAGTACATTTTTGTTCTTAAAAATGCATTTTTCAAGAAAATTGTTTTTCAATGCATTTTATGGGATTAATTTTAAAATAAATTATAAAAATTATGTGTTATTAATTTTTAAAAATAGATGATATATTATTATTCAAAATGTATAAATTTTTTAAATAGTTCCCTTTTATTTTTTACCAATATGAATAGTAACCTTGCTAATTTTCATTATCACGGTGATGGTTAAATTGCGTAATATAGGCTAAAAATAAAATGATAAGGACAAGAAATTGAGCCTAAAACTTTACTCGATTTTTTTTAGTAGTAATTTTCATCTATAAGTATTCAAGGTTCAGATATTTGTCCATTTTGTTCCATTATTAAGTGATTAGGACCCTTATAATATTTTATTTAAATAAAATTCAAAGATATCACATTCATGATTTTAATAACTATAAAACTTTTAATATGGTTTTATCTAGAAGATAAATTAAACTATAAATATTATTTTAAAAAATAAATTAATTATATTCATCATGGTAATTTATTTTTAATATTTAATGAATAAATATTTTCCTTTAATGCTTTCACAACGCTAGTGTGTTAATTATTTAATTAATGTAAAAAACAAATAAATGATATTAAAAATATAAAAATAAATATAATTTGAGATAATTAATGTAATCCAAGAATTTTATATGTTTACTTGAAAATTTATGGATCTATACAAATATTTTTTTTGAATGTATCATGTTTTATTGGAATTTTTAAAAGTGAAAGTAATGAATGGTGTCAAAACTGATATTAATGAAATTTTAGAATAAATATTAATTTATTAAATGATATAAAAATCATAAAAATATTATATTTGAAAAATTGATTTGAATAATATTTATCATATAATACATGAGCCATTTATGGGTCCTTTGGAATTTTATAGTAACTATATTAACCATCAAAGAGTAAAAATCCATGATGTCACGGTAAGAGTTAAAGAGATTAAATAAGGGTAAAACCCAAAACATAAGGGTATAAATTTAGTCAAAAATTATATTAAAATTATTATATGAGATTATTTAGAACCATAATAATCTTAACCTTTATATATCTCACTTTTTATCCATTCTAAATTGAAAAATAATTTATATTAATTTAATGTTTTGAGAGTTTCCAGAAGTACCCCTCACTTTAATTATAAAAGGGCACTCCTTCCTTTACATATTCACACCACATTGAGTCATATATCATTACCAAACCCTAAAAACGTATCTTAGAAACTTCCTTACCTAAGTTTTGTAGGTTTTGAACTTCTCAAAGGACCATCCCTAGTGTCCCAAATAAGGTATCTAAAAAAAGTTCTCTGAAGAAGAGGTAAGCGTCTTTACCAGATTATTCAAGTTAATTTATTCTTATAATTCTTGTTCATGTGTTGTTTCAATAATAAAATAAAATCACCAGTATAATATATATAATGATATTTTATTATGATAACTAAATAATTATATTCTACTTTTTATACATACTATGAGAAATGAAATCATCGCACCTCCGTATATACGGCTTACCGTCTCCACATAGCGGTGTAATTTGTTTTTCATCACCACATTACAAGGATGGTTATAATGATGAAAATAATGGATATATATGGTACTTATTAGATTATATTGATTCTATAAAATTAATACATCACACATTTACTTGTTGTTTCTCCCATTAATGGAATAATATCATCGCCCGTGCGTGCGGACGGCCTACCGTCTCCACGATGCGATGCAATTCATTTTCCATGTTCAACATTCAAGAATTATTATAATGAAAATATATTATATCTATAAAATTAATAGTTTTCTTGATATTATGGAACTATATCCTATTCATAATAACCAATACTAACATGATAAAACATTCATAGGAAAGTGAACCAGTTAATACCTGAAACAAGAGTAATAACGAAATATTATTAACAAATGGGTAATATGATGATATAAGAGGATAATATATGTTATAATAATATTAATATTCTTCATTTATAAATTAAAGAAATATTTAAACCATTATATAGGAGGTCAAATCACATTTAATTAAAGAAAATTGAAGGATAATAGATTTCTTAACTCCATTTCCACTCATTTGGTTAAACTTCTACATCGTTGTTTATGACAAGATAAGATTATGTGTGTAATGAATTTTTATTATATTATATTGTTTTTACACTTGTTTTATGTGTATTTATAGTGTATATATATAATTTATTCATTTATTAATTCTCACTTCAATGTTATGATTATTTTAAGAGTTTATTTGACAATCTCCTTCTAATTGAGATTGTTTATTCATGAATATCAGTTGAAGGAAATTACAAGACCATTTCCAAATAAACAATTAAATTTTATTCTCCATGGTTTATTAATTAAATATTTCAATTAATATTACCATTTTCCCACTCTTGGGTACTTAAAATGTTTTATATAATGTTTTCAAGAAAATATGACTTCAGTTCTCTCTTCAATCAGAAATATTTCTTCTTCCAAAACCATATTTTTTTAAAATGTATTCAAATATGTTTTAACCTATTAAAAAATAATTATTAATATAATTTTCGCCCATATTTACTCTTTACATTATTTTTTCAAATTAATCTTAATGAAATTTTCAAATCATTTCCCATTTAAATTTTTCTGAAAAATAAAAGGAAACTTTATTTTAACATGTATGACATGAATTGGAATTACAGTTTTCATGACCACTCAAATGATTTAAATATTATTTTATAAGTTTTTTAGGGTTATTTTAAAAGTAAATAATTTACAAAAAAATTCTAATATTTAGTTTTTAAAATTTACTTTCAAAGAAAATTATTTTCAAATGTTTTTCAAAATGAAAAGGATATTTTCCACTGGAATATTTTTAAAGATATTTTAATGTTAATTATATTAATTAATTACAACCCCCTTTATTCTTACTATAATGGATATATGTTTTATTTATATCCTCTTTGTTTCTTATATGTATGTCTTATGATCAATTTAATTATGGATGTTTTATTTGGATACTACTCTTTGTATTACTCTGGACAGTTTATGGTTATGTTTATTCATTGTGGAAAGTATAAATATTTATTATTATAGTTTTTCAATATAAATGTTTATTTATATATGAGGAATTAATTAGACTTATTAATTAATGGTACGGACTACTATAGTCCATTGATGCATCGTTTGGTCTCATAAGACAAACTATATTGGGTTTTGGATGAGTCCTTTCCCATTTATTTTCACATGTCTTAGCTGAGGCATCGACGGTAGGTTTTAAATGTATATAATTATTCATTCCAACATTAAAATTTTAGTCATTCATATTCCATTTGATTATTCAATTATCATAATATCCATGGTTAAGTTTCAATCTCATGTGATTATTTATATGGAATTACATGATCATTATTTATTCCTACCATATTATTCTAAATCTTGATTAAATGGAATGCCATATTGATTATGATTATTTATTCATAATATATTACTCTATATTTAAACCTTACTGGGAATTTGATCTCATCCATTTCTTATGTATAATTTTCCCATAGGAAATGAGAAAGTGTTTTTTGATTGATTATACTAGGTTGTTCTAAGGGGATAACGGTGTTCTCAAAGAAAATATTTTGTTTATTTTATGTTTGAAATGTAATTTTAATTTCATTTATTTATCTATTTCTCTAAAAAAACTTAACTATTTGGTCCTTTGGTGTATAATTCCTTGTAACTTATTACAATTTTCAGAAGTAACCACCGACTCTATACTACTAGGGCCAATGCCTTTATAGGAATGCCTTGTCTAACCAACCAAACCATATATAATACTAGTGGTTTATAAAGAATTATCCTAAAACCTATACCATGTATGAGGAACGCCATGTTCAACATCCTAATCATTTATTTGAAAATCTATGTTCATACCCTTGGAGTTAAGAGCATCATTCTATCCTATGAAAACTATAGTGACTATGGGAACCTGTAGAATCAGTATAGCCTACCCAAAATCAAGGATAAGGAACACCATGTAAAACATTATAACCCAAATATAATTCTATTTTTTTTCTAAGAATCAATCTAGCATCAATACCATGGATGAGGATTTCCATGTCTAACATCCTAACCCATTCCATAATTAGTGAATTCCATTATTAATGGTCCAACATTCATAATCTCATTAACATATTAACATAAATGGTTCACCAACATTTATTTATCAATATTCAATACCCTTTATCATTTCATCATTAACAAGGTCTCAAAAGGCCTTCAAAAGAAAAAAAATCTTCAACAAAGACCAACCCATTTCCACATGTCATAAAAATACCAAAACCGAAAATCGCTATTACACATTTTAAAACCACCCTTTAAAACATAGCTCATTCTCTATAAAGAAAATAAAAAAGTTCCAAGAACATCATTTTCAACCCAATCCATTAAAAATATCCATTAAACCATTTTATTCATAACAAACCATAACTCATTTCAACCAATAATTGAAATACCTTTAAACCTCCCCTAAAATTAGATTGAGGGCAACACCCCATTTCAAAACAACATCCATTTTAAAACATAGTTTTCTCAAATTGGAAATTATAATCAAATAAAAATAAAATTCTCACAATTGATAATTTAAAAATTCCTGATAATATTTTTTAAAAACTAAACACCTAAAAAATCCATTTTTCAAATGCAGGAACACCCCATGGGTGGCCGTAGTTCTGTTATAAAAACACCACAATTCAACTAGGATATTTGGAAGGTACAAGGAAAATAATATAGGCCAAGACCATCAACTAAAATCAGGGGGAAAACACCTGCACAAAAGTTCTCTAAGGAATATACTACACACACATGAAAAATAATTATCAAGACTATGGGTAAAGCTCTTAGACCACAAACCTCATTAACAAAGCTTTCTATAATGTTTTCAATGTTTGGAGGCTTTTCAAAGGTTCATCCAAGTATCATCCAACCTATTTGGCATCTAATGAGGTTATCCACAACCACTTGGGTATGACCTCATTCCAATCACCAAAACTTCATTTATTATATCAATTATAATTAATTAATTTATCAAAATTTAACTCGACAAAACATTAAAAAATAAACCGAGAACTCATTACTTATTGAAACTCCAAGAAATTGCATTAAAAGATCCAAAAAAGACTCCTGATATAATTCTTTTTAAATACCAAAGATTAAATACCAATTCAACACTCACATAAATTAATTCATTATGAAAACCTAATAAAATTTATAGTTAACACAAACCCTAATAAAACATCACGCAAAAACGTGCAGAATCCATCTCAAAATCTTATCTAACTAATCTGACCAAAATAACCATCATTCTTGGATAATTTCACCATTATCTAGTGGAATAATAATCAAATACATAAACTCACACATCCAAAATTAGGAAGAACCATGTAAAGGGGGCAAGTAAAGGAGGAAGAAGAGAAATATCACCGTAAATACTGAAGAAATTCCATCAACGCACACTAAATTGAAGGGTGGATGGAGTAAGGGGGTTTGGAACCCCCTGGTTTATGTGCATTGAATGGGGGAGTAAGAGGGTGGAGTGGCTAGAAATACCTATGAGGTATTTTGGTCCTTTCACCCCTTTTAATGAAATATGGGTAGTCACATAGTTTGGCAGCACGATTTTCTAAACTATGCACCAATCGTGAAACCCCTACTATTCAAAACCCATACCACTCATATTTAGGCCACATGGTTTGAAAAAACATGTTTCAACCAAGATATCAGTACTACCTACCTTCTAAATAAATTTGCATAGTTTATTTTAAACTGTGTGCATATTATGGACCATACCTCAGACCCTCCTTAACATCACACAGTTTTTCCTTTTTCCTCACATGGTTTACCCAAAAATGTGCTTGAACCATGAAAATAAATCATGACTAGTTCAAAATGAACTAAAAAACTTCTAATAATCCTTTTGTTTTATGGTTTCTCCTAAATCTTACACACCAAATTATGCACATGGGAAAAAGGTATTGAAACTTCCTAAAACCTAACCAAAAGCCTCCAAATCTTGTCCGAACATCCAAGCTACATCCAAATCATCACTCCTCTTATCAAAAAATTACTTTGATGCATTATAAATCTTAAAATATCGTTTCGATTCTAGATCCAAAATTTGAACCATTCGGTAAGAAAAAATTCAAAATCCTTCTGAAATTTTCCACCCATATAGATGTGAGGTCTTAAAACCTCCCCACCATAGCAATTCCTTTCCTCAAGAATCCTTGATGCTCATCTATATGAACCACATGACCTACATTGGTGACTATATTTTAACCAATTTAATCATTCATCTTCTGATAGGCTAAAACACTAGCAAGGCACAAAATCCAACTCAAAGCCCTTAACTGGGAAAAACTTAGAGCTAATGTTCATTTCCAAAATTGAAACACCATTATGGCACTTACCCAAGCCCATATAACAGAAAAATTGTTTACAACATCACCAAAACAATCATAAATATATGGTTCACCCCACCATAAGATTTATACTATAACCACCAACTTCTGATACTTAACACCCTTTCCATCGAAAAAATCCCAATAGAACCTAAACTCATGCTCCCCCATGTTCCCAACACAGTTCTCAACTTAATATTCCCTAGCACCCATGAGAATGACAATTATCATCATCACCCATCTTATTCAAGAAAACTAACTGAATTGGATGCATACCCATCATTAATTCATGAACTAAGAACATACAATCTTTTCCTAGATATCCCATCTCAAACATGAAATGCACCCACCATTACCAAAACAACACACCCTATAAGATTGCAACCCTCTATACCCACACTATGCTCTAACCTCAATTATACTATCCTTTTCTGAATCATCCCTAGAATTACTAGCTCCAATTTCTAATCTATCACTATCTTACCTGATCATGATTCCCTCACACCTAGAGTCATTCCACAACCACCCAAATAAGATCAATGGAGTCCATACCCAAACGACTTTCAAAAACCACCTCGAGTCTAAAGCCAATTCTCGACTTGATAATCCACCATAACAAATTTCCCATTATCATTCCCTTTGAAATTTAAGCATACACCACAATGGTTCTTCACTAGTATTATAATGTAACTACAACCAAACCATAACGAGTTCCACACACCTGTGATCTTTCCAACATGAGGGTTCCTCCCCTATGACCAACACGTCACTCCTGACTATAGGAGTGTCATCGTCATCACCTTGCTCAAGAAACTCCAACCACCAAAAAACTTGCCTCATTCACTACCATATTAAGAATTATATGTGACCATCTTGCACTCACTATATCAAAAAAACAAACATCAACTATCACCCACTCTCAACTATCAAAAATGGTACCCATGGTATCTTCTAACATCCAATCCATCATAAGGACCTAAAAAATAGATTTTGGTGTACCTAAAATATTTGACTCAACTTACACTCTTCCATGAGAGCCACCTCCTTAGTGGCCCTTCATCATACAAAAAATACATTTAGGTGGCTAGTCATAAAGCCAAATATCTCTCAGTATACAAAGGATGATGTCAAGATATTGTGAATGATCATCACAAATAATGAGTATGCTCAAATTTAATTGAAAATTATGATCAAAACTCATCCATTTCTTATCTCACCAACAACTTCAAGGATATAACAAACTCATTCAAAGGCCTTGGGCCTCCAAGTATGCATGTGTCTCAACACACCAACATTGTTTCTCGTCCTACTCATGGATGTATACTTTACCCAAGAACCTACAGGGTATGATCTTGGGATGTCTGATCCAAAAATTAAATAACATAGAATGGATTTTCTCACTCATGTGCCCAAGATCCCATTAACACTTAACCATCACACACACTCTTGTGTGGCACCAATAAACAACCTAATTTTGACTCTAACAAGTCAATATTTCCAAAATAATTGCTCACAAGAACTATCCACTGATCAAGAATATCTCACATGTCCCTTTTAGATAAGGAATATCACCCTTGGTGCTTCCCAAAACCAAAATAAACTCACAATCCAAAACCAATTATTCGACCACTAAAAACTCAATCATCGTTCAAAGTTACATTAAGATCATTTATAATCACACCACGTTCCTATAGATGCATCTAGATCTAACTAGATTAGGAACCTAACTAATCCTTCCCTCAGAAACCACATGCACCACCAAAGTATCAACATTCCAAGTGCTTTCCATCTAAAGGAAATCATATATCTCTATGTGTCTCGTTCTATAAACAAGAAAGGTATATATCACTTATACGGCCACCACCCTAAGAAAAATTACCCTTATAGACCAACGAAAATCCACTAGGCACATATTTCCTACACAACCATCACCCACAAAAGTAACCCAAACATGTATTCCCCTTTAGAAACAAACCGTGGGGCTCAAAAAATAGCACTCAAGTGCTCTTTCTCAAAACCCAAGGCATCTTATGTGCTAAAAATTAATACTAAATTGAACCCTTTGTCCACTATTTTCAAATTTCCAAAACCTACATATTTATATCACACACCCAAAATCCCACATAACTCAGTTGACCCCACTCACATGTCACCTTCAAAAGCCACATAGCACTAACTCCCTGAACTAGAGTCATGTCAAGAAGGTCACTAATCTCTCCCACCTATCCCCACCGGTAAAGTATCACAAAAAGTCACTACATCAAACCACCTAGGTCTATGTCAACCCATAGAAGTCCATGACTCCCAGGGTGTCAAACATGATCCCATCCAAATGTCACACACCATAAACATGTTAAAACACACATCTTTGGGGTCTAATATATAAAATTCAACACTTGAAACATCATCTTACCACAATAATGTCACTTGTACTCCCTGAGAATTTTCATGTCAAACCACTCCCTAGAGTATCCGGACACTTGTATCAAAACATATATAAGTACCTGAATCCAAAGAAAACCACCCACTATTAGGGAATCTTTCCTCTCTGAGCATCTGTACATCAAACTGCTCCATTGAGTACCCGTACATACTACCAAACTTGAAAAAAAACCACCCACAAGGGGTCCAATGATCCTATATATATACCATGTTGACCCACCAGGGTCACTACACCAATCATGCATGAGGACCACACCAACATCCCCAATGACGTGCGCCTAGACATATATCCACATAACCTACCATCAAAAGGAAATCTATAAAATAACACACTAGTAGGCCTATAATAATTGGATCCTACATGCCTTACATTATGCAAGATATTTCTCTTACCTCTGTTGGAAAATAGTTAAAACCAAACCATAGGCCTCTTTCCAATAGTCCAAGAGCCATAAATCCTTCACAAACCATCAAATCCAAAAAACATGTACATTGCTTGAAGTGAAAATCAAACATAATCTTAACATCGAAAACAAGAACAGAAATCCTAAACTTGGTTAACTTAGACTTCCAACTAGAACATGTGTTAATGACACATGCACCCGATATCCATCAAAATCTATGACACATTCCTATATATTCAGTCTACCAAACCCCAAAATAATAAAATCACTGTAAAGTAACTACTCTGATTCTACTTTGTAATTCCCAAGCTAAGCTTCCATAATAACCAATTACCTAATCTGAAGAAATTTGTGACCTCAAGCATACCTCATCGTGTGCCATAGGCTTCCAACAAGTAGTGAGGGTCTAATATGGTACTGTTAGGAGACTATATCCCCATATCAAAGTGAAAAAATATAAGTAACCAAATATAATGTACATTAAATCAAGTAGAAATAATATATTCACTGAAACAAGATCATGTTATAATAAAATGAAATATAGTAAGCCTTGAACAACCATGTCACTCATACAAAAAACTACCCACTTGGTCGGTTACATAAATTAAAAAAAATGAAAAAAGTCTCCATAACATCTCCAAGCCAAACCCATCCACTCTCCTGAAAATATCTGAGTTATCCCGCCCAACCATGTGAAACTCAACACAAGCCTCATCCTAAACTTGTGTCGGTAATAAACATGTGAGAGCTACTTGGTTACCCATGTGTGTTGGCGGCTCGAGCAGGGTGTGATTACAACTCAGTAGGCCAACACCAATGATGTATAAAGAAAAACCACTCAGTAAAATAGTGTATGAAAATATCTACCAGTGCACTAAATAAAAATATAGTAAAATAAACATGTTTCACCATTAATCATTTATTAGTAGCCTTTTTAATCATTTGGGTCCTACGAGGTCACCCAATCAAACAAGCCTACTTTGTATGTTCCAAGAGTCTAAGTCATATATAATAGGGGTCACACACTTTAATTCATAAGGTAATTAACTTCTAAATTACATTAATACAGTGTGACATTGTGCATAAATCTAGGTACTCAAACTAGGGATTCGGAATTCCATGTTCAAACATCACAATCATATATAATACTAGTAGATCCTAGAGCATCAGTCTAGAACTATATCATGGATGAGGAATAATGTGTCCAAAATACTAACCACTGATATGGAACTCCATTTCCAAACCCTTGGAGTTAAGAGAATTAGTCCATCCTCTAAAAATTACGATGAACCAGGGCACTTGGAACATCATTCTGGACATCCCAATACCTGAGATTAGGAATTCCATGTCTAAAATCTTAAACCATAGATAATATCATTAGTGCCTCACGCATCAGTCTAGCACCTACACCTTAGATGAGGAATGCAATGTCCAACATCCTAATCCCATCCATAATTAGTCAATTCCATTATTCAAGGTTGGACATGCTTACCATTTTTAACATACTAACATCAATGTTTCACCACCATTCATTTATCAATAGTCAATACCCTTTATCATTCCATTATTACCAAGGTCCTAATTAGCTATCAAAACCAAAACATGGCTCAAAAAATCTCAAAAACTTTTCGAATATCATAAAAATACCAAAACCAAACATTATCATTACACATTTTAAACCCACCCTTTAAAACATGGGTCTTCGTCTTAAAAGATAAAAAAACAAGGTCCAAGAACTTAATTTTCCACCCAACCCATTTAAAATATCCATTAATCCATTTTCTTTATAAGAAACTCCACCTCATTTCAATAAATAATGTAAATCCCTTTAAAACCCCTCTAAAATCACCTTGAGGTCAACACCCCATTTCAAAACAACATCCATTTTAAAACATAATTTTCCTAAATTGGAAATTACATCCAAATCAAAATCTAAAGCTCGCTATTTAAACATTTAAAAATGCCAAATAATATTTTAACAAAACTCAACACCTAATACATTCCATTTTTTAAACTCAAACACACCACATGGGTGGTCATAGTTCTGGTTTCACAAAACCATGGATCCAATGGGATCTATGGAAGGTATGAGGCAAAAAATTAATACCTAAGACCATCCAAACAAACCAAAGGGGAAACCCCTCTACATAAGGTCTATAAGTCACATACCGCACACACATTCAAAATAATTATCAAGACTATGGGTAAAATTCTTAGAACACCCACCTATATAATTAAGATTTTCATAACATTTCCAAAGTTTGATGGCCATTCCAAGGCTCATCCAAGTCTCATACAACCTCATTGGCATCTAACTGAGCTAGCCAAAACCACCCAGTCATGTCCTCAAGAAAATCACCAACAGTTAATTTATTATAACAATTATAAATTATTTATTTATTAAAATTGAACTCTGGATAATTTTAGAAAACTCATTGGGTTCCTATCACTTATCAAAACTCCAAGAATCTACCCATAAGGTCCACAAAAGACTCCCAACACTATTCATGGTAAAATCCCTAAGACTTCATTCCAATTCAACACTTAAATAAATTCATTTATTAGGAAAACTTAAGAAAAATCACCTTGAACACATACCTTAACAAAATGTCATGAAATAATGTGAGGAATTGATATCGGGATCTCCTCTACCTAGGACAACCAAAATCTCCATCATCCATAGCTAATTCCACCATGCTCTAGTATAATTGGAATAAAATCCCTAAACACACATAGCAAAAATTAGGAATAACCACGGAAAGGGGGAAAGTAAAAGAGGAGGAAGATAAATCTCACCATGAAAGTAGTGAATCGACCCCCATATCTAAGATTTGGTGCCTTGTTATCATTACATTGGCATAGATACAAGGAAATAGAGTCCCAAAGGACTTAATAGTTTAGTAGTCTTAGTAAACTATATATATACATGGGTCTTGTATTACAAAAGAATTCAAAAATTACAACATTTTTTTTTAAAATAAATTTATTCCAACTAGTATATACTTACATATATTTATTAGTAAACTTCATGGAATCCTGGAAATTGGAAACAAAATAAGGGTGACCTCAAATGATCAATAAGGGTTAAGTACAGTAAGAGTAATAATGAATAAATTATAATAATCAATAAGGAAATGTAAATAACTGAGAATTCTTGCCATATAATTAATAACTTAGAATTAAGTGAGTAAAAAATATGGAAAGGTTACAATGGAAAACAAATGCCATTTAATCGATAAATTGGGAATGAAATGAATCCATATATTTTTTTCATAGATAAAATTTCATGGATTATAATAACTAAAAATAAGTTAATGCTTAATTATTAGATGTCATGTATTTGGAACATGAACCACAATACCTTAAATACAAATTCTAAATATAATTTAAGTATTAGGGTATAAAACCATATCATTGTACTTGGAAACCAACTCGAAGGGTTTGACACCAACTAATTTTGTCTCATGAGACTACTAATGCATCGAGGTTTTTGCATTAACTGGTCCCCAACCCATGTCTTTCATGTCCAAATAATTCCTCATATATAGAATAATCAATTTAATCCATAAAAATATGCATTATTAAATATTTTTATTGAGTAAAGAATAGAGATTTATCAATATTAACCCAGATAATCGAACAACTTTCAAAGACAACACCATATGTAAAAATGGTATATGATTTAGGAAATAATCATATCCATGATAAATAATGTGGATATTTATGGTAAAATTAATGTTCAATGGTCATTGTAAAATGAATAATTAAAGGGGACTAAAAATGAATCAAGGAAGTAAATTTCAACATTATCCAGGACCAAATTAATAATAAACCGTCTATAGGAAGACTAAGGATGGTATCAATAAAATATATCCCAAGTGGAGTAAAAGATAAAGGGTTGTTGTCGATGAATAGAAATACTATAAAACAATCTTTTAAAAACATTATTGAGGAAAATATCCTTTTTATTTTGAAAAAAAAATTAAAAATCCTTTTCTTTGGAAATAACTTTTAAAAATACATTTTTTAAAAAAACATTTAAAATTTGTAAGGGAATATTGAAATCTTTGAGCGTTCATGATAGCAGGAAATACTGTATATGTTGTGCATGTTCAAAAAATCATACATTCATTCCATATTTTTGATAAAATAAAAATGGAAATTGTTTTGAAAATTAAATAACATTTTTCTGAAAACATTTTGTAAAAAAAATTAATAAATCATTTTTTAGGGTTTAAAAATACTTTTGCAAACATTTTTAGAAAACATGGTTTTAAAAGAAAACGGATTTCCAACTGAAGATATAACTGAAGTCAATATTTATTAAAATATTTTATAAAACATTTTAAGTACGAGAGAGTGTAAAAATTGTACAATTACTTTAAAAATATCATGAATAATCCTAGGAAAAGAAAATTAATGGTTTTATTTAATAATTATCAAATAATTTCCTTCAAAGTAAATTTAAGTGTAAACAATCTTGAATAAAATGTGATTTTGAAGTAAACCCTCGCAAAGATCATAGCATGAAGGAGAATAAACCGACAAATTGATTATGTGTATCAAAAATAAATACAAATAAAACAAGTGGAAATAAAAAAATAGATATCTAAAATTCATTACACACATAATCTTATAATATTCATGATAATGAGGAAGTAATATAACCCAATGAAAAGGAATTGGGTTATGAAATTATTTACCACTTGGTAACTTTTAATTCGAATCCAGTTAAATGAAATAATTAAAATTGAAACATAAAATACTATAAATAATGATATATTAACATTATTAAATGTAAAATGGACAATACATTGAGTATATTAAAGAAACTAGGTGCATAACATTACAATATGCTTCAACAAAATGAAATTGAGACAGAATCCCTTACCATAATCTCCCCTTTGGTAGAATATTATTTAAAATCTAGTATATTGTTTTTTATAATGTTAATAACTTATTAAAAATCTATAATAAGGTGTATAATATCATATATGATCCTTTATAACATCTTACTATGTGTTCGTTAATAATATTTCAGTATGTTCATCATTTCGAGTGTTAATTGCCTTATTTTTTTAGTATGTTTTGACTAGTTATTTTTGTTCATATTACTTATATAAATATTTAATCATATAAATTTGTAAAAAATTATTTAAATGTTATATATATTCATTATATATTTATTTATATTAATCCATAATGTTTTGAGATAGGAAATGAAATACACATTACATGGAGATAGTAGGCTATACGTACGCATGAACGTTGTTTCCATTTTCTTATTATATTAAAATAATGAAAAGTAAATGATATATATGTATATTATAATTAAATTATCTTATTTATTTCATATATTTCAAATTTATTTATTAAACCAATCGTTAATATATTCAATTTAAAGCATGAAATTTTCATATCGCTTTGAGGAGGCTGTTGTCCACATGTCCAAAAACGATGTTATCATATTCCCACAAAATGGAAAGCATGAAGGTATGTGTTATATAAGAATTAAAAAGAAATAAATTAATTATAAATATCATATATATAATATATAAACTATAAATATATCGTTATTCTCAACCATGAAAGGTGGTAATATAAGAACGAATGACATTGGTTCAGGAGCTGGTAGTCTGTCGTACGCACGAATGATGATTGTGTATCCCATTTGATAGAAGTATATAAATTTATAGGTATTAATATTATAATAACAACATTTAAATATATTTAAGATACTAATGTTATTATATAATCATTATATAATAATAAATAGAAATAAATAAAACAAAAGTTCTCATTGAAGAACATTGCCTCTTCTTTGGATAACCCCTTTTGGTTTACACAAAAAGACTTCATTAGTTTAATTTCATCCCAAAGTTATGATTCTATGATTAGGTGAGGTATATTGGGAGGTTATTTGGTTAGGTTTTTGATGATCCAAATGGCTTGATATTTTTTTAATAAGTGAGGTGGGGTGACCACCCTTTTATAGTAGAGGAGTAGTGGCATTCTTGTAAATATAAAAAGGTAAACACTATTGGGAGGTCTTCCTTACATCATGTGCCTCAAATAATGATCCAAATTTTGTAAAATAGATTATATGAAATAAATATAAAAATTAATTATGTGTTTGAAAAGTTTCTAAGTCATTTGGTTCCTTGATATTAAAGTTTAGCCACTAAGTAAACTGATTTTCACCTTAATCGCAATAATTAATTTTAATTTCCTTCACTAATAATTTTGGTAAAAAGATAAGTTGAACTTAATATAAACTATAAATTATTATAATTTAAAATTTTTAATCCATTTTTTCAAATTTAAATCACAAAAGTGGTAGAAATTAATTTAAAATGTATCCAGCAAACGTAATGACAAAGTGGGGTTCAAAAGTAAAAATGACCAAAAGTTTGAAACCTTTCTATATCAAAATTCAATATAAAAATGATTCCAATGAACTAAATTGTATTAATAAATTTATAATGGGTCTAATTTTACAATTAAACTAATTTAAAATATAATTTTTCATTATAAATTATTTATATGGAAAAGGAGCCTTCAATTAAAATTTAGTATTTTTCACTATTCATCAAAAGATGTAACATCGCATAAAAATACCAAAATTTCACCCTAATATAAAATTGACTTAACTATTTAAAAAATAAAATTTATTTTTTAAAATAAAATTCACAAAATTAAAAAAAAAATAGTTTTAAAATAGGTGTGCAATTAAAAAGTGGTAAAACCATCTTTAGAAAAATATATCTTTTTATGAATAAAATTGGATTTGTTCATATCTTATTCCTATAAAATCAAGTATATGGTTGTAAAAAAATATTTTATTGAATATATAATATATATTTTATTAATATCATCTACTTATAGTAATTAATTTAATTTATTTAGATAAAATACCTTTGGGTGCATAAAAAATAGTTCTCTATAAAAAAACATTCCTGTTATATTCAACTCATTTTATAATCAATTAGTGTTTATATTCATTTATAATAAATTTTTAACCAATTAATTCAAACATATATTTTTATAATTTATATAATCCAATTCTTAACCGCTAATTTAATGGCTAGGAGATAATTTTAATTTTAAATAATAACATTAATATAATTCATTAAAACATGGTCTTGCATGTAACACAATCTAACATCCGTATTCTGTGTAAATAAAGCTAAAATTTATGTTGCACGTAACACAATATAATATCAGTGTTGCATGTAATATACTCTATTTGAAATATTTAATTTATCTATATATACATATATCATAAATTCATGGGTTGTTATATTCTTTTTTATGCTTGGTGTTGTGTGTCATACACACTATAAAATGCAATATCCTTATTTTAGAATTTTAGTGTGTTACATTATCTTCACCTTAAATAAATTTCATCATCTCAGTTTAAACTTGATAATGGTAATATAGGGTTTGATATTTTAAAATTCATTTGTTGAGAAAACTCATATCATAAAAGAGTTAATAAAATATCATCTTTAAAAGGGAGAATCGGATATACAAAGGTCACATGGAATAAAATATAACTAGGTTTCTGAGTAGGAGAACATTAGTGGAAATTGAATATATGGACATGGAGGAAAATTTTTATTGAGAATATTTGAGATCATTGATCACAAATAATTGAATGATAGATAGAAAGTTGAGGGCCTCAGATCCATAAATTTTTTATTATTTAAAATACCATCAATTCAACAAAAATTAAGGTATTTGGATAACATTTTATTTCTTGGTCATTTTTCTTAATGTTGAGTAATTATTTTATAGTCTAGTAATATAATAAAATATACATAAAAATATAATAAAATATAATTACTTGATATATTTTTATAAAAACAATTACAACCTTTGGATGGGTTTCGATCAATTTCAAATTAATCCATTACTTCATGAAATTAATTTCTAAAAATTAATTTTATTATTCTTGAAGCACTAAAATTTCATTTTAATAGATCATAAGACCCATAAAAGAGTGAAAATAATTCCTCTCTACCTATAACAATTTTCAAAAACCCATATAATTAAGTCATTAATCACTAAACCTCAAAATTAATACTATTTATTCATCATTAATATCCATTCTTTCAATTGTTTATAATAATGTCACATTAACTTGTACATCACCTAGACCATTGGTAGGTGTGAAACTCTTATCATCCATAGGTCATGGGTTCAAGACCTACATTCCTAATGGATATGATGGGTTGTCACTATACATATAGGTTTTCCTTTTTCTAAAATATATTATTATAATGTTCCGAAAAATATGATGGACATTCTTGAAATGAAATTAATCATTAAATAACTTTTTTAATATGGTTTTCAATTGTAAAAACCCAAATTGTTATTAACAAAATTACCCTTTCTGATTTATTTAAATGTATCATCAGAAAATATGGTTATAGAAAACACATAAAATTATTTTTTTATTATATCCTATAGGATTTAAAATACAATTAAGAATCATTATCATTGATAATATATCCTTTGAATAATGATTATGTGATTAGTATAAACATAGGGTTTTAAAAAATAAATTTACATGGATAAAGGAATTGATGACATCAATAAGTAGTATCATACCCTATGAAGCCCATTTATCAGAGATTTTGAGGGAGATAGCATTTTTTAGTTTTCCCTTGACCAAACCCAAGATGTGATCCAACAACTTAAGTAGGATCCAAACCGTTTACGGGAGAAGTTCAAGCTCATCGAGAGCACAGCTCAAACCATGTTCGACAAACCACCCCAAGAAATTCCTACCATCATGAACCTTAATCTTAGGTAATTTTTGATTGCATTAAAGGGATATGTATCAATACCCTAGAAATAAGAGTGTGTAACTTTTTTATAAAAAATAATGAATATATTTTCATCCGATTTTTTTTACTTTATAAATGATTTTTATTTTGACACAAAAAAGAAAAAATTATATTTTTAGTTAATATTAAAATTAAATTAATGAATTTATGAAATAATTTATTTTTCAAATAAATAATATTTTGATATTATTAAATAATTTATATCATGTATAAATGATCATATAATTTTTATGAAGTCAAATGTAATTCTTATAAGGGTTCGATAAACTTTTATTATCAAAAAACCCAACATTTCTTAATAAATGTTGATTTTATTTTAAAAGTAAAAATTCACATATTAATAAAATTATTTAGATAAAATTAATATTATTTTTTAATTATAACATTATAATTATCTAATAATTAATTTTTCATAATTTTCATAGAAAGTCGAATTTTTGGGTAAAAATTAAATATCATACAAATATACTTTGTGTTTTATTGAATCATAATGACCCAAAAGTGAAGTAATAATTACTATAAATGGGATAAATGACAAAATATATATTTTACATTTAAAATAATGTGATTTTAAGTTTATTTGATTTATTTTTTAGATCCATTTTGAATCCTTCAAAACTTATAATATATTTTAAGGTTTTAAAATCGTTTCTTTAAGAGTGTGACTCACCTCCACATAATCAAGGAAATTATTTTAATAATTTAGGACATATTCCTTATAAAATAATGGGAAACAATAACTTTTTTTAGCAACCATGGGAAAATTTATGTGATGTTTTGTAGTTTTGTATATTTTATTATGTAGACTCCAAAACCTAAATAATAAAGAAATCTTCCTCTTTTCCTATATAAACCCAAAAATATCCAATTTTTCTTCACCAAAACTAATTTTATCATGACCATACTCTTCACTTAAATATATATAGTTCTAAAAAGGTGCCCCCAAGCTCTCAAGAATCCCCTCCCAATCTTTTGAAGTCACGTGTAAGGGATCCCCACCTTCCTCTCATTTCAATTCAACCAACTTATTTGGAATTTATCTTATTAATTGCAATTTTTTATGATGTAATTTATTTATAAATATCAGCTAATATAAAATATATTTTATTTTAATATATTATAATTTATTATCTCTCATTTTTACCATCACCTAAGTCATTACTATGCTGAAATTCTGTAAGGAATTTCTCTCTTCTCATCTACATCCAATAACTCGTTTTATGTTATGTCTATTAAATTCCATTTTATTTTGTTTGGATATATTATTAAATATTACTATTAATTTTTAATTTAATTTATAAATTATTATTTCCCTCTTTTCACTATCATTAATCACACTATGATCCTTTATGTACACCTATTACCATGTTGAAATCTCTTAAGGGATCTTTTCCTTTCTCCTCTTAATTCAAGTATCTTATTTACATTATGTCTTTTATATTCATTTCCTTATGATGCTATATATTATTACATATACATATTACTATCCAATTTATTTAAAAACTATGATATTCCCTTTATATCTCATCAATACATTCTATTAACTTTTAAGTAACGTTGTTATGCTGCTGAAATTTCACTACAATTTTCCATGTCAAAACGATTGTACAGTGAATACCATACCCTTTTTTTCTATAAACGTTATTCACATTTATGAATATATAGTTATTTATTGGGTACTTAAAAGTATTTATTCCACATTCGGTGATCATGGAATAAATTATGATGATGAATTAATCTATGTTATATGATCTATATGGAACACTTAATCCTAAGAATGAGATGAATATGATGCGCGCACCTCGATATCACTCCAATGCATGGGTAATGTTTAATATCATGATATGTCACATTGGTATAGGGAGTGACCATAATTCCGTTATGGGACTTTTTCCATGATGATGTCTTGGTGGATTTATCCTTGACCTGTGTTTATGATTGAGTGTATTAAGTTGTTTCCACATTTCCCATGTTATTATTATCATACTATATCATGACTAATTATTCAGGTCATGTTTATTCCTCTTTGGTATGTCTATTGTCTAACATGTATCAATTAAGTCATGTTTATTCTCTTACTGGTATTTATAGTTCACCCCTTTCTTATGTATATCCTTAGGTTATCCCATGTATTTTTAGGTTCGACGGAGTATTTTGAGCATGATAAATAAGTTTTTAATAAATATTTTGTATTCCATATTTTATGTTCTTATGTAATTTACCTAATTCCCAAAGAAACAATAATTCTCAATCATTCAAGTTATATTTATTGTAAACTTATGTAATAAATCAAGTATTAATGTGAAATAAATATCAGGGTTGTTATCGTTGGTATCAGAGTAAAAGTTTAGTTATTTTTTGGATTAGGATTAGAAAACTCTAGAAAAAGCCTTAGAGATAAGACTAATTATAAGAAAAAATCCCAAACTTTTGGTCACTATATAGTAAGTGTATTATCAATCAAATGCATCACTATTTGGATACTATAAGTGGATGTGGTTCTGGCATAGATGTATCAAGGAGTAAAAATCCAACATGGTGTTTCGAGCCAGACTTGGGGTAACCTGATACAAAAAAATGTGTCTTATTACACACCTGGTTTGACACTTCTGGGGGATATGATTTGGTAAATTCATAATCTCATTATGAACTATTGTTAAGGGAGAAAACCCATAAGAATATATGTTTGGAAATTGATAATGGATAATATAGATCGAAGCCTATAAATTCATAATTTAAGGAAATAAATGTATTTTAAAAGTTATCCCTTCAATTTAATTGGATTCCCATTTATGTGTTTAATATTTTAAAAATACTCATCCTTGATTTTCCCTTTATTTTATCCAATATCTAGAAATAGGAGGAATCGGGTAAACAGTCGATGTGGCAGGCAATGTGATGAATGCCCCAATGAGATGTCCAACCCAATAAGAGCAAGAATCATGAAATTTATGATGGTTCTATCTTAGATAACTCAAGTTATGAATATAAACCTATATTAAGAGGAGTTCCCAACCCCCCCCCCCCAAGAGATAAAAATCTACAATCAACAGCTTCATGTGACAAATTCCTCCTACTTCAAATAGATCATCTGATCCCTTAATCACAGAACAATGTATCAACTCCATTGTGATGATCTTCTCTATCATTCAATGTTATGTGCAAGATAATGTCCTATTGGATATTTATCAAATGGTGGGAGAAGCTGGTCAGTAGTGTTACTTGATCAAGAATATAAAACCTAAGGAATAGATCTAAGTGATGGAGTGGAAGTAATTATAGAGAAACAAATTGATAAATATTTCCCAAACACTCTCCAAATTAAAATGGAAATGGATTTCTGTGCCCCCAGAAAATATGATGAATCTGTCAGGGTGTATGAGGAAAAATTCAAAAGATTTGCACGATATGCCTCCAGCTTTCTTATTACCCATGAATTCAAGTTTGACTACTTCTTTGGTGGGATGAAACCTAGTCTACTAATAATTATGATAGCTATGAGGAAATTTTTCAATGTTGCCTAAAAGTCTAAATGGAAATTGGATAATCTCAAGGGTATCATGGGGATAATTAGCGTAATGTGGAATTTAATTATGGTAGTCTGATGGAGAAATCGAATAGTGCTAAGCAATTTCAACATCCCACTTATCAAAGGTGTGGGAATAAGCACCCTAAAATTTCCTAAGGGGAATGAAGAAATGATTTAGTTGTGGGAAGGAAGGACACCTAGATATATATTTATGATTGGAGAAACCCACTAATGTGATGGAGGAAATGAATGATCTAGTTAACCCTCATCGTAATGTTCATTGCTCCAACTACAAGGAACTGAGGAAAATTGGAAACTGATGCCCTAAGACAAGGGATTTTCGAGACAACAAAGAGCCTCCAAGGTAAAAAGGGAAATCTGTTTCCCTCAAAACCATTGAGATGGATCCCAACAATGAAGTGGTTATAGGTACGCTAGTTATTCATTCAATAATAGCATACATACTTTTTTATTTTTGTTCTATGATTTCCTATATATCATGAAAGTTTAGTAAAACTATGTAAACACCACCAGAAATCATGGAAGTGGATCTGTTGTTGAAAATATAAAATGGGGAAATAATTTCATCCCAAGTATATAACTCCTCCCCGGTCAAAGTTTGTTGGCTAAACTTCCCAGAAAATCTTATCATATAGCCTTCAATGAAATTTAATTCAATTATAGGAATGGATTGGACTTCCCTATATATATCCAACATAAATTGCTGCGAGAAGGAAATCAATCTCTGTATTGCAAATCAACCCCCGATTTTTTATAATTGCAAGAAGGAGGATAAATCTTTTTTTACAACATCATATCAAGAATGGATATTATTTCCCTATGATAAATAATATCTAGAAAAAATGATTGGGTCTAAAAAAATAATCATACTCAATGACATGCCTATTATGAGGGAATATGCTAATGTGTTTCTTGAGGAATATTATAGTCTTCCTCCTAGTCAAGAGGTTGAATTTTCAATCAAGCTTATACCTAGGGAATTTTCATTATCCATGATTGTGTATAGAATGGAAGTTTTGGAACTTGAGGAGATGAATAAATAACTTCAAGATAATATACATAAATGTTTCATATTCACAAGTGCTTCACCATAGGGTGAACTAATCTTCTTCATCAAGAAGAAGGATGGGTCGATGTGCTTTTTCATTGATTATCATGAGATCAAAAACATCATGATAAAGAAAAAATACCCTCTACCTCAAATTGAGACTTGTTTTATCAGCTATGAGGAACAAAATAATTATCCAAGGTGGATCTTCATTCAGGATATTATCAAGTAAGGTTGGAGAAGGTATATTTCCCCAAGCCTGCTTTTCCTACAATGTATATGCACCATGTGTTCATAATGATGTCATTCAGACTCACTAATGCTATATAAATCTTCATGGAATTGATGAATAGTGTCTTTTGAGATTACCTCAAAAAAATTGTGGTAGTCTTTATAAATGATATTCTAATATAATCCAAAAGAAAATAAGAGCGTGAAGAGAATCTAAGCACTCTGATAAAGACCCTATGAAAGGAGAGACATTACACCAAGTACAAAAAATATGAGTTCTGTTTGAAGGAAGTATCTTTCTTAGGGAATATCATCACAAGTAACGGGATATATGTGGACCATTTAAAGAAAAATAATAATTTAATGTTTTTCAAGGACAACCTTTATGAGGGATATCTATAGTTTCCTTAGGTTAGCTGGGCATTATTGCGAATTTGTGAGAATTTTCTCGTGATTTTAAAACCCTATTATCAAGATAACTTGAAATGGAATCAAGTTTTCTTAGAATGATAAATGTGAAGTGAGATTCATGGAGTTAAAAATTAGGCTCCTCAATGTGCTTGTGATCACACTACCCATAAGAGGAGAACTCTTTGTAGTATTTAGTGATGCTTCAAACATGGTATCGAGCATTATGTTAATACAGAATGAAAAATCATAGCCTATGCTTCAAGGGATTTGAAATTTAATGAGAAAAATTATCCCACGCATGATCTGAAGGTTGCAGTTGTGGTCTTTGGGTTAAAAATATGGGGAGATTATCTCTATGGAGAGAATTGTGAGATATATATACGTATCACCAAAGCATCAAGTATATATTCACATATAAAGAGTTGAATATGCACCAATGAATATGGATAGAGCTAGTCAAGGAGTATGACATCTCAATCCACTACTATCCTAGTAAAGAGAATAAAGTGGCAGATGATCTAAGTAAAAAGTATCATGCATCTTTATCGATGATTAGAATTGAGAAGGATCCAATCTTCTTATACCTACAAGGATCAACATGTGAATTATAAATGAAGGAACATCATAAATCCTTTCACAAATTAGTGCTAAACCATCTCTTTTGGAAAGGTTAAAGTATGCTCAAAGAAATGATGTGGAAATTCAAAAGAAGTTTGAATCCTTGATAAAGGGGAAGTCCTTAGAGTTTAAAATTGATGAAGAAGGAATTCTGAGATTTGGTTCAAGACTATGTGTTTCACCAAATCCTAAGTTAATGATGAAACTTTTGGAAGAGGCACATAGTTCAACTTTTGTTATTCATCCAGGAAGCACAAAGATGTATCAAAATATCCATGAGCACTATTGGGGGGACAATATAAAGAAGAAGATTGTTTAATATACATTAAAGTACATAGTATTCCAATAAGTGAAGGATGAAAGGAAGAATTATAAAAGGTATGATGAAACCATTACCCATACCAACATGGAAATGGGAGAACATCATCATGGACTTTTTCACCAGACTTCCTAAGACAAACAGGGGAAACAAGTCTATGTGGGTTGTTGTGGATCGTCTTACAAAGACAGTTCACTTTATCACCATTCAAGACAACTTATCATTGGATCAAATTGCATGGACATGCATCATAAAAGTGATAGGTCATCATGGAGTACCACTATCTATTATATCCTATAGAGATCTGATATTCACCTCCAAGTTCTGGAAAAGTCCCCAACATGCTTTAAACACTGTGATGAACTTCAGTGTGGCCTATCATCCTCAAACTGATGGCCAATCTGAGTGTACTATTCAGACACACTGATACTTATTGTGAGCATGGTCAATGGACTTCAAATGTGGTTGGGACCAATATCTTCCCATGGTCAAGTTCTTATACAATAATAGTTCCCACTCAAGCATCCAAATGAATCCCTATGAAGCCCTTTATGGGAAGAGGTGAATAACACCTGCATGTTGGGTTGAAGTTTAGGAATGAAGACTTTTAGGTCTTGAAATGGTTGGGGAAATGGTAGAAAAGTTTAAGACCATTCAACAGCACATCAAGGCTGCTCAGAGTCGACATAAGATCTATGATGACAATCATCGATGAGACCTAGAGTTTGATGTTGGAGACATGGAATTCCTCTACACATTTTAATGGAAAATTTGATGATATTTGGGAATAAGGGAAATCTTAATCTAAGATGCATCGTCCTCTTTAAGAACCTTGATTGCATCGGAGTAGTGGCCAATCGACTAGCACCCCCACTGAACCTATCTCAAGTACATGATGTATTATATGTATCCCTCTTGAGGAAGTACATATCATACCCCTCACATGTACTCAATCCAGAGGTTTTTCCATTGTAGAATGACCTTTCCTATAAGGAGCAGCTATTGAAGATCTTAGATCATAGAGAAAAATCTCTACAAAATAAGACAATGCACCTTATAAAAGTGTTGTGGAGAAACGAAAAGTTTGAAGAAGTAATGTTAGAACCAGAGGAGATGATGAAGCAGAGTTACTTTCTTCTATTTTAGGGTGGGAAATGAAATTTTTTAGGGTAAAATTTCTTAAGTGGGGGATATTTAAAGGTATAAAAATGTAATAAATAAAATTTCCTTTTTTGATTTATTTAAATGAATCTTCATGAAATATGGTTATAGAAAAAACATATAGTTATTTTGTTTTATTATATACTATTCGATTTAAATAACCATTAATAATTTTTTCTATTGATAATATAGCTATTGAAAAGTGATTACACGATTAGTATAAATATAGGGTTCTAACAAATCCAATTGAAATAGACAAAGGAAGTGATGACCTCAACCTGTAGGATCATACCCTATGAAGCCCATTTATCAGAGCTTCTAAGGGAGATATAATTTCTGAGATTTTCCCGTGACCAAGTCCAACATGATATCCAAAAACTTAGGCACGATCAAAACCAATTACAGTAGAAGTTCAAGCTCATTAATATCACAGCCCAAACAGTGTTTGTCAATAAGCCCCATGAAAGTCCCATGACCATGCACCTTACCCTTAAGGTGATTGTTGTTGTATTAAATGGATATGTATCAATACCATATAAATATAAATATGTAATTTTTTCATATAATAATGAATATATTTTCATTATATTAATTTTAATTTTGTAAATGACTTTTATTTTGGTACAATAAAGTAAAAATTGTATTTTTGGTTAATATTAAAATTCAATTAATAAATTTATGAATTAATATATTTTTTAAATAAATAATATTTTAATATTTTTAAATAATTTATATCATATATAAATTATTTTATAATCTTTATGAAGTCAAATTTCATTTTTATAAGGGCTCAAAAACCATTGTTGTCAAAAAAACCAGCATTTCTTAATAACTGTTGATTTTATTTTAAAAGTGAAAATTAAAATATTTGTAAAATTATTTATATAAAATTATTTTTTTTTAAATTAGAAAATTTAAATTATCCAAAGGTTATTTTTTCATAATTTTATGAGACAATTGAATTTTTGGGTAAAAATTAAATATCGTTTAAATATACTTTGTATTTTATGAAATCATAATGTCCCAAAAGTGATGTAATAATTAATATTAATTGTATACATGAAAAAATATATGTATTACCTATAAAATAATATGATATTAAGTTTATTTTATTAATTTTCTAAATCCATTTTTAAATCCCCCAAAACATAGAATATATTTTAAGGTTTTAAAATCATTTCTTTAAGAGTATGACTTGCCTCCACATAAGGTTGGGAATTATTTTAATAAGTTCAGAACATTTCCATATTAAATAATTAAAACCAATATTTTTTTTCATAAACCATGGAATTATTTTTGGTTTTGGATATTTTATTATGCAGATTTCAAAACCTAAATAATAAAGAAATATCCATATTTTTCAATATAAACCCATACAAGCTACCATTTCTACTCACTAAAACTCATTCAATCACAACCATACTATTCTATACACTATATATAGTTCTCCCAAGGCACCCCAAATCTCTCAATAATCCCCTATCAAGCTTTTGAATTCACAAGTAAGGGATCCTCAGAGTCCACTCCTTCTTTCAATTCAATCACCTTCCTTGGCATTTGTCTTCTTAATTGAAATTTTATGTGACTAAATTTATTTATAAACATACCCTAATGTAAAATTGATATTATTTTAATGAGTTATAATTTATTCTCTCTCATTTTTACCTTCACCTAAGTCATTACTATGCCAAAATTCTCTAAGGGGTTTATCTCTTCTCATTTCCATTCAATGACTCCTTTTATGAAATGTATTTTAAATTCCATTTAATTTTGTTGGGATATGTTCTTACATATTTCAATTACTATAAATTTAATTTATAAATTATTAGAAACCCATTTTCACACTCATTAATCCTCCCATGATCCTTTATGTACACTCATTACCATGCTGAAATTTCATAAGGGGTCTTTTCCTTTCTCCTCTTTATTCAAGTATCATCATTACCTTATGTCTTTTATCTTCATTTCATTATGATGGTATATGATATTATATATACACCTAACTATCCAATTTATTTACAAATGATGATAAACCATTTCTCTCTCATCAATCCCTTTTAATAACTTTTGAGTAACATTATTATGCTGCCAAAAGTTCACTACAATTTTCCATGCCAAAACAATTCTGTAGTGAATACCATACCAATTTTTCTATCAAATTAATTCACCTTTATGAACATATACTTATTTATTTTTGACCTAAATTTATATATTCTACATTCCTTGATCATGTAATAAATTATGATGATTAATGAATCCATGTTGTGTGATCAATGTGGCACACTTAAGCATGGGAAAGAAATGAATATGATGGGTGTGCCAGATAGAAATCCAATTAATTGGGTAATGTTTATTATCATGATATGTCATGTTGATATAGGGAGTAAACATGATTCCTTTATGGGACTTTTCACACCATGATGTCTTGTAATATTTTTCCTTGACCTTTGTTTATGATTCAGTGTTTTAAGTTGTCATCACATTTCCCATGTTATGATTATCATTCTATATCATGACTTATTATTCATGTCCCTTTTATTCCTCAATGATATGCCTAATGTATGAAATGTATCACTTATTCCATGATTATTTCCTTACTGGGATTTATATATCACCTCTTTCCTATGTATGTCCCCAGGTTTTCCCATGCAGTTTTATATTTGAATGTGTATTTTAAGCATGTTAAATAAGTTTTTAATAAAGATGTTTTATTCCATATTTTATATTGTTATTTAATGTACCTAATTCCTAAATTCACTATAATTATCAATCATCATTGTTTTATTAAGTGTATTCTTATGTAATAAATCGAGTATTAATGTGAAATAAAGATCAAGGTTGTTTTATCAATACAACTTTTTTTCACAAAGTCTAATACACTTATTTGACTATTATTACAATTTAATTAAGGATCATATTAACCTTAAAAGTTATCAGTAACATTAAACTTATTTCTATAAAATATATAGGAATTGTTCCCCAAATAAATTTTCCACTAAAACATATATACTTGCACTAAATATCTCCCAAAATCTCCTTAATCTTAGTAGACTCTAATCATATAAAACTAAAAAGGATATTTTAAGACTTAAAAATTATTATCAACATTAGTATCATTACATAGTAATGGTATTGATGACTATTGAGTTAATAAATACATATGTTATTCTATGATAATCCTTAAATTTTATCTTATGGTTATGTTATAAAATATCCATTTTCCAAAATATAGTTCCCAAGGATGCTACTAAACTTGTGTTGATGATAACTATATTGACCTAGCCCCAGTAGCCCGAAGTCGGTGCCTTATTATCTTTATATTGGAATAGATATAATGAAATCATGTTCCAAAGAACTGGACAGTTTGGTAGTCCCGGTGTACTAGATATATACATGGGTCTTGTATTACAAATGACTACACAAATTAAAAAAAATATTTTTTTTTTGAAAATAAATTTATTCCTTCTAGTATATCCTTACATATCTTTCTTAGTTCACTTCATGGAATCCTAGGTAAGTAAAATAAAATAATGGTGGTATCAAATTCTTGTAAAGGGTTAAGTACACCAGAATCAATAATAAATCAATGAGAATAATCAATATGGTAAAGTGAATAGCATAGACCACATTTGATTTAATCAATAAATGATAAGAAAGTGATTAACTAGTATGGAAAGGTAAATAACTGAAAACAATTGTCATTTAATCAAAAAACTGAGAATGAAATGCATCCAAAGATTATTTCATAGCTAAAATAGCATGGCTAATAATTACTAAAATGAAGGAAATTCTTAATTATTAGATGTCATGTATCTGGCACATAAACCACTATACCATCAAGACCTATTCTCAAGACAGTTCAAGTCTATGGGTAGAAACCTATCTGATTATTCTTGGAAATAATATCAAAGGGTTTTTCACCAACTGATTTCATCTAATGAGACAACTGATGCATCGAGGGGCTTACATTAACTGGACTATAACCCATGTATTTCGTTTCCAAATCATTACTCATATATCAAATCATCAATTTAATCCATAAACAGTGTGCCTTATAAAATATCTTTATTGAGTAAAGAATACATATTTATCAATATTTCCCAAATAATCAAGAAACTATGATACTAAAAATCATATGTAAAAATTGTGTATGGTTTAGGAAAGAATCGTATCCATGATAAATAATGTAGATATTTGGGAGAAATTAAATGTTCAATGGTCACTGGAAAGTGAACAATTCAAGGGGACTAAAAAATGAATCAAATAAGAGAATGTTAAAACTATCCTTGTCCATATTAATCATAAACCATATAGAGGAAGAATAAGGATGGTATCAATACAACATATCCCAAGTGGAGAAAAAATAAAGGGTTGTTTTTATTTATGAATAAAAATACTATAAAAATATTTTTTAAAAAAATTGAGGAAATATCCTTTTCATTTCGAAAAAAAATTAAAATCATTTTCCTCAAAAATATATTTTAAAAAAAATTTATTTAAAAACAACTTTTGAAAACTTGTAAGGGGATCTTGAAATCTTTGAGTGGTCATGACAATAGGAAATTCTATACATGTCGTGCAAGTTCAAAAAAACATAGATTATTTTCATATGTTCATTAAAAGAAAAACTGGAACAGATTTGAAAACTACATAATATTCTTTTGAAAATATTTTCTCAAAAATCATTAATAAATCATTTTTAATAGTTCAAAAAATATTTTTAGAAAACATGGTTTTAAAATAAAATGGATGTTAACCCAAAGAGAGAAATGTTGTTAAGTTTTCTTAAAACATTTTCTAAGATATTTTAAGTGAAAAAGTGTGGAAAATGGAACTATTACTTGAAAAATATCATGGATAATTAGATTAAAATAAAATGAAAGGGTTAATTATACAATGATTGAATAATTTCCTTTAACATAAATTCAAGTGTAAATAGTCCCGAATAAAATGGGATTGTAATGTAAACCCTAGAAAAGATCATAACATTGAAGTGAAAATAAACTAATGAATATTTTATGTGTATAAAAAATAAATCCACATAAAACAAGTTTAAATAAAATAATAGATATCCAAATTCATTACACTCATAATATTAGGATATTAATGACAACGAGGAATTACTATAACCCAGTGAAAAGGAATTGGGTTATGAAATTATTTACCACGTGGTAACTTTTAATTAAAATCCCCTTAAATGAAATAATTAAAATTGAAACATAAAATACAATAAATAATTAATTTTTCATAATTTTAAAATTAAAATGGGAATTATATATACTGTATAAAATAAACTAGGTGCATAACATTACAACATACCATAATGAAATGAAATTGGGATGGAATCCCTTACCTTATGCTTCCCTTTGGTTGAAAAATATTTAAATTATTGTATAATGGTTTTTATCAAGTTATTAACTTTTTACATAACCATAATCAAGTTTATAATATCATATATGACCCTTTTATAACATCTTATTACCTATTTGTTAATAATCGTTCATTATTTTCATCGTTTCATGTGTCAATTGCCTTATTTTTGGAGTATGTTTTGACTTGTTATTTTTTCCCTATTAATTAGATCATGATTTCATCATTTACATAATGTAAAAAATGATTTAAATATTATATATATTTAGTATATATATGTATTTATAGTAATTGATATATTTTGGATATAGTAAATGAAATACATTGTTCATGGAGATGGTAGGTCGTACGTACGAATGAATGTTATTTCCATTTTATTGTCTTATTAAAAGAATGAAAAGTGAATTATATATATGTATATTATAATTAATGTATCATATTTATTTCATATATGTCACATATTTTTATAAAACCATTCATTAATACATTTCATGTAAAGCGTGAACGTATCACATCGCTTTGAGGAAGCGGTAGTCTACACGTCCACAAATGATGTTATCGTATTCCCACAAAACTAAAATCAAGAGGTTATGTGCTATATAAGAATTAAAAAATCATAAATAATTTATAAATATCAAATATATAATATATAAAATATAAATTTATCATTATTTACAACCTTGAAAGGTGGTAATTAAATAATTAATGGCATCGGTTCATGAGGCGGTAGTCGGTCGTATACACGAATGATGATTATGTATCCCATTTAATGGAAATGTGTGAAGTTTTAGGTAAGAATATTAGATTAAAACAATATAATTATATTTAATATACTAAGGTTATTATATAATCATGATATAATAATAATTTAAGGATTATAGAAAGAAATGAAATAAAACTACTTGTTGGAGAACGTTACCTCTTCTTTGGGTAACTCCTTTTTCTTTATACCAAAATACTTCCTTAGTTTTCTTTATTCCCAATATGAGGCTTCTTTAATTATGGTAGGGTTTTTTGGAGCTTATTTGGGAAAAAAATGTATGATAAAATGGATTTATAGGTGTGAATAAGTGAGGGGGTTGAATGCCCTATTATAGTGGAGGAGGAGTGGTGTTCTTATAAATATAAAAAGGTAAACACTATTGGAAGGTCTCACTTACATCATTTTTCTCCAGTAATGAACATAATTTTAAAAAATATATTATATGGTTTAAATATTTCTATCCAATTAGTTTTGTAAAAGTTTATAGTTCATTTTGACCAATAAGATTAACGTTTAGTCACTAGGTAAACTAATTTTCATGGTAATCGTGGTAATTAATTTTAATTTATTTCACTAATATTTTTGTTAAAAACTAATTTTACCATACTAGAAGTTATAAGTTATTTTTATTCCAAATATGGAATCCATTTTTCAAATTTAAATAACAAAATTTACATAAATTAATATAAAATTTATCCCGCAGACATAACGATAACGCGGGTTTTTAAAGTAAAAATAATCAAATGTTTGAAATGTTTTCTTATCGAAATTAAATATAAAAATTATCCAAATTAACGAATTTTTTTTAATATTTTCATAATTTATTTAATATTACATTAAAAAAATTTAAAATATAATTTAACATTATAAATTATTTAGATAAAAAAGTAGTTTTCAATTAAAATTTAGTATTTTTAACTATTCGTCAGAAAATGAAACTTCACATAAATATAAAAAAAGTTCATACTAAGATAATTTTGACCTTATTATTTCAAAAATAAATTTTATTTTATCATATAAAATTTATAAAATTTCCAAAATTTAGTTTTAAAATAGGCACGCCATTAAAAGACGGCAAAACTGCCTTTAGAAAAATATAGCTTTTTATGCTCAAAATTTGATTTATTCTTATCTTATTCCTATAAAATAAATTTGATTATTTTAAAAAATATTTAATTTAATATATAATATATATATATTTTATTAATATTATCCACTAATAGTAATTAATTTAATTTATTTAGATAAAATACCTTTGGGCGCATAAAAATAGTTCTTTATAAAAAACAATTCCTTTATATTCAATTGGCTTTTATATTTTCTTCTAATTAATTGGTAACCAATTAATCCAACCCTATATTTTTAGAATTTATTTAATCCTATTCATAACTACTAATTTAATGACTATGATAGAATTTTCATTTTAAATCATAACATTAATAGTATTTGGTAAAACTCGTTCTAACGTGTAACGCAGTCTAACCTCAGTGTTCCCGGTAGAGTAAGATAATGTTTATGTGGCGTGTAATGAAATCTAAAATCAGTGTTTCAATTAATATATGATATTATAAAGATTTAATTTATCTAAATATAAATATATCATAAATTCTCAGGTAGTTTGTAACACCCCAATATTTCATAGTAAGTTATTTTCTTTAAAATAATTCAATAGGTTGCACTACATGCAACACCGAGTTTGTGCACACCACAACTTACCAAAATAGTCGTTCAAGAGAGGTTATGAATAGTATTAACTGAATTTTAAATTTTATATACTCCATATAATTTTATAATCCATTTTATGTGTTTTTTAGACATAATATAAGAACAAATTCATTTTTTAGATAAAAGAAGTATTTTTCAAAAAATGCAATTTTACCACCTTCTAATGGAAAACCCTTTTTAAAAACAATATTTGAAACTTTTATATATTTAATTTAATGAAATTGAATTATCCTTTAAAATTGGGACATAAAAATTTATTTTGAATAAATATTTGGTACTTTTCTGATAACTTTCATATTTTGATGAATACTGAAAAATACTAAATTTTAATTGAAAACAACTTTTTTAATCGAAATAATTTATAGTGTTAAATTATGAAATATAATTGTTTGTAATTATAATTATATTATATTTTTATCATTTAATACAATTTAGGTCATTATAAGTAATTTCACATTTAAATTTGACATAAACACGTGTCAATCTTTTGATAGTCTTTACTTTTTAAAAACCCGCTTTTCGATTTCGACAACGGGAATTAATTTTAAATTAATTAATGAAACTTATATTCTTTTAATTTGTTAAAATAGATTTAATTTTTGAATTCGGAATATCAAAATTATCTTAGGGTGATTTTTTGGTATTTTTCTGAAAGCATTCAATTTTTGATGAATAGTGAAAAACACAGCGTTATAGTTTAAAACTGAATTTTTATTTAAATAATTATTTATTTATTTAAAATTTATTTTAAGTCAAAATAGATATATAATACCTATATAATTTCAATTTAATCCATTGAAGTCATTTTATAATAAAATTAGATGTATAAAATTTTATTGAACTTTTTACCGTCTTTTACCCACCTTCTAGGAGCATTTACAAATTTAAATAAAACTTAATTTTACCGCTTCTGTGAGTTGAATTTAAAAAATAATAGAGACACATTTGACATAATTAAGTAAAATGTGGTTCAATAAGATGAAAAAAAAATGGTGAATAGTAACTTTTGAATTTTATTTACCACGATTAAAATTAAATAGGGTAATTAAGAGTAAAAATGATATTATAATTACCTTAACACATGTACTAATTATATTGGATAAGTGTAATTCAACCAAAAACAACCTTAGGAATAAAATATGATCCTCTTTGGCCCACTTTTATTATATTAGGACATTTATTATTATTTTATTTAAAGAAGTGTTAAAAGAGTTAAATTCGAACTTTAATAACTAAACCATTTTTAATATTGGGTTATACATAAGATAAATTTGACTATAAATATTCATTATAAATATAGAAATATTTCCTACATAATGGTATTTTATTTATAATTTTTAAATATTAAATAATTAAATTTATATATGACACAATGATGATGCAGTAATTACATTATTAATGAAAGATTAAAATAATTAATATAATAAATATCCAAATAAATGTAATATTAGACTTTTGATAAATTAAACTAATTTTATAGGTTAATATTACATGTTAGGGTTGATTAAATATATTTTTTTTCAAAGTAATCATGCTGTTATGATTTCCACAAAAACCAAATACTAAATATTGTCAAAATTGATATAAATGAGTTTTTAAAAAAAATATTGTATTATTGGTTGATATAATATTACTAAAAATATAAGGTTCTTTCAAAGGGCTTAAATAATATTATAAATTTCATTAATTAACCACTTGAGGTTATCTTGGAATTTTAGAGTAAGTTTATTAACCATATAGTGTAAGAATACAAGAAGACACGGTAAAAGTTAAACTATTTAACTAAGAGTTAAATCTAAAAGATATGGTTTAAATGGTAACCTAAACCTGTATAAAACATATTTTTTAAAAGTATTTGGACCCATACCCACCATATCTTCGAAATAAATTTTTTGGATCCATTAGAAACCGAAAATTATTTAATTATAGAATAATATTTCAAGCTTTTTCTAAAGTGACCCTCACCTCTCTTATAAAAGGGTATGTAACCTTCTCTTAATTTCACACCTCAAAATCCATTTTTATCAGCCAAAACCTTCCCAAATATCCTAAAAACATTCCTCCATTAATCCTAGAGGCCTTCCTTTGGTCCTAAATCCAAACTAAGTATCCCTTTAGATCAAATCAAAAAGAAGAACCCGAAGAAGATGTAAATATTTCATCACCTCTTCCAAGTTCTTTTCTTCTTCCACTTTATCTTTATTTGTTTTTTAGATTATAAAATAATAAATACATTATATTAAATATACTTTGATGTTATTATAAAAATTATACAACCATATTCATTATTCTATCCATCATATGAATGACAAAGTCATCATTCGTGCATACGTACGGCTTACCGTCTCCACGTCGTGGTGTAGTTTGTTATTCAAACACTTCATTATTTGGATGGATATAATAAGGAGTTTAAATTATGTAAATAATAAATATAAAATTTTAATTATTCTTTATATATTATATAACATCCAATTACATTTTATATCACCATTAATATAATGATATTGTTGCCCGTGCGTACGTACGGATTACCGTCTCCACGAACGCGATGAGATTCATTCCCCATCGTAATCATTCAATAATAATTTTCATTTTATGATTAAAAATAATTTTTACGAACATAATATAATTCTTTATATGAATCAAATACATCATATCCATAAAAACATGGCTTACGTAACCATGCATATAAACTAAAACGAATCAGTTAACACCCGAAATGATGATACTTCAGAAATATTATTAACAAAAAAAATTAGAAGATAATATATGGTATCATATTTATGTATTTGGTTGTTGTATAATTTAATAAAGATTATTTCACCATTATACAGGATCTAACCAACCCTATACTAAGAAAAAGTACATGGTAATGGGTTTCTTATCTCAATTTTATTCCCATGAGATTTCCATTATTCGCCACTTATTTATTGCATGTGGTGTATTGTGTACTGACATTTGATATATATTATCATGATTTTCTTTATATTCATGGTATTATGTTATAAATTTGGTTGGTATTAACTTTTGTTCATACAACTCGATTGATTACAACACGGTAAGGGGTTTCTTACCTCATTTTTAATTCTGTGAGATTTCCATTGTTCGCCACTTATTTATTACATGCGGTGTATTGTGATCTTAAATTTGATATATATTATCATGATTCTCATTATATTCATGGTATTCTATGATTCATCTGGTGGTTATTAACTTTTTTTCATACTACTCGATTGATTTCAACATGGTAAGGGATTTTCATATCACTTCTTATTTCTGTGAGATTCATGAAATTTTGCCACTATTTCCTTTTGTGTGGTGTATTTACTGCCCATGATTGTATTATTTATGTAATATAATTTAATTTATTGGTATTTACATCTTCACTGTATGATCCTTATTTCATGGGGTTTATGTTCCATAAGTCACCAAATCGGTAAGGGAATTTCTAATTTTGATTTTCACTCATTGGGTTTTACGAAAACATCATTGTTTATTTTACTCCAAGATTATGTGTGAAATCACTATTCATTTATTTATGTAGTAATTTTCACTCCCCTTTGTGTGTATATACTTTTTATACACATAATAACTCCATTTATAAATTCTCAAGTCATCTATATAAACTTGATAAGAGTAATTTTAACTCAATTTTTATTCATTGAGTTAAACAGCCAAGTCATTGGTGTTGTTTTTACAAGAATATGTGTGAATGTCCTCTGATTGTTTTACACTTAATATCCAATCATATTTAGTGTATTTATATTTTTCACACATAATTATGTCATTGATTTATCCTTAACCTAAGGATACAGTCTTTATAAGGGATTTCATCTCAACTTACATTCCATTGAGACTTCTTTGTTTTTATGCACAAATTCACTTTTATTTTGTGTATATACTGTACTTTGACATAATATATTATTAATCCCTTTATTCTAATAATATTATTAAGTTTTTATTACCTCAATTATTGGTATTCAAGCGTCTCTCATTTAGTTAGTAACTCTAACTAAAATATCATTTTAAATGTTTTAAAAATTTATTCTTCTAAATCTTTCTCATTATTGTCCGTGTTTTAAAAATGGTTTTACGGATTTATTTATATGGGAATTAATGTTTTAAAATTAAAATTCCCTTTAAAAGTTTAAAAGTGTTCTGGTACACTTTTATTTAAAAATCTATGTTAAATAGATTCTTGATAAATAGTTATACTTTTAAATGTTTTCAAGAAAAAGGGGGATATTTATCTCAAATAGATTTGATGATTATTTTAATTTATGTAAATATCCTTCATTATTCTCTATTGAGGTTAATTTATTATAATATAATATTCCATATTGTATTTAATGAGTTATGTTTGATTGTGGATGCGTTATTTTTATACCATTCATGGTTTATAGTTAAAGTTTTGACATTTCATATGCTAGTTTAATATGAATTTTTATGTTATATTTCAACATTTTCATATGAGGAATGAATTGGACTTAGTAAGTGACCGGTGGAGCCCACTGTAGCTCCTCTATGCATCGGTAGGTCTCATGAGACAAACTAGTGTCATGGAATAAGGCCTTGACAAAATATTATTTGTAGTCTTGGCTCAAGGCATTGACTATGTGGTTATGATGTCTGGCATTATGCATTCTATCATTATGAAATTGGTTGTTGATATTACATGTGATTATTCGACTTGTAGAATATCCATCTAAATAAGTAAATAGAATTATTTGATTTATCTTTTCCAAATTATATTGAATTTTAAGTTTAAAAGTCTTGTGTTCTAGTCTTATACATTACCTTAAATGTTTGTTCTTATTTATGACAGCTTTCGCAATATTATTATCCTTACTGAGCAACTGATCTCACCACTTTCTTATGTTTTATTTTTCCCAGGATGTGAAGAAGTATATTATGATTAACATGCAAGAATAGGCTAAGGGATATAAGAGTGTTCGAAGGGGTCACACTATTGTTGTTTTTTATTTCATGATGTAATGTAAAACTTATGTGTGTATCCAGTACTTCCAAGGGTACTAAACTAATTGGTATTTCGGGACATGATAAATTGTATCATTCCAATGATATTTAACAATGTACCAATTCAGCGTAATTGGGGTCAGGGTGTTACATAGTTATATTTGTTTCAATGCTTGGTGTTTTTTGTCATACACACTATCAAATACAATATCCTTATTTTAGAATTTTGGGGTGTTTTAGTAAATAACAAATAAACACCATGAACACACCCTAAATCAAAGGTTTGAAGGAGGGAGGGGGTTATAAAACCCCTGGTTCTTTCACACTGAATGGGGCAGGAAGAGGGTGGGGTGTCTAGAAATCTCAAAGGGTATTTTGATCATTTCCCCCTTTTTAGAGAAATCTAGGTAGTGGCACAGTTTGTCTGCATGGTATTCAAAACTAGGTGCTAACCATGTTCCCCCTACTATCCAATACCCATGCCATGCATTCTTAGTCCCTATTGTTTGAAAAAACATGTGCCAACCATGCTATTAGCACTGCCTCCATTCTATATAAAGGTGCACAGTTTGTCTAAAACCATGCACATCCCATGTGCCATGCCTTAGGCCCTCCTCAACCTCACATGATTTCTCTTTTTTTCCTTACACGGTTTACCCAAAAACATGCAACTCAACCATTTATATTTCAAAATGAATTGAAAATCACCTAAGCATCAAGGTATTGTATAGTTTCTCTTAAACTGTACACACCAAACCATGCATTTGGTAAAAACATACTAGAACTTTCCAAAACTTAACTTGAACCCTCCAAAGCTCATTTGAACATTTGGGATACCTCTTGATCGACACTCTAATCACAAAGAATTAATTTGAGGCATTAGAAATATCAGAATCTCATTCTAATTCTTGATCCAAAATTTGACCTATTGAGTAGTAAAAAATTTAAAATAATTATAAAATTTTTGACCCATTAGGATTTGGTATATTACATGATGGATTCTCATGAAATAAATAAGAGGCCAAAAAATCCCTAATAACCAAATGAATCATAGAAATTAAGTCAAAACCTTTCCCTGCAGCTTTTGAGAATAGAAATAATGATTGTGGGAGAAGAAGCTGCACGGACAGGGATAATAGTGGGGAGATGATACCTTACCTATGAGGTCCAACCATGAATCTCTAATAAATCACAATGAAATTTCCATGGGAGATGAGGTCTAGAGAAGTGGTTTCACAAACACAGGGGGTTCATCTAGGTGGCAGTGTCACGTGATGTGGGGATAGGTGTAAGTAATGGAGAAGGGGTTTTAAAAATAAAAAGGGAATAACTATAGATAAAAGAAAATAAATTTCCTTGGAACAACACATGGTTTACTCAAAAAATTTACCAAATCATACAGTAACCAAGTTATACTCACTGGACACCCAAAACACCAATCACATGGTTATTCTTATGATCCCTCATAGTCCAAATAGTTGTGCAGTGACTAGTCCAATAGAATTTTCCACTTAACAAGACTCCACACATGATTTCTGCATAGTTACTCCTAACTTTGTGATAATCATTTGTTGAATAGAAAAATATATAATTTTAAAAAATTAATGAAATAGCCTCAATAAAAATAAATTTATCCAAAAATAATATTAAATAAAAACATTATAACATAGGGTGTTATGATATCATTTAAAAATTAATTCTTATATATGATACTATAGGTGGACATGGGTATCAAGATATATGTGGTTGGTGGAGATTGAGCTATATCCCTTTTTATCTTGCATAAAACTGATGATTTTCTAGATACCACTCTTTTGATATTTCTTTTCAATGCTATGATATCCCATGGGGTCACACTTTTTAGTTTAATGGATAGAGATTAAGTATTATAAAACTTATTTAAAAGATTTAAAAATATTTTAGAGTTTATCTAAATGAGTTTTGGAAGAATGTTCACAAAGTATTGCATATGATATATTACATGGTGAAGTTGATGAAAACTTTTTAAAAGTGTTTGGGAATATATTCAAAAGGATTTTTGGATATTGTTTTACATGATATTATATATGATATAATATAAATTTAAATGTCTTAAATTTTTTATGTATTTAATGTAAGTGGGTGACTGATAGAGACATGCCCTAAATCCCATGTTATCATATATTGTTGTGTATGATATTGGGATATTGTATGGTATGATATCATTTAGATAAGGAAAATCATTCCCCATAGATAGGCATATCATAATACACAATATTGTCATAATGTATTACCTATTCCATGGATAATTGTATTGTACGATATGGTTTTATTAGAAAACATTGATCAATGTTAATCATACCCTATAATTAACATGGTAGTTTGTTATTAATGAATGGATGTCATACATTAAGTGTTATCATTTAAAAATCATTCACATATGAATATAATTGGTTATAAATTTTTCATATAATGAAACTTTATGAGGGAATCTTGAATGAAAATGTTAAATGCATGTTCGATAGTTACAAACAATTAGAAATTTTATGTCATTTACACATACATTATGAACATGTGAGTAAATTCAAAGAAGGCTTGGAGTGATAGGTATATACCTTAAATAAAATATAAATCATAAAATTATTTTGAATATATCATATTTTACAATATGAATATGTCATAGGGTAAAATATATATGAATTTTAGCAATATCATATGTTTTAATGTGGGCATATTATAAGGCCTGATACAGATATATCATTCCACTACATAGACTATTGTCTTGTATAATATGGTTGTATCATAATACCATATCATAAATGTTATTATGTGATTAATCATAGTGTATGATTCGCATTTAAATCTATGATTGATAAATTTAATTCAAAAAAAAGGTAAATGTTCAGTAATCTTCCCCAAAGGACTATCATTAATGAATAATGTATCAGATAATGGAACATATAGAAATTCAAAAGATAAGTGTTAAATGCATCCATCCAAGTGGTTATAAGAATTTTAATTATATCATTACTCATCCATTTTATAATGTTTGAGTGAAATTCATGGAAGTCTTAGGGATTGTCCCTATGCCTATATAAATAGGTGAAGCTTGTGTGATAGTGTGTGTGGTTCTAATTGATTCTTCAAAATCTCTATTCTCCTTATTCATTTAACGATAAAAGATACTAGAATATCATGGTTTTATGGAGGATCCCACCCAAACATTGGGTGATTTTTCATATCATGGATACACATAAGAGGCATGAGTCTTTTGTCTACTTCTCAAGAATCTTCACCAAACAATTTGATTGAAGACAGAAGTTGCAACCTTTTTAAGCGTAAGGTGCACAAGTTGTTCATTTTCTATCATTCATGTTTTCAGTTTCAATGCATGGATAAATTTTTTAAGGTTTTGTTTATGTATTCCACTACATGAATAAGAGTTATTAAATGTAAAAAAACTTTTAATGGTATTATTGAAATACCATGTGGTTTGATTCCTAAAATAATATTGTAAATGAATAAATATAAGATATCATATTTGATATCATAAGATAAGATATAATTTTTTTTTTGAAAAAATGGATATTTATTTTGGTATTATTATGTATACTATAAATTTTTAAATGTGGCATTTCATATGATATATTATATAATAATAAGTGATATTATTGTGCCATGTGGTATAGGATATCATTCCAAGTGAAATAGTGTAATTTTTTGATTTTATATGTAATGTTCTGGGTTTTTACCAGAGTAGGACACAAATCTATTTTGAGTTTTGAAGTCTCAAGACCTTCCTAGTAGTGAAAAAATCATTTTACCATAGAAAAAATTTTTGGAAAAAAATTCTGAATGTTATGTTAGGTCCTGAATATAAAGTTTACCTCAGGATAAAGTATGCATGTGAGGGAGAGTGTTGAAAATATTAGGAAATAATATAATAAAAATATTATATTATTTTAAATCGTGCATGATCATTTTTAACAAAACACTAATATATCATAAATAAGACCTTGAATTGGAAAAAGTAATACCATCATTGAGTTTGGAATGGGGTGTTTACCCTAGGTGTAACACTAGTTCCATTCACATTTGGATTCTTAGGTATTCACAATCGTGAGTAGATTAATTAAATTATTTTACAATTTAATTATTTTTTTTGAGTTATATTGACACCCTAGGACACATATATTTATTCCTATTTATTTATACACTCTAGGGTTATTCATATTTTTCATTGAAAAATCCTAGAGAGGGGAGAGGGGAGGATGAGTGTGATGGCGGTGACAATGTTTTTAGAAGAAGAATTGGATCTATGGTGACATATATGGATATATTTTGATAAAGACGATAAATAGACCAATGGTTGTGATATCGAATCAAACCTTTGGATCATATCCATTGATGTGGGGTTTTTTTGTAGATCCATCCCCTCTTTTGATATTTATGTGATTATAGATTAGTTCTTAGCAATCTAATCTATAATTGATGACCACCAAGCCTATAAATTTGTGGTTTATAATTAGATTTAAGATCATGAGAATTATCATTCATAGAACAATTATCTAACCCCAGTTTATCTTATTTTAATATCCTATAATTTTTTGTCGATGAACTTATGGTTGTTGAGGATTATTCACTTTGGTATTTTGTGTTTTTCTTCCTCCATACTATGGGCGCTCATCACTGGTGATCATTTTGACCAGTGGTTCGACCGAATCCCATATACTCAATTCATCATATGATCATTATTTGGTTCCACTTATTTTTTGTGGTTTTTTCACCTTGGGTTGTGGCACATCATGGAATCAATGATGATTATGGTAATTGATAGAAGAATGGGATGATGAGACTTCCATATGAGGTGATGCCAATTTTATTTTTATGAAAACCAATGGGTGGAATACAAATTCTAGAAAGTAATTTATGATGATCGATGTCTATAGTAGGCATTTTAGACATTATTTGTGGTAGAATCATTGATGGAGGCATTGAAATTAGAAAATGCATCACAGGTTTGAAAAACTAGAAATTCCCTGACTATACATTGTGATTTTTAGAAGAAAACATTCCACATAGTCCCTTTTTAAGTGGTACTAGGATTTAAATTGAAGTTTAGGATCATGCGACCATGTGACTAATGCACACTCCATGTGAACCCTACCTGGTCAGGTCAGCATGTACTGAGATTACACCCCCAGGGACCCATGTGGCCCTACATATCATGTTTTTTTGGCCACACCCCATATACCTTCAGAGGTACATGGATATGGAAAAGGGGGTACATGCTGAGTACCACCAAGAATATTAAATTCCATGTGTATCCTATACACATCATATAGTTGAGCCTGGACACACCGTGTAGGATGAAAAAACATGGCCAAGTGGGTGACTTATAAAAACACGTTATGTGCCCCTAGGGTATGCTATGTACATCCCCTTCACCTTAGATACTTTGTTCAAGAACAGATGTCCCTATCATTGTTACTAGGGTAAGTTTTTTTCTCACTTTTTGGGACTAATATCCTCTTGGGATTTGGTATTACATCCATATGAACATGGGGTTTAGATCATCTACTTATAGCAATGGACAGAGTTGGTATTTCACCAACATTATAGGGCAGGTATACTTTATCTGTAGAGTATAATTTCACCCGTATATAAATATCATATAAGATATAGATCCTCCATTACAGTTGTTATTTCACCCATAAATATGGGATAAGAATCCTCCAACATCATTTGAGATAATGACCACATTGGTTGCTAAATATTATAGATATAAAGCTGTCATAGAAGATTGTTTTTGTTATTTGAGATATTTCAAATAGTACTATGGGACCTAAGTACCTTTTGTGACCATACATGGGTATATACATGTGTTTCTATTAGTGTTCACTACCTTAGTGGGTGATCATGCTTGGGGACTGAGTAGAGTCCCCTTCTTGGCTTCTAGAGAAAACATGGCTAATAGAATCCTATGCAGTGCTTAATTCTATGAGATTTATGATTCCTCAGTATCCTAGTGGTTTCCTTTGACACACAATAATAGGGATGATTATTGACTTCAAAAAATTTGGACACTTCGGTGTTCTAAGAACCACTAACTTCTCATGCATAGTGATATTTGAGGTTTGGAGTTATGATGAGTAGGAATTCACAGTGTCCCAAGTTATTCTAGTGATGAGAATTTTTGGATTGTTTTTCTTCACATCCTTTTGGTTATTCATATGTATTAGATGCCTTTAGCTGACTTGTTCTTTATGGTTTTCTATATTTTTCTTCTCATAGACACATAAAGTACCAAGAGTCGAATTGATTGTTGCTTCATGCTCCATTTATGATGTCTAGGAAATCCTAATGAGTATTCTTCTACTCACCATAGCATAGACCTTGGGCTCACATGTGTTGTGTCAATGTACAGGATGTACAGGTTAAAGATGGATTGTGATCATGGGGTTTATGTAGCTTGTTCAGAGATGATTCTTGGAGACCATAAGGGATATTTTTTTATATTATTAGTGGTACAATAATATAATGGTAGAAGCAGTTTTTTTTAGATCTAGCTTCCAATGATTAACTATTCACCTTGACTAGTATTTAGCTTTCCTTTCCGGGATTTTTGGCATTTATTTTTTTCCTTTTTACATTATTTGTTCATGATGGTTATCTTGTGGATTAGGGTAAATGTTTCATTCATGTGTTATAGTCATTTTAGTTGATCATTTATGTATATCCTATCTTCATTGATGGTGTTTATTACATTGAGGATATGTATTTTTTTCAAGTTATATAACATATCAGAATTTCCATGTATTATTTTTATATATTATATAGAATTATTATGAGACTAGGTGCTAAGATGGAATAGGATTTTGAGGCCCAGAGTGCCTAGGATAACTTCTTAAAAATATTGAAACATTAAATAGTACATGCACACTGCTTTCCATATAAAGTATAATAACTTCTAAAGGTGTGCTTGGATCAGAAATATGAGGGCACTATTGTTTTTAGAGTATAAACTTTACCTTAGGAGAGGCCTAACATCTACAGGCATAGGTTAACTTTTAAAAGTAATTTTTCGACATTTAAAGAAAAAATAAATAAATTTTTATTTTATTTGACATTATCCAAAGATGCAGCAATGGTTTTATTTTCAATAATCCTTATTAGATAATTCAAGGTTGTCATCATAACCCTATAATTCCTCTGAAAGGGAGATAAGGAGATCTCTCCATTGAACATCGTCGGATCGAGGATCGACGATGACACGACCTCTATTATTCATCAACAAAGGATCCAAACTCTAAGTAGGGCAGTTGTTTCTTTTTTATTTCCTCATTCTTAATTTCTATGATGAACACTGACTAATCCACGAATAGATTAGGACATAGATTGATCATATGTTGTGGGGTTTATTTTTTGTGGGTTAGTGGGATTTGATTTAATCTATTTTCTAACCCAAATCCCTTGGATCTTGATTATTGGTCTAGAATGATTGGCCAATGATGTTAAACCCCTCATATGTGCATCTCTCCCTCTATTCTTTGCATTCTTCACTATTGGAATCCTATGGTTCCCAACTCGACATTGTTGAGTGGTTACGAGCATGATTGAGCCCCTGAATTTGATATGAATCGATAGTAGAGGCCACAGTAGGGTAGATTGGTTCATGAGGAACCCGGAACTACGATCGTGCCAAATTCTGAGAATTAGAGGAGACCTGGTGGTCTATAGAAGGGACCACGGGCGCAATGGTTTGGTGAGGCATGGAAGCTCCTTTGGAGAGGTGAGGTGGCAGTGGATGGAGTGGCATTCAGCTACTGAAGTAGTTTGGGATGAAGAAGGTGGCTGGAGCAGTATGTGGTAGCTGGATAAAAGCAGAACACATGGGAGCCACGGGCCAGCAGGGTGCGGTGCAACGTGGTGGGCCAGTGGGGATGTGAGGGGGATGTGGTGTGGTATCCATGTGCATACCGTAGTGGTGGAGAGGCTATGAGGCAGGACGAGACAGTAGGACAACCACATGGGATGTAGTGCGGCACCACGTGGAGTAGAGGGGCACGCGGTCATGGGAGACCGTGGGCGGTGGTTTACCCAATTCACGTGCCGGCGGGTCAGACCAGATGAGTCAGGCCGCTTCAGCGGCCCAGTAGGCCGGGATGGTTCAAACCAGACTAAACTGGGACTAACTAGATTGGGATGGTATGGTTCGGTTGGACCGGGTTGGGACAGCTAACTGGTTGGGCCGGGTTCGGCAGATCAGATCGGACCTGGGTCAGACCTTTATACAAAAACAGCCATAACTTTCTAATCATGTGTCAGTTTGACGATATGTTTGTGGTGTTGGGACCCTTCTGTTGATACAGTCCTTTTGAGATACTCTAATTGAGTTTTTATGGAAGTGTACATATGACCTAATGTCTTGAGTATTTGGTTCTCCCAGAACAAGCGCGCTATGATTGAAATCTTGTGGCTAACAATGACTTTGTGACTATGTGACTTTGAGACTACATGACTTTATGAGACTAAATGACTTACCGATACTATGTGTCTTACCTAAACTACGTTTCTTTCAGAGACAATGTGCCTTATTGGGACTGAGTGTCTTATTGGGACTACTTGTCTTATCAATACTGGGTTTTTTGTGGATTACATTTGATAATCCTATTTTGCATTCTATAGACTCATACTTATGTGAGATGACTATGTATATTATTTGTGGTATACTACATGTACTTATTTATGGTATACTTCATGTATTTATTTTTGGTATACTTAATGTAATTATTTGTGTTATACTCTATGTATTTATTTATGGTATACATCATGTATTTCTTAGTTGTATTCCTTTGTTGTTTCAGGGTGTCCTACTGAGTATGGTTTTACTCACCCTTGCATGGGATTTGAATTAATTTGTCGTGTATTGTATATAAAATCGATGCATTGATGGATTTCTTGGTGTAATGGGAATAGGTGGTGGTTAGAGGGACTAGACAGTCGAGGTGTGCTCCTACAGCTTCAGACAGTTATCCAGTACCTTTCCCTTTAGGTAGGGTTTTCTGCGGATGAGTTTCAGGAACTTGTGCATTCACTTTTCCAGACTCTTTTTTGGGTGGGCTCGTATTTTGGCCCTGCTTACATTCCAGTTTTCTACTATCGTACTCTTTTTTTGGTATCTTAGTGTCATACGTTCTTGTTTACTTAGTGTTTTTTCATTTCATCATATTAGGATTGGATGTGTGTGTGTGTGTACAGGTACTTAGGAAAATTCCACCCATTTGTAGGATATTCCTACTCGATGCTAGTCGCCAGCCCCTAGACTATTGGAGGTGGTCTTGGGGTAGTCACATCATGGGTCCCTCTGGGATGGGTCATGATTGAGTGGTATCAGAGGAGGTCGGTTCTACTTAAGGATCGAGAGTCTGTGTGGTTAGTTTGGCTCAGCTGTGTTAAGTGTTTCGAGTTTAGATTTCTAGCCAAGGAATCCATTTTTGGTGCATTAACTGACATATCCATACAATAAGACTCTAAATTCTTCTTTTTGACTCAGTAAATGAAAGCACTAGTTGGAGGTAAAACAATAGCACATGCATCGAATTGGATTTGGATGTGTTCTCATGTCCTTCTTCAGTTAGCTCACAAAGTATACTCTACTGACAGTGGTACATATTGTTCTATTTCATGGTGCCTCCACACAGAGAGCCATCCATGATTCTATTGTATGATCATGAGGATGATCCTACTAGAGATGAGGCAGTGGTATAGGGTCTTGTACCAAATATGGTACCTCCGGGTGGTTTACTAGCGATACCACCACCTTCGAGCATCAGTTACTACAAGCGTTATCGGTTGAGGAAGAACACAGGATGAGTGCATTTCATGAGTTCTAGAGGCAGTTACCTCTTAGTTTTCGGGGTGATATAGATCCCCGGGTATATGTGGATTAGATGGAGGCAGTTACACACATCTTACACCTTGTGAGGACCCCTTTCGACCAGATGGCAGTCTTAGTCACGAGTCTTCTTCAGGGATCTACGGGGTGATGGTGAAGCATAGTGACCTAGACACACAATGAGGAGAATATGTCTTTGGAATACTTTGAGTATCTCTTCATAGAGGAGTTATTTATGGCTATGTTACACTCAGTGTGTATACAGGAGCTTCTACATCAGCAGTAGGGCAGTCAGACAGTGGCAGAGTACTCTGCAAGATTTACTAATCGTTCTCGCTACTCCATGGATATGGTATGAGACCCATTATTCAGGAATTGGACCTTTGAGCATGTCTTATAACAGAATATCAGGGAATCCATGATATCCCTTAGCATTCCTACATCTGTTGGGGTACTTGGTTGAGCTTTGATAGTGGAGATCTTTTTAGTGGAGCAGACACCGGTAATGGGAGCTACTATCAGGCACTAGGTAGTTGAGTTTTTGGCGGTAGGTAGCCAATAGAATTCATAGGGGGATAAGTGGGTTAGGAAATCCAAAGGAAAACCACATGAAAAAGGATCAGCGGTGCGGGGCTCGCAGGGAAAATCGAGTTAGCTTAAGGATAGGTTGTGTTACTCGTGCAGCGTTCGGGGATATCTGGCCCGAGATTGACTGAACCATCGTATGACTGATCAGGAAACGATTGAGGGACCACCAAGAAATAGGTGGTGGTAGGAACAGAGTGTTTCATAGGGTGGCATATGTGGTAAAGGATCAGTCAGGGTAGTAGGAGGTGGGAGGAGGTTCGACATATCACCAGCACCACCCCCAGGTGGTCCACGACAAGCTGAGGGAGCTAGTGGATAGGAATGAGACAAGCTTCATTAAATGGAGCCTTATAACCCCATGGATTCAAGGATGGTTAGAGGTATCATTTGTTTCTTTTACACCTTACCTACATTTTTTATAGAAGCAGGTTCTAGTCATTCTTTTCTTGCTACAACCCTTGTTCGAGACTCGTAGATTCCAACGGAACCATTAACTCGACCCTTACCCATAAAGACTTATAATAAAGGGGATTCGATGACCAAAAACTAGTGTCAAGAGTGTGAATATACTCTTAAATATGATAGTTTTAGTTGGTATCACTTGGAAGCAGCATCGAGGCCTTACGACTTCATTCTCGGTATGGACTGGTTATCCACAGTCCATGCACATATTGATTGTTTTAGGCATAGAGTGTGATGTATATGTAGTGTTGGAACCAGATTTTACTTTTTAGGTGAAAAGGAAACCCAAGAAGCATAGTATGGACTCACACATAGGAGTGTGCAACTTATCACACATCAGTTGACTTTCCAGAACCTTAGAGAAAGGGATGATATGAGTCCTCAATTTAATATAGTGGTGGAGGAGTACGAGGACATCTTTCCTAAGGATGTTCCAAGATTAACTCCCCGAAGAGAGGTAGAATTTTGCATTAATCTATACCCTGAGAAGACACTGATATCTAAACCTGCATATCAGATGGATCTTGCAGAGCTTCTTGAATTGAGGGTACAGTTAGAGGACTTGTAGAAGAAGGGCTTCTTAAGACCCAGTGTTTCACCCAGGGTAGCCCCAGATTTTTTTTTTTTTTTGCCAATATGGAATCTAAGAGCTTGAGGTTATGTTTGGACTTCCGATGCTTGAACTAGGTGACTATGAAGAACTAGTATCCACTAACAAGGATCGATGATCTCTTCGATCAGTTGACAGGGTTGTGGTGGTTCTCAAAGAAAGACCTCAGATCTGGCTATCACTAGCTTCAAGAACAAGATGAGGATATACCGAATACGACTTTCAGATATCAGTATGACAATTATGAGTTCTTGGTGATGTCATTAGGTGTGACAAACACCTCATCAATGTTCATGGGACTCATGAATATTATCTTACGTCCTTACTTAGATCATTTTATGGTGGTCTTCATTGATTACATCCTCGTGTACACAGTATCTGAGGAGGGGAACGCGAGTCTCTTGAGGATGGTCTTGGATATACTTCAAGAGCACCAGATTTATGGGAATCTCTTGAAGTGTCAGTTCTGGATTTGAGAGTTCCATTTTCTAAGACCCATCATTTTAGAAGCTCGAGTTTTAGTGGATCCAGCAAAGATAGAGACGGTGCTTGCTTGGGAACCACACAAGAGTGTTACTGAGGTAAGGTGTTTCCTTTATTTGGATGGGTACTATCAGAGGTTTCTAATTGAATTTTTATAATTAGAAGCACCCTTGATAGCTTTGACACAAAATCGAAAGCCTTTTGTGTGGATGAAGAAGTGCTAAGAGACTTTTCAGTAGTTGAGGTAGATATTGATGAGCCCTCCCATCTTGATATTTCCAGAAGAGGGGGTTGATGTTATTCACTTATCCAGAACATTTTATTTACTCTCTTTATTTATTTTCAATGAAAAGTTCATAATTGGATAGAAATACTCATGTTTCAATATTAAATGTAATTTTTTATCATTGTTTGAATAAATCAAATCGATTAAGTTTACTATTTTGATTATAAATCACACCATACTTATCAAAATTTCATTATTCTTGATTTTTAGGGTTCCTTGCTTAAAATAAAAAATTTCATCAAAAGGGACCTTTGGACAAATCATCCATTTGGGGGGTCATATGGTCCACACAAGAAGACCCAAAGAATTTGTGAAGAAACTGGATTGGACATGATGATTGATTTACTGGCCTAAATCCCAAAGCCCAAATTTTATGAAAATCTACCATATTCTATTGATTATCCAAAATAATCACGGATAAAATTTTGAAGGTCCAAATAGAACAACAAGGGGTACAACTGATGATTTGAAGGTCATCCCACCATTCTAGATGGGAATTAAAATCAAAACACTATTCATGACTTTTCTCCTAATCTACTAATCAAATAAAGCTGGGATTTTTCAGAGTAAAATATAAGATATTGGTGGAAAACTTTTTATAGGAAATTATTTTTATTTGATGGCATATTCCTATTCAAAAAACCATTCACAATTTAGCCTTTGAAAAAGTATAGATTGAAATGGACGTATTACAATGTTTTATTCAAACTGTTATAACTTTGTCTCGTTAAGTACCATGGACACCAACTTTTTATAGTAGATATAAGAAATTCATATCTACAACTTTGAAGAAGACAATATTTCATGATTCAAGTGTCTGGATGTCCAAATCGTAGATCCAAGTGGAGGGGTAGTTTTTGGAAGGCAAACAGTCCACCTCCTTGGGCTTATATATACGTCCCCCTCTTCTCCATTAAAGGGGTTATAATTTTAGAATAGAAGAGCATAAATTGGCATGAACAAATCTTTTCCAAAGTCTTGGGATGACCTTCCATGCTCAATTTTTCACTTGAGAGACCCTTCCTCTTCTCTTTGTTTTCATTTACTTTCATGTTCCTTTCATTTGTAATTACATAAGTTGTTTTCAAATTCATTTGAATTCTAATGCAAGTTTCTTATTCATATTCTATTTTAATAATCCACCCTCTATTCAAAAATATTAATTCTCTTAAAATATTTGAAATCAATTAGAAATCCCTTCCCTTCATTTTCTTCCTCATTCAATCAAAGATTATTTTTAATTCTCATCAATGTTTGTGTGTGTGTATTCGACGCACAAATCTTTTATTATCCCATTATTTTTATTCTATTTATAATTAATCATTATAAAAATGTATTACTAGAATAATAACAATCTTAATAGATGAGTAAATTTACCATTGGGATGAGTCAAAATTTAGGGATGTTAAGTGATTTAGAATATTTTCTCGATGAATATTTTTAAAATTAACATTGTGTATGTTGGAGCTAACATGTCATGGATTAATGACTTGTTTTGTTTAACGTGTGGTTTCCATGGATTATTGGAACCTTAATTACACTAAAATCAACTAGTACTGATTGAGATTAGAACCCTAAGTTAAGTTAAGGCTTGTATTACACTTAGGAATTTAAATCAACGTCATCTTGTGAAGTGGGTGTCAAATAAATGCAATATAAAGCAAAGATAAAGGATATAAAAAGCTTAACTCTATAATAATGAACTCACCCCAATATTTATGAAATTGTTAAATCAAACACAAACCATTAATCACTTCATTTAAGCTCTGCAAAAAAACCCCCCGATCAAAATACAATCAATTAAAAATAATTGACTATTAAAAGGTATCATTGCCGATGATTTGACCCAAGTGATGCTATACACATTAGTAGAGCATCGAAACATTTAACGGCTGATAGGTGAAAATTGGTCGCACTTTCAGGTGTCAAGTACGTGGTGTTTTGCGATGCATCAAGAACCAATCTTGGTTGTGTCCTGATGTATGGAAAAGAAGTGATTTCCTATGTTTCATTCCAGTTGATATCACATGAGTATAACTATGTGACCCATGATCTTGATTTGGAAGCAGTAGTCTTCGCATAGAAGATGTGGTGATACTACCTTATTGGCGAGTAGTTTATCATATACTCTAACTACAAGAGTCTCATGTATATCTTCTCTCTAAAGGATCTAAACTTGATAAAGAGGTCATGGCTTGAGTTTCTCTAGGACTATGACTTTGAGATTGTCTATACTCTTGGGAAGGGGAACGTGGTGGCAAATTCTCTTAGTAAGATATCGAGATCGTAGCTACTAAACAAGGCATCAGATCAGTTCACCTCATTATAGATATCCTTTTTGGATAGAGATAAAGTAGCTTACCTCTAGTCAATATTTTTCACCCCTACACTCTTATAAGGATCCAGGTAGGCACAGCTCAGAGATACCGACTCTGAAGCTTTACGTTCTTCGATGTCTACAGGGCATATACCTGATGGAAATTCAAAAGGTTGGGAGTACTTAGTTCTTTTTAGAGGACGCATAGTGGTACAAGTGGAATTATAGGAGGAGGTCTTGAGGTAGTTCCATACATCCCCTTTGGTAGTACATCTTGGTGTGGAAAAGATGTTCAAGGACATCTGATGTCAGTTCAGGTGGCTGGGGATGAAGAAGGCAGTGGAAAAGTTTGTTTCTAGTTACCTAACTTGTCAACAAGTGAAGGATAAGCACCTAGTTCCAATGTATTTGAATCAAACCCTTGAGGTTCCATAGTGGAAATGGGATGGGATATCAATGTAATTTGTGATAGGGTTTCCACATACTTTTAGGGGACACAATACCATATGGGTGATCATTGACCGACCCACCAAGTCAGCCCACTTCTTAGTGATTCAAGAGAAGAGTTCAGTAAAGATCTTGGGATACCTCTATGTACAGGATATAGTTCAACTCTATGTATTTATAACGATGATAGTCTTATATCATGATGCTTACTTTACATCCTAATTGTGGAAGGGATTAGAGGAGGCGTTTGGGACACATCTACGCTTAATAATATCTTTTCATCCATAGAAGGACGGCCAGACTGAGTGGACCATACAGGTTCTGGAGGATATGATACACGCTTTCATCCAAGATTTTGGCCACAGATGGTAGGATCACCTACCCCAAGTGGAGTTTGCGTACAATAATAGCTATCATTCCAACATTTTCATTGAACCATTTGAGGCCTTGTACAGGCGACCCTTCAGGTCACAACTTTGCTGGATGGACCTAGGAGATTCGGAACTCATGGTCCCGGAGTTAGTGCAGGAGACTACAGAAAAGGTTCAGGTCATCCAAGAGTAGATGAAGACTGTAGAGATCTATCAGAAGTCTTATGTTGATCGGCGATGGAGTCCTTTGCAGTTTGAGGAGAGATACCATATATTCCATTGAGTCTCTAATTGACATGGGATACGGATATTTGGAGGAGGCGGCAAGCTATATCCATTGGCTCTTCCCTCGTACTATATAGAGTTGGTGAGGTGGCATATCGCTTGGCTCTAACTCTGTAGTTAGATTGGGTGCACATCGTCTTCCACATGTTACAACTAAGAAAATACGTGCATGATCCATCACACATCATTGAATGGGGAGAGATGGACATTGAAGATGGGGTGAATTTCTTAGAGTACTCGATGGAGACTAAGGATCGATAGGAGAGGATCCTTTGTGGGAAATCAATTCATCTGGTTCAAATTCCGTGGCAGCACAAGAATCTCCAGGAGAGAACATGGGAGCGGGAGGCTCAGATTCATGCTCAGTACCCTCATTTGTTTGTTTAGCAAATGTTTCTAGATTTTGAGGATTTATATCCCTAATGTGATGAGATTGTAACATCTCATAATTTCCATGTATTAATTTTATATATTATACAAAATTATTACAAGAATAGGTGTTAAAATGAAATGTGGTTTTGAGGCCCGGTGTCACACCCCGACTCCTGAATACTCAGAGCCAATTCCTTAGTACATGATGTGTAGTTTATTACAAAAATCATGCACTAATATTTTACATATCATGCCCCATACAAAGGATCATTGCAGTTTAGGTTTGGGGAAACCAGCTACTTCTGACGTAAATCTTCAGTTAAAAACTGACACCTAAAAATTTTTAATCAAAAATATAGGGTGAGTATACGAATTCCCAGTAAGGGGTCTCAAAATTACATAATATATAAATTAAAACATTTTGAAAACATTCCATTAAAATTTTCCATAAATTATTTTCTTCAGAAAAGTTGTAACACATATATCATAACTTAACATTTTGTCAGAGAATTAAAAGAGAATAATTCATAAAACACTAGAAAAATTACAAAGAAGCATTCTCAATATAAATTAATAAGTAGGAAAATTCTAACTTTAACAGGAATGACATGTGAAAATTCTAGTACAGAATTTAAAACTAAGAGTATTACATGATCAGAGTTGCACTTAATAAATAATAACTCCAATTTCATCCTTTACTAAATGTGAAACATAAACTGGTCAAATTCTCTGATTACAGCATAAATAATATGTCATAACTTTTACTTCTTCTGATTCAGATGAATATAAGCTCTTTAACCAAGAATATTCTACTAGTCGAATATTCTTATGGTTAATTAAATTTCATAGTCATGATGAGGAAAGTGCATATGTCGGACTGTATCAAGGCCCCATGCTGAGACTATAAACTCTCTATCAATGTCTCGTACCAAGACCATAAATCAAAATGGGAAAGGCCTCGGCCAATACCATGTCTTTTTTGTCACATGAGACCTACTAATGCATCGAGGGGCTGCAGCGTGCCCCACCCATCACATAATAATTCCAACTCATTCCTCATATCTCTAAATCAAACTGCACATAACACTTTGATTTATTAAATTTCTTATCACATATCAATCCAAGTGTCACATTTTACTTGATTACTTGCTTCACATTATTCAAAGTGTCCCATACCAGCTTGAATAATTTAAGTTATCATTTCACATTATTCAATGTGTTACATACCACTTTGGATAATTAAGTTCTTATTTCATAAATTATCATAACTGATAAATAAATAATAAATTGTTTGATTTATTACATAAATTAATAACTTGACAACACTTACATAAACATTCAATGCATTGGAATGCATGTTTTAAGACTTCGGATAGGTGTTATTCATTCTCAATTCATGCACTGATAAATGGAAATGACAACAGACTAAATCATAATATGTCAGTTATTATTTAGATAATAATTTTCCCAATGATATGCATAAACTAGTAAATGTTCTTTTCACATGTGATATTGATTTAAAACACACAAGTAATGAATGGATGCGGTTACCACATAAAATGATAGTTCTTTAATTTTCAAAATCCTTGATTCCTAGAAATGAACATTTATAGTATAAAATGACTAATTTTTGAATTAAGACAGATGTCATTTGTACACAAGGAATGCACTGATAAATGGTCATGTCTTAATAAATGTTCATGCCTTATGTTCCATAGCATATAGGGCCAATTGATTTGCAACACAACATTTGTTTTATGTAACGCATACATTCATGAGAATTTAATTAAACATATCAAAAACATACTTTAACCGCATAAGTTTGTTTTAGTCCATTTAAATTGAAATTATAGTTAAAACTTATAGGTGCACAGATATAACCATATATATATATATAATATGTATGTGTCTCACCCACTTATATTGCTTTGAAGAAAATAGTCATCGAGTTTACAATCAAAAATATATTAGTATAGTGAATAAAATCTAGTGACCGCGTACTTATATTTATGTACATATATACATACATACATATATATATATATATATTTGTAATGGATTTAAATTTTACAGACATAAATTGATTAATTATAACCTAAATACATCTCAAACAAATATACGTTTGAAAAATGAACGATTCTCCTCATATGTAGAACTAGAAATTAGAGGATATAATTAGAATAAATAAATAAACTTCTTTAATCTCAATAATTTTTGCGCACCCTTACACAATAAAATCTATTTATTAAAATATATAATCTTCTCAATTTATTTGTATTAGGACAAAATATAGAGAACTATTTCAATTACGTAAATAAAACTTTTGAAAATTAAATATTTAAAAATTAACAGTCCTCCCTTATAGAATATTCTCAAAACATAAAACATAATTATAAATAAATTTATTCCTTACAATTTTTGGTATTTCCAAGCTCAAAAAATTTTGTATTACACACTTCCAATATTAATTGAATCAATTAAATTGTGAATAGTAACTTAAGAAAATTAGACCCTTACAGTTTAAATTTGAAACTAAACTTCAAAGAGGATAAAATAAAACCATCCCTTTCACAACCTTAAATGAAACATGACTTGTAAAAACTAAAATAAATCCTTACGGCTGAAGACAAATTTGATAATTCTTAGCTCATTTCCAATTTGAAATTCAATTACCATAATTTGAAAATAATAATTATCTTACAAAACATACGATCTTAAAATAAATAAATATTCGAAACAAATATTTAACCAAGGAAAAGTATATTGAACCCTTACAAAAACATAAGTTAAAACTTAAGATTAAATAAAATATATCATCTCATTTTATTATTTGTAATAGAAAAAGGTGAAGAAAACTATATCCATTGCATGAATAAATTTTTGATAAATAGACATTTGAAAATAAATTGTATTTCCCTTACCTTGATTTTGATGCTTGGAAACACTAAGCAAGGAAGTAGAAACAGGGTATGTCAAACCCTCAGCAACAAGTATAAAAAAATCTAGTGGGTGGAAAACACTAAAAATAAAACACGAGAATACAGCGCTGAATTCAATTATAGGTTTACAGTGGAAAATGGGTTCACTGGTTTGAATAAATATATAAACTCAATGAACCTTATTGAAGAAGCTTTATGGAAGAGTGGTGATTAAAGAAAGAAAGAAAATCTCATGTGAGATCAGATTCACACCCAAAAAAATGGAAGATGCCAAAGAAACATGTGTATATTTCCCCATCGAACTGAAAAAGGATAGTATTTGACAAAAGTAACACAATAAAGTTAATTAATAAACTATAAAAAGAAGAAAAGAAAACAATAGAGTAAAAAAAGATGCAGACACCAAACATTGACAGAAAACATGTAATGCGACGTGCGGGTGTCGGACTTAATTCAATATTAATGACAAACATCTGAGTTACATCAAATCGGACACTTGCCTATCAAAGATTCGAACACCATGAATAGGGAACCCATCTCGCCGTAAGTCCAAACCCACACCTGGATCTCCAAAGACACAGACTGCAATAAAAACCCAGGATAAACTCTAACTGGATGCCTTGAACAAGTCGACCAGTGGCCTGCTCAACCCGGACAGCCATACCTCTAAGGCCAAATCCCTAACGTGGTCTCTCCCACTTGTTGACACCACTCGATCTAAAATCCTATACCCCACAACCCGACACAGGACGTCGGACCCTACTCGATGCCACCACCAAGCTCGGCCCATCCTAAGCCTCTGCCATGCCCTTCCCTTAGGTTTTCTCAAAACCTTACAGCATGATTCCAGGAATCCAGACCCCCCCCCCCCCCTCGTGCGGCATGCCACTCTCCTCACGGACCCTCAAATCCCTTCACGGGATTCTCCCTTTTTTGTCCAAACAATCAAGCTATTTTATTATTATAATATTGTTACTATTATTTCAATTTTATCTTTATTTTATTATCATATAATATTAATAACTTTAAAAAATCAAAAGTTGTTGATCTATTATACTTATTTTATCAATAACTTTCAAAACGTAAATGTTATTATTACTAAGTTATTTTATAAAACATATATTTATATATTTGATATTATATACTTATAACGTAATAAATTAAATTAATAAATTAAAATGTATTATCTTAAAAAACATAATAATTATTATTATAATTGTACAAAAATATTTGTAAATTTTAAAACTTTTGTTTTAAAAAAAGTTAATATTACACACACACACACATATATATATATATATAATTCAAGATAACAATAATTTTTATTAAAAGGTCATTCATATATGTGCGGTTTTAATCATTATATTAAAATGGTTATATATTTATAATTTTATTAAACAAATTTCAAAAAGTTAATAATGTTATGAAACTTTAATCAAAAATTTATAATCTAATAATTATGTATATATCATATTTTTGAAAAAAAAAATATATATAAATCCCATATAATTATTCATATAAAAAATTAAATAATTTCCTACAAATATAGTGTACATATACATATATATATATACATATCATATTTTCGAATATATATAAAACTCATATAATAGATTAAGTAATTTTCCTCATAATTTAAATAGTTCACTTTCACAAAATAATGGCGATAAAATATTTTAAAGCAATAATTATCAATGTCGTATATAAAATTATAGTGTTAGTTTTATATCATAATTATAATTCAAATCTAGTTTACATATTCATATATATATGCATATCACATCTTAGAACTAAACAACAATTTAGATATATTTATATAATAGTATAATTATTATTTAAAATATTCTATAATTATTTGATTAGAATAAATTATATTTGATAAAAATAGTTATTTTTAAATTATTCCTTAAAAAAAGTGAGATGATATTTCCTTAGAAAATTAGACTAGTTAGTATGATAATTAAAATATAAAATTATTATTATTATGGGTGAAAACATTTGGGGTGCCACATTATTCCCCCTTCATATAATTGCGTCCTCGCAATTCGAAAATATTTGTACACAAAACAGAATAGCTTCAGAAACATGTCACTCTCGAGGTCCCTTTACCGGGAACACCACCCATGGTAGGGTGCTGACGACCTCAGGTGGACTCCTAAGGTAGTATTTAGCTGCTTTGTTTCCTTATCCTAGACACACTGTGAACAGCTAGCATCGAACCTATACCTAAATCACTCAGCCTTCCATAAAGAGGCCTGAGAAGTGTGGACATCAGAAATTTCATAGTGGACTAAATCCCTATAATTCCCACACACCATGTCGTGCTTGAAAATATTGATGTCGTAGAGTTCTCCGTACATACTAAAACTTAGGACTTGGAATAGGTAGGCAGCTCAATGTTCACCATCCAAAGCAGCTCCAAAAAATTTACCTTCAACTTGATAATTATCAGCCAAAGTGAAGCATAGAAAAATAGCTTCATAATACTTTCCTCTCTTACTATATGCTGCAAATTGTGCAATTGAAATACGGTAATAGACCAGATTTCTTCCTTAGTAAAGATGGAGGATGTTTGGGCAGTTCGACACCCGATGGAGTTTTTACAAGTCAGACATAAGTTGGCATAGGGCTTGTACTCTTCATAGCATGTCTTGACAATTATAGTCTCTAATAGCTTGGTAGGTAGTGATAAAATATTGGTTGGTGTACTCATATCTTCTATCTGAAAATTTTTAGGAAATCAACTTTCAGTATGGAAAAACTATTTTAAAACAGAGACCTTGTTTTAAGAAGGCATACTTAATATATCATAACTGAAAATACAACATCATTCAATTGATCATGATTTATTAAAATCCGGGTATAACAATACAACTCGTTCCCTCCCTCAAAACACTAGTATTGATTTCCTCACGACCTCAAAAATGGTAATGGTTTCACCGGTGTTTGTGATTTCCCAAATTTCCAGTTAAACGGATCCCTAAGGCATTTCCAAATTCCTCAATCTCCTAGGTCCAGATGCAGCATGGGTAGTCTAGATCAATAAGATGTGGACATATAAAGTTCCAAAAAAGGAAAACATGAAGAGTATGGAGTTGTGTGACATCTGCTTGAACTTTCTGTCTATAATGCAAATGGGAAGACTCATCTTCGAGAATTCTGAATTCCATGACCTGACCTTGAAGACCTTATGTTACAATTTAACAAAGGTATGTTGCCCGAAGGTCACCCTCTTTTTTGGCCTCCAGGAAGTTCATTAGTGATTAAAAATTGTCATCCAAGGTGAAGTATTAGAATAGACCTTCATAATACCTTCAATTACAGGCATAAAAGGTAAGTTGGGCATGTATCATTAGAAAGAAGTCAAAACCAGATCCTCAGTAAAGCGAGAATATGCGTGGTGAAATGGGTACATGGAAAACGTGTTTACAAGACAACCAAAGTTTTTGAAAAGTCTCGTAGCCCCCTAAACATGACTAGTCCACTACTATTTCTACAATCTTCATTGGGAGAGACAGAAGGCAGGATGCATCATCCATCTAAAAATTTTAAAGGAAACTACTACTTAGTAAGGCATAACCACGTTTTAGTATTATTCCAATTTTATTGGTTATATCTGAAGAGACATAAGACTAGTATTTTTGTTTTTTATCTGAATATTAAGAAAACTTCAGACTTAGTAATGCTTAAGTAAATTATTCTTTGTTCAGTTCTGGTTTTCGAAAGTTATCTGAACTGAACCTCTGATACCAACTGTCATGCCCCATATCCCGAATACCTAGAGACAGTTCCTTATTACATGATGTGCGGTTTATTACAAAAATCATGAACTGATATTTTTCACATCATGTCCTATACAGAGGATCATTACAGTTCAGGTTCAGGGAAACGAGCTACTTCTGACATACATCTTTGGTTAAAAACTGACACCTAAAAAATTTTAATCAAAAACATAGCGTGAGCATAAGAATGCCCAGAAATGGGTTTCAAAATAACATATTATATAAATTAAAACCTTTTGAAAACATTCAATAAAAATTTTCCATAAAACATTTTCTTTAGAAATGTTGTAACACATGTATCATAACTTAACATTTTGTCTGAGAATTAAAAGATAAGATTTCATAGAACACTAGAAAAATTACAAAAAATTATGCTCATTATAAATTAATAAGTAGGAACATTAAAACTTTAAGAGGAATGACATGTGAAAATTCTAGTAAATAATTTAAAACTAAGAGTATTACATGATCAGAGTTGCGCGTAAAAAATAATAACTCCAATTTCATCCTTTACTAACTGTGAAACATACAATGGAAAAAATTCTCTAAGTACTGCAAAAATAATATGCCATAACTTTTACTTCTTATGATTCAGATGAACATAATATCTTTAACAAAGAATATTCTACTAGTCGAATATTCTTCTGGTTAATTAAATTTAATTATCCTAACAAGGAAAGTTCATATGCCATACTATGTCAAGGCCTCATGCCAAGACCATAAACTCTGTGTCAAGTCCTCATCCCAAGACCATAAATCAAAATGGGAAATCCATATGCTAATTCCACATCTATTTTGTATCATGAGACCTACCAATGCATCGAGGGGCTATAGCGGGCCCCACCCGTCACATACTAAGTCCAATGCATACCTCATATCTCTAAATCAAAGTGCAAATACCACATTGATTTATTAAATTAATTATCACATATCAATCCAAGTGTCACATTTTACATGGTTACTTACTTCGCATTATTCAAAGTGTCTCATACCACCTTGAAAAATTTAAGTTCTCATTTCAAATTATTCAAAGTGTTACATACCACTTTGGATAATTAATTTCTTATTTCATAACTTATCATAAGTGATAAATAAATAATAAATTGATTGATTTATCACATAAATTAATAACATCACAACTCTTCCATAAACTTTCAATGCATTGGAATGCATGTTTTATGACTTCAAAATAGGTATTATTCATGCTCAATTCATGCATTGATAAATGGAAATGACAACAGAATAAATCATAATATGTCAGTTATTATTTAGATAATAATTTTCCCAATGACATGCATATACTAGTAAATGTTCTTTGCACCTGTGGTGTTGATTTAAAACACACAAGTAATGAATGGATGGGGTTACCACATAAAATGATAGTTCCTTAATTTTCAAAATCCTTGATTCCTAGAAATGAACATTTATAGTTTAAAATGACTAATTTTTTAATTAAGAGAGATGTCATTTTTACACATGCCATGTGCTGATAAATGGTCATGTATTAATAAATGTCCATGCCTTATGTTTCATTGCATATAAGGCCAATTGATTTGCAGCACAACATTTGTTTTATGTAAAGCATACATTCATGAGAATTTAATTAAACATATCAAAAACACACTTTAACCTCCGATGTTTGTTTTAGGCCATTTAAATTAAAATTATGGTTAAAACATATAGGTGCATACATATAACCATATATATATCTAATACGTATGTGTCACACCCACTTACATCGCTTTGAAGCAAATAGTCATCGAGTTTACAATCAAAAATATATTTGTATGGTGAAGAAAATCATGTAACCGCATACTTATATTTATGTACATATCTATATATTTGTCATGGATTTAAGTTTGACAAACATAAATTTATTAATTATGACCTAAATACTTCTCAAACAAATAAAATTTTGAAAAACAAATGATTCTCCTCATATGGAGAAACAGAAATTAGAGGATATAATTAGAATAAATAAATAAAATTCTTTAATCTAAATAATTTTTGTGCACCCTTACACAATAAAATTTATTTATTAAAATATATAATCTTCTCAATTGATTTAAAATTGGAAAAAATAGAGAGAACCATTTCAATTACGTAAATAAAACTTTTGAAAATTAAATATTTAAAAATTAACAGTCCCCCTTAAAACATATTCTAAAAACATTAAACACAATTATAAATAAATTTATTCCTTGAAAATTTTGATATTTCCAAGCTCAAAAAAATTTATATCACACACTTTCAATATTAATTGAATCAATTAAACTGTGAATAGTAACTTAATAAAATTAGACCCTTACAATTTAACTTTGAAACTAAACTTCAAAGTGGATAAAATCAAACCATCCCTTACACAACCTTAAATGAAACATTACTTTTAAAAATTAAAATAAATCCTTACAGATGAAGACAAATTTGATAATTCTCAGCTCATTTCCAATTTTAAATTCAATTACCCTAATTTGAAAATAATAATTCTCTTACAAAACATAATATCATAAAATAAATAAATGTTCGAAAGAAATATTTAACCAAGGAAAATTATAATGAACCCTTACACAAACTAAAGTTAAAACTTAACAATAAATAAAATATATAATCTCCTTATATGATTTGCAATAAAAAAAGGTGCAGAAAAACATTTTCATTGCATGAATAAATTTTTGATAAATAGATGTTTGAAAATAAATTGTATTTCCCTTACCTCAATTCAGATGCTTGGAAACACTAATCAAGGAAACAAAAACAGGGCATGTGATACCCTCAGCAACAAGTATAATGAAATCTAGAGAGTGAAAAACACTAAAAATAAAACACCAGAATGCAGTGATGAATTCAATTATAGGTTGACAGAGGAAAATGGGTTCACTGGTGTGTATAAATATATAAAATCAATGAATCTTCCCCGAGAAGCTTTGTGGAAAGATTGGTGATTGAAGAAAGAAAGCAAACATCACGAGAGATTCGATTCACACCCAAAAAAAGGGAAGATACCAAAGAAATAAATGTATATTTCTCAATCGGACTGAAAAAGGATAGTATTTGACAAAAGTAACATAGTAAAGTTAATTAATAAACCATAAATAGGAGAAAAGGAAACAATAAAGGAAAACATCACGCAGACACCAAACATTGACAGAAAATAGGGAATGCGATGTGCGGGGGTCGGACTTAATTCAAGATTAAAGACAAACATTTGAGTTACATCAAATCAGACACCTACCAATCAAAGATTTGAACACCATGAATAGGGAACCTATCTCACTACAATTACAAACCCTCACATGGATCTCTAAAGACACAGACTGTAACAAAAACCTGGGATAAACTTTAACTGCATGCCTTGAACACGTTGACCAGTGGCCAGCTCGACCCGGACAGCCATGCCTCTGAGGCCAAAGCCCTAACACGGTCTCTCCCGCTCGACCTCAACTCTCATGCCTCGCAACCTAACACCCAACACCGGACCCTACTCAATGCCACCACTGAGCTCACCCCATCCAAAGCCTCTGACATTCCCTTCCCTTAGGTTTTCTCGAAACCCTACAGCGTGATTCTAGGAATTAGGACCCCCCCTTGCGATGCGACACTCTCCTCATGGAACCTCAAATCCCTTCACAGGATTCTCCCATTTTTGTCCAAAAAATCAATCTATTTTATTATTATTATATTGTTACTATAATTTCTATTGTATCTTTATTCTATTATCATATATTATTAATAACTTTAAAAAATAAAAGTTCTTTATCTATTATACTTATTTTATCAATAATTTTAAAAAAGTAATTTTTATTATTACTAAATTATTTTATAAAACATATATTTATATATTTCATATTATATACTTATAACGTTATAAATTAAAATAAAAAATTAAAATTTATTATCTTGAAAAACATAGTAATTATTACTATAATTATACAAAAATATTTGTAACTTTTAAAACTTTTGTTTTAAAAAAAATTAATATTACATATATATATATATGATTCAAGATAACAATAATTTTTATTAAAAGATCATTCATATATGTGAACTTTTAATCATTCTATTAAAACGGTTATATATTTATAATTTTATTAAACAAATTTCAAAATTTTAATAATGTTATTAAACATTAATGAAAATTTTATAATCTAAAAATTATGTATATATCATATTTTCGATATATATATATATATATATATGCCATATAATTATTCATATAATAAATTAAATAATGTTCTACAGATATAGTGTACATATACATATATATATACATATCATATTTTAAAATATATATATATAACTCATATAATATATTAATTGTTTAAATAATTAAAATAGTTCACTTTTACAAAATAATGGTGTTAAAATATTTTAAATCAATATTTCTCAATGTCGTATATAAAATTATAGTGTTAGTTTTATATCATAATTATAATTCAAATCTAGTTTACATATACAGGTATATATATATCACGTCTTAGAATTAAACAACAATTTAGATATATTTATATATTAGTATAATTATTATTTAAAATTTTAAATAATTATTTTATGAGAAAAAATTATGTTTGATAAAAGTAGTTTTTTTTAAATTATTCCTTAAACAAAGTGAGATAACATTTACTTTGAAAACTGGACTGGTTAGTATGATAATTAAAACATAAAATTATTATTATTACACGTGAAAAAAGTTTGGGATGTCACATTATTCCCCCCTTCAAAGAATTATGTCCTCACAATTCTAAAATATTTGTACACAAACCAAAACAACATAAGAAACATGTCACTCTCGAGCTCCCTTTACCGAGAACACCACCCATGGTAGGGTGCTGATGACCTCAGGTGGATTCCTAAGGTAGTATTAAGCTGCTCGATTTCCTTTGCCCAAACATTCTAGGAATAGCTAGGGTCGAACCTATGCCTAAAGCAATCAGCCTTCCATAAAGAGGCATAAGAAGTGTGGAGGCCAGAAATGTCAGAGTGGACTAAATCCCTATAAGTCCAATGCACCACGTCGTGCTTGAAAATATTGATTTTGTAGGGTTCTCCATACATTCTAAAACTAAGGACTTGGAATAGGTAGGCTGCTTGATGGTCAACATCCAAAGCAGCTTCCAGAAATTTACCAATAGCTTGGTAGTTATCAGCCAAAGTGAATCATAGAAAAATAGCTTCATAATAATTTCCTCTCTTCCTATATGATTCAAATTGTTCAATTGCAATATGGTAATAGACCATATTGCTTCCTTGGTAAAGATGGAGGATGTTTGGGTGGTTCAACACCTGATGGGGTTGTTTACAAGTCATACATAAGTTGGAAAATGCTTGGTACTATTTGGAGCATTTCTTGAAAATTATAGTCTCTAACAGATCAGTATATAGTGATAAAATATTGGTTGGTGAACTCATATCTTTTATCTAAAATTTTTAAGAAATCAGCTTTCAGTGTGGAAAAACTATTTTAAAACAAAGACCCTATTTTATGAAGGTATACTTAATATATCATAACTAAAAATACAACATCATTCAATCGATCATGATTTATTAAACTTGTGGTATTACATTACCACTAACTCCCTCCATAAAAACAAAAGTACATATTTCCTCACAACCTCTAAAATGGTACTAGTTTCACCGGTGTTAATGATTTCCCAAATTTCCAATTAAACAGATCCCTAAGGCATTTCCAAATTCCTCAATCTCCTTGGTCCTAATGTAGCATGGGTAGTCTAGATCAATAATATGTGGACATCTAAAGTTCCAAAAAAAGAAATCATGAAGATTATGGAGTTGGGTGATATCTTCTTGAACTTGATGTCTATAATGCAAACGGGTAGACTCGTCTTAGAGAATTCCAAATCCCAAGACCTGACCTTGAAGACCGTAGGTTAAAATTTGATGAAGGAATGCTACCCGGAGGTCACCCTCTTGTGCGGCCTCTTGGAAGTTCAATATTGATTGAAAATTTTCAGCTAAGGTGAAGTATTAGAATAGACCTTCATAACACCTTCCCTTACTGGCATAAAAGGGAATTTTGGCATGCATCATTAGGAAGTAGTCAAAATTAGATCCTCGGTGAAGCTGGAGTATACGTGGGGAAATGGATACATGGTAAAGGTGTTTACAAGACAACCAAAGGTTTTCAAAAGTCTCATAGCCACCTAAACATGACTTGGCTACTATAGTTTCTACTATCTCTGTTGGGAGAGACAGAAGGCGTGATGCATCTGCCATCTGAAAATTTTAAAGTAAGCTGCTACTTAGTAAGGCATAACCAAGTTTTATTATTGTTCCAATTTTATCAGTTATCTACGAAGATACATAAGACTAGTATTTTCGTTTTTGATATGAATATTAAGAAAACTTCACACTTAGTAATGCTTAAGTAAATTTTTCTTTGTTCAGTTCTGGTTTTCCAAAGTTATCTGAACCGAACCTCTGATACCAACTGTCACGCACCATCTCCTGAATACCCGGAGCCAGTTCCTTTGGACATGATGTGCCATTTATTACAAAAATCATGCACTGATATTTTATACATCATGTCCCATATAGAGGATTGTTGTGGTTTGGGTTCTGGGAAACCAGCTTCTTCTCACGTACATCTATGGTTAAAAACTGACACCTGAAATTTTTTAATTAAAAAAGTATTATGAGAATACCAATGACCTATAAGGGGTTTCAAAATAACATAATATATAAATTAATACCTTTTGGAAACATTCCATAAAAATTCTCCATAAAAAATTTTCTTTAGAAATGTTGTAACACATGTATCATAACTTAACATATTGTCTGAGAATTAAAAGAGAAGATTTCATAGAACACTAGAAAAATTACAAAGAAGCATGCTCATTCTAAATAAATAAGTAGGAACATTATAACTTTAATCGGAATGACATGTGAAAATGATAGTACAGAATTTAAAAATAATAGTATTACATGATCAAAGTTGTGCATAAAAAATAATAACTCTAATTTCATCCTTTACTTATTGTGAAACATACAGTGGCCAAAGTCTTTGAGTACTGCATAAATAATATTCCATAAATTTTAATTCTTCTGATTCAGATGAACATAATATCTTTAACCAAGAATTTTTTACTAGTTGAATATTCTTCTGGTTAATTAAATTTCATAGTCATAATGAAGAAAGTGCATATGTCGAACAGTGTCAAGGCCTCGTGCCAAGACCATAAACTTTGTGTCAAGGCCTTGTGCCAATACCATAAATCAAAATGGGAAAGGCCTCAGCCAATTCCACATCCATTTTATCTCATGAGACCTACCGATGCATCGAGGGGCTGTAGCAGGCCCCACCAATCACATACTAAGTCCAATTCATTCCTCATATCTCTAAATCAAAGTGCACATACAACTTTGATTTATTAAATTACTTATCACATATTAATCCATGTGTCACATTTTACTTGGTTACTTGCTTCACATTATTCAACGTGTCCCATAACTCCTTAAATAATTTAATTTCTTATTTCACATTATTCAAAGTGTCCCATATCACTTTGGACAATTAAGTTCTTATTTCATATATTATCATAAGTGGTAAATAAATAATAAATTTTTTGATTTATCACATAAATTAACAACTTCACAACTCTTACATAAACTTTCAATGCATTGGAATGCATGTTTTAGGACTTCATATAGGTATTATTCATGCTTAATTCATATGCTGATAAATGGAAATGACAACAGACTAAATCATAATATATCAATTATTATTTAGATAATAATTTTCCAAACGACATGCATAAACTAGTAAAAATTCTTTGCACATGTGATATTGATTTAAAACACACAAGTAATGAATGGATGGGGTAACCACATAAAATGATAGTTCCTTAAGTTTCAAAATCCTTGATTCATGGAAATGAACATTTATAGTTTAAAATGAAAATTTTTTTAATTAAGACAGATGTCATTTGTACACAAGGAAAGTGCTGATAAATGGTCAAGTCTTAATAAATGGACAAGCCTTATGTTTCATAGCATATATAGCCAATTGATTTGGAGCGAAATATTTGTTTTATGTAAGCATACATTCAGGAGAATTTAATTAAACATGTCAAAAACATACTTTAATCACCCAAAATTGTTTTAGGCCATTTAAATTAAAATTCTGGTTAAAAATTATAGGTGCATATATATAACCATATATATATCTAATATGTATGTGTCCCACACACTTACATCACTTTGAATCAAATAGTCTTCGAGTTTACAATCAGAAATATATTTGTGTGGTGAAGAAAATATTCTAAACGCATGCTTATATTTATGTACATATATATATTTGTCATGGATCTAAATTTGACAAACATAAATTAATTAATTATAACCTAAATACATCTCAAACAAATATACATTTGAAAAATAAATAATTCTCCTCATATGAAAAACCATAAATTAGAGGATATAATTAGAATAAATAAATAAACTTCTTTAATCTAAATAATTTGTGTGCACCCTTACACAATAAAATATATTTATTAAAATATATAATCTTCTAAATTTATTTGTAGTAGGAAAAAATAGAGAGAACCATTTCAATTACGTAAATAAAACTTTTGATAATTAATAATTTAAAAATTAACAGTCCTCCCTTATATAATATTCTAAACACATAAAACATAATTGTAAATAAATTTATTCCTTATAAATTTTTTTATTTCCAAGCTCAATCAATTTTATATTACACACTTTCAATATTAATTAAATCAATTAAACTATGAATAGTAACTTAAGAAAATTAGACGCTTACAATTTAACTTTGAAACTAAACTTCAAAGAGGATAAAATCAAACCAACCCTTACACAACCTTAAATGAAACATGACTTGTAAAAATTAAAATAAATCCTTACGGCTAAAGACAAATTTGATAATTCTCAGCTCATTGCCAACTTGAAATTCAATTACTGTAATTTGAAAATAATAATTCCCTTACAAAACATAAGATCGTGAAATAAATAAATGTTAGAAACAAATATTTAACCAAGGAAAATTATAATAAACCCTTACACAAACTTATGTTAAAACTTAACATTAAATAAAATATATAATCTCATTATATGATTTGTAATAGTAAAGGTGAAGAAAACCATTTCCATTGCATGAATAAATTTTTTATAAATAGACATTTGAAAATAAATTTTATTTCCCTTACCTCAATTTTGATGCTTGGAAACACTAAGCAAGGTAGCAGAAATAGGGTATGTGATACCCTCATCAACAAGTATAATGAAATCCATATGGTGAAAAACACTAAAAATAAAACACCATAATGCAGCACTGAATTCAATTATAGGTTGACGGAGTAAAATGGGTTTATTGGTGTGTATAAATATATAAACTCAACGAATCTTACCCGAGAAGTTTTGTGAAAACAGTGGTGATTAAATAAAGAAAGAAAGTCTCATGAGAGATCCAATTCACACCCAAAAAAATGGAATATGCCAAAGAAACATATGTATATTTCTCAATCAGATTGAAAAAGGATAGTATTTGACAAAAGTAACAAAGTAAAGTTAATTAATAAACCATAAACATAAGAAAATAAAACAATGGAGGAAAATAAGACACGGAAACCAAACTTTGATGAAAAATAGGGAATGCAACGTGCGGGGGTCGGACTTAATTCAAGATTAACGACAAAAATCTAGGTTAAATCAAATCGGACACCTACCAATCAAAGATTCAAACAGCATGAATATCGAACCTATCTTTCCAAAAATTCCAAACCCTTACCTAGATCTGCAAAGACACAGACTGCAACAAAAACCTGGGATGAACTCTAACTACATGCCTTGAACACGTCGACTAGTGGCCTACTCGACCCGGACTGCCATGTCTCTGAGGTCGAATCCCTAATACGGTCTCTCCCGCTTATTGATGCCGCTCGACTTTGACTCCCATGCCTCACAACCCGACGTCAGACCCTACATGATGCCACCACTGAGAAAGCCCCATCCTAAGCCTCTACCATGCCCTGCCCTCGGGTTTGCTTTAAACTCTATAGTTTGATTCTAGAAATCGGGACCCCCCCCCCTTTTGGTGCGACACTCTCCTCACGGGCCCTCAAATCCCTTCACGGGATTCTCCCTTTTTTGTCCAAACAATCAATCTATTTTATTATTATAATATTTTTTCTATTATTTCTATTATATATTTATTCTATTATCATATATTATTAATAACTTTAAAAAGTCAAAAGTTATTTATCTATTATACTAATTTTATCAATAATTTTCAAAAATTAAATGTTATTATTACTAAATTATTTTATAAAACATATATTTATATATTTCATATTATGTACATATAACGTTATAAATTAAATTAATAAATTAAATTGTATTATCTTGAAAAACCTAATAATAATTATTATAATTGTACAAAAATATTTGTAAATTTTAAAACTTTTTTTTTTAAAGTTAATATTACATATATATATAATTCAAGATAACGATAATTTTTATTAAAAGATCATTCACATATGTGCACTTTTAGTCATTCTATTAAAATGGTTATATATTTATAATTTTATTAAACAAATTTCAAAATGTTAATAATGTTATGAGACTTTAATCAAATATTTATAATCTAATAATTATGTATATATCATATTTTCGAATAAAAAAATATATAAATCCCATATAATTATTCATATAATAAATTAAATAATTGTCTGCAAATATAGTGTATATATACATATATATATATATACATATCATGTTTTTAAAAATATATAAAACTCATATAATAGATTAAGTAATTTTTCGCATAATTAAAACGGTTCACTTTTACAAAATAATGGCCTTAAAATATTTTAAAGAAATAATTATCAATGTCATATATAAAATTATAGTGTTAGTTTTGTATCATAATTATAATTTAAATCTAGTTTACATATTCATGTATATATACATATCACATCTTAAAACTAAACAACAATTTAGATATATTTATATATTAGTATAATTATTATTTAAAATCTTAAATAAGTATTTTATTAGAATAAAATATATTTGATAAAAATAGTTATTTTTAAATTATTCCTTATACAAAGTGATATAATATTTCCTTTGAAGACTAGACTAGTTAGTACGATAATTAAAACATAAAATTATTATTAGTACATTTGAAAAAGTTTGGCGTGTCACACCGAGAGTGCCCGAAAAAATTGCTGGAAAAATATTAAAATATTAAATAGGACAGGCACACAATTTTCCTAAAAAAGTGGAATAACTTTTAAATAGGTGCCCCAATCAAAAATTGGAGGGCACTATTGCGTTCAGAGAAACGAATTCACCTTAGGTGGGGCCTAACATCGACCAAGGTGGGTCGACTACGAAAAGTAATTTTTGGAAGTTAAAATAAATAAAATAAATAAATTTTTATTTTATTTAATGGTACATGATGATGCAAGAATAGTTTTATTTTTAATAAACATTTTTATAGAATTCAGGGTTATCGTCATAACCCTATAATTCCTCTAAAAGCTGGAGAAGGAGCTCTCTCCAACGAACACCGGTGGATTGAGGATCGATAACGATGTGACCTCCATTATTCTTCAACAAATGATCCAAATTCTAGGTAGGGTGGTTGTTTCTTTGTGATTTCCCCGTTCTTTATTTCTAATAATGAAGACAGACTAATCCACAAACATATTATCCCATGAATCGCTCATATATTGCAGGAGGGATTTTTTACAGGTTTAGTGGGATTCAATTTAATCTGTTTTCTAACCCAAATCACTTGGATCTTGATCGTTGGTCAAAAATGCTTGCCCAATGATGTTAAACCCTTACTATGTGCATCTATCCCTCCATTCTTCATGTTCTTCACTGTTGAAATCCAATGGTTCCCAGCTCGACATTTTTGGGTGGTTCTGAGCATGACTGGACCCGCGAATTTGAGGAGAATTGACAACTGAGGCCACAGAAGGGTAGATTGGGTCATGAGGAATCCAGATCTATGATTGCACCAAATTCCAAGCATCATAGGATCCCTGGTGGTCCATGTAAGGGACTACTAGTGCGGGTCCATCATGGTAGTCTGGCGAGGCACAACGACAGCACTGGTGAGGAAGGCGGTGGTGGTTGGAGTAGTGTGTGGCACCGATGAGAAGAGGTGGCAACAGCTGGAGTGGCATGTGGCGGCTAGAGCAGTGGTGGCCAGAGGAAGTGGCAGGAGCAGCAAGTGGTGACTATACCAAAGAAGAGTGTGTGGGAGCTGCGGGACAGCGGTGTGCGGCACAACGTGAAGGACCAACGGGGTCGCGAGGGGGATATGGTGAGGTGGCCAAACAGATGCCAGTGTGGACACATGGAGCCCATGGTGGCAAAAAATCCATGGGGAAGGTGGAGATATTGGTCCAATTGCATGGGATGTGGTGTGGAACCATGTGGAGGAGAGGGGCAAGTGGTCAGGGAAAACCAAGTCCGGCAGTTCAATTGACCCGCGTTCCAGTGGGTCTAACCAGAGGAGTCAGGCTGCTTCAGCCGCCCAGTGGGACAAGTCATACTGGGAAGACCAGATTGGGTCGGGATGGCTGACGGGCCAGGCCGGGTCCGGTGGATCGTACCGGACACAGGTTAGACCTTTTTATTAAAATAGGCATAACTTTAAAAATGTGTGTCCATTTGATGATTTGTTTGCAACGGTGAGACCCTTGTGACAAGAGATACTATAAGTGAGCTTTTTTGACCTGATGGCTTGAGGAGTAGGTTCTCTCAGAATTATTGAACTATGAGTGGAATCTAGTGGCTGGGTATGAATTTGAGACTATGTGACTTTTAGACTACGTGACTTTCTAAGACTAAGTGACTTATCAAGACTACATTTCTTACCCAGAATATTTATCTTACTAAGACTACGTGTCTTATTGGGATAGAGTTTCTCATCAGGAAAATGTGTCTTATTAATACTAGTTGTTTTTTGGATTACGTCTGATAATCCTATTTTGCGAACTATAGACTTATACCTATGTGAGGTGACTATGTGTCTTCTTTTTTGTATACTTTGTGTACTTATTTTTGGTATACTTCATGTATTTATTTTTGATATACTTCATGTACTTATTGTTGGTATACTTCATGTATTTCTTTTTGGTATACTTCATTTATTTCTTAGTGGTATTCCTTTATGGTTTCGGGGTGCCCTACTGAGTATTGTATTACTCACCCCTGTATGGACTTTGCCCGCATGTGTTGCGTCTTGTGCAGAAGATCAATGATTTGACGGAGTCTTAGGTGGACGAGGATCAGGTGGTGCATAGAGGGACTAGACAATTGATTTCTGCTCCTATGTCTTTAGAGAGTTATCCAGTACCTTTCCATTCAGGTAGGGGTTTTTGTGAATGAGTTTCAAGAACTTGTAAATTAACATTTCCATACTCCTTTTTGGGTGGGCTTATATTTTGGACCTGACTACTTTCCAGTTTTCTATTGTTGTACTCTCTTGTTGGTATCTTAGTGTTATGCATGGTTGTTTACTTAATATTTTTACATTTCATCATTTTGGTCTTGGAGATGTGTTTGTGTGTACATGAACTTAGAAAAAGGCCTCTCATTTGTGGGATATTCCTACTCAGTGCTAGTTTCCAGCCCCTAGACTATTGGAGGAGGGCTTGGGGTAGTCATGGAACGGGCCCCTCTTGGAAGGGTTATGACAAGTTAAGATATGTTAATGTATCCCATGTTTGTGATATGAATACTTAGTGATAATCACTAGCCCCAAACCCATTAGATGTGGGCTTGGGGTGGCCTCTCCACTTACCATCAGTACAGGGGGTCCTCAGAGGGTCAGGTCATGTTAGAGTGGTATTAAAGGAGGTTCTATCATAGGGATGGTGATTTCAGTTAGTATTCATGTGAGGATTGTATTAGAAACTTAGGTTAATGGTGTTAATGGGTCTTTAGTGTAGGTAACAGGTCAGGAAAACAAGTGTAGGTGGGAGGATTGATGTATAATTTCTCCAAGACTCTGATAACCTATTTGTTGACCCAAAACCCTAAGACATCAATTACGGGGTACAAGTATGTTGGTACATAAACCATATAATGGTTAGTTATGACCTTTAAGATCTATTCATGTCGGTTCATCCAGATATTCTCAACCCTTTTGGGTGCAACCTATTTATTTTTGGATGCCACTTATTGATAATCAGTTAGTATTTGGAGGTAGGGCTATATAAAGAACCTGCCTGTAGTTAATCCTCTCACCACCCAGTAGTGACCAATGAGGTTTTTTTCTTAGGACTTGGTTGAAAGGTGATATCACCCCAATATTTGACGTAGAAACTCTTCCCTTATAATTGATGAAAATATTTTTTATGGATCAAATGGTAGTTCGCTCTGAGTTAGACAAGAATACCAATGTATTTTTTACGCTTCAAGCATTCAATGGTAGAGACCTCATGAGTTTGTGAGGAAAACATAACCCTTGGGTAATAGGGGATCAACTAGAGTCTAGGACTCGCTTATTTATCTGGTTCGGATTTATACTATCAGATGTTGGTTCATGTATTGAACTTACTTTATGTAAATGTGAGCTGTTGGTGGATGATGTTTTCCTCAAAATCATGATGGGACTGCTCTTCCATTGGTATATTTTGAGATATTTTTTGAGATATAATTATCATTAGAGGATGTTGAACCTTTAAAAAGGTTTCATAGTCATGTTTAAGCACACATTGGAGTAGTACGATTGTATATATTCATGGAAGTGCACCATGGCTAGGGGAGAATGTGAGTTTTCACTTGAATAAATCTATAATTGTGTTGTAGCTAAACATTCCATGTCATGGTTGGTGGATCTGGGTAACTTTTTTATATAGACCAAGATATTTTCCAAGTGGTTTTCATTGGATAATAGATTAGAGTACTAAAAACATGATCTATGGATAGTGGACACAATGGATTCTTAGGCTTAGGTGGAAATTAAAGTAAACTGAAGTGCAACTTTAGACTATTTTCCCATGGACCCTAATGTTTTTTTCATAGGCATGCATTGTACACCTAGTGCCATGTGATTGGAATTTGAAATATTCTAATGGAACCTCAAGCAATATATTTTTCATCCATAAATCTTCCATTATTGATGAGCATTATCCACTCATCCTCTTGGTAGAGTGAGTTTACCTCTGTTGGAGGAAGTGGCCTTTTTGAGAATGAATTTGTGATAGGGGGTGTGTAATGGAACCCACCGCATTATGAATTGGTTACTCTCTATGGGAATCATGAGGTGTTTTCATTTTCATAGTTGTGGTGAATTATGTCTGCAATAGTAATCAAGAACCCTTGGTAGTGGAAAACAAAGTCAACCCTCTGGTTTTCAAGTTAGTCACTCATCAGTTAGTGAACTGGGATTTTTGTTTCTTGTGTGCAGAGAAGACATTACCTCCCTATAAATGTTGATGAATGTCTGAACTCTTCCATAGGTTTATCTATTATTTACCCTTTTTGAGAAGATACTGCATGCAACGACCCACATATCAGGAATGATGAGCATCCTTTTGGAGTTGCGATGTAGTGAACTGAATCTATCCTTTATATGATTCATGGGGGTATTGTACAAGCAGTTGTTTCCATAATATGGGTTACTATTTGGAAAATGATATGTTACTTGCATTATTTCAATGGTGTTTTCCTCACACCTTTCTTTTGTATATAAGATGATATGGGTGTGATGTTATCATGTACTCATGTGGGATCAAATGTTCTTAAATGACGCAATAGATGGTTTTTCTATAAAGGTGTAAATAACCTTATCCACCTCCTTAGGTAAATAGATATAGAAACCTATGATTATAATACAAGGATATTATATGTTTTTAGTTTAATATTCATTGAATTATATAATAACATTTTTGAGGACCATAATATTTTAGTGAATTTGGAAACTCGGAAACATAATCATATAACTTGGTGAAATATCTTCAACATCTCCCATAAAGATCTTCCCCTTTAGTACTATTTAAAATAATACCCTACTTAAAACCTTTATTCATAACCTAGGGAAAGGAAACATAAGAAAGGGTGAGATAAAATACTTAGTAAGGGTAAATAAGGAAGATATGTAAGCATTACATAAGCATAAGGGTATGAGAACTTGATCATAACATTGGAAAACAATAGCTTGCATATGAAAGATCATAAACATGAATCATGTCATAAATATTGGCATATCCTAAGACATGAATCAAAAGAAAATCAAATAACATGAGTCATGAGAGAATAACTTTTTCATAAGACATAGACTTGTGGCATACACATCAGCTTATAACATTGTAAACATTTGTAAATATAAACAAGTTCAATCATTAAGTTAAGTAAATGAAATCAAGCCCTCAGGTAAACATACAGACATACAACCAGGTCCACTCATAAGATTGTGAACATATAATAAAGTTCATGCATAAAATTTTGAACATGTAATCAGGTTCATGAATAAAATTGTGAACATGTAATCATATTCACCCGTAGGTGGCAACACCTCCTAGGTGAGACACACCACCATCCCTAGTGGCATCCCTATCTTACAGTAATGGGATCATTAGAATTACAGACCTATATTATTAAACCGGGTTCACTCTCATTTGAGAACTATATTACTAAACTAATTTCACTCCTCATTCCAGTATTTTCTATCTCATTAGATATATAAATTTTTACCCAATGCATTGGAAGGAAATATAGATCCAACCCATCACATAATTAAATCATACATATGTATTCCACAAGAACATAAACATTCATCATTTCATAACCCAGGAAATGAAATGGTTACCATAAAAATTTCATAATAACATAACCTATGTAAAATAGTGAGGTTTCATAATCATTTCATCATAGAATAACCCATGAAAATAAGTGGTTATAATAATCATTTTATCATGATATAACCTGTGGAATAGAAACAGGTTTCATGAACAACCTGACATATAAAAAATAAACCATTCAAAGAAAAAATAAGAATGGTTTCCCTAGATCATATACCTAGTAAATAATAAACTATATCAAAGGATTTTATTTTATATGGATAAGTATTTTTATACATCTCTTAAATCATTTCTTAAGGAAAATAACCTTTCTTTGAAAATAACTTTTTAAAACATAAAACATTTTCAAAATCCATTTACTTGAAAACCACTTTGAAAACTTATAAATTGATCTTTAGAAATCATTTAAAACATTTCTTGAGGAAAATATCCTTTTCTCTTTGAAAATTTATCTTTAAAACATAAAACATTTTGAAAACCTTTTTCTTTTAAAATAACATTGAAACCTTATAAAGGAGGATTTGAAAACAATTTAAAATACTTTTTAAAAATAAACATTTTCAAAATAATTTTATTTGAAAATAACTTTTGAAACTTATAAATTAACCTTTGAAAATAATTTAAAATTCTTTTTAAAACATAAAACATTCTCAAAAAATCCTTTTCTTGGAAAATAATCTTTGAAACTTTTAAATGAAAATTTGAAAATCATTTAAAACGCTTTTTAAAATATAAAACATTTTCAAAATTATTTTACTTGAAAATTATCTTAAAATTTCATTTAAAAACATTTTTGAAAACATTTTTAAAAAACATGGTTTTGGAAGAAAATATATTTCCAATCAAAGATGGGAATAAAGTTGGATTTTCTTAAAAAACATTTTCTTAATTATTTTAAGTACCAAAGAGTATAAAAAAGGTACCACTAAATAAATATGTAATTTCTAACCATATGATAAGTAAATTAATTATAATTCTTAAGATATTTATTATAATATATCATCAATAGAATCATAATCATAAACAATCCTGATAAACGATGGGATTGTAACAATAAACTCTTACCACTTTGGTAACTTTGAATCATAATCCCCACAAAATAATAACATCAAATTAATCTTAAAATATAATTAATAGAATTATATTCATGATATAAAATGTCAAAGGTGAATTATATATACAACTTATAAAATATTATAGGTGCATAACATAACATGTGTCTCGAAGAAGAAAAATTGAGACAAATATTCCTTACAGATTTGGTAACTTTTGAACCGTAAACCCCATAAAATAGATATAATCAAATGGATATGAAAATAAAAATAAATTTTATTATAGGAATCATAATATAAATTAATGGGTATTATAAATACTACATAGAAGAAAGAGGTGGTGAATATATCATGTGTCTCACAAAAGTAAAAAGGGAGACGAAAATCACGTACCTTAAGTCTTGACTCTCATCGTACTCATTCAAACATACTATATAATAAATTAATTTTATTATACATCTATAAAAGAACCAAATTCATATATATCATATCATATATTATTTTCTTGTGACCTTTTATTACCTATTTACTAACAATTCTATTTTAAAGTTAAGTTTTGGGTAATAACTCCTTTGTTTTTCGTACATGTTTTGACTTGTCATTTTTGGTCCTATTACTTAAATAATGGTTTAATCATATAAATAATGTAAAAAATTATATAAATATCATATATATTCATTATATAGGTATTTATCGTATTCCGTAAAATTTTGTGATAGGAAATGGAATACACCCTTCATGGAGATAGTAGGTCATACATACGCATGAATGTTGTTTCCATTTTATTGTTGTATTGAAAGAAAGAAAAGTAAGTGACATATATATATTATCATTATAGTATAATTTTCATGTCATATATATCTCATATGTTTATTAAAGTCATACTTAATATATTCCATGTATAATGTGAATGAGTCACATCGCTTCATTAGGTGGTAGTCTGTCGTACACATGAATGAAGTTATCATGTTCCCACAAAATGAAAATCATGAATTTATGTATGATATAATGATTAAAGAATCATAATTACATCATAAATATAATATATATAATATATAAATTTTATTTCCATCATTATTACCAACCTTGAAAGGTGGTAATGGAAGAACATATGACATTGGTTCTCGAGGCGGTAGTCTGTCGTACACTTGAATGATGATTTTGCAACCCATTTGATGGAAGTGTGTATGTTTTTAGGTAATTACCATAAAATAACAACATATAATTATATATATGATACTTAGGGAATAATATAGTCAATATATAAAAATAATTTAAGGGGTTTCAGGAATAAATAAAACAAAAACATTTGTTGATGAACATTACCTTTTCTTCAGGTATCTCCTTTTGGTTTGCACCAAAGGCCTTAATTGTATGTATTTATGCCAAAATTAAGTCATATAATATTAGAGTAGTTAAGTTGGGAAGTTATTTGGGTATTTATTAGCCGAACCAAATTTTTTGAGATGTGTGAAGAATGGGGGAGAGTGAGTTCTCTTTTATAGTTGAGGAGTGTCATTCTGGTAAATACTCAAAAGTATTTAACATTGGGAGGTATACCTTACCTCATGTGGATCTAAAATTGAATAATAATGTAGTTTAGAATTTATTTTTTCAATAAAAACCTCCACCACAAATAAATAAAGGCTTTTTTTATAATTTTATTCCTTAACTTCTAAGTTCCCAATTTTTATCATTTTGGTTTTTATTAAGGTAACTAGTTTTCTAACCCAGGTAATTTCTCCATTATGAATAAATTAAAGTTATAATTAGAATAAAATTTAGACCCACTGATTATAAAATTATATATATAATTTATAAAATAAAAAACTCATACTTGTTAGAAATTGATTTTAACAGAAGCGCAAGTAACTCACAAAATCGTTAAATTAACCCAAACTGCGCTAACAAAGTTTTTACTATTTTGGGGTAAATATGTTTATTATAAAAAGATAAATTCGTCCATTAATGGACCATATTTTAATTTATTAACATTTAATATCCATTTTTATAATATGGTATATTCAGTAATTTTAAATCAATTAATAAAATATCATTTATTATAAAATAACATTAATGTCAATTTTGACATTATTTATTTAATTTGAATTTAAAAATATCAATAAAATAATGAAATTTGAATATATTAATTTCACACTAATGTAACATGATATATTCATCTAAAAAATTAATGTATGATAATATTTCATTGAATTTACTTCACATTTAATATTTTTAGTATTATTTGTTTTTATTAATTATTAACAAAATAATTCATGCATTGGCGTTTCTTCAGTATTTAAAGTAATTATTGAATACCTAAAAATGTAGAATAAATTATCATAATAAAAAAATTCATTTACCTTTTAAAATAATATTTATAACTAAGAATATGATATTTTTTCCCTATCCTAAATTTTTATATATATTAAAGGAAATGAAGGTTCCTTTTTTGTCTTTTCATTACTTACCTTATTATATGAGTCACTTTCATGAAATAATATCCCTAATAACTCAAAAAATTGATAATAAGGTGGTAAGGGTCTAAATATTTCCATATAATGGGTTTTGGACAAGTTAGTAGGTAATTTTACACCTTATATTCTAATTTCAACTACTAAGTAAATAGGTTTTTACCTTAATCACAATAATTAATTTTAATTATTTTCATTAATCACTTTGGTTAAAAATTAAGTTGGATTTATTAGAAATTATATATTATTATGATTCCAAATATTGAATCCATTTTTTTAAATTCAATTTACATAAGTGATATAATTTAATTTATAATTAATCCCTTAGACGTGACGAGAAAGTGGGTTTTTAAAGTAAAAATGTTCAAAAGTGTGAAATGTTTTTATATCAAAATTAAATATTAAAATGAGTCCAATTACCTAAATTTGATTAATATATGTATAATTGAACTATTGATTCTTTAAAACCAATTCAAAATATATTTTATCAATATAAATTATTTAGATGAAAATATGGATTTCAATGAAAATTCAATATTTTCCAATATTCATCAAAAAAATGAAACTTCTCAGAAAAATATCGAAAATTCACCATAAGATAATTTTGATATTATAATTTCAAAAATAAAGTTTATTTTTTCAAATAAATTTTAGAAAAGTGGTAAAATTAAATTTTAAATTATGTGTGTCAAGCAAGATCAAACTGTCTTTTAGAAAAGATATTGTTTTACAAAAAAACATTTATTTTTCTTTTAAATGATTTGTATCTTATTTATTATCAAATAATAAATAATAAACATGTGAAAAAATTATATTTTCATAATTTAGTTAATCATATTCATTTCCATTATTCCAAGGGTTGGGCGATAACTATTATATTAAAAAATAATATAAATATTATATTATAGTTTGGTAAAACTCAATCTTTCATGTAATGCAAGCTATCGAAGGGACTCAGTATTGTGTGTAACACAATAAAAACTTGGTGTTTTATGTAGCGCAAGTTTAACTTGGTGTAGTGTGTAATGCAATCCATCAAAAAAATTAATTTATTCAAAAATAATAATTCATAAAAACTCAATGTGTTACATTATACTCCCTTAAAATGAATATTGTCCACAAAATTCATATGGGTCATCAAAGGCTTAATACTTGAAAAATAATTCCATAGAGACCCACATCCTAAAAATTAATAATACACTTCCTTTAAAAAATAAAATTTTGAAACATAATGGTTACCCAAAGTAACTCATTATCAGGTTTCCACATAGAAGAATATAGGTGTGAAGTGAAAATATGCACATAGAAGAGAAAAATGACACCCAAATACAAAGGGAGGATTATAGAGAACATGGTTAGGATAAAGTTAATGAAACAAAATCCATAAATAAAATATTCTTGAAAAGGTTCATTAATATCATCAAAAATGAGGATAATAGGATAACATTTTATTTCAAGAATTTTCATGAGAAGCTACACTTTATTCATAAGCGTAATATCACCCTTTGGTTTTGCCTTAATCAATTTACACTTCATATATTACTCCAAGAAATGAAGGTTAATTTTTTATTCCTGAATCACTAATGTATCATAAGATCCATAAAAATAATTATAATTCATTATTTATATCTTTAGTTATCATCACAGTAAAATAGTTACCAAAATTCATGCACAAATATTCATATGGTGAAATAATACATTAATCTCTGAAACCCAATCCAATGTTCAAATTAAACCATTCCATAAATGTTTAGCCTTATGATCCTTCCAAAAGATTAAAATTCAAAACTTGAGAAAGAAGGTGACTGAATTTCTCAAAATCAAATTAACATTAATCTCGTATATATCATAAATCATCTCTTGACTGTCACATACCAAACATGTGAATACATTCATTGTGTATTCTCTTTGAACATGGTAATAACCTGAATTACCATAAAACCTTAATGAAAACAATTATTCTTCATCATTCCTTGAATAAAACCAAAAATTATTTAATATATTCTATAGATCCAATAATTTTGTAAACTCCACCAATGATAACATAAAATACTTTGCCAAAAATACTTTATCAGTTTTGAGGTCATCGATACTATCCAATTTACATTACCAAAATCAATAATCTCTTTATACAAACTAAACACCATTTTATCAGCATCTAAAACATATTAAGGGAAACCTTCCCATAATAAAAAAATCATCTTGAAATTAAATAACTTTTCCATTACATCAATATAATTCAACATATTCATTCAAATCCTTAATTAAATCTTATTATGAACAATACTTACAAGATTTATAATTCTTGAATCCAAATACATAAATAATCCAATCATCCCACATCCTTCTCAAACCATTAACTATGATTCAACATCTTATTCCATAATACCCCTTTTCTAAAATATGAAATATGAATCATGTCTTCTCAATTGAAAGGGAATCCCCAGGTGTGGTCTTTTAGAAACCTCCACACCAGGAAACCACCCTCCCCATAAAGGGATCACTCTTGAGAGATCCAAAACCAGGAAGGATTCATTACTTGCTGAGATGGTAGAGTATCCCATAGGGTGATGACCTGATTGGTGATAGTTCTACATAGCAATTTGTCACCACAGGTGGGTCACACCTCAATTAACCCTTCATGTTATTAACCGGGCGACCTGACAATACTAGTATATCCTAGGGGAAGAATAAATTCATCCAAGAGTGGACTCCCAGGATTCAAACCCTACAACTCCCAAAGAATGATGTTGTTTACCCCTCTCCTTCACCACTACACCACCGCCGAAGCCGCGTGAATCATGTCATAACATTCATCAAAAATAAATCTAATCATGATTATAAACAATACTATTAAGATAGTACATACCTTTCATATATTTTTTGTGGTCTCTTCATCATCAACATCAAGACCTTTACTCCTAAAACCTTTATGATTTCTTTCAAGATATTTTGCCGTAAAACATTTATTTTCATAATGCCTATACTTTCCACACTTAAAACATTACACTATTGATAATACCTTAGGAATACCAATATTATCATCCATTTCATTAACTAAACTCTTCATTTTACTTATGAATTAATTATTCTATGTCCTTCTTCACCACACATAATACATCTTCTCATTACTTTGAGACGTTTCCTTGAGCCCTTCTTCCCACATTTATGAAATATAAGAAACTAAATCTTCATTCCTCTATGGTTACCATCACCCGATCTCATAGAGAACACTTTCCTTATATTCTTCAGTGGGTTTGATAGTTAGTTAAGGTACATGTTTTTATTCATGAACTATGAAAACTAATTAGGAATAATTAAAAAATAATTTACTCTGGTCATTATTTCATTTGGATGCTCATCAAAGAACATTTTTTCATGTTTAATGTTAACCTAGATCCTTCTAACTCTCATCATTGACTATAACCAAAAAATAGTGTTAAAAACACTAATCATATTGGAAAACCACATAATCTTGAAAAAAAAACTTATACAATGTGTAAATCATAACACATCCTTTTTTAATATATGACACATTAGGTTAATTTTAGGTTATTATTCATAAATAGTTTTTGAATTTCCAAAAGTATATCCCCTGAGAGTGTCAAACTAGGTGTGTAGCAAGGCACATTGTCATACACTATTTCCTGGTCAATTCTAGTTCAATATGGTGTTTTCAAGGTTGTTACCCCTATGTACATCTATACCAAAACCACATCCACTTATAGAATCTAGAAAGGGATGTAATTTCTTGTAAACTAATCTCTCAATACTTTACTAAAATTTAATTACATTTTCCAAAACTTTACTCTCCTTATACTTATCCTTAGAGACATACCTAGAAATATCCTTAGTAATATCCTTAAGGATCTCACTAATGTTTTCTCATCTTAGTTTCCAAAGGTTAACTAAAAATTTACCTTGATACCAACTATAGTGACTCGGGATTCTCATCCATGGATATTACATCTTCTTATTAACATTAATTTCATTATAAAAACACATTACTAAGGACCATAACAGCTTAGTGCCTTTGGAAACTTGGAAACATAATCTTATAACTTGGATAAAGATCTTCAAAATCTCCCATAAATATCATCCTCTTTAGTTCTCTTTACAATCATTCCCTACTTAAAAACTTTCTTCATAACATGGGGAAAGTAAACATAAGAAAGGGTGATCTCAAATACTCATTAATGCTAAACAAGAAAGATACATAAGCATGAAATAAGTATCAGGGTATGAGAACATGAGAATAACATTGGAAAACCATACCCTGCATGTCAAAAATCATAAATATGAATCATGGAATAAAGATTAGCATATCATAATACATAAATCACAAGAAAATATAAGAATATGAGACATGAGAGCATGAAATTGGCATAAGAATTATACTTATGGCATACACATCAGTATATAACATTGTGAACATGTGTAAATAGAAAATGATTCACTCATTAATTTAAGGACATGAAATCAGGCCCTCGCATAAACTTATGGAAATGTAACTAGATCCATGCATAACATTGTGAACATGTAATTAGGTTATTTCATAACATTATGAATATATAATAAGGTTCATTCATAACATTGTGATCATGTAATTATGTTCATGTATATACATCTACACCTCCTGGGAGGGACACACCACCATACCCAGTGGCAGCCCTATCTTACTGTATTGAGATCACTCATGTTTAATCTTTGTATTACTGAACTAGGTTCACTCCCATTCCATCCCTAGATTAATGAATCAATTTCACTCCTCATTAAAATCGTTTCTATCTCATGAGACATATAAATCTTTACCCAATGAATTGTAGGGAGATATAGGTCCCACCTATCACATAATGAAACCATACATATATTTTTCACAAGATCATAAAAATTCATCATATCATAACCCAAGAAATGAAATGGGCATCATAAACATGTCATCATAACAAAACCTATGGAAAAGAGACATGTTTCATAATCACTTCATCATATCACAACCCGCGAAAATAGGAGGGTTTCATAAGAATTTTATCATGATATAAATCTTGGAAGGGGAATGGGTTTCAAGAACAACTTTTCATATTAAACATAAACCATTAAAATAAATAACAAGAATGGTGTCCTTGGATCATATCCCCAATAAACAATAAAAAATATCAAATGATGTCATCTTAGATGTAGAAGGATTTTGATAGATCACTTGGATCATTTCTTAAGGAAAGTAATCTTTCTCTAAAAATAAATTTTTAAAACATAAAACATTTTTAAAATCTTATTATTTGAAAAAAAATTAAAACTTTTAAGAATTATTAAAAAAATTCTTTAGGAAAATATCCTCTCCTATTTGAAAAACACTTTTTAAAACATAAAACATTTTGAAAGCCTTTTTCTTTGAAAATAACCATGAAAACATATAACGGAATATTTGAAACCCATTCAAACAATTTTTAAAACATAAAACATTTTAAAAATCCTTTTATTTTAAAATAACCTTTTAATCTTATAAATTAATCTTTGAAAATAATTTAAACACTTTTAAAACATAAAACATTTTCAAAATCCATTTCTTTGAAAATAAATTTTGAAACTTATAAAAGAATATTTAAAAATAATTTAAAACACTTTTTAAAAAACGAAATATTTTCAAAATCCTTTAACTTTAAAATTATCTTAAAATTTCATTTAAAATAATTTTTTAAAACATTTTTACAAAAAGTATTTTTGGAAGAAAACAGATTTCCAACCGAAGAGAGGAATAAAGTTGGATTTTCTTAAACACGTTTTCTTAATTATCTTAAGTAAAAAAGAGTGTTAAAATGGTAAAATTACATAAATATGTCATGAATAACCATAGGAGAATAAAATTTATGATAATTTTTGAGATATGGATCATAATATTTCATCAATGGAAGCCTAATCATAAATAATCCCAATAAATGATGAGATTGTAACAATAAACTCTTACCACTTTTGTAACTTTGAATCGTATTATCCATGAAATAATAATATAAAATAAATCTTAAAACATAATTAAAATAAGTATATTCATGATATAACATGTGAAAGGATTATTATATATACACCTCATAAAAGAGTATAGGTGCATAACATAACATGTGTTTCAGAGAAGGCAAATTGAGACAAAATTCCCTTACAGATTTAGTTGAACTATAAACCCCATGAAAGATATTTCCTCAAAAGGATATTAAAATAGAAATAAATTTGATTATAATAATCATAATATACATTCATGGATAGTATATACACTACATAGAATAAAGTGGTGATGAATATAGCATGTGTCTCACAAAAGTAAAATGTGAGGTGGAAATCCCTTACCTTAAGTATTGAATCTCATCGTAGTCAATCAAAATTCATGTATAATAAATATAAGTTAATTATTAATCTATAAAATAACCATATTCGTATATATCATATAATATATGGTTTTTTTTATGTCCATTTATCACATGTTTATTAATGATTCCATGTTAATGTTATGTTTTGGGTAATAACCGCTCTGTTTTTTCATACATGTTTTGACTTGGCATTTTTTATCCTCCTACTTATATCATGGTTTAATAATATACATAATTTAAATCATGGAATAAATATAATATATATTATTTAAATATATATTTATATTATTCCCTAAAATTTGGTGATAGGAAATGGAATACACAGTTCATGGAGATGGTAGGTCGTACGCACGCATGAATGCTATTTTCATTTTCCTATCATATTTAAAGAAAGAAAAGTAATCGACATATATATTATCATTCCATAAGAATTATTATTTCAAATATATCACATATGTTTATTAAAACTATCCTTAATACATTTCATGTATAGCATGAATGAGTCACATTGCTTTTTGAAGCAGTAGTCTGTCGTACACATGAACAAAGTTATTGTATTCCCATAAAATGGAAATCATGAAGGTATGTGTTATATAAAAATTACATAATTATAATTCCCCGATCTTAGAAGCTTAGATCTGGTGCATTATTACATTACATTAGCATGATTAAATGGATTTAAAACCCAAAGGACCATTCAGTTTAACAGTATTAGAAAACAAAATTACATACATGATACCCATAATACATTGGGAAAACAAAATAAAACATGCTATATAATAAACTGAAATGAACTTCATCATGAATGATTATTCAAAGATTTCTTCTTCATAACCTGGGGAAAGAAACATAATAATGGTGAGAAAAATGCTCAGTAAGGGGAAGTAAAGCAGAAGAAATAATGAATCCATAGGAATAATTTAACATGTAAAGGTAAGTAACTAATAACACATGCCATTAAAAAACTAGATAATGCAATATCAATATGGCAAGGTAAGATACTGAAACTCATGCCATATAACTCAATAAATTGAGAATAAAATGTATCCATAGATATATCAATGAAAAATATCATGGATGGATAATAAGTAAATATAAATAAGGTAAATTCTTTATTTATCGACGTCATGTCTGAGGTACATTAAAACCTATTACCGTCAAGACCTTTCACAAGACGGTTTAAAACTACGGATATAAACCCATTTAATTTAACCAACTAATTTGTCTCATGAGAACCTCTCGATGCATCAAGGGGATACATAAATTTCAGGGCCCCACTCATAAATATTAGTCCAAAGCATTCCTCATAACAAATAATCAAATGAAAAATATGCCTTATCAAATATCTGTATTGAATAAAGAATATGATTTTATCAATAATTTCCTAAATAATCAAATAACTATCAAAGTAGATACCATATGTAATATGTTATATGGTTTAGGCAATACTAATATCCATTGTATGAGATTATGCATATTCAAGTAAATTTATAACAAAAAAATTTACAATAATGTGATTGTTTCAAGATAATTTTAACAAACACAAAAGTAAGTGAGATTTTAAAGATAATAATTAATAATATGTTTTAGGAAATTAATCATTAAATATCCCAATGTGTCCCATAACAATTGAAAATTTTAATTAATAATACCCATGAAGGAAATTTTTTCATACCAGGAAGGAAAAGGATTCATGATATAATGTCTAAAAGTGAAAGTAGATACACTAAACAAAATAAGTGGTGTACATGGCGTATGCCTTGTGAAAAGAATAGTAAGACAAGAATATCTTACCTTAACCTTATTTTGTTGTGTGGTATTTATCCTCCTTTATAATGGATAAAAATATGTTACCAACTTATACCATAACCATACTCATGTTTATAATATCATATATTAACTTCTTATAATATTTTATTACTCGTTTGTTAAAACTCTTTCATTATTTTGACTATTTTAGGTGTTAATTGCCTAGTTCGTCGAGTTTGTTTTAACTTGTTATTTGTTGTTATTATCAAATTTATAATGGTTCATTATCTAAAAAATTTAAACCTTGATGTTAATATCATATATATATCCAATATATATGTATCTATAATAGTCCATAATATTAGGATACTAGAAATGAAGTGCACCATTCATAGAGACGGTAAGTCATACGTACGCATGAACACCACTTTCATTTGATTTTTGTGTTAAAAGAATTAAGACTAAATGATACATATTTATATTATAATTATAGTATAATATATATGTTATATATTTTACATATTTTTATTAACACCATCCTTTATATGTTCCATGTATAGAATGAACGAGTCATATCACTTTGAGGGGGCAGTAGTCCACACTTCTTCAAACGAAATCATCGTATATACACAACTTGGAAAGCATAAAGGTATGTTCTAAATGAAAATTATAGAAGAATAAATACATTATAAATAACATATATATCATATATAAACATATTTTCAATCATAATATCCAACACGATATGTGGTAAATGAAAAATGACCAATCATCATTTTGTGAGGCAGTAGTTCGTTGTACAGAGAAACATTATGTTCATTATCCATTAGATGGAAGTGTGTGCAAGTGTAAGTATAACCTTTAGCATAAAAACATACAATTATATTTAAGATATTTTTTTTATTTAAGAATATAATAAGAATATTATATGGATTTGATTGTGAAAATGAAACTAAAAATCTTGAGAGAAGACGTTACCTCTTAATTGGGTAACTTCTTTTGGTTTTTACCAAAAGGATTCCTTGAAAATATTTCTACACAAATGGATGATTATAATTATAGGTTAGGGATTATAGGAGAATATTTTGTTAGGTATTTCCCAAACCTAATAGTTTTTATAAGTGTGAAGAAGTGGGAGAGGTGGCAGCCTTTTATAGGGAAAGAAAAGGATTCACTTGGAATTTTTGGAAACAAGTTAGGTATACACAGGTTCTTAACAAATAAAAAGTCATAAAATTATAAAAACTCAATAATTGAAATTTTATGTTCAAAATATTGCCATAAAATGGGTGTTGTACAAGTGGATAGTTCATTTGGGCCCCTAAGATTATGGTTTAGTCTCTAATTAAGCTTAATTTGACCTTAATTGTTGTGATTAATTTTAATCACTTTTACTAATCTTTTTGGTCAAAAATTAACATGGTATTATTAGAATATAAATATTTTAATGATTATAATGTTCTATGTAATATTTTATAAATTCAATTTATAGAAGCAGGAAAATTAAGATTAATGCTAATCTCATATATGGATGAATTAACTGGTTTAAGTAGAAACATTTTTGAAATATTGTTAAGTTTTTATATTCAAATTCAAAGTGAAATTTATTATAATGAAATAAATCATATTAATATCAGCTTAATTGATCTAATGTGACTTTAAAACCAATTTTAAAAAACTATTTAACATTAATAATTATTTATAAGAAAAGGCAGTTTTTAACTAAAATGCAGTATTTTTCACTATTCATAAAAAAATGAAGTTTCTTAGAAAAAAACCACAAATACACCCTAATATAATTTTGACATTATGAATTCAAAAATTAATTTTATTTTATCAAATTCAATTCACAAATTTTTAATAATTCATATTTAAAATAGGTTCACCTTTAAAAGGCGGTAAAAATGTCTTAATAAAAATATAAGTTTTTATGTGTGAACTAGGGTTTGTTCTTATCTTATACTTATCAAATTAATTGGATGAATATAAAAAATATGTTATTAAATATATAATATATATATATAATTTAAATAATTAAATAAAATAATTTATTTATTTTTATTAAGACAAAACTCATTTGGAAGCATAAAAATAATAAAATTTCTTTTTATATCCAATTGGCTCTTATTTTTATTTATCATTAATTGATAACCCATGAATTAATTTTATATTTATATAAACCATAAATTTTCATAAGTTGGTTAATAATATTCATAACCTCTAACATAATGTCAAGATTATATCATATTATATTAAATAATAGTATTTTAATAATACATTGTTAGTTGGTGAAACTCGGTCTTACATGTAACGCAAGCTATCGAGGAAGGTCTCTCTTGTGTGTAATGCAAGATATTGAGGAAGGTTTCTCTTGAATGTAAAACAAGATATCTCAGTGTTTCATATATACAATCTATTTTAAATATTAAATATATTATAAAGTATATGGATATTATATTCCCTTACGCGTTTGGTGTCGCGTGTTATACACGCTATCAAATACAAGTTTCTTACTTTAGAATTTTGGGGTGTTACATTCCCTTCACCTTAATTAAATTGTGTCTTCATAATTTAAAATTGATCTTAGTAATCTATGAATTGAAAATAAACTATTGATGAAAAACCCACATCGTAAATAGGTTTAATGTCACATATTCTTAATAAGAGAGAGAGGAAAGTATCACTATCACGTAACTAGGTTCCCTAGTAGGATAACATAGGTGGGAAATGGAAACATGGATATAGAATAAAAATATAACAATAAATTTATGATGGTGAGTTCTAGAGAACATGTTCAGTTGAAAGTTATAGACCACATAACCATAATTTAGAGGTGTGAATAAAGGCCATCTATATCATAAAAAATGATGATAATTGGACAACATTTTTGATTTCAAGATCATTTTTCTTAGATTTGAGGATTTCTTTCACTCTCTAATAATATAATTAAATATACTTATTGGTAAATTTCTATAATTATAATATTATCCTTTGATCATGCCTTAAATTATTGCCACTTTATATCATAGAAAAGGATTCATCATATAGTGATGTAATATATTAATCTCTAAAACCATATCCAAATTTCAAATTAAACCATTTCATAAATAGTTAACATTTTGAATATATTTTGATTCAGCACATTGTAAAGAAGGTCTCTAAATTTTCAAAATGAACCTATCATTATCCTTTAGTCAATATGAATCATCTCTAAATTTTTACATTCCAAACATGTGAATAACTTCATCATGTATCTTCTTAAAATATGGTAAATACTCAAATCACCATAAAACCTTATTAGAAACATTCATTCTTCCCTATCCCTTATATAGACACATGTTATTATTTATATTCCCTAAATCCATAAGTGTTGTAAAATCTATCAATGATAGCATATACTACTTGTCGATAAGTCATTAATAAGTTACAAGGTAGTTAGGACTTATCCAAATCAATCATTTCTTCATCATTATCTCAACATTATGAATATATTAAGGGTTTTCTTTCCCTCAATCATGTGTTTTTTGAAAATTTTAACTTTCTACTCAATAACTTTTCTTGGAACTATTTAACATATGGTCTCAAATTCTTAATAAAAATTTTCTACAATACAATCCTTAAATTTCTCATATACCAAAAGATGAAAACAACATAAATAAAATACTTTTACAACAAATTTCTTAGATTCAAATAAAGAAGTACATTAATCATTCCACTTTAGTTGTGTTAATAACACAATCATGTCCTTGATCCCTTATATTTTTTAGAGGTATATTCCCTTGCTACTTGGGGAATTCATTTTCATAGTTCCCTATCTTCTTACAGTTGTATCACTGAACATCATTGATTGACTTATTCCCCTTACATTATTTTACCTGGTGACCCTTTTCTCTACACTTATAATAAACTCCCAATCCTTTCAATCATTTACCTAGGTGATTCTTTCCATAGTTATCACAATTTGGAAAATACTTTTTTCCCTTCATCTTTTTGACTCATTCCATTTTTCATGTTGTTCATAAGACCTCTTCTTCTATTGGTTTCCCTTGAATATATAGGATCTATAGAATTTCTTTTCTATTTTGATGGCACATAAAACTATTATTTCGTAGGATGAAAAATTATGAGAAACTAGTGCCCTTCAAATATTTATCTTAAGAACTTTAAAGAAGTTATTGACATTGCACTCTATGTTGAATATATAATTCGTAACATACCTTGCTAAAATTGTAAAGGTATCTTCCTAATCCACAACACTCTCTTCTTCCTTTTTCTTTAAGCTTAGAAACTTTCTCTTCATCCCAATTTTCTAATCACAAGGGAAGTATTTATCAAAGAATGTATCCTTAAATGCTCTCAATTCCATGAGTTCTATTTCTTATTCCTCCATAGTATTTTGGATCAAGGAATTCCATTAATTAGCATCACTTTGGAGATAATAGACTGAAACTGTAACCCTTTCCTTTTCCCTACATTCCATGTCCATAAATATCTTCTTGAGAGGTTTAATACATTTCTCAACTATAATTGGATTAGTAGTCCCACTAAAATATGAGGGATTCTGCCACATAAAGTGATCCATCATAGGAGATTCTCTCTATAGAATATTTTACTCCATTTGAGCAAGGTTATTCATCATAACCTAACAAAGCTTCTCTAATATATCCATAACTTTCTCGATTTTAATACCGTCTACATTGACTTCCTCTGTAGGAAAATCTCAACATTTTCTATGAGTGTGGACACACTTCTTCCTTCCAAGATCCATTTCTAGAAAATGACATATACTAGATTATCTTATAAAATTATGTTCTTTATATAACACTAATTATGGCGTAACATAAATTAAAAATTTATGCATCGCTAATCTCATAATCATAAACATGGATTCTTTGGGTATATCTTTACTTCTAAATCCTTCATAATGGTAGGTAAATAAAATTTGAACTATCCTAAGTGTATCCTCGGGGAGGGTCAAAATAGGTGTGTAGTAAGGCCTTTGTTGTGTACTAGGTTACCCCAATTCAGGCTCGGAACAACTTGTCAGAGTTATTAATCATAGGTACATCTCTTCAAGAACCACACTCGCTTTTAGTATCTAAAGAGGGAGGTATTTCTAGGAATACCCACATAATATCTACCTTACCCAAAATTTTAGGATATTATTATATACTCATCCTCAAAATCTATCTTTGGGTTTTTCTCTAGAATCTATGTTTTCTAAATCTAGTTTCCAAGGTTGTTGTTAAACTTCTTTTGATGCCAAATATAATTCCTCGACCCCAGAAGCCTAGAGTCGGTCCATTATTAAATTACATTGTAATTATTACAAGGATTCAGATCCTGCCATTTAGTTTAACAGTCTTGGAAATCCAAATTACATAAATGATACTCACAATACATTGGTAAAACAAAATAAAACATGTTACACAATAAACTGAAAGAAAATTCATCTATTAAAGCTTATTCAAATATTTCTTCTTCATAACCTAGGGAAAGAAACATAATAAGGGTGAGGTCAAATACTCAATAAGGGTGAGTAAATCAGAAGAAATAATAAATCCATGGAAATAAATTAACATGGAAAGGTAAGTAACAGAGAACACATTCAATTAAAAAACTATATAAGGAAATATCAATATGGTATGTTAAAAACTAAAACTCATTCCAATTAACTCAATAAACTGAGAATGAAATGTATCTAAAGATATGTCGAGGAAAAATATCATGGATGAATAATAACGAAATATAAATGAGGAAAATGATTTCTTAATGGAAATCATGTCTGAGGCACATGAAAACTTATTACTATCAAGACCTTTCATAATGCATGTAGAGACCCGAAGCTTAAAGTACAAGGACATTACATTACTTTTGCAGAATACTTATTACATAACAAAAACACACACACAAGGACCGTAATAGTCTAGTGTCTTTGGAAACTCAGAACGTAATCTTCTAATCATGGTGAAAGATCTTCAAAATCTCCCATAAAGATCTTCCCCCTTTTTTTCTTACCTAAAACCTTTCTTTATATCCTAGGGAAAAGAAAACATAAAAAGGGTGAGCTCAAATGCTCAGTAAGGGTAAAAAAAGAAAAATCAATCACATCATATTCATAAGAACATAACATTTTGGAAATCTTAACCTACAAAAGAGAGCATAATTTCATAACATGGGATAAATCATAGTAGTGAAATGAAATCCCAATAATCATAACTTAAAACATGAAACTTTGTGGCATACACACATAATCATAGAGAATCATTTCTTATTAGTCAAGACTCATTTCCAAGACTATCTTAGTGGACAAAGTCCCTTTCTGAACCGAGTTCACTCCTCGTTTCAGTCCTGTTTCACTGAACCGGTATAACCTACCGTTCCAGCCATGTCTATCTCATGAGATATAAAATCTTTACCCAATGAATTGGAGGGAGATATAGGTCTCACCCATCTCATAATGATACCATTCTTATGTGTGCCACAAAATCATAAACCATACATCATTGCATAACCCATGTAATAAAAATGAGAATCTTAAACATCATGACATCATAAAACAATTCATATACGATAAAAGAATTCATAAAAATAATTCTATCACAACATAATAAAATCAATGTAATAATAGGGATAGAAACAGAACCCTTTATTATCTTAGATGGAAAATAATTTTGATAAAACATTTGAACTCCATTCTTGAGGAAAATATCATTTCTACTTCAAAAACACTTTTCCTTTCTTAACATGTCATACAATTCCAAACTAAAATAAGTTGATTAAAAATAAACTTGAAAATTTGTAAAGGAAGCTTCTTGGAAATAATTTTTTATAAATCCATTCATGCCGTATAAGTTAAAAAAACATTCTTCTCGTACTTTTGTCAGAAAAGTCAAAAAGTACCTCGTACGAAAAACGAAAAAACATTTCTTTCATATCTTTTACTAAAAACTCACTGAAGGGTAAAATTGGATTTAAACAATTGTAGGTGGATGGAAATAATATTACATATTGAGGAAACATTGATGTGGATGATAAAATACACCCTAGTAAATACCAAAGTATAAACAATCTCGGATAAAAATGAGATTGTGATATTTCCCTTACCTTATGTCCGATATGCTTTGTACGTATCTGAACCTCATGTATAATGATTTAAATAATGTCATTAAATTATTACAGAATCATATTCATTGTTTTGATATCATATATGGTTCCCTTATGACTTTATATTACCCGTTCTTTTGTAAATTCCATGTTAAAGAAACAGTTTGGGTAAAATCGTTTCATTTATCGTAAGTGTTTGGACTTGTCGTTCTTGACATTATTATTACTTATATCATGATTTACTTACTTACACAATATAAAACATGATTTATATATCATATATATTCAGTATATATATATATATAATAGATAGATAAATGAAATGAAACACACCGTTCATGGAGACGGTAGTCCATACGTACGCATGAACGCTGTTTTCCTTTCCTTATTGTCTTGAATGGAAGTAAGTAGATGACATACATATATATATATACATAAATCCAGTAGATTTAACATGTCATATATTTCATTATTATTCATTACATATACTTTATAATCATTCATGAATGGTTAATGTGGATAATGAATCTCATCGCGTCGTGGAGACGGTAGTCCGTACGTACGCACGAGCGATGATATCATTCCCATGGTCGTGGAATTGTGTTGAAGTGTACGTATACTATTTAAGTATCAATATAACTTTATAATAATCATATATAGTTACTCATTACACCATTATACCCATCCAATTAAGGTGGTGGCGGAAAATAGATTACACCACGGCATGGAGACGGTATTCCATACGTACGCACGCGCGGTGATTTCCTTTTTCTGTAGGATGGATATAAGGTTAATTAGAGTTGTTTAATATTTATAATAACATATCAGTATATAAGAAATACTGATGTTATTACTTTATCATGAAACAACTAAATAAGAAGAAGTTGAAGAAGAAAGAAATTGAAAAAGATCGGTAATGGATATTACCTCTTTTTGACGCACCATTTCTTAACCTCCACTTAAAGAACTAAGGATGGTCTTTGAAGAAGACCAGGACCTCTAGGATGATACTAGGGAAGTTGAGAAGAGATTTTGGTAGGGTCTAGCTGAGCTTGAAGGCTCAAAGTTGTGTGAGGAAGAGAGGGAGGAGGTGCCCTTTTATAAGGGAGGAAAGGGGTACCTTAGGAAAATCTCAAAATATTATTTTATATTAAGGTCAAATTCGGTTTATAATGGTTCCAAAGGGTCTTATTTCGAATATAAAGTGTGGATGGGTCGAAATCCTCTCATCCAATAGGATGTAGACAAGTTTAGGTTCCTATATTAACCTTATCTTTTAGTTTTAACTCTTAGTTTATTAGATTGACATTTACCATGTCACTTTGTATTTTTATATTATATAGTTAATAAACTTACCATATACATCCAAGAGACCCCCAAGATGTGTTTTATTAATATATATAACCTTATCTAAGTCATTTGGCCGAACCTTAGATTTTTAGGAATAAAATAACAATTAATAATATAATATTTGTTTTAAAAACTATTTTATGTCAATTTTGACACTATTCAATAGTTGATTTTTTTGAAACTCATAAAAGAATTATTAATTAGACCAAAGTTAATTAACATAATCCTAAAATGTCATATTAACCTATAAAATTAGTTTAATTCATAAAAAGTCTCAAATTATACTTATTTAGGTATTTATAATATCAATTATGTCAGTATTTCATTAATAAGATAATTACTGCATCATCTTTGTGTTATAAATAAATTAAATTATTTCATGTCTAAAAATTATAAATAAAATAAAATTATGTAGGAAATAATTTTAGCTTTCTAATTAATATTTATAGTCTAATTTATCTTATGTATAACCCCATATTAAAAATTATTTACTTATTAAACTTTGATTTTAACTATTTTAACCCTTCTTTAAATAAATGAATAATAAATGTCCTAATCTAATCCAAGTGGGCCTAAATGGTCATATTTTATTCCTAAGGTTGTTTTTGGTCAAATTACACTTATACAATAGAATTAGGACATGTGTTAGGATAATAATAATATCATGTTTACCCTTAATTACCCTATTTACTTTTAACCGTGGTCAAAAAAAGTAAAAAGTTACTATTCACCAAAAATTATTTTCATCTCATTGAACCACATTTTACTTACTGACATCAACCGTGTCTCTCGGATTTTTGAAATTCCACTCAGAGAAGCGGTAAAATGAAGTTTTATGAAAAATTCAGTTTTTTTTAACTACCACTTAGTGGTTTCACTATTCATCAAAAAATGAAAGTTTCCAGAAAAATACCAAAAATTAGACCTAAGATGTATTTAATATTATGAATTCGAAAATGATGTCTATTTTATCAAATTCAAAACATATCATCTACATTAACTAATTTAAAAATTAATTCCCGTCGTCAAAACAAATAGCGTGTTTTTAAGAGATAATAACTATCAAAAGATTGACACTTGTTTATAACTGGTTTAAATGTGAAATTACATCCAATGACCAACATTGTATTAAATTGTAAAAATATATTCTAAATATACTCTAAAACCACTCAAATTAATAATTTATCACTATTAATTATTTCGATTAAAAAAGTTGTTTTTAATTAAAATTTAGTAATTTTCACTATTCATCGAAATATGAAAGTTGTCCGAAAAGTACCAAAATTTCACCCTAAGCTAATTTCGATATTCTGAATCCAAAAATGAAGTCCATTTTGAGAGATAAAATTTCTAAAATTTTAAAAGGTGGTTATTACTATTCATAATGGTTAGTTTTAATAATATTTTAATAGCATATCGTTGTTTAGGGAAACTTGGTATTGCGTACTACACATGCTATCGAGGAAGGTCGTGATTGCGTGTAATGCAAGGCAAGTCAAGGATGCGTGTTGTGCAAGATCTTTTTGGTGTAGCGTTAACACAACACATTAATGAAATTAAAAAGAATATTTTTCATAAAATCTCGGGCTGTTACATTCTACCCCCCTTAAAATGAATTTCGCCCTCGAAATTCGTCGGGGTTATAAATGGTTTACTACTAGAAAGTTTCTTTAATAGAAACCCACCTCGTAAAAAGGAATACCAAAACTTGGCTTTAAAAACTAAAGTATGAAATGTAACGATTACCCAAATAAACTAATCACTGGGTTTCCACATAGGTGAAAATATGGATATGGAAGAGAAATCTAACCATCATGTTCTGATGGAGAGTGGTAGAGAACATGGCTATGGAAAATCCAGCAATCACAAAGCCATAAACTTGTGATGATCTAAGGTACCATCTGATTCATCAGATATAAGAGCACTAGGACAACATTTTTGGTTTTCAAGATCATTTCCCTAAAGTTGATGAAATTGGAATTAGAAGAAATACTTTCGTGATTTTGGTATAGTCTCACCGTTTGTCATTCTTTGGACAATTTCCACTTCATCTCTTAAAGAAATGAAGTTTAATTTGTCATTAGTGATGTATTAGTAGATCATGTGATAGAATTATGGGTCATTCCATCTCTCTCAAACAACAGGTTAGAAAAGTTATCAAAAAATACATAAGTCCATCTATAGTGAGACTAATAATATATGGTTCCTAAAATGGACTTATACTTCATATATCATACTGCTTAATATAACAAAACTAGTTTCTACTAAACAGGGACTTCCTGTAGGCCAGTGGTAGGCGATAAAGGCCAGTCGCACTTCGGTTGTGGGTTCGATTCCCACAGCCTTATCCGACGTGATGGGTTGTCGCCCATCCTGCAGGTTGTCCTTTTTCTAAAGCTATATTACAATAACATCCCATCAATAATATCGAAAAAATTTATATCCTAACTTATGTCCAACATAATCCATTCCAATCTTTAGGCTTATCTAAAATACTTCAGTCCAAGCTCATAGTATAAAGAAAATGATTACTTGAAATGTCACATAACATTCATGTGAATGCCATCATTAATCCCCCATATATCATAAGATATATCTTGTTGGTAAAATTACAAACATGTGAATACCTTAATCATGTATTCTCTTGAAGAATGAATATCCATTGAACCTTAGTGAAAACATGAATGCAGTTAAAAGATAACACTTTCCACATACAAAAATCCTCAAAATTCTATATACTCAAACCATGATATCACTTAGTCCTTATATCAATCATGAGCTCATGAATACTATCAAACATATTAGATTCTCTTTATCCCTTCATTATGTTCATATCATCTGCTTTCCAAAAATATTTTAGTCACTTTTCATGGTACCGATGCCATAAAATTATTGAAAACCACAATAGACCAAAACATAAATATTCCAATATTCCACGATACTATATACAACATTATTTTGGAATCCCATTACATAAACACTTAATCATTCCACAACATCGTTGTCATATTCAACATTTCCAATGGTGATTGCATGTGACTTCCCTTTTTCCTTTGTCTTAAGTGGTTGCTCACGTCGATCATCACTAACCCTCGGATTAGGGCATTTATTAGCATAATGCCCCATTTCCTTGCACTTGAAGCATTGAAGTGCAGTAGGTTCATTCTGTGTATCCCTTCCTTTGTTTGCATCATTAGGCATCTTCTTCCCATCATTACAGCATTCAAATGCCTGGTGACCTTCCTTTCCACATTTGAAACATTTACTTGTCCCTTTAATACAATCTCCACCATGCTTCTTTCCACACTTTGAGCATAAGGAAACTTTCATCTTCTTTTGACCAATATTCTGAGATTTCTCCTTGAACTCCATCTTTCGTTTCTTGTCAAAACTATGAGATGGATAAGTAACACCAACTTCTTTTTCTACCTTGACAGCTCAACGCACAATTTCTTCATAGCTACTGAAGTCTCTTATAGCTAATTCCCTTCGAAGATTTGGTTTTAAGCCACTGAAGAATCGATCAACTTTACTTTCATGTTGGATGATAAATCCAGATGCATACCTTGAAAGCCTTGTAAAATTCGCTTCGTATATACCAACAGATTCATCATCCTTTTTCTTTAGTTCAAGAAACTCCTTTTCCATCTTTTTTTGAAGAATATGAGGGAAGTACTTATTGAAAAATAAGTACTTGAACTCGTCCCATTCCATGGACTCAATTTCATCTCTTTGACTTGTATTCTTGATAAGATTCCACCATTGATCAGCTTCACCTTCCAAAAGATATACAGCTAAGATGACTTTATCATGTTCAGAACATTGAAGAACTGAAAATATCTTTTCAGTAGTATTGATCCATTGTTCAGCAACAAGTGGATCAGAATACCCACTGAAAGAAGGTGGACGTTGCCTCATAAAGGACTCAATAGAATATTGTTCCCTTCTCTGCTCATTTGGAAGTCCAGAATGATTCATAGCATGTATAAGTATAGCAATAAGATTTTGCACTCCATCTCCCATAACATTTGTCTATTCAGGAGGAAAATCGTTGCATTGTCCATTGCATTGATCAACACGGTTCCTTCGGGTTCCAGCCATCGTCTAAAACCCAAAAAGAATAGTGTGAGAGGCAAACATCATGCTAGGGAAAACAACATAATAAAGGGGGAGTACCTTCAATATCTAACATCTTAGGTTTAATTATATGATCGTTATCATAATTATAGGACTATAACCTATACTTATACTTAACCTTAGTTACATCCCTAGACATACCTTAGAAATATCTCTAGGGATCTCACTAAAGTTCTCGCATCCTAGTTTCCAAAGGTTGACTAAACCTTTCCTCTGATACCAACTGTAGAGACCCGAAGCTTAATGTACAAGGATATTACATTACTTTTGCGGAATACTTATTACATAACAAAAACACACACACAAGGACCGTAATAGTTTAGTGTCTTTGGAAACTCGGAATGTAATCTTCTAATCATGGTGAAAGATCTTCAACATCTCCCATAAAGATCTTCCCCCTTTTTTTCTTACCTAAAACCTTTATTTATATCCTGGGGAAAATAAAACATAAAAAGGGTGAGATCAAATTCTCAGTAAGGGTAAACAAGAGAAAAATCAATCACATCATATTCATAAGAACATAACATTTTGGAAATCTTAACCTGCAAAAGAGAGCATAATTTCATAACATGGGATAAATCATAGTAGTGAAATGAAATCCCAATAATCATAACTTAAAACATGAAACTTTGTGGCATACACACATAATCATAGAGAATCATTTCTTATTAGTCAATACTCATTGCCAAGACTATCTTAGTGGAAAAAGTCCCTTTCTGAACTGAGTTCACTCCTCGTTTCAGTCTTGTTTCACTGAACCGGTATAACCTACCGTTCCAGCCATGTCTATCCCATGAGATATAAAATCTTTACCCAATGCATTGGAGGTAGATATAGGTCCCACCCATCTCATAATGATACCATTCTTATGTGTGCCACAAAATCATAAACCATACATCATTGCATAACCCATGTAATAAAAATGGGAATCTTAAACATCATGACATCATAAAACAATTCATATACGATAAAAGAATTCATAAAAATAATTATATAACAACATAATCAAATCAATGTAATAATATGCATAGAAACAGAACCCTTTATTATCTTAGATGTAAAATAATTTTGATAAAACACTTGAACTCCATTCTTGAGGAAAATACCTTTCTACTTCAAAAACACTTTTCCTTTCTTAACATGTCATAAAATTCTAAACTAAAAGAAGTTGATTAAAAATAAACTTGAAAATTTGTAAAGGAAGCTTCTTGGAAATAATGTTTTAGAAATCCATTCATGCCGTATAAGTTAAAAAAACATTATTCTCGTACTTTTGTCAGAAAAATCAAAAAGTACCTCGTACGAAAAACGAAAAAAGATTCCTTTCATATCTTTTACTAAAAACTCACCGAAGGGTAAAATTGGATTTAAACAATTGTAGTTGGATGGAAATAATATTACATATTGAGGAAACATGGATGTGGATGATAAAATACACCCCAGTAAATACCAAAGTATAAACAATCTCGGATAAAAATGAGATTGTGATATTTCCCTTACCTTATGTCTGATATGCTTTGTACGTATCCGAACCTCCTGTATAATGATTTAAATAATGTCATTAACTTATTACAGAATCATATTCATTGTTTTGATATCATATATGGTTCACTTATGACTTTATATTACCCGTTCTTTTGTAAATTCCATGTTAAAGAAGCGTTTTGGGTAAAATCGTTTCATTTACCGTAGGTGTTTGGACTTGTTGTTCTTGACATTATTATTACTTATATCATGATTTACTTACTTCCAGAATATAAAACATGATTTATATATCATATATATTCAGTATATATATATATATATATAATAGATAGATAAATGAAATGAAACACACCGTTCATGGAGACGGTAGTCCGTACGTACGCATGAACGTTGTTTTCCTTTCCTTATTGTCTTGAATGGAAGTAAGTAGATGATATACATATATATATATATATACATAAATCCAGTAGTTTTAACATGTTATATATTTCATTATTATTCATTATATATACTTTATAATCATTCATGAATGGTTAATGTGGAGAATGAATCTCATCGCGTCGTGGAGACGGTAGTCCGTACGTACGCACGAGCGATGATATCGTTCCCATGGTCATGAAATTGTGTTGAAGTGTATGTATACTATTTCAGTATCAATATCACTTTATAATAATCATATATAGTTACTCATTACACCATTATACCCATCCAATTAAGGTGGTGGTGGAAAATAGATTACACCACGGCGTGGAGACGGTATTCCGTACGTACGCACGCGCGGTGATTTCCTTTTTCCGTAGGATGGATAGAAAGTTAATTAGAGTTGTTTCATATTTATAATAACATATCAGTATATAAGAAATACTTATGTTATTACTTTATCATGAAACAAATAAATAAGAAGAATTTGAAGAAGAAAGAAATTGAAAAAGATCGGTAATGGATATTACCTCTTTTTGACGCGCCTTTTCTTAACCTCCACTTAAAGAACCAAGGATGGTCTTTGAAGAAGACCAGGACCTATAGGATGATACTAGGGTAGTGGAGAAGAGATTTTGGAAGGGGTTTTCTGAGCTTGAAGGCTCAAAGTTGTGTGAGGAAGAGAGGGAGGAGGTGCCCTTTTATAAGGGATGAGAGGGGCACCTTAGGAAAATCTCAAAATATTATTCTATATTAAGGTCAAATTCGGTTTATAATGGTTCCAAAGGGTCTTATTTAGAAGATAAAGTGGGTATGGGTCGAAATCCTATCATCCAATAGGATCTAGACAAGTTTAGGTTCTTATATTAACCTTATCTTTTAGTTTTAACTCTTAGTTAATTAGATTGACATTTACCATGTCACTTTGTATTTTTATATTATATAGTTAATAAACTTACCATATACATCCAAGAGACCCGCAAGATGTGTTTTATTAATATATATAACCTTATTTAAGTCATTTTGCCGAACCTTAGATTTTCAGAAATAAAATAACAATTAATAATATAATATTTGTTTTAAAAACTATTTTATGTCAATTTTGACACTATTCAATAGTTGATTTTTTTGAAACTCATAACAGAATTATTACTTCGACCAAAGTTAATAAAATTAATACTAACATGTCATATTAACCTAGAAAATTAGTTTAATTCATAAAAAGTCTCAAATTATACTTATTTAGGTATTTATAATATCAATTATGTCAGCATTTCATTAATAAGATAATTACGCATCATCTTTGTGTTATAAATAAATTAAATTATTTCATGTCTAAAAATTATAAATAAAATACCATTATGTAGGAAATATTTTTATATTTATAATGAATATTTATAGTCTAATTTATCTTATGTATAACCCCATATTAAAAATGATTTACTTATTAAACTTTGATTTTAACTATTTTAACCCTTCTTTAAATAAATTAATAATAAATGTCCTAATCTAATCCAAGTGGGCCTAAATGGTCATATTTTATTCCTAAGGTTTTTTTTGGTCGAATTACACTTATCCAATAGAATTAGGACATGTTTTAGGGTAATAATAATATCATTTTTAGCCTTAATTACCCTATTTACTTTTAACCGTGATCAAAAAAAGTAAAAAGTTATTATTCACCAAAAATTATTTTCATCTCATTGAACCACATTTTACTTACTGAAATCAACCGTGTCTCTCGGATTTTTGAAATTCCACTCACAGAAGCGGTAAAATTAAGTTTTATGAAAAATTCAGTTTTTTTTAACTACCACTTAGTGGTTTCACTATTCATCAAAAAATGAAAGTTTCCAGAAAAATACCAAAAATTAGACCTAAGCTATATTTGATATTATGAATTCGAAAATGATTTCTATTTTATCAAATTCAAAACATATCATCTACATTAACTAATTTAAAAATTAATTCCCGTCGTCAAAACAAATACCGTGTTTTTAAGAGATAACAACTATCAAAAGATTGACACTTGTTTATAACTGGTTTAAATGTGAAATTACATCCAATGACCAAAATTGTATTAAATTGTAAAAATATATTCTAAATATAATTTAAAACCACTCAAATTAATAATTTATCACTATTAATTATTTTGATTAAAAAAGTTGTTTTTAATTAAAATTTAGTAATTTTCAATATTCATCGGAATATGAAAGTTGTCCGAAAAGTACCAAAATTTCACCCTAAGCTAATTTCGATATTCCGAATCCAAAAATGAAGTCCATTTTGAGAGATAAAATTTCTAAAATTTTAAAGGGTGGTTATTACTATTCATAATGGCTAGTTTTAATAATATTTTAATAGCATATCATTGTTTATGAAACTCGGTATTGCGTACTACACACGCTATCGAGGAAGGTCATGATTGTGTGTAATGCAAGGCAAGTAAAGGATGCGTGTTGTGCAAGATCTTTTTGGTTTTGCGTACAACACAAGACATTAATGAAATTAAAAAGAATATTTTTCATAAAATCTCGGGCTGTTATAATGCGGTTTAAAACTATAGATAAAAACCCATTTAATTTGTCCAACTAATTTGTCTCATGAGAACCCATCGATGCATTGAGGAGCTATATAAAGTCTAGGAAAAACCCATCAATACTAGTCCAAATAATTCCTCATATAAAATAATCAAATTAATAATATGCCTTATCAAATATCCATATTGAATAAAGAATACAGTTTTACCAATAATTTCCAAAACAATCAAATAACTATCAAAGTAGATATTATATGTAAAATGGTATACGGTTTAGGAAATACTAATATCCATTTTTGAGAATATGGATATTCAATTAAATTTCTCATAAAAATTTTTTACAATAAATTTTTTTTTCAATAGAACTTTAACAATCATAAAATTAAGTGAGATTGCAATGGTAATCATTAAGAATATGTTTTAGGAAATTAATCATTAAACATCCCATTGTGTCCCATACAACTTCAAGAATTTAATTCATAATATGCATGAATGAAAGTTTTTCATACCATGAAGGAAAATTATTCATGATATAATTTCGAAAATGGGTAGTAGATACACTAAAAAAAGAATTAAGTGGTGTATATGGTGTTTGCCTTACAAAAAGAAAAGTAATACAACAATCTCTTACCTTAACCTTCCTTTTATTATATGGTATTTATCCTCCTATATAGTGGTTTAAAATATGTTAAAAACTTATTTAAGAACCATACTCAGGTTTATAAGATCATATATTAACTTCTTACAATATTTTATTACCTTTTTGTTAACACTCTTTCAGTATTTTGACTATTTCAGGTGTTAATTACCTAGTTCGTCGAGATTGTTTTAAATTGTTATTTGTTGTTCTTATCAAATTTATCACAGTTTCATCATCTACAGAATTTAAACCATGATTTTAATATCAAATATATCCAATATAAATTTATCTAGAATAGTCCATAATATTTGGAGACTAGAAATGAATTGCACCGTTCATGGAGACGGTAGGCCATACGTACGCATGAATGCTACTTTCATTTCATTTTTGTATTAAAAGAATGAAAAATAAATTATACATTTGAATATTATGATTCTAGTAAAATATATATATATATATATTATATATATTACTTAGGTTTATTAAAACCAACCTTTATACATTCTATGTATGGCATGAATGAGTCATATCGCTTTAAGGGGGTGGTAATCCACAATTCCTCAAACGAAATTATCATATTTACAAAACTTCAAAAGCATAAAGGTATGTTATAAATAAAAATTAAAGAATTATAAATACATTATAAATAACATATATATCATATATAAATATTTTTTCCATCTAAGTTCCACCATGAGAGGAGGTAAAAAAAATGGGCAATCATCGTTTCGTGAGGTGGTAATTCGTCATACACAGAAATAGTATGTTCATTATCCATTAGATGGAAGTGTGTGTAAGTGTAAGTATAACCCTTAGCATAACAACATCCTAGTATATTGAGTATACTAGTGTTGTTATGTAATAATATAATAAGAATATCATAGGTAGTGTAGAATGAAAATGAAACTAAAATGCTTGAGAGATGATGTTACCTCTTAATTTGGTAACTTCTTTTGGTTTATACCAAAAGGCTTCCTTGAAAAAATTTATTCCCAAAGGGATGATTCTAGGTATAGGGAATGTATTTTGGGAGACTATTTTGGTAGGTATTGGCCTAACCTAATAGGTTTTGGATGTTTTAAGAAGTGGGAGAGGTGGTGGGGTTTTATAGGGAAGGAAAAGGACTCACATGGAATATTTTGAAACAAGTTAGGAATACACATGTTCTTACCTAAGTAAAATTCATACAAAACAATAAAAAATAAATAATTTAATGTTTATGATATAAATATGTCCAGATAATTGGTGTTTTACAATTGTAAAGGTCATTTGGGCCTCTAAGATTAAGGTTTAGTCCCTAATTAAGATTAATTTGACCTTAATCGTTGTGGTTAATTTTAATCACTTTTACTAATATTTTTGGTCAAAAATTAACATTACTTATTAGAATATAAATATTATAATTATTAAAATGGTGTATGAGATATTTTCAAAATTAAATTTACTTAATCAGGAAAATTAATATTAATGCTAATCTCGTAGATGGATAAATTAACTGGTTTTAGTAGAAAAAAGTTCAAAAGATTGTTAAGTTTTTATATTCAATTTCAAAGTGAAATTGATTATAATTAAATAAATTCTATTAATAGATGTATAATTGATCTAATTTTACTTTAAAAAATAAAATACAATTTAACATTAATAATTATTTAGACAAAAATGTAATTTTTAACTAAAATGCAGTATTTTTCACTATTCATTAAAAAATGAAATTTCTTAAAAAAATACAAAAAATTAACCCTAAGTTAATTTTTACATTATGAATTTTAAAATAAAGTTTATTTTATAAAATTAAATTCATAAATATGTTAAAATTCATATTTAAAATAGGTGCGCCTTTAAAAGGCGATAAAAATGCCTTAATAAAAATATAGCTTTTTATGTGTGAGCTAGGGTTTTTTCTTATCTTATGATTATAAAATCAACTAGATGAATATAAAAAATATATTATTGAATATATAAAATATATATTTAATTAAAATCATTAACTAATTGTAATTAATTATTTTTATTAATACAAAACTCCTTTGGAATCATAAAAATAATTATTTTTATTTTTATATCCAATTGGCTCTTATTTTCATTTCTCATTAATTGATAACTCATGAATTAATTTTATATTTATATAAACTATAAATTTCCATAATTTATTTAATAATATTCATAATCACTAACATAACTTCTAGGTTATATCGTATTATATTAAATAATAATATTTTAATAATACAATGTTATTTGGTGAAACTCAGTCTTGTGTGTAACGTAAGCTATCGAGGATGGTCGATCTTGCGTATAACTCAAGCTATTGAGGAAGGTCACTATTGTGTGTAATTAAATATATCTTTGTGTTTCATATATAGAATTTATTTTAAATAGTAAATATATTTTAAAGTATGTGGATATTATACTCCCTTGCACCCTTGGTGTTGCGTATCATACACGCTATCAAATACAAAGTTCTTACTTTAGAATTTTAAAGTGTTACAAGAATCATAATAAAATAATAAATATCATATATATCATATATAAATTTTATTTCTATCCTTACTCCCAACCTTTAAAGGTGGTAATGGAAAAATTAATGACATTAGTTCGCAAGGTGGTAGTTCGTCGTACACATGAATGACGAATTTGTTACCCATTTTATGGAAGAGTGTGTGGTTTTAGATTTTACCCTTAGAATAACAGAATATGAGTGTATATATATATATGATACTGAGGTTATTATATAATAAATATATAAAAATAATTTAAGGGTTTTGAGGAAGAAATAAAACAAAAATATTCATTGATGAACATTACCACTTCTTCAGGTATCTCCTTTTGGTTTTCACCAAAGGCCTTACTTGAATGGATTTATGCATAAGTTAAGGTGTCTAGGATGATATTAGGTAATTTTTGAAGTTATTTGAGTATGTTTTGGAAAAAAAATGGTTTTACAGGTGTGAAGAATGGGGGAGAGTGAGCGTCCTTTTATAGTTGATGGGGAGTGGCATCATTGTAAATACTCAAAAGTATTTACTATTTGGAGGTCTCCCTTACCTCATGTGGCTCAAAAATTGAATAAAGACTGAGGGGATGGTTTATTTTATCGGGAAACACCTCCAAAACACAAAAATAAATGCATTTTTATAATGTTCTTCCTTAACTACTATGTTTCCCTACTTTTACCATTTCGGTTTTTATTGAGGAAAATAATTTTCTAACATAGGTAATTTAACCATTAGAACTAAATTAAAGTGATAGTTTTTAGTAAATTTATACCCACTTATTCTAAAATTTTATATTTAATTTATAAAATAAAAATCTCATATGAGTTAGAAATTAACTTTAACAGAAGCGCAAGTAACTTGAAAAAACATTGTTTTAACCCAAACCATACTAACAAGGTTTTTTTTATTTAAGGGTCAACATGTTCATTGTAGAAGATAAATTGGTCCATTAATATAAAATATTTAAAATTTATTAGCATTTAATAGTGTGTTGGCATAATATCAGATTTTTAGAAATTTTAAATCATTTAATAAAATATCATTTATTATAAAATAACATTAATGACAATTTTGAAATTATTTAGTTAATTTGAATTTAAGAATATAAATAAAATAATTAAATTTGAATCTATTATGTTAAAACCATTTAAAAATTATATATTCTTCTAAAAAATTAATGGAAGGAAAAAATTAATTAAATTTACTTCACTTTTAATATTTTTAGTATCATTTATTTTAGTTAATTACTAACTAAATAATTATTATATTGGTGTTTCTTCAACATTTAATTAATTATATAATATCTAAAATTTTAAAATAAATTATCATGATAAAAAAACGCATTTAATTTTCAAAATAATATTTATAATTAAAAATATGATTTTTCTCTATTTCTCAAAGCATTATAAATATTAAAGGAAAGGAAGGTTCCTTTTTTATATTTTTCTTTACTTAACTTATTATATAGGTCACATTCATGGAATATTATACCCAATAACTCATAAAAATTGATCCTAATGTGGTAAGGGTCTAAATATTTCATTTTAATGGGTGTTGGAAAAGTTGTTAGGTCATTTTAAACCATATATTCTAAGTTTAACCACTAAGTAAACACTTTTTTACCTTAATAATTATAATTAATTTTAACTGTTTTCACTAATCACTTTAGTAAAAATTTAATTTGGCCTCATAAAACATTATGAATTATTATTATTCAAAATATAGAATCAATTTTTTGAAATTCAATTCATAGGATTGGCCGAATTTAATTTAAAATTAATCCCAGAGATGTGATGATAAAGCGGGTTTTTAAAGAGAAAATGTTCAAAAGTTTACAATGTTTTTATATCAAAAATCAATATTAAAATAATTATAATGACCTAAATTGGATTAATAGATGTATAATTTAACTATTTATACTTTAAAACAAATTCAAAATATTTTTTAACATTTAAATTATTTAGACAAAAAGGAGGTTTTCAATTAAAATTCAATATTTTTCACTATTTATCAAAAAATGAAACATCCCTGAAAAATACCAAAAATGTAACGTCCCGATTCTAGAAGCCACCCAAAGGTGCCCCGTACCCGGTTGGTCACATGGCCTCAAGCACATTTCCCCAAATGCCAGAGGCTGTCGACTAGAGGTGAGGGCCTTGGGTGTGATAGTGGGGAAACTATGCCCTCATTGGCAGAGTACACAGCAGAAGTGAACAACACATACGACAGCGGAAGCAGTAAATATCCAAAAATAGTAAATAGTGGAATACTAGAATAGTAAATAGCTCGAGGATATATATATGTGAAATGATGCATGATACATATGTCTAGGAAAGTATCCAAACAAGTCACAATGCTGGAATACAACTGTGCTAAACCAAATTTAAAAAAAAAAGATAAACAGATAAACGCCTTAGCATCGCAAGCCATAGCTTTGTCCCATGCTCTCTAGATCCATAACAAGTCAGTTACCTGAAGTAGATGGGTGCTTGTCCTTATCTATACCTGCAACAATGTAATCTGTTCGGGCCCAAAAGCATGACCCAAACAGGGTGTGAGACTAAATCCCAGCAGACAACCACCAGAACATCTATGCCTAACAGTTAGTGAGTATATGGAAGGTAAAATTACAGTAACTAGTAAACAGTAAATAGAATACAGGATAGTACTCAACAGTAAACAATCCACAGTTCAATCAAGAAATATTGAGGCAAACACTAACCATAAGAAGGAAACCCTTTGGGAAGTACTCAAAGCCATCCCCTCTGGTCCTACCTAAGAAGTACAGACAACCATCTGGGCAGCACACTCGGTCTAACCCCTTTGGTTCTATATAGGAATTTAATAAAGACTCTATGAGGAACCACTCACAGTCTATCCCCTTATAGTCATAGTAAAGCAAGACTCTCTGAGTAAGCTCACACAGTCCATTCCCCGCATAGTCTAAGGTAGTCAAGGACTCTCTGAGGAAGCTCACATGTCAATTCCCCTTATATCCCCAAGGTCTAGGACTCTCTGAGGAATCTCACTCAGTCAATTCCCCTTATACTTCATGTCGTTCAATTCAAATAAAGACTCTCTGAGGAAGCTCACGAAGTCACTCCCCTTTTAGTCTAAAGTAATCAAGGACTCTCTGAGCAAGATCACTCGGTCAATTCCCCTTATAGCCCCAAGTGGTTCTAGGATCTCTGAGGATGCTCACTCGGTCAATCCCCCTTATAGTCAAAAATTCTTAAAGACTCTCTGAGGAAGCTCACCCGGTCAATTACCCCTATAGTCTACTACACCAGGTTCTCATGACCCTCTGTAAGTCAATGAGTATAGCAGTTCAATGTAGCCAAAGTAAACCTATAGAACTACTTGGCTAAATAGTCTACAGCATATCAAGCATGTCAGAAATACAAACTCTCCATCCTACAGCAACAAGCATGGAATCAGACACAACAGCCAAAAGTTGAATAGGACCAAACGATCGTAAATAGTACATGCATGGAAAGACACATCCAATTCATAACAATCAACCCTATTCATATCCAAATATCCTATACACAGGCATACAAGCATGGTAGGAAAACAATAGGGCCAAAACAGTAAACACGCAATACCCCGTTCAAGGTTATTGGTGGAATTTGCACATAAAACTCAAAGACTTCAAATGGAAAGGCATAAACCACCTACCTCAGGGTTAGGAGATCAATACACTTGAACTAAAAATCTTGAATCTCCTTTTAACTTAATAGATCTAAGAAAACTTCCAAAAAGTTCAACCCATGATAACTTGGAAAAGAAGAGGAATTGGAAAACAAGGCTCAAGCAGAAGTGAGAACTCATCGATGCAATTCCAACGAAATCAACGGTGCTCGAATTGGAGGACGGATGGAGGATCAAGGGCTCGTCAAAGATCTGCGGATGCTTAGCAATCTCGGACGAATGAAACCTAGAAGGAGTGGTTTCTGTCTTTCAGAAGTTACCCCAGTGCGTTTAATGAAAAAAAGTGCACGACGTGTACTTTTGGAGTACACGATGTGTAATCGCCTTTTCCAAAATCCGCTTTAAGCGGCCTCCAATCACTCCCACACGACCGTGTATGTGGCTACTACACGGCCAGTGCAAGGCCTGCTACGGTATTTGAGTACATGATGTGTACTCATAAATACACGACGTGTACTTAGAAAATTTCCAGAAATTCCTCTTTTATCTAAAAATGACCAGAAAGGAAAAGAAAACCTGAAAATAAGGTTTGGGTTCTTACAAACTTCCCCCCTTAAAGAAATTAATCCCTGAATTTTCCTAGTGTGGCGTAGAAGAAGAACACTTGAACAGTTCTGGCCACTGTGCTCGTACATCGGCCTCCCACTCCCAAGTCTCGTCTTGTACTCGCTCATGCTTCCACAACACTCGTACCATGGGGATAGACCTACCACGTAGAACCTTTCTACTACGGTCCACAATCAGGATAGGATGCTCCTCAAATGACGTATCCACTTCGAGCTCAACCCCCTCAGGTTGAAAGACATGAAACGGGTTTGAAAAGTAATGTCGGAGCTGAGAGACATGAAAAACATCATGCATAGCTCGGTACCTTTGAGGTAACTGCAACTGATAGGCAACTGGTTCAACTCTCTCCAACACCACAAATGGTATGATGTACCTCGTTGAAAGCTTAACCTTTCCCATAATCCTCTTGTGTCCCAACCTTGATGTGACACGTATGAAAACCTGATATCCGACCTCAAACTCCAGAGGTCGTCTCTGCTGGTCAGCATAAGACTTCTGTCGAGACTGTACAGTATCCATCCTCCTCCGAATCAACTCTATCTGTTCTGAGATCTCCTGAACAAGATGAGGTCCCAGCAAAGCTGCCTCTCCTGCCTTCATCCAACATAAGGGTGATCAGCATAGCCTACCGTACAAAGCCTCATAAGGTTCTACATGAATATTTTCTTGAAAACTATTTTTGTAGGAAAACTACACAATAGGTATATGCTTCTCCCAAGAACCTCAAAAATTTATAATGCATGCTCAGAGCATGTCCTCAAGAACCTAAATTTTATGCTTGGACTGGCCATATGTCTGAGGATGGTAAGCTGTACTCAAAAGTACCTGTGTACCCAAAGCCTTCTAAAGCCCCTGTCAGAACTGAGAAGTAAAATTTTCATCCCTGTCAGAAACAATTGAGTGTGGAAATCCATGAAGACGTACAGTATCACGGATGTACAACCATCCCAGATCATCAACACTGAAGGTCTCCTTGATTGGCAAGAAATGAGAAACCTTTGTGAGTCTGTCAATGACAACCCAAATGGCGTCATTCCCTCAACGCAACCTTGGAAAACCTGTCACGAAGTCCATTGCGACATCATTCTATTTCCACTCAGGAATGGGTAACTGTTGTAAAAGCCCTGCTGGTCACTGATGCTCTGCCTTCATCTGCTGACAAGGGGAACACCTCATGATGAAACTAGCAATGTCCCTCTTCATACTTGGACACCAATACTGACGGTGTATATCACGATACATATTGGTGATGCCAAGATGAACTCCCCAAACTGAGGAAGGAAAATCCCATATTATCTCCTCACGTATGTCTGTTGGAACCCATACGTGTCCCTAGAAATGCAAGATCTCATCCTTGCCTATTTTCCATCCAAGAATAAGGTCCTCTCCGGACACACTCTCCCTTAGGACTAGGCCTTCAGAATCTGATAGCTGCCTCATTCGAAATTGATCAAAAAGAGTATTGGTAACAGCTATAGAAGAAAGAAAAGTCTAACCCTGTTTGTCATGCACCTCCAAATGTATCTCAGAGAACAGGGCCATAAGCTGCCACTCACTGCTGGCCTCCCGAACTGCATGTATCTGAGTCCTCCTGATCAATGCATTGGCCAATGTGTTTCCTTTCCTAGGCGTATAGGCAAGCTCAAAGACAAAGGAATATAGGTACTCCACCCACCTTCGCTGCCCCAAATTCAGATCACGCTGAGTGAAGATATACTTGGGAATTTTGTGGTCAGAGAAAACCACAAAATGCTTTCCCAAAAGATAATGTCTCCGATATCATAATTCATGAACAACAGCTACCAACTCGAGATTGTTCATTGGGTAATTCCTCTCATGTGGCCTCAACTTCCAAGACCCGTATGCAACGACTTTGTCTCTCTGCATAAGCACATCTCCCAGCCCGATACCTGACGCATCATAGTAAACATTATAACTATTGCCAGGATCTGGAAAGACTAGTATCAGTGCTGAAGTCAACCTCCCTTTTAGTTCCTGAAATGCTAACTCACAGGAATCTGACCATAAGAACTTCTCCCCCTTCTTGGTCAGACCTGTCAATGGTGCTGCTAAGCGTGAAAAGTTCTATATGAAATTTCTATAGTATCCAACCAGCCCTAGAAAACTCCACACCTCAAAGATGTTCTTCATCTTCTCCCATGAAACTACCACTCTCACTTTATCTGGGTCTGCTAATACTCCTGTCTCTGAGATGACATGACCCAAGAAGTGAATCTGATCCATCCAAAAGTGGAACTTTGAGAGCTTAGCATATAACTGATGCTCCCTCAGTGTACTCAAAACGATCTCAAGATGGGTAGCATGGTCGTTTCGAGTGTGAGAGTACACCAAAATATCGTCCAAAAAGACCACCATGAAAGAATCCAAGTATGGATGGAAGACTCAGTTCATCAGTGCCATGAAAACTGCAGGTGCGTTCATGAGACCGAACGGCATGACCAAGCACTTGTATAGACCATACCTGCTCTGGAAGGCTGTAAGAGGTATATCTGATTGTCTAACGGGCAACTGATGATAACCAAATCTCAAATCAATCTTCGAGAACACCTAGGCTCCTCGAAGCTGATCAAAGAGATCATCGATCCTCGGCAATGGATACTGGTTCTTGACCATCAACTGGTTCAGCTTCTGATAATTCACACAAAGCCTGAGGGCACCTTCTACCTTCATCGCAAATAGGATAGGCGAACCCCAAGGATAAGTACTAGGTCAGATAAAACCCTTTGCCTATAACTCCTCCAACTAATTCTTGAGCTCCTGCAACTCAGGTGTATTTATCCTATAAGGAGGAATGGATGCTGGTGTCACTCCTAGAACAAGCTCAATTGAGAAGTCTACCTCACAATTCGGAGGCAACCCTGAAAAGTCCTCTGGAAGGACATCTCTAAAACGATCCACCACTGGAGGAAAGTCCAACTTTGAAGTATCCTAGTCATCCAGATAAAGACTATAAATATGCGATTTAAATCCTCCCAACCCATGATGTTCTGGACCCGCTCTGATCACCTGGACATCCCATTCACCCCTATGAAGAAAAGATCCACCCTCTGGTGATATGACACTCACCCTGTGGTGATAACAGTCAACGACTACCTGGAAAGAAACTAACCAGTCCATTCTGAGATTGACATCATAGAATTTCATCTCTAAGACATAGAGGTCCCATAAAAATTGACATCCACCAACCTGTAGAGGGAACTCTTTGCACTGGCGTACACTAGCCGTTATAGTCCCAAATGGTGTGTCTAATGTCAAGATATCAGCAGAAGAAAAGATGCATACCCAAGTATCTCCACGATAGCAACAAATATAAATCTATGGTAATCACCTGTATCAAAAATAGTAAAAGATAAAACTGAGGCTACTAAGATCGTACCTAGAATGGTAGAAGTTCTGGGATCCTGCTCCTACTGGGTCTGCTCCACTACAAAAGTATGGCCTGTATCGTAGCCCTGTGACCCTGCCTAAACACTCTGAGTTGATCAACCATGATGTCGCTGAAAACCGGGTGACTAGTTACCATGGCCTCGACCTCCACCTCCGCCTGAACGGCCGGAAGAACTCCAGTTCCCTAACTGGTGAGAAACTAGTGGCGCTGCTCCCGAACGAGGAGTCATAGAAGAACCCCTATCACCAGTTTCTGGTGAGAAGAACTAACAAAAGCATTGTAGGTGACCCATCTTGATGCAATATCATCACTCCACTGAGTCTCTCGGACAAGGTGTCCTCGTATGCCCACTTCTCCCACACTGGTAGCACACCACCTAGATACTAGAGGATCCATCCCTCCTGCTCTGATCTCCTCATACAGTCTCCCTGCGGTGCTTCCTGCTATCAGCTGGAGGAGCACTAACTCTGGATGCTGAACCACCCTGGATTTTAGCTCCAGAATCCTTCAGATTGTGCTCTGTGATCAGCACCTAGTTGACGATAGAATATATCAAAGTCAACCTAAAGAAGTTCACATGTGACCAGATGTCATGCCTCAGACCATCCTCAAACTTCCATTCAAGGAACAACTCATCGCCTCCTGGAATAGTCATGAAATGTTGCAGCTCTATGAAGCAAGAGGAATACTTCATAATAGAAAGGGTACCCTACTCTAGACTCATGAACTCCTGGGTTTGATTGGCCCTCAAGTTCTACGGGTAGAATTAATCGTATAAGTTGCACTGAAACTCATCCCAAGCCATATTCTACTGGAATCCCACCTATGAGACCACATCCCACCATCTCTTGGAGGAGTCTTGGAGAATATAGGTAGAAAGCTTCACCCCCCTCTCTAGAGGTATCTCAAGATGCTCTAAAATCATCAGCGTGGCCTCTAGCCAAGACTCAGTAGCCTGAGCTCCTCTATCCCCGGAGAAAGTAGGAGGATGCTGCTGCTAGAAGACCCATGTCAAATAATCCATCGACGGGGTAGGAGGCGGTGCTCCCTGAAAGGTCTTCATCATCCTCAAAAATCCCTCCCAAAACTGTGCATCAACACCTATGTCAGGTACAACAGTTGGTGCCAAGGCTGGCACAACGGGAGGATTTGTAGGTGGTCCCTAATCAGCCATGTCCGGTGTCTGATCGCCATCTGGAAACTGGCGCACAACCGAAGGACATCTCGGTGGCATGAATCTGCAAATTCAAGTACACATCTTAGATAAAGATTATCAAGGACCGAAAACAAGGAGTTTAAGAAGGGAATAGGATAAAGAAATCACTCAAGTTTTACAAAACATGATTACACGACGTGTACATTTACCACACAGTGTGTTCCCTGAAGTCATTTACATGGGCGTGTACTCCAGTCCAGACTGGTCGTGTAACACCCCAGACACACAACATGTTGTTTCCACACATGGAATGTACTTGAGTCCCCTTTCCCTACTTGAGTCCTTCTACACGGCTAAACCACACGGTTCTCTCCTAAGGCAAGACAACATGGTGTGTACAATTCTTACACAGCATGTACTAGACAAGCTTCACCTGGCCCATGTTATTAGTGACACGACCAGACACACGACTCACACTACACGGTATGTTCCAGACATACACGATGTGTATGATATAGGATAACACCAGACCATGTTGTTTGTGACACGGTCGGGTACCAAGGTCATACTGCACGGCATGTTCCGACAGAACATGACATGTATTAGACACAACTCGGCCAACCTGTGTTGTTCATAACACAGGTAAGCACAGGGTAGACACTACACGGCATGTATAGACAATACACAGCATGTTCACTCCAAGTTTTTTCCATCTTGTGTCTCTTTCTAAATGGCCTATGATACGGTTTAGAGATTACATGACATGTATAAAGTACACAGAATGTACTTAAGAAAAACTATTTCTTCCCGAACAAAAGAACACGCGACGTGTACTTAACATTACGCGGTGTGTATTCTAGTTTTTTCTAGACAGTAAGCCTCAGAAACTACTCTGGAACCCAAAACACACTAAAACAAGCATTGAAAGTTCCAAATTCCGATTCGTGAGGGGCCATACTCCCTTCGAATCAAATTTTGGAATCTTATAAATATTATAACATGGAAAACAAGGAAATTATCCACAAAATTCCAGTCCATGAGGGCCTATAACACCTTAAGAACCAAATTTTGGTGTTCATTCCAGCAAATCTCCACACAAACAATACCCTATCAAACAGAAGGTATTTCTCTCAAGGCAACTATCACAACAGAATGCATAATTTACACATCATCTATCACAACAACATGAAATCACTAATGCATCCTAGATGGCATGGAAAAAATGCATGACATGTGATTTCTAGCAGGTCCCTATATGATGCATGAGATGGAATACCCTCATCTCATTGGGTTGCAACAGAAATAGAACCTCAATAACATCTACGAAAATAGCACAAATCATGTGAGCCACTCAATGTGAAATCAAATCAATTATAACAATCAAAAAACTAGAACAATTGCAATTAAACGAGGTAGATTGGATTTTCCCTGTACACGGGTTAGCTACTCCCGGGCACAACTTATTACCAAGTACCTATTTCGTACTATCCCTAGATAAGGATCCAAATAGTAAGTCAAGAGAAAAGAACACCCTCTGATACCACTTTGTAACATCCCGGTTCCAGAAGCCACCCAGAGGTGCCCCATACCTAGTTAGTCACATGGCCTCAAGCGCATTTCCCCGAATGCCAGAGGCTGCCGACTAGCAATGAGGGTCTTGGGTGTGATAGTGGGGAAACTATGCCCTCATTGACAGAGTACACAGCAGAAGTGAACAACGCATATGATAGCAGAAGTAGTAAATATCCAACAACAATAAACAGTGGAAGACTATAATAGTAAACAGCTAGAGCACATATATATATATGAAATGATTCATGATACATATGTCTAGGAAAGCATCCAAACAAGTAAAAATGCTGGAATACAACTACCCTTATCTATACCAGCAATAATGTAATATGTTTGGGCCTAAAAGCATGACCCAAATAGGGTGTGAGACTAAATCCTAATAGGCAACCACCCAAAGATCGGTGCCTAATAGTTAGTGAGTATATGGCAGGTAAAAGTACATAAACCAGTAAAAAATCCATAGTTCAATCAAGCAACAGTGAGGCAAACAGCTAACCATAAGCAGGTTACCCTCTGGGAAGTACTCACAGCCATCCCCTCTGGTCCTACCTAAAAAGTACAGACAACCCTTTGGGCATCACACTCTGTCTAAACCCTTTGGTTCTGTATAGGAATTTAATAAAGACTCTCTGAAGAAGCACTCACAGTTTATCCCCTTATAGTCATAGTAAAGCAAGACTCTCTGAGGAAGCTCACACAGTCCATTCCCATCATAGTCTAAGGTATTCAAGGACTCTCTGATGAATATCACATGCCAATTCCCCTTATATCCCCAAGGTATATGACTCTTTGAGGAAGCTCACTCGGTCAATTCCCCTTATATCCCAGGTCGTTCAATTCAAATAAAGACTCTCTAAGGAATCTCACTCAGTCACTCCCCTTTTAGTCTAAAGAAATCAAAGACTCTCTCAGGAAGCTCACTCGGTCAATTCCCCTTATATCCCCAAGTGTTTCTAGGCTCTCTGAGGATTCTCACTCTATGAATTTCCCTTATAGTCAAAAATTCTCAAAGACTCTCTAAGGAAGCTCACCCAGTCAATTCCCCCTATAGTCTACTACACCAGGTTCTCAAGTCCCTCTGTAAGTCAACGAGCATAGCAGTGCAATGTAGAAAAAGTAAACCTATAAAACTACTTGGATAAACAGTATATAGTATATCAAGCATGTTATAAATACAAACTCTCCATCCTACTACAAGACGCATGGAATCAGACACAGCAGCCAAAAGCTGAACAGGACCAAACGGTCGTAAATAGTACATGCATGGCAAGACACATCCAAAGCATAACATTAAACCCTATTTATATCCAAATATCTTCTACACAGGCATACAAGCATGGTAAAAAACAATAGGGTCAAAACAGTAAACACACAATACCCCGTTCAAGGGTATTGGTGGAATTTTCACATAAAACTCAAAGACTTCAAAAGGAAAATCACAAACCACCTACCTCGGGGTTAGGAGATCAATACACTTGAACCACGAAGCTTGAATCTCCTTTGAACTTCATAGATCTAAGAAAACTTCCAAAACATTTAACCCACGATAACTTGGAAAAGAAGAGGAATTAGAAAACAAGGCTCAAGAAAAAGAGAGAACTCACAGATGTGATTCCAACGCAATCAACGGTGCTCGAATCAGAGTATAGATGGAGGATTGGGGGCTCGTCAAAGATCCATGCATGCTCAGTGCTCTCAGATGAATGAAAACTAGAAGTATTGGTTTCTGTCTATCAGACGCAACCCCGGTGCGTTTAATGAAAAAAAAAAGTACACGTCATGTACTCACCTTTTCCGTACTCCGCTTTAAGCGGCCTCTAGTCACTCCCACATGGTCGTGTATGCGGCTACTATACAGCCAGCGCACGGCCTGCTGTGACATCTGAGTACACGGCATGTACTCATAAAGTACACAGAGTGTACTTAGAAAATTTCCAGAAATTCCTCTTTTCTCCAAAAATGACCATAAAGGAAAAACATACCTAAAAACAAGGTCTGGGTTCTTACAAAAAATTCACCCTAAACTAATTTTAATATTCCTATTTCAAAAATAAAGTTTATTTTTTCAAATAAATTTTCTAAGAGTGGTAAAATTTAATTTTAAATTATGTGTGTCAAGCATTATCAACCCATCTTTTAAAAAAGATAATGTTTTTCAGAAAACATTTATTTTTATTTTAAAAGATTTTTATTTTATTTATAATAAATAGATAACTAATCAACATTTTAAAACTCTATATTTTCATAAATTATTTAATCATATTCATTATATCCATTCCAATGGCTATGCAATAACTATTATATTAAATAATAATAATAATAGTATATTGTAGTTCGGTAAAACTCAATCTTACATGTAATTAAATTTATCAAAGGAACATAGTATTGTTTGTAACATAAGACAAACATAGTGTTTCATGTAGTGCATACATAACTTGGTATAGCGTACAACACATTCCATCAAAAAAATTAATTTATTATAAAAAATAATTCATAAAAACTATTGGTGTAACAATAAAGATTATAATCAAGTGAAAGTGATGTGTATTGAGATGGAAATGTTATCTAGAGACTGATTTTTACATGTATGGACTTTTATATTGCATTCCCCATTATTATGTTTATATATACTATCCCTTGTGAACCTTTTTGTGTAGAGGAGTTAAGTTCCCCCAAGGAGTTCTTGATGTTGTCCCTCATGCAGGTTCTTTCCTTGGGTCTAGATCCAACAGAGTAGGGTTATCTGAATGTTCAGGACCATTCACTTTAGATAGTGGTTAATTGGGATACCTGATGATAAATGGGTTGGAATTGATCTATAATTTTTGGTAGTTGTTGGGACTTATTTTCTCATTGATATATTTGGAAAACAAGTGATGACAACCCTATAGAGATATCTTCAACTAAGGATGAGAGTCTACTGAAGATCATGATGTGTAAGGGGAAACACCATGAATTCTAGTGTCAAGTTTTGAGAGGAAGGATCATTTTTCCTCTATACTATAAGCTGGTGATCATGGATTTTTTTTCTCATACCATGAGTTGGAATGACTATTGGATGAAATACAAAGGCTAAGTGAATCATGTCATAGATAGATGTAGGCCCCAATTTCTTCTTTCCTTAACATAGAATAAAGAAAATATCTTCACAGATGATTCAAGGTGCCCTCATTCACAAACAGAGATATAGTGAATTCACTTGGATCTCACATCTCAAAGGTGAAGGTATTGCATGTGATACCATATAGATTTTTCATGAGTTTAATCCCAAGATTTATTGTTCTTATTCCCTGATAGTTTTCTTTTTAAGGGAAAAATTTCTAAGGTGGGGAGGTTGTAATGTTTTGGGTTTTTACTCAAGTGAGAATATACTCTAGAATATGATCTTAGAAAATATTTATATTAGTTTTTTTAGGTCTATAATATGCAGTTTACCCCCGAGTAAAGTTAGTTTTCAAAAGAGAGTGTCACGGAGCTTTGGAAGTAATATAATAAAAATATTATATTATTTTAAGGTGGACGTGTGAATTTTTAATAAAATGTTGATATCTCTAAAATGGGACCTTATATGGGAAAAATAATATCACAATTGAGTCTATAATGGGGTGTTTACCCAAGGCTCTTATAAAAAATTTATACTAGTTTTTTTGTGTCTATAATATGTGGTTTACCCCCAGGTAAAGTCAGTTTGCAAAAGAGACTGTCGCGGAGCTTTGGAAATAATATAATAAAAATATTACATTATTTTAAGGTGGATGTGTGAATTTTTAATAAAATGTTAATATATCTAAAATAGGACCGTATATGGGAAAAATGATATCATCATTGAGTCTAGAATATAGTGTTTACCCAAGGCTCTATGTTAGTTTGGTTTGCATTAGGATTCCCCGGTGTTCGCTATCACGAGTGGATTAATTAAATAATCTAATTATTTAATTACTTTCTTTGAGTTATGGAGTTATCCTAGGACACATATATTTATTCCTATTTGTGCATCCTTTCTAGGGTTACACATATTTTTTATTGATAAACCCTAAAGAGGGAGAGGGGAGGATGAATGTAGTGGCGATGATGAAGGATCAAGAAGTGTAATTGGATCAGTAGTGACGTATGTAGATGGATGTGAATAGATATTAAAAATGAACCTATGGATTGAAAATAAAATTAAATATTTAGAAATTAAACATCAGGGTTTTTTTGTGGATTATCCCCACTATTGATATTGATGTGATTCCATATTAGTTTCTAACAATACAATCTGGAATTGATGATCACCAAGCCCATAAATTTTTTGTTTATAAACGGATTTAAGAACTTTATGATTTTCATTCTTGTAAAAATTATCTAAACCCATTTCATATTCATTTAATATCTGGTAATAAATGTTTGGTGTGCCTATAAGTGTCTAGGATCATTCACTTTGGTGTTTTTTTCCTTTCTCCCTATGTTCTATGAGTGCTCATCACTAGTGTTCATTTTGACTGATGGATCAACCAAATCCTATAGACCCATTTCATCTTGTGATCATTATTTGGTCATATGGATCATTTTTGTGGGTATTTCTCCCTGGGTTGCAATTTTATAGATTATTCATGATGATAATGGGAATCAATTGAATAATTTGGGATGACCTTTTCCTGAGTTGAAGCATCGGGTTTATGGAACTTCCATGAGAGGCAATGCCAATTTGATTTTTCCACTAACTAGTGGTAGAAATACAACTTTTAAAGAGTCATTCATGATGATTACAACGTATGGTGGGAGTTTCTAGCATGATTTGTGGAGAATCATTGAAGGAGGCATTGGAATCGAAATACATGTTGAGGATCTAGAAAACATGAAATTTCCAGACTATGCACCATGTGTTTTGGAAGAACACACACCATATAGACCTTTTTTATGTGGGATTAGGGTTTCAGTTGAAGTTAAACATCACATGATAGTGTGACTAATTTATATTTCATGTGATCCCTACTCTTCCTGGTTGGTGTGTACCGAGAGTACAAGCCTAGGGGCCCATGTATCCCAACACGTCATGAGTATTGGGCCACACCATATATACCTTTAAAGTTACATGACTCAAGAAGAGGGGGTACACACTGAGTAACCTCAACAATATGACACATCATGTTTCTTATATAAACTTCATGTATTTGGGCCTATACATGCCATGTGGGATGACAAAACACAATTAGGTGGGTGAATTGGGAATAACTTGTCATGTGCCACTAAGGAAATTTGTATGCATCCCCTTAACCTAGGATACTTTGATCATACATAGATTTTTCTATCATTACTCCTAGGTGGAGTTGGTATCTCACCCATTGGGACTAGGATCCTCTTGGGGAGTAATTATTTCACCCACATGAACATGGTATTTGGATCCTCTCATTATGGAACTATGAAGAGTCGGTATTTCACCCACATTATGAAATAGGGATCCTCTATCTATGAAGTGGTATTTTTTCCTTATATAGAGCTCATAAGGGATGAGGATCCTCTACTGAAGATGTTATTTCACCCATAATCATGGGAAAGTGATCATCTAACATCATCTGAGATAATGAATGTGTAGGTTTATGAAGCTTCTTAATTGAGATCTAGCTTGGTAGAGTTTGTTTGGCTAGATGAGGTATTTTAAATCATAATCTAGGAATTGAGTACCTTTTACAACATTAATTTGGTATATACCTTTCTCTTTATTAGTGTGTTCTACCTCAATGGGTGAGATTGCTTTGGGACTGATAAGACTCCCATTCTTGGCTTCTAGAGGTAGCATGACTAATGGAAGCCTATGCAATATTGACATCTGTGAGATTTTTGGTTCCAAAACACCCTAAGGGTTTGTTTTGAGACATGATTTTATGACTAGATACTAACTTCATACTTCATAGACTCTTTAGTATTATGATAATTTCCATATATGTGTGAAAATTGGATTTTTATGTTTGGATTTATAATGATTAGGCCTTCATAGCATCCCTGATTCTTCTAGTGATGAACATATATGAAATGTTCTTCTTAACCTCCTTTCATCTATTCCTTTGCCCCGAGATCCTTATGCTAATTTTTTATTTCTAGTTTTCCTTATTTTTCTCCTCTTATATACCTTCATTACCAGGATTCGATTTGATTATTACTTCATTCTCCCTTTATGGTTTTTAGGGAATCCTACTGAGTATGTTTAAAATCACCCCTGAATGGGCCTTATACCTACACATGTCGTGTCGGTATAGATGAAATATATCTTGGAGATGGTTTTGACAATGGTTTTGATGAATCTTATTCATATTTGATGTCTTGTGACCTTGGGGGATGTGGTTTGGGCATAGTATTAGTGATACTCATAGAGGATGGTAGAAATCCTATTTAATAGATGTATCATGCATGTGTTACATTCAGTTCTGTTGAACATTTATGTATATCATGTTGCCATTTATGGTGTTTTTTTCATTGGTGATATGTATTTATTGCAGGTTGTGATAAGATAAGGCCATTTAGGTATGTGGTAATTATACTATGTGCTAGTCATTAACCCCAAACCTATTGGATTTGGGATTGTGGTGGCACCCTCGGTTTACCACTGATCCAGGCGAGGGCCTAGTGGGTTGGGTCGTATCATTATACATATGATAATGTATAGTATGGATAATCATAATATATTATAGCATTGATATACACTATTTTCAAGAAATAGAACCAAGCCTCAAATCATAAATGTGATATCAAGTAAGTCCTAAAATATGATTCCTAGTAGTTAAATGCAATATTAAGGACCAATGCTTCCTATCATAATCGATAGTATAAGTTTTAAACTATATATCATATTATGATATAGTATATCATTGTATATGGTTAATAATTCCTAGATTATATACCCTAACCCACGGTACACCAGTCGTAATATGTGACATTAGTTTTGAATTGAATTGCGACATATGATATTGAGATGTCTTCGAATATGATACAGAATAAAAGAATATTTTCATTTTTTAATTATAAATTGAATAAAAGAATATATAAAATGAATATAGATTATGGAAGAAGGTGTTTTTGGATATTTATTTAATTTATAAAGTGTTTATAAATTAATTAATTATAAAAGTTATTATAATTAATTATTAAATATATTTGAAACATTTAATAAATAAATATATATAATATTAACTATTAATATTATAATATTTTTAATTTTATATGAAATCACGTATAATTTTAATGGAAAGTGTTTATATATAAATTATAAGGTGATCTATAAAGTTTTTATAAAATATAAAAGTAGGGAAAATATAAAGGAAATTGTATTGAATTATGAATTGTTCATAATTTTTAATTTGAAATGTTAAAATTTAGAAAAATACCTTATTTGAAAAATTATTTGAACCATATAAAAAGTAGTTTTGATAATTGATACGATCAAGGTTCGAGTAATGTTAAATATGTGTTTTTTTATTATGTAAAATGTTTACATAATATATATGAAATATAAAGTGTTTATCTTTCAAATATCATATATTTAAGTAAATTATGCATAAAATGATAATATGAATGAGTATATATTTATAATAAATATGAAATTTTAATATTTTTTAATTATGTAATTTTCCATCATGCATGACTATATTCTAAATTGTTTATAATTGATTGATTTATGATTTGTTCATAAATATTTATCTCAAATATAAATTAATAAAATGTTTATATATTTAGTTTTATTATCTACTTTATTCATTAATATAAATATTTTATATTATTAATAGATGCATGCTTTAATGTTAAACTACTTATATATTATCATACATGCATCTAAGGAGCTACATGATAGGTATGATAATTGATTTAGTTTTATTATATTATGACTTTGGTTTGTACTGAGTTATAAGCTTGAATTTAGAAGTTAATTATTGTTCATGCATATTAGATATCATAATTGTGATGGAATTAAAGTCACTTTGTGTAAATAATAGGGGTATTTAATGGGTTGGATTGGGGAAGAGTGGGAAAATCCCACATAAACTGGGCCAAAGAATACTTGACCCACTTAAGCTCATATTTAATGGAGGATCAAAATTTTGAGTCTGATCTCGTATGAATTTTATGTGAACCAATCTAGGTATTATCCAACATTTTTAATTAATTATAAAAACTATTTTTAAAAGAATTAATACATTTATTAGGAAATATTAAATATTAAACACATAATTTTTATCTGATAAATGTTAATTTATATACATATTCATTAAATATTTAAAAAATATACATGTTTGTCATAAAAATACTACATTGAATTGAAATAAAATTAAAAAACTAAAAAAATATTCTTATCCCACATGTCGGTCTAGGTTTTTTTAGGCTAGTCTGCTTAAGCTCATAGACTTTTTTCCTCAATCCAATTAAGCCTATTTAAAATATGGGCCATTTTTTCTAGTCTGGTATGACCCATAAATATAGACTTATAAGAAAGGGTTTCATGTACCTCATGCATGTGATTCATTTAGATATGTATAAATATATTTTTCTTTCAATTCGGATTAATAATTATGGGTTTTGTAAATAGTTACACATCAATATAGTTTGAGCATATTGATTAGGTAGAAGGATTAGGATTAAAATAATTAAATCATTATAATCATGCATACATTTAAAGGGAATGAAAAAGATAATATGTTGAGATATTAAAACCTATAAAATAATAATATGTGTTAGATTCCTTCAAAATAAAAAAAATTCCAAGACCTTGATCATCCATTTTGGTGGGTCATGTTAAATCTAGGTTCCCATGGATTATCTTATGTAAGGAAAGCGGTTTTGGGTGACCCTAATAGTATTATATACATGTATCTAACATGATATTTAGGTTACACTTTGTAAGATCCCGTATTTTCCAGGTATGTCCCTCTTGAGTTTTGGTTGAACCTCCTTATTTAGGTTTTCTTTTTTTCTTAAAACCATTGGGGATGAGATTTTTGTTTGGGGTGGAGAGATTTTTCGAGAGAAAATGATCTAATGTTCTGGGATGTATGTTTTTTTGAATTAATGGAGTCTCGGAATAAATGTTTCAAAGGGATTTTAAGATTTATTCATGGGTTTGGAATGATTTGGAGGTGGTTTGAGTTCATTCTGTAGAAGTTGGACTGAGAGTTATCTACTAGAAAATTTCACATCGTGAAAGGTTTACATGATGTGAACCTATTTTTGGGAAGATGTTGTGAACTGATTCAAATCCTGAAATGTTTACATGTTGTGAAACTGGTTCACATCATGAAAAGGTTTATCGTGGTTATTTTAACTCAAGGCAATGTGTTTTTTGTCATATCTTATAAATCGAGAAATTCACATCCTGAATGGGGTTCATGTCATGAATATCTTGGGACCAGTGGTTTTAAACCATGTTCTATGTATAATTTTATTTCATCCAGCATTCAAATTCCTCACTCAAAAACTAGGGTGACTCAAAGTGGTTTTGAAGAAATTTCTTCCCTTTCAAATGTCATGATCTAGTGTTTAATCTCTGGTGAGTTCCCTCACTTTGGTTTTCCCCTTTCTTCTACTATTCTTCATTATAGTAGTGTGATCTCTTGACCATTGTTGAATCTGGTTTTGATCTTGATGTTTATGTGATCTAGGTTTTTATTTTCTATCTTCTTCACCATCTTTATTTGTTTTAATTCCTTGTTGAGAGTGTTTCATTGATCACCAGATAAATTTAGGTGGTCTAGAAAAAATCCCTATGGACTATTCCATTTGTTTAAGTGTGTGACATATTTTGAGATTACACTGAATCAATGTGCATGTTAACTAACAGAATAATGGGTGATGATAATCATGTGTTGGGTCTACTCCTTAGATACCTTTGTATCCATTAGTGTTGATACCTATATTTCAGCTTCCCATAGGGTGTGCCTACCATTGAATAATAATTAACTGGTTAATGGCTTGAAATATGGTTTAGCATGACATGAGATCTCAGGTGATTACTTGAGATAGATTCACTTTAAAAATTTCTTAATTATTTATTGACATGACTAGTGATAATTTGATATGATATGGGTGATTATACTTGCACGATAACAGTGTAAAATATAATCTGAGGAATGAAAGGTTGATTGAAAGAAAATGGTAATTGGATAAATTAACCATTGTGGCTTATGATGTTATGTTGTGTTAATCCTTTCATTATAACTTATGTTTTGATTCATATTCAAATTATTATATTGAGGGTTTGGCCTGGTTAAGATAAAATGCTTATATAGAGGGCTTGGCTCAATTATATTGAAATTATTATATAGAGGTATTTTCCCAGTTATGATGAAATACTTATATAGAGGGCTTGGCCCGGTTATGCTATAATTCTTATAGAGGGCTTGGTCTGGTTATGATGAAATTCTTATATAGATGTATTTACCTGTTTATGTTCTAATGATTATAGGGCTTGGCCCGGATATGCTTTAATGCTTATAGGGGCTTGGCCTAGTTATGTTGTAATGTTTATAGGGCTTGGCTCAGTTATGCTGAAATGATTATTTATAAGGCTTGACCTGGTTATGCTGATATAGATGGAATTTTCCCAAATATAGGATTATTCCATGGAATTATGGTTGTACTTGGAATGGTTATGCTACATGGTCATAGATATCTTGTTATGGTGCTAAATCAGGTTGATTGTTATACTATATTAATTGATTGATTAATACTTATAATTTATTACTTTATTGCATGAACTTACTATGAGACTAGTTTTTTTTATACATGATGGTGTCGACCTGCTGAGTTTTACTCACACCCTATTTGGGTCATCATTTGGTACATTATCATATTACATGGATACGTGTTTGGATAAGGGAAGGGGGCCTTTTTTATTGTTGCTTATTGGATGTTCTGGATCTTAGATATGGTACTGACCATGGATTTTTGATCGAGGTATTTTTTATTTTATTTTTGTCAACTTATTATTTTATCTGTATGACTTCTAACATGTTATTTAGTTACATTTCATCCTAAAATTACATGGTTCATTATTATTTAGTTTACTTGGTTCATCCTTTATCTTTTAGTTGTATGATGTATTGTTTCTGCTATTTATATTACTCTAATATTTGTTTACTTAAGCTATATTTGAAAATCTGTACTAGGAGGTATAGTCTCCCCATTATTTTCTTTACACCCCTGCTACTAGTCGGTAGCCTTTGGCATATAGGGAGGTGCACTTGAGGTCTACCAACCAACCATATTTGGACACCTGAGAGAGTGTTGGATCGGAGGATGTTATAAATTGGTATCAGTGGTTCATGATTTTATTTTTTATTGATTTACTATTTGGTAAAGGTAGAAAGGAGACTAGGATTTATTTAGTACTTGGTAATGAGTTTGTGCATGGGAGTAGCTAACCCATGTATGGGGAGAAATTTGAGTGCCCAAGGATGGGATTATTGTTCTTGATGTTCTCCTATTATGTTTTATATTACTTTAGCTTGGGTGATTCACATATTGTGTGATGTTATTGTTTCTTGATATTTATACTCATGGCCCAGTATGGTGCGATATGAGTATGCATGCATCATGATGGGCACATAAGGATATATATTAGTATGCATTATTCATGATAGGGATATATTTATTTCATGTGATATATTTTCCTGTATAAACTGTGAAATGAGATACCTGTTATATCTAATAAATGAGATGAAATAACTGTTATGTCAGGCTAATTATCTTGTTATACCTTGTTTAAAGAGACCATGAGCTAGTGGTTATCTATTATTGTCACCTATTGAGGTTGACCTTGTTCTTATCCAGTATTCTAAAGAGTCTGTTTGTCTTGTAGATAAAATGCCTCCACATCATCTTCAAATTAAGAATCAGGAAAGTGGAAATAAACACTCTTCTAACACAACTAAACTGAATCTTACTATAGCTCTTGAGGATCAAATGGATGTCCATATTTTTTATAGCTTCCTGAGGTTCATGCGATCCATGGAAATGGATATTGTTTGCGCTATACCTTCTATATATAAGCTAACGAGAGGGTTTTAGCTGCAGTATCCTCCTACATCCACTGGGGAGGAAGGCCCCCAGGAAGCTGAGTTCTAGATCAAGTTAGTCCATATGATCTTAAATAATATTGAGACACCCATAGATAAGAGGGTTAAGCTTGTTGAATACATGCCTCATGGAGCAGCCAAACATTGGTGAGATGCTTTAGAGAAATTTGAGCAGTAAAAGGAGTTACCCTGGAAGGATTTTGAGGAAAATTTTCTGAGACACTTCTATCATAAAATGTTGAGGTATGAAAAGCATCACAAGTTCATGCACCTAATGTGGGAGAGATTGTCATTGATAGACTATATTGGACATTTCACCGAATTGAAGTGATTTTCACCATCTTTAGAAACAGATGAGATAGCTAGGGTGTGGTGTTTCTAGGATGGGATTCGCTATGAGATCAGGTCATAAGTTAACATTTTTTACTTAAGTATCATTTTAGACGTAATGAATAAGGCTCTCATAAAGTAAGGGAATCTGAGAGAGGCCCTCAAAAGTGGCTATGCTATTTCAACAGGGTGAAATAAGATCTCTTCCTCTGGTGAAAATAACATTTGTTATGATAGTTATCACCAAGGAAACAGAAGAAAAAGTATTTAGGTAAATGTGCATCCATCTCAGGACCATGTTCTGTTGTAGTGCTATTAGTGTGTCAAGTTTGGCCATAAGAAACCTCAGTGTATGTACTATACTTTGGAATGTTGTTATTGTAGTAGTTTGGTACACCTATAGAGTTTTTGTAGGGGATGTAGTAGAAAATTAGTGGTAGAGGATTAGGATAGGTAATAGAGTCGGGGAAGGACTCAGCTACCCCTCAGTAGACTGGTAATTGGGAGTTCCACTAGATGTTTAGGTCAAGGCATGGGCATGGTACCCTAGTACAGGAGTGGAAGAACCAAGTAGAGTGGATAACATAGGGGATTCATACTTGAGCTCGGGGTAGAAGTTCAATTCAGCTACACGTTATGCATTCCACTCTAACTAGTTTGGATGCAGGACCTTATATAGTCATAGGTACAATTCTTGTATCATCTACCTCAGCTTGTGTTTTGTTTGATATAGAAAAATCACATTCCTTTATATATTCTCTTTTTGAAAATGGTTTGGTATTGTTTGTGGAGAGTTTGGAAGGTGTCTTGACCATTGAAACCTTATTGGCAGTATGGCCATAGAATATCAAATGTCGCAAGGCGTGTTCTCTATGAAATTGATGGTTACCATTTCTTTTGGGAATTTTTTGTGCTGGAAATAACAGGTTTTGATTTGATTCTAGATATGTATTGGTTGGTATTATACTAGGATCATATAAACTCTTATCAAAGAAGGTTTCCTTTATACCTATATAAGGGGGGGAAACTATTTTTCACCAGGGTGAGTGGGATCTTTAGGCAGGTCATGTAGGACCAATTCCGTGCAGATTGGATTGTCTCATGACTCAGATAGTAGGTCTTTCTATAGATGATAGGGGAATTCAGTAGGATACTTTTCCATCAGTGGTATACCTTTTTTAGTTAGTTTTTCATGAATATATCTATGTATTACCACCCAAGTAGGAGATCAAGTTTATAGTTGATTTAGTGTTGGGTGTCGAGTTAGTTTATATTATGCCTTACAGAATGGAATCGGTAGATCTTTAAGATTTGGAGGTTCAGTCAAAAGATCTGGAAGTTAAGGGTTTCATATGACCTAGTACGTCACCGTGGGATTCTTCCTTGCTTTTCACCTAGAAGGATTATGGGACATTGCTCTTGTGTTTTGACTATCAAATATTTAACTAGATAACATTGAAGAATCGGTATCCCCTTAAGCACATTGATGATCTCTTCAATTAGCTGAGAGGTTCTAGAATTTTCTCTAAGATTGACTTGATATCAGGGTATCATCAACTAAGAGTGATACAGTCAAACATACATTGGACTGCTTTGGGGAGAAAGTGTGACTTATATGAGTTTTTAGTGATGTATTTTGGAATGATGAATGCACCCACAGTATTCATGGACTTGATGAATTGGACACAACTAGAAAATTCACCTATGGTCGCGGTTTAGAACTGGGGCCATAGGCCTAAAAATAATGGCAATAGCCTATGGCCACAGTTTTGGAAAATTGTGGCCACTATCTTCGTGGAATTAGGCCTCTATTTCCACGTTTAAAAAGCGTGGAGATATTATTTATATAGTATAAAAAAATCACCCCCCCTGGACAGCCCCTTTCACCCCCATGCCCCCCCCTGGATAGCCCTGTGCACCCCCCTGGACAGTCCCCCTATACCCCCTTGAACACCCCCATACCCCCCCCGGAAGCCCCCTTGAACCCCCCCTAGATAGCCCCCTTGAACCAACCATGCACCCCCCATGCCCCATGGACATCCCCCTTATACCCCCTTGAACACCCCCACCCCCCACCACCCCCCACCCCCATGCCCCCTGGGTAGCCCCCCTTACACCCCCTTGAACCCCCAGGGATAGCCCTCTTTCACCCCACTGGACAGCCCCCCTGCACCCCCCCCCCCCTCCCGCACCCTCATGCTCCCCCTAGACATCCCCCTTGCACCCTATTGAACACCCCCACCCCCATGCCCCCCCTGGACAGCCCCCTTTCACCCCCTAGACAGCCTCCTTGCACCCCCTTTAACCCCCCCTGGACAGCCCCCCTGAACCCGCTGGACATCCCTGTTGCACCCCCCTACACCCCCATCCCCCCCCCCTCCCGGATATCCCCCATGAACCCCCTTAAACACCCCCACCCCTCCCCCCCACGCACCCCCCATTCCCCCCAAGAAAGACCCCTAAACATCCCCCTTGCACCCCCTTGAACACCCCCTGCACCCCCATACCCCCCTGGACAACCCCCTTGCACCCCCTGGACAGCCCCCTTGCACCCCCCTTGAACCCCCATGCCCCCCCTGGATAGCCCGTTGCACCCCCTTGAACACCCCCTGCACCCCCATGCCCCCTAGAAATCCCCCTTACACCCCCTTGAACACACCCCCCCCCACCCGCACCCCCACATCCCCTAGACAGCCCCCTTTTACCCCCTTGAACACCCCATGCCTCCCTAGGCATCCCCCTTTCACCCCCCATGGACAGCCCCCTTACACCCCCTTGAACACCCCCCATGCCCCGCTGGACAGCCCCCTCACACCCCCATGAACACCCCCCCCCCCCCGATACCATCATGCCCCCCCTTGACAGCCCCCTTGCACCCCCTTGAACACCCCCCCCCCCACACCCCCCCATGCCCCCTGGACATCCCCTTGCACCCCACTGGACAGCCCCCTTGCACCCCCTTGAACACCCCCCCTCCCCCCGCCCCCTTGGACAGCCCCCTTGCACCCCCTGGAAAGCCTCCATGCACCCACTTTGAACATCCCCCTGCACCCCCCTAGACAGCCCCCTTCCCGGTGTGCTCGGAATTAATTTTATAAAAATATTAAGTATTTTTATACTATGCATGTGGCGGGGATGTGATATCTCCTAAACGGAAGCTCAGAATGGGAATCTGAGTGCACGGTTGCGTCCGTAACGTGCCGTTTACCCTAGGCGAGGTGTAAAATTTGCGGGCGCGGGCCTGCGGTGAAAAACGCCACCAGGGGCGTTTTAGTAATTAAATAGCGAAGTCAGTGTGCGAGCGTCGGCTCGAATTACTTCTGAACGGAGTCTCGGATCACAAATCTGAGTCCACCGTTGCATTCTATAACGATGTTTTTACCCTAAGGGTGACCTTATCCTTGTCCGCGTCGGGCGCGGGGTCGGGGGCGTGTTAGGGCGGGGAGTTGAGCAGATATTTGTTGGAAACAAATATCCCCCCCTTGTTGGACGTGTGAAGTGCAGAGGAGTTCCTTCTCCTTCTCCTCCCCTTCCGACGGCGAATCGGCGGCCGAATCGTGCGATCAAGGTGCCGTCGAGCTCTGATTTCGACGGCGGGCATTCCAGGATCGTGCGGCGGAAGCTTTGGAGCGCAGATCGTCGGCGTTTCGCCCGCGAGGTAAGAGGTCTGAGTTTTGAAATCCCAGACCCTGATTATTTGTTGTTTTTCTTCAAATCGTTATAAGGGTTGTATAGTTTGGGTCCCGAGGTTTCCGAAAAAAGTTTCGGATCTGATTTTGGAGCACCGGGGTGCTCCCAGAGGTCCCCGGAAGTTTTCCGGCAGAAATCCCGGATTCCAGCGGCGACATGGCGGAATCCGGAGACGCAGGGCGGCGGCGCGGTGGCGGCGTGGCGGTTTCTGGTGACGGCGGCGGCGGCGCGGCGGAATCCGGCGGCGGCGCGGTGGTTTCCGGCGAGGCTGGCGGTGGTCCGGCCAGGATTTTCTGGGGGTTCTTTAAACCCCCGTAACTCGCAAACCGTAACTCTGATTTGCGAGCCATTTGTGGCGACACGCTCCTTGCATTGAGACAGACCTTTTGAACTCACTTTTAGAGTTTAAGGGTTTGGGATCGTGGCCCGAAATTTAAAAACGTCGTATAAAATAATATTATTTTATTATTTTACGACTTCGGGCCGTTGTAACTTCTACCCGGAGCGTCCGATTGACGTGTCGTCAGTGGAGTTGAGACCCTAATGGAACGATGGACTTTTTGAGATGGTTTCCGGGTGTTGGGTCTGTGAATGGGGTGCGGGCCCCATGAGGCCGGGTTTTGACGTTTGCGGAGAAACGCAGCTTTTGCACCAGGAGTCCGATTTTGGCGGATGAATAGTCGATCCTATGTGTTTTTCTGAGAGGATCGCATTGGTTCGATCCATTGGGTGTGTTTCGGAATCCAGGCATGGGCCCCACCCGAGCTGGCCTTCGGTGAATAGTACCTTTTTCACCGGGTGTCCGTTTTGAACGAGTGAGTAGTCGATTCCGCTTGTTTCTCCGAGGGGATTGTCATGGTGTGATATGATCGATGGGTTTTGGGATCGTTGTGTGGACCATGCACGAGCTAGTTATGGTGAATATTGCCTTTTTCACCGGTGCTCCGTTTCGGGCAAGTAAACAGCCTATCCTGCATATTTTTCCACGTGGAACGCGGTGGTGGCCTCGGTTTTGGATTAGGAGGTGCGCAGTGTGGCGTTGTGGCTGGTCGATCGGGTTAGCGACGTTTGGACCAGCAGTGGTTGAGGGTTCTCCCTTGGTTCGTTCCTACGAGGTTTCGTGTTGTATCACAACCTTCGTATGGGTTTGTGATCCTCTCGATGGGATGTTTAAACTATTAGAGTTGTGGTATCCCTCCGGTGGGCCCGGAGTGGATCCTCTAGCATCTTTACCCTAGATCGGGTTCTTGGTATCGTTGTGACTGCTTATTCACGGGCGGCGATCCCCTATCTAGCAGGTTAACCCCGTAGGGTTTCTGGCATCATCGAGAATATGATCCCCTACGCGGTGGGTCATGCACAGTAGGGTTGTGGCATCATCGGATTTACGATCCCCTACTCAGCATGATGTTTATAGTAGGGTTGCGGTATAGTTGGTTATACGATCCCCTACTCAGCGCTTGGTGTCGGTAGGGTTGCGGTATCATTGGTTATGCGATCCCCTACTCAGCGCGTGGTTTCGGTAGGGTTGCGGCATCATCGGTTCGATCCCCTACATCGCGAGTTATACCAGATAGGGTTCTGGTATTGTCGTGCCCATATTTATATGAAAGATGATCCTCTATATGAGTGTGAAGCTTCTGTCGAGTGCCAGATTGGGTTGTGGTATCCCCCAGAAATCCTGGGTGTGATCCCCTATCTGTGAGGACTACGTATGCCAGATCGGGTCGTGGTATCCCCCAGCGGACCCTGGGAGTGATCCCCTATCTGTGAGCTACGTCTACCGGAGTGGGTTTTGGTATCCTTTAGTAGACCCTAGCGGCGATCCCCTATACGAGGAGTTTGGTGGTTATGTTGTTTCAGCGAGTGATGTTATCCGACGAGCGTGGTCTCTCGGGTGAGCATCTGAGATGTTTGTTTGGGACCCGATGGAGTGTATCTCTCGGATGAGTGTCATCTGGTATAACAGTGTTCGTGCGGTGTACTCTCCTGGTTGGTGGCAGTTGCTGGTGATGAGGTCGGTACCTCTTGTGGCTTTGTGGCGCGAGCTGTGTATATCTGGATTGTTCAAGGTGTATGTATGGGCATACACCTGAGCTGAGGTGAGCTGACTAGTTGTGTTTAGCCGAGGATGGTCACAAGATGGAGTTTCTCTCTCGTCTGGGTTCCCTCTGGCTGGGTTGAGCGGACTGTTGCTCCCTTGGGTTTGGGGGTTTTTGGGGTGCCTACTGAGTATGTTTATACTCACCCCTGCACAGGCTTTGCCCGCACATGTTTGTGTCTTGTGCAGACTACAGGCCTTTTGACGGAGTCCTAGGAGGAACCGGAGCAGGCGGAGCTTAGTGGGCGAGTTGACCGGGGTGTCTACCGGAGCTGTGCTAAGGGATCTTTCCGGCGGGTGTTTGTAGCAGCGTTCCCCAACTTCAGAGCAGGTTGGACGTGCTTTGTAGTTTTCCTTGGTGGGCCCTGTTTTTCCCTTTGTACTTTTTCTATTGCTCTCTGGTTGTGGGATAGTGTATGCATGCATTTACTTTCCAGTTTCTATATATCTGCACTGTTGCATGGAGGTGTTTGTGGGTGTTTGTGTACAGGTACCCTAGGCTAATGCCTCTCATGTGTGTGATATCCTACTCGACGCTAGTCGCCAGCCCCTGGCCTATTGGAGGCGGGCTTGGGGAGTCGCGGCTCGAGCCCCGTTGGGTCGGGTCATGACAGAGTGGTATCAGAGCAGGTTCCACCTTTGGGATCTCAGAGCAGAGCTGGTCTAGATGTGAGCTTGGTTTGGGTTGCATAGCGGCAGTGTTAGGGTGTTTCGAGTTCGGCTTTCAGGCCAGGGACTCCAGAGTTGGTGCGGCGGCCGACGTATCCACACACCAGGACTCTAATAACCTGCCTTTCGACTCGGGGCATTCGTACACTGGTCGCGGGGACGTAATGGTACATGCATCATATAGGACTGGCTTTTTGGTTTTTCCTTCTCCTTCTTGAGTCAGGTATCGAGATATACTCTCTGACTGTGGTGCGTCTTGAATGTATTTCAGGATGCCTCCACGACGACAGCTAGTGAGGGTTCCGCATTAGGATTGTGTTGATGACCCGACCCATGTAGTGGTTGTGGAGCAGGGCGTAGGTTCTGATGTTGCACCTCCAGGTGGTCTGCCAGTTGAGTCACCACATTTCGAGCAACTGGTTGTGCCGGCGGTGCAGGACGAGGTTGCGCGCAGGCTGAGTGCGCTGCACGAGTTCCAAAGGCAGCGACTTCTGAGGTTCCGGGGTGATCCAGACCCCCAGGCAGCTGATGACTGGCTTGAGGCAGTCACCCGAGTTTTCCGCCTAGTGAGGACACCTCCAGATCAGATGGTGGTCCTAGCGGTGAGCCTTCTGCATGGTTCTGTCAGGCGATGGTGGAGTTTGGTGATGCAGTCCCATGACGAGGAGACGCTCATGTGGGCAGAGTTTGAGCGGCTCTTCATGGAAGAGTTCTATCCGGTGATGCTGAGGTCAGTGCGGATCCAGGAGCTTATGCAGCTTCGACAGGAGAGCATGACTATGTCGGAGTACTCAGCGAGGTTTACAGACCTATCACGCTACTCCCTGGATATGGTTCGAGACCCGTTCTTTAGGGCTCGGACCTTCGAGTAGGGCTTACGCAGGGACATCCGAGCAGGTGTGGTTTCCTTGTGCCCGCCCACCTATGCTGGAGTGCTGGAGCGAGCGTTGGTGGTGGAGAGTTTTCTGGCTGAGAAAATCCCCCCTGTTAGTGCTGGGCACTCGGGAGCTGAGACTTCGTCAGTCAGATCGACATCTGGTAGCCGACGACAGACTCAAGGGTCTGGACGTGGCCGACATTTCAGGAGGCGACCCCAGGATGGAGGATCTGAGCCTCAGGGCTCACAGGGCTCCCAGGCCAGTTTTGGTCAGCTGCAGGAGAGGCGGTGTTACGCTTGCGATGGTCGGGGACATCTTGCTATAGATTGTCCGACCCGACGTGCTGCTGAGAGGGAGCTGGTCGATGGACCGCCTTGGCAGAGGCAGCGTCTCGAGCAAGGAGGTCCGTAGGGCGGCGGACGTGGTGGCGGAGCTGGTGCAGCAGGTGGTGGTGGTAGGCAGTACCAGTTGCCACCACCCCCACCCCCAATTGGTCCACGCCAAGCTCAGGGAGCTGGTGGCTGAGGGCGAGGACAACTGCATTCCCTGGAGGCAGTTGACCCAGAGGCACCGCGGATGGATAGAGGTACGCCTTGTGTCTTTTCTACTTACTGCAGTAGTTTGTCAGACACTGTTTAGCGGTACTCTTTCCTTTTTGTTGCTTTCTCGAGTTTTGTTCAGGGCGTTGGTAAGACCTTGTGTGGGTGTTTGTTGGTGAGCTCGCTGGTGTGTGAGACCCAGTTGAGAGTCCAGTCGCTTTCCTTGTGCTGAGAGCTTTTCGGGGACGAAAATTTCTAAGGGGGGAGGATGTAGTGACTTGGGTTTTTGGCCCTGTCAGACTTTGGAATATTTCTACGAATAATTCCAGAGCTAGGTGCAAAGACGGTGTCCGATTCTGAGGCCCAGTGTGCCCGGAATTAATTTTATAAAAATATTAAGTATTTTTATACTATGCACGTGGTGGGGATGTGATATCTCCTAAACGGTAGCTCAGAACGGGAATCTGAGGGCACGGTTGCGTCCGGAACGTGCCGTTTACCCTAGGCGAGGTGTAAACTTTGAGGGCGCGGGTCTGCGGTGAAAAACGCCACCAGGGGCGTTTCCGTAATTAAGTAGCAAAGTTAGTGTGTGAGCGTCAGCTCGAATAACTTCTGAACGGAGTCTCGCATCGCAAATATGAGTCCATCGTTGCGTTCATAACGATGTTTTTACCCTAAGGGTGACCTTATCCTTGTCCGCGTCGGGCGCGGGGTCGGGGGCGTGTCGGGGTGGGGAGTTGAGCAGATATTTGTTGGAAACAAATATCCCCCCCCCCCTTGTTGGACGTGTGAAGCGCAGAGGAGTTCCTCCTCCTTCTCCTCCCCTTCCGACGGCGAATCGGCGGCCGAATCATGCGATCAAGGTGCCGTCGAGCTCGGATTTCGACGGCGGGCATTCCAGGATCGTGCGGCGGAAGCTTTGGAGCGCGGATCATCGGCGTTTCGCCTGCGAGGTAGGCAGTTTGAGTTTTGAAATCCCAGACCCCGTTTATTTGATGTTTTTCTTCAAATCGTTATAAGGGTTGTATAGTTTGGGTCCCGAGGTTTCCGAAACATGTTTCGGATCTGATTTTGGAGCACCGGGGTGCTCCCGGGGGTCCCCGGAAGTTTTCCGGCGGAAATCCCGGATTCTGGCGGCGGCCATGGCGGAATCCGGCGATGCAGGGCGGCGGCGCGGCGGCGGCGCGGCGGTTTCCGGCGACGGCGGTGGCGCGCGGTGGTTTTCGGCGAGGCTGGCGGTGGTCCGGTCAGGATTTTCCAGGGGTTCTTTAAACCCCCGTAACTCGCAAACCGTAACTCCGATTTGCGAGCCGTTTGAGGCGACGCGCTCCTTGCATCGAGACGGACCTTTTGAACTCACTTTGAGGGTTTAAGGGTTCAGGATCGTGGCACGGGAGTTAGAAACGTCGTATAAAATAATATTATTTTATTATTTTATGACTTCGGGTCATTGTAACTTCTACCCTGAGCGTCCGATTGACGTGCCGTCAGTGGGGTTTAGACCCTGATGGTACGACGGACTTTTTGAGATGGTTTCCGGGTGTTGGGTCTGTGAACGGGGTGCGGTCCCTATGAGACCGGGTTTTGGCGTTTGCGGAGAAACGCAGCTTTTGCACTAGGAGTCCGATTTTGGCGGATGAATAGTCGATCCTGTGTGTTTTTCCGAGAGGATCGCATTGGTTCGATCTGTTTGGTGTGTTTCGGAATCCAGGCGTGGGCCCCACCCGAGCTGGCCTTCGGTGAATAGTACCTTTTTCACCGGGTGTCCGTTTTGGACGAGCGAGTAGTCGATTCTGCTTGTTTTTCCGAGGGGATCGCCATGGTGTGATCCGCTCGATGGGTTTTGGGATCGTTGTGTGGGCCCCGCACGAGCTAGCTATGGTGAATAGTGCCTTTTTCATAGGTGCTCCGTTTCGGGCGAGTAAATAGCCTATCCTGCATGTTTTTCAGCGTAGAACGCGATGGTGGCCTCGGTTATGGCTTAGGAGATGCGCAGTGTGGCATTGTGGCGGGTCACTCGGGTGAGCGACGTTTGGACCAGCAGTGGTTGAGGGTTCTCCCTTGGTTCATTCCTACGAGGGTTTGTGTGGTATCACAACCTTCGTACAGGTTTGTGATCCTCTCGATGGGATGTTTAAACTATTAGAGTTGCGGTATCGTTGGTTATACGATCCTCTACTCAGGGCTTGGTGTCGGTAGGGTTGCGGTATCGTTGGTTATGCGATCCCCTACTCAGCTCGTGGTTTCGGTAGGGTTGCGGCATCGTCAGTTCGATCCCCTACATCGCGAGTTATACCAGATTGGGTTCTGGTATCGTCGTTCCCATATTTATATGGACGATGATCCTCTATCTAAGTGTGAAGCTTCTGTCAAGCGCCAGATTGGGTTGTGGTATCCCCCAGCGGATCCTGGGTGTGATCCCCTATCTGTGAGGACTACGTATGCCAGATCGGGTCGGGGTATCCCCCAGCGGACCCTGGGAGTGATCCCCTATCTGTGAGCTACGTCTACCGGAGTGGGTTTTGGTATCCCCTAGTGGACCCTAGCGGCGATCCCCTATCCGAGGAGTTTGGTGGTTATGTTGTTTCAGCGAGTGATGTTATCCGACGAGCATGGTCTCTTGGGTGAGCGTTTGAGATGTTTGTTTGGGACCCGATGGAGTGTATCTCTCGGATGAGTGTCATCTGGTATGACAGTGTTCGTGCGGTGTACTCTCCTGGTTGGTGGCAGTTGCTGGTGATGAGTTTGGTACCTCTTGTGGCTTTGTGGCACGAGCTGTGTATATCTGGATTGTTCAAGGTGTATGTATGGGCATACACCTGAGCTGAGATGAGCTGACTAGTTGTGTTTAGCCGAGGATAGTCACGAGATGGAGTTTCTCTCTCGTCTGGGTTCCCTCTGTTTGGGTTGAGCGGACCGTTTCCTTTCAGTTGCTCCCTTGGGTTTGGGGGTTTTTGGGGTGCCTACTGAGTATGTTTATACTCACCCCTGCACGGGATTCTCCTGCACATGTTTGTGTCTTGTGCAGACTATAGGCCTTTTGACGGAGTCCTAGGAGGACCCGGAGCAGGCGAAGCTTAGTGAGCGAGTTGACCGGGGTGTCTACCGGAGCTGGGCTGAGGGATCTTTCCGGCGGGTGTTTGTGGCAGCGTTCCCCTACTTCAGAGCAGGTTGGACGTGCTTTGTACTTTTCTTTGGTGGGCCCTGTTTTTCCCTTTGTACTTTTGTTGTTGCTCTCTGGTTGTGGGATAGTGTATGCATGCATTTACTTTCCAGTTTCTATATATCTGCACTGTTGCATGGAGGTGTTTGTGGGTGCGTGTGTATAGGTACCTTAGGCTAATGCCTCCCATGTGTGTGATAGCCTACTCGGCGTTGGTCGCCAGCCCCTGGCCTATTGGAGGCGGGCTTGGGGAGTCGCGGCTCGAGCCCCGTTGGGTCGGGTCATGACAGAGTGGTATCAGAGCAGGTTCCACCTTTGGGATCTCATAGCAGAGCTGGTCTAGCTGTGAGCTTGGTTTGAGTTGCATAGCGGCAGTGTTAGGGTGTTTCGAGTTCGGCTTTCAGGCCAGGGACTCTAGTGTTGGTGCGGCGGCCGACGTATCCATACACCCGGACTCTGATAACCTGCCTTTCGGCTCGGGGAATTCGTACACTGGTCACGGGGACATAATGGTACATGCATCATATAGGACTGGGTTTTTGGTTTTTCATTGTCCTTCTTGAGTCACTCTCCAGATATACTCTCTAACTGTGGTGCGTCTTGAATGTATTTTAGGATGCCTCCACGACGACAGCCAGCGAGGGTTCCGCAGCAGGATTGTGCTGATGACCCGCCCCGTGTAGTGGCTGTGGAGCAGGGTGCAGGTTCTGAGGTTGCACCTCCAGGTGGTTTGCCAGTTGAGCCACCACCTGTCGAGCAGCTGGTTGTGTCGGCGGTGCAGGACGAGGTTGCGCGCAGGCTGAGTGCACTGCACGAGTTCCAGAGGCAGCGACCTCTGAGGTTCCGGGGTGATCCAGACCCCCAGGCAGCTGATGACTGGCTTGAGGCAGTCACCCGAGTTTTCAGCCTAGTGAGGAAACCTCCAGATCAGATGGTGGTCCTAGCGGCGAGCCTTCTGCATGGTTCTGTCGGGCGATGGTGGAGTTTGGTGACGCAGTCCCATGACGAGGAGACGCTCACGTGGGCAGAGTTTGAGCAGCTCTTCAGGGAAGAGTTCTGTCCGGTGACGCTGAGGTCAGTGCGGATCCAGGAGCTTCTGCAGTTTCGACAGGAGAGCATGACTGTGTCGGAGTACTCAGCGAGGTTTACAGACCTATCGCGCTACTCCCTGGATATGGTTCGAGACCCGTTCTTTAGGGCTCAGACCTTCGAGCAGGGATTACGCAGGGACATCCGAGCAGGTGTGGTTTCCTTGTGCCTGCCCACCTATGCTAGAGTGCTGGAGCGAGAGTTGGTGGTGGAGAGTTTTCTGGCTGAGAAAAATCCCCCCTGTTAGTGCTGGGCACTCGGGAGCTGATACTTCGTCAGTCGGATCGACATCTGGTAGCCGACGACAGACTCAGGGGTCTGGACGTGGCCGACGTTTCAGGAGGCGACCCCAGGATGGAGGATCTGAGCCTCAGGGCTCAAAGGGCTCGCAGGCCAGTTTTGGTCAGCCACAGGAGAGGCGGGGTTACGCTTGCGGTGGTCGGGGACATCTTGCTTGAGATTGTCCGACCCGACGTGCTGCTGAGAGGGAGCCGCTCGATGAACCGCCTTGGCAGAGGCAGCGTCTCGAGCAAGGAGGTCCGCAGGGCTGCGAACGTGGCTGCGGAGCTGGTGCAGCAGGAGGTGGTGGTAGGCAGTACCAGTTGCCACCACCCCCACCCCCAGGTGGTCCACGCCAAGCTCAGGGAGCTGGTGGCCGAGGGCGAGGACAACTGCATTTCCGGGAGGCATTTGACCCAAAGGCACGGCGGATAGATAGGGGAACGCCTTGTGTCTTTTCTACTTACTTCAGTAGTTTGTCAGACACTGTTTAGCGGTACTCTTTCCTTTTTTTTGCTTGCACGAGTTTTGTTCAGGGCGTTGGTAAGACCTTGTGTTGGTGTTTGTTGGTGAGCTCGCTGGTGTGTGAGACCCAGTTGAGAGTCCAGTCGCTTTCCTTGTGCTTAGAGCTTTTCGGGGACGAAAATTTCTAAGGGGGGAGGATGTAGCGACTCAGGTTTTCGGCCCTGTCAGACTTTGGAATATTTCTACGAATAATTCCAGAGCTAGGCGCGAAGACGGCGTGCGATTCTGAGGCCCAGTGTGCCCGGAATTAATTTTATAAAAATATTAAGTATTTTTATACTATGCACATGGCGGGGATGTGATATCTCCTAAACGGTAGATCAGAAAGGGAATCTGAGGGCACGGTTGCGTCCGGAACGTGCCTTTTACCCTAGGCGAGGTGTAAACATTGCGGGCGGGGGCCTGCGGGGAAAAACGCCACCAGGGGCGTTTCCGTAATTAAGTAGCGAAGTTAGTGTGCGAGCGTCAGCTCGAATAACTTCTGAACGGAGTCTCAGATCGCAAATCTGAGTCCGCTGTTGCATTCATAACGATGTTTTTACCCTAAGGGTGACCTTATCCTTGTCCGCGTCGGGCGCGGGGTCGGGGGCGTGTCGGGGCGGGGAGTTGAGCAGATATTTGTTGGAAACAAATATCCCCCCCTTGTTGGACGTGTGAAGCGCAGAGGAGTTCCTCCTCCTTCTCCTCCCCTTCCGACGGCGAATCGGCGGCCGAATCGTGCAATCAAGGTGCCGTCGAGCTCGGATTTCGACGGCGGGCATTCCAGGATCGTGTGGCGGAAGCTTTGGAGCGCGGATCATCGGCGTTTCGCCCGCGAGGTAGGCGGCTTGAGTTTTGAAATCTCGGACCCCGTTTATTTTTTGTTTTTCTTCAAATCGTTATAAGGGTTGTCTAGTTTGGGTCTCGTGGTTTCCGAAACATGTTTCGGATCTGATTTTGGAGCACCGGGGTGCTCCCGGGGGTCCCCGGAAGTTTTCCGGCGGAAATCCCGGATTCTGGCAGCGGCCATGGCGGAATCTGGCGACGCAGGGCAGCGGCGCGGTGGTTTCCGGCGAGGCTGGCGGTGGTCCGGCCAGGATTTTCCGGGGGTTCTTTAAACCCCCGTAACTCGCAAACCGTAACTCCGATTTGCGAGCCGTTTGCGGCGACACCCTCCTTACGTCGAGATAGACCTTTTGAACTCACTTTGAGGGTTTAAGGGTTCGGGATCGTGGCCCGAGAGTTAGAAACGTCATATAAAATAATATTATTTTATTATTTTACAACTTCGGGCCGTTGTAACTTCTACCCGGAGCGTCCGATTGACGTGCCGTCAGTGGCGTTGAGACCCTGATGGTACAACGGACTTTTTGAGATGGTTTCCGGGTGTTGGGTCTGTGAATGGGGTGCGGGCCCCATGAGGCCGGGTTTTGGCGTTTGCGGAGAAACGCAGCTTTTTCACCAGGAGTCCGATTTTGGCGGATGAATAGTCGATCCTGTGTGTTTTTCCAAGAGGATCGCATTGGTTCAATCCGTTCGGTGTGTTTTGGAATCCAGGAGTGGGCCCCACCCGAGCTGGTCTTCGGTGAATAGTACCTTTTTCACCGGGTGTCCGTTTTGGACGAGCGAGTAGTCGATTCCGCTTGTTTTTCCGAGGGGATCGCCGTGGTGTGATCCGCTCGATGGGTTTTGGGATTGTTGTGTGGGCCCCGCACAAGCTAGCTATGGTGAATAGTGCCTTTTTCACCGGTGCTCCGTTTCGGGCGAGTAAACAACCTATCCTACATGTTTTTCCGCGTGGAACGCGATGGTGGACTCAGTTTTGGCTTAGGAGGTGCGCAGTGTGGCGTTGTGGCGGGTCGCTCGGGTTAGCGATGTTTGGACGAGCAGTGGTTGAGGGTTCTCCCTTGGTTCATTCCTACGAGGGTTCGTGTGGTATCACAACCTTCGTATGGGTTTGTGATCCTCTCGATGGGATGTTTAAACTATTAGAGTTGTGGTATCCCTCCAGTGGGCCCGGAGTGGATCCTCTAGCATCTTTACCCTAGATCGGGTTCTTGGTATCGCTGTGACCGCTTATTCACGGGCGGCGATTCCCTATCTAGCAGGTTAACCCCGTAGGGTTTCTGGCATCATCGGGAATATGATCCCTTACGCGGTGGGTCATGCACAGTAGGGTTGTGGCATCGTCGGGTTTACGATCCCCTAATCAGCATGATGTTTATAGTAGGGTTGTGGTATCATTGGTTATACGATCCCCTAATCAGCGCTTGGTGTCGGTAGGGTTGAGGTAACATTGGTTATGTGATCCCCTACTCAGCGCGTGGTTTCGGTAGGGTTGTGGCATCGTCGGTTCAATCCCCTACATCGCGAGTTATACCAGATAGGGTTCCGGTATCGTCGTGCCCATATTTATATGTACGATGATGCTCTATCTGAGTGTGAAGCTTCTGTCGAGTGCCAGATTGGTTTGTGGTATCCCCCAGCAGATCCTGGGTGTGATCCCCTATCTGTGAGGACTACGTATGCCAGATCGGGTCGTGGTATCCCCCAGCGGACCCTGGGAGTGATCCCCTATCTGTGAGCTACGTCTACCGGAGTGGGTCTTGGTATCCCCTAGTGGAACCTAGCGGCGATCCCCTATCCGTGGAGTTTGGTGGTTATTTTGTTTCAGCGAGTGATGTTATCCGACGAGCGTGGTCTCTCGGATGAGCGTTTGAGATGTTTGTTTGGGACCCGATGGAGTGTATCTCTCGGATGAGTGTCATCTGGTATGACAGTGTTCGTGCGGTGTACTCTCCTGGTTGGTGGCAGTTGCTGGTGATGAGGTCGGTACCCCTTGTGGATTTGTGGCGTGAGCTGTGTATATCTGGATTGTTCAAGGTGTATGTATGGGCATACACCTGAGCTGAGCTGAACTGACTAGTTGTGTTTAGCCGAGGATGGTCACGAGATGGAGTTTCTCTCTCATCTGGGTTCCCTCTAGCTGGGTTGAGCGGACTATTGCCTTTCAGTTTCTCCCTTGGGTTTGGGGGTTTTTGGGGTGCCTACTGAGTATGTTTATACTCACCCCTGCACAGGCTTTGCCCGCACATGTTTGTGTCTTGTGCAGACTACAGGCCTTTTGACGGAGTCCTAGGAGGACCCGGAGCAGGCGGAGCTTAGTGAGCGAGTTGGCCGGGGTGTCTACCGGTGCTGTGCCGAGGGATCTTTCCAGCGGGTGTTTGTGGCAGCATTCCCCTACTTCAGAGCAGGTTGGACGTGCTTTGTAGTTTTCTTTGGTGGGCCCTGTTTTTCCCTTTGTACTTTTGCTGTTGCTCTCTGGTTGTGGGATAGTGTATTCATGCATTTACTTTCCAGTTTCTATATCTCTGCACTGTTGCATGGAGGTGTTTGTGGGTGCGTGTGTACAGGTACCTTAGGCTAATGCCTCCCATGTGTGTGATAGCCTACTCGGCGTTGGTCCCCAGCCCCTGGCCTATTGGATGCGGGCTTGGGGAGTTGCGGCTCGAGCCCCGTTGGGTCGGGTCATGACACCCCCCCCCCCCGCACCCCCATGCCCCCTGGACATCCCCTTGCACCCCACTTGACAGCCCCCTTGCACCCCCTTGAACACCCCCTCCCCCCGCCCTCTTGGACAGCCCCCTTGCACCCCCTGGAAAGCCTCCATGCACCCCCTTGAACATCCCCCTGCACCCCCCTAGACTTCCCCCTTGCACCCCCCCCGCACCCCCATGCCCCCGACCCCCGCCCCCCCTCCTGGAGACCCCCTCCCACCTGGACACCCCCCCCCCCTCTTGGACACCCCCCTGCACACCCATTCCCCCTTGCACCCCCTCCTGGACACCCCCCTTTCCCCCCCTTGATCACCCCCTAGACAGCCCCCTTGAATACCCCCCCTAGACAACCACCTTGAACCCCCCCCCCCTCTTGGACACACCCATGCCCCCTTGAACCCCCCCCCCCCCTCCTAGACACCCCCTATCAGTCTTCCCCCCCTATGAGATCCCCACCCCACTGTCATCCACCCCTACCAGTTACCCCTACCCCCCCCCCCCACCTATGAGTTACCCCTCCCGCCCACCTGCTAGTCCCCCCCCCCCACCACCATGTCCTCCCCCTTCCAATCCCCCCTCCACCCCCACCCACCCTGCCCCTTGCACCCCCCCTCCCCCTACCAGTCCCCTCCCCCTTTCTAGTTCCCCCCCTGCCAATTTCTGCTCCCCCCTATCAGTTCCCCCACTCCCCCCTGCCAGTCCTCCCCCACCCTGCCAGTTTTCCTCCCCCCTGCCCCTGCCAGTCCCCCTACCCCCTACCAGCCCCAATTGTACCCCCTTGCCAGTCCCCTCCCCCTGCCAGTTTCCCCCTTCCCCCTGCCAGTTTCTCCTCCCCCCTTCCCCTGCCAGTCCCCCACCCCCCACCCCACCACCTTCTAGTCCCCCCTGCCAGTTTCCCCTCCACCCATCCCCTGCCATTCCCCCTCCACCCTGCTCCTACCAGACCCCCTCCCTACTAACATCCCAACCCACTGACTTATATCAGGTCATAGGATCTACTAATTAGTGAGATTTCCCATACACTAAATATATTTTCATGTGTTTAAAAAATGTTAAAAAATGAGAATGAGTTACTCTATTTATCACACAAAATATCAACGTGGTACTTACAGTCCAAATTAAATTATACACTAAAGCTACTTACATACTAAGAATTAAATGACTCCAAATATAAAAAAACACATAACTGTACTTACATGAGTCTTCCTACAAGACAAACTACAAAAGAAGTCTGAAACCAGCTCACAAGTACCTACAACACAAGGTAGAACATATTAGTGATCATCCTCTAAAATTATGGTAAAACAAAACATCTTAGAAAATTCACAAAGAATATACTCAATAAACAAGAATATTGTAGTCATTCTCACAAGGTTCATCCATGGATTATTGGACAAAGTTATAAATTCGAAAATTCCATGTGAAATAATCTTCATGTTTAGAAAAATCATGGCTGGTTCATCATGAATGAATTTCATACCATAAGAAAGGAAACACCCCCCCCCCCCGAACCCCTCCCCCTTGAACCACCCCTGCCCCCTCCCCCCAGCACAACCCCTACACCCTACCCCTACCCCTTGAAAAATAACCCAACACCCCCCCCCCTCCGCTACACACCCCTTGGACCACCTTACCACCCCTCGCCCTTGCACCCCCCTCCCCCCATCACACCCCCATACTCCCTACCTCTGCCCCTTTCAAAACAACCTATAACACCCCCCCTCCCATTCATAACCCTTGGACCCCCACCCCCCCTTCACCCCTCCCCCTTGCACCCCCTACCCTATCCCCCCAGCACACCCCCTACCCCCCCTCACCCTACACACCCCCATGCCCCCTTAAAACAACCCTACTCTTATTACAAACTTAATCCTGGTTTATTACATAAATACTCCACTTGATACAACATGGGAGATCAATATTTCTAGTGTATTTGGGGATTGGGAACATTACATAACATCTTAGAACATAAAACACACAATATCTTTATTGAAAACTTCCTTTACATGACCACTACATTCCCTCATACTTAGCATTGCATGGGATAACCTGAGGACATGTATAAGAAAAGGGTGAGCTATAAATCTCAGTAAGGTAATAAACATGGAATAACATGATGAATACAATACATGTTAGACAATAGGCATATCAATGGATCACAATAGAAACATTAACATAAAGACATGATAAAGCATGATAATCATAACATGGAAATGTGGAAATACTTAACATGGAATTATCATGAGCCAATGCTCATTGCACATGGAGCATGAGTAAATGCTCATTTCACATGAAGCATGAGTAAAACCTCATTTCACTTGAATTATCATGAGTCAACACCCATTTCAAATTACGTATCATGATACTATACTTTACCCAATGCATTGGAGCGCTATTAGGGCACACCCTTCTTAAACATTTCATTCTATGCATAAGTGTACCACATGGATCATATAACATGGAATAAATCATCACCATTTATTCCACGATAAAGGGATGTTGAATACATACATGAAGCTTTATAATCAATAAGTAAATGTGCATAAAGGTGAATACCCTTGATAGAGAAATGGGCATGGTATTCACTTTACAATGACATTGGCTTGGAAAATTGTAGTGCAATTTCGGTAGCATAACAGCGTGAAATAAGAACTCATATAAAATGGTTGATGAGATAAAAAGGAGTGTCTCATCCTATTTACATGAAATGGGTAGTAAGGGGTCATATAGATACATTTCCCAACAAATGTAATGGAATTTAGATGCAGAATATAAAAGAATTACTTAGATGTAAATGAAGAGAGAGAAATCCCTCACGGAATTTCGGCATGGTAATGGGTGTACATGGGAGGGAATTAATGAGATATAAAGGGGTATCCCATCATACAAACATAAATATGGCAGTATGGTGAAGTTTAAAAATCATACCCCAACATTTTTATTTGAGAAAAAGGGCATAACAACTTAAAGAAAATTGGACAAAAATAAGAAAGGAAGAAATCACTTACTTGGAAGTGTGACTCCAAAGGCTTGGGAGAGGCTTAAGAAAGGATTCTTGGAAGCTTGGAGAAACTTGGGAGTATTCTAGAGAGAGTAGGTAATGGTTTGGTCGAACTCCAATGGCTTTGAGTGAAGAGTAAGTGGGATCTTGGGAGGATTTATATAGGAAAGGAGAGGGAATTCTTTATTATTTAGGTTTGGGATACCTCACATTAAACTAATAAAAACCAAAAACCATACCATGGTTTTTGATCATGATTTTTTCCAAAGGGGAGTGGAAAAAAATATTTTATAAGTCCAATGGTATAACTTCTTAAAATAATAGGGTTTCTTATGTGGAGGTGAGTCACACTCTCAAGGAAAACAATTTAAAAAGACAAAATGTTTTATAAGCCTTGAAGGGTCCACTAAAGCTTTGTAAAATAAATAAAACAAATCTAAAATCACATTATTTTAATTATAAAATATATATTTGCCGAAAATAATGTTTATAGTATTTTATTACATCACTATTGGGTCATTATGATGTCATAAAACACATTAAATATTTAAATGGTATTTATTTTTTACCTAAAAATTTGACTATCTTAGAAAATTATGAAAAATTCACTATTGGATAATTTCGACATCCTGATTCCAAAAATAAAAAGCAGCCTATTAACATAATTTGGACCCACTGATTCAAAATATGGAATCCATTTTTTTCAAATTCAATACATAGAAGTTTCAGAAAATAAATTAAAATTAATCCCGTTGTCGAATGAAAATGGGTTTTTGTTTAAAACATTGCAAAAGATTGAATTGATTTAACCTATGAATTCAATGTAAAATCAATGCTAATGACATAAATTATATTAAATGGTAAAAATATATTCTATTTATACTTGAAAACCATTAAATATTATAATTTAACCATATAAATTATTAAGATGAAAAAAGTTTTTTTTCATTAAAATATAGCGTGTTTTTACTATTCATCAAAATATGAAAGTTACCAGAATAATAGGAAAAATTTATCCAAAGTAAATTTTTATTTATTGATTCCAAAGAAGAATTTTATTTTTTCAAATTTAACTTATAAACATGTCAAAAACTAGATTTAAAGTGGGTGCGCCATCAAAAGGCGGCAAAACTGCATTTTTTGAAAAATACTTATTTTACCCGAAAAATTTATTTTGTTCTTATACCATGTTCTAGAAAATGTGTAAGATGAATAATAATGTTATAAAATTAAAAATTTAGTTAATACTATTCATAAATATTATAATAATATATCGTTGTTTAGTAAAACCTGGTATTGCGTACAACACACGCTATCGAGGAAGGTCGCGATTGCGTGTAATGCAAGCCAAGTCAGGGTTGCGTGTTGTGAAAGAATCCTTCGTTGTTTCGTATAAAAGAATCCAACCATATTTTATTTATACATTGAATATATATATATATATATATACTCAATGTTGCGTAGAATAACTATTACCAAAATAGTGTGTAACACGATCCAAGAATAATGTTGCGTATACTGCAAGCTAATACGGTGTTGCGTATAACGCAAGGTAATCTTGGTGTAGCATACAACACAATACATTAATGAAATTAAAAGAATATTTTTCATAAAATATCAGGGTGTACATTCTACCCCCCTTAAAATGAATTTCGCCCTCGAAATTCGTCGGGGTTATAAATGGTTTACTATTCGAAAGTTTTTTAATAGAAACCCACATCGTAAAAAGGAATACCAAAACCAATCATTAAAAACAAAAGTATGAAACGTAACGGTTACCCAAATAAACTAATCACTGGGTTTCCACATAGGTGAAAATATGGATATGGAAGAGAAATTTAACCATCATGTTCTGATGGAGAGTGGTAGAGAACATGGCTATGGAAAAGCCAGCAATCACAAAGCCATAAATTTGTGACGATCTAAGGTATCATCTGATTCATCAGATATAAGAGCACTAGGACAACATTTTTGGGTTTCAAGATCATTTCCCTAAAGTTGATGAAATTGGAATTAGAATAAATACTTTCGTGATTTTGGTATAGTCTCACCATTTTTTGTTCTTTGGAAAATTTCCACTTCATCTCTTAAAGAAATGAAGTTGAATTTGTCATTCGTGATGTGTTAGCAGATCATGTGATAGAATGATGGGTCATTCCATCTGTCTCAAACAAAATGTTAGAAAAGTTATCAAAAAAATGCATAAGTCCATCTATAGTGAGATTAATCATATATGGTTTCTAAAATGGACTTATACTTCATATATAATACTTCTTAATATAATAAAACTAGTTTCTACTAAACAGGGACTTCCTGTAGGCCAGTGGTAGGCGATAAAGGCCAGTCGCACTTCGATAGTGGGTTCAATTCCCACATCCTTGTCCGACGTGATGGGCTGTCGCCCGTCCTACAGGTTGTCCTTTTTCTAAAGCTATATTACTATAACATCCCATCAACAATATCAAAAAAAATTATCCTTAAATAATACTAACTTATGTCCAACATAATCCATTCTAATCTTTAGGCTTATCTAAAATACTTCGGTCCAAGCTCATAGTATAAAGAAAATGATCACGTGAATGCCATCATTTATCCCCCATATATCTTATTGGTCACATTACAATCATGTGAATACCTTAATCATGTATTCTCTTGAAAAATGAATACCCATTGAACCATAGTGAAAACATGAATGCAGTTAAAAGTTAACACTTTCCACATACCAAAATCCTCAAAATTCTATATACTCAAACCATGATATCACTTAGTCCTTATATCAATCATGAGCTCATGAAACTGTCAAACGTTTCATTTTCTCCTTATCCCTTCATTATGCGCATATCATCTGCTTTCCAAAATATTTGAATCACTTTTCATAGTTACCGGTACCTTAAAATTATTGAAAACCACAATAGACTAATACAAAAATATTCCAACACACAATAAAAGTACCTCAACAACATTATTCTTGAATACCAATACATAAACACTTCAATCCATCCTCTTCAATGATTGTCCTGGAATATGTCCTTCCTTGATTTAGAAGTAACTTTTTAGGTCAGGGCATTGATTTGGGTAATGCCCATGTTCTCCACAAATAATACATTAAACTCCATAACAGTCTGTCACTCTATGACCCTTTTCTCCACACACATAACACTGGTCCCTCCATTTGAGGTATTCCTCAAGGTTCTTCTTCCCTTCTTTAGAAATCTCAATCTTCCTTTCTTTATGATCCTCAACATTCGAACATGCATAATAGTCTATCTTCCTCTTATTTGATGAATTAGGCATACCACTAAATTTGACCTTGTTAATCATATATCGCGATGACTAATTCGGCATAATCACAATATCTTTCTCTCTAGGCATTACACAATTTTGTTGCTCATAGTCACTAATTTTTCCATTGGATTCAATGTTAACTGAATTCCTTCTGGTTCCCTCCATTAACTAAAACACAAAAAGAATTCTGTGAGAGGAAAAATCATGCTAGAGAAAACAACATAGTAAAGGGGGAGTACCTTCAATATCTAACATCTTAGGTTAAATTATAAGATCCTTAGCGCAATTCTAGTACTATAACCTATACGTATACTTAACCTTAGAGACATCCCTAGACATATCTTAGAAATATATCTATGGATCTCACTAATGTTTTCACATACTAGTTTCCAAAGGTTGACTAAACCTTTCCTATGATACCTACTGTAGAGACCCGAAGCTTAACGTACATAGACATTTCATTACTTTTTCGGAATACTTAGTACATAACAAAAACACACACACAAGGACCGTAATAGTTTAGTGTCTTTGGAAACTCGGAATATAATCTTCTAATCGTGGTGAAAAGATCTTCAACATCTCCCATAAATATCTTCTTCTTTTAAAACCTAAATCCTTTATTTATGTCCTGGGGAAAAGAAAATATAAAAGGGTGAGCTCAAATTCTCAGTAAGGGTAAACAAAATAAATATCAATCACGTCATATTCATAAGAACATATCTTTTGGAAATCTTAACCTGCAAAAGAGATCATAATTTCATAACATGGGATAAATCATAGTAGTGAAATGGAATCCCAATAATCATAACATAAAACATGAAAATTTGTGGAATACACACATAATCATAGAGAATCATTTCTTATTAGTCAAGACTCATTTCCAAGACTATCTTAGTGGACAAAGTCCCTTTCTGAACCGAGTTCACTCCTTGTTTCAGTCCTGTTTCACTGAACCGGTATAACCTATCGTTCCAGCCATGTCTATCTCATGAGATATAAAATATTTACCCAATTCATTGGAGGGATATATAGGTCCCACCCATCTCATAATTAAACCATTCTTATGTGTGCCACAAAAGTCATAAATCATACATCATTGCATAACCCATGTAATAAAAATGGAATTCTTAAACATCGTGACATCATAAAACAATTCATATAAGATAAATTAATTCATAAAAATAATTCCATCACAACATAATCAAATCAATGTAATGATATGGATAGAATCAGAACCCTATATTATCTTAGATGGAAAATAATTTTGATAAAACACTTGAACTCCATTCTTGAGGAAAATATCCTTTCTACTTCAAAAACATTTTTCATTTTTTAACATGTCATACAATTTTAAACTAAAAGAAGTTGATTAAAAATAAACTTGAAAACTTGTAAATGAAGCTTCTTGGAAATAATGTTTTAAAAATCCATTCATGTCGTATAAGTTAAAAAAACATTCTTCTCGTACTTTTGTCGGAAAAGTCAAAAAGTACCTCGTACGAAAAAAAAAACAAAAGATTCCTTTCATATCTTTTACTAAAAACTCACCAAACGGTAAAATTGGATTTAAAAAATTGTAGGTGAATGGAAATAATATTAAATATTGAGAAAACATGTATGTGGATGATAAAATACACCCCAGTAAATGCCAAAGTATAAACAATCTCGGATAAAAATGAGATTGTGATATTTCCCTTACCTTAGGTCCGTTTTGCTTCGTAAGTGTCCGAAACTCCTGTATAATGATTTAAATAATGTTATTGACTTATTCAAGAATCATACTTATTGTTATTATATCATATATGGTCATATTCTTAGCTTCTTATTAGTAATATTTCATTACTACTTGTTATTCGGGTGTTTATTTCTTTTTGTTCTTATGCGTGTTTTGTCGAATAAATTCTTATTCTTCTATTTAGGTTATAGATACCTAATTTTAAAAATGTTATTAGTGTAATATATATCATATTAATTCATTCAATGCATTTATATAATCATTATTAAATGAAGATCATGTAGAACGAGTCGCATCACATCGTGGAGACGGTATTCCGTACGTACGCACGAGTGATGATATCGTTCATATGATAGTGGAATTGTATTGGAGTGTATGTATAATATTTCAGAATCAATATCACTTTATAATAGTCATATATAGTCATTATTTACACCATTATACCCATACAAGTAAGGTTGTGGTGGAAAATAGATTACACCACGGCGTGGAGACGGTATTCCGTACGTACGCACGCGCGGTGATTTCTTTTTCCGTAAGATGGATAGATGGTGAAATAGGGTTGTTTCATACTTATAATAACATATAATTATATGAGTGATAATTATGTTATTACTTCATAATGAAACAACTAAATAAGAATAAGTGGAAGAAGAAATAAAGATGAAAGAATCGATAACGGACATTACCTCTTCTTTGAAGTGCTTCTTTGAGACCTCCTTTTAGGGCACTAAAATAGGTCTTTGAAGAAGACCATAACCTATAGGATGTTTCTAGGTAAGTGGAGAGGAGAAATTGGTAGGGTTTTTCCGAGATTTAAGGCTCAATGTTGTGTGAGGAAGAGGGGGAGGTGGTGCCCTTTTATAAGGGAGGAGAGGGGCACCTTTGGAATAACAAAAAATATTATTTTATTCTAAAGTCAAATTCCGTTTTTAATAGCTCCAAATTTATATATTTCTAAGATAAGGTGGGTAGGGGTCTAAATCCTCTCATCCAATATAATTTAGACAAGTTTAGGTATCAATTTTAACCTTATCATTTAGATTTAACTTTAAGTTAGATCATTTAACTTTTACTGTGTCTTCTTGTTTTCTTACACTATAAGGTTAATAAACTTACTATATCAGGCCAAAAGAACCCCAAGATGTTTATTATTAATATAAATAACCTTATATAAGTCATTCATCCGAACTTTAGATTTTTAGGAATAAAATAACAATTAATAATATAATATTTGTTTTAAAAACTATTTTATGTCAATTTTGACACTATTTAGTAATTGATTTTTGTGAAAATCATAACAGAATGATTAGTTCGAAAAAAGTTAATTAAATAAATACTAACATGTCATATTAACCTATAAAATTAGTTTAATTCATAAAAAGTCCTAAATTACATTTATTTGGGTATTTATAACATCAATTATGTCAATATTTCATTAATAAGGTAATTACTGCATCATCTTTGTGTCATAATAAATGATAATTATTTAATCCCTAAAAATTCTAAATAAATTCCTATGATGTAGATAATTGTATAATCTTTCTATAGACTATTCATTTTCGAAGTTTCATGAAGTGTATCACTAAATTAAAATTATTATACTTATAAGATTTAAGAAAGTGACATGTTGTCACATTCTTTGGTTTTTATAATAATTAAATTATTTTCATGGAAAAAAGTCCATTAAATGAATCTAATCCGACCCTTAGGTGATATGGGTCTACTTTTAGTCATCCAATAGGATTTTGACATGTGTTAGGGTAATTTTATAATATTATATTTACCCTTAATTACCCGATTTACCTTTAACTATGGTAAATAAAATATATCGTAGTTACTATTCATAATTCCCAAAAATAAAAAGTAGCCTATTAACATAATTTGGACCCACTGATTCCAAATATAGAATCCATTTTTTTCAAATTCAATACATAGAAGTTGCATAAAATAAATTAAAATTAATCCCGTTGTCGAATGAAAATGGGTTTTTGTTTAAAACATTGCAAAAGATTGAATTGATTTAACCTACGAATTCAATGTAAAATCAATGCTAATGAAATACATTATATTAAATGGTAAAAATATATTCTATTTATACTTTAAAACCATTCAATATTATAATTTAACCATATAAATTATTACGATGAAAAAAGTTGTTTTTCATTAAAATATAACGTGTTTTTACTATTCATCAAAATATGAAAGTTACCAGAATAATACGAAAAATTTATCCAAAGTAAATTTTTATTTCTTTATTCCAAATAAGAATTTTATTTTGCCAAATTGAACTTATAAACATGTCAAAAACTAGATTTAAAGTGGGTGCACCATCAAAAGGCGGCAAAACTGCATTTTTTGAAAAATACTTATTTTACCCGAAAAATTTATTTTGTTCTTATACCATGTCCTAGAAAATGTGTAAGATGAATAATAATGTTATAAAATTAAAAATTTAGTTAATACTATTCATAAATATTATAATAATATATTGTTGTTTAGTAAAACCTGGTATTGCGTACAACACACGCTATCGAGGAAGGTCGCGATTGCGTGTAATGCAAGCCAAGTCAGGGTTGCGTGTTGTGAAAGAATCCTTCGTTGTTTCGTATAATAGAATCCAACGATATTTTATTTATACATTGAATATATATATATATATATACTCAATGTTGCGTAGAATAACTATTATCAAAATTGTGTGTAACACGATCCAAGAATAATGTTGCGTGTACTGCAAGCTAATACGGTGTTGTGTATAGTGCAAGGTAATCTTGGTGTATCATACAACACAATACATTAATGAAATTAAAAGAATATTTTTCATAAAATCTCGGGGTGTTACATTGATACATCTTTTTGTTTCCTGGGTGAATAGAGAAATTTGAACTATGTGCATCATCCAAAAGTTCCTTCTTCAGCTCTGGACTTTATGGAACACATAGTCTTTTCCCAAATCAAACAATTCCTTATTCATTAACATTGAACTCTGAGGATTTCTCTCTTCTAATAGCTTTCACTTTCTTCTAAATTCCCACATCATCCTTTTGATCATCCTTTAACTTTTCTAAAAGAGACAGTTGAGTAATCATTTGTGAAAGGATTGATGATGTTCCCTTCTTTATGATTCCCATGTCCATCTTCATCAAATATAAGAAGATTGGATCCTTCTCAATTCTCATCAGTAATAGAATTGTTGGGTCCTTTCTACTTTGAGCATCCACCACCTTGTTCGCTTTTCTAGGGTGGTAATGGATTGAGCAGTCATAGTCTTTGATTAGATCTAACCATCTTCGTTGGTGCACGTTCAACTTTTTCTGTGTGAATATATACTTCAGGCTTTTGTGGTCCTTATATATTTCACACTTCTCCCCAAAGAGATAATTCCATGAAATGTTTAAAGAAAATATCACCGCAGCCAACTCTAGATCATGTGTTGGATAATTTTTCTCATGAACTTTCAATTGCCTTGAAGCATAGGCAATGACTTTGTCATTTTGCATCAACACATAGCCCAGGCCCTTCTTCAAATCATCACTGAATACCATAAAAAGTTCTCCACTTGTGGGTAAAGTGAGCATGAGCATAGTGATAGGCCTCCTTTTTAACTCCTTGAATCTTTCTTCACATTCATCAATCCATGCAAACTTTACTCCCTTCCTAGTTAGCTTGGTAAGAGGGTTGGACAATCGTGAGAAATTTCTCATAAATCATGGATAATATCCATCTAAACCCAAGAAGCTATAGATATCAGTTACCGATGTTGGCCTCTTCAATCCCTCAATTGCATCTGTTTTGGAGGGATACACAGATATCTCATTACTTGTGATGATATGGACCAAGAATGAGACCTCCTTCAACCAGAACTCACACTTGTTGTACTTTTCATAGATATTATCCTTCTGAAAGGTCTCTAGTATAGTTCTTAGATGATCCTCATGATCCTCCTTGGTTTTGGAGTAAATCAAAATATCATCTATAAATACTACCACAAATTTTTCAAGGTAATCCCTAAATACTCTATGCATCAAGTCCATGAATATTTCTAGAGCATTAGTGAGTCTGAAAGGCATTACTATGAATTCATAATGCCCATATCTTGTACGAAAAGAAGTATTGGGGACATCTTCCTTCTTCACCCTTAATTGATAATATCTTGACTGAAAATCTACCTTGGATAAGTATTGTTCTCCACATAGCTGATCGAACAAGTCCTTGATTCATGGGATAGAATATTTGTTCTTTATATTGATTTTGTTAAGCTCATGATAATCGATGAAAAGGCGTATTGACCCATCTTTCTTATTGATGAAGAGGACTAGTGAATGCCATGGTGAAGCACTTGGGTGTATAAACCCTTTATCTAGATTCTCCTGTAGTTGTTTCTTCAACTCCTCAAGCTCTACAACATCCATTTTATATGGAGTCTTGGATATTGGAAATGCCCCAGGTATAAGGTCAATTAAGATTTCAACATATCTTCTAGGAGGAAGACCAGGCAATTTCTCAGGAAACACTTCAGTGAATCCCTCACAATAGGCATGTCTTCAAGGATGTTTTCCTCCTTAGACTCAATCATCTGAACCTAATACACGTGCTCATAGGGTAGTAATATATATTCTTGAGATTATGGAGCTAAAGAAGTTTCATCCTACTCCTTGCACTTGTATATAATCAGGTTCAATTATTCACATGGAGAGTGATTTCCCTTTCATAGAAATTTATGTTGGCTCTATATAAAGAAATCCAATCCATGCCAAGAATTGCATCAAATTCCACTAGAGGTGGTATGACGAGGTTCTCTAGGAAATTCAATCCATAGATTATGACAGGGGAGGAGTTATATTCATGAGATGTAATGATTGCCCCATTTTTCGTACACACCGACATCATTATTTTCATGATTTGTGGTGGTGCTGGGATTGTTATACTAAAATTTTGGGATATAAAAGAATGCGTAGAACCTGAATCAAAAATTAAGTTCTCTATTCTTGAATTAATAACTAGTATACCTTCCACCACTTCATTGTCAGGGTTCACTTCGGTAGTAGTGATGGAAAAAGCTCTCCCTTATTGCCTTGGAGGTTTTTGGTTGCCTCCGAAAACCCTTTGCTTAGGGGACTGATTTTCAAGATGCCATGGTTCTTTGCAGTTGTAGCAATGATCAACGTGTTCAGGTTCAATTGGAGCATTCTTCTTCTCTGTTGTAGCCACGCGTTTTTCTTGTCTACAGTTAACAGCTTGGTGCCCTTCTCTTCCACACCTAAAACATTTTCTCATCACCTTCAGGCAATTTCTGGGGTGCTTATTTCCACACCCTTGGAAAGTGGGGTGTTGGATCTTCTTAACACCGTTGGATTTATCTATAGGAGTGCCAACATTGAAGTCTACCTTAGGATTCTTATCCCCATGATACCCTTGAGATTCTATGATCTCCATTTTGACCTTGAGGGCACATCGGACAATTTCCTCATAGCTGTCAAAGTTATGGATTGCCAGCACTTTTCGTGTCATGACCCAGCCCCTAGGGCCCATGATGTGACTACCCCAAGCCCACCTTCCATAGGCCAGGGTCTGGAAACTAGCACTGAAAGTCATATTCCCTAAAACAAGAAATAATTTCCTTTAACCTGTAAAAACACACGGTCCGACAACACAACAAGAAGTAGTTGTGAACTAAACTACTCTAGTAAAAGTGTACTAAAAGTAAAGGGTCCATAATACAATCCCAACTGGAAAAGTACAAGTACATATGAAAAGTACAAAACAGCTGAAAGGAAAAAAGCATCTCCAAGATCATCCACCTCAAATCCTACCTGAAGGGTAGGTACAGATTGCCTCCACAGTACTCCACGACTGCCCGTCTCCACCATGACACATCACACCGAATGTCCACCTACAAGCACTGTCTAGTCCTGGCTTCCTCAGCCACGATCAATGTTGTACGTCATCTACACAAGACACAACATGGTGCTGGAAAATCCCGTGTAGGGGAGAGTATAATGATACTCAGTAGGGACCCCCATACCCTATAGGTCTCCTAAAGTTCCACAAAGGAAAACCACAAAGAAATACATCAACTCTACTTAGGTATATACCCATACATACACCTAAGTTATCAAGATATACACATCTCATACATGAGGGAAGAATACCACAAAGGTAACACCATGAAGGTAACACTATGAAGGAAAAAGTACCACACAGGTAACACTACAAAGGTTACACAACGAAGGTAAAAGTACCACACAAGTATCACCACGAAGATAGTACCATGAAGGTAAAAGTACCACACAGGTATCCCCACGAAGATAGTCCATGAAGGTAAAAGTACCACATAGGTTTCACCATGAAGATAGTATCACGAAGGTAAAAGCACCACACAGGTATCACCACAAAGATATTACCATGAAAGTAAAAGTACCACACAGGTATCACCATGAAGATAGTACCACGAAGCTAAAAATACCACACAGGTATCACCATGAAGATAGTACCACGAAGGTAAAAGTACCACATAGGTATTACAATGAAGATAGTACCACAAAGGTAAAAGTATTAGTTCAAATAGAGTCTCAACTAAAACTAGGTATTAGTGAAGTATAGAAGTACAGATGATTAGTCGCGAAGATATATCATCTTATTCTGTCAAGAGAAATTGTTGCTGACCATATGGAGTCTGGCCCACACAGGATCGATAGGTACTAACACCCGCAATGACCCACATAGTATTAGACCCGCCTGGAGTCGATAGGTACTAACCTCTGCTGACCCACATAGGATCTAACACACATAGGATCGGTATGCACTGACCCACACAGGATCGCTGAGCGCTAACCCACACAGGGTCTGACCCACATAGGATCGGAATGCGCTGACCCATACAGAATCACAGAGCACTGACCCACATAGGATCAGTATGCGTGAACTCACACAGGATCACTATGCACTGACCCACACTGGATCTAACCCACAGAGGATCGGTATGCGCTGACCCACACAGGATCGTTGAGCACTGACCCACACGCGATCTGACCCACACAGGATCGGTATGCGCTGACCCACATAGGATTGCTGAGCACTGACACACACAGGATTTGACCCAAATAGTATCATTATACTCTGACCCACATAGAATCGTTGAGTGCTGAACTTCGCGTGATCTTTCTCCAACCTCCACCTCACTGCCAGCCACTGGATTCCTCGCACCCAGTGCGCTTGAGTTCCGTAGAATCTAACCTCGAGATATGGGTTGTACCTCAACCATCACTAAGCTCCAAAAAATAGTAACCCAAAGGACCACCATGTCGTAATGGTTCCAATGTGATAGACGGTGCGTCAATTAGACGCCTGGCCTGTGAGTTATAAGCGTTTTAGCTCTGGGGGCCTGGTTGGATTCAGGTTTGATCCAACCTGATCGTACTCCAACTGTCTCCGAAATTCAAGAGTAGTTAACCAAAAAGTATTGTCTCAATCCAAGGATCCCAACGCCACAGACGGTTTATCAAATGGACGTTTGGTTCTCAAGATATGGTCCTTTATGTGATTGTGGGCCCGGTGGGGCCCAGGTTCGGTCTAACCTAGCCCGACCCGGTCTAGGCTGGGTCATGGAAGACTCATTTCATAGGGCTGAGTTCTGGCACGGCCTGCAAGGGGGCGGCCCAAAAGGGCGGCCCGACCTGCTAGGTCGGCGGCCTGGTTCGAGGGCGGCGGCCCGCTCCAAGGGCGGCGGACTAGTCGAAGGTGGCGGCCCTGTGGAAGGTGGCGGCCCGGTCGAGGGAGGTGGCCCGGTCGATGGTGGCGCCCCGGTCGAGGGCGGCGTCCCGGCTGAGGGCGGCGGCCCCGCTAAGGGCGGCAGCCCGATTTAGGGCGGTGGCCCAGTTCGGTCCGATGTGGGGGGGTGTAACCCCCCCCCCCTAGTCTCTCGGATTCCCGAATGGCCCGGAGGACATTCGGTTGGCGAAGTGGTGGCGGCGCGAGGGTGCCGCTCAGTTACTGTGGAACCTGTCGAAGGCGGGTTCGGCCTCTACCGTGGATTCGGCCAAGGCTTCCATTCACCGGTGGTGCGGCGGTCGTGCTGCCTCCCTTCCCGTAGTCGGCCGTCTTGATGGCCACCTCCTCCGTTCATCGCGGCTGATGAGATGAGGCTCTCCTCTTGCGATGCGCCTCAACGTGCTCGTGGTCTTCCAAGGTGGCACAAGTAAAGCAAGATAGCAGAGGGTTTGGGACCGGTTTGTTAGGACCACTCCCTCCGCATTTTCTCATAAAAATGGAGGATGTTAAGGGAGTTCAATAAACAATTGAATTCAATACAAGATTAACCCCGCAAAGATACCTCGCATCAACCTCCCGCAAAGACGGATGAATCATGGGCCAACCCGTTAGTCGGTTGACCCGCATTCTTCATGTAATTTCAAGAATGGGGAAGAGGATATCAAAAATGATCAAACTAAAATAACCCCCTACCTTGAAACGTCGGAGAATCATTCGTGCTTGTTAGTGGACCATGTTCTTAGTTCCCAGGACCAACTCCCAAAGATGTCACTCGCATGTCACCCATTGGTGGTTTGGTGTCATCTGTCACCTCCCGCTAGGTCAGCTTCATCTTCTCAGGGTCTGGCATCATAGTGTTCCTTCAGCAATTTGCTGCTTATTGAATTTCTCTGATACCCCTTCCCTAACTCCATATTTATAGGATAGAGGGAGGGTAAGTAACGATGCAGGGAGTTAATGAGGCTCATTAATTAGGAAGCTTCCTAATTTCTCCCCAATTTTTTTTACTCATATTGGAGGTTCAATCCATTTATTGTCTTGACACGTCGTTGGTCTCACCTTACCGCTTGTCTGTTGGAGTAATAGAATAAAAATAAAATAATAAAGTTATTTTATTTATTCTATTAAAAAGTTCAAAAAACTAACTTTTTCTCCGGGCCTACTACGGTCAAAGTGAAGTCTCCCTTAAATTAATCTCGGTACTTCGAATTAAACGATGCCCTCAGATTTTTTATCTAAGAAACGGTTCAAAAGATAGAAAACACCACTCACGTGTTTACTGAACGTACCTGAAAAAAAAAGTTCGAAAAATTAATAACAGTCACCCTCAACCTGTTCCGGTCGAGGTTAGGCTCTGCCTGAGTGAAACACGCCCCAAAGAACCCAACGGTATTCTTGTATTTTTAATCCGATTTACCATTTAAAAGTTATGAATTTTTACAATAAAATAATTGTCACTTAATTATTTTATTTACGGCCAAAAACTAACTTTCACTAGTGGCCCTCGTCGGCCAAGGTTAGTATCTACCTAAAGAAAACATACCTTCACAAGTTCAGAGGTGGTCTCCTATTTTTAATCTGAGTTACCATTTGTGAGGTATAAGCATTTGAAAAGAAAAATTATTTAATTATTTTATTTATGATTATGCCATTTTCGGGTTTTCTCACGGGAGGCATGTGCCGACCAAACTTAAGTCATTCCTAGGGTAAACCTGCCATCCTGAACACAACGGTTCCATTGGATTTTTTATCCGAGCAACTATTTAAGAGTTATTACACATTTTTAGGAAAACTGTTTACGTGCGCTAACTAAAGCTTAACAAAACTTCGACGGATCATTTCTGGCACTTCGGGCCTCAGAATTGTGCATCTTTGGATTTCTCAGTCTCAAAATAATTCCATATAATAAAAAAATATGAAATATCCGGGACATTACATTCTCCCCACCTTAGGGATTTACATCCTTGAAATCCAAAACAAAGGCAAAACAACCAAAAGAGGGTACTGAGCATGAATCTGAGCCTCCTTCTCTCATGTGCTCTTCTGGAGGTTCTCGTGCTGCTAGCATATGTGCACTAGAGGTATCGACTGCCTACGAAGGACCTGCTTCTCTCGATTCTCAATATCCACTAGAACCTCTGTAAACATCACCCCATCATTGAATTCCAGCTCTCCATGGTCGATGATGTGATATGGGTCGTGCACGTATCTCTTTAGCTGGGATACATGGAAGACGTCTTGCACCCTCTCCAACTGTGGTGGAAGAGCCAAGCAGTATTCTACCTCACCTATCCTCCGAAATATCAGAAAAGGACCGATAAACCTCAGTGATAACTTGTCGCCTCAGCCAAATCTCTGTAGTCCCCATCAAGGAGAGACTCTCAAGAATACATAGTCCCCCTCCTAGAACTCCAAGGGTATCCATATCCTATGGGCATAAGACTTCTACCAAATCTTTGCAGTCTTCACTTATTGACAAGTGAGACATCGTGATACAAATTTTGCCACTACTTTCTTCATTCATGGCCACCAGTACTGATGCCAGAGGTCCTGCTACATCTTCACCACACCAGGATGTACTGCCAGAGGGGACGTATGGAACTCCCTCAACACCTCCTCCCAAAGCACCACCAATACCATGGTACATCCTCTGAAGAGGACGACCTACTCCCCACCTTTAGAAAATCCATCAGGTGCATGCCCTGAGGATATCTGAGCACATCGAGCCTCATAGTCAATTCCCCCAAGCTGTGCCTCCCTAATTTGTTGAAGGAGTGGGGGAGTGATAGTCATAGACTATAGGTAAGAAACTTCATCTCTATCCATGAAGGATATCTGCAGCATGACTAGTTACTTTGACGCCTCACTCAGCAACTGTAAACCAGACCTCCTGCTGAGTGCGTCTCTTACCACATTCCCCTTCCTAGGAGTATAGACTATCTCAAAGTCATAGTCTTGGAGGAAATCTAGCCACTCCTGTTGGTAACTCAAAACTCAAAAATCCTTCTTCCATGAGGGTAAGGTAGGTTGACTCACGAGTGAACAGTCTCACCCTCCTATACAAGAGTTTATCTCATGCTTCCTGGGTTTCCTTTTTTTCCAACTAAGGAAAACCCCATCCCAACGTTGTTGATAAACCACAAACTTTTTTCCTAATACAGTCAATATGAGAATGAACTGTTGATGTCCAGTCATACCCAAACTAACATTGTAAGGCCTCAACGCTGTCACCAAGAGGTTCCAACTAAAACTCTCACCTCAAGGGTCAGATCACACAGTCAGCATAAGTGTGATTATCGATTCTCCTCCCAAAGGTATCTCCAGACGTGAGGGTCATGTCAACAGCTTAACCGGAAACTCCAGGTCTTGAACAAGATCTGTGGTAAGAAGGAATGATTAGTTTCTATGTCTATTAATATGGAAGCTAGTAGTAGACACAGACCGTACCTCTAACCATTCCTGGAGCCCTTGGGTCACACTCCTTGACTGCATGCAGCTACTCCCTTCCCCTATCCTTCAGCTCCCTAGGCCTAGTGGGGACCACATTATGGTGGTGGTTGTAACATATAGAAAAGTACACCACCTCATACTGCTCTCCTAGCTCCACTCCCACATCTGTAGCCCTGTAGATTTTTCTGTCCCTATCACATCCTCTTCCCGAAATGTTTTGCATGACCAAGTCTCTGAGATTGGCACCAGTTTCCTGCTTTCCCTCTACTAACACTCACTGGCTATATTTTCTCATCCAAAGAACATTCAACCACAAAGGTTCTCTCTAGCACCCTAACATAGGTAGTAATTCATAAAGGAATAGTGCTAGCTCGGACGTCCTTAAACACTCCGCGCTCAAAAGTCCAAGCCCCAAAGCACTGACCGTATCGTATTCATCGAGTACCAGGAATGGTTAGTACGCCTAGATGAATACTCAGCTACTGACATGTCATCCTGCTGAAGTTGTAGAAGCTCAAGAGAACTCTCAGCCACCTCCTCAAGCCAGTCCTTAGCCGCCTGTGCATCGGGCTTGCCTCGGAACTTGAGGGGTATCCGATTCTGAACATTGTGCAAGGCATAAAGCCTAAATGTGTCCTCTACCGGTATAGCCGGTTGTAACTGCTGCCCAACGAGTATTGATATAGATGACACACTACCCGAAGGTACTATCTCCAGCAACGGTCCACGTACCAAAGCCTCATCACTATGTGGACCATCCACATGGTCACTCACTGGAAAATACAAGAAGCTATGATCACCATCTTCTCTACCGGTGTCTCAACTAGGAGGAAAACTCTAGTCGTAGCCTCCAGCCAGTCCTCAGTAGCCTAGGAATCTGTCTCACCTCGAAAACTCAGAGGCCACTGCCACTAGAACTCATGAAATGTGCTCAGTCGGCAAGCATCCTCTACTGGTGGAGCTGGTGGTAACGGATTCCCAATGGGTAGTGATGATGCGGGTACACCACTTAAATGTGCTAATTCCATAAGAGGGACCTACATAGAGGCCTCATCGCTCGGTGGACCTTCATCGCGTACTCTATTAGGAAACCTAGGTGTCTATCTAAGTGGAAAAATCCTAATAAGGAAGAGTTTCACCATGGTCTTTAAGTTATACTTGGGGATCTGACTCTAATTAATTCAAAACAAAAACTTTTTAAAAACACATGCAATCAGTGTTTTTGTGCGCTGAGTTAGAAATAAAAATTTAGGGTCCTGGTGTATGGATACATCATCCGCCGCACCAACACTGGACTCCTCGAACTGAAAACAACACTCATAACACTTAACACTATTACTTCAAAGGAAAGATCAGAGTCCTGGTTCTTTGGTAGAACCAAACTCCTCTGATACCACTTTGTCAAGACCTGTCCCCTGGGGCCCGTGCCGTGACTACCCCAAGCCTGCCTTCCATAGGTCAAGGGATGGTGACTGGCACCGAAAGGCATATTCCCTAAAACGGAAAGGCATTTCCTTTAACCTGTATAAACACACGGTCCGAGAACACAACAAGAATAAACTGTGAACTAAACTACTCTAGTAAAAGTGTATTAATAGTAAAGGGTCTAGAATACAAGCTCAACTCAAAAAGTACAAGTAAAATTGAAAAGTAAAAGACAACTGAAAGGTAAAAAGTAGCTCCTAGATCATCCACCTTAGATCCTACCTAAAGGGTTGGTACAGATCGCCTCCACAGTACTCCACGTCTTCCCATCTCCACCACATCACATCACGCCAAATGTTCACCTCTGAGCACCGTCCAGTCCTGGATTCCTTAGCCTCGATCAATGTTCTACATTGTATACACAAGACACAACAAGGTGCGGGTGAAGACCGTGCAGGGGTGAGTATAACGATACTCATTAGGGACCACGAGACCCCATAGGTCTCATAAAGTTCCACAAAGGAAAAGCACAAAGAAAAACATCAACTCTAGATAGGTATATACCCATATATACACATAAGTTATCAATATATACACATCTCATACATGAGGGAAGAATACCACAAAAGTAACACCATGAAGGTAACACCACGATTGTAAAAGTACCACACAGGTAACACTACGAAGGTTACACCACGAAGGTAAAAGAACCACACAGGTATCACCATGAAGATAGTTTCCATGAAGATAAAATTACCTCATAGGTAACCCCACGAAGATAGTTCGTGAAGGTAAAAGTACCACACAGGTGTCACCATGAAGATAGTACCACGAAGGTAAAATAACCACACAGGTATCACCATGAAGATAGTACCACAAAGGTAAAAGTACCACACAGGTATCACCATGAAGATATTACCACGAAGGTAAAATTACCACACATGTATCACCACGAAGATAGTACCACGAAGGTAAAAGTACCACATAGGTATCACCACGAAGATAGTACCACGAAGGTAAAAGTGTTAGTTCAAATAGAGTCTCAGCTCAAACCAAGTATTAGTGAACTATAGAAGGACAGATGATTAGTCGCGAAGCTAGATTATCTTATTTTGTCAAGAGGCATTGTTTCTGACCATATAGAGTCTAACCCACACGGGATAAATAGGTACTAACCCCCACAATGACCCACATAGGATCCAACCTGCTCGGAGTCGATTGGCACTAACCTCTGCTAACCCACACAGGATCTGACCAACACAAAATTGGTATGCACTGAACCACACAAGATCGAAAAGTGCTGACCCACATAGGATCTAACCCACAGAAGATCGGTATACGCTGAACCACACAGGATCGTTGAGTGCAGACCCACACAAGATCTGACTCACATAGGATCGGTATGTGCTGACCCACACAGGATCGTTGAGTGTTGACCCACACAAGATCTGACCCACACAGGATCGGTATGCACTGACCCACATAGAATCGTTGAGCGCTGACCCACATATGATCTGACCCATACAGGATCGGTATGCACTGACCCACATAGGATCGCTGAACGTTGACCTACACAGGATCTGACCCACACAAGATCATTGATCGCTGAACTCCACATGATCTGTCTCCAACCTCTGCCTCACTGTTAGCAACTGGATTCGTTTCACCCGGTGCGCTCGAGTTCCATAGAATATGTCCTCGAGGTATCATTCATACCTCGACCGTGACTAAGCTCCACAAAGGAGTAACTCGAAGTACCACCATGTCGTAAGGGTTCCAACGTGATAGACGGTGCGTCAATCAGACGCCCAGCCTGTGAGTTATAAGCAGCTTAACCCCGGGGGCCCGGTTCGATTCAGGTTCAATCCAACCCGTTTGTACTCCGACTATATCCAAAACTCAAGAGTAGTAAACCAAAAAGGACCGTCTCGATCCAAGGATCCCAATGCCACAGACAGTTAAAAAACGGACGTCTGGTTCTCAAGATATGGCCCTTTATGTGATTGTGGGCCCGGTGGGGCCCGGGTCTGGTCCGACCCAGTTGAACTGACCCAGCCCGACCCAGTCTAGGTGGGGTTGTGGCAGACTCATCCCACAGGGCTGAGTTCTGGAACGGCCCGCAAGGGGGCGGCCCAGACTACGTGGGGTGGCGGCCCGCTAGGGAGGCAGACCGGTCCAGGGGTAAAGGTACCCGGGGCGGCAACCCGGTCTAAGGGAGGCGACCCTCTCTGAGGAGGTAGTTCGGTCGAAGGCGGTGGCACGGTCGAAGTCAGCAGCCCGGTCGAGGGTGGTGGCCCGATCGGTGGCAGCCCGGTTGAGGGTGGCGGCCCGACAGAGGGCGGAAGCCCAGCTGAGGGCAGCAGCCCGGTTGAGGGAAGCGGCCCGGTTCGGTCCGACGCGGGGGGGGGGGGTCTAACTCCCCCAGTCTCCTAGATTCCCGAACGGACCGAAGGCTATTCAGTTGGCAAAGCGATGGCGCCGTGAGGTCGTTGTGGAACCTACCGGAGGCAGCTTCGTCCATGGCTTCTGTTCACCGGCGGCGCGGCGGTCACGCCGCCTCCCTTATCGTGGTCGGTCGTTGTGTCGACCACCTCCTCTGTTCGTCACGGCTGATGAGTCGCGACTCTCATCTTGCGGTGTGCATTAACATGCTTGCGGTCTTCAAAGGTGGCACAAGGAAAGCAAGAGAGCAGAGGGTTTGGGCCGGGTTCATTAGGCCCACGCCCTCCGTGTTAGCTCATAAAAATGGAGGATGTTAAGGGAGTTCAATAAACAATTTAATTGAATACAAGATTAACCCCGCAAAGATACCCTGCATCAACCTCCCACAAAGACGAATGAATCATGGGTCAACCCGTTAGTCGGTTGACCCGCGTTCTTCGTGTAATTTCAAGAATGGGGAAGAGGATATCAAAATTATCAAACGAAAATAACCCCCTACCTTGAAAAATCGGAGAATTGTCCGTGCTTTTTAGTGGACTGTGTTCTTAGTTCCCATGACCAACTCCCAAAGACGCCCCTCGCACATCGCTCATTGGTGGTTCGGTGTCCTCTGTCACCTCCTGCAGGGTCGGCTTCGTCTTCTAAGGGTCTAGTGTCACGGTGTTCCTTCAGCAATTCACTTCTTAGTGAATATCTCTGATACTCCCTACCTAACTCCATGTTTATAGGATAGAGGGAGGGTAATTAACAACGTGGGGAGTTAATGAGGCTCATTAATCAAGAAGCTTCCTAATTTCCTCCAACGTTGTTGTTACTCATATTGGAGGGTTAATACATGTATTGTCTTGACACATCGTCGGTCCCACCTTACCGCTTGTCCGTTGGAGGAATAGAATAAAAATAAAATAATAAAGTTATTTTATTTATTCTATTAAAAAGTTCCAAAAACTAACTTTTTCTCCGAACTTACTATGGTCGAAGTGAAGTCTCCCTAAAGTGAATCTAGACACTATGGATTCAACGGTGCCATCGTATTTTTTTTATCCAAGAAACGGTTAAAAAGTTATAAAATTCCGTTCACGCATTTACTGAACGTACCTGAAAAAAAGTTTGGAAAACTAATAACAGTCACCCTCAACCCATTTCGGTCGAGGTTAGGCTCTGCCTAAGTGAAACATGCCCCAAAGAACCCAACGGTATTCTCGGATTTTTAATCCGAGTTACCATTTAGAAGTTATGAATTTTTACAACAAAATAATTGTGACTTAATTATTTTATTTAAGACCAAAAACTAACTTTCACTAGTGGACCGCACCGGCCAAGGTTAGTATCTACTTAAAAAAACATACTATCATGATTTCAGTGGTGGTATCAGATTTTTAATTCAAGTTACCGTTTGTGAGTTATAAGCATTTGAAAAATAAAATAACTTTATTTAATTACTTTATTTACAGTTATTCCATTTTTGGGTTTTCTCACTGGAGGCATGCGCCGACCAAACTTAAGTCACCCTTAGGGTAAACCTGCCATCCTGAATGCAACGGTGCCCTTGTATTTCTGATCTGAGCAACCTTTTAAGAGTTATTCCACTTTTTCAGGAAAACTGCTTACGTGCGCTAACTAAAGCTTAAAAAACTTTGACGGATCTTTTTAGGCACTCCAGGCCTCAGAATTGTGCACCGTCAAATTTTGTGGTCTTGAAAAAATTCTATATAATAAAAAATATACACGAAATTTCCAAGACATTACATTCCATAGGCTAGGTTTCATCCCACCAAAGAAGCGGTCAACCTTGCATTCAGGGGTAATGATAAAGCCGGAGGTGTATCGCGCAAGCCTTGTGAAGTTTGTCTCATACACTCCGACAGATTCATCGTCTTTTTTCTTGAGGTAAAGGAAGCCCCCTTCCATATTAATTTGGAGAGTGCGAGGAAAATATTTATCAAAAATCATCTTCCATAAATCATTCCATTCCAATGCCTCGATCTCCTCCTCAGGCTTCGTATTTTTGATCAATGTCCACCATTGATCAAATTCACCCTCTATAAGATAAGCAGCCAGGAGAACCTTCTCTTGTTCGGAACATTGAAGGATGGATAAGATCTTTTCAATTGAGTTTATCTATTGTTAGGTGATTTAAGGATTGGATGATTCATTAAAAGTAGGAGCTCTTTGTCTCATGAAGCTCTCGATAGCGACTTGTTTTTTCTTATAGGGGGTTGAACGTTCTTCTTGACCCATGTTTCTATTCAAATCTTGAGTTAACTGAGAGAGAAGCGTGAAAAATTTCATGATTCCCACTCCCATCAGATTAGGCATCTCATTAGCACAGTCATCACATTGATCTTCACATCGGTTGTTAGCCCGAGTTCTCTAATTATAGGCTATTGGATGGAATAAAAGGAAAATTAGGGGTAACACATAAAGGGTAATTCAAGGACAAAACCGATGACTTATAAATAACTTTTATTTCCTTAACTTATGAATCCATAAGCTTCAATATATGTTATTCATGATCTACTTTCTAACATATATTCTTAGGGGATTTTTTTAATTCCCTTAATAAGGGTTCATACTAATCTTGTGAATTTACCAAAGCATATCTCCGGGGAGTGTCGTAACCAAGAGTGCAGAAAAGCCCATTGTCATGCACTAGTTCTCATTCGAGTCTAGGTCAAAGCAGTGTTTTCATGTTTTACCCCTAGGATACATCTGTGCCAGAGCCGACTCTACCTACTCATATAAAAAATGTATTTTCTTGATAAACCACTTACTTAGTACTCACCAATACTTGGGGATTTTTTTATTATATTTATTCTTGTCTCTAAGTATTCACCAGTGTTTTCTAATCCTAATCCCAAAAATAAAAATAAAAAACCTATCCTCCAATACTGACTATAGCAACCCTGCTCTTATTACAAACTTAAACCCAATTTATTACAGAAAACCTTCACTTGATACAACATGGAAGATCGAAAGGTCTAGTGTATTTCGAGCTTAGGAACATTACATAATAGCTTAGAACATAAAACACACGACATATTTATTGAAAATTTCCTTTACATGACCACTACATTCCCTTATACTTAGCATTTCATGGGATAACCTGAGGACATGCATAAGAAAAGGGTGAGCTATAAAGCCCAGTAAGGGAATAAAAATGGAATAACATGAGGAATAAAATAAATGTTAGACAATAGAAATATCAATGGAGTACAACAGAAACATTAACATAAAGGCATGATAAAGTGGTCATATAGATACAAGTCCCAACAAATGTAATGTAATTTAGATGCATAATACAAAAGAATTACTTAGATGTAAATGAGGAGAGAGAAATCTATCATGGAATTTCGGCATGGTAATGGGTGTACATGGGGGGAATTAATGAGAGAGAAAGGGGTATCCAGTCATCCAAAAATAAATAGGGTAGTATGGGGAAGGTGTGAAATCATACCCCAACATTTTTAATTGAAAACAAAAGGGCATAACAACTTAAAGAAAATTAGACAAAAATGAGAAAGGAAGAAATCCCTTACTTGGAAGTGTGATCCCAAAGGCTTGAGAGAGGCTTGAGAAAGGCTTCTTGGGAGTGTGGGGCACCTTGAGAGTATTATAGAGAGAGGAGGTCTGGGTTTGGTTGAACTCTAAAGGCTTTGAATGAAGAGGAAGTGGGAGGTTGGGTGGGTTTATATAGGAAAGGAGAGGGAATTCTTTATTATTTAGGTTTGGGACACCTCACATTAAACTAATCAAAACCACAAACCAGCCCCTGGTTTTTGCCCATGGTTTTTTCAAAAGGGGAGTGGAAAAAAATATTTTATAATTCCAATGGTCTAACTTCTTAAAATAATAGGTTTGCTTATGTGGAGGTGAGTCACACTCTCAAGGAAAACAATTTAAAAAGACAAAATGTTTTATAATCCTTGAAGGGTCCACTAAAGCTTTGTAAAATAAATCAAACAAATCTAAAATCAAATTATTTTAATTCTAAAACATATATTGGCTGAATATAATGTTTATTGTATTTTATTACATCACTATTGGGTCATTATGATGTCATAAAACACATTATATATTTAAACGATATTTAATTTTTACCCAAAAATTCGACTGTCTCAAAAAATTATGAAAATTCACCGTTGGATAATTTCGACGTTCTGATTACAAAAATAATATTTATTTTATCTAAATAATTTTCTAAATATGTGAATTTTTACTTTTAAAATAAAAACTTACATTTATCAAAAAAATCATGGGTTTTGACAAAAACTGCTTTCAAACCTTAATAAAAATTACAATTGCATTCATAAAATTATATGATAATTTATATTTAATAAAAATTAATTTAATAATAATAATAATATTTTATTAAAATATTATTTAATTAAAAAAATCCATTAATTCAAAAAAAAATATTTCTTAGTTGAATGTTAAATAAAAATACTATTTGTTCTTTAAAAACTATTTACAAAGTAGCAATAATAAAATGAATGCACATTATTTATAAAAAAATAATTTACATAGTAATCGTACTAGGGTCTTGTTACATAACCCCTTATAACACCCGCATAAGACCGAAGGGTAAGGTGTGTGGTGGTGACAAACTCTTAGGGTGGCTCGGATAATATCTCCCATGTGGTAATCTTTATTAACTTCCACTTCTCTTGTAGTCAGTTCTACTCAAGCTTAATGTGTTCAAGATCGGCTTGGTCTTGGTCAAGAGTGAATCCCAATGATGCCACCTCCTTTCTGAGCTCTAAAAAATGGGATTCGTACGGGGAAAGTCTACTGGATGAGGTTGTTGCTTCCTTTCTCTGAGTAAATTGGATTTGTTAAAGCCCTATATTTATACTAATCATGTGATCTCTGCTCAATGGCTATATTAGAAATGGTCACAATTCATAACGGTATTTTCAAATCCAGAAACATAAAATAAAGGAAGTTCCCATTTTATATAACCATAATAAGACATTTAATTAGATCAAGAGGAATTTCCATTAATGAAAGTTTGGGTCGTTACACCCCTTCCCCAGCACACCCCCCGCCCACCCCACCCCCCCCTGCACACTGCACCCCCCCACCCCAAGCACACCCCCATGCCCACCCCACTGCACCCTACCCTAACCCTTTCAAAAAAAACCATCACCCCCCCCCCCCGTACACCCCTTAACCCCCCCCCCCCCTCGCACCCTCCCTCTGCCCCCAGCACACCCCCTACCCACCCCATGCCCCCCCTGCCCCTTAAAACAAAGCCCAGCACCCCCCCCCCCCTGATAGCCTGAGTTTTTGGTCCTTGGAAGGGGTATTGTCCGTGAGGTTTGCTGATAAGACCCATTTGGATCAGTGATTGAGTAGTGGTGTATAGGAATCCATAGAAATCGTTTATGGGAATCCATAGGGTGGGGAGCGCACAATTGACTATCATTGGCTGGCATGGATGATCTATGGTGATCCGAGAGTCAGTGGAAATAGATATTTCATATTGTAATTTAGGGATAAGTGGGTCTGCCACATTTAGTCATTGAATTTAATGATGGATAGAACAGGGGCTACAGAGACCAGGTGTTTGGTTTGGAAGTTCAATGATAATGGTACTCCTATGGTGGGGAGAATCATATTAGTTGTGGGTGACAGACCCTCATGTCATATGGTTCGTTGTTGTAGTGAGGCTAATCATTGAATGATTGAGGTGAAAAAGTGATTCTAGTGTGTGGGAAGATTCTATCTTTTCTGGTTCCTTGTTGTGAGTGAGTGGCTCGACTTCTAGTGCAAAGCATGCCTTGATATTTGGATTTGTGTAACAGAAACATGTTTAGAATTTAGAGATGGAGAATAGTGAGTTCTTAGGGAATTGACAATTGTAGTATTTTGTAAGACATGTTTTGACAAATACCATGGATTCTTTAGGATGAGAAGTGTTAAGGTAAAGATTTTTAAATACCCCACAGGTTTCTGATTCATTATTTTTGGAGGAAATTTGTGTTTTCAATATGAAGCATGGGTTGTTGCTTAAATTGGAATTTGGATCAGAAATCTGAACATTAGATGTTCCTAAATGGTATTTTTATATTTTTTTTTAGTCCAATATTAGAACCTATAAGGTTTGGGTAGAAGTTGGTGGAGGTTCATGGTGAAAAATAACTAAAATTTAATCTACCATATCCTTTCATGTAGTGACCCATCAGGTTTATGCCTTGAATGGGGTTGGTTGATGGGTGAACCCCCTATCTCAAACATTTCTGGCTGTGAACCTCAGTTCAAGCCATGAAATTCCCAGGGGTGGGGATTCATGGTGGTAAACCTCTGGTCACACCGTGAATCATGCCTAGGTGGATTTATTTTAATAGGTTAAATTATTTCTTTTTCTAGGTTAAGTGTTTCACAATGATGTTACTTAAGAAAGTGTCAAGTTTTCAAGGCTGGTTGTTTGTGTTTGATGAAATGAAAACAAATATTTTCTTTAAGTTTTAGATTTTTATAATAATTCTTGGTTCATCTTTTCTCAAAATGAGGGCACTATCATCTCTAAAGTGAAGGAAATTTCATTTTCTACTATTGAGTTAGCTAAAACTTTCTACTAGTCCACGTTGAAGGCTTAGGAAAATCATGTAAAACAGGTGGAAATGTCATTTCAAAAATCCAAAACCAATTTTCATAGAATATACAAATTATATAATAACAAAAACAAGTTTTAAAATTACTCTAGAAATTATAGAATTCAAATTAAAGGGTTAGGCAGAGGGAACTTACCTCAACCTCAAGGTGCGCTGTTTTTTGATGACGACAACTCGAATCTTCCTTTTTTCGCTTTCATGCATATGCAACTTCACATATATATAAGGACACCTAGACCCTATGTACATATTTTCATGGTAAAATATTCACAAGGGGGTCCTTATATATATGTTTATACTTGCATATACCCCTTTACACTTACACATGTATTCATTTTTCATATCTATATATAAGAACACCTAGCCCAAATATATATATATATATATATATATATATATATATATATTCATACTACCATGAGTGAATATGTGAATATATATAAAGGGGGATCTTATATATGTATATTCCTACCTATGCATACACATGTAAGCCTTCATCAATAGCAACTCGAATCCACCTCAACAATATCCAAAAAGCACCACAAAAATATAAAGAACCCAATAATCACAAAAGCCCTAATTAAAATTTGGCCAAAGAATAAAAACAAAATAAATCTTTCCTAAATCTGATGTTAAACTCACTATCATCGATGGTGGTGGATATAACCGGCCTCATCATAAGAAACCACCTGTAAGGAAATAGTGTGAAAGGAATTCAGGTATAACAACTTCTTATATATATGTAATCAGTGATGATAAATGATACATGAATCCATTGCCATTATAGATTCTACAATTCCTTTCTATTATTACCACAATATCATTATTTAGTCAATCCCATTAGACTGATAATTTATGGTGGTCATGTCAACACAAAACAGCCACGAAAACACACATTGTTCATCATAATATTAATAATCATTGCATCAGTACATGCATAAACAATAGAAATAACACATCCATGAAGCATACCTCGTTCTTCTATATTATCATTTCCATTCTATATTATATTCTTATCATTTCTTTCCAATATATATATCAATTACCATATGAAATCATATAAAACAAGTTATGCATGGTTAGTATATAATCAACAAATAGAATATAAAGGAACTCATATTCATCTTCTATTTCTCATTCCCTTCAATTTTCCCTATTCTGTTTATTTCTAAAACACTTCCCAAATTTGATTTTCAACCCTCTGCACCACTCCCCCCCATCCCCTACCCCAACTGCCCCTAGCCCCCAGCACTAGTCCCCCCTACACCAACCCCCTGCACCACTCCCCCCATCCCCCCAGCACCACACCCCTAACCCATCCCCCCAACCCTCAACTCCCCCCCCCACCAGCACCCCTACACTACTCTCCCCCAACCCCCAACACCCCCCCCCCCACCATCGCCCATCACCCCACCCCCCAGCCCCTCCCCCCAGCACCTCCCCAGCACCATTCCCCCCTACACCATCCCCCTACACCACTCCCCCCAAGCCCCCCAACACCCCTACCCCCCCCCCCCCCATCCCCCCTAGAACCATCCTCCCCAGCACCAGTCCCCCTACACCAGCCCCCTACACCACTCCCCCCCCATCCCCCTAACACCCCCCTCCTGCACCAGCCCCCAGCACCCCACCCCCTCCCCCCAGCCCTCAACCCCCCCCCCCCACCTTCACCCCCACTACTCCCCCCCCCTCCAATCCCCCAGCACCACCACCCCCCCAGCACTAGTCCCCCTCACACCATCCCCCCTACAACACCCCCCCCCCCAGCCCCCACCCCCCCCCCCCTCCAACATCCACACCCCCCACCTGAACCCCCACTTCTCCCCCCCCCCCCACTTCCCCCTGCACACCCCACCCCCCATCCTCTAGAAATGCTTCCCAACAGTCTTTATCATGGATAGTTTTTTTCAAAGATAAATTCTATTCTTAAACATTGTATTTTTTTGGTATTTTTATGAGATAGTTATACCAGTTTGAATGAACCATGATGGATAAAACCCACAATTGTGTAATGATAATAACTTCCAAGTATTTCTAAACTTTTTAACATTATCACCTTTAATTCTCAAAAAAAAGTGGAACAAATAATCAAGGTAATAAGTTCATGATGTATATCCCAACCGAGAAAATCTTTTTTTCCGTATATTAAATATTGAGATCTATTCATTCTAGATTCACCATTGATTTTCAAAATATATAAATAATTGGAAAATATTATTTTCTTCTCTTTTCTTCATTCATTAAAGATGGAACATGCAACCTTATTTTAGAAAATATATCAGTTCTATACTTTTCTACTAGATACATCTTCATAGGCTCTACCAATTGGTTAGGCCATATGATCACACATACTTTATGCACACGATCTACCTAATTAATGTGCATGGAAACTTTTTATACAAAAAATTTATTGATATTTAGAGCCACTAATGTTTTAGATTTTCACATCAATAGTTCATCTTCTTGTGGAAGTGAAGTTAAGAATTTGTTTGTTGTATGACCTATAATTTTTTATATTCCATGTATCTCTTTGGTATTATTTAGAATATCATTATTTAGATGTCAGTATTACTCTTCTTCTTCTAGGATATATTTAATTAAATGAATTATATGATTACTTTCTTGAATTGATTACAATTGTTATTTTAGCTCACTTCTATCAGTCATGATGTTAATGTCCAATTTTCAATGGTCCATAATCCAGACTATTCTTCCATAGTGTAAGCAGTTCATCTCTATTTCAACATCCTCTTCAACCCCCTTCATTGAATTATTGATATTACATGATATAATATCCTTAATTTATTTTCTCCCCAAGGTAGATTCATTTACTTTTCTTACCTACTTCAATTTTTATTGTGTTCTTATTCTGAAATTAGTATGTACTTTGTGTTGAGTTGGTATATGACCACAAGCATCTTAACTATGATCACTTTTTCATATTTAACAAATATATTCAAAATATTGAAATCTATTTATTATAGATACATTACTCTTATTTTATGAATTCTTCATTTTTTCAACAGGTCTTCTTTGAAAATATGTTCTGCTCCCTCGGAATATAGACCTTGTATATCCTACATAGGTTGACATATTATGCCAACATTCACAATACTTCTCTCTAAATGTCTAGTATCACTATTTTTGACAAATAAATCACCTTCTCTTTCTATTGTATGTAGTATATCTAGTTTTTATTTCTTTCTATTTTCGTACAACAACAATATGACCATGAGATTTATTTAGAGATGCAAGTATTTTATTCATGCTCATAGCCAAATTGGATGATATGGATGGATTCTCCTTATTTAATCACAACCATAATTGTACAGAATTTGTTTTGAAACCATGGGTAATAGATAAATATGCCTGAGTACCAATAGATTTATTAGGATAGTCTTTCACATTCCTCCATGAGATTATAGTGAAAAAATTAGTGGATCAATTAAATTTATTTTGACACAATTCTGAGTATTTTTGTTAGTAATATTATCATCATTAGTTTGTGTGGTAGCTACTCTTATTTTCCTAAAAACATGTAATGATTCAACTTGGGTGACTTCTTTATTTATCAATTTTACCTCTTAATCCAATCATTATAGATTTATATAATACATATCATATTCAAGAGATTTTAACATTTCTTCATATCCCTTTTGTAACTTTAGAATCAGATCTCCATACATTTTATTAGCATTTATAAGATAACTGTCCAGTTCTTTAATACTATTATCTTTAACATCCAGCTATAAATATTTGGCATTCATAGAGGTCCAATATAGTTTTTCTAGTGAAAAGAACACTTCTATAACAACAACCTCATAAAAAACTCTCATTTTCAATTCTTATTCATTTATAAACAAATTTTCCATTGAAAAGTAATAGAAATTTCTCCTTAGCTTCAATAAACATTATGATGGTGATACATTTACTGTCCTTTTTAGAGACTTTATATTTAATTGGATTGGAATATAAATATAACTATGATTTCTAATATTGTATCCCATTTATGTATTCACATATTTATATAATAACTTCAATAGGGTCCATTTTAAGACAATCCTTGATTTTATAATTGATATAACTGAATGATTCAATGGAAATAACTTCATCACAACATGAACTTAATTCATTACAAGAATCATTCTCAGTATATTTAATAGAAGTAAACCCAGTTTTATTATCTTAAAATAGAGTTGTAATGTAACTCTCCAAGATTCTATGGTATGTTTCCCTTTCAATAATTCAATATCTTGCATTGTACGCAACTTCGAAATTCTAACACACCGCGACCAATCAAACTAGCCGTTATGAATAGTAATACCCACTTTTTGAAATTTTATAAATTTTATATTTCAAAATGGAATTCATTTTTGGATTCGGAATATCAAAATTAACTTAGGGTGAATTTTTGGTATTTTTACAAAAACTTTCAATTTTTGATGAATAGTGAAAAACACTGAGTTATTATTTAAAACCGACTTTTTATTTAAAAAATTATTTATTTTATTTAAATTTATTTTAGGTAAAAATAGATACATAATACCTATATAAGTTAAATGTAATTCATTGGAGTCATTTTATAATGATTTTAGATATATAAAATTTTATCGAACTTTTTACCGTCTCTTACCCACCTCCTAAGAGCATTTCCAAATTTGTATAAAACTTAATTTTACTGCTTCTGTGAGTTGAATTTCAAAAATCTGAGAGATATGGTTGATATCAGTAAATAAATTTGGTTCAATAAGATGAAAATAATTTTTGGTGAATAGTAAAATTTTACTTTTATTTACCACGGTTAAAAGTAAATAGGGTAATTAAGGGTAAAAATGATATTATTATTACCCTAACACATGTTATAATTCTATTGGATAAGTATAATTCGACCAAAAAAACCTAAGGAATAAAATATGAACCTCTTTGGTCCACTTGGGTTAGATTAGGACATATATAGTGACCCAAACCTATCTAAAACCTATTGGTTGAGTGTTTTTAGACCCATAACCACCTTATACTAGAAATAAATCATTTTTGAGCCATTATAAATGGAAAATTATTTTATTATAAAATAATATTTCAATATTTTCCTAAGGTGCCCCTCACTCCTCTTATAAAAGGGCACTTCCCCTTCTCTCAAATTCACACCTTCAAAGCCATTTGGCTCGTCCAAACCCTTCCCAAATATCCTCCCAACTATCCTAACTTTATCCTAGAAGCCTTCCTTTAGTTATAAATCCAACCTAAGGAGTCCTTTTGATCAAATCAAAAGGAAGAACCCGAAGAAGAGGTAAATATTTAATCACCTCTTTCAAGTTCATTTCTTCTTACACTTCCTCTTTCTTTGTTGTTTCCATTCTAAAATAATAATTCCAGTATATTATATATAATTTTATGTTATTATAAAAATTTTACAACCATATTCATTATTCTATCCATCCTATAAATGACAAAGTCACCATACATTCGTACGTACGGATTACCGTCTCCACGTCGTGGTGTAGTTTGATATTCAAACTCTTCATCATTTGGATGGGTATAATAATGAGTATAAATGATGAAAATAATAAATATAAAATTATAATGATTATGTATATATAATATTCCATCCAATTATATAGTTTTAATATCAAAAGAATGATATTGTCGCTCGTGCGTACGTACGGATTACCATCTCCACGAACGCGATGAGATTCATTCTCCATCGTATCCATTCAAGGATAATTTTTATTTGATGATTAAAAATAATATTTAAAGACTTAATATCATTCTGAATATGAATAAGATACATCCTATCCATAACAAACATTACTTATGTATCAAATCATATAAATAAAAACGAATCAGTTAACACCTGAAACGACGATAATACTAAAATATTATTAACAAAGCAGTATTAAAAGATCATATATGATATCATATTAATGTATATGGTTCTTGTATAATTTAATAACAATTATTTCACCATTATACAAGATTTTAACCTACCCTCGAATAAGGAAAAGTACAAGGTAAGGGTTAATTCTATAATCTCTTCATTATCTGAGGTTGTTTATACATAATTATCTACTGGGACCTCTTTATCATCCACATCCATGTTTCTTAAAAATTTATTTAAAAACATTTTAATTTTTACTAAACAATGGGTTAAATTCATTTATACCCTTATTTTAACTTATAGGTTGTTAAAGGAATCTTTCAGTCATTTTCCAAACAAGGTACTTTACAACCTTTTCGACAAAATTAAGGTAAGCATGTCTTTTTTAACTTATATGGAGGGTGTGGTTATTCTCCACCATTATAACATCGTCAAATCTTCCCTTAAAATATTATAATAATATTTTCAAAATAAATGTTTTCTTTTATAATTATGTAACTTTAAATGATTTCAAAAAAGAAAGAGATATTTCTCTCAAATAGTTTTGATTTCATCTATGTCAACATCCTTTGATGGATTTTATACTTGTTTGAATTTGATTCATTATGATAAAAATCTTCCATATTGTATTGAAGGTTTTGTGATATGTTTTACTATGGATGTTTTATTTTTATACCATTCATGGTTTATGGTTAAAGTATTGACATTTTTTATGCTAGTTTTAATACAAATTTTTATGTTATATTTCAACCTTTTCATATGAAGAATGTATTGGACTTAGTAAGTGACGGGTGGAGCCTGCTATAGCTCCTCGATGCATCGGTAGGTCTCATGAGACAACTATACATGGAATTGTACAAGGCCTTTCCCAATTTGATATATGGTTTTGGCTGAGGCCTTAATCATTTTTAGATGTCTTGCCTAAGGCATCGACAAAATGTTTCAGAATGTTCGGCATTATACACTCCCTCGTTATGAAAATAATATTAATGGTTCATGTGGTCATTCGACTAGTAGAATACCCATGATTATGTTTTATTATGGTATTATTTACTCAACTCATATTCCTTCCATAAAAGTGTTCATGTTTATTATTGGTAAAGGCATGTGTTTTCAATTATTCACCATGCTTAATATTTATGTTATCTTCTACTGTATTGCTTACCCTTACTGAGTATTTGAGCTCACCCCTTTCTTATGTTTCATTTTCCCAGTATATGAAGAAGTTAGTTATCAGTGCCTTGTAGGAATAATCTAGGAGGCTTGGATGTTTCTAATGGAATAAATTAGTGTTATATTTCTTTTCAAGTAGTAAAGTTGAAATAATGTATGAATCTTGTTTAAAATAATACTAAACTGGTCGGTCTTTTAGGACATGATTTCCTTGTGATCATGCCAATGTTATGTAATAATGTACTGAATCTGGGTAGTTGGGGTTGGGGTGTTACGGTAGGTATCAGAGGAAGTTTAGTACAAACCTTGGAAACTAGATTTAGATAAACTCTGATTAGAGCACATTGCCCTAAGATAATCTTTGAGGATTAGTATAGAAGAACTTTGTAGAGATTTTGTGAGTTTTCTAAGTAATACATCCTAGTCTGGATACGAGCAGGTAGAGTCAGCTCTGGCATAGATGTACCTAGGGGTAAAACTCAAAAACACCGCTTTGATCTAGACTAGAATGGGAACTAGTGCACGCCAATAGGCCTTGTTGCACTCTTGGTTATGACACTCCCAAGGGATATGCTTAGGATAATTCTCATTTTATTTACAAACCATTATGAAGGGTTTATAAGTATATACTTCCTCAAAGAAAACATTTTTATGATTATGGATTATATCCATAAACTATTCAATTTATGTTAAGTGTTTTACAAGTATGGAATTATGTATTTTGATTCATAAACTAATCTAATTTATGACATTGTTTAGAAATGATGCCTAGTGGAAAGAATGGAAACTGTGTCAATGCACGTAATCCATGTAGGGATTTCCCTCATACTCAAGATAATTATAGCGGAGCTGTTGATGCAATTGGTGTTGATCATCTTATCACCATATTGGGACAACTCACACAGGTTATGAATAATAACCTTACCCGTATGGAGCACCCTAGTCCACAACGTGTAGGATCAATGTTAGACCACTTCATGAGGAAACAAGCACCAACATTCAATGGGAGTACAAATCCATTAGTGGCAGATAAATGGATAAATTCCTTAGAAAAAATATTTTATGCTTTGGGGAGTAATGAAAGGGAAAAAGTTGTCATGGTAGTTTATCACCTCACTGGAGATGTTGATAAATGGTGGTCATTGATTCAAAAAACAAAGGAAGATGAAGAAGTGTCCAGTATGGAATGGAGGGATTTTAAAGAACTTTTCTTAGAAAAATACTTTTCTCTTGACCATTGAGCGGATATGGAAAGGTAATTTCTGAGTCTGAGGCAAAAAGAGGATGATAATGTTGAAAAGTATAAAGATAAATTTACAAGGTTAGAAAGGCATGTTGTGGATTATATATGTAGCCCAAGAAGTAAGATTGACCATTTCTTTGATGGGTTAAAACCATTTCTCCGTCGAGCATTAGTATCACAATCCTTCTCATCGTACGAATATATTGTCTCATGTGCTATCATGACAGAAAAGGAATTCTCTAAGTCTTACGAATTTAAATAAAAGCAAGAGAAGAGGGGATCTGCTAAACACTCTGGGAAAGAAAATAATGAAACAGGGAAGAAGGGAAGAATTGAATTTCCACACTGTGATAATTGTGGAAGGAAGCACCCCGGTGTCTGTCTAAAAGGAAAAGGAGTGTGCTACAAATGTGGACAGAAATTCCATCTTCCTGGTGATTTTAAGGGAAAGAAAGATGCTATCAATGTTCAATGCTACAATTTCAGGGAGATAGAACATTATGAAAATTAATTTCCTAAGATTCAGTGAAACTTAACTTAGAAAAGGCCAAGGGATCAAGTCCAAGCTTATGTGATCACTACAGCAGAGTTTGAAGCTCTGAAAGATGTAGTAGCAGGTAATTTAATGGTTTCCTCAAGTTTAGCCAATGCTTTATTTGATTCTAGATCATCACATTATTTCATATCTTCCTATTTTGTTAATAAAATTAGATATTTTCAATTTGATTTAACAAGGGAGTTGTCAGTAAAAACTCTTAAGGTAAGTATCATTGACACAAAGTTTTGTGAATCAGTTCCCATTAGGGAATATAAATGTTCTTTATCTATTGATCTCATTGTCATACCCATGATTGAATTTGATATAATCCTCAGAATGTATTGGCTTTCATACCATGACGTAAAAATTTATTATAAGAAGGAGGTTGAAATTTTTTATGATGTTAAGGATTACCTTATCTTTAGAGAAAAAATGTCACCACCTCATTCTTATCTAGATCCACCCCCATTAGCTCAACTAAATTCAATTATTGGGGAGGAAGAGAATGAAATAATTGTGGGTGAGGAAAAGAATGTTCAAATAGATAATGTACCTATTGTGCAAGAATATATTGATGTGTTTTCAGAGGATTTACCTAGACATCCTTCAGAACGATAAATTGAGTTCTCCATTGATTTAATTCCTGGTTCAAGACCCATATCGAAGACCCCTTATAGAATAGACATTGTGAAATTAGTGGAACTAAAGAAACAACTATAGGAATTGAGTAATAAGGTATTTATTCGCCCTAGTGTTTCTCCATCAAGAGCCCCTATTCTTTTTGCTAAGAAGAAAGATGGATCTATGAGGTTGTGCATTGACTATAGGGAGATCAATGCTATAAAAATAAAGAACAAGTATCCCCTACCTCGTATTAATGATTTATTTGACCAACTTCATGGAACTCAATATTTTTCAAAGATTGACCTTTGATCTGGATATCATCAGTTGTGTGTGAAGAAGGAAGACATTCTGAAAATAGCATTTTTAACCAGGTATGGGCATTATGAGTTTACAGTAATGCCTTTTAGGCTGACTAATGCACCCTCTGTTTTCATGGATCTAATGAACAAAGTTTTCAAAGAATATCTTAATGACTTTGTAGTGGTATTTATTGATGATATATGGGTATACTCTAAAAGCTATGAAGATCATGAAAATCACTTGTTCACCATTCTAAAAACCTTCATAAGAAATGAATTATATGAGAAGTTTAGCAAGTGTGAATTTTGGCTTCAGGAGATTTATTTTCTTGGCCATATTATCTCTAAGGATGGAATCTCTATTGACCCTTCTAAGACAAAGGCAATCCAAGAATGGCCAGCACCGATAAGTATAACTGAGGTACACAATTTTATTAGTTTAGCAGGTTGTTATCGACGTTTCGTCCAGAATTTTTCCCGATTAGCTAACCCATTAAAGAATCTCACACATAAAGGGGTTAAATTTGTTTGTAAAAAAGAGTGTGAATAATGTTTCAAAGAACTGAAGAAAAGATTATTCAATGCTCTTATCTTGACTCTACTATCGGGGAATGATGGGTTTGTTATTTATAGTGATTCCCCAAAGAAATTACTTGGTTGTATACTTATGCAGAATGATATAGTTATTGCCTATGCATCATGACAGCTGAAAATTCATGAGCAAAACTATCCTACTCATAATCTTGAGTTATTAGCTATAATATTTTCTTTGAAGATTTGGAGACACTATCTCTATGGTGAAAAATTTGAGATTTATATTGATCACAAGAGTTTAAAATATATTTTCTCTCAAAAGGAACTCAACCTGAGGCAAAGGAGATGGCTTGAACTACTCAGCGATTATGATTGCACGATACACTACCACCTAGGGAAGGAAAATAAGGTGGAAGATTCTTTGATCATAAAGAATCATGGAGTTTTGAACAAGATGAGAGTTGAAAGGGATCATATTTTCATGGATCTAGTAAAGATGGATATGGGAATAACCATGGAAGGTGAAACATCAATTCTTTTTCAAATGGTTTCTAAACCATCTTTACTATAAAGGATAAAAATTTCTCAGGCTGATGATGAGGAATTTTAAAAGAATATTAAATATGTGAACGATGGTATATTGATCGACTTCATATATGAATATGTGATTTTGAAATTTGGGAAGATACTTTGTGTTCTTGATATACCTGATCTGAAAAGGGAATCGTTAGATGATGCTCAAAGATCCAATTTCTCTATACACCCTGGGAGCACCAAGATGTATAGATATTTGAAGGAACATTTTTGGTGGGACAACATGAAGAGGGAGATTGATGATTTTGTGTGAAGATATATGGTTTGTCAACAAGTGAAATCTGGAAGGAAAAAAGCATAGAGGAGTCATGAAACCACTTCCCATACTTGAGTGAAAATGGGATAATTTTACGATGGACTTTGTCATGGGACTACCAAATACTCCTAGAAGGAATGATGCAATATGGGTCATTATTGATCGTCTTACCAAGTTAGCACATTTTCTATCTATAAAAGAAGGTTTACCACTTGAACGTTTAGAAAGACTATATATTAATGAAGTTGTAAGACTTCATGGAGTACCCCTATCAATTGCTTCTGATCATGATCTCCATTTTACATCAAGATTCTGGAAAAGTCTTCAGAAATCCCTGGATACTGAACTTCGTTTGAGTACTTCCTACCACCCTCAAACTGGTGGACAATCAAAACAGACTATTTAAACCTTAGAAGACATGTTGAGATCATGCTCACTTGAATTTCAAGGTATGTGGGATCAATATTTACCTCTAGTAGAATTTTCCTATAACAATAGCTTCCATTCAAGTATTCAGATGGCACCATATAAAGCGTTATATGGAAAGAGATGTCGCACACCAACGTGTTGGGATGATGTTGGTGAAAGAAAACTCATAGGCCCAGAACTTTTTGAGGAAATGACGAAAAATGTGGAGGTAATATAAACCCACATCAAAGCAGCTCAAAGTAGGCAGAAGAGCTATGCTGATAACCAAAGGAAGGATTTAGAATTTTAGGTAGGAGATCATGTTTTCTTGAAGGTATCTCCATGGAAGGGAATTATATTATTTAGTAAGAAGGGTAAATTGAGTCCCAGGTACATCATACCTTTCAAAATTCTAGAACGAATTGCGGTTGTAGCTTACCATTTGGCAATGCCGCCAAGTCTCTCCAAAGTTCATGATGTGTTCCACGTATCACTGTTGAGAAAATAAATGCATGAATCAATGCATGTACTCACCTATGAGGAATTAGAGCTGAAACCTGATCTGTATTATTACAAAGAGCCTGTCAATATTCTTGATACAAGAGAACAAGTGTTGAGAAACTGGATGACTCGTTTGGTAAAAGTTCTATGGAGAAACCATAAAATGGAAGAGGCAACGTGGGAACCTGGGGAACTTATGATGAAGAACCACCCGAATCTTTTTATGCAGGAATATTCTAGAAATTTTGAGAATGAAATTATTTTAAGGAGGGGGTAATGTAACACCCCAAGCTTCTACAGTACGTTTCTCTTTGAATAATGCAATAGCTTGCATTGTACGCAACTTCGAGATTCTAACACACCGCGGCCAATCAAACTAGTCGTTATTAATAGTAATAACCACTTTTTGAAATTTTATAAATTTTATCTTTTAAAATGGACTTCATTTTTGGATTCGGAATATCAAAATTAGCTTAGGGTGAATTTTTTGTATTTTTCTAAAAACTTTCAATTTTTGATGAATAGTAAAAAAACACTGAGTTGTTGTTTAAAACCGACTTTTTATTTAAATAATTATTTATTTTATTTAAATTTATATTAGGTAAAAATAGATACATAATACCTATATAAGTTCAATTTAATTCATTGGAGTCATTTTATAATGAGTTTAGATATATAAAATTTTATCGAACTTTTTACCGTCTTTTACCCACCTCCTAGGAGCATTTCCAAATTTGTATAAAACTTAATTTTACCACTTATGTGAGTTGAATTTAAAAAATCTAAGAGATGCGGTTGATATTAGTAAGTAAAATTTGGTTCAATAAGATGAAAATAATTTTTGGTGAATAGTAACTTTTTACTTTTATTTACCACGATTAAATGTAAATAGGGTAATTAAGGGTAAAAATGATATTATTATTACCCTAACACATGTCCTAATTATATTGGATAAGTATAATTCGACCAAAAACAACATTGGGAATAAAATATGAACCTCTTTGGTCCACTTGGGTTAGATTAGGACATTTATTATTATTTTATTTAAAGAAGAGTTAAAAGAGTTAAAATCAAAGTTTAATAACTAAACCATTTTTAATATAGGGTTATACATAAGATAAATTAGACTATAAATATTTATTAGAAATATAAAAAAAAATCTTACATGATGGTATTTTATTTATAATTTTTAGACATTAAATAATTAAATTTATTTATGACACAATGATGATGCAGTAGTTACCTTATTAATAAAATATTAAAATAATAGATATTATAAATAACCTGTTAAATGTAATTTGAGACTTTTTATGAATTACACTAATTTTCTAGGTTAATATGACATGTTAGGGTTGATTAAATGAATTTTTTTCTAATTAATAATGATGTTATAAATTTAGAAAAAATAAAATACAAAATAGTGTCAAAATTGACATAAAAGAGTTTTTAAAACAAATATTATATTATTAATTGATATAATATTTATGAAAATCTAAGGTTCAGAAAAATGTCATATATAAGGTTATATATATTAATAATGAACCACTTGGTGTTTTCTTGGAAGTTTATAGTAAGTTTATTAACCATATAATATAAAAATACAAAGAGACATGGTAAATGTCAAACTATTTAACTAAGAATTAAATCTAAAATATAAAGTTAATATAGTGACCCAAACCTATATAAAACTTATTGGTTGAGTGGTTTTAGACCCATACCCACCTTATCCTCAAAATAAATTATTTTGGATCCATTATAAACCAAAAATGATTTTATTATAAAATAATATTTCAATATTTTCCTAAGGTGCCCCTCACCCCTCTTATAAAAGGGCACTTCCCCTTCTCTCAAATTCACACCTTCAAATCCATTTATCTCGGTCAAACCCTACCCAAATATCCTCACAACTGTCCTCCCTTCATCATAGATTCCTTCCTTTAGTCAGAAAGCTAACCTAAGGAGCCCTTTTGATCAAATCAAAAGGAAGAACCCGAAGAAGAGGTAAATATTTCATCACCTCTTTCAAGTTCATTTCTTCTTCCACTTCCTCTTTCTTTGTTTTTTCCATTATAAAATAATAACTCCAGTGTATTCTATATACTATGATGTTATTATAAAAATGGTACAACCATATTCATTATTATATCCATCCTATAAATGACAAAGTCACCATACGTTCGTAAGTACGGATTACTGTCTCCACGTCGTGGTGTAGTTTGTTATTCAAACACTTCATCATTTGGATGGGTATAATAATGATTATAAATGATAAAAATAATAAATATAACATGATAATGATTCTTTATATATGATATTCCATCCAATTATATATGATTTTAATATCAAAAAAATGATATTGTCACTCGTGCGTACGTACGGATTACCGTCTCCACGAACGCAATGAGATTCATTCCCCATCGTATCCATTCAAGACTAATTTTCATTTGATGATTAAAAAATTGTTTAAAGACTTAATATAATTCTTAATATTAATAATATACATCCTATCCATAATAAACATTACTTACGTAACAAATCATATAAAGAAAAACGAATCAGTTAACACCCGAAACGAAGATAATACTAAAATATTATTAACGAAGCAATATTAGAAGATCATATATGATATCATATTAATGTATATCATTCTTGTATAATTTAATAAAAATTATTTCACCATTATACAGGAGGTTAACCTACCCTTGACCAAGGAAAAGTAGAAGGTAAGGGTTAATTCTACAATCTCTTCATTATCTGAGGTTGTTTATACGTAATTATCTACTGGGACCTCTTTATCATCTACATCCATGTTTCTTAAAAATGTATTTCAAAACATTTTTACTATTTACTAGACAATGGTTTAAAGTTATTTATACCCTTATTTGAACTTATATGTTTTGAAATGAATCCTTCAGTCATTTTCCAAACAAGGTACTTTACGACCTTTTCGACAAAATTAAGGTAAGAATGTCTTTTTTAACTTATACAGCGGGTGTGGTTATTCTCCACCATTATAACATCATAAAAGCTTCCCTTACAATATTATAAGAATATTTTCAAAATAAATGTTTTCTTTTATAATTATGTAACTTTAAATGATTTCAAAAAAAGAAAGAGATATTTCTCTCAAATAGTTTTGATTTCATCTATGTCAACATCCTTTGATGGATTTTATACTTGTTTGAAGTCGATTCATTATGATACAAATCTTCCATATTGTATTTAAGGTTTTGTGATATTTTTGACTGTGTATGTGTTATTTTTATACCATTCATGGTTTATGGTTAAAGTATTGACATTTTCTATGCTAGTTTTAATATTAATGTTTATGTTATATTTGAACCTTTTCATATGAGGAATGCATTGGACTTATTAAGGGATGGGTGGAGCCCACTATAGCTCCTCGATGCATCGGTAGGTATCATGAGAAAAATATACATGGAATTGGCCAAGGCTTTTCCCAATTTGATATATGTTTTTGGCCGAGGCCTTAATCATTTTTAGACGTCTTTGTCGAGGCCTTGACAAAAAGTTTCAGAATGTTCAGAATTATACATTCCCTCATTATGAAAATAATATTGATGGTTCATGTGGTCATTAGACTAGTACAATACCCATGATTATGTTTTATTATGGCATTATTTACTCAGATCATATTCCTGCCATAAAAGTATTCATGTTTATTAAGGCATGTGTTTTCAATTATTCACCATGCTAAATATTTATGTTATCTCCCCCTGTATTGCTTACCCTTACTGAGCGTTTGAGCTCACCTCTTTCTTATGTTTCATTTTCCCAGGATATGAAGAAGTTAGTTATGAGTGACTTGCAGGCATAATATAGGAGGCTTGGATGTTTCTAAAGGAATAAATTAGTGTTGTATTTCTTTTCAAGTTGTAAAATTGAACTTATGTATGAATCTTGTTTTCAATAACACTAAACTGATCAGTCTTTTGAGACATGATTTCCTTGTGATCAGGCTAATGTTATGTAATAATGCACCGACTCTAGGTAACTTGTGTCAGGGCATTACATGTAATCACCTTCTCCTAAGAATTATTTATTTAAATTTTAGCCTCTTATTTCTTCATGTTCATCAAAGTATTAGCTAAGACATTAAATTAAAATTCAATAGGAATGGAAATTGAGTTTTCTATCCAAGGACCTTCAATAAAACTACTTATTTTTCAGTTCATATATTTCTAAAAAAATCAGTATGACTTGAAAAAATATAAATCCAACTAGAGGAAATTTTTTATCATACCAATTATAGATCCCACTAGATTATTACAGACACTTGATGGGGGTTCCATCAATTGTGGTTGAAAACCCAAGGTTTCAAGGAGTATTCAATAGTATCATATGAATATAGAAAGAAATATCAATCCAAATCACCTTTCTAATATATTTTATAATAGATTTATCATCCCACACACTTCCAGTAGGTAAGTAAAAACTCTCAACCTTTAACAGGTTACCAAACTTAAGGATAAATTTAAGATCCATCCATGAAGGACCTGTAAATAAATATGGAGTACCAAGGTAATCAACAATCTTCTTTGGAAACCCATGGTTCTAAGCTTAAGGAGTTAAAAAATCCAATATGGAAAAATATTTATTATTTTAAATACATTGATAAATCAAGGTTCGGGTAAACACTTATCTTAACCAATTCTTAACCCAAAGTTTTATTTCTATAAGAATTGGTAGGGATCTATTGGGTAGTGCGGATTAACTTCTAGAATCAAAACCTAAGACTAAACACCTAATGGGAAATGAATAAGACCCTATGGGGAAAAATCTTCTATGCGTCTATCACATCGTGGTTTTGGAACATACATGTTCAATGTGACTCATCCTAATCATATTGGATTTTATTTATATGGTAAAATGATGTTCTCTAAAAAAATTGATAAGTCACCATGCAATTTATTAAATCCTCCAAACATTACTTCTAATCAACAACCACAACAATATCGCAATATTTCATATATCCATCACTATGAAACATAGATTTACATTAACCAAAATAATAACAATCAATGAACACTATATATTTATAAAATTTTCTTTTATAACTCACCATATACCATTCATCCATATTAAAATCATGTCATCATAACTTCTGATTTCTAGCATTTTCAGATTTAAACTCTTTAATACAATCAAAACCAATGAAAATCAGACAAAAAATCAAAGAAATCATTCCCGATGCAATAAGTGAAAATAAATCAAACCTATAAAATACAAATGTGATAATTAATAAGATAATAAATCAAAAAAAATAAATCTTACCCAATGAAAATTGAAGAAGCTGTAGATCTGAAATAAAAAAAACCTTCTCCGTGGAAAAAATCAGAGGGCATGTGAGGAATTAAAACTATCCTGGTTCATATGTATGCTACTGTGTATTGTACAAAATCAAAGATAATTTAAACCCCAACAAAATAAATAGAATATATATTTGAGGAAATAGAAAACAAACTCTAACGCACCCTACCGCAGTCCTCTCACAAGCTTTCAGTCATGGACCGCCCACCAGTGAGATATGGAGGGGCGCCTGGAATGTGTGAAGATGGAAAAAACAAGTGAGTCGAGGAAGAGGGTGGTCTGAAGGGGGAGGCAGAGGTGGATTCATGTTAGAAGAAAAGGATGACAGGGAGTTTTGGTGGCCGCGTCGTCAGAGGAGGATCGTCCTGAGGTTCGGTGGTCGCATCGTCAGAGGAGGATCGACGTTGGGTGGCCGCATCGTCGGAGGAGGATCAAGGTTGGGTGGTCACATCATTGGAGGAGGATATTGGGATGTTTGTGGCAGCATCGGGCGAGGAGGTTCACTGACTTGCGGGGAGTAGAAATCGACATCAGGGGTAGAATCACGAGGGTTAGGGGCGTAGCGCCACAGGTAACTTAAGACTCATGGGGATATATTAGGCTACAACCATAGTTTTTTTAAACCATGGCTATATAAGTATGTCAATATCCTATAATTCTAGTAGTGGAATAATTCATCCTTTACTGGATCATTTTGTGGTGGTTTTCATCAATGAAATCTTTGTGTACTCCCAATTATTAGACAATCATTCCCAACATCTTGACATTTTCTTGAGTATGTTGAGAGAGCATTGGATTTACACCAAGATAACCAGATGCATTTTTTGGATTGAAAAAGTGTGATTATTAGGCCATGTGATCTCATAGGATGAAGTTTCTATGGACACATAGAAGGTTACATCCATGGTATCTTGGGAGTGGACCAAGAATTTCTTCAAGATTCAGAGTTTTCTTACTTTAGCGTGTTATTATCGATGCTTTATCCAGGAATTCTCCCGTTAGGCAGCACCGATGTCTGGGATAACCAAGAAAAGAGTAAAGATTGTTTAGTTAGATTCTTGTGAGAGATATTTTCTAGAGTTTAGAGGCAGGATGACCTCAGCACTGATCCTTGCTTTACCTGTACCAGTTGAGGCATATATCATGTACTATGATGCTATCAGAGTCAAACTCGGAGTAGTTTTGATGCAAGAGGACCGAGTGGTTGCTTATGGCTCCAGACATCTAATATCACATGAGAGAAATTATCCTAATCATGGTATTGAGTTATCTGTAGGATTACACACCCTAATATATTAGAGACATTATCCTTTGGGTGAGAATTTTGTGGTGTACAAAGACCACAAGATCCTCAAGTACATCTTTTCTCAATAAGACCTGAAGCTTTGGCAGAGGAGGTGGGTTGAGTATCTGCAATATTTCAACTTTGAGTTGGATTATACATCAGTAAAGTTCAATGTCATTTTTTATTATATGATCCAAAAACACAAATGGAGGTAGTGCGGGAGTCTTACGATGAGTGGTGGATGATGGAACTCTTTGCAAACTTGTTTCTAGATGTTCAAGAGTCCTAGAGATGAGTAGATTTGACTTCAAAATCTATTATACTTGTGATTTTGGAGCATATAAAGACCAAGTAGGTATATTATTCAAAGGTCTTATCTCTGATAGAAAGCTTATATGATGGAAAGACACCATCAGGATGGTCTCCTGGCAGCGACAATACTCTTCTTTTCTGTGACCAAGTATGGATTCCTGTGGGCTTGATAAATAAGATAATGAGAGAGTTTCATGATTCTAGATGGGAGGTATATCTAAGTATGAAAAATATGTATCATGATATCCATATATAGTATCGCTATCCAGGAATGAATAAGGAGGTAGCAGGCTTCATAGAAAGCTGCTTCACCTATCAGCAGGTGAAAGCCAAGCACCAGAGGCTAGTTGGGTTGTTACAACCTCCTCTCATTCCAGAATGGAAATAGGATGATGTAACTATGTATTTTGTGACACGATTACCCATTACACCTCATAGTAATGATGCAGTATGGGTGATTGTGTATCGACTAGTGAAGGTATCCCACTTCTTTCCCATTAAGAATACCTTCACTATTGATGATCTGGGTAGTCTTTACGTGCAGGGTATAGTTTATTTGCATGGTGTTTTGAGGAGTATTGTTTTTGATAAAGATCCTCATTTCACATCTTGGATCTGGAAAGGTCTTCAAAAGGATCTGGGATCATAGGTTCTTCTAATAATAGCCTATCATACAAATACTGATGGCTTGTATGAACGGATTATTAAGATTATGGAGGATATGTTATAATATTGTGTGATGGATTTTGAGGTTTCATGGGAGCATCATTTGTCACTCGTAGAGTTTTTGTATAATAATAACTTCTAATAATCAATCCATATAGAACCTTTCGAGAATTAAGCCATGTTGTTTTCCTATTTGTTGGTTTGAGGCTGATGAGTCAGTGCTAGTTAGACCTAGTATACTTCAAGAGACATCTGATTAGGTTCAATTGATCTAGAGGCAGTTAGTGACTACATAGAGCAGTAAAAAATCTTACGTTGACTAGTGGAGATGACCTATGGTATTTTTAGGTGGTTCATCATGTTTTCATTCGAGTATTTCCTAGGTTTTGGAAACATCGTATCAAGAAACAAGGAAAGTTAGCATCTATATTTTTCCGGATGTTTGAAATAGTGGAAAATTTCAGCCTAGTAGAATACTAATTGGACCTTCCATGGTGCTACAGTTCCATGCACGATGTGTTTCACATGTCATATCTTCAGAGATATCATTCTGACCCTTATCATGTGGTAGAAGTTGATAACATCGAGCTTGGTGTAGATGCATCCTTTGAGGAGAATCTGATACGGATTATGGACCGTAGAGATAAGTATCTATGGGGAAAGACCATACCTCAAGTAGGAGTGAAATGGAAGTATGGATGTGTTTAAGAGGAGACCTAGGAGACTGAATTTGATATTCAAGTACAGTTTCCAGACTTGTTTGCTGAGACCCCACAATGATTTTTGGAGTAGCTCGGGGATGAGCTATTATATAGTGGGAAGGTTGTAAGATACCATTTTTTTAGGTAAGTCCCTATTGAGTTTTGGTTGATCCTTTTTATTTGGGTTTTATTTTCCTATTAAAACCTTTGTGGTCGAGATTTTAATTTTGGGTTGGAGAGATTTTTTTAGTGAAAATGACCTAAATTTCAGAAATGTATGGTTGTTTGAATTAATGGAGTCCGAGAATAAATGTGACAAAGAGATTATGAGAGTTATTTATGGGTTTTTAAGGCTTCAGATGTGGTTCGGTTTAATTTTACAGAAGATAGGTTGAGAGTTGTCTGCTAGAAAATTTCACATCATGAATGTTTTACACAACATGAACCTATTGCTGGGTAGATGTTGTGAACTGGTTCAGAGCACAAAATGTTTACATGCTGTAAAACTAGTTTACATATTGAAAAGGTCAATCAAGGTTATTTCAACCTGAGGGGATGTGTTTTTTGGCATATCTTATAAATCAATAAATTCACATCGTGAAAGGGGTTCACATCACGAATATCTCAAGACCAACAGTTTTTAAACCACATTGTGCATATGATTTTATTTCATCCGTTGTGCGGATTCCTCTCTCGGAACCTAGGGTGAATCTACATGATTTTTGAGTGATTCCTTCCCTTCTATACATCTCGTCCTAGCATTTAATCTCAAGTGAGTTCCTTCACTTTGGTTTTCCCCTTTCTTCCACTATTCTCCATTACAGTAGTGTGATCTCTTGACCACTGTTGAATCTAGTTTTGATCTTGATGTTTGTGTGATCTAGGTTTTTCCTTATGATCCCCTTCATCATCGTTCTTAATTAGTCTTCCTTGTTGAGAGTGTTATGTTGATCGCCAAATAAAGTTTGGTGGTCTAGAACAAATCCCTATAGTATGTGTGATTTGTTTAAGTGTGTGCAATATTATGTGATTACGCCGACTCGACATATGTGTTAACTAACAGAATAATGGGTGATGATAATCATGTGTTATGTATACTCCTTAGATCTCTTTGGAAATATTTTTTTTTTGAGACTTGGCTTGTGGATTCCCAAAGGGTGATCCTGCCCTTGAATAATAATGAACTGGCTAATAGATTAAAATATGTTTTAGCATGACATGAGGCCTCAGGTGATTACTTATGATAGATTCTCCTTGGAAAATGGATTACTTGTTTATTTAAATGACTGGTGATAATTTGATATGAGATGGGTGTGTATACATTCATGATAAATACTAAAAATATAATCTAAGGAATGAAAGGGTAATTTAAAGACAAATGGTAATTAGAAGGATTGGTTATTGTGGCTTATGATGTTATGTTGTGTTATTCCTATTGTTATGAATTATGTTGTAATTCATGATGAAATGATTATATAGAGGGCTTGGCATGGTTATTCTGAAATTATTATATAGAGGGATTGGCTCAGTTATGATAAAATGATTATGTAGAGGGATTGGCCCAGTTATGCTAAAATGCTTATATAGAGGGCTTGGCTTGGTTATGTTGTGATGCTTATAGAGGGATTGGCCTGGTTATCCTGAAATGTTTATATAGAGGACTTAAACTAGTTAAGTTGCAATTCTTATAGGTCTTGTCCTGGTTATGTTATAATTCTATGTTGTAATGCTTATAGGGATTAACCCAGTTATACTAAAATACTTATATAGAGGTCTTGACCCAGTTATGCTGATATAGAGGGATTTTACCTAGCTATGTGATTATGTCGTGGATTTATGGTTACGGTTGGCATGGTTATTCTATATACTCGAAGATATCTCGACATGGTACTGAAGTATGTTGATTGTTATATTGTATTAATTGATTAATTAATACTCGTGTTTTATCACTTTATTACATGAATATACCATCATCCTAGTTATATTTGAACATGGTGGTGTTAACCTACTTAGTTTTACTCAGACCCTATTTGAGCCTCCATTTAATACTTGACTAAATTACATGGATGCAGGTTTGGACAAGGGAAATGGACCTTGTTGTTGATTGTTGCTTACTAGATGGGTTGGAGCTTGGTGACGGGACCAACTAGGGATTCAGGACCGAGGTCTTTTGAGTTTATTTTTATTAGATTAGTCTTTTATCTATATGAATTTCAACATGTCATTTAGTTACATTTCAGCCTAATATTGCATGGTTTATTATTATTTGGTTTATTTGGTTTAACCTTTATCTTCTATTTGTATGATGAATTGTTTCTGCTATTTATATTAGTCTGATATTTCTTCACTTCCATTGTATTTGCAACTATGTATCAGTGGGTATAGTCTCCCCACTATGTTCTCTACACCCCTACTTCTAGTCAATAGTCACTGGCGTGTGGGGAGGCACACATGAAATCCAATAACCAACCTAATTTGGCCACATGAGAGACTACCAGATCAAGGAACATTACACTCTTATCTAGGAAACCCTAATAGAATTATGATACCAAATAAATAATATTGGGTGAATCCATATAATGGATTGTGATAAGTGGTTATCCACTCAACTATTCAAGAATTATATATAATATGATTAACATTATTAGCTACCTATAAATCAAATTTATGGGAGAAACACTAGAGAAACCCAAATCATAGTGAAATATAGATCTTTGACCACTAATTGATATGATTAAATTTAAAAAAGGGTCATCATTTTAGTGGGATCAGATTTTATTAAATTCTATGTTAGATTAATGTAAAACATGATACTCATCTAATAGAGGTTTTTGTTATAGGTAAAATGGAATCATCATCATCAAACATGACTATGAGATCGATCATATAGAAAGATATGATTAATAGAATAAACTTCTTGGAATGGTATATAAACTTAAGAATAATTTTTGAGTAAGAAGTAAAATTCTATGTGTTAGAGTAATACATTATTGAGAAACTAAATGTTGAATTTATTCAACAAGAAAATATATTTGCTTATGAGAAGCATAGAGGGATTAACTTATGTTTTCAAAGGAATTGTTTAAAATAATTATGATGTAAGGAAATTTATTCTACCGTTATATAATCAATATAATTGTGTGTATCAATAATTTTGAGAGACTAGATATAACCTATATGTCTTGATCAAATAAAAGAATTTATTCTATAATTATTATCAAAAAAATTTGATAATATAAATGAGTTAAATAAATGTTTAACCTATCGTGTCAAAGTGTTGAGGATGGATGAACTAATAAAGCGATGTCTAGGTTCTGGTAATTTATTGATATTACTAATTGGTAAATTTCAAATTAGAAGAATAAATCTCTATTGGGAGGTCCAACAATCAATCTTCCAATAGCCAGTCAAGGTTGTTGGAACCTAAGGAATGAGTTGGGAATGAGGGGTATGTTTTCATTGGATGTAATTTTATAAGATACCTAAATAGGTTTGAGAAACTCAATGGAAATTATATATTAGGTATCAGAGTTATAGAATCAATTATTTTATTTTTTAATTTTATGCAATACCAAATTTATATTTTACAATTGTTATAAATATACAAGAATTCAAAAATCAATGTAAGAATTAATGGAGCTCATGGTTTTCATTAAAATATAGTAGAAAAGTTTTTTATTATGAATATTTGGAATGTAAAGGAATATTTAAATATTAGATAGATCTAAATAAATAATGTGTATTTTTATCTTATTTCTCTTATATGATAAGTGAATTTTTTTATGAACAAAGTGTTTTTATAAACAACATAATATGGTGATTTTAATACATATGTTTTATGGTTCATTATATTTTGTAACATGTTTTGAAAATAAGATAAGAATAAAAGGATTTTTATCTAGGATAAAAGTTCTTGATCCAAGTTGTTTTTTAAAAAATGAGGGAAATAGTTTCTCTCACCCATTAATAACATATTTTTAAGGATAAAATTTTATTTTCAAAATATCACTCCAAATACATGGAATAATAGAAATGATATGTTTGTTAATATTGTTTTTGTTAAATATTTCCACTAAAAATAAGTGTTATTTCCTAAACATAAAGATTTTTTGCATCTTAGCATGATATTTTGATGTGAATATTTTTTCTAAGTGACTAGTGAGAGTATGCTCAGACATGGAAAAGTTTGAATATGATAAATAAAATATTATACCAATTGAAATTAAAATTTAATGTCACTTTATATCCTAAAATATGTTAGGTTATGTGTTAGTAAGGAAATATAATTAAAGAATCACATTTAGTTACCAAAACCATTCTCAAATAAATGTTTATATTGAAAGGTTCCAAAGATGATTATGATAAACTTAGAAAGAGTTCTAAGTATACAACAAAATTTATTATCATCATAACCTTATATGTTGAAAAGAAAGTAATTTTGAATACGTATTCAAAAGTTGAATATCAAGAATATGATTCCTAGTCTCACCATTTTTTAAACTGTATTTCTTCATAGTTGTTACCTATTAAAAGAGTTTAATGGGAGGGTTTTATCAAATCTTCACATATATACGTTGAAATAATTACATTGATATAAAATGAGTCTAACGAAACAGAAATAGAGTGATTTTAATTCATTATATAAGTTTTTCATATAATATATTATACTAGTTCTTATGTATGGTTTTGTTAGTATATTCTTAAAATAGCAGTGAATATAAAAAAAATATCATGTTATAATCAAAGCATCTCCACTTTATCATTAATTCATGTTGGTTGCATATGAAATATGATGTGTAATGATAATTAAACTCTCAAAGTGTGAATTTGAGTTATCCCTAATCGATGTTCATCATGGAGTATTATTGGTTGTGATGAAATATTAAGGTTTGAGTGGGTAGGATTTAATATTGAGATATGGAATATACTTATGAGAGAAAAAATGTTTTTGTGTATTATATGGACTATGAATTATACCACATGTAGTGTCATACACTATGTATTTGGTATACTAGGGGTGAATGTTTCATTTTTTCCCCTATTCCTAAGGTTAAACAAGATTCCTAGCATAATACCCTTCATATTTTGATGTATTTCCTATGCCAGCCATGAGACTAGGATAATAAGGGGTAATTGGTATGTTTTTTATCATGAAATCAGATGAGTTTAATCAAGATGGTATTTTTTCTCTCATATGATTAGTGTGACATTTGGGCCTTTAATTGAGATAGACTAAAAGGGTATATGGTTGTACCTAGATAAGTGACATGTGATGTGCTTATCTATTGGGATGGATATATGTGATATGATCACTCATCATGGTGAATGACATGTGATGCGTTCATCCATCTAGTCAGTCTATAATCAAAGAATCAAGAACATATAAGTAGTTATATGGGATTGAAATACTCTTTTTCTTGTGGTTACTTTATGTCTTGGACAAAGGGATCATATGAAAATTCATGTTTGTAAATGATATAAATGGTGGACACGAGTATCAAGATACATGTGTTTGATGGATATCAAGTCATATCCCTTTATATCTTTATTAGTATTGATTCTTTATAGAGTGATAGATGGATTTGTGTTGAATCTTGCTTCAATAATTTTATTGACCTGGTAATTCAGTATAGTGTACACCTAGGGTCGATCTCTCGAGGAGGCCACTCCCACAACATAGATTTTTTATTTTCAATTTTTATAACTAAAATATAGTACTGAATGATATAACAATAAGGTAGGTTTTAGAAATTCATATAATTTAAATATATATATATATATATTAATAAATATGAATAATATGGCAAGACACAAAGAACTTAATAAGAAAGAGGTTGTTTTTGAGTGTTCATAGTAATGTTATTCTTGTTCTTTAAAAAAATATGTCTCATTATCTTATTCAATGTAGTGATAAATACATTTCACATTACACCTTCATGTTTGAATTAATATTACCCCATACTAAGATCTTTGCATGTGGGGTAATATTATTCTCAAATTTGGCTAGGGGAATTCTTTATAGACCAATATTATCCTAGTCAAACTCCACCATATAAACAAGGAAGAAGAATAATGGAAGTAGATAAAGTAGGGATACTAATAAATATAATTTATTTAACTAATATTTTAATTCTAATACTAAAAAAAATAAAAAAAATTAAGCACAAATAACTCAAAGAATGACATTGCTTCCTCCCTTGGAATAATATTCGAAGTCAGCTCTCCATTTTCATGGAGATGAGAATCACAGAGGGAGAAAACAAAAGATAAAATTATAGAGATGAAGAATAGAAAGAGAAGATAATATATATATATAATGTATAAGAGTATTAAAATATAAATAAACCCTTCTTATCTTTATAATTTCTTAACTTTGTATAGAATGGAAATGGAGGTACAAATTTATAAGCAAGGGGTATGAAAATTTTTCCTTCAATTATGTCCTTCAAAATTTTACATGTTTTTGGAATAATAAATGGTTGAATATAGAAAAGAGTGCGTATATAAAGTTTTTTATATCTTTCATTACAATCCACTCAAAAAAATTCCTCTTTATTGGACATTTGTAGAAAATGATATTTCAACATTAATAAAGTTCGCTTTTGTCATGGAAGCCTCTTCAAATTATAATTCTCCAGTTTCCCATACATTATGGCCTTAAAAATGATTGAATATCAAACATACCTAGTTAATTAAAATGTTAATCAACCTATCATATATCTTCATTTAAAATTTAAGCTCATTTAGACCTATCATTTGTGAGATATGTGTTAAACATTAAAATTATTTAAAATTATGCACATATTCTATAGCCCTACTTGTATGCTTCATTTGGGCCTCATATGGTTAGATTCAAAAATTGGTCCAGTTGAATGAAATATATCTCATCAAATGTATAACTTTAAAAAAATTAATTTTTTAATTTGGATAAGTGTAGAATGTGTTATTATAGAAACATTGTACTAGTGTTTTTGTATGGAAATAAGAAATATAATGATATTTCCATTTTAAATTTATTTTTATATAATAAATGAAAAATGAGTGTTTAAGTAAAGATTAAATTATGATATTTATTATCAATATAATTTCAAAAATTAATAAAAAAATTTAAAAAACAAGAGTTAATTCATTTTCACAATAAATCCCAAATTATTCCTAAAACCTAAAAATGTGATAGTTTCCCTTAAAATAATAAATTTGTGGGATTACAAAAATTTAATTAAATAATAAAATATATAAAAATATGAGCTTCATTATAGATTCCAATATTTTCTTACATTTATGAATTCTGGGTTTTTCATTTATTATTAATGATACAAAAGCCCATGAGTTCAAACTTTTTAGTTTGTTGAATGTGGATAAAGTTTTACCAAACTTAGAGAGGTGCTTTAAAATTATTTTAGAGTTAATCCAAAATAATTTTTGTATAGATATTAACAATGTATTTCATATGATGTTGTACAAGGTGAAGTTGATTATAGCTATAAAAAGTGTTCTGGAAAATATCCTAAGGGAATTTTGGGTATGATTTCACAGTTATTGTATGTGAAATAATATAAGATTAAATGGAACAAAGTCTATGTGTCTTTAGTGAAAATGGGATATTGGTGGATATGTTCCATATAACCAATATAAATCATATTATTTTTTTGGCTATATCATATTGTATGATATGAACATGTTGTGTCTTACGATATGTATGAATTCAAGGAGTATCATATGACTTGGTGTGTGTGTGTATTGTAAGGTGTGATATAGATATATCATACCCATACCTATCCTATAGTATTTAATGATATGGTTATATTTTATGAATATATAATAAGATTTATGACATGTTAAATCATATTGTATGATTCACTAGGCAGTCTATAATTGGTAAATGAAAGGCGAGTGTTAAGTGTTAACATTAAAAAATATTATACATATGGATATCATTGATGATTAATGTTTCATATCATGAAACATATAAATATTTGAATAATTTATTTAACTATTATAATCAGTCTACCTAGGTGTTACAAATTTTGTAATCATATCATTGCTCAAATATTTCATAATGTTTGAGTGAATAAATATAAGGCTCGATAAGTTTCCATGATGCCTATTGATAGAGCTAATATTTTCATAACTTTTCGTGAGTATTTCAATGAATAAATCCCCATCATTTTGAAACTCTTCAAATTAATTTCGTCATTTTGGGTTTTCAAGGATATTTTTGGAATTTTTGTGAAAATGGTTCAATTTTATGTTTTAAGTGTTTTTAATGATTTCTATAATTATTTGATAAAGTTGTGATTTTAATTATGATTTTTTAAAATTATTTGTAAAATATAATTTTTAAATTGAATAGGAAGTTTTTTCTAAGTTTAAAATCTCATAAGAAATTTTCTCTATCCATAGAACATTTTAGGAGATTTGAGAGAACTCGTATGATAATTTCCTTCACCCAAACTCTGATCTTGTGTGATGTTTCCCAGCCTGTATGCCATTTTGAGCCCCCATAAAATATTTATCCACTCCCATAAGATATATGTGATACGTGTATTACATTTTTAGATCCCATAAGATATTTTGTGAGCCACATGGGATATTTTTAATCCTATAAGATATTTCTCATCTCATAAGATATTTTTCTTGAACTCGTATGATATTTTTCTATGTATAACTTTTCTCTATCCCGTCGGATATTGGATCTCGAATTATTTTTTGGCTGAGTTTCTATTACATGATATTTTCCTTTTTAAAATTTTAGGAGCCCATGAATAAAAGAGGATATGCACTGAGAGATTACCACCAAACTCATGTCTCATCCATGTGGATTTTATGAATGGAAGATGAAGAGGTTATGGATTGCAGGAGAATTTAAAGAGGATTTAAGACACAATCCACAAGAAAATATCATGAAATATTTCCTTGGAAATTGACACATAGTTTTTTCCACATGATTAATGATCTTGGAAAATTATTTAATGTAAGTGGAGGTTCCCAAGGAGTGATTGAAAGCTATCGACATTTTAAAAAACAATTTCCCATCATGCGAGTATAAGGATGAAAATACATCAATAATAAAGGGGGTGTTGATCAAGGGTTGTGTTGTGTGTTACTAGATAGAGTATTTTTTCACATAACTTTTGTAGCTAAGAGAAGAAAAAATGTATGGGATTTGATTTATCCATGATAGGATAAACTTCCCAAGTGGTTGTGGTAGTGGATATCTAAGTATTATTATTTCTGAGTATTTTTTTCACTATATATTTTTTCATTTTTCTAAAAAATGTATTTTTGAATGAATAAGGTATTTTTATTTATTAAATGATTTTTCTTTTAAATTATTCTAATTTTTTTGTCAATTTATTAAAATAAATTGGTTGTTATCAATGTTTAAACTTATTTGGAAAGGTCTTTCCTTTGATTGTAGTGAGCTCAATCAGGTTCAATTTCTTCGAGGTATTTGAACTTTTGAATCACTTTTATAAGAGGATCAAAACCCATACTGAAATATCAATATGGTATTTAGATGGATTTTAGGTGTTCAGGTTATTTAGTGATTATTGGGAGATTTAATTAGATAATCCAATTAGACAAGGGATAAGGGAGTGTCTAAAGGATCAAAACTTATCCATGGTTATTGGTTTTAAAATATGGTTTTCAAAATATTCTTCAATATAAATTCACTTTTTATTTTAAAATCATTCACTATAATTTCTTTTAATTAAATATATTTTAATTTATTTTAAACTCTTTTAAATCCCTAATTTAGTTTTTCTTTTCAAAAATAGAAAACAAAGTGACAGTTTATTAACTTAGCCTACAACCACCTTGAGAGAAAACCTTGGGACTACTACATTTCATATTTAAGGGGATAAATTTTGATTGAGGTTTCATGACAAAAGCATCACCATCAATTGGATTTGTTGTCGGATAGGTTGCATAAGTTATATATATTTTTTGTATGTCCAGAATTTCAAAACCAAATTTGTTACCTTTAGATCCTGAAATTGACCAAAATTATCACTATAGAAATAGAGCTATCAAAAATTACATTATTTCTAGTTTTTAATCCACTACTAACACACCAATAATAAACCCTTTTGAAACTAAAATAACCATGAATGATAATAAAACACTCAAGGAATTGGATTTATCTTATGAACACAATAAAAAAAACCTACAGAACACCCTGATGTACCTGTTTAATTTTAAATAAAATCTAGATTTTTTTATCAACTTCCAAAATTCAACAGGCTTCTTGGTAAAGATTTACACAAGCATCTTCAAGAATTTAGTTACCAGTGTGTCAATGTGAAACCAAAAGGAGTCGATGGAGATTAAATAAAACTTAAAGAATTTCATTTTTCTTTAGAAATAGTTTCTAAATAATGGTTTTAAAATTCACACTCAACTTTGATTAGAAAATGGAATGAAATAAAGATTCTTTTTCTTGGGAAATATTTACCTACTTCTAGAATTACTCCCATTATAAAATAAATTTGTGGGATTAAGAAAACTCATGGTGAAACTTTTCATGAATATTAGGAAAGATTCAAGAAACTTTGCTTTATTTTCCTCCACTATCAAATTAGTGAACAAATTTTGATTCAATGTTTTTTTAAAGGATTTTTCTTACTGATAGGACCATGATAAATTTTGCTAAGGGGGGATATTTAGTTAAAAAAACTCCAGTTTTGTTTAGGAATTTGATAGAAAACATGGCCCAAAATTCTCAACAATTTGGAACAAGAGCCATACTGCATGTTAAATACACTGAATAAATCCCCACTTCCACTTCTAAAAATAGCATGATTGTGTGTCAACTTAGTGATCTTACCACTACGGTGAGATCAATGATGTTTTCCAACACTTACACAAGTCAACCCAAACTAGAAAAAACATTTCAATTGCAAGTTCACTTTGGAATTTATGTTTTTAATGGATATTTTAGTGATTAATGTCCACAAATGTAAGTACCTTTTAAAAATTATAATGTTTTTTTTTCTGGAAAACCCTTTCAATCAAACCAATAAATATCTTTTCAACCTAACTGAAATTTCAATTGAGGCTAGAATAATATGTACCATAAAAAAATTAGACTTACTGAACAATCAAACAAATTTTTACAAGGGATTCAAGTAATCCTCAATCTAAATATTTCAATAAGAAATTCAATTTTCATTTTGGAATAAATTTCTAGCCTACACAACTTTTTCAAAAAACTGAAAATATCCTTGAAGAAACTATGAGACAATGATAAATCATGATGAATAATTTGTCGATCAAATGGGTAAACTGGCCATTGATGTTGGTAGCATAAGAAATAAATTCAATGGAGGTTTACCTTCACAACCATAATTGAATCTCAAAGATAAAGAAAAAGAGAATGTAAGTTCCATGGAACTTAGGAGTGTCACTAATCTAGAAAATTCCCAAAATGAAAAGTCTAACTCTGAGTTTCACGAATTTTTACAATAAAATTCCAAACCTTTGTAATGGCCTGGAATTCAATGGAAATGTTTTGAAATTTAAAATGGGATTTTTATGAGACCAGGCTCTAAGACGGAACGTAATTCCAAGACCTGAAGTGGATGGAATGGATTTTTGAACTTTTTTTCAAGTTTATTCATTAAAAATGCGAGTAGGTTTTTCTATCTTTGGAACCTGTTCTCGGATTGAAAATATGAGGGCACCGTTGAACTCAAAATGTTGGGATTTTCCTAAAAAGGGCCTAACGTTGGTCGGTGCGGGCCAATAGTGGAAGTTAGTTTTTAGTTGTAAATAAAATAATTAAGTAACAATTATTTTATTTTCAAATTCTTATAACTCTTAAATGGTAACTCGGATTGGAAATCTAAGAGTATTGTTGAGCTCCTGAGGGCGTGTTTCTCTTAGGTAGAGTTCAACCTCGACCGGCACTGGTCGAGAGTGAAAGTTAGTTTTTGAGTTTTTTTAAGAGAATTAAAATGGTGCGGGTGTGTGGTTTTGGAAACTTCTAAACGGGTTCCTAGATTGAAAATCTAAGGGCACCATTGAGTCCAGAATGGTGACATTACCTAATAATGGACTTAACATCGACCAGCGCGAGTCGAACGGAAAAGATAGTTTTCAGACTTTTTAAGAAAATGTTAAAATAAAGTGGATGTTTTATTTTATTTTTGAACTTTTGAAACCTTTGTAGCGAAAAGTCATGTAACATAATGAAATTAAATACATTGTTTCATTAAATTAAATAGTGTAACGGTTTCATAACAGCAACATAACTGAAATGTTGATTCGTGTTTCATCCTTTAATGGCCAAGCATACGATGTAGGATTGTTGGAATAATCCTAGTTATACTCTGAAGCTCTGGTGGGTGACGAAGATGAACGTCAACCCCCCTTAGAACCGATCGTCACCAACGACGATTGACCAATGGTCATAAATAGGGGATCGTGGAACGATGAATGCAGCAACACCATTCATCACCAACGAACGATCTAACCTAGGTAGGGGTTGTTATTTAATTCTATTCATTTCCTCATTCTTGGTTTTAAACGACGAATGTGGATTAACCCACAAACAGGTTGACACGTGGTTCGATCGTTCATACAGGAGGGATTTTTATATTAGCATTATCTTTGGGGAGTAAATCATTTCATAAATTAATTGTATTTGATTTGCCTTGTTGATCCTTATAATGAGAGCAGATCAACGTTGTGACGAACGATGGCGGAGGTCCATTCCTCACTTTGTTGTTTGGTTTTCCTCTCCCCATTGACACGCGTTATTCACGTTCTTCACGGGTCGACGAATGGTCGGTCGTTGCACAGTTGTTCTTGGCTCAACGGCGACGACAGTGACAATCGGTTGAGGAGGCGCAGGAAATATCGTCAGACGAGCGCTTCCCGGCGGAAGAAATGACAATGGGATTTTGAACCCCAGACGATGAAGAACACGGCCTGAGGGCTCCAAAACACCCTCCATATTGAAGAACAGACCACTGGAATGCACCTGGTGGTCTGCAAAAGAGGCTATCGGCGCGTCGGCAGTGGCACGTGGGGCAGCGCGTCATGGATACGGTGACGACGGCAGTCGTTCAGCTTCCACGTGAAGAAAATTGTGGCTCCAGCCACGGTGTGACTAGGACCCACAAAAATTTGCGAGTCGTGCAAGAGGTCTGGTCTACCTGAGCGGACCGGTTGACCTGGGGAGCGGTGCTAGCTGGCATCGCGTGCTGCTGATCAAACGCGACAGAGCCGCGTGCTACTGATCAGACGCAGAAAAGCCACATCCGGGATGAGGGAGTTGGCTCGCTCTAATGTGAGTCGGGCTGGTTTTGGCAGGAAACGCCCATTGGGCCAGTTCGGACCGGACCCGGATGCAATCGGCCCCCATTTCACTATAATATCCATAACTTCTAAACGGAGCATCCATTGGATGAGTTGTCTACGAAGTTGGGACACTTGGGATGAGACGGTCCTTTTGAGATACTCTAAGTGTGTTTTTTTAGAAAGTTAGAGGATGGACTCTTTGGTTTGAAGAGTAGTCTCTCCCGGTACGGGCAGACTTTGGGTATAATCGGGGTGATTCTTATGATCAGATGTTAGGATGGTTAATTCCTTGATGACTCAAGGAGTGGGTACTTCTTATCCCTCTTATTTGGTAGAGATGGGACTCCCCAAGTTTTAGGGCATAGGTTATCGGAGAAGTTCATAAAGGAAGAGTCAGTACTCCCCTGTCGTGCCAGGGAGTGGGTTCTCTATCCTTGGAGTCGGAACTCCCCTATTGGACTAGGGTGTGGGTTCTTCATATCTAAAACATGTAGAGCTGGTAATCCCCTACCGAGTAGGGAACGAGTCCTCTATTGTAGGATTCAGTACACCCCTGCCATTCCAGGGTTTGGGTCCTCCTTACGCAGTGCTACGGCAGAGTCGGTACTCCCCTGCCGTGCCAGGGAGCGGGTCCTCTAGCCTGGGGTCAGTACTCCCCTAACATACTAGGGTGTAGATCCCCCATAGCGAACAAGCTGACAAATTTGGTACTCCCCAATATTACCAGGGTGTGGGTCCTCTAGTCACTGAGTGGTACTCCCCTACCGGGTAGGGTGCGGGTCCTCGATATACAAAGTTGTACTTCCCTATCGATACAGGGTGCGGGTCTTTCATGAGTAGTACTCCCCTATCGCACCAGGGTGTGGGTCCTCTAGTCACTAAGTAGTACTATCCTATTGGGTAGGGTGTGGGTCCTCGATTAGAGATGGAGATCCCTCGGATTTTGGACACATTAGTGAGGATCGGGCCCATCCACTTGATGAAAATGATACCTAGATAGGAGTTAGTGCGCCCTCAGTGGATTGAGGAGTGGGCCACTCCTTACAGGAGCGACTGAGGTATCGTAGGTTAGTTTGGAGCAGCGCTCCCTCAACTAAGCATAATGACGAGGAGCGGACCTCTTTACTTGGGTTTCCTTAGTCTTTCATGGGGCGCATGACTGTGACGATTAAACCTCTAGTGTCGGGCACTATATTCAGATCTAGTAGAATGTTCCCGATGGTGCACGTCCTCTCGGATGTACCATTCAGAATGCTAGGATTGTACCTGATGGAGTGCATCTCTGAGACGGGTGCCATCAGGGGTGATTGAGCTCATGGAGTGTGATCTCCTAGTTTATGTGTTATGCTTGAGACTCTGTGAGAATCCTGTTATTGGCTATAAGGTTGGACCTTATGATTTTTAGTGACTAAAACGAGTATATATGGATGTTCATGGTATATGTATGGGTATATACCTAAGTAGAGCTGATTGTGCATTCCTTTGTGGTTTTTCTTTTGTGCTTTACCTTTGTGGTTTCGGGGTCCCCTAATGAGTATCATTTTACTCACCCCTACATGGGATTTTCCCACACATGTCATGTCTTGTGCATACGATTGGTGCTTTTATGGAGTCTAAGGAGGACCAGGGCCTGGTGGTGTTCAATGAGATCAGACAGACGAGGTGCACTTCTACAACTTCAATTAGTTACCCTTCACCTACCCTTCAGGTAGGCTTCCTGATAAAGGAGCTTTAGGGACTTGGAGTTTTACTTTTGTTCTGTTTTCCTTTTGGTGGGATTTTATACTAACCCAGGTTTCCACCCTGTACTTTACTTTCCATTGTACTCTGGTTTTGTTTTACTTAGTGGATTGCATGCATGGTTTCCTTGGCTTTTACTTTCTAGTACCTTTGGCTGGGAGTTGTGTGTGTGTGTACCGGTACTCTGGAAAATGCCCCCCACTTGTGGAATAATGACTTTGGTGCTAGTCTCTATCCCCTATCCATTGGGAGGCGCTCTTGGGGTAGTCACGACATGGGCCCCAGGGGATGGGTTGTGAAAAATTGGTATCAGAGGTGGTCAGTTCTACCTCAAAGATCAGGGGTCTGTTGTTTTTTATTTTGGGTAATAGTGTTAAGTGTTTCAAGTTCAGATTTCAGGCCAAGGAATTTAGTGTTGGTGAGGAGACCTACGTATCCATACACCAAAACTCTGGGCACCTATTTTCCAACTCGGTACAGGGGAACACTGGTTTCAGAGAAATAAAGGGTACATGCATCATGTATGAATGGTTGTGCTTTCCATGTCCTTCTTGATTCAGCTCTCCAGATATACTCTTTAACTGTGGTTCATCTTGATATATTTTAGGATTCCACCATGATGACAGCTGGATAGGATTCTATAATGTGATCTTGATGATGATCCACCCCGATTGGAGGCTTCAGTGTAGGGCACTGAATCTGTGAAGTTACCTTCGGGTGGTGCACTAGTGATGCAGCCACCCGTTGATCAGTAGTTGCTACCAACACTACTAGTGGAGGATGTGTGTAGCCTGAGTGTGCAACATGAGTTCCAAAGGTAGATACCTCCCAGGTTCTAAGGTGAGATAGAACATCAGGGATATGAGGATTGTCTTGAGGCGGTTACGCGAGTCTTCTGTATAATGAGGACACCTCTCGACCAGATGGTAGTACTAGTCGTGAGCCTTCTACAGGGATCAACAGGACGATGGTGGAGCTTAGTGATCCAGACGCACAACGAGGTGACCCTCACCCATATTGAATTTGATCACCTCTTCAGGGAGGAGTTCTTTCTAGTGACTTTATGTTCTGTGCATATAGAGGAGTTGTTGCACCTATGGTAGGGCAGCATGATGGTAGAAGAGTACTCGGCGAGATTCACAGATCTTTCTCGCTACTCTACAGATATGGTGTGAGACCCTTACTTTAGGACCCATACCTTCGATCAGGGACTATGTCGGTAGATCAGGGCGTCGGTGATACCCCTTAGCATTCTGACGTATGTTGGGGTGCTGGATCGATCCCTGGTGGTTGAGATCTACCTAGAAAAGGAGTGTATGGATGTTACCTACAGAAAAGGTCACAAGGTAGAGGCATCTGCTGGAGCTAGCAGGCGACAGGTGATAGGATTGCGGTGTAGGAGGCATACCCATACCTGAACACAGACACGTGGGTCTATGGCATAGGAGTAGCGCCAAGGAGCAGACCAGCTACAGGAGAGGTGGTGTTATGCTTGCAACAGTTGGGGGCATCTCGCTAGGGATTTTCCGACCCACCATACCACTAAGAGGGAGTCTGAATATTATTCTCCTTGGTAGAGACAATGCTTGGAGCAAGGAGTTACGTAATACGACAGGCAAGACAAAGGAATTGGACAAGCAGCAGAATGTGGCAGGCAGTTTGCAGCTTTGCCACCACCACCCCCAGGTGGTCCACTCCAGGCTCAGGGAGCTGGAGGATGTGGGCAAGGGCAACAGAATGTGATCTTGGCTTATGACCAAGAATATCCATGAGAAATTTGAGGTACGATATGTGTCTTTTCTTTTGGATGCCTTTTTTTAAATAGACATAGGTGTTAGTCGTCATCCTTTTTCCTCAAGTTCTGTTTGAGACTTTGAGGTTATGGTTGAACCGTGGACTTGACCCTCATGCTTAGAGACTCCTACTGGAGGAGACCCATTGATCAAACACTATCACTGATAGTGTGACCAGACTCTTGGTGGCAAGAGTTATGGTTGGGATCGCTTAGTCGTGGCATCGAGGCCTTACGACATCATTCTAGGTATGGACTACTACCATTCATACCAAGATTGACAATAAAGGATGTGGTGTGTCTATGATGGTGAAAATAGGTTTTCCTTCCAGTGAAAGGAAAACTCAGGCAGCACAGGGTGGACTCTTGAGATGAATCATGCTTAGAAATGTTCCATGGTGGAAAAGTTAGACCCCATGATGTTTCTGCAGTATGAAATGGTTGTTTACCATCCATGCTCAACTGGAATACCGCTAGTGAGTGTGGAAGTGTTCCAATTTTGGCAAGTTTTGTGGCCACTAGAGGTTGTAGAAAGAGGGCCTAGTAAGACCCGACATTCTCTCGTGGGTAGCCTTGTTTCGTTCGTAAATACCCCTGTGTGTTTAGCATCAACCTTGAACACATAACGTTTGTGGAGGATTTAGAACAGTTCATCCAGGGGTGGATGTGAACTTTGGGTTTTTGTTTATATCTACGTCAGGTTAGCGTGGAGGTGAGCTGCTAGACCCCATGACTACAAATGGATCAGAGTGCTTAGTGATTTTCCCACTTGTCGCAGCTAAAGTGACATGTGTTTGTTGTTGCCTAATGTTGACCTAGCAGAAGATGGATATGAAAGTGGTCGGCCTCGATGGTTCCTTGAGGTGTGTGCTTGTAAGCAGCACAGGGACCCTAAATGAACTCAGTTTTCTTCCCTTGAGGATAGTCTTTTGCTTTTCGGGGATGAAAAGTATTAAGGTGGGGAGAATGTAATGGCCTGAAATTCTATGGAATTTTTTTAATTAAATGGGATTTTTACGAGACTAGACTCTAAGACGACACGTAATTCCAAGATCCAGAGTGGCCAGAATGAATTTTCAAACTTTTTTTAAAGTTTATTAATTAAACATGCGAGCGGGTTTTTCTATCTTTTGAACTGTTGGTTGGATCGAAAATCGGAGGGCACCATTGAACTTAGAATGTTATGATTCACCTAAAAATGGTCTAACGTTGGCCGGTGCAGGCCAACAATGGAATTTAGTTTTTGGCCATAAATAAAATAATTAACAATTATTTTATTCTCAAATCCTTATAACTCTTAAATGGTAACTCAGATTGGAAATCCGAGAGTACCATTGAGCACATAAAGACTTGTTTACCTTAGGCAGAGTTTAACCTCGATCGGCACAGGTTGAGGGTGAAAGTTAGTTTTTGAGTTTTTTTTAAATGAATTAAAATGGCATGGGTGCGTGATTTTGGAAACTTCTAAACGGGTGCCCGGATTAAAAATCTGAGGGCACCATTGCATCAGGAACGACGACATTACCTAAGAATGGACTTAACATATACTAGTATTGGCCGACCAGAAAAGATAGTTTTCGGACTTTTTAAGAAAAAGTTAAAATAAAATAAAGTGGTTGTTTTTTTTTATTTTTGAACTTTTGAACCGTTGTAGTGAAACAGCGTGTAATGCAATGAAACTGAATATATTGTTTCATTAAATGAAATAGTGTAATGACTTTGTAACAGCAACATAATTGAAACGCTGATTCGCATTTCTTCCTTTAATGGCCAAGCAGACGACGCAGGATTGTTGGCACAATCCTGGTTCTGCTCCGAAGCTCTGGTGGGTGACGACAATGAACGCCAACCCCCCTTCAAATGGATCGTCACCAATGATGATCAACCAATGACCATAAATAGAGGATCGTGGAACAACAAACACAGCAACATCGTTCATCACCAACGAACGATCCGCCCCAGGTAGGGGTTGTTATTTAATTTTTTTCTTTTCCCCATTCATGGTTTTAAACGACAAACATAGATCAACCCACGAACAGATTGACCCGTGGTTCAATCATTCTTATGGGAGTAATTTTTCTATCGGGATTATCTTTGGGGAGTAAATCATTTCATTAATTAATTGTAGTTGATTTTCCCTATTGATCCTTCTAATGAGAGTGGATCAACGTCGTGAAGAACAACGGCAAAGGTCCATTCCTCACTTTGTTCTTTGGTTTTCCTCTCCCTATTGATGCACGTTCTTCACGTTATTTGTGGGTCGATTAATATTCGGTCGTTGCGCAACCGTTCTTGGCACAACGATGACGACAGTGACGATCGGATTGAGGAGGCGCGGGAAATACCGTCGGATGAGCATTTCCCAGCATAAGAAATGACAACAGGATTTTGAACCCCAGACCATGAAGAATGCGGCCCGAGGGCTCTGGAACTCCCTCAAGACAGAAGAACGGACCACCGAAGCATGTCCGGTGGTATGCGGAAGAGGCCGACGGTGCCGGCAGCGGCACGCGGTGGGGCAGCATGCCGCGGAGGCAACAACGGCGATAGCTATTCGGGTGCCGTGTGAAGAAAATCGCGGCTCCAGTTGCGCTGTGACCAGGACCCGCATCAATTTGTGGGTCATGAAAGAGGTCTGTTCCACATGAACGGACCGGTTGACCCAGGGAGTGGCACCAACTAGCATCGTGTGTTGCCGGACGGACGCGGCAGAGCCGCCACCGGGGTGAGGGAGTTGGCCCGCTTCAATGCGGGTCGGTCTGGTTTTAGCGGGTCGTGCCCAGCCAGGCGGGCTGTATCAGACCTGCGGCCCAATGGGATAGGCCCATTTGGGTGGGTCGGACCTGAGTCGGTTCAGGTCAGTCTGACCGGGTCGGACTGGACCCAGACGCAACCGGCCCCCATTTCGCTAAAATGGTTGTATCTTTTAAACGGAGCATCTGTTTGACGAGCCATCTACGACGTTGGGACCCTTGGGACGAGAAAATATTTTTGAGATACTCTAATTGAGTTTTTGATAAAGTTATAGGATGACCTATTTGGTTTGAAGAGTAGGATCTCCCGGTACGGGGAGACTTTGGGTATAATCGGGGTGATTCTTTTGATGAGATGTTAGGATGGTTACTCCCTTAATGACTCAAGGCGTAGGTACTCCTTATCCTTCTACTTTGGTAGAGACAAGACTCCCCAAATTTTAGGGCGTGGGTTATCAGATAAGTTCATAAAGGAAGAGTCGGCACTCCCCTGTCGTTCCATGGAGTGGGTCCTCTATCCTTAGAGTCAGTACTCCACTGCTGGACTAGGGCACGAGTCCTCCATATCTAACACATATAGAGTCGGTACTCCCCTACTGGGTAGGGAACGAGTCCTCTATTGTAGGAATCAGTACTCCCCTATCATTCTAGGGTTTGGGTCCTCCTTACGCAGTGCTACGATAGTGTCGGTACTCCCCTGTCGTGTCAGGGAGCAGGTCCTCTGGCCTGGGGTCGGTACTCACCTAACGTAATAGGGTGTGGGTCCCCCATAGTGAACAGACTGACAAAGTCGGTATGCCCCTATATTACCAAGGTGCGGGTCCTCTAGTCACTGAGTGGTAATTCCCTACCGGGTAGAGTGTGGGTCCTCGATATACAAAGTTGTACTCCCCTGCCGATATAGGGTGTGGGTCCTTCATGAGTAGTACTCATCTGTCACACCAAGGAACGGGTCCTCTAGTCACTAAGTAATACTCCCCTACCGGGTAGGGTGTGGGTCCTCGATTAGAGATGGAGCTCCCTCGGATGTCGAACACAATAGCGAGGAGCAGGCCCATCCACCTAATGAAAATGATACCAAGATAGGAGTTGGTGATACCTCGACGGGCTGAGGCACGGGCCACTTCTTATAGGAGCGACTGAGGTATCGTAGGTTAGTCTGGAGCAGCGCTCCCTCAACTAAGCGCAGTGATGTGGAGCGGGCCTCTTCACTTGGGTTTCCTTAGTCTTGCATAGGGTGCATGACTGTGATGACTAAACCTCTAGTGTCGAGCACTAAAGTCAGACCTAGTAGAATATTCCTGTTGGAGCACGTTCTCTCAGACATACCATTCGGAATGGTAGGATTTACCCTGATGGAGTGCATCTCTCAGATAGGTGCCATCAGGGATGGTTGAGCTCATGGAGTGTGATCTCCTAGTTTATGTGTTACACTTGAGCCTCTGTGAGAATCCTGGTACTTGCTATAAGGTTGGACCTTATGCTTCTTAGTGACTGAAACGAGTATATCTAGATGTCCATGGTATATATATGGGCATATACTCAAGTAGAGATGATTGTGAATTCCTTTTTTTTTCTCTTGTGTTTTACCTTTGTGGTTTTGGGGTCCCCTACTGAGTATCATTTTACTCACCCCTACACGGGCTTTTCCCGCAAGTGTCATGTCTTGTGAAGATGACCTATGCTTTGACGGAGTCCAGGGAGGACCAAGGCCTAGTGGTGTTCAGTGATATTAGATAGACGAGGTGCACTTCTACAGCTTTAGGTAGCTACCCTTCACCTACCCTTCAAGTGGGATTCCCGGCGAACGAGCTTTAGGGACTTGGAGATTTACTTTTTTTTGTTTTCCATTTGGTGGTCTTGTATACTAGCCTAGGTTTTCACCCTATACTTTACTTTCTATTGTACTCTAGTTGTGTTTTACTTAGTGGATTACATGCATGGTTTCCTTGGATTTTACTTTCTAGTAACTTTGGTTGGGAGTTTTGTGTGTGTGTACAGGTACTTAGGCAAATGCCCCCCACTTATGGAATAATGTCTGTGGCGCTAGTTGTCAGCCCCTAACCTTTGGGATGCGGGTTTGGGGTAGTAACGGCATGGGCCCTGGGGGATGGTTCGTGACAACCTTGTTCACCTGTTTTATACTCTATTAAATGCAATCCAATTGTTATTAAACCTACTGAAAATTCAGATTCTGTTTTGAATGAAAAATCATTGTCACAAGAAGAGTATTTTATTGAGATTACCAAGAATGATTGTAAAAGGATTCTAGGAGCTTTTGTTTCTCAAAACTATTCCCAAAATAGTTAAGAATGGTATAAACCACCATTTCCATATCCTATGAGTCACCCACCAATGGATAAAGGTGTTGAAATTGAATTAGACAGAGAAGTTTTAGATACCATTGGGAAAGTTCAAGTTAATATTCTTTTTCTTGATGTTGTGAAACAAATTTCAAGGTATGGAAAGTGTTTGAAAAAAAATTGTTCTCGTAAAAAAAAATCAAGGGAGGGGAGAAATTGAACTTAGGGAGGAATGGTTCCTTCATGATTCAACATGTATTTTCTATAAAATTAAAATATGAAAGTATTTTTACAATTCCCTATACTATAGAAGAATGTGAATTCAAGGATTTCATGCTAGAATTTGGAGATTCCATAAGTGTCCAAACCACTCTTTGTATCCATCTTTACAAGTTTGAGAGTTGAATCATTTTGGAATTGTCATCTAACTTACCAACTAGAGTACCACTAAATCTTATGAAGTAATAGAGGATGTTTTGGTTCAGGTAAGATATTTGATTTTTCCGGGTGAATTTTATGTCTTAGATATGGAAGATGGTAGGTATAATACACATGAACCTCTCATTCATGAGAGACCTTTTTGAAGAATTGTTAAGGTGGTCGTTAATGTTTACAAAGGAACTTTATCACTTTAATTTAGAGTAGAGATAGTTCACTTTGATATTTTTCAATTCATTGAACACCCAATGGCTAATCATTCATCTCATCAAGTGAACATGATTGATTGGTTTTTTACTAATTTGTTTCCCAATTTACCATGTAATGAAACACTAACTATTATTTCAAAAATTTAATATTTTCTTTCTATTGAAATTATTTACATAAGAGTGAAATTGATGCATGTGAAAAGAGTTTTAATGTTGAAACTATTATTGATAAACTTTATGATTATGAAAATGTTACATCTGACTTATGCAAATTTTTTTGAAAATATAGAAAATGGTAAATCCATTTTATATTTAGGAGAAGATGAAAATTTTTAAATTCAAATCAATATTGAATATATTGAACCTGTTAAGACTATTTCATGTGATGTTACTATAATTTCTAACTTTTATTTTATTTTTTATGAAACTATTGAACCAATTTGTTGTTTTCCTAAAAGTAATGGTCATTTTGGAAGTGAAAAAAGTATTAAGTGCTTTAAAATTGATAAAACTAATGCTAAAAATTCAATCCTTACATGTTCTTCCAAATCTAGATATTCTCTGTAAAATCACACCCATAAACAAACTGTCGAACATTGTGTTTGTTCTTACTTTAATCTAAAATCTGGTCATTTTGGTAATAAATTAGGAGTTGAAATTACTATTTTTTAGTCATATAAACCTTCTTTGACTAATCAAAATTTCACCCCTTATTTAAAGCTAGAATCGCTGCCTAAAAATCTCAAATATCCATTCTTATGTGAGAATGAGAAATTTCATGTCATTATTTCTGAAGAGCTATCAAAGGACCAAGAGAACCAACTTTTAGGAGTTTATAGAACACATTAGAGATACTTAGGATAATACTTATCTAATTTAACTAGAATCATCCATTCAGTTTGTATGTGTAGAATTTTGTTAGAAGAGAATGCCAAACCTAGAGGCAATTTCAAAAGAGATTGAATCCGACACTTTAAGAATTTGTTAAAAAGTAATTCTCTACTTTTTTGGTTGTTGGGATTATTTTTCTCATCCTTTATATCTAATGGGAGAGTCCAATCCAATTTTTACAATAAAGAATGGCTTTACAGTTTCAAATAACTAATACATTGAGCTTGATCCTCTTAGGCTTCCAAATAAATAAAGGATGTGTATTGATTATAGAAAACTCATCATATTGACTAGGAAGGACCATTTTCCCCTTATATTAGTTAACTAAGTTCTTGAGAGATTATCTAGACAGACCCACTATTTTTTTCTTGTTATGTTTTCTGGTTACTTCCAAATTCACATAATACTTGAAGATCGAGAGAAAATCTCCTTCACATGTCCTTTTAGAACTTTCACCTATAACAGATTTCCTTTTGGTTTTTGTAATGCCTCGGGAACATTTCAAAGATGTATTATAAGAATTTTATCTGAATTTATATAAATATGTATGAAAGTTTTTATGGATGGATTTATTATTTATGGATCATCTTTCAAGAAATGTTTTAGAAGTTTGGTTTCTTTCTTTAAAATTTGCATACATAAAAAACTTATCCTTAAGTATGAAAATTTTTATTTCATGGTACATAAAGGAATTGTTCTCAATCATGTTGTGTCTCGAGATGGAATTCAAGTGGAAAATCCAAGGTTGAGGTAATTTCTTCTCTACCCTTCCCAAAAACAGTGAGAGATGTGAGATCTTTTCTTAATCATTTTGGTTTTTATAGAAGATTCAGTAAATATTTTAGCAAAATAGATTTTCCTTCATCCTGATTGCTTCAAAAAGAGTCAAAAAATTTCTTTGATGAAAGTTGTAAAAAATCCTTTATAAATATGAGATAAAATTTTATATCCCCACCCATTTTCCAACCACCAAAATGGGACTTTCCCTTGTAATTAATGGTTGATGCCTCAAATTTTTCCCTTGGGGTAGTTTTGAGTCAAAAGTTGGAAAAGTAATCTCATGTGATTTCTTATGCATCTATAAATTTATATCAAGCTCAATCCAACTACACAACAACTAAGAATGAGTTTTTGGCTATTTAATTTTCTTTAGCCAAGTTTAGATGTTATTTTTCAGGTTCAAAAGTGATTGTTTTCACCTGCCATTTTGCAATTAGATTTTTAATAAAGAAACATGATGCAAAACTGAGAATTTTTAGATGGATGTTATTATTACAAGAATTTGATGTTGGAATAAAGGATAAGAAAGTAAGTGAAAAACATGTGGTTGACCATTTGAGCTGAATACCCATTGTTTTTAATGAAAAGCTTCAGATCTTTCCACCCATTAAAGAGACCTTACTTGATCAGAAATTACATGGTATAAGAAGTTAGAGATCATGGTATTATAATCTTTTGAATTATCTAGATACTAATGAAGTACCACATTGGTATTCTAAGGAACAAATTTCTAAACTCATGGGTGATTTAAAGAATTAATTTTGAGAAGATCCTTACTTGTGGCATGTTGGTATTGACCAAATAATCAAGAGATGCATTCCAAATTCTAAATTCCAATCAGTGCTGAATCATTTCCATATTTTAAGTTATGGTGGACACTTTGGATATCAAATAACCACTAGGAAGGTTCTTGATTCTAGTTTATATTGGCCCACCATTTTTAAAGATACTTTTGAATTTTATAAAACCTGTAGAACTTTCCAATTTCAAAGTAATATTTCCAAGAGGAATGAAATGTCTCAACAACCCCTTTTGTTTTATGATGTGGTTGATGTATGGAGAATAAATTTCATGAGACCATTTCCCAATTATTTTGGATACCATTACATATTTCTTGTTGCTGATTATGTTTCAAAGTGGGTAGAAGTTATTCCCACTAGAACTAATGATGCCAAAGTTACCAGATTTTTTAAAGGAAATCTATTTTCCAGATTTTATTTACCAAAGTTTTCAATCACTGATCAAGGCACTTATATCTATAATAGAAATTTATAATCTCTTCTGAAGGAATATAGAGTTTTTTATAGGGTATCTACACCATATCACCCACAAATAAATGGAATGGATGAGTTATTAAATTGAAAAATCAAAAAAATGGAAAGAACTATTCACTTAAATAGAAAAGATTAGAGTTTGAGATTAGATGACGCACTTTGGGATTATAGAAATTCCTATAAAACTCCAATTATAATTTCACCTATTAGACTTTTGTATGGAAAGGATTCTCACTTGCCTATTGAGTTAGAACACAAAGCTTTTGGGCTATTAAAACATGTAACATGAATCTATTTTCTACAAGAAAAGAGAGAAAATTCTACTTGCAGGAGCTGGAAGAAATAAGAAACAATGCATATGAAAGCTTCAAGATGTATAAAGAGAGAACCAAATATTTTCATGATAGAATTATCCTAAAAAATATTTCAAAGAGGGATAAAAAATGTGTCTGTTTGAATCCATAAGTTGTTTCCATGTAAATTTCATTCTAAATTGACAGGACCTTTCATTATTACTTGTGTTTTTATATTTTTTGTTGTTCATATTAAAGAACTGGATAAGGAAACACCATTCACAGACAATGGGTATAGATTAAAACTTTTTAGTGGGGTTTATAAAAATCCTATGGGGGGAGGAGGTCCATTTTCAAGAAGATGGGTACATCTGAACACTAGGTTTTGTCCTTCCTTTTCATTTTTTTTTTGCATTGCCTATGAATTTTTTATTTTGAGTTCTCATATAAATTGTTTCACAGTGAGTACATTACACAAAAATAAGTGTGGGGGTAGGAACAGCCTTTGTTAATTTAGGATTTTGTGTGTTTTCTTTTGTGTTTCCCACTTTGAAAATTTTTATTATTTCATTTTTGTGTGATGTTCTTTCAAATTTTGTGTGTTTTTTAAACTTGTGAGCTCAAATACAATACCTTTTTAATTTTTGAAACTCATTTCAATGAGTGAACTCATTTGACCCTTAGATCTAAATTTAAATGAATGCTAAAACAACCTTGATCTAGATTGAAAATTTTGGGTAATTCAAAAAAAGACCATTGAATTTTGAATCCCATTCCACATTTCACTATCCAAATTTTGAAATCACATATGAGGTCTCTGAAACATTTTTTACATATTCTTCACATTCACCACATTTCTTGAGTGAACCAAACAATGTTTGTTTAACCAAAATTTTATTTGTTTCTGTCAAAACTTGAGAGATTAATAAACTTTTGTTGAAATGATTGAGGTAATTATTTGATTTCAAAAGTCCCCTTTTCAAAAGTCCCATTTTCAAAAGATCCTTTTTATTCAAACCTACCCTTTACATTTTATCCTTGTGATCCCTTATAAATCCATGAACAACCTATTAGGAAACCACATTAAAAGCTTATAATCCCTATCCAACCTGATCTAGTAAGTAAAATGCATGATCTAGTTGAACTCGGGTGTGGGGAGGTGCTATTTTTTGGTTTTCAACATCATTTGGAGATGCTTTGGGATAGAATTCAAAAGCTAAAAAATATATCTAGAGCTGAAAATTTGATTTTTTTGATGACTCTTTTAAGAAGGATTCTAAAAACACGATAATGAAAACAAATTCTTATGTGTTGGAGTTGTTGTAAGAGTAAAGAAAAATTTTGTTTTATGAAGAAGAAGAAAAGTGTTATCATTCAAAGAGAAATTTGGGAAGTCATGCCACTATTTTAAACTCAAAGAATCTATTACTACCTTAAAAAAAATTAGACAGATTTGAAATATCCAAAACAAAATATAATATATGAAGGAAGTTGAGTGGATACAATGTTACTACCAAAATAAAGAAGGTGTGGACTATCCCTAAATATTTTCAAGATGTATGGAGTTGATTTATTGCTAAGGGGGAAAGGAGGAGACCATTCTTGAGTGTAAACTGAATCATGCAATTTTAATTCATAACTGGACAAAATATCCTTATTTTGTCTCATAATTTTTTGCAACTGAAATCTACCAACCTTAAGCCATAGAACAACCCTGGAAAGTTCTCATGATTAGAATAAGTCTTTGACTCATTTTCTTGGATATTTAGGAACTTATAATTAACACACATGCATGTGTTTGACTAAGAAAAGCTTTATTGAAAATATAAATTTGTGTGATGAGGGAAAATTATGGTGAGGTAAGTTTTTTGTGTGCATAGGAGGATAAATAAAGTAGAGATGAATTGAATGAACCAAATAGATAATTTGAAGAAAAAAAGTTTGTTTAGGATACATGGTAATTTTAGGTTCATTGCGGTTGGATTAATGAATCTCATGGGCATGTGTTTTGAATTTGCTTCGGTGTGATTTTTTATGCTTACTTGTCTGGGGGTCCAAATCATAACTGTGGGGAAATTAATAGAGTTGATATTTTCATAACTTTACTTATGTATTTCAATGAATAAATCCCCGCTGTTTTGACACTTTTCAAAGAAATTTCATCATTTTTTGTTTTCAAGGATATTTTGGGATTTTTGTGAAAATGGCTCGATTAAATGTTTTTTAAGTGTTTTTAATGATTTTTGGAATTATTTCATAAAGCCATGCTTTTAATTATGATTCTATTAATTCATTGTAAAATATTGTTTTTAATTTGAATTGGAATCACTACTGAAAATATCACCTATACCCACGGTTTAGAACCGTGGGTATAGCCCATGAAACCGTGGGTATAGGCTATACCCACGGTTTCATGAACCGTGGGCTAGAGTGGCGTCGCAATATCTCTATACCCACGGTTCCTATAAAACTGTGGGCATAGCCCAAGAAAAACTCAGACTACCCACATTTTACCAAACCGTGGGTATACAGTTTTCTAGCACCCAGAATTACCCACGGTTTACCAAACCGTGGGTAAAAACATTTTACCCCAGAAACTGCAGCTTCTAGCTTACCATCCTGCACCTCTGCAACTTCTATCTTCCTACCATCCTGCACCTATTCCTACCATCCTGCACTTAAAAACAATAGAAACCAAAATAAAAAATAGATGGATTTCAATCATGGTGGTGGGAAAATTAAAAATTCCAACTTGGATGGAGAAAAAGTGATAAAATTCCAGCATTCCAAAATGATGCATATCTTAAAATGATGAAAAAAAGAAGACATTCTCTATTTTACTAAGGTTATTACTAATACAAATTCAATATTCCCATCGGTGTTACAATCAAAAGAAAATATAGGAAAAATCATGTCACACAGAAGTTCCCAGAACAAAACTGACTTACATTATCAATAATGATTACTACAAGACTAAGTTAAATCTAGGATATTATAAAACAACACAATACTAACCATTTATATTGCCTCATGTCCAAGATTGTGTAACCATCTGTATTGCCTCATACTAACTGCAAGAACATAAAAACAACTAATTATGAACCTTTATTGCAAATGCTAACAAGAATGAAGTACGATAAAATCCAATACTGAACTTGCATGAATAATAAAAGATCATTTTTGGTCAATGATCATGGAAATTAGTGAGGATCTATCCCAAATGAAAAGAAAAAATATAATGGAATTTCTGCTATGTCAAAAAATTAAAATCAAAACAATAAGACCATGTTTTTAGCAAACTCAAGTGACCATCCAGATTAAGGAAATTTGGAGTGCACTAACTTGAATATAGAAACTGCTAAAAAAAGTGAAGAAAAATATAGCTAATAATATGTTGAATATGAATATGGAAGATTCAAATGTTCACCAAAATTCTGGTTTTTATAGAGGATCTAAAACTAATTGTGGGAAGAATTTTGATTTGTGTCTGGATGCAGTGGGTATACAGTTAACGCTGCCAAAAATTATGATGAAATGGTCATGACCGGGTTTACTCAATATATCAAGACTTATAATGCCCTTCTAAATAAACTGGCTCAATTGGGAAATTGGAAAGCAGCAGACTCCATCTTTCTAGACATGAAAATAAATAACACGCTACTCTCAGACACTCAAACTACTCACTAACTCCATGCTTCTTGTTGTCCGACTCTTCACTATCAAAGAATGAATTTACACCAACATAGGTGTATCAATTCTTCTCCACGTTCATCTAATGATGAACTCAATGAATCTCCAATAGGAATACCTCCTAGATCTCTTTAATCTAACTTTCCATCCCACATATGGAAATCTTTAGTTCTCTCTTTCTCCATGCTTGTTGTTGTCCTACTCTTCACTAACAATGAATGAATTTACACCAACATAGGTGTATCAATTCTGCTCTACATTCATCTAATGATGAACTCAATGAAACTCCAATAATAATACCTCATAGATCTCCTTTCTCTGACTTTCCAACCCACATATGGAAATCCTTAGTTCTCTCTTTGTATCTTTGAGATCTATTTATATTGGCATATTCCGAGAGATTTCTTCCTTATTTTGAAAGAGAAATATATTTATTTCTTATATCTATAGAATCACCATGTCACCCTCCAAATATAGAGTCATGATCACCAATTTAATCCACTGATATTCTTTCTGAAAGATAAAAAAATTTAACCTACAGGCCTGTTAAGTCTATTCTAAAATAGTGTGTTCATTACCACCATGGTGTGGAACCTTCATCTTCCAGTAATACCTACAAAAAATTTCATATTCATTACTTCGAAATAAACCTCTAACATGAATACCACAAACATCAACTCTATGACTATATGAGTGAACCTCGTTGTATCAAACATGAAAATGATGAAAAAAATCCTTTTATGATGCATTTGTTGGTCGACTCAGAAACCGTATTCAGGACTATTTGGACTTCTGAATTTATGAAGACTTTTCTTGGGAAATCTGATTTCAAGTACTTGGGAGAATTTGGAAATATATGTAAAGTAGCCGATGATTCTGAATTTATGAAGACTTTTCTTGGGAAATCTGATTTCAAGTACTTGGGAGAATTTGGAAATATATGTACAGTAGCCGATGATGAGTAATCAATTATAGTACTCAACCCATCATAACGGTTGAAGCATTATAGAATTTATTTTCCTAAAGTTACAAGATGAGTTATTGATGCTAATCTAAAGTGAATCTAAAAGATGATAGATGAAGAAAGGTGCACATTTGGAAGATATGTTGAAGTGAAGAAAGAATGAAGATACATTTTCAAAAGATGACTCGTAGACAAAAGCCCTCCACCTGTCCAGCCCTCCCCATCCCTCCCCACTGTCCAGCCCCTCCCCATCCCTCCCCACTGCCCAGCCCCTCCCCATCCCTCTCCACTGCCCAGCCCTCACCCTCCCCCCCTGCCCAGCCCTCCCCCTCCCCCCTGCCCAGCCCTCCACCTGCCCAGCCCTCCCCCTCCCTCCCCACTACCCATCCCTCCCCCCCTGCACAGCCCTCCCCCTGCCCAGCCCCCCTCCCCCTCCCCCTCCCCCTCCCCCCCTCCCAGCCCCCCTCCCCCCTGCCCAGCCCTTTCCCTGCCCAGCCCCTCCCCATCCCTCCCCACTGCCCAGCCCCTCCCCATCCCTCCCCACTGCCCAGCCCTCACCCTCCCCCCTACCCAGCCCTCACCCTGCCCAACCCTCCCCCTCCCCCCTACCCATACCTCCCCCTCCCCCCTGCCCAGCCCCCCCCCCCCCTCCCCACTGCCCATCCCTCCCCCCCTGCACAGCCCTCCCCCTGCCCAGCCCCCCTCCCCCTCCCCCTCCCCCCCTGCCCAGCCCTTTCCCTGCCCAGCCCCCCTCCCCCTCCCCCCCTGCCCAGCCCCTCCCCCTCCCTCCCCACTGCCCAGCCCCCCCCCCTGAATCTCCCTGCATGAAATATGTAGATGCATGACATGTTTTATTTGGATGCAGGCCCAACCAGGTAAGGTACTGTAACTGTTAGAAAACATCCTAAAATTTTGATAAGGTACTACAACTCACTGTATTACAGAACATATTATAATAGAAAACAAATCTAAAATCGGATGTCCAACTAAATATGTTCCCTTAAGGTATGTTTATTTAAGGTAATACAACTCACTGTAATACAAAACAGATTATAACACAAGAAATACCAGTCAAACTCATGAAGAATGTGATTATCACTGTATCATTTACTGCTTGAGTTGTAAACAATATAAACTTCCATAAATCCTATCCTGTTGAAGAGTTAGTTGGGAAAAAAATACCTTCATCAATCCTCGCTGAGACATAAATGATACACATCTCTTAATTTTCTTCTCCATGCTTGTAAATCGAAGGCATTCATTCCATCAGCCCATGCATATTCACCAATATTTCGGTTCATCACTATGCTGGGATGAGAACAATCAAAGTATGTCTAGAAACTCTTAGACATGACCCACAAAAATCAATATACAGTGGAGTCAATAGTGAAAACATATCACCTGCATTCATATGTTGGATGAAAGGGAGGTTAACTCCATGATTTTACGACCAATAACCTGCATTCATATAGTGTGTAAATGAAAATGAAAAATGATGCATGGTAGGGAGGTTAATTCCACAATTTTAGGAAAACATACCTGTTGTAGAGATCTGGCACTTATTAGTGTAGGATTCCCTTGATCTCTTCATGTGCAGAGTGAGTCACCTGCAATATATAAATAAAAAATAATCAATATTCATCTTAAAAGATGAAGTGCATAATAACGTATGAAAAAGTATTATGCGAAGGGAAATACTGCAAATTGTCTAGGAGATTATTTCAACGATATTACGAGAACATACCTATTGCGGGGTGAGTAACACATCAGTCAAGATTCAATTTAAGTGGCTGCTCTGGGCGGTTTTGTTAACATCCACCTCACCCGTGCACTTACTTTGTGTTTCCAGTGCACCCTTCAAGAACACTTTCAGCTTCCAGAATGTTGATTCACTCTGCATCCCACATACCAATTATGGCCGGAAACAGAGAGGAAACAGAGCATTTGTGCTGCAATGAATAGTCAGAAATGTCAGGTTTAATGATAGCAACCAGAAGTGTTTACCTTCAACTGGAAGACAGTGCCCCATTGATGATTGTTCAGAAGGCGCTGAAGAAAGGTGATGTCATGGGAGTGGTTGATCCTCTAATGTGCCATGGTAATCAACTAAATCAGCTGAAAATTCATTTCTAGGAGAACTTGAAGTCCTACTGCATCATATTATGAAAATATGAGTCTGGGGTTAAATTGGATATTTGAGTATGCAGTTGAGTAAAAAAGAAAACTTGTCATGATGTAAAAAATGGTGTGGTAAAACCATACCTTTAGCGATGGTGGATAAGTCGACACCGTGTCCAGCTCCTCCCCCAGCCCCTCCCCCTCCTTCCCCACCGCCCAGCCCCTCCCCCTCCCTCCCCACTGCCCAGCCCCCCCTGCCCAGCCCCTCCCCCTCCCTACCCACTGCCCAGCCCCCCCTGCCCAACCCCTCCCCCTCCCTCCCCACTGCCCAGCCCCCCCTGCCCAGCCCCTCCCCACTGCCCAAACCCTCCCCCTCCCTCCCCACTACCCAGCCCCTCCCCCTCCCCACCTGCCCAGCCCCTCCCCTTCCCTCCCCACTGCCCACCCCCCCTGCCCAGCCCCTCCCCACTGCCCAGCCCCCCCTGCCCAGCCCCTCCCCACTGCCCAACCCCTCCCCCTCCCTCCCCACTGCCCAGCCCCTCCCCCTCCCTCCCCACTGCCCAGCCCCCCCTGCCCAGCCCTCTACTGCACCCCCCCCCCCACCCCCCCTCCCAACCTTCCCCTCCCAGCCCCCCCCCCCCCAACCCTCCACTGCAGCCCCCCATCCCAAGTCTCCCCTCCACTGCTAAGGCCAAGATTAGATGGCGAGATAATAATTAACACACCAAACCATAAAAACAAAAATGGCATGTGAATATTACCTAAAGAATTGTCAAATAACGCCCCCGATGAAAACATAATCCAAAATGCATTTTATTGCATAAAGAAATTCACATACAAGCAGTCCACCAATACAAAAAAAATTAAAACTCCAACACAAGTCTCTCTGCTAAGTCAAAAATGGAGGGGATTAATATCCCCCCCCCCCATCACCATCATCGTCATCCCCATGTCCAGCATCATCATCATCAGCAGTAACATCGTCAGCATCATCATCACCAGCAGCAACATCATCATCATCATCAGCAGCAGCATCAATCTCATCACCAACAACAGCATCAACAACATCCTCGCCAGCTCTATCGCCACCACCGTCATCGCCACTAGGACCCTCATGTGAATCACTCGAGGCATTATGTAAAGAGCGCATTGATGCTATACATGAATCAAAAGTGGAAGCAACCTCTGGTGGTAGTGACTGACTCAACATTGACATAGCTTTCATGAATTGTTCATTCATTAACTTACTATTTTCACGCTCCTCTAATACTATTTTCTTTGTTGCAGCTAATTCAGCACGCGTACTTTTCAACTCAGAGGCCTTAGAGGCATTAGAGGAGTCCGATGGTGACCAATACCTAGAGGGGACACTGTTTTTGCCTGGTCTACAACGGACTCTTCGTGGATGCTCCACACCTAACACCTGACTCAAATGATCATTTGGCCCTAAGTTGTCAGCTTCCTCATCCATGGCCTCCAAGGCAGACTGTTGAAATTATACACATATTAAATTATGAATTTCGTATAAATGTTTGAAATATATATAAAAAACTTACAATTTTTTCTTGTGTTTGTGAATTAACTGCAGTTCCATCTTTTCTTTTCCTACTGAAGCAGAATAATTTGGCACGAGGTACAGGACCTTCAATGCCCCATTCAGCTTGCTGCATATGAGAAATGAACAAATTTGGATTACAACCATATATGATAAATGCAAAAAATTGGATTGAACGTACCAGCCGCTTCTCATGATCGGGCATTGTAGTGCGCCCCAATGTGTGTAGATATATCATTTCATCTTTGTTTTTTTTTTGTTTTTCGCTGACACTTCCTAAGAAACAAAAAAACAATACAAGTAATAAGAATTAAATTTTATATAAAACCCATTAAAGATGGGTAGTACCTTATACTGTTCAGTCTTCCAATGTGCGATCATTTTTTGATATTGACTTTTTGGACAGTCAGGGTTTGTGGGTACACCCTCTAACTCGGTACCCACTCTGCTCCTCCAACCAATATGTAACTCATACTTGTATGACCGCCAATACTCTCCAAGATCACTCAACCTAGCAGCTTTGGAAGCTTCACCGTTAGGAAAGTTAAATCGACTCTGCAACGAAAATGTTAAGTCATATAAATACATTACTAATATAAATATAAATTTATAAAATTTCCATACCCATATCTGTGCCCATGCCCTATCCTTGATGTCAGCACTGATATGTCTCCATGAGATCGGTTCCACCGGAACGATATCATGATATTTGGCTAAAGTAGCCATGAAACTTCTACACTCCTTAGCATTTTTACCTACCATTTGATTTTGAGGATTGTAATCCACTATAATCTGAGTTTCACGATTCCAGGCATCCCACATTCGAGTGCGCCCACGTCGCCTACTAGAAGATCCCACTAAATAACAGAAGAGGTGAAAAGAGAAGAGTTAAGTGACAATACAATAAGAAAAAAGTGAAATGCTATAATTTGAAACATTTATAATAAAAAAACCTGATGCAGGCTTCTGAATAGGCTGTGAGGCATCTGTGGACTGTGCTGGATCAGCATCCTCCGAAGGAAGTATCTGGTCCACAACATGCTCTGGCTGATCTTCATGAATAGGAGTGGAAACTGAAGGAACAGACTCAATATGTGCATGATGGATGGTAGGAAAAGGAGGTGGCGTAGACGTGTCAGAATATGCGTAGTAGGTCTGGGGATACATGAATGGATATGGAAATTGTTGAGGTGAGAACATCGGTCGAGTCGGCGTGGACATGGAATGGGAAAAAGAGGGTAAATGGGATGATGATGGCAGCATGTATGGGAACATCCCAGGGTTCTCAAGCGGAGGGCGGACATGTGTGGTAGATGGGATGTCCACTGATGGGTCAGTGTGGGGAGTGGTAAGACGGGAGCTCCGCCTAGGTCTAGGAGGATCCCTGCTCGGTCCCATACTAGGAAGAGGAATCTCTGAAGTTATATATCCCTAAAATAAATTTGATCAAAAATATGAACTTCATATTATATGTAATGCAGAAGATAAATATTAGAATTATTATACTCACTGAAGAAAACTCACGATCGCGTCTAACAGGATCAACATCAAATAATCTTTTCTTGCGAGCTTCTGTAGTTTTCTTCATAATCTGTATAAGAATGAAATAAATATTTTTTAGCAACAATTTTTACAAATCATACATACAACTTAGAAGCCAAAGAAGACAAAAAATGTCATAACATCTTTCAGTAATGATAATTTACAACCAAGTTATACAATTTTTAAAACCACATTTTAAACCCAGTTTTCTGAATTGAAATAAATATAATTAAATAAAACGAAACCAAACAATACTAAAACAGACATATCATTCCAAACTAAAAATAAATTATAGTAATTACATTCTTACCAACCTGAGAAACTCACGTCAATGTAAACTGAATGAACTCTGAATATATATGGTTGCTTTTGTATATTACCCTCCACTACCTCAGGTTCAACATCATCTCTCACAATGGGACAATTTGTGTCATCAAATAAAATATTTTGGCTAACACCGATGGGGGCGTCAATGGTGACAATTTCATCCCCAGCATCATGAAAAATATGTCTTGGGATTACTTCATTAATGACACTGTAATCAGGTTTCAGATGATCTTTCATATAAAACACTTGTTTTGCCATTGATGCCAAAATGTATGGTTCATCGGTATGCAGGAATCGACTCATGTCAATAACTCTAAATCTGCAATCATCAATAAATGTACCATGTCGCGTCATTGAATCAAACCATTTACATTTCATCATAGTGACTCGACCTTGAGAGTAGTAATCCAATAACAATATTTTCTCAACCAGCCCATAATAATACACATCTTCATATCAAGGTCGACTATCTGATTCACTGGCATAACAATCTGTTCTAGCATTTAACATAACTCCATCATGTTGTGTTCTCATTTTCACCGCTTTATCAGTTGTAACAAATTTATATCCATTGATTATTAAAGATTTGTAGTCACGAACCAAAGAATTGGGACCAAAAGCCAATGCTCTTAATTATTGAGAAATAAAGTCAGCAGGTAAACTCAATACCTGAAATACATATGAGTAATATAATTAAATATATATCTATATTTTAAGGTATATAATGTAATGGTCATACCTTTGATTTCAACCAAGCTGGGAACTCTTGGCTATGCATAGCCTCTCTCCTTCTCAACGGAAAAGACCGATGAACTCTACTTATAATTTGTTTATGTTCTCTACATAAAATGACAATAAAAGTATAAATTATATGTGATATGATATCATATGAGATAACATATATATATTCAAATAACTTACTTGATATAGGCATCGAACAAACCACAATTAAACAAGACTGTTCGATGTGCCATATTCCGCTCTTCAAAGCTCAATGTAACCAATGTATATGACCCGAAAATTCCACCTGTTTGGGGAAGAGATGGAAACGAGGGCTGAATTTCCTCATACTGCTCATCTTCATTTCTCATTGGTCGATTATGTCTTGTGCTCACATCAGACAAATACATTGAACAAAAATCCATACATTCTTGGGCCAGATAACTCCTCACAATGGAACCTTCAGGATAATTCTTATTTTGGACATATGATTTCAAAGTGCACATATTTATTTCAGTGGGATACATCCACCGAAAAGCGACTGGTCCCCCAAGAAGTGTCTCAGTTGGAAGATGAACTGTTAAATGCAACATGCAAGTGAAAAAGGATGGAGGAAAAAAAATTTCCAACTCACACAGAATTAACGGAGCCTATTACTGCATTTTTATCAACAATGATTTGGATAACCTTTTAGCACAAAGGTCTCTAAACAAATGACACAACCGAATCACTTCCACTCTTACATTATTGGATTGCAAATGATGAATTGCTATTGGAATCAATTCATGAAGCAGGATGTGATAATCATGAGTTTTTAGGGATTTCATTTTCAAATGTCTTATGTTGACTCATTTAGATATGTTGCTGGAATAGCCATCTGGAACCTTGATATTCTCCAATATTGCCAGAAATCGATCTTTCTCTGCCGGTGTCATCACATAAGAAGCACAGGGAACTTTCCATTTGTTTTCACCGATACAAACAGGATGTAGTTCTGTTCGAATACCCCAATCCAATAAATCCCGACGAGATCGGAGGTCATCTTTGGTCTTCCCCTTAATATTCAAAAGAATTGCAAGCAACATTTCACATATATTTTTTTCAATATGCATTATGTCTAAACAATAACGTAACAAATTAGTAGACCAATATGGCAACACAAAAAAAATACTTCTGTTTTTCCAATTATAAGTGACTTCAGTATCATCATTCTTCCTCTTTCGAGATTTCAACTGACCTTTCCCTAATGAAAAGCTGAAATCTTTCAGTTCATCAAGAACATCACTTCCTGACATACGTTGAGGTGGTTCTTCAGTGTCAACATTATTATCAAACCTCCGACTATTCTTCCTGTATTGATGATCCATTGGCAAGAATCGGCGATGCCCCATGAAACTAAAACTACGACGATATTTAAGCCTTCTCGATCGTGTATTCTTCAAACAAACGGGACATGATAGTTTTCTCTTCGTGCTCCACCCAGACATCATTGCATAGGCAGGGAAATCATTTATGGTCCATAGAAGGGTAGCACGCATCTGAAACATATTCTTTGAAGAAGCATCAAATGTCTGCACACCTAAATCCCAAAGTTGTTTCAACTCTTTTATTAAAGGCTGCAAGTAGACATCTATATCATTACCAGGATCCAAAGGTCCAGATATCAGTATACTCAAGAAAGTGAAAGGTTTTTTCATACACATCCACGGAGGAAGATTATAAACATGAATAAAAACCGGTCACGTGCTATGAGCAGTAAGCATCTGACCAAACGGATTAAAACCATCACATGATAGGCCCAATCTGACATTACGCACCTCAGCTGCAAAATCAGGATGTTGTGCATCAAATGTTCGCCATGCTAATCCATCTGCAGGATGGACCAGCTCATCATTACCTTTAATTCTCTCAACATCATGCCATCGCATATTAACTGAGATTTCTGGAGACATGAATAGATTTTGAAGTCTGGGAATCAATGGAAAGTGCCACATGACTTTCTGTGGAACACGAGATGGTGTTCCATCTGCATTTGTCTTCCATCGAGATGTACCACATTCTTTACAGTCATTACGGTCAGTTGTTTCCTCCAAATACAAACTGCAATCTTTCAGACAAGCATGGACTTTATTAGTAGCAAATCCAAGCTGCTTAATTAACTTCCATGCCATGTAGTGATTGGAGGGAATATCTGCACAATCAGGAAGAAAGTCCTTAAAAAATGTAAGAATATAATCAATGGCGGTATTAGAAATCCCATACATGGTTTTTCCATGATATAACCGCATTAAAAATTCCAACTTGGTCATTTTAGTACATTCTTGATATACTGGAGTTCTGGCATCATCCAATAAATTTTTCACTCTCTCAACATCATCATCTTCAACATTTTCCTCGTGTGTACTGATATCATTGTCTTCTTGCACCGGCATGTTATCTCTCTCAGAATGATGCACATATGGAAACCGATCAAATATCAAATTCTCCATGTCACTTCATTCATTTCGTTTATGAACAGTCGAAGATTGACTCGTCTCTCCATGGTGAAACCAAACATTATAGTTAGCTTGAAATCCAAATTTCGTTAAATGGTAACTAACTTATTCTCGTCTTAACCATGGTCTTCCAACACAATTATAGCAGGGACACTATATACATCCTCCATCTGACGCATTGTTAAATGCAAAATCTAAAAAATTCTCCAAATTACTTTGAAACTCGGTTGAAATCCAATCGGTACGATACATCCATCTTCTATCCATTCTATAACAAGAAAAAAAATTATCATTCAATCAACAATGTAAATCATATTTAAAAAATTCATTACAACCAATTTTATTATTAAATTAATCAATGCATATTAGTAGCTAGAAAAACATATTTAATGATAAGAGGAGTCCATGATTGAATAAGTAGCAATAATAAGAATGATCAGGATAAACCATCTTTCCATATTTATTTTCCATGTAAATCTAGAAAGGATCACATTGGATATCATTGTAAATCCTAAACCTGGATAAGAAATCTGAGATCTATTTCCTTTAAGGATAATAAATAATATCTAGCAATAATAAGAATAACAACAAACAAATGATAAATTATATTTAAATCTCAAGGACTGATTAAATTCTATGTAAATGGTTTGGTTGCTTGGCTTAAAAAATCATGCTCTAAACCGTTACATGTTGTTCAATTCACCTTTAAATATAACATTGAAATGTTACGTTAATACATAGTAAAAAACTTTAAATTTAAAAAAAATATTTAACTAATTGTTTTTCATAATTTATGGAACATACATTATCAAGATTTGAAGATGATTTCCATGTGTTACTGGTCATAAAATTTAGTATGTTAATTATGAATCATTCCATGATTGGTTTAAGAATTATGTATGTACTCATATAATTATGTTAAAAATAAATTATAAATGGTATTTTCAGATAAAGCACTATATATGATCATAATGTGTCTTATATAGTCTAGCATGCTTAAACAGTTAATTGAGCATGATTTTCCAAATGCATTCAACTAAAATGTTATTGTACCACTCAATACAATAATGAATTATTTATTTTGAAATACAAATGACTGTTAATTTCTCATTATTTAGGTTGTTCAAAATAGGTCAATACAATACAATAATATTTTTGAGTTTGTTTCAGCTTGGTGTTTAGTGAAAAGTAAGATATCAAAGAGAAAAAAATTTAGACATAGAAAAAAATATTGGTGTGTTACAATGAATATTAAATTATTCCTCCCTATGTGTTGTGATCATTATTGGTTTGCAAATCTATTCTCTTAGGATGGTATGAGCTTGGTCTTCCTAGTTTCACATCGGATGGTTTGCAACAGGTCATGACCACATGGAACAGCCCCAAGAGATGATTTAGATCTTTCAGTTCATCTATGCTAAGTTTTTTGGATTTGGTCATTTGAGAGGGTATGGCGTCAGCCATCGGATCGAGACTGTGATTTGACATAGGGCACTTGCCTGTTGAATCACTTTGCAATGGTGGAGAGCTTCATCACATTCAAATGTTGAGGAGGGGCAGTTTTTATGTTGTCAATCTGGTTTTATTTTCCTTGACCCTTAGGGAATTATTTGTCCCAATTCATGATGTCTTTGGGTTTTCCCATTCATCCCTTATAATGCAGTCTTATCTTAATAAAAATTTGAAGGCCTTCAGGCCATTGGAGGAGGTATGAGCTCGGTCAAGTGTCTTTCAAGTCATCTATTTATCGAACATTTTTTCCACACATAGTTAGTTTTTCTTGATAGTCACCCTCTTCTTCTGGTATGGGTAAAGGTTAAATATTCCACCTATGCTGGGGCCTTCTCTAATATCATCTATCTATAATCAACTGTGCTCTTCAGAATGTCATTGAAGACAAATCAGCCTTAAATGGTGTGGATCAATCTCCTATAAAAAGAATAGTAGACATGATGGTCTGTGAGGTTGACCTCATTAGGTTTCTTAGATTTTTGTATCTTGATTATGTTATTTTCCATGTAAGGAAATAATTGTAAAACTTCTCCTTTAATAAGTAATACACTTTCACTACGGCAAAAAAGGCATTTCGCGGCGGTTTTTTTTTCATTTCGCGGCGGTTTAATAAATAATAAATAATAAATAATAAATAATAAATAAATTTAAACAAGAAATAATAAATAATAAATAATAAATAATAAATAAATATAAATAATAAATAATAAATAATAAATAATAAATAATAAATAAATAATAAATAATAAATAATAAATAATAAATAATAAATAATAAATAATAAATAATAAATAATAAATAATAAATAATAAATAATAAATAATAAATAATAAATAATAAATAACAAATAATAAATAACAAACAATAAATAACAAACAATAAATAATAAATAATAAATAATAAACAATAAATAACAAACAATAAATAATAAGTAATAAATAATAAATAATAAATAATAAATAATAAATAATAAATAATAAATAATAAATAATAAATAATAAATAATTAATAATTAATAATTAATAATTAATAATTAATAATTAATAATTAATAATTAATAATTAATAATAAATAATAAATAAATTTAAACAATAAATAATAAATAATAAATAATAAATAATAAATAATAAATAAATATAAATAATAAATAAATATAAATAATAAATAATAAATAATAAATAATAAATAATAAATAAATATAAATAACAAATAATAAATAAATATAAATAATAAATAATAAATAAATATAAATAATAAATAATAAATAAATATAAATAATAAATAATAAATAATAAATAAATATAAATGACAAATAAATATAAATAATAAATAATAAATAATAAATAATAAATAATAAATAATAAATAATAAATAAATATAAATAACAAATAATAAATAAATATAAATAATAAATAATAAATAATAAATAATAAATAATAAATAATAAATTGTAAATTATAAATAATAAATAAATATAAATAATAAATAATAAATAATAAATAATAAATAATAAATAATAAATAATAAATAAATATAAATAATAAATAATAAATAATAAATAATAAATAATACATAATAAATAATAAATAATAAATAATAAATAATAAATAATAAATAATAAATAAGAAATAATAAATAATAAATAATAAATAATAAATAATAAATAATAAATAATAAATAATAAATAAATATAAATAATAAATAATAAATAATAAACAATAAATAAATTTAAACAATAAATAATAAATAATAAATAATAAATAATAAATAATAAATAATAAATAATAAATAATAAATAATAAATAATAAATAATAAATAATAAATTATAAATTATAAATAATAAATAATAAATAATAAATAAAGATAAATAATAAATAATAAATAAATATAAATAATAAAAAATAAATAAAGATAAATAATAAATAATAAAGAATAAAGAATAAAAAATAAATAATAAATAATAAATACTAAATAATAAATAATAAACAATAAATAATAAATAATAAATAATAAATAATAAATAATAAATAATAAATAATAAATAATAAATAATAAATAATAAATAAATTTAAACAATAAATAATAAATAATAAATAATAAATAATAAATAATAAATAATAAATAATAAATAAATATAATTAATAAATAAAAATTAATAAATAATAAATAATAAATAATAAATAAAGATAAATAATAAATAATAAATAATAAATAATAACTAATAAATAATAAATAATAAATAGTAAATAATAAATAATAAATAGTAAATAATAAATAATAAATAATTAACAATTAATAATAAATAATAAATAAAGATAAATAATAAATAATAAATAATAAATAATAAATTGTAAATTATAAATAATAAATAAATATAAATAATAAATAATAAGTAATAAATAATAAATAATAAATAATAAATAATAAATAATAAATAATAAATAATAAATAATAAATAATAAATAATAAATAATAAATAATAAATAATAAATAACAAATAATAAATAATAAATAATAAATAATAAATAATAAATAATAAATAATAAATAATAAATAATAAATAATAAATAACAAATAATAAATAATAAATAACAAATAACAAATAATAAATAATAAATAATAAATAATAAATAACAAATAATAAATAATAAATAACAAATAATAAATAAATATAAATAATAAATAATAAATAATAAATAATAAATAATTATAAATAATAAATAAATAGAAATAATAAATAATAAATAATAAATAATAAATAAATATAAATAATAAATAAATATAAATATAAATAATAAATAATAAATAATAAATAATAAATAGTAAATAATAAATAATAAATAATAAATAATAAATAATAAATAATAAATAATAAATAATAAATAATAAATAATAAATAAATATAAATAACAAATAATAGATAAATATAAATAATAAATAATAAATAAATATAAATAATAAATAAATATAAATAATAAATAATAAATAATAAATAATAAATAAATATAAATGATAAATAAATATAAATAATAAATAAAAATAATAAATAATAAATAAGAAATAAGAAAAAATAAATAAATATAAATGATAAATAAATATAAATAATAAATAATAAATAATAAATAATAAATAATAAATAATAAATAATAAATAAATATAAATATAAATAATAAATAATAAATAATAAATAATAAATAATAACTAATAAATAATAAAGAATAAATAATAAATAATAAATAATAAATAATAAATAAACATAAATAATTAAGAAATATAAAGAATAAAGAATACATAATAAATAATAAATAATAAATAATAAATAACCAGTTACAAATAATATATAATAAATAAATTAAAGTATATTATAAATAATAAATAATAAATAATAAAGGGAACACATGAAAAAGCATGAAAAGGCGTGATAAGGGATGAAAAATCATGAAAATGCATGAAAAAGGATGGAGAAGCATATGAAGAATGAGGTATTAGAAAGAATGAGAATGCATGAAAACTCGTGACAACACTGGAAAACTCCTTAATAATTCAACATAATCATCATAATAACCCACAAAAAACCATTGATAAAGATAATAAGTCATGGAAACCCAAATAAACAGTAATAAATGGAGCTACCGTTAAAACTCGTCAAAATGGTCATAAAGAGACAAAAACATTGGACTCACATTAACGGAGATAACTTAAGATCCGAGAGTCCGTTTTAGATCCGCGACCTGTCAAATCAAAGATCCCAAAACGATCTTCAACCTGAAAGCTGAAAGAGTCCGAATGGACAGTTGGATCGGAAGTTACGACCATTTAAAAAAAAGTTGACGGGGAACAGGTGCTAGAAACGAGCCATTGAAAAACATAACAAACACGATACCCACTAAAAAGGTCATAACATATGATCTATGAGTGCATGTGGGCGCCGCAACCAGTCAAACTGAAGCTCATGGAATGAGCTATGATCTGGCAGGTGGAGGAGGCCAAATTGACATGCGGATCGAAAGTTAGGTCCGTTTGAAGACAAGTTCGACGGGACACCGGTGACGGAAACGGGGTTTTGGAGGCCTTCGGAGGGGTTTTGGGGTCGAAAAACTTGACAGAAGTGCGTAGCTCTCTTCGCTGGCTTCGATTTGATATGTGGTAGAGCTCAAACGGACACTCGGAGCGAAAGTTATGGCCATTTGAAGTTGGAGAACTTTTTTCAACTTTTTTATAACTCTAATATCGTCCACACCTTAGAACGTCTCATGGTTTTGATTATATGTGCCTCTATATCTCTTCATGAGCTTCGATTTGACTGGTCGTGGCGCTTCAACGGACGCCCGGATCAAAAGTTATGATCGTTTTAGTGTTTTCGGGGTTTCTCACGTTTTTTTATTTTTTTCATTTTATTTCACGGCGGTTTTACCGAAACCGCCGCTATTTCGCGGCGGTTTTTTAAAAAACCGCCGCTAATCCTTGAATAAAATTAAAAAAAAATAAAAAAAAAAATTTTAAAAAAAAAATTTTTTTTGCCGTTTAGCGGCGGTTTTTTCGCAGCGGTTTTAAAAACCGCCGCAAAATGCCAGCCCGAAACGCATTTCGCGGCGGTTTTTAAAACCGCCGCGAAAAAAACCGCCGCTAAACGGCGGTTTTCTCGTAGTGTTTGTCCATCCGTTCCTCAAGTCATGGGTGACCCAGATCGCTTTTTTCTTCCATTCAAGGGAGAATTTGTTGTTAATGCCGCTCAATGGGAGGTGTCATGTGATTTAGGGCCTTCCTAGGTGCTTGAAATGGAACTACTACTGTTTTTAGGGTAAGAGAAGTATTATCTACCACATTAATGCCTATACGCAGGGGTGTGGAGACACTAGTCCATTTCATTCAAGTAGGTAGCTACCATATTAGACTCTTCTTTGGTCAAAATAATGGTAGGAGAAATTGCTCCCCAAAAACCTGGAAGATTGAAACATCCTCCCTGAAGAAGCCTCCAAATATCTTCATGTTAACCATTTACCCTTAATTCATCCTAGTCACTCCAAGCATCCAGAAATGCAACCATGATTGGGATGACCATCAATGGGAGGTTGGTGTAGTGGAGCGGAGTAGGTTTTGACAACCAAAAATGTTTCCTAGGTGTCCCCACAAGCTTAGGACCTCGAGAAGATAAATGCTTAGAAGACGTTGGGTGAAAGTAAGCATCTTTTTTCACAGTATCCACAATAGGCGAGTCATCAACGTCGTCGTACTCATCACCATTTTCTGGCCGCAACATGGAAAGTACTCAATGCGAGTATTTGCAATGACCACTTCAGGAATGTATGAGGGCATAGAGGTTCCCAAGGTAATGACCCACATTTTCAGGATTCTCAAAAAAAAGAAATGACAATGGGCACTAACACATAACCAATTATAGTAAGAGAAACTTCCCTAGTTTAGAGGAGCTTCCATAAAGCACTAGGGGACCAGTCGCGAGTGGATGGGTGGCCTTTGAAAAGGTCCCATTACGTCCATGCCATTGGGAAATTAGCCTCAGGGGAATGAATGGTATACTCCCAGAAAGAGCTTCAGTAGCTTGTTCGGACTCCCTTGAGGTCATGACCCCATATTTTACAATTTTCCTCGGGGGGGGGGGGGGGGGGACGAGTGGATTTCAAAGGACTTTTCCTAGACAAGAGTTTCCAACAACTCCCTTTTTCTTATCCTTCAACTTTTCACCATATGCCTTGAAAGTTATCACGAGGGGAACTGGATCAACTAATTGGTCATGGGTATATGATTTAACGCAGGCCTCAGCATTGCTATTGGTCAGGAAGGGTACGAAATCCCCAGAGTTCGGATGTTTGGCCTGGCACTGGGTGTCCTCCTGGGTGAACATCAGCCATAATTGACAAGCTATCATAAGATGCTTCTCTTGACAGAAACTGTTGAGAGTGGGAGGACACAACTTCAAAACATAGTTAAATTGAAGAATAAATTTATAGGGTGAATATCCTTTTCAAATAAGATCTCCGCCAATATGGGCTACCTAGATGCCTTATCTCAAAGAAAATAAGTAACCTTGGTTGACAAATTCTTCAGATGCATTATTCGTAATAGTAGCGGTAGGGAAATCATAAGGATGATAATAGAAATGCTAGTAGATTTTGAGATAAGAAATTAATTTCTACTCATTCTTTATAGTTTTCTCATCTTTCTTATCCTTTAAAGCCCAAACTACCAACATAACCCCACTGGTACTCTGAAGATACGGTTGGAGGGTGGAATGCAGAATTAGTAAGGATTTGATAATGTTATAACCTCCTATAATCAACCAAGAATCATCGATATCATCCCATAACATTAATGGAGCATCACAAGTAAAATTACCTTGTTTAAGAGATGTCGAGGCGGAGGCGAAGGCCAGGGGGTCCAGGTCGGGAGCTGGTATGCGGAGCCGGGAGGCGTAGCCGGGACGCAGAGCCGGAAGGCAGAGCCGGGACGCGGAGCCGGGACGCGGAGCCGGGACGCGGAGCCGGGACGCGGAGTCGGGACGCGGAGCCGGGACGCGGAGTCGGAGAGGGGAGGAGAGGGTCGGGAGGCGGTGGTCGGGGAGGGGAGGACAGGGCCGGGTGTAAGGTTCGGGGAGGTAGGGTTGAATGGGGGGAGCGCCGAGTGAGGAGGAGCCCGAGGAGGAGCCTGATAGTTCGGGCAGTATGTTGTTTTAATACCCACGGTTTTAATAAAACCGTGACATACAAGTTTAAACTGCATCTATAAAGATAATCATTTTCATTTTTAGTTAAAACAAAAAATATGGGAATGGAATTTTAAGGAAGCTTGTAACATTAAAAAAAATAGTAAATATAAAAAAAAATGCAAATGAATTAACATGAAATTTCTTAAATTAAAGTAAATTGAAAGCCAAGAACATGCCATATGAGAATACTTATGTGTAGAGGTTGAGAAGACTAGGATCCTTACTAAAAAAATTGTCATATGCTATATTTGTAGAGATCTACAAGGTAGAGTCTCATCATGCCCTAGTGTTCACCATCACGGGCAGTACAAGTAACATCCACTAGTCATGACCTATCATGCACTAGCATGCGCCCGGTGGGAAGTCCAAGTAGCATCCACAACCCATGACCTATCATGCACTTGCATGTTCCCGATGGCCCATGCAACCAATATTTGTTGGGTCGGGAGGTCCCGTAAACCTAGAGGAGTACTTGTACTAGGTTCCCCCATAAATACCCAAGGCTTCCCATGTGCCACTATTTTGGTACAAGTAATCCAAGAAGTTCAACCATGATAAAAGGTACCATCTATAATAACAAAATGCTAAGATTCCTTAAAACCGGTTTTCCTTACATAAAACAAAGTCCTCAGCCCATAATAGACAAAACCAGCATTAATTTGGTCAATACTATCCACTTTGGCCAAACAACAGATTTCCTAAGAAATTTCTCTCAAGAATTTTTTTTATAAATCATTATAAATCAAGGGTAATCATTCCACTAAAACACAGCCATGTATTTCATGGAAAGTCATATGATGCATTACATCAAACACATGGTGGGCGACATGTAAAACCAATGTGTTTTTATAATTTTAAACAACCCTTACACCACAGATTTAAGAAATCAAGAGTGAAAGTATGATTAATAGCAATCCTCGTGAACATTAAATACCATAAATTTACATTAAAAATTCTTTTAAAATCATCAAGAATGTGTGGTTCGATAAATGACAAAAAATACAAAGAGTCACCTACCTTTATACGGAGCGTGATCAATTTCAGAGGGCATCATCCATGGAATAATACTCTTAAAGACCTATGAAGACATCTTTAACAAATTAGAAACCCAGATACAAAGAATCAAGCAATCTATTGGGACCCCAGAAGTGAGAACACTTACCGACAAGCCATGGGTTAAAAGCACCCAACTGGGTGCGGATGACACATATAGGGCTAATCTTACTCCCAAGATCAAAAGCCCTATAAAGTTTTGGTCATCGATTGAGTGAGGAAGTCGCTCGACCTAGGAGAAATTGCTCAACTTCAATATGTCGTCAACTGGAGGAGGGGGGAGCACGAGGACCAGAGCAGGAGGGGGGATGCGCATGGACCGGAGGAGGATGAGGATGGGGGATGTGCGCCGTCTGGAGGAGGGGTGATGATCGCCGACCGGAGGTGGGTAAGGGGATTCAATTGAAGGAAACACAGGGGAGGGACTAGAGGGGGGGGGAGTTGCAGCCCGACGAGTGAAGGAGATCGAGCAGGGGTAGGGCAAAATATCGGGCCCTCTATTTCGACGGTTCAATAAAAACCGTTGGGGTAGAATTTCTATACCCACGGTTATTAATAAACCATAGGTATAGGTTACCTTGAATCAGGCTATTCCCACGGTTTAAAAAACCGTGGTTATAGCTCTGTGGGGATAACCCCTCTTTCCAGTAGTGAATTTTTGGCAAAGTATGGAATCCCGTAAGACATTTTCTCTACCCGTATGACTTTTTGTGATGTGCATTAAAGAATTTGGAGCACCTGTATGATAATTTCCTTCAGAAAAACTCTGATCTCATATGATGTTTCCCAACCCATATGACATTTTAAACCCCCATAAGATATTTCTTCACTCTCGTGAGACATTTGTGATATGTGTATGACATTTTCAGATCCCGTAAGATGTTTTGTGAATCATGTAGGATATTTTTAATTATGTGATATATTTCTCTTCTCGTAAGACATTTTTCTTGAACCCCTATTACATTTTTCTACGTTGGTCTTTTCTCTATCTCGTAAGATATTGTATCTTATATAACTTTTTGGTTGAGCTTCTCTCATATGATATTTTTCTTTGTAAAATTCTGGGAGCATGTGAATAAAAGAAGTTGTGCACTGTAAGACTATGTTCGATCTCATGTCTCAGCCATGTGGCTTTGATGAATGGGAGATGAAGAGGTTATGGATCATAAGAGAATTTAAAGAGAGTTAAAGACACAACCCATGTGAAAATCTCATGCAAGCTTGCCTTGGAAATCAATACGTTGTTACTGCCACCTAGAGAATGATTGTCGAAAAGTGTTGCATGCGAGTGGAGGTTCTCGAGGAGCGATTGAAAGTTGTCAACATTTTGAAACAAAAATCCCGTTGTCATGTGAATATAAGAAGACAGAGGCATAGAGAAAGTAGGAGGTGTAGATCGAGGGTTATGTCGCGTGTTGCTGGCTAGAGGATTTTTGCATAGAACTGATGTAACTGATAGAAGAAAGAGATGGGGGTTGATTTAGCTATGCTTGGCTAAACCCCCCAAGTGATTGTGGCAGCAGTCGAGATCCAAGGATAATCCTTTCTGAGTCTTTTTTTCGTTCTATCTTTTTGTATTTCTCTAGTTTTGAATTTTTAAATGAAGTTCTTTTTTTTCTTTCTCAAGTGATTTTTCTTCTTAACTATTCTAAATTGTTGTTTAATTTATGAAAGTAAAGTTCTTGTTCTCACTGTTTAAACTTCTTTGGTGAGACCTTGCATTTGAGCCTAATGAGTTCAGTCAGGTTCAATTGCTTGGATGTCTTTGAGCATTTAAATCACCTTCATAAGAGGGTTAACCCCATAATGAGGTCTCGGTATGGTATTTAGGCAGATTTTAGGTATTCACTTGGAGGTCTTTGGGTGGAATTGAGTGATTCAATTAGAGAATCCAATTAGACAAGAAATGAGTGTCTGAAGGATCAAAACTTGTCCATAAGTGGTGTCATTAAAATATTGTTTTCATGCTAAAATCATCCTTTCTCATTTCTTTTAGTTAAATATATTTTAGTTTAATTTAAATTTAGTTCAAACTCGTTTAAATCCCCATTTAGTTTTTATTTTCAAAAACAGAAAACAAAGTGACGGTTTGCTAACTTAGTATGTAACCTCCTTAAGAGACAACCCTGTGATTGATATATTGCATTTCTAGGGGGATAAAATTTGATTGATGTTCCACGACAAAAGCCTCGTCATCATCTATATAAACAGGCCAAATCCATTTGTGATAGTGTGTGTTGTTCTTGTCGATTCTCCCAAAGCTCTCTTCCCCTTCTTCGTCTGTCATCGTGAGATTGTAGGAGAATCTCACCCCAAGTGTTGGGTGATTCATCATCTCATGGATACACACCGGAGGAGGGAGTCCTTTAGTTGTTTCTCAAGGGTCTTCGTCAAATAGTGTGATTGAAGATAGGAGTTGCGGCCATTTGTCGGTGTAAGGTACATGAGTTCTTTATTTTATATTATACATTGTTTTGATTTCAATGCATGGAAATCTTTGTTTAGGTTTTCTTTATGTCTTTGGCTAATTGGATAAGTGTTGCTCAATCCAAAGAAACCTTTCATGGGAAGCCTCCCCAAGGCTGATATAAATAGGTCAAGGCTAGTGAGATGACATGTATGATTTCTATTGATTCACCAGAACCTCTCTTCTCCTTCTTCCTTTGCCATTAAGAGGTACTAGCATATCGTGGACGTAAGATGGATCCAACCTAAGTGTTGGATGATTCGTCAGCTTGTGGATACACCTCAGAGGAAGGAGTCATTTGGTTGATTCTCAAGGATTTTCGTCCAATGGTGTGATTGAAGATTGGAGTTGTAGGCATTGTCGGTGTAAGATGCGCGTGTTCTTCATATTGTTTATGTATGGTTTCAATTTCATCTCATGAAGATCTAGGATTAGAGTTTCTATAAGTCTCTCATTGCTTGAATAATTGTTATTTGATCCTAATAATTCGGACACTTGTGTTGTTTAAGATATATATTTTTAAATTCATTTTGTTTTTTTAATATTGATTGTCATTATTATTTATTTATTTTTCTTATAAAGAAATAATTTATGATGACCATCACAAAACATTATATTTATTGAATCTTGATTTAAAAAATGATATATATTTACATTCATTACACAGAATAAAATAAAATCATTTTGGTGAATCAATTGCATTCTTTTTAGAGAATTAAATATTTTTTTAATAAGTATTCACATCTACTTCACGGAATCAAATAAAATTATTTGATCTAGATTTGTGCTGTCTTCAAAACTAGTAACATGATTATTAATTCCTGATTTACTTCATATATATATTACATATAAGATCAATGAGAAAATTCCTTGTCAAAGTAGTTGAAAAACTACAGTTCAGCACCTTAAATAAATTAATTAATTAATAAACACTCATAATTCCCGGTGGATGGCTGTCGATCCGACTCGCGTGACGTAACCTCTGATCGCACACGCTTTCAAAGTGGGGCCTACGGTCCGACCCCACGATCCGCTTTTTCTTCGCATGCAACCCGGCTGAATCCGGTCTAAACGGATGAGGCCGGTATTTTTTGATCTGTTATTATTTATTTTGTGGATTAAAATTTAAAAATTCGATTCATTTTTATTAAAATTATAATTTTTTAAATAACTTTAATATTATTTAAATAATATTTAAAGAAGTATTTATAAATATATATACATATATAATGTATTGAAAGTTACCGAACAGTCATTGTGCAGTATAAAAAATTAAAAAAAAAAACATCACTAAATCAATTTATTAGGTTTGCGTACAAGGATCTAAAATTGTATTATTTATATTTAAGAGCCATTAATTTCATTTAAAGCGTGTGGAGCTTTTATTAAGTGGAGTATCTATTTATATTTTAACCACTGCTGCCGCGGCGTATGGACCGTCGGATGTGGCGTCGCCCACGTGGACCACTAACATCACGATCATCGAACCACATGAGTCGCCACGTGGACCACTAACATCACGATGACGTACGCGCGGAAGAATCTGCCGATGATTGCGTCACACCCGATAGTACCCTCCGCAACGCTCGAGCAGACGTCACCGATGGATCCCGCCATCAGCTTTTCCGTCTGTTTTTTATTAATGCTTACTTATTCCGTATTATTTATTTTTTGGAAAAAAAAAATCTCTATGGAGGTTGCGTCACGATGGGGTTATTCGAGTCCACGTCAAATTAAAGATGACGTAACCACCATTTATTACCCGTCGCCCCGCCCGTTGGAATATGTTTCGTTTCCCCACGCTCGGGATTCTGCGGTGTTTTCACTCGCGAAACCGCCGGCTGATGGTATTTGGAAAACAAAAACGACGTTGGGGGTCGTAAAATTACAGCAGTGCCCTTCTTCAACGCTCATCGCCGGCTGACGTAAGATGCCACTCCCAGCGTATATAAAGCCCCGCCCCGGCAGAAGGTTGTAAAATTACAGCAGTGCTCGTCTCCGCTTGTAGCATCGATGCAGGGCGTGCGGAACTGCCGGAATATTTCGGACGGCGGCGTCAGGCTGGAGCTGAGGACGAGCGCGGCGTCGCCGCTGGCGATCGACGCAGGGGAGACGGTGGAGATGCGGATCCAGCGGCTGCAGTCGGAGAGCCCCGTCGTGATATTCACACGCGCCGCTTGCTGCATGTGCCACGTCATGCGCCGCCTCCTCTCCACCGTAGGCGTACACCCCACCGTCATCGAGCTGGACGAGGAGGAGATCGGGGCCCTGGCCTCGTCGGCGCCGTCCTCCGACGGCGCCGCCCTTCCGGCGCTGTTTATCGGCGGGGCGCGCGTCGGCGGCCTTGAGAGCCTCGTGGCGCTCCACCTCAGTGGCCACCTGGTTCCGAGGCTCGTCGAGATCGGCGCGATAGTGTCGTGATTTTCTCTCCGATCCGGGGGTTTATTGTAATTTTGAATATCTAACTAGCAAATAATTTGCCTATCCTTTATTGCCTTTTTCCAACTAGATTGTCATTTTTTTTTTTTTTACGAAAACCTTTAAAATTTACGAGGTAATACCTTAAATGTCAACGTTTTTTAAATATTTTTTCTTAATTGTAAGTAAGATTTTTTTTTTTAGATTTTTAAGTAAGATAAATATAAGGTTAATATTATTTTAAAATATGTTGACGTTTACTAAATATGATGCGTTCAGTTCTTAATTAAATATTTAATTATATTACTTTTTAAAAAGCGTCGTGGTTTTTCTTATCATAAAACAAAGAATCATAAAATAATGTTTTTTATTATCTTCTTTTGATGAAAAATACTTTATTTATGGAAAATACTGTGCATTCCAACCGCACAATCACATAAAATGAGCCCAAGTATGTTATTTTTACCCTGTTTTTGGGTTTTTTGTCTCACAAATGTGGGATCTCTCATCTTGAGGATAATTTTGGGCGATTTCCTTTCTCAGAATCTCTTCTTTTCATGGTCTTGGAGTATTTGGAGTTCTGATCGATGGTATTTGACTCCCATGTCTCCTCCCCTTTTTTGTTCATTCTTTATACCTTAATAAAACTTAAAGCTGGGTTTGGAAAAAATTGAGCTTTTAGGACCAACAAATTCATATTTTAAATTATATATATGTTTTAAAAATTGAATATTACAATAAATATCTTATCATATATATTGATTGTTCTTTTGATATTAATGTGATAACGTTTTCGACCAGGGTGATAAGATTGTCCAATTTCAATGTTCAAAATATTGTATTTTCATATAGTTAAAAAACAATTGTAATAAATCAGAAAAACAATAGTAATGAATCAGAAATTCACCCAATCAAAAACATTATAATAATAATGATTGAGATAAGAAACAACGATCACAATTGACCCTTACTAGGGGCAAGGAGTGGACAACATATCGGTGGAGAATGGGTGCATGGAGTAGTGATATTTAGCTTGTGTGGTCGGAGTCCACGAAACCATACCGCTACATCCGTTGCCACCAAACCATACCGCTACCGCTGAACCCCCTCCAGTCTAAGATATACTCCCCATTCCCTTTCTTTACCTCTCTCTCACACCCTCATCCTCAACACTCCCTCGCACACTCACACCCTCAGCCCCGCACGCTGACATGCCCTACAACATTGCCCCATATGGTTACATCTCTTAGCCATTCAAAACGACACGACCTACACACACCACTGTAGGGTTTTTATTTTCTTATATTCATCACCCTCTCATGGGCAGCATGAGAGAGTGTTTTTCTTTATTATATGGGAAGTGTGATGAAGTGGAATTGGATGTGGTAAAATAGTTCATAAGCACCAATTATACTCTATTGGGAATTGTTTCGCCCAAAAAAACATAAAAAACAATTAGTTTTTAACTCAAACCCCAAAATGACCTTCCCTTGTGATGGCGGGTCATGCATACATGATAAATAATTTCTGAGATAATGCATTATTACTAAATAAGACATAAGCATTCAAAATCATAAACACAACACACTACAAAGTAAACATAACCATACCCAACAGTAAAAATCGAATTGATTCCTAATACATACTAGAGTTTAATCAAAGCTAAAGGTGACAACATGATGAGAAGACAATATGGATGAGTGCATAAGGAATACAAATATACAAGAATAAAGTTAACCAAAAATATCAACTTTTTGTCACCCATCTCTACGTGACAAAGAGGGTTTCCCCCCAACTTGTCACCTCCTCCGTGCCCCACTAAAAAGGTACCATGAGTCTGCTACCTAAAAGTAGTGCCTTTACTTCATCCATGTCAGAAAAAACGAGGTATGCATACACCCAAAAGGTGTATGTAAGGTTCGAGAAAGACATGCCCAGTAGAATCCCACCACATTCCCAAATTAACAACTTTATAAATTATTCCAATTCATGCATGTTTAAACTACATATATGAAAGTTTTACCTTTGTTCTTTAGGAAAAACAAATCACAAGAGTTATCATATACAATGTTTGAAATAATGAAATAGGCGTGGTAAAATATTTTTTAATAAATAATGATATGAAGGATAGAAACAGTTAAAAAAACAATCATGGGTAGGTACCGAGGGGACAAAATAGGGAAAATCTAAGATCCTTCTCCTAAATAAGTCCATAACTAATATCCAAATCATCATCATATACATAATTACAATGCACTCTATATCCAGTTGTGCATATATCACTATCTAGAGCTTCATCCTAAGCTAGTGAGAAGCCCATAATGAAATTATTCAGAGTCTCATCATGACAAGCCACTCAAGCCGGAGTCACATCATTATTAAAAGGCAAGACACAAGGTAAGGAGTGTTTTCTCACAACATAGCTTATAACTTGTCCTAGGAACCCATCCCAGTACCCAATTCATTTCCTTGTGAAGTTTTTCATTATAGTTCAAGTTTTTAAGTTATCCAAATACAATTCATGAATTCATCCCTTTTATTAGCCTTTATACTTATCAATATGATAGTTCCATGAATCTGAATTTCACAATTAAAAGGGAACACCAAGGGAAAGGGGAGTTCATGAAACATCCATCTTAAAGGAATTAAACAATAATTTTAAACATGGGAATCCTAGATAAGAAACACATTATTAAATCTTTATAATTCATATCTAAACATTCTTTGAAACAATTCCATTAAATTCAATGAAAACTAGTTTAGGAATTCCTACAAACAACTTATGGGAATCAAATTAAATCAAAGAATTCTTGATATCCAATTGCATACTTTCTCAAATCTTTTGAAAACAAGGAAGAGACAATAATATAGTTAACAAAGACCATAAAAATTTACCAGCATAAATTTAATACTACTCATAACACTAATTAAATAAATCAACCACATATGGTTTATAAGGTTAAAGGATTAACATAGGTACACCTGCCAGTAATCATTGAATTCATTGTCAATGGTTGTTAAAATACCAAAATAGAAGAGGAATTACTAACAATATAAGGCTCCGAAGGGTGATATCTTTATTAATGATCAGCAGATATTATTAACCAATGATAATGGGTGTCCCTTGATCCTATGAAACCCAACACACATGCATGAATCATATCTTATAAAATTTGGATAGTCCTTTATGTTTGACCATATATTTAAGGATGATATGTCATGCTAAGCTTCACTTGGGATCCGAGAACCTCTTGAATGCATTTCAAAAATCTAGAGGTGATATAGGGATCTCTATCAGAAAAAATTACGGAGGGTACCCCATGCAAATTCACTATCTCATGCACATACATTTTCCCAAGATCCCTGAGCTTCATGTTGTCCTTAATTGGAAGAAAATGGGATAATTTAGTCAGTTGGGGAATAATTTTCACTACTATAAAAATAACTTATAGCCACAGACCTATAGCCACAGTTTAGTTGGTTCGTGGCTATAGGTTAAGATATAGCCACGATTATTAGAAAACCGTAGTTTTAGAATAGATAAAGCCACAGTAAAACAGATCCCGTGGAAACAGTGATTCCTCCCTCATCGCGACTCATCTCCCACCCGCAATCCCTTCCCTCGTTCGACTCATCTCATCTCCCACCTGTAATCCCCTCCCTCGTCGCGACTCATCTCCCACCCTCAAAACCATCCTCCCTCGTCATTGATCGATCGATTCTCCCTTGGTCGATCCTCGCTGGATTCTCCATTTGGTTCCTCCATCCCCCGCGCAATCCCTCCCATCCCCTTCATCGTGCATCCTTCTCCCTCGGCCGATCCTCGCTGGATTCTCCAGTGCTAAAATAGGGACGATTTAAATTTCTCGGTTCAAGCTTCCTCGTCTTTGAAGGTTCTGTTTTGCTGTAAGAGGCGTAAAAGTCTCTTTTTCTCGTTGCAGTCTTTGTTCTTTGAATATCCCACTGTGGTTGTAAGAAGGCGTGGTGATCTCGTCTTTTTGGTAATTCCAGTAGTTGCGCCTCCTCAAATGTGACCCCTTTAGTTTTAGTACTTGCTCATTTTGGAGATGCTCACCTCTTGTGGAAATGATGAGTCATGGTTAAGTTTGTCATTTGGTAGAATTCTTCTGTGGGTTTTCTCATGTGTCAGTGGTTTCTGGTTTGGGTTGGAAGTTCTCATGCCGGTCTATACTGGTTGGTTTAAGCTGGTCAGTTCTTAAATGGTGGGGAGACCCACCATAAATCTTGTCGTGCCTTCTTCGAGGTTTGGTCTGTGCGGCGGTTCCCTCTTGGATCAAGTCAGCAGTTCCAGTGTTAGCCCATGCTAAGAGTCTCAATGTTGGTTGTGCTAGTCGGGTTCTTGTGGTGGGGGAGAACCCTCCTCGTTTCCTGATGGTTCTTCTCTTTTCAGTTTCCCTCAGAGTTGGTCGGGTGTGACTGATGGAGTGAAAAGCCACGCCGAGTTGTGATTTTGTTGGCCTCATTTAGTTTCGAACTCGAGTTTGTTTCCTCGTTTGGCTGTGTGACTTTCTGGGGGCAAAAAGTTTTTGTGGTGGGGAGAATTGTCACACCCGAACTTTTAAATTAATATTATTTTATTATTTTATCAGACTTTAAAACTTTCTATCGTATTGCGGTCCAAGCCTGTTTGAAATTTTTGCACTTTTTTTTTATGAATGAATGCTTTTCCCTTGACGGCATTCGATGCATGGGCAGAGCGTCTTCAAAGCCGCGCAACCTTGCTCGGGTCACCGTGTGGCCTGCCTCATGTACAAGGCAAATAAATAAAGTGAGTTCTAATGAGTTAGTTTAATAATTATAATAATGGTTATTGTTGTTATTATTATTATGGTTAATAATATTATTATTATAAAGTTTATTATAATTATTATTATGTTATGAACAATATTATTATTATTATTATTATTATTATTAGAGTTCGTTAAAATTATTATTATGTTCATTATTACTTGTTAATATTTTTATTTATTTTGCATTCATCTTTCTTCTTCTTTCTTTTCTTCTATTTTATTTATCTCTTTTATTATTATTATTATTATTATTATTATTATTATTATTATTATTATTATTATTATTATTATTATTAATATTAAAAAACGGCAAAAACCTATTCTACCCGAGCCCCCCCCCCATTTCCCTTACCCCCGTCGCACCCCCCCTTGCGCTTCCCATTCGCAGCGAACGCCCCCCCCCCTCCTTCCCCTGACCTTGTCGCGCGCCGCCGCCGCCCTGCTGCTCCTCCGACGAGCCATCCCGCCGCCCTGCTCTTCCTCTCGGCGGACCGCCTCATCCCGCCCTGCTCCATTCGACGGACCGCTTCGCACCGGCCGAACCCAGCGCACCTCCCTCTCCTAGCCGTCCTCTCTTGGCCGCATCCCCTTTCCGACACTGCTCACCTCCGACGCGGCCCTCGGGTGGTCACTTCTTCCCCCTTCCCAAGGTTTTCATTATTGTGTTTTTATTTTGGGGTTTCAGTTTTCTTTTCCAGCTTTTAGGGTGTAAATTAGGGTTCTAATCTTGAGCGTTGTTGTTCGATTTCATGATTTAGGGTTCATCCTTGTTTCCTTTTGGTGCGAAAATGGTGCAATTGAAGTTTCGCACCGAAATTCGGAAGTTTCGACACCGAAGGTAGGTGTTCCCGTGTATAAGTGTTTGATGAATTAATTCCCTTGTTCAGTTAATTTGGCATACTCTTTTATTTGTTTACTTGGTGCGGATTTGGTTTTAGCAAAGGTTCATTATGATTTTGGTTTTAAAAATAGTTTTTCTCACTTGAAATTGGGTGGTTTCACATGCAAATAATTGTTCTTATTGAGTTTATATTGTTTAATTAATTTGACATGTTCGTTTACTTTTGCGCGTGGTGCGAAGTTGGTATTTGATAAAAATCAAACAGGTTTTTATTTTTAAAGTGTCTTATTTTTGGGAATTTGGGTATGGTCCATGTGTTAAGCCTTGGTGTACACCTTGGTAATGTTTTATAAATTATGCAAATGACTTATTTCATTGTGCAAGTGATGCGAAACTAGTTTTTGAAAGATTTTGATATGCGTTTGGGTTGGAATGAGTTTCTTAATGTGAATTTGCGTATACTTTTTGTGTAAAACCATGTTGTGCCTCTTGCAGGTGTTTTATAAATTGTACAAATGGTTTATTTAGTTTTTCAAATGGTGCGAATCACATTTTCAATGGCACTTATGGTGAAAATGGATTTGGGTGTAGGTTTTTAAAAGGGAAATGCATAATTTGGTATGTTTGGGTTGTTGTGTATTTCTAATGTAAATCGTAAATGGTTTAAACAATGAAATATATGTTTTGAAATTGGTTCCGGTTTATGTGACAATTTGGAAAGGCCTTTGGAAATGGTTAAATTGATTATGTGCTTTTCTTTTGATACTTTAAATGGGTTTCATGAGTTATGCAAGCAGTGTGAAATGTATTTTCAAATGGTCTAGTGTGCGTTTGGGGTTTAAAGAGTGTTTTTGGTGTAATTCTTTTTTTTTTGTGCTAACCTTGAAGTGTTTAATAAGTTGTTTAATTGTTTTACTAATTTATATGTGTAGTGCGTTGGGCCTTGCTTCGTTGGTTTTGGGTCGCGCGTGTCAAGGCATCCTACATGTACATGCATAGGGTAAGGCATATATATATATATGCCCTCTTTGTACATATTCCCTCATGGCGCGGGGAATATGTGCAATGCAGCTAGGGGTGTGTATATATATATATATAAATGCATGTGCGTGTATGCGCCAAGTGTCGGTTCGAGTGGCCATCTACAAATAACGACAAGTTTGAGGTAGGTCCTCTATGCCCATGCCTTTAATTTGAGATTCATAATTGCTTGCTTGTTTTAAAAATATGTTTTACATTTACGCTATATACCCATGCTATGAAATCGGGTTACGGTTGCTAGAAATGATTATGACTTTGCTTTGGAAATTGAAATGTATTTTTAATGCTATCAGTCTTAAGTGACCTTTTCTTGAAAAATTGATTTCCTAAGTGGTTTTGAATTAGTAATGTGTATTTCCGAAGGTGTTTGGCCTTTTGGCCGGTAAATTGTAAAAAGTATTCACTTTATGTAATAAAGCCCGTTTGGAACCTTAAGAACGTTTTATGAAAAAGAAAAACCTCTCTTGAGGCACGCCCCCTTGGTTTTAGAAAATGATTTGTATGTTGGAAGTGTTATGATGTGCCTAACGTTAAAGTTTATGCATTGTGTGACGTGAAAGAGGGGGAAAGTGCTTAAGGAGGGAGAACAGTGGTGAGATGTTGAATGAGTTTTAGAAAAATAAAGTGTTATGTATATATATGTTTGCTTGATAAAGAGAACTCACCACTACTTGAAATAGAGCACAATGGGAAACCTGGGTATCTAGGTGGGTGACCAGGACTAGTACGCTAGATGACACGACATGAGTTTCTCCCGGTTCTTCTAGCAGGATTGACGCAACAACACTAACTAAACATATGAATTCTGAGGGTCGTGGTCTTCTAAGCCACGTTTTCTGAGGGTCGTGGTCTTCTAAGCCACGTTTCACCGAGGTACGAGGTCTCTAGGTTCCCACTTGTTCTAGCCGCCTATAGGGTTTGTCCATGGTGCTCATTTGTGACATGCTGCTTGCGATGTAACTTTCTTTTCAGTTGTTTCATACTTGATATTTTTTTTTGTGAAAACCACATTTTAATCCAAACTGGTTTCTTTTAATTTAAAACATTAATGCATGAATGAAACCTATTTGGAAGTGAAATGATTTACTTGGTAATGCAAACTCGTTACTTGAATTTGAAAAGAAGGAAAACACTATTTTATTATATCTTATTTTTCAAACTGGCATGATTGGATTTCTTACTAAAGGCAGGGCATAGGACGTGGTTACATTTTTGGCATTCCTACTGAGCATCTTGGTGCTCACACCTACTCTACTTTTCAGTTGCAGGTTTTAGCCTTAGGTCACTGTTGGGAGCGAGTGTGGTTTACGCTCCGCGTTGACCCACGAGGTCACTTGAGGTATGTCACGTCGCTTCTTTAAATTTCCTTTCTCCGCTGCCAAGTTGTTCAGTTTTTTTTTCTTTATTTATATGCTTGTTCAGTTTATGTTTATTTATCTTGTTATGGGCCAAACCGTTCCCAACTGGTTTATTTTGATGCCCGACACTAGTTGCCAGCCCGTGGGGATCGGGAACGCCCTTCGGGCCATGTCGCGAATCGGGTCGGGCGCCGGGTCGGATGACGGCCCGACCTGGTTCGTGAGAAAATGGTATCAGAGGGAGGTTGAGTTTGTTCTTGTTATTTGGGATGTCTGGTAGATTGGAGATAGGGCTGTCGGTACTCGAGGGGTAGGTGCGGGAAGAGCGTCGCGAACTCTTGCTCGTTCCAATCCTCGAGTAACCAGGGGTAGTTCGGGATTTAAGTTTTTGATTTTGGTCTATGTGGATGGAGGATGACTGCAGGAGTAAATCAGTATTGTGCGCGGTCTCACATGGAGTAGAGACCCATGTGATGCCCGAGAGTACGGTTTGACACTCCTAGTGGTTGGCGCTTGCCTAGGGCATGGTCTGCTAAACCATGCAGCCGGGCTAGACGCGACCACTAGTTCTCCATCCAGGTAATTTAGTGTTGGTAATGACTTGGTTCTGCTTTGGTTTGACGTGAAAGGGTTTTAAGATGAAAATGGACTTTGGGGTTGCTCTTATTTTCTCATGGTGATAGTTTGACTTGATTTTTTAACATGTTTCCCTTGGATCAGGATTTTAGAATTTGGTGTTTGATTTGTTGAAAACGGATTTGTAAAAAAACGAAATGGATTATTTAAATTTTAAGTGTTCTATTTGAAAATGAAAAGCATTTTGACATTTTGTTTTGAATTTTTGAAATGGATCTTGGATAAAGTTATTTTTGAAATATTTTCAATGTCTTGTTTTGAAAGCGGAAGGGCCTTGTTTGGTCCATTGGTATTCCTATGGGTGATCGCATGTGCATGCAGATGTGATTAGTGGACAGTTGGCAGATCGAGTGGATGAGTGCTTGAGCTAGCACAAGGATATGTATGTGTGAGACTTTATGGAATACCAATGGTGGGTATTTAAGTTGTTCTGTTTGCTGAAAAAAACGGTCTTCGAAAAGGGTTTTTCAAATGTTTAGAAAAGTGAGTGAGAAATTGTTTAGTGTTCTCTTTTCGTGTTGGGTATTCTTTTTCGTGGGTTCTTGCTTTTTGACATATTGAATTGTGGTTGGAATAGTGATCTGAGTTTGAGCTTTCATTTGTGATTGAAGTGTGAAATTTTGATTTGTGATGAGTTTTGATTCAGATTTGTGCCTCTTGTTTTGAATATGCTGCCCAGAAAAGTCCCAGAAGTTTCTAGTGAGCCTCTTCTAGTTGTTGGTTCTACCCAGACTCTTAGCAGAGTGGTGGAATTGAAATCTTTTCGGTTGTTGTCCAGCTTCCGTGGTGATCGTGATCTATCGAAGGTAGCGGACTGTCATGGTGAAATCGTTGGTATTTTCAGGTTATTGGAAGCTCCCAAGGCTATGAGAGTTCATGTTGGTTCGAGTCCGTTTGAAGGTGCAACTTTGGATTGGCGGGGGAGATAATCCTAGCGTCGTTGCATGATGATGTGTCTTGGAAGGTGTTTAAGACCACTCTCATCCGATGGTTTATACCCGAGGAAGTGAAGGCGAGGAAAGTGGAAGAACTAGTGAGTGTCGAGTAAGGCCAACGAGCAGTGAAGGCCTATGTGAGGCATTCCAAGGGGTCGATTCCATTTTCTCCGGAGGTAGCGTCTTGGAATTAGTTAAAGTTTCTCTTGTGTGGGGTCTTTGTCCAGGGTTCCAGGACCATTTCTTTTTGGTGTTTGGGAAGGTTCCCCATCCGGTGACGAGAGCGAATCGGAGGAACCTGTCTCAGACAAGTCTTCTTGTCAATCCCATCTTCTATTAGTTGGGCGACCCCCTTTGCTTCTTGTGTGCTCGGTTTGGGTACTTTAAGTCACCTTGTCATCATCCTTCGAAGACTTGCCGTCGGTGTGCCATTTGGGAAACTTAGAGAGGTTTCGCTAGCGGCTTCGTCGGGAGGAGTCTCGACAGGAGAATGTCAGCTCCTGACTGCGGGGCAGCAGATGCTTCAAGACATCAGAGCTCCTGCCACAGGTCTCGGAGTGAAGCCTTTCACGCAGTCAGGAATCATTGGGTGTGGGTCACATTGGTCTAACTTTGGTCTCCAGTGCTAAAATAGGGACGATTTAAATTTCTCGGTTCAAGCTTCCTCATCTTTGAAGGTTCTGTTTTGCTGTAAGAGGCGTAAAAGTCTCTTTTTCTCGTTGCAGTCTTTGTTCTTTGAATATCCCACTGTGGTTGTAAGAAGGTGTGGTGATCTCATCTTTTTGGTAATTCCAGTAGTTGCGCCTCCTCAAATGTGACCCCTTTAGTTTTAGTACTTGCTCATTTTGGAGATGCTCACCTCTTGTGGAAATGATGAGTCATGGTTAAGTTTGTCATTTGGTAGAATTCTTCTGTGGGTTTTCTCATGTGTCAGTGGTTTTTGGTTTGGGTTGGAAGTTCTCATGTCAGTCTATACTGGTTGGTTTAAGCTGGCCAGTTCTTAAATGGTGGGGAGACCCACCACGAATCTTGTCGTGCCTTCTTCGAGGTTTGGTCTGTGCGGCGGTTCCCTCTTGGATCAAGTCAGCAGTTCCAGAGTTAGCCCATGCTAAGAGTCTCAATGATGGTTGTGCTAGTCGGGTTCTTGTGGTGGGAAGAACCCTCCTCGTTTCCTGACGGTTCTTCTCTTTTTAGTTTCCCTTAGAGTTGGTCGGGTGTGACTGATGGAGTGAAAAGTCACGCCGAGTTGTGATTTTGTTGTCCTCATTTAGTTTCAAACTCGAGTTTGTTTCCACGTTTGGCTGGGTGACTTTCTGGGGGCAGAAAGTTTTTGTGGTGGGGAGAATTGTCACACCCGAACTTTTAAATTAATATTATTTTATTATTTTATCAGACTTTAAAACTTTCTATCGTGTTGTGGTCCAAGCCTGTTTGAAAATTTTGCACTTTTTTTTGATGAATGAATGCTTTGCCCTTGACGGTATTCGATGCATGGGCAGAGCGTCTTCAAAGCCGCGCGACCTTGCTCAGGTCACCGTGTGGCCTGCCTCATGTACAAGGCAAATAAATAAAGTGAGTTCTAATGAGTTAGTTTAATAATTATAATAATGGTTATTGTTGTTGTTATTATTATGGTTAATAATATTATTATTATAAAGTTTATTATAATTATTATTAAGTTATGAACATTATTATTATTATTATTTTTATTATTAGAGTTCGTTAAAATTATTATTATGTTCATTATTACTTGTTAATATTTTTATTTATTTTGCATTCATCTTTCTTCTTCTTTCTTTTCTTCTATTTTATTTATTTCTTTTATTATTATTATTATTATTATTATTATTATTAAAAAAAGGCAAAAACCTATTCTACCCGAGCCCCCCCCCCATTTCCCTTACCCCCGCCGCACCCCCCCTGCGCTTCCCATTCGCAGCGAACGCCCCCCCTCCTTTCCCTGACCTTGTCGTGCGCCGCCGCCGCCCTGCTGCTCCTCCGACGAGCCATCCCGCCGCCCTGCTCTTTTTCTCGGCGGACCGCCTCATCCCGCCCTGCTCCATTCGACAGACCGCTTCGCACCAGCCGAACCCAGCACGCCCCCCTCTCCTAGCCGTCCTCTCTTTGCCGCATCCCCTTTCTGGCACTGCTCACCTCCAGCGCGGCCCTCGGGTGGTCACTTCTTCCCCCTTGTCAGGGTTTTCATTATTGTGTTTTTATTTTGGGGTTTCAGTTTTCTTTTCCAGCTTTTAGGGTGTAAATTAGGGTTCTAATCTTGAGCGTTGTTGTTCGATTTCATGATTTAGGGTTCATCCTTGTTTTCTTTTGGTGCGAAAATGGTGCAATTGAAGTTTCGCACCGAAATTCAGAAGTTTCGACACCGAAGGTAGGTGTTCCCGCGTAATCTGTAGCTTTTAGGAGGCATTTTATATGTTAATCCCTGATAATTCCAAATAAAAAAGTTGAGGGAGGATCCCCCTATCTCACCCATTGGGTATGACCGATGTATCTTTTGTGAGACCCACTAATAATGAAAGAGAGTCTTGATTTGTAGATAAGGTCTTGAATAAGCTTAATAAATATGGTTGAGAAACCAAAACTGTCTAGGAACTTAAAAAGTGAAATCCTAGATAAGAGTGTCAAAATCTTTAGAGAAGTCAATATTTAAATCAATATTTCTAGGCTTGGATCTCCTCTATAATATATTCACACATTTAGAGTTAGTATATAAATAATCCTTCACTTCCATGTATAAGCACCAACTAATTTAGAGAAACAACGAAACTTACAATAGCGCCCAAACTTATAATAGTCACCTTACTGATGAGCTTATGAAGATTATTTTTCACAATGATAGGCTTATAGTCTCCAACATCAAGGTAATGTTCAACCTTTGGAATGATGGTTATTAATTGAGAGTTGTTACCTAAAGGAAGAAATTATAGTCTAAAAAATTATTGAACAACCTGTACAAGTTCCAAATGAGTAACATCCCAAAATTGAATTAAGAAGTGATTAGAGAATCTATCCAGTTCAGCTACACTATCCTTATTATGAGATAAAAGTACCTATTTAATTTCATCCTTAGTAGGTAAGGCAGTGAGAAAGGAATTCTTACTCAAGACTTGCAATATTAAATAGAGGTTCAAAGTGACTGAACAAGGCATTGTATATACTCCCCTAATTATTAAGAGTCTCTCTATTCACCTTAATTATGGTGAACTTTTTTATATTCCTTATTTTCTTATTCATGGCGTGAAAAAATTGAGTGTTTCTATCACCCTATTTGAACCATATTAAATGAATACACTTTATAAGAATCCTCTTATGTGTAAGAATGAGCTCGTTAATCTCAAATTTCAGTAGAAATTCCTCAGATGAGGGGGTATCAAGGTTAGAATAACTATTTTGAAATTTTAAAATATCATCCACAAACTACTTGATTTACTCATTCAATTTGGTGAATTTATCCCTGGTCTATCCTTTGATAGAATATTTAGTAGCTTTAAGCTTTAACATGAGACTTTGGAAAGCATTTCCTTCAAATCTCCTCATCCATTTCTATTGTACAATTTCACTGCATTCCTTAAAAATGGAGCCAAGCATTACTGAATTTAAAAGGGATAGCATGTATCATTTCATTAGTGGATAAACACAATAGAAGTGGGTGGTGATCTGAGTAAACATTGTGAAGATCTATACAGGATAAGATAGAATCCATATGAAGTCCATTAAGGTAAATAAAGGCCTTATCAATCCTGCTAGACTGCCTTCTATTAACAGTGTATCTGGTCCAGGTGAACTCAGCTCCTTAAGAATAAATTTCATAAAAGAGTCCATGATCAATTACTCTCTAAAATTCTATGTCTATGACATGAAAAAAATTATATATATTTATTTCATCAAGACTAAGAATTGAATTAAATTCCCCTAACAGAAACCAATTACAAGATGGAGGCACTACTGTAAAGACTACTTTTGGGAAGTCTGTCATTGCTACTTTTTTATCGGATTGATTGTTCATTTTTGTCACCCCCCTTTTTAAAAATTATTTATTATGCCTCTGGATTCCATGTATTATTTATTTTTTCACCATTGGTGTTGCAACTTTTTTTATGCAGGTTTGGTTCAATGCATACAACATTAGAGGCAATCCATGCTATCATTTTTGGAAATTGTTGCTCAAGATGGTCGAATTGATTGGAGTCTAACAATATAGAACTTTATTATTTTTTGTTTGCTCTAAATTCTGAAATATCTATCCTATATTATCCACTTCTTTTTTTCTCTAGGTAAGTTTCTTTGATCATTAGTACATTCTGAGAAAGTTCTATAACACTTCTTGTTTTGTTTTTCAAATTTTTCTCATGTGGATCCCTCTTTGGTTCTTCCAATTTTGGCATCTGGCTTCCATATGGATCTTGAGTAGGTTAGTAATACTTCTTCCATATTCAATTATCGAAGAGTTAAACGAGTTTTTCATGTTATTTTAAAACCATACGTTGGAAATCGTAGCCATGTAGCTTCTCACATATTACAACCACTCACCAGTTGAAAACTCATGTAACATCAGTGGCCTTTTCTGGGAGATCATATTTCTTCTCTTCCTTGTCTAATTCTTAGGAAAAGTTAGATGATTCTATTGTTGCCGATGCATACATTGATCTCTTGACAATTTCATTATCCAATTCCTTGCTTGGTATGGATTCCAATGATCCTTCTAAAACATTGGCAACCATGAAATTTATTGGTTCCATATTTTCCAATGTAAGAACTAGATTTCATAAAAAAAACATGATATATGTGATTTTACATGGAGAAGAAAACTTCTGTTTCATTTGAGCATTGTTACAGATAGCTGCCCTGGAAGATGACAATGATGGTTTATCATTCATGCCAATGATCCAATTTTATGAATGGCTGGATGAGTTCTCGTGTCATCTATTTTCTTTACTTCTACACTTGGAACCAAACAGTGTTATGTAAGTGTTTATGCCTCTTTTTTTTTCCGTCCCTTTCTTCAATCATTCATGTATTATTCTAATATTTAGTTATGAATTGTCTAGTTATTAAGTAGTTTATGGTATTACATAAGTTAAGGGCTACACTCTTCATCAGTTTTAGGAACGTTCCTGATTGAGGATGGTACCTATTATTTTTTCATGCTGAAAATCCTGCTTGGGAAGCTCTCTTAAAGTCTCTATAGTCAGGTATGTCCTGTAATTGAAGGTTGTTCAATCCAGTAGCTTCAAGAATCCATTTTTCTTCATTTTTTAAGATGATTTAATCTTTTGAAAATCTGTATAATTACCTAAAGCGTGTAAAATGTGTCCTTTTTTTCTTTCTACAGTTGACACACTGATCACATATATATAAGAAGTTGTTGTATCTCATTTCTTTTCACACTATTTTCTTATAGGTGGTTTCTTATGATAAGATCAGTTCTATCCACCACCATCGAAGACAATGAGTTCAAGATTTGGGTAAGGTTTATTCTGTTTTTATTCTTTGGCCCAATTTTAATTAGGGCTTTTTTGATTTTTGGGTTCCTTATATTTTTGTTGTGTGTTTTGGATTTCATTGAGGTGGATTCGAGTCGCCGTTGACGAAGGCTTACATGTGTATGCATAGGTAGGAATATGCATATATAAGTTCCCCCTTTATATATATTCACTCATGGCAGTATGATTATATATATTAGGGCTAGGTGTGCTTATATATAGATATGAAAAATGCATACGCGTGTAAGTGTAAAGGGGTATATGCAAGTATAAACATATATCTAAGGACCCCCTTGTGCATATTTGGCCATGAAAACATGTACATAGGGGATATGTGTCCTTATATATATGTTAAGTTTCATATGCGTGAAAGTGGAAAAAAGGAAGATTCGAGTTGTCGTCGTCAAAAGCAAACACGCTTTGAGGTTGAGGTAGGGTCCCTCTCCTAGCCTATTTAATTCAAGAATGTTTTAAATTGCATTTAGTTGCCTTATTAATTTTGTATGTTTATATTAAATTGAAATTCTTGAATAAGTGTTAGTTAAGATAATTGTTTCGTTTGATAAATAAGTCATGGTTTTGTAATAAAACCCCTCCAACAGAGGTCGCTGTCTGCGAAAACTCATAGTGGTAATGCTGTGATTTGGCCCTGCTCCAGCCACATCCAGCCCACACCAGCCCCCTTCCACCTTCATTTCAGCCCACTGCCACCAGCATTCCAGCCCGCAACAGCCCCCCTGCCACCTTCGAATCAGCCCGCACCATCCCCCCAGCACCTACAACCATCCCCCTTCCACCTGCATTCGAGCCCTCACCGAATTAGGTATATCAGGGGTCATCCAATCCTCTAGTCATCACAGATTAGCATTAATTTATTTAAATATTCTGAGAAAACATCCTCTCATGCCATCCATACCATCCTATTTGAAACTAAGTGGAAGATGCTGCCCCACTGATGTTGCTGGACCAGGACAACACGCTGCGGTCACGCCGCGGTCACGTCGTGGTAATGCCGTGATTTGGCCCTGCTCTAGCCACATCTAGCCCACACCAGCCCCCTTCCACCTTCATTTCAACCCACTGCCACCAGCATTCCAGCCTGCAACAGCCCCCCTTCCACCTTCGAATCAGCCCGCACCATCCCCCCAGCACCTGCAACCAGCCCCCTTCCACCAGCATTCGAGCCCTCACCGAATTAGGTATATCAGGGGTCATCCAATCCTCTAGTCATCACAAATTAGCATTTGTTTCTTTAAATATTCTAAGAAAACATCCTCTCATGCCATCTATTTCATCCTATTTGAAACTAAGTGGAAGATGCTGCCCCACGGATGTCGCTGAACCGGGCCAACACGCTGCGGTCACGCCGCAGTCACGCTGCGGTCACGCTGCGGTTTGGCCCTGCTCCAGCCACATCCAGCCCACACCAGCCCTCTTCCACCTTCATTTCAGCCCGCTGCCACCAGCATTCCAGCCCGCAACAGCCCCCCTACCACCTTCGAATCAGCACGCACCATCCCCCCAGCACCTGCAACCAGCCCACTTCCACCAGCATTCGAGCCCTCATCGAATTAGGTATATTAGGGGTCATCCAATCCTCTAGTCATCACAGATTAGCATTCATTTCTTTAAATATTTTGAGAAAACATCCTCTCATGCCATCCATATCATCCTATTTGAAACTAAGTGGAAGATGCTGCCCCATGGATGTCGCTGGACCGGGCCAGCACGCTGCGGTCACGCCGCAATCACGTCGCGGTCACGCCGTGGTCACGCCGCGGTCACGCCGCGGTAATGCCGTGATTTGGCCCTGCTCCATCCACATCCAGCCCACACCATCCCCCTTCCACCTTTATTTCAGCCTGCTGCCACCAACATTCCAGCCCGCAACATCCCCCCTGCCACCTTCAAATCAGCCCGCACCATCCCCCCAACACCTACAACTAGCCCCCTTCCACTAGCATTCCATCCCCCTTCCACCTGCATTTGAGCCCGCACTAGCCCCCAACCACCTGCAATCCAGCTCGCACCATTTAGGTCATGCCCTTTGGATTAAATAATGATGACACTACATACCAACACTACACACATTATATCATTAATACCTTCTTAGAAAGAATATATGAATGATTTTTTTAATGACATGGTTATCAAATATCAATAGAGATGTGATTATTTCAAAGATCTTGAAACAATATTTAACAAGTTGCAGTAGAAAAACCTAAACATGAATCTGGTAAAATGCGTTTTCAGGGTAACGCTAGGGAAATTCGATAGATTTGTGGTGTGATACCATGAAATTGATTTTGAATCCAAAAAAACAAGTTCAGTTTTATCAATTTCACTCCCTCAGATTCTTAAGGAATTGAGGGGGCTCTAGGGGAACCTTTCTTACATTTATAACTTCATAGCTAACCTGGCTGACATGTCTCTACGCTTCACCATGTTAATGAAGAAGGGAGTCACCTTCCATTTCGATGAGGAATTCCATGAAGCCTTTGATATTCTAAATAAATACTTACTGCACTGACCAGTATTGATTCCATTGGTGGAAGATATATCCCAACTAAGTTCATAGAATGTGTGTCTTTCACTAATCACCATCTCTAACAATTGTTCATTCGAAGAATCCAAAATGAGATTTTATCATTAAAAAGTTGGGAGTTATTCCTATCTTTTCTAGCTAGATCAACATAAAATTTCCATAACTTCTCATCACTGTGAAGGGACATTGGGATGTCATTATATAGAAAACCAACCTATTTGTACATGTCTATTACATAATTTTTACGATAAATAACATAATAATACATTCAAGGATCTAAATGTTTAGTATCATAGGAAAATTAGGTTCATAAAACACTTGTACATAATACAAAAACATTATTTAGCAACTGGGAATGGATGGCGGGGGGGGGGGGGGGTGCAGGGGGGGCTGTGTAGGCTGGGAGGCTAGGGGGCTGGGTGGAGGGGGACAGGGTGGAGGGGGGTAGGGGGCAGGGGGGTAGGGGGTAGGGGGCAGGGGCCAGGGGGTAGGGTGCAGGGGGGGCTGTGCAGGCTAGGGGGTTGGGTGGAGGGGGGCAGGGGGGCAGGGTGGAGGGGGGAAGGGGGGTGCAGGGGGGTGCAGGGGGGCTTTGCAGGCTAGGGGGATGGGTGGAGGGGAGCAGGGGGCAGGGTGCAGGATGGAGGGGGGCAGGGGGCGGGGGGCAGGGGGCAGGGGGGAGGGTGGAGGGACACATATTTCAAATGTCATATTATGACTCAAAACTAGAATGTGGGATAAATTAATCTTCCTATTAAATGAATGAAAAAACTGTTAAATTAATCTTCGCTCCTGGCCGGAAGATGCTGCCCCGCGGATGTCGTTGGACCGGGCCAACATGCCGCGGTCACGCCGCGATCACGCCTCAGTCACGCCGCGGTCACGCCTCAGTCACGCCGCGGTCACGCCGTGGTTTGGCCCTACTCCAGCCACATCCACCCCACACCATCCCCCCAGCACCTGCAACCAGACCCCTTCCACCAGCATTCCATCCCCCTTCCACCTGCATTCGAGCCCGCACCAGCCCCCAGCCACCTGCAATTTAGCCCGCACCAGCCACCACACCAGCCACCACCCCCAGCCTCCTGCAAAACACTCATGCCATCCCTCTGCCACCGGCAAAGGCGGGTAATTACAACCTCCCATCAATGAAACTCATCCTCAAGTTGATCTTATGAAGGTCAAAAGGCATTGTTAGTGAATATTTCTAGCTGCTAAACTCATATATCATCTTCTCTTTCCTAGGTCTCTTCCTGTACTCGACTATGTTGTTATAGCACCTGTACCAGGGAAACTGATTTAACTTGGAGTGTCTTTACTCTCTAATCAACAATATGAATGAGATACTCCTCTATTGAAGCATCTACATCCTACTAATCCTCATCAGGACAAAAAACATGTGTTGTGTCTAGAGAGTATTAGTGAATCCAAGACACTTGAAGTACATCATGCTTTGACTGGTACTTTTGAGGGAGTGCTAACTTGTAGTCCACTATTGGGTGATAATAGGTCCGTGACATGAGATAACAGGAAAGAACCACCATCTTCATTTTATCTCACTTTATTTAGAAATCAAATCACTAAGTCTCCAATCAAAGCTACACCTGAACACACGATATATGGAATGCAATTACTATGAATTTTCTTAAGATTGAGATGCATAACAAGAATTGAACCAAATCACAGTTACATAAGTGTGGTTCAGTATAGAAACAAAATCCCTGACAAATGCATGGTAATCAGAACCAGACTGGACTGCCAAGTCAAACTGGGAAATCGGTCAAGTGGCCGGTAGTTCGGTCCCAGCACTTCTAGAAATGGGGAAAACAAAAAAATGGTTCAAAAATGGACAAAACCTTTCAAAACTGGAAAATCTGTTCCCCCAGTTCCATATTTTTTTAAAGGAAAAAGAAGTTGAAATGGGTGCACCTCCCAAAGATTTGAAGACTTGACCAAAGAAGCTTTCCTTCCTCTGGCATACCACTAGTCCGTGGATTATGCTTTTATTTTTTTATTTTTTTAAATTTCAATTGAAATTTGAAATCTAAAATAATTTATGATTTGAAACGCTGAATTCCCAATGGCATGCCCCTCTCCCACCCATTTTCCCATACAATGGCACACACCATTTTTCAATGCATTGTAACCTACCATTTTCAATAAAGCCCTTCAAATTACAATACAAATACTTATTAATTTATTAAATAATTTATTAATTTTAATAAGAATAAATAAAGCATTATATAAGTCTCCACTTCACTCTATACCATGGATCAATTGGTGTGTGATTTGGATATCATTTTTTGTTATTTCATAGATTGTAATTGAATTTTCATTACCTCTTAGTAAAAATGAATTTTTTTACATCCATCTAGTTAATAAAAGATGGTTGATGATTTTAGATTGATAAGAGAGGTGAACCAATACCCATGATACCTCTTAAGAGAGGTCTTGGAGTTTATTTATAGGGAAATATAAAGATGACAAAACACTCATGTCCGATGTGGGACACAGACTCCAGCACTCCCTCTCAATAAAGGTGTACCTAGCTTGAATACATAATTAAAGAAAACAAAGTAAAGAAAAAAAAAGAAAATCCACTTTATTACTCCCCCTCAAGCTGGACATATCCATCTTGATTATAAATCAAGACAAAAAAAAAAGAAATCATCAGCGATCATAGCTCCCCCTCGAGATGAAAATTATGGATGATAGAATATGTCACTAAAATAGCTGGATTACATCAGTGGTGTGGAAATTCGTTGAGGCGCAGTAGAGGAACTGCATAGGCAGGGCTAGTCGACGGGGCGTCAAAAGACGTACGGGCAGGGTCGGTCGATAGAGCGTCGGGAAAGCTGCACGAGCGAGGCCAGTCGACGAAGCACCGGGAAATCCGCATAGGCGGGGCCGGTAGTCGGGGTGCTGAGAAAGTCGCACAGGTGGGGCTAGTCAACGGGACACCGGGAAATCCGCACAGGAGAGGCACCGGGAAAGCCACACTGGGAGAAGTCGGTGATGGGAGGTCGAGTGAAAGGGTGCAGGGGCGAAGGCACACAAGGAGGTGCTGCGATCGACATAGGAGGGGCCTAGAGGCACCGTCTTCCTGGAGGGAGGGAGAAGAGGGAGGCGACGTCTTCCTGGAGGGAGGATGCGGCTGGAGATTCCTTTACGATGGGGTGTTTCCTATAGGAGAAGGGTGTGCATGAGGTAAATGTGCAAGGACGAGTGGCCACCAGCTGAAGGGGTGGTGCACAGGAGGTCCGTCACGTAGGGGCAGAGGACGCTCACGATGGGAGGAGGGCCTCTAGGGGCGTTGGTCGCACTCACGATAGTAGGAGGGTGCCGATGGGAGTGGAGGCCTCTCATGACGGTAGGAGGGCTGCTATGGGCAGAGGTCACGCTCATGAAGGGAGGAGGGCTCTACTGGGGGCGGAGTCTGCTCGCGATGGTGGACAAGGGCTTACGGCCGCCGCCCCCCTTGGGGGGGGGAATGAACCCTAGATCAATTTTGAGAAATGAGACTAAGGGTTATTTTATCAAACCCCAATTAATACCATGTAGAATGATAAGAGAGGTGAACCAGTACCCAAGATACCTCTTAAGAGAGGCCTTGGAGCTTATTTATAGGGAAATATAAAGATGAAAAAACAATCATGTCCGATGTGGAACACCGACTCCAATAATGAAAATAAATTGCTTAAATTTTACTGATATATATTTTTAAATATATATTATTTTAATAATAACCGGTATAACCATGGTTTGATAATTGAATATTTAAAGAGTGCTTTAGCTAGTTCGATGTTTAGTCTACTTCTGAAAACATTAGACAAATGAGAAAACTAAACTATCCTCAGCTACATTTCACAACACTTAATGAAAAGTACATTTTGATTCTAAAAAAATAGTTACATATATCTTTCTAGAGAATATTACTTAAATGAGTGATAAAAATACACCTTTTGAATAGTGTTAAGACTCTTGCCTAACAATGGTACTGATTAGGTAGGAAGAAGAGAACAAAAATATGGCAGAAGTTGTTATATCCAGTAGAAGTAATTGGAATAGAGTTAACAACAAACTAAGAAGAAAAAAATGAAAAAGAAAATGAAGAGGGAAGAGAAAAACTTCTCCTAGAAAGAATACTTCTCAAAGGGCCTCACAGACCTCCCAAGGATCGGCTCCTAGCCACGCCGTTATTTAATACCCCAACCCAAAAACCATCCACCCCTACTTACTATTACCAACCCCTAGTAACTAATAAAAGTAAAAGACAATGTTTCCCTTAGGACATCCCACCAGCCAAACCCACATAAGGACATCCCTGCCAAGCACAACTGACAGCCACACATCCACACTCCTATAATTTCCACCCTTACAAAAACCCACCTTGTCCTCAAGGTGAATATCCAGAAACCGCTAACAGAAATCGTTTCCTGGTTGATTGCACATGATTCAAAGAGTCTCAACTCATGAGAAAACTTCATCTTCATCAAGTAAACCATTGTTTCTGCCATCACCATCATCGTCGTCACCACCACCATTGAATTAATTTCCTAACTAGGAGAGCATGTACGACATGTTTCTTTTCTATTACAGTCAACGTATTTGAAGTACTAGTGGAACTAGAAACCAATTCTTATTTGTTATTTGCCTCTAAAAGTAATAAATGGACAAGGTTAGTCTTTCCATTGTCGTTGATACCAAGAGTAGTGATAACTCCAACACCTATAACCATGGGAAACATTGGTTTGCACTCTTCATTCCAAACATCATATTGTCTCATTTCATCTTTAAGACAGTTGTTGGATATAACTGCAATATCCTTCTCTCCCTCCATAATAGCATTATCTGGAACATGTAGGAGCTCCTTCTGGTGTAGTGCTTCTTGAACCTTTATGTCCTTTCATCCACCAACATCCTGTGTAAAACCAAACAGTTTCAGCATAGATAGCCCAGCTGTAATGGCATCCTAACTATAGCCTTTATTCACCATTCTAAAAACCAAGTGTTGCTCATCCATAGTCTATTTGGCCCACCTAAGAAAACCTTCCAGTACTCTGACAGGATTCTGATGTGTTTCTACTTTGAAAAACTCCAACATATGTACAGCATGGGGTGTTCAGGTAGGGGGACTAGCAGGGGGTAGGGGGACTAGCAGGGGGCAGGGGGGACTGGCAGGGGGGTGGCAGGGGGAAGGGGGGGACTGGCAGGGGGACTAGTAGGGGACTGGCAGGGGGGGACTAGCAAGGGGCATGGGGACTAGCAGGGGGTAGGGGGGACTGGCAGGGGGGTGGCAGGGGGCAGGGGGGACTGGCAGGGGGACTAGCAGGGGCAGAGGGGACTGGCAGGGGGTGGCAGGGGGGACTAGCAGGGGGGACTCACAGGGGGGTGGAAGGGGGCAGAGGGGACTGGAAGGGGGACTAGCGGGGGCAGGGGGGACTGGCGGGGGGTGGCAGGGGGGGGGGACTAGCAGGGGGCAGGGGGGGTGGCAGGGGGTAGGGGGGACTGCCAGGGGGACTAGCAGGGGGCAGGGGGGGATTGGAAGGCCTGCTGTGTTTTTTATTGAACTTTGATCTATAGCCACAGTTTCTAACCGTGTCTATAAGTATTGTTTTTGTTTTACCTTCTGCCATGGTTTGAAAACGTGGCTATAATTCTTTATCCACGGTTTGAAACCGTGGCTATAGGAGTTAGCCTATAGCCATGCTAATACCATCCACGGTTCATTGAACCGTGGCTATAACATATAGCCACTGTTTTTGGGCTTATATCCACGGTTTGAAACTGTGGCTATAGCCTAAATTTCCAGTAGTGTTTCCAGATATTATTCTTCTATGTATTTATTTTGTTAAATATTAATATTACAAAATCAAATAGGATGGATATGAATAAAGAATGGATGGATTTCAATCATGTGACAAAAGAGTATAAAGATGGAGTGAAATAGTTCATCAATTTTGCAAAAGATCATGCATATGACCTTTCTCAAATCCTTTGTTTGTGTTTACATTATTTTCATTCAAGAATAATTAGTCTAGAGGAGTTGGAAGAACACTTGATCTATCATGAAATAGACTGAAGTTATAAATGTTGTAATAAACATGATAAAACAATTAATGTAGCTAGTGGATGGGATAACAATGCATTTTATGGATCATCTGATATGATTACAAGTGTGGACAATGAATAAGACCACATCGAGGATGTGATTACATATATGAATGATGATGAGGATCATATTGAGGAAATGACAAGGATAATTGAAGATGAACTTCATGATTTCCCAAAATTGTTTGAGAAGTTAAAGAATTGTGAAAAGACACCATTGTATGCTAGTTGTACTAAATATACAACATTGTCATCTGTACTGAAACTATATAATTTGAAAGCAGACAATAGATGAAGTGAAACTAGTTTTATTGAACTACTTTTTCTCTTGAATGATATTCTCCCAGAAGATAATGAGCTCCCTAGATAGACATATGATGAAAAACAAATGCTATGCTCAATGGGTATGATCTCTGAAAGAATACTCGCCTGCTCGAATGATTGTATACTATTTTTTAAAGACCAAAAATCACTTAAATAATTCCCAAAGTGTGCCGCTTCTCGATATAAGAAAGATGAATCTAGTCCTATGAAATTTTTATGGTACTTTCCAATCATTCCAAGGTTTAGACACATATATGAAAGTAAAGTGATAGTAGGTCAATTGACGTGACATGCGGATACAAGAAATAAAGATGGAAAACTACATCACCTGACAGATTCTCCTTAGTGGAAGAGAATTGATAACAAGTATCCTAGATTTGGAAATGAGCCGAGAAGCCTTTATCTTTTATTATCTAAAGATGGAGTGAATCCTTTTGTATTTCAAAGCATCACTCACAGTACATGATCAATTATGTTGGTAAATTATAAATTGCCACTGTGGTTATGCATGAAATGAAAATACATCATGTTATCTATACTTATATTAGGACCAAAACAACCAGGTAATGAAATTGATGTTTATTTGGCTCCATTGACTAAGGATTTGAAATTATTTTGGTATTCAGGTGTTATGTTGTATGATGCTTATAGAAATGAAGATTTCACATTGAGAGCCATGTTGTATGTGACGATAAATGAATTTCCTAATTATGAGAATTTTTCAGGATATAACATTAAAGGAACTCAAGGGCATCCCATTTGTGAACAAGTCACACATTCAATTAGGTTGAAACATTCATTGGAGAATGTGTTTCTAAGACATCATAGATTTCTACCTCGACAACATAAGTAGAGATCTTAGACAACATAATTCAATGGAAGTTCAAAAGAACACACAACACCATCTCCACTAACAGGTGATCAACTATTTGAGAAAGTAAAATATGTGGAAACTACTTTTGGTAAACCATTTTTGAAAAACCATATGAAAACTAATTGAAAAAAGAGACCAGTTTTTTTGAATTACCATATTGGAATTGTTTGTACCTCAAAAATTTTCTTGATGTTATGCATGTTGAAAAAAATATATGCGATACTTTCATCGAAACATTGGTAAATTAACCTACAAAAATAAAGGATGGAATTAAGTATAGGTTGGACATGGTTGACATGTGAATACTGGAAGAGTTGGCGCCAATGAAGGATGAAAAATGAAATTTTCTTCCTCAAGATACTTACACTCTTTCCAAGTAGGAGAGATATCAATTTTTCAACTTCTTGAATGACATAAAGGTTCTAGAGGGGTATTCATCAAATATCAAGAATATTGTGTCAATGATTGATTTAAAGTTAAAGGGTCTGAAATCACATGGATACCATGTTTTGATGCAAGATCTAATTCCTGTAGCTTTTTGTTTCATTTTTCCATGAATTTCCATCATACATTAACCAAGCTCTATTTCTTTTTCAAAGCTATATGTAGTAAAGTTATAGACCCAATGAAATTGATAACAATGAAAAGAGAAATTGTCGTCATATTATGTGAATTGTAAATGTTTTTCCCACCATCAATCTTCGATATGATGGTTCACTTTTTAAAAGAGATTTAACTATTCATTTCTGTATACTATAGATGGATGCACCCCATTGAACGATATATGAAAATTTTGAAAGGGTATGTCAAAAATAGAATTCATCTAGAGGGTTGTATTTCAGAGCGATATATTGTTGAGGAAGCCATTGAATTATGTACTGACTACCTTTTCAGTGTGGAAATCATTGATCTACTAAAATATCATTACAATGGGTGGATTATGGGTGAAGGAATTTATTGAAGATATGTTTTCACAATCAATATTATAGATTGGGAGCATAACCACCTTTATGTTTTTTATAATAGTTTGAAGGTCTCCCTATATTTTGAAACCAAAAAAGAAATTCTTAGGCATTTGAATCCATCAATGACTGAAATATGGATATCAAATACACATAATAAAAAGTTTATAGGATGGTTTTGTGACCATATTTTTTAAGGAGTCTGATGAAAATCCATATTCAATTTCCGAACGACTTAGATGGATATCCAGAGGAAAAAGTGTGTATGTATTATCTTATGATTATTATACATTCTATACAAATGAACATGATGAAATCTGTACCATGAAAAATAGTGGAGTTACACTTGTGGATGAAGAGATGCCTGTTTCTGGTACAAAGGACATAAATATAATTTACATGAATATATCATACTTTGGCATCATCAAACAAATACAGGAGTTGGATTATACAACATTCCAAGTTCTAATTTTTCAATTCAAGTGGGTTGATAACAGGAGTGCTGTTAAAATAGATGAATTGGGATTCATGAAAGTGGATTTTAGTAAGGAAGGGTATAGAGACAAACCTTTTATAATGACATAATAGATAATACAATTATTTTATATTCTAGATCCTGTAAACCAAAAGTGGTCAATTGTTCTATTGTCAACCAAAACCATTGAAGAGTTAGATGAAAATTCAACTACAGATGACCCTTTTATTGGGACATCACAATCATTTCACAATGATCTCAATGAAGATAGAGTTTTTTTTATGTCAGAAGAGACCATAATGAATATATTTGTATACTCGATATAGGGGTCAAATCCCTTCAGTATTAAAAAAAAGAGTTTGATAGTGAGGTTATTTTTTTTGTAATATACATTGTGTTACCTCATATTGTTATCTGTTCACTATTACATTTATCTAATGTAAATTAAATGTTAAACCAATTCTATAGATAATGACTTTTTCACATGCTGGTGCTCCTAAACCTGAGGAACAACAAGTCTCTCAATCTGCTGCTACTCCCAGTGCAGAGGAACAATGACCTTCTGCACGTGACGATGCTACCACTCCAGAGGAACAATAGGCTTCTCAACATGCTGCTGCTCCCAGTGCATAGGTACAAAGACTTCTGCACATGCCGATGCTACCGATCCAGAGGAACAATACATTGAAGATATTGAATATGAGGAAATGGTAGGCGATGAAGGACTAGTGATGCAAAAAAACAGGAGCGTCATAGTTTGATGGTGTTATAAAAAATCATTAAGGAAAAAAGCAAATACATCAAATATGTGGTTGGATGGAATGCATGAGATAGTATGTTAACCCCAACAAGGCCATGTTTAGTAGTTACATTAGAATCATCACTCATAAATGCATGAAAATAGATATAGATTTGTGGCACCATTTTGTACTCACATTTAAGAAACTGATATGGGAAGAGATTATAGTAACATTATGATATCATTTCTTTATTCTACTAACAAAATAAAATAACAAAACATTGAATTACTCTTCATTATCCCTTACATAGTGCATTTATAGTAGATGAATCCCACAATAAATATGTATCAATGCTTGTGGGAATGATTCATAGAGGCTTTCGCACAATTTTAATGAGATTTCATCTTAAAGATAATGAAGGGAAAATAAAACTGCACCCACCACTTATGTATGCATACATGATAACCCAAGAAGCATGGGATGAATTTACTAGACGTCTTACTTATGTTTATTTTTAGGTATATCCATTTCAGAGGTGTGGGTTTTGAGGTGACACCCCAAACATATTTTGAGAAAAAAAGTGGAGGATAAAGATAAAGAAATGACAGAGATAAAAGAAAGATTAACTGTCCTTGATGGAAAAATTCATTGGCAGAATGAGTTTCTAGAAAATGTTATGGGGGAAGAAAAGAGAAGAAACAACTCAAGAAAAACCATTGCATGAAGATCTCTTCCCACCCCCAGCATTTATGCAAGCCATTACCCTCAAAGAACTATCTTAGTTGAGGCAATCAATATTCTAATAATTGTTTTTGTGAAATGTGAATCAGAAGACACTAATACCTTTCCTGTACAAATATTCTATAGGGTGAAAATGACTATGATTTATATCTATCAACACCCACCCATTGCCTTGTAGCGAGGTCTACAATGTTCAATATTCAAGATGACATGCTGTATAATAGACCACTTCCAACAAGTCATATAGGAATGAAAATTAGCACAACTCATGAGCAGAGTGCCAAGATACTTATTCCACTTGATGGTGAAGATATTCATAAGGTCAACTAAGTTGTTGGAAAATTCATCGCATGGTCATAAAATCTTATAAAAACACATGTCGATAAAGATATATTCATTTCTAATTTATTTTTCATGCTAAACCTTTAACAATTAATGAAAAAGGTATAAACCAATGAATGGTATTACAAATGGACAAAGGGAAGGGGGTGAAATGAAAGGCTGACTCAAAAAAATCTAAAGGATCGAACAACCGATTAAAAAGATCTTCCAAAAGAACCTTTACCCAGCCCATTCAATATCCGCATTTACTAGCATTAAAAGTTCATACAGATACAAAGTTACAAAATGGTAGTAGTCAAGTAGTTGATTTTGAAGAAAAAATGTATGAAGAGTAAGGTACTGACTACATTGCTTTTGAGAATGTAAATGAAATACTCTACTATTAATGGTTAGGAGCCTCAGTTGTAAATGTATACATGAGCTATGTTTTCATGATTTTATTTTCCAAAAGTTGATATACTTTGTTAATTATGACTAAATATATTTCATATTTTTTTGTAGGCGTATATATCATTACAATTGAAGGGATTTCACCATGATTTTGTTGGAATCATTAGTCCTCATGCCACCTCTATATAATAAAAATAAATAGAATCTAAAAAAATGGATGAAATAGTGACAGACCTGACCAAATCATTTGAAAGAAAACTTACGAATGACAGACTCTTCTTAATACCAACAATACAAGGGTGAAACTATACAATTTAATCACATCAAATATATTTTCATTTCTTTTATTACTTATTCATTTTTGTGTTTTTATAAAACATTGGATGCTCATTGTGTTCAATTTATATACTTTAAAGATTTATTTTTTGGATTCACTGCATGGATACCCAACAAACCGACCACACATGATGACATTTTTAAATTGGTAATACAATAAATCTAATGTTCTAGAACTAAAATTCAAGTTATATAATTTATATTATATTTTAACGAGTATTCTGTTATGATAGAGTAGTGTATAAATATCGTGAAAAATAAGGAATGATGACAGGGGTTAAACACAAGGATCCTGAAAATTTCTACAACTAGATAAGTATCGGGGTATATATAATAATATTTCACTATCTAAACACATATCAAAACAAATTACTTAAATTTAACAATATTTCTTTAGTGTTAAAAAAACAATGTAAATGATTGTAGTTATTATGTTTGCAAATTTATGAAAGAGATCATATTCCATCAATAAACTAGTATCCCCAAAGAGGTGTTTTTAAAGATAATTACTATTTAATTTAAAATTTTTATCAATACTTTATGTATTTATATTTTTCCAGTACTACTATGACTATAAAAAAGACTCATATTCACAAGACGATATAGATTTTCTTAAAAAAGAATGGGAAGCATACCTGATGGTAGAATGTACACAAATAGCATGAAGATGTGACTTCCATAGAAGTAATTAATTGTTTCATATTTATGTTTAATTTATTTATTTTTAGAGTTACTCACATAAGATTTTTTCCTTATACAGGTGGATTCCTTTGTTTGATTTGGAGTGGTTTATTTGAAGTTTATCATGCTCATGACAAATTGGACTTCGAGGCTGCAACTAAGATAATGACAACAAGTAAGTTATTCTTTCCATTTTTTTCTTTGTCGACCAGTTGAAATTGCATATTGAGTTGATGTTATTAGATGAAAACCTTTCTCTTTGTTTAAAATCAGAAGAGCATAGGAAGCTCTTGTACCCATTGTGGGGAATTCTCATGATATAATGGGAAGAAGAGCTTCCTATAATCTTTTGTTTTCAACAACGAGAAAAGTTTTTCAGATAATAACATCAAATCAATATACAATGTTGATAGTTAAAAAAATAAATATAATGTTAATCACGGTAAAATTATCATTTAGGATTGTTTTTAGACTTTGGTATGTGTAGGAATTAGCAACACCTCAATCCGACACACAGTGTGACCAGTATGACTCCAGGGGCATCTTTTTATTTAAAATTGATATTAATTTTAGTAAAATAGACAACTGACATACTCAAAACTGAACAAAAGAATTCATATTGTTTTGATACTTTAGGAAAAGAAATCCATAATTCATTTAGGATGTGTAGGAATCATCCCCACCTCAATCTGATGCACGATGTGACCGGTATGACTCAAAGTGTTTGTTATTAGTTTAAAATCAACATTTTAGTTCAAAATGTGTAACTTAATTAAAATAAAGTAAATTCACTTGTATTATCTTGGTAATTTATGATATATATTCATAAATTATTTGTGATATATAGGAATTAGTCTCATGTCAAAATAATACATGATGTGATTGGTATGAGTCAAAGTGTGTGTTTCTAGTTTAAAATGACATTTTAGTAAAAATGACAAGTGACGTACTGAAAACTGATAAAACACATTCACATTATTTTGATACTTTATAAAAATTATCCATAAGTCATTTTGGATGTGTAGGAATCAACCTCACCTCAATCCAATGCACGGTGTGACCGATATGACTCCAAGTGTATCTTTTTTATTTTAAACTGACATTGATTTTAGAAAAAGGAACAAGTGGTGTACTTAAAACTAAGAAAAAAAATTCGGATTATTTTGAAACTTTAAGAAAACGATTCATGAGTCATTTTGGATGTGTAGGAATCAACTTCACCTCAATATCACACACAGTGTGACTGGTATGACTACAGGTGCATATTTTTATATTTAAAATTGACATCAATTTTAGTAAAAAGGATAAATAACCTAATAAAAACCAAGAAAATGCATTCATATTTGTTTGATACCTTATAAAAACAATCCACAAGTCATTTGTGATGTTTAGGAATCAACCTCACCTCAATCTGACGCATAGTGTGACTGATATGACTCTAAGTGTGTCTTTTTATTTTAAATTGACATTAATTTTAGAAAAAGGAATAAGTGAAGTACTAAAAACCAAGAAAATACATTTTTATTGTTTTTATAATTTAGAAAAATTATCCACAATTCATTTGGGATGTGTAGGGATCAACCTCATCTCAATCCAACACATTGTGTGATCAGTATGACTCCAAGTGCATCTTTGTATTTAAAATTGACATCAATTTTAGTAAAAAGGACAACTGAACTACTTAAAACTGATCAAATGAATTCATATTGTTTTTATACTTTAGGAAAATGACCCATAAGTCATTTTTGACATGTATTAATCAACTTCACCTCAATCCAATGCACGATGTAACCGATATGACTCCAAGTGTGTCCTTTTATTTTAAATTGATATTAATTTTAGCAAAAGGAACAAGTGACGCATTGAAAAATAATAAAAAACATTCATATTGTTTTAATAATTTAGGAAAATGATCCATGAGTCATTTTGGACATGTAGTAATCTACCGTATCTCAATCCGATGCACAGTGTGACCGATATTACTCCAAGTGCGTCTTTTTATTTAAAATTGACATCAATTTTAGTAAAAAGGACAACTAAACTATTAAAAACTGATAAAACATATTTTTATTGTTTTGATACTTTAGGGAAACAATACATAAGTCATTTTTTATGTGTAAGAATCAACCTCACCTCAATCAGATGTATGGTGTGACTGATATGACTCCAAGTGTGTCATTTTATTTTAAATTGACATTAATTTTAGCAAAAGGAACAAGTGACATACTAAAAACCCATAAAACTCATTTTTATTGTTTTTTTACTTTAGGAAAATGATACATGAGTCATTTGGGACATATAGAAATCATCCATACCTCAATTTGATGCATAGTGGGACCGGTATGACTCCAAGTGCATCTTTTTTATTTAAAATTGGCATCAATTTTAGTAAAAAGGACAACTGATCTATTAAAAACCAAGAAAATGAATTTGGATTGTTTTGATACTTTAGAAAAAAATATCCATAAGTCATTTTTGATGTTTTATAATCAATCACACCTCAATATGATGCACGGTGTGACCGATATGACTCCAAGTGTGTCTTTTTATTTTAAATTGACATTAATTTTAGCAAAAGGAACAAGTGACGCAATGAAAACCAATAAAACACATTTATATTGTTTTAATAATTTTAAAAAAATTATTCATGAGTCATTTTGGATGTTTAGGAAACATACATACCTCAATCTGATGTACGGTATGACTGGTATGACTCAAAGTGCATATTTTTATTTAAAATTGACACCAATTTTAGTAAAAAGGAAAACTGACCTACTCAAAACTGAGAAAACACATTCAGATTATTTTGATACTTTAGGAAAATGATTCATAAGTAATTTTTGATGTGTAGGAATCAATCCTAACTCAACTGATATGACTCCAAGTGTGTCTTTTTATTTTAAATTAACATTAATTTTAGAAAAAGAAACAAGTGATGTACTGAAAACTGAGAAAAAAAATCGGATTATTTTGATACTTTACAAAAAATGATCCATGAGTCATTTTTTACATGTAAGAATCACCCTCACCTCAATATAATGCACAATGTGACTGGTATGTCTCAAAGTGCTCATTATCAGTTTAAAATTTACATTTTTGTTAAAAACACATGTCACTTACTAAAAACCAAGAAAATGTGATATGATCGTATTAATAATTTAGGAAAACAATTCATAAGTCATTTATGACATATAAGAAGCGGTATCATACCAAACCGACACATTATGTGACTAGTATGACTCAAAGTGTGTGTTTCCAATTTGAAATGACATTTTAGTAAAAAATACAAGTGACATACTGAAAATTGAAAAAATGCATTCAGATTGTTTTGATACTTTAGGAAAATGATATATAAGTAATTTGTGATGTATATGAATTAGAATCACCTCAATCCCTTGCACGGTGTGACCAGTATAACTCTAAGTGTGTCTTTATTTAAAATTGACATTAATTTCATTAAAAAGAACAATTGATATACTCAAAACCAAGCAAACACATTCAAAATATTTTGATACTTTAGGGAAATGACTAATACCTCATTTTTGATGTGTTGGAATTAACCACACCACAATACAATGCACAATGTGACCGGTATAACTCTAAGTGCATCTTTTTATTTAAAGTTGACATTTTCTTAATGTCACGAACCAACCCGGGTCGACCCTGAACCGGTCACCCGAGCTGATCCGCGGTAAGGCCCGAGAGGCGTTCTCGATCCTCCCAGGCTGGAAACAAGTTCCAGGGCATCAATAGAGACCATGGGAACGGTTTCTCCCAATACAATAAATAAAAGAAGAGGAAATAATAAAGAGCAATGTAGAAAAAAAATAAACTAAACAAACAACTAAACAAGAATATGAAAGAAGATAAAAACAAACCAAACTCAACGACCGAAATAACTCCATGTGACCCCGTGGGTCACTCTCTGACTCAATGATCAAACGTCACCCATGGTGAGTGCACCCAAGCTGGATCCTGCACAAACACTAAAAATAGAAAAAAAACTATAGGTGTGAGTATTAAAACTCAGTTGGCTAGCCCAATATCTATTCCCAATAAACTACCTTTAAAATAAAAGAAACATCGATTCTAAGTTTGAACTACAATATATTAAAGTATGCATTTCTACAATTTTTACTTGAAAACAAAGTACAAACCAATGCCCTTAGTCATTTGAAAAAAAAACCAGAACAAAAGAGTTTGAAACTCATTTTCTTTTGAAAACATTATCATAGGAGTCAGGAAAACCAAAATGTCATTTTTCTTGAAAACACCACACAAGGTTACTAAGGTAGGTATAGCAAGGGCAATGTAAATAGGAATTCAAATATCCCAGTAATAGTTCATTAACTAAAAAAAATCACTAGACATTGGCGAACCCGAGAGATCGAGAATAATCCAGACGACGCTAATACCTGCGACTCCATCTACAGTAGCATGCCACATACAATGAAATCTAACACTCCAAAATACTCAGCCATCCTTTCTAAGTCAAGCCAAGGGAAAATACCATAGCAATAAACCCAAACATATCCGCCTACTATGGGCCACTGGTTAGTACCATAACCTACCAGTGCAGTACTCGTCTCAGACAATTCTCTCAATATGTCAGGTTTGTATGTCGCAAGTATAAAAATAGATGAGTCAACAGATGTCGTCGAGCAACAAATCACAATCTATATTTATAAAAATAATTCACAGTAGGACTCACCCTGAGTCTCCCCGAGGATGACTCTCATGCCTTAAAGTCAAGAGATACCAAGGGTTCCTAACCGGGGGACCTGTATAACGGAACTCGGGGATTCCATACCGAGGACATCCCAACCATCCCAAGTAAACGAGGAAAAAGGAACATCAACAAGGGTTTTATGAAAAACACTTTACATCATTTATTTCAAAGTGGCCAAACAATCCCTTGAACACTATTTATAGATGCCGCTTTTATCAAAGGTACAATTTCCACATTTCCAAGGGAGGTGTAACACATCATTTATCACACCCAAACTTTGATAAAACTCTTTAATATATTTAGGCTACACACTCAAAACCCAACCATTTTTAATAAAATTCCAAAACATGAAAAAACACAATACACACTTTTGTAAAAGCCAAACCACTTGGAAAACCACAGAAAGAACCAAAAATATTTCTCTGCACGCTGTTGATACATTTATAAACTCCAACAATTTATTTTACATCACATTTTACTCTGAAAATCCAAATGGTCATTTTATAAAGAAAACAAGGTGTTCATTGTTGAATAAAACAAATTCAATTTAACACCCAATGAAATATGAACCCAAATCTGCATGCCATACTTTTATTTAAATCATTGAACATTTTTTTTAACTTTACAAACCATATGTGTAAACATCTAGTATTCACAACTAGACACAATGCACAACCCATTCATTAAAAAATAATAATACTATTTTTTAAATAGAACGCACCCCAGAAACACCCTATTTCATAATTCGCACTACCAAAATAATTTAATAAATGTTTGAGCAATTCATAAAACATCTACAAGAGGCACAACGAGGTTCTATGTCAAAACACACCTAATTTTACACAAAAACACTACTTTAAAATGAACGGTATAATAAGACCATTTAAAACAAGACTTCAAACGTCGACGCATACCAAACAACTGACTAGAAGATTGCACCAATAATATTTAACAGGTATACGAAGTGTGAAAAATACAGAACGAAAGTTTATTAAATTTAAAATGGCAAGTGAAATGAGATTCCTACCTCAGATACGTGGCACAACGATAATGCCCACTCGAAAACGCCTTGCACAGGTCCTAAAATACTAACTCTGCCAAAATAAATATTAACAAATAAAAACCATAACAAAACTAAGCAAAAAGATGCAGTATAGGGGAGGAGGGTATACCGGAGGGAGTGGTGTTCGCACCGGAAGGAGTGGTGCACCGGCAGGGGATCACACCAGCAAATGCGACGCACTGGAGGGGTTGCGGGTTGGGGCAATGCCGGTGGGTGCGATTGCTATGCACATGGGTAGGCTGTTGGGGTTGTGCGCACGCCGGACAGTAGGTCACTGTGATGGGAAAAAAGGGTATGCTGTAATGGGAAGGGCTGAGGTGAGGCGACTGAGTCCGAGGCTGAGGAGGTGTGGCGGGTGCGCTGTAAGGGAGGCCGAGGTGGGATGGACGGGAGGAGGGCACTGGGTGCGCTGAGAAAGGAGTAACGCCAGGTTGGCTCGCGCACAGAATAGGCCGAGGTCCAGGGGGGCTGCGACGGGGAGTGCTGGTGGTGGTGCCCAACCGAAAGTGTAGAGGGAAGGCCAAGGCTCACTATAAGGCAACACCGGGCTGGCTCACGAGTAGCAAGGGGAAGGGCCGGGGGGTCTTGGGTTTGGCGGAAGACAAAGGAGGGGTGTGCGCCGGGTAGCAGAGGAGCCAGGATGGGGAGCCGCACCACATGAAGGGGGTGCCGGTGGCGGGCTTCTGCGCTGAGGAGGCAGGTCGGGAGCGAGGAACATGGAGAGGCCGGGATGGGTGCGGCTGGGTGCCAGGCAGAGGGGGGTGGCGGCGCGCGGGGAAAGGGAGAGCAGAAGGAGAGCCGCGAGGGAAAGAGGGGGGGGGGTTCCGAAAACCCTAAAAAAATGTAATAAGTAATAAATAAATAAATAAATAAATAATAGATACATGAAATATCAATAATAATAAGTATATTATTCATAATAATAACAATAATAATAACTAAACTTCTTAATGGTAATAATAATTAATAATTTTCACAATAATAATAATAATAACAACAACAAAAACAACAACAACAACAATAAAAATAAAAATAATAAAAGCATTCATATTACCTCAATATTAATAAAATCATTAACACAATAGGAACCATAAATGACGCAACAATTAGTGTGCGTTTCTAAAAATAAAAACTTTTTATTTCAATTTTTTGAAGACAACAGGATGCGCAGTTACCTGGGCGGAGCCGCGTGGGGTTTCGAAAATGCCTTCTGCTCGCGCGCCCAACGACGTCGAACCCAAAACACACATTTTTTATCAAAAACTCAGAAACCCCATTTGGGACCCACCCTGGACCCCAGTAAAAATATTTAAAGGTAGAAAAATAATTAAATAAATTAAACGCATAGGTCGGGGTGTGAAAATTCTCCCCACCATAACGCTTTCTGTCCCCGTAAAGCCACGATACCATCCAGCTGGTCGATCAAAACTTAAGGATTCCACACAGCATGATCCAACCTCTTATCACATGGTCACTCAATTGACCACCAACGAGACTTAACCCTATCGCCCGAAACAAATCACCTGTAGAGGGGAGGTCTGAAAGGACTCCCCACCATAACAACTCAACTAGCATTCGACAATGACTTAAGAGAGAACCCAAAGAGATGATGGGTCTCCCCACTATAAAGAACCAACCTACTAGTGACCAAACGGAAATCCAACTTAGACCTACACCAGGCCTTACTCAAGCCAGAAAGAACACAAAGAAATTTAAACCATTCGAGCACCTAGGAGCCTCTAAGTGTGGGCCTCCCAAACAATCAGTGCAACCAAGGCATGAGAGTTATCATAGGAGGGTTTTTATCAAAATAATTTCATCATTTTCCATAAAGTTCCAAACGGGCATTAAACACATTTCGCAATCACCACTTTAAAAAGAACCAAATTCTTTTTCCAAGAAGGGGGAAAAACCACCACTTTCTCTTTCACAACCATTTTAAAAAAACCAACTTCCTTATAAGACCAAAACTAGTTCGAAACCATTTAAGGAGCCCGAAAATACTACTTTACAAGTTGCCAATATTTTTATAAAACCAAACCAAACCATTTTATTTTTCCAAATAAACTGTAAGAACCAACCTAGAAATTTATCAGCGATACATGAAACATTTAATAAAACAGTTTCCATTTAAGACTCCACCAGGTGAAAACACCGATTCCATGGCGCAAACTTATTTAAATTGATAACCCAGGTGCGAAATTAATAAAACATTTAATTGAACAATTAGCGTGTGTAAACATAACAAAACAACAACATTTTGCACACCACAAGAATTGAATTATAAATTTTCATAATAAATGAATTAATCACAAGTTGCACAATAATATTTAGCACATATATATATAGGGTGAAAACAGTAGGAAATAATGAAACTTAAATTTTAAAAGGCATTGCAATGGGAACCTACCTCGAAACCAAGGCGGGATGAAACAACATTCTTCCAGAACCACGTGGTAAGGTCCAACGTGCTATAAACCAAACACTAAGAACTCAAAACACAAACAAAACCCCCAATTAAAGTATGCGAAACCAAGTAGTGGGAAGAAACACTCACCTCAGAACTGAAGCGCGACGACGATGCAAACCCGACACTACCTCCTGAGGGTTTCAAAAATCCTAAAACACCCAAAATGAACCCTCAATGTAAAAATCTCCCAACATAAATGAAGGAAAAGCGCAAATAAAAATTAAAGGGCTATACCGAAGAGGCTGCGCATGTCCGAAATGAGGTCGCTGACTGGGCACGTGCCGACAAGGGATGTGCGTAGCAGGGGCCACACCGGAGGGTGTCGCACCGTCCAGTAGGGGATGCACTTGGAATTATTGCGTCAGCCAGTAGGGGCCACGCTGGGGGGTGTCTCACTGGGGAAACAAGGGTTGCGCTGGGGGTTGTCAGAGCAGGGACTGCGACCAGGGGAAAGGCCGGTGCTGTGCGTGCATGCTAGGAGAGGGCCGGATGAGGAATAAGGGAGGGGTTTCCCTGGCTGAGATAGGGGGTCCTGCGACAGGGAGCACTGGTGGTGGAGCGCATAGGACATGAGGTGCGTGGGGATGGAGCGCCGCTGGAGAAGAAGCCGACCGAGGGGTGGAGGGTCGACGCTAGTGCCCAGGAGGGCTCAAGCTACTGTAAGGAGGCCGAGGGCCGAGGAGGTGGTTATCGAGACAGGTCATCACTGGTGGAGAGGGGGAGTAGTAGGTGGGGGTCGGTGCCGGAAATCACCACAACAGGGGGGGGGGGCGACCGGGGGACTTCCACACTGAGGAGGCAGGTCCGGAGCAGGGAGAAGGGATAAGCTAGGATGGGTGCGGCTGGGTGCCAGGTAGAGGGGGGCGGCGGCGTGCGGGGAAAGGGAGAGCATAAGGAGAGACGCAAGGGAAAGAGGGGGGGGGGGGGGGTTCGGAAACCCTAAAAAAATGTAATAAGTAAAAAAAATGGATAAATAAATAAATAAATAAATAATAGATACATGAAATATCAATAATAATAAGTATAATATTCATAATAATAACAATAATATTAATGATAATAATAATAACAATAATAATACTTAAACTTCTTAATGGTAATAATAATTAATAATTTTCACAAAAATAATAATTATAATAATAATAGGAATAATAATAAAAATAAAAATAATAAAATAATTCATATTACCTCAATATTAATAAAATCATTAACACAATAGGAACCATAAATGACACAACAATTAGTGTGCGTTTTTAAAAATAAAAACTTTTTATTTCAATTTTCCGAAGACAATGGGATGCGCAGTTACCCAGGCGGAGCTGCACGAGGTTTCTGAAATGCCTTACGCTCACGCGCCCAATGACGTCGAACCCAAACCACGTGTTTTTTATCAAAAAATTAGAAACCTCGTCCGGGATCCACCCCGGACCCTAGTAAAAATATTTAAAGGTAGAAAAATAATTAAATAAATTAAACACATATGTCGAGGTCAGACACTTAATGTATTCTTTAATATTAAGGTTTAATTTACTTATTTATAATATTACTAACATAATATTTGTTTTATTATATAGGTGGATTATTTTTCTTGGATTTATGTGATTTTTTCGACAACATATACTATGGGTGGACCTTTTTGAGAGGGGATCACGGGTTCCAAAGATGATGAAACATTATTTTTTTAAATGTTTTTGGATAGTAATTGTAAATATAATTATACAAAACACTGTTTGAAATGTATATAGTAGTGTTTTTTTATTCACAATGTAAAATTTATTTCAATTAAATTATATGTTTTATGTACTGGTAATGGGTTAAAGTTTCTACAGTGTGCTGTTATACAAACAACACACTACAATAGGTGAGGATTTTATCAATTCTAGAAGTAGCAAAAATAAAGGGTGTTCGTTATCAGTGCTAAACTAGCACTGATAAAGGGGGTTTTTTAGCACCGAGGTTAACAATGCCTTAGCGCTGTTAAATGCCTTTTTTTGTGCTGTTAAAGGGCATATCTATAGTAGTGTATCCTCATGATATGATCTTAGATCCATTGTCCAGTTTACCTCCCTTAGAGGGACGGTGCTTTTGTTCATTGCTACATGATCTTCATAAAGCAATCTCATTTTTGAAGGAAGAAGACTAATGGCATTGGTGATTTCCAAATACACTATTATACTATTTATTTATACGTTGATTCTTGAAGATAGATCTATCTGTGTTTGGGTTGTCTTCTGCTGTATATGATCACATGATGACCATAGAAAACCCATTAGTGGTATCAGAGTGATAGACTTCTCTGACAAATCAACACATTTATTAATTTATGAAAAAACATTTTAATAGTAAAATGATATTTTTTATGCCTGGAAATAAATATGAAACATTCATATATATTACTCTTATTTATGAAAATAAATAAAGTATTAATTTTAATCAATAGAATTCAATTTTTAATTGAATTATATTATTTATAAATTGTTTATAAATATTGGAAAATATTTTTTGAAATATTTATATAAATTTAAAAAGTGTTTTATAAATAAATTAACTATAAAATGTTTGGTTAATTAATAAATATTGTTTTAAATACCTTTTGACAAATTAAATGGCATGATTTATGATATAGAAATAAATGGTTTATTAATAAATCATAAATGTAGATTTATAAAGAGTTTATAAAAATGTTTATATAATAGATATTGAATTATAAAATGTTAATAATTCATGTAGTTTCATATAAATGTAATTTAATATAAAATATGAAAGGGATTATATTTATAAGAATCTAAAATGTTTATATTAATACTAATTTATAAAATGTTTATAATTAACAATTATTTATTAAAATTTTCATAAATGTTTATCTCATATTTAAATATTTGAATTTTTTATTTATTTAAATGTTATTATCTATTTTATTCATAGTTATAAATTGTTTATATTATAAATATCTATATTAAAAAGTTTATATGATAAATTTATTATAGGATAGAGCCTTCCATATCATGCTAGGTTTAATATCTTACAATTTAATTTTTATCTACCTTGACCTCAGGTTGTAAATTTAGTTATGAGCTTGAGAATAGTTGTTGTGAATAGTTTGTGCATATTAGTCATTAGAGTTTTCATGAATTAAATTGTATCTTGAGTAAAGTCTCCCAAGGTAGAGGGACTTGGGGTTGGACCACCCAATTTCGCAGAGGCTTTCCTTAACCAGGAAAGTGAATAATGTTGGCTATCTGTCATTCTAGGCTTACTCATTTGAAGTTTTCCAATCTCTTATAACTCTATGCCTTTACATGAAGTTTTCATATACCTTATTCATATGATGCATTCATATATGTATTAATATTCTTAACTTCTATTTTTGTGTGATTAACATAGACTTGTGGGTTATGTAAAGAGTTAAACATTAATGTGGTGTGAACACATTAATTTGATGGTTGGAATAAGGATTCCAAAACTAAATCATTAGAAGCATGCATGCACAAAAAGGGAATAAAACATAAGAATATAATTATTATATAGGATGTAATAGTTATAAATTTAATATGCATATTATGTATATTAAATTGGTGAAACCTTAAAATAAATCCCCACAAATACTAAGTGTGAGGTTCCTTCTAAAGAGACACTTATTAAGACCTCAGTCATCCAACTAGATAGGTCATGCTAAAGTTGTGTGCCTCTGTATTATTTTGTGTAAGGAAAATAAGTAACGAGTGACTCTAGATTATTCTATGGGTGGGTCATGCTAAAGCTAGGTTCCCCTATATCATCCCATGCTAGCCTGTTTTTGGTGTTTTCTTTGGGTTACGCTAGCTCAAAGACCCTAATAAGATTAGGTTACTAGAATAATAAAGTCAAGTGAATCCATGTGATGGATTTGGATAAAATTTTATCAACTCAATTATCTAAGATTCACAACTATTGTGATTGGGATGATGCCCTACCTAAATAGATAATTAATGGGAGAAACATTAAAGTGGCCTGGAACTTAGTAAAATATGGATCTTAGCACACTAAATGGATATGATGTATGGGGTCATCAATTTTAATGGGATCAATATTATTAAAAGACATTAATAAAAATATATATGACATGATTTGAATCTGATTAAAAGTTTTGTTGTAGATTAATGCATCATCATCATCATCAAACTAAACTTTAAATTAATCCTTGGAATAAGGAGCTTAATATAAGAAACTCCTAAGACTGGATGCTTAAGAAAAATTATTGAGAAATAGAGATATTCTATGTATTTGAACAGTTACTTCCCGAGTAACCATGTATTGAAGCTGGTCAACAAGAAAAATCAAGATGTTGTTTTAAAAGGGAATTCATGAGAGTGGCCTTTTCGAACCCTCCACACTCAAGAACCCTCCTCCCACGAAGAGATCATCCGGGGATGCCCTAGTCTAGGAGGAGCCATTGTCAGTCAAGATGACATTGCGTCCCACGGGGTAACACCTCGATCAACAATGGTTTGTCACAGCAAGCCGTCATCCAGGTGATGTGCGCCCATTCTGCCCACCCGATGAGACACCGGGTGACCCGACATGATGAGTGGTGCATGGGAGGCGAAAATTACCCCAAGAGCGGGCTCCCAGGAATCGAACCCCAGACCTCATCGAACACCGTTTCTATGGCCCTCGACCCTTCACCACTACGCCACCGCCGAAGCAACAAGAAAAATAAAGATGTTTATGTAATAATGGAATGATTTATTTATGTTTCAATGGAATTAGATTCCAAATGACTAAATGAATCTTAGTCTCCACTCATGCACTCAATACGATTGGTTACATCAATGATTTTAATCTCATATACTCAATATAATTGGGTATGTTAAATGATATTCAATATGATTGAATATATTAATGACTTAGTGAGACTAAAAGTTTCCCTAAAGCTTTATCAGTTATACAAATTAATTCTATTATTCTTAAAGATATATGATATCAACCGTATGTTTTTAAAAAGTGTTATAAATATACAGAAGGTTAGAATGATCAAAATAATTGAATATTGATTTTTTTCAAGTAATAGACCAAAGGATTTTATACATTGATAACTTAGATGCTTCAAGATTGAAAAAACTAATCATAAGATGTGTACAATATCACATTTTTCTCTTGAGAAGATCTTGTGAACAATGGTTATTTAAATGAAATGATATCGGTGTTTTTACACATGGTTTATGATTAATTTAATTCTATAATTCGATTTAAAGGGGAGGCTAAAATGGCCTATTCTTGTTAGGGAATTTATCCTATTTTCATTTATGGAAATGTTCTGACAATTTGGTTGAAGTCAATGAAAAATTTTACCTGATATTCTCAAAGTGTTGAGAATGGATGAACTGGTTATATGATGTATGAATTCTAGTACTATATAGATAATACAAGTGGTAAAAAGTTAAAACCAAAAGAAGAAAAGTTATTTGAAAAGTTCAAAAATGTTTCTTTAAGAAGAAAATCAAGGTCATTGAAACCTAGGGCTACCAAGAAAGGAATTTTCATAATTCAATATGATTAGATTATTGAAGATATAGTTGATGGATTTTGTAAAACTCCATGGAATTTCCATGTTAATTAAGGTTGTTATAGAACTTAATTATTCAATTTTTAAAGGGTATGTGATATCAAATGCATATTTTACAAAGTTTTGTAAATATAAATGAGTCCAAAATCAGAGGAATAATTGATCGAGCTTATAGTTTATATTTATGAGATGAAGTAAAAATTTACTACATCAAGAATTTGAATGTAAAGGAACATGCCAAGCTTACAGAATCTAAGTTAAAGATGTGTATCTTTATCTCACTTGTCTTATATGATAAGAGAGGATGTTCGATAACAAAGGGTTATTATGAGATAATTAAATGAACACACATAGTTTATGATTCAATGGATTTCTATAACATACTTTGAGAAAAAGATTTTGATAAAAGTGTTTATCTAAGATAAAAGTGTTTATCTAGATATTTGTTAAAATATGAGGGAATGTGTTCTAACCATCCATTGATGGGATATTTTAATAAAATATTATTTACAAAAGGAAAGGTTTCAAACACACAAAATACCATTTATAATTTGGAATCAATATATTATTTGTCTCATATCCCTACTAAAAGGAAATAAATGTTATTTCCTAAAAGCACAAAGTAATCTTAGAAAGATATTCTAAAGAGAATATAACATCTAAGAGGCTAGTGGGAGTATTTATGAACTTAGAGAAGTTCAAATTTCACAAATAAATGATTTTTCCAATTCGAGTTTGAGTGATTTTTTGCTAAATATCCTAAATAGTTACAGTATGCAACAATAAAATAAAAATGTAAATAGTTACATTTAGTTATTGTAATAAAGTAAAAATCACTATTATTCCAGCTTAGTTACAAAGTGAAATTCACTTGATTTCTTAAATGGTTTAGGAAATATTGATAAAGTGATATTGTAAATAGTTACATTATTTACAAAATATTAAAAAAAATTAATGTAAAAGGTTCCAAAGATACTGATGATATACTTAGAAAGAGTTCTAAGTAGAAAACAAAATATAAAATTATAACATTTGGTGTAACAAAGTTAAGAAGGTTGAATATAAATTCAAAGATTTGAACTGAAGGAATATGATTCCAAAGTCTCACCATTATTAAAACTAACTTTCTTCATATATGTTACTCACTAAGAGGTAAGTGAGAGTATTTTATCAAATGGTCACATAAAGACGTGATAGGAATTACATTTGGATATAATGTTTAAAATCTATTACTGTAGCAACCATATGAGGTTCATGTTATATCTCTATGTGTTTAACACTTAAGAGATTGGTTGTAATGGTTGTAAATGTATCATGTTATTATAATAAAGGCAATCACAATTTATCATTCATTCATGTATGTTGTAATTTATTTTACATGAATGGTCAAATGATAGATATCCCCTCAAAGTAAAAACTTTGAGTTGTCCCTAACTGATGGTCATCAGGAAGTTTAATGGGATGTGATGAAATATAAAGGTTTGCTTGAATAAATTATTATATCTATTATAAAGGATTGTATATGAGATATTGAAGAATAGATTCTTGAGGTAATAGGTATAGACTTATTACTTGGACTGATCCGCTAAAGTATATCTCATGGAATGTCATACGGTAATAGATATACTCAGGGGTGTATAATTATTATCAATGGTTCTTACCCGAGGTTGGTGAGATACCTAGCTTGAGAACAATCATACTTTGATACCCTACTTGCAAGTCATCATATGAACTTAGCTAATTAGGGGGTGGTTGGGTATGTTGCTAATCATGTCGTTGGTTGGAGTGCAACCAAGATGGGATTTATCCACTTGTATGGAAAGGAAGAACATATGGCCCTTAATTGAATTAGATTGAATAAATTCATGACTATACTTAGTTGTTTCACATATGATGTTTTCAAATAATTGGATATGTGACATGTGATGTGCTTATCAGATAAATGAATGTCATGTGATGTATTCATCCAATTAGTTAATTTTTTCATAGAATCAATAAAATGATGAGAGGCCTATACAAGAAGGACATGTTCCATACCCAGTGGCCACTCAATGTCATGTAAAAAGGGGTTGTATAAGATACATATGGTGTATATGATACATTTTGTGGTGGACATGTTTGTAGAGAGATATAAATATGTTTCACGGAGATCACATCAAACCCCTTAGTAGCTTGAGTAGCACTAAGCATGTAATTTTGGCCCAAAATCCTGACTATCCTGGCCTGAAAGCCCGAGTGGCCCGGCCTGACAAATCCCAACTTAGGCTGGTCCAGGCTCAGCCTCATGATTCATTGGGTCAGTCCTGGGCTTATGTGCGCCAACCCGTGGGCCAACCCGTCTAGGGCCTTCCCGTTGGCCCATATAAAGCTCGACTTATAAAACCCCACCTTCCCTAAAAAATAGCCAAGAAACTACTAGTAGGGAGACTTAAACTCCCTACCACAACCTTCCAAGGTTCCGCCTATACCAACTGGTCCAGTCGCTGCACCTGATTTCAAACTACAAAATCCTTAATATATATATATATATATATCCCATTATATATTAATTTTTTAGGAAAAAATGGTAAAATTCCATATTAATTCTTTTTTAATTATTTTTCATTCAATTATTAATTTAAAATAACCAAGAATAAATTATTTTATGTCTATTTTATGATTTATAATTATCATAAATGTTATTTATTATGATGATTGATATTTATTTTGATGATTAAAAACTAATTTTTTTATAAATATGAAAATGATTTACAGGTGTAAATTGAAGTGTAAATTCATCCTAAAATTTATATTATTTTTATTTAATAAAAAAACTCATTTTCGCTTTTATGCCCAATCACTATTTTTAATCAAAATGTGTGTTTTTTGTATCATGAGATGCACATAATTTTTTGAATTAGGAATTAAATATTCCAATATTAAAAACTTTGATATTATATAAATTGATCCATAATAAATGTTATTGGGGGTTAATGTAATATTTTTCAAATTATAATTTATTCTATTTTCATTTTTTATGTCAGTTTAATATTTTTCTAATAATAGCATTTAAATTTTCTGAAAATGCACCGATAAATCCATTGTGTAAAATATTTACCGTCACCATGTCCCAAAAAAATTAGTTTATCACTGGTTCTAATATGGTATGGGTTATTTTTTTATTTATTGGTGATATTAAACCCATTAATGTGTTGATATATGTTTTTTAAAATGTTTTAATATTCATTTTTATCACATACTATATGTTTTTGTTTTAATTATATATATATATATATATATATATATATATATATATTGTCTACAAAGCATTTATATAAAAAAGTTTCAACCTAAATTTTAAATGGGGAGAATATTTTTAATATATTAAAGGTAAAAATAGTATTTTATAAAAAATCCATGTAAAATTATAAATTTTTTAATATATAAAATGCGCACATAGTATTTGATAAATTTTTCACATAAGATTTTATAAATTTTACACACAAAATTTTACATAAATATCCCATTCAATATTATTTTTTATGAAGAAATGATCAAATGCCATATTTTTTAATTAATTTTCATTCAATTATTAATTTAAAATAACCTGAAATTAATTATTTTATATCTATTTTATGATTTGTAATTATTGTGAATGTTATTTATTATGATGATTAATATTTATTTCGACAAGACAATCGCCACATATTCGTTCTTTTAATTGAGTGTTTTTAAATAAATTATTTGACCTTTAATTATTATTTTTAATTGGTTTAAATTTAAGTTTTTTATTAAATTAAAGAAAATATTATAATTATAATAGGAATGTGAGGTTCACGGTTCTTATGAATCATATGAAGTAAATAATTTAAAACATGTAAATTGATTAAGAATTAAATGAAAAATGTTTTGATTGTAAAATGTTAATAAAAAAAGAAAATAAACATTTTAAAACATGTAAAATGATTAACAATTAAATGAAAAGATATCAACTATAAAAAGTTAATAAGAAAAGGAAATAAACATTTTAATTTTGTGAAATGTTTTTATAATGAAAATGAAAAAATGTTTTACAAAAAACATTTAAAAAAATGATGTATTTTTTTTTTATTTTTTTAAAAAAAAATTAAAAAAATATTAAAAAACACTTTACAAAAACATTTTAAAAAATGTTTTAAAAAATAATTTTAGAAAAAAAATTTAAAAAATGTTTTAAATGAAGTTTTATAATTTTTTTTTGATTTTTTAAAAATGTTTTTGTTTTTTTTTTAAAAAAAGTATTCAAAAAATGTTTTGATTTTTTTTTCAAGAAATGATTAAAAAAAATTAAAAAAATGATTAAAAAATAGTTTAATTTTTTTAAAAACGTTTAAAAAAATCCTGCAAGGGCCAGCTTGAAAAGCCCGACTTGGCCCTGTCTAGTTTGGGCTCGAATTACACCCTTAAGTAGTACTGATGCTTTGCTAGAGGCCGCTCTTTTCTTACCTCTATAAAATAGATATTTTATAGTTGTTGTCAATGCTACTAATGCCCACATGGCCACACAATTAGGCCCTTGGATAAGGATAAATTTTTTGAAAAAGCATTTGTTCAAAATAAAGAGAGTTTGATGGAAAACTGTATCTAAAAGAGTTTGGATGGATTCACAAAGAGTTTTGAAGTTATGCATAAAATCCTTATGGGATTTTAGTGCAAATGAGACATTGTTAAATATGAAATATATATATAATATGATATTATATATAGAGAGTGTATATTTAATTATATGCATTTGATGTGTGTATCATAATGCATGTACTAAATACATGTGATAATAAATATATATATTTTATATATATTTATTTCTCCCAAAGGGTTTTATTATCTGTTATAATCTATTATGAACGGATCAATTGGCTTGAGTGCTCATTGAATAGGATTAAATGAAATATAAGAATAAATATATATATGGATACATTAATATGACCGATGCATTTTCATTTTATAAAACACATCATGGATGGCTATATTAAGGTATGTGATTCCTCCTATTGAAAACAAACAATTGTTAAAAAGTCTCATTTCTCTCTTCCCCCCACACTGGTGTTTATTGTTAGAGATTAAGGTGCGAGTACCCCTTCAACATTTGGGTATCCTTACGATACAATCACATATCCATTGGACAATGTACCCCCCCTCGGAGATAGGGTGCTTTTGTTCACTGCTATGTGATCTTCATCAATCATTCTCTTTTGTTGGGGAAGAAGTCTACTAATATTGATGATTTCTAGGTATGTTGTTATATAATTTATTTACCCATTTATTTCAGCGCTAGATAAAATCAATGATAAATTATACCTTTATCATCACTAAAAAATGCTAATAAATGGTAGCTTTTATCAACGCTAAAAAAGAAATGTTAAAATCTCACCTTTTTCAGTGGTACAAAAAAAGTGCTAATAAAAGACACCCATTATCAATATTTTTTTATTGTGCTGATAGAGAGACCATTTATCAACACATTTTAATTCTTTTTCTAGCATTGATAAAGGTGAATTTTATCATCACTAGTTAAAATGACAATAAAACTAAATCGATCTATGCTTACGAGTCCCATATCGAACATACATATGTTCAACAACTTCTTTATATATGATCCCACGACATGACCACCTCAAAATCTTGTTGTAGGGATGGGCTCTTGCATACACTCTATACACACCTAAATGGGTCTGTGTCGACATGAACGAACCCCCATGGGCCTTAGCCCACCCTATGCTCATTACACAGTGCATGACCCACTCTTCTACTACCGCTTAGTAGGCCTTCCCTATTGGGATGACCCTTTAGGTTGAGGGAAAGCTGATTGGCCACTTTTTTACCTAAAAACACTAGTAGAGAAATGATATTCTATGGAGTATGGATTCAAGAAATCGCTATTTGGCAGTCGTTATTGACCCTATTGGAGATTGCTAAATGGAAGTTTCTAGGATTTTCTTCCTCCTGCTTTAATTTCATTCCCCTTACCTCATTCACCCCCTCCTCTCTCATCGATCTCTCTCCCCTCTCCCACCTTCACATTGCACCGCCTGCCATCCATCCCTCTCTCCCCATCCTCTACCCCACCTTTGTGCTACATCACTTGCTATCCAACCATTGTCAAGCCCCCAACCCCACCTCCCCCATCATGGATCCCCCCTATAGGCCGCTTACTATTGTGCCCCTGGCTGCAGACCCCCCATTCGTAGACCCTCTACCATGAGGTGTAGCTAGGACCCCTTACTTCCTTTCCCTTGATTCATTTCTTTGTTGAAACACCTACACCTAGATTACTGCAAAGGGACCCCTACCCCTATATTCCTTTTCTACGCAGTGACCCTTACCTCTTTATTCATATTCTTTATAACAAACCCCTGACCCTCAATAATTGTGACCCCTCATCGAGGTATGTTTTTCATATTGCTTATAATGAAATCATGATTTTTTATTATTATTCTTGATTGTGTTTTAATATATTATTTATGCCATATTTTATAACTTCCCCAACTACTTTGGTATCATTGAGTATTTTTTTCTTCATCTCTTTCAAAAATTTCATCAGACAATGACTTCATTGGTTTGTAAGTTTTAATTATATGAATTTCTTTAGAGTTTAAATATGATATTTTAATTATTTTCTTTTTATTAAATACAGATATGGATAAGTTCTAGATTGATATGACAGATAGGTTTTCTACTAAATATTAAGACGAGATTAATTGATTTATTGATTGGACCAGTGGATTTTAAAGTGATTTGATTAGTTGTCCATGCAGAAAATGTGAAAACAAATATCTCTTAAAATGCGATACTATTAGGGGACATCTTTTTTCTAAATGATTTTTTGAAAAACTATAAGACAGAGACATGTTATAGAGAATATTCTGTTCTGTTTCACCAATTAGAAAGCATTCATATGGATGTTTATTTGAGAACAGTTGATTCGATGAAATTAATTCTCAATGATATGATGTCTCAGTTTCAACCTAAAGATAGTAATGTTGTAAATGATTATGTTTGAGGGAGTAATCCTAGTTCTTCTATAGATTGATAATCATTGAAATTATTTGAAATTATTAATGACGTGTGTATTGAATTATATCATGGATGCACTAAATTTAGTAATATTTTTTTCCTTGTTAAATTGTTACACTTGAAGGACTTGAATCAGTGGATAAACACATCATTTGATATGTTTTTGGTAATGTTGAATAAGATACTCCTTGTGCCACTTCGGTGGTGGTGTGGTGGTGAAGGTGAGTGGCACATCCATGCTATTCTTTGGGAGGTTCAGGGTTTGAATACTGGGAGTCCGCTTTCGGGGCGAGCCTCTCCCCCGGGATCCACCCACCTTGTCGGGTTGCTCGGTCTCATCTGGGCGGGAAAAATGAGGCATGGCCCAATCGCTGACGGATCGATTGACAGACCATCGCTGCTGGGCCGTCACCCTCCGGGACACTCTGCCATCTCGGCTGGCAACGGCTCCTTCCCGGCTGGGTCTCTCTCTGGAGTGACCCCTTTGTGGGGAGGGGGGTTCCCTTGTGTGGAGGGTTCGAAAAGGCCACATAGGGGAATTCCCTTTCAAAGTAAAAAAAAGGTAATCCTTGTTGGAGTGAATATTCCAGAGTCATTCTATCAAGATCGCAAGTTGACTGATGACCTTGGTTTTGCGTACAAGACCATTGATGCGTGACACGATAACTGTATGTTTTTTTGGAAAAGAGAATACACAACTCAATAACTATACCATTTTCTATTAATCTACATGGAAGGAAAATGTGATTAATCAAGGTAGTCATATTCTTCCTAAGAGGGTCTTGAATTAATGGAAACAAGTTGCTGCTAAGAAGATGCGTTATTTCCCATTGAAACTGAGGCTGAAGAGATTCATCATGTCATCTAAAGTACTAAACTGATGACTTGGAATTTAGATAGAAAAAAATAGGTTGATAAATTAACTCTATAATATAATATGATCTTAAAAAGAAACAATATGTTTAATAGCATACAAAATACACCACATCAAGCATAAACAAACAACTGAACATTATTATTTAAATAGGACTGTTATAACATAGTCATTAAATCGGTGAGTATGAATAGGAATAAATAATTTATGAAATAAATATAAATTTCCAACTCAATTTTAATTTATTGGTATGTTATTAGAAAAAAATTACATAATTTTTAGTAAAGTCATTTTATTCATAAAAAAATACATTTTCCTCAAAAATGTGCTTTTATTCTTTTTATGAGTGAATATTATAATTTTCATAAGTTATTAAAAATTTATTTGAAAAAATGAATTTTATTTTTTAATTCATAATTTCAAAATTATCTTAGGATGATTTTTTATAATTTTCTAAAAATATTAAATTTCTAAGAAATAGTGAAAAATACAGATTTTTATTAAAAAATATATTTTATTTTGAAGTATTTTCAAGATAAAATCATGTTTTGGATTAGTTTTAAATTTTATTTAGTTAATTTTTATTTAAAATAATCCAATTATGGGTTTTAAATGTATTTTATACTCTAATTTAGTATAAAAACATTTTATATTTAAAATGGGAATTTTTTAGGAAAACTGTTTTTCATTGCATTTTGTCAGTTGAATTTTAAATTTAATTATGAAACTTCTATTTTTTTTAAATTTTAAAAATTGATTCCATATTTTTAATCAGTTTTTCCAAATTTATTAAATAGGACCCTTTTATTTTTGAACAATATGAATAGTAACTTTAGTAATTTTGGTTACCATGGTAAATGGTAAATTGGGTAATTTAGGTTAAAAATGAAATGATAATAGCTAAAAAATGACACTAAAACTTATCTAAATATTATTGTATGAGTTAATATCAACCATAATAATTTAAGGGTATAATTTATAATCTTTTGGGGGCACTTGGATAATATTTTGACCTTTATAGTATTTTATTTAAAGAAAAGTCAAACATGTCACACTCTTGTTTTTAATAAGTGTAATATTTTTAATTAGGTTTTATCCAGATGCTATGTTCAAATATAAATATCATTTTGAAATATAATAGATTTATCTTCATTATAATAATTTATTTTTAATTTTTAGTAAAGAAATAATTACCTTAAATGCTTGCTCAATGCTGATGCAATAATTATTTAAATAATAGAAAAGTTAAATAAATGATATTAAAAATATTAAAATAAATAAAATATGTGATAATTAATGAAATAAATGAATTTTATAGACAACATTTACATGTTTTGGATATAATAATATATATATATTTTGATTTATAAGTGTTATCTTGATGTTATTAAAGTCAATTTGTTGAATAGTTCTAAAAATTGACATTATTGATATTTTATAATAAATAATATTTTATTAAATGATATACAATTCCTAAAAATCTTAAATTATTCCAATTTATTAAGATAATGTTTAAAATATCAACCATAGTCCATTAATTCGTCTTTTGACATTTTATATTAATTATATTAACCCACAGTGTAAAAATCTATGTTGTCACGGTAAGAGTTAAAGGGATTAAATAAGGGTTAAAACCAAAAGATAAGGGTAGAAATATAATAAAAAAATATCTTATTTTTTATTGGATGAGGATATTTATACCCATAGTTATATTATCTTTAAAATTAATACATTTGGAGCCAATTTATATTAAATATTATTTTTTTATTACTTTATTATTTTGAGAAGTTCAAGGAGTGCCCCTCCCCTCCCTTATAAAAAGTTCTTCTTCTTATCATTCCTTAACACTTAAAAAACAATTTAGTTTATCCAATAACAACCCAAATATCTTCCAATAATAACTAACCTCATTCCAAAGGTCTTTTTTTTGGAATAACAATAACCTTAGTGGTCTAAATGTTTTAATGAAATGATATTGTCGGAAGAAGAGGTATCATTTTTAATCGAGTGTTTCTATTTTGTTTATTCTTACACATCCATAAAAACTTTTTAAACCTTTATAAAATAATAAATTCAGTATCATACATATAATTATATGTTATTATGTTATTTTAATGACCTATATCCATATTCAATTCCATCAAATGTGAAAATAATTCATCATTCATGTGTACGGTAGAGTACCGCCTCGCGAACCGATGTAATTCATTTTCGATCACTATCTCTCAAGACTAGTTATAATGATGGAATTAATATTTATATATGATATTAATGACATATTCATCATTATTAGAAAATAATATATCCTTTATGTTCTTATCTTTCCATGCACATAAAAATGATAATGTCGTTCGTGCGTACGTGTGGACTACCACCTCCATGAAGTGATGTGATTCGTTTTTCATCACTACATCACATGGATGATATATATAAGTATATTTAAATAAGTAATATGATATATATATTATATTATGATAATTATGGAAATATAAAATAATACTTATCTTATTTCATTAATTATCGTTGAAAAATAGAAACGTTACCCATGCGTACGTATGGCCTACTGTTTCAATGATTGTAACGTAGTTTATATTTCATAACCATATTTAATGGATGGGTTTAAAAGTAAAATAAAGTTATAAAAATGATAATTATTTCATGATCATAATTCTAGATATAATGTAATAATGACCATTTTGACCATAGTCAACATACGAAATTCATTTTTGGACTTAAGTACCGAATATTATCAAAACATCCGATGTGAACATATGTGATTAAATAACTGTATATAATATGGAAATAAGTGATATAAAATGAATAATAAACTTGAAAAGGTTTTTAAGTAAGTAAATAATTAACCTAAGTTTATTATTTAATAATATAAAGAATTTATGTGACAAATCAAACTTAAGGTAATAGAATCTCTTTTAAAAATCATATTTTAAAGTTTCCTTTAAAACTCTTTTTCTTCCATATCCATATTTTAAAAAAAAATTCAAAGAATATTTTTACTATTCCTCTATGATTTTTTAAAATCATTTTTACTCATTTTTTAATTTTTTTACAAAAATATTTTAAAGGAATCTTTTTATTGTTTTCTAAATAAGGCACTTTATGATTTTTTCAACAAAAATAAAAAAGTAATGTTTTTTAACTTATTCAACATAATCCAATTTTCCCACCATAATGATGCCTTAATATTTTGAATATTACTTTAAAAGTTTACATGGTTATTTTAAAAGAAGTTTTTTTCTTCATATGTGCGCAATTTTTCTAAAAACAAGTGATTTCAAAATGAAAAGGTTATTTTCCTTAATAATGTTTTTATGGTGCAAGATTTCATGATTTTTGATAATGTTATGGTTATTAGAAATTGTTATGATGATGGGTGGTTATATTATAAACTAAGGATGGGTGGTTATGTTATAACCTCCAATGTATTGGGTACTCTAGAGACGAAATTCAATTATATGGTTATTCCATATATGATACAAAGTTAACTGATTAGGTTTGTCCTAAAAGATAATGGGAATATACTATGATAGTTATTCCAAGATTAACTATTATGATTAATCATGTGTATCTATGATGGTTACTCTAAGGTAATGATTAGAAGTTAACTGTGAGGGTCTTCCATGAGTAGTTGTGGTGGTTACTCCAATGATTCCCCAAGTTTTCAATATGTTTTATCTATGTCTTCTATGGGTTTTAAAATTTTTCTTTGAGAAAAATGTGTATGATTTTCATATATAAATGATTAATTTTATAAGATAAAATAATAATGTGATAAAGGTGAGTATATTATGCATTTTCATGATTTTCACTGGACTAATGGTTTTATTTCATTTTATGTCACTTAATGACCTTTTTGTGCTTATCCCATATTTTAAAAATATTTTTCACAGGGTTTAAGGAAGAGTAGGAACAAGGATAAGGTCAAGATAAAAGCTCTGAAGGTTATCATGAAGAGAAACCGTGTTTTGTTTAAAAAGTTCTATTTAGTGGGAAAAAAGGATACTGAGTATAAGTTTCTACTTGTAAGGAATGAGTTTTCTATGTAAGTTTTTTTTTATAATTATCTAAAACTATAAACCAAAAAGATCATTGGGATTATAATAAAGTGAAATCTAGTTCAAAAACACTAGAATATGTAATGATTAAGGTTGTGTTCTTAAAGTTGATATTAGAGGAGGGTTTAGAAAACTTTGGATATTAATATGTTTTATTGTGAGGTTTTCTTAAGAGTTATGGATATTATCATGGGTTTACAAGTATAAGGTCAATCATAAGTTCAATTTTATAGAAACCCCTTTTGAGTATTTAAGTTATGAAATTTTTAGGTGACTAATGGTATTTTTGGAGACATTTATTTTTGAGGTAATTATGGGTTATTACATTTTGGGATGAAAATTGAAAGGTATGAGATAACCTTTGAGTTTAAAACATTTCTTTAAATGTTGATTATATTAAGGTTATTTTTGAGGATGTTTCTCATGTTTCTTGAATTATATAAGGATAATATTAATATAGTTTTAGAAAAAAAAATATACAGGATAGGTGGAAACCCTTCATGTCCGACAAGATTTTTGGGATTGAACCCACAACTGATGGGAAATAAGGGTGCATCACCTACCACAGGCCTACATGATGTACTTGTTATTATGAAATTGTTTTTCTTTATTTAAACTATCTAATGGATAAAGGATAAGTTCATTTTGAAAACATATGTTTTATCGAAAAAATAACCATGAGATTGGAAACTGATTTAGTAATTAAGTGATTAATGTTATTTTGGAAGATTTTCACTATTTTTGTAACCCTATATGATTAAGGTAAATAGTTGAATTATATTTTGAAAGTATATATGATTTTATTGTGAAAATGATTTTTATATCTTGGATATTATCTGATTAATGAAATTCCATTTTGGTATGAGACTTTAAGAGTCATTGATGTGATTTGGTGATAAATATTAAAATTATCTTGGAAGAATATGTGATCAAATACTTTTTATTTTTTGGTTTCAATATTAGTATAGAATATTTTTGAGGACTTTTAAGGATAGTTATTTATTTAATGATCTATGTTGAAATTTGTGTATTACTATTGAATTTTGGGGATTAAAGAGGTTTTTCATCATCTAAAGGCTTTTATAGAATTATATTATCTTGTACTAACCATTTTGATTTTGGTTAATGTATAAAGACAGGAGGAATAAATAATTATTTTTTATGGATTTAGTGATCCGTAGAAGTTGATTATAATGCTTCAGGCATGAAAAATTCATCTTAAATACTCATCATCTGGAGAAAAAGAGGATATTGTGGTGGAAATTTATTAAAGGATTAAGTTATACTTGTCAAGTAAGTATATTTACCTATGTTATTAGTATAGATGGGAATGTAATTACTCAAATCTAAGAAAAGCATCTTGATTTTTTTATCCTTTTACTTTTCTTACAGAGAAATCAATGGCTTTTTGTCCCATCATAGATTTACAGTTTTGTGATAGTTAAGTTTATCATGACCACATTGTCTATCACTCTATATCAGTCCATGGGCATTAGTTTTTATCTTCAATGTCTATGATTTTCTACAATATGTGTTATTTTATGCAACCTTCCTACTTTCCTATCTCTATTTTAAAAAGGAATCTTTATTGATTCTTTTTATGATGTGAGTTTTTAATAAAGGTATTTTGAAAAGTTAAACTCTAGTTGCCAAGTCTGAGTTCAAAATTATGAGGATGTAATTTCCAAAGGGTGGATGTAAAATCCTAATATATTAAAAGGAAATACTATGTTTGATAGTGTACAAAATACACCACATAAAGCTTAAACTACAACTAAATATTATTATTTAATTGTAACTATTATAACCTAGACATTAAATTGGAGGTTATAAATATGAATAACTAATTTATGAAATAAATATAAATTTAAAACTCAATGTGAATTTATTGGTAAGTTTTTATAAAATATTTACACAATTTTTAGTAAATTCATTTTATTCTTCAAAAAATATGTTTTCTTCAAAAATGTGTTTTTCTTCTTTTTATGAGTGAATATTATAATTTACAGAAGTTCAAAAAAACTTATTTTAAAAAATAAATTCCATTTTTAAATTTATAATTCCAAAATTACCTTAGGATTATTTTTTTATAATTTTCTGAAAATATTGATTTTTCAAGAAATAGTGAAAAATATTGATTTTTATTGAAAACAATATTTTATTTTAAAGTATATACAAGCTAAAATTATGTTTTGGATTAGTTTTAAGTTTTAATTATTTCATTTTGATTTAAAATAATCCAATTATGGGTTTTAAATGTATTTTATAATATAATTTGGTATTAAAACATTTAATATTTAAAAATGGTATTTGTTTAAAAAACTACTTTTCATTGTGTTTTGTCAGTTTAATTTTAAATTTATTTCTAAAAAATCTATGTTTTGAATTTTGAAAAATGGATTAAATATTTGGAATAAGGAGTTAAAAATTTATTAAATAGGTCCCTTTTATTTGTGGTCAACATGAATAAAAACTTAAGTAATTTTGGTTACCCTGACAAAGGGTAAATAATGTAATTTAGGTTAAAAATAAAATAATAACAACCATAAAATGGAACATACACTTATCTAAATCTTATTGTATGAGTGATTTTAGACCATAATAATACACGGGTATAATTTACAACCTTTTTAGGCCACTTGGATAAGATTATGACCTTTATAATATTTTATTTAAAGAAAAGTCAAACATGTCACACTCATGTTTTTAATAAGTGTAATGTTTTTAATAAGGTGTTATCTAGTGGATATGTTCAACTATAAATATTTCTTTAGAATATAATATATTTATATTCATCATGGTTATTCTTTTTTTATTTTTTAGTAAATAAATAATAACCATAAATGCTTGGACAACACTAATACATTAACTATTTAATTAATAGAAAAAGATAAATGATGTTAAAAATATTAAAATAAATATAATTTATGATAATCAATGTGATAAATGAATTTTATTTATAACCCTGATATTTTAGGGATATAATAATTTTTTTTTCAAATTATAAGTTCTATCTTGATATTATTAAAGTCAAAGTAATGAATAGTGTTAAAAATTGACATTACTGATATTTTATAATAAATAATATTTTATTAAATGATATAAAATTCCTTAAAAACTTAAATTCAGTAAAGTGATTATGGTGAGGTTTAAAATATAATTTATTGGTATTTTTGGAATTTTATAGTAATTATATTAACCCTTAAAGTGTAAAAATCCATGTTGTCACAATAAGAGTTAAAAGAGTTAAATAAGGGTTAAAACTAAAAGATAAGGGTAGAAATAAAGTTAAAACTTATCTTATTTTTATTTTATTAGGGGATTTTGACCCATTATTATATTATATTATGAACTAATAAGTTTGAATCCAATTGGTATTAATTTTTTTTAATAATTTATTATTTTGAGAAGTTCCAAGAGTGCCCCTCCCCTCCCTTATAAAAGGGAACCTCTTATTCTCATTTCTTCACACTTCAAAACACATTAAGTCTGGCCAATACCTACCCAAATTCCTTAATATAATACCTTCCCTTATTTTATAGGTCTTGGTTTAGGTATAACACCAACCTTAGTGGTTTAAAGGTGTTAAGAAAAGGAGATTGTTTGAAGAAGAGGTGTCATTTTTAATCAAGTGTTTCTATTTTATTTATTCTTCCACATCCTTAAAAACTTATTCAAACATAATAAAAAAATAAATATAGTATCTTCAATATACTGAGATTTTATTATTTTATTTTAATAAACTATATTGATCTCCACTTCCATCAAATGTAAAATTTTTTTATCGTTCGTGTGTACGGAGGACTATAGCCTTTCGAACTGTTATAATTCGTTTTCCATCAACATATCTCAAAACTAGTTATAATGATGGAATTTATATTTATATATTATATTGATTAAATATTTATCATTCTAAAAGTATAATATATCATTTATTTTCTTACCTTTCCATGTAAAGAAAAATGATAACGTCATTCGTGCGTACATGTGGACTACCACCTCCATGAAGCGACGTGATTTGTTTTTCATCACCACATCACATAGATGATATATAAGTATATTTAAAGAAGTAATATGATATATATTATATCATGATAATTCTATAAAGATAAAATAATACCTACCTTCATTATGTAATGATCGTTGAAAAATAGAAATAGTAATTATGCGTATGTACAACCTACCATCTCCATAATTGTAGCGTAATTAATTATTCATAACCATATTTAATAGATGAGTTTAAAAGTAAAATTGATGTATAAAAATGATAATTATTTTATGATTATTATTCTATATATTATTTAATAATGACAACTTTGTACATAGTCAACATACCAAAGTCATTTTGGAATTAATTACCAAATATCATCAAAACATCCGATGTGAACTTAAGTGATTAAGTAAATATATATAATATGGAAATAAGTGATATTAAAAGAATAATAAACATGAAAAATATTTTTAAGTAAGAAAATAATTAACCTAGATTTATTATTTATGAAGATAAAGAATGTATACGATGAATCAGACTTAAGGTAAGGGGATTTCTTTTAAAAATAATATTTTAAAGTTTATGTTAAAACTCTATTTTTCTTATATATCCATATTTTATAAAAATTATTTAAATAATATTTTTACTATTTTTATATGATTTTTTAAAGTCATTTTTACCCATGTTTTACTTTTTTACAATATTTTTTGAAAGGAATATTGTTTTTGTTTTCCAAATGAGGTACTTTATGACTTTTTTGAAAAAAATACAGAAGGAATGTTTTTTAACTTATACAACATGAGTGAATTTTACCATTTTCATGATTCCTAAATGATTCGAATCTTCCTTTACAAGTTTAAATGTTTTTTTCAAATAAATTTTTTTCCTTTGTATTTGTGCAATTTTTCTAAAAAGATGTGATTTCAAAACTTAAAAGGTTATTTTCTTTATTAATTTTTTTATGATGAAAGCTTTCATGATTTTTTATTATGCTATTTTTATTGGGAATTTTTATGATTATGGATGGTTTAATTATAAACCAAGTATGGGTGGTTATGTTATAACCTCCAATGCATTGGGTACTCCAGATATGGAAGTCGATCGTATGATTATTCCATATATGAGATAAAGTTGACTGATTAGGTTTCTTCTAAGAGATAATTAGAATATAATACGATGATTATTTCATGATTAACTATAATGGTTAATCATGAGTAGTTATTATGGTTACTCTAAGGTAATGATCAAAAGTTAATTTTGGACTTCTTCCACGAGTAGCTATGGGGGTAACTCCAATGACACCCTAAGTTTCCAACTAGTTTTATCTATGTTTTCTATGGGTTTTAAAAGTTTTATTTGAGAAAAATGTGTATTCTTTTCATATAGAAATTATTAATTTTATAATCTCAAAGAATAATGTGATAAAGGTGGGTATATTATGAATTTTCATGTTTTTCACTATATTAATGGTTTTATTTCTTTTTTATGTCCCTTATTGAGATTTTTGTGCTCATACCACATTTTTAAAATGTTTATCATAGGGTTTAAGGAATATTAGAGAAATGGATGAGGTCAAGAAAAAAATTGTAAAGATTTAACATGAAAGTAAACCATGTTTTATTTAAAAAAGTTTGTTAGGTGGTAAAAATGGATACTGAGTATAAGGGTCCACTTGAAATGTATAGGTTTTCTATGTAAGAGTTTGTCCTAATTCTCTAAAAATATAAACTGAAAAGATCCTTGGGATCATAAGAAAGTGAAATATAGTTCAAAAACACTAGAATATGTAATGCTTAATGAAATATTCTTACAAAATCACATGGAAGATTCTTTGGAATGGAAAGCTTTTGATTAAATACAACCATAATTTTCCCAAGATGGTTGTAATGTTTGACTAGGTTTGGAAATAGATAGTCTTAACCCATTTAGGTCTATAGTTGGTGCAACACATAGTACGCAACCTGTGGTGTTGGTTCTATACAATCATACCCCTTGGGTATGTATGAAGAATGGGCTGAGAGGACCTGGTGATAAAATCAATGTTTATATGAAGTCATTGATTGATAAGCTGTAAGAATTTTTGGTAGATGGTGTAATGAATTTTTACTTGACAGCTAATGAAATGTTTCAACATCATGTTGCTTTGTTATGTACAATTAATGTCTTCCCAACATATGCCAACCTATTAGGTTGGAGTAAAAAATGAAAATTCACCTACCCTTTTTTGTAATAAAAGTAATAAATCACTATATAAAGTGGTAATACCTTGGTAAAAATTCTTTCTTCCTATATTTCACAGGTTTAAAAAAGTTAGTGTGTCATTTTATGGGAATAAAGAGCATGTACCATCACCATAAATAATGTCTAGGGTTAAAATTCTTATACAACTTGATCAAGAAAACATTCACAAAATGTATGATTTTTATGATTTATTGGATCCTCCATTGTCTTCTATTCACACTTCTAATAGACAGTGTAGTCATAATTTTGAATAATTGGAGTATTTTCTTTGAATTGAATTATTGGAAAGATAACATTTTAATACATAATTTGGATGTGATTCACTTTGAAAAAAATGCATGTGATAATATATTGTGCACCATTTTAGATGTCAAGGGGAAATAAAAGGATAGTGTCAATGATTGACGTGATTTTCAATAAATGGGATTGAGAAAACCTTTACATTTACAGCTCGGTGATGGTAATCAGGAATACATGTATGCTGGATATCACATAATGAGTAAAAAGAGAAAGAAACATTTCTGTCAATTTTAAAGACCGTCAAGGTTCCTAATGGTTATTTCTCTAATATTTTCAAGCATGTTAATATGATGATCTTGAAATTACAGGGTTTTAAAAGTCATAATAATCACATTATACTTCAATAGTTAATCCTAATTGCAATTCATGATTGTTTATGTACCCATGTTGTTAAGCTATTGATTTAAGTTTCAAATTTTTTCAAACAACTTTGTTCAAGGAATAATCAAACGAGTGATTTGAAAAAACAATAAGATAAGATTGTTCTTACACCATGTCACATAGAGAAACTATTCCCACCATCTTTTTTTTGTCATGGTCCACTTGAATGTGCATTTAAATGATTAATTCATTGCTAGTGGTACCATGCAATTTAGATGGATTTATCCAATAAAGCGATATTCAAATACCGTGAAAAGGTATATACACAAAAATCTCATCTAGAAGCTTCAATTTCCAATGGATATTTGATGAATGAGGGCACTAAATTTTTATGATTCATATTTTTATGAGGTTGAAACAAATCTAGATAAACCCTCCTAAATTGAAGAAGGTCCAATTGGATAAGGGATAATGTTTTATATACACAATGAAAATTGGGTTCAATCTCATCAATATGTGCTGTTCAAAACTCCATTGGTTATTCCATTGATACAGTATGTTGTATAGTTAATCTATTATGCTTTATGTTTCTATATTTAATTTATTACTTACATTTTATTGTGTTGTAATTTAGGATGCATATCACTAAGTTGAATTGGGAAATGCCCCATGCAACTAACCATCAAATCAATAAACATCATTTCAACACATTTCATGATTGGTTCAAGACTCACATTCATAAACATAATTTATTTAATATTTTTATAATGTCGTTGAGTTGTATTTTCACAACCCTTTATCCATTGAATTATTTGAAATTTATAGATTTAAAAGATGCATTATTCAAGTGCTTATACCACTACCAAAAAACTGGGCAAGCTTTATTAGTGTTTTTTTAGCGCTGATAAAGGTACCCCCTTTAACAGCGTTTTTTTAGCACTGTTAAAGGGTACCCCTTTATCAGCTCTTTTTTAGTAGCGCTGATAAATGGGGGTCTTTATCAGTGCTTTTTTAAAAAGCCTTGATAAAGGGTTAACTTCCAAAAATAAAATTCATCAAAAAATATATATTAATATTTAAATATATAGATATAGTTATATTGATATAAATATAATATATATTTTTTAAATATAATTTTAAATATATTTTAGATAAGTATAAATATACAGTTACACTTAATATATAAAATATTTAGTGAAAATGGCTTATAAAAAAATTAAAAAAATATTTTTAATAAATAATTTGCCAATTATTATAGAGTAAGAGTCGTTTAATAACAATTTAAAGACTAAAAAAATAAAAAAAATAAAAAAAGATCCAAAATATGTTGAAAACACAACTCGAACTTCAAACGTCCATAACTTTTGATCCGGGTGTCCGTTTGAGCTCTATAGCATATCAAATCGAAGCCTACGACGAGCTATACACACTAGTTATCTAGAAAAAGCGTCTATCACATTTTTCTAGGCCAAAAGTCCCATAAGGCCTCCAAAACTGAGTTTTTAGTCAGGATACCCCGATTTTTTTAACATTTCATGAATTTTCAGCCTCGTTTAAGGGGGTTTTATTGGTTTTTTTTGGTGGGGACTGAATTTATTCCAAGGTATTACATTCATATTGATATTATGTCTTTAAAATTTTATCATTTTTTATAATATAATGCTATTTATAATCAAATATATAATAATATATACATATTTTTTATATATTCACAATAAAAATTTAATTATAAATATAAATAATAAAATATATTTACATATAAAATATATTAGCTTTATCTAAATAATAAATAATATCCATTTTATTTAAAATACAAATATATTAATATTTATATAACTATATATTAATCTAACTATAAATATATATTAATATAACTACATATATATATTCATATAACTATAAATATTTGTATTAATATCACTATAATATATATATTAATATAACTATATATATATATTAATATAACTATATATATATATATTAATATAAATATATATTACTATATGAAAAAATATAACTATATATATATAGAGATATCATAAAATGGAAAACAAATCAAAATAGAGAAGTGGTAAGGGCTTAGGTGCGCAGGGGGGAGGTCTCGAGTTCAAAACCTAGTGGAGGTAGGGGCACACACATGGGGGTGGATTTGGGGGGATAGCACTGATAAAGGGTGGAGGGGGTGCGTGCGGGCACTGGAAAGTGTTGTTAAAAGGGGGCTCAAGTGCTATAAAAGCCCCCCCGATTGGCAGAAATTTTTTAATTTTTTTTTAATTTTTTTTAATTTTTTTAATTTTTTTTACTTTTACCAGTGCTAAAAAAGGGATGATAAAAGGGGTCTTTATCATGACTTTTTAGAGCACTGATAAAGGGGACCCCCCTTTATCTTCACCGGCTTTAACAGCACTTTCTAGCACTCTTAAAGTCTATTTTTAGCGTTGATAAAAGGCATATTTGTAGTAGTGTACTATGAGAGAAGAACTCAACCAACTAGAAGATGATCCATTTATTACCGGTCATCACTATAAGTCTTTGGATGCTAATGAATTATGATTCCATATTAGCAATGTTGACGTGAAATGAGAAATGTAGAACAATGGTGTTGGTTTTTCATCTCTTTAAGTAGGTTATTATTATGAATTGTTGAGGGATATTATAAATGTTATTTATGGTCGTGGCTTACAAAATACATTTTTAAGGTGTGATTGGGTTGATCTGGTTTGTGGAATGAAAGTTTACCATTTCCAATTTACATGAGTAAACTTTAACGATATGCTATCTAATGATGACTGAGTAAGCAACTATCCCTTCATATTGACATCATAGGAAGAGAAAGTTTAATTTGTCGATGTTTATTCTTATTGTAAAGTTGTGGTGAAAATTTATAAAAGAGTGGTTTTTCTGATTGACCGAGAGGAACTGCATGTTGTATCCTTTCCTAAGCTAACACTTGACCAAACAACTACAGTTGTATAAGAAGAAGATATACAATACGCCAGATAGACAGTTGAATAAGATATGAGATACTTTCATGATTAGTGAAATATTTTAATTTTGTTTCTAGTTAATATTTTTAAAAATATTTATGAATTATATGTATAAAAATTGAATGATTTAACTATATATTTTTACTAATATAGTTATGTCACAGGGTTTTCATAGTGATTCACTTGATGCTGTTGGTATGTATGTTTTCATTTTTTAAATTGAATTTATTATAATTTTCTATAAGTTATTCACCTAACTATTTCTATTTTTAATTAAAATTTCAGTTATTTATAATTATAGTATGAATTTATGTTTATTAGGATCTAGTGCATCTTCTAGCATACACAGGGTTCCTGGTAGAGGGGTTCTATCCTGGAACTTAGGAGCTTGGATGGATATGTTATTTGATGACACCTTCCATCCTATTAGAGAAGGTGCGAGTGTATAGATTCATCAGTTGGGTAATATGATATGATACCCACATATATTCCCTCTTAAAAATCATGATTACAATTCTTTCCCCCAGGTTACGATTGATAAATTATGGAGGGAGGTTCAGGTAAATTCAATGTTTAATTTTTCATGACATTATTTTTATTATTATTATAGCTACCTACTATTTTTTAAAAGGATAATTTGAAATCCTATATAGATGAGTTTTTGGAATTATGCATCACCAAATTCCAAAATTTATGGAAGTATTACAAGCTAAGTGTGAAGTGAGATCACTGGATACCATTTGTAGGTGTGCTAGACATTGTATAACGAGTCCCTCTGGGTGTTCTTCCCGTGTAGTGGCCATATTTGGTTTCATTTTGGTCGAGTGAGGTAATAATGGTAAAATTTATTCATTTTAATGTATAAATTACTATAATATTTCATACGTATATTAATTGAATATGTTGAATGTATACTGAGTCTGATCATCATTCACATAATTGGGCGATGTAGGACACGCCTTCTAAACTTGCTACTTGACACGTGTCACAACTCAAACTTGATGTAAGTTTAGAATTCACTGTTTATTTATATATTAAAAATATTATAGTATAACATGAATATAAATATATATTTGGGGGATATATTTATTATAGTTACACTAGTGAGGTGATATGATCGATCAGATGTCGATATGGGTGAGGAATCATCGAGCAGGTGATCCCAATGTTTTCAGTGTTGTAGTAAGAAAGTTATTTAGTAAAAAATGTATACTTAGTCATAGAAATTATTCATATTTATTCATTAATTAATTATTTATATTCAAAATGATCATTTTTACACTGAGTTAGTAAATCTTCCAGAGGAGCAACGTCAAAAAAATTTGCACTGATATGAGATATTTTAGCTTTTCATGGGGCGTGATGGTCATGGTTATTCTTTGACTTATGGAACTGGTGTTCGATGATGTTTAGTTATTATAGAAGAGGTTATGGGTGCATGAAGAGATGAAGGGATTCACCACTAAATGAGATATATTCTTCCATACAGGATATGTAACATAATATGAATGATAGGTTTTTGTAGATACATGCAGAGTATGAGGAGAGATTATCACAAATGTTAGCATGTATCGATGAAGTGATGACGCAATGTCCTGTTGATGGTACACAAGTGGTTCCACAAGTAAAAAAGAAAATAAGTTATACTCATATTGAATTTTATTGATATGATTAATATAAATAATATTTATATATTTTGTAGGCTCCAGATACAACTGGTTGACATCATTGGGAGTTCATTGGTGATCCAGATGAGGATGCCCCTCATGCATGAGGTAATTTACTTTACCATTTTAATATTTAACGTTTCATTTCAAATGAATAATTTAAATTCATTTATTTGTCTCCTAGAAGACCCCAAATAATCTTCAAATCATTGTAAGATGAAAATATCATATTGAATCCATAACTAAACATATTGACATTGATGCCACTTCTTCTATAATAAAACATATATAGCAATGACACTTAATGTTTCCCCCAATTTTATTATTCTCTTATCTATTATAAATATGTCTATGTGTTATTACTCACAAAAATAGATATAAACAACAACACTATACATCCTTGATTCTTATTCAACAAAATAGATCTAGTAGTGAACTTATGTTCTTGGAACAACTTCTCTTTTTTCAAAAATTCCAAATCTTATTTTCCAAAACCAATAAATAAACTACCATAGACACTAGTTATTCAAAAAAATTCTATGCTACCATTCCAACTATCTAGCTAAATAAGGTCCATATTTTTCATGAATGAATCTTTCCCATAAATAATGGCCAGAAAATTCATCCTAATAAAGTTTACCTTGAATGCACTACATGGTATCCTCAATATTTTTTAGATTAATTCCACCCTCCTCATATGGCTTAGCCATCCTAGGCCAACTGTTCTAGTGATATCTACTATCCTACTTTGCATCCCAAATGAAACTATTGAGAATTGATTCAATTCTTATAATGAAATATTTTTGTATTCGAATGACTATAAGTATATTCATTGGGATGGATGATATGAAAATTTTGACAAGTGTTATCCTTCGTCTAAAAGAGATGAATTGAATTTTACACCTCGTGATTTTGTTGGTAATTTTATTAGTGATAAGTTAAAAATATTGAATTTGAAACCTTTTTTTAAACCTTTGAATTGTGTTTCTTCTACCGTTAATGAAGATAACCATGTAATCCAAAAAAAATAAGTGATATATTAAAAAAAAATATATACTTTCCTTTGACAGACTGCACCCTCCTAGATAGCAATAATCTAGTGGACATATTTATATCTTGTTGTTGTAGAAGCTAGTGGCTTCAATATATATATATATAGTGTGATTCCCGATGAACTATTTATGAATGTTGAACCCATAATATGTGATCTAGATATTGAATCCAAATAATTAATTCTAGAGGGTTGAGAATATTGACTTAGTTAGATGGATAAAGAACTATAAGAGTGGGGCAGAATTGTATTCTAAAATATGAATATGGATTTTTATCCCTCACAAATGTTATGTTGATTATAAAGTATAATGATAGATCAATTTAAAATATATCAAAGTAAAATAGTAAAAATGAACATAAATAATTGAAATAAAAATATTAGTAGTTAGATTTCGATTCAATAAATGTAATAAGTTTTACAGAAATTAAAATGACAACAGTAATGTAAAACAAATGCTCATATTATTGAGTAAAAACTCAAACACCCATAAAGGATATTATTTATTGATCTACTTCTAATTCACAAGAATATTTCTCTATTACCCAAAGTGGTAGAAGGATTTATAAACTTAATACGAGGCATATAAATTCTACACATGGATGTTCCTCAACTATAAGCTCATCACCATGAATATATTCTACACTAAGAATCTATTTGACAAGAGTATAAAACACATGTCACTCAACCTTGAGGTGTGTTCAGGTGTCAAAACCAACCAAATGGAATTTTAATGTTGTGAAATTAGATGATAAAAACCGTAGAGTGAATTTTGAAATGGTCGAGCAGAACAAACATCAATTAGTGGTGGCGTTTTCCCGGGAGGACCGAAAATGAACTTTTAGTGTCATAAGACACCAAAACACACGTTTGATAGTTAAATACCTAGAAAACAATCATGAAGTGATGTTAAATCATAGGTAATCCAAATTATTGTTATTTATGATGTGTATGAGGATACAACATGTTAGACACGCGGTCTGCATGCAATGAAAAAAATATAAATTTTAAAGGTTTGAAACCATTTAAAAACATGCAGGGGGGTCAAACCAATAAAAAAACTCTGAATTCTATGAAATATAGTAACAAAAACCTTAGAGTTAATTTTGAAATGATTGAGCAAACAATATTTTAATCGAAGGTTCTGTTTTCCCAAGATGACAGAAAACACACTTTTACTATCATAAAACACCAAAACACACACTTAATGGTCATATATATAGTGAAATACCTTGAAATAACTTGAAATCATAGAAGATATGTCTTATTATTATTTTTAATATGTAAGAGTAGACGACACATCAATTACACATGCAGTCTACCCAGAATTACTAAATATGTGTTTTTTAAAAGGTTCAATGCCATTTAAAAAGGTGTGTATGAGGATTAAAACCAACCGAATGACATATTAATGCCATGAAATGAGATGAAAATTTTTTTAGAGTAAATTGTGAAATAGCTGAGCAAACTGAATGTCAATTTGAGGTGGTTTTTTCTCAAGAGGACCAAAAACACCCTTTTAGTGTCACAAAACACTAAAACACTCGTTTAACTATCATATCCATATAAAAATACATTATAATGATGTAAAATCATAGAAAAACCATAGTATTATTATTTTTGATTTGTATGAGGAGACGACATGTCAATCAAAATGCAGTTTTCCTGAAACGACTGAATATGTAGTTTTTAAAGGTCTGACAACTTTTAAAAACACTCAAGGGGGTCAAAACCAATTGAAAAATCTCCATATAGCATGGAATCATAGGAAAATAATATTAGAGTTAATTTTTAAATAATCAAGTAGGAAGTACACCAATCATAGGTGTCATTTTCCCAAGATGATGGAAAACACACTTTTAATGTCATAAAACACCAAAACATGCATTTATCAGTCATATGTATGGTAAAAAACCTCATAATGACATGAAATCATAATAAAACCATATTATTATTATTTTTAATTTTTAAGAGTAGACGGCATGTTAATCAGATATATGGTCTTCCCAGAACGACCAAATATATGATTTTAAAGGTTTGGCGCCCTTTAAAAAGGTGCATCTAGGGGTCAAAACCAACTGAATGACATCTAAATGATATGAAATTAAAATAAAATAAATATTGAGTTAATCTTGAAATGTTTGAGTAGACAGAACATAAATTTGAGGTTGAGTTTATCTAGGAGGACCAAAAACAAATTTTTAGTGTCATAAAACACCAAAACATTAATTTAATGGTCATATCCATAGAATAAAACCTCATAATGACTTTAAATAATATAAAGCCATATTATTATTATTTTTTACATATATGAGGAGATGAAACATCAATCGGATGTGCAGTCATCTTGAAACGACCAGATATGTGGTTTTCAAAGGTTTGACACACTTTAAAAACAAGCGTGGGGGGGGGGGTCAAAGACAACCAAATGACCTCTTAATGAAATGAAATTAGATATAAACAACTTTAGAGTGTATTGTGAAATGGTTGAGTATACATTATGTTAATCAGAGGTATCTTTTTTCTTGGGATGATGGAAAACACACTTTTAGTGTCATAAAACACTAAAACATGTGTTTAACAATCATATCTATAGTAAAGGACCTCAAAACGAATTGAAATCATAATAAAACCATATTAATATTATTTTTAATGTGTATGAGTATAAGACACATCAATAGGATGTGTGGTGTGCTCAGAATAACTAAATATGTAGTTTTTAAAGGTTTGATGACCTTTAAAAAGGTGCATCTGGGGGTCAAAATCAGCTGAATGGAATCCAAATGATGTGAAATTAGAAGATAACAATTTTAGAGTGAATTTTGAAATTGTTGAGTAGACAGAACATCAATATGAGGTGGCATTTTCCTAGGAGGATAAAAAAACACACTTTTAGTGTCATACAACACCATAATGCACGTTTAACGATCAGATCCATAAAAAATGACCCTATAGTGATGTGAAATCATAGTAAAGCCATATTATTATTATTTTTGACATGTAAGAGGATGATACACATCAAATGGAAATGCGATTTTCCTAGAATGACTGAATATGTGGGTTTTAAAGGTTTGAAGCTCTTTAAAGACACACGGGGGGGGGGGGGGTGTCAAAACCAACCGAATGACCTCTGAATTCCATGAAATTAGATGGATACAACTATAGAGTTAATTTTAAAATGAAAGAGTAGACTGTATGTCAACCGGAGTTGTCATATTCTCAGGATGACGAAAAAAGCACTTTTAGTGTCATAAAACACCAAAACATGCGTTTAATGGTCATATTTATAGAAAACATCATCAAAATGACTTGAAATCATAGAAAAATATAGTATTATTGTTATCAATGACATGTAAAAGTATACAAAACATCAATCAGACATGCAGTCTGACTGAAATGACCGAATATGCAATTTTTAAAGGTTTGATGCCCTTTAAAAAGGTTCGTTTGAGGCTCCAAATCAAATGAACGACATCCAAATTCCATGAAAATATAAAAGAACATATTTAAAGTTAATTTTTAAATGTTCAAGAGTACATAACATCAATCCAATCTAGCATTTTCTTTGAAGGATCGAAAATGAATTTTTAGTATCGTAAAACACCAAAACACACATTTAACGGTCAGATCCATAGAAAATGACCCTGGAATGATGTGAAATCATACAAAAAACATATTATTGTTATTTTTGATGTGTATGAGGATATTTTATATCAATTATACATGCATTATACCTGAAATGACTGAATATGTGGGTTTTAAAGGTTTGAATCCCTTTACAATCACGCAGCGGGGGGGGGGGGGGGGTCAAAACTAACTAAATGACCTTTGAATGCTATGAAATCAAACAAAAACAATCATAGAGTTAATTTTTAATTGTTAGAGTAGACGGTACATCAACTAGAGGTGTAGTTTTGTCAAGATGATGGAAAACATACTTTAAGTGTCATAAAACACCAAAACACGCGTTTAATGGTTAGATCTATTGAAAATGACTTAATAATGGCCTAAAATGATAGGAAAAATATTTTATTATTATTCATGATGTGTATAAGTATAAAAAATATCAACTGGACATGCGACCTTCTCAGAATGACCAAATATGTGATTTTTAAAGGTTTGACGCCCTTTAAAAAGGTGCGCCTCAGAGTCAAAACCAACCGAATGACATCCAAATTCCATGAAACAAGATGAAAATAATAGTAGACTAAATTTTAAAATGTTCAAGTAGATGTAACATCAATATGAGGTGGAATTTTCCCTAGAGGATAGAAAAAATACTTTTAGTGATATAAAACACCAAAACACATGTTTAACAGTCAAATTCATAAAAAATGACACAAGAATGATGTTAAATCATAATAAAACCATATTATTATTATTTTTATGCATACAAGGATAGAAAATGATAATAAGACATGTAGTCTTCTTGGAATGAATGTATATATAGTTTTTAAAGGTTTGATTCCCTTTAAAAACACACAGGGAGGGTCAAAATCAACCTAACAACATATTAATTTCACGAAATCAGAAAAAAAAATGTAGAGTGAATTTTGAAATGGTTGAGTATACAGTACGCCAATCATAGGCACCGTTTTCTTGAGATGACGGAAAACGCACTTTTAGGTCATAAAACACGAAAACATGCATTTAATGGATATATCTTTAGAAAATGACCTCATAATGACTTCAAATCATAAAAAACTACCTTATTATTATTTTTAAATTGTATGAGTATAAAAAACATCAATCGTATGCATGGTCTTCCCAGAACGATTGAATTTACAGTTTTTAAAGGATTAAAACCCTTTAAAAAGGTGCGTCTGAGGTTCAAAACCAACTAAAAACCATCTAAATAACATACAATTAGATGATAACAAACTTAGAGTTAATTGTGAAATGGTCAATTAGAAGGAACGTTAATACGAGGTGTCATTTTCCCATGAGGATCGAAAGTGCACTTTTAGTGTCACAAAACACCAAAATACATATTTAACTATCACATCCATAGATTAAGGCTATTTAATGACATGGAATCACAGGAAAACCATCTTATTATTATTATATATATGTATGAGGAGATGAAACATCAATCATACATGCGATCTTCTTAGAATAACTGAATATTCAGTTTTTTAAGGTTTAAAGCCCTTTAAAAACATGTGGGGGGGGGGGGGGGGGGTCTCAAAACCAACTAAATGGACTCCGAATACCATTGAATTAGATTAAAACAACTGTAAAGTGAATTTTGAAATGGTCGAGCATAATTTAGTTCAACTATAGGTGCTGTTTGCTCAAGATGATGAAAAACAAACTTTTAGTGTTATAAAACACCAAAACATGCATTTAACTGTCAGATCTATACCAAAAAACCTTATAATAATATGAAATAATAATAAAACCATATTATTATTATTAATTACATGTATGAGTAGAAGACACATCAATTGGACATGCAGTCTACCTGAAACAACCAAATATGTGATTTTTAAAGGTTTGACGCCTTTTAAAAAGGTGCGTTTAGGGGTTAAAACCAACCAAATGACATCTGAATTCCATGAAATTATATGAGAAAAACTGTAGAGTTAATTTTGAAGTGATGAAGTAGAAAAATGTCAATCTGATATGGCCTTTTCCCAGGTCGTCTGAAAATGGCTTTTTATTGTCATAAAACACCAAAACATGCATTTAATGGTTAAATCTATAGAAAATGGTCCCAAAATGAAGTGAAATCATTAGAAAACTGTCTTATTATAATTTTTAATATGTATTAGGATACAACATGTCAATTAAATGTTCGATCTTCCTAAAATGACTAGATATACAGTTTTTAAAGGTTTAATGCTCTTTTAAAACATGCGGGGGGGGGGGGGGGTAAAACTAAATGAATGACCTATGAATACTATTAAATTAGATGAAAAAACTATAAAGTGAATTTTGAAATGATATACTAGAATGTTATGTCAATCATAGGTGTTGTTTTTTCAGGATTACAGAAAACACAGTTTTAGCATCATAAAACACCAAAACATGTGTTTGAAGGTCATATCTATAGTAAAAAACCTAAAAATGACTTGAAATCATAGTAGAAACATATTATTTTTATTAGTGATGTTTATGAGTAGATGTCACATCAATTAGATGCATTGTCTCCTCGGAACGACTGAACATGCGGGTTTTAAAGGTTTGAATCCCTTTAAAATGGGGCGTCTGGGGGTCAAAACCAACCGAACAGAATCCAAATACTATGAAATGAGACAAAAACAACTATAGAGTGAATTGTGAAATGGTTTATTAGAAATAACGTCAATTTGAGGTGTTTTTTGTTTTCCCAGGAGGACCAAAAATGCACTTTTAGTGTCATAAAACATCAAAACGTATGTTTAATGACCGGATCCATAATAAATGACCCCGAAATGATGTGAAATCACATGTAAACCATATTATTATTATTATTATTATTACTGACTTTTAAGAGAGTACAAAACATCAATTTGACGTGCAGTTTTTCTAGAACGACCAAATATGCGGTTTTAAAGGTTTGACGCCATTTAAAAAGGTGCGTCAAGGGGTCAAAACCCATCAAATGGAATCCAAATGCCATGAAATCAGATGAAAAAAATTGTAGAGTGAATTTTTGAATAGTAAAACTGAAGATATGTCAACTGGTGGTTTTGTTTTCCTGGGATGATGAAAAATGCACTTTTAGTTTCATAAAACAGCAAAACACACGTTTAATAGTTAGATCTATAGAAAATGAAATCGGAATGACTTGGAATCACAGGACTACCATATTATTATTATTTTTAATGTGTATGTGCAACAACCCAATGTTTTCAATGGAATCCCTTCTTATAATTATGTCATATAATAACATGGTGTCATAACACAATGAACTACTGAGTACTATGTGACCTCTAAACATAAGTTTGTAACTTTTGTGTTTTTAATTTTGAAAAATGGTCATCTACATTTGTGATCAGTAAGTGATTTGGAGTTTGATAAGACAAAAATAATTTTTGATGAATAGTAACATACCCTTATGAATAATAGCATACCTTTATGAATAGTAATGAATAGTAATGAATAGAAAATCATCCAAAAAAATAGAAACTTCACCCATGAATGTACAAATACAATTTTGACATCTTAAAAGTAAAAAAACGATCATAGTATAAGAATTGGTATTTTTGTATGTCAAAAATATTTTATTTACCATTTTATGTTTAATTTAATAATTTAAAATGGAAATTTATTTTATAAAATTTAATCATTAATTTTTACTTTATTGTCTTATTATTATAAGATAATTTTATGGGACCTTGATTAATTTTTCAAGGTGTTATAAAATTAGTTATAGTTTTAATGTTGATTTTGTTGAATAATTTATGATTTTATTTAAAAATTAAATTAAAAATATTTAGAAAATTATTTTCAAAAAATGGAGTTCATTGTTGAATTCTACATGTTGAAAAATGGTTAGGGTGAATTTTTGAGATTTTTCTAAAATACTTGAATTTTTTTATGAATAGTAAAAATACAGTTTTGAGTTTTCGGTATATTTGATGACATCATAATGCTGTAGTAATTAATAAAAAATTATGGTCGACTTGGGTATAGTAGAATAAGATATCAGGTGTCCCAAGTGGCCAATACCTTGGGAAAATACCATGGGAAATCCCATGGTTTTACAAAAACCACTAATGAGGTGTCTTTTTAAATTAATAAAAAATTCTCTCTCTTTTACTATAGATACCCACTCATCCATTCATTTTATTTATTTCCAAATCCCTAATCCTCGAATCTCTGGTGTTTTTACCTCCCTAGTATCCCTCCAAAGGTGTTCTCAAGCACCTAAGGTCCCAACCTTCAAGTTTTAGGAGCCACTCCACAAGGTAAGGGAACCTTTCACCATCCTCTTTTTGTCAACACTTCTTTTATGTTATGTATTTAAATTTTCATTATCATTTGTTGGAGTTTGATATTATGTATCACTCTCACTGTCCTTTTGTTTTACATATGATGAGATACTCTCTTCTCTCTCATTAATTCATTTTATGAAATTTTAAGTGACGCTATTAGGCTGCAGAATTTCCATAAGGGATTTCTAAACTTTTCTTTCATTTTTAATTTCATCTATTTTCTTTTTCTTTGCTCATATACTTTTATCTAAATGTTGTGATGAATATAGTACCTTACATGTACTGTATTTTTTTTGCATGATAAAGGAATAATTCTTCATCACATCTTCTTTTCTTTTTTTTATATATACTAAAACGAAAATACCATCCGAGATGTTCTAATTTACCACATTCAAGGAAGATGGGTTTTCAATTTATGTTATTGTCTTAAATTATGGTCATGAAACCATTTTCATGGTTGAAAAAATCCATAATATATGTATTATCTTTCATCTATGGTTCTGTAATCCTATTTTACACAAGTTTTTGATTTATAAAACAAAACATGTTCCTTGTGGTAAAAAACCGTCGATTAACCCAAATAGTTATCATTAAATAATTTATATAATGATTTATCTTCATGACAAGTAACCAAATGGAATTTAAAATCATGTAACCTCATGTATTTTCACTAATAACATATAAATGCAATTTTGGAAAATCTTCCCCATTTTACAAGATTCTTTGAACATGAATATAAGTGATCTGATCATTAGAACCAAGGGAACAATGGAACCAGACAATGAAATTGAACCTCGTAACCAATCAAAAGGTTATGAATGAACTCAAACCGGTTTAGATAAATCATTTTAATATAGAATAAGTTATGTAATTATTAATTAATGAACTGAATTTGATTATTCAGGTCATTAATATCAGGTGGAGTACACCATCAGACTTCAGGTAAGGGATTCTACCCGAACCACCTTTATTTCTTCGGGTTGCTCTATATTTCTTTTTACCCAAAAGAAGTTGTATTTTATTTTTATATAAAACTTAAAAATACTGTTTATATTCTCAAAAATCATGTTTCAAGATCTATCCCTCGTTCTCTTTCGGGGATATACTTGTTTTTAATTGATTCCCTCCTTAATTCTTCTCGATAGCAACCCTATTTTAAGGGAACATCTTGAATTCTTACCCAATTTTAAGTGCACTCTATATTCTATTCTAATCCACCATGGTATTTATAAAATCAGTCCTTTTATTGTAAAAACCTTTCGGTTTCAATTCTGGTTTTTTTATAAATGATTGTTCCCTTTACTATTTTAAAGGCTCAATAGTATTTTCCTTTAAAAGTTCTCAAAAATGTTTTAATGCTAAAGTTTCATAAATACATTTCTTATATATTTTCAGTTATGTTTGAAATTACTTACCATTTTATATTCCCATTTTACCTTATGTACATCCATGTATGTTTTAATCCATTTATTTCATGGACACTTTAATTATACTCCCATTGGTTATGCTTTATGTCATGATTGTGGTACCCAATTCTTTCCACGGGTAACCTTTTGTTTATGTATGGTTGATTATGTATGATTATTCATGTGGAAAGAATATTCATAAAAATGTTGTGATGAGTGCACCCAGATAGTGCTCCAATGCAATGGGTAAAGTTAAGTCTCATGAGATGCGATGTGAAATGGGATTGGTGGTTAGACTTGACCCGTAATACTATGGGAAACGAGATTGGCGGTTACCCTTGACTCGTACTAAAGACATGTTTTATGTTTCTACCACATTTATATGATTCCATATTTATATGATCCCATGTTTATCTGTTAAGATTTCATATGTTCCATGCTTTTTATATCATTATGTCATGCCTCCTAACTCATGTGCTTAAGCTTTATTCTTACGTTCATTCCCTTACTGGGCTTTTTAGCTCATCCATTTGTTCATGTGTTTCCCCAGGATATCCTATGTAGATGTATGATCACAATTGAAGTTAGGATCTCAATATGGAGATTAGATAAAAAGGTTTTTTCCCCATGTTTTATTTTTTACGTACCTAGTTTTCAAGGACACTAGAATTTACAATCCTTGGCTTATACTCTGATGTATATTTATACTTAAAATCATGTAATGTTATATGTAAAAGGCTAGGGTCTCTATAGTTGGTATCATAGGGTGGTCTAGTAATTTTTGGAGATTAGGAATAGAGCACTTTAGTAGGAACCTTAATGATGAGACAAAGTATAAGAAAACATCCCTAAATTTTGGTAAGTATGGAGTAAGTGGTTTATCAAGAAAATACATCCCTGTCTAGATATAAACAGGTAGAGGTAGCTCTGGCATAGATGTACCTAGGAGTGAAAACTCTGACAATGTGTTTCGGGCTTGACCCAGGGTATCTTGGTACACAACAATGGGCCTTGATGCACTCTTGGTATTGACACTCCTGGGGGATATGCCTAGGTAATTCAGGAGCTTGGTATAAACTGTAATTAAGAAAAAACCCCCATAAGAATTTAAGATAAGAATTAGATCAAGGATAACATAGATTAAAACATAGGGAATCACAATTTAGGATATACTTCTCCTTTATAAGATTAACCTTTTAGGTTCAAAAGTTTCATTTTTTATGTTCAATAACTAAGTATTCAAGCCCTCTAATTGTACGCTCTTTTTCTTAGTTAATCGTAGGAAATAGAAGAACTCGTTCCAACAATCAATGTGAAAGGGAATGTGAAGAATGTCCAAATGATATTCATGATATGATAGAAATGGGTGCTCAAAACATCATGATAGTACTTGCTTAGCTGGATCAAGTTATGAATAATAACTTGAATCATGCGGAACGCCCTCCTCCTCCAATAAGAGAGAAAGTTTGCATAGAATACTTGTTGCAGCAAAGGCCTCCCATGTTTAGTGGATCTTCTGATCCCATCCTCATAGAACAGTGGATTAACTCCCTTGAAAAGATATTCTCTATCCTCTAGTGCTCGGAAGAAGAAAAAGTTGTACTATAAGTCTATCATTTTGATGGGAAAGCTGATCCGTGGTGGACACTAATCAAGAATACAAATTCCCAAGAGGAAATTGATTCCATTTATTGATAGGAATTAAATAGGATGTTTTTAAATAAATAATTTCCTTGAACCCTCCATCTCAAGATGGAAAGAGAGTTCCTCAGACTCAATAAGAAGGAAGATGAGTCTATCGGGGCATATGAAGAAAACTTTACAAGGATTGAAAGGTACGCCTCTATATTTTTCATGAACACTGAAAGCAAGGTGGATCGCTTCTTTAGCGGACTAATGCCGAGTCTACAAAAAGCATTGGCATTTCAAGAATTTGATAGTTATGAGGATATTTTCCATTGTTCCCTCAAATTTGAAATGGAGATTGGATACTCTCAGTGGTCTTGTGGGCTTGGTGACAAGAAGCAAAAAAATAGAGAACAACATGGGTGGTTTAAAAAAATATCCCATGATGGAAAGAATCCCGAATATCCCACTTGTAAAATTTGTGGGAAGAAGAATCCTGGGAACTATTTAAAGGGAACCAAGAATTTCTTCAAATGTGGAAAGTTTGGTAATTTGGCTAAAAACTGCCAAAGGGATATGAAAAATACCACTAACGTGGAAGAAGAAAGGAAGGTTCAGATCAATGCTTAGCCAGTGGTGCAGTGTTACAACTGTAAAGAGAATGGTCATTATGTAAACAATTTCCCTAAGTCAAGGGGTGTTGGAAGAAATAAAAAACAACCTCCAAAGAAATAAGGAAGGTCTTATGCTATCACTACTGCTGAAGTGGATCTAGACAATGATGTGGTGACAGGTATACTAGTTATTCATTCAATGATAGAAAATATACTATTTGATTTTGGTTCTATGCATTCTTTCCTATATTTTAAGTTTAGTAGAACTATTTAACCAACACCTAAAAATTTGGAGGAAAAGTTATCTGTGAGAACAACGAATGGGGAAATTATTGCATCCATGATTTATAACTCTTACCCGGTTAATGTTTTTGGACTGAACCTCCTAACAAATCTTGTCATACTTCCTTTAGTGGAGTTCGATGCTATCTTGGGAAAGAATTGGATATCTTTATACCAAGACAACATCAACTGTTGGGAAAGGAATATCACTCCTCACATCCCAAAGCATCCTCCGATTCTTTACAAGTGTAAGGAGGAAGATGAATCTACTTTAGAATCATCGTCTCAAGTGTGGATATTGTTGCCTTATGAGAAAGAAAATATAGCTCAAATGATTGAGAAAAAGGAGAGAATCATACTTGAATACATGCCCATCGGGAGGGATTACACTGATGTATTTCCTAAAGAGTTTCCTGGTCTTCCTCCTGATCAAGAGGTTGTGTTCTCAATTTAACTTATCCCCGGATCTCCGCCAATCTCAAATACACCTTACAGAATGGCCACTATAGAGCAGGAAGAGCTGAAGAAGTAGTTACATAAGAATCTAGAGAAGGGGTTTTTACACTCGAGTACTTCACCGTGGGGTGCGCCGGTCCTATTTGTCAAGAAGAAGGATGGATCAATGCGCCTCTGTATTGATTATTGTAATCTCAATAAAATTACGATAAAGAACACGTATCCCCTTCCACAGATAAATGACTTGTTTAATCAGCTTTGTGGGGCCTATTATTTCTCTATGGTGGACCTTCAGTCAGGATATCACCAATTAAAGGTGAGGAAGGAAGTTATTTTAAAGACTGCCTTTCGAACGAGGTATGGACACTATGAGTTCATAGTGATGCCCTTCAGACTCACTAATGCTCTAGAAATTTTCATATATTTAATAAATAGAGTCTTTAGAGATTACCTCGACAATTTTATGGTAGTATTTATCGATGATATTCTGATATACTCCAAGAGTAAGGAAGAACATAAGGATCATTTGAATACTATGTTAAAGACTTTGTGAAGGGAGAAGTTGTATGAAAAGTATAGTAAATGTGAGTTCTGGATGGAGGAAGTATCATTCTAGGGGATTTTTATCACCCGTAAAGGGATATCTGTGGACCCTTCTAAGACAAAGGCAATTGAAGAGTGGCCTAGGACAACTTATATAACAGAGATCCACAACTTTCTGGGTTTATAGGGTTATTATTGTCGATTTGTGAAAAACTTTTCATGATTTTCAAACCCAATGATCAAGCTGGCATGAAAGGGAGTAAAGTTTGTTTAGACTCAGGAATGTGAAGACTGTTTCAAGGAGTTGAAAAAGAGACTAATCAATACGCTAGTACTCACACTCCCAGAAAGTGGATAAATTTTTGTGGTGTATAGTGATGCTTCTAAGTAGGGCTTAGGCTATGTGCTGATGAAAAATGATAAATTTATAGCCTACGTCTCAAGGCAGCTGAAAATCCATGAGCAAAACTATCCTACGCATGATTTGGAGTTGGCGGCGGTGATCATTGCGTTAAAAATCTGGCAGCATTATCTCTATGGGGAGAAGTGGGAGATATATACTAATCACAAGAGTCTCAAATATGTATTCACACAAAAAGAGATTAATATGTGCTAGCGAAGATGGATAGAGATCATCAAGTATTATGACTGCTCAATCCACTACCATCCCGGTAAGGCAAATAATATGGCAGATTCTCTAAGTAGAAAGGATCATGAATCTTTATCAATGATGAGAATTGAAAGGGATTCGATCTTCTTATATTTTCAGAGGATGGACATGGGAATCATTAAGGGAGGAACATCATTAATCCTTTATCAAATGATTTCTCAACCATCCTTTATGGAGAAAATAAATAATTCTCAAAGAAAATATGTGGAACTTTTGAAAAGGGTAAAAACTATTAGAAGTGGAAAATCTTCTGAGTTCATGATTGATGAGGAAGAAGTTGTAAGATTTGGGTCACGATTATGTGTACCATCCAATCCAGAGATAAAGAAGAAGATTCTGAATGACACACATATCTCAACCTTCTCTATCCACCCAAGGATCACAAAGATGTATCGAGATCTCCAAGAGAACTTTTAGTGGGACAATATGAAAAGGTAGATTGCTGAATATACATCAAAGTGCCTGGTATGTTAGCAAGTGAATGCTGAGAGATTTAAGTCTAAGGGGATTATGCAACCACTACCCATACCAACATGGAAATGGGAGAACTTCACCATGGAATTTGTCACTATACTTCCAAGGACATCTAGAGGAAATAATGCTATATTAGTCGTTATGGATCTTCTTATGAAGACAACTCACTTTATCATTATTCTAGAGGACTTATCATTAGATCAACTTACACAGATATATATAAAGGAAGTGGCAAGGTTGCATGGAGTACCACTATCTATTGTATCTGATCATGATATGAGATTCACCTCAAAGTTCCGAAAAATTCTTTAACATGCTCTAAGCACTAAACTAAACTTTATTACGACCTATCATCCTCAAAACGATGGCCAATATTAGTGAAATTTTAAGAAGATGTAAGATATATAGAGAGCCTGTTCTATGTACTTCAAAGGAGGATGGGACTAACATCTTCCATTGGTTGAATTCTCCTACGAAAACAGTTTCCTCTCGAGCATTCGAATGGCACCATATGAAGTCCTTTATGGGAAAAGGTGTAGAACACTGACGTATTGGGATGAAGTTAGTGTGCATAAGCTGCTAGGACCTGAAATGGTTGAAGAAATGGCAGAGAAGGTGAAAACCATTCATCAACACATCAAGGCAGCCCAAATTCGACAAAAGAGTCATGCAAACAATCATCGATGAGACCTTGAGTTTAAAGTGGGAGACATGGTATTTCTACACATATCTCTGTGGAAGAAGGTTATGAGGTTTGGGAAGAAAGGGAAGCTAAGTCCAAGGTACATCGACCCCTTCGATATCCTCGATCAAGTTGGAGTTGTGGCCCATTGACTAGCACTTCTACCAACCATGTCCAATGTACACAATGTCTTTCATGTATCCCTTTTAAGGAAGTACATTTCAGACTCTTCACATGTACTCTCTTCAGAGATGGTACAGTTAGAGGATGATCTTTCATATGAGGAGAAGACAATGAAGATCTTGGATTGTAGAGATAAAGTTCTATGTAACAAGACTACTCACTTGGTCAAGGTACTATGGCAGAACAATAAGTACGGATAGACAACATGGGAACTAGAATATGAAACGAAGGAAAAGTACCCACACCTATTTTTGGCCTAAAATATAAACTGAAATTTAGAGGGTGAAATTTATTAAGGGGAGAATAATGTAACGACCCAAAGTTTTCAATGGAATCCCTTCTTATAATTATGACATATAATAACATGGAGTCACAACATAATGAACTACTAAGTACTATGTGACCTTTAAACATAAGTTTTTCACTTATGTGTTTTTAATTTCAAAAAATGGTCATCTACATTTGTTATCAGTAAGTGATTTGGATTTTGATAAGACAAAAATAATTTTTGATGAATAGTAACATACCCTTATGAATAGTAGCACACCTTTTTGAATAGTAATGAATAGTAATGAATAGAAAATTAACCAAAAAAATAGAAACTTCACCCATGAATGTACAAATACAATTTTGACATCTTAAAAGTGAAAAAAAAACGATTATAGAATAAGAATTGGTATTTTTGTATGTCAAAAATATTTTATTTACAATTTTATGTTTAATTTAATAATTTAAAATGGAAATTTATTTTCAAAAAATTTAATCATAAATTGTCACTTTATTGTATTATAGTTATAAGATAATTTTATGGGACCTTGATTAATTTTTCAAGTTCATCTATTTTCTTTTTCTTTCTTCATATCCTTTTATCCAAATGTTGTAATGACTCTAGTACCTTACATGCACTAGATTGTTGTCATTATAAATTAATAATTCTTCATCATATCTCCTTTCCTTTTTTTTATATATACTAAAAGGAAAATACCATCCAAGATGTACTAATTTACCACATTCAAGGACGATGGGTTTTCAATTTATGTTATTGTCTTAAATTATGGTCATGAAACCATTTTCATGATTGAACCGGACCATATTATATGTATTATGTCTCATCTATGGTTCTTGAATCCTTTTTTACACAAGGTTTTGATTTCTAAATTAAAACATGTCCCTTTTGGTAAAAAACTGCCGATTAACGCAAACTGTTATCATTAAATAATTTATATAATGATTCATCTTCATGACAAGTTACCAAATGGAATTTAAAATCATGTAACCTCATGGATTTTCACTAATAACATATAACTCGAATTATGGACAATCTTCCCCATTTTACAAGATTCTTCAAACATGAATATAAGTGAACCGATCATTAGAACCAAGGAAACAACAGACCCAAACAATAAAATTGAACCTTGTAACCAATAAAAAGGTTATGAATGAACTTAAACTGGTTTAAATAAATCATTTTTATATAAAATAGGTTCTGGAATTTTTAACTAATGAACTTAATTTTATTATTATGGTCATTAATATCAAGTGGAGAACACCATCAGACTTAAGGTAAAAGATTCTACCCGAACCACCTTTATTCCTTCGGGTTGCTCTATCTTTCTTTTTACCCAAAAGAAGTTGTCTTTTATTTTTATTTAAAACTTATAAATACTATTTATATGATCTAAAATCATGTGTCAATATCCATCCCTCATTCTCTTCTATGGATATATGTGTTTTTAATTGATTCCCTCCTTAATTCTTCTCGATAAGCAAACCTATTTTAAGAGAACATCTTGAATTCTTACCCAATTTCAAGTGCACTATATCTTCTATTATAAGCCACCATGGTATTTATAAAATCATTCCTTTTGTTTTAAAAACCTTCCTAGTTCACTTTTGGTTTTTTTATAAATGATTGTTCCCTTTACTATTTTAAAGGCTCAATAGTATTTTCCTTTAAAACTGCTCAAAAATGTTTTAATGCTAAAGTTTCATAAATACATTTATTATATATTATAACTTATGTTTGACATTAATTACCATGTTATATTCCTATTTTACCTTATTTAAATCCATGTATATTCTAATCCCTTTCTTTTATGGACACTTTCATCATATGCCCATTGGTTAAGCTTTATATCATGATTGTGGTACCCAATTATTTCCATGGGTACCCTTATGTTTATGTATGGTTTATTATGTATGATTATTCATGTGGAAAACATATTCATGAAAATGTTGAGATGTTTTCACCAAGATAGTACTTTAATGAATTGGGTAAAGTTAAGTCTCATGAGATGTGATGAAAAAGGGGATTTTCGGTTAGCCCTGACCCATAATACTATGGGAAATGAGATTGGTGGTTAGCCTTGACTCATGCTAAAGACATTTTTTATGTTTCTGCCACATTTATATGATTCCATGTTTATATGATCCCAAGTTTATATGTCAAGCTTCCATATGTTCCATGCTTTTTATATCATTATGTCGTGCTTCCTAACTCATGTGCTTAAGCTTTATTCTTATGTTCATTCCCTTACTGAGGTTTTTAGCTCATCCCTTGGTTTATGTGTTTTACCAGAATATCCTATGCATATGTTTGAGCATAATCGAAGTTAGGAGCTCATTATGGAGATAAAATCAAGAAGTTTTTTGGCCCCATGTTTTATGTTTTATATACCTTGTTTTCAAAGACACTAGACTCCACGATCCTTGGCTTATACTCGGATGTATATTTATGCTTAAAATCATGTAATGTTATATGTAAAAGGATAAGGTTGCTATAGTATGAGCAGAAAAAACATCAATTAGATGCGTGGTCTACTCATTACAACCTAAAAAAGGTTTTAAATTTTTAAAAAATGATTAGAAATTATTAATATACATTCAAAATTAAATAACATCTGTCTGTTGTACTAAGTTTTAATTAAAATATTTTATTGCATTTCAATTATTAGTTTGTTGTGATTTTTTTTATTTCACTAATTATTTTATTAGAATTTTTCTTATGAAGTTTTATTTGATGATTGGAGTGGAACTTGAAAAATGATTATACAAAGATATTTATGGGCCTATGGTTTTACATATTTTAAAAATATTTGTTTTATTTTTAAAATATGGTTCTTTTTGTAATTCTATTATGTTTTTTTAAAAATTAAAAATTGTAGTGGTTGGCATATGACAATCGCTATAAGATAGAATAGGGTACCCTATAGCGACTGCTATATGGCAGCTATTATAATCCTGGCTAGTTTTGACTATAATGGAATCCATATGAATGTCGCTATATGTGTCAACTATAGCGACCCACTAATGGAGATCGCTAAAGGTTACCTCAACCTCTTCTATAACATCCACCATTTAATGAATGATATATGTAATAACAATGGCCCAAAAGTGTCCACCATTTGGCAGCCATTGGGCGGCCCCTGTAGGCCTTTAGTGATGACTTTTGGCAGTCGCTATAAGGTTTTTTTCTACGAGTGAAAGTATAAAGCAATTTAGATACAATTCTAACAAAATTTCATAATTAAATTCTTATTTTATATATAGAAATATATTTTGATGCATGCACACACACACACACACTATTTATGGATTTTTAATTTATATATCTTTATATATTAAATTTTTTAATTTTTAATTTTTATTCATTTTTTTAAATTTTATTAGTTTTTAATATTTATTCATAAATAAATTCTTATTTCATATATAGAAATATGTATATTGAAACACACACACACACACACACTATTTATTGATTTTAAATTTAATATGTATATATATATATACATATCAAATTTTATTGGTTTAATTTTTTAATTTTAATCATTTTTAATATTTATTCATAATTAAATTCTTATTTCATATATAGAAATATACATCGACACACACACACACTATTTATTTCTTTTTAATTGATATATATATATATTAATATATTAAACTTGTTTTTAATTCTTATTAATTTAATATTTTTTTAAATTTATTCATGTTTTGTATTTATTTATTAACATTTAATATATTTTTAATTGATAAATTTAATTAATCATATATATATATATATTTATTCAATATATAGAATTTATTAATTTTTTAATATTTTTTTTGAATTTATTCCTTTTTAATATTATTTATTCATTAATAATATGGATCGTTTTTTAATATTTTTGTAATTTATTCATCTCCTAATTTTCATTGTTCAATATTTTTGTAATTTTATCCATTTTAAATATTTATTTTACATGTTTATTCATTAACATTTGATGTTTTTAATATAGTTGTAATATATATATATATATATATATATGTTTTTGTGTGTGTGTGTGTGTATGTGTGTGTGTGTGTGTGTATGTATTCATTTTCAATTTATAATATATTCATTTTAACTTTTTTTAATAATCTATATAATTAATAACACTTGTTCATTTTTGTAATATTTGGGAAATTTACTGATTTTTTAATTATTAAATTTTACTCTTTTAAAATTCAGTCATTTATTATTATTTAGTGTTATTTATTCACTAATAATGTTACTTATTTTTTAATTTTCTTTATAATTTAACAAGTTTTAATATTTATTCTCTTAATATTTTTTTTAATTTATCCATTTTTAGTATTTATCTATACATATTTATTCATTCACATTTAAGGTTTTTAATATGGTTATAATGTACATATTTGATATGTATTATTTTCATTTTATAATATATATTCATATTTATTTATTTTGATAATTTATATAATTAATAAAACTCATTCATTTTTAAACATTTTAAAAGTCCATTCATCTTTAATTATCAAATTTCAATCATTTATAACTTTCATCCATTTAATATTATCTATTCAACAATAATGTTAATTATTTTTTACCTTTTTAATAATATATCTATTTTTAATATATATTCATTTAATATTTTTTAATTTATTTTATATAGTTGTTGTCTCCGCTTTCCAAAAATATTTGATAAATATATGTTTTGTTAATTCCAATATTTTTTAAATAATTTTTATAATTAAAAATACCTATCAAATTTTAAAATATTTTTAAAGTTTATTCATTTTTAACTATTCAATTTCATTCATTTTAAAGAATTATTTATATAATTATAAATAAATAATTATATATTTAATAATTATAAAATTACAATAAATATATTTAAATAATTAATATATTTATTCTATTTATATATTAATAAATATATATAAATATATAATTATATTTATAATTATATAAATATATAAATATATTTATAATTATATACAAATATTTATAAATATATTTAAAAATATATTTATTTATAATTATAATTATAATTATATACCTATAATTATATTTATAAATACATATTTAAAATTATTTTAATATATTTATAATTATATAAATAATTATTTATTTATAATTATATATAATTATATTTATTTATAAATACATATTTATAATTATTTAAATATATTTATAATTATATAAGAATTTATTTATAATTATATAAGAATTTATTTATAATTATATACATTTATATTTGTTTATAATTATATAAATTTCAATTTTTTAATTATATTAATTATATTATTAGAAAATAATAAAAAAATAAATATTTATCTGCACTTTTTAGCGCTGATAAATATTTAACTTTATCTGCACTAAAAAATGCTGATAAAGACCATCTTTATCAAGAGTAAAATTTTTGCACTGATAAAACATTTCTTTATTAGTGTTAAAATTATAGTGCTGATAAATATATTTCTTTATCAACGATTTTTTAGCGTTGGTAAAAATAGGTTTTTTCAGCGCTTTTAATTTAGAGCTGACCAAAAATCTATTTATAAGCATTGTTAAAACCTTTATGATATTTTAACTAGAACCCTAACAAAGTTCCCCATCTCTCTCACCATTCAAGCTCACACAGAACTGAAGTTTTCCATCACTCCACATCAAACATCTCAGATGAATAATCACTTTCAAAACCCAAAGTATGTGACTTGTAATCTACTATTCAAGGAACAATCAAATGGTGTAGGGAACTGGATGGATGGGTGCTGAGCTGTTTGATCACTGCTCAGGGGTAAAGGAGGCCCAACTTTTTGCATTTTCTAAGGAAGCAGGTGTAATGCGTATCCCATGCATTACTTCAGCGCCAACTATTGTGAATTTCGCTAATGCTGGAGATTCGTAGGAAAGGTGCTATGAAGCCTTACATCTGCATTCTAATTCTAGAGTTGTGAAATGTGAAATTTATGGAAATCACGATACAAGTAGGTATTATTGGTACCAAATAGAAGGTGAACCCCAACGTTATTGTGGATAATAGGCTCCAGATTTTAGGAGATGAAGGCTCGAGTAAGACAGATGTTGAAGGATGGGAGAAAGTTAAGTCCAAAAGGAATAAGAAGGCCACTTCATTGAAAGGGTTATAGGTCCCTGAGGACCTGATTCATGATGTTCAGTACTTTATGAGCGATAAAGAATCAGACTCCAAATATTTTTTAGAGTGGGAACAAGATCACCATATATTAATGACCTCTAGGCACGACTCAAGAAATGGAAATCTAGGAAAGGTCCCTCGGAACCTCTTGATCATCTAAAAGAAAAAAAACTAAGAAGCATAAAGACTACTGCAACCTCCTGAAGCCTATGGTCACAAGATCAGCTGGAAAATTAAAGATACTTGAGGCAAAGGATAGAACAAACTAAATATATGGTTAGAAATGTGGTTCTATGGGGGGAAAACATCATCTCCTATTGAGAATGTAGGATCGGTTCCTCTCCTCCATTCGAAGGAAGTGATGTTAGATGAATATTTCAATATTAACATGTCCAAGGTGGAGGTGGAAAAAATATATGAAAGATTAATCCGAGTTGCTCTTCATTTCAAAAAAATCAGATTGGATCAACAAACAAGATCAAATATTGGCATGTGGAATCAATGAGAGAAATATTAATTCAGTTGAATATATCCAAACTTGGGATACGATGGCCAACCATTTTGAAGACCTTACCAAGGAAAATCTGGAGTTGCGGGTAGATTTGCTGTAATGGGGCTTATACCAAGTGAGTAACTCCAACAATCTTAGCTTTGTTTATAATGACTTTTTGAGTTTCTTTTGTGTTTAACACACTTAATTTTTTTACTTCTTTGCTTTCCCACTTTTTCTTTAAAGTACTTTGATAATAAAAATTTTAATTTGGAGAGGAAAGGGTTTGAACAAAACACACAAACAATTGTATTTTTCCTTGTTCTACCTCTGTGTGTCATGACCTGTCCCCCGGAGCCTGTGTCGTGACTACCCCAAGCCCGCCTTCCATAGGGCAGGGGCTGGCGACTAGCACCTAAAGGCGTGTTCCCTAAAAACCGAGAAGGCATTGACTTTATAACCTATAAACTCACACAACTAAGCACAAAGCAGGATACAAGCACAAAGTAAAACTATATAGTAAACAGGGTGTGTATAGAAAGAAAAAGGGGCCAGAATACAAGCCCAACTGGAAAGTACAAGAAAACTGAAAAGTACAAGTAAACTGAAATAACTCCTGTGAACTCCTTCCAAGGACCCTACCTGAAGGGTAGGTACAACTCTCGCGTAGTCGTCTCTATGGTATTCCTCGTCTAATGTCCACCTCTGAGCTACCTCCTGTCCTGGTACTCTCGTCCTTAGTCAGCGTTGTCCATCGTCTGCACCAAACACAACAAGGTGTGGGCATAGCCCATGTAGGGGTGAGTATAACGATACTCAGTAGGGACTCAAAGACCCTCGAAGGTCTCAAAAAACCCACAAAGGATAACCACAAATCATGAAAACATTTGACAACCCTACTTAGGTATATGCCCGTACATATACCTAAGTTATCAAGTATACCCATATGATTCATGAGAAAAAACAAGGCCCAACTCTTAGCCAAAGTACAACTATTCCACGTTGAAAAGAATACCATGAAGGTAACACCACAAGGGTAAGTACCATGAAAGTAACACCACACAGAATAGTAACACGAAGGTATCACCATGAAGGTAAGTACCACAAAGGTACGCCACACAGAAGAATAACACAAAGGTATCACCACGAAGGTAAGTACCACAAAGGTACACCACATAGAAAAATACCACAAAGGTAAAACCACGAAGTTAAGGACTCAGATCACACCAGGTATAACTTAGGTATGGTAGTAAAGATGATTAGATGTAACTACTGAATCATCTTACTCTGTTAAGAGGCAGACCCATGTAGGATCCTAAATCATTAGACCCATGTAGGATCCTAGTATAGTAGACCCATGTAGGATCCTAGAGTAGTATCATATGGATTCCTAGAGTGGATCCAAGTGAGACTCTCGAACACAGACCCACGTAGGATCCCAAAGCACAGAGCCACATAGGATCCAAAAGCACAGACCCACATAGGATTTTTTTCTCATGTTACAACCAGCTATAGGGTTCCTGTAGTAAGCTTTCTTGATTCTGGGAGGGTTCGCTCCTCAATCCACATGTCGATACTCCAACTACCACGAAGTCCCATGAAGAAGTATAAAAAAAACTACCATGTGATAGGGGTCTCAATGAAATAGAGGATGCGTTAATCAGATGCCCGGTCTGTAAGTTATTGGCCTTTTAGTCTGGAGGGTCCGGTTGGATTCGTGTCTGATCCAACCTGGATGTACCCCAACTTTATTCAAAACTCAAGTGGGGTATACCAAAAGGACCATCTCGATCCGAGGTTTTCGACGCCATATACAGTTCGTTCAACGGACACCTGTAGATCAAGATATGGCTAAAAGAGAGAAAAGGGTTGAAGTTGGTCCAGGTCCGGTCTGGGCCGATCCGACCCGGTTCGGGTCGACCCAGCCTAACTCGGGTCCGACCTGGCCCACTGGGTCTGGCTTGACCCGTCGGAGTGGCCCAACTCGCGGGGCGACCCGCGGTGCGGCGACCCGCTGGGCTCGCGGCTTTCCAGTCGACCAGCCTCCTCCACGCGGCACGGTCGTGTGCTGAGCTATCACCGGTGACCGACAGTGAGTCGGCCGCCCTCACCTCACCGCCACGACATAAGGCTGTGGCTCCAGCATGTCTGAAGACGCGGATGCGCACCACCGCCTTCCCTTCGCGCGGCCAGTCGCCGCCGGCCGCCACCCTTTCTCCGCCATGGCCAATGGGCCCCAGCCCTTCTCGGGCGGCGCAGTCACACCACCATCTTCATCGTGGCTAATCGGAGTGCCGGACACCGCTCCCAAGCCCTTCGGTGTCGGTTGCCTGCACGGTTGCCGATGACGTTCTTCTGGTCATCGGGTGTGCCCCGGTGGCCCGATCTTCATTCCGAAAATTTCCGCACTCACCTCAGGACGTCGCCAACGATTCAAGACCAAAAAATATTCACATAGGTTGCAGAGAGGTTGGTCCGTGTTTTTTTGGCCCGCAACCTCCATGTTAGAACAGTAACAAGTAGATTAAATGTTCTTGAATCATGAAGAATGACAAGAACGAGGTAAGGGAGTATACAAACAACAAAAAACCCTACCTTGATTGCTTGTTGGAAGTTTCGCGAGAGGAAGTCGGTGAAGGTAATGAGGGTTCCAACGATCATCGCTTCCGAAACATGCTTCCGAAGTCCAGATCATGTGTCGTCCTTGTTCTTGATTCCAAAGTATGTTCTTCGTTGGTGAGAACATTCTTCGTTGGAGGAGGAGTTTCTCCAAAGTTCTCCCAACTCTCACCTTTTTCCAACACTTCCCCAATTCCACAAAAAATGAATAGCCAACTTATTAAATTAAGTTTTATTAATTTAATTAGAGGTGGCCATTAGTTAAGTTGATGTTGGAATAATTAATTAATGGAAGGTTTCAAAATTAAAGTATAGGAAGTCCAAGAGTTATATCTCATTAAAGGGGGAGTTCAAGGGTCATGTGGTCCCCATCATTGAATTCAAATTGGGGGTTTTCTAGTTAGGTTGGTCCCCACCTCCATAACTCAAATAGAGAGGTTTCAAATGAAAAATAAAATGTTAAATAATTTTATTTTTCTTGTCACTGGAAAAAGTGAAAAAAATTAACTTCCACCTTCGACCTACTATGATTGAGGTGAAAGTCTCCTTAAGAAAATATCGGTGCTGCGAGTTCAACAGTGTCCTCAGATTTTGATTCTGAGCACCGATTCAAAAGTTATAAAAACCCGCTTGCACATTTACTGAACATACCTAAAAAAAGTTTAGAAATTCATTCCGGGAACACCGGGCCTCAGAATCATGCGCCGTCAATTTTTGTGGGCTCGTAAAATTCTCATATAAATAAAAAAAAATTTACATAGAATTTCTGGGTTTTTATACTGTGATCCTCCACCCAATCTCCCTTGCCTCAAGACATTTTTTCTTCACCCTCTCCCTCATACTCATGTTTATTTTTCTTCAATTTACCTTCTAATTCTATGATCCAATATCAAATTTATTCCATGCCTAGCCACCAGTTGATAAGACAACACACACCATCTCACTACTGTGGTTTCTACTGGTCCTGCTGCTCACCTGGTCATCTGCTTCTTTTCTAGTGCCGATCCATGCTTAAGATTTTACCCTCTATTATATCCCCCTGCACAAGCCTCTATCATACAGTTTCCTTGAAAAAATTTAATATAATTATTTCCACCACTTAAAATATATTTTTTCATTTTATATTTTCTACTTTTTTTATACAAAAAAATCAAATTTTAATGTATGTATTTACTTCCAATTAAACATCAAAATACTCCCCTTCTCACAGGTTCATATACACTGCCTCATTACTCTACAATCCCCATACCCTCCATCCCTAATCCACTAATCTGTATGAATCTAATTAACCCTTAAAATTGGGAAGTTATTTAAAAATACAAAAAATGTTGATTAGATAGAGATTAAGAAAAAGAGTTAATTCATTTTAATGTCTTTAATATGTTTCTATATACTTTTACTGTTTATAATATAGATAAATGTTTTAAAAAAATACTATAAGAACATATATAATATTAATCATGTCTGTAAAGATTAAAACTATTACATTTATCATATATGTTACACCCCAAGATTTTATAGTAAGTTATTTTCTTTAAAGTAATTCAATAGCTTGTGCTACACGCAACACCGAGTTCGAGCAAACCACGACTTACCAAACTAGCCATTGAAAAAATGGATATGAATAGTGTTAACTGAATTCTGAATTTTATATATTCCATATAATTTTAGAATCCATATTATGTGTTTCTTATACATAATATAAGAACAAATTCATTTTTTCAGATAAAATAAGTATTTTTCAAAAACTGCAATTTTACCACCTTTTAATGGAAAACCCTGTTAAAAACCTATATTTTGCACTTTTATATATTAAATTTAATTAAATTAAATTCTTATTTAGAATCGGGACATAAAAATTTATTTTGGATAAATGTATGGTACTTTTCTGATAACTTTCATATTTTGATGAATACTGAAAAATACTAAATTTTAATTGAAAATAACTTTTTTAATTGAAATAATTTATAGTGTTAATTTATGAATTTTAATGGTTTGGAAGTATAATTAGATTATATTTTTATCATTTAATACAATTTTGGTCATTATAAGTAATTTCACTTTTAGATTTGACATAAACACATGTCAATCTTTTGATAGTTTTTACCTTTTAAAAACCCGCTTTTTGGTTTTGACAACAGAAATTAATTTTAAATTAATTAATGAAACTTATATGTTTTTAATTTTGTAAAATAGAATTCATTTTTGAATTTGGAATATCAAAATTAACTTTGGGTAAATTTTTGGTATTTTTCTGAAAACATTCAATTTTTGATGAATAGAGAAAAACACTGCGTTATTGTTTAAAACCGAATTTTTATTTAAATAATTATTTATTTTATTTAAATTTATTTTAAGTAAAAATAGATACATAATATTTATATATGTTCAGTTTAATTTATTGGAGTCATTTTATAATAAGTTTAGATATATAAAATTTTATTGAACTTTTACTGTCTTTTACCCACCTTCTAGGAACATTTGAAAATTTGCATAAAACATAATTTTACCTCTTCTATGAGTTGAATTTTAAAAATCTGAGAGACACAGTTAACATTATTAAGTAAAATTTGGTTCAATAAGATGAAAATAATTTTTGATGAATAGTAACTTTTGACTTTTATTTACCACGGTTAAAAGTAAATAGGGTAATTAAGGGTAAAAATGATATTATAATTACCCTAACACATATCCCAATTCTATTGGATAAGTGTAACTATACAAAAAAAAACCTTAGGAATAAAATATAATCCTCTTTGGTCCACTTGGATTATATTAGGACATTTATTATTATTTTATTTAAAGAAGAGTTAAAAGTGTTAAATTCAAAGTTTAATAACTAAAATATTTTTAATATAGGGTTAAAAATAATATAAATTAGACTATAAATATTCATTATAAAGATAAAAATATTTCATACATAATGGTATTTTATTTATAATTTTTATACATTAAATAAGTTAATTTATTTATGACACAATGATGATGCTTTAATTACCTTATTAATGAAATATTAAAATAATTAATGTTATAAATATTCAAATAAATGTAAATTGAGACTTATGATGAATTAAACTAATTTTTTAGGTTAATATGACATTTTAGGGTTAATTAAATAATTTTTTTTCAAAGTGATAAAGTTTTATGGCTTTCAAAAAAATCAAATACTAAATAGTGTCAGAATTGACATAATTGAGTTTTTAAAACAAATACTATATTATAAATTGATATAATATTACTAAAAATATAATGTTTGGATAAAGGACTTATATAATATTACATATATTAATAATGAACCAATTGGGGTTTTATTGGCTTGTTATAGTAAGTTTATTAACCATATAATATAGAAATACAAAGAGAGATGAGAAATGTCAAACTATTTAACTAAGAGTTAAATCTAAAAGATAGGGTTAATATGGTGAATTAAACCTGTATAAAACCTATTGTTTGAGAGGTTTTCAACCCATCCCCACCTTATCCTCAAAATAAATCATTGTGGATCCATTAGAAACCGAAAATGATTTTATTATAAAATAATATTTCAAGATTTTCCTAAAGTACCCCTCACCCCTCTTATAAAAGGGAACTTCCCCTTATCTCAAAATCACACTTCCAAAGCCATTTGGATTAGAAAAAACCAGCCCAAATATCCTCCCAACTTCCCTCACATCAACTTAGAGTCCTTACTTTGATCAAAAAGCCAACCTAAGGAGCCCTTTTGGTCAACTCAAAAGGAAACACCCAAAGAAGAGGTAATAATTTCACCACCCTCTTTCAAGTTCTTTTCTTCTTCCAATTCCTATTTCATTTTTATTTCCATACCAAAATAATAAATCTAGTACCTTCTATATACTTTGATGTTATTATAAATATGCTATAACCATATTTGTTATTCTATCCATCCTATAAATGACAAAGTCACCATACATGCGTACGCACGATTTACCGTCTCCACGTCGTGGTTTAGTTTGTTATTCAAACACTTAATTATTTGGATGTGTATAATAATGATTATAAATGATGTAAATAATAAATAAAACATGTTAATTATTCTTTACATATGATATACCATCCAATTACATACGGTTTCACCATCAATATAATGATATTGTCGCTCGTGCGTACGTACGACTTACCGTATGCAAAAACGCGATGAGATTATTCCCCATCGTTACCATTCAAGAATAATTTTCATTTTATGATCAAAAATAATGTTTAATAACTTAATATAATTCTGTATATGAATTAAATACAGACTATACATAACAAACATGACTTATGTAACAAAACACATAAAGGAAAACAAATCAGTTAACAACCAAAACAATGATACTACCTAAATATCATTAACAAAGCAATATTAGAAGATCATATATGATATCATATTTATGTATTTGGTTCTTTTATAATTTAATAACAATGATTTCACCATTATACAGGAGGTTAAACTACCTTATTATAAGTAAAGGTACAAGGTAATGGGTTTTCATCTCACTTTTATTCCCGTGAGATTCATGCTATATTTGCCACTATTACCTTTTGTGTGGTATATGTAATGACCATGATTGTATTGTTTGAATAGTATAATTTAATTTATGGGTATTTAAATCATAATTGGATGATCCTTCTTTCATGGGGTGTATGTTTTGTAAGTTACCAAATCGGTAAGGGAATTTCAAATTTCAATTTCCACTCATTCATTTTTATGCAAAATTCATTGATTACTTTACTCCAATATTATGTATAAAATAACTATTTATTTAATTATGTAGTAATTTCCAATCACCTTTGTGTGGATATTCTTTTGATACACATAATAACTCCATTTATAAATTCCCAAGTCATCGATATAAACTTGATAAGAGTAATTTTAACTCAATTTCTTTTCATTGAGTTAAACATCCAAGTCATTGGTGTTGTTTTTACAAGAATATGTGTGAATGTACTATGATTTATTTACACTGAATATCTAATAATATTGAGTGTATTTATATTTTTCACACATAATTATGTCAATGATTTATCCTTAACCTAAGGACACAGACTTTATAATGGAATTCATTTCAACTTACATTCCATTGAGACTTCTTTGTTGTTATGATCCAATTCACTTTTATTTGGTGTATATAATGTTCTTTGACATAATATATCATTAATACCTTTATTATCATGATATTATAAAGTTTTTATTACCTCAATTATTTGTATTCAAGCGTCTCTCATTTGGTTAGAAACTCCAACTAAAATATCTTTTTAAATGTTTTAAAAATTTATTCTTCTAAATCTTTCTCATTAATGTCCATATTTTAAAAATGGTTTTAAGGTTTTATTTATATGGTAATTAATTTTTTTAAACTTAAAATCCTTTTAAAAGTTTCAATGTGGTATGAGACACTTTGATTCAAAAATCTATTTTAAACAGTTTTTTGATAAATAGTGATACTTTTAAATGTTTTCATGAAAAAGAGATATTTTTTCTCAAAGATTTTTATTGATCATTTTCAACTATGTTAACATAATTTATGGGATATTATTCTTTATTGAGGATGATTTACTATGATAGAAATATTTCATACTGTATTGAACGTTTTGTGATATGTTTGACTGTGGATGTGTTATTTTTATACCATTCATGGTTTATGGATAAAGTAATGACATTTCGTATGCTAGTTTTAATAAAAATGTTTATATTATGTTTAAAACTTTTCTTATGTGGAATGAATTGGACTTAGTAAGTGATGGGTGGAGCCTGATATAGCTCCTCGATGCATCGGTAGGTCTCATGATACAAACTAGTGTCTTGACATAAGGCCTTGACAGAATATTATTTGTAGTCCTAGCACAAGGCCTTGATTATGTGGTTATGAAGTCTGGAATTATGCATTCCATCATTATAAAGTTGGATATTAATATTACATGTGATTACTCAACTATTAGAATATCCATGTGAATAATTAAATGGAATTATTTGATTTATCTTTTTCCATATTATGCTGAAGTTTAAGTTTAAAAGGCTTGTGTTCTAGTCTTATAAATTGCCTTAAATGTTTATACTTATTTATGAAAGTTTATGCTATATTGTTATCCTTACTGAGCATATAGAGTTAAAATTTAAATATAATTAAGGTTATTTTTTAAAATCATGTGTATTAAATTCATAAGAAAGGTTCATATCATTATTAAGTGGGTTAATTCTCCTGATTTTTCATCCTTAGTGCTCCATTTCTTTAAATTTTCACTCGTAGTAGTTTCTTCCATTGCTAACCCCTTTAGGGATTTCTTCCACTTTCATTTCAAAATCCATTCCAATTAATAAGTGTGTCTTTCTTTTCAGTGAATTATTTCTTTTTTCCCCACTTTCAATCATTTTGAGTACCATTGTAAATTTATTACTCCGATTGCATGGAGATCACGACTAAATGAGGTTGTGGATGAGATATAGAATACTTCATCAATGAAAGGAACATCTTGTCATTTCAAAAACTCTTCGCACTTATCATGTTCAAGGTGGTGATTTTAAATTATAAGTAGGAAAAGTTTTTGTAGTGCACATATGGTAATCTACTCCATTTCCAGGTATTCTTCATGCCATAATCAATGAAAATAAAACAATTCAACCCTTTTGCTTCCATTAAGAGGAAGAAGAACCAAAATACTTTTAACATTTTCATTGTCATCACATCTAAGATAGAAATTCTATAACAAAAACTTCTAACCTCATGTTGAGTTAAAAATGCCTTCTTGTAAGAATGTTACAAAAACTGAACATACATGATAAAAAGTTTCAAATATTTATTAAGTAGACATTAGGTTTGTACTATAAGTAGCATTGTAATAGATTTATATACAAATAATTCATAGGATTATGTCAAATTATGATGTTAAATATTGTGAAGCATAAATGAAATAGAAAAAGGAGGAGATTTATGGATTAAAATAGGAGGATGAAATACTAAAAACTTGAAAATCTGAAAAACTATATAAATTTATCAAATTAATACTAAAAATATAATATTATGATATAATCATTGATTTATAGTGTAACTCCCCTACCCCAGTTACCCAGAGTCGGTGCATTATTGTGTAACATTGGCATGATCACAAAGGATCATGTCTCTAAAGACCGATTAGTTTAGTAGCTTTGGAAACACTAGATACATTCATAAATGTTACATTACTTCATAAAGTGAAAAATCACAATAACATAGTCTCCATAGTCCACACTTCTATCCCCTTCAGACTATCCCTGTAGGTCAGTCATAAAATATTTATTCACATCCTGGGAAAAATAAAACATTGAAAGGGGTGAGCTCAGATGCTCAGTAAGGATAACAATATAGAGGAAGCTTTCATAAATAAACATAAACATTTAAGGAAATGTATGAATAAAACAAAAGCCTTTTAAACTTGAACTTCAACATAATATGGAAAAAGTAAAATGAGATAATGCCATTTACTTATTTACATGGATATTCTACTGGTCGAATAATCACATGTAATATCAATAACCACTTTCATAATGATAGAATGCATAATGCCAGACTATCATAACCACGTAGCCAAGGCCTCATGCCAAGACTACAAATAATATTTTGTCAAGGCATCGTGCCAAGACACTAGTTTGTCTCATGAGACCTTCCGATGCATTGAGGAGCTATAGCGGGCTCCACCCGTCACTTATTAAGTCCAATGCATTCCTCATATGAACAGGTTTAAACATATCATAAACCATAACATAATCGTATCACATAAAACATGCATAAAAGAAACATAACATTTCCACATTTCAATCACAATATATCAATACAACACATTGATATAATAAAAAAAGTATAAAAACCATTTTCAATACGAAAATAAAAGAAAATTAAAACTTGGTATTTATTTTTCATTTTAAAAAAAAGTTATGGCTTGTAGAGGAATCCGAAACTCAGATAATGGTCACGGCAGCGGTGAAGTTGTTGTCACCGCATACGTAAGAAAAAAAATTCCCTATTTCGTTTAGTAAAAATGATTTGTATAAAAATATTCCTTTTGAATAAATGTAAAATTCAAAGTGGTTTATACACCGTATAAAATATAGTTGTGTATAAAACAAAATATGCCTCAATGAAAGGAGATTGAGATGATGTCCCTTACAAAGATAATTTTTTAAATAAAATAGATCTATTATGTGTATTCACTATAATTACACACAAATAAAGTACAAATTCAAGATAGGACATAATAATATCATGACATAATTTGAAAGTAGGAGATTAACCCAAAGAATGGAAATTGGGTTAAGAAGTTCCCTTACCTCGTGTCCGTCTTGACTTGACTGTTCTTTAATATCCTGAATAATAAACTAGAGTTAATTTCTATTTGCTTAAGAACCTTTTTCATGTTCATTATTCCTTTTATATCACTTATTACCAAGTTATGAACATTATGTAATTATTTAAGTTAATAACGGTCATTTTGTCGATCTTTGGTACTTGAGTCAAAAATAAACTTCTTATAATTACAAGTTGTTAATGTGGAGAAATATCCATTATATCCAGAATTATATTAATGATGTAGATATCATATATATCATATATATCTAGTATATACATTCATTCATAATATTACGTAACATTTAGAGGTAAGAAATGAAATGCACCGTTCATGGAGACGGTAAGCCGTACGTACGCATGAACGCTACTTTCATTTATATTTTGTATTTAATGAAATGAAATCATAATTATATAGAGGTATATTATAATTCTATTATAATATAATATATAATATCATTTACTCCATCCTTTATACATCCCACATATGGCATTTACGATTCAAATCACTTTGAGGGGGCGGTAGTCCGCACTTCCTAAAATGAAATTATCGCGTTTACCCATAATGGAAATCATAAATGTATGCCATAAATGAAAAATACATAAGCATAAGGAAAACATAAACATAATATATATATCATATATGAAAATATTTTCATCAAAATGGCCACCATTAGAGGTTTTAAAAGAATATTGAACAATCATCGTTTCGTGAGGCAGTATTTCACCACCCACAGAAACAGTATGTTCTTTAACCATTAGACGAAGGTGTGTGTAAGTGTAAATAAAATAATTCTCATAAAAAAATCCTATAATATTTAATATACTGGTGTTTTTACAGAAGAAATGAATAAAAAGAGTTTAAGGGGTTGGAGAAGCAAAATAAAACAAAATAACATAAGAGAAGACATTACCTTAAAATCGGGTAAATCTTTTTGATTTGAGCCAAAGGCTTCCTTGGGAATAATTCTGCCCAAAGTGAGGATTATAGGAGTAAGAGAGGAAAGTTGAGAGAGTATTTGGGCAGATTTTGGCCAAGAAAAATGGCTTGAAGTTGTGAATAAGGTGGTATAGGTGGGGGCCTTTTATAAGAGGAGAGGAGGGTCACTCTTGGAAAGTAATGAAATATTACATTATTATGAAATGATTTTCGGATTTTATAGGTCCCAAAACTATATATTTCGAGGATAAGGTGATAAGTGTTCGAAATCTACCCATAAAATAGGTTTTTGATAAGTGTAAGTCATAGATTTTACATTATCTTTTCATTTTATTTAAATCGTTAATTAACGAGGTAATCGCCGCATCATCATGGTGTCATAAAAAATTTAATTTATTTAATGTCTAAAAATTATAAAAAAAATATCATGATTTAGGAAATATTTTTATCTTTACAATTAATATTTATAGTCGAAAATTTAACTTATATAACCCCATGTAATAATTGTTTTAGTAAAACAACACATGTTTGTGACAATTTTATTTTTACTTTAAATAAAAAGTTATTATTGTCATTTTCTTACCCAAGTGGCTCCATGGGGTCCCCAAGTTGACCCAGGGATTGTCTTGGTCATACATTACTCATCCAATAATGGTAGGACAAGTGTAAGGGTATTTTCATATTTTTATAATATCATTTTTACCTTAAATTTCACTAATTACCTTTAATCACGATTAATTAAACTTAAAAGTTACTATTCCACAAAAAATTATTTTAATCCCATTGAACCAAATTTTACTTCATAATAACAACCATGTATTTCGGATTTTTGAAAATCAAATCACATAAGTGGTCATGTTTCATTTAAATGAAAAATTAGTTTTTTAACTACCACTTAGTGGTTTCACTATTCATAAAAAATTGAAGTTTTTCAGAACAATGCCAAAATTTTACCCTAAGCTATAATTGATATTACGAATTCAAAAATGATGTCTATTTTACAAAATTCCAAAAATATAAGTTTCATTAATTAATTTTATAATTAATTCCCGCTGTCACAACAAATAACGTGTTTTTAAGAAAAAATATCAATCAAAAGATTGACAATTGTTTAAGTCAAATTTCAAAGTGAAATTAATTCTAATGACCACCATTGGATAAAATGGTAAAAATATATTATAATTATAGTTTAAAATCACTCAATATCATAATTTATCACTATAAATTATTTTGATTAAAAATGTTGTTTTTAAGTATTTTTCACTATTTATAAAAAATTGAAGTTCTCAGAAAAATACCAAAAATTCAACATAGGCTAATTTAGATATTATGAATCCAAAAATGAAGTCCATTTTGAAATATAAAATATATATAATTTCAAAAAGTGGGTATTACTATTCATAATGGATATTTTGATTGGTCGCGGTGTGTTAGAATCTCGAACTTGAGTACAATGCAAGCTATTACATTATTGAAAGAGAAGCATATCGTGGAAGCTCGGGGTGTTACATTCTCCCCTCCTTCAATAAATTGAGTCCTCGCAATTTGAAAATAAAATGTTGAAAATAGAAAATAATTTTGTGGAAAACCCACATCGGAAATAGGGTTAATAAAAATATAACATTAAAAGAAAGAAAGAGAAGTACAAAGGTCACCCGAGATAGCCCATACTAGAATTCTATGAAAATATGGATATGGATGAAAAACAAACCATCAAGGTATGATGGAGAGTTGTAGAAAACAGGTTTTGGAGAAATCTAACTACAAGAAAATAACAAACTTTTTATTGGTTAAATGATCATTGATTCCCCAGTTGGAAAAGTTAACCGACAACGTTTTTATTTTAAGTTACCTTTCATAAAGTTGAGGAATTTATATAAGAGATTTACTAAGAACGTAAGGAAATATACATACTTGTCATGTAGAATTTGTCACGACCCGTCCTCGGGGCCCGTGCCGTGACTACCCCAAGCCCGCCTTCCATAGGCCAGGGGTTGACGACTAGCACGAAAGGCGTAAATCCCGATAACTGGGAAGACATTGCCTTTATAAAAGAAAACAAACACCACAAAGTACAAGTGGAAGTAAAACACTAAGTACAAAAGAAAGTGCTGAAAAGTAAATGGGCCAGAATAAAAACCCAAATGAAAGTACAACTACAGTTGAACAAAGTACAATAGAAAAAGACAACAGCTGGAAGGACGGAAGCGGCTCCTGGGTTGTCCTCCACGGATCCTACCTGAAGGGTAGGTACAGATGGCCTCCACAATGCTCTCACCTGTCAACCTCCTCCGAGTGTCGTCTCTCCGTGAAGTCCACCTCCGGATACTGACTCGTCTTGTAGTCCACCTCTGGGTACTGACTCGTCATGTAGTCCACCTCCGGGTACCGTCCAGTCCTTGAACACTCGGCCTCCGTCAGCACTGCCCGTCGTCTGCAACCAACACAATGAGGTGCGGGCATAGCCCGTGTAGGGGTGAGTATAACGATACTCAATAGGGACCCCGAGACCCTCAAGGTCTCACTAAAACCAACAAGGATAACCACAAAGAAAATCTCAACAGATAACATCTACTTAGGTATATGCCCATACATATACCTAAGTTATCAAGTAACCCATCTCAATCACGAGGAAACACAAGGATTATGAAATCAACGGATAACCACTACCCAGGTATATGCCCATAAATATACCTAAGTTATCAAGTGATCCATCTCAATCAAAAGGTAAACACAAAGGATTATGAAATCAACGGATAACCACTACCCAGGTATATGCCCATACATATACCTAAGTTATCAAGTGACCCATCTCAATCAAGAGGTAAACACAAAGGTCATAGACTCAGCTCAAACCAGGATTTTTATTATCAAAACCGTAAATGCTGAAGAGCTCCGTCTCTGGAGTGTACAGTGGTCCTGTCATGACTCCGAGGTACTGCTCACTAACCTAAGACTGCTGAGGTACTCCTCCTGTCGAGTACCGCGGGTCAGCCACCCAAACACAGTAGTTCTTCCCGCCGGGGTATGCCACCCAAACACAGTAGTGCACACCCCCTAGTAGCCTGCAGAGGTACTCTCCGGACGAGTACCGCGAGTCTGCACTGTCACACAGGTAGTGCTCCGTCCGCCATGGGTCTGCACCTCACAAAGTAGTTCTCCGTCCACTAGGCTAGTCGACTCTCTCCAAGTCGAGTCAGTCAAGCAGTCGTCAGGTCTCAGTCGGCTACACGGTCTCCGTACTCCACACGCTCGTCTCTGGGAGGGTCCGCTCCACGAGCTACAGGTCGATACTCCAAGTATCTCAAAGTCCCATGAAAAAGTATCTCAAAGGACCGCCTCGTCATAGGGGTCTCAACGCAACAGACGACGCGTCAATCAGACGCCCGGTCTGTGTGTTATTAGGCTTTTCGTCCCAGGGGACCGGTTGGTTTTGTGAGAGAACCAACCTGGCCATATCTCAACTGTACCCCGAAATCTCATAGGGTATACTCAAAGGGACCGTTTCTCAATGTGATCACCAACGCCGCTGACGGTTCGTCAAACGGACGTCCGGTCTGAAAGATATCAGCTGTTCCGTTCGAGGGGCCCGGTTGGATTTCGGGTACAATCCAACCCGACCACTATCCAAAATCAACCAAAACTCGGGCGAATTATTTAAAAAGTTCCTCCTCATCAAGAAGAAATCAACGAGACAGACGGCGCGTCAATCGGACGCCCGGTCTGTGAGTTATTGGCTTTTTTGTTTCATGGGCTCGGTTGGTTTAATGAGCGAACCAAACCGACCACACTCCGACGACATACAAACCTCAAGCGGAGTAAGCCAAAAGTTCCTTATCATCAAGAGGAATCCAACAAAGTCGACGACACGTCAATCGGACGTCCGGAGCTCAAGATATAAGTGTTTCCGCTCCGAGGGCCCGGTTGGTTTCGTATCCGAACCAACCCGGCTGAACCCAAAGTACTCCGAAACCTTGAGTGTAATACAGAAAAACAACCATCTTGATCCAAGGATTGCTAAGAAACTAACGGTGCGTCGATCGGAGGTCCGTATCCCATGATATGGGCAAAATACCGAAAGTGATCCGAAAAAGGGGCTCTGAGCCCAGACCGACCCGGCCCAACCCCCCTGGGTCGGCCCGAACCGGGTCCGGGTCCGACCCGGCCCGGCTCGGCCGGGTGGCTCGCTAGCTCGGCCAGCGAGCCGAGGCTCCGTGGACGCGGCGCGCACCGCGTCCCCCCCTGGATCCCGCGCGGCCGCAGGATCCATCAGCTCGCCGCCGCGGCTTCATCCACGACGGTTTCTTTAGGTGGTGCGCCGGGGCGCCGCCGCCTCTGGTCGCCGGCGCCGCCGCGTCGGCGGTTCGCGCCGCCAGTGGGGTCCGCGGGCCACTGGAGTTGCTCCGGTTGTCCGTTTTCAATTCCGCCTACGCCGATGCTCATCCCGGGTCCCGTTCTTCACTGCGGAAACATCAAATCGTCTCTACGGCCCGTTCCGTCAATGCCCGTCGATCCGCACGTCAAAAGAACAAACTGCAAAGTCTTCCATTTGCCTTCGCGGTCCCAATTACGACCACACTTTCGATCGGCCTCGACGGCGCGGCGCGACGGTGCCGTGCATCCTTGCCGCATCCCTCCAGGTTCCCGCGCGGTGCCGTCGCACCATGCCGCCATCTTCCGAACCGCAACAAAACAACAACATAGGGGGAGGAGGGTCGGCCGTGTTCGTGCGGTCCGACCTACTCCCGTTAAGATGATAACAAGCGGCCCAAATAAGACGAGGAACGACAAAGGATGTTTCACGAATAAGAAGCAATAAACCCCTACAGTTTTCCCACAAACAAGAATTCCCAACCCGCAACATATTCTTCGCGGATCAACTTGATGTTTAGTTGATCCATGTTCTTTGATTTAGAAGGAAGTAACATGGGGTTCATTAACATTCACCAAACAATTCCCTACCTCGAAATTGACGTCGCATGTCGTTGAGTCGCGGAAGAAAGGTACCGCTTCCGTCAACGGCGGAAGAAGAAGGAGAACGTTGTTGTTGGCATCGGTATCCACAGTCGGCGTCTCCTTCCTTGTTGTGGAAGAGGAAGAAAAAGGATTGGAGAAAACGTAGTGCGTTCTTCGCCGAGTCGGAAGGCCATTCTTCGTTTGGAGATGATGTTCTTCAAAAGAGGGAAGAGCTCTCTCCCAAATTCTCTCACACAACAAAACTCATAAAATAAAATAAGGCCTCTCCTTATTTTATTATTTTGCCAAGCATTCAAACTTTTTTTAAAAAAATTCAATCACTTAGTTAAATTAATTGAAGAGGTTTAATCAATTAATTTAAGATGTGTTTTGGCAAAATTAAAGAGGGGAGAGGGGAGAGTTACACAAGTTAAAGTGGAGTAACAAAATTAAAGAGGGAAGTGAGTTATGGGAGGTCAAGGGGGTTATGGGAAGATCAAGGGGGGTTAGGGTCTCGTGTGGGCCCCACCTCCCACATATCCACACATGGGAAGTTGGGTGGTTGTGGGTCCCACCAACAAATTCCCATGGTAGAATTTAACTCCCTTGGTTAACAAAAAAAATAAAATTGTTCACAATTTTATTTATTTCTTCCTTAAACCCCAAAAATTAACTTATCCTCCCAATCAAACGCATCTACGATAAAAGTCCTCTTAAGCAAATACCGGCACTGCGAGTTCATTGGTGTCCTCGGATTTCAATTCCGAGTACCTGTTCAAAAGATAGAAAAACCCGCTCATTCGTTCACTGAACGTACCCGAGCTAAACTTCAGAAATTGATTCCGGGCACACTGGGCCTCAGAATTGGGCGCCGTTAGAAACTACGTTCTTGTAAAATCCCAAAGAAAATTTAGAAAAAATTTCCCTTGAATTTGACGGGTCTTTAAAAACTTTCATTCTTTAATAAATTTTTACCACAAACCCATCTTTCACTCCAAATGGTAAAAGAACTCAAAAATATTCTATTTATCCTAATTGTATAAGGTTACTAACATTAACACATACCATTTAGATTAGGAAAACTATTTGTAATAACCAGGTACTTCCTGTAGTCTAGTGGTAGGTAATAAAGGCCTGTCACACTATGGTTTTGGGTTCGATTCCTGCAGCTTTGTCCAACGCGATGGGTTATCCCCCGACCTGAAGGTTGTACTTTTCCTAAAACTATAGTATTATAATATTCCAAAAATAATCTTCAGAAATGTTTTTAACCTTAATCAATACTATCAAAGGTTAAACTTAATCCATTCCAACCTTTATAGTTACCCAAAATACCTCTATCCAGACTTTCTCTAAAAGGTCTATAAATTCCAAAATCAATTGTAACATCAGATTCCCCAAACAAGGTAAAGTTTCTTTTATCGTCACAAACTAAAAATATGATTACCTTCATCATATTAAAACCTTAATGAAAACAACAAGTACTGCAGTACAATCCTTATATATCACATTATTCTTATAACCAGTATATAATCCTTGATTCCAAAAACGCAAATATATTAATTATTCAACTTCATCTGTAGCAAAAACATAAGCTTGGACTTGATCCCTTGGCCTTTTCTGTGGTAAGTTTCCTTGGTGCTTAGGACATTCATTTTCATAATTCCCCATTTCTCTACAATTATAGCATTCAACATTGATAGCCTCTTTATTTCCCTTGCAATCACGATCCTGGTGACCTTTTTCTCTACATTTATAACAAACTCCCATTCCTTTTAGGCAAGTACCAGGGTGATTCTTCCCACAATTATCGCATAATGGAAAATCCTTCTTTCCCTTTTTCCCTTTATCTATCTCTTGTTCCACCGTTCTCTTCTTCTCTTGCTTTACTTTATTGTCATAAGATTTAGAGAATTCCTTTTCTGTATTGATAGCACACGAGACTATATCTTCGTATGTTGAGAAAGATTGTGATACTAAATCTCAACAGAGAAATGGTTTTAAACCATCAAAGAAATGATCAATCTTATTTCTTGGGTTACGTTTATAATCTGCAGCATGCCTCGCTAACCTTGTAAAGTTAGCCTCATACTTTACGACATTATCATCCTCCTTTTGTCTCAGACTCAGAAATTGCCTTTCCATATATGCTCTATGGTCACGAGGGAAGTAGTTTTCTAAGAAAAGATCTTTGAACTCCCTCTATTCCATATTAGATACTTCTTTATCTTATTTCGTGTTTTGAATCAGTGACCACCATTGATCGGCATCTCCAGTGAGCCGGTAAACTGCCATGACAACCTTCTCCCTTTCGCTACTCCCCAAGGCGTGGAATATTTTCTCTAAGGAGTTTATCCATTGCTCAGCTACTAATGGATTTGTACCCCCATTAAATGTTGATGGTTGTTTCCTCATGAAGCGGTCTAACATTGATCCTCGACGTTGCGGATCAGGGTGCTCCATACGAGTAAGGTTATTATTCATAACTTGAGTGAGTTGTCCTAGTATGGTGATAAGTTGATTAGCACCAGTTGTATATCCAGCTCCACAATAATTATCTTGAGCAGGAGGGCAATCCCTACATGGAGTGCATGCATTTATACGGTTTCCATTCCTCCCACTAGGCACTATTTCTAAACAATGGCATAAACTAGATTAGTTTATGAATCAAAATACATAATTCCATACTTGTAAAACACTTAACATAAATTGAACTATTTATGGATATAATCCATAATCATAAAAAGAAATGTTTTCTTTGAGGAAGTATATACTCATAAAACCTTCATAATGGTCTGTAAAGAAAATGAGAATTATCCTACGCATATCCCCCGGGAGTGTCGTAACCAAGAGTGCAGCAATGCCCGTTGTCGTGCACCAGTTCCCGTTCGAGTATATCTCAAAGCGGTGTTTTCGGGTTATACCCCTAGGTACAACTGTTCCAGAGCTACCTCTACCTGATCGTATCCAGACAGGGATGTATTGCTCAGAAAACTTATAAAATCCCTATAATACCAAAATTCTAAGAAGTTCTTCTATACTAATCCTCAAAGTCTATCTTAGGGCTATGTGCTCTAATCAGAGTTTATCTAAATCTAGCTTCCAAGGTTAGTACTAAACTACCTCTGATACCAACTATAACGCCCCAACCCCAGTTACCCAGAGTCGGTGCATTATTGCGTAACATTGGCATGATCACAAAGGATCAAGTCTCGAAGGAACGATTAGTTTAGTAGCCTCAGAAACACTAGATAAATTCATAAATGTTACATTACATCATAAAGTGAAAAATCACAATAACATAGTCTCCATAGTCCACACTTCTATCCCCTTCAGACTATCCCTGTAGGTCAGTCATAAAATATTTCTTCACATCCTGGGAAAAATAAAACATTGAAAGGGGTGAGCTCAGATGCTCAGTAAGGATAACAATATAGCGGAAGCTTTCATAAATAAACATAAAAATTTAAGGCAATGTATGAATAAAACAAAAGCCTTTTAAACTTGAACTTCAACATAATATGGAAAAAGTAAAATGAGATAATTCCATTTACTTATTCACACGGATATTCTACTGGTCGAATAATCACATGCAATATCAATAACCACTTTCAGAATGATGGAATGCATAATGCCAAACTATCATAACCACGTAGCCAAGACCTCGTGCCAAGACTACAAATAATATTTTTTCAAGGCCTCGTGCCAAGACAATAGTTTGTCTCATGAGACCTACCGATGCATCGAGGAGCTATAGAGGGCTCCACACGTCACTTATTATGTCCAATGCATTCCTCATATGAACAGGTTTAAACATATCATAAACCATAACATAATCGTATCACATAAAACATGCATAAAGGAAACATAAAATTTTCACATTTCAATCACAAGATATCAATACAACACATTGATATAATAAAAACAGTATAAAAACCATTTTCAATACCAAAATAAAAGAAAATTAAAACTTGGTATTTATTTTTCATTTAAAAAAAAAGTTATGGCTTGTAGAGGAAGCCGAAACTCAAATAATGGTCACGACAGCAGTGAAGTCGTCGTCACCACATACATAATAAAAAACATTCCCTTTGTCGTTTAGTAAAAATGCTTTGTATAAAAATATTCCTTTTGAATTAACGTAAAAGTCAAAGGGGTTTATACACCGTATAAAATAAAGTTGTGTATAAAACAAAATATGCCTCAATGAAAGGAGATTGAGACGATGTCCCTTAAAAAGATAATTTTTTTAAATAAAATAGATCTATTATGTGTATTCACTATAAGTACACATAAATAAAGTACAAATACAATATAGGACATAATAATATCATGAAATAATTTTAAAGTAGGAGATTAACCCAAAGAACGGAAATTGGGTTAAGAAGTTCCCTTACCTCGTGTCCGTCTTGACTCGATTGATCTTTAATCTCCTGAATAATAAACTAGAGTTAATTTATATTTGAGTAAGAGCCTTTTTCATGTTCATTATTCCTTTTATGTCACTTATTACCATGTTATGAACATTATGTAATTATTTAAGTTAATAATGGTCATTTTGTCGATCTTTGGTACTTGAGTCAAAAATAAACTTCTTATAATTACAAGTTGTTCATGTGGTAAAATATCCATTAGATCCAGAATTATATTCATGATTTAGATATCATATATATCATATATATCCAGTATATACATTCATTCATAATATTACGTATCATTTAGAGGTAAGAAATGAAATGCACCGTTCATGGAGACGGTAAGCCTTACGTACGATTGAATGCTACTTTCATTTCTATTTCGTATTTAATGGAATGAAATCATAATGATATAAAGGTATATTATAATTCTAGTATAATATCATATATAATATCATTTACTCCATCCTTTATACATCCCACATATGGCATTAACGATTCAAATCACTTTGAGGGGGCGGTAGTCCGCACTTCCTAAAATGAAATTATCGCGTTTACCCATAATGGAAATCATAAAGGTATGCCATAAATGAAAAATACAGAAGAATAAATAAAACATAAACATAATATATATATCATATATGAAAATAGTGTCATAAAAATGGCCACCATTAGAGGTGTTAAAAGAATATTGAACAATCATCGTTTCGTGAGGCAGTATCTCGCCACCCACAGAAACAGTATGTTCTTTAACCATTAGACGAAGGTGTGTGTAAGTGTAAATAAAATACTTCTCATAAAAACATACTAGTATATTGAATATACTTTTGTTTTTACAAAATAAAGGAATAAAAAGAGTTTAAGGGGTTGGAGAATCAAAATAAAACAAAATAACATAAGAGAAGACATTAACTTAAAATCGGGTAACTCTTTTTGATTTGAGCCAAAGGCTTCCTTGGGAATAATTATGCCCAAAGTGAGGCTTCTATTAGTAAGATAGGAAAGTTTAGAGAGTATTTGGGTAGATTTTGTCCATGCGAAATGGCTTGAAGGTGTGAATAAGGTGGTAGAGGTGGGGGACTTTTATAAGAGGAGAGGAGGGGCACTCTTGGAAAGTAATGAAATATTACATTATTATGAAATTATTTTCGGATTTTAGAGGTCCCACAACTATATATTTCGAGGATAATGTGATAAGGGTTCTAAATATACCCATCCAATAGGTTTTTTAAAAGTGTAAGTCTTAGATTTTACATTATCTTTTCATTTCATTTAAATCATTAATTAATGAGGTAATCGCTGCATCATCATGGTGTCATAAAAAATTAATTTATTTAATGTCTAAAAATTATAAAAAAATATCAGGATGTAGGAAATATTTTTATCTTTTCAATTAATATTTATAGTTGAAAATTTAAGTTATATAACCCCATGTAATAATTGTTTTAGTAAAACAACACATGTTTGTGACAATTTTTTTTACTTTAAATAAAAAGTTATTATTGTCATTTTCTTACCCAAGTGGCTCCATGGGGTCCCCAAGTTGACCCAGGGATTTTATTGGTCAGCCATGACTCATAAAATAATTTTAGGACAAGTGTAAGGGTATTTTCATATTTTTATAATATCATTTTTACCTTAAATTTCACTAATTACCTTTAATCGCGATTAATTAAACTTAAAAGTTACTATTCCACAAAAAATTATTTTAATCCCATTGAACCAAATTTTACTTCATAATAACAACCATTTATCTCTTATTTTTGAAAATCAAATCAAATAAGTGATAATGTTTCATTTAAATGAAAAATTAGTTTTTTAACTACCACTTAGTGGTTTCACTATTCATCAAAAATTGAAGTTTTTCAGAACAGTGCCAAAATTTCACCCTAAGCTATAATTTATATTCCAAATTCAAAAATGATGTCTATTTTACAAAATTCCAAACATATAAGTTGCATTAATTAATTTTATAACTAATTCCCGCTGTCATAACAAATAGCGTGTTTTTAAGAAAAAATATCAATCAGAAGATTGACAATTGTTTAAGTCCAATTTCAAAGTGAAATTAATTCTAATGACCACCATTGGATAAAATGGTAAAAATATATTCTAATTATACTTTAAAACCACTCAATAGTATAATTTATCACTATAAATTATTTTTATTAAAAAAGTTGTTTTTAAGTATTTTTCTCTATTCATAAAAAATTGGAAGTTATCAGAAAAATACTAAAAATTCAACATAGGCTAATTTCAATATTCTAAATCCAAAAATGAAGTCCATTTTTAAATATAAAATATATATAATTTCAAAAAAAAGGGTATTACTATTTATAATGTCTATTTTTATTGGTTGCGGTGTGTTAGAATCTCAAACTTGCGTACAATGCAAGCTGTTACATTATTGAAAGAGAAGCGTATCGTGGAAGCTTGTGGTGTTACATATAGACATAAATAGTGAACAAAGAGTAAGTGGAAAAAAGTTCCAAGGTATGAAGTGACTATGACAAGAATAAAACTTGATTATCGAATAAAACTCTCCATTCCTCTTATGATATATATAAAATTTGTAAAATTTATAATGTTATCCAATTAAAAGGTTAAAGTAAAAAAAATTAAATGATCCTCAAGGATAATTTATAATCAACTAACCCCTATTATTGTACCCCTACCTAGAAAAGTTATAGAAACCATTTTAGAGTTATTGAATCAATAATGGTAAGATTATTGAGATAAATTTTATATGATTGAGGTGAGGGAATAATTACATTCATAGAAAAAGATTAGAATTATGACCAAAATTAGTTTAAGATGAGGACTCCCAGAACTTTATTTAATTTTCCACTAAAACTTTCCTTAACCTTTTAAATTGGTATCATGACCATATTTTAAAACATTCATATCTACTTCTTTCTTATTTAAACCTCGATACCAATTTCCACTCTAATATTTTTATAGATTTGATTCTCTCTTTTGGTTCCATTGAGGTTGGGTTTTGTTTTTAGTTGATCCTAGTTAGTTGGGATAATACTATAATCATTAGTTTGAGATGAGGCTTTCTACTGATCCCATAAGGAAACTTCTTCAACTTGTGTTGAAGTTGATTATTTCATCATTTGATAAAGGATAATCAAATTCAGTTCCTAAGCACCCTGTCAATGAATCGCCACCTAGCCCACCACGTATCAAGTGAAGAAATGAATAAACATAAAATCCCCCCTTTTTTTGGAATACCCCCTATAAAGGTTACCAAAAACATCCTATAATTACTGCCTTTTTATCCCACATAATATCAAATCGAGAACTTGGACCAACAACTACATGTTTACCCTAGGTTTTTTATTTTCACGTCACCCTTGTGTAAAATTATAACTTGTTAGGAATCATCACTGATAACATTCAAATGTTGTGTTCCCCTTATTAGAATTATTTATAACTTTATCCTTTGATTATGAATATCTTATGTGTATTTATTTTTTTATACAAAATGAATATTTTATAAACCTTATAGGATGGATATGAATCGAAAATAGATGCATGCAAATCATATGAAAAAAGATAATGAATATAGAGTTAAATTATTCATCAAGTTTTTAATAGATAATGCATACAACCAATCTCAAATCCTTTATCCGTGTTTATATTATTTTTATTCAATAAAAACTAGTTCAGAAGAGTTGGAAGAACATTTTATTTGTCACATAATTGATCATAGATATAAATTTTAGACTAAACACATAAAAAACTAAATGTGCACACCGATTGGAATGATACTGTGCTTTATGGATCATTTTATATGAATACTAGTGTTAATGATGATGGAGATCATATGAAAGAAATGAAAATGAAAATTTATGATGACCTTCATGATTATACAAAGTTGTTTGAGAAGTTAAATAACTATGATAAGAGACCATTTTATACCGGTTGTACTAAATACAAAACATTGTCAGCTATATTGGAGTTATATAATTTGAAAGCTAGTAATGGATAGAGTGACACTAGCTTTATAGAAATAATTGGTCTCCTGAATGATATGCCACCAGAAGAAAATTAACTTCCTTGTTGAATATAAAATTTTAAAAGAACACTAAATTCAATGGGAATGATCTCTAAAAAAATATATTCTTGTCCAAATGATTACATATTGTTTTTCAAGGACCATGAATCAATTATAAAATTCCATAAGTGTGGAACGAATCAATACAAGAAAGATGAATTAAGTCCTTCAAAATATGTATGGTACTTTCCTATAATTCTATAGTTTAGAAGAATATATGGATGTTAGGAAACCATTAAACAATTAACATGAATTTTAGATACAATAATTGAATATGGGAAACAATGTCATCCAATAGACTCTCCTCATTGGATGAAAATTGATTATCAATATCCTAAATTTAGAAATGAGTGGAGAAATTTTCATCTTATTTTATCTACAAATGGAATAAATCATTTTTGTGTACATAGTAGTACTCATAGTACATGGTTAGTTAATAAATTAATTATAACTTTCCACCATGGTTATGCATGAATTGTAAATACATTATATTGTCTTTGGTTAAATCTATAACAAAATAACCTAGTAATGATAATGATATCTATTTGGATCCGTTGATCAAAGATCTAAAATTGATGTGGGATATAGGTGTTATAATGTATGATGCTCATAGAAGTGAAGAATTCACATTGAGTTCCATTTTGTATGAGACAACAAATGGATTTCTTGATCATGGAAATTTCTTAGTAAATATCATGAAAGAAATGTTCGGGTGTACCATTTTGTGAAGAATGACACAATCAGTTCGGTTGAAACATTCCTAAAAGATTCCATTTTTAGGATATCAATTTTTCTTACCTCAATAACATAAATTCTGATCATGGATGAAAAAATTCAATGGGAATACTGAATAAGGTAAAACACCATCTCCAGTAATGGGTGATCAATTTTTCGATAAATTAAAATATATTGATACTATTTTTAGTAAACCATTTTTGAAAAACCTTACAAAATCTTCTTAGAAAAAGTGATCAATTTTATTTGAATTACTATACTAGAATTTTTTATATGTCAGACATTTTCTTGGTGTCATTCGTGTCGAAAAAATGTATTTGATAGTGTTATTGGAATGTTACTAAATATTCCTGAAAAAAAAATATGGAATCATGGATAGGTTAGACATAATTAACATGAGGATAAGGGAAGATTTGGAAGCAGTTAAGGGTAAAGGGAATACCTTTTCCCCTCCAGTAGCTTACACTATATCCAAAAAAGAAAAATTGAAAATTTTCAATTTCATTAATGGTGTAAAAATTTCATAGGGGTATTAATCAAATATTATGAATGTTATATCAATGATTAATTTGAAGTTACAAGGTCTAAAATCACATGATTGTCACATTTTTATGCAAGATTTATTTCCCTTCCCGTTACATTTCATTATGACTAAAAATTTATGACATAAATTAACCTCAGTCTACTTATTTTTCAAAGCGATATGTAGAAAATTTATAGACCCAAAAAAGTTTCCAATCATGAATAAGGAGATTGGAGTCATATTATATGAATTATAGACATTCTTCCCACCATAATTATTTGATATAATGATCCACCTAATGGTTCACTTGGATAGAGAGGTCCCATTATGTGGTATCATCCATTATATATAGATATACTCATTTAATGGTATATGAATATTTTTAAAGGGTACCTCAAGAATAAAAGTTTTTGTAAGGACCCGTGTTTTTGGAATGGATGAAAATTTAAAGGAAATTAAACTTTTGGCATTTACTGGATGGTCCCTTTAAAAAAATGAGATTCATAACATAATTATGAGAGTTGGAACACTTCAAATTGATGTTTTTAGACTTGGGTAAAAGCCTGATAGGTTTCTTGGGTGTCTTATAGAGTTCCAAGAGTGTCAAAGTCCAGAAATAAAAGGTTTGGAGGGTCTGCACAGGGTGCATGGTTTGTCTAAAACCACGTGGCCTCTTAGTAGAAAACCTTGTAGCTACAATAAGGAATCCAAAATTTCCCACATGGGATGTGTGAAGTTTACCCAAACCATGTTCCTTTTTTACACAGGTAGTGCCACTTAGGCAGTATTCTTGAACTATTCATTGCATGGTTGTCACACGATTAGGGTAACTATGAAACACAAACTATGAAAGTTGGTTTCTTAAGTTGGGGTGTTCCACATGGTTGGTGCATGGTTTGGAAAATCCATGTGGATAAACCATGTGACTTGGTTTTAGGGGTAAAATGGATCTTTTACCATTAATAAAGGTTAAATACTTATTTCTTTTTTTCCTCTAGCGGGTGAGATCCCTCCTTAGGCTCCATGGTTCCTTCTCCAAATCTATTATAGGATTTAAGAGATATCCTCAACTAGTTGTTCGGATTGAGTTCCGACTGTCTTTATGGATCTGCACTGCTAAGATCTTGAGTCCTTTTGAATCTTTCTTCATTTAATATCCTATCGGCTGTGCTATTTTTATGTGAGATCATTTGCCCTATTTTCAGGGTGAAGGTATATTTCTTAGTTCTCTTCCAAACCTAATCGAATCAGGCCTTGATATTGGATGAATAGGCCATCCTAAGTATGAGGTTGGTTGTTTAAAGATTTTTCCCAAATTTTTCATAGGTTTATGAATAGTTCCATTATGTTGTGTATTGGCCTTTGATTAGCATCACCATTTAATTGGGTTCTTCATATCAAATTGACCAATGCACCTAGATACACTCCCTATGATCATTGTTTAGTAGTTTTAGGTTTCCAACCTCGATCACAGACACCCTATGGGTGTGTTGGCATGAATTTTCCTTTATTTTTAATTGTTTAAAATGTCCAAAATGCCTTCAATGCATTTGACTTAGACTACACATGTAATTTCCCTTGTATGAACTTTCATAAATGACAATGACACATTGTAAATGTCATTTGAACCCTTATATTTGTTTTTCCATGTGTGGTGGTTTTTTTTTAAATGTTTCTTTTGATGAATTGAGGCATTACTTTAGAATATATGTTCAAATATGTTAAATTAATTGTTTGAAGAACAATGTCATGTTTTTATAATAAAACCCCTCGATGGAGGTGCACTGCCTTGTAAACCAAAAAGTATTGATTAGTGATATAAATCATTATTATATTGTTGCATTGGTATTTTCTCTATTCTTGACTGTCTTTATTAAATACATGTAATGTTTTTTACATGGCCTTCATTCATATTATTAAATAGAGTTTCTCTCTTCCATGTAGATGTTTTTCTTGATTTGATGCACCATATAAGGGAATGAAATGGCCATTCTTATCTAATGGACTAACAAACCAATATTCTTCTAAGGGATTATCTTGTCTAATAAATGGGATTACCCATGTAGGTAATTTCCCAGCTGAACTTAGCACCTCTTAAGTTCCCCTTGAACCTTGATAGATGAATTGTCATGTTTTTTTAATTAACTAGCGTGTATTTCAATATTTGAATTGCATGTTAATATTGGTTTTATCCCCTTAAATGTATTAAATGTTTATAATTAAATGAATTAAGAAATGGTGGAAAGGAAACATAATTTATTGCATGCTATGTACGTTCCATAATTCAAATTCTATGCCTAGTTGATAATGGATTAATAAATGTAGATCATGAGAGGTATTTCCTCCTGAATTATGTTATAAAAATTATTATGCCTTGATATATATGGGATTAATAAAAGAGATGGATGGGAGGTATTTACCCATGCTAGTTATAATTATATTACACCTTTATGTAGTCTGTGGAATGATGGTAGGGTTTTGATGAGCATGTTTCCATCACACTCCCTTAAATCAGGTGTTGAGAATAACTTCTCATACTAGTGATACTTTATGGGTGATGGGATTTACGCACCACAGAACATGATTAGAGTGATGCCGTGGAGGCTCACTCTCCATATCAAGTGTTGTTTCATGAAGTCTCTCACTCTATTGGGATGTAGGGAATGTACCCTATTTCTTGAGATTACATGATTATTTAGACTGGTTATGGATGTCTGAGTTACGCCCTGATCTAACCAACAACTAGTATTCCAGGTGTATGGTCAATTATGTCCGCATGTACTTGGTTCATATTGGTGGATGAAAAATAGAACTATAATATATACATATATATTATTACTATATATGTATGGTTACTCATCAGAGACTGATTCCGGCTATGATCCAAAGTAGTTATAGTCACTAGGTGTCCTTTAGGAACCTGGGTGGGTTGTTGTTTATTTATTTGGCACTGCTTGTTTACCATTATTCTTATAACTACACACTACTTTTCATTATATTTCATGGACTGGATTCAATTTTAGACACCATGGGTGGGAACCTACTATGATTATTATCTCACACCCTACTCGGGATGACATTGTGCTGGGGTACCTGAGTATACCATATGTTTACAGGACCACAGTTGATTACTTGAGCTATTTAGCTAGTACATGAGAGTTAGGAGCATAGGACCGAGAGGGAGCTTGGAATTCTTGTGGATATCTCCCTTAGGAATTTTATTTTAGTTCCTTTCTTGTATCTATATTGTACTATATATTTCTACCTATTGTATGTTTTTTTAGTTTATGTATTATCATTAGGACATGCATGTATCTGTTGTATACTAGTGTTGGTTATCCATTGTATATAGTTTATATTATTATTTCACCACTCTGTCTTTCATTTATTATTTCTTGTACTATTTTATATTATTTTTATTCTAATATACCACTATTATACTCTGATCATGAGGTTATAGTATCCACACTCTCACCTCCTTACACCCTCAATGCTAGTCGGTAGCCTTTAGTGTATGGGGAGGCACACTTGAGGCCATGTGACCCAAAAATTCGACTATCATATTAGTGGTCAGTCTGGTTGAGATGTTACAAAATGGTATCAGAGGTGTTTTTTCCTTTTTATTACTATTTTGGGCTGGTAGAAAGGATATTATGATTGTTTTGGCACTTGGAAAATATATGTGGTTGGGACTGATCACCCCACCCATGGGGAAAATTCCAAATAGACAGGGATGGGATTATTTCTTATGCTGTTTGTTATTAGAGTTGATACGATTTCACTTTGAGTGAATGATGTACTTTTCAATACGTATTTATTTATGAATTTATGTTAATTTCCCCTTAGATAATTATGTAAATGAAGAAGAATTACATGCATCATTATAGGAATATAGAAATTAACATGTCACACATATTCCATGCCATGTAGTTTCATTTTTAGAGCTTCTTGCTAATTTGATTTCATGCCTTGAGTGACATAATGTTTTTTTATTTTCTTTAGAATGTTTTCTTATATAACATGGTTAGATGATAATATTAAATTATTCTTTCCTATTTATAATGTTTTCCTTGTAATGTGCTCAGTGCTTATTAATATGCTTTTTGTGTTTAGTGATTACGATAACATGATTTGTTTTGATTTTGATATAAATAAATGGTTTCATGGGATAAATTTATTGGTTTTGATTTAACGGGAACCCGTTTTTAGTTATAAGGTGTATGGGTGCCTTATAATTGGTAAAAGGTAACCCATATACTTGAACCATCCTCGAGATTTATACTTATTTAGAAACTATTGTTAAAATATAAAGAATGTAAAAGTTATAACTTTAAAGTGAATTGGTTGTGATTAATGGGAAAAAAATAAAAAACTGTAAAGTGTATGGGCACTTTATGGATTGGTATATGGACACCCATTAAAATTAATTTTTATAAATATGATCATGTTATAATTATAAACGGGATTGGTTTTAAATAAATGGGAGCTATAATTTGTTCTATAAACTGTATGGAATCTTAATAGATTGGGGTGGTGGAAAACCATGTAATTGAACCATTATATATGATCATTGTATATATTTTTGAATGGTTGAAATGTAAAATTTATTTAATTTTTATCTAAAATGAATTTTCTAAGTTCTTAAATACACAACTAGACCCAAGTAGGCCAGTTGGGGAATGTTTATTTTAATATGACCCATTTGGGTGTTTAAATCTTTAATAATTAAGCAACTGCTATTGAGTTGCATTTTTATGAACCCAAATTGTCTTAACTGGACCCTCGTAGGTCTCCTTATCTATTAAAAAATATTTTTTTGATAAATTTCCTAATTTATGATGAGATGTCAATAAATGTTAAATGTTTTAAAAAGGGAGTTTGATAAGACTTGCTTATATGCCTTGGTGTTTTGGTTGAATTATTTTAAATGATTAAATATTAAATGTAAATCAATATAATAGACTTAAAATGGAACCTTGGGTGGTGTCCTCTATTTATACCCTCGTATAAGGGTAGTTTGAGTACCCCCTTATGTAGCCTTGGAATAGAAGCATGAGTATTTTCTGTAGGTGTTCTTTTTTTTAAAATGTATCAGTGTAAAGACCCGTAAAATTCAAGGGAATTTTTTTCTTAATTTTCTTTAGAATTTTACAAGAGCGCGGTTTCTGACAGCATCTGATTCCGAGGCCCGGTGTGCCCGGAATCAATTTCCGAAGTTTGGCTCGGGTACGTTCAGTGAACGAACGAGCGGGAATTCCTAACTTTTGATCCGGTGCTCAGAATTGAAATCCGAGGGCACCGATGAACTCGCAGCGCCGATATTCGCTTAAGGAGACCTTTTTCGAAGTTGCGTTTATTGCGGGATGAAAGTTAATTTTTGGGAGAATTATAAAAAGTTGAATAAAAATGTGGAACACTTTTTATTTTATTTTTTATGTTAGTTAACTTCTCCCAAAGGGAGTTAAAGGTGGGACCCACATCCACTTAACCTCCCTTGGGAGGATTAAGTGTGGTGGGGCCCACACGAAACCCAACTTTTCAACTTCTCTCAAAACTCCCTTTAACCCCTCTTTAATTGTTTTGACAACTTAGCTTATTAATGAGATTGAGTTGTTTAAACTTTTTCAAACCTTTAAAATTCAAAAAGGTTTGGTTGAGTTAATAAAATAAGCTCTTAACTTATTTTATTTGGTTAGAATTGTTTAACCATCTTGAGAGCATTTTGGGTTCTTCTCCTTCTTCTTCAAACTTTGACGAAGAACGCTCAAGCTTTGACGAAGAACGCTCAAGCTCCAACGAAGAACGCCTCTCCTCTCTTCTTCGTCTTCCGTGTCAACGAAAGGGAACGCCACTTCCTCCTCGGACTTCCTTCGTTGGCATACAAAGATTCTCCAATGACGTACCTCTTTGGACGTACCTCCTCGTCATCGGATTCGACGAACGATTACCGCGACGCCCGACCTCCGTGACGATGTCTTCCGCGGGTCGTTGACAATCTTCGAACTTGAACCCAAGGTAGGGGTTGTTGTTGTTATTTGTCTATTTATTTATTCTTTTTCGTGGTTTTGGCATGACTAACGTGAGGATATTTAAATATGTGTTATCATTTAACGTGAGGGGGCCGGACCGCATGAACACGACCGAACCCCCTCCTTTGTTCTTGTTGATTTATCCTGCGGTTGAAACAAGATGGCGTGGTGCCGTCGCACCACGCGGATATTCGCACTTATATTGCGCGGCGCCGTCGCGCCGCGCCGTGGAAGGATCATCAAGAACGCGACGCCGTCGCGCCGCGTCGAAAGGAATCGAAGGCGCGGCGGAGGGGCGCGGTGCCGTCGCACCGCGCCGGACGACGAACACCGCGGCCGGTTCCGGGCCACAGCGAGACGGGAAGACCGGCGGCACGCCGGGCCGCCGGCGTCGGAAACCGGAAGGGGACCGGCTTGCCGGTCCCCTTGGAGAAAAACCGGCCGGCCAGGTGGCCGGCCGGAAGGTCAAAGGCCGGGGTAATTTAATTCCCCTGGCCAGCACTAAAACCCCCCCATTTTATGAGGGGGGGGGGGTGGGTTCGTTTAGGGGGGCAGGCGGCCCCCCCGTTTTTCACAAAGCAGGACCCCACATGGGGGGGGGGGGGGTTCTCCAAGGCGCGGCTATAAGCCGCGCCGTTTTTTTTGAAACAAGCGGGGGCCCTGCCCCCCGCGCGCTGCTTCCGTGCGGCGCCAGGCCGCGGCGCCGCCGCGCCGCCGGGCCGCCGCGCCGCCGGCCGGCCGGCCGGGCCGGGTCGGACCCGGTTTGGGTCGACCCGGTTCGGGCCGACCCAGGGGGGGGGGGGGGGGGGGTTGGGCCGGGACGACCCGGACCCGGACCCCCCGTTTTCGAGACGGATTCGGTCTTTTGGCCAACACTTGAGCCACGGACCTCCGATTGATGAACCGTCTACGACAACGCGATCCTTGGATCGAGACGGTCGTTTCAGTATATCGCACTCAAAGTTTCGGAATACTTTGAGTTCGGCCGGGTTGGTTCGTTCACGAAACCAACCGGGCCTTCGGAGCGGAAACACTCATATCTTGAGCTACGGACGTCCGATTGACGTGCCGTCAGCTTTTTTGTGTTCCTCTTAGTGAGAAGGATCTTTTGGCATACTCCGACCGAGGTTTGGACGCAGGTGGAGTACGGTCGGGTTGGTTTTTCCTTAAAAACCAACCGGGCCCCGGGGACGAAAATGCCAATAACTCTCAGACCGGGCGTCCGATCGACGCGCCGTCTGTTGCGTTGAGTTACTGTTGACGATACGGAACTTTTGGATACATCAACTCTGGACTTTGTGACAGTTGATGTATCAGCCTCTCGGCTCGTGGAGCGGACCCTCCTGTACGAGCTTGCTGTGTGCGGGAACCCTAGTGCTGGCTGCGACTGTGACTGCTACTACTACTGCTACTACTGCTACTGTGACTGCGACGATGACAGTACATAGATCCTTTGTGGATTCGACGATGACGACTACAACACTCAGCGATCCTACGTGGATCAGTGCTACAGGTCTTGTGTGGGCCCGATCCTGTGTGGATTCGACGACGACGACTACAACACTCAACGATCCTACGTGGATCAGTGCTACAGGTCCTGTGTGGGCCCGATCCTGTGTGGGTCCGATCCTGTGTGGGTCTTTCCGCTCAGCGGTCCTGTGTGAACCAGCGCCTACAGGTCCTATGTGGGCCCGATCCTGTGTGGGTCTTTTGCGGGGGTTAGTTACCTATCGATCCTTCGTGGGTCCGACGACTTAGATGGATCAGAGATCATCTTTATCGTCTTTTGAAGAAGTATACCTGTGTGAGCTGAATCCTGTTGCTTTCCTGTGTGGATTGAGTTGTGCTATCCTGTGTGGATTACGTTTTGCTTTCCTGTGTGGAATACGTTTACTTTCCTGTGTGGACTGAGTTGTACTTGGGCTCGGAGGTTGGAGCGTATTTGAAATTGATGACTTAGGTATATGTATGGGAATATACCTAAGCAGTGTCAGTTGTTACTTTGTGTTTGTATCTTCTTTTGTGGATTTTGTGAGACCTTCGGGGGTCTCGGGGTCCCTACTGAGTAGCTTATACTCACCCCTGCACGGGCTTTGCCCGCACTACGTTGTGTTGGTTTCAGACGACGGACAACGTTGATCTTAGCTGAGGCTTGCAGAGCAGGACAGTACCTGGAGGTGGACCACTGGGCGGGACGTGCTCGGAGCGGACGGCGGGACCCGTGGAGCAGTGGAGCTATCTGTACCCACCCTTCAGGTGGGATTTCCAGTGGACAGCTCGGTGTAGCGGCTTTTACTTTTCAGTTGCTGTTTTCCCTTTCGAGTTGTACTTTACTTTCAGTTTGGGTTTGTATTCTGGCCCAATTACTTTTCCGCACTTTCAGTTGTACTCTGCTTTTGCTTAGTTTTTACTTTCCGCTTGCTTACTCTGTGGTGTTTGTTTATTTTACAAAGGAAATGCCTTCCCTTTTTACCGGGATTTACGCCTTGGTGCTAGTCGCCAGCCCCTGGCCTATGGAAGGCGGGCTTGGGGTAGTCACGGCACGGACCCCGAGGGCGGGTCGTGACAAATTGGTATCAGAGGAGTTCGGTTCTACCACGAACTCTGATCTTTTCTATGTGAAGCAATAATGTTTAGCGTATTGAGTGTGGTTATCAGTCCAGGGAGTCCAGTGTTGGTGCGGCGACCGACGTATCCGTACACCAGGACCCTGACTTCTGATTCCCGACTTAATGCACGAAAACGTTGATTGCGTCTGTGTTTCAAAGTTTTCTTTGTGATTTCTTTGTGTCAGCTCACCAGGTATACTGTTTGACCGTGGCGCACCTGTTTCCTTTTCAGGATGGCCCCACGACGGCAGCCAGCTAGGGTTCCGAGAGTTGAGTGTGACGACAGCCCACCGAGCGACGAGGCTTCGGTGCAGGGCCCTTTGTCAGCAGTGGCACCGGCGGTAGCTCTACCCGCCGAGCCCCCGATGCTTCCAGCACCAGCCGCTGACGATGCATGTCGCCTCAGCGCACTGCATGAGTTTCAGCGCCAGCGACCACCCAGGTTTTGCGGGGAGACGGATCCCCAGGCAGCCGAGGACTGGATGGAGGCAGTGGTACGTGTGTTTAGGCTAGTGAGGACACCAGCAGACCTCATGGTGTTCCTCGCTGCGAGCCTACTACACGCAGCAGCAGGACGATGGTGGAGCTTGATGCTCCAGGTGCACGATGAGGCATCTCTACTTTGGACGGACTTTGAGAGCCTCTTCCGCTCGGAGTTCGTCCCAGCCACCCTTCGTGCGGTGCGTATCCAGGAGCTTCTTCAGCTGCGGCAGGGCAGCATTACGGTCGCTCAGTACTCGGCGAGATTTACCGATCTCTCACGCTACTCGACCGACATGGTACGAGACCCATTCTTCCAGGACCGAACCTTCGAGCCGGGTTTGAGACACGAGATCAGGGAATCGCTGATCTCCCTCAGCATACGGACTCAGACAGGAGTACTGGAGCGGGCCCTTCTGATCGAGAGCTTCCTTGCTGAGTCTACACCAGCGCAGCGACCCACCGCAGGGCGACACGTGGCAGAGTCATCTGCAGCAGGCAGTCGACGAATGACTCAGGGGTCCAGATAGACCAGACCTTCAGGCAGACGACCTCAGGACACTGGCTCAGCAGCGCGGGGCACACAGCGCGGATCCAGTCTTTCGAGTGGAAGACAATGCTATGCATGCGGCGGGCAAGGCCACATGGCTCGTGACTGCCTGACCCGCCATGCAGAGGAGCAGCAGACGGTTGAGGAACCACCTAGGCAGAGGCAGAGGTTCGACCGTGGCGGTCCGCAGGGAGGAGGTGGACGAGGCAGAGGAGCTGGCCGAGCAGCAGGTGGTGGGCGACGTTTTGAGGCTCTATCACCACCACCACCAGGAGGTCCACCCCGACCTCAGGGGAGAGCACAGCTTCAGGCAGCTGAAGCTTACGATCATGGAGCTCCTGAAGCGGGTGGACTAGTGCGGGACTAGCTCCAGGCATAGAGGCCTTTTCCCATAATGCCTCTAGCTTCGTAGTTTGTGTTGCTTTGTGACCTTGTTCTTTATGTTGAAGTAATAAAAGACACTTGCCTTGGTGACTTTTGTTTTCTTGTATTTTGTTTGTTTTTACTAAGAGGTGCCGGTTAAAAACTATTGACTTGACCCTCACTTGCGAGATTCGTACTGGAGGAAACCCAGTGACCACACACTGATGCCGACAGTGTGACTCAACCCTTGGAGGCGAGAGTAACAGTTGGATCTCTTGGTAGCAGCGTCGAGGCCTTACGACGTCATCCATGCCATGAATTAACTAATCATGACGGGATTGACTGTTTTAGGCAAGGAACGTGGTTCATCCAGGGGATGAGACCGGATTTCACTTTTCGGCAAAGGAGAAATCTTTACAGCTAGTATCTTTGCAGATATCCTACGTGGATAGAGATGGAACAGCCTTCCTTCAGTCTCTCACAGTCACTCCTCCACTACTGCAGCGAGTCAGGGAGGCACAGCGTGGGGACGCTGACTGTGAGACACGGCGTGCACATATATCCTCGAGACAGGCACCTGATGGTTTCTCCCTTGGAGCAGAGCACGACATCCTTTTCAGAGGACGTACCATGGTACCAGTCGCTTTGCGAGAGGAAGTGCTGAGAGAGTTTCACACTTCTCCTTTGGCGGTACATCCTGGAGTGGTGAAGATGTACCAGGACCTCAGACGACAGCACTGGTGGCCGGGCATGAAGAAGGCAGTAGCAGAGTTCGTTTCTCGATGCCTCACCTGCCAGCAGGTGAAGGCAGAGCATCAGGTACCAGCGGGCTTGGTACAACCCTTGGAGGTTCCGGAGTGGAAGTGGGACGGCATATCTATGGACTTCGTGACTGGACTTCCACACACTTCCAGAGGTCACGACTCCATCTGGGTGATTGTTGACCGACTCACCAAGTCGGCACACTTCTTACCCATTAGAGAGCAGGGCTCAGTGGAGAGCTTGGGACGTCTCTACGTTCAGGAGATTGTGCGGCTCCACGGTGTTCCATCATCTATCGTCTCCGATCGAGATTCTTGCTTCACTTCCCGGCTTTGGAAGGGGTTGCAGGAGGCTTTCGGGACGCAGCTACGTCTGAGCACAACCTTTCACCCTCAGACGGATGGTCAGACGGAGAGGACCATTCAGACTCTCGAGGACATGCTCCGCCTATGTGTCCTAGACTTTGGTCGTAGCTGGGAGGACCACCTACCCTTGGTGGAGTTTGCGTACAACAACAACTACCACTCCACCATCGGGATGGCACCGTATGAGGCGTTGTACGGCCGACCTTGTAGATCTCCTTTGTGCTGGACATACCCTGGGGAGTCAGCACTTGTGGGACCGGAGATGGTCCAGGCCACGACAGAGAAAGTCCAGGTCATCCAGGAGCGGATGAGGACAGCTCAGAGCCGGCAGAAGTCATACTCTGATAGGAGGCGGAGGCCACTAGAGTTCGAGGATGGCGACCACGTCTTCTTGCGGGTCTCACCTCGACGTGGTATTCGGAGATTTGGCCGAGGCGGCAAGTTATCTCCGCGCTTCATCGGACCCTTCCAGGTCCTCAGTAGGGTTGGCAAGGTGTCTTATCGCCTGGCTCTGCCACCTCAGTTGCACCGGGTGCACGACATCTTCCACGTATCTCAGCTGAGGAGATACGTGCACGACCCGACACACATCATTGACCATGGGGAGCTTGACGTTGACGATGGTGCGACTTTTACGGAGGTCCCGGTGGAGATAGAGGATCAACAGGAGCGGGTCCTGCGTGGGCGATCGATTCCTCTTGTGCACATCAGATGGCAGCACGGGAATCTCCAGGAGAGCACATGAGAGCGGGAGGCTCAGATGCGTGCTCAGTACCCTCATTTGTTTCCCTAGTTTTTGATGTATCTTTACGGGGACGTAAAGCCCTGAGGTGGGAGTAATGTAAAGACCCGTAAAATTCAAGGGAAATTTTTTCTTAATTTTCTTTGGAATTTTACAAGAGCGCGGTTTCTGACGACACTTGATTCTGAGGCCCGGTGTGCCCGAAATCAATTTCCGAAGTTTGGCTCGGGTACGTCCAGTGAACGAACGAGCGGGAATTCCTAACTTTTGATCCGGTGCTCGGAATTGAAATCCGAGGGCACCGATGAACTCGCAGCGCCGATATTCTCTTAAGGAGACCTTTTCCGAAGTTGCGTTTATTGCGGGACGAAAGTTAATTTTTGGGAGAATTATAAAAAGTTGAATAAAAATGTGGAACACTTTTTATTTTATTTTTTATGTTAGTTAACTTCTCCCAAAGGGAGTTAAAGGTGGGACCCACATCCACTTAACCTCCCTTGGAAGGATTAAGTTTGGTGGGGCCCACACGAAACCCAACTTTTCAACTTCTCTCAAAATTCCCTTTAACCCCTCTTTAATTGTTTTGAAAACTTAGCTTATTAATGAGATTGAGTTGTTTAAACTTTTTCAAACCTTTGAAATTCAAAAAGGTTTGGTTGAGTTAATAAAATAAGCTCTTAACTTATTTTATTTGGTTAGAATTGTTTAACCATCTTGAGAGCATTTTGGGTTCTTCTCCTTCTTCTTCAAACTTTGACGAAGAACGCTCAAGCTTTGACGAAGAACGCTCAAGCTCCGACGAAGAACGCCGCTCCTCTCTTCTTCGTCTTCTGTGTGAACGAAAGGGAACGCCGATTCCTCCTCGGACTTCCTTCGTCGGCATACAAAGATTCTCCAATGACGTACCTCTTCGGACGTACCTCCTCGTCATCGGATTTGACGAACGATTACCGCGACGCCCGACCTCCGCGACGTTGTCTTCCGCGGGTCGTTGACAATCTTCGAACTTGAACCCAAGGTAGGGGTTGTTGTTGTTATTTTTTTATTTATTTATTCTTGTTCGTGGTTCTGGCATGACTAACGTGAGGATATTTAAATATGTGTTATCATTTAACGTGAGGGGGCCGGACCGCATGAACACGACCGAACCCCCTCCTTTGTTCTTGTTGATTTATCCTGCGGTTGAAACAAGATGGCGTGGTGCCGTCCCACCACGCGGATATTCGCACTTATATTGCGCAGCGCCGTCGCGCCGCGCCGTGGAAGGATCATAAAGAACGCGATGCCGTCGCGCCGCGTCGAAGGGAATCGAAGGAGCGGCGGAGGGGCGCAGTGCCGTCGCACCGCGCCGGACGACGAACACCGCGGCCGGTTCCGGGCCGCGGCGAGACGGGAAGAACGGCGGCACGCCGGGCCGCCGGCGTCGGAAACCGGAAGGGGACCGGCTTGCCGGTCCCCTTGGAGAAAAACCGGCCGGCCAGGTGGCCGGCCGGAAGGTCAAAGGCCGGGGGAATTTAATTCCCCCGGCCATCACTAAAACCCCCCATTTTATGAGGGGGGGGGGGGGTTCGTTTAGGGGGGCAGGCGGCCCCCCCGTTTTTCACAAAGCAGGCCCCCACATGGGGGGGGGGGGGTTCTCCAAGGCGTGGCTATAAGCCGCGCCGTTTTTTTTTGAAACAAGCGGGGGCCCTGCCCCCCGCGCGCTGCTTCCGTGCGGCGCCAGGCCGCCGCGCCACCAGGCCGCCGCGCCGCCAGGCCGCCGGCCGGCCGGCCGGCCCGGGTCGGACCCGGGTCGGGTCGACCCGGTTCGGGCCGACCCAGGGGGGGGGGGGTCGGGCCGGGACGGCCCGGACCCGGACCCCCCGTTTTCGAGATGGATTCGGTCTTTTGGCCATAACTTGAGCCACAGACCTCCGATTGACGAACCGTCTGTGACAACGCGATCCTTGGACCGAGACGGTCGTTTCGCTATATCGCACTCAAAGTTTCGGAATACTTTGAGTTCGGCCGGGTTGGTTCATTCATGAAACCAACCGGGCCTTCGGAGCGGAAACACTCATATCTTGAGCTACGGACGTCCAATTAACGTGCCGTCAGCTTTGTTGTGTTCCTCTTAGTGAGAAGAATCTTTTGGAATACTCCTCCCGAGGTTTGGATGCAGGTGGAGTACGGTCGGGTTGGTTTTTCCTTAAAAACCAACCGGGCCCCGGGGACGAAAATGCCAATAACTCTCAGACCGGGCGTCCGATCGACGCGCCGTCTGTTGCGTTGAGTTCTTGTTGACGATACAGAACTTTTGGATACATCAACTCTGGACTTTGTGACAGTTGATGTATCAGCCTCTCGGCTCGTGGAGCGGACCCTCCTGTACGAGCTTGCTGTGTGCGGGAACCCTAGTGCTGGCTGCGACTGTGACTGCTACTACTACTGCTACTACTGCTACTGTGACTGCGACGACGACAGTATAAAGATCCTTTGTGGATTCGACGACGACGACTACAACACTCATCGATCTTACGTGGATCAGTGCTACAGGTCCTGTGTGGGCCCGATCCTGTGTGGATTCGACGACGACGACTACAGCACTCAGCGATCCTACGTGGATCAGTGCTACAGGTCCTGTGTAGGCCCGATCCTGTGTGGGTCCGATCCTGTGTGGGTCTTTGCGCTCAGCGGTCCTGTATGAACCAGCGCATACAGGTCCTATGTGGGCCCGATCCTGTGTGGGTCTTTTGCGGGGGTTAGTTACCTATCGATCCTTCGTGGGTCCGACGACTTAGATGGATCCGAGATCATCTTTATCGTCTTTTGAAGAAGTATACCTGTGTGAGCTGAATCCTGTTGCTTTCCTGTGTGGATTGAGTTGTGCTATCCTGTGTGGATTACGTTTTTCTTTCCTGTGTGGAATACGTTTACTTTCCTGTGTGGACTGAGTTGTACTTGGGCTCGGAGGTTGGAGCGTATTTGAAATTGATGACTTAGGTATATGTATGGGCATATACCTAAGCAGTGTCAGTTGTTACTTTGTGTTTGTATCTTCCTTTGTGGATTTTGTGAGACCTTCGGGGGTCTCGGGGTCCCTACTGAGTAGCTTATACTCACCCCTGCACGGGCTTTGCCCGCACTACGTTGTGTTGGTTGCAGACGACGGACATCATTGATCTTAGCTGAGGCTTGCAGAGCAGGACGGTACCTGGAGGTGGACCACTGGGCGGGACGTGCTCGGAGCGGACGGCGGGACCCGTGGAGCAGTGGAGCTATCTGTACCCACCCTTCAGGTGGGATTTCCAGTGGACATCTCGGTGTATCGGCTTTTACTTTTCAGTTGCTGTTTTCCCTTTCGAGTTGTACTTTACTTTCAGTTTGGGTTTGTATTCTGGCCCAATTACTTTTCCACACTTTCAGTTGTACTCTGCTTTTGCTTAGTGTTTACTTTCCTCCTGCTTACTCTGTGGTGTTTGTTTACTTTACAAAGGCAATGCCTTCCCTTTTTACCAGGATTTACGCCTTGGTGCAGTCGCCAGCCCCTGGCCTATGGAAGGCGGGCTTGGGGTAGTCACGGCACGGACCCCGAGGGCAGGTCGTGACAATTAGAGGATTATCTCTTAATCCTAGTAACTTTTGTTCGGCATGAACTCATTATGGGTCAATGTTTATTACTTTTTTAAGGGAAAGGACCATGGTAGGTAGCACCCTGATAGCTTAAATACCTTGCTAAATGTTGTGAGTTTATGATTTTTGGTGCCATTTGGGAGATGTTGTCCCTCGTGGGACTCTTAGTTTCTGAATGAATCCCTTCTTCGGATGGGTGGTCATGTATTCTTGAATTTCATTATGGGCATGAGCATCGAGTAATGCTTGGTTTCAGTTGGTTAGACATTCCTTGGGAATGGTCAACTTCTTCGTAGGTCACATGACCTTTTATCTTTATCTGTGATGGATAACTTCGTATTTTGTCATCCTAGTTAATGGTCTTATGGGGAAATATGACTCTGAGCTATTTTTTATGGAATATGAGATACTTGAATTCATTGAGAGGATATCCTATGTTTAGTATTGAATATGTGTCATTTTTCTTATAAAACCTTGGGGTTGTATGCATTCATGTACATGGTACCCATAGAGTGTTAAATGATGCAACGAACTAGTTGAGTTCAGTGGAACTATTGATCCTTGTGCTATTGAGTACATTCTCGGTTCATCTTCATTGTAGTGTGACCTATAAGTTTAAGAACCAAGTTCATCCCAATACTTGGGATGGATTTACAAGAGAATCATGTTTTTTGACATTCCAATCATTTTTGTTATGGTTTTCATGCCAAATTATATGACACACATGAGCGTGACTCAAAGGCATGTCACACATAAGTTTATGACAGTTTTGACCTAGTGCTATTATGAGTGGCTAGTATATCCCTTCTTTTGACAGCTAGGACACTCCTAAAGTGGGGTGCATCACATACATTTTGGTGGAAATGTGTCCTTTAAAGTATAATCACCACAACTAAATAGGACTATTGGAAAGTGGTTGTTTTTTTCTCAAATGACTTTCAAGCTTATAAGTTTTAAATATGTGTTGGTGCTTTCTCAATAGCATGACTTCGATGGGGTTGGTTGTGTATTCAACCTCTGAGAAACATCGTTGGTTGGAAATTGGCCATGATGGTTTTTTGAATGATCACGAAGCGCATTGGGTGGTGAAGGATTGTGATCATTTTGTGATGGTGCCTTAACAGGTGAATCCATGTTTCTTCTAAGAAATCGGCCAGTAGTGGTTCAACCATTATTTATTCTTTTGTCTTTCTTGGTTTCCTATTAGTGTACAATTTTAAAGAGTTGTGCATGTCCCTTATATTAACTTCATCCTTGATACACTATGAGAGATTTGGTTATACGCCATGATAATGTTTTAAAAGATGTTGGACTTGTTAAGTGTCTCTATTAGTGTTGCATGCTGAATGCATCGTTCCTATCGTGGCTTGATTAGTCTTGAGTGGTACCTGGATTCCTATGTAGGAATGCATTAGATGGACTCTTAGACACCATCCATTTTATTTTGACTTGAAAATTAGGTGGATACTGCTCTAGGATTAATCAATGTTTCAAGTGGACATTATGGCCTTATTCTAGTGTCTCTCTTGTAAACTTGGAGTATAGATTACCTGGGTTTAGTTCCTTAAAATATAGTTTGATGAATTTGAGGTTTTCCCGAACTAGTTTTCGTTCTTGGTGGTGTTTTTAAAAGGGAAAAGATTATATAGGGGTGGATCTGGATTATACCCATGTTCATATTGAGGCACAACAGTTTAAATGATTCGGTGATGGTTTTTCTAGGAAACGTTGCCTGAAGTCAGGTATGGGATTTAGTGAATGTGTTTATTTTAAAATAAGGATACCTTGGATGAATGAAATACTTTTTTGGTTGTAATATATTGACCATGTGATCCAATAATATTTTAAATACGTCATCCAAAGCATCTTGACTTGTTATTATTCTTTTTAAGTGGTTACGGTCATTGAGGTACCACTTTAAAGCACTCCATCAGGTTAAGGTGGGTGTGGTATTTAGGTCGGTAGGGTATTTCAAGGAAATATTTTGCAATAAGTCTCTGTTATGTTGATCACATTTCAATCATTTCTTCACAATGAGGTTCTTATTATAACCTCAAATGAAATCAGTTCACCCTATTAGATAAATCATGCTAGGAGATTCGTTGGAACGCTTAGGGCATGATTTTTAAGGTAATTCCAATGATGGAGGTACTGTGGTTTGTAATTGTACCCTTTTTATGTTAATACCACTGATGGAAATCACTATTGGATAAAAGATTAATGAGATAATGACATGATTGTGTCTCTATCTAAATGGGATCGGGTAAGTTCTATCCTGATTTTTTGGTTGGAAAATGAGCATTGGATTGGGTTTTGACAGCTTAAGTGATGTGTGCTTAAATGAATTCTTATAGGTGTGTTGGGTGTTTAGAAATGAAATGTGACCATTTGAATGAGATTTCATGACCCTTATAGGTCGGTTGATTTTCTCTTTGTTCTTGAAGGATTCTCAGAGATAGTAAGTTCTAAGGTGGGGAGGTTGTAATGACTTGTGTTTTTGGAATGGATAAAAATCCAAAGGAATTTAAACATTTGGTGTTTACTGGATGGACTATTTTTAAAATTGGACTTCGAAATGTAATTCTGAGAGTTGTAATGCTTCAAAGTGTTGTTTTTAGACTTGGGTAAAGGACCGAGAGTTTTCTCAGGTGCCTCATCGAGTTTTAGGAGCACCAGGGTCCAGAAATCAAAAGTTTGGAGGGTCTGCATAGGGCACATGGTTTGTTTGAAACTGTGGAGCCCCTTAGCAGAAAACTATGTGGATGTAGAAATAGAGAAGAAATTCCCCACATGAGATGTGCATAGTTTACCAAAACCATGTGCCTTTTGAACATGAGTAGTGCCACTAAGGTAGTACCCTCGCACAATTCATCACACGATTGGCATACGATTAGGGTATACTAGCATTGGCCATCCTTTTTATGCAATTTATATTATTCTTCCACTGCTCTATCTTTCATTTATTATTGATTATATTATTTTATATTCTTTTTATTATAATATATCGCTATGCTACTCTAATATTATGGGTATAGTCTCCCCACTATCACCTACTTATACCCTCACTGCTAGTCAGTAGCCTCTAGCATATGGGGAGGTGTGCTTGAGGCCATGTGACCAATCGGTCTGGCTATTATATTAGTGGCCAGTCAGGTTAGGATGTTACATTCATCTAGAAGGTTATATTGTAGAATGATATATTTTTGAATAAGCTATTGAATTCTAAAATAATTACCTATCAAATGATGATATAATAGGTATCCCAAAGTCTCATCACAATGTACACCTTATGAGTGAAGATATTTCTAAAAGATATATTGTTACAATTACCATAATAGACTAGGAGCATGTTCACCTTTACATTTTACATAATTTTGAAGAGGTTGATCCATACGTTGAAGACTGAAAAACAATTATTAGACATTAGAATTCATAAAGGGCTGAAGGATGAATATCAAATATATATAATAAATAATTTATAGAATGGTTCCAATATCATATTTATAAGGAGTTAAATGAAAATATGAATAAAATCTCTGAACATCTTCAATGGATTTCTAGAGGACCAAATTAAATTTTTATATCTTACATTGTTTTTATAATTATTGGTTATTCATTACATAAAAAGGAACATGCTGAATGTAGTGCGATGAATAATAGTGGAGTTACACTTATGGAGGAAATGATACATATAACTATTTACATGTATAGAAATCTAATTTATGTGAATATATCATATTTTGGAATCTTCAAATATATATATGAGTTGTATTATACAATATTTCAAGTGATGATTTTTTATTTCAAAAGGGTTGACAAAAGGAGTACATGGAAAGTTGATGAAACAGGATTTGTGAAGGTGAATTTAAATGTGTAAGGATATAAGGAAGATCTATTCATAATAGCATCACAATTAGTGTAGGTATTTTATTTATCTGATCCAACAAACAATAATTGGTCAATTTTTTTAATGGAAACTAAAACAACTATGTGGTTAGATAAAAATTTAGTTGAGGATGACCCTTTTAGTGGGAGATGAAAATCATTTCACGGTGATACCAATGAATAAAATTTATTGTACATTAAAGGGGACCATAAATAGGGTATTTGGATACTTGATATAGGAGATAAATCCCTTTAACCTTTAATGAAAATAAATAGATTTCAATTATTAGGGATTTTTTTATTATATTATGATTCTCCTTATAATATTATGTGTTATCTACTGTATTTATGTAATATAAATTAAAATTTTGACTACTCATGAAGACAATGAATTATGCACATGATGATGATACCTATCTCAGGGAAGAAAATATGGTTGATAATAATACTACAAAATTATTACGGGATCAAATACATGTTGATGAAAAAAAGAATAACTTAGAATCAATATGTTGAATAAAATTATCAAGGTAAGAAGCATGAGTATATAATTTGAGGTTGTATGGAATCAACAAGACCAACCTGTTGGTCCCAACAGGTCAATGTTAATTAGTCATGTTGGGGTCACAATGAGAATGAATGTTCCAATTGATGTAGATACTTGGTGCTATGTTCAAACCGTAATGAAGGAAACCCTTTGGGAAGATATTAAAGTAATTCTATGATATACTTTCTCTATTTTAAAAAAAATATATATAATGAAACACTGATTTAATTTTCATTATCCCTTGAAGAGTTCATTTATTTTAGATGATTTTTTTATAAATATGTCTTAATGGTCACTAGAAAATCCCATAGAGGATTTTAGACACTTCTTACCAAGATTCATCTTAGGGATGCTAAGGGTAAAGTAAATCCCCTCCCACTAGTTATGTATTTACCCATTATAAAGTAAGAAATATGGAATTCTTTCATCAGTTGTCATTATGAGAAATCATTTTAGGTGAATTTTATTCGATAATATATTATTTGAAATTATTTATTTTATCCAATTTGATTAAAAATTGTTAATTTATGAAACTTCAAAGGAGTTCTAGAAATAAACAACATGCAAAAAAACCAATGTACCTCTATCTCAAAGCAAGGGTATGGTACTCTTCAAAAGAGAATAAAATTATAAATATATTAAATATAAAATAAAATTTTTATGTAATATGAAACAACATATGTTACTTTGTTTATATGAATATTAATGAATCAAAATTCATAGTCACTTCCATTCTGTCTCTTGTGCTATGGAAAGAGGCTTGTGTAAATATAGAGGGTAAACTAGTTGATGAAAACACACAAGCATTATAGGAAGCATGTGTAAATATTACATAATAGTAATTCATTATTCTTTATAAAAGTATTACATAAAAACATCTATATATGTTAATTTTTTTATATAGTTTAAACATAATTATCGACAATTACCATAACTGAAGAAAAACTACTTTAAATATCTTTGAAGAGGCCAGAACATTATGGCCACATTATAGGTGTAGGTTTTGGAGTGTCACCATGAAAATATTTCAAGAAGACAAAGCTGAATGAAGATATATATCAGATTATAAATGAAATGAAGGCATAAATAGATTCTTTGTAAGATATTATTATTCAGTCTAGTTTTGAAGAACCATATATATGGATTGATCAAAGAGAATTGGTAGTAGAATAAATATCAATAAATGAAGAGTTAAATTACCCCTAGCTTTAAGGCTAGTCATTCCCCTCAACTTAATACCTTACCTAAGATGATCAATTTTATCATTACTATTTCTCTTAAATGTGAATCAATTTTTTTATAACATTATATTACTAAAATTATACAGGGTGAAGTTGTATGTGAATTCTATATACCAACACCCATTCACCACCCTGTTGCATGGTATACAATGTATAATACCCCAGGAGACATACTACACAATAAATAATTACTAAAAGAACACACAAGAGTGGGGATTGAGGTAGCTCAAGAGCCAAGTTTTGAGTTTCCTATAATATTTAATGATCTGGACATTATAATGGTCAATGGTGATATTATAACTTTCATATAATGGACCTCTAATCTTATAAATATACATGAGATACATCCTTAACAAATTTTTTAAATGATAAATCTATACCATTTGATGTAAAAATGTTTGAAATGAGATATGGTATTACAGATAGATAAAATGGTGGGGAAATAGAAGGTAGGATCAAGACAATCTAGTGAATCGACCAAGAAATCAAAAGGACCTTCTGAGATTACCTTCACCTCATCAGTTCCACTGTATCATGTATTAAAATTATAAGTTCATGCATACACCACATTAAAAAATGGAGATATGTACTACATTCAATATGAAGAATAAATATCTAGAAATTTCATTACAAACATGGTTGGTCTAGAGAGTATAAATAAGATTATAAAGTTTGAATGGATGGGAGTCTCAGTTGTGAATACTTACATGAGGTACATTTTCATAATACATTTGTCCAAAAAATTATCTACTATTTTCATTAAAGTTAATAACTATTTATATTTTTCATAAGAGTTTATATTACTACTATATAAAGGGAAAACCTGATGAATCACAATTTAGATTCATTAATCCCTATATCATTTTTATGAAATAAATTTCTTTGGAATTAAAATAAATTGATAAGAGAAAAGATGAACCGAGTGATATGTTTGAGAAGAAATTAACATACAATTGACTCTTCTTGATGCCCATAAATATGGGGTAAAAATCCAAAATCTAATCATATAAAATATATTTTTATTTTTTCATTACTTATTTGTTTTTTTGGAATCACTGTATGCTTATAAAAATCAATGTGGATACCACAAATGTTTATTTTTTGGATTCAATGCATTGATATCCATCAAACCGACCACACATGATGTGTATTTTGAATTTTTAATACACTAAAATCAGTATTTTATATATAATATTTGAATTATATATTTCAGTTTGTGTTTTAAAAATAATTTTTTTATGATAGGGTGATATACAAATATAAGCTAAATCATGGTATGAGTTTGGTGACTAAACATAAGAAGCCTATGGATTTCTTTAAATGGAAAAAAATTAAGGTATATATATAAATATTTAACAGCCAAAAAATATTTCGAAACAATTCACTTATTTTGGTCAATGTTTATATAATTTTTTCATCAAAATGACAAAAATTATTGTGGATATTACATTTGAAAATTTATGAAAGATATCACAAACCATCAAAAGACTAGTATCCCCAAATAGGTAATTTACGAAGGTAATCACAATTTCTTTAAAGATATTTCTTAATCATTTGTTTCTCTATATTTTCTCAGTACTACCAAGATTTTAAACAATCTAGAAACTAAAAATAAGAAGTAAATTTGTTTTGAGATGATTGAGTAGAGTACATGGTGTTAAAATATTTTTTAGTATCAGATTTAGGTTATTACTTATTATGTTTGTGATCTGGTTTGGCATATGAAATTAGAGATACATTTGGGATGTGAAGTATTAGTATTGTAATGATTATATATTATTTTTGATCTACTTCTCAAGGAGAATTATAATGGAGGAAATTTATTTGTTTAGAAATGAATAATAAGAACACATGGTGTCAGAATATATACAAATATAGTGCAGAGGTGAATTCCTACTACTTATTTAGTTAATAATTATCATCCTTTTATATACTTTTTTTGATTAATTTACTTATCATTTTTATTTGATACTTATATTTTTTTTAATTTTAATATATATCATGAAGAAATTAATTCATCTAAATATATTTTTCTTTAACAATGATGATACACTAATGTACTATGATCATGCACTCAAAAGGGATGGTGCACTCATGATGATTTACTTTTCTTTTTTTATTCTACAACTCATTTAACATTCTAGGTTATCAAACCACAATATTCTTAAATAACCCCAAATGTTGATTACATTGCATAATAAAAATACATGGTGTGATGTATAGGAATCAACCACACCTCAATCTGATACATGGTATTCCACATATGACCTAAAGTTTATGTTTTTAGATTAAAAGTTACATTTTAGTTCAAAACACACATTACATACTAAAAAACAAGAAAAAACATTCATATTGTTTTGATAATTTATGAAAATGATTCATAAGTGATTTGTGAAATGTAGTAATTAGTCACACCTCAATCCAATACACAGTGTTCCATGGTATAACTTTAAGTGTATGCTTTTAAGTAAAATCTACACATTAGTTCAAAACAAATGTCACATGATCCAAACCAATAAAAAAATTAATATTGTTTTGATAATTTAGTAAAATGATCCATAAGTCATTTTTGACACATAGTAATAAACCTCACCTCAATCCACTATGTGGGTTGATAAGTATGACTCAAAGTGCATGTTTTTAGTTTAGAAATGAAATTTTAGAAAAAACATGCACCACTCACTAAAAATAGAGAAAAAAAGATTGGATTGACTTGATAATTTAGGACACCAATCCTTAAGTTATTTTTGACAAGTAGGAATCAACCTCATGTCAATCCAATTCATGATGTAATCAGTATGACTCAAAGTGTGTGTTTTTAATATAAAAGTGTTATTTTAGTTTAAAATTTGCATCCCATATCCAAAATTGAGAAAAAGTGATTAGATTGTTTTAAAAATTTAGTACAGTGACTCTTAATTCATTTTTGATGTATAGGAATCAAGGAAAAATCAATATAACACCCGTTGTGGTTAGTATGACTCTAATTACATGTTTTCAATACAAAAGTTCCATTTTAGTTTAAAACACACATCACATAGCCAAAACTGAGAAAATGAGATTAGATTGTTTCCAAAATTTAGGATAATGACCCATAATTACTTTTTCACTTGCAAGAATTGACAACATGCCAATCCAACACATGATGTGGTCTGTATGAATCAAAGTATGTGTTTTTAAATATAAAAGTTTCATTTTAGTATTAAATACATCACATATCCAAAACTGAGAAAATGAAATCATATTATTTTCAAAATTTAGGAAAGAAAATATGTAATTCATTTTTGATATGTAAAGGTTAACCACACATAAAATTGACACCCGATGTGGTTGTTATGACTCAAAATTCATATTTTCAATATAAAAGTTCCATTTTAGTTTAAACGCATGTCACATGTCCAAAACCAAGAAGACATGCTTGGATTGTTTTTGATCTTTAGTAAAATGATCCATAATTCATTTTTGACGTGTATAAATTAACATCACATCGATCTGGCACATGATGTGGTCAATATGACTTAAAGTGCATGTTTTCAATCCAAAAGTATCATTTTCGTTTGAAACATGCATCAAATATCCAAAACTGAGAAAATGAGACTGAATTGTTTTCAAACTTTTGGAAAATGATCAATAATTTATTTTTGATGCGTAAGAATTGACCACACATCAATCCGATATATTATATGATCTATATGACCCAAAGTGCATGTTTTAAATTCAAAGGTTTCATTTTAGTTTAAAATGCATGTCACTAGCCAAAACCAAGAAAATGGGATTGAATTATTTTCAAACTTTGGTAAAACAATCCATAATTCATTTGTGATGTGTAGGAATTTATTTCACATTAATTTGAAACACAATGTGCTTGGTATGACTTAAAGCACATGTTTTCAATATAAAAGTGCCATTTTAGTTTAAAACATGATTCACATAACTAAAACTAATAAAATGATCTTTTATTGTTTTCAAACATTATGAAAATTATCATTAATTAATTTGTGATGTTTAGAAATCGACTGAACATCAATCTGACACATGATGTGGTTGGTATGACTTGAAGTGTGTGTTTTCAATATAAAAGTTTCATTTTAGTTTAAAACATACATCAAATATCCAAAACTAACAAAATGAGCTAATATTGTTTTTAAAGCTTTGAAAAATGGTCCACAATTCATTTTTTATGTGAAATAATCGACCGCATGTCAATCTGACAAACAATGTGACCAATATGAATCAAAGTTCCTATTTTCAATATAATGTTTTTCATTTTATTTTAACATGAACATCACTCTAAAAAACTAATAAAAAGATCTCATATTATTTTCAAAATTTAGTAAAATGATCCATAATTAATTTTTTACATATAGGAATTGGCCACACATCAATCTGACACATGATGTGGTTGGTATGACTCACAATGCATCTTTTAAATATATAAGTATCATTTTAGTTTAAAACGGGCATCACATAGCCAAAACTAAGAAAACAATATCCGATTTTTTCTCCTCATTTTATCTAATATTAATTAACTTTATTTACTCATCATTTTTATATGATACTTTTTTAGATAATATTCATAGAGATAATTCTTGAATACGAACAATAAATGGTGTAACAGTTGAATTCTTGTTCTCAAAAGCAAGTTCTATTGAATTGGATCACATCCATAGTGAGAGTATTTTATCACCAAATATATGACCCTATTCAAGAGCACCTGATTTAAAGATAAAAAATAAATGGTGTGATGTATAACAATAAACCTCAACTCCATATGATACACAATGTTCTGGTATGACTCAAAGTATATGTTTTTATTTTAAAATTGAAAATTTGTGTTTAATTTATTTCTTTATATTATTAATAACATAATAATGGTTTTCTTATGTAGGTGAATTCTTTTGCTCGAGATGAGGTGGTTTGTTTGGAAACTGATAGCATGATTAGGGATTGGGGGACAAATACAAAGGATCATTGATGTTTTTGAATGTCTGTGATAAATTTTACTTACTAATGTATTTGCATAAACCAATATTTGAAATATCTATAATATAGTGTTTTTTATTTCTTCTGTGTTGAGAATTTTCTTTCAATTAAATTAAGTATTTTGTCCTTGTATTTTCTATTATAGTTCTCTTTAATTTTAATAACATACTATGAAAATATTACCCTTTATCGACACTAGTAATAGCACTGATAAAATAACCCTTTATCAGCACTAAACAAATGAACAGATAAATAGGGCCCTTTATCAGCACTAAAAGAAGCACAAATAAAGGGGTCATTTATCATCACTTTTAAAGATGTGATAAAGGCCTAGGGATTTTAATGGATCTTTGATTTTTAGTTCTTTTATGAGTTAACAAAGCCCAATTCTAACACTGTTAACAATCTTATGTGTAGTAGTGATGATAATAGTTTATAAAAAAATTAGGTATGTTTGGTGTATCAAGAATAATGTTTTATTAATTAATAAGTCAAGGAAAGATTTTTCCCTTCCATATTAATATAAGTTGATATCTCGGACCTTTGATTGAAATATAGAAATCGTATTAAATTCTATGGTCCTGGTGTAACAATGTTTATTTTAGATATTCAAAGGAATACATATCAAACACATAGGTTGATGAAATGTGTGTACAACTTTCTTGATGCGATATTATGACAATGGGATTATATTACATAGATAACACTCATATGTGATTGTAAATGTTGTGACATTAACTTCTTTCTCATGGGTTTTCAATCCATTACTACTATGTAATTTTGGACTTTAGGCAAACCCGCCTAATGTCAATGAGAAAGAATCCTTGAGGATCACACACTAAGTGTTTCCTATGATCTCAATTAAATTCTATTTGAATTTAATTATTGGAATAAATATCATTATAAATATCTATGAATAATTTTATTCAATATTTATCAATCACAAATATTTATTCACAAAGTAATAAATTATTATTTTTTCATTAATAAATAATTTATTTAATTATATGAATATTTAATAAATATTTATTCGCCATAATATGAATAAAATATTTATTTTATTTTAATGAATGTTTAATAAATATTTATTCACTAAACCATGAATATAATATTTAGTTTATGAATAAATATTTAATTAAATATTTATTAGGGTATTAAATAAATGATGAAGAGGTTGAACAAACTAAGATCATGTATAGTGCTAAATATTACTTTGAAATTTGATAAAATAATATTTATCATTGCATAAATTAGTGCACACCATGGAATAAAAATAATAATAATATTTTAATACATGACATTAGGTAATACATGAGTTTTAAATTTTATTAATGGCACTTGTACAATTAAATAAAATAAAAACCACAACCTTAGATCTATAAATAGACCACTAATATTTTATAAGAGTGAATAATCAAGAATCATTGTGCACAATAGATTTCTCTCTATAATTCTCCTCTTCTTTATCACATCCTCTTAATAATGAGAAGATCAAGAGAACTTCTTCAAGACTGAAGAAAGGTGAAGTGATATTGAGAGACATCACAAGATGATCAATCAACCGCACCAGCACCTGATAATTCATCGATGTCGTTTAGAGATCAAAGTATCACATGTGAATCACTTCTAGAGTGATTATAAACTTGTATCATATAAGTGTAATTAAATATTTCTAAAAAGGTTTTCATATGATCAACATCTAATGTGAATAATTATCTTAGTAATGAGGTAATTATTCTTCATAATTAATTTAATTAATTATAAATTTAACATAAAAAAGATCTTCTCTTGGATCTAGAGACCATCTTAACAATATTTGATTGGAAAAATTTATTTGGTCAGGAAGTTCACATCTTGTACAATATACGAATGATCTATCAAATCATACATTCAACGAGTCAAGATCAGCCCCGATAAGTGCTTCTATTTTGCTTGGAACCATCAAGTGGTATCAAAGCATTCATGTTTAAATTTATAACTATTTATTTGTTTTTTGATCATTTAAAATTTAAAATTTAAGATTCATTTTAAGTTTTAATTCGTTCTCAATATTTGGTTGAAATATCTTCTTCATCATCTTCATTTCTTGAAAATATTACCAAGATCAGTTAATAATTAATAGATTTTACATTTGAAGATCCCATTCATTGGTTCCAATGATCCTAGCTGGATAACGAAACACTACCTGGTGTGTACTCCTTTTTTAAACATTATGTGTCCTTGATCATTACATAAGGATGCTCATGTATATTTTGGTTTATTATGTAATTAGTAAGTGCTACATACAATAAATACACCAAATGCATACCATCCAGGGTGGAACAAAACTTTCTTGGAGTACACACTGCGTAGTTTGACTACATGCTATGTAGTCCACGTGTTTTCAATACAAAAAACACGGGGTCAAACCATGTCATGTAATTAATACCCCATTTGTATTTAATACACAACACATATAGTATAGAAACCATATAACTAGAAGTACATACTATGTATCCTCTATACACTCCATGTGCTTCAAAAATTTTTGCAAGAAGTATATGCTAAGTCCAAAGGTGTGTATAATATATATTTGATAAAGAGAAGTACACATCGTATGTCTAGATTGTGCATGTTGTGTACTTTATTTTTTTACATAGAAATATTAAATTTAATTAATTAATCCATTAAAACTTATCAACCTGAATTGAATGGGTTATTAAGTTTGAAGTACATTCTGGTCGTTAGGTTTTATATAATACTAAATGCTTAATTTATTCCTCATAATATTTGAGGCTATGAATCATGTATGGTTATTGTATACTAAATAACCAACACATTAAATTGTAAAAACTACATAATTTTCATGTGTACCATGTAATATTAAATTATAAGTACACGTAATGAAATTGTGACATATTCCGTGGAAAAAATATGTCATATTAGTTCATTATTTATAATTAAAACCATACTTAATAGTTCGTATAGGTAATCATTGAGCTTCTTCCAAGTACAAAGTTGTGTACTATTTTATTGAGTATTAAATAAAATAAATTAACTTATTTTATTTAAAATTAAAATAGATGATAATTTTTAGATGATTGGATAAAATAAGATAAAATTATTGAATTGATTAATAAGATAGTTAATCAGATTAATTCATCCATGTTTTATCATATTAAAGAATGAATTTAGATGAATGTCAATGAGTTGTTTTGAATGCATAATCATTGCATGTGTATGATTGATCATGAGATTTACCAGAACTATATATGTATTTATTATATTTAATTTTATTTTATTTCATGGTTTTGAAATTAAATATTATTAAATTAAATATAATGATCTACATATCACCCTCCCTCTTTTATTGTGTAGGACTTGTTGTCAAATTCTGGTTTATGTAATTATACTTAACCAATCCTTTAGATATCTAAACTTCATGCGATTTATAAAATATATCTAATAAAAGGAGTATACATAGGTGTGTGGAGTTAGTTCATGGTAGAGATGAGGTAGAGGAGGTTCAATATGGAATTGAGATGAAACCAATACGGGAGATACATAGGCGCAATAGGGTAATGCTGTAACTCACACTAAGAATAACATACAGAGTGTTTCCCTAGGGTCATAGGTTGATTTATTATCTACTCAATAAATCAACAATTAGATGAAGCTCATGATCATTTTTTTATTTATTTATTTCTGTCTTATGAATAATTTAATTTACGGGTGTAATAACACAATCACATAAATAAATGGACTAATATAAAAAGAAGGAATTTAAATAAATGGATTATGATTTTTTTTTATCAAAACATGATTAATAAATTATGTTAAATACAATAAATATTAATAAGAAATATAATGGATAAAACAAGAAAAATTTACACATAATAAAATAAAATCCCTCAAGTTAATATTAAGTCATTAATTCTTACATTATCTGAATTAAGATTTTCCAATTATTAAAGATTTGGTTTGGTCTTTTCCCATGGTACTTTAAATTATTTAGAAGTATTAAATAATATAGTGGGTAATATTAACAAAATATATATTAGGTTTAATGGCCTCTATAATCCAATTCAAATTTTGGGGGTAAGTTTTGAGGTAATCCGAGTTAAGATTTTTGGATTGGGGAGTCCACTCAATAGATCAAGGAGTTTCCAGTTTTTAGGTGGCAAGACCGCCAACCTAAATACTTTATTATAATTTCTATGTCCTCTCTATAGATTATAAGAATTTGTATATGGATATTTTCTACTAGACTATCCAAGAAACTTAATATTCCAAGTCTAATAGTGAGGGCTATTGGGACTTGATAAAAATGGTGGGAGACTCAGTCATGACCCAACCCATCGAGGCCTGCTAGCCTAGTGATAAGCTGAGTGTGACTATCCCAAAACCAAATCCAATAGTCTAGAAGATGTTGAGTAGCACTAAGAAGGAATATAATACATATGGGAAGCATTATCCTAACAAACCCACCCACCCACACACCCACCCACACACATCTCCAACCTATACAATGTTGAGAAAGTAAAAAACAACTAATACCATAAATGCTTGAATAACATCTATGACACATCAGAGTATGAAAATAATTACTGAAAATAAATAAAAGGGCCAAATACAAGACCAAAAAAAGTAAAAGGGAGTCCAAATTTCTCAGTAGGTGGGGACTACTATCAAACATAACACCGATATACACCATGATCTATCTATCCCATAACTATTCTCTATTTGCTATCAATCCTTAGAATAAACTTTCTCTTTATTACACATCAATTCATGATTTATTACATAATAATACACATAATACAACCCATAATATCGATAATTATAGTGTATTTTTTAATTAGGAACATAACATAACATATTTAACATGGTATATAAAGAAATTATTGAAAACATACTTGACATGTTCTTAGAAATTATCAATCCTCTATAACTGCATGGTATAACCTTAGGATTTACATAAGAAAGGGGTGAACTATAAAGCCCAGTAAGGCAATATAAAAGAATAATAACGCAAAGAAAGTATTACATGTTAGAAAATGAGCATTTTAATATAACATAAAAGGTTTGAGAATCATAAAAATGAAAAATAAGGCATGATATAGCATGGTAACATAAAGGCAACATAGAAAATGTGAAAATGACTTTAAAAATGGAATCATAAACATAGGTCAAGGATAACCACCAAGAAGTCATAAAATGGTAGAGAAAGGTATGGGATGGACTAGTTTCACTCCCTAATACATTTCATGATGTGTCATTAGTCTAAAAAATTACCCAATGAATTGGAGTGCTATATAATTTTGGGCGCACCCATCACTTTCATATCATATACATGCATAAGTGTGCCACATAGATCATTGAACATATGAGCATATTTCGTCCAATTATTTACATGATCAAGGATTTTGGAATAAATACATGGAATTACCCTTTGAAAGAATTATATTTATGTCTATGTGAATACATTTTATTGGAAATATAAATGGTATTCACAGTACAAAGGTTTGGAATGGAAATATCATAGTGAAATTTCGACAACATAACGACAGTACTTGAAGATTAATAAAATGGTTTCATGAGAGTGAAAGGGGTATATTCTCCTTTTTATATCAAATGGTAAGTAATAGGGATTTTGAAAAACGTATCCCAACATTAGAAATTGTAAATAAAAGGCATAAAATGAATAATATGCTTTAATAAATAGAAGAAGAAGAGGATTTTGGTTTAGTAACGGCTTAGGTAAAGGCTATAATGAGGGGGCGATAAATGATATATAATTGTTAATAAATAAATTATACAATAGAGATATATTTATAAGGACATGATAGATAAACAATTTAGATTCTAAATTCTAAATACAACAAAGGTTCTTCAATTGAAAAGAAGAGGGATAAGTCCCTCACTTTTGGTATGGAAAATCACAGGATAATTTCGGCAGTATAATGGGTGTACATAAAGGTTCATGGGAGCGATTAATGAGAGTGAAAGAGGTATCTAATCAAATAAAAATAAAAATAGAATTAATAGGTATGTATGGAAACATACCCAAACAAGAACAAATAAAAATTAAAAGGCATAACATAAAAAGCGGTGCTTGAATAAAAATAAGAGAGAGAGATCCCTTAACTTGAGAGGGTGATTCCATAATCTTGAGAGGAGTCTCTTGAGAGATTGGGGAAACCCTAGTAGGACTCTATAGTGATTAGGGTATAGTAAGTTTGTGATATATTTTTTTTAGTGAAGAGTAATGGGTTCTTATGTGGGTTTATATAGTAAAAGGGAGGGGAGTTCTTTATTATTTCTTAAACTTTGGTTTTGGATTAAATGTAACAAAAATAATCAAAAACAAAATCCTTAAAATGGTTTCTAAAAAGGATAAATGATTTTAATTAATTTATAGGGTAAAGTTTATAAATCATAAAAATATTTCCCTGGTGATGTGTAAGTGAGTCATGTTTACAAAGAAATGATTTTAAAACCTTAAAATATAATATAGATTTTTGAGGATTCATAAAGGCTTTATAAAATTAACTAAATAACCTAAAAGCACATTATTTTAAAATAAAAATATATATTTTGGTATGAATACCTTATATGGTATATATTACATCACTTTTGGGTTGTTATGATTTCATAATACACACTATATACTTATACCGTATTTAATTTTTACCTAAAAATTAATTGGTCTCTGAATATTATGAAAAAATATCCATTGGATAATTTTGACACGATGATTCCAAAAATGATGTTTATTTTATCAAAATAATTTAATAAATATTTTAAATTAAACTTTTAGATTAAAATTCTAATTTATTGAAAAATACTTGTATTTTTGACAATAATAGTTTTCCGACCCTTATAAAATTTACATATTCACTTTGTAAAATTATATTTTCATTTATACTTAATATATGATATTTAATAATGATGTTTTTAAAATATATTTTGTTTAAAAAATTATTTAATTAATAAAAAAAGTGTTCCTTCATTAAAAGTACATTTTACCCTAAATATAATTTATGTTTCAATGTATTAGAAATATAATTTTTATCAAAATCATTATTTAATTATTTATAATGTAAAAAAAATTGTACTTATTATATTGAAATTAATATATATATATATATATATATTCATACTATTAGAGTTACTTTGTTCCTATACCTTGTAAAATTATTTTTACACATAATTAACCTACTTCCCCCCTTTACCATTGTAAAAATATTTACTATGTTTACTATTCATATTTTCAAAAAATTATGTTAAACTTATTACCTAATATTAACTATAATGATTAAAAATATGGAGTCATTTTTATTAAAATTAATTCACAGATTTGGAAAAATTTAATTTAAAATAAAACCCATAAGCATGATAGAAATTTGTTTTCCAGAAAATGCATTTTTCAAGGGAAATATGATTTCACTTTAACTCTATAACTAGTAATATTCATTATATGAATTTTGATTCATAAATATATATATAATCTTAAAATTTAATTTAAATCATTTATCATTAGTTTTTTATTTTAATTAATTATAATGGAAAAACATTATTCATTTTAAAATAGTTTTAAGAAAAATGCATTTTTAAGCCTAAAAATAAACTTATACTAAAATATGGTCTAAGGATGATTTAAATGAAATTAAATGAATTAAATATAACTAAATAATAAATATGTTACCTTGAAATAAAATTATATTAATATTGGGACTTTTATATTATTTAATTTATCAAAATAAATGATAATTTTATATTAAAACGGTATTTGTTCACTATTCATTGAAAAATTTGTATCTTCCAAAAAATCGAAAAATATAACACTAAGATAATTTTGATATTATGATATCAAAAATAGAGATTTTTTTATCAGATATATTTTCCAAATTTTTTATATAGTAATTATAATTTGTTTTCACAATAATAAATAAAAATCATTTTTGAAGAAAACGTATTTTGAAGGACAAGAGGACATTACCAAAAAAATTGAGTGATTATCCAATAAGATTTTATCGATACATTTATAATGATTAGGATATATATATTTATTTCATAATTTATTTAATCCTACTCATATCCACAAATTTAATGGAAATGTTAAAACAATTATATTTTAATAATCATTGTTTGTTTGGGTTCGATGTTGCATTTCACATACACTATCAAACATAATTTTTATTTAAAAAACTTAGAGAATTATGTTATTCCTCCCTTTAATAAATTATTTCCTCATAATTTAAACTTGAACCCAGTAAGTAATGTTTTGACACTTGAAAATATCTTTATTGAAAACCCACATCGTAAAAAGGGTTAATAAAATATTCACTTGAAAAGAGAGAAAGGGAAGTACGAAGGTCATAACATAACAAGGTTTCAAAGTAGGAGAACATTAGTAGGAATTTAAAACATAAACACAGAAGAGAAAAATAACACCAAATAATTAATAGAGTGTGATAAAGAACATGGTTAGGAGAAAGTCAATGACCATGAAACCATAGATTTTTGATGGGTAAAAAGGACATCAACTCATCAGAAATGATCATAATATGAAAACATTTTAGTTTTAATATTATTTTACTAGATTTAAGTAATTACTTTACCATATAGACTAGGGACATAAGGAAATATACTTTCTTGACAAGTATAATTTTATCCTTTAATGAATTTCTTCTATAATCACATCTTTTATCCGAACAATGAATACTCAAGATGATTTTTTTAATGCCTAAGGCACTAAAATAAGATTATAAAGGATAAAATAATCCAATAAATAATAACAAGATATTCCTCTTGTATTTACTAAATCCAAAATGGTTAGAAAAAAGTAAGATAATACTAAAAATGAATAAACCTTAATACATCAATCTCCAAAATTCCCCAAATAATACCAAAGGTTTAGCATAGATATTTCCTTAAATAATTACCCATATATCCCAAATAACACTAATAATCTCAACATTAAAGAATGTTTTAACCTCCAAGGTTGTCTCATAACATTCATCTTACAACTACAAAAAACATAATAACATTCTTCTCAAATAATCCTTTATATTAAACCCAATGGGTATATATAACTTAACCTAATAAAACTTCTCAAAAAATATTATTAATCACCTAAAAATAAAAAAGATTGGATTCAATAATATGATTCCCAAAATATCCTTAATCATACTAAACATACATCATATAAATATTCAAAAGTTGTATAAATTATTTTAAACATAATAATACCCTTTAAAATTTCATCTTGAGACTCTTTAGGTTTATCTCCACATAAAACATATATTAAGGGTTATCAATAAACTTATCACTAAATTAATTTTATAGGTTATTGGTACCATTAAAAATATTTTTACAATCTTTAAAGAAAAACCACTATAAAAAAATCATTTTATGTCTCACAATTCTTATATCTGTAATTTCATAGATATGCTACTTCTACAACATAACTCTCAAATACCAATAGATAAGCACTTTAATCCTTACACTTCAGTGATATTTATATCATCAGTCATTCCTTAGTATAAGATTTAACCATTGGATTTGGTCATTGACTTGGATAAAGACCATATTTTCCACATATAAGACATTGAACAATAAATGGGTTTCATAGGATGTAATCTATTACCTTATATCATACTCTTCATTTTTTATGGAAACTAGATACTTTATTCCCTATTTTTCCACACTTAAAACACCTTCAAGTTCCTTTGAGGCATTTCCCTTGGTTCCACTTTCCTCATTTTTGACACGCAAAAGATTGAATATTCTTTCATATATCTTCTTTATTAGTTGAACTTCCTTGAGTCTTGGTCATTATATTCTTTAATGTATTTTTAAATTAAACTATGTTCCTGTTATTAATTTTAATTTTTGATTGTTTTTTGGTATAATCACAGGATGTATTACTTGAGATCCCATCTTGTTCGATATCTCATTTGGGCATTCCTCAATTTACCCATCACATTGGTTATTTACTCGGTTCCTCCTATTTCTAGTTATTGATTAGAAAAAAGGGAAAATTAAGGATGAGTACTTTAAACTATTAAAAAAACAAATGGAAATCCAATAACATTAAATAGATAACTTATAAATGACATGTATTTCCTTAACTTATGAATTTATAGGATTCAGTACAAGCTATCCACTATAAATTTCCTAACATAGACTCTTATGAGAATTCTTGTTCCCTTAATAGTGGTTCATAATGAGATTATGAATTTACCAAAGTATATCACTTTGGAGTTTCAAAATAGGTGTGAATTAAGGCCCATTATTGTGTACCAGTCCCTGATCGAGTCTAGATTAATGTAGTGTTTTTTGGTGTTACCCATAGGTACATCTGTGTCAGAGCCAAATCCACTTATAATATCCACAAAGAGATGTATTTTCTTGAAAACCACTTACTGTATACTTTTCCAAAACATAATTATGTTTTATTATGTTTAGTATTATAGATAAGGATTTTTCTATAGTTTCCTAATCATAATCCAAAAAATAAATAAACTTTCCTTTAACACCAACTATAACAACACTGCTCTTTATTACACATTAATTCATGATTTATTACATAATAATACACATAATAAAACATATAAGATCAATAATTATAGTGTATTTGGTAATTAGGTACATAGAATAACATCTTGAACATGGGATATAATAATATTATTGAAAAATTCCTTAATATGTTCTTAGAAATCATTGGTCCTCTAAAACTGTAGGGGATAACTTGTGAATGTACATTATAAATAGGTGAGCTATAAAGCCTATTAATGGAATATAAAATAAGAATAATATAAAGGAATTATCACATGGTATACAATGAGAATTTAAACAGTACATAAAAGTGGTGATAATAATAAACATGAATAATAAGGTGTGATGTAGCATGGCAACATAAAGGCAACAATTTTAAACATGGAATCATAAAAAAAGGTTAAGGATAATTGTAAATACATAATAACATGGTAGAAAAAGTCCTTTTATGTATTAGGTTCACTCCATAATCCATTTAATGATGTCTCATGAGACTAAAACATTAACTAATTCATTAGAGAACTATATAATTCTGGGTGCACAAGTGGGTTTCATATCATTTACATGCATAAGTGTGCCATATAGATCATTCCGCATAGGATCATATTTCATCACATTTAATTAAATGATAAATAAGTGTGGAGTAAATACATATAAGTAACAATTAAAATAATTATTGGTATTTTTAGGTTAATACCTTTGAGTGGATATAGAGACGGAATTCACAATACAAAGGTTTGGCATTGAAAAATCACAGTGAAATTTCCACAACATAACGCTAGTACTTAAAGATTTATAATATGGTTTAATGAGAGTGAAATGGGTATCTCATCATTTGGAAATAAAATGGAAATTAATAGGTATGTGTGAAAACATATCCCAACATTAGGTATTGTAAATAAAATTCATAAAATGAAGAAGATACTTGAATAAAGAGGATAAAGAGAGGATTTCAAAATAGTAACTGATATGGTAAACAATATAACAAGAGGGGATAAATGATTTATCATTGTTATGAAATAAATTTTTAATTATATTTATATTTATAATTTCATGAAAAATAACCAATATATATTAAAATGATAAATATAATGATGGTTCTTTATTTGAAAATAAGAGAGAGAGGTCCCTTACTTTTGGTATGGAAAATCACAGGCCAATTTCAGCAATATAATAAGTGTACATAAAGAATCATGGGAGAGATTAATAAGAGTTAAAGGGGTATATAATCATATTTAAATAAAATTTTTTGTAATATGGATGTATAAAAACATACCCAAACAATAACAAATGTAAATTAATAGGCATAACATAAAATAGGTGCTTGAATAAAAAGAAGTGAGGGAGATACCTTACCTTGAGAGAGTGATACTAAAAGATTGGGCGGATATTATTCAGTGATTGGGGGAAAATTAGGAATAATATAGATATGGGAGGTAAGATTAAGGATGTTCTACATGGTTTTTGAGTAAAGAGTAAAGGGATATTAGGTGGGTTTATATAGGAAAACAGAGGGGAGTTCTTTATTATTTCCCAAACTAATGTTTTGGACTCTATACAATAAAATAATCAAAACCAAAAACCTTAATATGATTTTTTTACAATAGTTTATTCCAAATAGAAGTGTTTTTTATTTATTTTATATGTCCTAGGGCATAAATAATTAAAATATCACCCATGGTGATGTGGAAGTGAGTCATGTTTACAAATAAATGATTTTAAAATCTTAAAATATAATATAGGTTTTGGAGAATTCAAAAAGGATTTATAAAATCAATAAATTAACCTGAAAACAAATTATTTTAAAGGGTAAACATATATTTGGTCTTTTAAGCCTTATATGATATATATTACATCACTTTTGGGTGATTATGATGTCATAATACACACTGTATACTTATACTGTATTTAATTTTTACCCAAAGTTTCAACTATCTTTGAAAATTATAAACAATTCACCATTGGTTAATTTGGAAATTATGATTACAAAAATGATATTTATTTTATCAAAATAATTTTCTAAATATGATAAATTAAAATTCTAATTTAAAATCCTTGTTTATTGAAAAATATTGGTATTTTTGAAAAAAACTATTTTTTGACCCATAAAAAAATTACATCTGCACTTCATTAAATTATATTATCATTTAAATTTAATATATTATATTTAATAATAATATTTTATTAAAATATTATTTAATTAATGAAGAAAGTTTTTCTTCATTAAAACTACATTTTACCCCCAATATAATTTACGTTTTAACCTATCAAATTTCTAGTTTTTATCAAGATCATAATTTATTCATTTAAAAAGTAAAAAAAATATTAATTATTATATTTAAATGAAAATAAATATATTAATACTATTATGGTTAATTTTTTCTAGGACTTGTTAAATTATTTTTACCCTTAATTGACATATTATTTTCTTTTACCATTGTAATGAATATTTACTGTAGTTACTATTCATATTGGTAAAAAATAATGTTGAATTTATTTTCAAATATTAATTATGAAGATTAAAATTATGGAATCCATTATATCCAAATTAATTCATAGATTTGGGATAATTTAATTTAAAATCAAACTCGTAAGTAGGATGGAAAATAATTTTCCAAAAAATGCATTTTTCAAGGGAAAAATGATTTTACTTTAACTATATAACTAGTAATATTAATTATATTAATTTAAATTAATAAATTTATATATATATATATATAATATAAAAATTTCATTTAAATCATTTTTCATTATGGGTTATTTTAATTAATTTTAATGGAGAAACATTATGCATTTTAAAACAATTTTCAGAAAAATGCGTTTTGAAGCCTAAAAAAACCTTATACTAAAGTCTAGTATAAAGAAGATTTAGATGTAATTAATTGAATTAAATATAAATAAATAATAATTATGTTACCTTGAAATAAAATTAAAATAATATTGGTACTTTTATATTACTTAATTTATCCAAAGAAATGAGAATTTTACAAAAAACGAAATTTTTCTCTATTCACTGAAAAATCTATATTTTCCAAAAAATAAAAAAATTTCACCCGAAGATAATTTTGATATGATGATATAAAAAATGGATCTCATTTTATCAAATAAATTTTATAACTTTTCTCGAAAATAATTATAATATTTTTTCACAAAACAAATTAAAAATCATTTTTGAAGAAAACATATTTCGAAGGACAATAAGACATTATATATATATATATCATAAAATAGTTAAGCCTACTCATTTCTTAAAATTTAATGGAATGGTTAAATTGGTCATATTTATATTATCATTTTTTATCTAGGTTCGGTGTTGCGTATCACATTCACTATCAGACATAGGTTTTTGTTTCAAAAAATTAAGGTGTTACATTACTCCCAGGACACCTTCAAATGGTCTCTCATCTGCATAAGACACAATACATGTAGGAAGATCCCATTTAGGGGTGAGCATACCAATACTGAGTTGGACACCCCAAAATAAGTAAACATAAAGAATCAAGAGTAATCAACTGATAACATCAATACAATAAACAAAGACCAAATATAATAATAATAGAAAACCAGTATCAATTCATCTTAACCAATGCCACTAGCCACCAAATTCTTCTGAAATATTTAAGGTTACACTCATTCTAGGAGAATCCACTCCATGAGCCATGCTATCACTGGTGATGCTCATCCAAGAGGTCATGATCATTGGGGATCACCCAATATGTACTCACTCGATCTCAAAGAATCTCATCATCTGGGTTGGGGATCACACCTAAGACCACTAGGGGACTCCACAAACCCTACTGGATAGGCATACGAGATAGGGGATCAATTCCCTAGGCATGGTGGTCATTCCAATACCACATAATCTACCTTGGAAGTATAGAGGATCCCACCCTGGTCCCATAGGGGGATACATCAAACTCTATCGAATAATAATTCCATAGATGGGATCATAATCCTATGCTGAGGATGTAATGATACACCATACTATTGTGGAAAAGGATCAAGGTATCGTACTCAACTAATTTTGGTCTAATATGAATAAACAAAGGACTCTAAATATCCACAGAGGGAGTACAAAGTGTGTACTAGGGGTAAAAAACATGTGTTAGAAACCCCTGGTTTTCTAGTGTCACACCATCTCACATGGAATTTAAACCACCACATACATAATTTTTTACAAAGGGTACATGAAATTTAGATGTCATCCAACACCCTGATCGCACTGTCTGTCCATGCCAATGTACTTTGGGCCATTCCCATGTACACTTGGACATATCTGAGTATACGTCTTAGCCAGTGTAGTCTAGTCACACCAATGTACTTTTCCATGTTTGTGATCATGTACTACCAGAGTACTTTTCAAAATTACATCTATAGAGCACATGGTGTCTGATAGCTATCACACATCTTGTGATATTCAATTTCCTCGGAAACCCTAGTGCCATAGCTAGGGCACCACATGACATGTAATTATAGATTACATTCTTTGTAATATGGGTTTTCCAAAAACCCATGAATTCCTTCATGCATCATTTGAATATGCTTCTACTACCACCGATATCACTAGGAAATGAGGATATTGGGTCATCTGACCCTCACCATTGGCCTTTGTTGTAAATTTAGCTTCGACCTGCTCAGAAATCTCCATTTTGAGCCTTACTATCACCGTACCATGCCACCATCATGCATCAACTGGGAAAATAGAAATCATCAGTCTGATCCTGACCTTCTTATGATATTCCTTCATTGTCACACCTTGATCATAACCTTGATCACAAATGCAACCAACAATGTTGATCTGTTTCACTGAAGAACGGTCATGCAGTGATCAGATACTAAATATTCGTTGAACCATGGGCCAAAGTAATTTATCATAATGAACGAGCAAAGAAATAGAGTAAAAAACCATAAAAAATAAATATGAGTAAAAAACCTCAACCTTTCATTTTGGCCTTGATCCGTTGTCTTATAATAAACAAACAAAGAGGAATAAGCAATAAAAAAAATAAATCAATGATAATACAAACTATCCATCGATGCACAAATCAATTATTGTTTATAGAACTGATTCTCATTTGAAATGGGATAAATAAAATGGATTAATACACATAATTCAAATTTCCTACCACAATTTTTGATGGGTCACTAATGAAGAATAATCCCGAATCGTAGTCGTTGGAGAGATCTATGAACTTCTTTGGTGTAGAGGATCCCTACAGTATCGATCCAATCCTCTGATATGTTATCATCCAAAAATGATCTACAATGGATCCTATATAGGTCTCCAGGATTATTTAGATAATCTTGAGATTTATCCATAACCAGGTATTTTTAGAGAAGGGATTTAGGTCATAGAAATTTAAAAAATAAATAAATAAATAAATAAATAAATTAATTAATCTATCCATGACTGCACATAAGGCAAGCGTCTGATACACTCCAAGGTTATATCATACCTAGAGTAAAACCCATAATCTCAACTCAATAGTGGCCTCATATTTTAGATATGAGAATCCATTTGGGATTTATTCCACTATTTCATGAAAACTATGCATGCATAATATTAATATATTTAATATCTTTAAAAAATTGATTCCAGGATCACCAGGGTTTAGAATCACATGCTGTCTCAATGACTAGATTCAAAAATTTCACTAGATATATTTAAAATATTTACATATAAAAATTAGAGACATTATATTCTCCCCATCTTATGGATTTTTTTTGAGAAAAGTGAAAAATAATACTCAAAAATAAAAATATGTGGTTATTGAGTTCGCATCTAGGTCTCCTTTTCCTAGGTTCTCTCTTAAAGATTCCCATGATTCCACTAGAAACACACCAGGGGAATCAATTAACCATATAGGATCCTATCCTATTGATCTATGATCTCCACCAGGTACTCAAAAAAGGTAGTTCAATCTTCAATGTACAACTCTCCCCAGTTGATAACATGTGATGAGTTATGCACACGCCTCCTAAACTTTGAAAAATGGAAGACTTCATGTATCCAATCTAACTATGGATTTAGAGCTAAGTAATAAACTATGTCATTGAATCTGCATAGTATTTGGAAGAGGCTAATGAAACTCAGATACAACTTTCTACCTCATCCAAATCCTCACAATCCACATCAAGGCAAGACCATTAAAAACACAAGTTATCCCTCATAAAACTTCATAGTCCTACATTATTTGTCCATAAAGGACTTATGATGGCTCTTTGTAGTCCTAATATTCTAATGGATGACCCACAATTTCTCTATCATATCTCACACCAAACCTGGGCCCATGAGTTCTAACTCACCTGGATCAGTCTAATATAGTGTTGACCAATAGGGTCACTCATAAAAGGCCTCAAAATGGTTTCATAACAATGGTAGAATGACAACTATTTTTGTATGAAAAATCCTCCAAGAGTAGGTGATACAACTAAATATAACCAAATTCTAACATGGATTCTCACAACATGTCCTCCAGAACCTGAATGGTCCACTTAGTCTAGATATCAGTCTAGGGATGAAATACTATGTTCAAGTGTAACCGAGTCCCAAATGGCTCTTGAAACACTCTCCATAATCATGATGTGAAGTGAACATCATAGTATGAAATTATTGTTGAGGGAATTCTGTGGAGTCGGACTATCTCCTTCACATAAGAGAATCCCAAGCTCTCTATTCAACTCTACTCTCAGATATACAAGAAGTGGTTTTACTTGTGGTCACCCAGATGACATCATGTCCTATATTTGTATGTGTTAACCCCATATCAAATTCCATAGATATCCCATCCCACTTCTATTCTATAACTTCAATGGGTTGAGATAAACCTTATAGAACTTGTTGCTCAGCCTTCACTAGATGACAAGTGAGGCATCGTGATACAAACTCCACTATAGCTTACTTCATACCTGAAAAAAAACTAATGTCAGAGGTCTTGGTACATCATTTCCACACTGGGGTGTACTTCTAAAGGGTATGTATGAACTAACTCATCACCTCCTCCCACAATGTCACTAGTAACATAGTGTTTCCTCAAAAAGGATAAAATGCTCCCCACCATCATAAAATCAATCGGGAGTATGCCCAATAGATATATGATTACAGAGGGTCTTATAGTAGACATATTCCTATCAAGCCTCCCTAACATTATATATAAGTAGTGGGGTAATAATCATCGGATATAGGTAAGCTTCAACATCCCCATACACTAAGGAAAATTCTAATAAGGCTAACTTCTCTAAATCCCTATAAAATAACTATGAGAAAGATATCATGCTGAGAGAATCCTCTACCAAATCCCCCTTCCCATGAGTATAGACTCTCTCAATTTCATAATCCAGGAGAAACTACAGCAATCATATATATCTCAAGTAAATATCTTTATGAGAGAAGATATACTTGAGACTCTTGTGGTCGAAGTAGACGATAAACCACTCACCCATAAGGTAGTGTTTCCACTTATTTAAGTTAAATACTACTACCACCAATTCAATATCATGGGTCACTTAGTTAATCTCATGTATTATCAACTACTGAGACCTATAGGTAATCATAACATACCTTTTCATTAGTAAACAACCTAGTCCATTCCTTGAGGCATCATAGAACACCATGTACTCGATAGCCTCCTCTAGAAATCTCAAGACGGGGGTTCTCGTAAACCTACGACTCAACTCATAAAAGGTCTACTGGAACCTCTCCATCCAAATGAAAGGATTTCACTTCTGGGTCAAAGAAGTCAAAGGTGTTAATATCAGAGAGAAATTTATCTTGAACCTCTTATAACATCCTTCCACCATAAGGGAACTCTGCACCTCCGTCGTGATCTTGGGTGGATCCCAAGATAACACTTCCTTGAACTTCACCAGGTCCACTACTACACCATCATCCAAGATGATATATCCCAAAATGTGGACCTAATTAATCAAAAAATGACACTTTGAGAGCTTCCTATAAAGTTTTTTTCTCTCGAATTATGTCTAGGACCATCCTCAAGTGTCTCACATTCTCCTCATCATACTTCGAGTACACTAGGATATCATCTATGAAGACCACCAAAAACTGTTCTAATAAAGGATGAAATATCCAGTTCATGAGTCCCATGAACACTACTGGGGTGTTCATCACACTAAAAGAGATCACCAAGTAGTCATAGTGACTATAGAGACATCTGAATTATATCATTTATATATCTTTATCTAATCCTCATATCTAGTGATAGACTGATTTGAAGTAAATATTCAAGAAATATCATTCCTTTATCAAATGATCTAAGAGTACTTCGATCCTTAGTAGTGGATACTTATTCTTCGTGGTCTTCTTGTTCAGGTCCTGAAATCCACTCACAACTTCAAGCTCCTATCCTCCTTTTTGGTGAACAACACTGGGTCTTCCCTTGGGGAAACACTAGGTATCACAAATATATTACTTATTAAGTATTCTAACTATACCCTCAACTCTTAAATATCTAAAGGAGATATATGATATGCTAATGAGGATATCAGGTCATTTTTAATGTAACATTCAATGAATAAGCCTATCTCTCAGCAGAGATCCAATATTGACACATCCTCAAGAAATATGTCCTCATACTCTACCACCACTACATGGGATTGAAATCCCCATAGAATCCACTAATCCAAGGAAAATACTACCCAAATACTAAGTAATTGGATTTACCCTCTTAAGCATGAGCCTATCCTACTCTTCCTAGGTATCCTTCTCACCCATGAATGGAAAAATTGATTCATCTATATAGATACACCACATCCTCTACTTGAAATTGTAAATCTGAGAATTAATTATGGATAACCATTCTATACATATGATAAATTCATAAGGAATCATCACCACTACCAAGAGATCCCATATAAATCTCTCGACTCTAAGCGTTATGTCACACTATCGACAGAAGTGTGTGATCACCTAGTCACCTTCAATCAGAATCTCCAAGTGCAAGGGTCGAGCCAAATTCTCAACCAAAATCTCAAAGTCTCAAACCATAGATGTGTAAAGGAAAGAGTGGTTCACACCAGTGTCTATCTATACTATATCTAAGGTTCAAAATACATATGTCAGACCTCTAATCACACTGAGATCCTTAGGGTTGTAGGCCTTCACTGACTACAGTTGTCCCTCCCCTATCTAATAACTCTCTAAGCTTGGAACAGAGCACCTTGGGGTGGTGTTGGAAATAAGTCAAACCATATTAAACTTATTTATACTCTACCTAATCCTCTACCATGTCTGGAACCCTGCAGACCTCCTCGATCTTGCCTCTGTCTCTACATAATTGGTCTATCGACTATCTCTCTTTCAGCGGGATGGGTCGGAAAATCTCAAGAAATATTCCCCTCACCATCATAATGGAAGCACTATATATCTCTTGGATTACTTGAGAAATCCCAATAGACCTAAACTTCCAATCCTTTATCTCAGTATTATCTCTTGAACCACCTCACACACCTAGATCACTTTGATTTCCATCGACTACCAGCTACTAATGTCTCAGCTCCCATTTTCCCATGTTCCCACAACCATTACCCACTGTCGGCATATGGTTTTACTTTTCTAGGATTATATACACTACTAAAGCCCACTCAAGTACCCCAAAATAGGTTGGAATGGAAAGAGATATCAGTAAATCCCTAATATCTTGGTGAAAGACCAACTCGAAGGTCTATGTTCCAAAGAATGGATCTCTACCAATATCCAGGGAGTATCCTGAGAGATCAGTAAAACTCACCGAATTGTCTTCCATTGTTATAATTACCTTCTGTAAATGTAAAATATCTTGGATGTGAATAGGGCACAATATGGTTGGAAAAAACTCCCTAAAGGTACAATCAAAGTTTGACCAGAATAGAACTATCTTGTTTTGTGACTGAGCCACTAGACTCCACCATCACCTACCAGAACCCTAAAGAATACTAAATGTGAGGAATACCTTCTGATATGTAGGTTACCTCAAGAGGTAGAAAAATTGGGTGACTACCTCTAGTAAGTCCTCATCTGATATGGGGTTCAGATCACCCTGAAACTTGGGATGTCACTACCTATAAAGCTCATGTAGTGGACTCATATTGAGCACATCCTTGACCAGTACTTCCAAAACTATCTTCTTCTCAAAAAGTAATGGAATAACTAGAAAACCACCCATAGGTACCATCTTCTGTACAAGACCCTCTTCTAAATCCTTAACACTTGGAGGATCATCCTTGTGATCATGTTCTAGAATCCTGACAGGATATCTTCAGAGGCATCCTGAAATAACAAGATTCACCATAGTCAAAGTGTATATATGGTGAGTTGAGTCAAGAATATGGAAACCACAACCCATTTCTATATGATGAATGTATCAATGATTTTACTTGTCACTATTTACTCAATGAACTGAGTCAATAAGAATGTTATCAGAGTCCTGGTTAATGGATATATCATCTTACAAAAAAAAACTGATGTCTTTGGACTAAAAGATTAACTTGTAACACTTAAAACTATTTCCATAAATCCCAAAAAAATATCACAACCAAAAATAATCTATGCTCCAGTACTAAAGTAAAACCAAATTTTCTAATAATACTATGTCAAGATCTGATTCACTAGGGCTTACTTAACTGACGATAAACTGAGTGTGACCACCCCAAGCCTACCCCTTGTAGTCTAGGGTATGATGACTAGCACTGAGTAGGAATATCCAACATATGGGAGGTATTAGCCTAATGAACCTTAACACACACACACAATTCCAATCCCATACAATGATGGAAAAGTAGAAACAAATGATTCCATAATTGCATGTATAAATTCTATCCCACATCCAAGTATGAAAATAAGTATTATAAAGTGATAAAGTGTCCAAATACAAGCCCAAAAAAACTATAAAGGAGTCCAACCTAGTCCTAAGGAGGGGAATAATATCAAATGAAACACTGGTATACACCTCATCTTGTCTATCCTAGAACTATTCTCCTCCTACTCCCAGTCCCCCTAGGAAACCATCAAAATGTCACCCGTATACATAAGTCATGACATGTGTAGGAGTAATCCATGAAAGGGAGAGTATAACAATACCCAATAGGTCACCTCGAAATAACCAAACATAAAACATCCATAGTAGTCAACTCATATCAACAATACAATAATAAAACCCAGATATACTCATAACAAACAAGTAGTCTCAAGTGGTCGCAACCAATACTTCCATCCATAGGATTATTTTGAATAATTCAAGAAAATGCTTGTTTTGGGAGAATCCACCCCTAATACATGATATTAGTGGTGATTCTTATCCAAGAGATCCTGATCATTGGGCCCCACCCAAGAATTACTCAATAGATCTTAGAATATCTCATCATCTAAGAATATGATCTCACGAGGACCACTAAGGGACACCATAAACCCTAATGGACCATCCTTCTAGATAGGGGATCAATGACCTTTTCATGGTGGTCATTCCAATTCCATGAACCCCACTGAGAAATGATATAGGATCCCACCCTAGTCCCACAGGGGTATACATGGAACTCTATCCAATAATAAACCCATGGATGTAAGGACCCGACCCTAGTTGCCTATGGATGGTGCCTTATTTTATTACATTGTCATATAAACAAGGAATATGCATCCCGAAGGACCGATTAGTTTAGTAGCTTTGGAATTAAGATACATAAATAAGTTCAACATTACAACTTGAAGTGGAAAACAATTTAGAAACTACTTTGAGAATATCCATAACTCCTAGGCTATTTCTGCATGTCATTCATAATATACCTCTTCATGTATTGGGAAAATGAAACATAAGAAAGGGTTGGGCTCAAATTCTCAGTAATGGTTGGCAATATAGTATAATATATCATAAACATAAACATTTGGAATGGATAATAACTAAAAAAACACGCCTTTTTAAAAATGGACTTGAACCCATTATGGTAGGAATAAGAGCTGAATATAAAATGCCATAACAAAGCATAAACATGGGTATTCTAATAGTTTAATAACCTCATGAACTTTAAATAAATATTTTCATTATTAGGTAATGCATAATTTTGTACATCATAACTATACCATCAAGGCCTCATGCCAAGATAGTAAATAATCATTTTGTCAAGGCCTTCTGCCAAGATAGTAGTTTGTCTCATGAGACCCATCGATGCATCGAAGGGATACAGTGGGACCCAATCATCACTTACTAAGTACAATTAATTTATAATATTAATAAGGATAAACATAAACAACATATACATTCACATTGAAACTATCATATGAAATGTAGATAATTTTCCCGGAACATTAAGCATAAACACAAACCATTCAGAGTAAATTGGTGAATGATTTTTAGATAGCACATGCACAATAAAAATAATCATAAAAAATTAAAATAAATATGATAGATGATATCATAAAATATCAATCCCAATAATAAATAATAATCCATAATAGTTTTGAAATAGATGAAGACACTCTTATAAAATCGTCGATTAATTCTTGAGATAAATACTCTTTTACTTTGAAAAGAAGAGTTCTTTTGGAATTTTTTTTATAAAAATAGAAGTGAAGTAAGTTAGTGTTTTAATAATAAAATTATTTATTTTAGAAATATAATGTTTTTTAAAAATATATTATATAGTTCCCTTGAAAATAGGTAAGAATTTTAGAAATTCACTTGAACCGAGCTTGTTTATCGGGAAGGATTTTTTGAAAGATCTTTTTAAAACATGTAAATCCCCATAAAATAAAGAAGGATTATGGTTGGTAAACATATATATAAAATTAAAAAAAGAATTTATGATGATTGTATAAAAATAAATAAGAATTTAATTGTGGTTAATAAAGACAAAGAGTAAACCAAAAGAAAATGGAGGTTCGAGTAGAAAACTCTTACCTTAAGTCTGAAGGTGTTCCTGACGTGATCTTAATGACCTGAATAATAAAATTTTTGTTCATAAATTAATGATTATAGAACCTGTTATACATGTAATTTATTTATTATAACCTTATTTAGGTGCATTCATGGACTTTTGATGGGTTAAGAGATTCAATTTCATTTTTTGGGAGTGTTTTCTTCCTTGGTTTTCGTGATCGGTTTACTTATATTCATGTATGGATAAATATGTAGAATGAGAATAGTTTTACAGAATATAAGTTGTATTTTATTATTGAAAAAATATAATATTACATGGTTATAATTTTTTTTGGTTATTGGGAGTGAAGATGAATCATTATATAAAAATTTAATGACAATTGTTTGGGTTCATTGGCGGTTCTTGATCACAACGAAATCATTTTGATTTATAAATTAATATCATGTGTAAAAAATGTTTCCATAACCTTAAATAAGTTATAATACATATATTATAGTCTGTTTCAACCATTAAAATGGTTTTATGACTAGAATTGAAGATGGTAATAGAAATTGAAAACCTGTCATCCTTGAATGAGATAAATTAACACATCTTGGATAGTGTTTTCATTTCTATTATTAAAGAAGGGGAAAGGAGAGTTGATAAAGAATTATTCAATTATCATAATATAATTATAGTACATGTAAGTTATTTTAGTCATCACAACACTTGGATGAAATGAGGTTAGGGAATAAAAAGAAAATAAAGGAACTTGAAATAAAAGAAAAGAAAAGAGGAATTTACCTCTTGAAGTTATCTTCCTTGAGAACCTCTTTAGGGGAGAAGTTTTGGTCTCTTTATGATACCAAGGGATACTGGACGTGGGGGAGGATCTTGGGAGGATATTTGAGTATAATTTAGACACGGTAAAAGTCTTTAGAGGAGTGAAGAGAAGTGTGTGTGTGGGGGGGGGGGGGTGTTATGGTGGAGGAGAGGGTTGATTTGGGAATACTTATTCATTATTTTATTATTTCCCTCAAGACAACCAATAGTGTTGATTCATGTGACCCATAATAATAATAAGTGCATATGAGTTCTAAAAAATTGGGCTTACATCAACCATGATGATAGGAATAGTGAATTTAATGGATAATTTATATATACGGTAAATTATCATATTTTACTATTGATAAAAAATTAAAGTATTGCAGAAAAATCCAAAAATTCACCCTTATCATTTTTTGATGTGCAGATTTTTAAAATGAACTCCATTTTTTGAAAATAATTTTCTAAATATTTTTAATTTAATTTTTAAGTAAAATCAAAATTTATTCGAAAAATAACAATTTTAAAATTATAATTCATTTTATATCACCTTGAAAAACTAATCAAGATATAATTATCTTATAACCTTAAGACAATAAAATAATAATAATATTTACTATTCATAAGGGTAATATTACTATTCATAAGGGTATGTTACTATTGACCAAAAATTAATTTTTTCTTATTAGACTCTAAATATCTTACTGAACGCAACCGTGTATGTCAGTTTTTTAAAATTCAAATCATAGAGGTGATTTTTTTTTACTAGCTAGGTTATAGTAAAGTGGTGTTTGAAGAGACTCAGTGTTTTATGCATTCAATACTAAATTTATTTTCAAAATATTAGGGTGTTACATTATCCCGTCACAAATATTTTATCTTCAAAATTACCAGAATGTTACCTCACAAAAGGATTTGGGTAGTTCTTCATCATAAGCTCCTTAGGATCCCTTGTTGCCTCTTCTATTTTATGATTTTTTCAATGTATCTTTACTTTGTTCGATTCCACAACACCTATTATTTAGTATCTAGAATCTGGATAGGCTCTTCACAATATGATAGGTCAGGTTCGAATTCTATTCCTTCATAAGTGAGGACATGTGTTGGGTTTGGAATGTACTTTCTCAGTAATGAGACATGGAACACATTTTTTGCTTTAGATTGGCTAGGCGACGTATCCAAATGATATGTAACAACTCCAATTATCTCTAAAATTTTAACAGGGCCTATGTACCTAGGGATCAATTTCACTTTCTTCCCAAATATTATAACACCCTTACATAGATACAGGATATCTTTCAATCCCCATTTTGTTTAAAACTCTGTGATGCTTCTTACTCAATGTATCAACTACCTTATTTTCCTTTCCTGAGTGGTAGTGTATGAAACAATCATAATCATTGAGTAGTTCGATCCATCGCTTCTACCTCATGTTGAGTTCTTTCTATGAGAAGATATACTTCATAATCTTGTGATCCGTATATATTTCACATCTTTCACCATAGAGATAGTGTCTCTATATTTTTAGAGAAAAGATCATAGTATCTAACTCAAGATCATGAGTAGGATAGTTTTGTTCATGAATTTTTATCTTCCTTGATGCATAGGCAATAAATCTATCATTCTGGATAAGGAAAAAACCAAGTCCTTTCTTTGATGCATCACTATAGTTCACAAAACCATCATTCCTCAATGGTAGAGTTAGGATAAGATCATTCACTAATATCCTCTTCAATTCTTCGAAAAAGTCTTCACATTAATTTTTCCATATGAACTTAATCCATTTATGTGTAATATTGGTCATTGTATTGGATAAATGGGAAATGTTCTAAATGAAATGCTGATAATAACCTGTTAAAACAATAAAACTGCATACCTATATTATGTTCGTTGGAGTAGGCCATTATTGAACAACTTTTGTCTTCACAGGATCAATAGATATTCCATCCTTAGAGACAATGTGGCCAAGAAAAGAAACCAATTGAAGCCAAAATTCACACTTTCTAAACTTCCATATAATTCATTTCTCCTAAGAGTCTTTATAATAGTGCACAAGTGTTTTTCATTATATTAATAGATTTTGGAGTATACCAAGATATCATCAATAAATACCTCCACAAATTCATCAAGATATTCCATGAGAACTCTATTCATTAGATCCATAAAAATAGAGGGTGCATCAGTCAGTCCAAAAGGTATTACTGTAAACTCGTAATGCCTATACCTAGTTCAAAACACTGTCTTTGGAATATCTTCCTTCCTTACTAGAAATTGATCATATCCACATCGAAGGTCAATCCTCAAAAAATATTGGGCTCTTTGAAGTTGATCAAATAAATCATACATGAAAGGTAGGGGATACTTTTTCTTTATTATTATAGCATTGATCTCCTTATAGTCAATGCATAACCTCATAGATCTATCTTTCTACTTAATGAAAAGGATAGTGGCTCCCCATGGAGAAACACTTTCATGAATGAATCCCCTATCACTCAATTTCTCTAGTTTTTTCTACAATTCAACTAATTCCACAATTTATATTCTATAAGGGGTCATTGAGACAGTCTTGGAATCATGAATTAAGTCAATGGAAAACTCAATTTACCAATTTGGAGGATGTCTAGGTAAATCCATTGGAAATGCATCAACATATTCTTTCACAATAGGTATATCCCCTATTTGAACATTCTTTTCATCACCTATATATATTGCATTCCCTTCCTCCACAATAATTTATTTTAGTAGAGCTACTGGGGGTGGATCTATATGAGAATCAGATGGTGATGTTTTTTCCCTAAATATAAGGGATTCCACATCATTATCAAAAAATGTAACCTTCTTTTTATTGTAATAAAATTTTGCATCATGGTTTGAAATCTAATCCATACCAAGGTTTATATTAAAGTCAATCATGGGTATAATAATAAAATCAGTAGATAAAGCACATTTATATTCTATAATGAGGACTACCTAATACAACTTTGTTGCACTGATACTTTCCTTAGGAGTTTTGATTGACAACTCCCTTATTAAATCAAATTATAAATATCTAATTTTCTTGGAAAACTGGGAAGAAATGAAAGAATGTGATAATGCATAATCAAATAAAGTATTGAATATGTTTGAGGAAACGATTAAAGTACATGACACCATATATTTAGGAACTTCAAACTCTATAGTTATGAAGGCATAATCTTGTCCTTGCTCCCTCGACCTTCTATGAGGAATGTTTCCTTAACCCTTAGACAATCATTTTAAAAATTCCCCCTCCCTAAAATTGTGGCATTGAACATTGGTATCTTTTTTATTACCCTTACAATCCCGGGATTGGTGGCCTTTTTCTCAACACTTCTAAAAAACACCCATACACCTTCAGTAAGTACTTGGGTGTCTTTTCCCACAATTATCACATGGTGGAAGGTCAGCTCTTACCTTCTTCCTTATTTCCTTTTCCAAAATTTTTTGCTGCCCTCTTCTTCTCTTGATTTCCCTTAAAATCACAAGCCTTAGAGAATTCTTTTTCCATCTTGATAACACTTGAGACTATATATTCATTTGATGAGAAACATTGGGAGACTAGATCCTTTTATAGGAATAGTTTTAAACCATAAGAGAATAAATAAATCTTGCTCCTTGGATTATGTATGTATTCTGCGGTATGTCTTGCTAACCTTGTGAAGTTAGATTTGTACTTTTCAACATTATCATCGTCATTTTTTCTCAGAATTAGAAAATGAATTTCTATATCTTCTCGCTATTCATATGGGAAGTATTTTTTCTAACAATATTTTCTTAAAATCCCTCCATTCCATTTTTTACATTTCATCATCCACCTTTTTATTTTGGATTAAAGACCACCACTGATCCGCATCTCCTGATAGTCAATAAACTGCCATGACAACCTTATAACTTTTGTCACATCCCAAAACAAGAAATATCTTCTCTAATGAACTTATTCACTACTCTATATGAATGGGTTTATAGTCCCATTAAATTATTGGGGCTACTTTCACATAAAGTGATCTAACATAGCTCCCCACATTGTGGATCCAGATTCTCCATATGGTGTAAGGTTATTATTCATAACCTGAGTTAGCTGTCCCAGTATAGTTATAAGTTGATCAGAACTAGTCACAACACTAGAGCCAACATCATTATCTTGCATTGGAGTGAAATCCCTACATGGAACATGCACATTCATGCAGTTTCCATTCCTTCCACTAGGTGCTATTTCTAAATAATGGCATATACTAGATTAGGTTATGAATCGTAATGTATAATCTCAACGTATAAAAATACTTAGCATAAATTGAAATTATATACATAGCTAATCTCATAATCATAAATATGGTTTCTTTGAGGAAAAATTTACATTTAAATCCTTCATAATGGATTATAAAGAAAATGTGAATTATCCTAAGAATATCCCCCTAGAGTGTCAAAGTAGGTGTGTAGTAAAGCCTATTCTCATGTACCAAGATACCCTAGTTCAAGCCCAAAACTCTTTGTCAGAGTTTTCTCTCCTAGGTACATCTATGCCAGAACAACATCCACTTATAGTATCCAGACATGGATATATTTTCTAGAAATATCCACATAATCTATTCTTTAAAAAAAGTTATAGGATGTTCTTGTATGTTTATCCTCAAAGACTATCTTAGGTTTTTGTTCCCTAATCTACATTTTCTAAATCTAGTTTCCAAGTTTTCTTCTAAACTTCCTTTGATACCAACTGTAAGGACCCAACCCCAGTTGCCTAGAGCCAATGCCTTATTTTAATACATTGGAATATAAACAAGGAATATGCATCCTAAAGGACCAAATATTTTAGTGGATTTAGAAACAAGATACATACATAAGTTCAATATTACAACTTGAAATGGAAAACAATTTTGAAACTCCTTTGACAACATCCACAAATCCTAGGTTATTTCTGAATGTCATTCATAATATGACTCTTCATATACTAGGATAATGAAATATAAGAAAGGGGTGAGATAAATTGCTCAGTAAGGTTAAGAAATTCGGTGGAAGATATCATAACATAAACATTAGACATAGTGAATAACTAAAAAACACATGCCATTAAAAATAAACTTGAACCCATTATGGAAGGAATAAGAGCTGAATAAAAAATGACATAACAAATCATAAAGATGGTTTTTCTACTAGTCTAATAAACTCATGAGATTTCAACTAATAGTTTCATAATTATGAGGTAATGCATAATTTGAGACATCATAACCACACCATCAAGGCCTCGTGCAAAGACAAAAAATAATCATTTTGTCATGGCCTTGTGTGTCAAGACCGTAGTTTGTCTCATGAGACCTACCGATGCATCAAAGGGCTATAGTAGGCCCCACTCATAACTTAGTAAGTACAATTAATTCCTCATATTAATGGATATAAACATAAAATACATATACATTCATATTGAAACTAACAAATGAAATGTAGATAACTTTCCCCAAACATTAAGCACAAACACTAACCATTCGGAGTAAATTGGTGAATGATTTTTAGATACCAGATCCAAATTCAAACTAATCATACAAAATTAAATTAAATATGGTATATGATATAATAAAATATCAATCCCAATAATACATAAGAATCAATAGGAGTGTTGAAATAGATGAAGACACTCTTATAAAATCATAGAGTAATTCTTGAGATAAATACTCTTTTACTTTGAAAAGAAGAGTTCTTTTGAAAAAATATTTGTATAAAACCAGAAGTGAAGTAAGATATTATTTTCATAACAGAATGAGTGATTTTAGAAAGATAATGGTTTATAAAAACATATTATATATTTCCCTTGAAAATAGGTAAGAATTTAAGAAATTCTCTTGAAATGGTCTAGTTTACCGAGAAGTATTTTTTGAAAGATCTTTTTATTACATGTAACTCCCCATAAAAAAATAGGAATTCTGGTAGGTACAAATATTTAGAGAATTAAAAAATAATTTATTATTAGTAAATAATACTAAATAATAATTTAATTGTGGTTAATAGAGACAAAGAGTTACCTGAAACAAAATGGAGGTTTGGGTAGAAAACCCTTTCCTTAAGTATGAAGGTGTTACTCAATTGATCTTAATGACCTAAATAATCAAATTTAGGTTCATAAATTAATGATTCCAAAACCTAATATACATATAATTGATTTATTATAACCTTATTTAGGTTCTTTCATGGCCTTTTGATGGGTTAAGATATTTAATTTCATTGTTTTGGACTGTTTTCTTCCTTGGTTTTCATGATCAGTTTACTTATATTTTTGTATGGATAAATATGTGGAATGAGAATGGTTTTCTAGAATAGATTCTGTATATTATTAGTGAAAACCATAATATTACATTTTTATAAATGTTTTTGGTTATTGGGAGTGAAGATGAATCATTATATAAAACTTTGATGACAATTGTTTGGGTTAATAGGTGGTTCATGATCATAACAAAGTCATTTTGATTTATAAGTAAATATCACGTGTAAAAAAGGATTAAAGAACCTTAAATAAGTTATATTACATATATGATAGTCTATTTCAACCATCAAAATGGTTTCATGACAATAATTGAAGACGATAATAGAAATTGAAAACCTATCATCCTTGAAAGTGATAAATTAACACATCTTAGATGGTGTTTTCATTTCTAATATAAAAGAAGGGGAAAGGAGAGATGATGAATATTTATTTCTAAATCATAAAACAATTACAGTACATGTAAGGTAATGGAGTCATCAAAACATTTGGATTAAAGGATTTTAGGAAAGTAAAAGAAAATAAAGGAACTTGAAATAAAAGAAAAGAAAAGAGGAATTTACCTCTTGAAGTTATCTTCAATGAGAACCTCTTTTGGGGAGAGGTTTTTGCATTTTTAAGAGACCAAGAGATGATGGATGTGGGGGAGGATGTTGGGAGAATATTTGAGCAGAATTTAGACAAGACACAAGGTTTGAGAGGAGTGACAAGAAGAGGGAGTGGGGGGGGGGTTATAGTGGAAGAGGGGTGATTTGTGAATATCTTATTCATTGTTTTATTATTTTCCTCAAGACAACCAATAATGTTGATTCATGTGACCCATAAGAGTAATAATTTCATGTGAGTTCGAACCAAGTGTGATTACATCAGACATGATGATAGTAATTGGTAATTTAACTGATAATGTATATATACGGTAAATTACTGTATTTTACTATTCAAAATTTTTTTGAGTAGTTCAGAAAAATACAAAAAATTAACCCTAACCATTTTTCAACATATAAAATTAAAAAATGAACCCCATTTTTTAGAAATAATTTTATAAATATTATTAATATAAATTTTAAATAAAATTACAATTTATTTTAAAAATAACAATTTGAAAACTATAATTCATTTTATATCACCTTGAAAAATTAATCAAGATCTCATTATCTTATAAACTTAAGAAAATAAAATAATAATACGATTTAGTATTCATAAGGGTCATATTAATATTCATATTACTATTCATAATGGTATGTTACTATTCACCAAAAATTAATTTTATCTTTTTAGACTCTATATATCTTACCGAATGCAACAATGTATATCAGTTTTTCAAAATTCAAATCACAGAGGTGGAAAAAATATGTTTTCTGGCTAGGTTATGACAAAGTGGTGTTTTTAAGAGACTCAATGTTTCATGCATTCATTATTAAATTTATTTTCAAAATCTTGGGATGTTAAAATGGAGGGGATCATAGTCCTATGACAAGGTTTTAATGCCACATTGTATGCTCATGGTAAAGGATCAAGGTATAACATTCAACTAAATATGGTATAAATTGAAAAAAAATGGGCTTTAAACATCACCAGAGGGATTACACGACATATCATTCCAACCCCTAGTCTTCTTGTGTCTCATTATTTTACACGACAAGTAAACATTCACATATATGGAATGTCCCATATGGTACACGGTGTGTAAAGGTCATCAGATACCATGCATGTGCAATCTCTCTGTGCCCGTGTACTTTGGCCCATGCCCATGTACACCTAGATGTGTCTGAGTAAACAACTCATCCTATGTACTCTACGTATTCCCCTGTTCCTAGCTAGATACATTACTCTTTAATACCAGAGTATACACTGAGCTTCTATCCATGGAACACACAATGTGTGATATCTAACACACAATGTGTGATATTTAACTTTTGTGGAAACCCTTACGCCACAACCAAGGCCCTACACAATGTGTAATTTCAGATTACACATAGTGTAATGTGGGTTTTCTAGAAACCCACAACTTTCTTCAAGCATTGTCTAAATCTTCCGACATTTCTATTGATCTCTCTAGGAAACACATATCAAGGGTAGTCCAACCCTCTCTGTCACCGTTTGTCAGAAAATAGGATTTGATCCACTAAAAAATCTCCACATCGTGACATACTGTCGCCACACCATGCCATAATTTCACATCAATTGGGAAAATGTAAATCATTTGTATTATCTTGAACCACCTATGTTTTTACTCTATTGTCTCACCTTGATCATACCCTTGATCATGAACCACACCTGAGATATTGATCTTTTGTACCAAAGAACAATTACACAACATTTGGATATCAGTTATACTTCAAACCGTAGGACAAAGAAATTTCCTGGGAAGAATGTGAAAATAAAAAGGTGAGAAAAGCATACAAAAAACATGAGAAATTAATCTCAACATTTTTTATTTCAGCCTCAATCCTTTGTCACATAATAAATGAGCAAAGATGAATAAGAAAAAACAGACAAATAAATCAACCATCGATGTGCAAATCAATTATTTTTTATGTAATTGTTCTATGCTCGACATAGAATAAAGAAACCAGATTAATCCATATAAATCAAACATGTTACCTCAAATTTAGATTGTTCACTAATGAAAAATGATCATGTGTCATAGTCATTGGTGTGATCCACAAACTCCATTGTCATAGGAGATATTTGCAACATCTATCTTATCCGTTAATCCATTATCATTTGAAAATGAACTCTAACGGATCCTCTCCAGGTCTCCAAGGTTATGAGGATAACTTTGAGATTTACCAATAATTAGGAATTTATAGAGGAGGGATTGGTCATGGAAATTTAACAAACAGACAAACAAACAAACAAACAAACAAACAAACAAAAAAACAAACAAACAAATTTATTGATTTATCCATCCATGACCATACATAACCCAAGCATCCAATGCATGCCAAAGTTATGTCATTCCTAGGGTAGAAACCAAGCTCTAAACTCAATGATGACATTATATTTCTAATCCAAGACACAATTTCGGAGTTATTACACTTTTTTATGAAAAAATTCACATGTATGATATTAATGTATTTAATATATTTAAAATATTAATTTTGGGCTCTCTCGGCCTCATAATTGCTCATTGTCTTAGTTCCTAGCTCTAAAAATATTACTAGATATATTTTAAATATTTACATGAAAAAATAAGAGATGTTAAAAACTTAATAAACTTAAATATTATTATTCCTCACATAATTTGCAATCAATTAAAGTAATAATCATCTATTTATTTATTGTAGAAAATTGTAAAGAGAAACTACTACAAAATAAGAGTATAACAACACTAGAAAAGGCCTTTATCAGTTCTAAAAAAGTGCTGATAATAGAAGCGTAGTTAAAAGCCTGATACTTTTATCATCCCTAAAAAAGCGCTGATAAAAGCCCCACTAATTAAGGGTATATAATTTTTTCCACTGTCCACTCACCCCCCCTTATTAGCACTTACCAACCCCACCCTTTTATCAACTCTTTAGATAATTCCATCCTCCCACACATGCCCCTGACTCCAGTGGGTTTTGAACCCTAGACCTCCATGTTATACACCAGTGACTTTAGCACTTTGCTATACTATTTTGTTTTAGATTTTATGATATATCTATATATTTATATATATTTCATCACATTTTTTATCCATATATTTATATATGTGTTTATATATATGTTTATATACTAATAAATATATTTTATATGTAAATATATTTATTTTTTTACTTTATAAAATTAAATATTTATGTGTGAATATATAAAAAAGATGCATATATTGTTATATATTTGATTATAAATAAAATTAAATTATAAAAAATGATAAAATTTAAAATCCATAATATTAATATGAATGTAGTATATGGGAATAAATTCACTCCCCAATGAAAAAGGGGAAAAAGTCCCCCATAAACATGACTTAAAATCCATCAAAAGTTAAAAAAATGGGGTACCCCGATTAAAAACTCAGTTTTGGAGGAATTATAAGCCTTTTTGGGACTCAAAAATGTGAAAGAGGGTTCCTTTGTGTGTCTAAAACGTATATATCATAACAAGATTCAATTTGATATGTGGTATAGCTCAAATGGACACCCGGATCAAAAGTTATGGACGCTTGAGTTTGAGTTACTTTTTTAACCTATTTTAGATCTTTTATTATTTTTTTGATTTTTTTATCTTCCAATTGATATTAAATGACTATTACTCAGTAATAATAAAAAAATTATTAATTAAAGATATTTTTTTAGTTATTTTATAAGCTATTTTCATAAATGTATTACATATTAAGTGTAAATTCCTATTTACCTTATCTAAAACATATTTTAAAAATATCTATTATATTTATATCAATAAAAATATATTTATATATTTATATATTATTTTTAATGAAATATTTTTTTTGAAGTATAATTTTATCAGCGCTTGTAAAAAAACACTTATAATGGTCTAACATTTATAAGGATTTTTTAGCATTGATAAAGGGGGACTTTAAGAGTGTTTTTAGCTAGTGTTGTTGAATCCATAACACTCGATAAACTCAGTTTTGTAGTAGTGAGAAACCATGAAACCACTGTGATCATTTCTTAACTTAATGAATTTACATACAAATATAAATTTTTGAATATGGTACAGTAATTTATATGATGCAATATTTTAAGAATTTTTTTTGTTATGTATTGGAATCCCTTATTCCTATTCTTCCACCCAATAAGTGAGAAATGTTGAAAAAGATGACTACTAGGGATATGTAAAGGATGATTCCCATGTTCGTTATATTAATTATCAACTATGTATGGAGATATGATGATAAAAAATAAGGACATGGATGCTTACACAAAAATATATCATCTTATTTTTCTTAAGAAAGAGAATGAAAATCTTGGAGTAAATAAGATTTTTAATAAACTATATCAGTGTCAACTAGAAGAATGTAATCTAGATAATGATTATTCTTTCTAACTGATGGGGTATGTTGATCAATTAGTGAAATTAGGCCTCTACATGGAGAAGAAATTATCCATTAATATTATTCTATTATCCTTAACACGAAGGTTATCCTTATTTATCCAAACCTAGATAAATGAAATGGTTAAGTCACTGAGGAATTTTTTTCCATACTTCACAATGTGGATAAATCCCATAGATAATATAAATCTAGAATATCCTTTATATAATCCTTCAAAAAAAAATATATTCAAAGGTAGAATAATGAATAGGATACTATTTTCTTTTTATATGTAAATAATAGACACTAGAAAAGAAATTTAAATTAATTGAAGAAGTAATAAGTTTCATCCATTTTAGGTATATTCATCAAGTATCTATTAACCACTTTTATATTAAATTAAATATTATTACAACATACATGTATTTAAATATAAGAAATGAGTAAGAATAAAAATGATATAGAGTGAACTAAAAAGGATATATGAAAGGGAGATTCCTACTTCAGCCAATGAGAACTTACTACTTCACATTTCCTAATGGGGTTGTTCAAGATTTTAATAAGTTTTACTAAATCATTTATATCTTTGTACATCTAGACACAACCATAAATTATTTCACATTTGGAATAATTTTTGTTATGGTAATTCAATGATAAACTAATGGTTCAGTAACTCTTGAATAATAGATATCTATCACAATTAATAATGAATATATAATATAATACTCTTACTTGATTATGATAAGATAATTATTTTTCAAATAAAACTGAATATAGTTGACATGTTTATACCCATACAAGTTTTTTAGTATCAATTGATCTAAGATACTGGATATACAAGTAAACTACTTATCATTTTTTAGAAAAGGAATCCTTTATAAATAAATATACACCAAAAAGTTTTTAATAGTTAGTTCAACATGGAAACATGAACTATTCTAAATCTAATGGTAACTTTATATACTTAATGATATTCATTTAATAAATTTTATAAATTCTTAGTGAAGTAAATGATTGAACTTGGTTAAGAATGGGTAATCTCCAATCTGGATTGTTGGAGAACACCATATTCAAGTAATAATTCATCATAAAAATAGATTAATGGTAATCCCAAATTCACATTTACTTATATGCATCAATTTAAGGATGGTAATAAAAGGAAAATAAATAATAAGTATTATATATATTACAAATATTCCATTATTTCTTCTAAAGAATGTTTTTCAAATAGAAGTGAAATAATTAACCATATGAAAAGTAAATTTTATAATCAATATAATATAAATTATGTTATGATAGGAATATATTATGACACTATCACAAGTGTTTATTGAAACCCGTTTGTTAAAATAATTTTAGTTACAAATGAACATAAAATACTAAGATGCATCTTATTTAATAATCCTATAGCCACTATGGATATTAATATTTAGTGAATACCAACTATATTTCCATAAAGGAAGACTGTCACTTTAAATATAGTGGGAGAACACTTAAAATTTATGGGTTAAGGCTTTGGGTGAACATGAGTTGGCATTGGAATACAAGACTCTACTGAGCATTGTGGGAGGATTAGTCATAGAGACACATACTATGTAGGAATTCATAACCAAATAGGTGGTTTTTTTCACTATGGTGGGTGATATATATATATTATTCTTGAAAAATAAATATTCCTATAAATAATCAGTAAATGGAAACATAATAAGGTTGAAAAGTATGTATAAATTAAAATAATGGAATCTATGTATCCAGATCTAGGGACTATTTATTTTGAATGTTTTTATGAATTGATACTACTGGTGAGTATTCAAGAGAAACTATACATGGATGGTAAAAGATAGTATAAATAAAGATTTATTGATCATTGAAAGGTTTAGTCTATGAAAGAACCTATGCACCAATTATCATGAATAAAATCCTTTTGAATTATACTTGTCAAATAATAATTATATGATCATCATATTGGGTTATTTATAGTCAAGGGAACCTCATTTAGAGGAATCCTTATAGAAGATTTCTATATGATGCAACCTAAAGGATAACCTATGGTACTTGTCTACAAGGCCTAAATAGAAAGGGTTAGTTACCTCAATGAATTCCAATGAGATATGTAGATTACAAAAAACCATTTTTGAATAAATAATGTATAGTGATAATAGAATATTCATTTGGAAATGAATGAGTGGCATGTGTATTGAACTGGTTGTTGGGAGAGTGATAAGTTTTCAAGATAAATATATTGATTAAATCTGAAAAAAAAAGTTTTATCATACCAGTTTTTTAAGACTAAGGAATGAAATTTCTCAAAATATGACTTAAAGTAAAAAACCATGTTCTAGATATCAAGATTTATAAATATGGATCCATGGGTTTTATAAATATAGTCATAGTACATATATTAACAATGTATTGAAAAATACAAGTTGAAAAATTTAATACTATATTTTTTTGGTATATAATCCTTTTAGTAGAGCATGCATGGGTATATGAAGAGATTATTGAGATTAAAATAATTTTACAAGATTAGGTGCAAGGAATTTATATCATACTATATGATATGTAATGAAGTTTAATATTAATGATTCATAAAGAATAGTATGTGAGTATCAAATAGATCCAACATAATTGCATATAATTGTAGTTAGAAATATCCGATAGTACTTATAAAAGTAAAACCTGATGAGTTCCTAGGGTCTGGAGAAATGGGAATACTAGTGATCAAGGGAATTGAACACTTATCTTAACTTAGTTTAATTTGTTCTATTATCACAAAAAATGCTAAAGTAATATGCAAGAAAAACTTGTTACATTCAATAGTTTCCATATCTATAATATCCTAGTATATTAGGGCTTCTAATGCAGCTTAAGGAGAGGTTTAACAACATCTTATTCCGATTTTAGGCACTAAAAGAAATACTTTTATCATTATTATGATAAGATTTGACTATGGACTTAGTTAGTATATAAATACTCAGACATGGGAATAAGAGGTGGATACATGATTATATCACCACTTGAGGGATTTTCTCATGTTATTAATATTGAAGTAAGAATATTTTCTACAAATACATGTAGAATTACCAACCCTAGTCATGAGAACATGACAGGCAGAATAACTATATCCAGGTTAGCCTCAAGTCCCTCATCTTTGAGATTGCTTCTCAGATAAGAGGTGGAGTGACGTCTGCTATGATTAACAACCTCCTTAATCGCCCCTGTTTTCGGAAAAAGGGGGCTGGTCAGTGGGTAAAATGGAATCCATCGGTTGAGGGACTCAAGCTTAATGTTGATGGTTCATGCATGGGAGGGATAATGAGGGGGGGGGGGGGGAGGTGTCCTACGGGATTCCTCTGGATCAGTTCTCATCGCCTTCAGTGCATTTTATGGGCCTGACAATTCCCTGTGTGCGGAAGTTCATGCTTTGGTTTCGAGCCTATTGGTGTGTAGAAGACAGCAGCTGGTCGTGTCCGAAATAGAAACGGACTTGGATACTCTCGTGAAGATAATGAAAGGGCGGTGTGGGGTTCTGTGGGAACTCACGTACATTATCAGAAAGTGAAGAATGGAAACCTCACTTGGGGATCATTTGTCTCACCATTGGAGGGAGGCTAATTTCGCAGCGGATTCCCTTTCCCGCTTGGGTAGACAAGATGACCCTCTCATTCTCTATAACTCTCCCCTCTCCCCCCCTTCAGAATGCGCCACATTTGTGTTGGGGGATGTGCTCGGTCTGCACCATTTCCGTCCCCCTTGAGGGGTCTTGTTTCCTTTCATTATTTCTCCTTGAATAAAAAATTTACTACTACTACTATACTCAATAGAAGCATGTTTAAAATGTGATAACTAACCAATCATTAGTAGTTGGATCTAGTACAAGTGAGATTCTGTTGAAGTTGGTGCCCTAGAACGAACTAATTTATACTTTAATTAGATTTATATTCAAAGAAATGAATATTAAGATACATATCTTATAACATATTGATTTTTATTCTTAAAAACATTGATGTGATAATGTCCTAGAGTATTTTTCACGTTAAAATATGCCATAATAGTCCACCAATATAAGAAAAACATTGAGATGATATGATGATATTATAAAATGTAGTTATATGGTTGGATAATATATATTATGAGGAACATAGAATGTTAATTTTCTGGTGATAGTACTTTTAAGTGGATGAAACTTAATCTTATGAAGTTCTCACTTGGTAATCCCCAAGATGAGAGATTATAACAATGAACCCACCTATAGGAATCCTGAATGTTTATATGTCATCATATATTTCTATATGTAAGTGTGTCTAATGGTCCTTATACTTTAAGAATATTATTAATGTATTTCATGATGTGCACACTTAGATGTATTACCATAAACCATGATAATAATCATTCACGATGAAGATGGGTATGTTGGGTTATGTCATGAACGATGTTTTATTAATTAATAAGTTGGGAAATGATTTTTCCCTTCTATGTTAATGAAATTTGATATCTTGACCCTTTGATTGAAATATAACTGTCATATTACATTCCATGGTTACAGTGCAATGAAATTTATTTTATAAATCCAAAGAAAGATGTATTAAACACATTGGTTTTTGGAATGTGTGTGAAACATTACTGATAGGATATTATGATAAAGGGATTATATTACACAACCAATGCTCAAATGTGATTGTCAATGTTTCTATATTAACTAATTTCTCTTGTGTGACTTGACCTATTTCTAGATAGTAATATTAGAATTTAGAAAAGCCTATATAATGCAACCAAAAAAGAATCCTAGAGGGTCACACAATAAGTGTTTTCATTGATCTCAATTAAATTCTATTTGAATTTAATTATTGGAAGAAATATTATTATTCATAGTAAGGAATAATTCTATTCAGGATTTATCAATCACAAATTTTTATTCGCAAATTAATAAATATTAGTTAATTAATAAATAAATAATTTATTTAATTACATGAATATTTAGTATATATTTATTCACCAGACTGTGCGTAAAATATTTATTTTATTTATTGAATATTTAATAAATATTTATACACAAAATTGAGAATAAAATATTTATTTTATGAATAAATATTTAATCAAATATTTATTTGGGTATTAGATAAATATTGAGGAGGAAAAATTGACCAAGATCATGTTTGGTGATAAATATTAATTTTCAAGCCGATAAAATAATATTTTTCAATGCGCTGATAAGCACACACCATGGATTGAATGAAAATTAACTTTTTATTAATAAAATCACTTTTTTAGGCAAAGTGAGAAACCAATCCCAATCAATCTGGAGGCAAAGCCTCATAAGAGAAATAAAATCCATCAAAGCATATCCTCAACCTATTGTTACTTTCCTCTTTATAAAGTTTTCTATTCATAATCCATACCTTAGCATTAGGGTCTTTGCCGATAACAACTTCGAAGTGAGATGCCATTATAAGTGCACACCATGGAATACAAAAATATTATTGTTTTAATACATGCAATGGGGTCATACATGTGATCAATATTTTATTAAGGGAACTTGTGAAATTAATTAAAATAAGAACCATAACCCTAGATCTATAAATCAACCACTTATATTTCCTAAGAGGGGGTAATTGAGAATCACTGTATAGAAAAAATTTCTCTCTAGAATTCTCGTGTTCTCTCTCACATATTTTCAAGAATGAGATGATCAAGAAAAATTCTTCAATACTGAAGAAAGGTGACTTTTTCTAGAGAAAAAATGAAAGATGATCAATCAAACATGCTATAACTCGATGATTCATTGCTGTCATTCAAAGATCAAAGGAGTATGTTTGGATCATTGGTAGAGGAATTCTACACTTGGATCCTATAAAAACTATAAAATATTACTAAAAAGGGTTTCAGATGATCAACATATATTATGAATAAATATCTCATGAATGAGTAAATCATTCTTCACAATTATTTAAATTAATTATAAATTTAACATGAAAAATATATATTCTTGGTTCCATTGACCTTATTGTCAATATTCGGTTTGAAAAATTTCATTGATCGTGACATTCATTGCTTGTACAATATGAAAATGATTAATTAAATATGAAATTCTCTATATTGGGATCATCCCCAATAAGTGCTTCCACTATACCCAAATCCATAAATTAGTGGGTAGGGCTTAAAAAATTAATACAGCCAGTTCTAGGTGTTTTATAAAAGTGATGTTATTTTGGATCTCGAGTTTGGAGAAGTGACTTAGCTTTGATATTGTATTGAGGTTGGATTCTTCTTCTATATGATATGTTATGAGAAATATTAACAACTTTAATGTTGGAATTTAAACTGAAATCATTTTATGATTTAAAAAATGATTTGAATGTGGTTATAAAATGTTTATCAAAATGTGATTTGGTGTGGATAAAGTAAAATAGTAGATTTTAGAGTGCATGTGTGATTTTAAAAAAATAGAGGAAATTATAAAGGGGTGTATTTACAATGATTTATTGTTATTTTTTTATATATTAGTGTTGATATACATTTTAATATTATTGGATTTATTTTGGTTGAGACATTAGACATGAGATGGTGAATCCTGTATAAGTGTAGAGGCCTAGTTAGGTCACTTCAGTGTGGGGGCCATGTCAGTAAGACAAGGATGTATTATGGTAGTGAGTCCACTCATGATAGGAGGTACCAAGTGGTATAACTTATTTTCTAGGTGTTACCTCATTTTTTTATAAATGGAATTGTTTTCTTTAAAATTGACAAAATTAGTGATATGTTTGGTTTTGTTTTGTTTCACGGGGTGTATGAGAAATATTTTTGGTATCTTACCGAGTCTTATTATTGACCCTATACATGCATACCTCAGTGGGAATATAGATTATGTTATATGTTATACATGTAAATTAATGATGTATTTCTTCACTAGCGATGGGTCATACACACGATGATAGGGCTTGGGGGTGGAGTGGATCTTCTAGGGTAGGGTAACTCATATAGTTTGGGGTGGTGTGGAGGAATTGTTTTGATACTCCTTGTTTCCAATTATGTATTTTTTAGCCACATCATCATTGCATTTTGGAGTTATATACAATTAATGCATTCTCTTTGTTTTGTTTAGTAGTTTTACATACTCTAAAATTCATTCCCTAAATCATTTTATTATATTTTTTTACTTTGAATTGTTTCATTGGGCCTAAAAGTATTTGTATATATAATATATGAATTCCTCATGATGAAATTTTAATAGATAATTAACACAATAATTTTGAGCTATATTGAGGGAAAACCATCCCCCATAGGTATTACATTAAACCCTCATCATTTATTACCATTATTTGATGATCAGGGGGATACACCTTAGGCTTAGTAATATTTAATCTTATCTCATATTAGGCTTAGTGGTGGAATGTTTGGTCATTTTGTTACAAATTTAATAAATTTTGTTCCGTTGGGATGTAATCATGGAGATAGGTTGTGTTAAGACTCATGATGCAGTTATAAAAATTAATATCAAAACCATTTATATCAAACCATGAATTATCAAGACATTCGAGTTAAAAAAGTGATTATTCAATCTCCTGCATATTTTATTTAGAGCCTTTGTTGTCATTTTTCTAGGTATAAGAAATAGGTGGTCTCCATTCATCGTATAATAATCCATGGATAGGAAATGTATTAGGTTTGTATATTTTTGAGAAAAATATTAATATTAATAATGAAATATATTTAAGAATTTATTGTTTGAAAATGATAAATTTTAAAAGTTCCTTTCAAAATATATTTTCAATGACAATGTTTGAATGATTTGGATATGATTTCAGGTCATAATGGCTATTTTTTGATGGTAAGAAACCACTTAATGACGAGTTTACTAAGTGTTGTAATGGGTAGTTGAGATGAATTTATTTGATAAATTGATCTATGATTTGTGAAAGTATATATTTTCTATAAAGTTTTATTCCATGGAACAATTTAACAGTTATAACTTCAATGAATAAACTATATTTTAGAGTTTTTGGATACTCATACGAATGTGAAAGTGATATTGGATACCTATATGTTTGATGGGCTCAAAAGTGAGTAATGGGATTTGGTTATGCAATCCAAGTTGCACAAATGGGTGAATTTTGAATGATTTGAAAATATTTTCAATCAAAACTACCATCCTCAATTGTTCCAGTTATAAAAAACAACCAAGTTTTTTAATGTATAGAATAATGATATTATTGTTTTGGAATACACAAATATCTTAATGAATTTGTCTTAGCTTTCACCAGTGGTAGATACTAGTGACTTGATAAAGGTTCAAATGTTTCAGTTAGAGTTACAACCCAATATAAAATCATGGGTGTTGATATTTTTTCATTGAATCATATATTTAGAGAGTGAATAAGGAAATTGTGTCTAAGAAGGGGATGAGAGGAAACCTTTTATTTGAAAACACCTTTACTCAACTAAGTAAAGGTAGAATCTTGAGTAATTGAAAAATGATGAGGAAATATAATTATTCTCATAGAAATATTGAATCATATAACTGTGATACGTTAATGAGTTGTTTCATTAATCATTAGAGCATGAAAGAATGATGTATTTATTGTGGTTTTTCTGAGAATTTGAAAAAAAAGTTTCTAGAAAAACCATGAACTTTTTATTGATGTTGAAATCTTTGTCACATGAAACATTACTATAGGAATCCACTGAGTACATATATGGTGGAAGAGTTAAATAAAAGCAAGTTATCAAAAGACTAGATAGGTAATCCGTGATAGGAATGTTCACTAAAACAATCATGCTTTAATATTAGTGGTTTTATGACTATACAAGGATCACAACAAACACCATATCAATTAATGGGTGGTCCCATGCAAAGAAGAAGCATGGTTTCCTATTTTTAACTAAGAAAAACCCATTTGATATAGAATAAATACATTTTAATTCCAAAGTTTCATTGATACTTGATTCTGTCATTGTTTTTTGAATTATTCTATATTAGTTCTATTAATTAATTTACTATGACATGGTAAATAGATCGATTAGGCTTGATAATAGAAATGATGATGTATATAATAAAATTTTAGTCACCTTTGGGGGAAAAGGATATTCAGGGATTCAAGTGTTTTATTTTCACTATTATGATGGGAAGAATGTAATGCTTGTGGGACATCACTGTACTTGAAATGGGAATGTTTGGCATCTATTTAGGAAAGGGATGTTTGATCGTATAAAATTCTCACACAAAATTTTATAATTTGAAGGTGAAATGTTTCACTCTAGGGGGTGATATGTAAATTTTTAAAGGAAAATATGATGTAAATGGAAGTAGATACGGAACTATGAATTTTAATTTTGAGAATATATCTTATCAGTTTGTGGTGATAGTGTTGGGGGAAATGAAAGTGGTTGTTCAGGGTTGAATTCATGATACAGTAAAATACTGGTCAGATTTTTTTCCAGATGATTTATTTATACTATCTTCTAAGTGAGAGTTAAATTATTCTATTTATTTACTATTAGGAATGAGTTTTATATCTCTATATTTATATCAAATAGTAATAATTAAACAAATATAGTAGAAAGTATATGCAAAGACCCTTAATCCAATCAATGGAATTTCTATTTCTATAATTATTTCATGTATTATAAATTGTATATATCACATATATAAACCAAAAAAACACTTTTTATATAATAATATATTTTAACGAAGTCCTAAGTGATTTTTATAATGGTCAGAATTTTTATTTTTCTCTGAAATTTGAAAATTTCAGTAAATAAGTATATTCATTTTAAATTTTAATTTATCATATTTAGAGAATTATTTTTATGAAATAAAATTAAATTTTGGACTCATCATGTCAAAATTATCTTAGGCTAATTGTTTGGGAATTTTCTAAAAAAAGTTGATTTTTTGGTTAAAAAGTGAAAATATGATTTTTACATAAATATTATGAAATAATTATTATATGACCATGGTTTCAAGTTTATTAACCCTTATTATCTATCAATAGGTATTTATAGAATAACATAATACATAAGTTGTTACTTTTAGAAACACATGCTTAGCATTTTTGAAAACCACGACTTTAAACTTAAAAAAACTATTATATGGGTATCACATTAGAATTGAATTTTATCAATTTTGTAAGATTAAATTTATATTTGGAATTAGTAGGTGGAAATTATTTTATAATTTCATTTCCATTTTTTATTCATAAAAAAATTTACCGTGGTAAAAAAAGTTATCACAATATAAGTTAAATAATGTAGTGGGTTAAAGTTAAAAAGTAGAGGCTTAAAATACCTAAAAAATACAAAATTTAATAGGTGGTCGATGTATTTATTCCCATTAATCTAAATTTGAAACATTAATTATAAATAAAATTCATTTAAATTATTGACACCCAAAGGTGGTCAGATTTAATTATAAAATAATCATTATTTAATAACTTAAAACCACCCCTCCTCAGGTATAAATACCACCCCTCACCACCCCCTTTATACTCAAAATGATTTAATCTATTTAAATATATAACAAAACCTCTACCACCCACTAAAGACATTCCCAAGTGCTTCTTTTCTCATCCAAAGACCAATTCCAAGTGCCATAAGAAGGTTCTCAAGAAGACACCATTCAAGAGGTAAAATCCTCCATCTTTCTCTTGTAAATTATTTCTTTCATCTACCTCATCCTCACCCCCTATCCAAAGTGACATGATAACTATGGTATCATATATATATACTGGAATTTTATTTTTTAATGGAATATATATCATCAAATCCCATATCTTTTCCTTTTATTCTAAAGAATGAAAACATCATCTGTGATATGTCGGGTCACTACCTTCGTGGAAAATGACTTTTTGTTTTCCATTACTGCCTTTGTGACTAGTCATAAAAGTATTAATCTAGTTAAATCAAATTTTAATGGATATATTAAAACTTATTTCATGTTTTTAACTAATATATAGACATAATTTTAAATAAGATGAAACTAGTTCACGATGGTCGGAAAAATCTCCAAAATAAACTAAACATTTATCATTAATGATTATCAAATGAATCATCCTCATGTAAGAAAAAGAATTATATATGGAAGCATTTAATTTTTTTATTACTTTAATACCATTTCATTTCAATTCTAGAGTTTTATTTTCATTTTTCAAGAAAATCCATAATTATACACAAGTGAATCAACCATGAAACTATGAATCAAATGCTCTTGAAATGACAAAATTGATCTTTATAACTCATTGAAATAGCCATAAGTGAACTTAATAAAATTATATAAAATAAAATATAGATGTAAAAGGTTATAAATTAAGTAATTAATGGATCTAATTTTATTATCCATGATATTAAGTGCAAGTTCAGAACACATTTAGATATAAGGTAAGAGATCTCTCTCAACCTCCATATTTCATTTGGGTTACACTTTATCTATCTCTTTAATTACCTCAAGTTATCTCTTAATTATTCTTATATATTTTTTTTATATATTCTGTATATATGTTCCAAACATATATATATATATATATATATATATATATATATCTCAATTTATCTCTCTTTGATGAGAAAATACATATTTTAAAAGGTTCCCTTATCAATTACTCATGATAAGCAAACCTAATTAAAGGAAGCTTATCTATTTCTTTCCCATTATCAAGCACACTTCACAAAATTTTTTAATCCTCCAATATTTTTATAAAATCACTCAATTTACCATGAAAAAATATTTTAGTTCATTTTTGGTTTTATAAAAACTATTATGCTTTTATCCTCTTTAAATTCTCATTAATCTTTTCCTTAAAACCATGCCTAAGTGGCACATTTCTAAAGTTACCTAACCACTCTTTTTAATGTTTTAACTTCATTTGGGATTCATTTTTCCTGATATATTTTTTTATATTTTTTTATTAATATCCAATAATTATTTAAATCCATTATTTCATGGATACCATTGTTGTATGCCCTTTCATTATGCTTTTTTAAATGATTACAATTACCATTTCTTCCATGGGTAACCCTTATGTTTATTCCTTATGTTTGATTATTTATGTGGGATTCATATGCATGAACATATTATGATGGGTGTGAACAGATAGAACTCCAATTTATTGGGTAATGTTTTAGTCTCATGAGATGTTATTTACTAGATTAGGGAGTAAATTTAATCCATTATGGGATATTGTACACCATGTGATATAGTCATGTAATTTAGTGTTGACTCATGTTTATGTCATGTTATATGTTTCTTCCACTTTCCTATATTTCCATAATAATACAATTCCATGTTCTATATTTTATGATTCCATATGTTTAATCATTATCCATGATTTTATGTTGTCATGATATGCCTTCTAACTCATGTCTTATGCTTCAATCCCATGTTTATTCCCTTACTGGGATTTTTAGATCATTCCCTTTGTCTATGTATTCCCTAAGTTATACTATGAGGATGTATGATCTAAAATGATGTTAGGAGATCATTATCTAATATTAAATAAAATATTTTTTATTCTAGTTTCATGTTTTCTAATTAAGTATTTATTCTTCCAAAGACACAATATTTTTTGATATTTTTTTATTTAGTGGATAAATAGGTTAATCGTGTAATAATATGTGTAAAAATCTTGGCTTTCTATAGTTGGTATCAAAGGATGGTCTAGTTACTTTTTGGGACTGTTACTAGAACACTTTAGTAAGAACCATAGGGATACTTCTATTAGTATAGAGAACCTAGATTGAAACTTAGGGTATCACAGGTTAGGATATAATTTTCTTTTATATGTTTATCCTTCTATGTTCAAATTTCTCTTTTTGTATGCATTATTGGTAAGTATTCAATACCCCAAATTTTACGTTTTCTTTTTTAAAAAAAAAATTAAAAGATAGAAATAGGAGAACCCATTCCAACAACCAATGTGATAGGAAATGTGATGATTTACCTAATGATATGCCAAACCTAATGGGAAAAGGAGATCAAAAATTCATGACAGTACTATCTCAAATGGCTCAAGTTATGAATAATAACTTGAATCACATGGAACACCCTCATTCTCCTAAGAAATATCAAGTTATTTTTAAATAATTTATATTAAAAAGGCCTCATATCTTTAGTATATATTCAAATCCTCTCATAAAGGAACAATGGATTAACTCCATTGAGAAAATATTCTCTATCATCTAGTTCTTATAAGAAGATAAAGTTGTGATGGTGGTCTATCATTTTGATGGGGAAGTTGATAAATGGTGGACACTGAAAAATAACATGAAGAATAAGGAATAAATTTATTCAATATAATGGGAATCATTTAAGATTTTTTTTTTCAATAAATAATTTCCTTGAAATATCCTTATTAATATGGAGAGGGAATTTCTAAGTATGAAGTAAAATAAAGATGATTCTATTAGATAATATGAGGCTAACTTCAAAATGTTTTTACAATATGCTTCTAGATTTTTCATCAACACTGAAATTAAGGTGGACCAATTCTTTAGTGGGTTAAAACCAAGTCTATGAAAAGCCTTAAAAATTATAGAATTTGATCGATATGAATATATTTTTAGTTGTTACCTTAAAGTTTAGATGAATATCGATTCTCCTCAGTGGTATCAAGGTACCGAAGACAAGAAATGTAATACAAAATTCTATTTAGAAATTACAATAGAAAAATATCATTGAGGAAATAAAACCCAACATCCCACTTGTCGAAAGTGTGGGAAGAATCATATTGGGAAATTCTTAAGGGGAACTAGAAGGTGCTTCAAGTGTGGAAAAGAGGGTGCCAAGATAATTAATGACGAAGTGAAATGAAGAAAACCACTAATGAGAAAGCGAAAATTATGGTTCATATAAACACTATTCATGTTGTGCAGTTCTTTAACTACAAGGAACACATGAACTATGAGTTCAAATGACCTAAGATAAAGGTTTTTGGGGAAAATACATGAGATAAACCTCCAAGGAAACAATAAAGGGAATATTCTATCACTACTACTGATGTGGATCCCAATAATTATGTGGTGATAGGTATGCTAGATATTCATTCCAGAATAATAAATTTACAATTTGATTCTGGTTCTGCGCATTCTTTCATATATTTCATGTTTATAAGAACTATTCAAAAAACACCTCAAAGTATGGAAGTTAAATTATTCGTGAGAACAAAAAATGGGGAACATATTGCATCTAAATTATATAACTCCTCCCTTGTGAATGGTTGTGGACTTAAACTCCCATAAAATATTGTCTTACTTCATTTGGTGGAGTTTGATGCTATATTGGGAATGGATTAACTATCTTTATACAAATAAAATGTCAACTGTTGGGAGAGGGAGATCACTCTTCACATCCCGAGGCATCCTCTAATTATATACTAGTGAAAGGCATAAGATGAATATAATTTAGAATAATCAACTCAAGTGTTAATATTATTTCATTATGATCTATAATATCTAGCTCAATTTTTTGAGGAAAATGAGAGGATCATGCTTAAAGACATGCCCATTGCATGGGACTACACTGACGTGTTACCTATGGAATTTCTCATACTTTCTCCTGATCGTGAGGTTGAGTTCCCAGTTGAACTTATACCTAGATTTATAACCATATCAAAGACACCTTATAGTATGATCACCATTGAGTTATAAGAATTTAAGAATCAATTAAAATAGAATCTAGACAAGGGTTTCATATGCCTGAGTGCCTCACTGTAGGGTGTGCTGGTCCACTTCATCAAGAAAAAGGATGGCTCAATGTGCCTATGCATTTATTATCATGAGATCAAAAAAATCCTGATAAATAACAAGTATCCTTTTTCATAGATAGATGACTTATTTGATCAAATACATGGGGAAAAGTATTTATCTAAGGTGGAACTTAGGTCAGGATATCACCAATTAAGGGTGAATAAGGAAGATATTGCAAATATAGCCATTCAAATGGGGTATTATCACTATGAGTTCATAGTGATGCCCCTCAGTCTCATTAATTTTACACTAATATTCTTGGACTTAATGAAATGAGTCTCTATAGGTTACCTTGAATAATTTTTGGTAGTCTTTATAGATAATATTTTGATATAATACAATAGAAAGAAGGATTATGAGGATCATTTGAATACCATTATAAATATTTTAGGAAGGGAGAAACTATATGAAAAGTATAGTAAATGTGAGTTCTTGACAGAAAAAGTATCATTCTTCGGTCATATTATCAGCAAAAAAGGGGTATATGTGGACCCTTCTAAAAAATGGAAATTGAGGATTAGTCCATAACAATGTTTGTAATGGAGATTCATAGTTTCCTTGCTCTAGCTAGGTATTTATAATGATTTGTTAAGAACTTCTTATTATTTTTAAAACCACTAACCAAGATGACTCGTAAGGGATTGATATTTTTTTGGAACACTGAATGTGAAGACCACTTCAAAAAGTTAAAATTGAGTCTTATCACTTCATTGGTACAAACACTACACACAAGTGTGGAACTCTTTTTGGTAAACCGTGATACATAAAATAAGTGATTAGGCTATGTGCTGATGCAAAACAGACAAATTTTCCCACACATTTAGGTAGTTTAAATTTCATGAGCATAACTATCCCACACATGATCTGGAGTTGGCAGTGGCAATCTTCACATTTAAAATATAGCGGCATTATCTCTATGGGGAGAAGTGTGAGATATATAATTATCACAAGATCCTCAAAAATGTATTCACAAAGAAGGAGATTAATATATTCCTGCAAATATAGTTAGAGCTAATCAAGGATTGTGACTACTAAATCCACTACCATCCTGATAAAGAAAATAAATTTGCAGATGCTCTAAGTATAAGGGATCCAGAAACTTTATCAATGATGAGAATTGAGAAGGATGTAATATTAATATAATATAAAAGGATGGATGTGGAAATCTTAAAGGAAGGTACTACATCATTACTTTCTCAAATTATTTCTCAACCATCCATTTTAGATAAGATAAAGGATAAAAAAAGATGATGCAGAGATTCAGAAGAAGTTGGAAGCTATTATAAATGGGAAATACTCAGTAATTAAAATTTATGATGAAGGAGTTGTAAGATTTTGGTCTTGACTATGTGTACCATAAAATACTTAAATAAATAGGGATATTTTTAATGATGATCATATCTTGACCTTATCCGTCCACACAAGGAATACAAAGATGTTTTGAGATCTTTGGGGGCACTATTATGTGGACAACATGAAGAAGAAGATCAAAAAATATACATCACTGTGGTTGTTATGCCAGCAAGTGAAGGATGAAATGAAAAAGTCTAAGGGGATGATGAAACCATAACCAATACCTACATAGAAATGGGAAAACATCACTATAGACTTTTCCCTAGAATTTAAAAGTCATTTAAAGGTAATAATGCTATATGGGTTATTATGGATCCTCTTATAAAGAAAAATCACTTTATTATGATTAGAGAGGACTTGTAACTGAAGAAAATTTCAAAGATATGCATAAGGTAAGTGGGGAGTTTTCATGGAGTGAAACTATCAATTGTATCTGATTGAGATCCCATATTTATCTCTACGTTTTGGAAAAGTATCCAACATTCCTTAAAAACTGATCTAAAATTCATTATGGCTTCTAAACCCTAGACTGATGGAAATTCTGAGTAGAATATTTAGAAATTGGATGACATATTAAGATAATGATCAATGGAATTTAAAGGAGGATGGGATTATAATATTCTACTGATCGAGTTTTCTTACAACAATAGTTTCTACTCATGAATCCAAATGGATGCATATAAAGTCCTTTATAGGAAAATATATAGAACACTTTCATGCTGGGATGAAGATGGAAAACGTAAGATGCTAGGACCTAAAATAGTTTAGGAAATGGTAGAATAGGTGAATACAATTCAAAATCACATTAGGTCTATTGAGATTCAATATAAGATCTATGCAAATAATCATTGACGGGACCTAGATTTTGAGGTTGGAGATAAGGTATTCCACTACATATCTGCATGGAATAGAGTCATGATATTTGGGAGGAAGGGAAAGCTAAGTACTGAGTACATTTCCCCCATTGGGATTCTTGATCACATAAAAGTTGTGACATATCAGATAACACTTCCACCAACCATATATCAAGTAAAATATGTATTCCACACATCCCTCTGGAGAAATTACATACCATATCCCTCACATATACTGAATTAAAAGGTGTTGCAACTAGAAAATGATCTCTCTTATGAAGAGCATCTAGTGAAGATCTTGGACCATAGAGATAAAGTTATACACACCAAGAACACTCACCTGAATAAATTACTATGGAGGAGCCAAAAATATGAATAAGCAACAATATAAATAGAGGAAGTTATGAAGAATAAGTACTATCACATGTTTTCTCCTTAGTATGTAAAACAAAATTTCATGGGATAAATTTCATAAGTGGGGAAGAATGTAATGTACTAGAATTTTATAAACGGAATTTTCATTCTTATAATTATTTCATGTAGTATAAATAACATATATCACATAAATAAATCAACAAAAAAATTATATATAATTATATATTTTAACGAAGTCCTAAGTAATTTTTATAATGATCAAAATGTTTATTTTTCGATAGAATTTATAAATTTCTATAAATAAGGATATTTATTTAAAACTTTAAATTATCATATTTAGGGAATTATTTTTTTTGAAATAAAATTCATTTTGGGACTCAGGACATCAAAATTATCTTTGGGTAAATTTTAGTGAATTTTCTAAAAAAGTTGATTTTTGGGTTAAAATGTGATAATACTATTTTTAAATAACTATTATGAAAAAATTATTATATAGTCATGATTTAAAGTTTATTAAACCTTATTATTGATAAAATTATATTTATTTAATGACATAATACATTAGTTATTACATTTCTAAACACATGCTTAACATTTTTGAATACCATGGTTTTAACCTTAAAAAAAACTATTATACACGTATCACATTAGAATTGAATTTTATCACTTTTATAAATGGAATTAATTAAAATTAATTCCATATTTGGAATTAGGAAGTCCAAATTTGGGTACAATTTTATTTTCAATTTTAGGCATAAAAATTTATAGTGGTAAAAAAACTTACCACAATATAAGTTAAGTAGTGCAGCGGGATAAAGTTAAAAGGTAAAGGATTAAAATACCTAAAAGATAAAAAAATTAATGTGTGTTTGATGAATTTTTTGAACATAAAAATCCTTTAAAACATTAATTATAAAAAAAATTATTTTAAATTAATTCTACCCAAAGGTGGTTTGATTTAAATATAAAATAATATTTATTTAATCACTTAAAAGTACCACTCATCAAGTATAAATAACACTACTCACCACCCCCATTTATCCTCAAAATCCTTGAATATATTAAAATATCTACCAAACCCTCTATTACCTAATATCCCCACTTCTAAGTGCTTCTAGTATCACCCAAAGACCAATTCTAAGTTCCTTAATGAGGTTCTCAAGGAGACAACATTCAAGAGGTAAAATTCTTCACCTTTATTACTACAAAATATTTCACTTTTTCCAACAGGGAAATATCTGTTGGTAAAAGTACATTTTCTGTTGGTAAAATATTTTACCAACACATATGTATCTGTCACTAAATTGTCGGTAAAAACTCTTTTGATAACTATTTTTGCGAGAGATAAAATAGTTCTGTTACAATTATAATAGTACGAACAGATAATATATATGTTGGTTATATTGTTTAACAATAGGTTATTATGAAATTTTTTTTATATTGGTAATAATATTTACCAACATATAATATCTATTTATAAATTATATTTTAATAAAAATTATAAATTTTTATAATCAGTAAAATTTCATATTATATTTGAATAATATATAATTCATATTCTTTAATTATTACACAAAATACAATTTACAAAAATGTTCAAACTCGGAAAAATATTAATTATATTAATAATGAGGTTTATAAAAAATGAATCAATACAAAAATACAAGATCCATCACAACCCACCCCCCCAACAGGATCCATCACACCCCCACCCCCAAGTACCAATGAACCATCCATTCCCCAACACCAGTGAGCCAGATTCAGCACCAATGACTCATCCATACCCCAGGACCAGTGAGCCAACTGTAACTATACCGCAGTCTTCAATGCACCCTCACCAATAACCCATCCATGCCCTAGGACCATCTATCCAACTCTAGCACCAATGAGAAACCTCAAATAAGTTCACAAACTTTATCTCCAAGATCTTTACCACACACAACCAATGAGCATACAAAAAACGAGTCATCTCCAGTACTAACGAGAAACAAATCGAGTCAGCTCCAATACCACTAAGAAACCTCAATTCGCTGTTTTTCCACACCCTTCATCTCCAATATCTATATCACAATAAACCAAAAAGAATACCTACAAACCAATGAAAAAAATCTAATTGAATTGACACCAAAATAGAAATAAATGGAAGTATAAAAAAATTGATTTGTATAGTGATCATTTTTCATATTCTCTATTAACATCTCAAGGATTTGTGAGCTAAAATTTTAGCAACCATAAAATGAGAAACAAACATTCAGTCAATGAAAAAAAAATAAAACATATTGTTGGTAGTTCAAATAAATTAACACAAAAAATACCTGGTATTGTGACACTTATTCAAGCCTACTCAGAAATCATAATGCATATAAAAAACTAATATGTCAAAGTCAATTAAAATAATATATCAATACCTTGTAAGCACATCTCATCGATCGTTAATTCCCATGATCAAAAAAATCATGCACGTGTGATGAAACTACCCCTACAAACAACATAAAAAATGGGTCTGCAAATTTAAAAATTATAACATACTTAATAAGTATAAGAAATTACAAGAAAAATGCCAAAAAAAACTACCCAAGTGATGCATCTGTCACCAAAAATAAAAAAAACATCAATTCAAAAATATATAAAGTACTACACGCATAAGAGGTGAAAAAATGACTATGAAGAATGGAAAAATCAGAAAAATAAAAAAATAAAAAAATAAAACACATATGTCTCCATAATCATTAGTTCTTCATTGTTTCACATTTGATCAAGTATGAAAGCCAAAAAAACACATGCTACACAAACTTTTTGGTTTTTAGAAAATAAGTGAGACAAAAAAAGAAATTATCAATTTTGAAATACCACATGCATTTTGAAGTAAAACATTTTTTATGATTATTTTAATTAGTATCATCTTGAAGGGCCCAGTGAAGAACATATATGACATTACTAGAAATTTTTTTCACTTATGCCATAAACCTTTGATGTTGATCCACCTATGTTTGATCACTTGAGAAGAAAGAATCAATCTAGGGTTCTGGTTTTCAATCAAACATGCAAGAAACGAACCAAAAGTGAGTGGCTGTGGGAAAATAACACCCATTGGGTTTTCTCCGTTAATGCTAGATAGGGATTCTTAAATATTCGTTCATTTATTACAAATTCCTGTTTTAAATTCTCTGTATTAATGTTGGGGCAACAATGTTTTGTGGATTCGCAGTGCAATGTGGGATTAGATGGGGACCCAGGGCCATGGGTATCCACTAAAGTTTACTCATACATGATTCAATCATGAGCTCAGTCTTCTTTCTCTAGTACCAATTCTTGAGCTACTGGTAATATCGATCAAGACCTATACAATGGTCTTGTCGAGATGATACCCCTAGTTCAGTCTCTTATTGATCAAAAACCCAACTCTTCATTTATAGGATATGGATGCCTGAACTATAGGATCCACACAAAAACTACCTCCAAAGAATCATTTTCTAAGAAGATGAGTTAATTAAAAGTCAAGAATGTATCCCAATATCTTCCCATAAAATAATGAAGGGGAAATGGTGACAAAATGAGGGAAAGCTTAATGACAGTATCCAGAACTGAGATTATTGCTCCTATGCATTAGCAACATAGAATGATAGAGGGGATTTTAATTTACTAAGGGAGAATATAGAGGATTTATAGAGGAAGCTAGTCTAGAAGGATGAGCTTTTATGTTTAGTAGAAATTACAAAGACCCCAGGTGGTCACCACTCAGGCAAGACTTGATGAACTGAAACAACAGGCTGTGGAGAGGGATTCACTATTCAAATCTACTTAGTTAAAGATTTCTGATGCGATTATCAAGCTTAATGAGAAAAAAGCAGCCCTGAAAAAGATTCAGTTGGAGGCACAAAAATCTAAAAGTAAAGTGGAAAAGCTATAGGAAAAGTTACTGTCCACCCAAGGATAAATTTTATTTTTATTCAAGTATTTGATGGTTTGAAAAAGAATGATTCATCACCTGCTACTTTTATGGAAGATTCAGATGCGTTGCCTCAGCCTGTAGATTATCTTCCAAAAATATATGACATCGATGAGATAAAGATATAGTCAATGAAAGAGCCCATGAGGACTTATGTTGATGTTGTAAATGCAATAAAAGATATGTAAGATAAAGAGTCCATGGCTGTTGTAGGGAGTGCAAGGGAACATCTTCATTCTTATGTTTTCAAAAACAGAGACCACGAGAACAATCAACAGCTCCCCTGAGTCTGAAATTTTAATTGGTGCTTCCAATTGTAATTGATCTTGATATATGTTTTGTGATTTTTTGTCTTCAGTGTATGGAATTATCTTTATTTTTTTTGTTCTTTTTTGTTCAAAAAATTTTGAGAATAAGAGTTATTTTAGTTATTTTTTTTATTTTTTCTGTTAGTTATTATTAAAGAATTATTTTTTGAAGGAACTATTCATATTAACATTGGTGAGAGTGACTGAATTTCTTACTAAATCCCTTGCCTATATGACATCATGTTATACCACATGGAAATTAGATATAATTGTGATGGAATAATATTTAATAGATTATGAATCAACTATTTTGAAATGAAAATCTTTGTAACATGATATTATATAATATACTAGTGTAGGTATAAATAATAATGTATCTTCAAAAGGGGTGTGATCTTTAATTATTAATGTAATGTGTGTAGTGCATTACTCAATGGTATTTCTATATTTCATTTGCAAGTTTTACAAGTGTAGGTAAATTTGATGTTGTTTTAATCTGTTGAAGTTTTATGTATACTGTAATTTCAGGTCTTGTAAATAATGTTTCCATACTGTTATCCATACTGATAGTGGCATACAGTATAGATTTATAGAATGTATTCCTAACATGAAGAAGATATAAGGATCTAAGATAGCTTTTAACTATTCTCTATAAAACCACCCCAAAAATTGCAGTGCTGGGAATGGAAAAAAATGGTAACTTAGCCTGAGGCAATACAACGAACACCTAAATTAAAACTATACAAAATCAATGAATCAAAATAAATAAACCTAAGAAACCATTCCCATCATAGAGTACCAAAATGGAGCAAAAACACATGGCAAGGATGAAAATACCAGATCAATATAGAATTTATTCCTAACATGAACAAGTTATAAATTTATAAACATGAAGAACCAAAATAAGATCAGATACTTCAAATTCTACTGAAGGGTGACTGGGGAATCAAATTAGAGAAGTGACATGTGATAGATATCCTATAAACAACCGATGCTGACATGGGGAAATTGAGTATCCTACTAACGGTGATTCTGACAAGGGGATTTTGTGTGAGGAAGCTGATCGGGAACACGGAGGGGATTCACGCGATGATGTCTGAGGCTGACACCGACCGGGATTAGAGAGGGGTGTTCTTGAAAATATGTCCATGATGAATGCTAGATGTGAATAATGATGGGGTTCCTGTGATGAGGTCCACAAGGAACGCTGGCTGTGAGGAATGTCGGCCGTGCGGAATGCCAGCCGCGGGGAATGCTGTCTGTGAGGAACGAAAATAGTGTTGATGGAGGGAGGTTACGGGGAAGGATAGTAGAGTTGGGGGAGGGATGCAGGGAACAACAGTTGGGGGTGGGGGGGGGGTTTATTTTGGGACACATAAGGGATTTTTTTTGCACAGACACACAGACACACACACATATATATATAATGAAAAATGTTATAAATTTATATAAAAATTTATATTATATGAGGATTATGTATGTATGTATGAATGAATAAATATATATATATATATATTACCAATAAATATTACAAAATTATGGATATTTTAATTAATCATATATTTTTATTGTAAAAATTATATGATTGTAATGGGTAATATATTTATATATATTCAATTTTTTGTAAAATATTTGATATTATTGAATAATTTATTGGTAACATATTTTTTTAATGGTAAAATATTTTTTGGTAACAATAACTAATTACAACATATTTATTTATTGGTAAATATATTTTTTATATTATTATGATAAGATAAAGAATTTAAATGTTAGTAAAAGATATGTTGGTATTGAAATACTAATATAAACAAATATATTTGTTGGTAAAAATAATTGTTGGTACCTATAGTTACTATCAACATAATTTAATATATGTTGGAATTAATCATTTTTACCAACATATATATTATCTTTCGGTTATTTTCTATTGGTAAAGGTCACTTTTTTGTAGCGTCTCTTTGAAATAATATCATTATTCTTACTCATCCTCACTGCTATAAAATGTTAAATTAAAAATAAAGAACCATATATGTAATAGAATTTTATTTTCTTAATGGATCATTAATCATCCAATCACCTCTCTTCTCCTTTTGTTATAAAGAAATGAAAACATCATCCGTGATATGTCAGTTCACCGCATTCGTGGACAATGAGTTTTCATTTTCTGTTACCGCATTCATGGCTTGTAATAAAAGTATTATTTTGTTTAAATAATATATTAATGGGTATATTATAAATTATTTTATATTCTGGAACTAATATATAAACATAATATTAAATAAATCAAAACTAGTTTGTGATGGTTGGAAAACACCAAAATTAACTAAACATTTATCATTAATGATTTATCAAATGAATCATTATCATATCAGAATACAAAATTATATATGAGCCCATTTAAAATTTTAGAAGTTAATAAATACCATTTGATTTCACTTCTATAGTTTTATTTCCACTTAGGTATGGGAAGAGGTTTCATGACTCCTCTAGGATGTTGTCTTCTATCTTTCACTTGTTGGAAAACCGTACATCTCGACACAAAATCAGAAATATCTCTCTTCATGTTGTACCACCAAAAATGTTCTTTCAAATCTCTATACATCTTAGTGCTACTAGGGTGTATAGAGAAATTGGATCTATGAGGATCATCCAACAATTCCCTTTTTAGATCTGGTATACCGGGAACACAAAGTCTCTTCCCAAATTTCAAATTTCCATCTTCATATACAAAGTCGATCAGTATCCCATCGTTCACACCTTTAGTCTTCTTTTGAAACTCCTCATCATCAGTCTGAGAATTATTTATCCTTTCTAGTAAAGATGGTTTGGAAACCATTTGAAAAATTATTGATGTTTCACCTTCTATGGTTATTCCCATATCCATCTTTACTAGATCCATGAAAATAGAATCCCTTTCAACTCTCATCTTGTTCAAAACTCCATGATCCTTTCTACTCAAAGAATCTGCCACCTTATTTCCATTCCCCGAGTGGTAGTGTATAGTGCAATCATAATCCTTGAGTAGTTCAAGCCATCGTCTTTGCCTCATGTTGAGTTCTTTCTGTGAGAAAATATACTTCAAACTCTTGTGATTAGTATAAATCTCACATTTTTAACCATATAGATAGTGTCTCCATATTTTCAGAGCAAAGATTACAGCTGCTAACTCAAGATCATGAGTAGGATAGTTTTGGTCATGAATTTTTCTCTATTGTGATACATAGGAAATAACTCTATCATTCTGCATAAGGACACTACCAAGTCCTTTCTTTGAAGAATCACTATAAATTACAAACCCATCATTCCCCAATGGTAGAGTCAAGATAGAAGCATTAACTAATCTTCTCTTCAGTCCATCAAAATATTCTTCACACTCTTTTTTCCAAACAAATATAACCCCTTTACATGTGATCTTGGTTAATGGGTTAGAAAATAAGGCAAAATTCTGGACAAAATACCGATAATAACCTGCTAAAACAATAAAACTTCATTTCTGTAAACTCATAATGCCTGTACCTGATTCGAAATGCTGTTTTCGGAATGTCTTCCTTTTTCACACACAACTGATGATATCCATATCGAAGGTCAATATTTGAAAAGTATTGAGCTCCATAATGTTAGTCAAATAAATCATTAATACGAGGAAGGGGATACTTGTTCTTTATTGTTATAGCATTGATCTCCCTGTAGTCAATGCACAACCTCATAGATCCGTCTTTCTTCTTAACAAAAAGGATAGGGGATCCCTATGGAGAAACACTAGGGTGAATAAATCTATTATTACTCAATTCCACTAGTTTTTTCTTTAGTTATAATAATTCCATAGTGGCCATTCTATAAGGGGTCTTCTATATGGGCCTTGAACTGTGAATTAAATCAATGGAAAACTCAATTTCTCATTCTGGATAATGTCCAGGTAAATCCTCTCGAAACACATCAACATATTCATGCACAATAGGTATATCCTCTATTCAAATATTATTTTCATCACCCATAGTTATTTCATTATCTTCCTCCCCAATAATTGAATTTAGTAGAGATATTGGGGGTGGATCTAGATAAGAATCAGGTGGTGATGTTTCTGCTCTAAAGATAAGGTACTCCTTATCATCATCAAAAATTGTAACCTCCTTCTTATTACAATAAATTTTCACATCATGGTCGGAAAGCCAATCCATTCCGAGGATTATATCAAATTCAATCATGGGTATGACGATGAGATCCACCGATAAAGAACATTTTATGCCCTAATGGGAACTGATTCATAAAACTTTTTTGCGACGATACTTCCCTTAAGTGTTTTGACTGAAAAATCCCTTGTTAAGTCAAATTAAAAATATTTAATTTTCTTAGAAAACTGGGAAGATATGAAACAATGCAATGATCCAGAATCAAATAAAGCATTGGCTAAACTTGAGTAAACCATTAAATTACCTACCACCACGTCTTTAGGAGCTTCAACCTCTGCAGTTTTGATAACATATGCTTGGAATTTGTCCCTTGGAATTTTTTGAGGTAAGTTACCTTAGCGCTTAGGACATTAATTTTCATAATACCGCTTTTTTCTACAATTGTAGTATTCAACATTGAAAACCTCTTTCTTCCCCTTACAATCACGAGTTTGGTGGCCTTTTTCACCACACTTGTAACAGACTCTCATTCCCTTCAGGCAAGTACCAGGGTGTTTCTTCCAACATTTATTTCCGGATGAATATTCAACTTTTTTCCTTCTTACTCTTATTTATATTTCCAAAGTGTTCAGTAGATCTCTTTTTCTCTTGATTTTCTTTAAATCCATAAGACTTAGAGTATTCCTTTTCTGTCTTGATAGTGCATGAGACAATATCTTCATACGATGATAAGGATTGTGAGACTAATGCTCGATGGAGAAATGGTTTTAACCCATCAAAGAATCGATGAATCATACTCCTTGGGTTACGTATATAATCTTCTACATGCCTTGCTAACCTTGTAAAGTTTGCCTCATACCTTGCGACATTCTCATCGTCCTTCTGCCTCAGACTCAGAAATTGACTTTTCATATCTGCTCGATGGTCATGGGGAAAGTATTTTTCTAAGAAAATCTCTTTAAACTCCCTCCATTCCATGTTCGATACTTATTCATCTTCCTTTATGTTTTGGATTAATGACCACCAATAATCTGTATCTCCCGTGAGGCGATAAACTTCCATGAAAACTTTATTTATTTCTCTACTCCCCAAAGTATGAAATATTTTCTCTAAGGAACTTATCCATTTCTTAGATACTAATGGATTTTTACTCCCATTGAACGTTGGTGGTTGCTTCCTCATGAAGTGGTCTAACATTGATCCTCCGCATTGTGGATCAAGGTGCTCCATACTGGTAAGGTTCTTATTAATAACCAGAGTGAGTTTTCCCAGTATGGTGATAATATGATCAACCCCAGTTGCATCACCATCTCCCCTATAATTATCTTGAGTAGGAGGGAAATACCTACATGGATTACATGGGTTGATATCGTTTCCATTCCTTCCACTAGGTTCCATTTCTAAATAATGGCATACACTAGATTAGTTTATGAATCGCAATACATAATTCCAATCTTTTAAAATTGTTAACATAAATTGAACAGTTTATGGATATAATCCATAATCATAAAAATGTTTTCTTTGAGGAAATATATACTCGTAAACACTTCATAATGGTTTGTAATGAAAATGATAATTATCATAAGAATATCCCCTAGGAGTGTCGTAACCAAGAATGTAGCAAGGTCTGTACTCGTGCACCAGTTCCCGTTCGAGTCAAGCTAAAAGCGGTGTTTTCAGGTTTTACCCCTAGGTACATCTGTGCTAGATCCACCTCTACCTACTTGTATCTAGACAGGAATGTATTGCTTGAAAAAACTCACAAAATCTCTACAGTACCAAAATTAAAGTAAGTTCTTCTATACTAATCCTCAAAGTCTATCTTAGGGTAATGTTCTCTAATCAGATTTTTTCTAAATCTAGCTTCCAAGGTTTGTACTAAACTTCCTCTGATGCTAAATATAATTCCCCGACCCTAGTTTCTTAGAGTTGGTGCATTATTACATAACATCTGCATGATACAAGTAATCATGTCCCAATAGAATGATCCGTTTAGTAGCCTTGGAAGTACAAGATACATTCTTAAGTTTTACATTATATCAAGAAATAAAAACATCAAAAACATTTTTTCTGCTTTTTAACACTCTTATATCCTTAGACTATCCCTACTGGTTAACTATAAAACACTTATTTACATCTTGGAAAAACTAAAACATAGAAAGGGGTGAGCTCAAATGATTAGTAAGGATAATAATATAGCAGAAACTTTCATAAATAAGCATAAACATTTAAGGCAATGTATTAGACGAAAAGAAAAGACTTTTAAACATAAACTTCATCATAATATGGTAAAGATGAAATCAAATAATACGATTTACTTATTCACATGGATATTCTACTAGTCGAATAATAACATGGAATATCAATACACTACTGGAAATAAAACATTTACCAACGGTTGAGAAGTGTTGGGAAAGGCTGGACAACCGTTGGTATAACATATACCAACGGTTCTTCCAGCCGTAGGGAAGTAAGCCGTTGGGAAAAACATTTCCCAACGGTTTACACTGAACCGTTGGCATAGGGTGGAGAGTGATTACCCTATGCCAACGGTTCTTCAAAACCGTTGGGAAACCTTTTTCCCAACGGTTTGTAAAATCCAAACTCTACTCTTTCCCAACGGTTCTAAACCATTGGGAAAGGTTTTTTACCAACGGTTTTATAAACCGTTGGTAAAACTAATCCTAGAGTTTCTATGCCAACGGTTTTGAACCGTTGGCATAGGCTCTGCTGGGCAAATCAGCCAGCAGCTCCCCAATTTGGCCAGCAGCTCCAGCTCTCCAATTTGACCACCACCAGGTCTAGTTTTGTGGGTTACCTCTCATTTTTCAATCCAATTATTGTACCTGCAATAAACTAACACATACATATATAAAATTATTGTACCTGCAAAAACCAACTAACACTTACATATAGAGAACAAATTCAAACACGTTTAACATATAATGGTAGAACTATACACATCCATAATTAAATTAGAATTGATAACGTAATTATAAACATACATAATTCATTTATAATTCAATTTAAAATTTAGATGATAATTATATGTGGAATCTGGAAGTCAATTCATAATTTGATCTGTTTTTTGTATACCATATATTTTTACCTAAAGTAATGTCCATTTTAAACATAATTCATACACCTGGAGTGCTACCGTCCACAACGCGCCTCAGATTGAGGCGGGGTTGACTCATACACGTCACATATGACCCCTGGATCGTTGTGCTAATGTATCGACACAATCCGAATGCATTTGATCGGTTTTCCGTATGTCAGTTGATGTTTTTCAATTAAAATGACGTACTTTTGAAACAAAAGGCAGACACTTTGAGTGGTTCCGGCCACACCGCGCCTCAGATTGAGGCGGTGTTGACTCATACATGTCACATATGACCTATGGATCGTTCTCTTAAAGTTTCAATGGAAACCGAATGCGTTTGGTCGGTTTTCCGTATGTACTTAAATTGTTGTCCATTTTAAGCAAAAGAGAGCCACATAGAGTGATTCTGGCCACACCGTGCCTCATATTAAGGCGGGGTTGACTCGTACACGTCACATATGACCCATGGATCATTTTAATAATGTATCGACACAATCCGAATGCATTTGGTCGGTTTTCCGTATGTCAGTTGATGCTTTTCACTTAAAATGACGTCCTTTTGAAACAAAAGACAGACACTTTGAGTGGTGCCGGCCACACAACGTCTCAGATTGAGGCGGAGTTGATTCTTACACGTCACATATGACCCATGGATCTTTCTCCTAAAGTTTCAATGGAAACCGAATCCGTTTGGTCGATTTTCCGTATGTACTTAACATGGTGTCCGTTTTAAACAAAAGAGAGCCACTTAGACTGATCCCGGCCACACCGCGACTGGGATTCATCACGGGTTGGCTCGTACACATCACATATGACCCATGGATCGTTGGGATAAATTATCAACAGATTTGAAATGCGTTTGGTTGGTTTTCCGTATGCCAGTTGTTCTTTTCACTTATAATCCTGTCCATTTTAAACAAAATTGACATAGTTAGAGCGGTTTCGGCCACAACGCTCCTCGGATTGAGGTGGGATTGACTCGTACACGTCACATACGACCGATGGATCCTTGTGCTAAAGTATCAAGACAGTCCGAATGCCTTTGGTCGGTTTTTCGTATGTCAGTTGATGCTTTTCACTTAAAATGACGTCTTTTTGAAACAAAAGGCAGACACTTTGAGTGGTGTCGGCCACACCGCGTCTCCGATTGAGGCGGGGTTGATTCGTACACGTCACATATGACCCATGGATCGTTCTCCTAAAGTTTCAATGCAAACTGAATCCGTTTGGTCGTTTTTCCGTATGTACTTAAAATGTCCCTTTTAAACAAAAGAGAGCCACTTAGACTGATCCCGGTCACACCGCGACTCGGGTTCATCCCGGGTTGGCTCGTATACGTCACATATGACCCCATGGATTGTAGGGATAAATTAACAATAGATTCGAAATGCGTTTGGTTAGTTTTTCGTATGTCAGTTGATGCTTTTCACTTAAAATGACGTCCTTTTGAAACAAAAGACGGACACTTTGAGTGGTGTCGGCCACACCGCGTCTCCGATTGAGGCGGGGTTGATTCGTACACATCACATATGACCCATTGATCATTCTCCTAAAGTTTCAATGGAAACCGAATCCGTTTGGTCGGTTTTCCGTATGTACTTAAAATGGTGTCCGTTTTAAACAAAATACAGTCACTTAGAGGACGACATCGGATTGACCTGAAATCACAGGACAACAATCCCATTATTATTCACGATGTGCACGCACAGACGGCACGTCAATCAGACGTGCGGTCTGCGCGGGAGGACTCATTATGCCTTCTTTAAGCGTTTCGCGCGCTTGATAAACGCGCGTGGGGGGTCCAAACTGGCCGAACGAAGTCCGAATGGCCTGAAATCGGACGACATCAAAGGGTGAATGAATTGTGATGTGTTCGAGCAGACGGCACATCAATCGGACGTGCCGTGTTCCTGCGGTGACCGGGAACGCCGTTCTAGTGTCATAAACGGCCAAAACGGGCATCTAACGGTCAAAATCATAGCGGACGACATCGTATTGACCTGAAATCACAGGACAACAATCCCATTATTATTCTCGACGTGCACGCGTAGACGTCACATCAATCGGACGTGCGGTCTGCACGGGAGGGCTCATTATGCGTTCTTTAAGCGTTGCGCACGCTTGATAAACGCGCGTGGGGGGTCCAAACTGGCCGAACGAAATCCGAATGGCCTGAAATCGGACGACATCAAAGGGTGAATGAATTGTGATGTGTTCGAGAAGACGGCACGTCAATCGGACGTGCCGTGTTCCCGCGGTGACCGGGAACGCCGTTCTGGTGTCATAAACGGCCAAAACGGGCGTCTAACGGTCAAACTCATAGCGGACGACATCGTATTGACCTGAAATCACAGGACAACAATCCCATTATTATTCGCGACGTTCACGCGTAGATGGCACATCAATTGGACGTGCGGTCTGCATGGGAGGGCTCATTATGCGTTCTTTAAGCGTTGCGCGCGCTTGATAAACGCGCGTGGGGGGTGTCCAAACTGGCCGAACGAAGTCCGAATGGCCTAAAATCGGACGAGATCAAAGGGTGAGTGAATAATGATGTGGTCGAGAAGACGGCACGTCAATAGAACGTGCCGTGTGCCCGCGGTGACCGGGAACACTGTTCTGGTGTCATAAAGGGCCAAAACGGGCGTCTAACAGTCAAAATCATAGCGGACGACATCGGATTGACCTGAAATCACAGGACTACAATCCAATTATTATTCACGACGTGCGCGCGCAGACGGCACGTCAATCGGATGTGCGGTCTGCGCGGTAGGGCTCATTATGCGTTCTTTAAGCGTTGCGCGCGTTTGATAAACGCACGTGGGGGGGTCCAAACTGGCCGAACGATGTCCGAATGGCTTGAAATCGGACGACATAAAAGGGTGAGTTAATTGTGATATGGTCGAGCAGAGGGCACGTCAATCGGACGTGCCGTGTGCCCGCGGTGACCGGGAACGCCGTTCTGGTGTCATAAACGGCCAAAACGGGCGTCTAACGGTCAAACTCATAGCGGACGACATCGGATTGACCTAAACTCATAGGAAAACAATTCCATTATTATTCGCGACGTTCACGCGCAGACAGCACATCAATCGGACGTGCGGTCTGCATGGGAGGGCTCATTATGCGTTCTTTAAGCGTTGCACGCGCTTGATAAACGCACGTGGGGGGTCCAAACTTGCCGAACAAAGTCCGAATAGCCTGAAATCGGAAGACATCAAAGGGTGAGTGAATTGTGATGTGGTCGAGCAGACAGAACGTCAATCGGACGTGCCGTGTGCCCGCGGTGACCGGGAACGCCGTTCTGGTGTCATAAAGGGCCAAAACGGGCGTCTAACGGTCAAAATCATAGCGAACGACATCGGATTGACCTGAAATCATAGGACAACAATCCATTTATTATTCGCGACGTGCACGCACAGACGGCACATCAATCGGATGTGCGGTCTGCGCGGTAGGGCTCATTATGCGTTCTTTAAGCGTTGCGCGCGCTTGATAAACGCGCGTGGGGGTGGGGGGGTCCAAACTGGCCGAACGAAGACCGAATGGCCTGAAATCGGACGACATCAAAGGGTGAGTGAATTGTGATGTGGTCGAGCAGACGGCACGTCAATCGGACTTGCCGTGTGCCCACGGTGACCGGGAACGCCGTTCTGGTGTCATAAAGGGCCAAAACGGGCGTCTAACGGTCAAAATCATAGCGGACGACATCGGATTAACCTGAAATCACAGGACAAGAATAAAATTATTATTCGCGACGTGCACGCATAGACGACACATCAATCGGATGTGCGGTCTGCGCGGAAGGGCTCGTTATGCGTTCTTTAAGCGTTGCACGCGCTTGATAAACGCGCGTGGGGGGGTCCAAACTGGCCGAACGATGTCCGAATGGCTTGAAATCGGACAACATCGAAGGGTGAGTTAATTGTGATATGGTCGAGCAGAGGGCATGTCAATCGGACGTGCCGTGTGCCCGCGGTGACCGGGAACGCCGTTCTGGTGTCATAAACGGCCAAAACGGGCGTCTAACGGTCAAAATCATAGTAGACGACATCGGATTGACCTAAAATCACAGGAAAACAATCCCATTATTATTAGCGACGTGCACGTGCAGACAGCACATCAATCGGACATGCGGTCTGCATGGGAGGGCTTATTATGCGTTCTTTAAACGTTGCGCGCGCTTGATAAACGCACGTGGGGGGTCCAAACTAGCCGAACGAAGTCCGAATAGCCTGAATCGGACGACATCAAAGGGTGAGTGAATTGTGATGTGGTCGAGCAGACGGCACGTCAATCGGACGTGTCGTGTGCCCGCGGTGACCGGAAACGCCGTTCTGGTGTCATAAAGGGCCAAAACGGGCGTCTAACGGTCAAAATCATAGCGGACGACATCGGATTGACCTGAAATCACATGAAAACAATACAATTATTATTCGCGACGTGCAAGAGCAGACGACACGTCAATCGGATATGCGGTCTGCGCGGTAGGGCTCATTATGCGTTTTTTAAGCGTTGCGCGCGCTTGATAAACACGCGTGGGGGTGGGGGTGGGGGGTCCAAACTGGCCGAACGATGTCCGAATGGCCTGAAATCGGACGACATAAAAGGGTGAGTTAATTTTGATGTGTTAGAGTAGACGGCACGCCAATCGGACGTGCTGTGTGCCCGCGGTGACCGGGAACGCCGTTCTGGTGTCAAAAACGGCCAAAACGGGCGTCTAATGGTCAAACTCATAGCGGAAGACATCGGATTGACCTGAAATCACATGACAACAATCTCATTATTATTTTCGATGTGCACGCGCAGACGGAACGTCAACCGGACGTGCGGTCTGCGCGGGAGGACTCATTATGCGTTTTTTAAGCGTTGCGCGCGCTTGATAAACGCGCGTGGGGGGTCCAAACTGGCCGAACGAAGACCGAGTGGCCTGAAATCGGACGAAATCAAAGGGTGAGTGAATTTTGATGTGGTCGAGCAGACGGCACGTCAATCGGACATGTCGTGTGCCCGCGGTGATCGGGAACGCCGTTCTGGTGTCATAAAGGGCCAAAACAGGCGTCTAACGATCAAAATCATAGCGGACGACATCGGATTGACCTGAAATCACAGGACAAGAATACAATTATTATTCGCGACGTGCACGCGTAGACGACACATCAATCGGATGTGCGGTCTGCACGGAAGGGCTCATTATGCGTTCTTTAAGCGTTGCGCGCGCTTGATAAACGCGCGTGGGGGGGTCCAAACTGGCCGAACGATGTCTGAATGGCCTGAAATCGGACGACATCAAAGGGTGAGTTAATTGTGATATGTTTGAGCAGAGGGCACGTCAATCAGACGTGCCGTGTGCCCGCGGTGACCGGGAACGCCGTTCTGGTGTCATAAACGGCCAAAACGGGCGTCTAACGGTCAAACTCATAGCGGACGACATCGGATTGACCTAAAATCACAGGACAACAATCTCATTATTATTAGCGACGTGCACGCATAGACAGCACATCAATCGGACATGCGGTCTGCATGGGAGGGCTCATTATGCGTTCTTTAAGCGTTGCACGCGCTTGATAAACGCACGTGGGGGGGTCCAAACTAGCCGAACGAAGTCCGAATAGCCTAAAATCGGACGACATCAAAGGGTGAGTGAATTGTGATGTGGTCGAGCAGACGGAACGTCAATCGGACGTGTTGTGTGCCCGCGGTGACCGGGAACGCCGTTCTGGTGTCAAAAACGGCCAAAACGGGCGTCTAACGGTCAAACTCATAGCGGACGACATCGGATTAACCTGAAATCACATGACAACAATCTCATTATTATTCGCGACGTGCACGCACAGACGACACGTCAATTGGATGTGCGGTCTGCGCGGTAGGGCTCATTATGCGTTCTTTAAGCGTTGGGCGCGCTTGATAAACGCGCGTGGGGGTGGGGGGGTCCAAACTGGCCAAACGAAGACCGAATGGCCTGAAATGGGACTACATCAAAGGGTGAGTGAATTGTGATGTGGTCGAGCAGACGGAACGTCAATCGGACATGCCGTGTGCCCGCGGTGACCGGGAACGCCGTTCTGGTGTCATAAAGGGCCAAAACGGGCGTCTAACGGTCAAAATCATAGCGGACGACATCATATTGACCTGAAATCATAGGACAAGAATACAATTATTATTCGCGACGTGCACGCGCAGACGGCACATCAATCGGATGTGCGGTCTGCGCGGAAGGGCTCATTATGCGTTCTTTAAGCGTTGCACGCGCTTGATAAACGCGCGTGGGGGTGGGGGGTCCAAACTAGCCGAACGATGTCCGAATGGCCTGAAATCGGACGACATCAAAGGGTGAGTTAATTGTGATGTGTTCGAGTAGACGGCACGTCAATCGGACGTGCCGTGTGCCCGCGGTGACCGGGAACACCGTTCTGGTGTCAAAAACGGCCAAAACGGGCGTCTAACGGTCAAAATCATAGCGGACGACATCGGATTGACCTGAAATCACAGGACAACAATTCCATTATTATTTGCGATGTGCACGCGCAGACGGCACGTCAATCAGACGTGCGGTCTGTGCGGGAGGACTCATTATGCGTTCTTTTAGCGCTGCGCGCGCTTGATAAAAGCGCGTGGGGGGTCCAAACTGGCCGAATGAAGTCCGAATGGCCTGAAATCGGACGACATAAAAGGGTGAGTGAATTGTGATGTGGTCGAGCACACGGCACGTCAATCGGACGTGCCGTGTGCCCGCGGTGACCCGGAACGCCGTTATGGTATCATAAAGGGCCAAAACGGGCGTCTAACGGTCAAACTCATAGCGGACGACATCGGATTGACCTGAAATCACAGGAAAACAATCCAATTATTATTCGCGACGTGCACGCGTAGATGGAACATCAATCGGACGTGCGGTCTGCGCGGTAGGGCTCATTATGTGTTCTTTATGCGTTCCGCGCGCTTGATAAATGCGTGTGGGGGGGGGGGGGGTCCAAACTGGCCGAACGATGTTCGGGGGGTTGTTCGGGATCCAAGGAAGAGGGTAGGGGGGCTGTCTGGGGTCCAGGGAGGAGGGTGGGGGGCTGTCCGGGGGGTGTTCGGGGCGTTGTCCAGGGTCCAAGGAGGAGGGTTGGGGGGGCTGTCTGGGGTCCAGGGAGGAGGGTGGGGGGGCTGTTCGGGGGGCTGTCCGGGGGCTGTCCGGGGCTATTCGGGGGGTTGTACGAGGTCCAAGGAAGAGGGTGGGGGTGGGGGGGCTGTCCGGGGGGCTATCTAGGGGGCTGTCCGAGGTCCAGGGAGGAGGGTGGGGGGGGGGGGGGGCTATCCGGGGGGCTGTCTGGGGGGCTATTCAGCGGGGCTGTCCAGGGTCCAGGGAGGAGGGTGGGGGTGGGGGGGGGGGTTCCAGGGTCTAGGAAGGAGGGGGGTTCCCAAACACACAACCACTAAAAGACAACATCCATAAAAATAGATAATATATAAAAACAACTCAACTCCAATACTATACTACGAGTCTAGATAAAACCAAATAGGAACACACCCTCATGTTATCATATTAATAACTCTTCTTGAATCATTGAGAGTCACATCCCAATGATCATAGGATCACTAGCCTAATTGATCACTAACCATGAAACACATGTATGTTGGTCATGTCACCACATGCATCATCACTCATGCCACCATATCAATATATCATAAGGAATTCTCCAGGATAAGACAATATTTGATCACACATCATTCACATTGAGTTATCATAATACAAATTATATTTACATGCTTATGATATAGAATGAATCCACATTAGTAAGACCCACCCCTCTCATAAGTTACCATCACATCACTACAACCCATCCTAGAAAGCACCCTACCGCATACAAATTCACCCAATCTAGGGTCTAATACCCAACAGGATCTTACATACTAGGATACACATCATGGATCACTATCAAAACCATAAAAACATTGACAGATCTCAAAAAATTAGTGCATGCCATCATTACCTCATAGAATTGAAAAAAGGTAAGTAACAAGCAATATATCTCACTACTCCATACTCACCCCACAACATAAGGGTCTCACATTACTAGGGAATAATTCTATCCAATACTAAATGATCTTGATCCATTTTTCATATACATATATGATTCACCTCACCAATTACTAAATATTAATAACATACAAAATTATGATTCCATTTAACTAGAGTTAAACCATCAGGTTTTACAAGGAAATTCTATATAAGTATTTGTTTACACTTTAAATAAAGAACATGAATGTCATGTTAACACTCAACATTGATTCATTAATAAATTGTATTCGAATTTTATGGAAATACCAAAATAAATTAGTGAATCAATGTACCTATAGTGGTGCACATGACCACCATGAAACAATCATAAATTTTTACAAAAACCCTAATAATTGGGAATAACGAAATCAAGAATAGAAGTATATGATTTATAAGAGCTGGAACTATATCGTTGATAAAATATAGGAGTTTAACCTGGTAGGTGCTGATCTGATGGAAGATGTGGGGATTGGGAGGTCCTTCTACAAGGAATCGCTCCAGGAGGACACGAACTGAATGCTTCTGGAATGTGGGGAGGCCGCTGGCTCGATTTGGTATTTGGGGCTTTTTTTCCCAACGGTTATTAAAAACCGTTGGGAATGACCAACATTTCCCAACGGTTCCATAGAACCGTTGGGAAAACAAGATTTTTCACCACTTTTCCCAACGGTTCTTAGGAACCGTTGGGAAAAACCTATCTTTCCCAACGGTTGTATGAAACCGTTGGGAAAACTATGCATTGAGGGGTTTTTCCCAACGGTTTCTATAAACCGTTGGGAAAAACAAGATATGCCAACGGTTCATTGAACCGTTGGTACACAACTGTTGGGAAAGGTCCCTTTTCCAGTAGTGATATCCACTTTCATAATGATGGAATGCATAATGTCAGACTTCATAACTACATAGTCAAGGCCTTGTGCCCAGACTACAAATAAGATTTTGTCAAGGCCTTGTGCCAAGACACTAGTTTGTCTCATGAGACCTACCGATTCATCGAGGAGATAAAATTGGCTCCACCCATAACTTACTAATTCCAATGCATTCCTCATATAAAAAGGTTTAAACATAACATAAACATTCATATTAAAACTAGCATACGAAATACCAATACTTTATCTGTAAACCATGAATGGTGTAAGAATTACAAATCCACTATCAAACATATTGAAAAACCTTCAATACAATATGGAAGTTTTTTATCATAATAAATCAACTTCAAACAAGCTTAAAATCAATCAAAAGATGTTGACATAGATGAAATAAAAACTTTTTTAGAGAAATATCTCTTTCTATTTTGAAATAATTTAAAAGTTATATAATTATAAAAGAAAACATTTATTTTGAAAATATTCTTATAAGATTCTTTGGGAAGCTTCGACAATGTTATAATGGTGAAAAATAGCCTCACCCTCCGTATAAGTTAAAAAAATACAATCTTACTTTAATTTTATCAAAAAGGTTATAAAGCACCTTGTTTGGAAAATGACGAAAAGATTCCTTTGAAAACATATATAGTAAAATAAAGGTATAAATGAATTTAACCCATAGTCTAGTAAATAGTAAGAATGTTTTGAATTACATTTTTATGAAGACACAGATGTGGATGATAAAGAGGCCCCAGTAGACACTTACGTATTAACAACCTCAGATAAATAAAGAGATTATAGAATTAACCCTTACCTTGTAATTTTACTTGGAAGAGGGTACATTAAACTTCTGTATAATAGTTAAATTATTGTTATTAAATTATAAAATAACTATGTACATAAATATTATATCATATATGATCCTCTAATATTGCTTTGTTAATAATATTTTAGTAGTATCATCATTTTGGGTGTTAACTGATCCATTTTCCTTTATATGATCGGTTACGTAAGCCATGTTTGTTATGAATAAGATGTATTTTATTAATATACAAAATGATATTAAGTTCTTAAACATTATTTTTAATCATAAAATGAAAATAATTCTTGAATGATTACGATGGGGAATGAATCTCATCACGTTCGTGGAGACGGTAATCCGTACGCACGCACGAACGAAAATATCATTATATTGATGGTAAAATTGTATGTAATTGGATGTTATATCATATATACCGAATAATTAACATGTTATATTTATTATTTACATCAGTTATACTTATTATTATTCCCATAAAAATAATGAAGTGTTTGATTAACAAACTACACCACGACATGGAGACTGTAAGCCGTACGCACACACGTATGGTGACTTTGTCATTCATATGATGGATATAATAATTAATATGTTTGTAACATTTTTATAATAACATCAAATTATATAGAATATACTGTATTTATTATTTTAGAATGTAAACAACAAAGAAATAGGAAGTGGAAGAAGAAAAAAACTTGAAAGAGGTGATGAAATATTTACCTCTTTTTCGGGTTCTTCCTTTTGATTTGATCAAAATAGCTCCATAGATTGGCTTTATAAAAAAAGGAAGGCCTCTATGATGAAGGTAGGAAAGTTGGGAGGATATTTGGGTAGGGTTTGGCCGAGAAAAATGGCTTTGTAGGTGTGAAATTAAGAGAAGAGTAAGTACCCTTTTATAAGAGATGTGAGGGTCACTTTTGGAAAAGCTTGAAATATTATTTTATAATAAAATAATTTTCGGTTTCTAATGTATAGAAAATGATTTATTTCGAGGATAAGGTGGTTATGGGTCTAAAAAATCTCAAAAAATAGGTTTTATATAGGTTTAGGTCACCATATTAACCGTATCTTTTAGATTTAACGCTTAGTTAAATAGTTTGACATTTTCCATGTCTCTTTGTATTTATATATTATATGGTTAATAAACATACTATAACAAGACAAGTGAACCCAAAGTGGTTCATTATTAATATATATAACCTTATATAAGTTCTTTTGATGAACCTTATATTTTTAAGAAAATTATATCAATTAATAATATAGTATTTGTTTTAAAAACTCAATTATGTCAATTTTGACACAATTTAGTATTTGGTTTTTGTGAAAATCATAACCGAATGATTACTTCAAAAAAATTATTTAATCAAACCTAAAATGTCATATTAACCTATAAAATTAGTGTAATTCATCAAAAGTCTCAAATTACATTTATTTGGATATTTATAATATCAATTATTTTAATCTTTCATTAATAAGGTAATTATTGTATCATCATTGTGTCATAAATAAATTTAATTATTTAATGTCTAAAAATTATAAATAAAGTACCATTATGTATGTAATCGTTTTAGATTTTTAATTAATATTTATAGTTTAATTTATCTCATGTATAACCCTATATTAAAAATGGTTTAGTTGTTAAGCTTTGAATTTAACACTTTTAACTCTTCTTTAAATAAAATAATAATAAATGTCCTAATCTAATCCTTGTGGGTCAAAGGGGATCATATTTTCTTTATAAGGTTGTTTTTGGTCAAATTACACTTATTAAATAGAATTAGGACTTGTTTTACGGTAATTATGATATCATTTTTACCATTAATTACCCTATTTACTTTTAACCGTGGTAAATAAAAGTCAAAAATTACTATTCACAAGAATTATTTTCATCTTATTGAACCACATTTTACTTACTTATATCAACTGTTTCTCTCAGATTTTTGAAATTCAACTCATAGAAGCGGTAAAATTAAGTTTTATGCAAATTTGTTAACGTGCCTTGAAGGTGGGAAAAAGACGTTAAAAAAATTCAATAAAATTTTATACATCTAATTTTATTATAAAATGACTCCAATTAATTATATTGAACTAATATTTGTATTATTTATCTATTTTTACTTTAAATAAATTCTAATAGAATAAAAAATTATTTAAATAAAAAGTCGATTGTAAAAAAATACGCAACGTTTTTCACTATTCATCAAAAAATTGAATGTTTTCAGAAAAATACCAAAAATTCACCGTAAGCTAATTTTGATATTTAGAATCCAAAAATTAAGTCCATTTTGAAAAATAAAATTTATAAAATTTCAAAAAGTGGGTATTACTATTCATAATGACTAGTTTGATTGGTCGTGTTGTTTTAAAACTCTAAGTTGCGTACAATGCAAGATACTACATTATTCAAAGGGAAACATATCGTGGAAGCTTGAGGTGTTACATAGGACATATAAAAAATAGATTTTTAGAGTAGGTATGGCCACTGTGAGTATTTTTAACACCCTTAGATTTAAAAAAATACCATACTAGATAGCATATATGATACGCAACACTGAGCCTAAATGAACCATAAATATTATTTTTTAAATATTCCCATTGTAACCTAGCCATTAAATTAGAGGGTATGAATATAATTAAATTATTTATTAAATATGTATAAAGTTCCTAATAAATATAAATGTATTGATAAATTCTTAGTAAATAACCACTCAATTTTCAATAACGTGATTTTATTCTTTAATAATATGTTTTCTTCAAAAATGGATTTTGTAAGAACCTGGGTTTTTGGAACGGGTCAAAATCACGACCCTATTTGAATTTTTGACTTGATTCTGAGGGAACTGGGAAAATATGGGAAGTTTTGGAAATTTCCAGACTACACGTCGTGTACTCTAAAGTACATGCCGTGTATGGCTTAGGCGTGTACCGATCGTGTGATGGCCGTGTACATAACGTGTGATGACCGTGTTGGAATTTCCTACTACACGGTGTGTAGTGTTTCTCGACACCCCGTGTACCCTTCTTTCTGCGTAACGGCTGAGTTCAAGCTGTGTGTCGAACCGTGTGGAGTGTCCAAGCCGTGTGGCTACCTCCGCTTAAGTCGAAGTATGAAAGAGGATACTACATGGTGTGTTGTACTTAATATACGCCATGTACTTTTATTTTTTATTCCCTTAAATGAAAGGGTGTCATGTCTTATTCTAGAAAATACATTCTTCTTCCCCGTTTTCGTACCTTGATGCTCCGAAAGGCTGAAAAATACTCTTCTCCTAGATTATTCATCTGTTGTTCGTTCTTCAATCTGTCGGTGGCTGCAGGATTGTAATAGTGAGGCTAAACCAGCGCACCATATTCCGTTTTTGATCATTTTCCTCACACATCGCAGTTTTCATCCAAGTGGAATTGCCAGGATTTTATGGAAACGTAGATCAATGAAAATCAGCATTTAATTAGAGCTCGATATCATACATGCCTATGCCTACGAGTCTCAGGTAGGTGGTGTATACCTCCTTTTGTGTTTTTATAGACTTTTTCATGGCGCGACCTTTGGCGCGTTTTCGAGTATTTTGAGCATGACCATGTTTTACCTGCTATTTCCTATTTAATTGTTCAATTGACCTTTGGGATGCCTTTGGGTATGCCTGTTACCTTTTTTTCTTAAGCAGGGTTGGGAGAGTGGCCGTTGCTCATCGAGGAATTTTGGCCAGGGGATTCCAAAATGGTTATAATTGAATTGTATTTTTTAAACCATTGTGTTTAGTTTATTAAACCTTGATATGAATTGTTGGAGGTTTTAATGACCTCATTTCTGGTATGGGGAAACACTTGGTTAGTGTATTTCGACTGTTTAGTTTGTTTTTACTGTTTATAAGTGATTCTTTTGATTATATCTGTAATCTATGAATTGCATATGATGGAACCCTTGCAGTTGTGTTGGGAGTGACCTAGATATTCTTGAGTGATGCTGATCATAGGTTAGGCTTGGCCCGGGCTACATTGGGTGGTTGTGACCATGGGATTGGGCGTCATGGATGTCAGCTTGAGGCAGGATGACTGTCAAGTTGGGCATGTCCCAGGTTACTTGGTTGGAAAGGCCGTCGGACATGGGTGACATGGTCGTAGGGACATGAGGTGTCAGTGGTGTTGTGGCTTGGGAACTATTTTGGTGATTAATGCTCACCCGAAACTTTGAGTAGTGTTCACAGAAAGAGACTATGTGATGAGGTGGTTTTGACCACTCGTGAGGATAGAGGCCCTGTTAGTTACAGTTTAGGTACTATTGGTTTGGGGTGCTTGCTGTAGGAATCCACGTGGAAGGTGAGGAGCCTTTAGGGGATAACATTGAGGCTATAAGGTTGGGGGCAGAATCTCACCATTATTTGAGGGCAGATATCGCTATCCCTTTAGTTATATTATTTGAGGGCAGACATCGCCATCCATCCGCTTACTTTATTTGAGGGTAGACATCGCTGTCCCTCTGGTTACTTATTTGAGGATAGGCATTTCTATTTCTCCAGGTTACTATTTCTTCGGCATGCCTTCGGAACATCGGTACTTGAGACACGTGGTGCCAGGGGGCACATGGTGCCGGGTTACATGATAGAGATTCCAGCATCGGCCGAAGCAGGTGACACTTCATGGTCACTGCAGAGCACCAGTGGAGATTATATTTATTTGTGCATCATACTATTTACTATTTTCCTTATAACTGCATGCCTACTTAAACACTTATATTAGGTATGTACCGTTGAGTGGTATCCTACTGAGACTCTTCTCACACCCTGCACAAGCCCTTCAGGATGAGTGTAGACTTTATGGATTTATGTGCAGGAAAGAGGCCAACTTCAATAGCTAGACTCCATTAACTATTGCATGGATATGGTATGGACCTTGAGGTTTTTCCTACCTATAGTTTACCTTGTTTTTCTGTCTTTTCTGTATTAGCATGCTTACTTTGTTAAGTATAACTACTGTTGGTTAGCCATTGTCACCCTTTTTTTATATCGACTAGTTATAGATGCATGTTTGGTTTGTTTAGTAGTTTCAAGTGGTGTTCAACATACTATTCTGTTTACTTTCCACTATTGCTGTTTATATTTTTTGCTTCCACTGTTTATAGATATTGGATGTGCTTCCGCTCAGCGGGTCTGGTTCAAGTCTGCTGAGTCGTTTATTCTGCTGTATTTTTATTATTATACTCAAAACAGTACCATTATTATCCTCCAAGAGGGTATAGCCACCACACTACACGTATAAGACCCTCACTGCTAGTTGAAAACCTTTGGCATTCGAGGAGGTGCATCTGAGGAAGTAACACGCGACCCATTTATCACTGTTCAACTAGCTGTTTGGGTCAAGGTCGTTACAAAGTTTTATCAAAAGAGTTTTTATAGGTATTTAGTAATAGTGTTTTTCTGGATACTAATGAGATTGAGACTTCTATTTTTATTTCTAATAGTTTTACTATTTGGGATATTGTGTACTGGAGATATTTAGTTTCTGGAACTGGTTTTCTAGCTTATGCTTGGGTGCCTATAGCCCCAGGTACGAGGGATGGATCAAGTTTCCATGGGTGGGAATTGTTGTTTGATTTTTCTTAGATTACAGTTTATATGATTTCCACCTCAGTGGATCACTTGGTTTGTGATGTTATTGATTGTGATATGTAACCCTTGGCCCTGTGCGGTAAGGGATAATTGGACCTTGGCCCGGTATGGCAAGGTGTGATTTTTTGGATTTTGATAGGTACATTTTAGGGTATTTCAATTTCATAACTTCCTGTATGCCTTATGAAGTGATAATATCATGTGAATAATATAAATTTACATGATTTTTATTCTTTTGGAATGTGAATAGTTTAATTCTTGATAGAATTTCTTATTGATTACAATGTTTTATTCCTTGATTTTTATGTTTGAAAAATTACATGTGTCAAGGTATTAGGGTCAGGCACTTGTATGAGCAGGCAAGTACTATAGTTGAGGTGATTTTGATCACCAGGATTGGGAGACTCGGTTATCGAATTGAGGAAACATTGGTTGTCAGGATGGGCATCGCCCGAGGAACTTTTGATACATGGCACTATTGAGGGCTGGTAAGAAGGCCATGAGGTCGGGATGCCATGGCCATGGGTTTTGATATGGTGGAGTAAGGGTAGTTGTTTTATGATGCCTCTTTTCTGCTTTCCTTATCTAAGTTGAATATATATTATTGTATATATATATGGGATATCTGACCATTTATGGTATTCAGCATGTTCCTTTAGTATCTCAGATAGAGTATTAGGAGGGTAATGATACAGTGCCTCAGGTGCAAGATCAGGTCCAGGATCTAGTGCAGTCAGGACAACAGTCTAGTTTAGCAGCATTCAGACCATGGATCGACTAGAAGCTCCGAGCTAGCCTGGTACGTGTATTACAGGGGATTGACCCCATAACTTCATTTAACCTATTGGATGAGTAGAGTTTAGATAATTACAAAAAATTCTCTAATATATGTCAAGTTGTACCATATTTCTTTGATTTTTACCTTTACAATATTTAAGTAAAATATATAGACAAAAATATCACTCTCTCACTTTTAATAACTATATTATTTTATGATAGGGAAAAAAATGTATATTTGGTTATAAATAGTCATTTATAACATAATTTATTTTTTTATTATGGTAATTTGTTTCTTATTTTTATTAATTAAATAATTACCTTAAATTCCTATTCCACACTAACATATATTTTTTCAATTAATAGAAAAACAAAATAAAATATTTGAAAATGTTAAAAGTAATATAAATTTAATGAATTGTTATGTTCCATTAATTTTTCAGATAAATATAATATTCTATCAATTTGTGAAAGTATTATACTCGAATTACATTACTATCATGTTGTATTTAAATTCAAATAAATGAGTAGTTCCAAAAATGACATTAATGATATTTTATAATAAATAATAATTTATTAAATGATTTAAAATTCCTAAAAATAATATATTCATAAAATTTATTAGCATATAGTATAAAATATCAACTATGTTCCATTTATTGTAAAATTATCCTTTTATAGTAACTATCTTGACCCTTAAAGAGTAAAAACTTTGTGATCATGGTAATTGACAAAAAGGGTTAACATGGGTTAAAAAAAAGAGATAAGGGTATAAAATTAATCTAAACTTATCCAAACTTTATTGGATGATGTTATTTAAACTCAAAATCATCCTATATTATAATTATATCATTTTTATCTTTTTTTCATGAAAATTAATTTATATTAATTTAATATTTTAAAAAATTCCAAAAGTGCTCATTCCATCAATTATAAAAGGGAACATCCTATACTATTTTTTTCTCTCTTAAAAATCCATTTAGTTATACCATTCCCTACCAAAATACATTTATCAATTTCTTAAACATTTTTTAGAGTCCTTAGTTTTATTATAAAACCCTCCTAGTAAATCTTTCAGTGTAAAAATAAATAGGGTGTCCGAAGAAGAGGTGTCGTTCTTAAACAAGTGTTTTTGTTTTATTTCTTCTTCCACCTCATTAAAATATTATTAAAAAATGATAATATAATAGAATAAGTTTCTATAATATACTAATATTTTATTATGTTAATTGAATAAACTTTATCCATATCCACCTCCGTCAAATGGGAAATGAAACCATCGTTCGAGTGTATAATGGACTACCAGCTTGCGAACCGATGCAATTCATTTTCCATAGTCACCTCTCACAACTATTTATCATGATAGATTAAATATATATATATATTTCATGAAATAATTATAATTATGTAAAATTAATATATCACATATTTTTTTTCTTGTCCATTCATTGAAAGAAGATAATGTCGTTCATGAATATGTGTGGATTACCACCTCCACGAAGTGATATGATTCATTTTTCATTACCAATTAAATTGGATTGTATATATAAGTGTATTTAAAGAAGTAATTTTATATTTATTATATAATAATTATTATTGAAATATAAAATAACACTTACCTTCTTTCAATCATGATCATTGAAAAATGGAAACGTTACACATGTGTACATACAACTTATCGTCTCCATGATTGAAAAATAGTTCATTTTTTATAACCATATTTCATGGTTGGTTTTAAAATTATAATTAATGTATAAAAATTATTATTATTTAGTGATTAATATTTTTTATTGAATAAAAAAATTACCTCATTGACTAAATTTAGCCTGCTGAAGTCATTTTAGACTTATGAGCCAAATATCCTAAAAACGCCCGACAAGAAATTGAATGATTAAGTAATTGAATATAAAATGATAATAAATAAAACTAAAGGGAAAGTAAAATTGATTTTTTTTCTTACGATTTAAAACATTAACATAATTTTATTATTTAGGAATATAAAGAACATATGTGATGAGTCATACTAAAGGTAAGAGACTTTATTTTTTTAAAAAAATCCTTTTTTAAGTTTCCCATCCAACTTTTTTTCCATGTCCATGTTCTTTTAAATGTTCCAAGAAAATTTTTATTTATGATTCAATGGAAGTTAATGGTCAATTTTTATCATATTTTACCTTCATTATAATGTTGTTTTAAAAAGAAATATTTTTAAGGTTTTATGTAAGGGACACTCTACTTTAAAAACCTCATATTAAAGGTTTTATAGATTTATTTTCTTAATATTTATATTCCATGTACATATTATTATTTTTTTAATAATATTTTTATATAGACATAAATGATTTATAAATAAAATTTATGTATATTTTTATTTTATTTAAATGGTTTTAAAAAGGAATATTTTTATTTATTTTATGTGGAACATTTTTATTTTATTTACAAAGTACTAATGGAATGTTTTAATTTAACGTATATGACATCAAAATTTTTTACCACCAATGAAACCATTATTTTGTATTTGAATTTATTTATAATATTCCTTGTTTTCTTCAATGAAAACCCTTGTTTCATTTAATTAAAAGTATTTTAAAATGTATTTTAAATGGAAGGGATATTTAAATATTTATAAATGTTTTACTTATGGGCGTAAGGGATCTCTCTAAACCAAAATCTTGTTTGGGTTATAACCTTTCTCTATGTAGATCACTTTTAATATCTCTCTTTAATGTTATGGAATGCTTCTAAATTATATATATATGTCTCTCAAATATATATCTATCTTATTATTCCTTACTTTAATGTGGTAATACATGCCTTATGATCATTTATCCAATGAATTCTTTAGGAAATCTCTTTTGATTATGATATGAGTAAAGATTATACAACCCATTTTCTTTTCATGGTAAATTATTATGTTTATTCCTTACGATTTATTTAATTTTTATGGAACACATTGACATGATCATGTTATGATGTGTGGCCCATATAGCACTTTAATACATTGGGTATTTTTTTTTCTCCTGAGACGTTATGTATTTGATTAGGGAGTAAGACTAATCCACTATGGGACTCTGTCCACTACATGATGTTGTTCTGGAATTCTACCTTGACTTATGATTATTAAATGTTTTGTGTTTTTCCAAATTTATTATTTTTCCATGTTATTATGATACCATTTTTTTATGTCATGATCCCATGTTATTACTCATGAAATTATGTTTAAAGGAAAGTATATTCTCCTTTATAAGGGTGAGATTTATAACTTTTTTTTGAAGAAGTTATCCTAAGTTTTTTTCATGATTTCAAATGAACCTTTATGAGTTTTATTTATTCCTTTAAGATTTATTATGAAATGTTTTATGAAAATATTTGGATAGAAAGTATTATTTATTGGGTAATAAAATGTTTATTTTGAGATCTAATTTTAATTTTGAAAAAGAAAAATCTTGTATAAGTATTCATGAACTTACAAGTTTCTTTACTTCTTTTTATATGTACCTTATTGAGTTTTTTGTACTCATTCCACATTTTAAAATATTTTTTATATGGTTTTAAGGATGAGTTGAAGATAAAAATTGTGAATATATATCATGAAAATAAAACTATTTATATCATAAAACTTTTGTTTTGTGGAAAAAATTGATAATAAGAGGAAGTTTCCACTTTATGATTTGATATTTATTTATATCAGGGTGATGACCTAATTATCAAGAAATCTAAAATGTAAATATCCTTAAATGTTTTAAAATGCATTATTGAATTAAAACTCAAGATTATTTTCTTTTTAAGGTCAGGTCCAAACAATATTTGGTTATTCCATTTTTTCTTACTAACTATTAGTCCCAAACTATAAAGGATACCATTGGGGGGGGGGGGGTGGGGGTTAATTAGGGTACATCAATTAAAAATGTCCCATTCCAATGATCTTATTTTATAGCTAGTCAAAAATCAAAACTCCACCTCATTGTATATTAAATTGATGAAGTCAAAGACACATAATTGATTTTCTTGGTTTAACCTCATTGGGATACATCTAAGCCACATAAACTCGATGATGTGCTGGTGTATCAAAATCCAATAAACCACACTACTTGTTTTAAAAATTCAAAGTAGACTCACTATCCTTTTAGATTTACAACTAATCACATAATTGATAATTCACTTCTCTCTCAATCAAGAATAAATCACCACTCTCTCAGGTGAACAGTTTTGATCTCTATGATTCATAACAAGAGATTAGACCTTCATTGGTATACTAATATGACATACCTTCATCACCATGATGATCTCATTCAGTTTCAATTAATAGTAATATCTAGAATTCTCTCTCCCTTGAACCGATCTATCCATTATATCTCTATTCATCTCCTCTCTCTATCACTCTTCTTCTTCCTCTTCTATACATGAGAAGTTATTTCACTAATTCAAGATAAAACACCATGTTTACCTTTATTAAATCCTTAAATATTCTTCATGAATCATGGGTAAATTCATTAAAAAAAGTATTCAAAACCCAATTAAATAACTCCCCATTTAAATATCCAATCTTCCCCCTTTAACTAACCAAGATTTCATAGCCTCAATTTACGATATAACATTTTTTCCGTAATATATAGATTTTAATAATTTATTCAAAATTTTATCTTTCACAAAACACCATAGTGTAATATTTTTTTTTTCAAAAGATAATATTAACATATAAATTATTTAAATTTTAGCCAAAAACCATTATAGACCATAGTTGGAAGCCATGAATTAATCATCTGCCATAATTCCCAGCCTGACACAACATTTTTTATGACTTAACATAGTGTACATTATGATGTGTTTTCCCCCAATGAAAAACCTCTTAAAATTTCTCCAAAATTTAAAAGACTCTAAAAATCCGATATCTAATGATTTCTTGAGTCTTTTGAAAAAATATTATCAAAAAACAAAACTTAATATAAAAAATTTTATTTTTTACTAATGATCGCCCCCTTTGGGTTTTTAGAACACTTTTAACACTTCAAAATGCCTCTTTAAACACCATATTTCTTTTCGATTAGCATATTCCAGATAGTTTAATCAATGATTCATATTTCATTCAATATAATCACACATGATTTAGGATCAACATGGGAAATAAGAGTTAAATGAAATGTTTATCAATGAAACACTTCATTAACCTACTCAATTAACCTCATACTTTAACAACACTAGTCGCATATTAAGAAAATGTTTTTAGACAATTATTATTTATTTCTTATAGTAGTACACTCCCCCAAACTCCAAGATCCCCTTAACCAAGAATTTATGAACTCTCCCCTAATCATTATCAAAGAAAAGACCCTTGAAACACCACCTTTGGAAACACATCTCCACTGTGTCAACATATTAGATAAACTTTCTCTTTGTGTAATTCTACCGCTTTATTTTCAATAAATTACCCCAACCTTTTTTAATTAACTCAGAGAGAACATATTTAAAAGTTATAAGAGATAAAAGATAACTCACTCAATTAATTTATAAGAGAAAATTTACCATTCTATGAATCACTTATTAAATAACACATATTTATTACTAAAAATTGAACGATAGTCAACTTATGGGAGTGTGGGTCACTTCTCCAAAGAATTGGAGTGGATGGAGATGGTTAAACACTAAGATCAAACTAATGAATCTCATGTTTTTTAAATGCGCCTTCATCATATTATTGGTAATTTGAAATTCAGTTTACACATATGATAATTTCACCAAACCTTTCTCAACTTTCTCCTCAATAAGGTGACATTTGATCTCAATATGTCTTTTCTTTGAGTGATGAATACAATTTTTACTAATATTGTTAGAAATTTTGTTATCAACCATAATTATGGTAGGATAATTTACTCAAACTCAAATATCATGAATCAATTACTTCTACTATAAGAGTTCAGTGAATGAAAGAGTAGCCAAAATATATTTACTTGTGAAATGATAATAAAATTAAATTTTTTTATTGATCAAAGAAAATATACAAAAAATATTTAATATAAAATTCACTAATTAATGTATAATTCCTATCATCCATTTATTTGGGCCAATCCATATATATATACTAATACATCATGTTTTGATATTACAATATATAACATTATATAGTTCATATTGCCTTTGATTTATCAAATAATTCATTTCACTACTAGCTTGTTTATTTATTTTGGATAATTTAGATACCATATTTCTTGAAAAGTATAAAACACTATGTCTAATATTAAAATTTTAATCTATAATAAGTTCCTAATTATTTTCATATACTACGTTACATTAACCTCTATCACTAATACAAAACATGCCTTTAAGAGTGCTAAAATTACCCATTTTTAAGAAAAAAATACTTACTATCAGAGTGTGATTAAAATACCTAGGATTTTATCAGCACTAAAAAAGAAGTGATAAACTTAATATTTTTCAGCATTATAAAAAGCAATGATAAAGGGGCATAATTCAGTGTGTTGTTAAATTTACAGCACATTGAAGCTGAAAAAATAGCTGAAAAAAATATGATAAAATATAGAATATAAATAAAATAAAATTTACAACAAAAATACAAGAAAAAAACTATATTATAGAAATTTAAAAAATTATTTTTCATAATTATACGAGTAAGTAAAAATTATCACCAGCATTTAAAAAAATCAATGTTCCTTTATCTTTATTCCCCAACCATCGATCATTCTATCACCGATAAAACCACCCCAACTTGAGAAAAAGAATGAACCTATATAAGGAAAAAATTATTATGTTACTAATAATATAAATAAATAAATTAAATAGAAATTATGAATTTTAAACTATATTTTGAGTCACACTAGGAACACCGTGTATCAGATTGAGTTGCAGTTGATTCTTTCCGGTCACACCATTTTTTGTTCATCTTCAAGAATTATCTCTATAAAAATTAGTTAAATAATTAAAATATAAAAATGATAAAGAAATTAATTAAATAATAGAAGATAAAATGATGAGAAAAAAATCTGATCTCATTTTCTTGGTTGGGTGATGTGATGCATGTTTTAAACTAAAATGACCCTTATATATTAAAAATAAACATTTATAGTCACACTGTGCATCATATTAACAAACAATTTAGTGTTACATATCAAAAATGACTTATGGATCATTTTTTTAGAGTATAAAAACAATCCTAAGGTGTTTTCTCAATTTTGGGTATGTCACTCTTGTTTTTTACTAAAATGACATTTTAAATTGGAAGCATGAAATTTGAGTCATATTGGTCACATAGTGTATTGGTTTGACATGACACTGATTCCTACACATAAAAATGACATATAAATCATTGTAATAAATTATCAAGACAATCTGAGCACATTTTCTTGGTTTTCAATGAGTGCCACACTTTTTGAACTAAAATACCAATTTTAAACTGATAACGAACACTTCGAGTTTTATCAGGAAAATAGTGTATCGTATTGAGGTGTGTCTAATTAATAAACATAAAAAATGAATTTTGGATCATTTTAATAATTTATAAAAACAATAAAAATTTGATTTTTTGATTTTGAATATGTTGCTTTTCTTTTTTGCTAAAATTGATGTTAATTTTAAACAAAAATACACACTTAGAGTCATAATGGTCACACCGTGGGTTGGATTGAGATGAAGATTATTCCTAAATATCAAAAATTAATTATGGATCAATTTAATAAAGTATTAAAACAATCCATATGCATTTTATCATTTTTGAGTATGTCACTTTTCTTTTTTTACAAAAATGTCATTTTAAACTGGAAACTTGCACTTTGAGCCATACTAGTCTCATCATGTTTATGTTTGATGTTATAATTATTAATAAACATAAAAAATTAATTATGAATATTTTTAATAACTTATAAAGAAAATACAAGAATATTTTCTTAGTTTTTCAGTGAGTGACACATTTTTTGAACTAAAATGTCAATTTTACACCGATAACAGACACTTTAAGTTATAAAGTGAACAACATGCATTAGATTATGGTACATATAATTAATACACATAAAAATAACCTATTTATAATTTTTTTAAAGTATAAAAATAATATGAATTCATTTTATTTGTTTTGAGTATGTCACTTGTCTTTTTTACTAAAGTCAATGTCAATTTTAAATAAAATGACACACTTGGAGACATACTAGTCACAATATGTGTTAGTTTTTGGTGAAGTTAATTCATACACAACATAGATGACTTATTAATAATTTTAATAAATTATCAAAACAATCCAAAAGAATTTTATTTTTTTTCAGTATGTCACATGTCTATTTTACTAAAATTAATGTCAATTTTAAATAAAAATACACACTGAGTAGTACCATTATCATCGTACTTCAGATTGAGGTGATTATAATTCATAAACATCTAAAATAACTTATGGATCATTTTTCTAATGTATTAAAATAGTTTTAATGTGTTTTCTTATTTTTGAGTATGTCACTTGTCTTTTTTACTAAAATTAATGTCAATATTAAATAAAAAGTCACACTTGGAGTCATACCGGTCACCCAATGCATTAGATTGAGGTGAGGTTGAATTCTAAAAATAAAAAATAGATTATGGATAATTTTTCTAAAGTATTAAAATAATATGAATGTGTTTTCTTGGTTTTGAGTTTGTCACTTATGTTTTTTACTAAAATGTCATTTTAAACTGGAAACATGCACTTTGAGTCAGGACGGTTACATCGTGAGTCAATTTTTATGCGAGACTGATTCACATACATAAAAAATTAATTATGAATCATTTTACAAAATTTTCAGGACAATAAGAATGTTTTTTATTGGTTTTCAGTGGGTTACATACTTCTTAAACTAAAATTTCAATTTTAAACTGAAAATAAAAACTTTGAGTTATATCGGGAACACCGTGCATCAGATTGAGGTACGACTGATTCCTACAAATAAAAATTAATTATAGATTTTTTTCTTAAATTATATAAAAAATATAAATTAATTTTCTTATTTTTGAGTATCTCGCTCGTCTTTTTACTAAAATTAATATCAATTTTAAATAAAAAGACAGACTTGGAGTCATAATGGGAACACCGTGTATCATATTGAGGCGAGAATGATTTTTACATGTTAAAAATGATGTATGGATCATTTTAATAAAGAATAAATACAATAAGAATTAATTTTCTATGATTTGAGTATTTTAATTTTAATTTTTACTAAAATTAATGTCAATTTTAAATAAAAATACAAAATTGTAGTCATAACGGTAACGTCATGCGTCATATTAAGGTTTGGCAGATTCCTACACCTCAAAAATGAAGTATTTATTTTTTAAATAAGGTATGGAAATAATCCAAATTAATTTTCTCAATTTTGAGTTTTTCACTTGTGTTTTTTTATTGAAATTTCATTTTAAACTGGAAACACATAGTTTGAGTCATACCAATTACATCATGTGTCAGTTTGATGTGAGACTAATCCCAATATGTGAAAATATGACTTATGCATAATTTTACTAAATTATAAAGTCCATATGAGCATGTTTTCATGGTTTTTAATGAGTGAAAAAATTTTAAAAGTGAAATTTCAATTCTAAAATAATAACATACACTTTGAGTTATACCTATAATATTATGTTTTAGATTAAGGTGTGGATGATTAATACACATCAAAAATGAGTTATAGATCATTTTTGTGAAGAATCTAAACAATAAGGATTTTTTTTCTCAGTTTTTAAAATGCCACGGAAATAGCACTTTTGTGGGTGCCCTCAAATGATTAGTGTGATTTTGGGGTAGTTAGGTGTAGTAGAGTGACTGACCAATGTCGTCTCTAAAAGGATGAAGTGAATTAAAAAAACTTTTAGAGGTATTATAAAAATAAAATAAAAGTGAATAAAAACACTACTTGGAAGGATGGGGGTTGGTTATAGTTCATAAATCTAGAAGAAGTTTTCTATAAGAAGATTGTATTTTTTTTGTTTTTAGTTTTGAAATGAATTTCAATTAAAATGACACAACAAGAAGATGTTTTAGACAATATTTAAAAGAAATAATTGATCTAACTATACCTATTCAATAAATTATTTATCATTATCATTTAAATTAATATCCAATAAATTATGGTCTCTTAACTTGTTAACCCCCGAACCCTACGAGAATTAACCTTACCACAAAGATGAAGTGAATTAAACCCTAGGTTATCTTCAGAACATGTAATCGCAAAACCCTACTTTGATTGATGTTCTAAGGATAGATTATGGTTAGTGGTAAATTAAGGAACATTTAAATTCTAGAAATGAGGACTAATTGAGTTTAGGGATTATGTTTTAACTCAACAAATTAATCCCATGTGGTTTTGAATTACCGGTTAAGGTTGCGCTCTCACGGTTCACACGATTCCCGACCTTGCGTGTTTTGTGTAAACTATTCAATTGCTTGATTATTTTCATTTAAATTAAAAACTCAGTTAATATATCATAACATTTTAATTACAATAGATCATTGATTCAAAATAAATTAATGAAGAAGGATAGAGGTCGATTGATTACTAAAAGACTACTTTTCCATGGGTGGCGTAATCATCGTTGAAGCGAATTGCATTTGCAATGATTTATAATGGGTTTAACCCAATAAAGACTCTACCCAAGAATTTCAGACCAAATAGGAAGATTAATATAATATGAAATTTGAATAAAATAGAATAAAATAGAAGAAATAAAAGAATTACAAAGAAATTTATTACACAAACAAAAGCATTAAAACACGATGGAGAAGAAGAAGGCTTCATCGAAGGGATCCTTGCTTCAAGAGATACCCTTACTGAAATGGTTGGAGAATTGAAGTGTATTCACTTCTCCTCTACACTACACTTCCCAATTCACGTCCCAACCCCACCAAATGATAAAAACACCAATTTATGGAGTAGTGGGGAGGCTAGGTTCAAAGTGGTTTCAAGTGTGAATGGGGAATCTCAGCCAAATATTTTATTCCACCGCCCATTTGACCACCAAAACTCTTGAATAATCTGTCCTTATAGAGGGATGATTCATGAAAAATTATTCTTTGAGATCCCCTCAAAATTTGGGCCTGATCCAAGCACAGATGAAGAAGTTATGACCCAAATATAGAACCCATGTCCATTCTACTGAGTCCAGCCCACCAACGACTTAATGGCCCATTTAATCAATCCAAATGCACTATTTAGCTCTAGTGTACTGAATAAAAGTTGTATAAAATTAACTTATGAAAACTTTTACAAAATATTAAGTTAAAATAAGTAATATTCAGATATTTATCATCAACATACAACAGTATATTTTAAAAGGGTAAAACTGGAAGTTTCATCAAAATTTCAAATGAATGATCTAATCCCAAATATTTTATAAATGAATACATTTAGCACAATGTGAAGAAATTATATCATTTATTATCAATAAAATATTCAACAAAATAGTGTTTTATCAACTCCCCCACACTTACCCTTTTTCACTCCTGGACAAAACCTCATATCAAGTAAACATCAATATCAAATCAAAACCAATTTTAAAACACATATCCTTGAGCTCAAACAATTACACACCAAGAAACAAAAGATATCATGCCTTATAAAAGACCATTATTTTAAGTTCTTAATTTATATAATTCATTATATTTCCACTTTATCTATCTTCCCATGCACAAAACACTTACCTCACTTGAATTTTCTCTTATCACACAAATGTCAATTTTTTTGCAATGTCTTTCTCATCCAAAATCATAAAAGGGTCACCATAGGCTTGATAAATTCCTACATAACTACCAAATATGAGTCAAGGAAATATTTTTATCATGAGGACTTTTTAGGGTTGTTCTGTGGCTTTCCGTTGTTAGGATTAAGATGTGAAAAATTCTGAGGCTGAATGAGGAATGCTTGACTCTTTTTGTAGCAAAATTGCATTAATCTAATTTTCACTTAAATATGGTCTCCTCCTGAATCAACATAGAATTTATTCATGTTCATCATCATAAAAAATATATTAATGTGCACACCATTAAACATTTCAGCAGTAAACATTTCAATCTTCTCGAATATGATTTTCTTAAAAAGCTCCAGATAGGCACAACTTTTCCCCTCTATTAGAAGCTCCAAAAATGCACAAATTCTTTTATCATGAAAGCTCCAGAAAGGAACAACTTTCAATATAATGTTTTTCTTCAGAATAAAACACATCTCTTCAGAATTTAATTTTTCACTCGAAGTATCACAAAATGTGGTAACACAACACAAGACAGCTTCCCCCACACTTAATCTCAACTAGATTATGCAATTTCACTTCAAGAGTTGGTTGGATAGGGAAAATTGGCTTGTAATGTGGCTAACCTAACAGGATGTGCATGGATTATAAGGGATACAAGGATTAAATTTTCAAGGTAGGCCATTATAAAGAAAAGGATTCTTTGAAACATGGGCTTTAATACCAAACAAATGCCTCAATCATTTAAACATAAGTACCTCAAACCCTCCAGTATTGACAGGAATAAATCAAATTCTGGTTAAATCAAGAATGGTTTGGTTCTCTCAAAAAGTGAGGTGAATGTAAAGAATATGAAAATAATAGTTTAAAAGCCTCACAAAAAAGTGATTTCAATTATACAGACACTGATATGTGGCACGAGATTCAAAATTCAGTGTACTTTTCATGTAATTACTAAGTATTTGAACTTGAAACAAAGTCATTTTAGCATTAATTTAAGATTAGTTTCATGGGAAAAATTCTTTCACTTATTGATAAGGATTTAAAAATGGTGATGAGAATAATTTCAGCTCAAAAGTTTAAAAAACACACAGAAAATTAAAAAATAAACACACAAAATTTAAAAAACACACAATTTTTTTGTTTTTTTAAATAGGAAAACAATTGAAATTACTAAACTAAAAGGTTACCTCCCCCACACTTAAAATATTTAATTGTCCTCAATGTGAACCCATGAGATTATATATTCAAATGAAATTTAAAATTTTAAATAGGACAAAGAATAAAAAAAATTAAAGGGTTAGGAACAACCTGATGTGATTAAGTGATGATGGGGTCATGTAGTGTGATAGAATCCACTGCATCAGTAAGAAGTCCCTCAATGTATCTCTTCAAACATTTCCCATTGACTATAGAGATCCTTCCTATGTCCTCCTTTGTGATCTCCACTACACCATAAGGAAAAACATTAGTCAAAACATAAGGACCTAACCATCTTGAACGCAACTTACAAGGAAACATCTTCAGTCGTGAACTGTAGAGAAGGAATTTCTCTCCAACATGAAACTCCTTTTGTTGGATCATTCTATCATGAGATGCTTTTAATTTTTCCTTGTATATCCTTGAGTTATCATATGAAGACAATATAATCTACTCAATCTCTGGAATTTGCAGCTTCCTTTGGATTCCATCTTGGGCCAAATCCTTCTTGCATTTCTTTATAGCCCAATAAGCCCGATGCTCAACTTCCAAGGGGAGATGAAACTCTTTCCCAAAAACAATCTGAAATGGGGACATACCAATGGGTGTCTTGTATGCTGTCCTATAAGCACACAATGCCTCATCCAAGAGCTTGATCCAATCCTTCCTATTTTGCGGCACAGTTTTCTTTAAAATCTTTTTCAACTCACGATTTAAAACCTCAACCTTGCCATTTATTTGGGGCTGGTATGGTATCGATGTTTTGTGTGTCACCCCATACTTTTGAAGGAGGGAAGCCAAATTCCAATTGAAAAAGTGTGTCCCTTGGTCACTAATGATGGCCTTCAGTACTCCAAACCTACAAAAAAATTGCGCTTTGAAAATGTCCACAACAACATGAGAATCATCAGTCCTCGTGGCCTTAGCCTCCAACTATTTACTAACATAATAAACAGCAACCAAAATTTTCAAAAAACAAAAGGAACTAGGAAAAGGACCCATAAAATAGATTCCCCATACATAAAAAATCTCACAGAATAGTATGGTTTGTTGGGGCATCTCATGTGTCCTAGAAATGTTCCCAGTGTGTTGGAAATAAGAGCATGACATAAAAAACACATGGGCATCATAGAATAAGCTAGGCCAATATAATCCAGAGTCCAAAACTTTCCTAGATGTTCGTTGGGGTCCAAAGTTTCCACCATAAGCAAGTGTATGAAAAAATGTAAAATAGACTCCAACTCATGATCAAGAACGTACCTCCTAATAACTTGATCACTACACATACGCTACAGGTATAGATCATCCCAAACATAATACCGAGACTGAATTTTTAATTTTGGACTTGATGTTTCTTTAAATTTGCAGGGATTTTAGAGGCAACAAGGTAGTTAACTAAATCTTCATAACAAGGATGCATACCTGAGATGGAATAAAGATGATCATCAGGGAAAGTGTCCCGAAGTGGTACCTGGTCCAATGTGTCATCCTCTAGTATGTGAGTAAGCCTACTCATGTGGTCCACCACCAAGTGTTCTGACCCATTTTTCGCCTTTATCTCAATATCAAATTCTTGAAGAAGGAACATCCATAGGATCAGCTCGGGCTTTGCATCTGGCTTCTTCAAGAGGTACCTCAGAGCTGCATGGTCAGAAAAAAAAAACTACTTTAGAGCCCAATAAATATGAAAGGAATTTATCTAAATAAAATATGATAGCAAGAAACTCCTTTTCCATGGTTGTGTAATTTTATTGGGCTGAATCCTGTGTCCTAGATGCATAGGCGATCACATGTGAACGTCCCTCCACCCTCTGAGATATGACAGATCCAAATGCGAAGTTGGAGGCGTCACACATATGCTCAAAAGGAATCTCCCACCGTGGGGGCTATATGATCAGTGGATCGGTCATACACTTATTTAGCTCATCAAAGGAAGTACTGCAGGAATCATCAAGCACAAAATCATAATCCTTTTGAAGTAATCGTGACATAGGAAGAGCAATCTTACTAAATTTTTTGATGAAGCGCCGATAAAATCCTGCATGCCCTAGAAAAGATCTAACATCATGCACACATGAATGATTTGGTAAGGTTGAAATAATATCTACTTTAGATATATCAACCTCTATCCCATGTTTTGACACTACATTCCCTAAGACAATGCCATGCTCTACCATGAAATGAAACTTTTCAAAGTTTAGGACTAGATTCTTCTCAACAAAACGATTCAACACCTTTCCCAAAATACTTAGACATTCATCAAATGAATACCCATACACTGTAAAATCATCCATAAATACCTCCTTGCAGGTCTTAATAAAATCAGAAAAAATACTCACCATGCATCTCTGGAAGGTACCTGGGGAGTTTTAAAGTCTAAATGGCATTCTTCGGTAGGCAAACGTACCAAAAGGACTAGTGAATGTTGTATTCTCTTGATCCTCCAGAGCAATAGAAACCTAAAAATATCCATAAAATCCATCCAAAAATAATGATGTATTTTCCCAAAGAGTCTCTCAAGCATCTGATCAATAAATGGGAGGGGGAAATGGTCCTTGCAAGTTGATTGATTTAGTTTCCTATAATCAATACACACCCACCAACTGTTTTTGCACCCTCATTGGAACTAACTCATCTTTCTCATTTTTAACAACAGTAACACCACTTTTCTTAGGCATAACCTGAATAGGACTTACCCACTGAGAATCTGAAATGGGATAGATTATACCTGCCTCAAGAAAATTTTCAACCTCTTTTTTATGAACCTCCAAAAGGGTTGGATTGAGTCTCCTTTGTGGTTGCCTCACCGGTTTATCCCCATCCTCCAAAAGAATCCTATACATGAAAATGGAGGGGCTAATACCTGATATGTCTTCCAAGGTCCACCCAATTGACCTGTTGTTCCCCTCAAAAGATTCCAAAGTTTCTCTTCTTGTTCAAAAGATAGATTGTTAGCAATGATAACAGGTAATTTGTCACCACTTAACAAGTATGGGTATTTGAGATTTGGTGGCAATGGCTTGAGTTCCAGTGTAGGGGTGTGGTTTATGGATGGATACATAGAAGGAACTGAAATATGTGCACAAAGAGCATCAGTATCAGAATCGAAATCATCACAATCTGAGAATAAAGCATCAAATCCATCAACATACTCAACAACCATGTCATAATTAGAGTTCACATGATCTAAATCAGAATATGATTCCATTTCAAAATCAAATCTAAGAAAATATTGTTCCTTAGAAATGGGTTTGGAAGTTCTATTAGACATTAAATAAGAACCAATACTCATAATATCACTAAGAATTGGACAATAAAATTCCATGGGGTTTTTACTTGGTGGTTCAAAATGGGAGATAACAAATGCAGAATGGTCCTATGAGGGGTAATTCATGGAATCCATAACATTAAATATCACAACTTCATCCCCAAATTCCATGGAAAGTGTACCCTCATTGACATTTATGATAGTATTTGTAGTTTTAAGGAAGGTTCTACCTAATATAATAGGGGAATGAGAACTTACTTGATCATCCTCCATGTTAAGCACGTAGAAATCTACTGGAAAGATCATGTCTCTTACCTAGAAAAGTACATCCTCATGAACTCCTGCTGGATATGCTATAGCTCTATTTGCCAACTGCACCACTACTCTCATTGGTTTCAGCTCACCAACCTGCAAAGAAGAGAATACAGAGTGAGGCATCACATTTATGGAAGCTACCAAATCACAAAGTGCATCAGAAAAGTGCAACTCCCCTATGGTGCATGGGATGGTGAATATCCCTGGATCCTTGCACTTTATTAGCATTGCTAGAGTTGGTGTAATGAGTGCTGACACATTCCTTCCAATATTTATCATCTCATTTCCCTTGAGCCCTCTTTGATTGGTACAAAGTTATTTTAAGAATTTCGCATACCTTGGAATTTTCTTAATTGATTCAAGTAGAGGAATGTTGATCTCCACACACTTGAATGTGTCCAAAACGTCCTTTTGCATTGCTTCTTCAGTCATCTTCTTGGTTTGAACAACCCTGTTTAGAAAAGGAAGGGGTTTAGGAGGAACATCATTAATCTTTTTCTTACCTTTATATTTATACTTGGGTTTCTCATCAGTTGATGTGGAATTGTGATTTTTTTTGGAGTTGAGGTGAATCCCAGTGGAATGGTAGGTGGACAAGCATAAGTTGTTTGCTTCCCACTTCTCAATGTGATGGAACTGACATTCCACTTGGGATTTGGAGTAGGTTGGGATGGTAGATTTCCAGAATTCTTACTTACCAGTTCATGGAGGGTAGTGGTAATCTGGCTCATTTGAGTCTTCAACTCCCTCAACTCCGAACCTTGAATCTTCAACTCATTCTATTGATTAAGAACAATTTGCTTCAAAAGGTCATCAGAGTTAGAATCTACCTTGTATGGGAGATTCCCTTGTTGTTGGATTGTTGATGTTTGGGCTTCAAATATTCTTTGGGGTTGTTGGAAACCTTGCTGGAAAGGTGGAGGCTATTGGAAGTTTTGTTGAAAAGAGGGCCTTTGTTGTTTTCCAGAGCCATACCTCATGTACGATTGATCCTTTCAACCTTGGTTGTATGTTGGATCAAACTTCTTTTGGGGATATGGTTGTTGTTTTTGTTGTCGTTGCTGATATGGTCTCCCAGGGAACACTGCTGCACAATCTTCTGTTTCTTGGAGTTGTGGGCAACAGTCAGTTGGGTGGCTTATCTCAGTGAAAATTCCACAAGGCCTTGAAAGAGGGGGTTGGGATGTATTTTGTGCCAAAGCAATCTGTCTCACCATAGTTTTAAATTCTTCCAACTTGGTATCAATAAAATTACTTTCAAGAGAATATGGAGTTACCTGATGTACTCCCCTGACATGTGGTGTACCTCGATCGCCAAATTGTTGGGAGTTTTGGGCCATTTTGTCGATCAATGCACGTGAAGCTACTAGTGTATTCTCCAACAATGCTCCTCCAGCTGCAACATCCACCATTCTCTTCTCCATAGGTGTGAGTCCTTCGTAAAAGTATTGGATGAGGAGTTGCTCACTAATTTGGTGATGTGGGAATCTTGCACACAACTTCTTGAATCGTTCCCAGTACTCATACATTGAGTCCCCTTGGGCTTGCTTGCTCCCAGATATCTCCTTATGAATGGAAGTGGTCCATGTTTCTGTAAAAAATCTCTACAAGAAAAGACTTTTGAAATCATTCCAACAAGTTACATCTTCAGGTTGTAAATAATACATCCAGTATTTCACAGCTCCATCAAGTGAGAATGTGAATTCTCTTAGTTTGATTTGATCTTCAGAAACATTTCTAGGTTTAAGGGTTGAGAAAACCACATTAAATTATTTTAGGTGTTCATTGGTAACCTCACCTAAGGGGACATGAAATTTTGGAAGACGATGAATTAATACAGATTTTAATTCAAAGTCCGATTCAATATTTGGGTATGCAATACAATTTGGTTGATAGTTAATATCAGGTGCAACCAATTCTTGAATGGTTCTATTAAGTTCATTATCATTATTGTCAGCCATTGGTTCTTGTTTTATGGTTGAATTTGAATTGATTCCAATTTTAATGTTCTGATATTGGAGTAATTATCCAACTGGTTGAATGTTGAAACTTCCTGTAGAATGAGAATGTCTGATTTGAGCCCTAAGGCTATGTTCAATCTCAGGGTCAAGATCTAAGAGATATATGGGATAAGTTTGTGTCATAAATCAAATAGAAATGAAAAGAAGGAAAGCAGAACATATTAAAATTAAAATTAGAAGTTTGAGTTGATGGTTCAAAGAGAAGTAGAAGAAAATAAAAGAAGAAGAAGAAAAAAATCAGATTGGGTAAGGAAGGAATAAAGAAGAGAGGAAGAGAATAAAATGTAAAATAAAATAAATACCTACAATTGGTTGAAATAATTACTTGACTCCCTGGAGATGAAACCAATTTGAAAAAGCACTATCGTGGGCGCCCTCAAATGATTAGTGTGATTTTGGGGTACTTAGGTGCAACAGAGTGACTGACCAAGGTCGTCTCTCAAAGGGGGAAGTGAATTAAAACAACTTTTTAGAGGTATTCAAAAAATAAAATAAAAGAAAATAAAAACACTATTTGAATGGATGGGGGTTGTTTATAGTTTATAAATCTAGAAGAAGTTTGCTGGAAGAATATTGTATTTTTTTTAGTTTTGAAATGAATTTCGATTAAAATGACACAACAAGAAGATGTTTTTAGACAATATTTAAAAGATGTAATCGATCTAACTATACCTATTCAATAAATTATTTATCATTATAATTTAAATTAATATACACTTAATTATGTTCACTTAACTTTTTAACCCCCGAACCCTATAAGAATTAACCTTACCACAAAGATAAAGTGAATTAAACCCTAGGTTATCCTTGGAACAGGTAATCACAGCACCCTGCTTTGATTGATGTTCTAAGGATAGATTATGGTCAGTGGTAAATTAAGTCACATATCCATTCTGTAAATTAGGACTAATTGTGTCTAGGGATTATGTTTGAACTCTACAAATTAATCCCATGTGTTTTTGAATTACCAGTTAAGGTTTCACTCTCACAGTTCACGCAATTCCCGACCTCGCGTGTTTTGTGTTAACTATTCAATTGCCTTATTAGTTTCATTTAAATTAAAAACTCAATTAATAGATCATAATATGTGAATTAAAGTAGCTCATTGAATCAAAATAAATTAATGAAGAAGGATATAGTTCGATCGATTAGTAAAAGTCTACTCTTCCATGGGTGGCGTAATCATCGTAGAAATGAATTGTATTTGCAACGGTTTATAGTGGGTATAACCCAATAACGCTTCTTATAACGACCCATACATTACATACATTGTTATTACTTCAGAATTGAAGCACACTTATTATAACATATAACAAAACCAAGAAAGGACCGTATAGGTATAGTGTCTTTAGAAACTGGGAAACATAAACAACTGGTTCATAAAGCATCTACTTTGACTCCCATTTATTTCATCATATCTAGAGTCCCTTTTTGGCATATTCTACTTAATAACCTTCTTCCTGACCTGGGGAAATAAAACATACAAAAAGGTGATCTCAAATTCTCAGTAAGGGTAAACAAAAGAAATATCAATCACATCATATATATAAGCACATAACTTTTGGAAATCGTAACCTGCAAAAGAGATCATAATTTCATATCATGGGATAAATCATAGTAGTGAAATGTAATCCCAATAATCATAACCTAAAACATGAAACTTTGTGGCATACACACATAATCATAGAGAATCATTTCTTATTAGTCAAGACTCATTTCCAAGACTATCTTAGTGGACAAAGTCCCTTTCTGAACCGAGTTCACTCCTCGTTTCAGTCCTGTTTCACTAAACTGGTATAACCTACCATTCCAGCCATGTCTATCTCATGAGATATAAAATCATTACTTAATGCATTGGAGGGAGATATAGGTCCCACCCATCTCATAATGATACCATTATTATGTGTTCCACAAAATCATAAATCATACATCATTGCATAACCCATGTAATAAAAATGGGAATCTTAAACATCATGACATCATAAAACAATTCATATAAGATAAAGGAATTCATAAAAATATTTCCATCACAACATAATCAAGTAAATGTAATAATAGGGATAGAAACAGAACCCTATATTATCTTAGATGGAAAATAATTTTGATAAAACACTTGAACTCCATTCTTGAGGAAAATATCCTTTCTACTTCAAAAACATTTTCCTTTCTTAAAATGTCATACAATTTTAAACTAAAAGAAGTTGATTAAAAATAAACTTGAAAACTTGTGAAGTAAGCTTATTGTAAATAATTTTTTAAAAATCCATTCATGCCGTATAAGTTAAAAAAACATTCTTCTCGTACTTTTGTCGGAAAAGTCAAAAAGTACCTCGTATGAAAAACGACAAAAGATTCCTTTCATATCTTTTACTAAAAACTCAAAGAATGGTAAAATTGGATATAAACTATTGTATAGGGATATAAATATTACATATTGAGGAAACATGGATGTGGATGATAAAATACACCCCAGTAAATACCAAAGTATAAACAATCTCGGATAAAAATGAGATTGTGATATTTCCCTTACCTTAGGTACGATATGCTCTGTACGTGTCCGAACCTCCTGTATAATGATTTAAATAATGTTATTGACTTATTCCAGAATCATACATATTTTTATGATATCATATTTGGTCATATTCGTAGCTTCTTAGTAGTAATATTTCATTGCTACTTGTTATTCGGGTGTTTATAACTTTTTGTTCTTATGCGTGTTTTGTCGAATAAATTCTTATTAATCTCTTTAGGTTATAGATACCTCATTACAAGAATGGTATTAGTGTAATATATATCATATTAATTCATTCAATTCATTTATATAATCATTATGAAATGAAGATCATGTAGAATGAGTCGCATCACATCGTGGAGACGGTATTCCATACGTACGCACGAGTGATGATATCGTTCCTATGATCATGGAATTGTATTGGAGTGTATGTATACTATTTCATAATCCGTATCACTTTATAATAGTCATATATAGTCATTATTTACACCATTATACCCATCCAAGTAAGGTGGTGGTGGAAAATAGATTACACCACGGCGTGGAGACGGTATTCCGTACGTACGCACGCGTGGTGATTTATTTTTCTGTAGGATGGATAGATGGTGAAATAGGGTTGTTTCATACTTATAATAAGATATCAGTATATGAGTGATACTGATGTCATTACTTCATAATGAAACAACTAAAGAAGAAGAAGTGGAAGAAGAAATAAAGATGAAAGAATCGGTAACGGAAATTACCACTTCTTTCAAGCGCCTCTTTGAGACCTCCTCTTAGGGCACTAAAATTGGTCTTTGAGGAAGACCAAAACCTCTAGGATGTTTATAGGGAAGTGGAGAGGAGAAATTGGTAGGGTTTGGCCGAGCTTGAAGGCTCAAAGTGGTGTGAGGAAGAGGGGTAGGAGGTGCCCTTTTATAAGGGAGGAGAGGGGCTCCTTTGGAAAAACTAAAAATATTATTTTATTATAAAGTCAAGTTCGGTTTTAAATATCTCCAAATTGATTTATTTCGAAGCTAAGGTTGGGATGGGTCTAAATAATCTCATCAAATAGAATTTAGACAAGTTTATGTTCCTATTTTAACCTTATCATTTAGATTTAACATTAAGTTAAATAATTTTACTTTTACCGTGTCTTCTTGTGTTCTTATACTATAAGGTTAATAAACTTACTATAATCAGCCAAACGAACCCCAAGTTGTTTATTATTAATATATATAACCTTATCTAAGTCATTGGGCCGAAGCATAGATTTTTAGGAATAAAATAACAATTACTAATATAATATTTGTTTTAAAAACTATTTTATGTCAATTTTGACACTATTTATTAATTAATTTTTGTGAAAATAATAACAGAATGATTAGTTCGAAAAAAGTTAATTAAATCAATAATAACATGTCATATTAATCTAGGAAATTAGTTTAATTCATAAAAAGTCTCAAATTACATTTATTTTGGGGTTTATAACATCAATTATGTCAATATTTCATTAATAAGATAATTACTGCATCATATTTGTGTCATAAATAAATTAAATTATTTAATGTCTAAAAATTACAAATAAAATACCATTATGTAGGAAATCTTTTTAGATTTCTAATGAATATTTATAGTTGAATTTATCTTATGTATAACCCCATATTAAAAATTATTTACTTATTAAACTTTGATTTTAACTATTTTAACCCTTCTTTAAATAAATTAATAATAAATGTCCTAATCTAATCCAAGTGGGCCTAAATGGTCATATTTTATTCCTAAAGTTTTTTTTGGTCGAATTACACTTGTCCAATAGAATTAGGACATGTGTTAGGGTAATAATAATATCATTTGTACCCTTAATTACCCTATTTACTTTTAACCGTGGTAAAACGTTACTATTCATCAAAAAATTATTTTCATATCATTGAACCACATTTTACTTACTGAAATCAACCGTGTCTCTTAGATTTTCAAAATTCCACTCACAGAAGTGGTACAATTAAGTTTTATGAAAAATTCAGTTTTTTAACTACCACTTAGTGGTTTCACTATTCATCAAAAATTGAAAGTTTTTAGAAAAATACCAAAACTTCACCCTAGGCTAATTTCGATATTCCGAATCCAAAAATGAAGTCCATTTTGAAAAATAAAATTTATAAAATTTCAAAAAGTGGTTATTAATATTCATAACGGCTAGTTTTAATAATATTTTAATAGTATATCATTATTTAGTGAAACTCAGTATTGCGTACGACACAAGCTATCGAGGAAGGCCGCAGTTGCGTGTAAAGCAAGCCAAGCTAGTGTTGTGTGGAGTGAAATATTTTTTTGATGATTTATATAACATAAAAAAACAAAATATTTCACATAAAAGTCTCGGGTGTTACATTCTACCCCCCTTAAAATGAATTTCGCCCTCGAAATTCGTCACTTTGTAACAAACAGATGAGGATACCTCTCCCTAGTCATATCCTCAAGCTCCCATGTAACTTCTTCTAATTGGTGGTTCCTCCATTAAACTTTCACCAATCGAGTGGTCTTGTTTCATAGGACTTTTTCGCTACGATCCAGAATCTCTATTGGTTGTTCTTCATAAGAAAGATCTTGCTCCAATGGTACAACTTCTGAGCTGAGTACATGTGAAGGATCAGGTATGTACTTTCTCAGGAGAGATACATGGAACACTTTGTGAACTTGAGAGAGATTCGGTGGAAGTGCCAATCAGTAAGCTACCTTCCCAACACGATCCAGTATTTCAAAAGGACCGATATATCTGGGGCTCAACTTCCCCTTCTTTCCAAATCTCATAACCCTCTTCCAGGGAGATATTCGTAAGAACACTTTATCACCCACTTCAAACTCTAGGTCTTTTCTTCGGTTGTCGGCATAACTTTTCTGTCGACTCTGAGCTGCTCTTATGTGTTGTTGAATACATCTGACCTTTTTTTCCATTTCATCAACGAGATCGGGTCCTAATAGCTTTCTTTCCTCAACTTCATCCCATCAAGTTGGAGTCCTGCATTTCTTTCCATAGAGAGCTTCATAAGGAGCCATCTGAATACTGGAATGAAAGCTATTATTATAAGAAAATTCCACCAAAGGTAGGTGTTGATCCCAACCACCTTTGAAATCCATAGAGCAAGCTCTCATCATATCTTCTAGAGTTTGAATTGTTCTCTCAGACTGACCGTCTGTCTGAGGATGATAAGCAGTGCTGAAACTCAACTCTGTATCCAGAGTATGCTGAAGACTTTACCAGAACTTCGAGGTAAATCTCAGATCCCGATCAGATATAATAGAAATCGGTACTCCATGCAATCTTACCACTTCCTTTACATATATCCTGGCAAGCTGATCCAGAGAGAAATCCTCTCTAATAGCAATGAAGTGTGCGGAATTTGTAAGACGATCAACTATGACCCAGATAGCATTATTGCCTTTGGATGTTTTAGGAAGTCCTGTGAAAAAGTCCATAGTGATGTTTTCCCATTTCCATTCGGGTATGGGTAATGGTTGTAACATCCCCTTAGACTTCTGTCTCTAAGCTTTAACTTGCTGACAAACCAAGCATCGAGAGACATATTCAGCAACATCTCTTTTCATGCCATCCCACCAGAAGTACTCTTTCAGGTCCCTATACATCTTCGTGCTTCCAGGATGAATAGAGAATGAAGAACTATGAGCCTCATCCAGCAGCTCCTTCTTTAATTCAGGGATGGGAGGAACACAGACCCGATTCCTGAACTTTATTATCCCATCACAATCAAGGTTGAATTCAGGAACATTTCTCACCATATTTTGTAACTCAACATCTTCTTTCTGTGCCTCTTTAATCTTCACATGTATAGATGGTTGAACATTTATTTGAGAAAGATACGATTTTCCCCATTCATTATAATTCCAAGATCCATCCTTTGTAAATCCATAAATATTGGATCTTTTTTGATCCTCATCATGGATAAACTAGCATGGTCTTGTCGACTTAATGCATCTGCCACCTTGTTTGCTTTCCTAGGGTGGTAATGGATTGAGCAGTCGTAATCCTTAATCAGCTCCAACCATCTTCTTTGGCGCATATTCATCTTCTTTTGTGTGAAAATATACTTTAAACTTTTATGATCAGTATAAATATCACACCTTTCACCATAAAGGTAATGTCTCCAAATCTTTAATGCAAAGATTACCTTAGCTAACTCCAAATCATGTGTTGGGTAATTTTTCTCATGGATTTTCAACTGTCGTGAGGCATATGCTATCACCATATCATTTTGCATAAGAACACACCCCAATCCCTTCTTGGATGCATCACTGTAGATCACAAACCTTTCTCCACTATAAGGCAGTGTGAGCACTGGTGCACTGGATAACCTTCTTTTCAACTCCTTGAAATTCTCTTCACATTCCTCCGTCCAAACAAACTTAACTCCTTTCCGAGTCAACTTGGTGACTAGATTAGATAACCGTGAAAAATCTTTCACAAAACGTTGATAATATCCAGCCAAACCAAGAAAACTTCGGATCTTGGTTACTGTTGTTGGTCTCGACCATCTTTCGATAACCTTTGTTTTTACTGGATCCATAGATATCCCTATTTTGAGATTATGTGACCCAAAAATGAAACTTTTTGAAGCCAAAATTCACAGTTGGTAAATTTGGTATAAAGCTTCTCCTTTCTCAGGGTCTTCAATATAATTCTCAAGTGATCTTCATGTTCTTCCTTGCTCTTTGAATAGACAAGAATATCGTCTATAAAGACTACCACAAACTGATCGAGATAGTCTCTAAAGACTCTATTCATTAGATCCATGAAGATAGCAGGGGAATTAGTAAGACCAAATGGCATCACTATAAATTCATAGTGTCCATACCTTGTACGGAAAGCCGTCTTTGGTATATAATCCCTTTTGAACCTTAATTGATGATACCCTGAACGAAGATCAATCTTGGAAAAGTATTGAGCTCCGTGTAGTTGGTCAAATAGGTCATCAATACGTGGGAGAGGATATTTGTTCTTGATAGTGATCTTGTTAAGTTCTCGATAATCAATGAAGAGTCTCATTGATCCATCTTTATTCTTAACAAATAGACAGGTGCTCCCCAAGGTGACGCACTAGGGCGTATAAACCCCTTATCAAGATTCTCTTGGAGTTGCTTCTTCAATTCCTGCAACTCAATTGGGGCCATTCTATAAGGTGTCTTTGAAATAGGAAAATCACCCCGTACGAGTTCTATTGAAAACTCAACTTCACGATTCGGTGGAAGACCCAGTAATTACTCCAGAAAGACATCATCAAACTCCCGTACAATGGGAATATTCTTAATCGCGAGTTTCTCACGAACCATTTGAGATAAATAACCTTCATTTAGTGGAATCAATACCCATAAAATGGAATAAATTTCCACTGGAAGGTTATGTTCATCCTTGCATCGATAGACGATCATAGATTGATCTGGAATATAAAATGTGACTTCCCTTCTTTGGAAATTGATATGTGCTCCATGTAGAGAAAGCCAATCCATGCCAAGAATCACATCAAATTCCACTATAGGAAGGATCACAAGATTTGCAGGAAGCGCTTTCCCACAAACTTCAATCAGAGAAGAATTATAAACTTTTGATGCGACGGTTGTGCCATTAGGTGTTGTCACAGCTAACTCAACATCTAATTGTTGAGGTAATACGGTGATTCCCTTAGATAATTCTTCAGAAATAAAGGAGTGGGTGGATACAGAATCAAATAAAACATTTGCTACTTTAGAGTGGATGGTTAGTGTACCTTTCACCACATCGTTATCATACTCCACATCGCTGATAGAGATTTCATGTGACTTTCCTTTGTCTTTAGACTTAAGAGTTTTTTGACGTCGACCATCATCATCAGCCCTTGGATTAGGGAATTTATTGGCATAATGTCCCATCTCCTTTCACTTGAAACATTGAAGTGTAGTAGGTTCATTATGTGTATCCCTTCCTTTGTTTGCATCATTAGACATCTTCTTCCCATCATCGTGGCATTCAAATGCCCGATGACCTTCCTTTCCACATTTGAAATATTTACTTGTCCCTTTAATACAACTCCCTCCATGTTTCTTTCCACACTTTGAGCATAAGGGAAAGATCATATTCTTTTCAGTGTGCTCTTTAGATTTTCCTTTGAATTCCATTTTTCTCTTCTTATCAAACCCATATGACTGATGGGTTACTCCAATTTCCATCTCAAATTTGAGAGCACATCGAACGATTTCCTCAAAGCTATTGAAGTCCCTTATGGCTAAGGCCCTTCGAAGACTTGGTTTTAAGACACTAAAGAATCGATCGATCTTACTCTCAGGTTGGATAATAATACCAGAATCATACCTTGCAAGTCTTGTAAAATTTGCTTCATAGGTACCAACAGATTCATCATCCTTTTGCTTCAGTTCAAGAAACTCTTTCTCCATCTTTTTTCAGAGAATACATGGGAAGTACTTATTGATAAATAAGTTCTTGAACTCGTCCCATTCCATGGACTCAATTTCATCCCTTTTCCTCGTATTCTTAATAAGATTCCACCATTGATCAACATCACCTTCCAAACGATACGCTGCTAAGATGACTTTATCATGCTCAGAACATTGAAGAACTGAAAATATCTTTTCAGTAGTACTAATCCATTGTTCAGCAACAAATGTATCAGTAGACCCGCTGAATGAAGGTGGACGCTGTCTCATGAAGGATTCAACAGAATGTTGCTCCTTCCTTTGCTCGTTTGGAAGTCCTGCATGATTCATAACTTGAGAGAGTTGTGTGAGAATGGATACAAGATTTTTCATTCCAGCTCCCATAACGTTTGGTTGCTCAGGGGGACAATCATTGCATTGCCCGTCGCATTCCGCATTAACACGGTTCCTTCGGGTACCACCCATTGACTAAAACCGAGAAGAATAGTGTGATCAACCATAATTATAATAGGAAAACCACATAATCAAGAATAAAATTTCACACTTAAGGTCTTATCCTAGGTTATTCATGGACATTTCTAAAACACTAAGATTGTGTTCTATGCTTATACTTATCCTTAGGGTTCTTACTAAGGCTTTTGCATCCCACTTTCCAAAGGCTGACTATACCTTTCCTCTGATACCAACTATAACGACCCATACTTTACATACATTGTTATTACTTTAGAATTGAAGCACACTTATTACAACATATAAAAAAACCAAGAAAGGACCGTATAGGTATAGTGTCTTTAGAAACTGGGAAACATAAACAACTGGTTTATAAAGCATCTAATTTGCCTCCCATTTATTTCATCATATCTAGAGTCCCTTTTTGGCATATTGTACTTAATAACCTTATTCCTGACCTGGGGAAATAAAACATACAAAAGGGTGAGCTCAAATGCTCAGTAAGGGTAAACAAAAGAAATATCAATCACATCATATACATAAGCACATAACTTTTGGAAATCATAACCTGCAAAAGAGATCATAATTTCATATCATGGGATAAATCATAGTAGTGAAATGTAATCCCAATAATCATAACTTAAAACATGAAACTTTGTGGCATACACAAATAATCATAGAGAATCATTTCTTATTAGTCAAGACTCATTTCCAAGACTATCTTAGTGGACAAAGTCCCTTTCTGAACCGAGTTCACTTCTCGTTTCAGTCCTGTTTCACTGAACCGGTATAACCTACCGTTCCAGCCATGTCTATCTCATGAGATATAAAATCTTTACCTAATGAATTGGAGGTATATATATGTCCCACCCATCTCATAATGATACCATTCTTATGTGTCCCACAAAATAATAAATCATACATCATTGCATAACCCATGTAATAAAAATGGGAATCTTAAACATCATGACATCATAAAACAATTCATATAAGATAAAGGAATTCATAAAAATATTTCCATCACAACATAATCTAGTAAATGTAATAATAGGGATAGAAACAGAACCCTATATTATCTTAGATGGAAAATAATTTTGATAAAACACTTGAACTCCATTCTTGAGGAAAATATCCTTTCTACTTCAAAAACATTTTCCTTTCTTAACATATCATAAAATTTTAAACAAAAAGAAGTTGATTAAAAATAAACTTGAAAACTTGTGAAGGAAGCTTCTTGGAAATAATGTTTTAAAAATCCATTCATGCCGTATAAGTTAAAAAAACATTCTTCTCGTACTTTTGTCAGAAAAGTCAAAAAGTACCTCGTATGAAAAATGACAAAAGATTCCTTTCATATCTTTTACTAAAAACTCAACGATGGGTAAAATTGGATATAAAATATTGTATAAGGATATAAATATTACATATTTATGAAACATGGATGTGGATTATAAAATACACCCCAATAAATACCAAAGTATAAACAATCTTGGATAAAAATGAGATTGTGATCTTTCCCTTACCTTAGGTCCGATATGCTTTGTACGTGTCCGAACCTCCTGTATAACGATTTAAATAATGTTATTGACTTATTACAGAATCATACATATTTTTATGACATCATATTTGGTCATATTATTAGCTTCTTAGTAGTAGTATTTCATTGCTACTTGTTATTCAGGTGTTTATAACTTTTTGTTCTTATGCGTGTTTTGTCGAATAAATTCTTATTCATCTATTTAGGTTATAGATACCTAATTACCAGAATGGTATTAGTGTAATATATATCATATTAATTCATTAAATTCATTTATATAATCATTATGGAATGAAGATCATGTAGAACGAGTCACATCACATCATGGAGACGGTATTCCGTACATACGCATGAGTGATGATATCGTTCCTATGATCGTGGAATTGTATTGGAGTGTATGTATACTATTTCAGTATCAGTATCAATTTATAATAGTAATATATAGTCATTATTTACACCATTATACCCATCCAAGTAAGGTGGTGGTGGAAAATAGATTACACCACGGCGTGGAGACGGTATTCCGTACGTACGAACGCGAGGTGATTTCTTTTTCCGTAGGATGGATAGATGGTGAAATAGGATTGTTTAATAATTATAATAACATATCAGTATATGAGTGATACTGATGTTATTAATTCATAATGAAACAACTAAATAAGAAGAAGTGTAAGAAGAAATAAAGATGAAAGAATCGGTAACAGAAATTACCTCTTCTTTGAAGCGCCTCTTTGAGACCTCCTCTTAGGGCACTAAAATTGGTCTTTGAGGAATACCAAAACCTCTAAGATGTTTCTAGAGAAGTGGAGAGGAGAAATTGGCCGGGTTTGGCCGAGCTTGAAGGCTCAAAGTGGTGTGAGGAAGAGGGGGAGGAGGTGCCCTTTTATAAGGGAGGAGAGGGGCTCCTTTGGAAAAACTAAAAATATTATTTTATTATAAAGTAAAGTTCGGTTTTAAATAGATCCAAATTGATTTATTTCGAAGATAAGATGGGGATGGGTCTAAATCCTCTCATACAATATAATTTAAACAAGTTTAAGTTCCTATTTTAACCTTATCATTTAGATTTAACATTAAGTTAAATAATTTTACTTTTACCGTGTCTTCTTGTGTTCTTATACTATAAGGTTAATAAACTTACTATAAGCAGACAAACAAACCCCAAGTTGTTTATTATTAATATATATAACCTTATCTAAGTCATTTTGCCGAACCTTAGATTTTTAGGAATAGAATAACAATTACTAATATAATATTTGTTTTAAAAACTATTTTATGTCAATTTTGACACTATTTAGTAATTAATTTTTGTGAAAATAATAACAGAATGATTAGTTCTAAAAAAGTTAAATAAATAAATACTAACATGTAATATTAATCTTGAAAATTAGTGGAATTCATAAAAAGTCTCAAATTACATTTATTTTGGTGTTTATAACATCAATTATGTCAATATTTCATTAATAAGATAATTACTGCATCATCTTTGTGTCATAAATAAATTAAATTATTTAATGTCTAAAAATTACAAATAAAATACCATTATGTATAAACTCTTTTTAGATTTCTAATGAATATTTATAGTCGAATTTATCTTATGTATAACCCCATATTAAAAATGATTTACTTATTAAACTTTGATTTTAACTATTTTAACCCTTCTTTAAATAAATTAATAATAAATGTCCTAATCTAATCCAAGTGGGCCTAAATGGTCATATTTTATTCCTAAGTTTGTTTTTGGTCTAATTACACTTGTACAATAGAATTAGGACATGTGTTAGGATAATAATAATATCATTTTTACCCTTAATTAACCTATTTACTTTTAACCGTTGTAAAAAGTTACTATTCACCAAAAAATTATTTTCATCTCATTGAACCACATTTTACTTACTGACATCAACCGTGTCTCTCGGATTTTTGAAATTCCACTCACAGAAGTGGTAAAATTAAGTTTTATGAAAAATTCAGTTTTTTAACTACCACTTAGCGGTTTCACTATTCATCAAAAATTGAATGTTTTCAGAAAAATACCAAAATTTTACCCTAGGCTAATTTCGATATTCCGAATCCAAAAATGAAGTCAATTTTGAAAAATAAAATTTATAAAATTTCAAAAAGTGGTTATTACTATTCATAACGGCTAGTTTTAATAATATTTTAATAGTATATCATTGTTTAGTGAAACTCGGTATTGCGTACGACGCAAGCTATCGAGGAAGGCCGCAGTTGCGTGTAAAGCAAGCCAAGCTAGTTTTGTGTGTAGTGAAAGATTTTTTTGATGATTTATATAACATAAAAAAACAAAATATTTCTCATAAAAGTCTCGGGTGTTACACTTCTACTCAAGAATTCCAGACCAAAGAGGAAGATTAAGAGAAGAAGAAATTTGAATAAAACAGAAGAAAATAGAAGAAATAAAATAAGTACAAAGAAATTTATGACACAAACAAAAGCTTTACAACACGAAGGAGAAGAAGAAGGCTTCGTCGAAGGAATCCTTGCTTTAAGAGATACCCTTATTGAAATGGTTGGATAATTGGAGTGTATCCACTTATCTGCTACCCTCAACCTCCCAATTCATGTCAAAACCCCCAAAAATGAGAAAAACACCAATTTATAGAGTGGTGGGGAGGCTAGGTTCAATGTGGTTTCAAGTGTGAATGGGGAATGTCGGTTAAATATTTTATGCCATTTTGAACCGCCTATTTGACCACCAAAAATCATAAATAAACTGTCCTTACAGAAGGATGATTCGTGATAAAATGAGTCATCAATCTCCTCTCAAAAGTTGGGCCTTATCCAATCCCGGATGAAGAAGTTATGACCCAAATAAAGAACCCATGTCCATTTTTCCGAGTCCAGCCCACCATTGACTTAATGTCCCATTTACTCCATCCAAATGCACTCTTTAGCTCTAGTGTCCTGAATAAAAGTTATAGAAAATTAAATTAGGAATACTATTACCAAATACTAAGTTAAAATAATAAATATTAAAATATGCATCTTCAACATACTACAGTACATTTTAAAAGGGTAAAACTGGAATTTTCATCAAATTTTCAAATGAATGATCTAATCCAAAATATTTCATAAATGAATATATTTAACACAATGTGAGTAAATTATATCATTTATTATCAATAAAATATTCAAAAAAATAGTGTTTTATCAGCCACTTGTCTTTTTTTCTAAAATTAATTTCAATTTTAAATAAAAAGACAAACTTGGAGTCATACCGGGAACACTGTGTATCATATTGTGGTGTGGCTGATTCATGAACATCAAAAATGACTTATGAATCATTTTTATAAATTATCAAAAAAATAAAAATGAGTTTTATTGGTTTTTTGTATGTCACTTGTGTTTTTACCAAAATTAATGTCAATTTAAAGAAAAGACACATTTGGAAGAATACCAGTCACACCGTGTGTTTGATTGAGGTATGGATGATTCTTACACCTCAAAAATGACTTATAGATCATTGTATTAAAGTATCAAAATAATCTGATTTTTTTTTCATAATTTTGTGTATGTGATTTATGTTTTGAAATAAAATGTTAATTATAAACTACAAACATTCTGTTTGAGTCTTAATGAGCACACTGTGTGTCAGATTGAGGTGAAACTAGTTGATTATGTGATGTGTGTTAATATTTTAAATATCTATAACAAGATAGAAAATAAAGAATATCTTCTATTTGGATGGAAGAGGAAACACCTTGCATCCTGAAATGCCCCATCTAAAAGCAATATGTTCACACTTTTCTGGCTTATTGCATACTGTTGAATGAAAAATATAAATTACCAAAATATCTGTAAAAATAAATAAATAATTATTTGACAAAAATAATAAGGAAATTAACTTAATTTGTTTTGATAAAATGGTGATAAAATTAAATAAATAAGTAGTAGAAATTCACCATTTTATGTTTTCTATATACATTCTTAATCAATTTCCTTATTTCCATTATCTCAGTTGTATCCTTGAAGTCTAATATCTCAAAAGAATGAGCAGCTTTGAACAAACCACCCCAACTTGAGTAAAATAATCCACCTGTATAAAAAAACAGTTCTTATGTTAGTAATACTATAAATAAATAAATTAATCATAAATATGAAATAATACATTATTAAAATGTTAATTTTAAAATTAAATCATACAATTTGATTCATACTGGGTACACTATGCATTAGATTGTGGTATGGTTGATTCCTACATGTCAAAAATGACTGAAGGATCATTTTCCTAAAGTATCAAAACAACACGAATTTGTTTTCTTAGTTTTGAGTATTTCACTTTTCTTTTTGACTAAAATATCAATTTTAAACATAAACCACAAAAATTTTGTATAATAATGGTCACACCATGCATCAGATTGATGTGAGGTGAATTCCTACATGTAAAAAATAAATTATGGACCATTTGCACAATATTTAAAAATAAGATGATCTTGTTTTATCACATTTGGCTATTTTATATGCATTTTAAAATAAAATGGCGCATTTCCATTGAAAACATTTTTTTCGTATCATGTCGACCACATCATGTCTCAATTTTTTTGTGTAATTAATTCCTACACATGAAAAATGAATTATAGATCGTTTTACAAAAGTTTAATTATAATTTGAGCTTATTTTCTTAGTTTTGACTGTTTGATGTATGTTTTAAACTAAATTACAGTTTCATATTGAAAACATGTACTTCAATTCATACAAGCCAAATCATATATCAAATTGACTAGCAATCAATTCATACATGTCACAGATGACTTATGGTTCATTGCATTAATGTTTGAAAACAATTCCAGTTTGTTTTATCAATTTTGAGAATGCAACTTGTGTTTTGAAATAATGTTTAAATTTAAGAAAAGAAGTATCTGATAAAAATGATAAAGTAATTAAATAAAAATGTAGATAAAATTATGAAAAAATTAACTAAACAATTAGTAGGAATCCACCTTTTTATGATGCCTATATACAATCTAACACTATGTATTCTTACCATTTGTTTCTATATAAATTGATTTCCTCCATTATACTTATCCTTGAGAAACAGATCAAAAATAATATATAAGCATTTTTATACTAATGCTTCACACTCCAAATATATTTCGAAGGTAATATCCCATGCTATATCAAAAATATAATAGGAAATCACCTAAATTTGATGTCAGAAAACATTCTAACACCATGTATGGTACCCACTCATCTCTAAAAAAATTACTTCTTCTTTGGAGTATGAAGGTTGTTGGAAATCATGGTATTACTAAGAAAATATAAAAAATAAACAATTAATAAATATTTTTATTAAATTTTAATTACCTTCAGAAATTACTTGTTTAGGGATGCTGGTCTTTTCATGCTTTATGATCTCTTTCAAAAATTTGAAAACATAATATCCACAATCATTTATATTGTCTTGCTTCAGACAAAACTTAAACATTAATCAAAATAAGTGAATTGTTTTTAAATATGTTTTGATAGTTAAATATTTCTATATATACCTTAATCTATTTCCATAAGAAGTAATCCAAAATCTTTTTATATTCAATCACTGACTTTGTTCCATGATTTTCTCTATATTTTTTGACCACCCTATCAAAAAAAAATCTTGTTAAAACACAAACTAAAATATATAATATGAAGTTTATCAATAAAATGTTGATTGTAGTGTATTAAAAATCCACAATACACATCATGTGTGGTTGGTTTGTTTGATATCCATCCATTGGTTCTAAAAAAAATATTTGGGGTATCCAGATTGAGTGTGATCAATATCCAATGCTTCTTAAAAAAATAAGAACAAATAAGTAAATAAAAAATAAAAAAGATATTTTATGTGATTAGATTATAGAGTTTTAACCTTGAATTTTTGGAATTAAAAATATTCAAGTGTCTATTATTTTTTCTTAAAAACATCCTTTAGTTCATCTTTTCTCTTATCAATTTCTTCCTTCTCAAAGGAAGTTTCTCACATAGAAATGATATGGGGATTAATGAATACAAATCATCCTTCACATTGTTTTCCCTTTATATATTAGTAATATAAACTCATGTAGAAAATATGAATAGTTATTAACTTTAATGAAAATATTATATCATTTTTAGACATAAGTGTTATGAAAATGTACCTTATATATGTATTCACAATTGAGACTCCCAACCATTCAAAATTGAGAATCTCATTTATACTCTTGATACCAATTGCATCTGTAATGAAAGTTCCAAATATTTAATTTTCATATGGAATCTAATAAATATCTCGATATTTAAATGTGGTATGTAACACCCGAGAATTTTATGTGAAATATTTTGTTTTTTTTATGTTATATAAATCATCAAAAAAATATTTCACTACACAGAACACTAGCTTGGCTTGCTTTACACGCAACCGCGGACTTCCTCGATAGCTTGCGTCGTACGCAATACCGAGTTTCACTAAACAATGATATACTATTGAAATATTATTAAAACTAGCCGGTATGAATAGTAATAACCAATTTTTGAAATTTTATAAATTTTATTTTTCAAAATGGACTTCATTTTTGGATTCGGAATATCGAAATTAGCCTAGGGTGAAATTTTGGTATTTTTCTGAAAACTTTCAATTTTTGATGAATAGTGAAACCACTAAGTGGTAGTTAAAAAACTGAATTTTTCATAAAACTTAATTTTACCGCTTCTGTGAGTGGAATTTCGAAAATCCGAGAGACACGGTTGATGTCAGTAAGTAAAATGTGGTTCAATGAGATGAAAATAATTTTTTGGTGAATAGTAACTTTTTACCACGGTTAAAAGTAAATAGGGTAATTAAGGGTACAAATGATATTATTATTACCCTAACACATGTCCTAATTCTATTGGACAAGTTTAATTCGACCAAAAACAACCTTAGGAATAAAATATGACCATTTAGGCCCACTTGGATTAGATTAGGACATTTATTATTAATTTATTTAAAGAAGGGTTAAAATAGTTAAAATCAAAGTTTAATAAGTAAATCATTTTTAATATGGGGTTATACATAAGCTAAATTCGACTATAAATATTCATTAGAAATATAAAAATATTTTCTACATAATGGTATTTTATTTGTAATTTTTAGACATTAAATAATTTAATTTATTTATGACACAAAGATGATGTAGTAATTATCTTATTAATGAAATATTGACATAATTGATGTTATAAACACCAAAATAAATGTAATTTGAGACTTTTTATGAATTAAACTAATTTTCTAGATTAATATAACTTGTTAGTATTGATTTAATTTACTTTTTTAGAACTAATCTTTCTGTTATTAGTTTCACAAAAATTAATTACTAAATAGTGTCAAAATTGACATAAAATAGTTTTTAAAACAAATATTATATTAGTAATTGTAATTTTATTCCTAAAAATATAAGGTTCGGCCAAATGACTTAGATAAGGTTATATATATTAATAATAAACAACTCGAGGTTCGTTTGGCTGCTTATAGTAAGTTTATTAACATTATAGTATAAGAACACAAGAAGACAGGGTAAAAGTAAAATTATTTAACTTAATGTTAAATCTAAATGATAAGGTTAAAATAGGAACTTAAACTTGTCTAAATTATATTGGATGAGAGGATTAAGACCCATACCCACCTTATCTTAGAAATAAATCAATTTGGAGCTATTTAAAACCGAACTTGACTTTATAATAAAATAATATTTTTAGTTTTTCCAAAGGAGCCCCTCTCCTCTCTTATAAAAGGGCACCTCCTACCCGTCTTTCTCACACCACTTTGAGACTTAAATCTCGGACAACCCCTGCCAATTTCTACTCTCCACTTCCCTAGAAACATCCTATAGGTTCTGGTCTTCCTCAAAGACCAATTTTAGTGCCCTAAGAGGAGGTCTCAAAGAGGCGCTTCAAAGAAGAGGCAATTTCCGTTACCGATTCTTTCATCTTTATTTCTTCTTCCACTTCTTCTTCTTTAGTTGTTTTATTATGAAGTAATAACATCAGTATCACTAATATACTTATATGTTATTATAAGTATGAAAAAACCCTATTTCACCATCTATCCATCCTACGGAAAAAGAAATCACCGCGCGTGCGTACGTACGGAATACCGTCTCCACGCCGTGGTGTAATCTATTTTCCACCACCACCTTACTTGGATTGGTATAATGGTGTAAATAATGACTATATATGACTATTATAAAGTGATACTGATTATGAAATAGTATACATACACTACAATACAATTCCACGATCATAGGAACGATATCATCACTCGTGCGTACGTACGGAATACCGTCTCTATGATGTGATGCGACTCGTTCTACATGATCTTCATTTCATAATGATTATATAAATGAATTGAATGAATGAATATGATATATATTACACTAATACCATTCTGTTAATGAGGTATCTATAACCTAAAGAGATGAATAAGAATTTATTCGACAAAACACGCATAAGAACAAAAAGTTATAAACACACGAATAACAAGTAGCAATGAAATATTACTACTAAGAAGCTAAGAATATGACCAAATATGATATCATAAAAATATTTATGATTCTGGAATAAGTCAATAACATTATTTAAATCATTATACAGGAGTTTCGGACACGTACAAAGAATATCGGACCTAAGCTAAGGGAAATATCACAATCTCATTTTTATCCGAGATTGTTTATACTTTGGTATTTACTGGGGTGTATTTTATCATCCACATCCATGTTTCCTCAATATGTAATATTTATATCCTTATACAATAGTTTATATCCAATTTTACCCTTCGTTGAGTTTTTAGTAAAATATATGAAAGGAATCTTTTGTCGTTTTTCATACGAGGTACTTTTTGACTTTTCCGAAAAAAGTACGAGAGGAATGTTTTTTTAACTTATACGACATGAATGGATTTTTAAAACATTATTTCCAAGAAGCTTCCTTCACAAGTTTTCATGTTTATTTTTAATCAACTTCTTTTAGTTTAAAATTGTATGACATGTTAAGAAAGGAAAATGATTTTGAAGTAGAAAGGATATTTTCCTCAAGAATGGAGTTCAAGTGTTTTTTCAAAATTATTTTCCATCTAAGATAATATAGGGTTCTGTTTCTATACCTATTATTAAATTTACTTTATTATGTTGTTATGGAAATATTTTTATGAATTCCTTTATCTTATATGAATTGTTTTATGATTTCATGATGTTTAAGATTCCCATTTTTATTACATGGGTTATGCAATGATGTATGATTTATGATTTTGTGGCACACATAAGAATGGTATCATTATGAGATGGGTGGGACCTATATCTCCCTCCAATGCATTGGGTAAATATTTTATATCTCATGAGATAGACATGGCTGGAACGGTAGGTTATACCGTTTCAATGAAACAGGACTGAAACGAGGAGTGAACTCGGTTCAGAAAGGGACTTTGTCCACTAAGATAGTCTTGGCAATGAGTTTTGACTAATAAGAAATGATTCTCTATGATTATGTGTGTATGCCACAAAGTTTCATGTTTTATGTTATGATTATTGGGATTACATTTCACTACTATGATTTATCCCATGATATGAAATTATGATCTCTTTTTCAGGTTACGATTTCCAAAAGTTATGTGCTTATGTATATGATGTGATTGATATTTCTTTTGTTTACCCTTACTGAGAATTTGAGCTCACCCTTTTGTATGTTTTATTTCCCCAGGTCAGGAATAAGGTTATTAATTAGAATATGCCAAAAAGGGACTCTAGATATGATGAAATAAATGGGAGGCAAAGTAGATGCTTTACGAACCAGTTGTTTATGTTTCCCAGTTTCTAAAGACACTATACCTATACGGCCCTTTCTTGGTTTTGTTATATGTTGTAATAAGTGTGCTTCAATTCTGAAGTAATAACAATGTATGTAAAGTATGGGTCGTTATATTTTATCTTCATGAAGTTGTAATGATAATAAATGTTGCAGTAGAACTAGTGGATATAAGGTCCTCCCCAAAGTTCCTTTTGATTTATTGGTCGACTAACTATATTGTCCTCATCTGACCTTCCATTTCCCCATCTCTTTATTAGTCTGTAATAACATAACTCACTTAAGAAATATTTTCATCAGCTATTATAGGTTCATATGAAAAAATTTGTCAAATAAATACCTCTTATATCTTTAGAAGATTATACAGTTGTGCTGTAAAAGTTCTAATAGAGTCATAGACCATTACAATATCCGGATCATCAAGTGGAAGAGAAAACTCAACATTGGATCATGGATACCTCAGCCCCACTCTCATGTGATCTTTTGGGTGTTATTTATTTTGTATATTGTCTCTTAGGATTTTATACACCATACCTATTTCAACAAGATAGTGTGTGTGTGTGTTGACAAATATAAATTGCATAAAACTTTACCCTACAAAATTTCAATTATATAAAGTTATCAAAAGTTGTTTTATTCACATTTAAGAGAATGAGTGATGAAAAAATTTATTACCTCATGTAAGGTTTACAGTTGAGAGGAAGGACTAGCCTTAAATCTAGTAGGGTTATTTGGATGTTTGTGTTCTCGTTGTTGTTTTGCTACAAGTTTGCTTTGATCTTTTCTCATACATTATTCTATCATACCAGACTGAAAAATAATATATTGCAAGGAATTTTTTTGCCTGTAATCCTTTCAACATATTATATTTAACTTTTTGTGGTTTTTTATCTCCAAAATATTTTTATGGAGACACTCCTAAACCTAATATTCTAACACGACTATATTGTTTAAGCCACTTCAAAGCTACTAAAAGTTATTTTTCTTCCAATATGGTTAATGCCGATTTTTATGTCTAAAAGTTATAATAAATAAAAATTAATATATATATTTTTTGTAATACTATTATAAATAATAAAAATTTACTATTATTTCACACTTACACATTTTTAGAATACTAATTTTGTGTTTTCATCAACTAGTTTACCCTAGTTATTTATGTGAGCCTCTTTTAATAGCACATGATGTGGGATGAAAATGGATCCAGATTTTGGTTCATTAATATGCTTATAAAAATGGAAAATATTTTATTTCATATCACATAAATTTTTTATTTTTTATTTATAATACATACCAATTTCTTCTATAGTGAAGCGTACCCCATCCTTGCTTTGTAATAGGGGTATATTGGTTTTGATGCATGTTATTTATTTTTAACACTCCTTTTATGTTTTATAAATTAATTTTTTTGAATAAAATTGGATAAAATAAATAATTTAAAATACTATATTGTCGATTATAATGAAATTGAAATTTTTCTAATTTTAATTACTGATGAAAAAAATCCATGTTTTCTATTTTATAATGTGTTCATAAGTAACCAGTGGTTGGGGACTCACTTTCCTCTCAGCATTCCTCAGATTAAATTCGGTAATAAGAGTGCAAGAGCCTTTATGAGAGTTTTCATAAGCTATTAAAACACATTTCTTATGGAAATCATCTAAAATAAATGAACTCTGTATGGAAAAATGAAAATTAAATCAATGTTTCATTATATATTTTGTTAGTAAAATAAAGAAAGCTTATTGTAATATTACATTTATATCTTCCCAAAAGGTTTCCTTCATTATATATTGTACATGGAACCATGAATATCTATAAGTCAAGACATTCATCCTTACTATGACCACAAAATTACTAATGAACAATGACTTTTTGGGGTCCACAGGTGGGCTGCATTGATTCCATCCAACCTGAAATTTTACACCCTTAATTATTTATTAGATAATTTTATTCAACACTATAGTAATACTTTTTTTGTTTCCTTCATCAACATGTTGTTGATCCCCTAATAGTTCTACAGTTTCGGTATAAAAAACCTGTTCTTCCCTAGGATTGGTAACATCATCATGTGTAGAAGACATTTTCTGTATAAGCAGTCAAACGTTTAATTTAGATTATATTAATACATTAGAGAACACATAATATTATATGGAAATGTATCGTATATTAAAAAACACTTTAACCTTTTCATGGAAATATATATATTTTTTTAAAGGTTTAAGGGATTTGGTTCCTCTCTCAAGAATCCAAATCCCCTATTTATAGTCCCCTCTAACGTGCAAAACATTGTCTATATTTGGAAATCCATGAACTTATTGTGATCTCCCAATGAAAGGGTTAACCTCTATTGAATTTTCATCTAACCCTATCGTTGTTTTTGTCACAAGTAGTAAAATTGACCAATTTTTGTTTACTAGATTTGGGACATAAAATACTTTCACTTATTGTGACTCCATTATGAATAACTCTTTATTTCCCATTCCACACTAAAATTCACCTTCACAAAGACCATTTTATCAACTTTCCCTGATCTCTTATTTTCAACCCATTTGAAATGGAAAATCAACACTTGAAATGTTGTATAATCAAATCAAATACCTCTTTGATAATGTCGAAATATGTCAAATTCATATAAATTGGATTTCTATCCTTGGAATTATATTTTTGTATCACTTCTTCCAAAATCTTAACTATACTATTTTTCATCGTACTATAGTCATCATGTTCTTTTTTATTGAATTTATAACATTTTTTATAAAAAAAGTGTAAGATATAACATTTTCATTTGGTCCCTTAACAAGCCATTGAAGTCATTTGATAATTGAATTTGGATTTTTAGATAACTACTTATAAATATGATCTTAGAACCAACCTATTAACTACTGATTATGTGTATTTGACATCCATTATTCATCCATTGATGGATTCAAATCTCTAATAATTGATTTTTGGGTTTCAACGTATGGATCAAAATATTCAATATTATGTAAAATGTAAAGGTGAACTACCTCCTACTCTGTGATGATAATTGTAACAACATCTATTTTGGAAATCCATTCACCCGTAAGTTATCCATAATAATGAGTCTTTGGGAGACTGATTATATCAACATATGATATGAAATTGGTAGATAATTCAACAACTTCTTTAACAATATATCATTCAACAATTCAACCTTCCGGCAGACTACAATTCTTTATATACACTTTCAGAATCTTCATATACCATTCAATGGAGTACATACATTTGTAATGGATAGGACCCCATAGTTGAACATCACTAACTAACTGAACCCTCAGTTGGACCATTATGTCAAATAATAATTGTGGGAATAACATATCTAATTTACATAATATGGCTATAATCTTCTTATTCATGATTAAAAACTTCACCGGGTCTCTAACTTTAATACATATGGATTTGAAAGAGAAGCAGATTTTGGTTAATATATGCCATACATTTTTAGGTAGAATGTAATGTAATGTAACAAGCAGTCAATCTTGCATCAAAATATTACAGTCGTGTGATTTTAGTCCCTATAACTTCAAATTAGTCATTAAAATGACATTATTTATATTTAACGAATACCCCTCTATAAATTTTAGACAATTAAAGAAAAAAAATTATAATATTTCCAATTTATATAGATATAAGCCATTAGAGGAAGAAAAGTCTACCCTTTACCCTTCACTAATGCCAACTTCTCCTTTATTTTCATGTCAATCATGTCCAACCTAGACTTTATTCCAAATTTTTTTCCAGGAACATTTAGTAATGTTCCAATAACACTATCAAAGATATTTTTATCTACATGCATGGAATCAAAAAATTTCTGACATAGAAACAATTCTAATACATTAATTTAAAGAAAATTGATCTCTTTTTATGACCCGATTTCCTATGGTTTTTCAAAAATGTTTCATCAAAATAGTGTCAATATCTTTTACTTTATTGAATACTCTATCACCCATTGGTGGAGATAGTGTTATACCATATTTGGAATTCCCATAAAATGTTGTCATACATTATTGGTATTTATGACATCGAGGTAAAAATTAATGAAGTCTTAAAAAAATAGTTTTCTAGGGATGTTTCAACCGAACTGAGTGGGTGTATTCTTAAAAAATGGGACACCCCAAAGTTCCTTTAATTCTATAGCCTGAAAAATTTATATAAGTAGGAAATTAATTTATCATCTGATACAACATGGACTCCAATGTGAATTATTCACTTCTATGAGCATCATACATTGTAACACCTGTATCTTACATCAATTTCATATATTTGATTAATGGAGGAAAATAGAAATCAATATTATTACATAGTTTCTTTGTTCTAGATAAGAGAAGATAAAAAAAATGTATTTTTGGTTCATTCATAACCATTATATCCAGTTATAATTTACCAATATGATGGGCCATGTAATGTGAGTAATACTATGTACACCAAAAGTATTTATTCTATTTATAGATAATGCATGACAAAAGTTTCTCATCTCATTTCCAAATTTAGGATACTCATAAGATATTTTTTTCCACTGTGGAGAATTTGTTGGATGACATAGGTTCCAATCATAAATTCTTATATCTTTATTCCATATAAATTATCTTATGGTTTCCTAACATCCATATAGTATTCTAAACCATGAAATGATAGGAATGTATCATACAAATTTTGAAGGACTTGATTCATCTTTCTTGCATCAATCTGCGCCACACTTAGTGCATTTTATGAGTGATTCACGATCCTTGTAAAATAATATGCAATCATTTGGAAAAGAATGAATTTGTTTATAGATCATCACATTGAATAAAACATTTTTCTAGCATCATATATTCAAAAAGGAAGTTTATTTTTTTTTTCTGGTAGCATATCATACTATAAATTTTACTACTAACAAGTATTGGTCAAACCTTGATCTTTCTTTCCTTTAATTTTGAAATCTTACCAATGATTGGTATCCACTTCAAGAATAAATATTTCCACATTAATTTATTCTCATTTTCCATGTTCTGATCCACTTTACATCATAAATCAAGGGCTTTCAAATCATTATTTCTTATATAATTATAAAATATCTTTTTAATAATGTTAATAAAATGGATTTATTACTCAACTGAATCACTTATATACATATATTAATATAATATTCACTAATAAATATGTTGGAAATTTTTTTGTAATTGGTTTGAAGATGAATAATTGAATTTTATAAGATGTGTTTAAAATTATTTAATAATTAAAATATGTTATTTTTTTAAATAACTATTTTTATTAAGTATTGGGAATTTTAAACATAATAAATTTAATTGATCAGTGAAGTCCACATGAGTTAAAGTTATATTTTTTTGTGAATTTTTTGTCAATGTAAAGGAAAGTAATTGTGTTTTAAAGAAGAATGCTGTTGATGTTGGAAATAATTGGACATGTAATTGATTGATTTTACTATAGTCGAAAATGAATGTGGAAGAGTTGGATGCTTGGTGATAAGCCCTTCATTCCATAACCTTATTTCACAATAATTTCCTTTGGAAATATAAGAAAAACCACAATAAATATCACAATTTCTATAACACCACAAGATTTCAAATTATTTCATCTATTTAAAGTAATGTAATATCTTATATTTCATGCAAAACCGACTTGTCTTGCGTTATACGCAAGATTGAGTTTCTGTGAAACAATACATAAGTATTATAATTATTTAAATGATATATTTATTTATCAATTAAATATTGTAATATGAATAGTAAAAAATAAATTTTAAAATTTATTTATAATATTTTCACATAAATAATATAGATTTATAATTAAATGTATAAGTTTTGTTAAAATAGTTATATATTTAGAAAAATTATTTTCTTAAAAGAACTACTTTTTATGTCCTTTTGTGAACAATAATAAAATTAATTTTAAACAGTCCAAAAAATTGAATTTTGTAAAATATACTTCATTTTTTAATTTGGAATATCAAAATTATATTAGGGTTATTTTTTGGTATTTTTCTGAAAACATTCAATTTTTGATGAATAATGAAAAATACTCCATAGTAAATAAAAACTGACTTTTCATTTAAATAATTATTTTTTAATTAAAGATTATCTTAAAGAAAAAATAGATACATAATACCTATATTATTTTGATGTAATTCATTTTAGTAATTATATAATAGTATTAAATATATAAAATTTTGTTGAACATTTTAACGCCTTTTACCCACCTCCTAGGCACATTTGAAAATTTGCATAAAACCTAATTTTACCCCTTCTATGAATTGAATTTCAAAAATATGATAGAAACAGTTTTCATAATTAAGTAAAATGTGGTTCAATAGGATGAAGATAATTTTTGGTGAATATTAACTTTTGAATTTTATTTACCACAGTCAAAAATAAATAGAGTAATTATAGGTAAAAATAATATTATAATAATATAAAATTACACAAACACATGTCCTAATTCTATTGGATAAGTGTTTTTTGACCAAAATCAACCTTAGGAAAAAAATATGATCCTTTTTTGATCCGCTGGGGTTAGATTAAGGCATTTATTATATTTTATATAAAGAAGAGTTAAAAGTGTTAAATTCAAATTTTAATAACTAAAAAATTTTTAATATAGGGTTATTCATAAGATAAATTTGACTATAAATATTCATTGTAAAGATAAAACTATTTCCTACATCATGGTATTTTATTTATAAATTTTATACATTATATAATTAAATTTAATTATGACAGAATGATGATGCAGTGATTACCTTATTAATGAATGATTAAAATAAATGATATTATAAATATTAAAATAAATGTGATTTTAAACTTTTTATGCCATCCACTAATTTTATAGGTGACTATGTCATGTTAATATTGATTAAATATTTTTTGGAAGGAATCAAGTTTTTATGACTTTTAAAAAATCAAGTATTAAATAGTAACAAAATTGACATAATTTTTTTAAAGGTTGGGGCCAAAGCATCATTTTATTATTAAAGCAAATCAAAGACCTCTTTTTAACTAGGTAGAGGGAGACCCATTATATATCCCAAAGGCCCATTGGGATTATAGCCCATTACATAGCCTGTAGGCCCAATATTTTGGCCTAATTTCCATTCTGTGAATAGTAACCCGCCTGCTACAGTCCCGCACAGTACCACCACTGCTACAGTGCCCTGCCGCCGCTACAGTACCTGCCGATCTACAGTGCCGCTGCTGCTACAGTACTGCTACAGTACCTGCATCCAATGGGTTTTGAACCCCCATTTTTCATGTAGGATTACAGGGTGCTTACCACTAAGCCAAACCCCAACTACACAAAATTGACATAAATGATATTTTATAATAAATACTAATTTATTAAATAATATAAAAGTCATAAAAATCTAAGATTCTACCAACTAACTTTTATATTTTTATAATTTCATAAATTATCCATTTTATGTTCTTTTTGAAACTTATAGTAACTATATTAACCTTGTAGTATAAAAATACAAGAAGACATGGTAAGAGTTAAATTATTTTACTAAGGGTTATATCTAAAAGATAAGGTTAATATGATGACCTAAACATGTCTAAAACCTATTTATTGAGAGTATTTTGACCCATACCCATATTATATTTTAAATAAATTAATTTGGATCTATTAGAAACCGAAAATCATTTAATAATAAATTAATATTTCAAGCTTTTCCTAAAGTGCCCCTCACCTCCCTTATAAAAGGGAACCTCTATTTCTTTTTAATTAACACTTCCAAAGCCATTTTTCTCATCCAAAACCTACCTAAATATCCTACCAACTACCCTCACTTTAACCTAGAAGCAACACCTTGAGTTGAAAGCCAACCTATAAAGCCTTTTTGTTCAAACCAAAAGGAAACACCCAAAGAAGAGGTAATTGTTTTATCACATCTTTCAAAGTTATTTTCTTCTTCTACATCCTCATTCTTTGTTTTTACCATAATAAAATAATAACTCCAGTACATTATACATTATGAGATTTTATTATAAATATGGTACAACCATATTCATTATTCTATCTATCCTATGAATGAAAAAGTCACCATGTGTGCGTACGTACGGTTTACCGTCTCCATGTCATGGTGTATTTTGTTATTCAACACTACATTATTTTTATGGGTATAATAATGAGTATAATTAATTTAAATAATGAATATAACATGGTAATAGTTATTTATATATGTTTTTTAGAGTGGATACTCAATAGGGGGATGAATTGAGTTCCAATTAATTTTTTTGTTAAAAAATTTATGATAAAAATACCCCAATTCAAAACAGCCCAGTCAATTAAGGCAGTAGTGATATAAATGTTTAATTGCTCAACAAGTTTCTCTAAGGTTGGTTAGTCCTCAGTTGAATCAATGCAATCACTTATTCAACTTTTGAAACATGTTTACTCAATTAAGCATATATACACACTAACCAAAACTAACTATCAGAGTGAATGTAAAAAAAGTTTTTTGCCTTTGAAAAATATAAGCAGCGGATAAAATAAAACATGGTATTTGAAGATTAGCAAAACAATGTAAACAAGAGGTTCAGTCTCAAGCCGAGACCTAATCCTCTCCACTTGGTGATCACCTTCCCCCAAGATGTTTGTATAAATAAATTTTATATACAACCTGTTTCAGGTTTTACAACATTTTTTACACTATCTAGGTTCTAAAAACTCTACCACAGTTCTACGTGGGAGAAAAAGAAGCCAAGACACACAAGGCTTCTTCCATAGTTATGCATGGTAAATAAGGTGAGAGAGTTTTTAGTGGAGATTTTTAGTATCCCCCAGTTAAATCACAGGAGACTGTGTTTGTGTAACAAACACACACTGCTCAGAAATGTAAAATAAGGAACATAGTAGAGCTAGAGAAATTAGGATAAAGTTTAGATTGCTCTATGTGTTTGAAGATCAGCTATGGACTTCTCCTCCAATGGCCCATAGGCCTAAGTTTTTTTTACTATATGATAATCCCCATTTTAAGGGAATAAGGGGGGAAACCTGAACAGACTTCAAGGACATAAAACAAACACGACTCGAAGATCAAGAAAATAAAACCCAGACTTACACCTTTGATCAGACTCTCCCCAGCATTTAAAACATGATAAGGCTCTCCACCATAGCAAGACTATACGACTAGAAAGTGTCCTGTGACAAAGAACATTCCCGATCTGATGGCTGAAGCCATACCCTCTCAAACATTCAATTCCATGCAGCCTGCAAAAGTGAAATGCTTACTCTGAATCCGCCTCTGAGGCCTGTTCCTTGAGGTCACGTCTGACTGAATCTTCAAAATATGAGCCTCGAAAACCAACCCAACAAAATTATAAAAATATACAAGAATACATGATTCCAAATATCATCATTAAATACCATCCTAGAAAACCCCCTCCACACTCCACAAGACACCCCAGCCACCACAACCGAAGACGTCCGAAAGACAATCCAATAGACGCAAATCCAATCCATAGTCACCTAGGATTGGATGGAACAAACCCACACGAAGTGAAAGCCACCGATGAGGAAATCCCGATCTTCCTGCAATAGAAACATCACTCTGGACTTGGATATACTCCAATTGGAACCAAGACTGCACCCCAATTGGGTTCTGAAGTAAGCTGGTGGTGGTGGGAGAACTAGGAAGGGGAAGTGGTAAACCAGACGAAAAAAACTAGAATCAAAACCCCCAAATTCATAGCATAAAGACAAATCCGTGGGAAAAACAGAACTGGATCCATACCATTAACGCCGAAAAAAACAAGTGGCACTGAAGTCTGGAGGTTGAGCTACGATGATGCTGAAGACTAGGCCAAGATGACTAGAAGACCACGTTGTCTCTTTAGCCGAACGCCGTGCTCCGCTGAGTTGCGATTCCACCGAATACACGAAGACCACAAAACCTTTCCTGATCCTGTCGCGCCACACTGAGATCAGATGCATCTCACCGAGCCTACACTAGAGAGGCCGCCGATCTGATCCTAGCCAGAGGGGGAAGGGGAAGTGCACCACATCGAAACCCTAGGTGTTGCAGGTGAGAGAGAGTGAGCCACTCTGAGAATTTCTTTGATCTGGACTTCTTGCAGTTGAGAAAATGAAGGTTTTGTTCTTATCTTCAAGTTGTCTCCAAAAACAAAGTTTCGCAACTTCCAGGTACTAGCTTCCAGGTACTGAGATGTTCAAATTCCTGGTATAAGAAATTTAATTAAGCATAGTAGGAGAACCTTGAATATGTTCTTCAAAAAGATCTCTATGAAGCTCTTGGATATTCAGTTTAATCACTAGAGTGTTCTTCTTCTTGTTCTTCTGTTGTTTCTTCCTTATGCATTCAAATTGTGAACTTCACTCCCAACTTTGTTTTTCTATGTGCTTATATATATATATATATATATATCTTATTTTTCTTCAGTATTTTTCATTCATATTTGATTTCCGACAATAGGAGTACATATATCACGTGCAATCTTTCTCGTAACTCGTACTGTCATGATATGGTCTCCTGATATGTCAACAAACAATATTAATTAATTTCATATGCGTTAAATCAATAAAATATGACCATTATGATAATATCAAGAAAATGAATAAAGTATAGAATATGTTATCAGTATACTGGTAATAGTATCCTGTTAATCGGTAGCATCTTCAGTAGCAAGCTGAAGTAGCAGTAGACTTCTAACAGTTGGAATATCTAGCAATAGGCTTCACCAATGGTAGGCTTGTCCAACAGTAGGCTTTTTCCAACGACAGAATTCATCAATGGTAGAATTTTTCAATAGTATACTTCACCAATGGTAGACTTATCAATGATAGACTTATCCAATGGTAGACTTCACCAACGATAGACTTCACTAATGGTAGACTTCAATAACAGTTATAAGTCTGACAGTGGAATTCTAACAAAAACTCTTTGTAGTAGCAACCTTTTCACAAAAGTTACCTATCATAGTGAATCAACATTTGTATGTTTTTATAAGTACTCCAACAGTAGGCTTTACTAAAGTGACCTTGTAATTGTGACTTCCAACAGTAACTTTATAACTGTAGCTTTTATAATGGGTACCTTCATCAGTAAGGTCTTCATCGATGATCTTTTCACTAGTGACCTTGACATAGAAACTATTTATACTGTAAAATGATTCCAGTAATGTCCTGAGATTAAAATAGATTGAAGTAGATTTTCAAACAACTAACCGATTATAATTTAAACATGATTTCGGATTATCAAAATAGGTGAATCCAACAATATCCCCCTTTTTGATAATCACAAATTATTCCGTTAAACTTTAGAATAATTATAAGATTCTCATAGATAACAAAAAGAAGATAAGCCTGTCACACATGTAGTAGGATAGATTAATTTGATATGGATATTGAATTACTTGTGGTTTACTTGTGGTTTATTTTCTCCCCCTTTGTGATTAGAAAAAATAAATACAATAAGGGACAAAAGATAATATTTATATTAATGAAATATCATTACATGATTCAAAGAAATACAATAATAGACAAAAAGAGAATATTTATTTTAATGAAATATCATTACATGATTCAAAGAGCATTACAAAAGCCCTATAAAAAAATACAACTACACTCAATCCACATCGGAAATGTCCATTAGGGCTTTGGATTTGGAAGATGAGAATGAAGGATCTGAAGGTGGAGGGATAGGCTGAGCAATGGTAGTTAGCAGGGTAAGAGGAGCAGTAACAGAATAATCAGTGGACCTATAGTGAGTAGATCTTTGAGGAATGGTAGGGGTCATGCTTCTGATGGATTGAGAAGGAGACAACATAGGAGCAACACTGGCAGATCCTGAGGCACCAGAGGTAGAGCGCAAGGCTAGAGGGACAATGATGGGTGTGAAATCCACATGGAGGAAAGGTAACAAAAGATTCCTGAAGTCCATGATAATACTTCCTCATCTCTCCATGGTTGAGATAAAATCATCCTTATTCTCCATAAATTTCTCCAAGGTAGGATTCAGCTCTTGAAGCTTGCTCACTTGATCCTTAAATGCCTGAGTAACAGGTGGAATAATCAAGTTCTCCAATATAAACTTGAAGTGTCCATCCATATGATGCTTAGTGTATATAATTTTGTAATAAAAGTCAACTTGTTCCTTGATGGAATTCTGATCTTGAGAAACTTCCCTCAAATAATTTCCCACAAGAGTATGAATCTCTTTGGTAATAGAGATGACCTGAGAGTTTGAAGTACTAGAACCAGAGATCTTTTCCACTTCTTCTCTAAAAATAGATCTGAAATCCTCAATATCAACTAGAGGAGAGGCTGGGGTGGAAGCATATGCATGTAGTTGTGCTAGAGAGAAATCTACTGTCTCCTTAAAGGATTTAGTCAAGCCACTGATCAACCTCTTGACATCATCATCTTGAACTTTCACATGTATTTCCATGGAATTATTAAAATCCTCATACACATTTACCAACTGCTACACTACACTTTTTACATATTGAATATCCTTTTCCATGTAAACTCTAGAGGTTAGAAGAGAATTCAATCTCACCACTGATTGTTTTAGAATCTCCATAGATTCTGACAACTCATTGATTTGGCTCTGACACTTCCTTACTTCCTGAAGCAGATCAGAGTGGATACTGGAGTGTATTTTGGCTAAATTAGATGCAAAATGATCCTAAATTAGAGCAACAAAATTTTCCATCTTAGAGGACCCGTCCTTATACATTCTCTGCAGGTCATATTTGAAGGATTCAAGGTATGAATTTCTGACATAGTCTTGAGGGAATGAGTTTTCTGAAGGTACAAAAATGAGGTTTAGAACTGAAGGTCTTCTATTGGGCCTTTCATCTTTTGATTAATTATAATCTAATACCAACAACAGAAACCCATGGTCCTCAGTCCGTCCTTCAATGTTATGCACAACCAATACTGATCCTTTGGCAATAGGATTATCCCCCTCAATTTGAGCTATCTATTGGAAAACTATTTCAGGTTCTTCCAGCCTTGAAACTTCAGTAAATTTTACTGCTTGATCAACTGTCTCACTAGTAGAGAGAGCTACTGCCTCGACTGAGTCATCCATAATTTCCATAGCAAGGGAATTAGATACAATTTATTCTGCCTGTTCACTCACTTCTTTTTCAGTGACTCCTATAAGAGGACTCAAACTATGTTCCTCTCATTCACTATCCTTATTAGTAGAAGCCTCATGTTCTTCATGGTTAGAATGACCAGATTCAGCAACTTATTCCTCTTCTGAGGTATCTCTAACAGTGATATGAGCCTCATCATATTCTTCTTCACTGGTTTCTTCAGCTTCATTGTCCCTTAGGACAAATTCTCTTCACGGTAACTCTCTTGGAGTACTGATCTCTCCAGAAGCTATCATTCCCGCTATAGGACTGGTAGGAAGATTAGGATCACTCCTATCATCTATAGGAGTACCCTCCTTCTCAATTTCCACATCCTCCTCCAATTATTCATCAGAATATACAGGTTTTACCTCATCAGGCTTCAGACCTGGATCCCTCTTATCCTTTGGCCTAGAAGGATTATTTTCCAGATCGAACTTATTATAAAGCTTCCCTTCATCCTTTACCCATTCTATTCTCCATGGATTCCAGATGATCTTCATATACTTACCTACAATCTTAGTGATACATAAATGATCTTGGCTACAATTTTTTCCTTCTTATATCTAGAAATTACCTTAACCTTTAGCATCACATAAATCAGTTTGTCATGAAATATAGCATTTGATTTATAACTTGGATTCATCATGTCTTCCAACTGAGCCATAAGAAACCTACACATGTTGATCTTATGTCCATGCTTTAGTAAATAAAATAGGAATATGTCTTGATACTTCAACACAATGAAGTACCCTCTCTTGGGACTTATTACATGTTGGATAAACTTAAACAAAAGTCTATCCTCTCCATTCATTTCAGAAGAAATAATCTTTCTTGAGGTCCCATTTCCTATCAGCTATTACAATGATTTATTATATCCAAAAATCTCACTATCTAGAGGAATCACTCCAGAATAGTAGTCACAAGTACCCTCATGAGTTACCCTTAGACATTCAGGCCATTCAGAAGATGAAAAGGTTACCTCAGTTCCATTTAATCTTGACACCAGTCGGTTCTCATCACCTGAATTCTAGAATTTCAAATATTCATAGAATTATTTGACTAGACTTGGGTAGTATGGTTTATTATTGTCGGAAAATAACTCCACGCCGCCTTGAGCCTCTTATGCCTCCAGCACTAAGGATTTTCTCGAGAGCAACCAATCTTTTCTTAACTCCTTTTCAGCTATAATAGTCACCTTTGACAGATACGGGTTAACATGATCTATTGATATATTACTACAACCACTGGACTTAGATCGGGGTCTCTTAGGACTTGGAATATCTCCATCATCAGCTGAAGGTTGCTTGACCCTTTCCATTGAGGTTCTAAGTTGTTTGAGGGTTCAATGGAAAGTTAGGGTTTATGGATTTTGAGAGAATGGGTTTGAGAGTGAGGAAGAGAGTGGATCAAAATTTGTTTGTAATCTAATTTTATCATTTTGGGATTGAAATAAAAACAAATTGAAAAAAAGAAAAGAAAAACTAATAAAACGGTTCAGATTCCCGCATAAAATATGAAGTAATGGTAAGGTCCATCAGTGAGGTCCCCAATATTGATATTCTAACAGTGAGGTGCCAATAGTGAGGTGATAACAGTGAGGTGCGAATAGTGAGGTGATAATAGTGAGATTTAACAGTGAGCTTCTAACAACGAGGTTCAAAGGTGAGGTTTCTAACAGTGAGGTTCAATGGCGAGGTTCTAACAGTGAGGTTGAACGGTGAGGTTCTAACAACGAGGTTCAATGTTGAGGTTCTAATAGTTGAAATTAATCATCCATAATTCATGTTTGATGTAGTTTAAACTCTTCGAATTTAAAGGCTTTGTGAATATATCTTCCAATTGATGCTTAGTGCCAATGAATTCAATAGTGATATCACCTCTTTGATAATGATCTCTCTAGAAGTGATTCCTTACATCAATATGCTTTGTACTAGCATGAGATACTAGATTTTTAGAAATTTTAATAGCACTTGTGTTGTCACAGTTTATAGAGACATGTTTGAATTGATATCCATATTCTAGTAAAGTGTGTTTCATCCATAGAATTTGAGCACAATAACTATTAGCTATTATATATTCATCTTCGACAGTAGATAATGCAACAAAATTCTGTTTCTTACTACACCATTATACTGGTGACTTGCCTAAAGGGTGACATGTTCTAGAGGTTCTTTTTCTATGTAACTTAAAACCGACAAAGTCAGCATCCAAATAACTTATTTAATCAAATCATTGTCTTCTTGGATAAAATATTCCTAAGTTGGGAGTATATTTGAGATATTTCAAAATCATTTTGACAAAATTTAAAAGAGATTATTTGGGATTAGCTTGAAAGCGATCACACATGTATACACTAAACATAATGTCAGGTCTGCTAGCTGTAAGGTAGAGCAGACTCCCTATCATACCACTGTAGTTGGTTTGATCCACTAGTTCTCTAACTTCATCTGTATCCAACTTACAAGTGGTACTCATAGTTGTATCATTACATTTACTACCATCCAATCAAAAACATTTTAAAAGATCATTAATATATTTACTTTTATTTAAAACAATACCATCTTTATTTTGGAAAATTTGAAATCCAAGGAAAAATTTAACTTCTCCCATTAAACTCATTTCAAAATCATTTTGCATTATTTTTGAAAAATCATTACATAAACAATTATTTGAAGATCCAAAAATGATGTCATCTACATAAATTTGTACTATCAAAACATGTTTGGAAATTCTTTTAATGAATAGAGTAGGATCAACTACTCCCTTGGTAAAACCTTTTGAAATAAGAAAAGAGCTGAGCCTATCAAACCAAGATCTTTGAGCTTGCTTTAAACCATATAAAGTTTTTGAGAGTTTAAACACATGATTTGGAAAATGGGAATTTATAAAACCAGGGTTTTGTTCAACAAACACATCCTCTACTATATACCCATTTAGAAAAGCACTTTTTACATCCATTTGATAAAGTTTAAAATTATGATGAGCTGCATAAGCAAGTAGTATCCTAATTACCTCTAACCTAGCTACAGGTGAAAATGTCTCCTCATAGTATATTCCTTCCCATTGACTGAAACCTTGTGCAACTAACCTGGCTTTATTTCTAACTACATTTCAAGACTCATCAAATTTGTTCCTAAAAACCCATTTAGTGCCTATTGTGAAAGTGTCCTTAGGTCTTTCAACTTATTTCCAGACTTTGTTTCTTTCAAATTGATTTAATTATTCTTGTATAGAAATCACCCAAAATTCATCATTGATAGCATCATTAATATCTTTGGGTTCAAGCTGTGAAAGAAAAGCTTGATGTTCAACCTGGTTTCTGAAAATAGCTTTAGTTTGTGTCCCTCTATTTAAATCACATACTACAACATCTAAAGGATGATTCTTGAGAGTTATAATTCCTCTAGAAAGAGTTGAACTAGACTCCTCATGATTGTTTATTGGTTCAGACTCAATTGGTGCAAATTTTGGAAGATTCTCAGGACTGGTTACTTTCACAGGGGATTCACTATCATTATAATTGAGGTCTGGAATTGACATATCTTCCTCAAGATATTCTAGAGAGGTTTTGGGTTCATGAGGATCGATCTCATCAAACTTGACATGAATGGATTATTCCACACATTTGGGTTTCTTATTTAATACTCTATAGGCTTTACTCGAGATAGAGTAACCTAGGAAAATTCCTTCATCACTTTTGGAGGCAAACTTGTCAAGATTGTACTTAGTGTTAAGGATAACGACTTTGTAACCAAAAAATATGAAGTAGTTAACCTTAGGCTTCCTATCGTTCTAAAGCTCATAAGGGTTCTTCTTAGGAACAGGTCTAATCAAGACTCTATTGATGGTATAAAAAACTGTATTTACAACTTCATCCCAAAAATAAATTGGCAAATCATACTCATTGAGCATTGTCCTAGAATTTTTTTGAAGGTTCCTATTTCTTCTTTCCATGACTCCATTTTGTTGAGGTGTTCTAAGAGAAGAGAAATTGTGACTATATCCATTGAGTGAGAAATAGGATTGAAACTCATGATTTTTAAACTCATGGGCATGATCGCTTCTCAAGGTCTTAATTTTAAGTCCACTAAGGTTTTCTATAGACTTGTAGTATTTGATAAAATAAGAACAAACTTCACTTTTTTGAGCCATAAAGTATACCCAAGTGTACCTAGAAAAATTATCTATAAGAACATAAACATAGTGCTTCCCATTTAAACTTGAAACTCTTGATGGTCCAAATAAATCCATGTAAACGAATTCAAGCGGTTGAGAAGTAGAAACTTTTTCTTTGGTTTGAAAGAAACTTTGTGTTACTTTCCCTTTTGACAATGATTAGACACTTTGTTAAGAGGGAATTCTAATTTAGGTAAGTCTCTCACTAAACCTTTCCTAGTCAGTTTCCTAAGTGAGTGCACATTGCAGTGTCCCAATCTTCTGTGCCACAACCAAGATTCCTTATGAAAATCATTTAATCAAGAAACATTTTTCTTGGATAAGTAATTTAAGTCAACAAAATACACATTATCATTTCTAAGAGAAGTAAATATTAAATCATTTTTAGAATTAAAAACATTACATGCATCATTTTTAAATTTGACATTGAAACCATCATCACACAACTGAGTGATGCTAAGTAAATTTTACTTTAATCCATTAACAAAAAGTGCTTTGGAAATTAATATTGTATTAGGGTTACCAATCTTGCCTAAGACAGTGATTTTTACATTTTCATTTTCACCAAAAGTTACATATCCACCATCAACTTTGATTAGGATCTTCAAGCAAGAACAATCTCCTATCATATGTCTTGAACATCAACTATCCAAGTACCACAAGGTTTTACATGAACTCTTTAGGAAACATCCCTTCAAAACAAATTAGGCATGGGGTAACATTTGGTACCTATATTTTCTTGGGTCCAGAGAGGTTAGCAAGTAAAAATTTGGGAACCCATACTTGTCCCACATATTACTTATAATCATATGATATATTTTGAGACATATGGTACCTAGATTTTATTGGGTCCAGAGAGGTTAGCAAGTAAAAATTTGGGAACCCATACTTGTCCCACATATTACTTATAATCAGATGATATATTTTGAGACATAAACACTTTGTTTGGCCCTTTAGAGATTTTTTTTCAATAAATGGTCCAGAACTTGAACTAGCTTTGAATTTTCCAGATTTTGGAATAAATTTAGTTTTAATGATCATTCTCTGTCCTTGTTGATAACCTAGACCAATTGTGTATTTTGGGGTAATCTGTTTTACTAGAAACTAAGTCAAGGTATCTCTACCATCAGTAAACTTCTCAAGATCTCTTCTTAATTTTTCATTGGATAATTTAAGTTCAATGTTTTATTTTAATAGTTGGAAGAATTTTTCTTTTTCAATATCTAGATTTGAATTATAATTTTCATTTAAAGAATGTTGTCTCTTTAAATATTTATATTTGTCCTTGAGCTCATTAAAGGTATCCTCAAGAATTTCATAGTATTCAAATAGTTCATCCTTAGTCATATATTCATCATTATGTGACTCACTCTTATTCCCATAATAATAAGAATTATGTATAGGAGAGTTAAGAGTTACCTCAAATGTTTCTGTCATGAAACATAAGTTGGCATGATTGTTCTGTTCACTATCAGAAGCATCAGATCCACTGGAGCTTTCTTCTAAAGCACTCCAAGTAGCTTTCATAGTCTTTTTATAACCCTTTCCCTTATCTTCATATTTCTTCTTAAATTTTAGCTTGGGGCAGTCTGCTTTCACATGACCTTTTCGTTTTCACTCATAGCAGATTATTTCATTTGAGTTGTCATTCCATTTTATTTCTTTCTTTCATTGTCCTTTACTATCATACTTTCCCTTGTATTTTGACTTCCTGAAGAATTTCTTCTTTTGATAAAACTTTTTTAACCTTCTATCATGATGAGACATCTCCTCACCACTATCTAAATCTGACTCTTCAGTAGTGGAACTATCCACAGGAACTTGAATTTTTCTTTATATTTTCTCTTTGAGGTTGAAGTCTTGAATGCTACTGACTTCTTCCTTGGTTCTTATCGTACTTCTTGATTCAATTTAAGTTCTTCTTCATACATAATAAGATTTGTAATTATTTCCTTCACTGGTAGTTTTCTTATGTCATAAGATTCTCGGATGGAAACAGAAGTGGCCATCCATTTTCCAGGTAAGCAACGAAGCAGTCTCATGATTTGGTCCTTTCTATCCATTGGTTTTCCAAGAAGACTCATAGTGTTCACTATTTCAAAGAACCTGAGATACATTTTAGAAATAAGTTCATCAGACTTCATTTTAAAATTATCTTATTTAATAGTGTATATATTTAGTCTCATTTCTTTAACATTAGTTATTCCATCATGAGAAACAGCTAAAGTATACTGAATTTCATATACAGTTTACAAGTAGATATTCTATTGAATTCCTCATCACCTAGATAACAGTACAAGGCATTCATTTCTTTACAATTATTATTGTATGTAAATTTAGTCAATTGAGACCATGTGTCCCTAGCAGTATTAGGAAATACATGTTGTTCTTCAATTGTATCACAGATTTTAGGTCCCATGCTCTCAAGATACATTTTAATTTTTAATTTCCACTGAGCATAGTTATTACCATAAAGAAAGGTGTCCTATTAGTAGCAGCACCCTCAACTCTAGTTTCCATTATTACTTAAAATTTAAAGAACTGAAAATTTAGATATGACAAAAATTTTAAGATCATTACGATAAAACTAAAATCACAGTTGAAATGATTGTGAACAATTGAAAATAAAATCCTCTGATACCAAATGTTGGTCGGAGTGGATACTCAAGAGAGGGTGAATTGATTTCCAATTAAAATTTCTATTAAAAAATTTGTGATAAACCCCCTAATTCAAAATAGACCAATCAATTAAGGTATTAGAGATATAATTGTTTAATTGCTCAACAAGTTTCTCTAAGGTTGATAAGTCCTAAGTTGAATCAATGAAATCACTAATTCAACTTTTGAAACATGTTTACTGAATTAAGCATATATACACACTAACAAAAACCAACTATTAGAGTGAATGTAAAAATTATTTTCTGTCTTTGAAAAATATAAGCATAAGATAAAATAAAATAGAGTATTTGAATATTATCACAACAATGTAAACAAGAGGTTCATTATCAAGAAAAGCACTAATCCTCTCCACTTGGTGATCAATTGACACCAAAATGTTTGTATAAATAAATTTGATACACAACCTATATCGGTTTTTACAATAGTTTTTACACTATCCAGGTTCTACAATGTCTACCAAAGTTCTACCTGGGAAAACAAGGAAAAAAGACACAAAATGCTTCTTCCACAATAATGTGTGGGAAACAAGGTGAGAGAGTTTTGAGTGGGGATTTTCAGTATCCCCCAGTTAAAGCACAAGAGACTGTGTGTGTGTAACAAACACACATTCGTCAGAAATGTAAAATAAAGAATACAGTAGAGCCAGATAAATTAGGATGAAGTTTATAATTCTCTATGTGTTTGAGGATCAGATCTGGACTTCTTGTAGTTGAGAAAATGAAGGTTTTATTTTTCTCTGCAAGTTGTCTCCAAAAACAGAGTGTCGCAACTTCGAGGTACTAGCTTCCAAGTACTGAGATGTTCAAATTCGTGGTATAAGAAAGTTAATGAAGCACGGCAGGAAAACCTTGAATATGTTCTTCAAAAAGATCTCCATGAAGCTCTTGGATCTTTAGTATAAGCACTAGAGTGTTCTTCTTCTTGTTCTTCAGTAGTTTCTTCCTTATGCATTCGACTTGTGAACTTCACTCTCACTTTTATTTTTCTCTGTGCTTCTATATATAAATATATATCTTCTTTTTTCTTCAGCCTTTTTCTTTCATATTTGAGGTCCAAAAATAGGAGTACATAAATCACGTGCAATATTTCTCATATCTTGTACTATCAAGATATGGTCTCCTGATATTTCAACAAACAATATTAATTAATTTCAGATGCATTAAATCAATAAAATATGACAGTTATGATAATATCAAGAAAATGGATAAAGTATAGAATATGTTATCAGAAGACTGGTAACAATAGCCTATCCATCGGTAGCATCTTCAGCAGCATGGTCAAGCAGGAGTAGACTTCTAAGAGTAGGCATATCCAGTGGTAGGCTTTACCAATAGTATGCTTTTTCGACGGTAAGCTTTGTCCAATGGTAGACTTCACCAATGGTAGACTTGTCCAATGGTAGACTTCACTAATAGTAGACTTATGAACGGTAGACTTATCCAACGATTGACTTCACCAATGATAGACTTCACAAATGGTAGAATTCACTAACGGTAATAAGTCTGATAGTGGACTTCTAATAGAAACTCTTTATAGCAGCAACCCTGTCACAATAGTGACCTATCACATTGACTCAACATCTGTATGTTTCGATAAGTACTCCAACAGTAGGCTTTACAATAGTGACCTTGTACTGGTGATTCCAACAGTAACTTTATAACTATAGCTTTTATAATGGTAACATTCATCAGTAAGGTCTTCATCAGTGATCTTTTCACCAGTGACCTTGACGTAGAAACTTTTTATATTGTAAACTGATTCTCGTAAAGTCCTGATATTTAAATAGATTGAATTAGATTGTCAAAAACTTATTGACTATAAAATTAAACATGATTTGGGATTATCAAAATAAGTGAATCCAACAATATATAATATACCATCCAATTAAGTACCATTTTACCATTAATAGAATGATATTTTCGCTCGTACATACGTACGACTTACCGTCTCCATGACGCGATGAGATTCATTTTCTCATTCACCATTAAAGGATGATTATAAAAATATATATTATTAATAAGTATGTAATATATGACATAATATTTATAGTGCTTATATATATATATATATGTATTTACATATATTTTATTCACCTACTTCCATTCAATACGATATGAAAACAGAAATAGCCTTCATGCCTACATACGACCCACCGTCTCCATGAATGGTGTATTCCATTTTATATATCTATATTTTGTATGTATTTATATTATGAATATATATGATATATAAATCATATTAGAAATTTTGAGTGTAATTAAATCACGATCTATGTAATATTATCAAGAATAAAAAGTCAAAACACATACGATAAACAAAGTGATATTACCCGAAATGTTTCATTAACTTGGAATTGTAAATAAATGGGTAATATAAAGTCATAAAATAATAATATATGATATCATAAATATTATTATTATTCTTATATAAGCTAATAATATGTTTAAAAACATTATATAGGAGTTTCAGACACGTATGAAGAGTATCAGACCTAAGGTAAGGGTTAATTACTCAATCTCATTATTATATAAGACTGTTTATGTGAAAGTATTTACAGGGACATATTTATCATCCATATACATGGTTCGTAATTTTTTTCAAAATGAAACTTTTATGATTTTATGTAAGGGACTCTTTAACTAGATAATCATTCAAAATGTTTTAAAGCTTTATTTTCATAAATCTTTTTAATTAATGCCAATGTTTTCAAAATGATTTTAAGGATTTATTTATATAGACTCGATTGTTTTAAAATTTTAATTCCTTAAAAAAGTTTTGAAGTGGTATGGGACACTTTGATTCAAAAATATCTTTAAAATGAATTCATTTATAAATTGCATTAATTTTAAATTATTTCAAGAAAAGGTATATTTCTCTTAAAAAAATTTACATATTATTTTCATATATGTCAACATCATTTATTAGAGATTATTCTTTATTAAGGTTGATTTATTATAAAACAATATTTTATATTGTTTTGAATGAGTTATGATATGTTTTACTGTTCATGTTATATTTTTATACCATTCATGGTTTATGGTTAAAGTATTGGCATTTTGTATTTTAGTTTTAATAAAAATGTATGTGTTATGTTTCGAGAGGGTTTGGCGTTGCCATCGGTTCTGTGCCCGTGCATCTCTACATGGGACTGTCTGCTAAGGGGTCCTACATCGATGAAGGCTTCTCTGCATGGAACATATGCTTGGGTGGGGCAGGGCAGGATGATTTCTTTGGGTGATCGGGTTTTTCTGTTAACTTTTGTGGTTTCTCACTTTTTCCTCAAAAGTGTTTTATTAATAAAAAATGTAATTCTAAGTATATGTTATGTTTCAACCTTTTTATACAAGGAATGAACTGGACTTATTAAGTGATGGGAAGAGCATTCTATATCCCCTCAATGCATCAGTAGGTCTCATGGGATAAACTAATGTCTTGGCACAAGGCCTCGACAATATTTTTATTTTTAGTCTTAGCAGGAGGCCTTGACTATGTGGTTATGATGTCTGACATTATGCATTACATAATTATGAGATTATTTATTGATGTTACATGTGATTATTAGACTAGTAGAATATCCATGTGAATAAGAAAATGAGATTATTTGATTTATCTTTTCCCTATTTCGCTGAATTTTATGTTTAAATGGATTTTGTTTCTATTTTATACCCTGTGTTAAAAGTTTATGCTTATTTATGATAGTTTTCGGTATATTGTTATCCTTACCGAGCATCTGAGCTCACTTATTTCTTATGTTTTATTTTCCCAGGATGTCAAGAAGTGTTTTATGTTTGATATGCAGGGTTAAGATATAGGAATAATGGTGTTATCAAAGTATTATATATGTTGTAGTTTATGTTTTGAATTGTAATGTAAGGTTGATGAATGCAATCTATTTTCCAAGACTACTAAACTGATCTGTCCTTCGGGACATGATTCCTTGTGTCATGCTAATGTATTAAAATAATGCACCGGCTCTAGGATTCTGCAGTTAGGTCGTTACAATTTCAAATGAAAAAGTAATATATAAAAGTGATTATAATCCAAATTGAAAATCCACTCTAATACCTCAATATAAACATATAATCTACCAACTTCAAGGGAGAGTTAGAGTTTTAGACCCTATATATAAACTTAGAATCTACCAACCATTTGGTGGGGAATTTTTACCTCATTCTAAATAAGAAATATAATGGACTCAGGTTTAGAGTATTTCTCAAGACATTATTTTTAAATCATTTTTCAAATAATTAATCAAGAACTAGAAAAATTATATTAAAAAATTTTATTACCAACACATCCATTATTAATTTTTTCTCATAAAATAATTCCAAAATATTTCATCATTTTAAATTTAAATCCATTTTTACAATAAATCATAAAATCAATCTTTTATGATGACATTGATATATCAAAATAAAATAAACCATTAAATGATTTTTTATAAATAACATTTCCATAAATTTTGATAGACTATGAACTTTTAGAAAATAAAATTTCTTGAATAAAAATTATTAAGTCTAAAAAAATCTTCGAAAAAATATTTTAATAAATGAATATAAAAATTACCAAGAAATAAACAATCATCAATTTTAAATAAATTTACCATTTATATAAAATCATAAGATCAAAAAAAAATAGATTATCCACCATCATAAGAAAAGATCAGATTCACCTATGAGTTTTGAAAATTTAATAGATTCAATAAAGTAAAAAAATTATATTTAGATTTTTCATCAATTCCTAAAATAATAATCCTAATATTCATTTAACATCTCAAATAAAAAGAACCAAAATTGTAATTATTTTATTTTTAGTAGAGAACTGTTCTATTCTTTTGAAACTCCCCCAAAACCTCAGGCATGAAGAGAGTTCACATTATATTTAGTGGAATGATACTAATTCCATCAGGAATGAACCATGTTCCATATATAAGGGATCTCTCATGCCATAACTCATTATACAGGGATAGAAACAAGAAGAGGAAGAAACCAATTACATGCCTAAAATTCCCAAGGAAACCAAACCAATTACAGGGGGCTCATTAAACTCGATGGGTGATTTTTTGATCATCCAGACTTTTGAAATCAATAAGAGTCAAACTAGAAGGTGTATAACCTTATGCTTGGAACCCATGATTGCACCGAGCCAAGAAAAATTCAACTGACGCACACCGTGGAATCCAAACAAGCATAGAACAAGAGTGGAAGAGAAAAATATAACATACCTTAGATTTGAGGCTTGATTAATTTTAGAGAAGGTTGAGGGGGGCAATGACCGTAGTGGAGTTCCATGAGAGCTTGAGTGGTGCGACTGAAACCAATTCTATTAGGGTTCTTTTAAATAGACTGGGGAGGGTTTTATTAGCACTTGCAAAAAAGCACTGATAAAGATACCTTTTATGTATGATAAAATAATAAGTGTTGATAAAATATATCTTTATGGGTTATTTTTTAGCACTAATAAAGCTATATCTTTATCCGTTTTAAATAAGTACTAATAAAATCCATCTTTATTAGGGTGAAAGTTTTAGCACCGATAAAAGGTTTATTTATCAGCGCTAAAACTTTAGGGTTGATAAAAAATTTATAAATATAAATATAATTATAAATAAATATATTTATAAACATTTTTATATGATTATAAATGTTTTAATATAATTTTATAATTTTATATAATTATATATATATTTAATAGATATATTAAATATATTTATTATAATTTTCAATTATTTAGATATATAATTATTTGTTTATAATTATATGAATACTTTTTTCCAAAAATTATATTTATTTATTTATAATTATAAATATATAATTTTATAAATATTATAAATATACATTTATAAATATATTTTGAAATGAACACATTTGTAAATATATTTATAATTATTTATTTATAATTATTTATTTGTAATTATAAATATATTTATTTAACTATATATATTTAGATAAATATATTTATATCATTTGTAAATATATATATATATATATATTTACAATTATATAAATAATTTAAAAAAAATAAAAAATATTTATTTATAACTATATATATGTGTATATATATATATATAATTTTTTAAATTTAGTTAATATACATTTATGAATATATTTATTAATAAATATTTATTTACAACTATGTTTGAAAAATTATTAATTAATATGTAATCTTATATTCATGCTTGTTAAAAAATGGATATATATTGAAATGAAGATGAATAAATATTGAAAATATTTAAACATAGTTAATAAATATATATAAATAAATATTATAAAATGATTATATTCAAAAAATATATTAAAAATGAATAAATAATACCTAACTGTAATAATATTAAAATAAATAAATACAGTTTACTGATTAAAAAAATAACATATTAAATGTATGTTTTTACTAAATGAAATTCTAAACAAAATATTAAAATTTGAATAAGTTACATAAATATTAGATGTGTGTATTTTTATATAAAATTTCATTAATTACTTAAATATCTATGTGTGTGTTGTACATAAAAATGAATTAATTACATATATGTATTTGTGAAATCATTATAACACAAGTTTGATATATGTTAAACTAAAAATTAAACGTCATTCAATGAATGTCAATCACATGATACGATTAGTCAATATTTTTAATCAATATTAATTTTTAATTATAAATCATTCTTCACTAAAGGGTCCCCACAACAGACGTTAGAGCTTGTGATGTGACAAATGATTTATAAAGGAGAAAAATAAACTATAGAATTCTAATGTGGGATTGTCGTGTGAGATCTAGACCTTTTATTAGTGCTAAAAAAGGCGCTAATAAAGGTTACCCTTTATCAGTGCTAAAAAAAGCACTGATAAAGGTAACCCTTTGTCATCACTTTTCAACAGTGATGATATAGGCTAGCACTATATATAGTGAGTTTTTAGTACTATTTTCTATTGTCATATTTTGAAAATATTATTCATATATAAACTGATTGTAGAATCCTGTGTTTTGGACTTGATGAAATTCCAAAGGATTTTGAATTTTCTCATTTGGTGGGTGGTCTGTTTTGTAAACTGAGCTTCATAATGAAATTCCATGAGTTGGAACACTTCAATTTGTTGTTTTAATACTTTTTTAAAGGATTGAGGATTTTATGGGTGTTATGACAAGTTTTAGGAGCTATTGGGACTTGAATTCTGATTTAAGGAAGAAGAAGGTAGGGCACACGGTTTTTCTGAAACCATACGACCCTTAGAAGAAACCATGTGAGCTGGTCCAATGGATTAAAAAGTGCTACATATTTTGTTCCAACTATATGAAAGGATCCACATGGCTGTGCGAAAGGATTTAGGTTTTTGAAAGTGTTTTTTTTTCATGGGTTGCGCATGGTTAGCAAACCGTGTGGCTAGCCCATGTGAGGGGGTTCTTGGGAAGTGCCTAAGTGCATGGTTAGTGCACAGTTTGGCCAACCGTGTGGCTAAACCTTGCACCTGTATCTATTGGGTGGAATCAAAATTTCTCCCTTAATGAACCTAATTCATAAAACCCACTCTTTTCTTATCTTTCTCTAGCTGTGTGAGGCTCCACGTCTTCTCTCATGGAGCTCCTCCTTCCCTAAGTTTGGCCTGGTGATTTCTCCCTCATCTGAAGTTGGATTCAAGATCTATATATTACTATGGATTCCGTTTAGTAATCTGTATGTTACTCTTGAAAAATTTTCTATTTACATATCTCTCGAAGAAGTTATCATGGTGTGAGATAATTCTCCATATTTTTAGGGCATTCATCTGTTTCTCCAATTTCTCTTGAACTAGACCAAATCAAAGATTGATATTGGATTTGCAGGTCTTCCATGGTAGAAGTTAGGTGGTATAGATTCTTTCTTGAAGTTTTATGAGTTTTATATGGTTATCCATTATGCCTCTCACCAAAATCTTCTGACGACACCTCTATTTTTTTTCAAATAAATTAAATTGAACTCATTACCAAGTCCAGTGCGACCCTAGTAGGTGGAGAATCACAACCTTGGGTGGAAAACTTGTATTTATCCACTTCAATGGGTTTCATTTATCATTTGGGGACAAATTCCCTTGATCCTTGAATATCTGAACACCCAATGTTGTGTGTTTCACCCTTAATAAATTCCTTATCTTAATGAATTGAACTAAGGTGGATTGTTGGCCATGGGTTGGGCCATATGTTTAATGATTGGGAATCATGGAATGGTTTTACTCTTGAAATTAATTGAATTTTATTAAAGTGGTTTAATGATACTAGTGAAATACTGAAAGAGCACTGCCGTGGGCGCCCTCAAATGATTAGTGTGATTTTGGGGTACTTAGGTGCAGCAGAGTGGCTGACCAAGGTCGTCTCTCAAAGGAGGAAGTGAATTAATTTTTTTAGAGGTATTTTAAAAATAAAATAAAAGAGAATGAAAAAACTACTTGAAATTATGGGGGTTGGTTACAGTTTATATATCTAGAAGAAGTTTTCTGGAAGAAGATTGTATTTTTTTGTTTTTAGTTTTGAAATGAATTTCAACTAAAATGACACAACAAGAAGATGTTTTTTAAACAATATTTAAAAGACATAATCAATCTAACTCTAACTATTCAATAAATTATTTATCATTATCATTAAAATACACTTAATTATGATCCCTTAACTTGTTAACACCCAAACCCTACAAGAATTAACCTTACCACAAAGATGAAGTGAATTAAACCCTAGGCTATCTTCGGAACATGTAATCGCACCACACTGCTTTGATTCATGTTCTAAGTATAGATTATGGTCAGTGGTAAATTAAGGCACATATCCATTATGTAAATGAGGACTAATTAAGTTTAGGTATTATGTTTTAACTCTACAAATTAATCCCTTGTGGTTTTGAATTATCAGTTAAGGTTTCACTCTCATAGTTCACACAATTCCCGACCTCGCGTATTTTGTGTTAACTATTCAATTGCTTGCTTAGTTTCATTTAAATTAAAAAATAAACTAATAGATCATAATTTTTGAATTACAGTATCTCATTTATTCAAAATAAATTAACGAATAAGGATAGAGGTCGATCGATTACTAAAAGAACTAATCTTTCATGGGTGGTGTGGTTATCGTAGAAACGTTTTGCTTGTGCCAAGGTTTAGAAAGGGTAGAACCAAATCACATTTCTACTCATGATTCCAGAACAATTAAGAAGATTAATAGAAGAATAAATTTAAAAAAAAAACATAAGAAAATAGAAGAAATAAAATAAGAATAAAGAAGTTTATTATAAAAACACAAACATTACAACATGAGGAAGAAGAATAGGGCTTCAACGAAGGGATCCTTGCTTCAAGAGATACCCTTATTTAATTGCTTGGATAATTAGAGTGGAACCCATTCTACTCTATCCTAAACTTCCTAATTCACGTACGAAACCCTTAAAAATGATAAAAACTCTAATTTATAGAGGGTAGGGTAGGATAGGTTACAAGTGGTTTCAAGTGTGAATGTGGAAATTCAGACAAATATTTTAATCCAACTTTCACTGACCATTTGCCCACAGAAACGCGTGAATTAGATCTTACACCAGAAGGATCATATGTTTGGATATGGGTCCTATATCTCCTCTCAATATTTGGACTCAATCCAAGCCTAAATTTAGGAGTTATGGCCCAAATATAGAAGATTATCCATTCTGGCGTGTCCAACCCACCTTTGAGATTATAGCCCTATTACTCCATCGAAATTCATTCTTTTGATCTAGTGTCCTGAATAAAAGTTGTATACCATGAAGTATGTAACACATTAAAAAAATATTAAGTTCAAATAATTCAAATAAAAATATTGATGATCGAAATACTATAATGATTTTGAAAGATTAAAAATGGAATTTTCATCAAATATTCAAATGAATGATCTAATCCCAAATACTTTCTAATTGAAAATATTTAACACAATGTGAGGAAATTATATCTTTTATTATTAATAAAATATTCAATAAAAATGTGTTTTATCAACTCCCCCACACTTGTCCCTTTGACTCCTGGACAAGTAAACATCAAAATCAAATCAAAGCAAATTTAAAACACATATCAATGAGATCCACAAATTGCATACCAAGAAACAAAAGATATCATGCCTCATCTATAAAATATTATTTCAAGTTATTCATTTAATATCATTCAATATATTTACTCTTAATTTATCCTCCCATGCACACAAAACACTTACCGAACATTCATTTTCAATCATCACATAAATTTCAATTTTTTAGCAATGTCTTTCTCATACAAACTCATACAAGGGTCACCATAGGCTTGATTAATTCCTACATCTCCACCCGATGTGATTCAAGGACATATGTTTATCATGAGGACTTTTTAGGGTTGTTATGTGGATTTAGTTTTGTAGGATTTAGATGTTGAAATTTTTTGAGGCCGAATGATGAGGACTTGGCTCTTTTTGATGTGCAATAACATTATTCTAGTTTTCACTCAAGTATGGTCTCCTCCTCACTCACCATAATAGAAAGTCATCTCCATCATTATGAAAAATCAGTGAAATTTAGCACCCTTCATAATTTCACCAGAAAAAATTCCAATATTCTCAAACAATATTTTTCTTGAAAGATCCAAAAAAGGCACAAATTTATTTCTCCATTAGAAGCTCCAGAAAGGCCCAAATTCACTAATAATAAAATCTCTAGAAAAGGCACAACTTTCATAGAATGTTTTCGTTTTTCAAAAAAAGATCATCTCTTTGTCATTTTAGGTCCCTCCCAAAGTATCACCAATTGAGGCATCACAACACAAAGAAACCTTCACCCACACTTAAGTTTAACTAGATTATGCAATTTCACTTCAAAAGCAGGTTGGATAGGGAAAATTGGCTTGTAATGTGGCTAACCTAACAGACTGTTCATGGGTTCTATGGGTTAAAAGGATTAAATGTACAAGGTAGGCCATAATAAAAAGGATTATCTTGAAAAGGGAGCTTTAAAACCAAAGAAATGCCACAATCATTTAAAAACACATGTATCTCAAACCCTCAAGTTTTGACAGGAATAAATCAAATTTTGGTTAAATAAAGCATAGTTTGGTTCTCTCAAGAGGTGAGGTGAATGAAAAGAATATGAAAAAAAATGGTTCAGAAGCCTCACAGGAAAGTAATTTCAAAGATAAAGACATTGAGATGGGGCATGGGATTCAAAAATCAGAGTACTTGTCATGAAATTCCCAAAGAATTGAACTTGAAATAAAGTCATTTTCAGCATTCATTTAAGGTAAGTTTCATGGAATAAATTGATTTACTCATTGAAAAAAGTTTCAAAAATAGCAATGGTAATCATTTCAGCTCATTTTAAAAAAAACACAAAAAATGATAAAGAAGCACACCATTTTTTCTGAAAACACACAATTTTTTTTAAACTAACAACAAATGAAAATCCTAAACTATAAAGGTTCCCTCCCCCACACTTAAAATATTTAATTTCCCTCAATGTGAACCCATGAGATGATATTTCACATGAAATGCCTAATTTTATTTAGGATAAGTAATATAAAAGTGAAAGGGTTAGGAACAACCTGATATTCTCAAGTGATGATGGGGTCATGCAGTTTGATGAAATCAACTGCATCGGTAGGAATCCCCTCAATGTATTTCTTCAAACACTTCCCATTGACTGTAAATCTCCTTCCAGTGTCCTCTTGTGTGATCTCCACTGCACCATAAGGAAAAAAATTAGACAAAACATAAGGACCTAACCATTTGGAATGCAACTTACTAGGCATCAACTTCAGTCATGAACTATATAGTATGAATTTTTCTCCAATAAGAAACTCCCTTTTTTGGATCATTTTATCATGAACTGCTTTTGATCTTTCTTTGTAGAGCCTTGAGTTCTCATGTGATGACAGTCGAGTCTCCTTAAGCTCTTGAATTTGAAACTTCCTTTGAATTCCAACTTGGGCCAAATCCATGTTGCATTTCTTTATAGCCCAATATGCCTGATGCTCGACTTCCACTGGAAGATGACATGCTTTCCCAAAAACAATCCAAAATGGGGACATACCAATGGGGGTCTTGTATGCTATCCTATAAGCCCACAATGCATCATCCAAGCGCTTGTTCCAATCCTTCCAATTTGGCTACACGGTTTTCTCTAAGATTTGTATCAACTCACGATTTGAAACCTCAACCTGGCCATTTGTTTGGGGGTTGTATGGTGTGGATGTTTTGTGTGTCACCCCATAATTTTGAAAGAGGGAAGAAAAATTCCTATTGAAAAAGTGTGTCCCTTGGTTACTGATGATGGCCTTTGGTACTCCAAACCTGCATAAAATTTGAGCCTTGAAAAAATCCACTACAACATGAGAATCATCAGTCCTGGTGGCCTTGTCCTCCACCCATTTACTCACATAATCGACAACAACAAGGATATACAAGAAACTAAATGAACTAGGAAAAGGGCCTATAAAATCAATTCCCCAAACATCAAAAATATCATAGAATAAAATGGGTTGTTGGGGCATATCGTGTCTCCTTGAAAGGTTTCCAGTGTGTTGGAAACAAGATCATGACTTACAAAACACATGAGAATCATGGAATAATCTAGGACAATATAATCTCGAGTCTAAGACTTTTCTAGAAGTACATTGGGGTCCAAAGTTTCCACAACAAGAAAGTGTATGACAGAAATGAAAAACAGACTCAAACTCATGATCGTGAACACACCTCTTAATGACTTGGTCACTACACACGCGTTAGAGGTAAGGATCATCCCACACATAAAACCTAGACTCACTTTTTAATTTTTAGACTTGATGCTTCTTCAAATTTACTGGGATTTCAGAGGAAACAATGTAATTAACTAAATTAGCATACCAAGGATGCGTACCTGAGATGGTATGAAGATGATCATTGGGGAAAGTGTCCCGAAGTGGTACTTGGTCCAAGGTGTCATCCTCGAGTGTGTGAGTAAGCCTACTCATGTGGTCCGCCACCAAATTCTCTGACCCCTTCTTTTCTTTTATCTTGATGTCAAACTCTTGAAGAAGGAGCATCCGATGGATAAGTCGTGGCTTTGCATCTGGCTTCTTTAGGAGGTACCTCAAAGCTTCATGGTCAGAAAAAAAACTACTTTAGATCCCAATTAATATAAACGAAATTTATCTAAAGAAAATATAACAACAATAAACTCTTTTTCTATTGTGGTGTAGTTTGATTGGTCAGAATCCAATGTCCTCGGTGCATACGAAATAACATGTGAACGTCCCTCCACCCTCTGAGATAAGACAGCTCCAACCACGAAGTTGGACACATCACACATAAGCTCAAATGGAAGGTCCCACCGCAGGGGCTGTATGATCGGTGGAGTGGTTAGAAACTTATTTAACTCATCAAATGATACCCTCCATGAATCATAAAAATTTAAGTCAATATCTTTTTGAAGCAATTGAGATTAGGGTAGAGTGATCTTACTAAAATCTCTGATGAAGCGTCGATAAAATCCAGCATGTCCAAGGAATGATCAAACATCATGCACACATGTAGGATATGGAAGGGATGAAATAATGTCTAACTTGGATTTATCAACTTCAATTCCATGTTTTGAGACTATATGACCTAAGACAATTCCCTTTTCGACCATGAAATGACATTTTTCAAAATTCAAGACCAGATTTTTCTCAATACAACGGTGCAACACATCACCCAAACTAGAGATACATTCATCAAATGAGGATCCATAAACTATAAAATCATCCATAAATACCTCCATGCAGGTCTCAAAAAAATCTGAGAAAATACTCACCATGCATCGCTAGAAGGTACCTGGGGCATTTCAAAGTTCAAATGGAATCCTTCGGTAAGAAAAGGTACCGAATGAGCAGGTGAATGCCATCTTCTCCTAGTCCTCTGCTACAATGGGAACCTGAAAATAGCCAAATAAACCATCCAAGAACCAATAATGTGTCATAACTGCAAGTCTCTCAAGCATCTGGTCCATGAATGGAAGTGGGAAATGGTCCTTACGAGTGGATTGATTTAGTTTCCTATAATCAATACACACTCACCAACTGTTTTGTACTTTCACAGGAACTGACTCATCATTTTCATTTTTTATAACAGTGAGACCCATTTTCTTTGGTACAACCTAGACATGGCTAACCCATTGTGAGTCAGAAATAGCGTAAATGATACCCACCTCAAGTAATTTTTCAACTTATTTCTTAACAACTTCCAAAAGTGTTGGATTAAGTCTTCTTTGTGGTGGCCTAATCAGTTTATCTCCATCCTCCAAGAGAATCCTATGCATGAAAATGGAGGGGCTAATACAAGATATGTCTGCCAATGTTCAACCAATTGCCCTAATGTTATCTCTCAAAAGATTCAAATGTTTTTCTTCATATTCAAAAGAGAGATTGTTAGCAACGATAACAGGTAATCTATCACCACTCAGCAAGTATGCATATTTAAGATTTGAGGGAAATGGCTTGAGTTCCAATGTAGGGGTGATGTATGGATGGATAAATTGATACAACAGACATATCTGCATGATGAACATCAGTATCAGAATAAAAATCATCAAAATTAGAAAATAATTCATCAAATCCATCAGCATACTCAACAACCATGTCATTATCATAGTTTATATGATCATAATTTGAATCCACATCAAAATCAAATCCAATAGAGTTTTTTTCATCAAATAAAGGTGTGGAAGTACTCTTATACATCCAACTAGAACCAATACTCATAATATACCTAATCATAGGACAATAAAAATCCATGGAGTTTTTACTTGGTGGTTCAAAATGGGAGATAACAAAAGAAGAATTGTCCTCAGAGGGGTACTTCATGGAGTCCATAACATTAATAATTACAACTTCATCTCCAAAATCCATGTAAAGTGTACCCTGGTGAACATTTATGATAGTTGTTTATGTTTGGAGGAAGGGTCTACCTAAGATAATGGGAGCATGAGAACTTACCAGATCATCCTCCATTTTGAGCACATAGAAGTCTGCTGGAAAGATCATGTCTCTTACCCAGACAAGTACATCCTCAAGGACTCCCGCTGGATATGCCGTAGCTCTATTCACCAATTGCACCACTACTCTCATTGAATTCAACTCACCAACCTATAAAGAAGAGAATACAGAGTGAGGCATCACATTTATTGAAGCTCCTAAATCACAAAGAACATTAGAAAAGTGAAACTCTCCTATGGTACATGGGATGGTGAATGTCCTGGTATCCTTGCAATTTGTTGGCATTTCTAGAGTTGGTGTAATGAGTGCTGAGACATTCCTTCGAAGGTTGATACTCTCATTTCCCTTGAGCCCTCTTCGATTGTTGTAGAGTTCTTTTAAGAAATTGGCATACCTTGGGATTTGTTTGATGGATTCCAGTAGAGGGATGTTGATCTCAACATGCTTGAATATGTCCAAAACCTCTTTTTTTCATCACCTCTTCAGCCATCTTCTTGGTTTGAACAACCCTATTTGTAAAGGGAAGAGGTTTAGGAGGAACATCATCAATATTTTTCTTACCTTTATCTTTCTCTTTGGGTTTCTCATCAGTTTGTATGGAATGGGGATTCTACAGAGTTGAGTTGAATCCCGGTGGAATGATAGGTGGAGAAGCATCAGTCGTTTGCTTCCCGCTTCTCAATGTAATGGATTTCACATTCCCCTTTGGATTGGTAGTAGGTTGGGAAGGAAGATTTACAGAATTCTTACTTACCCGTTCATGGAGGGCAGTGGAAATATGGTTCATTTGAGTCTTCAACTCCCTCAACTCCGAACCTTGACACTTCAGCTTATTCTATTGATTAAGAACAATTTGTTTCAAAAGATCATCAGTGTTAGAGTCTACCTTGTGTTGTAGATTCCTTTGTTGCTGACTTGTTGATGTTTGAGCTTCGAATCTCCTTTGGGGTTGTTGGAAGCCCTGTTGGTAAGGTGGAGGTTGCTGGAAGTTTAGTTGAAAAGGGGGCCTTTGTTGTTGCCCAGATCCATACCTCATGTCTGATTGATCCTTCCACCCTTGGTTTAATGTTGGTGCAAAAGAGTCATACTTCTTTTGGGGATGTGGTTGTTGTTGTCGCTGATATGGTCTCCCAGGGAATACTGGTGCACAGTCTTCTGTTTCTTGTAGTTGAGGGCAACAGTCAGTTGGGTGGCTTGTCTCAGTGAAAATGCCACAAGGCCTTTAAGGAGTGGGTTGGGATGCATTTTCACGAAAGCAATCTGTCACAACATAGTGGTCAATTCTTCCAACATTGTATCAATAAAATGACTTTCAAGAGAAGAAGGACTTACTTGATGTACTCCCCTGACATGTGGTATACCTCTATCACCAAATTTTTGGGAGTTTTGGGCCATGTTGTCGATCAATTCACATGTGGATACTGGTGTCTTGTCCACCAATTCCCCTCTTGTTGCGGCATCCACCATGATCCTCTCCATAGGTGCGAGTCCTTCATAGAAGTACTGAATGAGGAGTTGCTCACTGATTTGGTGACGTGGACAGCTTGCACACAACTTCTTGAATCACCCCCAGTACTCATACATTGACTCCCCTTGTGCTTTCTTGATCCCTGAGATCTCCATATGAATGGAAGTGGTCCTCGATGCTAGAAAAAATCTATGCAAGAAAAGACGTTTCAAATCGTTCCAACATGTTACATCTTCTTGTTGTAAATAGTACATCCAATCCTTTGCAGCTCCATCAAGTGGAAATGGGAATGATCTTAATTTGATTTGATCTTCAGAGACATTTCTAGGTTTTGGGGTTGAAAAAACCACATTAAATTCTTTCAAATGTTTATTTGGATCCTCACCAAAGAGGCCATGAAACTTTGGAAGTAAGTTAATTAACAAAAATTTTAGTTCAAAGTCCGATTCGAGATTTGGGTATGCAATAAAATTTGGATGATAATTAATATCAGGTGAAGAAAATTCTTGAATGGTTCTATTAAGATCATTGTTATTATTTCTAGACATTGGTTCTTCTTTTATGTTTGAATTTTAATTTCGTCCTATTTCAATGTTTCCAGAAGAGAGGAATTCACTAACTGGTTGAATATTGAAAATTCCTGTAGACTCAGACTATGTGATTCGAGCTTGATGGCTACGTTAAATCTGAGGGTCAATATCTAAGAGATCCTTGGGATTAGTTCATTTCATAAATAAAAAAAAACTGAAAATAGGAAAAATATACCATAATAAAAATGATAAGTTTGAGTTGATGGTCCAAAAAGAAAACAAGAGGATGAAAAAAAAATGAAAACTTGAGAAAGGGGAAAGATGAAAGAGAGAGGTGAAGAAAATAATAAAATGAAAAATAAAAGAAATACCTCTAAATGGTTGAATAAATTACTTGCCTCTCTGGAAACAGTGTCAATTTGAAAGGTGTAATCGTGGGCACCCTCAAATTATTAGTGTGATTTTGGGGTACTTAGGTGCAACAGAGTGGCTGACCAAGGTCGTCTCTTAAAGGAGTAAGTGAATTAAAACAATGTTTTAGAGGTATTGTAAAAATAAAATAAAATAGAATGAAAACACTACTTTAAAGGATGAGGGTTGGTTATATTTTATAGATCTATAATAATTTTTCTGTAAGAATATTGATTTTTTTTTTGTTTTTAATTTTGAAATGAATTTCGATTAAAATGACACAACAAGAAGATGTTTTTTAGACAATATTTAAAAGGCGTAGTCGATATAACTCTACCTCTTCAATCAATTATTTATCATTATCATTAACATCCACTTAATTATGATCCCTTAACTTTTTAACCCCCAAACCCTACAAGAATTAACCTTACCACAAAGATTAAGTGAATTAAACCCTAGGTTATCTTCGGAACATGAAATCGCAACACCCAACTTTGATTGATCTTATAAGGATAGATTATGGTCAGTGGTAAATTAAGGAACATATCCATTCTGTAAATTATGAATAATTGAGTTTAGGTATTATGTTTTAACTCCACAAATTAATCCCTTGTGGTTTTGAATTACTAGTTAAGGTTGCGCTCTCACAGTTCACACAATTCCCAACCTCATGTGTTTTGTGTTAACTATTAAATTGCTTGCTTAGTTTCATTTAAATTAAAAAATCAATTAATAGATCATAATATGTGAATTTAATTATCTCATTGATTCAAAATAAATTAATGAAGAAGGATAGAGGTCGATCGATTACTAAAAAGAATTACTCTTCCATGGGCGGTGTAGTCATCGTAGAAACGTTTTTCTTGTGTCAAGGTTTAGAATGGGTAGAACCCAATCACATTTCTACTCATGATTCCAGACCAATTAGGAAGATTAGGAGAAGAATAAATTTAATCAAAATAGAAGAAAAGATAAGAAATAAAAGAATAATAAATAAGTTTATTATTAAAACACAAACATTACAACATGAGGAAGAAGAATAGGGCTTCGATGAAGGGATCCTTGCTTCAAGAGCTACCCTTATTGAATTGCTTGGATAATTGAAGTGTAACCTCTTATAAACTGCCCTAAAATTCCTAATTCACGTCAAAAACCCTTAAAAATTATAAAAAAATCCAATTCATAGAGGGGAGGGGAGGATAGGTTACAAGCAGTTTGAAGTGTGAATGTGGAAATTCGGCCAAATATTTTAATCCAACTTACACCGCCAATTTGACCACCTAAAAGCATGAATCCACTCTTCTTTCAGAAGGATAATATGTGTGTATATGGGTCCTATATCTCCTATAAAACTTTGGATTCAATACAATCCCAAAGGAAGGAGTTATGGCCCAAATACAGAAGCTTATCCATTCTGGCGTGTCCAGCCCACCTTTAAGTTTATGGACCAATTAATCCATACAAATGCATTATTTTGATCTAGTGTCATGAATAAAAGTTGTATCCAATTTTTTAGGGAACACATTTACAAAATATTAAGTTCAAATAATTTAAATAAAAATATTTATGATCTAAATACTACAGTGATTTTGAAAGGGTAAAAATAGAATTTTCATCCAATATTCAAATAAATGATCTAATCCAAAATACATTCTAATTGAACATATTTAACACAATGTGAGGAAATTATATCATTTATTATTAATTAAATATTCAATAAAAATGTGTTTTATCAAATACCTTATTCATTATTCTTATGTCTCAGTACCTTTTACCCTGTTCTCATTCTCCATTGCTCACACTTACTGTTTATGCTCTATACCATGTTCCATGTATCCTATGCAAGTTGTTTATTGAGTATGAACTTTGCTTTATGAATTTCTTATATATTTTTCCTCATTAGTCCTTGGATTGTTCTTTATGCCGTATAACTCTTCTCATGCTTATTTGATTATGAGGAAAACATGATCCAACATACTTGTGTAGAATGCTTGGGCTAGTTTGTTTAGAATGTATTAATCTATACCTCACTGATGTGATGTGATTGTGAATGATATGACTCATCTACTGTGGGTTGGGAGAGAAAATAGGTCCGGACTTAAGGATGAGGTGGATGGAATCACTTCTCCTGGCTTGTTTCTACTTGACACGCCAGGAGTGACACTTTGGATTTCCTTATACGAGATTTCTGAGTGGCTTATTATATTCATGAGTGACATTGGTTCCCTTGGGGAGAAACTGTGGATAAACTCATTCGAAATACGACTACACTATGCCTCAAGTGATACTTGGCCCCCTATGTGAGATACCTGGAATGATATGTGTGTTTACCATACCTTGAGTGATATGAGGTATGCTGTTAAGAGTCTCTATGGACGAACTCTGTGGTATTAGTTATATTCAGGGCTTCTGTAGTGACCCCTCGGATACCATTACAGATCAATATAGACGGGCTCATGATTCCTTTACTAGACTTTATAGATGTTTTTATGGGTTTATTATGGTGAATTATTATTATTATTGTTGTTGTTGAGATGATTACAAAGTGGTAACGAAATCGTTGTATGATGTCCTAGGGGTGTGATCGCCAAAACAAATCACACGCTTGGGGTCAAACCAATTCTGTTGCTTCATATATGATGTATTGTACTTTAGAATTTTATTTTTTCGGGTTACCTTGGACCAGACATCCTAATTAGGTCAAAGAAGGGGGAATCCTCCAGGTATCCATTTAGGAACGTGAACCAAAATATTTTTTTATTTATTTGTTTCCTTGTATTAAACTATATTGGAACACTATCAATTTTACAGTGCGTGGACTAGTTTGATCTAGACATTGTTGGTGGTGACTTTATGGGATCATATCTCACAACCTACTCGATCCACCATTACACTGGAGTAGCCGAGTAGAACTTCATGGTTGCAAGGCCATGGATTTATTTTTTGTGCTATGATATATATGTAACGACCCAAACTTTTATAAATGGAATTTATCCCTTCTTATAATAATTTTATATAATATAAATTACATAAAATAACTTATAGATCATAACAAAAACTTTATAAAAATAAGAAGTATTTCTAGAAGTTAAGAAACCAATACTGAAAAAATAGTAACTAGACCTTAAGAATAGTAATATAACCTTTATGAATAGTAAACCAACCAAATGAATAGTAACCTCACCCATGAAAGTATAAATAAAATTTAGGCATGTAATGACTCAGATTTTCCCAGTTCTATTTTTAGACAATTCTTAGGAAAATTACGAGACCAGGCGAAGAGACAACGTGTGATTCTGAGGCCCGAAATATCCTGAATGATCTGTAAAAAATTGTTATGTTTTTAAAGAGCATGCATGAATGGTTTTTCTAAAAAACTATAATAAATCTTAAATAATTTCCCTTGTTATAAAACCAAGGGTACTATTTCATTTAGAGTAGTTGGTTTACCCTAGGTCTGATTTAAGTTTAGTTTGCACGGGTCTCTAGTGAGAAAACCTGAAAATGGAATAACCATAAATAAAATAAATAAAATAAAATATTTTATTTTTCAAATCCTTATAACTCATAAATGGTCACTTGAATTGGAAATACGAGACTATCATTGAGCTCATGAGGATGTGATTTCCTTAGGTGTATCCTATCCTTGACTGGTGTAGGTCAAGGGTAAAAATTATTATTTTTGGACTTTTTAAAAGAGAATAAAATAAAAATTATAAACATTATTTTATTTACTTTTAATTTTTTCCAGTGTGGCGATGATATGATGAAATAACAGAGCAACATGTTCTCCTTTCATAAATTAAGTAGTGTGGTGACACTATTTCAAAGTGAAACTATAAAGCTGAAATGAGTTAACGCATTAATGAATTTTCTCCTTTAATTAGGGGATGGCCCGAGAGTTTTCTCGGAGGTTCTAGAGGAATTCCGTTGGCGTGTGATGAATGAAAATGAATGAAGGATCACTAATGATGACAGACTGTGGAATATCTCAATGGATCGCCAATGACGATCGAACCCTGATGCCGATGGATCCTATTTTCCAGGCAGAGGTTCTTATTTAAATTACATCCATTCCCCGTCTTTGAATTCCTACGATGAATGTGAATCGATTGATGAACAAATTGATTCATGGAACATGTGTATTGTTACGGGATGGGTTTCACATTACAGGGTTTATTGGGAATTTATGACCATCTAATTGATTTCTAGATTGTTCTTCATTTTCTTGATCCATTTAATGAATCAGATCGAGGAAAGAATGAACAAATGACCAAGGTTTGATCCTCATATTTCTTATTGTACTTCTCTCCCCCATATTCTTTACATTCTTCATGGGTTGATGAATGACCAATTTTTACAGAACCAATTATGGGTGCAACGATCCAACATCTTGTATTTGGAATAGACATGACACGATAGAGGTTCGACGATGATGATGACAATCAGATCGAGGCGGTGTAAGAGATATCACATGTGAAAAAATTTGCACTAAAAAGGGACTGTGGCATGATTTTCAACCCCTGATGATGAAGATCATGACCCGAGGATTCTAGAACTTCTTTTGTATCGAAGAAAAGAACACTAGAGCACATACGGTGACCCACAGAAGGTCCCACCGGCACCGACAATGGTTGTGGTAGCCGCCACGTCAGATGAGCCACGACCAGAGGGGACAGACCTGCAGATCAGGCTGCGAGCACGTGTAGAAATAGTAGTCAACCGAGCTGACCACATTCCATGGAGATATGCAATGAGTTACCACATCTAGTGTGGTTCTTCGGGATGTGGGTGGCGAGCTGTGTCATGCGGCTAAAGTCCGTGGTCCGGCTGGACTGCGGTCGCAACCCGCAACACCTGCCATATCCCAGGTAGAGAAGACCGGTCCACTCCATCGGGCTGGGTTGGCTAGGTGGACTAGGCCTAGCACCTAAGGCTGGGCCACCACAATTAGTTGGGTCGGATCCAGCCGGTCTGGGTGAGGCCCAAAGGGCCTTGTCGACCCAGCAGGTCGGGTCATACCAGACTCGGACCCAACCGGATCCCTTTTCACCAAAACACCCTTATCTTTCAAATCATAAATCCAATTGACAAGATTTCTATGAAGTTGGGACCCTTTTGAGGATACAATACTTTTGAGATGGATTAGTGGGGTTTTATTTAGACCAGTAGGGGCTGATGGAATTCTCTTTGTCTTTCCTATGAGGGATCGATGAAGGATCTCGATCCCATCATAAAGGGTGACAATAGAGATTGAGACGATACCCTTGGGATAATCTATGGATGTATGAAACAGGATCCCATTCAATCCATAAATATTGGACCATTTTCTAAAGTGATTTGGCTCAGAGCGGATCTTGTTGACCCATCAGGCCTAAGTGACAGGCAGATCGAGGTGACCTAGTAGGCTGAAATGACTTTGTGGGTCTCAGTGCCCCAACAGGTCTATGTGGATCATGTACTGCACAGAGAGTCCCAGTCAGTCCTTACTTCTCTTCATGGTACCTTATATAGGGTTTTCAATATGGTTGTGAGCAATATTTACATGGTAACCCATCCCCTATCTAGGATGACAATTCAAAGAGGGCTATGATGTCCACCAATGAGCCCTAGGTGCAGGGCCCCCTATATGTGTATCAGAATCTTTCCTTCCTTCATGACATGAATTGATTAGTGTACTTTGAGTATTTATCAATGTGTTATCTTTGGTCAGGGCCCAAAGAAGCAATCCCCCTTGTGAGGGTCTCTAATGAATTCATAGCTCAAGGAGTGAGTTCTCCCAGAATGAGCACGCCTTGAGAAGAATCTTGTGACTGAGGATTGGCTGTGATATCGAGACTCTTTATCTCAGTGAGACCAGATGTCTCAGGGAAACTTTATGACTTATCGAAACTAGATGTTAAATCATAGAATTTTGTTAGACTTGTTCTACATTCTTTCTTTCAGATAACTTGAGGAGTGGGATCTCCCAAAATCGGGCGTGCTATGAGCAGAACTATATTTCAAGTAGTGGATGATACATTGCATCTTGGAATCCTTTATGAGTATAAATTTGTGTTCTTGTTATATGTGTTTTTTACATATACCTATGTTGAGATGACTATATCATCTTGGCAGTGTTTCCTTTACGTTCTATTACATTGTGTTTTGAGGTCCCCTACCGAGTGTTGTTTTACTGACCCCTGCATGGTCTTTTCTCGCATGTGTCATGTCCTGTGTAGACACCCGACACTTAAGTGGAGTCCTAGGCAGAGTAGGACTAGGGCTAGGACCAGATGGTGCCTTATGAGACCAAACAAGCTGAGGTGTTTTTGGCAGCTTCCTACAGCAGCTTCAGTGCCCTTGTTTGAAGGTGAGACATTATAGTTATCTTTCTTTTAGTGGGGTCATTTGTAGATCAGTTTCGCTTTACTACTTTTCTTTCTTTCTTACTCTATTGTTTGATTGTAGTGGTATGCATTCATTTTCCTTACTTAGTGTTTTTACTCTCATCCCCTGTGGCTTGGAGTTGGGTGCTTGTGTAAATTTTATTAGAAAAATGCCTCTCATTTGTGGGATATGCCTAGTTGGAACTAGTCTCCAACCCCTGGCCTATCATAGGTGGGCTTGGGGTTGTCACGAAAGGGGATCCAGGGGATAGGTCATGAAAAAGTGGTATAAAATGGGATCAGTAATACATTAGGACTGAGAGTCTGTGAGATTGGTTTGGGGAAACAGTTTTAAGTATTTTGGGTTCATCTGTTAGGCTAGGGACTCAAGTGTTGGTGCACCGACCGACGTATCCATAAACTAGGACATTGGGAACCTATTTTCCAACTTGTTACACGAAAACACTAGTTGTTGGGAAATAAAGTTACATGCATCATATTGGAATGGGTTGTGTTTTCCACGTCCTTCTTGAGTAAGCTCACCAGGTATACTCTTTTAACTGTGATACATCTAGTTCCCCTCATGATGTGTTCACGATGCCCACCAGTGAGGTTTTTGTAGCATGGTTAGGAGCGTTTCCCAATGCTTGATGAGGACTCCCTACTGGGTGTGAGTCACAAAGCATATGTTCCTCAAGATGGTCAGTAGGTGAAGGTTTCTACTAATGACCAGTTAGTAGACCCACCTCCAATGGTTTAGGTGGATGCATCATTCCATAATGATTCATGGATGGATCTTTTGGAACTAGATGATGAACCACAGGGTTTAAATGTGTATCATAGGCTTCTGTGGAAGTGATCAACTGGGAAGTAGGGTTAATAGGAGCTAACAATAGTAGGTTCACAATGTAGTCTACACAACCAGAGGTTTCATCAGAATTTTCAGGGGCGTTCTAGTTTCTAGGAGAAAAGGATTTGTTACACTTGTCATAAATGGGGACATATCATGAAATATTTCCCCCCCTTTCATGCTAGAGTTAGAGAGGAGGTTTGATGAACCACTAAGGAAGAGGAAACAATGATAGAAGACAGATCAGATGGGCCGCAAACGTGGTAGGAAATCTGGGGTAGTAATAGATGGTGGATGACTTTTTGACATGTTACCACCACCACATTTAGCTGATCCATACTAGAATTTTGGAGTTGGAGGATAGGGTATGAGACAGTTGTAAGCTGTCGAGGATTATGGCCCCAGGACTCCAGAAATGATTCAAGGTACAATCTGTGTCTTTTAACTTGAGTTGCAGTATTGATAGACACTTGTATTAGTGATTTCCTTTCCTAATACATTTTCTTTTTTGATACCTAGAGGTTCTCGTTAAACCATTGACTTTATCCTCGTGTTTAGAGACTCCTAATGTAGGAGACCCAATGAACATGAACTGGTTTTGATAGTGTGACCTGACTCTTAGAGGTGAGAGTTTTAGTTGGGATCTCTTGGAAGTGGCGTCAAGGCCTTACGATGTCATTCTAGGTATGGTCTAATACAAAGTTCATGCTCAGATTTAGTTTTTTAGGAAAAGGATGCAGTTTTTCCATAGTGATAGAACTAGACTTCCATTTATTGGAACATGGGAAATCCTTGAATCTCTTGATGGACTTAGGCATATGAGGGTGTAGCTGATTTCTATTTAGTTGGCTAGTATGACCCTCAGAGCAGTGGATGTTATGGGTCCTCAGGTTTCTTAGTGGTGGTTGTGTATAAGTACGTCTTACTTGAAGATTTTCCTGGTTTACCTCTCTATTGAGAGTTAGAATTCTACTTTGGTATACACCCCGAGATAGAACTGATATTTATGATAGTATATTGAATGTCTCCCGAAGATCTCCACGAGTTAGGGAGAAGATGGTAGACTTGAAAAGGAGGGACTTAGTAAGACCCATTTTTTCTCCCTGGGCAGCCCTAGGTGATCTTTGTTGATGACATCTTATTGTACTAGACATCCAAGTGGGAGCACGCAAGACACTTAAGGATGGTATTGGTCCCAATTCGGAAGAAAAAAATACACAAAAATCTCTTGAAGTATTTGTCTTGGATTTAGAAGGTCTCTTTTTCTAGGATAGGGCATCTTAGAGGCTAGAGTTGCAGTTAACTCAGTGATGAGGAACACAAAAGCAGATTCTCCAAGTAGGAATCCAGTTAGCAGTTACTGAGTGAGTCATTAGAGTAGTTGTCCTCATTAGTGTTATCCTTTATGGATGGGGTTGAAGCAGATTATCTCCAATCAATGGTTGTTACACATCCACTCTAAAATGATTTAGGGAGGCACAACTTGGTGAAATCAACTATGAGTCTTTGCATGCTCAGTTTTCCACAAGGAATACCCCGTTGGACATTCGAAAGGTGGGGAGAAGTTTATTATTTTCAGAAAATGCACAGTTATTGTAGTGGATGCTTAAAGTGGTGAGATTCATAGGGGTATCCATGTGGGTGTCAAGGAGGAAACCGAGTATGGAGGAATGTGTTAAAGCTAAGATTACTTGTTGAGAAAAAAACTAAACGCTTATTGTAATCAGCTCCACAGGTTGTTCCTTCTCTTTCTTAGGATACCCAGAAGGAAGTGGGAAGGGATATCGGTGGACCTTTTGATAGGTTTACCACATATATCTAGGAGGCACAATACCATATGGGTGATCTTTGACCCACTCACCAAGTTAGGAAACTTCCTAGCTACCCAGGATCAATTTTTATTAGAGGGATTGGGATGACTCTACTTGCATGAGATAGTTTTACTCCATGAAGTTTCATCGATGATTATTTAAAATCGTGATGCTCACTTTACATCCCAGTTGTGGAAGGTATTGTAGGAAGTTTTTGAATAAGAATGTGAATATCATCTAGGAGTGGATTAGGAATGCATTGGGCCTTCCAAAGTTTTTTTTTCTGGTGGACGGCAGAGACCTTTGGAGTTTGAGGAAGGAGACCTTGTCTTCCTTTGGGTCTCACCCCAATGAGGGTTACATAGTTTTTTTTCCAGGGTGGAAAAATAACTCTGAGGTTAATAGTACCTCTTTCAAGTGATAATGGAGTTTTCAAGGTAGCGTACTTTTTGGATCTACCCTAAAATGGGACCAGGTAAACAACGTCTTCCAGATTTCTCAGTTGAGAAGATTCATGTATAGACCCTTTGCACATCATAATATGGGGTGAGCTAGAAATTGAAATCAGAGAGTTTTTGGTTAAATTTCCAATGAATATCAAGGATCCTTTGTGGATGATCTTTTCCCTTGGTACATTTCTGGCGGCATCATGGGGATCTTAAGAGAATCACATGGGAGCGGGAGGCTTCGATTCATGCTCAGTTATCTCACCTTTTGTTCAGGTAAACCTTGTTTAGATTTTCAAGGACATAAAGACTTAAGGGGGGATAATTTAATTACTTATATTTTCCCAATTCTATTTTTATAAAATTATTGAGAAAATTATGAGACTATGAGCATAGACGGCATGCGATTCCGCAACCCGAAGTGCCCGGAATGATCCGTTAAAAATTATTATGTTTTTAAATAGAACGCATGAGAAGTTTTCTTGAAAAAAGTAGAATAACTCTTAAACGGGTGCCTAGATAAGAAATCCAAGGGCACCGTTGCATTTAGAGTAGGGGGTTTACCCTAGGCACGACTTAAGTTCAATTGAAGAAAGTCTCCAGTGAGAAAAACCAAAAATAAAATAACCGTAAAAAAATAATTAAATTAATTTATATTATTTTTCACAACCTTATAATTAATCAATGGTAACTCAGATTGGAAATCTGAGAGTACTATTAAGTTCTTGAGGATGTTCTTTCCTTAGTCAGAGCCTAACCTCAACTGTCACTGGTTGAGGATAAAAGTTAATTTTTTTATCTTTTAAAAGAGAATAAAATAAACTTAATAAAGTTTATTTTATTTCCTTTTATCATTTTGCAGCGTGACGAAGTGAAAATGTAACGGCAAATAAACCCATTCTCCTTTCATAAATGAACTGGCATGAAAACACTATTTCAATGAGAAATAGTAATGCTGAAATGCGTTAACGTGTTAAGGCATTTCCTCCATTAATCAGGGGACCATCCGAGAGATTGTTCAGAGGCTTTGGAAGAATTCTATTGGCGAGCGACGAATGAAGGATCACTAATGATGACAGATCATGGAATCTCTCAATAGATCTCCAACAACAATCAAACCTTGACCATGGCTAATCCTATTTTCCAGATAGGGTTTTTTATTTAAATTCCATCCTTTCCCCATCTTTGAATTCCTACGACGAACGAGAATCGATTGACGAACGGATCGATTCATGAATCATGCATATTGTTGTAGGGTGAGTTTCAACTTGTGGAGTTTATTGGGGATTGATGATCATTTTATTTATTTATAGTTTGTTCGTCATTTTCTTGATCCCTCTAATGGATCAGATCAATGTCGGAATGAACAAACAGAGAAGGTTTGATCCTTAGGTTTCTTATTGTGCTTTTCTCTCCCACATTCTTTGTGTTTTTTGCAGTTTGATGAATGATAAATCATTGTACAACTATTTCTTAGTAGAAAGATATGACATCTTGGATATGTAATGGACATGTAATGACATAGGTGTGACGACGACAATGACGATCAGATCTAGGCGGTGCAGGAGATGTCACACATGAATGGATTCACACTAGAAAGGGACCGTGGAATAATTTTAAACCCATAGAGATGAAGAAAACAACCTGAGGATCCGGTAACTTCTTTAGAATTGAATAACGGACCACCATAACACATTTGGTTTCTCAAAAATAGTTCTTCTAGCACTGGTGTTGACTGCATGCTGTTGCGGAAAAGGCGGCGACATCCGCCGCGTCAAAGGAGGCGCGACTTCATGCTTTAGTGAGGGGGGATGGACCTATGTCTCAGGCTGCGGGTGGGTGCTGAAATAGTGTCTGACTAAGCTGGATGCGTGTCTTATAGGTATATGGCTAGTTTCCACATTCGAGGTGGTTCGGCGGGATATGGCTGGAGTCGGCGGTCCTGCCGGACCGCGATGCGACAACCTTACCCCTTTTCACTAAAACACCCATATCTTTCAAACCATAAGTCTGATTGATGGGTCGTCTGTATTATTTGGAACCTTGTGATGAGGGGGTCATTTTGAGATGGATTAGTAAGGTTTTAGTTAGACCTGTAGGGGAAGGTGTCATTCTATTTGTCTTTCCTATGAGGGATCGATCCAGGATCCCGATCCCATCATAGACTGTGACAGTAGAGATTGAGACGATAACCTTGGAATTGTCTATGAAGGTATGATGTAGGATCATGTTCTTGTTATAGAGAGTGGCCAATTTTTTGAAGTGAGTTTTCTCAAAGTGGATCTTGGTGACCCAGCTGGCCTATGTGAGAAGCCGATCTAGGTGACCGAGGAGGCCGAAATGACTCCATTGGTCTAAGTGCCCCCAGCGTGTCTATGTGGAGCACCTGTTGCACCAAGAGGCTTGGTCGATCCTCAATTATCTACATGGTACCATATATTGGGTTTTTTTGTATAGGTGTGGCCAATATTTACATAGACACCCATACCCTATCTAGGATGACAATTTCAGTAGGGCTAGGATGTCACCTAGTGAGCCCTGGGTGCAGGACCCCCTATATATGTATCGAGATCCTTCATTCATGACTTGACCTAAATTTTGTACTTTATGTATTTCTCAGTGTGTTATCCTTCAGTGGTGACCAATGAAATGGGACCTCTTGTGAGGGTCTCTGATGAATTCATAGCTCAATGAGTGAGTTCTCCCAGAACGAGCACCCCTTTAGAAGAATCTCTCGACCAAGGATTAGTTGTGATAACAAGACTCTTTTTTTTAGTGAGACTGGACAACTTAGGGAAAATTCATAACATATTGGGACCAGATGTTCTCTCAAATACTTTTTTTGGACTTGTTCTACATGCTTTCTTTCAAATAACTTGAGGAGTGGGATATCCCAAAATAGAGCGTGCTACGAGCGGAACTATATGGATGGTAGTGGATGAGATGTTGTGTCTTAGAATCCTTTATGAGTATACCTGGATGTTTTTGTTATATTTATTGTTGAAATATACCTATGTTTATCCGAATGTACCTTTTTGGTGGTGTTTCCCTTGTGGTCTATTACCTTTTATTTTGGGGTCCCGTATTGAGTGTTGTTTTACTCACCCCTACAAGGGCTTTGCTTGGACAAGTCATGTCATGTGTAGATGAACGATGCATTGGTGGAGTCCAAAGTGGATTAGGACTAGGACCATGACCGAATGGTGCCTTGTGAGATCATACGAATCAAGGTGTTTCCAGCAGCTTCCTATAGCACCTTCAATGCCCTTGTTTGCAGTTCAGACTTTACAGTTGCCTTTATTTTAGTCGGTTCATTTCTGGACCGATTTCACTTTAGTGATTTACTTTATGTCATACTCTATTTTTGGGTTATAGTGGTATGGATTCATTTTATTTAGTTTTTTTACTCTCCAACCCCCGTGGCTTGTATTTGGGTGTGTGTGTACAGGTTCTTAGGCAAATGCCTCCCATTTGTGTGATATTCCTACTCGACGCTAGTCGCCAGCTTTTGGCCTATCAGAGCCGGGCTTGGGGTTGTCACGACATTGGCCCCAGGGGACGGGTCATGACAAGAAATATTATAAATGAAAGTATAGTATAATTATATCATAGTATAAGTATGTAAATATTTTAAAAATTATTAATTAAGTGTTGGTATTTTTCTAAGTCATAAATATTTAATTACAAGTTTATGAATAATTTAATAATTTAATAGAAAATTTATTTTCATAAAATGTATTCATAAATAAAAATTTTCATTTCTCAATATTTTATGATAATTTCATGAGACCTTAATTAATTTTTATGAGTGTTAGGAAGTCATTTATAATTTTAAAATCTGTATTTTCCAAGTAAATGATGTTTTCATTAAAAATTAAATTACTCATATTTAGAAAAATATTTTCATAAAATGAATTTCAGTTTTTGATTCTACATGTAAAAAAATGGTTAGGGTGAATATTTGGGATTTTTCTAAAATACTTGAATTTTTGATGAATAGTAAAATACGACAATTTACAATAAAAGCCAAATACATGAATCATGGAGTCATAGATGATGTAAGGCTAATGTAATCACAAAATCTAGAAATAAAATTCATTATTTTAATATATTTATAGATAATTCTCAAACTATTCATTTTCTTGAGCTAAAATAATATACTAATGAATATAATAATGAGAAAACACCACTCTCCTCCACTATAAATACCACTCCTCATCCATCTTCTCCTCACACCTCTCATGATTTTATCCTTATAAAAATTCTTCCCAAACCTCTTAAAAATCCTCTATACCACATCTATGAGCTATTTGTCTCATTAAAAGACTAAACCCCTTTCCCTAAGGAGGTTCTCAAGTATGAGAGATTTAAGAGGTAAAATCCTCTTCCTTCTTCTTTTAATTTCCTTTCAATTTCATTTATTTTATTCTCTTATCCTCACCTTATCCTATAAAAAAGGATTGATAAATCTAGTATTTTTAATATAATATAATTCTATGAAGTTAATAGAAGATTCATCATGAAACTTGTTTCTCTCTCTCTCTCTCTCTTATTTTAAAAATGAAATCTCTGCCCGTGATGTGTTGATTTATCAACATCATGGGCGATGCACTTTCATTTTCCTTTAATACCTTCAAGGATATTAATAAAACCATAAAAAGGTTGAAATATTGTTCTAAATTTTATTTTATAACCCTTTTTATGTTATATAAGTAACATTTATACATAATACTAAATGATAAAATAAAACGAATTCGTTGTGATTGAAAACTAGCCAAAATTAACCTAAAACGATCATCATTAACTATATCTAATGATTCATTCTCATACAATAAAACAAAATTATTTATAATATCATTTAAAATTATATAAGATCCTTAATAACATAAAATAAAAATTTTATATATTTATCTTCATTTTACACAAACTTTCTTTCATGTATGCAAGTGAGTCGATCATGGAAACTAAGAAAAGGAACACCCCCAAATGATGAAATTAAATTTTATAACTCATAAAAAATCTCATAAATTATCTTAATAAAACCTTAATGAATAAAATTAATTTATAAAATGTTTTTTATTAATTAATTAATGAATCTAATGTGATTATATATGATATTAAAGTGAATAAATCATTCAGACATAAGGTAAGGGGAATTCTCGAACCCAACTCTCTTTCTTTGTGTTTTCCATATTTCACCCCATTTTTAGTATGGTTATTACATAAATATTATTTATTCATCATTATATTACCTTTTATGGGTTATACATGTTTCCACTTGAGTTTATGATGAACAAAATATTTTCTAAAAGAACTGTTGTTTCAAAAAAAACACACCTTTTACTTCTTGAGATTGTTTCTTCTTCACTAAAGGTTGATGAATCTTATATCAAGTATGTTATTCCCTCTTTTATTTGGGAACCCAACGTTTATGAATTTATTCTTATGAAATGAAACCCATTCATTTTAATGGGCTATTTTATGTTCGATATTGATATAGGTTCTATGTAGAAAGCATTCCAATGTAAATGTTATGATGTGATGGGTGCACCCAGAATTATATAGCGCAATGTAAATGTTATGATTTGATGGGTGTGCTAGGAATTATATATCACTAAAATGTATTGGTTAATGTGAATAATCCCATGATATAAATTTAATTATGTATGAACATGATGATAACTTTGTTTACAACTATGTGTGGTAGTTGACAACTAAGAGAAGATGTTTCATTTTTATGCATTTCCACATTCCAAGAATTTTCAAAATGCTTCCTCTAATTATTATAATACTATTCATGTGATGATAATGATTAGCCCATGTTATATTTATTTATCTTATTATATATCCTCTTACTGGTATTTTAGGTCACACCTTTTTGATGTATATCCTATGATGATTACTTGTACTAAGGAGAATGTGAGGGCCACTAAGAAGCTAGAGAAGAATGAATTAAATAAATTTTTATGTTTTATTTTGTAAAAGTTATGTGTAGTCATATTTTTACCAAGATACTAAACCTTTGGATCCCAGTTCTGTAGCTCTTTAATGTTTTTTTCTTTAAAATGATATAATAGTAATGTAAGAGAAAGCAGGGCACTATTGTTGGTATCTGAGCACGATTTAGTTAATTTAGGAATTAGAATTATAGAAACTTGGTGGAAAACCTTAGTATGAAACTAATTGTATGTAATCACCCAAGAGGATCTGTTTTAGAAAATTCTAAACAATTGTATCCCACAATATATTCCTTTAGACTTAATTTTACAAGTGAATAAATTATTTATTCATGACTTGTTTACTTATGTTTTGTTCTAACCTTTTCTATTTTAGAAAATGATGGGAACCTGGAGAAACTAGGCCAATAAACCATGCAGGGGATATTGCAGCAATTTCTAAAACAACATCCCCAATGATTTGGGAGGTGGGGTTAAAAAATTCATGGATATTATTACTTAGATGTCTCAGTTTATGAATAATAACCTAAATAATGTGGAACATACACCTTCACCTAAGTGGGAAAAACTAGTTATCAAATGCTTTATGCGGAAAGAACACCAATGTTTAGTGGATCTTCCAATCAACTAGTCTTGGAATAGCTGGTCAACTCAATGGAGAATATATTTTCTATACTTCACTGTTCTAATATGGAGAAGGTGACGACTGTTTACAATTTTTACAGAGAGGGAAATCCACGACGGGCTTTGATTAATAACCCCAGGATGAAGGAAAAAATTGAATATTTGGAGTGGGAAGACTTTAGGATAATGTTTCTTAACATGTATTTCCATTGAACTATTCAAACAAAAATGGATAAAGAATTTATAGAGATGAAGAAAAAGGAAGGATATTCTGTTCTGACCTATGAATAAAATTTCACAAGGCTTTGAAGGTAGGCTTTGGGTTTTGTAATAAAAAATGATAGGAAAACTGATAGATTCTTTAGTGGTTTAAAACCACACCTTTGGAAGGCTCTTGAAATTTGAGATATTGGGAGTTATTAAGAAGTTGTTCAATGTTATCTCAAAGTGGAGATGAAGGTTAGACAATTGTATAATGGCTATGGTGAGAAGAAATGAAATATGGAATTCCAAGATGGAGGATCTAATGAGAAAGGTGGAAAGAAAACTCAACCACCCATATGTCAAAAATGTGGGAAGAAGCATCATGGGAACTACCTAAAAGTAATAGGGAAATGCATCAAGTGTGGGAGTGAAGTCCACCAAGCTTATGAATGCTGAAAATACATGATGAAACGGGAAAATGTGGTAGAGGAAAGGAGAGCACCACATATGGTCTAATGCTACAACTTTATAGAGAAAGGGAACTATGAAATCCAGTGCACTCAACCTCAGGTCTTCAAGGGTAATCAAAATCATCATCCACCAATGACAAAGGAGCAAGGTGAGTATTATGCCATCAAAACTGCTAAAGTGGAGCAAGAAAACAAAGTTGTACAAGGTACACTTACTATTAAATCAAGAATGAAAATGTCTTATTTCATTTAGGTTCTACGAATTCCTTTATATCTTACAAGTTTTATAGAACTATTGAATCGAATCCCTAAAACCTTGAAGTAGAGATATCCATAAAAACACATAGTGGTAAAATCATTTCAACCTAAGTGTTGGAATCTTCTTCTATTGAAATATATAGTAAGATTTTTCTAGTGAATGTCTTAATAATTATCTTTGAGGAATTTGACATTATATTTGGGATGGATTGGACCTCTTTATATAGATAACACATCAAATTTATGGAAAAGGAAATATATTTTCATATTATAAACCATCCCATGCTCCTCTACAAATAAAATGAGTATCATGAATCTTATTTGGAAAATCCTTCAATGGTGTGGGTGTTGATTCTCGGTGAAGAAGCATACCTTGCTCAAATGGTTGAGTCAAAAAAAGGTATCAACCTAGGGGAAATGCCCATTGTGAGGGATTATAGTGATGTATTTCCTGAAGAGATACCCAGACTTCCCCCGAATCATGAGTTAGATTTCTCAATATAACGCATACCCAAAGCTACTCATACTTTTAAAGTGTCCCAATAGCATGGATCCTAAAAAATTAGATAAGTTAAAGAAATAGATACAAGAAAATTTAGACAAAGGGTTCATACAACCTAGTGAATCACCTGGGGGTGTTCCAATTCTCTTTGTCAAGAAGATGGATGGATCAATGCGGCTGTTTATCAATTATAAAGAACTCAATAGGATCAACATAAAGAAAAAGTATCCTCTTACAAGGAATGATGACTTGTTTGATCAGTTGTGAATATATCAATGCTTCTCAATGGTGGATCTTTGTTCTGGATATCATTGGGCAAAGGTAAAGAAGGAAGATATTTAGAAGACTACCTTATGTACAAGGTATGAGAACTATGAGTTTTTGGTGATTCCCTTCAGACATATTAAATCTCCTACCATCTTCAAGGATTTTATGAATAGAGTCCTAAGATATTTCCTTAAAAAATTTGGGGTATTGTTTATCAATAATATTATCATATAATCCATGTTCAAGGAGGAATATTAAGAATATATAAGGCTTGCATTGGAAACATTAAGGAAGGATAAGTTGTATGCCTAGTTCATAAAGTTTGAATTTTGGATGCAGTAAATTACATTCTTGGGACATGTGATCAAAAATGAGGGAATTTATATGGACCCTTAAAATACAAAGGTGATTTATTAATGGACTAGACCATCTAGTGTCATAGAAATCTATAGTTTTCTTAGCATAATAGGGTACTATTGAAATTTTTGAGAAATTTATCACAATTCTCAAGCCCACATACTAAGTTAACAAGACAAGGGGTAATGTATTTTTAGATGAAAGAATGAGAGAAAATCTTCTAGGAGCTAAAGAGAATTCTAATCACCACACTTGTAGTCACATTAACAAGAAGTGGAGAATGTTTTTTGATATACAATGATGCTTCAAAGAAAGTATTTGGTTTTGTAATCAGGCAAAATGATAATGTGATAGATTATTCCTTAGGGAAATTGAAGAACCATGTGCATAACTACTCGATGTATGATCTAGAGCTATTAGTTATGACTTTTTCCTTCAAAATATGGAGGCACTACCTCTATGGTGATAAGTGTTACATATATACTGATCATAAGATACTGAAGTATATATTAACACAAAATTATTTCTACATGTGTTGAAGAAGATAGTTAGATCTAATCAAAGACTACAATTTCTCTATTCACTATCATCTAGGCAAGGTAAACATGGTAGTTGATGGTCTTAGTTGAAAAGAATCTGCTACTCTATCCATGTTGAGGATTGAGAAAGACCCTATATTCATGGATATGAAAAGGATGGATTTAAAAATTATAAAGGTAGGGAATATATCCTAACTTTCCCAAATTATTGTCCAACCATCTATCCAAGATAATATTAAAGAGGCACAAAGGGATGATCTGGAGTTACAAAATAAGGAAAATGTAGTAAAAGAAGGGAAGATGCAAGAGTTACTTATAAATGATGATGGTGTGATTCATTTTAGAATGAGGATTTATGTGCCTTTATCACCTGGGATAAGGAAGGAGCTTTTGGATAATGCACATAGCTCAACTATCTCTATCAATCCGGGGAGTACTAAGATGCATCGTGATCTCTGAGAACACTTCTGATGGGACAACATGAAGAAGGAGAATTATGAGTAGATCTCGAGGTGCGTGATATGTCAAGAAAGTTAAAGTCAAGTGATATAAGTCTAGAGGTATTATGAAACCCTATCCTATACCAATGTGCAAAAGCACTTAAAAAAACTGTAGATTAGCGGTAGTTTTTTAGAAGGGGTTATGCACATCCCCCTCTAAATGTTTTAGCATTTTTTTTAATATTTGATTTGATTTTAGAGGTGTATTTGTCAAAACCACATAAAATTTAATTATTAGTGGTTCTATATGTTCAGTTATGTTTTAGAGACGTTATATATATATAAATAATATTTTTTTGGATATTAGAGGCTATATTTATTGTAACGTCCTATACCCGAATTCCACTCAATTGTGCCCTGAGACCGGTTCGTTACATGGTATCAAGTGAATATACCCAAATACCTAAGGCTTCAAACTAGTAGTGAGGGCCTAGATGAGTTAGTAGGGAGACTATTCCCTCATTACTAGAGTTTCACAGCGGAATTCAAACATACAGTATATAGCAGAAGAGAAATAAACAGTAGTCAACTAAAAATAAGACAAGACATGAATACATATAAATAACCAGAAATATATTATATACAAAATTATGTAGATGATACAAGTAATCTATAAAGAAGACATAAAAGTACATGAAAATAATGTACAATACAATTGTCCCAAAAGAACAAAAGATCAAAAAGTTCCTGCAGCATCGTAAGCCTCAGCTCGGTTCTATTCTCCCCAACTCTAATGCCACAGTCAACAAACTTTATGAGGGTTCTTACCCTTATCATCATCTGAAACTATATAATATGTTTTGGTCCCTAAGGAGGCCCAAAAAGGGTGTGAGATAAATAGACCAATAGGCAACCACCCAGGTCTATATCGTTATAATAACAATATGTAAAGTTCTATCAAGTGTATGTAAAAATGTAATGTAAGTGGGTATGCCCATGGAAAATGTCTACTATCATAAGTAGTATTGAGAATACTCTCAAGGCTACCTGTAAAAGAGTCATCTTCAAACAAGGTAGCTATAACAAAGTAAAATAAAGTCACACGACCCTGCCATATGTCCATCAATACCAAGAAAGAAATAGCCGCACTATATAAAGAAGTCAAGAAAATCCCACAGCCACACTATATAGTGAAAAGTAGAATCCCATGACCACATCGTATAAAAAAAATTAGACCCCAAGGGATGGATCCAAGGTGTCACATACTAGGGAATCCATGTAATTATTCTAGAACACAACGGGCCATATCCAAGGAGCTTGTCCAAGGCATCCGCATCGAGTCCCATGGGCATCGTAGTGGAAACTCGATCTAGGAACTGGTTGTGGTCCTAGGAGCATGTTAGTTTCATGTCATATGTGATCCCAATTTAGCTAGATCCATGAGGTAGCAAGGCCCAAGGAATCCCATGGAATCAAGAACCAAGGGGAAGAGTCATCCCAAGGCATTCACTACCTCATTTTAGACATATGGAGAGCAGTCCATGGCATCTACTAAACCATTCATTCAAACCATTCAATTTAAAATATTCATTCCATGTGAGTATACCCACTCACACAACCAAGCACAATCCATGAGTATACCAACTCAATAAATCCATTTATCATTTACGATCATATGCGCCTACCCTCCCATATAAACCATTTAACATGCCATTAAACATTTCATATAGGTATATCCACCCATATAATCCATTTCATTTAAGCCAAGCTATCAAAAAATGTACGGAGTCACAAGATATAACAAGGTAAAGAGGAATTACATCTTCTAAGAAAGCTATTCAAAACCATTAAGGCATAAATGGGTTCCTCTAACTAGGAAAGAACAAGAACATGCCCATTGGGTGGTATAAATAGGCGTAAACAGGTTGAAACCATAAGGCGCACCCCTAGGGTGACCTCAAAATGAGAAAGGGGTGCCAATGCACCTAGACAGAGCATATGGGAATCCTCACTAGGTCCGAATACAACTACTACATGCAACTCGCTAAAAAAAGAGTCATGGTCAGAAATTCGAACAGATGGTGAAGAGGCCAAATGCCAAAAAAAGCACTAGGAAATCAAAAAGAAATAATAGACCACCTAGTTTGGCTCGGTAATAGATAACTCATCTAGTATCAAGTCCCAATTCAATCTGGTTTGGATGAAATCTGATGAACGGACGAAGAACAAAAAATTAGGGTATATAAGCCTAAATTCAAATAGTGCAATTGATTAAAAGAAGAATCAAATATGGATAAAAAAGAACATAGGAATTACCAATACGGATCTGACGAGATGATCGACGATCGAAAAAGAGGTCGGATGGAGAGTTGGGATCAATCCCTACCTTAGGTGCCAAAGGACAACTCCACGAGATGAGGGCTTCTCTATGAGGGAAGAGAAACCCAAAAAGGGTTTAAAAAGAGAATTTAGGTTTTTAATTAGAATTTTAAAAAACACACATAGTAGGGTTGCATGGTCTCCCAAACTGTTAGGAAAACATGCCCACCTCAATTTTTAGAAGGGGTACTTCACATGGTACCCCGCACAGTTTGAATAACCTTGTGGTAACCGTGTGAAAATGTTCTGCTAAAAACTAGTAACTTTTTTCAGAATTTTTCATAGTCATGCGACCTCTTCTGTATGGTTTCTAGAAATGTGAAGAAGCTATTTCCTCCCCTCACATGGTTAGACTAACCATGTGCAAGCTGTACTCAAATCGTGCGCTTGGACATTTTCATCACAAAACTTGGTTCCTGGCTCCGAACATGCCACAAACACCTCCAAAACTCCTGTGATCAAGGTTATCATTGACATAAGGCCCTAAAAAGGCATTTAAATCGAAAATAAAAAGGATTTGTACCTCATATAAAAACCTGGGTTCTTAAATATATATATAATATATATTTTTTATAAATAAAAATAGTGGTGGTTCACAACCCCCTTTAATTTACGATTTTAGATGGGGTTCATGAACCGTAGATAATCAATTAAATTAGAGTGGGTTTTAACCCCATCTAATTTGAGAAATTAGAGGGGTTTTTTAGCCCCTATAATATATAACATTAGAGGGGGTTTTGAACCCCTTCTAATTTATGACATCAGAGGGGGTTTTGAACCCCATCTAATTTATTATATTATATTGAGTTTTGAACCCCTTCTAATTTATGACATTAGAGGGGGTTTTGAACACCTTCTAATTTATGACTTTAGAAGGGGTTTTAACCCCTTCTAATTTAAAATATTATAGTTGGTTTTGAACCACCCCTAATTTATGATATTAGATAGGGTTTTCAGACTACTCTAATTCAATAAACTAGAGGGGGTTCATGAACCACCACTAATCACTTTGATTCGAGGGGTTTTTAACCCCTATAAATCTTTATTTATTTTTTTAAAATAAATATCATATAAATTCAAATTCTATAATTAATGTATATGTGTGTGAGCATGTGTGTGTGTGTATATATATATATATTACATTGACATATTTTATAAATTCATTGAAATGCATTAAAACACACACACACAAATATATATATATATAGACATTGTATAAATACTTTAAGTAAATACTAATACATATAAATAAAAATGGAAAAAATATAAATATTGATTTAAAAAATTTAAATGTAATTATAAATATATTTATTCAAATGGATTTTTTGACATGGTTTTATAAATACTATACATTTATATTATGATTTATATTATACATATATTATATTAAAAGCACTTTTCTTGTTTATTTATGTATAAATACATTTATACTATATTATGTATGAAAATATATGTAATAAAGGAAAAATTATATATATATATATATATATATTATATTATAAATTTTTTTATTATATATATTATATTATAAAATATTTTTATTATATATAAATTTATATATATTAATTATATAATTATTTTATATATATTTTAGTATGACATATTAATTATAAATTAATTTAGTAAATATATATATCATTTAATTATATGATATGTTTACAATTATATGAATGTATTTAATTTCATGTGTGTATATATATATATGTGTGTATATATGATATAATATAATTTCATATAATTTCATACATAAATATATAATATAAATTTATTTAATATAAAATAGGTATAATATAAATCATAAAACATATAAATGTATAGTATTTATAAAACCAACATATAATTATATAGTTTAAAAAATTGGTGTAATAATAACAATAACAATTAATAATTAAAAATATTATCATCACACATAAACGTAAATATAAGTACATAAAAAGAATTATGTATATATATATATTATAATTATATTATATCTGTAAATATTATCTAAATACATAAATATACATACTCACACACACACACAAATATAAATGTATTTATAAACATATGTATAAATATATATTTATATGTGTAAATATAATTAAGTATATATATTATGTATACATAGATATAATATATATGTATATATTATACACAAATAAAAATATATTACTATATATATTCTCAAATTTTACTATATCTAAATAAATATAATTTATTTCTATATATATCATCAAATACAAATACAAATAAAAATACTAATATATTACTATATATATCCTCAAATTTTACTATGTGTAAGTATAATTATTTATATATATATAATTTATTCTGATATATTTATTATATATATATTATTATACTTTTTTGTAAATATTTATTTTTCTATATTTATTTTATCTAAATATGATTTATTTTACAAATATAGTTATTTATTTAATATTTATTATATATATATTCTCAAATTTTATTTTTTCTAAATAAAAAAAATTTATTTTACATATAAACCATAAGTCAATTAGGCTTATTGGTTGAGGTGCTCCATTACATGCAACTGGATGTATCTTCGATTCCTAGCAGGCGTGAGATTCTTTAAATCCTTTCACTTTACCATTGGTGATAGGCACGTCTGCCCTGGGGCCTACATACAAGTGTTTGGACTAGGGAGTCCACTGGGAAATTCTGGGGGGTCTGTGGGTGAGGGGGGAGGGGGAGGTGTGGGTTGGTGGTGTTATCCAAGTGTGTCCATGGATCATTGTGTGTTTTCAGGAGGTGTCATGGGGGGGGGGGGGTCGTTGGGGTCATTGGGGAATCCGCTGGTGTCATGGGGGCATTGTCAGTGGGTGTGAGGGGTGTCTATAGGGTGTCATCAGGGTGTTTTATATGGGTGTCATGGGGGGTATCCATGGGTGTCTATTGTGGGTTTTCCTCTGTGTGCTAGGGGTGTATCTTCAGGGCGTCATGGATGGCATTCGTGGGTGTCTATGTCTATAGGGTGTTATAGGGGTGTCTATGGGGGCGTCTACAGGTGTTAGGGGGGGATTTATATAAAAATACAGGCCTTGTAAAATAAGAACTTGAGGCTCAATTATAAGTGGATATAACCTCCCCTAACAGAAACTTCAATTTAGAGGGGGTTATAACCGCCCCTAATCATGAATTTACAGTTAATTTAGAGAGAAATTAGAGGGGGGTTATAATCCCCTCTAATCTAACTACCTCTAAATTCAAGCCCATTTTATGAGCGCTTATCGAAAAATGCATCTAATAATAGTAGATGGACACATTTACGGTGGTTATGGGTAATAGACGCTAATGTGTTTAGAGGGGGTTATAACCCCTTCTAAATGAAAAACCCCTTCTAATGGCCTTAGTTTTTTTTGTGATGGGGAATGTCATTATGGATTTTTTCATGGGTCTCCTTAAGAAATCCAAAGGAAATAATGTGATATGGGTTTTGGTGTACCGAATCACAAAGACTTCCCTTCTTATTACTATTAGGGAATATCTCTTACTCGAACAACATGAATAAATATAAGTGAAGGAAGTGGTGAGACTGCATGGAGTTCCTCTCTTGATTGTTTTTATCATGATTCTAGGTTCACACCTAAATTATGGAGGAGTTTTCAACATGATTTGAGTATTGAATTAAATTTTTGCATGACCAATCACCCCCAAACTGATGGCCAATATGAAAGGACTATTCAGACGCTTGAAGATATTCTAAGAGACTACTCTATAGAATTAAAAGGTGGATGGGAGAATCATATCTCATTAGTTGAGTTCTCATACAACAATAACTTCCACTCGAGTATTCAGATGTCTCTGTATGAATATCTGTATGGAAAGTTATGTAGAAATTCAACTTGTTGCGATAAATTTGGAACAATAATGCTTCTTAGACCAGATCTTGTGAAATAGATGACAGAGAATGTTAAAGCCATACCGTAACATATCAAAGCTGCTCAATGTTAGCAAAAGAACTATACTGACAATCATCAAAGGGACCTAGAGTTCGACATTAGAGACAAATTATTACTTTAAATATCACCATGGAATAGATTCATTCCGTTAGTAGAGAAAGAGAAGCTAAGCCCAACATACATTGGACCCTTTGAGATCCTTAATTGCATTGGAACTGTGGCCTATTAGCTTGCACTTCCACCAAATATGGCTAAAGTTCATGATGTGTTCCACGTATCACTCTTGAGAAAGTATATACTAGATCCCTCAAAGGTATTGAACTAAGGGGTGGTACAACTGGAAGTTGATCTCTCTTATGAGGAGAAGCCAGTAATGATTCCGGACCAGAGAGATAAGGTTCTACGCAACAAGACAACTCACCTTTTCAATGTGTTGTGGAGGAACCATAGGTATGAATAAGTAACTTGGGAACTGGAGGAGGAAATGGAGGATAAGTACCCTCACATGATTATGTAAAACATAATTTCGAGGGTGAAATTATGAAAAGGGCGAAAGAATGTAACAACCCAAACTTTTATCAATGGAATTTCTCCCTTATTATTGTATTTTCATATTTTATAAATCACATAAAATAACTCATAGACCCTAAGAAAAGTTTATAAATGAATAATTAATTAAATAAGAAGTATTTCTAGAATTTAAGGAACCAATACTGATGAATTAGTAACTTGAGCTTTGGAATAGTAATATGAACCTTATGAATAGTAACCCTGACAAATGAATAGTAACCTCATCCATGAAAGTATAAAAAAAATTTAGGCATCTTATAAATTAAATAATGGTATAATTATATCATTGTATAAGTAAGTAAATATTTTAAAATTATTAATTAAGTGTTGGTATTATTTTAAGTAATAAATATTTAATTACAATTTTATGATTAATTTAATAATTTAAAAGGAAATTTATTTTTATAAATTGTATTTATAAAAAAATATTTTGACGTCTTATGATTTTAATATAATTTTATGTGAACTTATGTAAATTTTCCGAGTGTTATAAAACCAATTATAATTTTAAAATATGTATTTTTCAAGTAAATGATGATTTTAATTAAAAATTAGTTTACTCAAATATAGAATATCATTGTCATAATATAGAGTTCATTTTTGGATTCTACACATTAGAAGTGGTTATGGGGGATTTTTTTTATTTTTCTAAAGTACTTGAATTCTTGATGAATAGTAAAATATGATAATTTACAATAAAAGCTAAGTACATCAATTATGAAGTCATAGTAGATGTAAGGATGATGTAAGCCAAAAATCTAGAACCATCCTTAATTATTTTAATATATTTAGAGATAATTCTCTAACTATTCATATTCTTGAGCAGAAATAACAAACTAATGAATATAATAATGAAAAAACACCCCTCTCCTCCACTTTAAATACCGCCCTCACCCCCTATTTTCCTCACACCTATCATGCTTTGAACCTTATCCAAATTCTGCAGAAACCTCTCACCAAGATCCTCTCCCACATCTAGGAGCTCTTGGTCTCATCAAAATACAAAAACCATTTCCCTAAGGAGGTTTTCACGGAGGAAATATTGAAGAGGTAAAATCCTCTTACTTTTTCTTTTAATTTCTTTTAAATTTCATTTCATTTCTTCTCTTCTCCTCACCTTATCTTATCCAAAAGAAATGATAACTCTAGTATGTTTTATATACTTTAATTATATCATGTTAATGGAAGATCAATAAAAAAATCCTTTCTCTCTGTAACGCCCCAACCCTCACAACCCAGAGTTGGTGCATTATTACGTATCATTGACTTGATCACAAAAGATCAAGTCTCTAAAGACCAATTAGTTTAGTAGACTTGGAAGTACTAGATAAATTCATAAGGTTTACATTGCATCATAAAATGGAAAATTGAAACAACATTGTTTCCATGGACAATATTGAGATCCCATAGACTATCCCTGTAGGTCGGTCATAATATACTTCTTCACATCCAGGGAAAAATAAAACATAGAAAGGGGTGAGCTCAAATGCTCAGTAAGGATAATAATATAGCGGAAACTTTCCTAAATAAGCATAAGAATTTAATGCAATGTATAAAACTAAAAAAAATCCTTTTCAACAGAAAATTCATCATAATATGGAAAATATAAATCAGAATAATGCCATTTACTTACTCACATGGATATTCTACTAGTCAAATAATCACATGCAATATCAATAGCCACTTTCATAATAATGGATTGCATAATGCTAGACTTTCATAACCACATAGTCAAGGTATTGTGCCAAGAATAAAAAAAATATTTTGTCAAGGCTCTGTTCCAAGACACTAGTCTATCTCATGAGACCTTCCGATGCATCGAGGAGCTATAACGGGCTCCACCCGTCACTTACTAAGTCCAATGCATTCCTCATATGAAAAGGTATAAACATAACATAAACATTCGTATTAAAACTAGCATACGAGATTTCAATATTTTATCTATAAACCATGAATGGTGTAAACATAACACATCCACAGTCAAAAATATCACAAAACCTTCAATACAATATGAAATTTTTGTATCATAATAAATAAACTTCAAATAATATTAAAATCCATCAAAGGATGTTGACATAGATGAAACCAAAACCTTTTTTAGAGAAATATCTCTTTCTATTTTGAAATCATTTAAGAAAACATTTATTTGGAAAATATTCTTATAATCTTGTAAGGGAATTTTTGATGATGTAATAATGGTGTAAAATAGCCACACACACCGTATAAGTTAAAAAAACATTCTTAGCTTAAATTTTTCGAAAAGGTCAAAAAGTACCTTGTTTGAAAAACGACGAAAATATTCCTTTGAAAAAATATAAGGTAAAATGTAGATACCCGAAGCTTGACGTACATGGACATTACATTACTTTTGCGGAATACTTAGTATATAACAAAAACACACACACAAGGATCATAATAGTTTAGTGTCTTTGGAAACTCGGAATATAATCTTCTAATAGTGGTGAAAGATCTTCAACATCTCCCATAAAGATCTTCATTTTTTTACCTAAAACCTTTCTTTATATCTTGTGGAAAAGAAAACATAAAAGGGTGAGCTAAAATGCTCAGTAAGGGTAAACAAAAGAAATATCAATCACATCATATTCATAAGAACATAACATTTTGGAAATCATAACCTGCAAAAGAGAGCATAATTTCATAACATGGGATAAATCATAGTAGTGAAATGAAATCCCAATAATCATAACTTAAAACATGAAACTTTATGGAATACACACATAATCATATAGAATCATATCTTATTAGTCAAGACTTATTTCCAAGACTATCTTAGTGGACAAAGTCCATTTCTGAACCAAGTCACCCTCGTTTCAGTCCTATTTCACTGAACCGGTATAACCTACCGTTCCATCCATGTCTATCTCATGAGATATAAAATCTTTACCCAATGCATTGGAGGGAGATATAGGTCCCACCCATCTCATAATGATACCTTTCTTATGTGTGCCACAAAATCATAAATCATACATCATAGCATAACCCATGAAATAAAATGGGATTCTTAAACATCATGCCATCATAACATAATCCATAAACAATTGATATCATTTCATCATAAGAAAATTGAATCCATTTAAATCATAGAGAAATTTACTTGAAACATACACATATGAAATAATGTCATCTTAGATGTAAAATAGTTTTGACAAAACACTTGAAATGAATTCTTGAGGAAAATATCCTTTCTTCTTTAAAATCATGTTCTTTTCACAAAATTCCACGCAATTTTAAAATATAAGGGTTTTATTGAAAATAATCATGCAATCTTGTAGAGGAAGCTTCTTGAAAATTAGGCATTATGAAAACGTAAAAATCCGTTCACGCCGTATAAGTTAAAAATAACATTCTCCTCGTACTTTTGTCGGAAAAGTCAAAAAGTACCTCGTACGAAAAACGACAAAAGATTCCTTTCACATCTTTTACTAAAAACTCACCGAAGGTTAAAATTGGATATAAACTATTGTAGAAGGATATAAATATTACATATTGAGGAAACATGGATGTGGGTGATAAAATACACCCCATAAAATTCCAAAGTATAAACAATCTCGGATAAAAATGAGATTGTGATATTTCCCTTACCTTATGTCCGATATGCTTTGTACGTATCCAAACCTCCTGTATAATGATTTAAATAATGTCATTAACTTATTACAGAATCATATTCATTGTTATGATATCATATATGGCTCACTTATGACTTTATATTACCCGTTCTTTTGTAAATTCCATGTTAAAGAAGCGTTTTGGGTAAAATCGTTTCATTTATCGTAGGTGTTTGGACTTGTTGTTCTTGACATTATTATTACTTATATCATGATTTACTTACTTCCAGAATATAAAATATGATTTATATATCATATATATTCAGTATATATATATATATATATATAATAGATAGATAAATGAAATGAAACACACCATTCATGGAGACGGTAGTCCGTACGTACGCATGAACGTTGTTTTCCTTTCCTTATTGTCTTGAATGGAAGTAAGTAGATGAAATATATATATATATACATAAATCCATTAGATTTACCATGTCATATATTTCATTATTATTCATTATATATACTTTATAATCATTCTGGAATGATTAACATGGATAATGAATCTCATCGCGTCGTGGAGACAGTAGTCCGTACGTACACACGAGCGATGATATCGTTCCCATGGTCGTGGAATTGTGTTGAAGTGTATGTATACTATTTCAGTATCAATATCACTTTATAATAATCATATATAGTTACTCATTACACCATTATACCCATCCAATTATGGTGGTGGAGGAAAATAGATTACACCACGGCGTGGAGACGGTATTCCGTACGTACGCACGCGCAGTGATTTCCTTTTTCCGTAGGATGGATAGATGGTTAATTAGAGTTGTTTCATATTTATAATAACATATCAGTATATAAGAAATACTGATGTTATTACTTTATCATGAAACAACTAAATAAGAAGAAGTTGAAGAAGAAAGAAATTAAAAAAGATCGGTAATGGATATTACCTCTTTTTGACGCGCCTTCACTTAACCTCCACTTAAAGAACTAAGGATGGTATTTGAAGAAGACCAGGACCTCTAGGATGATACTATGAAAGTGGATAAGAGATTTTGGCAGGGGTTGTCCGAGCTTGAATGCTCAAATTGGTGTGAGGAGGAGAGAGAGGAGATGCCCTTTTATAAGGGAGGAGAGGGGCTCCTTTGGAAAACTAAAAATATTATTTTATTATAAAGTCATATTCGGTTTTAAATAGCTTAAAATTGATTTATTTAGAAGCTAAGGTGGGGATGAGTATAAATCCTCTCATAAAATAGAATTTAGACAAGTTTAAGTTCCTATTTTAACCTTATCATTTAGATTTAACATTAAGATAAATAATTTTACTTTTACCGTGTCTTCTTGTGTTCTTACACTATAAGGTTAATAAAGTTTCTATAAGAAGCCAAACGAACACCAAGTTGTTTATTATTAATATATATAGCCTTATCTAAGTCATTTTGCCGATCCTTAGATTTTTAGGAATAAAATAACAATTAATAATATAATATTTGTTTTAAAAACTATTTTATGTCAATTTTGACACTATTTTGTAATTGATTTTTGTGAAAATCATAACGGAATTATTAGTTCTAAAAAAGTTAATTAAATCAATAATAACATGTCATATGAACCTATAAAATTTGTTTATTTCATAAAAAGTCTTAAATTACATTTATTTGGGTATTTATAACATCAATTATGTCAATATTTCATTAATAAGATAATTACTGCATCATCATTGTGTCATAAATAAATTAACTTTTTTAATGTCTAAAAATTAAACATAAAATATCATTATGTATTAAATCGTTTTAGCTTTCTAATGAATATTTATAGTCGAATTTATCTTATGTATAACCCTATATTAAAAATGATTTACTTATTAAACTTTGATTTTAACTATTTTAACCCTTCTTTAAATAAATTAATAATAAATGTCCTAATCTAATCCAAGTGGGCCTAAATGATCCAATTTTATTACTAAGGTTGTTTTTGGTCAAATTAAACTTGTCCAATAGAATTAGTACATGTGTTAGGGTAATAATAATATCATTTTTACCCTATTTACTTTTAACCGTGATAAATAAAAGTAAAAAGTTACTATTCACCAAAAATTATTTTCATCTCATTGAACCACATTTTACTTACTAACATCAACCGTGTCTCTCGAATTTTTGAAATTCCACTTACAGAAGCGGTAAAATTAAGTTTTATGAAAAATTCATTTTTCTTAACTACCACTTAGTGGTTTCACTATTCATCAAAAAATGAAAGTTTCCAGAAAAATACCAAAAATTAGGCCTAAGCTATATTTGATATTATGAACTCAAAAATGATGTCTATTTTACCAAATTCAAAACATATCAGTTGCATTAATTAATTTAAAAATTAATTCCCGTCGTCAAAACAAATAGCGTGTTCTTAAGAGATAATAACTATCAAAAGATTGACACTTGTTTACGTCTGGTTTAAATGTGAAATTACATCCAATGACCAACATTGTATTAAATTGTAAAAATATATTCTAAATGTACTTTAAAACCACTCAAATTAATAATTTATCACTATTAATTATTTCAATTAAAAAAGTTGTTTTTAATTAAAATTTAGTAATTTTCACTATTCATCAGAATATGAAAGTTATCCGAAAAGTACCAAAATTTCACCTTAGGCTAAATTAGATACTCCAAATCCAAAAATGAAGTCCATTTTGAGAGCTAAAATTTCTAAAATTTTAAAAGGTGGTTATTACTATTCATAACGGCTAGTTTTAATAATATTTTAATAGCATATCGTTGTTTAGTGAAACTCAGTATTGCGTACTACACACGCTATCGAGGAAGGTCGTGATTGTGTGTAATGCAAGGCAAGTCAAGGACGCATGTTGAGCAAGATCCTTTTGGTGTAGCGTACAACACAAGACATTAATGAAATTAAAAATAATAGTTTTCATAAAATCTCGGGGTGTTACATAAAATAAGGGCATAAATTAATTTAACCCATTGTCTAGTAAATAGTAAAAATGTTTTGAAATAAATTTTTAAGAAGCAATGATATGGATGATAAAGAGGTCCCAGTAGATAATTACGTATAAACAACCTCGGATAATGAAGAGATTGTGAAATTAACCCTTACCTTGTACTTTTCCATAGTTGAGGGTAGGTTAAACTTCTTTATAATGGTGAAATAATTGTTATTAAATTATACAGGAATCATATACATTAATATGATATCATATATGAACTTTTAATATTGTTTTGTTAATAATATTTTAGTATTATAGTCGTTTTGGGTGTTAACTGATTCGTTTTCCTTTATATGATTTGTTACATAAGTAATGTTTTTTATGGATATTATGTATCTTATTAATATTCATAATGATATTAAGTCTATAACCATTATTTTTAATCATATAATGAAACTTTTTCTTGAATGGATATGATGGTGAATGAATCTCATCGCGTTCGTAGAGATGGTTATCCGTACGTACGCACGAGCGTCAATATCATTATTTTGATATTAAAATAAAATATAATTAGATGGTATATCATATATACAAAATCATTATCATGTTATATTAATTATTTACATCAATTACACATCATTATTATACCCATCCAAATAATAATTTATTGAATAACAATTACACCACGATGTGGAGACGGTAAGACGTACGTACACACGTATGGTGACATGTCATTCAAAGGTTGGATAGAATAATGAATATGGTTGTACCATTTTTATAATAACATCACAGTATATAGAAGATACTAGATTTTTTATTTTATAATTGAAACAACAAAGAAAGATGAAGTTGAAGAAGTAAAGAACTCGAAAGAGGTGATGAAATATTTACCTCTTCTTCGGGTTCTTTCTTTTGATTTGATCAAAATGGTTCCTTAGATTGTATTTATGACTAAAGTAAGGCCTCTAGGATTAAGGGAGGATAGTTTAGAGAGTATTTTGGTAGGGTTTGGCCAAGCCAAATGGATTTGAAGGTGTGAATTAGAGAGAAGGGGGAGTTCCCTTTTATAAGAGGGGTGAGGGGCGACTTAGGGAAAGCTAGAAATATTATTTTATAATTAAATAATTTTTGGTTTTTAATGGATCCAAAATAAATTAATTAAAGGATAAGGTGGATATGGGTCTAAAACCACTCAACTAATAGGTTTTAGACTGGATTGGTTCACTATATTAAACTTATCTTTTAGATTTAACTCATAGTTAAATAGTTTGACATTTACGATCTCTCTTTGTTTTTTATATTATATGGTTAATAAACATACTATATACTTACAATAGAACCCCAAGTGTTTCATTAATGATACAAATATCATTATATAAGTCTTTTGGCTGAACCTTAGATTTTTAGGAATAGAATATCAATTAATAATATAATATTCATTTTAAAAGCTCTTTTACGTCAATTTTGACACTATTTGGTATTTTGTTTTTTCTAAATTTATAACAGCGTTATTACATCGAAAAAAATTCATATAACCAACCCTAATATGTCATATTAACCTAAAAAATTATTTTAATTCATAAAATGTCTCAGATTACATTTATATGGATATTTATAATATCAATTATTTTAATCTTTCATTAATACGGTAATTACTCCATCAACATTGTGTCATAAATAAATTTAATTATTTAATGTCTAAAAAATATAAATAAAATACCATTATGTAGGAAATATTTTTATATTTATAATTAATTTTTATAGTAAAATTACTCTTATGTTTATCCCTATATTAAAAATGATTTAGTTATTAAACTTTGAATTTAACACTTTTAACTCTTCTTTGAATTAAATAATAATAAATGTCCTAATCTAATCCAAGTGGACCTAAATGATAATATATTATTCCTAAGGTTGTTTTTTGCCGAATTAAACTTATCCAATAGAATTAGGACTTGTTTTAGGGTAATAATAAAATCATTTTCACCCTTAATTACCCTATTTACTTTTAACCGTGGTAAATAAAAGTAAAAAGTTACTATTCACCAAAATTTATTTTCATCTAATTGAACCAAATTTTGATACTAATATCAATTGTGTCTCTTGTATTTTTGAAATTCAACTCATAGAAGAAGTAAAATTATGTTTTATGTAAATTTGCAGATTCTCCTAGGAGGTGGGTAAAAGACGGTAAAAAGTTCAATAAAATTTTTATATATCTAAAATTATTATAAACTGAATAAAATGAATTACATTGAAATTATATAGGTATTATGTATCTATTTTGACCTAAAATAAATTTAAATAAAATAAATAATTATTTAAATAAAAATATTGTTTTAAACTATAACTCAGTGTTTTTCACTATTCATCAAAAATTGAAAGTTTTCAGAAAAATATCAAAAATTCACCCTAAGCTAATTTCAATACTCTGAATCCAAAAATGAAGTCCATTTTGAAAGATAAAATTTATAAAATTTTAAAAAGTGGGTATTACTATTAATAACAACTAGTTTGATTGGTTGTGGTGTGTTAGAACTCGAAGCTTCGTACAACACACGCTATTGTATTATTCAAAGAGAAGCGTACCGTGGAAGCTTGGGGTGTTACACTATCTCTATCTTTTATTCTAAAAATGAAATAACTGCTTGTGATGTGTCCATTTACTGACATCATGGGTGATGCACTTTCATTTTCCTTTAACACCTTTAAGGATGTTAATAAAACCAGGAAATGGTAGAAATAAGATTATAAATTTTATGTGAGAACCCCTTTTATCTTTTGGAAGAAAAATTTATATATAATACTAAATGATAAAATAAAATGAATTCTTTTGACCAAAAACCATCCAAAATTAACCTTAAATGATCATCATTAACTTTTATCTAATGATTTATCCTCATACCATATACTCAAATTTTTTATAAGATAATTTAAACTTTTTAAATATCATTAATAACATATAATTAAAATTATTGATATTTATCTTTATTTTAGATGAACTTCCTTTCAAGTATACAAGTTAACGGATCTTGAAAGATAAGAAAATGAGCACTTCCGAATGATGAAATTAAACTATATAAATCATCGAAAAGATAGTAAATGAACACAATGAAACCTTAATGAATAAAATTAATGTATAAAAGGTTCTAGATATGTTAATTAATGAATATAATGAAATTATGAATGTAAAACCCCTAGCTTTCATCATACGCTTCCTTTTAAATAATTCAATAGTGTGCGTTGTACGCAACACTGAGTTCAAGTACACCACGATATATCAAACTAGTCATTTAAAAAGCAGTTATTAATAGTATTAACCAAATTCTGAAATTTTATATTTTTTTTTCGAAATAGACTTCATTTTTGAATTCAGAATATCAAAATTAGCTTAGGGTGTATTTTTTTTTTATTTTTTTGAAAACTTTCAAATTTTGATGAATAGTGAAAAACTCTACATTGTAGATAAAAATTTACTTTTTCATTTAAATAATTATTTTAATTTAAATTTATTTTAAAGTAAAAATATATACATAATACATATATTATTCCAATGTAAGTCATTGAAATCATTTTTATAATAGAATTAGATATAAGAATTCATTATACATTTTTAGCGTCTTTTTACCCGCCTTCTAGACGCATTAGAAGATTATCATTAAACATAATTTCACCACTTCTGTGAATTGAATTTCAAAAATCCGACATACATGGTTGTAATCAAGATGAGAAATGTGGTCTAATAGGATCAAAATAATTTTTTGGTGAATAGTAACTTTTGAATTTTATTTACCATGATTAAAGGTAAATAGGGTATTTAAAGGTAAAAATTAGATTATAATAATATTAAATTACCGTAACAGATATCCTAATACTATTGGATAAGTCTTATTCGACCAAAATCATCCTTAGTTTGAAAATGTGATCCTTTTAAGCCACTTGTGTTAGATTAGGACATTTATTATACTTTATTTAAAGAAGGGTTAAAAATGTCAAATTCAAATTTTAAAAACTAAACCATTTTTAATATAGGGTTATACATAAGATAAATTCAACTATAAATATTAATTATAAATATAAAAAATAAATCTACATAATGATATTTGTTTTATAATTTTTAGACATTAAATAATTAAATTTAATAGTGACATCATAATGATGTAGTAATTGATTTATTAAAGGAGGAATCAAATAAATGATATTAATAATATTAAAATAAATATATTTTGAATTAATTGATGACATCCACTAATTTTATAGATAATTTAGACATATTAGTGACACATTGTAAGTATTGGTTTGAATTTATCATGTAATATCTTAGAATCTCTGTATATATATTTTTTAAATTGTATGGAATTATTTTGAGACCACACTCTCTGACAGCACCTGATTCCAAGGCCTGGTGAGCCTGGAATGAAATTTTGAATTGGTTTTAAGTTCTTTTAAGTAAACTTGCATGATGGTTTTTCTAACTTTTGAACTGGTGCTCAGATCAAAAATATGAGGGAACCGTTGATCTCGAAATTCCAGGATTCTCCTAGAAAGGGTTTAACTTCGACCGACAAGGGTCGGATGGAAAAGTTAATTTTCAGAATTTTTAGAAAATAATAAAATAACTTGAAAAGTAATTTTTTTTATTTTCTCACCTTTGAGTGGTGGATGAAGGCACTGTGGTGCGGCGACGAGGAGCCTTAATGGAAGATCCTTAATGGCTCGTTTTTGTGCAGCGTGGTAGATACACTGTTTCATAAATAAAACAGCGTAACGGTGCGACGTCACAGTGTAACAGAAACACTGCAACATGTTTTATTTTTAATTGGTTAATAAATTGGGGGAACAATAATTAAACCTTGCAAATTCTCTGAAAAACCTACAATAAGGATTCCCTCCAATGACGAATGATGAACGATGACAGGACCACTAGCAACATCGATTCTTTATGAAGAACTGGACCGGGAGGCGACAAACTCTAGCAGAGATTGAATCCTCAAGGGAAGAGAACTTCAATGATGAATGTAGATCAAGGTAAGTTGTTAATAGTTTTATGTTTTCCCCATTCTTATTCAAAAACAACGAACACATATTAACCCACGAACAGGTTGATCCCTGAACTGTTTGTTAACGCGGGAGGGTGTTCTTCTTGGGTTTTCTATTCAGGATTTAATTATTTTGTTGATAGAACTATAACCCCAAGAATCCCCTATTTTAAATTTCTAACGTGGATGGTGTGGGCCGACATGAACAAATCCCGAGCCCCTCTACCTTGTGTGTTCTTCGTGGGCGAACTTTCAAAATGGCGGCAAGGAAAATTTAAGGCCTTCATAGGGAATGCGAGACGCCAAAGAGGCTCAAGAAGTAGTCAGTGTGAAGAATGAACCACCAGTGCAGACCTAGTGGCCCACCAAAAGACCCACCAGTGGTGGCCCGTAGCGCGCCGGGGTCAACCGACAGTGGTGTCGTGACAAGGGCCACCGGCTAGAGGCAGCTAGACGCAACCACCCAGCCGCATCGGTGCACCATAGACGTGACACCACGCAGCATCCCATACATTAAAGCCACAATAAATCAACCATGGTTGGGGATCCGGCCCTGCAGACAACCCTGTGGGGGCATGGGGCATGTCGAAGGCGGCTTCCAGCCGCTTCTGGACCAGCCGAAGGCCGGTCCGCCTATGGCGGACCTGGCTGGGTGCGAGCCGTACTAGCTGGCCGGACCTCAACAGGCCAGACCAGACCCATTGGGCTAGACCCATTACCCAATGGGCCGGCCTAGGCCGTGCCAGGTCCGGGTCAGGTCAGCAGAGTTGGATGCAACTGGTCCCTGTTTACTTAAACCCTAATAACTTGCAAATCAGGTGTTCGATTAACGATCTGTTTGCTGCATTGAAACCCCCTCGACGAGGCAAATAATTTGGAGTACTATATAGATGATTTAATTTAATTTGAAATTAGACGATTGGCTTGGGGATCTGTTTTCTCGATATCAAGCGTGCTACATACAGAAACCCTACGGTTGGATGAGACCTAAAGACTGATGATAGGAGAACCTATGTAGATCAGAAACTATGGACTGGTGGAAAGAGGCTTATGTGTGACCTAGTAGGTCCATAGGGGGGAGAAACTTCTGTGTGACCGAGCATACCCATGGTACGTGATAAGAGTAGTACCTTAGTTTGGGCAAGGTGGGAAGCAACTTCTGTGTGACCTGACTTGCCCATGGTGGGTAGTAGCTTCTGTGTGACCTAGAATACCCATGTTACTAATCTTGGATGAGTAACACAGTAGTCCTAGGTTAGTGTTAAGTGGCTTGTGTGTGACCTGACAGACCCACTATGCTCATTGAGGAGGAGTTCTCCAGCTTCCCAAGGTGTTCGACGTTATGACTGATCGTCTTACTTTCCTACTCTAAAATATACCTGGTGTGAGCTGTCTTTTGTCTTGATCATATTTAGTGATCATGTTTTTTTGGTTTTCTCTGTGGATTTCTTTGTGGTCTTTCCTTTGTGTTTTGGCGTCCCTATAGAGTATTTTTTTACTCACCCATGCATAGGCTTCACTAGCACATGTTGTGTCTGGTAAAGATTACCACCACCTTGATGGAGGACTTGGTGGCCTAGGACCCGGTGGTTCCCAGTGAGACCAGATAGGTGGGGAACATTTCAACAGCTTCCAAAATATTCTCTGTACTTACCCATCAGGTGAGGTTTCCAGCAGACTATTTTAGAGGTTTCCTTATACAATTCTATTTTCAGTTTATCTTATTTTTGGGTTTGTATTCTATCCCATTTTACCTACAGTTCATACTTTTACTCAGTGGTTGTTTAGTGTAATGCTTGGTGAGTTTTCCATATTTGGGGCACGGTTGTGTGTGCGTATGTACATGTACTCAAGAAAATGCCTCTCACTTATAGGTCGACGACTTCAATGCTTGTTTCCAACCACTGTCCTTCAGGAGGAAGGCTTGGGGTATGTCACGACACAAACCCTAGGGGACGAGTTGTGAAAAAGTGGCATCAAATGTGGTCATTTATACCTCCAAGACTGATAGTCTATTGTTTTGTTTTTGGGGAAACAACCTAGAATGTTATGAGTTCAACTTTCATATTTGGGAAGTCCAATGTTGGTGCAGCGGCCGACATATCCATACACTAGGACCCTAAATTCTGCTTTTCAGATCTATACATGAAAAATGGCTGCATGAGTGTCTCCTTATGATCTTATTGAATACAAGTTGGCTCACTAGGTATAATCTTTTGACTGTGGTACATATTTATCTCTATCAGGATGACTCCACATAGATGGAAATTTTGGATTCTGTTGCGTGATTGTGAGGAGAGCCTGCCTAGCGATGTGGCTTCAGTTCATGGACTAGTGCTAGTGATGACCTCGACAGGTGGTGCACTGGTGTTTCCACCACCTGTTGATCAGAAGTTACTTTTGGCATTACTAGTAGAGTATGTATGCCAATTCAATGCCTTGAACAAGTTTTGGATATATAGACCTCCCAGGTTTAGGGGAGAGATAGATCCTTGGGTCACTAATGACTAGCTGGAGGGAGTGACGTGAGTCTTCCACTTAGTGAGGACACCACTTTACTAGATGACGATCTTAGCTGCAAACATTATTTAGGGTTTGGTAGGGATATGGTGGAGCCTGAAGATTGGGACTCATGATAAATCAACCCTCATCTAGATAGAATTCAAGAGGATTTTCTGGGAGGTGTTTTTTCTCGTGACTTTGCACTTTGTGTGCATATAAGAGCTGCTTCACCAACAACAGGGTAGAATATCAGTGGCTGAGTACTGCTCAAGATTTAAAAAGCTCTCTCACTACTCCACAGACATGGTGAAATACCAATTATTTAGGGACCATAACTTTGAGAAGGGTTTGAGACAGGAGATCAGGGAATAAATGTTGTCTCTCTACATCTCCATTCAGGATAGAGTGCTAGAGTGATCCCTTATTGTGGAGAGCTTCCAAGTAGAGAAGGCACCGACAACCGGATCCACCAATAGACCTCAGGTGGTAGAGTCTTTAGTGGTGAGAAACATACAACAGACATAGGGGCCCAAGTTGGGAAGGTCCTTTAGGGTATGATCTTAAGACTCAAGGTCGCTAGTGTGGGGATACCAGAGTAGATGGAGTCAACATGGAAGTAGGCTATGATTCACGTGCAATGATCATAGACACATGGCTTTTGACTACCCGAAACACATCACAGATGATCAATAGATGGTTGAGGGACCACCAAGGAAAAGGAAAATATTTGAGAGAGGAGGTCCACAGGGTAGCAGACAAGGTAAGGGAGAAGTCTTAGTAGCTTGCGGCGAACAACGATTCATGGTACAACCTCCACCACCCCCAGGTGGTGCACCATGGGATTAGGGAGCCGGTGGAAAAAGGACGAGGCCAACTTCAAGTGATAGAGGCCTATGAACACGGGATTCTAGAAATTATTAGAGGTACGATATATGTCTTATCAACCTTAGATACAGTTATTATAGACATAGGTTCCAATCACTCTTTCTTTTCCAAAAAACTTATTTGAGGATCAAAGATTCCGGTAGAGCTGTTGGCTCGATCCTTATAGATAGAGACTCTTATGGGAGGGGATTTTTACGATTACTTACTGGCACCGATAGTGTGAGATTACACTTAGTGGTGATAGATTCAGCTGAGATCGCCTAGTAGCAGCGTCGAGGCCTTACAATGACATTTTGGGTTTGTACTGTCTATCTATAGTTCATTCTCAGATAGACTATCTTAGGTGAAAAGTACGGTGTGTCTGCGAGTGTGGGACCAGGTTTTCCTTAACAGAGAGAAGGGAACTTTTTCAGAACATGATGCACTTTATCAGAGGAGGGTGCAGCTAATCACTCACAAATTGGAAGGCCTCACCCTTAGTGTAGTGGATGAGAGGAGTCCGAGCTTTCTTATAGTGGTGGAGGAGTATGAGGATGTATTTCCTGAGGATGTTTCGAGACTAACTCCTCATAGGGAGGCAGATATCGACATCAACCTCTACTCCGGGGCAACATCAATATCCACTCCATCATATCAGATAGTTCGCACAGATCTTTGTGAATTGATGGTATAGTTGGAGGACTTGTAAGATAAGGGCTTTGTGAGGCCCAATGTTTCACCATGGGCAGCCCCAGTATTGTTCGCCAAGAAGGAAGAATGTAGCTTGAGGATATGCGTGGACTTCCGATTCCTAAACCAGGTGACTGTGAAGAACAAGTATCCACTTCTGAGGATTGATGACCTCTTCGACTAGTTGAAGGGAGCGAGGTGGTTCTCAAAGAATGACCTTAGGTTTGGATATCATCATCTTTAGGTATGAGATGAGGATGTACCAAAGACAACCTTTAGATGCTTATATAGACACTATGAGTTTTTTGTGGTGACATTCGGTGTGAACAATGCTCCTACAATGTTCATGGAACTCATGAACATGATATTCTAGACTTACCTAGATCGTTTTGTGGTAGTATTCATTGATGACATCTTGGTGTACTCAGTGTCAGAGGAGGAGCATGATACACCCCTATAGATAGTCTTGGATACACTCCGAGAGTACTAGATTTATGGTAATCTTTTGAAGTTCCAATTATAGACTTGGGAGGTCCACTTTCTAGGACACATCATCTTGAAGGCTGGAGTTGTAGTGGATCTAGTGAAGATAGAGACAATACTTGCTTGTGAGAAACACAAGAGCGTGACTGATGTGTGGACTTTCATGGGGTTGGTTAGATACTACTAGATGTTCATACTCGACTTTTCTGGAGTAGCATCACCTTTATAATCCTTGACTTGGAAGGGACAACCCTTCCTATGGATGGAGAAGTGCCAGCAGAGTTTCTAGAAGATAAGCAGGAGACTGACAAGTGCCCCCATCTTGAGACTACCAGAAGAGGGTGTTGGGTATGTAGTCTTCTATGATGCATCATGGACCAGAATGGGTTGTGTCCTGGTGGAGGAGTGATCCGTGATCACCTCAGGATCATGATAGTTGAGGTAGAATGAGTAGAACTATGCGAACCATGACCTAGAGTTAGTAGTAGTGGTATTTTCCTTGAAGATATGGAAAGACTACTTGATGGGTGAGTGGTTTACCGTCTACTCTGACCAAAAGAGTCTTAGGTATATCTTCTCATAGAAGGACATGAACTTAAGACAACAGTGATGACTAGAGTTACTCTAGGACTATGACTTTGAGATAATTTATACTCCAGGAAAGGGGAATGTGTGGAAAGATGCACTCAGTAGGGAGTCTGGTTTACAACAGCTGTGTGAGGCAACAAAGCAGCTAGCTGTTATGCATATATACTTCATGGACGATGGTGGAGAAGCTTACCTTTAGTCAATGACTCTCACTCCTCTAATTTTATAGTGAGTTAGGGAGGCACAACTTATGGATATTTATTACGAGGCCCAACGTGCTCTATTATCCCCAGGATAGGTTGTTGATGGATTTTAGATAGGTAGGTATCACATCACCATTTTCAAAGGGTGCACCATAGTACCAGTGATGTTGCAGGGGGAGGTATTGGGAGAGTTCCATACATTTAATTTGGAAGTACATCCTGGAGTGATGAAGATGTACAAGGACCTATGAAGTCAGTACATGTGGAAAGGGATTAAGAAAGTAGTGACACAGTTTGTTTCATGGTGCCTCACTTTCCTACAAGTGAAGGCTGAGCATCAAGTCCCAACAGGCTTGGCACAACCACTTGAGGTATTAGAATGGAAGTGGGATGGTATCTACATGGACTTTGTGATGGGCTTACCATGCATGTTCAGGGGCCAGGATTCTATCTGAGTGATCGTTGTCTGAATCACCAAGTAGACTCACTTCCTACCCATTCAGAAGTAGGGATAAATAGAGGGATTGAGACGCCTCTACATCCAGGAGATATTGTGACTTCATAGGGTGCCTTAGATGATCTTCTCATATTGTGATGCACACTTTACATCCCATTTATGTAAGGTATTACAGTAGGTGTTTGGGACTCAGCTACACTTAAGCAAAAATTTTCACCCCCAAACAGATGGTCAGATGGAGCGGACAATACATACCTTGGAGGACATGCTTCGTGCTTGTATCCTTGACTTTGGTTGTTGTTGGGAGGACCACCTACCACTGTTGTAGTTTTCATAAAACAATAGCTATCACTCCACCATTGGCATGGAACTGTTTGAGGCTTTTTATGGGAAACCCTAAAGGTCACCTCTATGCTGGAAAGAACTAGGGGAGTCAGCACACATGGGTCCAGAGTTGGTACATGCTACCATTGAGAAGTTGCAGTTCATCCAGGAGCGGATGCTAACTACACAGAACAGGCATAAATCGTATGCTGATAGGAGACAGAGACCCTTGGAGTTTGAGGAGGGAGACTGTATTTTCTTTCAGGTCTCACCATGATGGGGATTTCAAAGATTTGGATGGGTTGGAAAGTTATCTATGAGGTTCATCAGACCTTTATAAAGTCTTATCAGAGTTGGTGAGGTGGCGTACCACCTAGCTCTTCACCCACAGATGCACAGAGTGCACGTTATTTTTCACGTGTTGCAACTGAGGAGGTACATGTATGATCCATCACACATCATCAATTGGGGTGAGATGGACATTGATGATGAGGTGATGTAAGTGGAGTTCTCGGTGCAGATAAAGTATCAACAGGAGTAGGTCCTTCATGGACAATCGATTCCTCTGGTGCACGTTCAGTGGAAGAATGAGAACCTCCAAGAGAGCACATGGGAGCAAGAGGTTGATATTATTTCTCAGTACCCCCATTTGTTTGACTAGCCCTTATTTTGGATTTTGGGGACATAAAACCCTAAGTTTTAGAGAATGTAATGTACTAGAATTTCTATATAATTTTTTAAAATTGTATAGAATTATTTTGAGAGCACATGCTCTGATATCACAAGATTCCAAAGACTGATTATCTAGGAATAGATTTTTGAATTTTTTTAAGTTCGTTTAAGTAAACTTGAAAGAGTGTTTTTATAACTTTTAAACCAGTTCCCAAATAAAAAATATGAGGTCACCATTAAATAGAGAATGTCAGGATTTTCCTATAAAGGACTTAACTTTGACTGGAAAGGGTCAGCCACATCAAGGCACCACAGACGCAACACTACCCCGCGTCCCACACGGCAAAGCTTCGGTCAATTGACCGTTGCTGGGGAGCTGGTCCTACGGATGACCCATAGGGTAGGGGGTATGTCAGATGTGGATTTCAGCCACGTCCCAACCAGCCGAAGGCTGGTCCTCTTATGGAGGACCAGGTTGGGCACGAGCCAGACCTGCCCTAGTAGTTCAGACCGTAGTAGGCCGGACTAGGTCCAAGTCGGGTCAGCAGACCCCGGTCGGGTCGGTGGACCCTAAGTTAGGTTGGTTCATGTCGGCCATACCAGGTCTGACCAGACCCAGACACAATCAACCCCAGTTTAGTAAAACGCCAATAACCTGCATACCGAGCATCTGATTGACGGGCCACTTACAGTGTCGGAACCCTTGTGATTGGGTGGATCTTTTGGAATACTCTATGGAGGATTTCATGGAAGTTGAAATTTGACAAATGGATTGGGGAGCGGTTCTCCGAAAATCAAGTGTGCAATGTGAAGAAACCCAATGGTTGGCTGAGATATAAAGACTGCTAATAAGAGGCCCTGTATGGATCAAATACTATGTTCTAGTGGGAAGCAGCTTTTGTGTGACCTAGTAGGCCCACATTGGGGTGCAACTTCTGTGTGACCTGAAAGACCCAAAATACTCGACAGGAGGAGTACCTCAGTATGGGCAAGGTTAGAAGTGTTTTATATGTGACTCTAAATGCCCATAGTAGGGAGAATATTCTTTGTATCTCACTATACACATAGTACTCATTAGGGATGAGTACCACAACACTCCTAGGTTAGTGGGAAGTGGATTCTATGTGACTGAGCAGACCCACTTTTTTCATTGAGGATGAGTTATCTAGTAGCCTAAGGTGTTCGATGTTATGACTAATGGTCTTATATTTATTCTCCAGAATATACCTGGTGTGAGATTTCTTATGTCTTGATCTTATTTCGGGATCATGTTTCATGTTTTTCTCTATGGATTTCTTTGTGGTATTTCCTTTGAGTTTTGGGGTCCCTATTGAGTATTTTGTTACTCACCCATACACGGGCTTTTCCCGTACGTGTTGTGCTTAGTGAATATGATCGCCGCCTTGATGGAGTACTTGTTATAAGAGGACCCATTGGTGCCCAGTGAGACCAGGAAGGTGAGGCATACTTCTTTGGCTCCCTGTAGCTACTATGTATTTACCCATCAGGTGGGGTTTCCAGCAGACAACTTTAGAGTTTTTCCAGTACTTTCCTGTTTTTAGTTTATCTTTTGGTGGGTTTATATTCTGGCCTATTTAACCTATAATTTTTACTTTTACTCAGTGGTTGTTTAGTGTCATTCATGTTTACTTTTCTAGATTTGGGGTGTGGTTGTGTGTGTGTGTGTACATGAACTCATGAAAATGCAACCCACTTGCAGGTTGACGCCTTTGGCACTAGTCGCCAACCCCTGGACTTCAGGAGGCAAGCTTGAGGTATGTCACAAAATGGCCCTCAGAGGATGGTTCGTGACATATCATGTTGGTTTGATATTTTTAAAAATGATAATATTTAATAGTAATAAAATTGACAAAAATGAGATTTTAAAATAAATACGATTTTATTAAATGATATAAAAATCCTAAACATCTAAAGTTTGGCCAAATAACATGGATTGTAATGAAAATGCCATAAATGATCCAGTTTAGGTTCTCTTGGCATTTTATAGTAACTATATTAACCATGTAGTGTAAAAATACATGAAGACATGGTAAGAGTTAAACTATTTAACTAAGAGTTGAATCTAATAGATAAGATTAATTTTATGACCTAAACATGTCTAAAAACTATTGGTTGAGAGGATTTAGACCCATACTCATATTATCCTAGAAATAAATCAATCTATAGCTACTATAAACCCAAAATCATTTAATAATAAATTAATATTTCCAGATTTTTCCTAAAGTTCCCCTCAGCTCTCTTATAAAAAGGCACCTCCCTTTCTCTTTAACTCCCAACTATAAAGACTTTTGGATCATCCAATCTCTGCCCATTTATCCTAAGAAACTCCCACAATTCATCCTAGAGGCCTAAATTTTGTAAGAGAGCTATCCAAATGAGCCTTTCTGTTCAAATCAAAAGGAAACAAACAAAGAAGAGGTAATTATTTTATCGCATCTTCCAATGTTCTTTTATTCTTCTACTTCTTCTTTCTCTGATATTTCTATACTAAAATAATAAATACCGTAACTTACACTTGTTTAGATGTTATTATAATTATGGTACAACCATATTACACCTTTAACCCATCCAATGAAAAATAATATCACCATGCTTGCATACGTATGACTTACCAACTCCATGATGTTATGTAAATTCTTTTTCATGAACAATTTATTTCTATGGGTATAACGATGAATATAATGGATGTAAATAATAAATATAACATGATATTGTTTTTTATAATTAATATTCTATTCAATTCTATAACATTTAACCATTAATAAAATCATATCTTCGCTCATGGGTACGTACGACTTTCTGTCTCGAGGACGAGATGAGACTCGTATTCCACGTTCACCATTCAAGAATGATTATAAAAATATATATATATGAAATATATAACATAATAAATATACCCTAATATATATATATATAGGTAAATATATATTTCATTCACTTACTTCCATTCAATACGATACAAAAATGGAAACAACGTTCATGCGTACGTATGACCTTCCGTTTCCATGAATGGCGTATTCAATTTTATATATCTATATATTATATATTTTTATATTATAAATATATATGATATATAAATCATGTTATAAATTCTTTAAGAAAGTAAATCATGATCTAATTAATATGATCAAGAATAATAATTCAAAATCCGTATGACAAAGAAAGCGATTATTACCCGAAATGTTTCTTTAATTTAGAAATTACTAATAAACGCATAATATAAAGTCATAAATGAATAATATATGATATAATAAATATGGATATGGTCCTGGTATAATTTAATAATATTTTTAACCATTATAGAGGAGGATAAATCACCCTCAGATAAAGGAAAGTATAAGGTAAGGGTTAATTTCACAATCTCATTATTATTGAAGGTTGTTGATACATAAGTATCTATTGAGAAATCTTTATCATCCATGTGATGTTTCTAAAAATGTTTACATAAAATGTTTTACTATTATTCTATGGATTTTTAAAGTCATTTTTACCCATGTTTGACTTTTTTATAATATGTTTTGGAAGGAATCTTTCGGTCATTTTCCAAACGAGGTACTTTATGGCCTTTTCATCAAATTAAGGAAAAAATGTTTTTTTATCTTATATGGTGCAAGTGGAAATTTTATACCTTTATGTCACCTTACCATTTTTAAGCTTTACTTACAATATTACATGGTTATTTTTAAAATAATTGTTTTATTTTAAAATTGCATGGATTTTCAATGTTTTAAAGTAAAAAAGGGTTATTTTCCTTATAGAGTTTTAATGAATTTACTAAATTATTTTCATCTATATCAACATCCTTTCTTGAATTTTATACTTGTTTGAAGTTGATTTTTTATGATACAATATTCTATATTTTTTGAAGGTTTTGTGATATTTTTGACTGTGGATGTGCTGTTTTTATACTATTCATGGTTTATAGTTAAAGTATTGACATTTCGTATTCTAGTTTTAATATGAATATCTAAGTTATGTTTCAAACTTTTCATATAAGAAATGTATTGGACTTAGTAAGTGATGAGTGAGACCCTCTATAGCCCCTCAATGCATCAGTAGGTCTAATGAGACAAACTAGTGTCTTGGCATAAGGCCTTGATAGAATATTTGTGTATGGTCTTGGAATGAGGCCTTGATGTAGTGGTTTTGATGCCCGACATTATGCATTACCTTGTTATGAGATTATTTATTGATTTTACATGTGTTTATTTAACTAGTAGAATATCAATGTGAATGTTTAAATGGAATTATTTGATATATTATTTCCATATTATGCTGAATATAATGTTTTAAAAGGATTGTGTTTTAGTCTTGAACCTTTCCTTAAAAGTTTATGCTTATTTCTGATAGCTTCCATTATATTGTTTATCCTTAATTAGAATCTGAGCTCACCCTATTCTTATGTTTTATTTTTCCAGGATTTCAAGAAGTTTTTTATGATTGACATACATGGTTAATCTAAGGTAATAATGCTATTATGAAAGTTTTACCTTTGCTATATTTTATGTTATAAATTGTAATGTAATGTTCATGTTTGTAATATATTTTCCAAGACTGCTAAACTAATCAGTCCTTTGGGATTTTTTACTTCTAATCATGAAAATGTATTAGAATAATGCACCAGATCTGGGCTTTTAGGGTTAGGTTGTTACAATTGGTATCAGAGGAAGTTTAGCAACAACCTTGGAAATTGATTTAGAAAACTTATATTAGGGATCATAACCCTAAGATAGAATTTTAGGATAATCATATAATAACCCCTTATAATTTAGTTAATGTAGTGATTTCATGGATATTCTGACCAATACATCCCTATCCAGATACTACATGTGGATGCATTTCTAGCACAGATGTCCGTATGGGGGAAAACTCTAACAAAGTGATCTCGGCTTGACTTGGGGTAACCTAATACACGACAATGGGCCTTACTGCACACCTAGTTTGACACTCTCAGGGTGTATTCTTAGGATAAATCATATTTTATTTAAAAACCATTATGAAGGATTTATGAGTATTTATGTCCCCAAAGAAAGATTTTTTTTGATTATGATATGTGTAAATATTTAATTAATACTTATCATTTTTATTTTTTTGGATTATAAATTAAGATATGATCTAACCTAGTGCATGTATTCATTTAGAAATGGTGCCCAATAGAAGGAATGATAACTCCACCAATGCACATGTTCCAAAGAGCAAGAAGGAACCTATCTTTCATGGTCTTAAGCCAACATTTCGAAGGGAAATAGTATCCCATTGATTCACATCATATGAGGAAATAATATCATGTGTTAATAGGATAAGTAAATAATTATATGAGTTCTATGGCTTTGAAGGGAAGCAAGAGAATAATTGGATGAAAAAATGGATAAAGGGAAGAAGAGGAAGAAGGATTTTCCCACATTTGATAACTGTGGAAAGAGTCACCCTGATAAATGCTTGAAGGGAATGAGAGTTTGTTATAAGTGTGGAGAAGAAGGAAAACGAGTGCATTATTGAAAGGGTAAGAAAAATGTTTCTAATGTACAAAGATTCAACTACAAGGTGATGTGATATTATGCAAATCAATGTCTCAATTGTCAGAGTATACCCCAGATGATGCTATTGAATAATAATCAAGTTATTATACTACTGCAGATGAAGTGGAATGATTAATATACCTATTCAAGAATTATTTCATTTGAATATTTTATTAGCAATGTACAGGATATTAAAATTATAGAGAATATAAGGAATGTAATGTGTTACTATTTCATTAAGGATTTGAGATTGTGTGGTACCAAGAAAAGTGACTCAGTAACAAGTTATTTTTTTTGAAAAATATATGGTTGAGGGGATGATAACCCTTAATATGGTCCTAATGCCTAGAAAATGATTATGGAATAAAAGATAATTGATTTGGATAATGTATATTTGATATTATTTACATCCTTGGAATGGATTAATGGTTTGTTTAAAAGGTGATTTATACCATCATTATTGGGAGTTTTCAACATTTTTGGATTTAAGGTGTATATCCAGTATTCTGTGTTTTTCATAAGGAATAAGGAAGAATTAACTAATTCAATAAGATTTTCTAGTAATTCTGGTTATTACCATGTTTTTAGAGAATACACGATGAAGGTATTCACATGTATGTTATGTGACTTTTCTTATAAATTTTTGGACTGTGATTTTGGAAAGAAGTATTTTGGATAATCCTTAAGGTTGTAATGGATTAATTTGGACATTGGATACTATTGTTTATGGTTAAAACATTTCTTAATATTATTTTTTTGAAATGTTATAATTTTAAGAAAAATACATCCTGCAGGTCGGGTGACAAGAGTGCATTTTCTACCACTGGCCTATGTGATGTCCTGGTTTTTATAACGTATTTATTTTTCTATAGTATGTGAGATGAAGTTTAAATTAATTTTTTTAACCCTATACGATTAAGATAAATAGAATATTTTTAAGTTTTGTTATATATTGGAGAGAAAGATGAGTTTGTGGTAGAAATTAGTTAAAGGATGAAACTATACTTATCAAGTAAGTAATCTTCATTTTGTTCTTATTTTATGAAATTATTAAATTTTAGGTAAAGGATCATAAAACAAAAAATGTTTTCCTAGTATTTTCTTTTGCGATGAATCAAATGGTCCCTTAGATCATCACAGATTTATAACTTTTTGGTTGTTAACTTTCTCCTAATAATGTTCTCTATCACTATACATCTGAACTTGATGGTTACATTTTCTTTCTTGTCTATGTTTTCCTACATAGAAAACCAGTATGTGTTACTTTCAGTAACCTTCATACTTTCCTTTATTTTAAAATAGAGGTCTCATTAATCCAATTTTTGATGTGGGATTTCAACAAAGATATTCTGAAATTTCAAACCCCTAGTTTTTAATCTTGAGTTTAAATCGCGAGGATGCAATTTATCGATGTAGGGGACAATGTAACACCCCAGGCTTCCATGGTATGCTTCCTTTTAAATAATTCAATAGAGCGCACTGTACGCAACACCGATATTGAGCATACCACAACCTATCAAACTTGAAATTAAAAAAAGGTATGAATAGTATTAACCACATTTTCAAATTTTATAAATTTTAATTTTTAAAATAGGATTAATTTATGAATTCATAATATCAAAATTATCTTAGGGTGAATTTTTGTTATTTTTCTGAAAACTTTCAATTTTTGATGAATAGTGAAAAACACTATATTGTGGATAAGAACCGACTTTCTCATTTAAATAATTATTGTAATTTAATTTTTTTAAATTATAAATATATACATAATAAATATATTAGTACAATTTAATTCATTTAAATCATTTTTATAAGACAATTAGATATAAAAATTCATTGAACATTTTTAGCGTCTTTTTACCCTCCTTCTAGACACATTAGAGGATTAGCATTAAACGTAATTTCACCGCTTTTGTGAATTGAGTTTTTAAAATATAATATACATGTTTGTAATCATTATGAATAATGTGGTCTAATTGGATCAAAATATTTTTTGGTGAATAGTAACTTTTGAATTTTATTTACCACAGTTAAACGTAAATATGGAAATTGAACGTAAAAAAAATATTATAATAATATAAAATTACCCTAACACATGTCCTATTACTATTAGATAAGTCTTTTAGACCAAAATCACCCTTATAATAAAAATGTTATCCTCTTAATCCACTTGTGTTTGATTAGGTCATTTATTATATTATATTTAAAGAAGAGTTAAAAATGTCATATTGAAATTTCAAAAACTATACAATTTTTAATATAGGGTTAAACATAAGATAGATTCAACTATAAATACCCATTAAAAACATAAGAAATATATATACATAATGATATTAGTTTTATAAATTTTATACATTATATAATTAAATTTAATGGTGACACTGTAATGATGTAGTAACTGATTTGTTAAAGGAAGAATTAAATAAATGTTATTAATAATATTAAAATAAATATAATTTTAATTAATTAATGACATCCACTAATTTTATAGATAACCTATAAATGTTAGTGAAACTTTGGAAGTATTGGTTCTAAGTTATAATTTTGTTTTGATATTTTTAAATGAAAATATTGAATAGTAACAAAATTGACATAAATGAGATTTTAAAATAAATACTACTTTATTAAATGATATAAAAATCCAAAAAATATATAATTTTGCCAAATATAAAATATATTTGTAAAAATTCCATAAATTATCCACTTTAAGTTCACTTGGAATTTTATATAAACTATATTAACCATGTACTATAAAAATACAAGAAGGCATCAAAAGAGGTAAACTATTTAACTAAGTGTTGAATATAAAGGATAAGGTTAATTTTATAGCCTAAACATCTCTAAAACATATTGGTTTAGATGATTTAGATCCATAAATGTCTTAGCCTCAAAATAAATTAAATTTTAGCTATTAGAAACCGAAAATAATTTTATAATAAATTAATATTTCAATATGTTTCCTAAAGTGATCCTTACCTCTTTTATAAAAGGGAAACTCCATTTATATTTAACTCGCACCTCTAAAGACTTTTGGTTCATCCAAACTCTATCAATTTCTCCTAAAAACCTCCCTCAATTTATCCTAGAGGCCTAAATTTTGACATATATATATCCTAAGGAGCCCTTTTATTCAAATCAAAAGGAAACACCTGATCAAGACGTAATTATTTTATCACCTCTTTCAATGTTATTTTCTTCTTCTACTTCCTCTTTATTTGTTGTTTCCATAATAAAATAATAAATCCAGAACCTTACAAATGATTATATGTCATTATAATTTTGGTACAACCATATTTCTCCTTTTACCCATTCTAAAAAACTATATCAACATGCGTGCGTACATACGCCTAACCATCTCCACGTCGTGGTGTAAATTATTTTTCATGTACAATTAATTTCTATGGGTATAATAATGAATATAATGGATTTAAATTATAAATATAAAATGATTTTGTTTCATTAAAATTCATATTCCATCCAATTCCAAACCGTTTAAGCATTAAGAAAATAATATCATCACTTGTGCGTACGTATGGCTTACCATCTCCACAACGCGATGAAACTCATCTTCCACATTCACCATTCCAGAATGATTATAAAAATATATATAAGTATTAAATATATTACATAATAATGCTATTGGAATAATATATATATATATGTATGTACATAAATTTTATTCACTTACTTCCATTCAATACGATAAGAAAATGGAAACATCATTCATGCGTACATATGACCTACCAACTCCATGAATGGTGTATTCAATTTTATATATCTATCTATTATATATTTTTATATTATGAATATATATTATATATAAATAATTTTATACATTCTATAAGTTAGTAAATCATGATTTAAGTAATAAAATAATGAATAATAAGTCAAAACATGTACGATAAAGAAAGAGATTATTACCCAAAATGTTTCTTTAACTTAGAAATTATTTATAAATAGGTAATATAAAGTCATAAATAAATCATATATTACATAATAAATATTGATATGGTTCTGGTATAATTTAATAATTTTTTTAACACTTATATAGATGGATAACACACCCACGACTAAAGTAAAGTATAAGGTAAGTGTTAATTTTAGAATCTCATTATTATTCGAGGTTGTTGATACATAAGTATATATAGGGAAATATTAACCATCCTTATCCATGTTTCTAAAAATGTTTTCATAAAATGTTTTAATATTATCCTATGAATATTTAAATTCATTTTCACCCATGTTTGAATTTTTATAAAAAGTTTTTAAAGGAATATTTCAGTTTTTTTTTCAAACGAGGTAATTTATGACCTTTTTAGAAAATTAAGGAAAGAATGTTTTTTTAAACTTATACGGTGTGAGTGGCTATTTTCCAACATTATTTATCCTTTCCATTTTTAACATTCCCATAAAATTTACAAGGTTATTTTAAAAAAAATGTTTTATTTTAAAATTTCACGGATTTTAAATGTTTTAATGTAAAAGGGGTATTTCCATCAAAAGGTTTTAATGAATTTATTAAATTATTTTCATCTATGTGAACCTTATTTGTTGGATTTTATGCTTGTTTGAAGTTGATTTATTATGAAACAATCTTTCATATTTTATTGAATGTTTTGTGATATGTTTGACAGTAGATGTGATATTTTTATACCATTCTTGGTTTATGGTTAAAGTATTAACATTTTGTATACTAGTTTTAATAAGAATGCTTATGCACTATTTAAAACTTTTCATATAAGTAATGCATTAGTAAGTGATGGGTGAGGCCTGATATTTCCCCTTGATTCATCATTTGGTCTCATGAGACAAACTAGTGTCTTGGCACAAGACCTTGACAGAATATTTGTGTATGGTCTTGGAAAGATGCCTTGATGTAGTGGTTATGACGTCCGAAATTATGCATTCCATCATTATGAGATTAGTTATTGATTTTAAATGGGATTATTCAACTATTAGAATATCCATGTGAATGTTTAAATGGAATTATTTTATTTATTGTTTCCATATTATGATGAAGATAAAGTCTTAAAAGGCTTGTGTTTTAGTTTTGTACCTTTCCTTAAAATTTTATACTTTTTTGTGATAGCTTACACTATATTGTTTATACTCATTGAGCATTTGAGATCACCCATTTATTATGTTATATTTCCTAGGATTCCAAGAAGTGTTTTATGATTTACATACAGGGTTAATCTAGGGGAATAATGGAATTCTCAAAGGGATATCTATATTGTATTTTATGTTAGAAATTGTAATATAATGTTCATGTTTGTAATATATTTTACTAAAATTCTAAACTAATCAGTCATTTGGGATTTAATTACTTGCAATCATGACAATTTATTAAAATAATGAACTGGATCTGGGTTTCTAGGGTTGGGGCATTACAATACAGGTTATTAAAGTGTAGAAAGTATTAAAACATATGGTATGGGGAATTTTTGAACCCAAATCTCTTTATTTGAGTTTTCCATATTTCATCAATTTTTTATTATGGATATTCCTTAAATATAATTTATTAATTATTATGTAATGTCCCATATTTTTTCCGTATATTTTTTTAGTATTATATGGGGATTATTTTCGAGATGAGGCTTTGAGACAGTGTGCAGTTCCGAGGCCCGGTGAGCCCAGAAAAAATGTTTGAATTTAATTGAATAATTAAATAACACGCACGAGGGGTGAAATGCATGACCGATTGTCACCTATCGACCGGCCAAAGTTTTGGTGCTCTGATAATGTGTATAGCAGCACTCGGGTCGAATCCTCAGCGATGATACTTTGAAATAGTCGTTTGTTTTTAGTTGATTGTATTCTGATTGGGGGGGTTTGTTTGCAGAGCTTAATTGAAATGACTAATTGATTATGATTGATTTAACAAATTGATAATTATTGGGGTGAGTTCATCATTAGGTTAGTTAAGCTTGTGATATCCTTGATCTTTTCTTTATATTGCATTTAAATTAACACTCATTTCACAAGTTGATGTTGATTTAAATTCCCAAGTGTTAAGGTTTTAATCCGATCCTTAACATAACTTAGGGTTCTAATCTTGATCATATATTGTTCATGGTAGTGTATTTATGGTTCCATTAATCCATGGAAACCACACGTTAAACAAAACAAGTCATTAATCCATAACATGCAAAGCCCAACATACACAATGTTAATTCAACGAATACTAATCGAGCGAAATCTATCAATCGCTTAACATACCTAAATTAAAACTCACCCCAATGAGAGATTTACTCAGCCATTAAGATGGTTATTAATCTGGTAATATATGTTTAAGGTGATGAATTATAAAGAGAAGAAAAAGAAAGGGACAAGATAAGAGTAGTGCACCAAACACACACACAAACGATGAAGAAAATTAAAAATGGATTTTCGATAGAATGAGGAAGTATAAGAAGGGAAGGGGATTCATATGAATTTAAACTATTTTAAGAAAATAAATATTAAACTACATAAGGTGGATTATAATAAGATATATTTAAGAAGTAACTTTCATTAAAATAGAATTACAAAGAAAGAGAATTACAAGATTACAAAAATGAAGAACATGAAAGTAAGTGAAAGAAAAGAGAGGAGAAAAGGTCTCTCAAGTGAAAAATTGAGTATGTAAGGTCCTCCCAAGACCTTTTAAAGGCTTTGTTCATACCAATATGTGATCCTATCTTCTAAAATTCCAACCCCTCTCAAGGAAAGAAGGAGAGAGTATTTATAGCCCAAGGAGTAGACTGTTTGCATTCCCACTCTATCCCTCCACTTGCATCGCCAATTTGTCTATTAATACAGCCGAATCTCCGAATATCTCCTTCTTGAAAGTTGTATATAATAACGTTATACAACTACTTTAAAAATTTGGAGGCATTTGGACAAGTGGATCCGAAGTTAGGGAGGGTTTATTAAACAAAGGTAAACTGTCCATTTCTATCCATGCTTTTTCGATGGACAAAATGTGAATGGATTTTGGAATAGGAATATGCCTTCAAATATGAACGATTTCTTCAATAAAGTAGTCCAAATATATCTCTTATTACACACTGAAAAATCTCAGCTTTAACTGATTCTTAAATCATGAGATATGTCATGAATACTGTACTGATTTTATTTCTTGGCCAGAGTGGTGGGATGGACTTCAAAGCATATGTTGGGCCCCTTGGTTTTGGAGTTGGGCCTTGAAATTTTTATACAAGACTCCTTGAATTGTCCCCCGAACTATGGTGGATAATAATAGAATTTAAAATTCTTAATGTAGCTCAGTAAATCAATATTCATGAATAGTCCAATTTCTTCACAGATTCTTTGGTCTTGTTTGTGAGGACCATAAGACCCTTCAAATGGAAGAATTGGCTCATGGTACCTTCTAATGAAATGTTTTATATTTAAAGGATAATCCTAAAAAACAAGAAACAATCAATTTGGAATATTATAGTGATAGTTATTATTAAAATAGTAAATTTACTCAATTGGACAACTTTTAAAAATGCTCAAAAATTATAATTAATATTAAAACATTAATATTTCACACAAATTATGCACATTTCATATAAAATCAGTAAAGGAAATAAATAATAAGTCATGAAAATATTAATAACATCAAATCCCCCACACTTAGTTTTGTGCATGTTCTTATGTGAAACAAATATAAAATCATGACAAAATATTTTTCACTCACCAACAAATATTAAAATTTTGTTTTCTTCAATCAGTTGAGGTTTAGACTATTTCACTCATCCATTTTGAATTCCACCAAAAGTTGTTATAGAAATAATGTTCCAAAACTAATTCATTTTTTCATGCTCAAATTTATAAATGGAAAATGTGGACACTCAAAACTCACACCACTCAAGATGATAAAATTCATCTGTGGAGGTTCACTCTTTCACCAACCAAAAGTAAAAATCTTAGAGTTTGAAAGAGCTATTAAGATAGAATCCCTATCCAAAGTGCACAAGAATCAAGAAATATTTTTAAGGGGTTTTTCTGTGGCTATGGGATGGTAGGAATATAATGTCCAAGAGAGATAAAAAGAGGGTTAAAACACCAACATAGAAGCCAATGCACATTTTTTTTGAAATAAAACTTGGAAGGGAATGAAAACACGTATTTACAAGGGAATTATTGTGTGAAGAAAGACACAATAGAGGATGAGAATTTGAAGGGTATGAGAAGATGAAATATTTACAGACCACAAAACTTCTCCCAATAATAATATATTTCAAGTTTTCTTGTTTCATTTTCCTCTTTTTTTTTTCTTTTTTTTTTCGAAAGTTGACCTTGAAACAGATCTCACACTCATATCCCAACCCATGTTTGATCTCCTAACGACACTTATTGTAATAGTTAAAACAATATCAAAGGCTGAGAAATAGTGATTTTTGACCTACCCAAGACACAACAAATTCTTATTTTCATTTTTTTTTATTTTTTTTATTTTTTTGATTTTTTTAACACTTTGCAGAAATATTTGTACAAGATTTCATAAACATACATAAATTCCCAAAACTCACTGAATGAAAACCTCTCCCCCACACTGAAATGGATGCTTTCCCTCAAGCAGAGGATGACCTGTTAAAAATCAATAATAGGGTACCCAAACAATGAAATCCATCCCCCCCACCCTTAAATTTCAAAAAAATTATGCAATGAAAATCCATGTTGATATTGGGTGGGAAAAGGTATTGGGCTTGTAATGTGGCTATCAAAGAAAAGGTTTTCATATGCTCGAAGGGGCTTTCAAAAGGAGGATTAATGTAAGGGAAATGGGAGGATATTTGGATATTGTGATTCTCATGTGGTTCAGAAAATGCCTCTATCATATTAATGCACACTAATGTAGGAAATTCAGCTCGAAGGTCCACAAACTCAAGACTCACAAATGGGGGTGAAAACTGACATTTTGAAAAGATGGACTTAGGTGGCCTTAGCATGAAAGAAAATGTTGTTCCTCACAGTTTGGGCAAATCATTTTCTAAATCAAAAATTGAGCATTCAAAATGTGTTGGTTTTGACACAAAATTATTTATCCAAAGTCATAAAAAGGTTGGAAAAAATTTCAAAACTCGATGGTGAGTAAGCATGACTCTTTTGGTTTTTGTTTTTACATTTGTTTTAGTTTTTTTAGTTTTCTTTATGTTATTTAAAATACACATCCACACAAAAGAGAAAGAAAAAAAAGGGTTTGAAAAAAAAAAGTGGTAAAAAAATGAAGGAGAGAAGAAGAAGAAGAAAGAGGTAGAGAGATGAAGATATAGAGAGAGAGTTAAAGGTAAAGAGGTGCCCCCTGGTTTGGATTTGGTGGGTCACCATCTCCATCTAGTGGTTGGTCGACTAGAGAAGTTGGGGATCCAATGGAATTCGATGATGATCCAGGATTGTGTGTCCTCTCATGGTGATGCTTTAACCGATGTCCATTAACTGTGAATTCCCTTTTTGAAGAGGCATCCTGGACTTGCACTGAACCAAATGGGTAAACATTAGTAATAACAAAAGGACCTTCCCAACGAGAATTAAGCTTACCTGGGTGAATCCGAAATAGAGAATTGAAGAGCATTACATTTTCACCTTCATGGAATAACTTTCTCAGGATTTGATTATCATTGATTACTATAGCCTTCTCTTTGTATAGATTGGAATTCTCATAGGATTCAATTCGAAGCTCCTCCAGTTCAGCCAATTGCAACAATATTTCTTCATGAGATTTTTGAAAATCAAAATTACAGGGTTTCATAGTGCAAAAAGACTTATGTTGGATTTCAACTGGTAGATGACATGTTTTACCCAAAACTAGCCTAAAATGAGACATCCCAATGGGTGTTTTATAGTTAGTTCGATAAGCCCAAAGTGCTTCACCAAGTCTTTTAGGCCAGTCCATTCTGGTGGGTTTTACAATTCTCTCAAGAATTCTTTTCACTTCACTATTAGAAAGTTCATCCATTCTATTTTTTTGGGGGTGATATGCAGTTGAAGTTTTATGTACAACCCCATTTTTTTTAAAAAGTGATTCCATGGTTCTATTATAAAAATGGGTTCCTAAGTCACTGATCAAGGCACGAGGCGTGCCAAATCTGTGGAAGATGTGTGCCTTTAGAAACTCACTAATAGCATGTGAATCATCCTTTCTAGTGGGTTTGGCCTTGACCCACCTAGAAACATAATTAACCACAAGAAAGATGTATGAGAATCCATTGGAAGGGGGAAATGGTCCCATGAAATTGATGCCCCAAACATTGAAGATCTCGCAAAAAATTAAAGGCTTTTTTGGCATTTCATTTCTCTCTAAAATTGTACCAAACTTTTGGCAAGTGGGACATGATTGACAGAACTCATGTGAGTCCTTGAAAAGTAAAGTCCAGAAGAATCCAGAATTTAGGACCTTTCGGGAGGTCCTTTGTGGTCCAAAGTGGCCACCACCAGGCATAGATTGACATAATTTTAATATAGAGGAATGTTCATCTTTATCAACAAATCTCCTAATTACCATGTCTACCTTAGTTTTCCAAAGTTTATTTTCTTCCAAAAAATAGTGTTTTGAATCACTTTTCAACTTCATTTTTTGTTATTTTGAATTTTTTTAGGAAAAACACCAGAAACAAAGTAATTTACAATTGGGGCATACCATGGAAACTTTGGAGTGAGAGATAAATGCTGCTCAGTGTGGAATTCAGGATCGATGATTTCAGAATGAGAAGAATTAGAAATTCTACTCAAGTGATCAGCCATAGGGTTTTTTTTTGTGTTCTATCTTTTATTTCAATGTCAAACTCTTGGAGAATTAGGATCCATCTTATTAGCCTCAGTTTAGAATCACTTTTCTTGAGTATGAACTTTATAGAAAAATGGTCTATGAAGATGATGATTTTGGCACATAAGAGATATGACCAGAATTTATATAAGGGAAAAACCACTTTTAAAAGTTCTTTTTCAGTGATAGTGTAGTGATATTGAGTTTTATCCAATGTTTTTGAGGAATAATAGATAACATGAGGAATATTTTCTCTTATTTGCCCAAGAATAGCCCCAACATCTCTATCAGAAGCATCACACATCAATTCAAAGGGTAAGGATTAATCTGGGGGTTGGATTATTGGGGCAGATGTAAGATCTGTTTTGAGTTCAATGAAGTCTCTCTTGAAAACATAATCTAAATGGAAAGTGACATCATTTTGGAGAAACTGAGTGAGTGTGTGGGCAATCCTACTGGAGTTATGGATGAATCTCTAATAGAAACCGGCATGACCGAGGAATGAATGAATGTCTCGAACAGAAGTGGGTTCAGGATGTGATTGGATCAATTTAATTTTGGTTGGATCAACTTAAATACCATCTTTTGAAACTATTTTCCCTAGAACAATCCCATTTGCAACCATGAAGTGACATTTTTCAAAATTTAACACAAGTTTGTAGTTGACACACTTTTGGAGGACTAGAGAGAGTGAATTCAAACAAGATTCAAATGACTCACCATAAATGGTGAAGTCATCCATGAAGAATTCAATGCAGTGTTCAATGAATTCAGAAAAGATACTCATCATACACATCTGGAATGTTTCAGGAGCATTGGAAAGTCCAAAAGGCATTATTCTATATGAATATGTTCCAAAGGGGCATGTGAAAGTAATATTTTCTTGGTCCTGAGGTGCAATTGGGATTTGGAAGTAGCTAGTGTATCCATCAAGGAAGCAATAGTGTGACTTTCCGGCTAATCGTTCCAGCATTTGATCAAGTAATAGAAGAGGTTAGTGATCTTTTCTTGTTTCAACATTCAATTTCCTATAGTCGATGCACACACGCCATTTGTTCTTCACTCGAGTTGTGACTACCTCTCCATGTTCATTTGTGACAACAACTATCCCACCCTTATTAGGTACAACTTGAATTGGACTAACCTATTCACTATCAGAAATTGGGTAGATAATACCAGATTGAATAATCTTGGTGATCTTTTCCCTAACTACCTCAACGATGAGTGGATTGAGTCTTCTTTGTGATTTTATAATTGGTTTTGATGATTCCTCAAGATGGATGTGATGCATGCAAAGAGCAGGGTTGATTTCTGGTATGTCATCTATGGTCTAACCTAAGGCCTTTTTGTTTTCCTCTAAAACTTGAAAAAGTTTGGACTCCTCAGTTTCAGTATGTGTGGCAGATATAATGACTGGATATGAGTGATCTTGGAAGAGTAATGCATGTTTTAGGTGTGCAGGAAGAGGTTTCAGATTAGTCTCATCATTCATTTTTGGGTTAGGAAACTCAGAAATGGAGGATGGGACTTCAGTTGCTTCAGATTCATTTTTCCCAATACTATCCAAGGTGGAGCAGTTTTTATTTGAGTTGATATGGGATTCAAGAGAGTTTTCAAGATCCTCTAAATTGATGGAGTCTATGAATGAAAGGTCCACATCAACTTCACCATTTATGACTTGGTTAATCCTAGTGTAGATTTCACAAGATCCCATCTCTTCAGAACAGGATGAACATGATGGAATGGGGTTAAATGGACTCTTAGAAGTGTCCTCAGAAGCATGGATTGAGAATGTAGAGTGATCCTCAGATGGGTATTTCATGGCTTGGAAAATGTTGAAATTGACCAGTTGGTCACCGAATTCCATGGATAAGATGCCTGAATGGACATTAATTTTGGTTCTCGTAGTCATGAGGAATGGTATTCCTAGAATTAGGGGAGATTGAGAAGAGTTCGTCTCACCTTCCATGTCAAGGAAATAGAAATCAGCTGGTAAGATAAGATCATTTACTCGAACAAGGAGATCCTTAATTATTCCCTCAGGACTGGCTATTCTTTGATTGACTAATTGAATGACAACACCCGTTGGATGTAAGGGACCTAGACTAAGGTTGGAGAATATGGATTTGGGTAGGACATTAATTGAGGCTCCTAGGTCTATGGGTGCATCATCAAAGTTGGAACTTCGAATTTGGCATGGAACCATAAAGGTCCCTGGATCTTTGCACTTTATGGGAATAGACTGCTGGGTGGAAACATTTTCAAAGGTCCTAAGTTGCCTTTTGTGGGTGTAAAATTCCTTAAGAAACTTGGCATACTTAAGAATTTGTTTTATGTCATCTAAGAGAGTAATTTTGACTTCAACACATCTAAACATGTCAAGAATTTCAAGATCATGTTCAAAGTACTTCTTTGGCTTAGAAATGGCTTGAGGAAAAGGAATTGGGTTCCTCAGTGGAATTGAAGGAGGTGAGGGAATGGTTTCAGGTTCCTTTTCAAGTTTCTTTTTCTTTTCACTTTCTAGGTCAACATTCAAAGGAGGGCTAGAGGAATTCTCTTGAGGCATAGACATGTTCTTTCCCGATCTAAGTGCAATTTCACTTACATTACCCTTGGGGTTGGGTAATGGTTGAGCTGGAAGTTGGGATGAATTAGATCATTGCTGCTGACTAAGGTGGGATGCTAGTTGACCAATTTGGGTTTCATTGTTCTTGAGGCTTGAACGGGTGAAGGAGGCAAGATCTTCCACTACACTTTCCCAGGGTTGTTTGGAAGAAGAGGCTTGTCCCGGATTGGGATTACCTTGATTTTGGTTCTTGGGAAAGCAATTGTATTGGTTTTGGAATTGGGAAGGCTCACTAGGATAATGGAATCCAGGAGGAGGATTGTTCCATTGAGGTTGAGGTATAAAAGGATAAGGTTGTTGGAAGTTACCAATTCCTTGAACATATTAAAATTGGTTTGGGTTTTGAGGAGGGAATTGAGGAGGATGAGATATGGGATTAACATACCTAAGGCCTTGGTTATAGGAAGAAGAGAAGGGATCAGAGTGAGGTTGGTTGAAGTTTCTAACAAACTGACCTGATAGTTGAGGGTTGGTGTTCCGCTGAGCATATACTGCACTGATCTCCATTGCTCTAGATGAATCAGATTGATCCTCTTGAAGTTATGGACATGTGTCAGTTGGATGAGATGGAGAGTTATAGATTCCACATTTTTTGATAGGTCCAGGAAACATTGATTGTGGAGAAGACGAGGTTGGAGATTTGGTGGCCACAACTAGCTGTCGCACAAGACCTGTAAGTTCACTCATCCACTCAGTCATCTTGTTCGGCTCAATTGATTGATTATCTTGGGCTTTTTTGACTTGAGCATGTGCTCGAGTATGGAATTGTTGTGTGTTTGCAGCCTTGTTACTTATGAGATCTCTTCCTGCTGAAGGAGTTTTATCAACTAGAGAACCACCACTTGTGGCATCAATGAGAGTTCTCTCCATAGCCAATAACCCCTCATAAAAGTATTGGATCAAGAGTTGGTCATGGATTTGATGATGTGGACAGGTTGAAACAATATTTTTGAACCTCTCCCAGTACTCATGGAGTGATTCACTTGGGAATTGATGGATACCACTTATTTCCTTTCGGATAGAAGCAGTACAAGAAGAAGGAAAGAATTTCTATAAGAAGAGTCGCTTCATGTCATTCCATGTGGTTATGGAACAAGGAGGAAGGTAGTAGATCCATGAATTAGCAGTGTCATCTAGGGAGAAAGGGAATGATCGAAGCTTGATTTGTTCTTCAGAAACCCCTTGAGGCTTCATGGTAGAGCACACTACTTAGAACTCTTTAAGGTGGAGATGTGGATCCTCACCGGCTAGCCCGTGGAAATGAGGAAGAAGATGAATCAAACCCAATTTGAGTTCTAAGTCAGCCTCCATGTTTGGATATTGAATACAGGGGGTTGGTAATTAATATCAGGGGTATAAAGTTCTTTTAAGTGTTTGCTCCCTAGGATTGACCATTTCTAATTCAACTGGTTGGACAAGGACTGGTTCTTGAATTATTTGATTATCTCTTTTGTTACTCCTAAGTTGGCAAAGTGTTTGCTCAATTTCATGGTCAAACAAATCTGAGGGATTGTTTGGAAGGCTACGGGGAATTCAGAGAGATTTGGAAGAAAGAGGAAGGCCGTTTTTTCTTTGTGTTTTTTTTCAATTTTTTTTTTAAATTTTGTTTTTGGGGTTTTTTTTACAATAACCCAAAACTAATGACTACATAAAGAACCATCCCCGACAACAACACCATTTGAAACGCACGACTGATTGTCGCCTATCGACCAGTCAAAGTTCTGGTGCTCTGCTAATGTGTATAGCAGCACTCGGGTCGAATCCTCGGCGATGATACTTTGAAATAGTCGTTTGTTTTTAGTTGACTGTATTCTGATTAGGGGGGGGGGGTTTCAGAGCTTAATTGAAATGACTAATTTATTATTATTGATTTAACAAATTGATAATTATTGGGATGATTTCATCATTAGGTTAGTTAATCTTGTGACATCCTTGAGCTTTGCTTTATATTGCATTTAAATTAACACCCATGTCACAAGTTGACGTTGATATGAATTCCCAAGGGTTAAGGCTTTAATACGAGCCTTAACATAACTTAAGGTTCTAATATTGATCATATCTTGTTTATGGTAGTGTATTTATGGTTCAATTAATCCATGGAAACCACACGTTAAACAAAACAAGTCATTAATCCATGACATGCTAAGCCCAACATACACAATGTTAATTCAACGAATACTCATCGAGCGAAAGCTCTCAATCACTTAACATACCTAAATTAAAACTCACCCCAATGAGAGATTTACTCAGACATTAAGATGTTTATTAATCTGGTAATATATGTTTAATGTGATGAATTATAAAGAGAAGAAAAATAAAGGTACAAGATAAGAGTAGTGCGCCGAACACACTCACAGACGATGAAGAAAATTAAAAATGGATTTTCAATTGAATGAGGATGGAGAAAAAGGGAAGGGGATTCAACTGAATTTAAAATATTTTAATAACATAAATATTAAACTACAGAAGGTGGATGAGAATAAGAGATATATAAGAAGTAACTTGCATTAAAATAGAATTACAAAGAAGTAGAATTACAAGATTACAAAAACGAAGAACACGAAATTAAGTGAAAACAAAGAGAGAATAAAAGGTATATAAAGTGAAAACATGAGTATGGAAGGTCCTCCCAAGAATTTGGAAAGGCTTTGGTCGTGCCAATATGTTCTCCTCTCTTCTGAAATTCCAACCCCTCTCAAGGAGAGAAAGAGAGAGTATTTATAGCCCAAGGAGTGGACTGTTTGCATTCCCAATCTATCCATCCACTTGCATCGATAATTTGGCTATTACGACAGCCGAATATCTGAATATCTCCTTCTTCAAAGTTGTAGACAATAACGTTGTATGACTACTGTCAAAAGTTGGAGGCATTTGGACAAGTGGATCCAATGTTATGGTGGGTTTATTAAACAAAGGTAAACTGTCAATTTCTATCCACTGTTTTTCGATGGCCAAAATGTGAATGGATTTTGGAATAGGAATATGCCTTCAAATATGAATTATTTATTCAAAAACGTCGGCCGCCTATATCTCCTCTTTCACAATACAAAATATCAGCTTCATTTGATGCTTAAATCATGAGATATGTCCTGAATACTGTACTAATTTTATTTCTCATCCAGAATAGTAGGCTGGACATCAAAGCGTATGTTGGGCCCCTTGTTTTTAGATTTGGGCCTTGATATTTTTATACAAGACTCCTTGCGTTGTCCCAAAGACTATGGTGGAGAATAATAGAATTTTGACTTCTGAAAGTATCCCAGTAAATCAATCTTCATGAATAGTGCAGTTTCTTCACAGATTCTTTGGTCTTGTTTGTGAGGACCATATGACCCTTCAAATGGCATAATTGGCTCATGGTACCTTCTAATGAAATGTTGTATATTTAAACTAGAATCCTAAAAAACAATAAACATACAATTTAGATCAGTATAGTGATTGTTATTATTAAAATAGTAAACTGACTCAATTGGACTACTTCTAAAAATGCTCAAAAAATTATACTTAATATTTAAACATTAATATTTCACACAAATTACGCACATTTCATATAAAATCAGTAAAGGAAGTATATAATAAGTCATAAAAATGTTAATAAAATTATGGGGTTTTTATGAAAAAGTGGAATAACTCCTGAATTGGTGCTCGGATCAGAAATCAGAGGGCACCGTTGCCTCCAAAGAAGCGAGTTTACCCTAGGAGAGACCTAACATTGGCTGGCGCAGGTCGGTGGTGAAATATAGTTTTTGGGAATAATTGTAATAAAATATTTAATTAAAATATTTTATTAAATCATGATGCAGGGAATATATTTTTATCATTTTAAATACATATTTACATAGGGGTCCAGGGTTACATATCTCATAACCCTAAAACCCTTGGAGGCTCTAGAGGCTCTGAAGGAAACCCCAACACGACGACAACATTCTTGATGAGTTTCACCAGGGTCGACGATGTGACGACTGAATCATCACCAATGAACGCAACTGATCTAGGTTGGTCATTTGATATCTTTGTGATTTATTTCCCATTCTTGATTTCTACGACGAACGCGGATTAATCCACGAACAGATTAGCCCGCAGATTGATCATATTTGCGGGATGGGATTTTTGTGGGGATTTTGGGGAAGATCTTAATCCTTGTAATATATATCTGATAATTGTTTAGAGGATCATTATTATAGGAACGGATCGAGGCCAGAATGAACAATGGTCGAGGTTCGTTCCTCATGTTGTTTCTTTGTGAATCCTTTTCCCCATTATTTTTCCTACATGTTCTTCGTTCTTCACGGGATAAGAACAACGATCGATTGCGCCTTCGATCTATGGAATAATGATCTGAGATTATACACTCGACACTAGGATGAACCAACAGAGATATGATGACGATGATGACAGATGAAAATAAGAGATTCAGGAGAAATCACACTTTGAGCGTATTTTCATCAGAAGATCATACATTGGTCGTTGAGCCGATTTAAGGCGTCAAAGGCTAGGAATCAGTGTTAGGGAGTTGGGACGACCCCTGATCTTGATTTTTGCGGTGAACGGATCATGGAAACGGAAACTGGAAGATTGGCCGAGGCGCGAGGAGGAAGAGGATGGTTCTGGAGAAATCCCAACTAAATGGCGTGTAGTATGGGCTACACGGCGTGTGTTCGTCGGTGGACTACCTGGCGTGTACTCTGGGAGTACACGGACACAGGTTGGGTACATGGGCAAGGACTCGGCATGTGTACCTTTCCCCAGCCAGACCCGGCTAGATACACGGGATACCCCGTGTACTGGTACACGGGCAGGGAAACATGGACAAACTCCATGTATGGGCATACAACCCGGGTACACGGGGGTTTTCCAGTTGATAGGACATGATGTGTGCTTTGAATTACACATCATGTATATACTTTTCTACAAGACTTAGATTTCAGACATGGGCCATTTCACATGGGCAGTACCCGACGTCAAGGAACATGGCATGTAATTATTTTACATGCCTTGTAGTTACTTTTTATACGACAAGCCTAGAGACACGTGCCTTTTACATGGGAAATACCCGAAGTCATGGAACAAATCATGTGATCCTACTACATGCCGTGAAACCTATTTATACATGGCTTGATCCAGTGGTCTTCTGTGACTTGGACTAGTTTCCTTAGGGTTCGTCCCCTTGGTCTTTCGCCTGAAGGTTTCTAGTATCATTTCCTACATACAATAGTATGATCCCTTTAGCAGGACTTCCTCAATAGAGTTGTTGGAATCCCCTCTCTGAGACTTAGATCGAGATCCTCTATTCCTTCGTGGTACCCTAGGTAGAGTTTCTTGGTATTGACGTGACCTAATTTACCCGAGCACCAATCCAATACTTAGCAGGTTAGTTCAGAATGAGTTGTTGGAATCACCCCATAACTATTGGTTTTGATCCTCATCTGACGCATCAGGTATCTTTTCTTCTGTACTTTTGGAGTGGGTTCTCCTAGAACGAGTACTTCGTATCTCTCTCTTCAGACCTAGGAGTGTGTTCTCCCTGTTACATGCTTAATGGAATCTTCGAGCTTAGTCTTAGTGGTGGTTTCTCGATAGTCGATCATGTATTAGTATATCTGGATATTCTTGTTATATGTTCTGTAAACATATACTGTGTAGAGATGACTGTATCATTCCTTTGTGGTATTTCATTTTTTGTATTCCTTTGTTGCTTTCAGGGTGTCCTACTGGGTATTGTTATACTCAGCCCTGCACATGATTTTCCTGCACGTGTTGTGTCTTGTACCGATGAGTGAGCCTTTGACATGATTCTTGGTGGACCAGGAGCGGATGGTGCTCAGTGAGATCAGGCAGGCCGAGGTGTATTCCTATGATTACGGATTGGAGTCCCAGTACCTTTATTTAAAGGTTGTACTTTGTTGAAGACTTTATTTTGGTGGGATTGTAATTTTGGCCCAGGATTTTTCATTACTATGCTTTACTTTCCTGTCATACTCTATTGGTTTGGATTTTAGTGTATGCATGCATTTCCATTTTTAGTAGTTTTTACTTTTTAGCTTTTTGGTCTTGAAAATGTGTGTGTGTGTGTGTACAGGTTTATAGGCAATGCCTTCCATGTTAGTGACATGCCTACTCCGTGCTAGTCACCCGCCCTTGGCCTATTGGTGGCGGGATTGGGGAGTTACGGCATGGTCCCCACTGGGACGGGTCGTGACAGAGTGGTATCAGATGTGTTTGGTTCTACCTTAGGACTGAGAGTCTGTGAGTTGGTGTGGGGAAACAGTGTTACGTGTTTTGAGTTCGTCTTTCAGGCCAGAGACCCTAGTGTTGGTGCGGGCGACCGACGTATCCATACAACAGGACTCTGATGACTTGATTTTCGACTCGAAACATGAAAACACTAGTTGCAAGGGAAAATAATGGTACATGCATCATATAGGAATGGGTTGTGGTTTCCATTTCATTCTTGAATCAGCTCTCCAGATATACTCATTGACTGTTATACATCTTTTTTCTTTACAGGATGCCTCTGTGACACAAACTCACTAGGATCCAATAGCTCGATCACGAGAATGACCCCCTTAGTGATAAAGCTTCGATATAGGGACCATATCCCCCAATTTTACCTTCAGGTGGTGTACTAGTTATTCCACCACCTGTTGAGTAGTGTTTAGTGCCTGCTGTACCAGTAGAAGAGGAGCGCAGGCTGAGTGAAATCCACAAGTTTTAGAGGCAGAGACCCCTCAGGTTTCGAGGTGAGCCTGACCATCAGGCAGCAGAAGACTGGCTTGAGGCAATGAAAATAGTCTTCCATTTGGTCAGGACACCACTAGAACAGATGGTGATCCTGGCAGCGAGCCTTCTGCAGGGCTCATCAGGGTGATGGTGGTGTTTGGTTATCCATACTCACGACGATGTGACTCTTGCATGATCAGAGTTTGAGAATCAATTTAGAGAGGAGTTTTCACCAGTTAACTTGAGAGAAGTACGTATACAGAAGGTTCTTCAGCTTTAGCAGGGAACTATGACGATGACTGACTATCCATCAAGGTTTAATGACCTCTTACATTACTCTATGGATATGGTTAGTGATCAGTACTTCAGAGCTCAGAATTTTGAGTGGGGCTTGTGCAGAGACATTTGGGCTAGCATCATCCCTATGAGCATTCCTACTTATGCTGGGGTGATGGAGCGGGCTTTGGTGGTCGAGAGATTCTTGGAAGAGTAGAGACAGCCAACAGTTTTCATTAGTGAGAGAGCTGGAGCAGAGACCTCGGCAGCAGGGAGCTGACGTCAGGGACCTAGGTGTGAGAGACGTTTTCAAAGGAGATCATAGGACAGAGGATCTTGTATACAGGGTTCGCAGGGCACATCCAGCTAGCCTCGAGAGAGGCAATGCCAATCATGTGATGGCAGGGGAAATCTCACTCGAGATTGTCCGAACCACTGTACTACTGACATGGAAGCAGTGGATAGACCACCAAGGTAGGGGCAACATGTGGGGCAAATAGATCCGTAGGGTGACAGACGTGGTAGAGGAGCTGGGAGAGCAGCTGGAGATGGTCAGTATTTTGACCCTTTGGCACCACCACCCCTAGGAGGTCCACCCCAGGTTCAGGGAGTTGGTGGATAGAGGCAGGGACAGCTGTAGGTAGTAGAGGCTTATGACCTAGGTACTCTTGGAATGATTAGAGGTACAATATATGTATTTTATTTTTTGGATGCCATGCTGATAGACACATTTTCTAGTCATTATTTTCTAGCTACTTATCTTGTTTGAGACCTTGAGATTCTAGTTGAGCTGTTGACTCAACCCTTACACTTAGAAACACCGACTGGAGAAGGTTAAAAGATAAAAATCCTTTGCAGACAGTGTGACCTGATGCTTGGAGGTGAGAGTTTTAGTTGGAACCTCTTGGTGGTAGCGTCGAGGCCTTATGATGTCATTCTTGGTATGGATTGGATTTCCACAGTTCATGCCCAGATTGATTATTTTAGGAGAAGGGTGCGGTGTGTCCGTAGTTATGGAATGAGGTTCTCATTCGTCGGTGAAAAGGAGACCCATGCATCACAGGATAGAACCATGCGTAGTAAGGTACAACCGATTTCACATCAGTTGGCTAGCCTAGTCCTTGGCACAACAGATGTTATGAGTTTCCAGTTTCGAGCAGTAGTGGCTGAGTATGAGGACATCTTTCTAGAGGATTTCCTCATACTACCTCCTCATCTGGAGATATATTTGGGCATTGAGTTGCAACCAGAGATGACACCGATATCAGCATCAGCATATCAGATGGCTCCTGCAGAGCTTCGTGAGTTGAGAGTGCAGCTGGAAGACTTGCAGAGGAAGGGATTCGTGAGACCCAATGTTTCACCCTGGGCGGCCCCAGTGTTGTTTGTCAAGAAGGCAGATGGGAGCTTGAGGCTATGTGTGGATTACCGGCGCTTGAATCAGGTGACTATGAAGAACTAGTATCCACTACTGAGGATCGATGACCTCTTAGAGCAGTTAAGTGGGGCACGATGGTTCTTGAAGGTTGATCTACGATCAGGCTATCACCAGTTGTGAGTACGGGATGAGGATATACCAAAGATGACTTTCAGATGTCAATACGATCACTATTAATACTTGGTGATTCCCTTACACATGAAGAATTACCTAGAAGTGTTTATGGGACTCATGAACCGGATATTTCAACCCTATCTAGATCGGTTCATGGTGGTCTTCATTGATTATATGCTTGTGTACTCTGCGTGTGAGGAGGAGCAAGTGAGGCATCTAAGGATGGTTTTGGACACACTCTGAGAGCACCAGTTGTATAGGAAACTCTCAAAGTGTCAATTCTAGATACAGGAGGTCCACTTTTTGGGACATGTTATCTCAGCAGATGGTGTAGCGGCGGACCCAGCCAAGGTAGAGGCAGTTTTAGCATAGGAACCACCCTAGAGCATGACAGAGGTGCAGAATTTCCTTGGGTTGGCAAGCTACTATCAGAGATTCACTCCTGATTTCTCCAGGATTTCAGAACCCGTGATAGCTTTGACCCGAAAGGGGAATCCTTTCATGTGGACTGAGAGATGCCAGTAGGCTTTTCAGCAGTTGATATAGAGTCTGACGACCGCCCCGATCTTGAGATTACCAGAGGAGGGTATCGAGTATGTAGTGTTATGTGACACATCAGGAACCGGGATTGGTTGTGTCCTGATGTAGTGTCAAGCGGTGATTTCCTATGGCTCATGTTAGTTGAGGCCACATGGGCAGAACTACGCAACCCATGATCTTGAGTTGGCAGTGGTAGTCTTCATATTGAAGATGTGGCGGCACTACCTGATGGGTGAGCAGTTTATTTTCTACTCTGATCACAAGAGTCTCAGATATATATTTTCTCAGAGGGATCTAAATTTGAGACAGATTTGGTGGCTTGAGTTCCTCCAGGATTATGAATTTGAGATCATTTATACTCCTGCGAAGGGGAACATTGTGGCAGATGCTCTCAGCAAGAAATACAGTTCGCAGTTGCTGGATGAGGAAACGAGGTTGTTGGCCTCTTTACAGTTATCCTTTGTGGATAGAGATAATGGAGCTTACCTTCATTCGATGGTTTTTACCCATCCAATCTTACAATGAGTCAGGGAATCACAGCTCGAGGATGGTAGCTGTGAGACTCTACGTGCTCAGATATCCGCAGGTGATACTGCTGATGGATATCTAAAAGGTGGGGAGCACATTGTTCTTTTCAGAGGGTTTAAAGTAATACTAGTGACGTTGCATGAGGAGGTTCTGAGGGAGTTTCATAAATATCCTTTGGCGGTGCATCTAGGAAAGGAAAAGATGTACCAGGACCTCCGGCGTCAGTTCTGGTGGCTAGTAATGAAGAAGAGTGTGGTAGAGTTTGTTTCTCGGTGCCTTACTTGTCAGCAAGTAAAGGCTGAGCACCAGGTTCCAGTAGGTTTGACTCACCCCCTTGAGGTTCCAGAGTGGAAGTGGGATGGGATATCCATGGATTCGTGATGGGTTTACCACGTACGTCCATGGGAAACGATGCCATCTGCGTGATCGTTGACCGACTCACCAAGTCATCCCAATTCTTAGCCATACAGGAGCAGAGTTTAGTAGAGATATTGGGATGCCTCTATGTACAAGAGATAGTTCGACTTCAGGGAGTGATATCAACAATCGTCTTAGATTGTGATGCTCATTTCACTTCCCATTTGTGGAAGGGATTGCAGGAAGATTTTGGGACTCAGTTATGCTTGAGAACTGCATTTCATCCTCAGACTGATGGACATACGGAGCGGAAAATCCAAGTTATGGAGGATATGATACGAGCTTGCATACTTGACTTCAGTCGTAACTGTGAGGATCACCTACCACTGGTAGAATTTGCTTATAACAACAGTTTTCATTCCACTATTGGTATGGCATCATTCGAGGCTTTGTATGGGCAACCTTGCAGGTCACCACTTTGTTGGACTGACCCAGGAGAGTCAGTGCTCATGGGCCCATAGATGGTGCGAGATACTATAGAGAATTTGTAGTTCATCCAGGAGCAGATGAAGACTGCACAGAGTCAGAAAAAGTCTTATTCCTACAGGATACAGAGGCCCTTGGAGTTCGAGGAGGGAGACCATGTGTTCCTTTAGGTCTCACCTCAACGAGGATTGTGAATATTTGGCCGAGGCAGCAAGCTATCTCTGAGGTTCATCATCCCTTTTTAGATTCTGAGTAGAGTTGGCAAGGTGGTATACCACTTGGCTCTACCTCATCAGATGGACCTGGTACACAATGTCTTCCATGGGTCGCAACTACGAAAGTACGTGCATGATCCATCACACGTTATCGACTGGGGCGAGCTAGACATCGATGATGAAGCGACCTTTGCTAAGTACCCAGTGGAGATCAAGGATCAACAATAGAAGATCCTTCATGGGTGAGCTATTCCCTTGGTGCATGTCCAATGGCAGCACAATAATCTCTAGGAGAGCAGGTGGGAGCGGGAGGCTCAGTTCCGTGTGCAGTACCCACATATTTTTGAGTAGCCTTTGTTTTGGATTTTCAGGGATGTAAAGGCCTAAGGTGGGGAGTATGTAATGTACCTGATTTTTTCTGTATATTTTTTCAGTATTATATGGGGATTATTTTCAAGGCCAGGATTTGAGATGGAGTGCAGTTCCGAGGCCCGGTGAGCCCGGAACAAATGTTTGAATTTATCTAAATAATTAAATAACACGCACGGGAGGTTTTACTAAAAAAGTGGAATAAGCCCTGAACGGGTGATCAGATCAAAAATCTGAGGGCACCATTGCATTCAGAGTAGTGATTTTACCCTAGGAGAGACCTAACATCGGCTGGCGCAGGTCTACAGTGAAATCTAGTTTTTGGGCGCATCCCTAATAAAATATTTAATTAAAATATTTTATTAAATATTGTTGCAGTGAATATCTTTTTATCATTTTAAATATAGATTTACGAAGGGTTCCATTGTTACAAATCTTATAACCCTAAAATCCTTGGAGGCTCTGAAGGCTCTGAAGGAAACCCCAACAGGGCGACGACGTTCTTGACGAGTTTCGCCAGTGATGACGACGCGGTGACTGGATCATCGCCAATGAATGCCACAGATCCATGTAGGGTGTTTGATCTCTTTGTGATTTATTTCCCATTATTGATTCCTACGACAAACGAGGACTAATCCACGAAGAGATTATCCCACAGATCGATTGTATTTGTGGGATGGGGTTTTTGCAGGGATATCGGGGAAGATCTTAATCCTTGTAATCTAGATCTGATAATTGTTTAGAGGATCATTCTTATGGGAATAGATTGAGTCCAAAACGAAAAACGGTTGAGGTTCATTCCTCAGGTTATTTCTTTGTTAATCCTTTTCCCCATTATTTTTCCTATGCGTTCTTCATTCTTCGCGGGATAATAACAAATATCGATTGTGACTTCGATCTGTGGCGTGATGATCCGAGATTATAGATCTGACACCGGGATGAACCAATAGAGATGCGATGATGATGATGACATATGGATCTAAGCGATTCGGGAGAAATATCTCTTCGAGTGTATTTTCTTCGAAAGATTATATGTTTTTCGTCATGCCGATTTAAGGCCCTAAAGGATAGGATTCAGTGCTAGGGTGTTGGGATGACCCCTGATCTTGAGTTTCACGGTGAACAGATCATGGAAACAGAAACCATAAGATCGGACGAGGTTCAAGGAGGAAGGTGTAGATATGGAGATAATCCCAAATACACGTCGTGTAGTATGGGCTACACAACATGTGTTCATCGGCAGACTACCTGGTGTGTACTCCGAGAGTACACGGACATGGGTGAGGTACCCGGCGAAGGACATGACATGTATACCTTTCCCCAGCCTGACCCGGCTAGATACACGTGATACCCCGTGTACTGGTACACGAGCGAGGAAACACAGAAAGACTCCATGTACGGGCATACGATCAGGGTACATTGCTGTTTTCCAGGTGACAGGACACGGCGTGGGCTTTGACTTACATGCCGTGAATATACTTTTCTGCATGACTTAGATTTCAGACATGGGCCATTTCACACGGGCAGTACCCGGAGTCAAGGAACACGGTGTGTAATTATTCTACATGCCGTGTAGTTACTTTTTATAGAACAATCCTAGAGACATGGTCCGCTTACACGAGAGGTACCCAGAGTCAAGTAACACGACATGTGATCCTACTACACGCCGTGTAACCTATTTATACATGGCTTAAGCCAGTTTTATTCTATGACTTAGACAAGTTTCATTAGGGTTAGTCCCATTGGTCTTTCCCCTAAAGGTTTCTGATATCATTTCCTACATACAGAAGTATGATCCCTTCTGTAGGAATTCCTGAATAGAGTTGTTGGAATCCCCTCTATGAGACTTAGAGCCAGATCCTCTATTCCTTTGTGGTACCCTAGGTATAGTTTCTCAGTATTGACATGACCTACTTTACCCGGGTGCCGATCCTCTACTTAGCAGGTTAGTTCAAACTGAGTTGTTGAAATCAACCCATAGCTACTGGTTGTGATCCTCATTTGACACATCAGGTATCTTTCTTCAGTACTTGCGGAGTGAGTCCTCCTGGATCAAGTACTTCGTATCTCTCTCTTGAGACCTAGGAGTGTGATCTCCCTGTTATGTGCTTAATGGAATATTCGAGCTAGATCTTAGTGGTGGTTTTGCGATAGTCGATCGTGTATGAGTATATCTAGATATTATTGTTATATATTATGAAAACATATACTGTGTAGAGCTGACTGTATCATTCCTTTGTGGTATTTCCATTGTTGTATTCCTTTGTGGTTTTCAGGGTGTCCTAATGAGTATTGTTATACTCAACCCTGCATAGGATTTTCCCGCACGTGTTGTGTATTGTGCAGACGAGCGAGCCTTTGACAGGATTCTAGGTGGACCAGGACCGAATGATGCTCAATGATATCAGGCCGGCCGAGGTGTATTCCTACGGCTAGGGATTGGAGTCCCAGTACCTTTATTTACAGGTTGGACTTTGTTGCAGACTTTCTTTTGGTGGGTTTGTAATTTTGGCCCAGGATTTTACATTTCTGTACTTTACTTTCCTGTCGTACTCTGTTGGTTGGGATTTTAGTGTATGCATTCATTTCCATTTTTAGTAATTTTTACTTTTCAACTTCGTGGGCTTGGAGATGTGTGTGTGTGTGTGCATGTACAGGTATATAGGCAATTCCTCCCCTGTTAGTGACATGCCTACTCAGTGCTAGTCACCAGCCCCTGGCCTATTGGAGTCGGGCTTGGGGAGTTGCGGCACGTGCCCCACTGGGATAGGTCGTGACATATTATATTTAACTTTATGGTATATTCATGTTTTCTACTTGATTTTATTACAAACACAATGTTTTCCAAAAGAAATCTTCTTAAAAAACACACCTTTTACTTCTTGATCTTGTTTCTTCTTCACTCAAGGTTGATGAATCTTATATCAAATATGTTATTCCCTCTTTCATTTTGGAACCCAATGTTTATAAATTTATTCTTATTAAATTAAACCCATTCCTTTCAATGGGTAATTTTATGTTCAAGATTGATATTTTTTCTATGTGTAATGCATGATATTGTAAATGTTAGGATATGTCGGGTGCACTAGAATTATATAACACAATGTAAATGTTATGATGTGACAGGTGTGCCCAAAATCATATAACTATCCAATGCACTGGGTAATGTGAAGAATATCATGTGATAAATTTAATTATATGTGAACATGATGCTAGCTTTGTTCCCAACTTTGTGTGGTTGTTGACCACAAAGACATAGTGATTTATTTTTATGCATTGCCACAATCCAAGCATTTTTTAAATGCTTACTCTCATGATTATTATCCTATGCTTGTGATGATTATACTCACCCCACATTATATTGATTTATGTTCTTATATATCCTATTAAAAGGATTTTAGATCACTCCATTTTATGTATATCCTTAGGTGATTACTTTTACTAAGAAGAATGTGAAGTCCACTACGAAGCTAGAGAAGAAGGAATTAAATAAATATTTATGTTTTATTTTCTAAAAGTTATGTATGGTCCTAATTCCATGGTGCACATGGACATAACTGAGGGGGGTATTCATGTGTACATCCCAATGTGAACATAATATAGAACTCTTTAGTGGTTGTTTTCTTATATCGCAGTTTAATTCATGTTAAATCATGATTGAAAACTCATGAACCAATGGTTAGTGGTGGATGGAGCATGTTTCTTGGGATTATATCCCTTTCTCTATAAATTCAGCGTTAAGGACACTCCCAAGGTGGGGATCATTGCTTAAATTATGGTTAAACACATCTATCTAAGTATAAGAAGCACAACCAGGAGGAACTTTTGGAGATTGTTTGTGATTTTTTCTAGACTCCCTTAGGTATGGTGAGTTTCAAACTGTGTTAGTGCCTACGAGGTAGGTTGATGACGACTGGGTGTCCATATATACAACCCATAAAAAATCCCTTGGTCGTGGATGAAATTTTGTGGCTATTCTTGAATGATCATTGGATGCCTTAGTTAGTAAAATAATAATGGTTGGTTAATTTAAATACTTTGGCAAGGGTATTCAATCTCTTCTATGGAAGTCAAACTATGGTGGTTTGACTGTCCTTATTCTTGTGTTACGAGTGATGAAAGGTTTGGAGCTTTACCAAGAACAGCGTCTATGATTTAGACGAAGTGTATCAGGTACTTTTTTGAAATCATTCAACATTGTTAGTTTAATTTCATCTTTTTGATGATCATTTCCCCTATCTTGACATCATTCGGGTATGTTGGTATAACGTCGGTTATATGACACACTAAAATTTAAAAGGCGTTGGGCCTGTTGAGTTCTCTATATGAGAGTGATCTTTGGATGTTTGGTGGTCCATAGAGGTATGTTTAGTCTTGAGAGATACCTATTCTTCCAAGTATAAACTCCTTGTATGGACTCATGGACACCACCTATTTACCTTTCGACTTAATCTTTATGTGGATGCCGCTTTGGGAATGATATGTGTGCTTGATGAGTGGATGTTTTGAACTTGTATCAAAATCTATATTGTAAATTATAGTGAATAGAATACCTGGAATGAGATCCTTGGTTACTAATGCTAGATTTAGAGGCAACCATGGACTTATAATTATCCTCTGACATTTGACTCAAATGGTAATGATTCAAGTATGATGGATCATATTTTCACCCATGTTCGTGCTGGGGTACGACTGCTTAAAGGGGGTGTTTTGGATAGAGATGTAATCAAAAACCAATTGCAGGATTAAATTAGTGTTCTTAGAGAAATATTGAGGCGAATCTCTCAAAAGAAACAATGATTCATATTGTTGTACACCAGCAATCTAAGCCGTGTGTTTTAAGAGTAGTCGACTAGGTACATTTTCAATGGTTATCCCTCTCTCTTATCATATACAGTTAGTGATTAACCACATAGTTACATGTTTTTAGGTTGAGGAAAGTGAAGTGAACTACTGTTGAGAATTTTCATGAAAAGTTAGATTGATTTGTCCTTTTAGGTCAATTGGGAGTCAAACAATAGTTTAAATTGTGAATCATTCCAAGATCACACTTGGAGCTCTAAGGGCATGCTTAAATCGGTAGTCCAATACGTGGAATAATGTAACTTGGTTTCGAATTTCTATATCATGAAACTTATGGTGAAGAAGGTGATGATGTGATCATGTCACTAGTAAGATGATCTTGGGTAGGTTCCGTCTCAGTTCTTTAATTTGAAAAAACAATCATTGTATTGAGTTTCCCTAGCTTATGTATCATATGTTATGGTGACACTTGAAGGTGCATTGGGTGTTTTGAAATGCAACACAACCATTTGAAAAATCCTCCATGAACTAGGTAGGCCAAGTGATGTTATTTTCATGATTGCAAGGATTCTCAAAGATGATATGGTTTAAGGTTTGGAGATTGTAGCGTCCTTTATTTTGGATGGGATGGAATTAAAAAGGATTTTGAATTTTTTCATATGGTGGGTGGTCTGTTTTGTAAACCATGATTCAGAATGGAATTCCCTAAGTTAGAACATTTTAATATGTTGTTTGTGGACTTGGTTAAAGTCCCTAGGGGTCCCATGGGCGTTCTTACATGTTTTATGAGTGTTGGGGTCTTGAAATCCCACTTTAAGGAAGAAGTAGGAAGGGTGCACAGTTTTTATGAAACCTTGCGACATGGTCCAGTGGATTAGGAAGTGCTACATGATTTGTTCAAACCATGATAAAGGAGACACATGGCCATGTGACATGCTGTAGGTTTTTGATAGTGAGTTTTTTCAAGGTCTATGAATGGTTATCCAAACTGTGAGGCCAACCTATGAGATGGGGTTCTTTGGCAGTGCCTTAGTGCAGGGTTGGCACATGGTTTGGCCAACCATACGACCATATTGTGTGCCCCTATATTTTGAGTGAAATATTTATTTTTCCCTCAATGAACCTAATTTATAATCCCCACCATCTTCTTGTTTTCATCCAGTCTTGTGAGGCTCCTCCTCTTCTCTCGTAAATCTCCTCCTCCCTAAGCTAGGTATAAGGATTTATCCCTCGTACGAATTTAGATTTGAGATATGTCTATTCCTATGGATTTGTCTCTATATTATTTATGTTGATCTTGAAAATTTAATATTTATCACACACTCTCTCTCAATTTAGTTATCTTGGTGTGAGCTAATTCACTCTATTTTTATGGTATTCATCCATTTATCCAATTTCTCTTAAACCATAATAAATAAACACTTGATATTAGACGTACGTGTTATCCTTGGTATAAGGTAGGTGGTCTAGCTTATTTCTAAATGTTTTGTTTAATTTTATATGGTATGCTATTGTGGGGATCGCCAGAATCTTCTGGAGATGCCTCTATTTTTTTCAAATAAACTAAATTTAACTCTTTACCATGTACGGTATGAACCTAGTGGGTAGTTAATCACCACTTTGTGTGAACACCTTTACTTTAATCACTTAAATGGACATGATTACCCATTTGGGGCCAAATTACCTTGATTATTGAATGTTTGAACACCCCTTAGGGTGTGTTGAACCCTTAAAAAATTCCTTATATTAATGAATTGTGATAAAGTGGATTTTTTTCCATGGATTAGGCCATAAGTTTAATGCATATGATTCATGAAATGGTTGGAATCTTGAAATTAAAGGAATTTTATTAATTTTTTTTAATGAAATGAGTTCAATTCCTTATGATTTATGCTCAGATCTTGTACCTTTTACCTTGTTCTCATGCTTCATTGATCACACTTATTGTTAATTCCCTACACTATGTGCCGTGTATCCTATGAAAGTTGTTATATTATTATGTGCTATGATTTATGCCTTGCTTATATGTTTTTCCTCATTGCTCCAGGTCTTGTGCTTTAGGTCTTATTCTTCTTCTCATGCTTTGGTTATTTTGAATTATATGATGTGACTTTTACTTTATTCAAGTTGTTAAATTCCTATGTTTCATTCCATGAGTTCATTTTCATGTAGCCTTAGGCTTATTTTTAGGCTTAATGACTATTTTATTTTAAAAAATTCCATAGTTTCTTGGTTGGTTTGAAATGATTTGGATGAAATATTCATCATGTATTACTCCTTGCATCATTCATGTGATGTGACTGTGAACCCTTTGATCTATCTGTTGTGGGCCAGGTGGCAATAAGAGTCCCTGATTATGGATTTTGTGGATGGAATCACCATGCATGGATTAGTACTACTTAATGCACCATGAGAAACACTTCATCTTGCCTTTTTCAGGCTCTTTGGATGACTTATTATACTCATGAGTGAGAATGGTTCCATAAGGGAGAAACCATGGATGTACTCATTAGAAATAGGGTTACTCCATGCCTCGGTTGATCGTCAGTCCCCTATGTGAGATACTTAGTATGGGATTATAATTTACCATAAAATGAGTAATATGGGGGATGTAATTATGTGTTTCTTTGGATGGACTATGTGGTATTGGTTATATTGAGGGATCCTATAGCGATCCTTGGGATTCCATTACAGATCATCTTGGATGGGAACAATATGAAATTATTGGATTTGATGGATTATTTGTATGGATTATTTATGGTGAATTATTATTGTTATTGTTGAGATTATTGAGATGCGGTAACAAAATGTTTCGATGATGTCCTAGGGGTTTGACCACTAGCTAAAGAAAAATATTAGGGTCGAACCACTTCTGTCGCTTCATATATGATGTCCTGTACATTACCATTTTACATCTATAGGTCCCCTTAGATCAGACATACAACTTAGGAAAAAGTAGGTAGAATCATTCAGGTATGAATTTTGGAACTCATACTGAATTATTATTTATTTTTTATTGGTTTCCTTATATTCACCTATTTTGTCACACAATTCATTTTATAACACACATAATGGTTTGATCTAGACACTATTGGTAGTGTATTTTGGGGATTATATCTCACACCCTTCTTAGGCTTCCATTGCACTATGGTACATGATCATATCTTCATGGCTGCAAGTCCATGGATCTATTGCTTGTTCTATGCTGTGTACTTGGAAATTAGTGAGAAGAGGACTAAGCTAGTACTCAAAATGCTTATGGAGCTAGCCTTTGGTATATATTCATTATATTGAATTGTACCATCTTTTGTACCTCCTACTTGTATATTTTAGCATCATTTAGACATTCATGCACCATTTTATGTATTGGAGTTTTCCATTTACTTTTATTTAGTCATTGTATTTATCTTTAGTTGCTTGCCTTTCTTTAGTTACTAATTTTTCTATTATCTGTTTCTTTCTATGTGATATACCACTGTGATACTCTAACCATGAGGGTATAGTCTCCCCACTATACCACCATAAACCCTCACTGCTAGTCCAAAACCTTTGACGTATAGGGAGGCATGCTTGAGGCCATGTTGAAACCAGTATAGCTAGAGGTTTAGTGGTCAGATGGGTTGTGATACTACACTGGTGTTGTTACAGTCTTGATATCCTCTATTTCAAACATTCTTAGCATCTTTTACACTTATTTTAATTGAGAAATAAAATTTATACACCTTATATTACTTCAAAGTTAAGTAAAAATATCAACTCACCAATCATTAAAATTTCAAACCCACACCTCATGAATCCATTAAAATCCTTACATTGAGCTTTATTTGATCCTCCCAAGACTATTTCATCCACATAGATAAGTAACATTATCCTTTGGTCCACCCTCTTATTAAAAAAGATATTATGATTAAAACCTTTACATTGGAATCCATTCCTTATTAATTATTGATTAATACATAATCCCAAGATCTTGGTTCGTATTTTATCCCATAAATTTATTTCTTTAAAAAACGTTTTTCTCATCTTCATGAATGGTAAATCCATCAATATTTTTAATAAAAAACTCTACTTTAAGTACACATTTACAAAGAAAAAATTCATCATCCATTTTAAAAGCCTTGTATTTACCCTACATATTTATAGAAATAAAATAAACCTATCATTTTCAATATATACATGGAAGAAAAAACCTCATCTATATCAATTCATTCAATCTAGGAGTATCCTTTACACTCCAATCATTATTTTTTTGAATCACTTTTCCTTATTCAGTTAGTTTTTTTGTAAAACCCACTTGGTTCAAATAATATTTTTATCCTTCAAACTAAAATTAATCTCCCAAATTTCACTCTTCTTAATTTGACCAAGCTATTTATTCATAATATTTATCTAAGTCTCATCCTTAATAACATCATCAAAACTTTTTTTGATTACATTTGATATGGGTTATATTTAATGTAGACACTTTATTTTTTTACACTGGAGCTACTTAATGATTTTTTTTAATTTTCATTAATTTCAGCCTTACTTTATAACATTCTAGAACTTGAAAACCTTGTTTCGACATTCTTTTTATCAGTTTCTTTTTTTAATCCTCATCATCCCTTTATTCTCCCTCTGAGCTAATTAAATCAACAAATCTTTATTTTATAAAATTTTCACCATTTCTTTGAAAAATCTACTTGTTATCTATAATAGTGACATCTTGAATTTAAATTTTTTTCCAATACACTTATTCAAAAATTTGTATACCTTTTACTCTGAAAAGTAGCCAAGAAAATCCCTTTATCTCTATGAAATTCAAACATTTTAAGTATCTTCGTTTTTTGAGTATAAAACATATAATTATGAAAATATAAAAGTACTTGAATATTTGATTTTTCCCATACCACACATCATTTGGAGTCTTACCCTCACCTAGGCATAACAATTTTTTTTGATATAGATTGATGTCAAGATCACTTAATCCCAAAACTTCTAGGGTGATATTTCTCAATTATCATTATTTAATTTGTATTTTTAATTATCTAGTTCCCAATATATACTAAACCATTATATTAAGGATTCATCATTACCAAAACTTATGCTCTTGTATCATGATTATTATAATAATTCTCAAATTTTCTATTAGTGAACTCCATGCCATTGTTGGTCCAAAATTTCAATATTTTTTATCCACTCATCTTTTCCACCAATCTCCAATGACATTTTATAAAATTAAACACATTTGTATCTATGAATGATTACTATCAACCATGATATTATTATATAGTCATCAATGAATAATATAAACTTTCACTTCCCATTAATATACCTTAGTTATATCGACTAACAAACCTCAACATACACTAATCCTAGAACATCATTAATTTATTATCTTTAAACTTACAAATCTTTTGAATAATATTTAAATTTTGGTAAAAAATTAATGTATGAGTATGATAATGTGTTAGTTTAGGGATATCACATGTAAATTCATGTTTCACTAGATCTAACAATTATTTTTTTCTCAAATTATTTTCGTCTTCCTGGGATAGAAAACACACATCCTCTTCTGGACTAAAGAGTTATAGATTTCACTTTATGTACTTTACTTGTATAAAAATTTCACCATTATATACTTTGATAATAAAATTATCCTTGGTGAAGTTTATTGAATGGAGCAAGACACACAATTAGGCTATTCTGTGTAAATTGTGTCCAAGTCCTTTAACAACCATGAAATTAATTCTTCACATGTCCTGTTATCTTATTTTAGATTTTTAAAAATATAATAACCTTCATACCTTCATTATTAAAAACCACATGACTCCTTCATTATCATATATGATTCCCATAGAAAGATCATTGTTTCCTATCAAATTAGAAGTGAACCCATAGTAACAAATCCACACACCATCCCATTCTATTTATTTCAATGAAATATATACTATAAAAACCTTATGATCTATTTTATTTTTGATAGTTATTTTTTTCATTACATCCTTTGTAGGTTTATATGAATGTTCCTCCTTTTTATTTGATATATACGCCTCGTCTTTGAAAAGTTATAAACCTATTTTTGGTTTTTAGGCTGCTCAATGACTTCTTGAGCTATTATGAACTAATACTCCAAATATACCTTAGAAAATTCCTTTGTATACTAGATGATAAATACATTTATTTTTATACATAACCTTCCCGAAAAATAATTCCTATCAAAAACATATTGAGAACATTGATTTTTTTCTTTTCCATTTCCATTTCTCTTATGCCTTAATGTATCTATTTTCTATGGGATACACATTTTATATATGAACCATATTTTCATAATAATAAAACCTAATTTATAGAATATTACTATGTTTTTTCATTAGTACTTCAATGGTATTTTGGGTCTTTCCCAAATTATTTTTTATTTTAGGAGTATATTATTGTGGATTTACATCAACCATGGTCAACAATTGGTTATGATTAAACCCTACACGTATTTTCTCTTCATAATATGACCTTTTTTGTAGTATTATATCCTCCAAATTGTTTATAGAAACTCAACTCCTATACTTAATACTTTCTAAATCCTATCAAGTAAAACTTCTTGATTCCATCTCTAGAGTTATATCTGATTCTTGGTCTTCAATATTTCATCTCATTCAAATCATTTTTAATTCAAGATACCTAGTTCTTTTGACCCATTCCTTTACTATATTAGTCAATTCATCAATAATTTTAGACCATTCTTCAACTTTGAGCTTGAGATCAATAAATTTCTCTATGCTTTCTATATTTTAAAATTTTATCTTATCAAGTTCATCCTTCAAATTATCTTTTTCTACTCATTTATGATATATTTAGAGTTTATAAGCATGAAAAAAATTTGGATATTATTTATTTTATATCTCTAAAAATATATTTTGTCAATAAACGTTTCCGAATCAACATTATGGTGTATAAATATCTGAACTTACACACTATACCAATATATTTTATTTATAATTTATGTCTTATAAATTCCAACCACAAGAACATGTTTATCAAGGTCTTTGTAATACTAAATCTTATGCACTTATGATTTCTTTATAATAGTGTTGTCTTGAGAAATAAATATAGTTTTACCAATGAAATTATACTTTGAAATTTTCTTTCCTTTCATATATCTAGAATATTTCTTTGTGGGAACAAAATTTTCCTTGTTATCTTGAAACTTCATGGGACACTTTATAGTAAGGTTCCCAAACCTTACAAATAAAAATATAATTTGAATATCCTTTTCAAAATTTCCTTTCCCTAATTTAAAATTTGAGGAAATAAAATAAAATACCTCTTCAACTTCATTTACCTACAGGATAATTTCAATAATGACCTTTTTCATATCCTTGGATACCAATTCTTAATATTTATATTTTTCCAAAAGACTTTAATTTTTCATCCTCATCTCATAGGCATAAAATATAATATGCAAGTAATACAGAAGTCAATATTAGGATGCTTTTTATTAATCATTATAACATTTGGATTGATGTGAGGTGAAAAAATTCTCAAGATTCACTTGAAAATATTGAAATATTCAAGTATTTCAGCAAGTCTATGCATGTACTTTACAATTACATTCACCCATTCAGAGACCGCATTAATAAATTGATTTGGGTATATCCTTAATTCCTTGTAATTTCTTTATAAAACATGATTTTTTTCTCATAACTTTGTGACACCTTCAAAAATATTCAAAATGTTTTCCCATATGGAGTTTAAGGATTTAAATTACACCCCCTCATATAGATTACATTGGAAAAAACTCACCCTATAGAGTTGATTCCTTTGGTGTTGAAATCCAACTTTTTATGATCTCTTTCCAAAAGGGATATATTTTCCATATTGATTTCTATTTTATGTAGGGAATCTATGTATATATCCATATGTAATAATCAAAAGTATTTATTCATCAAATTCATCCCTATTTGGAAGTTATGGTAGTTTAAGATTAGAATTTTGATTCACTACCGCTACCATATCTTCCAAAGTGAGAAAATACCTTTCAAGAAGAACCTTATTCTATGATACCTTTATTTATTCCCATTCTAATAAGGATATCCTGGTAGAAGTGTGTGTGTGTGTTCACGTGTGTGTGTGTGTGGGGGGGGGGGTTAAATCAGGGTATCTTAATTTTAAACACCCCTTCCAATGATATTATTTTGTAGTTAGTTTAAACTTAAGCCTATCCCTCATCGAATATTAAAGAGATAAATACAAAAAATACATTAATGATTTTAATTGTTTCACCATAACTAGGATACATCCAATGATTATAAATTCGATAATTTTTTGATGTACTAAAATCCTATAGACCACATTGCATGTTTTGTAAAATTAGAGTAAAATCATTAGTCAAATTATTTTACAACCAATCACACAAACATGAACTCACTACTCTGTTACTCAAGAACAACTCAATACTCTCTAATAAAACACTTTTGATCTCGATAAACCAAAATGATATAGTACATAATTTTTTGTGAAGAAATATACCTTTATCAATATAGTATTCTTTAATTTAAAATAAGAACAATCTCTAACATTCCATATCTCTCAAACTAATCTCCCCCTTATCACTATTTTAATACCCTCTCTTTATCACTTTACTTATCCACTTCTCCTCATGAGATGTTATTTCTGTAACTCAATAGAAAAACCCCATGTAACCCTTAATTAATGCTTTAAATCTTCATAAAAAATCATGGTCAAATTTATCCAAACAAGTCTTGAAAATTAAAAAAAAAACTACCCATTAAATATTCAATCCTCCATTTATATTATAAATTAGAAACTATGAAAACATACATCATGATATAATTGTGACTTAACACATGCCATTATAGAATAATTATTTTAAAAACATTAAATCCTTTGAAAATCATGGATTAATATGATTTGTACTTTGACACACAACTTCTGAAAAATAGTATAAATAACCTCATTATGAAAAATAAAATCCCCTCACAACACAACCTACATTTTTTGGCCTTTGTTTTTTATAAAATTTTTATTTTAATTCACATATGAAATCACATTCTTTAAAATTTACTCTTAGAAAGAAAACCATGATGCAATAATTTTCTATTATAGTGTAATGTTAACCTTTTCAAACCAAATAATTTATGCTAAATATAATTGTGAAATATAACTAAAAACCATGATGCAATCATCCCACCACAATTCCAAACCAAAAACATTATTTTTAGAGTGCAATTAAATATACGTTACTGTGTAATTTTTAATTCTTAAGGAAGAGCCTCTTAAACTTCATAAGAAAGTAAAACACTAAAATATAATGATTTATTGAGTCTCTTGGAAGAATTTTATCAAGAAATAAAATGAAAAATACAAACATGGATTTTTTATAACACTAACACAAAAAATATTTTCATGGAATTGATGAGTTAGATATTTCATTGATATCTTGATTCCTTTATAGTAGTATTTATTAATGAAATACTAGTATATATACAAACATAGGACAACTAACAGTGATATTTAAATATTATTTTGAGAACCATAGGTGATTAAATTATATATGTAAAATTCTTCAAATATATATATTTTTATTCAAACGTTCAAATTCCATGGGAAAATGATTTCAGAAACAAGAATATTGTTTAACATTGAGAAAATAAAATCAGTTGTTTCATGGAAATCACTAAATAAAATCTTGAGTCATTGATATTTCTGGTATTATCTTGGTATTATCTATGATTTGTTCAAAATTTATTATGATTTTCTTTGCTAATAAAGTATTTTATTAGAAAGGATTTACCATTTCAGTGGACCTTTGAATGCTAATGACCATTTAATGAACTCAATCATAGTTTAACTCTAAAAATCATCCACATTATGCTTGATATGGGTTATGATTATATCATGTATTGGGTGACTTCAAAAATAAACATGTATGTGTCTTTTTTAAGGGAATATAATGTGGTATATTTTGGCTTGAATCACCTAAGTGTATATAAAGGGAATTACTTAATACATGACCATGATCGTTTAGCATTCATGCACATGTTAAAAACATGATGACATTACCTATATAGAGGGAAATTTTCTATTTATATATATAATTTTTTTTTGAGAAATATATTATTACAACAAGTAAAAAATTTAAGATAACAATAGTTGATTGAGTATTTTTCAAATTCCAACCTTGTGCTAGAATATACACATGGGAAAGGAAATATGGTAGTTGTTATATTGAGATGTAAATCTCATAAGGACGTGGTTCAGTAATACAAAGATAAGTGAACACTCATGAGAATGTTCATGAAGATGTGATTATATGTAATATATCCTGATGAGGGGATTGTATTTTCAAGAATCACTTTCACACCCACTTTTATCAACTAATTCAAGAGGCTAAATTGTCTAGTTCATAATTCATTTCTATGAGGTTTATAGTTAATGGTTGGGAAGACTTTTCAAATTTGATAATTTATTTCTATAATTACATGGTTGTTAAATCTTCTATATGATAGGAATTAATGAGTTCATTTCATCATTGCAATTTAGTGGTTCATCCTAGTATTAAAAAATATATTAGGAGATAAAATATTTTTTTTTATGATTGAGTATAATGAACGATATTTCTGGTTATGTGGTAAGATGAATTAACTTTCAGCAAGTAATGATAGTACACTCATTCTTTTTGAGATTATTACAACTTTTTTTTAGTTTCAATATGGAAATGGTAAAATTTTTAGTGTATTTTTATTTTATTTTTTATGACCTTGAGGAAGCGTAGTGCAATTTAGGTAGTCTTGGATTGACTAACCAAATATTTTCAACTTATACCAATTCATGAGACACATCCAATAAAATAATTAGAAAATATTTATATCTAAAAATGCATTAAAATTCATCTAATACCAATATATAATATTTCGAATTGGGATCCTAGGTTCACTTTTATGTTTTGGAAGATTTTTAAGCAATCAATGGGTATACAATCGATGTTTATCATTACTTACTATCCTCATATGAATGAGAAGTTGAAGAGAATTATACTGATATTATAGGTATTCTATAGTGTATTTGTGATAGATTCTAGTGGAACATTATATAACCATATCCCGTTGGTTGAGTTATTATATACTTATAGTCTTCAAATAACTGTTGGTCTGGATGCCTTTGTGTAACTTTATAGGAGATAATGTCATCCCCAATTTTTTGGGTGGAAGTAGGTCTAAATTAATTTGCGGGACATAATATAGTATAAGAGATGATGAAAACCATCCAGCTGATTAATATTTATATGGACATGATGTGTCACGACCCGTCCTCGGGGCCCGTGTTGTGACTACCCCAAGCCCGCCTTCCATAGGCTAGGGGCTGGCGACTAGCACCAAAGGTGTAAATTCTGATAAAAGGGAAGACATTGCCTTTATATAAGAAAAGAAACACAACAGAGTACACCAGATGAAGTAAACACTATGTAAATTGAGCACAAAAGTAAGTGCTGGAAAGTAAATGGGTCAGTATACAAACCCAACTGAAAGTACAGTACAACTGAGAAAAGTAAAGTACAATAGCTGAAAAGTAAACAGCAACCACCGAGACTTCCTTCTGAATCCCCACATGAAGGGTGGGTACAAATGGTCTCCTCAGCTCCTCGAATCTGTCCATCCGCTCTTTGTACGTCCTGCATGATAGTCCACCTTCGGGTACCGTCCCGCTCCACAAACCTCAACCACGATCAGCGCTGTCCATCATCTGCAACCAACACAATGTAGTGCAGGCATAGCCGGTGTAGGGGTGAGTATATGATACTCATTAGGGACCCCGAGACCCCCTAAGGCCTCCCAGAATCCACAAAGGATAAACCGCAAAGGAAAGGTACAAATATGAAGTATCAACAAACTATACTTAGGTATATGCCCATACATATACCTAAGTAATCAATTCTAGTTCTGCTCCAACTCACGAGCCCAAGTACAACCCAGTCCACACAGAAAAGCCTAACCCAATCCACACCGGAAAGCACAACCTAGTCCACATAGGAAAGAAAGAAAATCATATATAAGATAATGATTGAAATTCAAGACTCATCTCACACATGTATACTACTCACGAAGAGGGGTGGAGATGATAGATGTAGCCTCTGAATCATATCCTCTGCCGAACCCACATAGGACTCAAGTACAGAAGTCGTCACTGCTGAACCCACGCAGGATCCTAGTACAGTAACCATCGCTAACAAACCGACGTAGGATCCTAGTACAGTCATCATCGCTACCGAACCCACTGAGGATCCAAGTACAGTCATCCTCACTGCATATCCCACGTAGGATAGACGTACAATCATCATCGTCGTCGCAGTCGCAGGCAGCTCTAGGGTCCCCGCACACAGCACGCTCTATTCTGAGAGGGTACACTCCATGAGCCATGGGGGGTCGATACATCAAATGTCACAAAGTCCAGAGTTGATGTATCACCAAGTTCTGTCTCGTCAATAGGAACTCAAGACAACTGACGACACATCAATTGGACGCCTGGTCTGAGAGTTATTGGCTTTTCTGTCACAGGGGCCCGGTTGGTTTTTAAGCTAAAACCAACCTGACCGTACTCCAGCTGCATCCAAACCTCAAGTGGAGTAATCCCAAAGAACCGTCTTACTAAGATGAATTCAACATAATTCACAACACTTCATTCGGACTTCCGGTCCTTAAGTTATAAGATTTTCCGCTCCAAGGGCCCGGTTGGTTTTGGGTTCGGACCAACCCGGCCGTACCCATACTTTACTGAAACCTCGAGTGTAATATACCAAAACGCCCGTCTCAATCCAAGGATCCCTACGCAACTAATGGTGCATCGATCAGAGGTTCGTAGCCCAAGATATGGACGTTTGAATGAACCTCATCCGAAATAGGGGGTCTGGGCCCGTCCGACTCGGCCCAATACCCCCTGGGTTGGCCCGAACAGGGTCGACCCAACCCGGTTCTGGGACCGGGCCGATTGGGCACAACCCGTCCCGGTAGACCGCGGCTGGCCCAGCCCGTGCGGCCTGTGTCTTGGCTCGGAAGCCGGCCACGGATCGACGCAGGCCAAGCGGGGCGCAAGGGGCACACCCCCTTTTTCTGGAAAACGGCGGACCCAGTGGTGTCTTCCCTAAATGCTGGTTGGGGTGGGGGGGGGGGGTTACACCCCCCGGTTTCCTGGAAACATCTGGCCTTTATGGCCGGCCGGTTGTGAGCCTCCACGAGACACCTCTTCGGTCCCGCCACCTAGAGATGCCGGCGGCCGGCTCAGCCGGTCGTCCCCAACTAGTCCGCCGCGGCCCGCTCATGGCCGCAACCTCTTTCAGCCTCACCAGTGAGGCGCGATGGCACCGTGCGCCCCCACCGCGGCCCGCTCCGGCTGTGGCCTCCTTCGGCCTCAATGGCGTGGCGTGATGGCACCACTCAACACCACGACGACCTGCTCCGACCGTGGTCCTCTTAGTCCCTGCACGGTGCAATGGCACCACGCCGCCTTCACCTTAAACGTCAATGAAGATCAACAAGAGAAAGGGGAGGAGAATCGGTCATGTTTGTGCGGTCCGATCTCCTCCCGTTACGACGGTATCAGGTGGCCAATCTTTTATCAACGAAGAAAAAAGATTGAAACTTAAACAAAAAGAAACCCCTACCTCATGACGTGATCTGCAGAGAGGTGGCATCGTTCGTTGTCGTCGGAAGATGATGTCGCTTGTTCGATCGTCGGAAGAGGAGATCCCTTGGTGGTGCAACAATGGTTGAAGAGGAAGAAGTGGAAGGGAGGAGGAGAAGAGAAAGAGGGGGATTTCTCTAGCGGATCCCTCTCATCTAATAAGCTACTCCCTTATTTAATTAAGGGAGTAGTTTCATTGAATTAATGTGGGTGGTGGGCCCCCACATTAATTCAAAAAAATTTAAATTTCAAAAAGAAAGAATAAAAATAAAAATAAATTTTATTTTTTTATTCCACGAAGTGCAGAAAACTAACTTCCACACCGCCCCGACTGTGTTCGAAGTGAAGGTCCCCTTAAGAAATTTCCAACACTACGAGTTCAACAGTGCCCTCAGAATCCGATTCCGTGCACCAGTTCGGAAGTTACCAAAACCCGCTCGTTCGTTCACTGAAAGTACCCAGGATAAACTTTAGAAATTTATTTCAGGCACACCGGGCCTCAGAATCAGGTTCCGTCAGAAAGTGCACACTCGTAAAGACCCAAAGAATTTAAGAAAAAAATTTTCCTTGAAATTTATGGGTCTTTACATTACTCCTACCTCAGGGATTTACATCCCCATAAAGCTACATCATAAACTAGGGAAACAAATGAGGGTACTATGCACGAATCTGAGCCTCCCCCTCCCATGTGCTCTCCTGGAGGTTCCCGTGCTGCCAACGAATGCACACCATAGGAATCAAACACCCACATAGGACCCGCTCCTTTTGATCCTCGATCTCCACCGGGACCTCTGCAAAAGTCTCCCCGTCATCGATGTCCAGCTCCCCGTGATCAATGATATGCATCGGGTCGTGCACTTATCTCCTCAACTGAGATATGTGGAAGATGTCATGCACCCGCTGCAACTGAGGTGGAAGGGCCAGAAGATAAGCCACCTTGCCTATCCTGCTGAGAACCTAGAATGGTCCGATGAAGCGTGGAGATAGCTTGCCACCCCAACCAAATCTCCATAATCCACATTGAGGTGAGACCCGTAAGAAAACGTGGTCGCCATCCTCGAACTCCAGTGGTCTCCACCTCCTATCAGCATAAGACTTCTGTTGACTCTGTGCAGTCCTCATCTGCTTCTGGATGATCTGCACCTTCTCTGTCATATCCTGAACCATCTCTGGTCCTACGAGTGCTGACTCCCCAGGGTCAGTCCAGCACAGAGGTGATCTGCAAGGTCGGCCGTACAATGCCTCGTATGGTGCCATCCCGATGGTGGAGTGATAACTGTTGTTGTACCCAAACTCCACCAAAGGTAGGTGATCCTCCCAACTATGACCAAATTCGAGAACACATGCACGGAGAATTTCCTCGAGAGTATGAATGGTCCAATCCATCTGTCCATCCGTCTGAGGATGAAAGGAGGTGCTCAGGCATAGCTGCGTCCCAAATGCCTCCTGAAACCCCTTCCAAAGATGGGAAGTAAAATGAGCGTCTCGATCAGAGACGATAGATGATGTCACAACATGAATTCGTACAATCTCCTAAACGTAGAGGCATCCCAAGTTCTCCACTGAGCCCTGATCTCTGATCAGTAAGATGTGGGCCGACTTGGTGAGTCGGTCGATGATCACCCAGATGGAGTCATGTCATCTGGAAGCACGTGGAAGCCCTATCACAAAATCAATGGATATCCCATCCCACTTCCACTCCGGGACCTCTAAGGGTTGTACCAAGCCTACTGTTACATGGTGCTTCACCTTCACCTGCTGGCAGGTGAGGCATCGGGAAACGAACTCTGCCACAACCTTATTCATACCCGGACACCAGTGCTATCGTCTGAGATCTTGGTATATCTTCAATACTCCTGGATGTACCGCCAATGGGGAAGTGTGAAAATCCCTCAGCACCTCCTCCTGTAATGAAACTGGTACCATGGTACATTCTCTGAAAAGGATGATGTGCTCTCCTCCTAGAGAAAATCCATCAGGTGCCTATCCTGTGGATATCTGTGCATGCCGCGTCTCACAGTCAATGTCCCCACGCTGTGCCTCTCTGAGCCGCTAATGAAGTGGAGGAGTGACTATGAGGGACTGTAGGAAGGCTACCCCATCTCTATCTATGAAGGATATCTGCAAAGAAGCTAACTGCTCTGCCGCCTCTCCAAGTAGCTGAATTCCCAATCTCGTACTAAGAGCATCAGCTACTACATTCCCCTTCCCAGGAGTATAGACTATCTCAAAGTCATAGTCCTGGAGGAACTCGAGCCATCGTCACTGTCTCAGGTTCAGGTCTTTTTGTGAGAAGATGTACCTGAGACTCTCGTGGTCAGAGTAGACTATAAAGTACTCTCCCATCAGGTAGTTCCGCCACATCTTCAAGGCGAAGACCACTACTGCTAACTCCAGGTCATGGGTAGTTTAGTTCTGCTCATGCTGCGTCAACTATTGTGAACCATTGGCGATCACTGCCCGATCCTGAATCAAGACACACCCGAGTCCGGTCCCTGATGCATCGTAGTAAACTAAGTACTCTACTCCCTCCTCTGGTATCCTCAAGATGGGTGCACTGGTCAATCTCTAATCAGCTTCCGGATGCTCTGCTGACATCTACGTGACCACACGAAGGGTTTACCCTTCTTCATCAGAGCTGAAAGCGGTGATGCAACTCTAGAGAAGTCTATCACAAATATATGATAGTACCCAGTGATACCATGGAAACTCCGCACCTCCTTCACGCTCCTGGGTGGCTCCCAAGATAGTACTGCCTCGATCTTCATCGGATCCACCGAAACTCCCGCCTCAGAGATGACATGCTCTAAGAAGTGGACCTCTTGAATCCATAACTGACACTTCGAGAGATTACCATAAATATGATGCTCTCAAAGTGTGTCCAGTATAACACGCAAGTGGTAGGCGTGTTCCTCCTCAGTAGTCGAGTAAATAAATATGTCGTCGATGAAGACTATGACAAATTGATCAAGGTAAGGCTGGAAGATCCTGTTCATGAGACTCACGAACACTTCTTGAGTGTTGGTTATGCCGAAAGGCATAACCAAGAACTCATAGTGGCCATACCGACACCTGAAGGCCGTCTTCTACACATCATCATCTCGAACTCTGAGCTGATGATAGCCTAACCGGAGGTCTATCTTTGAGAACCAGCGTGCTACCTTGAGCTAATCAAAGAGGTTGTCAATCCTCAGATGTGGATACTTGTTCTTCACGGTAACCTGGTTCAGGCGATAGTAGTCGACACACTATCGCAAGATCCAGTATGCATTCTTGGTGAACAAAATCGGAGAAGCCCATAGTGAAACACTGGGTCAGATTAATCCCTTGCCCTGCAAGTCCTCCAGTTGTACCCGCAGCTCACGAAGCTCAGCGGGATCCATCCGATATGCTGGTGTAGATATCATGGCTGTCCTGGTGTACATGTAAATATAGAATTCTACCTCTCTGTGAGGAGGTAGTCCTGAAACGTTGTCAGGAAAAACGTCCTCATACCGATCCACCACAACAAGAAAACTCGGACTCCGCACATCAACTGTCCTCTCCTCTGCGTGAGTCCATCCTGTGCTGTAGAGGCTCCCTTCTCTCCGGTGAAGGTGAACCTGCTCCCATCTGTGTGGACACACCGCACTTTGCACCTAATACAGTCGATCTGAGCATGGACTGTAGATAACCAATACATTCCCAAGATGGCGTCGCAAGGCCTCGACACCACTGCAAGAAGATCCCAGCCAAAGCTCTAGCCTCATAGAGTAATCTCACAATACCGGAACCAATGCATAATCATCGAGTCTGCTCCCATAGGAGTCTCTATCCATAAGGATCGAGCTAACGGCTCTGTCAGAATCTCCGACCTCCGAACAAGGGTAGTGAAAATGAACGAATGAGTCACTCCTATGTCTATAAGAACTGCAGTAAGGGTGGAGTAGACATAGATAGTACCTAGAATCATCTCATCTTTGCTGTGGTCGTAAGACTCCACTGCCTGAAGCTGAGCCTGCCTCTGTCTGCCAGCTCCCTATGGTCGGGGTGGACCTACTGGTGGTGGTGGTGGTAGAGCCTCGAAGCGTTGTCCACCACCTGCTGCTCGGCCAGCTTCTCTGCCTCATCCTCCTGCTCCCTACGGACTGCCACGGTCAAACCTCTGCCTCTTCCTAGGTGGTCCCTCAACCGTATGATACTCCTCTGCATGGCGGGTTGGGCAGTCACTAGCCATGTGGCCCTGCCCGCCGCATGCATAGCACTGTCTGCCTCTCATATGACTGGATATGCTGTGTGTGACCCGCACCTCCGAACCAATATCCTGAGGTCTCCCACCTGATGGCCTAGTCCGCTTGAACCTCTGTGACATCTGTCTACTTCCGGCTGCAAAAGATTGTGCAACATGTGACCCTGCAGTAGGCTTCGTTGCTGGCGTAACTTCAGCAAGGAAGCTCTCCACAAGAAGGGCTCACTCCAGTACTCCTTCCTGTGTCAGAATGTTGAGGGAGATCATCGAAGCCTTGATCTCATGCCTCAGTCCCTGCTCGAACGTCCGGGCCCAGAATAATGTGTCTCGTAACATGTTCGTGGAGTAGCGAGAGAGGCTACGGTCATGCAGCCCTGCCGCAGCTGTAGTAACTCCTGAATGCGCACCGCATGGAGGGTGGCTTGAACAAACTCCATGCGGAAGAGGCTCTAGAAGTTCGTCCAAAGTAGTGATGCCTTGTCGTGCACCTGGAGCATTAGGCTCCACCATCTACCTATAGCTGCGTGCAGGAGACTCGCTGCAAGGATCACCATAAGATCTGCTGGTGTTCCTACCAATCTGAAGACTCGGATGATAGGCTCCAGCCAATCCTTGGCTACCTGAGGGTTCATCTCTCCGCGGAACCTGGGAAGCCTCTGAAGCTAAAACTTGTGTAGTGAACTCAGGCGACACGAACTCTCCACTTCTGGGGATGGGGGTATCGGTGGCCCAGCGGGTAGAGGTACCACTGGTGCCTCCGCTGTAATGGGGCCCTGCACCGAGGCCTCATCGCTCGGTGGGCTGCCATCTCTCATGTAACTGAGAACCCTAGCAGGCTGCCGTCGTGGGGCCATCCTGGAAATAAACAGGTGTTCCACTGTTAATATAATCTACCTAGTGAACTAACACAAAGTAATCACAAAGAAAACTTTTGAAACACACATGCAATAAATGTTTTCGAGCACTAAGTCAGAAATCAGAAGTCAGGGTCCTGGTGTACGGATACGTCGGCCACCACACCAACACTGGACCCCCTGGACTGATAACCACCCTCAATACTCTAAACATTATTGCTTCACAGAGAAGTAATTATCAGAGTCCTATGTTCTGCCAGATATTCCACCTCCGGGTACCGTCTCGCTCCACAAGCCTCAAACACGATCAGTGCTATCCGTCGTCTGCAAACAACACAACGTAGTGCAGGCATAGCCCATGCAAGGGTGAGTTTATGATACTCAGTAGGGACCCCGAGACCCCCAAAGGCCTCCTAGAATCCCCAAAGGATAAATCACAAAGGAAATATACAAATTCAAAGTATCAAACAACTCTACTTAGGTATATTCCCATACATATACCTAAGTCATCAATTCCAGTTCTGCTCCAACTCATGAGCCCAAGTACAACCCATTCCACACAGGAAAACATAACCCAATCCACACATGAAAGAACAACTCAATCCACACAAAAAAGAAAGACAATCATATCAAAGAAAATGATTGAAAGTTAAGACTCAACTCACACAGGTATACTACTCATGAAGAGGGGTGGGGATGATAGATGTAGCCTCTGAATCATCTCCTCTGCCGAACCCACGTAGGATCCAAGTACAGAAGTCGTCGCTGCCGTACCCATGTAGGATCCTAGTACAGTAACCGTCACTGCCGAACCCACATAGGATCCTAGTACAGTCTTCATCATTGCCGAACCTATGGAGGATCGAAGTATAGTCGTCCTCGCTACCGAACCCACGTAGGATCCAAGTACAGTCATCATCGTCGTTGCAGTCACAACCATCTCTAGGGTCCTCGCACACAGCACACTCGATTCCGGGAGGGTCCACTCCACGATCCAAGGGGGTTCAATAGATCAACTTTCACAAAGTCCAGAGTTGATGTATCACCAAGTTCCGTCTCATTAATAGGAACTCAACATGATAGATGACGCGTCAATTGGACGCCCGGTCTGAGAGTTATTGGCTTTTCCGTCCCAGGGGCCCGATTGGTTTTTAAGCTAAAACCAACCCGACCATACTCCAGCTGCATCCAAACCTCAAGTTAAGTAATCCAAAATAACCTTCTTACTAAGAGGAATTCAACATAATTGACGCCACGTCATTCGGACGTCCGGTCCTTAAGTTATAAGTGTTTCCACTCCAAGGGCCCGATTGGTTTCGGGTTTGAACCAACCTGGCAATACCCAAAATTATCCAAACCCTGAAGTGTAATATACCTAATCGACCGTATCGATCCAAGGATCCCTACGTAACTGACAATGCATCAATCAAAGGTCCATAGCCCAATATATGAACGTTTGAACGTACCTAGTCCGAAATAGGGGGTCTGTGCCCGGTCCAACTCGGCCCAATACCCCCTGGGTCGGCCCGAACCGGGTCGACCTGACCCGGGTCTGGGTCTGGCACAATTGGGCGCGGCCCGACCAGGCGCGGCCAGGCCTGGCAGGGCATGGCCGGCGGCCCGGCTCGGAAGCCGCCGTGGCTCGGAAGTCGGCCGCGGCTCGGAAGTCAGCTGCGGCTCGGTGCTGGCCGAGCGGGGCGCAAGAGGCGCACCCCCTTTTTCTGGAAAACGGCGGACCCAGTGGGGTCTGCCCTAAATGATGGTCAGGGTGGGGGGGGGGGGGGGGGGTTACACCCCCCTGGTTTCCTGGAAATGGTCGGCCGATTGTGAGCCACCGTGGGACCCCTCCTGGGTCCCGCCTCCTGGAGACGCTGGTGGCCGGCCGCCCCCTGCTAGTCCGTTGTAGCCTAAGGCCGCGGCTTATCTCACTGGCATGGAACAACGGCACCGCGCACCACCACCACAGCCCGCTTCTAGCCGCGTTCTCCATTGGCCTCACTGGCGCGACACGATGGCGCCACACACCACCGCTGCGGCCTGCTCCGACCGCGGCCTACTTCAGCCGCACCAGCGCGATGCAACGGCCCCACGCACCACCACCGCGGCCCACTCTTGTCGTGGTCCTCTTCATCCCCGCGCGGTGCAACGACACCATGCCGCCTTCACCTCAAACATCAACGAAGATCAACAAGAGAAAGGGGAGGAGAATCAACCATGTTTGTGCGGTCCGATCTCCTCCCATTACGATGGTATAAAGTGGCCAATCTTTTAGCAATGAAGAACAAAGATTGAAACTTGAACAAAAATAACCCCTACCTCGTGATGTGATCTGCGGAGAGGTGGCGTCATTCATTGTCGTCGGAAGATGACGTCGCTTGTTTGATCGTTGGAAGTGGAGATCCCTTGGTGGTGCAACAATGGTGGAAGAGGAAGAAGTGGAAGGGAGGAAGAGAATAGAAAGAGGGGGGTGTCTCCAGCGAATCCCCCTCATCTAATAAGCTCCTCACTTATTTAATTAAAGGAGGAGTTTCATTGAATTAATGTGGGTGGTGGGCCCCCACATTAATTCAAACAAATTTAAATTTCAAAAATAAAGAATAAAAAAAAATTATTTTTTTATTCCTCGAAGTCTGGAAAACTAACTTCTACACTTCCTCGACTACGTTCTAGGTGAAGGTCCCCTTAAGCAATTGCCGACATTGCAAGTTCAACGGTGCCCTCAGAATCCGATTCCGAGCACCGGTTCAGAAGTTACCAAAACCTGCTCGTTTGTTCACTGAACATACCCGGGCTGAACTTCAGAAATTGATTCCGGGCACACCGGGCTTAGAAATCAGGTTCCGTCAGAAACTGCGCACTCGTAAAAACCCAAAGAATTTAAGAAAAAAAATTTCCTTGAAATTTACGGGTCATTACATGATGCATATTTGAAAAAATTATTATGATGATCATTAATGAAGGGTTATGAAATTCACCTTTGGAAATCATGTATACCTATGAGAGCCACCTATGTTAAATGAAATAGGGGAAAGAAATAGGGAATGTTATCACATTGACACGTGATAGTATTATAGGTTATTGAGCACACTGAGGAAGTTTCATATTAGTTGTAACTACCTCTCAAGTACATTATAATGCACAATATTTTCCACACATCGCTGGTTTAAAGGTACATGATAAAGAAATTCAATGTTTTGAATTAGGATCAGGTTGAATTATATCCACATCCTAGTTTCATAGACTCGTTTATAATATCTTCCAATGATAGAAATTGTTACATGGTCTTTCTATTCGATTGATATTAGTGCTTTAGAAACAAGATACTGTTAAAGAGGAGATATGAGAATGAGAAATGTTATTGCGTTGAGGGCGTTTCATGATCTTTACCAACATCGATTCTTTATAAATTCGCAAGAATGATAAGAGAAATGTTATAGAGAACTATATGTTTATCCCTTAAGTTATATAAAATCAATACAATATGTAAATTCAATATTGGGAGTATCATTTGTGAATTTTGTTAGGAGTAATTTAATAGAATACAAGAGTAGATGCACTATCGAGGAACTGTACACCACACTCAAGGGATACATAAATAGAATTGGGGGATTGAAGGAAAATTAATGGTTAAATGCATGTCTAGGATATACCACTCATATAAATAATAAAATGAAAAAAAAAATTCTTAGGGTAAATGTATGTCCAGAAGCATGGTCCCCGATATCATAAATTTTGATGATGTAGTTACTTAATAAGAGACCCAAAAATGTTAATTTTAACCATTTTTTGTTTTTTTATCTCATTTTATTAATTTAAATGGGAATCTCATCTTGGAGAAAATTTTAAGTGATTTTCCGTGTATTTTCCTCTCTAAGTCTCTTATATTCTTAATCTTGGAATGTTTGGTGTTCAATTCAAAGGCATGTGACTCCCAAATCTCTCAACTTATTATTATTAGTATTATTATTATTTTTACCTTTGTAAAAACATGAATGGAAATGGTATTGGAAAAATAAAAGTGTAAATCTTAAAAAAATTGGGTAATTTGGTTCTAAGTATTGGTGAATTGGGAAGAGAGCTAGGATATCAAGTATGGAATCATGATTTTACTTTTATTATCATATTGAGGTAGGTGAATTATTATACATGAAATGTTTTTGAAAATATATATTGGTTGAATTTTTTATTTTAAATTTAAATAATTTTATTCAATTAAAATTATTTTAATGTGGTTGAAAAATATTTTTGGAAATGTGATTTGGTATGGGTAAAGTAAATTGGTGGATTTTTGGATATGTGTGTCATTTCTAAAAATTGGGGAACGTGGAAAGGGGTATATTATGGTGATGTTTTGTTGTTTTTTATTATAATATCATTGATATTTTGAGATTTATTTTAGGAAAGAATTTAGAAATGAGATAGTGAATATTACATCTATGTGGGGGTCTCATTGAGTGTGATGAGGATAATTGAGAATCCCTCTTCAGTGTGGTGGATTTACTATTAACACAAAGATTGATTGGGCTAGTTTTCCACTCATGAGTAGGAGGTACTCAACAGTTTTAACTAAAATTCTAAGTGGTCCATTGGGTATTTAAAAATAGAAAGGGTGTTTGGGTAAATGATTTCTTTGGAATTAGTTGTATTGGTGATGTATTGTTTGTGTTATATTTCAAATTTTTCTCACTAATTACATTAGAAAAGTTTTAGTTTGGTTTTATAAAATTCCATGGGAAATGGTAGTCTTCTATGAAATAAATTTAAATCATATTTTATTTTCACATTCATGGGGTACATGAGAAATATTGGGAGCATAGTACCAAATCTTGTAACTCACACCCTACACACACACCTCAGTGGGCATATATATTATATTTGATATGATACAGATAATGGATAAAAATATTTCTTTACTAGTTATTATCTATTTACATGGTATTATTACTTGGAATATTGGTAACAAAACCCCCCAATACTGCATTCAATAAGATATGGGCTAGTGACTTGTGCTATAGTATCAACACAAATTTTATAAGACATTACCTCTAAATATAACCTATCACCTACTAACATGCAACACCATATGACATGATATAAATTAATGAAAAATAATGAATCAAAATAATTCCTATATATAATCTTATCCATAATATAGTGCAAGGAAATGAAATAAATCTCTATATAAACATAACACATATCGAATAGTTGTAATAAAATATAAATCTATTCATGAAAAAACCAATGTTGTTATCCCAATGAATATTGAAATACATCAGCTAAAAAATCTCTCATCAATCTATAACATTTGATACTAACCCCCAACTACACCTACTAATATATATGAACACAAGAGTGAAGAATACTTGAGTATGTATGTAGGGGAGAACAATAAAAATCATTATAGTCACCCAAAATAGAGATCCAAATCACATAATCCACTAGTGCCTATGCGCATCATCAATATATAAAGTGAAGAAAAAAATGATGCATTGAAACACACATCATTTGCGATAGTATAAATATATATTATCCATTTCATAAAATTTTCTCCCTAAATCTAATTGTAATTCTACTCATCCAACAGTAATGTTTTTATATATATTTATATATTTAGAGGGTAGTGTTTTCTTTATTTACTTTTAAATACTATTGATTAGATCCTCATTGGAGATCTCATTTACATGCATCATTTTTTTTCTCTCTTGGTTTCTCAATGTCATTATTCTTGTATAGTATCTGTAGTGGCTCTTTTATTTGGTAGTACTGATTCCTCACCACGATAATTTTTGATGATGTTTAATGATGTTTTAGGATAAAGTTCTTGGATATATATTGTTTTAGTGACTCTTTATTGGTTTTATATAGCTTGAGACCATTGACATTACCATGGTTTTAAAGTCCTTGGATGTACCTTAGTTTTTTTGCACTAATTCCTCTAGTGGAAACATTATATTCTATTTCTACTATCTATGAAACTGATTATATTTTACTAGGTTTTTTATTGAAATTTATTCAAGTTACTCCAATGGTTTATTACTTAAAGAAAAAAAAACAAAATCCCCCCGTTCAAAATACATTATATGAGAGAGCACTATGAATTTGAAATCATAGCCCTAATGTCCTCTAATCTAACCATTAATTACCTTAAAAGGGGTAAATATTATCTCTATTATTTTAGATTGAATATGCTCCAATGTATCCCTCAGTTTTCTAGAGAGTGGTAATAACCATAACACTCTATCCATATGAAGAATCCTTATATACAATTGTGTAATAATAAATTTTATGGCTGTTTTCTTTTTTCTAAAGTCTATTTTTAAAAAATGTAAATACAATTGATGTTTTCAGTATTTTTTTAATTTTAATTATAAAAATCAGTATCAAAATAATTATTTTGAATAACTATTGAGATTTTGATTTAGATTGTTTTAAAAACCAATGTCAAAAGTTTTCTATATCTTTGGATATATAAATAATCAATGTGATACATATATTTCCATATTTGTTATTAAAATAACCAACACCAAAATCCTGTAAATAACTTAAATGTTGGTTATTCTGATAACCAATTCAAAATTCACCTATAACATCAGCAATACAAAAAATGGATGTTATAAATACCTTTCCACACAAGTTATTAAAATATTTGATGTGGAATGTTGATATTTTTTAAAAATATTTCAATTAACATAACTCCCTTGGAAGAAAAAAATATTAAAGAACTAGAAAATTTAAGAAACCAAAGGAAAATAATAAGAACATATTCAATGATTCACCTTCCTTGTTTGTTGTGGTTTCTTTAGAATCTAAATATTTTTTATTGACATTTATTTTATTTATAGGGTAGAACTGTCAATGAATTCTAAAATTATTTTGGTAAATATCATTTGGAATCATTATCTTTTTTACTCGATATAAATAAGTATTCTACATAAAATAAAAATAATCAAACAATTATATCTATAATTAAAACAAATCATAAAAAAACTAAATAATGATAGGATAATCTCACATACAATGGTGGAGTTTTATAATGAATATATAGTGTAATGATGAAGTATTGAATTAGAGATATAAGAGTAGATCAAAAATATTATAAGAGGGTGATTGAAAAGTTATGGATGGTATTAGAAAAATTGTTCCCCAAAAAATGATAAATTTATAGGTGGGGATATAAAGATTCAAAGGGTGTGCTCTGAAAAAATTAACACATCCCTGGTGTATGATGCAAAATTTCACTTTTAATATATGATATGATCTATAAACAATAAAAAATATGGTTTTAATATTGATTATATAATAAAAGACATTAAAAACTACTATGATTGGGATTTTTCATAAATTATTATATAACTGATATCAAAAGCAATGATTTTCTTAAAGTTTATTTAATAACTGATGTTAAAACCCACTACATCAGGTGTTCTAATATCAACTATTATATAACTAATGTTAAAAACATGATGAGAATTCTATTTTTTATAGTAGTGAATCCCCATAAATATATATGTAAACCAATTCATCCCAAATGTGTATGATAGTCATATAATAAAATAAAATACTAGAAAATAACATCAGCATCTCACATCCCATCTTAAGTTCCATATCTATAGAGTCTCCCTAGATGTATGACCATCTCATTCTATAGTATTAACTTTATAGCTAGTCTTCCTCAAACCCAAATTTTTGGGTTAGAAAAGTATGTAATCGTTGAATCATCATCCACCTCGATTATAGAGCTACAAGTGATAAATAATTTCAACACTTGTATGGATCATAGTCTACCTCAATCCTTGGCTAGTGGGTGTGATTAAGATCAGTACCACATGTATCATCCATGATATCAAACCTAAAACTATGGGTGAGATTGAGAATGGATACATGTGTACATTATCAATGTTATCTAACCTAATGTAGTGGATGAGTAGTAAATAATATATAATTAGATATCACTATTTGTCTCTATCCCAAGTTAGTGAGAGACTATAAAAGTAATTACCTCAATGAACTATCTCCATCAACCTACTCCTACCACATAATTATGTCATACGTATAAATTGAAGTGAGTTAGTAAGCTAATAAATCACACAGCCTGATCAACATCCAATCTCTTAGTTATATGAAATTTTCATTTAATAATTCTTAATCTATCATAACATTCTTTTGGATTTTCATATTCTTAATATATTAAAATACAAATAAAATTTGTCATCATTTGAATGATTATTTAGTTTACTAAATCCCTATAGTGATAATATCAATATACATATCTTATAATCATATTCATATCACCATTAGTGGTCAAAAACAACATCACAATATTTACATATTTTGTCTGCATTTCCATCCCTGGAAATATATCTCCCCAATTGTTAAGGTTCCTATCATAATTTCTTATTCTCTTCAAAGTAATCATAGTTCATATACTAATTATCATAACCTCATAATCTAGATGAAATATCCCCACAAAAATATTTTCTTACCACTATCAAGATCAATCTCCTTATTCATTTATGATTCACATCATCAATTCACATTTTTGGTATGAGCCATGTTTATTATTTTAAGAATTATCAAAACTCATTTTATTACTAAATCCATATCATAGATCGTGGAATCACAATATTTACATTAACTATTTGATATCTATATAATCACTCTTACCTATAATTTATTACCATCTTTCCATAATTTATCATCTTATTTTAAATTATCTTTTAAAAATTATATATATATATATATATAAAAATATATAATTAATCAATTTGTAATTGATTCATTTTTTATTTTCATAGTTTTATTCATAAAATATTCATTAATAATTACCATGATTAAATTAATTTTTTTATATGATCCTTAAATAATCCCTGCCATTATAGAAAAATAATTCCATACTATAATAATTCATAACAAATTAATATAACTTTAATCAAAAAATATTTTCATATATTATCATCATAAATTTAATGTTATTTTTTTCTATTTTTTCAATTATTAAATATATTCTATTTAATGTCTATAATCATTATCATAAACAATTCAAATCTTTCTCGAGTATTCAATGATATTATAAGAAGATCATTTTAACAAAAGGATTATGTTAATTACTAACAAGGAAAATCATGAATAACCCAATAAAGAATTTTATTATTTCGATCAATAATTAATCATAACGTCATGATTATACCAAATAATCACAATAATAACTTTTTTTCAACAATATAGTGAGTCCTCATTAGTAATGAAAATATTTCATTAGAGGTTGTCAGGAAAAAAATCATCACAGACTCATGAGTTCTATTTAAAGAAAACTAATCATTTGAGGAGTTCCAAATGACCCAAAAAAAGACATCATTGTTTTCTAACCAAGAAGATCGATACAAGGACACTCACAAAATTTTTATAGGATAACTTTCTATAAATTTTTGTCATAAATTATTTAAAATAACAAAAATGTTGGTAAAAATATCTCAAGTTACCTTTTTTTAGATTTTGGATTTTTTTGACAATGTTATAGAGTGGAGAAGTCCATAATGTATTCATGAAGGAGTTTCTCTAGATGAATTTTATGTCTATTCAAGTAATTCCATCGAAACATGGAAAAATGATAAAATATTCATGAAAATTCTTGAGTTGGATCACACAAACATGGAGTTACACAAATCCATATAAATAAATGAAATATTGGTTCTACAGAAAAAGGTTTTGCATTCTTGTAGGTATAATGAATTAATGTCATGAAAGGAATAATTAAATGTGGTGAGGAAGTATAGGGTTTGAAAAAATTGGACACTAATATCATCATTTATAGAGAGAAGAAGTCTTAAGGAATAGAAAGTGATCTATTTTTGAATCAGACATATGAATTTTTTTTGAGTAAAGGTATTTAAATGATGAATAGTTTCATACAGAAAGGAAATTACATGAACTAGTATTTTTTTAACTTGATTTATGTAAACATTAGTTGTTTAATAAATGAGTTTATGTGAACCTTAATGAAATTGCCCAAAATTTTTGTGGTAGAGTGAAAGCCATCATTTTGATGAAATAAGAGCTTCATGACCCATCAATTATCTTGATTTTTTTTCAATACATATGTGGAATCTCATAAAGGAATATTTAGTATACTTTAGTCAAGAAAGTAGTGAGTTCTCAAACCATGAGTGGTTTTATACTATAGGGGATTGTGATTCCACTATGGAAATTATAAATAATCTTTGTGCTTAGTGATTCTTGTACATTAGCACATCACCATTGTTTGCTTCTTAGATAATCCTAGTTCAGGTTATCAAAGTAAAATTTTCTTATATCCCTCTTTACATGATTTATTTCTTCAAATATATTGTGTGGAATAGAGGTGTTCTTAATAATAGTAGAATATGATCATTGTAAAGGGTTATTTAAGGAAATAAACATACACAGAATCATGCCTCCTCTAAGGGAATTTAACTTTCTTGGATCTAATAAGTGGTATCAGGGATGAAGTCCCAAGTCAGTGGAATTATACTCTATTTGGAAGTGATGGTATCTATAAATCATAATGGGATTCAAATATTCAATGGAAGAAACATTCAAATCCACATTTCTATTTTTTATCTTTAGACATGAATGTTTACACTACCTCTATTAATGGGATCTCAATCATCATTGACAATAGATCCTTATCCGAGGGAGATCCAATTAGTTAGATGTATTTGATAATGTAATCAATGCATTAGGGGTATCTTTCTCCAACACAATCTATATGAAGGGGACATCTAATAAATCCCTACATCCAATGTGTAGAAAATACTTAAAATTTATAAAGGTGTCTTAAAGGTAAGGGAAGGTAAATTTTAGGTTCTATAGAACAATTATAAGGACTTTATGATACACCCAAACGAATTTTCTGATTCATTGTTTTATTGGGTAAATGTGGTTGTCAAGGACATGCATAGATTTGGAGATAATATAGAAGACATCAAGATTTTAAAGATAATTCTTAGAATATTTCCTCCATGATTCAGTACGAAAGTGTAAGGGATCAAGGGTAAAAATGTAATGGAAATAAAATTGGATAGTCTTTAATACACTATTGTTTAATTAGAGATGATAAATAGTGATAATAAGGATATGGAAAAAGGAAAATATCAGGAAGTGGCATTTAAAGAAATGATGAATTTCTTAGTGGAAGGTAACCCTAAAGAAGGGAAAACTAATAGAGTAATGTAATTACTTTCCTAAAGAAAAAAAGTAATAAAGGAATGTTCAAATGCACAATTATACTTTCTTGATTTTGATTTGTAAAGGGAGGGATGTAGCTGCAATGTGTCCAAAGATATTACAATATAAGGATTAAGATGATTAAGTTATAATGAATAAAAATAGAAAGGAGTTGAAAAGAAATCACACTAAAAAATTTATTCAATAGGAATAATTTTCTCTCAAATTATGATAATAGTTTAGAAGAAATATAGGTGTAAGAAATTTAGGAATTAAAATTCTTGAAGAATATTTTATTGTGTCTATTTTATAAAATTCGCAAAAAAAAAAGAATAAAATCATGATTATAAATTAGAATTAATTTTTTTGATTAATCTCGAATAAAATATAGGGGATACTCTAGATGAGATTTATGTTTTTAAATAAAGAATAATTCATAAATTGTGTGGATCATGATTCTAAACTCTAGATACAAAAACAATAAGAAGTGATGTCAGAATTGAATGAAGAAGTTGAAAATCTTAAATCTGATAAGAAAACAAATCATAGAAAAGTTTATTGAGTATAAGATCACGATTGAAGAGAAGAACTAGATTGTCAACTATTTTACTAATATAATGAAATATTGAGTCAAATATATAAAATATCTTGAGGGAAAAATCATCAGCCTAAAAAAATAGAAATCACAAGAGACTCTTGATACATGGTACAAAATTGGGAAATCTAATCGAATAAGATATAATAACCATTAATAATAATCATGGTGGTTAAATAATACAATTATAGAGTTTTCCATAGAAAAAAGAATCATAAAATTGGAAAATATGTTATAAGGATTTATTGAAAATAGAATGTTGTGATGGTTAGTGCTGAACCAGAAGTAGCCACTCTAAATATAAAGGTTGTTTTAGGTTTCATAAAATTAGAACACCCAAAGAACTAAAAATAAATCCAATACTATCTAAAATAAATAAAATATAACCCTAAAAATCTGGTGTTATTGTTATATAAAGATGGAAATCTCTACAATGTTTTGTTCTATATCCATGAGGAATTTTAGGGAATATGAAAAATGAATAAATACAATAAAATTATAGCAATATATGTATGCTTTGGATGGATGGTGTGGTGGATATGAACATATTTCCTGGCATTGTGAATCGATGTTATAGATGAATATGACTATATATACCTGAGGTATTCATGGACAATAGTTGAAGGAATCACCAAGTGAGATAAAAATGGAAAACCAATTTTATTCTTTATAGGATGAGGTTAGCCCATCTCATTTAAAGGATGATCATACATATAAATCATCAGTAGTTGTGAAATCAAAGTCATGGATCAAAAATAAAAGAGTATAAATGATAGTTGTTATAGATATTGACCCAAAAGAATTATATCATGGTAGTGTATGGATTCTTATAGTGTATTTACTTCCCATATGTCGAAAAACATAAATCTAGTCATAAGAATCAGGCATGAAAAATATGGTGTCTTTAGATTCATAAATGATGAAGGTTTGAAGATTTTTAACTATGAAAAACTAAATTTGGGGTGAAATAAATGATAAATGTAGATATATTAGTTATTTAATGTCTTGGCCAGAAATTACTATGTGAAAGACAATAATGTGACCTTGGACATGCAATGAATTTCACGAAGACTAATTTTATCATCAACCTGAATGATTGTACAATTTTTATGGAAGAGAAGTGCACAATGGGGATTCCATACCTCATCGAAAGACAAGAAAATATGTTATTTCTATTGAATTAAGAAGATTTTTTTGGCATAAAAGGCTTGGTCACTTGATCCATTAATCCTTGGATGACTCAGGGAAGATTTATCTAGATTTTGGTATCACTAGCCTATCACATGATCATACACACATGTGTGATGTTTTTTAAAAAGGAATGATTATTTGAAAAAACATACAAGTTGAAAGATAAAAAGAGAAATAGGTTTTTTATATTGGTGAATACTAATATGTGTAGATTGATATCACTAAGATCCATTAATGAGAAGAGATACCTTATGTTGTTCATTAATGATTATAGTGTGATCGCATGGTTGATGGTCATCCCCCAGAAGTCTGAGGTATCAAATAACATTACACAGTATCTGAGGAAGGATGAAAATAGTCTTGGATAGAAAACTATAAAATTATGTATTGATAATGGCATGAATTTCACCAATATCTAGGTGGAGGATAATCTCAAGAAGCATTGGATAAGGCATCAAGTCTCAATGTTGAGAGATACTCAATGAAATGTTTTATTTTAGGGGATAAACCACATCATAAAAAATATGTATAGAGTAATTATTATTGATAAAACCATATCATAAATGTATTAACAGGAAGTAGTATTGAAATTAGTCTATATTTATAACATATCATTGTTGTGTTTGGATTAAAAAAGGATCAATATGGGATGTGGAATGAGAAGAACATGATGTTTAAATACATTCAAATCTTTGAAATAAAGAGATTTATTCTCAATAAATAGAAACACCAGAAGTTTAATCCTTATAGTGATGAATGGGTTTTCATTGGACACTCATCTAAGATCAAGGTTTACACGCATTTCAAAAAAAACTTAGAAATATTGTCAAAATATAGGATGTAACTATGGTGGAATATGAGAAGAATGTTTAGAAATATAGAGAAGAAATTCTAGAATAAAGTGACGAGGAGTTTAGTAGCCCTGGAGGAGCAGAAGGTTATAATGTTGATTTTGAAGAATTCATTGATGATATCAAGACCATACCTCTATGATAACCCCTTCTAGACTGGAAGTAAATAGAATTATTAACCCCCCTAAGCACCACATCTAGTAGGACCCATGTTGGAAGTTATCTCTATGTGGATATCACACAAATATGAAAGGCATTACCTTCAACTACCCAAATAAAATAGAAAATCCCACTAAATAGTCACTATGTAAGGAAAATAGACCAAAAAACCATACAAGTAAAACATATAATATATGAATATAAAATATATATAGACATTTCCAAAATAAAACAATACCAAAAGAATCTTATGGTAAAAACTATAACAACTCCAAGATCTGAGCTTAAACTGTCCAACCCGTTTACCGAATTCCTCCAAGAAACATAAAAAATAGTTTATATATATATATGGGGTGAGCATATCTTTCATACTCAAATGGATCATATCCATGATCTCTTGTTAAAATGTGAAAAGTTCATACCAATTCCCTAGTGAACAAATAGTATAACTAACCAGCACCTACACTAGTCTAGTAGTTCCCCTCAGCCTTGCTATGGTTAGATAAAAATTAAATTCATGAAATAATCTTGAATTTTTTTTACTTGATAATATATTTTAATAAAGACCTATGAATTTTTTTATAATGGTCAGATTGTTATTTTTTTATGAAATTGAAAAATGTCAATAAATAAGTATATTTATTTTAAATTTTAAATTATAATTTCTATATAATTATATTGATAAAATAAAATTCATTTTTTGGACTAATCACATCAAAACTAGCTTAGGTTAATTTTCTTGGTAATTTTCTAAAAAGTTGCTTTTTGCATTAAAAAGTGATGATACTATTTTTAAGAATTACCTTAACTCTTATGGAATAATTATTATATGATAATTATCTAAAATTTATTAAAACTTATTCTTGATCAAAATTCATTTAAGGAATGACATAATACATAATGTTTTACACTTCGATTCACATGCCTAGCATTTTGAAAACCATGATTTTACATTTTCTAATTTTTTATGAGTTATATGAATATGAAATTAGAATTAATTTTTTCCATTTTTATAAATTAAATAATATAAAATTAATTTTTTATTTTTAATTATAGCTTCAAAATTATTTAATAAGTCTAATTTATTTTTTAGACATAAAAAATTTACCGTCGTTAAAAAAGTGTTACCGCGGTATAGGTAAAATAATTAAAAAGGTTAAAATTAAAAGCTAAAGACATAATCAAAATAAAGGTGAAAAATTTAAATGAGTGTTTGAGGTTTTTAAATTCCTTAACCAAACCTTCCTACATTAATTATAAAAAAATTATTTGAAATTAATGCCACCCAAAAGTGGTTAGCTTTTAATACAAAACGATCATTATTTAATCAGTTAAAAACACCCCCTGAAGTATAAATTATCCCATTACCTCCAAGGTGGTTCTAAGGAACAAATGTGTCTCTATGTAGATTTAAAAAGTATCTCCCAAAAGCAAGGTATCCTCTCATTCATCTCCTAATTCAAGCACATCCTTTGTGTTATGACTTTTTTTCAATTTTTTCATGTTTTTGTTTGTTATAAATCATAAATATTTATTAAATTATTATTTAAATGTGATTATATACCTATTTTACTCTCATTAATCCCTCAAATGATTTATTATGCACCTCCTCTATGCTGGCGAAATTACACTGTGAGTTTTCCATGCCAAATTTTTAATAAGGCACCCATATTGTATTATTCCTTTAAATTCCAAAATTTTCATGTTGTATTTTGTTATTACATATCCCTATACTTTATAACTTATTTATTAATAATTATATAACATTTATCCCCTCTCATTATAGAATTTACCTAATCCACTACTATGCCAAAATTTAGTAAGATGTCTATATCTCTCCTTTTTTCCATTCAAGATCCTTCATTGTATTTTTCCTTTTTAATATAAATTGGATATATTTTAATGTATTTATAAATATTTATTTACTCTAAAATTTATGTTCTATGTTTTAGATATCATTTTTCCCCGCTCACTACAACATTTTTCTAAGATGTTACTGTTCATAAGTAAGAGTCTTCAATCCTCTTATTTCCTTTTTCAAGTTCATTAATTTTATTGTATTTTAATTTTGAATTAAATTTTCATAAATAAATTTTCTTTTTATTACATAGTATTGTATTCCATTTGATATGTTTTAAATTAGACTTTTTTCCCCTCTCATTATGGCCTTTTCCTAAACCGTTACTATACTGAAGTAAGGGTCCCCAATCTTTCTTTTAGTAATGAAATATATTTATAGATACAAAAAGTGGATGTGGATCTAGAATAATTTTACCTAGGGTTAATAACCTCAAAGAAAGTTCATTTTTTTAGACTTGATCATCACCTGGTGCACGACGACATGTCTTGTTATACACCTGGTTTGACACTCCTAAAGGATATGCTTGGTTGATCTATATTCTACTTACAAATTATTTTTAAAGACTTATCTTTCATTACATTGGTCTCCAAAATTTTTAAAATCATAAATCATTATTTTATTATTATAATGGGGAAAAATTAATTCATACTATATAATTATTTAATCTATATGTAAAAAACATGTATGATATGCCTCATTGAGAAATTTATCATAAGAATTTTAGTTTTTCATGTCCTTTAACATTATACAATATAATCTTTGATATATGATGGAATGAATTGTAATTTTATGGGATGAGTGGGGCTTGGAATTATATAGCTCCTCAGGGAACTGGTAGGTCTCATGAGATAACTAAGATATGGAAATGGGAGTATCCTTACCTTTTAATATATCTTAGAATAAATCCTTGATAGTTTGGTTAAGCTGTTCAACATTATTTATTATGATAACTATATATTCATTTCCTGTTATCTAGGATTTTATTCATTATTTTTTTTCCAAAGATTTATTTATTCTATCAACTTTTGATGATTGGGCAGAACCCTATTTATTCACTCATTCCTCTTTTTCACCATGCCCGAATGGCCCAAAGGCCTTCTTTTTTATTGATTTTTGATAACCCCCCTTTCAAGGGATATGGGGATCTCTTACAAGTCCCGTAGGCTTAGAGATTACATGACCCATAGGTCTTAGAGGAAATATCTAGAATATAACTACATGGAACTGCTCCTCCCCAACATTTTCATCGTGATATCATCTCTCCATATTCACATGACTGTTCGCCTAGGCTTCCCGTGAATGCACATGTTGGTCCCGATGGAAACACCATACCCTCTCTTTCTTCCACATATTTTTTCTTCTGCTTTTATGAATATGCTTGCTCTAAATCCTCATATTGTGTCTTCTCATTGTAGAGTCTTCTTGGTCCATTAAGCACAAATTTAGGTGGCCTGAAAGCCTTGTGGTGGCCCGAAGGCCTTAATGTGGCACTAAGGCCTTGAGGTGGCCCGAAGTCCTTAAGGTGACCCAAAAGCCTAATTGGACCGAAGGCGTTGAAGGACCCAAAGACCAAACCGGTGGCCCGAAAGCCTAAAATAATGAATCGTTACGGCTGTTACAGTACCATACAAAACCCACTACAGTCCTTCTATAGTACTGCTATAGTACTATTACAGTACCCAGAAATATTTCTCCGCCCAGTTTTGAACTCAGGTCTCTTGGATGCACTTGCTGAGTCCTCACCAACTGGGTTGATGATCTTGTCCTACCTCCTTTCAATTTGACTAGTTATTTGTTATCCTTGAATTATTCACTATTATGTTGGCCAAGGATTTAATTATTCTCTGAATTTCATTTGATATAGAATGACTCACCTTATTTATTTATTCCATACTACCTATTTTTGTTTCTGATGTATGAAAAACCCTTACTGAACATATTATCTAACCATTTATATTTTTTTCCTACTTTTTCTTAGGGATCCAAGAGGATTACTACACATGAAAATTGGATTTCAAGGAGAATAATAGTGTTTTAATGTTTTCAGACGACGTTTTTTTAGTTTAAATGAAATGAAAAATGTTATTATGTATCTGGTTTCTAAAGGCTATTAAATTGTTAGATCCTCTATATTGTGATATATTTATCATTTGTAATAAAATATCCATTAGATCTAGAGTGCTGGGTTCAAGGTTTTTATAATAATAATGTCGATAAAGGTGCCCCATAATCAATTCCCATACTGATTTACTTCTCTCTTCCAATGATAATACATTTGTTCTCCCATACATTCTATATCCACCCATAATGGCACCAACCGTATTTCATGTCTCGTGACACCAACTGTATATCACATATTGCAGAACCAACCACGCATCTTATATCACATAAACAGAGAAATAACATATCATGAACATGTAGTATATAAGCTTCATTACCTCCCCCACCACACATGAACCCTTCCATATATCTGATCGTCGACCACTGATATCACCATAAGTTATTGTTGAAGAGTGATTTGGGATGATGGGGGTAATTAGAAATTCATATCCTCCCCATCCCATACGTTAGGAAAAAACAACCCCAACATATTTGGGTGTTGGTCAGGTTATCTAAATTTGGTGGGGTGTGTGATAGATATATAAGAGTGTATAAGTATATAATAGTCTCACATAATCCCACACCTATGGGTTTACACAAGAAACACCATGACAACCACCATTAGGACACCACCAATATCACACCACCAAGCACTACCTCTAATGAAGAACAACCAACCACATGACTGAAAATAAGCCAAAACCATGTTTTTATTTCCAATTATTTCATTTAAAAATTCTACCAACAAGATTGTCATGACTTGACCCATTGGGGATCGAGCCATGACTTCCCAAGCTTTCCTCCAAGAGGCCATGGAATGACGACTAGTACTTAGTAGGCTATCACAGACATGGGAGGCCTTAAACTATCGTACTTGTACATACACACCCATATACACTTCCATGAAATAGTGCAGAGATATAAAAAAACTAAAAATAAATTCATGCATACATCTATCCCAAAACCAGAGTACAATAGAAGAACAAAAAAGGAAAATACATGGTCCACTAATGAAAACTTTAAAAGTGTATGATCTGATCAGAAGAAGGGGACCACTGTCAAATGCACCCACTATATAGCTCCTCGTCCAAACTCTAGTAAACACCTTGGTTGGTCCAACTCACTGAGCTCTGACTGCTCCGATTCCTCATGGGACTCCATCGAAAGGCCTATGGTCTGTACAAGACACAAGACCAGTGCGGTCAAAGCCCATGCAGGGGTTAGTATAATAAAAATAACTAGATACCCTAAAATCCAAAACCAAAAAGGGTGCAACTGATAGGAATCATTTAACCAGGCTATGACTGAGATACCCAAAATTAAAGAGAAGATTCATCTCAAGACTATCCTCATTAGCACCTGACTAGTTAGCTCAACATCCCTGGCTTGTCAACAAAATGACACATGCTAGAGGGACTCCCAGAACATACCCAGATATACTCAGCACCATCACTAAGTCTCATGGATCTGACCATAAACTAAACACGGTATAAAAATTGAGGTTCCAACACAACACTCACAATGATCTAATGAGGTACTGACATCATAGACTGAAACAGGAGCCAAGCCATCCTTGATAGCTCAAAAAATGAAAGTGGGAAAACATCAGCAAATCAAATTCGATGAACCAACCAAACCATCCCAGATGTCACTCCACCGAGAGATTCCACTCCATTGGTAACAAAAACAAACGACTCACCCGACCAACCCTCATGATACCTGTCCATGAGGGAACAATCGATGGAAAATGACATAAAATAAGTCACTCGATGAATAAACTACCACTAACTCCTTAGCTTGGGTATCCCAACAAGGATCTGCTGGGGGACACTAAAACCCTAGCTAAAAAATGTAAACCACAACTCCTCAGATAGGGGATCACTCCTAGGATCCTCTAGGGGACACCACGATCCTAACCGGTAGCCCATGACTTCTCAGAGGGAGAATCACATCCAGGATCTTTTGGGGGATTCCAAAACCCAATCTAATATCCCAAAGATCATATTCCTCAGTACTAGGATCATATCCCATGTAATGTTGGCCATGAAGATACCGCAAACTCTATTTGTGATAACTCATGTAGTAGGGGATCATACACCTGACAATACCATAAACCCTATATAAAACATTTAATGAGTAAGGGATCATATACCCAAAGATTCTGAAACCCTACTAGAACTTCCCACTATATAGTAGATCATATAACCAATGAAACAAAAAATCCTCTAGATATATCTTGCTAGATATGAGATCATCACCCATGTAGTGTTGGTCACGGTGATTCCGAGAACCCGATCTGGGGAAAGCAATACGATAGAGGATCTTATCCCGACCTCTCTAGAGGGATACCAAAACTCTATCCATCTCATCCTATCGAGGGGATTACAATCCTATACAAAAGATGTAATACCACACAAATATTTAAAGGCACATACCAAGGGATCCCACTCAACCGTTGTTGGTCCAAACCCCGCCATCCGAGACCAAGGGGAACCACTCAAACGAGCTATCATTAACATCTCTAAAGAGGCTAGGGGGATCTGCACAACCCTGCTAGTCAGTGTCATTAATTCTAGTTACCCACACTTCATCACCTCCACACTGCAACTCTAAGTCCCATACCATTTCCATCATCATGTTCTATGCGAAAAAATACACAGGATAAGCCCTTTACTCACCCAAAACGGACAACCGGTGAAAAAGTTACTATTCAAAAATACAAGTCTAAATGAGTCTTCATGGGGCCCACTCCTTGATCTTGATACTCATCAAATGGATCATGCTGCTGTGATCGTCTTGAAAAAACCCACTGGATCAACTACTCATTCGTCCAAAACAGACACCCGATGAAAAAGTCACATTTCACCGAAAATTCCCCAACCATTCCACATAGATACTACACCGCAATTTCAGAATAAACACCAAAAATTTGTCTAGAAACATATGGCTTACCATCAGGGTCACAAGGACACTAACGTTTCATCAATCAAATGCTTCATGCAGAAGTTATGGTAGGTCAAAATTGAATAATGATAAAATATTATTATTATTTCAATGTTTTGTAGCCCCGAACCACAAAACTGATTATTTAAATTTCTAAAATGGAATAAACAGTTCCATATCATAGTGAGATTCATGTTTCTATAGATATAGCATAAATTGGACACCCTATTTTCATTTTATGGGGATTTAAAGAACCCCCCAAGATATTTATGGTGGGACCACCACCGCTGCCTGCTGAACCGCCACTGCTTTGCCAAAAACTGCCGCCGCCTCACTGGAAACCGCTGCCACCTTGCCAAAAACCACCAAGTGATCCGAACTTCCACCAACAACTGGGAGAACCTTGGTGCTCCAAAAAGAGATCCACAACCAGATCTAGGATCCTTGGGACGCGCTCTTCACAGGCCTGCCTCTGGTCAATGATTCGTTGCTGTTTTGATGTCATGAGAAGTTGGCGGATCTTCCACTCACTGTCGTACCTCCTATGGTGCTCAAAACATGTATCCATTATAGATCTAAAACTCCTAGATAAATCCCTTCATATATCCATGCTATGATCAATGTTTGGATTCTATTTTGTCGAATAAAAAAGTAAACGAGGAAGAACAGTGAAGAACAGACGAATGACGCTTAATCGAAAACTTAATATGACGATAGCCATTGTTCTTTAAGTCATCTAGAGAGATAAATAAAGTATTATAAGAGACCAAAAACAATTTTTTAAATCTAAAATTCATTTGGAAAGGAGCATAATCTGAAAGAAGGACCCAACCTAGATTCTGGATCCGCAGTCACGTTCGGCGAACTCTGATCTGCTTGGATCTAAAGTTTCATCACGATCCATCAAGAATATAACATCGATCCACTGTTCAAAAGGAGATTAGAACCTTATCCAGCCACATTATAAGATTATCCAAACACTTTCTCACTCTCTCAACCTCTTATTTATATAGAATAGAAAAATGGCCACCAACTACCGCGAGATGCGAACCTCCCGCACCCTGTCACTTTAGGTTGTGTCTTGGTAAAACACCCCGCTACAAACGCAATGGTGGTCTTAGATTTCCCATAAGATTCCCTATTCAGAAGCTATTTGAGGAATAATCTGAGATAAAATAATTTTTATTTGAGAGATAACCCTCTTCCGCCACATGCATAGTATAAAAAAACTGAATATTTTATGAAAATTAGTTTTGCGACACCAAGCCTCAAAATTTCTCAATGTATCCATGCCTAGATCTGGAATTATTTGTAGGAATATTCCAAACTCTAACAAGGAGAAACCTGAGTTGATACAAATATTTAACCATTTAATTATCAATTTAAATTCACACCCACCAATATTTAAACCTTACCACATTATTATATATATTGATATTATTCAATTGCTACTAAACTCCAACTAGGAAACCATCATGGCACACCAACAAATCACACCTAAGGCCTCCATGAAAGAAAAAACCATGGATACTAATCCATAAACAACCAAGGTAACCAAGATTCAAAAAACGAAGTCAACCAAGATACACACAACTAAGTCCACCAAGACACACACAACCGAGGATACCAAGCCTCACACATCAATTCAATCATTGAACATGCATATTGAAATTAGTCTTTCCATTTTCCCGATTTAATTATTTAATCATTTTATGGGTTTTCTAAAATTAATCCAACACTAAAATAAATAATTCCATAATAAGAAAATATCATGAAACAATAACATTCAATATCAAAATAGAACAAGTAAATTTATACGCATCATTCCATTCTCTTAAATTTCCTTAGTCCAGTTTATTATTATCATTATGAAAATTCATACCACTCACCGAATGGAAATAAATAGTATGATAATCTATTCGATTTATATACAATGGGACATAACTCATATCAAGTGCCTCAAAATAATGTTTTCAATTCTTTGTACAAATCCAATGTAATAAAGGATGAACCACGTATGACAACCTTGCTTTTTATTACACAATTAAACATAATTTATTACATAAACTTCATTTGATACGACATAAAAGATTGAGAGGTATAGTGTCATTGGGGTTTAGGATCATTACATAACAACTTAAAACATGAAAAAAAACATCTTTATTGAAAACTTCCTTTACGTTACCACTACATTCCCTCGTACTTAGCATTGCATGGGATAACTTGAAGACATGCATAAGAAAAGGGTGAGCTATAAAGCCCAAAAAGTGAATAAACACGGAGTAACATGAGGAATACAAAACTTATTAGAAAATAGGAATATCATTAGAGAACAATAGAAGAATAAACATAAAGGAATGATAAAGCACGATAATCATAACATGGAAATGTGGCAACAACACTTAACATGGAACTAACATGAGCCAAGGCGCATTGCACATGGAGCATGAGTAAATCCTCATTACACATGAAGAACGAGTAAAACCTCGTTTCATTTGAATTAGCATGAGTAAACACAAATTTAAAATGACTTATCATGATACTATTCTTAACCCAATGCATTGGAGCGCTATAAGGGCACACCCTTCTTAAACATTTCATTTCCTACATAAGTGTGCCACATGGATCATATAAGATGGATTCACAAAACATAATAATTTATTCGACTGTAAATTAATGTGGAATTCATACATGGAACTTTATAATCAATAAGTAAATGTGCATAAAGTTGATTACCCTTGATAGAGAAATGGGCATGGTATTCACTACACAATGGCATTGGCTTAGAAAATCGGTGCAATTTCGGCAGCGTAACAGCGTGACGTAAGAATTCATAAAAATAGATGATGAGAGAGAAAGGGGATCTTAATCATATATAAATGAAATGGACAGTAAGGGGGTAATATAGATACATGTCCCAAAAATTATAATGGAATTTTGAGTCATGATACAAAATAATTGCTTGAATGTAAAAGAAGAGTGAAATTTCTTTCCGAATTTTGGCATAGTAACGTGTGTACATGGGAGGAATTTAATGTGAAAGAAAGGGGTATCCCATCATTAAAAAATAAAGAGGGAAGTATGGGGGAGGTGAGAAACCATACCCCAACATTTATAATTGAAATTAAAAGGTCATAACAACATTATGAAAATTGGACAAAAATGAGAAAGGAGGAAAAAACGCTTACTTGGAAGTGTGCTTCCAAAGGCTTGAGAGAGGCTTGAGAGAGGCTTCTTGGGAGCTTGGGGCACCTTGGGAGGATTATAGAGAGAGTATGTAAGAGGTTGTATGAACTTCAAAGGCATTGAGTGAAGAGGAAGTGGGAGCCTGGGTGGGTTTATATAGGAAAGGTGAGAGAATTCTTTATTATTTAGGTTTGGGACACCGCACATTAAACTAATCCAAACCAAAAACCAGCCCATGGTTTTTGGAAAAGGGAAGTAAAAACCAATATTTCATAAGTCCAATGTCTAAACTTCTTAAAATAATGAGGTTTCTTATGTGGAGGTGAGTCACACTCCCAAGGAAATCAATTTAAAAAGACAAGATGTTTAATAAGCATTGAAGGTTCCATTAATTCTTTGTAAAATAAGTCAAACAAACCCAAAATCACATTATTTTAATGTTAAAACATATATTGTCTTAAAATAAAGCTTATTGTATTTTATAACATCCCTATTCGGTAATTATGATGTCATAAAACACATTATATATTTAAACAGTATTTAATTTTTACCCAAAAATTTGACTGTCTCAAAAAATTATGAAAAATTCATTGTTGGATTATTTCGATGCCATGATTCCAGAAATAATATTTATTTTATCTAAATAATTTTATAAATATGTTAATTTTCACTTTTAAAATATAAATCGACATTTATAAAAAAATTCACGGGTTTTGACAAAAATGGTTTTCAAACCTTAATAAAAATTACAATTGCATTCATAAAATTATAAAATCATTTATATTTAATAAAAATTAATTTAATAATAATAATAATAATAATTTATTAAAATATTATTTAATTCAAAAATCTATTAATTCATCTAAATAGATTTCTTAGTTGAATATTAACTAAAAATACTATTTGTGCTTTAAAACCCATCTACAAGGTAACAATAATAAAATGAAGGTATATTCATTATTATATAAAAAAATAATTCACATGAACATAGTGATAATTTCTTGTTACATAACCCATTATAACACCTGCATAAGGCCGAAGGGTAAGGTGTATGATGGTGACCGACTCTTGGAGTGGCTCAGATAAAATTGCTCGTGTGGTAATCTCTATCAACTTCCACTTCTCTTGTAGGCAGTTCTGCTCGAGCTTAACATATTCAAGCTTGGCATGGGATTGGTGAAGTGAAAATCCCAAAGTCGCAACCTCCTTTCCGAGATCTAACAAATGGGCTTCATATGGGGCACGTCTACTGGATAAGACCATCACTTCCTTTGTCTTAATAAGTTGGATTTGTTAAAGCCCTATATTTATACTAATCTTGCGATCACTGTTCAATGACTATATTAACAATGGTCACAATTATTAACAGTATTTTAAAATCCAAAAACATAAAACCAAAGAAGTTGAAATTTTATATAAACATTGTACATAAAGATGAATTTAATTTGATCAAGTTTTATTTCCATTAATTAATGTTTGGGCCGTTACAATCTTCCCCCATTAAAAAATTTCACCCTCGAAATTTCCTTTTCTCACACTAAAATAGATGTGGGTATGTCTTCTTCGTCATTTCCTATGATTCTCACGTTGCTTCTTAAAAATTTTGGTTTCGCCACAACACATTTACTATAATGACCCATACATTACATACATTTTTATTACTTCAAAATTGAAGCACACTTATTACAACATATAAAAAAACCATTAAAGGACCGTATAGGTATAATGTCTTTAGAAACTGGGAAACATAAACAACTGGTTCATAAATCATCTACAATGTATCCCTTTTATTTTATCATATCTTGATTCCCTTATGTAATATCTTACTTAATACCCTTCTTGTTAACTTGGGGAAAATAAAACATAGAAAAGGGTGAGCTCAAATGCTCAGTAAGGGTAAACAAGGGAAATATCAATCATATCATATTCATAAGAACATAACATTTTGAAAATATTAACCCCCAAAAGAGATCATAATATCATAACATGTTATAAATCAAGGTAGTGAAATGTAATCACAATAATCAAAACATAAAACATGAAACTTTGTGGCATACACACATAATCATATAGAATCATTTCTTAGTAGTCAAGACTCATTGACAAGACTATCCTAGCAGACAAAGTCCATTTCTGAACCGAGTTCACTCCTCGTTTCAGTCTTGTATCACTGAACCAGATTAACCTGCCATTCCAGCCATGTCTATCTCATGATATATATATCTTTACCCAATGAATTTTAGGGAGATATAGGTGACACCCATCTCATAATGATACCATTCTTATGTGTGCCACAAGATCATAAATCATACATCATGGCATAACCCATGTAACAAAAGTGGGATTCTTAAACATAATGCCATCATAACATAATCCATATAAGATAAAAGGACATCATAAAAATAATTCCATCATAACATAATCAAATAAATGTTAAAATAGGGATATAAATGGAACTCTATATTATCTTAGATGGAAAATAATTTTTATAAAATTCTTGAACTCCATTCTTGAGGAAAATATCCTTTCTACTTAAAAAACATTTTTCCTTTCTTAACATGTCATAAATTTTTTAACTAAATGAAGTTGATTAAAAATAAACATGAAAACTTGTAAAGGAATATTTATGGAAATAATGTTCTATAAAATCATAAAAATCCTTTTATTCCATATAAGTTAAAAAACATTTTTCTCGTACTTTGGCCGGAAAAGTCAAAAAGTACATCGTACTAAAAACGACAAAAGATTCCTTTCATATCTTTTACTAAAAACTAACAAATGAGTAAAATTGTATTTAAACAATTATAGGAGGATATAAATAATATTAAAAATTTAGGAAACATGGATTTGGATGATAGATATTCCCCAGTAAATTCTAAAGCTTAAACAAACTCGGATAAAAATGAGATTGCGATATTTTCACTTACCTTAGGTCCGATATGCTTCGTATGTATATGAAACTCCTGTATGATGATTTAAATAATGTAATTGAAGTATTAAAGAATCATATTTATTGTTTTTATATCATATATGTTCATATTATTAACTTCTTATTAATAATATTTCATTGCTATTTGTTATTCGGGTGTTCATTGCTTTATTTTCTTATGCGTGTTTTGTCGAATAAATTCTAATTATTATTTTTAGGTTATAGATAAATAATTTACATAATGGTATTAGTATTATATATATCATATTTTTTCATTAAATTCATTTATATAATCATTATTCAATGGAGATCATGTAGAATGAGTCGCACCACATCGTGGAGACGGTAGGCCGTACGAATGCACGAGTGATGATATCATTCCCATGTTTGTGGAATTGTATTGAAGTGAATGATATAATATCTCAGAAATAGTATCATGTCATAATAACCATATATATTTATTCTTTACACCATTATAACCATCCATGTAAGGTGGTGTTGGAAAAACAGATTACACCACAGCGTGGAGACGATATTCCATACGTACGCACGCGTGGTGATTTTGTTTTTCATAGGATGGATAGAAGGTGAAATAAGGTTGTTTCAAATTTATAATAACATATCAGTATATGAGTGATACTGATGTTATTAATTTATTATTAAACAAAAAAAGAAGAATAAGTAGAAGAAGAAATGAATTTGAAAGAATTGGTAAAGGATATTACCTCTTCTTTGACGCGCCTCTTCTAAACCTCCTATTAGGTCACTAAAGTTGGTCTTTGAAGAAGAATATAACCTCTATTATGTTTATAGGGATGTTGATAAGGGAAATGGGCAGGGTTTGGCCGAGATTGAAGGCTCAAAAATTGTGTAAAGAGGAGAGGGAGGAGGTGCCCTTTTATAAGGGAGGAGAGAGGCATCTTAGGAAAAACTTAAAATATTATTTTATAATAAAATATTATTTGGTTTTTAGTAGCTCCAAATTGATTTATTTCAAAGCTAAGGAGGGTATGGGTAGAAATACTCTCAACCAATAGGTTTTAGACAAGTTTAAGTTACTATTTTAACCTTATCATTTAGATTTAACTCTATGTTAAATAATTTAACTTTTACCATGTCTTCATGTTTTCTTAAACTATATGGTTAATAAACTTACTATAACAAGCCAAACGAATCCCAAGTAGTTAATTATTAATATATATAACATTATCTAAGTCATTTGGCCGAAACTTAAATTTTTAGGAATAAAATAACAATTAATAATTTAATATTTGTTTTAAAAACTGTTTTATATCAATTTTGACACTATTTGGTAATTGTTTTTTGTAAAACTCATAACAGCATGATTAGTTAGAATAAATTTAATTAAATCAATACTAACATGTTATATTAATCTATAAAATTAATTTAATTCATAAAAAGTCTCAAATTACATTTATTTGGGTTTTTATAATATCAAATATGTTAATATTTCATTAATAAGGTAATTACTGCATCATCATTGTGTTGTAAATAAATTAAATTATTTAATGTCTAAAAATTATAGATAAAATACCATTATGTATGAAATAATTTATTCTTTCTAATTAATATTTATAGTTAAATTTATCTTATGTATAACACTATATTAAAAATAGTTTTAATTATTAAACTTTGATTTTAACTCTTTTAACTCTTCTTTAAATAAAATAATAATAAGTGTCCTAATCTAATACAAGTGGACCTAAAGGGTAATATTTTATTATTAAGTTTTCTATATTTCGAATTAAACTTATCCAATAGAATTATGTCACGTGTTAGGGTAATAATAATATCATTTTTTACACTTAATTACCCTATTTTCTTTTAACTGTGGTAAATAAAAGTAAAAAGTTACAATTCACCAAAAATTATTTTTATCTTATTGAACAAAATTTTACACCTTAATATTAACCGTGTCTCTCCAATTTCTAAATTCAACTCACAGAAGCGGTAAAATTAAGTTTTATGTACAATTACAAATGCTCTTAGGTGGTGGGTAAAAGAGGGTAAAAAGTTCAATATAATTTTTATGTATCTATATTATTCTAAAATAACTCCAATGAATTACATTGAACTTATATAGGTATTATGTATCTATTTTTACCAAAAATAAATTTAAATAAAAAATTATTGTTTAAATAAAAAGTCAGTTTTAACCAATGACTCAGTGTATTCACTAATCATCAAAAATTGAAAGTTTTCAGAAAAATACAAAAAAATTAGCCTAAGCTAATTTCGATATTCCGAATCCAAAAATGACATCCATTTTGAAAGATAAAATTTATAAAATTTCCAAAAGCGGGTATTACTATTCATAACGACGAGTTTATATAATATTTTAATAACATATCGTTGTTTAGAGAAACTCGGTATTGCGTATAATGCAAGCTATCGATGAAGGTTGCTCTTGCGTGTAACGCAAGCCAAGACAGTGTTGTGTGTAGTAAAATATTCCTTTGGTGATTCATATAACATAATACATAAAATCAAAATATTTCCCATAAAATCTCAAGTGTTACAGAAAGAGTATTCTAGTGTTTCCTAATTAGAACTACCTAATATTCCCACCTGAAATCTCAACCTAATCGGTGTTGTAATGAAACGTGACTCACTTAGTTAAACCAAAAACAATAATTAAGAGGATAAGGGATTTGATGTAAAACATAAGTGAAATATTTATGAGTCAAATTATAGAAATCCAGTGGAAGAAAAAGTTATAAAACTCCCCCCCAAGAATGTGTAGCTCCCTCGAAATGATTGTCCACCGTTAACTCACCATTAAGAGGAGGAGGAGGCCCGAGTGGATCTTCTCTTTTATCATTGATCCTGCTATGAAGATAGGGGCTTGGATCACTTATTGGGTTTCAGAGAGGACTCCTTTGTGTTTATAAAATACCAAATCTTTTCCTCCGGGCCGAAATTACAAATGAGGTTCCTGAGGTATCATTTTATAGGCAAATTGGAAGGTGGTTTTGGGAACAAAGAATGTGTAAAACCACTTGACCCATTGTTTTCATTATGTAGAAATCTTTTTCTCTCTTTGGTAAAAACTAAAAATTTGTTTTCCCCACCTTTTGGTTATCTACACCGAATTTTTGGATTCATTTGGAATCCTACTACTCTAGATATGGACAAATCACAACACACAACTTTTGACTTTGTGCAAATTCAGTGTGCTAGACATATCAGGTCGGTTGGGACCCCAAATGGATGAATAAGGCTTTGGTTTTTTCATATTAATTATATAAAATTCAATTTATGTCCATCCCACCAAATTTCAGCCTATTGTGACGCATGTTTTAGTATTAGTGTGTGGTTTAATCCATTAGTGTGCTAGGATCCTGTGCAGTTTGGTCTATATTTCTTGATCTTCGTCATGAGCCCTCTAAATCACCTTTACCATAGACGAAATTATCAAAACAAGTAAAATTTATTTTTTTAATAATGATAAAAACAAATAATGGAATAAAAAATGAAGTGAAATTTGTTATTATTTTTATAATTTTTAATAAAAAACTAGTTTAGCAGAGTGGGGTAAGGGTGAAAATGAAACAGTGAATCATAGTGCAAATAATTCCCCTTTGGTGATCATGACCCGTAATCTTTCCCTCTAATTGGAGGGATATGTGTATAATACAAACAATACAATCATGGGTGTGAGATTTTCTACACATCTAGGGGTTTTTATTCACATCCCCTCTCTTTCATGGGGATAATAATGTCTGTTGATTTGGTCCTATATCATAATATGGGGTTGTTTTTGAAAGTTCGAAAAGACTTTGAGTTGATGACATACTATTTAGAGTATATATATGAGGAGTTGGATCCCAATGCCTTAGCCACACCATTGGTCCCACACATCCCACTAGTTCCTTAGTTTCAACATCTTCATAGTCAATGCCACTTCACTACACCATAGGTAGTGGTTGCATTACTATAGAGAATTTCATCATGTCGGAGATCCATAAAAAATATTTTAAGGTCAATATATAATATTTATAATTCCTTAAAGGTTCCCTTTACATCCCAAAAACTACCATGGAACCACCGACCACCAGTATTGCTTCCTCCCCTCATCATTCTACTATTGGGATAACTTCTGGCTCTATGCCAGATCCTTTCACTCTCACACAAAAAGATACCCCTGTTGAGAATCCACCTGAGTATATAGACCCTTCATCCCAATGGCCCTTCATTTTAGAGTTCACACATCATGGAAAGAGTCCAATTACCAATAATCCTTCAGAGGTTCCTTTTTTTATGCTTTTATTATATGTTTATCATATATTTAGATCTATACATCCCCTCTTCTAGCTCCTGAATCCATTCATCTAAATATGGAAAAACCGAATTCAATAAAAAAAATACTCATTTAGATCCATATATCACCATATCTTTCTCGTACCAACTTTTTACAACCAATTACTACTTGGGTGGCCGATTCTCCCTCACCTGCTACTATTCTTGACATAAACATGATGGGATAGTTGTAGCCACCCAATAATGTGGAGAGTTCCAAAAAATTTACAATGAGAGATTCTTTCTATTATTCTTTGTTTTTCTCTCAAATATACCAACTTTTATCTTATTTAGGCCCTTTTTTTTTCTTTGTGTTCTCAAACCCCTAATTTTGTATAAATTTTACATGTAATAGAATGTTTATTCATTTTTTTATGAATTACGTTCTTGCTTATCCTTATATTTTTCTTTATGAATGTTTCATGTTGTCTATATCCAGGAATTCCACTATCACATTTAATAAACCTTCAAGGATACCGTTCAGACTTCCCCAAGAGATCTATCATCATTCATCTGAGATTTATAGACCCCCGCCAAGGATCCATCTGTGAGTTGTGAGGCTTCTCCACCTATCACATGAATATTTTTCTCTATCTATTTACTAGGTATTCTAATCTATAAAGTTACCTTTGAATCTAGAAGATACTACCCCTTGTTATAATAAGAGTCTATAGACCACTAATCTGATGAACTGTATTCTAATTGATCTTTGTCTGTCTATCTAGATGAAGGCATCAAAGATAATTCTTAATGAGAAGAAAACCATGGTTTTTTATAGTCTGTAGAGTTTTATCCACGTTAGTTTAGGTCACTTAGTTTCTATGGGAATTTTATCTACGTATTTAATTTGGAAATTAATTTCAATTCCTCTAGTTCATATATATTTGAGAAGGAATTTTATTCCCCCTATATGCTACTGACTGATTTTATGCTTTTATCAATGAAATATATTTTGGACTCACCCCTTTTCCTAGTGTACGAATATTTTTCTCTAATATTTTTGTAGGTAGTTTCAAATTCACCCCACCTACCAGTTTTACCAAAAGAAAAAAAATCCTTTTTATGGAGAATTTAAATCCAGACACATTTTAATTTTTTTAATTTTTTTTATCTATTGTCACTTTCATTTCTCCAACCTAGATTTTATAATAGTGCATATATTGTTTCTTTTAAATGTTGTGGGGGGGGGGGAGTCTTCATCCTTACTAAATTTTTAGTATTAATTTTTCTTTCACTCATAAGTATAAGAGTTATTTTTGTTTTGAAGAATTATTTAAGTTGATAATTTAATTACACCCCTGTAAATAAATAATAATGTGTAGATAACAATTATTAAAGTATATTTTTTATTACTATTTATAATTTGAGCAGGATCATTGATTTTAGAATTTTATTTATGATTATGAATTCATGAATTTTTTTATTGATTGACCTATTACTTAATAGCCATTCCTTCATTGTTTTGACTTTTTATTTCTTATTACCATTCTTGAGGGTATTTTTAAGATATGCTTTCTAATTATTTTACAATCATATTTATTAAGAGACACTTGGGAGATGTAAACATATTAAAAAATGAAATATTTTCTTAACAAGGATATGAACTAAATAATAAAATTCATATGTGATTGAGGAATTTCTATTTTTATCCATATTTTCCTTTATACCTACCTATACATCAACCCCCACATAGCCTATAGATTCCATGAATGATCTTTTTAGATTGATCCACATTTAGAAAAAAATATATCCATTCCCACCCTATAATTTTGAATATTTTTGGATTTTCAATTGAATAAGTGTGTGAAAATGTCCATCTCTGCAAGACAAGAAATTATTACTATTGAGGAGAAATTTAGAATTATTTTCAATGGATATATGGGACATGGTTTGTGATTACTTGAGATTTACTTTTTATTTTCCAGTCCTTTTGAGATTTATTTGTTTATCATATTCCCACCTACCCTTATCTCTAGTTTAATTTTTCTTATAATGTAAAGTCTATATGATGGATTATATTATTTGATATTATAGAGTGGAGATGTTAGGTCCAATGTAGTTTTACATATAAGAACATGTATTTAGGGAATGCTCGTAACTATAGCATTATTTGTTACATGAGTGATGAGATAAATTTCATAGTGTGGTAAATAAAAAGATGGAATTTGGCATCTAAGGAGCAATTGAGTAATTTCTATTAAAGAGAGGTGGAATTCAAATGAGAAACTTGGAAATGTTTCATGAAATTTTTTATTTTTTTGGATTATTAGTGAGGCAAAAAAAAGATGAAACTTGTTTTAATTTGTGTGATTGTAATGATTCTTTACTATTTAGAATTAGTTCCCTTTGAGATTATTGTTTAGATTCTCATTTCTTGAGGACAATAAATTGTTCAAGTTAATGTGGATTTTATTAGTTAAATATTTATTAACATTTTGGGTCTAATTCATCTTATTTTATACATCCTTATTTCTATTATGTTGTTATGCATGGATAAAATTTCCAGATAATTGGATATTATAGAGTGCGAGGAATGTTCTATTGAAATATTTGGAATTGAAAAAGATTTATGATATGAATACTCCATTCACAATGTGAAGTTCTAATGATAGGAATGACGAAAATATCAAAATCAATCACTTAATACATGAACACCATTCAACCTATGTACCTATGGGACCAGGAAAACTCATGATGTGAATAATATTAACCATATAAATGGATTTAGGTCAATCCACCAGTCAACCATCATAAATCCTATTAATATACTAGGAATGAAACCCGATACTTGAATAATGGGAGATCCAAGCCACAAAACACTTTCAATTTACCAGTCATTATGCAATCCAATATTTATGATTTAATTATTTAGAAATATACTTTTATCCAAAGAGTTTAACCTCCACTAAGAATGTGAATCTCATTCATGCTATGAGATTTGTTTTCCTATTCAATTCTAGGTACAATAAAATTTTTGTACACAAACACATTTTCAATTTTATCTCATTTTTTTGTTCTTCCCCTATTATCTCAATGTTGGAGACTCATCACCTACTTTTGTTACTCAAAACTAATTTTATTAAAATTTAAATTCCCCTAGAATTTGTTACTTCTTATTTCAGGTAATCCTTGTTGATTTCAATTGTTTATGTTTTAAGATTTTCTTACTATGTTGTTTACTTCCTGTTATTTATTGTGTCATGTAATAAAATATAATCTTACCATGCTTAGCTAAATTTTTTAGGGTTAGGTATCAAGAGTAGTGGAATTATACGTTTAATAAACCATTAATTTTAACTTGAGTTATCAAATTAAGTAGAAATTATATTAATTAATAAATTCTATCTCATCCATTTATATGAACCAGATATAGGGAATTGTAAAGAGAGTAACTATAATACAATTGGAAAAAATTGAGTTAAGACTAAAACCATTGAATTGTTTTCTACTCTAGGATTTATTCTTAATGCATCTACTATGATGAAAATCTATGGACTAATGAGTCTTCGTTAGTCAAGCTAGAACAAATTCATTGGAGAAAATTCAATTGGTGACCCTCGAATTACCTTTCAGCCTATAAAATTATATCATCATAGGATCCAATTTTCTCCAAATACCGTTTCTTCCCTACAGATAATCCCCATTGTACCATTATTCTACAAACAATACAAGTAGTGTAATTTGGGAATAAAATCATCAATTTAAAATTTTACTACCCCATATGGAAGTAGAAACACATCATGGGTGGACCACATTCTATCTAATAAAAAAAATATAAAATCACATATCTGTATGGATGGACTACCATCTCCATAAAGTGATATAGTTCATTTTTCTTCACCTCCTTATGTTGATAGTTCTAAAAGTGTATATAATGAATAAATGTAGTATTTATTAAATTATTAGAACTATTAATTTGTTGAAAATATGATGATAGTGTAAGTATCTACATATCTGAATCAAAAGATATGAGGAAAACAAAAATACTGACACTTGAATATCGATTATAAAGAAGAATTATTAAAAAATGGGTAATAATTTTTTTTAGGGGAATTATATGTAGTAATATAATTATTTATTTTATTCTATTATATATTTTTAATAAATATAAATTTATTATACATGATTTTATATATTATACATGGCATGTTAGGTCTTGAGGGAAGAGTTTATGTTACAATCCTACTTTTAAGTGGGATTTTTTATGTTTCAATTTCCATTTGGGGATATTATTTTGTCTTTATTTATTAAACCACATTAATTTTATTTTGATATATTTATTCATGAAATTTTCAAGTATTCATTATATTTTCCTCTCCTTGATATTCAAAAAACTAAAATATTATTTTGAATAAATTCTTATTTTTTTCCTTATTTTTGGTTTGGAATATCTTTCATCAATATCCATGTTCAACGAAATTGTTTTTTGTGAGTTATTTCCTACTTTTAAATGATTAAAAAGTTATTTTTATACTACAATTTTATTTCTTGAAAAATTATTAAAAGGAATATTTTCAAATGTTTTATGTATGAATCACTATTGAATTTTTTATAAATTAATAAAAGAATGTTATTTAATGTTTACAACCCATGTGTATTTTCTTAATCTCTTGTCCATTATTCATTACCAATATTAGTTAAATAATTTCCATAATTCTTAAAAGATAATACCATTCCAGTTCTATGTAGAATTTTTAGTTTTTTAATAGATACAAAAATATGTTTTCTCTTGTGTTTCAAGAAAATTTATGTAGATTTCATAAAAGTATTTTTACTCTATGTCAATATAATTTGAGGATAGATATGTTTCACTAGGTATTTGATCATATGGTACCATGAAATTCATTTCTGTACATGGATTATGCTGATGATTTTCTAGTAATGTTTTATACAAATCATTTCTATCTCACTAGTTAATTAAAAAATATAAGAAAAATGTATTATCATATATTCTTGTGGAATATATATGAATTGAAAATTATTATTAAATTGGTGGGTCTATTTTATCCATATAATTAATTTTCACATGTTTTATATCTTATGAGATAAAAACGGTACATAATAGGTTTTACAAATCCAGGGGTACCTAAGAGGTTGTTCTAATCTCAAGAGGGTATAATAGTGATTATCCCAATCCCAAGAGGGTGCACACATGGCTGTACAAAGCCTAAGAAGGTAGATGGGTAGTAATTCCAAGCCAATTTTGTGATGAAATTCATCAAGTGTAACCTCAAAATATGATTTCTATATTTATGGGAATGATGTGTGAACCCAATTCTATATAGGAATGTATCTAATTTAATTGTCTTGGTAGTGATCCTTGGTACTTGGAAATATTCTATATTCTTAGGTTTAATTTAATTACCCCAAATATAGTAACCCAAAGTCAATAGTTACTTTCTTAATTTTCCACTATATATAAGGTATCACATCCCAAAGGACTGAATAGATTATTAGTCTTCATAAACAAGATAATTACATTAATTTCACATATATTTGAAAACATAAAACACAACAAAATATTTTATCTGAGAAAACCCTTTTCTACTTAATAGATCCCTATATATCATTCATTAATCACTTCCTGGTATCCTATAGAAGGTAAAACAAAATAAAGGGGTGATATCAAATGCTCAGTTAGGGTTTGTGTAAAATGGAAGCCACTATGAATTAATAAGTATAATGAATATGAAAAAGTAAATAATAAAATAATTCCATTTATCCAACATCTTGATCATGAAGAATGACATGGATACAATAAATGATGACAAAATAATTACATATAAATAATCACATGACCTAAAAACTTAACCTTGGATATTCTAAAAAATAGAGTAATTACATGAAAAATTAATAACTAATATCATAATAAGATAATTCATAATATTGAACATCTGAAACATATTTTCAAGACTTATTACATTGTTGTTTACATCAGTGGGTAGAAACCTATCTAATTAGGACAACTAATTTGTATCACGGGACATAAGGGCTATTTTATTATACACCCCTCCCACCACTTAATATGTATTCTGAATTCCTCATATGAAAGGGGTAAAAAATAATCAATATAAGCAATCATATTGAAAAAATATGATATGGAATATTAATACATACCCCAATAAAAAATCATAATCATAAACCATATAGTGTTAAATGGCGAATGTTGTTAAAAATGTGTATCTCAAGTTAGATTGATGATAAAACATCTAGATAGGTAACATGGATGGTATAAATAAAACACCTTCCCATTATTTCAAAATTATAATAAGGGTTTTATGTCATTGATGAATATAAATACCCTAAATATGTCCCGATTTTTTATATGAAAATAACATTTTCACTTTTGATTGAATTTTTTATTCAAAAAGTTCACAAAATTTTATAAAAATAATTTTCTTCCAAAATAACATTTCGAAATTATAAAGGGATATTTATAACATTGAAAGGCCATGATAGTAGAAAATCATGTTCATTCCATAAATGTTAAAACAAATATTCCTTTCATATTTTCAGTAAAATCCAAATAAACATAGTTTTGATAATGACATTAATATTAATTTCAATTTTTTTAAAGTCATAATGGTTAAAAAATATCTGATAAATCATCTTTAATAGGTTAAATAAATTTTGAACACATTTTTAGAAAAAAATTATTTCAAAAGAAAATAATTTTCAACCGATGGGAGAAATAAATTGGAATTTATTAAAAACATTTTCTCAATCAATTTATTTACCAAAGATAGAAATTTTTTGTTATTAATTGAAAATTTAATTAATAACCATAGGATAATAAAATTAATTTATTTTATGTTATATCATATAATTTCCCATGGGAGAGTTAAACATAGACAGTCTCAAGTAATAATTATATTGTGAAATAGACCCTTTGCACTTTGGTAACTTCTGAATCATAAGCCCCATGAAAGAAATAAATTGAAAAAAAATTAAATACCATGAAGAAAAAATAATTCAAGATATAAATTATTAAAGGGGTAGTATATACACAGCAAAAAATAAATACGTGGTGAATATAGATTATGTCTCATAGAAGTAAAAGTGAGAAGATAAACACTTACCTCAAATTTAATTTTTTTCAAACATCATCAAGTAAATTAAATAATAAATATAAGTTTATTATAAATATATTATATAAACATAATAATATATTTCATTAAATAAATTATTTAATTATAGTGTTTTATCACCTGTTTATTATCATTTCTTAGTTAAAATAACTTTTTTATTTGTTTTTTATGAATATTTTGGTCTGATAATTTTACTTCTTTTATATCGATAATGGTTCCATAATATCTAGAATTTTAAACATGAGGTAAATATAATATATATTCCTTATATATGTAATTACATTAATATATAATAGATAGTGATATAAAAAGGACTAGACCATTCATGGAGTCAGTAAGCAGTACATATACATAAACATTGTTCCCATTTTTCTTGAAGGATGGAATGAAAAAAATTACTGTTAATTAACTATTAAATAATAATTATAATGTTATATATATAATTTATGTTAATAAAATCTTTCCTTATTACCATCCATGTAAAAATAAAATGAAAAACATTTTAAATCGCTATGTGGATGTGGTAGTCCATACATACACCTGAGCGACATTAATGTTTTTAAAAGGATTCAAAGGTAAGAATTTAGATGTGATATCAAAACTATATAAATATAATAATTTCATATATATAATATAAAATGTTAAATCCATCATTATATCCACCCTTTAAAGGTGTTGATGGAAAACAAATTATATCTGTTCATAATATGGTATTCTTCTGTGCACATGATCGATAGTTTCATTTCTCATTCAATGGAAGTGGAGATTAATATGAGTTATTAAATTATTATAATAACATCTTTGTATAATGGGTATAAATTTTTTATTATATTAGCATGGTTTAAGATGATTTTAAGGATGTGGAATAATAAATAAAACAAATACGCACGTTTAAGAGATTTACCTCTTCTCAAGAGAGCCGCTTTAGGTTTATCCCAAAACCATTCAAATGATATCATAATTATAAGATATTTTGGTAGGTATTTTCTAATATAAGTTTTTTAGTTAGTGTAAATAGGGGAGAAGAGGGGGTGGCCTTTTATAAGTGAGGGAGAGAACACACCTTTTTTTTGAAAAGACAAAGTGATTCCTAAATTTTTATCATGTATATAGCCTCCAAATAAGTCATTATAGAACCTTACAAGTTATAAGGTTGAAATAATACCATAAAATGGGTTTTGGACAAGTTTATATCTCATTTTTACCATTATCTACTTAGTTTGACATCATAATAAACCCATTTTAACGTTAATTACTGTAATTAAATTTTTATTTTTTTATTATTCAATATGGTAAAAAATAATGTCCAAATTATTTGATGACTTTAATTATTATTAATAAAATTATGGAAGAAATATTTTTAAATTCAATTAATATAAGTGGAAGAATACAATTTAAAATTAAACCCATAGGCACATTGAAAAAGTAGGGTTTCTGAAAGAAAATGGTTAAAATCATAAAATGTTTTTATATCATAATTCAATATGAAATTGATTCCAATGAAATAAATAAGTTAAATTTTAATATAATCTATTTAATTTTAATTTAAATCAATTTATAAATACAATTTATCCATAAAAATAATTTAAAAAATGGATGTTTTTAATAAAAATTAGTATTTTTCACTATTCATCAAAAATTAATATTTTCAAAAAAATCACAAAAATTCACCCAGATATAATGTTGAAATATAGAATTAAAAAATGAAAATTTGTTTTTCAAATATTTTTTTAATATATTGAAAAAAAATTATTTTGAAATTATGTGTACAAAGCACAAGTAAACTGCCTTTTATAAAATTATAGTCTTTGTGAAAAATTTTCTTCTTTCTTTAAAATGGTTCTTATATTATTTATAAAAAAAATATTACCATTGAATTACTTTTATACATGTGTAGAACATATAATTTTTATAATTTTTTAGTTCTATTTATACCCACAATCTTAATAGTTGCAATGGTTATGTTTGAATAATAATTTTTTAATAGAGTATCACATTTCTTTTAAATAAGGTGTTGTGGGAATCACAAGCTATCAAAGTGATTATATTTAAATAAAATTAAATATATCATAACGTATCAGTGTGTTATATTCTCTTTTAATCTATTTTTTTATCACACACACTGTTGAACAATATGGTTGTCTTTCAGAATCTCATGGAGCTCTATACTACCCCTTAAAATAAATTATATCCTCAAAATTTAATCTCAATCATGGTAATACAGGGTTTTAAATTTTAAAATAACTTTATTGTAAACCAACATTTTAAAAAGGTTTAAATAAAATTTCACTTATTAAGAGAGAAACATAAGTACAAAGGTTATCCATAATAACACATTACTTGGTTTATGTGTTAGTGAACATTATGGGGAAATGAAAACATGTGCATGAGAGAGAATAATAACATCCAAGGATTGATTTTGAGTGATAGAGATCATTAATTAAAAAAATGAGAATGGTCTATAATATTTCAATTCCTCAAAAAAAAAATCTATGATTAGTCAAAGGACTCTTTGATTCATCATAAATGAAGATACTATGGTAATATTTTTGTTCGAAGATCATTTTCATGGAGTTGTGTAATTAATTTACCATCTAGGCCGATAAAATAAGAAAATATACTTAATTCATTTTATTCTATTTCATAGGAACAATTTCATCCTTTAGTTGTGCTTCGATCAATTCCCACATTATTTATTATTCTAGGAAATTATTATCAAAAATTAATTTTTATCCTTGAAGTAGTTTTATCATATAATTTGAATGAATAGTTAATCCCCATGTTTGTAGATATTTTCTAAAACAAAAATATTTTTCACTAGTTTTACAATAAAAACCATTGTTCAACATTATCCATTCCATTTATATTTTTCATTAAGACTCAAAAAAAATATGTCTGAAAAATTCAATGTATAAATTTTTTGAAGGAAGTTTACTCAATCAAAATTATATTCCCCAAATAATATAAAGTGGATTTAAATTTCTATTCCAAATATATAAATACATTTATCGCCATAAAACCTTAATAAAAACAAGAATTATTCCAAAAATAAAATCTTATATTGTCAAATATATTCCCTACATCCAATCACACAATAAACTTTTGTAATGATAACATATTGCATCAAACCACTAACTAATTTAAGGGTCACCAATACTATCACATAAACTCCTCTTTATCATTATTATATCAAGATCAAAACATATTAGAGTTTCTCTTCCATAAATCATGTGTTTTATTAAACTATTTACTTTACACTAAATTAATTTTCTTGGTACCATTTAACAGATAATTTTAAATCCTTAAATAAATTATACTATAGTAAAATTTTTATACATTTTATAACACTAATAACCATAATTTCATTGATAAAAATACCCATATAAAATAATAATTCAATCAAAACATAAGGACATTAACCATTCCAATTCATTTATAGTAGTAGAATAATATTAAACTTGATCACTTTGCTTCTTTGGTGGTATATTTCTTTGTATCTTTGGGAATTCGTTTTTATGGTTACCTATCTCCTTAAATTAGAAGTGTTGAACATTGGAATATTTATTCATTCCTTTTTATCCATGATAATGATGAACTATCTATCCAAACTTATCACAAACTACTTTTGTCATCAATCATGTTTTAGGGAGTTTCATTCATCAATTATCACCTTTAAGAAAATACACCTTTCCCTTATTCCCTTTATCCTTATTTTTATCTTAGTTTATCTACTTATATTACTTCCCTTTAAAGCCATAAGACTTTAAGAATTATTTCTATGTGATGATACTATGTCCTCGCATGATGAGAATTTTCGGGAGTCTAATTACCTATAAAGGATTATATTTAGCCCATAAAATTAATAAGAAATATATCACTTTGGATTGTGTATATAGTCCATAATATACCTTTTTAACCTTGTAATGTTGGTTTAATACTTATAAACATTTTTCATCTTTATTTTGGCTTTGAATCAGAAATTGTATCTCCATATCTTCTCATTGCACAAGGGGAAAATACTTTTCTAGGAAGAGTACCTTAAAATACTTCCATTCCATGTTTTTAATATATTCTTGAACCTTAGTTTTTTTAATTAATAGCCACCACTGATCCAAATCCCCTAATAGATGATTAATATCCATGAGAACCTACTCCCAATCATTACTTCCAAAAGAGAGAAATATTTATCTATAAAGAACTTATGCATTTATCAAATTCAAATGGATTTGTTTTCCCATTGATAGATGTGGGGTTTTAATATATAAACCGATCTAATATTGTTACACTTCATGGTGGATCAGAAGGATTGTCCATACATGGAAGGTTATTTCTTATAACCAAAGTCATCTTCCCCAATATGGTTATAATTTATTCAGTTCCAGCTATAACTCTATATCCATCTTTATTATCTTTCCTAGTAGGGAAATCCATGCATGGGTTACGTGCATTGATTAATATAAATTGAAATAAAATTAAGCATGACCAATCTCATAATCATAAACGTTGTTTCTTTGGGAAAATTTTCAAACCCTATAATATTATCAAATCCATCATAATTATTTATTAATAAAATGTTAATTAACTAAAGAATATCCCCAAGTAATTTCTAACCAAGTGCATAGTTAGTCCCAATTTCATGTACTAGGCAATACTCAAGTCAACCCTGATGAGACTTTTTTATAGTTATTACCAATAGGAACATCTGTACCAGAACCAATTTCACTTTTAATATCCATACAAGATGTATTTATACGAAATGCACATAATATCTACCTTACAGAAAACATTATTATTTTATTCTATACTTAGAATTATCATTCAAATAAGTCATAGGGTTATATTAAAAAATATAAATATTCAAAAATTTAGTTCTCAATGTTTAAACTGAACTTAATCGAATACTAAATATAAAGTTTTAGACTCTAGAAATAGAGTTCCACCAGTTAATTAATTACTTTGGCGCTAGATACAAGGTATCACATACCAATGAACCTAATATTTTAGTATTCTTTGTAAATTAGATACATAATTGAATTTCATATTCTTTTGAAAACATTAAATACAATATAGTATTTTCTTTGAGAATTCAATTATTTCCCAATGCATATCCATTCATATAATTAATAAACCACTTCCTAGTATTTTGAGGAAAATAAAAAATATAAAAGGGGTTAGTTTGAATTCTTTTTAAGGGTATATATATAGTATAACCTATCATCAATAAAAAAATAATCAATATTGAATGAATAATTACTGAAACACATTCCATTTAATCAATAACATGAACATAAAGAATAATATGGATGGAATAAATTATGATCAAATAATTTCATATAAATAATAACATGAGATTGAAATATTACCATATATATTCTAACTAATCAAATAATCACATTAAACATTAATAAATAATCTCATAATTTGGTAATGAATAATGATAAACATAAAAAATATACTATTAAGACCATTCATAAGAAAATATAAATTTTTGGGTAGAAACCCATCTAATTTGGCCCACTGATTTGTCTCATGGGACCTATCAACACATCAAGGGGCTATAAAATTCCAAGAAACACTGATAACATAATAATTCCAATGTATTACTAATATAAAGGGAGTGAAACATAATCAATATAAATAGTCATATTGAAAAACTAATTTATGAAATGTTAATACATACCGCATTTATTAAACATAATTATAAACCATCTAGAGCAAAATAGTGAATATAATAAAATTATATATCCCCATCCAAACTGGTCATATTTTTTTTTGTGAAATAATAAGGATGGTATCAATATAATATTTCCCTATTGGATCATAAGTGTAAAAAGGTTTCATGTTATTGATTAAATAAAATACCATAAAAATGTCATTAAATGCATTTTTGAGTAAAATTTTCTTTTTAAATTTGAAAATATTTTTAATACTGAAATTTCACAAAATATTTTGAAAATAAGTTTCATTGAAAATAAACTCTAAAACTTATAAATTCATATTTTAAGAAATAAGTGTTAATGATAGTGTAAAATTCGTTAATTTTTTATAAGTTAAAACAAAGATTTATTTAAAATTTTCAGAAAAATACCTCCCCACATTGTTTTGAAAAAGACCTAAGTATTCTATTACTAAAAATTTGTAAAACACCACCATTGGTAAAATTTTATTTTATAAATCATTAATAACATATTTATTTTTTAAAACATTTTAAGAAAACATGTATTTTTATGAAAAAATATTTTCGACTAATGGGAGACATAAATTTAGATTTTCTAAAAAATATTTTATCATACTTTTTAATAACCAAAAAGCAATAAATTGTATTATTACTTGAAAATTTTATGAATAACTGGAGGATAAGAATACATTTTTATTTTAATAAATATAGAATAATTCCCCCATGGTATACATAAACATAAATAATCCCGAGTAATGGTGAGATTCTTAAATAAACCTTTACCTCATTGTTAGCTTCTGAATCTTAATCCCCATGAAAGAAATAACATAAAATGAAACAATAAATACCATGAATAAAAATTAATTCATGTTATAACATATCAAACGGTAAATATATTCACCACCCAAAAAAATAATTACTGAATAGGGATTATGTCTCATATATCGAAAAGTTTGATGAGAAATACTTACATATTGTCGGATTTACATCATTCGTGTTCAAAAATCCTGAGTTATAAATTTATATTTACTACAAATATTTTTAAAAGATATAAAAATATATTTCATACCAAATATGATTTACTTATAGTCCTTTATCACCTATTTATAGATATTTCATTGTCAAAATCATAGTTTCAGGTGATAATTGCTATGTTGTTCATGTATGTTTTAGTACAGTAATTTTCTTCCATTTACATTGATAATGGTTCCATAATATGTTAAAGTTTAAACATTATTTAAATATCATATATATTAATTATATATGTTATTATAGTAATATAAAAAATATATAGTTAAAAAAATGGATTACATCATCCATGGAGATGGAAAGACGTATGTACGCAAGAACACAATTTCCATTTTTCTCCAAGGATGGAAATAAATTATAATTGACCATTAGGAATGATTATTATGTTATGTATATAATTTTTTAGTACAATCTATCATTATTTTCATATATTTAAATGTAAAAATAAAAACATTTCACTTTTCTATATGGAGGTAGTAGTCTATATTCACACACGTGTGGCATTATTATTTTCCAACAGATTGGAAGTTAAGAAGTGAGATAAAATATTATAATTATAGAAGTATAATAATATAATAAATATTCTCTAAATAGTTTAAATACATCTTTATATGATGCCTTGAAATGTGGATATGGAAAATGAATTTGACTAGTCTATGAGGTGGAAGATCTCTGTTCAAAGGATTGACATATTCATTTCCCATTTGATGGAAGTGGAGATGAATCTGGTCAATACCATAAACATAATAATGTATTATTATGTTTGAAATATTGGTTTTCTTATATTATCATAGTTGAATATTATTTTTGAGAGGCTAAATAATAAGTAAAACAAATACACATGTTTAAAATAATTTCATCTTCTTTAGAGAGACTCTTTAGGTTTATTCCTAATGGATTATTTAGAGAGATTCCTAATAAGAATAATCCCTCTAGTATGTGTGGAAAAAATCCAGGAATATATTTGGGGTGGTCGTGGCTAAACTAGATGGTTTTGGAAGTATGATGAGGGAGGGGGGAGTTATATACTGGATAGGACACACATGGTTGTTTTGAAATGATAAACTGAAACCCACATTTTTTTTCTTGACATAAGCCACCAAACTGCGTGATTCTTGAAACTTATAGGTTAAAAGTGAGAAAAGAAACTCTTACCTCAAGTCCAATTTCATGCATATATGTTAAAAAATTCTTTATAATAAATTTAGTTTTATTATAAATATAATAAAAACCATAATAAAATATTTCATACCATATAATATTACTTATTGTGTTTTATCACTAGTTTATAAATATTCTTTTAAAAATGCCTATTTTGGGTGATAATTGCTTCATTTATTATGCTTTTTTGGTTGAATAATTTTAGTAGTTTTACATTAATAATGGTTCCATTATATCCATAATGTTATACAGGATGTAAATATCATATATTTTCATTATATTTACTATTATATTGAACAATAACAGTTATAGATATAAAATGGATTATACCGTTCATGGAGATGGTAAGCCGTACGTACGCATGAACACCTTTTCCATTTTTATTAATGGATGGAATGAATAGAAAATAAATGTTGATCCAAAATTATTGAATAATTATTTATTTTTATATATAATTTCAGTTAATCAAATCCATCCTTATTACTATCCGTAAAAAAATAAAATGAAAAACATTTCCCATCGTTACATGGAGGTGGTAGTTTACACATACTCATGAGAGACATTATTGTTTTTCTATGGATTTTAACTTAAGATTTTTTTGATATTATAATTATATAAGTATAATAATTTCATAGATATCATACAAATTAGTTAAATCCATCATTAAGTCCATCCTTCAAAGGGGGTGATTGAAAATAAATTATATCAGTTCGTAAGGTGGTAGTCTATCATTTTAATTTCCAATTTGATGGTAGTGGAGATGGATATATGTTATTATATTAATATAATAAAATTATAATATATTTGGTATAAAAGTTTTTTAATATTATCGTAGTTGAATACGATTTTTAGGATGTGAAAGAATAATTAAAACAAATATGTACATTTATGAAATTTACCTCTTCTCTGTATATCTTCCATAGGTTTATTACTAAACTATTCATAGGATATCTTTCTAAAAAAATAAGGCCTATTAAATACATGTAGTTAATTAAGTAAGAGATTTGGGTGGTGATTGCATTATATAATGGGTTTTGGAAGTTTGAATATGGGAGGAATGGGGTGTCCTTTTATAAGTAAGGGAGCGGACAAACCTGAAATTTTTGAAAAGAAAAATGGATTCCTATGTTTTTATCATGAAAACAATCTTTCAAATCGATAAATATATTACTTTAGATGATATAAAGTTGTAATATGTCTGTATAATGGGTTTTGGAAAAGATTCTATATTATTTAAAACCTTATCTTCTTATTTTAACCTATATGTAAACCCGTTTTTACTTTAATTGCAGTAATTATTTTTTATTGTTTTTACCAATAATTATTGTAAAAATTTAAGTTGAAATTATTATAAAATATTAATTATTCTTATTTAAATCATGGAATCTATTTTTTTTTAAATTCAATTCCTATAATTTATAGAATCCATTTTAAAAATAAACATGCGCATGCATCAAAAAAATGATTTTTCCAAGGAAAAACATTAGGAAGTTTTAAAAGTTTTTATATAAAAATTAATTATAAAATTGATTCTAATGAACTAAATTAGTTAAAGTTTAATATAACTGAACTAATTTTACTTTAAAAAAAAAATTAAAATAAAATTTAACCTTCTATATAATTTAAATGAAAAGGCATTTTTTAATAAAAATTGATATTTTTTACTAATCATCAAAATTTAAAATTTTCAAGAAATTAGAAAAATTGAACCAAAAATTAATTTGGATTAATGATTTCAAATTTTTTTCTTACTAAAATATAAGTTATATAAAAGTAAAAAAATTTATTTTAAATTATTCTTTCAAAGCACGATTAAACCCACTTAAAGAAAAATATGGTTTTTCTTAAAACATTATTTTTCTTTAAAATGTTTTTTATTTTATTTCTCATAAATATTTTTCCTTTGAATTTATTTTTTAAATGTTTAAAATATAAAATTTCATGATTATTTTATAATGGTAATGTTTAAATAAAAATATTTTAATAGAGTATCATATTTCATTTAAACAGCATGTCACGTGCATCACTGGCTATCAAAGCGATTGAATTTATTTTAGAATAAATTTATTACAAAGTCTTAGGGTGTTATATTATCTTATATGCTTCATATTGCATATCATACTTTATATCTAACATGATAATACCGTTTTAAAATATCTAGGTATTAAATTTAAGAGACACTTTTATGCCACATATTTATGTATCATATTTTCTATCATGGATCATGATAGATTATTGATGACCCCACACTTTTATAACTCTTGTATACTATTGTGAAAATGAATTATGGTGTGGCTCATGTTTTAGGGTTTATGAATTATTGGGTATGATCTAAAAAGTTTTGATGAAGTTCTCATTCCCTTAATCTTATCTCATGCTCGCATATACTCATCGATTGGGATCTACTATATTTAACATTCCTGAGCATATAATCTCACTATTTCTTATGTTTCAATTCCCCTAAGTTATGGATAAATGTTTTAGGAATCAATTTTATAAGAAGGGTAATATATGAGGAAAACTTTTTGGGTTCTATTGAATATATTTCATAAAATTACTTGACTATTAATCTAGTCTTTAATAATATTAAACCTTTAATGCTATAGGGAATGAATTATTGTCAGTTGCATGGAATATTCATATAAAATTATGAAATATTTATGTATTTTATGCTTAGGTCACCTCACACCCAACAATTTTACTACATATATTTTTACTTCAAATAAATACTATATGGAATAACTTGTTTCACATTCAAGACTGAACTATAAAGAATGGTAATACATTTTTTTGAGATGTAAAGTTACTATAAAACCTAATGATTAATACATTATGAGAATTCAATTTGAAACGTAATTAATATAATTAAAAGTGTAATAAAACCACATGTAAATAAAAATACCATGAACATAAAATTGTCATCCTTTTGGTTTTTTATGAAGATTGTCACTCAGATTTCTATAATATAAATATGAAAAATAATTATAAATATAATAGACATGTTGATAGGGAAGTGACTAAATAGAGTAAAAGAACTATGTATTATATGTAATGCTATATATAAGACAGATATATGATAACTAAATACATGTATGTTGGAAATATGATCATTGTACATATATTCAGTGGGTATATCCAATTGGTAATATATGTAATTAAGAATAATATATTAAATAAGAATAAATAATGGAATGAACTAAACTGTATCTGATAAAAATATTTTATTATAAGAAATATATATGTTATTATATATATATATTATTCTTAACATATTTTTAGGATTATTACTAATTTTTTTTATTGTATGTATAAAATCTAAAGAAAATTTTTCTTTAAAATGGATTTATAAAATAAAATGCTTGAAAGATGAATAGTTAAATTTAAGAAGATATTGTTAAAATTATTTAATTTTTTAAAGAATTATTTTTCTTAAGTGTTGGAAATTTTTAACATAATAAATTTAATTTAACACTTATAAATTTAATATAAGTTATCTAATAATAAAAAAATATATTATCAATAATTTAATTATAAATTGAATTGAAATTGGATTAAGAACACCTAATGTTTAATTTTTTTTATAAAACCATTTTCAAAATATTTTATGCATTAATTTAATATTCAAATTTAACTTATTTAGAAATTTAATTAAATTAAATGGAATCAAAATCAAGAATAATCATGTCCAAATTGGATAATATGGGTTATCATATATTGCTAATAATTTTTTTAATGTGGTAAATAAATTAAACAATATAAAAAGTTGTAAATTAATGTGGATAGAATTTCAGTGAGTTAAAATTATTATTTTTTCATTATATAAGTTATATTTTTGGTTTGGGATTAAAAAATAAATTTATTATCAATATTTACACACCTAACTTACCTTACTCCCATTTGATTCTATATTTACCCTTCACTCAACTTAAGTTTCCAAAATGTATCCCTCATTTTCATATATATCTATATATATCTTCTTAACCTAATCATAATCACTCTATTAAATTGAAAAATAATCATTAATACATGGTCATTTTCCATCTCCTACGTCCCTTTAATATTTTAGGAAGGTTTTTAGTTTCAAGAAGAAAACCTAAATAATTCATTCCGAAGGAAACAATGTTGAGAAGGTATGGATTTATTACGAATGTATATATGTTTTTCTTTATATTTTAAATAATAATATTTTCTATAATATTTATAAATATCTTACTACTCTTTAATTATATTATGTCAACATCATTATTCTTATGTGGAAATTATACTAATATTACACAACGATATACTCCCACAAATTCATTAATATGAAAAGTTCTTTTTTGGGTTGGTTCAACAACCAACCTGAATTATGCTATATCTACTTCATTGTGAATATGAATTAATAAATTAATAATAGAAATATATGATATTAATTTTTAATATATTTTGTGAATATGGTTATATAATGATGGAAAAAATTGTTGATTATTTTAATTTAAGTAATGGTTATTGGTAAATTTTTACAAATAATATTCATGATTCTCACAAACCATATTTATAAATTCCATAAAATGAACATGAAGAAAAATAAATAATTTTTAAAATATAATCTTAATATTATAAATAATCTGATAATGTTGATATTGGTATCAAATAATGGGTACTTACATTCCCATTACAAAACCTATATGAAATAATTGAAATTTATAACATCGAATGATGAAAATAAAACCTAACTTACTATTATATGTATATTGAATAATTGTAATTGAAGAATAAAAAAGGTAATATATATTAATAATGTTATTAAATAATTGATTAACTTGACTATTGTTATTATAGAGGATGTTTAATCTCATTGATTGAACATAAGAGTAAATGTAATTGTTTTCATTCCAATCTCAATTTAAATTTGAGATTGTTATGACTATGATTCTATATAGAGAAATTGTATTATATTTCTCCATAAAACTATCTCAATTTTATTCTCCTGTATTTTTTCATGAGTTTTATATATCATCATACCATTTCACATTAAATTTGGTTCATAAATTACCATAATTAATTCATACAATAGAAACTAACCTTACCTATTTTTTTGAAAGAGAATATTTATCCTAAATGTATATAATATTTATTTAGTTTTATGGATGTACTTATATATATTTCTATTATTTTTTATTATTTGGTCAGTGGGATTGAATTTATATAAAAAATTAATCTTCTTTTAACCTTTTTTATATGACCGTTTTTTACTAGATTTGACTTTTTTAACAAAATTATGAAAGTAATAACTTTTTAACAATTTTTATACAAATTCATTTTCTCACCCACTTTGTCATTTAACTTTAAGAAACTTCCCCTATAGGTTTTCTTGGTTTTCCAAATAAAATTTGATTCTATTTATTTTATGAAATGTTTTCTTAATAGGTATTAAAAGTTTAATGATTATTCTAATCTATTCTCAAATTGAATTTTAATACTCATATAATAGTGTTGTTCATCTATATTGACTTACATTAATGTTTTTTTTGAAAAAGGGAATACCCTCTAATTACACAATTATTCTTCTTTATATAGATTGAGTATAATAATTTATTATGGTTGTTTCCATTCAACAACGTTCTTTTCACATAAAAATTATGGGATGATTAAATTATGATAATTTAAATATTATAGCATCAAATATATGTATTATTTATATCTCATTATATCAGGATGAGATAGGGGTGGTTAGAATTAGTCTATTAAGTTAATTAATATTGGTGGTTATCCCAAGTCCTCTATGTTATGGTAATGTTGCGAGCTGAGTCCATTATGATATGAATGTATTCGTTATAATCATTTACACATGCTATTATTTTTATGATTATGTTCAATAAATATTAATTTTTTATAAAATTTTCCAATGTGATGTTCTGAGAGAACATGTTAATAGACTCATGTTTCCACAATCTGATGACTCATGTCTTATGTTATGATAAATACTTTATGACCTCATCTATGTTTTTTAATATATATTTCATTGGCAATGATTCCATAATGTTTTTTTCATGTTCCATGATTACTTTCACATACCCATATATGCATATTATTCTCACATATGATCTTTGATTGATTTCTATTGTGTTTTTCCTTACAGAGCATCTAAGATCACCTTTTTTTTGATTCTATCATATAGGTTATGAATAAGATTATTATGTTTTATGTTTAAAAAATGGCATACTGTGATAGGAATATTTGATGGAGTCCTCAAAGATGTTGGAATTTTTTTTGTTTATATATCTAATCACTGAATACAGTAAGAATTTATGTTTTGGAGTGTGATTTATTATTATAATTAAAGAATAATCATGTGAAATTAGGTACTGTGTAAGCATGAGATTATTAAGTCACCTCACATGGTATTGAAGTGGGGCTTAGTTATTTTTAGTGTTTTGATAAAGTTGAATAATGGAATAGAAACTAAAACAAACTATGTTAAAATAATAGTGATGTATGAAGAATCTTAAATATTAGAGGTTGAAATAAAGGAGTCATTATTTAAGAATTATTAGGATTGATTTTCCTTATCATATGATTAATTACTCTAATTATTATTACATGTTACTAATACTCAAATTTGGGTTTTAATAAATGGATGCAACTAAGAGGAATTTACTTAATAATTAATGTGATGGAAAATTTAAAGGAGGTACCAATTAGAAACTATTAGGTATGAGAGTTACACCATAGAATCTCATGAAAATATTATCCCAAACTTCTCAAGATATGAGAAATAACAATAATTGTGCGCAATATCATAACATTATAAAGAAAAACTATCTATTTAGTCCTTAATGGGGAAAATAACACACTCCATTAGTGGGTATTCCAATCAATTAATCACTAAGTAATGGATCTATTAAATTTAAAAGTTATTCTCTATTCTAAAATGATCAGAGTTTGAATGGGTTTATCATTTGGAAGGTGAGGCAGCTGAATTATACAATCTCATTAAGAATACAACACAAAAAGTGGAATTTGAATCTATAGAATTGAAGGAATTTAAGAAAAAATTCTTTACTAAATATTATACCAAAACACATTAGATAAAACTGGAGAGATAATTCATAAATTTGAAACAAAAGGATGAAATTTCTATTGGTAGCTGTGATTCCCTCTGGTTCATAGGTACACCTTTGTTGAACCTTGGTCTTTTTATTTTGGGTTTCAAAAAAATAAAGGAGATCAAAGGTAAAAAAATTTCTCGAGAGAAACTGGATAAGAAAATAATTAAGTTGAATGGTTTGTTTAACCTTCCAATAACCATACGATATGCCTCTCTGAGATTCTAGAAGAGTTTTTCATGGTTTCCAAACAGTTAGACAATCCGTTCGACATACACAATGAACTTTTTAGGGGAGTCTATATGTTATCTAGGAGTGTCACATGGTTTGATAATTGTTTTACCAAAGTTTTTGGTCCCTAGTGAAAACTGTGAACCCCCAGATAGAATCGATAGTAAAGGTTCTTGGTTATGGTACATAGTTAGTTTAACCTTGTGACCTCCTCTAAGAAACCATGGGAGCTACTGTGAAATATAAAAAATTGGGATTTTAACAATTTCCTTGGTCTTTTTATTGCATAACCACCCCATAATCTTATATTGTCTCATCCTAATAATTACCCAATTATTTGGAGGCCTCTACCCTTAGATTCTAGGTGGAATTCCTTCATTCTTTATAAGTCACATTAAGGTATGTTGCAGTTTTGATATGGTTTCCTCTCTTCATTGTTGACCTATGAAAGATATATTATCTTCTGATCTTGTTAAAACCCTAATTGGGATTTAGTAATGGATTTATTGGTTTGGTGGAGGATTGGAATTGTTTCTTACGAATCTGGGATCATGAGAACCCTATATACTCTTATTTGGACATAGATTTTGAAGGTGATTTGTACTACCTCTATTTCTACGTACATTTTTCAATCTGAATGGTCAATTATATGAATTTATTATTTTTACTATAAAATTACTTTTTTTTATTCATTGAATTGAATTGTTTTATGAATTTTATGGATTTAATTTCATATAATTTGTTTTAAAATGGGTTTTTATTTAAAGATATTTTTTTTTCACACCACGTGTTTGATTATACGATTGAATGCTGATTTGGTTTGGTAATGTGCTTTCAAACCCCGAAGAGTATTTTTATAATCATTAAAATTGTTTTATAAATTATGATTATGGGTTTAAAATGGATTTTGATAAACATGGAACATTGGTAACTTTGGGTACATCTGAAAAAAGGCATATATGACCTTAATGTGTTTGGAACTATTACAGTTACTTTTAGGATATCGATGGAATTTGGAAAGACTCGATGTCGGTTGTATCCAACATATGCTTGGTTTAGGATCTTTTATGTCTAGTTTATAATACCATGCACTAGATCCCAATACATAGTGGTTTTTATTTATGATTTCTTTATCTCATGATGGATTTATTCATTTTTATTGGTCACATGTTTTAACTTGAGGTTGTATCACAAGGTTTCATAAGATGGATTATTTCATGGGTGTGTGTTTACTAGTTTGGCTTATTCTATGTGGATATCATTTCATATTTTATCCCTTATAACTTACATATTCCTTGATTTTAGGACATTAATGGATTTTATTAAAAACTAGAGAAAATTATTTATAAATGAGTTTGGATTTGTTATGATTCTTTGTAAATTTTTTCCATTTTAAGAGATACAAATTATACTTTATTTATATTACACCCTCAATAGATTATATGGTGTTATCCTTCTAGGATTTTTTTCTCACAACCTACTTTTTCCTTTGTGTGGTTGTAGATGTTGTTTTGTAGAAATCCAGTAAAGGTAATGGAACATTTTATCATTCCAGCTTCCTTTTTATCGTTTCCTTCAAAAAGGGATGGATTAGAGGTGACGATTGGTACATGAAGACTTTTTGTTCTTTTTCATGTCATAATTTATAGTCTATATAATATGACTTGGATTTTATGAATCTTGGATATAACTATTTCTTCCAATGTTTACACTATTTTTTTTGTCATTTTGTTTAATATAAGAAATGTTTTCAATTTTCTTGTTTTCCCTCACCACCATGATAGGTCGACAGAGGTGTGTTTTCTAGTTAACTTAGTATGGTTTATTATAAAATGGTATTAGAGAGATTCTAAGCCTAAAGTGTGTTAAAATTTCATGTGTTTGGTTCAGTTTCATAGGTTAATAGGAGTAGGGACCATCACAATTTGGGTATTAAGTGATAGAGGGTGCTTGGACATATCACTAATGTATACGAAATCGAGTTACTAGGGGTGGTTAGAAATGTTTTACCAAGTTTGAGACTTGGTGTTTGGTGTTATAAGAATGAAATAAATAGGAAGACTGTTAAAATAGACCCATTCATTCTTAACACAGTGTTTTTTCATCCATGGAAATTATAATTTTTTAAATTATTGTTTTTTTAAGAATGGATGTGAATTCCTGATTTTTTTCAATGATTTTGGATTGTGCAATAAAGTTGATTTGAAATTTTCTTATTCTTAAATGACAATTACACTGAGAATAAATCTTTAAAATCTAAGAGGGAAAGCTTTGAGGAAGGATCCACTGGTGAATCCTCTACTAGACCCTTCTTTGGTTGATGTTGTAGTCCATACAATCCGTACTCTAAATCAAGTAGGAGTTTAGAAACCATGATGTGTAGTGGATCATAGGTCTAAATTTACTAAGCAGCATTCGATTTTCTTCCATTGTGATAATGGAACCTTGTAATATGATGAGTGAATTGAGTGTATTGAGAGTATATTTATATATTTTAAGACTATTTAGTACTTGAAGGTGGGTTTTGCGATGTATATGATCAAGGGAATGAGAAGGAGATGGTGTGAATCTATTTTATTAGCTATGTTTCATGATTATCTATCCCATACTTTATTCAAGACACCCTTAAATCAATAGTTTTAACTAGATATATTACATGTGGTGAAGACCCGAGAGTTCCTAACATTGAATCAAGGAGAGTGTGATGTTCTAGAGTATTCAACCTATTTTTCTAGGATGGGAAATCTGGAACCAGATCTCGTCACATATGACTTTCTAAAGGCTAAGTTTTTAGTTCATAATATGACCAGATATTTAGTTAATATTGATCTTACTATTCATTCAAATATTTATGGAGGTATTTAAAAAAGAGTATTTGGTTATGGAAGAGATAGTGGAAAATATAAGTTTTTATGGAGCTTTAGTTGGGGCAGTTTTCATTCAGGGTGCATTTTATGGGTAGAAAAAGAAGTGCAAGGGTGTACAGTTTTATTCAGGACTTTTTTCAGGGGATTCATTAGGATATTATTAGTGCTTTCTTCAACCAGTGTTTTTGTTTTTTTCATACTAATACTATCTTTATGGAGGCTCCTAAGTATTTTCATTATTGTAGATTATTGTTCCATATTAATCATTTGTGAAAGAATATCCTGGAGTTGTAAGGTCAGATCTACTCTCACCAAGGGTCCTCAGGTTTATATCGATGATTCCAAGGGTGGGGAAGGTTATACTACTTAGGCTATGGAGGATGATCACATGGATGTGACCAGGAAGATTTATGTAGTTGAGAATGCACTAGAGGAAACTACAGCAACACCATCTACTATTTGAGATATGAAGTTTATTTATTTTTCAATAGTACGTGTTGTTTTTTGATATAGGTGCTTCTCATTCCTTTATATCATCAAATATATTTTATGTTTTTGGATTACATTTATAAATTATTCCATTCTCATTGGATATTTCTATGCATTTGGAAAATATGTGTGAACATGTTTTCAAGTGCCCCGCGGGTCGGGTTGTGATAACATACTATATGGTGATATGGGAATTTTTAGTTCCTAACATTGAAATATTAGACCAGATACTTGGCATGGATTATAAGATTATAATTATTTACTAGATATACTGTTATAATTATTGGGTTCAATTCCTATCTTCTGAAGGGGATACTCATGTTTTTCAGGGTGAGTGAGAGACTCGAGTGAGAATGTAAGGGGATTTTGTTCTTTTTGATGATGAAATATCGTGCCATTTTTCAGATATTTTCCTTAATTTCATTGAGTGTTTTTGGATATTCCACTTCCTGCTATGGTGTTTGCATACACCGAGTCCTTTCTGGATGATTTTTCTGGGTCACCTCCGTAGAGAGAGGTATAGTTTACTATTGAATTTCTCCATGGTATGATTCTCATGTGTAGTTAGTGGAATATAATGTCAAGATTGATGATCTAGAGGATAAGGGATTTATTCTTCCTAGAATTTCATCATTGGATTTTTCTATCCTCTTTTATAGGACGGTAGACGGGAGTATTAGAGTTTTCATGGATTTTCAAAAGTCTAACCAGGTGACCATTATAAAATATATCCCTTCACTAGGATTAATGATCTCTTAGAACATCTTAGAGGGGAATGTTGGATTACAATGATTAATGTTTGGTCAATTTAGCACTAGTTGATAGTCCAAGAATAGGATATAACTAATCCAATGTTTACGATACAATATGGGAATTTTGTTTTTTTTCCATTCGGTCTCACTAACACTCCTTAATTATTTATGTATTTAATAAATTGAATATTTCATATCTTCTTGGTATCTTTTGTTATTATGTTCATGGATGATATTATTGTGTACTTTAAGACAGAGTAGGATCATAGTGATAATTTGGATATCATTCTTTAAACCATAAAAGAACATCATCTAGATGTTAAGCTTTCCAAATATGAGTTTTTGAAATTGGAATGGAAATAACTGGAGATTTAATATCATAGAGAGGTATATTAGTGGATCTTAAAACGATATTGTAATTTTTTATAGGGAGAATCACAGAAATGTGTTTGATACCTAGAAATTCTTGGGTTCAGCTGCTTACTGGAGACTTTTATTCAAGATTTCTCCAATCTCACATCATTGATGAAAACTTTAACCTCTAAGGTTGTAATTTTTGAATGGAATGAAAAATATCAGAGATGTTTTGAGATTAATATGTAGTTAAATTCAACAATAGTATTGAATATTTGAGAATCAGGTTTACATTATGATTTTTTTTGTGATGCTTTTGGTATGGGTATTGGATTTTTCTTGATGTATGGGAAATTAGTGGTAGCCTATGGCTCTCACTAGTTATAGAGTCATGAGAATAACAGTGCTGCACACAATCTTCAGTAGGATGTGTTTATGAATGCCCTGAAAAAATGATGTGACTATATCTTCAGGGAGTGGTTTTTAGTGTATTCCGACCATAAGAGCACAGAATATATATGTACTCAATGTTATTTTAACATGTGATAGAGACATTAGGTGGATTATCTTTATACTTTTTGATTTTAATGTTTTATAAACTCCAAGTAAAAGGAATGGGGTTTCCGATGCGTTGAGAAAAAAATATCGACACAATCCCTCAAGGAATTAGTTGAAGAGTGGTCTTTGATGTGTTAGTTTAATGAGATGATCTTGGGAGTGGAAACCTTTGGTGGACTTGGGTTCTTAGATTCGATGAAAGATGAATCATATTTTAATGATTGAGTTCATTTTGAGATGATGATATACACCGAGTGACAAAACAGTAGTAACAGATTTTATTGTGGGGGGACATTTATTGAGTAGTCTCAGTCTCCTAGTGGAGGTTTGTGATTCTGTAAAAGGTTGGTTGTTTCGATTTCCCTGAGATAGAAGTTTATGGATATTGGAAACTAATCATGTTGGTCTATAAAACATGGTGACACCAATATGTATTAGGAATTAATACATTGGTATTGATTTCCATGTAGAGTCCTTTGATTTAAAAATTATTTCACAATGTCCCACTTGATAGAAAATTTAGGTGGAAAACCAAAGAATTACTGGTTTATTTCAACCTTTAACCATTCTGTTATGGAAGTGGGATTATAATTGCATGCAATTAATTATTGGTTTGTAAAAGAATCCTACTGGGAAGAATTTTATTGGGGTGATCATTAATAAACATATAAAATCAACTCATTTCATTTATGTTAAGGAGATGAATAAGGTAAAACAACTCAGAGACTTATACGTTGGATAGATTGTGACACTTCATGGGGTTCCCATAGTTGTTTTTTTACATGGACTCGATGTTCACATCCTAGTTCTAAAAAAAATCTAAAGAGGTGATGGGTTCCCATTTTAGATTTTTCATATCTTATCATCTGTAGATATATGGATATAATAAGAGAGATATCTAGGTTCTCTAGGATATGCTTCGGGCTCATGTGCATGATTTTTTTGGATCTTGGGAAATTTATTTCACTCTAGTTGAATTTACATATAAAATAGTTATTTTTCTTTGATAAATATGGCTCCTATGGAATCATTATATGAGAGGAAATGTAGGTCTCTATAATGATGGGAAGAGTTGGGAGGGCGGTCTTTATTTGGATGTGTCCTTTTTAGGAGATAATGGAAAAGGTAATGTTGATCCAGAAGAGGTTGATCATGACACCAATATATCATTAATATTATTTAGACCGTAATCATTGGTTTCTAGAGTTTGACGTTAGGGATTATGATTTTATTATATTCTAAAATGTCTTGGTACATCATTAGTTTGGTAGTTAGAGTGAGTTGGTATCGAAGATTTTGGACCCTTTGAGATCATGGAGCATATTGGAATGGTTTCTTACCAATTGGACTTACCAACTCATTTGGCTTCAATAATTTTTTTTTCATGATTCCTAGTTGATTAGGTATCACCCAATGTTTTCCCAAATTTATTGGTGGGATTATTTTGATGATGAGATTGATACCACCATTTTTGAATTAACAGTTCAAATTATGGATCACCAGGATACAGTACATCAATGTAAAATTATTCCATTAGTCCAGGTGCTTTGGAAGTATGGATAGGATAGCCATGAGATATAGTTGGAGGAATCATTGATGAGGCATCATTTTTCTTCTCTATTTGTTTGTCTGGGATCTTGAGGAATTTCTAGGGATAAAAAGTGCTTATTTTGGAGAGAATTGTGATGCTATTTGGGTCTTAAGTACGCCATAGTTGAGACTAAGACTTACTCTTCCGGGGTGTGAATATATTTAGAGTATCATTGGCTGAAATAATGATGTTGAGATAATCTGTAATGTATAATGGTTAAGGTGAACGATTATTTTAACCTCTAGATTACCATTTTGTATGCCTCCATAAAAATCTAGTGGCAGTTTTCACGATTTTCACACAATTAAGCAGACTATACGACATACCCCCTGAATAGAGTGGGGGGTGCCAGGTGGTTTTTTAAGGGTGTCTCACCATTTGATCATGGTTTTCCTAAACTATGATACCCCAAGTGATAACCATTGACCCCTAGTGATAACATATAGTAGGGGTAAAACTAAGATGCACAATTATTTTATCCGTATGACCTCCTCTAGGGAACCGTGTGACCCCCATTCGAGCTCCAAAAACATAGGACTTTACCATATATAAATTTGTAATTTTAAATAGTAATCATTAAAAATTATCATATTGTATCTTTTTAATCCTTTTATTGTTTTTTGGAGGTATCTCCTCTTTAATTTCATTCACAATTTCTTCATTCTTAACGGATCACATCAAGTTATGTTGCATTTTTTGTCTGATTTACACCTTCTTTATATTTATATTTTAGAACACCTATCCTCTCATATCATTAGATTCCAATTGGGATGTTATTATTGATATAATGGGCTTTTTTAAGGATTGAATTTGTTTTTTTATGGATCTAGGATCATGAGGACCTGATCAACTCTTCCCCAGTCATTGTTTATGAAGGCAATTCCTACTACGTCTATTTTAAGGCAGGTTTTTCTATATAATGTGTAAATTCTTTGAATTTATTATCGTTATTTTTAATTAAATTTGGGTTTTAAATTTAGTTTATGTGATTTATATTTGCAATCGATTTCTTTGAAAGATACGTGTTTCAATGGGATTTTTCTTTGAAAACAATTTTCTGCACACCATGTGTTTGATTAAGTTCTTGAGTGGTGGTTTTGGTTCAGAAATGGGGTTTCATACACTAAAATAGATTTATATTTTCCTTGAATATGTTTATTAAATTGAAGTATAGGTTTTTAAATGGATTTTTATAAACATGTCACTTTGGGAACTTTGGGTATGTCATAAAATGACATAGATGACCCTAGTGTGCGTGGCGCCACTTGGGGTTACATTCAAGATATTGATGGACTTTGGAAATAATAGATTCCAGTTGGTACCAAGGTATTCCTAGTTTAGTATATTTTAGGTATAGTAAGTATTTCGATTGTCTAGGGATCAATATGAAGTTATTAGTCATTTAAAATTTTTTATAACATGATGGATTTTGTTATGGATTATTTCACACATGTTTTCACATGATGTTGTATCACATGGTTTTACATGATGGTTTATTTCATGGTTATGTGTTTAATTTCTTACCTTATGTTATGTGGATATGATTGGTTGTTTTATTACTTACACTTTCCATATTCTTAGCTTTGGGGATATAAAATGATTTTTTGAAAAAATAATGGAAAATGATTTAAAAATGGTTTTGGGTTTATGAAAATGATTTGTAAACATATTTATATTTTAAGATATAGAACAATTACATTATTGATATTAGAACTTGTATTGTCTCCAAAGTTTTAACCTCATGGTCTTTGTACTCACACACTGATTTTTTCATTTGGGAGGTTATATACATTGGTCATAGGACTTTGGTAAAAGAGAGGCCATTTTACAACATGCTAACTAATCTTTTTATCATTGCCTTCAATGACAGATGAATTGGAGGTAACAATTGATCGTATGTAGACTTCTTGTACTTTCTGGGTTATCTAGTTTTTATAGAATTGTATAAATTTTTTATATATATCTTTATTTTCCATTATAATCTGGTTTTATGTCTTGTATTTTTATATAGGACTTGTTTTTCCATTATATTGTTCCACCTCCCCACTATGATGGGTTGTCTTGGGTGGCATGACTAGTTGAATCAAGTTGGTTTATTATAATACATGTGATGAAAACTTTACAAGACTTTTAAGCTATTGTTTTGGTTTTATCATTGACCCTTAAAGAAAAATAAAATATTTTTCTAGTAGTTTGAATCCATGTCTCCACAATGTGTTAGAAATAAGGTCATTTGGTAGCAATTAATAAATTTTTGATGTCATTTTAGGGAAATTATAATGATTGGAGACTCTAATCATTATCATAGTTTTGGTGAAAAGAATATAAAAATGTAATTATGAGGAAAATAAAAGATAAAACCAATTAAAGAATGAAAATTAACCTTTATATATAAAAATTTTTGGAAGGAGCATGAAGTATCTCAAAAGAATAAGTAAGTTCATCACATGTGGAAGAGAATAGAATTTTTAACATGAGTGGAAAAGACCTTAGAAGAGTAACATTAATGAAATGGATAGAGTTATTTGTAAAAAAACCCACAATTCAATGCTTAAAATGTAAGGAGTTTGAAAATTATGCCAACAATTTCCCCAAACCCAAAGTTATTGTCAAGAGATGATGTGAGAAACCCCCAAACCTAAGAAAGAATTTGAGATCCTATATAATTAAAATTTATGAGTTGGTCCAATAAATGTACCTTTCTTATTTGATTATTTCTACACCCACTCTTGTGTATCTATAATTTTTTTTAGGGGAATGATATCACTAACCCAAAAATAGATATTGAGTTATAAATGAGAACACTTAATAGTATGAATATTTCTTCCCTAGTTTACAAATCTTATCTCAGTGAATATTTTGTGAATGTTTTTTTTCCAAAAAATATTATCATTATTCCTTTGGTAAACATTAATGTGATTTTCAAAATTTATTGGCTATCTCTATATAAATCACATATCAATTTTTAGGGTAAAGAAATCACATTTCATATCAAAAATCAATCATCGAATAATTATCAGTACAAAGTTAACCAAGAACTTCATATGAAAAATTCTTTCATTATATCGGTCTCGATAAACAATCATTAGGGGTACATAGCTCAAATGGTTAGGGGAATTGAATCTATTATATGGTATTAATATACTATCTTGAGGGGTATTTATCACAAATGGCTGGGAAAAAATTTTGATATCAACGATATTCAGATTGTGTGGGAATATATTGATATATTCCAAAAAAAAAATTCTTGGTTTACCAAAAAAATTTTGGGTTTTGTTTTCAATAGAAACATACATAATTCTAAGCAAATATATAACAATCCATATAAAATTTCCCCTATTTAATCATATGAATTATAGAAGAAACACCAATTAGATCACGAAAATGATTTTTTATTCTTAAGCGCTTCCCCCTGGGGTGAAAAGGTCCACTTTGTTAAGAAGAAAGATGGATAAATGAATCTATACATTGATTATCAGGAAATTTACATGTTCATAATAAACAATAAGGATCCTATAATCCATATTGATAACTTTTTAAAACAATATTTAGGGGCTCAATAATTATCAAATATTGACCTTTGACCAAGATATCACTAATTAATGGTTGGAAAGAATGATATACCAAAGAAAATCTTTCATTCAAGAAATGAGAGTTATAAGTTTTTAGTGATGCTACAGGGACTTCAAAATTCCCATAACATCTTGATGAATATGATAAATAGAGTCTTTAGAGAATACATATTTTTTTGATGTATTTATAGTTTATAGTATCATATATTCAAAGAGAAATGAAGATCCTAAAGATAATTTGGGGATTATTTTGAAGACATTGACAAAGGTTAAATTATTTTCCATTATAACAAATGTAAATTATAGTTGAAAAATTATCATGAATGGGTCTTGTAGTAATAATCAAGGGTATATATATGAATACTTTATAGATAAAGGTGATTGTTGATGACCAATAAAAATAATATAATGAAAATATACTATTTTATTGGATAGAATGGAAACTATTGATACTTTATAAGAAATTTATCAAAACTAAAAAATCCACCAACCAAGTTTACTATGAAGGGAGTGAAGTTCATATGGATAGATGAATGAAATAAAATTCCACGGAGCTCATGAGATGGTTATTCACTACACCTATACTCAGAAGACCCTATAATGGAGAATGAAATATAAGATATAAAGATGCATCAATGACGGTTTTTGGATGTGTACACATATATAATGACATTGTGGTAGTTTATTCCTCATGTTAATTAAAGATTCATTAGAAAAATTTCCTAAATTTTTTATTTGGATCTAGAATCTGTAATATTGTCATTGACTGTATAGAGGCCTTATCTCTATGATGAAAAGTATATAATATATATTTTTCACAAGGGAATAAACTATATATTCACATAGAAGGAATTGAATATACCCCCAAGGAGATGGTTAGAATTGATCAAGTACTATGATTTATCAATAAATTACCAACCAAGGATAGGAAATAAGGTGGATGATTTCATTTATAATAATGATCACACTACCTTATCCATGATGAGGATTGAAAGAGGCATAATACTAATGTATTTTCAAAGGATATATTTTGAAATCCTAAGGTAGGGGGATAATTTTTATATTTCCAAAATGACTACTCAACGTTCCACCCATGTAATGACCAAGGAGCCCCAGTAGGAGAATAGAGAGATAAATAAGAAGGTAAGGAATATTCAAGAGTTAAATATCTACAATGGTTGAATTATATGATTCAGAAATAAAGATGTTCTACCTGAATATCAAAATTGAATAATGATCTATTGGATGATTTACATTACTCCTAATTCTATATCCATCATTGACACACAATGATTTATAGACTATCCAATAATTATTTATTGTGGCTCAATAAGAAGTGGGATTTTTCAGAATATGTATCTTGATTCTTATTATGTAAGAAAGGTAAGGATAAAATCATAAGTCTAAGGGGATGATGGAATGATTACCTAGACCTATATGGAAATGATAAAACATAAACATGGAATTTATTATAATACATCCCAAAAGTTTCAAAGATTATAATTCCATCTAGTGGAACATTGAAACTATTTATAGTTGAAGAAAGTGATATATCGATAATCATCAATGAAATAAAATTTTTCATGTCGCATAAAGTGTATTACTTCAAATATTACAATATAAGATCATTTTGAGTTTCAAGAAAATTGGTATGTTGATCCCAAGGTACATTAGCCCCTCTAAAATCATCAATTATATGCGGATGTTACCTTATCATTAGAGATTTCCACCAAGCCTCTTCCAAGTGAATGGAGTGTTCCATGTTTCACTGTTGAGAAAGTACATTCCTAACCCAACACAGGTAAAAAAATCAAATGTATTAACTTTGAATATGACCTCTATTTTGAGGAACAACAGATAGAAATCTTGGATCTTATATATAAAGTACTATGAAATAGGTCCAGTCACAATGTTAAACATCTATTGGGGAATCATAAGTTTGAGGAAGATTATGGGTCTAGGGAACAATGGAAGTAGTTGGACCCTTTCCCAACATTTTTTCATTAAATTTATTGGATTTATCCTTAAAAGTTGATTTAAGTGTATTCCTAAAATCCAAAAATACAATATCTCCAATGTAATTTATAATTAATTTTTATAGACATATATTTACCTCATCCTGTGATTCCTTCTTCATTGTCGAATTTGGTTAACCCTTATTGTAATTCCATAGTTGGGATGGATATTGATTAGTATACTCCCATTATAGGTGATCCATAAGTGAAACACTAAACACTTGATGTTGTGGTAGGGTTCTACAGATCTTGTTGCATATGTCCTAGATTCTTGAATCATTCATTGTTGATTGCACCGTTAGAATTAAAATGTTGATTTTTGGATTCTTTTGGTTATTTTAAAATCATAGAGAGTATATGAGGATCAAAAATGCTAATGGGACATGGATCATTCTTGATAAAATCTAGGTTTTTGATTGAATTATCTATAAAGAAAAATTTTGTGCACCAAAATTTTTATGGAAAACCATTTAAATAAATCTATAGTTAGGTATTTAAAATGTTAGGGTTAAAATATCATTTATACAAAAACCTTTAATATTATATTAACCACTAACATACCCCATACCTAAATAATAATAATCAAAAAATTATTTACACTACATGTTTATAAAGAACAGGCTGGTTAAATATTATTTCTGTTGAATAAATTAATTGACATTCATTCAAATAATACTCCATTCTCACTGGAACATTACCCAATCTTCTCTATATCATCATTATTTATTGGACCAAGTATAACATCAATATATTTAAATAAATAAATAAATTAAACCTCATTATACACTGATAAATGAATACTTACAATCAAAAAATAAACCAGATTAAATATTATTCATAAGACTTGAGAGAAATATTCTAATATACTTGTTAGACTCATATATAATATAACCAAATTTTCTAGATACCCATATTTTGCAACCCCATAGTCCATATTCTCAAGGGAATAAGGCTAAACCATGTAAAATTTCTAAATTAGCATATACTAACATGCCAAGAAACACATAAATAAAAAAGCTAATATCATGAGGACATTCTACATCCCAGAATACCTTACCATATAATATAATCCATTCTTCTCGATATCTATTTTCAAACAACATGCATAGCTTGTGTCATCAACCTATATGTTCACATATCCTTCTTTGATTTTTTTGAATTTAAAACATTTAAAAAATTCAATAGTTATAAGCTTAATATATTTAATCGATTCCATATATAGGAATAAGATTTTAATTTCGAATGGAGGAAAATAAAATCCACTTTCTCATTATTCATTAATGATATGCCACTCATGACATAACCAACATATGTGGCTTCATCGTGAAATATTATTATCATGGTTAGGAAATACATATAAGCATGTGAGTCATGACCCACGTTAATAATAATATCAGAGTCAATGGATAATTTTAGAGGTCTTTAGATAGGAATACCCAATGATATATGAAACATTTTGAGTTTCTATTCGTGGATTCCTTCTCATACCCCCACCCCCATTATAGAGATAACCAAGGGAGAACACCATGAGAAGGTTTCTCATTTCCTTATGAGCTTCCAACCCCTGATATTCGACATAATTTGTGACCCATAAGATAATATAATCTAACTATAGAACATGGGTTTATGGAATACTATCATAGCATCTAAAGTATCTCATCCAAGTAAGGAACTTCTATGTATTTTTAACACTAAAAGTATCATTTGGAAATTATGACATACAATATTATGAATAAGAATAATTAAGATGTGATAAGAAATTATATTATATTATAATGAATAACAATGAATATATAATGTAACCAAACGTATTAGGGAAGTTAGTTTTTATAGAACCACTTACTCAAATAGACTCCCACTTGAAATAAATCTAACTGCTAAAAATTTTAAGCCCATTTTCTGTAACAATATATTAATTATTCTAGTAGGCATGGATTTTATAAATGGGTCTTCTATATCAATTTTTAGGAATATAATTTTCAATGAGAGTTAACATAATCTAGAAAAATCACTCCAGAGATGAAACTTATGGAGTATTTTCTTCATTGTTTGGTGAGACCTTGGCTACAATATGATATCCACTATTACAGTATTATCACAATATACTATACTATGGTCTATACCACTAGAAAACACATAAAGATCCTAGATGAAGTTTGGAATACAAATTATTTCATTAGATGTATCAAAATATTTAATATACTCACAATCCATTATAGAATAATAAAAAACTGTCAATTTTGAGAAATGCATGCTCAAATATCCTTCAATGAGTGTGAAGACATATCTTGATTATGTTCTCCTATCGTGTTGACCAGTTTGGAATCTAGAATCTTTTTATCCCCTGATGATTATCTCATTATCTTCATTATATTCCAGGAACATATCCTAACTACGCCTCAGATGATTGAGCATAGTATTCACATCTACCTAATATTATTCTCTTAGATCTACATGATATAAACCTATCATTTGTATAGATAATGAACATAAATCCTAATATATAACATGAAAAACATAATCAATCCCATTAAATAAGCATAATAGATCCTAATCATCCTCTATATCTCCTATAATTAACGAGGATACAATTTTCTAGATAGATGAATTCCATGCGACACTAGAACCAATCCACTATAGTATCATTACATACTAAATCTATTTAGTATGTTGTAAATGTAGGTACCCTGACCTAGTGTAAGAAACCTATTGGACATATTATAAAGAATATTGATCCCAAGGTTGTTGGATACATTACTTAAGTACTTCAGGGAGAGTTTTATTTTCAACTAGTCCTTAATTGACTATAAGGTCGGTGCATGAATTCCCGAAATCAATATTTCATTGACATATAATGCTTATAAAATGATACATTTGCACAAAGATATCCTACAAATTGACAAAAAATCATTATTTATTAATAAACACTCCTATTAATTTGTTATATCAAATATTCCATCACTTAAATTATTTAATTAATCAATAAATTGATTTTTCAACTTACATACCAATTTGGATTTACCTATAGTCACAAACCCTTATCGTTGTGTCATATATGGATCCTTTTCAAGGTTCATATTAAGGAATTCTATTTTAAAATCCAAATTCATAATCAAATAATTATGGAATTTCTATAGAATATAGAATTATGATGTATTTAAACAATAAAATGAGGTAAAAGTTTTTATCATATTAAATTCATTAACATTTTTAAACCCTTTATTAACTAGTCATTATTTATACATACTAAATTTACCTTCCATTTGGTGTTTTATCTTGAATAAAAAATTATAACCAACAATATTTACATCAATTGGTTTATTGAACAAAATCAATAATTTTTTTTATACATTTCATCCATCTCAAAATTCATTGTCTCTTTCTGTTAAGTAGCATATGATATCTCTACTACATCCTTGTAAGATATTGGATCATCACTAACCAACAATAATTAGTCACCTTCCTCAATGAATAGAAAACAATAACAAAAAGGTTCTCTAAAATATCCGGATCTCATATGAAATATTTATGCCTTAGAAAAAAATTATTCTATTGGGATTGTTGGAAGAAGTTACTCTGAAAAAACCTATGTATCTTGAGCATTGAATTCATCAAATTCGATATTTCTAAAACCATTTTTATTGTGGAAGTGCTCCCTATATTGGAATATTTCCTTTATATCCCGATCAAACCTTTTATATAATAGATTATATGGGTAAAAAAACATTTTTTTCCTTGTGATAATCTTAAAAGATAAACTTTATTCAATGAGGTGAGAATTTGTTTCTCAATGTTACCTTAAAAAATACTCAAAACCCCATACACCAAAGTTTTACAAAACCAACTTCTTTCCATTCAATTAATCATATGGTATTCCAGTTTTTTTTTAGTTGGAACTTGGTACTATGTATACACCACATTCTATAATGTATATCACCAAATTGATAGTGGTGAATTATCCCGAATCATCATTAATCCCACTATATACAATAATGTGTGGTTCAACCTTTCCCTTACACCATTCTATTTTGATGCATAAGGAGGTTTGGTTTGGGATACAATCTCACAATCTTGTGAAAGGTAAATAATGTCTTGGATTAGAAATTCTCAACCAAGATCTGTTAAAATATTCTTTAACTTCTTGCCAAATTGATTATCTAATTCATTATTGAATTACAATAAGTTATCCAAGGATTCCTAATTTCTCCTCTTTAAATAAACAATGCCATATATTTTCATGTGATTGGGAAAAAAATGACTTAGGGTAATCTACCTATATCTTTTAATAGAAATGGTCTACACATGATAGTGTGTACCAATTTGAAAAGATCTGTTTCCCTTTTACCTATACATTTAAATGGAGAGTTTATCATCTTTATATATATATAATAGAAGCATATTTCAATTATTTTCAACACAAAAGAGTCTATAGACTCTTATATATAAATCATTTTCGATCAATTCTAGTTTACATTACCTAAAAAGTGATTCCACAATTGGATGTTATATGATTATTGAGAACATAATTTTTTATCAAATCCAAAACATTGTTTTTATAGACTAATACATAAATATTGTTACCATAAATAAATTTCTTTACAAAAATAATATTCAATGTTTATTTAACATGAATAAAAAACCCACTTATATCATGAATATAATCTGGTTTGATGTTCTAGGTAATACAAGACTCATATTAAAAACTCTTTAAAACCAAGATATTTCCTATTAGAATTGTGAGCTCGTAGTCACCCAAAAACATGAAAGCCATCCATGCTTTGTTGGTTCCTCTAAGAGCCACCTCTACTCAACAAAACCTCCCAAATATACTTAGTTTCTATATTTCTATATATATGTTAGAACCAAAATTAGTATCTTATAACTGACTAGTATATAATGAAAAGTTTAACATAATAATATATTTAACTTGAGATTCCCCTTTCCTCCTCTATTTATAGTTATTATTCTAGTTGAAAATATAAATATATGAAAAATAAATTATTTTTTTGTTCATTTTATTGCCATTGAATCTTCTTCTTCTTGGAAGGTCATTTCATAGAATCCTTAGACTTGGAGTGAGAATTTGGGCCCTTTTCCTTGAAATTCCATTTATTTACCATTAGGAACATGGTTTTGTTATTCCCCATGTCCTAATCAACATGGAAAATTGGAACGAGAATGTCCATGAGTGATTTATCATCATTTTTCAAATTATATCGGACAATGAAACTGTATAATCTATAAGGTAGTGAGGCAAAAATGATATTTGTGTGAAAATCATCTGGTAGATTAATGGCTTGGATGTCTAAGTGATCCATGTAGATAATCATATTGACCACATGAGGTATATCTTGAACTAAATCTCCAAGATTTCATGTGAATAATAACTTGTATATCTAATATCTATATTTTATTACTATCTTCTAATAAAGATCTTTTAGATGAGAAAACATTGTCAATTCATAAATGATTTTAGAAATCTTATTAATCTTACTAGATATACTGCATGGTATAAAACACTAGACATATTCTACATCATCCATGTGTTTTTAATAGAGACATATTTCTTCCTATCTAGCATTATTTTAAGGTGGATCAGGAATTGAGGATTCCATCACATACAATTTCACCCTTGGTGTAGTACAATACAATTTTTTTTACCATTACAAGAAATTAGTAACAGTTATAAGGTTATCATTATCAAGGATAGTTAATAATGATAATATCTACAATGCATGATTTTTTCATTTCTATAATAAATAGAGAAGATTATATTAGTTTCATTGATTACCAAAAAGTGAGTCCTAATGAATTTTAATTATTAGCCTCCCACTATTTTATATATTCCTTATATACATCCCAATCAAACTCATATTAACCTATCATAGCATTAATCTAGAGGAAAATGTATATATTTTCTTTATTGTAACCCCAATGAGGGTTTTTCAAGATATTTGAAGGGATTTAGGTAGGATAGTATTTTACAACTACTGATTTCTAGTTGCCTGATCATTTGAATGGACTAACCAATCCCATAAACCTAGAATTTTATTTATTCAACACTTGAATGTAGATTTATACCAAACATGTGAGGGCTATTCAGTTTGATATAAATTTGTTTAATTTAACCATAAACTTCTATAAATATTTTTTTGTTTAAATCTTCACAATAAGGGTTGTGGTACAACATTGAAACTATTATCTCTATTATAAAGAAAATAATAGAAGTATATGAATAACAAATATTTAATTTTATGGATTTTAACTGTTACTTTATGAATAAAATTATTTCATATTCTCAGACCACATTATTTTTAATGTTAAGAGGATTTAAATTATTGATCAACTATTTGTGGAAAAAATATATCCATAATCCAACGACCATAATTATATCTTTCATTCCTGTTAATTCATTTATTTTATAGATCACCATACTCTCAAAATAAATAATTAACCAGGAAACTAACAGAAATAAATAAATAACGAGGTTTTATCATGAGTGTTATATAATAGTTGGTCTATTAAGCGGATGGTGAACCAAATATAACCCCTAGTGGAAAATCCACTGAGAGACAGTTGTTTGCTTATACAGAAGCATTTCACCGGTCTACCTATGTATATTTTTGATTTGTTTGACCTTATATTGTTACTTAAATAACCTCCAGTCACTAAGTATATCCTTATATTACATATTTATTTTCTCAAATTGAGGTGAGGGGATCCCAAGGATGTGGTAAAGAGTGCTATAAAAAACATAAACTCCTAATATAAAAGTAGTGTAAGGACCCGACCCCAGTTGCCCAGAGCGGTGTATTATTTTATTAAAATGGATTATACATAAGTAATATGCATTTTAAAGGAAAAATTAGTTTAATAGATTTTGGAAACAAGATACATAAATAAGTACAACATTACAACCTAAAAATAAAAAATCCTATAAGTTTTATTGGGATCATCCACAAATATAAGATTATCCTTACAGGCCATTCTCATTAAATTTATTCATATCCTAAGAAAATGAAACATAAGAAAGTGGGGAGTTCAAACAATCAGTAAAAGTAAGAAATAAAGAGTAAGATAACATAGAGGTTAGGCACGGTGAATAATTGAAAACACATGCATTTAAAAAATAACCTTGAACATAATATAGAAGGAAAATGACCTGATTAAACATGTACTTAACAAATCATAACCATGTGTATTCTATTAGTCGAACAACCACTTGAAAAATTAATTTATGGCTTCATAATGAGGTAAATTCATATTCAGGACATTCTAAAATATATTGACAAGGCCTCAACTACGACGCATAAAAATAATAAATGCCTCGGCCAAAACCATATATCAAAATGGGCAAGACCTCGTCCTAGTCCACGCCTATTTGTCTCATGATACCTACCGATGCATCAAGGGGTATAGTGGGCCCAAACCATCTCATAATAAGTCAAATTCATTCCTCAAATGATAGGGGATAAACCTGGACAACATATAAATTCATATGGAATCTAATATATGGAATGTAAATAACTTTCCCCGAACATTAATCTTAAACACTAACCAATCAGAGTAAATTGGTGAATGGTTTTAGGATAGCACATCCACAAAAAATCTAGTAATAAACCATACAATTAAATATGTTAGATGATATCATAAATATTAATCCCAATAATACATATTAATCAATAAGTGTGTTGAAACAAATATAAATATTCTTATAAAATCATCGAGTAATTATTGAGATAAATACTTTTATTTTAAAAAGAAGAGATATTTTGGAAATGTATTTATATAAAACCATAACTAAAGTAAGATATAATTTTCATAATAAAATGAGTTATTTTTTAATGATAATGGTTTCTGATAATAGATTCTAGAGTTCCCTTGAAAATAGGTATGAATTTGAAAAATTCCCTTGATTCGGGCTTGTATTTTGGAAATAATTATGAAAGTTCCTTTTAAAATGTGTTACTCTCTATAAAATAAAGAAGTATTATGGTTGGTAAATAGATATATAACACAAAAAAATAATTTATGAGGATTAAATAAAAATACATAATAATTTCATTGTGGTAATTAGACAATAAAAGTAACCCGAATAAAAATGGAGGTTCGGGTGGAAAACCCCTTCCTTAAGTCCGAATGTGTTCTGCTCTGGAAGTTAAGGTCATGGAATATAAAATTAGGATTATTAATAACTTAACTGAGAACTTTTAAGACGTTTATTTTATTTATAATAATTCTATTAAGTTCATTTATGACCTTATTGATAAGTTATATGATTTAATTCTGTCGTTCTGAAGTGTTCATTTCCTTAGTTTTCAGGATAGGTATATTTCTATATGATTATGGATTACAATGTTGAAAGGATGTAATTATCAAAAATTAAAATTATATTTTATTTATGAGCATTCATAATGGTTATTGGTTATTTATTTCATTTGGGTACATGGAATGAGGATGAATCATTGGATGAAATATTAATAACTATCACTTGGATTATTTTAGCGGTATTTTGATTATTAAGAACTAGTTTGTTCATATGATTTAATATTATGTACATATACTAGTTACTGAATATTAAATAGGTTATAATACATATATTATAGTCTAATTATACCATAAAAATGGTTTCATGATAGTATTGAAAGACGTATTGAAGAATGAAACTTCATCATCCATGATGATTGTAAATTGGAAGCTCACGGATGACCATTTCATTTATAACAGAGAGAGGGAGAGTAAGAATATTGATAATGGTTATTACATTAACATAGTATAATTCCAGTATATAAATGATACTAGAGATATAAGAATCAATTGGACAGATGAGGTTAGGAGAGAATAATAAAAGAATATAAATTGAAATGAAACTAAACGAAAACAAAAGACGCTTTACCTCATGAAATAACCTCCTTGAGAAGCTACTTAAGGGAAAAGGGTTTTGGTCTTTTGGTAAGTCCAAGAGATCCTCTAAGTGGAGAGTGACTAGGTAAGGGTATATGGGCCGAAATTTTACAAGGAATAAGTCTTGAGAGGAATGAATAGAGGAGGGAGTGAGGGGGTGTGGTTTATAGTGGAGGAGAGGAGTATTTTTTGAATATCATAAGCATTATTTTATTATTTATCCGTAGACAACACATAGTATTGATTCTTGAGACCAGGAATAGTAATATGTTCATTTTAGTTTAAACCAAGTGGTCTTACTTCTTCCTTAAAAACATATGACTCAATAAATCATGTATTTAGTATTTATCGTAAATTATCATATTTTACTATTCATAAAAAATTCAAGTATTTTAGAAAAATTCCAAAGATTAACCCTAACCATTTTTCAATGTGTGGAATCCAAAAATAAATCCATTTTTTTAAAATAATTTTCTAAATATTATTAATTTAATTTTTAATGAAAATCATAGTTTATTCAAAAAATAACAATTTTATGACTATAATTTGTTTTATATGACATTGAAAAATTAAGCCGGATCGCATTATATTATAACCGTAAGAAAATAAAATAATATTATTATTTACTAACCATAAGGGTAATATTACAATTCATATTAATATTCATATTACTATTCATAAGGGTATATTACTATTCCCCAAAAATTAAGTTGGTCTTATCATACTCTAAATATCTTACTGAATGCAACCGTGTATGTCAGTTTTTTGAATTTCAATTCATAGATAAGGAAAATTATGTTTACTGGCTAGGATATAATAAGGTTTTGTAGAGACTCAATTTTTTATTCATTTAATATTTATTTTTAAAACATTGGGGTGTTATATTCTCCCCTCCTTACAAAACTTTCTCCACCAAATTCAAAGAATTATACCCCTCAAAAAGATTTTGGTAGGTCCTCATCATAAGCTCCATAGTCTCCCACATTTTATTTTTGATTTTATGATTTCTCAAAAACTATCTTTATGAGTTGAGTTATTTGATTCCTCAACACCTATTCTTTAGTGTCGGGAATCTAGGTAGGCTCTTCATATTACGATAAGTCAGGTTCCAATTCTATACCTTCAGAAGTGAGGACTTGCGTTGGGTCTGGCATGTACTATCTCAATAGTGATACATGGAACACATTGTGTACTTTAGACAGGCTAGGTGTCCTAGACAAATGATATGGAATAGATCCAATTCTCTCCAAAATTTCAAAAGGGCCTATATATCTAGGGCTCAGTTTCCCTTTTTTTAGAAATCTTATAAAACCCTTCCACAGAGATACTTTTAAGAAAAAATGATCTCCCACTTGAAATTCTAAATCCTTCCTTCGATTAGCCACATATATTTTTATCTTCTTTTAGATTCTTTGAAATGGACTTGAATAGTCTTTACCTTCAATGTTGTTTCCTCTACAAGATTTGGGCCCACACGTTTTTTCTCTCTCTGATTCTGGCACAACAAGTTTGTGTATGACATATCTTTCTATACAATGATTCGAATGGTTCCATTTTAATTCTTGAATAGAAACTATTATTGTAGGAAAACACGACTGAAGGTAAATATTGATCCCATATCCCTTGAAATTTATGTGAACATGATATCAACATGTCCTCTAATGTTTTTATTGTTCTCTCTGGTTTCCTGTCAGTTTGAGGGTGATAAGGAGTACTGAATCAAAGTTTGGTATCCAAAAATGTCTAAATTCTTTTCAATAATTTCAATGTAAATCATGGATGACGAGAAAAAACAATTGAGAGAGGTGCTCCATGATGTCTCACAACTTTTTTGATATAGATTATTTCTAAGTGATCCAGTGGAAAGTCCTCCCTTATAGAGAGGAAATGTGAAAATTTCATAAGTTGATCCACAATTAACAATATTGAAATATTATTTCTTGGAGTTTTGGGTAATCTAGGGACAAAATAAATTGTGATATCATCCCATTTCCATGTAGGAATATATATAGGTTTCATGAATCCTCTGGGATATTGTCGTACAGACTTCATTTTTTGAAAGACTAGACATCTTGATACATAATATGCAATTTACCTCTTCATTTTATCTAAACAGAAATGTTCTGTTCATATATCTATAAATCTTAGGGATACCTATATGTTTGGAGAAATTAAAATGATGTTCATTATCCCATAACTCCCTTTTCAGATCGTGTATAGCTGGGACCCAAAGCCTCTTCCCAAAATTTTTGAACACCATTTTCACATACAAATTCAGGCAACTTCCCATCTTTCACAACATTAATTTTCTTATAAATGTTCTCATTATTAGGTTGAGATCTTTTAAATCTTTTTAATAAAGATGGTTGGGAAACCAATTTAAAAAGTAAATATGTTTCATCTTCTTTAATAATTCCCATGTCCATCATTACTAGATCCATGCACAAAGGATACTTGTTAATCATCGTTTTGTGGGATTCGAAGCTCTGGTGAAAGGTGATCCCAGGGAAGATGAACTTCCTGGTTTGGTGCCTGAGGAATCATGCTATACCAACAGATGAGAATGTTCAAAAGAGAGGTGCGAGTCTGGCTTCCCGGTGCCAATGTTACAGCAGGCCGCAACAGGAAACATCAGAGCACCTCTTCTTCCATGGTGATATGGCCAAAGGCATCTGGTATTTCTTGCAATAGGAATTCAATCTCCACATCTCCTTTGGTCCCATAAAGGAGGTGATTTCAAGCTAGTTCCAGGGGTCGGGGCATTTGGGGATAGAGGTTCAGATCTACGGGATGGTTTTTTTATCTCCTTGTGGGGTTTTCTGGGATGCCAGGAACCAAGTTAGGCACAGAGCCAAGATTTCGGGCTATTATTTACAGGTGAGGATGAAACTACTTGGTATGGAGTTGGGGGCTCTTATTATAAGTACAGGGCAGTCTGTGATGGTAAAATTTCTTCAGGGAAATGGGGCCATCCCCCGGGAGCTGGTTTATATGGTCTGGTACTTTAAAACACTTTCCAGCCATAAAATTTCTGTCAAGCACACTGGGCGTGAAGGGAATTATGCAACTGACTTGTTAGCTAGTAAGGGAACATCAGGAGAGAGACTGATTACCTAAACTAGCTTGTGATCTTTGCCCGATGATTGCAAATTCACTGTTAGAAACGACGCTCTTGGCCTCTATTATTTTCTTCCTCCTTGATGAATTTGGTTGTTTGATTTCTGTTTTTGATTTTGAATAAAAATTAATTTTCAGCAACCATAAAATATGTTTATGGGATACTATCAATCCTATCTCTCTCTCTCTCTATTTCCTGTAGTTTTTGAGGACACATTTTCTTAGAAAGATTTATACAATGTAATAGTAGAATGAGCCCTCTCTTGTATTGTTAAAAAAAGGTGGTAGTGTATGGAAGAATAATAATCCTTGAGTATTTCAAGCCATATATATTTCCTTATGGTGAGTTATTTCTATGAGAAGATATAATTCAAACTATTTTGTTCTATATTTATCTCACATTGTTCCCTATAGTGTTAATGTCTCTATATCTTCAGAGCAAAGATTAAAGCTTCTAAATCAAGATCTTGAGTAGGATAATTTTGTTCAAGAATTTTTAACTTCCTTGATGCATAGGTAATAACTCTACCATTCTACATAAGGACACAACCAAGACCTTTCTTTTATGCATCACTATTGATCACAAGCCCATCACTCCCCAACGGTTGGGTTGGGATCTGAGCATTCACTAATCTCAAATTAAATTATTCAAAACAGTCCTCACATTCTTTTCTACATAATAGCTTAACCCCTTTATGTGTAATCTAGGTCATTATGTTTGCTAAATAGGCGAATTTCAGAACGAACCAGCGATAATAACACGCCAAACCATTCAAAATACATACGTCAGTTATGTTCATTAGAGTAGGACATTCTGAAATATCCTTTTTCTTCACAGGATCAACTGATATTCCATCTTTAGAGACAATGTGGCCAAAAAATGAAACTGATTGAAGGCAAAATTCACACTTGCGAAACATTTCATATAATTCATTTCCCCTAAGAGTCTTTATAATAGTGCATAAGTGATTTTCATGATCCTCATAGATTTTCGAGTGTACCACGATATCATCAATAAATACCACCACGAAGTCATCACGATATTCATTAAAATCTATATTCATTAGATTCATGAAGACAAACGGTGCATTAGCCAGTACAAAAGGAATTATATTGAACTCATAGTACCCATACTTGGTTAGAAATACTATTTTTGGGATGTCTTCCTCCCTCACAAGAAACTGATGATATCCAGATCAAAGGTCAATCTTTAAAAAATGTTGAGATTTGTGAGGTTGATCCAATAAATCATCATTTCGAGGTATGGGATACTTATTCTATATTATTATAACATTGAACATTAATATCTTCTTTCTTCCCTTTCTATCATCAACAATATAGACTTTATATCAACATTTTTATCATAATAATTTTCCTTTTAAGCAAGCGCCATGGTGTTTCCCTCCACAATTATCACAGGGTGGAAATTTAACTCTACCCTTATATCTCATTTCTTTATTTCCTTTTCCAGATTTTTCTGAAACCCTATTCTTATGTTCCTTTCTTTTAAAGTCACAAGACTTAGATAATTCAATATCTGTCTTAATAGCACATGAAAATATATCTACATCTGATGAGAATATTTAGGAGATGAGTAACCTTGTGTAGTTAGCTTTATAGTTTGCATAATTTTCGTCTTCCTTTTTCCTGAAATTCAGAAACAACACTTCCATATATGCTTTCTGTTCATGAGGAAAGTATTTATATAGGTATATTTCAATAAAGTCACTCCATTCCATCTCTTATATCTCTTCCTCCTTCCTTTTGTTTTGGATTAATGACCCCACAGATCTGCATCTACCGATAGACGATAAACTTCAATGATGACCTTCACTCTTTCATTACATCCCAAAGTGAGAAATATATTCACTAGGGAAATTTTCCCCTACTCAACTACACATGGGTTTATAGTCCCATTGAATAATGGAGAATGTTTTCACATAATGTGATCTAACATAGGTCCTCCATTTTGTGGATCCAGATTCTCCGTATAGGTAAGGTTATTGTTCATAACCTAAGTTGGTTTTCCCAATATAGTTATAAGTTTTGGAACACCAATCGTAGCTCCAAATCCAACATCATTATCTTTTATTGGAGGGAAATCCCTACATGGGATACGCATGTTCATGAAATTTCCATTTCATCTACTAGTTTCCATTTCTTAAAAACATCATACACTAGATTAGGTTATGAGTCATATTGTTTGATCATAACTTAGAAAAACAATTTGCATTAATTGAAATCTTATGCATGGATAACCCCATAATCGAAAACATTGTTTCTCTGAGGAAAAATTTAAAATTAAATCCTTCATAATGGATTTTAAAGAAAATGTGAATTATCATAAGCATATCCCCTAGGAGTGTCAAAACTAGTGCACAATAAGGCTTGTTGTCATGTTCCAGGATACCCAAGATCAAGGCCAAATCACGTTGTCAGATTTTTCACTCCTAGGTATATCTGTTCCAAAACCACATCCACTTGTAGTATCCAAAGAGGGATGCATTATCTAGAAAGATCTACATAATATACTCACATCCAAAATACTAGTATGTTCTTGTATTTTTATCCTCAAAGACTATCTTAGGAATTTTTTCCATAATCTATTTTTTTATAATCTCGTTTCCATGTTTTCAACTAAACTTCCTCTAATTCCAATAGAAAGTACATGACCCCAGTAGACCAGAGCTGGTGCCTTATTTTATTACATTTTCATATAAACTGGGAATATTCCTTTCGAAAGAACAAGTAGTTTAGTAGATTTTGGAAACCAGATACATACATAAGTTCAACATCACAGAATGAAATGAAACACAACATATAAGTGTTATTGGGATCATCCATAATAATATGCTTATACTTGCAGGTCATTCCCTATAAACTTCTTCATATCCTTAGAAAATGAAACATATGAAAGGGGTGAGTTAAAATGCTCAGTAAGATTAATAAATAAAATAGAAGATAGCATAAAAATTAGGCATGGTGAATAATTGAAAACACATACCAGTAAAAAATAACCTTGAATATAATATGGCAGGAAAATGAGCTATGTAAACAGTTCCATAACAAATCATAACCATGGGTATTGTACTAGTAGAATAACCACATGAACTATGAATTACTTTCCTCAAAACAAGGGAAATGCATATTCCAAAAATTCTATAATATACTGTTAATGCCTTGTCCAAGACGTCTAAAAATGAATAAGGGCTTGGCCAAAACCATATCTCAAAATGGGTAAGGCCTCAACCAAGCGCACATCTATTTGTCTCATGATATATATCGATGTATTGAGGGGATATATAGGGCCCCAACCATCACATAATAAGTCCAATTCATTCCTCATATGTTCAAGGATAAACATAAACATCATATACATTAATATTGAAACTAACATATGAAATGTAAATAACAATCCCCAAACATCAAGCGTAAAAATTAATCATTTAGAGTAAATTGGTGAATGGTTTTAGGATATCCCATCCAAAATATGACTATTTATAAATTATAAAATTAAATATGTTAGATGATATTATAAAATATTAATCCCAATAATATATAATAATCAATAAGAGGGTGGAAATAGACAAAAATACTCTTATAAAATCATCGCGAAATTATTGAGATAAGTACTATTTTATTTTGAAAAGAAGAGTTCTTTTGAAAAAGTCTATATATAAAACCAAAAATAATGTAAGATAATATTTTTATAATAAAATGAGTGATTTTAAAAAGATAAGGGTTTCTAAAAACATATTATAGAGTTCACTTGAATATAGGTTAGAATTTGGGAAATTCCCTTGAATCGGGCTTGTATTTCGTAAATAATTTTGAATGTTCCATTTAAAATGTATAACTCCCTGTAAAATAAGGAAGGATTATGGTTCATAAAAAAAATATTGAAAACTAAAATATAATTTATGATCATTACATAATAATACACAATAATTTTATTTAGGTAATTATACAACAAAAGTAACCCAAATGAAAATGGAGGTTTGAGTTGAAAACCCTACCTTAAGTCCGAACATTTTCCGCTCTTTAACATAAGGTCCTAGAATATGAAATTATAATTATTAATAATTTATTTCATAACCTTTTAGAAAATTATTTAGTTTATCATTTTAACTAAGTTTATTATGTCCTTATTGATATGTTATAAGATTGAATTTTGTCGTTCTAGAGTGTTCTTTTCCTCGATTTTCATGATCGGTATATTAGTATATGAGTATGAATGTTCATGTGGAAAGGATGTAATTATCTAGAATTAAAACTATATATTTTTCATGAAAATATAGTAGTTTTAATGGTCATTTTAGATCATTTGGTTACATGTAATGAGGATGAATCATTAGATTAAATATTAATGATAACCACTTTTATTATTTCAGTGGTATTTTGATTATTAGGAACTAATTTGGTCATATGATTTAATATTATGTACATATACAAGTTCCTGAATATTAAATAGGTTATAATACATATATTATATTTTGTTTAAACCATCAAAATGGTTTCATGACTAGTAATGAATGATAAATTGAACAATAAAACATTGTCATTCATGAAGGTTGTAAATTGGAACCTCACAGATGATGATTTCATTTATAAAAGAGAGAGAGTGAGTAAGAAGATTGATAGTGGTTATTACAATAACATGGTATAATTACAGTGTATAGATGATACTAGAGTAATAAGGATCAATTGGACATAATATTTTTATAGATAATTATAAAAGAAGATTAATTGAAATGAAACTAAATGGAAAAGAAACCTCTTGAAATAACCTCTTTGAGAACCTCCTTAAGGGAAGTGGGTTTGTTTCTTTTGGAAATACCAGAGGCTCTTGGATGTGGGGAGTTACTAGGGAAGGGTATTTGGGAAGAACATTTACAACACACAAGGATTGAGATGAGTGAAGATGGATGGAGTGAGGGTGTGGGGGGGTTATAGTGGAGGAGAGGAGTAAATTTTGAATATAGTATTCATTATTTTATTATTTTTCCGAAGAAAACCAATACTATTTATTCTTGTGAACAAAAATAGTAAAATGTGCATGTGATTTCAAACCAAGTGTTCTTACATAATCCTTACATCACCTATGAATCAATAAATATTTTATTTAGTATTTATCTTAAATTAGTGTATTTTTCTATTGATAAAAAATTCGAGTATTTAAAAAAATATAAAAATTAGAAAATAAAATAATATTATTATTTACTATTCATAAGGGTCATATTACTATTCATATTACTATTCATAAGGTGATATTACTACTCACCAAAAATTAAGTTTATCTTATCAGAATCTAAATATATTACTGATCGCAACTCTGTATGTCTGTTTTTTGATTTCCAAATAACACAGGTGGAAAATTTATGTTTACAGGCTAGGTTATAACATGGTTTTGTAGAGACTCAGTGTTTAATGAATTCAATATTTATTTTCAAAACCTTGGGGTGTTACAAGTCCACACATATTATTAAGAAGTTGGAATAAAACACAGACCATCAATTCATTTTAATGTTAAAAATTACAAGAACCATGTAAAAAATTAAATTAAAAGCAACCAATCAGACAAATGTTAATTCAGGCTAATGATCATCCACAACAAACATCATATTTAAAAAGGTACACTATTGAAAATTTAATTCAATTTGTTATTTATAATTAAGATATACAAACTTGAATTAATTAATTGATTAACTAATTTCATTTATCTTAATGAACAAATGAAGTTAAATGGAGATACCCATATAAAATCTAATAAGTAATATAAATGGATTCACTAATGGGGACATGTTGAATAGAACTTATTTGGATACTTCCCCAGTTTTTCCTCCTTGGATATTTTGGGTGTCACATTTCTAAATCACTGGTTTCATGGTGCAGGAGATGCTGTCCTTGAAAAGAAGGTGTGATCAATTATGATGATCACTAGATGATGGTGCATCTGGAGAGTGAGAAACCAAGATAAGTATGAGGAGGCTTCTTACTCAGGTAAATCTCTAATCATTAGAACAAGAACCTATTGATTTACATGGTTAGAATCTTCTATAACTGGAATGAAGCCCGCACTGCAAGAAAAATACAAGAGGGAAACCCTCTCAATAGTTTTGTTATCCAAGATTCTTAGGGACACCAGATTCTATCATGCCCCACCGTTTGGGTTCCAAAATCAATAATGACAGCTCCTATACCATGGGTGATATGCAGAGAGGGGGAGTAGTTCTGAACAACAAGGGTGTTCTTATTCTATCATTAATTGAGAACTTAGGATGAAAAAAACCCTCTAAGAATAATCTATGGAAAAGTTTAATGGTATCTATTTAAACTAATATAGGTACATGGAGCTAGAAGCTGTGGATACAAACTTTATTATCACACACAACTATCTACATAGAAAATGTACCACCCCTTGGTAAATATATTATTTCATTAGATGGTGAAATAGTTTTTCAAATAATAAAATGCATGTAATTCATACTTAGAGTGAGGATAAAATGGTTTAGACCATCTTGCCTCCATGGAAGTACAAGGGAAAAGTGTCACAAGCTTCCCTAGAATGGAATTCTTGATGCTTGAGGGGGTGAATATAGTGAGATGGGATGCTCTCATCCTCCTTTATTTTAGGCTTCCATAGACCTATTATTTTTCATTTTTCCAAATTAGGTATTTGTTTCACTCTTACTAAATATATAAATGATGATGATGACGACTATGTCATGTATGTGAGGTATACACCATGTATCTCATGGGTGAAACAACCTACCAATCACACACAACATTATGTCACATATTTGACCACATATTTAGTGGTAAATTTTCCACTAAACCAAGTAGAGCCAACAATCATGTACCCAAGTGGTACAGGATCCTTCTTGGCATCCAAAAGTCCCAGGATCAAATCTGTGAAGGGACATAATTCTGGGTAATGTAGCAGTATTGTAGTAGGGGACTGTAAGAGTACTATAGCAATAGTGGAACTGTAGCAGTGATGGAACTGTAGTGGCAGAGGCAATGTAGCAGGTAATGTTGAGGTGGTTGTACTATAGCAGTTACTGTAGCAGTGTGGATACTATAGAAATACTATTCACTGAGGGGTCCTTTGATCGAAAAATGGGTTTTCAAGCCTTTTATTCTGGCCACTTGGCCTTGGGCCTTTGGGCTATTTAATGGGTCTCCCTCTACCCACACTAAAGAGGTCTTTTCTTTAAATAATAAATTTAGGCTTTGGCCCTAACCTTAAAAATTACTAAACCATGTAGAGGATATAACCTTTATGAAAGTTTCATGATATATGGTTTGATAGACCATTTTCCAGAATAGACAGGTCAAAATGCAGTGTACATTAAATTTACTGCATGTTGTTACCGTGTAGTTTGTTGTGTTTCACACGACATCTCGGGGTTAAGTGAACTTGGGCACATGATGTGTATATTTGATTACATGTAATGTATCCGTGTCTACCAGACATAATCCTCATAACCTCCCAATGGAATCTTTGATTGTCCTTTATATTTTCTAAATCCTCTTAAGATGATATGAAATGTGAATGAATATACATATATGTTGAAAAAATATTAATTAATCACTGGATAAAATATCTAATAAACTATAATAGAAAAAATAAAAATAATTTTATATAATTTATAATTGAATAAAAAATAATCATAAATTTCCATGTGACCACTCTAATACCTTTTTAATTTTTTAAGGATTAGAAGAAGTGGTTGGTCCCTTTCAGAATAAGTAATTTATCCACTTCATCGAATTTTTCTTTAGAACTATATAAAAATCCATTCACAGAATCCACAAATACACAAACTGACATGTAATTTACCACTAAGATAGATTGATCACGAATTGTATCATACTGTAATTATTTTTTCTTTATTAAATATAATTAACCATTTTTTCAAACCATCATTAAGATGTAGGACTCAAGGGCTGATTTCCTCTAGCGGTGATCTATTCCAACAACAAAAATCTCTAAACCTCAGGGTTTGGATCTTTAAGAATTAGTGAATAAGTCCACATTCCATGTATAATTCATTATTTATCACACATTTAGAATCCAAATTATGTTCGTTAGATTATGTTGGTTGTCCATGAATTTGAGAGAGAGTAGAGGAGGATCAAAAACGCTCATGGGACTTGGATAACTTTTGAGAATATCTCTAAGATTGAGAGAAATATATGACAAACTAAATTTTGTATAATTTTTTAAGAAAAAAACATATTAGAGAATTCTACAGTCATGTTTTTATAAGTCTAGAGTTAGAATATTGTTTTCATAAAGTCCCTTTAATATTATCTTAATCCCTACCGTAACCCAATCATAAATAATGATAATAAAATTATTTACTTGAAATGTTCACAATTTGAAGTCTGGTTAAATATTTTTTCTCCCCATTAAATAAAATAATATTCATTCAAAAAATATTCCATTTTCACGTGACAGTAAACCAGTCTTCTCTTCCACCTGTTCATTTACTAGTCTAAGTATAAGTCTATTTATTTAAATAAATGAATCAATATAGTTTCATTATACACTGATAAATATGTACTTGTGATCAAAATATTATCCAAAACAAGTATTATTCTATAGATTTAAGGATAATATTCCAATCTACATATTAAAATCATATAGAATTTAATTGTGGTTCTTGGGCACACATAGAATGTGACCCCATATGATCATTTCTCAGTTGCATTAGACTAAATTTTTCTAATGTCCAAGGTCAGCGTTTGGAAAAAAATTATTTCACCCATTGAGAATGTATTTTATTTCGCAACATCATTCATCCTCTTATAAACCATTACAATGGAATATAATCTATATATTTGGATATCATTTGTAAAATATGTTTTTTAGACCATTTCCTAAAAATATATGTTCGAATATCATTCTTTAGATTTTCAAAATTGAATATACCAACAAAATTCCATTGAAATAGACTTAATCTACATGTTTTATTCTATTATTTTTCAGTAGATATTCACTTCCAATAGAAGGAAAAAAATACTCTATTCCATTATTAATTAATGTAATTCCACTTTTGACACACCATATGTATCCAAATTCACTATGAACTATTATCATCACGACTTAAGAAATACATATAATAACAAGAGTTAAGGGAAAATTTAATAACAATCCTTGATTCAAAGGATCATTGCATAGGAATATAGATAGGAATATTCGATGAAACATGAAACACATGGAATTCTTTTTCACGGATCTATTCTCATAACTTCCCTTATTGATTATTTACAAGGGAGAACACCATGATATGGTGTCTCAATATGTTATGTGACTCCTACCCCTGATAGAATATATCATTTGTGTATTGTCATTAAATTCCATCTGACCATGGAAAATGAGTTTAAGGAATAATTTTATAGCAACTAAAGTATTTGATCATTGTAGGGAACTTATATGTATATTAGATGTAGCAAGTATCCTTAAGAAATTATCACATACAAACCCACAAAAAATTATAATTACGATGTAATAAGAAATTATATAATATAATATTAAACCACTATATATACATAATTTAATTGAAAGTAATCAGGTAGTTGGTTTTAAGGCACCAGCATCTCCAATATAAGATACATTGGAACTAAAAAATGTAATGAGGTATAAGTACTCACATTTATTTTCATCCAACTATTTAATTTTTAATGGTGAAATTATTTTAATGGGGGTATAATGCAACACCCAATAATTTTACAATGAATTATTCTTTTAAATCAATAAATTATTGAATATCTTATTTCACATAAAACAGTAAACTAAATTTAGTCATGGTAAGTTTTTTGAGATTAAATATTACAATGAAAGATAAAAATTAATATATAAAGATATTTAATTATGAAATGTCATTAAAAAAATTAAAAGAAGAATAAAAACACTCGTAAATAAAAATAACACAGATATAAAATCTGTAACCTTATGGTTTTATATGAAATTCATTAACCCAATTGAAATTATAAAAATAAGGAAAAAAATAAACATATAATAGGAATCTTGAGAGATATGTAAATGAATAGAATGAATGATTTTTGTAATGTATGTAACACTATATATATGAAATAAATATGACATGTATATTGTCATTGGAAATTTGATTATTGAATACATAAAAAATGGAAATATGGTTTTAGGATATATGGCGGTAAGGTATATCCAATTGGTATGTTGTGTAATTAAGAATAATATAATTCACAAATAAATAATAAATAAATATAAAGTCAATATTAAATTAAAATATTTTATTATAAAAAATATATTTTTTATATTCATAACAAATTATTATTATTAAATAACTATTTTTTGTATTTATGAAATAAAAAGAAATAATTTCATAATAATGGATTGATAAAAATAAATCGTTATAATATTAATAATGAAATTTAATTGGAATGGGTTAATTTTTTTTTAATTTTTTAAGGGACCACTTTTCCCAATTATTTTTCATCTTAATAAAATAAATTTTCATTTTCATTTTTAAATACACTAAAATGTTTCAATTTAAAAAAATATATAAAAAATAATTTAATTATTAATTATAATAAAAAAATTAAATAACACTATCAGTTTTAAAACCATTTGTCCATAAATTTTTTTTCTGTATATTATAATTTTTCAATTAAAATTTAAATATATCATATTCAAAAATTGAATTATATTAAATAGAGGCCAATTAGGGAATCATCACATCAATTTTTTTAATAATTTTCTTCTTATAATTTTTGTAGAAAAATAATTATCAGGGTAAATAAATTAATGTGGATAAAATATTTTACAATTAAAAAGATATTTATTCATTCTGAAATTTATATTTTAGGTTTTGGAATAAAAAAATATATCTTACTAACATTTCCTCACCTAACTTATCTAACTCCCATGTGATTCCATTTTTTCTGCAAAAAAACTTTACATTCCAATGAAATGTCCCTCATTCTCATGTATAAGAGGATCTCTTCTATACCCCTTCAAAACAACTACATGCCCCCAAAAATATCTTGAATACCTACCCATTTTTTATATCCTAATTCCTTTAAAGACATTGGGTAGCTTCTAGTTCCTAGAATGAGGCCAAAATCCTTTATACGGAAAAAACCCCATGTTGAGAGGGAGTGAATTCATTTGGTATATAAGTTTTCAATTACATTGTGATATCCAAAATTTATATATCTTAGTAAAATCTTTGATGATATTATTTTAAAAATAATTATTTTTATCATTAAATTATACTACAATTACATAACTATATACACTTTCTTACTCATTAAAATATAAAGTTTTGTTTGGGTCCGTTGAACCACTAACTTGAAAGATGCTAAACCACCATCACCAATTTCACAAAGAATATGTACCAAGATATTAATAAAGGTAATATTAAATATAATGGAGTAATATATATTATAAATATGGGTATGTAAGGATTATATAGAAATGAATGATCATTATAAACTTACTATTGGTTATTTGTAAATTTACCAAACGTCTGAATAACTTGATCATATATTCTGTTAAAACACACTAATACCTTGATTCACCATATAACCTCCATTAAAACATATAGGATTCCAATAATTAACACCATCCTTATTTCTAAAATCAAATTAAATTCTATTTAATAAATTCCATAAATTAAAAAATGAAATAAAATTCATCAAAGATGACCTAAATAACATTGTCACCAAATCACTTATCAATTTCAAGGTTGAAATTACTATCCAACTTAATTCATCAATATCTATAATCTATTTATCCAAAATAACCCTTATTAACTAAACATAATGTACATTTTAAAGGTTATCTTTTTTTAATCATGTTTTCCATAAAGATATCACCTTAGCACAAAATAAGATTTCTTTTTTTAGGTATCATTCAACATATGTTTTTAAATACTTAAATATAAACTTACAATGAACAATACTTTGAAATTTAGTGATTCTTATTAATATAGTATCATTGATATAACAATTATTAAAAAATTATTTAATCCCAAAACATAAAAACATCAATCATTTCACTTTAATGATAGACATTACATAGGTCCTTAATTGGTCTAAGAGCTAAACCTTGGATTGGGGAATTGACTCAGATAGTGTCTGGTTCCCCAAATACATGACATAAATGTCCTTGTAAATTATCTCCTCTATGAAATTTTAATAATTATAAAACATCTTCTCCTTCCTTTGATATATTATCCAAGGTTTTTCTTCCCATATTCAATATATGAATGAAATGGATCTTTATTACCTCCCTAATCATTGCCTCATGAACTTTTATAAAATTTTATTTTCCTCTTATTTTACATGTTTGGAAACTGATCAATGTTTATTTTTTCAATAATGTATCATGATATCTAATGAGGCATAATCACAAGGCTCATCCCATCATATCCAATATCATCTAGTAGCTCATGAGGAAAATCATCTCATTTTACATTGCATTCACTATCAAATTGATTCCTCCTCGTTCCAACCATTAACTAAAACAAAAAAACATGGTCTCTGATAAAAAAATCATTGGTAGAAGCCACATAATCATTAAAAATCTTTATAGTATATATAAATCATGACACTTTTTTTTTCAATATATGACACCTATTTTTTAACCTAAGATTTCCATGATCATTATATATTCAAAATCCTCATGATGGTTTATAATGAAAATTAAAATTAACCCATCAATAATCCTTGATTGTGATAAACCAAGTGCACAATGTTGGAAAAATACCCATGATCTAGAATTATGTCCTATATTTATTTGACCAAGTCTTTTTGATGTTTATTACCCCTAGAAGCAACAGTACCAAAACACATGCACATTTAGTTTCCATACATGGATGTGTTGTAAGGAAAACCAAAGAATAACTTACTTACAAAAAAATTAAGGATTTTATCCTATAATCAGAATTATATATATGGATTTTAAACTATTTATTTAATCACAATCTCCAAATATTGTCTAAACGTTCCTAAAATACATACTGTAACAACATATAATTTTCATACGTAGATATTACATCTTAATAGATGAGTATTCAATATATTTAACAAATATACACCTAAGGACAAGGAATTTTTAGTGTATTTGGAGGCTAGGTATATAATAATCTTATATCATGAATGATCTCCAACATCCCCAAAACACATTTTCCCATATTTTACTCTTCTTAGACAAACCCATCTTAAAACCTTTCTCCATAACCTAGTGAAATGAAATATAAGAAAGGGTTATCTCAGATTCTTAGTAAGGGGAAATAAGAGAGATTTGAAAGATCACTTATTCATAATATGTTTGTAAGGGAATGGGAATATGAGATTAATATTTGAAAATCCATACCCAACATATCATATATTGAAATCTTAAATCAAGGGATAAATCTTGGTACTTCATAAGACATGAATCATAAGGAAATAAAGTAACATAATATATGTGATAATAACATCATTATATGAAATATGTTTATAGAATACACCTAAGCATAGAAAATAATTTCCCTAGTCAAGGCTCACTGTCAAGACTATCATAGTGGAATGGGGTCAGTCCCTTTTCCATCACATCCTTAGTCATTGTTCACTACTAAGACTATCATGGTGGACCAGTGATGGTTGGGTTGGAAATAGATGATGTATAACCAATGTGTCGTGGGTTTTATTGTATGGACTAAGAATCCTGATATGATATACTATAGAAGGAACTTTCTACTTTGGATATTGAAAAAGAAATTATACGATCAGTGGTGGCATGTTCAGATCGAGCGTAGTTAGTTGTATAATATGATTGGATTGTGATCATTGTATAGACTGCTATAATTATATATTTAAGTGATGGTCACCTTCATTGGTGGCTTTATAAGTTCATACTCAAACCCAACATGGACCTTAATGTTTAAATTTTGGGTCTATGTATCTTTTAAATGTTAGGAAAAAGGACTTCCATCCTTATCCTAATAGATTGGGATGTATATATAGTACATGGGATAGATGGTGTGGTTTGGTAGATTGGTTGCATAGTTTCTCAATTCTATGGTAGTTTCTTGATGTTGTTTATTTACTAATGAACACATATTATTGACTAGTGGGTAACCTTTTACACTCTTCCATGATTATCTTGACTTCATAAATATTTTTTTGGAATACTGTATTTGTATATTGGGATTTATATTTCTATTTTTAAAATTTATTTAGATACTATTTTTATTATCAAATTTTATATTTTGAGGTTATAGTTTCCCCAAAATCACCTATAGACCATCATAGTCAGTCAAAAGCCTTCATCATGTGGGTAGACACACATAAGGTCTAGTGATAATCTGATCTGATTTATATGAATTGAGATAGGGTGTCTGTGTTACAAAGTAGTGTCAGATTATGATAGTAAAAAAAATGTTATCACTAAGTGGTATTAAATAAAGAATGTTATTAAATTTAAATTGAGTAATTTTTTTATACGGGGTGTCATAGTTAAATATTTCTGAAATCTGTTTTGACATAGTTATAGATGGTACTTGGGATGAATGTCATGCTTAATTTCTAGATATCATATTTAGGGGATGAATTCTAAGCTACAAGGGAGAAATAGGATTATTTTATTGATTTTTTTGTTTCAATAGTTTGGTTATTTCATCAATATTAAATTTTTATTCAATGATAGTGACTTCAATTTTAGAACATTTTATTTTATAATCAATTCATAATACTCATGCATTATATTAACAATTTTGGTATTCAATAATTAATGTGTGTTTCTTATGATTGATTCTTGGAGCTTATAATATAAAAAGTTAGTTATTTAATTTTTAAAAACAGGATAAGTATTTTTTTTCCTATGTAGTCTATTAGGGTAAGTCTGATCCTCTAACCCATGAAGGGTAGTGGTTTTAGAAATAAAAATGGTTTCATCTATTTAAAGTGTCAAAAATTCCTATATAGTGTTTTATTATATATCTTCGTGCGTGAATTATAATCATTTAGAAAATATGTAAAACTATTGGTGTGAATAATTATATGTGTCCTATATGGAAATGTTGGGTTTTGTTACTGACCTTTACTTGGGTTGATGGGTCCATGAGGCTAGTAGGTATGTGACATTCATGTGGTAGGGTAATGTAAGGTCTAGTGGGTTGAAACACCTATTTTATCTCCTCCTACTTATCATATACTAATTATTACATCTATATCAAATTTTTTATTTTATTTTTAACATATATGTCACCTATATATCCTCTATTTTAGTGTTGGGAGGGTAGAGAAATGTTTCCATATTAGAATGTAAATGATGATGATCTTGAGGGTTAATAGTGAGAATGATCTATAGGTAGAGGCTCAATTGTATGTAAGTTAACCACTAAGGATAGAGGATTTTGGTTAGTGGTTAGAGGATTAAATTAAGGTGAGATTAGTTAGATTTATCCAAAGTATCAATTGAAGATCTCAAGGTGATGATAAATATTATAAATATTTGAAAAGAGAGTTTAAACCATATAATCCTCCTCTTTTCCCTAGATAGGTTTGACCATATGTTGTGTAATAGTACCAAAAGTCTTTAAAAATGATATTTCACTAGATTGATATAACACCAGGGTAGAGGTTGAAGGTGGATATTTAAATGATTTGAGTACTAACAAAATGCTAATGGGAAGTGCAAGTATAGGAATGAAGACAGAAGTGGTTTCATGAAAGGACCTTAAGGCAATTTTCTTCAACCAATTTTACCCCAATACATTGATGGATTACTAATCCCTTGATATCATGATCCTACAATGGGGAGTGATTTTAGTTATGGATAATGAAAAGATATTTATAGATCTTAATTGATTCATATAGATGTTGGTGGGAGAGGAGATATCCATGGTGTGAGGATTTAGTAATGGTTACAAAATTCCATCAGTGTGCATGTAAATATATTCAGATAGAATTAATTCACCTAAGTGGAAAACTAGGGGGAATAGAGAATACTATGTCAGACAATGGTGTGAGATTAGATTCATTGTGGAGCGCTAGGTAATTGGAAGAAAGCTCATAAGGAGACCCAAGATGGTATTAAGAGTATATCTATAATGATTCTATATTGGAGTGGATCAATAGTGACATGATTAATTTCATGTAAAACGGGAAATGTTTTTGAAAAAATGTGATTAACCACTAAACGTGTGTTGGGCATCTGTCTAGATGAGGTAATTGGCGATGTTTTGTGAGAGGAATTCTTAGAATGCTAGGATTCATGGACTTTGTCAAACTCAGGCATATGAGGTTTGAAATTGGGAGAGATATGGAGCTTGTATCAAACTTTAATGCGAAAAGATGGGACTTGATTGTGGATGAGATGATCAAAAGTAAGGGAAGTGGACAATGAGGAGTATGAAAATTTAGGGAGGAGAAGCATTATTCAGGTAGGTGTAGGGTATGCAACATGTAATGAAGCCGACATACCTAGAGAGATTTTGGGAGCCATATACAACTATAGGTACATTTTTAGTGTATGGATATGGGTTTTTATAGTAGGTATGGTTTAAATTTAACACCCTCATATTTTGTGAAATAAAATTTTCTATTAAATTTAATTTCTTCAATAGCTTTCATAATGTGAAATACTGAGTTTATAAGATAAAAAATATACAATAAAAATATAATTTAATGAGATAGTTACAAAAAGGTAGTAAAATTTGTGGATATGAATATTATTAACTTATTTATTAATTATAAATAAATTTATTGATAAATAATTCATAAACAATAACTCAACTTTTAGTTGAGTCATTTTATTCTTTGAGAATAGGTTTTCATAAAAAAGATTTTGTTGATTTTTATGATATAATATTATAATAAATTTATATATATTTATAAAATATATTTTCTGAAATGAAATTAATTTTTGAAACTATCATATCCAAATTATCTTAGTATGTAGTTTTGGTATTACTCTTAAAAGATTGATTTTTCAAGGAATAGTGATAAGATACATAGTTTTGTAAAGGTGTCTCTTATTTTTATCTAATTAATTAATTTAATTTTTGTTTATATTATAAATTTAGTACTAAAGTGAACCATTAAAAATTTTATTTTTGGATATAAAATTAGGTTTGTTTGAATGATTATTTTTCTATATTTTGTTATAAATCAATTTTTATTCCAAAAAATGCATTTTTCAGAACATTTTTAAGTGTACAATGTTTTTCCATTTTAATTATTTTAAATAAACCATAATTAATAATAATTTAAATGATATATATATATATATGTTATATCTATGTATATTAATTTATATTCATATATTGAAGATTACTTGGCGTAGTGTTAATGTAAAATCTCATTTTTGATGAAAAAATGCATTTTCTTGAAAAACAACATTTCATTAGGTTTTTGATGATAATTTTAAAATTAAATTATACAAATGATAGGTGTTGAATTTATAAAAAATTTAAATATTTATAATCATGAGGTTCAAATATGGTAAGTAGTCCCTTTTTTTTGTTTTTTTATTAATCATATTTGTGGTAAAATTTATCACCTTGGTTAAGGTTATGTTGGGTTAATATGGTTTATAAGTAACTGATAAAGACATAATTTAGCATCATAATTATTACTTGATTAATTTAATTCTTCCATTATCACTTTACTCTCAAATATTAATTTTTAATGGATTGTTGTCTATGAAAATTACTTATATAATATTTAATGGAAAAAAGTTACAAAATGAAACTATTTTAGTTTTAAATCTCTTATGTGTCCAAATATAGGAAAAAGAATGTTATTATAAAAAATAGTTTTCAATTTATAGACTAATAAAATTATTGTTTTTATATAAATTTATTTAATTTTTTATTACTTATATAATGACTCTAAATGCTTATGTAAAATCGATACATTATTTCTCCAATTAATAAAATTATATAATAAATGAATATAATAATATTAAAAGTGATATTATTTTAGTAATTTAATGTTTTACTTGAATATTATATATGAATATGAAATATTAGTTATTTGATAAATAAGTATATTCTTCTTCCATATTTTAATTTTTTTCTTTTAAATAAAATTAAATGAATAGTGTCTAAATTCTAAATAATGAAATTTTATGAAAATATTATTTTTTTAAAATTACCATAAAATTATAAAAACATTAAAATTCAACAATTTTGATAATATATTATCCAAAATTTCTTTTATTTTTGTTTTAAAAGTTAGTTAGAACCTTTTTTTGACAATATCCATAATATATTTTAATCTTTTTAAAATTCCAAGGATGCTTGTCCCTCGATTATAAAAAGCCCCTCCTTTTTCATATTCAAAACAAATTGAGTTTTTATATAGATAAAAATATTCTATGTTATCTTCTAAAATACCTTATCCAAATTATAGAGAATCTGGTCTTCCCAAAAGACCAACCTTAGAGCCCTTAAGAGGAGATATAAAGGAGTCATTTCAAAGAAGAGGAAATAACCTTAATCGATCGCTTTCTTTTTAATTATTATTTTTTATCATCTAAATATTTATATTTTTAAAAATATAATAAATTTAGTATCCTAAATATATATAAATTTTATTGTTATTTTTAAACTACTTTAATTCAACCACTTTCCCTCAAATGGGAAGTGAAAGCATCACATGGGTGTCTGTACAACTTACCATCTTCACATAACGATATAATTATTTTCCATAACCCTCTTTCAAAAATGATTAAAATAATGCGATTAATTTTTATGTATAATATTTATAATATTATAATTAATTTTATGTGAAAATATTATATCTTCATTATTAACGTGCAGACTGTTAGAAAATGATTACGTCATCTGGGTATACGTGTGGACTACCACCTCCACAAAGTGATGTGATTTGTATTTCATTACTCTTTTACTTGTAAGTTAATAAGGATGGATTTATTAAATATATATGATATATATGGTATAATATTTATTATATAATCTTTATTTATATTTCATCTTTAATTCATTCCATTTGTAAAAAAATATAAGCATCATTCATGCATGTGTACGACCTATCATCTCCATCCCCGAGGTAATTCATTTTTCTAAATATATTATTTATAAATATCTATAAACATATAGGTAATGAATATATATGATATTTATATCCTTAGTAACATTATTTATATGATGTAACCGTGATCAAAATACAAGGACCAAACAACCAAATAATGACATGCATGGATAATAATGAAGATATCACCCGAAACATTGATTTTAATAAAGAGGTACTGAAAACTTTGTGAATAAGGGTTAAAAGTAAATAATATATTGTATGATATTTTTTATGGTTATGTAAAATATTTACAATAAGTCGAAATTTATTAATGATGAGATTACAACACATAGAAAGGAAATGGGACATATGGTAAAAGATTTTCGTTTTACTTTTACATTAGTGAGGTAAATGCCATATTCCTGAATTTTTTATTTTATTCCTTGTATATAATACACAGGAATGAATATTATGATGATTATTTTGAAATTTATAGGGATTTAAAAATAAATATAAGAGTATTTATATCCTTGTGATTCTGATTCAAATGTTACTGAAGTAGTAAGTGCTTTATGTTACAATCACATTATATATCATGATTGTTTATGGTTAAGTTTTGATGATTTTTTTTATGATTTATCTTTCAAGAAACTCAAGAAACTTATTATTATTTTTATTTATATATAATACATTTTTTCCATTCATCATTCTCTCCTTAATTACCCATGAAACAAAAAATATATTTTTACAGAAAATCATTATTATTTATTTCAGAAAAAAACAATTTCTTCCTTATTTATGTTTTTGTAAAAAATATATATTTTTATATTGTTATCTTATGATTTTATGAATTAATTTTTAATTTTTTTTACTGTACAAAAATACATTTTAGAAATAGTCTTATTTTCTTTTTCCAAACAACATTCTTTTTTGACTTTTTACTAAAAAATGTGAAGGGAATGTTTTATTTTAACTTATACATAATGAATGAAAATTTCCACCTTCAAGACCACTAATTGTTTTGGAAATTGAATTATAATATACAAAAATCAATTCAAATAAAATTTTTTGAATTTTTTTTAAAATTATTTAATTTAAAATTGATTTTCAAAAGGAAAGGTTATTTTCTACAAGAAATATTTCAGTGATTTGTTGATGAAATTTTAATATATAAAAACATCCTGTAATGTTAATTATTATTTAATAGGGATATAAACCAATGGATACATCCTAGTTATTTCTTTGTGTTTTTAATATTTATATTTATGATATATTTATGAAACTCATTTATATCCTATGGGTTATGGTATTATGAATGCATGAAATTTCTAAAAAACCCATTTAATTTTCATTGGTCATGATTTGATGATATGATAAATGTTTTATGATCTCATGACCCACATATGTATGATTTTAATTTTGTGATGGAGGTTCCATTATAACCAGGAATGGTGGTGATGTTATAACCAAGGAATGTGGTTGTATTATAACAAATTATGGTGGTACCTTATAACCAAGGATAGTGGTTATGTTATAACAAATGATATATGATACCTATATATATCTCTATTTCATTGGGTAAAGATTGATATCTTATGTGTTAAATAAGACTATAATATGATGTGAGCCCAGCTTTGTAAGAGAAATTGTCGAATATAATATTCTTGGGGGTGAATCTATACTACTACAAAGGTTTGGCGAGTTAACCCATTCCACTATGATAGTATTGGGAATTGGCCTTGATGATTAAGGAAATGATTTTTTATGGCTATGTGTATGAAAAAAAACTATGTCTGGCTCTAATGTTATTCTCTCTTAGATCATGTTCTTCGATTCCATTATGATTCATTCCTTATTAAATGCCATGAATACATATTATTATTTATAAAATGAAGGGTATACTTTTTAAATAGTATAATCATGTTCTCATACCCTTTTTTCCATGTAATGATCAAGTAATTGTTAATATCTATCTATTTACCCTTACCGAGATTCTTAACTCACCCATTCTTATATTTCCCTTACCTAAATTATGAATAAAGGTACTAAGTACTCTGTTTATATAAAGGGTTATTGTTATGAAAAACTTAGTTGGAGGTAATGTAGATCTTTTATGAACTGATATTTTATATGTCTATGTTTCCAAATGAACAATACATATTTGATTCTGGAATGGATCTTCATGTTATGTAAAGAATATTCATCTATCACAATGTGATATCTATAGATGAAAATTATGGGTTTCTATAGTTGGTATTAGAGTAATGTTTTGTTAGCCTTTGGAATATAGGATGAGAAAAAATTAGTGAGAACCCTATGTATAGGTTTAAGAATATGATAATATCCCAATGTTTTGGAAATTATCATTGATAAATTAGATAAAATTTAATGTTATATATATTAAAAAGGAGTTTTCATTGTTTACACAACATATAGATGATTTTTAATGTATCACCACTTTGAATATTATTAACCAAACTATAAATTTAGGTTTTAGTCAATGGACGGAACCAGGATGATTCATGTTGACATTGAAAGCCAATGGAATGATTGAACTCAAGATCAATTAAATAAAAAGAGAGATGGAATTTTAACCCTATGATTATTTCTAACCAGTTATCATGATATATGATTGAAAACATGAACCTTATGAAACTCTCAAACTCATAAATGAAGAGAAAGATTGAGTTCATTGAGAGTTTATTTGGAGGAGACAAGAGTGGAAAGAATATTTAGTATCCTATATGTAGATAAGGGGGGATGACACACTTAGGTGAATGTCTTAGATGAAAAAAATATATTTTATATGGGGAAAATAAAGTGCATATAGAAATTAGTTTCTTTGAGAAAAAAGTTATTAGTTTGATGGAGAGAAATGAAGATCATCCAATGTTACCAATTAAGGTTCAATTTCTGATATGGGGGAATATGGGGATTATTCGAGCCCATTCCCTAAAACAAGGGTGTACTCTCAGACAATGGAAAGGCCTGTGATATGAAAGGATTTAAGTTTTTATGAATTATTATTCATGAATTATATTTGGGACGAATTATATCAATCATATTTTGAATATGAAGATCATGAAACATCTAAAGATTATTCCTTAGTATAATTTTAAAAAATATTTTTAGTTTGGATAAATAAATGGTAGATATTTGTAGGATAATATTTATTATATTGAAAATTATTAGTTGAAAATAAAGGGATTTAGGTCATATTTGATGTGTTTTATTGAATTTTTGTATTTTTGGAATATTTTCAATAGTTTTGGAACTTATACATGGAATAAATATTGTTTTAATATTTTGAATCATATTTTTTCATGTGAGGTTAATATAAAAGTTATTGATATGATTATAGGTTAATAATTTTAACATCGATCATATGTTTGAAGGCATCCACACCCTTTTTTGATGTTTAATGTCATAATATTTTGAGGTGATTTGAAAAGTGATTCATTGATAAGGAAATATTTTAGTGATATTTATAGTCATGATATGTATTACCATTCTAGTTAGCATCTAAATTTGATTCATGATATTTAGGGTGAAGTGAAAATTATTATAATATTATATATTAGATTATTGTCATGATCCATGATATTTTGGGATATATTTATTTGGGTTGGCATTTAATAAGTGATTTATCAAGATAGATTATTTTTTATGTGTGCAATTAATTCATTTGAATATATATGTTTAATTTTATGAAATAACTTTTTAGGATAATTTTTTTAATTCTGATATTATTGAAGTAATCTGGGATATATGATTATTTATTGTGTCGAACCTTGTTTGTAATAATTACGGCTTTGGCGATCTATATTTCATTTATTCATATGAATGATTATAAATTATGGGAATTATCTTACCTTTTGATAAACATTTATTGTTTTTATGAACACTTAAATTCTATAGGAATTTTTTTATATAAATTTTCAATCTCTTAGAAGTTGATTTCAATGCTTTAGGCATACAAAAATTAATTTTGAATACTCATTGTTTGGGGGGAATATAATGTATAGGGTAAAAGTTGATTAAAGGATGAAACAATACTTTTCAAGCTATTATATTACTTATTATCTTAGTCTATATAGTAAATATATTCCTAAAATCTCAGAAAAAGGATATCGAAATAAATTTTTTTCCTATTACCTTCATTCCTGATGAATCAATATTTTTTTTCATATATTACAGATTTATGGTGTTGTGGTTGAAAAATTTATACTGACCATGTTCTCTGTCACTCTCTAGTAACTATTATTTATTAATTTTAACTTCCATATCTTTATTTTCACTTCCCATTAATGTTATCCTATTCCAATACCTAGTTTTTTCTTATTCAATATGGCCTTTTCATTTCCCATTCTATCTTATCAAGAGGATGTTTTACTAACCATTTGCGTGATGTGGGTTTTTATTTAAGTTATTTTCAAATATAAATCCCTTGATTTTAAGGAAAAAGTTAAAATTTTGAGTATGCGATTTATTAATGGGGGTGCGGAAGAATGTAACATCTTGAGATTTTATGAATAAATTTATTTCAATTAAATGTAATCTCTTTGATATCTTGTGTCACAAGAAACGCTGAGTTTAAATAAACTATAAAATAATATAAAAATATTATTTAATGTGATAGTTATAACCTATAAATTAAATTGGATGGTATGAATATGATTTGGTACTTTATGATATTTATATTAATATATAGATAAATTTTTAGTAAATAGTCACTTAATTTTTAGTAAATTCATTTTATTCTTCAAAAATAATTTGTCATAAAAAATGATTTTATTTAATTTAGTAAAAAGGTATTATAATTATCATTTATTTAAAAATTTTAAAACATTTTTTTAATAAAATGAGATTCACTTTTTGAAATAATTATATCAAAATTAACATATGGTTAATTTTTTTATTTTTCTACAAAAAATGATTTTTTTGTGAAATGTGAAATCATACCAATTTTCATATGGCTGTCTCTTCATTTCATTTAATGAATTAATTTAAAGTTTTTATATTATTAATATATAATTAAATTGAATTATGATCTTTTTTTATATTTAATAATCCAAATAATTTCATTTTAATCATAAATTTTAATGATTTTGGCATAAATATATTTATATGCTCAAAAACACATTTTTCAGAAAATATTTTTTAATAATCAAAAACTATTTTTCTTTGTTGAAGTTAATTCTATGATTTCTTATGTAAGATTAAAAATTCCTGCCATGTAGGTCCACTTTCACCTGAAAATTAATTTATTATATACAATTCTTTTAATTAATACCATGTGCTTCCATGCCTTCATAATAAAAAGGATCCAACTCTCCTATCTTATTTACCCCACCTTTAGCCACCTAACTAGACCAAACCCTTACTAATTATACACTAAAATTATATATCCTTCAATTATAGGTTTTATTCTTCTTAAAATATCATTCCGATGGTATTTATAAGGGATATAAAGGAAGTTGATTAAAGAAGAGGCAATTGTCTTTACTGAATCTTTTAAATTTATTTCTTATTCTAGTAGATAAAAATATGTCGTAACGATTCATAAATAATTAATCTAGTATAATAAATATATTTATATGATATTATTATTATGGTAAACCCATTTTCCACACTTTTTCATTATGTGGTAAGTGAAAACGTTGCTTGTAAAAATACAGAGCTTACCACCTCTACACTACGATGTAATTTTTTTCATCACCATTTTAATTGAATGTTTATAAAAAAAAGATCTTACTAATATATATTATATTTATAAAATAATTATGGTCCTTTAAATATAATTTATAATTTAACTTCTAACCCTTCCACTCATTGAAAAATGATAATCCCCCTCAAGTGTACGTGATTACTACCACCTCCACAAACATATATGATTTATTTTCCATGTACACATTTTGTGGTTGAATATATATATATATATATATTGAATATGTATGATATTTATATCATTATTTTCATTTTGGATATGGTGGAACAAATATTAAGTTTAAAGGACTGAAATTATTAAACTGGAACATACATGAAAAATGAAACAGTTTACTTTAAGAAACAACAAAACTAATAAAGAATTATTAATAACTAGGTGTTGGATAGTTATTAGTTGAAATTATATGGTATTATAATATTTTTTATTGTATTTTAATACAATTATAATAAATTTAAATTTATTATACATGTGGCTAAAATCATTTATGTAGAATGTCATATCAGAGGTAAGGGTTTATTTTAAAATCTCATTCTTATTTGGGATTGTTTATTTTTAAGTTTCGATTGGGGAATTTATATGATATTTAAATCATAAAAAATAATTTTTCTCTTCATATGGTAATTTTTTGGGTTTTCAAGATCTAGTTCCATTTTTACCATATTTTTCTATTATAAATTCAAAAAGAATGTTTTAATGAAATATCTAATTTGTTTTTTAATTCAGTTCAAAATATTTGTCTTTTATGTCCATATTTTCTTTAATATAATTTCAAGAATGATTATGATTTTCCATATTTATTTATTAAATTCAATTTCATAATTATTTAAATAAAATTGTTTAAAATGAATATTATTTTCATTTTTTGAATGATGTAGTTTTTACCAAAGGCTAGAAGGGAATCTTAAATTTATCATTCACCATAGGAATGGATTTTACTACCATTATTTATAATATTTTCATTGAAGTTTCCTTTAAAATGTTGACTGGTTATTTCCAAAGAGAATTTTTTTCCTAATATTTTGGAATATTTTACATTTTAAATAAGTGATTGGAAAATGAAAATGGTATTTTTCTTAATAAAATGTAGAGTGATATTTTAAAATTATTTTCCTCTATGTTAGATTCATTGATTAACACCATAATTTTCTAACGATGTAATATAATTATACCATCCAACATATATCTCTAGATGAATTATCTTTATTTTGGTTCGGGAAAATGTTGATAATCCATATACTAGTTCTTCAAATAAATACAATTATTTATTGGTATGTCATATTGATTAATATTTTTTGTTTATTCATATTAAAGATACATTAGATGTATTAAGTGATAGATGTGGCCCAATATTACATATCCCCTCGATACATCAGTTGGTCTCATGAGAAAAAAACTGGTTAGTTCTTTAGAAAATATATTACCCATTTATGCATGAAGTGTTGGAATTAGACATGGATTGTATGTTTATGATGTCTGAAATTACACTTTCCTTCATTATGAAATTTGTTTTGGATGCCCATGTCATTTTTCAAATAATTATGATATCATTGGATAAGTTTCAAGCCCATGCTCTTATTTATAAGTTATTATTTAAACACTATTTATTCTCTCCATATTATTCAAGCTTTATTATTTTTATGATAGCTTCTATGGTATGTATTCCCTTACTGAGAAACTGATCTCACCCTTCTATTTTTTATCTTTCCGATTATTTTGATGAAGTTTCCTATGATCGATATACAATGATATGATAGAGGGAATAAAAACATTCTCAAAGAAAATACTATGTATTTTTTATGTTTTCAAAAGTAATATTATATTCAATAGTATATTTAGTTTACCAATACTACTAAACTATTCTATCCCATGGGATGCAATCTCTTACATCTTATTCCATTGTAATAAATATCCATATGACCTATGCAACTATGGTGTGGGTGATTAAAAATGGTATTAGAGACAAATTTTATATCAAACTTGAGAAATAGATTTATTATAACATATGTTAGAGAAAATACCCCATTGAAACACTATATAGATAACTATATGTATATGATAAACTATAATGTTTTAGTGAAGTAGAGACAGAGTGTTTTTAGTAGAAAATACATCCATATATGGAAACTTCATGTAGATGTGGTTTTGGTATTCATGTATCTTGGTTTAGTATCCCAAAAAATTATTTGGTTGACTATGTATCATCCATCATTCTAGTGAATGGTGAGTAAGCCATTATTATAAACCTGATTTGACACTACCAAGGTATATGCTTGGATTAATTCAAAATTTCTATATGTATTATTATGCAGGATTAATAGATATTTTTATGATTTAAATATATTACTAAGGAAACCAAGTTTGTTAATATGATATTACCTATTCCTAAATTTTCAATTTTTATAGGTGTTACACCATATTAAGAATTATATAATATTAACTAAAATTTAATTTTTTTTGAGGTAATTTAGTATATAATAAGGGTGAATAATCTATAATATGATTCCACTATTTTATAATTTATTCAAAAAGGAATCATTATTAGAATGATATTGATAAATTTTTTATGTGATTCTAATTTTAGGAATGAAATAAAAAGAAATAAGGTGAAAAATCATAGTTCAAAGTTTATGATGCATGTTGAATAATTAAAGTATCTAAGTAAATGATTTTAAAAATGATTACTGGAATTTATTAATGTATTTTGACATCCAATAATTATTCTTCTAATATTAATAAAATATAGTTTTGTGATATTAATTATAGAAATATGTACTAAAAGAAACATATAGACTCCAGAATTATTAAATAATTTTATGTTGATGTAATTAAGGTGTTGAATTATTTAATTTTTTTTAAATATGTTAGGCTGTTTAGATAACCTTGGATGTTGAGAAGTGTTTTGGAAATGAAAGTTACTTTTTAAGATATTTGTTATATTTTTTTGGAATATTATAGGATCAAGGATAATTATTATTACATAAGTGTTCTTCTTATATATTTTACTTGAATATTAAAATATTATTTAAATGATTTTGGTAAATAAGGATAATAGGTAGGATAAGTGATAGCTCATATCATTCAGCATGGCCGTGGGGCTCAAACTCATAACAAAGATGCAATAAGGGTTCATGTTCTACCACTGGCCTATGTGTTGTCATATTCAAAATTTAATTTTATACCGAAGTGGTTTAAATTATTTTGGAATAAGGATCAAAAGATCATATTTGATTTAGTTTTAGTTTCATGAAATGCGGATTCATTTCATTTAGGAAATGATTTTAATATTTTATAGAATGTATGAATGAGGTATATATATGTTAGTAAACAAAATTATGAGTTATATTATGTTGTTTGGGTATTAAATTCATATTTATTTTGGAACATTAGATCTAATATTTTTTAATTTTTTTGTCTCAATTTGGTTAAGAACAATTTTATGAGTTTTATATATTTCAAATTTATGGAAATAACTTTAGATGTATTAGTTTAAGCTTTGATATTAAATTTGTTAGTCTATTACATAGAACTAAAATCATATTGAGAATTATCTTAATTTTTTCTAGGAATTTTTGTTTTAGAAAAAGGGAATAAAATTTCATCTTTTCATGGACAAATTGGTTGATTTAAAGTTTATTTTTTTTAACTTCATGCATGATCAATTCATGATCATAATAATAAACATTTCAGGATGAAATCAGACACAAATAATGGAATGAAATCAATTAAGTACAATTATGTTTTATTTTCTATATTGATTATTATTTTTCTCATCTCATGTAAGAATATTCTATGTCTATAATTATTATCTAAAAAATAATATCTCCACTAATAGGGTACATTTTTGGAAACACTTTTGATAGTATGATCCATTTCAAGGTATATAAGAAATATGATTCTAATTTATGACAAAGAAATTAAATTTCATGATATCTAAATTAATGTAATAATGTTTGAAAAAAATTAAGGATGAAATTTATTTAAGGGGGAGAGAATATAACAACATAAAAATTGAGAACTCTTTTCTCGATAGCGTGATTAACACACAACACAGAGCTCTAAGTGAACTTCATTATACTATAAAAATAATATTATTTCAATGTGAATATTATGACCTTACTATTGAATTGGATGGAATATATAATAGTTACCACTTTAGGAAATATATTTACAGATCTAATACTCAGTAAAAATGCTTTGATTAATTCATTGGTAATATGCAGCCAATTGTTTTTAGTAAATTCATTTTATGCTTCAAAACACATTTTCCTTAAAAAGGGTTTTATTAAATTATGAAAAAATATATTATAAATTAATTTCTTCCAATATTAGAAGATCTATTTTAAAGAAAATATATAATTTTTAAAATCACATTGTTAGAATTTTCCTAGGGTTATTTTTTAGATTTCACTAAAAATATTAATTTTTCTAGGAATAGTAAAAAACCCATTTTTTGAAAAAACATTCATTTATTTTCATAAAATATATCAATTAAAATTACCATTATATTTTTTATTTTGTGTTAAATTTATCTAAAATAATATAATTAATTCAATTTGGATCATAATTTTTCATGATTTTTATGCAATTTAATTTTTAGACTTAAAAATACATTTTTCTTAAAACTATTTCTCATTGAATTTTATTCATTTATATTGAAATTAATTTTTTCCAGTTATTTCAATTTAATATTTATTTTTTTCCCAAATTGGAATAAATATTTTAAAATTTGTTAAATGTGTCCCTTTTATTTTTTGTCATCATGAATAATAACTATGATAAATAGTAATAACCATAGTAAAGGGTAAATCTAGTTAATTATGGTTAATAGTAATGTGAAAAGGCATTAAAATCTACCTAAAACATTCATTTACCCTATTTAACTAGTAGACTTCATCCATAGTCATATAATATTATAATTTATTGCCACTTGGATCCTTTTTTCCTTTGATAATTACCAATATAATATTTAAAGTAAAGAAAAATACAAAAATGTCACTCTCTTACTTTTAAATTGAATATATAAATGCACATAGGGATTAAAACAAGATGTGAGTTAATATTAAATATTATTTTGAGTATAATGAAATTATTTTTAAGATTTTAATTTATTTATAATTTTGAGTGATCATATAATTATCTTAAACACTTATACATTGTTGACACAATGCTTTTGCAAAAGTGTGAAAAAATTAAATTAAATAAGTTCAAAAAAATTTTAAGTAATGAATTGAAAATGAATTATGGTTCCACAAAAATTTTATATTTAATAATAATGAATTAATTAGGTATTAATATATTATTTTTGAATTAAATTTTTATATTTCTGTCTTTAATGGTATATTATGTGAATTGTTATTAAAATTAATTTAGTAGTATTTTATGTAAAATAATAATTTATGATATATTTTAATAGTCATACAAATAGTAAAATAGGAAAATTATGTTGAGAAATTATCTAAAATTTTATAAAATAGAAATTAATTATTTTATTTTTAACATATATGTAAAATTATAATCCCTTAAAATTGAAAAGTCATTATAATGATTAAGGTAAAAATTGTTCAATAATGGGGATAAATTAAAAGATAAGGTTTAAAATACCAATTAAACCATTAAAAATTTCATTGGTTTAAGGGATTTAAATGATAACTATTATTATATTATAAATTATTTCAATAGGGTTCCACTTTTACATGTAGCTTTATTTTTATATTTTAATCTTTTTCTTAATAACATATGTGACCTTTCCATCACTATAAAATGGCACCACCTATCCTCCGTTATTTACACAACCTTGATCCACCAATCTCATATAAAAAATACCCAATTATATTATAAAATTATATATAAATTAAATATATTTTTTTAATCTTTAAACACCATTCTAAGGTCCTTAAAGAAGTTATCTAAGGGAAGTCCGTCAGAGAAGAGGTAATCATTTCTATCGAGTCTTTTAAATTTATTTATTCTTATAGATTAACTAAATATATTATCAACATACTAAAATAATTATTGGTGTATCATAAATATAAATATATTTTATTATGAATACTTTTCAACCATTTTACATATATTTTCAATCCCATAGAAAGAAAAAATATCACTCATGGGTATGTATGGCATACCATCTCCATGTAGTGATGTAATTTGATTTTAGTCTCCATTTTAATTGGAAGATTATAAATATGGAGGTAATAGATATATATGATACATATGAAATAATTATGGTGTTAAAAATATAATATATTGTATACCTTAGTATCCTTCTACTCCTCAATAAATGATTATGTTGCTTGTGCGTACGTGTGGTCTACCACCTCCACAAAGCTATGTGATTAATTTTTCATGTCTAACCTTCATAAATTATTAGTAATATATACATATATATATTTTATATACATTAAATTTATTTCATTATTAAAATTTTATATAATATGGAATCTAGATAAAGATGAAAGGATCAAAACTACCAAACTGAGATATACATGAAAAATGAAAGAGCTAACAATTAGAAAAAATTAAATTAATAAATACTTATTAATAAAATATTATTTTGATGTTATAAGTGGATCATATATGTTGTTATATGTTTGTATATAGTTTTTTTAGTATTATAGTAAATTTAAATTTATTATATTTCAAAATAAATAACTCATGATGAAATTCAAACTTGAGGAAGGGAATATTTCACAATATCATTCCTATTTCGGATTATATATTTTTATGTTTAAATTGAATGAATTATATTATATTTATATAGAAAACCCATATTTTTTTATTCAATTTCTATTTATGGGTTTTTCAAGTATTAGATTCCTTTTTACAGTCTTTATCAATCTAAAAGACCAAAACACTATTTTAAAGAGAAACCAGTATTGTTTTTAAAAATGGTTAAGATTTTTTATATATCTCCATATTTTATTTAAAATATTCTCAAGAATGTTTTTGATATTCATTAATGAATGAATAAATTATTTTTTACCATTTTTGAATTAAAATATTTAAATGGAATCCTCTTGTTGATTTCTGAATAAGGCACTCTTTAATAATATTTTGAAGGAAATCATTACTTTAACAAACTCCACCCAAATAGTTTTTCCAGATGTAATATCTACACTTTTGTTTGAATATTCCTTTACAATTTTCTATGGTCATTTTAAAAGAAAAATTTTCCCTACTTTTTTGATAAATTTATGATTTCAAATAAGATATTTCAAAATGAAAAGTATATTTTCCACAAGAAATCTTTCCATGATCTTTTAAATGTATTTTTATATATGTTATCATCCACTAATGAATATTATTCTTTTCTGATGATATTATATAATGATACCACTAAATATAATTATATGGGTGGATTATGATCATTCTGAATGGGGTAGGTTATTACCATTCCAAATTCTAATTCTTCCAATATAGATAGTTATTGATTGTTAAAGATTGCTGATTAAGGTGTATTTTTTATTGATATGATTAATTCACTATAATTATAACATAATAGGTGGATACTGAAATTACATAGCCCCTTAATGTATAATTAGGTATCATGAGACAAAATTGGTGGGCTATTTTCCAATTTACTTAACCATTTATGTAAGATGTCTTTCATAGAGGCCCCTATGGTATGTTTAAGATGTCCAAAATTATAGATTACATCATTATAAAATTAGTTTTTTATGTCTATGTGATGGTTTGAATAATTATAATATCTATGGGTTTGTTTTAATATCATGTGGTTATTTTAATGGTATTATTTGATCATTATTTATTCTTTCTATATTATTCATAAATTATATATTCTATAATAGATTTCAATGTATGAATTCCCCAAATGAGAATCTAATCTCACATTTTGTTTTGTTTTTTCCCCAAATATTCAAGGAAGTGTTGTATGACTGATATAAATGAACATTCAATATGGAATAAAAATTTTCTCACTCAAAATAAAATATTTTATTTTATTTTTTCAAGTGTAACCTGCAATTCAATCTTGTATATTTTACCAAGAATACTAAAGTATTTTCTCCATCGATATGAGATTTCTTTTATATTATTCCATTGTAAAAAAGTACCACAATATCTTGGATACTAGGGTCATGGTAATAATTCTTCTTACTATTAACATGGTGGAAATGATGGTTATACAATGGCATGGTCTAGGATGTTTGTTATTACAACTCTTAAAGGGCGATAAGAGGAAGTTGTTTTTTCATTTGCATAAAGAATGGACCATGAAGAGGTTTAATAAACTCATTATTATTTTTTGTCTGCATAGACTAAAGTAAAATAGTGGTATAATTTTGACTATATTTGAGGGGGAGGTTTAAACTATAAATCCCATGGTTTGTGGTGAGGGAGACCACTAGATGCCTGCTTGTTTCTCACCATATTGAGAGATATGATGGGAAAATATTTTCGATGGAATAGCATATGTTTCAGTGGGGAGTCATGGATGACCCATAACAGAATGTTTTTTTATGTATGATGAATAACCAAGGGAACATAAAATTTATTATAACTTTGTGGGAAATTTTTGTATTATAGGCTGCAGATTCATCATTTAGCTCTAGCACTAGCTGATGTAAGTAGAGACTCACTCATGATTGGTTGATCTAAATTGAATTTAGTCTTATAATATGTTTTGGTTTTTGTTTATTATTATTTTCATAAATTGGTATTCATATGTATATAATATAGAGAAACTGTTGGTTGTGTCTTATTTTGTTCAAACTGACACCATGAATGGGCCCTTAAAGACATCTTCATATTTTAATCTTTTGGAAAAGGAATGTGAAAGGGATCTTTAATATAATTTGGTTGGATAGGGAGTGAAAATGGTACACAATATAGATGGTGTGTTTTTACAAGTGGGATTAGTGGTTACTCAGTGCTGATTTGTATTTCATTTGGTTGTTGATACGTGTAGATCTATGATTGGACCATAATTTATTTTATTAAATATTTCATGATCATCCTGACACGGTAAATATTTATTTGGTTTGTCATATGTTCATATTTATAATTTTATTACTGTTTTTTTAAATTGATTCTTCTATTGGTTTTGTTTTTACAATTCATCTTCATAGGGTATAATCTCTCCACTATCATCCACACACCTTCATGGCTAGTCAGCATCCTTTAGTGTATGGGGGGTCCTATGTTTTAGTGACACTATGATATGATAACCATGGATAGATATGGGTTTGGATGATAAACCATAAGTGAATTATGTATCACTAATCATAAATTTTGGGTAATTATTCATCCCCCCCAATATATCAAGCCAATGATATATCACATGTGGTTATTGAAATATTACCAACCACAACCACGGTGATTTATATATAATCAATAATAATTAAACATTCATATGCTTGAGTATATCCCCATATAATCCAACAAAATACATTAGGTAGGATATAATGCACTTATAAAATTCTATGATAATCACTCATATTGTTTACCTTACGATAATCACTCATACATTTTGTGGAATTGTGAATCACCACCAATTCATAAATTGAATGATATATCATATGGAGTGATTGAAATATTTCCAATAATAACCAAGGTCAATGATATATCATAAATACTAATGAAACATTCATATGCTTGAGTGTATCCCTATATAATTTAACCAAATCCCTTTGGTAAGGGAGTATCCACTTATCAAATTCTTCAATAATCACTCAAATTACAGGCCTTAACCCCGTCAATATATTAGATCAATTAACCCCTTGAAACAACACTAATGTTTTCGGAAACCACAATCACAATCTTTGCAGATACTTGATTGAATCCCCGACCTCAACTTTCAGCTACCACACATTTTTCATATTTCATCACTAGAAACCCAACTCTTGTCCATCTACAATCATTATTGAAAACATATCATTATTACTAAACTGATATGCTCATATGGTATCTTCCATACTAAACATCTCCCACTACCTTGAAAACCACCTCCTAGGTTTTATGAAACCATAATCTATAGTTCATAATCTCACTACTACGGTCATTTGGTATACATATTTACTATTATTCATATAAAACCCTAAACCATGTTTCCCATCTCTTGTAATACTCTACTAATGATGTTAGTCTATGAAATTATCTCATTCCCATATCACAAGTAACACATAATATGTTATGAGATACCTATGTTTTATCAGTAGCATATCCTAAACACTAACCCCCAAATAAGAACTAATCACTGGTTGGATCAATAATTTGTGTACCCTTAGTAGAGATTCATTTACAAATTGCATATTCCTGTAAAGGAAGAAATCTATTGAATCAAAATAAAACCATAGGTAACCCTATTAGTTAACTATCAACCCATCAAGTAGCTTTAATAACCTGTCACTTGGAAAACCTAACCCAATCAATCTAATAATTCCTCAAAAATCTATACAAAATACCTCTCTAGGAGACTAAATACACGGCTCAAGGCCAAACACCCATTATATGTCCTATTTTCACTCTTACTAAGACTTTACGAAAGGTTTCGTTGCTGAATGTAGCTATTTCATTAATGTAAAACACTATAAGTATTCTTTATAAGCCTTATGGGCCTTTCTTGTCTTATCTAATCCCTAAGAGGCCACCTAATTTACATCTATAGTTGATCATACCTACTTTAACCAACTAAACATCCTCCCAATATTTGTAGTCATAAATAAAATGGTAAAATTTGGGGCAGTATCCATTCTATTAGACCTAGAGAACCAACTCTAAGATGGAATTTTTATTCCCATCCTTTTAACCAAATCCCCCACCATTAAAAAAATTCATTACACATAATAGACATGTTTAAAAATTCATTTCATCAATCTAAAATCAAAATTTAAAAATGAAACTAGTTAAAATTTCAATGGAACACTACATAAATGTATAATTGGTTAGGACAATAGAAACTCCCAATTATATTGTTTCCGATCATCGATAATCTTCCTTGAGCGTTCCTTGAGAACTGTAAAGTCACAGATATATAATGCACACTCAAATTCCCATACATTCCACTAGAATCAGTGTTCCATGACCATGATTGATTGCATGGAATAATTTTTGTAACTCTTATGGGAAATAGGAACGATATTGATATGGAAAAAGTCCTTGGTGAGGAACCCATTATTTTATCTAAGTCCCCAAGGGGTGTGCCCATGTCGTTTCACCTAGGGCCCTATTCATGTTCCTAAGATACCATGATATAGTATACGTGGATGGAATAACCTCTACACCATGGGACCTTTCACCTCAGTATTAATTTTTCCCTTTAAATAGTCCCATTTGTATCCTAAATTCACACGACTTGGAATCCTTTGGAGGCAGAAGAGATACTCGGAGCTCCCATCACATAGGTCTTCTTATCCCTTTCGAGAAACATTTTTATGTGTTTAAAATAAGACAATTAACTAAATGTAAGGGTAATTGATTCATATGTTTTTAAAATCTTTAAAAAAATCACTTTTCCTCTAGCTCTATAAGACATGGGAAAATAAGCCCAAAAGTCTCTGATATTTGAGTTTTTTTTCTCAGTCCAATAAGGGAGCACTGTACTGGATAAAAGTTCACTAAATTTCTTTAGGTGAATTCTTTAATTTGGAAAACAAACTTTCCTATCTATCTATAGTGGTATTCCCTTTAACTCACCCCTTTCTAGTGAGAATACTATCTCTTATCCATTGGTAGGGAGAAGGACCTTGCCTAACCCTAATTGGAGAGTAGAATTTCACATATCCATCACCTGGGAAAAGATCTTCCTATAACCCCATACCGTGGAGAAACATTCTATATGCATGAAACTATGTAAAACCACTATAATCCACACAAAGGTACTATTCACTCTCTAATTACAATTTTAGTGAATCCCTTCCTCCAGGTATCTTAACTGGGAATCTAGTTAAAAAGGATTCTTACAAAACATCCAAATCTACATGAGCAGGGAATGCACATCATCATGTGACCTTTCAATCATGCATTTCCTTGATAAATTATGTATCTTCTTAAATCATCCCTTACAGATAGGGAACTCTAGGTTGTCAAAATTGTGTATCCATTGATAATGGGGTTCATTTCATAATTAAAACTGTAGGAATTTTCATGACTCATGAAACTCAACTTGGATTACCCATGTCCGAGGAAATTCACCTTCAAGACTTTGTGAGTTCCATTTTACGATTAACAATCCTTGTAGGATTGATATTTCTTCCTATGTGTAATAACAAACCACATTCCAAAAAATTATTCCATTATCAACAATCATTTAAGAGATAGTGAGATCCACTATAGGGATTCCTTTATATAAGTGTTGATTGGTTTCTCATGACACCATAATCCCCATGAGTCTAGTTATCCTTCAATATTAGCATCAATTATTAAGAGGTATATACATATGGGTAGTCCATATTCATGTTTAATCTCTAATAAAATTCCCTCGGTTCTTGAGCAGCACCTTGGGAAGCCCATTGATAATCCCAAACCTCTTCCTCATGGGGCCACACACCTCATTAATCTACTCATCCTTCCAAATTTTGTTACATGTAGATATAAGGTGGATGACTATATATAGACATTATGAAATCTGTAAACACAAAATCCTTCCTCAATGGGTTATATTCCAAGTTAAGTCCATATTTGGGATGCCCATGAAGATGCCCCACTAAGTACAAAATTTTACCACTTCTATGATACATACCTCTAAATCGTTTAACATTAAACTAAATGAGAATTTCCTTGTTTGATGAAATTAAAAAAAAGATATCATCCATTTTCTCAAAAAAATCTATAAAACATTAATTAAATTGGTTTTTATTATTGTTTTAGTAGGATATAGAAGATTCCTCCTTGTGGTTCAAACCCAACAACATAACCATTGACATCCTCTCTCATCAGGACATATTTTTTATATGAAGGTATGTCCCTAAAAATTGGGATATATTCTTTATGATCCCCCCTATTCACTTTCACTATGGTAATATTCTTCGTAATCCAACGTTCATGGATCCATATACCTTATTGAACCACTTACACTCTTCTTATGCAGGATATACTACCAATGCGACAAGACATCCCCCTAATTGGGCTATATTCTTGATAAGATTGCATCTTTCTCAGTTGGCCATATCCCAACTATAAAAACCAAAAAATTTATATCATGGGTCCATATTCTCGATGAAACAAACCATTTATCATTTGTAAATATTCCATTTTTTTGTTAACTAGAAAGGAATGTTTATCCATAAACCCCACACCAACTATTTCTTGGTGTCTTTCACAGAGTAATCAATACGTTGTATATTAATGAAAATAAATGGAGCATCATTAAATCATGGTGGAAAAAACCTAAAAGGGATAATGTGGTAATTTCACATGACATTAAAAGGTTATTTAGTTTCCCAATAAGTTTAAGAAAATTACATGTGTTTTGAATCCCTTCATAGGAGTATATAGGAGTCCCTTCTTAGGAGCTTAATTGAAACATGCTAAATAGTAGCCACATCCCTGAATGGGAATAGTCTCTAGAGAAATCAATAATGAAGCTTTAAACCGAAGTATAACCAATTAAAAATATAAATATATGGTTCCTATAACACAATTATATGAGGAAATTATGATAATTTTTTAGATGTTCACATCATTGTATGATCACAATCTAATAACTATCATAGTGGTAAATTGTCCCACACTAGGATATCAGAAATATTACAGAATATATATCAATTATATAATAGATTACTAAATTAGGAAATAATTATCCTACACCGTGTGAAATAATACCAATATTCAATCCTATCAACCAACACACCTTTTACGGTGTTGGTGGTAATATCCCAAAGAGTATTTTTCTTTGGAATGTAGTTTTGTGATAACACAAAATGGATATGACATAATACACAATAGAGTTTATGTTCAGAAAAAATGGAAAATCCAATGTAAAATATATGTCCATAATAATAATAAAAATTCTTTTGAGTCACAAAATGATCCACTAACTAATATGGGTCAACGCCAAACTAGCCACCTAAGACAGCCTACAAGTATGCTTGATAGGTGTTCATGATCTTCCCAATATGGAAACTTATTCCATACATTAAATGTACTACATTGGGCATAGTTTATCTAATAAATTTATGAATAATAAATGAATATATATATATAATAATTAATAATTCCTAGTATTGGTAAAGAAACAAGAAAACAGTAAGATAAAATTCAACTCTAGACATACCTTTATGTGACCTCATCTGTCACCATCATCCACAGAAACAACATCACCCCGTGGAGATCTAGACTGGTCTGGTTGCTCCACTAGAAGCTAAAAAAGATAGAGGTATAGGAATGAGTTTTAAAATTCTGTAGGTATACCCAAATAAACTACCCCTATTCCTTACCTTTAAAAATAAATCCACATCATACTAGTTTAAAAAATAGACCTATAAAAGGGTTTTTTAATCATTTAAGGAAAACAAGTGGCAAGATTCCATTTTTTAAAAAAATAATTTTATTATTCATTTAAAAATTGAATTGATATCGTGAAATACCTTTCTAAAAGTTCCTTATAAAAGATAATCATTTCCAAAACATTTGTCTTGATAGGGTTTCATAATAATAGTGAAATTAAACATTATTTTTAATATTTTAGAAAATGAAAATAGATCTAAGGAAAAGTTAATTTTATAATAGTTCCATTAAAAGAAATAGTAAAAGAGGGAAATCCCCCTGGGAATTCCTAATAATCCATGTTGACTTGGCCCTATAATCCTTTTACTTTGGTGATCAAACCATATAATATGTTCTTGAGTAGGAGCCACTTGATTGGTAAAATACATAGTTATAGTGGTCCCCAAAGAATCACATATTGTTCTGTTAGTGTGGAAGCATAATCCTACCAGGGAGCTCGAGTCAGTAGTCTTCTGACTAAACTAGTGTACATTTTCTTAGCAACCCACCTAGGTAACTAGGGTCCCCAAGTGCTTCATTAAAAAGGGGGTTAATTTTTATCAAGCTTTAATATACATAAATTATACATTCTTTACATAAAAATATATCCACCGTCTCACCACTGATATCCCTCTATAAACACATCCCCATTATGAACCACACATAGACATGACACTAGACCATCCCATGGAACACTATTCACCCATGCATTAAACACAAAAATGTCACATTTTAATTTCAAGGGACATTCCGTATGGGGGTTTTCCATTTAGATGAAATTATTGAAGGTGTTAATATATCCTTACCACATTTAAAGAAACATCATTTAGTACACCAATTGAACATTTAAAATACTTTACATTTTCCAAAAAAATATTGAAAGCGTCTTTTAACATGGAAAACCAACATTAGAAGCTTAGGTAAATTATATAAAAAAAATAAAAATTCCATTTCAAAGCGACAAATGTAATTTCAATGGCTTATAAATAGTAAATAATAAAAAAAATAATTTCAAAAACCGAATTCAATCTAGGATTTAAAATTAAAGGATGAGACTTAGGGAACCTTCCACAAAACAGGTTTCCTTTAACGATAGAAACCCGAATCCACTTCAAAGAGGTCCACAGATGCATGAGAAACCTAGAAGGACTCTGGAGAAGAAAAACCCTATTTATCAAGGACACACATGTACACAAATATATATATATATATATATATATATATATATATATATCCATAGTTTCAATATATATATTCCCTTGATAATGATGGAATATGTACAAATAGGGTATACACCTAACTCATCTATATGTGTGTAGGCCTCCTTCACGAATGATGGACCAAAGATTCACCAAGGTATTCCAAGGTATAGTAGAAAAATATGAGAAAACCAAAAATTACAAAATCCATAATTAAATGAGGAGAAAATGAATAATAATGGAAGAGATCTTAACTAGAGGCAATGTGAAACTCGCTTCCTTCATTGTGCCTGTCCCCAAACTACTACAACATCAATCGAGAAGTCACTCATGACCATAGAGAAACTGAATGAGGAAAAACCAATTATAAATATACTATGGGATAAATCAGTCTGAAACACCAACCTAGTGTTCAGTTTAAACACATCATAGTGAGATATAGAAAAGGAGAGGTAGACGGAGGAAGAAATAAGTGCAGAGAAGGGGAAATACATAAAAGTGAAGAGAACCCCATGAAACAGGAAGGAAATCAGTATGGGGGAGGATGTTGGAAGGGAGACTGATGCATGCATGTGGTATGTCATGGGAAAACAATATCTTAATTACCTAACTATAGTATAGTAGTTGATTCTAGGCAGTCTCTCGAAGAGGAGTGCACACAAAACAAGGTTGTCACTTTTTGTAGGTTATTTGAAAAGGATTGGTTTTAATTAATATAACTGATTATTTTAGAAACAAACATCCTGAATTGATTTGTGTTAACCAATGATAAAGATTGTGATAATATTGGGTTCGACTAGACCTAGTGTTGTGCCATCATTGTTTCCAAATTTTTTCTCTCTTCTTATACCTTTAACTGGTAAGAGATAGATTCATCTATTGAGTCCTCTCTCTCCCTTGGTCAGATGGATGTGATGATAATTTTATTATCAAAAACCTTAAATTGTTTTATCCTCCTTCCAATTTTTTTAGGGTTAATGAAGGTTTCTTGATTAATTAGAGCAATCCCGGACCCAAAATTGTTGTTCCTAATAAACCAATATTCCAACATACAATCCTACACACGTTCTTGAATACCATCAAGCACTTGCCACCCAACCCTAATATTTTCCACAATATATAGATTAGAATTAGGTGGAGGGCGATGTGATTATAGACCAAAACAATTTATAATAATAGAATCAAAACCTAACACAACTACATTCGGAATTTAAAACTGAATTAATAATTGAAACCAAGATAAGAAAAAAGAAAGAATTTTATTCATTTCAAGCACAAGAACTCAATAACACACATAGTTATAGCCTCCCGTCTTCTCGATCAGTCAAATAAAACTACCCATCTATATATGGGGTAAAAATTATGTTGCAGGTGAGGAAAAATATGTAAAAGTAATGAAAATAAAAGAAATAAATAAAATGATGTTGAAGGATATGGTCTCTGACTATCCCTTGGCTTCCTCCCACCTCCGAGTGTGGTGTTATCCTCCTATTTTTCTCAATGGGTGAACTCATCTTTATATATTCTAGGGGGTTCCATCATTTGGTCTTCTAATTTAAGATCTTAAAAATCTCTCTTTAATATTTCTTGCATATTCTCTCCACTGAATGTTTGATCATGGTAGGCCAATTTAATAGCAAATTTTTGGCATATTATCTTCTTGAAAGATCTTCCAAAATATATTTTACATTTCATCTCATAATTTTAGATTGATCCTGTATGTGTATTATGAGATATCTACAACTAAATATGAGACTTTATTTTGGATGGATGTTTCCTTTTTTCTACCCCAAAATTTGAGCATTCATGGGCCACCTTAATGAAAGAAAATCTTTATAACATCCAACAGTTGAATTCCCCATTTAATTGTATTTCCATTCTAATTTTAATCACCCCAATTTTATGTGTTTGGACCGATTTATGACCAATTCATTGAGGTGGGGTCCATGTTGTCATCCAGAATAATTTTGCAACATGAGTGAATTTTTGGTACCCTTGGATATATGAAATAAATCATGGTCCAGAAGAAGAAGATGAAGACAATAAATATATAAATCCCTGAAAAATGGAATAACATCAGTTTTATTTATATTTTAAAATATACGCTCAAATTAACAAAGATATTAAAATCTTTCTATATTTCCAAATAAAGCGGTTTTCACATTTAATCTCAAAACACCTTATAAATCCCAAATTGATGTAAATAACACAAATTGATAAATTTTTAGTGATTAAATCAATGAATTATATATATAAAATGATGAAAATATTATCTCTATCAATTCCCCCACACTTAAAATATGCTTGTCCTCATGAATAAAATTTCAACATAGAATTCAAAGGTGACCAATGTTACCAATAATAAAATTTCAATGTAATAAAATCAAAAAATTATTAATGTACAATAAAATTTTAAATTTACAAAAAAAATATCAATTTAATTTCCCATTTATCCATGAAGCAACCAATTCATGCATTTTACTTTTCCCCTTTGATAAATTATGGGGATTCTCCTTTCATTCATTCAGGCTTCTCAATTTATTATTATTAAACATGCCAAATCATGATCTACCTCTCATTGTAATATTTTCTCTCATCTATCATGATACAAGTAAAGTGGATTTATTCTCATATCCAGAGAACATGATCCTTATTGATAGTCTTGTAAAGGAACTACTTTATCTACTTTATAAAGACAAAAATCACATAAAATCAAGAGAATTTGAAATAATGTTTGAAATGACTATGTGGCATAGGTTTGGTGGGTAAATGATTGAAATAATTTAAGTCTAGAAGTAGAAGGTTTGACTCTTAAGTACAATTCATGTTTAATCAAGTGAAAACACATGATGAACCTTACTCAAATCCCCTTGAGAATGTGAATCACAACCCCAACATATTTTTATGACATGGGATATGAGTCAACAAATGATTACAAAGAATGATATCATCCAAGTTCTCCCCTTTTTTATAAATATTTTTTTTGTAAAGATCTATAAATGAAAAACTTTATTTTTTTCCTTTTTTTAAGATCCAGACAGAGACAACTTTATCTTCCAAATTTTTCTCTTTTTTAAGGAGAACCGGATGAAATGATAGATTCAAAAAGAAATGATGACTCATGGACAATTTTATAATAATATAATGACCAAATTGATGACTCACCCATCAGAAAAACCCAAAAAGGATACACATCCCAATGAACACACACAAAAGGCACTTCCCCCACCCCCAAACATGAATATCCATGAAAAATACTAAAAGTGTGGGTAAGTAAGGATATATCATCTTGTAATATGGCTTAAACAGGTATGGTAATTCATGGGTTTTATGAGATAACAAAGGATAAATGTATGGGTGGGTCTCAAGTAAATTTTTTCTTTCAAAAGTAGTGCCTCAATCATTTTAAATTCGTTTTTTCTCAATCTTCACTTTGACAAGTTTCAATACAAGTTCTGGCAGGTGGCTTGTCCCTAGATCACTCAATAAATATGCTCAAGATAAAATAAGAAATATTTAATCAAGAAATTTTCTCAGGAATGGAAATATGGAATAGGAAAATCAATCATGGAATGATTAATAATAGAAAATTTATTCCCATGAATTTAATTAATTAAGATCATTAAAAATGGTAGGGACATTTCATTTACATGAATCAATTAATTCAAAAAAATCACAAGTCTTCATTTCAATATTTATGATTCAATTTAATCATTCAATTACCCATTTTACTCATTCAGTATTATTAACATTGAAATCTGAAACAAGGAAACACTGGATTCCAAAGAAACTCATGTCTCCTTGATAAGTCAAGTAAAACATGAATTCAAGTGTGGGCATGCAATTTTTAAATAACTATTTAAAAGAATAAAAATGTAGGGAATATAGTTCGATAATATAGAATTGAAAATCTCACTCCCCTTAAAATAGATGCTTCAAAATCATCTTTTTAGGTTCAGTCATGACCCATTCACTTCATGTAACTAATCTCACCGATGTGTAATCACACTAAAAATTCTTTTCCTACATTCCTCTAGTCTTGAGGTTTCTTCATTGCCTTGAAATTTTTCATCCTTGAAACAACTTCATTAATGGACCTAAAATATAAGAATAAATCAGTTGATAGTGTAATAATATTCAATCATACTAGTAAATGACCATGAGAACAAGTTGACAATGGGAAAAAAAATAAGGGTTGCCTCCCAGAAGTGCTTTTGTTTAATGTCGTTACCTCAATTATTTTTTTTGAAAAATATCAGACTACAAGATTACTTACCCCACACTTCAAGGATGTAGTGTCCTCATTGCATTAAAATGTATTTAACTTGTAAGAAGACTTGAAAATGAATTACAATAAGCATGAAAATTCAAAGAAGAGGTACAACATGACTTATTGGAAATGCAATATTGAGTTAGGCTCCTAAGTGTTTCTCTTTTAAAACCTAATAAATGTAAAAAAAATATCATGAGAAATTTATTAAATGAAATAAAAAAAGAATTTGAATGGGAAAATAAGGATTAGTATTACTTTAATCCCTAAAGTGGGACTTGGGTTTGACTGCCTCCCGATGGGTAGTTCAAATCGGTTATCCCCAATCGGATGGTGGGTGAGGTTTTTTTCTCATGAACTAGAAAATATTCTTCTTCCCCCCACACAATTTTTCCTTTATGTTTAAGACTCCATGGATATATCATAAAAATCTACCTGCATTAGAATGAGATGAAACATGCATGGTGGAGGTAGGATAACGAATGAGTCCTCTTTCTTGGTTTCCATTTTACAATTTCTTTTTCATTCACCAATGTGTTCTCAAGGTAAGTTGCACCACCAGAATAATCATAGGGAATGTTAGAGATTAATTCTATTTGAAAAAAATAATTCTTCCATAATCAATAAAAAATTATTCTCTTTCAATGTATGCATCTTGTGTCTCTATTTTCTTTTGAAAATCCATATTGATATTCTATTGAGATCCCTCCAAAAAAGGATCAATATGTTTGGGGAGCTCCAGTTTTTCCCCTTTAGGTTCATCTTCTTTTTCATAATAATACTTTAATAAAAAACATATGTTGGATGAATCTGAACATTTTGAGCAAGGTAAGGTGATTCAAAATTCATTTTAATAAAATTAGAAGATAACAAGTTCAAGAAAAGATCATCTCCCTGAGTTTGTTCATCTACAATCTCCTATTCAGTGGAAATAATCTCTTGGAGTTGAGTAGTAGTAGATAGAGGCGGGTTGTCAGTCTCCTATATTTCTTGGATATCGTTAGAAAAATCAGGGAATTGTTTGGTTGGATCTTCTTTGGATCTTGGAAACTTTATAAAACTCTAGAAAGTAATGGGATAACTCAGATAGCTCTCGAGCCATCACTTGAAAATTTTATTTGTTCAATTCCTCCCTCGATCCAACTATGAATTCATTAAATGTTTGTTCCTAATTACATGAATCGAAAAATAACATCACCTATCTAACAATAAAATAAACCCCATCCCACATGGACGTGGGTGTGACAATAATCAGTGCTTTGATCTGTGGGTAATTGTTCCATGTATTAGAGAAATAATCATTTGAAAACATCACGACCAAGTTTTTTTAATTCTTTTCTAATTTTAAAAAAGTTTAAATATTTCAAATTACATTGTGGCCCTAACTCCCTTTAAATGGTGCCATGATTGAGTAAGTCCTGTTGTGGGGTGTTGCAAAATAATATTTTAATTACTTAATTATAGAATAGTAGTTGATCCTCGGTAGTCTGCTGAAGAGGAGTGTGCATAAAACAAGGTTGTCAATTTTTGTAGGTTTTATAAAAAGGATTGGCTTTAATTAATTTAAATGAATATGAGAGAAATAAACAACATGAATGGATTGGTGTTGACAAATTATAAAAATGGTTATTAGATAGGGTTCTTCTAGTCCCAGTGTTGTGCGATCATGGTTTCCAAATTTTCTCTCACTTATTATTCCTTTAACTTGTATGCAGGAGATTAATCTACCAAGTCCTCTCACTCCCATGGTTAGATGGATGTGATGAGAATTTTCCTATCCAAAAACATACATTAGTATATTCTCTTTCAAATATGGTTAAGGTTGTAGAAGGTTTCTTGAATAATTAGAGAAATCCCTAACCCGGAATTGTTGTTCCCTAATAAACCAATATTCCGACGTACAATTTTACACACATTCTTGAATACTTCTACAAACTCACCACCCAACCATAATCATGTTCCACCATATATAAATTAGAATGGGGTTGATGGATATGTGATCATTGACCAAAGAAATTTATAATAACAGAATCAAAACCCAACATAACCACATTCTGAATTTAAAACTGAATTAATAATTGAATCTAGAATAAGAAATAATAAAGAATTATATTCATTTGATGAACAAGAACTCAAGAAGACACATAGTTCTAGCCTCCCCTTTTCTTGATCACTCAAATAAAACAACCCCCTCCATGGATGGGTTATGTGAGATGATGTGGGAGAGTAGAAACATTTTAATGTAAAGAAAATAATAGAAAGAAATAGAATGATTCTAAAAGGGATGGTCCTTGAGTGTCCCTTGTCTTTCCCCCATCTTTGAGTGTGGTATTATCCTCATAATTTTAGAATGGGTGAACTCCACTTTATGAAGGCCAAGGGGGAGCCATCCATCAGTCGTCAAATTTATGATCTTCAAAATCTCTCTTTAGGATCTCCTGAAGATTATGTCTACTGAATGTTTGATCATGTTAGGCAAATTTAATGGTTGAATTTTAGAATAGCGTGTTCTTTCAAGATCTTCCAAAATATCATTTATGTTTTATTACAAAATTTCAGATTTATTCTCCCTGTGTAGTTTGAGATATGGCCAATAAAATATGATATTTTATAATGGTTGAATGCTTCCTTTTTTTATAGCCCAAAATATGAGCATCCATGGGTTGACTAAATGGAATAAAATCTTTGTAATATTCTAAAAACGAATGACCAATTTACTATTATTTCCCTTACAATAGGAATCACCCTAATTGGATGTGTTTTGACTAATTTATGACCAATTCATTGAGGTGGGGTCCACACGGTCGTCCATAATACGTTTTCAAATTGATTGAATTTTTCATACCCTTGGATGGAAGAATTAAATCCTAGCCCAAAAAAAAGAAGGAGAAAATAAATATTGGAATCCAATAAAAAAGGAAACACATCTATTTTATTTATATTTTAAAAGATATGCTCAAATTTCCAAAGATATAATTTATTTTATATATTTCAAATGAAGCAGTTTTAATATTTATGCTCAAAACACCATATAAATTCAAAATTGATGTATATAACAATAGTTGATGATTTTTTAGTGATTAAATCATTGAATTTAATATAAAAAATGATGAAATCATTTTCTCTATCTGCAACGCACATGAGTTGAAGAGGGGAGGGGTTGGTTCATGTGGGAGGTGAGAGAATAATTATCGTCGTAGGGTTTTAATTACAATAATAATAATAATAAAATTAAAAGTTAATAATAAAAATATTTTTCTTTTTTTAAACAATGAACATGCCACAAAATTTGGTCATATGGTTTTATAGACTGTACCCCAACCATGCAGTACCTATATACAAGATGAAGTGGAGGACACACAATTTCTATGGCATGGAACATGGGTTTTCAGCTGATTGTGCGACCTAGAGAGGGCCTCTAACTAGGGAAAACAATATTTCATAGACCAGTGCATGTGTTTGGACCATCTAGAGTTTCGAGTCTCAATGGGAAGCACTACGTTTATGTTCTTGTCGATGATTTCTCTAGGTATACCTGGACCTTTTTCTTGGATAATAAAATTAAAGCATGTTCACACTTTGAGAAGTATGCTAGGACTATAGAAAATCTTAGTGGACTTAGGATTAAATCCTTAAGAGGTGATCATTTCCATGAGTTTGAGAATCAATATTTTGAAGCCTTTTGCTCAAAAAATGGCTATAATCATAACTTCTCTACACCTAAAACACCTCAACAAAATGGTGTGGTAGAAATAAGGAATAGAAACATACAAGAAATTTCCTGGACCATGATCAATGAATATGATCTACCCATTTATTTTTGGGCTGAAGCAGTAAATATAACTTGCTACATGAAAAACAGAGTCTTAATTAGACCCATTCTTAAGAAAACTTGTTACGAGTTGTGGAGTAATAGGAAACCCAAAGTAGGTTACTTTAAAGTGTTTGGATGTAAAGTTTATATCCTAAATGCTAAAGATAATTTAGATAATTTTTCCTTGAAATGTGATGAGGGAGTATTTATTGGATATTCTACATCAAGAAAATCCTAAAGAGTTTTTAACAAGAAGACCAAATATTTGGAGGAATCTGTGCACATCAAGTTTGATGAAGCAGATCCACACGAGCCTAAGACCTCACCAGAAATTATTGAAGAGGATTTTCGAATTTTTAAATTAATGATAAAATCAAAAATCATCATGAGAAGGATTCAGTGAAAACATCCAGTTCTGAAATTTCTCCGCACCTTAACCATAGTGAACCAGATCAACTGGACCAACTTGAAATATCAAGTCCTACTTTCTCAAGACCAAATAGAACCCTTAAAAATCATCCTTTAGATGATGTCATTGGAGATTTATATAGGGAAACACAAACCATATCTTCCTTGCGAAACTAGGTTGAACATCAAGATTTCTTGTCATAGCTTGAACCAAAAAATATCAATGATGCTATCAATGATGAATTTTGGGTATTTTCCATGCAATAAGAACTTAATCAGTTGGATAGAAATAAAGTTCAGACACTTGTATACAAACCTAAGGATACTTTGACTATAGAAAACAAATGGGTGTTTAGAAATAATGTAGATGAAGCTGGAAATATAGTTAGAAACAAAGCTATACTAGTTGCACAAGAATATAATCAAGAAGAATGGATTGATTATGAAGATACCTTTTCACCAGTAGCTAGAATTGAGGCAATTAGGATCTTACTTGCCAATGCAATACACCTGAATTTTAAACTTTATCAAATAGATGTAAAAAATGCATTCCTAAATGGTTGTATAATTGAAGATGTTTTTTGTTGAACAACCCCCAGGTTTTACAAATCCACATTTTCCAAATCATGTGTTCAAATTATCAAAAGCATTATATGGTTTAAAACAATCTCCAAGAGCTTGGAATGAAATGTTGAGTAATTTTCTTATTTCATAAAGGTTTAACAAAAGGACTTGTAGATCCTACTTTATTTATTTAAAGAATTTCAAAAGAAGTTTTAATATCCCAAATATATATAGATGAGATTATTTTGGGATCTTCAAAAAATTCTTTATGTAATGACTTTTCAATAATAATGCAAAATGAGTTTGAAATGAGTTTAATGGGTGAACTTAAATATTTTCTTGTATTTCAATTATTTCAAAATAAATAAGTAATTATCATTAATCAATGTAAGTATACAAAATATCTTTTGAAAAGATATGCCTTTGATATCAATAATAGTAGTGAAATTCCTATGAGTAATACATGTAAGTTAGATCCTGAAGAAAATGGAAAATCTATTGATCAAATTTCTTACAGAGAAATGATTGGGAGTTTTCTATACTTAACTGCTTGTAGGCTGGATATTATGTTCAGTGTGTGTATGTGTGCGAGATTTCAAGAAAACCCAAAGGAGTCACACCTAAATAGTGTTAAAAGAATTTTTAAATACCTCAAGTATACAAATAATTTCGGATTATTCTATCCTAAAGTACAACCTTTTGATATAGTTAGCTATTCAGATGCTGATTTTGGTTGATGTAAGTTAGATAGGAAAAGTACCTCTGATACCAAATGTTGGTCGGAGGAGATGACTCAGGGGGGGGGGGGAATTGAGTCTCTATAAAAATTTCTATTAAAAGGATTCTTTACAAAATAAAACCCCCTATAAAAATAAACACAAAGATAGTTTGTAGTGAATTTATAAATGTCTCAAAGGTTTAATTTGATTCTCACAAGTTTGATTAGTTCTCAGTTTTACTAATCTATTGATTAAAAAAACATTCGAAGCAAACGTACCAATTCAAAACTAATGTAAACACTTGAAAAACTAACTATCAAAGTTCAGGTTACCTTAATGCAGGAAATACATATCCCATAAGAAATATAAGATGATTAACATAGTAGATAAAAAAGGGATCATTCTCAAGCAGAGTCTTAGTCCTCTCCACTTGGTGATCACCTGCCACCAAGCAGTTTATATTAATAAACTTTTGATACACCCCCTGAATCATGGATTACAACAGCACACAGTACTGTCTAGGTCACACATGGTCCTCTTCCATAGTTCATTATGGGTACCAAATACCATGCCACACACAAACCTCTTCCACACTTATCAGTGGGTATACACAAGAGTAAAATAATGGTTGATTAAGGATATCTTGTATCCTTTAGTTTAATACAGCAGATAGAGTGTATTATTCAACATACACACACTACTCGAAAGTTAATAAAAGATACACAACATAACTAATAAATTGAATAGAGTTAATAATTCTCTCTGTGCTGTGAAGTAATGCATTGAACTCAATGGATGTTGAGAAAATGGTATTTGAGTCCTATTTTGGAAGTTTTCTTTAGAACAGAGTATTTCAGTTTCTGTAATCCAGCTTCGAGGAGTGAAAAGGTTCAGCTCTACAAGGTCTTGATGTACACTGAGCTTTTTGAGAAAGTTTCTTGTTACCATCTTCTTGTAATCTCATGAACCTAGTTCATCTATTTTCATATTCGCACAGTCTATGTCTCAGCGGGTCTCAGCATGTAATATTTCATGTACTTCTGTTCTTTTTAGTGAATGATGAGGTCTTTTTATACAATAGGACCCTCTAGGAATGAACATCTTCGCATGTTCATGTACCTTATCTTGTCTATGAATTTTCCTACAGAAAACATTAAAAAAATGTCAGAAATATTAATTTGTCCAAATATGACCGTTAGAAATAAATTTGAATTAATAAACTCGAAACGGTTATTTATAAAAATCATTGAGTCATCTTTTGTCTGTTGTCTTTGGTTTGATGACATCATTCTTTCATCTTCGGTGTGTCATCTTCAGTGTGTCAACTTCGGTTTGTCAAACTTCGGTGTGTTGACTTTGGTGTGTCAAAATTTGGTCTGTCGAACTTCGGTTTGTTGAATTTGGTCTTTTAAGCTAACCATCAGTGAAAATGAATTCCAAGGAGAAGTGAGATTACTTTTTAAGTTCACACAACATCAAATCTTCCCAAGGAATGAATATTTCTCTACTGTGAAATATCAGGATGTCTCTTGTTCTATTTGTTGATTCATGGAATAAAGGTGAATTTGTGCATATTTCATATGGTGAATATATCTTATTTGATTAATCCATTTAAAAAGGCAACCTTCTTATACTATATGAGGATGATTTCTTCCATGTTGAAAAAATTAGATTGTGTAGAAGATGGAGAAGATGTGACAAGTGCCTGCACTGGCTTCTGTCTTCATAAATACATTTGTAAGAGGATGAAAATATTCTAGAATCCATGGAAAAGATTTTGGGTAGGAGATGAAGAAAGGATGTATAAAAATTTCAATCCAGTTGACCACCCTTCTTGACCAAAGGACCAAGTTGCTCTAGGTCTCAAACTGGAGACATTCTAGTTTATTCTGATGAGGATACTGAACCTGAGGTGCCAACGGAAGAAGGATCTCTTTTTGATGATAGGAGTGATCCTAATATTGCTGAAAGTACCAAGAATATGACTTATGGACCTGCTAGTCCAACTATGGGATTTACCTCAAGAGAATCTTTATTAAGTGATGAAGAAGAGGAAGAAACTAAAGTTACAGGAGTTGAAGGCTATGCAAGTAAATCAGATGATTAATCTGATGATGATGATGATGATGACGATGATGGTGATGATGGAAGAAGTGTTTATAATGTGAGTGACTCTCTGAAAGTGGGACAATAGGTTGTTGACAGATCTAGTGAGGAATCTATTAATCGAACTGGCGATGGAATTGAGCCTGCTGATCAATATGATGATGATCACAGAGATGCTGAACATGAGGAAAGACCCATCCATCCTAATGTTGAAAACCAAGATCTCATTTAGTAATTGAATGATCTTATGGATTCTGGACAAGAGGAAGAATATGTAGTTCCACTAACTCAAATTGAGGAAGTGCCTGGTGATGCTGAAGTAGCTAGAGCTGAGGCAGTACCTGAAGTTCAGTTGGTTCCTATTTCCAGACAAGTTGTTATGGCCAGAGACTAGTATTAATTGTTTGATGATCTTGATGTTATTCCTATGTCTTAGGGGAAAAGATTTTGAATTGACAGTGATGAGGAAAGATATTAGACCTGTACTAGAGAGTGGAATAGTGATCTAGGCAATATTCTTTTCAGTTCATATTTTGACTCAGATAAAGAAAGGGTGCCTCCTCTTCTAGTTCCACAAGTCCATGCTGACCCAGAACCTATTGCAGCTGTTCCACTAGCTGAATATCCACCTCTAGAACCTATATCTCAATCTGTTCTCTGTTACTATGTCACTAAGGCTGATTTGGAAAATATTAAGAATGAACTAGGAGACTCTGTGACAACTTCAGTGGGATCCATAAATGAAGCCTCCACCACCATAAGTTTCTCAAATGATGATGGAGAAAAAATTACAAGAATGGTGATTCAAGATATTCAGCTGAATCTTATTACTATAGAAGAAACTATTATTAGACACAACTCCTTATTGAGAGAAGAAGTAAGAAAGATTATCAATGAGTTGAATTCCTTAACCTCTGACTTAAAGACCTCCTTTAGTGGTGTTCTGGAAGTTATTAGGAACTTAGTAACACATCTACTCAGTGTTGATCTGAAGAAGTTGAAAGAAGAGCTTGGAAAAATGTTGGCTGGCCCATCTAGTTCTAGGAGTGGGAGAAATTTTGTTGCTGATTTGGAGTCTCTCAAGGCTGTGAAGAGATTGGAAATTAAAAAACTCCAATTTTTTTTAGATAATTAAACCCTTGAAAAGTACATCAGAATACCGATCTTGTGTTCAATATGGTCCAACAGTGCACAAATGAATCATCTGCAGCTCAAAAAGAAATTTTGGAAAAGGTGGATAAGTATTTCACTAAGATATAGACCAAGAATGACCTCATCAATAGTTTCAAGTTTCTGGAAGAAAATCTTAGAATTCCTTGGGTCATAGAGGCCTTCATAAAGAAAGTTATCCAATTGAAAGATTTTACACCTTTACGAAGTAAATTTATGGATAATTAGGAAGACTTCAATAAGGAAATGCAATATAGTGGTGAAATCATTAATGACTTCATCAACCTGCTCAAAACTTATCTTCATGTTTAGGCTGAGGATACTGTGGTCCCTCCAGCTGCTTCAATTGGTACTGCCTCTTGGCCTTCTGCTCCAATCACTGTCTCACGAACTCTTACTCACATTCAACCGGTCATTACTGGGTAGTCTCCAAGTCACGTGTTGTCCGAGAGAAGGCCTTGCCTTGTAGCCACTGTCCCTACTGGTGTTTCCCTACCTGGTGTTATCCTCAGACCTCCTTCCTCTACCACCCCAAAACCCTCTCCTTCTCCTTTAGATCCTTATGAAAATGGAAATTCTCCTCTACATCCAAACCCAAAATTATGGATTGTATATTTTGATAGGGATTTTATTTTTTTTTCTTGTACTTTTATGCCGTTTAATGAAAATTCTTGCGAACTCTTTCTTTATATTATTTTTCCTTGCTGCTTTTTTCTTTTTGCTAATCCCAAAATGGGGAGAAAATAAAGATTACATATAATATTCTTAATCAATTTATTGAGGGGGAGATTTGTTTTAAATAAATTCTATCAATGAAAAACTTTAGTTATATTGGAAATTACATTCAGCTATGTGGAGCTATCTTTATTCTATATATTAGCATGTATGCCATAATTTGTGATTATCAAAAAGAGGGAGATTGTTGGACCCTCCATGATATTTTAGTTTTTATAATCACAAATAATGTCAATATACAGATTTTAATCTTTCATTCCAGTTTAATATCTCTCAGTAAATCATTTATGTCATACAACAACATATACTTCAATAAGTCAATCACTTATATTCATGAATAAATCTGTTTACAAATGTATTTATACATATACATTTTCATAACACTTAGTCTGGTAAGATAGACACTTCACAATCCTTCTAGATTACCTGGCACTGATGGTTAGTTCGACAGACCAAAGTCGACACACTGAAGTTCGACAGACTAAAGTTTGACACACCGAAGTCGACACACCAATGTTCGACAGACCGAAGTCAACACACCGAGGATGACACACCGAAGATGATAGACCAATGTTATCAAATTGAAGACAATAAACCAAATATGACTCACTGATTTTTATAAATAACTATTTCAAGTTTATTAGTTCAAATTTATTTCTAACAGTCATATTTGGACAAATTAATTTTTCTGATGTTTTTTTAATGTTGTCTGTAGGACAATCTGTAGACAATACGAGTTACATGCACGTGCAAAGATATTCATGCCTAGAGGATCTTGGAGTATAAAAGGACCCCATATTTCACTAAAAAAAACAAAAGTACACAGAATATTACATGGTGAGACATGCTGAGACACAGACTGTGTGAATATGAAAATAGAGGAACTAAGTGATTGAGATTACAAGAAGAGAGTAACAAGCAACTTTCTAAAAAAGCTCGGTGTACATCAAGACCTTTAAGAGCTCACCTTTTCACTCCTCGAAGCTGGATTATAGAAGCTTTGATTCTCTATTCTGAAGACAACTTCTAGAAGAGGACTCAAATACCGGTTTCTCAACATCCATTGAGTCCAAAGCATTAATTCACATCACATAGATAATTCTTAACTCCATTCTATTTCTTAGCTCTATTGTGTAACTTTTGTTATCTTTCGAGTATAGTGTGTATATTTTGAATATCACACTCTGTCTTCTGAATTAAACTAAAGGATACGAGATATCCTTACTCAACCATTATTTTACTCTTGTGTATACCCACTAATAAGTGTTGAAGAGGTCCCTGTTTGGCCTTGTATTTTGTACCGATGAAGAACTTCAGAAGAGGTCCCGGTGTGACCTGGACAGTCTTGTGTGTAGTTGTAAAACCCGATCCAGGGTGTGGATCAAAAGTTTATTAATATAAACTACTTTGTGTCAGTTGATCACCAAATCGAGAGGACTATATATCTGCTTGAGTCTAGACCTCTTGTTTTATCTGCTGTGTTAATTATCTTATATTTCTTTTTTGATATGTATTTTATACATTAATATAACCTGAATTTTGATAGTTATTTTAGAAAGTGTTTACATTTTATTTGAATCAATAGGTTTTATTCTAAAGTTTTGTTAATCGAAAGATTAGTAAAATTGAGAATTTATAAATGTTCTGAGAATAAAATTAAACCTTCAAGACTTTTTTGAATTCACTAAAAACTGAATTTTTATTTATTTTTATAGGGGGATTTTATTTTGTAAAGAATCCTTTGAACATAAATTTTTATAGAGACTCAATTCACCCCCCTCTTGAGTCGTCTACTCCGACCAACAACATGGTTTCCCCAAACCATGCACCAGACACATTCCATAATAAGACCTTCCAAAATATCTAATTTTAGAGGAAAACTCTCAATAAAACACTAAAATGAAAAAAAATAAAAAAAAATTAAATAATAGAGAAGTGTTGGGTTGGGGTGTGAAAGAATTTTCATCAAGGTATCAATATGAAACAAATTGGTAAAGATTACATAAATTCAATGTACTATTTAAAAAAAATTCATTTTGAGTCCTAAAATGTGGTTAATGGTATCTTTTGAAAAAAATTCAACCCCTCATTAATCTTTTACCCTTGAAAGGTATTGATATAACATTATTTTTATATATGATATTACACTGATGTGTTCAAATATTTTTGTCTCTTGAAAAAAATGGTGAACTCCACATTTATCACATACCCTTGTTGGAATTCTAAAAACATTTAATAACTCCCCTAAATTAAAAAAATGGCATCACCGAGTCTCGGACATACACCTTATCCACTACAATGGGTATGGTCTAAAAAATCAGGGGAATTGTTCACTAATGAAATGCTTCCAATTACGAGTAATTAATGAACTAGCATAGGAGTACCATCTCAATTGATAAATACCAATGTTGGAATAATTTTATGAAATACTATAAGATTAAAAACCTCTCTAACTATTCAATTAATGATGCGTTTAAAAGAAGAATGTAGCTCATACAACCACCTCCAAAAACTTTTTAATTTAGTATGTAGATATTAATAATTCATACCTCCCTATTTTACAAATATGAACAAAGTGGATAGTTGTATCCCTCTATGGCATAGAAGTCTCTCAATAGGGCTCCATTAAGCTACCTCTGTCATCAATGTCACACATCCCATAGCCCTCATGAATATTTTGGGGAGATTTCTCTAGAAATATTGACCTTATTCACCTAGGCCCCATCACTATGGTGGAGGTCCCACTAGGTCCAACAAGATATTAAAGTATCAGAGTTGACTCTTATGCACATTTAAAAAAAAAGGAAACTTAGTATATTTTGGCAACCAAAAAGGAGAAGGCCTATCTTACTACTCATAATGAACCACACTTCTATAATAATCTGGAAGAGTTTAGAGGACCATGATAGTATATTATAATACTAAATATTGAGTAAGAATATATCATTTCCCCTACAAAATATGTCAATCCATATATTCAGACAACAAGTACATGATTAGACTGGGCCCATTTCCACTTTCAACTACAATGTTGACTTATAACCCCAGTCATATACCATAATTCCATTATAAAATCGTAGATAAAATTTAAGGGAATACTAATATCCTAGAATGCATCTTATAATGTTACCAATATATACTATAAATAGAGGAAGAACACCATCAACATATTTCAACAGTCACCAAAGGGTGGGATTATATTTCTACTCTAGCCAATATAGAAACCACACATTAATATATTTTGTAGGCTACTAATGGGTCAGATCATATTACTAACCTCATTTATGACTATCATCATCATCTCATAGAAAGAATTTAGATCAGTATTAAGCTCTAATTCATGTTCAAATTGGGTTTTACTGATTTTCCTTAACAGTTTCAATAGGGTTGCTCATATTTATTCCAATTGTAACATCCCAGGTAAATAAAGAATAATACATTTTCATATTTGTTAATATTTGCGAATTAATTATTAATTTTACTTGAAAGGGGTTTCTATGTTCGATAGCGTACCCGATATGCAAAAAAGAGTTTCTTTGAAATCTTACGTTGCATAATAGTAATATAATAATATTATTTTAAATGGTAGTTAACACGTAGTCGTTGTATTGGCAGAAATGAATAGAAATAACTAAAATATGATTATATATGTTTTTTAAATGTTTTTACATTTATCCAATAAAATATTAAGGCTTAAAAGAAGAAAAGAATTCAATTTTAGGCATAGATACTCTAATATTCACTAAAGGTCGACTTATCACCTTTTGATGGCGAACCGTCTTTAAATATAGGTTTGGTCACTCTTATACATTCTATTGGACCAAATAAAATTCTTCTTTAGAATCAGGACATCAAAATTTACTTTGTGTAAATTTTTGGTATTTTTCCAATAAAGTTAATTTTTTTAATGAATAGTAAAAAATGTTGTATTTTAATTCAAAACGACTTTTTAATCTAATTTTTGTTATGATTAGATTATCTTTTTAATTGGGTTTAAAGTGAAATTATAATATATTTTTACCATTTAAACCAATAGTGGTCATTGGAATTAATTTCACTTTGAAATTGGACTTAAACTGGTGTCAATCTTTTGATATATATTGTTTCATAAAAACACGCTATTTGTTTGACAGCGGGAATTAATTATTAAATTAATTATTGCAACTTATATGTTTTGAATTTTTGAAAATAGAAATCATTTTTGAATTTGGAATATCAGATATAGCATAGGGTGAATTTTTTTTATTTTTTTGAAAAACTTCAATTTTTGATGAATAGTGAAACCACTAAGTGGTAGTTAAAAAATTGATTTTTTGTTTAAATAAAACTTTAACACTTCTATGAATTGAATTTCCAAACTCCGACATACATGTTTTTCATTAGGAATTAAAATTTGGCTCAATGGGATTAAAATAAATTTTTGGTGAATAGTAACTTTTAAGTTTTATTAATCGCGATTAAAGGTAATTTGTGTAATTTAAGGTAAAAATAATTTATAAAAATTTGAAATTACCTTGAAACATGTCCTAAACTTATTGGATGTGTCATGGACGACCAAAAAAATCCATGGGTTAACTTGGGGACCCCATGAAGCCACTTTGGTAGGAAAATGACATTAATAACGTTTTATATAAAGTTAAAATAAAAATGTTACAAACATGTATAGTTTTACTAAAACAATTTTTACATGGGGTTATACAAGTCATATTTTTGACTATAAATATTCATTAGAAAGATAAAAATATTTCCTACGTCATGATATTTTTTTTAATAATTTTTAGACATTAAATAAATTAAATTATTTATGACACCATGATGATGTAGTGATTACCTCATTATTTAACGATTTAAATAAAATGAAACGATAATGTAAAATATAAGACCTCGACTTGTAAAAAACCAATTGGATGGGTGGATTTAAAACTCTTATCACCTTATCCTCTAAATTTATAATTTTGGGACCTTTATAATCTGAAAATCATTTTATAATAAAGTAACATTTTATAACTTTCCAAGAGTGCTCCTCCTCTCCTCTTATAAAAGGCCCCCACCTCTACCACCCTACCCACACCTCTCAAGCCTTTGGCTCATCCCATATCTGCTCATTTTATCTCTGAACATCCATGTCATCATCCTATAAGCCTTACCTTAGGCAGGAAGCTCTTCAAGAACCATTTTGGTTCAAACCAAAGGGAGTTACCCGATTTAAAGGTAATATCTTCACTTGTGCTCTTTTGTTTTATTTTGCTTCTCTAACCCCATAAACTATTTATATCCCTTTTATTTTTTAACAACAAAAGTATCTTAAATATACTAGGATGTTGTTATGAGAAGTATTCGAGCTAAAATTACACACACCTCCGTCTAATGGTTAAAGGACATACTATTTTTGTGGTTGGCGAATTTCTGCCTCACGAAATGATGATTGTTCAATCCTTTTTTAACACCTTTAATGAAGTCCATTAACATGTCACTCTATATATATATGATATATATTATGTTATGTTTTCCTTATGCTTAATTATTTTTCATTTATGGCATAACTTTATCTTTCTATTATGGGTAAACGCGATAATTTCATTTTAGGAAGTGCGGACTACCGCCCCCTCAAAGTGATTTGATTCGTTAATTCCATATGTGGGATGTGTAAAGAACAGAGTTAATGATATTATATATGATATTATACTGGAATTATAATATACCTATATATCATTATGATTTCACTCAATTAAATACAAAATCAAAATGAATGTAGCATTCATGCGTACGTACGGCTTACCGTCTCCATGAACGGTGCATTTCATTTCTTACCTCTCAATGTTATATACTATTATAAATACATGTATATGATGGATATATACGATATATATGATATCCAAATCATGAATATCATTCTGGATATAATGAACCTTTGACCACATGAGCAACATGTAATTATAAGAAGTCCATTTTTGACTTAAGTACCAAATATCGACAAAACAAATGTTATTAACTTAAATGATTACATAATGTTTATAACATGGCAATAAGTTATATAAAAGGAATAAAAAACCTGAAAAAGGTTCTTAAGCAAGTTGAAATTAACTTTAGTTTATTATTCAAGAGATTAAAGAGAAATCGAGTCACGTCGGACACGAGGTAAGAGACTTCATCTCAATCTCCTTTCATTGAGGAATATTTTGTTTTATACACAACTTTAATTTATACAGTGTATAAACCCATCTGAATTTTACTTTTATTCAAAAGGAATATTTTTCTACGAAGTGTTTTACTAAATGACAAAAAGGAATGTTTCTTTTAACGTACGTGGTGAGAACGACATTTTCCACCGCCGCGAGTATTATTTGGTCTTTGGATTCCTCAACAAGTCGTAATGTTTTTAAAATGAAATAAATTCCATATACTCTTTTATGTATTTTGGTATTGAAAATGGTTTTTATAATTGATTTTTAATGTCAATATATTTAAGTGATATATTGTGATCGAAATGTGGAAATTTTTTCCTTCCATTATATTTATTTTATGTCTTATGATTATATAATGGTACTTGGACATTTGAAGGGTGGTTATGTGATAAACCATATGACGGGTGGTTCCTTGAATTCTAGGATGAGTGGTTATGTTATAACATCAAATGCATTGTGTATGGAAGTCGGCCGTATGGCTATTCCATTAAGTGATATGTGTGGAAGTCGACCGTACGATTATTCCAATTAATTATGTTTATGTCCCAACTTACCTTTATATGTTATGTGTTCTTTATATGGGTTTTATGGTAATATTTTGGTTACAAAAGGGTAAGTAATGATCTTTTATCCAGTGAAGAGTTTTTTACTACTTCATAAAGGTGAAATGTATTACTTTGATAAAGTATTCTTGGTTTACTTGTTGTTTTGAAAAACTAACAGTTTTCCTTCTTTGTGTATCCCTTACTGAGCTTTTTATGCTCACACCAAGTATTTTTTGAAATGTTTTTCATAGGAATTAATGTGGGATAGGGTCAAGGATGGGATAAAGAAAAGGCATGCTATCTAAAACATGGAACTAGACATGTTTCTTTTTAAGAGTTTTTATTTCATGGAAACTTAGTAGAAGTGTCTACTTTGTAATCTTTTGAGATGTAAAAGTTATGTCCTAATTATCTAAAACTCTAAACCCAAAAAGATCCTCAATTTGAATTATTCATTTAATTCAATATTAAGTAAGGTTTAAGGTCGGGGCCTTATAGTTGGTATTAGAGGTCGGTTTAGACAACTTTAGGAGTTATAAAATTTTTGAATTTATAAATTAATGGTACGATTGAAATGATATAGCATTTAAAGATTACCATGTTGCTTCGCCTAAGATATTTTTGTGTTCAAAATGGTTTTCCATAGAGGAAACAAGGAAGCTATGTTGGGACGACATCATGAGGAAGACAAACTTCCAAATTAGCAACCCGAGCTGGTCGGAATTGGAACTGAACAGTTTGATGCAGTGCTGGCACAATTGACCCAGGCTATAAATGGTGGTGGTATCAATGCACGAGATCAGCCAGATCAACCGCAGAGGAACATGGCAGTGGTGGAACATTTAATGAGGCAACATCCCCCATCATTCAGAGGATCATCTGACCATGTGCTAGCAGAAGGGTGGATTAAAGCACAGGAGAAGATTTTTGATGTCATGGGGTGTTCAGAACATCAAAAGGTTAGTCTTTCTGTTTACCATTTTGAAGGTGAAGCTGATCAATGGTGTTCGATGGTGAAAAATATCAGGGATTGTGATGAGATTGATGATCTTCACTGAGATGAATTCAAAGGTATTTTTCTTGAGAAATATTTTCCTAAGGTGGTTCATCTTAGGATGGAAAAACAATTCCTAGAATTGAGGCAGGAGGATGACTCAGTGGCTGCTTATGAAGAAAATTTCACTCGACTGGCAAGGTATGCTCCAAATTTCATACGAGGTCTTGATAGTAAAATCCACCATTTTTACTCAGGGTAAAATCCAAAGTATCGAAGGGATTTAGCTTCTAGTGAGTTCAAAAGTTATGAAAAAATTGTTTGATGTGCAGAGCAGGTGTAAATGGAGTTTTCCGATGATCAGGTGTTCTTTGACAAACAATAGAATAAGAGGTCCAGTTGGTAGGAAAAGGGGAAGAATTCATCAAAGAAGCAAGGAGGTAAGAGAACCAAATATCCATCCTATGAGAAGTGTGCTAAAATTCACCATGGAGAATGTTTATCCAAGTTTGGAAAGTTCTTTCGGTGTGGTAAGTCTGGTCATATTGCTCATAACTGTAAGGAAGGTGATCAAGAAAGCAATTAAAATCCGGTGGTAAGATGTTTTAAGTGTAATGAAATGGGTCATTATGCAAACAAGAGTCTAACGAAGAAATAAACTAGGGGAAAGAAACCAGACTACAAGTAGAAAGGGGTGGTGAAATCCTTTGTAACTACTTCAGCAGATATTGGGCCATCGAATGATGTAGTATCAGGTACACTGTTTGTTTGTTCAGATTATGCCAATGTTTTTTTGATACAGGGTCTACACATTCTTTCATTTCTGAGAAGTTTGCTTGTAAATTGGGAATTCCATCTCAAGATATGAATCTAGAAATTTTGGTAAAAATACTCAGAGGAAACGTTGAGACAAATGGAATTTATAAGAACCTTCATATCCTTGTGTGGGGAAAGAATCTACCCAAAAATCATATTGTTTTGCCTCTAGTAGAGTTTGATGTTATTTTGGGCATGTATTGGCTTTCTGTTTCTCATGCTAAGATTGAATGTAGAGTTAAAGAGGTTTATTTTCAGAAAGATTTTCTGTTCGTGTTCAAGAATGAAATCTTGCTTTTGATAACATATCAGGAAGTTGAGAAATTGGTAAAAGATGGAAATGAATGTTACCATGCACACATTGTTGAAAATAAAGGAAATGTTCAGATTAATGAAGTTCCAGTGGTGTATCATGATTTTTTTCCTGATGAGTTTCTTATTATAATTCATGATCGGAAAGTTGAATTTACTGTTGACTTAGTTCCTAATTCTAAGCCAATTTCAAAACCCCCTTATCGAATGGCTCAAGTTGAACTTTTAGAGTTAAAGAAGAAATTGAAAGAGTTTTTAGATAAAGGTTTCATTCAACCTAGCATCAGTTGGAAGTAAAAGAAGCAGATGTTCTGAATACTATGTTTCGTACTAGATATGGCAATTATGATTTTTTAGTTATGCCTTTTGGGTTAACCAATGAAAATTTTGTATTCATGGACCTTATGAATAGAATTTCCATGAGTTCTTGGATATGTTTGCGGTTGTTTTCATTGATGATATTTTGGTGTTTTCTAAAAGTAAAGAGGTGCATGAAAGTCATTTAAGGGTTATCTTGCAAACCTTAAAAGAATAGAAACTGTATGGAAAAGTCAGCAAGTGTGAGTTTTGGTTACAACAGATTTTTTCCATTGGTCACATTGTTACAAAAAATGGAATAACTGTTGATCCTGCTAAAACAAAAGTTGTTGAAGAATGGCCAAGACCTAAAAATCTAACCGAGATCCGTAGTTTTCTTGGTTTGACTAGTTCTTACTGGAGGTCTGTTGAAAATTTTTCACGGTTATCTAGTCCAATGACTAAGCTAACTTAGTGGGTTTAAAGTTTATCTGGAAAAAAGAATGTGATGATTGTTTTCAGAAGGTGAAAAGAATATTGGTGAATGCTCTAGTTTTGGAACTTCCTTATAGGAATGGTGAGTTTGTTATCTCTAGTGATGCTTTGTTGAAGGGAATTGGTTGTGTCCTTATGCAGAATGATTAGGAAATTGCTTATGCTTCACGTCAGTTGAAAACTCATGAGTTAAATTACCCTACACATGATTTGGAATTAGTTTCTTTCTTTTTTTCTCTAAAAATTTGGACGCATCATTTGTATGGAGTAAATTGTGAAACATATACTGATCACAAAATTTTAAAGTATATACTCAATCAGAAAGAATTGAACATGAGACAGAGGAGATGGATAGAATTAATCAAGGATTATTATTGTACAATTCATTACAATCCGGGAAAAGAAAATAAAGTTGATGATGTTTTGAGTCGAGAAATTAATGCTATATTTGGAAAGAGATCCATTGGTTTTTGATTTGATGAACTTTGGAATAGAAGTTGTTGATGCAGGAATTTCTTCTGTTTTGTTTCAGGTGTCAGTGAGATCATCTCTATCAGATAGAATTAAGCAATCGCAGAAGAAAGACAGTGTGTTGCAGAAAAAGGAAGAGCTGGTTCAGAAGTGTAAGTTGCCTGAATTTAACATTGATAATGATTGTGTTTTGAGGATTGGGAAGAGATTATGTGTGCCTTGTGATTCACAGTTGAAGAATGAGTTGTTATGTGAGGCTCATAGTTCCCCGTTTTCAGTTCATCCTAGGAGTACTAAGATATATAGAGTTCTGCGGGAGTATTACAGGTGGGATGGAATGAAAAGAGATATTTCTAATTTTACTGTGATGTGTTTGACTTTTCAATAGGTTAAAGTAGAGCAACAGTTACTGAAAGGGATGCTTCAGCCTTTTCCGGTGCTAGAGTGGAAATGGGAAAATATATCCATGGACTTTTTTGTGGGATTACCGAAGACATCTTGAGGTAATAATGCAATCTGGGTTATTGTTGATCGATTGACTAAATCTGCTCATTTCCTTCCTCTTCAAGACACTTTGTCTCTAGATCAACTTGCTCGGTTGTATGTTAAAGAGATAATCTGGTTGCATGGATTTCCTCTCTCCATTGTACCTGATCATGATCCTAGGTTTACTTCTAACATTTGGAAAGGACTTCAGAAGTCGTTGGGTACTAAATTAAAATTTAGTACAACTTTTCATCCTCAGTCAGATGAGTAGTCAGAATGAACAATTCAGGCCTCAGAGGATATGCTACATGCTTGATTGATGGATTATCAGGGAAGTTGGGACTAACATCTTTCTTTGGTTGAATTTTCTTATAATAACAATTTTTATTCCAGTATACAGATGGCTCCATTTGAGGCATTATATGTAAAGCGGTGTTGGACTCCATATTTTGATGAAGTAGGTGAAAGGTAGTTGATGAGACCAGAATTGGTAGAAGAGTTTGAAGAAAAAGTTTAGCTGATTCAGAAGCACATGAGAACAGATCAGAGCAGGTAGAAAAGTTATGCAGACAAAAGGAGGAAGGATCTCTCTTTCGAGGTAGTTGATCATGTCTTTCTCAAAGTTTCACCATGGAAAAGTGTGATGCGATTTGGTAAGAAAGGAAAGCTAAGTCCAAGATTCATTGGACCAATTGAAATTCTGGAGAGAGTTGGATCAGTTGCTTACCAAGTGGCTTTACCTCCGAGTTTATCTTAGGTACAGAATGTTTTTCATGTTTCGATGTTGAGAAAGTATATGCCAGATCCATCTCATGTTTTAAGCCCAGAGGTAGTTCTTTTGGAGGAGAATTTCTCTTATGAAGAACAACCAGTCCAGATTCTTGACCGTAGAGAGAAAGTGTTGCAGAATAAGGTAATTCACCAGGTAAAGGTTTTGTAGAAAAACCATATGGTTGAAGAGGCAAATGGGAATCTGAAAATGCTATGATTGATAAATACCCCCATTTATTTTGATAATTGGATAAAATTGCGAGGACGCAATTCCCAAAATGGGAGAAGGATGTAACATCCCAGGTAAATAAAGAATAATACATTTTCATATTTATAAATATTTGTGAATTAAATATTAATTTTACTTGAAAGGGGTTGTTATGTTCGATAGCATACCCGATACAAAAAAAAGAGTTTCTTTGAAATCATACGTTGCACACTAGTAATACAATAATATTATTTTAAATGGTAGTTAACACGTAGCCGTTGTATTGGCGGGAATGAATCGAAATAACTAAAATATGATTATATATGTTTATTAAATGTTTTTACATCTATCTAATAAAATATTAAGGCTTAAAATAAGAAAATAATTTAATTTTAGGCATAAATACTCTTACATTCACTAACGGTTGACTTATCGCCTTTTGATGGCGAACCGTCATTAAATATAGTTTTGGTCAATCTTATAAATTCTATCGGACCAAATAAAATTATTCTTTAGAATCGGGACATCAAAATTCACTTTGTGTAAATTTTTGGTATTTTTCTGATAAAGTTCATTTTTAAGGAATAGTAAAAAATGTTGTATTTTAATTCAAAACCCATTTTTAATCTAAATTTTTTATATTATTAGATTATATTTTGAATTTTTTTAAAGTGAAATTATAATATATTTTTACCATTTAATCCAATAGTGGTCATTTGAATTAATTTCACTTTGAAATTGGACTTAAACTACTGTCAATCTTTTGATATATATTGTTTCATAAAAACACGCTATTTGTTTGACCGCGGGAATTAATTATTAAATTAATTATTACAACTTATAAGTTTTGAATTTTGTAAAATGGAAATCATTTTTGAATTTGGAATATCAAATATAGCTTAGGGTGAATTTTGGGTATTTTTCTGAAAAACTTCAATTTTTGATGAATAGTTAAACCACTAAGTGGTAGTTAAAAACTGATTTTTCATTTAAATAAAACTTTACCACTTCTATGAATTGAATTTCAAAAATCAGACATACATGTTTTTCATTAGGAAGTAAAATTTGGTTCAATGGGATTAAAATAAATTTTTGGTGAATAGTAACTTTTAAGTTTTATTAATCGCGACTAAAGGTAATTAGTGTAATTTAAGGTAAAAATAATGTTATAATAATATGAAATTACATTGACACATGTCCTAAACTTAATGGATCTATCATGGCCGACTAAAACAATCCATGGGTAAACTTGGGGACCCCATGGAGCCGCTTTGGTAGGAAAATGACATTAATAACTTTTTATTTAATGTCAAAATAAAAATGTCACAAACATGTATTGTTTTACTAAAACAATTTTTACATGGGGTTATACAAGTCATATTTTTTGCCATAAAAATTAATTAGAAATCCAAAAATATTCCCTACATCATGATATTTTTTTATAATTTTTAGACATTAAATAAATTAAATTATTTATGACATGATGATGATGCATCGATTAAGTCATTATTTAACGATTTCAATAAAATGAAAAGATAATGTAAAATATAAGACCTAAACTTGTCAAAAACCTATTGGATGGGTGGATTTAGAACTCTTATCACCTTATCCTCGAAATATATAAGTTTGGGACCTTTAAAATCGGAAAAGAAATTTATAATAAAGTAACATCTTATAATTTTCCAAGAGTGCCCCTCCTCTCCTCTTATAAAAGCCCCCCACCTCTACCACCTCACCCACACCTCTCAATCCTTTGGCTCAGCCACTCTATTCTCATTTTATCTATCCATATCCCTCTCCTCATCCTAAAATCCTTACCTTCGGTAGGAATCTCTTCAAGAAACCCTTTTGGTTCAAACTAAAGGGAGTTACCCGATTTAAAGGTAATATCTTCACTGTGCTCTTTTATTTTATTTTGCTTCTCCAACCCCCTAAACTATTTCTATTCTTTTATTTTTTAACATTACCAGAATCTTAAATATACTAGTATGTTTTTATGAGAAGTATTCGAGCTAAAATTACACACAGCTCCGTCTATTGGTTAAAGAACATACTGTTTCTGTGGTTGGCGAATTTCTGCCTCACAGAACGATGATTGTTCAATCCTCTTTTAACACCTTTCACGGTGGCCATTAAGATGTAACTCTATTTATATATGATATATATTATGTTTATGTTTTCCTTATGATTCTTTATTTTTTATTTATGGCATACCTTTATGTTTCCATTATGGGTAAACGTGATAATTTTATTTTTGGAAGTGCGGACTACCGCCCCCTCAAAGTGATTTGATTCGTTAATTCCATATGTGGGACGTAAAAAGGATATAGTTAATGATATTATATATGATATTATACTGGAATTATAATATACCTATATATCATTATGATTTCACTCCATTAAATACGAAATAGAAATGAAAGTAGCGTTCATGCGTACGTACGGCTTACCGTCTCCATGATCGGTGCATTTCATTTCTTACCTCTAAATGTTATATACCATTATAAATACATGTATATGCTGGATATATATTATATATATGATAGCCAAATCATGAATATAATTCTAGATATAATGAACCTTTGACCACATGAACAACATGTAATTGTAAGAAGTCCATTTTTGACTTAAGTACCAAATATTGACAAAACGAACATTATTAACTTAAATGATTACATAATGTTTGTAACATGGAAATAAGTTATATAAAAGGAATAAAAAACCTGAAAAAGGTTCTTAAGAAATTAGAAATTAACTTTAGTTTATTATTCAGGAGATTAAAGAGAAATCGAGTCACGTCGGACACGAGGTAAGGGACTTCATCTCAATCTCCTTTCATTGAGGAATATTTTGTTTTATACACAAATTTCTTTTATACGGTGTATAAACCCCTTTGAATTTTACTTTTATTCAAAAGGAATCTTTTTCTACGAATCGTTTTACTAAACGACAAAAAGGAACGTTTCTTTTAACGTACGTGGTGACAACGAACTTTTCCGCCGCCGCGAGTATTATTTGGTCTTTGGCTTCCTCAAAAAGTCGTAATGTTTTTAAAATGAAATAAATACCATATAATCTTTTATGTATTTTGGTATTGAAAGTGTTTTTTATAATTGATTTGTTATGTCAATATATTTAAGTGATATATTGTGATCAAAATGTGGAAATTTTTTCTTTCCATTATATTTATTTTATGTCTTATGATTTTATAATGGTACTTGGACATTTGACGGGTGGTTATGTGATAAACCATATGACAGGTGGTGACGTGAATACTAGGACGAGTGGTTATGTTATAACATCCAATGTATTGGGTATGGAAGTCAGCAGCATGGCTATTCCATTAACTGATATGTGTGGAAGTCGACCGTATGGTTATTCAAATTAATTATGTTTATGTCCCAAGTTACCTTTATATGTTATGTGTTCTTTATATGGGTTTTATGGTAATATTTTGGTTACAAAAGGGCAAGTAATGATCTTTTATTCAGTGAATAGTTTTTTACTGCTTCATAAATGTAAAAAGTATTACTTTGATAAAGTATTCTTGGTTTACTTGTTGTTTTGAAAAACTAACAGTTTTCCTTCTTTGTGTATCCCTTACTGAGCTTTTCATGCTCACCCCAACTTTTTTTGAAATGTTTTTCACAGGACATAATGTGGGATAGTGTCAAGGATGGGATAGGAAAAGTAATGCTATCTAAAACATGGAACTAGACATGTTTCTTTTTAAGAGTTTTTATTTTATGGAAACTTAGTAGAGGTGTCTACTTTGTAATCTTTTGAGATGTAATAGTTATGTCCTAATTCTCTAAAACTCTAAACCCAGAAATATCCTCAATGTGAATTATTCATTTAATTCAATATTAAGTAAGGCTTAAGGTCGTGGCCTTATAGTTGGTATTAGAGGTCAGTTTAGACAACTTTAGGAGTTAGAAAATTGTTAAATTTATAAATTAATGGTATGATTGAAATGATATAACATTTAAATATTACCATGTTTCTTTACCTAAGATATGTTTGTGTTTAGAATGGTTTTCCGTAGAGTAAACAAGGCAGCTATGTTGGGACGAAATCATGAGGAAGAAAAACTTCCAAATCAACAACCTGAGATGGTCAGAATTGGAACTGAATAGTTTGTTGCAGTGATGGCACAATTGACTCAGGCTATAAATGGTGGTGGTATCAATGCACGAGATCAGCCGGATCAACCGCAGAGGAACATGTCAGTGGTGAAACATTTCATGAGTCAACACCCCCCATCATTCAGAGGATCATCTGACCATGTGCTAGAAAAAGGGTGGATTAAAGCACTTGAGAATATTTTTGATGTCATGGGGTGTTCAGAACATCAAAAGGTTAGTCTTTCTGTTTACCATTTTGAAGGTAAAACTGATCAGTGGTGGTTGATGGTGAAAAATATCAGGTATAGTGATGACATTGATGATCTTCACTAAGACGAATTCAAAGGGATTTTTCTTGAGAAATATTTTCGTAAGGTGGTTCGTCTTAGGATGGAAAAACAATTCATGGAATTGAGGAAGGAGGATGACTCAATGGCTGCTTATGAAGCAAAGTTCACTTGACTGGCAAGGTATGCTCCAAATTTCATACGAGATCTTGATAGTAAAATCCACCATTTTTACTCAAGGTAAAAGCCAAAGTATCGAAGGGATTTAGCTTCTATTGAGTTCAAAAGTTATGAAAAACTTGTTTGATGTGCAGAGCAGGTGGAAATGGAGTTTGCCGATGATCAGGTGTTCTTTGACAAACAACAGAATAAGAGGTCCAGCTGGCAGGCAAAGGGGGAGAATTCATCAAAGAAGCAAGGTGGTAAGAAAACCAAATATCCATCCTGTGAGAAGTGTGGTAAAATACACCCTGGAAAATGTTTATCCAAGTTTGGAAAGTGCTTTTGGTGTGGTAAGTCGGGTCATATTTCTCGTAACTGTAAGGAAGATGATCAAGAAAGCAATGAAAATCCAGCGGTATGATGTTTTAAGTGTAATGAAATGGTTCATTATGAAAATGAGTGTCTAACGAAGAAATCAACTGGGGGAAAACAACCAGAATACAAGCAGAAGGGGGTGGTTAAATCCTTTGCAACTACTTCAGCATATGTTGGGCCATCGAATGAATTAGTATCAGGTACACTGTTTTTTTTTTCAGATTATGCCAATGTGTTGTTTGATTCAGGGTCTACACATTCTTTCATTTCTGAGAAGTTTTCTAGTAAATTGGGAATTCCATCTCAAGATATGAATCCAGAATTTATGGTAAAAACACTCGGAGGAAATGTTGAGACAAAAAGAATTTATAAGAACCTTCATATCCTTGTGTGCGGAAAGAATCTACCCAAAAATATTATTGTTTTTCCTCTAGTAGAGTTTGATGTTATTTTGGGCATGGATTGGATTTCTGTTTATCATGCTAAAATTGAATGTAGAGCTAAAGAGGTTTATTTTCAGAAAGATTTCCAGTTTGTGTTCAAGAATGAACTCTTTCTTTTGATAACATATCACGAAGTTGAGAAACTAGTAAAAGATGGAAATGAATGTTACCTTGCACAAATTGTTGAAAATAAAGGAAATGTTCAGATTAATGATGTGCTAGTGGTAAATGAGTATCATGATGTTTTTCCGGATGAGTTTCCTGGTATAATTTATGATCGGAAAGTTGAATTTACTGTTGACATAGTTCCGGATTCTAATCCACTTTCAAAATCCCCTTATCGAATGGCTCAAGTTGAACTTTTAGAGTTAAGGAAGCAATTTAAAGAGTTTTTAGATAAAGGTTTCATTCAACCTAGCACATCACCATGGGGTGCTCCTGTCTTGTTTGTCAAAAAGAAAGATGGTTCAATGAGACTGTGCATTGATTATAGAGCCTTGAATAATATCACTGTTAAGAACAAGTATCCTTTGCCTCATATTGATGATTTCTTTGATCTGCTCCAGGGAGCTCAGTATTTTTTGAAAATTAACTTGAGGTCGGGGTACCATCAGTTGAAAGTAAAAGAAGAAGACGTTCCGAAGACTACGTTTCGTACTAGATATGGAAATTATGATTTTTTAGTTATGTCTTTTGGGTTAACCAATGCACCTGCTATATCCATGGACCTTATGAATATAATTTTCCATGAGTTCTTGGATAAGATTGCGGTTGATTTCATTGATGATATTTTGGTGTTTTTTAAAAGTAAAGAGGTGCATGAAAGTCATTTAAGGGTTATCTTGCAAAACTTCAAAGAACTTAAACTATATGGAAAAGTCAGCAAGTGTGAGTTTTGGTTACAACAATTTTTTTCCTTGGTCACATTGTTTCAAAAAATGGAATAACTGTTGATCCTGCTAAAACAAATGTTGTTGAAGAATGGCCAAGACCCAAAAATCTAACCGAGATCCATAGTTTTCTTGGTTTGGCTGGTTATTACCGGAGGTCTGTTGAAAATTTTTCATGGTTATCTAGTCCAATGACTAAGCTAACTCAGAAGGGTGTTAAGTTTATCTGGAAAAAAGAATGTGATGATTGTTTTTAGGAGTTGAAAAAAAGATTGGTGAATGCTCTAGTTTTGGCACTTCCTTACAGTAATAGTGAGTTTGTTATCTACAGTGATGCTTTGTTGAAGGGAATTGGTTGTGTCCTTATGAAGAATGATCAGGTAATTGCTTATGCTTCACGTCAGTTGAAAACTCATGAGTTAAATTACCCTACACATGATTTGGAATTAGTTGCTTTTGTTTTTACTCTAAAAATTTGGACGCATCATTTTATGGAGTAAATTGTGAAATATATACTTATCACAAAAGTTTAAAGTATATATTCACTCAGAAAGAATTGAACATGAGACAGAGGAGATGGATAGAATTAATCAAGGATTATTATTGTACAATTCATTACCATCCGGGAAAAGAAAATAAAGTTGATGATGTTTTGAGTTGAGAAATTAATGCTTCATTAACCATACTACATTTGGAAAGAGATACTTTGGTTTTTGATTTGAAGAACTTTGGCATAGAAGTGGTTGGTGCAGGAAGTTCTTCTGTTTTGTTTCAGGTGTCAGTGAGATCATCCCTATCAGACAGAATTAAGCAAGCGCAGAAGAAAGACAGTGGGTTGCAGAAAAAGGTAGACCTGGTTCAGAAGGGTAAGTTGCCTGAATTTAACATTGATAATGATTGTGTTTTGAGGTTTGGGAAGAGATTATGTGTGCCTTCTGATTCATAGTTAAAGAATGAGTTGTTATGTGAGGATCATAGTTCCCCATTTTCAGTTCATCCTAGCAGTACTAAGATGTATAGAGTTCTGCGGGAGTATTACTGGTGGGATGGAATTAAAAGAGATATTGTTGATTTTACTGCGAAGTGTTTGACTTGTCAACAGGTTAAAGAAGAGAAACAGTTGTCGAAAGGGATGCCTCAGCCTTTTCCAGTGCTAGAGTGAAAATGAGAAAATATATCCATGGACTTTGTTGTGGGATTACCGAAGACATCTCTAGGTAATAATGCAATCTGGGTTATTGTTGATCGATTCACTAAATCTGCTCATTTCCTTCCTCTTCGAGATACTATGTCTCTAGATCAACTTGCTCGGTTGTATGTTAAAGAGATAATCATGTTGCATGGAGTTCCCCTCTCCATTGTATTTGATCATGATCCTAGGTTTACTTATAACTTTTGGAAAGGAATTCAGAAGTCGTTGGATACTGAATTAAATTTTAGTACAGCTTTTCATCCTCAGTCAAATGAGTAGTCAGAACGAACAATTCAGGCCTTGGAGGATATGCTACATTCTTGCTTGATGGATTATCAGGGAAGTTGGGACTAACATCTTTCTTCGGTTGAATTTTCTTATAATAACAGTTTTTATTCTAGTATACAGATGGCTCCATTTGAGGCATTATATGTGAAGCGGTGTTGCACACCATATTTTTGGGATGAAGTAGGTGAAAGGTAGTTGATGGGACCAGAATTGGTAGAAGAGTTGGAAGAAAATGTTCAGCTGATTTAGAAGCACATGAGAACAGATTAGAGCATGTAGAAATGTTATGCAGACAAAAGGAGGAAGGATCTCTCTTTCGAGGTAGGTGATCATATCTTTCTCAAAGTTTCACCATGGAAAAGTGTGATGCAATTTTGTAAGAAAGGAAAGCTGAGTCCAAGATTTATTCGACCATTTGAAATTATGGAGAGAGTTGGATCAGTTGCTTACCGAGTGGATTTATCTCCGAGTTTATCTTAGGTACACAATGTTTTTCATGTTTCGATGTTGAGAAAGTATATGCCAGATCCATCTCATGTTTTAAGCCCAGAGGTAGTTCTATTGGAGGAGAATCTCTCTTATGAAGGACAACCAGTCCATATTCTTGACCATAGAGAGAAAGTGTTGCAGAATAAGGCAATTCACTAGGTAAAGTTTTTGTGGAAAAACTATATGGTTGAAGAGGCAACATGGGAATTTGAAAATTCTAGGATGGATAAATACCCCCACTTATTTTGATAATTGGATAAAATTACGAGGACGCAATTCCCAAAATGGGGGAAGGATTTAACATCCCAAGTAAATAAAGAATAATACATTTTAATATTTATTAATATTTGAAAATTAAATATTAATTTTACTTGAAAGGGGTTGATATGTTCGATAGCATACCCGATACGCAAAAAAGAGTTTCTTTGAAATCTTACGTTGCACACTAGTAATATAATAATATTATTTTAAATGGTAGTTAACATGTAGCCGTTGTATTGGCAGGAATGAATAGAAATAACTAAAATATGATTATATATGTTTGTTAAATGTTTGTACATTTATCCAATAAAATATTAAGGCTTAAAATAAGAAAAGAATTCAATTTTAGGCATAGATACTCTAATATTCACTAATGGTCGACTTATCACCTTTTGATGGAAAAAATTCTTTAAATATAGTTTTCGTCACTCTTATAAATTCTATTTGACCAAATAAAATTCTTCTTTAGAATCGGAACATCAAAATTTACTTTGTGTAAATTTTTGGTATTTTTCCGATAAAGTTCATTTTTTTAATGAATATTAAAAAATGTTGTATTTTAATTCAAAACAAAGTTTTAATCTAAATTGTTTATATGATTAGATTATATTTTGAATTTGGTTTAAGGTGAAATTAGAATATATTTTTACCATTTAATCCAATAGTGGTCATTTGAATTAATTTCACTTTGAAATTGGACTTAAAATAGTGTTAATCTTTTGATATATATTGTTTCATAAAAACACGCTATTTGTTTTACCACTTCTGTGAATTGAATTTCAAAAATCCTACCTACATGGTTGACATTAGTAAGTAAGATTTTGTTCAATGGGATTAAAATAAATTTTTGATGAATAGTTATTTTTAAGTTTTATTAATCACAAGTAAAGGTAATTAGTGTAATTTAAGGTAAAAATAATGTTATAATAATATGAAATTACATTGACACATGTCCTAACCTTATTGGATCTATCATGGCCGACTAAAACAATCCATGGATCAACTTGGGGACCCCATGGAGACACTTTGGTAGGAAAATGACATTAATAACTTTTTATTTAATGTTAAAATAAAAATGTCACAAACATGTATTGTTTTACTAAAACAATTTTTACATGGGGTTATACAAGTCATATTTTTGGATATAAAAAATCATTATAAATAAAAAGATATTTCCTACGTCATGATATTTTTTTTATAATTTTTAGACATTAAATAAATTAAATTATTTATGACACCATGATGATGCATCGATTACGTCATTATTTAATGATTTAAATTAAATGAAAAGATAATGTAAAATATAAGACCTAAACTTGTCAAAAACCTATTGTATGGGTGTTTTTCGAACTATTATCACCTTATCCTCGAAATATATAATTTTGGGACCTTTAAAATCCGAAAAGAAATTTATAATAAAGTAACATCTTATAATTTTCCAAGAGTGCCCCTCCTGTCCTCTTATAAAAGGCCCCCACCTCTACCACCTTACCCACACCTCTCAAGCCTTTGTCTCAGCCACGATATTCTCATTTTATCTATCCACATACCTCTACTCATTCTATAAGCCTTACCTTAGGCAGGAATCTCTTCAAGAAACCCTTTTGATTCAAACTAAAGGGATTTACCCGATTTAAAGGTAATATCTTCACTTGTGCTCTTTTGTTTTATTTTGCTTCTCCAACCCCCTAAACTATTTATATTATTTGATTTTTTAACATAACTAGTATATTAAATATACTAGGATGTTTTTATGAGAGTTATTCAAGCTAAAATTACACACACCTCCGTCTATTGGTTAAAGAACATACTGTTTTTGTGGTTGGCGAATTTCTGCCTCACGGAATGATGATTGTTCAATCCTCTATTAACGCCTTTCACAATGGCCATTAAGATTTCAATCTATTTATATATGATATATATTATGTTTATGGTTTCTTTATGCTTCTTTATTTTTCATTTATGGCATACCTTTATGTTTCCATTATGGGTAAACGTGATAATTTCATTTTAGGAAGTGCGGACTACTGCCCCCTCAAAGTGACTTGATTCGTTAATGCCATATGTGGGACGTATAAAGGATGGAGTTAATGATATTATATATGATATTATACTGGAATTATAATATACCTATATATCATTATGATTTAACTCCATTAAATACGAAATAGAAATGAAAGTAGCGTTCACGCGTACATACTGCTTACCGTCTCCGTGAACAGTGCATTTCATTTCTTACCTCTAAAAGTTATATACTATTATAAATACATGTATATTCTGGATATATATGATATATGTGATATCCAAATCATGAATATAATTCTGTATACAATGAAACTTTGACCACATGAACAACATGTAATTATAAGAAGTCCATTTTTGACTTAAGTACCAAATGTCGACAAAACGAATGTTATTAACATAAATGATTACATAATGTTTATAACATAGAAATAAGTTATATAAAAGGAATAATAAACTTGAAAAAGGTTCTTAATAAAGTATAAATTAACTTTAGTTTAATATTCAAGAGATTAAATAGCAATCGAGTCACGTCGGACACGAGGTAAGGGACTTCGTCTCAATCTCCTTTTATTGAGGCATATTTTGTTTTATACACAACTTTCTTTTATACGGTGTAAAAACCCCTTTGACTTTTACTTTTATTAAAAAGTAATATTTTTCTACAAATCGTTTTAATAAACGACAAAAAGGAATGTTTCTTTTAACGTACGCGGTGACAATGACCTTTTCTGCCACCGCGAGTATTATTTGGTCTTTGGCTTCCTCAACAAGCCGTAATGTTTTTAAAATGAAATAAATACCATATACTATTTTATGTATTTTGGTATTGAAAATTGTTTTTATAATGTATTTTTATGTCAATATATTTAAGTGATATATTTGGATCGAAATGTGGATTTCCATTATATTTATTTTATGTCTTATGATTTTATAATTGTACTTGGACATTTGACGGGTGGTTACATGATAAACCATATGATGGGTGGTGCCGTGAATACCAGGACGAGTGGTTACGTTATAACCTCCAATGCATTGGGTATGGAATTCAGCCGTATGGCTATTCCATTAAGTGATATGTGTGGAAGCCGACCGTATGGTTATTCCATTTAAGTATGTTTATATCCCCTGTTAACTTTATATGTTATATGTTCTTTATATGGGTTTTATGGTAATCTTTTGGTTACAAAAGGGAAGGTAATGATCTTTTATTTAGTTAAGAGTTTTTTACTGCTTCATCAAGGTGAAAAGTAATACTTTTATAAAGTATTCTTGGTTTACTTGTTTTTAAAAACTAACAGTTTTCCTTCTTTGTGTATCCCTTACTGAGTTTTTTATGCTCACCCCAAATTTTTTGAAATATTTTTCACAGGACTTAATGTGGGATAGGGTCAAGGATGGGATCAAGGAAAATTCATGGTATCTAAAAAATGGAACTAGACATGTTTGTTTTTAAGAGTTTTTATTTTATGGAAACTTAGTAGAAGTGTCTACTTTGTAATATTTTGAGATGTAATAGTTATGTCCTAATTCTCTAAAACTCTAAACCCGAAAAGATCCTCCATGTGAATTATTCATTTAATTCAATATTAAGTAAGGTTTAAGGCTGGGGCCTTATACTAATACCCCAATATATTTCTAGAAAATTATTGTCATTAATTAGGGAAAATATTACATTCATCCACGCACCAGATAAGATAAAAAAAAGTTTTTAGAAACAATGATGAGTTCAGTTCATATTCCTACCCATGTATGGAAGGCTTGCCAATATATTACGGTGTCAATCATTAGGGTGTGGGTAAATTTTTTTGTTCTCCCCTAGGAGGCATATCGTCATACTCTAAGTATATATATGGTTATCCAATGAGATATTATACCCATGCATAGTCATACTTTTGAATAATTCTGACATATTCGGATAGCCGATCCAGATAGTCTTCAATATAATTTGATTATGGGAAGGTGGTCTCCGAGGTAGGTTCCTATGAAAGAACATTGTTCCCCAATCCCCATGATTCCCATGGCCAAGGTTATTACCCAAATCTACTGAACATGATGATATAAAAGGTCACAGTAAGGTAAATGTATTTTTTCTGACCATGTTCATTTTCTTACTATAAACAATGTTGATATTTTTAAATCCCTATAACGTCTCTTAGTAAAATCCCAAGAATATACTAATTTATTGTCAATAGTGAAATGTGGCTGTGTCCATGGCATTACTCCCCATGTTATATAAATGACAAAATCTAGAGGTCCATCATTTTATAATTTTTAGGTAGTTCTCCATAAGGATATCATACTTCCACACTCGAGGTCTTCCCCTAGGAATGCATTGAAGATCTCTTCCCTGCTCCCAAAAAATCATTTAAAATTGGAAATCCTATCCATGATGGAGATTATAAAAATTTCCATAGAGATCCTTCAAATGGAATTAATTATGATGGTACTCCCAATATTGGCTACTCACCCCATCCAGAAAGTCCCTCTTATCCTAATTACTATGAGAGTCCCCCATAATGGGAGGAAGTTGAGAATTTTAGGTCAACTAAACCTGTTTCTTCATCATTAGATGGTGATATTTAACCACATATAATTTATTATCCAAGGAAGTTGTCATCATCTATGTCACCTATAGATTTCTTATCATTTTTACTAGATTATAAATTTTAGACGATATAGTTTTTTTGATATGGAAAAATTAAAACAACCCCTATGGTATGATCATGTTAGGGAAACACTCTCTAAGAATTAGAAGAATATCATGGTATCTTTTTAAGAGATTAAAAAGGTGAGATATTAGTGATTTTCTATTATATATAATCACCCTACTATGAGAATATAAATATTTTAAAAAATATTGGAAAAAATTTATGCCTTAACCTACTGATGACTCTCAATAAAATCATGAAAATGTATTTTTCATTGGGCAGTACACAAACCATGTTGAGGTGATAATATTACTCTATATCCAAGTTGAAATATATTCCCTCTAAACTGAACATCATCGAAAGTTAGGAAGGAAACAAAAATACCTTAAAAAATCTATTATTAGCAACATAGTGGTAGTCCACAAGATAATTACATATTCTCTACAGAGGTTTCATATATGGTTGTCAAAATAATATGGGTAATTACATTTCACCCCACTCATTGGGAAATATTGTTCACCAGGAATAATAACATATAATACAATCACTTCTTGATAAATTTAAGTCCTAGTATTCTTGTATTCTCGTTGGGTTGTCAAGTGACACCCCACCACTCCTATGTCCTAGAAATGTCGTACTTGATGTGATAATGTCATTCATGACCTCTTACATCAGTCAGTGATGAATGTAAAGTAGTTTTACCATCTTATATATAAAAAAATCCCAAAACCATAGGGAACCCCTTAATGGAGTGAATCTCATGCCCAGAAAAGTCCCTTCACCCGGTCTATTCCCAAGTAAATTCTTCAAAAATCAATATGGAATTGATTACCATTGCCACCAAAATATAAACATTAGTTTGATTTGATGGGGGAATTTTTTACCTACACCACCCCTATAGTTATCAAAGAAACGATAGCTCCATGATGTGATGATTCTGGAAGTAATCCCAATCCAACATGTAGGGGTAGGGGCATTTATATCACCCACCCCTCTATCATGGAAACCAATCTTTTCCAGATTAAGAGAAGTTCGATAAAAAGGAAAACCTTACAATCGCTCCCTTTATGTGATCAATTTATTTATAGTGGTTAATAGTCAGTGAAATACTCTAGAGAATACCTCAGGGTCACCATCTGTTTGGGATGGAAGGTGAACCCTCATTGGGATCGTAATCCAATGGGAGTTGCAAATAAAGAAAATGGTAATGAGGATCATAAGACAACCCATGGAGAATATTAATAGGGTCAAGACTCACTTTTATACTCTTAATTGGATAAATAAATGATTGATTCAGTGTGCTATAGGTTATTTAAAGTCTTTAGTGTTGGAATCCTGAAAAAATATAAGAACAATCATGACATAAAAGGATGATATAGAAATTTATCTATTTGAATCATAGTTCACATCTATTAGTATGAAATATGTTCCTTGAATCAGACTCCAACCTAAAATGTAAGAAATAATCTAAATTCTTAGTTATGACATACTTTAAATTATTTGGATAAATAGAAAGGGATAGGTGTGGCTATATGCCCCACCCACTTATGACCCATTGAGGTTAAACATCTTTCTACCAAGGAAATAATTTCATACTACATGGCAATGCTAGAAGAGAAGAGGAATCTAAAAATTTAACTTATTAGAAGAAATATTACCTCTATGTAAAAGTTGTATAAAAACAAAAAATACTACCATAAAACATAAGTTCAATTATATGTAACCACCTGGTTATACAAAAATAGTTTAATCTTCGAACTGAGTTGATTCCGATATATTGATTTATTTAAATCCTATGGACAATGAATATTAATAATTTCTGCTAAATGGATAGATATTTCTTTCAATAAATTTACCCATGGTTATCTTAAAATAGATATTGATAGTAGGAAAAGGTAGGCTAACTGTAATGGGTTATGCTCATGGATCTCACTGGGGTGTCCAATTAGGCGATGTCTCCACCCGAGCTCTTTGATTCTATTGATACCCTTACCACATAAATGAAAAAATAGTGGTTATATATGATATAGTAAAAATATAAAGGAATCCATTACCCAATATGTGGACATTAATCCTCTACCATGTAATTTCTAGAACCCAACTTTCCAATTTTATAATGGAGTGGTGAATCCAAAGAAACCATTGACACACTTTTTGTCTCAATGTGTTCCCATGATTGGGGTAGTAGAGAAAAAATAATTTAATTGGATTATATGTAGTGAATAGCTTGTAAGGAATAACATTATTCAGGTATCATAATTTTCACAAGGGTTCATTCCAAGTTAGGAAGATCTGTAATGAATGTTCCTTTATCATTCCATTTTAACACTAAAAAATCCAAAAATCCTTGACCTCTTGAAATGGGGAACTGTATAATTGAGAGGGTTGAAAATATTATTTCTAAACGGAATTAACTTACATACTCCATGAATATACAGCTTCTCTAAGAAAAAATATTAGATATTTTCATAAAAAATCTCCAAATTTAATTATATCCACCACTAATTTCACTAAAATACCCTTGTGGATTTTAATATTTTGAAACCACAGAATAATTCCTGGGGGATTCTATCTAACGATGCAAGGCCAAGTCTTACCTAAAACCATTAGTGGAAGTAAATAATCTTACTATAGTAGAGGCTAGAATTATTATAATTAATATGACACCAATACTTTCTTAGTAAACCAATTCCACACATTATCATGAGACAAATCCCCCTAAATGATAAAAAAACAACAACAAACAAAAAATAGAAGGAAATAAATAAAAAATTAATCCTACATTCAAGGATTTAATTAATAAAGATTATTCTTTTTGGAAATAGTAAATCCCATTCTACTTTATTAGATATATATAAAATAATTTTAAAAACTTTCTAGAGTCTTGGAATCCTAATAATTTCATTTAGAATAACCACCTTAATTACTTCCCCTTCAACCCAATTATTAACCCTAATATCTAAGAGTGATTTTATTTAAAGGGTATTCTTTAGAATTTAGATGATTATGGATAGGTCAATTTGGGTAGACCCCCAGGATAGGTTTCTCGTATGTCTTCTACTTCACTAGGGGAAGAAGGTAAATAATAGGAGACCATAAGATAGATTTCCTGAAATTTCGATAAATACATTTCCCAGAAATTATTAAAGTGGCTGAATGACAAGATCATTTTGAAAATAAAAAATCTGGTTGTGACCCCAACTGCACCCATAATATAAGATATGAAATCTTTATCTCCACAATCTTCTATAAATCACTCTGATCACCACAATCAGAATAATATAATTTTGTAAGAGTAATCACTAGTTCCCATGTCAGTCATAACCATCCCATTTTTTGACCTCAATCATTGAGAGGATGATCACCATCTCACAAAATAAAGAAACTAGTGACAACCCATAAAATGAAATCATATTTTGAGGAAGAATTTGAATATATATTTGTTAATTTCATCTAATTTATTGGTCTATACACATGTGAAGATGAGTTATTTCATGAACCAAAGTTTCTTATCCATAATCACAGAGGATAAGGTTGGGGTCATAGAGGATGAGGAGGTCGGGGTAGATGAAAATAATAGGACCTTGATATTCAATAGCTTTTTTTATTGAGGCTATATAGGACATAAAAATATGAATAAAATACCTAAAGTGATCCCAAAATGAGCACATATATTATACCTAGTCATCCAATTCTCAATTAGGTCCTGTTATTTTGGAGGAATTACTGACATATGTGCAGTTGTCCTGTTAAAGCTATCCTACATGACATTCAATTTAACCTAATCCATTCCACATGAATCCACCTTATTTTGATCTAGGGAAGGAAATTCCACTAAAACCAATGATCTATTCCTATAATATAGAAAATTAACTACCATAGGATAGGAATCATAAAACCTTGGTTTAGAAATATGACTTATTGAATCATCAATCAATTGTTTTAGCTAATATTATTATTTTAAATTCTATTTACCTATCCTAAAATCTTATAGAACCCCTCATTGAGACTCTGTTAATCACTCAATATATTGATGATGGTGTATCATTAGTTGAAATAACTCATACATATATTATCCCCATTGAATGTCAGAAGACCATTTTATTAATGTAGTAATGTTTGGAAGAATCCATACTCATGCATATAAGACACTTGAAAATTTCTTTCTCACTCAATAAAATTATTATTTTTGGGTCCCTGATTGATACTAGTTCCATTTCCAACCTATAGATGATTTATGTCCTCTATATATTGGTTTATACATAGGTATACCTAACTCCCTTTAACATAAGAATTCAGGGAAATGACAAGAGTGGGATGAATCTACATTAGTGGATCAAACTCATAGCCTAGTTTTGTGATCTCTTATCCAACTCTATGTTCATGGTGGTCAAAATGTATAAAATGTTCAATATATTATAGGGTTGTCAATATATACTTAAGAATTTGAAATTATCTTTATCTCACCCCCAATGGATCAAGTACTCAGCCAATGTGTAGGACTGAGTGTAGTATGTCGATAACACTCCCTTTACATCATATAACTTCTAATATATATATAAGGATTTGTAAATGGGGTGGGAAGAATCCAATTATATGGAATACTATCACGATTATTTCCTTTCAAGTCCTTATATGGGATGAGATAATAATTACATGGAATTAAATCTGTTAAGACTATGCGTTTCCTATAAATTTGATTGAGGCTATCATAGTATATTTGGAATGTGGGTGGGTCATACATATAACCACCACTATCATGATCTTTCCTATTTATAATTAACACTATAAATTAAAATATTTTTATTATCATGATAGTGATGACAATTACCCATATAAAAATACTCCCTCAGTGTCTTTTGAATCTTAAGTGCAACTGATTACATTTTTAGGATCTAAATAATCTATTAACTTACCCATGAAAGTTAAAAATTCCTCCACATTATATCATAAGTCTCAAGATGACAGAACATAATCTAATTTTGATGATAGTATGGAATATGGAGAAATAATCCAAGATTCCACCACATAAGCTTCCAGAGGAATTTTAAATTACGTATTCCCATTATAAAGTCCTTGTTATTATATCCTACACTTTTCTACCACACAATCCATATTAGTATTTAGATATTGCTCCTCATCATTTATTGGAGATTCAAATACCACGATGAATTCTTATTTTTATGAAAATGTTCCTTTTGATTCCAATTCCAATGATATTGAGATAGAGTAAGAAGAAATATTATATTTAAGACATGCCGCTCCAATATTCGAGGAAGGTTTTATTAGAGTTGGAGAACTAGAACCAAGTTATATATATTTTATGATTAAATTTATTGATCAATTTAGAAATCATTAATTTTATCATCCCATTATAATTTTTATTTAGTGTTACATAGTTTGTGATAATTTCTTAAGGATCTCTATCAATCTAGAAATACATAATAGTTCCCTTAGCTGAGGAGAACCTATAAGTTCCATGAATATATTGTTAAATTTATATTATATATCCAGACGATATCATTCGATCAGATGCAATTGATACATTCAATCAAGGTGGAGACTCAAATGATTTTGAGAAAATATCTCTTGGTTTACACCATTGGTAATTTTCATAGAAGAAGATAATGATAACATCACCCACCAATAGGAAATCCCTATTTATAGTTTTTATTTCACTATTCTATCTATGAACACATGTTTTTATCATCATAAATTATATTTATTAATTCATATCATGTGATTCACACTTTGATATATCAAAAAACCTTGACAACAAATTAGAGTGAAGTAGGATACCGTGGGTGTGTAATGATTGTCGTTTCATTAATTAAGGATATGAGAAAGGATTTCACCACTAAATTTTATGAGAATTTTTTTTATTAGACCCACTAATAGTTATGAAACAACATAATTAAATCCATGGTCATTGTGTTTTGTAGGAAGGTTCATTTATTAGAATGCCAAATAAAGATACATTAGGCACATAGGTTGATGACACCAACATTAAACCTGTTTGATTAGAGATTTTTTTATTAAGGTATTATATTAAATTGTGGGATTTCATATAAGGTGTATTTTATTTTGACATTAACATAATTTTATATAGATTCATTGGAATGTCTCTAGATTTTAGCCTTTGACATTAGGAATTTCTACCTAATGAGACTAAGAAAGAGTCCTAGAGGGCCAGACACTAATGGTATATAGAAGCTCAATTAAATTTGATATGTATGTAACAAGTTAGATACATATTATTTCCATATGATTTTTAATATTTATTTTTGTTAATTTGATCACACATATCCTTTAACCTATTATTCAACAGAGTATTTTTTAATTGAATATTTAATAAATATCCATTCCTAATTTTAGTTAACAAACATTTTACTTATTTATAGGAGAATAATTAATTTATATTTATTTATATAATAAATAGTCACAATTTATTTTTTGTTTAATATTGTAGAGGAATGAATAAATATGTTTAATGTCCTTGAATTAAATGGAATCTTAAATATTATTTGAATAAATAGTAAGTTAATTTTTTAGAAAAATGATATTAATGTATTCATGAGTTCAGTTCATATTGGGAGATTATAAAATTTCAATCATTGTTTAAGTATGGTGTTTTCTCGGAGGTAGTAGAATCATAAGCTACCATGTAAAAATATTATTCTCCAACCATAGTTCTATAAATACCTAGTTATCCCATTTTCTAGATCTATCCATTCAAATGGTTATGAATAATGAAATGTAGATATTCGTATGAAACACTAGAGGCACCTATCCTAGATTTTTTTTTAAAAAATGGAGAGAGATCATACTCATCTACCCTCTTGATTCTAAAGAGAAAAAGTATATTCCATCCACTTGATTTGATTATCAAGGACATCAACAATGAATAGAGAAAGCATTGGGATTTTCTGTGGTTGAAACCATATATATATTTTTTGTGATTCTTGAAGCATCGTTGTGCAAGTGCGGATCACTATTAGAGAGAATCTTTCCATGATGCCTATAACACAATGAAGTTAGTATATAGATACATCATCAGAGTAATTATTCATGATGATCCTTCCTCATGCATCTTGACATAATCGTCAATTAATATTTTAAATAATTCTATTTTTAATGATGTTTCTCCTCATTTGCATCAAATAATATTCATTTATTATTAAAAAATCTTAGTTAGAAATGCCCAATTTTTGATTTGGATATACATGAAACATTCAACTGGTTTCCAAGCAATCAAAAATTACATTATAATCATTTATTATTTTCTGGTTGATCCAATGTGTTTACTTTTATTTTTCATTTGTCGACTATTTGTTATTACATCAAAATATTGAAATATTATATCCTCATTATTTTTTGTTCATTACATAATGAAGCAAAGGTTAAGTAAAAAAGAACAATTGAAGACCCCATCAAGTGGCTCTGAGGTCTTTGGCTAGATGACACCATGCTACATGATGTATAGCCCATTGGTACACACTATATACCCATTTTAAATGAAATTAGATGAATCTAGAATTAATTAAGAGTGTTTTAAATTAATTAAAGTTGGAGTGCATTAAATGTGAATCACTTGTTGATCAGGCCAATCTGACACATTGTTTTATTCACTACAGACCATGTAACATTCTTAAATGCTGTATAGTCCAAATGTTTTTGTAGAAGGAAACATGGGGTACCAACAATGTCATGTTTTTATTACATGATACAAGGAATGAAAAATGATGATATATCAAGGTTACATGCAGTGTAGCTAGAATATAATCCATGTAAATTGTATACATTAATAGCGGGAAAAAATTATCAGTACCTAGGCATTTGTCACAAACATTGGAAAAAGAGATGGTGTGTAGTACTAATACACACTATGTAAACTATTATACCTTAGGTTCTTAATTTGACATAGAAATAGATTATATTTTATAATTAAACCTAATATACATTTTTTTATGTGTCATTTATCAATTGTAAATGCAATGATATAGGATTATTAATTATATATAATTTTTTTCTATGTAAATTTCTGAAAAAGCTATTTACGGTCTATACATGTACTATACATCATGTAAATTAATAGAATTAAATACCATTAAGTTTACATGATTTTATGTGTCATTTATTTATATTAAAATCCTTATAATTATGTGTCCTTACATGTATATTGAATAGAATGTTAGTAAATATTACAAGAAACTTGCCCAGTATTTTGGATAGGTATATATCGTCTCCTCCAATTACACATGTGTACTATATTATTATTTTTAAAAGTTATTCTATATAATCAGAATAAAATCATGGATGATGTAAATTTATATGAATATTTGGATATAATTAAGAAAACAAGATAAATTTATTAATTAGATAATTAATTAGATTAATTTGAGGCGTTTAATCTTAATTATTGAATGAATTTAAGTGAATTATATTTAAATTAAAAATGTGTATTTTTTCATTTCGGTGGGTGATCATCACCATAGAAAAATCCAATGTATTTAAAAGTTTTAATTTTAATTTAATATTATTACAATGTAATTTGAGGTTTTTTTGTGTTAAAATCTTCTCTCATTATGTAATGGCCTACATGCTGATAGTTTCTTTTTGAAAAACCTTGTACCAGTCCATTATAATATATCACCAGTGTGTGAGTAAAAATTATGTAATAAATGGATCTCCAAAGCATGTGGAGGTGGTATAATTTTAAATATGAGGTGAAACCAATCAAATAGATATAAAGAAGGCCATGCGGAATTCTACAACCTAAACCATATTATGGTCAAAGGTGTTTTTCCTAAGGGTCGAGGGTTTGTTTATCCTTTGCTAGATAAAAAATATTTAGAAAATATCATCATAATACCAATTTTATTATTTTATATTTCTCTATTTACATGGTTAATTTCTTTTTGGTTTCTCCTTTCCCATCACAAAACATAATTAACTAACAAGACTGAAGGATAGTATAGAAATAAATTAGACTATAATTTTTTTATCTCAGGAACAATTAATCACTTAAGTTAAATATATTTAGCATTAAAAAGGATGTAATAATATATTATGGGAAATTTAATCATAAACATAAAAATACCTCAAATTAATACGTTAAGTCATTATATCCTTTCTTTACTAAATTTGAATATCCACCATAGTTAAAAGTGTTTGATCGACCCAAGATTGAGTGTTTTCAATAATTTTATAATTTTAGATTATGTTTTGTACTGACATAAACTCATTTCATATAAAGGGATAAAAACACATGAATGACTTTATTTAAATGAGAGGGAATAGATGTGTAAAAACATATAAAATATTTTTTTATTAGGGATTCCATTAAAAAGAATTAAGAGTCTTGAGTTAATGATGTTGGATGTTACACATACCTAAAGTCCTTAAAATTTATTATTAGGAAAAAAAATTTGGTTACTAAGATGGTAATATAGATGATTTAAAATAAAATATAAATGGAATGGAATGTTACAAAAAATGGTGATGGTTATAGGGTTTTGAAAAAATAATTAGAGGTGAATAAAATAAAAAATTAAAGTTTTTCATAATTTTTTAATATAGATAAAGTACTAAAACATTTATATATTTACTGTAGAAATGGAAGTCCACATGACATTGACTATGTCACATTTATCCATACTAGAGAAGGATATCCTTCTCTCTAACTAGAATTTTTAAGAATATTAATGGTACATGTATGTTATACTATTCCATAATAGAAAATTATATGTGATGGAAGCCCTAATTCGTGAGTTTCTTACACCTAGAGCTAGTAATAATGATGTGTATCTATACCAGGAATTTTTAATGATGTTTCTTATGTTGAATGTTTAGTGATATCATCTATTTTTTGTGAGATTATAAAAAACCATGGGGATATGGATTCATATAACATCATGTCTCACATTTATGATATTTATCAAGAGAAGTTTAGATAAGAGATATATGAGATCTCTATTACACTATTCATGTGAATGCATAGAGAGTCAGTACTGACTGGGCCTCATGTATTTTAAGCAATATGCTACAAAGAGTTAATATACATATTGGTATTTAAGATGTCTATTGATTTTCATATGTATCTCATTCTATTCTCACTATATAAAGGCTTCTCTAGTTTCATTATGAATTAAAATATGAGAAATTTCGAGAAGTCTCTTTTAAAATATTTTACATTGATTATTGAATTTGATATGAACATCATTAATGAAAATATTACAGTCTTTATGGTGAATAAGAAAAGGAAGAACCTGGTAAAGGTCCCCAAGAGTCTTTCTATATCTAAAGAGCCTGATATCTATCTTTCATAGGATATGAAGTCCTAAAGGAAACTAATAGAGGGACACACGGAATGATTTATATATAGAAAGATTGTCCAATAGAAAAAAGAATTTCACATAGTAAAAGAATGAAGGGGAATCTCTAGTTGATTTCATTGTCAAGTTAAATATTTCTTTATCTACACATTGGGTACTTGACATAAATGGTGGTGATCAATTTTAAATTCAAATAAAATAGTATGGTAGGATTCAAAAAGTTTTTATAGGGGACATGGATCTATATTTTTTCAATAGAGTATGACTTGAAATTTTAGTTATAAGATTCTACCACCTTCAATTTTCAGTAGGGATGATAATGTTTTAGAAATTTTTTAATTATATAACTAAATTTTCCCAAAAACATTATTTATATATCATCACTAGTTGTAGATGGTTTTATTTTCACAATTAGAAATAAGGTTTATTTCATTTTTGAAGAAAAATATGATATGTAAGGAAAAATTAAAATAATGTTCATTATGTTCTAGATTATGAACAATAGGTATTGGAAATTGATAAAAAAATAATATTTACATAACATTTTTAACATTCAGTAGAAAATTTTTGGCATATTCAGTGATAAAACCACATGTAATATGTCAAAATTGTCTACAAGTAAATATGAAAAAATCTCCATTTTTTGGATAGGCTGAAAGAGTCATAGAGCATCTACAATTGGCACACACTGATATACATTGTTTTTTTATTATAATATAGAGAAGGATATTATTACATCCATAATTTTACTGATTACTTGAGTAGATATAAATATGTTTAATTGATGTAGTATAAGTTTGATACCTTTGATAAATTAAGAGAGGTCCACAATCAAGTAGATAATAAAATTGGAAATAAGATAAAGATACTTAAACATGATTGAGGATGGGAATATCATAAAAAATATTTTATTAACATTCAACATGTTTTTTGGATTCTATCTCAACTCACTCCACCTTATACACAATAGTGGAATAGAGTTGGTGAAAGGAGGAACCATACCTTGATGGACATGGTAAGGTAGATAACAATTCATGAAGATATTCCATTATATTTTTTGGGATATTCAATACACACTATATCATATCCACTAAATATTTTCCTAACTAAAGGTGAAAATGGTAATCATTTTGAGGTAGATATTTGAGAAATACTAGTTTTTCTATATATTCATTTATGGGATTATGAGGATTTTTAAAAAAATATCAGGTTAAAAATAGAACCCCGAGGAAAGAAGTGTGTCTTTATTGTGTATAATTTGAGAATAAGGGGATTGTAACTATAGAACCCTCTAGATAAGAAGATGACATCGTATGATAAGAAATGTTTATTGATATTAAATACATCCTCAAAAATAATAGTAGGGGAATTATTAAATATAATGAAAGTAATGCTCCAGATACACATGATTTGGTATATAAACACATAAAATATATTCCCATTAAAGACTATGTTCTAAGAACACAATAACTATGTTGAAACCCTAATGAGGTTATAAAACATGAAATATACGTTTTTCTAATCACTAGGTAAAGTGAACCATTATTGGGTGAAAATGTAACATCTCAAGTAAATAAAGAATAATACATTTTCATTTTTATTATTATTTGTGAATTAAATATTAATTTTACTTTAAAGGGGTTGCTATGTTCGATAGAGTACCTGATACGCAACAAAGAGTTTCCTTGAAATCTTACATTGCACACTAGTAATATAATATTATTATTTTAAATGGTAGTTAACACGTAGCCGTTGTATTGGAGGGAATGAATAGAAATAACTAAAATATGATTATATATGTTTGTTAAACGTTTTTACATTTATCCAATAAAATATTAAGGCTTAAAATAAGAAAATAATTAAATTTTAGGCATATATACTCTAATATTCACTAAATGTCGACTTATCACTTTTTGATGGAGAACCATATTTAAATATAGTTTTGGTCACTCTTATACATTCTATTGGACCAAATAAAATTATTCTTTATAATTGGGACATCAAAATTTACTTTGTGTAAATTTTTGGTATTTTTTCCGATAAAGTTCATCTTTTTAATGAATAGTAAAAAATGTTGTATTTTAATTCAAAAACTCTTTTTAATATAATTTGTTTATATGATTAGATTATCTTTTTAATTGGTTTTAAAGTTAAATTAGAATATATTTTTACCATTTATTCCAATGGTGGTCATTGCAATTAATTTTACATTGAAATTGGATTTAAACTACAGTCAATCTTTTGATATATATTGTTTCATAAAAACACGTTATTTGTTTTGACAATGGGATTTAATTGTTAAATTAATTAATTCTACTTCTACGTTTTTAATTTTTTAAAATAGACATCATTTTTGAATTCGGAATATCAAATATAGCTTAGGGTGAATTTTTGGTATTTTCTGAAAAACATCAATTTTTGATGAATAGTGAAACCACTAAGTGGAAGTTAAAAAACTGATTTTTTGTTTAAATAAAACATTACCTCTTCTGTGAATTGAATTTCAAAAATCCAACATACATGGTTGTCATTAGGAAGTAAAATGTGGTTCAATGGGATTAAAATAAATTTTTTGGTGAATAGTAACTTTTAAGTTTTATTAATCGTGATTAAAGGTAATTAGTGTAATTTAAGGTAAAAATAATGTTATAATAATATGAAATCACCTTGACACATGTCCTAACCTTATTGGATGTGTCATGGCCTACCAAAACAATCCATGGGTCAACTTGGGGACCCCATGGAGCCACTTTGGTAGGAAAATGACATTAATAACATTTTATTTAATGTTAAAATAAAAATGTCACAAACATGTATTGTTTTACTAAAACAATTTTTACATGGTGTTATAAAAGTCATATTTTTTACTATAAATATTTATTAGAAACCTAAAAATATTTCCTACATCTTGATATTTTTTTATAATTTTATACATTAAATAAATTTAATTATTTATGACACCATGATGATGTAGCAATTACCTCATTATTTAAAAATTTAAATAAAATGAAAATATAATGTAAAATCTAAGACATAAACTTCTCAAAAACCTATTGGATGGGTGTATTTGGAACTCTTATCACCTTATCCTCAAAATATATAATTTTGGGACCTTTAAAATCTGAACAGAATTTTATAATATAAAGTAACATTTTATAACTTTCCAAGAGTGCCCCTCCTCTCCTCTTTTAAAAGGCCCCCACCTCTACCACCTTACCCACACCCCTCAAGCCTTTGGCTCAGCCAAGATCTGCTCATTTTATCTCTCCACATCCCTATCCTCATCCTAGAAGCCTTACCTTAGGTAGGAAGCTCTTCAAGAACCATTTTGGTTCAAACCAAAGGGAGTTACCCGATTTAAAGGTAATATCTTCACTTGTGATCTTTTGTTTTATTTTGTTTCTCCAACCCCCTAAACTATTTCTAATACTTTATTTTGTAACAACACTAGTATCTTCAATATACTAGGATGTTGTTATGAGTAGGATTCGAGCTACACTTACACACACCTCCGTCTAATGGTTTAAGAACATACTGTTTCTGAGGTTTGCAAAATTCTGGCTCACCAAAGGATGATTGATCAATATTCTTTTAACACATTTCATGGTGGCCATTAATATTTCACTTGATTCTCGCTCAAATTTACAGAACAGATGAAGATAAAATGGTCCTTGTAGTTTAGCTTGGGTTATCGAATCCTCATAGACCTAAGAAGAAACCTATAGACACTTACATTCTATGGACTGTTTTCGGCTATGAAGTGGCCAACTTGGATTGATTTTAGATGAGTTTAGAGGATATCTAATAGATTTAAGTGAATTAAATTTAAAAAAATGAGTTGATCCTAGGTTATCGCTCGGGGTGGATTGGACGTATTTCCTTTTCAAAGATTTCAATTTGTTATATTTGATATGTGTTCATTTAAGAAGATAAAACAACATCATCACTTACTGGTTCAATGCCTACACCCTTTAATACTAATATACTATACACTTTAAGGATCAAAGTTTTGATCACTTCAAGTTAATGGTTCGTATTAGCACATGAAGTGTGTGGCCTTAAATTCAACAAGGACGATGGAGTTTAAAAATCATCAAATAAAAATATCAATTTAAGAAGTGATTATACATTAATGGGGTGATAAATAACATCCAATCCAGCCCCTTGATACTCCCTTGGATAAACCCATAAGTGGGTTATCCCTCCATTTATTATATGGTTTCAATGGAAGCGGAAAGTAGGCTCATGAGGGAGGACATGGAGAAGTAAATAAAACAAAAAAAATGATCATTCCACTGTTGTGTGAATAATTTCACAAGGTTTTGTGTGAATAAATTCACACCTTGATCCAAAGGTATCAAAGTGATATGAATAACAACAGAATAAGAGCAGATGAAGAACTTTTATTAAGAGACTAAAGTGAATTGAACAACTTACATGTGAAAGACAAATTTGAGACAACAAAATTGCAGCATAACATTACAATTGAACAAAGCACCCAAGATCCCCAATTCCTCCAACAAAACTGCCTTAAATAGACATTTTTGAGCCCTTGGGTTGAGATTCAAAAATTACAAGTCTTCTCAATTAATTGTGGTAGGCCATAGGTGGGTGGAAATTATGGGTGAGTTGATTTTTCCACCCTTGACCCGAGGTTTCATCCAGCATTCCTTCGCTGAACAGAATTGCTTGTAAGACCTTATATATGGACGAATAAGAGTGGTACATAAAATATAAAATGGAGTCTCAGATGTCTTCTAAACACCTGTAAAATTTGGGCCCATTTGGAGTTGTGGATTCCGAGATATGATCAAATTAGTGGGCTGTTTTTCTGGGCCGCAAAATCTGGCTTAGAATTTTATCTCTATCTTGGGCTGCCTTAATGACCACTATAGAGGCCGAATTAGCATTATCTCATTAATAGTGATTTGTTCATAAACATTTATTCAATCATACCACAACATTTTGGATTCATTGGGCCTGTATTTTGGGCCCCACAGTCTCATAAGTGGGATGGTGTCCAATCTTCCTTCTCCAGAATTGCTTTCATTCATGGCCAAATATCTCCATCATCCTCCATGAATTCTCCGTTGATCCCTGAATAAAACATGTTCATATTTAAGTTTATATCAATTTAAAAAAATATCAAATTAAAATATGTATAATTAGATTCCTTAAATTCAGATTAATCTTTGGGTACTTTAAATGATGTTAAAAAATGTACCACATAATAGTGCATTTTAAAAAGGTATTACAATCATAATGTGAAATGATGTTCAAAGTGTAAAATGAACTGAAATGGTGTTTATGAATAATAAATAACATCAATATTATATATGTTAACAATGAATATTATCTGCATTTAGTGTCTAATCACACCCCCAACTTGGGTTTTGCTAGTCCCGAGCAAAATATATCTCAACAATATGAAATTCGAATTCCCCTTTCCAAAAAACATTTTAATACACAATGATCACCAAAAAACCTTATACCAAACAATCATGAAACACATCAAAATATTTTAATACAAGATAGTTTCATAATAAGATCCCAATCCCAAGCCCATTCCTTTGTTCAAATTCATTTCCATATTTCATCCAATATCAACTAAGTACAAGGATGTGTTGTGCATCACAATAGACATGGGGGTTCATCTTTATTCAAGGGGGAAATTACGGAAGCGCTAGGTGGAATCACATTTCAATATTAAGATGAGTATTAATTTTTTTTGAATAATTTGTTTTATTTGTTTTTTTTTGCAATTTTTCCATTGTAATTGAAGTTGCACTCAAAAGAGTCAACCCCTGTAGCGAGACTTTGCCGATGACTCCCAGGCTCAAAGACCTTAGGGCACCAAGTGAACCCACATGCTTGGGTATCATCTCGAGTTAACTCAGTCAAAAAAAAATCAAATTACCAAAAATAGAGATGAAATTACTAACTCTGGGCCAGACAACTATGGAGTCACGATCCCCAAGTGTCGAAAGCCACGCATTAGGTCATTTCATTGCTCTACGTGCAAATTTTTTTTTAATAATTTTTTTGAATACTCATATTAAACTAAAATGATCAACAAACCTATTCTATATATTTAGGGGACCTCATGAACTCAAACTAATACTCCACTATCCAAAGGACGTGCATTGTGATCTTTTTTTATTTGGATGAAAATATAAACGATGAAATATCACATTGGACAACCAAACTTTCCAAAATCTATGCTCATGAAATTATATAAAGATTAAAATCAGAATTAGGGTATGCTAAATTATTTGATATTCTGTTTCAAAGTGTGCAATGTGTGTTACCATGTTCAAAGTTAGAGGAATTTTTCCTTCCATTTTCACAATTTTTTTTTCAAATCATTTATCATCATTTTTTTGACACAAAAGCATTTTTTATTTTATCTCCCCCCAACATAAAATAACACTATCCCCATTGTTTAAAGAAAAGAAAATATAGAAGGGGGTAGAGGTAAATAATGAAAGTTCAAAAGGAAATTGAAAAGGAGGGTCATGGAATGAAGTCACCTGGTGGTTGAAGTTGAAATTCTTGTTGCCTCCTTTAAATCCTTTGATATCCATGTCACTTGCAGAGTTCCCTAGTAGAAAAAGGAAAAACAAAACAAAAGAAAAACAAAAAAAAACAATATATATTTATATATTTATATAATAAAGGAAGTAATATATAAGTATATATATAAAAATTATAGAATAAGGAAGCACAAGAAGCCATAGGTCAGTGGTAAGTGCACACCCCTGTCTCCCTTCGGTCCCGGGTTCGAATCCATGCGGCTTCATCGGTTGTGAAGGGGTTTACCCCACGACCTACGATGTGGACTTTATTATTATTATTATTATATATATTTTATTTTTAATTTTTAATCTTTAAACACATAAAAATAAAGTAAATTAAACTGATGATACATTGTCTTTTTTTCAAATTTCTGGGTAAGGTACTACTCAAGGATCACACCACGTGACACAGATGAATATGGCGCTCTCCTTTCATACCCATCCATACTCATTATAGAAGAACATGTCAACAATTTGTATTTTTTTGTTTAGAAATATGAAAATATCTCATTAAACCTATTTAAAATATAAATTTGATTAAAACAACGAAATTATTGGAAACTTGAAAACCATGGGTTGCCTCCCATTTAGCGCTTTGTTTTATGTTGTTAGCCCGACATGGACCATACATCTATTAATTTTTTACTGGTTTATATGTTGGATCAGTTAACTCAACCTCTATTTCTTGCTTATTGAATGATTCAATGAATGGTTTTAACCTTTGACCATTGACCTTGAAAATTTAACCACTTGTGGGATCTTGAATCTCTACTTCCCCATGGGGGTACACATGATGCACTATGAAAGGTCATGACCATCTAGACCTTAATTTTCCCAGGTGTAAATGAAGTTTTGAACTATACAAGAGCACAAGTTTTCTCGGTTCAAAATGTTTTACATTGATATTCCTAGATTGGTAGGCTTGAACTCTAGCTTTATTGATCCTTGAATTTTCATAAGCCTCCATCCTTAGTTCCTTCAGTTTGTTGAGATCTAATTTCCTTTTTGTTCTAGCCAATTAGATGTCATAATCCATTTTTATAATTGCCCAAAAGGCCTTATGCTCAATTTCAACAGGTAAATATCATTCTTTTCCATAAACCAACCTATATGGTGACCTTCCTAGGATGGTTTTGAATGCTGTTCGATATGCCCAAAGAGCATATAAGAGTTTCTCAGACCAATCTCTCCTAGAAGGATTGAAATTTTTCTCAAGAATTTGTTTAATCTCCCTATTCGCTAACTCAGCTTGACCATTGGTTTGAGGATGGTATGAAGTGGACACTTTATGAGAAATACCATACTTAGACATGAGTGATGAGAATGTGAGGTTGTAGAAATGGGTTCCTCGATCACTGATTATAGCCCTAGGAATTCCAAATCGAGAAAATATGTTCTCTTTCAGAAATCGAATCACAACTTGATGATCATTGGACTTAGTGGGAACGACCTCAACCCATTTTGAGACATAATCAACAGCTAAGAGTATATAGAGATATCCCCTAGAGTTTGGTAAGGGACTCATGAAATCAATTCCCCAACAGTCAAAGATTTAAACCACTAAGATGGGAGTGAGTGGAATTTGATTCCTTTTTGTGATGGACCCTACTTGTTGACAACTAGGACAGCTTTCACAAAATGTGTAGGGGTCCCTTGAGAGGGTGGGCAGAAGTGACCACATTGAAGAATCTTAGCAGATGTTTTCTTAGAGGAAAAGTGACCACCACATGCCTCACTATGACAAAATTTAAGGATGGACTCTTGTTCGGATTCTGGGACACACCTCCTAATGACTTGGTCAGGGCAGAACTTATATAGGTATGGATCATAAAACACATAGTTTCTAACATCAGAAAGGAATTTCCTTTGATCATGAGTCCCTAAGAATTTTGGAATGACTCCTGTAACTAAGAAATTGGCTATGTCATCATACCAAGGGCAGTCACTCATAGAGTATAGGTGTTCATCAAGAAATGAATCAGACACAGAAAGGTGATTTGAGTTGTCTTTGAATTACATCCTAGATTGGTGATCAGCTACAAAATTTTCAATGCCCTTTTTATCCTTGATTTTGAGGTCAAATTCTTGTAAGAGATGGACCCACCTAATCAGTCTAGAATTGGAATCTTGTTTTTAGAAGAGGTATTTTAGTGCAGAATGGTCAGTGAACATAGTGATGGGAAATTCTAAGAGGTAGGACCTAAACTTATCTAAAGAAAACACAATAGAAAGTAACTCCTTTTCAGTTTTGGTGTAGTTTTTATGGGCATCATTTATGGATTTTCTTGCATAAGCAATGACATAAGGATTTTTATCACAGCGTTTTCCTAACACAGCTCAAACAGAAAAGTCACTGGCATCACACATAAGTTCTAAAGGAAGGTTCCAAATTGGAGATTTCATAATGGGAGGATAGGTGAGAGAGGATTTGAGGGTTGAGAATGAACCCTCATAGCTTTCTGTCCAAACAAATGGAGCATCCTTTACTAGGAGAGCACAAAGGGGACGGGAGATTGAACTAAAGTCCTTGATGAATCTTATATAGAAACCAGCATGTCCTAAGAAAGACCTCACTTCCTTGACAGTTTTGGGTGATGGAAGGTGACGAATGATGTCAAACTTGGCTTTATTAACTTCAATACCCCTACCTGAGACCAGATGGCCTAGAAATAGTCCCTCTTTAACCATGAAATGGAATTTTTCCCAGTTTAGGACCAGATTTTTTTCTTCACATATTGAAAAGACTCTCTCGACCTTTCATAGACATCCCTCAAAAGTATCCGCAAACATAGAGAAGTCATCCTTGAAGACCACAAGAAAATCCCCTACCATGTTTGAGAAGATTCCCAGCATGCACCGATGGAAGGTTCCAAGAGCATTGCATAAACCAAAGGGCATGCGTTTAAGGAAAAGGTACTGAATGGACATGTGAATGTAGTCTTCCCTTGATCCTCTAGGGAGACCTCAATTTGATTGTACCCCGAGTACCCATCAAAGAAACAGTAGAAGGCATGACTTTCCACTCTCTCAAAGACTTGGTCAATGAATGGTAAGGGGAAATGGTCCTTCTTGGTGAATGAGTTTAACTTCTTATAGTCAATGCAGACCCTCCATCCTCCACTCACCCTTGTTGGAAGAATCTCTCCATCCTCATTTGTTATCACTATGATTCCAGCCTTTTTTGGAACCACTTGGATTGGGCTCACCCATTCACTCTCAGCTATGGTATATATGATACCAGATTTTATCAATTTGAGGAGTTATTTTCTTACAAACTCCATGAGATTAGGATTGAGTCACCGTTGAGGTTTATGACATGGCTTTGAATCAGATTCCAGAACAATCCTATGAGTCCCGATAAGTGGGCTAATCCCAGGAATATCAGAAAGGGTCCAACCAATGGCTTTCTTATGCTTTATAAGGACATCTAGAAGCATCCTCTCATGATTGGATTCAAGAGAATAATAAATGACAATAGGATGTGTTTTATTGTCCCCTAGGAAGGCATACTTTAGTGCAACATGAAGTTCCTTCAATTCAAGATCAGGTTGGTTCAGAATTTCTGCAGAAGATTGTGACATTGGATCAAGATCAATTTTATTTCCTAAAGTTTTAGATAGGATTGATTACCCACATGTAGAAGTTTCAGCTAATAGATTGGCCTAATCAGATTTAGGGAAGGATGTTGGAGTGGTCTTCATGAAAGTGGTTTCATGAAAGGTTTCACTGATTATTTGACCTAAGACTTCATCATAAGAGGAATTTGAAAATGATTCAAGCCAAGTTGATAAACTTCCTTCATGGGAACAAAGGAAATCAATCTCATCCTGACTTAAACATTCATCAAATATTCCTTGATGTTCCATGGATTCATTATCAATGCTTCTTATCATGTTTACTTCATGAATATCCTCATTATCCCCTATTTGTGAGCTTGCATTATAGATGTTCAATTCTAGACTCATGTTCCCAAAGGTGATGGTCATGTTCCAATTTCGAACTCGGATAACAGAGTTGATTATTGCAAGGAAAGGACGACCAAAGATGATTGGGGTTTGTTACTTATTTCTTATGTTTGGATGGTTGTCAAGGAAAATGAAATCAGCAGGGTAGATGAAGTTTTCAAACTTTACCAGAACGTCCTTCAAAATCCCCTTTGGAACCCTAATGCTACGATCAGAAAGCTGAAGTGTGACAGATGTGGGTTGAAGATCTTCTTGGCCTAACTGGCAGTACACAGCATATGGGATGAAATTGACACTAGAACCTAGGTCACACAAGGCCTTGACAACTTTTCTCTCTCCTAGTTCAACATTAATGTAAGGGAAACCCGGGTCTTTCAACTTAGGAGGAATGGTCCCTTGAATGGTGGTACTCACATTAGCAGCCAAAAGGACTTGGTTTTTATGTGAAAATTTTCTTTTAAAAGTACACAAGTCCTTAAGGTACTTTGAGTAGGTAGGTATGGTTTGGATGGCATCAAGAAGGGGAATGTTCAACTTGACTTGTGAGAAGATTTCCTTCAATGTTTCACTCAGTTCAGGCTTGGGTTTCCCCCTCATATGTTGAGGAAATGGTGCAGGTTCTGGGGTTGTTTATTGAAGAGTTGTTTAATTGACAATGTTAGCAGTTTCCTCAGTTTTATCTTGTGGTTCATTTGAACTTTCATCCAAGTTTGAATCTTCAAGTGGGTTCCGAATTAGTTGTTCAGGTTTCTAAATTTATTTCCCACTTCTTAGAATAGTCACAACCTTATGTTGTTCCTGAGTTATTTGAGCTTAACATGACTCTCCCCTTGATGTTGAGGATGGAACCGCCTAAGTAGGCATGTGTGCCTTTCCAGTTTTGATGGTTTTAAGTTCTTGTTTTAGGGAAGAGACTTCTGAGTTCATCCTCTCTATTTGTTTGCACAGTTGTTCTAGTAGGTTTTGTGGAACAGTTTGGGTGGTTTCTTGAGTAGGTTGGTTTATCCTAGGGGGATATTTTGGAGGTGGGATGGTTTGTTGAAAATGGACCGGTGGCTGTTGGTATTGTATAGGTTGGGTTTGGAACTGGTTATGGGCTTGGTAGTTCTGATGGGGGTAAGGATTTTGTCCTTGTGGTTGGCTAGGTTGTTGGTTATCTTTCTAGCGGAAGCCTGGGTGGTCATTATACCTAGGATTGAAGTTGTTTTGGTATTGAGGCTTTTAAAAGTTCAAGGCATTTACTTCCACTAGGGGTCCTCCTAAAATAAAATCCTTGATGGATGAAATGGTTGGGAAATTTTCTGTCTTATGGTCATGTTTGTCACAAATTGTGCAAACAGGGTCAACGGTTTGGATTTAATGGACTTGCCTAAGGTCTATCTCTTCAACCTTCCTAGAGAGTGCTGCAAGTTTATCCCTAAGGCTTTCCTCTTCTCTAAGTTTATGAATTCCAGTTGTTCTTTGTGGCTTTTAAGAATATGGTGAAGTTTCCCATGTTTGATTTGGTTCAGAAAGGCTTTCTAGATACTCATAAGCATCATTTGGGGCTTTGTTTTTAAAGGTTCCATTACACATCATGTCAATGAATTGTTTGTTCCCCAGACCCAACCCTTCATAGAAAATTCTCACTTGTTCAGGAATAGAAAAACCAAAGTGTGTAATCATGTTTAGAGTGTCTTTGAATCCTCTACCATGTTTCATATAATAACTCTCCATATTTTTCAAAAAAGTTTTGGATACTCTTTTTAAGTGCAATTGTTTTGTTGTGGGGAAAGTATTTTTTGTAGAATTCTCTTCGTAGTTGTTACCAAGAGTTGATGGATGATGGTCTCAAATTGTTTAGCCAATTTTTAGCTCGATCTTTTAAAGAAAAAGGAAATAGCCTCATCTTAGCTGATTCTAGTTGATGTGGGGGACACATGGTTTCTACAATGTCATTGAACTCCTTAAGGTGAAGGTAGGGCATCTCGGACTCCATTCCATGGAATGTGGGAAGATGGTTTAGGACATGGGGTTTAAAGATGTATTTGGAATCTCCTAGGGAATTGTGTCTAATGCACGAGGGGGCATTGGTCCAGGAAGGTGTGAGGAGTCATTCATGGTTTGATAAATTGTATTCCCCAAGTTTGGGGCTACCTCATTTGGGTTTCCATTTTGGTTTCCACCTGGGTTTATGAGTTGGTTTCATTGAAGACCTTCCTTTGAAATGGGATAAATTTTTGACTCAGGGGTGTTTATAAGATTAACATCTAATGGAAAGAGTTCCCTTGGTGTACTTGACTCCCCAACCCCAGGACTATAAACCCTAACAAGACAGTTTGATTGATCGCGGGTGTAGGAGGACATGCACCAAAAGAAAAAAAATGAGAAAGGGACAAGATAAGAGAATTTGGATGAGAAAATAATAAATGGGGGAGAATATAATGGGTGTTTAGATGACTTACTTGGGTCCCCATCAATGGCACCAAAATTTGATTTTCGCTCAAATTTACCCAAGAGATGAAGGTAAAACTGTCCTTGTAGTTTAGCTTGGGTTATCGAATCCTCAGAGACCTAAGAAGAATCCTATAGACACGTACATTCTATGGACTGTTTTCGTCTATGAAGTGGAAAAATTGGTTTGATTATAGATGAGTTTAGAGGATATCTAACAGATTTATTTGAATTGAATTTAAGAGAATGAGTTAATCTTAGGCTATCGCTCGGGGTGGATTGGACGTATTTCCTTTTCCAAGATTTCAATTTCTTATTTTTTAGATGTGTTCTTTTAAGAAGATAAAACAACATCATCACTTACTGGTTCAATTCCTACACCCTTTAATACTAATCTCCCATACACTTTAAGGATCAAAGTTTTGAGCACTTCAAGGTAAAGGTTCGTATTAGCACATGAAGTGTGTGGCCTTAAATTCAACAAGGACGATAGAGTTTAAAAATCATCAAATAAAAATCTCAATTTAAGAAGTGATTATACATTAATGGGGTGATAAATAACATACAATCCAACCCCTTGCTACTCCCTTGGATCAACCCATAAGTGGGTTATCCCTCCATTGATTCTATGGTTTCAATGGAAGAAAAAAGTAGACTCATGAGAGAGGACATGGAGAAGTAAAAAAAATGATCACTCCACCGTTGTGTGAATAATTTCACAAGGTTTGGTGTGAATAAATTCAAACCTTGATCCAACGGTATAAATGTGATATGAATAACAATAGAATAAGATTAGAAGAAGAACATTTATTAAGAGACTAAAGTGAATTGAACAACTAACATGTGAAAGACAAATTTGAGACAACAAAATTGCAGCATAACATTACAATTGAACAAAGAACCCAAGATCCCAAAATCCTTCAACACCACTACCTTAAATAGACATTTTTGAGCCCTTGGGTCGATCCTCCAACATTCCAAGTCTTATCAATTAATTTTGGTAGGCTATAGGTGGGTGTAAAGTAAGGGATAGTTGATTTTTCCACCCTTGACCCGAGGTGGCATCCAACTTTCCTTCACCGAACATAAGTGCTTGTAAGACCTTATAGATGGAAAAATCAGAGTGGTACAAAAATGAATAAAATCTAGCCTTGTATGTCTTATAACCGCCTGTAAAATTGGGGCCCATTTGGAATTGTGGATTCCGAGATATGATCAAATTAGTGGTCTATTTTTCTGGACTGCAGAATTTGGCCCAGACTTTTATCTCTAACTTGGGCCACATTAATAACCACAATAGAGGCCTAATTAGAATTATCTCATGCAGAGTTATTTGTTCCTAAACATTTCTTCTATAATACTACAAAATTTGGGATTAATTGGGCCTGTATGTTGGGCCCCACAGTCTCATAAGTGGGTTGGTGTCCAATCTGCCTTCTCCAGAATTGCTTCCTTTCATTGCCAAATATCTCCATCATCCTCCATGAATTCTCCATTTATCCCTGAATCAAACATGTTCATATTTAAGTTTAGATCAATTTCCAAAAATATAAAATTAAAATATGTATAATTTGATTCCTTAAAATCGTATGAATCATTGGGTACATTAAATGATGTTAAAAAATGTACCACATAATAGTGCATTTTAAGAAGGTATTACAATCATAATGTGAAATGATGTTCCAAGTGTAAAATTCACTAAAATGGTGTTTATGAATAATAAAGAACATGAATATTATATATATTACCAATAAATATTAGCCTCATTTAGTGGATAATCATCACTCTATTTATATATGATATATATTATGTTTATGTTTTCCTTATGCTTCTTTATTTTAAATTTATGGCATACCTTTATGGTTTCCATTTTGGGTAAATGCAATATCTTCATTTTAGGAAGTGCGGACTACCACCCTCTCAAAGTGATTTGATTCGTTAATTCCGTATGTGGGACGTATAAAGGATGGATTTAATGATATTATATATGATATTATACCGGAATTATAAAATACCTATATATCATTATTATTTCACTCCATTAAATACGAAATAGAAATGAAAGTAGCGTTCATGCGTACGTACGAATTACCGTCTCAATGAACGGTGCATTTCATTTCTTACCTCTAAATGATATATACTATTATAAATACATGTATATTATGGATATATATGATATATATGATATCCAAATCATGAATATCATTCTTGGATATAATGAACCTTTGAGCACATGAACAACATGTAATTGTAAGATGTTCATTTTTGACTTAAGTACCAAATATCGTAAAAAAAACATTATTAACTTAAATGATTACATAATGTTTATAAAATGGAAATAAGTTATATAAAAGTAATAATAAAACTGAAGAAGGTTATTTAGCAAGTAGAAATTAACATTAGTTTATTATTCAGGAGATTAAAGAGAAATCGAGTCACATCAGACACGAGATAAGGGACTTCATCTCAATCTCCTTTCATTGAGGCATATTTTGTTTTTAACACAACTTTATTTTATACGATTTATAAACCCCTTTGAATTTTACTTTTATTCAAAAGGAATCTTTTTCTACAAAGAGTTTTACTAAACGAAAAAAGGAATGTTTCTTTTAACGTACGCGGTGACAACGAACTTTTACACTACCGCGAGTATTATTTGGTCTTTGTATTCCTCAACAAGCAGTAATGTTTTTAAAATAAAATAAGTACCATATACTATTTTATGTATTTTGGTAAGGAAAATGGTTTTTATAATGGATTTGTTATGTCAATATATTTAAGTGATATATTGTGATCGAAATGTGGAAATGTTTTCCTTCCATTATATTTATTTTATGTCTTATGATTTTATAATGGTACATGGACATTTGATGGGTGGTTATGTGATAAACCATATGATGGGTGGTGTCGTGAATACCAGGACGTGTGGTTACGTTATAACCTACAATGTATTGGGTATGGAAGTCAGCCGTATGGCTATTCCATTAAGTGATATGTGCGGAAGTCGACCATATGGTTATTCCATTTAAGTACGTTTATGTCCCAAGTTACCTTTATATGTTATGTGTTCTTTATATGGGTTTTATGGTAATATTTTGGTTACAAAAGGGTAATTAATGATCTTTTATTCAGTGAAGATCTTTTTACTACTTCATAAAGGTGAAAAGTATTACTTTGATAAAGTATTCTTGGTTTACTTGTTGTTTTAAAAAACTAACAGTTTTCCTTCTTTGTGTATCCCTTACTGAGCTTTTTATGCTCACCCGAGGTTTTTTTTGAAATGTTATTCACAGGACATAATGTGGGATAAGTTCAAGGATGGGATCAAGGAAAAGTCATGCTATCTAAAACATGGAACTAGACATGTTTCTTTTTAATAGTTTTTATTTTATGGGAACTTAGTAGAAGTGTATACTTTGTAATCTTTTGAGATGTAATAGATATGTCCTAATTCTCTAAAACTCTAAACCCGAAAAGATCCTCAATGTGAATTTTTCATTTAATTCAATATTAAGTAAGGTTTAAGGCCAATGCCTTATAGAAAATAATAACCATATTTTATAAATGGAGGTTTTAGAGAGATAAGAATATACATGACCACAAGATTCTATAAATTATGAGATGGATTCCATGTATCATAAAAATGTTTGGGTTTTGGTTGAATCTCTAGTTGATGTAAATAATGTATGGTGAAATGGGTAATCATGCTAAAACGGGACCTATAAGGTAATATGGGTGCCTATAAAGCATGAATATTGGCAGAAGGGTTTAAAAAACACCTCTTAATTGAATTCAATGGAACATTTTTTCTAGTTTCTATATTTAAAACCATTAGAATATTACATTCTGTGAAAAATTTTACTGATATTGATATTTGGTTGGGGGATGTCTAAATAAGTTCATTAATGGGAACCTTTAAAAATTTATATATGGAACACCGAGAATAATTTGTGACTCTAGAAACTTCCAAAAATATATGCAAGTTGTTGAGATCAATTTATTGATTTAAATAAGCATCCAAGTCATGTAATATTTATTTTAACGAAGGAATAAATGAATTTGGTTTTATTAAGAATGGATGTGATCAATGTTTTTTCCAGAAATTATGTGGAGCTATAATTTTCATTCTAATAGTATATGTGGATGAAATATTAGCTATTAGAAATAGAACATTAGCATTAGAGTTTCTTAAAGGCTGATTGAAAAATTTATTCTATATGAAAGGATTAGGTGAAACGACGTACATCCTTCAAATCAAAATCATTCTTTGTTGGTCTAAGAGTAAACATGGTGTATTTCAGGTTATAGAAATTGTCGAGATACTGAAAATATTTAGTATGGAGGAATCCAAGGGCGGATTGACTCCACTATCACAGGGAATACATCTATCTAAAAGAATGTGGCCTCAAGAACAACATGTGATAGATGAAATGAGTATTATCGCATATTATTATAGGATATAATTAATCATATATTCCATTTCATATAATATTCTTGATATTAACTATTCCATAAGTATAGTAGGAAGATATAAAGATGGTCTTGGTGAGTGTTATTGTTCTATTATTAAGGATATTCATAAGTATTAGATGTGAACTAAGGATAAGTTCAAGGTATTCAAAGACTATGAATATCTAATCAATGGGGTAATATAAATGTGAGATTTCACATATATTAGATGACAAAAATTCCTATACATTATATTTCTTGAGACTCAATAAGAGATATATGATCTAGAAGAGTTCATATTTTCTAGTTGTTGTCAATTTTATATCCTAATACAATTATATAATATCTTCTATTGCATCCATTAAATATATTTTGATACATATTTTTCTATTAGAGCATTGTGTGGTGCCTGAAAATAATGACCCTATCTCATTATATTATGATAATACTAGAGTGGTGGATCTTTTAATGGATCAAATGTCACACCAATATATTAATGGAATAATATAAACTTATCACCTCTTGGGGTTTTTTTAATAGAGGAATGATTCCACTATAAGCTAAGTTTTCATGGATAACAACATTGTGGTCCCCTTAACTAAATCCTTATCTCTGTAGAAGCATGAATATCATGTTATAGTTAGCAGATTGAATGATGTTTTCCATTGGCTCTAGTGTAATTGGTAGTAATTTGAACTTGGTTCCCTAAACCAAATTATATTTTCTTTATGATGACCTATATTCAACATTTATAATATTAATAATATTATTATCACATAAAAATTGTTATTTAGTGTGAAATAGTTGGAGATAATGTCTTAAAGATAACCATCATATTGAAAGGACATATCAGTTCACTTTTATGATACGAACCTAGATGTTCCATGATTGAATTTTAAAATTTCAGTAATGTAGATTGATAATATAATTTTATTGTACAAAAAATATATAAAGAATAAATTGTGGTTACTCATACTTTGAATCAATTTCTCACTATGTATTCCCTTGGAAATTTTTAAAGCCAAAAATTTTAAGAAAATCACCCACTAATAAAAAATATATATTTAGATGACATTGAATATTTCAATCTATGACCACATGTGTAGATCATTGTTATTTAAAATTAGTATTAATGAGTGGCTTGAGTTAGGAGCTTTTATGAGTTGATGAAAACTATGATGACATATGCTCATGGTGAAGTATGCTATGTTGGGTACATCACCAATGATATTGAATTAATGAATAATGTATGAAAGGATTATCGATTTAAATTATTTAATAAAAGTTTATATGTTAGCACCTTTTTTTCAATAAAATATCCTAATTAAATCTATTTCCATGGTGTTCTATGGGAAGGTAAATATTTTGAAATTAGAAAAGATAGACATCGAGCACATAGGTTGACGATAATAACAAGCAACTTGATTGAGTAGAGGTGGAGTGATAGTTTTTTTATATTACAAATAAAGAATTCATATGTGGTTTTTTATCATTATGAAATTAACATATTTATCTATGGGCTCAGATACATCTCTGAATTCAAATCCAATACTTTATCCAATTCTACTAAATGGTCCATAAAATATGCTTAGTGAGTCACACAGTAAGTGTATATAGAACCTCAGTTAAATTCTATAAAAATTTTACATATTGGATATATATCATTCTCACATGTGGATTAATAATTATTCATGGTAGTTTGGTCCCATTTATTTAGCAACATATTATTCAAGATAATATTTTTTGAGTTTAATATTTAATAAACATGCACTCATTATTTTAGTGAATATGTCATGAACCAATCTGATTCAACCCTGAATCAGTCACCTGAGCCAATCCATGGCAAGGCCCGAAGGGAATCCTCAATCCTGATGGGTTGGAAACCAGTGTCAAGCAATAACAGTGTACACAAAGGGAAGGATTTCACGATGTAATAAATAGATAAACTTAATAGAGGAAAGATAACAAAGTAGGCCAATATGAAAAAATAAAAAATTTATTCCAAATAAAACTCTTTTACACAATCTAAAAATATATAAAAAACATTACAACCAATACCAGACCACACTTGAAAACCATGATGACATATCCTCGTGACCTTGTGGGTCACTCTCTGATACAAAGAAATACCAACACCCAAGAAGATTAAAATCAAGATAAGACCTACACCACAAGTTAAATTAAGAAAGAACTATATGCGTGAGTATTAAAACCCCGTAGGAATGCCCAATCAAAACTATTCCCTATGAACTTTTTTTAAAGTAAAAGAAACATCAACTTCATGTTTGAAATACCATATATAAAAGTAATAATGTTTCAAAAAAATTCTATATTAAAAAAAATCCTGGTCCATTTCCCTGTTTCTATCTCCAAAACCAAGTTCTTTTATAAAGAATCAACCATTTACATTTTCAAGGTGGAAAGTGAGGATTTTATTTCAAAAATGAACAATATAATACAAAATATTTACGAGAGAAAACATTTACACAAATATGTTAAAACCAATTCATCACTTCCCAAGGAAATACACCACACATGAGAGTACTACCAAAAAGGAATAAAAAGGGAAAGAGAATTTAAACATACAAGGTTATCAAACCAACAAAAATCTCAATCATCTCTGCAAAAAACGAAGTTCTAGAAGAAATCAGAGAAATCCTACGATCTCATGAGTAATCTAGACAATACTAATACATTACGAGTCATTTTGGAAATGATGCCTCACTTGATGGTGTCAAATCGCCCAATACACTTATCTACACCCCACATGGCCCAGAATGAGGGGCCCAATCCCATATTAATAAATCTCAATATATCATTGTGATATGGGTCACTGGCTAGTGCATAATTTAATTAGAATGACAATAATTCGAAAAAAAATCAATAGTTATGCCCTATTTTAAATGTCTAGATGTATAAAAGAGGGTGACCAATTTGATGCCTACTAAGCATCAAATCACATGCACATATATAATAATTTAAACAATAGGAATCACCAGAGCCACCCCATGGATAGATCTTAGGCCATATTACCAATAGATCTCAAAGGAGTCCAAACTAAGGATCTCCCATTTACATTATGGATATCATGGATTCCACATCAAGGACATCCCATCCCTTAAATATAGAAAATAAAGAGAATAATGCAATAGATTTTTTCATAATAAACACTTTCACCACTTTCAAAAAAGTTCCGAACATGGCTAAATCTCCATTCACAACCCATCACTTTTAGAAGAAACATACAATATTTTAAAAATGTTCTGACACACAACTTTCCATTTCACAAACATTATTAAGAAAATTCTTTTAAAGAATTCATAGAACATTTTAAATCCAAATCCATTCTGATTAAAATACCAAACATGCCACAATCCATAATCACATGTAAAACCACATTAAAAATCCAAATATACACTTATTTTAACAAAAAACTACTTGAAAACCATTCAAGAAAACCCAAGTCATCATTTCACATGACACATATTTGTTAACAATGCCAAACCATGGTTTATATACCATTAATTAATCATGAAATTTCACTAGGCATTTTATCAAACACATCGTCTGTAATATTTTACAAGATAGGGATATATTTTTTAAAACAATAATGAAATCATCACATTTCACACCAAAAAGTTAATGAAAATATCTTACATCATTATTTATCATATAAGTAAGGTGAATAAATCATGAAACCATGGAATCATAAATCATAAAGGCAAGTGAATAGGTAAACCTACTTCAAATCGCATGCGCTTCAATGACACCAAACCAAAAAGAATCCACAAAGTTTTCAAGAAGCAGGAAGATCCATAAAGAATAATAAGAAAAAACCCCCAATTCACACCACCCTATGAATCAGAATCATCCAAACAAGGCCACTAGGGTTAGAGGAGGAAGGGAGAAAGGAAGAAAACCAAAAGATAAAGGGAGAGGATCCCAAACTTTTCAAACTGGGTGAGGATTCACCATCAAAATACATTAAAATGCACTTAGAGGGGATTGGAGGAGCCAAAAACCACCATGGTAGGCATTTTTTATAAGGTTTGAATAGGGGAGGCCAAGGAAAGAAATCCAAAATAAAAGGAAGTAGGAAAGTCCAAAATACCCATTTCCTAGTGGGTTGCACAATTAGTTTGCATATTTAAACAAAATGAGTGAAAACTGTGAGATCACTAATAGTCTAGTGTTTCATGGGATGTACAATTTGGATGCTTGGTTAGTTAAATCACATGAACAAACCATGGAAACCCTTCACACATAACTTCTGGATTAATGTAACAGTGCGCCTTATCAGTGTGACGTAGACAAAGTCCCCAAAAATCACCCATTTAAACCCAAAACTCATCTCACTCAAGGAAAAAAACATTCCAACAAATATACCCAAAAATAATGTTCTAGTAGGGGTGTTATAAAATCATTTTTCAAGACACATACTCTTTATTCCTTTCACACTAACCCATAATAGTTCAAAAAACCACCCAAAACCCCAAAACCAAAAATCTAAATCTAGAACACCCGAAACTCAAGGAAAAAACCCAAGAACCAAAATAAAATCTGGGAAAAGGATGAAAAAAATACAGGTATAACAATTCTCTCCACCATAATGATTTCTTCCACCAAAATCCATAACATTTTCCAGTTGATTCATCAAAATAAAGGATTTACACAACTGCCTGATTCCAACATCTCAAATCAATAACACCTCAACAACCACCAAACATAAGTAGCACCTCAAAATTGAATAAAACCAAAGCACCAAAACCACTTCTCATGAAATGACATAAAAGTAAAACCACAACCTAAAAAACCCAACTACATACAAAAATATTTGGTGTGCTCTATTAGCCTAATGTTCCCCCAAATAGAGATGAACTCTAGATTAGATAACCACAAATGGAACCACACATTATCAATCCAACACTAGAATCAAAACTGGATTACCAATATAGGAGGTCGAAGCATACTCCCTACTATAAAAAAAACTAGCACTGATCTTCTTAAGAAGAAACCTTAATGAGATCCATAGTGGGTCTCCCCACCATTTTAAAATCTTAATCAGGTACCCAAACAACAATACTCGCCAAGCAGTAACTCTTTATACTGGGATTATTAGACGCCAATCCAAAAACTCCCCATACTAAACAATAACCCACACTATAAGGGGGGAGAATTTAATAAAGTAAATTCCAACTAATGAACGTATAAGAACAAAACCATTCCACAAAATCCAACCACACAAGGAAAACCATTCCTAAACTTGCATCAAAAAAGGCACACCACTATAATTTTAGGAAAATGGGATCACCATGCCTCTTCATAACCAAGGAGGAGCTATTAAATACACAAGGATTAAAAAGATGAAACCAGGTCTCTAAATTAGACCTTTTTATGGTGAAACAACTATAGAATGAATCTTAGATATCTCTCATTTATTAACTGAATACATAATCTTAACCAAGGTCTCTCATACCCCTGATTTGTGACTATTCTCTAGCTTCACTCTGGGACATATGGATGGAGCCTGATGTTTTATACATATACTTACTTATAGTTATAATCTTAAGATCCCCTGTAACTCCTTATTTAAAAAAAAATAGTTATCAAAAGATGCACACTCAACTTTTCCTTTCACTTCAGATGAGAAAATGAAGATACAAGACACACAAAAGAATGCACCTCCACTGTTGAGGGAATGAATTTTAAACTTTGACAACTCAGGGAACATAGGAAGTCCAAAAATACTTTCTATTTTCTATATCAACTTTTCTTCTTTGAGAGTATTTGTATTACAATAAAATAGAGGTGGATTAAATTTTCAACACTCAAGAAGTAAATCCTTAGGTTGACAAACTAGAGGGTCTTCCAATTTTATAACACCTATGGAAGCAACTTAAATATTCATCAATTTTTTGATGGAGATTTTATAAGTAGGAATAAAAAAAATAGAACAATAAAAACCAAACCATTAACAAAAATTAACCCCAAAAATTGCCAAAATAAAGTGAAACTGGCTCAAAAATCCCAAAAACATTTCTAGATGGCCGATAAATGACTCTTCGACACTATATGTTCGAAAATATTTCAAACTCAGAAAAAAAATAGGAACAATAATTCAAAATCATTAGATAACACACCGAGCGACATCGGTTTTCAAGACACTATAATTTTCTTATTGAAAATATTTTTGAATGAAAAAAAACTTGGTTATTCTTAAAACTCACTAGTGGTATTCAATGGAGTCTCGCTCACATGCAGATTCCCATGCCACCCTAGGCACATATCAACCATGTCAATCTGGGCACTCATTATCCCACTTCCCAATCCATCCACATTCCACACATATCCACGCATATGAGCACCCATGGAAAATACCAACGATCAAAACAAAACATTCCCATTTTTCAAAAAAAATACAACACCTTAATTTTCACACATTCAATTCACTTTACATTTAAAAATTAATAATTATTTAAAAAATATCAAAAAGTACTAATCCAAAAACGTTTTCAAACTTTACAATATAATCCATTTCACTCAATTAAATATATAAAATCTTACCATTCAAAACATTTTCAATAGATTTAAAAGCCCATTCCATAAAAAAATTGGTCGAAGACCCATTATTTCTAATTCAAAACAAAATATGAAACTTAATTTAAGGATAAATTTATGATTTCATAAAAAAAATAAAAATACTCTAGGTTTTTGTTAAAAAAATTTGATATTGTTAAACAATTTCTATTTCACCATAAAGAGTTCATTTTACAAAAGTATATTTTTTTAAATGATTCTTTCAAGTTAACTCATAAAATCCATTTCAAATTTCCAAAAATCTAACCATTATAACTAAAAAAACCACTTCCACAATTCCAAAAAAAGAGTTTTCAAAAGAAATTTTCTGAATAAAGGAATACTCAAAACAAATCACCATTGGGGAATAATTGTTGATGTGTGAATTAACCATTTGGTTCGAAGTCATCTTACAAACATGCCACCATTACAAAGAGTCTTCTTGGACTATTTTCCCAGCTCTACATGGTTTTAGAGCCATAAAATATCCTAGAGAGCTCTATTCCAACTCCCTTTTCGTATCCCAAACACCAAACAACCACAAGAACAAATTAAATAAACAAAACCCGAATTCCCGTGATAACTCAAGGCTTGGTTAAAAAAGTGTTGGTAAGACACTCCCCTATACTTTCACCCCATGCTTTTATAATCCTAATCTATCTACCTTGACATCCCTTATAAAAAAGGTTCATTGTAAAATAAAGGTCCTCTAAGGAGTCAACCTGTTATGATTCTATTTTTTCATGAACTAACCTCAGTTAACCCCAAAACAGTCACCCGAGTCAATCCATGGCATCGACCAAAGGGCGTTCTTGATACCCATGGGATGGAAACCAGTGTCTGTAAACAATAGAGTTTGAAAAGGGAATGATTTCTCCTAATAATAAATTGGGAAACTGAATAGAATAAAGATAAAAAGGTATCCCAATATGAAAAAATAAATGATTTATTCAAACTGGAATTTTTTTACACAATATAAAAATATATAACAGACTTCACAACCAAGAACAGACTACACCTGATATCCACAAAACATCTCATGGTGACCCCAAGGGTCACTCTCCAATACCAAGAACAAAAATTTCCCATAAAGATCAAAATTAATATAAGACTTTTGCCAAAAGATAAAAATAATAAAGAACTATAAACATAATAATTAAAACTCAGTAGGCATTCCTGAAAAAATATATTCCCAATGCACTTCCTTTCAAATAAATGAAACATCAACATAAATATTGGAATAAAAGATATACAATTAGGTATTTTCCCCAAACAAAAATCCATAGAAAAACAAATCATGGTCCATTTCCATTTTTTATATGCAAAACCATGTTTATTTCCTAGGAAGGAACCATTTACATTTTCAAGGGGGAAAGAGATGATTTTATTTAAAAATAGGAACAAGATAATATAAAAAACAAATGAGATAAAACTTCTCCATAAATATTTGGAAACCAATTCATCACATCCAATGAAATTACACTACACATGATATCACTATAATAATGGAATAATAAGGGAAATTTTAATTAATCATAAACAGTTATATAACCATAAAGAATCTCACTCATCACTTAAATAAACTATGGACCAATAGAAATGGGATAAATCCTAAGAGATTGTGAATAATCCAAAACATTATAATACAAGTTGGATCATCCCAACAATCATGCCTCACTCGAAGATGTGAAATCTCCCAATTTTCTCGGCCAAACCACACATGGAACATACCATGGGGCCCAATCCTATATTAATAAAACTCAATATATTCCCATGTTATGGGCCACTATATAGTTCAAAATCTTACTAGTGAAGTAATCATTCTCATAAAATTCAACAGTTATGCTAGGTTCACCCTACCAAGATGTATAAAAGAGGGTGACCTATCTAATTCCAAATTAGAAACCAATCACATACAGATATATAATAATTTACAAAACAAGTGTCACCTAGGTCACCCCATGGATTTATCTCATGCCATAGAAAAATTATATCTCAAAGGAGGACATACTGAGGGTCTCCGATTATCATAATGGATTACAGGGATTCAATAATAGGGGAATCCCATCCATTAAAGTTAAACAAGGAAATAGAATCATCCACTGTAGTTTTTCATAAAAAAAATTCACCATTTTCACAAAGGTTCCACATTAGAGTACATGATGATGTGGGATACATGGCTTGGTACATAGATAGGATCCCAATGTGGGGTTACACACCATGTATAGGTGGTACACACTATATAATTAGGGGTTTTACATAATGAGTGGGACATAGGTATATGGGCAGGTATGCATGCTGGGGTACATGCCGTGTATAGGGTCCACACATCATGTACCTTGTAAAAGTACACAATGATTGGCTTGAGGAACATGGAATGTCATGAAATCTGTAGTTACACTATGTGAACCCTAAGTGCATGTCATACACTTTCCCTACCCTGAGACATTTTTTCTATTTTTTGTCGGTGTCATAAATGGACTTGGAATTAGTCTATTATAATATCATATCTATACAAATTGTGATGGTTGAATCTTTTTATAATTTAGAGGTTGTCAGGATTGTGTTTTAGAAAGAGTGAGTGGTTTTGGGAGGATTTATTTGATGTTTGGTTCTAGATTCCTCTAGGGATTTGGGTTCTGAGATGTGAGGCCCGAGTAAGGGTAGTCAGATCATTATTTTTTTACTTGTGGATGATTTAATGTGATGTTTGATTTTCTTTCAATTGGATCCCAAAAGTAATTATTTATTATTATATCTATGGCGATCTTGGTTTTTCCCTACTTCTCCGAACCTTTTGCTCGAGGTTAGAGATGTTAGGGTTTAGATCTTGGTTTTTGGGGACTAGAGCTCTTAGATCCATTGGGATGGGATAATGACTTTGAAAGGATGTTTTGAATAAGTTCCATTATGCTACTGTGGTGGGTTTAATGGAATCTTGAGGATTCCCTAGTCGAATTGTTGAGGACCTACTGATAAGTAGTTTTAATTGTCGGCTATTAAGGATTCCAAAGTGCATGATGTTCTTTGAATTCTTTTATGGGTTGGTTGGGACAAATGGGTGGGTGGTTTCTCGGGAAAGTCGACTAAGTTTTTTTTATGTGGGATTTTCTTCAAGGTTTCATTATGCCGAGGATCCCTATTAGAAGGTAACTATCTTTTTTGGTGGTTACGAGGGTTATTAAGAATTCCCATATTGGTAGGATTGTGTATTTGGATGCCCGTTGGGTGTTTTTTCGAGTATCTATTATATTCCATTAAGGGCCTTTTTGAGATATTTCCACACCATGTATTTCCTTTGATGTTGATTGAGCAAGAGGATACCCATATAGAGAATAATACTCTTACTATGGACCATGGACCTGTTAAGGATGTTTCATCAGACATGTCATGAATGCTTGGGTGAAGCAGGGGAGATCCTAGTTGAAGGTCACCTTATGCTATAGCCCCAGGGACCATGTGGGTGCCATATTTTGGTTCATCTTGGAGATGGGTCATGGAGAGTTGTGGTGGATATTTTTTTTGGATAATGAGATCTAAGGTTCTAGCAGATTCCCCATGCACTATTTGATGATACCTGTTCATCATTTCTAGTTCTTATTTTTTTGGTGGGTTCATGGTTGGATAATCCAACATTTTGTTGGCCTTTGGCTATGAGGTTTGAGGAAATTATTGCTTATTAATTCATTTGAGGTGGAAAACATTGGGATATCTTAGATTGAATTTTTTTTCCAATGTTTTGATATGGTTTTCTACTCCATTGGTTGGATATATTTAGATGAGCTTAGGGAGATAATGTAGGTTCTGGATGTTTGAAACCCCCAACTAGTTTTGTTTTAGCCCACAATTGTGCGAATTTTAGTATGTGAGGTGAAAAGGCACTCACATAGTGGGTTTCCTTTTCCATGGCAGCATTGGAACTCCTAGGACAATGCATTGTTTCCTACTAACTTTTTATGGAGTCCATGGGACATTTTTTGGGTCCATATCCAGTGCCTAATTTGTTCTAAAGGACACTTAAGACTAATGGGTTCTATAGATTTGATAGCCTAGATGTTCCCATCAATAGTCCTGATCATGATATTGATGTCTTATAGCCCAGTAGATGTGTGTTGTTCATGTGGAAGCCCATGGTATTTTGCTGGGTTCATGAATACATGCCTATTTCTTTTTGACTTATTGGAGCTCCTCTTTAGATTTGAAGGACACACTAGTCATTGTGTGGCTGGGTGAGCCATGTGCTATAAATTCTTATTAGGGTCCAAATAGGGGGTAGATTTACCTTGGGTTTTTGACAATAACCTACAATTGGATATTTTCATTAAATTTGTTTACCCCTTTATGAAGTTGTTTATTTTATGGTACATTATATTATTTTTTAGCTAGGACAGCAATTTCACATATGAAACCACATGTTATAATAGCTGATTATAGGTTAACCATTAGGGTTACCTATTGATATTTATTTATTAGCACTTATACATGAACTTCGATGTGTGTGAAGACCAAATGTATTCTTTTAGGTTGTAACACATGTGACAAAGTGGATGGGGATGAGGAATAGTGCTTTTTATCAATCAGAGCCGCTCGTGTGGAGTCTCAAGATCATGTTAGTGTATTTAATGCATCATGGGGACTGATTATTTGTTTGGCTTCAATGATTCCATATAGTGAAACCAGATTTTATACAGAAATGCCATATATTTTTTAGTTTAATATTGAATTAATTTTATAGACACAAACTTAAATATGATATTAGTTTAGTTCCTTTAGAGTCTAGGAACACAATATTCTAATTTTATAGAAGATCTTCAGTATATCCCATGATGATCAAATCACATAGCACTTCTCCTAGGCATAACCTATCTTCACCATTCTTCATAATATGAGAATGGAAAATTAAGAAAGGGTGAGCTTATATGGTCAATAATGGTAAATATAAGAGATATCAATCTATGATCATATGAAATAATTATATAAGAATAATAGTATGTGATCTAAAATATAAAAAAACGTTCACTGTAAACCGTTCATAGATCATAAACATGATTCATGGAATAAAACAATATTATTTTTAAAATCATTACCTGTAAGTGTGATAAATCATCATAAATCAATCATTAAACATAAGATCATACAATAAAAGTATGGAATGTTTAAAAATATATAAACACCATTTAATATGTCAAGGTTCAATACCATGATTATCAACATAGTGGATCAGGACTTATCCCATACTTCCCATTGTGGATTAGGAAACTTTGGTTTCCTATAGTGGATTAGGAGTTATTTTCTTCCCATAGTGGGTCAAGCCCATCAACTTGTTTTCCAATATTATCTCATGAAATATAAAATTTTCCCAACATATTGGAGGGAGATATAGGTCCCACCCATTTCATAAGGAAAACTATATTTATGTTTTCCATAATATCACAAAACATTCATCAAATCATAACATCATAACCTGTGTAAAGAAAATGAGTTTCATAAACTTTTATTCCATTGAACATAGCACAACCCATGAAAAATAAATGGGATTCATATTTTTTAAAACATTGACATTACCCATCCAATGAAAGAATGGGGATGGTATCATTCAGTTATATCCCCTACAAAGTATAAGTAACAACAAAGGATGCCATCTTAGATTGAAAATAATTTTTTATGATCACTTGGAACATTTCTTTGGGAATATAGATGTTCCACCTTGAAAACCACTATTTTAAATAGAAAACATTATCAAAATCCATTTCTTTAAAAAAACTTTGGAAACTTTTAAATGAAGATTTATAAATCATTTAACATATGTATCGAAAAAATATCCTTTCCAAATTGATTTTTGTATGACATAAATATTTTTAAAAATTCATTTCTTTGAAAATAATATTTAAAACTTATAAAATAATATATAAAAATAATTTGAAACATTTTTTGAGGAATACCCTTTCGTCTTTGAAAACATTTGTTTAACATAATTTTTTTGGAAATAAATTTCTATGAAAAATAAATAGAAAAATTATTAAGTAATATTCACTATAAATAATGGGAATAATGGTGGGAAATTATTTTCATTGCGTACACTTTTAAATAAATATTCCTTTCATATTCTCTGTAAAAGTAAAACAATATTTTTTGGAAAAGAAAACAAATATTACCTTAATTTTTTCTTGTAAAAATTAAAACATGGGTAAAAATTTCATTAAAAATCATTTTAATAATGTTAATAACATTTTTGGAAACAATTTTAGAAAACATAGTTTTAGAAGAAAAAGGGGTTTCGACTGAAGAGAGAGATAAATATGATTTTTTGAACTCTTGAGTTCATAAAGTGAATAAAATTATTGGAAAAAGTTAATTCTCAAGGAATATTCTTAAGACAAGAAAATTAATGATTTTATTGAGATATATATCTAAATACTTAATCATTTGAAGCATAATCCTAAATAATCTTGATAAACAAGTGGATTATAATATATAACTCTTACCACTTTGGTAAGATCGAATCAAAATAACTATTAAAGAGTTAAATTAAATGAACATTAAAATACCAGTAAAAGAACATAATTCATGATATAATATGTCAAAGGGACAATATATACACCTTATAGATAAAGATAGGTGCATAATATAACTTATATCCCAAAGAAGGAAAGTTGAGACAGACAATCCCTTACTACTTTGGAAACATTTGAACCATTAAACCAATGAAATATAGATCCTAAAATATATATGTAATAACCCATAAATTTAAGGATAATAATCATATAATACATTCATATTAATTATACACACCACATAAATGAAACATGTGGTCAATATGGCATATATCTCATAGAAAAATAAAAGAGAGATAGAGATCCCTTACCGTAAGTCACTAATTACAACATAAAAATTTGAAAAAACTATATATTAAATATAAGTTCATTATAAGTCTATTAATTAACCTCTAATAAATACATCAATCTATATAAGATTCATATGTGACCTTATATTACCCTTTTATTAACAATTCTATATTAAAGTCACGTTTCAGGTAATAACAACATTGTTTTTTGTGGAATTTTTTAATTTACAATTTTTGTTCCTTTATCTTGATATTAGTTAAATAATATTAATAATTTTAAACATGATATTAATATAATATGTATTTTTTATACATATATTTATAGTGATCCATAAAATATATAGATAGAAAATGAACTACACAGTTCATAGATATAGTAGACCATATGTACACTTGAATGTTGTTTCCATTTTATCAATGGAAATAAGGAATTAAATATATTATCATTATAGAATAATTTTTCAATTATATATATCACATATTTTCATTAAAATTATCTTTATTATCTTCTATGTAAAATTTGAATGAATCACATCGCTTTGTGGGGCGGTAGTCCACCGTACACACAAACAACAATATTGTATTCCCATGGATTGGAAAGTAAGAAGTCGCATGAGATATCATGAATAGAAAATAAAAAAATATAATAAATATTATATATAAAAAATAAATCGATCATGATATCTAATCATTAAAGATGGTGATGGAAAATGAATAACATCAGTTCATGCGGCGGTAGCCCGCTAAACACACGAATGATGATTTCATAACCCATTTGGATGAATAAGATAAGTATTTAGGTTATAAAAATAAAATAATAACATATCAGAATATATAAGAAACTATAGATATTATATCATGAATTAGTAATTATAATTGAAGGAGGTGTACAATTAAACACTTGATTCGGGACATTGACACTTTTTCAGAAAAATTCTTTTTGTTTACAGAAAAAGGAATCATAGAAAGAATTTAAGAATAAAATAGGTATGACATAATGATATTAGGTAATTAAGGAAGTTATTTGTGATGTTATTGGTCAAAACAAAGGGTCTATTATGTGTTAATGAAAGAGGAGATAGGATGGACTTTTATAAGTGAGGTGAGTGGTACACTTGAAAGTTTTTAATAGAAAAAGATGTACCCAGTTTCTGTTACCATCCATGGGGATAAAAAATGTACCATTATGAATAAAATAAGATATAAGGTCACAATATTTATAGCTAATTGGTTTTGGAAAGGTTTTTGGTAATTTTTAACCCTTATCTTTTTAGATTAAACCATTATAAACCCATTTTGAGCTCAACTATAGTAAATAATTATTAATGTTTTTACTATTTACTAAGGAAATAATTTATGTTGAATGTATTAGATAATATAAATTATGTTGATTATAAATATTAAACCCATTTTTTTAAATTCAATTCACATATTTGGGAAATTTTAATTTTGCATTAATCCCATATAAGCGGTGAGAAAGCGGGTTTTCAAAGGAAAAATATTCAAAATTTTAAAAAGATGTTATATAAAAATTCATTATGAAAATGATTAAAATGAAATAAATTGGATTAAAAGCTATATAATTTAACTAATTTTTCTTTTTAAAACCATATTAAAAAATATTCTATGTTTTTAAAATATTTAAAATATACAAAAATTGTTAATAAAAACCAGTATTTTTCAGCACTGATCAAAAAATATATCTTCCCAGAAAATTCTAAAAAATAACCCTAGTGATAAGTTTGATACGATCATTTAAAAAATTAAATTTTTTATTTGAAATATATTTTATAATATTTTCAAAAAATAATTTAAAAATAAATGCCCAAAAAGTGACAAATAAGATTCTTGTAATAGTATAGTTTTATGTGTAAAATTGGATTTATTATTTTCTATTGTATAGAAAATACAGAACATGAATCACAACAATTTATCTGAATATATATTAAATTATTTTTATAAAAAATATTCACCATAAGTCATTTTTATGTTTTTTAGATAAAACTTTTTTTTCACATAAAAATAGTTTTTCAGAAGAAGAATTCTTTTATTTTCAAATGGTTTTTATTTTCATTTCAAATTAATTGGTAACCATGGAATTCATTATATATAAATTTTTAAAAGATATATCTTTATAATTTATTTAATCAAATTCATACTCATCTTTCCAATGAATATTTCTTAACAATCATATTAAATATTAATATTTTAATAGTATTTCATGTTTCATTTAAACATGGTGTTGCGTGTAACACAAAACAAACTTTGTGTTTCATGTAACGAAAGATAAGCTCACGGTTGTGTGTAAATAAAGCTGAAATTAGTGTTGTGTGTAATAAAAAATAACAAAAATAATAATTTTATTAAAAAAATATTTAAAAAATCTCAAGTTATTGTATTCTACCCTTGTTAGAAATAATTTTTACCTCAAAATTCTTTACATTGATTCCCAATACTGAGTATATATCTAGAACATTATATCATTAGGTTCTAAGGTATATTCCTTAAAATGTGGATTTTATCAGAATGTTTTTAACTGGTTAGTGGTGTTATTTCATCGAACTCTCTATGTATGATCAAGAATCTTAATCGATAGTTCCTTAATAGAAATATCATTTTCCCGTGGCATAACATTTGTGCTCAATAAATGCAAAGGATCAGTTATGTAATTACGTTGGAGAGGTATTGGGAACACAATGTAAACCTAAGAGAGTTTCATTGGAAGTTAAAAAATGATAATCTACTATCCCGATATGATCAATTATTTCAAAAAAACTGATACACCTTAGGAATGGTCTTCCCTTCATTCTTCCACTGATAAATTAAAAGAAATCACTTATCACCAATATCAAATTATAGATGGTGTTAATGATCAAAAAAATAATATTTATATCAAAATTATTCTAAATTTACATTTCACTAAATGGATATAACCTTCTCTACCATCTCATTATCTTTCCCTGGTTGCAATATATTTCTTTCAATAGCTTCATTATAGTACGGTGGGGTTTTACACTTCTTTCCTAAAGGGATTCATAAATAGGGATTTAGTTTCCCAAGTGAAATATATTTTTGCATCCAAACTCAATTAGAGGAATTTTTTGATCCCAACCACTATTAAAATCTATAGAATAGGATGTTTGCATGCCTTATAGGGTTTGAATTGTTCTCTCATACTGACTATCTATTTTATTATGATATATAGTGCTGAAACCCAACACTATATCAAGACCTTCCTGAATAATTCACCCAAAATATTGATGTAAATTACAATCCTAATCAGATATAATTGAATATTTTACTCTAATAAAACATATCAATTAATTAATTTATATCTTAGTTAGAGGATCCTAAGAGAGATATTTACTAAAAATAAATTAAGTTTGATAACTTTATAAGGTGATCAGCTATAACCAATAATTTCCTCAACATCAAGGATAAGGTAAACCCAAAATTTTATTGATACGATTAATCGTATATCAATAAAGTGTAAAGAAATTCCTCCCTAAATTACTTTTTCTAATAAATATATACAAAAAAATGATTTTATTTATATAAATGTATCATAAAGTATCTTTAATCTTGATAAATTCCCATCATGTAAAACCTAAAAAATGGGTTCTATTGAATTCAAACTTATGATCAAACTTTAACTCACAAACACTTGATAGTATCAACCACTCTTATGGTAATCATACATAGGGACATATGAAGCACATGATCCCCAGCCTAGTTCGTGAGGTATCCTTAGGTGCTTGAATGAGACCCAAGTTCAAAACCAGGTAGAGGAATATTTCTAGAGTATTTGTAGTAGGTATTGTTGTAGGCATTGTAGTAGAACTGTACAATGTATAATACTATAGCAGAAATGTACACTGTCCAGGTACTGTGCATGGATATACACTATAGCAGGCACTGTAGCAGGTAATGTTCGACATTGTAGCAGCTAGAAATATTCACCTTGGGCCACCAATTTGGGCTTGGAGTCTTTAAGTCTTTTGGGCCACTTAGGCCTTTAGGTCACTAGGGATTTTGGGACAACTTTAAGTCCTTCGGGGCACCTCAAGTCCTTCGATCCACATGTAGTTTCCCCTGATCACTCTATAGAAAAGGAGTAGTCCCAGAAGAGGATTTAGAGCAGGTGCACTCACCAGAGTAGATCCAAATGGATTTGTCAGGATGAGAGGGTGTGGCTATGCCCTCGGGACCTGTATGTACTTGCACGAGAATCCTAGCTAGACGGCCATGTGAAGGTGGAGAGCTAATATCCCAATGCAGATGCTGGGGAGGTGCAGTTCCTTGTAGATAGTCTGGTTGAATTACCTATGATATTCGGGTCATGTAATCTCCTAAGCCTACAGGAAGTGTAATCTTTGAGCCTTTGAGCCATGTTAGGGTTCCCCCCATCCCTTGAAAGGTGGGTTATCAAAAATCAATAAAAATAAAGATAGGGAAATCTGAACTTCCAAAAGTTAATTCACCCTTTACTCCTTATATAAGATCAAATTCATAAAAAATATTTTCATTGGAAGGTTGGGTTATTCCTTGTATTGATAAAATATAAAGCATTATTTCATTATTATAGAATCCATATGGAGGTATATTTTCACATGAAGTGTTAGTAAAGAATGAAAAATAAGATTTTTGTAGGGATCATCCATATAAAATTGAAAATGAATTTTGTAGCTAAGGATGTGAGTATACGTGCTATCTAATTATCATGATTTAATTTATCTATTGCGATTGCATAGTATTTCCATTTTTTCATTGTATTTAGTGGTTGTAATGGATTATTATCCACATTGGACCCTGTATTAGGGAAACGAATCAAATAATTCCAGATCTCCTTGCACATGATACAATATAGTTCAGGTGGTACACTAGTTGGAGTCATATTCTCCACCATTACATTAACTGGCCAATTAATCACATTTATAAATTCACGTGTTTTGTGAAATTCCTCTCTACATTTAAAGAACCTCCCTATTCCATACATGTAATTAATTTTATGCTTCTTCCCAAATTTATGGCATCAATATGGTAGAAAATACATTCAACCATTTTATTTTTCATGAGACTAGACATTAAATTTCATATCATAACCATATGAATTATGGGAATATCAAATTTCAATTAATATCTTTTGTTCGAATTGAATGAATTCTAGATAGATATTAAAGCCATTTATATATAAGTCCTTTCAAATACTTAGTTTTAGTCCACTAATTAATCAATAAAATTTTTATTATGGGAAGATGATTGAACCAAAAGCATACATTGCTAATCTTCTAAAATTATCTTCCTAGGTACCAATGGATTCATTATAATGTTTCTTATGATAAATTCATTCCTTCCACAAATTTTTTCAAAGAATATAAGGAAAGTACTTACTTATAAATGTGGTATTAAACTCCTCCCATTACATTGATTCAATTTCATCATATTCCATAATGTTCTTAGCAGAACTCCATCACTGATTTGAATCTCCTTCCAAAAGATAAATTTCTAAAATGATATTTTAATTCTCTTAACACCGAGGAAAGAAAATATATTTTCACTAGTTCTGATCCATTACTCGAAAACTAGTGGATCATCAAAAAAAGAACAATAATGTGGAATTTTCCTCATGAAGGACACAATAATACATTGTTCCGTACTCTACTCATTTAGAAGCTCAACATAATTAATAACTTAAGAATGTTTCATGAGCATAAAAAAATATTCGAAATTCGATCACCCATATTATTTTTTTATCTTTAAAAAAATAACTTCATTTCCCATCACACTCATCATTAAAATAGTTTCTTCGGGTTCTATCCATCGACTAAAATGCGAAACCAAGTTGATAAACAATAATTAAAATGTAAAACCATAATATCATGAAAAATAATTTAGTATTTCTAAATAATGAATAATTATTTTAAATATATGAAAACTTGGGATTAAACTAAATCATTCATGATCATTATTCTAATCCTTCATTATGGTTTGAAAATATTTTTTAAATTTATAAATAATATTACCTAGGAGTTTCAAATCTGGTGTGCTACATGGCCTGCTTTCATACACTTGGTGGTGGCCGAGTCCAACATAATTCACCTTTTTAAGATTTAATACCCTATGTACCTCTATACGAGAGCCACATCTAGCAGTAGTTTCAAAACATGGATGAAATTTCTTTGAAATAATTTCTCTATCATTCCCCAAAATTCAAGGGGAATGAATCATAAAAATGAATGAGGTCATATTCTCAATAAGGGTAATCAGAGGATATATAAATATATGATCATATGAAATTAGAAGAAAAGAATAAGGGTTTGTGACCATGAACATGTATTAGGAATTTTATTAACAATATTTCATAAATCATAAACACGTATCATGTTATAAAACATTTTCATTTAGAAAAACATGGCTCGTAAGAGTGATAAATTATAGTAAATCAATCATTAACCATAATCTCACTTCATAAAAGTGTGTCACTATAATATATATAAAATATAAATTTCACATAAAGAGGTTAAAAACCAAGAAAATAAGAATATTGGATCAAGAAGTATCACTTATTCCCCATTATGGATAAGGATGAACCTATTTCCCATAGCATATTAGCACTCACATATTTCCTGTAGTGGATTAAGCCCATATAATTGTTTCCCATTGTAATCTCATAAGATATGAAGGTTTTTAAAATTCATCAGAGGAAGATATAGGTCCAATCCATAAGATAAAGAAAACCATAATAATGTGTGAAAAAATATCATAAAACATTTTTCATATGATCACATCATAACCAACACATAGAAGAAAATATTCATAAAAAATTATCAATTTCCCATAGAATAACACCTAAAAAAATGGGTTTCATAAACATATCAACCTAAAAAATAACCATTCATAGAAAGAATAATGATTGTATCATTCAATATTATTCCTATTAAATAATAAAAAACATAAAATTATGTTAACATTGAAGGAAAATTATTTGGAAAGATAACTTGAAACCTTTCTTAAAGAATATTGCATTTCTACGTTGTAAAGAACCATTTAAAATATAAAACATTTTCCAAAACAATTTATTTAAAAACAAACATGGAAAATTATAAAGTAATATTTATATATAATTTATTACATTTATTGAGAAAAATATCCTTCGAACTTTGAAAAACAATCAGCACAAAAAACTATTTAAAAATACATTTCTTTGAAAAAAACATGAAACATTATAAAGTAATCTTTAAAAATCATTTATTTTTTTTGAGAAAAATAACCTTTCCACTTTAAAAAAAAGGTTTTTTTAAATTAATCATTTTTAATATTATTTTATTTGAAAATAACATTGATGACATGTAATGGGAGCTTGAAATAAAATAATGTTCATAATGGTGGTAAATTTCATTCATGTTTTACAGGTCAAAACAAAGTGTCCTTTCACATTTTTAGTAAAATCCAATGGATAATTTCATAGAAAATCAAATAAAGATTAATTTATTCTTTTGTAAAAATTGATTCATTATAAAAAATGTCTATAATGAATTATTTTATTAATTTTAAAAATAATTTTGAAAACATTTTTAGAAAACATGGTTTTATAAGAAAAACATTTTCAACCAAATACAGAAATAAATGTGATTTTTCTAAATTTTATTTTGAAATCCTGTGTAGATAAATCGAGTAAAATTAAAGTAAATGAGAATTCCCATGAAATTACCATATAAAAAATAAAATTTATGATTTTACTAAGATATAGATCAAAATATTTCATCATGGGAAGCATAATAATAAACAATTCCATTAAAAGGTTAGATTTTAACATATAACTCTTAGCACTTTGGTAACGTTGAGTCACAATCCCTATAATAGAAATAAACTTAAATAAAACATAGAATATAATTAAAATAAATTTATTCCACATATTAATTGAAAAAGAATTATTATATATAACTCTTTGAATAAGATAGGTTTATAATAAAACTAATATCCCATAAAACGAAATTTTGGAAAAAAAATTTCTTACAACTTTGGTAAATTATAAATTGTAAACCCAATGAAAGATTTCTTTTAAAAATTAACCATAAATTTATGGACATTAATAATAAAATCACTTACTCTAACCATAAAAAAAATATGAAATAATATTGATGAAAAAATAAATCAGAAAATACATTCATTATAATTATATACACCACACAAAAGAAAAACATGTTGAATATGACATGTGTCTCACCTAAAAAATATGAGATAGAAATCCCATACTATAAGTATAAACTAAATTCGTAAACATTCATATGTACTAAATAACAAATTTTAGTTGATTTTAAATCTTTTAAAGAAACTAAATATATTCATCATAACATATGTTATTTTATTATGACCTTTTATTACTTGTTTATTAGAAATTCCATGTTAATTTCACATTACAAGCAATAAATGGTTTGTTTTTTTGTATGTTCTGATTTAATATTTTAGATATTATTAATTGGATCAGGTTTAAATCATATATATAATTTTACCATGATATAAATATCATCTATATTCACTATACATGTATTTACTGTGATTTATAAAATTTATAGTTAGAAAATGAAATATACCCTTCTTGAAGATGGAAGGTCATATGTACGAATGAACATTATTTGCATTTCCCAGATATAAAGTATGGAATATGTTATATTAAAATACATAATAATTTTTATGTCACATAAAATAAATTTTTTCATTAAACCCATCCTTATTTGCTTTCCTGTAAAGTGTGAATGAGTCACATCGCTTTGGAGACGGAAGTCCTCTATATACACGAATGACATTATCACATTCTTACAAAATAGACTATAAGACATAAAATGTTGTAACATAATTATAGAAACATAATTATATCATTAATATCATATATAATAAATAAATTCATAATTATATCTAGTCATGAAAGGTAGTGATGGAAAATGGATAACATCGACTCGTGATGTGGTAGTCCGTCGTACACACGAATGAGGATTTAACAACCAATTTGAAAAAATAGGATATGTATTCCAATTATTACATGAAAATATTAAAATCTAAGTATTTTTAATATGTTTTTGATATTATTTCATTATTATTTTATATGAATATAATGAGGTGGATGAATAAATAATATAAAATTCATGATTTAGGATGTTACCTCTTTTTTGGAAAACTTCTTTTGGTTTACACCAAAAGGGTTCTTTGGATGGATTCAAAACCAAAATAAGGCATATAGGATGAGATTAGTAAATGAATTAAGTGATTTTTCCATGGTATTTCTTAACCAAAGGGTTTTGGAAGTGTGAAGAGGAGCGGTGAGTGAGTTTCCTTTTATATGCGAGGTGAGTGGCACACTTGTAATATTTCAAAAGAAAAAAGTGTACTGACAATTTTCACATGACCGAAGTATTTAAGAAGGTACATTATTGATCCTATAGGATATATGGTTGAAATATGGCCATTAAATCGATGGCATAGATGTTTTTTCCATTTTTAACCATTATCATTACAGTTTAGCACCATAGTAAACCCATATTTACCTTAACCACAAGAATTGTTTTACTATTTTTACTAGTTATTTTGGTAAATAAATAATTTAAAATTATTATAAAATATATATTATTTTGATTCAAAATATCTAATAATTTTTTTCCAAATTTCCTTAAATAATAAGGTAAAATTTTATTTAAAATTTATCGTAGAGATGCGACAAGAAATCTGTTTTTCAAAGAGAAAATGTTCAAAAGTTTTCAAATGTTTTACATAAAAATTAAACATGGAAAGTATTAACATGAAATAAATTGAAATAAATATATATATATAATTTAAGTAATTTTCTTAAAACTATATTATAACAATTTTTATGTTTCTCAAAGATTTAAAAGAAGTGATAATGCCTAATAAAAACTCATATTTTTGCAATATTTTTCCAAACAATTACCTTATAAAAAAATTGTTAGAAATTCACAGAATGATAATTTAGAAATTATTATTTAAAAATGAGATTAATTATTTTAAATAATTTTTTTATGTTTTATAAGTTAATTTAAAAATAAGCACCCAAAAGGAGATAAAACTATTTTTTTGAAAAATAAAATTTCTAAGAGTAAAACCAGATTAATTATTATATATTGTCTAGAAAAAACATGAGATAAATATTAAATAGTTTTTTGAATATATAATACAAAATTTTAATTTAATTAATTCACAAAAAATTGATTTATTTATATTATCATGTTAAAACAAGTTTGTGTGCATTAAAGTAGTTTTTCTGAAAAAGCTTTTTTTTATTTTCAGATGGTTTTCAATTTTATTTATAATTAATTGGTCACTAAGGAAATCATTATATATACATGTTTCAAACATATATTTTTATAATTTAGTAAATCATATTCGTAATTTTCATTCCAAAAACTAGTTGATAACTATCATAATAAATAATCATATTTTAATAAAACGTCATTTTCTATTTAAATTCATTGTCATGTGTAACACAAGATATACTAGGTGTTTCTTGTAACAAAATATAAACTCATTTTTGTGTGTAATGAAAGATAAAGTCCATGTTGTTTGTTACAAAATATATTTAAAATATATAATTTATTCATGAAAATATATTTTTTAAAATATCGGGGTGTTACATTGATGTAGATCATTTTTTATTTTTTATTTTGCGTATGTGGTTGAACCAGTGAGAGACTGAATATTATATGTTATTCATGATTTTATTACTCATTAATTCATTCTTCATTTAATTTATTTTAGTATTATTCTCTTTCAGTTACTTATTATACGCACTCTGATGTTGATCCCTATGTATGAGTTTTGTTATTTTCATACATTATTATACTTTTAATAGAGGGTAAAGTGACCCAATAACTCCTTTAAAAAACTCAAAACTAGTTGGTATCATTTAGAATTTAGGTATCCATGATTCTTGACTTATGGTGGTCTAGATGGTTGTCATTTGAGATCAACCCAAGCTGGTTTATTAAGTTTAGTGCCTCCTTGATTCCTAAATATTAGGCGTCGTATATCAATTTTCTCAAGAAACACTAGGATGTGTTTTCCTGGAAATATATAGAAATTCATAGACAATGTCACAATGTTCCTACCCACCATTTGGTTATTCCAGATGATCATCATGTTATTGATGGAGTATCCAGATTAATTCATCAAACTCATGTTGCCAATATATAAACCAAATTCAATAATTTTATAAAATATAACTTCCATTGGATAGTTAAATAATCGAAATGGATCCAAAATATCATCCCCACAAAAGGAATGAGAAATCCTAAATATAATTTTTTCCATGGAACTAAACTAGTAATTCTCAAAGTATTACTTCTATTTTTTGATCATGAAATTAATAATTTATGTTACTGTAAGTTTTTAGACCTTGTCATTTAAATATGGGTATTTTAGATATAACTTTATCTTGAAGGAATTTGTTAATGAATAATCCACTAACTTTAGAAAACCCAATGGGAATATTTATTTCTATTTATTACCTTTTTTCAGAATAATGATGGTGCTATATTTCAACAAACAATGTGATATATCTACAAACCCCTTTAGGGGAAAATATTGAAATTCTATTTGGATTATTTGATGTTATAGTCATAATATTACTATAACCATCTTGATGATCTTGAAATTGTACTCAAGAACCCTATGAAATTTTCTCTTAGTGTAACATAGAGAAAATTTCTCAACTTCATGGTACATTATCATGGTATAAATGTAAACCTTGACAAGGAAAAGGAAATACTTGGTTTTTATGCACATTTGATTATCCAAGAGATGAGGAGACTATATGGTGGTATACCCTATATAATACATTTAAATACTTATATAAACAACAAGTGCTTACCCCTCACAAGGATACTAAATGGATTCACCTATCAATGGGACAAATATTTTTAGAAGTCTCTTAATGATCTCATGTAGTGTCAGATGTTCTCATCAATGTAGGGATGTTTGTGGAAGGAAAACATATCTTCCTTTATGATGTAAACATAGATTGGTTTTTTGATACCCTCTTCATTCATAAAAATGACATAGTAAAGAAAAATAACCACCATTATCTCAGAAAAACCATGATGGACACTAATACAAGATAATCATGTAATGAGAACTATTAGACACTAATTTTCACAATATATAAGATGATATATTATTACAACATCTTGAGGTCCAATTTATTTCTCACATGGATGCCCTCAAATATATCCTTTATCACCCAATTTTATATGGGAACATCGCATAGTGGGTGGTCATCGTGTATATGTTTGAAACTTTGTTATTGAATTATATGGTTACTAAAGGGTAGGTGTTAGTTGATTCTTTAGAAGCACGTCCTGCCTCAAAAAATGCACCAGTGAAAATAGAACATGTCAACAATAGGGTTTTTTCTATTCATGATACTCTACAAATATAAGAAATTTATTTTAACTATGCTTCCATAATCCCAACATTAATAATTATGGAAAATTTGAAACTAAATGGAGCTGGATATGTAAATTTTCTTGTGCAACAACCTGATATATTAGAATATATTTTTATTTTATAAGTTTTATGTGTTTGATAGAATATGATACATATAACACTATATTTAATTTAATAATGACTTATTAATATATAAAATTTAACACATTAATATTTATTTAAATTATATAAATAATATATTGGTAACAAAATAAATTAATAAAATTTATGAAATACTTGTGAAATGTTAAGGAATGTTTATCTATTAATTCTTGGCTATATAGAAACATTTTAATATAAAAATTGTTCCTATTTTGATTAATTTAATTCAAAAGTTAATTTCATTTATATTGAGTATGAAAATTATTGAAATTTAGTTTTTTCACATTTATAAAAATGATATATCATTTGTAAATTTATTACTAAACATTTAGAAACAACGATAACACATTTTAAGGTAAAAAGATATAATTTTTTTCCAATAACCTAGTTTTAAGAAAATAATTTTTTTGTGTTAATAAATTATATTAATCATTATTTAATAATGATATTAATTAAATTTTTATATAATATATTAGATAAAATTAATTAAAATTCATTTTAATGGTTTTATTAGGCAATGAATAAGATTAAAGTCATTTTTGTAATTAAACATTTATTTCTTCTAAAAATGGCTTTTATTTGTTCTGTGTGAAGATATTGGAATTACTTTTTCCCATATTCAAAATATGAACATTAAAAATTGATTTCTTATTTTTAATAAAAATGTAATAAATTTATATAGTAATTTTTTTTTAGTCATAAAAATATGTTACCTTAGTAAAATGTTTGTCACCCTGGTAAAGATAGAAATGTGTTAAAATAGATTAAATATAGAGATAAGGCTTCATGATATCACTAAAACTAATATTCATTTTCATTAGGTAAGTGTATTTCAAACTACCTCAAAACATATTTAAAAATTGGATGTTTTGGATCTACTTTCACATGAGTTTGTCTTTATTACACTTTAACATTGTTAATATTTACATGGGTTCAACTCCCCTCACTTATAAAAATTTAAATCCTCTCCAAAATTCTTAAAACTAATTTATAAATATAAAATTATTTCATAAATTCATTTCCAACAATATTTTACATTATCTTCAATATTTTAAAATGTACTTTTATAAAGTTTCCTATAAGGGTTATAATCGATTTTTTACAAAAAAAATTGATAAGAATATTTTTTTACCTTTATCAAGTGAACATAATTTCCCCCTATCAATAAAATAATTTTTAAACATTACTTACTTATTTATATGAATTTTCACACTAAATTCTCTTTCCATCATTATGGGGATTTCAATTTTTTAAAATCTACTAAGAAAAAAATATGTTTTCTCTTATTTTAAAAGTATATTTTCAATAATTTTACCTAATTAATTTTCATCTATGTCAACATACATAACATAATCCTATGATTCACTAGGGAAATGATCTTTTAATTCAATCCACTTTTTTCTCAGAATATATTACAATGATGTTTTTTTTATTTAATTTTTTATGAAATTCATTTCTTTTGAATTAGTTAAATAATCTATGATGAAAGGATGAATATGTTTTTGATCTTATGGAACACTTATAAATGGGTTTAATCATATTATTTTTGTTCCTAGAATTAAATATCCTTCCAATGCAATGGGTAATGAATGATATCTCATTTGAAAATTTGAAAGGAAATGGGGAGTGAACCCAATCCACTATGGGACTCTATCCACTATATTATGAAATCCATGAAAGTGACAATTGACTAATGAAGTGATTTCCTTTGATTATGATTATGAAAAATTTTCCATGGAAATGTTTTTATTATTATGATATGCTATCAAAGATAATGATTGATTATTAATAGATCCAAACACATATGAATCATTATTTTAATTATGAATTTTTTAATCCATGACAGATGATTTGTGATGTTTGACTGATTGGGTAATGTCTCTTATTTTCCATTTATTAATTTTGGATATTATATGAATTATTTTTTAGACCTAACACTGAGACTACATTCTATTTAGAGGATCAGTGTATTCAGAAAAAATGTTTTAAATATATTAAATATATTAAATAAAATGTGCACATTATTTTCCTGAAATTTTGGAATAATGTTTAAAATTGTGCTTAGATCAGAATTCCAAGGTCACCATTGAGCTAAGAATTCCCGTTTTAACCTAAGTGTGATAAAAAATTAGTTGACATGTTTCATTTATAGAAAATTAACCATTAGAGTAGAAATTAATATAATAATTGAATAAATTATTTTAGTATATTTGTGTTGGCGTAGTGAATTGATAATATTTAAATAGAAATTTATATTAAAATTCCCTACATATCCACATAACCTTGGAACCTATGCGGAACCATTAGGGATAGATTTAGATAATTATATTTGGTGAACAATGATGGGATCATGTATCGATGATCGAAGTGCGTCAGAGTCAATATATATCACCAAAAAATGAGACACAACTTAATTCTTCATCAGCGATCAATATAAATTGAGGTAGGGCATGTGTTTTGATTTTATTTTACCCATTATTTATTTCTATAGTAAAAACGGATCAGTCAATGAACAAATTGATCAATGGTTCGATCATCTTATGGGATACGATTATTTTCTTGGGATATTAGTTTGAGAGTTGTTTATTATTTGTTTCTCCATTTATCATTATAACATAAATGAATCAAGGTGAACCAAACACAACCAAGATTCATTCCTATTTTAACTTTTTTTTTTCTAATCTCTCTTCATTCATCGTGGATTTTCTTCATTTGGCCCATAGTTTTACTCCCCACTGATAAATTGATTTTTGTGCACACATTTTTAATGTAATGACACAAGATTGTAGATCTTGAATTGATATGATACAAAGGAGGTGTGACGACAATAGCAGTGAATGAATCAGGCTGGTTTGAAAACCCCCAATTTTTGGTGGGATGTACAAACAATGATTAAGATGAATGACATCCATTTTATAAATGGATTTGAACCCAGAATTCTTGTGAACCATTTCCAAATTATTTACCGATGTCAGATCCATGTTTTTAGGCGTGATTGGAGGCAGATTCTATGGTAGAAGTGGAACATGTGTGAGTTAGAGGAATAAGAAGGGTTTTTAGAAAACCATAATACACACGGTGTGTAGTATTCCAAACTCGATGAATCGGTGTGTAATTTATAGGTACATTGACATGGGTGGAGTACATGGGATGCCTACACGGATGGTACAACCCCACATGGAAACAACCTGGTCAAAGTACATAGGGAAATCCATGTACTGGTACACAGAAAAATGTACATGGGTTGGATTTGTGAACTAGAACATGTGTAGTCTACACATGCATCCTACACATTGTGTAGTAGAACACAAACACATGATGAAGACACTATCCATATACATGGGTTGGACCCAAGGTCAAGGTAAATGGAGTTTAACCATTCTACATGATGTGTACTCTTTTTCTATATGGATTAGAGGCCACATCCTCCGTGACATGGTATTGTTTGTTAGGTTTTTTCCCAATATACTTTACATGAAGGTTGGTATGTAATCATCTACAACTCCTAGGACTATAATCCATTCAGTAGGAATTTTTGGATAGTGTCTTTGGAATCCCTTTTAGAGGTCTGGGGTGATATTCCTTATTCTTCTTCTTTCTATAGGGAGAGTTATTGTTATCATCATGACCAATAGTATACGGGCGTCAATCCTCTACATAGTGTGTAAATCCAAATTGAATTGTTGGTATCACCCCATGGTCTTGGTTATGATCCTCATCTATGTATCATATTATATTTGAACTATCAACATGTTCTATCTCATGATGAGTCTCGATGAGTAGTACCTATAATATGTACGCCATCCATTCCATCTGACTCAAGAGTGTGTTCCCCTAGATGAGTGCTTCATGGAATCTTTGATCCGGAATCCAACAGCTGGTATACTATAGTGGTAACTTACCTATAGAATGTGTGTATTTTTTGAGTATATATGGATGTACTTGTTATATGTGTTATAGAGATATACCTATGCAGAGATGACTGAATTTTTCTTTTGTGGTAAGCTATGTGGTTTCAGGGTGTCCAACTGAGTACTGTTATAATCACCCATGCACGGTCATTGTTTAAATGTTCCATGTCTTGTGAATATGATCAAAAATTTAATATAGTCATAGATGGGCTAGGACCAGATGATACTTACTGAGATTTGACAGACCGAGCTATTTTCATGCATCTCCTAGAAAACATTCCCTTTAATTTCATGTTTAACTTGTGTTTTCAGACTCTTTATGGTGGGTTTGTTTTTCCCCCTACTTACTCTCTTTTAATTCCTGTCATACTTTGGTTTTGAGATTTAGATATATGCTTCAATGGTTATTTAGGTTTTACATTTCAGTATTTTATATGCTTTGATATGTGTGCATGTGTACGGTTATAAAGGATAAGGCCTCCTATGTAAGTGATATGCCTACTCAGTGCTAGTTTCTAGCACTTGGCCTATCAGAGGCGGGTTTCAAGACTCCCCACACAATCCGTAGTATGAAAGATCAAGATAGAGTGTTATTAGATGGTTCAATTATACATAAGTACTAAGTGTTTGTGAAATTGGTTTGGGGAGATAGTGTTATATGATTTGAGTTCAAATTTCAGGATAGGTTCTCCTGTGTTGGTGCGTCAGTCAACGTATCCATACACTAGAACTCTGATCACCTGATTTTCAACTTTGTAAATGAAAAAATAGGTTGTAGGGAAAAAATGTTACATGCATAATATATGAATGAGTTGTGTTTCCAAGTCCTTCGTAATTCAGATATCCAGATATACTCATTGACCATGGTCATTCTTGTTACATACAAGATGCCTTCGTGATGTATACCAGTGTAGATTCAACATGGTGATCATGAGGATAACCCCCTCAATGATGAGATGTCGATATAGGGACCAGTTATTGAGATGTTTCCCACAATTTGTGCACTATCCATACAGACTGTAGAGTAGCACACGGTACCAAAAATATAAGTGGATGAGGTGTGAAAATAAGAGTACTTCACGAGTCTCAGTGATAGTGACCTCCCAATTTTCGAGGAAATCATGACCCCTAGGAGTATGAGGACAGGATTGAGGTGGTGACCCTAGTTTTCCATCTGGTTAGGTCAATAATATATCCGATGGTGGTCTGGGTGGAAAGCCTTCTTCATAGATCTGCATGAAGATGGTGAGGTTTAGTTACCCAGTCTTATAACGAATTCAATCTTGTGTGGTCTGAGTTTTAGAGAGGAGTTATCACTAGATTCGTTGAGGTATTTAGGTATTTTAGAGATTATGCTACTCCATAAGGGAAGCATGATAGTAGATAAGTATTCATCACGGTTTATCAACCTAACTAGGTACTCGATGGATATGGTTCGAGATAATCTCTTTAGGGATATTACCTTTGATAGAGGTCTATGTAGAAACATATGATCTAATATTTTACCTCTATTAATTCCTACCTATGATGGGGTGCTAGAGTGAGCCTTGGTGTTTGAGAGTTTTTTTTGCTGAGCAGTTACTGTCAGTAGTTGTCACTAGTGGACATGCAGAAGCAAAGACATTAGTAGTATAGAGATGAGATTATTCCATGTTACCTAGATGTGGTAAAATCTTGGGAAGAACTCCCATGATTGGGGATCTACAATTTAGGGTTCACCGGGAGGGTCTAGTTAGCGAAAAATAGAGTCTTTTCTACTTTTTTGATGGTAGGGGACATCTTACCTAAGATTTTCCGTCCCTCCCAATAGCTGATAGAGAGACCATGGATGGGCCGCCAAGGGAGAGTTTTTGGAAGTGGTAGGGGCATGAAGGTTCGTAGTTTGGTGTATTTGGAAGTGGAGTTGGGAGAGTAGTAGGAGGTGGTTGAAACTTTGACATGCTACCTCCACCACCCCTAGGTGGTCCATGCTAGGCTGAGGGAGCTGGAGGATAGGGTTGGGGATACCTGCAGGAGGTCAAAGCCTATGATGTAGAGTCTCTAAAAATGATTTGAGGAATGATATGTGTCTTTTCTACATTAGTTTTAGTACTTATAGACAAATTTTATTTTCATTTATTTCTTTCCACATCCCTTTTATAGGAAATAAATATTCCATTTGATCCTTTGACTTGAACCTTACACTTAGAAACTTCTACTAGACAAGACTATATGATCACACACTTGTGCTGATAGTGTGACCTGACATTTGGAGGTGAGTGTTTCGATTTGAATATCTTGGTAGTAGTTTCTAGGAATTAAAATATAATTCTTAGTATGTATTGTTTATTTAAAGTTCATTACTAGATTGACTATTTAAGGAGAAGGGTGTGGTGTGTCTACAATGAAACTACAAGGTTCTACATTGTTAGTGAAAACTAAATGCATGGAACACGTGATGGAATCATTTACCATAGGGTGCATTTGATTACTCATTTGTTGGATAGCTTGAACTGAGGTGCAGTGGATGTTGTAAGTTCCCATTTTACTATAGTGGTTGAGAAGTATTAGGATTTCTTCCCTGAGTATGTTCTAGGTTTACCTCCCCACCATGAGATAGACATCTATATTGATCAACACCATGAGATGACACTAGTATCTACTCTACCAAATCTGATGCCCCCCATAGGGCTTTAAAATATAAGGGTATAGTTGGAAAAAATTTATGAAAATGGATTTGTTAAACACAAATTTTCACACTGGGAATCTTTAGTTTTTTCCCCAAAAAGTAAGACGGGAGCTTGAGGTTTTGTGCGGAATACTGGTTCTTGAACTAGATGACTGTGAAGAATCAGTATCACAAACCAAGGATTGATGAACCCTTTGATTAGTTGAAAGGCTTTTTATGGTTCTTGAAGTTTGACCTCAGATCAAGCTATCACTAACTTTGAGTACGAGAAGAGGATATATCGAAGACGATCTTTGGATGCCGCTAGGATCACTATGAGTATGTTGTGATTCCCTTGTTGTGATGAACACCCATGCAATATTCATGGGACTCATGAATCAGATATTTCGTCCTTATTTAGACTCGTTCATTGAATCCTCCATTGATGATATACTTGTGTAGTTGGCATCTGAAGAGGATCATTAGAGACACATAAGGATAGTTTTGGATATACCTCAAGAGCACCATCTTTACAGAAATCTCTCGAAGTTCTTGTCAAAGATTCAAGAATTACACGTTCTAAAACACATTACCTGAGAAGATATAGTAGTATTGGACTCCGAAAAGGTCAAAGTGGTGTTAGAATTGGATCCACCAATGATTGTGATGAAGATGTGGATATTCCATGGGTTGGTAGGTTGTTATCAAATATTCAAATGTGATGTTTCCATAATATCAATACCCATAGCAACTTTTAATTGAATGGGGTGGCATTTCGTATAGACAGTGATGTACTAGAAATATTTTCAGTAGTTGAGGTAGAGTTTAATGAGTTCTCCAATATTAATATTACCAGAGGAAGGTGTAAATTATGTTGTGTTATACAATGCATCAGGAACTAGTTTTGGTTGTAATCTGATGTAGAGGAGAGCATTGATCACTTATGGTTCACACAAATTAAGACCACATAAGAACAAATTTGTGACCCATGATCTTGTGCTAGCAGTGGCAGTCTTCAATTTGAGGATGTGGAAAGAGATCCATATGGCAGAATGGTTTGTCGTTTATTCTGATCATAGGAGTCTCAAGTATATCTTATCTTTGAAGGATCTTGACATGAGATATATTCAATGGATAAAGTTCCTCAAGGACTATGACATTGAGATTATATATTATCCTGGGATGGGGAATGTGGTAGATGATTCACTCAGTAGGGAATCTTTTTCATAGTTGATGATTGAGGTATCAAAGAAGTTGGCCTCATTGACTTTATCCTTTGTGAATAAAGATGGATAAAACATACCACTGAGGGTTTTTAACCCTTTTCTCTTATAGTGATTAAGTGAGGCATAGCTTGGGGTTACCAACTACGATATCCAATGTACTCAGATATCCACCAAGCATACTCTTGAGATATTTTTTAATGTTGGGGAGTAATTCAACCTTTTAAGAGGAAGCATGACGGTACCTGTTACATTTTAAGAGTAGGTTATAAGATTTCTTCATACATATCCTTTGGAGGTTCGTCCAATAGTTGAAAAGATTTACTAGGACCTGTGATATTTGTTTTAGTGGATGGGGATGAAGAAAGGAGTTTCTGATTTTGTATCTCGATGCCTTGTCAACAAGTGAAGGTTCACCACCAAGTTCTCGTGGGTTTGGATTTACCCTTTGAGGTTCCCGAATGGATATGGGATTTGAAATCTATATACTTCATGATGGTATTAACATGTAAATCTAGAGGACATGATACCATCTAGGTGATTATAGAATGACTCACCAAGTTGATGCACTTTCTAGATATCCAAGAAAAAAATCAGTATAGAGCTTGGGACGCCTCTATGTGTAGGTGATAGTCCGAAACCATGGAGTTCCATTGAAAATTTCTTCTGATTATGATGCTCATTTTACATATCGACTATGGAAGAGATTACAAGAGGCATTTGGGACCTAGTTATTCTTGAGGGTGACATTTCACCCCCAAATTGATGGCTATATTGAGTATACTATTCAGGTTATGGAGGACATGTTGCAAGATGGCACGTTGAACTTTGGCTATAGTAGGGAGGATCACCTACCATTAGTGGGGTTTTCATGCAACAACAACTAAAATTAAACAATCAGTAAGGCACCATTTGTGGATATGTATAAAAGACCCTGATGGTCACCACTTTGCTAGACTGACCAGGGGGAGCCAAATCTCATGGGCCTGAAGTTGGTGTGAGCTACAATAGAGAAGGTAAAAATCATCCAAGAGTGGATGAAGATAGAATAGATCCATCAAAATCTTTATGATTATTGGAGACAGATGCATTTTGAGTTCGAGTAAGGATACCATTTGTTCCAATGGGTTTCACATCGATGGGGATTATCGATATTTGGCTATGGTGAAAAGCTATCTTCAAGGTTCATCGACACTTTCAAAATACTACGTAGAGTTGGGAAGGTGTCATACCTCTTAGATCTATATCTTTAGTTCAACCTGATACATGACATCACCCACTTATCACGGATGAGGAGGTATGAGCTGGACCCATCACATGTAATCTACTGGGGTGAGATGGACATTGAGGATGGAAATACCTTTGTTGAGTACCCAATTGAGATAGAGGATCACTAGGAGAGGATCCTTAATGGCTAATTGATTCATTTATTTTGAATTGGGTGGAAGCATAAGAATCTATAAAAGAGCATATGGGAGTGGGAGGTTCATATTCAAGCTCAATAACCACACCTTCTTTAGTATACCATGTTCTGTATTTTCGAGAATGTAAATCCCCAATGTGAATGCAATGTAATGTATCGTATTCTATGTGTATTATATTTTAATATTTTATGGATTATTTTCGAGACCATTTTCTAATTCAGTGGGTGTTTCTGAAGCCCAATGTGTCCGAAATAAATACATGAAATATAATTAATATATTAAATACCATCTTCACACTTTTTTATTGAAAATTTGGAATATATTATAAAAGGTTTCTCGTATCATAAATCACATAGCACCATTGAGCTCAGAATGTGGGTTTTACCCTAGGAGAAACTTAATATTAGTCAGGGTGGGTCATGTGTATAAAAGTCTTCATGGGTGTAGAAATGAATAAAATAATTTAATAAATAATTTTATTACATTTTTTATGCATCAAATTTAAAATATTTAAAAAGATTTTTATGTTAGAATTCTGGGTTACCCCCATAACACTAGAGCCTCTAGATGACCATTAGAGAGAGCTTTCAAGATTTATATCAGGTGAAAACAATGATGGGATCATGAATCAATGATCGACATGCATCAGATTCGAAGGATCTTCCCAAATAATGTGAAACAGATTGTTCTTTATCCGCAATCAATCTAAATCAAAGAAGGGAATATTTTGTTATTTTATTTTCTCCCCAATCTTTATTTTATGAATAAAAAAGATTAATCAAAAAATAGATTGATCTATAGTTCAATCATCTTGAATGATTTTATTATTTTGTGGGGATATTAATTAATGAGTATTTTTTTTCTTTTATATTCATTGACATTGAAAAAAATTGAGGTTAACCGATTATGGCCAAGGTTTGTTCCTATTTTGCATGTTTTGTGGTTTTCTCCCATAATTCTCAGTTCATTGATGACAATATTTGTTTGGACCACGATTCGACCCCCACCGATAATTAAATCATTGGGAACACATTTCATTAAATAACTATATGATACTTTTGATCTAGATCAATATGATGCAATGGAGGTGTGGGATCGATAACAGTGAATGAATCAGACCAGTTTGGAAACCCTAAATTTCAACTGAGATGTATAGACATTGATCAATTTATAGAATCCATTTTATGAATAGATTAGAACCTCAGATTTCCAAAAAAATGACCATGTAAGGATTTGGATGGGGTTGATCTATCTTTTTCATCATTGTTGGAGCTGGATTCCAAGGTGGCGGTTGTGCAGACGTGAGCAAGAGGAAGAAAATGGATTTTTTGAAAAACATGATACAAACAGCAAGTAGTATTTTACTACACGTCTTGTAATACCACATTAAAGGACTTGAAATGTACATGTGAAGTAAAAATACATGGGGTGGATTACATGGGATTCCTAAATATCCTGTACCCCCCACCCAAAAATGATTTGGACTGATTACCTAGTCTATTTCGGGTACTAGTATATAGGTTAATGTACAAGGGATACAGCTGTGTACTAGCACATAGGTAGACTACACTGGAATCCTACATTCCATGTTGTACTACATGACCATTGGATGAAGACACATGATTTTTACATGGGAAGGATTTGGGGTCAAGGGACATGGTATGTATCCCTTCTACGTGCCATGTACTCTATTCTACATGGCTTAGAGAACCTGTCCTCTGTGACTTGGAAAAGTTCATTAGGGTTCCTTTACCATTATTATTACCCTAAAGGTCAATATGGAATCATCTTCTACTTCTTGGAATATGATCCCTTCAGTAGGACTTCTTAGATTGAGTTGTAGGAATCCATCTAAGGGGCCCATAGTGACATCCTCTATTCATCTTCGTGCCCTTAGTAGAGTTCTTGGAATCTTCATGACCAACATTACACTGGTTTCAATCCTCTATGTATCGGGTTAATTAATATTGAGTTGTGGATAATATCACATAGATATAAAATTGATCCTCATATGTGTATCATATTCTTTTCAGACAATCAATATGTAGTTTCTCATGACGAGACCCAATCAGTTGTACCTCTCTGATGAACATCATCAGTTCAATCGAACTCATACGTGTTTTCTCCTAGATGAATGGTTTGTGGATTTTTTGAGCTGGAATCCGAGGACGAGTATACTATGTTCGTGAAATACCTTTAGTCTGTGTGTCTTTGTTGAGTATATTTGTAAAATCGTTTTATATTCATTTCAAGAATTTAACTCTATTGTTCTGACTATATTTTTTTTGTGGTACGCTTTATAGTTTTGGGGTGTCCTATTGAGTAATATTATACTCACCCATGAATGGGATTCTCTAGAGAATGACATGCCTTGTTCATATGATTATCCATTTGATAGATTCCAATATGTACCAGGGCCAGACAGTGCTTAGTGAGAACAAACAAAGGTGTGTTCCCACAGCTTCTAGATAACAGTCCCTTTACTATTATGATTGACTTGTTTTTTCAAAATAATTGTGGTGGGCTTGTATTTACCCCTATTTACTTATTTTTCTTCCTATCATACTATCATTACAGTAATCAGATGTATGCTTGCTTGGTTTTTCAGTTTTTTACAGTCCATAATTTTATAGGCTCGTAGATGTGTGTGCGTGTGTGTAGTTACCTAGGTTAAGGCCTCCCATTTTAGGGATATACCTACTCATTGCTAGTTAGCATCACCTAGACTACTGAATTCTGGCATGGGGAGTCACAGATCAGGCACCATTGTGATGGTTCATGAAAATTTGTGTATAGATTTGGTAATTTATGATAACTATATCATTACATTATACTTTTATTATGCTCACTTGTGAAATTTGACAGATGTCTCCAATACTTATCTTTACAAATAATTTGAGATCACACATTCTTATTATATCTTCCAAATGACCATTCCCTAGAATTTCGAGGAACTGGAAGACCACTTCCTCTACAATAAGAAATTTTGAACATGTAGAAACCATAGAATACAAGAGGATTTTGACTTCTGAATCATTTAGAAACTTTTCCATATACTTTATTTCATTTTTTCTTCATTGTGCCTAATGTTGTAAAGATTAATTCAACCAGTTATAGGGGTTGGAATCATATTACATATACTGATTCAGAATTGATCAATAATCTTATGAATGTAATCCTTATATATTAAAACAAAGATTTCAGTTCTCTTATAATGCTCAATCCCCATGACCAAATTATATTTTTTCTTAACCATTATCTTTCTTCTAAAACTTTATAGATAATTATTCTTTCAATTTATGACTTATTTTAATATTTTTACCCCCCCAATAACATCTCATCCACATAAAAGAGTAAGATTATGCACTCATTTATACAAAACCAATTTTGGTAAAAATAATGGTCAAAATTGCATTACATGGAACCTTTATCTTCCATGAAGGAATCAAAATTCTTTTTAAAAAACATACTAATTACTCCAACTATAATGGATCCTTTTTAGTTTTCAGACCAATCCTTGATTCCATTTATCCAAAATACAAATAATTTTCTTATTATATTTTTATTCTTCATAATATCCACAACAAAAATCCAAATTTACATCCATTTTTTCTAGGAAACAAATTTTTTTAAAGAAATAAATCTTAAAATAATTTGAATGATAGTATGTTTAACAAATAGATTTTTTTTCATATAAGTATGTACCTTTGTCCCACTGAAATGATTTCAAAAAAACCCTTTTTTATTCCTCTTCCTTTCATTGTCCTTACATTTATAGTAAAATACCAAATTTTTCATAGGATGTTTATATCCTCTTGGTTATTACGTTATCTCTGTGGTTTTATTCAATTGATTTGAATCCAACTCCTCCACACAGACCATATGATCCTTCATTATTTTAAAAAATTCCCCTATAATTCAACTTCTTTAAGATTAGTAACTTATGAACATTCACCTTTCAAAAATATTTATCACAATTCATTAGTTCTGGAGCATATAGTTATGTCTTCCCCTGGATAATCGTTTGATTTTTTTATATCATCTAAAACAACTTCTAAAATATATATCCTTCTAATTGAATCAAATACATCTGAAGATTCCTTAATTTTTGATCTCCCAAAACTCTCTCTTGTATCACCTTGAATTGAATTTGAATCATTATCCTCATCCACCTTTACATTCAAGTTATTATATTTTCATAATATATTCTACTTGAAGAGAACAATTTGATTTCTAAAAACCTCCCTCTATTCATCATCCTAAATCCAAAAAACCAAAATCTTCTTCAACAAAACCTGTAAAGAAGAATTCATATGATTTTTCTTTGAGTTTAAATATCACTTTTTCATTTAAATTAAATTTTTTCTATGCTTCAGAAAACTCTAAGATGGGTGGTTGGTGAAATCATTCAAAACATACTAATTTTATTATATTTTGTCCAACTGGTGCTAATAAACTTCTTTCTATTCCAAAAATCATCTGTAAGTGTAACCTTAACAGAATCTAGATTGCTCAAAATTAAGTTGAAATCATTCAAAAGATCGGATTTTTACATTCCATATGATAACATCATGTTGAATAACCTCTAATAAAAGACCACATGATTCATTGATATATTTTTCCCATATATATCTTCATGGAATTCCAACAACTAAACTATTGTTTTATTCCAATGAATTTTGAAAGACACATTCAAAACTAAAGTCATTCATATCACACTAAGTGTATTTTGATCTAAATCTTCTCATCCAACATTGTACATTTATTTTGATTTTATATCCTTCAACAAAATCACTAGATATTTTTTAATGATATCATCATCTAGTTTAATTTACCTAAAACTAATGTCTGTTCCATTGTATCTACTGATCTAAATCTTGTAATTACTAAAACTATCATTTCAAAATAATAAATAATCCCACTAAAATAATCAAACACTATGATAAGAAGAGTATTATTTGATCATTCATGTGAACTATTGATCATCATATAAACTATACCCTCAGGTACCGAATGTTGAAAAATTCCACATACCCCACTCTTTTGATAAACCGCTTGAATATGTCAATTCAGAATCACCAGTTAAAAACAAATAATTGAAGAAACTCTCTAAGATTTAGTGTTATAGAACATGAAAAAAAAATATCCTCCCAAATCACTGAACTAATTCAAATAATAGATTTAACCCCATTTAATTTAATATAAATAACATTTTTACAATGTAAATGAATGAATGCCAGAAAAATTCTTTCAGTTTACAAGGTTTGGAATGAAAGTCCTACATCTAGCGGAGAAACTCTATATCATTTTATTCCTAGAATAATAATATTAAAACTTTTTACTAATGAGTCACTCATATTACTGGAATAAGTAGTAATAATTATACACATATTTCTTCATATATAATTTGTATCCCTATTGTCTAAATTATAGATTTTTCTAGTATGATATCTAGTTTCACTATACTCCAAGAAATATAGTCATCCAAAAAATCCCTTGTTCCCATTTATGATACCTGTTAGAAATCCTTAGTTTGATTTTCACCTCTGGTAAATTGAAAAAACATCACCACACCAAACTAGAAATCCACTTACTTTAGAATATATAATATGAATATAAAGAACCAGATCTACTTACACTGAAAAATATCAAAATAATCCACATCCAAACAGCCCTCGTTCCAGACCCCCTTATAGAAATGATAATGGTAAAAGATCCACTGCCACTAATTCAATGAATTTGATATATTTCAGAACCAATCCTTTTATGATCATCTATTTGTGATAGGATGTTCATGAACATCCATATAAAATTACTTCAATTATATGGGTCTTACTGTCTATTTATGAGTGATATTTATCTCAAATGGTTAGTGAGAAACTCAATATTCATGATACTCAATTTTATATAAATATGTTGATTTATTTCATGAAGAGTTTCCATGTATTTTTGTAAATAATTTCGTTGAGTTTTCATTAGAATACATAAATAGTGCCAAACCTAATTCAAAGACAATATGTTTTATATCCCCAATTGAGTTTTCAGAACTAATGAAGAAACTCATAGTTATTCAAGATATGAAAATTATTCAACCGAGTTCTTCACGTTGGGGTGCACACATTCTTTTTTTTAAAGAATGATGGATCATGCATCTATAATCTTAAACATAATATGGCCATGATCAAGAATATGCTTCATGTACCTCATATATATGATTTAATTGATCAACTATATGGAACCCAATAATTTTCTAAGACTAATAAACATTTTAATAATATCCATTAAGGTCTCGAGAGAGAAGATACTAAATACAGCCATCTGTACAAGGAATGTACACTATCAATTTATATTTATGTCATTTTAATTTGTTGATGTGCCTAATATCTGAATATATTTGATGAATTGAGTATTTAGTGTAAAGAATCTGACCCGCATAGCCTATAGATGGTGGTTACTTTATTAAATATTCATATTATAGAAGGAGTTTCACCCCAAAGAACCAAACTTCATAGTAATTTTGGAAAACTAGATACATACTTGAAGCATACATTACAATTGAAAATATAAAATACAACATAATGATTCCTTTGAGAACAACATTATTCTACTGGCTTGTGCTTACATGTCATTTATAATATACATCATCGAATCCAAAGAAAAATAAAACATAAGAAAGGGTTGAGCTCATATGCTCAGTAAGTGCAAGCATATAGCCTATGGTATCGGGGATAAATAAGAATAAACATTAATGCAAGGTGAAGAACTAAAAGACATGCGTTTTGAACATAATCTTGAATATAATATGGAAAAAATAAATGATAATCAAATAACTATAGGGACCATAAATTTAGAGGGGATAAATTCCATAAGCCAAAAGTACTGGATTAAAAAAATATATATAATGTAGGATGTTAATGTTGAGGGATGAAATAGAAGAATACAACCACCACCGACTATCTGAATCAACCAAAATTTATTGCAGGGGACAAAAACAGCCTAGATGTGTCCTGGACACCAAACACAACCATCAACACCAGTCCATACCACCAAAAATTCCACCATACTAAACTGAGAAGTGGTCAAGCATGATGGGAAGCGAAGACAAGTAGAGGAGAAGAACAAGGCAATTAGGAAGATCATATAAATGTCCCAGAATAAAAAAACCCAAGCCACTAGAGTGACTTCATGAAAAACAATTATTGTGTTTAAAATGAAGTTCTAGGTGACAAGAGAAGGGGTTACTATGGATTTGGGCCACGAAGCACTAAAAAAAATACCACCTAAAGGAAAAGATAAGATATGGAAGATCATCCGAGAACCTCCAATGAAGAGAAAAACAACTAAAAAAACTTCGGAAACCATTACACAAAAAACCAAAAACATTTTCTAGAAAATCATCTATCAAACAAATGATCTCTATAAGCTCTTGCATTCCCATAAATTTCCAGGGAAAGGATATCACCAAAATCCTGGTCACCATCATGTTTATAGAGATATACCGACACTTATTTGGCGATAAGGACTACCACTAAAACCATATTGATAGCTGAGGACATATCTAGAGAAGAACCTAATCTGAATCGTCCACTAAGAATTGCCTCCAAACCATGAAGAAAATGGGATGGATAAAGATGGTTTATATAGGATGAGACACAAAACCTAATATATTTTACAATATTTGCAAGGTTTAAAATAGAAATTTTGAAAAATATTCTGTAAAATTTTGCAAGAATTTTTTAGCCAAATGAATAATGTATCCCATTTTCAGGACTGCTATTTATTTATGGACCTCCTTTAAAATATCCGATTGGGTTTCAAATAAAATCCCATTTCTATTGTTTTTAGATTTTTTTTATTTAAAACCTATGAATATGAAATAATGTTTTCTAATGTTTTTCATGACTATTTCTATTAAATTTATTAGCATTTTTTATCTATGTAAACATATTTAAATGGATCTTATGCTTTATTGGGTATATGCTATAATTGTAAAATATACGTTATTTCTCGATATGGCTTACAATGATTATTTCCAAGGATGTTTTCATAAAACCCATATATTTCCCATGTGGTAATTTATATATAATGAAATGATGAATGTTTTCTTGATATTTTGGAACACATAAATATGGTTTTCAAAATATGATGGGATGGAACAAAATTAGTTGTCCCTCTAAGGCATTGGGTAAAGATTGATATCTCATGATATAATTTGAATGGGAAAGGGGATAAAACTGATCACTCTGGGAATATGTACAATATTTTCTGATATTATTTCCTGTAAGACATTACTAATGAGTTTGAGAAGCTTCACAAATAAAATGTTGTGAAAACTACAGAACCTATATGTCCATCAAAACCATATTTTATGATAATTTAATAACAAAGTTCATCTCTCCTCATTCCTCCAAAGAGAATTGATCCTATCATTATGAACTTTAATTATACTGAGAAATAGGCCTAGGAAGCTTTAATTGAAATGGGAGGTACCACAATCCATATAGTAGGTATACTCCACCAAATCACATTTCATGATTCCAATAGATGTGGAGAATATCACGACCACCACCAATGAAAGGTTTCTCATGAAATTCTATATATAAATTTATTTTTGGTGAAAAGACTACAAGATAAACAAATTTAAACTATATATACCCCTTCCTACCCAAGTTGCAAGACATAAAAACAACATATATGTAACATTACCTTGAATTCAATGAAAAATCTCTCACAACTAGATGTTATAGTGCATTGTCTCTATTTTATACACATGAAATTAATCTGCATAATGCTTACATCCTTATCACATGATTTATAACTACACGGTATGTGTATGAAATACCCTTTACATGAACTCTAGTGATATATGAGAAATATTCCAATTCCCTCTTATTCTTTAAACCAAGCTTGACTCACATGATCTTAGAATCCCTATCTAGTTTCTCTAGTTACCCTGATTGAGATGTAACTTGTCTAGAGGATGGAAACACAATCTAGGTCAAGTAACATGAAATTGCGCAATATAAGGTCTTCCATAACAATCATCCCGTACTATTTAAATGGGTACATTTATAAATTTCTTCACCCATGATCCAAATAAATTTAAGAGTGGTTAGTTCATATTTCTTTTCTCTAACCATTGCTTGACATTAGAATAAAATTACCTTTAGAGGAACTATGGGTGGATGGATTCCTATTATTTCTGGTTATGTAGTGACGCACAAACTACCCGATAGAGTGAAGATATCACATATAGTTATTACCACAAAAATTTTGTTTGTTATAGGATTCTTTTTTATTCATTCTAGGGTCCCCCTCCTTGCGTGGCTATAATGCATGGTGATATCATTTCTCACGATATCTGTGTAACTACTTGTGGTATGATTCTTGTAATAAATGATACATAATGGTGTTAAGATCCACTATCCTATACTAACCTATATATTATACTCATAATGATTATACCTTAGTGATGAGACTCTTATTAATTCACATCATGTTTTAACCCTCTTCCAATAGATAGGACACCCATTTCACTCATCTTCTCTAATACAAGGCTTAAATCTATATAGATGGATACAATATTCTTTGAACTATGTGTGGTAGGAATTATATTAAATCATGATACATAGTGATACTTAAATCTCAAATCTCAAGGTTATCCTCAAATTGACACCAAATTTCTTACTTCATCTCAATAATTAGATCTCTTAATTAACATCTTTCAATATGGGTCCAAAAATGGTTTGAATCAGTACCAATTTTTTTCTTATTAAAATCTATGAAACATCCCATCCCAGATCCCACCATGGATGGCCTTAAACTTATCCGAGTAACCCACTTTGGGAAACCTATCTCTCTCCCTCTTTCATTTAAGCACCAGATCCGTGAAAGATGCCCATTTAGAATAGGATTATCCATCTATAAATCCATATATAGTTATATTGTCTCATATTTCAATCCTTTTATTTCTGTTTTCTTATTTGCATAAGATACCTTAGTGAACCTATATAGAGATGAAATAATATACAATTATATCTTGTAAACAACCCAATAGTGTATCACATAATTTTAAAATACTTGAAAAATGGTCTATCTCGCATGACGTTGAAATACAAAAAGAGTTATACTGTACATGTCCTAATTCCTCAAAAATAAGAGTATGATATATGAAGAAGTTTATAGTGAATAACTTTTCAACATCTAGTAAAACATTATCTATCATTCAAAAACAATACTAGTGGCTTGTTTCCCAAATAAACAGTTACATAATTGAGACCAAAATTTCTAGTTTATATTTGTAAAAAAATTCGACATTTTTTTATTATATTTCAACATATAGTCTCTATATTCATGTCAGGACCTATTTAATTAGAATATACACTAATACGACACAAAATTTTTATATCACAACAATATATGTAATCATTTCCATACAATGGAATACATAGTGGTTCTTACATCACTTATGCAATGCCTAATAGTGAATCTCAATTAAATATATACGTATTATCAATAGTTGAAATCACCCTCTATGTTATATTTTTTAAAGATGACCAACTTCATTCCAAATAACTCATTATTTTGGAAAATAGATAAATTTGAGAATGAAATTTTGTGGGTGGGCTTCAATTTATAAACCTCTTCCTAAGTCAAAATGTCTCTAATGTTGCTAAAGTCATTGTTTCTTGACATACGGTCCATCATGTAGGACCATAAACTACTTAAAACGTACTACCATATGTGGCCTAATATTTTTATAAAATACATTGTTCCTTGTAATTGTATCTATAACCCATAGACACCGATCCATGATTCCATGGAAAATAAATACAAAAAAGGTTCTTTTATATCATATGAACCAGATTTAGACAGATGATTCCAGCGTAACGTATTTTTTCCCTAAAAATACAATACAAAAAGGAACCACAGACAAACACTGTCTTTATATAAGTATTCTTAAGATATGGTCAAATTGTTTTTGAAATATCATGGTTAGTATATTTTATGAACAAAATAATACCCTCAAATAAAATTCTTTTCAACTCAGTGGGAATCCACAAATTTTCCTACCACATGACATTAAATTTTATGGAATAGGTCCTAATTATGTAATCTTAAACTATATAATTCCATTATATTTTATAAAAGAAGATAAAATCTATAATGTATGGCCCATTCTATATGAGATTAAATATTTTAGAGTATTAAATTATATATGAACTTCCTTTCCTTATATGAGAGTCAACTCTATGTAGGGTAACAACATGTGAGACCACACACAAGGATAAAATTACCCCTTTTCTTTAAAATTCATGGTGTTTTGGTCCCCTTTATTCTCATTTATTTATGCTTCAGTTCATTTCCATGGAAAAAACAATTGTGTTATTTCTACTTGTAATCACACACCTTGTAAAATTAAATTCCTCTTCTCTTCATTTGAGAATGATTAACACATGGTATATACCTTATAAGAATAATGAATGCGTTGATTCATTATTATTTAAGATATATAGTGAAAAATTAATAACATGATTCAAACCAAATAATTCACCGTAATCCATTTAAAGTCTTTCATTATCCAAAGATAGGATAATCATGGTTATTTGTGGATTTTGATGATGCAACCATATTTTGGATTTTTCCTTCCAAACAATACACTTTATTCATTTTTTGTTTTCATCACAAAAAATATTTCTTGGTGATGAGTAATGAGTGTATCCAGCTCTAAGGGATACCTTTATTTGGTAGTAATCATCAATGCCTCCTCATTTGGCCTTTCCAATATGGGGTATTGTAGTCCTATGGAAAAATTACTAAAGTAATAGGATGTCTTTTAAAATATAACAATTGGACCCATCATTCGAATATTGGGTAAACTTCAACCCTATTGTAAATTAACAATATCAAATTACTGATTCAAATACATCAAGTTATGATTTACATACTTTTAATTCCATATTGAAAGGTTTTAGAGGATTCATTTTCTTTTATCCCTATATGTGTTACCAAATCACAAACACTACCCAAGGGGCTAAGAAATATAACCTTAAACTATAAGTCATCCCCTTGACACGATCTGACATGATAGTGGGAAGTTTATTTACAATGATTCTTACTTTTTCTTTATAATATTTACAATATATCCCTTTATAAGATCCCTAAACTATTACCATAAAATCTATAGACCTCCCTTGAGGATGTCTATGTTCATGGTGAGGTGATCTAATTCATAGCAGGTCAACCTTACCCGTTTCACAAGGTAGACTACCAAATTATTTATTTAGTCAAGTCTACAAATCCATAAAATTGATCCATTATTTTTCTAGGAGTAATGAATTTAAACTATGTGATATTCTTCAATATAGTCTATTATGATATCAAGATCTCCATTCAAATAAATATTTCCTTTCACTTATTTGATAGACTATCACACATTTAGTAAAAGTTGTATTGTAACACCCAAAGACATTGAAAATAAATTTAATATTGAATTAATGAAACATTTATTTTCTAAAAAACAACACTTTATTATAACTTAGATAGTAAACATAATTTTTCCACCTCTGTGATTTGAATTTTTAAAAACTAACATGCACAGTTGTGTTTAGTAAGATATTTAGAGTCTGATAAGACAAACATAATATTTGTGGAATATTAACATACCCTTATGATTAGTAATATGAATTTTAATATTAACCATATGAATTATAAATCATATTATTATTTTATTATATTATGGTTATAAGGTAATGAGTTATTGATTAATTTTTCATGGTGAAAAAAAACAAATTATAGTTTTAAAATTGTTATTTTTCAAATAAATTATGATTTTATTTAAAAATTAAATTAATAATATTTAAAAAATTATTTTTAAAAAATGGAGTTCATTTTTTCATTCTACACATTTAATATAGGTTATGGTGAATTTTTGGGATTTTTCTGAAACACATGAATTTTTTATGATTAGAAAAATATGGTAATGTACCAAATATATACATTATCGTTTAAATTCACTATTCCTAGATTCATGGTTGATGTAATCACAATTTTAAAGAACTCACATGAATATATTACTATTATTTGTCACAATAATCAATACTATTGGTTATATTTGGCACTATAATTAAACAATGAGTAAAATAATGGGAAAACCATCCTTTCCTCCACAATAACCCCCACCCCCTTACTCCCACTTTTTTTCACTTATCTAGTACCTTGTTCCTTATATAAATTCTGATCAAATATCCTCAAAATCTTCTCCCCAACGTCAATAATTCCTTTGTCTCATAAAAATACCAAAACCTCTCCCCTAAGGACGCTCCCAAGGAAGATTACTTCAATAGGTAAATTTCTCTTTTCATTTATTTTATTTCAAGTTCCTTACTTTTATTCCTATTCCCTCACCTCATTTAATACATATATTTTGATGAACCTATTAACTTAAAATTAATGGAAATTTTTTATTATAAAGGAATAATTCTTCATCAAATCTATTTCTCACTTCTTTTATACTAGAAATGAAAACATAATCACGGATGTGTTAATTTATCACATTCAAGGACGACGAGTTTTCAATTTCTTTTACCATCTTCAATTCTGGTCATGAAAGAATTTTTACTATTGAAAAATACTATAATATATATATCATAACTTAGTTAAGGTTATATAATTATGTTTTCACATTATAATAAATTATAAATTAAAATGAGTTCATTGTGATCAAGAGCCTCCAATTAAACCAAACAGTTGTCATTAATGTTTTATATAATGATTTATCATTACTCCAAATAACCAAAGAAATTTTATTTCCATAAAATTTTCTAGTTTGTCCTTAATAAAATAAATATTATATTCTATAAAACCATTCTCATTCAAACAAAACCGTTCCAAACAACAAAATTGAATCTCTTAACCCGTCAAAAGGACATCAATGAACCTAAATATATTATAATAAATAAATTAAATTTAGAGGAGGGTTTGCAATCATTAAATTATAAAAATAAATTTTATTATTCATGTAATTAATATCATGTGAGGAACACCTTCAGACTTAAGGTATGAGTTTTCCACTCAAAACTCCATTTTCATTCAGGTTACTTTTTTTGTATACTTACCTCAATGAAAATATTATGTATTATAATTTAATCCAAAAAAATTATGTTTTAGTGTCATATATATGTTTACCAACCCGAATCCTTAATTTTTTTGGATTTACATGTTTTAAAAGGAACATTCAAAATTATTTCTTAAATACAAGCCCGATTCAAGGAAATTTATAAATTTTAGTCCTATTTTCTAGGAAATAAAATAATCTATTTTTAAATAACATTATCTTTATAAAATCAGTAATTTTATTTGTAAAATAATATATTACTTAATTTATGGTTTTGTACAATGACTTTTCCAAAATAACTCTTCTTTTCAAAGTGAAAGAGTATTTTTCTCAAGAATTACTGCGAATCTTTAGTGTTTATACTTAATGTTCATGGAAAGTAATTTACATTTCATATATTAGTTTCAATATGAATGTATATGTTTTTAATGTTCATACCTATTCATATGAGGAATTCATTGGACTTAGTAAGTGTTAGTTCGGGCCCACTATAGCCCCTCGGTGCATCAGTAGGTCTCATGAGACAAACTATAGTCTTAGAACAAGGCCTTGACAAAATTGATATTTATGGTATGGGAATGAGGCCTTGACGATATAGTTATAATGTACCTCATTATGTATTCACTCATTATGAAATTATTAATTCTTATTTCATGTGGTTATTCGACTGGTAGAAATCCCATTATTATGTTTTATTTTAGCATTATTTATTCTTCTCATATTCGTACATTAATGTGTTGAAGTTAATTTTAAAGGTATGTATTTTTATGTTATTCATGATTCTTGGTGTTTATGTTTGTGATATCTTCCACTGTATTGCTTACCCATACTTAGTATTTGAGCTCACCCTTTCTTGAGTTTCATTTTCCTAGGACATTAATAGGTATATTGTGAATGACATGTAAAAATAACCTAGGAGTTGTGGATGTTTTTAAAGGGGTTTCTATGTTGTATTTATTTTCAAGTTGTAATGTTGAATTTATGTATGTATCTTGTTTCAAAATCTACAAAACTACTCGGTCCTTTAGGATGAATAATACTATTTTATATACCAATGTAATAAAATAAGGCAGCGGCTCTGAGAAACTGGGGTCGGGTCCTTACAGTTGGTAGTAAAGGAAGTTTAGTAGAAAACCTGGAAACTATATTTAGAGAACGTAGATTAGGAAAAAACCCCTAAGAAAGTATAAGAGGATAAAACATAAAAAACATCTCATAAGTGTTGTTAATGAATAGATTATGTGGATATTTCTAGAAAATACATCCCTATTTGGATACTATAAGTGGACATGGATCTTGCACAGATGTACCTAGGAGTAAAAAATTCGATAATGAGTTTCGGTCTTGACCTGGGGTATCCGAGTACATGACAAGGGGCCTTACTATGTACCTAGATTGACACTACCAGGGGATATTCTTAGGATAATTCATATTTTATTTACAAGAAATTATAAAGGATATATATATTAATTTTGTCTCAAAGAAACAATGTTTATTATTATGAGATTAAAAATGTATCTAATTTCAATTTATGTACATTATTTTTCCACATTGAGATTATATATTATGATTCACAACCAAATCTAATGTATTCCATTATTTAGAAATGTTGCTTAGTGGAAAAAATGGAAACTGCATGAACACGCATAAATCATGTAGGGAGTTCCCTCCATTTCAAGATAATTATGTTGGATATGGAGCTACGACTGGTGCTAAAAAACTTTTAAATATACTGGGATAATAGTATTGGGTTATGAATAATAAACTTAACCATATGGAGCATCCTTATCCATAATGCAGAGGATCTATGTTGGATCACTTTATCTAAAAATACCCTCCATCATTCAATGGGACTACAATCCAATTTGTAGCTAACTAGTGATTGTGTTCCCAAGAGAAGATATTTCTCACTTTGGGATGTAACAAAAGAGAGAAGGTTATCATGGAAGTTTATCGTCTATTTGGAGATACAGATTATTGGTGGTCATTAATCCATTACACCAAGAAGGAGGAAGAAATAGAAGAGACAGAATGGACACATATTAATGAAATATTCATATAAAATTATTTTCCTCGTGAAAAATGAGAGGATATGGAAAGGAAATTTATGAATCTGAAGAAAAAGGAGGATAAAATGTCACAAAGTATGAAGATAACTCCACAAGGTTAGGAACACATTCCATGAACTAAATACTTAATCCAAGGAGTTATATTGATCAAATATTTTATGGTTTTAAACAATTCCATTGAATAGAACAATTATCCTAACTTTTCTCCTCATATGAAGATATTGAATTTAGTGCTATTAGGACAAAATTGGAATTTTCTAACTCTTATGAATTTAAAGGAAACTCAAGAGAAGAAGAGGGATTCTGAAAAATATAGAAAAGAAAATAAGAAAATGGGGAAAATGGAAGTGATTACCTTCCATCCTATAGTAATTGTGGGAAGAGACACCCTGGAAGTTACATTAAGGGATTGGGAGTCTGTTACAAGTATGGAGAAAAAGGCCACCTAATACAGGATTTTATGTGGAATAAAGAAGCTACCAATGTTCATTACTACAATTTCAGGGAGATAGTAAATTATGCACATGAATTTCCAATGTATGAGGGAAACATTTCCAAAATATTGTCAAGAGAGAATGACTAGGTTATGTGGTCACAACTATGGAGTTTGATGTTACTAACGATGTTGTGGTAGGTGCATTAATCATTTCAAAAAACATAGCTAATTCTTTATTTTATTCTGGACCATCGCATTCTTTCATATTTTCCTAGTTCTCTAAAAAAAATTATATATTTCAAATTTTATTTAATATTAGAGTTTTCTATAAAAACTCATATGTTATGAATCATTGAAACAAAGTTGTGTTAGGAAGTCCCCGTTATGGATTGGATTTCTTATCATGATGCAAATATTTATTTCAAGAAGAAAGAGTATACAATATTTGGGGATGATGTGGAATCTCTTATCTTTAAGGAATAACATCACCATTAGATTCTCATACAGATCCACCATAATTAGCTCAACTGAATTCAATTATTGGGGAGTAAGGGAATACAATCGGTGGGGAAAATAATGTTCAAATATAGAACATCCCTATTGTGTAAGAATATGTTGATTTGTTTCTAGAATATTTACATGGACATCCTCTAGAGTAAGAAATTGATTTTTCCATTGACTTAATTCTTCATTAAAGGCGCATATCAAAGACCCCTTATAGAATGAATACTATGGAATTTTTGGAACTAAAGAAACAACTATAATAATTGATTGATAAAGGATTTATTCTCCCTAGTGTTTCTATTTGTGGATCCATTGTTCTTTTCATTATGAATAAATATGGATCTATGAGGTTGTTCATTGGCTACAAGGAGATCAATACTATTACAATGAAGAACGAGTTTCCCCTACCTCGTATTCATTATTTATTTGATCGACTTCATGGATCTCAATATTTTTCGAAGATTGAATTTTGATTTGGATATCATCAATTGTTTGTGAGAAAGAAAGAAATATCAAAAAACAACAATTCAAAGCAGGTATGGCCTTTATGGGTTTAAAGTAATGCCTTTTTGACTGACTAATTCACCCTATGTTTTCATGGATCTATCGAATAGAGATTTCGAGGAATATATTGTTGATATTTTGGTGCTATTTATTGAGGATATATTGGTATGCTCCAAAATATTTGAAGATCATGAAAATCACATGTTGACTTTTCTAAAGACTCATAGCATAAATGAATTATATGTAAATTTTAGAAAGTGTGAATTTTGGCTTTAATAAGTTTCCTTTCTTGGCCACATTATATCTAAGAAGGGAATATGTGTTGATCCTGAAATGATAAAGGATATGAAATAATGGACTAATGCTACAAACATAATTGAGGTACATATTTTTATTGGTTTATAAGGTTATTATCGACTTTTTATTTAGAACTTTTCCCATTTTTCCAACCCAATGACACAGCATACACATAAAGGGGTTAAGTTCGTATGGAAAATAAAATGTAAGGACTATTTTGAAGAATTAAAGAGGAGATTATTGAATGCAACAATCATAACTCTACCACCAGTGAATGATGTGTTTGTGATCTATAATGATGCATCAAATAAAGGAAATGGTTGTGTCTTTATGAATAATGATAGAGTTATTTATTATAAATCAAGGAAGTTAAAAATTCATGAGAAAAACAATCCTACTCAAGAACTTGAGTTAGCTGCAATGATATTTTCTCTTAAATATGGAGACAATATCTCTCTGGTGAAAGTTGTGAGATATATATAGATCATTAGAGCATGAAATATATCTTATCATAGAAAGAAAAGAACAAGAATAAAATGAGATGGCATGAATTACTCAAGGATTATTATTATTTCATACAATACCACCCACGAAATGAAAATAAGTTAGCTGATGAAATGAGCAGGAAAAATCATTGTTTTCTGAAAAAAATGAGTATTGAAAAGGATCCTTTGAACATGGATCTAATATATATGGATATAGGAATTTTGAAATAAGGTGAAACATCACTATATTTTCAAATGGTCCCCAACCATATTTGTTGGAAATAAAGAAACTTTTAAAGTCTCATGATGAGATCCTTCCAAAGAAAATCAATGCTGTGAAAGAATATAAGTTGGATGAATACAAGTGTGGAGATGGAATTCTGAAATTTGGGAAGAGACTATGTGTTCCCTCTATACCTAACCTAAAAATGGAGTTATTAGATTATTCCCATAGCTATAATTTCTCTATACACCTTAGTAGTACTAAAATATATAGAGATTTGAAGAAGAGTTTTTTTAGGACAAAATGATGTTGTAAATTGATGATTATGTATCAAGATGTTTAGACTGTCAATAAGTGAAGGCCAAACAAAGACATCCTATATGAGTCATGAAACCTCTATCTATTCTTACATGGAAATGGAAAGACATCACCATGGATTTTGTCACTAGTTTACCCAAAACTAAAAGAAATAATGATGCAATAAGGGTAATTGTTGATCAACCTATAAAATCTGCACATTTCCTCTATATAAGGGAGGATTTCCCACTAGAGCACCTAGAAATACTCAATATAAATGATTTTGTGAGACTTCATGGAGAAACTCTCTCAACAGATTTTGATTGTGATCCTTGATTAACATTGAAATTATGGAAAAGTCATCATAAAGCTTTGGATAATGAGTTTCATTTTAGTACTTCTTATTACCCAAAAAATTACGGGCAATCAGAATGGATGATCCATAACTTTGAGGACATGTTGAGATCATGTTCACTTGACATTCAAGATTATTGGGATCAATATTTACCTTTAGTGTAGTTTTCCTATAATAATAGATTGCACTCAAGTATTAAAATGGAACTATATGATTAATTTTATTGAAAGATATGTCGTACACCATATTATAGGGATGATATTGGAGAAAGTATTCTTATGGACCCAGAGCATGTGGATGAAAAAACAATGAAGGTAGAGAATATTCAAGGTCATATTAAAGTTTCTCAAAGTAGAAATAAAAGCTATATTGATAATATATGGAATGATTTGGAATTTGAAGTGGGTGATCATGTTTTCTTGAAAGTGTCTCCATGGAAGGGACTTATAATATTTGGGAAATAAAGGGAAACTTATCCTTAAGTACATTGGTCCTTTTGAAATTCTAGATATAATTGGAGTTGTAGATAATCGTTTGGCTATGCCACATTTCCCTTCTAAGGTAAACAATGTGTTCCATGTCTCATTGATGAGAAAGTACATGCCTGACCCAACGAATGTCCTCACTTCTGAAGGTATAGAATTGGAACCTGACTTACCTTACTATGAAGAGCCCATCCAGATTCTAGACACTAAAAAATAGGTTTTCAGGAATCAGATGACTCGACTGGTAACAATACTTTGGAAAAAATCATAAAATTGAAGAGGCAACATGGGATCCTGGGAATCTTATAATGAAGAACTTCCCCAATATTTTTTCGAGGTTACATTCTGGTAATTTTGAGGATGAAATTTTTTTAAGGATGGGATAATGTAACACCACATGATTCTGAAAATAAATTTAATTTTAAATTAAAGATATATTGGGTCTCTAAAAAAATCACATTGTTATAACCTAGCAAGTATATATAATTTTACCACCTTTGTGATTTGAATTTCAAAAAACTGACATACAGTGTTGCATTCAGTGAGGTATTTAGAGTCAGATAAGGAAAAGATAACTTATAGTGAATAGTAAAATTCTATAATGAAAAGTAATATAACCCTTATAAATAGTATATCATATTATTATTTTATTATATTAAGGTTATAAGATAATGAGATATTTATTAATTTTTCAAGGTGATATTAAATGATTTATTGTTTTCAAATTGTTACTTATTGGATAAATTATGATTTATGTAAAAATTAAATTAATAATATTTAAACAATTATTAAAAAAAGAGTTCATTTTTTAATTCTAAATGTCGACAAATGGTTACAATGAAATTTTTGGATTTTTCTAAAACACACAAATTTTTTATGAAAAGTAAAATAGTGTAATTTACTGTATATATATATATATATATTATCAGTTAAATTATATATTCCTAACATCATGGATGATGTGAGAACAATTAGTTCAAACTAACATGAACATATTATTATTTTTGGTCACATCAATCAATATTATTGGAAGTATTTGGAAAAATAATAAAATAATGAGTTAAATAATGGGAAAACCCTCTTCTCCTCCATTAGAAAACCCCCTCACATCCTCTTCTCTTCACTCCTATAAAACCTTGTGTCTTGCCTAAGATATTCTCAAATATCATCCCATGATCCTCCCCCACTTCCAATTTCCCTTGGTCTCATAAAAATACAAAAACCTTTCCCCTAAAAAGGCTCTCAAGGAAGATTACATGAAGAGGTAAATTCCACTTTTCATTTTTTTTCAAGTTCATTTCTTTTCTTTTTATTTCCTCACATTCTTTCATCCAAATGTTGTGATGAATCCAATAAATTAAATGTACAAGAATGTTTTTATGATAAATGAAAAATTCTCCATTATCTCTCCTTTCCCATTCTTTTATACTAGAAATGAAAACACCATCCGAGATATATTAATTTATCACATTCAAGGATGACAAGTTTTCAGTTTCTTTTATCGTCTTCAATTATGGTCATGAAACCATTTTTATGCTTTAAAAATACTATCATATATGTATTATAACTTATTTAAGGTTTTGGAATCCTTTGTTACATATGATATTAATTTAAAAATCAAAATGACTTCTTTGTGATCAAGAACCTCCAATTAACCCAAACAATTGTCATTCAAGGATAATATAATGATTCATCTTCACTCCCAAAAACCAAATGAATTTTATGACCATGTAATCTTATTTTTGTTCACTAATAACATACAACTTCTATTTTTGTAAAACCATTTTCATTCTACATGTTAATTCGTACATTAATACAAGTTAACTCATCATGAAAATCCATGAACAAAACACTCCCAAACAATGAAATTGAATCTATTAACCCATCAAAAGTCCATGAATGAACCAAATAAGGTTATAATAAATCAATTAAATTTATATTAAGTTCATGAATCATTAATTTATAAACCTAAATTTTATTATTCAGGTCATTAAGATAATTTTAGGAACACCTTCGGGCTTAAGGTATGGGTTTTCCACCAGAACCCCCATTTTCATTGGGGTTGATTTTGTTATATACTTATCTCAATGAAATACTTATGTATTATTATGTACTCATAATAAATATTGTATGAGTGTTTTATATATTTTTACCAACTAGAATACTTATTTCTCATTGATATCACTTTTACAAAATCTGAAAACATCTAAAATATTATAGAAATCATCTTATTTAAAAAGAACCATGTAAAATTAAAAATGAATATTCAAATTGTTGAATGGTAATGATGGCGGTTAATTCTATATAGGTTGTATAAGATAAAAGAAACATTCATTTCCCAATATTGTAAGAGGCCTAAAAGTGTATCATCCAGAAGACAAAAAAAACAATCCTTTTAACCAACATTGTTAAAAAGTAAAAAAATGGGTAAAAATTTATTTTATAAACATTTTGTGAAAGGTTAAAATTATTCTTGAAAATACATTCATAAAACATGGATATGGAAGAAATTGGGTTTTGACCGAATTGAGAAATGAAGTCAACTTTTCTTAAAAACCATCTCTAAAAATTTAATTTTAAAATAGAGGAAGATTGCAATTTTACATGAAAAATTCATTAATAGGAGTATAATTAAATTTTTTATTATAAAAATATCAAATAATTTCATTCTATAGAAATTCTAGCATAAAAAAACCCGATTAGAGTTATATTTAAACTTAATGCCTTAATACATTTGTAACTATTGAATCTTAAATTATATGAATCAAAAAGATTAATTATAACATTTAATTACATTAATTAAGAAATATTCATGATATTATATGTAAAGTGGGATTATATACACCATTTTAAGTAAATTATGTGTATAAAAGAACATGTGTATCAATAATGAGAATTTTGAGATGAATTTGTTACCTCGAGACTATAATTTATCATGTGTGTTTTTGTCTCATATATTATAAGATTATATAAATTATTTGTTTTATTAAGATAATTTTATTTATTTTTATCATTTTAATAAAACCATTTAATTCATTTCTTTTAATTATGTGTTTAATTCTAAAATTATTTATGTCCATGTTTGGTGTTTTGAGGATGCATAGTTCATAATTTTAAAACATCCTCAATGTCTTCACTATGGTCAAAGGGGTAATTATTCCATAATTTCTAGAATAATAATAATTAACTATTTATAATTTTTATACATAAATTATACTTTTAAAATTAACCATGAATTATTGTTATAAAAATGAACTACATTATAATCATGAAGATGATAGGAGATACGTACACATGTTTAACATTTCAATTTTTTCAAAGATGATGTTGGAAAGATGGTAATTGTTATTTTATATTTATATAATTTTAATAAAATAGTAAATATTTTATTATGATGCTAAATACACTTATATATACCACACCTATGATTCTGTAATAACAAACAATCCCATCGCTTCACAATGCGGTAGTCTATCATACACACGAACAACATTTTCATGTTACTATGGATGGTAAGGTAAGACAATATATGATATATTAAATTTAAAGAATGAATAATATTTAATTAATAGAATATATAAATATTAAAACAATAATCATAAACATTCTTGATAGGTGATGAATGAAAATGAAATACATCAGTTCAAGTGGTGTTAGACCGTCATTCACAAGAACAATGATTTAATTTAACAGTTGATAGAGGAAGAGATGGATATATATAATTACAAAAAAATAATAATAAATAATTATATAAGAAATAATAGTGTGATTATATTGAATTTTTTAACATATAATTGTATTTAGATAAATAAGAAGTAAAAATAAGGAGCATGGTAAAGATGATTGATTCTCTCATAGGAACCACCTTTGAATATCTTATTATGTACCATAAGGATGGTCTTTTGAGAATAAATGAAGACATATAATTAGGATGAGGATGTTGGGGAGATATTGTTGTAGTATTTTCTTGATCCAAAAGGATTTATATGGGTGAATATATGAGGTGTGTTGGTTCCCTTTTATAATTGAGGAGTAACATTTTTGTAGATACCGAACATTATTAAATTATGGGAAATCAATCTCATGTAAATATCTTAAAAATTGATAAACTGGAATGGTGGAGTATTATTATGATCCATACCTCCACCAAATAAAATAAAAACATTTTAAACATGTTATCCTCTATACCTCTAAGTTTACTCACTTTTACCGTTACAATTTTTTACAATAATAATTTGTTTTGTTTATTATTTTCACTATTCACTATAGAAAAAAATTATGTTAACCTTATTATATGAAAAATTATTCGGATTATAAATATGTGATTATTATTTTTAAAATTCTATTCGAATTAGTGGTAGAATTTGACTTAAAATAAGACTTTCAAGAGTGATAAATAAGTTGTTTTCTGAAAAATGCATTTTTCAATGAAAATATGATTTCACGTTTACTCTAGGAGCAGTAATATTATATATACGAATTTAAGTTAATAAATATAGAAATTTAGTCTATAAATTTTATTTAAATAATTCTTAATTAGGTTTTATTAAAATTTATTAAAATAGACAAGCATTTTTCACTATAAAACGGTTTTATAAAAAATGCGTTTTTAATCATATAAAAAATGTATATTTAAATCAATAATAATAATAATTACAATTTAATTATTGGATTAAATATAACTATAGGATACTTATTTTAAATTAAATTTAAATTACAAAAAATAATTCTACATTTATATTACAAAAAAATTTAAAAAAATTAATTATTGTTTTACAAATAATCGATATTTTCCTCTGTTCATTGAAAAATAAATAATTTTAAAAAAACCAAACGTTTACCCTAAGAAATTTTATATGATGATTTAAAATATTATTTTAATTTTATAAAATTTGGTTACTTAAATTTCCAAAAAGAAATTATAATATATTCTTTTAAAAAGCAGTAAAATCATTTTGAAAGGGAATATAATTCTTGGCGAATAAAATATATTTTTTAAAAGATGGGTTTTTATTAAGAATATATAAATAAAATTTTATTGGAATTTTTTATATTTCATTAATATATTAATAATTTTCATACCCTTTAATTTAATTGATAGGTTATATCTATCACATTATATAACAATATTTTAATATTATATCACAGTTTCTTTAAACCCAGTGTTCCATGTTGACTATTCTATCAAACATAGTGTTCTTTTAAAATATCATAGCGTCACTTTATAATCCCGTAAATAAATTCCATCATTACATTTTTAACTTGTTCTTAGTTATCAAGGGTTTTACATTTGAAAATTCCCTTTCTATAAAACCCACATTGAAAAAAAGGTTATTATAATTTCCACTTAAAATATGGGAATGGAAATACAATAGTCGTCTATAATGACACATGACTTGGTTTCCATGCAGGATAACATCTATGGGAGGTAAATAAATTGACATGACAAGGCTTAAATAATTATAGAGTGTGATAAATATAACTGTTAAAATGAGGGTAAATGATCAAGTGAAATTTAACAACCACAAAACCTTAAACATTTGATAAATTTAATGCCCATTGATTCCTAAAATATTAATTTAATAGAATATTTTTGATTCCAGATCCTTTTATTACTCTTTTACAATCATTATATAGAACACCAAAAAATATAAATTAATTATATCATTTCATTTTTTAAAAACAATTATACTTTCATTATTCTTAGATTAATTGCAACTTACCCTACTACTCCAAGGAATGAGTATCCAATATAAGTTTTTCCCTGAATCATAAAAATTAACTTCTCATAGATCATAATATTCATACTAGAGTAACAAAAAATTACTCCAGTTTTTATTAAATCCAAAATGGTAAGAACATAGTAATATAAGTACCAAAATGAATTTGAAATTATTATTGTCCAAAATTTAAAAATAAATACAATGTCTTATCATAGATCATTCCTTAAATAAATAACCATATATACCAAAAAAGCACAATAATATCAAGATTAATGATAATTTTAACCTAAAAGGATATATCATATCCTTTTACGTAGATCTCCAAAAACAATTAGTACATTATTAGGAAATAATCCTTTACAATAACCCTAAAGGTTATATATATTTTTATTAATTGAATAAAATGTTTCCCAAAAATCATTAATCTCCATAAAATCAAAAATATGAAATATATTTCATACTAACCTAGATGTTATGTAGGCTAGTGGTAGGAACTAAACCATTTCCTCCCTTAATTTGTGGGTTCAATCTCCATGACCTTTCTAGATGTGTTGGGTGGTTGCTCGACATGGACAATTTGATTTCTCAAAAACTTTATCTATATAATTTTTGTAACATCCCAACAAATACAATGAACATCGTCAAAATAAAATTAATCATTAAAATAGTTTATTACCACTAAGTTTTTTGGTACACACTATTTTTCCAAAAAAATAGAATAAAATTAATTAAATATTATTACCTCAACATAAAATATAAGACAAACCCCACATGTTTCAAATACCTCTAAATTTTTTCCTCAAAATATAAAGGAATTATTTCTCAAAGTAACTTTGTTTTACTAAAATAGACACTAATCCTAGGGGTTATATTTCTATATATGTACCTGAAAATACTTTTAATCATCATATAATTCTATAACATAAAAAACAAAAGGGGTGTTTTTCAATTATAATTAAGATCAAGCATAGATTTAAAAAACAAGACCCTATTTTTGGACATGGTCATCAATGATTATAATGAATAAAAGTCCATCATGATGGCTCACAAATAGCCTATGAATTCAGAAATCATATCCCTAAGGAGTGTCAATCTAGGTGTGTATAAAGACATATTATTATGCATCAAGTACTAATAGATTCAAATCCTAACGTTCCCTTTATTGTGTAATTACCCCTAGTTTTAATTGTTCCAGATCGATATCCACTTTTAGTATCCAGGTAGGGAAGTAAAGTCCATGAAACCACTCACTCTAAACTTCACCAAATACTAAGGATATTTTTCTATACATAGTATTATCATTATTATTGCCCATAGGGGTTTCATTAATGATTTATGATCTAATATTCAAAAGTTTAACTAAATATTTTCTACGATACCAACAATAGTGACCCTAGAATTTTAAAAATATTATTAAATGATTTTAAACATAAAAATACCATAACTATAGACCAGTTATCTTGAGGCCTAGTGTATTTTGAAGACATATAATATAAAGCATTAAAAAAATAAAACATGAACTAATTATTTTTTAATTCTCCTTAGTGAGATCCTAAATCAATTTTATCTCAAAAAACTACATAGTATAACCCGAGCAAATACATAAAACAAATTTGTAGGGTAAAAATCCCAATAAGGTAAGAAACATTGTAAGGAATCATAACTTATGAGTCAAAGACATTGTATGATATCATAAAAGATAAGGGTGAAGATAAATATCATGGGATAATAACATAACGAAAATGTTATAAAGAGATCATTCCATCAAATAAAATGTAGAAGAAATATAAAACATGAGGTAAACATATGCCAAGGCTAACTTCAAAGACTACATCACATAGTGGACAAGCTCCCATAATGGATTAGGTTCTCTCTCTAACCCAATATATGCTTACTAATGAGACTTAAACATTACCCAATGCATGGGTGGAATATATAATTCTAGGGAAACCCATCACGTTCATAAAATGTATATGCATTTGTGTGGAACATAAGTAAATCAACCTTAAGTTACAAATATAACAATTACCAGTTAAAATAAATGGGTTTCATAATCCCATCTCATATCATAATGAAATAAAATTTCATAATGACGAAATTTGAGAGAAAAAAATTATGCATGTATTACCCTATAAAATTAAGGGATTATAATATAAGTATATACGTTGTCGAAATAAATCCACAATTTAGAATCTATTAATAACATTAATGTTTTTCATTGTTGATGAAATTTTCCTTAAAACATTTCATTGATTATTTCATGAGAGAAAACCCCTTTCACTTCGAAATATATTCTTCCAAATCAAGAAAATTAAAAAATATTATAGACTAAATTTTCTATAAGAATAACCATAGAAAATTATAAATTAATATTTAAATAGTTGTGTGGTTTTGACAAGGGGTAATTCTATACATGCGGTATAATTTAAAATACACATTTGTTACACACTTATAAAAAGGTAAAAAGCAACTCATTTAGAAGATGAAAAGAAGATTCATTTCAAAATATTTTGTAAAAATTTAAACATGGTGAAACATTTCCCAGATAAATATTTTTTTATTGTTAAAAATATTGATGAAAATATTTTTGGAAAACAATGATTTAGAAGAAAAAAGATTTTTTATAGAAGAGTAAAATGAAGTCATCTTTTCTTAAAAATGTTCTAAATTTTTTTGATTAAAATTGAGAGAAAAATGGTACAAGAAATTGATTATTTTGTATATAAATATAGTAAAATAAAATAAAATGTTTTTATAATACAATTATCAAAAAAATTCACATTCCATAAGTTCAGGCATAAACAATCCAGATTAAAATGAGATTGAAAAATAAACCCTTACTTCTTTGGTAACTTTTGAATCATAACTCCTATGATTTATGTTAATGAATTTTAATAAAAAATATCATGAATTATAAATTATTCACGAAATAATATGTAAACACGAAGTATTTTCACTATTTAAAAGAAATTAGAATCCTAAAAGAACATGTGTTTCAAAAAAGGATGTTTTGAGATGAACTCCTTACTAGAGTCCAAGATTTGTCCTCTATGTATTTAATATCCCATATAATTAACTTACTTAAATTATTATTATTTTTAGTTATCGATCCAATGTTTAATAATTTATAATTAAACAATAAACTTTTTTTACTTTAACTATGTGTTTGATTATGTATCTAGTTATGTCCATGTCGGATATTTTGAGGACACTCAGTTCATTATTTCAAAAAGCATCGGTGTGTTGAACATGATCAAAGGGGTAATTGATCTATAATATATTGAATAATAATAATTAAAAACTTATAATTTTTATACATTAATTATACATTAATAGATAACTATGAATTGTGGTTTTGAAAAATGAACTATGTTACAATTATGGAGAGGGTAGATCATAGATACGCACATATAATGTTTCCATTTTTAAAAATACTAATGGGAAAAAGGTAATCGTTATTTTATATTTAGATAAATATAATAATATAATATTATAATAATATGTATTTAAATACAATTACATATACCATCCATGGTATGTGGTAATAACAAATGAATCACATCACTTTGCAAGGAGATAGTCTGTCGTACAAACGAAAGAAATTATCATTTTTCTATGGATAGTACATTAAGAAAGTATATGATATATTTCATTTTCAAAATTTATTAATATTCTATTAATATCTTATATAATTATTAAATCCATCATCTGAAATATCTATTAGAGGTGATGATGGAAAAAACTTACATAGGTTTGTGAGGCGGTAGTCCCCCATACACACAAATAATGAATTTTTTTCACATATGAAGGAATAGTTATTTCATAAATACAATAAAATTTAATTTTATAATAGATAACTGTGTTATTATATTTTAATTGTTAATATATAATTAGATATGTTAAAAAGATTAAAACAAGAAGGATCTTGGTGAAGCCAGTTACTTTCAATTAGAGGAAACTCCCTTGGATCTTTTATTAGGGACCTTAATGTCGGTATTTTGGAAGTATAAATGCTCTATATGGTGTCTATGGATTTTGGGGAGATATTTTGGTAGGGTTTAATCAACCCAACTGTCTTTATGGGTGTGAATAAGTGAGGGTAGTGGGTTCCCTGTTTTAATTAAGGAGGGGTGACATTTTAGTAAATACCACAAACTATTCTATAGTGCAAAGTAACTCTCAAGACAAGAGCCTCAAAAAATTGAAAAAATAATGGTGGATTTATAAGTCTGATTCACACCTCCACCACTTGAAAAACATGTTTAAAATTTGTTATCCCCTTTATCACTCAGGTTAATCACATTAACCATTTTTACCACTGTAGTTAGATTGTTTTATTATGTTTACTGATAATCATTAACAAAAATTATAACAACCTTATTATATAATATAAAATATTGTGATTAAAAATATTAGATCCATTTCATCAAATTAAATTCTCCTTATTTGTAGAATTTAATATAAAATAAAACCCGTAAGCTCGATGAAAAAGCTGTTTTTTGAAAAATGTATTATTTTATATAAAATATTATTGAAAAATAACATTATAAAAAATTAGCCTTTAAGCCTATGAATAAATTTAAAACAAAATCCATATCTAAATTATACTTATATAAATCATAAAAAAAATTAAAATAATAATTTTTCATTTAAATTACTTAATTTAAAAAAAATAAATGATAGTTGTACAAAAATTGATATTTTTCCCTATTCAATGAAAATCATTATTTTCTGAAATATCCCAAAATTTAACCATATATAAATTATGATATTCTTATTTACAACTTGATTTTAATTTTATAAAATAAAATTTCAATGGTTTTGATGAATTAATTATATACATTTTTTACAAATGGAAATTGAAATCCTTTTTAAAGGAAATATATTTTTTGTAGAATAAAAAATAATAATTTTAAAATGAGTTAATATTAAGAATTTATAAATAAAATTATATAAACTTTTTATGTATATTTCAAAAATCAGTTAATACCATTCATACATACCAATTTAATGGATTGTTAAAACCATTCCATAATAATATTTATATTTTATATCATTGTTTATTTAAATTCATTATTGTGTTTTGAATATAATACTTAAGATAACGTTCTTTTGAAATCTTAGGGTGTTACATATATGATGTAAAACTATAGAAAATGAGAATATATCAGTGAAACTACTTTTGGGGAGGTTTAATATTTCCTATATTAATGACTATATTACATCATGCATCATTTACAAGTCTTTTTTTGAGGTAGCAACAAATTTTTCACATATTCTTCCTAAATTACATATATATTACAAAAATTTACTGACTTTATTATAATACCTAATTCATGTTTCTATTTCAAAATTATAGGATTTATTTTATATTGATGAATATATGGTATAAAATTGATTATATTAGTGAAAGAACAACACAATAAATTGAAAATATATCTTCAATCAATGCATTCAAGAAAATACATGAAAATATGACCACTTTTATTAATCATCTCTTCATCACTATTTAAGTTGAATTAATCTATTTATGAGTAGGTTAAAAAAACACTACTAGTTTCAATAGTTTCTATAGCATCAATAAACACCATATAAATACATAAAATGCAACACTTTATTATATAAATAATTTTAACAATCATCAGCTAAAATTTAGGAAAAAACATCTAATAAACAAGAAGACAACAAATATCAAAATAAAACACCAAATAAAAAATAATAATAAATGGAACCTAAAAATAAATTGAAATATGATATAAAATACGAGAGTGGTGGATATTAATAAGACATCAGAATCTAATCATCCTAACCTCCTACGTAATTCCATATTATCTATTCTATTTTAATGATCCCCAATAATATATCATATCAACTACTTATGAGAGTTATCAAAAACATCATAAGGGTTTAATTTATTTAAAATTTAATTAAAATATTAATTAAATATTAACATAAGTTCATTAATAAATCATATAATAAGAAATAAATTCCAATATTTAAACAATGGAAATAAATGCTAATAATTCAACACATATTTTAACTGTCAATAAGAGAAATATTTCATTATTAGTGAATATAGTATTTTCATTTTTATTTATTTTGAAATTAAAAAAAATTATAATAAATTCTTATATTTATATAATTCATATTAATATATTTATGATATATCATGCTTTATATTCATTACTCATTTTCCACATGTTTTTATTCATTATTTACTCTTAATAATAACATAAAAGAGTAAATGTTGTAGAAAATTCAAATAATGCTATAATATTTCAATCTTATCATTCTAAATATTCAATAAACATCACTTTTAAATGATATATACATTATTTTACTTTTATAGTAAATTTATCTCAATATTTATCAAATTTAGACATGATTTATAGATTAATAAGGTCAAATATTTCAAATTACTTATCAATTTAAATCATGTATCCAATATAGCTATATATATAAAACATATACTATGAATTCTTTAAAAAAATTCTTTATATTAAACATTTTATGTAATAAGAGTTTTTTCTCCAGATGTAGCATCCCACAGATGTGACCATCTAAAATGAAATACTTAATGAAATTTTTCTTTAAAATAAACTCTAAATACATTTTAGATTTTGAGTTTTAGATAATTAGGACATAAAAATAACTAAATAAATCATGTATTTTTCAATAGACGAACATTTTTTCCAAAATATAAAAAACTTCTTAACCCATAAAAAACTCTAAATCTCTCAGAAATTCTCCAAATAATAAAATCTTCAAAACATTTCCTAATTTTTCTATATTCATAAATCATGGGACATAAAAATAAGAAAGGCTTGAGCTGAGACCCTCAGTAAGGGTAAACAGAAGTGTAAATAATATAATATCATAAATGATTATAGGATTAGAATATGGGTAAAATTAATAAATATAAGAAACCTACAAATAGTAAATCATGGATCATAAATCACATAATTATTAATTTAATATCATTGTAATTGAGAAAAAAAGTTTTTGGAAACCTGAGTAAAAAAATTTGAGAACTAAGAGAATAATCACAGGTATAAGGATTATAAATATAAAATTCTCTTGAAATTGAGCATAGAAAAGAAATTTATAATAAACATAATCCTATGGAAATAATAAAATTATGAATAAACAAAATTCCTATACTGCATGTTTTGAATGAACAAGAATCACATTCTTCATGTTGCTAATAATATAAATTACCACTCTTTATGTTGTGGAAGAACAAAATGTGCACATATCATATTATAAAAAAATAAAAATAAAAATCACTTTATGTTATAATAAAATGAATGTCTATGGTTAGGATTCTTATCTCAAGAGATATAAATATTTAAACAATTTAGGGGAGGGAGATATTGGACCCCACCCTTAAATAATACATAAATATGTTTCCATATGAAAAAGTCATCAAATAGATTATAAAGAACCCAAGGAGAGAAAAATTGTGTAAAAATATATATATTGATCGTATCCCCAAAATTAATGTCAGAATTGTAAATGGTATATTCCCAATATTTAATTAACCATAATGAGTATTTCATATGAATGTTTACTTGTTGGTTCATGAAAAATAACTTTTTAGAAAATAATTTATGGACCAAAACATAAACATTACATAATCTTTCTATTTCAACTAGATTTTAGTTCATTACATTGCCAAATATATTGTTGGTTTATATTTTTATAACATTAGGAAATAACGATACATATCAACCCATAATTATACAATGTGGTTACCATTGAAATACAAAGCATTTCATCCAAAACATAAAATTTGGGACACAAAACAACAACAAGATTTATTTGAAGAATATTCATAATATTTAACATGACTTCATTATTTATATTAAACATCCTTATAACTAGTGAATTTTTTTAAAAACATGAGAAGAGTATAAAAATATTAGTAATGGATATAGAAAGAAGTAATGAAACCATTAGTCCTTGAATACATATAAACATATGAAACCATTTTCACAAAGACATAATTCTCAGCCATAAAGTATCACATACTTACTTTGTAAAACATGATATTTCTATAAGCATGGATATAATAAGTAAAACATGAATGTAAATTGAGAAAGTTATTAATTAAAATTTTAACCCTCATAGCTACCATATGATTTGTAACCCTCACGACTATTTTATAATGTAACTCTCACGACTACATTATGGTGTAACCATCAGAGTTACACTTGGAGTAACCATACGGTTGACCTATAAATCAAACATAACCAATTAATTTGAGAGATATAGAGGTCCCAACCTTTTCATAAAAAATTCCCATGAACCATAAAATAATCATAAAACATGAACACTTGACCTAAGCATTCATTTTGAATTTAATAAAAATTGAAATTTAAAATAGGTTTTTTAAAGAAAACATTCATTAAAAATATCATATAATTGATATGAGAATTAATATAATGAATGGAATATGACTATATACTATAAATAAACATAATTATATATTATATAAACAAAATTCATTACAAAAAATAATCTTAGTTCCATATAATCAATGAAGTAGAAGGTTAACCCAAAGAATGGAAATTGGGGTAAGAATTCCCCTACCTCGAGTTCATCTTACTTAAACATTGTTTAAACATCATGTATAATGGTTAAAAGGTGGTTATTAATATTTTAATTAATAATAATCATGTTTATAACACCTTATAATGTTCATTTTATAACGCCATTTGAACCATTTATTAATAATAATTTTTTAGTTCAATTACTTCGAGTGCGTGCTTTAAATGATTCTGATGGTCGGTTTGTAAAGGATTTTCATATCAAATTGTAGATAAACTCCATAAGTGGAATGAATTGTAATTAATATGTTTCTAATATAGTAAATTATTATATAAATAATTTTTGTTATATGTTATGTGGATGAATCAAAAGATAAATCATTAGTGATATTCGTTTAGATCATATTGGTCATTCTTCCATAATCAGGAACATGTTTCATCGTATACCTTTAATATTATGAATATTAATTTAATTCAAGAACATAATTTTGGAAATTTATTAAACATTAAAATATTTTTAAACCATTAAAATAGTTTTAAAATATATATTTGAAAGAAGAAAATGAAATTGAAGAAACAACATCAATGATGTTGGTAAATCGACACATCATAGACGATTGTTTTTTCTTGAATTAGAAGAAAATGAGAGTAATAATGGTGGTGAATTTTCCCATAAACATGATAAAAATACATAATATATATAATAATTTAGATTTAATTCCCCTTGTATAAGGGGAGGTGATGATATTATCAGAAAATAATATAATTAAAAAGAAAACACAAGAAAATGAAAGTGGATTTTTACCTATTGATATCCTCACCTTGAGATCCTTTTTAAGGCCTTTGGTTTTTGTTTTTTTGCGAGACTATCTAGTCTTGGATATGGGAACAACCATGGGAATGGTATTGGGTAATTTATAAAATTCTCAATGCTTGAGAGTTGTGTTAGGAAAAGGGGGTGAGTGTGGTATTTATAGTGGAAGAGAAAGGGGTTTTCCATTATTTTAATCATTAGTTCAATATTTTTGCTCAAGACTATGAATAGTCATGATTCATGAGACCCAAAACTATAAAGAAAGAATATTATTTAGAACCAGGGGTTCTTATATCATCCATGATTCTAGTAATAGTGTATTTAACATATAATATACATATATGGTAAATTACTGTATTTCAGAAATCATAAAGAATTCGAGTATTCGAGAAAAAACCCAAAAAATCACCCTTACCATTTTAAAATGTTCATAATTCTAAAATGATTTGCATATTTTGAATGTAATTTTCAAAATTTTATTAATTTAATTTAAAAAAATTATAATTTATTTGAAAAATAACAATTTTAAAACTATTACATAGTTTATATCACCCTAAAAAATTAATCAAGATATCATTATCTTATAACCTTAAGATAATAAAATAATAATATGATTTACTTTTCATAAGGGTCATATTACTATTCATATTACTATTCATAAGGCTATGTTTCTATTAACCAAAAGAATCAAGTTGGTTCTATCTAACTTCAAATAACTTACTGATCACAACCATATATATCTGTTTTCAGAAAGAAAAATCACTGATGACATAAAATTATGCTTTACAATTAGTTTATAATTATGTCCTTAAAAAAAATTTCATAGAGTCCTAGAATTTCCTACATTTTATTAAATTTATTTGTAAAACCTTGGGGTGTTTCATTCTCCCTACCTTTTGGAAATTACATCCTTGAAATTTTATTTACCTATTAAACAATTGAGGTTATAATCACCTCATTGAATTTTCATATTCCAATGTTTCTTCTTGAATGTGGTCTATCTACAAAACCTTTACCTGGTAGACTACGTTATTCTTTAATACTAGTTATCTTTGATCAAGAATTTGAACAATATTTTCCGCATAAGAAAAGTTCTCTTCTAGATAAATGACTTCTGGAATTAAAACATGATTTGATTTTGAAACATAATTTCTCAAAATAGAGTCATGAAAAATATTATGTAACTGAGATTAAATCAAAGGCAAAGCTACTCAATATTAAACCGGTCCTACTTTCTCTAGAATTTAATAAAGTATAATGAATAGTTTACTTAGCTTTCCTTTCTTACCAAAACACATAACAGTTTTCCAAGGTGAGTTTATATGAAAAACCTGATCAACTACCTTGAAACAAAATCCTTTCCTCCTCTTATCTGCATAACTTTTCTTCCTACTCTTCACTTTACTCATTTTTTGCTAAATCATATTCACTTTCTCAGCCACTTCCTCTTCAAATTTTAGTCCCATAAACTTTCTTTCCCCTAAATTTATCCCAAAATTTTTGAGTTCGGCACTAATTACCATATAATACCTCAAAATATTCCATCTATATACTCAAATAAAAACTATTATTATAAAAAATTCAACTAATGAAATATGATAATCACAACATCCCTGGTAATCCATTGAACAAGTTCGAAGCCAATCAAAAGTCTGAATCATCCGTTCTAACAACCAATCTGATTAAGGAATAAAAGATATAATAAAATTTAATTATATTTCTAATGACTTCCGGAGGCCTTTAAAAAAATTATAAGTGAACATGGGATCATTGTAAGATACCATAAATATAGGAACTCCATGAAACCTAACAATCTCTTTGAGGTACATTCGAGAAAGATATTCCAAATACATAGTATCTCCGAGAGGGAGAAAATGAGCAGATTTAGTCAATAGATCAACAATAACCCAGATTACATTATTACGTTGATTGTAATTGGTACCCCACAAATAAGTCCATGAATATATTTTTCCATTTACATTATGGAGCTGGTAAATGCTGAACAAACCCCTTCAGTAACTATAACTCTTCTTTAACATGTTAACATTTCAAACATTTCATAGTAAAATATACAATATCTCTTTTCATTCCATCCCACCAATAATACTATCAAAGAACTCTGTACATCCTTTTCCTTCCAGGATGAAATGAAAATAGAGAACTATAAACTTCACACAAAAGTCATTTCTTCATCTAAGAATCAAAAGGAACACATGATCTCTTTGAAATTCCCAGAACACGATCTTTAGAAATATTAAATTCTAGAAATATATCCATTTTAACCAATTCATCCTTTTTCTACAACTCTCAATCTTCCTTCTCTGCTTGCATAATTCCATCCGACAAATATTACTACACTGAAACCTCAAACAAAATAGAAGAATTTTGGGCCCCAATGAATTCAAATCCAAAATTAATTAAGTCATTAATCAAAGGGTCGTATTCTATCCATAACATAGTTAATGATTAATGATGTTTTTGACTCAAGGAATCCAACAATTTGTTTACTTTTATGAGATGGTAATTGATCGTGTAGTCATAATACCTTATCAATTCAATCCAACTTCTCTTCCTCATGGTTAATTCCTCTTGAGTGAATATATAAATCATAATTTTTTTGTATGTATATATTTCACATTTCGCTCAGTATAAATGATGCCTCAAAATTTTTAAATCAAAAAACACATCTTCTAATTCCAAATGTTGTTTGGGATAATTTAAATCATGAGGTTTTAGTTTTCTTTAATCATAATAAATAACCTTATTATTCTACATTAGAACGAAACCAAGTCCCCTTAATGAAGAATCATTATAGATGAAAAACTCACCATTTCTGGAAGGTAGGGTCAACACTGGAGCATTCACCAATCTTCATTCCAATTCCTAAAAAATCATCAAATTCATTTTTACATATGAATTTAACTCCTTTTTTGGTTTAACATTGTATGTACACTAGATAACTGTGAAAAGTTTTCAACAAGCCTCTTGTAATATCTTGTCAAACCAAGAAAAATACGAATCTCAGTTATATTTGTGGGTCTTCGATACTCTTTGACAACATTCGTTTTTGTAGGATAAATATTTATTCCATATTTAGACACAATGTGACTGAGGAAATGAATTTTTTGCAACTAAAATTCACACTTTCTGAATTTTACATATATTTTCTTTTCTTTTAAGGTTTGAAAAATGCCACTTTTATGTTTTTGAAGATCCTATTAATATCTATAATATAACAAAATCTCATTAATAAAAACAATAAAAAACATATCTAAGAACTCATGAAATATTCTATTAATTATATCCATGAATACACCAGGTTCATTAGTTAACCCAAATGACATAACAAAAAATTCATAATAACCACATATACTTTGAAAAGCTATTTTTCGAATGTCATCCTCCTTCACCTTTATTTGATGGTACTCAAATCACAATTTAGTCTTTAAAAAATACCAATCTCCCTTAAGCTAATCAAACAAGTAATTGATATGGGGAAAATGATATTTTTAATTAATTATAATGTTATTCAAAACCATATAATCAATGAAAAGTCTCAGGGAACCATCTTTCATTTTACGAACAAAATAGGAGCTCCCCATAGTGAAGTGCTATGATGGATGAATCCTTTATCAATATACTCCTTCTATTGAGTTTTCAATTCAAGAAGTTCCATTGGATCCATTAGATAAGGTGGATTTGAAATTGTCTTAGAATCAGTAACTAAGAGAATTCTGAATTCTACTTCCAATTCAGGTATGATGCTGGGTAACTCGTTTTGAAAACATCATGGTATTCATTTACCACTAGAACATAATTCATCTCAACAGTTCCATTGTTTTCAAAAATATGATAAAGATAATTTTAATTTCTATATTTCAATAGTTATTTTACTTCATAATATGTTATAAATTGTAAGGGTTCATTATTATATACAAACTAGAACTTTCGTTAAAAAAAACTTACTTTTCTCTACAATCAATCTTAGTGTGGTAAAAACAGAAAGCCATCCCATACCCAAAATGACATAAAACTGTAATAAGGGAAAAACAACAAGGTTAATAGGTAATTTTATTCCATATATAACAATATGAATATTCTTAAAATTCTTTTATGATATAACATTTCCCTCTGGTGTTTTAACAATATGTTCTGGTCTCATTTTTTGAGGTGATATTTCTAATTTACAAGAAATTTCCCAGAAAAAAGGAATGTGTAGACCCTATATCAAATTAGAATTTAGAAAAATTTTGGGAAATAAAAAAGTACCAGATACCACTTTATTTGATGTCCTGACATTCACTAACATAGTTTTAAAGGATCTCACTACACATTTCTTCTTAAATAATGACTTATTTCCATCACTCATATCTTTCTTTGGGCATGAATTTTCATAATGACCCATATCACCACATTTTAAAAACATTTATGTTTTATTATTAGAATTAATATTAAGATAATTTTCATTATAATTTTGGGCCAATATATCCAAAAATACCACATTGGAAAAACATCTCATCTTTGGTAAGACATTCCCCAAGAATCTTTTTACTACACTTTTCACAAACTGGAAACTTTACTTTCTTACTATCAGATTTAATTTATTTATTCTTACATATCGCTTTCTATATGGAACTATTCTTAATTTTTTTTTTCAGAGTACAAGTGATCATTCTCAAACTCCATTTCTACCCTATCATCCCATCAAAAAAGTTTCTCATAACATTTGAATTCTTAGGAGGCTAATTCCCTTTGGTATCTTGGGTTCAATCCTAAGTAAAAGAAATTTATTTTTCTATCAAGATCCCAAAAAATATTTAGAGTCTTCCTTGCCAATTGTTTGAAGTTTGGTTCATACACGATGACTGAATCTTCCACATTTTCCTCAAATCATGAAATTTCTTCTCCATCCTAAATCAAACGACCTTAGGAAAATATTTTTCATGGAAAATAATTTTAAATTCACCCAAATCTAAGACATCAATATCCTCTATATCCTTGATATTATTGACCATTGACCACTACTGATGGGATTCAACTTCAAAACGATAAATTAAAAGACTCAACTTTAAATTATCTTAAAATACCATAGTATAAAATATCATTTTAAGTGATTTAATCCATCATTCAACCACTAGTGGTTCTGAAGACCCACTGAAACTAGGAGGGTTTTTCTTCATAAATGGTTCCACTATTTTTGTGTTCCTTTTTGGTAGACCTGGTTGTTCTTTTCCATGAATTTCACCTCCATTTACTTCTTACATCATTTAATCCATTACTATCACAAATTTCTCTGTTCTAGTTCTCACTATTCTTGGCTGTGGATTTATAAAGATTTCATCCTCTTAGTTCTTTCCGACATCAGGTTCCCTATTTCTTCTGTGGAAAACCATTCAGAACAGACATATATAATATGATAAAAAATGGTAATCCTTAAATGATATAACATTTTTACCTAAACCTAATGTAAAATTCATTTATGGCATCATACTAACTCCTAAAGTTATCTAAACGGTGCTCTGATACCAACTATAAGAATCTGACCTTAAACTTTACATAATATAGCTATTTCAACTATATTTCACTTCTTTACATTCCCAAAGATATTTTAGAATCAGAATTTTAGAATTTTAGGTCATAAAACATACATATCAAAAAACAATAATTCAAAATGGGCACCATTAAAACAATATCCCTTTCTTTAAAAACATAAATTTATAACACAAAATAACAACATTATTTCTTTGAAAAATCTTAATAACATTTAACTTGACATAATTATTTCCTATACACATCCTTATAACCTATGAAAAACATTTAAAAACATGGAATGAGAATAAAAATATTAGTAAGTTATATTAAAATATGAAAACAAACTATTAGTCCATGAATACTTATAAACATAAGAAATCATTTTCACAAAGACATAATTTTTACCCATAAAGTATCATATACTTTGTGAAAAATGAGATTTCCATAAACGTAGAAAACATAAAAAAACATGAAGGTATCTCAGATAATTATATACAAATTAAACCCTCAAATATATAATATGATTTTTAAACCTCATGGCTACCATATAATGTAGCCCTGACGGCTACCTTATAGTGTAACGATTACAGTAACCCTTGGAGTAACCATATGGTAAACCTCCAACATAAACATACACAATGCGTTTTATGGGGATATAGGTACCACAATTCTCATAAATAATTCCCATGAACCATAAAATAATCATAAATATTGAACACTTTCCCAAAACATTCGTTTTTAATTTTGTTAAATAAGAAATTTAAAAGAGGATTTTTAAAGAAAAGTACATTACAAATATATTATAAATGATATGAAAATTAATAGAATGAAATTAATATGTGTATAAAAAACAAAAAAACATAATAATACATATTATACTCAGAATTAATTTCTCAAAATAGTCTTAGTACCATATAATCAATGATGTAGATGGTTAACTTCAAGAACAGAACTTGGGTTAAGAATTTCCTTACCTGAGGTTTGTCTTAGTTAAAACTTGTTTAGAACTCTTGTATAATGGTTAAACGGGTTTTATTGATATTTTACATGAGAATAATATTGTTTATAACATGTTATATGATCATTTTATGACATCATTCAACCAATTTATTAATAATATTTTTTTATTCCCATTGTTTTAGGTGCATGATTTAGATGATTTCATGGTCGGTTTGTAAAGGATTATCTTGTTGAATAGAAGAGAAACTACAGAATTAGATTGATATGGTGTCAATATGTTTCCAAAATATTATATTATTCCATAAATCTTTTTTTATATTGTATGAGGATGAATAATTAGATTAATCCTTCGTGATATCTGTTTGGATCATTTTGGCATTTCTTTGATAATCACAAACTTTTTTCATCATATAACTTTAATATTAGGCATATTAGTTAATTAAAAAACATAATATAGGTAATATAATACATTTCAAAATCTATTTCAACCATTAAAATTGTTTTACAATCCATATTTTTAGGATTTATATAAAATTGAAGACACATTTTCCACGATGTCGATAAATCGACACAACACGGATGTTGCTTTTATTTTTAGAATAAGAGGAAGAGGAAAGGAATAATTATGATGAAGATTTCCATAAACAATATAAAAATAAATAATATATATAATAATGTAGCTTTAATGTCTCCTTGATAAGGGGTGGTGAATAGAGTATAAGAAAAGAAAATAATTGAAAAGAAAACAAAAGAAAATGAAAGACAATTTTTACCTCTTGATATCTTCTCATTGAGATCCTGTTTAAGGCCTTTCATTTTTACATTTAGTGAGATGAGAAAGTTTTATGTGTGGGGAAGAGACTTTGGTAGGGTATTAATTATATTGTAAGAAATTATCAAATCTTTAGGGGTTTGAGAGGAAGATGAGGGTTAGGGTGGTATTTTATAGTTGAGGAGAGGAGGGGGTTTTCATTATTATAATCATTCATTTAATATTTTTGATCATGACTATGAATAGTCTTGATTCGTGTGACCCAAAATAGTAAATAAAGAATTTTAATTTTAACCAAGGGTTATTACATCATCCATGATTCTAGGAATAATGTATTTATCATATAATGTATATATACGATAAATTTCCATATTTCACTATTCATTAAGAATTTGAGTATTTTAGAAATATCCCAAAAATTCAATCTAACCATTTCTTGATTGGTAAAATTAAAAAATTAACTCCATTTATTGAAAAAAATTCTAAAAATGATTAATTTAATTTTCAAATAAAATCATACTTTTTTCAAAAAATATCCATTTTAAATCTAAAACTCATTTTCTGTCACATTGAAAAATTAATCAAGATATCATTATCATACCACCTTAATGAAATAAAATAAATTTAAAATAATTATTCATAAGGATAATATTAATATTAATATTAATATTCATAAGCGTATGTTACTATTCATTAAAAAATCAAGTTAGCTCTATCAATCTCTAAATAACTTATTGATCACAACCGTAGAGGTCTGTATTTCAAAATTGAAATCATAGTGGTGGAAAAATAATGATTAAAATCTTGCTTATAATTATAGTACCCCTGGTTTGTGTTATGTAAACCTTTCTTATGTATCTTTTCTCTTATTTTAATTGGTTGGGTAGAGTTTGATGGAGATTGGGAGAGTTTGGAAGGGATTTGAGAAAGTTTTAGAGGCTTTTTAAAGGATCACGATTAGGGGAAACTGTCCAATAGACCCAGGTAATCATGAAACATGAGATAGTGGGACTTCTCACGGTCTGTCTAATAATGTGAGGAGGCCATTTAATGTGACCTTCGAGGTAGTGGAAGTCACACGGTTTGCACACAGTTTGTCTAACCGTGCAAGCTAACTATGCGTGGAAATAAAAAAGTGTTTTCAAATCGGAGCTTGGTCGAGATTTTCCCTAAACCCTCCATCATTCCTCCCACTCGAGCAGTGAAGGCGGTTCTCTTTCGATAAGACTTTTCTCTTAGACCAATCTCATATTTCCTTATATATAGTTCTACCTCACTTCTAGTTTTCTATATCAACACCAATTTCATGTAGATCTTAGTGTTTTTTTCCTAAAATGCTATGGTTTTTCTTTTTGATGTTTGAAAAAGGGATCTAATGTGATTTTTTGGGATTTTCACCTAGATTTGTGGTGCGGTTAAGAGTTGGTTGATTTCACCGAATCCCGAAGGTAGATAGATTCTCTTTCGACTCCATTTTGATAGAACTATAAACGTTATTTTCAATTAATTGGGTTTTCTTTAAATTAATTATGAGTATGATGTGTGATGTTTCTTTTAAATTCATTTTATGATGATTTTAGGAATTTTCGTGAAAACATGATATTACGGTGATATGTTCTTATTGTTGGATTTTAAAATGAAGATTTTAAAATAGGCTAATTTGGTTGATTTTATAAAATGGTTTGTGAACATGGTTTTAAATAAAGTGGAATTGTTTTATTTAATTCCAATTTGGCATGGATGAGGTCCCAAGGGAATTCTGGGGTATGTGAAATGGTTGTTTATTTAATGTTGTGGTTGTGGTGTGCTATGTGCTTACTGTTGATGAAGTATTTGTGTATGAGATTGTGGGATGTGAAGTGCTAAGGGAGTACCACTATAAAAAGGTGATGTATTTTTGATTTAAGTGCCTCCATAAATGATATGTAGCTGGGAGGTACCACTAGATTGGGAAATTTAGTAAAAGGGATTGGACGAGAAGTTCCAATGTGATTGATTACCGGTTTGGGTACATGGAGCTCTATAGTTGTGCTTTGTATGTATGCGGATATGTAGGGTGGGTAATATTGTTCAATTAATTTATGATAAATGGATTATGGATATTTTTGGATTTACCATATATTGTGGGGATTTGGGTGGAAAGTGGCTTGGAAATTGTGTGTTTGGATTGTTAGAATTTGTTGTGCTATTTGAAGTTTTATTTTAACTATTTTTTATAAATGTTCAAATAGTTATATCCTAGTGGTGTGTGTAGGAAATTCATTTGGGGAAAATCTACTAAGTATTTTTACTAACCCTCTTCTTTTTAACCTTGGTACTTTTATAGATGTTATTTTCTGGGACACATGTAGGAGTAAATCATCTCATTTTGCTAGTGGGTTTTCATGATTATTGTTGATATTATGGTTCCTAGATCATGGAGCTTGGTGCAGAGCAATGGTGCATGTCATTGTTTCATTTGGGTTTTGTTATTAAGTATTCTTCTTGGTACTATGATATTTCATTTGGTAGATTTTGATATTTTTTTAAGGTAATTAATATAAAATAGTGAAATGCTTTTTTAATGAGTAACCATGGTTTACTTATAGACATGCATATTGTAGTTAGGTTCGGTTATACCTTGTTTGGTTCATTGAATTATTCTAAGGGAAAATCATTCCCCACTTGTTCTTGAATCCATAGGCATTAATTTCCAACCTTTTTAACCTTTGTAACATCTCTTAAGTCCTAGTATCATCTCACCACCTTCTCAAGCCAATGACCATGGGGTGAGATGTTACAAGTTGTATCTTCTTGTTCAGTCCTTAACATATATGTAACGTGGGTCTAGTTTGGCTTTAACATTGGTTTTCGGTCTTAGTGTTGGCATACACTCATGGAATATTCCTCCAGTCGGGATGATAATAAGGTATATGATTTTTGGAACATGAAATGTATTACATAAAAGGACATAACCAAAAATTTTATGTTGAACTTCAAATTACTAGGGAGTTGGGTACATAAGTGTTTTGGAGACAATTATAGGCATTAGAAACCTCATTATCATGGGTGTATCCTATGAGATGAGCATGGAAATCTTTGTACAAATGACTTCACACTATAATGATTATTTCATTGCGGTATAATGATTTATAGTGTGATATGAATGTGTGGATTTTAAAAAAAATCTGAATATGGATTCAAATTGGTGGATTTGAACTATGGATTAATGTGGTATGTTCAAAATGGGATTATTTTTAAAATATGGGGGATTTTTGACAAATGGTTCAACATGGGAAATGTGAACCAGGGGAAGTACTAGTTTTGATTGTTGCAATGTAAGTTAGTTTGAAATTGTAATACTTTTATAGATAATGGAGTGAGACTTAGGGTTTTATTTATCTTGATTCAAATGGAACTAGGAAGGCATATTAGAGACCATTCAGGGGAGGCTAATAAAAATGTGGTTATACTAGAGACCCAAGTGAACCAAAAGCTAGTTAAGAGTATATTGGAATCTTTTTATGCTCTGGAAAGTGGGAATAATGTAGATGAGCCAAAGCATGTGCATCATGCAGTTTAGTTTCAAATGTTGAATCGACCCACCTTTTGGGGTAATTCTAGGTTAGAAAGGGATTAAATGTGGTTGATCATCATGAATAGAATCTTTTTATTCTTGGAAACACTGGTAGAGATGAAAGTGAAGTTAGACACATACATTTTGGGAGATCTTTCCCTTCATTGGTGGGTGATTGCAGTCCAAGATGGAATGCACCAAGGTATGACATGGGAGGGGTTTTAGGAATTCTTGAATAAAAATTTCTACACTCATATGTTCAAAATTCATCACACAATAGATTTCTTTATAATGAAGTAAGAGAACCTCTCAATAATGAAATATGTGGCTAATTTTACAAACATAGTGTTTTTTGCACTAGAAGTGGTAGGCGGTACATCATTGAAGGAACATATTTTTAATATTGGTTTGAGGCATAAAATTCATTATAAAATAGTGGTACTATGTATATGTGATCAAATAGAAATGGTAAATAGAGAAATAGTGTATGGAAGGGATATTTTTGGGTCTATAGTTTGGGGAAGCATGTTGATGCCCACGTGAAATGTTTGGAACTCTAAAGATCGCTTCAAGAGGAAGAGGGGCACTTCTTTCCGAGGTGGGAGTATAGCTCAGAATTCAATGGCATGATCAGGGAATATTCCTCTGAATCTTCTGAGTAATATGATATGTTTTTAGTCTGGTTTTACAAGACACATCAAGTGGTATTCTACGAAACTACCTCGAGCATGTCATAACTATAAGCATATGGGGAATCTTTAGTGTTATTGTCATAATGCTCTGAGGTTGGGTGTTCATGATACTCTATATAGGTAACAGGTGTCTTATGACTTGACAGGGTAGGGGAACTAACATACCCCTCATCGGGGGATTAATTTTATTCTGGTTGATTCAAGGAAGACTACATCTCCTCTGTAGGGTAATAAAGAGAAGAGTCTGGAAAACAAGCAGTTTTTTAGAGATGACCAAGTTGTGATGGAAGATCCATTGGGACCATCCACGGTATGAGGTACAGTGATTTTAAATTCTACCATGATTCAAGTGTAGTTTGATATGTGTGGTTCCCATTCTATCATTTCTTCTAATATCATTGATTTGCTGGGTTTTACTCTGGAAGTGATGTCTTTTGTTTTAAAATTTCTAACACCTCTAGTTAAATAGAGCATCAAGCCTTTTTGTGTAGAGAATGTTGTTTTATTTTTCTTGGGGTTTAGTTGATGTGGGATTTATAAGTACATTATATGTATTTTTATGATAAAATATTGGGATTTTATTGGTTGGAAATTTTTATATCCCACATTGAATATTATGCATGAAAAATTAGTTTCACGATGGAGGATGGCGTCAAAAATCTCTTTAGAGGAGAGAAAAATGAAAATTTAGTTACAACATGCATGTTTGCACCATCTACTGGCATGAACTTGTATCATTTAAAGGTATTATTGTTGGAATCAATGGAAGGAGTTCAATGTCGGATTTTTGAGCAGTTATTGATCAGTTTCTAGATGTATTTCCTAATGAATTCTCAGGGTTTCAACCCATGATAGAATTGGAGTCTATTATTGATCTTATTTTGGGGACCAGTACTATCTAAAATCCATCTTACCAAATGGAACCAACATAATTGAAGTAATTGAAATTGTATTTGGAGGAGTTATAAAACAAAGGTTTCATCCAGAGTAGTACGTCTATGTGGGAAGACCATATTTTGTTTGATAAAATGGAGGATGAAACTCTCCATCTGTGTGTTGATTATCACAAGATTAATCATTTTATGATCAAGAATTGATATCCACTTCCACGCATTGATGATTAGTTTGATTAGTTGATGGGAGATTAGTGGTTATCTAATATTGACTTGTGATCAGGATATCATCAACTGCGGGTGTGAAAGAAGGATATTTCGAAAATTGAATTCAGGAGTAGATATGGATATTATGAGTATGTGATTATGCCTTGTGGTTTTAAGAATTCATGAGTAGTTTTCATTGGAATTTATGAATCAAATATTTCATAGATATATGGATTCTTTCATAGTGGTATTCATTGATGATATATTGGTGTATTCAAGGACAAGGGTAGAGCATGAGGAACAATTGGAGATAGTGTCAGGGATCTTGAGAGATCATTAGTTTTATGCCAAATTATCAAAGTGTGACTTTTGGTTTCATGAAGTCCATTTCCTTGTCCATGTTATTTATCTAGAGGGTGTCTCAGTTGATTTGGAAAAGATAGTGGCTGTTATTTTTTTGAAACCACCAAAGAATGTTTTTGATGTAAAAAACTTAGGTGGTCTAACAGGCTATTTTAAGAATCTTTTTTGTGATTTATTAGGATCGACCTCACCAATGGAAACTTTGATGAGGAATAATGTTCCATTTTAATAGACTGGGTAATAATATAAATCATTTGAAAATCTTAGGGATATTTTTACATCAACACCAATATTGTTTTTACTAGAACTAGGAAAATGGTACGTGGTATACTATGATGCATTAGGATCAGGGTTGGGGTGTGTTCTCAAGGAAGGGGATCCTGTGGTTGCATATGGCTCATGGTAGTGGAGGTTTTATGAGAGGAACCACCCAACACATGATTTGGAGTTGGTGGGTGTGGTTCATGCTTTAAAAATTTGGTATCATTATCTCTTTGGTGAGAAATTCACGATGTTTATTGGTTATATGAGTTTAAATAATGTTTTATCACTAATAAATTTTATCATGATGAAAATAAGATAGATATAGTACAATAGATGTTTGACTTTGACTTGATGAACAAGACGAGATATGCCAATTTGTTGGTGGATGCATTAAGTAGGAAGTTGTATGCTCAGGTGGTGAAATAGGCATCAGATCAGTGTTAGTTGATATCGGTTATAGCCAACATGCGTTTGGAATGTGGGGACCATGGTGAAAGAGAGGTTTTCTTTCCAGTATAATTGCTTTCTAATTTGGTTGGGTTGGTTAAAGTGGCATAGGTGTCTGACTCCGAGTGTATGATGATAGGATTGAAACTAAATGGCGGGGAGAACATTGAGGGCTAAGAACTGAATATGCATTTGGTTTTGTGTTTTTTGAATAGTTTGCTTATACTAGTGTCTTTTCATAAGCATATTCTCAGAGATTGTCATCATTATTAATGGTTTTTGCATCCTGGAATTTAGAAATTACATAAGGTATTGAAAGCCCATTTTTAGTGGGCTGGTATGAAAACAAATGTTGGAGAGATTGTTTCAAGATGCATGACTTATTCGTAAGTCCAGGTATCACTTAAACGGTTGGCATGTTTGTTGAAATGATTACCTGTCTAGACATGGAAGTGGGAACATATAGCGATGTATTTTTTTTAGGTGTTCAAATAATGTTCAGGGAAAACAATTTCATATGGGTGATAGTGTATTGGCTCAAAAAGACATCCCATTTCATCCCTATTTTTAATCTCATATGGTGGAATATCTATCCAAAATATATATCCATGAAGTGGTAAAAAGGTATGGTTTTTCAGTTTTTATTGTATTAGATGAAGATCTGAGTTTCACATCTCATTTCTTTAAATCCTTGCAACAAGGCCTTGGGACAAGTTGACAATGAGTACGACATATCATCCTCAGATGGATGGGTAGTATGAGAGGATAATACAAACATTGGAAGATATGATACGGTCTTGTGTGATTTATTTTGGTGGGTCATGGTTGTAGCACTTACAATTGGTTGAATTCTTGTATAATAACAGTTATCAGACCTCAATACATATGGCTCTATTTGAAGCATTGTATGGTCATCTATGTCGTTATCCACTTTGCTGGATTGAAACGGATGAGACATCAATGGTTGGACAAAACCTTATCTAGGACACTATGGAGAAGATAATGTTGATTAGGAAGAGAATAGAGATGGATCAGAGTCATCAAAAATCATATTCTGACCATTGTTGAGGACTGTTGTCATTTAAGATGGGTGATCAAGTGTTTTTTAGAATCTTTGATAGGCTTGGACACCGTCATCTTGGAAAACAAGGAAATTTCTATCCATGTTATTTTGGACTTTTTGAGATACTTGAGCTGGTTTGAGAGGTGGCATATAGGTTGGATTTTCCACTATGGTTCTGTGCAGTGAAAAATTTATTCCATGTTTCTCATTTGAAGACGTATTAGCTGGACCCTAACAATGTGATTCGATGGGATTATATTCTGCTAGAGATGGATGCTACGTTGATGTAGGTGCTAGTGCAGGTTGTGTATAGGAAAGATAATGTCTTGAGTGGTAAAATCATCAGTCTAGATGGGGTCTTTTGGAAACATGGTCAAATTTAGTTGGAGACTTGGGAGTGAGAGAAAGAGGTGGTTGAGCAATGGCCAGATCTCTTTTGGCCAAGTTATGGTTCTCTACTTTTCGAGGACAGAAATTACTATGGTGGGTAGAATGTAGTACCCCCAATTAAAGTTATTTAACCCATTTTTATGTATTTTTTTCCTATGTAAGGTGGTTGGGTGGAGTTTGGTGTAGATTAGGAGAGTTTGGAGCGGTTTTGAGAAAGTTTTGGAGGCTTTTTAAAGGAGCATAGTTTGAGCACGTTTAGGGGAAACCAAGCAACAAACCCATGTAATCGTGTAACATGATATTGTGGTTCATCACATGGTTAGTTCATGGTTTTTCTAAACATGTGAGATAACTATTTGAAGCAATAAAAATAACGTTTTTAAATACGGGCTTGGTCAGGATTTTACCTACACCCTTTATTCCTCCTCTCACTCAAGCCACACTTTGGATTTTTGGTTCTCAAGAGTTATCAGAGCTCTCAAACTCATTCTAGAATCAATTTTAAGGGTATTCATGGTAAGGTGATGGAAATTATCTTCTAGTAAGACTTATCTCTTGGATCATTTTTGGTTTTCCTTAGGATCTAGTTCTCCCTCTCTTCTGGTTTTCTAGAACTTTAGCCATTATATGTAGATCTACGGGTTTCTTGCCTAAAATTATATGGGTTGTTCATGTTGATGTTTGGGAAATGTATCTATTGTGGTTTTGGTAGAGATTTCACCCGGATTTGTGGTGCGCTTGGGGGTTGGTCAATTTCACCGAAACTCTAAGGTTGGTGGCTTATCTCTCGACTCTTTTTTGATAGAACTAGAAGTATTGTCTTCAATTAATTGTATTTTCTTGAAATTAATTATGATAATGATTTGTGAAGTTTGTTTTAAATTCATTTTGTGATGAATTGTGGAATTTTGGGGAAAAAGGGATATTTTGGTGAAATGTTCTTGTTGTTGGATTTTAAAATGAAGATATTAAAATTGATTTCATGGGTTGATTTAAAAAAATGGTTTGCGAAAATGGTTTTCAATAAAAAGGGATTGATTTATTGAATTGAAATTTGTCATGGATGAGGTCCTAAGGGATATTTTGGGTCTATGAAATGGTTGTTTGTTTAATGTTGTGGCCTTAGTGTGCTATGTACTTGTTGTTGATGAAGTATTTATGTATGGGATTGTGGGATTTGAACTATGTGGGGAGTACCACTATAAAAAGGGGTTGGATTTGGGATGGAAGGGCCACTATCAAAGAAAAGTGGGTGGTAAGTACCACTAGATTAGGAATATGAGTAAATGGGATTGGATGGGATGTTCCACCATGATTGATTACCTGTTTGGGTATGCAAAATTATATAGTTGTTCTTTGTTTGTGTGTGGCTATTCAGGGTTGATATGTTTGTTCTATTATTTGATAGTAAACATATTATGGAATGTTTATTGTCATTCCCATAGATTTTGAGTATTTGGTAGGAAGGTGGCTTGGAAAGGGTATGTTTGGTGTGTTGGACTTTTTTTCACTGTTTGATGTTTTATATAAAATGTTCTTTTATAAATGTGCTAATAGATATATTCTTGTTTCATGTGTATGGAATTAATTTTGGGAAAACCCTACTGAGTATTTGTATTTACCCAATACATTGGCACAATGGGGCATTTACAGATGTCGTTTTCTGGAAAACAGGTAAGAGTAAAGCATCTCATTTTTCTAGTGGTTTGTTGTGATATTGGGGCGGTCTTGTGGTGCTTGGAGCATGGATCTTGGTGTGGATCCATGGATCATGTAATGCTATCATTTGGGTTTTATTATTGAGTCTTCCAATTGGTACTCTAATATTTGGTTATGTAGATTGTTGAATTGGTTTATGGGAATTGTTATGAAATAGTTGGGTATCTTTTGGTAATCAGTTATCGTAGTTTACATGTGGAAATGCATCACGTATTTATGGTTGGTTATGCCTTGTTTGGTTGGATGGTTTATTCAAAGGGGAAATAGTTCCCCACTTATTCTTGAATCCCTCAACATTAATTTCAAACCATTGGGGCCTTGGGAACATCGCCTAAGGTCATTTAACATCTCACCTCATTCTCAAGTCAATAAAAAAGGGGTGGGATGTTACATTTACTCTCTCATTAACACAAAGTGTTGTTTCATAGTGACTTAGTGTTTCATGAATTTTATTAAATTTATTTATAAAAACATGGGGTGTAACAATAATGTTTTTTAATTTAATGAGTGAAATGAAATTCAATCCTTTAAATGGTTTTTATAAAATGATTTCACTATTATTATAAAAATTGAAGTTATAGATTTCATTCAAAATTCATTTTTGAAAAGATGAAGTGAAAAAATTTGAAACCTTTTTTACATTTAAAATGAATCTCAAACAACTAAACATTTAAAAATACTACAAGATTTCAAAAATTTGATTTGAAAAAATTTACCTTAAAAATGAATATTTAAAATTTATATTGAAAAAGAAATAAATTATTCAAAATGGTGAACTAAAAAATTGGAAAAATTTAATCTTTTAAAAAGAGAAATTAAAAAATTATTCTATAAAAATTCAAATCTCTAATCATAGTAAATTTGTTGTGGAAGATAAAACATTTAATTTTTAGAGGATGAAAAATAATTTCAAATAACTTTTTTAGGAAACCGACATCCCAAAAGGTGTATTATATTTTATTTTTGAAATGAGATTTAGAGAATTATTAAAATCATAGTAAATAATCCATATTATATTTCCAAAAAATATGTGATAAATTTGGTAAGATAAAGATTATGGACTTGAAACAAATATTGAATTAAGAGATAGAGGTTCAGTGTAGATAACAATTTTATTTTTGGTAAGTGAAAAATAAAGTATTAATATTTTAATTTAAAAAGGTAGTATTAAAATATAGATAAAATCAAACATCATATAAATTTTGGAATTAATTAATAAATGGTCAGAAGAATATAAAAGTTCAATAGAATCAATACAACTCAATGAAAGAGATTTCAATTCAAAAGTCCATTACAAAGACAATAGTTCAAGAAGTAAGAAGATTTTTAAAGTAAATTCATGTGATAAAAATATAAATCCAAATAAGTAAAATATAAATTAGAATATAATAAATTCATAAGGGATAATTTACCAACATATTATGAAATATGTTCAAAAAGAATAAATATAACTCAACAGATGAGATTTGAGATAATAAAAACAATTAAACATTGATGATAATTAAAAATGAAAACCTTTAGATAAAGAGTTTTGATAATGTAAATTAATTCAAAACATGTCACAATGGGGGAATTTGAGACGAAAAACCTCACCTTGGTCCTCTTTCGTTATGCACTTGAACCAAATGTCCTGAATATTTAAATTAAGTTCATTAATTAGACACCCAAGAACCTTATTCCAAAATATAACCTTTTATTATTCCCATTGGTAAAAATTCCATATAAAAATATATATATATATATATATGTACGTATGTATATATATATATAAGTTAATTGTGACCAATTTTGTTTTAAAATATTTGTTTTTAATTTTAATGGTTTGTAATTGTTTCAAAGGAGCCGTGTAAATATTTATTACTCATCAATGTCTAACTTCTTAATAAAATTAATGTTACTACAAGGAATAATTTATAACCATTTATGATCAATAAATTTCCTTTCATGAGTACTTTGTTTTTTTTCTTAGAATTTGAAATTTATAATGAGTATTTTTCTGTGAATTTTAACATAAAAATCATGTTTTCTTAATTAAGGAGTAAAATATTATTGTATCAATTTCAGAACCCAAAAATTAATTTTTTTTTATTAATATAATATTAAATTTGTAATTATGTTTTCTTATCGATAAATTGTATACTTTCGTGGAATTATTCAGGTAGGTGGTCAAGCTGACCCAAATATGAACACATCGTGATTAATAAATGATTGTGAGCTGATTAAGATAAAATATCATTATACCAGTAGAATAATAATATCATTTAGTGTTCATTAGTAACATATATCAGAATTAGAAATAATTATGAGAATAATTTATAGATACAAATAAACTTCATAGTATTAATATATTGTTTTCCTCTAAGTTTTCATATTTATAACAATTAATTTTATAACGATTGTTTACCTTTCATATCATCTAGATGATATTTGATTTTAATTTCAATGACCTAATTAAAACCAGAAATAATATATTTATTATTTAAACCCATCCATATATCCATCCTCAAAATGAGTTAATGAAAAATGAAATTTTTTAATTGTGGAGATGGTAGTCCTCACACACACACACAGAACTCACATTCTCATTTTTCTTAATGGATAAGAGAAAATGTGGTCAATAATTATGATATAATTATAAGAAAATAACATAACAATAAGTATATTTATGTTATTATTTTAATATAGTGCAATAAAATTTTAAAAAGAAAGAGTTCACAAATATATATAAAAAAGATAATAATAGGATTGGAACTTATACCTAACTTTTTATATTATATCCCTTCCAAAGGTACATAAGACATTAATGGATGACCATTTCAGAAGAGAAGAACCTATTTATAGTGTGTTTAAAATTTTATTATAGTTTTAGATAATATATGTATGCAAATGGGTATTTTTTTGTGTGGAAGTGAAAATAGGTGTCACCCTTTTATCAGTGAAATGCGATGAAAATTTTTAAAATACCCAAAACACTTTAAAAATGGGAAGTGAAACTAAAGGAAAGAGACTTAAAAATTGAGAAATACTTGAGGGAAAAAAATATGGTTAAAAACACCTCAAAAACATAATTAAAATGATGTTTTTAAAATTTTAGGGCCTTTATATTTTTGGTTAATCAATTTAACTATTTCTGTTTTCACTATAGTATCTTGTTTTTACCTATGAAATTTATCATCTATGATAAAAAATTAAATGACAATTTTACATAATTTTGAAATAATTATTCCAAATTTTAAATAAATTTAATAATATTTAATTTATTATACTGATAAAAATTAATTTTAAAATAATAAATTATAATATATTAAAAAAATTAAACAATATAAATTATGTCCTAAAATGCCAAATATTGGTTTATAAATTAATTTTTTTTGAAAATTATTAAGAAACTAATAAAGGAGATATTTATTTGTATAAAAGGGTTTCATAAATTTTTAATTCATACTTATATACAAATAATTTCATATATTTAATTTTTTTTTGAAAAAACGTTAATTTTTACTATTCATCTAAAAAACAGTCATTTGTATAAATCCTCAAAATGTATCTTAAGATAATATTGAAACGTTTAATTCAAAAATGAAGTTGTTTTTTTCAATTTCAAATTTCAAATTTATAAATTATCCTTTAAATTAAAATACAATATATAAAGGGAAAATGATTTTATTAAAAAATGAAAATGTAAAAATTCCATTTTTTAATATTTTTCATATCAATTTATTTATAATTAAATTTTTAAATAATGGTTCAAAAATATAATTGTTAAATATTATAATAAATTTATAACTACTGTAAATTTAATTTATTTAGGTAATATAGTATAACCTTTTTTAACAAGATTATTCCAAAGTAATGAAATTAAAAATTTTAATCAAAGAGAATAATAATATAAAATTATATTAATTAATTACTATCATTATATCTACTAATGAATATCTTATTCATTTATTTTATATTTCATGGTTCATATTATACAGGTGTTGAGTTTTTTTGGTGCCTTGTGTTTTATATTCTATTAAATATGATATTAATTTAAGGGGAGAAAAATCTCTGGTCATTACACTAGTATGATATTTCATTAAATGGACATATACTGTCTTTTGAACATGATTTATTATACATGAAAATATATAAGCTTTCACTTTTAAAATAAAACATCCAGTTACATAAATTCTATGACATGTTATATAATTATTATGTATTGAACATAAATCTATGCAATTAACATGGCATACAAAAAATTCGTACTAAGCATTATAAGAGGTCATGAGTAATAAATTAGTATGCTTAAATGAGAATTAATCCATAAACTAGATTGAAATGAGAAAAAAAATTTAATATTGAATCATGTAAATATAGGTTAACAAATATATACACACAAAGAATGATCATAGCTTCATGTTTTAACTTAAATAAAATATATGAAAGTGGTGCAAGAACCCTCCCTATTATTCATACTCGGTAAGTAGTTAATTTATCAACCAAAAAATAATATATGATATTCAAGGACCTTTCTTATCAGATCACAAGGGGCATCATACCTAGATATAATATGTTCTATATGTAATAAAATAACAAGTGAATTTGATATGGTTCCATAAATAACTAGATTAAGAAATTCCTTTCAATCACCACAAGTTTGTTTCAATTAAACAATTTATCAACCAAACCTAAGAAATGCTTACTTATTACTAACTACAATGACAATCATATGTGTCCAAAAGATCCTTTATACCACTTTTTCAGGACCCTCACTCATGGAAACCCCAGTTCGTGTGGTAGAGGAGATGAGAGTTACCCCAAATTTGACCTTGAATAGGACACAAGTAGGTAACTATCACCAACAAAACCAATTACTCAAATGGGAGGTATTATCCTCGTAAAATCCTAGAAATTAAAAAATATCCACTAATATAATCCATACATATAAAATCAAGCATCAATATTTCCCTGTCATAAATAATAACTACACAATACATGTGTAATACAATAAGATAAAATGCATGAAAACCTTATAGATTCCACATTAGTTTCTCTAAAATCAATATAAATAATATATATTGGTTTATCATATAAAAAAACATAACCAATATATTTATTGGATCAAAATTAGGAATAATCCATGAGATCAATTTTCAAAAAAGTTCTCTTTCCAGGTGAAATCAATGTACCTTGATTTACATGCATTAAAAACATAACCAGATAAGAATTTTAGAAGGGTTAATATGTAATGTAATATCTCAAATACTATTTAACCCAACTAACCCAATTTTATAGGTATCACTATATTAGTTAATTATAACAACAAAATTAATGTAAGTAATGTGAATTTTGATTTTTGGGGCTTATGATAAAAAAATATGGATGTTGAGAATCCATACAAATCATCATATAAAAAATCACAATGCGCTTCCATAATGTTTGCATTAAAAATTATACCATATCATTAAAATAATGAAATCAGTCATGGAAGTTGGATGCCCTATATCTCAATATACTACAACCAATCCAACATAATCATATCTCCATAAAAGGCGGTAAATCATAAGGAGTCATCCCTTATCCTCTACCAATCATCCTATAATTATCTCTATCATAATCAATTCATATCCACTACCAAAAAATTACATAACCACCATAAAAAGTATAATATATTTAAAATGAAAATTATAAAAAAAATTAATCACCCCAACAACATCCATATCACCACATTATAACCTCAATGTCTCATACTATAATCGAGAGGCATCACTGACCATGACATGACATAACCTTAGGCCATTACAGACCAAGGAGATGTGTACATGTCAATATTTATCCATTAAAATCGATAATATATATTCATGTCTTAACCTTGATCCATTAAGCCAGCATACATCAAAAAAACATGAACAAGAAATCGGTCAAGAATACAATCAAACCATCTAACATTAAATAAACACTTAAAAAACCACATAAAATATTAGTATAACACTTGATAAATTAATGAGTTATATTATGATTAATCTAATTGGATGTATCCACTAAATATGACTATAAGGGAAATATTATTATTCGTCCACATTCAATCATTAACATACCATTTTTAAATAAATTATTTAGTTGAATAAATTAAACCTTTAGGAAAAATACAAAACTTACGACCTCTCACAATTCCTTCCCATGAAATCACTACCCAGTTATTAATAACTACTCAAACTGAAAAACCAATACATTGAATATGACCATAATCTCTTAAAACACCACTTCACAATGACTTACCCAACTCCCGATCATTTCTAACTATTCACTACACAACCAAAAATCGAAAGGAATAATTCTATGTATACGGAATAAATGAAATGAAAAACAACTCTCATGAGGCTAATGATTACACTCCAAATATCACATAATAACCATTCAAATACTAACATAAATTAAAATATCATGAATAAAATGGATAACACCCCAATCATACTCAATTGTGAAATCATTTCAAGAAGATGATGAAGTAGTTGAACAATCCTACTAAACCATAGAAATTCTCCTAACCCCATAAGATCACAATGTTTATCACATATTATAGTAATGATATTGAAAAATATTAATTTCTAAATTATACCTTTATATATATCAATGTTTTCCATGGTTTATTTCACGTTAATGTTAATTCCATATTTACATGGAATCACTATATTCTTCTTATTTCTCATTCACTCGTATAATTTTTGGGTAGATTTATCAAAAATATACAACTATAAAAGAAAATATAATACAAAATAATGAAATCCATCCAAAGAAACAACATATAGTCAATAACAAATTCATCATAAAGGATTAACAAGATGTAATCATATTTTCATATCCATATTCAAATTTTCAAATTCCCTTTATTATAAACATTACAATAATATTTCTTAATTCCCATTGGTAGTCCCATAAATTGTTTTATTGTATAATCAATAAATAATTAATAAGTTACATTAAAATATAATCATACTTATAGTGACCCTAGCCTTTTAAATATAACATTACATGATTTTAAGCATAATTATACATTAGAGTACAAGCCAATGATCGTAAAGTCTAGTGTCTTGGAAGACCGAGTACATAAATCTAAAAGACATGGAACTAAATAAAAAAATTTCTATTTAATATTAATATTTAGATCCTAACATCCATTGTGATAAAAAAATCTGCATAGGTAACCCTAGGTAACACATGTACAAAGAGATGAGATAAATATCCCAATAAAGGAATAACTATAAGAATAAAACATTACCACATGGGATAAAAGGAATTACATGAAGATATAAAAAGTAATTTAACATATGGAATCATAACATATAAACAAGGAATCATATAAATAGGGATTCATAGTAATGTGGCAGCAACATAAAACATGACTTGAGCATCATTCAAGGATAACCTCTAAGACCGTTACACATGGTTGAAATAGTCATGGCTAACCGCCAAGACCATCTCACGTGGTAACACAAGCTAAGGATAATTTCCAAGACAATCACACAAAACATCTCATGAGATCAAATTTACAAATCCATTAGAGCGCTATCTAGGAACACCCCTGTTAACATTTCATGAACATGTTTTCCACATAATGAATAATACATAATCAATATAACATAAAAATAAAATTTATCGATGGATTGAATTGGGTACCATAATCAAGTAAAAAAGCATAACTAATGGGTGTATCATAAAAGTGACCATGAAATAAAGGAGCTAAAATATAAATGGACATTTTAAGGAAAAAATGGGTGGATACATATATCCGGGGTACTGTAGAAGACACTATTCAGTTGTGTACCAGCCACAACTATTCATCTGTTTAGGCTTTCAGGCCACCGGTTTGGGCCTCGGGGAATTCAAGGCCTTTGGGCCACCCAAGGCCTTTGGGTTAGTAAGAACTTTGGGACACCTCAAGGCCTTCAAGCCAAATTATGGCCTTTGGGCCACCTCAAGGCCTTAAATACACCTCTTGTACTTTGGTCGACCAGTAATTGTGCATAAACAATCAGACAGAATGTACAATGGGTGGAATCTATATGGGGATTCAGAGCAGGGGAATTCACCAGAGCAGAAGCTATGCAGATATTTTAGAAATAGAGGGTATGGTATTTCCATCAGGACCAGACTGTGATTGCATAGGAATCCTAGAAAAACAGACATGCGAAGTTGTAGAGCTGATATCACGATGTAGAAGCTAGGAGGAGTTCCAAGTATAGTATTTATATTTCCTAAGACCGTTGAGTCATGTAATATCTAAAACTATAGGGAATATAAGGGTTCCCAATCATCCATTGAAATGGGGGTTATCAAAAATCAATAAAAAAGAAGGCCTTCAGGCCATTTGGGTTTTCTCATATAGATGTGACAATATAAAAGAAAAGTATTTAAGAAATTTTATCATTAAAAAATTTTTCTGTGGTTTTAAGGAAAATAATATAGATCCTTTAACATAGAAAAGTGAAAAATACTTCATATAAAACAAGATGTGAACCAATAATGTTTCCACAATAAAAAAATACTGATTTAATAAAGACAACAGTATCTTAAAATAGAAGATAGAGTGCACTTGAAATTGGGTAAGAACATGGGAAGTTCTCTCAAAACAGGTTTACGTATCAGGTTGTATTGAAGATGGAATCTGTTAAAAAAATGTATATCCCCAAAACCAAATAATCCAAGGGTATTGATAAATGAATTTTTTATATTTACAAATCATTTTTAATATTCACATAAAAAGATAAGAAAACTACATTTTGGTAAAAGGAAAATAATGCAACCTGACGGAACAAAGGAGGATCTGGTAGAATCCCTTACAGATTGTAGACATGGTATCAGGTGTAATTAAGAGGAATTAATGAGAGTGAAATGGGTTTATCATCCCTTATACATTATTATGGGAGTATGGGTTAGGTGTGAAGTCATTCCCCATCATTAGTTATTACACATAAAACTTCATTACACAGAGGAAATTCTTGAATAAAAGTGAAATAGAGAGGATCCCTTACCTTAAGTCTTATGGTGTTTTACACATCATATTAATGACAAGAATAATAATATTAGGTTGATTAATTAATAAAATATTCTATATGCCAAATATTTATTATAACCTTTTTAAGTTCATTCATGACCTTTTTGTTGGGTTAAGTGGTTCAATTTCATTGTTTGGGTCTGTTTTTTTCTTGGTTTTTATGATCAGTTTACTTATTTTCATGAATGGAGAATCGGGTAAAATTGGGATTATTGTCCAGAATAGGAGTTATATTTTATTATTGAAGATGCATAAGTTTATATGGTTGTAAATTTAATTTGGTTACTTGGATTGAATTTGAATCATTATATAAAACATTAGTGATGTCCTTTTGGGTTTATGGTGGGTTTTTGTCACTATAAACTCATTTTTCATTATAATTTAATATCATGTGCAAAAAAGAAGTATAGAACCATATATAGGATATATTACATAATAATCTGGTTCAACCATAACAAAAATTATTTCATGACTATAATTGAATATGGTAAATGAAATTGAAAACACATTGTCCTTGAATGTGGTAAGTTAACACATCTTAGACAGTGTCTTTACTACTAGAATAAAAGAAGAGTAAAGGAAAGATGATAATAATTTATTACATTATCATAAAAAAAAATCAGTATATGTAAGATATTGTATTTTTCATTACATTTTGATGATGAGAGGTAAGTATGGAAAAGAAAACAAATGAACTTGAAAACAAAGTAAAAAAATTGAAAATATGAATTTAACTCTTGAATCAATCATCCCGGAGAGCCTCTTAAGGGGAGAGGATTTCGTATTTTGAAGATACAAAGGGTTTCTGGACGTGGGGTAGGAGATTGAATAATTATTTGGGCTGAATTAAGGCTGGGAACATGGCTTGAGAGTAGTGAAAATAAGAGGCAGGGAGGTAGGGTATTTATAATGGAGGAGATGAGGGTTTTCAAAATATTAAATTCCTTAGATTATTAATTACCCACAAGTCCAGTAATTGTGATGATATCATGACCAAAAATAGTAATAAGTGCATGTGAGTTTGAACCAACTAGTCTAACATCATCAAAACATCATATGTGACCCTATAAATCATGTATTTAGCTTAATTATAAAATTATTATATATTTCTATTCATAAAAATTCAATTATTTTATAAAAATTCCAAAAGTTCACGCAAATCATATTTTGACGTTTAGAATCAATAAATGAAATTCATTTTTCAAAAATAATTTTCTAAATATACTTTATTTAATTTTTAATTAAAATTATAATTAACATGAAAAATAACTAATTTTAGAATGTTTTCAAATTTTACATAAGGTCTAATATAATTATCCTAAAACCAGAAGACATAGTATTTATAACTTATTAATATATTTTAGGAAAATAAATTTTCTTTTAAATTAATTTATTATTTATGACTTTTTAAAATACAAATACTTTTACTAAGGTCATATTATCAATTAGATGTTGTCTAAATTTTATTTATACATTCATGGATTAGGTTACTATTCTTTTGGATTATTTACTAATCACAATCATCATATTACTATTAACAAGGGTAGTTTACTATTCATATGGGTAGTTTACTATTCACCAAAAAATTAGTTTGTTCCAACATACCCCAAAAAACACCATAAATGCAACCGTTTTGTCCGATTTTTGAAATTCAAATCACAAAAGTGACAATATTGTGTTTAAAGGCCACATAGATTTTGGGACAGTACATTCTTACCCCCTGATTAATTTTTTGCATCAAAATTTCATTTTACATTTTAATCCATAAACAGGTGCAAGTATGTTTCCTTCATTGCCTCCTCCAGTTCCCATGTTTCCCTTTCATACTTATAGTTCCACTATAGTACTTTGACCAAGTGGGTAGTCTTGTTTTGTAGAACATTATCTCTATGATCCATGATCTTTATGGGCTACTCCTCATAATAAAGATCATACCCCAACTGTAACACCTGTGAAGAGAGTACATCTGATTTATCTGGTATGTACATCATTAAGAGGGATATGTAGAAGAAATCGTGTACTTTAGACATGGTAGGTGGAAGTCCCAGCCGATAAGCCATAACTCCGACTCGATCATGGATCTCTAAGGGGTCAATGTATATGGGTCTTAGATTTCATTTCTTTCCAAATCTCATGATCTTCTTCCCTGAATATTTTTTATGAAATTCCATATCTCCAACATGGATCTCAATGTCTCATCGACGATGTTATGCATAAATATTTTGTAAAATTTGGGCTACCTTGAGGTGATTCTCAGTGGTCTTCACCTTCTCCACTATTTATTTGATCATTTCAGGTTCTAGAAGCTTCGACATATTGACTTCCTCCCAACATGCTGGTGTTTTGCACCATTTCCAATATCGGGCTTTGTATGCTGCCATTCAGATTATCAAGTGGAAACTGTTGTTGTAAGAGAATATAACCAATGTAAGATATTTGTACCATCTCCTTTGAATTCCATAGATCATGCTCTCATCATATTTTCTAGTTTCAGAATAGTCTGCTCAGATTGACCATCAATTTGGTGATGATAGGCCGTACTGAAGTTCAGTTCAGTTCTTAGAGAATGTTGGAGAGTTTTCTAAAACATGGAGGTGAATCTCCGATCACGATCAGATACAATAGATAGTGGTAATCCATAAAACCTTACCAATTATTTGATATATATTCGTCCATGTTGATCCAATGAGTAGTCATCTCAAATTGTGATAAAATGATATATCTTTGTAAGACGATCCACAATGACCCATATAACATTGTTTCCTCTATATGGCCTTATAAGTCCAGGGACAAAGCCCATTGTGATGTTCTACCACTTCTATGTTGGTAGGGGTAGTGGTTGCATCACCCTCTTAGAATACTATCTTTTAGCCATCACTAGTTGACATACCAAACACATTGATGTATATTCAAAAATATTCTTCTTCATCATATTGTCCCACCCAATGTTCTCTCAAAGATCCTGATACATCTTTATGATTCTAGGGGTATTAGAGAATGTTGAGCTATGTGTGCCATTAAAAATATCGTTCATTATCTATGGATTGGATATTACACATAATCTTGAACCAAATCCTAAAAATCCTTCCTCATTAATCATGAACTGAATAGATTTACCAATTTTAATGGCCTCCACCCTTTTCTAAATTTCTACATCTTTTCTTTGGGCATTTTTTAATTTCCCTATGAGGGATAGTTGAGAAATCATTTGAGAAATGATTGATGATATTCTTCCCTTAATGATTCCCATGTACATTCTTTGTAAATCTAAGAAGATCAGATCCTTTTAAATTATCATCATTGATAAAGATGTAGGCACTACAAGAAAACCGCCGCGAAAAGCGTTTTGGGCCACCATTTCGCGGCGGTTTTAAAAACCGCCGCTAAAAACCCACCACTAAACGGCAAAAAAATTATTATTTTTTTAATTTTTTTTTAATTTTTTTTAATTTTACTCGAGGATTAGAGGCGGTTTTTTAAAAAACCGATGCGAAATAGCTGCGGTTTTGGTAAAACCGCCGCGAAATGAAATGAAAAAAATAAAAAAACACGAGAAACCCTGAAATCACTAAAACAATCATAACTTTTGATCCGGGCGTCCGTTGAAGCGCCACAACCAGTCAAATCGAAGCTCATGAAGCGATATAGAGGCACATATAATCAAAACCGTGAGACAGCTTAAGGTGTGGAAGATATTAAAGTTATAAGAAAGTTGAAAAAAGTTCTCCAAATTCAAACGGCCGTAACTTTCGCTCCGGGTGTCCGTTTGGGCTATACCACATATCAAATCAAAGCCAAAGAAGAGAGATACACACTAATTTGACACAAGAAAGCTTTTGTTATGTTTTTTGACCCCAAACCCCTCCGAAGGCCTCTAAAACCCCGTTTCTGTCGCCGGTGTCCCGTCGAACTTGTCTTCAAACAGACCTAACTTTCGATCCGCGTGTCAGTTCGGCCTCCTCCACCTGCCAGATCATAGTTCGTTCCATGAGCTTCAGTTTGGCTGGTCGCGGTGCCCACATGCACTCCTAGATCATATGTTATGGCCTTTTTAGTGGGTATCGAGTTTGTTATGTTTTTCAATGCCTCGTTTCTAGCACCCGTTCCTCGTCAGCTTTTTTTTAAATGGTCATAACTTCTGATTCGCCTGTCCATTCAGACACTTTCACCTTTCAGGTCGATGATCGTTTTAGGATCTTTGATTTTACAGGTCGCAGATCTAAAACGGACTCTCGGATCATAAGTTATCTCCATTAATGTGAGTCCAATGTTTTTGTCTCTTTATGACCGTTTTGACGGGTTTTAACGGTAGCTCAATTTATTACTGTTTATTTGGGTTTCCATGACCAGTTATCTTTATCAATGGGTTTTTATGGGTTATTATGATGATTATGTTAAATTATTAAGGAGCTTTCCAGAGTTGTCATGAGTTTTCATGCGTTCTCATTCTTTCTAATGCATCATTCTTCATATACTTCTCCATCCTTTTTTCATGTGTTTTCATGATTTTTCACCCCTTATCACGTCTTTTCATACTTTTTCATGTGTTTCTTTTATTATTTATTATTTATTATTTATAATATACTTTAATTTATTTATTATCTATTTTTTGTAACAGGTTATTTATTATTTATTATTTATTATTTAGTATTTACTATTTATTATTTATATTTATTAATTATTTATGTTTATTTATTATTTATTATTTATTATTTAGATTTATTTATTAGTTTTTATTTATTAGTTATTAGTTATTAGTTATTATTTATTATTTATATTTATTTAGTATTTATTATTTATTATTTATATTTATTTATTATTTATTATTTATTATTTATATTTATTTATTATTTATTATTTATATTTATTTATTATTTATTATTTATATTTATTTTTTATTTTTTATTTTTTATTTTTTATTTTTTATTTTTTATTTATTATTTATATTTATTTATTAGCTATTATTTATTAGTTATTATTTATTATTTATTATTTATTATTTATTATTTATTATTTATATTTATTTATTATTTATTATTTATTATTTATTATTTATTATTTATATTTATTTATTATTTATTATTTATTAGTTATTAGTTATTCGTTATTATTTATTATTTATTATTTATATTTATTTATTATTTATTATTTATTATTTATATTTATTTATTAGTTATTATTTATATTTATTTATTATTTATTATTTATATTTCTTTATTATTTATTATTTATTATTTATATTTATTTATTATTTATTATTTATATTTATTTATTATTTACTATTTATTATTTATATTTATTTATTATTTATTATATATTATTTATTACTTATTATTTATTATTTATATTTATTTATTATTTTTTATTGTTTATTTATTATTTATTATTTATATTTATTTATTAGTTATTATTTATTAGTTATTAGTTATTATTTATTATTTATTATTTATTTATTATATTTATTTATTATTTATATTTATTTATTATTTATATTTATTTATTATTTATTATTTATTATTTATATTTATTTATTATTTATTATTTATTATTTATTATTTATTATTTATATTTATTTATTTAATATTTATTATATATTATTTATTATTTAATATTTAATACTTAATATTTATTATTTATTATTTATTATATTTATTTATAATTTATAATTTATAATTTATTATTTATATTTATTATTTATTTATGTATATTTATTATTTATTTATGTTTATTTATATTTATTTATTTAATATTTAATATTTAATATTTAATATTTATTATTTAATATTTATTATTCATTATTGATTATTTATTATTGATTATTTATTATTGATTATTTATTATTTATTATTTATTATTTAATATTTATATCTATTATTTATTATTTATTATTTATTATTTATATCTATTATATATTATATATTATATATTTATTATTTATATCTATTATTTATTTATTATTTATTATTTATTATTTATTATTTATTATTTATTATTTATTATTTATTATTTATTATTTATTATTTATTATTTATTATTTATATTTATTTATTATTTATTATTTATTATTTATTATTTATTATTTATTATTTATTATTTATTATTTATTTTTTATTATTTATTTTTATTTTTTATTTTTTATTTTTTATTTTTTATTTTTTATTTTTTATTTATATTTATTTATTTAATATTTAATATTTAATATTTATTATTTATATTTATTTATAATTTACTATTTTTTATTTATTATTTTATATATATTAATTATTATTTATTATTTGCTATTTATTATTTATTATTTGTTATTTATTATTTATTTATTATTTTTTATTTTTTATTTTTTATTTTTTATTTATTATTTATATTTATTTATTTATTATTTATTATTTATTATTTATATCTATTATGTATTTATTATTTATTATTTATTATTTATTATTTATTATTTATTATTTATTATTTATTATTTATTGTTTATTATTTATTATTTATTATTTATTATTTATTTATGTTTATTTATTTTTTATTATTTATTATTTATTATTTATATTTATTTATTATTTATTATTTACTATTTATTATTTAGTATTTATTATTTATTATTTATATCTATTATTTATTATTTATTATTTATTATTTATATCTATTATGTATTTATTATTTATATCTATTATGTATTTATTATTTATTATTTATTATTTATTATTTATTATTGATTATTGATTATTGATTATTGATTATTTATTATTTATATCTATTATTTATTATTTATTATTTATTATTTATTTCTATTATGTATTTATTATTTATTATTTATTATTTATTATTTATTATTTATTGTTTATTGTTTATTGTTTATTATTTATTATTTATTATTTATTATTTATATTTATTTATTATGTATATTTATTTATTATTTATTATTTATTAGTTATTATTTATTATTTATTATTTGTTATTTATATTTATTTAATATTTATATTTATTTATTATTTATTATTTATATTTATCTTTTTTATTTATATTTATTTATTAGTTATTATTTATTAGTTATTATTTAGTATTTATTATTTATTATTTATATTTATTTATTAGTTATTATTTATATTTATTTATTATTTATTATTTATTAGTTATTATTTATTATTTATTATTTATTATTTATTGTTTATTTTTTATATTTATTTATTATTTATTATTTATTATTTATATTTATTTATTAGTTATTATTTATATTTATTTATTATTTATTATTTATATTTATTTATTATTTATTATTTATTATTTATATTTATTTATTAGTTATTATTTATATTTATTTATTATTTATTATTTATTATTTATTATTTATATTTATTTATTATTTATTATTTATTATTTATTAGTTATTATTTATTATTTATTATTTATTATTTATATTTATTTATTATTTATTATTTATATTTATTTATTAGTTATTAGTTATATTTATTTATTATTTATTATTTATATTTATTTAATATTTATTATTTAATATTTATATTTATTTATTATTTATTATTTATATTTATTTATTAGTTATTAGTTATTATTTATTATTTATTATTTATTATTTATTATTTATTATTTATTATTTATCATTTATATTTATTTATTATTTATTATTTATTGTTTATATTTATTTATTATTTATTATTTATATTTATTTATTATTTATTATTTATATTTATTTATTTATTATTATTTATTTATTATTTATATTTATTTATTATTTATTATTTATTATTTATTATTTATTATTTATTATTTATATTTATTTATTATTTATTATTTATTATTTATATTTATTTATTATTTATTATTTATTATTTATTATTTATTATTTATTATTTATTATTTATTATTTATATTTATTTATTTAATATTTATTATTTAATATTTATTATTTATTATTTATTATTTATTATTCATTATTGATTATTGATTATTGATTATTTATATTTATTTATTACTTATTATTTATATTTATTTATTATTTACTATTTAGTATTTAGTATTTATTATTTATTATTTATTATTTATTATTTATTATTTATTATTGATTGTTGATTATTTATTAATTATTAATTATTTATATTTAATTATTATTTATTATTTATTATTTATTATTTATTATTTATTTTTATTTATTATTTATTAATTATTAATTATTAATTATTAATTATTAATTATTATTTATATTTATTTATTATTTATTATTTATTTATTATTTATTATTTATACATATTTATTATTTATTATTTATATTTATTTATTATTTATTATGTACTATTTATTATTTATTATATATTATTTATTATTTATTATTTATTATTTATTATTTATTATTTATTGTTTTTTTATTATTTATATTTAATTATTATTTGTTATTTATATTTATTTATTATTTATTATTTATTATTATTGAGTTTATATCTATTATTTATGCGTTATTTGTTTTTTCAATTAATATATATAAGTATATGAAATTTTGTTTATTAACCACTTGGCGAGCTTGTTGGAGTGGTATAGTCTTTGGAAAATATGCAAGATGTTAGGGGTTCAAATCTCAGCAAACGCAGAATTTCTTTATATAGCATGGGTATGCATGGGCATGTGCATGTGCATGTGCATGTGCATGTGCATGGGCATGTGCATGTGCATGGGATGTGCATGCATGGATAAATAAAGTAAATAAAATAATACGAAATAAATAAATAAATAAAAAAAATACGAAATAAAAAAATAAATAATAAATACGAAATTAAATAAATAAAATAAATAAATAAATAAAATAAATACGAAAAATAAATAAATAAATAAATACGAAAAATAAATAAATAAAATAAATAAAGAAAATAAATAAATAAAATAAATAAAATAAATAGATAAAATAAATATATAAAATAAATATATAAAATAAATTGATAAAATAAATAAATAAATACAAAAAATAAAAAAATAAAATAAATATGAAATAAATATATAAATAAATACGAAAAATAAATAAATAAATAAATAAATATATAAAATAAAAAATAAATATATATATATATAATTAAAAATAAATAAATAAATATATATATATATATAAAATTAAAAATAAAAAAAAATTAAAAAAAATTACAAAAATAACAAAAATAAAAAAAAAAATAAAAAAAAACCGCCGCTAAAAAACCACCGTGAAACGTTCTGCGACGGTTTTGAAAACCGTCGCGAATAGTTTCCCGGCGCACGATTTCGCAGCAGTTTTTCAAAACCACCGCTAATCGATTTAGCGGCGGTTTAAACCGCCGCGAAACGAAAAAAACCACCGCTAAATGCCTTTTTTGCCGTAGTGATGATCCCTTCTACCTAGAGCATATGACCCTTTATTTTCCTTACCAGGATGGTAGTGGACTGAGAAGTCATAATCCTTAAGGATCTCTATCTACCTTCTCTAGAGAATATTAATCTATTTTTGTGTGAATATATATTTGAGACTATAATAATCAGTATATATCTCACTCTTCTCCTCATAGAGATAATGATTCCAGATTTTTAAAGCAAAGATCATAGTCGGCAACTCCAAATCATGTGTAGGATATTTTTGCTCATGAATATTCATCTACCTTGAGGTGTAGGCTATCACTTTATCATTTTTTATTGGCACGCAACCTAATACCTTCTTTGAGTCATCACTATACACCATAAAGAGTTCTCCAATTGTTGGGAGATTTAGTACTGGTGTAGTTATTAGCCTATTTTTCAACTCCTTAAACCTGTCTTCACATTCCTGAGTCTAGATAAGATTTACTCCCTTCCATATCATCTTGGTCATTGTATTTGAAAACCATGAAATGTTCTTCACAAATCGTCGGTATTACTCGAATAGACCCAAAAAGCTCTGTATATCAGTTATAAATGTTTTCCAAGGCCACTCTTCAATTGCATTTGTCATGGAAGGGTCCACAGATATCCCTTTGATGGAGATAACATGCCCCAAGAATGATACTTCCTCCATACATAACTCATATTTATTGTACCTTGCAAACATACTCTCCCTCCATAAAGTTCATAACACAATATTCAAATTCTCATCATGTTTCTCCTTATTCTTGGAGTATATCAGAATTTCATCAGTATATACTACCACAAATTTGTTGAGGTAATCTATAAAGACACTATTAATAAAATCCATGAAAATTTCTGGAGAATTAGTGAGTCCAAAGGGCATCACTATGAACTCATTATGTACATACCTCTCTCTAAAGGCAGCCATGAGAACATCTTCCTTCCTCAACATTCATTTTGCACATCCCGAATGAAGGTCCACATTAGATAAATAACTAGCCCCACGAAGATGACCGAACAAGTCATCTACCAAAGGAATGTGATACTTGTTATTTTTTGTGATTTTATTGATCTCATGATTATAAATTCATAGGTGCATTGAACAATCCATCTTTTTGATTAAGAAGACTAGCACACCCCCTGGTGATGCACTTGGGCTTATAAAACCCTTATCTAGATTCTCTTATAACTGCTTCTTCAGCTCTTCCAGCTCTATGGTGGCCATTCTATATTGTGTCTTTGATATAGATAGAGATCAAGAAATAAGTTCAATTGATAACTCAAACTCTTAATTAAGAGGATAACCATGAAATTATTTGGGGAATACATCAGTGTAATCCCTCATGATGGGCATATCTTCGAGTGAGATTCTATCCTTTGTCTTGATTATTTGAGTTAGAGATACTTGCTCATAACGAATTAATATCCACACTTGAGACAATGACTATAAAGGTGATTTATCTTCCTCATTACAATTGTAAAGAATTGTAGGACGCATCGGGATATGAAGAGTGATCTCCCTTCCCAACAATTATTGTTGGATTTTTATAATGATAGACAACCCATGCCCAAGATAGTGTCGAACTCCACCAAATGCAGTCTGATGAGATTTTCTGGGAGTTTCATTCCAAAAATGTTAACTCGGGAGGAGTTATAAACCATGGATGGAATAATTTTCCCATTTGCTATTCTCAAATATAACTTAACCTCAAAAATTTGTGGTGGTGTTTAAATATTTCTACTAAACATGTATGATATAAAATAATGCGTAGAACCAGAATCAAATAGTGCATTCGCCATTCTTGAATGAATAACTATCGTAACTATCACCATATCATTGTCTATATCCACCTCAGTAGTAGTGATAACATATGCCCTTCCTTGTTGCCTTGGAGGTTTTTGTTGATTTCCTCTGACAACCCATGTCTTAGAGAAATTGTTCGCATAATGTCCAAGCTCCATGTAGTGGTAACACAACACTATAGGCTGAGTGTTGATCTAAAACTTCCTTTATTCTTCTAAATTAGCGGATTTCTTCCTATCTCATCAGTATTTTATAGCCAGATGTCCCAAATTTCTATATTTTAAGTAATTCCTAGTTCCCTTTAGACAGTTCACATGATACTTCTTCCCAAATATTTACATTTGGGATGATCGATCTTCATTCCATCATGGAATTTATTTGTGGGACCATCCACATTAGATTCTATTTTCCTCTTCTATTCACTGGGCCCATGATACCACTGAGAGTCTCTAATCTCTATTTCAACCTTGAGGGAATTACAAACAATCTTCTTATAACTGTCAAAGTCTCGAATCAGCAACACTTTTTGTAGACTCGGCTTTAGTTTTCTAAAGAAGCGATCCACCATGCTTTCGGTGTTCAAAAAAAAGCCAGAGGTTTACCTTGAAAACCTTGTGATTTTTTCTTCAAACACCCTATTGGAATCACCTTTATTCTTCATGAGTCTGAGGAACTATCTTTCCATTTTGAGTCTAAGGGTTTGAGATAAATACTTATTGAATGTCATTTTCTCGAATTCCACCCATTCCATGGAATAAATTTCCTCCTACAACATCATATTCTTGATTAGTGTCCACCACTAATCAGCTTCCCCATTAAAATAATTGATTGTGAGTATGAATTTCTCTTTCTGTAAGCACTGAATGATACATAATATCTTTTTAATAGAGTTAATACACTATTCCATGAGGAGGATATTGGAAGATGTACTAAACATGGGAGGCCTTTAGCGCATGAAGTATTCCACGATAACATGCTCTTTCATTGGAGGATGAAGGTGTTCCACACGATTCATGTTATTTTTCATAACTTCATACCACTGAGCATGTAATATCCTGAAATTTTTAGCACCCATTCCCATTATATTAGGAAAATCATTAGGGAAATATTTACATTCCATGTCACATTGATTGTTGGCATGTTTTCAATGGTTTCCCACCATTAACTTGTAAAAAGAGAATAAAATAATAGGGATTTAATACTAATATATTGAGAATAAAAAAGAATTTTTGAACATAAGAGGATAAACATGTAAAGTATAATTATATCCCAAATTATGATTCCCTATGTTTCAATCTATGATATCCTTGTTCTATTTCGTAACTCATATTCTTATGGTCTTTTTTCATTCATTAATAATGTTTTGTACCAAGCACACAAATCTACAAATGCATATTCCCTGGGGGTGTCAATAGAAGAGTGTATAAATTCCCATTGTCAAGAACATGATCCCATTCGAGTCTAGCTCAAAAAGGTTTATTTAGGTTTTACCCATAGCTACATCTATTCCAGTTCCACCTCTACGTGTTTGTATCCACACAGGGATGTATTTTAAAACATCCATAGAAGTGTCCATTAAATAAAGGAACTAAAATATACATGGAAATTCATATGTAAAAATAGTCTTGTATCATGGTAGGTAATGTCTTGTATAATTTAAAACATTTATGAAATTTATTTAATAAATTTTATCATTAAAACATTTTTCAGTGGTTTTCAGTAACATACTATAGAGCCTTTAAAAAAGAAAAGAGAAAAATCATTTATATGAAACCAAAATTAAAACAAGAAGGTTTTCAAAATAAAAAATACCGATTTTATATAAGAAATGGTGGATTATAATAGAATAATGAGTTCACTTGAAATTGAGTATGAATTTGGGAAATTCCCTCAAAACAGGTTTTCTTATCGGGATTATTAAAGAGGGAATCACTTAAAATCATGTATATCAATGAATGTGAATGATGAAAGGGTGTTGATAAATGAACTTCATACATGTTAATATAATTTATAATATGAACATAAAAAGATAAGAAAACTTCATTTATGTAAAATGAAGATAAGGCAACCCAAACAAACAAAGGAGGTTTGGGTAGAATCCCTTATAGATTATCGGTATGGTATCAGGTGTAATTGAGAGGGATTAATGAGAGAGAAATTAGTTTCTCATCAATTATACATCATGAGGTAAGTATGGGGGATGTGAAAAATTATACCCCATCATTTGGGATTACACATAAAAGGGCATAAGATAGGAGACATTCTTGAATAAAAGTGAAATAGAGAGGATCCCATACCTTAAGTCTGATGGTGTTCTCCACTTGATATTAATGACCTGAATAATAAAATTATATTATTTAATTAATAATTCCAGAACATATTATACATGTTAAATATTTATTATAACCCTTTTAAGTTTATTAATTATCTTTTTTATGTGTTAAGTGGTTCTATTTCATTATTCAGGTCCGTTTGTTTTCGTGGTTTTTATGATCAGTTTACTTATTTTTATGAACAGAGAATAATTTAAAAGGGGATGGTTTTATAGAATTGGTGTTATATTTTATTATTAAACATACCTACTGTTACATGGTTGTAAATTTAATTTGGTTATATTGAGTGAAGTTGAATCATTATATAAAACTCTATTGACAACCTTTTGGGTTTATTGACAGTTTTTATCACTATGAACTCATTTTTTATTATAATTTAAAATCAGTTATCCTTAAATATGATAGAACCTTATATAGGATTTATTACATAATAATCTAGTTTCACCACAACAAAAATGGTTTCATGACTAGAATTGAAGATGGTAAATGAAATTTAAAACCCATCGACCTTGAATGTGGTAAATTAACAGATCTTAGATGGTGTCATTTCTAGTAGTATAAAAGAAATAGATATAAAAACAATTATTCAATTTTATGATAAAATTATAGTATAGGTATGGTACAAGAGTTTTAATAAAATTTGGTTCATGAGAGGTAATGATAGAAAATAAAACAAATGAACTCGAAAAGAAAGTAAAAGAATTGAAAAAGAGGAATTTACCTCTTGAATCAATATTCCTTAAGGGCCACTTAAGGGGAGATGATTTAGTCTTTTTAAGAGACTAAGAGTTGTTAGACCTGGGGTAGGATATTTGAGTACAATTTGGTTGTAATTTAGGAAAGGAATGAGGCTTAAATGGAGTGAAGAGAAAAGGTAAGGAAGGGTGGTATTTATAGTGGAGGAGAGAAGGGTTTTAATAATATTAAATTATTTTGTTTTTTAATTTCCCTCAAAACTAGAAATAGTGATGATTAATTGATCAAAAATAGTAATAACTTCATGTGAGTTTAAAATAATTGGTAGTACAAAAATAAAACATCATCCATGACCCTATAAATATTGTATTTAGCTTAATTCGGAAGATACTGTATTTTTCAATTCATAAAAAATTTAATTATTTTAGAAATATCCCAAAAAATCACCCTAACCATATTTTGACGTGTATAACACATAAATGAACTCCATTATTTCAAAAAAAAAATTCAAAATATACTTAGTTTAATTTTTAATTAAAATCATTTTTTTACATTAAAAATAACTAATTATATAATGTTTTAAAAATTTACATAAGGTATTATAAAATTATCATAAAACCAGAAGACATAAAATTGATAATTTATGAAAACCTTTTAGGAATGAAAATTTTATTTTAAATTAATTAATTAATTTTAATTAAATATTAATGACAGATAAAAATATCAATACTTTTACTTTGGTCATATTATCAGTTATAAGAGTTCGATTTTTTATTTATACATTCATGGGTGAGGTTACTATTATTTTGGATGATTTACTATGCATAAGGTTCATATTACTATTCATATGAGTAAGTTACTATTCATAAGGGGAAGATACTATTCCCCAAAAATTATGTTTGTTCAAACAGACTCCAACAAACACCCAGACACAACTGTGTGTGTCAGATTTTTGATATTCAAATAATAGAAGTGAAAATACTATGTTTAAAGTTTACATTGTAATTAGTTTTTCATTGTGTTGTGATTTAATGTGATTATATGACAAAATTATAATAAGGGAATTTCCATTGATAAAACATTGATTCTTTACATATTAACTATATATTTTTCTCTATTTTCACCCTATATTTACCCATTTTATTCTAATTTTGAAAATAATTCTCAACTCCCATGGTGATACACAATACAATATCTTTTATATATCATATAACTCCTAAAATAATTTTCATAATCATAACATAATACCAAAGTAGAATATATAAACAAAAAATGGAACCAAACAACATTTCAAGTTACAACAAAATGATATAGAATTAAAATAATTGAAAACATAATGTGGAACCTTCCCCTAGAATAAAATATAATAACAAGGTATGAGGGAGGAAAGTAATAATAAAATAAAAATATTAATCAAAACACCTCCCATGGAAAAATCTTCTCCACTAAACATAAGGAGAGAGTCTAAACTTACATTACTCTTTTGGGTTTATCCATGGTTAATTTATAATTACTAGAGTAAAGAAATAAGTCTAGGATTATTTTATATTATAGGAGTGTTTCTATCAAGAAAAATTAGGATTTCCACCATATCTCTTTTGGAATAGGATAACAAACCAATTTGAATGATGATAAATGAAATCACTCAATTATAGGGCCATAGAATTGAGTTCCTTTATGGGTTCAATGATAATATCCTTGGATGTCTCACAATAAGTCCAGAAACTTAGATTTTAGAATATAAAAGAAGGCTGAAAAATCCCTAACCCCAGTGAATCGGGAAGCACCACATTGACATTGCTGAATGTACATAGTAAAGAGTAATTAAGTTGTGCCCACTATATGTCATTACAACTATCCACATCCAATAACCCACTGACACCATGCATAAATGTTGCAAAAATTTTAATCTAGGGGAAATAAAAACAAAAACAATGAAGGTTATATGGGGACCATGAATAATAATATAATACTCTATGGATCACTTGTTTTACCAATTTAAAACTTACTATACAATATTAATTATCAATAAGATTGAGGAGAAATTTTTCGAGATATATATTATGATTGTAACTACACATTTAAAAGTGGTCTAACTAGGATCATGGAATGATATCCCCTCTTCTCATTTTTTTCGTTTAAAATTACCACCCTTACATCACCACAATGTGGTACATACTACGTTGAATCTCTAAGAAACCAACATGAATTTTGTAATGGATTGGGGAAATTTCCAATTACATTTTCAACTTATATACACAACTCAACCTCACCTTGGCACAATACATCCATGACCCATAAGTTTACAATTTTGGAGATCCCCATTTTTGATAGGTAAATTCTCCATGTAATAAGCCCATAAATCGAGAAACTCATGGTGTGGTGGTATCTACACAGTTAGTGACATAATTTATCCTACAAAAAACACCTTACGCATTAAAATTGGTATAATGAATCTCCCTATGTAACATAGGAAAATCACCAAACCTTTTTCAAATACCATGGCTACTCTAATTTCTTAGTCTATATCACATTCAAAAAAATGGTATGTACAAATCGAAAAAATTAAGCACTATACCCACATCGTGATATTTCTTACACTATGGGTGTTTCATGCTCTATATTTCATCATTCATTATAATATCTGCCTCTATGGCCACATCGTAAAATGTTTCTAGACCACAGTTTTCCAAGGTTATTTGGGATGTTTTGGTTGAAAAAATCATCTACAGGTCTCCAAAATACCTCCTAATCCATAATGAAATCTTCAACTCGTTGAAATATCAGAGTAAGAGTTTGGGAAAAACAAATCCCTTATAATATTCCTGAATAATATTAACTGGCTTTTACTAATAGTTATAATCCAAACTGGCCCATCCATCCACTATTCATATTTTTCCCTCTTTTGTGGTTTCTTCATTAATATTCTCTAATGTATGAAACCATTATGGTGAATTTAAATTTACATTAAATGGTAGTTTATTTAAATGATTATTCATAATGTAATTGGAATAAAATTTATTGTATAATTAATTATATCCCTAATATTATAACATTATTGTTCTAATTCATCATGTGTTTCCGTTGGGATGTAATTGGTAGGATCAGGCAACCATATATTTTTTAAACCTAGGTTTTCACATCCACCATGTAAAAAAATAGAGGTTTACCTTTTGGGTCCAATTTAATTATTGATTTATTTTGATTATTTAATAATATGATTTTAGAGAAAGGTTGAAAATTTAGATGACTACACTCTCAATCCATTTATATCACTTTTTTTTATTCAAACTTACTAATCCATTATTAATTCATTAGTATTAGTAATTATTTCTTATTGGTATGTCTGAAATTAATATCTATAATGGTTACTATGGTTATATTACAATATATAATAGAATACATTTTGATGTGAAAGTTCTTATTGATATATGCCAACATGATTATAGAATTCTACTATATTCTAGTATGATTCATAGAAATATTATTATTTGGAAAATTGACCAACACACTTTTAATATTGTTTAATTTAATTGGTTTCTCCTGATTTAAATTATCATAGTACATCATAGAATTTTAGGATTTTTATCAATGATACAAAAACGCAAAGAAAGAAAATAATAAACAATGGAAGGAATCATTTATAAAATGTTAAATAATAACCAATGAATTATTAGTTCCCTAAAAATGGAAGAAAATCATGGCATATATTTGTCATTAACCTATTAAAATAAAATTTATAATCAATAAGGAAGTGTAGAATAATGCATTACCACTGTCATATCCATGGAATCTATTATAACACTAATTGTTCTTTTCATTTAAATTATTAATTTTTATTAAATTTTTTATGAATTGCGGAAAATGTTTGAAAAGGTAGATTCAGTTAAGGGAAGAATTAAATTAAATGAAATTTTAGTGATAAGAGAATAAGTGGTAACCCATTGATGGATCAACACTTCATTATATCATTTTTTTCCAATATTTGAAAAATAAGTTATTACAAACACTCCAAGATATAATACTTGACCATTGAACACTAACCAATGTATTGATTTATCGGTGATTAAAAACACTATATAATAACTAGGAATCAATCCTCATTTTTGATGTGAATGATCAATATTATATAACAATTTATAAGTTGTTGAAAAAGCACATGCCTCTCTACGAGGGAATCTACTAATTAAAAGAAGTGAATTCCCAATACATTCAAGTCCCTAAACATTAGTTAATATCCTTATCCTCATAATCATGTCACAATTGGCAATAGTTTAAATTATATTCTTATTAATTTTAAAAAAAATCATCTAATGGTTACATGTGAACCCAAACAAGAATAAAACATCAAAAAAACATAAAAGATTAATATCATACCATTCCAAAATAACCTTATCTAATATGGACCATATAACCTATAGAGAATATAGTGAATAAATGTTTTACTCCACTATAGATCCCCCTGATCTATTTCATCGAACAACAGTGATGTCTTATCCTAGGACCTAAGATACTCCTCTAAATATATCTTCATTTAATTGAATCCATAATGAATAATCATATATTTAGGTCTAATCCATTATTCATGATCATTATTAATGATGTTTTATGACTAAAAAAACCATATATTTCCACTGTATTCCTCTTAATAATTAATTATAAATTAATTTATCCATCATATCCTTCTTAGAGTGAATGAGATGACTATAGAGGGAGTTGGGTTTGTTTCTACTATGTTTTTCCATCATTTACTCTGTCTTTTTTCAAATAGAGATTCACATTTGTCTTCCCTTTTGGAAATAACTTTATTCTTTGTGTGACCTAATAGATTACCTTATTCAACCAACAACATTTTACCCTTTCTAGAGATGGAATAGGACTAGACACAAGGCCAAGTTAATCAATTTTTTACCATATTTGAATATATTTGGAAGATCCATTACAGGATCCTGAACAGTTCATTTTATCTCCCTCATCACACATCTCCAATTTTATAGTAATTTCCTCTACACTAGAAGGTCTATTTCCATCGTAGATAATATCGTATCCATTGGTTAAGGTCACTAGGAGTAGTCTCTTTCTTTTCTTTTCTTATTCCTTTTTTAATGAATACTCCCCTATATCAATTCTATTTTTCATCCCATTGATTATTTATAAAAAATAACAATTTCCTTATTGGTTTTCTTCCTTGTTATATGAAGGTTCTAGGTATGATCCACATCTGTAGTTACATTCTCATTGGGGTCATATAACCCTTATTTTTATTTATAGTCTAGTGTTCACTCTAATTCAGGAGTATTTCCCCTAGCTTGCATCTTGTTCCACCTTGATGACACCACTTATCATTCCACAATTTTTTAAATTCACATTTCAATATTACCAAACTATTTATACTAGTTTTTACAATAACTCGCACAAATTTCTCAATTACATCATCTATTAGGGATTCCAAGAAAAATGGTTTCACTATATCTATTGAAAAAATTGTTTTGATTGATTTTAAACCCCTCACACTTATTGCTGGGGTGACCTCTGTACCTATAAAAGAGGATGAAATCCTCTAGTTTGGTAACTTTTCTAAGAATCTAACAGCCCCTAGAAGTGTTTCTAGATCCATAATATTCCCTATAAATATGAGAACATATCTCAAACCATGTTTTTCTAGATAGATCTATAAAATTAATAAATGATTGAGGATCTAACTAACCTTTCTCACACATACCCCTTGCCTCCAATGGAAAAAAAATATGTATCTTACCTTCTCAAAGGAGAAGGTCTGGAATTAATTTTGGTAGCCATAATCATATCAATAAATACTTTCTAATATGCCATAGTCTAAACCAAAGAATTTCAATAGGAAGGATTTGACTATTGTGATAAAATTTCTAGGATGAATTTTCATTCCAAATGCATTCCATGAAAAACAAAGACCTAGACTCATAATGAACATGTTTACAATTTCGATAACATCCTAAAATTTTATTCCATTTTAAATTTAGGGCTGGATTTAATATATCAAACATGATACATATGAGAGTGGGACATGTTGACATAAGTATTATGTTATCCAATCAGATAAATTATCATTACTACATAGTTCGGTGATCATTTTGAGAATGGATTTATTTTTAAATGGTAAAGGTAGACCTAGATGGGTAACCCAAATTCTTTATGAAGGTGAATTATAGTTTAATGGAAAATAAGAATTCTATCTATATAGAAAGAATTTAATTGAATTAAAAATATATAAAGCTTTAGTCCATGAAAGAATAATGTCATCTTCAATCTATAATAAAATAATAATTTTCTCATAATTGAGATGACCCAAAAAAAACATGTTTCTAAATACCCTAAAATTTATTGACATACCTTTAAAATAAATTTCTGGAGGGATAGTGAGGTTCAAATTTAACAATTATAGAAACAACAAGATGGTAAAATTCATTCTAGATTTTTTATTGTGCTAACATTAGTTAGTGAGTGTCGTATACAATGATTACTTTAAGGAATATTGATATAGTAAGAAAAATAATTATTGAATGTAGTTCCTTGAAAAAGATGAAATTTAGTGAGGGTAGTTTCTTGAAGTGATGGATTATCCCAAACATGAGTCTCCAATGGGGTTTTAGTTATCCACTCCCCTCCACCGGGGGTAAGAATTTAGTAGATTCCATGATTATTACACTATCATCATCAATAATTGATTAATTAAACATGATGAAGGCAGACTAGACAACACACACTATTCTATCATACATTTTATGATTTTGAAATTGGGAATTATTATTAACATAGAGTGAATATATATATATATATATATATATAATAAATGATTAATATTATGATGTTCATATATACATAATTCTCCCATCACCCTGTTAATCCAAATTGAGAATAAAAATAGAAGAAATATCATTAAAAAAAATGTACTAAAAAAACCTAGATATCCCTCTTTTATACAAACCAATAGTCTTTTTAGTTCATTGTAGATATATTAGAGAAATATAGAAGAGTATGTAGAGTGATAAAAAAAGAAAATGAAATAACTGAAATTATAGTCTAGTGGTAAAAAAATTTATAGTATTGAATATTTATCCCATTATAATTTTATTATTTAAATAGAATTAGAACCATATTATGGTATTATAAATTAGTACACATTTTACTAGCCCATTTATTATTAGTTTAGGAAAATGTGGATTTTAAATCACACATTCTTCTCCACATCCACTTTTTACAATTTCGATGAATATCATAAATTACTATATTTAATACCCAAAAAGAGATAAATTATATACGAGGATTCCATATTCTACTCAAGGGATGTGGATAAAAGAAATGCGGAATCTTTTCATTTTCCAGGGCAGCATCTATTTATTTTTTCAAGATAAATCTATTCTTTATCATTGATGTAGGTATTGAATTGTAGTGGACAATCAATATGCTATATATATTGATTATCTAGAGATTTTTCACTACCTACATTTGGAATGAAGGTTCTATTTATTTTTTGACATACCATGTGTGGTTGACCCAAGTGGTATCAAATTAATGATAGAGAGCACAATGTTTTTACATCATCATTGGTGAATTTATTTATTGGTTGAAATGATTGTTTATTAACTCATAAAGAATATCATTGTAAGGTAAATTTTTTTGGATAGTATTCACTATATATGTTGGCTTTAAAGAGGCCTTTGATGTAAATTTATTTCTTACAACATCCAAACATCATCTATTAAGAGAATTTCATTGTGTGTAATGGATACTTGAATGAAATTTTCATTGTGTTACCAACTTGAGAAGTGACATGAACAACATCGACCAGTGGATCTAATTTGAGATAAAACATGGGAAACATAAAATTAAAATTTACTTATACATTAGTGATATGGTTAATTTTTGTTATTGTTGCCTTTTTTTGTGAGTGATGTTGACATCGTTGTCTATTATTCACTACTTGTGTCATTATCTACTATTTAATGAACCATATAATTTCCAATTCATTCTTATCCAATCATGAATTCTTCCAATATTCATATAAAAATTAAAATAAATGTATGCCCATAAAATTTTAGCCTAGAAATAAAATTTATTCCTTAAAATAGATATTTTATTCCATATTCTCAAAAATATATAATATATACCAAATTTTATAATATATAGTAAATATCTTTGTATTGGGAAATTTTTGGGGATATAATCCACTAATTATAGAATAAAAATTTGGGAATACTTGTGTTCTATTAGATCACCTCTATATGAAAACTATTATCCTAACTAATAGGAATTAATAAATCTGATTTGATTACTTTCCTATCACAGATTCTCAAGAGCCTCACTCATTATCCCAATAGAAACATCATAATATCCCATCATTATGGACTATATCATCATGGTTCTCTTTTCCTCCACCTACTAAATTTATGAATGATTTATCTCAAAAAAAATATAAACCCCAATGAATGTATCTTAAGGGTTGTGACCTGTATTCCTACATTATGACTATCATATTCCAAAATTCGATATATTCCCATCACCTGGCTAGTAACTAAAATTTTTATTAGTTCTATCTCCCCTGATTTGATTAACTATTGGAGTTATTTAGTTCTTAATTCATCTCAAATTCCGCCATGGTGTTTCATCATTGATTAGCCATCACACCATATTTCTCATTTATCATAAGTTTATAGATCATCACTAACATGATCATGTTTTATAAATTTAATAATTACCCTATGGGAAACTTTATCATTTTACATTCCCAATAAATTTTCATCAAGGTAGGACTTTTCTTATTAAAATTTACACATGACTATAAAAAATTACTATTGACCATCATTAGTGTGATCTTTCTATGACACAAAATCAAAAGAGACAATACATTGATTGGTTCCTCCATTAATAAATGGTGTCTTAAACCTTTCTATGGGTTACCTAACACCCTATCACTACCCTAAGTCAAATCACTCCTCATGGCTCATTGGAATTACATGGACCAACTCTAAGTAGAATGGTAATTAATTCATCCTAGATATCATCATAACATATAGACAACATTGGTGGTCTTACAATGCATAAAATTGTTGAGGGATCAAACACATGTCCCAACTCAAACTAAAACTCACTTTGAAGACTTCAAATTTATTAAAAATGCATCATTACCTTTGTAATGATTCAGGTGAAAAAACCCAATATAATATTTATACTCTAAATATTTGTAATATCCATCCACATTTATATCCCAAATTTCATTATAGGTCTATCATGCCTAATTAATAATTATTTTCACCATCACCTAGTATATAATATATTATAAAATCATTTATACCATATATATTAGAGAAATTATCATTAGGTTGTTACCCATGTTAGTGTGACTCTTGGAAAAAACTCTTATAATGATTCACAACCCCTATATTTATTTGTTAAAAATCAAACATGAGTAGGTTTACATTCTACCGTCCACTATAATAAATACACTATATCATGAGTTTCATCCCACTCTTAATTGTCCACCACTAGAAATATTTCCATATAATTCTAGTAACATTCCTCACATAAACCATTACAGATTCCAACATCATTTAATTGTCCATAGATCTCCTAATTCTTAGTACCATCAAATTACAATATATTTTACATGTGTCATTTTCATCACATGAATTATATTCATACGCTTTAAATTTTTAAGGAACCAACATTTATTGGAAAATACTATCTCTATGATGACATTAACATATCTACCTATCTCAATCAGAACATATAATGAACCACAATCCGATGTAAATAAAATCCACTCGTTAATAAAATAATTCTTATATCATAATAAATAGGCTCTCAAAATTAGTATAGGGACCATATACTCTAGTTGGTTTCAACTATGTATGCATATCTTATGATTATATCTAATATAACCCATTGAACCTCATGAACAATTACACCCATTCAATAGATCTCATACTCATAGGGGTATCCCAATACCCATACTTCCCTCAATATAGTCATCATTACATCCATATTCATTTTAGTGATATCACTATCTAGTAATTCATATCCATGAATTTCTCACAACTAGGTTAGACTAAGTTGAATTCCACTAATACTTTATTGAGTAAAGCACTAAATAAGTTATAATTTATGATAAAAAAAACCAAATACACTTTTTTATTAAAATTTTGTTTCTCAATGACATTTAATCCCACACATTTAAGGTAAACTTACATGCCAATTATGATTCAATAATATATATCTTTCTTCATACAAGGACGATATGAAAAATGTAACTCATAATTATAAACTACTACCGATATCCAAATAAACTAAACTATAAGAATGATAAGAAATATCAATTATCCCTAGAAACTAGATTCTTTGATTTGCACCCATAAATATGCAAAATAGACACTAATACAACTTTAATTACATGTATCAATTAGTCCTGTCTCCAACTACCAAAACCTAAATATTAAAATGAATGAAATAAAGACCTGATTTTATTTTTTTTAATATACCTAACCTAGTTACTTCCCATGTGACCAAATAAATGTATCTAGATAACTCAGGAGTGCCTCTCCATACCCTATAGGCAACAAACTAGTGGATAGGGGAAAATAATATCACGATGGCAGACTGTACCCTCAAAAGTATTATATAAAATAATAGATAAATCATATAAATTATTGAAAAAGTGTTATTTTATTGTAAAACTATGTTAATATGGATTGTATACCATAAATAAAATCATACACGATGATATAACAAAATGTGACTCATACAAGTCAAGTGATCATGCATTTATTGAAGAACACCTTGTGGGCCAATCATATACAATAAACAACCATAAATAAATAAAATAATAATAAGGAGACCCAATTTCATTATACATAGCCACACCATTGAAACATATGAAAATATATATTTAGTTCCTCTATCCCACTCACCTATAAAAGAGACAATATCCTAACATAAATTCTAAATATAAGGCCTTCATAAAAAATAATGAACACATACAAGTTGTTGGGAAAAAACTCCATTTTCCACCACAAAAATTTTACCTAGTAATAACCAAATATATGTGTGGGATATATTAAATGAAGATAAATAATGAAATTACTTCACCCATTATTCCATACAGTAATAAAAATTATACCCCAATGGTTGAATCATACATTCTAATCTAATTAAGGAGTGTTATAAAGATTATCAAGGTTTTATCACTAAAATAGGGTATATGAGTCGTCACCTCTAAAAAAATAAATTGAGGTGAGTGGGTTATATGAATATAATTAAACTAATTTTGAATAATGTATCAACAATTAACAAAATGTATTTGAATGATATATCATCATAAAACTCAAAATAAGTTATGGATGAATCCCTAATACAGTATAAGGTTAATGTTACACACGGGTGAATAATGCTTAACTGTAACACTAAAGGGTAAATGATATATCAACAACACAAATATCTCGGGTGAATGATTCAACCACATGCTACTAAACCTTGGTGAATGATGTATCCACATAATTATAGCAAATGATGATGATATATAATCAAAAATTCCAATTGTGAAATATATATCACACTATAGACCACACATGAATGATATATCACCATATGAAGAGCTTTATATGAATGATATATCACCGTCTAAAAACATTGGATGAACAATTTTTAATTATAAATATAAATTTTGGGGAATGATATATCACTATCTAATATCCCTGGGTGAAATAATTATCACCATATAAAAAACACTATAAAAATAATATATCCACATTAAAAAACCTAGGGTGAATGATATATCACTATACTAAATAATTACTATGAAAAAAATATAACAACACCAATAAATCATAGGTGAATGATTTAATGCTAATCATATATCTGATTAATTATATATCACCAATAATACATTATGTTAATGGTATATATCTTATAGTGAATGTCATATCACCAATCATAACATAGATGATTAATATTCCACCAATAACTTGGAAACATTCAAAGGAAAATTTAATCCCTCGTATTGCCTAGAAAATCCTATAAATAACAGTAGGATCTATGTCTCAAATACTCCAATTATCACTATAATTTATGTAATAACTTCCATTATTCCATTGGGTCGAATCTCAGGTCCAGACAAAACAAATGTATAGAAAATGAATAATTAAAATCATGGAGATTTCTGGATCAAATACGTGCACCTAGATATCACCTATAAAATGAAACATCCCTAGTTTATCATGTTGAAAATTTATCTCTTTTTTATGTTTTGGAGCTCCAATCCCTTATAATGGTAAAATTAGTATTTCCAATAAAAAATGACCTTGGAAGTATTTTTTGTTATTTTTCTTAGGAAGATATATTAACCATTATTCTAAAATTTTCTAGTATTATGATTCAAACACTTTTTTGGGATATATAATTTTTTTATTAAATAAATATTATTTATTCTTTCATAAATGAATTTCTATATCTTCAAATAATATTTTAGGTTTTAAATTATAAATTTATGGTTGATTACAAAACTAATGTGTTATAAACTCATACTAGGTTCTGGGTATTGGGTTGAGGCTTTAAATGATGATGAAGTGATTAACTACCCTTATCAAATCCATGGAATAAAATTGAGAATTAAATATAGAGGAGGTGCTCTACCTTTATTGAATACTGATCATAGACAATTCTGGTTGTAGTGATGATGAGGTATAGAAAACACCTAATGCTTTGGAGATTCATCAGGCGGTAAGGCTAATTACTTTGATTTTCCCCTAATTCAAAACTTTTTTTTTGTGAGGGATTATGAATGATATTGGGATTATTAAGTCCCATGGAAAATTTATTTTTTATGAAATAGGACAATTTTGGTGGTTTACATAATATTTACATCTAGAATCCTGATCACACACTACAGCAGATTAGGCATCTAGCGGTGGTTATAACCGCCGCTAAATGGTGTGGAGGCGGTTTTCAGAAACCTCCGACTAATACGGCGTCACCAATATTTTCACGATGGTTATTTTCATTTAGCGGCAGTTTTAGGGAAGCGTCGTAGCTGCCTCATTTTGCGGTGGTTTTAGCGGCGGTTATAACCACCGCGAATAAATTCATATCCATCACCGTAAAACCACCGCTAAATCTAGAAGAACCGCCGCGAGATGAGGCTGCCACAGTGCGACTATTTAGTGGCGGTTATAACCGCCGCTAAACGTATATTATATTTTACCATTAGTGGCGGTTTTAAATGTTTAGCGACAGTTTAAACCGCCGCTAAATAGTCGCCAACTTTCATTTTGAGGCGGTTTAAACCGCCGCTAAAAAGTTGCCCAGAAAAAAAAAATTACCTGATTCTGCTGCCCCAGTGCCTGAAAACCAAACCAAAACACATATAACAAAGACAACATGTATAATATGACTCATAATGAAATATGACATTCAAGAAAAATTGGGCTCCTTGCAGAGGCTGGTATGAAAAATAAACCCCAAAAATGGATAGTACAATCGGAAGGGAGAGACCAATGAAAAACTGTCTCCCCACCATAGATTGTTTATTAAATTATCATGAAATCATCATCCTAATAACGACTCTACTAGATAGACACAAATAGAGATGATGATAACTAAAATCTTGTAAGAATCATACCTGGAACATACTCTATTATGAAGGTAAAACATAGAATAGATCCACATAAGGTTCTAGTCATATGATTCCATAGTAGCCTGTGATGGAACTCCACATCTAAGAGTGTCTTAAACTATATTCCTCTTCCCCGAGGTGTAAGAAATGTCGAAGTCTGACATATAAAGGCATTCCAATAAATTATTGTTCTACATGTGAACCCAAACATGAAAAATACCAGAGGAATAAAATAAAACCACAAACACCTTTCCAAGTTCAGGTATGATCAGAGTAGGATCTGATGACATAAGTAATTTTAGATCATCAAAATAATACAAACACAATAAATACCATATTTATTTAACCCCTTTACTTGTAATTTCTGTCAAAGGTGAATATACATTGATAAATCTGTGATGAACTATCATTAGTGTACTATAAGGCCAAGGAAGCTTCAAATATCAATGATGTTACCTGGATCTCCCCATGAAAAAAACAGATTCCCCTTCTTATGATAAGCTGGATATTCATGATCAAAAATAACATGTACTAGAAACTCCAATTCATGGACCCAGAAACTATATTTCAAAATAATTTCATAAAAATGGACACTCATCGAGATATCTAGAATCATATTCGAATGCTACTCATATTTATCATAATATTAATTTTCTAATCCCATACTCATGACCATCCATTTAAAAAATGTTCCCCGCTGATAGTACATATACTCATCCTTAACATGGTATTCAGAACTTGGCCTCCAAGGCACCACCAGTTGTCCCATAGATATGTGGTCCCCTACATGAGGCCTACCCACATGCACAGATGGATCATCAAACTAATAAATATCCATACAATCCAACAGATGTTACTTCAATTGTTCTTTTTCCTCACTTTCACACACCTAGGGAATCTTCCAAGGAAGCCACCCATCCCAACTACTGCTCGAGGACAATGAAACATAAATGTGGATTTATAATTAGATTTCATCTAAAAAGTAAAGTTAACCCATATTAATAACCATGAATATAAAATATAGGTTCTAATAATTGTACAAACACCTATCCATAACATGGTATTAAGGTCCTGGATTGCTATGAATAAACAGTTTCCCCGCATACATAAGGTCCCCTACCTGGGGTCCACTAACCTATAAGCCCACAACCAAAAATATATCACATAGCCTACAATTCTTCAAACCTTCTAACGTATAAGCCCACAACCAGAAAACTTGAAAAAATGAAACATTTATCGCCTACACCACATAACATTGTTATTTAAAACATTTAGTCCAATGGAAAGACTTCAAATAACATCTAAAGATTTCATCCCTAAATATATCACATTAGGCATGGAAATAAATTTAAATATCATATTCTAGTGCACATTTTATTCAGTAAATGTTCATTCCCTATCAAATTTTATCTTTGATCATTTTTTTTCTAGTATGAGATTCATTAACATCAAAGGAAGATGTCCCAAGAGCCATAGAAATATGTTTGTGTGTAATAAGGTTATTTCCATACTAGGGTAAAGTTGTAACCATTAGTTTAATTTAAGGTAACTAAAAAATTATCATATAATTTAATATAGAATTTATAAAAACTCAGAATTTTTTTCACAACATTGAGGTATATGGGTATACTCAAGGAAGTATATATAAATCAAAATGCCCAAAATTCATAGATAACCAATTGGAAAATATCAAACCGTACTGACAATACAGTGGTAGATATAAAATATATTTCAAACCCCTAAAAATTTATAAAAATTTAGAACAGGGTTTAACCGTCATTTGGATCCAAGGGCACAAGCATGGAAGAATATTCTAAAAATTATGCATCAAGGGTTAACATAAAGCAACCAAATAATCATTGGTTCACTCTGAAAATGATGTATAAATTATATTTTTATATAGAATCCATTAACCAAATCTATGTCACTTTATCTTATGCCCATGTATTAGCTACACTTGACTTAATTAATAAGTAGTATATATTATTGAAAAATGAATTCATTGTAGTAGATTTCTAACAGTTTCTATTAGTTCAGAATAAATGCAGTATATATGTTAGTCAGGGGAAATGAATATGACATGAAAAAATTCAGTATTTCTGGTTGCAATGATTTTATAAAAATAGTGGTGATTGAAAATAGAAAACACATACCTGATTAGAAGAAATACTACAAGATTGTTGTAACTTACCCAGTTTTAGTGTTCCAAGAAACTCCAAATTTACCTCCATTGTGTCATCATGTAAATAAAATGATATACCATGATATACAATAGAAATTCACATGATCAAATGATCTACAATAGAATTTTATAGGATCAAAAGAAGTGCACATGATCAAAATACTGGGAAATGCACATGATCAAAATACTAGGAACTATACATCATCAACATAACATAGAGATTATGGTCATCATCTAAAAGAGAAATGAATATCTAAGAATGGAATAGTAAATTATATACATTATATCATCATCTAAATCAAATGATCTACAACAGTACTGCCCATGATCATCATAGACATCAAATAGATGGTCATGTGAGTGTAGGAATTGATGTAAACATGATGAACATCTTAGAAAAATAGTTTTATTTATTATTTCTTTTGGTTGGGAAGTTTTAGTGTGAACATGAATTCACATTAGGGAGAGTGAGAATGGTCTATTAGATTTAATTAACCACAAATATCTATATTTTTGGACGAACCATCATGTCAATACTCTTTTACTCAAACCTGTAGTATTTGTTGGTTAATACCAAGGATTGAGTGACTTGATGTATCTATAACACAATTGTAAAATGAATATTATCAAAATGTGGACTATGTTTTGTAAAAAATTACAATTGAGAAAGTAAAAAACAGTATCTATTCTTGCATCTTCCAATTCTGATTTTGCAGATTTTGGATGCAAAATTCATGAGCTTTCGAATGATTATCACAGATGTTCATCAACAAATGTTTCAGATTGATATCCATTTTTGCTTCACAAATGTTTTGTTTTTCTTCAAATTGATGGGGACTTATAAGGATGGCTATATTTGCAAGAGGTAAAGACAAAACAGTTGCTTCAAAATACCAAAATAGAAGACATAAATATTGTTTATAAGTGGTAGGAATAGGCACAAAACAGTAGCTTCAGAAAACACCTACCTTTTGAGATACATGCTCCAATACATAGCAAAAATTAGTTTGCCAGATATTGGAAGAACAAACAGAAACAGCCAGTGAAAAGGAGTAATAGAATACTATGAAAGTACTGAAAAACAATGGAGTATAATACTTCTTATCATCAATTTGGCCAATATCAAAGATGGAAAATGGTCAAAAAGAGAACAGAACATATGGTGGAACATAGGAATGCCATATAGAAGCAAAAATGCAGACAAAAAGAAACCCATTTCATTGAAATACCCAAACTAAATTCAATGATCTCCTCTTAAAGTATCCAAAATTAAGGATTATATCAACTGAATAGAAAATGGAAATCCATACCAGAATAAACCTTTGACAGTGCAGGAGTTTCCATAAGTTCTATGTTCATCCTTACTGACAATATAAGGGCATCAATTCCAAAGGAATCTCATAAAGAGGATGATTGAGGTATATTGTGTACCTGATAAAGAGTAGGAACCAACTCAAAATGAAAAACCTTCTGAAGAGATAAAATGGAGTTTTAAGTCAATAACAGTTTAAACATATATACAGTTAAAACACATATACATTTTCTTCCCACATAATTGGGAAGATATATAATTCACATAGCCACCAATAACTGGATCAATATAATGAAAGTGAATAGAAACACATAATAGTCAATAGAAGATTATGTTAATCATGTTTCTATAATTGTGATTTCAGGTCGGCAATACTGGAAAATGGATCATAGATAAACAATGAAAATGTACTCGAACACATATAAAAAAGGAATACAATATAAAATGCACACAGAATTATTATATGGGCTTTTATTAACACATATACATATGGAGAATGAAATGTTTTATTCCACATATGTATGGTATTATACCATACAGTTAACATGAATACAAAGTTCAAACAAATATGCCGTATTTAATGTTAACTGAAGGGGTGAGACATAATGAAACCTAGTCAAGAGATATTATAACATGTTAAGTCAGACTAATAGTGGTATAATGTCACTATATTGAGTTTTTCAGAGATGAAAAAATTGGAAACATAAGGTAACATACTGCAGGGGTGAAGATAGATATCATACCTTGGATATTATTTCATGACCAAAATGTCATTCGAGGTGTCCATGGGTTTTTCAGTGATCTATATAATGTTCTACTTGAGGTCATATTTCAGTTTTGCAAGCAGATGAGAAATGAACAAAAAATTACAAAAGTATCATCTACCTCATACAAATTTAATGAAACAGAAATGCTATTGTATTGAATTTTCATACTGAATTCCAAAACATTTATGCTGAAATTACCTGGAAGCAGATGACTGTCAGAACAGAGGATCACTTCCCATCTTTACGACACAATACATGTAGTCATTACATATTCTTATCGTCGTAATCACGATATCTCGTAAAACAATTAGATAAAATTGAAACAACACAGTAAACATTTAATGATGAATACATGGTGAGAAAATGTGATTCTATGCATAACGTCCATATAAGGAACCTACATTATCCTTGGAAAACTAAATACAGAACATATAGCCCAGTTTTTAACAATGTCTACTATGAGTAATAAAAACTTAAAATAATGCATTACATTGTCTACCATTAAAAACCTCCACCATTATCGTTTTCCACAATTAGTAATGACCAACATAATGACAAATAATTTATCAATGAAAACTGATACAAAAGATTAATTCATGAAGTACGTCGAGCATGTCATGAAAACCGTCCAGCATTATAATTTCCCTGCATGAATATCATCCAACATGTTAATTTTATAATAAACTTGAAGATAATTCATATAGAAACGTTCTCCATGATAAATTTCAAATACAAAAATATTCAGATCATTGTGTATTGCACTTAAATTTGGAAATCAAATGAATGAAAACCAATTAAACAACCACTAAGTATTCTTACCTAGATAGTAGAGCAGAAAATCTTAATCTAATTATAACAAAATTATTAAATTTAAATACATCTAAAAACTAACTGTATGCCTGGAAACAAAAAATAAAAACAGAATACATGTTTTTTATTTCAACTAAACTATCTGAAACAGAACACATGTTTTGTTATCTATAAATAAGAACATAAAAAATAAAAAAACATGTAACATTTCAACTATTGATATAAAAATAGAAATATATTTTCAATTGAAAAGAAAACCCAAAAACAAAAGTTTACTTCAACAATAAAATATCACACCTAATCAATAGAAACTTAACTATATGTGGAATTACCTATGTAGGGGTATTAAATTTTTTGGTAACACCATGTGGGTCTGTCAACAATGGAATAGTTTAATGATATCCAGCAGAATGAGACTTCACCAACTGCAAAATATTATTCATCATAATGAAAAGAAAGTTAAAGAATGAAGATAACGCGTGGATGGATGTTCCAATTCAAGAATTAATAGTGTTGTGGAAACACCTATGAAAATCCCAATCACAGCCCACCTAGAAGTTTTAATCATCTCCTTTGATTTTCCAAATATTATTACCGAAATGAAAGAAAACATAAAAACAATTCTTATATTCAATAATAGAATACCAATTTTAAAACATAATATATCATATTAATATCAGTAAATTTTAAAATACAAATTACTGGTACATCCATTATAATGTAATATAAGTAACAGAATTGATGGAATTGGGAAACTAATCAATAACGAAACATGTTAGCCTAACGGTTTCTTAAAGAAATAGCCATAAGGAATTTGAACAATTATAATAATTAGAAATATCAATTCATGTACTTACAATAAATGTTCTATATCGGAGGAAAAAAATTAGAAGTGTTAGATGTAATAGGTTGTGATAGAACCCAAAAACAGAATCTCTTTCAATTACACAAAAGAATGAATTTTAGGGATCATTCCCGTGGATCTCTTACTCTAGAAGAATCCTCAATTTCTCTATCAATGAAACCTTGAATGGATTATCATTCATTTGAATAGTTTGAGATCAATTTCATAGTACAAAACATCTCCCTCATCATTGACATAGAGATTGTTTTGAAATCTTCTAAACAAATATTGAAGCATGTACCTTTTGATGGATCATTGTTTTTTGGGGTCCATGTTTTTGATCCAACCATAGCCATGGGCAAGCATTGCGAGTCCCCTCCTGAAGATAAGTCCAATGATGTTCAAACTCTAATGAAACCAAGAAAGGAGTTGTGGGTGAACCTTGAGTCATGAACAATTATAATATTTATAACCACCCTATTGAGTTTCATAATCTTAGACCCACATACACACACACCTCCCCCTAGAACCAACACCCCCTCTCCCCCTTGCTCCAGCCCCTCTATCAACTTATAACATCCAAATAATTGTACACGTGGATCATGGAAATGCCAGAATTAGTAGATATAGTAGATGATTAAAATAAGAAGTAATCCATATCATCAATTGTCAATCAATAAGATTCAATGCATAGTAAATGATAAAAACAAAAAATAAAGACATAAAAAGAAACATCAGAAATCAAACAATTTATTCCTAAATGATGTATATCACACTCGAGAAATCAAGACATACAACTACTCAGTAGGATAATCAAACAATTTATTCCAAAATGATGTATATTGCACTCAAGAAATCAATACTTAAAAAGAAACATCAGAAATCAATAAAATGCATAAAAGGAAAATGAGAAATCAAGGAAATTTTAGGACATGAAAATGTGTGGTGGCAACTATGTGCCACAAATGTTACATATACAAACCAACTATTTTCATATTACAAATCATCAATACAACTACTCAGGGTCTGATGATGCATTATCACCCTCTCCACCTTCATCTCCACTTTGTGATGTCACCTGTAAGAACATTATATTGAAAATTAAATACGATTGCATATTTATATTAAAACTTTAAACCAATGAAAGTTAGAAAACTAAATGATTTTGATTTTTTGTGATTTACATGCATACCACCAATCGATGCACTACCACCAGGGGAATATCTTCTCATCTGCTGACGTATTTCAATCAACTCTTTCTGCAATGCAGATATCTGATCCCCCTACTGGTGAACTGTGCTTCGTAAAGAAACAATCTCTCTCTTATCATCTCCGGGTATGGGATGACTAAAGTCAGGAGTAGATGCAGCTGCTATCCCTGATGGCCTGCTAAAAATATCAGATGGTACGGGTCCCAAACCCATCCCGCGCACTCTCCCAGCATGCTCCTTCCCAAGGACCTGAGCAACCGAGTCATTCTGGGAGACGGAGTAGGACTGCACAGGATTGGCATCCCATAGCTCTTTAATTTTTACCTATAAATCAAATATAAAAATATATTAACATAGTAAAAACTGATAATAAGTTATTATGATGAAAAATTGACTTCATACCCCAACTTCTTTAGCAGGCTCGTTAACAAAACTTCCATCTGATTTCTTATGAACATCCAACCACAGTTCAGTCCTGGATGCTTCATTCCCTAAACTCTGTGACTACATTAGACAAAGATAAATCAACAATTCAATATATTAAACAGACAATATTTTCTTATAAATATTTAAACTAATTAAAAGATTACCAATGTCGTTCGGCTTCTAGAAAAACTTTTTGAGCCCGCTGTGTGCGGGATGACTTGCTTTGCCCGGTTTGATGCATTTTTTCTTGAAAGATCCTGAAATAAATAAAAAGCAATTTAATAGTGATGTATTGAATGTCATGTCCTTTTCATATACATGTATAAATGTAAAATGAGGATCATATAATAATATATATTTCAATACCATCCGCTTCTGATCACGATGTCTGTCAACAAACACTTTCCACTGCTCTTTTGGTACCCCACTGGGTAGCTTCTCATATATTTACTGCGTGGTCAACGAAGTATTGTTGACATCACACCATAATCACCATTTGAAATCTTTCCACTTATTACCTAGATTTTTCAACGTCCACTTCCGTGCTATCACATTAGCAACGGTAAAGTGGAAGAACATCTGTATACAGAAATTTATTTTGAACATATTAGTAACATGACATTCAATTGAACCATAATGTAATAAATTTACCATTATTTTAGAATCAAACACTGCATTTTTCCAACTTGAAGGCATATGTATCCAATCGTCATATGAAATGGGAAGGGAAATGGGCTCCGCTGCTAGCTGGCCTAGAATCTGGCCAAGTAACCCCACGACATCATCCGTAGGGACCCCGTAAGAATCAAATGGCACAACAATCTTCTCGCCATTCAGATTCCAAACATCTGAACTTTTTATATTTTTCATCACGGTTTCATTTTTGTAATCTTCAACGAGCAAACAATTAGTATAAACAAAATGCAACAAATTTATTTAATTAAAATTTGTACCTATGATAGTGACACTCCAGTTTGTCCGGGATGAACTGGAAGGGGAACGACACTGCCCCACTGCTGAGCCTTCTAAAAGAGGAGTCGACGACTCACCCTCTGCTGGGAAATCCACGGAAGGTGTGAGAGATGGTGCAGGGGGGGATGGTGTAGGGGTGTCGACACCTGGCGTCTCAGATGTCGTGGGGAGGGAGACAAATGGATCGTCATCTGTCGCGGAACTAGATGAAATAATATACCTCTTCTTCCTTGGCATTCCTGTCATTTAATCAAATAAAATTAAGTTCAGAATATATATATCAAAAAAATTATGCAGAAAAAAAATTAAAATGATAATAGATGCCCAGTACTAACGAACAAAATATATATAACAATGATAATGAAGAGTGTAGAAATGAAACAAGTGGTTGCTGAATAAATAAAAAATTGTACATACAATCATTTTCTCCTTCAATCATGTCGGTTTCCTGCTCCATTTCTTCATCCACTTCATTCATCCTTGCTAGACTAATATTTTCAATATCATGATCGACAACTAATTCTGCTTCCTGTTGCTGATTAAATTCAATTTCAGCGGTCAAATTTTCCACTTCATCACCCATATCATACAAATCTCTTTGTATTACATGAGAAACTACACTCCACCCTTCATCGGCAACATCATTCACATAATATACCATTTTTGCTTGCAATGCTAATATATATGGATCATGCAGTTCACGATCACCAACATCCATCAAGCGAGAGAAGTTCACAGAAGTAAATTGCAAGGAATCTCTTTTAACACCTCTGATAATATCGACCCATTTGCATTTGAATAAAAAAACCGAAAAATGTCCGTGGTAGTTTAATTCAATAATATCATACAGCTTTCTATAGTATTCCACTTCAGCAAATGTAAATATACCACTATTCTATGTTTTCAAACCCACTTCTCGATCGACTGTACGAAATCTAAAGCCATTCACATTATAAGCATCGAACTTTCTAACTTCTTTTAGAGGACCTCTAGCAAGAAACTTCAAATCTTCTGACACCTCTGCTCGAGTATCAGTATTCATGATCGGAAAAAAGAAATATACTTTATTAGATCCACAAAATGTATGTGTCAAAATAATATTCGTATTTATTGTAATATTTATGAACTTACACGTCGTACAAACCATTCTACAAGCTCTTTATTAACATCTTTCGTTATATCTTTCTCATTTCGTGTTCGGCCTCTCATTCGTCTCTTTGTTTGTATCCTCAACTCTTCAATAAATGGATATGCAATGTCACTATTCAGCAGCGCATATCTATGTGCCTGTAATAATTCCAATTCAGTCAGTGTCGCATTTGAGGTCCTCCCAACTGATCGGCCAATAACAGGAAATATTTTGGATTTCTGATGTATTTCAGATTGAGTCGATGTGTCGTCAACACGTCCAACTCGATTAAATCTTGTCTCAATATCATCCAAGTATCGAGAAAAAAAGGTAAGACACTCCTCATCCAAATAGCCTTCAACAATTGAGCCTTCTGGTTGAGCTTTATTTCTCACGTATGATTTCAAATGTCCAAGATATCTGTGAAATAAAATAAAAATAATTATGCATTTAATTAAGTACCAAAAATTGTTTACTTAACTGGAAAACATATAAATAAAGTACCTCTCAATTGGATACATCCATCGATAATGAACAGGGCCTCCTAATTTAGCTTCCTCAACCAAATGCACAGTTAAATGCATCATTACAGTAAAAAAGGATGGATGAAAGATCATCTCCATAGCGCAAAGGGTCAATACAAACCTCTTCTGGAGGTTTTCAAGCTGAAATGGATGTAGACATTTCTCACATAATTGTCTGAAAAATGTGCAGAACTGTAGTACAAAAGTAGTAATTTTTTCAGGTAATAATGTACGCAATGCCAATGGTAGTAACTGTTGTAACAAAATATGTGAATCATGACTTTTCAATCCATGTAACTTACTATTCTTAAAGTCAACACACCTCAAGATGTTACTTTAATACCCATCAGATACCTTGACATTCTTTAACATTCGAAGGAATGTATCTTTATCCCTATTTTTCATTGAAAAAATTGTCGGAGGATACTTTTCATTCTCATCTGGCCAGAGATCGCGTTTTATGTTCATTGTTTGTAAGTCTTTGCGAGCATTGAGATTATCCTTCTACTTTCCTTGCTCATTAAGCAATGTAAAAATCAAATTGTCACAGACATTCTTCTCAATATGCATCACATCAGGATTATGCCGCAACAAATTAAATTCCCAATACGGAAGTTTGAAGAATATACTTTTTTTCTTCCATTGTTGCGTTCCGGTTTCGCTTCACGATGCACTTCGGACCCATTTTCCGCTATCATTCAAATGATGAACCTTCCCAAATTCTGTTTCAATATTTTCAAGCTGTTTCAATATTTCTAAACCATTTAACAACTTTGGAGGTGGTCTATGATCAATGGAACCATTAAATTTTGATTTGTTCAGCCGAAATCTATGTGATGCATCGAGAAATCTTCGATGACACAAGAAGCACCATTTTCTACTGTGAGGTAGCCGTTTGGGCTCAAAATCAAAGTTACAAAAGGGACAAGCCAAACCCGTGTAAGTGTTCCAACCAGATAAATTCCCAAGCCCAGGGAAGTCACTAATGGTCCACATTAAAGCAGCATGCATTGTGAACATTGTTTTAGAAGAATCATCAAATGTCTCAACACCGTTGCTCCATAACTCCTGCAATTCTTCAATCAAAGGTTGCAAGTATACATCAATATCATTTCCAGGCATTTGTTTTCCAGGAATAATCATCGAAAGGATAAAATATGTTTGTTTCATACACATCCACGGAGGCAAATTATAAGGGATCAAAACAACTATCCAAATGCTATAATTGGTACTCAAAGTCCCAAATGGGTTGAATCCATCAGCAGCCAATCCCAATTGAACATTTTTAGGATCAACTGAGAAATCGAGATGTAATGAATCAAATGTTTTCCACGATTGAGAATCTCGTGGATGTCTCATTAACCCATCATTGTTATTATCTACAGAATGCCACTTCATGTGTTCGGCGGTTTTCGATGACATGAATAATCTTTGCAATTGAGGATTCAAAGGAAAGTAATGCAAAACCTTTGCAGGTGTGCTCCTTTTCTTCTTCTTCTCCATGAAATTATGTTCATTCAGACTTCCAACATCACTCTTTGTCTTCCATTTAGAATAAGAACATTTCTTTCAATTTTGTCTACTTGAATCCTCTCCCTAATAAAGCATACAATCATTGAGACACACATGTATTTTTGTATAATTCAGACCAAGCTTGTTAACAACTTTTTTCATATCATAAAAATATTCTGGGATTTTTGCTTCAGGAAATGCATCACGTATCAATTCCAATATCATGGACATTGCCTTATTTGTAATTCCACATAGACATTTGATGTGATACAACTTCAGCAGAAATGAATGTTTTGAATATTTCAAACACCCACAATACAACTCTTGATTTCCATCATCAACTAAATCATGAAACACATTTTCCTCAGTGAAGTTTTCTCTTACATTTGGCTCCACAAAATCAAGAGGAGGATCCAATGATATGTGACAATCTTGATCTGCCTATGTTGCAGTCTCAAAAACATCACTTGTCATGTTGCAATTTGTAGCACCCTCTTCTGGTTGTTCTGATATGTTTTGATGCTGATAGTGGTGCCTTGCAGTGCCGAATGCATCATTTATTAGGTTTTGCTTTTCATTTTCCATTGTCGACGAACTTGGGACCTCATTCTGCGGATTAACATCGGTGCTCAATCTTTCTGTAACGTTCGATTCTCCATGCCAAATCCAACACAAATATTGATCAGGGAATTGCTTTAGTATTAAATGTTCATAAACCTCATCTCTCTTCAACCATGTTCTAAATTTACATTTAGGACATGGACATTTTATTCTCCCTTCAACAGATCGATTAGAAATTGCAAAATCTAAAAACTCATTCAAACCCATAACATACTAAGGTGTGTTCCTCGGTAATGTGATCCAACTTTTATCCATGTATATCACAATGTACCTACACAATAATAAGAAAAATTAAAAAACATAGTTACTACTAAATAGAGAACGAGATTCATATATACGATAGTATAAGATTACAGAAACATAATATAATAAAGATGATCCCCTGAGTTAGATATGAACCCTTAGTGTTTGGGGTAGGGGAAGTTTCTTTGGTAAAGAGAAACAGTGTGCTAACAACGTGGTAGCTACTTTACCATGAAAACAAAAACACATTGTTAATTTGGAATAACCCCAACCTAAGTTCTCTATAGAGTCTTCATATAAAACTCTCATATCGAATAAATCTATTATAAATAATTTTTACATTATATTTTCATTATTTATTTGTGAAATATTTAAATCTAATCCAATAGAATCTCATTTAAATGATGCTAAAAATATTTTGAGATATTTAAAATGAACTATTTTCCTTTATCTAATTTTTTCAAAACCATCTAATTTTAATTAAAATTTATATTTGGATACATATTTTGTTCGGTGTAGACTGAATAGAAAGATAATGTCAGGAACCAGTAAAATTCTTGCTAAATCCTTAATATCATGATATAGTAATGGAAAACACATTATATAACTATCTAACATACCTAAACAAGAACGTATCATAATTAATGAAGTATTATGATTATCAAAATGGTTTCTTTTAGAATGATATCAAAATTAAATATGCATAATAGTATTATTTAGGTAATTTTAATTTTTTCGAATTAGATTTTATGACTGTAACATCCCATGCTGGGTGGCACTAAATAGGTCCCTCAAGCCAATTATCCATAAGGCCATATGTGTGCTTCCCTGTACTCCATACGTTAACGACTAGACGTGAGGGTGTAAATGTGATACATTGGGGATATTATACCCTTATATTAGAGTATCTAATGATGAAATGAAAGGAGATCATCCATAGATGTAATAAACCGATTACAGAAGTAGTAAAAATTGAAATAGAACATGATACAATAACAAATGAAAATATTTAAAAGCATGAACAACCATGTCATACATATAACACCAGTCATCCACATGGACGAACATATAAGTTGGAGTACATAAAGGAAAATGAAATGAAATAAAAATCTACACTAATATATCTATGGAATATAACCTATATGGTCTCCACATACATATCTGAGCCATCCGTTCAATTACTCTAGGTTAGCACCTTATCTTGGTCTTTCAATCAAGCAAACTTCTTCTCAAGTAACATAGTGAAATCGATTCCCAAACACGTTGTGATTACAATACTTAGTAGGGAACTGCCAATACATTACAACACATATCCATTAATATATAGTTTATGTATATATGAAAAACTCATTAAAATTTCAGTAATACTAGTAATAACTTCTATAATTAAGATAAAATAAAAACTCATATAATGTATGGTCAAGGAATGTGATCAGTCTAGCTGAGACAAAACTAGAAATGAATAAATAAAATAAATAAAGTGAAACCACAATAAACCCCTGGCTTCGTGATCATATTCAGTGAGCTACTGTGGAATTATAAATATATATTTATATTTATATGTGGGAAAATATATATATTCCGATAAATTTATATGTATACACATAAACATATATATATATATATATGATTTAGGTGAAAAATGTCATGAAACAATAGGAGCCTATTCTTGGGTATGTAATCATTATTATGTGGATGTCCATAGAAAAGGGTGTTGAGCTAGATGTCATACCAATCAAACCATTCATAATTAGTGAATCCTCAAGTCTATAATCCTTATTGACAAAACCATCTCCATTCAGTGCCATAAATATGTTTGAGCAAGCCATATCACTATAGGGGAATACACCTCTTAGAACTATCTTCCCCTATACTCTCCCCCAATAACTACAATTTTGGATGATGTATATTAATGGAAAATCCTATTATGAAAATATTGTCTGAGGTCTAAGACCTAGTCCATGATCCATAGCCTATCCTTATATTGGAACATAGATGAACACTAATGGGCTATCCCTATTGTAATATATAAAAGGAATTCTATTCAAACACAATTACATGCTCAGAATCTATTCATAATAACGATCAATATACACATCATCAAGAAGTACATCTAGGATATATAGTAATGTTTCATCCACCCAACACTAAAGAGTATCCTCAGAATCACTCAAGTGGAGCATAATTATCTGTTGAGTATATGTCACATCAATGTTGATGTTCACCATGTCCACCACCTCAATCATGTAATTGATCAAGGAGAGGGTAATTGAACACTTCTCTTAGGAGAGAGTAATCAACCATGATTTCCAATCAATGATGTGGATTTCCATGTCCAACACTTTGTCCATGTGACAGATCATGGATATCATAATAATCCCAATCACTCAAGAGAGCATAATCATCCATGAGCATCCAATCACATGGTATGTTATGCCAAATCGTCATAATCAATTATCTCAAGAGCCAGATTCGAAGATGTATGATTGGGTATCCCAATATTAAAAAATCAAATAAAATGTCTTAGAATCCAGACCCCAGAATGTACATATGGGATTCCAAAATACATCAGTAAAAGGGAAACTAAATCGGTTCTTATGAAGCACATTTGGGAAACTGAAAGTGGGTCTTATCGAGCCAGGTTCATATTCCATAATCTAGGAAGTGACTCTTGTAATCATCAAGATGTCTTTGGTAAAAGGTGAAAGCATAAACAAAATCATGATGGTGGTAAGACATATAAACCCACCACTACATCCAACACTATGTCCAATACTTTTCATCTATAAAAATGGTACAATTCCTAATCAACTAAATAAGGAAGTTGAGTATAATTGTTATATTCTTAACCCACATAGATGAGCCCCATACATTCTAATTCACCATACTTGTCATCACCGTCGGCTAATCATTAATTTTAAAGGATTATGAAGCTGGAACAGTAAATACACATTGGTATGATTAATCTGTAAGAACAATGAGAACAAAAATCACATGTTGAGGGAAATCTAGCACAACATGTCACTTCAAGAAACAATAATATAAAAAAACTGATATCAAATCAAGTAAAAAATTAGAAATCAAACCCTAGGGTTTGTATAGGTCGCTGGGGAAGCGGGGTCACCAGGGTCACGGGGTCGCCAGAGTCGCAGGGGGCCGGGGTCGCCGAGGTCGCGGGGTCGCCGGGGAAGCAGGGTCGCCAGGGTTGCGTGGTCGCCGGTGTCGCCGGTGTCGTGGGGGGCCGGGGTCGCAGGGAAAGCGGGGGGCCGAGGGAGCGCGGGTGAGAATGAGAGTCGGGGTGGGGGAAGGGTCGGGGCCGTTTAAGAAAAAAAAATTGTTTGGCGACGGTTTATTATAAACTGCTGCTACAAAACCGCCGCTAAACGGTTGTTTTGTTGTAGTGACATGACATGTAGCTCAAGAACACAATGTGCATAGTTTTTTTATTATAAATATGGATGAAGAATTTGTCTACCTTGTGTATTGTCCATATAGAAATTTCGTGTAGGTATTTCAGGAATATGAATCATTATGTTACTATGTAACACATTAATATTTTGAAAAAATCAATATAAATATTTTTATTTAATCGATAAGTTGTGTTACACACAACACCGAGTTTACACAAACCACAATATACTATTAAAGAATTGTTATTTGAAATTTATAACCATTACATTAAAATTAAAATGAAATAATTGGATTAATTACTTTCTAAAATATATATAATGTTCCCACTCGATATAAAGGTATAAATTATTTTTTAGGATATAAGAACTTAATTAACCTTAAATCCATTTTATTTTTAAAAGATATATTTTATTCAGAAAAAATAGTTTTATAAATTTTTAGAGAAAATAAAAATTATTATATTTATTTAAATTTTTGAAATATTATTTTATAAAAAAAGTCAACATTTTCTATAATAGTTTATTAATATTAGCTTTGGGTGGAATTTTTCTATTTTTATAAGATGATTGATTTGTTATTGAATGGTGAAAACTATCGATTTTTGTAAATCTATAATTTTGTTTTCATTAAAAAGACTCATAATCATTTTAATTTGATCTGTAGATAACATAAGTATTGTTCAATTTAATTAATTATAATCATCATTATACTATATATTCATATAAGTAAATTTTTGCACTTAAAAACACTTTTTTCTAAAAATGGGTTTCATTGCATTTTATAAATTTATATTAAACGTAATTTATTCCACTTCTAGAAGTGGGATTTTTAATAATGGATTAAATATTTGGAATAAGGGGGTTTAAATTTGGTTAATAGTGCCATTTGTTTTAGAACACTAAGAATAAATATTATGGGGATAAAAAGAGTACATGTTTGGGTATAAATATTATTTTTATGTATAAAATATTTATATTCATCATGTTAATGTATATTTAATTTTTTTAGTAAAATAATTTATTTAAATTCATATGTGACACTGACCCAATCGTTCTGAAAGTAGTGAAAAAATTCAATAAAATGATATTAAAAACACTAAAAATAATACTATATTAGTGAGATTTTGTTTTCTATAATTTTGTAAATAAAAATTAAATATTATATAGCTGTTTATTCATTATAATTTAATTACATTTTTTATTGTAACTATAAAAGACAAATTAAATGAGTAGTTTTAAAATTGAAATTAATGATATTTTAATTTAAATTAAATTATACTAAATTATTTAAAATTTCAAAATATATTTTTAAAATAAAAGTTTATTGGAAATAGTTTATTAAATAAATAATGGTTTTTTGTGATTTTTTTCTTTTTATCTTAAATTTAATAACCAATTAATTACAAAAACGCTAATATGATTTGGGTAAATCATGAGCTCAATATGTTATGTTTGAACATACTATTCTATTCAAAACTTTTGGTGTGGACCCGGTTCTAATTTCTATGATATTATGTATGGACCTGGGTTTCATGTCCTTAAGTTTATGCATATACCTTTATTTCCTATCCATATGATTATGCATGGACCTAAATTGTATATTCATAGGATTATATGTGAACCTGTTTTTATTTTTATAAGTTTATGTGATGAATTGATTTCATGTTTTTTATTTTAATGAGTGAAACTGTTTTTATTTATACAAGTTTATAATGTTATAATATTATATATGCCAAGAAATCATGTATTATTCTAATTATTATTCAACGGAGACTATTGTTATTTGATTCCATTATGATTCATGTCTTATGAACTAGCATTATTTATTTTATGAATCAAGATTATGATCTATAGTATGTAGGGTATGAATTTTAAATGTTATGATCTTGTTCTCATACCCTTATGCTCATGTTATTCTCAAGTAATCATTGATGTATCCCTTCATTACCCACACTAAGAATTTAAACACACCCATTCTTATATTTAATTTTCCCTAGATTATGAAGGATGTCATTATATATGATATTTCTATGAAGAGATCTAGTTATGAATTACTAATTGGAAGAAAATATAGATATCTTAGGAACCAGTTTTTTATGTATCCATGTTTTTAAGGTACTATACCTATATGATTATTGGATTGATTTTTATATTAAGAATTGAAAATTAATCTAACAAGATGATATATCTATAAATATAAAGTATGAGTTGTTATTGTTGGCATTAGAGTAAGGATTTGTTATACATTGGAATCTTGGATGAGAAACCATTTGTGAGAAATCTGGGGATTGGTATAAGTATACTAAAATACAATAATGTTTGGGAAATTATCATTGATGACCAATGGAAAGACTAAGGAGTTATAGATAAAAAATATATCTTTATTTTGACATCCAATGATTTTTTTTTCATGATAATGTGGGTTTTCACTATGATAATCATTTGATACATTATGATTTTTGGTACTAGTAAATAGACGGAACCCAAAGGTATCATGTGAACAAAAAATGTGATTGCCAATATAGTAAACATACTCATGAGAAAATAAATGGATTAAGTGTGGGGATGAAACATATTGTGACTATGATCACTCAACTCTCTCCAACTATTATTGGTAATATGAATCATGTTGAATGTTAAAATTCAATAAGGATTGATAAACATGTTATTGAATATTTTATGTGATAAAGTCTACCATCCTTATATAGGTCTTCCAATCAATTAGTTTTTAAGATATGGATCCATGATATGGAATAGATATTTTCCACTATTTATTTCTTAGACCCTGAAAATTTTATCATAACAGTTTATCATTGGGAAATAAAAATAGACCAATTGTGTAATATAAAAATAATATGAGGAAATAGGTTGAAATTTAATCCATGGAATGAGAATTGTTTTAGGGAATATTTTCTAGAAATTACTATCATTATATTCTACATAAAAAATGTTTAATTAGTTCCTTGAGATGAATAAGACATATGATAAATCTATTGGTACATATAAGGTAAATTTTACAAGACATTTGTTATATAATTTGGGTTCAATCATAAAAGCTAGTGGAAACAATGATCAACTATTTCATGGGTTTAAACCATGTATTTGAATGAAATTGTCCATAATGGACAATGGAAGTAATGGAGAAATCATTAGATGTGCACAGAATGTGGAAATTGAAGCTATAAATCCCCAAGTTTCCACTAATAGGAAAATGATGATAGAGATTCATGGAATCTTAAAGGGGTTGACACATAGAGGGTTGAAAAATATTCAACCTTCTACTTGCAAAAATATGTTAAGGAGAAATCAATTGAAATCTTAAAAGGAATGATAATATTTTTCCAGGGTGTAAAACATGACAATCATGTAAAACAATTTAATATTGATTTCAATAGCCCATTTAATGAAATGAATGATACAAGATGTCAACTGAATACACAAATCAAACATCATTTATATAAATGAAAGGTGTTTGGTAATTATGAGAATTAATTCCCTAATCCAAGGACTAATCAAGATAATTGACCCAAAAAATATTTGAGGACAATGGAAAAAGGTAATAAATTTTAAATTATAACAGTTAATGTGAATAATGATAAATCAAGCACACTTTTACTACAATATAGAATTTTGGATTAAATGTTATGTTTATATAAATAATAACTCTTAAAATCATATCAATTAGTGAAATATTATGTGATTATGAGAATTTATTTTATCTCTCTACATATATTCCACATATATATGTAATGAATAAATAAGTCATATATGATTTTTTCAATCATCCTATGATCGTATATCAGTTCAAGGATGAACCAAAACCTCAATAGAAATAATTTTTTGGATAATTCAAGTTCTTATTTAAAGAATATGTGGTGAATTATCTTTAATAAGGATATATTATTTTATTGTGACTTTATTTTTGGAAATGATTAAAATATATTGGAGAATATATGATCAACATATATGTATTTTAGAATGAGAAGTTACTTGTGATTAAAATTATTTTTAACTTTATCATGAAAGGATATGAGATAAAATAATATTCGGGTTTCCATCCAAGACAATAACATTTTAAAGGATTATTAAGGTTAAATATTTGTTGAATGGATTGTGTTGAAATTTTTTTATTATTGTATAATATTAAATTATGATTTGTTATATTGGATAACATGTTCTAATAATTTTGGATATGGTAAATATAGATATAGAAAGACTAAATTATCATTTATTTATGGATTTTATGGCCCATTAAAAATTAATTTTAATGCTTCCAACTATAAACGTTCACTATTAACACTCATTTCTTTGAGTAAGAGATGAAGTAAAAATTGGTTTAAGAACAACAAAAAGTTGAAATTGTTCTTATTTTATAGAAATAACTCAGGTATGTATATTATCTCAAGTGTTATATCATTATCCATAAAATTTTGGAAAATTGTTTTAAAATAAAATTTTATAAATTTTCCATCATTTATGTTGAATCAATGGTCTCTTTACTTAGTGACCGTACTTTTTATTACATTATTACAAAATAATTTTAAATATAAACAACATTATAATGTTACAAGGCTTGGATAAATAGGTTTGGTTTCATGGGGAAATTAATACCATACATAAGTTGTACACTATAAGACATAAATATTTATTTAAAAAAAATATTCATTATCCTTCTAAACCTCACAATATCCATTGTACATATACTCACATGAGGATATAAATCAAATAAATGGGTGGGATAAAAGCCTATTAAGGGAATGGATATGTATATAAATCAATTTTACTAGAGTGAACATAATCATCATCATAATAACATAATAATATGTTAATTATCATAATTTGGAGTATAAACATGAGATAAAGGCATATAAAGTGTAAATGAATTAAAATGAAACATCATGTATTAGTTTTAAAATACCAAAAATAATTGTGAATAAAGATAACACCATGTTCATGCAAACAAATCTATGCATAATCATTAAATAATCATAGTGAAAACATTTAGCATAATTTTCATGAATATTTCATATTATATTATAATATACATAACATTACCCAATGCATTGGATATCAATTTATTTCTGAGACCACCGATCACTTCATAACATCTACATAATCATGCGTGACACAAATATCCTATGACAATAATAGTTATAAAAAAACCATATAAATGAATTAGTTTCATAATAATTTCATAAGTCATACATTAATGAATAAAATTATATGTACCCCAGTAAAAAATTAAAATTATTCTTAGTATAAGAATCATCAATCTTGGGTGAAGAAGAATAAATCTGAATAGGATTCGAGATGTGTTTTTGAAAGAAGTGTCATTTTGGAAAATAAATATATTTTTCATAAAACAAGTTATAAAAAAGTATATCATAGAATTTAATAGGTATGGACAATTAAATTATATATAATTACCATTAATGGAATATCTACACTCAAATTTGGCATGAAAGATGTATAACCCAAATAGATGGAGTTGGGTTCGTGAATCCCCTTACCTTATGTTTTGAATGATTGATTCACTTTTATATATTGGATAATAATATTTCATTTATTAATTACTAATAAATAACCTCTTAAACATTTATTTTAGTTATTATAACTTTATTAAGTTCATTTATGTCCATTTTGAGAAGTTATAGTGTCTAATTTCATCATTATGTGAGTGTTTGTTTTCAAGGTTTTCATGATCACTTAACTTGTATAAAAGTATGGAAGTTCATGTAAAAGAAGAATAATTCTATAGAATTGAAATACTAGGATATTAATGATCATATACAATTTCGAATGTTCATATGTATTGTTTTTTATATGAGGATGATTCAATTGATAAAATGTTAACGATAGTGTTTTAGTTTATTTTAGTGGTGTTTCCATCCATCACAAAATAATTTCTTTGTATTTAATGTTATGATTATAAATTAGTTATAGAACCTTAAAAAAGTTATAAATTTTATAATAAAGTCTTGTTTGACAATAATAATGGTTTTATTACCAGCCTTGAAGGCAGCAATGGAAAATGAACACTCGTCGTCCACGAAGGCGTTGAATCGACATATCAGAGATGATGTTTTCATTTTTAGAATAAATGGAGAGAAGAAGTAGTTTTATGATAGTTATTACATTAATGAAATAAAATTACATTATATATATTACACTAGAGTTTTCATTCCTTTTTGGATATGATATGTGTGGAGAGTATAAGAAAATAAAATAAATTAAAAGAGAAATAAAGAGGATTTTACGTCTGGAATATCTTCTCCACAATAGCCTCATTAAGGCACATAGGTTTGGAAATTTTTTAACCCAAAATATATTTTATGTGTTTAAGTGGATTATTAAGGTAATTGGGATGAATTTAGTTAATTTACAAGTCTTGGAAGGTATGAGGATTTGAGGTGGTGAGGGGTGGTATTTATAGGAGATGATAGAGGTGGGTTTTAATTATTTTATGCATTATTTTATTATTTTGGATCAAGAATGTCTATAGTGTTTATACTAATCAATAAATATATTAAATAATGGAGGATATTTGGATATAATACCAACTTACATCATCTAAGACTCATCCATGACTATAAAATTCACGTATTTAGGTTAAACCATAAATTAATATAAATCAATATTAACACAAAATTCAAAAGAATAATAATAAAAAACACAAGAAAATTACCAAAAACATTTTTGTATGTGTAGATTTAATAAATGGACTCCATTTTATTAATATAAATAAGATAAATTTAATTTTAAAATAAAATAAATGTATATTCAAAAATAATAATTTTAATATTATAATGGATTTTATAAACCTCTAACAATTTAATTCAGGTCTCATAAAATTATCTTATAATTATAGCACAACATATTATTAATTTATAAATCTATTTTAGGAAAATAAAATTTCTTTTAAAACATTATATTAGTTATAAAATTTTAAATAAACATTTACATTTCCAAAAATTATCCGCATATAATTTATCACCTTGAAAACATTTATTTACATTTAAAATTATATAATTATATAATATTTAGATTTATTAAATGACAAATTTTATTTATAATTTCATCGGTATGGTCACTATTCTACTGGCGGGATTACAATTCCAAGTTGTCATATTACTATTTCAACAGGAAGGTTACATTTCCATAGTTATATGTTCCTTAATTTCTATAAATACCACTTATTTCATTCATTAATTATGAGATTTTTTTTCAATTTTTCCATTATTTTATGAATGTGTTTTATAACATATAAAATAATTATTTGAAGGGAAATTTTATAGGTAAAATTGTGGATCATTAAATTCTTCACCCCTTTTGAAATTTCTCTGGAGAAATTTAATTTTACAAACTATGGTGGAATCAGTGAGGTTATTTCTCCTTCATCTCTTTATATAGTTCCCATATTGCATCTTCATTCATATGGTTCTTCCATAGCACTTTGAAAAGGTGATTATGCTGGTTTCATTGGACTTTGTCTATATAGTCCAAGTTTTTTACTGGCTACTCTTCATACGAGAGGTCATTATAAAGCTATACAATCTCAATATTTAGTACATGTGAGGGGTCATGTATGTATTTACTCATATGAGATAAATAGAACATATTGTGAACATGATACATATTTGGTGGAAGATCAAGTCGATAGGCCACTACTACTATATGATGAACAATCTAATAGGGAACAATGTACCTTGGGATAAGCTTCCCTTTATCTCCAAAACACATGACTCTCTTTCATTGTGATATTAAAAGGAAGTCATTATCTCCAAATTAAAATTGAAAATTCATTATACATTTGTTAGAATAGATATTTTTCCAACTGGAAGTAGATTTGGTAAGTTGTTGGATGGCTTGAACCTTCTCTTTCATCACTTGCACAATATCAGGTCCATGTAGCTTTAGTCCCTAAACATCATCCCAACAAGTTGGAGTCCAACATCACTTCCCTTATAGAGGTTTATATAGAGCCACTTGAATAATCAAATATAAGTTTTTGTTTTATGATAATTCTACCAATGGGAGATTCTGATCAAATCCTCCTTTAAATTCCATTGAGCAGGTTTTCATCATTTCCTCGAGCATCTGAATAGTACATTTAGATTAGCAATTTGTTTGTGGGTCTAGGCTATACTGAAATTATATTTATTAATCTAGGCCTATTAAATAATTCACTAGAATTTAGATGTGAAACATGGATCATGATGAGAGACAATCAAAAGTGAAACCCCATGAATCCTCTCCACTTACCTAATATATATCATTGAAATGTTTTTTAAGAGAGAGATATTCCTGAAGATTGAAAAATAAGAATTCATAATGTGTCGACCCACCATAACCCATATTGCATTATTTCCTTTGGATTCTTTTAAGATACTAGAGACAATGTACATATTGATATTCTCTCATTTCCATATGGGTTTAGGTAATGTTTTCACTAAGACTTTTTAATTTTACCTTTTCTCTTTATCTTGCTAACATACAAAAAATATAAGATATAATATGCAATCTCCTTATTCATTTTTTTCCATTAGAAGTTTTCATGAAGATCATTGCTCATATCGGTAATTACAGGATGGATGGAGAAAGATAATCTATGTTCCTTATCCAACAAATTAATCTATATCTCAGGAGATGAGGGAACAAAAATCCTTATTACAAATTGAATTACCCCATCATCATTGATATGGAACTTTTGTAGATTCCTTTCCATGAACTCTTTCACCTTCTTTTATAGCTCCATATCATCCCATTGTTCCACGTTGATATTATATAACATAGATGGTTGGTCCATCATTTGGAAAAGGTTGGAAGACTTCCATGTGGTTATGATTTTTAAATATAGCCTTTTAATATCCATGATGATAGGGTCTTCCTAAATATTCATCATGGATTGTATATCATATTTTTTCTTCTAAGATCATCAGCTACCCTGTTCACCTTTTCCAAATGGTAATGAATTGAGAAATCATTGTTCTTGATTAGCTATAACCATATCATTTGATGCATGTTGAGGAGTTTATATTTCAATATAAACTTTAGACTCTTTTTATTGATATATATGTCACAATTCTAAAAATATCTATATTTCTGAAAAAGTTTCATGGTAAATATAATGACTTCTAGCACCAGATCATGTTTTGGGTAGTTATACTCTTGGATCCTCACCTTCTGTGAGGCGCATACTATCACTTTATCATTCTGTTTGAGTACACAAATCTATTATTTCATAGAGGAATCACTGTATATCGAAAAACCTTCTCCACTTGTTGGTAGTGTGATTATAGGTGTACTTACTAGCCTCTTCATGACATCCTTAAATATTTTCTCACGTTCTTTTATACGAACATAATTTACCCCTTTAATTGTTATCTTAGTTAGATGTTTAGGTAATTATGATACATTCTTCCCAAAACATCAATAGTACTCATCTAAGCTATGGACAATATAGATTTAAATGACACTGCTGGGTATAGCCCATTCATTAGTTACCATTGTTTCTGAAGGGTCCAAATAAATTCTCTCACTTGTGATCACATTACCTAAGATTATAAATTGCTAAAAATAAAAGTCACACTTGGTGAAATTTGTGTACAATTTCTGCTTCCATAATTTTGACAACACACTTCCTATATTCTCTTCATGTTCCACTTTTCTCTTAGAGTAAATGAGAATATCATCGATAAAAACATCCATTTTTTTTTGAGTTAGTCCCGAAACATTATATTAGTAAAATCCATGAATGTGTTTAGTGAATTAGTATGTCTAAATGGAATCAATATGAACTCATCATGCCCATTCCTTGTACAGAATGAAGTCTTATGAATATCATACTTCTTCTCCTTTTGCTGATGATATCTAGAACACTGATCCACCTATGAGAAGTATTGAGCTCCCCATAGTTGATTGAACAATTCATCAATCCTAATAAGAGGGTACTTTTTGTTTTTAGTGACCTTATTGGGATCTTGATAATTAATATACAACCAAATTGATCCATCATTTTTCTTCATAAAGAGCACTCACGAACCCCAAGGCGATAAACTAGGTCATATAAAACCTTCGTTCAATTTCTATTGTAGTTGGTTATTTAAAAAATCTTACTCAACTTGGGATATCATGCTTTTAGAATATTCATATAGTTGGGGATCTTGGTATACATTCAATTGAGAACTATACCTCATGATTTGGAAGATGTTTGTGTTACTATTTGGGAAATACATCACGATATTCCCTAATAACTGAAATTTGTTCTATATTGATACCTTCCTTTGAATCAACTATCTGGGTGGGGTATGCTTCTTCATCAGGCATCAGTAACCACAACATTGAGTGATTTTACAATAAAGATTCATTTTCATCCTTGAATTTGAAGAGGAGCATGTGATGGATCAGAATATGAAATGATATTTACTTTTCATTATAGTTGTTGTGTTCTCTATATAACGAGATCCAAACCATGCCATATATAGTTTTTAATTTCACTAACAGATGTGTTTCAAGATTTTCTGGAAGAATTTTCCCACATATACTAATAAGAGAAGAGTTGTCACGACCCGTCCCAGTGGGGCCTGTGCCGCAACTCCCCAAGCCCGCCTCCAATAGGCTAGGGGTTGGGGAATAGCACTGAGTAGGAATGTCACTAACATGGGAGGCATTGCCTATAAAACTGTATACACACACACACACCTCCAAGCCCACAAATCTTTAAAGTAAAAACTACTAAATATGGAAATGCATTCATACACTAAAATCCCATCTAGTAGAGTATGACAAGAAAGTAAAGTACAGTAAAGTAAAACCCTGATCCAAAAGTACAATCCCACCAATATAAAAGTCTGCAACAAATTCCAACCTATGAAGAAAGGTACTGGGACTAGAATCCGTAGCCATAGGAACACGCCTCGACCTATATGATCTCACTGAGCACCATTTGGTTCTGGTCTGCCTAGAATCCTATCAAAGGCTTGCTCATCTGCACAAGACAAGACACGTTCAGGAAAAGACCGTGTGGGGGTGAGTATAACAATACCCAGTAGGACACCCCAAAAATCACAGAGGACACAACCAAGGAAATACCACAAAGGAATGATACATTCATCTCTACACAATATATGTATATAGAATATATAACAAGAAAATCCAAATATACTCATACATGGTCGACTATCGCGAAACCACCACTATGATCCATCTCGAAGATTCCACTAAGCACGCAAAAAGGAGAACACAATCCTAGGTGTGAAGAGAGATATAAGAAGTACTCATTCCGAGAGAACACACTCCAAAAGTACTTGAGAATATGATGCTCAGATGAGGATCAGATCCAATAGCCATGGGGTGATTCCAAAAACTCAGTCTGAACTAATCCACTAAGCATAGGATCAATGCCCAGGTAAATTAGGTCACATCGATACCAAGAACTCTACTTAGGGTTCCAAGAATGAATAGAAGATCCGGCTCTATGTCTCACAGAGGGGATTCCAACAACTCTATTCAGGAAGTGCTGCTGAAGGGATTATACTATTCTACATAGGAAATGATACCAGAAACCTTCAGGGGAAACACCAAGTGTACTAACCCTAAGAAAGCTAATCCAAGTCATGAAAGAAAAAAAGGATCAAGCAATGTAAAATAGGTTACACGAAGTGTAGTATGGTTACACGCCGTGTTCCTTGAGTTCGGGTACTACCCATGTAAAACAACCCGTGTCTTAAGGCTTGTCATGTAAAAAGAATATATACGACGTGTAGTAGGATTACACGCCCTATCTGAGTGTTTGGGGTTCACTCCGTGTACGCTGGCCATGTGCCCGTACATGGCCTCAACTCGTGTCGCCCTATTTGTGTACTAGTACACGAGGTGTCCCGTGTATTTGGCCGGGTCTGGCAAGAAGAGGGTATACATGACATGTCTTTGCCCATGTACCCAACCCGTGTCCGTGTACTACAGGATTACACGCCAAGTGGCATGCTGACGAACACACGTCGTGTAGCCCATAATACATGCCATATTGTCGGGATTTCTCTAGAACGATGTTCTTCCTCCATTCGCCTCGGCCGATCTTCTGGATCTTGATTCTATCGTCCGTTTTCTGTGAAACTCTAGATGCTTGTTCGTTTTATCATCTTAACACTGAATCTAGGTGTTTCAGACCTTCAATCGGCTTGGAAAACAAGTGTTGATTCATCTGAAATAGATTTCCCAGAAACCCATATCTCTCAATCCGCTCCGAATCTTCTATCACCACCACAACAACGTCACAAGGTTGGGTCCACAATCTTAGATCATCGTGCCAACATACGAATGTGCAATGGGCGATTTCCTCCAAGAAAGTCAAGCGCGGGGAAGAACGAGTAGTCTTCACGAATAACGGAGAATTTAATCGCAAAATTAACAAGAGGGATGAACCTCAATCATTGTTTGTGACGATCTGAATTCATGATCGTTAGATCAAAACCAAAATAATCAACAGATTAAATCGCAAGGATGAAGATCTTCCCCAAAATCCCAGTAAAATCCCATCCCACAATCTCGATCGATCTGTGGGATAATCTGTTCGTGGATTAGTCCACATTCATCATATGAATCAAGAACACAAAATAAATCACAATGAGATCAAAGCCCTACCTGGACCCGCGATGTTCGTTGGCGAAGATCCAGTCGTCGCATCGTCGTCGCCGGTGAAACCTGTCAAGAACGCCGTCTCCTTTTTGGGGTTTCATCCAGAGCCTCCAGAGCCTCCAAGGGTTTCCAAGTTATGATGTCTATAACCTTGGACCCATGTTCAAACCTTTATTTAAAAGGATAAAAAGATCTCATTGTAACAAAATTTAATAAAATATTTTTTTTAAATATTTTATTACGGTTACGTCAAAAAAGTAGATTTTACCACCAACCTGCGCCAGCCGATGTTAGGTATCTCCTAGGGTAAACTCGATACTCTGGATGCAATGGTGCCCTCAGATTTCTGATCCATTATCCCATTCAAGAGTTATTCCACTTTTTCAGGAAAACCACATGCGCGTGTAAATTAATTATTTAATTAAATTCAAACATTTGTTCCAAGCTCATCGGGCCTCAGAACTGCACATCATCTCAAAGAATAGTCTTTAATTAAATCACATATAACAGTAAAATAATACATGGAAAAATCCGGTACATTACATCCTCCCCATCTTAGGGCTTTACATCCCCGAAAAGCCAAAACAAAGGCTACACAAAAAGATGTGGGTCCTGCACACAAATCTGAGGCTTGTACTCCAAAGTTCTCTCCTCGATATTCCTGTGCTGCCATCGGACACACACCAAGGGAATAACTCACCCACGTAGAATCCTCTCCTACCAATCCTCAATCTCCACCGGGTACTCAACAAAGGTCTCTCTATCATCGATGTCCAGCTCGCCCTAGTCAACAACGTGTGATTGGTCATGCACGTACCTCTACAGCTGCGACACAGGGAAGACGTTGTGTACCCGGTCCATCTGAGGAGGTAGAGCCAAGCGGTATGCCACCTCTCCTACTCTACTCAGAATCTGAAAAGGGCTGATGAACCTCGGAGATAGCTTGCCGCCTCGACCAAATCTCCGTAATCCTCATCAAGGTGAGACCTGAAGGAACACATGGTCTCCCTCCTCGAACTCCAGGGGCCTCTGTCTCCTGTCGGAATAAGACTTTTTTCGACTCTGTGTAGTCTTCATCCTCTCCTGGATTACCTGCATGTTCTCTGTAGTAGCTCTCCCAATCTCTGGGCCCATGAGTGCTGACTCTCCTGGGTCAGTCCAACAAAGTGGTGACCTGCAAGGTCTCCCATACAAAGCCTCTAATCGTGCCATACCAATAGTGGAATGATAACTGTTGTTATAAGAAAATTACACCAGTGGTAGGTGATCCTCCCAGCTATGACAGAAGTCAAATATGAAATATCGTAGAATATCCTCCAAAACTTGAATGTTCTGCTCTATCTGACCATCAGTCTGAGGATGAAATGATGTGCTCAAGTGTAACTAAGTCCCAAAAGCTTCCGGAAATACCATCCAAAACCGGGATGTGAAACGAGCATCACGATCTCAGACGATCGTGGATGGTACTCCATGAAGTCGAACTATCTCTTGCACATAGAGGTTTCCCAAGATCTATACTAAACTCTGCTCCCGTATGGCTAGGAAGTGGGCCGACTTGGTGAGTCAGTCAACGATCACCCAGATGGCATCATGCCCCCTGGACGTACATGGTAAACCCATTACAAATTCCATGGATATCCCATCCCACTTCCACTCTGGCACCTCAAGGCGCTGACTTAAACCTACAGGCACCTGGTACTCTGCTGTTAGGTCCACAAGGCTGAATACCCCTAAGGGGGGGGGGGTGAATCATGGTATATCTAATTTAAAATTAAATCCCATTCTGATCTTGTTTAACTATTAATAAAAACATTCTTCTCTCACTTTCTTTTTCCACAATATAAATAGAAAGTAAAGAAAGCACATGAAACAATAATTTTACTTGGTTCACCGCGAAGGGCTACATCCAAGGAGCATACACCGACAGGTTGTCGGTCATACCAAATTCCACTAAACTTCACTAGCTATGGATTACAAGGTTCAAGCACAGTCACTCTATCTCAGGCTCACTGCCTTAACAAGGTTTAGTGTCAGCTCACTGCTTTCCCAAGGGTCACTCCCTATTTCTCTCTCTCTGGATCACTACCGGTGGAGAAGATCTCTTTCTTCCTCTTCCTTCGCTCACCGATCTGGAAAGGATCCACTCACAGTTTATAGATCTGTAGGTATCTTCATTTTCATGAATGAATGCATCTTCCTCTATATGTAGATGCTCTATTGAAGTCCCACTTTCACCCGTAGATGAACCTCTCTTTGTACCGAAGGTAGCGGGAAAACTTCCATCTTCCACGCAGCCCGAAAACACTACTGAAAAAAAACCTTACTTGGTGCATAAGTCTACCTCAGCGTGCAAGTATCGACACACAAGTCACAACTGGCGCACAAGTCCTCCTCAGACACTTGTGCGACACCAGATTCTCCAACTTCAAACTAGCGTGACACACTTCCTTTTACGGCCAATCCAATATTGGCGCACAAGTCCTCCTCAGACACTAGTGCGACACAAGCTTCTCCAACTCCAAAATTGCGCGACACACTTCCTTTTACACCCAATCCAATATTGGAGCGCAACTACCAACAATCGCCCTTCTTCAAATCTGGCGTGCAAGTCCCACTTGCGCGACACACCACCACTTGCACGACCACCACACCTGTGCGACGAGAGATCTGATTTCTCAAAGTGTTGAAGTTCGTTGAAAAAATGAGGAGGGGTGGTCCAGTATTTATATTCAATTTAACCACCCTGCGCGACGGCTCACAAGTCAACCCTCGACACACAATTCTCAGCATGCAGGTCTCTTCCCCTACAAGTCACTTGCACGACCCACATAAAAACTTGCGCGAACCTCTTTACTTTGCCATATTTTGAATTTCTGATCTTGAAAAATAATAGGCGCGCAAGTTATCAAGCTTCCAAGGCATCGGCGTGCAAGTCACTTTCATAGCGCGCAAGTCACTTGCGCGACAACAACAATACTTGTGCGACACTTATCCCTTTCCCATACTTTGATGATATGATCATGAAAAACATATGGCGAGAAAGTTTCCAAGCCTTCAAGTACACAGCACGCATGTCCCTTTGCCAAAAACCACTTTTCTTCATTTGACGTTTTTCAGGCCCCAAAATTTGGCGAACACTGGAAAACGACGCCACCTTGTATCTGTTCTTTTTGTACTGCTTCTAGATCAACCATCTCTTTGTCGAAATTCTTGAATCAAACATGGATCGTTAACCACAGCTCAAGAACTCGACATTCCACCCTGAAATCCCCTTTGTCATCAAATTTGTATGTCATTGTTTTGATTTTTCAACAATCACCACTAAGATGTCCACTTTGTCAACAAACACAATCACCTGAAAAATGCTTCAATGATACCTTGAGAGATTTTTCCCAACATCTGCCTTTTCTGGATGACATGTAAAGAACCGAAAAACAAACTCTACCACACTCTTCTTCATTCCTGGCCACCAGAATTGATGTCGGAGGTCAGATACATATTTTCCACGCCTGGATGCACCACCAAAGGAGATGTATGGAAATCCCTCAGAACCACCTCCCGCAACATCACTGGTAATACTGTGTACCCTCTAAAAGAACAACGTGCTCCCCACCTTTTGAATATCCATAAGCAGCATCACCTGCAGATATGTGAGCACGTAAAGTCTCAAAGCTAGAATCCTCGAGTTGTGCTTCCCTGACTCGCTGTTAGAGTGGAGGGTTAATAACCATCAACTAAAGGTAAGCTCCCTCATCTCTATCCATGAAGGATAACTATAAAGAGGCCAAATACCTCATCGCCTCATCCAGCAGTTGTGAACTGGATTTCTTTCTGAGAGCATCTACCACAACCTTCCCCTTCCCAGGAGTATAAACGATCTCGAAGGAGTAATCCAAGAGGAACTCAAGCCATCACCTCTGTCTCAAATTCAGATCCTTCTAAGAAAATATATACCTAAGACTCTGGTGATCAGAGTAGATGATAAACCCCTCACCCATCAGGTAGTGCCTCCACATCTTCAAAACGAAGACTACCGCTGCCAACTCATGATCATGGGTCGCACAGTTCAGCTCTTGTGGCCTCAACTGACGTGAGACATAGGAAATCACTACTTGCCTCTGCATCAGGACACAACCAAGACTGGTTCCTGATGCATCACCGAACACCAATTACACAACACCCTCTTCTGGTAGTCTAATGATTAGGGCACTCGTCAGACTCTGTCTCAACTGCTGAAAAGCCTGATGGATTCTCTCGGTCCCCACGAAAGGTTGCCCCTTTTTGGTCAAAGATTTCATTGATGCTAAAATCCTGGAGAAATACATAATGAATATCCGATAGTAGCATGCCAACCCAAAGAAACTCCACGCCTCCGTCATGCTCCGGGGTGGCTCCCATGAAAGCACTGCCTCTACCTTGGCTGGGTCTACTGCTACACCATCTGCTGAGATAACGTGCCCAAGAAAGTGGACCTCCTTTATCCATAATTGAAACTTCGAGGGTTTTCTTTACATCTGGTACTCTTGGATTGTGTCCAGAACCATCCTTAAGTGCTTCATGTGCTCCTCCTTGGACACAGAGTACACAAGTATTTCATTAATGAAGACCACCACGAACCGATCTAGATAGTGCTGAAAGATCCGGTTCATGAGTCCCATAAAAACTACCGGGGTGTTTGTTATGAAAAAGGGCATCACCAAGTACTCTTACTGACCTTAGCGATATCTAAAAGCCGTCTTCAGTATATCCTCATCTCGTACTCGCAACTAGTGATAGCCTGATCATAGATCATCCTTCGAGAACCATTGTTCCCCTCTTAACTGGTCGAAGAGGTCATCGATCCTCAGTAGTGGATACTAGTTCTTCACTGTCACCTGATTCAAGCACCGGAAATCCACACATAGCCTCAAGCTCCCGTCTGCCTTCTTAGAAAACAACACAAGGGCTGACTAGGGTGAAACACTGGTTCTCACGAAGCCCTTCCTCTGCAAGTCTTCAAGCTGCACTCTCAGCTCACGAAGCTCTGCAGGAGTGATCCGATATGATGATGCTGATATTGGTGTCATCCCAGGTTGAAACTCAATGTAGAAATCTATCTCTCGATGGGGAGGTAGTCTGGGGACATCCTCTGGAAATAAATCATCATACTCAGCCAATACTGTTAGAAACTGGGAACTCTTAACATTTACTATGACTAGGGATTGGCTAGTTAACTAATGTGAAATCGACTGTACCTTCCTACGTATGAGTCCATCCTGTGCTGGCTATGTCTCCTTTTCACCGATGAAGGAGAACCTTGTTCCATCATTGTAGAAACACCGCACCCTTCACCTAAAACAGTCAATCTGGGCATGAACTGTGGATAGACAATCAATACCAAGAATGACATAGTAAGGCCTTGACGCTACCACCAAGAGATTCCAACCGGAACTATCCCCTCCAAGGGTCATGTCACACTGTCTGCAAAGGTGTGTGATATCTGAATCTTCTCTAGTCGATGTTTCTAAGCGTAAGGATCAAGTAAACGGCTCAACTGGAATCTCAAGGTCTCGATCAAAATAAGTAGCCAGAAAAGAATGACTAGCAGATGTGTCTATCAGTACGACAACCAATGTAGAAAAGACACAGATTGTACCTCTATTCATTCCGGGACCACCTAGGTAATAATACTCTACTGCCTGCACTTGTCCCTGCCTCTGTCCACCAGCTCCCTCAACCTGGGGTGGACCTCCTGGGGGTGGTGGTGTCAAAGGGTCAAAACGCCGACCTCCTCCAGCTGCTCTCCCAGATTCTCTACCGCGTCCACCGCCCCGAGGATCTGTCTGCTCCACACGTTTCCACTGCCTCGGTAGTCCATCCACTGCTCCCATTGTCAGTAGTACAATGGGTAACACATTCTCGAGCGAGATGTCCCCTTCCATCACATGAGTTGAATCACCTCTCTTGAGGCTGGATGGATGCACCCTGTGAACCCTGTACGACAACTCCTTTGACCTGGGATCTCCTCTGAAAGGTCTCCCATGCCCAGGTCCCTGACGTTGGCTCCCTATTTCCGAGGTCTCTGCTCCATCTCGCTCACCATTGATAACTACTAGTTGTCTCTACTCTTCCAAGAAGCTCTCGACCACCAAGGCCCGCTCGAGAACCCCTGAATAACTAGGAATGCTCATAGGGATTATGCTAGCTTGGATGTCTCTGTGCAAGCCCCACTCAAAAGTCTGAGCTCTGAAGTACTGATCTCTGACCATATCCATCAAGTAACATGAGAGGTCGGTGAACCTCGATGAATAGTCGACCACCGACATGGTTCCTTGATGGAGCTGAAGAAGATCCTGTATATGTATTGCTCTTAGGATAACCGGTGAGAACTCCTCTCTGAAGAGACGCTCAATATATGACCATGCAAGTGTCACCTCATCGTGAGTCTGGGTAACCAAACTTCACCATCGCCCTAACGAGCTATACAGAAGGCTCACTGCCCAGATCACCATCTGGTCTACAGCTGTCCTGACCAAACGGAAGACTCTGGTCACTACCTCAAGTTAGTCCCCAGCTACCTGAGGGTCAGGCTTACCTCGAAAACGGGGGTATCTCTATCTTTGAAACTCATGGAGTGCTCTCAGCCTGCACTCCTCCTCTGCTGACATAGTAGGCACGATCCATAGGTGGTGGGATATCTGGCACACCACCTGAAGGTAAAACTGGGGGATCTGTTCCCTGTATCGAAGCTTCATCACTAAGGGGGTCGTCCTCGTGATCGAGTATCTGGATCCTAGCGGGTGTGTATCGCGCAGGCATCCTGTAAAGAAACAAGATATATCACAGTCAGTGAGTATATCTAGAGAGCTCACTCAAGAATGACATGAAAACTACAACCCATTTCTATATGATGCTTGTACCATTATTTTCCCCTGTAACTAGTGTTATCATGTTCTGAGTCGAAATGAAAGTTATCAGAGTTCTGGTGTATGGATACGTCGGCCGCCCGCACCAACACTGGGGTCTTTGTCCTGAAAGCCGAACTCGAAACACTTAACACTATTGCCCCAAACCAACTCACAGACTCTCGTTCCTAAGGTAGAACTGACCACCTCTGATACCACTCTGGACCTGTCCCAATGGGTCCCATGCTGCAACTCCCCAAGGTCGCCCCCAATAGGCTAGGGGATACTGACTAGCACCGAGTAGGCATGTCACTAACATAGAAGGCATTTCCTATAAACCAGTACACACATAGACACACCTACAAGCCCACGTAGCTGAAAAGTAAAAACTACTGAATATGGAAATGCATGCATACACTAAAATCCCAACCAGTAGAGTATGATAGGAAAGTAAAGTACAACAAAGTAGAACCCTGGGAAAAAAGTACAAGCCCACCAAAAGAAATTATGCATCAAAGTCCAACCTATGAAGAAAGGTACAGGGACTGCAATCTGTAGCCGTTGGAACACACCTCGGCCTGTCTGATCTAACCAAGCACCGTACGGTCCTGGTCTTCCTAGAATCCTATCAAAGGCTCACTCATCGGCACAAGGCACGACACGTGCAGGCAAAGCCTGTATAGGTGTTAGTATAACAATACCCATTAGGACACCATGATAATCACAAAGGAACACAACCAGGGAAATACCACAAAGGAATGATACAGTCCACTCTACACAATATATGTATATAGAATATATAACAAGAACATCCAGATATAATCATACACGGTCAACTGTTGTGAAACCACCACTAAGATCTAGCTCAAAGATTCCACTGAGCACGTAATAAGGAGAATACACTCCTAGGTCTGAAGAGAGAGATACGAAGTACTCGTTCTGAGAGAACACACTCTACAAGTACTAGAGAATATGATGCTCAGATGAGTATCAAAACCAATAGCCACGAGGTGATTCCAAAAACTCATTTTGAACTAATAATCTAAGTATAGGATCGGTGCCTAGGTAATGTAGGTCACGTCCATTCCAAGAACTCTACTTAGGGTTCGAGGAATGAATAGAGGATCCAGCTCTAAGTCTCACAGAGGAGATTCCAAAAACTATATTCAGGAAGTCCTACCGAAGGGATCATACTCCTGTACGTAGGAAATGATACGATAAACCTTCAGGGGAAAGACCAAGGGTACGAACCCTATGAATGCTAGTCCAAGTCACAGAAGACAAAAAGGATCAAGCCATGTAAAACATGTTACATGGTGTGTAGTATGGTTACATTCTGTGTTCCTTGACTCCGGGTACTGCTCGTGTAAAACAGCTCATGTCTTAAGGATTTTCATGTAAAAAGAATATACACGGTGTGTAGTAGGATTACACACCCTGTCCGAGTGTTCGGGGTTCACAATGTGTACGCTGGCCATGTGGCCGTACATGGCCTCATCCTGTGTCGCCCTGCCCGTGTATCTGGCTGGGTCTAGCCAGAGGAGGGTATACATGCCGTGTCTTTTTCTATGTAACCAACCTGTGTCTGTGTACTCCCAGATTACGCGCTAAGTGGTCCGTCGACGAACACACGTCGTGTAGCCCATACTACATGCAGTGTAGTAGGGATTTCTCCAGAACATTGTTCTTCTTCCATTCGCCTCAGCCTATTTTCCGAATCTTGATTTCTTTTCGTTTTCTGAAAAAATCAAGATGCTTGTTCGTTTCATCATCCTAAAACCGAATCCGGGTGTCTCAGACCTTCAATCAGCTCAGAAAACAAGCGTTGATTCATCCGAAAGAAAACTACCAAAAACTCATATCTCTCGATCCACTCTGAATCGTCCATCTCCACCACAATTGCACCTCCATAGCATCGTCCCGAGGTTGGGTCCACAATCTTAGATCATCATGCCAATATACGATTGCGCAACAATCGATTTCCTCCAAGAACTTCAAGCGTGGGGAAGAACGAGGAGTCTCCACGAAGAACGGGGAATTTAATCACAAAATTAACAAGAGGGACTAACCTTGATCATTGTTCGTGATGATTCGGGATTTTCGCCATTAGATCAAACCCAAAATAATCAATAGATTAAATCGGAAGGATGAAGATCTTCCCCAAAATCCCAAAAAAATCCCATCCCGGAATTTCGATCGATCCGCAGGAAAATCTTTTCGTGGAACCCTATGTTTATATTTTTTATAAAGATACTCTCCTTTGATGTTTAAATATACATAGTATTACACTATGTTTTTTCAATAAAGTTATTAAATCCTAAATCCCAAATTAACTAAACCATTATCTGATACTAACTATAGAGATCCTGATTTTTCATACATGATTTTAACATAATTTTTATGATATACCACAATATATAATTATAAATCCTGGATACCAAGGTTAAGGGTCTTGGAAAAATAATTACAATAGATAACTTATACATAATAAAACATAAGTTTTTATTTAATAAAATCTTCTTCATCCTTCTAATTTTCTTGTTCTACTAAGTACATATAGTGACCAGAGGATATATATAAATGAAAGGATGAGATAAAGGACCAGAAAGACGATGAATAAAGACATTAATCGATATAACATGAGGGAACATAATCATCATAATTAAAAAATAAGTATAGGATAATAAAATAATGATGAGAGGGAACATTTAAAGGTCTGGAAAGTGACAATTCATAAAAATGAAACATCATGTCTTAGTGTTCAAATACCATACATAGTTGGGAACAAAGGTTTTATCATGTTCACATATAACATATTTTTATAATAATTACATCATCATTAAGAAAAATATAGAGTTTAATGTCATCATTTCGAGAGTGTTCGTTTTCTTTATTTCATGGTTAGAAAACTCCAATACAAGTATGGAAGTTCATGTAAAATGAGAATAATTATGAAAAATTTGAAATTATATGTTACTTATTGACATAAATAAGTTTAAATTGTATTATATATCATTTTTTATATAACCGTGATTCATTAGATAAAATTAAAATGATAAATTTATAGGTCATTTTAGCAAATTTTTCATCCACCACAAAATTATTTTTTTTTATAAAATATTATGTTTATACATTAGTTATAGAGCATAAAAAAGTTATTATATGCATATTAAAATATTTTTATCCATAATAAAGGTTTTTGAACATCCTTGAGGTGGTAATGGAAAATGAAATCTCTTGGTCCATGAGGGCATAAAATCATTATATCATGGATGATGTTTCCATTTTTTGAATAAAAGGAGAGGAGAATAGGTTTGATGATGTAAATTACATTTTAAAAAAACATTATAGTATATATATGGAAATGGATTTATCATTCCTCTTTTGTTAGGGGGTATTAGAATAAAATAATAAAATAAACAAAAATAAAAGGGAATGTAGGAGGATTTTACCTCTTGAATATCTTCTCCTTGCGATCATTTCTTTGGCACATGGGTTCGAAATTTTTTTCAGACCAGAATCTCATAGACATGAGGAAGATTCATGGGAAAGGAATTTGGAATAATTTAGTGAATATAAAAGGCTTGAGCGATGTGATGAGGATAGGTGGGATATGGAAGTATTTATATGGGGAGAGGGGATTTTTTAAATTATTTTATTCATTAGTTTATTATTTAAGATCAAGAAAATAAATAATGTTGATAATTATCACTAAAAATATTAAATAATTAATGTGATATTGGGTTTATGGACACTTAAAATATCAACGATTCATCCTGTGCTAAAAAATTAATGTATAAATCTTGTACTATAAATTACCATATTTCACTATTCACAAAAAAAATCATCCATTTTTGAAAAATCCCAAAAAAAATCAACCTAATTTTTTTAAATATTTATATTTCAAAAATGGACTCCATTATATGAATATAATTTTTTAAATATGATAAATTTATTTTTTATATAAAATCAATATTTTTCAAAAAAATCAAATTTTAATTATATAATCGATTTTATGACCACTTAAAAAATTAATTAAGGCATCATAACCTTATCTTATAATTATGAAAAAAATATAATATTAATTTAAGAATATATTTTATTAATATTATTAATCTTTTAAATCATTAAATTAGTTATACAATTGTAAATAAACATTTATGTATTACAAATACATTAAGACTTAATTTATCATTTTTAAAACATTTATTTACTTGTATGATGATATAATTATATCATATTTTCATTTATAAGATGCATAAATTTATTTATATTTTAATAGGTTATTTCATTATTATAATGGTTTTATTAGAATTTATAATCATCATATTACTATTCCAACTGTCTTGTTACTATTCCATTAGTATAATTTCCTTTATTTCTATAAATACAACTTATTATTTCACTTATGAGAATAATATTTTTATTGGGTTCTCTGTGCCATGTATGCGATTTATAACATATTAATTAATTATAATAATGTAAATTTAATTGATAAAATTATGGTTTGTTACATTCACTATTTATAGATTTATCTTTTGGTGGTCACTAAATTTATCATGACCCTATAATGCAACACTCTATATCATTTATTTGGAATTAGTTTTCTCTTCTATGTCTATATTTTCATTTCCCAAAAATGTTATCCTATTCATGAACATAATGTTTTTTTATCTCAGATGACCTTCATATTTCATAATCCTTTTTTAAAAAGTCAGTTTTATTAACCCTTTTTTACTATATGGGTTTTACAATGGAATTTTCAAATATCAAACATTTTATTAATGAGAAAAAAATTCAATTGTGAGGGTTTAATTTACTGAGGGGATAAAACACCCTAATATTAACTAAAATATTTCCCTTTAAATAATTTTACATTATCAATAACTCCGATTAAATACCACTCTATGTTTAAAAGAACCACGATGGACTATTAAAATATTATAATGTGACGATAATAACCAAGATGTTAAAATGAGAGAGTATGAATAGGGTTATCTACCTTATGAAATTCAGGTAAAGGTCCTACTAAATATAAATTTATTTATTTTTTATTAAATAATCACTCTATTTTTATTATAGCAATTTTATTCTTCAAAAATAATTTTTCTTCCAAAATGGGTTTTATTTATTTTTATTAGAAAATAGTTATAATTAGATATCATCAAAATGTAAAAAATTAATTTGATAAAAATGAGAATTTTTTTGAAATTGGAATATAAGATATAGCTCTGGGAGAAATATTTTTATGTTTATAAAGAGTTTTTTTCATTCAATAGTTAAAAATACATTTTTTTTGTAAAACTGTAATTTTATTTTCATTAAAAAGATTCAATGTGCCTTGTATTTGATATCAATGAAACATAAAAATTATTGAGACATATATAATTTAATTAACTTCATTTTAATCATTACTATACATAATTTTGGTATACGTACATTTTTTGTTATAAGAATGAACTTTTTTAAAACTTATTTTTCCTTGCATTTTAAGAATTTATATATTAATAAACTTCAACCACCTCCATAAATTGAATCTTGAAAAATTGATTAAATATATGTAATAAGGGAGTCTAAATGTTCTAAATAGTTTACATTTATTTTCTGAAATAATGAATAGTAACTTTAGTAATTTTTTTCCTCAAAAGGGTAAATTTTAAAATTTTGGTGAAAAATAATATGGTAAAGGGTATAACATGAACATAAAACCTGAATTAATGTTATTTTATGATAATAGAGTCCAATATATGGTTTTTATTTCCATTTTAAATGATTTTTACATTTATATTATTTTATAAATGAAACCCTCCTTTCTCTTCATCACACAACATTGATCCTTTTATCTCATCCAAAACAAACAAAATTCCCTAAATAAATAACATAAAAACATTATAGAGGTTTTTTTTTCTTTAAAGTCCAACCATAGGGTCCTTAAGATGAGATATATATTAGATTTTTCAATGAAGAGGTAATCGCTTAATTTATCACGTTATTTTCATTTCTTATTTCACATCCACTAAATAAGTTATATTCATCATAAAATAATAAATTAAAAATCATAAATATTATTAAATGTTATTATAATTATTAAGACAGAATTTTCAACCCACATTCCCATCAAATGGGAAGTGAGATTATCACTCATGAGTACGTACATATTACCATCTCTACATAGTGATACAATTCATTTTTCATTACCATATTTTATGGATGAGTATTATGATGGGTATATAGTTTACATGTTATATTTATGACCTAATTGTTATATTATTATTATAATATCATATCTAACTTCTTACCTTCCCAAACACAAGAAAACGATTACACCGCTTGTGTGTACTCATGGTCTACCACCTCCACAAAGTTATGTGATTCATTTTTTATATCCAATTTACCTAGATGATTACAGGGATAGAATTGATGAATATATATTATTTATATGATATAATAATGATTATTTAAAATTGAATTATTATTTACCTTTATTCCATTACATTTAATGAAAAATGAAAACAACGTTAATGCATACATATGCCCTACCATATATATGAATGGTTTAATTAAATTTTCATTATATAACATCAAGGAAATTATTACATATATAATGAATATATATGATATAATAATCATATAATTTAATCTTTTATAATATTATAATTAATTTAAATTTATTATATAGAGTGTTACTGATGTTTTAGATCAATTGGATCTCGAGGTAAAGGATTTTCATCTCATTTTTATTTATGTGAGACACATGCCACATTAAACTATTATTTCATTCATCTGGTAAATGTAATTATGAAGAATTAATTTTATTATTCTTATTATAATGGATGTGGGTATTTATATATCAACATAATGTTCTATCTTTAATGAGTTTTTTATCCAAATGTTACCCAAGTGGAAAGGGTTTTATGTCACAATCTCATTGTTTATCTTGATTCTATATGAATATATTTATGATGATGACATATTTTGATATAAATTTCAATAAATTCATGAATATTATTATAATATTGTTATTTTTGTATAACAAACTTTTACCATTCATTTTTCCAAAAACATGTAATCAATATAATAAATGTTTATAGAAAAATCAGCATAATGTCTCTCTTCAGAATTTTTTCTTCTTCTTTTATATCAATATTTTATAAATTTTTTTAATTTAATGTTTTTAATACCATATTATGATTTTTTAATGTAAATTTTTACCAATTTTTTAATTTTTAAATAAGTTATTAAAAGTAATTTACTTTTCATTTTCTAAATGAGGCAATTTCTGACCTTTTCTATTAAAGTGGGAAAAGTCTGTTTTATTTTAACGTATAGGAAATGAAAAACATTTTTCAATTTCATTAATGGTCAATGTTTTGAATCTTTTGTTACGATTTTCTAGGTATATTTTCAATGATTTTTTTCCCATTATTTTTGTGGGATTTTTATATTTTATAAGTGTTATTCAAAGGTGAAAATGTTATTTTCCCCCGGAAACTTTAATGTGATCCTTTAATGAAATTTTTTATCTCTGAGAACATCCTTTGATTATACTTATGCTTTAGTGGGAATATTATCCAATGATACCATAATTATTCTTTCTCTAGGTTTTTTATGATTTGGGTGATGAGATGTTTATGAAACCCATTTATTTTCTACGAGTTATGATATAATGTTATGATTTATGATACTGTATAATTTATTTGAATGAATTATTATTATATGAAATTTGGGTCTGCTAAGTAATATACTGAATTGGGTAAATATTGATATCTCATCGTATGAATATTTCATGCCTGACCCTAATTTCATTATTAAAATTTAATGTTTTAACCTCGTTTTAATGTCCATAGGCTTATGTAGGGACCTGGATTTCATTTTCATAAGTTTATATATAGAATTGAATTTAATGACCATTATATTTTTCATGGAGCTAGATTTCATGTCAATATGAATATTTGAGGACCTAGTTTCATGTTCATATGTTTATGTGAGGTCCTAATTTCATGTACTTAACTTAAGTAGTGAACCCATTTTTAATTATTCGAAGTTACAAATTTATCCGTTTATTTATGCCACAAATGCAAGCCTTATGATACTGATTAAGATATTTTGAAAAATGTTTTTGGATTACATTGTGATTTATCTCTTATAAAAATTCAATGTATATTCCATGACTCAATACTATGATCTATGGTATGCATTGTATGAGTTTCAAATGTTATGATCATGTTATCATAAACTTATGCTCAAGTTATATTCAAGTGATCATTAATGTCTCCCTTATTTACCCTTACAGAGCATATAACCTCCTCCTCTTTAATGTTTTATTTCCCCTAGTTCAATAAGAAAGGTATTATATATGATATTTATAAGAAGGGTGCTTGTTATGAATAAATATTTTTGAGATGATGTTGACATATTTTAAACTAATTGTTCTTGACTCCATATTTCCAAAGATAATACAACTCTATGATTCTTTCTTGGATCATTATGTTATGTATTGAATATTCATCAAATAATATTTAATATATATGTATATAAATTATGGGTTTCAATATTATAATTTCATATACAGTCACACAATGTGAGATAGATTTTATGTTTTCATATGTTCTTTTATGGCTTACAAGACATGGAACGATCCGTGTAAATTGCAATGAAACACATAGTTTCTCAAAAGATATACACTAGATTGTATATAGTCATTTGTTTTATGAACCAATAATTAGGGTACCCAAAAAATCCCCAAGTCATGTACCCGTTGAAGAGAACCATATACCTAGATGAAAAATGATGATATCGAACTGTTATATAGCCATATAGAGGCGATGGGTGAACACAGACTATAAACCAATGTAACTGTCATGTACTTTTTCATAATTGGGATTTGTATATTTTCTCCCCTAGTATTAATATTTGTACTCGAGGGGGTCCCGAATGAGTATATTTCTACATGTAGCATTATGAAGGTGTTCTAGTTGCTAATAGAGGCCATTGATGAGATTTTTTAGGGCAATTTTTTATTTTCAGCCCCACTAAGAGGATGAATCGATCATTGCAATGATACAAAGAAGGTGTAGTGATGTTAAACAACCTTGGTAGTTTTTATATGCCAAGGTATGAGAAAATAATTCGTTTTTACAGTTTTATATCTTCAAGAGTCCATCTATAGTTGTGAGTTCCATTATAGATAATGTAATTGTCGTTAAAATAAGAGTTTGGACAATTCTTCAGTGATTCCTTCTAAGTAATAGTGTAGAGAAAAGAGATGTATAGATGAACATAATACTTAATTTTAAGACACCTTTCTAATTTAGGGTTATGGTAAGAGGAATAATGTGTCCTAGAAAAGATAATATATAGTTGTTCACACAATCCCATAAATTATGTTCTTCATGTAAAGTTTTTGTTATGGAAGGTTGGTACCCTCTCTCCCATCTGTATCCTTATGAGTGGACTTGAGGAATATATAGAGTTGATCATGATTTATTCTAATTTTCCATAATATTAGACTATTTTTACAGTGTATGTGGTGATAGTGAGAGGGATATAATACTTTGATACTCTTTCAAGCATCACATTATTCTCAAGGTGCGTCTTATCCATTAAAAAAAATTGGGTTTTTACTCCCTTATTGATGTGAGGTTAATGTTGTATATCTGATGAGATAGTTTTATAGAGCTCCTTATCAAGGGGAAGACTATTATTTTTTTGTAAATTAGATAGTACTATCCTAGATTATTTTGAGACATTGGTTAGGGTTGAGGTTCTCCCATGGGTAAAGAAACCCCTTAAATGGTTATTTACATCATTGGGGTGTGGGTTTTCTATATTTTAAAGTTGTGTAATTATATGATGTTGTATTTCAGAGAAGGGTATGATTTTTCTTTTAGGGGTTAGTAACTCCCTATGTTAGTTTATTCACTATGATGATTCCTGATTCTCTTGATACATTTTAAAAATGATGGTATGTTGGTTGATGTTTTAGAGTGGCTATAATTGCAGAGATAAGTAGAGAATTGCGGTGCAGGGGATGCTCCAAGTTTTCCATTCCGTATATCACTATGTTTATGCATGGATGAGTAATTGAGGGATATTACATACTATTGTATGCTCCCCCATTAGATCATATATATTCTTTATGACAATCATTTTGGTTCTAGAAAGCATGTGAAGGTGTTTACCCTCTTGTATATTGGTGCACAGAACAACCCCATAAAATAGGGTATGGATACTCATCCCTAGGGTTGTCACTCCATTGGATAACATACATATTCCTGTGATGTTTATGTCACACTATTTTAATTGGACTATCAATACTATCCAATAAGAGTAAGATTTATGAATGGCCCTTTTTTGTCTTGTTCCATCATTTTATGATCGACATGTTCTGTTGATTCACAATATTTTCCATGTGTATTATGAATGTGATGTTTGGTATATGTGGTAAGGTTTGGAGAGCCTTCAAATAAAATAAGATCTTACTTATAGAATCATTGGGTATGTACATGAGATTGGGTTGTAATCCCCTCATTTATTTTGATCTTTGTCAACCATATTGGTTGATGATTAGATTGGAGGTGTTTCCCACTTATGTGGGTAATTTTTTTGAGGATTAATAATTCTATTGAAGCAGTGGATGTTTGGTATTATCCCTTGTACCACTGTGTCATGGTAATTTTCAAGGGGTTTTCAACCCATGGACCAATTTGACTCTTCTGTATATTTGAGTCTCCCTATAGGATGTTTGGGGTTTTTTATGAAGTAAAACCATAAATTCTAACATGTGTGTGTTTCTGACCTCTAATTATGTGATGGGAATCAGTGTGATTATTCTTTTAATTGTGAATTAACTAATATCACATGGTCCTTTTTTATGTTTTCTTAAATTTTTTATACAAACCCCTAAATAGGATTTGTGCCACAACATAATATGTCTGTGTAGATGACACATATATTTGTTTCACTTTTAATGTGCATGGAGCTACCAGAATTATAGAACTGGAGTGAATATAAGAGTTCATTACTCAAATTCCTTGTGGTGGAGTTGATGAAATGTGGTAATCCATATTATATATCACTCATTTCTAGTCTTTTTTTTGTATTTTTATACCTATATTTTTTCTTTGTATAGTTGCCTACATTTTTATTGACAATTGGATGTATAATTTATTTCATGAAAATTTTACAACAATTTACGTTGAATATCATGTGTGGTTATGGAATATTGATTTATATCTACTGTAGTATAGATAGGATAAGGAGTTATATGTTATTATTATTATTTATTTGTGTTGATCACTAACTAATGACCTATTAGAGACATGTGTGAAATTTCACACTCATCTCACCGTAAAACCATGTAGGGAATCAACTAGTTAGTTTATGACATATTGGTATCAAATAAATTTGTTCCTAGGGATGAATTTTAGAAATTGGATTTTCAAGATATTAATTCATTAAATGTAGGGAATTAATGCTTGAATTGTCTTAGTTTAGTTATCAGACAAGGCACATAGTGGGGGTGTTACTGTCGATGCATTCCTATATGATGTCTTTGAAAATACATTATCATCCTTAATTTATATCTGAATTTTATATGGGGTATACTAGTTAAGTCTATAAATTATATATTGTTTAATGCATTATGGGTCTTTTCTGTGACATCATATCATTATGGATGTCATCATGAAATGATATATATTTTTTTAATATGATATTAATAGAGGTGTAAAATGGACCTTCTATAAATGAAAAAAGTTTCCAGACTACATACAGATGTGTGATCTTTCTGGGTGATGCTCACCCAAAATTCTAATTGGTTCATTACTATAGGTTTTCCTCCAAATGACTATAGATTGGTGATAATGGTAATGGAATTCATGGGTTATTGATACATACAAGGTCAATAATTTTTGATGATTTTAAAATTGATTTTGTGTCCTCCATGTACTCTATAGAGAAAAATTTGGGTTTTGTTTCTCCCCCTTTCAAAATGGAATTATTATGCTATTTGTAGGGTTAGAAACTCCACTAGGAATATGTCATTACAAGGGGGTGGGTCCCCCATATGATATTGTGTAGTTTGGTATACCCTATAGATATAGGGGTATCTGATACTATCCCTAGGAGCATGATTCATCAATTTAGTCTTGGGGAAATACTCATTTGTTTTAATGTGGTGTGGGTCCCCCATTCTATAGTGGGGTTGGTACTCACTTACTAGAAATGTCACACGCCCCAATCAGTGCGGGATAGTAATTATCTTGTGGGATAACTTGTGTTCCACTAAAAAATGTGATTTGGTATAGTAATAGGGATTTGGGGAACTAGTCCACTATAGGAGGGGTTTATACACCCTTTAATGACATACATTACATTGTGAGTTGTGATTACCCCATATGTAATAATGTGGTTATTAATCCCTTGTGGATATAGGGTTAGAGATTTACATTAATATGCATAAAAATATTTTCTTTTTAATAAGGGGTGAATTCTCCCATGATCCTAACATTTTGGGGTTCCCCAAAACCATATAGGATTTTGCACTACCATATGGGATAAAACATGGGTCCTTCACTTATATAGGTTGTTGTCCAACATGGTTTAGTGTTTCAAAATTTTACCCTTTTGGTTTGGTACATTCACCGTGGTTTGGGTAAAATGCTCCACCCCTTGTGAGATTCATTACTCCCTCCAATGGATTATAGATATTCAATGAGTTACAGTTCCCCACTATAGGTCAATGGTTGGTAAAAGTTATCCTTATGAAAAATATTTGACAACTATCTCTTGGTTGAGAGTAAAACTCTGTGATGATTGATTGGTAGAAGTTTTTGTATCCTATCATGATATTTCATATGAATGATTATGGGTATGATGATCCTATAACTAGTCTTGGGAGCTTATATATGAAAAGATTTGTTGGATGTTTCCCTATTCAGTGTTTGGGAAATTCTTTAGCAGGGATATAATATTTAGATTACGATACATATAGTGGCGATTGATTATTGTCACAACATTCTCCTCTTATATAAAGGATGATATATTGATCCAAATAATTTACAAAAAATGGATAGGTGGTAGTCCCTATATAAGGGATTTATCTACAAGGACCATGGATGGGTGAGTGTTATGAAGGGATTGATCATCCCATTCCTAATGGGCCTCGTGATTTGTATAATAATTTTTTTTTGTATTTTTATGATTAAAAAGAACTAGTGTGTTTTATTCTATAATTGTTCCACAATATCTAATGATTTAGATATCAAAGTGGTAACTTTAGAAATATTTGAGATAATTGAGGACTTATACTAGAGTTCATCATCAACCACTCTTTCTTTATTTGAGTTTTAGTATGATTTTATAGAGTGAGGCCTAGTGATGGTATCATTAGTGATGGATGATACCCCGTGGTGGGAGCTCAGTTTTATAACTAATCTTGTGGGGTGTTATGAAGTCAAGGATATGTGTTGTATACGAATTTTATTATGAAGTGGGGTATAGGGGATGATCATAATTAACACTTAGGAAGTTGAAAAAATTTCATTCTCTTATTGGTGAACTTGGATTTACCCTCAATGCTTTTTTTTGAAAGATAAATCCTACCATCATAATGTACAGAGTGGTCCTTGGAAAATTTAGTTGGGATTCCATGATTTGAAGAAAAATATAAAATATGTTATTATTTTTCATTATTAACTGTAACAACCAATGTACTAATATAATAATTTTTTTTCATACTTACTTTTATTCAAGAACTAAATAATGTATTTCACTATAAATATATGATGTGATTCATAAAATCAAAAAGTAAATGGTTTTATTAAACTAATTGATTATTTGATATTATATAATTTTAATGTAAAAAATTGATTTCATATTTGAATTTATGCTTTAAAAATAATCAATGGAATAATTTTTTATATGTTTTTGAATATATTTATTTTTCAATTAATAGTGAATAGATATTGGTTTTTATTGAAAACAATACTTTATATATAATGTCAATTTTTTGGGGGATTAGTTTTAAATATTCATTAGTTTAATTTGTCTTATAATAATACCATTTTTTTAAATAGATTTTATACTTGAATTTAATATAAAATTATTTTATATTTAAAAAAGGTATTTTTGTGAAAAAATATTTTTGTTTTCATTTATTTAGTCTTATTTTAAATAAAATTATACAACTTATTTGTTTTGAATTTTTACAATTATATTTTATATTCAGAATCAGTGAGTTCAAATTTTGTAAATAGTCCCCTTTTAATTTTGGACAATTTGAATAGTAATCCTTTTAATTTTTATTAACATAGTTAAGGGTAAAACTGATAATTAAGGGTAAACATAATATAATAAGGATTCGAAAATAATCATAACACTTACCTAATTCTTTTTAATGAGTAATTATCAACCATAATCTTCCATGAGTTGAATTTTTTTATCATTTTATACCATTTGGTTGACATTAAGACCCTTTTAGTATCTTATTAGATGAAAAGTCAAAGATTTAGAACTATTTTTTTAATATGTATGAAATATTTAATATGTTGTTATCCAGAAGCTGTGTTTGACCATAAACATTATTTTTAAAGATTCAATATTTATCATCATCATGGTAATTTTTTTTAATTTTTAGAGAAGAAAAAATTACCTTAAACTCTTACATAATAATGATAAAGTAATTATTAAATTAGGGAAAATCCATTAAATGATATTAAAAATATTAAAATAAATATAATATGATATAAATACATTGATATAATACTTTTCTACCATACTATGACATGTTAGTGATATAATAAAATAGATAGTTTTAATTTTTAGTTTTTTCTTAATATTTTTTATTTCAAAGAAAAGAATATTTTGAATATTTGAAAATAATGATATTTTTGGGGATTAAAATTTTATTAAAATATTTATAAATAATAAAAATATTAAATAAGAACAAGGGGGATTATATATGCTAAAAATTGTTATTCCTTTTGAATTTATATGCCATTTGGATATCTTTGGCTCTATAATAGGCTTATTATATTTTAATAATTTGAGAAATTCCAAGATTTCCACTCTCATCTCTTATAAAAGGGCACCCTGTCCTCTCATTTATTCACAATTAAACAACTATTTGTTTGACTAATACCTACCCAAATCCCTTCATATATTCTGAATCCCCTTTCTAGAGAGCTTAGTTTGGGAAACCACTTACATTAGTGGTAATAATGTGTTAAGAAAAGGATATTGACCAAAGAATAGGATGATAAAGAACAAATGTGACGAGTTGTACTCAAGGTAAGGGTCTCATTAACTAAAAATCCTCACTTTAAGTGTTTTGATGATTTATTTCTTAAAAAATTTCCCTTTATTTCCTTATTTTTAAAATGATTTCTATGAATGTATTTATAGTAAAAAAAAATTTCACTCAAATGTTTTTAAAATGCAGTCTTTTTATTTTTTATTTTAGGGAATTTCTTTAAAAAATCATATTTTTGCGTTTCTTTTTAAAAAATTCATAATTATTTTTTTTTCTAAAATTATACAACATTATCATATTTTCCCAATTTCACAACACATTAATGTTTTGATACATCCATTATAACATTACATGATTATTTTAAAGGAAAATTTTCCCCTTGTATGTATACATTTTTCTATTAAAATAATTTATTTTATTCAAGAAATGTTTTTATGAGGAAATAATTCATTTTTATTATTATTTTATAGCTTATGAGAACTTTTTATGATGACTGGTGGTTCTGTTAGAAACCAAAGATGGGTGGGTCTATGATATTTCTCTAATACATTGGTTATAATTGAAATATATTGTGATTATTATTCCAAATGTAATTGTGATGGTTACAACTAAGTATAACCCTGAGGGTTATGTCATTTATAACTATTAGGGTAATCTCGTGGTATTTGTGAGGGTTATAACCTATGTATTTGTGATATGAAAATAATAACCCAAGTTACCTATTTTATTTATTTATTATTCATATGATTTTACATTAATAACATTTTTTCTAAATGTAATTTATTGGTTTATGTTCACTGGAAAATATATGTTACCTACAATGGGTAAAATTATAATTTTTTGGAAATTATTTCATGAGTTTTTAATTTTTACAAATAAACTAATATTTATTTTGTTTCTACATTAATATTTTTTATGAAATATTTAGGTCAGGAAATGTTATTTCATGAGTAGATAATTTTTTATATTTAGAAAAAAAATTATTTTGAAAAGTGAAATTTCTTAAAAGTATCATAGATTAAAAGTTTCTTTATTTATTTTTATTATAATTACTATGATTATTATATTCATACCATGTTTAAAAAAAATCATTGATTTTTAGGAGGGTGACGAATAAGGGGATGTTCATATGAAATTAGTGAAGATGTTTTAAGAAAAGAAATTATGTTTTCATTAAAAAGTTTTATATGAATGAACATTTTGGATACTGATTTGAAGTGTTTATCATGTGATATATGTTTTTGTTATGTATGAGTTATGACATGATTTGTTTGGAAATACAAACCTAAAAAAATACTAAAATATATGGAAATGAATTATTGACTTAAAACTCAATATTATTTAGTGTTTAAGGCTACGTATGTACTGTTGGTATCATATGATGGTTGAGATAACTTTAGATGCTAGGATACTGTTAATAAAATAAACTTAAAAGTTTTTAATTTATTTTTAAATTGACATATAATTTAACGATTACCATGTTTCCTAATCTAAACTATGTTTTTTCAGAATGGTTTTCCATAGAGTAAACATGGATGTTATGGTGGGAAGGAATGGAGAGGAAAACCTCCTACCAAATTAGCATCATGATATAGGTGGATTTAGAATAAATAATTTTGTTTTAGTAATGACTCTTCTGAAAACATTAATAAATTGTTGCGGTGTCCATGTTAGAGAGCAACCATATCTTCTAAAATGGTACATGATGATAGTGGAACATTTTATGAGGCAACACACAACTTCATTTAGCAGATATTCTATTCATTTAGAATTTGGTGGGTGGATTAAATCCCTAGATAGGATTTTTGATTCGATGGTGTGTTCATATCATAAAAATTAAAGTCTTTCAAATTTTTTTGGTTTTGAAGGTGAAGCCAACCAGTGGTGGCCAATGGTGAAGAATGTCATAGAAAGATAAGAGATAGATTCCTTGAAATGATATGAATTTAACAATATCCACCTTGAGAAATATTTTTCATATGTATGTTCGACTCAGGATGGAAAATAAATTCCTCGAAATGAAACAATCGGAGGATTATTCATTGGTCATGTATAATTAATACCTCATACAAATGGAATGGTACACTCAAATTTTATCTTGAATCATGATGGTAAAATCAATAGTTTTTACTCAGGATTGAAGTGAATATATCATAGAAAATTTTCTTTCCAGGAAATAAAAAGTTAGGAGAAAATTGTTTTACGTTGTGATTGGGTAGAAATATATATTATCAATATCATTTATTTTATGAAAACAAGGAGAAGAAAATATTGATATGGTAATACATGGGTAAGAACCAATCAAATAAATTTTAAGGTAATAAAATATAGTTCATAATATTTGCAAAGTGTTGTAAAAAATCATCAGGGAATGCCTTATCAAATCATGTAAATGCTTCTGATGTGTTATGTTTTGGAAAAATTGTTTGTGATTGAAATGAACATGATCTTAGTGATGTAAAGTTCATTTTTGATAAGTAGACTCTAATTTTTTTTCAAAGTGTTAAGATGTGTCATTATGCACATACATTCCCATAGAAAGAATCAAATGATGGAAATAATGAATAATATAATAATAACAGTGAGTTTGAATAATTCACAACTACTTTAGAATATGTTGGTTCATCGAAGGAAGTATCCTCAAGTACTTTTTTTTTATTTGGATTATGAAAATATCTTTTTAGTTTTTGGTCTACACATTCTTTTATATATGAGGCTTTTTTTGGTAAATTTGAAACTCCACCCCAAGAAATAGTAAAATAACATATAGTTAAAAAACTAGTGGAAAATATTAATGAAAAAGGAAATTATAAAATTATCTTGTCATTTTATATAAAAGAAGTTTACATGAAAACATTATTTTCCTTCCTCTAATTGATTTTGATGTTATTATAGGAATGTATTGGCTTTCTGTTTAGTATTCTAAGATATATTTTATAGATAAATAATTTTTTCAGAAAGCATCTCTATTTGTATACAATAATAAACCCACACTATTTGTAACATATCAGGAATATGAGATGTTTTTAAGAGATGGAAATGCATGTTGTTTTTCTCATATTTTTTAAAATAAGGGAAATGACAAGATTAATGAAGTTCATATAGTGAATGAATATATAGATGTTTTATCAGATGATTTTTCTATTTTCATTTTTGATAGAAACATTGAGTCTAATATTGAATTAGTTCCTAACTATAATATTATTTTAAAACCCCCATATAAAGTGGCTCAATTAGAAATTTTGGAACTCAAAATGAAATTAAAAGAGTCTCTGGATAAAAGTTTCATTCATTTGAGTAATTCACCTTGGGGTGAACCTATTTTTTTGTTAAAAATTGGTGGTTCTATAAGTATTTACATTGATTAAAGAGTGGAATAACAAAATAGTTAAGAAAAAGTATCATTTTCCTTATATAAATGATTTTTATGATCTGTTGCATGGTGTGTAGTAATTTTCAAAGATTGATCTCTGGTAAAGTTACTTTAAGTTGAAGTTGATGGTGGAATAATTTCTGAAAAACACTTTCCAGATTAGATATGAAATTTATGAGCATGTATTTATACCCTTTGTTTTGAAAAATTCCCCTTTTGTATTTATAGATCTTATGAATAAACTCATTCATGAATATTTTTGGATTTCTGTGATTTTTAATTGATGTTGTTCTATTTTATTCAAAAGGTTATAAGGATCATGAAAACCATTTAAAAATTTTTCTAAAAAACCATAAATAAATGAAGTCTTATGGGAAATTTAGCAAATGTGGGTTTTGTTTAGAAAATATTTATTTATTTGGAATACATAAAATATATATGTCATAACAGTTGATTCCATAAAAAATGGATGAGGAATGGCCAAGACCAACCAAGGATTTAGATATTTGACGATTTCTCATATTAATATTATATTACAAACTATTTTTTGAAAAAAAATCATCGTTATCTGGACAACATTCTAAATTAAAAAAATGGGATAAATTTATCTAAAAAATAATGTGATTGTTTTTTCAAGAATTAATATGAATATTTTTTAATGATCCAATTCTAGCCCTACCATAAAGAAATGGTTATTTATTTATTTATAGTCATTCTTACTTGAAGGTACTTGGTTGCATTTCTATGTAGAATGATCCGACAATTGCTTATGTTTCCAAAAAAACCACATCAGTTAAAATGTCCTATATATTTTTTGGAATTCGCTATAGTGGGTTTTTTAAAAATATTTCGGGCATAATTTTTATGGATCAACATGTGAAATATATTCGAAACATAAAATATCAAGTATGTACATTTAACTAGAATTAATTGAACATGAGGAAGACAATATGGATGAAACTGATAAAGGATTATGATTACATGATCAATTTCTATAATAGAAAATAAAAAAGACTGAGATATTTCTTGGGAAGAAAACATCCATAATCATTAATCATGTTACATGTGGAACATGACATTTTTATTAAGGATTTTATGAATTTTGGATTGAATGTTATGGGTTTAATAAATCTCACTATTTTGTTATAGGTGTAAGTGTAGTAATCTATGTCCGACGGAATTAAGAAAGCTTATAAGGAAGACAATTAGTTATAGAAAATAGTATAATTAGTTAAGAAGATTAAGTTTCCATAATTTAATGTCCATAAGGTAGGTTATTTGAGATTTGGAAGGATATTATATATTCCTTGTGAAATGCCCCTGAAGAGGGAATTGCTATGTGAAGCTTATAGTTCTCTATTTTCTCTTTATCCTAGCAGTACTAAGATATAAAGAGTTCTTCAGGATTATTACCAATTGGATAGAATGAAAATAGATATTGATAACTTTAGAATGAAATATTTGAATTCTCAACTAGTTAAAGAAGAACAATAATTTCTAAAGTGGATTCTACTACCTTTTACAATGCCCAAGTAGAAATGGGAAAATATATTGATGGGTTTCATGGTGATACTACCATAGACTCATAACATGACAATATGATTTGTTTTATTGTTGATCGACTGAATAAATCTTCACATTTCCTTTTTATCCAAGATACTATGTCTCTAAATAAAATTTCTTAATTTTACCTTAGGAATATAGTCAAGTTACATAGATTTACTCTCTCTATTATATCATATAGTGATCCATGGTTGGCATCAAATTTTTGAAAAGGCCTTCAAAATTTTTGGGTATTGAATTAAATGTTAGTAGAGATTTTCATCCATAATTAGATGGACTATCATAATAAACAATTTAGACATTAGAATACATTATACGTGCTTGTTCCATGGATTACTAGGGAAGTTAGAATAAAAAATCATTCTTTTTTGACATTTTATATAATATAAATTTTCATTCCAATATATAGATAGAATATTTTGAGGAATTATATCGAATTAGATGTTGAACTCCATCATTTTTGGATGATATAGGTGAAAGGAATTTTATGTGACTATAATTAGTAGAGGATATTGCTGAAAAGGTTAAGATGATCCAATAGCAGGAAGAAAGTCTATGTAGATAACTGTAAGAAATACCTTTCTTTCAAGGTTGATGATAATGGTTTTTTAAAGTATTTCTATTGATAAGTGTTGTGTTTATTGTTAATAAGGGAAAGTTAAGTCCACAATTCATTAGATCATAATATGTGTTCGATGAAGTTAGACCAGTTTCTTAGAAAGTGGACTTTCATCCAAGTTAATCTTAGGAACACAATATATTTCATTTTTTATATTAAGAAAATACATGTCATATTTTTCTCAGGTTTTTATACATGAAGTTTTTCAGTTGGAATAGAACCATTATTATAAGTAAAATCCTTTTAGATTCTTGAATATAGATTGAAATTATTTCAAAATAAAGAAATTCACCAAGTTATGGTTTTGATGAGAAACCACAGGGTTTAAGAAGAAAGATGAGCTTATAAAAATGATATGAGGGAAAGGTATCCCCACAAGTTTAATATGTGAATAAAATTTTGTGGTTTCAATTTTTAGTAGGGGAGAATATAAAAACCTAGATACTTATAGAACAATCTATTTCCATATTAATTTATAATCTACAATTAAATAGTTCTATTCATTAGAAATATGTTAAGTAATTTTTAAATTTTTAAAGGAAATAGTATTACTAAACTCATTTAATTATTTCCAAATAATAGAATTTTAATTTGAAAATTTTAATTTTATTTTTGGATTTCCTCGGTTAAAATAAGTTTTTAATTGATTTTGGAGAATTTTCTAAAATTAATGATTTCTAAATGAATAGTTAGTAAATACAGGTTTTTATGGAAATATTATTTATATACAAGAAAAAATTACATTTTCAAATTGTTTTAAATTCTAATTAGCAAAATTTTGTTTATAAAAATCCAATTATGGGGTTTTAAATGGAATTTGTAGATTAATTTTGAATAAAAACAGATTTATATTGAAAATTTTCAATTTTATGAAAAAAAAGTTTTTCATTTCATTTTTTCAGTTTAATTTTAATTAAATTATTTAATTTTTGTGTTTTGAATATTGAAAAATTAATTCTATTTTTTAAATCAGTGGGGAAAATTTTATTAAATAGTTCCCTTATAATTTTGTATAGTATGAATAATAATCTTTTTAATTTTTGTTATCCTAGTACAGGGTAAATCGAGTAAATAAGTCTAAAAATAGTATGATAAGTATTATAAGATGATCCTAACAGTAATAAAAATTATAATTTTTTGATTAATTTTATACCATAATAATCAATTTGTGTAATTTGTGACCATTTGGATCCACTTTGTTGACTTTAATAACCTTATAGTATTTTATTTAATAAATAGTCCATGATATCAAAATATTGTTTTTAAAAAGTATATCATTTTAAATATATGTTTATATATAGACTTTGTTGAACAATAAATAATATTTTGAAACATAAAATATTTATCTTTATCATGGATATTTATTTTTTTTATTTTTTTGGGAAAAAATAATTACAATAAATTCTTAAATAATGGTGATGAAATAACTATTAAATTAATGAAAAAATAAAACAAATGAATTTAAAAATATTAATATAATTATAAATGGAGATAATTATAGTTATCCATGAATTATATAAATGAACCTGAAATTTTTTTGATATGGTAAAATTGTTTGTTAAGATTGCAACTTGTAATCTTCTTTTTTTGAATGTAAAAAAATGAATTTTATTAAATTTGAAAATAATGATATTTTGTGGGATTATTATTTTATTAAATTATATTAAATATAATAAAATATTAAATAAGAATAAGGGGGATACTAATTGGTCTAAAAGGTCATCCCATTGAATTTTTAGGTCATTTTAATGTGTTTGGATCAAGAATAGCCTTATCGTATTTTAATATTTTTTGAAATTACAAGAGTGAACCTCCCCTCTCTTATATAAGGGAACCCCTTATTCCCATTTCATTACACTTCATTTCCTATTTGGTTTGGGAAAGATATTTCCAAATCCCTTCCTAGAATCCCTCTCTACTTTCTATAGACCTTAGTTTGGAATAACACTAATCATAGTGGTCTTATGGTGTTAAGATGAAGATATTGTCCAAAGAAAAGTATGATAAAGCATGTATATGATGTGTTAGACTCAAGGTAAGAGACCTTTTTGACTAGAAAACCTTTCATTAATTATATTTAATATTTATCTTCTAAATATTTCTATTTCATGTCCATGTTTTTAAAATTATTTTTATGAATTTATTTAAATGTAAATAAATTTTTTAAAAGGAAATTTATTTAATTTCTCTCAAATTTATTGAAAATGAATCTTTTATGGTTTTTTAAAAGGGGATTTTTTTAAAAATATCTTATTTAAATGTTTATTTTTAAAAAATTAAATATCAATTATTTTAACTTATACCTCATGAAAGGATTTTCCCTCTTTTATGAAGCCTTAATGTTTTCATGATTATTTTATAATATATCATGGATATTTTCAATGATTTTTTTTGGTTTTTATGTAAATAGTATAGTTTTAAAATAAGTTATTTTCCTAAAGAAAAATTGGTATGTCGTTGGAATTCCTATTTTATGATTATGTTTTTTTATTTTTGGGCATTGTTGATGATGACAGTTGATACCATTATAAACCAAAGATAGGTGGGACCATGTTAGCCCCACCCCAATTAATTGGGTATAATTGTAATGGAATGTAATGGCTATTCCAAGTGTATGTACTGTTATTACAAACACTAATAACAGTGAGTGTTATGTTAAGTATAACCATCAAGTCTATTTCATGGTATCTAAGAGGGTTAAAATATATATAATTATGATAAGAAAATTAGTCCCCATGTTATCTATACGATTTATTTATGTTTTCTATTTTTATACCTAAATCTATTATTTTTATAAGGTAAGTTATTGGGTTTATGTTCAATAGAAAATATATAATAAATTTTATGGGTGAAAATTAAAACATTGTGAAAATTGTTTTCATGAGTTTTTTATGTATCCAAAGAAACCTATATGGATTTTATTTATCCCCTAAGATTTATTATCAAATGTTTTGTGGATACATTTTTTTATGAAATTTATTTACTTGAGTAATAAAATATTTAGTATGAGCCCCAGGTTTATTTTGAAAAGGGAAAATATTTATAAGTATCATGGGTAATAGTTTTATTCAATCTTTTTATGTCTCTTACTGAGGTTTTTGTGCTCATCCAAAGTTTGAAAAATACATAATAGATTTTATGGATGGTTAAGTGAATGTTGGAGTTTAAAATTTAAGTTGAAAAGATTTTTCAAGAAAATGAATGATTATTTATTTCAATAGATTTATATGGTGAAAAAATGGATATTGATCAGAAGTGCCAATCTTTTATTTTATGGAGTTGCCATGTATGAGTTATGAACTAATTATATAAAACAATAAAGTTGAAAAGATAATAATCTATATAAAAATGAATTCATGGAATAAATCTAAATATTATATAATGTTTAAGGTCTGGTCCTTATAGTAAGGGGATAAATCCATGTGTATAGTTCTCTATGATGCCCTTATCATTGCCCTAATGTTTTACTAAGGCGGCGATAGGTCAGATTACGTGAGTTTGGCTATCTTGGAAATCTTACAGATCAATAGTTAATCGTCTTGTCCAGGTGTGCAACCTATTGAATTGGAGAGAGTTTTAGTGGGATTATCCCAATAAAATTTAGAGACATATGACGAGACATGTAATTCTGTAGAATTTTTTTTTGTGTATGTGTGTTTGGAATATGTTAAACATGAGTTTGGGAGTTCATGGTTTATTTCATCTATTGTGGATAAGAACATGACAGAGTTAATTGGTTCTCACGTGTTGTTATTATTGTTTTTAAAATGAATTGAATGAGTGGATCGATGATATCCTCCCTCTCTAAGATGGATGACATTGATTTGAATTCTTGATAACGATTGATGGGATTCCTTAGACCCATTCTTTTGAATCCACTACGAAAAACATAACATTTACAAACTAGATTTGATACTAACTTAACTAATCAAAACAAAACCATCTATATTTATTGGACCTCAATGAAATATTACACCATATACATACCCATGGAATTTTAAGTTTTCTATTTTAGAGAATTTGGAAAAACCCATGCATAACTAAATAAATACCCATTGTAAAACGTTCCCATTAAACCAAACTCCTCATGAGATTCACTTTCTTTATATAAGTCTAATACCCCAAATATGAAACATTGTCCTAGTTTTCATGTTCTATAATAAAATTCTAAAAATGTAATCTCTATTTTGGAACTACATAAATAATTATTATATTTATTACTGAGGGAATAAAAAGACAAGGAAAAAATTAATAAAATTCTCAGTAAGGTTAATTATAAAATATAATAATTGAATATCATAATTTCTCATAAGATAAACATTTTTGTATGTGATCATAATCATTGTATAGGAACACGTCCAAAAAAATCATTCATAATAAAACATGGATCCACAATGATGATTCATATCATAACCCTTTTAATATAAATAAGATTATATAATATAACCAAATAATCATAGTAATGATACAAAATCATAAAGCATGACATCATAGGTATTTTTCAATTCTCACAACCAAGACCATCATCACATAATATATTGAGTAACATAGTGGATTGGGTTTATGCTATAGTTCTATACATCTCATATCAAGAGATATAAAACATAAATGAATGCATTGGATGTATATATATCACATTCCCACTAATCAAATCATTATATCTTCATGAATATGTATTCCATATAAGATTATATAAATAATTTTATCAAAGCATAATTAAATGAAGAAGAAATTAGTTTTATGATTATTTCCTCAAAATATGATCATATTCTATGCAATGGAAGAAGATAGATGGTATGGTCCTATTATATCCCCAATTATGTATAAAAAACAATAATTTATGGTGAAATAGATGGAAAACACTTTTATAATTAGTTGGTAAACTTCACACTTTCGAATGGTCTTCGATAATAAGAGATCAAAAATTTGATCACTTAATTATGCATGTTTTATCTTTGAAAAGTAAAATGATATAATATAATATAGAGGGTAATACATTAAAAATAACTATAAAAAAACCTATATTTTAGTGTGTTAGAGTAAAATTGGAATGAAATTATAAATATAATTTTCATAAATCTTTTATACCATTGATGTAAAAAAATATATAAGTCCCTAAAAAATGCATTTCAAGGGTTTGAAAAGAGGATATTAAAAAAAACATTTAAAATAATTTAAAATATTTTATCCTTGAAAATAATAAATTTAAATATTATAGATAATGAGGGTATGATAAAATATACAAAAGTGGGGAAGAATCCATTTAATTATTCTTCTAAAACGATAACCTTTATTTTTTCATTGAATGTTTAAAAAAATATTTTGAATATAAATAAATTTAAAAATATTAGAAAAATGAATGGAATATTGTTTAAAAAATTTATTTAATGGAGGTAAAGGATGTTCATGTTTAAAACAATAGAAAAAATATTATTACCACACCTTTTAGTGGAAATCTATAAATGAACTTTGTGGAAAACATTAGAAAATATTTATTTTATACCTTTATAATGAATTTGAAAGATAATATGAATGAAAATACAAAATAATTTATTTTTATAGAATAAAATTCCTAAAATAGTATAAATAATATAGACATGGAGGAAAAATATTCCTTATCGGAAAGAATATATATGATATGTTCCACTAACATGCATCTTTTTGGATTGATTTTGAACAAAGGCAAGTGGTAATATTATGAAACTTGTAAACCTATGAAATATATATTAGAGAAGAAAATATAATTTTTTTTAAATATAAATAGCATATGATTACCTCAATTCCTTAACTGAGATAAATAATCTCAATTTCAATGTGATACTGGAAAATAAACCCTTATAAATAAAGAAAGGTATAAACTATAAATCAACAAGGGTGGAATAAAAATCATAAATTCCTCATTAATAAATTTAAATTAGTATGATATACTTTCAAGAACTTTTATTTTAGTCATAAAATATACAATGTGGTGTTGAGTTGAAATAAATGAAATGAGTGGGATCTTGTAAAGGAAACCCTTGACAAGAAAGTAACATTAGAATTAAAAACATAAAAAGGATGTGATTATGTTAAATAAATTTAAATGAATGTATAAAAGTTAAAATATATTGTAAAACAATTTTTTTATGATAAAAATAATCTTATTATAAAATAATTAATCAATGAAGGATATAACTCAACGAATGGAAATTGATTTAAGAATCCCCTTATGGATTTGGTAATATTTGATTCAAAAGAACATGGATGTACAAAATGAAATATAATTTTGTTCCACATAAATAAAATTTTATTTTTTATTATATATAAAAATGGATACTAAATACATCATGTTAATGAAGAATAGGTTATGAATTTTCAATATGTCTTAAAGAATGGAAATTGAGACAAAAATAATTAACTCAGGTTCCCTATTTCTCGGATGATGATTATATTCATATATAATAAAATATGACTCATTTAAAATATATTTTAAAACATTATTAATTTTTATTATAAATTTTATTTATCATTTATATTCATTTATTATGTATTAATTACATATTTTTAGTTTATATTTACTGTAAGTTGTTAGAAGTTTCAACCATTACTTGATTATTATTTTTTCCACTATTTTGGTCATCATTGCATTCTAAATTGTCAATAATATCCATAATTTTTTATTAAATATAATTAATGTTTAATCATCATTTATGATGTTCCATGTACTTTCCATGGGATTTTCTGATGTGGTTATTCATGATGAAATTCAAAACAGGCTTGTTTCGGTAAATTTGAACAAATAAAATGGGTATATAAATAATTATTTAAATAATAATATTAACATTCAAGAACGCATAAAACATTATTTAAATTTTAATATCATATATTATCAGTAATTATGTTTCCAAAACCATCCATGATAAAACTCTGTTTACATCATTAATGTAGGTGGTTAAATTGACCAGAAGAAGTGCTTGATATAGTCTTTGGATGAGTATGATTATGAAGTTATTTTATTAAAATATTCTCATTCATTAAGTTTATATATACTATTTATATTTTATTAAAGTGATAAATCGTAATTTATAATAGTATTGAGAATAATATTAATGAGAAATATTTAAAAGAAGTTATTACTTACAACAATTAAATCACACAACCTCTTTGAAGGCTTCTCAATTTTGAAGGAATTAGAGAATTTAAATGAGAAAATTAGATCAATATTGTGTAATAAATTTATTAGGATGTGAAATCGGTCAGATTATATAGAGAAATTTTAATTTTTCGTGTTTCATTGAATTGTTGGTGGGGGTTCTATTTTTTGAGTGTGGGGGTGGCATTTTTTGTAAATAAATTTTTATTAATTTAAATAAAATATCATATTCATGGAAAGTGGATATAAAATTTATATATAAGAAATAAATGATTATTTTAGGTTGATAATACAATAATGTACCTATTTTAGGATAACAGTATCTGATATCATGGGATCTTATGACTTAATTTTATACTTTTACATTATTTTAACATTTATCACCGTGACTAACTTTTACCTTGGAAACAAATTTTTAATGTCCTAAAATAAAATTTAACTTATTAAATTATATATATTGTTATGAATCCAAATATTAAATACAATTTTTTAATTTTTTTAACGGTATCATAAACATAAGAATTTGTAACACCATAAAACCCAGTTTTTAGAAAAATTGAGCTTCTAAGCATAAAAATAAATTTACAGATATTTTTACAAATATTATTTTTTCCCATGATATTAATTTGCTTATTATGAATTAAATAAGGGTTAATATACTTTTAAAAATAATAAAAAACTAAATGGAATCTTGTTAATTCTTAAATATATGAAATTAAAATAGTTTTTATTAAAAAACATATATAACATAGTTTCTAAAATGATTTTTTTTTATAAATACACCGTATTATTTTAAAATGTAATATTTTAATACAAACAAATTAATTGTTTAAGAAATAGTTTTTATATTTTTTTACATAATTTTTATTTCATGATGAAGTCATAACATTTACTGTATTTGTAAAAATTGTATATTTACTATTCACAAAAATCAAACATTTTATAAAAATACAGAAATCTCCATAATATAATTTCTCAAACTTAAAAAAATTATTTTAATTTGGCCTATTTTTAATTCTAAAATTCATAAATTTATCTTTTATGTAAACAAATATATAATATACCGTAAAAATTATTTTTTAAAATAAAAGATTTGGGTTTTGTAATTAATAATTAAACTATCATTCATTATATATTCTAAATTATTTCTTAGATGTTATAAATTTATTTTTACAATGAAGACCTGAATTTTATAAGTTTATTTTATTTATATTATTCTTCACAAATAATAAATTTTACAAAAATGCATATTTTATAAAATCAATTCTTTGATAATAAAAGGTATTTTTACAAATAAATATTTATTATTTAAACTTTTCTAAATAAATAATTTCGTAAAAAATAATTTATGATGAAAATATTTACATTTATCATCTAAATATTGTTTTTTTATATCAACTATATACTAGAAATTCTGTATGTGCAATATTATACACAATGACACTATACCCTTTTAATTTGAATCATATATTTTATGGTTTATTTCCTTCAAAGGATTAAATATTTTAACGAAACATAATTATAATTTATAGACTTATGGTTTAATGAATTAATTTTTTTCCTAAATATGGGGTGACACATTATTTCAACCATTAAATAAATATTTCCTTTGAAATTCATTTTCTAGGAAAACAAATGAAAGTGTCCATTATATAGAAAATACTAATGATATAATTTATAATGACATATTATCCTATATAAGACTATTAAAATAATATTTTTCCTCATTACACACATATGTATATATTTTCATTTTTTATAAATAATTCCACCAAATACAACTCTTTACATAATTATAGGAGTTTTTATATACATATGTTTTGTAGCTTCAATATCTAGATCTTGTAGTCAACCAAATAACAAATCTAATATTGTTATCATAATTTCCCTTAAAATTCAAGTAAATAAACATAATAATACAAACAACTAAATATAATATATCTTGTCCAATAGAACTTTTATTTCTACCCACGATACATTCTATAAAACTATGACACGATCAGTTCTAACTATAAATATTTCAGTTTAACCCTTGATTTTTTAAGTTTCATACTTTTTGTAATAACAAAAAAATCACTATAAATTACTAAACCATGACTAACCATGATATTCCTTATTACATTATAGAAAAAAACCATTAAATCCATGCTCAAAGAAATCAATTCACCCTTTTACCTATAAAGAAATATAAAATAACATATAAATCAATATTAAAATTATTATAATTTGTCCAAAAAATATTTTAACCTTTTCCAAAAACAGCTAGATTTACCTTGTCATCACAACATTGTCTAACTCCCAAGGTTATCTGTATTGCTCGATGTATAATACCGAAATCAATTAGCTAATTTTTCAAATTAAGAATACATACCTCAACATTGAATCACATTATAATAGAAAGTGTTATCTAATTATCAATAACTTTTTATTCTAAAAAACCATTAAAAATATCCAAATATCATTAATCTGCATAAAAACCATTCATATCAAACCAAAAAATATAATTAATGCCTTATAAAAAATGATAAGATTTTAAATTATTAATATGTAATGGTATCCTCTATAATTAAAATACATTAATCTGATAACATTGTAATATATAAATTTCTATATTCCCAACATTGACACCAATTTAGATGCCCCATACTTATAATCCTTAATCATCTATGAGAAATAATCCCTTTACACCATATCTTGGATACCAACTAAGGTAGCCCCAAATTAAAAATATATAATTAAATGAGATTTAGTAAATATTACATTACATATATAACCAATACCTTATATTTTTATTTTATTATAGAATAAAAAACATTTTCATAATAAAACATAAAAAAATAGATATGTTTCTGTTAAATAGAACTCATAATGAAATTCAATTCTTTTATTAAAGGTTAAAACAATATATCTATAAATTTGAACTTGTTTTTTAAAATATCCCATTAAATTCACAACTCCTGACACCCTTTTATGTAAAACATACATAATACACTTTTTCATTTCATGGTGAATGGATACATAAGAATGTGGGATCTAAAATACTTATAAAGGGTAAGAATAACTGATAACAATCAATGATCATAAATGGGAATAATATACACATATCGGTGTGAGAACATGATCTTGTTAAATAGAAGAAATTATATTAAAATCATACCCGTTAAAACATATTTCATTTGTTACAAATCATAAAATATGGATTTTCAAATAAATAATAATATATCATAGGGTCATAGTATCATAATAATATAATAAAAACATAAAACTTGATATCATAAACATATATCAAGGCTCATCTACAATACCTTTATCACATAGGTTAGAGGGTTCCATAATAGATCGAGGATACTCCCTTTTCCCATTCATGTCGTCTCATGAGATATATGATATTACCCAATAAATTTAAGGGCTATATAACTTTTGGGTAACTTTTCATATCGTAATATGTACATGAATTTGTTTTACACATAAGTAAACATTCATAATTTTATAAATGTTCAATTAACCCATGAATTAAATATGTTTTGTAATGATTCTACCAAAATATGATAATATTCAATCTATTTAATGAGGATATATGTTATTATAAGACCATATTTCAAATGAAGATTAATTAAAAGTATGGGATTTTGACATATAGGATTTTTTTATGTAGATGAGTTAATTAACCATTTAAAATGCTTAATATCCTAATAAAAATCATCATAAGATGATTTAGAGGTTGAAAATGAAATATAATTCTAGGTGAGAAAAATCATTTAAATTTTGAGAGTAAAATAAAAATAAAATTACCAAGAATAATTCTTATAAATATTTTCTAGCACGACTGTTAAAAAACTAATAAGCCAATTCAAATTTTTTTTAAGGTGGTGGAAAGTGGAAATGGAAAACCTGAATTTTAAAATAATTAAATACACTTAAAATTTGAAAATTAATGAATTTAAATATAATAAATATTTAATAGAAGATAAAAAAATATACATTCATGGAATGAAATTCTATTATTTATTCATAAAAAACACTAATATTTTTTTATTATAATTAAAAATTAAAAAAACGAGAATATAAATTAATTATTAAAACCTTTAAAACCTATAAAGGAATCTTCATTGAGGAAAATTGATACAATACTACCAAAATTTAGTCATGTCGAATGAAATAAACAAATTCCTTTCATAGTGTTGTAAAGAATGTAAAAAATGACTCGTTCAGAATATGTTAAAAATGATTTATTTTTAAAACATCTAAAATAAAGGCAAAGAAAATAAAAAACTAACTTAATAAATCATTTATGTGTATAATATAAATTTACCGAATCATTTTAAAAAATATGTACATATAGTAGAATAATTCCTGAATGAGTAGAAGAGGTAAGGCTCGTTCCATTCATATAAATATTTTTAGTTTAATTTGGAATCTAAGTGAAGTATTATTATAAAAATATATATAAGACGCCAAAATATCCATAGTAGAAGAAAATATTTATATATTAGGAAAAAAATTTCATCAACCAGTAATTAGACATCTTGAATTTAATGTGGGTCTACAAAAGAAAACATTACTAACAATGAAAGGTGCGAACTATAAATCCACCAAGGTGAAAGGGTGACCATTAATTTTGTATAATTGAAAGTAAAATATTATTTTAAGATTTCATGAACTCTAATTAAATTAATATTTTTGGAAATATTAAATTGAGAGAAAATATTTGAAATGAGATGATATTTAGAAACGATCTGCTTACAAAAAGCATAACACATAACATAAGAATATACCAAGGGATATGTGAAATAAATTTAAATTCACATTAAATATGTTGAAATTAAATGCTAAGAATTATGAGTTTATAATCAATATAATATTTTAATTATATAATCAATGAAGGAATGATGAAACTCGATGAAAAGAGATTGAGTTAAGAATCCCATTACAGGGTTGGTAAAATATGATTGAGATTCACATTGATAGATTCCATGAAATAGACTCTAAATGACATGAGTAATTGAAATTTTATGATAAAATATATTAATTAATATTATATACATCATCTTAAAGAGGAATTGGTGCTTAATTTGAAATCTATCTTAGGGAATGGAAATTGAGATAGAGAAACCTTAACTTAATTTCCTAGTTTCTAATTAATAATTCAACCTTTTATATAATAAACTAAAGTGTTTTAATAATATAATTAATAACCTTATTTATAAGAATTAACTTTTATATTACTTAGCTATATTAAATTATTGTATATAAATTACTAATTTGTAGTTTATATAGACCATTATTTGTTTGTTGTTTCATTCGTCCCATTTATGTTTTCCTATAATAGTTTTATCATCATTATATTTCCATGATTTAATCATATATGCAATAGTTAAGGTACTATATTTGATTGTCCATAATGATTTATTAGTTTCTAGGGTAATTTTGTGGGAGTTATGGGTATATTTCTCTAATACGGAATCTATAATGATATTATTTCAGTAATTTTTTACAAATAAACAGTGGTGTAATTATAATAATTCAAATAATACTATAACCATTTAAAAAATATGAAAATAATTTATTTTTTAATATAATATATTACCATAAATTAAGATCCCATAACTATATATTATAAATAATAAAAACATAATTCATGTAGGTGGTTAAATAGATTCAAACAAGACCTTGATATAATCAATGGACCAGTTTGATTATTAAGTGATTTTTTATAATATAGTAAATGCATAAGTCTATTGATATTATTTATATTTTATTAAAGAAAAAAAATCATAATTTAGAAGAGATGGAGGAGTAAGATAAATGTGAAATAATGATAATGAATTCAATTGTTACAATGGAGAAATAATATATTCATTTAAAATTCTTCTTAGTTTTGATGGAATTAAAAGATTCACCTAAGACCAGGGGTAAAAAATGTTTTAGATGATTATTACATGGGTAAATAAGGATGGTTACAAAGAAGAATTATAATATTGTTTTTTCGTGGAATGGGTGGTGATGGGGTCATTTTATAAGTTATATTGATTACAATTTTCCAAATTCCTTTTAACTAATTAAATGAAATTCCATTTTCTAGTAACGTGGACCTTAAGTTTATAATTATGAATGAAAAGATTTTAGGAGGTCAATAACATCTGCACAAACCAATTTAATGATTATGTTTTGCTATGACTTTGGACCATATCAATTAATTTAACTTGTTTACCTTATTTCATCCTTTACTGTGGGGAGTAACGTTTACCCTGGTATCATATTCATTATATCCTAAATGTAAATTGAACTAATAACCTAATTTTTACTATTATTCTTCAACGTAAACAGTCATTTTTACTTAATTTAATTTTTAAATCTAATAAAAATTAACTTAAATATAAGAGTCCATAATTCAATGTAATCAATGTTCTAAAAATTTTATTTTACAAGAAAAAATATTTTTTGCTTATTTAGGAACAATAGTGTTGATTCTCAAAACATTTAATGGTTTATGATCAAACCAATGGGTTTTAATATTAATTTAAAATAAATCCAAAATTGAATGGAATATATTGAATAATCAAGTAATTTAAAAAAGAAAAAAAATTGTATTTTATTAGTATAATCCTTGAATTTGGATCAAAATGTCAAAAACTAATTTAATAAATCATATTTATTTTTTTATATAAATTAATTTACTCTGTAAAAAATATTTTGGAAGATAAATTATTTTCATAAATATTTAGTTGATGTTTATACCATGATAATTTCAATAAATTTTACAGTTTTTATAAAAACAATTTTTTTTATTCACCATAAAATCAAAAATTTAAAAATATTTATAAATTCACAAATTATCAAATCATGAAATGAATAATAAAAATATGAATTTTCTTTTTTGGACTTGAATTATTATATTTTTAAACTTATATTTTAAAAATCACATATAATATTCAATAAATAAAATATGTCTAAACAAAATAGTTTTATTTGGCATCAAATAATTAAATTAGAATTACTTATAGTTTTTTAATCCATTATTAGAGGTTATTAATTTAATTTATAAATCATTCATTGATTTTAATTATTAAATTTTATTGATATAACTATTTAAAAGTAATAAATTTAATAAAATTCATATTTTATAAAACAATTTTATTTAGAATAAACGAAATCTTCAAAAAGGAATTTCTATCATTTTATCTATTAAAAAATCATTTTTTTTGTGTTATATAAATTTTTAGTTTTTAAAATATACATATATTTAACATTGAAAATGAAATTATTTAAATCAGCAAAATACTATAAATTCCGAATAATTAATGTTATAATCAATTGATTTATTCCCTTTTGATTTTATTCATATGTTTTATGATTTATTTCCTTCTCAAGATCAAATATTTTAGTAGAATATATTTATAATTGATAGAAAAATGGATAAGGGAATAAAAATGTAAAGACCAATAAAATTCAAGTTAAATTTTTTTTCTTAATTTTCTTTGGGATTTTACAAGAATGCAGTTTCTGACGGCACTTGATTCTGACACCCGGTGTGCCCGGAATTTCTATCCGAAGTTTAGCTTGGGTACGTTCAGTGAACGAACGAGCGGGAATTCCTATCTTTTGAATCGATGCTCGGAAACAACTTTCGAGGGAACCGATGAAACCGTAGCGCCGGTAATTGCATAAGAACGCCTTTCCTGGAGTTGCGTTTGCTCATTTTGAGTTGTTTAAATTTATGGATTAAGTGTTAGTGAAATAAAATTTTCGTTAAGAATTTTATTTCTCTTCTCCATGAGTTAGAACCTAAGTGTAGGAGTTAGGGTTGGACCCACTATTTGTTCGTTTCTCTTGTGTGGACTAAAGGTGAGGTGGGGCCCACACGAGCCCCCACCATTTCTATTTCCTTCACTCCCTAACTCCACATAACCCCCAACTTAAGTTGTGTAACTCTTTTGACTTTTCCTTTCCTCTCTTTAAGTATGCCAACCCCCAATTCAATTAGTTAAATTAAGTTTTGAATTTTGAATTGTGGCTTGAGTTAATAAAATAAGGATGAGCCTTATTCTATTTTGGTTGGTTGTTGTGTGTGGACATTGGAGGAGAGAACTCTTGGGTGTTTTCATCTTCATCACGAAGAACATCAAGACTTCGACGAAGAACGTCGTCACCGTAAGAAGAGATTGACGTGCCGTCTCTTCTTCTCCCCGCAGTCGGTGTGTGACCTCCTTTTTCCGAGGATCGACGACGCACCCTCTTGATCTTCTTCCCATGTCAAAGAAAAGAAGACGCCACTTCCTCCTCGAACGTTCACCGACAACATACGGAGCATCACCTCGCGACGTCGTTTTCCACGGCGAACCACCGTTCTAGCTACGCTCAAGGTAGGGGTTTATTTAATTATCTTTGTTCGTGAATTCTACTTTTTCGTCCTTCGTGAATTTATGACCAGTTGCTATCAATTAACGAGAGGGGTCCGAACCGCACAAACATGGAAGACCCTCCTCCATTTTTGAATATTGTTTCAAATATGGTTGGGACGGAATGGCGTGGTGCCGTCGCACCACGCGGGATCGTACGACAAGTATTGCGCGACGCTGTCGCGCTGCGCCGTGAAGTTGAACAAGGACGTGACGCTATCGCACCACGTCAAAGAAAACTGAAGACACCGCAGCCGGAGTGGGGCCGCAGTGGACGGGCACGGTGTCATCGCACCGCACCGGATGAACCAGGCTGCGGCCGGTTCCAGGCCGCGGTGGAGCAGGGTGACCGGCGGCCGGTTCCGGGCCACCGGTGTCGGCGAAGGAGGAAGGACCGGCTGTCGCCGGTCCTTGTTGGTAGAACCGGCCGACCGGTGCGGGTCGGCCGGACAAAAGGGAAACTGGGGGAAGTAATTCCCCTGGACGACCAGCACAAAACGGCCCCCATTTAATGGGGGGCCGCGGTTACACCAAGGGGGCAGGCGCCCCCCCCCCCCCTTGCCAAACGGCCCGACCGGTTGGCCGAGCGCCTGGCCAGCGCGCTGTGCCCAGGCCGGGCCGGGCCGCGCCAGCCGGGCCGGGTTGTGCCGACCGAGCCAGGCCACACCCAAGCGGTCCGGATCCGAACCCGGTTCGGGTTGACCCCGGGGGTATCGGGCCGGGTCGGACCAGGCCCGAACCCCTTAATACAGAACATTTTTTGGTCGGACGCCCATAACTTGTGCTACGGGTCTCCGATTGATGCACCGTAAATTGCGTTGCGATCCTTGGATCGAGACAGTCATTTTGGTATATCACACTCAAGGTTTCAGAATACTTTGAGTTAGGCCGGGTTGGTTCGTACACGAAACCAATCGGGCCCTCGGGGCGGAAACACTCATATCTTGAGCTCCGGACGTCCGATTGACGTGCCGTCGACTTTGATGGATTTCTCTAAGTGAGAAGGAATTTTTGGAATACTTCGCCTGAGTTTTGGTTGCTGTTGGATAGTGTCCGGGTTGGATCGTACCCGAAATCCAACCGGGCCCCTGGAACGGAAAAGCTGATATCTTTCAGACCGAACGTCCATTTGACGAACAGTTAGCGGCGTTGGTGATCACGTTGAGAAAAGGTCCCTATGAGTATACCCTATGAGAGTTCGGGGTACAGTTGAGATACGGCCGGGTTGGTTCGCTCACAAAACCAACCGGTCCCCTGGGACGAAAAGGCTAATAACTCACAGATCGGGCGTCCGATTGACGCGCCATCTGTTGCGTTGAGACCCCTATGACGAGGTGGTCCTTTGTGATACTTATTTGTGGTACTTTGTGATACTTGGAGTATCGACTTGTAGCTCTTGGAGTGGACCGTCCCGGAGATGAGCATACGGAGTAGAGAGACCGTGTAGCCGGCTGAGACCTGACGACTGTTTGACCGACTCGACTTGGATTGAGTCGACTAGCCTAGTGGACGGAGATCCCGAAATTTGGCGATGGACCCACGGCGGACGGAGCACCCGGTAGTTGGCCGTAGACCCGTGGTACTCGACAGGAGGAGTACCTCTGTAGGCTATTAGGGGGAGCGCCCGATATTTGGCGACAGACCCACAGCGGACGCAACGCCCGGTAGTTGGCCGCAGACCCGCCGTACTCGACAGGAGGAGTACCTCAGCAGTCTTAGGTTAGTGAGCAGTACCTCGGATTCGTGACATGACCACTGTACACTCCTGAGACGGGGCTCTTCAGCAGTTACGGTTTCGATAATGAAAATCCTGGTTTGAGCTGAGTCTATGACCTTTGTGTTTCCTCATGATTGAGATGGGTTACTTGATAACTTATGTATATGTATGGGCATATACCTGGGTAGTGGTTATCTGTTGATTTCATAATCCTTGTGTTTACTCATGATTGAGATGGGTTACTTGATAACTTAGGTATATGTATGGGCATATACCTAAGTAGAGGTTATCTGTTGAGATATTATTTGTGGTTATACTTGTTGGTTTTAGTGAGACCTTGAGGGTCTCGGGGTCCCTACTGAGTATCGTTATACTCACCCCTGCACGGGCTATGCCCGCACCTCGTTGTGTTGGTTGTAGACGACGGGCAGTGCTGACGGAGGCCGAGTGTTCGAGGACTAGACGGTACCCAGAGGTGGAATACACGACGAGTCAGTATCCGGAGGTGGACTTCACAGCGAGACGACACTCGGAGGAGGTTGACGGGTGAGAGCGTTGTGGAGGCTATCTGTACCTACCCTTCAGGTAGGATCTGTGGTGGATGACCCAGGAGCCGCTTCTGTCCTTCCAGCTGCTGTCTTTTTCTGTTGTACTTTGTTTAGTTGTAGTTTTACTTTCATTTTGGTTTGTATTCTAGCCCATTTACCTTTCAGAACTTCTCTTTATACTTAGTGTTTTACTTTCTCTTTTACTTTGTGGTGTTTTGTTTACTTTTATAAAGGTAATCCCTTCCCATTTATCGGGATTTACGCCTTTGGTGCTAGTCGCCAGCCCCTCGCCTATGAAAGGCGGGGATGGGGTAGTCACGGCATGGGCCCCGAGGATGGGTCATGAAAAATTGGTATCAGAGGATTCAGTTCTACCGCAGGACTTATAACTCTAATATATTCTTTCTGTGAAGCAATAGTGTTAAGGGTACCGAGTGTGGTCTTCAGTTTAGGGAGTCCAGTGTTGGTGCGAGCGGCCGACGTATCCATACACCAGGACCCTAACAACTAATTTCTGACTTTGTGCACGAAAACAATGATTACGTGTGTGTTTCCATAAGTTTTTAAATATCATCTCAAACCAGTTCAGATCACCAGGTATAAATCTTTTGACCATGTCATGTTTGTTTCTTTCAGGATGCCTCCCCGCAGACGACCAGCTAGAGCCCTGAGAGTTGTTCGTACTGACAGCCCGCCGAGCGACGTGGCCTCAGTACAACGCCCTATCCCAGTTGAGGCACCAGCAGGCACACCAGCAGTACTATTACCCATTGGTACACCGATGCCACCAGCCCCAGCAGCAGAGGGTGCACGTCGCTTGAGCGCACTGCACGAGTTCCGGCGCCAGAGGCCACCCAGGTTCCATGGAGAGACGGACCCGCAGGTGGCTGAGGATTGGATGGAGGCTGTGGTGAGAGTCTTCAGGCTAGTGGGGACGCCGACAGACTTCATAGTGATCCTTGCTTCCAGCCTTCTTCAGGCAGCAGCAGGAAGATGGTGGATCCTGATGCCCCAGATGCATGACGAGGCGACACTTCTTTGGGCAGACTTTGAGAGCCTGTTCCGGGCAGAGTTTGTACCAGCCACCCTTTGAGCGGTGCATATACATGAGCTACTTCTACTGCGGCAGGGCATCATGACAGTGGCACAATATTCAGCAAGGTTCACAAACCTCTCACGCTACTCCACAGATATGGTATGGGACCCGTTCTTCAGGGCCCGAACCTTCGAGCAGGGGCTCAGGCGGGAGATTAGAGCTTCTGTTGTTTCTCATAGCATTCCAACCCAGACAGGGGTGTTGGAAAGAGCCCTCTTAGTGGAGAGTTTCTTTGCTGAGTAGTCTCCAGCATCACGACCTACCACTAGCCAGGTTGTGGCAGAGTCTTCTGCAGCAGACAGTAGACAGATGACGCAGAGGTCCAAGAGGACCAGACCTACCGGTGGCCGACTGCATGACTCAGGTTCAGTTGTGCGGGGGAACCGGGGTGGAGTCAGATCCAGTCGTGCCGAGAGTGGACAATGTTACTCCTGCGGCGGGATTGGTCACATGGAACGTGACTGTCCGACCCTCCATGCAGATGACCAGCAGTTAAATGAATAACCTCCCAGGCAGAGGCAGAGGTTCGATCAGGGCAGACCTCAAGGAGAAGGCGGCCATGGAAGAGGAGCTGGCCGTGCAGCTGGAGGTGGACGACGCTTCGGGGTGTTGCCACCACCACCACCAGGAGGCCCACCCCGACCACAGGGGACATGAGGACATGGGAGAGCTCAGCTTCAAGCAGCTGAGGCCTATGGTCATGGAGCTCCGGAAGCAAATGGACAGGAGCGGGACTAGCTCCAGACCTGGAGGCTATTAATCATATTGCTTCTAGTTTTGTTGTTGTTACATTTGTGTCTTTGTACTATGAGCTTCAATAATTAAAAGACACTTATATTTGTGAAGTTTTCTTTCCTGTCCTTTTGTTTGGTTGATACTGAGTGATCCCGGTTAAGACTGTTGACTTGACCCTCACTTTCGAGATTTCTACTGGAGGAGACCTAGTGACCTCACACTGATGCCGACAGTGTGACTCGACCCTTGGAGGCAAGAGTGACAATTGGATCTCTTGGTAGTTACGTCGAGGCCTTACGACGTCATCCATGGCATGAATGCATCATTCATGCCAGGATTAACTGTATTAGGCAATGAATGTGGTTCATCCAGGGGATGAGACCAGATTTCTCTTATCGGCAAAGAAGAAATCATCGCAGCTCTTGTGAGACTAGAGAAGGTCCAGGTCATCCAAGAGTGGATGAGGATAGCACCGGGCCGACAGAAGCCTTATGATGACAAGAATTGGATGCCTCTAGAGTTCAAGGATGAAGATCTCGTCCTTATATGGGTTTCACCTCGACGAGGTTTACAGAGATGTGGCCAAGGCGACAAGTTATCCCGGAGGTTCAGTGGACCATTTATAAGTCCTCAGCTGGGTAGGCGAGGTGGTTTACCGCTTGACCCATCCACCTCAGTTGCACCAGGTGCACAACGACTTCCGTGTATCATAACTGAGGAGATACGTGTGTGATCCTTCACACATCATCGACCATGGGAAACTGGACGATGGTGGTGGGGTGTCTTTCACGGAGGTTCCAGTGGGAATCGAGGATCGACAGGAGCGGATCCTATGAGGATGGACGATTCCTCGGGTGCGCTTTCACTGGCAGTATGGGAACCTCCAGGTGAGCACATGAGAGCAGGAGGCTCAGATGCGTGCTCAGTACCGTTTTTGTTTCCCTGGTTTGTGTTGTAGCTTTACGGGGACGTAAAGCCCTGAGATGGGAGTAATGTAAAGACCCGTAAAATTCAAAGGGAAATTTTTTTTCTTAATTTTCTTTGGGATTTTACAAGAACGTAGTTTCTGACGGCACTTGATTCTGAGGTCTGGTGTGCCAGGAATTTCTATCCGAAGTTTAGCTCAGGTACGTTCAGTGAACGAACGAGCAGGAATTCCTATCTTTTGAACCGGTGCTAGGAATCAAATTCCAAGGGCACCGATGGAACTGTAGTGCTGGTAATTACTTAGGAACACCTTTCCTGGAGTTCCGTTTGCTCGTTATGAGTTGTTTAAATTTATGGATTAAGTGTTAGTGAAATAAAATTTTCGTTAAGAATTTTATTTCTCTTCTCCATGAGTTAGAACCTAAGTGTAGGAGTTAGGGTGGGACGCACTGTTTGTTAGTTTTTCTTGTGTTCATTAATGGTGAGGTGGGGCCCACACGATACCCCACCTTTTCAATTTCCTTAACTCACAAACTCCACATAACCCCCCACTTATGTTGTGTAAATCTTTTGAATTTTCCTCTCTTCTCTTTAAGTATGCCAACCCTTAATTCAATTAATTAAATTAAGTTTTGAATTTTGAATTGTGGCTTGAGTTTATAAAATAAGGATGAGCCTTATTTTATTTTGGTTGGTTGTTGTGTGTGGACATTGGAGGAGAGAACTCTTGGGTGTTTTCATCTTCATCACGAAGAACATCAAGACTTCGATGAAGAAGGCTGTCACCGTAAGAAGAGATTGACGTGCCGTCTCTTCTTCTCCCCGCAGTCGGTGTGTGACCCCCTTTTTCTGAGGATCGACGACACACCCTCTTGATCTTCTTCCCATGTCAAAGAAAAGGAGACACCACTTCTTCCTCGGATGTTCACCATCAACATACGGAGCTTCACCTCGCAACTTTGTTTTCCGCGGCGAATCCCCGTTCAAGCTACGCACAAGGTAGGGGTTTATTTAATTATCTTTGTTCGTGAATTCTACTTTGTCGTCCTTCGTGAATTTACGACCAGTTGCTATCAATTAACGAGAGGGGGTCGGACCGCACAAACATGGCAGACCCTCCTCCATTTTTGAATATTGTTTCTAATATGGTTGGGACGGAATGGTGTGGTGTCGTCGCACCACGCGGGATCGTACGACAAGTAATGCGCGGCGCCGTAGCGCCGCACTGTGAAGTTGAACAAGGACGCGACGCCGTCGTGCCGTGTCGAAGAAAACCGAAGACACCGCGGCCGGAGCGGGGCCGCGGTGCCGTCGCACCGCACCGGATGAACTAGGCCACGGTCGATTCCAGGCCGCGGCGGAGCAGGGTGACCGGCGGCAGGTTTCGTGCCACCGGTGTCGGCGAAGGAGGAAGGACCGGCCGTCGCCGGTCCTTGTTGGCAGAACCGGCCAACCGGTGCGTGCTGGACGGACTAAAGGGAAACCGGGGGAATTAATTCCCCCGGCCGGCCAGCACAAAATGGCCCCCATTTAATGGGGGGCCGCGGTTACACCAGGGTGGTAGGCGCCCCCCCCCCCTGCCAAACGGCCCGGCCGGCGGGCCAAGCACCTGGCCAGCGCGCTGGGCGCGCTGTGCCACGGCCGGGCCGGCCGCACCTAGGCCGCGCCGGCTGGGCCGGGTTGTGCTGACCGGGCCGGGCTGCGCCCAAGAGGGCCGGACCTGTACCCGGTTCGGGTCGACCCCGGGGGTATCGGGCCGGGTCGGACCGGGCCCGAACCCCTTAATACCAAACTGTTTTCGGTCGGACGCCCATAACTTGTGCTACCAGTCTCCGATCGATGCACCGTCAATTGCGTTGCGATCCTTGGATCGATACGGTCGTTTCTATATATTGCACTCAAGGTTTAGGAATACTCTGTGTTAGGCTGGGTTGGTTCGTACACTAAACCAAGCGGGCCCTCGGAGCGGAAACACTCATATCTTGAGCTCCGGACGTCCGATTGACGTGCCATCGACTTTGATGGATTCCTCTAAGTGAGACGGAACTTTTTGAATACTTCACCTGAGTTTTGGTTGCTGTTGGATAGTGACCGGGTTGGATCGTACCCAAAATCCAACCAGGCCCCTGGAACGAAAAAACCGATATCTTTCAGACTGGACGTTCGTTTGACGAACCGTCAGCGGCATTGGTGATCACGTTGAGAAACAGTACCTATGAGTATACCTTATGAGAGTTCAGGGTACCGTTGAGATACAGCCGGGTTGGTTCGCTCACGAAACCAACCGGGCCCCTGGGACGAAAAGGCTAATAACTCACAGACCGGGCGTCCGATTGACGCGCCGTTTGTTGCGTTGAGACCCCTATGACGAGGTGGTCCTTTGTGATACTTCTTCGTGGGACTTTGTGATACTTGGAGTGTTGACCTGTAGCTCGTGGAGCGGATCCTCCCGGAGACGAGCGTACGGAGTACAGAGACCGTGTAGTCGGCTGAGACCTGACGACTGCTTGACCGACTCGACTTGGAGTGAGTTTACTAGCCCAATGGACGGAGCGCCCGAAATTTGGTGACTGAACCACGGTGGACGGAGCGCCCGGTAGTTGGCCGCAGACCCGCGGTAATCTATAGTAGGAGTACCTCTGTAGGCTTTTAGGGGGAGCACCCTGTATTTGGCGACAGACCCACAGTGGACGGAGCGCCCGGTAGTTGGCCGAAGACCCGCGGTACTCGACCGGAGGAGTACCTCAACATTCTTAGGTTAGTGAGTAGTACCTTGGAGTCGTGACATGACCACTGTACACTCCTGAGATGGGGCTCTTCAGCAGTTACGGTTTCGATAATGAAAATCCTGGTTTGAGCTGAGTCTATGACCTTTGTGTTTCCTCATGATTGAGATGGGTTACTTGATAACTTAGGTATATTGATGGGCATATAACTGGGTAGTGGTTATCCGTTGATTTCATAATCTTTGTGTTTCCTCATGATTGAGATGGGTTACTTGATAACTTAGGTATATGTATGGGCATATAATAAGTAGAGGTTATCTGTTGAGATATTCTTTGTGGTTATCTTTGTTGGTTTTAGTGAGACCTTGAGGGTCTCGGGGTCCCTATTGAGTATCGTTATACTCACCCCTGCACGGGCTATGCCCGCACCTCGTTGTGTTGGTTGTAGACGACGGGCAGTGCTGACGGAGGCCGAGTGTTTGAGGACTGGACGGTACCCGGAGGTGGACTACACGACGAGTCAGTATCCGAAGGTGGACTTCACGGTGAGATGACAATCGGAGGAGGTTGATGGGCGAGAGCGTTGTGGAGGCTATCTGTACCTACCCTTCAGGTAGGATCCGTGGTGGATGACCCAGGAGCTGCTTTCATCCTTCCAGCTGTTGTCATTTTTTGTTGTACTTTGTTTAGTTGTAGTTGTACTTTCATTTGGGTTTTTATTCTGGCCCATTTACCTTTCAACACTTCTCTTTGTACTTAGTGTTTTACTTCCACTTGTACTCTGTGGTGTTTGGTTTACTTTTATAAAGGAAATGCCTTCCCATTTATTGGGATTTATGCCTTTGGTGCTAGTCGCCAGCCCCTTGCCTATGGAAGGCGGGCTTGGGGTAGTCACGGCACGGGCCCCGAGGATGGGTCGTGACAAAAAATGTCTCTTAAATCCTCGGGTGTTATAATAGATGTGTATTCGAAGAATGACCTGATTTTGTGATGTGGTATAGCACTTTCATTGAGGTGTAGGATGATAGAGTTTTATGTGGTTAAACTAGATATCTAAGACTATGTTTAAGGTCACCCTTTTTGATGGTGTGGAGTGAGATACCACCATGGGAAATGTTTGGCTATTTGAACCATATCTAATATTTAACGATAATTTGTGTCGTTTATTTGTGATGTTTTTTGGATTCCAATGATTACTCTAGTATTTGGGTGGAAAATATTATTGATATTGGGAAAAAGTTGTGTTTTGATTCTTCTAGGAACCTTAACTTTTAATAGTTGAGGATAGATGACATACTTTGAGGAATGTGAATTTTTGATGAAGTATGCCTGATTTGATTGAATGAAATAGGTGAATTTATGAGTGGGATTCATTTAAGTTCTCTATATTTTTATGAAAATTAAAAATCTAGTGGAACTCATGCATAGGTTTTTATCTTCCCACATATGTATGGGTTATATAATTCTTAGAGACGAAATATAACTCTTTTATTATTAGGATATAAAATAATTGAAGGTAGAGATAATATAGAGACCATGGGTTTCCCATGTAAATTTTTTAGATAATTTTGGAGTTTTAGATCCCCATAACCTTAAACAAGAGAAAATGGGGGTTTAACAAATAAAATAATGTAATAAAAATTTTATTAAGAGTTTTTGTGCCCATAAAGACACTTTTAACATTTTGTAGTAATTTGATGAGATTTAATGTTGGAAGTAGTTTCTAATATATTTTATATTTATTAATTTAATATTATTTATTTATATATGTTTGAAAGCTTATATCTCTATATAAGAGTTCTAAGTAGAAATTTAGATGTTATTTATGAGTAATGAATGAGGTTTTTTATGCTTGTGGGGTATAAACTCAAACTGATTCCCAGGTCCGGGGTCCTTGGTTAGAAATTTAAATGGGTATTTATTTTATTTTTCATTTTTATTTTCTCCTCTTCTTATTCTATCCGCATTTCTCACATTGGAAAGGTGAACCCCTACCCTTTTGACATCAAAAGATAAAAGGGAGAAAGAGAGAGGGTGAGTTGAGCCTCAATATTGGAGTAGGGTGATTATCCCTTGATCAGGAGGAGTCAATCACAAAGTGAAGAAATAAACATGATTCTTAAGTGATTTTTCACGACTCATCTTTGGGCCCGTGTCGTGACTACCCCAATCCCTCCTTCCATAGGCCAGGGGCTAGCGACTAGCACCAAAGGCGAAAATCCCGATAACTGGGAAGACATTGCCTTTATAAAGGAAAACAAAACACCACAGAGTACAAGAGGAAGTAAAACCTAAGTACAAAAGAGAGTGCTGAAAAGTAAATGGGCCAGAATACAAACCCAAATGAAAGTACAACTACAACTAAACAAAAGTACAACAGAAAAAGACAACAGTTGGAAGAACGGAAGCGGCTCCTGTCTCATCCACCTCGGATCCAACCTGAAGGGTAGGTACAGATATCGCAACTCCTGGATCGTCCACCTCAGATCTTATCTGAAGGGTAGGTACATATAGCCTCCACAATGCTTTCTCCCATCAACCACCTCCGAATACTGACTCACTGTGAGATCCACCTCCGGGTACCGTCCAGTCCTCAAACACTCGGCCTCTGTCAGCGTTGTCCGTCGTCTGCAACCAACACAACGAGGTGTGGGCATAACCCGTGCAGGGGTGAGTATAACGATAATCAGTAGGGACCCCGAGTCCCTCAAGGTCTAACTAAATCCAACAAGGATAACCACAAAGAATATCTCAACAGATAACCTCTACTTAGATATATGCCGATACATATACCTAAGTTATCAAGTAACCCATCCTAATCACGAGGAAACACAAAGATTATAAAATCAATGGATAACCACTAACCAGGTATATGCCCATACATATACATAAGTTATCAAGTGACCCATCTCAATCATGAGGTAAACACAAAGGTCATAGACACAGCTCAAACCAAGATATTCATTATCGCAACCATAACTGCTAATGAGCCCGTCTCTGGAGTGTACAGTGATCCTGTCACAACTCCGAGGTACTGCTCACTAACCTAAGACTACTTAGGTACTCCTCCTGTTGAGTACCACGGGTCTGCCACCTAACACAGTAGTGCTCCTCCGCCATGGGTCTGCCACCTCACACAGTAGTGCTCCCCCTCATAGCCTAAATAGGTACTCCTCCTGTCGAGTACCGCGGGTCTGCCACCTCACAAAGTAGTGATCCTCCGCCATGGGTCTACCACCACACAAAGTAGTGCTCCCCACTGGGCTATGCTAGTCACTCTGAAGCGAATCGGACAAGCAGTCATCGGTCACAACCAACTACACGGTCTCCGTACTCTGTATGCTCATCTCCAGGAGGGTCCGCTCCACGAGCTACAGGTCGATACTCCAAGTATCACAAGGTCCCATGAAGAAGTATCTCAAAGGACCGCCTCGTCATAGGGGTCTCAACGCAACAGACAGCGCATCAATCAGACGCCCAGTCTGTGAGTTATTAGCCTTTTCGTCCGAGGGGCCCGGTTTGTTTCGTGTACAAAAAAACCCAACTGTATCTGAATTGTACCCCGAAGTCTCATATGGTATACTCATAGGGACCGTTTCTCAACATTATCACCAACTCCGCTGACGGTACGTCAAACGAATGTCCGGTTGGAAAGATATCAGTTTTTCCGTTGCAGGGGCCCGGTTGGATTTTGGGTACAATCCAACCCGGCCATACTCCAACTACATCCAATCCTCGGGAAAAATATTCCAAAAGTACCGTCTCCTCAATAGGAATCCAACAAAGTCGATGGTATGTCAATAGGACGTCCGGAGCTCAAGATATAAGTGTTTCCGCTACGAGGGCCCGGTAAGTTTCGTGTACGAACCAACCCGGCCAAACCCAAAAAACTCTGAAACCTGGAGTATAATATACCTAAATGGCCGTCTCAATCCAAAGATCGCATCGCAGCTGATGGTGTATCGATCGGAGGTTCGAAGCCCAAGTTATGGGAAAAAGACCATGAAAGGTCCGAAAGTGGGGGTTTCGGGCTCGGACCGACCAGGCCCGGGACCCCCTGGGTCGGCCCAAACCGGGTCGGCCCGTAGGGGCGCGGCCCGGCATGCTGGAAAGGTGTCTCGGCCGAACGGCCAAGCCGTTCGAGAGTGCGGGGGGGGGGGGGGGGGGGTTGTCCCCCGCCGTTTGTAACTGCGCCCCCCATAAGGGGGGCGGCTCTTTACTGGCCAGCCGGGGGTCGTTACCCCCAGCTCTCCCCCTGACCGGCCGGCCCACTCTAGCCGGCCGACTTCTTCCGCCATGGGATCGGCAAGGTTGGTCCCCCTGCTCCGACGCCGGCGTCCCGGAACCGGCCGCCGTTTCACCTGCTCCGCCACGACCTGGAACCGGCCGCAGCCTTGGTCCGCACGGTGCGGTGCAACAGCGCCACGCCCCTCCGCCGTGGCCCCGCTTCGGCCACGGTGCTTTTGTGGTTCTCCGGTGCGGTGCGACGGCGCCGTGTCTTTGGTTCGTCTTCAATGGCGTGGCGTGACGACGCCGTGTCTCTTCCCCTTTCCTTAATAATTCCCGCGCGGTGCTTTGGAACCGCGTTGATTTGCTCGTGCCACATCAATATCAATCTACCAAAAAGGAGAGGAGAGTCGGCTGTGTTCGTGTGGTCCGACCTCGTCCCCTTATTGCGATAACAGGCGGTTCAAAATTGGAAGGAGGAAAATGACGGAAGTAATTCACGAAGAGAAACGCATAAAACCCCTACCTTGAAAAAAGTTGTCGAACAACGGTGACGCGGGAAAACGGCGTCGTGGGGTGAGGTTCCGTATATGCCAACGGATAACGTCCGAGAAGCAAGCAGCGTCTCCATTACTTTCACGAGGAGAGAAAAATTTAAAGGCGGAACGTCATTGGCGAGTTCCCACGTCAGTGCCTCCTCCATTATCGAGGAAGAAGAAGACGGAAGAATCTGGGTCTCCGAATCGACGTTCCTTGATGAAGAAGAAGAAGAAGAAGTTCATTAAAACCTCCCAAGCTCTCTTCCCTTACCCTCAACACGACAAATGCGAACCCTTCACAAAAAATAATTGTTCCACATTATTTAATCAACCCAAACCAAGATTTTCCAAAATAAATTCAAAAGATGAATTCACTTAATTTAATGTGTGTGTTGTCCATAGTTAATGAAGGACAGAGTGAGGAAATGGAAGGTTACTCATTAAACATAAGTTTACAAAACATTAAACAGGGAGTTAGGGAGTTTAAGAGGAATGTGATGGGGTGGGGTTCGTGTGGGCCCCACCTCACCTTTAATCCTCTCATGGGTGGTTTACTACAAGTGGGTCCCACCCCTAACTCCCTTACTTAGTTTATAACCACTTAAGAGAGGGTCAAAGTTTTGTAACACAACACTTAATCCACATAACAAGAAAAGAAAATATAATTGTAGCAATTATATTTTATCCCTCACAATTTTTAAAACAACTCCTCCCGAGAAAACGCAACTCCAGAAAGGGTCTTTTTTAGCAATTACCGGCGCTACGGTTCCATTGGTGCCCTCGGATTTTGATTCCGTGCACTGGTTAAAAAGATAGAAAAACCCGCTTGTTCGTTCACTGAACGTACCAGAGCTAAACTTTGGAAATTGATTCCGGGCACACAGGGCCTCAGAATCAGGCGCCGTTAGAAACTGTGTTCTTGTAAAATCCCAAAGAAAATTTAGAAAAAATTTCCCTTGAATTTTACAGGTCTTTATATTACTCCCACCTCATGGATTTATGTCCTCGTGAATCTTAAACACAGACTAGGGATACAAAAGCAGTATTGAGCACGCATCTGAGCCTTCTGCTCCCATGTGCTTACCTGGAGATTCCCGTACTGCCAAAGAAAGTGCACCCAAGGAATCGACCATTTTCATAGGATCCGCTCCTGTAGATCCTCGGTCCCCACTAGAACCTCCGAGAAAGTCACCCCATCACCCAAGTCCAGCTCCCCATGGTCGATGATAAGCGAAGGGTCGAGCATGTATCTCCTCAGTTGAGATACAAGGATGTCATCGTGCACCTGGTGCAACTGAGATGGATGGGTCAAGCGGTAAACCACCTCGCCTACCCTGGTGAGGACCTATAAAGGTCCCTTGAACATCGGAGATAACTTGTCGTCTTGGCCACGTCTCCGTAATTCCACGTCGAGGTGAGACCTGTAAGAAAATGTGGTCACCATCCTCAAACAATAGTGGTCTCTACCTCCCGTAAGCATAAGGCTTCTGTCGGTTCTGAGCTGTCCTCATCTGCTCTTGGATGACCTGGAACTTCTCTGGTCCCACAAGAGCTTCTATGATTTCTTCTTTGCCGATAAGAGAAATCTGGTCTCATCCCCTGGATGAACCACGTTCTTTGCCTAATACAGTCAATCCGGACATGAATGATGTATTCATTCCATGGACGGCGTTGTCAGGCCTCGACGTTACTACCAAGATATCCAACCGTCACTCTTGCCTCTAAGGGTCGAGTCACACTGTCGGCATCAGCGTGAGGTCACTGGGTCTCTTCCAGTAGAAATATCGAAAGTGAGGGTCAAGTCAACAGTTTAAACCGAAACCTCTTAGTACTCAAAAAGGAAGAAAGAAAATGTCACAAAGGTAGGTGTCTTTATATTATTGCAGCTCATGGTAGAAAGACACAAAAGTAACAACAACAACATGGAACTAGATATACAAAGAATAAAAGGAAACCAATAGTTCTATGCCTGTCCACTCGCTTCTAGAGCTCCACAGTCGTAAGCTTCTACTACCTGAAGCTGAGCTCTCCCATGTCCACCTGTTCCCTGCGGTCGGAGTGGACCTCCTGGTGGTGGTGGTGGAAACACCTTGAAGCATCGTCCACCTCCAGCTGCACGACCATCTCCCCTCCCTTGGCCTTCAGCTCATAGCGGACCACCTTGATCGAACCTCTGCATCTGCCTGGGAAGTTCTTCATTTTACTGCTGGTCATCTGCATGGCGGGTCGGACAGTCACGTGCCATGTGACCAATCCCGCCGCAGGAGTAACACTGCATGGCAGGTCTGGCTCTATCATTCCCCTTGGTGCCTCGCACCACCGACCCTGAGTGATTCGGTCGACCACCTGTAGGTCTGGTCCTCTTGGACCTCTCCGTCATCTATCTATTGCCTGCTACAGAAGACTCTGCCGCATGCCGGCTAGTGGTGGGTCCTGCTACTGGAGACTGCTCAGCAAGGAAACTCTCCACTAAGAGGGCTCGTTCCAACACCCCTGTCTGCATCAGAATGCTGTAAGAAACAAAATATGCTTAATCTCTCGCCTGAGCCCCTGATCGAAGGTTCGAGCCCTAAAGAACGGGTCCCGTACCATATCTGTGGAGTAGTGCGAGAGGTCTGTGAACCTCGGTGAATACTGCGCCACTGTCATGCTACCCTACCGCAGCTGAAGTAGCTACTGTATACACACCGCTCGAAAGGTGGCTGGTACAAACTCTACCCAGAAGAGGCTCTCGAAATCTTCCCATATAAATATCGCCTCGTCATGCATCTGGAGCAACAGGCTATACCATATGCCTGCTGCTGCCTGAAAAAAGCTGGCAGCAAGGATCACTATGAAGTTTTCTGGCGTCCCCACTAGCCTGAAGACTCTCACCACAGCCTCCAGCTAATCCTCAGCCGCCTGCGGGTTCATCTCTCCCGTGAACCTGGGTGGCCTCTGGCGCTGGAACTTGTGCAGTGCGCTCAAGCGACGTGCACCCTCTGCTGCTGGGGCTGGGGGCATCGGTGGCCCAATGGGTAGTAGTACAGCTGGTGCCTCCGCTGGTGCCTCAACTAGGATAGGGCCTTGTACTGAGGCCACGTCGCTCGGTGGGCTGTCAGTATGAAAAACTCTCGGGGCTCTAGATGGTCGTCTGCGGGGAGGCATCCTAAAAGAAACAACGTGACACAGTCAAACGATTTATACCTATGAGTAACCTGGTTTGAGCTGGCTATTAAAAACAATCTTCTGGAAACACACATGCAATCAGTGTTTTCAGGCACAAAGTCGGAAATCAGTTGTCAGGGTCCTGGTGTATGGATACGTCGCCCGCCCGCACCAACACTGGACTCCCTGAACTGAAGACCACACTCGGTACCCTTAACACTATTGCTTCACAGAAAGAAAAACATCAGAGTATTAAGTTCTACGGTAGAACCGACTCATATGATACCAATTTGTCACGACCCGTCCTCAGGGACCGTGCCGTGACTACCCCAAGCCCGCCTTCCATAGGCCAGGGGCTGGTGACTAGCACCAAAGGCGAAAATCCCGATAACTGGGAAGGAATTGCCTTTATAAAGAAAAAAAACACCACCGAGTACAAGCAGAAGTAAACAATAAGTACAAAAGAGAGTGCTGAAAAGTAAATGTGCCATAATACAAACCCAACTGAAAGTACAGCTACAACTGAACAAAAGTGCAACAGAAAAAGACAACAGCTGGAAGAAAGGAAGCGGCTCTTGGGTCGTCCACCTGGGATCCTACCTGAAGGGTAGGTACAGATAGTGCAGCTCCTGGATCGTCCACCTCGGATCCTACCTGAACGGTAGGTACAGATAGCCTCCACAATGCTCTCTCCCGTCAACCTCCTCCGAATACTGACTCGTCGTGAGATCCACCTCCGGGTACCGTCCAGTCCTCAAACACTCGGCCTCTGTCAGCGCTGCCCTTCATCTGTAACCAACACAACGAGGTGCGGACATAACCCATGTAGGGGTGAGTATAACGATACTCAGTAGGGACCCTGAGACCCTCAAGGTCTCACTAAATCCAACAAGGATAACCACAAATAACATCTCAATAGATAACCTCTACTTAGTATATGCCCATACATATACCTAAGTTATCAAGTAACCCATCTCATTCTTGAGGAAACACAAAGATTATGAAATCAACGGATAACCACTACCCAGGTATATGCCCATACATATACCTAAGTTATCAAGTGACCCATCTCAATCATGTGGTAAACACAAAGGCCATAGACTCAGCTCAAACCAGGATTTTCATTATCGAAACCGTAACTACTAATGAGGCCGTCTCTGGAGTGTACAATGATCTTGTCACAACTCTGAGGTACTACTCACTAACCTAAGACTGCTGAGGTACTCCTCCTGTCGAGTACCGCAGGTCTGCCACCTCACACAGTAGTGCTTCTCCGCCATGGGTCTGCCACCTCACATAGTAGTGCTCCCCCTCATAGCCTAAAGAGGTACTCCTCCTGTCGAGTACCGCGGCTCTTCCACCTCACAAAGTAGTGCTCGTCCACCATGGTTCTACCACCTCACAAAGTAGTGCTTCCCACTGGGCTATGCTAGTCACTCCGAATCGAATCGGACAAGCAGTCATCGGTCACAACCAGGTACACGGTCTCCGTACTCTGTATGCTCATCTCCGTGAGGGTCCGCTCCACGTGCAACAGGTCGATACTCCAAGTATGACAAGGTCCCAAGAATAAGTATCTCAAAGGACCGCCTCGTCATAGGGGTCTTAACGCAACAGACAACGTGTCAATCGGACGTCCGGTCTGTGAGTTATTAGCCTTTTTGTCCCAGGGGCCCGATTGGTTTCGTGTACGAACCAACCCGACCATATCTCAACTGTACCCCAAAGTATCATAGGGTATAATCATAGGGACAATTTGTCAACGTGATCACCAACACCACTGACGGTTCTTCAAACGGACGTCCGGTCGGAAAGATATCAGTTTTTCCATTCCAGGGGCCTGGTTGGATTTCGGGTACAATCCAACCCGGCCATATTCTAACTGCTTCCAAACCTCAGGAAAAGTATTCCAAAAGTACCATCTCCTCAAGAGGAATCCAACAAAGTCGACGGTAATTCCATCGGACGTCCGGAGCTCAAGATATATGTGTTTCTGCTCCGAGGGCCCGGTTGGTTTCGTGTCCGAACCAACCCGGCCGAACCCAAAGTACTCCGAAACCTTGATTTTAATATACCAAAACAACCGTCTCGATCCAAATATCACATCGCAGCTGACGGTGCGTCGATCGGAGGTCCGTATCCCATGTTATGGGAAAAATGCCGTGAAAGCTCCGAAAGTTGGGGTTTCGGGCTCGGACCGACCCAGCCTGAGACCCCCTGGGTCGGCCCGAACCGTGTCCGGGTGGCCCGTTTGGGCACGGCCTGGCCCGGCTCTATGGCCCTACGCGCTGGCCAGGTGGCTCGGCCAAATGTCCGAGCCGTTCGGGAGTGCGGGGGGGGGGGGGGGGGGGGGGGGCGCTGCCCCCCGCCGTTTATAACCGCGGCCCCCCATAATGGGGGCTGCTCTTTGATGGCCAGCCGAGGGTCATAACCCCCAGCTCTCCCCCTGACCGGTCAGCCCGCTCCGGCCGGCCGGCTTCTGCCGCCACGGGACCAGCAAGGCCGGCCCCCCTGCTCCGACGCCGGCGGCCCGAAACAGGCCGCCGTTTCCCCTGCTCAATCGCAACCCGAAACCTGTCGTGGCCTTGGTCCGCCCGGCGCGGCGCGACGGCGACGCGCTTTTCCGCCACGGCCCCGATCCGGCCACGGTGCTTTTGTGGTTCTCCAGCGCGGCGCGACGACACCGCGTCTTTGGTTCGTCTTCAACGGCGTGACGCAATGGCGCCACGTCTCTTCCCCTTTCCTTAATAATTCCCGCATGGTGCTTAGGCACTGCGTTGCTTTGCTCGTGCCGTATCAATATCAAACAACCAAAAAGGGGAGGAGAGTCGGCCGTGTTCGTGCGGTCCGACCTCCTCCCATTATTGCGATAACAGGCAGTTCAAAATTGGGAGGAGGAAAACGACGGAAGTAATTCACGAAAAGAAAAGCATAAAACCCCTAACTTGACAAAAGTTGTCGAACGATGGTGTCACAGGAAAACAGTGTCGTGGGGTGAGTTTCCATATATGCCGACGGAGAACGTCCGAGAAGGAAGCAGCGTCTCCCTTCCTTTCACGCGGAGAGAAAAATTGAAAGGCGGAACGTCGTTGGCGAGTTCCCACGTCGGTGCCTCCTCCTTTGTCGAGGAAGAAGAAGACGGAAAAATCTGGGTCTCCGAATCAATGTTTCTTGACGAAGAAGAAGAAGAAGAAGAAGAAGAAGAAGTTCTTTAAAAACTCCCAAGATCTCTTCCCTTACCCTCAACACCACAAATTCCTACCCTTCACAAAAAATAATGGTTCCACATTATTTAATCAACCCAAGCCAAGATTTTCCAAAATAAATTCAAAAGTTGAATTCACTTAATTTAATGTGTGTGTTGGCTAGAGTTAATGAAGGAGAGAGTGAGGAAATGGAAGGTTACTCATTAATGATAAGTTTACAAAACATTAAAGAGGGAGTTAGGGAGTTTAAGAGGAATGTGAAGGGGCGGGGTTCGTGCGAGCCCCACCTCACCTTTAATTCTCTCATGGGTGGTTAACTACAAGTGGGTCCCACCCCTAACTCCCTCACTTAGGTTATAACCACTTAAGAGAGGGTAAAAGTGTTGTAACAAAACACTTAATCCACTTAACAAGAAAAGAAAATATAATTGTAACAATTATATTTTATCCCTCACAATTTTTAAAACAACTCCTCCCGAGAAAACACAACTCTAGAAAGGGTCTTTTTAAGCAATTACCAGCACTACGGTTCCATCGGTGCCCTAGGATTTCGATTCCATGCATCGATTCAAAAGATAGAAAAACCCGCTCATTCGTTCACTGAACGTACCCAAGCTAATTTTCAGAAATTGATTTCGGGTACACAAGGACTCGAAATCAGGCGCTGTCAGAAACTGCGTTCTTGTAAAATCCCAAAGAAAATTTAGAAAAAATTTCCCTTGAATTTTATGGGTCTTTACATGATTCACCATGAATTAGGGCTAGATATTTTGGTTTATACACAATCCATATTTTTTCATTCTTAATATATGTTTGGGGACTGTGACAAACCTATGAGAATTTGGGCCCATGGAGGGGTGATTTTTGGAAAATCAGGTTTTTAAGGACATTTATAGATTTTATACATCCAAAAACCATAATGAGATGCATATTTAGTACATTTAAAAACTTCTCGTTGATCATTGGTGTGATGAAGTCTTTGGTGGCCATATAGTATGGTTTCCATATGGAAACTCCCTATATGAACACTAGGCAGAGGACTCTAGGTATTCCCAAGTTCACGCCTATACACTGTGTGTGGCGTACATGGAATGGAATAGTATTATCCATAACAAGTTACCTGACACAACATGAGATGCGTAGATGATAAGGGAAGGTCTTAGGTTCCACAAGTCATGTGACCGCGAATACATATTGTGTAGTTATATATTACCTGATTTAAGTTCCCGTGTAGAGCTACACACTATATACCATTTGAGAAAGTTCAAGAAATTAGATGAAATATAATAAAATGGATCTAATACACAGCTAGAGTGATGTGTTTTCTATACTCACCTTGTATAATAACATATACACTTTGTAACTTCCCATATGTGGGGTTTTTCAGGTTTTATTTCTTGAGAGTAATATTTTGATAAGTGGTTTTTCCATTATTAGTATATTTACATGTAGAACACAATGGTTGGGACATCATTTTTGTAAAAGGTTATTTTATATATGAATCATTGTTCTTTTTGAATCTAATACCTGTATTAAGGATGCGTGGAATGAGGTATAGACCTAGAAAATGTGTATGGATGGTATACCACCCTTTTGGATTTTATATTCAAGGATATGGATCCATTACATATATTTTAGTGTTTGGTATTTATCATAGTTTACAATAAATGAGTTCAATTTTTGGTAATGGGAGAGTAACATACACTAAATTTTGGGCTGTAATTCAATGATTCCCTCAAAACAACTTGGTTTCCTAAAGGGACATATAAAATGTATTGAAAATATTAAATATTCTCTCACTCCCTTTAACCCTGAAATGAGTGGGTAGATGTGGTCTGTATAAAAGGATGGGGGGTTAATCTTTTGTTCTTGTATGTAATGTTCTGTATGGTCATGTAATGTTATTGGAGGAAGGTAACAACATTCCCAAGCATTGACTTATGAGTAGTGGTGAGTGATAAAAAGTGATGACCATAGAGATTTATTAGGGGCCCTTATATTAGATCCATAGTGATGGTTTTAAAGGTGAGGGAGAAATAGATGTATGATTTTTTAATTACTCAATTATTACATTGTTCTTATGGTTTAGGTTATCCCTAATTATAATGGGTTTAGTACCACCATAGAGATATGGGGTTCTAGTTCTCTATATGATGAGATAATTTTACAAATCTCTCTACCATGGGGAAAGCTACTTGGTTTTTAGATAAAATATAGTACCCTTATTTCTTAGTCTAAGACATGGGTTGGGTGTGTGTTTCTCTCTTGGGGTTACTTACTCCCTAATCAGTTACATACAAATGTGAGTCGTTGCTTCCACATTATGTTTTCAGATTGGTTCCCTCATAGACTGTGGTATTTGACCTATGTGAATTTTTTTAATTTTAAGGGATGGTACCTCCCTCATATCATTTTTTCTAAATAACGATTTGTGGATCCCCTAATACATTTGAATATTGGTGGTGTATTGTTTCATGAGTGTGAGAAGCACAGATAGATTAAATACCAGGAAAATTTCAATATACGATGTTCTTCAGGTTTCCAATTAGGTATGTTGTGCAGGTAAAGCTGTGATTAGTAAGTTGGGATACTCATTTTTAATGTATAGTCCACCTATAGAGATTATCTAGGCCATAATACCCTTTTTTTCATTAATATGTTATAGGGGTGTTTACCCTCTTGAAATATTGGGAAGGGAACTCCCGTAGGGAATATTATTCTAGTCTCTCATCCATTGGGTTAGTTCTCCCTCAGCTAACACATGTTGTCTTGTTTAAAGAAGTTCCATCAATTCAATCAGACTGTTGGTGTGGGTTCTTAGATTGATTTGTATGAAAAGTACTCATATTGTTTGTGTCTTCTTTTTGGGAATGAGAATGCACTAGTGAATCTATATATTATTATGACATGTGAAACATTTAGTGTTTGGGTGAATGTAGCTTAGTGTGGTGAGTAACCCATTGGTTCATGATCTTCCTGATATACTCCCTAGGTATAATCCATTTATTTGGGTGTGGTTCCCTTAGGTAGAATGATTTTTTTAAACCACTTCATCACTAATGATTAGGGTTGTTTCCCCCTGAGGAATGAAATTTCTTTAGGAATCCCATATTCAATAAAACAATTTGATTTTTTAGGTTGTCCCTTTTTTCAATATGGTGTGTCTTTATTCATAGAGCCTTTATCATATAAGCGATTTGACTATTACGGGTATTTGGGCCTCCTGATATGATGTTTGGGAGTTTTATTAGTATATGAAGCCAAATATAGTTCTCTATTTATATTCATTCCCTCTTATTTTGAATTAGGTTTTGTTGTTGTTTTGGACTCATTTTTTCCCTTAATAGTAGCCAAAAGACCTTCAGGTTTTCAAGGAATCCTATATTGTATTTTTATACTCACACTACACTATATTTATTCTTAAACACGTTCTTTTTTTCCAAATTGTGCATATATTGGTTTCATTTTCAATGGGTATTGATCTAGTGGATTTAGTATAATACAGTTCTTAGTGGTGTTTGTTGTTGGGTTTTCTCAGGTTGGTGTTGATTTGACAAGGTGATCCCTCTTCCTAGCCAATTGATCCGTTTTTATATTAGACACCATTTTTTCATTGTATACCATCATATATTTTTTTGTTATCGATGGGATGTAAGAAATGTTGCATGCTTGTTTTAATTTAGTTTTTTATGTATTTATTGTCTGTAAATGGATTGGTGACATATATATATAACAAGATTTATAGTATAATGTTTCCCAAGTATATATTATTCCATATTAGTAATGGTTCCCAACCGCAATCCTATTTAATACCTCCTTTGGGTGTCACACTCTGATTACCACTAACCCAAGTTGGGACCCTGTGTAACATACCGTCACCGATCTGGAAAGTATGACATTAACCTTGCCATGGGTTTCCCTTTTAATTTCCTATGTAGGGTTGAGAATGAATTGGGAGGATACCTATAATAGTGATGTTATATATTTGTTGGAGTCTCAACTTTAACCATCTTTATCAACAATCTTTAGGATGGTTACACGTTGTGTAACAAGGTTACAAAATGTGTAAGGATTTTTGGATTAATGTAATTAAAGTCTTCATGTAGTGAAGGTTACACATCATGAATAGACTTTAAACATCATGTCTTATTAATGGAATATTTTTAATTCAAGGAGACTCGTTTTTCAGCAGCTTCAGATATACACTATTTCACAATGTGAAATTGTATTACACATCATGAAAAACACTGAATGTATTTTCTAAAATGGGATGAATGACTGAGATATTTTCTTTCATCCTCTCAATTATCATTTATAACAACCCAAATCCTTCCCCAGTTAATCATAAATCTCTCCAAACCTTCTATATCATTTCATTTTACATTCATTCATTGTAGCGCTAGTGGTGTGATTCTTGGGTAAGTGTTCTCCTTCATTCTCCATATTTATCTCTTTCTCCTCCATTGGAATTTCAACAGATCATCTTGAAGTGGATGAATATACATTTCATGTTGTTTGATATATCTTCTAGGTTGAGTTTCAAGGTCCCTTACACATGATTTATGGTTGACAGGTGTCATTGAGAGTGTTGAGTTTTGAGAGAAGGTAGGTGGTTCTATCCTGATTAGTCAAATTGATTAACCTCACATTTATTGATTTAATTCAACTATTAATTTAAATTAATTTTCTAAAATTTGATTTCAATTGACTTGATAAAACCCAATTCTAGGGAATTGAGATATTTGAAATGGTTTTGAAATATAAATTGTGAAACCCCCCAATTCCTTAAAATTAGTGCGTCTTTATGGAAATTAGTTATTTTAAATTGTTGAATTTAAATTGTAGAGTTGATGGAAATATTTTCAATTAAATTGTGGAATTTATTTTTCAAAAATTATTTTTTGAAATTAATGTAATTGGTTTTAAAAGTATTTCAAACTTTTGAATATGGATGAAGAAGTTTGGATAGAAACAGAGTGGTTTTATCTTATTAAGGAGGCATGTTTTTTTGTTAAAAACAATTTTTATTTTAAATAAGGAATTGAAATTTTTAAATGGGGGAATGAGATTTAATTGTATTTTAAGTAGTCTTAAAATAAATTTCCCATCATTGTTTTTTTATGTGTGCATGAAATCCCGGGGTAGTTGATGTGTTATTTAGACACACTCTACGCTATTACAACATTCTAAAACATACATCCAGTAGGTCACATCCCTGATTAGAAGGCGAAAAGTTTCCTATATCTATTTCTAGGGAGATGTGTGTATACACATATTTCTTAGATAACATAGAGATTTCAGAGTCCTATATCCAAAAATACTATCGTACCTATTTGGAAGTTGACCATGTTTCTCATTTGTTAATTTTATTTGAGATATAAATTTATGCCAATGTTGTCAAACTGAAATATTTTCCTTTTGAATTTATCTAATCTATTTTATATAAATTTTCAATTTAATCCAATTTTTTAGAAATATTCCATTATTTTTAGAATCCTTTTCTTAAATTACATTCCATCATTTGAGTTGTATAGCATGAATTTTTTAAATATGATTTAAAATGGGAAACCTATTTACTTTTAAAATTAAAAGATTTATATTATTCAATCTATATTTTTATACTATTATGGATTCAATGATGAGACTCTACTAGAATTATACCTCATTCCATACTTGTGCCTTCATGTTTTTTTTAGATTATATCTCTCCATGTTCGAGTAAGGGGAAAGGATCACTTAGAGGTGCATCCAGCTATTGAACTTTGGACATGGTGAGTTATGACCTTAGGAAGTTTAGTATTTTCCATATATGTTAATAATTGGGTTGTACTAATTTGGGCCTTAATTACATGTTGAATTCTATTACATTATTCCCAGTGGAGTTTCTTTTGTTATGCATACTGCCTTGTTTCTTTTGCTTCCACATTGTTTGTAAAAAAATTCATTCCGAGTTGCATGTTTTATGGTACTAGGTGATAGTAATTTTCCTATGGGGATCATGAACACCTTTTAGGCTATGTCAAGGTAATATCGATTATCAGTTTACGAGGGTACCCATGCAGGCTCATGAAAAAATGGTATCAAATGAGGCTGTTGAACTTTTGTCTTGAAGTCAGTATGTATTTTTGAAATCTTCTCGTGACATTGGAGGTAGTTGCAGTTGATTGTCTAGACATCTCTCACTGTAATGAACCTTAAGTCAGTAAGAGTGGTTGAGGAGATTCTTCTTTTTGGATTAGTTATAGTCTTTTCCATATTTTCATTTGGATAGAGTGGAATCCAAATCTCATTATTCTATATATTTTGGAAATAATTTCCCTTGTTACTTAGTTTGAGTGTCAGTTTATTGTATTCCTTGTTGTCTGATGATGTTGTGTAGGATCATACCTATGATAAGTTGTGCGAATCAGATATAAGAAGAGGCTACTAATGATCCTCAACAATAAAATCCTATTGTGGATCTAAATATAGTCGAGGTCATTGTGTACACTATCCATGTCTTGGGACATGCACCACCTCCAGTCCCTGTTCTAGTTACGGTTGTGGATCCTCAGGAAGATGTTTTTAAAAATCATTCTCTATATTTTATTCTCCAAAACAACCAATTTTAAAAATCTCCACTGATCCTCAACAATTTTATGAATGTTTGGGAATAGTAGAATGTATTTTTGAGTTCTTGGAGACACAAGATGTGATCAAGGAAAATTGTCCACCTTTGTGCTAGAAGGAATAAGCATGAGATGGTGGGACATTATGGTGTAGACAAAGAAACCTGAGGGCATAGTGTGGAAAGACATCAATGTTCCTTTCACTGACCAATTATATCTATATTCAATGGGGTTGTCCAAGTCTGTTGAGTTTTTTCAAGCTAGATTATTCCAGAATAACAGTGACTGAGTATTCAAATCTATTTTCTAAGATCATGTAGTTCGCACATGAGATTGTTTTTAATGAAAGTTTTAAGTCTCAATAGTTTGAGTTGGGAAATTAATCAGATATCCATTATTATGTTTTCTTTCTAGAGATTAACACTAATGCTTATGTGATGGCTAGTTAATTGATGGTTGAAATAGAACTAGATGGAATGTCAGGGTTAATAGGAGGTCCTTTTTCTCCCAGTACCAGCATCTTTTTCATCAAGGAAAAATAAAAGTGAAATGATTCTCAGGGAGGTTCTTGATTGTAGGATCATTATAGACCTCGTGTAGTGCCATGATTATTTTTTATTTTCTAACAATGTGGAAATATAGAATATTCTTAGAGGGATTGAACTAAGACACCCAATAACTATAACTCCTATAGGCATTCATGACATTTACATAGATTTTGTATTAAAATTTTTACTCCATATAGTGGAAAAAGATCATTTTTTCCTCCTTAAATTTAGGGACAATCATATGCCTTATATAAAAAAGGGTTCCGGCCATAGGCATCCAAAATGAAGCTAATTCATGCAGTGGAAGAGTCTTCAATGGAATAAGACATGAGTCTATTAACTATGAGAGGTACCATTACTATAGCTTCGTCATTTGTGATTACTATATTTGATACTGGTGCATCTCATTCATTTATTTCATCATTCATTATTAATCTACTTAATCTTTATAAGGATATTTTATCTTGAGCAATAGATATTACTACAACCCATGGTGCCAAGAGATTGTAAGATATCCATTTCTCTACCTATGTCTTCCCTCTATCAGATTTTGAGCTAGATTGGATTTTTTGAGTCCTTAACAAGAAACATCATGAAATAATATTTGGGATTGATTGGCTCATTTCTAGTAAAGTATGAGTCGATTTTTATCTTCAACGGGTTTACATTATTACTCCCAGTGGTGTGTCTCTTGTGTTTCAAGTAGAATGAGACCCATGGTTGAGTGTGGATGAACTTTCTTACCCAGATATAGGGAATTTAATCTTAGTGTTTTATTTTAATATAGAAAGGTATTCTTTGATCAGATATATCCCTCCATTTTTCACTGACCTTCTTGATATATTTCCTAATGATTTATCTTGCCTACCACTGGTGAGGTAAGTTGAGTTATCCATTGACTTAGTGTCGGTACTCAACTAGTTGCAATTCTTTCTTACCAAATGGCTCTAGCTAAAATGAAAGAGCTGAAGTCCTAGTTAGACTATCTTCTTGAGAAAGTATTTATAGACCATATTATGTCACATTGGGTTTCCTTAATTCTCTTCGCAAAAAAGGATGATGGTTCTATTTTATTATGGGATGATTACCAAAAGCTTAATCAAGTTTTGGAAAAACAAGTTTCTATTGCCACAGATTTATGATATATTTAATCAGTTGAAATGGCTGAAGTTATTTTCAAAGATTGATATTCAATATGGTTACAATAAGTTGAGCATAATAGAATATGACATTTAGAAAACCACTTTTTGGATTAGGTATGGTCATTTTGAGTACCTAGTTATGCACTTTAGACTAAAAAATTCACCTGTAGTATTCATGGATTTGATGAACAAGATTTTTCATGTGTACATGTATAATTTGTGGTAGTCATTTTGTATAGAATCATTTTAAAATCCATGTCTGAGGATGTTCATGTGCATCATCTATTAATAGTTCTGAGTCTACTATGATGTCACACACATTATGTAAAACTTTTAAGGTGTGATTTTTTGATTTGAGAAGTGAAATTTTTAGGACCCATGGTGTATAAATAGGGAATATAAGTTTCTACTAAAATGGTGAAGGATATTATGACTTGGAAACAGCCACAAAATGTATTAAGAATTTATAACTTCTTTGGATTATCTGGATATTACCATAGGTTTGTGATGAACTTCTCAAAGATGGATTCTCAGTTGACTACTCTAACTCAGACAAGGTGAAGTTTTCTTAGAATGATAATTGATAGAGGTAATTTTTTGTGATGAAATGGATTTTGACCATGGTTCCATTGTTTTATATTCTAGTGGCTGGGTAGGGCTATGTGTTCTTTTGAGATTTTTTGGGTTTAGGCTTGGGTTTCAATCTTATGTAGGGAAATGAGGTTGTATCTTATAGATATCATCATCTTAGGTCACATGAGAAGAATTATCCTACCCATGATCTTGAAGTTATAGTTGTGATGCACATGATTATGAGTTGGTGGCACTACCATTTTTGAGAAAGGTTTATTGTGTATTCAGACCACAAATAGTTAGTTATGTCTTCTCACAAAAATATTTGAATCTTCGTTAGAGGCTTTGGGTAGAGTACTTAAAATCTTCGAACTTTGACATCACCTATACATCGGGGAATGGTAATTTCATTGAAAATTAATTGTTCAGGAAACTTAATACCCAAGAAGTGAAAGTATCTTTTGAAGAGTGGAATTTGATGGCTCTTTTTTCATAGTTGCATATTGGAGTTCATGAGAAAGGTGTTGATGTTTCTTTATCCATCGTTCAGTTGAAGCCCTCTCTTTCTGATTTTATTCTTTATGAACAAATGATTGACGATGAATTTTTTAGATGTTGATACTCTCTTTATGGCGAGGGGAGAGTGGCTCAGTGACCATTCTATAATGAATGTGTTATATGCTATCAATATCTCTTGACTGTTCCTTTAGTGATAAGGAATTCTTTGTTAGGGGATTTTCATAATTCCCAATGGGTTGGGAACCCAAAAACCACTAATATGTTTTATGACATTTAGCGGTAGTTTTTGATTCTAGGTATGATATTTGGAATTATTGAGTTTGTTTCTCATTGTTATACATGACAATAGGTGATAGACAATAATTAAAATCATCCAGGTTGGTTGCAACCACATCGAGACTCTACTTGGAAGTGGAAGGAAATATCTATGGACTTTTTTTTGGTTGGGTTTCCTCATAATCATAAATTAATAATGAAATATGTGTTATGATGAACAAGAAAACCTACTCATCGCACTTCATACCCATTCATGATATAAAAAAAGTTGAGGAGTTTGGAAATCACTATATGAAAGAGATTGTTCATTTTCATCATGTTCTATCAGATAAAGTCTTTAATAGGGATCCTTAGTTCAATTATAACTTTTATAAAGGCCTTTAGGAGGCACTGAGATCTTAGGACAATTTGAGCATTTCCTACCATCTACATTTGGATGGACATATAGAGAGAGCTATATAGATTCTTGATGATATGCTTTGAGCCTGTGTTCTTGACATTAATGGGGATTTGGATGATCATTTGGGGATAGTTGAGTTTTCTTATAATAACAGTTATCATTCAATGATAAAAATGCTTAATTTTGAGGCCTTTTATGGACATCCTTGTAAATTTATATTATGTTGATCAGAGATTGGGGAAAGTTCCTTGGTTGGACCATGTTTGGTGCAAAAGATGACAACAAATATTTAGTTAATCCATCAGAGAATGTCAATAGGGAAGAGTCTATATAAGTCATATGCTGATAGACACTATAGACATCTTTAGTTTTCATTTAGTGTCTAGGTTTTGTTGTCATTTTCACCCCATTTGGGTCATCGGTGGCTTGGGAGGCAATGGAAGCTTTCTTCAAATTTTGTGGGACCTTTCTAGTTTGTTCTGTGTGTGGGGAAAGATGCATACAGTTTAGAAAAACCACCATAGCTAATTTTGATACCTAACATATTTCCGATATCAAAGCTAAGAAAGTATCTCTGTGTTCCATATTATGTTTTAAGATGAAGTTATCTTGATATTGAACCTGATTTATCTTGACTGAACTTCTAGTCTAGATAGTTGAATCTGAGACCAATGTACATAATGGGTGGATGATACCTTTTTTCTATGATCTATGGAAGCATGGTTATAATATTCATGAGATGTAGTAATTTGAGGCACTGTTGAGAGAGTAGTGGATGCATATTTCTGGCATGAAAGCTTCTTCATAGGATTTCTCGGGACATAATGTTTTTTATAGTGGAGAGGCTGTAACATCCCATTATCGATCTGACAAGAATTCCATTAACCTTTTCATGTTAATACATTTTCATTGACAAGGTTGGGCTGTGAATGAATATAGACGATACCTACAATGGTGAAGTTATATATTTTTTGGACTCTCAACTTTAACCAACTTTTTCTATAGGTTGTAGGAGGGTTACACGCTGTGTAACTAGGTTCCACGACATGTAAGGATTTCTGGATGCAAGTCATGGAAGACTTCATGAATTGAAGTTTAGACATCATGATGATACTTTACACATCTTGAGTTATTTAATAGATGTATTTAAATTCTAGGTGTAATTTTTTTAGCAGTTCCAGATAATAGCTATTTCAAGATGTGAAATTTTCTTACACGTCGTGAAATAACTTACTACATTTTTTAAATGGGTATCACATATGGTATTTTTTCATTCCACCTCAAAAGTTTCATTTCATTCATCCTAAATATATCCCCAAGAAATCTTGATACTCTCCAACCCTTATGGATCCTTTCTTTTGATGCTCGATCGTCGTTGCGCTTGCAGTGTGATTCCGGAGTAAGTGATCTCTTACATTATTAATCTTTATCTCTTTCTCATACTTCGTTATTTCAATAGATCATACTATATTTTATTGATATATTCTTCATGATGTTGGATCTCCTTTCTTGGATGAGTTTTGAGGTCCGCTGAACTTTTTTTCTCATTTACAGGTTCTGTTGAGAGTGTTGCGTTTTAGGAAAAGGTAGGTGGTTCTATCCCAATTATCCAAATTGAATAAACTTAAATTTCTTGACCTATCTCAACTATTTATTTTAACTAAATTTCTCAAACTTTCTTTCAATTGACTCTATATAATCAAATTCTGGTGGATTGGAAAAATTAAAATGTGTTTGGCATAGAAATTTTGAAAACCCCTAATTCCATTAAATTTGGGTGTGTTTATAGAAATTGGTTAATTTAAATTATTGAATTTAAATTATATATTTGATGGAAATTTTTTCAATTAAATTGTTTAAATTAATTTTCAAATTTAATTTATATATTTACAGAATTATTTTGGAAAATATTTAAAACTTGTGAAAATGGATTATGAAGTTTTCATAGAAACCTAGTGGTTTAATCTTATGATATAGATATGTTTTTTTAAAACCCATTTTGACTTTAAAAGTAGAATCAAAATTATGAAATTGGATTATGTGATTTAATTTTATTTTAAGAAGTCTTAAAATAAATTTCCCATTATTGATTTTGTAAGAGCGCAAGACTGCCTTGGGTAGTTGGTGAGTTACTTGGACACACTCTATGCTATTACAACATTCTAAAACATACATGCAGCAGATCACATCCCCAATGGGATTGTAATATGTTTCCTCTATATAGTGCTAATGGGATGTGTGTATACACATATTTCTTAGATCACATAGATAGTGTGAAGTCCTATAGGAAAAAATACTATTGTACCTATTTGGAAGATGACCATATTGCTCATTTTTTATTTATATTTGAGATATAAATTTATACCAATGTTTTAAAATATCATTTCATGCATTTTAAATTTATATAATCTATTTTATAAAAATGTTTTATTTAATCCATTATTTTAGAAATATTTCATCATTTGTAAAGCCTCAGCCTTAAGTACTTTCCTTCATTTGAACTATAAAACATCATTTGTTTGAATATGATTTAAAAAGGCAATACTCCTTACATTTAAAATTAAAACTATTATTTTGGTAAATCGATATTTGGAAACAGATATGGAATCCTTGTTGACAACTTATTGGGATTTTTTCTCACGCCCTACTTGTTCCTTCTGGTGTTTGTAGATTATATCCTTCCTCGTTCGAGCAAGGGGAAATAATCACATAGAGGTGGATCCAGCTATTGAACTTTGGAATTGATCGGTTATGTACTTTGGGACATTGGGTGTTTTTACTCTATTTTGATACTTGGTTTGTGGTGCATTGGGATTTAATTCTTTTTTGAATTCTGGTACATCACACAGAGTTGATTTTTTTTGTTATTCATACTGCCTCGTTTCTTTTTCTTCCACATTTTTTGTAGAAAATTAATCCCCACTCATATGTTGTATGGAAATAGGTGCTACTCATTGAACCAAGAGGATTGGGAACTCACATTTGGCTATTTAGTAGTTATCTTGGTTATCGGGTTACTAGGGTACCCAGTCTAGTTTTTGGCAGCCTTTTGATGGGGAATTATATAATACCTAATCTTAATGCTTCTTTATGAATTCAAATCCCATTCCATTGTTAATAATGTTGAAAATATCCTAGTTTTACTATAAAATCGTACATTTTTGGGATCAAACATCCTATGATTCGCTCAATAACAAGGTAACCATATCTATGGTTCTGCTTTCCCCTATTCCATAACACATAGTCCCCTTACCAAGAGAATTTGGTAGAGATATTATCTAACATTCACGTGACAATCTAAACTCAGTAGGTTATTATTAAATTTCCAACATGGTTTTATTTGGAATAATTCAACATAGTTAGTGCATTATAACTCTCAAAATCCTCTAGATGCTATAATATACACACCCAAACAAAACTTTATGGTCACACCTTTTTGATGAGCCAGAACAAGAATGGTTTCTCTAATAAAACATCTCTTTAATCAAACCATACACATTGTTACAATGTATCTCAAATAAGGCGGGGGTCCCAGTAGGTTAGGTAATTAGATAAAACCTCATGCTTAATTCTTCTTAACTAATGTAACTCCAATCAATTTATTAACAAAACTGATAATATCCCAATTTCACAACACATGCGTACATAGTAGGGATCACCCAACTTTTTCTTTTCTCACCCCAAGGAAGCCACAAATTATGTGTTGAAAGCCCCTAAGTTATAACACATAGTCCCTATTCTAGTTGAATATGGTAAACCAATTATCTACCAATCATGTGAATATTTACTCCTAGTTGGTGATTATTAATAATCATTTATGGTTTAAATTTTTCTATTCAATTATCATATTTATATCTCAGAAGTCACCCATCATATATTTTCAGAACCATAAGAAACATCCCTAACCTATCCCAGAAACCAACCTTTAATAATTAATGATCATTAAGTGGTTATCTCAATAGTCTACCCTGAATAGAGAATCATTTACAACCCACAAATTTTTTTCAATTGTGTACTATATAGTCTCATACCAAAATTTCTACTGACCCCCCTGGGACACACCCCAACCCAGATAGTCTCCATAATGACATTTCACTCCAATATAACCTTAAGAAACTATAAATCAAACCTCTTGAGTTCACTCAAGTTATTGATCAAGGCTAGACAACTCTCTATGTTCAACTATCCACTCTAATAGAGCCTTTCCTAAATATAAGATATCTGTAAAATGCTATGTGATCAAGGCACACCACTAAAAATTCATTTTACGATCCAAACAGACTACATATCCTAGTATCATCAATAAGAACCCACCTTGGTTCTATCCTAGGTGGACATGACCTACATTTACCCCCATAAATTCTACACAATAAACTAATGCACATATTAATAAGTAAATTTAGGGGTTTCATATGATGTATTGTATTTATCCTATCTATATAAAAGAATGAAATCATAAAAAAATTATGTATTAGATATTTCCACATCTTTTAAGTCATAAATCAATCAAAAATTCATTCAAATTATGAATTAAATCATTTATAATGTTTATACTGTGTATATGGAACAATTATGAAATCAGGTAAATTTCAAAAAAATTACACCGAATTGATTTTAAAACCTCATATCTAGCTTAGAAGAACCAGGTTCTCTACCATAATATTGTGTGTTATTAATATAAGTGAGAAAAATTAAATCAAAATGAAATTGATTTAATGTCATTAGATCAATCTTTTATTCCCAAGGATCATAACATTTAAGATCCTTAATATGAAACCTTAATATTATCCACACAAGCTTCAAAAGATTACTTGGATATCAATCTACAAACCCCAGTCGATATCAAATTAAATAGATGGGTATTTTATAAATTTTATGATCTTTAGAGTAACAATTACTTGATTTGAGAATAAGATAGTAGACTGGGGTTATTTAAACACTCAATTATTAAACTAAAAAGTGGGCGAGATATAGGAGTAGCTTTCAAATTCAGTGGGTAAATAGTTACCTTGTGTCTGGGATAATTTTATCATAAAAAGGATGGGTAAAATTATTAAAATACACCACATCCTTTAATAAATTTAACCTTACAAATAAAAAATATGTTAAAATTATTACATTGTAATATTTTTTCAATTTTGAAAAAAAACAATTAATTTTAAAATTAAAATCTTGTAATGTGAAAATATACAAGTCATTACTCGCCTCATTTCCCCTATAAAATATTTAACATACCTATCGTGTACACTTAGTTGGAGGGAACTTCTAGAGTTTAGTTTTATAATACTCTACTATATGTGAAATTCTAGTGGACTAATTAGTGATGTTTTAGTGGATTTATCGTAAAACCAAACTGTCCAAATTCATGAAAATTGGTATCAAAGTGATTTATCATTTTGATATCTAACTCTAGAAACTGGTATCATATAATTTTTTTCAATTAGTTCATTTTATCTATTTTTTTATGATTATATATAAATTTTAGTGGGATTTCACATCTATTGAAAGATGTTACATCATATTGTAGCAAGTGATAGGTAGACAGATTTGATGGAATGAATTTTCAATCCTTTATAATTGAGATGGAGCATTATATAATTTAAAAGTTATTTGATATTTCACTTATTCGAGTCTTTTTCAAGTTGTTGAAATAGGGAAAATTTTACTAGATGGATATGAATTACTTGGAACTATTAAGCTTTTCCTTAAAAAGGAATGTTGCATTAACATTTGGGAACTGAAGATAATTTTTGATTTGAGAAAGAACTTGAGGATATATATGATAATATAATGAAAATAAAAAATGTTTACATGATGCATAAGGTATTCAACTTTAGCGTTTCCAAAAAAGGACCATTTTTATTTCAGAAGAATAATTTCAATATGATCTGAGGGAAGCTTGACTTGGTAAAGCTTATATTCATCAATTTCATGTCATTAATCCTAATGTTATTATCATTTCCAGATATTTTATATGTGATAGTCACTATTATAATTAACTAAAATAGGAAAATAGATTTGGTATTTCATGATACTTTTTACCTAATCTTAAATGAGGGTCATATGTTAAAGGATGTCCAAACACAACATGATAATTCTCTTAATGTTGATGGATGATTATGGTCAACTCAATAGAAGAAAATATATTTGAAGAAATAATTGTATAGTTATACATGAGAAAAAAGAAGAAAAAATTTGGTTGGACCAGGCCATGTATGTTGGATATTTTTTAAGAGTATTACATAATAATGACAAATTTACTTTTCCTTGTTCTCCACTTAGAATCACATTGATATTTGACCACAGTGGTTCACAATATTCATGATTTTTGATGAATTGTGTAGAAAAAACATAAAATCAGTATCTTCTTCTCAATATCTTTCCCCTTAATTGATTAAAGTAGGATTGTTAGAGGTATCAGTCTATACTATTTTGTTTTGTGATAGATTATAGTTTTCCTTTGATTTCACAAGTCATATGATTCCCTTATTGTTTTTAATAAATTTGGCTCTATATAATATATAGAATAAACAGAGATAAAAAATATCACATGTTATTTTACTTATAAAAGGTATATAGAAAATAAAAAATTCTAACTCATATCATCTTAATTATTCTACATCTATTAATTATTCACCGTGATGTATGAATATTTTTTTAAGTTATTTATTTTCATTTTTTTGTATATATTAGTATTCAGTTCTCTATAATCTCAATTTTTAAGGCCTAAGATCTTCAATTTTCATGTTTCCTTTTATGCTCCAAATTTGTAAAATGGTTTCCATTTTCTTATGATATTCTTGAAACATCAAGGTTTTTTTTCTTTTAAACTTTCCAAAAATATCCTTCTTCAAAAATTAATCCATTTTGAAATGTAAAAATTCATCGTCATTCTGTATATCCAATTTCTAATGTGATTAATCTTTTAATGATTTTATTCCAACATGTATCACAATACTCTAATATTTATCAGGAATCCTAACAAGTGTGAATCATCTAATGTGATTATCAAAAGACTATAAATGTGTTATGATAATTCTATAATCAAAGTCTTTATGATAACTACTATATTGAAATGTCTTATAATGAGAATGAAATACCATAGATGCATGTTTTATGATCAATACATGTACTTCAAGTCATATGATCAATTCATATGAAGCAATGATGTATACATAGAATCCCATTTCTTGTTTCATCTTTATTTTAATCATGATATAAATTATGAAAATAAATCTATAATTCATGAATATTATTCCTCCCTCCAAACTTATAAACTACACTATGAATCATTATTTTAACCAAAGAATCATTATATCACGACCCGACCCAAAAGGTCATGAGTTGCAACTACCCGAAGCCTGCCTTTATAGGACAAGTGGTGGTGAAATGTGCCAAATGGAATATCTATTATGGGAGGCCTTTTCAAAATGTACCTATACGAACACACTCAGCCATATCCATGAAGAAATTTAGAGGAATAATAATTAAAGATGAAACATATAGTGTATAATCCATTCATGTAAAACCTCTAAAGAGTAAAAGAATAAAATTGTGTAAAATGAAAAGTTTAGAGTGGAAAATTCAAGCCCAACTAGAAAGATGTCCCAACCTAACAAAACTATAAAAGTAAAATGTTTAGAGAGCCCGATTCCAAATCTAGAAGCCCCAACCAGAAATCATAGTCAAATTCACTAGGTATCCCCGTGCAACTCTTTAGTCACTACTAAACTATCAATCAACTATATAATGCATTACGAGTGTGTTAAAATCCCATGTTGAGGTGAGTATACACATACCTAGGAGGATGGCTCGAATGTTGAAGGGGGATAAGTAAGAGAGATGATAGAAATAGAAAACTAATCCCAAATAAAGAGAGTAACAACATATGAAAACACACCCACCCACCCCCCCCCCCCCCCCACACACACACACACACACATATATATATATATGATCAGCAAAATAATCCCCAATAAGGGAGAAAGTTGATCACCATCTCATACCACATCCTTCTAAAAGAGTGTCATGAGTTTCCGAAGGTTCATCAATGGTGCCCAGTATCTTTCATGTATGTCAATAGATTTAACCATCTAGTAGAATCACACCTCTCCACTATGTCTCATAGTCAAGGGGGAATAATCTCAATATAGATGACATGTTCCCTATTGCGTCATTAGGGATCCACATCGTGTAAGGAGTACCCACTCCCAAACTGATAGAGGGTACAACTTGGTAGATAGATAACCCTCACCCAAATGCAACAGGGGGTACCACTCAGTAGATATAGCCCCTAAACTCTAATTCCATTGTTGGGTACCACTCAGTAGATAGAGGACCGAAACCCTAACATGATAGGGATACCACATAGAAGATAGAGGACTCACACCATAAATCCATCAGGGGTACCACTTAGTAGATAGAGGACATGTTACCTAACTCCATAGGGGGTACCACTCAAAAGATAGAACAACTACACCCTAACATCATAGGGGGTACCACCCATTACAAGAGTATGTACACCATAATTCCATAGGGGAACCACTAAATTTATGAAGGGTCGTACCCTAATTCTATTAGGGTATCCACTCAGAATATAGAAGACTAGCACTCTATTGCCATAGGGGTACCACTCGGTAGATAAAGGACCAACACCCTTACACCATAAGGGAAACCACTCAGTAGAAAGAGGACCCATGTCCTAACTCCATTGAGGTGCACTGCTCCGTAGATAGAGGACTAATGCCTTTTCCATTTGGGGGTAACAATCTTTTTATCATGCTTGATCACTACCATCATTGAGAACTGCCTAAAGAAGAATCACACTAAGAAAACCTCACATCATATCCCAAAATCCACTATAAAGGCCACCATCACATTATAAGATAAAAACACATAGGATAGTCTACTTGTGGACCAATATTCATGTCCAAATTTAAGTGATATGACAGGTATAATGTTCCTCCAAAAGCGAGTGGGGGTACACTGTGTGTATTAGGACCCACATGGCATGTGGCCTCACTCCACTATTCGGTCGTGTCCTAAATAGTGCATGGATCAATGCCTGTGTAGCCCTAATCAGTGTGTAAGGGGGTTAAAAAACACGCCTCAACACCTATATTCTTTATATTCTAATGGACACGTTTGTGTAATGTTTCTCATGTTTGCGTATTCTAATACATAGTTTCTCCTCCCGCATGTGGTTTTTCTCATGTCCTAAAGGTCGTGAACGTATACCCTGGCAGTTTTCCAATACATAAATTGTTCTTGTCTGTGGCTATGCATGTTTACTCCCATAGTTCATGTAGGGTCTCTATCACATGGGTAACATATTATTTGGGTCCCACAAAGTGTGAGATAATTTTCTCTCCTAAAACCCTATATGACGTTGCTAGGGACCTACACACTATGTGTTCGTATAAAAAATACAATGTATAGTTGTGATTTTCTTTGAAATCCAGATATATTCACCAGAATTCTAGATCTATCTCTTCAACTTTGGATATCACCTTCAAGCCACCCAAAATTGGTGTATATCACCTCCAGCCACCATTTTCTCCCATCTGATGGCCAAACAATATATTCTGATTCACCCACTAAACATTGTAGGCACCTCGGTCATCACTTGTTCCATTACAAATCCTTATTATAATATTAGAACCATTAACCAATCATCCATAACCCAAATATCCTCTGAATCCATCCATGGTTTTCCAGACCATTCATCCCATGAGAATCTACCGTGAATAAGGGGTCCTATCATGCTTAGTCCGACCTAGAAATGTCCAATCATGGCCTTACAGTCTAGAGATGAATAGTGCATACAATGGAGGGGGAGAGGAACAAAAATATATTTTCAACAATAATTGGATAATCAATCATAGCCAAAATATAGATATTTGGACACAAGAGATGAGGAAAACTTGAATTAAAAGGATTAATTTAATAATGAATTGATAACTAATACATATGCACATAAAAGGGCATTATTTAGTACTGATCAATAGATAGATTTGATCATTATCAATCTATTTAATAAATTGTTGAATAATAGAAAAATTTAAATTTCTTACCAAATTTTTTTATTTTTCTTTGATGAATAATTCACTCGCTATTGAATGAGAGATTTTGTTGCATTCTCTGCACCTGGATTTTCCTAGATCTATAGTTTCGTCATCTTCTGATTTTGATTTTCCTATGAGAGGGTGTACGGAACTGCTCTCAATGATATCATGATTTTTTAGATAATCCTAAGTATCTATCATCATGGTGAATTTATAGGGGAGGCTTGGTCTAGTTCATTTAATAAAATAAATAAAATTATTTATTAATTTATTTTTATTAAATGAACCCGCCAATGGATGAATTATTTGTACATCTCGTGATGACCTATTTTAGGTCACACCTGTGGTAAGTATCTCACTACAGACTCAACTATGGTATCTTATTTTCAAAATGAGACTCCTTTTATGAGTTATCACAATTTGATTAAGAAACTATGTCCACATAATATAAAATATATATTGTATTTTATAAAATCGATTTTGGGAAAACTGGGCCTCGGAACCACACATCATCTCACCACATGGATCAGAAAATATTTCTAGATATACTATGATGTCCTAGAAGGGAAAAAACAGTCTCTAAATTATTATATCCTCAAATATTTTCATCTTAGAAAAGTAAATCATAATAAAAAAGTCAGGATACTAAGCTCACTTCTAGCTTTGCTGGGTCTATGAGCTCTCCTGCAAGATCTTGTACTACTACAACATATGAATTAAAGGGATTTTTAATCTACATAGGTTTTTGTAATACCAATCCGAGATAACCAATGGGTGCCCCAAAAAACTGGCTTCATCCTCGATGTTTATCTCACCCTGATCAATAAATTGTGCAGGGTCATGAACATATCTTCTCTGCTGCGGCACATGGAAAACATGGTACAATTACTCCAACTATGGTCTTAGGGTGAGGAAGTAAGAAAAATCATTGAACCATTATATGATCTCGAATAGACTAATGAACATCAGGGATGTCTTTCCTCAAAGGTATTATCTAGGAAATCCTATTTTTGTGGAGAAAATTAGAAAAACATGGTCTCATTCTAAAACTAAAAGGGACCATGACATCAATCTAGATAATATTTCCACCTTCTATAGGATATAATCATCTATTCATGGATAACCTAGACTTTCTCTTTCATAGCCTTTACCATATTTTTCCTAAAAATATTTGCCTCACTAATCTCATCCTTGCATACTGGTGACCATCAGGGTCTCCCATACAGGTCATCATAAGTTGTCATGTTGATAAGTCATTGGTAGCTATTACTATATGAAAACCATATTAGGGGAAAGTGATCATCCTGACATTAGTTAATGTCTCACATGAAATCCATCATCCTATCCTCTTGAACATGGATAGTTTGATCATGTTTTCCAACATTCTTGGGGTGGATGGTTTTACTCATCCTCATCTGGGTCCTGAATGCCTCATGTTAGCCTCTCCACAACCATGAAGTAAACTGCACATTATGGTGCGAGACAACAGTTGAGGTAAACCCGTGAAGAAAAAAATATAATGTTTGTACAACTATCCCAAACTCTTTAGTAAACTCTACTCCATCATAGCAGGGAAGTGTGTTGGCTTCGTGAGTCGGTCAACCATCACCTAGATTGCGTTATGGAATCTCTCTATTAGTGGAATCCCTATCAAAATGTCTCTAGATATACCATCCCATTTCTTCTATGAGATATTAAGAGGCCACAAAAACATTCCAAAACCTAGTGATCAGTCATGACCTATAGACAGGTGATCCACCAAGTTATGAAATCAGCCATTATTTGTCTCATGTCGGCCCACCAAAACTATCTCAAAAGGTCTCATTATATCTTTCCCACACTGAGGTTTATAGACAAAAGATATTTCTGAAACTCTACCATCAGTGACACTCACATCATTACTGGGACTAACATCCGTCCCTAGAAAAGGTCAATGTGATTTCCTCCTTCATAACGTCTATCAGGTGAATCTCTTGAGGATATCTGGCATGAAATTCCTCATATTCATCTTGTTCCAAATAGTACTATCTCACACGCTGGAGAATTGGGGGAGTCAAATCACACAAGAGAAGAAACTTTTAACCATCCTACTCAACAAGGATCAATTTCAAAGAATCCTGCTACTCAAATGCCTCATACACCAAAATATCCTAGGGCATCCTACAAAGGTCATTTACCACCGTGTTTCCCTTCCCAGAAGTAGCCTAGGACTCCTGCCTCTAGTATTCTCAAAATAAAATCCCTCATCATCCGAAAAATTAACTCTTTAAAGGCCCCCCCTAGAACAACATAGTCTAGGTAAAAGGATTCCCTATCCACATCGGGGTTGTTAAAGGGACAATATTCAAGAGAATTATTCCAAAAATCATTAATAGTACCCTATCATTCTAAGAAATCTCTACACTTTTGACATACTCGTTGGTGGATTCCAAGCAAGCATTGCATCAATATTCCCATGGTCTATGGATATTCCAGGATCATAAATGAAATAACATAAAAATAGTACCTCATGGATCCAGAATATAAACATTGAGAGCTTACCATAATGTTGGGGATCTCAATGAAAATCTTGGACCATCCTTGAGTGATTTTTATGCTCCTCCTATAACACAATTTATATGAGTATTTCTTCAATGAAAATAGCTAAAAATTATTCTATGTTGGGAAAGAAGATTTTTTAAATCAAATCCATAAACTTAATAGGGTCATTCATCACACAAAAAGGTATAAACCCAAATTCATAGTGTCTGTATCAAAATTATAATGCCAAATTTAGAATATCAGCCATGAAAACTCTCAACTAGTGGTAGTTGGACGTTGGATCGATCATCGAGAACTATCTCATGCATCAAAAGTAATCAAATATGTCATCAATATTGATCATGGGGTATTTTTCTTTATCATTTACTTGTTTAAGTGATGATAATCCATAAAAATTTGTAAGCTCCCATTCACCTTTTTCACAAAGAATAGGGGAGATGCCCAAGGGGACACACTGGGACTGATAAAAACTTTATCTCAAATGTCATATAATTGGAATATAAACTCTCAAAGCATGGTCAGATTCACTTGATATGCCTCATAACATATAAGAGTGGTCCTATGATTCATGATAAAAAACTCCATCTCTTGGATCAGAGGTAGTCCAAGAATTTCCTCATGTAATACATCCATAAAACAATCCACGAGTAAAGGAATCTAGATGCCTAATGTTTTTACTACACCAAGGGATATAGTCACCAACTAATGGGTAATGGTTTATAGCCTCCTGATCAAAAAACACACTCATCCTTCTATGAGATCTCTCTCACCTAGAAGAGAGAATCTCATCCCATTAGTGTGAATTCATATGACTCATCTACAGTGATAGTTAATATAGGCTCAGACTATGGACAAAAAATTCATACCCACGATGACATAATATGATTCCATTATGATAATTAAAAGTCCCATGATAACCTATATTCACCAATATATAGATCAGACTTCCATTATGTAAAATCTATATAAAAAGTGTTTCCCATTAGATCCCCATGACAAAGCTACTAGGTAAAAACCTAAAGTGAGAGATACATCTCTCGCACTAAGTGTAAATAAATAAAATAATGACTCACACATGTGTCTACTAATGTTGATAAAATAGTATAATAAACATAGATCGTACCTCTAATCATCTCATGTGCCACTGATTCTTATCTATCTATAGCATTAAGCTATTCATAGGCATGATTTCTAGCTCACTAAGCCTAAGATGATAAATTTTTGTTTCATTGGAAACATGGGACATAATAACATATATCATGGGGAATGATCTCAAAAGTATTGCATAAATATATTCCCCTTTATTACCCCTAATTAGAACATTTATTTCTAAATTGGGGAATGGAAACATAAGAAACTGTGAGATTAGATGCTCAGTAAGGGTAAAAAAGTAAGATATGTATGTATAACATGGACATAATGGTATGAGAACCTGAGAATAACATTTGAAGATCATACACAACATATTAAAGATCATAAACATGAGTTATGGAATAAATATTGATAGTTTATAATACATGAATCATAATTTAATCAAGATCCCAATTCATGAAATCATAACATAGAAATAAGACATGGAATTTTGGCCGACACATAAACATATATAATTATTTCCAGAGTAGTCAAGGCCTACTTCCAAGGCCATTTTAGTGGAATGGGTTTACCCCAAAACCATATTATTAGTAATGTTTCACTTTAAAGACTATATTTGTGGATAAAATCATGAACTAAACCTGTATCACTCACAGTTACATCCATTTGTTTTTGAATAGGGTTCACCTTCAATTCCTTTCCTATATTACATAACTGAGTTACCTTTTTATTCCATCCCAATATTACAGAACTGACTTCACTTCTTATTCCAGCCCTATATTATTGAACTTTGTTCACTCCTCCTTCCAACTCAATCATACTAAACAGAGTTCACTCTATGTTCCAGCTATATCATACTGATCCGGGATTCAGAATCCTTTGATATATTTCATATAGAATCGAGTTCACTAATTATTATAGCACTATATACTTCATGAGATACAAATCTTTAATCAATGCATTTTAGGGAAATATACGTCCCACCCTTAACATAATTAAATCAAACTGATTTGTGTAATAGGATAATAAAACATTCACCATTTCATGACCTATAAAAAGTGATGGGTTTCATAGACATCATATAATATCCCATGAAATGAAATAGGTATTATAAATATTTGATAATATTATAACATATGAAAAAGAGGAGTGATTTTTTATCATTTCTTCATAGAATTAACAATGAAAGAAAGTGTGCTTATATGCATTTTATCATGGTATTAACAGTGGAAGAGAAATGGTTTTCATAAACAACTTGTCATCTTAAATATAAACCATTCAAAGAATGAATACGAATGGTTTTATTTTATATCATACCTAGTAATGCATAAAATACATCAAAATAGGTCATATTAGGTGGATATTGATTTAAAATGATCATTTAAAATAGTTCTTGACAAAAATCCATTCCTCTTTGAAAAATTATTTTTAAAACATAAATCATTTTGAAAGACCTTTATTCTTTTAAAATAACTTTAAAAACATATAAAGGGTGATTTAAATACCAGAAAACATTTTTAAAATAACTTCCTTAAAAAATATCTTAAGATTTAATATGAATACATTATTGATTTTTTTTGAAAACATGTTTTTTTGAATTAAACATATTTTTGGATGAAGATAGAAATAAAGTTGTATTTTTGTTAAAACATTTTCATATTTACATTATGTGAAAAAGAGTGTAGAAATGGTACCATTTAATTAATATATCATTAATAACCATATTGGAATAAAATTAATTAGATTTATTGAGTTATGGATAATAATATTTCATTAATGGAGGCATAATCATAAACAACCCCAATACGATGAGATTGTAGCGATAAACTGTAACCAATTTGGTAACATTGAATTATGAACCCCATGAAATAATTAAATTAAATTAAGTGTAAATTGTAAAAATAATAATTAAATTCATGATAAAACATGTCAAACGGTATTATATACACCTTGTAAAATAATATTGGTGTATAATATTACGTGTGTCTCAACGAAGGAAAATTGTTTCAAAATTACCTTACAGATTTGTTAATTTTGAACAATAACCCCATGAACAAGAAAAAAATATAATGGATATTATATTTATAATAAATATAATTAAAATAGTCATATGATAAATTAATGGGAATTATATACACCAAAAAAATAAAAAATTACTGAATATGGCATAAGCCTTACAAAAAAAGTGAGACTAGAAATCCCTTTACAATAAGAGTAACTTTTGAATCATGAGACCTGTAAACAAATAACATCAATTGAAACTTTTTCTATAATTAAAAAAATTAAATTCATGATATATCATGTCATTTGGATGTATATAAACCCCACAACCTTAATAAGTAGTGAATATATCATATATCTCATAAAAATAAAAGCGAGATGAGAAAACCCTTACTTTAAGACTTGATTTTTTCATACACATTAAAACCTTTTGTATAATAAATATAATTTTATTATAAATCTACCATAGAAACATATTCTTATATATAATACCATATTATATTTTTTTTATGACATTATATCACACTTTTATAAAAATTTCAGATAAAATTTACAGTTCGGGTATTAATCTGTTTCTTTTCTGAATATGTTTTGAATTTTTATTTTTGATCCTCTTACTTAGATCATGATTTTATTATTGACATTATTTAATACCAGATATAAATATCATATATATTCAGTATATAATTTTTTAAAATAATAATTAAAATATATAAATATAAAATGTAATACACGATTTCGGGGGATGGTAGGTCGTACGTACGCGTGAACGTCGTTTCAATTTTCTTATCATATTGAAAAAATAAATTAAATGACATCTTTTTATATTTTTTTATATATTATCATTTCAATATAATTATTATGTAATTTATATCATATAAATTCACTAAAACTATACTTAATACATTTCATTTAATGTATGAATGAATCACGTCTCTTTGAGTAGGTGGTAGTCGACACATCCACAAACAAAGTTATCCTATTCCAAAAAAAATTGAAAGCAAGAAAGTATGTTTTATATAATAATTAAGGAATCATAAATACCTCTTGAATATCATATATATCTTATAAAAATATTAATTCCATTATTATTCCCGACCATAAGAGGTGGTAATGGAAGAATGAACAACATAGGTTCCGGAGGCGATAGTGCATCTTACAAAAGAACAATTATTGCATATCCTATTTGATGTACGTGTGTGAGGGTGTTGGTAGAAACCTTATAAAAAATATAATTATATTTAGAATAATAAGGTTATTATATAAGTTTTATATAATAATAAATGAATGTATGGATAAAAAATGAAACAAAAGTTCTTATTGAAGAACATTACTACTTATTCAGGTAATTCCTTTTGGTTTTCACCAAAGTACTGAATTAATTTTTTTTATAAAAACATTTAGGATTATAGTATGAGATTAGGTATGTTCAAAGATTATTTGGGAAGTTTGTGCACGAGATAGGTCTCATTATGGGTTTGAATAAGTTAGGGTACAAGTACACTTTTATAGTTGAGGAGGAGTGGAATTCTTGTAACTACCACAAAGAAAACACTATTTAGAGTTCTTCCTAACATATTGTGCCTCCATTAATTGTCCATTTTCTAGAAAAGGGGGTATATGTTTTAAAAATGGAGATATAATGTATTTCTAACAAGTTTTAAGATTATTTTACTCTTCAAGTTAAAGTCTAACAACTGATTAAACTCATTTATACCTTAATCACTGTAATTAATTTTCATTATTTTCACAAATCATTTTTGTCAAAATCAAAGTTAACCTTACTGGAAATTATAAATAATTATGAACCAAATAATTTTATTTTTTTTAAAGTATTCTAAATACATTAGTTGTATAAATTAATTGAAAATTATTCCTACAAACGACACGAGACAACTGGTTTTTAAAGTGAAAATGTTAAAAAGTTTGAAATGTTTTTATATCCAATTTCAATGTGAAATTGAAATAAATTTGTTAAATTGTACTAATAGATTCATAATTTATATAAATATTCTTTAAAACCATTTAAATTATAATTTAACTATATAAATAAATTAGAAAAAAATGCATTTTTCAATTAAAATTTAGTCTTTTATCACTATTCATCAAAATATGAAAATTCTTAGAAAAATACCAAAAAATTATCCAAAGTAAATTATTATAGTAATATTTAAAAGATAATTTTTTTTTACATTTAAATTTTATAAAATTTTCAAAAAATATATTTAAAATAGTTGTTCTTTTAAAAGGTGATAAAATTACCTTTTAGAATAAATATATATTTATGTGTAAAATTTTATTTATTATTATCTCTTATCCATAAAATGCATAATATGAATGTAAAGTATTAATATTAATATAAGATATATAAATATATATATATATATCATTAAAATAATTTATAAAAAATATTAATATATTAATTGAGGTAAAACAAGATTAATTTCATAAATATAGTTTTCCAGTGAAACATTTTATATATTTTCAAAAGGGTTTTATTTTCAATTTCTAGATTATTGGTCACTAAATAATTATTATCATATACATGTGTAAAAAATATTTTCATAATTTTATAAATCTTATTCATAACCACCATCCCAATTTCTTGGTGACAACTATAATAAAATTTTAAAAATACTAGTAATAGTACATTGTAGTTTTGAAAAAGTAGGTATGGCATGCCAAAATAGTTATCGAAGAAACTCTACATTGTGTGTAACAAAATCCCAAAATTGTGTTGTGTTTATCACAATATAATCTAAGTGTTTCGTGTAGCACAAGCTCCACATTATTTTATGTGCAAATCAAGAATAACATAGTCATTTCATATAACACAAGCTATTTTCAGTTTTGTGTGAAAAGAAAAATATCAAATATATAAAATTAATTAAAAATATATATTTCAAAAAATCTTGTGATGTTACATTATACCGCCCTTAAAATGAATTTCACCATAAAAATTTATCAGGGTTATCAATGTTTAAATAATTGATTGTTCCTTTCAGAAAAAATGACATCATAAAAACGAATACTTAAAATTAATTTTAAAAACATTGAACTATAATTGTAATGAAAATTAACTCATAACTAGGTTTCCATGGAGAAGAACATATGTTATAAGTGAATATTGGACATGAAATAAAATCATAAATAATTATAGATTGAGATAAAGATTAATTGTCCTAATAAATTAAATGATAAATGAAAATTTATGGGCCTCACAACCATAACTCTGTATTGATTTATAAAACAACCAGTTCAATATAATGGAAGCTATTATGATAAATATTTTAAAAATACCTTTCCAAGAGATGAATATTTTTTACTGTAATATATAATTACAATATTTCATTCCATTCCATATTCACAATCTCACCCTTTGGTTGTTCCTTGATCAATTCCAACTTCACCTCTTAATTTATTGGATGCAGGTGAGGTTTTCATTATCAAATAACTAACAGATCAAGAGATCCATAAATTTAATCATAAGTTATTAATTCTATCATATGTTAACATAATATAAAAATGGTTAGAATAGGTAATTCAATATGCATAAGTCCTAATATGGTGAGATATTACTTTAATCTCTAAAACGTCATCAAAATTTTATCTTAAACCATTACATAAATAGTCAACCTTATAATCCTTCCAAAATAATATTCACCCTTTATTCCTTAAATTAGCTCTTATCTTATACCAAAAAAGTTTCATTGGAAACTTTGGTCCATCCTTATACATCTAGAATATCAAATGTAATTTTATTATTTCAGAATCTATGTAGAGGGAGGTAATAACATGAAACTTCAATAAAGGTTGAATAATAATTTTTTCATAAACCATAGTGGTACAAAATTAAACATGAAATCAAAAAATAAGTTGGGAGGATATGTGCACCCAAATTATCATAATCTTCTTCATTCTTCATGATAGCATATGTTTTTCCATTTTCCTTTGACATGAGATGTTACTGTTGAATATTATCCATATTCACCCTTGGGTTTGAGTTTTCATTCTAATAGTTCCCAGACTCAATGAAATTAAACATCCAGAGTGTGGAAGGTACATTATGTGCTTATTTCTATCTATTCACATCATCGGCTTACTTCTTCACATCACTTTGGCAATCAGTTTCCTTATGACCATTGATTCCACACATAAAACATTTAACAGTCCCTATAAGACAACTTCCACCATGATTATTCCCAAACATTGAGCATAAAGGATAGGTCATCATCTTCTCTCCATGGTATTTATATTTTATTTTTATCATTAGATTACTTTAATTTTTAGAACCATGATATTGATAAGTAACTGTAACCCCTAATTCCACCTTGATATCCCATGAAACAATCACATCATATCTACTGATGTCTCTTATAGCTAACTCCATTCAGAGACTTGGTTTTAAGACACCAAATAATTGTTAAAATTTACTTTCAGGATCGATGATAATACATGAAGAGTACCTTGAGTAACATGTAAAACTTTCTTTATAATCACCAAAAGATTCATCATCCTTCTTCTTAAGCTCCAGGAATTCCTTGTCCTTATTTATATGTAAAATATATGAAATGTATGTATTAAAAAATATGTTCTTGAACTCATCATAATCCATGGAGTTAATTTTATATTGTCTCTTAATATTCTTGAAAATATTCCACCATTGATCTACCTAACCTTGTAGATGATAGATAGAAAAAGTTTCATATTCATGCTATAAATAATGGAAAACATAAATTATATGTTTAGTGGGATGAAACATTTCTCAAAAACTAATATATCATTGTAACCATTGAAATAATTTGGGTTCTTCCTCATGAAGGACTCAACAGAGTGTTGTTCCCTCTTTTTATCATTTGGATGCTCACTATGATTCACAGATTGAGAAATTTGTATGATCCTAAAAGTGAGGTTTTGAATTTTAGATCCCAAAACATTAAATTTCATAGGAGTACATTCATTTCATTTTCCATTTCATTCCTCATTAACATGTTTCCTTTGGGTTCCATCTATTTACTAAAACAATAAACATAGTGTGAGAAACTATAATCATAGTGGAAAACCAAGTAATCACGAAAAATAACTTATTGTAAGTCTAAATCATGAAACAAACTTTTTAACCTATGAAACCTTAGGTTAATCACAGATCATTAAAATTCATTATATTTTTAAATACTTCATTATTTTTTTAATGATTTTCTAAAGGTTCACTAAACCTTTATTTTGATACAAACTATAGAGAAACTGGCTCAATAGACATGGATATTAAATAATTTTATATAAAGATTCATCACAATATAAACATGCTTGCTCAAGGACCACAATAGTTTAGTGCACTTGGAAATGTGTAACAAGGTATCTTCTAACTTGGTGAAATATATCCAAAGTCTCCCATAAATATATTCTCTTTATTAATCCTACTTAAAAAAATTATGTGTATCCTGGGTAAAGGAAACACAAGAATGGGTGGGCTTAGATACTTAGAATGGGTAATCAAGTAAGATACATAATAATAACATAAAAATAAGGATATGAGAAAATGATAACAAAATTTGAGGATCATACCCTATATATAGAAGAGCATATACAAGAGACGTGAAAAAAATATTGGTAGCTCATAAGACATGAATCATAATGGATTAACGATCACACACCCTGAAAGAATAACATAGGAATAATACATAGAATTGTGGCAGGCACATAAACATATAAAATAACTTCCATTTTACTAAAGGCTTACGACCAAGGAAATATTAATGGAGTGGGTTCACTCTCCAAACAATCTTACCAGTCAAGGATGACTCCCAATGCCATATTAGTGGAAAAATTCCATTACACAACCGGGTTCACTCCCCATTCCATCCATGTATTACTGAACAGGGTTCACAACCTGTTCTAGAATTGTATTACTAAACTCGGTTCACATACCATTCTAGTTCTGTATTACTGAAGAGAGTTCACTTCTCATTCTGGCCATGTACTAATGAAGGTATGTGTTGTATAAAATTTAAATAATTATAAAGACCTCATTAATATCATATATATCATATGAAAACAAATATTATATCATTATACCCAACATTGAGATGTGGTAATGAAAAAATGAATGACATCGGTTTGCGAAGCTGTAGTCCCTCGTACACATGAATGATGATTGTGTATCCCATTTGATGAAAGTGTGTGAAGGTTTAGGTTGTACACTTAAAGAAATAATTATATTTATGATATTGAGTTTATATTATAATATTTATATAAAAATAATTTAATATGCGGAGAAAGAAATCAAACAATAATTCTTAGTGAATAATGTTACCTCTTCTTCGGGTAATTCATTTTGGTTTTTCCCAAAAGACTAACATGGTCTACATTATACCAAAATTGAGGCTTATATGCTAAAGTTATGGAATTTGGGAGGTTATTTTACCATGTTTCTAATGATTCAAAGAGATTTGGATGTGTCCATTTGTGAGGGGGTGAGTTCCCATTTATAGTGAAGGTGGAGTGACATTTTTGTAAATTTAAAAAGGTAAACACTATTGAGAGGAATCCCTTACATCATGTGCCTCAAATAATAGTAAATTTTCAATAAAACGGAGCATGAGGTATATATATGGCTATATAATTTCATTTTTACATATTTCTAGGTTATTTTCTCCCTTAAGCTAAAGCTTAATCACTAAGGGAACTCGTTTTTACCTTAATCACTATAATAAATTTTAATTACTTTCACTAATATTTTTGGTCAAATACTAAGTTGAACTTAATATAAATTATATGTTATTATAATTCCAAATATGGAATATATTTTTCCATATTCTAAACACATAAGTGGTAGAAATTAATTTAAAACTACTCCCACAGACAAGACAAGACAATGTGTTTTTTAAGTGAAAATGTTCAAAAGATTGAAATTTTATAACCATTTTCAATGTGAAATTGACGAAAACAAAATAAATTGTAAAAATATATGTATAATTTATCGAAATATACTTTTAATATAATTAAAATTATAATTCAAATATATAAATAAACTAGACAAAAATGTTGTTTTCAGTTAAAATTCAATGTTTTTTAACTATTCATTAAAAATGAAACTTCTTAGAAATGTAGCAAAAAAATTATATGAAGTAAATTTTGATATTTAAAATTCAATAATGAATTTTATTTTTTCAGATATAATTTATAAAAGTGTAAAAATGTGATTTAAAATAGGTTATCCATTAAAAGGCAGTAAAATAGCCTTTTAAAAATAATATATTTCTTTCTATATAATATTTGATTTATTCTTATCTCTTTTCTTGAATAAACATAAGATGAATGTTAAATAGTTTAATTAATTATATATATATATATATCATAAAAATAATTTATCAAAATTTTCATAATAAATTTATTGAGGTAGAACGTGTTTAATTCCAAAAATATTGTTTACCTACAAAAGATTTCCTATATTTTTAAAAATGTTTCATTTTCATTTCAAGTTAATTGGTCAGTAAAAAATTCTTCTCATATACATGTGTAAACCATATTTTTATAATTTAATTTATCTTGTTAATAACCTCCATTCTAATAGCTATGTGACAAATATAGTAATATTCTAATAATAATATTAATATTACATCGTAGTTTGCTAAAAATAGGTCTGGAATGTCACGATTATTATCAATAGAACTCTATATTGTGTGTAACAAAATCTAAACATAGTATTTATTGTATCAAAATCTAATCTAAATATTATTTATAGTGAAATATTGAAGAGTTGTTTCATAAAAAGAAAGAATATATTGTTGCTTTCAAATAACACAAGTTATATTCAGTGATGCCTGAAATAAAAAATATCAAAAATTTAAATTAATTCAATTAATATATTTCAAAAAATCATGGTGTGTTGCATGTTTTTTCAAGAAATCCTGAACCATGTGACCATTACCATCACATTCATAAAACCACCCCTCTCTGGTTTTCATTTATCTTGTGCGTGGTCCCTGTGCCACCCAACGATGTGCCTGAGTCTGGTCATGGGGAGATCACATGCACTAATATCATTCTAACATTCACTTGATAGTTTTCGTAGATAACTCATCCCTATAAAAAACACTTTATATCCATCTACTTGGTGTCCTTTTATATTAATCTCTCCTTCCCTAGTGATCTTTCCAATTCCCAAACATATATGGTAATGGACAAGGTCACTACACTGGAATGGATATCTCTACGGAGACCTTATACAAACTTTTGTGTCAAGAAGTATCCATCTTGAATCATGTCAAGGGAGTATCGCGTTAGGTCTATGAACCCTATATCATACTCATTCGATATTATCTCTCCCTGGTATAGCTAAAGAATTCCACGAATATGAACATATCACAAGAATGACGTGTAGTACTATTCATTGATCATCTTCTAGAATTAGGTCCATGAGTGTGTAAACTCATCATACATATATGTAACTAGGCTCCACTAGTTCCCAAAAACTCCTTAAATAAAGCTTACATCAAGCTCAACCACCTGATTAGTCGGATTTCAGATAATCTTAAAGGCAATGATCTTTGACTATAGCCAATCCTACTCTTTCTTGGGATCTGTCTCACCACAGAACCTTAGTGGCCTCTAGATGTAAGAAAATAGTTCTTATTCTTCAGGCACGAGTTTCTTCTTTTCCTTTTTCCATAAGTGTTTTTGAGAAAATAAGGAAAATGGGGAAAATCCAAAAATTTGTGGGTACACTCTGTGTAATTTTCCACACATCGTGTACTTTGGCCATGTCGGATGAGTATACAGGGTGTGTAGGCCTATAGACAATGAAGGGTGTAAAAACTGACTACACACCGTGTACTTAGTATCTACACATTGTGTACTCAGTCAGCAGGTGAACAGTAAGGTGGTGGGAGTAGCCGCCAGCAGAGCTATAGTACATGCCGTGTACTTTGAAATGCACTCTGTGTAATCAAGTTGACAGATGAACAATGAGGTGGTGGAATATGGCCTCCAGAGGAACTGTTAGAAAAATATAAAGTACATGTCATGTACTTGAGAGTATATACCGTGTACTTGAGATTACATGCTATGTTGTTATGTTTTTTTCATTAAAAATAGGCAGTATCCTCCGCTTTCGATAGAGGAAGCTTAGAACGCCCAAGAGCCGTGGGAGAGAAGGCTGGAACTTGGAGGAGCTCTCGACTGTACACCGGGACTCCGATTCGTTCTCTGAAAATCTCAATTGAACCGCACGAGTGAGTTCTTCCCTCTCCTTGAGTGTTTACTTATAATTATTTCCCTATGGGATGTTATTTGAGTTTTAATGGGTGAAAATTTATCCCAGATCTACTCTGTTCTCGGTTGATTCAGGAGGTGTCGTTCACACATATCAATCAGAGGAGATTGAGGTAGGTGGTCTGGTGTTTATTTCCAAATATCGAGTTTTTTTGTGTACCTTTTTGCTATGCGTCCACAATTCTGGGGTCATATGATAGAGGCCATGACTGATAAAATACCTAGAGTTTCATAGATAATTTAATGATATGTATAAACTGCTGTTTGGGATTGTTACATTGATCCAGGGCCACCCCGTGGGTGTGTATCCCTTGTTTAGTCATTTGGTCGGGATGCCCATCGGCATACTTACTAGCTTATCCTAAGGGCAGCATTTTGATTAGCTTGAAGGAAATGTTTTGTTTAGCCTGAGGGAAAGGATTGTTTAGCCTGAGGGAAAAGTTTCAAATTCCTTGGGGTAATATTTGTTATGCCTGAGGGCAATCACCTGAGGGTTTCATTTCTCTTTATCCCAAGGGAAAGTCCTGAGGGCAAGGTTCTGTTTAGCCTGACGACATGGTCCTGATAATCCTGAGGGCAAGGTACTATTTATCCTGACGGCAATGTTCACTTGAATATTCACTATGGTTTGTTCTTGTGTTATACCTGCCAAGATAAAGCACATGCTTGGTATTGTTAAACGTTCTATTTGTTAGATAGACTGTTGTAGTTTTTCTGCGACACTGTATAGGAGATTTTCAGATGAGGCTAAGTCTCGAAAACTTATAAATCAATTATATTGAATTGTTACATAATAATTAAATTGAAATGGAACTGGTAGGAGTAGCTAGTTTTGAGTACTTCCTAGTTTACTGCATTTCACTACTGTTGTACATTTTCTATGACAGTTGGGCATGGGCCTTTGGTTGTTTCCTATTGGGATTTATTTCTCACACACTTTTTGGGTAATGTCTTGGGCTCAAACAGATTATATTGCTACAGGTGTTGATAAGGTAAAGAGTTCATATGCAGGTACCTGATTGTTGTGGAGGAGTAAGAGAGCATGGGACCGGGCATAGGCTTGCAATGCTGGTGAGTTCCTAATGCACTGTTTTAGTTTTCTTTTCTATAAATTTTACTTTGTACTATATTGTATTTGACTGCAGTGTATCCTGTTTTGACTACTTTCTTAGACATATGACATATTGCATCATCATGTATATATGACTGTTGGATATCTTTTTATTCAGTACTGTTATCCTTTCAACTTTGTATTGTTTACTGCTTCCACTTTTGGTATGTATATATTTTTACACTGCACTACACTTTGACAAATGAGGGCATAATTTCCCTACTATCAGACCTAGGCCCTCACTGCTAGTCGGTAGGCTATGGTGTTTGGGGAAATGAACTTGAGGTCATGTGACCAACTGGGTTCGGGGCAACCGGATCCGGGATGTTACAAAGTGTTATCGAAGGGTTTTTCTTTTCTCTGAGTTATATTATTATTTAGTGACAACAAAAATAGATAGATTTCTAAGGGGTTCATTAACAAATTTGCCTGAGAGTAACTACCCCGTGTAAAAGAAAAGTCCGGATTTCCTTGATCTAAATTGTGTTTTTTTGTTTATTGTTATTACAATTTATTTGATTTTCACCGTTGGGTGACGCACTTGTGGTGTAAAATTTATATTTTTATAGCTCGGTTCTATTTAGTTCCAACCTGATGAGATGAGGGTATGCCATCTCATGCATCATTTGGACACATGTTAGATTCAAATTCCATGCATAGTTTCCATGACATGTAGGTGAATTAGAAATTGCATGCTATTGTGATAGATGTTGCGCTAGAAAATGCATGTTGTAGTGGTAGATTCTTTGATAAAATACCTGCTATTTGATAGGGTATTGTGATTTAATGTTTTTTCAATGAACTCCAAACATTGGTTCTTGAGGAGTATGGGGCCTCATCAACCGGAATTTGGTGTATCATCAACTTGTTTAATTTTTTATAACACATATAAGATCCCAAGTTTTTTTTCCAGGGAGTATGGGACCTCAAAGATTGGAATTTGGATCTTTGGTGTTCGTTCAGTGGTTTTCTAGACTCTAGAGTAGTTTCTGAGGCTTACTCTTCGAAAAAACCTAGAATACACGTCATGTAATTTTGATTACACAACGTTTACTCTTATGTTCGGGATGAAATAAAAAATTTCTTTGTATACACTGTGTACCCTATGTACACGCCATGTAGTTTCTAACAGTGTCATAGGCCGTGTAGGCAGAAACACGGGATTGGGAGAACTCAAGAGGGAACACGCCGTGTACCGGTTGTACATGCCAGGTCATGTTGACCCTATGTCTGCCATGTAACTAACAACATGGACGGAGAAATAATCTCTTAAACATGTCATTTCACCTTCGAACACACCATGTAGTGTAACATGGGAATCCTTCCATGTAACTAACCACACGGGTCGGTGTTATCCTTCCTTGTACATGCCGCGTGCCTATGGGACACACTGTGTAGTCTTGACCGGTGAGAGATCGTGTGGACTTGGCCCTATGGCTGGGGAAATGGGGTGGTGTATATGTCGTGTGTGGGTGTAACATGCCGTGTAGTGACAGCCGAGAAGATAGCTATGTCACTAACAACATAGTCAGTTTGAATCTAAGCCGTACATGTCATGTCCATCTGGAACACGCCCTGTAGTGTGAGTTGTCTACCCGACCATGTCTCGAACAACACAAGTCATTGAAGCTCGTCTAGTGCACGTTGTGTAGACCTTATACACACCGTTTAGTTGTGTTCAAAAGTGAGCCATGTGGCTAAGCCCTGTAGGAGGACTCAGGCAGGGGAAGAAGATTCATGTACACGTTGTGTGTGTGAACAACACACCAAGTGTTTTGGGTGTTACATGACCAGTTCTAGAAGAAGTACATGCCCATTTGAAAGACTTAAGAGAACATGTCATGTATTTAATATACACGCTGTGTATTCTTATATTGTCAACTTTAATATTTTCATTTCCTTGTTACCTTCTTACATTCCAGTTCTTAGTCCTCGAAGATGTTAATCTAAGGCATCTATTTGACCTTGTATAGTCATGCCGTAGAGATTTCCATGAGTTATTCACTAAGAGAGATGAAAGTATTATACCCCATAGATGGTATGTCAAGGGCTACTGATGAATCCTCTAGTAGTTCCAGATGTGGCACCAGCCGTTACACCAGACACAGGAACAAATGCGCAGTTCCATGAAGGCTTCATGCGGTTTATGTAGAACTTTCAGGGAGAACCCTCAGTTTCAACATATATGGAAGAGTTGAAATGTATATTCTAGAAGAAAAATCCACCAATGTTTTCAGGGTATGGAGGACCACAAGCTGTGGAGTCTTGGATGGGTTCTGTATAAACAATCTTCGACCCTCTAGAGACGCCTTCAGGGAGGAGGGTCAATCTCGTTACTTACATGTTGCGTGATTCTGCCAAGAGATGGTGGGATGTTACCACCCAGACTGAGCATCATAGAGACATGGCATTGGAAGATTTTTCAGGCTGTCTTCTATTACTTTTTCTTTCTGGATATGCTAAGGGTAGATCGAGATCGAGAGTTTATGAATCTGCAGTAGGGTGCCATGTCAGTGACGGATTATTTTGCTCTCTTCACCGAGCTGCAATGTTTTGCACCATTTCTAGTGGGTGATTAGATGTTGAGGGCTAGATTCTTAGAGGATGGTCTTCAATATGACATCCACTCATAGGTAAACATTTTCAGGTTTCCTACAGTGCATGCTATTGTGAACCAGACACTAATTATCGAGTGGAACCTTTGGGATGCTAGTGGTGCAGGACAAGGTAGTTCGACAGCAGTTTCGAGTACTATTTCTACCAGTAAGAGGGAGAGGTAGATGGATTTATCTCATGGTGGCAGCACTAGCCAGAAAAATTCTTCATGTGGCCTTGTAATGTGCTACCAGTGTGGTAAATAGGGGCACAAGAGACATCAGTGTCCACATGACCTAGTGCAGTGCCGAGCTTGCAGCAAGATGGGTCATATTCAGCATTTTTGCAGGGCGTTTCCACTAGTGACTAGTGGGAGGGGTTCTGTGCAGACTCAGCATGCAGGAGCAGGGCTAGCACAGACTAGGAGGACTCAGATACAAGCAGTGTAGGAGGCCAGTGGTGAGTGGTAGCTGATGAATTTGTTTTCTGAGATTCATTTGGAGGTGCACGGTAATCAAGGTAGAGCCTAAATTTCATCCTTAAATGTGAATTCTACCCTCCTAGATAGAGTGAGTATGAGAAAACTATCAGATTTAGAAGCCCTAGTTCTACGGGATTCGGTGGCAAGTGAGGACCCTCCTCCTTGTTGGACGATAGGCAAGGATGCGGTACTGCGTATCCAGGGATGAGTGTGGGTTCCATGGGATATACGAAAGGATTTGATGTGGGAGTTTCATGATTCAGCTCGGGCATGGAATCCTGGAGTTACCGAAATGTATCGTGACTTGAGACATCAGTATTGGTGGTCGGATATGGAAAAAAGGTATCTAGTTTTGTTACGAGATGTTGCACCTGTCAGCAGGTAAAGGTGGAGAATCATATGCCAGCTAGACTATTACAATAGTTACCCATTCCAAAGTAGAAATGGGAAGATGTCGTGATGAAATTTGTTACTGGGTTGCTGAGGTCCCCTCGAGGCAATGATGTTGTGTGGGTTGTTGTGGACAGACTAACAAAGGTATCTCACTTTTTTCCAATCAAGTATACCTTCAGTATTGACGAGCTCAGGATGTTGTATATCCGAGAGGTAGTACACCTTCATGGGTTACCTCATTCTATCGTTTCAGATAGGGACACTCATTTTAGATCTTGTTTTTTGTAATGTTTTTAGAGGGAACTAGGTACAGAGGTGCTTTTGAGCACAACATACCACCCTCAGACTGATGGCCACTCAGAGCATAGGATACATGTGCTTGGGGACATGCTATGTGCATGCGTTCTGGACTTTTGGGGACCTTGGGAGAAGCACATACCCCTTGTTGATTTTTCCTACAGTAATAGTTTTATGGAAACTATTGGGATGACATATTACGAGGATTTATATGGTAGTCCATGCCGATCACCTTGGTGCTAGTTGGAGGTAGGTGAGGCAGTTTTACTAGGACCATGTCTCATGCAGGAGACTTCAGAGTAGGTTCAGTTGGTTTAGAAGTGGATGGCTACTCCAGAGTATCGTCAGAAATCATATGTTGATTGCCACAGAAGACCCTTGGAGTTCATGGTCGGGGATCAGGTTGTCTTGCGTATTTCACCAAGGTTGGTACACAGGCGTATCCGGAGATAGGGTAAACTCTCACCAAGGTAAGTGGGGCCGTTTGAGATTCTGGGGAGAGTCAGACCAGTTTCCTTTCAGATGCAGTTTCCACAGAGGTACTGGGACATGCACGAGGTCTTCCATGTATCTTAGTTGTGCCATTATCACTCAAAACCATCTCACGTTTTTCAGCCTGAGGTGGTTGATCTTCAGGTTGATGCATCGCTTTAGGAGCATCTGATTCGTATTGTGGATAGGAGCCTGAATGTTCTCTGAGGCGAGTCAGTTCCTATCGTACGAGTGCTATGGAAGCATGGCCGAGTGTAGGACGAAACCTAGGAGTGGGAGACCGACGTACGTGCTTAGTGCCTAGATTTTTTCTCAGATTTATCTTCACCACCCTTGGAAGAGAAATTTAGGGATGAATTATTTTAAGGGGGGAAGTTTGTAACAACCCATTTTCTATTAATGAGGTAGGTGTTTCTTTTTTTCTTTTTTTCATTAAGTTTTTTTTTTGAGAAAATAAGGAAAATGGGGATGAATCAAAAAAATTTTGGGTACTCGCCATGTACTTATCCACACACCGTGTACTTTGGCCATGTGGGATGAGTATCCAGGGCGTGTAGGCCTGTCAGAAATGAAGGGTGTAAAAAATAACTGCACACTGTGTACTTAGTATATACATGCCATGTAATTAGTTGGTAGGTAAACATTAAGGTGGTGGGAGTAGCCACCAGTATGGCGATAGTACACACAGTGTACTTTATAATGAACTTCGTGTAATCAAGTCGACAGATGAACAGTGAGGCGGTGGAAAGTGGCCGCCTGAGGAACAGTAAAAAAAACAGAAAGTACAAGGCATGTACTTGAGAGTACACGATGTGTAGTTATGTTTTTTTAATTAAAAAAAGGTATTAGCCTCCTATTTCCACATAGGAATCTTAGAACACCCAAGAGCCGCAGGAGAGAAGGGCAGAACACGGGGGAGCTCTTGACTGCACACCGAGACTCCGCTTCCTTCGTCGACGGTCTCGTTTAAACCGTGCGGGTGAGTTCTTCCCTCCCATTGAGTGTTTCCATCCAATTCTTTCTTAAGGGAAAGTTATTTGAGTTTTAATGGGTAAATTTTTATCCTAGATCTATGTCATTATTGGTTGATTCAGGTTGTGTCATTCACGTATATCGATCAGAGGAGATCGAGGTAGGTGGTATGCTGTATATTTCCAACTATCGATTTGTTTTTGTATACCTTTGTGCTACGTTCCCATAGTTGGGGTGTCATATGGATGAGGCCTTGATAGATAAAATACCTATAATCACATAGGTATTTTATTGAATATGTATAAACTACTATTTGGGATCACTGTATTGTTCCAGGGCCACCCTGTGGGTGCATTTCCCTTGTTTAGCCGTTTGGCCAGGATACCCGTGGGTATGCCGTGATTATAGCATGCATTGAGTTTTATTGAGGGAAAATTTATATAAATTGTTTGCTTATGTGTTGGCCTCGGTCTGGTTACTAGCTTAGATAGAGGGTAGTGTTTTGATTAGCCCGAGGGCAAGGTTTTGTTTAGCCTAAGGACAAGGTTTGTTTAGCCTGAGGGAAAAGCTTCATATGCCTGAGGGAAATATTCGTTATGCTTGAGGGAAATCACATGACTGTTTTGTTTCTATTTAGCCTAAGGGAAAGGTTTTTTTTATCCTGAGGGAAAGGTTTTGATTAGCCTGAGGGAAAGGTACTGTTTGGCCTGAGGGAAATGTTCACTTTAATATTCACTGTAGTGTTTTCTTGTGTTAAACCTACCATGCTAAAGCACAGGCTTGGTATTTTGATACCTTATATTTGGTAGATACACTGTTGTAGTTTTGTTGCGGCACATTGTAAGAGATTGTCGGCTGATGATGAGTCTCAGAAACTTATAAATCAATTATATTGAATTGTTATATAATAATTAAATAGAAATGGAACTTGTTGGAGTAGCTTATTTTGAGTACTTCCTAGTTTACTTCAATTAATTAATGCACACTACTATTGTACATTTTCACTAGTAGTTGGTCAATGTCCTTTGGTGGTTGTCTGCTGGGATTTATTTCTCACACCCTATTTATGTCATGTCTTGGGCCCAAATAGATTATATTGCAGAAGGTGTTGATAAAGGATAGTGTCCCTATATAGGTACTTGATTGTTGCATAGGAGTAGAAGAGAATGGGACCGAGCATAGGCTTGCGATGCTGCTGAGTTCCTACTACACTGTTTTAGTTTTCTTTGTTGTACTTATTACTTTGTACTGTATTATATTTGATTGTAGTGTATCCTGTTTTGACTACTTTCTTATAAATATGACATACTGCATCATCATATATATATGACTATTGGATACCTTTTTATTCAGTACTATTGTCCTTTTAATTTTTTATCGTTTACTACGTCTTCTTTTGGTATGTATATATTTTTCCGATTCTCTAAACTTTGACAAATGAGGGAATAGTTTCCACACTATCAGACCAAGGCCCTCACGGCTAGTCAGAAGCCTCTGGCATTTGGGGAAATGCGCTTGAGGTCATGTGACCAACTGGGTTTGTGGAACCCGTTGAGTAGCACCCAGATCCAGGATGTTACACTAGAACTAGAACTCACAGAATGCATTAAACTTGCATGGATCCTCATCTTTCTCTTCTTGTATGATCCTCTTCTTAATAGATGTCGAGACATCCGGAAAATTTAATCACGATTTACCATGGTAAGATTAGCATATACCTATGTATATAATTATGAGATGATTCGATAAGAATTGTCAAAATACGCAATCCTATTTGATTCATATGCTGTTGATCCCTACAAAAAATGTCTACTTATGATGATTCAAAAAGCGGGTAGTCAGAGTCCTAGTGAATGGATATGTCAGCCATGACACCAACATTAGATTCTCTAGCTTGAAAATCGCACTCGAGAAAATTGGATACTATTTTACAAAATCCCATCCAAATCCTCAAAAGGTGAATACTCTGAAAAATATATTAATAATGGAACATACTTAATAACAATCGATCACAACCCAACCAAAGTTGGATCGATCCGAAACATCCCCAAGACTACCTCTATAGGCTAGGGGTGGTGACATGTGTCGAAAATCATATCTAATATGGGAGTCCATTTCATAATGTACATATATGCACATACCCAAACATATCCAAGAATAAGGGTAGATTAATTTTAATAAAAGATTTAACATATAGTGTACAAACGATGTATCTAAATCCGATTTGGGATTACAAGTGTACTATAGTGTAAACTGAACTGTAAAATCAGAAAAATATCCACGTGATCAGAATGATGTCTCAACCTGAAAAAAAAACCAAAATGTAATGTGCTGGGAGGTCCTAGATCCAGATCTGAAATCCCTTACCACCATACGTGGTGAAATTCACTAGGTATCCCTATACTCCACTTTAATCACCTCCAACCTATCTATCATCTATATAAGACACAATGCATTCCGGAATGGCCCATTTAGAGGTGAGTATATACATACCTGGTAGGACACCCAGGATGCTGAAGGCGGAGCAGTAAGAGACATTATAGGAATAGGCTTATGAACCCAAATTAAGAGAGTAAAAAAATCCAAATACATGGATATATATATTCTCAACAAAACAATCCCAAAAAAGAGATAAAGGGGGTATCCATCTCACAACCCATCCCTAGAAAAGTGTTTCATCTATTCGAGAAGGTCCATCAACGATGCCTAGAATCTCATTTGTCTTTCCATAGAAGTAACCATGTGGGGGGGGGATATTCCTCTCCACTATGTCTCACAATATATGGGATACAATATCAAAGAATAGGACCCATTCCCTAATGTGTTAGGGGGTTCCACTCAATATAAGGAAGACCTTCACCCTATCTGATAGGGGATAGAACTTGATAGATAGAGGACCTACACCTTAATCCCATAGAGGGTACCACTCATTAGATAGAGGACCAACATCATAATTCCATAAGAAACTCATTAGATAGTGGAAATACACTATAACATCATAATGGGGAACCACTCAACAAATAGAGGAACCATACCCTAACTCCCTAGGGGGTACCACTTAGTATATAGGGAAATAACGCTCTAACACCATAATGGGTACCACTCAGTTGATCGAGGACCCACACTCTAAACCCATAATGGGTACTACTCAGTAGAGAGAGGAATGTAACCATAATTCCATAAGCAGTACTACTTATTAGATGGGGTACCCACACTATATGGCTGTAGGGGTTCCACTTAGTAGATAGAGGACCAGAACCATAACATCATAGGGGGTACCACTAAATAGATAGAGGACTCAAACCCTAAAACATAGGGGGTACCAATATGTATATTGAGGACCCATTCCCAAATTCTATATCGGGTACTACTCGTAGATATAGGACTGATTCCCTAGTTCTTTAGGGGTACCACTCTAATTATCTTGCCTAATCACTATCATCATCGTGATTCACCTAAATAATAAGCACAATCTAAACAACTCTAATCATTTTTCGAAAACCACTAAGAAGTCCAACAACACGTTTTATATGGAAAAAAACTTAGGATAGTATGCAAACTATCCTAAACCAAATTCCAAATGAATGAGATATAAGAGGAAGAAGGTCCCTCAAAAAGGAAGTTGGGGTATACAACATTTAAGGGGACCTACATAGCCTGTGGTCCTACTCCACTGCCCGACCACGTCCCTTCTACTATAGAGCTCACTACCTATGTATTCGTATAGGGAATTTAATGGGATACATGTTTTGACTCATCAACCTAGGGTTCTTTGTGTTCTCCTGGTAGTGTCCATGTAATTTGTCTTATGTCCATGTACTCTGGTACATAGTGCGTCCTCCTGCATGGGGTTCCACCTGTGTCCTTCAAGACATGTCTATGTACCCTATTGGTTTTACCATACATAGTGTGTTCCTATCCATGCATGTGATTGTGTACTCCTATAACACATACCGAGTTTCCATAACATGGGTAACATGGTGTGTGGGGGTCCCACATGGCAAGTGATACTTTTCTTGCTGAAAACCCTAGCCCTTGTAGCCAAGTCCCAACATTTTGTGTGCTCTTTCAAACTAATTTTTTTGTAGAATTGATTTTCTTTAAAATCTATATATATTCACTAGTGATCCAAACATAGCTCTTATTCCATGGATCTCACCACGAAGCTATCTGAAATCTATTGATGTCAGCCTAAGACATCATTTACGGCCTTCCAATTGCTGAAAATCATATGCTAATTCACTCACTGAATATCACCTGTGCCTCATTCATCACTTGGGTCATGAAAAATTCCAACTAAGATCCTAGATCCGTGAACAAATAATCCACAATAAATAAATCCTCTAAATCCTTCACTGATTTTCAAACTATTCATCACACGTGAATCCTTCAAAAATATCTCCGTCCTAACAAACTAAGTCTAGTATTGAAATTTTTAATAATGACCATGTGGTCCGAAGATGTATAACACAAAGAAAGAATAAAAAATGTCATAATAAATAGATGTGTTGTGATCTTTGACCAAGCATTATTGGCCAACAGATACAGATTGGGATTCCCGGGGTGACAAAAACTGAATAACATGTATTAATTTAATAAACAATTGAAAAAATATACATAGGTACATGAAAGGGATCTATTTAATTTATATAATGAGATACAATAGGTCATGCTCAATTTATTTAATTGTTTTGTTTAAAATACAAAATTTTATGAGTGTTACCTAAAATTGGGTCTTTCATTGATAAATAACGCACTTGACAATGAATGAGAGAAGTCATTGTGTTTGTTGTGCCTCGATTTACCGAGATCTGGAGTTCAGTCATAGTCATATTCTGATTAGACAATGATAGGGTGGAAGGAAATGCTCTCAAAAATCCTATGGTTATGAGACTAACCCAAAAGATCTATTATAAAAGTTAATTTATATAGGATGATACCTAGAGTACCTAGGGTACACGACAAGTTATAGAGTCAACTAAGGTTTAATATTCTCAATATATGACTTTTTTTAAGTCTTATCTCATTTCCTTTAAAATAGTGTTCACATGTAATATAAAATATATTTGATGATTTTTTTAAATTAATTTTGGGTACACTATGCCTTGAAAATGCACTATATCTCAGTACCTGTATATATATATATATATATATTTAAAATCATTATAAAGAAAAAAAGGGTCTCTACACATTATTACAATCTTGATCACAATAATTCATCATCATATTCTCTTCTTCATCTGAAGATAATTCTAGAAACTCAAAATAATATTGGGTAGCCACTAGATTATTTTTGTTTTACCTTTACATAGGTTCATATGAAAATTATGTAGATCATATTTACATATTATTACCCTTACATGATATCTCAGACTACCAATATACCACTAGTACAATTTAAGGTCTTTCCATTTCATAGTAATTCTTATTTTGAGTTATCATTACACATACCCTTATTTATTAAATTTAATTTTACACAACAATTGGTTTTTCAATGAAACCTTTACTATGAAACTAAACTTTAAATAACCCTTATTTATCTTTTATAATCCTATATTTACCATAATAATGTTTTCTAGATTCCTTTACGTGGATTATAGTCTTCTCTGAATCGACACCCGCCAACTCAAATAGCCTCAAAACATCATTAACTCAAATCGATGCCTTGTCTAACACTTTAAATATTCTCAAAAAATTAACCAAATGTATTTAAAATTTTTTATTGTATATTTGGCCCTCTATAATATTTCAATTGATTATTTACTTTTCAAGTTCTCATTTTCACCAAATAAAAAATCTAGAACCTCTTACCAATGTAGCTTCTTCTATTCCTCTATAAACTATGGTAGATTCTGTGTTTTATTTATTTTATTTCATGTATTTTATATCCCTAAATATTTAAAAATAATAATTACCTAATTAGTTGATCCTCTAACATTTCTAAATAGTTTCCTCAAGTATTATTATACACTCCCCCTTCCTCAATTAATTTATACGATTTATGTATCTCACTCATTTCTAATAAATATTTAAAGCATCACATCATTCTAGAAATAATCCCTAAAGACAAAAAATATAATCCATAATTATGAACAACAATATCCCCCTTTGGATTTTATGTCAATTCACTGATCTATTTTTATGTCAATACCTATTTTTAGTTCTTCTCCACCTTATAAACATTTCCCAGGTCTTAAATGGGTTTAACCATACTCATTTTCATATTGTTTTCCATGAAAAAAATATTACCCAAAAAACATTCATATACTCCTTAAAATATGAATTACAACATGATACAATTTTGGGAGAACGATATGACCACACCAATCTGTCCAAGGGCCTTTAGTAGGTCCACTCTATGTTTACATGGATGAAATTTGTGAAGAAAACAAGAAATACATCCCCATGTCATCATTACAATCCATTAAAATTTTTGTTCGTATAAAAACATCCAAATATCTCCATATTATTATCATCTAATATATTTAATAATAATTACATATACTACAATCAAATAAGAAATTTTATCCAAAATGTTGATGTTCTACACAGAATACCCCCTTATACTACCAAACATATAAATCAACAATCTCCCTATTTTAAATAGCATTGAAAAGATAAAAATAATGTTGAGAAAGAGTGATTGAAATATCTTAACCATTAATTTGAGTAAGGTTGTCTAGAATTATATATTCTATGAATATTGAGGTTTTTAACATTTTACTCATCATTTTTTCTCCCATTATAGGGACGCACTCACATATTATATATAATGGTTGTCTATATATTATAGAATCAAAGATTCGTATTACTATTATATAGTGATAGCCTCATATAGATCCATATATATTTAGTTCCTTAAATTGACTACATTTTAATGATCATAAAATCTATTGGAATGAGTGTAATTTTATATCAATTATTTTAATAAGAGAAATAAGTTTAGTACATTAATCTAAACCTTGGAACTATTTTCTATGAAGATAAAATGTTTCAATATCTCCTCATATTTTTATCACCGTTGATTTTCTTCTTTTGAGCATAGATGGCATGCATGGAATTAATATCTTCTCCTGGTTATATTCTATGTGGAATTGGATGATCTGCTTTTGAATGAATATGCATATACACCTAATTGTTTTTTCCTTCTCATTTCATTTCAAATTAGAATTTTTTATTGATCTAATAATATGGTCATACGTTTTTTGTAGCATGTCCAACTTGTTATTTACTTTTATAAGATATTATTTTCAATAAAATGGTCATTCTTTTTGGAAAACCTCTTAAATAATTTATGTTAAATAAATACTTTGAATTTAGATTTTACTTATTATTTTTCATCATGTTTATATATTTTCAAATTTAGAAGACAAATAGTCTGGATAACTTTATTTATTTACATAGAATTTTTAGAGCTTTCATATGGTTTATTCATAACTTTTATGATACCCTTTTTTGGAAAATTTTCACTTCTTCTATCATATCAATTATTTAATAGATCTTTTATTTATCACTCGAATTAATTCCCAATTTGAATTGTTATTTCATCCATTACCTTTGATTTTAAAGGATTTCATGTAATTGTCCATGGTATGGATTCTGTTCCCATGATAGAAGAATCATTTAATTATTGAAAAGACATAATTCTTAATAATGTTATTCTATATAGTTTGGTTATCAATTTTTTCATTTTCTTGCATCCTAGGATTGAATTTCCTTTCCATTCCTTTTAATTATAATTTTATGGAATCTTTTTCATATATACATCAGAGTTGTACCAAACTACTACAATCTATGATTTTTTACATTTTGACCCAAAAAAATTATTCATTTCATATTTCTTCCTGGTATTAGAACACATTTTTTGTAAGAGACCTCATCTTATCTTGTCAATTTTTAGCATACAAAATTCTACTTCTTGATCTTCCATATATTATTCTCATTAGTGTGGGCCTTAATAAAATTATAAGTTTTGACACATTATATGAAATACTTAATTCCATATTCCTAAACCTTTATAATTCAAAAAAATACCATATACGTTTTATTTTCTTATTTAGTGTTCCTAGAGTCCCAAATTTTTAGATAAGTATGGTTACTATTTTTTAATATTTTCATTAGCTGGTTAGGATTATTTTTTGGGAACCATACTTTAAATATAATATTCTATTCACAATTTAAAATGTGTTATTCCTCTCATCATTTTCATCAACAATTTGCATATATATTTTTCTTTGAAAAATTTAATTTTTATATTAAATACATATCTTAATGTTATTGTTTTTTGGGATGGATATTAAATTATTCCATGATCATGATTTGGGTTGATCATAAGATCATTGAATTGGATTACTTATACAAAAATGTTTAACAATTTAGTCATAGTTATCATTATACACTTCCTTGAAATCGTTTGATTCTTGTATATAGTTATCTATCTATATTATTTTTATTTATTTATCCTTAACATAGAAATATATGACTTTCTTGGAATTATTGTGTAGTTGTTTCCCAGAATTAATTACTCCTACAAGGTCAATCTTTTTCACTTCTCTCTTAGAAACATTAATTTTAAATTTTTATTTCAATTAAAAAAATCACTTCATTAAAAAGAAACACTGACTATTATTTATATCTTATAAGGTTTGTGAGATAATTTCACTTACTGAATTTCATTTCTAGTGCATCTTCTTTTTCATTACATTACCCCTCTAGTTATTCTTTATCATCATGATTTTATTTGATAAAAAAAGTATTTATATTACTTTATAAATATTTTAATTCTTTATATAACATTAAAATTGAGAGTATAATTCTTCATAGATTTTGATAGACTCATCCAATTTTTACTATCCATAGAATGGACTTCTTTTATCCAAAATTAAACTTCAATAGATTAAATAGATGAACACAGTCCACATTGATTAGATTAAAATAGTGGTTGATCCTTCTTGACATTTGATTTATTTTTCAATCAATTTTTCACCTTCTTAATAACTTTTGTAATGGTATTCAATATCATTTTGGTCCCCTTAGATAGGTATTGAGACTTATTTTTCCATTTTAGGAACTTCTTAGTTTTTTTGAAACATTATGTAATTATAATAAAAAATGGGGGAAATAAAAACAGATCCAATCTGAGGAAACCTATATTATCATTGATACCATGTGTAGTGCCCAATGTGTCATACCAAGACACTGTGGTGGTTATTTAGTGTTCAAAATTTTAAATAGTTTGAATTTATTTTATAATTATCCCATATAAACACTTGAAACTATTTCTCAGTAAGGAAGTGTGGATCAATTAATATTCCCTCACAACTTATCTCTTCATGAAATTGTGAACTATACATGAATATCATCACACATAGGTTTTCAAATTTCATCCATGAATTACTACACCATTAAAATATCAAGTTGAGTTTCGAGACATACAGTAATAACATGATAATTGAAAAGTGATGTAATATATTAAAGGAAGTGTGAATCCATGAATCTTGAAATTCTATTTACACCATATATTAAATACTATCATGAAATATTAGGATAGTGTTTTACTTGTGTCCTGTGGAAAAAATATCTCAATAATGTTCTTATTCCTCTTGTTGATGTGATGAAATTATTTGTAGTAGAGCAAAATTTTACCTAAGATTCCTCATTGAACAATTGAAGAATACTCCCCAAATAATGATCAGTAATCATACATTTAGTTTATCCTTATTCCTCACTCATAATAAATGTGTTATTTGATTATAATGGTTCTCAATATTCAAGAGTATCCATGGAAAGTTTAAACAAAAACCACAATATTATTTTCTTCTTTAAAATAGATTTCTTTTCCTTTGATACCATCAAGGAAGGTAGTGGTATTAGACTGTCCTTATTTATTCACTCGCAAATATTTTTTTCTATTGATTGAAAATGTTAAAGGATTATATTCTTACACTAGTTTTTATCTTTATAGACTAAGTAGCATCATCAGAGTTGAGACTCCCACTCTTGATATTATAATTGTATGTGGTATATTAAAAATAAAAAAACATAAATCCTATATTATTAATTCTTATATATCTTTTAAATATAAAAAATTATTCATGAATTTTTTCTCACATTCATTTCTTTTATTTTTTTTGAAATATTGAAATTCAATCCACAATAATTTAATTTTTTAATGATTTTGGTCATTGGTTTTAATTATTCCTTTTATGATCATAAATATTTCTAGATATTCAATTTTTTTTGATATTTTTGAAACACTATGGTTTCATTTAATTTAAAAACTGCAGTAAAATCTACTTCATTGAAAAACATTTATGATATCATATAACCATGAATTATTCTTATGAATTTCGTATAACAATTCATAATTTCCATACATAGATATTACATCTTATTAGATTAATATACAATTCATAACATAACAATCCATGCTATAAACATATAGGTCTAGTATATTTTGGAATATAGATACCTAAATAACTAATTCATAACTAAACTACATCATCTCCCACCATTTTTATCATAACTATCACCCTTATTATACATTTCATAGATAATACCATTTTTCATAACCTATGGAACGAAAACATAAGAACGTGTGAGATATGATGCTTAGTACGGGTAAATAAGTGAGATATAAATGATCATTTAAACATGACATGGGCCTAAGGGTTTGAGAGTATGTGTATGAAATTTGAAAACCACACCATACATACCATATATTATAGTATTGATTCATTTATTATAGAATGGAATTTTGTAAGACGTTAATCAGAACTGAATCAAATAAAATAAATAAATGGTGAATAACATTATCATAAGGCATAGATTTGTAGAACACACATAATCATAGAAAATAATTACCTTATTAGTCAAGTATTAATTCAAAAACTATCATAGTACTTTTGGTAGACTCTCAAAACAATTATAATATTCATGTTTTACTCCCAATATTGTCATAGTGTGCAGTGCCCATAACCGAACATGGTCCACTCCCAATTCCAGTCCTATTTATTTAATGAGATACCATTATTTACCAAATGAATTAGAGGTATATATAATTTAATTCCCTTGAATATAATAATAAAAATATTTAATATGTGTTCCATAATATCATAAATCATTAATAATATCATAACCCATTAAAAAGAAATGGGTTTCAGAAACATTTCATCAATTCATCGAATCCTAACCCATGAAAAAGGAACATGTTTCATAAACAATGTTTGATCATAATTGTAAACCATAAAAAGAAAAAATAAGTTTGGTATAATTAGATCATATCCCCAATAGATATTTTTTAACATCAATGGAAGTCATTATAAAATAAAAATGCATTTATAAGATCACATAGGACATTTCATGAGTAAAATGTGATTTTCCCTTAGTAATCAATTATTCAAAATCGTAAAATTTTAAAAAAATATTTGAGAAAATCATTTTCATTAAACTGAAACTTTTAAACATGTAACTTAATAATCACATTAATTTAGTAGTCATGATGAACTAACATTCCATACATTTGTTGTTTGTTAAAATGAAGATTAATTTTCAATTTTTAGTAAAAAGTAAAAAGTACCTCGTTAAGAAAATGATATGATTATTACATTTTAACCATTTTTAAAAATGATAAAAATGGGTGATAATGACTTTAAAAAACCATTTTTTAATACAAAAAAAATTATCAAAAATAATTTTATAAAACATTGGTACATATGAAAAACAAATTTCGTCTGAAGAGAGAAACAATACCAATTTTCAGTATAAAATTTTTCTCTGTAGCATGACTACTAAAAGAGTTTCAATATGAATAAAAACATATAATATCCAAAATAACCAGATAATAATATAATTCCTTAGTTTCATTACATGTATATCCGAATATTTCATCATTGGAAACTTAATTGTAAATAATCCTGACCAACAATGAGATTGTAACATGAATCTCTTACTACTTTTGTATCATTTAAATCATAACAACCAGGAAATCCTAACATAAAAAAATTTAAATTAAAATAAAATTAATAGATTCATTACATTGAATTTCAAAGGGTAGTACATACATCTCATAAAATTAGAAAGGATCATACTAGAAGAGATGTCTCAACAAAGTTAGTTTGAGATGATAAAAACATACCACTTTGGTAACATTCAAAATACCTAATGAAAGAGATAAAATTATATGGATATTTAAACCCTTGAAATATTCATGGGTATCATCATATAATATATTCATGGGTAGTATATATAGCATATAAATAAAACTGGTATTGAAAATATATGTGTCTCATATAAGAAAACGTGATTTGAAAATCCATTACCTCATGTTCCACAAGCTTAAAAATAAATCAAAACATCTTTATAATGAATTTAATTTTATTATAATTATACACCAAAATCGTTTAAATTATTATAATATCATATATTTTCCATTTACAGAATTTATACACTCATTTATTAATAATTCCTTTTTTAAATCCTTATTTTCACATGTTAATTGATTTCATCTTCATGATCATTTCAGTTCAGAAGTTATTTTCCATGAAAATTGATCATGGTTCCATAATATTCATATTTTTAATCAATATATATATATATAAGATATATATTCATTTTATACATATTTAATTTCATCCATAAAATTTGGAGTTATAAAAATAAATAACATAGTTTATGGAGGTAGTAGACCATACATACTCATGAATGTGATTTTCATTAGTAAAATGATAGAAAAAGAAAGAAAAATAATAATTAAATATTAAAAAAACAATATTATATCATATATTTCATATAAACTAATTACATAAAATTTTATTTCCATCCATGTAAAAAGGAAATGAAAAATGAATTGCATCTATCACATATACGCAAGAGAGACATTATCATTATCAAATGGACTAGAAGGAAAGAAAGTATATGTGATATTAGGATACCAAAAGTTAAATTATTTATTAAATATCATTTATATATATTATATACATCATTTTGTCCAATCCAGAGAGTATTTTTGAAAACGAGTTACATTGCTTTATGAGTCGGTAGTCTGAAAAACACACCATCGATAGTGTTTTTCCCATTCCATGGAATATGATATGGATATTGGCTATTCCATTAAAATATTAACAAATATATATTTAATATAGTTGTTTTATTATTTCATTATATTTGAATAATATTTGATGGAGGAGGAATAAGAAATGAAAAAAATGCTTAGTTATGAAAATTGAAACTTCTTCAGAAAACAACATTGGGTTTACACTAAAAGACTTCCAAGAAAGGATTTATAATACAAAAATGTATCTAGGATGTGGTAAGTGAATTATTTAAGGGATTTGGGTAGTTATCATATAAACCAAAATTCATTTTAAATGAGAAGGAAAGAGAAGATGATACACCCTTTTATAGTTGAGGGGATCAGTACTTTTAGAAAAGGAAAAAATATTTAGTTAATATAAACTAATTTCATAAAATAATGATCCAAACTGATATAATTTGAGTAAAATATAAGTATGGGTTTAAATCCTATCATCTAATAAAATTGGGACAATTTTTCGTTAGATATTTTTATATTTGTTTTAACCCGTGTTAATGCTTTTGAGAATTACCATGATAATAATGATTTTATATTTTAGCTGTCAATATAATTACAATGAAATGATATTTTGTAGATAAAAACTAATTTTTTTTCTATTTTCATCCAAATCTAAATAAATTGGTCAAAGACAAGAAATTTATGTATTTTCAATCATTTAATAAAATATTATTTATTATAAAATAACATTAATTACATTTTGGGAAATATTTATTTAAATTAACTTTGAAAACAACATGATCGAAATGAAATTAAAATTTAATCCTTTCACAAATCACTAATGTGTTATATCTATAAAAAATCATTTAATACAATAATAAATTAAATTTATATTACTTTTATTTTTTAAAATCATTCATTTTATTTTCCTATCAATTAAATAAATACTATGTCATCATTTCCAAAGAATTTAATGTAATTATATATTCATAGAAAATAATAATTGAATTATTATCCTGAATAAAATACCATAATTATCAAAATAAATTTTGATATTTTTTTCAAATATTATTTTTTCTCTATGTGAATAAATAACATATTTTTAAAAGTATGAGAGTGAAATTTTCTCTTTTTCTTTTCATAAAATATTATATAGTTTGCCTTCAAATAATTTTGTCCCACAAATAAACAAATATCTATAAAATGTTATATGTTTTTAAATTGAATCATAAAATAAGATTGAAGATGAAAAATAGAGACCTTATCACTTAGTTTTCTGCTGAGTTTAACAAATTTACCCTTCTTTCCACGGTGAATTGTTTTTGCTATATTTTACTGTTATTTGTGACAAAAAATTAATTTAACCTTATTAAAAAAATTATTTTTTAAATTAAAAAAATTTAACCTAATTTAATGAATCCAGAACGTGTAAATGGCTGAAATTTATTTTAAAATTATCCTTCAATGTGTGATAAAAAACTATTTTATGCAAAGAAATAGATTTTTAAGTCAAAAAGTATTTTTATAACATGTTAACATATAATGTTTATTAATCTGAAAATAATTTTATAATTTATAAATAAATTATAATTATATTAATTTAGGATCAAGTTAAAAATTTTATGGGGCTTTTTTAGTGAAAAGAAATGAGATTTTGAAAAAAAATTGAATATTTTAATTATTTAGTGAAAAATCCATATTTAAAAAACAAAAAATTGACCCTACGTTAATTTTTGAATTATGATTTATAAAATTAAGTTTTTTTTTAAAATAAAATAATAAAATTTAAAGATTTTAATTTTATGTTGGATGAACAAAATTCAATAAAAATAATTTTTGAAGAAAATATATTTTTAAAGAATAAAATTACTTCATTAAAAATTAATATTATTTCCTATGAAATTAACTATACGGTTTTATATATATTTCATAATCTTTTTAATCCTATTCATACTACCGAATTTAATAGCTAGTTTATAATGGTCACCTTTAAATAATAATATTTTAATTGTAAAATTAAGTTCATTAAAATTGGGTCTTTTGTGTAATCCAAGCTATCAATGAAATATAATTTATTTAATTATAAATATATTATAAAATAATCTAGTGTTAAATCCCCCCCCCCAATTTGAAAAATATTCCCTTAAAATTTTAACTTATACTCGGTTATTAAGGCTTTGACACTTGATATTTCTTCTATAGAAAACCCATAGAGTAAGAGGGGTCAATAAAACAACATCTTAAAAAGAGGGAAATGGTAGTATGAAGGCTGTCTATATTGAAAGAAATAGGTTTCCAAATTATATAACATTAATGGGAATTGATAATAGGTACATTGATGATAAAACTATCAACTAATGAAAATATGTAGTGATAGAGATTATGGTCTGGAGAAAGTTAACGACCACAAAACTATAAATCCTTGTTGGTAAAAATACCATCAATTCATTAGAAATTAAGGTTAATGTATAATATTTAATTTCAAAATAATTTTCCTAAAGCTGAGGAATTAGTTTCCTATCAAGATAATTAACACAATAAAAAAATATACTTGATTTCATTTTAAAGAATAAGAAAATTTTTATCTTTTGTTTGTGCTTCGATAAATTTCCACATAATCTCTTACTCTAAAAATTCAACATTTGAGATGAATTTTTCATTAAAAAAAGAATTAAAATAAACATTTAATGGATCATAGGATTCATAAAATAATTATAATTCATTCTTTATATATTTAGTTATTATAAAAACCCAAATTTTTTGCACAAGTTATTGAATATCGATAAATATAATACATTAATCTCTAAAACCTCACCAATATCACACAAGATTCATATTAAAACATCCCATAATTATTTAACTATAATAATCCTCCAAAATATATATGAACAAATCTATATTCCATAAATATGATATAATTGGTCAAATATATTTTTTCCTAATATTAACTTTAACACGTATCCCCAAAAAACATAATGTTTTTCCTATTGTCACAAAATAAATATGTGAATATCATGATCATATATTTAATTGATAAATATTAATAACCCAAATCATCATAAAACCTTAATTAAATCATAGACTATGTTATATATTACATAAACCTAAAAATGTATTTAACTCCATTAAAGATTACTTAAACCACATTTTTATTGAATTTCTATCGAATTCAAGGTTGCCAATACGATCCCATTTACTTTGTTAATTTTTATCATATATTTATCCCATCCAAATATTATTAACTCCAAATTAGAATAGTTTTATGGTTTATATTTCCATTAGTAATAATTTATCAGAAAATAACACCTTACAACTAAATAACTTTCCTTAGTTATCAGTACTATTCAACATATGATTGAAAGTACATAATGAAAAATAACCTCAAAGAAATCCATAAATGATAAATGATCATTAAAATTATAATATCACTAATAAAATAATTTTATAAAAAAATTACCAAATACCAATACATAAACACTTCAATACAATAACTTCAATGAATGAAATAACATAGGTCCTTCCTTGGTTTAGAGCATAACCCTTTGGTTAGGGAATTGACTAGGATAATGACCAAATTCCCCACATATGAGAAATTTAATTCCAAAATAATTCACTTCTCTATGATCTTTATTTCCATGAAGAAAAAAATTTCCCATTCGTTTGATAGATTATTTGCGGTGTGCTTTTTTATATTGTTTAAATGAATAAAATTGACCTTTATTTCCACTATGTTAATTACCACATAAACTTTAATAATATTCAAGATCCCTCTTATTTTATGCCTTATGAACATCACTATATTTGAAATTATTAATCAAATATCATGATATGTAATTAGGAATAATTATAGGGTTTTTCCTCCTAGTTACATTCATTGACTAAAACTGAAATCCATATGGTGAAAAATAATTATAAATGTGAGATATGCGTAAAAAACTCATTTATATAATTTTTAAAGTACTACATGTTATTAAAAAACTATGAAACCTTAGGTTTGACCTAGTCCATCATTGGTTATCATCTATTCAAATCCATCATGATGGTTCATAAAGAAAATTATAACTAACCTATTAATATCCCACAATAGTGTAAAACTAGATGCGCAATGAGGGAATACTCATTGTACACCAGAATAATAGATTAGATAAACTAAACCAACTCTTTTCAAGGCTATGTCACCTAGATGTATATGTTTCAAAAGCATGTCCACTTTTATTTTCTAGATATAAATGTTTTGATAGTGAATCCCACACTCTATTCTTTACCATAACAGAATAAGTAATCTTATACATAGGATTATCTTAGGGGTTCTTACTAAAGTGTTAGCATTAAAGATCCTAAAAGAAACTAAAACATACACAGATACCTATTATTCTAACCCATACTTTCCATATATAGATATTACATCTTATTATATGGCTAGTCATTATATAACATAATGATCATTTATATAATTATATTCTTCTAGTATATTTGGAAATTAGGATACGTAAAAAATTGGTTTATTAGTCAATTACATCACCCCCTCTATGTTATTTATAATTATCACCCATTTTATACATATCATACATAATACCTTTATTATTTACCCACGGGAAAAGAAACATAACAAATGGTGAGCTATGATGCTTAGTAAGGGTAAATAAGGGTGATATCAATGATCAGTTGAACATAACATGAGTATAAGGGTATGAAAAAATGATTATAACATTTTAAAACCACAAAATACATATCATATATCACAAACATGATTCATGGAATAAATCTTGGAGGATCATAATATAAGAGTCATAAAGGAATCAAAGAACATAATCGATGAGATCATAACATAGGAATAAAATAGAGATTCAATAAATACACATATGAGTAGAAAATACATATCTTAGTATTCAAGGATTACTTCTAAGTCAATCATAGTTAATTTGGTTCACTCCCTAAATATTCATAGTATTTAGGGTTCGCCTCAAAGATAATCATATTGGATAGATTCCCTTATTGAACTGGGTTCACTCCCCATTCCAAACCTATGTATCTCATTAGATATCCATATTTACCCAATGTATTGTAGGTATATATAATTTCATTCCCACCCATCAAAAAATGAAAATAATACCATTTTGTGCCAAAATATCATAAAATAGTCATCATATCATATCCCATGGAATGAACCTATTTCATAAATATTTTACCATGGAATAACCCATTAGAATGAAATGGGTTTCAAATACATTTCACCAATTTATCATATCAAAACCCAGAAAAAATGAATGTGTTTAATGATTAGTATAAATATAGGGCTTTAACAAATCTAATTTACTTAGATAATGGAAGTGATGACCTCATCTAGTAAAATTGCTCTGTACAAAGCCTATTTTTCAAATCTGAGAAAGGAGTTGGTGTCACTGGGAATCACTCCAGACAAAGCCCAAGCCGAGATTCAACACATTTATCTTGAATGGAACTGCCTATGGGAGAAGTGGAAGTTAGTAGAAATAACCACCCAAACAATGTTACCTAAGCCACCCCATGAGTCTGTCAGCATCGCACACCGTACCATTAGGTCTTATGTGGGTTTTATAAGAGGATATCTAAAAATACCCTAGAACTATAATTATTTGTTTTATTTTGGTATAAATAATATAAATTTATTTTATTTTTACATTGTAAATGGTTTTTAATTCCCAAATAATATTTTCAGTTAATTTTCTATCTATGAATAAATGGATTTTTAAATCAAATAATATATTTTAAAAATATTTTTACTAAAAAACTTTTTATTAAATATAAATGATTGTATATTTTTTTGAATACAGTTGTAATTTTATTATTGTTTGAAAGTTGTTTTTGTCAAAATCCATGAATTTTCAATAAAATTCGATTTTTTTTTTAAAATTAAAAAATTCCCATATTTAGGAAATTATTTATATAAAATGAGTATCATTTTTTGAATCATGATGTCGAAATTATCCAACGGTGAATTTTTCATAATTTTTTGAGACTGTTGAATATTTGGGTAAAAATTAAATACTGTTTAAATATATAATGTGTTTTATGACATCACAATGACACAATAGTTATGTAACACGATTCCATAAATGGGAGGTTCAGAAAATATATATCTTCATTTAAAATAACATGATTTTTGATTTGTTTTATTTATTTTACAAAGCCTTAGTGGACCCTCCAAAACTTATAAAACATTTTAACATTTTAAAATGATTTCTTTGAGAGTGTGACTCAACTCCACATAAGCAAGAATAATATTTTAAGATGTTCATCCATTGTTATTAAAATATAATTTTCTCCACTCCCCTTTGGAAGGAACCCATGGGTAAAAACTTTGGGTTGGTTTTTGGGTTTAAATATTTAATTATAAAGATTCCAAAACCTATGTTTGTGACATATTAAAGAATTCCCCTCTCTTTTCTTATATAAACCCACCCAATCTATCACTTTTATTCACTCAAAACAATTGTATCACGTCCATAATCTTCTCACCTCTCTCGATAATCATCCCAAGGTGCCTCAAACTCCCAATATGCCTCTCCCAAGCCTCTCCCAATCCGTTGGGATCACATTTCCTAGTAAGGGATTTCGTCTTTCACATTTTTTCCAAATTGCTTTATGTTGCAATGCCCTTTTATTTTGAATTAAAATTATTGGGGTATGATTTCAAACCTTCTTTTTTACATTTATAATTATGTTTTAATTATGAGATACCCCTTTCCATCTCATTAATTCCTCCCATATACACCCATTACCATGCCGAAATTCTGTAAGGGATTTCTCTTTCCTCATTTACATTCAAGAAATTATTTTATATTATGCATCTAAAATACATTACATATATTGGGACATGTATCTATATGATCCCATTGAATTATATTTTACTTACATATGATGAGATACCCCTTTCTCTCTCATCAACCATTTAAATGAATTCTTTTGTCATGTCGTTATCTTATCGAAGTTGCACCGTGATTTTCTAAGGCAACGTAATTCAGTTGTGAACACCATGAACATTTATCTATCAAGGGTAGTAACCTTTACAAACATTTACTTATTTATTATACTGTTTCATTTATGTATTTCACATTCCTTTATCATGTAATAAATGATTTGGTTGAATGATTTCATGTTGTATGATCCATGTGGCACACTTATGCCTGAAATGAAATGATTTTTATGGGTGCACCCTGATAGTGCTCCAATGATTTGGGTAGAGAATATTGACTTGATACACCATGTGCAAGAAGTTTTTACTCATGATAATTCAATTTAAATGAGGGTTTACTCATACTCAATGTGTAATGTTCCATGGTTCATGCTAATATCAGGTTAAATGTTGTTTCCACTTTTTCATATCAAGATAACCATACTATATCATGCCTTTATGATTATGTTTCTCTTATCATCTATTGATATTCTTATCACCTCACATGTACTGTATTCTTCATGTTATGCCTTTTTTACTCCCTTACTGGGCTTTATAGCTCACCTGTTTCTTATGCATGTCCTCTTGATATCTCATGCAATGCTAAGTACGAAGGAATGTTGTGGTCATGTAAAAGAAGATTTCAATAATTATGTGGTGTTTTATGTTCTAATTTGTTATGTAAAATTCCTAATTTCCCAAGACACAAGACCTCTCAATCCTCAAAGTTCTCTTTAGTGAAATTTTATGTAATAAATCATGTTTATGTCTCTAAGAAAGAGTAGGGTTGTTATAGTTTGTATCAGAAAATAGGTTTAGTTATTTTTGGGATTAGGATTAGAAAACCCTAATGAAATCCTTAGGGATATGACTAAGTATAATAAAAACATTCCTAAATTTTGGTGAGTACTGAGTAATTGATTTATCAAAAAAATACATCCCTGTCTGGATACAAGTATGTAGAGGAAGCTTTGACAGAAATGTATATAGGGGTAAAACCCAAAAATAATGCTTTGTGCTAGACTCGAACGTGAACTGGTGCACGACAACAATCCTTGCTAAACTCTTGGTTATGAAACTATCAAGGTATATTCATTGGTAAATTCCTGATCTTAGTATGAAAAATTGTTAAAGGAATAAAAAATTCCCCTTAGAATATATGTGGGGAAGTAGATCATGGATTACATAGATTGAAGCCTATAAATTCATAACTTAAGGAAATAAAAGTAAGTTATAAGTTACCCTCTTTTTGTCTTTGGATTCCCCTTTATGTGTCACCCCTAAACTTCTTTTATTCCATCCAATGACCGGTTATAGGAGGACTCGAGTGGACAACTGATGGGAAGATCAATGTGGTGACTGTTTGAATGAGATTCCCAATCCGATGGGAGCGGGAATCACAAACATTGTCAAGATACTCTCTTAGTTAACTCATGTTTCGAATAGAAACATGGTTCAATAGTAATGTTCACCCCCCACCCCCACCCCCCCAATAAAGAACATACTGTAATTGAGAGATTTATGAGACAAAGGCATCCTATTTTTAATGGATCATCGGATCCCTCAATCATAAAACAATTGATCAACCCAATTGAAAAGATCTTCTCCAACCTTCAATGTTATAAACAAGAGAAGGTACTTCTTGATGCATATCACATGGAGGGTTAATCTGATAAATTGTGGACATTGATCACAAATATGAAGCATGATGAGGAGATCAAGACGTTGAAATAGAAGGATTTCAAGAAAAAGTTTTTTGATAAATATTTTCTTTGAACCCTACAACTTAAGATGGAATGAGACTTCCTTGAATTCAAGAAAAATATAAGGAATCCATTAGAGCATATGAGGAAAACATCACAAGTCTTTCAGGAAATGCCTCTGGCTATGTCATTACCCCTGAATGCAAGGTTGACTGCATATTTGGTGGTCTAAAACCTAGCCTTCGGAAAGCCCTAGTGATCCACCACATTGATATCTATGAAGAAATTTTATAATGTGACCTCCATGTTGAAATGGAGATCGTAGAATCATAGGGGTATCATGGGGATATGAAGTAGAAAGTGGAAATTAATTTAGGTGGTCCGATGGATAAATCCACTGGTGCTAAGAAATTCTAGCACCCAACTTTCCAATGGTGAAGAAAGAATCAGCCTGAAAACTACCTGAATGGGATGAGGAATTGATTAAGTTGTGGAAGAGAATGGAAACTGGCCATTAACTATGAGGAAGAAAAACATGCTGTTGTGACAGAGGAGAGGAATGCTCCTTTCAACCCTCAACACATTGTTCATTGCTTCAACTACAACGAAACAGTTCACTTTGAAAACTAGTACCCTAATCTAAGGGATATCGAAGGCAAAAAACAACCACCATGATAGAAAGAGTGATTTTTTTCATCAATACCGCAAAAAAGAACCCCAAAAATGAATTGGTGATAGGTACAATAGTTATTCCTTCAAGAACAGTGAACATACTTTTTTATTCTAGTTCTATGAAATCTTTTATATGCTGAAATATTAGTAGAACAATCCCAACATCACAAAAAATAATGAAATTAGAAATTCAAGTGAGAAAGAAAAATGGGGAAATCATTTCAACCCATGAATATAATCCCTCCCCTGTCACAATTTTTGGACTGAACTTCCTAGCGAATGATCACACCACGATTCATTGTTTCATTTTCACCCTTATAGCACTATGATAAACTTGTTTTGTATTGAACATTATAAAAATAATAACAAATTTCATTCCATGTGTGAATCATTTATTTTGTTTTTATCTTTTTTAAAAATGGAAAAATTTCTTTTTTTGATGATTCTATTATAGGAGGAGGTGATTTGGAGGGCCCATGATGATGTCCCAGAAAAATGGGCCAAAATGCAAAGGATCCATACACACCAGTGGACTCAACTGCATATTTTTACTAAGCCATGAATTTAAATGGGAAGATATTTTGTGGCAGGGTCCAAATTTTAATGGCATATATTTCATATGAAGTAAGTGAAGCCACATTCGGCATCTACGTTTCCCAACCAACTAGATCTGTCCAGCATACCAAATTCGCACGAAGTCAAAAGTGGTGTGTTGTGATCTTTCCATATCTGGGTCTATAATTTCTTAAATTGTACCAAGCATTTGGTGGAGACAGCCATGAGGTGAGGATAAAACTTTGTTACTTTTTCCAAAGAAATATAAGGCTGTATGGAGGTCTAAACCCATGTGAAAAGCGGTTTTAAGAAATCTGTGTGCTCAAAACCACCTTCACATTTTCTTATGAAAAGGAACCTTGGGCTCACCATTTTTAAGTATGGAATAGAGGAAAATATCTTGTATTTTGGAGACCAAATGTATACCTCTCATAATACAAAGAGTTTTGGAGGCCCCTATCCTAATAGGGGGATCAAAGGTGAAGGCAAAGTTCTACCCAAGCTTCCTCCTCCTATCGATGTCGAGCTAAACGGTGGACAATCATTTTTAGTGAGATGCACACACATGGGAGGGACATCCATCAATTTTTCTTCTATTTGTTATTTGTAATTTCTTGGCTAAATATTTCACTTATTTCTTATCTTTACGTGATTCTCCTCTGATTTAATTACTATTGTTAAAAAGAAGTAAAACACTTTTTATTTCAGCACTGATTGGGTTGAGATTTCAAGTAATAATCATGGGCTGTTATGATTGGACAATAATAGAGTCCTATTTATCTAACACATAGATACAATTTCAGTATTATTTGGTAGCCTTTCTTCTCTATTCCTTATACCAAAACCTTGATAATACAATTGTTGTGTCAAGGGGTGGTTCTTTGAGCATCATTTAAGAGGCAAGAGGGATGTTGAGATCTTGAAAACCATCAACCGAAGGATTCCATTAAACCATGTGTATTTTTCAGAATGATGAACTCACCAAGATGTGTAGTGAACTTGAAATGATCTATTCATCTCATAATTCTAAAACATCACTTTTATTTATCAATTATCAAACTCCTTAAATCAAGTCATTTTCCTTAAACTGTTTTGAAACCACCCCTCTTTCAGTACTTTTTATTAGAAACACAGACACTAAACCCACGAATACTCCGCTAGAGAAGACCTAGGGTTTGCCCATGACTAAAAATCTACCTTAAAATCATAATCTATGTTACATTTCATGAAAACTCTTTCAAATTTTGGCATTATTTCTATGGAGCGCTTTGGTTTTTAGTGAATGTTTTTTATAATATTTTTTTTATAATTTAGGAATATTTTTCTATATTATATTATACCTCTACTATCATTTTGTATTCTGATCTATTTGATATGTAGGTTTGGTGATTGACACATTCTAATTCGGGAGATTTACAACCTTTTTCCCTCGAACTGAAGAGAATCCTACGTCTTCGACACCAAGACACCGAAGGGAACCCTTTGAAGGAGGACACACAAAACATCAATGCTCTTCTTGATCCATACTCTTCTTCTTCTAGAACCAACATCAAAACTAAAATAAACATGCATAACATGGCTTAAAATTACCAGATATTAAAAGAACTAACCATGAATGATGTTGATATCCAACCCACTTACATTCAAATGCAAGGCGAGGAACCCAATTTTGACCTATAATCTGGTCTACTTCTTTTATTACCAAGATTCCATGGACATCCTGGAGAAGATACGAATAAACACTAAAAATAATTTAATACTATGTTCTCAACATTAAAACCTAAAAATGTGGATTAAAAATATGTAAAGCTTATAGAATTACCATTTTCCTTAGAATACATTGCAAAATAATGGATTTATTATGTAAATTAACCAAAAAAGTGGTTGGGTGGAAATGAAACACCTTTTTCTGGAAAAATTTTTCCCAGCCATTCAAACTGCAACTATAAGAAAGTAAATTTGGGGGGATAAGACAATCTCAATGTGAAACACTTCATGAATATTGGGAAATATTTAAAATACTATGTTCAAGTTGTCTACACCACCAAATAAGTGATCAACTTTTAATTCAGTATTTTTATAAAGTTTTAATTCAAATTGATCATATGATGACTGATGTTGTTGTAGGTGGTGCACTAGTAGATAAAACCCCAATCGTTCTATGGAACTCAACTGAGAACGTGGCACAAAACACTCAACAATTCAGTTCAAGGTCCAATATACCCATTCAAGGTGTCCATGAGGTGAAAAGTATAGAATTCAAGAGGAAGGTGGACCTGAAGTTAGAAGATGTAAGTACCCTTCTTCACCAACTTCCTCTTTCCGATGGGAAATCCCAATCACCTCCTCCCATCCATTTTGGTATATGTTCTTTTGAAACTCATTACATTGATCAATGCCCCCAACTAAGATAAAATTCATATATTTATGAGTCAATCTTTCTAGGTCGCCCCTATAACCAACTCTTAAGGAAAGAACCATACTATACATCTAATATTGGGTGGAAAGACAACCAATCATATAGGAAAGGGGGTATTCAAACCAGCCTCATCAACCATGGAACAAACAAGGTCAGAGTAGTCATCCACCACTACAACCCAGAAATCCTTAACCACCCTAAAGGACTTTCCAACAACCCCCCCCCCCCCCAAAAAAAAACATGCGCCTAGCCTAGAAGATATGTTGAAACAAATGGCTACCAACAATCTATAATTCCAACAAACCACCCGGGAAGATATAGAAGACCTCAATACCCAATTAGGCCAACAAGATAACTCGATGGGGGGAAATTCGAAGTCATGGGTTTGGTAAACTACCATCTCAACCAGTAGTAAACCCTATGGATAAGGGAAATGGTAGTTCCATCACCCATATGAGTGGAACAAAACATAAAAACCAAATTAATCCTCAATTATATTCATCCCCTCCTGAGGAAACCTCTATCCCAACCATTGAAAATGATCCAAATGTTGAAAAACCATGTCTTGAGAGAAGACCATATAAAGGAAAGAGTGTGTATATTGATTTGTCACCTGGCCTTGTAATCACTCTTCCGTTTCCACAAAGGGCCACCCAACCTGAGACATAAAAGGAAACTGAACTCTATAAGGAAATTTTGGAGACTTTAAAAAAAATGCAGGTTAACATTCCTTTGATTGATGTCGTGAAGAAAATTCAATGATACGCCATGTTTCTAAAGGATATGTGTACACAACAAATGAGACTTAAAGGTTTTGAGAAGGTATGCTCGGGGAGGAATGTCTCAGCATTGATAGAACCATAACTACCTATAAAATGCAATGATCCTGGAACCGTCTCGATTCCATGCACCATAGGTGAGTATTCATTTTCCAATGCTATTATTGAATTAGGTACTTCTATAAATGTGATTACTCACTCCATTTACTCTTTATTACTAGTTAGAAATTGAAACCCATGGGGATTGTTGTTCAACTGAACCACCAGAGTACCGCACACCCCTCTGGTGTGTTAGAGGATATTCTTTGGAGGGCGAAAATTTAAATTTTTCCTACCGATTTTTATGCGCTTAAAATGGAAGATGATATGATGAATGGACATGCCCTGATTATATTGGGGAGGACCTTCTTGAAAACCTCAAAAACAATAATTAATTTCCATATTGGTACATCATCTATAGTGTTTGGTGGGGACATTGTCCACTTCAACATCCTTGATGCTATGAATCACCCCCAGAAAAATTTTCTCTCTCTTTGTTAATTCAATTGATGTATTTCCTTACACTGAACAAACAATATTTCTTTCCCTCAATCCCCTTTATGAGTTTTTATCGTTGATTGAAATTCTAGGTAAGGAATCAATAATTTATTTTTGTAGTGGTCCATAAAAGTGTCATGCTTGTTTATTAATTAATAATTTCTTGAACACCGAGGATCCAATAACCATTGAAGATACTCATATGCTTGTACAAACGCATTCCTCATCTGAGGAAAATACGATTGAGAAGTTATACGAGATCAGTGAACTCTTAAATTCACACACACACCATCAATCCAATATCCACCTAAATTGGAACTGAAAAAATGCCTCAAGATTTAAAATATTCATATCCTGAAAATGGAAACAATTTTCCCATCATCATTTCTAGTTCACTCCCTCCTAAGAATTAATTGTGACTGCTTGAACTTTTGAGTGAGTATAAACAAACTTTGGGATGGACACTTTCTGAAAATACTAGTATTAGACCATCAATTTGTACACATCATATTTTATTAATTGATGAGGCTAAACCATTGAGGTAGACACAATGTCGACTGAACCCAATCCTCCTAGGAGTTCTAAAAAAGGAAGAAAAAAAATTGTTGGCTGCTGGAATCATTTACCCTATATCTAACAACAAATGGATTATTCCTTTTCTAGTAGTTCCTAAAAATAAAAAACTTATAGTAATCGAAAATGAAAACAATGAATTGATTCCAACTCGTATGTAGAATAGTTCATGTGTCTGCATAGAGTATCACCGACTAAACCATCACACTAGGAATGGCCATTTCCCTTTTCCATTCATTAACAAAATGCCAGAGAGGCTAGTGGGTATGTCCCACTACTGTTTCCTTGATGGGAATTCTGGATACTTTCTGATCCATATTTCCCCTAAGGATTAGAAAAATTCAACCTTCACTTTCCCCTTTGGAACATTTGTATATATGAGGACGCTATTTGGTCTGTGTAATGCTCAAGGTAATTTCCAACGATGCATGGTTAGTATTTTTTATTACCTGGAGAATTGCATGGATGTATTCATGGATGATTTCTTTGTTTATGGCTTTTCTTTTGATGATTTTTTAGTTTTCTTTCTTTATCCCTACGTTGCTATATTAAAAATAATTCCTTATTAAATTATGAGAAATTCCATTTCATTGTACGAAAAGGTATAGTTTTGGGACATGTAATCTTTGGGGATGGTATCCAAGTCAAAAAATCAAAATTGGATGTCATTTTTTCCCTACCATTCTTAAAAAATGTACTGGATGTTCAGTCTTTCCTAGGTCATGTTAGATTTTACCTTCATTTTATTTGTGAATTTAGTAAGATTGCAATACACCTCTCCCAGTTACCCCAAAAAGAAAATGAATTTGTTTTTGATAATGAATGTGATAAATATTTTAATATGTAAAAATGGAGTCTCATGTCACCCCAGGTAATCAAATCACCACAGTTGTATTTACTATTTGATCAGATGTGTGACGTCTCTAACTATGCAGTTGGAGTAGTCTTATCACAATGGTTCGATCGAGCTCCACATGTCATTTCATATGACTCACATAATTTGGACCCTTCCCAAGAAAAGTACACCACAACTGAAAAATATTTCCTTTCAATTGTGTTTTCCTTGGAAAAATTCTGGTCATAACTTTTAGGGTCAAAAGTCATTGTGTTCTTAGACCATGCATCCCTCCGATATCTCCTTAAGAAACCAGAAGAAAAACCACATCTCATTCACTGGATGCTCCTTCTTTAGGAATTCAATTTAGAACTTAGAGATAAAAAAGGAGTAAATAATGTGGTGGCTAAACACATCTGTAGGATCCACCCATCCTTGGACATTGACTCATCTCCCGGTATTCCTATAAATGATATGTTTCCCGATTAGAAATTGTACTGAGTGAAATATGTTATTCCTTGGTATTCGGAAACTGTAAATTATTTAGTAGCATCTTGCAATCCTGCTGATTTCAATAAAAACCAAGCCATTCACCTATAACATGAATCACGTTGGTACATTTGGGATGACCCCTACCTTTGGCGCACCGATAGTGATAATGTCTGTAGGTGTTTTGTTCCCGATAGAGAGTTTCAGTCTGTCTATAGGTTCTTCCACACTCTTTCTTGTGGGGGCCACTTTGGTCTCCAAAAGACATCTCTCAAGGACCTTGATTCTAGTTTATTTTGTCCCACATTGTTTTAGGCTTCCCATGACATCTTTAAATCTTTTCCTTGATATCAAATAATGGGGACTGTATCTAAAATAAATGAGATTCTACAAAAACCATTTATCTTCCATGAAATTTTCGATGTTTGGGGAATTGACTTTATGAGACCATTCCCCAATTCATTTGTTAACATGTACATTCTCTTCTCTGTGGATTAGGTTTCAAAATGGGTAGAGGCACGCACTACAAGGACCGATTATTCTAAAGTAGTTATAGAATTTGTGAAAACCCAAATGTTTTGTATGTTTGTCTTACATAGGTTCATCATCGGTGTCCAAAGTTCTCATTTACACAACATAACAATTCAGTCACATTTGTGTCGGTATGGGGTCGGTCATAGAGTGTCTACTGCATATCACCCATAGACCAATGTTCAAGCTGCGGTGTCAAATAGAGAAGTAAAATAAATTCTAGTATAAATAGTTCAACATAATAAAATATATTGTACTCATAGACTCTATGATTCTTTATGGGATTTTTGTACTGATTTAAAAACTCCCATTGGAATATCACACTATCATCTTGTGTTTGGAAGGATTTGTCACCTGCCTGTTGAGATTGTGCACCTGGTATACTAGGCTATCTAACATTGTAATTCTAATTTTCTGGTGCAGGTTCTCAATGTAAGCTTCAGATTCAGGATCTGTAGGAAATGTGAATAGATTCATATGAGAAATCTAGGATTTATAAGGAGAAAACCAAGGATTCCCACAACCATCTCATCCTTCATCGTCAGTTCCACATTGGGAAGAAGATCCTCCTCTACAATTCAAGGCTGATGTTTCATCCAGATATTATTTTTTCCCACTGGTTTGGACTATACACTATTACTAAGGTCTCCCCATTAGGTGTTTTCCAGGTTCAAAATGAAGAAACCAATAAAACAATCACTATGAATGGGTAGTAGTAGAAGCGCTTCCGAGAATCCATTCTGGAGTCCCCTTTGGAGGATCTCCATGTTCAAGAAGCAATCTATGAACGAAACTCACTAGGTTTTATCCTTCCCTTCCACATTCTCTTTTCTTAAAGTGAGGACACAACACACCTTGGGTGTGGGGGGATGGGTGTATTCCTGGGTTAGATAAGAATTTTCTTCATATTTCCTCTTTTTCTCTTTTTAGCTTACTGAAATGTTTTGTTACTTTCCCCCTTCCCTCCCAGAATATTACTTTTTCATTCCCAATTTATCATGGAAAATGATACACATTTAATCATGAATGTTATTGAAAATTCATGTGAAATATCATTATTTAATGTTGTTTTAACATTCAATTTTTTTGTTGAAATGTGCATTTCAGCAGGAATTCTATACTATGGTGTGGCTTTCTTTTTAAATTTTGTTCTTTATCGATGATAAAAATGGTTGTATCATTTTGAAACCATTGAGATGAATTGTGACCTTTTTGTGAAAAGTTTAATGGAAAATTGTGTCACTTAAACTCTCCACACATTTTCTTTATGCAACCATGATGTGTGAACATTTATCACAAAATGGAAGGTAAATATATGTTAGGTTATTTTTTCTCTACTTTCAGAAATCATTTTTCCATTTTTTCGTTCCTTATCCGATCTATTTCATTACTATACCAGATTGACCAATGCATCTGTACCTGTTATCTGAATATTGTAAGCCCTAAAAAAACAAAATATTTATATTGGTCAGGTCAAAAACCACCCTTTCTATTCTTTTGATACTGTTATAACTATTATAATTAGGGTCATGAGGAGATAAAACTAGCTTTGGGAGAAGATTATGTGATTTTTTCCAATTGAAAATTTTGAAAAATTAATAATAAATGAGGGGATTTATGAAATGTACATCATATGGGGATATATAGGTTAGGAGAATGTGTTTTGACTTCTGGGAATGCTTAAGTGAGTGCGTTTTGAAATTTGATTGAAAGGATGTGGGGCAAGTTCGGTGGAAAGGACTTGAAAGTAGACAATTATTAAAATAACTTATATATACACAATAGAAAGTGGAAAGAATAAAATGAAATGGTTTTCACACACACACGTGGATAATTAGTGACATTATTGTATTTTAAATTATTTTCATTGATTGGTATCATGCATCTCTTGTAATTTTATTTGGATACAATTTTTGAGACGTCTTTTTTAATGATCAATGAGAATATCTCCTTGGTGTGTTATGTTTTTTATATGATTTCATTTCTATCAAGAATTAAATATTCATTTAAGGTTAAATATTTATGAATTTGGAAATATCTACATGCATAATTTATGAAAATGTAAATTTACCCAGGACTGCAAGTGTTTACGTGTGGGGGTGTGATCGCACCACGATTCACTATTTCATTTTCCAACTTACACTATTGGGCTAAACATATTTTATATAGAAAATTATAAAAATAATAACAAATTTCATTCCATGTTTAATAATTTATTATGATTTTATGACTTTTAAAAAAGGAAATGTTACTTGTTTTGATGATTCCATTGCAGGAGGAGGTGTTTTGGAGGGCCCATGATGATGTCCAAAAAAATGGGCCAAAATTCATAGGATCCTTGCACACTAGTGGCCTCAAAAGAATATTTCCACTAAAATGTTTATCAAACTGGGCTGAACGTTTGTCATAGGGTCTAGAATTTAATGGTCTACATTTCATATGAAGGAACTAAAGCATTATTCAGCTTCTACAATTCCCAACCAACCTGATCTGTCCATCACACCAAATCTTCCTATAACCAAAAGTGGTGTGTTGTGATCTATCCATATCTCGGGCTCTATTTGTCGAAATTGTGCCAAACATTTTTTTAGACAGCCACATGGTAGGGATACAAACTTTTAACATTCTCCAAAGCAAGATAAGGTTGTTTGGAGGGTGAAACCATGTGAAAAGTTAGTTTAAGAAATCTATGTGCTCAAAACCACCTTCCAATTTTCTTATAAAATGGCACATTGGGTTCCCCCTTTGTATGTTTGGATAGGAGGAAAAGCTCTAGAATCATGGAGACCCAATGCAGTCCTCACCTAATACAAGGAGTCTTGGAGGCCCCTATTCTCATATGGGGATCCAGGATGAAGGCAAATTTCCACCTGAGCTTCTTCCTCCTCCCAATGTTGAGCTAAATGGTGGACAATCATTTCGAGGGAGCTACACACACATGGGAGGGAGTTCTAGCACTTGTTATTATTTTATTTTTTTTGTTTAATTTTACTTCTAAATATTTCTCTTATTTCTTATCCTATCACGATTCTCCTCTGATTTCATTTCTATTATTAAAATTAAGTGAAACAATTTTTATTTCAACACCGACTAGGTTGAGATTTCAAGTGGGAATCTTGGGTTGTTCCAGTTGGACAAGACAGGAGTCCTATTTATCTCACACATACATAATATTTTATTATGATTTGGTATCCTTTATTATCTATGATTGATACCCAAACCATGATAATACGATTTTTGTGCCAAAGGGTGGTTCTTTGAGCATCGTTTAAGAGGAAATAGGGAAGTTTAGATCTTGACATCCCTCAACCAAAGGATTATATTAAACCGTGTGTATTTTTCAGAATGATTAACTCAACACGATGTGTAGTGAACATGAAATGATATCCTTATCTAATAATTCTAAAACAACACTTTTATTTATCAACTATTAAACTCTTTAAATCACGTCATTTTCTTTTAACTGTTCTAAAATCACCCCTCTTTTAGTACTTATTATTAAAAACACACACTCTAAACCCACGAACGCTCCTTGAGAGACGACCTAGGGTCTTCCCTAGACTAAAAATCAACCTTAAAATCATAATCAATTTGACATGTCACAACAACGCATTTAGCGAACCTCATTACACTCCCACTTGTGGAATTTGATGCAATTCATGGAATGGATTGGCTTTCCCTATATAGAGTTAACATAAATTTCTGTGAGTGGGAAATCACTCTCCATATGGAGAATCGACCCCCGATTCTGTACAAGTGTAAGGATAAGGATAAATATTCTTTAGCACCATCATCTCAAGTCTGGATATTATTTCCCTATGAGTATGAATATCTTGATCATATGATTCAGTCTACAGATGCACCCATCCTTGAAGACATGTCTATTGTGAGGGAATTCACTGACGTGTTTCTTGATGAATGGTCTAGTCTTCCTCCTGGATGAGATGTTGAAATATCGATAGATCTTATACTTGGGGAATTTCAAATATCCAAGACTCTATATAGAATGGCTATTGTTGATCTTGAGGAGATGAAGAAACAAGTACAAGAGAATCTAGATAAAGGGATTATATTCCAAAGTTCTTCTCCATGGGGTTTACCAATCCTCTTTATCAAGAATAAGTATAAGTCAATGTTACTTTTTGTTGATTATTGTGATCTCAAAAAATCATGATAATGAACAAGTATCCTCTACCATAAATTGATGATTTGTTCAATCAGCTATGTGGAGCACAATACTTTACCAAGGTGGATCTGTGGTTGGGATATTAAGATGTAAGGGTAAAGAAGGAGGATATCGCCAGGACTGCTTCTTGTACAATATATGGGCTCTATGAATTCATAGTAATGCCTTTTAGACTCACAAAAACTCTAAAAATCACTATGGGAATGAAGAATAAAGTCTTTATAGATTACCTAGACAAATGTGTGGTAGTATTTATAGACAATATTCTAATATACTCCAAAACCAAGAAGGCGTATGAGGAGTATCAAAGAACTATACTATTGACATTGATAAAGGAGAATATCTATGTAATGTATAGAAATTGGGAGTTATGGTTGAAGGAGGTCTCATTCTTGGGTCATATCTTCACAATCAATGAGATATCTATAGATCCATCCAAGAAAGATAAAATTAAGAGATGGTCGAGGCCAACATCAGTGATGGATATCTATAGCATCATGGGGTTAGCTATATATTATTGCTGATTTATGAAACATTTCTCATGCTTTTACAACCCACATACCAATAAAAATTAGAATGGAGTAAATTTTTCATGGAGTGACATAAGTGAAGATATCTTTAAGGAGTTGAAAAGGAGGCTTATCTCTGCACTCGTGCTCAAACTACCCACAAGTGGAGAACTTTTTGTGGAATTTAGTGATTCTTTGAAGAATGGCATGGGTTGTGTGTTGATGAAAAATGACAAATTCATTACCTATGCCTCATGTAAATTGAATTTTCATGAGAAAAAAATATCCAACTCATAATACGGAGTTGTCTATAGTAATATTCTCTTTGAAAATTTGGAGAAATTATCTCTTTGGGAAGATGTGTGAAATATATACAGATAATGAAAGCCTCAAGTATATATTCACACAAAAAGAGATGAATATTCCCCCATGAATATGGTTAGAGCTGATCAAAGACTATGACTGCACAATCCATTACCACCCTGGGAATAAGAATAATGTGGGAGATGCTCTAATTAGAAAGGACCAGGCAATTCTACCATTTATGAGAATTAAAAAGAATCCAATATTCATAGATTTGATGATGATTGATATGGGAATCATAAAGAAGGGAAATTCATAAATCATTTCACAAATTACTCCTCAACCATCTCTTTTGAGAAGGCTAAAGGATTCTCAAAAGGATGAGGTGGGAATTTAGAGTAATGTAGAAACTATAAGAAAAGGGAAATCCTTAATGTTCAATGTTAATGCAGAAGAAATTGTGAGATTTCGACAAAACATTGTGTTCCATCAAATCTAGAGTAAAAGAATGAACTTTTGTATGTTGCACATAGTTCAAATTGATTCAGTCACCCTGGGAACATAAAGAAGTATCAAGATATTCATGGAAATTTTTGGTTGGATAACATAAATAAGGAGATTGATGAGTATACATCAATGTGCCTGGTATGTTAGGAAGTGAAGGATAAGAGGAATAATTCTACGGGGATAATGAAACCATTACCCATACCAACATGGAAATGGGAGAACATCACCACATATCTGTCACTAGAGTTCCGAATACATCCAAATGACACAATTCTATATGGGTTGTTGTGGATCATCTTAAAAATACTACACACTTCATTGAAATTCGATAAGATTTATAATTAGATCAACTAGCATGGATATATATTAGGGAAGTGGTAGGTCATCTTGGAGTACCACTATCTTTTGTATCCGATCGAGATCCAATATTTACCTTATGTTTTGGAAGAGTCTTCAACATGATCTAAATACTGAGCTGAACTTCAGTTGGGCTTATCATCCTCAAACTGATGGCCAATATAAGCGGACTAACCAAACACTAGTAGACATGTTCAGAGCTTGCTCAATGAACATCAATGGAGAATGTGATCAACATCTTCCTCTTGTTCAGTTCTCTTACCATAATAGTTTCCAATCAAGAATCCAAATGGATCCTTATGAATCCTTATATGGGAAGAGGTGCAGAACACCGACATATTGGGATGATATTGTGGAGTGAAAACTCTGAGGTCTAGAAATGGCCGAAGAAATTGTGTAGAAGGTTAAGACCAATCAAGAACACATTAAACCTACTTAGATTCCACAAAAGAGATGTGTTGATAATCATCTATGAGACCAAGAGTTTGATTTTGGATACATGGTATTATTCCACATATCACTATGGAAAAATAGTTATGATATTTGGTAAGAATGGAAAGATTGTCCAAGGTTCATTGTCCATTTTTAGATCCTTGATCACATTGTAGCACTGCCATATCAACTAGTACTCCCACCAAACCTATCTCAAGTAAATGATGTATTTCATGTATCACTCTTGAGGAAGTAAAAACCTGACCCATCACTTGTACTCAATCCAAATGTGGTACCATTGGTGAATGACCTCACCAATGTGTAGAAGCGTGTGAAGATCTTAGATTGTGGGAAAAAAGTTCAATGAAATAAGACAATTCTCGTCGTCAAGGTGTTATGGAAAAACCACATGTTTGATGAAGCAATGTGGGAATCAGAAGATGTGATGATGCCGAGTTACCCTCATCAAATTTAGTGTGGCAACATGAAATTTTGAGGGTGAAATATCTTAATGGGGATGATTGTGACGACCCAAAATATTATAAATGAAAATTCCACTTGATCTAATTAAATGTATAATTATGTAAAATGGTTATACAACATATTCACTTCCATGGTTTTATGTGTTCGGATTTCAAAACACTATTATGAATTGTTACCATTGATAATATAGTATTTGAACAGTGATAACATGATTAGTATAAATATAGGGCTTTAACCAATCCAATTTACTCAGAAAAAGGATGTGATGGTCTCATTGAGTAGAAATAATCTGTATGATGCCCATTTTTCAGATCATGGAAAGGAGGTACCATCCCTGGGCTTAACTCTTGACCAAGCCCAAGTTGAGCTTCAACACATTAATATTGAATGAAATCACCTACAGGAGAAGTGGAAAATTAATAGAGCTTACCACCCGAGCGATGTTATCTAGGCCACCCCAATAGTCTATCAGCATCTCACACCATACCCTTGGCTCTTATGTGGGGGTTATAGGTGGATATGTAACAATACCCTATCACCATTATTGCATTCTTTATTTTTGTAGGGAGAATATACATTTATTTTATTGTTACTTTGTAATTGGGTTTTAAAGCACAAATAATATTTTTAGTTAATTTTCAAACAATGAATTAAGGATTTTTTAAATTGTAAAATATTTTAATAAAATTTTGTTACTAAATCAATCTTTATTTAATATAAATGATCATATAATTTTTATGAATAAAATTGAAATTTTGTTAATGGTTGGGAGCAGTTTTTTGTCAGAACCCATGAATTTTTTATGAATGTTCGTTTTTATTTAAAAAGTTAAAATACACATAAATAGAAACTTTTTAAGATAGAATGAGTATCATTTTTGGAATTAATACATTTGAATTACAAAATAATGAATTTTTTATAATTTTTTGAAACAGTCGAATGTTTTGGAAAAAGTGAAATAATATTTAAATATATAATGTGTTTTATGACATCATAATGATCCTATAGTGATGTAATAAAATATTATAAATGGGATTTTATGCTAATATATTTTTTAACTTTAAAATAATTTGATTTTAGGTTTCTTGATTTATTTTACAAAGCCTTAGTGGACCCTCCGAAACTTATAAAACATTTTAACATTTTAAAATGATTTCTTTGAGAGTGAATCACCTCCAAATAAGAAAGCCCAATATTTTAAGAATTTATGTAATTGGCCTTATAAAATAACGTTTTACACTCCAATTTGGAAAAAAACCATAGGTAAAAACCATATGTTGGTTTGTGGTTCTAAATATTTAATTATATATATTCCAAAAACTCTGTTTGTGAAATATTAAAGAATTCCCCTCACTTTTCCAATATAAAAGCACCCAATATCCCACTTTTATTCACTCAAAACACCAGGAGAACATCCATTATCTGCCCAAATATCTCTATAATACTCTCAATTCACCCCAAGCTCCCATGAATCCTATCTCAAGCCTCTCCCAGGCCTTTAGGATCACACTTCCAAGTAAGAGATTTCTTCCTTTCTCATTTTTGTCCATATTTAATTATGTTGTTATTCACTTTTCTTTTCAATTAAAATTTTTGTGGTATGATTTATCACCTCCCCTATATAGCCGTCCTTATATTTGAATGATTATAGACCCCTTTTCTCTCATTAATGCCTCCCATGTATACCTGTTACTATGCTGAAATTCTGTAAGGGTTTCTGTCTCCTCATTTACATTCAATCAATTCTTTTATATTACGCATCCAAATTCCAATTCATATATTGGGACATGTATCCATCTAACCACTTTATATTACATTTCATGTACATATGATTATCTATATGTACCTCTCATAAACCATTTTTATGAATTCTTATGTCACGCTGTTATGCTGCGAAAATTGCACTGCGATTTTCAAATCCAAAATCATTGTGTAGTGAATACAATGCCCATTTCTCAATCATGGATATTAACCTTTATGAACATTAAAATATTGATTAGATAGTTTCATTTATTTATTCCTCAATCCATTATCATGTAATATATAATTATGTTTAATAATTCCATGTTGCATGATCCATGTGGCACACTTATGCATAAAATTAAATGATTGAGAAGGTTATGCCCTGATAGTGCTCCAATGCATTTGGTAATGAACAGTATCATGATACGCCATGTGAAATGAGGGTTTAATCATGATAATTAATGTTAAATGAGGGTTTAATCATTTTCCTTGTGTAATTTTTCTTATGCATGACCTCTGGTCATTCCATGCAGTGCAAAGTATGAAGAAATGTTGTGGTCATGTAAAATAAGTTTTCAATAAAGATGTTGTGTTTTCTATACTATGTTTTTATGTAGTGTTCCTAATTTCCCAATACACTAGACCTCTCAATACTTAAATTGAATATTTATATAATAAATCATCTTTATGTGTGTAATAAAGGGAAAGGATTTTATATAAGAGATATTTTTAGATATTTTCTGAAAAAAAAGATTTTTATGTGTGAAAAAAGTGGATAGGAGGATCCCTTTTATAAGTGAGGGGGGGCATGTTTAGAATTTCTTAAAATTTTAAATTCATATATATTAATTTTCATTGAAAAAAAATTAAAATAGATGTAATTAAAATATATGATTATTATGGCCCTAAATTATATCATCCAATAAAAATTTGACAAATTTACAATAGTTTTATACCCTCATATCTTTGTTAAAACCTATGTTATCCCTTTTTACAGTTACAAAGACTTTAATTTTTTTTGCTCATTAGGGGTAATGATAGTTACTCTAAAAAGAAAAATTGGACAATAAAAGATAAATGGTTTATATTTTAATCCATATACCAATAAATTAGATGAATATTATATTTTAATGAATTTTAAATAATTTAATAAAATTTTATTTATTATAAAATATCATTAATGATATTTTTGAAATGAGTCTTCTAATTTGACATTGAAAACCACATGAAAAAAAATTGAAATTAGATTTAATCCTTCTATACATAATTAAAATAATATATTTATCTAAAACAATCGTGGAACATAATAATTCACTCAATTTATATTACTTATAATATTATTAATATCATTTATTTTATTTTTCTATTAATTAAATAAATAAAATATCTACGTTTCATAAGCATTTAAGTTAATTATATATTTTTCTAAAATTATGAAATGAATTACTATGTTGAAATTACTTCATTATGCTCAAAATTATCATTAATATTGATTAACAACATTCTTTTTTTTCATAATGGTATAAATACCATCATCCATTAATAATTAAGATGAAAAAGTTGAGCTTATCAGTTAGTTTTAACAAAGGTTTACCTAGGTTACCGTATTACTATGGTGATGATTTATTACTATTATTACTATTCATTATAACAAAAAAAAAATAAGTTGACCTTATTTGATGATATTAAATTTTATAATTCAGAATACATAATTTATTTTAAAAAATTCATTATTTATAAATATCATAAATTCATTTAATTTGTATCCCATAAAATAGGAAAAAAATTGGATTTTGAAAAGGAAATACCTTTTTAAGTCTAAAAATATTTTTATACCATGATAATATATAATGTTTATTAAGATGTAATTATTGATAATGTTTCAAACTAAAAAACTATTATATTAATTTAGGATCATATTAAAAAAATATAGGGATTATTCAATTAAAATAAATGACATTTTATTAAAATTATTTATTTTTCACAATTCATTGAAAATTCAATATTGTTAGAAAAGTAAAAAAAATTCACCCTAAGATAATTTTTAATTATTTATTTACAAAATTATGTTCATTTCATATAAAAATTATATATGTTTTGTAAATTCATTATAATTTGGATGATTAAAAATGTGAAAAATCAATTTTGATTAAAATTAATTTTTTTAAGAAAAAAATGACATCCCTAAAAATTTAATACTTAAATTATAATAATTAATAAACATATTTTTATATATATTTCATAATGTGTTTATTACTATTCATACCTCCAAATTTAATGTGAAGATTAAAATGGTCATGTTTGAATAATAATATTTTAATAGTATAATGTGTTACTTTATAACTAAGTGTAGTGTGTACTTTAAGTTATCAAAGAAATAAATTTTTTTTAAAGAGAAATACATTATAAAATCAGGAGGTGTTACATTTTTTTTTGAATAAAAATAATTATTTCCTAATTCAATATCATTGTGTATCACATTATTGTGATATTTTTCATGAATCTCATCATGTGTGAATCATCTAAAGTGATTATCTTATGATGTTAATAGTCTTTTGATTTTATCATAGTCAAATATTTTTAGATAAGTATTATTGTGAAATGTATTATAATGATAATTAAATACATATGATTCCAGCATTATTTTCAAGGCATACATTCAAAGTATAGGATCAAGTAATATAAAGGAATGTTTTGTGATCTATATCTCCATTCTGGTTTCTTCTCAGTTTCATGAGTGAATTTTATAGTGAAAAGAATAGAACACATGAATCATTTTCCTCTATTACTCTTTCTAACTTATTATATCTTGAATCATTATTTTAACTAAAGAATCATGATTTTCATTCTTTATCACATAACAAGTATCTTCATTTTCTCTTCTTCATCAAAAATGAATCATAGAAACTCAAGATATAATTCTAAACCATTTGGTTTCTTTTAGTGTTATCCTCACATATATCAAGATAACCTTTAAATAGTTCATTGAAATAGAGTATTACTTTTATAAAAGATCCGAGACAACCTTTCTGATTCCTGAACATTTATGGGGCTTAATATTATTCAATCATCATAATATATTGGTTAGCTTTATATATCCACGTTTTTTCATTGTCACATTTACATATTATCTATTTTATTAGAGTTAATTTTACACATGTACTGTACTTAATAGTACCCATATTTATCTTTCATTAACATATATTAACCTCTATAAAGGTATCCAGTTACATTTATACAGTTTCTTATCTCCCTCAAATCAACTCTTACCACCTCACATATAATCATATCCTCTTTAACAAAAATAATGTGATTCTCAAAAAATTTAAAAATCCTTAAATGATAATCCTAAAAAATTATCATAGATTTTAATAGTTTCTAACATTAATAATATTTATATGTATTTAATACTATTTAAGGAAACCATTTCATAAATTAAATGTTCTATATTCTCTTTTAAATATAGCTGGTTCCATTTGTTTCTCACCCTATTTCTCTTAGAAATGTACTTGTGTTATTTGATAGACTATCACCTTATTATCTAGTAGAATGAAAAATACTCACACCCCAATGCAGTTCAGGGTGGAATGGGTGTGTGGTCTGAAGTTAGAATTTCAACATTCCAATAATGGTGGTGAGTACCCAAGATTCCACTTTTGGAACTTCAGTAAAGAAAATGGAGTAATTCATTAGAATATGGTTCTTAGAGCTTCGTAGAATAATCGAGTGGTTGATAGAAATAATTATCTATAGATTGAAAAGGATAAAAAGTATGAGGATACTGTTTGGAATGTACATGTGAATTTAGGTAGTGGAACTCAATACAAAGATATATATCATACTGAGACGTTCAACATCAAAAGTAGTTTAATAACATCTAGAGGAGTTATGGTCTAGTAAATTATAATAAAATAAACACTATAATGTTTTTGGAAGTTTTAAATACATTTATATTGTTTCTAATAATAGGGATAATCATTATAATTTGTCTAAAGTAATTTTATTCAATGTGTATTCTGATGAAAAATTTAGTTACCATCTATGAGGTGAAGACAATATATTGTTCAACATGATAAGAGATATTCAATTCAATTATGGTGTCATATGGAAGGAAAAAACAATGAAAATGTAGAATTTTAATGGAAAAAATTAAATATTGAATACCAAGTTGATCAGACTGAGAGTACCAAATAGTCAAAAGATCTATAGAAATCAGATAGAAGCATAAGAATTATAGTGGTGAGATCATCAAAATATATTCCAAAAATTTCAATAATTTATAAGTATTGATTAGTAGAACCATATGTTAGTACTACAAATGATAGAGTTTTGTTGAGCATTACAGAATAAGAAACCGAGTTGAGGAGATCAACTAGTGTCTGAAACCATGTTTAGAGATTGGGGATGGATATAAACATTATTCCTTTAGTGGATAAAGTATATCAAGAGATAACTAAAGTGGAATCTACACTTAGTTAGTCTAAATAATGGAAGTTTGAAATTAATGAAAAAATAAAACCATTAAAAGTCAATAGAACATAGTAAATAACTTTAATAATAAAAGGGAGTGAGGATATTGAAAACAAGTGGGTATTTCTGATGAAATAAGATGATGATTGAAATTAAATGTCTGAGTCTTGTCTTGTTGAAGATGGATTTCAACAGAAGGAAGGAATTGGATTCCTAATCATTTTATCACCAGTAGTTTAACAGAAAACTATCTAGATAATATTGATTATGCTGGCATTGTAAGATATGTACCACGAACATATGCATGTAATGATGGTATACCTTCATGTATTTTTGGAGGAAGAAATTTTCACATGGTAAAGAATAGGTTTTAGGTAATATGAAAACCATATTTGGAATAAAAATTTATAAAAAATATATTTATCTATTGAAGAATGAACTGTGAAAATTTAATTTGAAATTCAATTCATTTATGTTTGACTGGGGTCTTAACAATTTTAATGAAGATAATTGTTGTTTTCTAATGAAAATGGATGGCAAATCATTTGTGAAGTCCAATGTAATGTTAATATAAATCATTTTCATTAATTTTCTATATGTGAATAACAAGATCTCCTACTATTTTCTGCATAACTAGCACCCTTCTAAGACATATCATAAATAATTCCTTTATTTGTAAATTTGGGAATGGAAACCTAGGAAAATGTGATATAATATTCTTAATAATTGAAAATTAGGGATATTTCAATGATCACTTAAACATGAAATGAGAATAATTGTATGAGAGAATTATCACGACATTTTAAAAAAAATCCCTGCAAACCATATGAACATAATCAATAGTCATGGAATAATTCCTAGTAGTTTACAAGAAAAGAATTATAATGGAATCATAGAACATGATACATGGGAACTTAAAATTCTCCTAAAATTATGTTTTGACATACAAATAATCATGGAAAATAATTTCCACATTAGTTAGGGCCAACAAACATGACTATAATAGTAGATAAGGTTCACTCCCCAAACCATCATTGTAATCAGTGTTCACTCCCAAGATTATCATAGTGGAATTGATTTTCACCCCAAACCATCATAATAGTCAAGGTTTGGTCACATTAATATCATATTATACAGAGTCCAATAATGAAATGGGTTCACTACCCTTTTTATTCCTGTTTCTATCATGACATATCCTTCTTTACCAAATGCATTGGAGAAATATACAATTCCATTCCAACCTATGAAATAATTAAAATCATACATATGTGTTACATAATAAAATAAAATACCAATCATGTTATAACCCTATAAATATAAATGGTTTTCATAAAACATTAATCATAGAATATCACATTTAAAATAAATGGGTTTTATAAAAATTTCATTATTGAATAACTCATAAAAAATGAACAGTTTTCATAATCATTTCATCATAACATAAACCATATAAAAAGGAAGATGTTTCATAAATATGTTTTCATCATAATCATAATCCAAAAATAAAATATATAAGGATGGTATCATTGGAACATATTCCTAAAAAAATATATAACAAAAAATGATTTCCTCATAGATAAAAAATACCTTTAAAATATGAGTTGGATTATTTCATGTGGAAAATAGAATTTTATCTTTCAATTAACTTACTTAAAATCTAAAAATTTACTAAATATTTAAGAAGAAAAATTAATATTATAATAACATTGAAATATTTTAGAAGTGTCTTTGAATAATTGGATATTTATGATAGAGTAAAATTAAACTCCTATCATATACATTATGAAAATATTACTTTTAATTTCCATTAATAATTCAAAAGAATTTCATTCAGAAAATGATAAGAAGATTCATTTTAATCTATTTTTTAAAAATAAATAATCATTAAAAATTAATTAAAAAATAATATAATAGTAGTAATAAATATTTAAATCAGTATAGTGAATACAATAACATGTAAGAAAAAAGACCTTAGGCCGAATATATAGATAAAGTTGATTTTTCATAAAAAAACGTTGTCCCACTCTTGTGTACATAATGAGAGTAAAATAAAATGGAAACATTTATTCTCTAGAAATAACATGAGGATAATAAAATTCATGTTTTTACTGAGATATATATCCCAATATTTCGCCATTGGAATCATAATCATAAATAATACTGACAAATAGTGAGATTGTAACATAAAACCCTAACCACTTTAGTATCTTTTGTATGAGAAGATCCATAAAAGAATGATAATAATAAAATATTTATATCCAATAATTTCTAAGATATTAATCTTATAAAATTAACGGTTAGTATATACACCATAGAAAATAGACAAATTGTGAAAATGGAATGCGTCCTAGTGAAATAAAAGTGAGAAGAAAATATCTTTAGTCGGGTCTCATTTCTTTCATATGAGTTTGAACCTCCATTATAATAAATATAAATTTATTATAAATATAATAGAAAACTAAAATCTTATATATCATATCATATATGATTTTATTATTACCTTTTATCACCACTTTAATTATAATTATTTATTAAAATCCATATTTTAGGTATTGACTACTTCATTTTTCATGTATGTTTTGGTTTCACAGTTTTTCTCCTTATACATTGATCATTTTTTCATAATATTTATAATATTAATATATATATATATTATATTTTTTTACATTAACCCATAAAATTTAGAGATAATAAATTAATTACATCATTTGTGGGGACAGTAGGTTGTATGCATGGATGATTATTGATTCCATTTTCTTGATTGGTGGAATGAAAGAAATGTAAATAATATTTCAAATTTAAATAACAAATTTTATATCATATATATGACTCATATTAATTAAATATATTCTTATTATTATTCATTTAAAAATAAATTAAATACAAATTCCATTGCTATATTGAGGCGGTATTCCACATTTATGCATGAATGTCGTTATCATTTTCTAATAGATTGAATGGATAAAAGGTATATGCGATATTACAATTAAAAAATTATAAATATTTCATAAATTATATATATATATATATATATATTATGTCCATCATTATATCCATTTATGATAGGTACTTAAGGAAAAATATTACATCGGTTCGCAAGGTGGTTTCCCGTCGTATACATAATCACTGGTTTAATTTCCCATTTGACTGAATTGGAGACAAATATAGGTTATTACATTAACATAATAACATAATATTGTATTATAAATACTAATATCTTTATATCATATTTTCTCAATATATTTTTGTGAGGTGGAAGAATGAATAAAATATAAACACTCGTTTAGGTACAATAAATCTTCTTTCGGAGAACCTTTTAGGGTTCTAACAAAAAAATTCCTAGAAGGGTTCTATATTAAAACCAAAGACTATATGATGTGTGACTGTATTAAATTATGTTATTTTGGAAGATATTTATGAACCAAAATTATTTTTATGCTTGAAGAAAAGATATGAAGTTGTTCCCTTTTATAAGCCCGGGGAGAGGCAGTTTTGTAAATTTTTATAGTATTAAATTAATATAAATTAATATTCATATTCAAATGAATCCAAATGTACAATATTGTTGTAATATATTATTTTTATTATATTTCACGTCAAATAATAAAAATTTTACTATTTTAGGTGATTTTTATCAAACTTATATTTTTGTTTTAACCCATTTTAACCCTTTTTGGTAATTCGAGTGGTAGAAATGTTTTTACACTTAAGGCACCAAGAATATTTCTATAAATAGAGAAATAGTGTATAAGTAGACCATGGTTGATATTATTAACGATTTTATATTCACTTGGCCTAATTTTATATTTTTATTAATTTTGAATCAGTTAATAAAACATTTATTATTATAAAATATCATTAATATAATTTTTTACACGATTCATTTAATTTCACTTTAAAAACATCAATAAAAATATTGAATTTGAATCTATACCTTAACACGTCCTTAATATGTTATTATTATTTAATTTATTTTTGAAACACAATAATTATTCAAATTACAATAATTCTAATATTTCTAGAATAATTTATTTTTTTTCTTTTTAATTACATAATTATTATGTCTGTGTTGTGTAAGAATTTAATTTAATTATGTCACTAAAAATAGTAGAGGTAAATTATCATCATGAAATTAAATTAATTATTATGAAAATAATAATTACAATTTATCGATAACTTTCTTTATTTTTCTATGTGAACACATAAGATTTTTCTAAAAGTAATAGAGCCACATTTTGTCCTTTTCTATACATAAATTATTATTGAGGTTATAATCATTTAAATATGGACAAAAGTAATATATTGAAAGCTTGGATTATTATGGACTATATTTCGTAATCGTGTAAAATTAAGGAAAGTGCTAGGGTTTCCTTCTTTTCCTTATTAAAATATATTTACTCTTTCACAACCCATTTTACCATTAGTGTGGTATCAAATATTTATTATGGTAACTATTCATAATGAAAAAAATAAAAGGAAACTATTTACCAAATTTGTACCTCCTCATTCCAATTATTAAATCCATTTTCAAAAATTCAAAACCATTGAATGGGTTAATTTAATTTAAAAATAAACCCCAAAACATGATTAAAAGAGGTTTCCTAGGAAGATTCATTTTTTAAGAAATAGATGGTCTTATATGAACTCTATAACTAGAAATTATCATTATATGAATTTAAATTAATATATATAGATATATATTCCAAATATTTCATTTAAATCATTCCTTATTATTTTTTATATTAATTAATTAAAATATATAAATTTATGCACTTAAAAATAGTTTTCAGGAAATTGTGTTTTTAACCATAAAAATAAACATATAAAAAATTCAAGAAAATTATGGAATCAAAATAAATATATTATATTATTTTTAATAGAATATTTCTAATTTAAATTTATGTCCAAATAAAATATATAAGAAACTTTTAAATATCTTTATTAATGTAATAATATGAAAATATTTTAATGTTTGGTTATTTCCTCTATTCAATAGAACATCAATAATTTCAGAAAAACAGGGAAAAATTATCATAACGAACCAAGCTGGAATACCATCTAAACCTGTACCTGAGCCGATTCTCCACTAACCCAATGAGTGTTCCAAATCTCTATGGGATGGAGACAAGCATGGAGACATCCATAAATAACAATTAGGAATAATTTAACCCTCAAATTATTAAAACAATAGAGTAAAATGAATAAAAATCATCAGATATGTATCAATTGATATATACATATCACGTACAAGAAGACTCTAAGATAAGTGAAAATAGAATATAATAACCAAAAACTATCTTTGGGTGGTCCATGACCACCCACCATGTCCCAATTCACCCACCCTTAGTCACCCAAACCTGAAACCACATGGCAAGGTGAGAGAACGAACACCTTCTATAAGATAATAAAGGGTTTAAAACACCAAATGGTACAAGTAGGGTGTGAGCAACAGAGACCAACGAGGTTACACAAAAAATTCAATGAAATTAAATTATAAGGAAATTCAAATATTCTATAAGAGGATTACAAATAAGAGGATGTGATTAATAGTTTGAAAAAATTAAACACGTAAAAAACATTTATCATACTAAACATGTAAAACCTTCCATTTCACCATTTTGAAAAACAAAAATTTATTAAAATTATTTGAAAACCATTTCACAAGAAAAATATATATAATCAAGAAAGATGTTAATATGGACCTAATATGTAATTATGAACAAGAGTCAATAGAATTAATTTATGGTGCATAATAAAAATAAATAAAGATATCAACGAAACTCTAGTACCAAATAGTGACAATGAACACTGTCATTTATCAAGATCAAGTATATGGATGTTGTGGGTACATCCTAGGTATGATAGTGATTCTAACTCTATATATAGATAATAAAATCATCATGACTAGTTTTTCAGATTATATCTAGTCTCACGAGTCTAAAGCAAACGAGTTCCATGCACAACCGCTTTCATGGTCGTAGGTCAATAGCCAGAACCTTTCGTATTCTATATGAATCCATAGAATGGTTTTTTCCACTAGTGAGACATTTATCTTGTTCATCTCATCTAACTATACATGTTCCCATGACTAGTCAAAAGAAGGGAGTCATATTTTCAAGTTGTAAGGATAATTATGGGGATTCTTCTCAACATCAATAAATGGAACTATCCCTCAAATAACATCCCACATTCACCCCCAATTCCCTCAAATTAAATAATCCCTTTTTAAACACAGAATTATGGGAAGTAAAAGAATGAATAAAGTTTGATAAATGGATTATTAAAAGATAGGATCATCATAAAGTGATTGAAGGGATATCAATAATCATAAATTCAATTCAAATCCTTTTAAATAATTAAACATTCAAAAATGGTAACCCTACCCACTCCTTTTCTAACACCATCATTATAATTCCAAATTGGCCATTAAAATAATAATTTACTTCAAATAATCCGAAATGAATTTAATGTAATAATTTCAATTATAAATGAATTGAATACACTTCCAAACATGGTTTTACACCCTCTTTCCATGTGAATAAATAATTTATTTCAAATAACCCAGGAATACCAATTTCACAAAAAGTTAAAAATCATTCAAATGGTATTCATGGTCATTTTATAAATTCAAGGATTTTAAAATATTTAAAAAAATTAAATAGTTTGATTCATCTAATTCAAATCATGTAAGTTCTTCTAATAAATCAAAACTCAATCCAAATAAATCAATTTTACCAAAATATCCTTTTAAATATCATTAAATATAAATCTAAACAAACATGGAATTTAAAATATATATAAAACGATGAGAAATATCGTGATTGTAGCCACTAAATTCATTCCATGTTCAATTAAATTGAAAATTGGTCAAATAATATTTTATGGGGAATTAAATTAAAATAATCCATTGAACATGTGTTAGAAATTATGAAACATGTACCTATGAGTTTATCTAGAAAAACTGAAGTAAATAATGAAGTAAATGATTAGAAACACCTACATGGAAATTATGGAATCCAACTATAAAAAATCTGAGATGGGTTTCCTTTGATGGGGATCACCAGATAAAAGATGATAGGTCTATAAAAAAGATAGAGGATATCCTAGATCCACAATTCAACAACAATCAATCAAGATCCCACAATACATAAGGATTTCAAATCCTTTTGGAAGAATAAATAAATTGAAATAGGTAGATCCAAGAAAATAAGAGAATAATTCAATGAAAGAATATATAGACTCTTTGATTGCCACATTGATCCACCAAGGGATGAGTTTTGGGTATACAAAATGCTGGTGGAGTGATCCCAAAAGCCTAAGGATTGGATTATGATTTACTGGGGGAGTTTAGGGTTGATTATAGGGGTTTGGAGTGTTGAATTAAAATTTTTATAACATTAATTACTATACCCATAGTCTCCTACTCTAAGTCACATTGTTACTAATAACCATGTGCAAACAGTGCAATAGGCTGCACACATTGTTTATAACCTAGGAAAACCATGCACAAACCATGCAGTAGGTTTCACACTTTTTTTAAACAATCCACAAACTATATAAAAGGATGAACAATTTTTTAAAACCACGTGAAAACCATGTAAAGGTCCAGAATATTTAAAAAATGGTCATGTAAAATATCAAAAACAACTCAAAAAGAGATCCAATCTTTGGGTACTCAAAATGATGGGTAAAAACACATAAAAAAGTAATGGAATGTTATAACCTCCCCACTATTTTACTTTCCATCCCTAGAAACCATATCATCTTAAATATAGATTATGTTGACACAACATGAAATAACTCACTCATCTTGTGAGGTGGAAGGTCTGTGGTCCAGAATAGAGACTCACCCAAAGGATAACAATTCCCACAATTCCACAATTAAAACACCAAGATCATCACATGTCAATAAACAATAGAAACACTACAGACCTGACATTGGTCTCCCCATTATTTAAAGAATCACCAAAATGGTGTAACATAAGAAAAGAACATATTGTAGACCCAATGAAGAGACTTTAACCACTCACTACAGGGAAGGATCTAAGATCAAGAATCCACAAGAAAGGAAAAGAACTAAAACAAATTTCTACCATGGTTATGTACCCAATGGTAACCTCAAATTTTTCAAACTGTGGCTCATACCTCAATGATATCATCAAATCAAATGCTAGTACTATCAGGTGCTTGTTCCATCAAAAATCCAAATCATTATAGTTACCTAAGTACATCCCCAAGGTCTATCTGAGTACAACTGGATAAAGCTCAAAAATCAATGTCAGTGCACAATGGGACACTACACTCTCATAAGGGAGATCATCCAATATATCAAAATTTAGCTCTAACCATCAAGTCCAAATAAAATAAACACCAAGGAGAAATAAATGAGATATAAAGAAATGAAGACAGTATTACATCGTCAATAAAAAAATGACCAAAACCATGTTCCAAAAGATGTCATTCACAATGATCTCAAGACAAAAAGTTTCCAAAAATAGAAAATCCATAAGAAGGAAAAATTCAAATTGTTTCCATATCCACATAGAAAATAATGATGGATCAACATTAACAATATTTTATAACATACAACTGACCACAAAAAGATCCTTCATTATGTGTAAAGATACACTCCAAGGCCTAAGGATGGATCATGATTATCATCATGCATATTCTTCCCCATACCCAGATACTAATATTCTTGACTAAGGTTTCTCTTTCCTATAGAAGAACGTATACAACCTCTAAAGGTGACCACAATGGACACTCCATCCACAAAAATTTGGGGGAATTAGAGAATGGCCGGTTAGAATTACCAGGTTCTCCACTCTATAAGCACATAAGGGGATTCTTCTTTTTTCGAGAAGGATTTCCATTATGAATTGCCAAATAAGGATTATTACCTTCACAATGTTTCAATATCTCCACTTCATATTAGAAATCATTATCAACCGTCTTCTAATAATAAATAGACCTGACTATAGGCATTGAAATTGCAAGGCCTAGGTAAAGACCTTTTCTAAAAGATATTGTGTTACTATAATCATCACCAACAATACTAGGTATGAATCATTGAAAAATGAGAATTAATTTGAATAATATTCAACTGATAGATCTTCTGGACCAAAACCCAAGAACTCAATAAATTTCCCCTTCCTCAAATCCTTAGGATACTGCCACCATGTTAAGGATGACTTGAAGGATTCTGAATAAATTGATTCAAACATACCAAGGGAAATCACAACTACCCACCACTCTTATATAGGTCCATAAAACAAGGATTTTATAGACATGACCTTCACAAATTCATGAGTCATAAGATAATCAAATATCCAATCAACTTTTTCAAAGAAAATAACTACATTAGGAGAACCTTATTCACCTTTATAAGAAGGTAGATGAAAATATCTGAATTCAAGGATGGGGTTCAATGGCTGGAAGGTCTCTGCCTCCACCACTCGATATGGATGTTGGGTAGAGTTGTTGACAATAGATTCAAATTCTAGAAGACATGAAGAACTACCCCGAGGAATGGACCATTGTACCAACATTATATCTTTCAGAAATGACTTTTTGGGTGAAATTTGTGTACATTAAAAAACACTGTCATATAAACCCAGGAATCAGAGAACACTAAAAAAGATAATATAATATTTTATTCAAATAAACAACCAATTTTAATAAAAAATTTATTTATTTCAAAATGCACAATTTCTTACCATTTATACAACATTACTCTTTACTTTAAAAATGATTAATATTGTTATAAATCATTCACAATTTCAAAAACCCATAACCAAAAATTTAAAAATGATTCCATGGTTTCAAAATCATTAACCCCTTTTCCAATTAACAAAACTATTTCCATTTAAATTGATTACAAACTGAAATTTATTCTTGAAAAATTATTTTACCACATCACAAAATAGTTTCAGATAATTAGTTTTCCAAACCAAACATTTCATAAAAAAAACTCTTTAGTAATTGAAAACATTTATTAAAGAACATACCAAACCTTGTTTTAAGGAACAATTTCGTTTTCACAAGGTATTTTCAATTATTAACAATCGATAAAATTTGAAACAACCAATCAAGATCATGAAATAACCTACATCCATAACCCACATAACCAACCTATAATAAGTGAAGTCACTTGTATGAAAATATATATGGTTTCAAGTTTATAACCATGTTATAAGTAAAAAAGTCTTGGTAATATGGGCCAGTAAATAACACACCTACCTCGAAACTATTTATGGATGGATTTGCAAATTATCCACACTGATTTAACATAGTTTACCAGACCATGAAAACGTGGTGCCACTATGGTCATCCTTTTATTTTGGTTAAAAAAATCATAATAGACTCCCCAAATCAATGATATTTTCATTAGGAATCTACATAAAAGTTATCATCAGAAAACCGATAACTCACAAGAAAGACTAGAGTCCCAATATCCATGGTAACTTAAGTCTCATCATAACGGGGAGATTATTAAGAACCGGCTCACAAACTACTTCTTGAGTCCAGACACATTCTTGATATCTTTTCTAACATGATTCACTCCAAATGACATAAGGATTTTAAATTAAATTATTTTCCTTTTAGTAATGACTATCTTTAATACTATTTGTAACGAAGTAACCCGGAATACCATCTAAACCAGCACCTAAACTGATTCACCACTAACCCAAAGTGGATTTCTAATATCCAAAGGATGGATAAAAGAACATTGGAATAAAAAATTAACCATTTGGAACTATTTCTACCTCAATTTATTACAATAACAGTGTAAAATTTTAAAAAATAAATAGATATATATCAATCGGTATATACATATCAAGTATAAGGAGACACTATGAAAATTGAAAATGAGACTTAACAACCAAAAACCATCTCTTAGTGGTCCACATCCACCTTCCTTTTTCCAAATCACCCACCCTTGGTCACCCTAACACCAAATCATGGAGTACAACGAGATCACAAACACCTGCTATAAGATACTAATGTTTTGTAAACACTAAAAGGTACAAGTTGGGTGTGAGATAAAGAGGCCAATAAAATTCCACCAACTATTATATGCTATTAAATTCATAAAGAAAGTAAAATATACAAAAATGGGATTACAAATAATATAGTATAAGGTTTATTTTTTAAAAAATTAAATATTTAAAAATCATTTATTAAACTAACCCTAAAAAACATTCCATTTCACCATTTTAAGACAGAACATTTTCTTGAAAAGTGTTGAAAACAATTCAAGAATATAAAGGCAGATAATGAAGAAATATGAGAATACAAACCTAATTAATAGAAAATGAATAAGATTCAATATAACAATTTCATTGTGCACAATAATAATAAATGAAGCAAGTAAGGAAACCCCTGTGCCAAATAGTGAAAATGAAAACTATCATGTATCAAGATCAAGTATATAGATTTCATGGGTACAACCTAGGTATGATAGTGAGTCTAACACATAATATCTAATCAAATCAATGTGACTAATTATTGATCCTACATCTAGTCTCATGGGTCTAAAAAAAACTATTTTCACACACACTCACTTTCCAGGCTATAAGTCCATAGCCTGGACCATTCACATTCTCTATAAATCAACTAGAATGGCGAGATTTAAGTAGGGAAACATATATATAGGTCATCGTATATTAATATATAGGATACCGGTACTAGTAAAAATAAGTGAGTTATACTTTCAAGTTACAAGGATCTCCATTGGGATCCTTAACAATATCAATAATGGGAATTGGTCCTCAAATAACATCCCACCCTCACCCCAATTCCTTTAATGTATATAATATATTTTTCAAGACCAAAAAATGGGAAGTAAAAGATTCAATAAAGTAACATAAATGTAATATTACAATATAGGATCATCATAAAGTGCTAACCGAGCTTTCAATAATCATCAATTCAATTCAAATCCTTTTAAATAATTTAAAATAAAAAAATTGTAACCCTACTTGATCCCTTTCCCAAATCATCATTATAGTGCCAAATGGTCCTTTAAAACAATTATTTACTTCAAAGAACCCCTAAATTGTTTAATTAATTAATTAAATTTTTTAATGGATTGAATACATTTCAAAAACATGTGTTTGCACCCTCTTTCCATGCAAATAAATCATTTATTTCAAATATCCCAAGAATACCCATTTCAAAAAAGGTCAAAATCAGTCAAAGGGGATTGTTGGTATTTTAATAAATTTGAGCCTTTGATACTATTTATAAAAAATTAAATTGTTCAATTTATTTAATCCAAGTCATTGACATGCATTTAACAAATAAAATCCTGGTCCAATGCCCTTAATTTCACTAAAACATAAATTAAAAGCTATTTAAAAAACTCCAAAAAAACCTGGCATTTAAATAATATATAAAAATGCGAGAAATTTCATGAATATATCCATTAAATTTATTCCATGTTCAATTCAAAGTTATCTTTTTCAAAGAAACTTGTATGAGGAATTATATAAAAAATTTACATAGAACATGTGATTGGAATTATAAAATATGTACCTTTGAGTTTATCCAATAACAATGAATTAAAAAAGGAAGGAAAATTGCAGAAAATTATACACGTAAATTATGAAATGTAACCACAAAAAATACTATATGGGTTTCCTTTTGATGGAGACCACCAGATCTAAGAAAATAGACCCTAAAAGAAGATAGATGATATCATAGATATATAATTCCACATCAATAAATGAATAACCAATAAAACCTAAATCTTGTACAACCTTTAGGAAGAATAAATAAAGATAATAAAGGAGATCAAAGAAAATATGATAACAACTCACTGAATGAGAAGATCTCCGCTTTGATTGACACTTCGTTTTTCCAAGAGATGAGGTTTGGGGAGAAAACATGCAGCCGTAGGCCTCCCAAATTCATAATTGTTGGATTATGATTGAGTTGGAGGAGAATAAAGTTGATTAGCAGGGGTCTGAGACTTTAATTTCAACTTTCAGAACATTAATTATCATTCTCATAGTTTTCTAGTCCAGTACATATGGTTTGTACTAACAATTCTCAAATTCTGCAATAGGTTTCACACTTTGTTTAAACGATATAAAAACCATGCTGCAATTTCACACATTGTTTAAACCTTTCAAAACCCATGCAGTGGGATGAAAACTTTTATTAAAATATGTGAAATACCATGTGAAAACCACGCAAAGGAATAGAAACCATCCAAAAGGGTCGGGTAAAATATAGAAAACAACCCACAAAGAGATCCAATCTTTGGGTACTCAAATAAATGTGTCAAAACACCTAAAAAATTGTAATGTTACATTTATCATAAGATAAATATTCTTAGATGATTCCAAAAATGAAGTTAATTTTATCAAATATTTTTTAAAAAAAATTCCTAAAATAATTATAACATTTTATCGTAGAAAAATAATAATAATAATTTGATGAAACAGAATTATTGATGCAAAATATTTATAAATTGAAAATATATTTCTTATTTACTATGAATTTATAAATACATTTATATTTATTAATATATTTAAATAAATTTCATAAATCAAATAATCATATTCATATCTACAAATTTAATGGCTATGTTAAAATGGTCATATTTAAATAATTATATTTAATTATTCTTATATGATATGTGTTTCATGTCATATAATCTATAAAAAATTATTTTTTTCTAAAATAATTCTAGTGTTAAATTATAATTCTCACGCGCTTAGCAAATTGCATCCTCATAGCTTAAAAATGATCTCAGTAAAAAATGTTTTCCATATGAGAAAACATATTTTGAAAGCACCCATCCTCAAAATGTTTAATAAATCATCCTCATGATGACAGAAAAAGAGAAGTATGACGTTCATATAAAATAACACATATCTTGGTATCCTTGTAAGATAATATTAGTGGATAGTGAAATTATAGACCTGGAAGAAAATTGTATTTTCGGAATAATAATGGATATTTAAGTGAAAATTGATAAAAATAATGAGAATGGTTGTGAGAATGTTAATGACCACAAATCTATAATCTAAAGAGATTTAAAAAAGACTATAAGTTCAGATAAATGATCATAAATGGAATGAATTTTTGTTTCAAGGGCCCTTTTCATGGTTTTGAGGAATTTTATTTACCATCTAGACAAATAACATAGGGAAATATACTAACTAGATAAGTATAATTTCTTCCATTAACAAATTTACACCAAAATATCATTATTTCCCAACTAAAGAGAATTTAGGACCATTTTTTCATATATGTGGAACTAAGATTAATTTTTAATAGATCACAAGATCTATCAAATAATTAAAAGTGTTTAAAATTGTCTCAAAATATTTATAAAAATCAAATTGGTTCTAACAATGTTACAAAAGCCTTAATCTATAAAACCACAATAGTAGAAACCATTGTTCTACAAAATGCATTCCATAAGTATTTATCCTGAATACCCTTCAAAAATACATCTACCCAAATTCAAAATCCAAAAATTTATGAAGAAGGTCAGCAAATTTCAAAAATCAACTTAACATTAATCTCCTAAACATCAAAAAGTAATAGTTTATATCCCATAACAAATATTTAAAAACCTTGATCACTATAAAACCTCATTGTAAAGATAAATTATTCAAAAAATCAACTATATCTGAAATCCATAAATAAAATTTGATATTATAAAATATATTCCACGAATATGAAAATGAATTATACTATATCATAAATTACATTTTCATCAAATCACTAATCATTTTTAAGTACAATAATATATTATAATTTACATCAACAATTTCAATCATCTTCTTGTCCTAACTAAGAATTATTACTTCAATATATTACACATATTATGGGTTATCATTCCCCCAATATTTTTTTCCATAAAATATTATCTTACTTGTAAATCACTTTTATAGCTGATTAATACCATTCAACCCATTCTTTTAATCCTTAATGTAAAAATATTTTAGAATAATTCATAGATGTTTCTTGATTCTTATAATCAAAATATTATTAATATAACACTTCTGTAACATAATTCTAAAAATCCATTATTTATTATGATTTTATCGGGGTGTTCTCGTGCATCTGCATATGGAATACATTCATTGGCTTTCCTTATTGCCCTTTATTCCCACATTAAAAATGTGATCATATTTCATCACATCCAATGGTGATGTATTATCCTTGACTGAAATGGGATGATTGGATGGAGTCTCCCCTTTCAATGTATTCCTCCTTGGAACTCGTTTCTTAGCCTAGGTCTCCCATATAGTGTTAAGTCATGTTTGTGGAAATAATTCCTGGCACCATCTCATTGTGTACACTGGTTAATTACATTGATTTTTTCTTGATGTTTTTTCTATCTTGTTAGGGCAACAACATTTGGTCTCAAGTGTATTCATGTTAGGAGTTTCTTTCATGTCTTGATGTTTGTAACATCGGTCTTATATATTCTTCCTCTTTAGAGGGAATCTCAAGGATTCATCTTATGCAAATAACACAAGGCATCATGTATGGATCACAAGGTAGAAACATCATTGTTGTATGATCTCAAAGGATTTTTACCTCATGCATTACATGTTTTTTTTTGAGGTATCAGACATTATAGGTGCATATCTTCCAATGATTTCACCACAAGAATGTCATATTTTTCATGAGGTATGTATTTTCGGTCAAGTCATAAGTTTAACATTTTTTGGATATAAAGTTGATGATCCAGAAACCCCATGGATGCAGATCAAGGAGGGATTTCCCTATGATGGAATATGTCACACTTGGAAGTTTTCCAATGGATGGATCACAATTCCCCATAGTGGAGGATCAGGGATTTATGTCCCAAAATGGATTTATTCCACACCATAAAGGTTGATTGGAACATGGATTGGGGTGGATCAGGGAGGTACATCCCTATAAGGGAGTACCTGATATGTTTACTGACAGATGGATCAGAATTCCCCTTATAGGTGGATCTAGGAGGTGTGTCCTATAAAGGGAATATGTTACACCATGTATTTTTACAAATGAATGTTTCAGAGCACAAATAGAGGATGATCCGGGAGGTGTAACTCAAGAAGGGATGGTTTCACACCGTGATGTTTGACCAGGACACCCCTTTAGGTGGATCATGGAGGTACATACATAAGAAGGGCTCCTCAGTTAACCAATGGATGGATATAAATTCCATATGGAGGCAGATCCCGAAGGTGTGTCTTATAAAGAGAATATTTCAAACCATTAAGGTTCATTAAAACACCCCATGAGGTAGATTAGGGAGGTACATCCCTAAGAGGGAGCATATGAAAGGTTTACTGATGGATGGACCAGAAAGCACTATAGAGGTAGATCCATGTGTTGTGTCCCATAAAGGGAAGATGTCACAACATGAAGGTTTACCGATTGATGGATCAAAACACATGTGGAGGTGGATCGAGGATGTCTTCCCCATAAAGGGAAAATGAAACAGCATGAATGTTGATCCGGAAACCCCTTCAGGTCAATCATGGAGATACATCCCTAGGAGCCCCCCCCTATGTTTTTAATGGATGGATGCAAATGCCCCATGGAGGAAGATCCGGGAGGTGGGTCCCAAAAAGGGAAGATTCTGCACCATGAATTTTTACCAATGGATATATCAGAATGCCCATGGATATGGATCAAAGAGTTATATCCCATAAAGGAAAGATGTAACACCATAAAGTTTGATTAGAATACACCTTTGAGGTGGACCAGGGAGGCACATCACAATGATGGAGCACCAAAGTTTACAATTGGTCTAGATTGAACCTCATAGAGGCATCCAATAATCCATTTTTATTTTAATTGTATCAAAACCCATGTAGTTAGATGTCACGACTTAAGGTCGTGTGATAGGACCAATTCATGAAGTTTAACATTATGTGATAGAGATGCTCATGTCATGTAAGGAGTGTCAATGAATGGTGGGTTTGGGAATATTTGTGAAATCTTCCCTTCACATAATGATTTCTCTTGGTTGGAGTTGGTGTGGGGCTCACTCATTGATCTTCTTGAGAGGCCATAAGGAGACATGGTCTCTCAGGTGAGGGGCATGATCTTTCTGGGTATTTGGTTTGAATTAAACCAGGGTGGATTTTAATATTTTTTTGTACATCATGGAGGATTCCTACATATACTAGTTAGTTGAAAATAAAATACCATGTAGTTTAGAAGGATTGGGTATTAAACATGGAATCATTACCAATTTAATGGATGTTGATGATTAAATCTATGGAGAATCTCCATGAAGGTTAGATATAATTGAGTCTTATACCTTATTAGAGGGCCATGGGGGATTGGGATCATGCATATTTCATGATCTTCACATCCCTTTTAGACCACGTGATCCATGCTCAGTGTGAGAAACTAGAAGAACTAGTTGATTTGAAAATCATGTGATCCCCTTTTTTCCACTGGTGGAAAGGTGTTGGGGTGCTGCTAAGAGAAACATTGTAGTGGGTGGGGCTTATGTGTGGAAGCTCTCTGTGTAATTTAGCATTTCATGTGATTCATACATAAGGAATCATGTGCTTATGCCATATGGTAAGTGGGGATTATGTTGAGGCTTCCCTCAGGGAAAAGGTGTGGGGATTATGTGTGGATGATTCCATGAGTGGGTATGTGTGGGTCCATCCCATTCCAGTTTGAAATGTGGAATATTGTGTTCGCTACATAGGGTAAGACGACATTTTTATGTCATGTTAGAAGGATTTTGTTGTACCATTTAACATTGTTCAACTAGAATGGGAAACTAGGTAGTTTTACATCATGATGATAAGATGTGGGGGGGATCACACCAAACCCCCAGGGATTATGTGACCATAGCTCATTCCCCCTTAGGCAGAGTATGGATTTGGAAATACCATGGTATAATGAATTGAGTATTGGTATCTCACGAGGTCAATGTTATGGTTTTTATGCTGAGAGGAAATAGGGATTGTGGTACCTATGATGAGAAGCAAGAGGTATAGAAATGCATGCATTAGATGAATATGAAAAATCATCAGAGGGGCCATGAAATTGTCGTGCAAATGTTTGTAGGGGTGCGTGTAAGATGTTTACACCTGGTATGGGTGTTTCATGCAATTTTTTCTGGATCATGGTGCTCTAACACAAGGGAAGACCATGGAGTCACAAAGATGGGGTGCGCACAAGATTGGGGTTTTCACGCAATTCTAGGGTTGCACCAACGATTATTATTTTCACACACCTGAGTTATATGAAAATATGTTGGGTGATGATTACTCAATTAATATACCAATCAATCATGGACCCATAGGGAACCTATTGTGAAATAGTACCTACCATGATTGTCCAATGCTATCATGATGTTGTAGAAGATTGGTCTTACGCAAAGTACAATGATCTATATTAATTCAGATGATCACCCTCAATAAAGGGGTAAGATTATATTTATACTCAAGATATTCAGTGATGGATATAGAAGATTATTTTCAAAGAAGAGGCTTTACACGCAGCATCGGGCCTCAGTGTGGCACTTCATCGCATAACATACTTGCTTTGATGTTGCCTTTAGCACAAAATATGGGTTGTCATATGCATCCTTTGATTATTGTTCACAACCCTTATTTCTTTCAAAAAACTACGTTTTCCATCTATTTACCCTTGGTGGAAGGGGTGGAACATCCCATCACCTTTAACACATAATAAATTTGTGCACGGATTGGAGTTTTTTATATAGGCGTAGAATCTTGTGTGTGAAATCCTATGTGATCCCAGAATGGACCTTATGGGTGTGATGAAAGTTTGGTTTGTTCAAACTAACCATTAGGGGATTCAAATGACATTTCATCACCCCCCCTCAGAATTTGAGTTGATAGGACACTAGAAAGTCGGGTTCTAATGAAAATATCGAAAAGATATGTTGATGACAGTAGGTGCATGAATAATTTTTTTCTTTGGTGAGAATGACAATTTTTCATGAACACAAGGTGCTGTTACATGACTATAAAAAGACTAAGGGGTCCCTCAATAGATTAATTTTACATTCCATGAGATAGGATTCTTGCTCATGGGTGTGTAAGCCTTGCATTTTCATGAAGAAAACTAGGATTTGTTCGCTTGTATCACTGAAAACCTCTCTTTTGTGTATTTGATTCTAGGAATAGACCCTCATCTTACATGAATGTTTCCAAAATTTCATGCACTGTCACCTTTTTCACTCTAAACCTTTCTTCTTACACACACCTTCCATGTAAATTTCATACTAATCTTAAATGGATAACCAATAGAACCCAACTAAGATTAAATTCATTGCTACTACTAAGAGATATAAAATGGCCAGAAATCCCTAGATACCTTGAGCTTGGATGGTCATTTAAAATAATAAGGTTGTCATAGCCATGTTGATAGAGGTATATAAGATCTATCCATAAAGAAACTAATCCTATTATGGAATTTTATATTTTTGGATGAGGTTAACATTCTAGATATCAAGGTCAACACACCACAATAATGGTTCACATGTGAGGATGATCTCAATCACTGGAGCATCATTTTTCACAGCCATACTACCAGGGTGGACATGGAAATTTTCTTCTATTCTCTAAATGAACGGAATAGGATAGTCATGGGGGAGGATCCAAAGGTATATGATTTCTCCACCAACTACACCACCATTTTTGAAAGTTGTTTGTTAGATAATATCTTGCAATGACACAATGATTGGGACCTGATATTGGGTAGAAACATTACCAATGAATGGGTGTGGACATACTGGTTATGCTACACCTGCCTATAGTATTGGGTGGAGATAAATAAAATGGGATTGTATGAAGAGGTGTGGATTACACAGTTCCACTTTTACCATCAATGGGAGCTAGTTCTAGATCTACTCAACTAATGATCCCTAGACAAGAACACGCTCCATATTCATCAATGGTAATTCATCATCATTCAGTGGGACATCTACTATATTGGTAGTGTTCTACTATTAGGGTTCCATTATAACGAGTTAATTCTATCATAGAACAACTATATTGATAAGTAACTGGATCCTCTCACAGAAAAATAAATTATGGAGGTGTTGAGGCAGAAGTTAGGTCATGCTCCCTATTTTCATTAGGATATCTTGTTCATTTAATGGTTTAATATGTATTTAAATAATAATACACCTATGAGAATGTTAGGGTGGAGTAATTTGTGCCGAACAACACCATAAGGGAGAAGGCTTGGATCATATTGGTTAATTCTATAAGACATGTAGTTCATTCAGTGGGGATACAGCATGGGGGAGAGTTGGGATACACTAATCTTCTACATTGAGTTTCTCTCATTACTATTGAGAAGTTTATACCTTCAAGCCAGGGACATTCAGTTGGAAATATTACAGGGGATGATGGTGATGGAAACAATTCTGGTGGTTAGTAACAGAATCAACATAGGGGTACCTATGATAGCTCAACTCTACACCCTAATGAGTGATATTGAGAGGCGATGTACAACAAGGAGGATCTGTAGATCATTCCAGTTCTCACATAGTTGTATCCCATCATACCTTGGGGGTTATGAATTACCGAACACTATCATCCCTCCAACTGTAGTAATTTAGTCAGTTCTGTTAAATATTGTTTGGGTCTCGACTATTTCACTTGATGTGGCTAGGATTAAATTTCAAATTGGCAGCCAAAAAAACTTCAAATCCCACCACTTCTCATCTTTTCTCATCCCAATGATTTAAAATATTCAGGGGATATGGTAATAAAAGGAGGACCTACAAAATATTCTTGGGTGGAGTACTGAAGGACAGAATAGAAAAGCCTGTCTATAATGAGCCATATATGCCATCTCGCTTTTCTGAGATGTTTGAGTGCCTCCTGGGAGAAATTAAAAAGATTCTACACGGGATTCCATAAGGGTCTGCACCCCTGTATCCTTATTCATCTTCAGTGTATGTCGTTGGATGTGGGATCATGGTAAAAAATTGTGTTTCCACCAACCAATACTGATGCTAGCCTATCAATAGACAGTGCAAGAAACTGGATGGTATCTTATTTAGAGTCAATCTTGAGGATGTTCATTTTGGTAATAGAGCAAGTGAGAGATAGTTTAGAGAAATGACAAAGCTGGTTGGTTACCACTCAATGGTCAATCCAAGCAATATGGAATGATCAGTTCAATGTTATAGTGGGGAAAATACATGGTGTGGTTGCACCCCCACCTCTTGGAGGATAAAAGTATTAGAAGAGACCTTGGAGGAAATTAATTGTCTCTTATTCTGAGATGAGAATGTGTAAAGAGTATTCTGGGAAGAATCTATGGTACCTTCTATAGTCAGATACTAATGAAATATTTCCCTCTCTCTAGTCTGGATGAAGGACACTGCAAACATCCACATCGATAGAGGACTTGTGGAGAAATATGAAAAGAGAGAGGATCAATCTATTAGATGTTGATCCCATATAGATCACATCCATGGCATGATTCCCCAAATGGTATATATCTCTAACATACATGGATACCTATGAAGTTCAAATGGGGAAGTATGATCCTCCTTCCACCCCGGTGAGGGTGATTCTTGGAATCGATCTAGAATAGGAGGAGACTCAAATTTTTGAAGCCTCATCATCTGAAGAGGAACTGAATGATGAGGAATCATATGACTCCACCAATGAATAATACTAGGGATCATCCTCTGAACAATGTATTCCTTGTGAAAGCATCAAAATTGCGGCCTCCTAAGAAGACCTGGTCGAATTTCTCTAGAAAATAATTAACTTAGTTGACTTACTTGAGCCTTCTCATTTTATTCTAAAAAAACTATAAATGAATTTTTTTTGAAGGTTAATTTATATAGGAAAGGGGGCTCTAATAAAGGGGGTGATGAGGGAATGCTCTGGGGCCTGATCCTGAGGTTGAAGCGGATTTTCGTCTAGTCGAGGAGGTCAAGGTGATTCCCTCAGAGCCCCAGGTCCTCCCAGTTATCTATGGGGGACCATGTACTGAATTTCATATAGTATTAGTCCCTATTGAATATGTTTTATTCCCTGGTCATCTCGTCATTAAAATAATTTTTCCTCAAGGTAAGAATATATTTCGAGTCACTTGTTGTAAGGCCCCGACCATAAACACTACATAATCTGGAGTTTTAGTCAGGAATTTTATTTCATTCAAATTGATGAACTTTTCAAATTTAGAGTTTTAGATAATTATTTTGTAACAAATACATGACAACTAAAATACATCATTTTAGTCACTTATACTCACTATCCATATTTTTCATAAAATAAACCTATTTTAAAATAAAGCATGAATTCTTTTTCTTTACAAAAATCTTCATAACATTCATCCTGACATCCTCCTTCATCTTACCTTTCCATATACCCTGTTAAAAACATTTTAAACTAAGTACGAGCAAAAAAAATATTAGTAAAGGACATAAAATAATGAATGAAATTATAATTCCCTCAATATTTTAAACTCATGAAATCATTTTCACGAAATCATACAGTTTACCCATAAAACATAAAACCTTTATCTTACCTCATGAAATCATAAGATTCCTATAAAATTACATAGAAATTATAAATAATAAATGAAACCTATGGAATCCATATCATTCTTACATTTTAGCTTTCACGTCTACATAGGGATTAACCTACACAGTTGCATTTTTATTACCCATCGCTGTATATTCTCTTAATATCTTAAGAGAACCCCAACCATTTAACTCAGTATTGTTACCTAATGCATTGGAGCGCTATCATGGGCTCACTTTCCTTTGGTTTTGAATTAAACCACCCATACACATAATCAATTCTTACGAACAAAAACATAATTAATCACATAAAAAATGAAATGAAAAAAATGTTTCCACTTTGAAATCACATTTCATTTTTACAAATATGCACACTCCTAAATGAAAGTAAATTATATGAAAATAAAAGTATACACTCGTAATGTAAACATAAAAGCATTATAGTTACATAAAAGTGATAAATTGGGTCCATGATGTGTATGAAAACAGACATTCCTTATTATTGAAATAATCAATCCATTTTTAAACCACAATTAAAACATATAAAAAGTATATTTTAGAACTAATGTGTCCCAAAACAATCTAAAACATTTGAAATGAATTAACATTTTAATACATTCATGTCATAAAAGTAATTCATTAAAACCAATTTTAAAACATGGACATTAATGAGAAATATTTAGAGGAATTAAAATTTAAAACATTTAAAATGATGTTTTAATTAAAGAGTCTCTTACCTTGAGTCTGACTCTTCACGTACAGTTTTTAACTTCCAAAATAAATAAAAATGGTTAATTATTTAATTCCTTGAGTGAAATTTTAAACTTTATTATTCCTTTTATATGACTTATTATCATGTTATAACAATTAATTAATTAATTATATTCACATCGAGCATTTGGTTGATCTATGATACTCGAGTCCAAAATGATTTTGGTTGAAGTCAAAAGTCAATGTTTTAATTATTACATCATATAAAGAATAATATTAATTACATAATAATATGTTTTATAGAAAAATTATACTTTTAAGTCAGTCCATTATTTTTTTTAAAAATGAACTATGTTACAATCATGGAAAAAGTACGTCGTACGTACACATAAGTAACAATCCAATATTTCAATAACCATTTTAGAAATAAGGTATGAATTATTTTGTCTTTCCAAAATGATAATAATATCATTAATATCATACTAATAATTTCAATAAACATATATATATTATCCAACTGATGTGGTGATTAAAAACGAATTGTGTCACTTTTTGGAGGTGATAGCTCACAAGTATGCACGAACAACATTATCATTTTTATTTTCATGGAAAGAAAGAACATAATTGATATATTATTATATTTTAATGATACATAAGTCATAAATATCACATATGAACATTATTTACATAATTATAAACTTTTTTTATATACAGTTATGGAAAATGAAATATATTTGTTCGTGGAGGTGATAATTCACATGTATGCACAAATGATTAATTCATTTCCCATTTTATTGAATAAGATATGGATTTAAGAGATTATATTCACCTAATAACACCTTATTATACTGAGTATACTAGAGTTATTATTTCATAAAGATTTAATAATATTGGAATGAATATGAATAAGAAATAAAACATAAATACTTTATTAAAAACATACCATTCCTTCGGATGATCACCTTTGATTAACTCCGTAACACCTATATGGAGGATGTTATACATACAATAAAGACTCTAGAAAGTAGAGAGGTATTCTAGGTATTTTTTTGGCATATCAGGTCCAAAAAAATGGGTTTTGACATGTAAGTAATATAGATGAATGGGTTATCTTTTATATAAAATGAGAGGGGAACTCTTGGAATTATTCATAGTAATAAATTAATATAAATTAATTTTATATTCCTAATGGATACAAACTAAATTATTAAGAATATAGTATTATTTGGTGTCAAAATCCATTCATACAATTAAAATTATACAAGTTTTTATTATTTATAATCCTTATATATTTTGTTTTAATAGTTATTAATTGTTACCTTGATATTTTGTAATTTACACATTAAGAGTAAATAAAATTACTATAATATTCCAAATGACAAAAAATGAGTCCTTAATTAATTTTGTTGACTTATCACAATAGTCTTCCCATTGGATAGATTATTATGAATGTTATACCATTAAATAAAATATTATATATTTTAAAATCTCATAAATATCAATTTTGATACTATTCAAAAATTGACTTTTAAAAATATCCTAACAACTTCATTCTTTGAAAAAAACTATATTAAATAATCGATAGTATGTCAAAGTCATCATTTATTTGATTCTTCCTTTAAAAAATCAATTACTGCATCGTCATTGTGTCACAATTAAATTTAATTATTTAATATCAAGAAATTATAGATAAACATTTTATCATTAAAATTTATATTTATAAACAAATTAATCCTTTATATAACCATATATTAAAAATTATTTACTTAATAAAAATTTGAGCTTGACGTACTTAAATTATATTCAAATAAAATATACTAAATTTCATATTCTTAAAAAAGTGGCGTAAAAAGTTAATAATTTTTTCCGAAGGTTGATTATTTTTTTAAAAGAACTCATCCAATGAAATTAGAAAAAGTTTTAGGGTAATTTTATAGTATTACAATATTATTTTTATCCTCAACTACATGATTTACCCTTAATCGTGGTAAATAAAATACTAAATATACTATTCACCAAAATTTAAGTTGACCCTGTTAGACCAAAATTTTCTTACTTGATAAAAACATGTGTTTCCAATTTTTAATTTTTTTAGAAAAGTGGCTAAATTAAGTTTAACAATAGTCTAATAGATGTGGCCAGAAGGTAGGTAAAAGACACGTTCAAAATATCAATATTTTTTTATATCTAATTTCAATATCAAATTTATTATAATAAAATACATTGGATTAATACATGTATTATTGGTCTATTTTGGCATTAAAAATAAGTTTACATTTTAGTAATTAATTAAATGAAAAATTACTTTTTATCTACAAAGCTGTATTTTTCACTATTCATCAAAAAATGAAACTTTTCATAAAAATATCACAAAATCACCCTAAAATATTTGATATTAAAAATTAAAAAATTCATTTTGTTTTGAAAAATATAAAATATAAATGATTCAAAAACTATATTTAATATAGGGGCATCATTAAAAGGCTGCAAAACAAAATTTTTTATTAAACAAATATTCTACTTTTTTTCATAAAATTGGATTTCTTCATGTATCATGTATAGAAAACACATAAGAGGAATGTTAAAAATTAAATTAAATAGTATATTTATATATCATTAATATAATACGACAAGAGTTATTTAATAATTTATTGGTATAAAACAAAATTGTTCACACATAAATAGTTTTTCAGAAAAACATATCTTTTATTTATAATTAATTGGTCACCATTGAATTAGTTACAAACACAAACCATATTTTCATAATTTAGTTAATATGGATCATTACCACGATTCTAATTTCTATATGGTAACAACCATATTTAATATTAATTTTTAGTAGTTCAACTGGGATATCATATTTAGTTGCCCATGTGATAACTAGCATATTAATAAGACTTCCACATTAAAGGAAAGAAAATGAAGAATGTTGGTCACCTGAGATAACCCATTATAGGTTTCCCTATAGGAAAACATGAACATGGAAGATAAAACTAAGCATAATATTCTGATGAAGAGTGATAGAAAACATAGTCATGAGAAATTTAACAATCACAAAACAATAAATATAAAATTGGTTAAAAGGTCATTTATTTTATAGTATGAAATGTAAATAGATAAAATTTTTGTTTTAAAATCATTTTTATTGAGTTTTGGATATATTTTACTACTTTAACTAATGACATAAGGAAATATACTTACTTGAAAATTAGATCCTCGTCCATTAATCAAATTCCACTACATACTCTTCTTTTTCTCCCAATGATAAGTATTCATGATGAATTTTTCATGCCTGAAGAACAAGAATCAACTTCTATAGAATCAAATTCTATAGAATCACATAATCCAAAAAATATTAGATATCTTTTTCACCTATCTTGAAACATTAACCAAAGAAGAAACGGTTAGGATAAGATAAGGTAATTCACCGAAAATAATAAACATTTAAATAAATAAAGACTAGTTTTAATATTCAAAATTAAACAGTAATACCCAAAGATCAACATAGATCATTCAAAAAATTACTATTCATAAAATGCATCAAAAATAACCATAACATGTTTTAGCCTCAAATTTTATCTCATTCCTTTCATTTTGTATCCCAAAAATTAAGAACCCATAATTACCTCAAAAATAAATGTCTCCAAAAATACTTTTAGTGACCTATAAATTTCATAACTTAAATCATAAAAAGTTGTTTCTAATACAGTAAACTCATGATAAAACTTAAAATTATAAAATCACGATGATATCCATAGCTCTTATGTAAATATACTAATCTCCAAAGTTGTCTAAATCATACTCTGATACCAACTGTACAGACCTAGCTAGAAACGTTAAATAATATTTATTTTTAGTAATGAATTTAATTTCATTCATATTAAATATATTTTCAAGTTTATAGTTTTATATAATTAGGAAATAACTATTACACTACAAAAAATATTACGATGTAGACACTTCTACTCACTATCCTTTTTTTATAAAATAATACATTTTTAACATGAAACATGAATTTTTTTTTGTAAAAATCCTCACAACATTCATCGTTACATCCTCCTTCATCTTAACCATCCTTTTAACCTATGAAAAAAATTTAAAACTCATAATTAGAACAAAAATCTTATTATGTAACATAAAATAAAGAAATAAACCATTAGACTATGCATATTTTAAACTCATGAAATCATTTTCACAAAATCATACTTTTCACCCATAAATCAAAACCCTTTAGCTTACCTAATGAACTCAAAATATTCCCATAAAACTTCATAGAAATCATAAATCATTATTGTAATTTTTAGAATCCATATCACTCTTACATTGCAGCTTTCATGTTACATAGGTAGTAACCTTCATGGTTACATTTGGAATACCCATTGGAGTGTACTCCCTTAATCTATTAATAGAAACCAAAATGTTTAACTCCATCTCATTACCCAAGGTATTGGAGAGCTATCACGATATCACCCACATATGATTTATCATGGAACCACGAATACACATATTAATTTTTTGAGAACCAAAACAAAATCATAACCCATAAAACAAGAACAAATGTAAAAAAATTCGATTTCCACCATAAAATCACATTTCATTTTTACAAAGCCACACACTCATAAATGAAAACCAATTATTTGAAAAATAAAGTGTAATCTTTTAATGTAAACCAATAAATATTAAAGAGGCATAAAATTATGAAATTAGATTCATGATGTATATGTAAAAAAACATTCCAAGTTATTGAAATAATCAATCATTTTTAAAACACAATTAAAACATTTAAAAAGATTATTTTTCAACAAAAGTGTCCCATAACACCTTGAAATTTTTTTTCTAATTAAAATTTTAAAAAATTCGTGTTTATTTAAATAAATCCTTAAAACCAATTTGAAAACATTGAAATTAATTCTAAAGAGTTTGAAGAATAAATCTATAAAATTTATAAAATGTTGTTTTTGTTGAAGAGTCTCTTACCTTGAGTTTGACTTGCCATGAAAAATATTTATCATTCCAAATAATAATTTTTGGTTAATTATTTACTTATATTTTACATTTTTAATTTTTTTATTAATTTTATATGACTTATTACCATGTTATAATAATTACTTAATTAATTATGTTTACATCATGCATTTTGAAGATATTCGGTACTTGAGTCCAAAATGAATTTGGTATGATATCAATAGTCAAAGTGGTAATTAGTCCATAAACACTAGAAAAATATTTATGACATAATAATAAATTTTATACATCAATTATAAATTTAAATAAAACCATTAATTTTTAATGAAAAATGAACTATGTTACAATTATAGAGACAACAAGTCGTACTTTTGAATGAGTAACATTTCAATTTTTTAATGATAATTTCAGAAAGACGGTCAATATAATTTTATAATTACATAATTATAATAATATACTTAAATTCATATTAATAATTTGAATATACTAATATATATTATCCATGTGATGTAGTGATTAAAAATGAATCACATTGCTTTGTGGAGATGATAGTTCACACATACGCACAAATGACATTATCAATTTTATGTACATGGAATGTAAGAAAATAATTGTTATATTATTATATTATAATGATAAATATGTCATAAATATCAAATATTAACATTAATTACATCATTACACTGATTATTTAGAGACGGATATGGAAAAATAATTATATCGTCTCGTGGAGGTGATAATTCACACGTATGCACAAATGATTAATTCATTTCCTATTTGATGGAATTAGAATCGAAATTAGGTGATGATATTAACATAATAAAATTTTAGTATATTTAAGATATTGGAGTTATTATTTCATCAAGTGGGATGAATATTCTAATTAATCTGAAGAACAAATAAAATAAAAATACTTAATTTAAAAAACAACATTTTCTTTAGACGATCACCTTTAATGAACACCTTAACACATCTAAGGAGGGTGTTCAACGTAAAATAAGGACTCTAGAAAGTGGGGCGGTATTATAGTAAGGTATTTGTGTAGATATTGTCCATAATAAATAGTTTTTTAAGTCTATGTAATAGAGATGAATGTGTACCCTTTTATAGAAGATGGGAGGTGTACTCTTAGAATTATTCAAATTAATAAATTAATATAAATTAATTTTCTAATAAAAATTCATCCTAAATAAATTATTTATAATTAATTATTTTTTTTGGTATAAATATATTATTTCAAATAAAATTTGGCATGTTTTTATTATTTTTTAATCCTTATCTTTTGGTTTTAATCCTCATAATTCTTACTGTGAAATTTTGTAATTTACACATTAAGAGTAAATAAAATTTCTTTAAAATTAAAAAAAAACAAAAAATGAGTTCTTAATTAAATTTTTAGACATTACCTAATTAATTGGTAGAAGGATAGATTTTTTTGAATTTTATATCATTTAATAAAATGTTATTTGTTTTAAAATCTCATAAATGTCACCATTGACACTATTCAATAATTGACTTTTTAAAAACATCATAATAATTTTATTCCTTAAAAAAATATTTATATAATCCCATACATGTCTAATTCATTCTTAATATTCTTTTATGGGATCAAATATTTCAAATTATATTTATTTTAATATTATTAATGTCATTTTTTACATTCTTCATTTAATAAATCAATTATTACATCATCATTGTGTCACTATTAAAAATAATTATATAAAGTATAAAAATTATAGATAAAAATTTTAGCTTTACTATTACTATTTATAGTCTAATTTATATTTTATATAACCCTATATTAATTTTTTTTACTTAATAAAAATATGACTATGACATTTTTAACTTATCATTAAATAAAATATAATAAATGTCGTATTCTTAGTCTAGTGGCTTAAAAAGGTTATAATTTAAGAATAATGATGATTTTGGTCAAAAACCACTCATAAAATAAAATTAGGAAAAGTGTTAGGGTAATTTTATAATGTTATAATATTTTTTTTATCCTTAATTACCTGATTTTTTTCATTAACTGTGGTAAATAAAAAAGTTCAGTTACTATTCACCAAAAATTAATTTGATCTTATTATAAATTTTTTTATATACTTATTAAAACCATGTATATAATTTTTTTTTAAATTTAATTCTCATAAGAGGCTAACTTTAGTTTATCACAAATCCCGTAGATGTGGTGTGATGGCAGGTAAAAGAGACGTTCAAAATATCAATACGGTTTTATATCTAATTTCAATATAAAAATTATTACAATGAACTAATTAGATTAATAAATTTATTATTGATCTATTGTGAATTTAAACATTTGTTTAAATTATAATAATAATTTAAATGATTTTTTTTAATTATGATGCATTAGTTTTCACTATTCATCAAAATATGAAACTTTTCAATAAAATACCAAAATTTCACCCTAAGATAATTTTGGTAATCCCAAATTGAAAAATTAAGTTTATTATGACTAATATAATATATATAAGTGTCAAAAACTAGATTTAAAATTGTTATTCCATTAAAAGGCTGCAAAAACTACCTTTTTAAAAAACTAATACTTTTGTTGGTAAAATTTGATTTGTTCTTGTATCATTTCTAGAAAACACATAAGATGAATGTTAAACATTACGATAAATAATAAATAAATATTTATTTATTTATTTCATTAATATAATCCAACATGGGTAATTTATTAATTTAGTGGTATAAAATACACTTGGGCACATTTAAATAGTTTTTTAAAAAATCATTTCCATTTATTTTTAATTAATTGGTTACCAATGAATTAATTATATACACATGTGTAAACAAAATTTTCACAATTCATTCTCAACATTAAAATGGCTATGTGATATGATCCATATTAAATGAAAATATTATGTTATTCATTTAATCTAAATTTAGCGTATCATGTATGTTATCGAACATATTGTTCCTTTTAAAAAACTCACGATGTTACACTTCTCCCTTGTGAAATTTTCAAAGAGCCCTTTCTTCAATGTGTTTTTCTATTTCATGTTATTCCCACATGATCAATGCAAAAGGATCCAATTTTGGTTGTTGAAGTACCTACTAGTGTCTAAGGGTCTCATTTGGTGGAGCTCCCTACTGAGACTCAAGGACTCAATTTTCCAATGCTCATCTCTTATAAGTTACTTGTTCTCACAAAAATTCAACTAGTCATTTATTTATTGAATTGACGCATTCTTGTTTCAAGATGTTCTTGCGAGATTTCATTCTTGAAAAAAAGATGAGGTTATAACTTTCGAGGTCCCTTATATGGTATCTGCACTGGTTCTTGAGGAGTCAATCGTTCAAGCTGAACCAACCTTAGACTTAGGGAAACAGTCTAACATAGCTATGAGTTATGCGAAAAGTGGTGTGTAAATTGAGCTTGGTGGGGAAGAGGATAATTAGGAAGAGTTGAATGAGGATGACCAACATCATGATGTAGAGACCAAACCATCCAAGATGATGCCTGAGGTGGAACCTACTGTCAACATTCTTGTGGCTTTCCCCAAATATTATATTCCACCTCTAATAGAGAAAAGTGATTCTGTGTTCAAGGCCACTGAATAAAACTGCCTAGATAACCATAGAGCATGGAGACACATCCTGTGTTTCATCAACTAGACTCGGGAACTAGACCTAGTGAGTTGGATGGGGCCTTTTAGCCACAGGATGCTTGACCTGAGCATTGTAGGGCTGGATGCTCATGATCTCTGCACACTGGTATTTGACTTCCTTGTGAAGTGAGTTTGTGAAAGAAGACATCATTTAGAGGTTTCTTGGCCCCACCATAGATCTGAAAGTATTTGGAAGCTCTGTGATGTCAGTCAAGAAATTTAGTATATAGAGAAGTAGATGAATGAGTGTAAAACTTTCCTAAAAAATCAATTAGAGATCATCAACCTATTGAGGGATCAACTAGAGGAGGCTAAGAGAAAGATGAGTTGGATGAAACTTCAAATAATAGATTTCCCAACTGACCAGAACCTATAACATATCAGATTTGATGAGATTCAACATGTAACAGATGGGGAGGAAGCAGATCTCAGGAGGCCATAGGAGGCTCTTGATGCCTCATGCCAAATGTTGGATGAACTGTAATGCTCAATTGATAGATACAATCCCTAGGGGAAGCATTCTAGGACATAAGAGAGTCTCAAACATGTTTATAAACCTTTCCAATGTCATTGTTTTCTTGTTTTTTTTTCTTTTTTTAAGACTTCATGAATTCATGGAAAAATTAAATTTGATGATCTTAATTACTTAAATCATATTCATGAAACAACCAATGAACAATCACTAAGATCACATAAGTCATGCCCAACATAAGAAACAAGGGAAGAACATATGGTTTCTCATTTGTATGAGTGTTTCGGATAACTATAAACCACATAGGGTTTCCAATTATTGATTAAACATAGAGAGCATTAGGGTTGTGAGAGGTTTTGACTCTAGAAACATGCACTTAGAATAATAGACTTCCTTTTCCAGCATGTTCTGATGCACAAACGGGATAACTCCAGGTAAGTTGAATTATATCTGAACAAATGGGGAATGGGGAACATGAAACAAAATGAATGAAATATTGAACACAAGGATAGTGGAATCATGATATTCGAAAAATGTTGTACATGTTTAGAACACATCATTCATATCACTTAATAGGTGAATGGTGGAAAAAATGGGTCATCCACTAACCATATCTGAAACACGTGACCTATCTCAAAAAAATTTCCAAATTATTATGAATAATTGAACTAGGATGGTGGGCGAGCCTTAGCTAGAAACCATTCCATCAGGGGGTCCCTTCAGATGTGGATGAGGATGTGGATACAAATAAATGGGAACAAGATGCATGGAAATTGAATATATGGAATCATCGAATGGATTCAAAAACTCTTGTAATCATGCCAATATGTCTTAGATAACATTTGTGTCAGAATATCAATCTATGAAACAAAATCCAAACTCATATTATAGGTAAATTTTATCTTCAGATGTCGATAAATGGATAATATTGTGAATGACTTAGTAGATAACCAACATCGGAGGAGAGGACCACTAAAGTGAGGTCATAGGTTGTTCTGTAGTTTTACAGCATGATAATGAAGAGGATAGACAAGAATTTTAACATCATATGGTAATGAATTTTGGAATTACATTTAACATTATACAATGAGTATGGTTTATTGCACTGTTTAATGTTATGTGTTCAGGACATATCCCATAGTTTATTGTTATGTGATCGGGGTGTTTCACGCATTTTAAGGTCATATATCCTAGACCATGGAAAATAGTTTAAATTCATGTTGTATGGAAAATGGGAAATTAGTTTACAGTCATGATGTGTGGACTGTAGGAGTGTTTTTACCAAGTAAACTTGTGTGGTTAGAAGGAAATAAACCCTATATGAAAGGGCCAAAATTTTCTTGTAGACCACCCAAGTATCAGCAAGTAAAGGGTACACATTTTAAGGTCACATAGCTTGTACCATGGAAAATAGTTTAATGTTATGTTTCCCGAAGTGTAAAGGATGAATATAGTTTGAGGTCCTAATTTTCATACCTAGCATAAATGGTTTATGGTCGTGTTTCCTCGAACGTAAGATGTTGTGTTAGTTTATGGTCTTAAAGCTCATATACTAAGATCTTAGTCTAAGGTCATAGAGTTTTGACTATAAGAAAATATTTTATGGTAATAATGCTTTGATCATGGGAAGTATTCTCTAAGGAGAGATTCATAGCATTGAAGAGTGAAAAACTTGACATGAATGAGGGCCTAGAGGCCCAATTCCACAACATGAATTCTCATGAAGAATCTTATATAATTTAAGGTCATGAAGCTTGGATTCAGAATAAATATTAGATTATGGTTATAAATCATGGACCAATGATAGGGCCTAAGTATATAATGAATTTGTGGATAGGCCTAGAGTTTTGAATTTTGGGTATTTCTATATATCCCATAAGGATGGGAATCAATACACACATTGTTTTGGATGGTTCCATACAAATTTTGTGGTTCTACAATCTGGAACATGGAAGCTAGTGTAGAGTCATGTTTTTTGTACTATTGGGGAAATGTTTCCTCCAAGGGTATATATATGGCATGCAAGAGGTAAAACTTGATGTGAATGATTCTATGGAAGCTCATGTACCACATACATACGTAATGGTGAACTTCATTTAGTTCATGGTCATAATTCATCAAAAGAAATTGTGGAGAAGGGGACAAAGGGTTAATAAATTTGAGGATGAGACCAAAGATGAGAAGTCTAGGAATCTCTACGTATCCCATAAGGTGGGGAATCAAGAAACACATGGTTCCTAAGCACGATGTGAGAGATTACCAACACTGGTGATGATAATCCTTTCTTGAAAGGGAAATTGAGGCATCCCACGATTATCATAGGGAATCCCATGATTGGGATATTCCAAAACTTTTTTGACCATCCCATACTTATTCTATGAGTCATCCGGATTTGATACATGGTAAGCATCATATCTTGTGTGTCTAGGAGGAATACTATACTTTTTAGGGTAGGAAATTTGGTTAGAATCATGCACCGAGGATGTTAACTCCTAGTTTAAGGTCGTAGAGTTTGAACGATGATGTGGGGGGCATTTCAAACGGGTATGTGCAGTGTAATTTTATGAAATACTAGATATGAATGAGGGGCCACAAGTCCCAACACCACACACCACATCTAGGGGAAAACATCCATACAATTTAAATTCATGATGCTTATACTTTTAGTGGATATTATTTTAAGGTCTTAAAGCTCATACCAATGATGATATTAGTTTAAGGTCATAGAGTTTAGACACTGGGGAGGGTTCTATTCAAATAGATATGTTTAGTGCTATGGAGTGATGAATCCAATGTTAATGAGCACCTAGGAGGCCCAGTGGCATACCACATATTTGGGAGAGGACCTTCATATAGTTTAGAGTCGTAATGCTTGGACTCCAACTCTCAGTTTAAAGTATTGTTGTTTGAACCTAAGAGGAAAATTTCATAATGTGAATACGCGTATGGTCGTGGAGTGAAAAAGCCAACGTGAATCAGGTCCTTGGAATCCTACCCCCATACAACACTTACCAAAGAAAAACTTTATATAGTTTAAAGTCATGATGCTTGGACTAGGATTCCTATTTTATGTTCATGGAACTTTTAACTTTTTAAAATAGTTTAAGGTCCTATATCATGGAACATGTTTGGAATCCTTAGGCGAAGTACTACCTAAGAAACTTGGTATTGGTGGGGGGAATAATAAATTATCCATCCATGGTGATCAAAGAGTTTTCTCTATTAAAATTGTCCTTGTGAATGATGTAAGGACAATCCCACTTGGGATCTACGTTTGGAAGCTTCGTTGAAGGTATCATTGGTGTTTTGATAGAAATTACCATGTCACCCAGGAGGAATAAAGAAGAGGTGAACCTTCTTGTTGAACACTCTCACCACAATATTCTAGTGCCCATCTTGATAGTTCATGACCAAGTTCTTGTTATCTTCGATGGATTCCATGCTAGATAAACTGACTTCTTCTATTCTGTTTGGCATCTGATGTTCATGGAAACTATTCAGAGTAATGGAAACTAAACCTTGATGTGTAAGAATACCTATGTTCCATACACAATGGAATATAAATTCACCTAGGTGGAATTATGTGTCATTGTATAGTGGGACCATAGGGTGTTGGAGAGATTGCCTGGAAACATTTTTTTATTCTGGGCTAGAATATTATACAAAATGTTAGAGAGGGTCTTGTTGAATACCTTGATCTATCCATTTTCAAATGAATGATAGTGGGATGTATAGTTGGACCATAAGTAGTACTTAGAGTATAACCTTTTCATCTCATAAACCCATAAGATTATGTCTTTATTAGTGAGAATGACATTAGAGACTCTGAATCGATGAATGATGTGAGAGATCATAAATTTAATCATGGATTGATCCTTGACTTTCTTGAGAGGAATCAATTCATCCAACTAGTAGAATAAATATGTTTCTGTCAGAATGAACCTTATATGGTGAGCTATTTTTGGAAGATATGGTCCCCCAACATATATTCCCCATACATCAAAGGGACAAGAATTCCTGGTGGTGTGGAGAATCCCTAGTTTTTGATTCATAGAGCTAGAAAGGATCTAACACACATCAAATATCTTACCATAATGGATGAAATCATAGACCAGAGTGGGCCAAAAGTATCACAACCTTTGAATCTGGTGGGAGAGTATCAATCTTACTTGATGGTAACCATAAGACCGGGCATGAACTTCTTACCTAATCATGAGAATCTCATATCCTTGGATGAAACTGAGGATAATTCCATTAATCCCATGTCTGTATGGAGCCGTCCTAAGGTTTTTCCAGCTCTATAGGGTGAACTATTGTTCATAGTAACAGACTCACTCTTTCTAGGATCAATTTTATGGTAGAACCCCACACCAGAGATACCCAATGAAAGGGGTTTTATAAGCATAGATTTCTTCTTTTGTGGGGGAACTTGAAGGTCATGACATTAAAGAACCAAAATTCAGATGGTTTCCTTACTAGCTTTCATCATCATCTGGAATGATGGGGGAAGTGACTCTATGATGTGCCACATGAATTAACAGGTCATCCAAGTCAGGATCTACAAGAGATGAAGCTAAGAGATCCATAGCATTGGTTCAATTATTCTATGATTGATGAACATGAGTCACTTTTTACTGATAAGGAAACTAGGCCATTAACTAGTGTGTGTGATGCAACAAGGGTACAAAGTCTAGTTTTCTAATGATTTAATCAACATTAATCTATTTTATGACAAACTTAGAGTCCCCATTCACAAGAAATCATGGGAATTCAATCTGGATTTCCAACTCAAGACTAGTAAAGAGATCCTGATACTCTACCTCATTGTTGGTGTGGCCCTCTGTTAGTAGGAAGGAGTATGGTAAAAAAATCCTCTAGAGGATTGACGAAGAAAATTTCATGGCCTATTTTGTTCATCTTGGGATCAATGATCCTTGTTCCAGTTGGAGTCTATAAATCACCATCAATGTGCATCTACCCACAAGGCATGCCTTGATCCCCTAAAAGGATTGTAAAATCATGGAAGTCATTATGAATAGGCAATTCATTAGGGGTTGAATGGGTGGCCATAAATTCCAATAACACCTGACCCTTGACGGATTTCTATGCAACAAACCTAATGTTTCCTTATATATGGATCACCCTACAATGTTGCAATTGTCATATCAATATCAGTCAATTCAAAATATTATTCAACATGTCTTATCGGGACACCATTTGTATCTCATGATGCTGCAAATATAGCCACAACTTCTGCATTGTGAAAACCAACATGAGGTAGTTCTTCTCGATAAGGGAGTGTTTAGCCTCCCTATTGAAGAGCATGATACAGATATTGTATTAAATATTTTCTCTACCCTTATTTTTTATGGGTTAGAATGGTGTTGAGGTACTATTCTAGGGTAGTAACATCGATGAAAAGATGCTTCCTTGATATGGGTGGCATCAAGACCGTATGTTTTTGCTGATAATGCATGATTTAATTTAAGTTGTTATTCCACTCTTCATCACATTAGTAGGTGGTACCTTTATTATTGATCCTGAAACTCGGCTTACGTTATCCATATAAGTTTTCAATGAACTAACATATGTAGGCTAAGTGTTCTGGAAGACCTTGGATCTCAGGGAGGTTTCTCAGAAGTGGCATTTTGATGATGGCATTGATTATCTCTAGGTCAATATCAATTCCTTTGTTTCTGACAACAAAGATATGAAACATGTTAGAGTTAACCATGAATTCAAAATTAAAAGGGTTGATATTAAAATTACTGGTGTAGAGAAATTCAAACACTTTCACAAGATTATTTATATGGTCCTAAATTGGGTAGTATTTGATCACCAAATCATCAACAAAGCATTACACTAATGTCTCAAGGATCAATTTGAATATGTGGTGGACGAACAGCTAATAAGTGTCTCTTAGATTCATTAGACATAAAGGAATTACTAGATAGAAGAATTTCCCTTAAAGTGATCTAAATGAAATATACTCATCATCTTTAGGGGTCATTTTGATTTTATTTTACCAGGAATATCCATCCATAAAGGAGAGAGCCTATAACCCAAATATGGAATTGAACAATAACTCGGTCACTAGAAGGAAAAAATTGTTCATTGAATAATGGTGATTAAGGTCTGAAAAATTGTTAGAGACTCTGATCTTCCCATTATTCTTCCTAAATTGAATGATGTTAGATTTCTATTTGAGGTACTTATATTCCCTGAATAAGTTGGAATTTATAATATTAACAACCACAGCCTCGACCATGGCATCAAGGGAGGGGTGAATTTTTCTAGGAGGCTACTTTAACCTATGATAATCCATTGTGAGACCAAGATGGTGGTCGAAAACATGAAGGAATAGTTATGGAATCATTTCATAACTGCACTAAAATATGTCATGATCTTTCTTGTGGAAATCTACATACTTCTACTTACCCTCTTTGGTAATAGTTTCGCCGATCACCATTGTCCTTTGGATCTGCCTAAGTGTCGAGGTACACCTAAATCAACTCACTGATGGTGGCGGAGACACCCTCTAAGAATGTGGTAGAAGAATCTTCCAAATCTATTTCATCATTTGAGGTAGGATAATGAATTCTAGGAGGTTCATCCCAGACAACAAATTTGGGATGAGTAGCAGTTCCTACTTGGGAAGATACAAAATCTTTAATGGGGGACTTTTTCATAGCTGAAACCTTGGTGAAAAAGGTTGTTGATCCAATCCCATCTTGTATTTAACAATTTTTTCCATGGTTTATATGAAGGAAAGGGTGGTGGGTTGGTTTCTAGAGATTCCACCCTACTCATTGGAATGGGAGATAATGTCATGAAGTAGTGGCTATAGGGCTAACCTCTAGATACTTCATACAGTAAGAGGCTTCTAGTATCACCTAATCCAGGCATGTGTAGGATTATGAGGTAATTAAACAAAATTCATCTCTTTATGGGATTCAACACCCTTTACTCTCATAGATGAAAAATAAACTACCCATGTTTGGTGTCAGGGACTCAAAATTATGTATCAGGATAATCAAAGCATCATCCAGGTCTGTACATGGACTATATACAATGTTTGTGTGCTCAACCTCACTATTCTAGGGTTTTCCCCCTCACTATTTTAATATACATCATACAGATAATGGGTTTCATTATGTTCAAAGGGAGACACATCACCTTCAAGTACAACTTCTCGACCATTAAGGAAGCACATAAGGAAATCGTGATATGAGTAAAAAACTACCATAGGTTGATGATTCCAGGACCTACCCAGTAGAATGTTGTAGGAGGAATCATGTGACGATACCCTGAATTAATCACTTTCTACCAAGCCTCCAAATTGGGTCTTCAACTGAATACTTTTATATGGTTTCCAGTCAGTCCTATCATAACCCTGAATCTTCATGTTAGAGGAACTCCAATATTATTTGGTCAATCCTAACTTATAGAGTATCTATATTGGGATGAGGTTGATCCTAGAAACTGTGTTGAAAAATAGTAATGGACCTCTATGACATTGAACTGGACAGTAATGTACAACAGTCAAATGTTCCCTTGTATGAGGGATCCCCCATCTTCTCTAGATAATGATATGATGGCTTGGAATTCTCCTTGACTTTAATCTTCTACATTGTAGGTCTCTTCTTCCACTCCATCAGCTTCAAACCAGAGGGGGATATTAATGTATTTTGTGAGATCCTCACACATTTAATTTGACAAGAGAAGGTCCTCATGAATCAAGATCCTTACAGGTATGCTGGTGAAATTCATTATTATTCCATACTTAAATGCTAGATGCACATTTCTTCCTGAATGGGGACTCTCTTGGTCATAGTTTCTACCTTCTATACCACTGGGTTTTGGATGGTGTTAGAAATATCATTCTTCTTATCATCTAACTCACCCAAAACCTCTCTCGATTGGTTTTAACCATGTTGAGGCCTACCTTTAACTATATCTGGACAATTAAGGTAAGGTCATAGCTGTTCATCCTAATCAATTAACATAATATGTTGTGGTAGTGTGTCTTACAAATTGGGATGAGAGGACTACACCTACTGAGCTCTATGAAAAGCCTAATGTGTGGTCTTGGTAGTATGTATTGATGGATTTGAGGTTCTAGCCTAAATATTCCAGAATTTTTCATTTCCTTGACCTCTCCATTGACAGTGTCGGCTAGAGGTACTCGGGGGGGGAGGGGGGGTCTACCTGATATTCCACATCATCAGGAAGTGTGAGGTGGTATATCATCTCAAACACATTTATGAAGGAATACTCCTTCTCATCATCACATGGATCATCTACTACTAGGTAAACTCTGGGGTGACTCCCATCTCTGGATGCATGAAATCAATAACGGTGTGAGATTAATTTTTTACTGGTGGGAGGGTTTGGTTTCCCTTTCATTGTTGATTCCTACATTTTCAGATTTGGAGGGACAAAACATGGATAGAGAAGAACCATTTGGGGAAATTGGGGAAACTTTAGAAGGTTCACACTAGCTTAAGCAGGGATGGATGAAACTATAGGAGCGAAAATCTACTATAATATCCAACTAGTCATCATAACAATGGTTCACTTAGTGGTAAACCTACTGCTATTTTCTTGAACTCTCACTGTCATTGTAGTTTTTGGTAGTGAATACATGTACCACCTATGCTGGGACATTGCCTAACTTGACTAGATTTTTATCCACTTGGAGCTGGATCCAATAATTAAACACATAGAAGACCTTGATGGTGTGTCAAAGGATCCTATGGTATGGGAAATGATTAGTTTGATCAGTATATTTGACTTCCCGAGGCCTCGTGCAATCTAGTAGCTTTAGAATCTCCTTATCCATGTAGCTGAAGAAATAGTTGGGAACCAATGCATATTTGAAATAATAATTATGACTCCTTCTATCTGGGAAGGTCACTCTATGAGCATGGCCCTAACGAGAGACTGGATATTGATGAGGGACTGGTTCTTTATTCACACTTCTAGTTGGTTGTGATTTTTGGTGGTAGTTCCACATGATTTTGCATTGGTCAAGGCTATTCTTGATGAGGCTACTACAGTTATGGAGGATCTACTGGAATGGGGGACAAAAAATCCAATGGAATGGGGGGTTTGTGAGTAATGAGGGTAGGGACCAATTTTCTCTTCATATTACCCACATTCATGGTAATAAGATGCTCTTTTTTTAGTGTAATGTTGAGTGTATACATGAGACCTTTCCACATATTGAAAAAAATATTCAATTTTCCAACTGGGAAGTTTCTTTCACATTATGAGATCATCAATACTTATCTTTTCGCTTGGATGAGCTGAATTGGTAGAGGAACATTCTATGACGGTCTTCCCAACTGGTGATGGACCCAATGGGAAACTGGTTGTACCAGAAAAATTCATGTCCTTCAAATGTTTTGATGAAACATCAGATCTTGGTGGCCTCTTGCAGCTCTGTGGTTACCAACATGGGCTTGTACCAGATGATGAAGAGGACCAAATTATGTAGTGGGTCTCCAACCCATTGATTGGGGAAAATATGGGGTTCCCAACCATATAGGGGGATCAAATGTCATTCACCCATGCCAGGTAAAACATTCCATCATGCATGATCACCCCCTGTCGCATCTCTAGGGCCTTAAGGTGAGCGATGAAGGAATAAATCAAATCATCTTTGTGGGGATATCTATCTTGATGAGGATTACTTACTACCAATTCATTGAATAGATTTTCAGTTTGGTAATTAGGCTCAGTGACTCATGGAGGATATTAATCTGGGTCCCAAGGAAGATGACCACACTACTTGGTTAGATTAGGTGACTCATATCTTGGTCTCTTTCCTTAAAATCCTACCTCCACACTTTATGGATGTGTGGGATAACCATGATAAAATGAGGAATACTGTCTATGGATGAATTTCTAATGCCCTGTTGGATGAGTAATGGGATCTCCTCATGTTTCACCATAATCTGGGTGATTCTCAGTAAGGAGCTCATCGATGATACTCTTATTCTCTACAACCTGTCGAATAATGGCAAAAAACATGGTATCGTCGTCTATCGTTGGCACAATCACTAATGAACTATAGGTATCAACCTTATCCATACCTTTATGGGTATTATGATGAGCCAAAAATCCTTGTACCTTCATATTTTGGTGGGTATGGACACCTCTTGGGGGGTCTAACTGATGTATCATGGCCTCAGGAGGTGGGTTATCCTCATCACACTAAATTTCAGAACCCCTATCCTTCTGGTTTTTTTGGCTAGTTTCATATGACCATGTTTATCATAACTATACCTAGAGGGAAGTCTTTGATATCCACTATTGGTTGAGGGTTTCACAAGATATGGCATAAGTGGAGAGTGTCATACTCTCCCCAGCCCCTGACCTGCACATGTGGAGATGCCTCTTCTATGATTTTGAAAAACAAAATGACGCTCTTAATGAATCTTTATTGGAGGGTCTAATGGTGGCAAAGAGATCCAGGGTGTTGATTCAATAGGGGAAATTATAGCTCAACCATTTTTCACTGATGATCAATGTCCTCGAGGTGACCTTTTATTCTTATGTATGACAACTAACAATCAATGAGGCATTGAAGCATCACCCAAATGGACTAGTATAAACACGTATCCTATACCTCAGTGGGTGAATATGAGATATTGAATTTGGAAGTTTAATTTCAACAAAACACTATTTAGAACTTATTAGTAGCTAGAGTTGCCCATATACATTCTTCATAGAGGTTGGGCTATACTATTGGTCATCCTAGGGTTTGATTTGTGATTGATGAGATATTGGTCATGGGACCAATGTAAAACAGTGCACCGACAATTTGGATGGTAGAAAATCCACTATGTGGGTTACTTATTCATTGTATGTTGGGTTATCCCTTGTAGGTACCACTAATCACATCAACAAGTCCTTATAGGACTAGGTGTTCATCACCTCCACTTCTGAAGAGGCAACGACACTCATTGGAAGATCTTAGAGTAGATCACAATATGAAGGATTTATCCCATCAAACAATAGATCTCCATTATCTTGGGTAGTGTTAAAGGGGGATAGTGGTTGTGATGCAGATGGATGCAACGTAATCCCCTAGAAGGGAGCCATAAATTTATCTACCTGGATATACCTGCATACGAGTATAGGGATCCTGTGGATTTCTCTTTCTAGTGTGGATAACTTCATCTACCAGGATCCTTCCCCAAACTATGACTTATTGAGTAAAAAATACATTACTTATTATTCTTTCACCTTGGAATCAGAATGATCGATGAGGTCGACAACATCCTGGGGCTTCCTAGTATTTTTCCTTCGATGGTGGTAGATTTTTCTTCTTCCGTTGGATGGTTCTTCAAGGAAGGATATGTCTTCGGATCGAGGTGGACCTCCATGATTGTTGGTGTTTAAGTGGGGTGGACCTCTACTTTATTTTGTAGTGACACAAGGATGAGCTCCATGTTGGCTGGTGGTAATAACATGGGGAGGACCTCTGAACAATTGGTTGGAGAATGAGGAGGTGCTTAGTGCTGGGTAAAATAAACATGGGGATGACCTTCTGTTAATGATCTGCAATTAAAATAAGACCTCAATACTAGTAATTGAAATTATAGGGATCAACTATGCATTTATTATTGCAAACATGGGTAGGACCTCCATGTTGACTATTGAAGGAGTGGGGAGGACCTCTACTCTTATTAGAAATGACACAGGGAGGACCTCCATGATGAGATGCATGAGTATGGATTTGGCCTCCATACTGTTTGTCGATGAATTTGGGAGCACCTCTACATTGATCTTTGTGAACATAAGGAGGACCTCAATGTTGAGAAGAATGAGTATAGGTATGACCTCCTCTTAAGCTAGAAATGAAATGAGGAGGACCTTAGTGCTGATTATGAGAGTGGAGAGGACCTTTTCTTGGGTTGGTGATGGAATAGGGTGGGCCTTCTTACTGAAACTCATCATCAAGGGTTGGATCATAATGGCTATTGGTAGAATAGGTGATTGACAGAGTCAACACAACCTGCATGTAGGGTGGTTGAGGTATCAATCTCAACTGATTGATGAAGGGTCCCTATTCATTGTTGGTTGGGATCTGGTGGAATTTTTCGATGGTGTAGTGGTCCATGAAAGCTATATAAGATGTTGTAACTTGTAGAGAATTATTCTGGGTCTCCCCTAGATGTTGGATTCAAGTGATTTGGACTAGGGATTGTGGATCAGGGGTAAAGTACACATGTTCCTCAGCCTAAAAGGACATTCGTTTCTCGTATAGACTAGACATAGTGGGATCCATCCATGGAGGATCTCAATAGGTAGTTTCAGTCATGGTGACTCAAAAATTCTAAAACTCTTTAGTGTAATGGTAAAATTTTGAGGATCACTCTTGGGAGAGACTCCCATATTAGTTTTCTATTGAAAATTGGGGTGAATTCCCTTGGCATGGACCTCATGGGAGGCAGTCCTAGTGAGGATCTCAAGCCTTTGGGTCCTGGAAGGACATTTCCCTTGTGGGAATGAACCCATAATACTCATACTGACATATGACGGTGTCCATCACCCTCTTTTGGATGATCTTCAAGTCTGAGATAGGGTGTGGGTTCTCGGTAGCTAAAGTAGTGATGGGAGTCATAAAAGAGGTAGTGTCCTACAGTATTTCCGCAATATCATTTATCATACTCCAGTGTCGGTGGGAATTGTGATGCTGAATTCATGTGACTTGAGTCCTATAATTCAATTAGATTCATATATCAGTATAAATATAGTAAAATTGATGTCCAATTTCCCAAAATATACCAATCATACATGGACATAGTGAGAGATTCACAATGATAATATCACATATCGAGGAATTTCCAATGTTTACCACCCCAATTTCTATTGTGTTCCATACTTGGACCAACATTTGGTTGGTGGTACTAGCATCAGATGTATGAATTTAGTGACATTTTAATATGTGTATGTCTCAAATGATACTATTATACATGTTGGGGAGAATAATTTCATGATGGGTTAACCATTTCTATTTTTGGTGCATTATTCAGGGAATGGACTCACCTCCACACAGGGCATGCACACACTAGATAATCTTGTTTCCCCACATTACAACTTTTCATAGGATTTTGGCTTTCATCACTCTCAACATTGACGATTTTTTCTTGATTGAAATAGGATGATTGGATGTCAGCACCTCCTTTCATGGATTCCTCCTTGGAACTGATTTCGTTGTCTGGGTATCGATCATAGAGTCAAGTAATGTTTGTGGAAGTCATTCCTAGTACCATATCTTTTTGGATTCCAGTTAATATCAGTGCTTCTATTGTGAAATTGTTTCAACTGAGGCAGGGTAGAAACTCTTGATCAAGAGAGTTGTTACGTTGGGAATTTTTGGCATTTTTGGACACTGGGAACATAAGTCATTTATATTATTCATTTTTGGAGGTCATATCATGGATGCATCTTAAGCATGAGACCCATGTAATCCCATGTCAATCATGATGTAGAAAAACCAATTTATTAAGTCATCTGAGGATTTTTACCTCACGAGTTCCATGTTCTTTACGAGGGAGTTAATGTATTAAGAACATATCTTCCAATTCAATCACCTTAGGCATCACATGTTTTATATGAGGTGTGTATTTGGGGTTAGTTCAAAAATTTAACATGTTTTGGGGATGGAGTTTATTTATCAAGACACTCCATGGAGCCATATTAATGATTTGAATACCTAGGAGAGAATATTTTACACCAATAATTTTACCAATAGTTGGATCTGAATGCCCAATGTTGGTGGATCCAGAAGGTGTTTCCCATAAATGGTAGATTTCACACCAAGAACGTTGATCGGAACACCCATTTGGGTGGGTGATGGATCCATCCCTAGGATGTAGTACCTGAATGGTTTAATAAAGGATGGATAAGAACACCCCATGGAGGCCGATCCATGAGGTGTGTCCCATAAAACATATATTTTACACCAAGAAGGTTTACTAATGGATGGATTAGAACACCCATGGAGGAAGACCCATGAGGTGTGTCCAATAAAGGGGATTTTTCAAGCAATGAATATTGATTTTGAAAACCCCTTGAGGTGGATTAGGTAGGTACACCCTAGAAGGGAAAACATCCAATTCCTTCTTAGTAGTTTGGGTTCACTCCCCATACAAACCTTGTAGTCATTGTTAAATCCAATGACCATATTAGTAGGAAAGGATCACTCCCAAGACCAACTAAACTAACAAAGTCATTTACTAGACCGCGTTAACTCCCCATTCCATCCATGTCTATATCATGAGATATAAATAATTACCTAATTAATTGGAGGGAGCTATAGGTCTCACCCATATCACAATTACGTCATTTATACATGTTCCACAAGATCCTAAACAATTATATCATGACCCTAAAAATGAAATTGGTATCGTAAACATATAATCATATCATAACATGTGTAAAATGGGCCATGTTTCAAATAAACATAAAATATTAAACCATTAAAGGAAGAGGTTTTCAAAAACATATAAATCACGAAATATAAATGGTTTTCATAGTCATATAACCCATTAAATAGAAATGGGTTTCATAAACATCATTCCATAAAAAAAATAAAACATTCAGAGAAAGAATAGGAATTTATCAATGGGATAATTTTTAAACAATATAATATATAACACCAATGGATGTCATATTAGATTTAAAATAATATTTCAATATCATTTAAAACCATTTCTTTAGTTGATTCCTTTCTTATTTGAACACTGTTTTTTAAAACATAATACCTTTTGAAAACATTTTTCTTTGAAAACATATTAAGGAAACATGAAAAATTATTGACAATATGTTTCTTTGAAAAGATCTTTGAAAACATATAAATCATTTCCTTGAATATTATATTTAGTAATCATTATAAAAACATTTTTTAAAACATTTATTTTTAAATAAATAGATTTCTAACTGAAAATATAAATGAGGTAGGATTTTATTAAAAAAATATTAATTATATTAAGGGCCAAAGAGTGTAAAAATGGTACCAATACGTGAAGATATCATTAAATACCATAGGATAAGATAATTAATGAGATTTTTTGATATATGGGTCATTCTATTTTATCAATGGAAGTATATTCATAAACAATCCTGATAAACGATGAGATTGATTCAATCTACTCTTACCAATTAGTGATGTTGAATCATGATCCCCATGTAAGAAAATGAAATTAGAAAAATCATAAAATATTATTAAAACATGGATATTGTTCATATAAAATTTCAAAGATCATTGTAAACACATATTATATGAACATAGTTTCATATCATTGCATGTGTTGCAATGAAAGCAAATTGAGACAAAACTATTTTACCAATTGCATAACTTTTGAAACATTAACCACATAAAAGAGTGATCATATAATTTATATGTAAATACCAATAAATTTAACTATAAAAATAATATAATATATTCATGGTAATTATTTACACCACAAAAAAAATATATTAGTGTGGAATAATGCATAAATCTCACAGAATTAAATTGAGACTATAAATCACCTTAACTTATGTATTGAATTTATTCATTCTCATTCAAAAAACATGTATAATAAATATAAATTTATACTAAATATACCATATAAATATATTATTATATATAATACAAAATATTGATTTATATTACCTACTTATTGACAATTCAATGTTAATGTTATGCTTCGTGTAATATCAGTTTTTTTCGTACATGTTTTGGCTTATTAAACTTGGTCTTCTTAATTAGATAATGAATTAATTTTTTATTGAATTTAAAAATTTATATAATTTTTATATATATTAAATATTTAAATTTTTATAATAATTTATAATCTATATAAATATGAAATGGAATATACTCTTCGTGAAGAAGGTAGGCCATACATACGCATGAACGTTGTTTCCGTTAAATAATTTTTATGGAAGAAATAATGTAAATGATATATATATATAATGATATTAGAATTATTATTTAATATATATAATACACATTTTTTAAACCCATCTTTGATATGTTCCATGTAAAGTGTGAACAAATCACAACCCTTTGAGGATTTGGTAGTCCACACTTCTACAAATAAAGTAATCGCATTTACAGGAATTGGAAATCATGAAGAAATGTTTTATATAATAGTTATTGAATGTTAAATACAAAATAAAAAAAATATATATCATATAAAAATAGTTTTACATCATAAATACTAACCATGAGAGGTGGTAATGTAAAAATGATCAGTATCATTTTTTGAGGCAGTAGTTCACCATACACAAGAACGGTAAGTTTGTTACCCATTAGATAGAAGTTTAAGTGTAGGTAAAGACATTATAATAAAAACATATAAGTATATTAAGAATAGTTATTTTTTATGTGATCATGTTTTAACATTAATTTATGTGGTGGATAACGAAAATGAAAAAATGATCTTGAGGAAGGATGTTACCTCTTCTTTGGGTTACTCCTTTTGATTTGCAGCAAATGGATTCTTTGGATTTAAATCTTCTCAAAGAAAGTCTTCTAGAATTAAGTTATTTATTTTGGGAGAATATTTAGTAATATTATATTCTGATCCAAATGTCTTTATTGGTGTGAATTATTGGGAGGGGTGGGTGCCTTTTATAGTTGAGGAGTGGAATTCTTGTAAATTTTTGAAAATGGAATTCCACCCACATTTTTACAATGAAAAGTGGCTCCAATAATAATCCAATAATGAGAAAAGGGGATATAGGGTCAAAATATAAACATAAAATGGATTTTAGAAATGTTTATAGGTCACTTTAGGTCTTACGTTTAATGTTTAGTCTTTTGTAAGCTATTTTTTCTCTTAATCGCTATATTTATTTTTAATCACTTTAACTATTATTTCTAGCCAAAAAACTAAGTAAACTTTACTAAAAATTAGAAATTATTATGATTCCAAATATGGAATCATTGTTTTCAAATTCTAACAACATAAGTGGATGATTGAAATTTAAAATTAATCCTACATACATATCGTGAAATTAGATTTTTTAAGCAAGAATGTTTAAATGTTTAGAATGTTTTCATATCTAATATCGTTGTGAAATTAGTTACAATGAACTATATAATATTTATTGATGTAAATTTAATATTAATACCTTTAAAACCAAATAAAAATATAACTAAACAATTTAAGTAAATTAGGTGAAAAATCTTTTTTGAATTAAAATTCAATAATTTTCACTATTCATCCAAAAATGATGTTTTCCCAAAAAAACCGAAATTTAACCCGAATAGAATTTCAAAATTATGAATTCAAAAATTAAGTTTATTTTATCAAATACAATTTCTAAAAGAGTCTAAAATTATTTTTATTATTTTTTATTGAATGACACAAAAAGGAGTTCTTTTATGAAAATACTATTTTCAAACATATAAAGACATTACTAAAAATTATATGTATTATTATAATTATATATTATTTATATAAAACCATTAAAAATAGTATTTAAAAATTTATTATTATTATTCATATTACTATGTTTAACATCTAGGTTATAACTATCACATTTAAATATTTACAATAATGAATTGTTGTTTCCTAAAAAACTAGTGTTAGGTGTAATGAAAGCTAATTAGATGTTGGGTGTAGCACAAGATTATATCATTGTGGTGTATAAAAAAATCATAACATGTTTAATCATTCGACACAATACATAATTTAAAGTTCATAAATTCTAAATAAAGGCTCATAAAAACACACGTTGTCACATTCTACCCCCATTAAAAAAAGTTTCACCTTTAAAATTCATCATTTTGATACAAAAATTTGGATAATTATACCTCATCATATCCTCATGTTTTCACATAGAATATTCTAACTACAAATTTCTCCCCAAAACGTTTACTAGGTGAGTGATCTGGTTTTATTGAACTTTCTCTATATGATCCAGAATTTCAACTAGTTTTTCCTCGTAAGAAAGATCATGCAACAACGGCATGAACTATAAGTTTATTTGATGTTAAGGTTTAGGTAGGTAATTCCTCATGAGTGATACATGGAAGATATAATGGATTTGAGAGAGATTTGAAGGAAGTTCCAAGTGATAAGCTACCATTCTATACAATCAAGAATCTCAAAGGTTCTGATAAACCTAGGGATTAGTTTCCCATTATTTTCGAATATTATAACCATAATTTAAGGATAAATTCATAGAAAAACCCTTCTCTCCATCTTCAAATTATTCATCTCATTAATGATTATCATTAAAACTTTTCAGTCATAATTGAGATTCCTTAATTTGCTACTAATTAGTTCTAGTCTTCTCAAACATTTATTTTGTCATGTTAGGTCTCAATTTCTTTATTTCTCCAAATTCTTCCCAATATGTTGGATATATTCATTTATTCTAATAGAGGATTCATCTGAATGATTGAGTGATATCTATTTTTTTATGAAAACTAAACTAGAGTAACTTATTGATCCCAATAAAATTTTAAATACAATGAACAAGATGTAAAAATATTATATAAGGTTTGAATTTTTATTTTATACTAACCATACTTCTGAGGATAATAAAAAGATCTAAAACTCAAATATGTATCAAGTTCATGTTGAAGAATTTTCCAAAAAATTGAGGGAATCCTTGAATCGTGATAGGATATAATAGAGTATGGTATTCCATGAAACCATACCACTTTATTAATGTGTATCATATAAAGATGATCTAATGTGAAGTATTATTTGATAGTAATAAAGTGTGATGGATTATTTAGGCAATTTACTACCAACCATATATCATTATACCCTTTAATGGTTTTGGAGATTCCATTGAAAAATATATAGTGGTGTTCTCTCATTTCCATTTTGGTACAAGTAGTTCATGAAAAATCTTCTTATGCTTTTTCCATTAAGACTTATCTTGTAGGAAAACCAATAACTGGTAAAAAAACTATGTGATATAACTCGTCTTTCCATCCCACTAGAAGTATTATTTCAAATCATTATAGATATTCATACTTCTAGGATTAATGAAGAATTAAAATATATGGGACTCTTCTAATAGCACATTTTTCAAATATTGTATAGAAGAGACACATACATGGTTCCAGAAACCTAATCATTCCATCCTAATCAAGGATAAACTCTAGAACATTTCTAACCAACATTTTACAACCCTATATCTTCATTTTGTTTTTCTTTAATCTTCACTTCGATAAAGGGTTGAACATTCAATTGAGTATGATAATATTTTTTCCTTTCATTCATGATTTCCATATTCATTCATTCTATTTAAAGATATATTTGATATTTTTCTATCCTCATAATGTATAATCTATCAGGATCCTTTCAACTCAACTCATCGGCCACCTTGTTCGCATTTATAGGGTGGAAATTTATTGATAAGTCATAATCCTTTATCAGCACTAACCATATTTTCTAGAACATGTTCAACTAATTCTATTGAATATATATTTAATAATTCTATGATCTTGTATATATATCGCACTTTTCTCCATAAAGGTTATACCTCCATATATTTAATGAAAAAAATACTTCATGTAACTCCAAATCATGAGTTGGGTAATTTTTTCATGAATCTGCAATTTTTGTGAGGCATAGGCTATAACCATGTTATTATCTATAAGTGAACATACCAATTCCATCTTAGATGAATAAAAAATTATTTTAAACCCTCATCTAATATACGGTTATGAAAGCATAGGTGAACTAACTAACCTTCTCTTCAGTACCATCAAATTTCTCTCACATTCATCTGTCCAGAGGAACTTGGCACCCCTCTGAGTTAACTTGGTTAGAGGATTAGATATTCATGATAAAATCTCCAAAAAAAATCTATAATATCCATCTCAACCAAGAAAACTATGGATCTTAGTCACCATGTTTGGTCTAGACCAACATTCAATAGCCTTGGTATTATATGGATCTAGTACAGTACCATATATTTATATTATGTGACCCAAAAAATAAATCATTTTTCATCCAAAATTCACAATTTCTAAATTATTCATACAGGTTATACTTACATTTGTTCTTTAGTAAAATTCTCAAGTGGTCTTTATGATCTTCTTTACTCTTTTAATAGATAAGAATATCACCTATAATGACTACTACAAATTGATTGACAAAATATCAAAATACTCTATTAATTAAATCAATGATGATAACGGACAATTAGTAATAATTAAAGGAATAAATATATATTCATATTTTCCATACCGTGTGTGGAATGCTATCTGAGGTAGATGCTCTTTCTTAACCCTCAATTTTTGATATCCAGAATAATGTTCAATCTTGGAAAAGTTTTGAGCTATGTGTAGAAGATCAAACAATCCATCAATATGAGGAAGAGAACACTTGTTCATGATGGTGATCCTTTTCAACTCCCAATAATCAATACATAGTCACATTTATCCTTCGTTATTTTTTCACAAAATGAATAGGTGAACCAAAGGTGACCCACTTGGCCGAATTAAACCACTATTGGAAATCATGTTTTTCCCCAACACTTGTAAACCAACGGTTCTTTTGAATTGTTGGTATAGGTGAGCTTTACCAATGGTTTATGCACACCATTGGTAAAGATCTGTAAAAATTTATATTTCCCAACGGTTTCATCAAACCGTTGGGAAAGAAGGAAAAAAATCATTTTTCCCAATGGTTTGATGAAACTGTTGGGAAAGATGGGGAAAAAAGAGTTTTCCCAATGGTTTAATGAAACCGTTGGGAAAACTCTATGTTTCTTAATGGTTTTTAACAAGCATTGGTAAAAAGATGCCCCAAATTTGCGAAATTCAGGCATCCCCCTCCCCATGATTCTAGATGCATTTTAGAAGAATTATGCGGCTCTCCCAGAAGCGATTCCGACTCACATAAGCCCTTGAGAAGCCCCACCACAAGTTCACCTCTTCCATCAGATCAGCTGCCAAGTTAGACAACTTCCACCTTTCTCAAGGATATCCTTCCACCTCTTCTCATAGAAATACTTATATTCTAAATGATATCATTATTCCCAAATTTTAGGGTTTTTGGAAAATTTTATGATTCACTACTCCATGAATTGTGTACTCAAATCACTACATCGGTGTACACACTGTCCAATTAATGTTTTCATTACACATATACATATATAAGGGCATGTTGTCTCTTTATTGTGTTCTAATTTTAAATATTCATAGTTTTTAATCTCAATGCTTAAAATATTACAGCTTCATGTATATGAACTCGTAAGAAATTGTTTGTAATATTTATTCATAGTATTTCATGAAAATCACTCCTTTCATTATGATCATGTCAGACATGAAGATCTTGTTCATCTTAATTTTTGTACACTATATGTATTATATAACATGTATGTATCATGTTTTTGTCAATATATATATATATATATATATATATATATAATGACACACTGTTCAATTATCCTTTTCACAATAGAACATATGGAGTATCTTCTAGAACTTTGAAAAATAGCATGTGGTCCCTAATTAGTACTTCTTCCTTCTTCATGAAACTAATTCACAGAATGTCAAATTTGAAATATTAGTGAATATTAGTTTTCCTAATATAACCATTAATAATTCAACCTTTAACATCATACATGAGTTATTGAATCACCTTTTTAAAACACAATGTCCATTTTCACTAATTTTGGGTTCCTCAAAATGATTGGGAAAATCAGAAAAACACATGTATTGAATCGTGTTTCTCATATGGTTTCATGGATACAAGTTCATCTCGAAAATCATGACTGCATAGTTCAAATACCATGAGGACCATGAGATTATTATTCTTCACACAAATGAAGTTGTTTTCTGTAACTATGTTTTTTTGTTTTCACTTTTGATTTGGCCGAAAGGGGAGCTTTGTGGTCATTAATCAGGGTTGTGGGTGGTCATTTAGGATGTAAGATAGTATGACTTCATTTTACATGATATATCCTATATTATTATTGAGTTATGTTAAATTTGATTATCTTTGACAGGCGATGTTGTTTAATAAGTTGTTATTAATGGTTGTAATAATGACGATATGGTATAAGGGTTCACATGATGTGTATAAGGGTTCACATGGTGTGTATAACGGTTGACATGGTGTCTAAGTGGGGTGACGGTAGGGCTATCCAGGTGGGGTGAGGGGGAGGGGGGCTGGGTTTTCCAAGTGGGGTGTGCGGGGTAGTGGTGTCCAGGTGGGGTGGGGGTGGGGTGTGGTTTCCAAGTGGGTTGTGGCGGTTAGGGGTGTCCAGGTGGGGTGGGGGGGGCTAGGTTTTCCAAGTGGGTGGGGGTTGGGGGTGTCCATGTATGTGTGTGTGTGTGGGGGGGGGGGTGTTGTCCAAGTTGGGTGGGGGTAGGGCTGTCCAAGTGGGGTGGGGAGGGTGGGCAGATGGATGAAACGCATAATTATAAACTCTCTATAAATTCTGGAAGTATGAAAATGTATAGGGACAATCATGATCATTTTTTGGGGGGATAACATAAAAAGTTTTTGATGTTTTTAGTCCTTTTTTATATGGAGTTTCTTTTGATGATGATGTTTCTTATTGATACCTATGATGGGAATTTATTTTAGTTTCTAAATCGGCTGAGACTCCCCCACCATGCAATGTTTATGCAACCTCTACCCTTATTTAATCATTCTGGTTACACAACCTATGAAACCTCTACCCTCATTTAATAAGTGAACTCAAGTCATTAATTCAAGCCTTAATTCTCACTATTATGTATGAAATTGAATGATGTAAACCCATCCTCACATGATTTCTTACCTTATATAGTGTCCAACATATGGAATATGAGCTTTTGAATTCATCAGTTAACCAGGATCATATATTCCATTTCCCCCAAGATGACTATACTAATATAACTTTAGGGTCAATTAAATACGGTTCTCACTGTAAATTGTATATTATGTGTCCTTCTTGGACAATACTCACATTTATGAGGGTGGGGTTCTTTTCACTAGCCATGTTGGCATGTGTAGACGTCTATAAAAATGTTAGATAAGTAACAAGTTAAATTCAGTAATGTTGTTATCATTGAAATACATTATTATTAATCTCAAATTTAAAAATAAATGTATCTGTGTATACTTAATGAAACTAAATCTTTTTACAAGCCATGAACAACCTATTAGTGGAGAATCCTAAAATTTATTCACCCATGGGGTGTTCTTGACTTGGGGAAGTAATTGGGTAATGAAAGGTATGGCCATAGAGGTGCCAATAATGAGTTATTAAACATGAGTAAATGATTTGGGATTCCTATAAGACATAATTGGACCTGGGGCATGTGCCTTTTATAGACCTAATGAAAATGAATATAAATAAATTTTAATTTAATTTATGAGTACTTGTTCTTTACATTATTTTAATAGTTCACTACATCGACTATAAACTTCTTCCTTTATCATTTACTTAAAATGTATTTTCGATTAAAGTTCAATCCTATAGCATTGTTTATGAAAAAATGACTTATATAAATTATTTTTATAGAATGGAAAGAAGTTGCATGTATGAAACCGATCAGATCTCAAGATAACTACTTTGGGTGGTATCCAAATGGGGAGAAAATGAAATCTCAAATTAGTGATTATCGAAATGAAAGGACTGGAATGAAAAATTTGTTATATGATCGATTTCTGTTTATTCGTCATCATGAAAAAGAAAGGATTTCAACTCAAGAAGAATTCGATATGAGGAAAACTGATGCATCTAGTGAAAGTGATGATATTGAGAGGGTGAAAAAATTGAATGATGCTGCCACGACTCCAGTATATCGACAATATGATAAAATGAAAGTGCTGTAATTTTTAATCTGATTAGTTCATGGGAAAACTATGTATGGGTTTTCTAATTCAGGAATCGATTACATTCTTACCCTCTTTAAGGATTTATTTCCAGATGATGCAGATATTCCCTCAAACCACTATATGGCATGAAAGTTAGTTTAAGAACATGTATTTTCAAGAAACAAAATTCATGCTTGCCCGAAAGATTGCAGTTTATTCTGTGAGGAAATTACGGAACAAAATGATTGTATAAAATGTGGCATATCTCGCTGGAAGTCAATATTTAATGGAACAACATCCTGTGTTCCATAGAAGGTAATGTGGCACTTTCCATTGATCCCCATATTCCCTAATCTTTTTATGTCTGGTGACATATCAATACAAATGAGATTTCATGATACCGAGAGAAAGAAGACTAATGATGAGTTGGTTCATCCTGCAGATGGATTTGCATGGCAGAGATTTGATGCTCGACATCCTGATTTTGCATCTGATGTGTGTAATGTGAGGCTGGGTCTTTCATGCGACAGTTTTGATCTATTTGGGAAGATGCTTACTTCGCACAACACATGGCCACTTTTTATACACAATTTATAATCTTCCCCCACGGTTGTGTATGAAAAAACCTTTCACTTTCATGAGTATACTCATATCTGGTCCTTCTGATCCCGACATTGATATTGATGTATACATGCAACCTTTAATAGAATAGTTGAAACTTCTTTGGGATGTGGGTGTGTGCACATACGATGCATGTTCTAAAGAAATATTTCAGATGCGTGATGCCCTTATGTGCATGATCAATGATTTTCCGACTTATGCAATGATGTTTGGATGGAGCACAAAGGGAAAACTTTCATGCCTAGTTTGTATGAAGAATACACAATCCAGAAGAATAAAATATCATTGTTGCTTCAGTTTTATGGGACATCGACGATTCTTGCCAAATGATCTTCCATATAGAATGAATCGTCGAAGATTTGATAATACCATAGGGACCGATGATCCACCTCAGCATATGCCTAGAACTGATGTTCATAATGAATTGAAAGATTCCAGTTTTTCATTCGGGAAGGGTAAAATAAAATCTGCGAAGAGAAAAACTGTTTCCACTGAAACCTATTACAATTGGAGGAAGAGGAGTATGTTTTTTTATTTTCCTTATTGGTCAACTAATTTGTTATGTCATTGCTTAGACGTAATGCCTATTGAAAATAATATATGAGAAATGTTTCTTTTGGTTCTTGGAAATGTCAAGGGGAAGACAAAATATGATTTATGATCTCGGTGTGACTTGGTGGATTGGGGCATTAGACCAGAATTGCATCTTGTGCGTATCAGTGAAAATAAATGGAAACTTCCATGTGCATCTTATGTGATGACACCTATGAAAAAAAACAATTTCTGGAAGTATTAGAGACTATTATAGTTCTTGATGGCTATTCAAGAAACATATCTAAATGGGTCAATAGAAGAGATTTTAAGCTAAAATCATTGAAGACTCATGATTATCACATTCTACTGCATGAGTTTCTTCCAATAGCAATCCATCATCTTTTTTCCAATAATTTAAGGGTGACTGTTATTCATTTGTGCCATCTGTTTAGAGATTATAGTGCTATGAAGTTTTCCAAGTCTTTATTGCAAAAAATGTTGACAGATGCTTCATTAATTTTGTGTGAGTTGGAGAAAATATTTCCTCTATCATTTTTCACAAGAATGATGCATCTTACTGTCCATATTCCCACTGAAATACTTCTTGGAGGACCTGTTTATTTTCATTGGAATTATCCAACTGAAAGAAATATATACACATTAAAGTCTTATGTCTGAAACAAGAATCATCCCAAAGGTTCTATCGTGAACGATAACTTGGCTCAAGAATGTATGGATTTCTGTTCAAATTATTTGTCTGATCTTACTACATGAATGAACAGACCAATGAGAAATGAAGAAGAATAGTATGAGCAATTTGAACCCAGTTTTCCATCACTTCCTCAAACAGGAGAAATTCTAGGATCATATACATTGAAGACATTAAGCCATGAAGAGCGGGAGATGGAACATCGCATAGTTTTGTCCAACTATGATTTGTTTAATGACTATATTAGGTAAATAAATTGAATATGTATATCTTATATAAATATCTGTTAAACTATTAATATTTTTTATCTACAGGGAACATAAAAAAATGATAAATAGGAAGAATAATTCTTTATCTTTGAGAAGGAGTGAGAGTTTTCATAGCAAAGAGTTTTCTGCTTGGTTAAAATTGAAGGTAAAAATATTACTATTTGAAATAATTATATCAATATTTAATTAAGTTTAATAGTCATTAATATTGTAGGTATTGATTTTTTTGATAAATCTATCTCTGAGGAAATAAGTGCATTGACTTTTTTTCCTAATATCGTGGTTCGTGACTGTAAATCAATTGTTATCAATGGGTACAAATTTAGTGTCACTGAACGAGCAAAGAACATGAGAACATAACATGATGGTGTTATGGTTGCTGACACAATATATTGTTATGCCAGTGCATCAGATAGTATACCACGATTTGAAAATGTGGGTTATTAAGGAGTCGTTGAGAAAATAATAATATTGGATTATTACTCTCATAGACGAGTCACAATGATGAAATGCCATTGGTTTGATTCGCTGACAATACAGGGCACATTTATTGATGATTGTGGATTTCGATTAATTAATATGACTTGCACTCTTGCTACCGAAGAACCATATGTTTTGGAATCAATGGATAAACAAGTTTTTTATGTCAAATACAAACTTCAACCCGAATTTGGTTTCATACATGAAGTAATTCCAAGACATATTTTTGATGGTGGTGATGATGGAATTGACACTGTCCCTAGTGCCATTAGAACCAATCCATTTATTTCTTTTGATGACTCTAATAGCTCAGTTGTCAGAGTTGATTGTGAACCTAAAGTTGTGGTTGAAAATATATAGAATCATTCTTCCATGTTCTCAATTCTTTTAGTTTACCTCGATTTGGGTTGTTATAGTTGGTAATATTCAAATTGATTTAGTATTGATCACAAATATGTTTTAGCTGACTTGACTTTTTTGTGAATTTTCAATGTTTATTGGTTGCATTTTTATTTGAATTACATTTTCTAATTTGGAATTGAACTATATTCAAACCTAGTCAAAAAATATATCTAACTTGGTGAACATTACAACTTGTATGATTTATTAAATCAATTCAAGCTATTCTAAAAAAATTGATAGCTAAATTACCAATGAATCCCTCTATTATCTCATATATTTAGTTTTTTAGGTTACACATTAGTTTCCTTTTTCTAATTAATTACATATTTGTTTTCAGAATCTGTAAATGCAGCCAATTGAAGAGAGATGAAGGAAAAAAATGATAGAGAACAATCTTCGAATGGCGGGGATGGGCGTTCCACCATTAGTGCCTACAGTGAGTACTTTATTTCAAATATATATATTTATGGAATATATAAGGTCATGTGATTGATTTTTTTGTAAACATTTTTGAAGGATCCACCTATACATCGATAGTTATTCGACGCGGAGCCTAGTACTGGTCCTAGTACTCAGGCCAGTGGTATGTGGAGGGTTCATACCATAGGTGGATGAGCAGCTTCGCATACCTGACAAGACCATGCCCCTTCCACTGACATTTCATCCTTCCCACATTCTGATCCCAGTGTGTTGTTAGGGACACACATGATATTTAGGCCTCCCATGTTTTTTCCACCTTTTGCATCTTCTGGCCCATCATTTTAATATCCCATGATGATTCCCACACTCTAGTAAGAATCCGGTCATACAACAGTCCCATCTTCTTTTCCTTCTACTTCTGTCACTCCGAGATTCAATATTCCATCGTCTTCGACTCCTGTTCCACTACAGGGTGTTCCATCAGTTTCTATGGATCCAGCGGCACTCAGCGATCAGACTGGCACTAGTATATTTATAGAACCCTAACAAATTTTTATAGAAATATTTATTTTCATTATATCATATTTTGATAAAATATTTGTTTTTCATTCATCACAGATACATCTACTAACAAGAGGCGGGGGTGGTGGCGTACACACATGCGTTCAGTGTAGAACCGCCACACACAGGTTATGGTGGATTACAATGAAGACAACCAAATGGTTGAGAAAACAGGGCCGCAAAGTTGGAGTTTTTTGGAGACGCTATCCAAATATTCCGACATCATTTCCATCAGCCCGATATCATGGAGACATCTTCCACATGAGGTCAAGGATAGATCTTGGACAGAGATATGGGTAAAAAATATGTTGTATTTAATTCCATGAAATATTTTTATTTATTTATATGAATTAATATTTTGATGTCAGCTTCGATTTAATTTTCTCGATGGTGAGGGTGCCCGACCGGAACGTCTAAAGGATTTAGGCGAGCTTTGGAGAGACTAAAAGCATGAGTTGTATATTGGATGGTGTTCTAGAGTTGGCACTGAGTTAGAGTTGGTACCAGTCGTGGATGATAGTCTTATATAGAAGTATAGTCATATGATTACTCATTGGACAACTAATTAGTTTAAGGTATTAATTACATTTGAGGTATTTAAATAATAATTTTCTTTTTTTTAATTAATATTATCCTTTTCATTATAGAATTTAATTTAGGAATCATCTGGAAAAAATAAAAAAAACATTGATGTAAAAAAATACCTCTACACACTAGGACCTACTACGATGCATGATCATTAGAGGAAGCAGGTATAACAATTCTTTATAAGTTTCCTTTACGACTTACAATTTCTTTTGTTTCCTAAATTATATAATTGTTTTCTAAAGTTTTAATATAAATTTAGTTTTCAATGTCATTATAGAAGAAAATATAGAATATTGAAGGACATGTGCCTTGAGAAAAACTGTTTTGCTCGAGTAGACGAAAAAAGGATTGAAGTGCCGTCAATGAAGTGACTCAGCAGCAGATTGTAAGTTTTAATCTGTTGATTTTATATTTTAATATCTATTTTGTAACTTAATAATATATTTATATTTTTAATAGGCTGCTTCAGAGGCCCTCGATTCCCAAGAACCAGAAAATTTTGGGCCAACTGATCACTTACATCAGGTGTTGGGAGAGGATCATCTTAGTAGAGTACACTGCCGACCTAGGATAGCCCCAATGAGGTATTGGCCCTCCTAAGGTATGAGTTGTAGTGCCACCGAGCTGCAGCAATTTAGGGCACATGAAGAACAGGATGAGAAAATGGCCACAGAGACAATAGAACAGTTTGTTAGTGCAAGCAGTGCATTTATGAAATTTATTGATGTTCTATGTCCAACACTTCCACCAGAGGACATCCCAGATTTTGATGAATATATATCATTGATACGTTCTAAATATGGTGCACCAAGTGGCAGTTCGAGTGGTAGTCAAGATGATGTCCAGCATAACGATGATGATGGCGAGGGGTCTGATGTGGAAGAGGAGGGAGAGGAGGTGGGTGAGGTGGACGACAAGGGCGATGAGGAGGGCAATGGCGAGGAGGAGGGCACTGAGGAGGGAGAGGATGATGATGGGGATGAGGATGAGGGTGATGATGATGGTGATGATGGTGAGGGTGATGTGGGACAAATTGATCCATTACATTTTTTAATAATATTAATGAGATTTGATGTTTAATCTATTCTAGTTGTTGGTTTTATCTAGACTCATAGTATAATATTGGAGTTGAGTTATGTTTATATATTGTATGTTTTCATGGATGTTGTTGTCTTTTAGTGGTTGCGGTGTATCTTGAGTATGTTTATAGAGTTTTGTGTGTTTGGTAACTCCCTGGATAGCCCCCTCTTTATTAGACCCTGGAAAACCCCCACAATCTTCCTTGGACCCCGTACAGCCCCCCGAATAGCCCCCCCCAACCATCCTCCCTGGACCCTGGACAGCCCCTTGGATACCCCCGGATAGCCCCCCACCCTCCTCCTTGGACCCCGAACAGCCCCCCAAACACCCCCTGATAGCCCCCCTCCCAGCCCCCAACCTCCTCCTTGGTCCCCAAACAACCCCCCCCCCCCAGACACCCCCTAGAAAGCCCCCTGGACAGCCCGCCACCCTCCTCCCTGGACCCAGACAGCCCCCCAGATAGCTCCCCGGACAGCCCCCCAGACAGCCCCCACCCTCCTCCCTCGACCCCAGACAACCCCCCAGACACCCCCGGACAGCCCCCCCCCCACCCTTCTCCTTGGACCCCAGACAGCCCCATGAACACCCCCCGGATAGCCCCCCCCCCCCCACACACACACACACACAGCCCCCCACCCTCCTCCTTAGTCCCCAGACAGCCCCCCAGACAACCCCCGTACACCCCCCGGACACCCCCTAGACATCCCCCCAGACAGCCCCCCAGGACAGCCCCCACCCTCCAACCTGGACCCCCAGACAGCCCCCACCCTCCTTGATTTCACATGCTTTTTTTATTTCTCTGATCATGCAATGTTATTTAGGATTATTCCATTTTTGTATGTCTTGAATTATATGAATGTATTGGTAAGATTATTAGATCATGCTCATCAAATTTATGTGATGTTATTATTTAATTTGGATACAAATTCTTGTTGTACATTCTTCATGTTTTGTGAATTATGCCTTGTTTGAAATGGACATCATTTTAATTGACAACAACAAGTGGAATACGGAAAATCGACCAACCACATTTGGATTCTGTTGAAAATTTTATACAACGATCCATGGGTCATATGTGACGTGTACGAGTCAACCACGCCTCAATCCGAGGCGTGGTATGGCCGACACCACTAAAAGTTTCTCTCTTTTGTTTAAAATGGACTTTATTTTAAATGAAAACAACAACTAGCATACGGAAAACTGAAAAAATGGATTCTTATTTTTTTGATACTTTAGAACTATGATCCATGGGTCATATGCGACGTGTAGGAGTCAACCCCGCCTCAATCTGAGGCGTGGTGTGGCTGACACCATTCATAGTGTCTCTCTTTTGTTTAAAATGGACATCATTTTAAGTGAAAACAACAAACGACATATGAAAAACTGACCAAAGGCATTCTAAATGTGTTGATGCTTTATGAAAACAATAAAAGCGTCATATGTGATGTGTACGAGTCAACCCCGCCTCATGTCGAGGCACGGTGTTCCCGGCACCACTTTAAGTGTCTCTCTTTTGTTTCAAAAGGATATCATTTTAAGTGAAAACATCAACTGAAATATGGAAAACCAACCAAATGCATTCAGAATGTGTTGATACATTAAGAAAATGATTCATGGGTCATTTGAGACGTGTACGAGTCAACCCCGTCTAAATCTGAGGAGCAGTGTGGTCGGTACCACTCTAATTGTGTCTCTTTTGTTTTAAATGGACAATATTATAAGTGAAAAGAACAACAAGCATACAGAAAACTGACCAAACACATTTATATTCCATTGATAATTTATCACAATGATCCATGGGTCATATGTGACTTGTACGCACCAACCCATGCTCAATCTGAGTCACGGTGTGGTCGTGATCACTTTAAGTGTCTCTCTTTTGTTTTAAATGGACAACATTTTAAGTACATACGGAAAACTGACCAAACGCATTCAGTTTCCATTGAAACTTTTGGAGAACGATCTGTGGGTCATATGAAACGTGTAAAAGTCAACATCGTCTCAATCCGAGGAAAGATGTGGCCAACACCACTCAAAGTGTCTCTCTTTTGTTTAAAATGGGCTTCATTTTAAGTGAAAACAATAACTACCATATGGAAAACTGACCAAACAGATTCTGATTGTGTCAATAATTTAGCACAATGATCCACGGGTCATATGCGACGTGTACGAGTCAATCCCACCTCAATATGAGGTGCGGTGTGGCCGGCACCATTCATAGTGTCTCTATTTTGTTTAAAATGGACATCATTTTAAGTGAAAACAACAACCAACATACAAAAAACTAACCAAACTAATTCAAAATGTGTTTATGATTTAGTAAAATGATCCATGGGTCATATGTGATGTGTATGAGTCAACCACACCTCAAGCCGAGGTTCGGTGTGGCCGGAACCACTCTAAGTGTCTCTCTTTTGTTTCAAAAGGATATCATTTTAAGTGAAAACATCAACTGACATACGAAAAACCGACCAAACGCATTCGGATTGTGTTGATAATTTAGAAAAATGATCCATGGGTCATTTGAGACATGTACGAGTCAACCTCGTATAAATCCAAGGCACAGTGTGGCTGGTACCCCTCTAACTGTGTCTCTTTTGTTTAAAATGGACAGGATTATAAGTGAAAAGAATAACTGGCATATGGAAAACTGACCAAACACATTCGGATTCGGTTGATAATTTACCACAATGATTCATGGGTCATATGTGATGTGTACGATCAAACCCGAGCTCAATTTGAGTCACGGTGTGGCCAGGATCATTCTAAGTGTCTCTCTTTTGTTTAAAATGGACAACATTTTTAGTATATATGAAAACTGACCAAACGCATTCAGTTTCCATTGATACTTTAGGATAATGATTTTTGGTCATATTTGATGTGTACGAGTCAACTGCACCTCAATCCGAGTAACGGTGTGACCGACACCACTCAAAGTGTCTCTCTTTTTTTAAAATAGACTTCATTTTATGTGAAAACAAAAACTAGCTTATGAAAAATCAACCAAACATATTCTGATTGTGTCGATACTTTAGCACAATGATCCATAGGTCATATGTGACTTGTACGAGTCAACCCCACCACAATTTGAGGTGTGGTGTGGCCGACACCATTCATATTGTCTCCCTTTTGTTTAAAATTGACACCATTTTAAGTGAAAACAACAACTGACATACGAAAAACTGACCAAACTCATTAGAAATGTGTTGATGCTTTAGGAAAAAGATCCATGGGTCATATGTGATGTGTACGAGTCAACCCCGCCTCAATCCGAGGTGCGGTGTGGCCGACACCACTCTAAGTGTCTCTCTTTTGCTTCAATAGGATATCATTTTAAGTGAAAACATCAACTGGCATACAGAAAACCTATCAAACGCATTCGAATTGTGTTGATAATTTAGGAAAATGATCCATGGGTCATTTGAGACATGTACGAGTCAACCCCATCTAAATCCGAGGCGCGGTGTGGCCGGTACCACTCTAACTGTGTCTCTTTTGTTTGAAATGGACATGATTATCAGTGAAAAGAACAACTTGCATATGGAAAACTGACCAAATGCATTAGTATTATGTTGATAATTTATAACAATGATCCATGGGTCATATGGGATGTGTAAGAGCCATCTTGGGCTAAATCTGAGTTGCAGTGTGGCCGAGATCACTCTAAGTGTCTCTCTTTTGTTTAAAATGGACAACATTTTAAGTACATACGGAAAAATGACCAAACGAATTCATTTTTTGTTGAAACATTGGGAGAACTATCCATGGGTCATATGTGACATGTACGAGTCAAACATGCCTCAATCTGAGGCGTGGTGTGGCCGACACCACTCAATGTGTCTCTCTTTTGTTTAAAATGGACTTCATTTTAAGTGAAAACAACAACTAGCATATTGAAAACCGACCAAACGGTTTATGATTATGTCGATACTTTAGAAAAATGATGCATGGGTAATTTTTGATGTGTAAGAGTCAACCCCGCGTCAATCCGAGGTGCGGAGTGGCCGACACCATTCATAGTGTCTCTCCTCTATTTAAAATGGACATCATTTTAAGTGAAAACAACAAGTGACATACGAAAAACTGACCAAACACATTCAAAATGTGTTGATGCTTTAGTACAATGATTCATGGGTCATATGTGATGTGTACGAGTCAACACTACCTCATGCCAAGGTGCAGTGTGGCCGACACCACTCTAGGTGTCTCTCTTTTGTTTCAAAAGGTTATCATTTTAAGTAAACACTTCAACTCACATATGGAAAACCGACCAAACGCCTTCGTATTGTGTTGATACTTTAGGAAAATGATCCATGGGTCATTTGAGACGTGTAAGAGTCAAATTTGTCTAAATCTGAGGCACGGTGTGACCGGTACCACTCTAACTGTGTCTCTTTTGTTTAAAATGGACAGGATTATATGTGAAAAGAACAACTGGCATACAGAAAAATGACAAATGAATTTTAATTCTGTTGATAATTTATCACAATGATCCATGGGTCATATGTAACGTTTATGAGCCAACCCAGGCTCAATCCGAGTCACGGTGTGGCCGGGATCACTATAAGTGTCTCTCTTTTGTTTAAAATGGATAACATTTTAAGTGGATATGGAAAACTGACCAAACGCATTCGGTTTCCACTGAAACTTTTGGAGAATGATCCATGGGACATATGTGACGTGTAAGAGTCAACCTTGCCTCAATCCAAGGCGCGGTGTGACCGAAACCACTCAAAGTGTCTCTCTTATGTTTAAAATGGACTTCATTTTAAGTGAAAACAACAACTAGCATACAGAAAACCGACCAAACAGATTCCGATTGTGTTGATAGTTTAGAAGAAAGATCCATGGGTCATATGAGATGTGTACGAGTCAACCCCGCCTCAATCTGAGGCACGGTGTGGCCGACACCATTCATAGTGTCTCCCTTTTGTTTAAAATGGACATCATTTTAAGTGAAAACAACACGTGAAAAACAGAAAACTGATCAAACACATTCCAAATGTGTTGATGCTTTAAGATAATGATCCATGGGTCATATGTGATGTGTACGAGTCAACCCCACCTCAATCCGAGGCATGGTGGGGCCGGTACCACTCTATGTGTCTCTCTTTTATTTCAAAAGGATATCATTTTAAGTGAAAACATCAACTGGCATACAGAAAACTGACCAAACACATTCGGATTGTGTTTATACTTTAGGAAAATGATCCATTGGTCTTTTGAGATGTGTATGAGTCATCCCCGTCTAAATTCGAGGTGCGGTGTGGCCGATACCACTCTAGATATGTCTCTTTTGTTTAAAATGGACCGGATTATAAGTGAAAAGAACAACTGGCATACGGAAAACAGACCAAACACATTCAGATTCTGTTGATAATTTATCACAACAATCCATGGGTCATATGTGACGTGTAAAAGCCAACCTAGGCTCAATCCGAGTGGTGGTGTGTCCGAGATCACTCTAAGTGTCTTTTTTTAAATGGACAACATTTTAAGTACATATGGAAAACTGACCAAATGCATTATGTTTCCATTGAAAGATTAGGAGAACGATCCATGGGTCATATGTGAATTATATGAGTCAACATCGCCTCAATCCGAGGTGCGGTGTGGCCAAAACCACTCAAAGTGTCTCTCTTTTGTTTAAAATGGACTTCATTTTAAGTGAAAACAACAACTAGCATACGGAAAACTGACCAAACGGATTCTGATTACGTCGATACTTTAGAAAAACAATCCATGGGTCATATGTGACATGTACGAGTCAACCATGCCTCAATCTGAGGTGTCGTGTGGTAGAATCCATTCATAGTGTCTCTCTTTTATTTAAAATGGACATCATTTTAAGTGAAAACAACAACTAACATACAAAAAACTGACCAAATGCATTCAAAATGTATTGATGATTTAGGAAAGAGATCCATGGATCATATGTGATGTGTAAGAGTTAACCCCACCTCAATACGAGGTACAGTGTGGCTGGGATCACTCTAAGTGTCATTCTTTTGTTTAAAATGGACAACATTTTAAGTATATAAAGAAAACTGACCAAACAGATTCTGATTGTGTTGATACGTAAGCCCAACGATCCATGGGTCATATGTGACGTGTACGAATCAACTTCACCTCAATATGAGATGCAGTGTGGCCGGCACCACTCAAAGTGTCTATCTTTTGTTTCAAAAGTACATCATTTTAAGTGAAAACATCAACTGACATACGGAAAACCGACCAAATGCATTTTTATTGTGTTGATACTTTGGAAAAATGATCCATGGGTCATTTGAGACGTGTACGAGTAAACCCCATCTTAATCCGAGATACGGTGTCGATGGTACCTCTCTAACTGTGTCTCTTTGGTTTAAAATGAACACAATTATAAGTGAAAAGAACAACTGGCATATGGAAAATTGACCAAATGCATTCAGAATCTGTTGAAACTTTAGGAAAACGTTCCATGGGTCATATTTTACGCGTACGAGTGAACCACTCTTCAATCCACATCGCGGTGTAGCCAGGACTTCCCAATGTGTCTCTCTTATGTTTAAAATGGACAACATTTTAAGTACATATGGAAAACCAACCAAATAGTTCTTGATTGTGTTGATATTTTATCACAATGATCCATGGGTCATTTGTGACATGTACGAGTCAACCCCGCATCAATCTGAGGCTCGGTGTTACTGGAACCATTCAAAGTGTCTCTCTTTTATTTAAAAAGCACCTCATTTAAGTGAAAACAACAACTGACATATGGAAAACCAACCAAATGCTTTCGGAATATGTTGATACTTTAGAAAAACGACCTATTGGTCATTTGTGGTGTGTACGAGTTAACCTTGCCTCAATCCAAGGCACGGTGTGGCTGGTATCACTCCAGGTGTATGTATTTTGTTTAAAATGGACATCATTTTAAGTAAAAACACATGGTATTGGAAAAACCAATAAGTTTTTTAATTGACTTATTGATTCCACATATAATTTTCATATAAATTTTAAATTAAATTCTAAATGAATTATGTATGTTTATAATTACGTTATGAATTGTTATTTAATTATGGATTGTATAGTTCCTAGATGAATTATATGTTAAATGTGTATGAATTTGTTCTCTATATGTATGTTTCTGTTGGTTATTGCAGGTACAAAAACTGTATATGTATGTGTTAGTTTATTGTAGGTACAATAATTGTAAATGATTGAAAATGAGAGGGAATGGATTGGCTACTGTGCAAATTTCACAAAAATGAGAGGGTAGTTGTTGTGCTAATTGCAGGCTGCTGTGCAATTTGCACAGCATAGGCTATGCCAACAGTTTGAAACCAATGGAATAGACTCTATGAGTATTTCTTTACCAACAGTTCTATGAACTGTTGGTAAAAATACTTTCCAAATGTTTTAGAAACTCTTGGGAAAGAAGCTGTCTACTTGGTTTTCCGAACGGTACAAGCCAAAACCTTTGGGAAAAACTGTCGTAACAGTTTGGAACAACTGTTGGGATAGGTTAATATTTTCTAAACTATCCCAATGGTTCATTGTAAACTATTGGAAAAATATTTCCCTACGACTTACTTCCATACGGTTTGCAGAACCATTGGTATAATATATACCAACGGTTCTGCAGCCTTTCCCAACAGTTCTGAACTGTTGGGAAATCCTGCATTTCCAGTAGTGATCCATTTTCATGGTTTTCTTGGATTTTCTTCTTCAATTCATGGAACTAAATTGGGGATATTCAATATGGAGACTTAGAAATTGGTGTAGAACCAGGTATGAACTCTATCGAGAACACAGATTTACATTTTAGTGGAAGGATATGAAACTATTTTTGAAATACATTCAAAATGTCCCGAACAATAGTCATATCATCGGTGTTGATTTTCACCGAAACCATTGGAGATAAACTACCATTCTAAATGGGGATTAAGACCCATACAATGTATGTAATCTCCATAGAATGTTCTTACATACCATTACATAGATAGAAGATCATAAGTTTGTTTGAAATATAAAATTTTTCTTCCCGTACTCAACAATTGATGTGGGATTTATGAAGAGAAATTCAATCCATGCCTTAGATGAAATCAGATTCATCCAATGGAATAATGAAATGATTTTCAGGAAGCACATTCCCACAAATGTCCGACAAAGATGAATCATAGACTTGAGATTAATTCATCCTACCAGTATGGGTTTGCAATGGTAATTCCATATCAAATCATTTTGGTTGTATATTAATAGCCTTATAAATCTCATTAGATATGAAAGAGTTGGATGATCTAGTGTCAAATAAAAAATTAGAAGTTATTGATTGGATGGTAAGTGTACATTTCACGAATTTATTATTTCACCACTCATTATAGATACTGATTGAATGTGATTTCCCGGTGTCCCTCAATTTAAGAGGATTCCGAAACTAATCATCATCACCCTCCCTCGGTTTTGAAAACTGGTTACCATAATTCCAATTCTCCTCACACTTTTAGCACTGAAGTAGGGGAGGTACATTATGTTCAGTTTTGTCTCCATTCCCATAGTTAGTATAATTCTTCCCATCACATCATCAATCAAATGTATGATGACCTTCCTCTACGAGGTTATAAGTATTAGTATACCCCTTTATATAATTTTCTGATGTTTAGTATATTTATAGAATACACATGGTGTACTTACAAGTATGTGCCGTGTTTGAGTTAAGAGTGTACTATTCGTGGGGTGACCATGTACATGTCATTTGGTGACCATGTAAGAATTTTCTACAACACGAAGTGTAGTGTTACATGAAACGCTGTGTGTCGTCCTTCCATATACTGGCTGAATATTAGCCATGTGTTGACCCTTGTGGAACATCCAAGCCGTGTGGATACCTCTTATTAAGTTGGAGTATGAACAAGGATACTACACATTATGTAGTCATAAATACACGATGTGTACTTTTTTTATTCACTTATATGAATGCGAGTCACGTCACTTTTCCAGAAATACCTTCTTCTTCCCCGTTTTAAGACCTTGATGCTCTAGGAGGCCGAAAATGATTCTTCTCCTAGATTATTCATCTAATATATTTTCTTCAATCCATCAGTGGCTATGAGATTACATAGGTCAGGATAAACCCACGCACCCTCTTTCGTTATAGTTTCATTTCCTCACACACCAAAGTTTCCATCTGATTAGATTTTTTGGGATTTGATAGAAATGTAGATCTACTAAGATTGTCTTTGAATTGGATTTTGATATAAGACGTTCTTACATATATGAGTCTAAGGTAGGTGTTTCATTCCTTATTTCGTGTTTTTTTGGACTTTTAGGGGACATGAGCTTTGGTGCGTATTTGGGTATTTTGAGCGAGACCCTGTTTTGTATTCTATTGAATATTAAATTGCTTATTTCACTGGTGTTATGCCTTTGGGTATTCCATTTTACCTATTTTTATTGAGTGCATCGAGCTAGGTGTTGTTTCTTAATTTGGGAATTTTGGCTGGGTATGCCAAAATGAATTAAAAACAATTGTTTGGATTGAGCTGCTGAGTTCAATTTGTTAAGTGATGATATGAATTTTTAGAGGCTTCCGAGACCTTGGTGATAGTATGGGACAACACATAGCTAGTGAAATTCAACTGTTTAGTTTGTTTTTTCTATTTAATGTATTTATTTTGATTATATATATTTTATGGGTGATATTGCATATTCTAGAACCTTCGGGTTGTATAGGGCATAGCCTGGGTTTTGTTGAGTGATGATGATCTCAGGTTGGGCTTGGCCCTGGTTACATGGGGTGGTTCTTTCCACGGGATTGGGTGTCATAGACATCGGCTAGAGACAGTGTGACTATCATGTTGGGCAGGGCACAAGTTACGTGGATGGTGAGGCCATCGGACCTGAGCGACATAGTCGCAAGGGCACGAGGTATTAGATATGTTGTGTCTTGGGAACTTATTTTGGTGATTACTGCTCACCTGAACATTGAGTAGTGTGCATAAGAGAGACTCCATGATGAGGTGGTTTTGAACAATAGTGTGAGTAGAGTCCCCATTAGTTTCATTTTAGGTACTATTTGTTTGGGGTTGCTTTCAGTAGGAAGCCACGTGGAGGTTAGAAGACTTCAAGGGATATTGTTGAGGATATCAGGTTGGGGGAAGAGGCTCACTGTGGTTTGAGGGCAGACATCGTTGTCCCTTTGGTTACAGATTTGAGCATAGACATTTCTATCTCTCCAATTACTTTATTGATGGAAGACATCACTCTCCCTCCGGTTACTTATTTGAGGAGATAAATCACTATTCCTCAGAGTTACAACATTTTGAACATGCCTTTGGGAGATCAGTACATGAGACATGCGGTGTCATGCAGAACATGGTAATGGGTTACTGGAGAGAAATTCTGTCATTGGATGAAGTAGGTGACACTGCATGGTGGCTGCTGAGAACCAGTGGTGTTTATGTTTATTTGTTTACCATATTGTTTATTGTTTTCCTTATAAATGAATCTCTCATAAAACACTTATATTAGGTACACACCATTGGATAGTAACCTACTGAGATTCATCTCACACCCTATATGGCCCATTGGGATGCATGTAGACTTTATGGATTTACGTTCCGGAAAGAGACCAGCTTCAGGAGATGAACTATTTTAACTATCTCATAGATATTGTAGTGACCTTGAGGTCTTTCCTACCTGGAGTTTACTTTGTTTTGAATTCATTCCTATACTAGCAAGCTTACCTTGTTTATTATAGCTACTGTTGGTTTTCTATTTGATCCATTTTATATATTGACATTCTATAGATGAATGATTTGTGTATTCTCAAAGTTGTTACAAGTGGTTCAACATGCTATTGTGTTTACATTCTCTTAATGCTTTTTATATTTATTTCTTTCACTGTTTATTGCTATTGATTGTTCTTCCACTATCATGGTATGGTTTAATTCTTTATAATCTTCTTATTTTATATTATGCTTGGACCAGTACCATTATTAGCCTCCAAGAGGGTATAACCTCCCCACTATACCTATAGACCCTTTCTTCTAGTCGAGAGCCTTTGGAATTTGGGGATGTGCGCCTAAGGTAGTAACACATGACCCATTTAGAATTGTTCGGGGGGTTGATCTTGTCCAGGATGTTACAAATAGGTATCAATAGAGTTATTGATTGAGATTTAGTTGTAGTGTTTGGTTGGATACTATTGAGATTGTCACTTATCTTTCTATTTCTGCTGGTTTACTATTTGTGATATGGTGGACTGAAGATAGGATGTAATTGTAACTGGGTTTCTAAATTGGGCTTGGGTGCCTATACCACTGGTATGATGGATGGACCAAGTTTACTTGGGTGGGAATTTCCCTTTTGATTTTTCTATGATTATAGTTTATATGATTTACACCTTGGTGGATCACTTGGAGTGTGGTGGTTATTGATTGTGATATGTGATCCTTAGCCCAGTGAGGTAAGGGAAAAGGAAATTGGACCTTGGCCCGATATGGAAAGGTGTGATTGTTTGGCTTTTGGTAGCCACATTTTTAGGGAATTTCAATTTCATAACTACAGACATGCTTTGTAAAGTGATTATACCATGTGAAGAATATCAAACTTGATGGTTTGAAATATTTTGAAACGTGATAGGTGAAACTCCTATTATAATTTCTTGATGATTGTAATGTAATATTCCATTCTTTATATATATTTATATAATTTCATGTGGTAGGGTATTTGGGTCTGAATCACGTACAAGCAGGCAGGTACTATGGTTGGGGTGATTTTGATCATCACAATTGGGTGACTCGGTTTTTGGTTTGTGGCAAAGTAGTTTGTTATGACGGGAATAGCCTGAGGTACTTTTTGATACATGGCTCTGTTAAAGGTGGGTAAGAAGGCTATGAGGTAGGGATTCTGTGGGAATAGTTTTGATAGGGGGAGAGTAAGGGTAGTTGTTATACACTTTCTCTTTACTACGTTCCTTATCTATGTTATATATATATATATTATATATGTGGGCTATCTTACCATTATCGAATTCAGTGGGTTCCTCCAAGATGATTCAGATGGAGCATCAGGCAGGTGGTGGAATAGTGATACAGGTGCACGATTAGGTTTTGAAACCTAAGGGACATGTTGAGAATGGGTTTTAGGTACAGGCTTAATGATAGGATCAGGTTCAGGAACCAGTGCAGGCAGGGCTGCAGCTGGGTTTGGAAGCGTTCGGGCCACAGCTTGATGATCAGCTCTTGTTTAGTCTAGTGTGTGTCTTTTTGGGGATCAATAGAGGTGCGATGGGTACACATCAATCTATGGAATATCTAACACGGTAGTTCCAGTCGCGACACCCACCACTTTATGAAGGTTAGGGTGGTCTATAGGCAGTTGAGAACTGGATAGAGAGCATGTAGATGATCTTCGAGCAGCTCAAGATGCCACTAGATAGGAGGGTCAATCTAGCAATGTACATGGTAAGAGGACCGTTGAAGCATTGGTGGGGTGAATAGCTTAAATATCGCAAACATGAGGGACTATAATGGAAAGACATTGAGAACATGTTCTTAGAGCACTTTTACCCAGAGACACATTGGGCTAAGAGAGATCGGAAGTTCTTGAGCCTTCAGGAGGGAGACATTTCTATCATGGACTATGCAGCTACTTTCTCTGAGATGTCTCGCTTTTCACCTGGTATGGTAAGAAATGTCTTTTCAATGGTGAGGTGTTTCAAGGAGGTCTTAAAACAAAGAATCCATATCCAGGTTAATATCTACAGGCAAGGTTCATTCTCAATGGTGGTGAATCTGGCGCTCATAGTAGAGGGCAACGAGAAATAAAGGTCTCACTTAAGTCAAACGATGAATTCATGTAAAGGTTTAGGTAACAAGAAGCGATGATATTATTAGTTTCAGTAGGCTAGTGAGGACAAGGACTTATCTAGACCACCTCATAGTAGTTCTTCAGTTGTTTTCATTCAGTGTGGGCAGCCAGGTTATTTCCGAACTCAGTGTGATAGGCCGTCAAAAGAGTTTTGGGAAAGTAGACATGTTTGGATTCTCGAAAGGTTATATAGGAAACCATATCATACATTAAATAATTAGGGAATAGGAAAGACTGTGGAATCTGGAGTTGGTTCAGGTTTGGCCCCAGGTGATGGTAACTATAGTTCAGATTCAAGCAGAGGACCTGGTAGAGACAACAGGATCCAGCGGAGGGGTCAGTGGCTGGTGACTGGAGGATCACTTCAGGGAAGTCAGGCATCCTGGAATCATACATCAGGTCAAGTGCATGTCGGGGAGCAACTAAGAGCTAAGCAGGCTGGTGAGTCGGTGATGGTTAGAGTTACACCGTCGGTTTAGCCATGAATTTCTTGTTTTCTCTTTGGCATGACCTGTTGGGGCATATCTGTTTTTAGTGAACGAGGTGCACAATATATATGTGAACTAACAAGATACTGGCCAGTGAGATGGGATCAATATCAGGTGCAAGATATATTTATACATATGTATGAGATACATGACATTAGGGCATCGATGATATGGGTTACATGAGGTGTTGTGTCCATCAGGGCATCGAGGTTGTGGGTCACATGTGATTTTAGGGACCATGTTTGTTTTGATCATCCATGGGATGTAGGAAATTGTAGAGGTGGGCACCGATGCAGTGTGGGATACATTTGGGGGGTCCAAAATGACACAAGAGCACCAATGAGGCACTAGGGTCATGATGCGTCATGAGAGGACCATGAGTCCAAAAATCAGTTAGTGAACCATTGCTTTGTTGAGTATGGTTGGTTTGAGATCATTTTAGACAATCCCTAAGGTGGGGAGCCCTTTGAGAAAATTTTCCCGAACCATTAAGACCAGGGTAGTCAGGGTTACATTGAACATGATTTGTCTATTCGGTGCTATCTCTGGGTTTCATTTGATAGCTCAGGGCAAGCTATGTTAGGGGCGGGGAGATTATAAGAACCTGGGTTACTGGAGCGAGTCAAAATCCTGATCCAATTTGAATTTTTAACTTGTTTATGAGAAAACTAGGAATATCTGAAAAGTTATAGAAATTTTCAGAATACATGCCGTGTACTCCCAAGTACATGTCGTGTGTTGGTTAAGCATGTACTATTCGTGGGCAGACCACGTACATTCCATGTGGTGACCATGTAAGAATTTATTACTACATGACATGCAGTCTTACATGACATGCTATGTATCATCCTTCCGTGTATCAGCTGAATCATAGCCATGTGTTGACCCATATGGCGCGTCCAATTCGTGTGGGTCCCTTCACTTATGTCTAATTATGGAAAAGGATACTGCACGGCGTGCAGTCTTAAGTACATGCTGTGTAATTGTTTTATTCGATTATATGAATTATCGTCACATATCTTTTCCTGAAATACCTTATTTTTCCCCATTTTCAGACATTGATGCTCTAGAAGGCTGAAAATGTTTCTTCTCCTAGATTATTCATTGGATATCCATTCTTCAATCCATCTTTGGATCTGGGATTTCATCTTCTAGGATAAACCCATGAACCATCTTTCATTCTATATTCTTTTACTCACACACCACAGTTTCCATCTGACCAGAATTTCCCGGATTTGACAGAAACGTATATCTACGAAGATCAGCTTCGAAACCTCTACGGGCTTAAAAATTTTATTAGACACCTTAATAAAATTTTCCCTTTTCTTATTTCAATATTTAGAGCATAAATTAAATGGAATCTTCTTCTCTTCATGGTTTTTAGATTATCCATTGAACTACATATTCCTTTTTTTCAAAACCCTGTGATTGATACATATATCAAACCAACATTTCAGCCTTGATTTCAGAACTCACAATCTCTTTTTATCTAATAAAGTCACTTATGGACAACTCCATTTTGAGACTTGTATTTAATCCACTGATAAACTTATCTACTTTAGTTTTGTTTTGGATGATAACACCTTGAAGTGTACCTCACAAGTCTCATGAAATTAGCCTCATAGGTACCTATGAATTCTTTATACCTTTTATTTAACACAAGAATCTCTATATCCATCTATGTATGAATAATACAAGGAGATTACTTATTAAAAAATACATTCTTGAACTCATCCCAATCCATGGATCCAATTTAATCTTGCTTCCTCATATTATTGACTAGAGTCCCCCATTGGTATGTTTCACCTTCTAATTAATAAATAGATAGAATGAATTTCTCTTTTTATGAACACTTGATAATAGATAGTATCTTTGCAGAGGTACTGATCCATTTTTCAACAACAAGTTAATCAAAAGACCTATTGAAAGAAGGTGGATGTTTCCTCATGAATGACTCAATAGAATGTTGTTTTGTACTTTTCTCATTTTTAAGTACATCATGATTCACAGCTTATGAAAGTTGAGTGATCATAGAAATTATATTTTTCATTCCATCCCCCATATTATTTGGAAGTTTAGGATAACAATCATTTCATTTTCCATCACACTCAGCATTTATGCGGTTCATTCAGGTTCTATCCATTTACTAAAACCAAAAGGCATAGAGTAAGAAAAAATAATCCAAGAGGTAAACTAAACAATCATTAAAAAACACATATAGGATGCCTAAATTAGGATGAGTTATTTAATATTTGACACCTTTGGTTTATCATAGGTTATCAATAGCCAACTTCTATTTAAATCATTAATAATGGTTCATGAATGTTTGTGAATTTCCCAATTATATCCCTTAGGAGTGTCAAACCAAGTGTGCATCAAGGCCCATTGTTATGTAATAGGTTATGCTCGAGTGAGGCTCAAAACACCTTTTCAGATTTGTTATCCCTGTGTACATTTGTGCTAGAGCCACTCCCACTTCTAGTATCCATATGAGGATTTATTTCTCAGAAACAATTAAGGGTTTCCTTTACCAAAATTCCCAGACATTTTATTATTCATTTCATTATCCTTAGAATAATCTTTAAACATGTCCTTAGTGTTATCTCTATGGTTTTCCCATCCTAGTTTCCAATGGTTAACTAATATTTTTCTTTTATTCCAAATATAGCAACCCACGTTTTTCATTCATTAATATTACATCACTTTTTCAGAATACCTAAATATATTACAAAAACAGATTCCCAAAGACCATATTAGTTTAGTGCCTTTTAAAACATGGAAACATAAAAATTGGTATAAAAGGGATCAATATTTTCTCCTAGTAGGTTCATAATGACTAAAACCCTTCTTATACATTTTATACATAATAAATATCTTCATAATTTGGGGAATGGAAACATAAAAATAGGTCATCTCAGATGATCAATAAATGTAATCAAAGAAGATATGTAATCATAAACATGATCATAAGGGTACAATAATATGATCATGACATTATAAGATCTTTACACCCATAAAAAATATCATAAAAGTGATTCATGGCCTAATTATAGGAATTCTATACACCATGAATCATAAGGTAATCAAGATAATTATCTAAGAAAGCAATACACAGGAATTAGAAAAGGAATTGTGGTATCGACATAGGTATATAAAATTATTTCCATTGTAGTTAAGGAATCCATTGAAAAGACATATCAGTGGTAAGGAATCACTACCCATAGCATCTTGGTAGTAATGGTTCACTACCATGACCATCTTAGTAGTCGAGGTTCACTCCCAAGTCTATCTTAGCGGGCAATTCCTTTAGAAATCTGATTTTGTTCCCTATTCCATCCATGTCTATCTCATGAGATCTAAATATTTACCCAATTAATTAGAGTTAGATATCGGTCCCACCAATCTCATCAATAAATCATACACACACATTCTATAATATTATAAACAATCATATAATAACCCATAAAATGAAATGGGTATCATAAACATGTAATCATATCATGACCTATGGAAAAAGAGACATGTTTCAAAATAATTTAATCAAAGAATAACTAGGGAATGAAAGAATTTTTCATAATCATATTACCATTGAATTAATAATAGTTTTCATAGACATATAAACTTTGAAATATAAATTGGTTTTATTAATATCATTCCACAATAACATAAACCATTCAGATAAAGAATATGATTTCAAAATTTTGATCATTTTTTTAGAAAGGATGGACTACCACAAATAGATATCATTTCAGATGGAAAATAATTTTTAAAGATCCTTTAAAACCACTTATGGAGTAAAATATCCAATATTATTTGAGAAATTATATTTAAACCATAATGTTTTTGAAAACCTTTTCCTTTGAAAACATATTAAGGAAACTTGAAAACATATTGAGAAAATTTTCCTCTGAATATATATTTTAACACTTATAAAACATTTTTGAAATATATTTTCCTAGAAAATTAGATTTAAAAATCATTCTAAAAACATTTTCTGTTTTTTTTGTACTTTTTTTTGAAATAAACATATTTCTGAATGAAAAGGAAAAATGATATTGGATTTTATCAAAACATTTTATTAATTATCTACAGTATAAAAAAGTTGTAAAATGGTACCAATAAATGAATATTTCATTAATGACCATTGGAGAATAAAAATCAATAGATATATTGAGATATGTATCATAATACTTTATAAATGGAAATATAATCATAAACAATCTTGGTAAACGATGAGACGGTTTCAATAGACTCTCACCACTTGGTATCTCTGAATCATACTCCCCATGTAACGAAATGAAATTAGATAAAGATTAAAATATCATTAGAAGAATTATATTCCTGATAAATTATGTAAAAGATAATTTCATACAACTAGTAAAATAATATTGGTGCACATCATGGCATGTGTCTCATTGAAGGAAAATTGAGACAAAAGTACATTACCGATTAGGAAACTTTTGAAACAAAAACCTCATGAAATAGTGATTATAAAATAGATATGTAAATAACCTTAAATTTAAGGATAAAATTAAAATAATTTATTCAGGGGAAGTATGTACACCACACAAATGAAATGAGTGGTGAATAAGGAATAAATTTCAGTGAAATTAAAGTGAGGAATGATTCGCGTAATATCTGATTTCATTTTCATACATGTTTTGACTTATTATTCTTGATAATCTTCTATATATCATGATTTACTTATTTTTAGATTGTAAACAATGAAATTAATATCATATATATTCAGTATATAAATATCTATAATAATATATAAATGATATAAATAAGAAATGAAAGACACTGTTCATGGAGACAGTAGGTCATACGTATGCATGAACGTTGTCTCTGTTTAATTTACATTTTGAAAGAAAGAACGTAAATGAAACACACACACACACACATATATATATATATATATTAATTCATGAATAATTATTATTTCATATATATCATATAAATTTACAAAAATTATCCTTCATACGTTCCATGTAAAGTGTGAACGAAACACATCGCTTTGAGGAGGCGGTAGTCCACATATCCACAAATGAAGTTATCATGTTTACAAAAAATATAAACCATAAAGGTGTTTTATATAATAAGTCAATATGATTAAATAAAGCATATATATCATATATATCTTATAAAAATATATTCTCCATAATTTTTTCCAACCTTGAGTAGCAGTAAATGAGGAATGAGCAAGATCATTTCATGAGGTGGTAGTTCACCGTACACAAGAATAATTAGTTTATTACCAATTATATGGATGTGTGTGTAATTGTATGTTAAAACCTTATAATAAATAAACCATTATATTTAGGATACTGAGGTTATTCTCTTCTCATGTAATAATAAAAATTTATTTGGTTAAGAATGAAAATAAATCAAGGGAGTATGAGAAAGGATGTTACCTCTTCTTTGGGTAACTCCCTTTGGTTTTCACCAAAGGGTTTCCTTGGATGAATTTATTTGAAAAGAGAGGATTATAATATTAAGGTACGTATTTTTCAAGGTTATTTAGGCCAATTTTTTGCAGATCCAAAGTGCTTTATAGGTGTGAATAAGTGGGATGGGTGAGTACATTATTATAGTGGAGGAGGAGTGTCGTTCTTTTAAATCTTATAAAAGAGAATTTCACCCACATTTTTAGCGTGATAAGTGGAAACTATAATGGTCCAAAAGCAGTAAAAAATAGGATAATGTCTAAATATTAATATAAAATTACTTTTTTAAAAGTTTATAAGTCCTTTTTGGCTATACCTTTATGTTTGACTCATTTGATAAGCTAATTTTTATCTCAATCACTGTAATTAATTTCAATATCATTCAATAATATTTATGGTAAAAAATAAGATGAAGTTATTATAAATTTTAAATTACGATTATTATAAATATTTAATCTAATTTTCCAAAATTATAATCATATATGTGCAATAAAATATTTTAAAATTAATCACACAGACATGTTGTGACAATGTGTTTTTAAGCAATAATTTTTAAAAGTTTGGGATGTTTTTATATCCAATTTCATTGTGAAACTAGTTTCAATGACCTAAATTTTATTAAATTATGTAAAACTCATCTAACTACTCTTTTAAAAAATTAAAATATAATTTAACTATATAAATAAATTATATGAAACAACAGTTTTGAATTAAAATTCAATATTTTCTACTATTCATATAAAATTAATGTTTTTTAGAAAAACATAAAAAATTAACCCTAAGATAAATTTGAAATTATGAATTCAAAAATTCATTTTATTTTATAAAATTAGATTTAATAAATTTACAAAAATTAATTTCATCATTGTTTATAGAAGGAAATGGAAAGTAGTTCTTTTAAGAAAATATTAATTTCAAACATATAAATACTTTAATAGATATTGTATGTCTTATTATAAATATATATATTTTTATATAAAACCATTATAAATAATATTTAAACATTAGTTATTACAATTCATATTAATATGTTTAATGGATAGTTTATGACTATCTCACATAAATAATTATAATAATAAAATGTTGTTTAGTTGAAGCTCTGTATTGTGCATAAAGCAAGCCAAGATGATGTTTTGTGTAGATTAGGCTTGACTCATTGTATCATATAAATAATTATTAAATTTATGTACAATAAAATGGAATAAGTCAATTAAAATTCATTTATTTGAAATAACATTCATAAAATATCAGGTTGTTACATGACCTGAGTGAAAATGTGTAGGTATTATGCATGGAAGATTCCCTGAGTGGGTAGGTGTGGGGGAATCCCATTCAAATTACACATAGGGCATCTTGTGTTCACCTTAAATAATACTAATACTATTTCACATCATATGATGACACATTGTCATGAAATTTAACATCGTATAAAGTAGACATTGAATTAGGTTGTTTAGTTTATGCAACTCGGACGTAGGGGGACTCACTCCATACCCTTGGGGATTATATAACCATAGCTCATGAACCCTTAAGAGGGGTATATAATTTTAATGTATATGGTAAAATGAAGGGAGTGTTGGTATCTCATGAGTTCCATGATAGGGTCTCTATTCTGAGAAGAAATAGAAATTAGTGTACCTATGTTGAGAAGTAAGATGTACGGAAGAACATTCATCGGAGGAATATGGGACATCACATGAGGGACCATGAAATTATTGTGGGAATGTTTGGATGGGTTATTTCAAGACGTTAGTTCTTGGTATGGGTGTTGGGTGCAATGATTTATCAATCATGGCTCTCTAACATGAGGATAGGAAATGAAGCCTCAAAGAGGGGGTGTGCAAAAGATTGGGGTTTTTCGCTCAACGTCACGGTTGCACATTGGATGAGTCAATGCACCCACTCAACTTGGCTTTAAAGATGTTGGTGAGGGAATACTAAACTTTGGGCCCATTCAATCATGGGCCCATAGGGAACCTATCTCCAAAAGTCTCTATATTTAGTGTTTCATGCTTTCATGATGTCATAGAAGATTATTCTTATGTGAAGTAGAGCCACGTTTCGTCTTAGAAAGGGTCTCCTCCAAAAAGTGGGTAACCATATATTTATATTCAAAATATTTGATGATGATTATAGATGGTTTTGGCCATAGAAGAGGATTTTCGTTTATTATATGGCCTCAATACAATACTTTTTGCATGAAAGATGATGGCTTTGACATCTCCTTTGGTATACATGAGTGGGGTGTTTTATTCATCCTATGTTTCTTGATCATGAACCTTATTTTTTTCATGGGACAACTTATTCTTTTGATTAATCCTTGGTGGGAGAGATGGAAAATCCCATCGATTTTAGTATGTAAGAGCATTGTGTGCAGATTTTATTTTTTTCACGTAGGAATAGAAACTTGCATGCACCATCCTACTTGGTCCAATAATGGTCCTTCGGGGTGGGATGCATGTTATTTTGTTTTAAATAGCCAATTTGAGGCTTTAGATGAAATTTAATTAGCAACACCCATTATGAAAGCACTTTTATCCTTTTACTTCAACAATTTTCATAATATAGGTCTTTCATTGGTTTATAAGTTAACTCTTGTATTAGTTCTTTGATTCTAATAATTCCCATGTTATCTAGACATAATACATTGAACTCCTCAATTTTTTTTTTCTCTATAGACATAATTTCCACACTAAAAAAACATTCCCTTACATTTGAGACATTCTCTTGGGTTCTTTTCCCAACATTCCTTATATGTGGGAACCTTAATCTTATTCCCTCCATGGTGTTCATAAAATTACATATTTCTCCAATTAGGTGAGTTTGGAAACTCACCCCAAGTTGAGACTTCTAATCATATATCTAGCCCACTAATGAGGCATAATCAAAATATATTTCCCTCCAGTCATCATCTAATTGGGTTTATCCTAAGCAGAGTATTTTCCATCATATATTTTGTAATCATGATTCCTCTTAGTTCCAAAAATTTATGAAATCTAAAAACATATTATGAGAAACAATAATCATAATGGGAAAGCACATAATCATTTATATGATATCTAAATCATGAAAATGTCGTTTCATCCTATAACACCTTAGGTTTAACCTAGGGAATCCATGGTCACCATTTATTCATATCCATCATAATTCTTCGTAAATAAAATATGAATTAACCTAAGAATATCTATTGGGAATATCAAACTTGGTTCATAGTAAGGGAACACTCATCATACAAATTCTTTTTGGATAATATATACTTGAAAAACATTTTTGGGGTTGTAACACATATATGAATCTGTTCCCAAATATTTCCACTTATAGTATCTATTCAAGGATTTTTTTCTAGGAAACCCAGACACCTTTATTTAATATAACATAGAATTTTCTCTTATAGAAAGGATCATCCAAAGTGTTCTCACTAATGTTTTCCTCATCCAAGTATCTAAAGGATGGATAAACATATTCTCTAATACCAACTATAGAAACCTTTACTATTCATACATATATATTAGATATTATTAGATGAATATTAATTATATAACATGAAAATTCACTCAAGAATCATATAGGTCTAGTTTCCTTATAAACTGAGATACATAAATACGTGGTTCATAAGTGAACTAAATCAAATCTAACTATTTTATTTATAAATAGCACACTTTTTAGAAATATCATACATAATATATTTATTTGAATCTTAGGTAATAGAATCATAAGAAAGGGTGAACTCTGAATCATTGTAAGGGTAAACAAGGGTGATATCAATGATCACTTAAACATAACATGAGAATAAGGTTATGAGAGAAGGATCATAAGATTTAAAAATCATAATGTTCATATCATATATCATAATCATGGGTTATAGCATAATAGAGAGAAGTTTGTAAGACGTAAATAATAATGGAATTAATGAACATGAGCTATGAAAGTGTAATATTCGCATATGTCATAAGTTTGTGGCGTAAATATAATCATAGAAAATAATTTCCTTATTAGTCAAGGATAACTTCGAAGACTATCAAAATGGATTGGGTTCACTCCCCATACAATCATAGTAATCATGGATCACTGCCAAGGATTTCTTACTGGAATAGGTTCACTCTCCGAACTATTATAGTAGACAAGGATCAAACCCAAGACAATCATAGTGGACAGAGTTCTTATTGATCTTGGTTCACTCCCCATTATATTCTTAATTATCTGGTGAGGTATCATTCTTAACCAATACATTGGAGGGTTATACAATTTTTATCTCTCTATTCATGTAATTAAAATAATATATATGTGCCACAAGATAATAAAACATTAATCATATCATATCCCATGAAAAAAAGATATTTTCATAAATAATTCTGCATATCATAACCCGTGGAAAATAAATGAGTTTCATAAAAAACTCATCATCGGAAAATGCATGTAAAAGAAATGGGTTTCATAATCATTGCATCAATTCATTATAACATTGCACATGGAAAAAGGAACACATTTCATCAACATATTTTTTTTCAGAATCGTAAACTATCTATAGAAAGTACAAGGATGGTATCATTGGATAGTATCCCTAATAAAACATATGTAAAATAAAATGAAGACATCATAGATAAAAAATTCTTCTAAACGGTCATTTGGAACATTTTTAAAGTAGAATACACTTCTATATTTGAAATATTCTCCATAAAACCCAAATATTACCTAAATATTAAGGAAATAACGTTCATTGAAAGGTACCATAAATACATATAAAGGACACTTTAAATAATTTAAGGGGTTATTCCCTTCACATAATCATTATTCTAATCATACGAAAGGCCTCAAACATGTCATCCTAATCGTAAAAATGCCCCATGACATGTCAACTTAATCATGTGAAGGATATATGACATGTCATATTTATGATGTGATGCATAGATGGACAACTAATGGGAAAATTCCATAGGCATAATAAAATAAAAGATAAAAAAGTAGAATTCTTTACACATATGTATTAATATTTATTTTCAAGTGATATCATTATATGATTCACATGATATATTAATAATCATGTGAATACCCTTAGATAAGACCCCCTTGATCATGTGGAAGCTACTTTGAAAAGAAACCTTATCTCGTAATGACTCCCAAACAGGTCAGCCTGATATTACGAAGGTCATTTGATATATCGATCCAAATATAAAAATACCTTTTAGAACCCATGGGATCAATAAATATGTTAACAAAGAGATTATCATACAATCTTTATTTTTCATATGACCTAAATATGATATCATAGATGACCCATAGATAAATCTTTTTAAATTATTGATGTGACACTCCCTCTGCAAACTCAAACCCATATGTTTGATTTAATTTTAGTATGTAGTGGCATATATCTTGTGAGGGTAGGTATATTACCCCCCAAGTATAGGAAAACATAGAAAAAGAGAGGGTCTAGAGGTTAAAGTAGGCTTTCTAGTGCAAAGAATAACAGAGTTGCAAGAGTATTCCACTACGTAAACCCAGGGAATGACTGAATGGATTATGAAATATGTTTATGTCCCTTTTATAATCTCCCCATTTTTCATTAGAAGGGTTGTCTATAATTCAAGTTGGTTCATATAAAGGAGTTTCCACATGTCAACCTGATCACCTGAGGACTCAATTAGCCAGTTCTATAAAAACATTAAGTAATTTATGAAATAAAGGAAAAAAATGATGAAGGATTCATGTGAAGATGGATACACTATTTTTCATACATGCTAGTCATTTACTTCATGTAATACACTCATTCGTCATGTAAGGTCCTTTAGAAATGTCAACCAACCCATGTAAAGACATCTACAATTCAGGTTGGGTCACGTAAATGAGATTCTACATGTCAACCTGATCACCTGAGGCCTTAATTATCCAGTTCTAGAAAAACAATTATGTAATTTATGAAATAATGGATGAAAATGATTAAGGATTCATGTGAAGATGGATACACTATTTTTCATACCGGCTAGTCATGTACTTCATGTGACAGACTCATTCATCATGCATGGTCCTTCAGAAATGTCAACCAGACCATGTGAAGTCTATCAGATATATCAACTGGTTTATGGGAATTCCTCCCTACATGTCCTAGATTTCATGAGAATTCCATTACGCATATCATCCCAGTCATTCAAAATACCATGGATATATCATCCGGGTTATGTGATGTCCTCTAGACATGTAATCTTGATCACATGACAACACTTAGACAAGTCAGTCAACTCATGTAAGAACCTCTAGATATTATATCATGATGAAATGATAGTCATCAAACATGTCATCCTTGATAATGTGAAAGGCCCTAGACATGTCATCTTTGATCACAAAAAGACCACTAGACATGTAAAGTATAAACCACTATAAATGTCATATAGACCCTCTAGATTTGACTTTCCAACACCTATTTACATGATAGATATAAAACATGGACATTTTAGCCTTATCTAGTTGGAATACAAGTGCATTCTCCATTGAACTCTTTGAACCCTCTACTATGGGTTTCTGATCGAGCATTCCCCTTCATATGGGAAGTGCCCACAATGGAATTTTTTAGGATATCATGAAATTATATTGATATTATGGGATCCTTATGCCACCAAAGAATTATTTATCAACCAATTGTGGTCCCCACTATCTATCCATCAGAGTAAAGGGCATGAATATCTCCAAAATAAAACAACATTAGTGTATGCCCCTTCATATCCCATATACCTAAGATCATTGGATCGAAACCCTCCCAATATTTTTTGATCCATACTTATACATCAGTGGCAGAGAAATAATATTATATGTGGGAATATTCTTATTTATAAGCCCTAAATATGCCCTCAAGATCCTAAAACACATCAACGGTTTAGCAACCCAACAGAACAAAATGAACTCTAATTCATATCCGAATAGGATACGTAGGATTTATTAATATGGCCTAATCTATAATCAAACACTCTATCAGGTCCACCCAAGTTCGTAAGTCTCACATCCGTATGTCGTAAATTTGATGACTTGTTATCACCTATTTCTCACATAGAGCATAGATCATTTAGTTATAGGAAGATGCAATGATCAGTTTATTAGTATCAAGATATTCCCCCAAATCATAGGAACCATTATGTGTAATCCTCGTTCAATAACATAGTATGAATGTCCCCACACCTGGGAATCCACATTAGTGAATGTCCTATAGAAATTCCCATATTTGTAAACACTAAGGTGATAAGAAATCTGAATACTAATTATCATTCCCTTCCCATCAGCAGGTTAAGGAATACCCCAACTATGAAGTCTTTAATTCCTATTATAATAATGATATGATGGACACATTCTTAAAGCCCGAGAACCATACCCAATTCCTATGTTCCCTCATATACATCTTTACTGCTTGATTTTAAACCACACAGTGTAGTCATATCATATAAATTTAATCTATTTGAATAAACTATATGGGTTTTGATTTGTATTCATATAGGATACATAGGATTTTTCTCAAAGGTTCAATCATAACCCCAAAATGATGATCAACTTCCTAAACATTAGTGATCTCGAGAGGTATTGATCATATGGCTTAATAACATGAGTAGTATACCATGTATAAAAAATGGTAATAAGATGGATATCCTTTAATAAATTTAGGTTGATTCATTAATATACCCCTACATGTAGAGTGATTCAACACATAGATTTCTTTATTAGGGTGCCCTGCTCGATATTGGGATTTGGGATGTATTAATGAAGATATATTAAATCAATAAGAGATTATTAGAGTGGGAAAAAATTCACCTCCCCTCAAAAAAGTTGTTCTGACCCAGACCTCCCATCCTCTTAATGAATGTGAGTTCCAATGTTTCATTAGCTTTGAAACTCCAAATGAACATCTGCTATTGAAAAGCTGTCACAGATTCATCACATATGTGTGAACCATTGTGGTTTTCTATGAGTAAACCCTAAAAATATTAATTATTGTGAAACCATACTGATCCCCTTACAATCAACCATAATAATATAATATTTGGATGAAAAATAGTGACCACAATTAGAAAGCATGTGATTATATAACAACTGAATTATCATGGGCATCATGCATTCTGTTTTCTAAACCTGAAGAATATCCAAATGAAACATAAATTATGAACATGAAGTGAAAGAATGTGGTGATATAATAACTATAGAATCATGATCATAGAGAATATTGTTTCATAAACCTGGATAATATCTAGCTTAAACAACTATATAAATGAAATAAGTGGTGAATACAATATGTACCCCAGAGAAATAAATGTGAGTCAAAAATACCTTACCAGAGTTCCAATTACTTATTATGTGTTTTAACCTCATATATAATAAATATATATTTATTATATATATATTCTTGAAAATTTTCATACATATCATGCTATATATAATTTAGTTATAATCTTTTATCACACATTTATTATTAACTGATTCATTTTTCATGTATTTTTTTGTTCCATAATTTATTTCCTTGTACTTTGATCATGGTTCAATAATATCCATAATGTGAATCAAGATATAAATATCATATATATTAATTATATATTTATTTAAATTAATCCATTAAAGTTAGACATAAAAAAATTATTACACCATTTATAAAGACTGTAAATCGTACGTACACCTGAATGTTGTTTCCATTTCCTCAATGGATGGAACAAAAAATGGTAAATAACATTTTAACTATATATAATCGTTTTTATATCATATATATCATATATATTCATTAGATTAATCTTTATTACCATCCATGTCAAAATAAAATGATAAACAATTCACATCACTTTGTAGAGGAGGTATTCCCCACATACGCACAAATATTATTATTATTTTTAATGAATTATCCAGTAAGAAGTTAGATGTGATATTATAATTCAATAAGTATAGTTATTTTATAAATATAATATATATATATATATATAGATATATTAAATTCATAATTATATCTATCTATGATAGGTTTTAATAAAAAACAAATTACATCAGTTCATGAGTTGGCAGTCTTATGTACACAAAATCTATTGTTTTGTTTACCATTTGATGTAATAGAAGAATAATATAGTTTATTTCACTAACATAATAAAATAATATAATAATAGTTATAATAAAATTTTAATATGAAAATGTTTGAATAATATTTTGAGGAGGTGGAAGAATAAATTAAATAAAAATGCTCAGTTAAGAAGGATACATATTCTTTGAGAAGCCACTTATTATTTTCAAGAAAATACTTCTTATGTGGGTTTTATAATAAAAAGGTCTCTAGGATGTGTAAAAATAAGTAATTAAGTTATTTGGGTTTGATATTTATCACTAAACATCATCGTAATACACAGGGTTAGTCTAAGAACACCATTAAAACACTAGGAGATATGTTTAGATCATTGTTTATGGATTTCAAATGTGATTGGGATGAACAATTTCATTTCATGTATTTTCATACAATATTAGATTGCACTAAATTTTTCAAATAAATCATTATAAATTTATACATGGAATTAAGTGGAGAAATATGATTTGATTTAATGAATTTTAGGAGATAAATCTATTGGGACCTGGCTAGGTAAGGAAATGAAATAGAAGCTTATATCCTTTCAGTAGCACATCATGGTAGCTGAGAGTAGATAAATATGATATATAGACAATCATCGGTGAGATACTAAGTATCAAGTTTGCGAAAAGGTATTCCTATTAATATATCATTGGAATATGGTTCTAAGATTTGTAAATAAGTGAATGTTGAGCCCTAATTATATAATTTCCTTGTGAATTATTGATAATACCAAGATAGTTTATTATCTCATATAGAGTCCACAAAATCTATATCAATTTCATTATTTATTCAATATATATATATATCTTGAGGAAGTAGATACATTATCGTTAAAATTATTAGAACTTATAGGATGTACTACTAAAGTATGATATCCTTTGTGTGGAATAATCGATGGAGAGTTTTTATTGGAGATAGAAAGTGTTGTGGAATAAGACCATTCATCTAGTCAATGCTTTTTTTGGGGAAACCATATATTTGAGGAAGCTATATGGTAAACTATGGATTTGATGTGGAGTATATATCCTCAGTTCATTATATTAGAGTGATTTAATTTCAAGGGAAAAAATCTTATTAGGGGTATAATGTAAAAACAATGGTTTTATGTTTTATTTCACTTTAAATATATATTTTTTTGTTGATATATTACTTTATGTTAACAACTAATTTTAAATGAAACATGATTAAAATAATATAGTATATATGACCTAGAAATTGTATCATAGGGTATGAATACAGATAAATATATTATTAAATTTAACTATAATGTTTTACCATAAATTTAATGTATTGACTTATTCTTAAGAAATAAGCTCCATCTTTTAGTTGAATCATTTATTGATAAAAAAATCCCATTTTTCTACATGTTTTTTAATTTCATTTGAATACAATATGTTGATCACTAATAATAAATGATTTTAATAAAATATACTAATCATTTATGTAAAAAATTTAATAATCATTTACAAATATTTTATTAATTAGTTAGAAATAAATATAAAATCATTTCAAGGGAAAATGAGATATTTCTTTTAAAACGTTTCTATGTGAAAAATGTACTTTTGATAAAATAAATTAAATAAATAACTATTTCAAAATGATTTTAAAGAAATTTATATATCATATAGTCAATAATATATTTTTACATTCATCTATGGGATTTTACTATGAATAGAATAATAAAAAATTCAGTTTTATGCTTAAAACACATTTTTCTTAAAACATTTTTCAATGCATTCTACACATTTATATTAAAAATAATTTATATAAAATATATAAATTAAATATTTAAAATTTTATTCCATATTTTGAATGATGATTTTAAATTTTTTTAAATTGGTTCTCTTTTCCTAATTATGAATTGAAGCCATGATAAAAATTGTCACATTGTTTTGGGAAAAAACATGTAAAACGGGGTCAAAACTATTGGGTGAGGATTTAAAATCTCTTTAATAGTTCTCATTATCTAATTTGATAATGTTTTACCAAATATATATTTATGGAGTCAAATAAGGTATTTTTATAAATTATTGTGAATTTGGGAACCCATTCTTGACTATAATGATCAAAAACCATATTTTATAAAAAAAATAAAAACCTTTTTAGGCATTTTAATTAAATGATATGTTTGGAAGGTTACATCAATATTTAAATTTAACAAAAAGTCTAAATACCTTCATATAATTATTATTTAAATAAAAAAATCCAATTAAATAAAATTATTACTTTATTTCAAGGTAAAATAATTTTTATACGAAAATATTTTATTTTCCAAAAATATATTTTTCATGTGATAAGTGTACTTATTTTAAATGAAATTTATAAACCCTATAGAATTTCAATCTAAAAAATGGAATAAAAATTTTTAATCAACATTTTATTATTTTTTCTATAACTACACTATTATTTTTTCTTATATATATGTCATCATCGTAAAAAAGTTGATTTGTTGTGGTTAAGGTTATATTGGGTTTAAAGGTGGATTAACTGGTAGATCCATCATCAAATGTCTCAAAAAATTTCATTCAATTAATTTTTTATGTTTATTTGGAGCCAATAAAATTTAATCATTGTATTTAGGGATCCTTTCATCAACTTTTCCATGAATAATAAATTATATTAATTAAAAACATTGAATAATTATAAGAGTTACACCCCTCAGTTATAAAAAATAACAACTTCTCTTATGTTATTCACCCATATAGAGACACTTATATAAAAAAATACCTACACATGTCCCGTTCTATATTCCTTACCAATGTCCTTGAGATTCTATCGTTCTATTGATATCATTATAGGAAGGTGTAGTTGTATGCCAAGTGAGGTCTCTCAAAGAAGTGGTAATCATCTTACCCGACTCTTTCAATGTTTTTTTATTATAATTCTAATAAATATGTTATATAAATACATAAATTTTCAATATCATAAAATAGTTTTTTTTATTTCATTATGAATATTGAACAACATTTTTTATCATCTTCCCACCCGTTTGAAAATGACAACTTCACTCTTGCGTACGTGTGGTATACCACATCCGTAAAGAGAAGTGATTCATTTTTTATTTCCACTTTACATGGATGATCGTAGGATATATTTAATGAATATAAATTTTTTTGATATAAAAATTTTATATTAATTGTGAACTATTATTTAATTTTCTTCAGTTTCATCCTTCAAAAACTAAAAACATCACTCGTGCGTACGTTTGGACTGCCACATTCATGATGTTATGTAAATCAATTTTCATCACAACAATGTATGAATAGTTATAAAATTATATATAATAAGTAAATATGATATTTATTTCATGTTTAATATTATTTATATCACGATATCATTACTATGGTACAACTAATAGAACCATTGAACCAAATCATGCATGGAAAATTGACTATTTTCAACTAAATGTTCCTTTTAATGGGGAATTATTAATAAATATTTATTAGAAAATTTTAATGGAAAGATACATAGTAATTAATGTATTAATATGGTTATAAAATATATGGATAATAAATCTATATATATTTTATTTTATTTTTTAATTTTATAATGTAAGATAAGAATTGAGGTAGGGGATTATGTTACAATCTCAAATCTTTTCCTGACTACCTATTCAAAATTTTATATTAAAGTAAAAGTTATGGATATTATCTTTTAAAAGAAATTTATTTTATTCTCCACTAGTGACATCGAAAATTTTAAAGTAATAAAACCATTTTCCTCTCTTTTTAACTAAAAATGATCAAGAAAAAGTAATTAAGAAAACCGAAGCTTATTTCCACTTTGGTCGAAGATCTTTTTAATCCATATCCATGTTCATTAAAATGTTTTAAAAAATGCTATTTTATATGATCCAATGATTGTTTAAATCCATTTTTAAGAATATTTTTATTCCATTTCAATATATAATATTGGTATTGGAACAACATTTTCTGAAATTTATATTTATGAATTTTTACAAAAAGTGAGAAAGAAATATTTGTTTTAATGTTTATCGTATTAATATCATTTACCAAAGTTATGAATATTGTTTTTATTGAATAAAATATTTAAATATTCAATTTATATTTTAAAATAAATATTTTTTCAATATTATGGGAATTTTTTATTTTTTAAATGAAAATAAAAATAATTTATTAATATTTTCAAATAAATGTTCAAATTCTCTTTCAGAGTATTTTTTATCTATATTGAAATCTAGTAAAGATTTTTACGCTTCACTATAAGTAATATCTTATGATAAAATCCAATTTGTTTCTTTTTATTTCTTTTCATGATAATGATTTATATATGATTATATGAAACCCATTTCAATCTAATTGGTTAATTATGTTATGGGGAAATCATTATGAAACTCATTTATTTTCCATGTGTTATACTATGAAAAAATTATGGAATGTTTATTAAATATTTTTCTTACCCACAGGTTATGATATGTTAAAATTGATGAATATTTTATGATTTTATCGAAAAAATATGTATGGTTTTCATTATTTTCTTGGGGAGCATAAAATAACATATCCCTCTAAAGAATTGGGTAACAAATGATTTCTAACGAAATAATAAATACTATATTAGGGAGGGAAACCAGCTCAACAAGGGAATCTATCTGTTATGATAGTATTCAGAGTGAAAATTTACTTAGGAATTGATGGAATGAGGAGTGAACCCAATACAATATTATTTCCGAAGAAGATACCCTTAACTAATGGAATGATATTCTATAATTATGTGTTTTCCACAATCTTATGTCTTATTATTATGATATATTCACATCGATCATGATTGATTATTGATAATTCCACACTATAATGTCTCTTTTATTTTTTTTGAAAGGTCAATATTCCATGGTTAATTATTAATTGAGTTTGACTAAATGGGAATGAAATTTTTATCTTATTATCATGTTATCATACCATCTTTATTATATTATTCTCATTTATGATCATTGATTGATATATCATATGTTTACCCTTACAAAGAATCTAGGATCACTCCTTCTTATGCTTTCTTTCCTACGGTATGATGGAAATTTTATATTAGGGTATGTATAATAATTTTACTATGTCTAAAAAACATATTTGGGGATGTTGAATATCATTTATTCAAGAATATGATTATGCATGTAATCTCTAAATTCACTAACTATTTACAATTCTGGGGCATGTAATTTTATGAGATGTATAGAATATTCATCTAAAATGATATAATATTAAGTTATTTAATTCTTATGTTTCATAATTATCTCAAACAAATTTCCGTTATTTCATAGTTTTGGAGCTTTTGATAGTGGAATAGTATCATTACATTATTTAAAAATAATGGTTGTTCAAAAAAGATCCATTTTATTCACTTATAAAATGAAAACACCTCTACCACTTTTCTCCTCTGAGAACCCTATCTCAATTTCATATGCCTTTGGTGTCAATTATGTATCCTAAGCCCTTAATTTCTAAGGATGTTTTTTTGACAAAGTATATTGTCCCAATGTGAGTATTACTTTACCCGGATCCTTTTCTTTATAATCATTCTCTTCCAAAACTAACATATTTATAGTAATATATTGAAAATAGTGAAATTATTATACTGAATTATAATTAAATTAATGTCAAAACCATTTGTTATTCCTTCCCATCCTTTTAAAAAAACAAAATAACACCGATCATTCATTTATACAGACTGCTAACTCTATGAAGAGACATCTTCCCTGTTTCACCACCACCACTTTTTAATACTTATAATGATGGAGTTATAGAATAAATGTGACATATCAAATATAATTAGTATTTTTAAGAGGGAAATTTTAATCCACCTTCATAACCTCTCATTAGTTGGTAAAAAATATGAACCATGTTTTTTATAGGCAACCACCTCTCTAATGTTATATTATACATTTAACTTATTATTAAAATATCATCTTTGACCAAAAAAACTAAAAAAATTAGTTAACACTAATTTTATTTTAATGAATCATAAATAAAAACACTAATGGAATTATATAATATATTTATAAATCAATATATTTTATCTATTATAGTACCTTAAATTATCTTGTAATGATGAACTTTGAGGGAATAAAAAATAAAAACACCACAATTATGAAACTAATTCAAAACAATCAAGATAAATCATACATTTTATTGAAAGTAAATAATAAGTAACTAATATATATGTAGAAGATAATTATAAATTAAATTTAGAAAAAGGTATAAATATGAAGAATTTTTAAAAATATGTTATTAATATATTCATTTTTTATATAGGTGATTTATGAGCTTTAGCGGATTTCATAATTTATTGATAGGGTTTCTTTTCAGAATTTTCAAATCCACAAGACATGTTTGAAATTGATTACCATCATTTCTATTATATAGTGTATTCACTACCCTATTTCCTTCAATTATAATGAATATATTTCCATTCATGATATTTGAATGTCTATATCAAGGCAACCCTGTTATTTTTGTGTTAAAATTACTCTAAGTAATTTTAGAAACTACATTCTCATTCATTGAGTTTTGAATGTAATTCATTAAATTATTTCATCTATGTTAAGAACAAGATGCTATTTTTTTAAATGTTATTTTACCAATTTTTATATTCATTTCCATTTCTAACACATAATTCCCTTTCTACATTTATAATTATTCAAGAATTATTGTATCCATGAGGGATATGGATAACTCAAATTTCCTTTATTTGAGTTATTGTGTTATTACTTAATAATCTCTATTCTTTGTATAATACATTATTCAATTTCATATTTCATTATATATTTAATATTTCATATATATGAAAAATGATATTTCTAACACAAACATTCCTTCTAGACAAACTTATGTATCATGAATGTCTAATATTTTTAAGGAAAAAATTATATCTACTCATTTAATGTCGGTTTCTCCATCATTTACAAATTCATTATTCCCAAACAAGTTTTCCTTTATTTATTTTAATCCAAAATATATTTTTACTCATGTGAAGTCCATATTTTATTTCACCACTTTTAAAAATGGTATTTAATTACATATTTGATCTAGGTTTCCAACAATGGTATTTCAAACTATTAAAAAGGTTTATCATCATTTAAAAATAAAATGTGTTTTCTTCCTCTCCAGATTCATTTTTATAAACTTTTTGTCTTTTTAAATTCTGCAATATTGAAGATAATTTTGAAAATTAAAAGATATAAATTTTTTTACTTCACATTTTTGAATCATTTATGTGTTTTTATAAGGATTGACTACTCAAAGTTACTTTTAAAAGTAATAATGTTTCAAAAAAATCATATAAAATTTTCAAAAGTGAATTTTAAAAGTTACAGTAACCATTTAATTAATATAAAATATAGAATCAATTTTAATAAATAATTTTATGATTTCAATGCCATTATTCTATTTATATATAGTATATATTTTTCATGTATTTTCATTAATGAATCTCCTTCTAAATATTATTTTGAAATACTATTTCTGGGTGAAGGAATTTTTTTATCAAAATTTTAAATTATTCAGGTACATTTTTGTGATACCATCTAGAAATTTTGTGAGGCCCATATATATTTCCTTATATTCATTATAAGGTTATAAATGAAACCAATTTTCTGCATGGTTTCTCATAATATTTTGAATGATTAATATCTAATGTCACAAATATGCATTGTTTCCCATTAAGTGAGGGTTTGGTCATGTATATCCCTACAATATGTTATGTAATGATCTATATATCCTGATATAATTGGAAATGAGTAGTGATTCTTGATCCAAAAAATGGAAATGGTTGAGAGAAGCACAATACCCTAAGGAAAATAGGAGATTGAAGCCTGATCGACTAAGGTAAATAATCTTGTGAAGCCTAATCCACTAAGGTAAATGCGTTGTGATGACTAATCCAATATGTTTTGATTCTTGTGCTCATGTTTGTTCCAAATTCTTATGTATTTCAATGTTCTTATGTTTTTATTTATAATATATTATGTTATATGTTTTATTTGAGAAGGTTTTCCTCATGTAAAGTAAAACTATCTTGGTTATACTCTTATACCCATATACTTATAGTTTTCCAACATGGAATCATTATTTGCTATCTCTTATATTTCATTCCCTAATTATTTGAGCTCACCACTGTAACATCTCGACCCTAACCATTTTCTCAGAAATACCTCAGGTTCTACTAACCTTTGGTTACATCCCCCATACACCAAGGCTGATAATAAATACCAATGGTTTAAACATGAAATACAGGGGTGAGGTTTACCGATTTAAAAAGTGAATTCACTCAACCCAAACATAAAAATATTATAATAAATTAATCTATGGAAATCTATGTAAATGATGTATGTACCATAACCCAAGAATAAATGATGTGATAAAATAAGAAAATATAATGAAAAATATACCAACATCAGAGTAATAGTGGAATATTAAATAAATAAATATTAAAACCCTAATGCATTAATGACCCTAAAACCAAGGTGAATCCACTCCAAATCAATATTTTGTCACTCCACAGCTCCAAATTTAATAACCATGATAAAGAAATCATGTAATTCCCCTTGTGAATTAATAAAAATTCCCCTTCCATGTATCTAGGTAAAATACATATTCAAACGAACCAATGTTACCATGTATGGGTTGATTGTAACACTTATTAGGTAATACCCATAGACATTTGAATAAACACCAGTAGTACAAGAACACGTTAGATCATTTTTTATATAAAACAAATGAGATTAAAATAAAAAAAATTATACAAATTCATAAACAGCTTCTATAAAATAAAACTATAAATGTAATATTTTAATCAATTCTTATGAAATTTCATAACCATACCTTGTTTACACACCCCACACGAATTCCACATACCTTTATATACATACCAGTACTAAGTTATCATTTAAACAAGTCTAATATTAATGTCATAACTTGATTGTGGTACTTATTCCTAGGATTTATCCCACATTTTATATTAATTTGAAATGGTACATCTAAATAGGATCTTTTCCACATGAACATGAACATGTTCCAATTGAATTATTCTATGTTAAAATTTTAATCATTCATGGAAATCATATTCATAACAGGGATTCTTAGAAAATAACATTTTTCTATATTTCAAAAACTATCATTTTCATATCATTAAACTATAGGTATTTTTAAGATATATTTCTCAAATAATTTCAAATAAAATAATAGAAGCATTTTTGGGGAAACCAAGATATTTTGTTCTCGAATAGTGTATGTTGAGAGGATACACCTACCTCAATCCAAATGATTATCAAACAAAAAGAATTTAAGAATAATTGGCCACAACACCAAAAATCATCTTCCCAAATGAACTCAAAAAATGAGTGGTGATAAAATTCTAAGACACATCCTAAAAAACCATATCTCAAGAAACCTGGATAAGGAGTATGGAAAAGGGTTAAAAGAGTCCATTTCAATTCTTAAGTACATTAAGACTACCCAAATAAAGATATAATATGGAACTAATGAGATTCCACCATGATAGGTGTGATTATTAGCTATTTCAAAATGCTTTTTTCCAAAAAAAAGTCCTGGTGGAGTCCAAAATAGGCACACTTTTTCGAAAGAGGTGGGTCGTAGGAGGTGAGATACACCTAGCCAACACACTCTAGTAATAGGACTTGGTCGTTCTTTATAACCTTGTAATGGTCTATTTAATGGTGAGGCCTCTCTATCCATGGTCCATAGTGATCCAGACAATGAAACAAACCTAAGTCTATGTCACGTCCTAGGAGTTTTGGGCTAGCCCATGTTTCAAAATAATAATTATTGCACACTATTCCCTACCCCATGGTGTGTTTATTATTGTGGTATTTTAAACAAAGGAAAATCACTTCCGAAATCACCTAGCACCACACCCATTCTCACAAACCTAGTAAAAACCACGAGAGAGTATTTAGATTACTAGGAGAATAAGTACATAACTCAAAATTGGGGTGTTATATTCTTCACATCATTGGTATATCCATCCATAGAATGTTGGATATCTTTGTTAGTTTTGAAAATTATAGATCATTTTTCTAACATTTCTTTCTCACAATCCCTTGTTTCAACTTAAATACATCCATGATTCCATTTTATCTTTAGTAAAGCTGCAATTTTTACAAATAGGATATTCCCCCCTCTATCCACTATCTAAATTGGTAGAAAGAGAAATGTTGAATATAGTTTTAAAGCAATATTATCTGACTTGATTGCATTATTGGGATCTGTGTGATGCTTCTTTTGTTCAAATACAGGGAAGACATTATAGACTACATCATACCTTAGTGGTAATTATAAGAAATACCCAACATTTCAAAAAAACTAAAAAATTTCCAACCATAAAATATATTGTGGAGACTTTAAACATTTTATTCCCTAATACCTGATGATCATGTCTTAGTGACACTTTTATGAGTCTTTGGTAACTCATATTGAAATAAAGAGGGTGAAGATGATGACCTTCATAAGATTTTTTTACACTCTGATCCATATCAATCTACTTTGGGATCATAGGAATCCTCACTACAGTATCATGGATAAGACTAGGTTCAATTGGTGATGTCTCTCATTTTTCCTCCCATCATATTAGAGAATGATATGTATATCCATATAATTACTAGAAAAGGCCCACATATATCATCTCTTAGTAGTTTTTACTATTGGAGAACTCCACCAAAGGCATAAGATCTTCCCATGCGTAGAAAAAGCACATGGAACAAGCTCTAAGAAAATATTCCAAAATTTTAATCATACATTTTGACTACCCATAAATTTTATGTTAACATATCATGCTTTTGTTCAACTAAAGAATGAGATCCTTCTTCAATTGTCACCATAAACTTGAAGTAAGTTGAGAGTTTATACTAGAAACAATCAAAACAGAAACTCCATATAGGTTGACAACAACTATATTATAAAGGGTTTCCAAATCCTCTACTATGTTGGAATCCCAATTAGAGAGAAAATTTTCTGACTTTGTGAGTTGATCCACAAACATCCAAATAGCATCATGCTTCTAAATCATCCTCAGTATACTTGAGACCATGTCCATGTAAATTGTATCCCATTTCAAATAGGTATAGGTATATATTTGAGTATATTAGTAAAGTATTTATTTTTATCATTCACATGTTGACAAGTTCGACATTTCATAACCTAATTTGAAATATTGAACTTCATATCTGAAATCCATAAATGAAAATTCATCACCTTGTAAATTTTTTATGTACCTAGATGAACAACCTATTTCAAATGGTGATACACAAAAATGTGTTGTTCTTGGAATGTCTGATGGACTACGATCATATATTGAATGTGTAACAAATAGTTTTCATCCTCCAATCATCCATCATAAGTCTCCCTACCACTTTTTTATAAATAATAGTGAATCAAATATAATATGAAATTTGATAATCTTTGATGAATTCCATAAAGTATGGAACAATATTTACTATGAATTAAATTCCAATATAATCATTGGTGGAACATTCTAGAGGTATGTCAGTAATGATTCTCATTAGTTTCCATTAGTTACAAGCTTCCCTAAAAAATATTTATATAAAATTATACATATATCACCTTTTTTTAGAATTCCTTTTCCCTAATGTGTAAACAAAATTGACATCAAACATGTGGAGATATTCCATCCATATTTATTTCATCATATTCAATTATTTTTAAGAGAAGAGTTTTTTCAATCCTTTATGATAATTAAAGACTACGATACTTTATCTAAGAATATATTTTTTCCATTCCTTTACAGAATAAAAAAATGTATCTCATTCTTGGTCATGCATCTGATAATTTTTTTTCATTTGTTCAAAATTGTGTCAAATTATAAGAAACCACATGATCACCTTGAATAAGAACACAACCCAAAAATAGTTCAAGAAATATCACTATATACCATATATCTCTGACCTAGATCTAGGAATATTAGGAAGGGTGGTACTGTGAGATAGGATTTAATCTCTAGAAATATTTTTTGATGGTTATTAGTCTATGTTAGTAGAACACCCTTTCACATAAATACAGTTTTTGGAGAATAATGTCTCATTAAATCATGGAAAAATCCTCGATAATACCATGTCAATCATATAACACTATAAATTTCAAAAAACATCATTGGGTTTCTTACAAGAGATGACTATTTCAATATTTTTGGTATAATTGGATTTTCCCTCTTTAGAAATAGAATGCCTAAGGAAGTAGACATTTTGTTTCCAAAAGTCAAAAATAGAAAACATAGAATTCAAATAATGATCACTCAATGTATTTAATACAATTTACATTTGTTCAGCATGTTCCTTCCTACATTGACTGTAACCCATGAAATAATTAGCAAGTTATATAAAAAAATATTTGAGGTACCATTATAAGATATGATTCTTCAACGATATGAAGCCTCTGGGTTCATTTTTCAGACCAAAGGGAATAATGAATTATTCATAATGTCAATAAAGCCCCAAAAATGTTGTCTTCATAATATAAAAATTCCTAAATATGATCTGATTTGATATTGATGATAGATCAATATTATTAAATAATTTTTCTCCCTTTAATAGAACAAATAGATTTTCGGTTTGTGGAATAAGATATAATTTTTTTTAATCATAACATGATTTTTCTTTTGATATTCTGGAATAAAAGGAATAGAATAATATCCCTTATTTATAAATAAATCAATTTCATCCAAATGTGATGTACTAGGTCAGAGGAAACCTTTAATTTCCAACTCTTCTAGTTATAAATTCTATTAAAACAACTTTAAATGAGTTGTTCCATAATATGGGAGTGAAAATGGGTATTATTCATGAGAGTATATTGATATAAAATTTGATTTCCCACTCTTGTGGTAACCTAGAAAAAAAATTCAAAAATACATTTGGGTATGTGTTGATTCCTAACAAATAAGCATTGGAAAAATCACAAAGGGGGAAATACATAAATATCGGTATTATTTTCCTCAAAAAATAAATGAAGAAGCGGATGGTTGAAGATTCATGAAGCCTATGAGAGACTCATGATTATGTGACCATTTCAAGGTCACATGTAGGCCCCAGGCATAGCGCATCACCTGTAGCTAGTCTCGTTGAGCCCTCTTTAACAAACATGCCTTCTCTTCCGAAGGCCCCTCGTACAATCAGATGAGAGCCCTTAGGACACCCAGTTTTTCATTGGAAAGTTCCTAAAAACCTATCCAAAATCATTTTAAAATAATGTCGGATGACATTTTAAAGGATGATACCCCTAGTGGTCATGATGATCATGATCCAAATCATTATTGGGAAGAATAAAATCCCTTAGTGATATCTAGGAAATATTGCATGACCTTCGATCCTTTGCCACAGAAAATGAAGAAGATAAAGGGAAGGAAGTGAGAGGGGATCATGGTCACTGAAATTCATGTGACACACACCTTAGGTGATCTATATGATGCTGCAAGACTTCAGCATCATGTTAGCCTTTCCGCATGGAAGTCCTCATTCTTGTCAACCCTGCCGCATGGAAGTCCTTCAGTATGTTTAGGAATCCTTTTGCGTACTCTATGTATAGAAGGATAGACCAATCCACTACATGTTTGTTCACACTCCATATGAACCATGTTGGTTAAGAAATACATCACTGAAAAATCAATAAAAAATCCTAAAGATTTTTCGTGATAAATCACAAAATACCAAACCATTGTAAAATAAAACCAAGGACATAGAAATAGAGGAGGCAAGAGGTGTTAATGGACACTAAAGGTTATGAAACACACCCATGGTGACCCACAAGTAGCCTCGATTCCATAGTGAGATGTCTTCCGTGCCTCAGGAGAACCCCATGGCTTGTCTTCCCCACCATGTGAACCACCCCAGTTAACACTGCATCACTCTATGGATGAACCAATATATTTTTACATGGGCTGGTCATGCTCCCCCATATGACCCACATTATTCATGCATTTAATCACAAAAAAATATAAGAAATGGATTCAACAACACTCATAAAATCCCACATGAATCTAAAAATTTGTAAAATAAAATCAAGGAGACAGAAATGTAAGAGGTGATAGGTGTATGTGTTCATTGAAAGGCATGCCACATTCATAGCACACTCACAACACTATCCCACGAGAGCACAGGAAAACTCACCCAAGGACTCATGAGTATCTTCTCATAGGAACATGGATCCTGTGAGAACCTTTGGAAATTTCAAAATGACAACATGAATTTCATTCAAGACATCCATATGATCAAACAAGTCTCAAATAATCAGAAAGAATTTGACAAAGGATAGATATTGTGGTCACTAAAATTGGGTGATGTTCCCAAAGCTATCCACGGTAGATACTCGTGAAACTGTGTGGCACCAGACCCCCTTCGTTGGCCCCATCATGGACTCACACTAGATATGCTTCAAAAATTGGTGAGTACCCCGGGCGACAAGTCCTACAAATTCCTTTACCCGACATGAAGAATGGGATATAATTTTTGAAGCCTACTACATGGGTTAAATTATTGACTTACCAGGATTCAGATCTCAGCTTCTATGAACTTATTGAAGTGATCACACATTTGGACAACTTTCTTTTAGTTAATACCCCAACAGATAGTAGAACTAGTCATGTTCTGGGTATAAAAATACTTCGCGTGATTATGAATAGATCATGTGAGGGATCACAGATAGGTTATGTGAAGAACGCTCTGTAAGAATACTATATCCCATGAGACTCAAGAAAACTAACACAATATGAAACTGAGGAATTATCAATACAAGGGTTAGGACCAAGATCAAAGGTAAGGATTAAGTGAAATACATGCTCATTTCTCCTCAGGAACCCCACATGTGTCATCTGAAGACACGCGATATCACCAGGGCATGTCACCTATATTTCCCGACACCCCTTAAGCATGTCATCTGGAATGATAAAATACCTCTACACATGTTAGAGAACATCATACAGTTCCCCTGTGGGTGCCACATCGATATTTTGAACCCCATGGGTCCATCACCCAAGACTTGCGACATCCCATGAACACATCACCTAACTCACATAATTGTGTTCTCCCATGTCAGCTAAGTCTCACAAAATTGTTCAAATTGTGCCACACTGGCTCTCGTGACAACTTATATGTGTGTCAAGTTGGGTCATGCGACAGATCATAGGGCATCCTAGGATTTAAAAATACTGTCTATCCTCGATGTGTATGCCCCAATTTGTAGGGCAGCCTCAGTGTGTAACCCCCAACATAAAGGGAACTACGATGACTATGATTCCAACCATATTTAGGATACGTAGGCCACAACCCTTCGAGGACCGAGCATCAAATTGATTATACATGTAGGGACTAGAATATGAGTCCCTTTTCCAATGTAATGACATTGATTAATTTCTATCACTTGTTTCTCACAAATGATCATGGATCACATTGGCTTAGGGAGTTTCAATGGTCATATCATCTTCCCCATAAACCCCTGCAATTGTATAGGGAATCATCGGTTTGTAAGACCCGACATGAAGTGAAATATGAAGAATATGATTCCTTCTATATTTAGGATACGTAGGCCACCTCCCTTTGAGGACTGACCTCTATATTGATTATCCATGGAGGTACTAGCATATGAGTCCGTTTTCCAATGAAATGACATTGATAATTTTTTATCCCTTGTTTCTCACAAACGATCATGGATCATGTGAGATTATGGAGTTTCAATGGTCATATCATCTGTCCCATAAACCCCAACAATGGTATAATGTAGAATCTGTGTATAATCCATGACATTATATGAACTATGAAGAGGTCGATTCCCATCATAACTGAGATACAAAGGATGCCTTCCCAGGACCTAAAATCCATACCAAACATCCTCAAGTACAATCCCAATACACAAGTCCCATATTCATATGTTGTGAGTCTAATCATCCACTCCTCTTGTTTCTCACACCGATTTTAGCTTCTGTGGGATTAGGGGGATGCAATGAATATAGAATTAGGCATCATAAATCTCTATGGTATGGGAAAAACTGAGTTTGTAAGTCCCATACATCAAACGAACTACAACGAATTTTATTTCTTCTATATTCAGGATACATAGGAAACCTTTTTAGGGACCACTCTTTATACCAAACACCCAACAAACTATCCTTTTTTGGAAGTCCCATACACACATTTCGTGTGACTGATCATCGATACCCCTTATTTCTCACTCCATGCATAGATCATATGGGATTCAAGAGGTATGAACGAACACCTCATTAGGAATCATAAATGAATACACCTCATATTAGGTCATAAAATACGGGGTCATCCCCATGAGCAACAAACAATATGGTTTTTGATTCTAGCAATATCCAGGATACATAGGACGCCTCAACATGCCTCAATACCCCTAGAATATAAATCATGTCCTCTCATGGAATCACATCCCAAAACACTAGGTTATATAGTTACAACACATAAAGAAACTATTAACCATTTGAAAAATAGATGAAGTACCTTGGATGCATACAAATGTATCCCTCAAAAAAAACCCTTTCTCTTTCTAAATGTTGAATTAATGGATAAAACCTTTTCCAAATGTAAGTGATCCCATATCTAGATAAGTAAGATATTCACATACATATCTTAAATCTATAAGTGAGTCCCGGGTTGGAAATAATTCCCCACAAAAGGGTACAATGAGACTGACCTCCCTTCCATTTGACCAATGTGAGTCCCCAAGAGTCATTGGGCCTAAAAATCCAAATGATATCTATCCATCGGAAATATTCTCTATACACAGCTATAGATGGGGGAACCGTTGGGATTTTTTAGAAAAAGTAAAAATTGTATCATGATGAGAAAAACCATTTCCTTCCATGAAATATAGACGAAATAAAATTGATGAACCCAATGTGATACTCTCCCATAACAAAATGATCAGTTATTAAATGTCAAAACATATTTTGTTTTCCCCTATATGAAAAAATGATAAAACTAAAATGATTCTCTATAACGATAGAACGATTTGGATATAATGCATTAGGACACATTTTTTTGAAAAGCGTACACAAAAAAAGCAATAAGACTGGCATAATCTTATAGATGTCCCTCTATAACTAGGGTTCTCATAAGAATGTCCTCACTTTGATTAGTCCAAATGAGTAGAATGCTCGAATCAGAAATAAAAGAAAAAATGAGTTAACCATGCATATCTATTTGAGAATATTATGCATGTGACACTAAAATAATCAGTAAAATTGTTCTTTGTTTTCATCATAATTTCATATACTACTCCAGAATCCCGATTTGAGATGATTTATTCATCATCCAACATTCTATTCAACAAATATTCTGGAATAGAAACTTTTTTAGCTCATAAAATAGTCCCACCAACATGGAAACTTCAACAAATGGTAGTGAATACAATGTTCCTGGAGTACCAATGATATGGTACTATCCCAACCATGGAGACTGGTCATGAATTTCTCTAGATGCGACAGTTGGTGATCCCACATCATTAGTGGAAGGATGTTACTGAACCTAGGTCTCTTGTCACCACAACCAATAGATTTGGGAGCTTATCCCCTGATCACAACAACCTTCTCCATCCATATATTAGGAAGGCAGACCAATGAATCCATATACAACTCTCTTCAGGTTCAGGAGTCACCTAGGATTGCTCCTGCTAACCACTGTTACTAACATGATTCTGCTAGTTTCCCCCAGTCTCTTGTTGAGGGTACCCTCTTATACATAGAACCCTCTAATGCCCATGCACGTGATATAAGGAAAACTCATCAGAGGTGAAAGGTGTCGAATATCCAAGGTAGGGTGCATATCCCCACTCTTAACAATGATGACTACATTCATACTCATATAGGGATTAGTCAGCAGGCAGATCTCTCTACACACTCCAAACAAGTCTTTGGGCATATTCCCACATCAAGCATGGGGATTCTCATATTCCTGCCCCCCATATATGAATCCCATTAGCATTCCTTGATGGCACAATGAGGAAAAAATTGTGTTTATATTCCTATTTAAAAAAGAACACATATTTCATGCCATCATGAAGAAAGAAAACGTGAAGGATCATATCATTGCACACATTTTTCGAAAATTATAATATACATTAGTGACAGAGGAATAAATCCTCTAGCATATAATGGAACTATTTTTGATAAAGGGAAATGAGAATACTCATATCCCTATAGACAAGATAGGACAACACTCTGGTCATCATGAAAAATTGGTTGTACCGGAGCAAGAGCACACTCTTTCTCTCACCCGATATGATTATCAGCATATTCTAGTGAAGGGTGAGGCATTAGATTCGGTTTATATCCCCATTACAACTGGGGACAACTAGGTGAGGGTGGAGCACGCCTCAGGTTAGGGTCACATGCCTACAAAAAAACTCCACCGGAATAATCCAAATTCATAGGCTAGGACCTATATCCTCATTCTATCTGAGGCTGACCAAGTGGGTATGGCACAACCCTCAGGATTGGCTCATATTCCTATCAATGAATACATCTAGAATATTTTGGAATATCACTAAAGTAATGAACATATTATTACTTCACCCAATTAATTATTGCGCTAGAATCATTACATGGAAATATAGGGTAAGAATTATATTCCATACCCCATTTCAGAGGTCCATTGGTACATTCTTTCGGGGAATGCCTATTTAGACTAGGCTCATATCCCTGATCCAATTAGAGCCAACTAGGTGAAAGCAGCACACACCTCTGGGCAGGCTCATATTCCTTCCAAGAAAGACTAGTAGAATATCCGAAATGCTCAAGATTAGGCTCATAATACCATCCTGATTGACGATCACCATGTGAGAATGGCACACACCTCAGGGCATGCTCACATTCATATCAATAATGAGATAGATTATCAACATATTATAGTAGTTTCACAGTAAAAGGATCATATTCCTACCACATTAAATGGTTATATATGAGTTCAATACAATATCATACAATAGTTGAATACCACTACACAAATCCGAAAGGTAGGTCGGAATATTCTAACCATGACATAGAAGATAGACCATATCCATAAGCAACTCAATATCAGTGTCCTTGAGATTGGTTGAGACACATTCTCAAAACCACAAGGGTTTTTTATCAATTCCATCAAAGCGGAAGCAGAAGGTATTCATTACCCTAATAATCCTCCTCATGGTAGTTTGGAGATGGATCGTAGAGACTGTACACCTGAAATCCACCGTGGTTAACCTCCCATGGTGATGTGCCCACTGGATAATGCAGTCCTTACCTTGCCCAAACACCTCTGTATGGAGAGGTATTCCAAAACCTAAGACCTACATATAGAGAGGTTCTCAAATCATTAGGGTTAGCTATATATGTTTCCCCATCATTTTCCAGTAGCACCCCATTCCCATTAGAAGGAGACCATCAGAGCCAGACTATATGGTTTGATTAGAAAGAGGCATGTTAGTATGATGAAGAGGATGGTGACATGAACTTAACGAGACATTTTTCCATAAAAAACCTCCCCATCATGTTTTCCCCCTCTCTGATAATAACAATGAGATCCTAGAGGATCGAGAGAATAATTTCATGCCATATATTTGCCAAAATATATGAGCCCCTCATCAGTGACTAAAGGAAATATATCTCCCTTATCCTGGATACAAGTGTCACCTATAAAAGATTAATATAATCTATTTTCATCTAGACATGGCTACCATCTCTATGGACATGGATATGAAACTCCAAATACATGTGGAAAATTTGCAACATGATTTCTTTAATTTCTTAATGAATCATTGGAAGCAAATATCTGAAGACACATCTTGCATATATATTCAAGGATGGGGATAGTATGGAACATTTTACTTTGGCGCTCCCCTAGAATAGTAGAACCCTTCAAATATGTAATCCTTAAATGTTATTTACTTTTTAAATATCAAGGGGATAGGAATATATCAGGCCAATTGGTCGCTAAAATAGAATTACACTACTCCAACAGTTCCCATACATTACGAATAATGAGAGAGGATAGCTAATAAGACATCAAACAGGGAACCCAGAAACAATAAGAAGACATTTCAAACATGGAGACTGGAGACTTGATCACATGTGAAACTACCATTGATAAATGATTCTCCTCATGAGTTTCCATCACACCCAACTCTTAAATGAGAAAAATTTCACCGCATCAAGATGGATACTATGGAAGCTGTACTATCATTTATATAGAAGAAAAACATGCCCCCTGGGATTGGATAATATATACCACCACCTTCACATCTTGGATCATTAATTCCTGATAGAATTTGGGACTCATTGGAAACATCTACATGAAAACCCTAACATACTGGACTGGGGAAATTTATATCTCAATAACAATCTCCATTTTTATCATACCCTGATATGATGCTGGATACATCATCGGTGATGCTAGAATAACCCCACCCCAATAGGCTAGGGGTATTTATATCTTCATGTCCATCTCACGAGTCATCATATCCCGGAAAAGAGCCATAGGATCCTCAATAATTTGATCAATTAATGCCAACTAAGGCCCTGAATGACCCCCACCCCACAATGATTGGGGAATTTTCATAATCATCACCACTATAGAGGGAATCAGACTTCTCCATATTGGGGGAAATGATTCAACTGTCATTATCCAACCTACCACAAGACAAACATATGCTAGTTAGGGCCCATTCGACAACCCCGAACAGAAACACAATTAGGATCACTATTTTAGAGCAAAGTGGTAGGGACACATAGTGAGGATATTTAATCCCCATGAGGATTGCAAGCCAAAATGTCCTAATAACGATAAGGGTTCAAATAACCACCCTAATGGAAGCTGTGCTGAATCATCCTATTTTTTCAAAAGCAATGGAACAACCACCATTTCTAGATATTCCTTTGGGAATGCCATCATTGTTCACATGGAAGATATTGATGACGACATAAATACAAAGGGTTGTGACATGGAAAACATGACTCAGGAGGAGGGTGACTTGAATATACCAAATGAGACTACATGCACTAGGAACCATAGATGGATCTAGAACATCGAAATGCAAAATATCGAGTTTGATCCTCCTTAGTAGAATTATTTCAAGGGGAATGGTACAACCACATCTTGATCACCTCCCAGTAGGAGCGTTGTTCATTCTCTATAGGATAGCTTGTCACAATATGAGAGTAAAATACAAGATCTTAGTGAATTTAATGAGTAGTTACACAAGGGAAATATTCCCATAGGGTTTCATCTCTAGGAAGAGAAAAGTATTCTCCCTCCCATAGCAGATCCATACTCATGGGTAACTTCTAAATATTATATTGGATTTAGTTCTACGAAGCTAGCCCACATACATTAGAAAGATGAAAATGAATAGGAATTCACTCTGTTGAAGAAATACCCTCTCCCCCTTGAGTATAACCATTCAATCCTGGTACAAATTAAAATTAGGAAGGAGATAAAAATACGGCCACCCAATTAACCCTCACTAGCTCCCCATGGGTGGAAAACTATATAAGTAGTAGTACCTCTAAAGATCATTAACATCATCGAGTCCATAACTACTCGAATGAAATCCATGGTGGGGTAGATAGTTCTTGTGCAGCCTAAAAGAAATCAAAGTCATGAATGGGTGGATGATACCCCACCTCCAACCAATTTTAGAAATCTTACCCTCTCCACCTTTGATGCTGTGGGAAACCCTGATTAGCATCTCAAACACTTCGTGTTACGATGCTGGCAGATGAGGGGCCCTCTAGATCAATAGGAGTCAACTAAGATGAGGTGTTTCATATAGACTTTCATAGCACCAACCTTGATTTGGAATAGAATTCTACCTACGAGATTTGTGTCACGATGCGAAGAAATCCATCATCAATTACTTTACTAATTCAGTTCTATAGTGAGGAAAACAATGATCATAGACCTAAAAAACTGCAAAAAATGTGGATATGAGAGGGTGTCTGTTTTCATAGAAATGTGGAAGGCTTTTACCTACTCCCTCAACATCCCTATCTAAGGAGAGAATCTACGTGAACACTATACCATAAATAATAGGGGTGATTTTCAGATACCCCTGATTCCAATGAAATATCTGGGTGGATTCCACAAATTTTTTGAGACAACCTAATGCTTGGAGGAGGCCACTCATAGGACCCGATCAAAATCTTGACTCATGCTCACAACATATGGAAAAAGGCCATCTAGAATAAATGCTGCAAATATCACTCTCTAGATAGCAGTGACACCTATCTAAATTCCCAAGCAGGTCTCAAACTATAGAGAGCCTCACATCGAGTGGCGAAAACCACATATTCATCCTCGAAAGAAGCACCTAGAAATCGGGGTCATCCATTATTTGATGAATGGATGATTATGGTGTAATCCTTCTAAAATGAACTGGTCCCCAATTATTTATTCGAAGATATGGTTTACAGTATTCTCACACTTCTGCAACCGAGGAAGTCCAATGAGGTCAACCTCACCGACAACCAAGATTACTGCCCATTCCATATAATGATGGGTCATAATATACAGAAGTGTTTCATATTCAAATATGTCCATTAAGGTATGATCGATTTTGGACAAGTGGTTCTTGATAATTTCTCAGAGAAGGTGGATTGCATAACTGTGGCCCAACTGGAAGAAGAGTGTAAATTGTAAAAGTTCGCAACCATACATGGATATGACCACTAGCGGTGAAATGAAACAAATTAAGAAAAGTCACGTTCTTCTAAAAATTAGGAATTAACCCTCACTTATTTCATCCCTATGATATCATAATGACAGCCACCACCCCGGAAAATGAAATATTCATCAGACGAGGAGCTCATATTTGGTTCTGTAAAAAAATACACATGACAAACCCCTTCTCTAATGATGAGTATGCCCTCAAATATGGTTTCATAGAGTATTACCAAGGAATAGAAGGATGCATGCAGTAGATGTGGGGATATAAGCAGAAGCGCACACATGACCAGACTTAATATTATGTTCATATCCCCATGGGAGATATATATGTAGCTGAGACACGTGGAAATCCCACAAGTAGGCTCAGAAAAGGAAAAGAGCTGCCTCATAGCCCTCCAATAGTTTTCCGCATCTGATGTTCTTCCATGAACACTTAATGGGGGTTTAATATGATCAAACTATGCAATGAGGAAGGATAACATGACCAATACTAATGTAATAAGATACCCCTCAACTGTCGCACAAGATTCTTATCAATTAACCTCAACTGCTTCTTCTCCAAAACAACATATCCATCCCCTAAACCACATGCCCATGAGGAAACCCATGTCAAGAAGTACCGACCTATGGATAAAATTTAGGATGTTATGAAATATCTAGATTCATTACCACTGAAGATCTCAATATTGGTTGCACTTCGTCTTTCAAAATAACTAGAGGAGGCTCTAGTCGAACCCCTCCAGATCCCACAGAAATTCGAGGAAAAATTTACTGCCACCAAGGTATGTTGAGTGGATACTGTGTCTCTAGGATTCCATGTCTCCATCTAATTCACTCATCAAGATCAGGAGGAGGCCATCCAATTTCATATCAAACCCTTATATATTTCAGTAAGACATAATAACGTCAATGTCCAAAGGGTGCTGATTGATAATGGATTACGGATAAATATTATCCCAGTCTGGTACCTCCGGTGACTAGGTTATAGTAAAGCGGACTTATTCCCTACAATGCTGACCATAAAGGGATTTGGAAAGTTTGAGAAGTGACCACTAGGGTAGATCAGACTTGAAGCCCAACTTGGGGAGCTCACATCTGATGCAGAGTTCATGGTTGAACAGCAGGATACCACATATAATGTCTTTCTTGGAAGGCCCTGGATCCATAGGCACCATATGGTACCATCAACACTCCTTCAAGGTCTAATATACCACACAAATGGAATGGTTAGCATACTATAAAATGACAGATCCTCTATCTTGTATTATATATCCATACATTCTTAAAAATATTTCTACAAGAAGAAAGGAAATCAACCGGTGGATGATGATGTTATACTGGTTAGAACTCCAAATGGCTTAGGTACATCCCCTTTCAATCCCTAGAGCATTCTCAATGACGATTATGTTCTCCCCATAAACATGGTAGAGGTAGAAGATCTGATCCCGAAAGTCCAAACCTCTCATGTCCCCCACAAGAATCAACCCCATCATCTCCCCATGACAACCCAGATAGTAGGGGATGATGAAATCTCTTTTAATGGCCTCCCTCACCATGATACTGACAACGAGGCCTCCAAACTGCAATCTTCAACTAAATACATCTCTACAGGCTTAGTAATAGATGATGATGATCTCAAAAATTCCCCTCCTACTTTTAAAGATGTTTTCTCCACCAAAATAGGCGAATCATCCAGATAAATCTGGTGATAGAAGAAGACCTGAAGCCTACCTTGATCATTTCATCCATGACTCAGAAATGAAAAGAGATTTACATCGCATTCCTAAAGAATAACTTATATGTGTTCATCTAAAATTACACATAAATTCCTGGACTAAATCCAAATGTGTGTACACATCATCTTAGACTACTTGATGAGCAACGAGGCTTCAATCCATCATCTAGGAGTATTCACCACTCTCATGCCACCAATATAGAGGAAGAAGTTGATATGTTGATCAAAGCCAAATTTTTATGAGATGTGAAATACCTGAGATGTCTTTACAACATCATCCCAATCAAGTGTAAGAATAGGCTGATTAGGCCTTCATTGATTTAAAAGACATTAATTGGTATTTACCAAAAGACGATTTCCTATTACCAATCACATAAATTTTGATCGATGCAAACACTTGCTTCCAAGCCATTTCATTTATGGATGAGTACTCTCGGTACAATCAAATCAAGATGGACCCTAAGGATGAATAGCAAACTGCCTTCAAATCACCTCAAGGGATTATATGCTTTCAGATGATGCCCTTTGGATTAAAGAATGATGGCACCACATATTAATACACTATGCATCACATCTTTAATCCATTCTTGGGAAGGATAGTCGAGTGTTATATTGAAGAAAAGGTCATTAAATAATGACAATGATGTGATCACGTCATGAATCTTAGTGAAATCTTTGACAAGCTATGACATTTGAAATGTGCATTTGGGTTAACATCATGAAAATTCCTTTTCTTTGTGGTATTCCACCTCTATTTTGGTAATGTCACCCACCAGGAACCTGTAATAACTCTAGGGACTCTAAGGGAACCTCACATACATTAATGGATTCATAGAAAACATGACCAGAAAAGAACTCCCCTCACAAGGATAATGAAGAAGGGAATCACCATCCAATGGGATGATGAATGTAAAAAATCCTTCAAAAGTATCAAGTAGTACTTTCTACACCCACCAATTTTAATGCCCCAAGTGGAAGAGAGGTAACTTATCTTATATGTGGCCACTAGGGAACACTCATTAGGCTCCCTTCTTGAGTAGAAGAATAATGTGGTAAGCCAAAACAGTCTCTACTACCAGAGTCGGACTATTATTGAAACTGAGACTTGATATTTTGATGTCAAAAAGAACTTCCTGGCTCACAAATTTTTAGTGAAAAAGATGAGGCACTACATTCCGCACCATGATGTCCACGTAGTCTCTAGTATTGACCCACTCAAGTACATAATTAGCTTCCTCATATTGATTAGATGCTTTGCTCGATGGGTGGTCATTATATAATGATATAACATTCAATTCATATCTTATATGTTGCTGAAAAAGAAAAGCCCTAGAAGATTTCCTTATGGAACACCCGACCCAAGAAAATACACCAGAAGACACCAATATCCCTAATGAAGAGGTATTTTATTCTCATGAAACTCCCTTAACATTGGATATATACATTGATGGCACCTCCTAGAGACCTATTGGTACCATAATGGAGAACCTGAAACTCAACCTGGATGGTCAAGGGATTGTATTTGTCTCCCTATAAAGAACATTTTTTCCTAATCTTTTTCACTATCTGAAGGCTGCACAAACAATGGAGCAGAATACCCAGCCCTCGTAGATGGATTAGAATTATCCCTTCATCTTTACATAGACTACCTAAATATCAAAGCGTATTCATAGTTAGTGATAAATCTGTTCAATGGTGAATATTCCATAAAAAGGAGGAACTATACCACCTCACTGGATACCTCAAGGAACTAATGGTGGAATTACTCTTTAATCCCACACTGCATTATGTCCCCCAATCACAGAATGATCACTATGATGTGCTGGGCAATGCAGCCGCCATCTTTTCTAACCCTGATCCAGATGAAGTAACCATCTCTATTAAACATAGAATAATGGTGACATCAATCACTGTATGATATATAGAATATATCAACCATGACAACACCACCCCAGAGAGTAATGAACTAGTGACCACCCCAAAATAGAAGGATCTTATAAATGACTATCTTCAAGGTGAGACTCTCCCAATGGATCTTGCTGGATGGGAAAAGATCTGACACTGTGAAGAAAACATCACCTTATAGGATAGACCAAATGAAATAGTACTCTATAAGTGAGACTTTGATGAAATTCATCTCAGGTTCATAATATAATAATAAGTTATCGTCGTCGTGGAGGATATTCTACAGGATATTGTCGCGCCCATAAATATGGAACTAGGATCTCCTACAAAATCAAGAGGTAGGGATATTATTGAAAAACCATGTTATATGTCTTTGTGGAATTCACTGAGAAATTTATTGCATGCTAGATACAAGAAAATCTTCAACCATCAGTCCCAAGAATTTATGCATACCACTAAATATTCATGTAAATTTTCCATTTCGAGGATAGATGTTTGGGGGCCATATCCCCCAGCCACTGCTATGTAGTTCAAGTACATCCTTACCAATACTAACTTGTATTCCAAATGGGATAAAGGGACACCACACAAGGAAGTTGACATAAAGAATATCATCACCTTTGTGAGGTCCCATATCACCACCTTGTTCAGAGTCCCTCACATAATATTGATGGACAAAGACATCGGCTTTTGTTCAATGAAGTTAAAGAATATTTATGAGGAGTAATACATCTTGTCCAATAAGTGGTCCTATTAACATACACAAGAAAATGGATTGATAGAGGCCTTAAATAAGACTCTATCAAACATACACTATAATATAGTATGGACAAGAATTATTGGCTAGATAAACCCCTACCTGTTTTGTTGGCCTTCCTCACCGCCACGCGTACCATTATACAAGGAATACTATACACACTGGTGTATGAGACTAAGGAAATGTTTCGTATAAAATTCTAGCTTCCATCACTCAAAATATCCATTTATTGATAACTCTCAAATGATGAAAAATGCAAATGAAAATGGATGAGCTTGAGCATCTAGATGAGAAGAGGTTGTTCATTCCACACAACCTTTATGATTACCAGAATCAGATTGAATGAGCTGTTAATAAAAAGGTTCCCCTCCACTAATTACTTCTAGGAGAACTAGTGTTGGCTCTGAGATCCTTGATGATATAAGAAAATAATCCCTCAAAATTGGATCCCAGGTGGGATGGACCTTACATAAAATATAAGGTTTATTATAATGGAGCATATTCACTAGTCACCATGGATGGAATGTGTGTCAAACCACCCTTCAATATGATATTTCTCCAAAAATACATTGCCTAAATTGTTATAAAAATGAGAATCCACTTAAGAGTAATCCTCGTTATTCATCCTCGTCGCATGACGTTAAACTACATGGAACATCACATATTTATCACATGATGTTAAAATGCATGGAACATTTCATCCTAATAATATGTCGTTAAATTGTAAGAAGGTCGTCCTTATAGTAAGACATTAAACTTCATGGACAATATCCTCCCTGCATGACATAAAACTACAATGATCCACAACTCCCCTTACCCTTCACATTGGGTAATTCATCATTCTTATCACCTGAAGTTAAAAATGTATGGTCGCTGTCCATGCTGCAAAACATTAAACTACATAGTTTATTCAGAAGTACAAATAAATTGATTCTCATTTCCAATGTGATACGTAGGGATTACATGATCTTTTATCTTGGTCCAGCCACTATATCATACAAAATTCTTGTGTTATCCCCTCTTTTTTCACTGAACTGTAAGGGAACCCATGTCGCTCATTGTTTCTCACATTGAGAATAGCCCATGTGAGATTAAGAATTATGATAGGGACATAACCTCACAATCATGTTTTAGAGGTACACAAAGGATACATTACATTATTTATTGAAAGATCACAAAATGAATTTCACATGTCCTCACCATATGACATTAAATCGCTCATTCAATATCCTTGTCGCAAAACATTAAATTGCACGGTCCTCCAAGAACTACGTGTGGTTTGATTCTCATCCCAATGAGATACATAGCAGTACTTAGTCTTCTATCTTTGGTCCCAACCATGATATCCCCACCAATTCACATCTATCCACCTTTATCCTCACCATATGACATTAAAATACATGGAACATCGAGAACTACATGTAGCTTGATTACTACCCATAAAGGATACATAGTGATGTCTGGATTTCCAGTCAAAGGCCCTGTTATAACTATTAATGAAAATAATTCCCACCTCTATGTATGGTTCTGACCTATGTAAATTATTTATTTTTCCAAAACAATGTTTAGCTTGATTCTCATTTTAATTTGATACATAGTGATGCCCCAACATTTTGAATTTGGGCCCAGCCATAGCCATAAGCCTTTTTAGTCCATTGGCCTGAGTCTTCCTAGAAAGGTGCATTGTGTGTTTAAGGCTTATTTGGCCCTTATTCATGTCGAATTGTTTCATGGAACCACTATGCACACCCCCACATTAGGAACTCCACCTTATAGTCTGGTGTACATAACCCTAAACAGTCTACATATGTCCCTATGATGCAACATTAAACTGGGATGCATCATCCTGATAGTAAGACATTAAAGTGCATGGCCACACAAAACTATATGTGGCTTGATTCTAATTTTAATGGGATACACAGTGGCTCCCAAGTTCCCTTATTTTGGCCTAGCTACAACATTAGAACATTTCACGTCGGTCTCCATGTTCTTACTACATGATGTTAAACTGCATGAAAGCTTGTCCATACCACATGATGTTAAACTACATGGTGGTATATCTTTACCACATGATGTTAAACTGAACAGAAGCATGTCCTTACTGCATGATGTTAAACTACATGGCAGTATGTCCTTATGACATGATGTTACATTTCATGGCATGATGTCCTCACAACATGATGTTAAACTAAATGGATGCAAAAACATCCCCACTAGATGACTATAAAATGTTTCCAACATCTCCTATTTTTCACTCACCATGAAATGTTTTCAAGAGAATTACCTCAGTCAACTATAGTACGAGTTGATTTCACCATACTTTAAGAGCACCTCAAATCCATATACCACAGTTCATGTCTTGAGAATCTCAGTCCATCATCAATATTCTATGGCCCATGTAAAAGATATCTAGCTTCAAGCTCCATTTTCTTGACTATACATTCATGCTTAAGGCTCTTGCATATGCGCCTATGGATGTTAACTGACTATGTCACTCTGAAAAAGTTCATTCCAATTCTCGTGAGCCCTCACATCATCACGAAAGAACTCAACACCCCCAGAGTGTTTAAATCTCTCCCTCTATGACTATCCCTTTTCATTACTCATGAACCTATAAACTTGATACATGATTTACATCATTTCCCTTCCATGCTTGAGAAAATGTTGGATGTATTTTAACCCTGGGTATTCCAATTAGCCTCTTGTGTCAAATCCTCCATGTTGGGTCCATGCAAGTCATGACCCTAAACTATATGTTCTTTGGTCAAGTTGTTTAACCTTAAACACTTGTCCATAATGGTCCAAATCATATTACCTTAAAATTAAAATGCAAGAGACACCAAACTAGTCTGGCTAAAAACCCGTAAATGGAGACCTGAGAAAAAGTCGATTCTCCTCATAGAAAAAACTTCATCCTTAGAATTTAGGGAAAACATTATGCCCCAACATAAAATTCACAATTCTAAAAGGGTTTATAAATCTATTAAAAGCCATGATATGCTCTATAGACCCATCGGTCAAGAAAATTGTTATAGAAATATTAGTCACATCTCCTCACCATGAGAAAATGTTTGTTAGGTGGTAATACAACCTTTAAGGAACATTATCCCTCCTTGTATCATTTATAATTTGAAAACCACACATTGTGGGTTTGGGTGTATCAAATCACCATATCCTTCCATACCCCTTTGAAAGAGTATCTGGCTTCAAGGACCCTTTTATTTTCTATGCATGCATGCTCATGGCTTTTTCATATGTGCCTATGGATGTCAACAAAATGTGTCACTCTAAAAAGGATATTCTAATTCTTTTGATCCCTAACATCATCAGGGAAGCACTCAACACCCCATTATGTCTTAACCACACCCTGTATGACTATACTATACCATTATATGGATTTGATCACCCCATATCATGATTTATAGTCCCCGTAGAAAACTATCCTAGTGGATTCAATATCATCGACGTTACATCATCGTGTGTCACACCCTCTCTCAAATATAGACTGCCACACTTCATTTACTATACTTTGATGTCCCACATCTCATTATTTGAAACAACATAGGGTGGATCCCAATGTTTATTTAAAGATCTATTTTTCCTAGGGCACCATAACCATTTTTTGATAGCTTTCTTACCATATCAAACATCATCATCTGGACTATGAGTCTTCAAAAATCTTCCATATCCCTCCGAAAGAAGAGTATATCATCATTGCATGGCTATGATTCCAACAGATAAGGGCCATGACCAGACAAATAATTGCATATTATTCTTTCCTGAAAGGAGTTTCAATCCCTGTGAGCCTTTGAAGCACCACAGAAGAACCCAATAACTCAAAATGGCAAGGGGAATACCCAGCATGTTTGCACCATCTCATATTCACGAACTCAAACTCCAAGATTATGATTTACATCATACATACCCCAAATAACTATGTAGGTTTAGTATCCATAGTAATCAAATATCATCAATATTAACCCTATATATCTTCCATATCCCATGGAAAACATACCTGACTTTAAAGGGAACCCTTTTCTTGACTATGTATACATACCCATGGATCTTATATATGCACCTATGGCCATCAACCAAGTGTGTCACTCTACAAAAAGGGAATTCAAATCCTTAGGAGTCTCAGAAACACTAGGATGGGATCCAGCACCTCTGATTTTTTAGGCCACTCCTATTATATCTGCACTATATCCCATACTCAGACAGATTGTCCGATCTAAAAGACCATAAATTAAAGAAACAAATAGTCTGAGCTAAAAGACATTAAACTAAAGCAATAGATGGTATGAGATAAAAGTACTTAAACTAAATAATTAGATGATCCACGCTAAATAAACTTATACTAAAACAATATATGGTCTAAGATAAAATACCTCAAACTTATGTAATAGATGGTCCAAGATAAAAGTCCATAAACTAATGAAACAGATGGTCTGATCTAAAAGAGCTTAAACTAAGAGACTGATGGTCCGAGCTAAAAGATATTAAAATAAATCAATTGATAGTCCAAGATAAAATGACATAAACAAAAGTGAATAGAAATCATCATAAGTCCCCTTACATGTCCTTATTACAATTGAATTGCATTCCATGTATATACAAGGAACTCATTTAATAGAATATATCTCTTACCTAGACGATGCCTCTGCACATCAGGTGACCTCAAGATGGTTTGAATAAATTACCAGTACAGAACCACATAAGGGGTGATAATTCATGAGAGTTCTTCAATGAAAACCTATTAGAATATCAACATTTAATTCTTGGAATTCATTCTCATTAATCACAAAGAAAATATGGGTATCAAAGGCATTTCTAAGAATACCAAATATCACCCTATAATCCAAACATCACACAAAGCACTAGAACATGACACATCGAAAAGCCCTGTAGGGCATTATGTTTCCTTAAAACTGAGTCTTTTTCCCCTCAGACATCTCTCTTATGAGGGGGGGGGGGGAGATATTATGCCCTCCAAATAAAAATCAGCAAAATCATAAAGGAAAAAAATACATAAATATGGTTATTATTTTCCATATGAAAGCATAGAACAAGGGGATGGTCTACAATTCATGAAGCCTTTGAGTGACATGTGTTCACGTGACCATTTAAAGTTCATGAGAACTCCCCACACATGGAGCACCTCCCTCAGCATGTCCCATGGAACCCTCTTCAACAAACTTTCCTACTCTTACAAAGCCCCCCCAGACAAGAAAATGAGCACCCCCAAGATGCATGGTTTTTCAATGGTAATTTCATGAAAATCCATCCCAAATCATTCCAGAATATAGAGGGGTGACATTATTATGTATAAGATACATAATAGTAATTAAAATCATGATCCAAGTCATCATTAAGAAGAATAAAATACATTGATTAAATCTAGGAAATCTCATATAACCTCTGAGACTTTTCCACATAAAACTAAAGAGATAAAGGAAAAAATGTTATAGGGGTTCGCAGTCGAGAAAATAAATGTGATGTATACCGTAAGTGATCTGTGAGATACCACAAGACCTTGTTTTAATCTCATCCTCACCACAAGGATGGCCTCTAGCTTGTCATCCCCACCACATAGAAGTCATCAGGTATGTCCATGCAGCCCCTTTGGCGCTCTATAGACAAGTTGATATACTTTTCCACTACATGCTAGTGCACCCTCTATATGACCCATATTGTTCAAGTGATACATCAATGAAAAACTGAGTAAAAAACCTAGACATTTCTCATGTAGACATGCATAAATAATAACCTTTGTAATATAAAACAATGGAGATCGAAATGGATGGGGTGAGAGGTGTTCCCGGTAGCTGAATGATATGAGACCTACCCCTGGAGACCCACAAGAAACAGTGAGTCCTCAGCGATACATCTATCTCAACTCATGAGATCCCTTTGGCTTGTCATCCTTTGTAGGAAAAGCAGCATGAGTAACAATGTAGTGAACTAAAAATTAATGAATAAATTTTTCCATGGGATGATCGCGAACCCCAATATGACCCATATTGGTCACGTGGTGCACCACAAAAAATAGAATAAATATCCCCAACAAAAATCATGTAATCCCACATGAATCCCAACATTTGTAAAAGAAAAAAGGCGATAGAAATGGAAGATGTGAGAGGTGTTTGTTGTTGTTGAAAGGCATTCAACATGCATAAAAACCCAAAGTTCTATCCCACGAGACCCCTGGACAAATCACCCAATGTATTGTGAGTGTCTTCTCATAGGCACTTGGATCCCATGAGAACCATTCAACATGTCAACATGAGTACATGAAAGTCCTTCGACATGATTTCATGATCAGAAAAAACTACGATAATTAGAAATAATTCAATAATGGAATATACTCATGATCTATGAAAATCAGTTGATGTTCCTGATGTATTCCATGATAGAGACTCCCGAAACAATGTGGCGCCAAACCCCCTTTTTGGTTCTATAATGGACTTGTGCTAGATATGACACAAAAATCAGTGAGTACCCAAGGATAAAAGGCCTATTAATTCCCCAACCCAACAAAAAGAAAGGGGTAGATTTTTTTGGACTACAACACAGGTTGTATTCTTGATGCCCCAACTTTGCAAGATTCAGCTACCGACAACTATGAACTACTCGGTGTGATCATGTGATCGGCCAACATTCTGTCAGGTAATACCCTCACGTATAGCCATAGTAGTCATGAACTATACATAAAAGCACTTCGTGTGATCATTTATAGATCATGTGGAGGATCTCTATTAGGTTATTTGAAGACCATTACACAGGCCTACTAGATCATGTGAGACTCAAGAGAAACTTACAGTGAAAAAAACCAAGGAATTTTCAATACAAGGGTTAGAACCAAGATCAACGACAGAAGGAATAATAAAAATACATGTTTGATACCCCTCATGTGCTTCATGTGTGTCATACAAAGACATGTGATAGCACCAGGGCACATTTCCCAAATTTCATTGAACCCCTTTGACAAGACATCTAGGACACATAGATTACTCCAAACATGTTAGGGTGCATCCTACAGTTCCCCCACGGCTGGTACTTTGATATTGAAAACTCTCTGGGTCAATCACCAATTATTTGTGACATCCCTCAGACACATCGCCTGAATCACAGAATGGTGTTCACTCATGTCATCCATGTATTGTGAATGAATTTAGACTGTTCCACACAAGCTCTCGCTACACCTTATATGTGTGTAAAGTTAGGGCATTCAATGGCTCATATGGCATCCAAGGATTTGAAAATGTTTTCTGTCCTTGGCATGTCATCCAGGATCAATGGGGTAACTTCAGTGTGTAAGATTTGACATAAAGGTAACTATAATGACACTAATTCCTACCATATTTAGGATACATTGGACAACTTCCACCATGTTTTGATCTCCATATTTATTATCCATGGAAGGACTAGAATATGAGTCCCCTGTCTTAAGCAATGACATTAATTACATTCTATCCCTTGTTTCTTACAAACAAGCTTGGATCACAATGGATTATGGAGTTGAACTGGTCATATCATATACCCGATAATCCCCTACAATGGTATAGGTAAGCCTCAGTGTGTAAGACCTGGCATAATGGGAACTAAAATGACTCTCATTCCTGCCTTATTTAGGATACATAGTCCATATCCCTCCAAGTTTGGAGGTATATATTGATTATCTATAGAGGGACTAGAATATGAGTCCCTTATCCAATGCGATGAAGATGATTGATTTCTATCCCTTGTTTCTCACAAATGAGCATGTCTCACGTGGGCTTAGGGAGTTACACTGGACATATCATCCTCCCCATAAACCCCTATAATGGAATAAGGTAGACTTAGTGTATATGACCAAAAATTATAGGAACTAAGATGACTCACATTCATTCCATAACCAAGATATGTAGGATGCCTCTCCATGGTCTGAGCTCTATTCCAAACATCCTTAGGGTCATGTACCATTACACAAGTCCCATATCCATACACCGTGAGGTTGATCATCCACTCCCCCTTGTTTCTCACACTGATCATAGCTCACTTGGGCTTAGGGTATGCAATAAAAAACTCATTAGGTATCATAAATCTTCATGGTATGGGGAAGAATCAGTTTGTATGTCTCATGCATCAATCGAACTATGATGAATCTGATTCTTACCATATTCAAGATACCTAGCATGCCTTCCTAGGACCCTAGATTTAAACCAAACATCCCATGGACTATTCCAATATTCAAGTTCCATACTTACACACCATGAAGCTGATAATCTATCCCTCTTATTTATCACAACGAGCATATATCACGTGGGATTAGGGATGTATGACCAAAATCCTCAATAGGCATCATAAATGAACACACCTCATATATGGGAATAAACCTTAGGGTCAGTACCTAGAGAATCAATGAACTAGGTGGGTTTTGTTTACTGCAATATCCAGTATATATAGGACGCCTCGTAATGGCTCAATCGTGCCTCAGAATATTAACCACATTCTCGTATGGAAGCACATTCTGAAACACTTGGTTATAAGATTATAACACAGAAATTAGCTATTTATCATTAGAGAAATGAATGAAGAACCATATATACATATAGATACATCCCTCCAAAAACCACATTCTCTATCTGAAGAGAGAATTGACCGATAAACCATTTTCAAGGGTAACCAATCCCATATTGGGATTAGGAATAGATCTGAAAACTAATCTCAAATCTATAAGAGATTACAAGAGTATGAAATAATTCCTACCAAAAGGGTGTGATGATCCTGATCTCCCATCCTCTCGACCAATGTGAGTCACCAAGAGTCATTAGGCCTGACAACCTAGATGTCCTCAAACCATTGGAAATTAGGTTTATACCTAGCTATAGATGGGGGACCCATTGGGAGTTTCAGGGAAACCTCGATGAGAAAAACTATTTCATGCCATAAAATATTGATAAAATAGTACAAATATACTATTACCTGAATAGTCTTATTTATAGTTTTATTAGTAGCATATAGGTTCATTACTACTAATAGACATAATATGGTTTCACCCACTAACACTAAAGGCCCTTCTTTATGTATATTTATTTTCAAATACCCCTAGAAAACTTGAAAAATTCTATTTCGGGATGTGAAGGACACTTTCCAAGAATAGTAGTCAATTTGGGATTTAAATTATACTTTATAAACCTTTCCAAATATAAAAACATTCATCTATATGACTATAAAATCTTAGAAACATTGCACTACCTCAATAGTAATATAACTTGTCAGTAACTTTAATCCTTTTCACTCCCCCTATCCTAGGAATATCTTGAAACACATGATGTGAAGCAATATTTCCATGTATAAACCCAATTGTTTAACTATTGAAGAATCAAGAAAAGAATGTGATGCACTCTTGTCAAATAATACATGCATAAGATTCTTGTTCAAAAATATTGTACCTTGTAATATGTAAGGACTCATTTTCTTAATCGATATCACTTTTTATTCTCCGTATAACTATCGATCGGATTCCATATGATGTAATTTTCTTCTTTGATAGGGTATAAAATGGATAGTTTATGTGTTCATGATGGTATCCTAGTTCACCTGAGTCTTTTTATAATAATTTAAATTATATGACTATTCAATCTCAGCATATAATTCTTGAGGCTATGTTGAGCATGTTCCACCTACTAATTTCAGATGTTTGTGAAAATACATATTGAGATTCACTTTCTTACCACAATTGTGGTAATTACTTGATTCTGTAGTAAACTCATTCTTTCTATACATATGAAACACCCCAAAAAGATTAGTTTAAAATAATAATATTCTTGATGGCTTATTTAACATTCCATATTGATCTTTAAGTGAATTGATATATATTGAAATAATAATATTATTTAAATGTGACCAATATAACATAGCCTTTGAATTGGTGGTTATGAACATTTGTAACCATATTACAAGATTGAATTATAATTGTATTATTTAATACAAATTAATTGATTAATTATTAAGAAATAAGAACTAAATTTTTAGTAATGTCATTCTATGATTCAAAATGAATTTTATTCAAAAATGGTTTTTATTAAGAAAATTCAAGGATGTTATAATTCATTTCATCCAATTATTGAAATTTTATTTTAAAAAATAAAAAACATTCGAATCATCATATCAAAATTTTCTTGGGGTGAATTTTTTATATTTTACTAAAATAATTTATTTTTTAGTGATTAGTGAAAAATACCAATTTTTCAAATAATATCATTTCTTTTCATTAAAAAAATTAATTTGAAATTCCCATTAAATTTTTTATTTTCTATTAATTTCATATATGATCTATTTGATCCATAATGTGTTATATAATTCCATTTCAATTATAAATGTTGATGATTTTCATATAAGTTAATATTCATGCCAAAAACAAATTTGTTCTAAAAAATGTTTTTCATTGTGTTTTATAAATTTAAATTAAAATTGAATTCTTCTAGTTTTGGAGAATAAATATTTAAAAGATGATACCATATTTTGAATCAATAGGTTCATATTTTGTAATTAGGTCCCTTTTATTTTACATCAATATGAATATAAACCACAATAAATTTTCATTAGCACAATAAAAGTAAAATGTGTTAATTATAGTTAAAACTAAAGTGACAAGGCATTAAATTCATTATATCACTTTAATTTATCCTATATTATGGGTGTATTTAATCCATTTCCATCAAATTATTTAATATATGGAAACATTGTGGCATTTATCTTTGATCTTGACCTTTATATTAATTTAAGAAATGTGTAAATGCAAAATATTTTTCTCTACTAAATTTAATATCTATAAAATTATTACCTAAGGTTAAAATGGGGATAATTTTGGTTATAAATATTTAATTAAAATAAAAGTAAATTTTTTTTATTATGGTAATATATTTATAACATTTAGTGATTGAATAATTACCTTAAATTCTTTCTCAATGCCAATAGAATATTTATTTAATTAATAGAAAAATAAAATAATGATTTTAAAAATATTAAAAGAAAAACAATTTTAAGTGAATTATTGAGTTAAATTAATTTATTAGATAAATTTATCTTATAAGGGACGTTTTAATTGTTTTTATTCTAATTACATAAATATCATGGTGTATTAAAAGTCAAAATAAATTAATAGTGTCAACAATGACATTAATGATATTTTGTTTAAAATAATATTTTTTTTATTTATTTAAAAAATATAAAATAATTAGAAGAGGAAATTGGTAAGATAAATGTAAATAATCCCACTCAGATCAACTTATGAGCTATGTATCAACTTATAAGTAAAACTATAACCCTTTAAGATTTAAAAAGTTGTTAATGTAGTTGAGGTTAAAATCGGTTAATATAGGGGTTAAACCAAAAGTTAATATTTAAAATGGTACTAAAAGCTATTTAAATTTTATTTGATAATTATAAATAGAAATTATCCTACAATTTAAAATATATACCCATTTTAATCAGTTTTATTCAAAATTATTTCATGAGATTTTAATCTTTTTAATAATCCCAAGTGTGTCATTTCCCTCCCCTATAAAATGACATCCATTATCTCTTTTATTTAACCCAATTTGGAACTTATATTTCAAAAAACCCTAATAAATTCTCTTATAAACTTTCTTATACATTATCAAGTGTTTTATAACTTAAAATACCATTCTAAGCTTCCTTGAGAAATGATCTAACGAAAGTCAACTGAAGGGGAGACAATCATCTTACCCAATCTTTCAATTTATTTATTCCTAGAATGCCTATAAATCAGTGTGATTATTTGTAAAATAATATTGTAAGTATAAAAAATATAGTAAAATAATTTCATTATTATGTAACCACCAATATCCACCTATATTCCCTCCAATGGGGTGTACAAGTATAGCTCCTAGGTTTGTGTGGACTACCACCTCTATATGGCAATAAAATTAATTTTCCATATCCATATTTCATGGATTGTTATTATTATATATTTAATGATAATATATAATATTTATTATTCTCCTATAATCATAATATAATATCCACCTTCTTACTTTTCTATCCATTGGAAATTGACAATGTTTCTCGTGTGTATGTGTGGACTATTACCTCCTTAAAGTGTTGTGATTCATTTTTCATTTAGGATTTAATGGATGGTAATAAATATATATGTAATTAATATTTATGATATAAATGATATAATAATTATTATATAAAGGTGATTTAACATTTTCCTTTTTTTCTAACCATCTGTCGAAAAGTTAAAATAGCGTTCATGTGTACGTACGACCTACCATCTATAAGAACAGTGTGATTCATTTTTCTATATATGTATTTTTTGGATGAATAAAAATAAATAAATATATATATATAATGAATATATATTATATTTATATCATTATTTACATTATATATATGATTAATACAGGATCAAATTACAAGGACTGAAACAAACAAACCAAAATTCTCAAAAAAAATGAAACAGTTAACACTTAGAAACAAATATTTTAATAAGAAATTATTATTAAATAGTTATTTAAATGTAATATTTGGATCGGAAATGATATTATATATATGTAAATTAATGTTTAATTTATATAAATTAAATTTAAATTTATTATATATGAGTATAGAGAACTTTTAGAACAAGTCAAACTTGATGTCATATATTTTTCATCCCACTTGTATTTCATTAAGACACGTGAAATATTCACCACTTGTTTATTTTATGTGGTGTATATAGTTATATTCAATTTATGATATGATAACTATCATTTTAATTATGGGTATTTATCAATCCATCCATGTTTTTCTCTTTTATGAGGTTATTATTTAAAATTTACTAAAGTGGTAATGGATTTATGTTTCAATATCATTTTGATCGGGATTGTTTATGCAAGAATTTAAATTGAAGGAAATTATAAGAAACTTTTATAATAAATCAATTTAATTTTCTTATATTATATTTATTTTTTCATAATAAATGTTTTAATTTCATTTTCCTCACTTTATTTACCTAAAATACTAAAAGAACGTTTTCATGGAAACCCAGCTTTATTTCTCTGTTCAGACAAAATATGTTTTTCTTCTATATCCATGTTTTGTAAAAATGTTTCCAATAATGTTTTTACAATTATAAAATGATTATTTAAAATCATTTTCCCATGTTTTAATTTTTACAACATATTTTAGAAGTAATATTCATCTCATTTTCGTAACGATGTAGTTTTGACTCTGTACAAAAAAAATTGTTATGGGTCTTTTTTATCGTACATGAAATGAATGAAATTTTGAATCATGATCAATCGATGATATTAAAAATACATTAAATTTATTAAAATTTAATTTCACAGAAAATGATTTTATTAATATTTAAGATTTATTTTTATTTTAAATAACTAATTTAAAAATGAAAAGTTTGGTTTTATCAAGAAATATTTGAGTGATATTTTAATAGAATTTAAATCTATGATAATATCCTAATTCTTTTCTCAATATGGTCTATAATTTTGATGAAGTTTTTTTATTGAAACCTATTTCATTTACATTTGTTATGTTATTATAGTATGATGAATGTTTAGTGATATTATAGCACAAATATGTACGATTTTCATTATGTGATGGTGGGACTAGAAGTATGTATCTGTCCAAAAAATTAGGTAATATTTTATATTTCATAATATAGTTGTGTGATTCAATATCATATTCGTGATCAACTACTAGAAACAAGTTGATATATTGGATCCACTATGGGAAACCGGTTTATATTATTGATACACTATGGGAAATATGTTATGATGCATGATTAGTTATAATATTGAAAACACGTGTTGATGCCTAATAAAACATGATCAGATACTCCAGGTAGTTAACCCAGACTTATGAAAAAAATTATACCTATGATGGTGACACAATCTTAGGACATAATTTCTTTCTTATAATCAGAACATATAGTTCAATATTGATCTGTGATGATTCTTCGCTCTTATGATTCACATCATTTTAAATGATAATATTTTATATGATTAATCCTTTTTATAATATATGACATAGTGGGTATGAATATTTAAGTTGTTGTCGTGATCTCATCCCCTTATGATCATGCTATGTTTATATATTGATATTATACCCTTACTGAGCATCAAATATCATCATTTCTTTTTGTTCTATATTAAATGTAAGGAAAAAATGTTTTATGTGTGATATTTGTATTCATTATTTTTGTTATGAATGAATTATTGTTAGATGTTATATATCAATTATAATTAAATTTCTCATGTATCCATGTTTCTGATGAAACTAGACTTATAAATTTTTTTCATGGATCATAATGTTATGTATTTAATATTCACCTAATAATATGTGATATATATGTATGAAATGTTTGGTTTTATGAAGTTTGTATCTAAGGAGACATTAGTCAATCATTGGAGTTTAGGATTAGAGAACATTAACGAAAACCCTAGGGATATGCCTATGTTTTGGAAAACATCATAAAGGTTTGGTAAGATAGATAATATGTGATTTTCCTAGAAAAATATACACTTATGTATACTATAAGTATATGAGGTTCTTGTATATATACCTATAGGGGTAATAACCCAAAGAAAATTTAGTCGAGTATATCTCGACCATAACTCTGGTGCGCTGTGAGTGTTCCGATTTTTTGATTCAGGTTTAACACTCTTGTGAGATATTTATAGTTTAATTCCTGACTTATTTATGAAACTATATGATGTATTTGAATATACAATGATCATTGATGACCCATGTTAAACCTAAATTCTCATAAATTGGAAAAAAGGTTTCAAAATTTAAACATTCTATAAATGTTTTTTCAGGATTTCTCACTATGATTTTTGTTTATCACACTATTGTTTTTGGTATTAAAAAAGGGATAAAACTATGAATTTTACATCCCTTGTATTTTCAATAACTTTCCATTTATAATAAATTTAATTTTTTGATAGCCTCCAATACACGCAACACCAATTTTATACAAAACAATATTTAATCAAGTTTTTCACACTCAATTTAAAAATAAATTTTTACAATTTTTGAATGTTTTTTTAGAAAAAAAACTAAATATTTGAAATAATAATATTAAAATTATCTTAGTGTGATTTTTTTTTAATTTTTCAGAGAAGATTCATTTTTTGATGAATAGAGAAAAATATTGGATTTTAAGTGAAAAATGGTTTTTCATATAAATAATTTAAAATGGGAAATTTACCATTGAATTTATTTTAAAGTGAAAATAGTTAATTTATAAATTTATTAATATAATTTAGGTAATTTGAATAATTTTCATATAGAAGTTTTATATAAAAAATTGTAATCTTTTGAGCAGTTTCACTTTAAAAATCCTCTTTATCACCTCATCTGCATGATTAATTTTAAAATAAATTCTAACACTTATGTGATTTTAGTTTTAAAAAATAGAATCCATGCCTTCAATAATAATAATTTATATTATATTATATGGTCAACATAATTTTTTCTCCATAATTATTAGTGATGACAGTCAAAATTAATTAAAATAACTAATATAAACACTCATTTACATAATGGGTAAAATAGAATGAGAAGAGTGAAAATGACCTAAAATATTATCTAAATTTAATATATTGAGTTTATTTATACTTTTTACACCAAATTATATAAAATTTTGAAATTTCATTCCACTTGACTTTGAATATGAACAATATAATAAGTTATGTAATGAAAAAGACAAATAAGATAATTACCTTACTTTTTATATATATAAATCCTTGGGATAGCGGAAAAACAACATATGTTCAGTTATATATACCTTTTTATGGATATATGTGTCTTTTTATCATGATAATATATCATTAATTTTCATAGATGAATTATTTACATAAAATGATAAAGAAACAGAGACACAATAATCATTTAGTTAATAATTAACAAAAATAAATGATATTAAAAATATTTAAAGTGAAGTAAATTCAATTAATTATTACATTAAATTAATTTTTTGGATTATTAAATCCAATTAAATATGTTTGAAAATAATATATGTATATTCTATAATTTTCATGATATTTTTTAATTTAAATGGAAAAAATAATATCAAAATTGGCATTAATGTTATTTTATTGTGAATGATATTTTATAAAATGATTTATAATTACTAAAAATACAATACTCTTATAACTTATTTTTAAATTATTATAAATGTAAAATATAATACATTAATAGACCAATTTATATTTTATAATGAACATGTTGCCCTATAAATAGTAAAAAGTTTTTTTAAAGTGGTTATGGTTAAAGTAGTGTTTTTGTGTGATATATGCATTTATGTTAAAATTAATTTTGAGAAAACATGAAATTTTTATTTTATAAATTTTGTTAAAAAAATTTTAATATTATTTTTAAATTATATATTAATTATACCTTAAATTTTTTCTTAATGGATATATTAATTAGTTTAGAACTATAGTTAGATTAGTTAAAAACCAAACTGGTTAAAATAATTAATCATAGATGTATTGGAATAAAATGAGCAAAACATGTATTTAATTTTTTTTGATGTGTGTATTGACCATATAAACCATAAAAATATTTAATTATCAATTTTTGATCCACTTTTGGTTATATTGACCATCTAATATTGAATGGTTTTGAGTATTTACAAAAATGTCACTTCCCCTCAACTATGAAAGGGCACCCAATCCCCTCCCCTAATCACACCAATAAATCCATTTTCATCATCAAAAACCAACCAAAATGAATCTATATAATCCCTACACTCATCCTAGATGAATTTCATTAATAAATCCATCTTCGTAAGGTTTAAGTGAAACCCAAAAGGAGATACATGAAGTAGAGGTAATGTTCTTCAAAAAGAAACATTATTTAATTTCCTTCAACACCATCATAAATTTATATTAAACCATGATGATATAATAAAAGTACTATAATACATATTATTGTATTTTATTATAAAAATTTAATTATCTAAAACTATGTACACTTCCATCAAATGGGTTATTAAATCATCATTTGAGTGTACAATAGACCACCGCCACAAAAACTGATGTCGTTCATTTTTAAATTTCCACCTCAAACGGTTTGGAATGATGATGGATATAAAATAAGTATATTATATTATAACATTATTATTCCTATTTAATCTTAAAATTATATATTTATTGTTATATTACATTTTGTAGGAGACACAATAATGTCACTCGTGTGTACAACGGACTACCACCTTGCGAAGAGATGTGATTTTTATTTCACAAAAATTTTACATGGAAAGCAATAAGAAATAATGTTATTTCTTATATGAGATATAAATTAAATTATTATTATACTACCTAAAGAGTTTTCACATAGTAAATAAAAAATATATATCATTTTCATTCTTTCCTTTTAACTCACGTAAAAATGAAAACATCGTTCGTGTACATGTAGACTACCAATTTGACGAAGCGATGTGACTCTCTTTGCATCACCAAATCACATGGATGATATATAAAAATATATAATATAATATTAAGGATATTATTATAATTATTTAGTGTTAAAATATTAATTAATTATTTTCCACAAAATCAGTGAAAAATTGAAATTTCACTCATGCGTATGTGTGGTCTAGCGTCACCATGATTGTAATTTACTTAATTATTCATAAAATTCATTAATGATTGGTATTAAAAGAAATATTCATGTAAAAATATGATAATTATGTCATTATTATTATTATGTGGAAAATCTTACTCTATAATATGTTGGAGAACATGGTCGTTAATGGAAAAAAACACATAAGAAAACAAGGAAATTAACACCCAAACAGTGAAAATGATAAAATATTATTAAAAAATGGGTGATAAGGTAGTTTAAAAGAATAATATATGAGATTATAAATATTAATATGGTTCTATTTCAAGTTAATAATATTTTTAAAACTTTTATACATGAGGTTATATCACATTCAACCAAAATAAAGTGCGAGGATATAGGTTTCATCTCAATTTAAATTTTATTGAGACTTATTTTCCACTATGCACAAATTCAAATTTATGTAATGTATAAACTACCCCTTTGACATGTAATATCATGAATAATTAATTATTAATGGTATGCAAATTTTAGTTTGAATTATCACATCTATGTGGATTTTAATTGAAAACTACGTAGTGGTAAATATAATTTTGCAATCTCACATTATGTTGTGATAATTAAATTTCTCTTAAAAAATAAATTTATTGTAATAATTTTTCATTTTAAATTAAATTTATATTAAATATCCATATTATTTTTTAATTTATATGATTATTACATAAACCATATTCCATTTTTATATACAGTGTTTACTTTGAGAGTTATTTGATTAAATGATAATATATTGATAAATAATTATCCTTAACTCAAGACAAATATTTATTAATGAATATTGTTTTAGAATTAAATATATTATTTTATATAAGAGGAATGATTTTGAAATTAAATACATGGGTTGAGGATTAGTTAATGTAATCTCTTCGATGCATCAGGGGTCTCATGAGATGACTCATTAGCCAAATCATATGGGTTTTTACCTCGTATGTTTTAAACTATCTAAACGAAAGATCATGAAAGTGAACATTTTAAGGTGACTATGAAAGGGAATCAAATAACTAATCATTATCTTAACATAGTATTTAGTTACTAATATTGACGATATTTCAACTATAACATTATCCCTGGGTATATTTCATTGTTATTTTTTGATTAAATGGAATGTGTTTTTAGTTATTTACCTTTCCATCTTGATTATGCTTTATAGATTCATACAGTCAAGTTATTTAAATGGATTTTTTATTAGTTATTTAATTTTCTATATTGATTATGCTTATTGATTCATGATAGCTTTCACTGTATTTTACCCTTACTGAAAATTTGAACTCACCCTTATTTTTTTTACTTTCAATTAGATATAAAGAAGAATTTTTTAAAGGAGTTTTAAGGATAGGGATATTTTTCTTTTCTTTTCATACGTTTTATTTTATTTTACCAATGTAAATGGGAATATTGTATGTATATAGTGTTCCAAAAACACTAAACTGATTTTTTCCTTTAGGATTAGACCCATTATATCTATGTCAATGTAATAAAGTAAGGCACCAGCTTTGAGCTGCTGGATTTGGGATCATTACTGTTGGTATTAGAGGAATTTTAGAAGTAACATTGGAAACAAGATTTATAAAAATTTAAATTATAGAACACAACCCTATGATATAATTTGAGGATAATTATATAAGAACATATTATAATTTTGGTAAGGTATATATTCTATGATTTTTCATAGTAATACATACCCATATAAATACTACCTGTGGATATAGTTCTAGAACATAAGTACCAAGGGGTAGTAAATCTAAAATAACCATTTCGAGAATGACTCGAGCATTACCGTGTACTCGATAGTGTGCCTTACTGTGCACCTGTTTTTCCACTAAAGAGGGGTATTCTTAGTATAATTCAAAATTTCTTTATAAACCATTATGAAGTATTTGATAGTAAATATCACTACAATGAAACTAATGTTCTTGATTTCGAGATTAAAAATGAATAAATAACTCACTTTGGAGATATCTGAAGTCAAAAATAAACTTATAATAAATTATTATTTTTGGAGTTTCTTAAAGTGCCCCTCCTCCCTCTTATAAAAGGGAACATATTCTTCCCTTTTAATCACACTTATCCACCCCTTTTACTCAGAAATACCCAACCCAATTCACTTCCCATATTCCCTCACTTCATCCTAGATTCCATACATTGGGAATATGTCCAACCTAAGAAGTACTGTTGTGCAAATCAAAAGGAGACACTTAAATAAGAGGTAATTATTTTACTAACTCTTTGAAAGTTATTTTCTTCTTCTACTTACTCTTCCTAAGTTGTTTCCATACTAAAGTAATAAATAAGAATCTAATATATGTTGAGATGTTTTTATTATTATTATGGTAGAACCATATGACTCCTTTTACTTATCCAACTAATAACAATATCACTATATATGCGTACATACGGCTTACCATCACCATGTCGGGGGTAAAATGTTTTTCATATATAATTTATTTTTATGGATGTAATGATGAATATAAAGGAAGTAAATAATTAATATGAAATTAAAATGATTATTTATGACTTATATTCCATCCAATTACCTACCATTTAACTATTAAGGTGATGATACAATCGCTCGTCTATATACAAGGCTTACCATCTCTACAACACGATGAGATAAATTCCCCATGTTAACCACTAAAAAATTATATATAAATTATATATAATAAATAAGAATTATATATATAACATAATATTACAAATGGAATAATATATATATATATATATTTATTTCATTTACTTACATCCATTCAATACAATAGGAAAACATAAAGGGCATTCATATGTATGGTCGACCTACCATCTCCATGAATGGTGTATTGCATTTAATTTATCAATATATTTATCTCTATATATATAATATAAATCATTTTTTACATTATTAAACAAATTAAATTATGATATATGTATTAAAATCAAGAATAAAAAGTAGAAACATGTATGATAAACAATGCAATTATTACCCAAAACATTGTTTTAACATGGAATTGTTAAATGAATAGGTAATATAAAGTCATAAATGAATCATATATGATATAATAAATATTATTAAGTTTATTTTACAAGTAAATAATATTTTTAGAGCCACTATATATTATTTTCAGACACATACAAAAGAAACCAGACCTAAGGTAAGGGATAATTTTTCAATCTCATTATTATCCGAAATTGTTTATACGTAATTATTTACTAGGGTATATTTTTCACCCATTACCATGAATATAAAAATGTTTTCATTAATGTTTAATATTATCTTATGAATTTTTAAATTCATTTTTACCCATTTTAGAATTTTTACTACATTATTTGAAACAAATCATTCTTTAATTTTCCAAACAAAGTACATTGTACTTTTCTTGTAAAGTACAAGAATAATGTTTTATTTTAACTTTTATAGCATGAAGGGATTATTATGCTTTCATAATTCCCAATGTACTTGATTATTAGTTTATATGTTTTAATTTTTATTTTAAAAGAATTTATTTTCTATTAAAAGTGTTTGGTATATTAAGAAAATAATACATTTTGGAATAAGAAATGATATTTTCTTCAAGAATTAATTTCATGTTTTTTATCATAATTATTTTCCTTCTAAGCTGAAACCATTTAATAAGGATATGTTTCAAGTATACTATACCTATTATTACTATTGTTATATTATGTTTATGATATCTATGAAGACTATTTTTTTCATGTATTATGTTATTATAGATTGATAATTAAGAAACCTATTTATTCATAAGGTTTTTTATGGTGAATGATTTTTTTTATTTAGGAAAACATATGTATGATTTAATTATGATATGGGGGGGAACAATATATTCCTACAATTCACTGGGTAATTATGGAGAACTCATGAGGTGTATATGTTATGCGTGAACTTTATTTCATGATCACAAGTTTATGCATGGACCAGGTTTTCATGACCATAATTTTATGAGCAGGCATGGTTTCCATGACCATATGTTTATGCAAGGTCCTGATATCATGTCCTTAATGAGTGAACCTATTACAATTTATACATGTTCACAAAGTTACATGTTGATTTTTATGTCAAAATTTTATGTGTAATGTCAATTTTGTGATCTTATGGATTGTGTTTTTTGATTTTATTACGATTGAAGTTTACCATTAATATAAAGTGCGTGATCTTATAATGTTATGATCACCGTATCATACCCTTATGCTAATGTAAATGTTTACATATCACCATTTTTTACTCTTACTAATCATCTGATCTCACCCCTTTCTTATGTATTCTTTTCCTCAGGATGTAAATAAATATACTAGGTAGTTTTCAAAAAGGGGAATATTTTTGTTTGAAACATTGAATATATTTCACTAGATTATAGGTTTGTGTTCGATGTTTTTAAAGGTACTAAACTAATATGGTATTTAAATGTTTTTTGTACAATGTATTATGTATTCTGAAAAAAATGATGTAATTTCTATTTAAATCATGCGTGATTTGTTATAAAATAGGTAATGATATCTAATCCATTATGATATTCGAAATATTATTAATTCTTAATCTGCATTAATGTTATGGTATTAGTAGTTATGTTTGATATATGAAATAGATTCTATTCATATGATAGAGTCACACACTTATTACATGTTTTCTTTATTATGATCTAAACTTATGTTTTATGAATGATAAATGATAATTCCATACTCTTATGATTTAAGACTTTTGAAATGATTAATTTTTATTCCATTACACATGATTATGATCTATGAAAGATTGGGTACTCAATTTTTAAGTTATGTTCATGAAATCATGCCCTTATTATTATCTTATTATTTAATATGATCATTGATTGATATCTCCCATGTTTACCCATACTAACAATCTTAACTGGCCCTTTTTTATTTTTCATTTCCTATGATTATGAGAAAAGGTTTTAAGTAGGGCATGTCAAGAAGGGTACAATGTTATAAGGAAATTTTCAATGATGATGAATAATCTACCTAAATGATATGCTTATGTATCTAGTCTCTAGATATACAATAAATTTACAGTTCTAGCATGGATTGTAATGTTTTTTATTGAATATTAATCTAAAAAGATGTAATATTTTTTATTAAATGTATGGGCCGCTATTTCATATGTGAGTTTCACTAGAAATAAATTTTTCTTTTTTTTATATTATGTATAAGATACTAGTCGTGTGGATTGAGATTCTATTTCTTTCATACACTATGATTAGCTCTACTTCTTGTCTTTATTCCCTATGTTAATGCTTCCCCCAACACTCGAATGAATGAATATTCCCACTCCACTTCTATTTACATCAAGGTTTCATAATCCATCCCATTCCTTTTTCAAATTTTTTTTATAATATCTATTAGAATACATTTCTACCTATGAGAAAACCTCATGTCGGAGATGCTTTTTAATGACCTGGGCTTTTAGAGTCTCATTAGCAGCTACATTAGTTGAAAATTGAACAAGGTGATTGAATTTCATGTTGTATTTAGTCACTAACATACTTCATTGTTCCTATAAAAATAAATATTCCATCTTCACTATTTGGATGTTATCTTGAATGAATGTTTTATTGAATAATTCAAAAAATAATTTTTGAAAGATGTCTCGATCTTACATAGCTTGAATAACCAAGTCCCAAAATTAAAATTCCATGTTATCTAGCATATATTTTCTAAATCTAACCTCATTTAATGTACATACCCCAAGGAGTCCCAAAACCTAGTCATCATACTTAGCTAAACCTCTGTGTTCATAGGTCTAGAATCAATATAAAATTTTGGGGGGTTCTACTTCAGAATGTTTGTTGGGTAATTGACTTGATGAGGTTACTCAATCCTAGGTCCCTTTTCAATAACCTTAAAGCCTATCCTTAAACTCTAAACCAAATCCTAGTTCACATATGGTTTGAGTCAAATAATTTTCTCAGGTGATCGATATCATTGGATTATTTTCCTCCTTATAGGTGGGATTTTCATTCGCCAAACCATTAAAAAAATAAATAATTTATTAATTTTACTGTTAATTTTTTCAAGGTTATATTTTATATATCAACCCACCAACCATAATATCTTAATATAATAATTAAATTATGATGTGAAAATGTAGTACTAGTGGTAAGTCACATTATTAATGGATGATACTAAGAACTTAATATCTAAACCCATGAAAGTGTGTTGATGAAAAATACAAAAGTTATTAACCACACTTATTATACACGAAATACACTTATAACATGAAATTCTTCATAAAAAGATTATCTATGAGTTTTTATGATATGCATATCAAGTTTCAACAAGTCATATATCATTAAATACATAAAAACTAAAGGACTATTGAATCTAATACCATTTCTAACATCTGGAACCTAACTAGTGGACAAGAATGATCAGTAGAGCCACAAACCATAGATGAAATTGCCCTGACACTAATTGATCAGAACAAATTCCATAGTTTAAATCACAAAATAAATGGGGGAATGTTTTAATCTTTTAAATATTTCACTCACTTAACCTAGAAATAATAGGAAAATAATAAATAAATATATATAATTCTATGAAAATAGTACATACACAAAAACACAAAAATTAAAATTATGAAAAATAAAAAAAAATCCGATGAATCAAATACCAACATAAATGTACATATTCAATGATAAAACATTAATAATAAAAATGAAAAAATAATAAGGAATATAGATCTATGGGTGAACCAGGCCAGACCGATACACAATCACTCTATAGATCCAGATCTTCCACATATTACATTGATATCATGGAATACCACATGTTAAGTAAGAAACATTCCCCTTCCCAATATCCTAGAAAAAATACATATATAAATACATCAATGTTCCCTAGAAGGGGGTGAGCATAAAATTCATTAGGAAACCCCAAGAGACATCCCCATGCACACCACATGGAAAAGAATATCATGAAAAAATGTTATATGAAACAAAGTAGAATCGTCTAAATGGTTCTATACAAATCAATAAAACTGGTTCCTTAAAAAAATGATTAAAATAAGAATATTATCAAACCATTTCACTTGCTATAAACAACTCATGTTCACACCCATATACACACACATGAATTCAACAGAGCACTATATTTCCATGACAGGTGATTCATCTTTTCACCATTCCAACACATAGTGTCCCAATTTAATCGTGGTACTATTGACCATGATCTTTCCCATAAGAAGATAAAATTTTAAAACACAATTATTCTATGTTGCCAATTTTTTATCAATGATTCTTATAAAACAACATTGTTTTCATATTTTAAAAAATATTATATATAAATCATTCAATAACAAGTATTGTCATGGTATATTACTTAAAATATTTCCATGAAGAATTGTGGAATGAATTAGGAGAAACTAACCAATAATGTTCTAGAGTAGAAGAGTCATATATAATCCCTTTACCTCAAGAAAAAGGATTTTAACACAAAAACATATATATAAAAATAGGATACTGTATCAACAATCATCTTCTTAAGGTAAATCCAAAAATGATCAACAATAAAAGTATGAGACTCACCCTAAAATTACAGATCCAATGCAACTAATACAAGGATATTGGATATAGGTTAAATGAGGTGATTTTGAGTCATAAATTTATTATCCCCCTCCCCCATGAAAATATATTTCAGATCTAATGAGATTATCCCAAGATAGTAGGAAATATTTTTCATTTCAGAAATAGGGATAGCTGACACCATGGCCTTACAAAGCCCAAAATATGCTTCATCGCTCCAAAGGGTTGGAACATAGGAGGTCTGAAATGAATAAAAGATTTCCATAGTGCATGAGGATTATCAATTTTAGGATCACCGCACCCAGGGCTATAGTGTGGTGAGGCCTCTATGGCTATGGTCAATGACGAGCCACCCAATGGTCCATGTCTATGACTACATCTATCCCTGGCCATTTTGGAATATATTATGTTTCATATGAGTTATAATAACACAAAATTCCAAACACCAAGGTTTGGTTCTTCCTATAGATCACTAACTGATGTCTAGTCACTTGAAAACTCAACAAGCACCTCCCTAAGCACCCAAACTCATCAAAAACACTGAGAAAGTATTTAAAACACTATGAGTATAGAAAAATAACTTGAAATATGGGGTTTTGATCCAATTTATTATATTTTCTTTCACTATTATATGAATATTAGTATTATATCTGATATATTTATAATGGGGTTTAGAGATTAATGGTTATGTAGAAATTTTGACAATTTTTATAAAACAAGTTTTTTATATTACTAAATATTCAAAAAATAATCATTTCGTGCTCTTATTTATATGGAATATTTTTTATAAGGAATGATTATTTATTTAAAATAAATAAATAAATGTGTTTATTTTTCTTCATTCTCTATAGTATTTGGCAATTAGAGTGCCATAAATCTATTAGAAAATATTTTGAAACAATTCATGTCAATGTATATCAAGATAAAGTTCCATTTTTTAATGGAGAAGGTTATAGGGGTATTATAATGCTGGATTATATTTACTATAAATAATATCTTTTCAATAATCAAACTAGACCATTCACAATTGAATGTTTTGAGAATTTAAGGCTGAAAATGAGAGTTTATCCTACCACATATCATTAATTTATTTTATTTTTTTTAATATTCTTCCACCATTAATTTATGTTTAAATTATTGCGGGGTTGTTTTTTGTATGGGATAAAGATGATTTTCCTGACTGTGCACATTTTTTATGTGTGTTCTGGGAGGTAGAGGAAATGCTATTTCTTAAAAAATACAAAAATATGAGTTGAACTTCCCTAAAAGTCATCATTGATGACTGATTTAATACCTCTTGTATTCTATAAATATCATTCTCATATATTTTTTCAAATGATTGATTCAGGAATACTTTTCTTTCTAAAGGTTGTATTAATCCATCTAGTTAGTCTCTTAGGTTTTATTCCCAAAAATGTTGAGTGATATAAGGTATTAACAATACATCCAAAGGTGATTATTACTGATCCTTGAGGGATGATGTTGTATTTCTTTTCAATATAATATGAATTTGATGATCGATGAACTACTCCACAAGTTAAATACATATATTAATGATGTATAAGTAATATCCAAAGTAGTTTATACCATATGGGTGTTTATTTCCAATTACTGGATGATGAATGAAGTTTTCATATCTTTATTGAAAGATGTTATCAAATGTTATGAAATTTTTTAAAGATGATTTTATTATGATAATAATTCCCAAATATGGTTTAGGGAATCTAAAATTCTAAATAGATAAAATCTATATTTTTGGTTAAGATCGATTAGGTAAAGTGATTTGGTCGATGGTTAATAGTATATCCAAGACTTTGTGTATTACTTAATGATAATATCATATATGATATTTATGTTATATCTATATATTAAAGTTTAAACAAAAAATATCCTATAATCGGGCCACATAAAATAATTAATCTCTGATACTAATGTTTGAAATTTTGGAAAAATAAAAAATCATAATATATTTATCTCTTCTAAAAATGTTTTGGGCCCCAAATGATATTTTATAAGCATGTAAGATGATTTAGATATATGTATGATAGTTCAACTATGCATGGAAAAATAGTGAAAATATTATCAATTGAGAACTCATGTACAATGATTTGGATCTATGTGTGATAATTCATCTACATTAGGAAAATAACAAATAAAACTTATTAATGATATTTCTTGTATATATTTTATGATGGTTCATAGTTTATAAGAAAATTTAGTTATATGTATTGCATAAAATGATTTACCTGGTGAAATTCTACGAATCTTGAATTGAGATTTCTGTATTGTGAAATTAAATGGAAATGTCCATACCTGAATATTCTGAATAAAAGGTAAATAAACTCGAATGATGAAACAATGATTTTAATCATGAATAAAATATCATGATCAAATTTTTTATCATGATACATGATAAGATGAATATGGATAAATCATATGATGATAAGTCTGAGGCTGATAGACTTCCTCAATATATAATGAGATGCCACGTCTCCATGCATACATTGAAATATCAAGTGAACATAATGTTTTGGTTTTTTTGGGGATGTTACGAAATACCATGATGATTAAAATTATTGGGATAAGGAATGATTCATGGTTATATAGGGGGAATTGATGGTTGATCTTATACTTGATCTTAAATGATTTATAAATACTATTTCTGTAACAAACCAACCGAGGGTACCATCCAAACTGATATTTGAGATGATCCCCCAATAACCTGAAGAGCAATATTGATCTCCATAGGATAGATAAAATCAACTAGGAATCCAAAATTAAACATTGTGGGTTATTTTTCCCACAATTGAAAACACTAATCAATGTAAACTATGGAAATACTTTCTTATAAACAAATCAATACCTACCTTCTCAAAGTACATAGTCACACTATAAAAACTAAAATAAAAACATAACAACCAAAACACATCCTTTGGTGGTACATGACCACCCACCATATCCCAAGTCACCCACCCTTAGTCAACTAATAATGAACCCATAATGTAATACAATACCCTGAGAACCTTATATAAGATCATAGAGGTTTCAAACACCCAACGATACTAGAAATGTCTGAGCTATAGAGCCTATCAGGATTCCACAAAATATTCTATACAGTTGCTTCATAAGGTAGTTAAATGAAGATAAAAGAGGGATATAATAAATATAGTATTAATATCAGTTTAAAAATATATATTTAAGCATTTCAAAATATTTTATAAAAAACCTCTAAAACATTCCATTTCATCATTTAAAAATAAAATATTTTCTTAAAATGTTTTAAAAATGACTACACAAGGTAGAATAATATCTAATAAGAAAAGTATCAAAATTCACCAGATATCAATATATGCAAATGGGTCAATAAAATACAATCAAGGTACATCATATTAATAAATTTATCAATCAAGAGAGAGAATCAATCAACCAATGAAACTGTGGTTCCAAGTAGTGACAACGAACCCTGTCATGTATTGAGTATCATTTATAGGGATGTCATGGGTATAAATGTGGTAGTACATTGATTCCAAAATATAATATAAATTCAAAAATCACCATGAATAATCTCTAGGCTTATATATAGTATCACAGGTCTCAAGAAAACTAATTTCATGCACACCTACTTTCTTGGATGCATGTCTATAGCCCGAACCTTTCATGTTCTCTGTAGATCCACTAAAAGAGATGTGATTCTAAAAATGAATCATACATCTAGGTCATCCCATCTAATAATCCATTTCCCCTTGAATAGTTAAATTTTTTTGTCATATAATCAAGTTATGAAGATCGCAAAGGGGATCCTTAGAAAATATTAATCATGGGATCATTCCCTCAATATCTAGGTCATGGGAACATGACCTCAAATCACATCTCCTCTCAGCCTCAAACTCCCAAAAATTAAATAAATATATTTTCAACACCCATAAATGGGATGTAAAATAATCAAGAAAGTTACATTAAGGTATTATTACAAGGGAGGGTCATCATAAATTCCCAACCAGGCCGGTAAAAACATCATCAATTCAATTCAAAACCTGTTCTTAAATTTTATATTTAAAAAGGGTATCCATATATACTTCCATTAAAAATTCATCATGATTAATCAATTGGCTATCATCTACTCTCATGGGTTTCATAAAAACCAGTTTTATGTGCACCAACTTTCCTAGGAAAACATTTGTATCCTGGACCATTCATGTTCTCTATAGATCCACTAGATAGTGTGTGAGTCTACTAATAAATCATATATCTAGGTCATCCAATCTAACTATATAGGTTTTGATGACTATATAAAATATTTGAGTGAGATAATTAAGTCAAGAGGATCATAAAGGGGATCCTTATCAATATTAATCATGGGCTTAATCCCTCAATATATCAATCATGGGAACATGCCCTGAAATGACACCTCATTCTCACCCCCAAACTCTCTCGAAGTAAATATTCCCATTTTTAACACCAACCAATGGGAAGAAAAATAATCAAGAAAGTTATGTTTTTGGATTTTTAAAAGAGAGGTTCATTATAATGTGTCTATTGGGCCATCAAACATCATCAATTCAATTCAAACCTTTCCTTAAATTCAATATTTAAAAAGGGTATCCATACTCTCTTCTATTAAAAATCTAGTAGGGTAATTCCAAACATGCCTTTAAAATAATTATTTCTATAAAATATCCTATATTAATTCAAATGTGTTTTCTAATTTAAAAAGGATTAATATCAATTAAAAAAATGGGTTACACCCTATTTTCCATATATAGAAAATCAATCATTTAAAATAATATAAAAGAACCTATTTTAAATTTAATTTTAAAATCATTCAATTATTTCTCATGGTAATTTCACAAAATTAAATCACTTGAATCTATTTAGAAAACAACAGATATTTAAAATAAATTTATTAAAATCAATTAATTTCATTCTAAATACAAAAACTTCAGCTAAATCCATCACTTTCACCAAAGAATCCCTTATAAGTTATTTGAAAATAAATACAAAAAACAAGTCATTCAACAATTCAAAAAAATATGAATTAGACCTTGATCAAAGCCATTTCATTCATTAAATATTTATTTTAACGAGAAATGGGTAAAATAATATTTTTAAAAAAAATTCAAGGAATGATTTCATCGAATATGTGATAGAAACTAAGAAAAAATCATCTATGAATTATCCAGAAATAATAAATTAAAAGATGAAGTAAATTTATTGAAACACTTACTTGGAATACCTTAAATCCAACAACAATGAATCTAAAATGTGTCTCCTTTGATGGTGATCCCCCAATCTAGGAAGTAAGATCCTGATTGATGTTAGAAGAGAAGCTAGATCCAAAATACCTCGTCAACCATCCACTTCTCAACAAAACACAAGGCCATAATAAACACAAGAAATAATGATTCAAAATAATAACAGAGATCAAAGGCCAAGAAGAAACAAAATCAAAAGAAGAGGAATCCCACTTCGATCAACTTATCGATCCACTAAGAGATGAGGTTAGGAGAACAAAGACACCTCTAGAGGGATCCCAAAAGACAAAGTATTGATTTATGTTTAAGTGGGAGGATTTTATGATTCATTAGGTTATTTTGGGGTTTTAAATTTCAATTTTCTTAGAATTAAAAGTATTTTCCATTGTTTCCTAGGTTTGGTCACATGGTTAGTACTAAATATTTTCCTAACCATGGACTCAAAACAAAGACATTGAATGAGTTGTATGGTTATGATACATCTTCAGTTTAACCATGCACAAACCTTCAACCCCTTTTGTTTAGGTTAGATGGTTTGGATGCATGGTTTGTCTTACAATGTGCTAAAATTAAACCCCTGCCTAGGTTGTTATAAATGTTACACAATTTGGTTGTATGTTTAGTCAAATAGTGCACCAATCATATGAAAACTTAGAAACCTTAAAAAATATAAAAAACACCATAAATGACCCATTAAAAGATCCCATTATAGGATACTCAGGTCAGTGGGTTAAAAACCCAAAAATAATGTAACCATATTTTTCAACCTCCTCACCATAGGAATTTATATCTCCATAAAGATTACAACCTAAAAGATAATATATAAAGACACCAGAATAAAATCCTCACTCATCTTATGAGCTAGATGATCTATAGTCTAGAAGATTGAATTTCCAAAAAGATAATAATACACCTACAACTCCAAGATCACCACAACAATATCATGACAAATCTCCAATCTAGAATAGTAATTAAGACCTATAATAGGTCTCCTCACTATTTAAATATTCATGAAAATGATGTAACATAAAAAAATCACCCATCTTTTATAAAAAAAATTGACTTCATGCACTCTTAAAAGAGAACATCTAAAAAGTGATGCCAAAAATATTAATGGAACAAAACAACCAAACAACTCAAAATTTTGATAAGAAACTACTCACTCATATCCCATATATGATAAAACATCCATAAGAAAGTCACATTATAGAAAATGATTTATTCCCTTGGTAAGTACTCAATAGTAACATGGGATTTCCAATACCATGACTCACCCCTCAATGACCCCATCAAAACAGAATCTAACACAAATGGTTTCCTTTTCTATCAACAATCCACATAATCCATGTTATATGAGTACAATCACAAAGTCTATCATAGTCCAATCGAAAAGAGAACAATATATAGGTTCCCATGACTAGTAAAAATATATGATTAAGATAGTCAAGTTACGAGGTTCACAATGGGGATATTGATAAACATAAATCAAGGGATCATGCCCTCAATATATCAATCATGGTCACATGACCTCAAATCACATCTCACTCCCACCACCAAACTCTTAAAAGTAAACAATCACATGTCCAACAACCATCAATGGGATCTATATGAATCAAGAAATTTATATTAAGGTATTATTACAAGTAAAAATCATCATAATGTGCCAACTAGGCCATCAAACATCTTCAATTCAATTCAAATCCTTTTATTAAATTAAATATTTAAGAAGGTTTTCTATACCCAATTCCATTAAAAAACCACCATGGTAATGAAAAATGGGCCTGTAAACCAACAATTTTCTACAAAATAGCCCAATGGATTTCAAGGATGTGTGATAATTTATAAATCCTTATATTAAATTAAAAATAAGTGTTTACACCGTTTTTCCATGTCAACGAATCACTGATTTAAAATCACCCAAGAGAACCTATTTTTAAACTAAGGGGAAAATAATTCAAAGTGGTATATTGGTAATATAAAAAATTCATGCTTATAAAACTTTTTAAATAACATAAAATATTTCATTTTAATTCATTCAAATCAGATAATTCAATTTAAAATTTAAAAATATAGTCTAAAGACCTCAAATTAACTAAATAATCCTTTAAATATTCAATGAAGATAAATCTAAACAAAAATATAATTCAACTATTCAAAAAACGTGAAATATATTAAGATCAATGATATTAAATTTATGTTATATCAAATTTAAATAGAAAAGGGTCAAAGAATATTTCATAATTAATTTCATGGAAAACATTCATAGAACATATAATACAAATTAAGAAACATGTATTTAAAAATTGTTAAGAAAAAATGATTTAAAATATGAGGGAATATAATTTAAAAACCATTTTGTAAAATCTAGAATCCAAATGAAATGAATCTAAGATGTGTCACCTTTGATGGAGATCATTTGATCTGGGAAGATAAATCCAAATTAAAGTTTTAAGGGATCTTATATCTAAAATTCTACATAAACCATGAATGTAACAATGTAACACAAAAACATCATAACCTCTAGGGTGAAGGAATCAAATGAATAATAGAGATTGAAGGATGAGAAGAATGAATCTCACATTAAGAAGTTAAATAGTTTTATTGGATCTTCTATCTACTAAGATATGCTATTGGGAGAGTAAAAACTCCTCTAGAAAGCTCCAGAAATCCAAATGATAAATTTATGAATAGTGGGAGGAGTTTATGACTAATTAGGTGTGTATCAAGATGTTAAATTATAATTTTTGGGGCATTAAAATCCATTTTCATTATTTCCTAGGTTATGTTGTATGATTTATAATAATTTTTGACCTAAGTGTGTTCCCTAAAAAGATACAATAGAAGAGTTTCGTGGCTAGAATACATGGTTAGTTTAACTATGTGAAAACCGTTTGACCCCTTCTATAGTGACCCTGAATCATGGATCCTGGAGCCGGTGTCTACTTTGTTACATAGGCATAAGATACAATCAATTGTATCCCAAATAGAAAAATAGGTTAGTAGTCTTGGAAATCATGATACAAACTTGATTCATGAATTAAATTTCAAAATAAAATTAAAACATAATTTTTTTCAAGATTAAAATTATTTCCTCTAGAATATCCTTGTATATAAAACATAGTACACTTCATGAATTAATAAGCAAATAAAAAAAATGGGTGAGAAAAAATAAATATTATGAATTTAGTACATCAAAAGCTATCATGAATAAATATGATTAATGAACAAGGAATGGTACATTAATTAACACATTTTCTATTAAAAAAGCATTACCATCATGATATGATGAGGCAGAATCGATATGTTAAGGTAAATAACTGAAAAAGCATGTCACTTAATCAATAAACTAAGAAAAAAATGCATCAATAGATAATATCATAGCAAAAATATCATGTTCAATAATAATTATAGAATTATTAATGAAGTAATTGATTAATAATTAGATTTTAGGTTTCATGGAAATGATACCTCTATCATCAAGACCTTTCACAAGACAGTTTAAAAGTACATGAATAAACATGTTTAATTTGACAAACTATTCTGTCCCATGAGACATGTCGATGCATCGAGGGGCTATATAATGTTGTGGCCCACATGTAACTGTAGGTCTAATTCCTTAGTCATATATCATATTATCAATTTAATTAGTTAATCAATATTCTTTTTCATCAAATGTCCATATTTGTTTAAGGATACAGATTTATCAATACTTTTCTCAATTAATCAACTTACTTTTGAAGTAAACACCATATGTAAAAATTGTATATAGTTTAGGAAATATCCATATACATCTATAATGAACATGGATATATAATATAAATTTAGTTTCAAATGAAAAAATATTATATGAAATTTATTTTTTCAATATAAAGTCAAAAATCAATAAAAAACAGTGAGATCATTCAATAACTTTTAGCAGTTGGTAATTTTTAATTCAAATCCCCTAGATGAAATAATACAAATTGAAATGTAAAATACCATGATTTATGAATGAATCATTATATTACATGTCAAAGGTTATGTACATACACCACACAAAAATTGAATTGGTGGATAATAACAAATAAGTCTCAATGGAATGTAAATTGAGATGAAATCCCTTACATAACACTTCCTTTTGATTGAATGTTCTTTAACCTCTTTAATAGTGATTTTAAATATGTTATTATATTAATATATAACAATATTAATATTTATAATATAATATACAATCCTTTGGTGAAATTTTATGATTTGTTTCACTAAAAATCATTCATTATTTTTATTTTTTTCAGTATTAATGGCATTTTTTTATTATGCATGTATTGTCATTAAAGATATGATTTTTCCCATATTACATAGTTTAATCATATATGTATTAATAATAATTAAATAATTATAATATTTCTACATATATTATACTTTTAAAACTAATCATGAAATCTTGTTATAAAAAATGAACTGTATTACGATCATAGAGATGGTATAACATATGTACACATGAGTATCATTTCCATTTTTCATTGATCATTACAGAAAGGAGGTAAGTAATATTATATCATTAAATAATTATAATAATATCATACATTCCATATTTTTTCATTAAATATACTTATATATATCATCCATGTGGTGTGGTGATGAAGATAGAGTCACATCGCTTCATTAATGTGGTTGTCCACGCATACACGAATATTGTTATCATCATCATATGAGTGAAAAGGTAAGTGTAACACCAAGATTTTTATATTTTACCTTTGATATAGTTTATATCTTGGACATTGGTTTTTGGATCATTTTTCAGGTGGGATTGTTTTGAATTATTATTTTTTTGGTGTTTTTCTGTTGGCTCACGGTTAGAGGAAACCGTGCAGCTTAGCCCAGGAAGTTGTGTGATATTTGGTGTGATTTTGGTTAAGGGAGAACAAAACTCACATAGTTAGTCAAAATATTATTAAAGTATCAAATATTTTACTATCTTGTGGAAGAACCAATCTGTACGGTTGGAACATGGTTTTCCAAACCGTGCGGCTAACTCGTGTGAGCTACCCAAATTATTAAAAATATGAAATGAATATTTTTAACAATAAGGAATTTTATCCCCATTCCACACATTAATTTATCTTTATAGTCCATAAAACCTTAGAGGATCTTCTTCTTGGTTCTTCAATCCTCTTCTTCCTCCCTTGGTGTATAACTACGGTGATTCTTCAAGATAAGGGCTAGATTTCTCATGGTAATCCCATCTCTTCTGCTACCTCTAAATTAATCTTCCATTTTATCATGATATGTCCTCTTTACATGGTCATGGGGATATATGGTTCTTGTTTAAATTTATTTATGTTGGGTTTTTTGGGTTTTTAAGGTTCCGTTTGGTTGTTCTTCCTTCTTCGAACATTTACGAGCTGGTTTTGTGTGTGCTTTATCCAAGTGCATGTGATTTGAGGTAGGTTTCCACTGTACTTGCATTTTTAATTTAGGAATCATTGGTTACATTATTTTATCAACATTATTGAATATTTAATAGTGATGTGTGATCTTTGAAATATTTTCTTGGTGTGTAATGTGGTGATTTCTCGTTTTTTGATAAATGGAATTGTTTTGTTGAATGTTTCACACCAATTGATCAAAGAAATGCCTCGTTAAGTTTTTTCAAGAGATTTGTGATATCTAAAGAATTTTTTAGTTTTATGAATATATCTCTGATATTTGAAATGATTATTTAGGTTCCTTAAGGAGGTTTCCCAAGTGGGTTTTTATTTACAAGGAGGGTTTATTTGGATTTTAAAAATATTTTGGCATGTGGTGGTGGTTAACTGCGCATTTAGAATTTTGATGAAAATTTATTTGGTTTGAAAATGTGATTTGAGTGTTCAAGGTGGATTTTATTAATTATTTTTAAATTAAAAATTGTTTATTTTTAAATTTTTTGGTTGGGGGTTTTGGTTCTTTAAAAAAGTCATTGTTTCTTAAAAAAATGCTTGATGTCCGATTTGGCACTTTGTGAAAATCATGAAAGTGTTTATCTTGATAACTCTCCCTTGGTAATTCACAAGCCTGTTTATTTTGAATGGGTTGGAGGTCCCCGCTATGGATTCCTAATGACCCATTTACGTTGTGCAAAATGGGAGATCCTCGATGTGGACTCATTTGGGATATATTTGTTATGGAAAAAGTTTTGTCCTTGGGTTTACATAGGTGATGCATGTTTTGTGAATTATTATTATATATATGCATGTTATTTGGATGCTCAGTTTGCATCAGATGGATCAAACTATTTTATATGTTGACGTGGTAAACGTGCATAGTGGGAAAATTTTTGGGAACAATTATTTCACTGGTTTAGGTGTCACCCTAGATAGTGGCCTGTAGTAGGGGGATATATTTAGTTTTATTTATTTGGGATAGTTCCACTTGGTCAATATCATATAGGGGTGACTGAGAATGTGAGGGTATTATTCATTCCGTTAAGAGAGGCATTCTTTCCAGGATGATTAAATAGGAATTAGTATATTCTAGATTATTCACGAGCCCCGAAGTTCACCCATGTCTATCGACACTTAGCTGTCTATGGTGAATGATTGTGATGTATGGTTGGTTAGATACTTGGGTGTGACGTTTCACCATTTATATTATTTTATGATTGTTTTTATTATTGATTAGTGTGGATTCTTGTTAAAAGTGATGAAATATTTTTATGTGTTTTGGTGAAAAAGGTTTCAGAAATGTTTTACATTCATTATCTCTGTTATTATAGAAATTTCACCTTTCTATTTTAATATGAATATGGTTTCTCCTTGGAAAATGATGTGGATTGGAATGCTAAAAAGGGTAATGGACCATGTTTGGTTTTCGTTGGAAAAAATTTGTAGAAAATATTACATTTATATATTTTATTTCAAACCTTAAGTTGATGTTTATTCTATTTTAAAGGAAATTGATTTAAAAAAGTTTTATTTATGAATTCCTACCGAGGTTTAATACTCATGATTATAATTTATTCTTATTTTAGATGTTGGTGAAATTTCAGCATATTCTTTATCATTGAGGGTGATGGTTGTTGTTGGTATCAGATAGTGACCATTAAGGTCACATGGAGGTTTGGTGGTTGTTAGGTTTAGCTGGTTTTTGTTATTTAGTTTATTGTATTTCCATCATTATAAAATAATGTTCAGTTTGGTTATTTTTATATGTGTGGGACTTTTTTATCTCCTTTTTAAATTTATTTATTTTTATTGGATGAAATTTTTCCCTTGGTTTCTATGATGATGCTCAGATCTAGTTTTCATCCCATGGGGATTGGAAAAGCCCTCTGGGCCCTTCCACATATCAACTTGGGTGACCTATTCTGGGTCTACATGGGTTGGTTTGTGACAAAACAGTAATAGAGAGAGGTTTCCCTTAGATGGAATTTATTTCAGATAACTCTATTTAATTTTGGATGTCAAGGTAGATGTAGTAGGAATATCGAAACCATGGGGTGTTGGTATGAGGGATTTTCTAGAAAACAATTTCTATGTCAAGACTTGGGTTTCCAAGGGAATTTGGGTTTTATTTGGTCTATTTGGTTCTTATGGGTTGTTTTGTGTTTTTGGTACGAATAAGGAGTTGGGATTGTGGTCTCAGTGATATATTGAGGCTTGGAAAGCCATGTAGAGCCATGGATATAGTCCTAGAATACTCGATGTGTCGGTGATGTGATTGGAATGTGGTTACCAACCATGTGGACAAGTCACACATCAGAACTATTTTACCCTTGTGATTTTGTTTGAGTTCCTCAGGATTATCAAAAATTTTGGGAAATTTTAAAAGCCAATGTTTGTTTTATAATATATGTTTCAACTATGAAATAATGAGTTGAAATCAAATTATTTTTGATCGAATGTTATTTGTTGAGATGCTAATAATATTTTGAATGGGACTCACGAGATTTATATTTTGAAATGGTTTGAAGTGTGGAGTTTGAAAATGAATTTTTATTGAATGGTTAGTGGTATTTTGAAAATTTTTGTGAATTTCTAAATGATAATCAGATTTAATGTGTGAAAACACTGGTGGAAGTTTTTTTGTAAAATGGGAATGCGTTGTTTTACCTTTAGTATTTTCATGGGTGCTCACATGCATGATATGCGTGGATAAGTGGGTGGATTAGTTACCAAATTGAAACAAGTTGATGGGTGTATATAGTGTCATGGGAATGTTCATTTGTGAGGCTCCATGGAATACCACTGTTGATTATTCAAATCCACAATGTTTTTTTCTTTTCTAATGTGTTTTTATGAGGAAACTTTTTATGTTTTGACAGCCAAAGTTTGTGTGGATCGTTTTCTCCATGTTCTGGTTATGTTTCTTATGCAGTGTTTTATCATGAGAACTCTTATTGGTGAGTTGGTTTTTATTGAGCTCTTAGGTTTCTGGTTTTTTAGTTTTCACTCATCGCACCGCCAGTCACTATTTCATTTTCACCCTTACACCACTACACTAAACTAGTTTTGTACGAAAAAATTTAGAAACAATAAAAAATTGCACTTCATTTTTTAATTATAATTTTTTTCTTCTCTAAAACATTATGGGATACATCCTATCTCAAGGAACTAAAGACAGATTCATCCATCTAATGGACCATCCAAACCATTCTATCTCAGGGACAAAATGTGACCAAATTAAAAAGTTTGCATAAGTCTGTTGACCATATATCCCATTAAAAATGTATAATGGCTACCAAATTTGACATTGAGATAATACAGATAACAGAAAACAACTCTTATCTTTTTTCTAATTCGTGATATTTCTTTATAATATTCCAAAATTGAGACATAAGTGGTATCTCAAAAACAGGGTACTCAAAACCATGTCCCATTTTGGCTATAAAAAGGCACCATGGGAATATCAATTGGGAGTTTGACCAGAAGGCCATGATCTTCCAATTTAAAGAACCCAAGGTGTCTTATCCTCATTCAAGAATCTCTTGAGTCCCCTATCCTTATTGTTGGATCAAGGATGAAGGAAATGTTTAACCCGAGCCTCCTCCTCCCCTCGATGGCGAACTAAACGATGAATGATCATTTCGAGGGAGCTACACATTCATGGGAGGGTGTTCTGGAACTTGTTCATCCAATGGTTTTCTATAATTTTGGTTATAAATATTTAACTTATGTTTAAAATTGACTCACTTCTCCTAGAAATTAATTTCATTTATTTTACTTAAGTGAAACACTTTTTATCTCAACATCCATTGGGTTGAAATTTCATGTGGTCATATTGTATTATTCTGATTGGACAAGAAAAGAAATGTAACACCCCGAGAATTTTATGAAAAATATTATTTTTAATTTCATTAATGTCTTGTGTTGTACGCTACACCAAAAGGAGCTTGCAAAACATGCATCCCTGACTTGCCTTGCATTACACGCATTCACCACCTTCCTCGATAGCGTGTGTAGTACGCAATACCGAGTTTCACTAAACGAGATATTATTATAATATTATTATGAACTAGCCATTATGAATAGTTATACCCACTTTTTGAAATTTTATAAATTTTATCTTTCAAAATGGACTTCATTTTTGGATTTGGAATATCGAAATTATCTTTGGATGAAATTTTGGTACTTTTCGGATAACTTTCATATTCTGATGAATTGTGAAAATTACAAAATTTTAATTAAAAAACAACTTTTTTAATCGAAATAATTAATAGTGATAAATTATTTATTTGAGTGGTTTTAAACTATATTTAGAATATATTTTTACAATTTAGTACAATGTTGGTCATTGGATGTAATTTCACATTTAAACCAGACATAAAAGAGTGTCAATCTTGTGATAGTTATTATCTCTTAAAAACATGCTATTTGTTTGGACGACGAGAATTAATTTTTAAATTTTTTAATGTAACTGATATGTTTTGAATTTGGTAAAATAAACATCATTTTTGAATTCATAATATCAAATATAGTTTAGGCCTAATTTTTGGTATTTTTCTGGAAACTTTCATTTTTGATGAATAGTGAAACCACTAAGTGGTAGTTAAAAAATTGAATTTTTTCATAAATCACAATTTTAACGCTTTTGTGAGTGTAATTTCAAAAATCCGAGAGACACGGTTGATGTCAGTATGTAAAATGTGGTTCAATGAGATGAAAATAATTTTTGGTGAATAGTAACTTTTACTTTTATTTACCACGGTTAGATTTTTCTTCCATATCCATATTTTCACCTATGTTCTCCTACGTGGAAACCCAGTGATGAGTTAATTTGGGTAACCATTACATTTCATACTTTAGTTTTTAAAGCCATGTTTTGGTATTCCTTTTTACGATGTGGGTTTCTATTAAAGAAACTTTCGAGTAGTAAACCATTTATAACCCCGATGAATTTCAAGGGTGAAATTCATTTTAAGGGGGGTATAATGTAACACCCCGAGAATTTTATGAAAAATATTCTTTTTAATTTCATTAATGTCTTGTGTTTTATGCTACACCAAAAGGATCGTTCACAACATGCATCCCTGACTTTCCTTGCATTACACGCAATCACAACCTTCCTTGATAGCGTGTGTAGTACGCAATACCAAGTTTCACTAAACGAGATATTATTATAATATTATTCTGAAGTAGACGTTATGAATAGTAATACCCACTTTTTGAAATTTTATAAATTTTATATTTCAAAATGTACTTCATTTTTGGATTTTGAATATCGAAATTAGCTTTGGATGAAATATTGGTACTTTTCGGATAACTTTCATATTCTGATGAATAGTGAAAATTACTAAATTTTAATTAAAAAACAACTTTTTTAACCGAAATAATTAATAGTGATAAATTATTAATTTGAGTGGTTTTAAAGTATATTTATAATATATTTGTACAATTTAACACAATGTTGGTCATTGGATGTAATTTTACATTTAAACCAGACATAAACAAGTGTCAATCTTTTGACAGTTATTATCTCTTAAAAAACGTTATTTGTTTTGACGATGGGAGTTAATTTTTAAATTGGTTTATGTAACTGATATGTTTTGAAATTGGTAAAATAAACATCATTTTTGAATTCATAATATCAAATATATCTTAGGCCTAATTTTTGTTATTTTTCTGGAAACATTCATTTTTTGATGAATAGTGAAACCACTAAGTGGTAGTTAAAAAATTGAATTTTTGAATAAAAATTAATTTTACCACTTCTGTGAGTGGAATTTCAAAAATCTGTGGGACACAGTTGATGTCAGTAAGTAAAATGTGGTTCAATGAGATGAAAATAATTTTTGGTGAATAGAAACTTTTTACTTTTATTTACCATGGTTAAAAGTAAATAGGGTAGTTAAGGGTAAAAATGATTTTAATATTACCCTAACACCTTTCTTAATTCTATTGGATAAGTGTAATTCGACCAAAAAAAACCTTAGGAATAAAATATGACCATTTAGGCCCACTTGGATTAGATTAGGACATTTATTATCAATTTATATAAAGAAGGTTTAAAATAGTTAAAATCAGAGTTTAATAACTAAAGCATTTTTAATATAGGGATATACATAAGATAAATTCGACTTTAAATATTCATTAGAAATATGAAAAGATTTCCTACACAATGGTTATTTATTTGTAATTTTTAGACTTAAAATAATCTAATTTATTTATGATACAATTATGATGCAGTAATTATCTTATTAAGGAAATATTGACATAATTGATGTTATAAATACCCAAATAAATGTAATTTGAGACTTTTTATGAATTACAATAATTTTATATGTTAATATGACATGATAGTATTGATTTAATTAATTTTTTTCGAACTAATCATTCTGTTATGATTTTCTCAAAAATCAATTACCAAATAGTGTCAAAATTGACATAAAATAGTATTTAAAACAAATACTATATTATTAATTGTTATTTTATTCCTAAAAAATCAAAGGTTCGGCCAAATGACATAGATAAGGTTTTATATATTAATACTAATCAACTTGGGGTTCTTTTGTCTTGATATAGTAAGTTTATTAACCTTATAGTGTAAGGAAGCAAGAAGACACGGTAAAAGTTAAATTATCTAACTTAAAGTTAAATCTAAATGATAAGGTTAAAATTGATATCTAAACTTGTCTAAATTATATTCGATTTGGGGATTTCGACCCATACCCACCTTAGCTTCATAATATATGAATTTGGAGCTATTAAAAACCGAATTTGACTTTATAATAAAATAATATTTTTAGTTATTCCAAAGGTGCCCCTCTCCTCCCTTATAAAAGGGCACCTCCTCCCTATCTTCCTCACACCACTTTGAGCCTTAAAGCTCAGACAACCCCTGAAAAATTATCTTCTCCACTTCCATAGAAACATCCTAGAGGTTCTGGTCTTCTTCAAAGTCCAATTTTAGTTCCCTAAGAGGAGGTCTCAAAGAGGTGCTTTAAAGAAGAGGTAATGTCCGTTACCGATTCTTTCAACTTTATTTCTTCTTCCACTTATTCTTCTTAGGTTGTTTCATTATGATGTAATAAAATCAGTATCACTCATATACTGATATGCTATTATAAGTATGAAACAACCCTACTTCACCATCTGTCCATCCTATGGAAAATGAAATCACCACGCGTGCGTACGTACGGAATACAGTCTCCACGCCGTGGTATAATCTATTTCCCCCCACCACCTTACTTGGATGGGTATAATGGTGTAAATAATAACTATATATGATTATTGTAAATTGATATTGGTTTTGTAATAGTATACTTAAACTCCAATAATATTCCACGATCATGGGAACGATATCATCGCTCGTGCGTACGTACGGAATACCGTCTCCACGACGCGATGAGATACATTCTCAATGATTAACCATTCCTGAATGATTATAAAGTATATATAATAATTAATAATGAAATATATGAAATAATAATGATACTGGATTTATTTATATATATATATGTATGTCATCCAATTAATTCCATTCAATTCAATGAGGAAACGAAAACAGCGTTCATGCTTACGTACGGCCTACCGTCTCCATGAGCGGTGTATTTCTTTCCATTTATCAATCTATTATATGTATGTATATTATGAATATATATTATATATAAATAATGTTTTATATTATGGAATTAAGTAATCATGATCTAAGTAATCATATGATTAATTACAAGTCAAAACACGGACGACAAATTAAACGATTTTACCCAAAACACTCTTTAACATGGAATTTACAAAAGAACGGGTAATATAAAGTCATAAGTGAACCATATATGATATCATAATAATGAATATGATTCTGTAATAAGTCAATGACATTATTTAAATCATTATACAGGAGGTTCGGATACGTACGAAGCATATCGGACCTAAGGTAAGTGAAAATATCACAATCTCATTTTATCCGAGATTGTTTATACGTTGGTATTTGCTAGGGTGTATTTTATCATCCAAATCCATGTTTCCTCAATATGTAATATTTTTTCTATCCACCTACAATTGTTTAAATCCAATTTTACCCTTCGGTGAGCTTTTATTAAAGGATATGAAAGGAATATTTTGTCGTTTTTCGTACGAGGTACTTTTTGACTTTTCCGAAAAAGTACGAGAATAATGTTTTTTTAACTTATACGGCATGAATGGATTTTTAAAAAATTATTTACAAGAATCTTCCTTTACAAGTTTTCAAGTTTATTTTTAATCAACTTATTTTAGTTTAGAATTGTATGACATGTTAAGAAAGGAAAAGTGGTTTTGAAGTAGAAAGGATATTTTCATAAAGAATGGAGTTCAAGTGTTTTATCAAAATTATTTTCCATCTAAGATAATATAGGGATCTATTTCTATACCTATTATTACATGGATTTGATTATGTTGTAATGGAAATATTTTCATGAATTCCTTTATCTTATATGAATTATTTTATGATTTTATGATGTTTAAGATTCCCATTTTTATTACATGGGTTATGCTATGATGTATGGTTTATGATTTTGTGGCACACATAAGAATGGTATCATTATGATATGGGTGAGACCTATATCTCCCTTCAATGCATTGGGTAAAGATATTATATCTCATGAGATAGAAATGGCTGGAATGGAAAGTTAAACCGGTTCAGTAATACAGGACTGGAAAGGGGAGTGAACTCGATTCAGAAAGGGACTTTTTCCACTAAGATGGTCTTGGTAGCAATGCCTTGGCTACTATGGAAATCATATCATGTGCTTCATGTTTTTCCCCAATTACATGTTTTATTTAAAAGATATTTTATCAGGATTGATGTTCTATTTTGATCTATGCCTTACGTACCTCCATGTTTTATGTCATTGCACAAGATTTCTATGTATAAAAATTATGTACATGTTTTTATGTTCAAATGTATATGGTTTGTTTTATTTTCTCCATTCTTAACCTTACTTAGCATTTGATCTCACCCTTTTTATGTTTATTTTACCCAGGATATAAAGAAAGGTTTTAGGTAAGAAAAAAGGGGAAGATCTTTATTGGAGATGTTGAAGATCTTTCACCACGATTAGAAGATTATATTCTGAGTTTCCAAAGACACTAAACCATTACGATCCTTGTGTGTCTGTTTTTGTTATGTATTAAGTATTCCACTAAAGTAATGTAGTGTCCATGTATGTCAGGCTTCGGTTCTCTATAAGAAACCTATTTAATTCACAAAAATATAAGATTTCAATATGCATTTTTATCCTTTATTTTCAACATTTCATAACAAATACTCGAAAACAAGATTTTTGGGTCAAGGGGTGGTTCTGTAAGCATCAATTTAAGAGGCAAGATGAAAGTCGTGATCTTGAAAACCTGCAACAAAAGGGTTCCATTAAACAACGTGTATTTTTCAGAATGATGAACTCAAAAATATGTGTAGTGAACTTGAAATTATCTCCTTATCACATAATTCTAAAACACCACCTTTATTTATCAACTATTAAAATCTTTAAATCAAGTCATTTTCATAAATCTATTTTTAAAACCACCTTTTATTTTGATCCTTTTTTTAAAATACTCACACTATAAACCACCAACTCTCCATGATAGATGAGCTTGGGTCTAACATATAGTATTAGTAAAACATAAAATCATAATCAATTTCATGTGTAAAAAAATGATGTAAAAGTTTTGGCATCATTTATGTGGAGTTCTTCGGTTTTTAGTGAATGTTATTTAAAAGATATTTATAAATTTTGAATATTTATTTGTTCTATCTTCTACAATTCCAATCCTTTTTTGTTCTGATTGAATTATTATGTAGTTTTGGTGCATGGTGCATTATACTCTAGGAGATTTATCCCCTTTCAAACCCAAAACGGAGAGGATCTTATATCAACGACACCAAGACACACAAGACAACACTTTGAAGGATAACACACCACACTTTGAAACTCGTCTTCAACCTTCTTATTCTACTAGACCCTCTATTAAAACAGAAATAAAATTTTATAACATTTATGAATAAAATAGAACACTAAAAGAACTAAACTCACCAGATGTTTATATCCAACATGTGTACATTCAAATAGAAGGCGAGGCCCCCAATTTTTAAATAAAATCATGTTTAATTCATTAATTAACTAGATTCAATGAACATCTAAGATGGGATATACACAACCATTTAAAATAATTTCACACTATTTTTTCAAAATTAAAACCTGCTAATGTGGATGAGGACTAAGTATAGCTTAGAGTATTCTTTTTTCCTATAGAAGACACAACAAAAGATTGGGTTTACTTTGTTAATTCACCTATAAGTGGTCGGGTAGACAGGAAACATATTTTTCATAAAAAATATTTCCCAGACTCTCGAAATGAAAGAATAAAGAAAAAAATGTGTGTTACAAGACAATATCAAGTGGAAACACATCATGAATATTGGGAAATATTTAAAATATTATGTTCTAGTAGCACAAACCACCAAATAAGCGATCATCTTTTAAAATAATATTTTTATGAAGGTTTAATTCCAATTGATCATAACATGATTGCTACGGATGTAGGTGGTGCATTAGTAGATAAAAGCTCAATCTCTGTAAGGACCCTAATTGAGAACATTGTGAATGACACTAAATAATTCAGTTCAAGGTCCAGTGTACCCTTTTTTGGTGTCCACGAGGTTCAAACTACAGAATTCAAGAAGACGGTGGACCCAAAATTCGAAGAGGTAAGAACCCCCCTTCGACAACATGCACTTTACCAAGGTAAATCCACATCTCCTCCTCCCATCCATTATGGTATATGTTTTTTATAACACCCACTACTATGAACAATGTATTCAATTGAGAGAAACATCTTAGAGTTGTGAAGAAATATTTCATGGTCTCCCCTACAAATTACCCCTTAGGAAAGAACCTTACTATACATATAACCCTGTGAGGAATGAAAACCAATCCTATAGGTAAGGGGGTATTCAAACCATCCTGAACAATAATGGAACAAATCGGTGTAGAGTAGTCATCCACCACCACCACCCAAAAATACCCAACCACTACAAAGGCCTTTCTAACCACCCCCTCCAAAACCCAATCCTAGCCTAGAAGACATGATGAAACAAATGGCTTCCAAGAATCTCTAATTACAAAAAAAACACCAAAGATTGCAAACAAGACCTAAAAACCTAATTAGGCCAACTTGCTAACTATGTGGGGTAAAATTCAAAGTCTTGTGTCAGAGAAACTACCCTCTCAACATAAGGGAAAATGAACCCGCTAATAATGTCATACCCTCTTGAAGAAACCATGAAATCCCTCATAGTCAATGGGAAGAGGCTAAAGAACTTCCACGAAGCCCTTAAAGAGTTCCTAATGGAGGAACTCCGTGTTCAAGAAGCAACATACCAATGACACCCACCAGGTTTTATCCTTCCCTTCTACGTTTTATTTTATTACAGTGAGGACACTACACACTCTAGGTGTGGGGGATGTATATATTCCTAGGTTATTTAGGATTTATCATCATTTTTTCTCTTTTATCACTTGTTGAATAGTATAGTCAGTTGTCCCCAATTTTTTCCATCTCTCTTTTTCCGGAATTTTAATTTTATCTATTAAAATGATGCCTGGTTTAAAATAATTATAAATAATTTTTCATTCTTTTGCTGATTGTGTGTAAAATTCCATTGATTTTGGAAAAAATGTTTTTCCAATGAATGTTGATATAGAATATTTTTCTATAATTTATATTTTCTAATCATTATTAATTGTTTAATGGATTTTTGAAACACATGCCTCATTAGCACTGACTAATATTTTAATCCCTTTCCTAAGAGATATTCTAGGACCTTTATTGCATATTATTCCTTTTAATCACTTTTTTGAGAGTCTTGGTTCATACAGAGAAGCTAGAAATTTCCCTAATTCTATTTTAATTCATAATATTCAAGTGTTATACATTCATGATAGAGTCCATCATTCATTGAATATCCCTTTGTACAATTAACCTCTATTTTTCCACATTGACATTTTAACCTTCTTAATACATAGAGACCATGAAATCCTTGTTATGTAACCAAATTACAAGATTATTTATCCATACCTACCCATATCTTGTGTACATTCTTTTTTTACTTTCATCAAGTGTGGGAGAGAGGGTGTTTCCAAAGGAATTATCAGGAAGGAATCGTTATTATGGGTTGATTGAAAGGGTGCCTACATTTTCCTTGGTCAGTGGGTTCACAAGACATATTATATCATTATTTTACAAATTTTTCCTCTTTATCTAAAATGAAAATTTTAATAAACAAAAATAGTTCTGTACATTGAAAAAATAGAACAAATTATAAAAAACTAATGGAGAAAAGTGTATGTTTATTTATTATTATTCACTGATTGGTTGTGACCCACACAAATGGAAGATGATTATAATGAGTTGGAAGTGATGCAAATTGTGAGGGGTTGAGTGTGTACATTCATTATGAACAATTTCATAATTTTGACATGTTTTGTACTTAAGATATTAAACAATACTCTTCCACCTCAGATTTTTAACATTACATCATACCAACCATTAAACCTCAGGAAAACATGTAGGAAGTCATCTTAAGTATCACACTATTTTTTATCAGTAGGGAAATTAGAATCATTGGAAAGCTTATGATAAGATAACTTGAACTATGGGAAAAGTGAATAACTCCACTTTAAAATTTTCCTTGAGTGAATTTGGAAAATTTTTATGTGAGGTATGTTGTGACATGTTTTATGGGTGAACAAATGACGTTGAAAAAATTCGAATGTGATAGAAGAAAATTGATAGAAAATTGATTTCCTAAACAATACATGATGAATTTAATTTCAGAATAATCATTGATATTTTCTAACATTTTATTTAGGAATGATACTTGGTTAGCATATAATACATTTCACAGGAGTGAAAATGTTTATGTTTGGAGGTGTGATCGAACTACGATTCACTATTTCATTTCCACCCTTACACCACTGTGATTAACTTGTTTTGTATTTAAAATTATAGAAATTATTACAAATTTCACTCCATTTTTTATTAATTTATTTTGTGTTTACAACTATTAAAAAGGGTAATGTTACTTTTTATGATGAATTCATTGTATGAGGATGTGATTTGGAGGCCTAAGAGATGATCCAAAAGGAAATGGGCCAAACAGCATGGCATCCCATGGGCATATGTCTAATGTTTTGTGAATTACGCAAAATCTATGCCTCCATATGGAATGAATATTTTTGTTCTGGTCCAAAACATCATTGGATACAACCCATCTAAATGATCTGAATCCCAATTTTTCTATCTGATGTCCCATACTAACCATTCTGTCCATGGGACAGAATCTTCCTGAATTCAAATGTTTGGTTCGGCCTTTTGACCATATCTCCCAATACATATGTCTATTGGGATCCAAATATGACAAGTAGATATTAAAGTAACCATCCAAAAACTCTTATATTATGTCTAAGTCATTATATGGCTTTATAAAATTCAAAAAACCGAGATACAAGTGGTATCTCAAAAATAGGGTGCTAAAACCATGTCCCATTTTGTCTATAAAAAGGAACCATGGGCACCTCATTTGAGAGTTCGAACAAAAATACAAGATCTGCCAATTTCGAAACACCATGGAGTCATATCCTCATCCAAGAAGCTCTGGAGGCCCCTATCCTTGGTGGGGGATCATTGATGAAGGCGAAGTTCCACCCGAGCCTCCTCCTCCTCTCGATGGAAAACTAAACAGTGGACGATCATTTCGAGGGAGCTACTCATAAATGGGAGGGAGTTCCAGAACTTTTTCTTCCATAGTATTTTAGTAATTTATTTTATAAATAACTCCCTTATGTTTACCATTGATTCTATTCTCCAATGAAAACATTTCATTTGTAATCATTATGTGAAACAATTTCTTTCTCAATATCTATTGGGTTGAGATTTCAAGTAAGAATCTTGTGTTTTTCCTAATTGACATAACAAGATCCTATTTTTCTCACAAATACATAATATTTTAGTATTCTTTGGCAGCCTATATTTTCTTGGATCTATACACAAACCATGAAAAAACAATTTTTGTGTCAAGGGGTGCTTCTTTGAGAATCATTTTAAGAGGAAAGAGGAAAGTCAATATCTTGGCAACCGTCAACCAAAGGGTTACATTAAACAATGTGTATTTTTCAGAATTAATAACTCTACATGATATGTAGAGAACATGAAATTGTCTTCTTATATCATTATTCAAAAACAACATCTTTATTTATCAACTTTTAAAATCACTATATGAAGTCATTTTCTAAAACCTGTTTTCAAAACCACCCGCCTCATTTTGTGTATATTTATAAACAAATCACAATATAAACCACCAACTCTCCTTCAAAGATAACATTGGGTCTTCCCTATACTATAAATCAATGTTTAAAACATAATCAATTTGACGTGTTCTGACAACGCAGTCAAATTTTGGCGTATTTTCTGGGGAGCTCTTTGTTTTTTAGTGCGTGTTTTTTATAAGCAATTTGTAATTTAAAAAAATTTATTTGATTCATCATATACATTTTCAATATTTTTTTTGTTCTGGTCTATTTCTTGTATAGGTTTTGTAATTACCCAACCCCAGTTACCCAGAGTCAGTGCATTATTGCGTAAAATTGGCATGATCACAAAAGATCAAGTCTCGAAAGACCGATTGGTTTAGTAGCCTTGGAAACACTAGATACATTCATAAATGTTAAATTACATCAATAAGTGAAAAAATACAATAACATAGTCTCCATAGTCCACAGTTCTATCCTCTTCCGACTATCCCTGCAGGTCATTCATAAAATACTTCTTCACATCCTGGAAAATATTAAAACGTTGAAAGGGGTGAGCTCAGATGCTCAGTAAGGATAACAATATTGCGAAAGATTTCATAAATAAACTTTAACATTTAAGGAAATGTATAACTAAAACAAAAGCCTTTTTAAACTTGAACGTCTGCATAATATGGAAAAAATAAAATTGAGATAATGCCATTTACTTATTCACATGGATATTCTACTGGTAGAATAATCCCATGAAATATCAATAACCACTTTCATAATGATTGAATGCATAATACCAGACCATCATAACCATGTAGTTAAGGCCTCGTGCCAAGACCACAAATAAGATTTTGTCAAGGCCTCATGACAAGACACTAGTTTGTCTCATGAGACCTACCTATGCATCGAGGAGCTAGAACGGGCTACACCCGTCACTTATTAAGTCCAGTGCATTCCTCATATGAACAAGTTTAAACATATCATAAACCATAACATAATCGTATCACATAAAACATGCATAAAGAAAACATAACATTTCCACGTTTCAATCCAAAGATATCAATAAAAAACATTCATATAATAAAAACCTTATCAAAACCATTTTCAATACCAAAATAAAAGAAAATTAAAACATGGTATTTATTTTTCATTTAAAAAAAGTTATGGCTTGTAGAGGAAGCCGAAAATCAAATAATGGTTACGGAGGCGGAGAAGTCGTTGTCTCTGCATATGCACGACAAGAAAAACATTCAATTTGTCATTTAGTAAAATGATTAGTATAAAAATATTCCTTTAAAATAAACATAAAATTCAAAGGGGTTTATACACCGTATAAAAGAAATTTGTGTATAAAACAAAATATGCCTCAATGAATGGAGATTGAGACAAAGTACCTTACAAAGATCATTTTTTTATATAAAATAGATATATTATTTGTATTCACTATGATTAAACATAATGAAATTACAAATACATGGTAGGATATAATAATATCATGACATAATTTGAAAGTAGGAGATTAACCCAAAGAATAGAAATTGGGTTAAGAAGTTCCCTTACCTTATGTCTGAATTCACTCCACCGTTCTTTGATCTCCTGAATAATAAACTAGAGTTAATATATACCTTCTTAAGAACCTTTTTCAAGTTCATTATTCCTTTTATATCACTTATTATCATGTCATGAACATTATGTAGTCATTTATGTTAATAAAGGTCGTTTTGTCGATCTTTGGTACTTGATTCAACAATAAACTTCTTATAATTACAAGTTGTTTATGTGGTAGAAAATCCATTATCTCCAGAATTATTTTCATGATGTATATATCATATATATAATATATATCAAGTATATACATTCATTTATAATATTACATAACATTTAGAGGTAAGAAATGAAATGCACCGTTCATGGGGACGGTAAGCAGTACGTACGCATGAACGCTACTTTCATTTATATTTCATATTTAATGGAATGAAATTATAATTATATAAAGGTATAATATAATTCTAGTATAATATAATGTATAATACCATTTACTCCATCCTTTAAACATCCCACATATGGCATTAACGATTCAAATCACTTTGAGGGGGTGGTAGTCCGCACTTCCTAAAATGAAAATATCGCGTTTACCAATAATGGAAACCATAAAGGTATGCAACAAATGAAAAATACAGAAGTATAAGTAAAACATAAACATATGATATATCATATATAAATATAGTGACATCTTAATGGCCACCTTTGAAGGTGTTATATGAGTGTTGAACAATCATCGTTTTGTGAGGCAGAAATTCGCCATCCACAGAAACAATATGTTCTTTAACCATTAAGTGTAGGCGTGTGTAAGTGTAGCTCGAATCCTTCTTATAAAAATATCCTAGTATATTTAGGATACTGGTGTTGTTATAAAATAAATTAATAAAAAGAGTTTAGGGAGTTGGAGAAGCAAAATAAAACAAATAACATAAGAGAATACATTACCTTAAAATCGGGTAACACTTTTTTTGATTTTAGCCAAAGGCTTCCTTGGGAAGAATTCTGCCCAAAGTGAGGCTTCTAGGAGTAATAGAGGGAATTTGGGAGAGTATTTGGGCAGAGGATTGCTGATCCAAATGGCTTGAAGGTGTGAATAAGGTGGGAGTGGTGGGGGCCTTTTATAAGAGGAGAGGAGGGGCACTCTTGGAAAGATTGAAATGTTACTTTATTATGAAATTATTTTCGGATTCTAAAGGTCCCACAATGATATATTTCGATGATAAGGTGATAAGGGTTCTAAATATTCCCATAAAATAGGTTTTTGACAAGTGTAAGCCTTATATTTTACATTTTCTTTTCATTTTATTTAAATCATTAATTAATGAGGTAATCGCTGCATCATTATGGTGTCATACAAAAATTAATTTATTTAATGTCTAAAAATTATAAAAAAAATATCATGATATAGGAAATCTTTTTATATTTCCAATAAATATTTATAGTCAAAAATATGACTTGTATAACCCCATTTAATTTTTTTTAGTAAAACAACTTATGTTTGTGACATTTTTATTTTAACTTTAAATAAAGGTTATTTATGTCATTATCCTACCAAAGTGGCTCCATGGGATCCCAATGTTGACCCATGGATTGTCTTGGTCGGCCATGACACATCCAATAGGGGTAGGAAAAATGTAATGGTATTTTCATATTTTTATAATATCATTTTTAGCTTAAATTTCACTAATTACCTGTAATCGTGAATAATTAAACTTAAAAGATACTATTCACCAAAAAATTATTTTAATCCCATTGAACCACATTTTACTTCCTAATGACAACCATGTATGTCGGATTTTTTAAAATCAAATCACAGAAGTGGTAATGTTTCATTTAAACAAAAAATCAGTTTTTTAACTACCACTTAGTGGTTTCACTATTCATCAAAAATTGAAGTTTTTCAGAACAATGCCAAAATTTCACCCTAAGCTATAATTGATATTCCAAATTCAAAAATGATGTATATTTTAAAAAATTCCAAACATATAAGTTTCATTAATTAATTTTATAATTAATTCCCGCTGTCACAACAAATAGCGTGTTTTTAAGAAACGATATATATCAAAAGATTGACAATTGTTTATGTCCAATTTCAAAGTGAAATTAATTCTAATGACCATCATTGGATAAAATGGTAAAAATATATTCTAATTACACTTTAAAACCACTCAATAGTATAATTTATCACTATAAATTAATTTTATTATAAATGTTGTTTTAACTATTTTTCACTATTCATAAAAAATTGGAAGTTCTTAGAAAATTACAAAAAATTCATCTTAGGGAAATTTCGATATTACGAATACAAAAATGAAGTCCATTTTGAAATATAAAATTTATATAATTTCAAAAATTGGGTTTTACTATTCATAATAGCTATTTTGATTGGTCGTGGTGTGTTAGAATCTCGAACTTGCGTAAATGCAAGCTATTGCATTATTGAAAGAGAAGAAAATCATGGAAGCTTGGGGTGTTACATTCTCCCCTCCTTAAATAAATTGTGTCCTCGCAATTTGAAAATGTTCTTCGAAAATAAAAGGTTGAAAATAGAAAATAACTTTGTGGAAAACCCACATCGGAAATAGGGTTAACAAGAATATAACATTAAAAGAAAGAAAGATAAGTACAAAGGTCACCCGAGATAGCCCATACTAGGATTCTATGAAAATATGGATATGGAGGAGAAAAAAACCATCAAGGTCTGATGGAGAGTTGTAGAAAATAGGATTTGGAGAATGTTAACCACAAGAAAATCACAAACATGTCATTTGTTAAATGGTCATTGAATCCCCAGATGGAAAAGTTAACCAACAACGTTTTTGTTTTGAGTTACCCTTCATAAAGTTGAGGAATTTATTTAAGAGATTTACTAAGAACGTAAGGGAATATACATACTTGTCATGTAGACTTTCATTCTTTAATAAATTTTTACCACAAACCCATCTTTCACTCCAAAAGGTAATAGATTTCAAAAATATTATATTTATCCTAATCGTACATGGTTTAAAATATTAACACAGACCATTTAGATTAGGAAAACTATTTTGAAAAACCAGGGACTTCCTGTAGGCTAGTGGTAGGTAATAAAGGCCTCTCGCACTATAGTTGGGGGTTCGATTCCTACAGCTTTGTCTGACGCGACGGGTTATCCCCCAGCCTGCAGGTTGTCCTTTTCCTAAAAGTATAGTATTATAATATTCCAAAAATAACCTTCAGAAATGTTTTAACCTTAAACAATACTATCCAAAGATCAACATAATCCATTTCAACCTTTATAGTTATCCAAAATACCTCTTTCCAGACATTCTCTAAAAGGTCTTTAAATTCCAAAAGCAATTGTATCATTAGATTCCCCAAACAAAGTAAGGTTTTTCTTATTGTCACATACTGATAATATGATTACCTTCATCATATTAAAACCTTAATGAAATCAACAAGTACTGCAATACAATCCTTATATATATCACATTATTCTTATAACCATAATCTAGTTCTTGAGTCCAAAAACACAAATACAATAATTATTCAACTTCATCTGTAGTAACAACATAATCTTGGCCTTGATCCCTTGGCCTTTTCTGAGGTAAGTTTCTCTGACGCTTAGGAAATTCATTTTCATAATTCCCCATTTCCCTACAATTGTAGCATTCAACATTGATAGCCTCTTTATTTCCCTTGCAATCACGATCCTGGTGACCTTTTTCTCCACATTTATAACAAACTCCCATTCCTTTTAGGCAAGTACCAGGGTGATTCATCCCACAATTATCACATAATGGAAAATTATTCTTTCCCTTTTTCCCTTTATCTGTCTCTTGTTCCACCGTTCTCTTCTTCTCTTTCTTTACTTTGTTGTCATAAGACTTAGAGAATTCTTTTTCTGTCTTGATAGCACAGGAGACAATATCTTCGTAAGATGAGAAGGATTGTGATACTAAATCTCGACAGAGAAATGGTTTTAACCCATCAATGAAACGATCAATCTTACTTCTTGGGTTACGTATATAATCAGAAGCATACCTCGCTAACCTTGTAAAGTTGGCCTCATACTTTGCGACATTCTCATCCTCCTTTTGTCTCAGACTCAGAAATTGCCTTTCCATATCTGCTTGATGGTAATGTGGAAAGTATTTTTCTAAGAAAATTTCCTTAAACACCCTCCATTCCATACTTGATACTTCTTCATCTTTCCCTTTGTATTTTTAATCAATGACCACCATTGATCGACATCTCCAGTGAGGCGGTAAACTGCCAGAATAACCTTCTCCCTTTCCCTACTCCCAAGGCGTGGAATATTTTATCTAAGGAGTTTATCCATTGCTCAGCTACTAATGGATTTGTACCCCCATTAAATGTTGGTGGTTGTTGCCTCATGAAGCGGTCTAACATTGATCCTCCACATTGCGGATCAGGGTGTTCCATATGAGTAAGGTTATTATTCATAACCTGAGTGAGTTGTCCTAGTATGGTAATAAGTTGATCAGCACTAGTTGTATCTCCAGATCCAAAATAATTATCTTGAGCAGGAGGGAAATCCCTACACGGAGTGCGTGCATTGATACAGTTTCCATTCCTTCCACTAGGATCCGTTTCTAAACAATTTCATAAACTAGATTAGTTTATGAATCAAAATACATAATTCCATACTTGTAGAATACATAACATAAATTGAACTATTAATGGATATAATCCATAAAAATGTTTTCTTTGAGGAAGTATATACTCATAACCCTTGATAGTGGTTTGTAAAGAAAATGAAAATTATCCTAAGAATATCCCCCGGGAGTGTCGTAACCAAGAGTGCAGCAATGCCCGTTGTCGTGCACCAGTTCCTGTTCGAGTCTAGCTCAAAGTGGTGTTTTCGGGTTTTACCCCTAGGTACATCTGTGCCAAAGCCGCCTCTACCTGCTCATATCCAGACAGGGATGTATTTCTTGGAAAACTCAAAAAATCTCTACAACAACAAAATTCTAGGAATTTCTTCTAAACTAATCCTCAAAGTCTATCTTTGGGCTATGTGCTCTAATCATAGTTTATCTAAATCTAGCTTCCAAGGTTAGTACTGAACTGCCTCTGATACCAACTATAACGCCTCGACCCCAGTTACCCAGAGTCGGTGCATTATTGCGTAAAATTGGCATGATCACAAAAGATCAAGTCTCGAATGACCGATTAGTTTAGTAGCCTTGGAAACACTATATACATTCATAAATGTTACATTACATCATAAAGTGAAAAACTATAATAACATAGTCTCCATAGTCCACACTTCTATCCTCTTCTGACTATCCCTGCAGGTCATTCATAAAATACTTCTTCACATCCTGGAAAATATTAAAACGTTGAAAGGGGTGAGCTCAGATGCTCAGTAAGGATAACAATATTTCAGAAGCTTTCATAAATAAACATTAACATTTAAAGAAATTTATAACTAAAACAAAATCCTTTTTAAACTTTAACTTCAGCATAATATGGCAAAAATAAAACTGAGATAATGCCATTTACATATTCACATGGATATTCTACTGGTAGAATAATCCCATGCAATTTCAGTAACCACATTCATAATGATGGAATGCATAATGCCAGACTATCATAACCACGTAGTCAAGGCCTCGTGCCAAGACCACAAATCCGATTTTTTCAAGCCCTTGTGCCAAGACAATAGTTTGTCTCATGAGACCTACCGATGCATCGAGAAGCTATAGTGGGCTCCACCCGTCACTTATTAAGTCCAATTCATTTCTCATATGAACAGGTTTAAACATATCATAAACCATAACATAATCGTATCACATAAAACGTGCATAAAGGAAACATAACATTTCCACGTTTCAATCCCAAGATATCAATACAACACATTGATATAATAAAAACTTTATCAAAACCATTTTCAATACCAAAATAAACGAAAATTAAAACTTGGTATTTATTTTTCATTTAAAATAAAGTTATGGCTTGTAGAGGAAGCTGGAACTCAAATAATGGTTACAGCGGTGGAGAAGTCGTTGTCGCCACATACATACGACAAGAAAAACATTCCATTTTTTTGTTTATTAAAACTCTTCATATAAAAATATTCCTTCTGAATAAACTTAAAAGTCAACGGGGTTTATACACCGTATAAAAGAAATTTGTGTATAAAACAAAATATGCCTCAATGAATGGAGATTGAGACAAAGTACCTTACAAAGATCATTTTTTTAAATAAAATAGATATATTATGTGTATTCACTATGAGTAAACATAATGAAATTACAAATACAAGATAGGATATAATAATATCATGACATAATTTGAAAGTATGAGATTAACCCAAAGAATATAAATTGGGTTAAGAAGTTCCCTTACCTCGTGTCCGAATTCACTCGACCGTTCTTTGATCTGCTGAATAATAAACTAGAGTTAATCTATACCTTCTTAAGAGCCTTTTTCAAGTTCATTATTCCTTTTTTATCACTTATTACCATGTCATGAACACTATGTAGTCATTTAATTTAATAACGGTCGTTTTGTCGATATTTGGTACTTGAGTCAACAATAAACTTATTATAATTACAAGTTGTTTATGTGGTAAAAAATCCACTATCTCCAGAATTATATTCATGATTTAGATATCATATATATCATATATATCCAGTATATACCTTCATTTATAATATTACATAACATTTAGAGGTAAGAAATGAAATGCACCGTTCATGGAGACGGTAAGCAGTACGTACGCATGAACGCTACATTCATTTCTATTTCATATTTAATGGAATGAAATTATAATTATATAAATGTATAATATAATTCCAGTATAATATAATTTATAATAAAATTTACTCCATCCTTTATACATCTCACATATGGAATTAACGATTCAAATCACTTTGAGGGGGCGGTAGTCCGCACTTCCTAAAATAAAAATATCGCATTTACCCATAATGGAAACCACAAAGGTATGTAACAAACGAAAAATACAGAAGCATAAGTAAAACATAAACATATTATATATCATATATAAATATAGTGAAATCTTAATGGCCACCTTTGATGGTGTTATATGAGTGTTGAACAATCATCGTTTCGTGAGGCAGAAATTCGCCATCCACAGAAACAAAATGTTCTTTAACCATTAGATGTAGGTGTGTGTAAGTGTAGCTCGAATAATTCTTATAACAACACCCTAGTATATTTAGTATACTGTTTTTGTTACAAAATAAATTAATAAAAAGAGTTTAGGGGGTTGGAGAAGCAAAATAAAACAAAATAACATAAGAGAAGACATTACCTTAAAATCGGGTAACTCTTTTTTGATTTGAGCCAAAGGCTACCTTGGGAAGAATTTTTCCCAAAGCGAGGCTTCTAGGAGTAAGATAGGGAATTTGGGAGAGTATTTGGGTAGAGGTTGGCCGATCAAAATGGCTTGATGGTGTGAATAAGGTGGGAGTGGTGGGAGCCTTTTATAAGAGGAGAGGAGGGGCACTCTTGGAAAGATTGAAATGTTACATTATTATGAAATGATTTTCGGATTCTAATGTCCCAAAAAGATATATTTCGATGATAAGGTGATAAGGGTTCAAAATATTCCCATAAAATAGGTTTTTGACAATTGTATGCCTTATATTTTACGTTATCTTTTCATTTTATTTAAATCGTTAATTAATGAGGCAATCGCTGCATCATTATGGTGTCATAAAAACATTAATTTATTTAATGTCTAAAAATTATAAAAAAAATATAATGATGTAGGAAATCTTTTTATATTTCCAATTAATATTTATAGTCAGAAATATGACTTGTATAACCCCATTTAAAAATTGTTTTAGTAAAACAACTTATGTTTGTGACATTTTTATTTTAACTTTAAATAAAAGTTATTTATGTCATTTTCCTACCCAAGTGGCTCCATGGGGTCCCCAAGTTTACCCATGGATTTTATTGGTCGTCCATGAAACATTAAATAGGGGTAGGACAAGTGTAATGGTATTTTCATATTTTTTATAATATCATTTTTACCTTAAATTTCACTAATTACCTTTAATCGCGATTAATTAAAATTAAAAGTTACTATTCACCAAAATATTATTTTAATCCCATTGAATCACATTTTGCTTCCTAATGAAAACCATGTATGCCGGATTTTTGAAAATCAAATCATAGAATTGGTAATGTTTCATTTAAAAGAAAAATCAGTTTTTTAACTACCACTTAGTGGTTTCAATATTCATCAAAAATTGAAGTTTTTCAGAACAATGCCAAAATTTCACCCTAAGCTATAATTGATATTCCAAATTCAAAAATTATGTCTATTTTAAAAAATTACAAACATATATGTTTCATTAATTAAATTTATAATTAATTCTCGCTGTCACAACAAATAGCGTGTTTTTCAGAAACAATATATATCAAAAGATTGACAATTGTTTATGTCTAATTTCAAAGTGAAATTAATTCTAATGAACAACATTGGATAAAATGGTAAAAATATATTCTAATTACACTTTAAAACCACTAAATAGTATAATTTATCACTATTAATTATTTTGATTAAAAAAGTTGTTTTTAAGTATTTTTCACCATTCATAAAAAATTGGAAGTTCATAGAAAATTACAAAAAATTTCATCTTAGGGAAATTTTGATATTATGAATACAAAAACGAAGTCCATTTTGAAATATAAAATTTATATAATTTCAAAAAGTGGGTTTTACTATTCATAATGGCTATTTTGATTGGTCGTGGTGTGTTAGAATCTCGAAGTTGCGTACATTGAAAGCTATTGAATTATTGAAAGAGAAGCGTATCGTGGAAGCTTGGGGTGTTACAGGTTTGGTGCAATACACATTCTACTTTTGGTGATTTATCATCTTTCGATCCAAAACAAGAGAGGATCTTACGTCAGTGACACCGAGACACACAAGACAACACATTGAAGAAGAACACACCACACATTGAAACTCGTGTTCACCCTTCTTCTTCTTTTGGAACCCATGATATAAGTGAAATAAACTTCTATAACCTAGCTAAAAGCAAGATAACACTAAAATAACTAACTTCACCAGATGTTGATATCCAATCCGAATACATTCTAATACAAGTCAAGGCATCCAATTTTGAACTAAAGTCCGGTTTAATTCATTTATTACCAAGATTCCATGGACATCCTAGAGAGGATCCACACAAGAATTTGAAAGGAATTTCACTCAAGTTTTTCAAAATTAAAACCGATTCGTGTGGATGAGGAATAATTAAAGCTTAATATAATTCCCCTTTTCTTTTTAAGATACATCCCATTATTGGATTTAAAATATTAATTCACTAATAAGAGTCTAGGCGGACATGAACTGCCTTTTTCATTAAAAATATTTCCCAGTCTCTCGAACTGCTACAATAAGGAAAGATATATGTGGGATAATAAAATATCAAGTGGAAACAATTCATGAATATTTGGAATGATTTAAAAGATTATTTAAAAGTTTTCCACACCACCAAATAAGTAATAAACTTTTAAAAAAGTATTTTTATGAAGGTTTAATTTCAATTTATCGTAACATGATTGATGTTGATGTAAGTGGTGCACTAATGGATAAAACACCAATCACTATAAAGACCCTAAGTGAGAAAATGGAACAAAACACTCAAAAATTTGGTTTAAGGATCATTTTACCCCTTTAAGGTTCCCATGAGGTGCAATGTACTGAATTCGAGAATAATGTGGATGCAAAGTTCACAGAGGTAACTACCATCATTCGACACATTGACCTTCCCAAATAGAAATCACAATCTACTCCTACCATCCATTGTGTTATATGTTCTTCTGACACCCACAAATCTTACCAATGTTCTCAATTGAGAGAAGAACTCAGTGTTTTTAGGCAATATTTCCATGCCACCCCTATAACCAACCCCTTAGGCAAGAACCATACTATCCATCCAACCCTGGGTGGAATGAAAACCAAACCCATAGGAGGGGGGAGGGTATTCAAACCATCCTAAATAACAATGAAACAAACTGGGGTATATTAGTCATCCACCACCACCACCCAAAAATACCCACCCACCACAATGGGATTTCCAACCACATCCTCCAAAACCTGAACCTAGCCTAGATGATATTTCAAAAGAAATGGCTACCAACAATCTCCATTTCCAAACAATCTCCCAAGCATCCATAAAAGACCTAAAAATCCAATTAGGCCGGCTTTGAAACTCATTGGGTGAAATTCAAAGTTAGGGGTTGGGTAAACTACCATATCTACCAATAGTTAACCCTATAGATAAAGGAAATTTTAGTGACATCATCTTTAGGAGTAGAACTCTTCTTAAAATCCAAATGACCCCTCTAATATAATCATCCCCCCATGAGGAAACCAAGAAAACCTTCACTGTCAATGAGAAGAGGCTAATGCACTTCCATGAATCCCTTCTAGAATTCTCGGTGGGGGAACTCCATGTTCAAGAAGAAACATACCATTGACTCCCCCAAGGTCTTATCCTTCCATACCACATTATATTTTTTTTATACTGAGGACACTACACACTCTAGGTGTGGTGGGATGGGTGCACTACTGGGTTATTTATTAATTTTCATCATTTTGTTTTCTCTATTCTAGATTGTTTAATATTATTGTCACTTGCCCCATGTTTTCTCCCACTTTTTTATCAGAATGTTCATTTTATCGTGAGAAAATACTCCTTATTTAAAATAATTCGAAATCAATTTTCATTATCGAGTCGAATGGGTGGAAAATTCCATTGGTTTTGGAAAAATGTTTTTCAAATGAATGTAGATATGGAATCATTTTCTAGAATTCTTATTTTCAAATCATTCCTAGGTGTTTAATGGATTTCTGAAACCCATGCCTCATTAGCACTGAACAATATATTAATCCCTTACTCGAGAGAAATTATATTCCCTTTATTGTAAATTCATTATTTTAATCACTTTATTGAGAGTCTTGGGTCATGTAAAAGAACAAACAATTTCATTGATCGTGTTTGAATCCATAAGAATCAAGTGTGTTACATTCATGATAGAGTTCATACTTCATTGAAAATCCCTTGGTAAAACTAACCTCTATTTTTGGCCACCTTGACATTTTACCATTCTTAAACCTTAGAGACCATGAAATTCATGTTAGGTAGCCATATTACAAGATTATTTATCCCTACCCACCAATCCCATGTGCACATTTTTGTTGTACATTTCGTAAGTGTGGGGGAGGGGGTTTTTCCTTGGAAGTATCTTGAATGAATCATTGTTATGGGTTGATAGAAAGTATACCAACATTTTCCTTGGGTAGTGTGTTCAAAATCCATATTGTATCATTGTCTATGACCCACTAAAATGGAAAATGGTGATACTGAGTTGGAAGTGATACAACTTGTGAGGGGATGAGTGTTTAAATTCATTGTGAACACCTGTTAATTTTTTGGACATGTTTTGTACTTAAGAGATAAAACACTCCTCTTATACCTCAAATTTTTTTTCTTTATATCATACCAACCCTTGAACCTCAAAAGAAATGGTTGGATGTCCTATTGAGTAGAACACTAGTTTATATCAGTATAGAAATTAGAATCATGTAAATCATATGGAAAGATCACATGAACTCTGGGAAAATATTTTAACTCCACATTCATATGTTCCATAAGTGAAGAGGGAAAATTTTTAATTGAGGTAGGCTGCAACATGTTTCATGGTAGAAAACAAGGAGTTGAACAAAGTCAAATATGAGAGAAGAAAAATGATAGTTAAATTGATTTTATAAATGATACATGATGATTTTAATTTTAAATGAATCTTAGAGATTTTATCACATCTGATTTATGAATGTTTCATGGTTAGAATATAGGACTTTTCCCATGATTGAAAATGTTTAGTTGTGGTGGGGCGATCTTACCATGATTCACTGTTTCATTTCCACCGTTACACAACTATGCTAAAATTTTTTGTATTGAAAATAATTGAAATAATAAAAAATTCACATCATTTTTAATTAATTTATTTTGTCTTTATCAGTTTTGACCAAGGAAATGTTACTTGTTTTGATGAATTAATTTTAGTAGGAGGTGATTAGGAGGCCCCAGAGATGATCCAAAAAGAAATGAGCCGAACCTCATGGTATCCCATGGACATTTTTCATCTGTTTTGAGAATTACATGAATTTTGTGCCTCCCAATGGGATGAAAATTTATATTCCACTCCAAAACATCATGGTATAAAACCCCTCTAGAGGAACCAAATCCCAATTTTTCAATATAATGGCCCATCTAATCTATTCTTTCCAGGGGACATAATCTACCCGAATTCCAAATTTTGGTTCAGTCTTTTGACCATGTCTCCCAATACAAATGTCTAATGGCATCAAAATTTGACATGGATATATTAATGGGACCTTCCAATAACTCTTCACTTTTGTTCATGTCGTGATATGTTTTATAATTTTCCAAAACCGAGATACAAGTGGTATCTCAAAAAATAGTGTGCTCAAAACCTTGTCGCATTTTTTCTATAAAAAGGCACCATGGGCACTTCATTTTGGTGATCAACCAGAAGACCAATATCTACAAATTTTGAGACTCCAAGGAGTCCTCTACTGATCAAATAATCCATGGACGCCTTTATCCTCATTGGGGGGGTCATGGATGAAGGTGAATTTCCACCCGATCCTTCTCCTCCACTCAATGACGAGCTGAATGGTTGACATTCATTTTGAGGGAGCTACACATTCATGGGAGGGAGTTCCAAAACTTGTTCTTCAGCTCATTTTATATAATTTTTGTGATAAATATTTCAATTATGTTTAACATTGATTTTATCCTCTTATGAATACATTTATTTTATTATAATTAAAGGAAAAACTTTTTATCTCAACAATTATTGGGTTGAGATTTCAAGTGGGAAACATGTATTGTTCCGATTGGACAAGAGAATAATACTATTTATCTCAAACATTCATAAGATTTTATTATGATTTTTTATCCTTTATTTTATACATTTTATACCCAAACCTTGACACCACAATTTTTGTGTCAAGGGGTGGTTATTTCAGCCTCATTTTAAGAGTCTAGAGGAAAGTAAAGAGCTTGGCAACACTCAACCAAAGGGTTTTATTAAACCATTTGTATTTTTCAGAATGATGAACTCACCAAGATATGTAGTGACCAGGAAATTATCTCCTTATCTCATAATTATAAAATACCGCGTTTATTTATTAACTATTAAAATCGTTAAATCACGTCATTTTATGAAACCTGTTTTCAAAACCACCTCCCCCTTTTGTTCCTTTTTATAGAAAATTCAAACAATAGACCACAAACGCTCTTTGAGTGATGACCTAGGGTGTTCTCTATACTAAAAATAAACCTTAAAATCATAAAAATATTACTTTTTATGAAAAATTATTCAAATTTTTGTTCGGCTTCCAGGGAGCACTTCAGTTTTTAGTTCATGTTTTTTATAAGATATTTGTAAATTTTTAATATTTATTTGTTTTCTCTTCTACATTTTTAATAAATTTTAGTTCTGATATATTTCCTATGTTGGTTTAGTGTATGATGCATTCTACTCTAGAAGATTTATCACCTTTCTAACGTGAACTGGAGAGTATCTTGCGTCAACAACACTGAGACACACAAGACAACACATTAAAGGAGACCACACCACACATTGAAACTCATCTTCACCCTTCTTATTCATTTGGAACCCATGTTAAAACTGAAATAAACATGTATAAGATGGATGAAATGAGTAGAAAACTAAAATTACAAACCTCACCGGATGTTGATATCCAACCCACATACATTAAAATACAAGGTGAGGCACCCAATTTTGAACTAAAATCCTATTAAATTCATTTATTATCGAGATTCAATGGACATCCTGGAGAGGATCCACATAATAATTTAAATTAATTTTACACTATTTGTTCAACATTAAATCCTACTACTGTTGATATGGAACAATTAATTATTTAATCATTCCTTGTTTCTTTAGAAGATATAGAAAAATATTGGCTTTACTATGTTAATTCACCAATAAGAGGATGGGAAGACATGAAATTCTGTTTTCTTGAAAAATAATTCTCAACCTCTCAAATTAAAAAAATAAGGAATGAAATACGTGGTATAAGAAAATATCAAGGGGAAAGACTTCCTGAAATTGGGGAAGATTTAAAAGATTATGTTCATGTTTTCCACAGCAAAAATTAAGCGATGTATTATTAATATAGTATTTTTATGAAGGTTGAATTCCAATGGATCATAACATGAATAATGGTGCTGTAGGTGGTTCAATGGTGGATAAAACCCCAATCACTATAAAAACCTTAATTGAGAACATGGCACATAACACTCAAAAATTTGGTTCAAGGTCCAGTGTACCCATTCAAGGTGTCTATGAGGTGTAATGTACTAAATTTGAGAAGAAGTTGGACACAAAGTTTGAAGAGGTATGTACAATCCTTCGACAACATGATCTTTCCCAAGTGAAATCCTAATATCGTCCTTCCATCCATTGTAGTATATGTTTTTCAAACACCCACTACTCTACCCAATGTACTAAATTGAGATAATTTTTTTTATTATTGTGAAGAAATATTTTCAGGATGCCCCTATGACCAACCACTTAGGCCATAACATTACTATCCATCCAACCCTGGGTGTAAGAAAAACCAAGGATATAAGAAAGGGGGTATTCAAACCAACCTCAAAAATAATTGGACCAACTGGGACATAGTAGTCATCCTCCAATATGACCCATAATTACCATACCACCACAAAGGCCCTTCCAAACACCCCTCTAAAACCCAAGCCTAGCATTGAAGATATTAGGAAATAAATGGCTTACAATAGTCTACAAATTCCAACAAACCACCCATGCATCCATAGAAGACCTAAAACCCTAATTAAGCCAACTTTCTAACTCTGTGGGGATAAATTCAAAGTCATGGGTTGGGTAAACTTCCCTATCAATCAATAGTTAACCCTAGGGATAATGGAAATGTTAGTTTCATCACCCATATGAGTGGAACTTAGCATAAAAAGGAAAATAAACCCTCAAATAGAGTCATCCCCTCCTAAAGAAAGCACGAAAAACTTCACTGTTAATGGGAAGAAGCTAAAGAACTTCCATAAATCCCTTCCAGAGTTCTCGATAGTGGAAATCCATGTTCATGATGTAAAATAAAAATGAAACTCATGAGTTTATGTCATTCCTTCCCACATACTACTTTATTACAGTGTGGGAACTCTACACTCTAGCTATGGGGGGATGGGTAAATTCATTTGTTAGTTAGGAATTTTCATCATTTGTTTCTCTTTTCTGACATGTTTAATTGTACAGTTACTTACCCCCAATTTTCTCCCACTCTCTCTTTCTGTTGGAGTGTTAATATTATTATGGAAAAAGATGTCTTCATTAAAATAATTAAAAATCATATTTCATTCTTGAGTTTATTGTATGGAAAATTCTATTGTTTTTATAATTTTTTAAAATGAATGTTGATATGGATTATTTTTAGAATTTATATTTTCAAATCATTCTTAGGTGTTTACTGTATTTTTGAAACCCAATCCTCATTATCACTGACCATTATTTTAATCCATTTCCCAAGATACATTCAATACCCTTTATTATATATTCTTATTTGTAATCACTTTTTTGAGAGTCTCGAGTCATGTAGAGAAACCACAACTTGACTTGATTCTATTTTAATTCATAATATTCAAGAGTTCTATATACATGATAGAGTCCTTCACTCATTGAAAATCCATTTGTATAAATAACCTTTATTTTTTTCCACCTTGAAATTTTACCCTTCTTAATCCATAGAAACCATGCAATTATTATTAGGTATCCACATTACAATATTATTTATCCCTACCTAGCCATATATTGTGTGATTTTTTGTTTTTATTTCAGCAAGTGTGGGGGAGAGGGTGTTTCCCTGGGAATTATCAGGAATAAATTATTGTTATGGCTTGATAGAAAGGGTTCCTACATTTCACTTGGGTAGGGAGTTCGGAAGCCATCTTTTATCATAGTTTTACAAATTTTACCTCTTTATCCCCAATTAAAATTGTAAAAAAGGAAAATAGTTTGGTACATTGAAAAAATATAATAAAAAGAAAAAAACTAACAGAGAAAAGATGAAGTTTATTCATTATTATTCATTGATTGTATGTGACCCACACAAATGGACAATGGGGATAGTGAGTTGGAATCGATACAGTTTATTAGGGGATTATTGTGTAAATTCATTGTGAACACTTTATGAATTTTGACATGTTTTTTACTGAAGTGATTAAACACTACCCTTCTACCTCATATATTTTTTACATTAAATCGTACCAACCCTTGAACCCCAAAACAACCTGTTGGAATTCCTCTAGAGTAGCACACTATTTTCTACTAGTAAAGATATTAGAATCTTGGAAATCATATGGTAAGATCACATTACCTCTAAGAAAATAGAATAACTCCACTTTCAAATGTTTCCTGAGTGAAGAGGGAAAGTTTATATGTGAGGTATTTTTTGACATGTTTCATAGGTGATCAAATGAAGTTGAACAAATTATAATGTGAGGGAAGAAAAATGATATAAAATTTGATTCCATAAATGAGACATGATGAATTTCATTTCAGAAGAATCTTGTAGCTTTTGTCACATTTCATTTAGGAATGATAGTTGTTTAGGATATAATTCTTAGTGAAAAATTTTAGGTTTGGGGGTGTGATCGCACCATGATTCACGGTTTCATTTCCACCCTTACACCACTGTGCTAAACCCATTTTTCATCGAAAATTATACAAATAATAATAAATTTCCTTTCATTTTTTATCACTGTTAAAAAGGGAAATGTTACTTGTTTGGATGAATTCATTGTAGGATGAGGTTATTTGGAGGCCCTTAAGATGATCCAGAAGGAATTGGGCCAAAATTCATGGCATACCATGGACATGAATCCACATTTTTGATCATTACGCCATTTTTTTCTTCTAAATGGGGTTAAATTTTGTGGTCCGCTCTAAAAAATCATGGAATAAAACCCATATCAAGGAACTGAAGCCCAATTCGTCTATCTAGTGACCCATCCAAACCATTCAGTCTAGGGGATAGAATCTACCCGAATTCAAAATTTTTGTTCGGACTTTTGACCATATCACCCAATACAGATGTCCAATGGCAGCCAAATTTAACATGGATAAATTAAAATGATCTTCCAACAACTATTATCTTTTTCCAAGTCGTGATATGTCTTTATAATTTTCCAAAACCGAGACACAACTTGTATCTCAAAAAATAGTGTGCTCAAAACCATATCCCATTTTGGCTATAAAATGGCACCATGGGCTCCTAATTTGGGAGTAGGATAAGAAGGACAAGCTCTACCAATTTATAGACCCCAATGAGTCATCTCCTCATTCATGAAGCTATTGAGACCCCTATCCTCATTGAGGAATCAAGGATGAAGGTGAAGTTCCACCCTGAGCCTCATCCTCCTCTCGATGTCGAGCTAAATGGTGGACGATCATTTCGAGAGAGATACACATACTTGGGAGGGAGTTCCAGCACTTGTTCGTCCAATTATTTTTAGTAATTTTTGTGATGAATATTCCACTTATGTTTAACCTTGATGTGATTTTCCATTATATACATTTATTTTTTATAATTAAGTGAAACACTTCTTATCTCAACATTGATAGGGTTGAGATTCCAACTATGAATCTTGTATTTTACCGATTAGACAAGACATGAATCCTATTTATCTTAAACATACGTAATATTTTAATATTACTTGGTAGCCTTTATTTTCTACATTTGATACCCAAACCGTGACAACATGATTATTGTTCCAAGGGGTGGTTCTTTGAGTATCATTTTAAGAGGCAAGAGGAATGTTGAGATCTTGAAAACCTTCAACCAAAGGATTCCATTAAAGCAGGTGTATTTTTTCATAATGATGAACACACAAGGATGTGTAGTGAACTTTAAATAATCTTGTTATATCCTAATTCTAAAACACCACCTTTATTTATAAACTATTAAACTCTTTAAATCAAGTCATTTTCTTAAGTCTATTTTCAAAAAGACCCCCTATTTTGTTTCTTTTTATAAAAAATTCAAACTATAAACAAATAACACTCTTTGAGAGACGACCTAGGGTATGAACGATGCTATAATTCAACCTTAAAATCATTATCAATTTGACGCTTCACAAGAAAACATTCATTCACCCCAATAACGATTTGATGGGTATTCAAAGTGTCACCACGGGTGGTTCACCATTGGTTGATCCTCCGATTGATCGACCTAAGGATTTCCTTCTTGAGTTTTGTATGTTAAATCCACCTCTATTTTATGGTCATGTATAAACTCTCAAAGAAAAATATTGGATGTAGTAGATTTATATAATCATCTGTTTCCTTGAGTTTCATATGTCATTGAAGGTGAAGTTTCTTAACTTCGTGATTCAATAACCGACCTAGATGTTTTAGAAGTTGGTAAATTGAAACATTCCTCCATAATATCTCACCCAGGTGTTCTTTAAGGCTTTGTTAATCAGTGGGTATTTCTCTTAGAGAGTGAAGGTGATAAAGGGGATAAAGATGTGTTTTTTACATCAAATTTATGTATCTGTTTGGGAGTACTTCCTTCACTTTTTGGATCTTATTCTTTATAATCTAGAGTGGGCCATAGATGATTCCTTGAATGATATATGTTTGGAGTTTGGGATTCATCTTGATATTCAGTCTAAGGTGCCAGAGTTCAGATTGACTTCCTTTTCCGATGTAGTCAGGAAAGATGTTTTCATCGAGGTTGTGCTAGAAAGGGTTCTTGAGGAAGATACTCTTTCTCCTGTCTCTAGAAGTGGTGAATGGAACTCAAGTAAGGATATGGAGAAGTTTCCTAAGGCTATTGGTTATAGTCATGGAATTTAAAGATCTCTTGGACTTTCTTCATCTTCTTTCAAGTGCAAGATCATGGAGTGTCATTAGTATGGAAATCCAAATCATAAACATACATCATTTTTGACTGCTGTGAATAACATTCATGATTGTAGAAACCTAGGAAACTTGTAAAAAAATTTCTGGGGTGTTTTAAGAAATTTACACGGATCCAATTCATAGTATTAGAATGCTGTTGGGGATCGATTTAAAGTCCCTTTCTGTTGTAGTGTTTATTTTTGTTGTGGTTTTTGTTCCTGGTTATGTTCTTTGGTGTTAAGTTATCTTTATATTTTAAAATTTTATATTGTTAAATATCCACAGAACATATGTTATGATGAAATTTCATCCATCATTCAAAATTTCTAAATTCTTTCTGTCATGAGTGGAGGTGCGTTCAATTCAGTGTCTCATTTCTATTGTTTTTCATCTAATTTGGAAAAGGATGAGTGTGGATCTTTTGACCCCCCTTTTCTAACGAAAATTAGTAGTTCTAACAAGGGATCATTATCTCATGACTACGAGGTAGTAGACGATTCTAACATTAGGGCCCCATCCATAGGTCCCAGAGTTAAGCTGGTGCATAGGCAAAGAATCCTAAGGGTGTGGGGGACCTGGTTCTAACTTTTTTCTTCCGTGTGGGATTGTAAAAATATTATGGTTCCCTATTAAAAATATTCTTTGTCCCCTTTTGGGGGGTGTTTTTTTCAATATGGGGGAAAGTTTCCAAGTTGTATTATGTGAGGTTTCCCATTTTGGTCGGTTCATAAATTTTTGGGAGACCCACCACATGTCTTGTTGATATTTCTCCTATGATAAATTAGTTTTATTTGTTTTTTAATGGTGTGGAATCCATTCCAGCCTCATGTGTTGATAGTTAAGTTTGGTTTCAGATGTGGTTCAGTAAATAAATGTTTCTTTTTGATGATATATAATTTTAATTTCTTTTTGATTTGGGTCAAAATTGTTTTTTTAGAGTGTGCCCACTGGTTTTGTTCGAAACATGGTTGTGGAGTTTGTAGCTTGAGTTTTCGCATCAATTTTTAGGAAATAGTTTGAGTAACTATATTTGTTTCAAGAAATATGAATGAGTTCCTTTTAGAGGTGTTTGAGATGTTCATGTTTTAAGGGGTTGGATCACATGATAATGGGATCCTTAGTCTTTGATTGATCGGCTAGAAGATATTATAACATTCTAGGGGTAGAAATCTTTAATGGTGGTGATAATTTTCACACCCATATCTTTATATTTGACCTATGGTCTTTTTAATATTTTTTAATTGGTTTTTTTGGCTTAATTTTTTGTTTGGATGATTTTAATTTTTAGTTTCATGATGTTTTTCTCTTAGTATACGGTTGGCGCACAGTTAAATGAAACTGTGCATCCTTGCCAAGGAAACCATGAGATCATTGGTGTTATTATATTTGTGGGTGAATGTATCATGAAGGGTTAGACAAACCATTCATAAAGCATGATGTAAGACAATATCTCATGAAAAAACCCTTCCTCATAGTTGGCACATGGTTTACCAAACCATGTGGGCTACCCTTTTCATTAAAAATGTGAAATGAATATTTTTCCCTCTTTGGTTTAAAGCCCAAATCCACCCATTTATTCCTCATCCTAGTTCATATATCCCTAGGGGAGATTCCCCATAGTTCTTCAAGCCTATAGTTCATCCCTTGGTTTATATATAAGGTGATTCTTCATATTTGGGTCTATATTTCTCAAGGTAATCTCATCTCTTCCTATCCCTCTTCATTTTTATTTCATTTTATATAGATATATACTTCTTCCCTTTTTAAGGTGGTATATAGTTCATGTTTTGAAATATTTATGTTGTGTTTTTTAGGTTTTTAAGGTTCCTTAGGGTTGTTCTTTCTTCAGACATTTGAGAGGATGTTTCAGGTGTGTGTTATCGAAGCACATGTTATTGGAGGTTGGTTTCACTTGAACATGACTTATTAATTTAAGAAAAATTAGTTTCGTTATTTTTTCACCTTAATTGAATATTTAATTGTGATCTGTGATCTTTCTTATATTTTCGTGGTGTAAAAAGTGGTGGTTTCTTCTATTTTTGTGAAAAATGCAATTTTTTGCTTAATGTTTCATAGTAACTGTTCGATGAAATTCCAAGTTGAATTTTTCATGTGATATTTGATATCTAAATAATGGGTTGGATTTGTATATTTGAGATATATGAAATGATTATTTGGTTTCTTTATATGGGTTTCCCAAGTGTTTTTGGATTTAAAATAAGTGTTAGTTGTCCTTGAAAAATGGGTTTTCATGCGATGGTGGTTAATAGCTCGTTTGGAATTTTACTAAAAATAGATTTAGCTTGAAATTATAATGTGATCATTCAATGGGGATTTTATATACGAGTTTGAAATAAAAATTAGTGTATTTTTACCTTTTCTGGAATGGTGGTTTTGGTTCTTTGAGTAATTTATGAATTCTTAAATAATTCATGAAGGCCCGTTTGGCACTTTTTTAAAAATGGTGATAGTTTTTATGATGAAAACTCTCCTGGAATAATTCTGTTTTTGGAATTGTTTTGAATGGGTGGGACATCCTCATTGTGGATTCCTCATCAGCCATTTACATTGTGCATAACAGTAGATCCTTAGTGTGTACTCCTTTGGTATATATTTTTATGGAAAGAGATTAGTACTTAATGAGACTAGAGTGATGCATATTGTGTGAATTATTATTTTATATGTTCAAGTGATTGGATGCTCAGTTGGAATCAGTTGTCCCACACTACTTTATATGCTGACATGGGAGCCTGGTATAGTGAGCAAATTTTCTGATAACGATTAATGCACTAGCTTAGGATACACACTGGTTAGCAGCCCATTGTAGGGGGTATATTGATATTTATTGTAATGGGATTGTTCCCATCGGTCTGTACCAAATAGAGTATAATGGAGAATGTGGGGGATTTATTGTTTTCATAAAGTGGTTCTTGCTTTCTAGGTTGATTCAACTTGTATTAGTAAGTTATGAATTATTAATGAGCTCCTACGTTCACCCATATCTATGGAAACTTAATTGTCTATAGAAAATGATTGTGATGCATGGTTGGTTAGATACATTGGTGTGTTGTTTTCCCATTTCCCTTATTGTATAATTGTTCTTCTCACTTCTTGAGTATTGTGCCTCCTTTTTAAATGTGATGAAATGTTTTCATTTGTTTTTGTTAAAATGATTTTGGAAATTTTTTACACTCTTTCTCTCCCTTATAAATGAAATTCCACCATTCTCTTATAAAATGCATATTGTTTATCCTGGTAAAAGTATGTGGTTTTGAATGGTAAAAAGGAAAATGGATTGTGTTCTCTTTTCTTTTTAAAAATTTGTGTAAAATATTACTTTTATATATTTTATTTCAAACTTGATGTTGATGTTTCTTCTATTTTAAAGGAATCGTATTGGGAATAGTTTTATTTGGACATGCCTATTATGTTTAAATACTCATGCATATAGTATCCTCTGGTTTTTAGCTATTATATTGGGTTCATATTGGCCTTGATCACCGAGGGTTATTGTTACTCTTAGTATCGTAGTGTGACCCATTAGGATTGGGAATTACATTCAGACCTTACCATAGATCGACTCGGGTAACTAGTTCGGGGTCGACCTATGGTGGGTCATGACAGAAAGAAAGAATATTATTTTTTCATAATTATAAGTATATCATTAATTTCATAATAATTTAATTAATGTCACATATATTGATTAAAATTAACCTCATTAAATTCAATGTACATTTTTAGTGAATTAAAAATCACATTGCTTCGCGTGGCGGTAGTCCGTTGTACACATGACTGATGTTATCGTGTCCCCAATAGAGTGGAAATAAAAAAAAATTAATATGATATAATTTCTCCATAGTTATGAATATGTTATAAATATCATATCAATACTTTATATCCATCATCATACCCAACCGTGAAAGGTTGTATGGAAGAATGAATGACATAAGTTCATGAGGCGATAGTCCACTGTACACAGAAAAATGATTTCGTAACCCATTCGATGGAAGTGGAGATGTTTGATTGCCATGAACTTATTGTAAAAACATCCTATTATATTTAAGATACTTTTTTTATTATACAATCATGGTATAAAATGAATTGATGGAGGAGTAGGAATAAATAAAATAAAAATGCTTGATGTAGAATGTTACCTCCTTTTCAGGTTTCCTACTTAGGTTTTTACTAAAGCCTTTATAAGTTGGTCTTCAACCTATGATAAGGCCTCTGGAATTAAATTAAGTTATTTTAGAATTGATTTTGGTAGGTTTTTTAATCCAAAATCTTAAGATGCGTGAGTATGTGAGCGGAGTGAGTGCACATTTATAATTGAAGAGGGGTGACATTTTTTGTAAATACTCTAATGTATTTACTATTGGGAGGTCACTTTTACCTCATGTTACTCCAAAATAGATAATTAATGGGATTGAAGGATTATTTTTTCAATTCACACCTCCACCACATAATGAAACACATGTTTTAATCCTATTTTTCTATAACATATATGTTTCATTATTGTTACCGTTTTGGTTGTTCACTATGTTGACTAGCCTTTTTTACCCTATGTAATTTGTCATTTAAAAATAAAAGAAAATGCGTGTTATTAGGAACTTTTGACCAAATATTTATAAATATGATATCTAATTTAAAAAATAAAAATCCTTTCTGTGTTGAAAATTAATTTTCACACTAACGCACATAACGTGTAAAACTTTATCTTTAACCATACGAAACAGTGGGGACAATTTGTATATACCAATGATTCCAAAATTTATTGAAAATCAAAAATCACAAAACACAAATAAAATAATAAGTAAATCCTTATATAATAAACTAAAAACAATAAAATTCATATATTGACTCATCCACCACCCCAACCTCTCATATGACGGCCCCTCCTCCATGTTTTTGGTTGTTGTCATACCCCACCATCAACATGAGCCTCAATACACTCGTCAGATAAAATTATTTCCCTAAATGTTTTGGGATTCCTCTCTACGTCCATACTAATTCCCTACTATACTTTTCCATCTATATAGATATCCCCATGAGAGTTTCCAAACTCCTCATGAAACACCTCTTTGTTGCTGGACCTGTTTAATTTTGACATTATTCATTTAATTTGAATTTAAAAAATTTCATGGGGATGATGGAATTAAAATATATTACGTTCACAGATTTTTAACATTATATGTTCTTCTAAAAATTAATTAATGAAAACAATTCATTCGATTTAATTTACGTTTAATATTTTTTGTATCATTTATTTAATTTAATTTATAATTAAATAATTATTGTGTTTGCGTTTCATAAGAATAAAAGGTAATCATTTCATCTATAAAAATTTGTTATACATTATCATGATTAAAAACTCACTTATTTTTTAAAATTATATTTTTAACAAAAAATATGTTGTTTTTTACCAATCACAAATCATTATAGATATTAAAGGAAATGAAGTTTCCTTTTTTTATTTTTCATTACTTAACATATTATACACGTTACTATCATTAAAAAGTTCCCTAAAACATAAAAATAATATATGATAAAGTGATAAGGGTTGAAATATGTCCATTAAATGTGTGTTGGAAATCTTGGCATGTCATTTTGACTCTTATCTTCTTAGTTTAACCCCCGATAAATCAGTTTTTACCTTAACCACATTTATTAATTTGTTTTCTTTTTAGTATAAATTTTGGTAATAAAACTATGTTAACTTTATTATAAATTATAAATTATATTTATTCAAAATATTGAATCTATTTTACCCAATTCAGTACATAAAAGTAGAAAAATACTTTAAAATCAATCCTTCAAACACGATGATAAAGAGTGTTTTTAAACATAAAAATGTAAATTTTTTTACTAAGTTTATATATCACAATTAAATATAAAAATTATTCCAATGAAATAAATATAATTTATTGATATATAATTGAACTAATTTTACATTAATCATAAGAAAAAAATTTAATTTAACTTTTTATATAATGCAAAAAATTGCAAATTTCAATGAAAATTCATTATTTTTCACCACTCATCAAAAAATGATACTTTTCAGAAAAATACAAAAAAATCACCCTAATAGAATTTTGGTATTCTGATTTAAAATGTTATGTTTATTTTTTCAGATAAATTTTATAATATTGGTAAAATTTAATTTTAAATTATGTGCGCATATCGAGATTAAACCGCCTTTTAGAAAAATACAGTTTTTTCAGAAAATATCTATTTTCATTTAATCGATTCTTATTTTATTTATAATCGATAAAAAATAATAATTTACATAATATATTTGTTAATATTAATAAATTTTATTCCAATATCTATATGATATCAATTTTATTAAAAAATAATAGTTTAATAATATTTCACATTTCATTTAAACTCGGTGTTGTGTGTAATGAAAGCTAAACTTGATGTTGTGTGTAGTGAAAGATAAACATGGGGTTGTGTGTAACACTAGATAAAATCAGTTTTTCATATAATGAATGATATTGAAGAGATTTAATTTATTTATAAATAAATATATCATAATGTTTTGGGGTGTTATATTTACTTTAAATTTTGGTGTTGTGTGTCACATACGCTATCGAATACAACATTCTAATTTTAAAATCTTAGGGTGTTACATTCTCCCCACCTTAAATAAATCACATCATTACACGTTTAAAATTGATCTTAGTAATCAAAGGTTTCATATTTGGAAATAACATTACTTAAAAATCCACATCATTAAAAGGGTTAATAAAATATCTTCTTAATAAGATAAATTGGGATGTACAAGGGTTGTGTGGTATAACATATAACTGTGTTTCTATGTATGAGAACATTTGAGTTACATAAAGATTTGTACAAGTAATAAAAGAAAAGATATTTATAGTTAATAATGTACTTCATCTATCTCAATCATTTGTATGATCAAAGGAATGTGAAGGGTATTAAAACCATAAATATGTGATGGTTTTAAAGGCCATCGAGTTAATCAGATATGAGTGTAATATGATAACATTTTTGTTTCATGATCCTTTTCTTAAGGATGATGATTTATTTTACTATCAAAGAATACAAGGAAATATAATTTCTTGATACATTTCTAATTTATAAGAAAAATTTCATCCTTTGGTTTTGCATTAATCAATTTCTATTTCATCCCATACTCCATGAAATTAATATCCAAAAATGTATTTTTTTGGTCCTGAAGGAATAAAATAAAAAATAAATGTTTTTAAAATCTATAATATAATTATAATTCATTACTTTGATCACTATTTATTATTATGACAATATGGTTATCACAAGTCATCAAATATGTAAAAAAAATTATATGGTGATCTTATACATTAATATTTAAAACCTCATCCAATGTTGAACTTAAATCATTTCATAAATGGTAATACTTATTACCCTTCCAAAATATTAATATACAAAACTTTATAAATAAGGTTTTAAAATTTAAAAAATTAACTTATCATTAATCTCTCAAACCGTATGAAGTATATCATAGTCATCTCATGGAAAACATGTTAATATATTCATCATTTATTCTCTTCAAACAAGATAATATACTAAATTTCCATAAAAACTTATTGAAAACGTGAAATCTTCTTTATTACTTAAATGAAAGATATATTATTGGATATATTCATTAAATCCAAGAATTTTTTAAATTTATTCAATGATATCATAATCTACTTTGTCAAAAAAAATCTTTAATCCGTTCTAAGGTAGTCTATACTATTTAATTTACTTTATCCATATCAATATACTCTTTATCCCAAAATCATAATATCAACATCAAGAATAAATTAAGGGATATATTTTCTTCAATAATGTGTTTTACAAGAATTTAAAATTTCCACTTAATCATTTTACTTGGTCATTGGTAATGTTCAACATGTGATTTCAAATCCCTATTGAAAAAATTACTATAATATAATTCTTATAAGTATCGTACTTATTACAATTAAGAAATAATTGAAAAAAATACTCAAATGAGATAATTATTAAATCCAAAAACGATAACATGAATCATTAAAATTCATCTGTGGTAATAGTATAAGCTTTAACAAGATCCATTTGCTACTTTTGAGGTAAATTCCGTTGACAATGGAGCAATTTTTTATGCAGTGTCCCATATCTTTATTGTTGAATCATTGAACAATGAAAACATTTTTCTTTCAGTATAAATGTTGATCATGGTGTAATTTTTACCCACACCTAAAGAAAATTCATTTTCTTCTTAATCATGAACCATGGTGATTCCTTCCATAATTATAACATGTGGGAAAATCCTTCATTCTCTTCTTCCCATTATACATCTTTTTGTCTTTAATCCAATTATTCTCTTTCTTCCCTTAAAAGATATAACACTTATATAATTCATTATGATTCTTGTAAGAACATGATATTGTTTCCTCATATGATAAGAAGGTTTGGGGTACTATATTCCTTCTGAATATTGTCGTAATCCCATCAAAGAAACTATCATTATTACTTTTTGGATTATGTACATTGATATGGTTTCCATTCCTTCTTGTTGGAGACATTTCTATATGATGTGATACAATGTAATTGATCACATAATTATGAATCAAAATTTATAATCCATTAACTAGTGAAATATATAGCATAAGTTGTAACTTTTATCCATAGATAGTCTCATAATCATAAACATGGTCCCTTGGGGATATCATTATTTTCATAACCTTCATAATGGTGTGTAATCAAAATGACAATTATCCTAAGTGTATCCTCCAAGAGTGTAAAACTAGGTGTGAATTACTTCTCTTTTTTGTGCACCAGGTGATGATTGGGTCATGTATAATGTTTAATTTTTAGATTTATTAACCCTAGGTTAATTTGTGCTTGAACCACATCTTATTTTAGTATCCATACAGGGTCCTAATGCATGGAAAAGCCACATAATATATACCTTACCAAAACATTAGTGTTTTCTTCTATACTTATCATCAATGAATACCATATGGTTATGAAATGTAATTTATGTTTTCTTAAATCTTGTTCCCATGTATTCTACAAAACATAATTTAATAATAACAGTAGTGACCCTGACCCTGGTAGCATAGAATTGGTGTCAGCTTTATTACGTTGGAATAAGACATAATGAATCGTATCCTAAAGGTTCTAATAGTTCAATATTTTTGGTAAACTAGAAACATACTTTAGTATTCTATTAAATTTGAAAATAAAAAATATTACATAATATTTATCAATAATTACATTATTCCCACTATAATATCCCTTTATATCAAACATAGTACAGATCATAGATTCTTGAGAAAACAAATAAAATAATTTTGAGATCAAATAATCAGTAAGGGTTTAGTACAATGGAAGATATAATTAATTAATAACAATATTCAACATGGAATGGTAAATAACTGAACACATTTTTCATTTAAATAACACATCCATCAAGATAAGATAAGTTAGAATTAGTATGGAAATGTATGTAAAAGAAAACACATGTCATTTAATCAATAAAATGAGAATGTAATTCATCCATAGATAATATCATAGAGAAAATATCATGAATAATAATAATAAAAGAATTCTTAGAGAAGAAAGTGATTAATTATTAGACGCCATGTCACATGAACGTGATACCTCTACCACCAATACCTTTCACAATATGGTTTAAAACTATAGTTATAAACCCATTTAATTTTGATAACTGTTTTGTCTCATGAAACATATCGATGTATAGTGTTACAATATAATACCGAGACCCACCCGTCATTTTCTGTCTAAATCATTCCCCATATATTAAATTATTGATTTAATTCTTTAATCAATATGCCTTATCATTAAATATCTTTATTGAGGAAAGGATGCATATTTATCAATGTTTCAACAATTAAAAAAACAAATTTCAAAGTAAAAACATATTTATAAATGGTATAAGCTTTAGAAAATAATCAAAATAATCATGAAATAATATGAATATTTAATATAAATGTAATTTCCAATGAAAATTTATTAAAAGAAAGTGATTATTTCAAGATAAATTTAACAATCACCAAAGAAAGTGATACTGTTCAATAAATTTTACCACTTTGTAATTTTCAATTCAAATATACATGGATGAAATAATTCAAATTAAAAAACAAAATAACCTAATTTATGAATGAATCATGATAATACTTTTCAAATAAGAAGTATATACAACACAAAAAGGTCAATTTCTACATAATAAAAATTAAATCTAAATGGAATGTAAATTGAGATGAAATACATTACTTCACACTTCATTTTGATTAAATATTATTTAACCTCTTATATTGTTATTTTAAATATGTTATTATCTTACACTAGAACCATATTAATATTTATAATATCATTTAGGATCGTTTTAAAACATCTTATAATTTGTTCACTAATAATCTTTCTTATTTTCATGGTTTTCTGTGTTAATTTCCTTGTTTTCTTATACATTTTTTGACATTAATGATCTGGTTGTTGATCATATTACATAGTTTAATGATATATACAATAATTATAATTAATTGATTATCCTTTTTTTAAATAAATTTTAATTTTTGAAATCAATCACGAATTGTGATTATGAATAATGAAGTATTTTACAATCATAGAGTGGGAGGTCGTACCTACACATGAGTTCCATTTTCATTTTTCAATGATCATTATAATGAAGATGTAAGTAATAATTTATCATCCATATTAATAATAATATCATATATATCATGTTATTTATTTAAATATACTAATATATATTTATATCATCATGGTGGTGTGGTGATGAAAAGAGGGTCATATCACTTCGTGAAGGTAGTAGTCCTCATGTACATGAATGATGTTATCATCATTAATTGAGTTAAAAGGTATGAAATAGTATCACCTTTTATAATGATAAATATTTCATGAATAACATAAATATTTAATTTATTTAACATATATTTTTTTACTCTTACATTATTACATTCCATATAATGCATTTTTGAAAGATGAATCACATAGCTTCCTGAGGTGGTAGTCCATTTTACACATGAGCGAAGTTATCATGTCTCCTATAGAATGGGATGTAAAATTTACATATGATATAGTGACTCCATATAAATAAATATTTTATAATTTTCATTTATATTTATATAATTTATATTTATCATCATACTCAACCATGAAAAGTTTAAATAGAAGAATAAATGACATTGGTTTGCAAGAAGGCAGTCCACGATACACATGAACAATGATTTTGTTATCCATTTAATGAAAGTGGCAATGTGTGTTGGTTATTACCTTATTATAATAATATCCCATTATATTTAAGATACTTATGTTATTATACCATCATGATTTAATAATAATTGAATTAGGTGGAAGAAGAAATAAAATAAAATCACTCGTTGATGAAAAATACGTCTTCTTTGGGTATCCTTCTTAAGATTTCACTAAAGTCTTCCTAGGTTGGATTTCATCCAAAAATAAGGCTTGAAGGATGAGGTTTGGGAAATAATAGAGTGATTTGGGATGGGCTTGGACAATCCAAATAGATTTAGATGTGTGAGTCTGTGAGTAGAGCGATTTCTCTTTTTTAGTTTTGGAGGGGTGCATTTTTTTGTAAATACTTAAAAGTATTCACTATTGGGATGTCACTATTTACTCATGTCCCTCAAGAATAGATAATTATGTTTTTTAAGGATTATATGATCAATCCAAAACTGTAATTAATAGTAGAACACATTTTTTAGAAATTTTATTCCTTAACATCTATGTTTCCTTATTTTTACCATTCTCATTTTTCTCTATTGTAACTTTTCTTTATCCAATGTAATTTACCCATTAAGAATATAATAAAATGAGCCTTATTAAATAATATGGACCCAATGATTCTATATATGAATTCTAATTTATAAAATAAAAATTATATGTCTTTTTAAAATTAATTTTAACAGAAGCACATGTAACATGGAAAAACACTACTTTAACCATAATCGTGCTTACTAAGTTTTTACTATTTTGGGGTGTCAATATAGTTATTATAAAAGAAAAAATTATCCATTAATGATCCATAGTTTATATTTATTAAAATTTAAAAATAATATGTCATAATATTGTATTTTTAGTAATTTTAAATCATTTATTATAATATCATTTATTTTAAAACACCATTAATTTCAATTTTGACATTATGCATTTAATTTGAATTTAGAAAAATATACAAACAATGATGGAATTTGAATATACTATGTTTACACCTGTGAAACATGATATATTGTTATAAAAAATTAATGTAACACAACAATTCATTCAATTTAATTCACTTTTAATATTTTTAGTATCATTTATTTTATTTACTTATTAAGTAAATAAATAGTATGTGAACACTTCTTACATATTTAACGTATTTATTTTTTACTAATAAATTAAAATAAAGTATAATGATAAAAAATATTTATATTTCAAAAGGATATTTATGTCTAAACATATGTTGTTTTTGTCTCTATCACAAAGAATTGTAGATATTAAAATCAATGAAGGTTCCATTTTTGTATTTTTCATTACGTAATTTTTCTTATCGGTCTCTGTAATGAAAAAGTGTTTGAAAACTTCATAAAAATAGAAAATAAGGTGATAAGTGTCTAAATATGGTCATAAATGGTTAGGATAAGTTGGTTTGTCATTTTAACTCTTATCTTCTTAGTTTAACCCCTTGGTAAATCAGTTGTTACCTTAATGATGTTAATTAATTTTTCCATTTTCACAATTCATTAGGTAAAAAATTATGTATTCCTTATTAGACATTATAAATTATGATTCTTATAAATATGTAATCAATTTATACAAATTCAATTCAAATAAGTGGAAAATATTAATTTAAAATTATGATTGCAGACGCGATGATAAAGTGGGTTTCTAAAATTAAAATTTTCTAAAGTTTACTATGATTTTGTATCAAAATTCATTATTAAAATCATTAAAATAACTTTAATTGGATTGATTGATATAAAATTGAACTAATTTTAATTTAAAATCAATTAAAAATACAATTTAATTTTTTAAATTATTTAAACGAAAAGTATTTTATAAATTAAAATTCAGTATTCTTCACTATTCATAAAAAATGAAACTATTCAGGAAAATCTCAAAATGTCAACCTAAGTTACTTTTTTTATTTTTTTTAAAAAATGAATTTTTTTATCAAATAAATTTACTGAATGCGATAATAATTAATTTGATATTATGTGTGAAAAATGAAATTATACCACCTTTTAAAAAAATACAATTTTTCAAAAAACATTTATCTTCATTTTAAATTATTGTTATTCTATTTTTAAATCATAGATAACTATATTTTTTATAATTTAGATATTACTATTCATACCCACCATTTCAATGACTTGGAGATATCTATTATATTAATTAATAATATTTTAATAATATTTCACATTTTTTTTAAACTCGATGTTGCATATGGCTTAAGTTAAAATCAGTGTTTCCTATAATGCAAGTTAAACTCGGAATTGCATGTAACACTACATAAACTTAGTGTTGCATGTAATGAATGTTATTGAAAAGATATGATTTATTAAAAAATATATATTGTGAAGTCTTAATGTGTCATAGTTTCTTCTAAGCTTGGTTTTGTGCATCAAATACGATATTGAATAAAATGTTCTTATTTTAAAATCATTGTGTGTTACAAGATTAGGTCTTGTTTCATCACTTATATAATTATATACCCACCATACTCCTCAGCCTGGGCTACTAGAAAGGTTGCATGGATTGACTGCATGGTTATTCAATCTGTACGTCAACTATGCACTGGCCCATAAACCTTATAAAAACAGTGATAAACGTCAGAAAAACCCCATGAAGACATCCAATAAGAGGATACTCAAGTAAATTAGTCAAAACAAATAAATAAAAATAATGAGATGTTACAATTTTACCACCAAAAATCATTGGAGGTTTCTATAACTAAACTTGAAAATTATATTCACGTGATATTCGATGAGTATAAATGACAACATAAACAATGTAAGAGGAGAGAATAATTCTCGGAAGAAGAATCGATACACTAAAATATTGAAGAAGAAGAAATAGAGAATAGTCATCGAAGATTAATGTAGAAATTTGAGGAGGAAGATCATCATATAGAGTCCTTATAAATGATTATTTACTCATGTTAATCCTTAATTAGAGGTTTCATTTGTGGTTTGTTGATACAAGATTGTAACAAGTTGATGATAGAGTATTTTTTGAGTTTAGTTTTATACACCTTCTCAAGTTCGTTTTGATTATAAAGGGGGGGGGGGACTATGGGAATTGGATAATAACCCCATGTCACCAAGGGAATAGTTTTCTGAAAGGAAGAAAACATCATTAACAAACATAAGGGGTTATTCTTTTTCCTACATTGGCTAGTATCTTGAGGGAGAGGTGTAAAAAACTGCGAGACACCAAAACATGTGCTTTGGAGTCTGGTGTGAAAACTAATGTATATTATCTTTCTAAATAAAATTTTTAGCCTCACTGAATTATATACAATAATTACATTTTTTAGGATCTATTATTTCTTGAGATTGGGAGGATTATGAATAATTTTGAAAAAAAACTTTCTCACTGAAATATCATTTATTAATCAAAATACTTCTAGGAAAACTCGACCTCTACTCTAACTAAATTTGAATATTCAACATTTCCCTCCAGAATTACTATTACTCATCTTAAATCCATTTGAAAAACATTTCAAAACATGGGGTGAGAAAATGACTCAGTAAGGGGTTTTAAAAATCCAATTATCTATTTTTTGAAAATACTATAATTATATATTTTGAAATAATTTCTGTAATAACTAAAAACATTGTGCAAACCTAAATTTCATTTTTTCGTTGATAATTTATAAAGAGTTGTCAAAAAGAAAATATTTTTTTAGAGAATTTATTTTGTTCGAAGCCTTTTAAAATACTAAAACCATGTTAAAAAAACTAAGACATGAATAAATATATGAAATCATTTACAAAATATACATTAATAACTATTAATAATAATTTTTTATTTAAATGAATCTAGTTATTTTTCAAAAAAACACTATCCATTATTTGAAAATAAGCAGTGAGGAAACATAGAAAATTGAAGCCAGTATAGGGTCTACTAATCTTGGTTGAAAAAATCTATTGATTTTTCGATTTAATCCCGATTTCTCATCCAATTTAAAAATTCAAAGTGTTGAATATTTAATAAAATATTTTAGTGATTTCAAATTTCTACTAGGGTTTTTAATCATATAATAATAACCTTAAAAATTAATATATATATATATATATATATATATATATATATATATGGAAATTTTGTGTATACATACTTACATACATATATAGACGTATATATATATATTTATAGATACATTATAAATTAATATGAAGCAACCAAAAATTTTCATCATAAAAAGACGTATCGAGATAATAAGAAACCTATATGGAACTCCAAATCAGAATAAATAATGCAAGCTCATATAGTGCTAAAACCTCAATAACATTTGTGAAGAAACAAATTCATGATGATAAAATAATCAATGGTGAACATGTTTTAAATAAATTAAGAGGATGTGAGTTTCTAAAATTTTGCATTTTAAGCATGAAATAATAATTTCATTACTCTTAAACAAGAAAATTTCAAAATTAGTATTGATTTTTATTAAAATAAAAAATAAAAAATAATAACATTAAATTTCCTTCGAATTCCTAAATTATATAAGAAAACCCAAATCTCTTAAAGTGATATTTATATTTTTATAAACATAAATTATAAATTTTTACACATCAAACAATAACTTATTCCACACTACTCACTCGACCGACAACACTCGTTCCGTTGTTATTCCTCATGGTTTGACCATTATTGAAGACAAAACAATAGTCTAACCCTATAAGAAGATGAAGATGATGGCCACGAGCTTGCTAGGGGATGCTGATGTTAGGTTTTATATGGGACGACATTCATAGGTTTAACGAGCGTGGCAACATTGGGTCTGTGCCATCGACGCGAGCTGAAGATGACCACCCCCTCCACCATCTTGTTTGGTTTTCTTTTAATTTAACTTTAAAACAATCAATTTATTATATACACCCACACATATATACTATAATTATATTAAATATAATATCCTAACCATTTTTTAATAAAAATAATCTTAATCATTATTTTGAACATAGTATAATTTTCAGTGTTTGTTTTAGTGAAATAGAATTTATACTATAAGTATTATATCATCATTAAAATTTATATATATCCATTTATAGTATTATTCAGTTTTCCCTTCTTATATTCATTTCAATTTAAATCATATTATTTATATTTCCTAGTAAAAGTTACCTAATATCTGATTGTTGATATTTTTATATTATTTTATTATATCATTTTTATATATAGTCATTTTCGACTGATAACTTGTTTACTATAATATTTGTACCACCTAATAGATTCTATATTACAATTAATAATCTACTTGTATTTATCTTATATTTTCAATTTCAAATTAAATTAGATATTATTTTATTATTAAATTTCAGCATAAAAGTAATGAAATTACCTTATTTTTGTCTTCAACAAATATTTTTTTAGGCATTAATATTGATAGTCTTAAGCAAACCTTATTTTTCTTTTCAAATTTTCAATTAGCATTGAATACATATTAATATATATTCATTTTCAAGTATATTATGGTCTAAATTTGAATATCCTTTTTAATTTCATAAATTATATACCATTAAAATTTTCACCTTTCACAAAATGTTGTATTTTTATAATTGTCATTAATATTTCAAATAATTTCTATTTTATTAACAATTTATTTTTCTAAAAGAAACTCATATTTTCATATATAAAATAATAAATTTTGAAATGTGATCATATAACTCTTTTATTAAAAATCTTTTATTCAACTTATTTCATGGAATATAAATAAATAAGGACAAAGTAGTATATGAATATTTTAATTTAAATTATTCTTTAATTTATATGGAAATAATTAAATTTTTTATAATAGGTATTTCTTTCCAAAATATATTTTGTATTTTTTTATACATCATGTTCTTTAAAATTTATTCAAAATAAAATTTATATTCCATAAATGTCAGGGTGTTATATCCCCCCTCCAAATAAATTTTTTCCTCACAATATTAATTATCTAAATTAAATTTTTTTGTCTAATTGGGTAGTGATGAAGAATATTTGTTTTATAGTTATGAATTTAATGAGATTAACTAATGAATTTTTTTTTCAAAAGAGTGTTATACTGAATCCTAAATCCGGAATACCAAAACCCTAGAATGCCCAAATTAATCTCCCTTAGAATCACAAGGTCACTAAACATAATAATATCTTAAAATCAGGTCACATGAAACCTCAAAAAAAATTCTAATTCATAATTTATCATCAAGATCCTAATCACCAATTATTTCCCATCATTTTCTTTGATACCAACTTATACAGCCCAAACTCACACGCTTAAGTATGCTGCTAAAAATATTGTATATTTTTATAAATAAAATATTTTACATCACTAAAAAATATACAATCCTTAGATTTATAAGGATCTTGTTGGCCTATCGTATAAGAGGAATAGAAAAAGCATAAAAAAATTATTTCAATCAAAAATAGATATTTTTTATCAATATACTTCTTAGAAAATTTTATCTCTACCCCACTAAATTCGCATGTTCGAGACCCCTCTCCAGAATAACTCTAACCCATCTAAAATACATTTAATTTTTTTAAAACAACGGGGTAAACCAATGGCTTAGTAAGAGGTTTTAAAAAATTAATAAATTATTTTAAAAAATAATAGAAAACACTCTTCAAAAATAATTCCTTCAAAAACTAAAAATTATATTTCTGTTAAAACATTATTATAACATAAAATTTACTTTTCTATTAAAAACCATATAGAATTTTCAAAAAGAAAATAAATTTAATGAAAATTATTATTTTTAAAGAACAATAAAATACTAAAACCACTTCTCTTAATAACAAATAATTGAATAAATCCAATATATATCACGCAAATAAAACATTATTAACTATTAAAATGATTTCTTATTTAAAAAAATCCGATGTGTTTTCAAAAATAGACATCAAATGCTTACAAAAAAATATCCTGAGGAATCTTGGAACATTTATGGATAAATAGGGCCTATTCATCTAGGTGGAAAATGTCTCATATGGTTTGGATTCTATCCAAATTACCCATCATGTTTACAAAGTCCAAGAACCAAATTTTTAAGAAAACATTTTAGAGGTTTCTGTTTTCCACTAATGCTTTCAATCATACATTAAAAAATATAACAATGGATATATATATATATATATATATGTATATATTATGTTCTTATATATATACACACACATAATTAATGAATTTGATGAAACCAAAATTTAGGATAATATGACATTAGAATGAGATAATTTAAAACATACTTGGAACATCAAATTGAAATAAATAATACATGTCCATATGATATTAAAACCTCAATGATTTCCATAATGATATTGCATCATGAAGATATAATATTTCAATTGTAAAAATATTTTACATAACAAATAAGGAAAATAGTCTAAAAAACATTTTAAAAATGAAATGACAATTTCAAAACTCTTGATACACCAAATTTTAAAACGAATAGGGAGAAATTAATTAAAATAAAATATCAAAAAATAATAACATTAAATTTATTTTGTTCCAAAATAGTTGAAAGAAACAAAATCCTATAAGATAAAATATTATATTTTTTTTCAAAACATCAATTAAAACATTTTCACATGAAATGGATACTATGAAATAGTTAACCCATTGTAAATAGAGTTTAGAAAAAAAAATTAACACCTCACCTCTTTAAAAATATCTTCACCCTTATAAGAGGAGTTTTAGAAAATATAGGATGTGAATTTTGAAAATATTTTCCCTTCAGATAAATATTTTAAAAGTATAATATTTGAAGCATAAAGTTATAATATTATTACCCCAATCAATGGATGAGGGAGAAACAATGAAAACCTACCAAATTACATGTAGGGAGACTCGAAACCAAGTCTTCCCAAACACTGCCACAAGACACAACCACTAGGCCTGAAACATAATGTTATAATATTATTTTATAATTTGATATGGAATTTCCAATAACCTTAATTCTACTATAGAACTACATTTCAGTTCTCTCTATAAAATGCCCTAAACATTCTTTCTGCCTTCTGTCGCTTTCTCTCTGCAAAATGGGAAGATACATGTTTTATTTTATCATTGGTCCTAGAAAGGACTAATTGGATAAACTCCATGGGAATAAGGGATCCATTATATAATCCAATCCTCAGGAAAATCAGATTTTTTTAAAACTAGATATTTAGTAATGTGGGGTGACCTGAATATAGTGTCTAATTTGATTTCTTTTGTTTGACGTTCAAACAATTCTGTTGAACGATTAAATGTGTGGTCGTAACTTTTTCCTCCAGCACAATTATGTATGTACACTTTTGTCCAAAATAATCATTTGTGTGTGGCTCATACAATTGAAAATATGTACATATGTTTGTATAACAGGTGACCCCTCTACATCCGAAAGGTATTGAAGTACACAAAATGATGGAGATTCAATAGTTCGACCATAATTGGTTTTTTTGGAATTCCAAATCATTTAACCAAGATCGAACTTGATGCATCATTCCAACCTTACTCAAATATGAATATGATGGCAGCTATAAAATTGGTTGTGGAGGCTCCATATAGTCCTATGAAAAGCCTGTTGTAGTTCGAGCTAGGTAAGGAGAAAAATGTCGAAAACAAGATCAATGAGTTTGATGGGAAGGACATGGAATGTCATCATGCTAGGTCAGAAGGAATTATGGTGACAAGATCACTAGGGGAGGATGAAGATAGGCTTTAAAATCGATAGAATATATGAGTTTCATGAGTGTGACATTGGAAGGTATTCAACATCGGTATGAAGCCCTCTAGGTCACAAGTAAGTTTAATTTTTTTCTTGTATTATCTATCTTCAGGTTATAAAGGATTTTAGGAATTTATGTTGAGAATTTTGTGTATTATAGATAATAGGACAGGCTCGTAGTTTAGGTGCATATTTAGTAGTAAATAAGTGATAACCATGATGAATAGATATCTTCGTTTCAAGGGATATTTTCATAGTTTGAACATGATCTGTCTAACCATGCGAGTCTCTAGGAAAACCATACGATTGTTTTAGTTTGTTTCAAGTTATCTTCACATGACTTTCACATGTTTTTTCAAACTATGAATCTATTCCTTCAAAATCACATGACATAGTTTTCAAGGGAAAATATATAAATCATGGTTAGAGAATAGTTTTTCTAACTTTATGGCCTGATCATGTAACTCGATCCAAAATTCTAAAAATAGGAAATTACTTTGATGTCCTTGGAATATTTCAACTATAATCACTCATAATACATCATTAACATGAACCATCCCCACCATGAAACTCTAGAGAATTCTCTCCCTAATTCATGCTGATTATCAATTGATTTGGGTGGATCTCTTCCTGGACTGTTCTTATTTCATCTTGATTTATCCTCTTATCACATGATGTGTCATTGATCTCTATTCCCTTAGGCCCATTGAAACCAAATAAGTCTATTATTTCTAGATATAATGGGTTTTATGGGTAATGGATGGTGTTTTATGCAGATCTAAGCTTGCAAGGAATCGTTCAATTATTCTTCATTCATTAATTATGAAGGTGTTGATGTTTCCCCCCTTAGAGAGGTAAGTGTATCTTTCCACTGGATTATTTGTTGTGGAAACTTGATTGTTTTTCTTAAATCCCATTTTTTAGAAATTTAAAATTATTAGTTTGATGTTGTTCATTTGTAAATTGAGATCCATGATTTCACATGGTATTTTTTTTGAAATATACTATGTTTTAATGGAGGTTTTCTTTGAAATCAATTTTATGAACTTTGAGTGTTCAAAAAATTCCACATAGAATAATTGAAAACATTGGGCTTGGATTCAAATTCATGTAATGGTAAACATTGTAACATGGGGAATACCTTAGGATACATGTTTTTTAAGGACCTAGGATTCAAAATAATAGCTTTAGAACTTTGATTTTATGGTATTATTTTTTTATCTTATGAACAATGTTTATATTATTAGTAGACATTATATAGATACTTGTGCATTAAATGATCACTTGTTTTTATATGAATTAATTTCTCAATTATTTCATTGTTCTTAATCAAAAATCATTTACTTCAATTTTCTTCAGTATTGTAATATGAATTGTATTAAAAAGGAAAATTGTGGGTATATTTTATGAAGATTTATATTCATGGGAAATTCTTTGTAAATGTATTTTTGTTTTAAATATATAAGTAAATGATGAAAGATGATTGAATTCATATATATTTTTTATGGAATCCAACTAAGAATTCCCTCACACCTTATATATGCCATTAGGAATATATATAATTGGTTTTGAAAAAATTTGGTAAAGGGAAGGGAATCATTTACCTTGATGGATCCTCCTAGTCAACATCATATTCTGGTGGTTGTGGATAGTGGTCACTGATGTACACACAAAGAACTAAATTTAGATTATGGTTTGTTAGGTATTCTTGATGATAAGGCATTTTCCTTATTTTTCATCTTATTTTTTTAGACATCTACATAAAACATTGTTTTCAAATTTATATTCTCATATATATATTTAATTTGGTAATTCAAACATGTTTTGGAGATGTTTTGCGTAGAATCAATTCCAATGTTTCCTATATTGATAATCAGGTTCTTGTCACTAGTAGGTGGTGATTTAGAATATGCTTTTGGATTTATGGTGGGATGATTTGGGTAATGTGGTAGGTCAACCATGATATTTTCTTTAGAAACATGTAATGTTTCCAATACCGAGCTGGAAGTATGATAACAGTATCTTGGTATAGTTTTGTGTTTCAAGAAGACTAAAGTAGGACTATCAAAATTTGAGTATTAAGTATGGAAGGGTGCATTAGTAGTTAACTTATGTGTCTGATCTCGAGTTTCCATGGGTGGTTAGAGATGTCCAACAAGATTTCTATTTTTTTAGGGATATTTAGAAAAACCTAACTTTGGGGTTTTATTAGGTGAGCCAAAATATTTCCTCTATTGGTTACTAACAATTTAGCATATCATTCATTGAATCCATTGTTTCGTTAAATTATTGATGTTGAAGGGTCTTAATGTAGACTATTAAAGTTCATCTTCTGATTCATAAATTTATTTCAATTTTTAATCTGGTGTTGTCTCTTAGGACTAATAGAGAATCCCACATATAAGAGATCTTCAGACTCTAGGAGAGGAATTTGTAAGACAATTTACATAGGGGAATCCTATAGTAGACCATTTATTTATGGAAGAATTCCTAAAAAAATCTAAACACTATTTCATATGGATTTCATATAGCAAGAATAGATATTGGACCATGGTTTGGAACTTACCAAGTAGAATCTATAAATCTTCTATAGTTACCAACAAAACCAAGAACCTGAGGAGTGGATTCAATGGATTGAAGTAATTTTTGACTTCTTGAAGAAAAAAAGAGCTCAAAGTTGGGTTTCAACATGTACATGCTTGAAGGACCATGATAAAAATAGTGAGACTACTTTATAAAACAATATTTTATGAAAATCTTATCTGGATTACCTTCAAGAAGGTATTCAAACCACAGTTTTTCCCTAATTGTTGAGGGGGGGGGGGAGATTCATGAATTTGTTATTTTGGATCAAAGGGATTTTTTTTTACGTAGTATGCTACTCATTTTCATATGTTAGTTCTCTTATCATGCAAATACGCATCTAATTATTACCATATATATGGCAGGTTGACGATGGATTGGATTACTGATATTCAGATGATGTTGAATCTCATGTTCTTGTGGAGCTTTTCTGAGGTGGTTTACAATGAAACTAGGATTGTAGAAGACAAAATTATTATTATTGGACACAATTGAGTTTCAATAACCACATGATAAATATTAGACATTTCTTTTTTCTAGAAAATTAAATGTGGAGATCCACACAAGGGTAGTGACAGTGCTATAATGAAGATATAAGGATAGTTTTGTTTTGCTGGTATCTAGTGTGGTAGATATTGAAACACAAATTCATATTCTAGGATAAAACCTAAATTATTCCATTTATGTAACAATTCTATACATCTATAATGTTTTTTTATAAAATTACCTCATCTAGTGGGGTTGGATCCCCAGATGATGAAGGATATCTATCCTAGTATGATGTAATGGAAGGAGTTGGATATCACACTTATGATAAAGTGGATACTTATCCGGGAAGGAATTTTCAAGGTGGAGCTAAGGATCGTCATATTTAAATATTAGAGTATACACCAGATGATTATGATGTAGGGCCGACCACTGTGAAAGGTATAGTGTTTATTTCATAATATATAGTTCTATAATAGTTTGATTTTGGAATGTAACATTCCTATACATCAATTAAATTGATTTATACACTGGGTTTGTGTTTAAATATTATTACATTCATGATGGATCTTTCCACTTCAATGGTAAAGAGGAAAGAATATGGTTTTATATTTCCTAGGTTTTAGGTGATGATTGCCAACATAAAATTCATGTGGGACATCTTAATTCAAGTTTTTCATATTTGAAACTTTATATTTATACAAGATTAAAAGATTAGTTGTAAATCCCAAATCAAATATTATAATGTTTGAGTTCATTTTCTCTCTTACGATGAGGTCCCCTCATGTTTTTCTGGGTATGTGGGACATGAGATCAAGTAGAGTAGGGTATGTTGTTACTTTTTCATGAATGGTTTTATGCTAGTTGTTGGAGATGATTCTTAACATTGTTAACTAATGACTGAGTAGTACACTTCTAATAGTGGTGATTATGTACTGTTAAGTATTTCTTTTTGATTTTCCTAGGACACCACCCAAGAGGGTGGTTAATATCACTATTGACCAATACCGTAGGATGAGAACAACTTATATGCTATAATATTGAATGGAACCCACTAAGTTGAATAAGCATAATGTTAATCATAAGGATAATTAGGAAATTGGATTTATTCATCCTAGTGTGTCCTATTGGTATTTATAAATTAAATTTTCAATGAAGGAAGATTGAATCCTTCGGATTTGGGTTCATTACAAAAAGCTAAATCAGGTGACGTTTAAGAAAAACTACACATTGTCTGTGATTTATGACCTATTTGATAAACTCAAGGGACCCTGATGGTTTTCTAACATTGACTTGTGATCGAGCACTATTGGTTAAGATTCCAACTTCAAAAGGCCATAACTTTTAATCCAAGTGTCCATTTGGGCTCTACCATATATGAAATCAAAGTCTGCGATGAGCTCTTTGACTTGTTGACTAGGGAGACCTTGGTCACTATTTTTATTTGTCAAAAGATATCCAAAAAGAACCAAAAAATATGTTTTTAGATTGGGAACCCTAAATTGTTAACATTCGATGTATTTTTAACCACTTTTAATATGGTATTATTGGCCTCTTTTACTGGGGACTGAATTTATTTTAAAATATTACATTCATATTGATGTAATGGTTTTGTGTTTTTATCATTTTTTTAAAATGTAATTGTATTTATAGTCAAATATATAATAATAGATACATATTTATATTTTCACACATACAAAAAAAACATATTGTATATATTTATTTATATATATATATATATAAACGAATATATAATCATTTATATAAGTATATGGATTAAAAGGAGTTGGGATATTAGATAATGGTCTTAGCTTCAAAACTAGCTGGATGTAGGGCACATGTAGAAGGGTGGAATTATCTATGTTACTGATAAAGGGGGTGGGATGTGGTTTTAAAATGTGGGGTTGGAAGTGGTTCGAATAAAAAAATTATCCCCCTATATTAGTGGGGCCATTATTAGTGATTTATAGGGGTGTTAAAGGGGCCCTTTAATAGTGCTAAAAAAGCACTATAACGGTGGACATTAACAATACAAAAAAGTGATGTAAAATAACCCATTTATCAATGCTAAAAATGGATGATAAAGGACCCCTTTATCAGTGAATTTTTTTCACTGATAATTGGGCCCTGAATAGTGATTTTCCCTAGAATTGTGAATGTTGATCCATTAACATCACTCGCATTATCAGCACTGATAATGGCCTTATGAAAACACTCTTAAAGTATATATATGTAGTAGTGGTTGGGGGATTCTGGTTCACCACCCGAGCTGGAGGGGTTCAAATTGGAGGAAAAATCATGGAACAAATATTTAATCTCAAATGGAAAAATGTTAAATTCAAACATTTTAATGGAAACATGGGTTGGCTGCATGGTTAGCCAAACTATGAATTCCAATCTATCCATGATGGTTCATTACACATGGTCTCATGGAACTAACCACGCGATTTGGAAAACTGTGTGGTGCCCATAATCCAGACTCTTTCCAAGAGGAGGTCTATTCACACGGTTACCCTATCCAGGTGCACAGTCAGTACTAACAATGCGTAAACCATGTGATACACACTATTTGGCCTATTTTCCTTCTCCTTTCATGTCCTGAACCCTGGAAAAACCCCTAAAACATTTTAAACACTCAATAATCACTTCATTTGAAAAAAAATTCAATTTTAAAGTAAATTTGAACAAGAATGTACCTACAGGAATGGTCAGGATCTTACAACCTCTACACATTATAATGGATGATACTTGATCCACCCTTCCAAGACTAACTATGTCATCAAGATAAAAAAGGGTAGGAAATTATCCCACTTTCCTAACTTCATTTCCCATCTTACTTCTAAATAATGCCATGTAGTTAAAACAATCATAATAAATAATAAGTCCTACCCATAATTAATTTCCCCTATTTTGATACATAATCACAAAACCAATTCCACTCCAAGGATGCATCCACACAAACTCTTCATTACCAACATCAAACACAGTAGAGTATTTTGAGTAACATCACTGAACCACCACAACTAAGGACAATAAAATATCAATTCACTACCCTAGGAGATACAATTAGAGCACCTTCAGTCTTTTTCTCCCCACAACTCATGAACCAAATCACTTGGCACCATATCACATATCTTAAAAAATTCTAACGATGACGCAAGATCTCCATCACTAAAGCGGACCATAGATTATAACCACATTTGTAGACCTGCGTCGGTTCTCAACTATATTCCCAATGGAGCCACTCCATATCCAAACATACGGAGGATAACCAAAGAATAACCTTCATCTCAAGTTACTCAACCAATCGAAACCTAATCCAATACTCATTTAAAAAAGATAAAACACCAAGTTAATTTTAACTTCAGCCCGTCCAACCCGTCCAACCACTCACATAATCAATTGACCACATTCCCACTATAGTGGTCCCCACCATACACTATAAATTACAACTATCTCTGGGTGTTGGGAACCTCCGATATTAAAAAAGAGACTAAGAGATCCTCAACACAAATTTTGTAACACACCTTCTGTGTTTCCCTACTCATCATGCCCAAACATCGACAAGAACTCCACCAAACACCACCATTTAGATTTTACATCCAAAACACTTGGAGTGAACATGCATACACCATAAATTTGAAAGCTATGATAAACATGACATCTATAAACAGAGCCTTCATTTGTGAAACACAATTTACTATAAAAAATTAAACCATATGTGGCCTATACTTACCATTTCTATTCGTCTTACCATAAAATGTTAAACCATCCCTAAATGGTTTATCCCAAAACAATAATATTCCATTCATGAAATGATACACTTTTCATCTTCCTATGGTACCTTCTCAATTAAGATATTACACCATCATCTAAGACACCTATAGAATCTTTTCCTAACTTCGGATAAAACTCCACCATCAAGGAACCCATTACTCTCTAATCCATCATCATGCTCCTTAATACCCAACAACATTATGATCACAAGAACCTAAAAAATCCACACACCAACTAATAATTACTAGGTTCTCCCTAAAAACCCATTCTCATTTAAAAAAAACACATAAAATTCCAAAACAACCACAAAAGTTGGTTTAAAACACACCACATTCTCTCCATTTCCTCACAAGGTTGAGCTATCCCTAGCTGACACATATTATAATACCAAAATTTATTTTTATAATGTCACTTATTCACATGAGCAAGAATAATTCACTCTTAAAGTAATTCCATGGTCACCTAAACACACCTACGCGAGCCCATGGCTGATCTCTGATGAGGTTCTAACACCCAACCTCTGTTTGCATCAAATGATATAAAGGCTTATCCAACCCATAAACTACTCTAACATGAGTATCACAAATTTCTTTAAAAACCTCTTCAAGATCCAAGACATTTCTTGGATAGATTAACCACTATATCCAAGGCCCAATTGGATTTTCTTGAGGTTTCAAAACATGATCATCAAATATTTGTAATCCTATTTCCACTATATCAACTATATGGCATGGTGTACACATCAATTACTGACATACCACTACCCACCGTATGAGTATCATTGTCATCTCTTTTCTCTAGAAATTTAAATGACCACATATCATTCTTATATCATATGATAAACCACAAAAATTTGACATGTTTGTCCATATTTCTCAAGAGAAACAAAAAAATCCACCTGCTACTCATTCTCAGCTTCATAGAACGGCACCCTTGGAATTATTTGACAACTGGTCCATCCAAAGGACCTCTCACATAACAATTCAATGGTGTGCTCTCCACCATATTAATCTAAATATAACACCCCATGAGAGTATCCTTTATAAGATCTATATAAAAAGAATACACTTTTAGGTATCTTGGTGTAAATTCAAATATCTCTCAGCATACCTTGGATGATGTCATGATATTGTACATGATCATCACTAGATAAATGTATCCTAAGAATTAATAGATGAAAGTCACCAAAAACTATCCATCATCGATGTCACCTCCCACCATGAGGACATATTAAACTATTGAAAATCTTGTGCTTCATTGCTCACTAACATCTCATCAACACCCCACTCACCACAACTAGAATGGGATTTCCAACCTAAACTCACTACCATTTCATAACCATTTATTAGGCATTCATGACCCAATATCCCCTATGTAGACATCAACATTTCCCCACATGAGTTTTTCCAGCACAACCTTGGTGATTTACATAGAGACACAATGAACACCATACTAATAAAAAACCCAACTGTATTGCACATAACCATCGATTCCTACTGTAATGACACAGAAGAATGACATGAAGTTATCCTGAGCCACCAAGTCACCCATTCCCAGCAGCATCATGTCTAACAAACATAGGACCAAATCCAAATCTAATCAAATCCCTCAAGGTCTCAAACATTCCTTTGACCAAACACTGAACATGACTCAAGATCACATTATTCGTATATCACTTGATCTAGGACCACATTTCTACTAACTCATCTAACCAAGCCTCCTGACCAGTCAACCTCGTCGGCCTCAAGGTATTATCAACATCTCGCACAAAAACCAATCCACTCTTACAAAACTCCCAACCTCTTGAATACCCTTACTGTTGGTTTCAACTTATTAAAAAAATCATCCATACACACTTTGGTCACCCTTTTATTTTCCACCCAAAAGTCACATCGGGGACACTATTAATCATCATCAAAATATATGAATCAGACACCCAAATGATCAATACTTTTGAAACCAACCATACAACCAACTACAAGCACATAATAGCCTCATGGAGAAAGAAACCAAGGAAAAAATATTTTATTTTTCAATAAACTCAATGGAAGCAAACATACAACGATTCCACCTCTATAAGAACCACATGTTCTTTTCATTCCAATGCACCTACAGAACTCAAATATCTTCCCCTATGACTACACTTTGTTTTGAACGACTGCCAAATCATCACCACAACTTGTGGCACATATCAAAAACAGTTAACCATTTTCACTTACCCCTCTAGGATAAACTTGCACTTGGAATCACTTTTGGTGTGTCACTTCCAAAGTCCAAAATGTCAACATGTTCCATACACAACTACCAACTCCCTAAACTAGAGTCATGCCATGAAAATACCACAATCACACTCTCTAATCAATACATTTCAGACCGCAAATGATTTTCTTCTCACAGGTTGTAATCATTCCCCCAATACAAAAACACGTTATGTCAAATAATCCCCAGTGAACATTTACTCTAGGCTTCACACAAAGGATACCCATACACAAACATTGGAACTATAAGACAAATAGTCACTCTAGGGTCTAAAACATGACTCGCATGGTCAAGAACATACAATGGTTACCACACCCAAACTACTATACAACATCTGACAACTGAATTCCACAATACTACCATGGTCACAACAAAAATATATTTTTTATATACATCAAACCCCACAAAATCTCATGACCCATGACCAGGGTCATAAACTAGGGAACTTTAACTTCCCCAAAAAAATAAACAAGGATAGATCACACCTCTATGGATAACCATTCCCAATGCCCCTATAAGTTAAATCATTTCCTATTTCCCTTATTAATAAAAACGTACTATTTAAAACAAAAGGTTTCTCATTTCAAAAATTTTCCATTTCCAAAAACCAAGAATTTACACTTTCAAAACCATTATATTAACCCATAATTTTAAAAATTTAAGCTTTATTCAAATTATAATTTCAAAAAAAAAATCATTACTAATTATTTCAAAGAAATATCAACATGCTTAAATCATAGGAAAACATTAAACAAATAATATGTAATTCCAAAAGAATAATAAATGACCTGAAATATATGGATGACCTATCAATAATATGTGCCATACAAGCTGTATAAACTCACACACCCTCTCATTTCATGATGGGAAAAGATATAAAACCTCATAAATCAATAAAATTACATCCATGTGCAAAAGCCATGTTGGAAGTATAAATCATCTATTAAAGAAAAAAACATCAATTCTATCCCATGGGATCTTGGGTATTGCCTTATGCATGGGGTTGTGGGTACCTAGGTACAAGAACATTACCAAAAACTAAAAATATCCTAGTCTCTTATCTACCATTACCAAATAGTAAAAAAAATGCACCACCCTATGTTACCCCTTTGTAACATTCCTGAAAAAGGAGTGAATATATTTGGTGGTCTGATTCAGGTCATCGCATGATGTTAGGTGTTCCTCTTCAAATTCCAGAGGCTATCAACTAGAATCGTGGGTCTAGAAGAATATATTACGGAGACTATACCAGCTTATCAGAGTAATATCATAGTAAAAATAATATCAGTTGATAAAATAATCAATCTGAACCATAAATGGAAAACATACAATAAAGGCCCATAAGTAATCATTTAACAGATGATATAGAACATGGTGCATACAATATATGTCTGGCAGTCATGAAAATAGATTCCTAAAACTAAAACTACCTAAAGACCTCAAACATAGACCAAATTCCTAACATGGTCTTGATATACCATGCTCCAACCAAGGAACAAATTCACGAAACAAACAACAGGTTCATATCCTGAACAAGTACATGAAGGAAAGTATAATTTTCTTTGGTACCCATGTTCCATGGAAACATAACCATGGAGTTAGTACAGCTCAGCAAGCCACCATAAATGGTGTTTAAAGACAGAACCAATCTATACTGTAGTGTATAAAGGTATGCAAGGCTTAATAAATAAAAAATAAAATAGAAGAAATATAGATATGACACAAAAAAGAAGCTATCAAGTAAACATTTTATTCTATATGTTCTTAAGGGTAATCCAACTCATGGAGCTGGCTTTGGGAATGTCGGGTGACTAAATAATAGCATAAATAGTAACACATTTTTAATTCACAATGGGGAATTAACTATTCATGATTTATCATCCTACCCTGGAGCCTATGTTTGTTAATAAAGCCATGTATACATGTTTGGGAAGTATAGATCCCCAATAAGGCATCCAAAACCATTCCATTTACTTATGTTGGGAAGCATAGAGCATCAGTCTAACATCCCAACTTAACAATAAATAACACTAACCTTTAATGCTCGACTAAGTTGTTCATATCCCATGTATTTGTAAGGGAAATAGAGCCAAAGTCTGACTCCCTAACCCATGAATTATATGGTTGGGGTTTAGAGCCTTAGTATATCCAGACCCATGGGTGTAAAGCCTCATGCCCAATACCCCACATACAACCAATTCATCTGTTCTTGATTTTTAACCAATTAAAAAATGTACCATTTAAATTCCATAACTCAATTATCACAATATAAGAAACACCCCCTTATGCCTTATTATCCACTAGACAACAAATAAAATAAACTTCAAATAAAAATTCACTAATAAAAAATAGATCAAATTACTCATTTAAAATGATCTTGAATCCACTAATTAAATCACGGGACTTCCCCTTTGAACAAAACTAAAACATTCCCATAGGACTTCATTTTCATTATCAAACAGTCATTAAGATTTTTTCAGAAGAATGGACCCCCACCATTTGAAATCATCATTTGAAATCCATTATGAAGAACCTATTTTCAAAACATTTTGAGATCAAATCCTCATTTCAAAACATTAATCACATTCAAAACATCAATTCCCTCCTTGAAAGCCATAACTGAGTCAAAAACCAAACACAACATTTAAATCCTTTAAAAAACCCCGTGGTCACTTACTAAGTTGACATGTAAGAATCCTGGTTATTCTACTAACAAAGTATGCATACCCAAATATAATTCAGAACCCATTAATTTCTATAAATACATTTTCTCAACATGTACCAACTCATTTCACTATTTTCACTGGATTATCGTACCCCATGGGTAGCCAATGGTTTTGTCTTACATCAAAATGGAACCCAATGGGGTTTGTGAAGGGTTTCACACCACAATATAAGGCCCAAATTACAATCTATAGTCAAGTACATTTAAACCCATCAAGTTAGTACATTGTCTCAACTACATACACATATATAACAGTGAGAATATTGTAAAAATATTTAAGACAACCTACCTTATTCCCATAGGTGATTACTCCCCCAACTGCAACTCTTGTTTCAAACTAAAATACCCATTAAATCCCCAATATAGAATCTGATGGAAAAGTGGTGATTTTAAGGATAATAAAGGAGAGAAAACCACATAGAATCCTATTATAGAAAATGGAAAGAAACATAGTCAAATATTTACTCCAAGCTTTCATTCACACTAAATAGGACTCCGAACACCTATGAATTGAAGGAGAATCAACCAAAGAAGATTAGTGGGGTTCAGGTTTTTCACCAAATATGGAGGGGGTGAATGGGGGGAATAATAAAGCCAGAAAAGTTTAATCCCAATATGAGAAATGAGAAAGTACCAATTTTTAGGGGTTGTATGGTTTGGCTGCACGGTTGACCAAACATTTCGGAAACTGTTCGACTCCCTCTATCCCAGAGGGGGCAAGCCACACAAACTCTTTGAAGCACCCATATAGTTTAGAATGGTTTGTGGAGCTTGTGCTCTATCCTTTATCTGAGATGAGGTCTATGTGCATGGTTTATCTATCCAGGCACATGGTTAGTACTAACCATCTCCCAACCATGTGGTACACACTATTTGGCATATTTTCCTTCTCCTTTATCATCCCGATCCCCTAAGACACCCCCAAAACTCCTCATATACCCTAGAATCACCTTTATAGCCAAATATATAGAATTTTGACCAAAATTTATTTAAGATCATATCACCAAGAAATGTAAGGATCTCACATTACACATCCCTGTTTACAATAAATATTCCTTAATTTGGTTCCACATACAAACTTCTAGAATCATTCCTCTCAATTGATATGTTTATTTATATGGAAAAATTTTCTCATAGAAACCTAACAATTTACCATTTGAGGAACAGTTTCTCATATTTTATAGCATATATTTTGATCACTTTAGTATTCCATATTCCATTAATCCTAAAACAACAATCGAATACTCTCTATTCATTTATTATTATTCACCCATTCCACAATAAGGAAAAACACCACCTCAAACTCTCTAGGATTATTACTATCGTTAACAAATCAAAGGAATTATTAATTCTTTCTATATTTTTTTACACCAACACCCATTTTTATATGAAACTATAGATAAATTAATACATTAGTTTAATTCCTTTTGTTCATACGTGAAACATGTGATTCTTAAAAATATTATTTTCACATCGATTATCTTATCATAACACTTAATTATATTTATTACTTAGTAACTCCTCTAATTAAACCTCCAACCATATAATCAACTTACAAACATTCTTTTGTCACAAAATACTAAGATTTAATGGTTGATAGTGGAACTAAAATTAATGCCTTAGTATCAAACTAATGGAATTTATTCCATTGGTAAGAACATATCCAATTATGAACCATCAATTCCTTTCATTCACCCGATGTCCATATCAACACAGTATTATAATTGATAATTAGTTCAAAAAAATGGCTAGTTGGTTCAGAATATTGATATTCTAAAGTATAACATTTTTTGCTTCTGGATACACCTTCAATGGATTTTTCCATGAATCTACAAACAACTCAGACTAATAGAGTAGTGTAAACCCAATATAAATCATGACATACATAAAAATTATATATTTTGATACAAAAGGAAGATTTTCCATTAACATATACTCATATTTAATTTATGTTTATTTTTCTATTTGGATAATTTAATATTAATGGCTAATGGATTTGGGATATATTTGGATATATGAAGGCCTAACATTTCCACCATCTTCCAAAAGTAGTCTAACTGATAAAAACATCAATTTTCTATGCTAATAGTCCCTCCATACCCTCTGTCTCTAAATCTATTTTTCTTCCCTGAGAGCCATATTCTCAAATCTTGTAGATAACTACCCTTTAATATCTTTAATTAATTTCATTTAGGAATATTCTTAGAAAATTGTCTTCATATAAAAGATAAGCATAATGAATCTCACGTCATTAAAAAACTCTTTTTAGTATGAATGATTGACATTATAGAAAATGAAATTCTTTTCTTCCATAAAGTAATGAATCATATTGTTCTATAGTGATGGTGCATGATTCAGAATAAAAATAATCTAGTTATGATTGTACACAAGATAACGTATAGATTCTCTGAATTCATATAGTTCCTCCATGGATATTTATATTTATAATTATCTTTTTTAGGCCATTATTCTAGAGTCCAAATTTAAAGTCTTTGTATCCAAAACCTAGAATGTTACATTCTTAGGACTTTTCTTTAAATTATTCACCATTTATAGAATAAATAAGGAAATTGGTAATAAACCCAAATTCATTGAGGTTAGACACATTTAATATTTTTTTCAAGTTTACATTTCTTCCAAGTTACCCTTACCCACTGGTTCAATTAGACTATTATTTGTGTGTTTATAATATCCCTAAAACCAAATTGTATAATCTAGTGATAATAGCATAACAATCACACTTATTTATTTGATAATGATATACATGAAAAAATGTAATCCTTCTAAAATGTGAAATATAAATAGTAAATATTAGATCACTTACATATCCATGAACCTTTTTTGTTTAGTGTTTAGGTAATTCGGATAAACTCTTATATAAAAACCTGGGTACATACTAAAACGGTTCATAAAAATCTATAACATCTCTCACTATGCTATTCATATAAAGTAACCTTTTAAGGCATACCATACGTAAAACATTTCTTCAAAATATAAGGAAAATGAAACGTAAGAATGGTGAGATTAAATCCTCATAAGATGTAATCATAAGCATTAATAATTGAATTTCATTAGTGAAATAGGGAAGGAATAATTGTATAATAAAAAACCATCGTGAATTTGTGTAACATAAGATATTTCAAATCCATACAAATTTTGATCATTAAACATGTGACATGTCATAAACCTTAAAAAAATAAAGATTTATAATAATCATGAGCCATGTGAAGTCAATCTTGATCAAAGGAAACATTAAAACCTTATAGGATCCATAAATAAAATACATTGGTATCTTAGAAGATCATATTCATTAACCATGATTGAAATTACTATATGAAAATCAAATACATTAGAGATACCTCCATTGTTAACTACCTCTATATTTTCATTAAATATAATGAACACTACCCAATTCAATGGAGATCTATATTAGGATCACCCATTCACATAAGCTGTATCTGGATCACATGTTCATATATGATGTATCAATATAATTTGTTTGTATAAGCTATGTCAGGATCACATATTCATATAAACTATATAAGGATTACCCATCATTATTAATAATGGGATTATATTATTCATGAATAGAAAAATTCCATGATTTTTTTTCACTATCACTATTTTAATAATAGCATGAATTCATTTAAGACATGATTTGCTCATGGAATGGATACATGATTCACGAAAATCTCTTTAAAATAATCATAATATATCTAGATAAATAATAAGTATAGTGTTAATACAAATAAAATCCTCTATTATCCTAATTAAAATAATTTTTTGTTCTTGTTGATAAATTTATATACCAAATAAAATTTCATTTAAAAAACTCATAATGAAAATACCATTTAAACTATGAAAATCAGTTTAAAATAATAAAATTTTCCTAAATATTATGAGAAAATTTTTCTATAAATGAAGTCATGGATCTGTTAAAGTGTTCTTCAAATATTTTATTTTTCATGATGGTGGGAAATTATTTTCATGTTTTAATCATTAAAAAATACATATTCACACCATTAATAAAAGTAAATTGATTACAAAATAAAAATAAGATGCTTTTTAAACATTTTTTATAAAGTAAAACATGTGTTCAAATAATTTAATCAATTATTTATTATATTTATTTTTTTGAAAACATTTTTAGAAAACATGGATATTTAAGAAATAGGATTTCCAACCGGAGGAGGAGAAATTATATTGAATTTTATTTAAAAACATTTCTAAAATATTTCGAGTAATGAAAAGGAAAAAGTGATACATAAACATAAAAACTAAAAAATTAACCAAAATAGGATAAAAATAATTCATTTTTCATATAAGTTTTATATTATGTCTTCAATATAAATTCAAGAATTTGCAATCCCGATTAAAATGGGACTGAAACATAAAGCCGCTAACACTTTAGTAACTTTTGAATCATATTACCAGTGAAATAATAAAATCAAATGAATCTTTAAATATCACTGAAATTAGGATAATCATGATATATCATGTAAAAGTTTAATATATAAACTTCATAAAATAATATAGGTTCAAAATGTACACTCGTATCATAAATAAATAGAATTTGAAATGAATAGCCCCTAAAAAGACCATATATTTGAATTGAGAATTAATTAAAGGAGTGTTTATATGTAACTTATTTAAATCCAAAATAAGGTTAAGTTTAAATAAAAACTATATAAAATAAATTAAATTATATATATAATATTCACATAATTCTGTCAATGTAAATGTTATATAACCTAATGACAGGAAATTTAGTTTGTAAACCCTTATCACTTGTTACCAATCTAGTAAAATTATCTTAGATGAAATAATTTGATTTGAAAGATAGTTATACTATGAATAAAAGAGAAACCATGATATAAAATTTAATGGGAAAACCTATAAACAATATAAAATAAATTATGCTCATAACATTAAAATAACTCTCAATGAATGGAAATTGGGATGAAATCTCTTACCACAAGTCCAAAAATTCGACGCATATCCTTTAAATCATATATAATAAAATTATATTAAAAATTTATTTATTTTGGAATATTTTTTATGTTTATTAAATTATCAATAAAACATTTTTTAATTTATTTAAATGAAACATTTAATTACTTAATTTATGGATTATACTTCATGTATTTTGAGGGAGTTTGATTCATAATTTCCAAACAAAAACGGTATGTTGACTATGGTGAAAGTTGTAATTGTGAAATCATATAAAAGTTATAATAATGAAATAATTATCACTTATATTTATAATTTATAATTTAAAAATGACCATGAAATATGGTTTTGAAAAATGTATCATCATATAGCCATGGAGACAGTAATCCATACGTATGCATGAGTAACATTTCTTTTTATGAAAGAAGATGATATAAAGAAGGTCAGTAATATTTTTTATTTATATAACAGTAATTGTATTTTAAATATAATATTATTTATTTAAATACAGTTATACATAATTTCCAGGTGATGTGGTGATGAAAACTGGATCACATCCTTTCCTGGTGGTGGTTATTTACAAGTACACACGAATGAAGTTTTCACTTTTCAATGGATGGAAAGGTTAGAAAATGGACCTCATGTTATATTTATATAATGATAATTATGTCATTAATATCATAAAAATACATTAATTCCATCATTATAACCATCCATGAGTAGTGGTTTTGGAAAAATATTTCAATCGATTTGTTAGGTCGAAGTTTGCCGTATACACAAAAGATGGATTCATTTTTTATTTTGTGGAATAAGAAGATAGATATAGGTAATTTAATTAACCTGAAAAAATATTAGTGTCCTTAATATTCCTGTGTTATTATTTATTCATGTTTAAATAATATTTTAAGTAGGTAAAATACTAAATTAAACTGAAACATTCGGTTAAAAGATATACATCTTCTTTGGAAAACCTCTATTTATTTACACCTTAATCCCACTAGGGTTGGAATTATACCAAAAAATTTGACATATAGAACATGGATATGGATTTTATAAAGGGATTTATGTAGGGATATTCCAACCTAATGTTCGCAGAATATGTGAGAAAGAGAGGAGACGAGGTGACCTTTTATATGTGAGGGGAGAAAAATCTTTGAATTGCATGAATTAGTAAATTAATATAGATTAATTATCATAAAGAAATAACAATAAATTGGAATAATTAGAATATTGGATGACTTGGAGTGAAAATTCTATCATATAATAATTTTTTTGCATGTTTATATAATTTTTTACAATTATATCTTTGATCTAACCCCACGTTGACCCATTTGATAATTACAGTGATATGGTTTTTTCAATCTGAAGAGGTCAAGAAATTAATTATAACAAAACAAATTTTGACACCCCAATATTTTATGATATATTTCATCTGAAATAAATTTAATTTCATTGATAGTTATGGTACACACTACCAGGAGTATTAGTGAATTATAATATACTATTCAATTATAACATATCCATTTGATTGGTGAGTATAAAAAAGATAAACTGAATTATGAAAAAATAAGGTTTACATATTTATAAGGGAATTAGTTTTTTATAAATTAATTATATAAGAAAACAAAAAACCTCTAAAAATAAAGAAGATGTTTCTTTTGAAATTTTTTTTTGTATGCGCGCAATGTGTTTTTATTATAATAAATTAAATTTATCACTATTAGTGAATTATTTTAATGAATTGTATATACTATATTTAAAATAAAAAAATGTAACACACATGTGATGTTTTTTTCTAGGAATGACATAGGAATAAATCATGTTTATGCTTAAAATTTATTTTTCTAAAAATTAGTTTCTGTCTCATTTTACGTTGTAATTTTTTAATGAGTTTATGATAACAATAGTAAATAAATTATAAAAAATGAATTAAATATTTTTAATTTGGGGGTCCAAATTTGGTAAGTAGGGCCCTTTTATTTTTATGCATTAAGAATTTTAACTACGGTAAAATTTACCACAACAATAATGGTTATATCGAGTTAACATAGTTTAAAATTAAATGTTATTGTCATAATTTTTAAAATTAGTTAATTTTTGATAAATATGAGTGGAAAAGTTTCACCCTATAATATACCTTTAATTTTTTAAGAGGCACTTCTATATGAAAAAACTATATAATATTTATTGTAAAGAAAAATACAAAATGTCTATCTCTTAATTTTAAATTTCTCTTTTGTGTTCACATTGTGAAAAATGAATTTTGTGAATAAATATTAGTTTTTAATTTTGATAATAATGGAATATTTTTAAATGTTGTAAATTTTTATGATTTTTATTAATTATATTTACCATAAATTCTTAAGAAAAAAAGACATGATGTTTATTCAATTAATAAAAAAATTAACATTAAAAAGAATAAAAGTAAAGAAGTTTAAGTGAACTATAGTGTTACAGAAGTTTTTTAGATACACATTACATACTTAGGTTGCGTTAAAAGTATCGTATTCTAATTCTAAATTTTTATTGGGGTCTTTAAAATGAAAATAAATGAATAGTTCCAAAATTAACATTGATAATATTTTATAACAAACCTATCCAAATTTTGTATTTTGATCCTATTTTTACAACATAATACCTTATAATTTAATATATATGATTTTTTTGGTTATTTAGAAGGAGAATTGAATTTTATATTTTAGAATTTTAAAATATTTCTTGAATTACCCTCCCATAACTTTTAAATGGGAACCCCTCCTTTCTCGTCTTTAAAAAAATTTGAGCCTTGTGACTCAACCAAAACATATAAAATTATCATATAAACATCAATATACACATTCTGTATATAATTTAATTCCCAAAATACCAATCTTATAATTTACCAGAAAGCGCCTTGATTTATTTTCAGATAAAATTTAAATAGATTGTAATAAAGAAATATTTATGGAACATATATGTTATATGTAACATAAAAAATTATTCTATAAAGTGTAAATATTATTTTCATTTCTTTCATTCCATCCATCAAAAAAATTAAAACAGTGATAATGCATATGTATGACCTACCTTCTCTATGAATTTAGTCATTCATTTTTCTATTTATAACTTTTATGGATGAATCTCTATGTATATATATATATTATGAATACGTGTATAATTTATCTAATTAATAACATTATATATATCTTGAAACCATGATCAATGTAAAATGGCCAGTACATATTTATTAAAATTCTCTTAAAGAACAAAATAGTTAACACCTAGAAATGATGATTTATAAAAGGAATAATTAGTAAATGGGTGAGAAATAATAAAAGTGGAATATATATGTTATTATAAGAATATTCATGAATCTTATATATATGATTAAAATTATATATTTATTATAATTTTTGTTAGATCACATTCTAGGAAATTAAAACTTAAGGTAATGCTTTTATTTTATATTCTCATTTTTATTGAGATTTTTTTATGATTTTGATCTTCGTGATTAAATTTCATTTTCTAACTCTCAATAATATGACAAATATTTATTATCCTCTAGTAATTTATATTTAAGTAATGTTTCCATTCATATTTTTTTATTTAAGTAATCAAGAGACCTAATGAATGTATTTATGAAAAGTTAACATTATCTCTCTCTTTGATCAATTTTTTTATATCATGTTCATGTTTTCCTTAATATATTTGCTAGAATATTTTACTGTACTTATATGATTATCTAAAGTCACTTCAAAATATTTGTTAATTTAAAAAAAAAATTAAAAGTAATCATTTTTCCTTTTTCTGAATGGGGTACTTTTTGGATTTTTATAGAAAATGTACAGGAGATATTTATTATAACATACACACCATTAAAAAAATTTCCACCTATCATAAATACTTTTTGATTTGAAGATACCACTACAATTTTCCATGGTTATTTTAAAATAAAATCATTCACAGAGTAGTTATGATTTTATTTATTTCCAATAAGTTATTTCAAACTGAAAATGTTATTTTTCTCAATAAATGTTCCAACTGATTTTAATGGTATTTTCATAAATGATGACATCCATTGATGTCACCGGAGTATTACTATTAATATCATCTAATGAAACAATCAATATTTTTATGTGTGGATTATGATTATTATGACAAAGTTTTCATTAAAAAATTAGTTTTTTCATAGGTTATTCTTTGGAGAATTGATGAAATGTTTATCAAACCCATTTCATTTCATTGGGTTCACAACAAAAAAATGGCTCATACCAACATAAATTTATTGACAGATAATGTATCTGTTGGTAAAAATGATCATTTTCTAAAGATATTATATTTTATTGGTATTAATTTTTAATACCAACACTGACTATTCCCAATATATTTATTTATTGGTATTTGTTGTTCAGTACCAACATATCGTTAAATAACTATTGAATCTATTGGTTTATCATACTAATACCAAAAAAAAATTTAATGACACATGAATCTGTTATTAATAATAACTATTACCTACAAATCGTTTTCTGTCTATAAAAAATGTTATAATAAACTATACAATGACAAAAAAAAAGATTTTATCTATAATCTATTATCAAAAACAAAGTGTGTGTATATATATATATTATTTTTACGACCAAAGTAATTTTTTCCCAGGGTTTTATTAAAAACATATCTTAACTAATTGCAGTTTTCTTATTTCTTAAACTATTATATGTTTTTATATTTTACAATACTATTTATTCAATTTTCTATAAATATTAACTAGTTTTATCTTTTTCAATATTATTTAATTAATAAAAATCTAAAGAATTTTTAAAAAAACACAACCCCAATCCCCCAATCCTCTTGTCTTCCCCCAACTTTCCCCCACCGCCCCGCCTTGCCTCCCGCCTCGCCTCATATCACCATCACATACACCAATCCTCTTGTCTTCCTTACACCACTGTTTTCCACACATATTCGTATCTTACCACCTCTATACTGGTGAAATCTTCCTACCTTCAAAGACCTGGTTCCTCACCATTCTCCCCAGTAAAGGATCTCTCTCCCATTGCTTTCGACTTCTTTCTCATTTCTATCTTCACTCTCATTTGTTGATGCATTCTTCTTCTTGAAAGTGACACTATGCAGGATCAATCTAGTGTGCCGATTAAGAGGTTTTTTGGATTATATTGGTATTTTATTTTTAGGGTTTCTTCCCCTTCATTTCGTATCAACTCTCGACTAGATTTGATCTTAGCTTTATCTTTTTTTATAGGATGGGATCGAAGCCTCAATTTATTATCAAAGAAAATACATATTTAGTGTGGGTAGAGAGAGACCTATTATATAGCGTGAAGGCCTATGGCCTAATGTCCTGAATAGAATGCTTGAAAGCCCTTTTTTGGACTAAAGGACCCCTCGGTGAACAAAAATGCTACAGTACCCAGACTTCTACAGTACCCGCTATAGTTTAGTAGCCTCTACAGTACTTCCTACAGTTTCATCTGCCACTTTAGTGTTGCGTCTTCTATAATTAATAGAAATTATTCCCTGCTTGGATTTCATCTTATGTCTTTTGGATGCCATGCGGGATCTTGTACCACAAGGGTACAAGCTCATTGGCATTAATCTTCCATTTCTATATTTCCCATCATGGTTTTTCGATTTATGACTCAACCAGCTTCGATACCCCTGTCATTAAGTGTGTCTTTAGATATCATCTATGGCGGACCTGCTATGTCCTGAAGATGGCCCTCTGAGCCTAGGGTGGTGTTGGTCTACCCATCTTGATGCAACAAGAATTAGATGCTTCTTCATTATCATTATCCCTGGTAGCAAAGGTTGGTCATGTCATTGCTATTCTTATTTTTTGTGCTGTGTATTTGGCTGGTGGATGTGATAGAGATGGTGTATCTTGGAGGATCTTTTTTTTTTGTCTCAATTGGCTATTGAACAAGAAAATTTGGACAGGTCAGTTCCCACTTTTGGGTTCTTTTTATCCGGTTCACATGTTTTATTACTAAAAAATAATACACTGAAAAATGAAGATGGAAGTGATTCTATGATGGATTTTCCCTCTCTGGTAGGTCAGTGCAGGGTGAGGAACATCTATTTAGTATGCCATTGATGTAAAATATGGTGGATCTATACTAGTTGTCATAGAAAATTGGAATCTTAATAATGATTTAGTTTTGTATGTTTCTTACTTTATGTTTTATTCTAATTTCATTTTTTGTTGTCAAGGTTTTATTCATTTTCATTGCTTTATTTTTGGGTTTGTTATGATTTCTAATGCTTGTTATTTATGATAAATTTGTGGTGGGGCATTGGGGTGGATTAAATCTTGTTATATGTAAACATTTGATGAGAAGATCATGATGGGAACACCTTTGTTCTCAAGTTCTATTTTATTATTTTATTTATTTCATTATTGGATATTTTTATCTCATTTGGGAGTGTGATTTTAAGAAATAGAGGATGTTTTCACAGTTCATCAAAGGTAGTCATTGAAGTGGTGTAGATTATAGAGAGTTAGTTTGATGTCCTTTTGATGAATGTATTGCAAGGATGATAGATGATGTTCTTTATAGTGTTTTTTATGATTCTATCATAGTGCTACGGTTTCCCAAAATTGGAATCATTAAGGCTCCCTCGCCTGGTAAGCACCGCATTATTCATGTCTGGAATGCAATTTTTATTTTCCATCTATTTTTAATAGATTTTTCATGGTAATAATCCCATGTATTTTTCTCCTTTATTTTATAAGAATCCTATATCTTGTGATATTTCAAGTCAGCAATGATACCCATACTGAAAACTGTACTCCCATCTTTTTCAATCCATGAATTCAAACTATTTACATGATTAACTTATAGGGTATTCCTAGTACTAATCACATTAATAAAACTTTTTGTTATAAGGTTCCAGTTAATGCTTCAAAAGAAATAGCAAGTGCTTCATAAGGCCACTTCTCAAGGCCTTCAATAGATGATCTCTTCTAATTAAAAGTAGAATACATGGTTATCCCAATAGCACAACCACCACATACCAATTTTTATTTCATGAGAATGATTCATCATAGGGTATAAAAACATGAAAATTCATTTACAACTTATTTAGTGGATCATTTATAACAACCATTGGAAGAGAGGTGTAATCTTTTTTCTCTGAATACTCCATAATGAAAGAAAAAACTGGTCATTGATCCACATGACCTAAAAAATACCATTTTTTCCACATAGGATTCTAGATGTTCATTAGGTATATTTAAAAAAACATTTCCATAAGCATAAAATACCTTTTATTTTTCTTGTTATCAATCATATGACTTCACTGAATCAAGATTTTCTTGATTAATGGAATTCAAAATCACTCAACCCTGTCTCATTTATAACCAAATCAGGTTTTAACATTTTTTTCTATATGTCAAGATTCTCAATGTATCTTTTCACTTTTCATTATCCCCAATCATATTATCTCACTAAATATACAATTTCATGGTTCTCCAAATTCTTGTACTCAGGAGGAAAATCTTGATGAAAGATGCAGGGGTTCACAACTCTCTTCTAATTGTTTTGGGGGTAAAAATGTATTTTCTCATTTTTTCAGGGGTAAAAAAGTCTTTGTTGAATATTACACCTTTGGGAACCATGGAATACTCTAATTAGTAGCAATTATTTTTCAACCATTATATACATAATTTCAAGATCTTGAAAACCTTGACAAAGGTCCATTCCAACTATTTTCATAACATCAAGTGCTAAATCTGATATGATATCACTGAATTGGCAAGTTATTTTTGTACCAATGAAACTATTCACCAGTCAAAACATTACAACATAATCATTCACATTGTAATTCATTTTAAAAATTTATTTTTTTGTTAAATATCTTTTCAATTTCCCTTGTGACAATAATGAAACAAGAGTGATGTCATTTTTTTACTTATGTTTTTACATGCAGATCCCTCTACCTCTTGTGGATGAAAAGAATAAAGTTTTTAGAGATGTTGACATGGACATGTAGTATTACATTGATTCGTTGATAATGTGTATAATAAAGATCATGTAGGTGTTACTTTATATGTAGTTGTTTATAGAATGTGTTGAGTAGTTAGGACTGTATCTTTATGGTAATAAATTGACCCCTCATTACTGTTTTAATGTTCTCTCTAACATCTTAGTTCTCCTCACTTATTTCAAATGCATTGGCTTGAAATCTGGAATCTGTTTTAGTGTTTTTGAAAATAATATATAGATTCCTTGTTCATTTATTCAATCTATTCCTTATCTGTGTAAGTAGTGAATGTACAATCCATGTGTGTTTCTTCATGTGTGTGAAATCTAGAATGTATGTACTATTTGTGAAATCAAGAATTTTCATTGCTGGGAGAACATGAGCATCGAAGGATAGGCCCACATGGTTTGGACTGTGGAAAAATATTACTAGATTTGTAATGGGAGGTATGAGGCCATAGAGAAGAGGATGGATGTTTTTCTCACAAGAAGATTTTCACTGAACATATACCTCTTCAATTTATTATATAGATGAATCAATATTGACATAAATTTTTCAACTTGAAGGTAACGGGAAAATTATCCAATTTAAAAATGTACATTAACCTCTCTTTCTTCTAATTAATCAATTACCATGATATAGAGAACCATTGTAAATATCAATTGTGCACTAGTTCAATATGATGAGAATAATTAGAAAGTACACAACACATATTGGTTAGAGGGAATATTTTTATACCTGTGCATATTTTTATTTGGTATAAATACAATGTGAATTGATGCCTATGAAATATATCCCCTAACCTATTTGTCATCTTAGTTTCTTAGTGTTCCACTTTGAAAATAGAGTTTGGCTTCCACCAAGATTTCACCCATGACCTATGTGTGAAATATATAATCTATAATCTGTATTAGAGTTATCATTTCATTATCTTTTGAATCTGGTATCTAGTTTAGTGTTCTCATTTTCATTAGTGATAGGTAATGCAGAAATATAGTGATGTATATTATAGCGAGGGTTCATATTCATGTTCTAGTTCAAGGGATCATCTAGGTTTGTGTAGTAATGAGTGTTTTGAGCATTCATTGTAAGTCTTATTGTCTTTTACATGATTTTCGTGTTCTTTTTTGGCATTCCAGTGGCAAGGTGTACAGTTACATATCATTTTATTTTAGGGAAAGTAGCCCATGTATCTTGTAGAATTTGACCAGTAATCTGCTTCCACAACCCATGAAATTTTAGTTTTTTTAATATACTTAGTTGTTTTATGGAGGGGTATTTGGATCATCGTATGATATTCTGATGTGTTTTTCCTACCATTAATTTATTCACATTTTTGATGTGGTCACATTTTTTGAACATTCTTTTAAAAAACATTAACTAGTTTCTTTTTATCTTTGATCAATTTGGTTGATTAAATTATCATGAAAATATGAAGATAAACAATTAGGATAGAATAAAATTATGTAAGTCATATATCCTGGATAATAATAGGATTCTGAAGAAAAATTTAGCAATGTAGAAGTAAAAGAAGAGGTTCCCCCTAGGGGGTATAAAAGAGGGTTTTCATTATATTCAGAATATAGGGGAATAAAATTTAGTTACCTATAATCTAGGTTTCATCCTCTAGTATAATCCCATTAAACATATATAACAATTTTATTGATGGGGACCTATGTATGTTGTGCTCTTGAGGTTTTCATTTGTAGTCAACTTACCTATTCCTTGAGGTTCTCATTTTTTTTTCATAACGGTGATTTTTTTATTGCAGTAACCAAACAAATGTTGGAGTCACTACTCATTCTGATCATTTTCTTCCACCCTTTAAATGATACCCAATCACAAAATCACAACTCCAATATGGCCTTCCATGGATTTTTTTCATCAAATGATTATACGTTGTTTATTATTTTTCCATGGTCATCCTACTTGTTCTGTACTTTTTTCCTGAACTATATATTTTATAGCCTTTTAATATATTTTCATGCCTCCAGATTCTTTCCCACCCTATTTCCTTTTACTTTTTTGTTGACTTTTTTTTCCTGATCCAAATTTTTATTCTTGTATTTTATTTTATTCAAGTTTTTTGGCCTTTCTGATGTTATTTCATGTTGGATTTTTGTTTTCATTTTTTGTTACTCTGCTTATTTTAATGAATTATTTATTAAATAAAATGATATATTTCAATTTTTATTTCATTGTTGTGCATGTACTACCTTTGTTTAATGTCAAAAGGACATTCAACCCAATTGCAGGAAAATCAATACAAATGTTTATTCCATGCATGTACTTCCTTTATCCCTTTGGTGTAAGTTATTTTTATCACTTCTTTGGATGCCTCCCTCAACTTCATATGGGGTATTTCCTCATCTATTTTCTCATCGGTTTGTACATAGATAGTAGATGGAATTGATGAGTCTATGGTTGGTGCTTTCATATACAAGAGCTAACATGGATGGTCTGGAGTTGGAGCTAGAGCTGGATCTAGAATGAATAAGGCTATAGATGGATGAGCTGGCATAGACTGAAGATGGCATGGATAAAGATCGAGCTAGAATATATGGGATAAGGATAGAGCTGACATGGATGGGTTGGTTCAGGAGTCACTGGCAATGATGGGATGGAACTACTAGGGTGTTTGATCTTATTTGCGGGGGATCAAGTATTGTGGGGGAGTGGGTAGGGTTGTCGAGCGCTAGAATTGTGGAACAAAATTGATTTTGTGTGTGTGTGTGTGTGGGGGGGGGGGGTCATATAGGAATATTCCTGGTGGGGATCCAAAGGTTATATTTTTAATGAATTTCATTATTAATATAATTAATTCTTTTCTATTTTTGAACATGTGTTTAATTTATCTTCAGTTTAATAATTAAAACATATGTATTATATATGATAAATTAATAAATACAATATTAAATATTAGTGACAATAAAAATTAATAATTTTTATATAAATATAATTTATAAACAAATATTATATATTGGTGATATTTTTACTAACATATAAATTTGTCACCAGAACCTGTTGCTAAACACTTTTACTGACACATATATATATTATCTAAATGTATTATTATAATTCCAATAGAACTATTTTATTTGTTACAAAAACATTTAGTGATAAATTTTTTACTCACAGTTTAGTGATAGAGACATATATGTTGCTAAAATGTTTTACCAATAGAAAATGATCTTTTACCAATAGATATGTCCCTGTTGGAAAATGGATAAAGATGAATATCTCATGAGATAAATAGGATGAGAATGGGGAGTGAACCAAATTCAGTATTTAAATCTTTTTACAATGATAGTTTTGGGATCAAATGGTGACCAATATAATTTTTTTGGGAGTGAATCCAATCCACTATGATAGAATCAATTTTAATAATTTACTACTAATAAAATTATTATTTATTCTTTTTTATACTAAGAAAACCTACGTCTTATGCCAATGTTATGCTCAAATAGATCATTATCTTCAAATCCTTTATGAGTTATGTCTTATGAACATTCAATATTAATTCCATGACATGGTGTTATGTTCTATTATATATATGTCATGGATTAAAAATGTTATTATCATGTTCACTCTTAGTTATTCTATTTTTATGTATATGTGACCATTGATATATACCTTATTTACACTTATTGAGCATCTAAGATCACCCTTTCTTATGTTTCCTTTACAAAGGTAATGAATAAAGGTATTAAGTTTGACTTGTCTAATAAGGGTGACATTTATGAAGATCATAGTTAGATATTATGTGTTTCTCAAATGAACTAGTTTTTTATATATCAAATTTTCCTATTGCACCACACCTATATGATTTTCAGGTGGATCATTCTATTATTTAATTAATATTCCTATAATTAGATGTAATATCTATGAATGAAAAATATGGGTTACTATAGTTGGTATCAGACAAGGTTTTCTTACCATTGTAAAATAAGATAATAACACTTTATTAATAACCCTTATAATAAACCTATGTTTTGTAGGATATCCAAAATTATGGTAAATAATGATTTTTATATTACTATAAAAAAATATTTATCTAGATACTATTGGTGGATGTAGTTTTAGAACATATGTATCTAGGGTTAATAACCCAAACAAGAGTTGTTCGATTATATATCATCTGTTATTATGGTGCACAATGAGTTTTTCTATACTATACACCTTGTTTAACACTCTCAGTGGATATGATTAGGATAATTTGGATTTAATTTATGAACCACTATAAAGTATTTGAATAAATGATGATAATTAATGACCTAGGAAAAACCTAATGTGTTAAATATTGAAAATAAGGAGTCAAAAATTTATTATCATATTAGTGATTTTTTATAATTGATCACTTTGAACAAACATTATTGATGGTCACCTAAAAAATTTTGGTTTCAGAAATAATTTACATAAATATGAAGTCTATGTGGTGGTAGGAAAACTAAAATATTAAGGTGTCTTACTTGAGATTAGTAATATTAATTCCTTTTTATCATTAAAAGTATGTAGTAATGTTAATTTTTATCCTCAATGATTAGATGTTGTACTATAAATGAAAACACCTAATGGATCTATGATTTCATTTCAAGTCAATGTTTCTTATATGATTGAATTTTATAAAATTTTCATCCTAGAAATATTATTATTCTCCCTCTAGTTTAATTTGATGTTATCTGATAAAGGGATTGGATTTGTCTATATATTCCTCATATCTGTTGTTGAGATAGGAAAATCATATTTGATATTTTGAACCAATTTATGTTCACCTATCTGCATGATGATAAATATGGAATTCTTATCAAAAACACATCCACTATATGGGTCATTAATCCTTTTAAAAAGGGTTATTTTATCTCTAATGGTTTTGGAGAAAATCAATATCTATTAAATCCCTATTATATTATATTTTGTTAATTTATTTTTGAAACGGTTTTATAGTTTTCCATCAAGTTATGAAGTTTTGTTCTCATTATAACTCATACCTATCGACACAAATATTTACAATACTCCATATAGAAAGAACTAGATTTTGTTTTAGTAATTGAAGATGAAACTCTAGGAGAATCTCAAGAAGGGATTCATTTATCCCAATTCATTATCTTGGGGTGCACCATTTTTTAATTTTAAAAATAAATATAGAACAATTCATTGATACATTGAATACTAGTTACTTAACAAGATCACAATCAAGAATAGGAATCCTCTACCTCATATTGTTGACATTCTTGATAAACCATGTGGTTCTCAAAAATTTTCCAAGATTGATCTTCATTCCGGATACCATCAACTGAAGGTCATGAAAAAGGATATAGTAAATACATCATTCCATAAAAGGTATGGACACTCTGAATATATAGTGACATCATTTTTCTTACTAATCCTCCCCACTATCTTTATGTATTTATTGAATAGTGTCTTTATAGATTACCATTATCAATTTTTGGTAGTCTATATAGAATATTATATTATCAATTCATAGAGAATGAAATTATATGAAGATTATGTAAGTATTATATTAAAAAAACTATGGGAGGAGAAGCTGTTTGAAATATTTACCATGTCTAGATTTGGGAAATATAATGTTTCATTTTTTGGTTATATAATCTCAAGAAATTGTATAATTGCAGAACCATCAAAAATAAAAGTCATTGACCATTGGACCAAACCAATGATACTAAATAAGATCCCAAAATTTCTTGGTTTGGGTGGATATTATCAAAACCCTATTGAAAATTTCTCGTAGTTCCCTAATCCACTCCCCATGTTATCTAGGAGGGGATCCAAGTTATATTAGAAAACCAAATTTGATGAAAATATCAAGGAACAAAAGATAGGGTAAATAATTACACTATGCATACATTACCATGAAATTGAGAAGGTCTTTTAATCTATAATAATTAATTTAAGAAGGGAATAGGATGAATTCTCATGTAGAATGATATAATTATAGCTTATGACTCACAGAAATTAACGGATCCTAAGAAAAATTACCCAAAATGATGATTTGGAATTATCTAAGGTAGTTTTGAATTAAATATACAGATGAATTATGTTTATGTAGAAATATGAAGTATATATACTTATAGATATTTTTTATAGTATATATTCACTTAAAAACAGTTGAATATGCAACAGAAATATGGTTGGAGTAAATAATGATTATTAATTATCAATACATTTCCACCATGGAATGGAGAAAAAGGTGGAAAACAATCTTTGTCAAAATTTTCATGCTAGATTATCTATGATGACTGTCAAATGAACCAATATATCAAGTTTTTAAGAGTATGGATCATGAAATTTGGAAGAAACGCGATGAAATATTATATTTCTTAAAATATTGTTCAACCATCAATACATGTAATGATTAAAGAGGGAAATACAGAAGATATATAACTATATAAGAATTTAAAATATGTTCTTCAGTTCAGGCATTATAATTATTGAATGATAAGGTTCATGAATCTTCTATTTTTTGTGTATACTAGATTTTAAGAAGGACCTATTTTTTGAGAGACATAGTTAATCATTTTCTACCCATCCTAGAAATATGTATATGTATAGATATCTGAAATAGTATTTCTTGTAGAATAATATGAAGAGAGAAATTAACGAGTATGTATATTGGTGCTTGTTATATCAACAACTTAAGGATGTGATAAAAATTGATAAGAGGATTTTAAAACCATTACATACACCAATAAGGAAATGTGAAATAAACACCATGGATTTATCCATGAAACTCCATAAAATTTCTAATGGCCATTATTCTATTTGGTTTGTAGTATATCGCCTAATAAATTCATCACACATCATTTCTATCATAAAATATTTCATAATTGATCATATTTTTTGAATATATATTACCTAATTGGTATGTTTTTTAGAGTACCACATTCTATTATATCTGATTGGGATATGAGTTTTTCCATGAGTTTCATGAAAAGACTTCAGTAGGAAATGGATATAGAGTATATTTTTAGTACTTCATATCATCTGTAGATAGATGGTCATTTTGAGCGGCTATATCAAACCCTAGTGCATATGTTGAAATTTTTTTCTATGGATTTTAATGGTTTTTATGATCCACAACATCCTATAGTTGAGTTTTCTTATAACACTATCTTTCACTTGATCATTCAAATTGATCTATATGAATCCCTACATATAAAAATGTATATAACCTTATTGTGTTGGGTTTAATTTTGAGAGATTTATCTATTGGTACATAGGAAAGATATGGAAATTGTATAGAAATGCATATTTTTTCAATAACACATCAAGGAACCTCATGTTCCACAAGAAATTTATACTGATAATAGTTAAAAATAACTAGTTTTTCCAGTCAGAGAGAATTTGTTTTGTTTAATTTCTAAATTTAAAATGGTTTTGAGATTAAAAAATAAATGAAATCTATTACGTAGTTATATTATCCCCTTATATATTCTTAATTGAGTATAGATGGTCACATGTCACTCTTAACTTCCACTGAACCTCTCTCATGTTCATGATGTGGTCAATTTATATCTCCCGAGGAAGTATATATCCGATCCTTAAATTGTAATAAAAATAAAGGCTATAACCCTTCTTTATTATCTTTCATATGAATAATAGCTTCTATAAATCTTTGATCATATTGATAAAGTTATTTAAAATAATACTACTAACAAGGATTAAGTTATCTTGAGGAATAATAAATTATAATAAGCTACTTGTGAGCTTGAGGATATAATGAAACCAAGATATTATCATTTATTTATCTGAAAGTCATAGAAATTTGTGGTAGAAATTAATTTTATTGCGGTATAATGCAACACCTTGTGATTTTAGGATACATTTATTTTTCTAAAAAAATTATTTGATACCAAACAACGAATGCAAACCTGAGTCCAAATTAACCCCAGTGTACCTTTATAACCTAGTCATTAAATCAAAGGGTATTAATATGAAAAAATAAATTATGAAAAAAACATATGTTTTACCTATCTATATGTTAATTCATTAGCTATTAATTTATTACAAATGAAAATGAATATCAAGTGAAGATATGGGTTTTAGTTTTTTGAAAAAATATTTTTATATGCCAAATGCGTATTTATCATAATGAATTAATTTTATAGCCATTTTTGAATCATTTTAATGAAATTTATATATTATATATTTAATTAAAAAATTAACAACAATAAAATATTATTTTCTTGGAAATAAATTGGAATATATTCATTTTTATGGTTAAAAATCAATTTTACCAAAAAAATGACTGTCAAATTTTGTGCACTTTTATCAATAACAATTGATGCCACATATAGAAAATGATTTTTGAAAAATATTTTCCATATTGGGAACTAGGAGTCCAAAATTTCGTAAATATTTCACTTTTATTTTAAGTCATTATGAATAGTAACCATAGTAAAATTTATTATCTCGATAAAGGTTATGTGAAGTTATCATAGGTTAAAAATAAATGTTCACATCAACATTCTTTTCATATTTATTATTAGATGATGTGAATTTAAACTGTATCACCTTAGGCTGAGAATTTAATTATTTAAGGGACATATGCCCATGAGAATTTCATATATAATATTTAAATCATTGAAAAATAAAAAAGGTCACACTCTTACTTTTAAATATGTTTTATGTGTTTACATAGACTAAATGTTTTTTATTAATGAATATTAATTTTTATTCTTCAAATAATGAAATTATTTTTACGATGGGAATTTGTTTATAATTTTCATTGAATAAAATCTTGTCAAAATTATTATGAAATTTTGGGACAGTATTTATTAAATTATTATAAAAATAAAAATATGATTTTAAAAAAATTAAAAGTAAGACAGTTTAAAATAAATATTGTGTTCTATGAATTTTTTAAATACATATGACATAGTAGGGTTGTGTGAAGGGATTATACTCTAGTTCCATATTTATATTGGTGTCTTAAAATTATTATTCAATCTTTATCTTATGAACATCCTTATGTGAATTATAAGGGTTCTTCTCTTCCCCAAAGTCCTACCCCAAGATCCTCAAGAGGATATCTAAAGGATTTCTTTCAAATAAGAGGCAATCAACATAGCTAATTTATATTTTATATTTTTCTTTAACATTCTCTAAATATCTAGTTTTTTATACAAATATAATAAATTCAGTATCCTCAATATATTTAATTGTCATCATTATTATCAATCAACATTTACCCACCCTTTTCCCCATTAAATTTGAAATGAAAGTATTTCTCATGTCAACATTTGACATACCATCTTTACATAGTGATAAAATTCATTTTCCTTCACCATACATTATGGAAGGGTATTATGCTGATTTAGATGTTTGTATTTTTTAGGACATAATTATTATTCTATAATTATAGTATCACATCAACCTTCTACCTTTATAATCTATTGGAAAATGATAATGTATCCCTTGCGTACGTGTGGACCATCACCTCTAGGAATGGATTTGAATTTTTTCATTTAGTTTTTACATGTATGGTACTAATGTTTTATATAATGATTATATATCAGATATTAGTGTTTTTATAAAGGTTAATTATTAATTAAATTTATTTTACCCATACATCAGAAATTTGAAACAACTTTCATGCATATATATGGCCCACTATCTCCATAAACTGTTTAATTCAATTTTCTATCTATAAATTTTAGGGATTAATCTAAATAAATATATTATGATTTTATATGAGATATATTTCATTAAAAAAATTATTGATAAAATTTAAATATGATCAAAGTAGAAGGATCGTAACATATGAACGTAAATTTTCATGACAAATGAAATTGTTAATAACCTTAGAGGGTGATTTTAATAAAGAATAATGATTAAATGAGTGTTGAAATTATAAAAGTAGAATATATAATAGACTATTAGTGTGTTAGTGACTCAGGAATAGAATTATAATAAATTTAATTTTTTAATAAATGATGCTTTTGAAATTTTAAAGTAAGTAGAACACGAGGTGAGGGCTTTGTGTTATAATCTCATTATTTTTCAGTCTTGTTTAGGATAATGTTTCTGATGATAAAGTTTTAAGATATACCTCTCAATAATCCCTTGAATTTTTCTTATCTTCTATTTATTTATAGATTATATTTCTTTCCCTTTCATTTTCATACCTTTATGTACTCTAGAGACCCAAATAACATTTTTAAATAAAATCAACATTATTTTTCGCTTCCATCAAAAACCCATTTTATTTCATGTCTTTGTTTTCCATAAATTTTTTTCCAAATTGTTTTACTAGTATTTTATAATTATTTAAATTCATTTTCATGAAATTTTAGTTTTTCAAAATGGATTTTTAAGGAATGTTCTTATCATTTTCTGAATGAGGTAATTTTTTTACTTTTTAGTGAATATGTGACCGAAATCATTGTTTTAATGTATACAATAGGAAAATAATTTCCAAATTTCAAGACTATTCAATGCAATATAGATTAATTTATATGTTTTTAAGGATCTTTTCCATGAAATTTTTTTCTTAATATTTGTAAATTTTTTAGATTTTAAATAATGGATTTAGAAATAAAAATTATATTTTCGTCATGAAATGTTTCAAGTTATCTTTTAAAATAATTTTTATTTATAAAAAAATAATTTGATGTTACTTATGTTTTTGTGGGGATATTACCCATTAGTATAATCAATATTGTTTATATGAATGGTTTAAAATTCCGAGGAAATATTTCTATGAAAACCATTCATTTTCAATGATTTATGATATGATGAATTGATTAAATGTTTATAAAACCCATTTCATTGCCACATGTTAATCAATGGTGAAATATTAATGAAACAAATTTATATTCATAGGTTATGATATGGTGAATATTTTATGATCTTATCTCACACATATTTTATAGAATCACTTATTTTAGGTATTTCATCATTTAAGTCATTTTATATTTCATGGTGTCTTGGTTTAACTTAATTAGAAGTGTGAATAATGGGGCTTGCTGATGGAAAAATCTATAGAATAAATACACAGTGTGTAAAATATACACATTAAGTAATTGGTTTTCCAGAAATTAAAATATAATGCGACATTATTTTTGTTATAGGTGGCCTTGAGAAAATAAATGACATGTATATGAGTTACACATCGTGTAAATTAACACACACAAAATGATTAGATATAGATGGTGTTTTTAAATTCTCACATCCCTATTCTTATCCATATTAACTCCAATGGATTAATTATTATTTTTACAGTGATTTATGATGTCTAAACATTGGTGACATTGAATATTTGAGTGATAGATTGTTTGATCAATGTATAGGGTTTTCTAATGAGTAAAAATTAAAAATTAAATATGAAAAACATTTTAAAGAAGAAATATGTAACCCACAAGTCAACCTTAGAGTGAAATAACAGATCCCTGAAAATATATTTTAAACCTACCTGATTTAGTTTACCAAAATAATTTCCAAGAAATATTGTTTACATGAGTGGCTGGTTCATTAAATATGAGGTCTTCAAACAGAAATTACAGCTTGTTCCAAGACTGAATGTACTCATCAAGGTTGATCTTCCCATTTTTAAATTTCCTAAAAAGAATAAGGTCCTACATCTCAATACAAGTAAAATGATACTAAATGAGAGACACCCTCAAATAATTCCTCATCATTTTTATCTCTTATTCTTCAGTTGAATTATGTGACATAACTTATTTTCCAACTTGTTCTTATGAGCTCATACACAGTTCCAATGAGTGATAATTGTCATCACCTGGTTTACACAATTGACAAGAGGGATTGGGGGATTCAATCTTCTCATATTTAAACATCATTATAGAATGTGTCTTCATTGGGGGATGAAAATAGGTGTAATAGTTTCTCCATTTCTGTATGCCAATCTGGATTCTACTTCTCTTTATCCTTGGGAGATTACCACCCTCAACCACATCCTCTACATCATCTATAAAAGATTCATCATTGGTTTCATTACTGGAGATCATATTCCCATTAGTGGAGGTCCACATAGGATCTTCCTTAGACTCCAGAACTGGATCCTCGATAGGCGATCACTCAAAGAAATTGCCTTGCTCAATGATGTCCACATCCCTTTGAGGAATGGTCTTGAATCCTATAGATATATTCTTTTAGGGTTTTTGGAGACCTCTTCTTATCCTCTGTATTAATCACCCAATGATTTTGAGATACCTCTATTACCCACATTATGAGACTCTATTTTATAATTATACACACTTTCACCTGGGGTACCCTCATGTAGTGAAGGGTCCTCAAGGTCACCATCAAAAAAAACATTACCACAATTTGAGGTAAATTATTCTCCGCCACAACAATCAATTATAGTCTCAATAGGTCCTTGAATCAAAAATTACCTTCAAGGGATCACCACCTGCAAGTCCTATTTCAAAATGTTAAAAATTTCATTTACCTTAGGATCAATAGATAGAACATATAGTTGTTTTATCCTTGCAGTATCACCCAACAAAAAATATCCAACATCATTACTAGTAAAAATTGGATTATTATAATGATCCATAGCTAAGACATCATAAGAAATAGATTCTAACTTCCTCAACTAATTCAGATTTCTGTTTAGCGACCCAGTAAAAAATTCTGAGGAATGATGGCTTAACCGATTACAAGATAGGCAATAGTATGTCCATGAATCATATTTGACAGATTGTCTCCATTGGAATTCGTGTACATCAGTTATCCATACCCAATCCATTGGTTTCTTAGAGATATCAAACTTCATACAAATGCATTGATAAATGGGATGATTGACTACGTCCGTCTTGCTATCGGCGCATAGGTAATTACTAGATAGGTTCCCAATAATACCAAGAAATTGAGTGGTTTTGGAATAAATGTGGGAGTATAGGGATGCTTAACATGATTACCATATTTAGATGATCACATTGTGTATGATAATAAATGTTCCACTAAAGATGGTTGAAGAATAAACCACCACATCAACGTGGAGCTATGGACCACACAATAATGATAGGATTTATAATGGTTTATTAGAAATTTTGGAATAAATGTGTGGTGTATGTTCATGTTTTGGTGGGATGGGTAATGGTTATAAGTACCACCATCCAATAATAATAATTTATAATGGGTAGTGGTTAGAATCCCCACCATCAAATATTGATAATTTGGGACGGATCATGGTCAGAAGTACCACCGTCTTGTTGGTCACCAAGTGACAACTTGATGATAAGATGACTCCCCACTCATGAGTATAGTAAGTTCAATGGTTACATGAATTTTTTCATTAATTGGTGTGAAATTAGTTGATTATTTAAATAGAAATTAAATGATTTTAAAATCTTTATCTTGATGTTTTGTTATGTGAAACATATTTATAGTTTTTTCGCTATTCTTATCTGTATTCTTCTTTTTTATTAAAACATGCAACCCCTTTCTTTTCCACGTGGCTTGTTTTGAGAAGTGTTTTGGGAAATCCAACATTGTGTTATACTCACCCCCTTCTTGGGTTCTTTTTTATTTTGGGGATGTCAACTACTAAAATATACGGAAGGGTCATGCTTCAAACATATCTTGTAGTAGTCCATGAAATCTTGGTTTTCTTAATGATGTTGTATCTTGGGAGTGTATAAATATTGGTATAAAGTGGTGACAGTTTTGTGGAAATGTCATTATACATGGAATATTATCATTCAACATTATTTTTCTTTTCGAATGTAATCTGATGTTGTCTTATATTGGTATTTTATTCAGATATGTGGTTTCAAATCATTTAACATTTAGTGTATCTTAGATGTAGTTAATCTATTGACATGTTGGGTGTTCTTCATGGAAAATATTACCCAAACGTCCTCTAATGCCATGGGAATTTATTAGCAGCATTTGGTTTCCTAGGTAGGTCACAAAAGGCCAGTACCACTTTTCCAATTTTCAATCCAATTAAGTGTGTTGGGTATTGTAATTGGTATAAATCTTAGATGGTCCAAATATGTTTTTGGGACAAATGGTATTAGTTTTTTCGATCCTTGAGTTTCAAATAGGATTACTTTTGTTCAGTATATGAGTTGTGTTAGTAGTAAATAGATATAACTATTATAACAAAAAATATACTGTATAAATATCCATATATAATACTTTCATACTGAAAATCATGTTACCAGGGTGGTTTGGGTAAAAAATTCTTGTAGAACACTTTTAGGAGTATTTTTATCTCATAATTTTGTGTTTAGCTGAAGATTGTTTTATACCTTGCATTATAATAATACATACCACTAGGACTACAATGATCATCTCTATTCCCATGATTTTTGAAAAACTTTATAATGGATTATATTTGAATTGATGGTTTCACTAGTTATTTATTGTGATTGTGATAATGTTTTATGATTTTTTTTGGAATTTATTAAAGACTTAAATTCCTAAAGACAAATAGTATAAAATGTTTATTGCTCTGTTTATAAAAAATGGAACCAGGAATACACTGTATAAACTAGTACGAGGAAGCTAACAAAAAATGGTTTCACCTAAACCACAGGTGAACCAAGAACCTCTATAGAGAACTGTGAATTTTTTTCACCCTCATAAAAGAGGAAGTTGAAATGATGAACTGAGAAAAATATATCATTTAATACAGTTTCATAAGAATAATCCACCAATGTTTTGAGGAGATACAGAACATGGATAATTTGCTATGTGGATAAATCAAATAAATATAATTTTTTATTTTCTTATACACTGTTAGAGCTGAAGATTAAGTTGGAAAATTTTATGTTGGAATATTTATTATACCAAATGTGGGTTTCAAATATTCAAGTTAAATCCAATAAAAGAAATATGTGTGAGGACTTTGAGGAAATTTTCAATAAAAAAGTACATCTCCACAATTTCAAAATAGCAATGACCAAAAATTTATTCAACTTAAAGAACAAAAACATTATATTATAGTGTATATATGAAATTTTATGAAATTTTTTTGTTTTGTTCCAAAGGTACATGTTTGTTCCCCTTGATGGTATGCATTATTGACTCGCGATTATGAACATAGATTTGATCCAAAATTATTTTTCTATGTTTTATAGATTATATAGATATGGTTAATAGGGAAACTATAGATGAAAGGGATCTTTTTTGGAAAAATATGGGAGGTATTCTATTTTTAATTATAGATATAGGTATAAACTATAGTGACTGAAATAAGAGAATAATTTATGGAAATTCTCTAGACTCAAAATATTGAAATTGTTAATTTACCTCCAAGAACTGACATCAAATTAGGATGTTTTTAGAGCAGTTTATTGACACATAAGAGTAAGTAATGCACTTCGCATTAATGAAATTTCCCCCACTGTGGAATTAAAGGGTATATAAATAAGTAATGTAAAAAACTATTGAGATTATTTTGTTGAGTAGGATTAGAATAGCCTCAACATTTTTATGCTCATATGGACAATCCCATCAGACCATTTCACATCAACATACATTGATAAACTAGTACATTTCCAAGAACACTTCGGTCATTCAGTCAAGACCTCAAAATAGAACCAAGAGTTATCTTATGAAATTTTAGAAACAAATTTATTAATTATAATAGGATATTATGAGTGAGAATCTAGGACAATCTATGGTGTGAGTTACTATTCTTCTAAACTCCACTCTTATGAAGGTCTTGTTAGATACTGGTGAATCAAATTGTTTCATATCTTTATTTTTGGTTAAATAAGTGGGGTTGAACATGGAAATGATGCCTCATATCATGAATGTCAATACACCCCTGGATAAGAAGAGTGAAGATCATATAAATTCTTCAAAATTTTCGTTACCATTGATACAGTGTAGTTTCTCTAGAAGATTATAGTAATAGAGATGGACATATCTGATTTGATCTTTTGTATTGACTGGTTGTCACTGTTTAAAGTCTATAATGAATTATATGCTGAGAACATAATATTTAAATCCAAAAATGGATCTATCAATGTATTTAAGGGATATTTGGATATAAGTGTAGGTAGAGAAGGACCTATAATGATTGTAGATAGAGAAATCTTAGGCCGTTTAGTGGAAATGACATTGGATGTTGTTCATGAGACATGGAATGTGATTCTTCCTATCATAGTGGATTGATTCCCAGATGTTTTTGAAAAAAATTTCTTTGGGTTTCCACATGAGTGGGTAATCAAATTTTTAATTGACATACTCTAGAGAAAATATTCATATTTATTTACCATTTAACCAAATGACTCCAACAGAGTTGTTATAGATAAAGGATTAGATTGAAGAGTTGTAAAGTAACAGATTTATCAGGCCTAGTACATCTCCATGGGATTCACCGAATTTGTTTTCATGGAAGGTAGATAGTACACTCAGGTTATGTGTTTATTATTGTAAATTGAATAAATTCATGATAAAAAATCAATCTCCACTTCCTTGGATTGATGAAATGTTTAACCAATTAAAGAAGAAATAATGTTTCAAAAATGATGATATATTCTCAATATATCATCAAAATACATTCAAAATTTTTGATATCATGAATACAACATTCATAGACTCTAATCCCATTATGAAAATTTCATCATTCCTTTTGGTCTAATGAAAACACCAAAAATTTTCAGTGATTTAATGAACTGTATCATCCATATATACCATGATTATTTTGTACTGATTTTTTTTATGACTTTATGCGTAACATCCCAAGTATGTAATGAATAATATATATTTTTATCTATGTCTATTAATGAATTAGATAGTGTTTTAGAGGCTTAAAATGAAAATAAATCCAATCTTAAGCATGAAATACACTAATATTTTTAAAAGATTATTTTACATCCTTTTAAGGGAAAACCATTTTTAAATCTATATTTTGAAAATTTTATAAGCTATTTTTGTCAAAATAAACTTATTATTTATGATTGGGACATCAAAATTTACTCTGTGTGAATTTTTGGTATTTTTCCGATAAAGTTCATTTTTAATGAATAGTGAAAATGTTGTATTTTAATTCAAAACCTCTTTTTAATCTAATTTATTTATATGATTAGATTATATTTTGAATTGGGTTTAAAGTGAAATTAGAATATATTTTTACGATTTAATCCAATGGTGGTCATTGGAATCAATTTCACTTTGAAATTGGACTTAAACTAGTGTCAATATTTTGATACTTGTTATTTCATAAAAACACGCTATTTGTCATGACAGTGGGAATTAATTATTAAATTAATTAATGTAACTTATATGATTTGAATTTTGTAAAATATAAATCATTTTTGAATTCATAATATCAAATATATCTTAGGGTGAAGTTTTGGTAATTTTCTGAAAAACATCAATTTTTGATGAATAGTCAAACCACTAAGTGGTAGTTAAAGAAACTGATTTTTCGTTTAAATGAAACTTTGCCACTTCTGTGAGTTGATTTTCAAAAATCTGACATACATGGTTGTCATTAAGAAGAAAAATGTGGTTCAATAAGATTAAAATAATTTTTTGGTGAATAGTAACTTTTAAGTTTTTAATCGCGATTAGAGGTAACGAGTGTAATTTAAGGTAGAAATAATTTTATAATAAAATGAAAATACCTAGACACATGTACTACCCTTATTGGATGTGTCTTGGCCGACCAAGAAAAGCCTAGAGTCATCTTGGGGACCCCATGGAGCCACTTTGGTAGGAAAATGACATTAATATCTTTTTATTTAATGTTAAAATTAAAATGACACAAACATGAGTTGTTTTACTAAAATAATTTTTAAATGGGGTTATTCAAGTCATATGTTTTACTATAACTAGTAATTGGAAAGATAAAATGATTTCCTACTTCATAGTATTTTTTTTTAATTTTTAGACCTTATATAAATTAAATTATTTATGACACCATGATGATGCAACGATTACCTCATTAATAGTTGATTTAAATAAAATGAAAAGATAATGTTAAAACTATAACTTACACCTGTCAAAAACCTATTTTATGGGTGGATTTAGAACCCTTATCACCTTATACTCTAATTATTTTAATGTGGGGCCTTTTAAATTCGAAACTCATTTTAAAATAAAGTAACATTTCTTTACTTTCCAAGAGTGCCCCTCCTCTCCTCTTATAAAAGCCCCCCACCTCTACCTCTTTACACACACTTAAAAAGCATTTGAATCAGCCAAAACCTTCCCATTTTGTCTCTACACATCCCTCTCTTACTCCTTGAAGCCTCACATTGGGAAGAAGTCTACCCAAGGAAGCCTTTGAGCTCAAACCAAAGGGAGTTACCCGATTTTAAGGTAATGTCTTCACTTGTGTTCTTTTGTTTTATTTTGCTTCTCAAACCCCCTAAACTCTTTTTATTCATTTATTTTGTAACAAAAACAGTATCTTCCATATACTAGGATGTTTTTATAAGAAGTATTCGAGCTACTCTTACACACACCTACATCTAATTGTTAAAGAACATACTATTTCTGTGGATGACGAATTTCTGCCTCCCGAAACGATGATTGTTCAAAATTTTTTTAACACCATCAAAGGTGGTCATTAATATTACACTATATTTATATATGATATATAATATGTTTATGTTTTTATTAAGCTTATGTATTTTTCATTTTGGGCATACCTTTATGGTTTTCATTATGGGTAAACGCGATATCTTCATTTAAGGAAGTGCGGACTACCGCCCCCCTCAAAGTGATTTGATTCGTTAATACCATATATGGGACTTATAAAGGGTGGAGTTATGATATTATATATGATATTATACTGGAATTATAACATACCTTTATATCATTATGATTCCATTTCATAAAATATGAAATAGAAATGAAAGCAGTGTTCATGCGTACGTACGGCTTACCGTCTCTATGAACGGTGCATTTCATTTCTTACCTCTAAATGTTATGTAATATTATAAATGAATGAAAGTACTAGATATATATGATATATATGATATCTACATCATGAATACAATTCTGGATATAATGTATACATGAACAACTTTTAATTATAAAGGGTTTATTTTTGAATCAAGTACCAATGATCGTTAAAACGACAGTTATTAACTTAAATAATTACATAGTGGTCATGACATGGCAATAAGATATATAAAAGGAATAATTAACTTGAAAAAGGTTCTTAAGCAAGTAGAAATTAACTCAAGTTTATAATTCAAGAGATTAAATAATGATCAAGTCAAGTCGGATACGTGGTATGGGACTTCGTCTCAATCCCCTTTCATTGAGGCATATTTTTTTTATACACAACCTTATTTTATACGGTGTATAAACCCCATGACTTATACGTTTATTCAAAAGGAATCTTTTTTATACGATGCGTTTACTAAAAAAATAGGGAATGTTTTTTTCATACGTATGTGGCGACAACGACTTCTCCACTGCCGTGACCATTATTTGAGTTTCGGATTCCTCTACAAGCCATGCCTTTTAAAAAAAATACCATGTTTTAATTTAATTTTATTTTGGTATTGAAAATGGTTTTCAGAATGTTTTTATATCAATGTGTTGTGTTGATATCTTGTGATTGAAAGGTGGAAATGTTATGTTTCCTTTATGCATGTTTAATGGTCTAATTATCTAAAATTGTAAACCTGAAAAGATCCTCAATGTGTAATCTTGTAATAACTCAAGATTAAGTAAGGTTTAAGGCTGGGGCCTTATAGTTGGTATCAGAGGTCGGTTTAGACAACTTTAGGAGTTAGAAAATTGTTAAATTATAAGTTAATTTATGGTATGATTGAAATCATATAGCATTTTAAGATTACCATGTTGCTTCTCCTAAGATATTTCTGTGTTAAGAATGCATTCTCATAGAGGAAACAGAATAGATTTTCTGGGAAGGAATACAGAGGGAAATTTCCTTTCAAATCAGTATCCTGAGATGGTCAGAATCAGAATTGAACAGTTTGTTGCAGTGATGGCTCAGTTGACTCAGGTGATAAACCGTGGTTGTGTTTACTGATGATATTTTGGTGTTTTCTAAAATTAAAGAGGAGCATGAAAGACATTTAAGGGTTATCTTTCAAACCATAAAAGAAATGAAAATGTATGGAAAATTTATCAAGTGTGAGTTCTAGTTACAAAAAATTTCTTTCCTTGGTCACATTATTTCAAATAATGGCATAACTATTGGTTTGGAAGGTTATTACCGAAGGTTTGTTAGAAATTTTTCACGGTTATCTAGTCCAATGACTAAGCTAACTCAGAAGGGTGTTATGTTTATCTGGACAAAAGAATGTGATGATTGTTTTCAGGATATGAAAAGAATATTGGTGAATGCTCTAGTTTTTCCACTACCTTCTAGGAATGGGGAGTTTGTTATCTACAATGATGCTTCATTGAAAGGACTTAGTTGTGTCCTAATGCAGAATGATCAGGTAATTGCTTATGCTTCACGACAGTTGAAAACTCATGAGGTAAATTACCCTACACATGATTTGGAATTAGCTGCTGTTGTTTTCGCTTTAAAAATTTGGAGGCATCATTTGTATGGAGTAAAGTGTGAAATTTATACGGATCACAAAAGTTTAAAGTATATATTCACTCAGAAAGAATTTAACATGAGATAGAGGATATGGCTAGAATTAATCAAGGATTATGATTGTACAATTCATTACCATTCGGGAAAAGAAAATAAAGTGGCCAATACTTTGAGTTGAAAAAGTAATGCTTCATTAACAATGTTGCATTTGAAACGTGATCCTTTGGTTAAGTATTTGATGAACTTTGGCATAGAAGTTTTTGGTGTAGGATTTTCTTCTATTTTGTTTCACGTATCAGTGAAATATTCTCTATGAGACAGAATCAAGAAAGCACAGAAGCTAGACAGAGAGTTGCAGGAAAAGGTAGAGCTGGTTCAGAAAGGTAAGTTTCCTGAATTCAACATTGATAATGATTACGTTTTTAGATTTGTGAAGAGATTGTGTGTGCCTTTTGATTCATAGTTGAAGAAAGAGTTGTTATGTGAAGTTCATAGTTCTCTGTTTTCTGTTCATCCTGGCAGTACTAATATATACAGAGATCTGCGGGAGTATTACTGGTGGGATGGAATGAAAAGAGATATTGCTGATTTTACTGTGAAGTGTTTGACATGTCAACAGGTTAAAGTAGAGTGGCAGTTACCGAAAGGGATGCTTCAGCCTTTACCAGTGCTAGAGTGGAAATGGGAGAATATATCCATGGACTTCGTTGTGGGATTTCCGAAAACACCTCGAGGTAATAATGCAATCTGGGTTATTTTTGATCTCTTGACTAAATCTTCTCATTTCCTTGCTATACGAGATACTTTTTCCCTAGATCAACTTTCCCGTTTGTACCTTAACGAGATAGTCTGGTTGCATGGAGTTCCACTCTCCATTGTATCTGATCGTGATCCCAAGTTTACTTCTAACTTTTGGAAAGGCCTTCAGAAGTCGTTGGGTACTGAATTAAATTTTAGTACAACTTTTCATCATCAATCAGATGGGCAGTCAGAACGTACAATTCAGACTTTGGAAGATATGCTATGTGCTTGTTCGATGGAATATCAGGGACGTTGGGACCAACATCTTTCTTTGGTTGAGTTTTTATATAATAGCAGTTTTCATTCTAGTATACAGATGGCACCATTTTAGGCGTTATATGGGAAGCGGTGTTGAACTCCATCTTTTTGGGATGAAGTGGGTGAAAGGAAGCTGATGGGACCAGAATTGGTAGACGAGTTGGAAGAAAACGTTCAGCTAATATAGAAACACATGGGAACAGCTCAGAGCAGGCAGAAGAGTTATGCGGACAACAGGAGGAAGGATCTATCTTTTGAGGTAGGTGATCATGTTTTTCTCAAAGTCTAACCATGGAAAAGTGTGATGTGATTTGGTAAGAAAGGAAAGCTGAGTCCAAGTTTCATTGGACCATGTGAAATTCTGGACAGAGTTGGATCAGTTGCATACCGAGTGGCTTTACCTCTGAGTTTATCTCAGGTACACAATGTTTTTCATGTTTCAATGTTAAGGAAGTACATGCTAGATCCATCTCATGTTTTGAGTCCAGAGGTAGTTCAGCTAGAAGAGAACCTATCTTATGAGGAACAACCGGTCCAGATTGTTGACCACAGGGAGTAAGTGTTACAGAATAAAGTGATTCATCAGGTAAAGGTTTTTTGGAAAAACCACATGGTTGAAGAGGCAACATGGGAATATGAAAATGCAATGAGGGATAAATACCCCCACTTATTCGATAAGTAAATAAATTGCGGGGACACAATTTTCTAAAGGGGATAAGGATGTAACATCCCATGTAAGTAATGAATAATAGATATTTTTATCTATGTCTATTAATGAATTAGATAGTGTTTTAGAGGATTAAAATGAAAATAAATCCAATCTTAAGCATGGAATACACTAATATTTTTAAAAGATTGTTTTACTGCCTTTTAATGGAAAACCATTTTTAAATCTATATTTTGACAATTTGATAAGCTATGTTCGTCAAAATAAACTTATTATTTATGATTGGGACATCAAAATTTACTTTTTGTGAATTTTCGGTATTTTTCCGATAAAGTTCATTTTTAATGAATAGTGAAAATGTTGTATTTTAATTCAAAACCTCTTTTTAATCTAATTTATTTATATGATTAGATTATCTTTTGAATTGGTTTTAAAGTAATATTAGAATATATATTTACCATTTAATCCAATGGTGGTCATTGGAATCAATTTCACTTTGAAATTGGACTTAAAATAGTGTCAATCTTTTGATACTTATTGTTTCATAAAAACACGCAATTTGTCATGACATCGGGAATTAATTATTAAATTAATTAATGTAACTTACATGATTTGAAAATTTTAATATAGACAACATTTTTCAATTCATAATATCAAATATATATTAGGGTGAAGTTTTGGTATTTTTCTGAAAAACCTCAATTTTTGATGTATAGTGAAACCACTAAGTGGTAGTTAAAGAAACTGATTTTTCATTTAAATGAAAATTTTCCACTTCTGTGAGTTGATTTTCAAAAATCCTAAATACATGGTTGTAATTAAGAAGTAAAATTTGGTTCAATGAGATTAAAATAATTTTTTGGTCAATAGTAACTTTTAAGTTTTTAATCGCGATTAGAGGTAATTAGGGTAATTTAAGGTAAAAATAATGTTATAATAAAATTAAAATACCTAGACACATTTCCTACACTTCTTGAATGTGTCATGGCCGACCAAGACAAGCCATGGGTCAACTTGGGGACCCCATGGAGCCACTTTTGTAGGAAAATGACATTAATATCTTTTTATTTAATGTTAAAATCAAAATGACACAAACATGAGTTATTTTACTAAAACAATTTTTAAATGGGGTTATACAAGTCATATTTTTGACTATAAATAGTCATTGGAAATCTATAAAGTTTTCCTACATCATAGTGTTTTTTGTATAATTTTTATACCTTATATAAATTAAATTATTTATGACACCATTATGATGCAGCGATTACCTCATTAATAAAGGATTTATATAAAATGAAAAGATAATGTTAAAACTAAAACTTAAACTTGTCAAAAACCTATTGGATGGGTTGCTTTAGAACCCTTATCACCTTATACTCGAATTATTTCAATGTGGTACCTTTTAAATCTGAAAATCATTTTAAAATAAAGTAACATTTCTTTACTTTCCAAGAGTGCCCCTCCTATCCTCTTATAAAAGGCTCCCACCTCTACCTCTTTACCCTCACTTCCAAAGCATTTGTCTCGGCCAAACCCTGCCCATTTTGTCTCTCCCCATCCTTCTATTACTTCTTGAAGCCTCGCATTGGGCAGAAATTATCTCAAGGAATCCTTTGAGCTCAAACCAAAGGGAGTTACACGATTATAAGGTAATGTCTTCACTAGTGTTCTTTTGTTTTATTTTGCTTCTCCAACACCCTAAACTATATTTATTCATTTATTTTGTAACAACAACAGTATCTTCAATATACTAGGATGTTTTTATAATAAGGATTCGAGCTACACTTACACAAACCTACATCTAATGGTTAAAGAACATACTGTTTCCGTGGATGGCGAATTTCTGCCTCCCGAAACGATGATTGTTCAACATTCTTTTAACACCAACAAAGGTGGCCATTAATATGACACTATATTTATATATGATATATAATATGTTTATTTTTTCTTAAGATTCTGTATTTTTCATTTTTGGCATACCTTTATGGTTTCCATTATTAGTAAACGTGGTATCTTTATTTAAGGAAGTGTAGACTACCACCCCCTCAAAGTGATTTGATTCGTTAATACCATATGTGGGATGTATAAAGGATGGAGTTATGATATTATATATGATATTATACTGGAATTATAATATACCTTTATATCATTATGATTCCATTTCATAAAATACGAAATAGAAATGAAAGCAGCGTTCATGCGTACGTACGGCTTACCGTCTCCATGAACGGTGCATTTCATTTCTTAACTCTAAATGTTATGTAATATTATAAATGAATTAATGTACTGAATATAAATGATATATATGATATCTACATCATGAATACAATTCTGGATATAATAGATACATGAACAACTTGTAATTATAAAGGGTTTATTTTTGACTCAAGTATCAATGATCGTTAAAACGACCGTTATTAACTTAAATAATTACATAGTGTTCATGACATGGAAATAAGTGATATAAAAGGAAAAATGAACTTGAAAAAGGTTCTTAAGCAAGTAGAAATTAAATCAAGTTTATTATTCATTAGATTAAAGAACGATCAAGTCAAGTTGGATACGAGGTATGGGACTTCGTCTCAATCCCCTTTCATTGAGGCATATTTTTGTGTTATACACAACCTCATTTTATACGGTGTATAAACCCCTTGACTTTTACATTTATTCAAAAGGAATATTTTTTATATGATGCGTTTAATAAATGACAAAAGGGAATGTATTTGTCGTATGTATACGGCGACAAAGATTTCTCCGCCGCAGTGACCATTATTTGAGTTTCGGCATCCTATACAAGCCATCCCTTTTTTTAAAGAAAAATAAATACCATGTTTTACTTTTCTTTTATTTTGGTATTGAAAATGGTTTTCATAATGTTTTTATATCAATGTGTTGTATTTATATCTTGTTATTGAATGGTGGAAATATTATGTTTCCTTTATGCATGTTTTATGTGATACAATTATGTTGTGGTTCTTGGGAATTTTTACAAAGACGGGTGGTTCCGTGATAAACTAAGGGCGGGTGAGCCCGATATAGATCTCCAATGCATTGGGTAATGCGAAGGAGTGAAACTTTAAGGTTTCTCCAAAGAGATTTAAATAATATACTGTGATGGGTATTCTAAACGTAACCAAGAGGGTTACTCCCTATGTAAGAATGTTATGAATGCCTCAAGTTACCTTTATGTCTTATGATTTCTACGATTTAATCATGATTTGATGAGGTTTGTTAAAGTGCCTATGTTTTATGGGTAAAGTATGATTTCATTCTTATGTATATATGAACTCATGTTTCCTTTCGATATTTTTATAATTCTTACTGAGCTTTTTATGCTCATCCCAAGTTTTTGAAATGTTTTTCACAGGTCAAGGGAAAGGTACATGAGAAGATGATAGTGTCAAGGAAGTGTGAAGAAAGAATCCATGTTTTATTTTCAGTATGTTTCCGTTGATGGGAAAAATGAATACAATCTTTTATCGTAACCACTTTGTTTTAATGTGGGATGTAATGCATGATTTATGGTCTAATTCTCTAAAAATCTAAACCTGAAAAGATTCTCAATGTGTAAACTTGTAATAACTCAAGATTAAGTAAGGTTTAAGGCTGGGGCCTTATATTATGGTTTATTCTAGAAGAAGGAATGAACATTTATATCCCTTTGAAACTATAGTGAGAACATTTCGAGAATATCATTTGAATGCAATGTTTTATATGTGTGACATTTGGATATAATATTTTTGTTTGCTTAGTCTTTCATTTATAATGTAGGAATATCTGTTGATCCTAGAAATATAGAAGAATTAGTCTTTTGATAGACACCAAATTACTTTTTTAAGGTACATAGTTTTTTAGGATATATAGGTTACTATCTCTACTTTGATCAATATTTTTTTGGTCTTGCTTCTTCCAAGACCATTTTTATATAGAAAGGTGTTCCATTTTTATGGAATAATAAATGTCAGAAATGATTTTCAATTCTTAAGAAGAATCTCATACCAATACCCATTATAATCATTCTAGACCCATGTAACCTCTATGTGTTGTATTGTGATGTGTCTAGATCTGGTATTGGTTGTGTTCTTATATAGGGAGACCATGTTGTGGCATATGGTTTTAGGTAGTTATGAGTTGATGAGAATAATTATACTATGCATGTCCTGAATTTTTTTTGTTGACCATGGTCTAAAAACATGGAGGAATTATATGTTTGGATAAAAGATAACATTACTCATTGATAATAAGAGGTTTAAATTCAAATTTTATCAGTGATACTTGATCTTGAGGAAACAAAGATTGGTGTAGTACCTCCAAATATTTTATTTGGACATGATATACACACTCAATAAATTGAATTTTTTGGTTGGAACATGGAGTCAAATTTTTTATAACAAAGTGGTCTAAGAAGATCATGACCAATGGTAGTTTATGAGTATAATTTATGATATGAGTTAAAATTGTGTTTTACATGGTGAATATGAAATTATATTTCCATTTAATCCTATTATAGACTAGGTGAATGTATTTAAAAGAAGCTAAAAAACCTTCTTTGAATTTATCAACATTACATCAAACCTAAATTTCATAGAGACTTTTGATAATTGGATAATGGATGATAACTCATTGTTACGTTTGCAGAAATGGATCATAGTTCCTAAGTCTTACAAGGGCCAACATCATTCATCGTATCACTATTCAAAACTGCCTATTAATCCAGGTGTTTTGAAAATGTACAAGGAAATTAAACCACATTATTTGTGGGCATGGATGAAATGTAAGATCATAGAGAATGTGATGAAAAAATAAACTATGAAATAGGTAAATACAGAGCATAAAAATCTAGCTGATATGATGTTGTCTATGCCTATGCCTATATAAAAGTGGGAACACATTTCGATGGATTTCATAGGAATTATATGAATGTTAAAAACAAATGATGATATTTGGGTAATAGTTGATCAACTAACTAATTAAGTACATTTTATCCCTTACAAAGAATTCAACATAGTAGAGAAAATGCAAAATTTTATATTTGAGAGGTGGTTAGGTTACTTAGAGTTTCAGTTTTGATTGTATCGGATAGAGACCCCCACTTCACTTCTCAATTTTGGAAATTGATACAATATTATCTTGGATGTCAAATGAACTATAAAAAATTATATCATCCAAAGAATGTTTCAAAGTCATAATTCACTATTCCATCATTGAATGATATGAATAGATATAATGTTATGGAATTTGGTGGTTCATGGGATGATTTTATTCTTTTGGTTGTATTTTCATATAACAATATATATCAAGAATCAATTTAAATTGAACTGTTTGAGGCATATTACTTTTGAACTAGTAGATATCATTAATGCTTGGTGGAAATTGGAGAATAATCCATGACTGGACTGAGTCAAATGTGACTACAGAGATGATACCTATGATTTTAAAAGAATATAATTGTTTCAAAGAATACATAAGTCATATGTTGATAATCATCACTGAGTGTTATCTTTTGATGTGAGTGACCGTTTTTTCTTGAATGTGTATATGAAACTTTCTCATCAATGTGTGGGAAAATAAGAAAATTTAGAACCATGGATTGTGAGACCATTATCGGTTATATAACATTTTGGAATTGATGTGTATCTGTTTGAATTATAACCAAGATTCGATTTTTTTTATAATTGTTTCCATATTTCTCCAATGAATAAGTATAACTCGGTTCCTCATCATGGAATTAGTGAGGATCATGTAACTCTTGATCCAGATGTAACCTTTATCCATGACCTAGTAAAAGTTTTATATGTGTAAGAAAAGACCAATTGAGGATAATATTTTTCCTTGGTGTGAGTTCTATGGAAGCATGGATAGGTTAATGAGAAAAAACATAGAAAATATAAAAGTTTATATGTGAGAAATGGCGAAATTTATTCCATCTTCCTGAGGATGGAAATTCCAATGATGGGGAGATTGTGTCACGCCTAGTATGGGGTATGCCATCATTTAATGCATTTTCCTTTTCATAGGGGTCTTGGGTTAACTTTTTAATAATTGTGAACAATGGGGATGGCTTCTGTAGAATCCCATATAAAAAATACACAACGTGTAAAAGTTACACATCGATTAAATAATTGTTTTTGAAAAATAAAAATTAAGTTGATAGGCTTTTCTACCTATGTGGCCTCGAGAAGACACACAATATGTATATGTTTTACACATCATGAAAATTTTCATACGGAGAATGTTTAGATACAGAAATCGTGTATTTTTTCTCACATTCCCTATCTGTATCCCCCTCGACTCCCAATGTTTCCTTAGGTTTTTTTGAAATATTTAATATCCTAACTCTGGTAAAATCGAATCATCGAGAGGTTATTTTGGGAATTAATTGTTAGTGTTCCTTTCTCCCTTATCATTTAGGATCAAATTTTGTTGGATGGATTAGAACAATAGATCATTATGGTTATACCCAAATATACGTGTTTAGATTTTTCTTGATGAGATCTCCTTGGATTTTTGTAATGGAATAGGAGAATAAATGTTTAATCTAACGAGTCAATATAGATACTCTACACAAATATTATTGAGGTAGTTGGACTCTCTCCCACTCTAAAAATCAATAAAATATTCTCTCAATCTTTTCTAAATAATTTTTATGTTGTTTTTTACATGTTTTTTCGAAGTTTGTTGGAAAACCCCTATTGATGTGATCTCAAAAGGGAGGGGTTTGAATGATGGTATTTTATAAATTATATTTTCGATTGGAATTTTTAGCAGAATGGTGTAATTTGTGTTCATTTTTTGAGGGATAGGCAATGGTTGAAATTACCACAATAAAAAATAATAAATTGGGGTGGGTAATGGTCAGATGTACCACCATAAAATAATGACTATATGGGACAGATAATGGTTTGGCATAAAAATTTCATGTTAGGCACCAAGTGATGACTTAGTGATATAATAACTATCTAATAGTGAATATAGGGAGGTTCATAGATTCATGAATTCGGTGTGTTCATGGGTGATAAATAAGATAATTTTTCATTGGGAATTAAATTATTTTTAAATCATTATCATGATGTTTTATTATGTGAAACATTTTTATAGTTTTTCCTCTTTTCCTTTCTGATTTTCTCTAGTTTAATTCAAATATTATAACCTATTCTTGTTTCTAGTGGTGTGTGTTGGGATGTATTTATGCAAATCCTGCTTTCATGTTATAATCACCCCCAACATTTGAACTTATATGATTTTACATATGTATTTTACACATATATAGGTAAGGTTCATGTTTCACACTTATCTAGTGGTTTTACTTAACACCATGGCTTGGTTACTGATGCTATAACATGGGAGTGTGTTCTTATTGGTCTATGATGGTGCTACTTTGGTGCCAATTTATTTCTACTTAGAGTCTCAACCATAAAATTTCTTTTCATTATACATTTTAATCAAAAAAATTTATTTATTGGTATTTTATTGTGTTGTGTTGTTTATCCTTATGAATCATTTAGTCAATATTTGATGTAGTTTATATCGTGGTACGTTGTGTTTTCTTCAAGGAAAATCATACCCAAACATCCTCTAATGCACTTGGAATTTATTTATAGCATTTGGTATCATTAAGATGTCACCTAATACTTGTAACAATTATCCTATTCTCAATACAATGAGGATAGGAAATGTTTTATATCTAAATGATTTTAATTATGTGATGGGTGTATAATGACCAAACATTTTATAACGTATCTCATTAAATAATTTTAAAGTCAAACAACATAAAATCATTACACAATGAGGATCCAAAGGATTAATGTCTTAGGAAAATTAAGAACATAAATAATATTTTAAAAATTAAACATAAAAGATTTATTTATTTCCTTCATTTATAGCTTCTTACTGACCCTTGAATTATCCTTAATACATGTAATCACGTGAGGATATACATTTAATAGAGGGTTTAACTAAAAGCAAAGTAAGAGGATAAATAAGAACATGAAAAAATATAACATGGGGTGAGTGTAAATGTAAAATAATCATAGTAACATAATCAATGGATCATAATCATGAGAGGAAGTCATTATGATAAGGTATGAAACGTTAAAATTCATAAAAAGGAAACATAAAATGTTACTGGTAAACTACCACACATATTTGTTAAAAATGATAGCATCATGTTCATGCATATTTTAATTTGTCTCATGAGATTCATCACCTTAACTTATGAATTGAAAATTTATATAATTCTGGGTTCACCCATCACATCATACAATTTACATTGTGCTATATAATTCTTGTTGCACTCGTCACATGATAATGTTTACATTATCATTCATGCCATATAAAAAATATATCAATATTGAAAATAAAATAACCCATGGAAAGGAATGTGATTCATTTCAAAATCATACATTCACAAAATTGGGTTTCCTCAATTAAGTATAGAGAATAGTACTTGAATCATAAACCTTCAGTGAAGAATAAATAATCTCTATAAGTAAATGGTGTGTTTTTTGAAAGAGGAAAACTCAAAGAAGGAGAGTTGGGTTCGAGAATTCCCCTTACCTTATGGCCAGAAAAAATATTCATATTAATTTCCATTATAATCACATTATATTAATTAATTAATATTTCCAGAACCATTTATACATGAATATTATTCATTATTTTTTTAATAAGTTTATTTATGGTCCTTTCAAGGAGTTATGATGTTTAATTTCATCAACCGGGATGATTCGTTTTCCTTGTTTTCATGATTGGTTCACTTGTATTCATGAATGGAAGATAATGTAAATTAAGGATAAATATCCAGAATTGTTTTTATATATTATTAGTGATATTAAAGTCGTTTAAATGATCTTATAATGATTTTTTATATACCATGAGGATGAATCATCAGATAAAAGTTAATGATGATTGTTTTAGTATAAATTATGATAGTTTTGTTTTATCATTTAGGATTATGTATAAATGTTATTTCCAAAACATAAATAGGGTTTTATCATAAAAATTATTATTTTTAAATGATTTAATAGTCTTATTTAAATCTATTAAGGAATTTAAGGAAATTGAAAGCGCATGGCCCACGATATCAGAAAATTGACACATCACGGGGGAAAATTTCATTTTAATAATAAAAGAGTGAGGGTGAGTATTATAATGATGGATCTTATAACATGACATAATAAAAATATATTTAAAGTAAAGGGGTTATCATTCCATTTTAATGAAGGTATGTGAGGTGATAATAAGAAAGGAAATGAAATTAAACAGAAAATAATGGAAAAGAGATAGGATTTAACTATTGAATTCCCTTATTCAGATCCTCCCTAAAGGCACCTAGGCTTCGTCTTTTGATGAGAACAAGAGCTTATAGACATAGGAAATGGTCTAGAGAGGTGTTTTGGGAAGAATTTGGGATAGGATCAAATTTTTATCAGTGTGAGGAGAAGAGGGTGTGAGGGATGGTATTTATAGTTGAAGAGAGTGGTGTTTTCTCATTATTTAATCCATTAGTTTATTATTTTTCTCAAAACAAGAAATAATTTTGATTAATGAGACAATATAGAATAATTATATCATGTGAGTTCAAGGTAATGGTTCTTACATCATCTATGACTCAATGAATAATTTATTTGGCTTATAATGTATGTATACTGTAAATTAATGCATTTCTCAATTCAACAAAAATTAAAGTAATTTAGAAAAAAATTAACCCTACCAATTATTCGATGTGTAGAATTATAAAAATAAAATCAATTTTATAATATAAATTTTATAAATATGAGTAAATTAATTTTTTTATTAAAATCATCATTTATTTGGGAAATGTAGATTTTAAAATTATAGGTAATTTTATAAAACATTAGAAAATTGATTAAGGTATCATAAAATTATCTTAAAATCATAAGACATCAAAATAATAATTCATGAAAAAAATTTGTGAAAATTAATTCTTTTTTAAATTATTAAATTAATCATAAAAATTTCATTAATTATTTATGAGTTATAAAAATACCGAAACATAATTAATAATTTTTAAAACAATTATTTACATAGATTATGATATAATTTTACAATAATTTTTGTTGTAATATTCCAAACTTTTATTTTTACTTCCATGGATGAGTCTAGAATTCATTTGGCTGATTTACTATTCATAAGTTTCATATTACTATTCATATGTTCAAGTTGCTATTTCATTGGTATTGGTTCCTTAACATCTATAAATACATATTATTTCATTAACTATTAATTTGAAAAGCTTTCATTGTGGTCTCTATGTTATTTAAAGTTATTTATACTATATTACAATACTATAGGAAGGGATAACATACATTGATAAAATTTGTGTTCATTTCATTCTTCCCCCCTTTTGAAATTTCACCCGTGAAATTCAATTTTACATAAAAAGGTCAGGGTACTTCTACTTCATTGCTCCTCCAGTTCCCAAGTTTCTTCTTCATACTTATGGTTCCTCCAGAACACTCTAAGTATGTGGGTTGTCTTATTGTGTATGACCTTATCTCTTCGATTCATAATCTTTACTGGATGCTCCTCATAAGAGCGATCATCTTCCTACTGAACCACCTATGAGTTTAGTAAATGTGAGGGGTCTGGTTTGTAGTTCCTCGTGAGTGATACATGGAACAAATCATGAACATGAACTATACATGGTTGAAGTGAAAGATGATACTCCATGACAACTATGAGATCAAGGATCTCAAAGGGTCTATTTACCTTGGTCTTAACTTCCTGTTAATTCAAATCAACATGAATCTCTTACATGGTGATATTCGAAGGAAGAATTCATCTACAATGTTGAACTCCAAGACCCTTTTATGGTTTTCAGTATAGCTATTTTTCTAACTTTGATCATCTTTGATATTTTTCTTGATGGATTAAATATTATCCATCATCTATTTCACAAGATCAGGTCCAAGTAACTTCCTTTCACCAACTTCTTCCCAAAAGGTTAGAGTTCTACATCACTTTCTATATAAAGATTCATATAGAGCCATATGAATACTCAAGTGGAAGAAATGGTGGTATGAGAACTCAACCGATGGGATATACTGACCACAACCATATTTGAATTGTAAAGAAAACTATCATAGCATTTATTTGAGCATTTTAATAGTTATTTTATACTGGAAATCTGTTTTGTGGTGATAGGCCATGCTAAAATTTAATTCAGTACTCAAAGCATATTGGCGGCTCTATAATTTAGATGTCAACCTGAGATTCTGAAGAGATACACTTGAGAGTGGAACTATATGTAGTCTCAAAACCTCCTTTATATATATATTTTCATGTTTTTCAAGTCATAGATCTTTTCAAATAGCGATAAAGTAGAATGTCTTGGTGATTCGGTCCACCACAACCCATATTGAATTACTTACTTTACACGTATTCGGTAGACCTATGAAAAAGTATATAGTGATATTCTCCCATTTCCACACAGGTATAAGAAATGGTTTCATCATCCCTTTGTGCTTATATCTCTTGTCTTTAACTCACTGACATATCTTAAACCATGAGATATAATAAGCAATCTCTCTCTTCATGTTGTCCAACAAAAAGTGTTCTCGAATATCACAATACATCTTGGTACTCCCGGGATGGATAGAGAAAGTTGATCTATGTGGATTTTCCAATATCTCATTCTTTATACTAGGTGATTAAGACACACATAGCATAATTCCAAACCTAATCACACCAACACCATCGATATGTAACTCTTACAATTTCTCTTCCTTTAGTAAATTCACATTCTTTTGTAACTATGGATTATCCGTTTATGCCTACTTAATCTTCTACTAGATATATGGTTGGGAAATCATTTTAAAATTGTATTATATATTCTACTCCGTTATGAATTCCAAATCCATCTTTTTCATACCCATGAAATAGGATCATTATCAATCTGCATCATGGATAGAGTAGCTGGTTGTTTTCCACTAATAATATATATAACCTCATTTTCCTTTCAAAGATAATAGTGAATATAGAAATCATAGTATTTAATTATCTATAACTATATCCTTTTATTCAACTTGATCTCCTTTTGTGTGAATATATAATTTATGATATTGTGATTGGTTTATATGTCGCAATTCTCACCGTAGGGGTAGTGCCGCCAGATTTTCATTGAAAAAATCATAGCTCCTAACTCTAGATCATGTGTTGGGTTGTTCTTCTCATGGTTCCTCAACTACCATGATGTGTAGGATATCACATTATCATTTTTCATGAGTACACAACCCAATAATTTCTTGGAATCATCACTTTACATCAAAAAACATTCTCGACATTTCAGTAATTTGAGTACAGGTGTAGTGATTTTCCAATTCTTTTGATCCTTGAATCTTTCCTCATATTTTCCATGTAGACATACATTACCTCTTTCATTGTTAACTTTTTTAATGGGTCTGAAAATCCTGAGAAACTTGTCATAAAACAACAATAGTACCCTTATAATTCAAGAAATATAAGGATTTCAAGGACACTATAGGACTTGGGCCATTCCTCAATTGCCTCTGTTTTTGAAGGGTCTATAGAAATACCCCCACTTGTGATGACATGTCCCAAGAATGTGAATTTCTTAACCCAAAATTCATACTTTCAAAAATTTACTTACAAAATATCCTTTCTTAATGACACCAACATAGTCCTTAGATATTTTTCATGCTCCTCCTTTTCCTTAGAGTAGATTAAATGGGAATTCCATCGATAAAAACTACCAAAACAATTTCAAGGTAATTTCTAAAGACTCTATTGACCTAATACATGAATATTTTAGAGGAATTAGTATGTTTGACTGGAATCACTAAAAAATCATAGTGCCCATACCTTGTATGAAACGTAATCTTCTAAATATAATCCTTCTTCACCTTTAGCTGATGATATCCAGAACAAAGATCCACCTTTGAGAAGTAATGTTCTCTTCACAATTGATCAAAAAATAATCAATACTTGGAATATGATACATGTTAATTGTGGTGATCTTGTTATGTTCTGGATAATCTGTACATAGACGCATTGATCCATCCTTCTTCTTGAAAAAGTGCACTGGCACACCCCAAGGTGATTCACTAGGGAGTCTGAAATCTTTGTCCAAATTCTCTTATAGATGCTTCTTTAAGTCCTTCACTTTGATAGGGTCCATCCTATAGTGATAATTTTAAATTGGAGAATCTCCAGGTATGAGTTCTATTGAAAACTCTACCTCACGATCAATGGTATGTATGAGTAACTCTTTAAGAAAAACATCATTATATTCCCTCATGATGGGAATTTAACCTAGGTTGATAACTTCCTTTGACTCAAACATTTGAGAGATGTATGATTCCACAAAGGGAATCAACAATAAAACCATTGAAGTATTTTCAAAGTGATATTAGTGATATGAATTGCACTTTTATAAGATAATATGATGTTTTTAAATTTTAAAATACATTTCCTTTTCCCATCTCTTTATATGTTATCTATATAACAAGATCCAATCCATCCCCAATATAGTGTTTAATTCCACCAAGATAAGTAATATGATATTCAATGGAATAATTTTCACACATATGACAACATGAGAATAGTCCAACACTTGGGTTTCAATGGTTCCAGAAATAAGTGTTTTATTGGATATCTCTACTTCAAGGTTCTGGGGTTTTAATTCAGTAGTTCTAGAAAACATGAAAGATACATAGGTACGAGTAGAATCATAATCAAATAAGAATTCTTCAATTATTGAGTTAATAGAAAGTGTACCTTGTAAGTCTTCATTTTCATGTTCCACTTACATAGTAGTGATGGAATAATCATTCCCTTTCTCCTTTGTCATTGTTTGATGATGTTGCTGATTTCCCTCGATAAATCAAGGTTTAGTGCACTATCTTGCCTAGTTCCATTGCTCTCAACAGTTGTAGCATTAGACCATGGATGGTCCTCCCCTTTACTCTACCTCATTATCTTAAACCCTCATGTATTTTCAATATTAATGATCTTAGTGGACTTCTTTCACAAACTTGAATCATTTACTCATCCCCTTGAGGTAGTTCCCATGACGCTTCTTCCCACATTTTTGACATGTGGGTAGTTTTGTTTTCTTTCCACCTATATCATCAGATCCTCTAACTTGGATCTCCATATTTAGTTTCATATCACCATATCCATGAGACTATTCTCCAAAACATACCTCTACTTTGAGAGCAAATTGAACAACTTCTTCATAACTCATAAACTCTCAAATTTCTAGATCCGTTCAATGGGTTGGTTTTAAACAACTAAACAAATTATCAATATTTACATCATTTTTATAAAAAAACCTGAAGTATATTGTACAATAATTATAAAATTTTCTTTGTAGGATGTGACATATTATCCTTTTGCTTCAAATTTATGAATTATCTCTCCATCTTGGTATGAGAAGTTCGACAGAAATAATTATTAAGAAACATTATCTAAAAGTATTCCCACTCCCACTCATCAATTTCATCCTTCGGTTGGGTGTTCTCAATCAAAGCCCAACATTGATCATCCTCTCTTTATATATAATAAAAGTTGATTGTAACCTTCTCCATATTATAAAAGTTATGTAAATAAATGACCTTATTTATTTAGGTGACCCACTATTTTGCAACTAGTGGATTAAAAGATCCACTAAACATCAGTGGTTGTTTCTGTATAAAACACTTAATAGCCAGTTTCTCCCTCTTATGTTAAGGAGAAAGTTCCACATTATTTTAAGTTATTATTCATAACTTGACACATCTAGGTAAGTGTCACAATGAAATTTTTAACTCCACCCCCAAGGTATTGGGGATGTCATTTGAGAAATTGTTGCATTGTCCCTCACATGGGTTGTTGGCCTGGTTTCTCTGGGTTTCCACTATTTTATAAAATAGATATGTTTAGAACAATACATAAGTCATCAAGTCGTGAATAAATAACATGTTCCTTTGTAAATGTATTTCTAAAAGAATATATAGATGAATACCCATGTTTAGAATTTTTTAAAAGAAATCATCATGGATTCTTACTTATAATTAGTATCATAGTAAGGGTTTTCAATATGATTATCTAATCATAATTCCCAAATTAACTAAACTATGCTCAGATACCAACTATAGTGAACCCAATTTTTCATATATATATATTATTTCATCGAATTAAATACAAAAAACCAAAAATCATTACAAAATGAGGTGACAAATGTTTTGTGTCTCGGGAAAATTAGAACCATACCTAATATTTACTAAATAAAACATAAAAAATTTATTTAATTCATTCTTCTTTATCATATTATTGGCCCTTGAATTCTCCATAGTACTTGTGATCACCTGAGGATATACCTCAAAGATAAGGGTGAGCTAAAATACCATTAATAGGATATATAATAACATGAAATTATATAACATGGGGTGAGTGTAAACATAAAATCATCGTTATAACATAATCATGGGATCATATTAAAGAGATTAATTCATTAAATTAAGGGTTGGAATGTGGGAATGCATAAAAATGAAACATCGTATCATAATGGGTGTAACATCGCAACCCCAAAATCCTGAAGGCTGTACATTACAGATTACAATGGAATGATTAATACGAATTAAATCTTGAAGGAATGGCCAGTTTAATAGTATTTAATAAACTATATACATACATTAAACTTTTATTATAATGATAAAGGTAACAAAATACAATACATAACAAAAAATAAAAAACTCAATCCACAGAAACTCAATAAATGGTCTCTTATTCATAACATGTTAATGGTAATAAAATGAAAGGGGTGGGATCAAATTAAAATTAAGGGTTAAAAATAGTAGAAGCATGAATCAATAATAAATTAATCACAATCAGATTGGCATATTCAATATGGCATGGTGAATAAATGAAAAATATACGCCATTAGTAAACTAATAATAATACTGCATCCATAGATTTTATCATAGTGAAAGCCTCAAGGATATTAAAAACTAAAAATGAATAAATACAATTATTATTCCTTGTATGTCATCTATCTATGACATGATACAATTATACCATAAAAAAGGATAATGTATGTGTGTAGAAACTCATCTTATTTTTGGAAACTAACTTGAAGGTTTTGTCGCCAGATGATTAGTCTCATTAGACCTGTCGATGAATCAAGGGGATATAGTGGGCCCAAAATTTAACTACATGTCCAAAAAATTACTTATAAATAGATTTAATACATGTAAAATCTACCTTCTCAATATCTTTATAGAGTAGATTATACAAATTCCACAATATTTCCATAGTTACAACATCACTATAAATAAACACTATTTGTAAAAGGGTATATGAATTAAAACAATACTCATATCCAAGAAAATTGAATATATATATATATATATTTAAAATTTAAAATGAAAAATGATCTCAAATAGGAATTGGATACACCACATAAGAAAGATTAGGTGAACAATACCAAGTAAATGATAGTGAAATAGAAATTAAGACAAAGTACCTTACCACACTATAATCTATCAAGTCATATGAAAAAATAATAATAACCACCAATAGAATCAGAAAAGAACATAAATACAAATAGAATAATGATAATATATATCAAATATAAGTACACACGACACCACATGAAATTAATAAGTGGAAAGCAATGGAAATCTCATGGAATTAAAACTGAAATAAGAAACCCATTAGAGACATTTTGGCATGATAACTTGTGTTCTTGTAAGGGGTCAGTTAGTGGTAAAAATGTATCCCATCATTTATATATCAGAAGGTACGTATGGGGGAGGATTAAAAACATACCCCATCATTTGGAATTAAAAATAAAGGACAAAGAAAAGGGGGATTCTTGAATAAATGTGAGAGAGAGGATCCCTTACTTTATTCACAATGGTGTTCTCGATTGATCTTAATGTCCGGAATAACAAAATTTATATTAATTAATTAATAAGTCATGAACCTCATAAACAAGAAATTGATTTACAATCAACTTATTATGTTAATTCATTCTATTTTTATGGGTTTAAGATGTTCAATTTTATTGTATTTTAGAATCATTTTCATCTTTGGTTTTCATGATCAGTTTACTTGTATTCTGGAATTGATGTTTGTTTAAAATGTGGTCAAAAATACAGAATTATTAATATATATTATTAGTGATATTTCAGGGATATATATGATCTAATAATGATTTGGGTTATTTACAATGAGTATGACTCATTAGTTAAAAGTTAATTACAAATGATTCAATTAACTTAGCAGTTTTGTGCTTAATGAACTCGTTTTGTATTAATATATTATATAATGAGTGTGTAAGGATTATAGAACATTTAATAAGGTATGATACATATATTATCATCAATTTGAACCAATTAAATGTTTTCATGACTAGTCTTTAAGGTAGTAATATAAATTGAAAACATGTTTTCATTGAATGTGATAAATTAACACATCTCAGATGTTATTTTCATTTTTAGTGTAAGAGGAGAGGGTAAAAAGAGATTATGAATAAACATTCAATTAGAATAAAAACATTATAGTCCATGTAAGGTATTGGACTTATAATATCATTCTTATGTGGGGAGGTGAGAAGAGAGAAAAAAATAATGGAACTTGTAAAAGAATTTGAACAAAAAGGGAAGTGGGGTTCACTTCTTGAGTACTCCTTGAAACACTCCTTAAGGATTTTATTTTTGGTCTTTTGGTGAGATGAGAAGGTCATGAAGGTGGGGGAGGATTTTAAGAGGATATTTGACTAGAATTCAGGCAAGTATATAATCTTCAGTGGTGTGGGAGAAAGAAGGTGGGAGGGTTGTTTATATAGTGGAGGGAGGGAGGGATTTTACATAATTTTAATCATTATTTTAGTATTTTATTCTCAAGACTATGAATAGTATTTATTCATGTAATAAAAAATTGTAATAATCGCATGTGATTTCGAACTATGTGGGCTTAAATCATCATTGAATCAACTATGATGTCGTAAAACAATTATTTAGAATTTATCGTTATTTATTTTATTTTACTACTCACCAAAATTAAAAAATTTCAAAATAATCCCAAAAATTCATGCTAACCATTTTTTGACATGTAAAATATAGAAAATGAACTCTATTTTTCAAAAAATAATTTTCAAAATATGATAAATTTATTTTTAATTAAAATCATTTTTTATTTGAAAAATACCCACACATAAATTATTAATCTTCATTTCTAAGGTGCCTAAATTTAATTTATACATTCATGTGTATGGTTAAAATTATTAAGGGTAATATTACTATTAAAAAGGGTAGGATACTATTCATAAGGGTATGCTACTATTCATACGGGTAATTTACTATTCACTGAAAATTAACATGATTCAATCAGACTCCAAATATCACCATTATCACAACCATGTATCTCCATTTTTCAAAACACAGAAGTGTAAAAAAATTTTAATGGCTTGGTTATTACTATATCCTAAATAACCAAGTTTTGTTTCAAGGAAAAGAAAATCTTTATGGAATATAAGATATGAATAGAATGTATTTAAGATAATCAAACCAAAAAAAATATTTGGGTTGTTATATTGTTCCCACCTATGAAAATTTTTCCTTTGAAAATTTTCAGGTATAAATCCCTTAAATAAGATTTTGGTGGTTATTCTTCACAACATTATAAGGTTTCCACATTTCTTCCCCCATTTTATAGTTTTTCCAATGAACCTTGACTAGACGAGTTGTCCAATTTCTCAATACCTAGTCTCTGGTGTCAAGAATATCGATAGGCTCTTAACAATATGAAAAATCTGGTTCTAGTTCTATTTCTTCATAGGTTAGTAAATGCATTGGGTCTGGCACGTATTTCATTAAGAATGACACGTGGATAACATTATGAACTTTGGAGAGACTTGGTGGCATTGCTAAATGGTATGTTATAGATTTGATCCTTTAAAAAATTTCAAACGGTCTAATGTACTTGGGGCTCAGTTTCCCTTTCTTACCGAACCTTAAGACACCCTTCCACGAAGATAATTTTATAAAGTCATGATCTCCTACTTGAATTTCCATATCCTTTCTCCGGTTTTTATCATAACTCTTTTTCTTACTTTGACATACTTTAATATGGGCCTGAATTTTCCTTACCTTTCTAGTTGTCTCTTCGATATGTTCTAGGCCTAAAATTTTGCTCTCTCCATCTTCCTCCAAAAAAGTTGGAGTTTGAAATTTCTAAGTATATAATGCTTCATATGGAATAATTTGAATTACAAAATGGAAACAATTATTGTAGGAAAATTATAGTAAAGGAAATTATTAATCCCACATGCCTTGAAAGTCATTATTACATGATCTGAACATGTATTTTAGAGTTTGAATACTCCTTTCAGAATGATCGTTGGTTTGGGGGTGCTAAACAGTACTCATAAGAAGCTCAGTATCCAAACCCAATTGGAGAGTTTTCCATAATTTTGAGGTAAACCAGTTATCTCAATCTAACATAATTGACAGAGGTGCACTATGAAATTTTACATCTTCATTAATATAATGTCTTTCTAGAAGATCATGTGGTAAATCCTCTCTTATATCAAGTAAATTTGCTGATTTTGTGAGATGATCAACAATTACCCATATCGCATCTTTCCTTATAGGTGTCCTCAGTAGTCCTTTGAAAAAATCCATCATAATTTCATCCCAATTCCACATAGGAATAGGTAGAGGATGCATCACCCCTCTAGGATTTTTTCTCTCTCCCTTCACTTGTTGAAAAACTTGGCACCTTGACACGTAGTCAGTAGTTTCTCGCTTCATATTATCCCCAAAAAAATATTCCTTCCGATCTTTATACATATTAGTGCTACCAGTGTGTATAGAAAAATTGGATCTATGATCATCATCAAATAGTTCAATTTTTATCTCAGGTTATGATGGAAGGAATAACGTCTTCCCAAATTTCAGAACTCCTTCTTCAAACACAAAGTATTTCAATCTCCCATACTTAACAGCATTAATTCTCTTGTGTAGATTCTCATCATCATATTGAGAGATTTATATCTTATCCAGCAAAAATGGTTTAACAATCATTTTATAGTGGAATAATGTTTCCAATTCCATAACAATTCCCATATCCATATTTAGTAGATCCATGAATATAATATTTTTCTCAATCATCATTTGGGTTAGAAGTCCATGATATTTCTTGATTAAGGAGTGTACCACCTTATTTCCCTTTCAAGGGTGGTAGTTTATTGAACATTCATAATCATTTAGTATCTTGAGCCACGTCCTTTTCCTCAGGTTGAGTTCATTCTATGTAAAAATGTATTTCAAACTCTTGTGATCTGTATATATCTCACATATTTCACCTTTGAGATAATGTCCCACTATTTTCAGAGAAAAGATTATGGCTAATAACTCAAGATCATTGATTGTGAAATGTTTCTCACGAGTCTTTAACTTACTTGATGCATAAGAAATAACTTTATCAATTTTCATACGGATGAAACCCAATAAATTATTTGATTCATCAATATATATAAAAAATCTATCATTTCCTTATGGAAGATTCAAAATTGTAGCATTGACCAATCTTCTTTTATATTAATCAATGAATTATGTATATTCTATCATCAATACAAACATAAACCTTTTATGTGTGATCTTGGTTAGTGGGTTATCCAGTCGGGCAAAATTCTGAATGAAATACCGATCGTAGCTGACTAAGCCAATAAAACTACATTCCTCTGTTATGTTCATTGGCATGGGCCATTAATGGATTTCTATTGTCTTTGTAGGATCAAAAATGATTTCATCCTTAGATAAAATATGGTTATGAAAAGAAACTAATTGAATCCAAAATTCACACATGCGAAACATCCCATATAATTTAATTCTTCTATGAGTTTTCAAAATAATTCGCAAGTGATTCTCATGGTCTTCCAATCCTTTGGAGTATATAGGATATCATCGATAAATACCCAAAAAAATTATCAAGATATTCCATGAAAAAAATATTCATTAGATGCATGAAAACGGAGGGTTCATTAATCAGTTCAATAGGCATTACTGTAAACTCTCAATGCCCATACATGGTTCGAAAGGCTAACTTTAGAATATATTCCATCCTCACACATAGCTGATGATATCCATATTGAAGGTCAATGTTTGAAAAATATTGTGCATCATGAATTTTTTCAAATAAATCATCAATTCATTGAAGAGGATACTTATTATTTATTGTAATAACTTTGATTTCCCTGTAATCAATGCATAGACTCATGGATCCATCTTTTTTCTTGACAAGGAGGATAGGGGATCCCCATAGAGAAAAAGTGGGTCGAATAAATCCTTTGTCACACAATTCCTCTAGTTGTTTCTTTAGACAAAATAATTCTTCAGTGTACATTCTATAGAGAGTCTTTGATAAAGGTATTTCACTAGGAATTAAATCATTAAAGAACTGAACTTCCTATTCTAGAGGATGTCTAGGTAAATTTTCTTGAATTATGACAATGTATTCTCTCACTATACGTACATGTTTAATTTGAATATTTCTTTCCACACACATATATATTGGTTTATTTTCCTATCCAAGAATTTCATTTAGTTGTTCTACATGGGTGATTCTAGATAAGAATCATATGGAAATGTTTTTACTCTAAAAATAATGGATTCATCACAATTTCCAAAAATTGTAACTTCCTTCTTCTTGTAGTAGATGTTCACATCATAATTTTATAACCAATTAAAAATGGGAATTATATCGAATTCAATCATTTGTATGATGATATTTTTATCAAGTAAAGCACATTTAATTTTCATGAGGGGGAAAAATGGATACACATTTGTTGAAATGATACATCCCCTATGAGTTTTGACTGACATCTCCATTATTAAATAAAATTGGGCATGTCTAATTTCTTTGAAAAATGGGAAGATATAAATTAATGTGATGATCCAAATTCAAATAAAAAATTGGCTAAGGATGGGGAAAATATTGAAGTACGTTCCATCACATCATTAGGAAATCCAACATTTGTGGTTGTAATTGCATAAGCTTTCCCTTTCTCTATTGGCCTTTTTCTATTCAGGTTTCCTTAGCGCTTAAGAAACTCATTTCTTAAGCATCCCATCTCTCAAAAATTGTAGAATTGAACATAATTTACTTGATTATTACCCTTTCATTCGATAGATCGATGACCATTTTCTCTACACTTATAAAAGACTCCATGCCTTTCAAACATTTCCTAGGATTATTCTTTCCATAGTTCTCGCAAAATGGGATTTTCTTCCTTGCATTGTTCTTAATTGGCGCTTCACCATTTCCACAATTATCAGAGTACTGCTTCTTATCTTGGTTTCCCTTGAACAAATTTGATATAGCAAGGTCCTTATCTATATTTATGGTACTTGATACAATTTAATCATATGGTGAAAATTCTTGAGAGGAGATTACACTTAGAATACTTGGCTTAAGACCTTAAAATAAATGATCAATCTTATCTTTCAGGTCACGTACGTATTCTATGACATAATTGGATAGTCTTGTAAAAGTAGGATCATACTATGCAACATTTGTTTCTTCTCTTTTCTTTAAGTTGGGGAATTTCCCCTTCATTTCAGTTCATTTCTCATGAGGGAAATATTTGTCGAAGAATATTTCCTTGAATTTAATCCCTTCCATAACTTCAATTTATTATTCCTCTATGGTATTTTGGAACACAGACCACCATTTATTAGCATCACCATTGAGAAAATATACTTCTAGAACTACCTTTTCATTTTCATCGCATCTTAATGCCATGAATATATTTTCAAGGGACATGATCCACCACTCAGCTGCCACTAGATTATTATTCCCACTAAATGACGGGGGCTTCATCTGCTTGAAATGATCCAACACAGGTGTAGCATGGTTATTCCTCACAACCTGAGTATGTTTTCTCAATATGGTCATGATCTGATCTGCTCCAACATTGAATATGTAAATTTACTTTTTGGGGAAATCCCTACATTTTCCATGATTATAGATTCCACTTCTTTTATTAGGAACCATTTATAAAGAACTGAATACACTAGATTAGGTTATGAATAATAATTTATAATATCAACTAAAAAAGTAATTTGCATAAATTGAAATTCTACGCAGAGAAAATCTCATAAACATCATTTCTATGATGAAAAATTTACATTAAAATCCGTCATAATGGCTTGAAAAGAAAATTTGAATTATCCTGAGCATATCCCCAGGGAGTGTGAAACCAAGAGTGTAGCAAGGCCCATTGTCGTGCACTAGGATACCCAAGGTTAATCCAGGAACTGCTTGTCGATTTTTTCACTCCTAGGTAAATCTGTGCCTGAGAAACCGCTACTTGTTTATATCTAGATAGTGATGTATTTTCTAGAAAGATCCACATAATCTATTCCTTAGAAAAATTCCAGGATGTTCATTTATGTTTATCCTCAAACACTACCATAGGGGTTTGTTCCCTAATTTACATTTTCAAATCTAGTTTCCATGTTTGCAACAAAACATCCTCTGATACCAACTGTAGCACCCCGACACCAAAATCCTAGAGTAAGTGCATTACTTATTACATTGGAAAGATTAAGAGGAATGAAATACCAAATAAATGCTATTTTTAGTAGTTTTTATTTAACCAGATACATACATGAAACTTATATTACAATGAGGAAGGTAAAAAAATACAATATATTACAAAAACTAAAAAACAGTGTCAATGAAAACTCAATAAATGGTATCCTCTTCCTAACCCATTGAAGGTAAATAAATGAATGTGGTGAGATGAAATTCTTAGTAACATATAATAATATAAGAATCATGAATCAACAATAATATAATCACAATCAAATTGGTATAGTCAATATGTCATGGTGATTAAATTAGAAACACATGCCATTAGTAAAGTAATAATAAAAATGCATCCATCGATTTTGTCATAGTGAAAACCTCATGTACAGTAATAACTAAAAATGAATAAATAGAATGATTATTAATTAGACGACATGTAACTAGAACATGATACCACTATACCATTGAAAATATATAAGTATGTGGGTATAAACCCGTCTGATTTGGGGAATCAAACTTGAAGGGTTTGTCACCAACTTATTGGACTCATGATACCTGTTGATGCATTGAAATTCTATAGCGGGATCCAACCATTGAAGTAAGTCCAAATAATTTTAAATAAAATATTTAATATAATTACAATCTGCGTTTTCAATATCCATATAGATTAGAGGATATATATTCCTCAATATTTCCATAGTTAAGACATCATTCCAAATAAACACAGAACGTAAAAGGGTTTATGGCTTTGTACAATACTCATATCCATTAAACTAGAATATGGATATATAATATATTTACAATTTCTAATGAAACATTATCTCAAATGGGTAGTGTATACACCACCTAATAAAGATTAGGTTCAAAATACCATGTAAATCACAATGAAATGGAAATTTAGGCAAATTCTCTTACCATGCTGTAATCAATCGAGTTGTATGCCCAAAAATTAATAACCACCAAAATAAACATAGAATACCATGAGTATAAATAGAATCATGATAATATATATCAAATGGTAGTAAGAAATACACAACATGAATGAAATAAGTTTTGAACAATGGAAAACTCATAGAATTAATAGTGAGATAAGAAACCCCTTACAAACATTTTGGCATGGTAACGAGTGTTCTTGTGAAAGATTAATGAAAGGTAATGTATTATACCATCATTTATAAATCATAATGGATGTATGGGGGATGTTAAAAAACAAAACCCATCCTTAGAAATTAAAAATAATGGACACAACATAGGGGGGTCTTGAATAAATGTGAGAGAGAAGATCCATTACCTTATGCCCAAAGGTGTTCTCAATCGATCTTAATGACATGTATAATACAATTTATCTTCATTAATTTATATTTCCATAACTTCATAAACTTTTAATTGATTTATTAGAACCATATTATGTTCATTAATTCCATTTTTATGGGTTTAGGAGTTTCAATTTTACTGTTTTTTGGAAGCATTTTCTTCTTTTGTTTTCAAGACCAGTTTAATTGTATAAATGAATATATGTTTTTTTGAAATATGGTCAAACATCTAGTATTGAAAATATATATTATTAGTGAAATTACAGAGATATAAATGATCTTATAATGATTTTTTGTTATATATCATGATGATGACTCATTAGTTAAACATTAATTACAAATAATTGGATTAATATAATAGTTTTGTGAATAATGAACTTGTTTTGTATTATTATTTTATATTATGATTTTGTAATGATTCTGAAACATTAAATTAGGTAAAATACATATATAATGATATGTTTCAACCATTAAAAAATGTTTCATGACTAGTACATAAGATATTAATAGAAATTTAAAACACGACATTCTTGAATGTGATTGATTAACACGTCTTAGATATTATTTTCATTTTTAGTGTAAGTGGCGGGGGAAACAAATATGATGATGACATATTAAATTAGCATAATAAAATTTAATTCTATTTAATTTATTGTAATTATCATAGCATTTTTATGTGGGGAGGTGACGAGAGAGAAACTAAATAATGGAATTTGTAAAAAAAAAATTGAAAGAAAAGGGAAGGGAGGTTCACCTCTTGATTACTTCTCCTTGAAAAAATACTTAAAGACTTTGTTTTTGGCTTTTTGGTGTAATAAGATGATCCTGGACGTGGGGGAGGATATTAGGAAAATTTTGGAGCTGCATTTTTTCATGTATTGAATCTTGAGAGGTGTTGGAGTAAGAGGGGGTGACAGGCGGTTTATATAATGGAGGGGAGGAGGGACTTTACATTAATTTAATAATTATTTTAATAATTTAGCTCAAGACTTTGAATAGTCTTGATTCATGAGATCAAAAATAGTAATAATTTCAAGTGATTTTGAACCATGGGTTCTTACATCATCCTTGAATCACCTATGATGTATTAAAATAAGTATTTATCATTTATTGTAATTTATCACATTTTACTATTCATCAAAAATTCAAGAATTTTTGAAAAATACCAAAAATCACCCTAACAATTTAAGGACATGTAGAATCCAAAACTGAACTCCTATTTTCCAAAATAACTTTCTAAATTTGATTAGTTTAATATTTAATTAAATACATTATTTGATTGAAAAATACCCACACTAAAAATATTCATCTTCATTTTTAATGTGGATAAATTTTATTTATGCATTCATGAGTAAGGTTAACATTCACAAGGGTAATATTAATATTCATAAGGGTATATTTCTATTCATAAGGGTATTTTTCTATTCAATAGGGTAATTAACTATTCAATGATATTTAACATGATTCTATTATTCTCCAAATATCATCTTGATCGCAACCCTGTATGTCTGTTTTTGAAAAGACTAAAGTGGAAAATTTTAGTTTATTGTCTAGATTATGACTATATCCAAAATAAAAACTTTTTGTTTCAAAAAAATTATCTGATTTATTTAATATAGGCTATGAGTAGTATATATTTAAGATAACAATTCCATAAAATGTTTGTGGTGTTATAGTGGTCAAGTAGCACACATATTCGTGAGAAAATCAAGCATCATGTTCACACATATTTTACTCTGTCTAATGAGATTTATCACATTTACCAATTCATTAGACCACTATATAATTATAGGTTCACCCATCATGTCATAACATTTACGCAACACTGTATAATTATGGGTGAACCAATCATATCATAACATTTATAATATCATGCATGCCACATAAAAATATATCAATATTTTACATCAAATAACCCATGTAAAGGAATATGTTTCATTTCATAAGCATACATTCATGAAATTTGGGTTTCCAAATGAAATAGGGAATATGATTCTTGAATCATCGGCAATGAATAAATAAGTAAAAATCTCAAGAATTAAATGGTTTTCTTTTTGGAAGAATAGTTCTTTTGGGAAAAAAATGTGTTCATAATAAACTCAAATAGAAATGATATAATTCACTAAATGTAAGATAATGATCTGTATATGATATTTAATTAGTATCCATAATGAAAATGGGGTGAAAGATGGAAAACCCAAAGAAAGAGAGTTGTGTTTGAGAATTCCCCTCACCTAGTGTCTGAAAACATTCATCACTTTCTTGACCTATATAGTCACATTAGACTCATTAATTAACAATTAATGATCCTTTTAAAAATTAAAATTATTTATTATTGTTTTATTATGTTCATTTATGAGCCTTTAGAAGACTTATGGGGTTTAATTTCATCATTCATGAGCATTTTCTTTCGATGTTTTCAAGGTCGGTTCACTTGTATTCTTGAATGGATTTTCAAGTAAAATGAGCTTATAAATAATTTTTTTATAACATGATGTTGAATCATTCGTTAAAACACAAGGGTAATCCTTTTAGGTTAATTTTGTCAGTTTTTTGACCACAATAAACTTTTTTTGTTTTATCATTTAGTATGATGTATAAATTTTAGATACCGAACATAAAAACATTTGTATAATACTCATTTATATTTTTATACCATTTAATGGTTTTATTAAAATTCTAGAAGGATTCTATGTAAAATGAATGTTCATCACCCACAATGTTGGAAAATTGACACATCGCGGTCGACAATTTCATTTTTATAATAAAAGAGTGAGAGGGGGGAGATTAATGTTGTATATTAAATTTAAATGAAATTATTATAGTATATGTAAGTTATTTGGGTTATCATTAAATTTGGTTGAAGTTAGTTGAGGATATAATAAGAAAACTAATGAAATTGATAGGAAAATAAAAGAAAAAAGGGAGAGGATTTGCCTATTGAATTCTCAACTTTATATCCTTCTCAAGGAACCTAGGCCTGACCTTGTGATGAGAAAGATCTATCTTGGATGTGGGGGCGGGGATAGGGAAGCATTTTGGGAATAATTTGGAGACGAATCAAAGAATTAGTGGTGTGAGGAGAAGAGAGTGTGAGGGGTGGTATTTATAGTGGATGATAAATGTGTTTTCTCATTATTAAATTCATTAGATTATTATTTTATAATAGATAAGAAATATTATTGATTATGAAGACTAAATATAGTAATTAGATCATGTGTGTTCTAACCAATGGTTCTTATATCAGAAATGACTTTCTTAATAGTGTATTTAGCTTATGATGTATATATACTATAAATTACTGTATTTTTCTATTCACTAAAAATTCAGGTAATTCCGAAAAATTCAAAAAATTATCCATAAACATTTTTTTGACAATAATAATTTAAAAATTAAATCCATTTTATGAAAAATAGTTTTTTAAATATGAGTAATTTAATTTTTAATTAAAATTATTATTTACTCGGAAAATACCAATTTTAAAATTGTAACGGATTTTATTACACTTTGAAAACTTAATTAATCTCTGCTAAAATTATCTTAAAATAATAATACAAAAAAATTAATTTATAAAGAATTATTGTGAAAATAAATTTTATTTTAAATTAATAAATTAATCATAAAATTCTTATTAAATATTTATGAATTATAAAAATATCAACACTTAATTAATAATTTATAAAAAAATTATTTACTTAGACTCTAATATAATTATACCAGACATTTTTATATAAGATCCCTATATTTTATTAATACTTTAATGGGTGAGTATACTATTCCTTTGGCTATTTTAATATTCATAAGGGGTATATTTCAATTCCTAATTTCAAGTTAGTATTTAATTATTATTGGTTCCTTAACATCTACAAACACTTATTTTTTTATTAATCATTTTTAAAGCTTTTATTGTGCTCTCCATGTGATTTTATATTATTTATATTATAAGAAATTAGTATAATAAGTTATAAATTCTATTAATAAAAGTTTAGGTCATTACAAGATGGGTCCAAAATTATATATCCTTATAATACATTGGGTAACGATGAATATCACCACTGGAAAAATTCCCTATACCAACGGTTTGGAGTCATTCATATAGGCCTCCAAACCATTGGTATAGCCTATACCAACGATTTGGACCACCGTTCCTAAGTAAGCCGTGAGGATAGGTCTATACCAAGAATTTTGGGAAAACTTTTAGAATTAGTAATATGAACATCTATACCAACGGTTCCATAAAACCGTTGGAATATGTAATTCAATAAATAATCATTCTGTTGGTTTTGATCCTAGCACCTCTCATTTGTGATTGAACGACCTAAGCACTAACCTAACTTACTTTTGTGAACATAATTTCATAAATTTATATTTGTATTATCATATGTATTTTAAATTATGATTTTTTAATATCCTCTGTAAGAAGACTCTATTAAAAATACTTGACCCTATACCAACAGTTCTAAAAACAGTTTGTATAGAATTATACAAATGGTATTGAGGACCGTTGGTATAGATTCTTTGATTTTGGGACCTATACTAATGGTTTTGGAAAAACTGTTGTTATAAGGGGGACCTAAAACAATAGTTTGGCCTAACTGTTGGTAAAGGGTTCCAAAAATAAACCTATACCAACGGTTTTACCCAAAACATTGGTATATGTCCATTATAGGCACCCTATACGAACGGTTTGGCCAAACCGTTGGTATAAGTCCAAATTAGTGAACTATACAAATGGTTTTCCCAAAACTATTGGTATAGATCATTTTTCTAGTAGTGTATTTTATGAGATAAATAGGGATGTAATAGAGAGTGAACCCCGTTCATTAAAGGAATCCATCCACTTTGATAGTATTGTTATTTATCCTTGACTTCTATGATGGTATGGTGAGTAAACCCAAAAAACTATGATAGTTATGTGAGTAATTCTTTATTACTAAGAAAATTATTTTCTTTTCTTGCGTGTAAGAAAAAAACTTACATCTTATAAAATTGTTATTCTTTTAGGACTAATTTTCTTTAATTACTTTATGATTTATATATTATAAAATTTAAAGTTATATTCCATGAATCAAGTTTTTTATCTATGATTTGAAATGTATGGTTTTAAAATATTATTCTCATATAACAATAACCTTATTCTCATGTTATGCTCAATTGATCATTGATATCTCCCATGCTTTCCATTAGTGAGCTTCTGAGATCACCATTTCATCTACTTCCTTTCCCCTATGTAAAATGAAATGTATTAAGTTTGATTTTACTATGAAGGACACCAGTTATAAAGAAATTATTTGGAGATTATGTGGTTCACTTATGATGCAGTTTTTCACATATCCATGTATACTAAGATACGAGACCTATGTGATTCATGAGTGTATATTTATGTTATATAATCAATATTAATATAATAATATGTAATATTTATGTATGAAAAGTATTAGTACTTATAAAAATGTACCATAAGTATATCATCTTTGATATTTTCAACCATATCCAATTAACTTGTCCAATGATAGATTTTTAGGAATTTTTAATAAATTAATAAAATATTTGTTATTATAGGATATCATATTTTTTGGAAATACATGAAATATTATAATATAATATGTTCCTAACTAATTTCAAATGGTTCTAAAATGTAATTTATTCATGGAGAAGTAATTTATGGTCTTAATATAATCACCCAATAAAAATTTTACAAGTTTAAATTACATTTTAAACATTATATATTAGTTTAACCCCATTGTTAAACAATTTTAACATTAACCATTGCAATTAATTTTTTAATATCAATGGGTTATATTTTTAATTATAAGGAAAAAGTTATATCTTAAATTGTATGGTGATAAAATTTTAGAACCTTTATCATTATGCTTGTTATATTCGATGATTTTGTGATTTTTAAATAATTTAAGAATATATATATATATTTAACATAAAATAAAAATAATGACATTTTAAGAACTATTCACATAATTTGACATTGGAAATAACATGAAAAAAATGGAAATAGAATATAAAAAATTCAAAAGTATCAAACATGTCATAATTATCTTCAAAATTCATGGGACACTTTAAATTAGCAAAATAATTTTACTTTTAAATATTTAAAAATCATTTACTTGATTTTAATACTACTTGTTCGAGTACATTTTCGACTTTGAATAAACATTTATGTTAAACATTTCATTAGAAAAAATTAAAAATAAATTACCATGATAAAAAAATTCATCAATACTTCAAATAACCATTGATCATATAATATATTATTTTATCAATTCCAAAATACATTATTGATATTAAAATTAATAAATTGACATTTGGTCTTTAAATTTTTATAAAATAAAATAAATGTTATAATCAAAGGAATGTGGCAATAAATTTCTGCATTTTATAATTATGTATTATGATAGAGGAAATATTCTCATCCAATGAAATATATACCAATTTTGGGTTGATTTTGAGACCTTATCATATTATTTTCACTCTTAATTAACCATTTTACCATTACCATCGGAAATGAAAATTCACTTTGTTTACTATTCCTAATGACTTCAATTAAGAGGGAAATATTTAAAAACATTCAATGTAATTGTTGTAAATATTTAATCAATATTTTATGATTCAATTTCTTGAAGTTTAAGAAATAAATTTTAATATAAATGCATAAAACGAAATGAAATAAAATTTAAAGAAAAATATATTTTTAACACCAAAAAAGAACTTCTAATAAATTAGGTATAATAATATTTCAAATATAATTAATTGTATAATATATAATTACATATTGATTATATTAAAATGATATAATATTCAGACAAAAATTTGACTTGTTAATGAAAGGAAAAGAATTTTTTTTAAAAAAAATACATTTCTAGTATTTATAGAAAAATCAATATTTTTAGAAAAATGAAAAACAATTCACCCAATGATAATTATTAGATTATGATTCAAAAAAAAACATACCCATTTTAGAAACAATAATTTATAAAAGGTATGTAAATTTATTTTAATATCCACTCACAAAAATACCTAAAAACCATTTTTATAAAACATATTTTTGAAGTATAAAATTAATTTACTAAAACATTGTTATTATTTACTAAGAATTAATCAATAAATTTTAATTTATTTGGACCATTGTATATATTTTATAATTTTATTTGTCCTATTAATACCCTCTAATTCCACAGATAGGTTATAACAATCATATTTAAAGAAAAACATTCTCTGGTTTGTTTATGCATGTGGTTGCGTTTCATACACATAATGAAACAAATTTCTTATTTTAAAATATCAACATATTATAGAGGTTTAAAAAATTAAATTTTAACACTCAAAAAACACTTGGAAACATGGAATGAATTCAAATTATTTTCTCTTTCTAATATAACACCTAATTCATCCACACATTCATACTATTTTTTTAGTGTTCCCGAAACCATCTTTTCATTATGAAGGATTTTCATCTAGAGAAAAATTGGTAAATATCTACTTATGTACTCTCCAAAATTTTCAAACCTGAAGCTTTTAATATTTATCTACCTCTACTTCCATGACATATCACTATCTAAGGAATGTTCTTATAAGATCATACATGATCTTGAGAGAAAACACCAACACATTCTATGTCACATCTTTTATAAATGTAAGAAAAAACAAATATTATTCATAATATAAAGATATAACCCCTATATATCCATATTAAAGATATATAACTTATAATATATCAGTACTCTTCCTTTAGTTTTGAAATAAATATTCTTATACTTCCCTAAAATCACTATTCACATGTTTTGACCTCCACATAGTCATGTTTCATCATTCTTTTAGCTGATGTGATCTTAATACCTCTTTCACCTATGATAGGTAAATTATCTCTCCCCATGGTTGAAATAAAAAAATTTGTTGTTATCGAATGTATTGTTCTTCTAAACTCCCAGTAAGAAACAAAATTTTATATTACACTCATTTCACCACCACTATAGAACCAAGTGTTATCTTTCGCACTAAATCCAATAATCTCATACAAAAACCCACCTTATCAAGGTAACTAACCATAATTATATTCTACCATAACATTTAAATGTGTCACACCCAATATAACTGTAACATCCTAGGTAAATAAAGAATATTACTTTTTTCAAATTTATCCATATTTCTGAATAAAATGTTAATATTAATTTAAGGGTAACGCTATGCCCGATTGCGTTCCCAATTCTCAACAACGAGTTTCTTTGAAATCTTTCGTTGCACTTTAATAATAAAATAATTTTATTTTAAATGTTAGTTAACGCCTACCCGTTGTAATGGTGGGAATGAACAGAACTAACTACAAATTTATTATATATATTTTTCAAATATTTTTACTTTTATCTAATAACATTTAGATTCTTAAAATCCAAATGAATCCAATTTTAAGAATAAATACTCTAATATTTTTAAAAGATTATTTTACCACCTTTTGATAGAGAACCTTTTTTAAATCTAACTTTTGAAAATTTTATAAGCTCTATTTGTCAAAATAAACATATTCTTTATTATTGGGATATTGAAATTTACTTTTGTTAAATTTTTTGTATGTTTCTAACAATGTTCATTTTTTATTAAATAGTGAAAAATATTGCATTTTACATCAAAACTGCTTTTCATCTAATTTAAATATATGGTTATGTTATCTTTTTAATTGGTTTTAATGTTTTATTAGAATATATTTTTACATTTTAATTCAATTGTGGTAATTAGAATTAATTTTACTTTAAAAATGGACATAAACCAGTGCTAAACTTTTCATAGATATTGCTTCCAAAAAACCTGCTATTTGTTTTGACAGCAGGAATTAACTATATGATTTATTAATGAAACTTCTATGTTATGAATTTGGTAAAACGGAAATCATTTCTTAATTTTTATTATAAAATATATATTAGGGTTAATTTTTGGTATTTTTCTGATAATGTTTTTTTTAATGAATAGTGAAAAATACAGTTTTTCAAATCAAAACTGCCTTTTCATCCAACTTATTTATATATTTAGATTTTCATTTAAATTGTTTTTATTGTATAATTGAATTATTTTTTATCACTTAATACATTTTTGTTCATTTTAAGTAATTTCACTTTTCAATTTGATGTAAAAACAAGTGAATCATTTGATAAATTTTACTTCTTAAAAACCCGTCATTTGTTTTGACAATGATATTTACTTTTAAATTAATTACTAAAATTTATGTTTTTTTAATTTGATAAAATGGATTCCATATTTGGAATAATAAGGTCCAAATTATGTAATTAAGACTCTTATTTTTGGACATTATGCATGGTAACGACGTTAATTATCTTTAATTATCGTGTTTAATTAGTAATCGGGTAAATAAGGGTAAGAAAATAATATCATACAAATATAAAATGACCCCAAAATGTGTCTTAATTCTATTGGTGGTTTCATTTCCGACCATGGAATGCCTTGTGCCAACCTTGGGACCCCATGGAATCACTTTAGTGTGATAGTGACTTTTTATCATTTTTTTTAAGAAAGGAAAATGTAACCGTAGTATGTAACACCTAAGTAAAATAATTTTAATTTTGTCTATATAAAATATCTCTTAGTCTATAAATAGTAATTGGTAATATAAAAATATTTCCTACATCATTGTATTTTTTATAATTTTTATACATTAAATAAATTAAATTATTTATGACACCATGATGGTGCAGCAATTACCTCATTAATGAATGATTTAAATAAAATGAATAGATAATGTAAAATCTAAGAAATAAAATTGGAATAAACCTATAGGATGAGTATATTTAAAAACCTTATCACCTTATCCTCGAAATATATCATTTTTGGGAATTTAAAATCCGAAAATCATTTTATAATAAAGTAATATTTTATAACATTTCAAGAGTGCCCCTCCTCTTCTCTTACAAAAGGCCCCCACCTCTACAACCTTACCAACACCTATCAAGTCTTTTCCTTGGACAAACCCTACCCATTTCGTCTCTACACATCCCACTTTTCATCATTGAAGCCTCAAATTTGGCAGAATGCTCTTCAAGAAACCCTTTTGGTTCAAACCGAGAGGAGTTGCTTGATTTAAAGATAATGTCTTCACATGTGTACTTTTGTTTTATTTTTCTTATAAAACCCCTAAACTCTTTTATTACTTTATTTTGTAACAACACCAGTATCTTCAATATACTAGGATGTTGTTATGTGAAGTATTAGAGTTACACTTACACACACATCCGTATAATGGTTAAAGAACATATTGTTTCAGTGGATGGTGAATTACTACCTCACGAAACGATGATTGTTCAATATTCTCTTAACACCTTTCATGGTGGCCATTATGATGTCACGGTATTTTACATATTATATATATGGTATTTATGTTTTCCATATTCTTCTGTATTTTATATTTAACACATACCTTTATGCTTTGCATGTTGTGCAAATGCGATAATTTCATACGAGGAAGTGTGGACTACCGCCCCCTCAAGTGATGTGACTCGTTCATGCAATACGTGGAATGTATAAAAAATGAAAATAATGAACTTATGTGACCTATAAAACATATATATTATACTGGAATTATAATATATATATCTCTCAATAACTTTTAATTCCATTAATATGTCAAAGCATTGAAGTAGAGTTCTTGCGTACGTACGACCTACCCTCTCCATTAATGGTGCATTTCATTTCTTTTTATCCAAAAATTTTATGGAATTGTATGAAATGAATATGTACTAGATATATATTATATTTAAATCATTAATAATATTCTGAAGATTATTTAATTATAACTACATGGACAATCATTTTCAAACAAGTTAATTTTTTGACTCATGTACCAAACATCGACAAAAACATTTGATATAAACTCACATTATTAACCAATTATTATAACATTATAATATGTGATATGAACATAATAATAATATTTAATGTTGGAACTTAAGAAACTATAAATTGTCCAAAGTTTATTATTCATTAATAAAAAGAAACGAATAACACAAGTCGGACTTGAGGTAAGGGATCCTTCCTCTCTCTTTCTTTTTAAGTACTCTCTTTTATGTCATTTCTTTTAAGATAATATTTCTAACGTTTGGGGATGTTATTTTATATTCCTAATTCTGTAATTTTTATTTTCATATTATGAGAGACCCTATTTGATCTCATAAATCCATTTTTAGAAGTTTTAAGTGGCGCTGTTAGGCTACCGAGTTTTCATAAGGGATTTTTCATCTCACTTTTATTCTCATGAGATTTATTCTACATTTTAAACTATTTATTTTGAGTGGTGTATGTAATTCCAATTATTCTACTCTTTGTGTAATATAATTTCTTTTATGTGTATTTACACCAACGTTGTACGGTCTTTCTTTCATGGGGTGAACGTTTCGAAAGTTACCCAAATCGGTAAGGAAACCTTTCACCCTCCTCTTTTTAAAAGACTTATTTTGTTATGTATTTTAATTTACATATTTTTATTTTGGTATATTTTCATATATATCCTTATTGATGTAAATTTTATGTCCATGTGATGAGATACCATTTTATCTCTCATCAACCAATTTAATGAATTTTAAAGTGACGCCGTTAGGTTGTCGAATTTTACCAGGGGAACTTCTTAACCCAATTTCTATTTCATGGGGTTAAACATGTAGTTATTGAATATGTCATACTTTGAATATGTTTGAATGAACTTTTATTGTTTTACAATTAATATCCACTTATATTGGCTGTATTTATATTTGTCACACATAATTATGAGATTGATTTATCCTTAATTTAAGGATACCCTCTTTATAAGGGATTTCATCTCATTTTACATTTCTATTGAGACTTTATTGTTGTTATGCACCAATTCACTCGTATATGGTTTATATACTATCCTTTGGAATATTATATCATGAATCCCTTTATTATCATGATATTATAAAGTTCTGATTAAATGTTACTCCTCAATTATTGTATTCAAGTGTCTCTCATTTTTTTAAAAACCCTTTAACTAAAATATCGGTTTAAATGTTTTAATTATTTATTCTTATAAATATTTCACATTAATATCCATGTTTTCAAAATGGTTTTAAGGATTTATTTATACGTATATTAATGGTTTAAAATGTTAAAATCTTCAATGTGGTATTGGACACTTTGATTCAAAAATCTATTTATTAAATTTTTTAAATGGTTTTAAAAATGGTTTTTTGGAATGGATTCATTATTTAAATATCTTAAAATGTTATATTGTTATTGAAATGTGGGAATTTTATCTTTTCTCTATACTTATGTTATGTGCTATGATTATGTTATGGTTCTTGTGCATTGTTTATGAAGATGGGTTGTTCCATGATAAACTAAGGGTGGGTGAGCCCGATATAGCTCTCCAATACAATGCGTAATGCGAAGGGGTTAAACGTTAAGGTTCCTCCGAATAGATCTAGGGAATATACTCTGATGGGTATTCCAAACATAACCATGAGGGTTACTCCCTACGTAAGAATGTTATGAATTCCTCAAGTTACCTTTATGTCTTATGATTTCTATGAGTTATTCGTAAATCGTATGATTTCATGAGGTATGTTAAATTGCTTATGTTTTATGAGTAAAGTATGATTTCATTGATTATAATGTATACATGGACTAATGTTTTCTTTTCATATTATTATATGACTTACTGAGCTTTTTATGCTCATCCCAAGTTTTTTTGAAATGTTATTTACAGGACATAAAGTTGAATAGGGTCAAGGATGTGATCAAGGTAATGTCAAGCTATCTAAAAAAAGGAACTAGACATGACCCTTTTGTTCAAGAGTTTTTATTTTGTGAAACAAATTGAAGTTGAGTAGATGTGTCTACTTTGTAATCTCTGAGATGTAATAGTTATGTCCTAATTCTCTAAAACTCTAAACCTGAAAAGATCGTCAATGTGAATTATTAATTTAATTCAATAATAAGTAATGTTTAAGGCCGGGTCCTTATAGTTGGTATCAAAGGTCGGTTTAGATAACTTTATAGGTTAGGGTATACTTTAAGCATGATTTACATTACTATAATGGCTAGGATTTTAGAAAGAGTCATAGTTTTTAGATAAAGTGAATGAGTAAGTATATCTTAGTTTTTATCTTCCTCATTAGTACATAATGATTTTTTTGATATACTCGCAATGACCTTTTTGGTTTTAGTAAATGGATGGATCTAGCAGGCACTAAAGGGACAATGGGTTTGAAGGAAACTGCGGTGGTTCTTTTATTAAGAGACTGGATGATATGGGGGATTCAATGAGAAATCTCGTGTTTATTCTAAACCAAATACCATGAGTCATGATCAACCACTTGAACCTTGGTTAGTTCTATAATGAATCTTGTATGAGAGAAGCAAATCGATGTGGAAGTTCAGGTGATAATTATAAAGGTAACCATTAGGGTTTATATGATCCTTACTTTTGGGGTAATTATGGGTTACAATATGTTATGATGGAAAATGAAAGGCATGAGATAAACATGAGGTCAAAATATGTTATGATTATTTTTGAAGATTTTATCTTGTTTTGGGGAATTTGTTTAGAATTATATAGTTTTGTAAAAAGGACAACACACAGACTTTGTGATAACCCGTCGCGTCGGACAAAGCTGCGGGAATCGAACCCACATCCAAGGAGCGACTGGTATTTATCGTCTACCACTAGACTACATGAAGTCCCTGGTTAGTTTGACTAATTATTTTTAGTTATATGATTTTATGAATCAAGAGTAAGTTGATTTTGGGTTATCTATGGAAATTATTAACCTATCATGGAGGATATGTGATTAGGTTAATTACTTTTTAATATGATACTTTAAGAGCAACTGATGTTATTTGGAGATTAATGTTAATTTGTACCTTGGAAGACTATGTGATATAATCTTTCAGATATTTGGGTTTCAATCTGAGTTTGGTTTACTTGGATGAATTTTATGGACAAATTGTTTATTGAATGGTCTTCGTTGAACTATGGGTTTTGTTGGACAAATTTTGGAGATTAAGAATAGATTTTCTTTTTTATAATGGATTATCCATTTGTGGATTATCTGATCTTGTTCTAACAATTTTGGTTTTGGTTAAGGTCTAAATACAAGGGAAACATATAGTTCTCTTTTGTGGATTAGGTGATTCTCTAGAAGTTTATTATAGATCTCTTAATGTGAGCAATTCATCCAAAATACTCGTCTTTTAGAGAAAATATGAGTTTGTGTAAGAAATATAGTAGGAGATGATAGTCTACATGAAAAGTAAGTATGTTTCATTATTATTTAGTTAAGCTCATAAATAAATTCTTCAATGAAAAGTAACTTAAAAAGAAAAATTTTGTCTATTAACTTTTCCTACCGGGGAATCAAATACCGTTTAACCCTTCACTAGTTTGTGAATTTCTACTGGTAAACATTCTCCTAGACATGTTTTCTATCACTCTCCCTAAGAACATGACCCTTTGTTTTTTTCATCCATATCCATGTTTTCCTACATGGAATCCTAGTATGGGTTAACTTGGGTGACCTTTTTACATCCATTTATTTCTTTTAATGTGACATTTTAATTTACTCCTTTTCTGATGTGGGGCTTTCAATGAATTTTCCAAGACCAATTTTAAAAATTCTGAGGACGTAATTCCCAAAAGGGGGGAAGGATGTAACATCCTAGGTAAATAAAGAATATTGATTTTTCATATTTATCCATATTTGTGAATAAAATTTTAATATTAATTTAAAGGGAATGCTATGTCCGATGGAATACCCAATACGCAACAACGAGTTTTTTTGAAATCTTACATTGCACTCTAATAATAAAATAATATTATTTTAAATGATACTTAACTCCTAGCTGTTGTAATGGCGAGAATAAATAGAACTAACTTCAAAATTATTATATATGTTTGTCAAATATTTTTACTTTTATCCTATAAATTTTAGAGGCTTAAAATCCAAATGAATCCAATTTTAAGAATAAATAATCTAATATTTTTAAAAGATTGTTTTACCGCCTTTTGATGGAGAACCTTTTTTAAATATAACTTTTGAAAATTTTATAAGCTCTATTTTTCAAAATAAACTTATTATTTATGATTGGGATTTTGAAATTTACTTTGGTTAAATTTGTGGTATGTTTATGAGAATGTTCATTTTTTTAATGAATAGTGAAAAATATTGCATTTTAAATCAAGACTGCTTTTTCATCGAATTTAAATATATGGTTATATTATCTTTTTAATTGGTTTTAAAGTTTTATTAGAATATATTTTTACAATTTAATTCAATGGAGGTAATTGTAATTAATTTCACTTTGAAAATGGACATAAACAAGTGCCAAACTTTACATAGATATTGCTTCCAAAAAACCCGCAATTTGTTTTGACAGTGGGAATTAACTATATGATTTATTAATGAAACTTATATGTTTTGAATTTGTTAAAATGGAAATCATTTCTGAATTTGAAATATCAAATATATATTAGGGTTAATTTTTGGTATTTTTCTGATAATTCTTTTTTTAATGAATATTGAAAAATACAGTTTTTTAATTCAAAACTGCCTTTTCATCCAATTTATTTATATATTTAGATTGTGATTTTTATTGTTCTTAAAGTATAATTGAATTATATTTTTATCACTTAATACTTTGTTGTTCATTGGAAGTAATTTCACTTTTCAATTGGATGTAAAAACAAGTCAATCTTTTGATAAATTTTACTTCTTAAAAACCCGTCTTTTGTTTTGACAATGAGATTTAAATTAATTAATACAATTTATGTGTTTTGAATTTGATAAAATGTATTCCATATTTGGAATCATAAGGTCAAAATTATTTAATTAAGACTCTTTTATTTTTGGACATTATGAATTGTAACGACGGTAATTATCTTTATATCGTGTTAAATTAGTAATCGGGTAATTAATTCTAAGAAAATAATATCATAAAAATATAGAATGACCCCAAAATGTCTCCTAATTCTATTTTTGGTGTCATGGTAGACCATAGGATGCCTCGTTCCAGCCTTTGGACCCCATGGAATCACTTTAGTGTGATAGTGACCTTTTATCATTTTTTTAAAAAGAAAGGAAAATGTAACAAAACTATGTAACACCTAAGTAAAATAATTTTAATTTTGACTATATAAAAGATCTATTAGAATATAAATAGTAATTAGAAATATAAAAATATTTCCTAAATCATAGTATTTTTTTATAATTTTTAGACATTAAATAAATTAAATTATTTATGACACCATGATGATGCAGCAATTACCTCATTAATGAACGATTTAAATAAAGTAAAAAGATAATGAAAAATCTAAGACATAAACATGGAAAAAACCTATTGTATGAGTATATTTGGAAACCTTATCACGTTATCCTCGAAATATATTCTTTTTGCACCTTTAAAATCTAAAATCATTTTATAATAATGTAATATTTTATAACTTTCCAAGAGTGACCCTCCTCTTCTCTTATAAAAGGCCCCCACCTCTACCACCTTACCCACACCTCTCAATCCTTTTACATGGAAAACCCTGGCCCATTTAATCTCTCCACATCCCTCTCTTAATCATTGAAGACTCACCTTTGTCAGAATGATCTTCAAGAAACCCTTTTGGTTCAATCCAAGAGGAGTTACTCGATTTAAAGGTAATGTCTTCACTTGTGTTGTTTTATTTTATTTTGCTTCTCAAACCCCTAAAATATTTTTATTACTTTATTTTGTAACAAAAACAGTATCATAAATATACTAGGATGTTTTTATGTGAAGTATTAGAGCTACACTTACAAACACATCCGCCTAATGGTTAATGAACATTCTGTTTCTATGGATGGCGAATTACTGCCTCACGAAACGATGATTGTTCAATCTTCCCTTAACACCTTTCATGATGGCCATTATGATTTAACTGTATTTTATATATGATATATATGGTATTTATGTTTTACATATGCTTCATTATTTTATATTTAAATCATACCTTTATGCTTTTCATGTTGTGCAAATGCGATAATTTCATACGAGGAAGTGTGGACTACCGCCCCCTCAAGTGATGTGACTTGTTCATGCAATACATGGAATGTATAAAGAATGAAATTAATGAACATATGTGACCTATAAAACATATATATTATAATGTAATTATAATATATATATATATCTCAATTATTCTTAATTCCATTAATATGTCAAAGAAATGAAAGTAGTGTCCATGTGTACGCACGACCTATCATCTCCATGAACGGTGCATTTCATTTATTTTTATCTCAAAATTTTATTTAATAGTATTAAATGAATATTTACTGGATATATATGATATTTAAATCATTAATACTATTCTGGAGATGATTTAATTATAACTACATGGACAATCATTTTCAAACAAGTTCATTTTTGACTCATGTACCAAACATCGACAAAAACGTCTAATATGAACTCACATTATTAACCAATTATTATAACATTATAATATGTGATATGAACTGAATAATAATAATTAATGGAGAACCTTATGAAATTATAAATTGACCAATTTTTATTATTCAGGAGTAAAAAATAAACGAACATGACAAGTCGGACTTGAGGTAAGGGATCCTACCTTTCTCTTTCTTTTTAAGTACTCTCTTTTATGTCATTTCTTTTAAGTTCATATTTCTTATGTTTTGGGATGTTATTTTATATTCCTAATTCTGAAATTTTTATGTTCTTATTATTAGAGACCCTATTTGATCTCATAAATCCATTTTTGGACGTTTTATGTGGCGTCGTTAGGTTGCCGAGTTTTTGTAAGGGATTTTTCATCTCACTTTTATTCCCGTGAGATTTATACTACAATTTCCACTATTTATATTCAGTGGTGTATGTACTTCCCATTATTATAATATTTATTTAATATAATTTCATTTATGGGTATTTACACCAACGTTGTACAGTCCTTCTTTCATGGGGTGAACGTTTCGAAAGTTACCCAAATCGGTACGGAAACCTTTCACCCTCCTCTTTTTAAAAGAATTATTTTGTTATGTATTTTAATTTATATCTTTTTATTTTGGGATATGTTATTCTATATCCTTATTTATATAAATTTTATGTCCATGTGATGAGATACCATTTTCCCTCACATCAACCAATTTAATGAATTTTAAAGTGACGCCATTAGGTTGTCGAATTTTACCAAGGGAACTTCTTAACCCAATTTCGATATCTTTGGGTTCAACATGTAGTTATTGAATATGTCATACTTTGAATATGTGTGAATGAACTTTGATTGTTTTAAACTTAATATCCAATTATATTGGGTGTATTTATATTTGTCACACATAATTATAAGATTGATTTATCCATAATTTAAGGATACCCTCTTTATAAGGGATTTCATCTCATTTTACATTTCTATTGAGACTTCATTGTTGTTATGAACCAAATAACTCTTATATGGTGTATATACTGTCCTTTGGAATATTATATCATGAATCCCTTTCTTATCATGATATTATAAGTTCTGATTAAATTTTATTCCTCAATTATTGTATTCAAGTGTCTCTCATTTTTTTAAAAACCCTTTAACTAAAATATCATTTTAAATGTTTTAATGATTTATTGTTATAAATATTTCTCATTAATATCCATGATTTCAAAATGGTTTTAAGAATTTATTTATATGCATATTAATGGTTTAAAATGTTAAAATCTTCAAAGTGGTATGGGACACTTTGATTCAAAAATATCTTTATTTAATGTTTTAAATGGTTTTGAAAATGCTATTTTGGAATGGATTCATTATTTAAATATATTATAATGTTATATTGTTATTGAAATTTGGGAATTTTATCTTTCCTCTATGCTTAAGTTTTGTGGTATGATTATGTTATGGTTCTTGGGCATTGTTTATGAAGACGGGTGGTTCTGTGATAAACTTAGGGCAAGTGAGCCCGATATAGCTCTCCAATGCATTGGGTAATGTGAAGGGGTTAAACGTTAAGGTTTCTCCGAAGTGATTTAGGGAATATACTGTATTCCAAACGTAACCATGAAGGTTACTCCCTATTTAATAATGTTATGAATGCCTCAAGTTACCTTTATGTCTTATTATTTCTATGAGTTATTCATAAATACTATGATTTCATGTGGTATGTTAAATTGCTTATGTTTTATGAGTAAAGTATGATTTCATTAATTCTTATGTATACCTGGACTAATGTTATCTTTCCATATTATTATAACCCTTACTGAGCTTTTTATGCTCATCCCAAGTTTTTTTTTTGAAATGTTTTCCATAGGACATAAAGTTGAATTAGGTCAAAGATGGGATCACAGAAATGTCAAGCTGTCTAAAACAAGGAACTAGATATGACTCTTTTGTTCAAGAGTTTTTATTTTGTGATAAAAATGGAAGATAAGTAGATTTGCCTACTTTGTAATCTTTGAGAAATAATAGTTATGTCCTAATTCTCTAAAAATCTAAACCTGAAAAGATCATCAATGGGAATTATTCATTTAATTCAATAATAAGTAATGTTTAAGGCCGAGTCCTTATAATAACAATAAAATTGTGTTGTACTTATTCGGATTTTCACATCACCCTTTTAATTATATCAAATTTTTTATGATCAACGATATATACATTATTGAATGATATATACGTAAAATTTTTAATACTACCTATTCATGATATCTAGCTAGAGGAATACCCAAAATCAATGATCCATGCATCCATCATACATGTCCCATTTATAAATTAATTACTCTCATATATAGTTGTGGTATATCTAGAATAACATGTAAAATATAACTTTTTAAAATTGAATAAATTTTTCCCTAAAATCATTTTTAAGTAAGAATTATACCCACAATCCTAGTATGTTTGCAAAGTGAGAACTAAATTCCATTGATTCATCTCCATATTCCCTTTTCCATTCTTCTAAAATCACTTTTCCTTTCGAGTGGAATTTCACGTACATTCTTTATCATAACACATTAATGACAAACTCTATAGTTAATTCTTGTAAATATTATCATTCATGAGAGATCATGGAATTCATTAAATACCAATTCCTTCCAACCTATTTGGTAACAAATATAAGTAAACCCCATGCACTTAAAATCTACAAATATTGATTGAATCATTAAATCCCATATTCATTAAGTTAAAAACACACCAAAGGTCATAAAAAATTGAAGAAAATTTTGGACTCATTATATGATTAGGTTCCAACCATTATTCTAATATCCTCTTGTCAATACATCAATGAATCAGGAGAATTTTCTTTCATGTTGAAGGATTTTCATACATATTCACAATCTTGTTAATAAGTCCCATAGCTGTCTTAACCTCCCTACTATAAAAGACTACATTCTAGGAAAAACCATGTAAACCACATCAAGGGAAATATGGTTGATTCTTAACCATTACTTTTATCAATTTATTATTATTTCATGACATTGAACTGAGGCTCATGTTCTTTCTAATACAAATAATCATTAGTTTGTATTCTTCAAAATTCAAAGTCAAAACCATAAAAAATATTAATTAGGATATTAAAATCACCCAAATATATTCCTTATAAATAAGTATGATCCCATTAAAGTATAAAAAATTAAGTAAATGAACTCCATATGTTTTAGTCCATGCTTTGATACCACATGTTCTATTGAGATCCCATATTCTGGAATAGCCTTCAGAACCTGACTTGTTGAATAATGTTAGATGTTTCATAATTTGAAAGAACCAAATTGATATATCATAATAAAAGAAAAATATCCAATATCTTAAACCTAATTCAAATTTTCAAATATAGGCCTTCTTCAATATAGAATAGAATTAACACATAATATCACAAAAAATAAAGAAAACAAGGTTTTATGTGGTGTATAACATTATCAGATTCTATGGGACACAAAATAATGATCTCTATTACCAATGGAATAAATGATAAACATATTTTGATTAAATTACAAAACAAGTGATACCACTAGTCTAATTTTTGTACCAACCCAACTGGTAGATAATGTTCTAGTATCATGACCTATATAAGAAATTTTCCACGACCTTCTAATCTATAAAATTTTTACTCTATATGGTCAAATTCATCCAAATATGCACCACCTCAAATTTCTAAACCTTGTTATCAGTGTAATATAAATTATTATCCTTATATATACCTCAAAAATAAAATTTTATAGAAAATGAAAAAATATATATTCTAATAAGAGCCCTTTAATGTTATTCTTATGTGAAAAAGATCTCCTTATGCACTTCATATGCTAGATTTAATAGTCATTACCACTTTCTCTAGCTTCTTTTTCAACTACAAACTCTACTAACTTTGTTGCAATACTAACACCTCTATCTTGTTCTACCAAAACATATAAAATTATGTTCTTGAAATGATATATTTAATTATAAATATTTTTTATTTAAAAAATTAGAAAATATATAAAAAAAATACAATATCCAATCATAAATATGTCACCTATTCAGCTCATCAAAAAATTGGAATAATGCATGACCATCTCTACTACAGTAGATAAAAACAAAGGTACATTGGTTCTTCCACTTTATAGGTAACTAATTTCTATTTATAATATATCTATCTCCCTCATCTTGAGTATAATCAACCAATATCCATTCAAATCCAAATTCAACCCCATATTATTTGTATTCTTGAAGATTGGATGTCTCTCCCTCAGCAGCCAATGATTATTTAACTACTGTTGGGTAAACATCCAAGAAAAAGGAGTCCACTGATAATAAAAATGTGTACTTGAGTTCCGTCTAAAAAACAAATCATTATTAATTCATTTATATTCACAAATGGAATGAAATTAAATATACTCTTAAATTAATAGGTATAATTTTCCACTGACCTCCAACCCTGATACAACTCAATGAATTTCTAAAACATTCCTTGATATTACATCTCTAGAAAAAAATTTCACATATAAGATGGAATATAATTCAATGAATAGAATCCCCACATTTCAACCCATTACCTTATTATAGATGGAAATCCACTATTCAGAAAACATCCTCATAATTTAAAAACAACCACTGACACCCACATATTTTTTTGGTCCCAACCATTTAAAATAAAAAATAATCATTTGGTAACCTAATGTTTTCATCCTATACCCCTAAGCCACATGTAAAAATTAGGAACTACTTATCCCGGAACTCATAAATAATATTTAATATCATTTCCAGTACTTTTTATTATTCTTGATTGATAGATTAATGATGAACAACATAATTTCTATGAAAGACACATCACATTAGTATTGTTCACATGATACCATTATACTATGTTTGGTTGATGCTTAGATATAAAATATTGATAGGATAATATGTATATAATAATATTTCCCCAAATCAGTTCCAAATGTTTAAAACTCATTCATAGTAATACACTATTGGAATAAAGATCCAAACATTCATTATTACCTTGTGATCATTCTTTCTTATTCCACTAAAAATCAATATGGATACTTCACAACATTCACTATTATACCACTAAGTTTAATCACATCCAATTAAGACACAAAACACATGACACCAAACATAATTTGTTTTTGTATCTACTAAATAATAATGGACATATACCTATCACACTTATTGAAATCACAAATAGATACCACCCTTGAATACCTGATCACATCACCCAAAATTAACTTAACTTCCATTTATAGTTAGTCGTATATCAAAACCACTATATAACATCACATTTCAACTAAACCCACATGAGTTCTCTATCATATATATCTCCATATTAGACATCCCATTATATGGTATACATGAAATCAAAATATATTTTGAAAAGGAAAAACTATACCTCATACATACCTCTAGTACCCCAAACAAAAAAGCATGCAATAGTCTAACATACCCACCAAATGTTAGTTTTTTAACCATATGATCAAATAGATAACATGAAATATCAAATGAAGAAATAACAAATCCACTCAATTAGTTTCATTTTAATTTTCCACCATTAATACATTTATACAAACACCTAATAAGTTATGGTTTACATCCTAATTAATAATAGGTTTTTTTCCTAAAAACTATTTTCAAAATATTGTTTTTTTTTCATGTTTACCAATTTTAAAATCTATTAGTCCGAATAATTATTCATGTACATGTGTAGAAAAACATTTATGTGAGATATAATGCATGAACACACACAAACACACATTATTTACTCATAAGTCATAGAGTAAATGAATAAATAATAATTTAACAAAAAAACATCATATTTTTAATGACAACTCAAACAAAATATTGGTAAGAAATTAAAAATAACCCCATACACATAGAAATGTGGTTTCCAAAATTCAAATGTCTTAGACACATATTGTTAGTATATTTACGAAGCTCCAAAATTTCATTAATCCAAATAACGCTTCCCTAAATTATATAAAAACTCAATGTAATCATTTGATATGATTTTTTAATGACCAGCCCAAGATAACTAATCACCATCATGGTTGTTGGTGCCCCATGACATTGAGAGTGTCACTCCATATTATAGAGGTAATATAATAGTGGATAGATAGGCTAAAATAAATATTTCAATAGTCTATACTATCAGTATATTCATTTAAAAAATGGAAACAAAATATTATAGTTTCAAAGTACAAAAGGAACAATACTAAGAGCCAACAAAAAAATAAACATGTTATTAAATAATGAGATTCATGCCAAGAATACATTAAAATAGATATGAAAATGGTCACCCAATAGCTTAACTACAAACTAAATAAAAAAAGAATAAATATATATGTGTTCATCACTACAAAAACATGAGTCCCTCCTCAGACTAGTCCCCTGAAATCCAACCAGTAGCTCTGAAAGAAACCAATCTACAACATATGAACTGAAATTGAAACCTGATATCTTTAATGGTACATTGGTTAAAATGATCAGTATGAAAGAAAAATATTAATAATTAATCAAATTCTATCCTTTAGTTCCAACTAGGCCACCTAAACACTTTACTCCACCTACAATAGCGAATGTCAGTACTGGTTTGTTAGAGTGACATGACAATGGAATCCCATCGAGGGGAAATCAATAACAAATTAATTTTCAAGAACATTGACACTAGAGAACCTCTCAATATGGTCCCCAACCAAAAATATCTATAGGGTACCTTTCTTAGTTATTCTATGTAAAAATTTTGTTTATGAAATCTCTCGCCTATCCATCATATACTCGACAATGACAATCACCTGGGTGCTCAAATCATTAGACACTGATTCATATGTCCCAAGAAATTCTCAATCATAAACTACCACACCATTGTTAATTTGATTCATTAGATATATATCATGCGAAATTAAATAAAAAAATTCATAAAATTATAATATAGTAACTAAGTACAATCCCACACATCTAAATGATTTTCTTGGAAATTTAGAAAACGTGAGAATATGGATGTTGTAACTCTACACCTCAGCTCTGAGTTGTCCCTGAAATAGCCTCATCAATAATTTAATGAACACAATTAGTAATAAAATTAATTTATTTAATAAAATTCATATAACATATCCCAAGGATAATAGTAGACCCACACCAAGTACTCTATTCAAAGGGAAAAAATATCCCTTATTCTTACATCAATGTTTTTGAAAATTGACATTGAAAATAGTTATATTATACATAACTTATATAAAACTTTAAATCTTGAATATATCTAGGATCTACAACTATATCCAATCTATAATATCAATCAATTATTCCTAGCCAACTATACTAGGCCATGAAACCTCTCTAGAGAAACACCCTACCCTTTTATAATACCAAATCGTGCTCTGGATCTAAAAAAATATGAATAGGAAAATAATTGATTCTTTACTTACTCTTCCCAATGGAATCATACTAAAGAAACTATCTATGTGAAGATAACTCATGACCAAACCCAATGTATTACATGGAATCCCAACATAATATGTTTTCTACTAAAAATATGTTTACCCTCATTGACAAACACACATCCCCAACTTGATATTTCTCATGGTCATCTTTCGTAAGGAATTATCAAATCTATAACATACATTAAAACCCATGGATTAACCAAATTCACATACAAAAAAATCAATACAAAAATTCCATCACATTTAAATAATTATATGTTCCATCGAATGAGAGACCATTTAATCAATAATATTTGTTTTTCATGGGTTTCGAAACCATAAAATATTTAAATACTACTTCTAAACTACATTCATTACATTATACCAAAAAAAAAGTCTACATGAAATTATCTTGACTTGGGAGACCAAAAAATCACCCACTAAGTCTCACCCTTAAAATTTTTGAAATTTATTACATGATATAAGTCATTTTTATGGACCAACATACATAATTAAAGGCTGCATACCTTTGTAGTGTTTCTACTCATTGACTCTAAAATCATTAAATCTTTCAATGGTTGTTCAATCCTTTAATAAAGGCTTAAAAAATTATAATACATCATTTATAATATAACAAATCCATTCACAAAATTTTAAAACTCAAACATGCAAGAACATGTTGTTAGGGACTGACCGTAATAATACTCAGTAGGGGGTGAATTGTGTTTTTAAATTTTTTTTCACATAGTGAAACTATCCTCTCTTGTTTATGAGTTATTTATGATCTGTTTTATAATAATGAATAAAAAATAATTAAATGAATAATTAAGATAATCGTACATAATAATATTTATAGTGGTTCAGGGAATAAAATAACCCTATTCAAATCCACCACCAATCTCCTCCATGAGTGGGATGATTTTCACCAGGACCGTCCTTTTTCTAGAGATTGTTAGTCCTTTTTCTAGTGACCATATGACTATTTTAAACAATTCAACACTTGATACAACTATAATAACATTTATATGGGATTAATAAAGTCTTATAAAAAATATATTTTAATTGATATTTTACCATGAATATAAATATTCTGAAGAATAAGAAGCTCATATTGAATCTTATGATCTCAGAAAACATTGAAAATAAGAACAACCCAAGAAATAACACTTTTTCTAATTTATTTTTCTAGAAAAATAGAGTGTCATTTTCAGAGACCATTGAGAAATAATATTATATTTTATTTTATGCAATTCACTTCACAAAAAAATTTCAACTATCAGAGACCTCTATTTGAAATACAAGAACTAATTCTTATTTAAATACACTACAGATTATCCATAGAAAATAAGGATTACTGATATATTCTTATCCTTGAAATACCATGGAAATAGTATAGAGAAAAAAATTAACATCCTTGTATTATATTTCAATACTTGTATCTTATTATTTTCAATTTTATCTTAAAGATAAAATTAAGCATTTATGGATTATATAGTTGTAGTAAAATTCTCACTAGAGTTATTCAATAGTAATAAATACAAAATTTCATAATGACATATCAATTTTTCATAATTCAATCTAGGTAGTTGATTTAAAGATTTGAAGCTAGAGTGTTGATTTCACTTCACCTATCCAAATTAAATCACGTCTGTGTTTCATCAATTCTTCCAATTATAATGTAGTTGATTTAAAAGATGTATCCAATTTCATCACGTATTAAATTCACCAAAACTGATATAGAAAATTGAATCATTGTATTTATTTCCACAACATATATAAACAATGTCATGTAGTGGACTTTCTGAACATACATACATTTCACTATAAAACGTCCAAAACACATATTTATCGAAAATAACTACTGAATACAAAATAATGGGATAAAACCTAATTAAAATAATTATAAAAAAAAGTTCATTAGTAATGTATGAAGGGTATTTGTTACCATCAGTGCCTAAAGTACCTTGGATTTTTTAAATTAAAATTAATAGTCAAACAATATCCCCAGATTTGATGATAAAAAACCTTGAGAACTCATAAAACCTATAATATAATCTATTTGATATAAAATATTAAATTTTAAAAGGTTTAATATGAAATTAGTTGTATAAGATACATGTGTGTTTACAATGTATCTTTCGTCTTTATTATTGACTTATTTCCTTTTTTTAAAAGTAGAAACATATCCACCTTTAAAAATACTTCACCGCCATTTCTGTATAAATAATAATGTTTGATGACTTCTCTACTTTTTAAAATAGTTCTTCAACTATTTTTCATTAAAAAAGAAGGGAAATAGATATAAACCACATTTTAATGTATCAATTTATAGTTATCAACTATTTAAATATTGAATTCCCTAAATTATGTAATTATGATAAGATTGTGTGTTATTAGACAAGTATCATACTATACATCCATATGAGGTAGAGTTATATGTAGATGCATCCTTTGAGGATAATTCTATTTGTATCATTGATAAGAGCATGAAGCTTCTCCAATTTGGGTCAGTTCCTATATTACTGGTGATATGACAACACATCTATCTATAGGAAAACACATAATAGTAGGAGGATGACGTATGTACTATGTGGTCGAAGTTATTCTTATCAAATTCTAGACCACCCTTTGAAGGGAATTTTAGTGATAAATCACATTAAGTCATGAAGATTGAAATATCTAGGAATTTAATATGAGGTAGAATTATTTCTGATTTAAGTTTAACTCCTTGGTTTTGACCTTTATGTGAGTGAAATTTGGGATTATAGGAGTTTTTGGGGTGTCAAAGGCATATTTACAGTTTGGAGCCTAAATTTTGGGGGAAAGACATAAACTACACTATTAGGAGAAACTGTGTGACCTAATCCACCTGGTCATGAGTAACCATGAAGAGCTAGATAGTGGGATTTAGAAGGGTAAATAGTTTAAATAAATAATGAAACCAAGGCCACAAATTCATGCGAAAACTGAAGACATTTAATAAAGCCCAAATTTATGGTTTACATATGGTTAGGCAAAATGTGAGCCTGAAATTGTGTGAGGTACCCCATGAAGAAATGAAGGGTGAACTATTGGTGCATGGTTTGGCTAATAATGTGGAAAAACTGTGCGACCTCGACATTTTGGAAAAAAATAATTTTTCTCCCTTAATGACTTGTTTTTTGAAATCCGTTTTTACTTTTTTCATTAAACTAGATGAATTTGTCTTGGGATATCAATTTTTATTCCCATTCATAGGATTTTATACCTTTTCACTATATAAAATCAAATTTAAGAACCCTTCATCTCACTGGATCAACATTTTTATGTTGTAAAATCTTATTATGATTGTATTTATTTTTCATCGAATCAATATTGTTATTTTGGTACATGATAATATTCCATTTTCATGGTTTTTCATATGTTATTCATTTTTCTCTCAATTTGAACTGAACCATAGATCGATATTGGACGATTGATTTACTATGGACCTATGGTAAGTGTTCAATATATTTCATTCATGGTTTACGGTTTTATATATCATATTTACATTGTTAGACATGCCAAACATTCCATCATTTCTGTTAAAATAAATTTGATAATTGAATTGATTGAGTAGGAACTTGTTGAGGTTTCATACATGTAACTTTTAGATTTTTGGAGGTTTTTATCCCCAACCAATACCACCCATGGGGATTTCTTTTACATTTTCCTTACATTAAACCACCACAGTTGGTGTGTTAGTTCTCTCCTTGTTAGAGGGAACACTAATAAATTGAATTAAATTTAATTAAGATGACTAAGAGTTGGTGATTTCTTATTTTCTATTTAATTAAATGATGTTAAATTATTTAATATTTTGAATGAAAATAACCAAAATGATTTATTTGAACTTATCAAATGTAAATTTTATAAAATGGTAAATGAATGAGATAATGAATTGATTATGGTAATGGATTCCATGTTCCCTATTCCTTAGATCTTGATTCCATAGAACACTCTGGATATTTTTACGACATAGGTCATGATTATTGTAGTGGATGCCTTGGTCTTGTTTACTCCTTGGATCCTGATTCCACAGGATTACAAGGGCCTTACTACCCCATCAATCAGGATTTCATGGACTCGCTTTGGACATGGAATGTTTAAATTATCCTTAGAGTCAAAATAATTCATTGCTTAATTTCCATTGAGATTATCCTTAAACTCGACATGGATACAATGTACTTCTATACCATGGATATATAAGTTCATGATATGAAACTTTTGTTAAAATAGAACAAATTTTGCGAATATGATAGAATCTTAATTATACTGTATGGCCCTGATAGTTATTTTATACTCGATTATATAGAGTATTCATTGCTGATATTTTACACTTGATTACATAGTGAGGTCATTATAGGACATGATCAATCATTTTTTATATGATATTACATATGGAGTTGTTTATATATTATTGTCTTGGATGTTTATTGACTATATGATTGATTTACTTCTCCTTTAATTGGATGATATGTCTACTAATGTGGTACTAAACTATGAATTGAGGGAATAGTCTCCCCATTGACACACCCTAGGCCCCTACTAGTAGTTGGTAGTCTCTCACATTATGGGAGTTGTGCTTGAGGAAATAATACCATCTATCTTGATAAACCATTTAATGGCATTTGAGAAATCATGTTACAAAAAAGAACATTTCATAATCCATTCAAAAGAATAAATAGGATTGTATCAATTTAATAATATCTTTATGAAGAATAATATATGTTAAAGAAAAATGAATTTAATGAAAATTCATTTTAGATGATTTAGAGAAATAACTTTCGAAGAATGAAATACTATAGATGTTATGAAATATTTATAAAACAAATATTTAATAAAATGAGGTAAAAAATAATTACTTTTATAAATAATGAAAAGTTGGGATGATGTTTCAAAGAAAAAAGAGGTTGAAGAAAGATTCATTTATATGGAAAATGTTAAACAGAATTTTTTAAATGAACCATACAAAAAACAATTAGAAAATTATTTATAAATTTTATAAGAATATTATGTAGTGTAAAATGAACTTAAAAATTTATTCAAGTATATAAAAGGAAACGTACAAATCAATCTAATCAGTACCAATATATAAAAATTAATATTATTTATTGATAATAAGTTCTATTATTGATTTAATATATAATAGACACTTTGGATAATATATTAGTGAACAGGAAATGAAATATATAGGTAATATGTAAAACCCCATGATTATAAAAAGGAAATTATAAAAGATTGTAAATAATAAAAATTACCTATATTTATTATCTTTGAAAAGCAATCTCTATTTGGGTGATCATCAACAAACTCTCCAAGTCAGCCCACATCCTACTGATCAGAGAGCATGGTTTAGTAGAGAGCATGGGACACCTAAATGTAGAGGATATTTTACATCTACATGGAGTACCCTTAGTGATTTTCTCCGACCATGATGCACATTTTACTTTCGGACTATGGAAGGTGTTGTAGGAGGCTCTCGAGACACAACTTCGTATGAGCATCGCTTCCCATTCTCAGACAGATGGCCATTCTGAGTGGACCATTCAGACTCTCGAGGACACGCTATGTGCTTGTTTCCTCTTCTTTGGTTGTAGCTAGTATAATCACTTACCTTTGGTGGAGTTTTCATATAACAACAGATATCACTCCACCATTGGGATGGTACCATTTGAGGCGTTGTACGGGTGACCATGCAGGTCTCTTTTCTGGTGGACTGACCTAGGGGAGTCAGCACTAGTGGGACTAGATATAGTATGGGCTACCAAAGAGAAGGTGTAGATCACCCATGAGCGGATGGAGACTACATAGAGCTAGCAGAAGTCTTATGCCGATGGGAGAGGGAGACCTCTAGAGTTCGAGGATGGTGACCACTTTTTTCTATGGGTCTCACCTCGACAAGGTTTACGGAGATTTGGCCAAGGCAGAAAGTTATATCTGAGGTTCATTGGACCCTTCCAGGTCCTCAGCAGAGTTGGTGAGGTGGCTTACCTCCTCGCACTTTACCCTCAGTTGGACCAGGTGCATGACATCTTCCATGTATCCTAGTTGTGGAGATACGTGCATGACCCTTCTCACATCATCAACCATGGAGAGCTAGATGTCGATGATGGGGTGACGTTTATGGAGGTTCCAGTAAATATTGAGGAACGATAAGAGCGGGTCCTTCATGGGTGGTCGATACATCTGGTGCTTGTCCACCGGTAGCACGGGAACCTCCATGAGAGCACATGGGAGCGAGAGGCTCAGATTCGTGCTCAGTATCCTCACTTGTTTTCCTACTTTCGTGATGTGGCATTTTGGGACGCAAATCCCTGAGGTGGTGAGAATGTAAAGACCCGGAATTTCCATGTATTATTTTAAATATATTGGAATTTTACGAGTCTCTGAAAATTGACGGTGTGTGGTTCTGAGGCCCGGTGTGCCCAAAATGAATTTCTGAACTTTTTTTTCGGGTAAGTTCAGTAAACGTACAAGAGGACTTTTCTAACTTTTTAATCGTTGCTCGGAATTGAAATCTGAGGTCACCGTTGAACTCCCATATCTGATATTCGATTAAGAAGATCTTCACCTCGACTGTAGTATGTCGAGGGTGAAAGTTATTTTTTCACTCTTCCTGGGAAAATAAAAATAAAATTATTTTGATATTTTATTTTTATTTTTGAAACCCCCCAGAATGGGTTATGGAGGTGGGGACCACTGTGCCCCAAACCTCCCGAATTGAATTTAAGGGTTGGGACCACCCAAACCCCCTAAAAACCTTCTTTATTATAGAGATAACTCTTGAACTCCCCTTTAATGGGAGAAAACACTTGGTATCCTCCCACTTTAATGGTTCCAACCACATCGTTATTAAAAACATCAATTTAATTTTGTACCGACAATAAAATTGATGAAACACAACATATTGGATACTTTTTTTGAGTGGAATTGGGGGATAGTATTGGAAGAGCAGAACCTTGGGGGAATTCTTCTTCTCCAATGAAGAATGTCGACGTTCTCCAATTTCTTTGACTTCTTCCTTGTGATATACTCCAACGTGGGACGTTTTCAATGGTGAACCATCCTTCCCTCCTCATTGACGTCAACAAAAAAATGAGGTAGGGGTGTGTTTTACATTGATCAATGTTAATTTTTCCGCTCACATTGAATCATTCCCCTTAAGCCACTTGCTACCGCTCTAATACCGAGGGTGTGGCCCAAACAAACATGGCCCAACCCATCCTTTTTTATTCATGAATGATGTGTTTTTTGCGATGTAAGAAGGTGGCCTTGTGCCACGATGATGAAGGAAGAGTGGCACCAGCCACCATCGAAGGCACAACAAGCGACCGTACCGCGCGGAGAGGACAACTCACCATCAGGCCTGCCGTGGTGGACCGCCTTACCGTGGCGTCCCCACCGCCGCACGGCTGCCCTGCCGGACCGGGGCTTCTACGCCTCCCCATGGACAACGTGGTCATTGCGGCCTCCGCCACTCCATGGACCTCGCAGCCCCTACGGCACCCATGGCCTCCACTAGGCTGTGGCCCCCGTGGCCTCCACCACCTTGCGGCCTTCGCGGCCCCACACCATGCGCGGCCTCTACCGCCCCTCGGCCCCACGGCGCCTGCAGCCTCTACGGCCCATGCGGCCTCCGCCGCTCTGCATCCCCCATAGCCTCCACCGCTCAGTGGCCTTCACGGCCCCGTGCCACCCACGGCCTCTGTGGCCACCCTTTCACCCTGCGTGCCACTGCCCATACCAGGCTGCTCAGTAATTCGGGCCGGGTCGACCTGAACTGGGTCGACCTAGGCAGGGTCAGACCAGGTCAGACCGAACCCGAACCAGTTTCAACCCTATACTCTCTTTTGGACATAACCTTTCCACCGAGAATCCGTCTAACGAACCATCTATGGAATCAGAAACATTGGATCGATCCCAGCATTTTGGTATAACACACATGAGATTTGGATAAAGTTGGGGTACGGTCGGGTTGGATCGAACATGAATCCAATAGGGCCCTCGAAACTAAAGGGATAATGACATATAGACCAAACGTCCGATTAACGCACCGGCTGTTGCGTTGAGACCCCTTTTACATGGCGGACCTTTTGGAAATTTTGTCGTGGGACTTTGTGACAGTTGGAGTATAGACCAATGGATTGAGGAGTAGTCTCTAACAAAGATGAGAAAGCATAGTTTGGGAACCCTATTGTTAGCTGTATCATGAGAAAGGTATCCTTCGTGGGTCTGTAATTGAGGATCCCGGATGGATCTGCGCTTGGATTCCATGTGGGAATACTCTAAGATCATGTTTGGTTCTATTGTACTAAAATCTCGTGTGGGTATGATGACGTACTAATGTTGTACTAGGATCCTGTGTGGGTCTGACGATGTACTGATGTTGTACTAGGATCTTGTGTGGGTCTGATGATGTAATGATGTTGTACTAGGATCTTGTGTTGGTATGACGATGTACTAACAATGTCCTAGGATCAATTGTGGGTGTGACCTATGTACTACGATCCTCTGTGGGTCTGATGATGATATAAGATCCTTCATGGGTCTGCCTCTTGATATACTAAGATGAATTAGTAGTTACATCTTATCATCTCTACTACTGTACCTACGTTATACTTGTTGTGAACTGAGTTCATACCTGTGTGGTACGTTTCCTTGTGGTGAAACCTTGGTGGTATTTTTATTTGTGGTGTTCCTTTGTGGTACTTACCTTCATGGTATTCCTTCCATTATGAAACAGTTGAGCTTTGGGCTTTTGAGTTGGACTACATGTGTCTTCATGACTGAGATGGTATACTTGATAACATAGGTATATGTATGGGCATATATCTAAGTCGGGTTGTCAGCTGATTTCATGCTTTTTGGTTTATCATTTGTGGATTTAGTGAGACCTTGAGGGTCTCGAGGTCCCTACGGAGTATTGTTATACACACCCTTACACGGGCTATGCCCGCACCTTGTTCTGTTTGGTGTCGACAACAGACAATGTTGATCGAGGCTGAGGGTACAAGGACTAGATGGTGTCTGGAGGTGGACCATACGGTGTGACAGTACGCAGAGGATACGGGAATATGTGGAGTGCTGAGGAGGTGAACTGTACATACCCTTCAGGTAGAAACCTGAGAGGATGACCCAGTATCTTCCATTCATTTTCTTTAGTTGTATTGTATTTCAATTGTGCATGTACCATTATTGTGGGCTTGTATTCTAGCACCTCTAACGTTCAACACACTTTTTTATATATTTTACTTGTGTTCGTATTTTACTGCGAGCTTGGTTGCGTGTGCTTACAGGATATAAAGGCAATGCCTTCCCAGTTTTAGGAAATACGCCTTTCGGTGCTAGTCACCAGTCCCTGGCCAATGGAAGGCAGGCTTGGGGTTTTCATGACACGACCCCCAGGGGATGTTCATTACTATATAGTCATGATTCCAATGAGATCAAGGTCAGTGAATCCCATCTCATCTTGGAGATGATAGGTCATATATACACACGAGCGATGATGTCATTCAATTAATGATGAAATGGTAGGGAGGTGGATGATATATTTACTATTTTTGAATATATATATTGTTATAATAATCTTATATAGTTACTATTTCCATCTATATACCCATAAAATTAAAGTGGTTGAAAAAGATAGATTGCACCATGATGTGAAGACTGTAAGTCATGCGTACGCACACATTATGATTTCATATTTCGTAGGATGGATAAAAGGATGAATATGGTTGTTCCATAATAATAATATAATCTCATGATATAATTGATATTATATTCTTTACTTTATAATGGAATCAACTCAATAATAATAAGTATAAGAAGAAATATGGTTAAAAGAATCTGTAGAGTAGATAACTTCTTTTTCGACGAACTCCCTCTAGATCTCCTCTTAAAGGCACTAGAGTTTGTCTTTTTAGAATACCAAAAGATAAATAATGTAACTAGGGATGTTTATAAATAAAATTTGAAGTGTATGAATTATATTGTTGGCTCAATTTGATGCAATTATTTGAGGTAGGAGGTTCCCCTTTATAATTGATGTGAGGGGAATTTATGGAATCTTCAGAAATATTAAATTTTAGTAAAATAAAACAAAATCCAAAAAACCCCAAAAAATCATATTTTATAATATTATATGAAATAGGTTTGTAATATCATCAAAATTAAATTTTACACATGTTTTTGTGTTAATTTAAACCTTATCATTTTAAATAACACTTAGTAATTCTATTTTAATTTTAACTGTGGTAACATTTTTTTCGATATTAAAATTGAGTAATTTTTACATGCTTGATGTAAATTAGACTATAAATGATCAACTTATAACATTTTAGACGATATAATAACTATTTTATATTTTTTTAAATGTATTATAATTGGTAAATAATTTAATAAAACATTATTTTGAAAAAATTTCAATTGTGTCAATTTTTACCCTATTAAATTATACTTTTTAAAAAAATTCCAAGTTAAAGAATTTATCCTCAAAAAAATTTATTATATACCTAAGGGGTGAATTTCATCTATAAAATTATTTTTATATGTTAATTATTAAAAATTAAATTTATTTTAATTTTTTTAACAACATTAATTTGAAAATTCCATTTAATAAAATAATAACTACATTAATTTTGTGAATTTATTTAGTATACCTATTTGTTGGGTAAAAATTATAAATAAAATACCGTGATGAATAAAACTCTTATATGTTTTAAAGAAATATTTATAGTAGAATATATTAGCTATAAATCCATATATAAAAATGTTATATTAATTAAAACATGAATGTGACAGCTTTGACATAACATTTAAGAGGTTTTTATAAGTGTCATAGTAATTCCATATGAATCCAAATGGTCAATAAATAGACCATTGTATTTTTATGGTCTATTATACCGAACCAATAAGATTTGTGACACTTTTTCAGTGTTTTAATGGTCATTATCATTTTAATAAAAATAATTTTATTGATTTTTCATCAGTTAAATAATTTTTACATCATCATTGAATAAGAAAATAAATTAATTATTTATTTCCTAAAAATTAGTAAAATTACCATGATAGGGAAATTTATATTTATTAAAATGTGTATTTATATTTTAATTTATCATATGTATAATATTATATAAAAAATGATATGGTTATTAAAATTTGAGAAAGAAAATTTAAATTTTCATTAAATAAAGTATATTAAATGTCTTAATCCCAATCAAGTAGATTCCAAATAAAAAAATTTGACCCAAGGATGATTCAGGTAGAAAAAAATCATCCATTGATATTAGGGAAAATTTTAGGGTAATTTTATAATATTTTATTTACCCTTAATAACCTGGTTTACCTTTATACCATATTAATTAAACATTAATGAAGTTACACTTCATAATGCTAAAAAATAAAAGAAATATTTTTAAAAATTTTATACCCACTCATTCAAAAATACGGAATCCATTTTTTAAAATTCAAAAATAATATGTTAATGAAATTAATTTAAAATTATTCTTGTTGTTAGAATGGTAAAATGAGTTTTAAAAGATAAAACATTAAAAAGAATGAAATATTTTTACATATAAATTCAATGTAAAATTAATTCCTATGATCTATACTATATTAACTAATAAAAATATTATATAATTATTCTTCAAAACCATCAAATAATATTATTTTACTATATTAATTATTTTGATGATTTTTTTTTTCAATTAAATTTTTGAATATTGTTACCATTCCTGAAAACATGGGACTTATAAGAAAAGTATCAAAAAATAAAGTAAGTAAAATAAAATTTTAATACAAAAATTTCAAATAAGAATTTTATTTTTTCAAACAGAATATAAAAATATTTTCATAACTAGATTTAAAGTGGGTGTTCCATAAAAAGATGGAAAAACTTCATTTTTGAAGAATACTTCTTTTATCCAAAAAATTAAATTTATTCAAAAATAATATATATAAAAAATAAAAGATTAATTTTAAAAATTAGATAGGATATGTTAAATATATATTACATTAATAAAATCCATCAATAGTGATTTTACATTTTTATAAACATACTTATTTTCCTTTAAATGGTGTTTCAGAAATACATTTCATTTTATATAAAAATTATTTTGTTTTCATTAATCATTAATTTATCACCAAATAATTAATTATATATACATTTTTTTAATAATATTTTCATAATTAAATTAATATTGTTCATGCCTTCCATTATAATGGCTAGGATATAAGGTAACATAGTAATATTTAGTTGTTCTCTTAAACTAAGTCTTGTGTGAAATGAAATCATTCAAAATAACTCAAACTTGTGTTTAACAAAATCCAAGCATAGCGTTGTTTATAACGCAAAGTAATTTAGTGTTTCATGTAGCACAATATTATCTTGGTGTTTCATATAGAACGAGAAATAAAATAATTTTTTTAAAAAACATCTATCACATAATAACTTTAGCGTGTCAAATTCTACCCCCCTAAAAATGAATTTCATGCTCAAAATTCATCTGGGTTATAAAATGATTAATACTTGAATGTTTCTTTTATAAAAATACACATCTTGAAGATTCATAATAAAAATTATTTTTAAAAAGGAATGTTTGAAACATAATGGTTATCAAATGTAACTGATAATTAGGTTTCTACATAGGAGAACATATGTGAAGATTAGGGCATAGAGTAGTATCATAAATTATTATAGAAGATGATAAAGATCACTGATCACAAGAAAGTGGGTGATCCAATGAAAGTTAAAAATCATTAAACTATAAACCAAAAACAGTGAAATGGGACATTAATATCATCCAAATAATGATAATAGGATAACATTTTAACATCATGATCTTTTTTCAAATGTAAATAAATTTTCATGAGAAGACATACTTACACAATTTTAGTAAAATATCACCATTTTTCATTAAATGATCAATTTCCACTTCATCTATTACTCAAATAAATGAAGATGAATATAGAATTATTGAAATAATAATAGATCATGAAATCCATATATGGATTGATAAGTCATCCCAATAGTCTTTACTTCCAAAAGCTTATCAAAAGTTGAAATATGTGAAAAAAATCCACATATGGTGACATAATACTTTAATCACATAGAATTAATCAAAATTTTATCTTAAAAATTCCATAAATGTATATTCTTGAAATCCTTCCAAAAGATTAAAATGAAATGCATTAGAAGGAGGTGCACTAAATCAGCTTAACATTTATCCCCATATATCGTAAAGTATCTTTTGTTGGTCTCATTCAAAACATATGGATTCCTTCATCGTGTATTCCCTCAAAACAAGGTAATAACTTGAATTACCATAACTCTTTATTTAAAACATTCATGTTTCTATATTCCAATGTTCATTGGATATACTCATTAAGTCCAAAAAGTTGAAAACTTCATCCATTATGTCATAACCCACATGTCAGAAAATCCTTAATTAGCATCATCTTATTAATCATATCCAACATACAGTTATCTAAGATAAATATAATTTTCTCCAAATAGTGAACACATTAAGTATTACCTTACCTTAATAAAAATATTACCTTTCACTTATATCACTTTTCATAGTCTTCATGTCAATTAAACATATCATTTTTAATCGTTAATGAAACTCATATAATATAAATAATTATACATAATCATTAAATTCAGAAACATAAACACTTAAACTTTATAATGTTACTCTTAACCAATTACTCAGGCTTTATTAATTTATTCATTATAAGAATATGAAATGTGAATCATGAATTAAGATTCCTCATCCTTAATCTAATCATTATTCTTATGTTTAAGGTAAACAATATTGTTAGATTATCACATACCTTTAACATGTCATTTTTAGTCACTTTATCCTAAATTTTATTACCAATACTCATACCACCTTCCTATTTCTCTTCTTGATTTTTCCACATGGACATATAATTCCATTGCATTCGACATATGAATCATTAAATATTAATTAGGTTCTATAATGTTTTATCTATTGACTAGTACTAGAAATCTATGGGTGATAAATACTTATCTTAGATGAAAACCACATAATTAATAGAAATTACTTATAATATTTAATGTATTATTTATTTGTTTTTGTCCAAGGTTATTCATGATTTTTTTTAAAAAATATATAGTAATTTAACATGTAATTAGAATTATTCTTAAGACATCCCTAGACACATCCTTAGGAATCTTTATATTGATATCCCTAAAGTTTTCACATTCTAATTTCCAAAGTTTCACTAAACCTTCAATTTGAAACCAACTATAATGAACCAAGATTACCATACATGTGTATTATATTACTTTTTCAAAATAATTAATACATAACACCAGAAAATTCTCAATGCATTTATTATTTTACTGCCTTGGAAAAATTGGAAAAAATTATTTTAATTTGGTTAATGATCATCAATATATCCTATAAATATCATCCCCTTTATTTTCAATCCTAAAACTTCTCTTTATATCCAGGGGAAATGAAAAAAAATGAAAAGGGTCAGATCAGATGCTCGGTAATAGCAAACAAGGAATGTATCAAACAAAACATGAACATAAGAGTGTAAAAACATGAAAATAACTTTTGAATGTCATAACTCATATAACATATATCAAAATATAGAGTCCTTGAATAAATATTGAATATTCATATGGAGTAAACCTTATTAGGCCACGAGCCTTGAAAAAATAACATTGGTATAAAACATGGAATTGTGGCCAACACATAAGTATAGAAAACCATTCAATATTATCCAAGACTCAATTATAAGACCATCATAGTGGAAAAAGTCCATTATTAAACAATGTTAACGCCTTGTTCTACCCTTATATGATTGAAATAGGTTTACTTACCATTATATCACAGTATTACTAAACCAATATCATTTCTTATTTAATCCATATATTACTAAACTGAGATCATTTTTCATTCTAACCAAGTATTACTGAACTGAGTATACTCCCATTCCAACCCTGTTTATCTCATGAGATATAAATCTTTACCCAATGCATTGTAGGGAGATATTTTTCACACCTATTACATAATAAAAAACAAACATATTTGTTCCACAAGAACTTAAATCATTCATCATAGCATGACCCAATGAATAAAATGGGCTTCTTAAACACCATTCAATTATAACATAATCTATGTAAAATAGTTGGATTTCATAAATAACATTACATCAAAAAAATAAAAAAACCATATGGGTAATATGGATAACATAGTTGAAAAATATACTCATTAAGTGATATGTAACATAGAAGGATAAAATCGAAAATAATATTATGATATCACTTGGAAATAATTCTTATGGAAAATATCCTTTCTTTTTTGAAAATGTTTTATTTTATAAAAATTCCATGTAGTTTTAAAAGAAAATAATTTCCTTGAAAATAAACTGGAAATATTGTAGGGGAAGTTTCATACAAATATGGCATAATGACGGCATAAAAATACATTCATTCTGTATAATTTAGAAAAATATTATTCTAATACTTTTCCCAGAAAAGTGAAATAGTACCTCATTAGGCAAGAAAAATATTCTTTTAAATATGTTTAATAAAACTTCATGCATGGGAATAATTTTTTTTAATTATTGGAAAATAATAGTAAAAATATTCTGCAAAATAATTTTAAGAAATGTGGATATCGATGATAAATATACCCTAGAAAATACTAACATATAAACAATCTTGTTTAATAATGAGTTTGTAAAATTATCCCTAAACATGGTTTTTAATTCCTAAATATGAATTTGAATCAGCTGTATAATGGATTTAATAATTTTATTAATTTATTAGAAAAACATATTTATATTTACGACATCATATATGATCATATTATCACAAGATTTATAATATTTCATTTTTACTCTTCTTTCAAGAATTATTTTCAGTAAACTTTGTCATATAAATGCTAGTTATTCTTCATGGGTTTCATTTATATCATATAAAAATTTAAAATAATGTATATATAAGTTTTTTTATTCTATTCATTTATATAATTCTGATTTAAATGAGATCAAGGAGTATGAATCACATCATGCTGTGGAGACGGTAGGCCGTACGTACACACGAGTGATGATATCATTCCATTAATTATGAAATGGTATTGAAGTAGATGGTATATATATATATTGTTATAGAATCATAAAATTGTTATAATAATCATATATATTTATTATTCTCATCATTATATTGATCCATGTAAAGTGATGGTGAATAATAGATTACACCATGATGTGGAGATAGTAAACCGTACGTACGCAGGCATGATGGTTTGATTTTTCATAGGACATATAGATGGTTGGAAATCATTGTGACATAATGATAATAATATTTTGGAATATAATTGATACTGGATTTATTAATTTATAATTTAAAAAACATAGTAATAGGAGGTAGAAAAAGAATTAAGTTTGAAAGAATCGGTAGAGGAGATGACCTCTTCTTCAATGAACTCCATCTAGATCTTCTCTTAAAGGAACTATAGTTGCTCTTTTTAGAATACCAGAACCTCTAGAATGTGAATAGAAGAGCCTATAAGGGAAATTTTTATGGGATATATTATATTTAAGGATAAATATCAAGTGAATAAGTGAGGTAGGAGGTTCCCTTTTTTAATGGAGGTGATGGGTATTCTTAGAATCTCCAAAACAATTCATTTATAATAAAATAAAATGACTTCCAAAAACCTCAAAAATTTCATATTTTAAAATATTATATGATATAAGGTTGTAATATCTTGAACAAATAAGTTTTAGACAAGGTCTTATATCAATTTATTCCATATCATTTTAATTAATCCTTAGTAATGCTATTTTAATTGTTGCCGAGAAAAAAAAATATTATTCAATATTAAAATAATGTAATCTTTACTTGTTCCTTTTTGAATTATACCATTAATGAAAAATTAAGAATATTTTAAGCCATATAATAATAATTTATATTTTTTAAAAATTAATTATGAGTTTGAAGTAATTTAACAAAATAATATATTGGAAAAATATCAATAGTGTCAATTTTGACAATATTCGTATAATGGAATTTTACATATATCATGATAAGATGTTATACTAGAAAAAAATATTGTATTATATCCATAAGTGTTCAATTTAATCTATATGATTCATTTAATATATATATTATCCAAAATTATATTTATTTTATTATTTTCAATAACATAAATTTTAAAAGTCCTTTAATAATATAATTACTAAATCAGTTTTGTGTAATTATTTAATATACTAGTATTTTGGTTCAAAATTTAAAAAAAATTACCATCATGAATATGAATATTATATATTTAATGGTAATATTTATATTAGAATATATCTTCTATTAAATCATATATGAAAAGTTTATATTTTTTTAAATATGATTGTGACATTATTGGCATCACTTTAAATAAAATATTATAAGTGTCATAATCATTTCTATATGGCACCAAATGTTCAATAACACGAACCATGGATGATTATGGTTGATATATACTTGAAAAAAAATATTTGGTTAATTTTTTTGGTATTTTAATCATCATTATAATTTTAATTAAAATTATTATATTGATTTCTAATCAGTTAAATAATTTTACCATCATCGTAATATAAGACATTAAGGTAATTATTTATTTCTTAAATTAATAAAAAATTACCATGATAAATAAAAAAAATTATATTTCAAATGATTATTTATAGTTTAATTTATCTTATGTAATGCCTTATGTGAAAAATTATATGGTTTTTAAAATTTTACTAAGATGTATTTAACATTTCTTCAAATAAAATATATTAAATGTTTAATCTCATCAAAGTGGCTTCCAAAGCATACATTTTTTACCAAATAATTATTTAGGTTGAAATTAAAACTCATAAAATGATATTATGAAATGTTTTAGGGTATACTTATAATATTATTGTACCTTTAATTACCTGATTTACCATTTTAACGAATTAATAGAAAATTACAAAAATTATTATTCATAATGCCAAAAAAATAAAAATAATATATTTAAATAATTTATACCAAAAAATTCAAAATATGGAATAAATTTTTATAAATTAAAAATATATAATTTTAAATAATTAATTTTTAAATTATCTCATTTTTAGAATGCGAAAATGAGATTTAAAAGTTAAAAACATCAAAAAATAAAAAGGTTTTTACATCTAAATTCTATGTAAAATTAATTCCAAGTTCCAAAATTATATTAAATGATAAAAATATAATATATTAAATCTTTAAAACCATTATATAATATAATTTAACCATATAAGTTATTTCTATGAAAAATGTTGTTTACAATTAAACTTTTGTATATTATTACTATTCATCAAAACATGAAATTTATCAGAAAAATATAAAAAATTCAAAGAAATATTATTTTGATACTATGATTTCAAATTAGAAGTTTTTTTATCATATATAATCTAAAAAGGTGTTAAAAATTATATTTAAAATGGGTGCACAATGAAAAGACAACAAAACTTTATTTTCTGAAAAAAATTATCTTATATAAAAAATTGAATTTATTATTATATAATACATGGCATGATCAGTTAAAGGATGTCCTCGAAACATTTATTAAACAACAAAAAAGGTACAGTTTACAAAAAAAAAAGAACGCAGGTGGACATATATCCCACATCTAACGAGTTCTATCAAAAAAAGAAAACTACAGGTCATAATAATCATACCCTTCTCTATATCCATAATAAGGTGCTTCCATTGTAGTAGATGATTCCCACTCTAAATAAATTTCTTGTTTCTCTAATTTATTATCATACTATTTTCTAGTATTCATATTCTCCAAAGATGGATACTCCATAAAATATTGCACGCGCGACCTCGAGATAGCCAATAATACTCTCTTAGATAATGCCCTGGTGTCCACTAGCTTTGGCAGATGAGAGTAGTCTATCCTATGGCTTCCCCATGGGGGAGTAGTCATAAATCCAACACTTTCAGACACCTTTCTTCTTCCACTCTTAACAACATCACTGAAAGAAGTTCTGACTGTACCCCTATTTTTTTAATCATTGCCCAAAATATCTCCCTATTTAGCAGTGACCATCACAAAGACAAGATAATTGCATCCATAATCCTTCTACACCATATCATCCTTTACAAAATCCAAGATCCCTTTTTCCATCGTGTGAGATTTCATGTTAGAGTCAATTGGGGGGAAGAAGGAGAGAGTTTGACGTGACACCTTGACCATCACATAATGCCCTCTCCATTGTACCCTGAACAACATCTCATTTCCCCAAAACAGTTTTAACATCTTCAACCGAGTGAGATCCTTTAACAAAAAGGGGTACCTCCTAGACCTCCAATACTTCGAACCAATTGCAAGTCATGAAAATGTTCACTTTTCCAACGTCACGTGTTTTTCATTCTATAGGCTCTAACAAACTAGGACCTAATTGAAACAAACCAGTAGTATCCTCAGATGAGGGATACTACACAACACCATGTTCACTCCTGAATCTATCAAATATCATTCTCACTGTTGGATTTTCGGACACCGGCTTCTCCTTCATTCCCGAAGAACTAACTAGAGCCGCTATAAATTTATCTCGGTTCACACCCTACATTAAAACATGAACCCATTTCTACTCCACCACTGCACTGCTAGTTGGGGAGACTCCCACCAAAATGTCCTGCACAAGGGCTTCTCCACGCTCGATACACCCAATGTTCTCTTCATGGATCGCATTGTCCACAGTCTCACCTTTTCTCACTATCGAAAGAGCTTAGTGTGATGTGTTCTCAACGCCCGATCCATAACCATAGCAACACAAAGTCCATTGCACCTTGTCTCCACCACTTCTGAGAAGCCACCCACCCACCTGCTATGACAAACTGATGCTAGATGACCAAATCTATCGCAGGATATGCAATAGTGCATCCACAATGCCGAAAAAACCTCATGTTTGCAACTAAACTCTTGATCATCTGTAATCCAAAGACAGTGGACCGGTGTCCTTGCAACATCGACTTCCACACAGATTCTTGGACAAATATGATGACAGATGACCTAAGTATGATGACCGTAACAAAGATACCTCCTGACCATGTTTGTGATTGCACATAGGATGGATAGATTTTGAAAAGAAAGAGGAATAATAGGAGGGTTTACCCAAGCCTTGATCATCAAAGGGTCACACCGCATACGAAAATTAAAGCTCTAGTGAAACAGGTAGAATAACGACCCATTGCATCTTTGAGGTTCCCTGAACCAAGAAGTGATCAAGTATTATTTCGATCCAAAGAAGATCATGAAATGCCTCCGATCAAGAAAACTGACAACCACACAGTCTTGTACCTCCCAATAATCAGTTACAAACTGATTAAACATTTCAACCGAAGGACGATGGAGATGGAATTGGTCCACCATGGGGAACTTGCAAAGATCTGTGGCACCGTGGAGCTCTGCCATAAGCAGTGAATATTGAGCTGCCTCATAGAATAGATCTAGCTACTTCAGCAAGATATGGATCCTTGGGATGGGTTGAAGGGAACCAATATCTGAGGAGGGTTTAATCTTCCCTTTCAAATGAAGGTGCAAGACTTCCCCTCTGATCGGAAGAGGGACCAGAATCAAACGACATTCGATCCAGGTCATCAGAGAGAAGCTGGAAAGTCTCTCTATAGGAATCCCATTATTATTAAATAATTTCAATATAACATATAAGATGAAATTTAGACATTATATTGAATATATTAATTATATATTTCATTAATAAAATCTATTAAGGGTGGTTTTATTGTTTTATAAACTCACTTATTTTCATTTATATAGTCAAAAAATCAATTCCTTTTATTTAAAAAGGTATTTATTTCCATTTATAATTAATTAACCAACAAAAATTTATTATATATACATTTTAAATCATAAATTCATAATTAAACTAATACTCTTCATATCATCCATTATTATTTCTATGTTATAAGGTAACACAATAATATTTAGTTGTTTGATTAAACTCGATCTTGTGTGAAACAAAATCTATCAAAATAACTCATAATTTTGTCTAACAAAATCCAAGAATAGTGTTATGTATACCACAATCTATGTCGCTATTTCATGTAGCAAAAAATTATCTTGGTGTATTGTATAATTAAATACATCAATGAAATTAAAAAAAATCTATCTCATAAAAATATCAGGGTGCTACAGAATATATGTAATGAAAAGGAAATTGACATCATGGAATGGGATGAGTATAGGGGTATATTTTTCAGCATGAACTACTATTGCATTTAATGTGAAAAATTTGGAGAAGGAATTCCTTAAGATTGAGAATAAGGATGATGAACACATTAGAACCTAAGAGGAAATTTTAATAAACATAAAAGGTATGATTCAGGTTTAATCCCAAGACCGGGAGGAAAAATTTATTGATTAATTAGTTGTTTGAATCCATGTTTTAAAAATGAATTAGTAATATTGGAATATAGAAGATATGAAGTCATAATTGGATGTTCATTGAATGAAGAATTTAATGATGGAATCCATGAATATTTTGGTAATGAGAAAATGATGGTGGGGCTTTATAAGAAAATCAAGTGGTTTGTATCATCATGATAATACAATGTTTCATCCTATTACCTGAAAAAATATGGAATGTAGAACTCAGGTGACTGTATGAAGGGAAAAAAGATGCTTCAAGTCTGGGAAGCTAGTCAAACCAGAAAAATGAATGTAAATGTGATACAAATAAGCCATTCAATGAAATAAATGAAGAGATAGATCAATAAAATACACCACCGACACATTAATTACATAAATTCATAGTGTTTGGGGATTGTGTGAATAAATTCCCTAATCCATAGACTAATGTAGATAATAATCTGCAAATTTCATTGAAGTAAAATGGTAAAGGGAAAAATTAGTCAATTATAATAGTTGAAGTGAATCATTGTAGTTTTGGAATTCTTATTCTCGACTGTAGAATTTGGTATTCAATGTTATTGTTTATATGAATAATCCCTACAAATATATTATTCATATATACATTTGATGTGATTTTATGCATTGATTATATCTACTAATAATGATTATATATATATTTTTGGAACAAAGAATTTAAATTTTATATTATCAATCAAACTATTATCATTTATCTGTCTAAGCATAAACCCAAACATCCAATAGAAATATTTTTGGATATGATAAGATATTATTTAAGGAATTAGGGGATAATTATATTTTAGAATCATATATGATATTATAGTGAAATTATCATGGAAAATTATTATCATATATTGGAGAATATATGATCAAGGTATATACATCTTGGTATAAGACTCTATGAGTGATTAAAATTATTGTTATGTAGGGCATGGAAAGATAAGAGATAAAATTATCATCCAGTTTCTATCTTGTTGGAAAACATTTTAGAGGATTCATAGGGTTAACTATTTATGAAATGGATTATGTTGAAATTTTAATGTTATTTTTTGAGATTAGTATGATTTTTCATATTGGATAATGTAAACTAATCATATTAGTATGTGTAAATATAGAGTTATATGGAATGACTTATAATTTTTTAATGGATATTATGATTTATTAAAAGATAATATTATTTCTTCCATTATTAAAAATTACCATCAATATGAGTTTCATAGATTAAGAGATGAATTGAAAATTGATCAAGATACAACCAAGGATGAAATTGGGCTTACGGTATGAAAATAAATCATGTAATTATATTTGTTATATTATGTATATTTATCCATAAGCTTTAGGAAAATGATTTGGAAATAAAATATTATATTGTTTCCTTTATTTCCACTGCATTTATGGTCTTTCACCTATCACATATGTGTAGAATTGTGGTCATTAAATTTCTCCTAACAAAGATCTATAGCACTCTCTATCTATCGATGGGTGTTAGTTTTCTCTTATATGTACATATTTTTACTTCCCACCAACGACATAATAATTAAAAACCTAGTTCTATATTTGTTTTGATGACCTTCTTATATCCATTTAACTTTGTTAAGAATAGGTTTTGTTATCTCTTTTTACTATGTGGGTTTCTAGAAATGAATTTCCAAATATAAAACCTTTTATTAGAGAGGAAAAGTTAAAATTGTGTAGATTCCATCTAATGAAAGGGGGATAATATAACACCATGGGATTTTATAAAATATTTATCATTAAATAATTTTTTATCTTTGAAACCTTTTGTTACATACAACACTGAATTTAAAAGTGTCGTGATATACTAAAAAGTATTATTATGTGACTGTTATAACCTAGTAGTTAAAATTAGAGGGTAAGAATATAAATAAATAAATTATAAAAAAAATATAAATTTTTTACTCAATATTATGGTATTTATTAATTGTGAGAAAATAATCACTCAATTTTTATTGAATCAATTTTTTTCTTCAAAAACATGTTTTCTTCAAAAATGTGGTTTTTTTATATTTCTGTCAAAATTATTAAAATTAAATTAATAAAAAATTTATACATTTATTATCAAAAAATATTTAATTTTTGAAATCATAATATAAAAATTATCTCTGTGTGTAGATTATGTATTAATTTGAAAAATTGGTTTTTTGTGAATATTTAAAAATACCGTTTTAAGAATTCTGTAATATTCATTTTATTAACTAGTGTCCGATTTATTTAAATTTTATCTAAATGTAAAATAAGTATTATGTAATCATATTTAATATAATTAAATTCATTTGAATCATCATTATACCTAATTTTGGTATAAGTTCATTTTTTGACTTAAAAACACATTTGTCTAAAAATCGATCTTGTTGTGTTTTATGCCTTTTTAATAACAATTATTTATTATAATTATAAAAATTTATTCTTGAATATAGTATTTCATATTTATGATCAATGGTTCTATATTTTTTAACTATGAAACTTTTATTTTTGGACATTATGAATAGTGATTTTTTAAATTTTGTTCCCATGGAAAAGGGTATGTTGGGTAATTTAAGTAAAAAATAATATTATAAGGACTAAAAAATGACCCTCACAGTTTCCTAAACAATATTGTATGAGTATATATCATACATAATAAACAAAAATTTTAATCTATATCATTTTTTCCATTGGAAATTATTTTGACCTTTACATTTTCTTATATAATGAATAGTCAATAAGGAAAATCTATATTTTACCTATAAAATATTAATATAGGGATAAATAGAGGATATTTTCCTTTATAAATATTATTATATATATAAATTATTTATATTAGTAATGAAAATTTATTTTTTATTTTTTTTAATGATATTATTATTTATATCTCATTGTCTCTCAATTATCATTTTTTATAAGCTCAAAAGGCCTAGTAGATTAAATTTTAACATTCTTATGTATTTTTTCCATTATCTTTTCTTTCTGATATATTATAAAAATTATATAATATTTCCACTAAACTTATCATAATTTTATTATAGAATCATTCCTTGAATTTTTTCTTGAAATGTTATTGCTAAGATACCCAATTCATTTGTTCTACAACTTATGTTTATCCACAATACGTAAGTAACATTAATTACAATCATATCAAATCAAGAAAAGATTTCTTCAGGATCTGTCTTCATTAGTAATGAGTTTTCCATGTTACAAAAATATGATGATACAAGAATAATATCTTAATAAAACATACATACAATCATTATTATAATTTCTAACACTAAACATGTTTTATATGATACCAAAAAAATAAAACTTCCTTTGATTTTTGTTTTTGAGATTTAATCTTAGTGGTTCTGATCCCTATAATTCTTAATGAACTGTTGTTCAAAAATATAATTATTCATACTTTAAGTTTTTTTGATATTTTTTTAGATAATTATTCCATTTTCATAGATTCAGTAATAACCACTATCAAGTATCCAAGATTTTTTACCTTCTTCAAGATCTTACTTTTTATCTAAAACAAAGGCTCTTCCCTTAAATTTATACTTTCTTAATTCATTTTAATTCTAAATAAAAGAAACATGAACAATAAGAGTTCTAAAAAATTCTTAAAAAAAGTGACCCAGTTGATCACATCTTCCACAGACTCCCTCCAATAAATCAGATTGGTTTTTTATTAGAGTCTTTTTTAAATATTTTTATTTTTCCTTTTTTTCTTCATGTGGTTTCAACAGTTTAAAAAATTTAATTCCGCTATTTATCAACCTTTATTAATGTATATTTTCAAGGATATTGATGTTGTTCCAAAATATATGAGATTTTTGGCTATATATTCCATTTAATAAAAAAACTGTCGAATCCCATTCTATTACAGAAATTGGGTCATTCCCCATAGAAAGATTGTCAACGTTTTTAATATCTTTCTCTTCATGTTTTCTCCAATCATGGTACACATTTCAATTAGATTTTATTTTAAACGTTTTTAGGATGGATTTATCAAATCCCTATCTTCATAATATTTCAACACATTTTTCCTAAAATATACATGGTTCGTACAATTAGATGATAATTTACATAAAGATGGTGAAGATTTCACCAAAATCATGGAATAAGCTTTCTCCTCTTCATGAGATGTTTTAGATTTTATATTTGAACAAATATTGAAATTATCATTCATATTTTTTAAGGTAATTTCAACATTAAGATGTTTTATTGATTTTGAAAATAATCATCAATTTTATTTTTATTCAAATGTAGATCATCAACTATCTTTCTACATTTAGTAACTTATATTTAATGTTTATTATCTCTTAAATATAATCAATTTCTCGTATTTGAAAATTTTCACATATACCTTTATTCTTAAGAAAATTCATAGAAAAATGACCAATTTTTTCAATAATCAAATGTTTAAGTGTGAGTTTATATTCGAACTTACCAATACCACTTCTTTGATTTTTGAGATAAGAGATATAATCAATTCATTCAATTCATAACATTTCCTAAATTATGAATTACTGTATTTAGAAATCAATATAACAACGTATGATTTTATGATTTATGTCACAACCCATCCCCCAAGACCCTTTCTATGACTATCCCAAACCTGCCTTCCATAGGCCAGGAGCTCATGACTAGAGCCATAAAGGCATATCCCATATAGGTAAGGCATTTACTTTTAACCTGTACACACACAGACATCACATACTTCACAAATAAAACCATACAATAATGAAAGTAGTACAACAACTAAAAATACCACCACCAAGAGTAAAAGGATTAAAATGAAAGTAAAGGGGTCAGAATACACACCCATGAACCCACAAAGAAAATTGTACTAACAATATGTACATGAAGTATCTACATGCATGGTAGTGGTAGTAAATTCTAAAATTATAGAAGTAAGTTCCTTCCACTCTTGCCTCACTGAGATGCACCGAGTCCCAAACCACAAAGGTCTATGTTCTAGCATCGGTCATCTACACAAGACAAAACATGTGTTGGTGAATCATGTGAAGGGGTTACTATAACTACTCGGCTGGGACTGCGAGACCCCTGAAGGTCTCTCAGAAATACACAAGGGAAAATACCATAAAGAAAAAACAACAATTGAAAATATCACCAAGCAAGATCTCAAATACATAACATAAAGTAAAAGAAATATCAAACTGGGTATGAATAACGTATAGAAGTAAAGATGACTAGTTGTAAATCTAGAACATCTTATTCTGTTGAGCGGCTATGTTGCTGATCTACAAAGGGTCGCTCTACTGCTGATCCATGAAGGGTCACTCTCCTACTGATCCATGATGTGTCGTGCTACATTGTATATATGAAGAGTCTCTCTCATGAAGATCCATGAAGGGTCACTCTCATACTGATCCACAAAGTTTCTCTCTCATGATGATCCCTGAAGGGCTACTTCATATCTGATACATAAAGTGTTTCTCTTCATTCTTCACATCACAACCAGCCACTAGATTCCCGCACTTAGCATGCTTGATTCTGGGAGAATATTTTCCTCAAGACATTGATCATTCCTCCACTACTGGGAAGTTCCAAAAAGGTCAACCCAATGGACCATCTCTTCGTAAGGGTCCCAATGCAACAAATGACACATCGATCAGATGCCTAGTCTATAAGATAAAAAAATTTTCTAAAAAGGTCCCAGTTAGATTTGAGCCTAATCTAACCTCTCCATATGCCAACCTCCACTAAAAATAAAATAGAGTATCTTAGACGTACCACCACATCACAAGGGTCCTTGTTTCATAGATGGCCCGTCAATCAGACACCTGATCTGTAAGATATAATTGTTTCATATAGACAGGGCCCAGTTGGGTATGTGACTGGACTAAACGACACAACCCGGATCCGGTCAAACTGAGCTGACCCAAATCTAGATTGAACTAGATCTGGTCTGGCCCAGTATGGTTGGTTCGGCCCACCAACACATATCGGGCCTACTGCTGCAGGTCCAACCCACTGGTTCATGTCCTACCCACCAGCTTTTCCTGGCCCATCATCGCGGGTCGCCTCTTCCAGCCCGGATGTGACTTAGCTACATCTAGTTTTTCACCTATCAGTGCAAGCGGGAGCTGCCTCCCCCTATAAATGGTCTGCGTAGCTGACCAGCTTGGTCAACCAGATGCAGATCTACCTCATCTTTTCAACTAGCGTGGCTCTACCACATCCCTTCGTCTAGCGCGGCTTGCCAATTCTCCCACATGCAGTCGACAGACCGCATGTGTCTGATGCATCTGAGTGTCCTCGATGTGAGCCACCCCTTCCACAGGACACCGGTTAGCGCTGTGTCTCCGTACTGTTGTGGCGTGTCGGCGGGTGCACCACATACCTCCACCAATGGTCACTTCCGCGGGCCACCGTTGGTTTCCTATGCATCTAAAATTTCTTCTATATGCCTTAAAAACTTCCCCTAGTGGTCCGTTTCATGAACTATCTACACCTATGAGACACTAGGGTTGTCACCTTCACTGTGACGTCTTCAAACTCACCTTGCCGCCATTTTGGGAATTCGTCCATGAAGAATGCACAAGGACGAGGGGCTTGGGCCTTCTTCCTGTAGGCATTTTCCCTCTGCGTTAGAATTTTCATATAGGGCAGGTTTGGGATCATACTTATATCAATCTATCAACAATCTCTATGAAAAACCCCAAGGAAAGAACCCTCCCATAAGAACACTCAATCCGCAAATCAACCAGTTCTGTAACGACCCGAAATTTTGAATAAATCTTGTTTCCTAATTTCATGTGCTATTTTTATACTCAAAAAAAATGTTTTATTTGATAAACATGATTATAAATAAAATGAAACCATTGGTTTTTGAGTGTTATATGACCATCGGTCAATATGACCACCGTGAACAAAATGTTTTGATTATTGTCTCTAAATTTAAGTAATCTTGGTTAATTATTATAGAAAGAAGATTTGATGGCCTCACCTAGTAGCCTTGGGCCGATCGAAGCCCATCTAACAGAGATTGGGAAGGAGGTAGCACCATTGGGGTTTGCTCTGGACCAAATCCAAGCCGAACTTCATCATGTGAAGCTAGAGCGGAATCGCCTTCGCGAGAAGTTCAAACTGATAGAAATTACTACTCGGGCAATGTTGACTGAGCCGCCCCAAAATTCTATCACCCTAGCACACCTTACTCTTAGGTCCTATGCTGGTATTATAAGGGGTTATGTAACGAGACCGTAATTGCCTTGTGTAATCCTTTTTTTAAATAAAAATTTGGATTTCTTCTTATGATGATGTTTATGAATTTTCAAATGACCGGATAAATATTGTATTCATATTTTTGATGAATTTTAGAAAAAGGATATTTTAAAATGGTTGTGTAAACCTTAAATAATGTGTAATGATTTTCGAAAAATGGTCTTCTACAATTATGTTCAGTACGAAATTTAGAGTCTAATAAGATCAACTTGATTTTTGATGAATAGTAAATTATGAATAGTGATTTTATGATTAGGATTAGTAATATGACCAAATGGATTAGTAATCTCACTTAAAGAAAGTTTTAAAATAATCTAGGCACCTTGATTAAGTAATGTGATTCAATAAAATAGTTAAATAACGGTTTCATTAATTATTATTCAAGTATTAGTTTTTTCGGGTGAATAGTGTTTTTTAATTAAAAATTTAATTAAAAATAATTAGAAAATTATTTTTATAAAAATGACTTTATTTTTGAACTCAGAGCATCGATATTATGTTATGGTAATTTTTGGGGTTTTTTCTGAAAAAATGAATTTTCGATGAATAGTGTTATTATTTAAAAAATTAAATTAAAAATATTTAGAAAATTATTTTTATAAAATGGAGTTCAAATTTGTAATCAGAGCGTTGATATTTGGTTAAGGTGAAATTTTGGGATTATTCTGAGAAAGTTGAATTTTTGATGAATAGTGAAAATACAGTTTTTAAGTTACGGGTGTTTAATGACATCATTAAATGATGTATTAAGTTTGTAATCAATATGTTCGAATTATGAATAGTGAGATAAGGTATGAGGTGTCCCAAGTGGCCAATACCATGGGCAAATACCATGGGCAAGCCCATGGTTTTGCCAAAACCACTAATGAGGTGTCCCTTTGCCATTAATGCCTTGTCCCCTCACTTTCCCTATAAATACCAAGCCATCCTCTCATCCATTCGACTCCCCACTCTTCCCCAACGAAGTTCTGGTCTCATTACCTCCCAAGGAGTCCTCCCAAGGTGCCCCCAAGCCCTCAAGGTCCCAACCTTTGAGGTTTAAGAGTTACATTTTAAGGTAAGGGATCCGACCCCTCTCTTTCTTTTCAAGTGACCTCTTTTATGTCATTCCTTTTATGCTCCATGTTCTTATTTTGGAGGATGTTCTTTTATACTCCTCTTACTGCCCTTTTTATGTTCATATGATGAAAGACCCCCTCTTACTCTCATCATTTCGTTTTAAGAAAGTTTAAGTGGCGCTGTTAGGCTGCCGAATTTTCAAGGGATTCATTCACCTCTCTCTTTTTCAAAGTTCTACTTTCATGTCAAGTCTTTCAAGTTCATTTTTATTATGTTGGGGTATTATCTCTATATATATCATACTGGACTCTTATGTTCATATGATGAGAGACCCCATTTGATCTCTTCAATTCAGTATTTTGAAGTTTTAAGTGGCGCCGTTAGGCTGCCGAATTTTTAAGGGATTCTTTCACCCTTCTCATTTTTCAAGTTCGATTTTCATGTCAAGTATTCCAAGTTCATTTTTATTATGTTGGGGTATGATCTCTATATATATCATACTGGACTCTTATGTTCATATGATGAGAGACCCCATTTGATTTCTTCAATTCAGTATTTTGAAGTTTTAAGTGGCGCCGTTAGGCTGCCGAATTTTTAAGGGATTCTTTCACCCTTCTCATTTTTCAAGATCGATTTTCGTGTCAAGTCTTTCAAGTTCCTTTTTATTATGTTGGGGTATGATCTCTATATCTATCATACTGATCCCTTATGATCATATGATGAGGGACCCTATTTGATCTTGTCAAATCATTTTCTTTTGAAGTTAAGTGACGCCGTAAGGCTGCCGAATTTTCATAAGAGAAATCTAATTTTTTTTCCTTCCATGTTTTTCATTTCAAATGGTATGTCCATAAAATTTCATTACCATGTCCATATGTACTTATTATTCTTTCACCCTACTATTTTATGTATCATTTATGAGTGGGTGACCCATGTCCCCTCTCATTTCAATGTTTTCTAAACCCCGAAACTCTGCCGTTATGCTGCAGAATTTTCCCCTCAAAATGCCTCTCTCTCTTTTCTCAAAAATTATTTTATGTTATAAAGTGAATACTCAAAGCTCTTATTTCTACAAGGGTATTCACATATATATCAAAATGTTCCATTTTAAATTCTGGGATTTACATACATGAGACCCGCTTTCCCTTTCCGTGGGTTTAAAGTGACGTAAAGATCATGTCTTTAAAGCAGTTTTTAAAACGTTATGATTATGAAATGAAACCCATTTATTTTATGCTATATGGGTTATTTATGAAATGTTTGATGATTATATATGTGGCTCACATGATAATAAAGGCAAATTTAAGGGTGCGCCCTGATAGCGCTCCAATGCATTGGGTAATGATGTAACCACTAGAGATTACAATTTTCATGATACCTTGGTGAATAACCTTGGTAATTTTCAAATGACACCTTGGGGATGGACCTTGGTGATATTTTCATGATTGTCTATGTTAAATGATGTAGCCACATCTTCAAGTTATGGAAAATGTTATTTTTTATTATGAAATGCCTCATGATTTTCATTCTTATGCCTTAAAGTTCTTTTCATGTCCTTATTGAAGTATATCAAGTTCACATGTAAAATGTTCCTTTTGTTTCCCTTACTGGGCCTTCTGCTCACCCTTTCTTTTGATGTATGTCCCCAGGTTATGAGATTCAGTAATGAGCTTAGGGTGAACATGAGGAGAAGCCTTTCAAGTGTTTAAGAAGAATTCTTTATATTGTTTTCTTGTATTATGTTCCTGGTTTCCAAGACACTAGACCTTAAAGATCCTCAGTTTTGTGTAATGTAATGAAAGTTTATGTTATAAAAAGGCTGGATGCTATAGTTGGTATCAAAGGATGGTTTAGTTATTTGTGGAAATTAGGATATGAAAACTCTAGGAGGAACCCTATAGAAAAGTTTAATATAAGAAATCTTCCTGGTATTTTGGTGAGTATTGAGTAAGGGGTTGCCAAGCAAATACATCCCTGTCTAGATACGAGCAGGTAGAGGTGGCTCTGGCATAGATGTACATAGGGGTAAAACCCGAAAACACCGCTTTGAGCTAGACTCGAACGGGAACTGGTACACGACAACGGGCCTTGCTGCACTCTTGGTTACGACACTCCCGGGGGATATGCTTTGGTAAATTCATAAGCTTGGTATGAACCATTATTAAAGGAACAAAGATAAAATAAAATAAAGATTCACATAAGAATATATGATCATGGATAACCTAGATGGGAACCTAGGGGATCACAAGTTAGGGTATACTTTTATTCTACAAGTTATCCTTATATGCTTTAAGTTCCTTTTCATGATTATTGGTTAAGTATTTAAGCCTCTAATTATACTTTATCTTCTTAGTTAATGGTGGGAAATGGAATAATGTGTCCCAACAACCAATGTGATAGGAAATGCGACAATTTCCGTATTAATATGTCAGAGATGATTAGGGGATTAAAAGATGATTATTATTTTGGAAGGCGTTCACTATTTTGGGGACCCTATATGATCGAGGTAAATAGATTACTATAGTATTTTCATTGAGGAGTAAGGTTGACTTATATTTTGAAGAATTGATGAATTTAAGGTGGACTTATTGTAATTTAGGTTACTTTTGGGAATGATTAACCTATCTTGGGTAAAATATGTTTAGGTTAGCTACTTTTGTTATAAGATGTTAGGAGTGGTTGATGTTGTTTGGAGATGAACAATGAAGTTTATTTTGGAAGACTATGTTATCAAATCCTTCTTGTATTTGGGTTTCAATCTTAGTTTGGTTTATTTTGAGGAATTTTAAGGACCGTTATTTATGGAGTGGTCTATGATGAACGTTGGGTAGTACCATGGAACTTTGAAGATTTAAAAGTAGGTTCTATTCCTATGGGATTCTTTCTTTTTGAAGAGTTGTTTTACCTTAACCTTTCTGTTTTTGGGATAATGTTTAAAGATAGAAGAAATAGATAGTTAATCTTTTGTAGATTATGTGATTCTATAGAAGATGATTCTTGTGCTTTTATGAGACCAAGTGTTTTTGAATTCTCATCATTTGGCGAAAAGATTAGTGTTGGTAGGGACTTGTTAAAGGATGAAACTCTACTTGAAGGTAGGTATATTTTCTTATGTTTTTGTTCTATGTAGTAAATGAAATCCTCAAAATTATGAAAAGAAACGTCAAACAAAAATGTTGTTGGTTTACGTTTCCTACTAGGTAATCAAAGACCGTTTACAAACATCATAAGTTTGGGATTTTCTCATGGTTAACTTTCTCCTAATCATGTTCTCTATCACTCTCCCTTAGAACTTGACCCTTTGTTTTTTCCTCCATGTCCATGTTTTCCTACATGGAACCCTAGTGTGGGTTAACTCGGGTGACCTTTGTACTTCCCTTTCTTTATTTTAAAGTAATAGTTTTACTGACTCCTTTTCCGATGTGGGACTTTCAATGAAATTTCAAAACCCAATTTAAAAAAAATTGCGAGGACGCAATTTCTTAAGGGGGGAAGATTGTAACGACCCGAAATTTTGAATAAATCTTGTTTCCTAATTTCATGTGCTATTTTTATACTCAAAAAAAATGTTTTATTTGATAAACATGATTATAAATAAAATGAGACCATTGGTTTTTGAGTGTTATATGACCATCGGTCAATATGACCACCGTGAACAAAATGTTTTGATTATTGTCTCTAAATTTAAGTAATCTTGGTTAATTATTATAGAAAGAAGATTTGATGGCCTCACCTAGTAGCCTTGGGCCGATCGAAGCCCATCTAACAGAGATTGGGAAGGAGGTAGCACCATTGGGGTTTGCTCTGGACCAAATCCAAGCCGAACTTCATCATGTGAAGCTAGAACGGAATCGCCTTCGCGAGAAGTTCAAACTGATAGAAATTACTACTCGGGCAATGTTGACTGAGCCGCCCCAAAATTCTATCACCCTAGCACACCTTACTCTTAGGTCCTATGCTGGTATTATAAGGGGTTATGTAACGAGACCGTAATTGCCTTGTGTAATCCTTTTTTTAAATAAAAATTTGGATTTCTTCTTATGATGATGTTTATGAATTTTCAAATGACCGGATAAATATTGTATGCATATTTTTGATGAATTTTAGAAAAAGGATATTTTAAAAATGGTTGTGTAAACCTTAAATAATGTGTAATGATTTTCGAAAAATGGTCTTCTACAATTATGTTCAGTACGAAATTTAGAGTCTAATAAGATCAACATGATTTTTGATGAATAATAAATTATGAATAGTGATTTTATGATTAGGATTAGTAATATGACCAAATGGATTAGTAATCTCACTTAAAGAAAGTTTTAAAATAATCTAGGCACCTTGATTAAGTAATGTGATTCAATAAAATAGTTAAATAACGGTTTCATTAATTATTATTCAAGTATTAGTTTTTTCGGGTGAATAGTGTTTTTTAATTAAAAATTTAATTAAAAATAATTAGAAAATTATTTTTATAAAAATGACTTTATTTTTGAACTCAGAGCATCGATATTATGTTATGGTAATTTTTGGGGTTTTTTCTGAAAAAATGAATTTTCGATGAATAGTGTTATTATTTAAAAAATTAAATTAAAAATATTTAGAAAATTATTTTTATAAAATGGAGTTCAAATTTGTAATCAGAGCGTTGATATTTGGTTAAGGTGAAATTTTGGGATTATTCTGAGAAAGTTGAATTTTTGATGAATAGTGAAAATACAGTTTTTAAGTTACGGGTGTTTAATGACATCATTAAATGATGTATTAAGTTTGTAATCAATATGTTCGAATTATGAATAGTGAGATAAGGTATGAGGTGTCCCAAGTGGCCAATACCATGGGCAAATACCATGGGCAAGCCCATGGTTTTGCCAAAACCACTAATGAGGTGTCCCTTTGCCATTAATGCCTTGTCCCCTCACTTTCCCTATAAATACCAAGCCATCCTCTCATCCATTAGACTCCCCACTCTTCCCCAACGAAGTTCTGGTCTCATTACCTCCCAAGGAGTCCTCCCAAGGTGCCCCCAAGCCCTCAAGGTCCCAACCTTTGAGGTTTAAGAGTTACATTTTAAGGTAAGGGATCCGACCCCTCTCTTTCTTTTCAAGTGACCTCTTTTATGTCATTCCTTTTATGCTCCATGTTCTTATTTTGGAGGATGTTCTTTTATACTCCTCTTACTGCCCTTTTTATGTTCATATGATGAAAGACCCCCTCTTACTCTCATCATTTCGTTTTAAGAAAGTTTAAGTGGCGCCGTTAGGCTACCGAATTTTCAAGGGATTCATTCACCTCTCTCTTTTTCAAAGTTCTACTTTCATGTCAAGTCTTTCAAGTTCATTTTTATTATGTTGGGGTATTATCTCTATATATATAATACTGGACTCTTATGTTCATATGATGAGAGACCCCATTTGATCTCTTCAATTCAGTATTTTGAAGTTTTAAGTGGCGCCGTTAGGCTGCCGAATTTTTAAGGGATTCTTTCACCCTTCTCATTTTTCAAGTTCGATTTTCATGTCAAGTATTCCAAGTTCATTTTTATTATGTTGGGGTATGATATCTATATATATCATACTGGACTCTTATGTTCATATGATGAGAGACCCCATTTGATCTCTTCAATTCAGTATTTTGATGTTTTAAGTGGCGCCGTTAGGCTGCCGAATTTTTAAGGGATTCTTTCACCCTTCTCATTTTTCAAGATCGATTTTCGTGTCAAGTCTTTCAAGTTCCTTTTTATTATGTTGGGGTATGATCTCTATATCTATCATACTGATCCCTTATGATCATATGATGAGGGACCCTATTTTATCTTGTCAAATCATTTTCTTTTGAAGTTAAGTGACGCCGTAAGGCTGCCGAATTTTCATAAGAGAAATCTAATTTTTTTTCCTTCCATGTTTTTCATTTCAAATGGTATGTCCCTAAAATTTCATTACCATGTCCATATGTACTTATTATTCTTTCACCCTACTATTTTATGGATCATTTATGAGTGGGTGACCCATGTCCCCTCTCATTTCAATGTTTTCTAAAACCCCGAAACTCTGCCGTTATGCTGCAGAATTTTCCCCTCAAAATGCCTCTCTCTCTTTTCTCAAAAATTATTTTATGTTATAAAGTGAATACTCAAAGCTCTTATTTCTACAAGGGTATTCACATATATATCAAAATGTTCCATTTTAAATTCTGGGATTTACATACATGAGACCCGCTTTCCCTTTCCGTGGGTTTAAAGTGACGTAAAGATCATGTCTTTAAAGCAGTTTTTAAAACGTTATGATTATGAAATGAAACCCATTTATTTTATGCTATATGGGTTATTTATGAAATTTTTGATGATTATATATGTGGCTCGCATGATAATAAAGGCAAATTTAAGGGTGCGCCCTGATAGCGCTCCAATGCATTGGGTAATGATGTAACCACTAGAGATTACAATTTTCATGATACCTTGGTGAATAACCTTGGTAATTTTCAAATGACACCTTGGGGATGGACCTTGGTGATATTTTCATGATTTTCTATGTTAAATGATGTAGCCACATCTTCAAGTTATGGAAAATGTTATTTTTTATTATGAAATGCCTCATGATTTTCATTCTTATGCCTTAAAGTTCTTTTCATGTCCTTATTGAAGTATATCAAGTTCACATGTAAAATGTTCCTTTTGTTTCCCTTACTGGGCCTTCTGCTCACCCTTTCTTTTGATGTATGTCCCCAGCTTATGAGATTCAGTAATGAGCTTAGGGTGAACATGAGGAGAAGCCTTTCAAGTGTTTAAGAAGAATTCTTTATATTGTTTTCTTGTATTATGTTCCTGGTTTCCAAGACACTAGACCTTAAAGATCCTCAGTTTTGTGTAATGTAATGAAAGTTTATGTTATAAAAAGGCTGGATGCTATAGTTGGTATCAAAGGATGGTTTAGTTATTTGTGGAAATTAGGATATGAAAACTCTAGGAGGAACCCTATAGAAAAGTTTAATATAAGAAATCTTCCTGGTATTTTGGTGAGTATTGAGTAAGGGGTTGCCAAGCAAATACATCCCTGTCTGGATACGAGCAGGTAGAGGTGGCTCTGGCACAGATGTACATAGGGGTAAAACCCGAAAACACCGCTTTGAGCTAGACTCGAACGGGAACTGGTACACGACAACGGGCCTTGCTGCACTCTTGGTTACGACACTCCCGGGGGATATGCTTTGGTAAATTCATAAGCTTGGTATGAACCATTATTAAAGGAACAAAGATAAAATAAAATAAAGATTCACATAAGAATATATGATCATGGATAACCTAGATGGGAACCTAGGGGATCACAAGTTAGGGTATACTTTTATTCTACAAGTTATCCTTATATGCTTTAAGTTCCTTTTCATGATTATTGGTTAAGTATTTAAGCCTCTAATTATACTTTATCTTCTTAGTTAATGGTGGGAAATGGAATAATGTGTCCCAACAACCAATGTGATAGGAAATGCGACAATTTCCGTATTAATATGTCAGAGATGATTAGGGGATTAAAAGATGATTATTATTTTGGAAGGCGTTCACTATTTTGGGGACCCTATATGATCGAGGTAAATAGATTACTATAGTATTTTCATTGAGGAGTAAGGTTGACTTATATTTTGAAGAATTGATGAATTTAAGGTGGACTTATTGTAATTTAGGTTACTTTTGGGAATGATTAACCTATCTTGGGTAAAATATGTTTAGGTTAGCTACTTTTGTTATAAGATGTTAGGAGTGGTTGATGTTGTTTGGAGATGAACAATGAAGTTTATTTTGGAAGACTATGTTATCAAATCCTTCTTGTATTTGGGTTTCAATCTTAGTTTGGTTTATTTTGAGGAATTTTAAGGACCGTTATTTATGGAGTGGTCTATGATGAACGTTGGGTAGTACCATGGAACTTTGAAGATTTAAAAGTAGGTTCTATTCCTATGGGATTCTTTCTTTTTGAAGAGTTGTTTTACCTTAACCTTTCTGTTTTTGGGATAATGTTTAAAGATAGAAGAAATAGATAGTTAATATTTTGTAGATTATGTGATTCTATAGAAGATGATTCTTGTGCTTTTATGAGACCAAGTGTTTTTGAATTCTCATCATTTGGCGAAAAGATTAGTGTTGGTAGGGACTTGTTAAAGGATGAAACTCTACTTGAAGGTAGGTATATTTTCTTATGTTTTTGTTCTATGTAGTAAATGAAATCCTCAAAATTATGAAAAGAAACGTCAAACAAAAACGTTGTTGTTTTACGTTTCCTACTAGGTAATCAAAGACCGTTTACAAACATCATAAGTTTGGGATTTTCTCAGGGTTAACTTTCTCCTAATCATGTTCTCTATCACTCTCCCTTAGAACTTGACCCTTTGTTTTTTCCTCCATGTCCATGTTTTCCTACATGGAACCCTAGTGTGCGTTAACTCGGGTGACCTTTGTACTTCCCTTTCTTTATTTTAAAGTAATAGTTTTACTGACTCCTTTTCCGATGTGGGACTTTCAATGAAATTTCAAAACCCAATTTAAAAAAAATTGCGAGGACGCAATTTCTTAAAGGGGGAAGATTGTAACGACCCGAAATTTTGAATAAATCTTGTTTCCTAATTTCATGTGCTATTTTTATACTCAAAAAAAATGTTTTATTTGATAAACATGATTATAAATAAAATGAGACCATTGGTTTTTGAGTGTTATATGACCATCGGTCAATATGACCACCGTGAACAAAATGTTTTGATTATTGTCTCTAAATTTAAGTAATCTTGGTTAATTATTATAGAAAGAAGATTTGATGGCCTCACCTAGTAGCCTTGGTCCGATCGAAGTCCATCTAACAGAGATTGGGAAGGAGGTAGCACCATTGGGGTTTGCTCTGGACCAAATCCAAGCCGAACTTCATCATGTGAAGCTAGAACGGAATCGCCTTCGCGAGAAGTTCAAACTGACAGAAATTACTACTCGGGCAATATTGACTGAGCCGCCCCAAAATTCTATCACCCTAGCACACCTTACTCTTAGGTCCTATGCTGGTATTATAAGGGGTTATGTAACGAGACCGTAATTGCCTTGTGTAATCCTTTTTTTAAATAAAAATTTGGATTTCTTCTTATGATGATGTTTATGAATTTTCAAATGACCGGATAAATATTGTATGCATATTTTTGATGAATTTTAGAAAAAGGATATTTTAAAAATGGTTGTGTAAACCTTAAATAATGTGTAATGATTTTCGAAAAATGGTCTTCTACAATTATGTTCAGTACGAAATTTAGAGTCTAATAAGATCAACTTGATTTTTGATGAATAGTAAATTATGAATAGTGATTTTATGATTAGGATTAGTAATATGACCAAATGGATTAGTAATCTCACTTAAAGAAAGTTTTAAAATAATCTAGGCACCTTGATTAAGTAATGTGATTCAATAAAATAGTTAAATAACGGTTTCATTAATTATTATTCAAGTATTAGTTTTTTCGGGTGAATAGTGTTTTTTAATTAAAAATTTTATTAAAAATAATTAGAAAATTATTTTTATAAAAATGACTTTATTTTTGAACTCAGAGCATCGATATTATGTTATGGTAATTTTTGGGGTTTTTTCTGAAAAAATGAATTTTCGATGAATAGTGTTATTATTTAAAAAATTAAATTAAAAATATTTAGAAAATTATTTTTATAAAATGGAGTTCATATTTGTAATCAGAGCGTTGATATTTGGTTAAGGTGAAATTTTGGGATTATTCTGAGAAAGTTGAATTTTTGATGAATAGTGAAAATTCAGTTTTTAAGTTACGGGTGTTTAATGACATCATTAAATGATGTATTAAGTTTGTAATCAATATGTTCGAATTATTAATAGTGAGATAAGGTATGAGGTGTCCCAAGTGGCCAATACCATGGGCAAATACCATGGGCAAGCCCATGGTTTTGCCAAAACCACTAATGAGGTGTCCCTTTGCCATTAATGCCTTGTCCCCTCACTTTCCCTATAAATACCAAGCCATCCTCTCATCCATTCGACTCCCCACTCTTCGCCAACGAAGTTCTGGTCTCATTACCTCCCAAGGAGTCCTCCCAAGGTGCCCCCAAGCCCTCAAGGTCCCAACCTTTGAGGTTTAAGAGTTACATTTTAAGGTAAGGGATCCGACCCCTCTCTTTCTTTTCAAGTGACCTCTTTTATGTCATTCCTTTTATGCTCCATGTTCTTATTTTGGAGGATGTTCTTTTATACTCCTCTTACTTCCCTTTTTATGTTCATATGATGAAAGACCCCCTCTTACTCTCATCATTTCGTTTTAAGAAAGTTTAAGTGGCGCCGTTAGGCTGCCGAATTTTCAAGGGATTCATTCACCTCTCTCTTTTTCAAAGTTCTACTTTCATGTCAAGTCTTTCAAGTTAATTTTTATTATGTTGGGGTATTATCTCTATATATATCATACTGGACTCTTATGTTCATATGATTAGAGACCCCATTTGATCTCTTCAATTCAGTATTTTGAAGTTTTAAGTGGCGCTGTTAGGCTGCCGAATTTTTAAGGGATTCTTTCACCCTTCTCATTTTTCAAGTTCGATTTTCATGTCAAGTATTCCAAGTTCATTTTTATTATGTTGGGGTATGATCTCTATATATATCATACTGGACTCTTATGTTCATATGATGAGAGACCCCATTTGATCTCTTCAATTCAGTATTTTGAAGTTTTAAGTGGCGCCGTTAGGCTGCCGAATTTTTAAGGGATTCTTTCACCCTTCTCATTTTTCAAGATCGATTTTCGTGTCAAGTCTTTCAAGTTCCTTTTTATTATGTTGGGGTATGATCTCTATATCTATCATACTGATCCCTTATGATCATATGATGAGGGACCCTATTTTATCTTGTCAAATCATTTTCTTTTGAAGTTAAGTGACGCCGTAAGGCTGCCGAATTTTCATAAGAGAAATCTAATTTTTTTTCCTTCCATGTTTTTCATTTCAAATGGTATGTCCCTAAAATTTCATTACCATGTCCATATGTACTTATTATTCTTTCACCCTACTATTTTATGGATCATTTATGAGTGGGTGACCCATGTCCCCTCTCATTTCAATGTTTTCTAAAACCCCGAAACTCTGCCGTTATGCTGCAGAATTTTCCCCTCAAAATGCCTCTCTCTCTTTTCTCAAAAATTATTTTATGTTATAAAGTGAATACTCAAAGCTCTTATTTCTACAAGGGTATTCACATATATATCAAAATGTTCCATTTTAAATTCTGGGATTTACATACATGAGACCCTCTTTCCCTTTCCGTGGGTTTAAAGTGACGTAAAGATCATGTCTTTAAAGCAGTTTTTAAAACGTTATGATTATGAAATGAAACCCATTTATTTTATGCTATATGGGTTATTTATGAAATGTTTGATGATTATATATGTGGCTCACATGATAATAAAGGCAAATTTAAGGGTGCGCCCTGATAGCGCTCCAATGAAATGGGTAATGATGTAACCACTAGAGATTACAATTTTCATGATACCTTGGTGAATAACCTTGGTAATTTTCAAATGACACCTTGGGGATGGACCTTGGTGATATTTTCATGATTGTCTATGTTAAATGATGTAGCCACATCTTCAAGTTATGGAAAATGTTATTTTTTATTATGAAATGCCTCATGATTTTCATTCTTATGCCTTAAAGTTCTTTTCATGTCCTTATTGAAGTATATCAAGTTCACATGTAAAATGTTCCTTTTGTTTCCCTTACTGGGCCTTCTGCTCACCCTTTCTTTTGATGTATGTCCCCAGGTTATGAGATTCAGTAATGAGCTTAGGGTGAACATGAGTAGAATCCTTTCAAGTGTTTAAGAAGAATTCTTTATATTGTTTTCTTGTATTATGTTCCTTGTTTCCAAGACACTAGACCTTAAAGATCCTCAGTTTTGTGTAATGTAATGAAAGTTTATGTTATAAAAAGGCTGGATGCTATAAGTTCGTGGGTTGATCAACATTCATTTTTTTAGAATAATGAACAGAGAATTCAAGAACAAAGTAATACCTACTAATATTCAGATCTATCATAGATTATGGACGATGATCCAAGTCCTTTTTTACCCAAGATCCACTATTGTTCTTCACTATTCATCAATTCTCGGATTCGATCTCGTTCTCTATGATATTTTTCACCTCGCTCTGATCCTGCAGCATTTTTCATTAGAAAAGGTTTCTCTAATGTTTTTTGTTCTTCATTGGAGATAAATCCCACCATAGGATTGTTAAATAATCCACAAGGTTTAATTGTCAACTCTCCAACGCGTTAGTTTAATAAAAAGAAACATGTCGCATCATTTCTATTATGTTGTGTTTTTTGTCTTGTTATGCGGTTTTTGTTTTGAAATAGCGTAATGGTTATGCATGCACAGTGAGCTGGTAAGAATCCTCATTTAATTAACCTCATCATCACCTTGTTTCTGCACTGCAGTACTGTAGTCCACTGCTAAATGGCATGAAAAAAATTAAACACCATTTGATATATTATTTTATTATTTTATGAAAAGTCCAAAAATTAACTTTTTTGTCTGACCCCTTCCATTTGAAGTTAAGTCCCATCTGGGAAAATATTGGCATTTCTATTTCAATTATGCCATAATATTTTGGATCTGAGCAGCAGTTCAAATTTTTAAAAAACCTACTTTCATGTTTACTTAAGCGAATCTTAAAAAATATATATTTCCATTTTGGGGTCACCGGGCCTCAGAATCACATTCTTTCAAAACATCTGGTCTCAATATAATTCTATATATTTTAAAAAACATTTACATGGAAATTCAAGGACATTACATTTTCCCTACCATAGCACTTTACATCCCCGAAATCCAAAATAAGCTCTAATTATACAACTGTGGGTACTGAGCACGAATCTGAGCCTCCACCTCCCCTGTGATCTCTTAGAGATTCCCATGCTTCCACCAAACTCTCATAAGAGAAATAAACCACCCACAAAGGACCCACTCTTGTCGATCCTCGATCTCCATTGAGAACTCCACAAATATCACCCCACCGTCAATGTCCAGCTCCCCCTAGTTGATGACGTGCGATGGATTATCTACATACCTCCTCTACTGCGACAAATGAAAACCATCAATCACCTGGTGCATATATGGGGGAATATAAAAAAGATAAGCCACCTTGGCATCTTTTCCCGAATCTAGAATGGTCCGATGAACCTTGAAGATAACTTTCCCCTGCTACTAAATCTATGGAATCTATATTTGGGTGAGATTCGAATGAACACATGGTCTCCCCTCCTCGAACTCCTAGGGAATCTGCCTCATGTCAGCATACTATTTATGCCTACAATATGCAGTGTTCATCCTCTCCACGATGATCTGCGCCTTCTCAATGGAATCCCATACCAACTCAGGACACATGAGTGCGGACTCCCCTAGGTCTGTCCACCATAGAGGTTTTCTGCATGGATGCCGTAAAATAATTCAAATGGTTCCATACCATTGTAAAAGTGGTAGTTGTTGTTATATCCAATCTCCATCAATGGTAGGTGGTCCCCTCAAATGTGACCAAAATCATGGACACAAGCACAAATCATTTCCTCCATGGTTTGTATAGTCCTCTCTGTCTGATCATATATCTGAGAGTAAAAGGTAGTGCTAAAGCACAGATGATTCCTTACCACCTCCTACAATCCTATCCACAATCAGGATGTAAAATGTGCCTCAAAATTTGAGATAATCGTCGAAGGCACCACGTGTAGCCTCAGTATAACCTTGATGTAAAGGCATCTTAAGCCCTCGACCGATCCCAAATCATAGATGGGAAGAAATTGGGCTGACATGGTTGGTCGATCAACAATCACCCAGATAAAATCGTGGCCCCTGGATGGGCATTATAACCATGTCACGAAGCCCATCGAGATACTATCCCACTTAAATTCGGGTACTTCAAGTGGCTGTTCCCTACCTATTAGGACCTGATGCTTGGCCTTCACTTTTTGACATGTGAGGAATCATTAAAAATGAACTCTACCACCTTTTTATTCATCCATGGCCATCAGTACTGATGTAAGATGTCCTCGTACATCTTCACCACACCAGGATGTACCACCAAAGGGGATTTTTGGAAGTCCCTTAGCACCTCCTCCTATAACATCACTGTAACTATTATGCATCCCTTGAAAAGGATAACATGCTCGCCACCTATCTAAAATCCATCAATAGCTTGTCCTGAGGATAACTGAGCACATCACACCTCGCAATCAACATCCACAAGCTATACCTCCCTAACTCTCTGTAAGAGAAGAGGAGTGAAAACCATCAACTGAAGTTAAGTTTCTCCATCACTCTCCATGAATGATATCTGCATCATGGCTAGCTACTCCAATGCCTCACTCAGCAGTTGTAAACCAGACCTCTTGATGAGTGTGTCTGCCACCACGTTCCCCTTCACAGTGTGTTGACTATCTCAAAGTCATATTCCTAGAGGAACTCCATCCATTGACACCGTCTCATGTTTAGGTCCTTCTGTGAGAAGATATACCTAAGAAACTTGTGGTCGTAGTAGATGGTAAACCATTCAACCATGAAGTAGTGCTGCCACATCATCAATGCAAACACCATTGCAGCTAACTATACGCCATGTTTCACATAGTTATGCTCATGCTGCCTGAACTACCATGTTCTATAGGTGATCACTACTCACTCCTGAACCATGAAACAACCCATTTTGGTACATGATGTGTCATAGAAGACTACATACCCAATTCCATATTTTTTTTCTCATGATGGGGGCACTCGTCAGTCTCTACCTCAGCACCTAGAAACTCTGCTAGCACCTCTTCATCCATACAAAGGGATATAACTTCTTTGTCAAATATGAAAAGTTTTTTTATACTATGGAAAAGTTGGGTATGAACCTCCAGTAGAACCTAAGAAACCACAGAAAAATCCTTACCTCAATCATGGTCTTTGGTAGTTCCCAAGCAAGAACTGCCTCTATCTTCACCAGATCGACTGTAAATCCCGCCTCAATAATGTCGTGTCTTAGAAAGTGGACCTCCTAAATCTAGAATTTTCACTTATAGATCTTACCATAAAGATGTACCGCTTGGAGTGTATCTCAAACTACTCACATGTGTGTAGCGTGCTCCTCCTCCAACACAAAGTAAACTAGAATGACATCATTGAAGACTAAAACAAAACTATCGAGTTAAGGCTAGAAGATCATGTTCCTGAGTCCAATGAACACCATTGGGGAATTGATCACACTGAAAGGAATCACCAAAAACTCATTGTGGTCATATGAGCATCTAAAGGCTGCCTTCAGTATATCCTCATCTTGTACCCAAAGCAGATGATTGCATGATATGATGTTGATCTTTTAGAACCACCGCACTCTCTTCAACTGATCGAAGATGTCATCAATCCATGACAGTGGATACTTGTTCATCACGGTCACCTAATTGATGTGACCAAAGTCCACTCAAAACATCTAGCTACCGTATTCCATCTTGGAAAACAAAACTAGGGCTGCCCATGGTGAAAAAACAGGACTTACAAACCCCTTCTCTTACATGTCCTCCAACTGTACCCTCAATTCTCATAGATATGTGGGAGTCATCCTATATGCTAGTGTGGACACCAGCACCGTTCCGAGGGACAGGTCGATGCATTAGTCTTCCTCCCTATGAAAAGGTAGTACCAGAACATTCATAGGAACGACATCCTCATACTCATCCACCACAATAAGAAATACCATACTCCTCTCATCTACCGCACATAGGGTGTGTCTAGCCTACTGGTGAGTGATCAACTGCACCCTACTCTGAGAAAGTCCATCATATGCTGGAAAGGTTCCCTTTTCATCAGTGAAGGAATAAATTGTCCCATCCTCATGGACACACCACTCTTTGTGCCTAAAACAGTCAATCTAAGCATAGACTGTAGATAACCAGTCCATACCCAAGATGATGTTATAAGGCCTCAACACTACTACAAGGAGATCCAATTAGAAGATTGTGCCTCATAAAGTATTCTCAAACTACCAGCAGTAGTGTGTCATTGTCAAATCCCCTCATGTAAGAGCCTCTAATCATAAGGATTGAGCCAATGGCTCTATCAAAATCTGTAATCCTTAAATGAGGTCTGTGGAAAGAAAAGAGTGATTGGAACCTTGGTATATAATAACTGAAACTAAGATGGAGAAGACAAAAATCATACCTCTAATCATCTATAGAGCACTGTGGTCATAGGCCTCCACTACATGAAGTTGAGATCGACCCTGTATGGTTGCTCCCTGAGTCCATGATGGACTACCTAGGGGTGGTAGATGTAGTACCTCAAATCGCCATCCATAGCCTTTTTCTTGGCCTTCTCCCCTTCCATGCCCGCCACACTATAAACTTCCCTGCTCGAACATCTACCTTTACCTTGGAATTACCTAGACCATATACTAATCACATATGTGGCGGGTTGGGTAGTCAAGATCCATGTGTCCCTACCCACCATAGGAGTAACAAACTTTAACCCTCGGCTGACCTCCTCTGCCTCGTGAGATCTGCACCAGCGACCCTACATCATGGGGTCCTCCTCTGGAAGGTCTACCCCATTTGAGCCTCTGAATCATCTACCTACTGCCTTCTGCAGATGACCCAGCAACCTGTCATTCAGTGGTATCTCTTTCCATCAGCGCCTGCTCAAATAGGAAGCTCTTCACTAGTAGAGCTCACTCTAGCAATCCATCGTACTTCGGGATAATAAGTGACATCCTCGACACCCTGATCTCCAATCAAAGTACCTTCTCAAAGGTCTGGATCCTGAATAAGTGGCCTCGTACCATGATGGTGATATAACAAGAGAGGTCGGTAGACCACACCGAGTATTGGGCCACAGCCAGGATACCCTGTTCGAGGTACAATAGCTCTTGAATATGCACTAAGTGTAGTTCTGTTGGTACGAAATCCTCCCTATAGAGGATATCAAATTCTAACCAGGAAAGGATCACCTATTTATGTTTCTGAAGCATCATGCTCCACCATATCCCTATTGTGCACTAAAAATGCTAGTGGTTATGACCACCATCTGGTCTGTATGTTTATGTACTAGGCAAAAATCCCACTTAACTACCTCCAGCCAATACTCAGATCCCTAAAGATCTATCTCACCACAAATCCTTAGATGATTATTTCTCTAGAACTCGTGCAACATGCACATTTGGCATGCATTGTCTGCTGGTGGGGCTGGTAGCAATTGCTGCTCTATGGGTGGTGGTGTTGCTGGTACACCACCCGAAGGTGCTACCGATGTTGGTGGAACCTACACTGATTCATCATAGCTCAGTTCACCATCATTATTATCCCTCACTTTAATCCTGGATGGCTATCTTCGTGGAGGAATCCTATAGGGAAATAGATGTTCCACAGTCAATAAGTTATACCTGGCGACCTGACTCAAAAGAGATCAATATAAAAGCATTTCCAAAACACATGAAACTATTGTTTTCATGTACTGAGTCAGAAAACCAAATTCAAAGTATTGGTGTATGGATATGTCGGCTACCGCAACATCACTAGACTCCCTGGCCTAAAATCTGAACACAAAACACTTAACACTATTGCCTCATAAACTAATATAGACTTTTGGGTTTCTAGTAGAACCAACCCCTTTGACACAACTTGTACACACATAGACATGGGCTGGTGACGAACAACAGAATGGCATATCCCAAAAGAGAAGTTATTTTCCTTAAAATTTTACACACATAGACATGGCATACTGCACAAAGAAAACCACAAAGAAAAAAATGTAGTACAACCACCACAAAGTAGCATCGCCGAAAGAAAAAGGTGTATACTAAAAGTAAAGGGGCCAAGATACAAGCTCAAGAACCCAAAAAGTAGGCAATAATAACAGATTCCACCTAATGTATCTACTTTTAGGGTACTGATAGAAAAGAATAAAGATATAAAAGTATGTATTTTCTACTCCCGCCTCATTGAGATCCACTGAGTCTCATACCACCAAAGTATGCATCATAGCATTGGTCGTCAGCATAATACACAACACGTGTGGTCAAATCCATGAAGGGGTTAGTGTAACAACTTAGTACGGACCCAGATTCCCCCAAATGTCTCTCAGAAATCCACAAAGGAAAATACATCAATGGAAATACCACAAAAGGAAAATACCACCAAGAAAGATATCAATTACATTGCACAAAGAGAAAGACAACTCACACTAGGAATAACATTATTATAGAAAAATGATGATTAGTCGTAAATCTATATCATATTATTCTATTGAGAGGCTCTGTTTCATATCCATAAAGGGCCACACTATTGCTGATCCACTAAGGGTAGCTCTACTGTAGATCCACAATGGATCGCTCTACAGTTGATCCACAAACGGTCGCGCTACTGTGGATCCATGAAGGGTCACAATCATGATGATCCACGAATGGTCACTCACATGTTGTTCCACAAATGTTCACTCTCATGCGGATCCATAAAGGGCCACTCCATTATAGATCCACGAATGGTCTCTCTTTATTCTCCACGTCACATCCAGCCCCTAGATTCCCACACTTAGCATGATTGATTCCTAAAAATATAATTCTAAATACATTTAATGTTTCTACTTCTAGGTAGTCCCACATATTGTAAACCAATGGATCGTCTCATAATAAGGGTTCCAACGGAACAAACTACACATCAAATGGATACTTGGTCGGTAAGATATGGTCATTTTTTGTAAAAAAAAGGCCCGATTGGATTCAAATCTGATCCAACCTCCTCCAAAACTCACGTAGAGTATCTCAGAAGGACCGCCCAATCTCAAAGGTACTTTTACATAGACATAGTGTCAATAAAACCCTAAATATATTAGATAAACGTGTTTCTATGAAACTAGGGCCGGTTGGGTCTGGTTCATGTCTGGCCTGGTCTGTTGGGCCTTTTGTCAGGCCTGGTAGGGCGGTTTCTGCTCACCGACACAGGTCTGGCCCGCCATAGTGGACCTGAAATTTCAACTACGACGCGGCATAGCTGTGTCTAATTTTTCACATGGTGGCACCAGTTGGCACTGCATCTCCCTATAACCATTCCGTGTATTAGACCATCTTGGAAAGCTAGACGAGGCTCTTCCACATCCGTTCATCCATTGCAGCTATCCAATCCTCCCCCACGTAGTCGACAGAACGAATGCCTCCAACACGTGTGAGTTTCCTGGACATGGGCCACCCCTCCACTCGGTTCTGGATGAATCTGTGTCTCTACGCCGCCATGATGAACTGGTCGTGTCTTTCTACCATCGCGGCATGATGCCTCTCTCAACCCATGGCCACCACCGCGGGGCACCGCCAGCGCTGGCGCGCCAATGGTTTCTTTTGTGGGCCACAAAATATGGACATGTGGTCTGTTTCGTGAACGGTCTATGAATATGGGACTGTAGGGCTTCCACTATCACTATAACGATCTCAAACTCTATTTTCCACCATTTTGAAAATTCGTCCTTAAAGAACACACAAGGTGAAGGGGATCGGGCCTTGTTCATGGAAGCCCGTGCCCTCTGCATTAAAAGTTCAAAACGGGGGATTTTCAACATCACATTTCTATCAAGATACTAACAATACCCATGAAAACCCCTACCAAAGAACCCTCCCCAAAGAACTCCCAATCTGTAGATCAACCGGATCCTGGGTTGATCTGCGTTTGTATTTTTTAGAATGAAGAATGACGAATTAAAGCACAATGAAATCCCTAACTGGATTCGTATCTATCATAGGTTATGAATGATGATCCATGTCGAGATTGACCTATGATCCACTATCATTCATCGCCATTTGTCAATTTCTTGGATCTGATCTCATTCTCCATGAGATTTTTCACCGCACTCCGATCCTCTAGCGTTTGTCATTGGTGAGGGTTTCTCTGGAGTTCATTGATCTATGTAGGATAGAAATTCCAGCATAGGTTTGTCAGAGAATCCAAATTTCTTAATTCTCAACTCTCCAATGTGATAGTTTAATAAAGGGAAACACATCGCAACATGTATCTTACACTACAATGTTGAGTTGTTATACTATTTCATTTATAAAGAAGAATAGCAGATATGATTTCACAACAAGCCAATATTGATCCTCATTTGAGGTGACTCATCATTGCATCGTCTCTACACCACAACATCTCCATTCACAGCTCAATGGTAAAAAAGAAAATAAAATGGTTTTTTCTAAGTTATTTTTTTATTTTCAAAAAGTTTGAAAATTAACTTTTCTGTCCAACCCTTGCGGTCGATGTTAAATCCTTTCTAGGAAAATCCCAGTGTTCTATGTTCAACGGTGCCCTTAGATTTTCAATCCAAGAACTGGTTCAAATGATAAATAAATCCACTTGAACATTTAATTCAGCGAAACTTAAAAAAGATTAAAATTACGTTCTTTGCTCACCAGGCCTCAGAATCATGTGTCGTTAGAGTTTGTAGTCTCAATTGAATTCCATATATTTTTTAAAAAATTACATGGAAATTCCGGGACATTATAAATTATTTTTATAAAATAAATTGAATTTATTTGATGGAAATCATTACAAAAAACATCTAGTTTAGATTATTTTATAAACAAACCCATTTTAATATTGTGCCACATGCGACCATGTCTCATATTTCTCTTCATGAAACACGGAGTTTTAAGAAAACCAGGATTTATTACTAATATAGTTATTTAAACATGACTTTTGTAACCTTGCCATTAAATATAGTGATTTTAGTATTAATAAAAAAATTAAATATTTAATTTAATGGTTTCAAATAAGTAAATCACATTGATAATAAAAACACAATTTCTGGTAAATTATTTATATAATTTGAAAATACTATTTCCCAAAAAAGAGAGATTTTTATGTATTTTTCGTACAATATTAAAGTAAACTTTTATAAATATTTTATGAAAATATTTTGATAAAAAAAATTGCATTAAAATTTTCAAAATTTACTTTGGTTTGGTTTTGGGGATTTTCTGGAAGAGATTTATTTTTTGATGAATAATGAAAAATATTGAAATTTAAATAAAAAAATCATTTTGGTTTAATTTATTTATAGAGTTAAATTATATTTTAAATAGGGTTTAAAGTCAAATATATAAAATCATACATATATTAATCCATTTTATGTCATTGAAATAAATTTATTATAGAAATTAGATTTAAAAACATTTTTTTGTTTTTTAAATTTTCACTTTAAAAACCCGCTTTCAAATCACATCTACTGGATTAATAATAATTTAGATTTTTTCACTTCAATTAATGCACTTTTGAAAAATTAATTAAATATTTCTAATAATATTAATTTATATTATCTAATAAGTTAAAATTTATTTTTTTTTAAAAATGAATTGTAAATTTTGTAAAAAATAATTTCTAAGGTTAAGGTAAAGATGTGTATATTATGGGGTTAATCAAAAAAGATAATGGTAAATATGGAGTATATAATTGTTTAAAGACTATTTCATGGAAAATTTAGAAAATACCACCTATTAGGTTCTATAATGGCCTAATTTTTACCATTTATAAATTTGAAAAATGTACGACCACACAATTCTTCTAAAAATACAAACTGTGTCCTCTCCCCCACAAATAAAAGGTCACATCTCTCATCCCTTATTCACATACTAAATGAACATTAGATATTCCAATACAAAACCAAATTATTCCAAAACGTCCCTCCCTTTAATCCTATAATCCTTATTTTTTGTACAAATCCATCTCTAGAAGTATTTTAGTGAAAACATATGGAGGATACCCGAAGAAGAGGTAACATTCATTAATGAGCCCTTTTATTTTATTTAATCCTCCACACATAAAATTAATTTTGTATCATAATTACACTAATAAATTTTTTTATCCCATATAATGATTTGTTTTTATGTTATATTGAACACCCAAAACCATCCCCACTTTCATTAAATGGATTATGAAATCATTATTCCTGTGTGTGACAGTCTGCGACCTTGAGAACCGATGTCATTCTTTTTTTTAATTTACCACTTCTCAAGGATCAACTTGGAGAAGGATTTATTGTTCATATATGACAAGTTATATATTTATGATTTTATTTTGATTCCTTAATTTTTATATCACACATGCCTTCATGGATTCAATTTTTTTGGGAATATGATAACATCGTTCATGTGTATTATAGACTACCACCTTGGGACGTAATGTGGTTCCTTCATGATTTACATGGAATGTATTAAGGATATTTTTAATAAAAAAATGTGATATATATGAACCAAAAATTATTATGTAATATATATATATATATATATATATGATTTACTTTACTTTAATTTCAGTATGACATGAAAATTAAAAAATCATTCATATGTACGTTCGACCTACGAGATCTATGAATGATTTATTTCATTTCATATCACTGAATTTTATGGATTACTATAAAAAATATATAAAAAATATGTTGTATATTAATATCATGTCAATAAATGTAGATATTATATAACCATGATCAATGTACGAGGACAAGTAAAATTATAAATCAAATATTATATGAAAAACAGAGCAGTTATTACTCTAATCCTATATTTAACATGGAATTGTTAATAAAAGGGTAATAAAATTTCATAATAAAATAATATATGGTATGATATATATGAATAAGGTTTTTTATAGATTTATAATAAACATTTATTTATTATACTTGATGTTTTAATGAGTACAACTAAAGTTAAGACTTAAGGCATAGTATTTATGTCCCAATTTTCCTTCATTGAAACGTACATTATGTTATGCACATATATTATTTCACTCTATTTATATACAGACCATTTTATAGGTAATATCCTAAGTTTATTCTTCTACATTTTATTTTATGTTGCTTTTTATATTATTTATTCATTCTTATTATGAATCAATGTAACCAAAGTGGTACATATTTAATTTTATAATCTCATTATCTATTGGGATTGTTTATGATTAAGTTTCTAATGTTGAAATATCATGATATACCTATCATTAATTATCATTAATATTACTATTATTTTGTTTTTGATGATATATTAAAGTAATGTTAACATTTTTCCACTCTTTTGTAGTTATTATTATTAGCATTTTTAAATAAAATCAAACATTATTTTTCACTTCGGTCAGAAATAAATTTTCTTCCAAATTAACATTTTTTAAAATGTTTTTGAAAAATATTTTTTTAATATCATATTATTTTTAATTTAAAATTTTACACATGTTTTACTTTTTAGGATTAATTTTTAATATAATATTCATTATATATTCCAAACAATACTTGATTGGATTTTAGTAAATATGTTAATGGAATCTTCATTTTAACATGTACGATATGAACATAATTATTTGACATAATGACCAATGATTTTATCGATCCTTCTAATAAAAGTTTTCAAGGTTATTTTAAAATTATACATTTTTAAAAAAAAATTATATTTTAATTTTTTTTATCAAAGTGGAAAGTATATTTTCCTCAAGAATAGTTTTCAATAGAGAATATGATTTTCCATCTAATCTTACATTTTTGATTTAATATCAACCATAATAGAGAAATTACCAAAGGATACCATTTTTATTATTTCTCTGTATGGTTTATGTTTATGATGTATTTTTTTTATGAAACCTATTTCTCTTATATGGGATATAAATTGATAAAATGATTATGAATCCCACTTATTTTCACTTGTTATACTATAATGACATTATTGTGAAACCTATCTCTTTTAAAATTGTTATAACATGATTAAATATTTAGGATAACCATTTCATTTCGTGGGTAATATGATGAATGTTCATGATCTGGTGGCACACATATGAAAGATTTAATTATGTGTTGGGTGGGAACTATATATCCCTCTAGGTAATTGGGTAAAGATTTATATCTAATGATATAGATATGATTGAAATGTAGGGTGAAATCAATTTATTAATAAATGTATGAAATGCGATGTGAACCCAGTTCAGTATTATGTAGAAATTGGGAATGAACTTGGTTTAGTAATGGAACTTGTTATCAATGACGTTCTTAGTAATGATATATGAATAATATGTAAATGATTTTATTTTATTATGTGTATGCCAAAAATTATATTTCTTATGTTAGAGTTATGCTCTCTTGGCTCAGGTTCTTTGATTACCTTATGATTCATTTTTTATAAACATTCAGAATTCTGACATGGTTCAATATTATGATCTTTGATATGGATGGTATGGTTTTCAGAAGTTATTTTCATGTTCTAATACAATTATATTCATGTTAGTATTACATATCTCCCTTTTTTACCCATGTAGAGAAACTAATCTACCTATTTATTATGTTTCCTCTACCAAAGTTGTAAATAAATATATATTATATTATATGTCTATGAAGGGATCTAGTAGTGAAGAATATAGTGCGAGATGATATAGCTCACCTCTGGACAAGTGTTTATGTTTACATGATTCCAAAGGAACAAAACAATTGGAGTCCTTATGTTTGTAATTTTGTAATGTAAGGAATATTCATAAAAAATAATGTAATATCTATATATAATAATATTAGTTTGTTATAGTGGGAATTATAGGATAGGTACTGTTAACCTTTGGAAAATAGGATGATAAATTATTAGTGAGATCCCTAACGACATGTTTGAGGATAAATCTAAGGATGAGTCAAATTATAGGAAAATGTCCTAGAATTTTGTAAAGGACTGAGTGTGTAGTTTCCATGAAATTAAATCCCTTCTTGGATACTACATTTGGAGGTTTTTCGAGAAATGATATACCTAGGGGATACAACCCCAGAAACAATATATTGCGTAAGACTAGATAGAGAACTAGTGAACAATAGTGGGCCTTTCTTCCCACCTAGTTTGAAACTCTAGTATGATATTCATTCTGAATTCTCAAAATCTTTATTGACCCTAATAAAAGATTTAAATATAATATGACTATGAATGACCTAATAGAAACCTAATTTTTCATTTATTTAATTGGTTTCATGATTTATACCTCAAATACGTTATTTTTATTGATTATTTTTTCCCTACTTTGATTATTTTTTCCTACTCTATGATATTTAGTTTTAGACAATGTATGAAAATCAATGAAACTGTGTTAATGATGAGTGTGATAGACCAGTAAATGATTTTCCTTGTTATCATTCATATGTTAAGGGATCTAGAATACAGAATTCAGTTTATATGATCACACAACAATCTCATGATATTAATCATGTTATAATGACTACGGATTAAAGGAGGGAATAATATTATGTTGAGTCCTTCATGAGGCAATGTGTAACTTATTTAATTGGGTTTTCATCTCCACTATTTTTTCAAAAATGGATCAGTACCATTGAAAATATATATTCTTTTCTGTAGTTTTCACAATAAGAAAAATTCTTTTTTTAAATATACTATTTGGAAGTCGAAATAGAGAAATGGTGGAATCTTGTCATGAATACGAGGAAACAAGATGAAATTATCTCCAAATATTGAGACTATTTCAAGAACATATTTTAAATAATTAATTTCATCCTATTATTTATACAAATATTGAGAAATAGTTACATGATCTAAGGAAAAATGATGATAAATATGTTGGTACCTATGAGGTAAATTTTGAAAGACTTTCAAGGTATGATTATTGTATTATCATCCTACCTAAAATTAATTTTGATCTATTTTCGGCTGATTACAACCATGAAATTAAGGGGTGATACCTATAAGATACTTAATTGGATATGAAGATATTTTTCTATGTGAAATCAATGTCAGAATGGAGGTTCGAGTTATATATTAATCTAATTCTTTTTAAAAGAATTGGAAGATGGATTTGAATGAAAAATATACGAACCATGGATAGAAGAAGATGATATTTCATATTTTATCAATGTGTGAGTAGGATCATGAGGGGAATTTCCTAAGGGGACTAGTAAATGTTTTTTTGTGGAAGGGAAGCTCATTTGGAAATTGATTTTTGATGTGATGGGAAGAAGTTAACTAATGATGTAAATACATATTTGGTTACACAGAATTTACAAACTACGCTTTAGTTTTTAAAGTGTAAGGATATTGTGAATTATAATAAAAATTTTCCAATCCCAAGGGATAATGATATGGATTGATGTTGGAAAACACTTAATACTAGGTAAAAGGGTAAATCTTATGTGATCACTATTTTTTATGAGAGGTTCAATAAGAATGTGGGGAAATATACACTTAACTGAACTCTGGGACATCTATTGTCTTATTTGAATCTAGATATAACCATTGTTTCATATCTAAATTTTTTTACAATGTTATCATGATGATACAAAAATGATCAGATATGGAATTAGTAGAAAAACCCCCAAATGGCATGATTATAACACCTCAAGTCTATGATTCCTCACCGGTTGATATTAGAATGAATGCGGTTCCCATAAATCTTTTAATTATTCTTTTAGTGGAATTTGAAATCATCTTAGCCACAAATTAAATTTCACTACATAAATCTCAAATCAATTGTTGATGAATGGAAGCCACGTTTTCTATTCTATACTAACTTATGATCATCATTCCATGTGAGTATAAGTGTGAACGTCTTATGGATATTGCATCCACTATATGGTTCACAATTCACATTTAAAAGGTGTTTTTATCTCAAATGGATGGGGAGAAACACAACATCAATGATATGCCTATTTTTCATGAATTTATTGAGGTATTTCTTAATTAGTTTCCAAGACAACCACTAAAAAATGAAATTGAGTTCTCCAAAGAAATTATACCTAGTACCGCACCCGTTTCATCTTTTCCCTGAATAATAGACCCTATTGAGTTATAATATGTAAAGAAAAAACTATAGTAAAACCATAAAAAGGGATTCATTCATCCACGTTTATCACATTAGGATGCACCTATTCTTTTTGTTAAAAAGAAGGATGTATCAAAGCGACTCATCAATGGTTACCATGAGCTAAACACGATGACAAATAAGAAAAATTATTCTATTACCAATATTTATGACATGTTGGATCAACTGTGTGGAGCTCAATAATTTTCCAAGATTGACCATCATTTAGGAAATAGTTAATTGATTTTCAACAAGAAGGATATAAAAAAGGAAGTATTCCATATAATGTATGGACAAAATGAATATATAGTGATTCATTTTGGTCCTACTAATTATCATTCTGACATTATGTATTTAATTAATAGTTTCATTATAGATTACCTTTATCATTTTGTGGTGGTATTTATATATGATTTTCTTATCTTTGGAAATTTAATGTAATATCAAGATAATCATTTGAGAATTGTACTAAAGATGATAAAGTTGGAGAAACTATATTAAAAATTTACATAGTGTGAATTTTGGCTGTAAAACGTTTCCCATTTTAGGTCATATAATCTCAAGAGAGGGCATATCAGTAGATCCATTAAAGATGAAGGCTATTGATTGTTGGACCAGATCAACCACATATATTGAGATCAATAGATTTTTTGGTTTAACTATATATTATTGATAGTTTGCAGAGAATTTATCATGACCATGTAATCCTCTGACATAGTTATAAGGAATACAAGTTCGTCTGGATAAATGAATCAATGGAGAATTTTAGGGAACCGAAAGTAAGATTTATCAATACAAATTTGAATAAATTTAAATATACCAGAGAAGGTTTTTTAATATATAGAGATGAATCTATGAAGTTATTGGGATGTTTTATTATGAAAAATGGAATGGTTATACCTTATGACACTTCAAAACTAAAGATTCTTGAGAAAACTTGTGACAACACTTTTCTTTATTACATATTAATTGATGATTTATTACAAAAAAGTACAAATAATACAACCTAGTTGATTGATAAGTATATTTTATTTTATAATTAGGTATATAAAATAACATCTTGAACAAGGGATACAACAAAATTATTGAAATCATCCTTAACATGCTTCTAAAGTTCCATGGATTTTAAAACTACACATGCTAAACAGGAAAAAACATAAGAAATGGGATTTCTACAAATCCCATTAAATGAAAAAAAATATAGAATAAGATGATACATATTAGACAATATGTATTAAAATGGGTCCTGAAGAGTGTAGGTATAAAAAACGTGAATAATGATAAATTATATAATATAATAATGATAACACAGGGAATGTGGTAACAACTTATAACATTGCATCATAAACATAGGTCAAGGATTAACCATCAAGAAATATTCATGGAAAACGTATCAAAAAAGTAATAAGGTTAAATAAATGTCCCAACATGTCATCTCACAAGACTAAACATTACCCAATACATTTGAGAGATATATAATTAGGGTCACACTTGTCCCTTTCATTTCACTCTCAAGAGTAAGTGTGCCACATATATCATACAACATGGATTCATTATTCATCACATTTTATTCCATGATCAATGAGTGTTTAATAAATACATGTATGTCCCAATTAATATATTTATAAAGGAATGAAGGTGAATATTATTGATAGAAAATGGGTTTCATATTGACATTTGAATTGTTTTGGCACAGATAATCGCGATGAATGTTCGGTAGCATAACAACATCACATAAAAATTTATAAAATGGGTTGATAAAATATAAATGGGTATCTCATAATTCAGACATAAATTGTAATGTATTGTGGATATCGAATAAAAAATCCCATTATAATGAAATGAATACCAAATACATATGAGAAATAATATAATTCAATAAATAAGAGAGATGAAAAGAAACTTACTTGAGTGTGTGACTCTAAATTATTAGGCGGGGATACCTAAGAGATTAGGTCACCATGGGAGGACTCTACAGAGTGTAAGGGAGAGTATGGATGTGATCCAAAGAGTTTTAGTTACTATAAATGTGATATTGGGTCGTTTTATAAAGGAAAAGAGGGGGATTTAATTCTTATTTAGGTTTTTCACTCTACATAATAAAATATCTAAAACCACAAACCATATCATGGTTTTTTTCCAATGATTTTCACCAAATGGGATTGGTTATCATTATTTAATAAGGCCAAGGGACGAAATTAAATAAATAATACATTTTTTTGGAGGTGACCTATAATCTTAATGAAATGGTTTTAAAACCATAAAATATATTAATGGTTTTAGAGGATTCAAAATGGATTTATAAAGATAATAATATAAACATAAAATTACATTATTTTAAATTTTCAACATATATTTGTTCTTGGATACTCTTTAGAGTAGTTATTACATCACTTTTGGGTCATTTTGATGTCATAATACACAATGAATATTTATCTGATATTTATTTTTTAATTAAAAATTCGCCCATCTTGGAAATTTATGAAAAAACATCCATTGAAATTTTTTGACATTATTATAAAAAAAATATTCATTTTATCAAAATAATTTACTAAATATGAAATTTTTGTCTTTTAATATATTAATATCCATTTATTTAGAAATTATTGGTTTTTTGAGAATAATATTTCTCGATTCCTTATAAAAATCACATTTGATTTTATAATGATAATATGATCATTTATAATTAATGAGAATTATTTATTAATAATTTTTTAAAAAATACTCTTAATTTCAAAAATCCATTAATCAATCAAAATTAATTCCTTAAGTGAATTTGAATGTTACCCAAAAATAAGATTATGTCCAACCATATATAAAAAGAAATCCTTTACTAAGTAACCATAATATGTTGAAAATATATTCGTCATTCAATAAAAATAATATAGATACTCATAATACTATGTTATTGACTAGTATCCCTTTAATACACCAATAAACTTCTTAAGAGTATGTTGGATGAAGGTGAGACTCTCATGGGGTGGTTTGGTGTATATGGTTTGGGTCATGATCTCAATGTGATTTAAATTCTGACAAAAATGGCTTCACCCATGATTATGTGGATGGGTCTTAGCTTATGATTGGTCAAGGGAGAATCAAAATCATTCAATATCCCTCTAAATCTCAAATAATTGGGCTTTCAAGGGTTTAATCCTGATGGACGAGGCCATAAAATGTTTTTTCTGTGTCAATTGGATTTTTTAAAACCCTATATTTATACTAATCATGAGATCACTATTCAATGACTATATTATCAATTTTAATAATACTTAATAGTCTTGTAAATCAAATTAGATATAATAAAACAAAATAAGTTTATTTTTTTCTATAACAAGATCTCATAATTATATATTTACTTAAATGAAAAGGGTAATTTTATTTATAATAGTTTGAGTCGTTATAATCTTCTCCCCTTAAGAAATTTATCCCTCAAAATTAACATTTTCCACACTATAACAGATGATAGTAACTCTATTTTTTAAATTATTTGGGTTACCTTGTATTTTATCTCATATCTTGGTTTCTCCATAGCACATTGACATAGTGTTTTGACTAGTTTCGTAGAACTATGTCTCATTAATCAATGATCTTCATTGAATACTTCTCATATGAGAGACCAATCTCTAATGGTACAACCTCTATATTGAGTACATGTGATGGGTTTGGTTTGTACTTTTTTATGAGAGATACATAGAATACATCATATACATGAGATATGTTAAGTAGGAGTTCAAGATGGTTGGCCACCGCTCCAATGCGATCAAGGATCTCATAGGGGTCTTTATATCTTGGACTAATCTTTCCCTTCTTCCAAATCTCATCACTTTTTTCTATAGAGATATACGGAGGAATAAAATTTCTCCAATATCAAAATATATGTATCATAGATTATTTTCAGTATAATTTATTTTTCATCTCTACGCAGTCTTCATGTGTTGCTGAATGGTCTAAAACTTTTCAACCATTTCCTTGACCATTTCAGGACCTACCGATTTTCATTCCCCAACTACATCCCAACATGTAGGTATTCTGAACCACTTCTAATAAAGGGATTCATAAGGTGATATTTATATTTTTAATTGGAAACTATTGTTGTAAGAGAACTTGGCGAGAGGTAGACATTGGTCCCATCTTATTTTGAAGTCAATTTATCATGATCTCAACATGTCCAAAATTGAATGGGTAGTCCATTCATATTAGAATTCAGTTTGAGGGTGATAACTTGAGCTGAAGTTCAAAAAATTATTCATATCATATTATAGAGTTTTCTATAATTATTAGGTGAAACTTGGTTCACGATTAGATACAATTGATCGCGTTACTCTATGAATTCTTACCACTCCAATGATCTAGATACATGTGCATGTTGATCCAGTTAAAAATCTACTCAAATTTTAATTATGTGCACATTATTTATAAGATTATCCACTGCATCTCATTTTGCACTATTCCCTCTTGATTTCTTTAGAAGACCAGTGAAAAATTCCATTGTGGTGTTTTCCAATTTCTATGTAGGTACTGTTAATGGTTGCAACATCCAATTACACATCTTCTTTTTAGCCTTTACTTGGTGACATAAATGGCACTTTTATGAAAATTAATTCATTCCCTTCTTCATATTGTCGTAATAGTAGTGTTATTATAGGTCTTTAAACATCATTGTTCTTCCAGTGTGATTGGATAATGTTGAGCTATGTGAATTATCTAACATATCCTTTATTCACATAGGATTTTATGGTACACATAGTCTGGAACTAAATCTCTAAACTCCTTCTTCATTATCATTGAACCTTGAATATTTAACTTTTCTTATAGTTTCTATATTCTTCTTAATTCCAACATCATCCCTTTTATAATCCTTTATGTATTTCAAAAGGAGATTTTTGCAAAATAATTTGTGATAGGATTGATTATGTTCCTTTATTTATGATTCTCATTTACATCCTCTTAATGTATAAGAACATCAAATCATTGTCAATTATAATCAATGATAAAATCGATGGATCATTTTTCTTAAAGTATCCTCCACTTTATTACCTTTACTTAGATAGTATTGGATTGAGCAGTCACAGTCCTTGATCATATATAACCACCTTCCTTGGTTCATATTTATCTCTTTTTGTGTGAATATATAATTGAAGATTTGGTGTTCTTTATAAATTTCACACTTCTATCCCAAGGGATAATGCTACCATATTTTCAAATTGATAATCATTGTAGCCAACTCCAGATCATGTGTTCAGTTGTTATGTTCATGACCTACCTTCTACCTTAAATCATAGGCTATCACATTAAATTTGAAATTAACACACAACCCAATCCATTTTTCAAAAAATTTATGAATACTACGAAAAGTTTCCACTTTAGCTTAGTGTATGAATATGAGTAGTGATAGGCCTCCTTTCTAGATCCATGAATCTCTCTTCAAATTCATTATTTTATTATAACTTGACTCCCTTTAAAGTTTTCTTATTTAGAGGTTTTTAAAATCACGAGAAATTTCCCTCAAATCTATGATAGTATCCATGTAATGTTACGAAATTATGGATCTATGACATACATGTTGGCCTCATACATCTTTTAATTTCTACTATTTTTGATGGTTCCATAGATATAAAATTTATTTTTATGATATGTCCCAAAAATGAGACGTCCTTTAACAAGAAATCACATTTTCAATACATTTCATAGATATTATCCTTTCTAATGGTATTTTGCACAATGCTCAGATGATCATCATGCTCTACCTTGGTTTTGGATTATATTATAATACCATGTATAAACATGACCAAAATTTGGTTGAGGTAATATCTAAAGACTCTATTAATCAGGTCTATGAAGATTTATTGAGAATTAATGTGTCCAAAATGAATTACTATGAACTCATAGTTCCCATACCAAATATGAGATGTATTCTTGGGGATATCCTCTTTCTTCACTCTAACATGGTAATATCCCAACCGTAGATCCAACATGAAGATGTATTTCATATATATATTTGACCAAGTCTTCAATACATGGAATTTTATAATTGTTCATTATGGTGATCTTTTTAGATTATTACAAACAATTCAAAGGTGTATTTACCGATCCTTCTTCTTGATGAAGAGGACTGTTGCACCCCATGATGAAGCATTTAGGTGGTTGAACCCGTTATCTAGAATCTATTATAGTTGATTCATTATCCCCTAAAGGTTCATAATAGACATTATATGTATATTCTTGGATAATGGAAACACATTATGTGTAAGATCTATTGAGAAGTCAACATCTTAGATAGGAGGAAGACCATGCAATTTCTTTGAATCACATTAGTGTATTCCATCACAGTCAGAATGTTTTAGTGGATGGTTAATTCCTTATAATCGATCATTTGAGAATGATATTCTTTCTTATATGACAATAATATCAATATTTGATATGTTTTTCCTAAATAAGATTCATCCACCCTCATTCACATGTACAGAATCGGGGGTTGATTTGCAATACAGAGATTGATTTTCATTTGTGGGAATTTATGATTGCTCTATATAGGGAAAGCCAACCCATACCCAAAATTGAATTAAATTCCACAAAAGGGAGTGTGAAAAATATCTCTATGATGTTAAACCCATAAATTTTTGATAGGGGATTTGTTATATACAATATATGAAATAGTTTCTCCATTTTCTATTTTCACAAATAACTCCACATCTATGGTTTTTGGAGGAATTTTAATAGTTCTAATAAACAAATGGGATAAAAAGGAATGTATAGAACCAAAATCAAAACGTACTTTCACAATTCATGAATGAATAACTACCATACCTATCACCATTACATTTTTGGGATCCATCTCAATGGTTGTGATATAAAAAGCATTCCATTACTTCCATAGAGGTTGTTGGTTGTCTTTGAAAACACTTAGATTACTGAATTGGTTTGTAAAGTTTCCTAGATTCTTAATGTGAAAAAATGAACAATATACTAAGGGTTTAATAGAGTATTACATTCCTCTGTTTCATTAGGAGGTTTCTCCTGCTTATAATTTCTAGCTAGGATCCCCTCCTTCCCATACCTAATTAATTTCTTTGTCCCCCTTCAGCAGTTTCCAGGGTTATTCTTTCAACGCTATTGAAAAGGGTGATGTTGAAACTTTTTGTCACTATTAGATTTATCCATTGGAAAACTATAATTAAACTTCAATTTATAATTTTTATCTCCTTGATACCCTTGAGATTAGATGACCAACCTCTAAAATTTGGGGGAACATTGTTCAATTTCCTCATACCTATCAATGTATCAGATCTCGAAGGATTTTTTTAGGTTAGGTTTTATCCCACCATTACAGTGGCCAACCTCATATTCAAGGGTAATGAAAATGTCAGAGGTGTATTATGCACATATTTTGATGTTTTCCTTATATTCCCCAATATATTCTTCATCTTTATTTCTAGAGGGGAAGGATGCAGTTTTCCATTATATGTAACAGTGTGAGAGGATAATTTTAATTGATTTTTTTTCTAGATTTCCTTCCACCCAATTGCTTCGATCTCTTACTTAGCCTACATATTCTTGATCTATATCTAACAATTAGAAACTCCACCCTCTATAAGATAAAAATACATTATGACAATTTCTTGTTAAGAATATTAAAGGATGTAGATTATCTTTTTAATGGAGTCGATCTATTACTCCATTATTAATGGATCAAATGATCCTCTGATTGTTGGAGGCCATTTCCAAATAAAGGTCTCAACCCTAGATTGTTCTATCTTAAGGGGGGTTGGTTGTACATTATTATATATGTTTCAATTTAGAAACTATGTCTTCTGAAAGAGTATCTTCATGATGTTCGTGATCCCTTCTCCCATCAGACTGGGCATCTCATTAGTTTTGTAATCACGTTTCTCTTTGTATTGATTGTTTACTAGATTCATCCTATTTTTGTCTACTGTCTATAATAAAAACAAAATTTTGAATGATTAATTTTAAACTATTAAAAAATAAATGGGAATTGAATTATATTATAGGGGGAACTTATAAATTCCATTTATTTTCAAAACATCAAAAATTAAACGCTTTAATCTATGTTATTCAGGATCTATTTCCTAACATATATTATTATAAGAAATTTTTTGTTCCTTTAATAATGGTTTGTTATGAGCTTATGAATTTACAGTATAATATTGACTGAGAGAGTCAAACAAGGTGTATAGAAATATTTAGGGTTGATTTATTATACTTAGTCTTATCCCCAATACTTTTTCAAGAGTTTTCTAATCCTAATCCAAAAAATTACTAAATTTTTCTCTAACACCATCTATAAAAACCCTATTATGTTTTACAAATTAAATAATGATTTATTACATAAACATACATGAAATAAATCACATAATATTGATAAATATAGTTTAATTGGGAATTAAATACATCAAATAACATCTTGATCAAGGGATACAAAAACATCATTGTGAACTTCCCTAACATGCTTCTAAAATTCTGTGCCTTTTAAAACTATATGGGATAACCTGGGGACAAACATAATAAAATGGTACTGTATAAAGCCTAGTAAGGGAATAAAAATGGAATAATAAAATACATGTTAGATAATAGGCATATCAATAGGGTTTGAAAAAGATTATGAATCACAAACATGGTCAACGAGACATGATATAGAATGATAATAATAACGTGGGAAATGTGGAAATAACATAAAACATTGCATCATAAACCTAGGTCAAGGATAAAATACCCATATATCATGGTTGAAAAAGTTCCATAAAGTAATGTGGTTCACTACTTGTCCCATAATTTCTTCTTATGATACTAAACATTACACAATTAATTGGAGCACTATATAATTTTGAGCACACCTGTCACATTCATTTCATTCTTAAGATTAAGTGTGCCACGTTGATCATACAACATGGATTAGTTCATCATCATAATTTATTTTATTATTCAAGAGAATGGAATAAATACATTTAATTCCCAATTAAAATTAGTATATGTGTATAAATTTGAATACCCGTGGTAGGGAATCAGTATGGTTTTCACTATACAATTGTTTTGGTATAGAAAATAATTTTGAAATTTTAGCAGCATAAGAACATCACATAAAAATTAATAAAATGGGTAGATGATATGAAATGGTACCCTAATAATTTAGATATCTATTTTATAATAATGGGGATATGAAATATCATATCCCATCATATAGAAATGACTAAAATTTATATAAGGTAAATACGATACTTGAATAAAAGAGGAGAAATGAAAGGATCTCTTACTTGAGTGAGTGACTCTAAATGCCTGGGAGGTGATTATTAAGAGATTGTGGGAATCTTAGTAAGATTATAGAGAGTGGAGTTAAGATTATGGATATTATTTACAGAGTTTAAGTGAATAGATATTCGATCTAGTGTGGTTTTTTATAGAAGAAGAGGTGGAATTCGTTATTATTTAACATCTGGACTCTACATAATAAAATAACCAAAAACAAAAACCATCATGAATATTTCTAACATGAATTGTACAAAATGGGAGTGGTTATCATTATTTTATAAGTCCACGGTAATATATTACTAAAATAATAATCTTTCTTATGTATAGGTGATCCATACTCTTAATGAAATGGTTTTCAAAAGTTAAAATATATTAATGGTTTTGAAGGTTTCCTAAGATATTTATAAAATTAATAAAACGCACATAAAATCACATTATTTAAAATTTAAAACATAAATTTTTACATTTATATTCATTATATGTTTTATTATATCACTATTGCATCATTATGATTTCATAATACACGATGCATATTTATATGGAATTAAATTTTTACAAGAACATTTGACTATCTTATAAAATTATAAATAAATCACCACAGGATATTTTTTGATCTGATGAAAAAATAGTATTCATTATCCTTAAATAATTTTCTATGAAAATAAATTTTCTCTTTTAAAATAATAATCAACATTTTTTTTGGGAATGATGGTTTTTCAGAAATTAACATTTTTTGAACCTTTATAAAAATCACAGTTGACATCATCCAAATTATATGATCATTTATATTTAATAATAATTATTTGATAATAATATTTTATTAAAATTTTATTTATTTCACAAACCCATTAATTCATCAAATTTAATTTCTTAATTATATTTGAATATTACCCAAAAATACAATTTGTGTTTTATTATATCGTAACAAAAAATCATTTATAAAGTAACCATGATAGGATTAAAATATATTCATCATTTAATAAAAAATAATATAAATACTAATAATTATAGTTTCTTGATACATAAACTTTTAGTACACCAAAAAACACCCTTAGAGTAAGGTGCATGATGATGTGACTATCATTGAGTGGTTCATCATAAATGGTTTGTGTCATGATTTTGATGAATAAAAAATTCTCACACAAACAGTTTCTATCATGCTTAATTTATTGGAACAAAGTTTTTTCTTGGTAAATATAAAATCCAAGAGATGCCATCTCTATTGGAATCTCCAATTAATGGGCTTCATAAGGTACAATACTACTAGTTGAGGCTATCACTTTCTTTTTGGTGTCATTAATATTTTTTAATATACTATATTTATACTTATCACAGGACAACAGTTTACTCACTATATTATCATTGGAAATGATAATTAATTATATTTTAAATAAAATGGGATATAATAAAATAAACTAATTTTATTTGTTTTCAATAATCATATTAAAAAATAATAAATTTTATTAAATCAAAATAGGAATTTTATTTATAAAATTTCGGTCCATTAATAAAATCACACAACTCATGATTTTGAGTTAGATTAAATAATTTTGGAATTAATGATACATAGGCATTATCCTTGTATAGAATAGTGTGATATATATAAAGATAAAAAAATTTAAGGTTTATATTCACAAAAAAGGTTTCCAATATGCAATGAAGAAACTGGTTAGATCTAATTAATGATTATGATTGGTAATCACATTACCACAACTTGAAAAAAAACAAGGTGGCTACTAAATTCAGTTGAAAGGCTCATAATAGCTTATCCATGATGATGATCACAAAAGATCCAATATTCTAGGATTTGAAAAGGATGAATATGGAAATCCTAATGTAAGGAAAAAATAATATCTTGCTAAATTGAATATTAAAACATCTATCCAAGAGATGATAAAAGTGTTCAAGAAGAAGGATGTATAGTTGAAAAAGAAGGTTACAAATGTTCACGAGTTTAAACTTGATCATAATGGAATGAAAAATTTCAAGACCTATATATGAATTACTTCCATGAAATATTTGAAGAAGTATTTTTTAGAGGATGCTCATTGTTTTTAATTCTCTATTCATCCAATAATTATGAATATTTATAGTGATTTGAAAGAATAATTTTGGTGGGATGGAATGAGGAGAGATATCATAGAGTTTTTATCCCGGTTCTTGTTATACCAAAAAATTAAGGATAAAGGACAAATGTATTATAGGATATTGAATCCATTACCCATACTAATATAGAAATGGGAGGACCCAATTGTAGATTTTGTTATTATACACCCCAAAAATCATAAAGGATATAATGTTATTTAGGTTGTAGTCAATCTCATACTAAGTTAGAAATCCCCATATCTATTAGAGAATATTTATCTCTATATATGGATTCCATGATATTTATTAAGGAAGTGGTGAAGTTGAATGGAGTACCACATTCCATTTTGTCTGATTGGGATCTGAGGTTTACCTCGAGGTTCTAGTGAAGTATTTAGTAAGATCATGAAACAATGTTGAGTTTTATTATTGTGTGTCATCCCCATAGATAAGGTTAGTTTGAATGAAAAATTCAACCCCTAGTGGATATGTTGATCTCTTATTAATTGGATTTAAAATGTGGTTGGGATCAATACCTTTAACTTTTTGTGTATTCATACAATGATAGATTTCAATAAATAATTCTTATGGATCCTTATGAACCACTTTATGGAAGTAAATTTAAGGATCCAACATGATGCAATAAATTTGGAAAAGTAAATCCATTGGGATCTAAGATTCAAGAAGAAATAAAAACTAATCCATAGGTATGTCGATCCCTTTAAAATTATTGATCATATTGGGATGATATCCTATCATTTTGCAATTCCACAAAAACTATCTCAAGTCAAAGACGTATTCCAAGTATATGTTCTGAGGAAGTTAATATGTGACCATTAACATATACTAATGTATGAGGTCATACCGTTGGAGAAATGCATTTCATATAAGGAACAACTAGTTGAGATTCTCTATCATACATAAATTTTTCTACGAAAGATGGCCAGTCATATGGTCAATGTTTTGTAGAAAAACCAAAATTTTGAGAAATATATATAGTAACTTTAGGATATTATGAGGTATAAGTGTCATTATTTTTTTATCAGAGTGACAAATTTGGATGGAGATATTCATTTTACAGGAGTAAAATGCAACACCACAAATTTTATAAATTATTATTTAATTGAATATATTAAATTTATTTTATGGATTACATAACATGATAAAAAAAGTTTATATTGTGTTATATAAAAAAACAATTTAGTTATACAGTACATACAACATTGGATGTGTTTGTGTTACATGTAAGACTGATTTTTAGAAAAACAATTATATATTGCTAATATAGTTATATAAATGTGACTATCCTCACACATCTATAAATATTAGTGGTAGAAAAATTAATAACTATTTTAAAATAATAATTATAATTCTTATATATAATGAAAACATTTTATTAATAAAATACAAAAAATTTAGTAAAGTATTTATAAGTTTTGAAAATACTATTTTCAAATAAACTAATTTTAATATCTTTTTAGAACAATAATAAATTTATTTTTCTAAAAATTTTAAAAAATTAATTTGAAAAAATAAAAATCATTTTTTAATTTATAATTTTTAAATTATCTTAGGGTGTATTTTTTTTGAAATGTTCTATTTTCTGATGCATAGTGAAAATACTGATTTTCCATTGAAAACTACATTTTAATTTAATTTATTTAAAAAGTTAAATTATTTTTAATTTTTTACTGATGAAAAATTATTTCAATTACCAATATATTAATCCATCTTAGGTCATCATAATATGCTAAATATTGAAATTGGATATAACAATTTTGTAAACATTTGATCATTTTCATTTTAAGCAGTGGATTTCTAGTCACATATTCAGAATTAATATTAAATTAATAATTTTTAGTATTTTGAATTGATTTTGGAAAAATGGATTCTATATTTGTAATAATAATAAAAATATATAGTATCTAATAAGGTGAAAATATTTTTTTATCAAAATTAATATTGAATTCCATAAAAATTAATTACGGTGTTTAAGGTAAAAATTTGTATACCAGGGGGTCAAAATAAAAAGATAAGGATAAATATATATTTTATACACCTGTCTAGAAACTAAATATAAAAATATTTAAACAATTAAACATATAAGTACGGATAATGACCTAATTATTACCCTTGTGAAATTGGAAAAATTTGTTATCACTCAATTCTTTTCAATAATACCAAGTGTGTCCTCTCCCCCACTTATAAAATGTCACCCCAATCCTCCCTTATTCACACCATCAAATCGTTTTGGTATGGCCAAGGAATTACCAAATCAGATACAAAATTCCCTACCTTTATCCTAAAAGACAGATTTTTGATCTAAATCAATTCTAGGAAGGATTTTAGTGAAAAACTAAGGAGGATACCCAATAAAGAGGAAACATTCATCAATGTGTCCCTTTATTTAATATATTACTTGTAGAGACCCAATCTTGAAATACATGAAAATTAAATTACTTTTTTGGAATACCTAATACATAACAAAAACAGACACTAAAGAACCATAATAGTTTATTATCTTTGGAAACATAGAATATAATCTTCTAATCGTGGTGAAAGATCTTCAACATATCCCATAATGATCTTCCCCTTTTTTCTTACCTAAAACCTTTCTTTATATTGAATGGAAAAGAAAACATTTATAGGGTGAGATGAAATGATCAGTAAGGGTATGCATGGAGGAAATAAAACAAACCATATACATTTTAACTTCAAAACATGAACATTAAGTTTACAAATCAAAATCATGAGTTTTGAAATAAATGTTGGTAGTACATAAGGCATATGTCATAAAGGAACATCAATCGTGACAAAATAGCATGGGAATAAAACATTTATTTTTGGAAAACCATTAATCACATGATATTATTTCCATAGTATCCAAGGCATTGCTACCAAGACCATCTTAGAGGACAAAGTCCTTTTCTGAATTGAGTTCACTCCTCGTTCCAGTCCTGTATCATTGAACCAGATTAACTTACCATTCCAGCCATGTCTATCTCATGAGATATAAATAATTTCCCAATTAATTTTAGGGAGATATAGGTACCAAATATCTCATAATGAAATTATTATTACTTGTTCCACAACATAAACATAAAACATTCATCATAACCCAAAGAATCAAAATTGGTTTCATAAACATCATCCCATCATAACATAATCCATATAAAACAAATGGATATCACTTCTTCATAAGAAATGTGAAACCATGTAAATCATATAGATATTATACTAGAAACATACACATATAAAATAATGTCATCTTAGATGGAAAATGGTTTTGATAAAACACTTGAAAAGAATTATTGAGGAAAATATCCTTTCTTCTTAAAAATCATTTTCTATTCACAAAATACCGCACAATTTTAAAAGAAAAGGATTTTATTGAAAATAACCATGAAATATTATAGAGTAAACTTCATGAAAATAAGGCATTATGAAAACCGTAAAAATCCGTTCATGCTGTATAAGTTAAAAAACACTCTCCTCATACTTTTTCCAGAAAAGTCAAAAAGTTCCTCACAGGGTAAAAATAATAATGATTCCTTCCATAACATGTGGTAAAAGTCAAAAATGGGTAAAAAGGAAATTAAAATTACCTGTAATTGTTTAATAAAACATGGACATGGATGATAACAATAACCCTAGTTAATACTTACAAATAAACAATCTCGTATAAGTACGAGATTTGAATAGTTACCCCTTGCTTTAGGTACGATATTCTTCGTATATATCCGAACCTACTGTATAATGATTTAAATAATGTGATTGACTTAGTAAAAAATCATATTCATTGTTATTATAAGGCCCCAGCCTTAAACCTTACTTAATATTGAATTAAATGAATAATTCACATTGAGGATCTTTTCAGGTTTAGATTTTTAGAGAATTAGAACATAACTATTACATCTTAAAAGATTACAAAGTAGACACTTCTACTAAGTCTCCATAAAATAAAAACTCTTAAAAAGAAAGATTTCTAGATTCCATGTTTTAGATAGAATGAAATTCCCTTGATCCCATCCTTGAACTTATTCCACTTTAAGTCCTGTGAAAAACATTTCTAAAAACTTGGGGTGAGCATAAAAAGCTCAGTAAGGGATACACAAAGAATAAAAACTGTTAGTTTATCAAAACAAAAAGTAAACCATGTATACTTTATCAAAGTAATACTTTTCACCTTTATGAAGTAGTAAAAACTCTTCACTGAATAAAGTATCATTACTTACCTTTTTGTAACCAAAGGATTACCATAAAATCCATAAAAAGAACACATAACATTTATAAAGGTAACTTGGGACATAAACATACTTAAGAGGAATAACCATACGATTGACTTCCACACATATCACTTAATGGAATAGCCATACGGCCAATTTCCATACATACTTAATGGAATAGCCATACGGCCGACTTCCATACCCAATGAATTGGAGGTTATAACGTAACCACCCGTCCTGGTATTCACGGCACCACCCGTCATATGGTTTATAACGTAACCACCCGTTAAAATGTCCAAGTACCAATATAAAATCATAAAACATAAAACCAATATAAAGGAATGATAACATTTCCACATTTCAATCACAATATATCATAAATATATTGACATAATGGAATCCTTTTTCAAAACCATTTTCAATACCAAAATACATAAAAGAGTATATGGTATTTATTTTATTCTAAAAACATTACGGCTTGTTGAGAAAGCCAAAGATCAAATAATACTCGCGGCCGCGGAAAAGGTCGTTGTCACCGCGTACGTTAAAGAAAACATTCCTTTTTGTCGTTTAGTAAAACGCTTCGTAGAAAAATATTCCTTTTGTATAAAAGTAAAAGTCAAAGGAGTTTATACACCGTATAAAAGAAAGTTGTGTATAAAACGAAATATGCCTCAATGAAAGGAGATTGAGACGAAGTCCCATACCTTGGGTCCGACTTGACTCGATCGTTCTATAACGTCCTGAATAATAAACTTGAGTTAATTTATACTTGATTAAGAACCTTTTTAAAGTTCATTATTCTTTTTATATCACTTATTGCCATGTTATAAACATTATGTAACCATTTAAGTTAATAATGTTTGTTTTGTCAATATTTGGTTCTTAAGTTGAAAGTTTACTTCTTATAATTACATGTTGTTCATGTGGTCAAAAGTTCTTTATATCCAGAATGAAATTCCCGATTTGGATATAATATGTATCATATAAATCCAGCATATACATTTATTTATAATATTACATAATCATTTAGATGTAAGAAATGAAATGCACCGTTCATGGAGACGGTAAGCCGTACGTACGCATGAACGATACTTTCATTTCTTTGTCATATTAGTGGAATTAAAACTAAATGAGAGGTATGTATATTTTAATTCCAGAATTATATTCATCATTTAGATATATAATTAATTATATATATACATTATATACATGTAATTTTAATAGTACATTACATTTGGGGATAAGAAATGAAATGCACCGTTCATGGAGACGGTAAGCCGTACGTACGCATGAACGCTACTTTCATTTCTATCTCTTACTTTAATGGAAGGAAATAATAATGATATAGAGGTATATTATAATTCCAGTATAACATCATATATAATAACTTTAAATCCATCATTTACACATCCCACATATGGCATTAACGGATCACATCACTTTTAGGGGGCGGTAGTCCGCACATCCTTAAATGAAGATATTGTGTTTTCCAATAATGGAAACCATAAAGGTATGCCAAAAATGAAAAATACAGAAGCTTAAAGAAAACATAAACATATTATATATCATATATAAAAATAGTGACATCATAATGGCCACCCTTGAAGGTGTAAAATGAGTATTGAACAATCATCGTTTCGGGAGGCAGAATTTCACCATCCACAGAAACCGTATGTTCTTTAACCATTTGATGTAGTTGTGTGAGAGTGTATCTCAAATAATTATTATAACAACATCATAGTATATTGAAGATACTGGTGTTGTTACAAAAGAAGTAAATAAAAAGAGTTTAGAGGGTTGGAGAAGCAAAATAAAACAAATGAACAAGAGAGAATGAATTACCTTTAAAAGTGTAACTCCCTTTTGATTTGAGCCTAAAGGCTTCCTTTGAAAGGATTCTGCCCAAAGGTAATCCTCTAGGATGAGGAGAGGGATGTGTAGAGAGTAATTGGGCAGGGGTTGGCCGAGCCAAAGGCTTGAGAAGTGTGTGAAATGGGGTAGAGGTGGGGGCCTTTTATAAGAGGAGAGGAGGGGCACTTTTGGAAAGTAAAGAAATATTACTTTATTTGAAAATGTGTTTCGGTTTTAAAAGGTCCCACATTGACATAATTCGTGTATAAGGTGATAACTGTTCGAAATCCACTCATCCAATTGGTTTTGGCCATGTGTAGGTTTTATATTTTTCATTATCTTTCCATTTTATTTAAATCGTCAAATAATGATGTCATCGCTGCATCATTATTATGTCATATATAATTTAATTTATTTAATGTCTAAAAATTATAAAAAATACTATGATGTAGGAAATATTTTTAGCATTCCAATGACTATTTATAATCAAAATTTGGACTTGTATAACCCCACACAAAAATTATTTTAGTAAAACAATTTATGTTAGTGTCATTTTCACTTTAACATTAAATAAAAATATATTAATGTCATTTTCCAACTAAAGTGGCTCCATGGGGTCCCCAAGTTGGCCCATGACTTGTATTGGTCGGACATGACTCACCCAATAGGTGTAGGACAAGTTTCATGGTGTTTTCACATTCTTATAATACCATTTTTACCTTAAACTACACTAATTACCTCTAATCGCGATTAATGAAAAACATTACTATTCACCAAAAAATTATTTTAATCTCATTGAACCACATTTTACTTCTTAATGACAACCATGTATGTCAGATTTTCAAAATTCAATACACATTAGTGGTAAACTTTCATTTAACTGAAAAATCAGTTTGCTTGATTACCACTTAGTGGTTTCACTATTCATCAAAAATTGAAGTTTTTCAGAAAATTACCAAAAATTCACCCTAAGCTATATTTGATATTCCGAATTCAAAAATGAAGTCTATTTTACAAAATTCAAAACATATAAGTCAAAATAATTAATTTAATAATTAATTCCCGCTGTCATGACAAATAGCATGTTTTTGTGAAACAATAAGTTTCAAAAGATTGACACCAGTTTAAGTCCAATTTCAAAGTGAAATTGATTCTAATGACCACCATTGGATTAACTGGTAAAAATATTATCTAATTTCACTTTAAAACCAATTAAAATAATAATATAATCATATAAATAATTTAGATTAAAAAGTGGTTTTGAATTAAAATACAACATTTTACACTATTCATAAAAAAATGAACTTTATCAGAAAGGTACCAAAAATTTACACAAAGTAAATTTTGATGTCCCGATTCTAAAGAAGAGTTATATTTGGTCCAAAATAAAGTATAAGAGTGATCAAAACTATATTTAATGACGTTTCACCATTAAAAGGTGACAAGTGAACCTTTAGTGAAAATTAGAGTATATATGCCCTAAAATTGAACTATTTCCGTATTTTAAGCCTTTATCTTTTATTGGGTAAATGTATAAACATTTAAAAACATATCTAATCATATTTTAGTTATTTCTATCCATTCCCGCCAGTACAACGACTACTTGTTAACTAACATTTAAAATAATATTATTTCATTACTAGTGTGCTACGTAAGTTTCAAAGAAACTCATCGTTGCGTATCGGGTACGCTATCGAACATAACAACCCCTTTAAAATAAAATTAATATTTAATTCGTAAATATTAATAAATATGAAAATTCTTTATTCTTTATTTACCTGGGATGTTACATCCTTCCCCCCTTTTGGGAATTGCGTCCTCGCAATTTTATTCACTTATCAAAATAAGTGGGGGTATTTATCCCTCATAGCATTTTCAGATTCCCACGTTGCCTCTTCAATCACATGGTTTTTCCACAAAACCTTTACCTGATGAATCACCTTATTTCGTAACACTTGCTCCCTATGGTCAAGAATCTGGACAGGTTGTTCTTCATAAGATAGGTTTTCTTCTAGATGAACTACCTCTGGACTCAAAACATGAGATGGATCTGGCATATACTTTCTCAACATTGAAACATGAAAAACATGCTGTACCTGAGATAAACTCGGAGGTAAAGCCACTCGGTATGCAACTAATCCAACTCTTTCCAGAATTTCGTATGGTCCAACCAACCATGGACTCAACTTTCCTTTCTTACCGAATCTCATCACAGTTTTCCAAGGAGAAACCTTGAGAAAAGCATGATCACCTACCTCAAAAGATAGATCCTTCCTCCGGTTATCCGCATAACTCTTCTGCCTGCTCTGAGCTGTTCTCATATGTTTCTGAATCAACTGAACTTTCTCTGCCATCTCTTCTACCAATTCTGGTCTCATCAGCTTCCTTTCACCCACTTCATTCCAAAATGCTGGAGTTCGACACCGCTTCCCTTATAATGCCTCAAATGGTGCCATCTATATACTGGAATGGAAACTGTTATTATAAGAAAACTCAACCAAAGAAAAATGTTGGTCCCAACTTCCCTGATAATCCATCGAACAAGCTCGTAGCATATCCTCCAAGGTCTGAATTGTTCGTTCTGATTTCCCATCTGATTGGGGATGAAAAGCTGTACTAAAATTTAATTCAGTACCCAACGACTTTTGAAGGCCTTTCCAAAAGTTAGAAGAAAACCTGGGATCACGATCCGATACAATGGAGAGAGGAACTCCATGTAACCTGACTATCTCTTTAAGATACAAACGGGAATGTTGATCAAGAGAGAATGTTTCTCGTATAGCAAGGAAATGAGAAGATTTGGTCAAGCGATCAACAATAACCCAAATTGCATTATTACCTCGAGATGTCTTCGGTAATCCCATAACAATGTCCATGGATATATTCTCCCATTTCCACTCTGGCACTGGTAAAGGCTGAAGAATCCCTTTTGGTAACTACCGCTCTGCTTTAACCTGTTGACATGTCAAACAATTCACAGTAAAATCAGCAATGTATCTTTTCATTCCATCCCACCAGTAATACTCCCGTAGACCTCTGTACATCTTAGTACTGCCAGGATGAAAAAACAACTCATTCTTCAACTGTGAATCACAAGGCACACATAACCTCTTCACAAACCTCAAAACACAAACAAAAACTTATCCAAGAACTCATGGAAAATTTTATTCATAAGGCCCATAAATATAGTAGGTGCATTGGTTAACCCAAAATTCATAACTACAAATTCATAATGGCCATATCTAGTACGGAACGCAGTCTTCAGAACGTCTGCTTCTTTTACTTTCAACTGATGGTACCCCGACCTCAAGTCAATCTTCGAAAAATACTGAGCTCCCTGGAGCTGATACCACTTCATTCGATGGCCCAACATCTGCTGAAGTTGTTGCAAATGATTTCGCCACCCCTTTCTGCTTGTAGTCTGGCTGCATTCTCCCAGTTGAGTTCTTCGTTGGACACTCGTTTGCATAATGACCCATTTCATTACACTTAAAACATCTTACCGTTGGCTTTTCATTTCCTTCTTGATCATCTTCCTTACAGTTACGAGCCATATGACCAGACTTACCACACCGAAAGCACTTAACAGACTTGGATAAACATTCTCCAGGATTCATTTTACCACACTTCTCACAGGATGGATATTTGGTTTTCTTACCTCCTTGCTTCTTTGATGAATTCTTCCCCTTTTCCTGCCAACTAGATCTCTTATTCTGTTGTTTGTCATAGAACACCTGATCATCGGAAAACTCCATTTCTACCTTCTCCGTACATCGAACAAGTTTTTCATAACTTTTGAACTCACGAGAAGCTAACGCCCTTCGATACTTTGGCTTTAACCCTGAGTAAAAACGGTTTATTTTACTATCAAGATCTCGTATGAAGTTTGGAGCATACCTTGCCAATCGAGTGAACTCTTCTTCATAAGAAGCCACTGAATCATCCTCCTTCCTCAATTCTAGGAACTGTTTTTCCATCCTAAGACGAACCACCTTAGGAAAATATTTCTCCAGAAATATACCTTTGAATTCGGCCCAGTGAAGATCCTCAATCTCATCACTATCCCTTATATTTTTCACCATCGACCACCACTGATCAGCTTCACCTTCAAAACGGTAAACAACAAGACTAACCTTTTGATGTTCTGAACACCCCATGACATCAAAAATCTTCTCCAGTGCTTTAATCCACCCTTCAGCTTGCACAGGGTCAGATGATCCTCTGAATGATGGGGGATGTTTCCTCATGAAATGGTCCACCACTGACATGTTACTCTGCGGTTGATCTGGCTGATCTTGTGCATGGATACCACCACCATTTATAGCCTGAGTCAACTGTTCCATCACTACAACAAACTGTTCAGTTCCGATTCCGACCATCTCAGGTTGCTGATTTGGAAGGTTATCTTCCTCCTGATGTCGTCCCAACATAGCTGCTTTGTTTCCTCTGCGGAAAACCATTCTGAACACAGAAATATCTTAGGCGAAGCAACATGGTAATCTGTAAATGCTATATCATTTCAATCATATTATAATTTAACACTTTTCTAACTCCTAAAGTTGTCTAAACCGACCTCTGATACCAACTATAAGTCCCCAGCCTTAAACCTTACTTAATATTGAATTAAATGAATAATTCACATTGAGGATATTTTCAGGTTTAGAGTTTTAGAGAATTAGAACATAACTATTACATCTTAAAAGATTACAAAGTAGACACTTCTACTAAGTCTCCATAAAATAAAAACTCTTAAAAAGAAAGATGTATAGATTCCATGTTTTAGATAGCATGAAATTCCCTTGATCCCATCCTTGACCTTATTCCACTTTAAGTCCGGTGAAAAACATTTCGAAAAACTTGGGGTGAGCATAAAAAGCTCAGTAAGGGATACACAAACAATAAAAACTGTTAGTTTATCAAAACAAAAAGTAAACCATGTATACTTTATCAAAGTAATACTTTTCACCTTTATGAAGTAGTAAAAACTCTTCACTGAATAAAGTATCATTACTTACCTTTTTGTAACCAAAGGATTACCATAAAATCCATAAAAAGAACACATAACATTTATAAAGGTACTTGGGACATAAACATACTTAAGTGGAATAACCATACGGTTGACTTCCACACATATCACTTAATGGAATAGCCATATGGCCAATTTCCATACATACTTAATGGAATAGCCATACGGCCGACTTCCATACCCAATGCATTGGAGGTTATAACGTAACCACCCGTCCTGGTATTCACGGCACCACCCGTCATATGGTTTATAACGTAACAACCCGTTAAAATGTCCAAGTACCAATATAAAATCATAAAACATAAAACCAATATAAAGGAATGATAACATTTCCACATTTCAATCACAATATATCATAAATATATTGACATAATAGAATCCTTTTTCAAAACCATTTTCAATACCAAAATACATAAAAGAGTATATGGTATTTATTTTATTCTAAAAACATTACGGCTTGTTGAGAAATCCAAAGATCAAATAATACTCGCGGCGGCGGAAAAGGTCGTTGTCACCGCGTACGTTAAAAAAAACATTCCTTTTTGTCATTTAGTAAAACACTTCGTAGAAAAATATTCCTTTTTTATAAAAGTAAAAGTCAAAGGAGTTTATACACCATATAAAATAAAGTTGTGTATAAAACGAAATATGCCTCAATGAAAGGAGATTGAGACGAAGTCCCATACCTTGGGTCCGACTTGACTCGATCGTTCTAAAACGTCCTGAATAATAAACTTGAGTTAATTTATACTTGATTAAGAACCTTTTTAAAGTTAATTATTCTTTTTATATCACTTATTGCCAGGTTATAAACATTATGTAACCATTTAAGTTAATAATGTTTGTTTTGTCAATATTTGGTTCTTAAGTCGAAAGTTTACTTCTTACAATTACATGTTGTTCATGTGGTCAAAAGTTCATTATATCCAGAATGAAATTCCCGATTTGGATATAATATGTATCATATATATCCAGCATATACATGTATTTATAATATTACATAATCATTTAGAGGTAAGAAATGAAATGCATCGTTCATGGAGACGGTAAGCCGTACGTACGCATGAACGCTACTTTCATTTCTTTGTCATATTAGTGGAATTAAAACTAAATGAGAGGTATGTATATTTTAATTCCAGAATTATATTCATCATTTAGATATATCATTAATTATATATATACATTATATACATGTAATTTTAATAGTACATTACATTTGGGGATAAGAAATGAAATGCACCGTTCATGGAGACGGTAAGCCGTACGTACGCATGAACGCTACTTTCATTTCTATCTCATACTTTAATGGAAGGAAATAATAATGATATAGAGGTATATTATAATTCCAGTATAACATCATATATAATAACTTTAAATCCATCCTTTACACGTCCCACATATGGCATTAACGGATCACATCACTTTTAGGGGGCGGTAGTCCGCACTTCCTTAAATGAAGATATCGTGTTTACCCATAATGGAAACCATAAAGGTATGACAAAAATGAAAAATACAGAATCTTAAAGAAAACATAAACATATTATATATCATATATAAAAATAGTGACATCATAATGGCCACCCTTGAAGGTGTTAAATGAGTATTGAACAATCATCGTTTCGGGAGGCAGAATTTCGCCATCCACGGAAACCGTATGTTCTTTAACCATTTGATGTAGTTGTATGAGAGTGTAGCTCAAATAAATATTATAAAAACATCCTAGTATATTGAAGATACTGGTGTTGTTACAAAAGAAGTAAATAAAAAGAGTTTAGAGGGTTGGAGAAGCAAAATAAAACAAATGAACAAAAGAGAATGGATTAGCTTTAAAAGTGTAACTCCCTTTTGATTTGAGCCTAAAGGATTACTTTGAAAGGATTCTGCCCAAAGGGAATCCTCTAGGATGAGGAGAGGGATGTGGAGAGAGTAATTGGGCAGGGTTTGGCCGAGCCAAAGGCTTGAGAAGTGTGTGAAATGGGGTAGAGGTGGGGGCCTTTTATAAGAGGAGAGGAGGGGCACTTTTGGAAAGTAAAGAAATATTACTTTATTTGAAAATGTGTTTCGGTTTTAAAAGGTCCCACATTGATATAATTCGTGGATAAGGTGATAAGGGTTCGAAATCCACTCATCCAATTGGTTTTGGCCATGTGTAGGTTTTATATTTTTCATTATCTTTCCATTTTATTTAAATCGTCAAATAATGATGTCATCGCTGCATTATTATTATGTCATATATAATTTAATTTATTTAATGTCTAAAAATTATAAAAAATTACTATGATATAGGAAATATTTTTAGCTTTCCAATGACTATTTATAATCAAAATTTGGACTTGTATAACCCCACTCAAAAATTATTTTAGTAAAACAATTTATGTTAGTGTCATTTTCACTTTAACATTAAATAAAAATATATTAATGTCATTTTCCAACTAAAGTGGCTCCATGGGGTCCCCAAGTTGGCCCATGGCTTTTCTTGGTCGGCCATGACTCACCCAATAGGTGTAGGACAAGTGTCATGGTGTTTTCATATTCTTATAATACCATTTTTACCTTAAACTACACTAATTACCTCTAATCGCGATTAATGAAAAAATTACTATTCACCAAAAAATTATTTTAATCTCATTGAACCACATTTTACTTCATAATGACAACCATGTATGTCGGATTTTCAAAATTCAATAGACATTAGTGTTAAACTTTCATTTAACTGAAAAATCAGTTTGCTTGATTACCACTTAGTGGTTTCACTATTCATCAAAAATTGATGTTTTTCAGAAAATTACCAAAAATTCACCCTAAGCTATATTTGATATTCCGAATTCAAAAATGAAGTCTATTTTAAAAAATTCAAAAAATATAAGTCAAATTAATTAATTTAATAATTAATTCCCGCTGTCATGACAAATAGTGTGTTTTTGTGAAACAATAAGTTTCAAAAGATTGACACCAGTTTAAGTCCAATTTCAAAGTGAAATTGATTCCAATGACCACCATTGGATTAACTGGTAAAAATATTTTCTAATTTCACTTTAAAACCAATTAAAATAAAATCTAATCATATAAATAATTTAGATTAAAAAGTGGTTTTGAATTAAAATACAACATTTTACACTATTCATTAAAAAATGAACTTTATCAGAAAGGTACCAAAAATTTACACAAAGTAAATTTTGATGTCCAGATTCTAAAGAAGAGTTATATTTGGTCCAAAATAAAGTATAAGAGTGATCAAAACTATATTTAATGATGGTTCACCATTAAAAGGTGATAAGTGAACCTTTAGTGAAAATTAGAGTATATATGCCCTAAAATTGAACTCTTTCCGTATTTTAAGCCTTTATCTTTTATTGGGTAAATGTATAAACATTTAAAAACATATCTAATCATATTTTAGTTATTTATATCCATTCCCGCTAGTACAACGGCTACTTGTTAACTAACATTAAAAATAATATTATTTTATTACTAGTGGGCTACGTAAGTTTCAAAGAAACTCATCGTTGCGTATCGGGTACGCTATCGAACATAGCATCCCCTTTAAAATAAAATTAATACTTAATTCATAAATATTAATAAAAATGAAAATTCTTTATTCTTTATTTACCTGGGATGTTACAGTTATGATATCATATATGGTTCAATTATGACTTTATATTACCTGTTCTTTTGTAACTTCCTTGTTAAAGCAGTGTTTTGGGTAAAATAGGTTTATTTATCGTACATGATTGGACTTGTTGTTATTGATATTATTATTACTTATATAATGATTTACTTACATAAAGAATGTAAATAATGATTTATATATCATATATATTCAGTATATAAATATATAATAGATAGATAAATGAAATGAAATACACCGTTCATGGAGACGGTAGGTCGTGCGTATGCGTGAACGTTGTTTTCATTTCCTTATTGAAATGAATGGAAGTAAGTAGATGAAATATAAATATATACATAAATCCAGTAGATTTATCATGTCATATATTTTATTATTATTCATTATATATACTTTATAATCATTGTTTAATGGTTAACATGGAGAATGAATCTAATTGCGTTGTGGAGACGGTAATCCGTACGTACGCACGAGCAATGATATCATTCCCATAATTATTGAATTTAATTGAAGTGGATGTTATAATATCTTATAATCATTATTATTTTATAATAACTATATATAGTTATTCTTTTGACCATTATACCCATCCATGTAAGGTGGTGGTGGAAAAACAGATTACACCACGGCGTGGAGACTGTATTCAATAAGTACGCACGCGCGGTGATTTCGCTTTCCGTAGGATGGATAGAAGGTGAAATGGAGTTTTTTCATATTTATAATAAAATTTCATTATATTATTGATACTGATGTTATTAATTTATAATTATAAAACTAAAGAAGAAGAAGTTGAAGAAGAAAGAAACCTCGAAAGAATCGGTAGAAGAGATTACCGCTTCTTCGACACACCTCTTTTAAGCTTCATCTTAAGGAACTATAATTGGTCTTTTAAGGAGACCAGAACCTCTATAATGTTTCTAGGGATGTTTATAAGGGAAATTGGAAGGGTGTTTCTGAGCATGAAAGCTCAAAATTGTGTAAAGAGAAGAGGGAGGAGGATCCCTTTTATAAGGGAGGAGAGGGGCACTTTAAGAAAAAACATAAAATATTATTTTATAATAAAGACATATTCGGTTTCTAATAGCTCCAAACTGATTTATTTCGAATATAAGGTGAGGATAGGTCAAAATACTCTCAACCAATAGGTTTTATAGAAGTTTAGATTACTATTTTAACCTTATCATTTAGATTTAACTCTAAGTTAAATAATTTAACTATTACCATGTCTTCTTGTTTTCTTACACTATATGGTTAATAAACATTATATAACAAGACAAACGAACCCCAAGTGGTTCATTGTTAAAATATATAACCTTATATAAGTTATTTTCCGAACCATTTATTTTTAAGAATATAATAACAATTAATAATATAATATTTATTTTACAACTATTTTATGTCAATTTTGTCACTATTTAGTAATTGATGTTTGTGAATATTGTAACAACATTATTAGTTCAAAAAAATTAATTAAATCAATAATAACATGTCATTTTAACCTAGAAAATTGTTTTAATTCATAAAAAGTCTAAAATTACATTTATTTGGGTATTTATAACATCAATTATGTTAATATTTCATTAATAAGGTAATTAATGCATCATCATTGTGTCATAAATAAATTAAATTATTTAATGTCTAAAAATTATAAATAAAAAACCATTATGTAAGAAATATGTTTATCATTCTAATGAATATTTATAGTTGAATTTATTGTATGTATAACCCTATATTAAAAATGTTTTAGTTATTAAACTTTGATTTTAACTCTTTTAACTCTTCATTAAATAAAATAATAATATGTGTCCTATTCTAATCCAAGTGGACCAAAAGGGTAATATTTTATTCTGAAGGTTTTTTGGTCACATTACACTTATCCAATAGAATTAGTACATGTGTTAGCGTAATAATAGTATCATTTTTACACTGAATTACCATATTTACTTTGAATAGTGGTAAATGAAAATAAAAAGTTACTATACACAAAAAATTATTTTTATCATATTGAACCACATTTTACTCCTTGATATTAAATGTGTCTCTCAGATTTTCAAAATTCAACTCACAGAAGTAGTAATTTTACGATTTATGTACAATTGCAAATGCTCCTAGGAGGTGGGTAAAAGACGGTGAAAAGTTCAATAATTTTTTTTATATATCTATAATTATTATAAAATGACACAAATTAATTACATTGAACTTATATAAGTATTATGTATCTATTTTGACCTAAAGTAAAACAAATTATTATTTAAATAAAATTTCAGTTTTAACCAGTAACTCATTGTTTTAACTATTCATCAACAATTGAAAGTTTTCAGAAAAATACCAAAATTTTACCGTAGGATAATTTTGATATTATAAATCCAAAAATGAAGTCCATTTTGAAAGATAAATTTTATAAAATTTTAAAAAGTGGGTATTACTATTCATAATAGTGAGTTTATATAATATTTTAATAACATATCGTTGTTTAGTGAAACTCAGTATTGCGTACTACACACTCTATCGAGGAAGGTCACGATTGCGTGTAATGAAAGCCAATTCAGGGATGCATGTAGTGCAAGATCCCTTTGGTGTAGTGTACAACACAAGACATCAATAAAATTAAAAGGAATAGTTCTCATAAAATCTTGGGTTGTTATAGTCCTCCACCTCCTTAAATTATATATTTCTAATTATTATATATTAAAATAAATATCTTCAATATGTGTATATTTTTTATTTTATGGTTATGACTAAAAATAATATCCACATTCATCAAATGGATCATAGAATTATCACTTGTGTGTACGGGGACTACCACCTCACAAAGTGATGTTGTTCATATCCCCATTTAACAAATCTCAAGGATGTTCATAATGATTTATTTATTTTTTATATTATATATATATGATATATTTCATGTTATTGTGATTATGTAACATTTATATCACACATACCTTTTTGCATTCCATTTTTTGGGTATGTGATAACATCGTTTGTGTGTATGGAAGACTACCACCTCGTGAAGCGATGTGATTTGTTCACACTTTTATGCAATGTATTATAGTTGAGTTTAATATTTTATTCATTTATATGAAATAAAATTCAATCTATAATAATAATTTATATCATTAACATTATTCCATTCAATTAAATAATAAAATTAAAAAACAATGTTCATGCATACATATGACCTACCGTCTCCCTGAAAGGCATATTTCATTTCATATTAATAAATTTAAGGGATTACTATAATTAAATATATACTGAATATACATTATATTTATATTATGGTTATAATTCTAGAGTGGATAGAACCATGATCAGTTTCATAAGACCAAAAATAAAACAAATCAAAATATATATGAAAAACTAAGCGATTATTACCCCTAACATAACTTGAACATTGAACTCTGAATAAAAAGGTAATAAAAGGTAATAAGAAAAATTATATATGGTATTATATATATGAATATAGTTATTTAATTGATGTATAATACACATATATTTATTATACATGATGTTTCAATGAGTATGAAGGAAGTCAAAACTTAAGGTTAGGGTGTTGTCTCAAATTACCTTCTTTGAGACAGATGTTATGTTATGAACCTATATTAATTGTGAAGGTGTACATAAAAAACCTTTGAAATGTAATATCATGAATTTAATCATACTCATTATATTTTATGTTTCATTTTATGTTATTTCTTCATGGTTAGTATGAATCATTGTTACCAAAGTGGTAAAGATTGAATGTTGCAATACTGTCGTTTAACCATATTATTTATGATTAAATATCCAATGTGTAAATATAATGATCTATATCTCAATAATTTTCATTAATTTTCTTATCCTATAGTTATTTGTTATATCTTCATGTAATGGTAACATTTTCCCACTCTTTTGTACATAAAATTATTAATACTTTCTAATAATATTTGACTTTATATCAATCTATAGTAAGAAATATATTTTCCTCCAAAACCATGTTTCCAAAAAATGATTCTAATAAAGGTTTTTAATCACATATTATATTTAGAATAAATTTTTTCCAATTTTATAATTTTTACAATATGTTTTTAATTTAATCCTCATGTAGTTTTCCGAACAAATCATGTTTGGTTTTTATCAAAACTGTGAACAGAATATTCATTTTAACATACACAGTATGAACATAATTTTCTGAGGTCATGACCAATATTTCCTTAAAATATTACTTTTATAAGTTATCAAGGTTATTTTAAAATTTAATGTTTTTCATTTTATTAAATATAACATTTTTCAGAAGAAAGAATATATTCTTCAATAAATATTTTAAATGATCAAAATTATTTTTCATCAAGGATTGGATATGTTGATTTTATATATGAATTTTCTATGATATAACCAAAATATATTATTATTACTATTTCATTAAATATTTTATGTTGATTATGAATTTTTTTTACAAAACCCTTTGCTCTTCCATGGGTTCTACCATGATAAATTTCTTGTGAAGCCTGTTTCTTTTCATAGTTTATTCTAGGATGAAATGATTATGGAACTCATCTCTTTTCCATAGGTTATGATACGATGAAATGTTTAGGATACTAACTTTATTTCCTAGGTTATGATATTATTAATATTTGTGATCCTTTTTCAGAAATATTTATCATTTCATTATGTGAACAGTGGGAAGTATATCTCCCTCTAATGCATTGGGTAAAGATTTATATCTAATGCAATAGATATGACTAGAATAGGGATTGAACTCAGTTTAGTAAGATAAGACTAGAATAATAATTAAACCTAATTTAGTAAGATAGTATAGAAATATGGAGTGAACAATGTTTTTAAAAAATCCAGATATGATGGTCTTGGAAGTGAGCTTAGACATATATGAAGATAATTTCCAATGATTATTTGTATGATAAATTTTTGATGTCTTATGCAGGTATTTTGGTCTCATGGATCATTTTCCGTGATTCAATTATTATTAATGTCTTATGAACTATAAATAGTTATTCCATGATTCATGATTATGATCTTTTATATGCAGTGTGTGGTTTGATAAATTTATTATCATGTGTTCACACCATTATGTTCTTGTTATAACTGCATGTATCAGTTGTTTACCCTTACTAAACATATGAGCTCTCCCTTTCTTATGTATCATTTTCCCAAGATAAGAAGAAATGTATTATGTATGATATGTCTAAGAAGGGTGATAGTTTTGAAAAACGTATTGTGAGATGATATAAATTACATATGGATCAGTTTTTATGTTTCTATGTTCCCAAATCCACTAAACTATTATTGTCCACAACTGTGTGTTTTTGAAATGTAATGTATATTAAACACATTTTTTTAATATCTATGTATGATAGACCTGGGGAAGTATCCTGGATATTTATGTTTCTCAAATATTTAAAATCCATTTCATCCTTGATCTTGTTTTGGAATGATGGTTCTTCCCTAATCTCAGAAGAATTAGAAATATAATCAGATTATATAAGAGACAAATCATATTCACCTTTCAAGGAATTAATTTTGGAATCAAACATTCTAGGTAAGTTTCTTATATGTTTATTTAAAATTATAGAATATTCCAATACATATATGAATCCAATAACTTTACAAAAAACTTAATTAACATTGATAAGATATTCATCAATAGTTTATTCATTTTCTATTATGATATCTTCTAACATGCTTCACCAGATTTATAACTTTTCCTCCTTAACCTAGGTGTTTCCCTTGAAGGTACCTTAAATTTTTAATTATGGTACTCATTTTTTTAATACATATCAATATCAGGTAAGAATTTTTGTAAAAATAAATTGGAATAGAATTTTCAGCTTTCCAATAAACCTAAATATTTCTTATTTCAAAAAAAAATCATTGGAGCATCCTTTTGAATAGGTGGATACCCAACAATATCTACCTCTATTAATTGTAGGATAAGTGATAGAAGATAGGGAATATTTATATTCTTCCAACCATATAAATTTATTCTATCGAAGTTAAGAATACATATATTATAGACTAAATTCATATTCTTTTTTACAAAGATATAACAGGGGAGCCTGGGATATGATTCCAATTGATGTTCTTTAGGATTTTTGGAACTACTGAAAGGGTGGACGGATGAATATATAGTAATTGTATTATGAGTTTAAATTATATAAAATTATTTTCTATGAATTATTATAGTTGTTTTAGATATCAAATTTCATAACAATCTCTCAAACATGAAAATATAATAAATAAGATAAGGAACCCAATATTTATAGGGTTCATCGTTAGTGTGATAACATACATCCTTTCCATGGTGAATCCTATCATTTTATAAATTTTTATACTTAAAATAGTCCAAAAATAAGTTATGAGATGTTATAAAAAAAATAACCAAAAATATTTTAAAAAATATTAGTTCATTTTACATGTCTAAAAAAGTCTTTCTTCTGTTCTTAAATTTTTCTGAAATACAGTTATTTCGTGCCTAGTGTAAATCGAACCACGTTTGTCACACATGTCCTATCATTTACCAAAAACCATTCACATCACAAAATATTTTCAAAACATTATCTATTACATTATATCTATTATTTATGGTATAATAACTATATCTATTTCTATGATTGATCTATTGTCTAAAAACTATTCTTCTACATGAATTTTAACATTGAAGGAATCACAATTTAACTCTAAATCTGTTGTGTTTCATATTTTTTCATAGAAGACTAGTTTTTAGTATAGTCATACATTTCACCCCATTTATATAGATTCTCCCATAATAGAAATTTTGGGACTTATTTTTTGTTTTACCACCCGACTGAAATTCACATGATGATTATTGATTCTTCTAGAGTATTCTTAAACATTCTTGAACATTCAAGAATTCAAAAGTGATTCAAGCATTCTTTGATCTTTCAGAACCAGAAATGTAAATGAACTCGTTCATACATATCTCGACAATATAACAAAACAATTGAAAACCCAACAGAGAAAAATAATTAAGAAAAATGCACTTTATAAAGTTTTGAAATATTTATCTGTACTTTGTCTGGTGGTAGTTTCTCTAATAACGTATTTTGAAACTACATTGACTTTTTCATCTCTATCTTCAATCTATTTGATCCTCATTGATGAAAAATTTATAAAATATATTTATGGTGAATCTTTAAACAATTAAGACTTCATACATTGTTTTGATTCCCATAACGTTGTCCATTGGAAATTCTCCAAAACATTCATCCAATGATATCAACATTTGTTTATGATATAAATATTTACATAAGTCTTCTTTATGTAGTATACATTATAACATATCAACATATAACTTCAAATATCATATAACAAAACATTTCCAATTTAAAAAAAATTATCAATATAGATACTATATTTTATGTTTTTGTTTTCACTTGGTCTAATAAAGATGGTTATCTAAATTATTTTAACTTTTAGAGGCTTATTCTCCAAAAAAACATGTCCTTCTAGTTACTTGGATGGATTTTAACCCTTCTAGTTTTCAGATAAAAAAATATAAATTCTGACAATTCATATTTTGAATTATACAAATATTAACACAAAAAATATTGTTCAAACATCATTATCTATAATTTATTCAAAATATCATTATGGAAATGTTGTTATACATTTTAATACATTAGAATTCATATATTATTACATCTCCATCCAAATTATTCTATCCATTTTTTCTTTTTTTTATCTATTCCTTTTAGTTTTTGGTCTAGAAATTGATAACTATAAATCATTCTTAGTTTTTCTTGATAACTGTGTTCAAAAATCACTATCCTTTGATCATTTTGTAGTAGAAATGTTGAAAAATTATCCCTTTTTACAAACACTATGATCATGATATTTTCATGATATTTATATTTTGTTGATCATCTTATAATATTACGATATATGGAAAATTTTCTTAACAAGGTGAATAAAACTATATAAAAATCTACGAAAACATAAAAAAAATAATTCTTAACTCAATCCACTTATTTCTCATTTTTTTATAATAAATTTCCCCAAAAATATGCATCCAAAAAATACAAAACATTTTTTTGTAAAAAATCATAAGGAATCATCAAGATTGATAAAAAATAGGGTTCATTAGACAATCCAATTGGCATTAATTTTAATTTGTAATACCAAAAATTTATATAAATTATCACCTTCAAAATATATTACTTATTTACATAAAGTTTATGAAACCTCGAACAAAGATCAATCTTTGGAAAATACTAATATCAACTAATTTGATCAATTAAATCATCAATAAGGGAAATAAGATACTTATGTTTTTTTAATTGAATTGATTTCCCAATAATTGATGTATAATCTCATACAACCAACTTTATTTAAAACATAAATAATTAGGTCTCCCCATTATGAAACACTAGGGAATATAAATACCATATCCTAAAACTCAGGAATTTGTTTCTTTAGTTCAACTATTTCCACTAAATATATCTATTGAGAGTCTTATATATAGGTTTCTCAATAGCGATGAGACAAATAGTAACTCAAATTCATGCTCATGTGGGAATCCAGGTAGTTCTTTAGGAAAAAATCATTGTATTACTAAAAAAAATTAACATCTTATATTCTATTGATAGCTTTCCATTTAATAGGTTGTGTATATTCTTCTTCTCTATGGGTTTTATTAAATATATCTAATGGGGGTTGATCTAGAAATTGTTGAGATCATTGAATTTCCCCAATAAAGGAAATGTATTATATATGTTCATCAAAATTCCTAACCTGATTCTCTCCATAATAATTTAACACACTATAATTTGAAAGCCAATAAAAACTATAGATTTTATAAAAGTAAACAGTAGGTATAATAATCATTTTTTAAAATAGGTTATGTTTATATATCATAATGTAAACTGACTAAGATATCCTTATTGCAAAAAAAAATCCACTATGAGTCTTGATTGAAAACTCCCTTCTTAATGTACTGGAAAAATATATAAATTATCGAGTATACATGGAATATATAAAAGAGTGTGAGGATCCATTATCAAATATATTATTATCTATATGTGAGTTTATGGACAATGTACCTAGAAACATATATTAAGTAACTTCATCCTTAGTTGTAGTGTTTTAATAAGCATCATCATTCTCCCTTGGAATTTAATAGGGAAAAATCTCTCGAAACATGTGGAATTCATTCAAATAGTGCCCCAATTGCTTATAGTTAAAGCATTGGGAATTGGTGGATTCATTATTGCCCTTAAATAATGATCTCGATGGACTTTTTCGCCACACATGAAGAAAACTCTCATTTAAAAAAAAGATCCACATGGTTTTGTTTGAAATTGTTATTTTTTTAAAATTACACACTTATTTTGTTTCATATTTTCATATATATTTTTTCCAAGTTCTCAGACACCCACTTATTTTCTCATTTTCCCAAAGAAATATAAGTCTTTTAGAATTGTTTATTTATATTAATGGTAATTGAGTATATATACTCATATAAAAGAAATGTGTGTGAGATTAATTCCCTTTGAATTTTATGATGAAAACCATAAATAAAGGGATAAATCATAAATTTTTTGGTAATGTAATAAATATACCACATGATTTCCTACACTTATATGCTTTATTTTATATTTAGTAATATACCCTCATTTCTTTTCCCTTATATTTTGGAATTTAATCACTATATCAACATGTTTTTTATAAGGAAAATATATTATAAAGAGTAACTCATTTAATTTCATCCATCTAATAATTTTTATTTCCTATGAATCCTTGGTTCCATGTCTCAATTACCCACATTGTCCAACTTCACCCTTGAGGTTATAAACTTCTATAATATCTTTCTTTATTTCTCTACTTCCCAATGTGAGAAATATATTCTTTAAAATATTTATTCACTACTCAACTACTAAAATATTAGTATTCTCATTAAACTATGAGTATGCCATCACCAGAAGTGGTTTAAAATTACTTCACCATGTTATGGATTATTTGGATACTCCAGATAGACAGTGATATTGGGAAGAAATAGATTCATTTCCCCCAATAATGTTATAATTTTTTTTATCTCTAACTCCATGTTTATTTTATTTCGCATGAGCTAAATCCGTAAAATTGATTATAGACATTGATATGATTTTTATTCCATTTAATAGGATCCATTTATAAATAATGGTATATATATAATCATATGATGACATTGTGAACTGTTAATCATAGTATAGAAATCTAATTCTTGGTTAACAATTAACATAAACATAAAATATAAACATAGCTAAACACAAAAATCATAATCTTATTACATTTTGTTATATATTCAAATTGAAATAATATTTTTAAATATTTCATAATGGTTTGTTAAGATCACACGATTAAATCAAAGAATATACCCTATGTGTATCTATCTAGATGTTCATTATTAAGTTCACTCATCTAAAACTAGTGAAGAGAAAATTGATACCAAACCAATCGTTTTCAAGGTGTCTAATTCTAGTTGAATTTTTTCCATGATATCATAAATGTTATAGTGTCCAGAGAGGTATGTAATAATTAGGAAACTACACATTCTCTTCCTCAACAAAAACATTATGATTATATAAAGTATATAGAATCATCTTTAGAGTCTATCATTTGTTTATGTTCTCAAATCGATGTTTTTATAAATCTATTCTACAAGTTTTATACTAAATATCATTTAATAATAAATGTAAAAACCCATATCTAGTAACCTAGAGTCAATGGTTATCTTACTAAATTGGCACAAGATATAATAGATCACATCATAAAGAATAAAATATCTTTTTAGTCCTTAGAGATGAAATAAGTACATGATTCTCATTTTATATTTGAAAAAATGAAATGGGACATAAAATTATGGTGTAGAATTTATTATTTTATCTAGTATTTCCATGAAATCAATCATGGATTCAATTTTTGGTAATCTATGTTAATCAGAACATAATAAAAGGGGATTTCAATTTCTCAGTAATGGAAGACATATAACAGAAGAAACCCTATAAAAAATTAATCACGAATAATATCATTGAGAAAAAAATAATTACATACCCTAAATAACTAATAGAAAAAAGGAAATATATCCATCGATGAAATAATAACATTAAATTTATGTGGATAACAAAAATTAATTTCATAGTGATATAATGTATAATTTGAGATATCAAAATCTCATCTCCATAGCCTCATCCCAAAACATCATACACAAATGCACAAGGCATACACGGAATTCACAAACTGGTTAATCTCATGATATCTACCAATGAATCAAGGTGATATAATACTATCATCCATTCACTTACAAATTCTAATCCAGTCATCATATAAAATAAAAGAACAATAATTCAATATATAATAAATGAAAAAAATTGTATTGGGAAACTAACATACTAAACATTAATATTTCCCACATTCAATCACTAGAGAAGCAGGCTCATAATACATCTAGAGTAATTAGGTGATTGTTACCATTATATTATATCCCTATTAAGTCATAACATTCATAAAACTATGTTTTATATAGATAGAAATAATTTTAAAATGTCATTGAAAATTTTATTGAAGAAAATACCCTTTTCTTTATAAAATTACTTTTATAAATTCTAAAAATTATATAAATATTAGAAAAATAATATTCATTGAAATTAACTATGTTAAATATTAATTCAATCTTGATGAACATGAATATTTCTGATAATGGAAATTTTTTTGATGTGGTAAATTTTAAAATGATGATTTCAATTATACATTTTCAAAAAAATTTCTCATTCGGAAAATGATAAGAATATTCTACTTAAAAGTTTTTATACAAATTTAAACATGGGAAAAATCTGTTTAAAAATTATTTAATAATATTTAATGGATTCTTGAAATTAATTCAATGAAAAAATGCATATAGAAGAAAAATATCCACAACAAAAAAGTTTGTTTTCTTTAGAAATATTATTTCAGACTATTAAGTACATATGGAAAGGAAAATCAATGGAAATTGTTTAATGTATTGAATTAATTAAAGGACAGGAAAAAAATAAAATTTTTAAGAGATATATCATATAATTTCATCTTTAAAAATATAAGATTATACGATCCCTTAAAAATGTGTGATTGTTAGAAAAAACCCTTACTACTTTGGTAACATTGGAATCAGAACCCCCATGAAGAAAATAAATGTGAAATGAAATTTTAAGAAACAAGAATATAAATTGAAAAATTATATATCATATAAAAAATAAACAATATATAGTATATAAAATAAATAGGTGTTGAATATGACATATGTCTCACAGTAACGAAACTGTGACTAGAAACCCATACCTCAGGTCTGACTTGCATGATAAGTGATTTTAATAGTATGTATAATAAATTAATATTTAATATTATTATATACAAGAATCATATTGATACCTATAATATGAAAAAAAATTACTGATAACATCTTACTACCAATTAATTAATAATATTTCATTTTTTTCATCATTCCAAGTGATAACTACTTCATTTTCATGCATGTTTTGATTTGGCCGTTATAGTCCTTGAAACAAGTTCATTCTTAAACTATATAAAAAAATTAATCATAATTTGAATATCATTTATATTAATTGTGTATATATTTAAAACCATATATGAACGTAATATAAATAAAATTGAATTACATTATTCATGGAGAAGGCAGTATGTCCGTATGCATGAACATTTTCATTTTCTAATGAAAAGATTAAAATAAATTTAAATAATATTTATTCATTATTTAATCATAATTATATAATTGGTATGATATATATATATATATATATATATTAAATAAATCATTATATACATCAAAGTTAGCTGATAATGGAAAATGAATCATATCAATGTGTGGAGACGGTGGTCCATACGTACGCATGAGATATAGTTAAATTTCCCATTTGATGGTAAGGAGGTGAAAAATTGTTATCCCATAATTATAATAATATAATTTTACATTAATAATACTATAGAATTTTTTTAGGATAGATATCTTATATTTACTTTAAATATGAGAACAAATAAACATTGAAAGATTTGGGTATGATCATTACCACTTCTTTGAGAGACATCCTTTTTTATAAAATATAAGGCTCTATAGGATGGTCTTAGGGTAAGAAAAAATGATCAATTAAAAATAGAGGTAATATATGAAGGTTTAGAGGATTTTATATTCTGATTTAGAGAGATAATATAAAGAAATTTTCCTGTGAAAGTGGAACCAAGTGGACCATAATTTTAATTTAAAATAATATAAGGTCTAAATATAATAAATAAAAAATAATTAGACAATTTTATGTGGAATTTATATCTTTATCTCTTATTTTGACACCAGGTAATCATTTAAACCTTAACCATATTAACAATTTTTTTACTGTTTTTACTATTCATAATGAAAAAAATTAAGTTGACCATACTAAATAATATTAATTATGATCATTCCAAATATGTAATCCATTTTAAATAATTAAATTTCTAAATTTGTAAAATATAAAATTTCACAAATGTTTATAAAATGTATGGAAATGTTTTTTAAACATAAAAATGAGTTAATAGAATAATAAATTATAATGTTAATTAAAATAGAGTAAATTTTATTGTGATAAATAAAAGGATAGACAATTTTCACTAAGACCAAACCGAACCGTAATTGATCCTTTTAAATACATTATTAAACGAGAATAATTAAAAATGGTTTTATTTGAACAAAAAAATTCATATATTTCCAAAATATTAACCATACACATCTAAGATTGAAATTATATTTTTATATGAATTATATGAATTATTAATTATATATATATTTTTTTGAAAAAGGTTTTATTATATTTTATTTTATTATTATACCATTATAATTTCAAGAAAGTAATTTTTTTAAAGGGAATCATTTTTCATTTTTCACTGAATAATCTAATATTATCGAAATTCTCAAAAAAGCACACTACTATTTCTAATATAATGAATTATAAAATTAAATTAATATCATAAAATAAGATTTATATATTTTCTTAGAATATATATTAACCATTCTCCATAATTAAGCTATATTATATTTTCTTTATATTGAAAAGATTATATACTGCAATTAATGGCCATTTGTGTCATATCTCCCATGTTTAACCTTACAAGTTATCTCAGCTCAACCATTCTTATGATTCCATTTCATGAGGTTATGAAGAATTCTTTTATTTATGAAATTTCCACTAAGGGTAGTATCCGAGAATACATCCATGGATATATGGAATATATTTCATAATATAAAATGATTATGTATCTAGCGTACAAAAACACTAATCCTTTATGGTTCATGGACAAGATTTTTTAAGATATTATGAATATTCTTATAATGTGATGTAATATTTGTGTATGTGTTGCTCGGTTCACATTTTTTTTCCTTCACCACATACTAATTTAGTTTTAGTTTCCTCTAAGTAAAGAAACCAAATCATGTTCTATCAATGATAGCCGATAGTAATATTTCATTAGATTCGGTTGGAGAATAATAAATTTACTCTCCAGAGAATGAACTAAATTTAATATTTGATTGAATTTCATCACCATGAGAGTGTAAGTATTATTTTTAAAATCAATGGTAATAACTATCTAATGTACTCTATAAGATACACACATATATAATAATGTTTTTTTTCATTTTAATGGTAATTAAACATTATAAAATATTATTTATAAAAAAATGTCTTATAAAATTAAATTATACAACTACCCAGGTAAGCTGATACAAAGGAGGTAAATGTATCAAAAATAATGTTCATGGAATTAAAATATTGTTTTTTTGTAAAATTCATTAGTTAAAATCTACTTATGTTGTGTGTAGTTACCAATGATGTTTTTTATATTAGCAGTTTCCATGGTCAATGATCTAACTTAAAATAAAGATTCTTAGATAATTTTCAATCAATGTAGGGAGTTTTATATGTTAATGGGATCAATCTCCTTATACCAAAATACATATCAATATTAAAAAAACGATATTTTGAAATTATTAATTATAATTTAATGATATTATATTAAATATTGGTAAATTCATGTTACTTATAATAAAGGGATACAATGCAGATACTCCATATGTTGAAAGTGAATGTAAATGTAATTTCCAGTCAATAGGATTTCATTATATAGGATTAAATTCCCATAAAAAATTTATATTTTTGGGAAATGGTTGATCTATATGGGTAGATTCCAAAGATTATCAATAAATTGAATAATGAGTCAAATATGATTTAATAGGATTAGTTTCCCAATAAAACAACTCATGAATCGTGATATCTGAGTAGATATAGCCTCAATCCCATGGTATACACTAACAAGGTACACACTTATTAAGTTTCTCCTCCTCTAATTAAATGTTTTTATTACCCTCCTCGATTAGTTCTTATTTATTCATCCAAAATATGTATGTAGGAATATTGATTCCCCCTATATATTTATAGGATTATTTGGTTTTTTTCTTTATTTTTTCTTCCTCTCATTGTGATACTTCTCATATTTATGGAATTCTTCATTTTAACAATACTATTAGTTCATATGTTCCCCAAATTTAGCACCCTACCTTGGTTTTCATTTTATGTTTTTTCTAACCCAATATATCATTTTCATGTCTTGGTCATTCTAAATGCCTCAATTCTGGTGCCTCCATGTCTCATTTGGTTGTATTTTATCACATAGTGGGGAAGAATCACCTTTAGGTTCCTTTAGAAATATGGTTTTTGGATACGTCCTTCAATTTAGGTGGTGAGTTCTATTTAGTACTCTAGTGGTAGTGGTAATGAATTTTATAATGTACTTTAGTTTCTTTTTATTGTTTTGTTTTGGGAATCTATATATTTTTTGGTTTCTCTATCACCCCTCCCACATGGCCTTCTTATCTAAGGGTAGAGGTTGCTATTTCTCTACATAGTTCATTGGTCATTTTATCCCAATATATCAAAAAGATTGTTATTATGTTACTTCTTTTATGTTGTAAAGACTCAAAATTTTCGATTTTAAATTTATTATATGAAATTATTACTAGTCTTCGAAAATTGATGATGCATGATTCTGAGGTCTGGTGTGCCTGGAATGAATTTCTGAACTTTTTTTATGTACATTCAGTAAACGTGCGAGTAAAATTTCGTAACTTTTGAACCAGTGATCAGAATTTAAATATGAGGACGCCATTGAACTCACAACGCTGATATTCTCTTAAGGAGACCTTCACCTTGGTAGCAGTAGGTTGGGGGGGGGGGTAGTTAGCTCTTTCAGATTTTGGTAGGATAAGAAAAATAAAATAAAAAACTTTTTATTTTTTTTTCTAGAAACCTCCATTTTGAATCTTGGTGGTGGGGACCACTGAAACTCCCATTATTTGTGAGGAAAACCTTGGTTTTTCCACTGATTAATGAGTCAACATTAATTGATTTAATTTAATTAAATTAATTAAAATTTTATCCTCACATCTCATGGGGGAGATCATTGCAAAAGGATTGGACATGGGAGAGACTTGGAGAACTTGGAAGAACATCCTCCAATGAGAAACCTCATTCAATGAAGAACATCCTTCATATCAAGAATGAGGAACCATCTTTGGATCGTGTTGAGGGAGCTCAGAAGTCAGCATCTTCATCGTCTTCATCTTCTCCCTCATGTCAACTCCAATGAACTAATGAGGTAGGAAATTTTTTTCAATTCGTTCTTAGTGGCAATTCGTTGTCTCAATCACTAAATCGCCTACTATCAATCTAACATAGATGGAGCAGGCTAGTAAAACATGGGATAATCCCTCCACAACATCATTATTGGTGTGTTCTTTGTAGGAGGATCGACAAGTTGAGCAGATCCCGACCACATCACTGCGACCGATGCTAGAGGGGTACATGCGGCGACTGACACACTGGCCTGCTGAGATGGTGGCGGCTGTGAAACCGCACCATCAAAGGAGGTCACGACCCATTTATTACGGTGAAGGAGGATGGAGGTTGGCATGCAGGTTGGCTATGTTGAACTAGGGAAGTGCGCGGTCGCGCCACCAATAGCAGAGGTGGCCACAACCCTTCGTTCGGGGTGGATAAGGGAAGCGAAAGACACGCCGGCCAGCCCCGTGGAGGCAGGGCGGTGCGCGTTCACACCCCCCGACTAAGTAGGAGGTCATGCATTCCTAGCTAGGGAGGTGCACCTGAAGGGAAGCCGGCACCCAGCAGGCCATGGGAGGACAGCGGTGCTATCGCGCCGCTAGAAGTGGGAAACCCATCGAAACTGCTGGCTGGTTGCCTTACGCGGAGCAAGACCGCTTCAGTGGGTCCTACGTGCCAGCAGGCGGCGCCACGTGGCACCAATAGGATGGAAAAAAACGAACGACTATTTCACCATTCAGAAATCTAGGGGGCGCCTCCCCTGGGTGTCATCTAGGGTGGACCCCTCTATGGTGGGCCACCCCAGCCACTGGCCCCACCACGGGCCACACCTAGTTGACTTCCCCAACGGGCCGTGTCTAGCAGGCCAAACTGCCCCCTTTGTGGGATAGAACAGACAGCGGCCCTGCTGGCCAAGCCCACCATGAACGAGTCCATCCAGGCCAGACCCAGGTTGGCCCAGGTCAGTATGACTGGGTCGGACCAGACACGGGCCTATATGGACTCAGATACGCCTTTTGGCCATATCTCAAGAATCGAGCGTCGGTTTGACAAATCATCAATGGAATTAGAATCCTTGGATCAAGATAGTACTTTTGGTATACTCTACTAGAGTTTTAGATAAAATTGGAGTATGGTTGGGTTAGATCAAACTTGAATCCAATCGTGCCCTCCGGACTAAAATGCTAATAACATATAGACTAGGGGTCCAATTGATGTGTCGTCTATCGTGTTGGGTCCCTTATGACATGATGAACATTCATGAGTCTTCATCGTGGGACTTCATAACATTTGAATCATTGACCGATGGCTTGAGGATGGGAACCTACCACAGTAAAGTGCGCTTAGTGCGGGAACCCTATGGCTGGCCATACTTGAGGAGTCTACAGATCATGTGTGGGTCATCTTCGGATCCTATGTGGTTCAACATCTATAGATCATGTATGGGTCTTATCCAGATCTTGTGTGGGTCATCTCTAGATCCTGTGTGGGTCACATTCAGATCATGTGTAGGTCATCATTGATCCTCTATGGGTTAACAGTAGAGCTTCCAAATGAAGTAAGATGATCTAGCAATACAGCTAATCATCTATACTTTCATACTTATGTTGTACCTGGTGTGAGCTGATTCTTTACCTTTTTGGTACACTTCTATGGGGTGATACCTTTGTGGTACTCTTCTGTGTGGAATTACCATTGTGGTACTTTCCTTCGTGGTGTTACCTATGTGGTACTTCTATCTTTATGTTGTTACCTGTGTGGTATTTCTACCTTCGTGGTGATACCATTGTGGCATACTTCCCTCATGTGTGAGGTGAGTAAATATTGATAACATAGGTATATGTATGGTCATATACCTAAGTAGTGTTTATGACTATTGCTTTCCTCTTTGAGATTGAGAACTTTAATTTTGGTTTATCCTTTAGGGATTCTGAAAGACCATTGGGGGTCTCAAGGACACTACTGAGTATCGTTATACTCACCCCTTCACGGGCTATGCCCACACCTTGTTGTGTTTTGTGCATATGAAGGATAACATTGATCGAGGGTATCTGGTCTAGAGGCTACCCGAATTAGGACCTTAGACGAGGCATACAGAAGATACAACAGTTCGAAAGCTATACCAACCCTTCAGATAGGATCGTTGGTGGCTCTTCACTAAATCTATTTTCGGTTTTACTTATACTTTTTGGTAGGTCTTGTATTTTGGAGCCTTTATTTAATGTACACACCTTGTTTACGATATATTTTACTTTGTGCTAGTATCTTGTTGTGTTCATGGTTTGTGTTAGTTTAGAGGTTTAAAGAAAATTCCTTCCCAGTTTTAGGGATATGCCTTTTTGGTGCTAGTCACTAGCCCCTGGCCTATAGAAGGCGGGCTTGGGTAGTCACGACATGGGTCCCAGGGGACGGGTCATGATAGATTGGCATCAGAGGAGTCGGTTCTACTAGAGTAATTGGACTTTGATCTTTTGATTCGGCAATAGTGTTAAGTGTTATGAGTGTGGTTATTAGTTTGGGGAATCAAGTGTTGGTGTGGCGGCTGACATATCCATACACCAGGACCATGCCTTCAGATTTATGACTTAGTGCATGAAAACACTGATTACATGTGTGGTTTTTAAAAGATTTTATGGAGATATCTTTGAGTCAGCTCAATGGGTATAACTTATTAATCAGGACACACTTCATTATTTTCAGGATGCCTCCATGCAGAAAGCCAGCCCAAGTTCAAGGTAGAGTACACAATGACATCCCATCAAGCAACGCTGCTTCGGTGGAGGGCCCCCTTTTGGTAGTTTTACCATCAGGTGGTGTAACAACAACACCACAACCTATTGGGCAGCCGATGCCACCAGCCCTAGCAGCAGAGGGTGTATGCCCTTGGGAATATTTCACGAGTTTCAGTACTAGAGGCCACCGAGGTTCTAGGGAGAGACAGATCCACATGGGGCTGAGGACTGGCTAGAGGTGGTGCTTAGAGTTTTTCGACTCGTAGTGACACTTACAGATCTCATGGTGATCATTCTCGCTAGTCTTCTTCAGTAAGTAGTGGGATGATGGTGGAACTTGATACTCCAGGTTTATGGCAAGCTGACACTCATCTGAGCAGACATCAAGAGCCTTTTCAGGAAAGAGTTTGTCCCAGCAACCTTATGCTTTGTACTTATACAAGAGCTTCTCCACTCTTAGGAGTGTAGCATGAATGTGGCTCTGTATTCTGTGAGGTTCACCGACCTTTCATGCTACTCCCCTTACATGGTGTGGGGGCCTTTTTTTCTGGCCCAGAAATTTTTGTAGGGGATCAGACGAGAGATTAGAGATTTGAGGATTTCTCTCAGCATCCCGACGCAGGCAGGCATGTTAGAGAGAGAACTCTTAGTAGAGATTATCCTTGCTGAGTCGTCACCGGCAGCAAGACACACCACCAGACGTTATATAGTAGATTCATCTACAGTAGGCAGCAGACAGATGACACAGAGTTCACGAGGACCAGACCTATAGTTGGATGACAGTAGGGTATAGGGTTGGTTGTGTGGGGCTCTTGAGACAAGGAATGACATGTGAGGAGCAGGAAGTGTTACTTGTGCGACGGGTAGGGTCACATGGCTCATGATTGCCTGACCCGCCATATAAATGACCAGCAGACCGTCGAAGGACTGCCTGGGCAGAGGCGAATATTCAATCGAGGAGTTCTATAGGCAGGAGGTGGACATGGTAGAGGAGCTATCTGTGCAGTAGGCGGTGGGCGGCGATTCGAGGTTCTCTGACCATCACCTCCAGGTGGTCCTCCCTTACCACAGGGAGCCGGTGGGCATGGAAGAGCTCAGCTCCAGGTGGAAGAGGCCTAGGACCACGGTGCTCTGGAGATGATTTGAGGAATGATATGTGTCTACTCCACCTTAGCTGCATTACTTATGGAAATAGTTTCTAGTCACTATTTTATTACCACAACCCTCATTCAGAGCTTGGAGATTCTTGTGGAGCCGTTGGCTCGATCCTTTAGGATAGAGACTCTTTGTGAGAGGATTCAATCATTATACATTGGTTCTAGTAGTGTTATATTACTCTAGGAGGTGAGAGATTTGGATATGATCTTATAGTAATGGCATTGAGGCCTTACGATGTCATGATGGGTAGGGATTTGTTATCTACAATCCATGCTCAGATCGACTATATTAGGCACAAAGTGCAGTGTGTCTACACGAATGAGACTAGGTTTTCCTTTACCGGTGAGAAGGGGACCTTTGCAGCATAGGATGGACATACTCGGAGGAGGGTGCAGATGATCACACATTAGTTGGCTATCCTTACCCTCGAAGTTGTTGATGTTTAGAGTCTGAGCTATCCATTAGTGGTGGACCTGTACACGTATCTTTTCCTTGAATATTTTCTAGGTATACCTCCTCATAGAGAGGTGGAATTTTAAATCTACTTTTACCCTGGTACAACACCAATATCTAAAACATCATATTGGATGGATCAAATGGAGCTTTGAGAGCTGCGAGTATAGCTGGAGGACTTGTAGAGAAAGGGGTTCATTAGGCCCAGTGTTTCACCTTGGGTAGCCCCGAGTTTGTTTTCAAGGATACAAGAAGGAATTTTGAGACTCTGTGTGGATTATCGATGCCTGAACCAGGTGATTATGAAGAACAGGTACCCATTACAGAGGATTGATGATATTTTTGATCATCTGAAGGGAGCACAATGTTTTTCAAAGATAGACCGTAGATTAGGCTATCACCAACTCAGGGTATGAGATAAGAATGTGCAGAAGATGACCTTAAAATGTTAGTATAGACATTATGAGTTCTTGGTTGTGTCATTCGGTGTGAAAAAATACCTAGTAGTGTTCATGGGACTCCTAAAGATGATCTTCTAGCCATAACTCGATCACTTTGTAGTAGTCTTCATCGACATCATCTTGAAATACTCAGTAACGGAGGAGGATCTTGAATATCATCTCCAGATAGTTTTGGGCACACTCTGAGATCACCAGCATTATCGTAAGCTCTCGAAGTGACAGTTTTGGATCCGAGATGTTCACTACCTAGGACATATCATCTCATAGGTTGGGGTTTCAGTGGATCCAGTTAAGGTTGAGGTTATTCTTTCTTGGGAGACACCGATGAGTGTGATGGAGGTGCAGAGTTTCCTGGGTTTCTCCGGTTACTATCAGAGGTTTGTTCCTGAATCTTCCAGAGTTGTGGAACCCTTATCCGCATTGACAAAGAAGGGAAACCATTCATGTGGTCTGAGAAATTCTAACAGAGTTTCCAGGAGCTGAGGTAGTGACTGAAAAGTGTACCCATCTTGCGGCTACCAGAAGAGGGCGTTGAGTATGTAGTCTACTGCGACGCATCAGGGACTAGTCTTGGATGTGTCCTGATGTAGGAGAGATGATTGATCACTTATAGTTCGCGACAACTAAGACAAAATGAGCATAACTACGCTACCAATGACCTGGAGTTAGTAGCAGTGGTCTTCGCTTTGAAGATGTGGTGACATTACTTGATGGGTGATCATTTTACAGTTTACACTGATCACAAAAGTCTCAGGTAAATCATCTCTCATGAGGACCTAAACCTGAGATAGCGGCGTTGTCTTGAGTTCCTTGAGGAATATAACTTCAATATAGTCTATTTCCTTGGAAGGGGAACGTAGTAGTAGATGCACTCAGCATAAGATCAGATATACAGTTTCTGAGTGAGGCAACTGAACATCTAGCTACTTTGTAGAAATCCTACATGGATCGAGATGAAGTAGCTTATCTTCAGTATCTGACATTCACTCCCCCACTACTTTAGTGATTTAGGGAGGTGTATCTTGGGTAAATATACTATGAGGCTCGATCTGCTCTAATATCCACAGGACAGGCACCTAATGAATTTTATGAATGTGGAAAGCTTGTCATCATCTTCAGAGGAAGTACAATGGTATTGGTGGTGCTACAGGAGGATGTGATTAGTGAATTCCATACGCCTTCTCTAGCGGTACATCCAGAAGTGGTTAAGATGTACTAGGACCTTCGGTGTTAGCATTGGTGGCCAGGAATGAAGAAAGAAATAGTAGAGTTTGTCTCTCAGTGCCTCACTTGTCAGCAGGTGAAAGAAGAGCATCAGGTTCCAGCAGGATTACTTCATCCACTAGAGGTTCCAGAGTGGAAGTGGGATTTAATTTACATGGAATTCATGACAATACATCCACACACATCCAAGGGACATTATTCTATCTAGGTAATCATGGATCGACTCACCACATCGGCCCAATTCCTACCTATCAGATAGTAGAGATCAATAGAGATCTTGGGATTCCCCTACCTGCAAGAGATTGTGTGTTTTCATGGGGTTATGTTTACAATTTTCTCTGATTGTGATACACATTTTACTTCCCGTCTATGGAAGGGATTGTAGGAGGTGTTTGGGACACAACTTCGGTTGAGCACCGCCTTCCATCCTTAGACGAATGGTTAGACAGAATGGTCCATTCAGGTCTATGAGGACATGTTACGTGCTTACATCCTTGATTTCAGCTACAGATGGGTGGATCACTTTCCCTAGGTGGGGTTAGCATACAACAACTATTATCACTCCACTTTCGGTATGGCACCATTCGAGGAATTTTACGGTCGACCTTGTAGACCACCTCTGTGTTGGAATGACCCATGGGAGTCCACACTCAAGGGACCAGAGATGGTACAAGATACCACATAGAAGGTGTTGATCATTCATTAGCAGATGAGGACTGCATAGAGTAGGAAAAATTAATTTTCTGACAGGAGACAACGACCTCTTGATTTCGAGGATAGTGACCATATCTTCCCACGGGTCTCACCTTGATGAGGTTTGCATAGATTTGGCCGGGACGACAAGTTATCTCCAAGGTTCATCAAAACCTTTCTGGTCCTCATTAGAGTTGGTGAGGTGGCATACCACTTAGACATTCCACCTATGTTGCACTGGGTGCATGACGTTTTCCATGTATCCTAGATGAGGAAGTACATATATGATCCTTCTCACATCATTGACTCGGGCGAGCTGGATATCGTCGTTGGGGTGACATTTTCGGAGGCTCGAGTATAGATTGAGGATCGACAGGATAGTGTCCAACGTGGGTGATCGATATCTCTAGTGTACATTCATTAGTAGCACTGGAACCTCTAGGTTAGAACATGAGAGTGGGATTCACAGAATCATGCACAGTACCCCCCTCTTCTTTACTTAGTTTGTGTTGTTGATTTCGGAGACACAAATCCCTGAGGTGGGGAGAATGTAAAGACCCATAATATACCATGTAATTTTTTTAATTATATGGAATTATTACGAGTCTACGAATATTGAATGTGCATGATTCTGAGGCCCAGTTTCCCCAGAATGAATTTCTAAACTTTTTTATATACATTTAGTGAACATGTGAGCGGCGTTCTATAACAGTTGAACCGATGCACAAAATTAAAATCTGAGGAAACCGTTGAACTTGTAGCGCTAATATTTTCTCAAGGAGACCTTCACCTTGACCACAATAGGTTGAGGGAGTGAGTTAGTTTTTTTTGGATTTTCGTTAGAGAAGAAAAATAAAATAAATAACTTTTTATTTTTATTTATTGAAACCTTCATTTTGAATCTTAGTGGTGGGGACCACCTGAACTCCCCTTTAATGTGAGGAAACCCTTGGTGTTGCCAAAATTTAATGATCCAACATTAATTGATCTAAGTTACTTAACATAAATAATATTGGATTCTCACCTCTCGTAAGAGAGATCGTTGGAAAAAAAGAATACTTGAGAGAGCCTTGGAGAACATGAAAGAAAATCCTCTAACTGGGAACCTCCTTTCATGAAGAACATTCTCTGGATCAAGAATGACGAACCGTATTTAGAGTGTGTTGCGGGAGTGACGGACGTCAGGGTCTCCATCATCTTTATCTTCTTCATCATGCCAACTCCAACAAACGAACAAGGTAGGGAATTTTGTTCAATTCGTTCATCGTGGTAATTTGTTGTCTCAATCATCATCTTTCAATATAATGTGGAGTTTGCGGGCCTATTAAACATGGATTGATCCCTCCGATAGATCATTATTTCCATATTCTTCATGGGTGGATCGACGAGTTGAGCGGAACCCAACCACATCGCTGGTGAATGACCACAGTGGGGTATAGGCGGGGCCTGGAACACCGGCCAACCGTGATGGTGGCGGCAGCGCAACCATGACATTAGAGGAGGCTGTGGCTCAGCGGCCATGGAGGATAAGGATGCAAACCAACATGATATTCGGCCGCAGTATAGAAGGCAAGACATTGGCATGCCGAACAACAATGCGGAGGTAGGGTGACACGCATCCGCGCTGCAGGCTGAGGAGGTGGTCACAGATGCTTAGTTGTGGCGGTGCACCTGGAGGACGACCGACACCCGGTAATCCGCAGGAGGATAGCGGTGATGGCGCGCTACTGGAAGGGGAAAACCGGCCGGAACCACTAGCATGCTGCATCACACAGATCTGGACCGCTCTGACGGTTCCTGCGTGCCAGCGGGCAGGGATGGCCAAAACCAAAAGTCCATTTTTTTCATTTGAGAATCTGAGGGAGGGGGGAGGGCCTCTCCCAGGTGTCGGCTAGGGCAGACCCCAGCACGACGGGCCACCCCGTCCGTAGGCCGAACCGTGGACCACCACTGTGGGCTACACCCTTCGGGCCGGGCCTCCCCCTTTGTGGGCTAGACCGGACCACATCCCAGTGGGCTGGGCCTCCACCTTTGTGGGCCGGACCAGGGTTAGTCCTGTTCGGTCTAATCGTGTCGGACAGGACTCAAGACTATCTGGACTCAGGTACACCTTTTGGCCATAGCTTGATAACCGGGCATCCGTTTGACAAACCATCTATGGTGTCAGAATCCTTGGATCGAGATGGTACATTTTGTATACTCCACTTGAGTTTTGAATAAATTTGGAGTACGGTCGGGTTGGATCTAACCTGAACCCATCCAGGCCCTCAGGACTAAATGCTACTAACTTACAGATCGGGCATCCGATTGACGTTCCATCTATCGCGTTAGGTCCTTTATGATGTGACAGACCATCATGATACTTCTTCATGGGAATTTTTGGCAGTTGAAGTATAAACTGAATGATTGAGGTGCAGAACCTCCTGGAATCATGCACACTTAGGGAGGGAAGCCTCTGGCTGGATATAATTGAGGAGTCTATTGATCTTGTGTAGGTCTTCTACGGATCCTGTGTGGGTCATCTTTGATCCAGTGTGGGTCCACATCATAACTTCCTGACGAATTAAGATGATCTAGAAATATAATTAATCATCTATACTTCCATACATAAGTTATACCTAGTGTGAGGTGAGTCCTTACCTTTGTGGTACACTTATGTGTGGTGTTACCTTTGGGGTATTCTTCTATGTGGAATTACCTTTTTGGTACTTACCTTCGTGGTGTTACCTGTGTGGTACATCAATCTTCATGGTGTTACCTGAGTGGTACTTCTACCATTGTGGTGATGCCTTTATGGAATTCTTCCCTCATGTGTGAGATGAGTATATGTTCATAACATAGGTATATGTATGGCCATATACTTTAGTCGTATTGATGACTATTTCTTCGTGCTTTAAGATTGTTATTTTTATTGTTGTTTATTCTTCGTGGATTTTGAGAGACCTTTAGGGGTCTTAGGGACCCTTCTGAGTATAATTATACTCACCCCTACATGGGATAGGCCCGCATGTTGTTTTGTCTTGTGTAGATTACAACCAACATTGATCAAGGGTATCATGTCTGGAGGCTGCCCGGAGGAGGACCTTAGAGGAGTCATACAACAAAGATGACCATTTGAGAGCTCTACCAACCCTACAGGTAGGATCCTTGGTAGGTTTTCACAGGATTTGTTTTTAGTTTTACATGTACATTCCAATTGGGCATGAATTTTTCCCCTTTAATTACTGTACACACCATGTTTACTATATTGTTTACCTTTTGCTTCTATCTTTCTTTGTGCTTGGTTTGTGTGAGTATACAGTTTGAAAGGCAATTCCTTCTGGGTTTAGGGATATTCCTTTCTGGTGCTAGTCTCCTACCCCTAGCCTACAGAAGGCAGGCTTGGGTAGTCATGGAACAGGCTCTATGGGATAGTTCATGACATATGTGGAGTTATCCAGTGAGGGTAGAACATATATCATAGTATATTCCTAGAAAGGAATTGATTTTATATGGTGTAATATGATTTTAGTGATGATTATCCAATAGTATGAAATGATATTTCCTTATATGGTTCTTGAATTGGTGAAATCATGACATGCTTTGTTTGTTTTCAATTTATATATTGTGATTTTATGAAATGTATATGGTATTGTTCAAAATTTGGATTATGGTTTTCATGATAGTGAATTAATGGTTGGATTTCAAAGATGCCTAGTTGATAATGACATGGTTTTTAACATTTACCCCAGTTAGCATAATCATTGAATTCTAGGTACCGAGGATATATGGGATGGTTATCCTCAATTACACTACAATGTAACCTGACCCACTCTTGATCCCCTATTTACCATGTATTATGACCTTTATCAAGTCCATTAAGGTATCCTATCTGGGTATCTAAGTGGTCCAATAAAATTGTTATTTGGTTATTTGTTTCTATGTTTTTTCGCGTTATAGGTGGTTTTTTTTGGACTTGGGGATTTCATCCAGTACCAAAAAACCATAAAGTGTATATTTTAAAATAATGAAAATTAAATAGAGATAAATCATGAATTGTAAATTGGAACACACTATACCTACCCAAAGACATTTTTTATGTAACAAAGAATAAAAAAATAATACATTCAATGTTAATGAAAATATTTTTAACTATGAAATTTATTTTTAAATCATTTTATAGAAGAAATACATGTAATTTTAATGATCCCTCATGATTTTTGTATCTCTTTTGAGAGTCACCCGTACCCAAAATGAATAATTATCATATAGGATCACTGTTTTTTGGTCCAGAACATTAATAAAATTCCAATAATATTTGATTCATCATGATCATTTATGATTTATCCTATTGTTAACATTTTAAACTCAACATTCCACTTATGATCTTATAATTCAGTAAAGAGGTATTCATCATTTTCTAATGAGGAATATATGAAGGTATTGAAATTTACTATGTTATTTCTATATAATAAATTAATGAATTTTACTAATTCAAAATAAAAAATATTAGCATTGGTCCTATGATGCAGAATGACATATAAACACTTCAACAATAAATATTTTAATGGATGAATGTATATAATTTAAATAGGGTCCTATAATTGGTCAAAAAAATATATGGAATTAATAAAATTACAATTTATGACAAATGTTTTGGGTTTTCCACTTCTATTTAATGTTATTAATTAAAACCCAAAATATATTTTCATTACAATTAATATAACACATTATTCATTAAATAATCTAGAAGTATTTTGATCAAATGCATCATGAAAACCTAGCTTAGTAGATTGATTGAGCTTGTAAACCATTATAAGAGACTTGTTTTAGTGGATTAAACACCTTTATAAATAAATATAATATATTTTTTAAATAAAAATTTATAAAATATTTATATTTATTATTTTTTAACTAAATATATAATGTTTCATAATGATGTTTTTGATTTTGATGACAAGTAATATGAGGAAATTATCCTTGAATCCCAATTATGTATATTATATAAATTATAAAAAATAATTAATTTAATATTAATATTGTTTAATTATTTTATTTTGAATTTGAAATATTGACTAAATGTTTACATTCTGGGATAATTATCCAATTGAAATTTTCATAAATACCATGTAACAATTAATATAAATCTATTTGAAATGGAAAATAACAAATCATGTTACCTCATATAAGAATATAAACATTTATATATTTTTTATTGTAATTCAATTATTATATCCCCACAATTTTGGGAATAGAAGTATAATAATTATTTTTATTAAATTTTGAAATTTTGAAGCTTATTGAAAATTTAGATTTATTATGTGTTTTTAATGATTCAAATAAATTTCTCATAAAATTTTCATGGCCATATATTTATTAGGTGTGCATTGATATCCTGACGGTGGAAGAAGATAAACGAAAATAGCTTTTTAAGAGTTGAGCAGAGATTCTATTTTGAAATTTTTGAATAACATTCATCCATATAAGAGTAAATATGTAATAGTCTCTTTTATATATAAATAAAATGCAGCTTTGTAAGAGTATACTTTTATATGTCGGTTATATAAAAAGATTTATAATCTGTTGTGGAAACTCAAGGATAAAATAAAGTTATTCCACATTAAAGTGTAAATTATTAAGTGAATATAAGAATAAACTAGGTTTCAGACTCACTATAAAAGAAAAACTCATTCCATTTCTAGTTGAATATGATGTTACCCCTTTCCACAAAAGTAAAGAATCGATCATTGGATGAAATAAAATGTAATTGAAATGGAATTTTAAGATTAAAAACATGATAAATAAGAGAAAATGAATCCTATATAAGAGTAACTTGGATTCATAATGGATTTCATAAAATTTTAAGATACTCATTTAATGAATTTTCCCAGCTATACTTGCATCAGAAAATAGAATTTACCATTTACATGAGGTATTTAAATTGTGAATAACAGGTGATAAATGGGATCTCAAACTATAGAGACCATATTAATTCCATGTGGATAACATGTAAGGACACATGAATGAAAATAAGATGCTTCATAAAACTTTCATAACCAAATTATAATAACCCATAATGAACATACAATTTAGAGAACAGTCTAGTTGATAAGTGAATTAGAAGGATTATTGGAGTTGAATCCCACATATAACCAAGGATTATTAATAAAAAAATTCATGGATTTTCACTAACTTGAATAATAACCAATAATGTACATACCTTTATGTGGGATGATCCCATACATTTGAGGGAAATTTTGATGTAGATAATTATAATTGGATTCCACATGGAATTCTATTTCATGTACCAAAACATGGGATGATATATTTTTAATTATTTTTATTAATTTTGTGTGTGGTGTATCATCTTCTCACCTATAATCACATTCTACCATGGATGGATGACCTATATTATTGATCGAGAGGGGAGGAATTAGTGTTTTATTTTTTGATTCCCTAAAATAATATTTTTATTTAGCTTATATTCACTCTAGTATATTTTAAGTAAATGTTTGACTATTTTTAAGAAATTATCGACTATTACTCATGTAATTTTACTTTAGTTATTTTTCTCAATAAAAAATTAATCATTTGTTGTGGTTATACAGTGTATCATGAAGTTGGGTGGTTATAGAGGTATTGGTATCATGACTATTGGTCATAAATAGTGGGGGAACAGACTCTTAAATGTCCGGTTAAGAGAATATGATAAGGGTTAATTCAATTGATTGATGGATGGATTCTAAGACTATTCTTCGAAGGATACAATGACTGGTGAACCTATCATTATATAATATTTGTTACTTAAATGATATACACAGTGAGGTATGACTCTATGTAATGATATTAAGACGATTCATTGAGTTTTGATTATATTTAAACTTGTTTTTAACCAAATAATTAACGAAATGAACTCAGAGAATGATCCTAGATTCATCAGATTTTATTTATTTTACATTTATTTAACTAAAATGAACCACTCAAACATAAAGTGACGTCATTAAATAAAAATTTTATTTTTACAAATTCCCATGAATTAAACCTCTTCATGATTTTTTATCTTAAAGAAATGTTAATAATTAATTAGGATAATTATTTTTTAGCTAGCTCCTTAAAATGCCATCCTCTTCTGAACTCCATAGCTAGGCACATATGAATATTAATTTAATATATAGATATCCCCTCTATAATTGGATATATGAAAATGTGATTTTATCATGGAGAAAGTAATATTTAACTCATTTTTTAATTCTCAGATTGTATATAACCCATTTATTCTTTTAATTTCTCTTGATTTTACCTTTTTTTCAAATAATCTAATCTTTCCATAATTAAATTTCATGTAAATAAATCATTGGAATGGATTGAGTATTAACTTGTCAAAGAAGATCCAATATTATTATAGGAATACCTAGTTGAAATAGTTTATAGATAAAATAAAAAATATAAACCCTCTATCCCTTGGTATACTCTCACTAGGTACTCACTTATTAGGTTTATATACCTCTCCATAAATGTTTATTTACCCTCCTCCCCCAGTTCTTTTTTATTAATCCTAAATATATATCTTGGCTTATGGATTCTCCCCATATAATTATATTATTATTTGGTTTTCTGGATGATATTTTCTTCCCCTCATTTTGATCCTTCTCATATTTATGGAATTATCTATTTTAATATTCCTATTAGTTCATATGTTCCCCAAATTTAGGACCCACCCAAGGTTTTAATTTTATTATTTTTCTAACACTATGTAGAATTTTCATGTCTTTTTCATCAAAAATCCCTCTCCTTTACTTCCTGTATGTATAATTTCAATTCCTTTTATCCCTTAGAGCTGAAGAATCACCTTCAGGTTCCTTGAGAAATATGGTTTTTGGATATGTTCTTCAATATGATGGGTTTAAGGGGGTGAGTTCTAGTTAGTACTCTAGTGGCGGTGGTAATGAATTTATTATGTACTTTAGTTTTGTTTCATTGTTTTGGTTTTGAAATCTATATTTTTTTAGGTTTCTTTCTGACCCCTCCACTATAGACTTCTTGTCATAGGGTTGGGTTTGTTATTTCTCTACATAGTTCTTTGGTCATTTTTCTCAATATATTAAAAATGTATTTATTATGTTTCTTGTTTTATGTGAAGTTATCTAGTGAGGGTAGAACATATATCATAGTAGATTCATATGAAATAATTTATTTTATTTTGTGGAATATGATTGTAGTGATTATTCTCCAATAGTAAGAAATGATCTTACCCTATATGGTTCTTGAGTTGGTGAAATCATGACATTATTTGTTTGTTTTCGGTCTATATATTGTGATTTTATTAAAATTATATGTTATTGTTCTAAATATGGATTCTGGTTCTCATGATAGTGAATTACTGGTCGGAGTTCAAATATAGCTAGATGATAATGATATGATTCTCAACGTTCACCTTAGTAAGAATAATCATTGAATTTATGGTACCGAGGATATGTGTGATGGTTATCCTTGATTATAGTACATTGTAACCTGTCCCACTCTTGATATCCTATTCCCATGTATGAATACTTTTATCAAGAACATTCAGGTATCCTATCATGGTATCTATGTGGTAAAATAACATTGATATTTAGTAATTTGTTTATATGTTTTCTTTGTCTTTATAGGAATTTTTTTTGGACTTGGGGATTTCATCCAGTTCCCAACAAACCATAAAGTGGATATTAAAAAATAATTAAAATTACATAGAGATAAATCAAGAATTGTAAATTGTAACACTCTCTACCTACTCAATAAATAAATTTATGCAATAAAGAATAAAAAAATAATACATTCAAAATTAATGAAAATATTTTTAACTATGAAAATAATTTTCTAAACCTATTATAGAAGAAATACATATAATTTTAATGATCCATGATGATTTTTTTATCTCTTTTGTGATTGAACCATACAAAAAATAAATCTTTATCATATAGAATCACTATGTTTTGGCTAAGAATTTTTAAAAAAATTCCACTAATATTTGATTCATCCTTATCATTTATGAATTCTATCATTGCTTTCATTTTAATCTCAAAATTCCACTTATGATGTTATAAATCATTAAAAATGTATAAATTATTTTCTAATGAGGAATATATTAAGGTATTTTCATTTTCTATGTTATTTATATGTAATAAATTATTGAAATTGACTAATTAAAAATAAAATTGTTATCATTGGTCCACTGAAGAAGATTCACATATAAATAATTTAACAATAAATCTTTAATTTATGAATGTATATAACATAAATAGGGTACTATAATTGGTCAGAGTAATATATCGAATCAATAAATGTAAAATTTATTCCATATTTTTGGGTTTTCCACTTCTATTTAATGTTATTAATGAAAACCCAAAATCAATTTTCATTACAAGTTATATAACATTTTTTTAATTAAATAATTTATAAGTATGTTGATCAAATGCATCAAGAAACCCTAGATTAGTTGATTGATTGAGCTGGTCAACCTTTGTAAAAGATATATTTGAGTCGATGAAACACCTTTATAAATTAATATAATGTATTATTAAAATACAAAATTATAATATTTTTAATTTTATTAATTTTTAACTAGATATATAATGTTTGATAATGACATTTTTGAATTTGATGACATGTAATATGAAGAAATTATATTTGAATCCCAATGATGTATATTCTATAAATCCTAAATTAAAATTAATTAAATATTAAGATTTTTTTTAATATTTTTTATTGAATTTTAATATTTTGACTAAAATTTTACATACTGGGATACTTAGCTAATTGACGTTTTCTTTAATTACCATGAACAATAAACATAAATATATTTGAAATGGAAAATATCAATTCATGTTACCATAGATAATAACACAAATATTAATATATTTTTCATATTAATTCATTTATTATATCCCCTTAATTTTGGTAACAGATGTACAATAATAAAAATTTTATTATATTTGGATATTTTTCAGCTTATTGAAAATTTGGACTTATTATGTGATTTTAATGATTTAAAAAACATTTCTCATTAAATTTCCATGGCCATATATTCATTAGGTGTGCTTCAATATCATGAAGGTGGATAAATATAATCTAAAATAATTATTTAATAGTCGAGTGGATATTCTATTTTGAAATTTTAGAATTCCTTTCATCCATATATAAGTAAATAGGGATTTATCTCTTTTATATATAAATTAAATCCATCTTTGTAAGTGTAAACTTTTATATGAAGGTTATATACAAGGATTTTTACTTTGTTGTGGAAACTCAAGGATAAAATATAGTTATTAAATATTAAAGTGGAAATTATAAAGTAAATATATGAATAATCAAGGTTTTAGTCGCATTATAAAATAAAACTTATTCCATATCTAGTTGACTAAGATATTTTCATTTTTCCCCAAAATTGAAGAATTTATCTTTGGAAGATATAACATGTAATTGAAATGGTTTTTTATGATTAAACACCTAATAAATAAGAGAAAATTAATCCTATATAATAGTAACATGGATTTATAATGGCCTGCATATAGTTTTTTAGATACCCATTTAATAACTTTTCACAACTATACTTGCATTAGAATATAGAATTTACCATCTACTCAAGGTATTTAAATTGTGAATAATTAGTGATAAATGTGATCTATATCTATAGAGATCATCTTAATCCCATGTAGTTTTCAAGGAAGGACACACAAATGAAAATAAGATGCTTTATTAGACATTCATTACCAAATTGTAATTACACATAATAAACCAACCATTTTTAGATAAATCTAGTTGATATGAAAAATTAGAAGGATTATGGGAATTGAATACCATATATAACCAATTATTAATGATAAAAAAAATTCTTTGATATTACACTAACTTGTCTAATAACCAAGCTTGTACCTACCTCTAAGTGGGATGATCACATACATTTGTGGGAGATTTTTAAGTAGATAATTATAAATGGATTTCTCAGGAAATTCCATTTCATGTACCGAAACATGGCGTGATATATTTTTAATTATTTTTATTAATTTTGTGTGTGATATATCATCTTTTCACTTGTAATCACTTCCATCTAAGGATGGATGACCTATATTATTGATCTAGTGGGGTGGAATTAGTGTTTTTTTTTGATAAAATAATATTTTTATTGCAGCTTATATTCACTCTCGTATATTTTATGAAATGTTTTGAGTATTGTTGAGAAATTATTGAAAATAACTCATGTCATTTCACTTTAGTTATTTATCTTAATATAATAGAATAATTATTCACCTTCTATGGTTATATAGTGTATCATGAATTTGGGTTATTATAGATGGATTGGTTTCATGACTATGGATCATAAATAGGGGGAATGAACTTCTACATTTTCAGTTAAGATAATATGATATGGGTTCATTCAATTGATTGAGGGATGGATTATAACACTATGCATCAGAGGATACAAGGACTCGTGAACTTGTGATTATATTATATTAGTTACTTAAATGAGATAAACAATGAGGTTTGACTATATGTAATGATATTGAGTTTATTCATTGAGTTTTTATTATATTTAAACTTTTTTTTAAGATAATAGTTTAGGAAATGAACTCAAGGACTAATCCAAGAATCATCACACTTTATTTATTTAAAACATTTTAGTAGTTTATTTTACTTTATGTAATTATAATTAACCACTAAAACATAATAAGACTTCATGAAATAAAAAATGAATTTTTAGAAATCACCATGAATTAAAACACTTAATGATTTTTTAACTAAAAAAATATCAATAATTAATTGGGATAATTATTGTCTAGCTATCTCCTTAAGAGACCATCCTTTCCTCAACTCCATAGATATACTCGTAAAAACTTTTAATTTAATATTTTTATACCCCTCTATAATTGAATATATGAAAATATGATTTTATCATTGAGGAACCAATATTTCACGGATTTTTTCATTGTGAAATTGTAAATAATTCATTTCTTCTTTTTATAGCTCTAGATTTTACTTTTATTTCAAATAATCAACACTCCTTAAAATGAAATTTCATGTAAATAAATCATAAGAATGGATTTACAATTAACTTGTGAAAGAAGATCTGAAATTATTCTAGGAATACCTAGTTGGAAGAGTTTATAGATAAAATAATATATATGATCCCTCAATCCCTTGGTATACTCTCACTAGGTACTCACTTCTTAGGGTTCTCCACCTCTCCTTAAATTTTTATTTACCCTCCTACATGAGTTCTTTTTTACTACACTTAAACACTTATCTATGCATATGGATCCCCCTATATATATAAGATTATTTAGTTCTATGTTTTATTTTTTCATCCCCTCATTTTGATCCGTCTCGTATTTATGGAATTATCCATTTTAACAATCCTGTTAGTTTATATGTTCCCTATATTTAAGACCCTTCCTTGGTTTTAATTTTTTGTTTTTCCTAACTCAATGTTTCATTTCCATGTTTTGGTCATCTGAAATCCCTCTCTTTTTGTGCCTCTATGTAGAAATTTTATGTATTTTATCCCATAGTGGTGAAGAATCACCTTTAGGTTCTTGAAAAATATGGATTATTGACAGGTTCTTTAATTTGATGGGATAATGGTGGTGAGTTCTAGTTATTACTCTAGTGGTGGTGGTAATGAATTTTTTTATGTACTATAGTTTCTTTGCATTGTTTTTGTTTGAGAATCAATATTTTTTTAGGTTTCTTTCTGACCCATTCCCTGAGGTCTTCTTGTCACAGGGTAGAGGTTTTTATTTCTCTACATAGGTCTTTGTTCATTTTATCCCAATATATTCAACATGTAGTTATTATGAATCTTCAATTATGTGGTCTTATCTAGTGAGTGTTGCACGTATATCATAGTCGATAATTTGAAAAGAATTGAATTTATGTGGTGGAATATAATTGTAGTGATGATGCTCCGATAGTCGGAAATGATCTTGTCATAGATAGTTCTTGACTTAGTGAAATCATGAAATGCTTGGTTTGTTTTTAATCTATTAATTTTGATTTTATGATCTTTAAATGTTATTTTTCTAAATTTGGATTCTGGTTATCATGATAGTTAATTAGTGGTTGGAGTTCCGTAATGGCTAGATTAAAATTATATGTTTCTCAACATTCACCTTAGTTAGCATAATCATTTAATTTCAGCTACTGAGGATATGTGTGATGGTTATCCTCAATTACACTACAATGTAACCTAACCCACTCTTGATATTTTATTTCCCATGTATGAAGACTTTTATCAAGACCATTTAGGTATCCTATCGTGGTATCTATGTGGTCCAATGAAATTAATATTTGGTTATTTTTTCCATATTTTTTTGATGAATAGGTAGTTTTTGATTGGACATGGGGATTTAATCCAGTTCACAACAAACCATAAAGTGGATATTTGAATATAATGAAAATTAAATAGAGATTAATCATGCATTGAAAATGGGAACTCTCACTACCTACTCAAAAAAAATTTTGTATGCAATAAATAATAACAAAATAATACATTAAAAATTAATTAAAATATTTTTAACAGTGAAAATTATTTTTAAATCCCAGTATAGAAGAAATACGTATAATTTTAATGATCCCTCATGATTTTTGTATCTCTTTTGAGAGTCACCCATACCCAAAATAAATCTTTATCGTATTAAATCACATGTTTTTTGTCAAGAATTTTTAATAAAATTCCACAAATATTTGATTCATCGTGATCATTTATGAATTCTATTATTATTAACAATTTAAACTCAACATTACACTTATGATATTATAAATAATTAAAAAAAATTACATTATTTTCTAATGAGGAATATAAGATGGTATTGTAATTTACTAAGATATTTCTATATAATAAATTATTTAAATATACTAGTTTAAAATATAAAATATTAGCAGTTGTCTCATAAATAAGAATGACATATTCATAGTTCAAGAATAAACATTTTAATTGATGAATGTATATAATTTAAATATGGTCCTATAATTGGTAAATGTAATAAATGGAATCAATAAAAGAGCAATTTATTCCATATTTCATGGTTTCCCACTTCTATTTAATGTTATTAATGAAAACCCAAAATCTATTTTCATTGAAAGTTATATAACACTATATTTATTAAATAATATATAAGTATATAGATCAAATTAACCAAAAAGGACAAGCTTAGTTGATTGATTGATATTTTAAACTTTTATAAAAGTCATTTTTCAGTGGATGAAACACCTTTATAAATAAATATAATGTATTATTTAAAAAAAATTATAATATAATTATATTTATTAGATATATAATGTTTCATAATGATGATTTTGAATTTGATGAAAAGTAATATGAGGAAATTCTATTTTAATACCAATGATGTATATTCTATAAATCCTAAATTGAAATTAATTAAATATTATGATTTTTTAAATATTTTATATGGAATTTTAAATTTTTGACTGAATGTTTACATACTATGATAATTAGATAATTGATGTTTGATTAAATACCACATAACAATGAACATAAATATATTTTAATTGGAAAATATAAACACATGTTGCCTCATAAAAGAATAATAATATTAATATTTTTTTCATTGTAATTCATTGATTTTATCCCCACACTTTTGGTAAAAGATGTACAATAAGAAAAATTTTATTATATTTGGGTATTTTTTAGCTTATGGAAAATTTGGAATTTTAATGTGATTTTTGTAACACCCCAAGCTTCCATGGTATGATTCTCCTTGAATAATACAGTAGTGTGTGTTGTATGCAAATGTTGAGATTCTAACACACTACGACCAATCAAAGTAACCGTTATGAATAGTAATACCAAATTTTTGAAATTTTATAAATTTTATTATTCAAAATGGACTCCATTTTTGGATTTTGAATATCGAAATTAGCTTAGAGTTAATTTTTGGTACTTTTCGGATAAATTTCATATTTTTATGAATAGTGAAAGTTACTAAATTTTAATTAAAAATAACTTTTTGAATCGAAATAATTAATAGTGATAAATTATGAATTTGAGTGATTTTAGAGTATAAATAGATTATATTATTACTATTTGATCCATTGTTGGTCATTGGACTTAATTTCAAATTTAAACTGGACATAAGCAAGTGCCAATATTTTGACAGTTATTATTGTTTAAAAACACGCTTTTTGTTTTAACAACGGAAATTAATTTTAAATTAATTTCTCCCACTTCTGTGTTTTGAATTTAGGAAAATGGATTGCATATTTAGAATCATGAGTTCCAAATTGTGTAAATAGGTAACTTTTATTTTTAGTCATTCTGAATAATTACACTGGTAAATATTTTATTCACCATGGTTGAAGGGTAAATCGGGTATATAAGGGTAAAAAATAATATTATAATAATAATAAAATACCCAAAAACGTGTCCTAACCCTATTGGTTGATACATATCTGACCATGGGAATCTTTTGGTCTATTTTTGGACTCTATGGGGCCACTTGTATGTGATAAGGACACTTTATATTAATTAAGTTAAGTAAATGTAAAAATGACATAAGCATATATCATTTAGAAAAACAATTTTTACAGAGGGTAATATATGTTATATTTTCGATTATAAATATTAATTATAAATATAAATATATTTTCTACATAATGGTATTTTATTTATAATTTTTATACACTAAATAATTAAATATATTTATGACACAATAATGATGCAGTATTTTCCTTATTAATTAAAGAATCAAATAATTGGTATTATAAATGTTAAAAGAAATATAATTTGAAAGTTATTATGACATCCACTAATTTTACTAGTTACTATGACTTGTTAGGTTTTCTTGAATTAATTTTTTTCGAATTAATAATGTTGTTAAGAATGTAACAAAAATAAATTATTGAATAGTGTCAAAATTTACATAAATGAGTTTTTAAAACAAATAATATATTATTAATTGATATTCTATTCCTAAAAATCTAAACTTTGGACAAAGAACTTATATAATGATATTTGTATCATTAGTGGACCACTTGGTGGTCTCTTGGATGTTTATTGTATGTTTATTAACTATATAATATAAAAATACAAAAAGACATGGTAAATGTCAAACTATTTAACTAAGAGTTAAATCAAAAAGATAAAGTTAATATAGTAACCAAAACCTGTCTAAAACCAATTGGTTGAATAGATTTCGACCAATACCAACCTTAACCTTTAAATAATCCACTTTGGAGCCATTATAAATCGAATATGAATTTATTATAAAATAATATTTCTAGCTTTTCCTAAGGTTCCCCTCACACCTCTTATAAAAGGGCAATCACCCTTCTCACTAATTCACACATTCAAAGCCTTTTGTATAGTACAAAACCTACAAAAATACTCTCTCAAATTCCCTCACTTCAACATAGAGGCCTTATTTTGATGATAAAGCCAAATTAAGGATCCCTTTTGATCAAATAAAAAGGAAGAACCTGAAGAAGAAGTAATGTTTTCACCACCCTCTTTAAAGTTAATTTCTTCTTCAACATCGTCTTTCTTAGTTATTTCCATTATAAAATAATAACTCAAGTATATTATATATACCAGGATGTTATTATAAATATGTTACAACCATATTCAGTATTATATCCATTCTTTGAATGACATTTCACCATACGTGCGTACGTTCGGCTTACCGTCTCCACGTAAGGGTGCAATTGTTATTCAAAATATAATTATTTGAATGGTTATGATAATGATGTGTAATTGATGTAAATAATAAATATAACAGGATAATTATTATGTATATAAGATATATCATCCAATTATATACGATTTTAATATCAAATGAATGATATTGTCTCTCGTGAGTACGAACTACCGTCTCCACGAACATGATAAGATTCATTCCCCATCATATCCATTCAACACTAATTCTAATTTGATGATTAAAGATAATGTTTAAGGACTTGATATAATTTTGTATATTAATAAAAAACAACATGTCCACAATGTAGGATCGAAATATAATATGAGATGCTCAATATACAAGAGGGGGGGTGAATTGTATACTTTAAAAATTCCTTTGGAACCTTTAAAGTTAGTTATGAACAACTAAAGTTTCCTTAAGAAAAGGAAAGGACTAAGTTTAACAAAGTTAAACTAAGTAGATTCACAACACCTCTAACACCGAACTAAAATTGGAAAGAGATTCCAAAAGCAGATTCCGGAAATATGGTTCCGGAAATTGAAACTTAACAAAAGTTACAATATAAGATTCTACCTTAAAGCGTATAGAATCTAAACTAATCAGAATAAGTAAGGAAGTATAAGAAAGTTATACTTTCCTTAAGATACAAATTGCAGCGGAATAAAGACAAGTATTAAAACTACTAGTAACAAGATAATAGTCTTTTAACCCAAAGAGAAGGGTATCCAACAACCTTGGATAAAGGTCCCTTGATTTATACTTTCAAGCAAGTCTGTCTTACCCACAGCAGGGTAAGCCCTCGATTCGAAGATCGGTGTCTCTGTCTTGCTATCCCTGCAAGCCCTCAACTTCAAGGTAGTTGGAAACCTCTGTCTTTCTCAGCAAGAAAGCCCTCGATCTTTAAGGTAGTCGGCACCTCTGTCTTCCTATCCCCGGAAGCCCTCGAATGTAATCACCAACATTCGGAGTCGCACGAAGCTTTGAGAGTTAATAAGAGACTCTCTCTCTAGAAATCACTTCAACAACATGTAAGCACTTTATCAACAATCGGCATATGCATCAACAGCGAGCTCTTTCAAATGAGCTCCTATTTATAGGTAAGGTCGGCTCCTCTCCAACTGTCATATTTTCCTTAAAGTTCGGAGGGACCTGTACACGTGTCACTTAGACAACGGTTAGTTTATAACAAAATGGACGACATCGTTTTATAACAAAACAAGTGTAACAGAAAGTACGACATCATTTTAAACTCTAACATAAAAGTTCGGAATAGAAATTTCGGAGTGAATAAATTTAGAGTGTATAAAACAATGATAATCAGATTCTGTTTAATAGGAGAATTCGGAATGAGAATTCGGAGTAGGAATTCGGAATAGGAATTCGTCATCAGAAATCGTAATGAGAATTCATCATTAGAATTCGTAATGAGAATTCGTCATCAGAATTCGTAATGAGAATTCGTCAACAGAATTCGTAATGAGAATTCGTCATCAGAATTCGTAATGAGAATTCTTTATCAGAATTCGTAATGAGAATTCGGAATGAGATTTCTTCATTAGAATTCATAATGAGAATTCTTCTTCAGAATTCGTAATGAGAATTCGGAATGGGATTTCTTCATTAGAATTCGTAATGAGAATTCTTCTTCAGAATTCGTATCCTGAATCTGGAATAGAACTTAGTCAGAATTCATATCCGGAATTCGGAATGAAAATTCCTTATAGTTCTTGTCCAGAATCTGAATACTAAACAGAATGCTTTATATCTAAGTTTTAATGATTCCGAGAAAATGAATCCGAAACTCATACTTAAGAAAAATATGAATGAAAATATGATAAGGATAATTTTTCTTATAAAAGCGATTTTCCTTAAGAAAGCAATTTTCCTTATAAAAGCAATTTTCCTTAAGAAAGCATTTTTCCTTATAAAAGCGATTTTTCTTTAAGAAAGCATTTTTCCTTATAAAAGCGATTTTCCTTAAGAAATCATTTTTCCTTAAAGATAAGGTGTTTGTGATTTTCAAAACAAGAAGGAATGGAAAAGTCATAAGGAAAACCTTATTGACTCAACAATCTCCCCCTTTTTGGAAAGCACAAACATCCTTACGAAAAAGCTATTCTAAGAAAGAAACACATTAAAGCTTATCTCCCTTGGTTTAAAAAATATAGATGAATACGACTAACTCCCCCTTAGGCTTTGAAACTCTAAGGATCGTATTCATATTTCCGGAGTGATGTTTCTTTAAGAAAAACTCCCCCTTAAACAAACTCTTATTAGAGTTCTATTTCCTTGGGTATTTTTCTTTCTCCCCCTTTGATAAGCACTTATTAGATTTCCTCTTTTTCTTAAGGATCTTTTCCTTCTCCCCCTTTGTGATTTTCAAAAAGAATTGGAGGGAATGGAAAAAAATAACAAAGTACCTGAAAGATTAGTAATGAAAACAATAGAAACAACAAGCACGATTCTCATTAGATTTGAAATGTCAGCAACAAAAGAAATACAACAAAAAGATCGGATTGGTCATTTCGGATCTTTCTCCTTCGACATTAGCCCTTTAAGAATCGTCTTGATCTTTTTGAGGTCCTTATGATCTTCCTCTACTTGCTTCTCTAAGACGACTATTCTTGCTGACTGAGCTTCAATTACTTCTTCCTGAGCCTTCAACTTTTCTTCCTGGGCTTTCATCTTCTCTTCCTGAGTCTTCATTCTTTCTAGAAAATCGATCTGATGATCCCTTTCAAATTTCCAACTTTGATTAACGGAGTTGAGCTTTCCATTCAGATCTCTCACTTCCTGAATCCGAATGTTCTTTTCCTCTGTCAATTTCTCTTCTAATGATGCAGTCAGCTTATGAAACTTCTTGTCCTCGGTTTCAAATGCATCCTTAAAATTATCCTGAAACTCATCCAGCAACCTCATCTCTTCCACAGTTTTCTTAGACCAGCTTGTCATCCTCTTGCAAGATCTTTTTTGTGCTTCGTAACCAACGAAGAAAGTTTTGAACTGAGCTTCAATCTCTACACACTTATCCATTACCATGGATACGGAGTCGGTTTTCTGATTCAGCGCATGTTGAAGCATCTGGCATCTAGAGTCAATACTGGAGAATGTTGGAATGGTTCCCACCAACTTCTTCAAGGATTGAACAACAAAATCGTGCCCCAACGATGATGACTCCGAATCTGAAATCTTGCTAGGAGAATTTTCTTCCTCAATAAGCTCCAACTTTCTCTTCGAAGAACTACCAGCTTTCTTCCTCATACTCTTTTCTGAACTCGGGGTATCAGAAAGAATTTGTTTCCCCTTATCTTTTTCCGGAATAGAAACCTGTTCCGGAGATTTCTTCTCGCTATCAGACACTTGAACAACCAAATCTTCCTCATCAGCAACTTCTACATTTTCCTTCTGAGCAGCATCAAGTAAAAGATGTTCTTCTTCTCTCAGACAAGAAACTTCTTCTTCGCCTTTCTCTTCTTCCATATTCGGAGTGACAAGCTTTGAAGATTGAGCTTCAGATGTTCAGAGCGACAAGTGTTCCGAAGGAGTTCCTTTATATTCATCTACTTGTTTGAGCACATCTCCTGTCTCACCACTTCCTTCAGCAGCTTCTTCAACTTCTTCCACTTGCTCTACTTCCTCAGTAGCGACAGCCTCTTCCGGAGTAACAAGATTTCTTCCTGGAGTCTAAGGTAGAGATTCCAGAGAGAAAGATCTCGGAACGGGAATGGTTGCTGAAACCATTTCGTTGAACTTTAACAAGGCCTGAGCTACCTCAGCCTCAGACATTTTCTTCTTCAGTTTCTTTTCCTTTGCTTGTTTCTCGAGCTCATCAGCAGGCTTTTCTTTCAAAGCTTTAGCCTCTGCAGGATCCAATCCGAACTGCGGATCTCCTTCCTTCCTCTTCTCTTTATCAGCTCTCCACTTTGCTGCAACCTCATCAGTATAGGTTTTCTTCTTCTTAGACTTAGGAGGTGCGGAGTGGACTTCCTTAGACTTAGGTTCCTCAGCTTCGACTACCACTTCTTTCAGCTTCCTCTTCCTTACCGGCTTGGATGATTCCGGATCAGCCACTTTCGGAGTCACTTCTGCTTGAGGAGGTAGTTCAATAAACTTCCCTGACTCCTTGTCAAAAGCTATATTCATCCTTTTAAGAGTGGCATCACTAAGCAGCATAATCTTACAAACTTTTGGCTTAGAACTGCAAGCCACCTTGAAGGATTCTAGGCACCGAACTATGAGCTTTGAAAATATTGTCGGGTACATCACAATCTGAGCTCTCAGATTCCCCTTCTTCAAATTTTCAATATTAAGAAGAATATGCTTCATCAGGTTGAACTTCCTTAGATTTATCAGGAAATCTAAGATATATATCTCACTTTTCTTCAAGCTGTCCTTGTCTCCTTTTCTCGGTACGATAAGCCCTTGCACCCATAACTCCAGAATCCGGAAGTTTGTAGAAAGACTTGATATTTTCGGAGCCTTGTCATCATTCAATCCGAGAATTTCTAATGCCTTTTCCTTGTTGAAGCTACCCAAAGAGTCTGGCAATACGTGGGAAATAAACTCAGCTTCCCCTTCATAACTCAGCCCTACCAAGCTTGCAGCCTTGGTGTAAGAAAGCTTATATGTCTTGCCATACGATTTGAAAGAAAATTTTTCTCTATTATCTTCCTCGAAGAAAGCAACCGACTCATAAAACTCAACAAGCAAGTCAGAGTAGACTTCATCTTGGTTGCCGGTTTTTGATACCGCAATACCTTCCCAGCCATTCAGCTTGATATTCTTTGAAATAATAGAATCGTAGTTGCTGAAGAAATTCGGATGAACTAACCTCTCTCTGTAGACTAGCCACTGAGAAATGGGCTTGGTTGAAGACATTTCTTGAGAAGCTAACTCTGCAGACATTCGGATTAGAAGTCCTCTGAGATATTCGGAACAGAGAAGACTGAAGTTCGGAACTGAGAAAACTGTGGTTCGGAACGACCATAAATCGGAGAGTCAGAGCTTCAGCACGCAAAAGCTTGAAATCGATGTGGGACGAGAAAATAGGGTCCCCTTTATATAGGCAATGGAATGACGGTTCAACTTCCTCGGTTGATCTAACGGTTTAGAACGATCTGAGATCAGATCTAACGGTTGAAATCTTGAATCCGATCTTTTTGAGGTTTTATTAAAGTAAAGAATTAAGAAATCCAAAAACCAAAAACAAACTATAAGAAATTGCCAGCAAGTAAAATATGATTACGAAAACTTCAGTAAGCAAATCATACCTTTCGGATTAGCTTAGGAAAGTTATTCGTAATGGGTAATATAAAGATGACTACAAAAAGCTCAATACGAAAAAGTAAATACGAAAAGTCAATACGAAAAACTCAATACGAAAAACTCAATACGAAAAAGTAAATACGAAAACTTGTTATGGAAGATTCAGTACGAAAGTTCCGTTATGAAAATACCAGTACGAAAGTTTTCCATTCCGGAAATTTTCAATACAAATACTTCCATTCCAGAAGTATTCTGTGCGAAAACATCCTTTCTGGAAAATTGTTGTTCCGGAAATTCCATTCCGGAAATTTTCGTTCCGAAAAGTTTGAAATTTTTTTTTGAAAAACTTTGTTAAATAAACAATCAAATGTACTCCCCCTATGAAAAGGATTTTATTACTGTAAGGAGACTTTTTCAACAGAAAGTTAATTAAGGAAGATTACCTTACGGTTATCATTCCTAACTTTTGTTTAATATATTCAAATCTATCAGAAGGCAAGGATTTTGTGAAAATGTCAGCAAGTTGATCTTGCGTTCCGATAAACTGAAGAATAATATCTCCTTTGAGTGTGTGATCCCTAAGAAAGTGATGCCTAATATCTATGTGTTTTGCACGAGAGTGATGTGCAGGGTTTTTACTTAGGGCAGTGGCACTTGTGTTATCACACAAAATTTGAGTTTTAGTAAAACTCAAGCCATAGTCTGTGAGTGTGTGTTGCATCCACAACACTTGTGCACAACAACTTCCAGCTGCTACATATTCAGCTTCAGCAGTGGAGAGTGCAACAGAATGTTGCTTCTTGCATGACCAAGAAACTAATGAATCTCCTAAGAAATGACATGTTCCGGATGTACTTTTCCTATCCATTCTACATCCACCAAAGTCAGCATCAGAAAATCTTTTTAGAACAAAATCATTTCCAGAAGTATAAAATGATCCTAGATCCATGGTTCCCTTAAGGTAGCGAAAAATACTTTTTACTGCCTTTAAGTGAGATTCCTTAGGATTGGATTGATATCTTGCACATAAGCATACAGAAAACATTAAGTCTGGTCGACTAGCTGTTAAGTAAAGTAAACTTCCAATCATACCTCTAAAAGATGTTTGATCTACTGGTTTCCCAGCTTCATCAAGATCTAGAGAGTTTGAGGTACCAATGGGAGTACTTATACTCTTAGTGTTGTCATAACCATACTTTTTAAGAATATCTTTAATATACTTATGTTGAGATATGTAGGTTCCTTCTGGTTTTTGAGAAATTTGAAAACCAAGGAAAAATTTTAACTCACCCATCATACTCATTTCAAACTCAGATTTCATTAGACTAGCAAAAGAGTCAGTCAAAGATTGCTGAGTTGAACCAAATATAATGACATCAACATAAATTTGAACAATCAAAACATTTTTCTTATCTTTCTTTATAAAAAGGGTTGGATCTGCATTTCCCTTAACATAGTTATTTTGAAGCAAAAATCCAGTAAGTCTATCATACCATGCTCGTGGGGCTTGTTTAAGGCCATACAAAGCTTTGGTAAGTCTAAAAACATGATCTGGATATTTTGTATCTTCAAAGCCAGGAGGTTGTTCAACAAAAACTTCCTCTTGAACATAACCGTTAAGAAAAGCACATTTCACATCCATTTGGAAAAGTTTGAAATTAAAGAATGCTGCAAAGGCAAGTAGAATACGGATAGATTCAAGTCTAGCTACTGGAGCATAGGTTTCTTCATAGTCTATTCCTTCTTGCTGATTATAGCCTTTAGCAACAAGTCTAGCTTTATTTCTAACAATGACTCCATTTTCATCACATTTATTTCTGAAAACCCATTTTACTCCAATAACAGAAGTTTCCTTAGGTCTTTCAACCAAGGTCCAGACTTTATTCCTTTCGAATTCATTTAGTTCATCTTGCATTGCTTTGATCCAATCATCATCTCCTAAAGCTTCATCAGTGCTTTTAGGCTCTAATTGGGAAAGAAATGCTAGATGTTCTACTTCATTTCTTAAGGAACTTCTAGTCCTTACAGGTTGATTTACATCACCAATGATACTATCACTGGGATGATTCTTAAGAAACACCTGATTTGGGTTTTGTAAAACCTGTTCATCAACATAGGGTAGAAAGTCTTCTGGGGTAAATGTTTCAGAAGTATCTTCTAGAACAATTTCCTTATCAGAAGGTTCTTCTATCAACGGTTGATAATCAGTTTTTGAAAACACATCCGAGGATGTAGGTTGGGAGGTTTTAAAAACAAAAGGGCCTGATTCATCAAATTTTACATGTACTGTTTCCTCAACAGTACAAGTATTTTTATTAAAAACTCTATAAGCCTTAGAGGTTGTGGAATAACCTAAGAAAATTCCTTCATCAGACTTTGGTGCGAATTTATGTAAGTTATCTTTAGTATTCAAAATGAATACTTTGCAACCAAAAACCTTGAAGTAGGAAAGTCTTGGTTTTCTACCATTCCATAACTCATAAGGAGTTTTATTAAGAAAAGGTCTAATCAAAACTCGATTTATAGTATAACAAGCAGTACTTACAGCTTCAGCCCAGAAATGTCTAGCAATAGAATATTCACTCAACATGGTTCTAGTTATCTCTTGAAGAATTCTATTTTTCTTTCAACTACACCATTCTGTTGAGGAGTTCTAGGTGCTGAAAAGTTGTGAGTAATACCTTTCTTACTACAAAAAATTTCAAAATCAGAATTTTGAAATTCTCCTCCATGATCACTATGAATAGTTTTCAATGGATGGTTTTTCTCATTTTTAACTTGGGCTCTAAAACTTTTGAAATAAGAAAAAGCTTCAGATTTCCTTGCTAGAAAATAGACCCATGTAAATCTAGTGTAATCATCAACAAGAACAAACACATAGTATTTGCCTCCAATGCTTCCAGTTTGTGTTGGACCAAAAAGATCCATGTGCACTAACTGTAATGCATCGGTTGTTGAGACTTCACCGATTGACTTAAAACTAGATTTATGTTGCTTGCCATATTGACAAGGATCACAAACTTTAGAAGAATCAAATCTAAGCTCCGGTAGATCCTTAACAAGTTTCTACTTAGAGAGTTTACATAGGTTCCTAAGATTACAGTGTCCTAATCTTCTATGCCATAACCAAGAATGATCTTCCATTGCACTTAGGCAAGGTAAATCTTGGCTTCTTAGGTCTTCTAAGTTTAAGGTGTAAACATTCTCTTGCCTATTGGCTGAGAGAATAAATTCTTCCTTGGAATTGTGAACTAAGCATTTATCATTCCTAAAATTCACAAGGTAACCTTCAACACATAACTGACTTATGCTAATGAGGTTGTGCTTAAGACCTTTAACAAAAAGAACATTTGAAATCAAAGTTTTACCTAAAAGAACAATATTACCAATACCAACAATCTCTCCCTTAGCAGTGTCTCCGAAAGTTACCTTTCCTCCTTTTGTTTTGATAATCTTTTCAAAAAAGCTTTTGTTACCAGTCATGTGCCGGGAACATCCACTATCCATGTACCAAATATTGTTGCTGGTATTTTCTTTATTTTCCTGAAATTAAGAACAAAGTTAGATTTTCGGAATCCAAACTTGTTTGGATCCGAGATTTCCAGACAATAAAATTTTAGGTATCCACATTTTCTTAGAAAAGTAAGCTTTATGAAAACCTAAGGATTGGGTTTTGTTTAAGGAACAACTTCTTGCCCAGTGACCACCACATTGACATTTAGTGCAAAATGGGGCACTTTGAGGAACAAAATAATTGTTACTGAAAACTGGTTTTGCATGGGTATAACCAAATCCGGATTTATTTCTTAAAGGTCGTATTTGAGAATACATCTTATCAAAATTTTCCTTACCATGGGTAAAGTTTGATAAACACTTCTTTAAGGAAAAAAATTCGGACTTGAGTTTTACAACCAAGTTTTTATCCTCAAAATCATTAGTTTTTGAACTAGAGTGAGGCTCGAAAACATTTTTATTAGAAATTACTTTTTCTAATTCTTTAGAAAGTTTATTCTTCTCAGAACTTACTTCCTCAAGATTTTTTGATATACTTTCAAAATCAGCATTTTTCTTATCAAGATCTTTAGAAAGATCTGATATCTCTTTAGTAAGAATAGAATTCCTAGAATTTGCCTTATCAAGTTTCTTGTTGAGTTTGGAATTCTCAATCTCAAGAAGTTCAGCAAACCTAGAGACTTCTTCATAAGTAGGTAAAGTATTTTCCTCATCAGAAGATGATTCTTCATCAGAAGAGTTATAATACTTACTATCATTAGGATTTAAAGAAACATTGGTCAATGATTCAGCATTTCGTACCTTAGCCATGAGACAATGATTATCAAAAGGTAATCTGGCTATAAGACCATGATTTTTCTGTCCTGAAGATTCATATTCAGAAGATTCATCTGAAGAGTCACCACCACTGGTACTCCAGGTGTCATTAGCGTTCAGAACTTTCTTAGCTTTAGCTTTGTAATACTTCTTCCTGTTCTTTTCTGAATGTCTTTCCTTCCTTTCTTTCTTTCTGAGCATAGGGCAATCAGGTCTAATATGTCCAGCTCTTTTACATTCATAACAAGTTACTTCTCCATCTTTCTTATCTTTCCTGTCCTTCTTCTTATACTTGGATTGAAAGTTTCTTTGCCCAGCTATCTTGTTCATCCTTCGAGCAAGATTGGCTAATTCATTTTCTGAAACTTCACTCTCACTAGATTCGGATTGGAAAATGACTTTCTTCGATTTGGATCTGGTTACTCTCTCAGGAGTCTTAGCTTTCATCTGATTCGAAGTTGTAGTAAAAGCAACAGTACCATTTCCATTCTTCTTCTTGATGTTGTCAGCATCTCTCTTCATTCTGGTCTCATGTTGTAGAAGAGTTCCAAATAATTCATCAAGAGTAATTTGAGTGACCTTCCTGTTCTCATCTATAGCTGTTCTCTTGGATTCCCACTCATTGGGCATAATGTCAATTATCTTGTCCACAAGAGCTTCATCATCTAAACCTTTCTCTCCCATAGATTGTAGACTGTTGACAATTGTCATAAATCTTTGTTGAACTTTACAGATAGGTTCTCCATAAGGAAAATTGAAGCCATGATATTCAGCTCTAAGCATAGCTCTCCTAGTCTCAATCACCTTAGAAGTCCCAAAGTGTGTAACCTCTAATTTCTTCCATATACAGTTAGTTGCTTCACAAGAAGAAATTTGGCTATATATATTTCTAGTCATTGAACATAATAAAGTATTGCGTACCTTATAATTGAGTTGATATTCTTTCTTTTCCTGGTTAGTAAAGGTTCTGACTTCCTTGTCAGGAATTTTATAATCACCAGTAAGCATCACAAAGTTGTCTACTCCAGTATTGATATCAAAAGTCTTCATACGATATCTCCAGTATTCATAGTCATTACCATCGAAGATTGGTGGCCTTGTAGGATTCAGATTGTCAATCGAACCAACATTAATTCCTGCCATACTAAAAATAACTTTGCACACAAACTAGTTAGTTGCAAAAGTTCGTAATCAAAAAGTTCGGAATGAGAAAAGTTCGGAATGGAAAAGTGAGCAAGAAAAACTTGTATGTGAGTACAAGTATTTCAGTAACCTTGGCTCTGATACCAAATGTAAGAATGGTATAGAGTAAGAGGTTTCCAACCTCTGATACCAATTGTAGGATCGAAATATAATATGAGATGCTCAATATACAAGAGGGGGGGTGAATTGTATACTTTAAAAATTCCTTTGGAACCTTTAAAGTTAGTTATGAACAACTAAAGTTTCCTTAAGAAAAGGAAAGGACTAAGTTTAACAAAGTTAAACTAAGTAGATTCACAACACCTCTAACACCGAACTAAACTTGGAAATAGATTCCAAAAGCAGATTCCGGAAATATGGTTCCGGAAATTGAAACTTAACAAAAGTTACAATATAAGATTCTACCTTAAAGCGTATAGAATCTAAACTAATCAGAGTAAGTAAGGAAGTATAAGAATGTTATACTTTCCTTAAGATACAAATTGCAGCGGAATAAAGACAAGTAGTAAAACTACTAGTAACAAGATAATAGTCTTTTAACCCAAAGAGAAGGGTATCCAACAACCTTGGATAAAGGTCCCTTGATTTATACTTTCAAGCAAGTCTGTCTTACCCACACCAGGGTAAGCCCTTGATACGAAGATCGGTGTCTCTGTCTTGATATCCCTGCAAGCCCTCAACTTCAAGGTAGTTGGCAACCTCTGTCTTTATCAGCAAGAAAGCCCTCGATCTTTAAGGTAGTCGGCACCTCTGTCTTCCTATCCCCGGAAGCCCTCGAATGTAATCACCAACATTCGGAGTCGCACGAAGCTTTGAGAGTTAATAAGAGACTCTCTCTCTAGAAATCACTTCAACAGCATGTAAGCACTTTATCAACAATCGGCATATGCATCAACAGCGAGATCTTTCAAATGAGCTTGTATTTATAGGTAAGGTCGGCTCCTCTCCAACGGTCATATTTTCCTTAAAGTTCGGAGGGACCTGTACACGTGTCACTTAGACAACGGTTAGTTTATAACAAAATGGACGACATCGTTTTATAACAAAACAAGTGTAACAGAAAGTACGACATCGTTTTAAACTCTAACATAAAAGTTCGGAATAGAAATTTCGGAGTGAATAAATTCAGAGTGTATAAAACAATGATAATCAGATTCTGTTTAATAGGAGAATTCGGAATGAGAATTCGGAGTAGGAATTCGGAATAGGAATTCGTCATCAGAAATCGTAATGAGAATTCATCATTAGAATTCGTAATGAGAATTCGTCATCAGAATTCGTAATGAGAATTCGTCAACAGAATTCGTAATGAGAATTCTTCATCGGAATTCGTAATGAGAATTCTTTATCAGAATTCGTAATGAGAATTCGGAATGAGATTTCTTCATTAGAATTCATAATGAGAATTCTTCTTCAGAATTCGTAATGAGAATTCGGAATGGGATTTCATCATTAGAATTCGTAATGAGAATTCTTCTTCAGAATTCGTATCCTGAATATGGAATAGAACTTAGTCAGAATTCATATCCGGAATTCGGAATGAAACTTCCTTATAGTTCTTGTCCAGAATCTGAATACTAAACAGAATGCTTTATATCTAAGTTTTAATGATTCCGAGAAAATGAATCCGAAACTCATACTTAAGAAAAATATGAATGAAAATATGATAAGGATAATTTTTCTTATAAATGCGATTTTCCTTAAGAAAGCAATTTTCCTTATAAAAGCAATTTTCCTTAAGAAAGCAATTTTCCTTATAAAAGCTATTTTCCTTAAGAAAGCATTTTTCCTTATAAAAGCGATTTTCCTTAAGAAATCATTTTTCCTTAAAGATAAGGTGTTTGTGATTTTCAAAACAAGAAGGAATGGAAAAGTCATAAGGAAAACCTTATTGACTCAACACACAACAAACACGACTTCTGTAACAAAACATGTAAAATAAAACGAGTAAGTTAGCACCCGAAACGACGATAATACTAAGATATTATTAACAAAGAAATGTTAAAAGATCATATATGATATCATATTAATGTATATGATTCTTGTATAATTTAATAACAATTATTTCACCATTATACAGGAGTTTAACCTACCCTCAACCAAGGAAAAATACAAGGTAAGGGTTTATTTCACAATCTCTTCATTATTCGAGGTTGTTTATACGTAATTATCTACTGGGACCTCTTTATCATCCATATCCATGTTTCTTAAATATGTATTTCAAAAAATTTTGAATATTTTATAGACTATGGGTTAAAGTAAATTATACCTATGTTTTAATTTTTATTATATGTTTATAAATAAATCTTTCCGTCATTTTCCAAACAAGGTCCTTTTTAACCTTTTCAACAAAATTTAGGTAAGAATGTCTTTTTTAACTTATACAGCGGGTGTGGCAATTTTATGCCGTTATAAAATTGTTGAAGCTTCCCTTATAAACTTATAAGAATATTTTTAATGTAAATGTTTTATATTATAATTTTGTGACTTTTAAATGATTTCAAAAAAAGAGATATTTCTCCCAAAATAGATTTGATTTCATCTATGTCAACATCCTTTGATGGATTTTAAGCTTATTTGAAGTTGATTTATTATGATACAAAACTTACATATTTTATTTATGTTTTTGTGGTATGTTTGACTGTCCATATGTTATTTTTATACGATTCATGGATTATGGAGAAAGTATTGACATTTCATATTCTAGTTTTAATACGAATGTTCATGTTATGTTTAAACCTGTTCATATGTGGAATGCATTGGACTTAATAAGTGATGGGTGGAGCCTTCTATTTGTATTTGATGCATCGGTAGGTATCATGAGACAAACTAGTGTCTCGGCACAAGGCCTTGACAAAATGATATTTGTAGTCTTGGCACAAGGCCTTGACTATGTGGTCATGATAGTATGGCATTATGCATTCAATCATTATGAAAGTGGTTATTGAAATTTCCGGTGATTATTCGACTAGTAGAATATCCATGTGTATATGTAAATTTAATTATTTCATTTTATTTATACCATACTGTGTTGAAGTTCAATTTTAAAAGGCTTTTGTTTTAGTTATACATTGCCTTAAATGATTATGCTTATTTATGAATGTTTCTGCTATATTTTTATCCTTACTGGACATCTGAGCTCACCCCTTTCTATGTTTTATTTTCCCCAGGATTCCAAGAAGTGTATAATCATTAATATGCATGGTTAAGCTAAACGAAAAAATGGCTATCTCAAAGAACTATTTATGCTGTGTTTTATGTTAGAAATTTTAATGTAATGTTTATGTATGTAATTTATTTTCCAAGACTGCTAAACAGATCGGTCCTTCGGGACATGATTCCTTGTAATCATGCCAATGTATTAAAATAATGCACCTTCTCTGGGTAACTGGGGTTGGGGTGTTACAGTTGGTATCAGAGGAAGTTTAGAAATAACCTTGGAAACTATATTTAGATAAACTCTGATTAGAGAACATTGCCCTAAGATAGATTTTGAGGATTAGTATAGAAAAACATCCTATAATTTGGGTAGTGTATGGATTTTGTGAATTTTACAATCAATAAATCCCTGTCTGGATATGAGTAGGTAGAGGTGGATCTGGCACAGATGAACCTAGAGGTAAAACCCGAAAACACTACTATGAGCTAGACTCGAATGGGAACGGGTGCATGACAACATGTCTTGCTGCACTCTTGGTTATGACACTCCCTAAGTATATACTTAGGAAAATTATCATTTTCTTTAAAAACCATTATGAAGGGATTATTAGTATATAATTACTCAAAGAAAACATTACTATGATTATGGATTATATCAATAATCTGTTCAATTAACATTAGGTATTTTACATGTTTGGAATTATGTATTTCGATTCATAAACTAATCTAATTAATACCATTTTTTAGATATGGCACCTAGTGGAAGGAATGGAAATCATATCAATGCACATAATCCATGTTGGGATTTCCCTCTTAATCAAGAAAATTATAGTGGAGCTGGTGATACAACTGGTGCTGATCAGCTTATCACCATACTCGGACAACTCACTGAGGTTATGAATAATAACCTTACATGTATGGAGCACCCTGATCCGCAACGCAGAGTATCAATGTCAGATCTCTTCATGAGGAAAAAACAACCAAAATTTAATGGGAATACTAATCCCTTAGTAGTTGATCAATTAATACGTTCCTTAAAGAAAATATTTCAGGATTTGGGGTGTAGTTAAAGGGAAAAAGTGGTCATGGAAGTTTATCACCTCACTGGAGATGATGATCAATGGTGGTCATTGATTCAAAACTCAAAGGAAGATGATTAAGTATCAAATATGGAATGTAGGAAGTTCAAATATATTTTATTAGATAAATACTTTCCTCGTGACCATCGAGCGGATATGGAAAGACTATTTCTCAGTCTGAGGCAAAAGGAGGATGAGAATGTTGTAATGTATGAGGCTAACTTTACAAGGTTACCCAGGCATGCTGAAAATTATATATGTAACCTGAGAAGTATTTATCATTTCTTTGATGGGTTAAAACCATTTCTCTGTCGAGATTTAGTATCTCAATCATTCTCATCATACCAAGATATTGTCTCATGTTCTATCAAGACAGATAAGGAATTCTCTAAATATTATGACAATAAAGTAAATCAAGAGAAGAAGAGAACGGTGTATCAAGAGATAGGTAATGGGAAAAATGGAAACAAGGATTTTACATTATGTGATAATTGTGGGAAGAAACACCCTGGTACTTTCCAAAAAGGAAGTGGAGTCTATTACAAGTGTGGTGAAAAAGGCAACCAAGCTCATGATTGCAAGGGAATGAAAGTTGCTATCAACATTGAATGCTATAATTTTAGAGAAATGTGGCATTATGCAAATTAATATCCTAAGATCCAAGGAAACTTACCTCAGAATAGGCCAAGGGAGCAAGGCCAAGCTTATGCTGTTGCTATAGTTGAAGTTGAAAAATTAATGTTTTTGTGTTTTTGGATTCAAGAACCATATTATGGTTATAAGAATAATGTGATATATATAAGGATTTTAATGTAGTAATTTTTTTTAATTAAGTTTTTAATACGACTAAGGTAATCATATTTTCAGTATGTGACAATAAGAGAAACTTTTCTTTTGGGGGGGAATCTGATGTTACAATTTATTTTGGAATTTAGATACCATATGCAGAGAGTCTGGACAGAGGTATTTTGGATAAATATAATTTTTTAAATGAATTAAGTTAAACTTTGGATGGTATTGTTTAAGTTTAAAACAATTCTTATGATTATTTTTCGAATATTAGAAAACTATAGTCTTGGAAAAGGACAACCTGTGGGTCAGGTGATATCCCATCGTGTCGGAAAACAACGCAGGAATCGAACCCACAATCATAGTTTGATAGGCCTTTATTACCTACCACTAGCCTACATTAATTCCATGGTTGTTACAAAATAGTTTTCATCATTTAAAAGGTATATTTTTATATTTGGAACCCTATACGATTAGGATAAATAGAGTACTTTTGAGTTGTATTATGTTTCGGAGTGAAAGATGAGTTTGTGGTAGAAATTTATTAATGGATAAAACTCTAACTATAATGTAATTATATCATCTAATAATATTATCCAATCTCATAAATAAATCCGTCTACGTTAATAAAATTAACTCAGAACAAAAACGTTATCTTAGATGGTACCTTAGATCATCACAAATTTATGGCTCTGTGATGGTTGGATTTTTTATATCCATGTCATCTACCACTCTCCATAAGATATTGACAGTTATATTTATCTTCCATATCCATGTTTTCCTATGTAGAGACCTAGTATGTGTTATTTTTGGTAAACATTATACTTACCACTCTTTATTTTAAATAGAGGCATCATTAATCCATTTTTCAATGTGGGATTTCAACTAAGATATTTTAAAATGTCAACCCCATGTTTCTAATTCCAAGAATAAATTTCGAGGAATAAATTTATTGAAGGAGGGGAGAATGTAACACCTCAACCTTCCACAGTACGCTTCTCTTTGAATAATACAGTAGCGTGTGTTGTACGCAACTTCGAGATTCTAACACACTACGACCAATCAAAGTAACCGTTATGAATATTAATACAAACTTTTTGAAATTTTAGAAATTCTATTATTCAAAATGGACTTCATTTTTTGATTTGGAATATCAATACTAGCTTATGGTGAAGTTTTGGTACTTTTCGAATAACTTTTATAATTTGATGAATAGTGAAAATTACTAAATTTTAATTAAAAACAACTTTTTAAATCAAAATAATTAGTAGTGATAAATTATGAATTTGAGTGATTTTATAGTATAATTAGATTATGATTTTACCATTTAATCCAATGTTGTTAATTGGACATAATTTCACATTTAAACTAGACCTAGGAAAATGCCAATCCTTTGACAGTTATTATCTCTTAAAAACACGCTTTTTGTTTTAACAACGAAAAATAATTTGAAATTAATTTCGTCCACTTTTTGTTTTTTGAATTTAGAAAAATAGATTCCATATTTATAATTAGGAGGTACAAATTGTGTAAATAGGTAACTTTTATTTTTAGTCATTTTGAATAATTATTTCGGTAAATATTTTATTCACCATGGTTAAAGGGTAAATCCGGTAAAGAAGGGTAAAAATAATATTATAAGAATAATAAATTACCCTAAAACGTGTCCTAACCCAATGGGTTGATACATTTCCGACCATGGGCATCTTTGGGTAGATTTTGGGACGCCATGGGGCCACATGAAAGTGATAAGGACACTTTATATTAATTAAGTTAAAGTTAATACAAAAATGAAATAAGCATATATCTTTTAGAAAATCAATTTTTACATAGGGTAATATAAGTTATATTTTTGACTATATGTATTAATTAGAAATATAAAAATATTTCCTACATAATGGTATTTTATTTATAATTTTTAGACACTGAATAATTAAATATATTTATGACACAATAATGATGCAATATTTTCTTTATTAATGAAAGAATCAAATAATTGTTATTATGAATGTTAAAAGAAATATAATTTTAATTTTTTGATGACATCCACGAATTTTATATCTTAATATTACTTTTTAGGTTTTTATAAATGAATTTTTTTTGAATTAAGATAGTTTATAAGACTTTAACAAAAATAAATTATTGAATAGTGTCAAAATTGACATAAATGAGTTTTTAAAACAAATATTATATTATTAATTGATATTGTATTCATAAAAATATAAGTTTTGGCCAAAAGACTTATATAATGATAGGTGTATCATTAATGGACCACATAGTGGTCTCTTGGAAGTTTATAGTATGTTTATTAACTATATAATATTAAAATACAAAGAGACATGGTAAATGTCAAACTATTTAACTAAGAGTTAAATCAAAATGATAAAGTTAATATAGTGAACCAAACCTGTCTAAAACCTATTGGTAGAGTGGTTTTAGAACAATCCCTAACTTAACCTTTAACTAATATACTCTGGAGCCATTATAAACTTAATATGTATTTATTATAAAATAATATTTCCTGATTTCCCTAAGGTGCCCCTCACCCCTCTTATAAAAGGGCACTTACCTTTCTCACTAATTAACACATTCAAAGACTTTTGGCTCGAACAAACCCTACCAAAATATTATCTCAACTTCCCTAACTTCAACCTAGAAGCCTTATTTTGTTCAGAAAAACTAATTAAGGATCCCTTTTGATCAAATAAAAACGAAGAGCCCGAAGAAGAGGTAGTGTTTTCACCACACTCTTTCAAGTTCCTTTCTTATTCAACTTCTTCTTTCTTTATTATTTCCATTATAGAATAATAAATCTAGTATATTCCATATAATTTGATGTTATTATAAATATGTTACAACCATGTTCATTATTCTATCCATTCTTTGAATGACATGTCACCGTACGTGCGTACGTCTGTCTTACCGTCTCCACATTGTGTTGTAATTGTTATTCAAAACATTATTATTTTGATGGGTATGATAATAATATGTTATTTATGTAAATAATAAATATAACATGATAATTATTCTGTATATATGATATAAAATCCAATTATATATGATTTTAATATCAAAATAATGATATTGTCGCTCGTGCATACGTACGGACTACCGTCTCCACGAACGCGATGAGATTCATTACCCATCGTATCCATTCAAGACTAATTCTCATTTGATGATTAAAAATAATGTTTAAGGACTTGATATCATTATTTATATTAATAATATATATCCTATCCATAAAAAATACAACTTATGTAACAAAACATGTAAAAGAAAACGAGTAAGTTAACACTCGAAACGGCGATAATACTAAGATATTATTAACAAAGCAATGTTAAAAGATCATGTATGAGTTTATATTAATGTATATGATTCTTGTATAATTTGATAAAAATTATTTCATGATTATATAGGAGGTTAACCTACCCTCAACCAAGGAAAAGTACATGGTAAGGGTTTGTTTCACAATCTTTTCATTAACCGATGTTGTTTCTACATAATTATCTACTAGGACCTCTTTATCATCCACATCCATGTTTATTAAAAATTTATTTCAAAACATTTTTAATATTTTATAGACTATGGGTTGATGTCATTTATACCCTTGTTTTACTCTCTATAATATGTCTACAAAAAATTCTTTCCGTTGTTTTCCAAACAAGGTCTTTTTTAACCTTTTTGACAAAATTAAGGTAAGAATGTCTTTTTAACTTATACGGCAGGTGCGACTATTTTCCGCCATTATAAAATCATCAAAGCTTCATTTACAATCTTATAATAATATTTTCAAAGTAAATTTTATCTATTATTGTTATGTGACTTTTAAATGATTTCAAAAATATGGATATTTCTCTCAAAATAGTTTCGATTTCATCTATGTCAACATCCTTTGATGGATTTTAAGCTTATTTGAAGTTGATTTTTTATAATACAAAACATTCATATTGTATTGAAGTTTTTGTGATATGTTTGATTGTGGATGTTTTATTTTTATACAATTCATGGATTATGAAGAAATTATTGACATTTTTATGTTAGTTTTAATACGAATGTTTATGTTAAGTTTAAACATGTTCATATGAAGAATGCATTAGACTTAATAAGTGGCATGTGGAGCCCTCTATAGCTCCTCAATGCATTAGTAGGTCTCATGAAACAAACTAGTGTCTTGGCGCAAGGCCTTCACAAAATATTATTTGTAGTCTTGGCACAAGGCCTTGACTATGTGGTTATGATAGTCTGGCATTATACATTCAATCATTATGAAAGTGGTTATTGATATTGCATGTGATTATTCGACTAGTAGAATAACCATGTGAATTAATGTTTTGTTTTATTGGCATGTAGTTTTTATTTAAATGGTTCTTGGGATGATTTTTGGGACACTTAAATTTTGTCATTGGATGTTTTCACCTCATTGGGTTCACATAGTCTACAAAATTATGGGAATTAAAATGATGATGACACTTAAGAGTTATTACCTTTTTCATAAATTGTTTCCTTGATTTTTAAATGTTATGGTGGTTCCCTTGACACTTTAAAAGTGGATTCAACCATGTCTCTGGATACTTGGAATGTTTGGAATTTCATAAAGGGGTTGGTTACTAAAATTATATAAAAGCTAATTTCAAATTTGGAGACGAATCTTGGCTTTTAAGTGAGGTAAAGGTCTTTTTAGTGTTGTGCATGTTAAAGTGGTGTATTATATTGGTTTTGGAAATGTTGTGTAAGTGGCTATGTAGATGTATTTTGAATTTATTTTGGAAATGGGTTGCCTGATTATAACATGAAATATTTTATGTAGTTTTCGTTTAAAAATCAGATGATGAGAAGTTATAGTTGGCACTCAATGTTTTAAATAAAATGTGGTTTTTGATGTGAATAACTAATCGGCGCATATTGATGTTTTTGAAAATGGTTTATAAAACCAATGTAGTTTGATTCCCAAAAGGAATATAATAATGATTGTAAAAGAAGTGGATTTTCTGATGTGTTGAGATGCTTGGATTATATTTTGAGACTGCTATACTTTGGTAGGTCCTACCCTCTAGTGCCTCATGAACATGAATGTTGTGTTATTGAGTGCATTTGACCTTGGGATGGGATCCCCTCTAATGGCTTGTGTACAAGAACACAATGAATTGTGGTTCCAATACCCTTTATTTACTAGTGTTATTACTATTATTACAATCATCGTATACCTAGGTGAAATCTAGTGGGTCGTCTGATGGTTTACTTTCAAACATGAGTTAGATGGGTTGCTACCCCCTTGACATCATATGTTGAGGTGGGACGTGACACTATTTTGGCTTGTGAGATTGGATAATAGGTTGTTGACTATGGAGTTTCACCAAATACTGGTAGGGGAGTCTGATCTGAGTACATCTCTAGATCACTCTAGGGATGTTTAGGAAATGCCCATGAATCACTATTTATATGTTCTATTTATTCCTTCTGAATTTTTGGATCTTATCCCTTCTAGTTTATTCATGTTGGGTTTTTTTATTTCACTTTCTACTTATCCCCAATTGATTAGTTGGTATGGATTTATACATGGGATTCAGCTTCAAAAAGGGTTGTGGAAGGGGAAACTGTTTTATAAAGGAAAGCCATGTGTGTTGTTTTAAAAAGAGAAAATGTGAAATGTTGGGTTTATTTAATTTAAATGATTAAAATTCTATTTTTGGAATGTGTTTTAGAAATACTATTTTTGGAATCTTTTAGGAAACAAAATGCCTCAACTCTTTGGTGATTACTTACTAAACTATTTAACCTCACACCCACATTTTTCCACTCGGTGTTGGTAGAACCAATCATTTTTGCAGGTTCTGGTATCTAGTTTGTGTGATCTCTTTTAGAGCAGGTTGGTCTTGTGGTTAAGGGTGACCAAGAGTACATATAGAGATCGTTTTGGATGGTCCAGTCTCATTTTGTCTTCGATTTTTTTTTCATTTTTAAGCTATTGTATATAGATATATTTTATATATTTATTTTAAATTCCTTTATTATTGGTTCTTATGCATTTTAAATTTATTTATTTGATCCTTGTTTACTGGTAAAATTCATTCCCATGGTGATTACATTGATTTATGACATTGGTTGAAAACTCGAAGGATCTAGAACTCCCATTGCCCCTTGTCCTAGACTAGGTCGGGTGTCGATTCGAATAGAATCCTATATTGGTTTTGACAAAATGGTATTAGATAAGGCCTTTTTATATTTTGGGTGTCTGATAGATTATAGAATAGTACTTTTGGGACTTGATAGGTAGGAATGGGAAGGATGTCATGCAACCTTTCTCATTATGATCCTAGAGTTTCAAGGGGTAGTATGGGTTTGGATACTTTTGTTGTGGCTTCTACCTTGAGTGGAGTAGAATAACAATCACGTTCATCAAATTTTATGTTATAAACTCACATGAAGAAGTGACTGATGTGGAGTATGATTACATAGATCAAGGCCCTCTTAGTTGTTAATTATTACTTTGGGAAAGGACCACTAACCCAGTCTCTGATTTAGTAATGGAAAATAGTATATAATTCATATGTTTGGGTGTGAGTTTTTTTTGTTTTGGTTTAAATTGGTGTGAGTAATACTTTAAAATGAAAATAGTTTTTGAAATGAAAATAATTTATTTGAAGTTGTTTTGGATTGGAATGTTAAATGATTTTTAAAAGAGAAATTGACTTGGATTGAAATATGGGAGAATGCTACCATTTGATGATAAAATGGTGTATGTGACCCTTATTATTCTTTATGAACATTAATATATATGGGGGTATGTATTGAAGGTGAATGTGGGTATGCATGAAGGTATGATATCAGTGAATGTGGTATTAACGCATATGTGTTGGTTCATAGAATTAAGTGGGTCATTAATTGAAATCAAAATGCTTTTAGGGTTGATTTTTACCTAAAAATTGGGTTCATGTTTAAAAAAAAAACGATTTTATGTATTTTGAAGTTGTTCTTGGAATAATGTAATTTTTAAATTTAAATGAATGTGATGGTTTTTTATAATATTATTTTGGGTTTTTTTTATATTTTGTCTTGTGAGCCTGTTTATTTTATCTTGTGGGGTTATTTTGGTTATGTTTCAAGTTGATGTTGATTCTGGTTTTGTGCTCCTTATGTTGTTTAGAATATAATGCCCAGAAAAGTCCCCAAATTTCTGGTGATTCTTTCCTAGTTTCTTTCTATTCTTGTTTTATTCCTATATTTTATGGGGATCTATGTCAATTATAGGTAGTGGAATGTCTTGAGGATGTTGATTGTGTCTCCAGATCATTGGGAACTATGGAAGCTATTATAGTGCATTTTGTTCTTGGTTTGTTTTAGGGTATAGACTTTAATTAGTGGATGGTGATTGCTCCCTAATCTTTGAATGTTGGGTTGCCAAGGGAGGTTCTTAATATCGATTTCATGCTAGGTTTTATACTTTAGGAATTAAAGAAGATGGAGAATGTGGAATATCTCTTGAGTATTTATCATGCCAATGGTCAATAAAGGTCTACATTGTGGATTTCAAGGAGCTAGTGTCTATCTATTCATTGATATTTCTGAAGGATTTGTTGAAATATCCTCCATTATATTAGGTTCTTCATCCAGAGTTCAAGGAGGAAATCCTTTCTTGTCGTGAATTCAAATTTGAGAAGTTTGTGGATGTGAAATTTGTAGCAGAGTTGGATTTTGGTGTGTAATCACTGGTAGGTGGTGGTCGTGAAGGTTACCCATCTGGATATAAGTGTTTGTTGCAGGAACCCGTCCTTGGGATGCCACTCCCATTGGTTCTGAATTCTAGTTCATTGGGGCATTCACTCGTGTGCTTCCATTTTTGGTCAGTTCATGCACTCAAATCCATCGTACCATGTTCATTTGAAGTCTTATGACAATTGTGTCCTTTTGGGAAATTTAGAGAAGTTTTGTAAGAAGTGTTTCCTAGAGCATAACTCTTGTTCAGAGTATATCAGCACTAGACTATGAGGTAGTGGATGCTTTAAACCTGAGGGCTTTAGTCGTATGCCATGGAGTGAAACTCATATGTAGTTAGTGAAACACTAGGGATGTGGAGAACCACGAAAAATTATTGTCTATAGTGTTTGAGAGGAGATAGATTAAATTCCGTATTGTAGTTTCTCCCTTGTTCTGTGATCTTCATAAGAGGATAATGGTCATGTTACCCAATAATCCAATTTATCTACCTTGGATGCAGATCATTAAATTGTTATCCTTTTTTGAATTGGTTTTATTATTCTTTGGTGATTTTTTTTGAGAAATCAATGCTTTATAAAATTGTGTTTTGTATCATGTGCTTAGAATTTATATTTAGTTTGGGACCCATTTGTGAGTTTCCACTTTTATTGAGGTTTTGGTTGATGTGGGGGATTTATGGTTCTAGTGGCAGTTCCATTTATATTTTTTAAAGATATTGGGTTGGTTCATATTGGGAGTTCCCACATTGGTCTACCTGGGGTGGTGTCATCCGAACGTCTAGTGATGGTCTCGCCAAGGTGGTTTTGTGTGGAGTTTTAATTTTAGTCATGTTATTCAGGTTATTGAGGTGGAAATAAACCTCTTGTGTTCTACCATTTTTCTTCAGGCTATGGTTTACTCTAAAAATTTTCAGGTGTGACTTGTGGAGTGGAATCTCACCCCAAGGTTTATTTCTTTGTTCAATTTTGTTTTGTTTTGGGATCACGTTTTCTTTATCATTCATTTGATTGAGTTTTTAAGGAGATAATTTGTTTTTGTTGTGGATAATTATCACACCTCGACATTGGAAGTAGTTTATTTTTATTATTTTCATGATATTAGATCCTTTGGTTGAGGTTTGGGTAGAGTCCTTGTTTGAATTTTTGGATTTTTGTAACCCTTGAGGTGAGATTTGGTTGATAAGTTGAGTTTTTGTGCATGAAAGATTGTGGAAAAAAATTGTCACATGGTTAGGGGAAACCATGTTCCCTTTCCCAGGTAACCATGTAGGTTTTTTAGGTTCTAGGGGTATGTCGCATAGGTTGCACATGGTTTGATAAACTGTGTGGAGACCATGTGAGAGGTTTTTGATTTTAGGCTATAGTATTTGGCAGGGTTGGTGCATAGATTTGGAAAATTTTAATCTATCCTATGTGGGGTGTCCATTTTTTCATATATATGGAACATTATTGGTGCACAATTTGGAAAATTATTCTTCCAAACTGTTCAAGTTTCCCATATGATTGAAAATTTAATTTACCTCATTGCCCCTTTGGTGTTTTAACACAATTTTGGGATTCTTCTCCATTGATCAGCCAAGGTGCACCAAGGGGTCCTCTAATTACCTACTCCATTTCTCCATAATCTATATTGATGCTCCTTTATCTTTTTTAGGTATGTTATTTAGGGGTTTTAGTTTTTTACCCTTCCCCTCCTCCATCTATCTAGACTTATTTATTTCTCTTATTGGGGATTCTATGTTGGCCAAACCCTAAGGGTGATGGTTGATGTGAAGATAATTTTATTTGATCCTAGGGTTTGAATATTGTCTCCCACATTTGAATCTTCATCCTCCTAATATTTGCTTTCATTCAAACATTATAAAGGTAGGTGTTTCCATTAGTTTTCTTTCCAACACATTCCATTAATGCTTTATCATTCCTTGAATGCTTTTAAAATATTATAATATTTCTTGTGATGTGATTGTATAAACTATATTGGTAATTTTATTAATGAAAATGGGGTAGAAATTATTTTCTAAATGATTTCTTTCATAATTACTTTTTTACATGCAAGCAAGGTGTTTAATGAAATGCTTATTGTTTTCAAGAAGTGTAATTGTCTACTTTTGGGTTCATTGTCTTTGGTTATATTCTAATATATTTTTTAAATGATAAATTGGGCATGAGTGTTGTTTTTATTCCATTTATGTGTTTGTAATTCGTGGAAAATTGTTTGGAATGGTTTTTTCCTCTAAAATTCTTATTGGCGTTCTTCTCATTGCATGCCATATTGTTTTGGTTTAATGACATGTGGTGTTTAATTAATTGGTTCTTAGGATGCTTTTGTGGAAACATTAACCGTTTCATTGAATGTTATAACATCCATGGGTGAATGGGGTGAACACATGAATGGGAATTCAAATTATTATGACACTTAAGAGTGATACCCTTTTTCTAAACATGTTTACTTGATTTATAAATGGTATGTTGGTTCTCCTTGTGACATTAAAATTGGTTTCAAATGAGTTTCTAAATAATTGGCCCAGTTGAAATTTTGTAATGGTGTTGGTTTCTAAAATGATATAAAGGAATGTTTGGAATTTTGAGATTAATCATTACTTCTATGTGATGTAATGGACTATTTATAATTGTGCACGTGAAAGTTCTTTTTTATATTATTTTTTGAAATGGTGTGGGAGTGGCATTGTAAATGAATTTGGAATGAAATTCAAAAATATATTTATCCATTTTCACTTGAAATATTTTTGATATCTTTTATTGAAAACACACTTTATGTGAAAGATCAGTTGGCACTTTATTTTGGTAATAAAAAGTTGGTTTTATGTGAATTCTTGATTGGAACTTTGTGATGTTTTAGAAAAATGACATGGAAGACCATGGCAGTGTAAGGCACGATTGGAATTTAATAATGGTGGTGAAATAAGTGGACTTTCTTGTGTGTTGAGACACATGTATTGTGATTTGATACTGCAAGACATTGTTAGGTTCTCCCTCTAGTGGATCATGTAAAGGAAATTTGTGGTATTGCATCTATTAGGACTTGGGATGGGATCCCCTATAATGTCTCTTTTACACAAACACTGTGAATTTTGGTTATTATACCATGTATGCCCATGTTGTATTATTATAATTATTATCATCGGATTCATGGGTGTCATCTAGAGGGTTGAGTTCCAGTTTCTTATCATCCCTATGTTAGATAGGTTGGTACCCCCCTCTATTTAATAGAGATAGGTGGGATGTCCCCCTAGTTGGGCTATTTAGAATTTCCAGTTGGTTGTTAACTATATTGATACACCATATGCCAATTGGTGAGTTTGATATAATTACATCTAGTGATCACACTGGGGATGTCTAAGAAATCCTCATGAATCACTATTTATATGTTATGTTTATTCCTACATCATTTTTGGATCTTATCCATGCTAGTTTATTCATATTGGATTTTATTTATTTCACTTTCTTCTTATCCATCCTTGATTACTTGATATGTATTTTTACAGGGGATTTTTCTTTAAATATATTTGTGAATTGAGTAACTATTTTGAAATGGAATGTTATGTGTGTTGTTTTAAGATGAAAATTTGGGTGTAGTTTGATTTTTTTTTTAAAATGATTAAAATCCTATTTTAGGGGCATGTTTTCAAACTATTGTTTCTTAATTATTTTGGGAAAGGAAACACATGTACTCTGTTGTGATTAAATAATAACATTTTTATGATCACACCATACTTTTTTTACTCAGCATCGGTAGATATGATCAATTTCATAGATTCAGGTTTCAAGTTCATGTCATCGCTTTGAGAGTATGTTGGTCTTGTGGTTGGTGGGGGCCCAGAAGGCACATGAATATCATGTAGCATGGTTTGGTATTAGTATTTATTCATTTTTTTATTTTTCATCTATTGTATATGGATAGGTTTTGTATATTTATTTGAGATTCAGTTATTATTGGTACATCCACATGTTCAATTTATTTATTGGATCTTGTTTTATTTGAAAAAATCATTCCCATGATGATTTCTTTGATTCTCAGCTCTAGTTTCTATCCCGTGGGAATTATGAATTCCCTTTATACATTACCATGGACCGAGTTGGGTGTCGTTTTTGATGGCATATATTTTTGGTTTGTGATAATGAGTCACATTCATTATATTCATATTTCATGGATATATTTTAAATAATTTATACAAAAAAGTACATATAATTTATTTAAAAAATAAACAAAAAATGTGCATATAAATAATTATAAATAATGGTTAATTAGGATTTAATTTTTTAATATTATTCAGTTTTATGACTTATGTCCACAATTATGCAGAATCAGATTGTATGAGATATACATGTAGGTGGATTAAGTGAGTAATTTTCCATGTATTTACTCAAACAATCATGTATTATATTTAATATAAAAACCTACTTAGTTTGAAATTTCATTTCATATTTATACTCACAAATACCAACCCATATAGTAGACATAGAAAATACCTCATTATTGATTACATTTTTATTATATCATAGTGTGGATAAATTGGAACATTTGAATGAATATGGTAAACATTAATTTTAACAAGTATAAGTGTAATCGCATACCCACTTAGACCACAATCGTTTTATTTTAATGATACCAAATCATGTTGATAATTTTATATATGAATTTCATGTTTTTTAAGTTAATGGTTTTTTAGATAGAATATCAAAATTAGATAAGTTTGGAAAATACCATGAAAACCAACCACATGTGTAATATATATACCATGTGAAGAGTCAGAACTAACTCTAAAGTTCAAGTGGATATGTTGAAACTACGTCATGTTTTACTAAAACATAATGAATTACCAAACTTCCTACCATTCATCATATGAGTAAATTAATTACAAGTCATAAGATAATCATATATTGAGAATCAACTTTCTGTATGAATAAACATCCTACCATACGGCGTGTAAGGAAAATTCCTTTTTGTCTTATACTGACATTGTGTATCTATATATATAGTAACCATAATAACTACTACCTACCACATTATTTAATAAACCTACCATTATTACAAAAGTATAAGGTATTGTATAAAGTTATGATCCAACAACATGAACAAATGGACTGACCACACGAAGATGTTTAGTGAATTTGACTAGATTTTGTTCCAAGTGACCATGAAAACTGACCATGAGATCGTGTAACTGTGTTTTATTTCAATAAAACCTAATGTTTCTAAATTATAATTTGATAATTTTGAAAACAACAATTTCTTGTTTTTGAAGGATTAATTGAAGTTTCAGTATAATTAGTGTTTCATAGATTGTTCTCCTACGGAGACATTTGGTTCTTGTTATTTTGAATATGGAGAACCAATAAAGTGTGTGGGTGTGAAGAATACAAAGAGAATAATAGAGGAAAATATGCATGCACCTATTCTTCATAATGAACTTGTTTAGATCACTTGATGAAACTCTATTTTTCTGCAGTTCCTATGAAAACATGGTTATAACTGCCAAATGAGAAATTAAACGACACATATACACTAAAAGCTAATAATATTGAGCAACAAATTATTTTCAAATCCCTTAATTATTAGTATTTTTATTTTATCTATTCTTTTGAACTATGTTTTTTATTTCTATATGTTTATATAAACCTAATATCTTATACTAGAATGGAAAGTGGTTGTGACACTATGTCAAATCATTTAATTTTGAATCCCACATATAATTGTGGAAGAGTTCATGTGTGACCAAGATTTTTTATATACCACATAAAATAATGGAAGTGGATTTCAAGCCTAGAATATTGAGGAATAATTTTTATAAAAACATGATCTAGGTTTTGGATTAGATAATTTTATAATAAATGAATTTGTAGTAGGTTATTACAATGTGAAGGGGATTAGGTCTTGACTAAAGAATTAATCCCTTGTTTATTTCCAATATATGACTTCTAGTTTGGTTTTCTATATTGTAAATAAAAAATGATATCTATTTTAAAACTAATAATAAAGAATTACTGTAATAATTTACTTTAATAATTGTTTTATATATGGTGTATGTTTCAAGTAAAATTGTTCTAAATGATATGAGAGTCTAAAACCTTTTTCTAACTATGTTATATTCAAAATTATAATAGTATATTTGAAACATCAATTTATATATTTCTACTATTTTATTTAATAAGTATTTTTAAATAAATTTGGGGATTTATGATTTCAATCTTTTTAATATAAATTTTATTAGAATCTAAATTCACCCATAATTTGTCTAGTGTGAAAAAACATTTTTTATTATATGTTTTTCAAAATGTGTTATTTGTTGTGACTGAGATTTTATTAAAATATCTTAATTTTTTTAGTTCTAAATTTAATACATTATGGATAATCATAGAAAAGAATTGACAAAAAAAGTGACCTCCTTGTTTTAAATGAATAAACTATTCTTAATGGAAAATGTAGATGAAAATCAATTTAAAAGGTATGGGCTTTGATATTTGGACTTTTATTGATGATGTATAAGGGAAAAACAAACCTGTTTGAGTTTACTGGAGTGATTCTACTAGTGTGTCATATAATTTCAACTATAAATATATTAATTAATTATATTTTTATTTATGAAATTATGAATATAATACAATATCTGTCTATTCAACTGATTTATTAATTTTTTATACTCTTGTTATATCCCATACAAGAATATCAAATGTAAAAAAAATTCATTTGAAAACTTATATTATTAAATATAATACATTCAAGATAAATACCAATGAATCTATATATAATGTGTTTCTTAATTTTAATGAAATTTGGAACACAATTCATGCACTTAGAAACAAAATTGTTGATAAAGATCATGTGATGTGATTACTGAAATGTATACCTAATAGGTGGAGAGAAAGATCAATTTCCATATGATAATTCTTTGATAACAGTTCACTTCTATAAAAAACTCATTGTTAAACATATGACGTATGAGGAGGAATTAAAATTAAATAATAAGATGATTAATTAAAAAGGAAGTCAATAACCTTCAGGGATTATAACTCAAACCATAAAGAAAGGACCATATATTAATGTTTCAGTGATGAGGAATCACCATCAGATAGTGATGAGGAAAAAAATCACCATGCAATACAATTATATATATTCTACAAGAAGAAGAATTTATTTAGTAAATTCAATTCTAAAAAAAGTATCCTAATAAGGGAAAATGGATAAATAATTTGAAAAAAGGATTATTCCACTACTGAGATAATATTTTAGGAGTGTAAAAGAAAATGAAAAATTAAAGTAATTTTTTATAAGATGAAATATATGAAAAAATACGAGGAAAAATGAGAAATTATAAAAATGATATGAAATATAGAGGGATAACCATAAAGGATGGATAATGTTATTCATAATCGAGCAAAAAAGATAAAAATGATAGAGATAATATGTGTTTCATGAAAAAACACATATGAGGTATCAACTATATTTCATATATCTCCTAAACATATTTCATACATTTATGAAAATTAAAATGATGAATCAAATATATAAATTGTGGATTTATTTAAATACTATAATATTTTAGAAGAGATATTTAATGAACTCAAAGATAAATAAAATATTTTAAGGAAGCACCATGCTATGCGTTCTCACTATTAATCTGATCATGCTATAGAAAAATATTAGAATTATCAATTTATAAAAGAAACTAATGAGATTAATTTTTAAAATGATAAACATAAGAGGTATATGGATCAATTTACAAATAGTATAAAATCATTAACTTAGATTCTTGGTAATTAAACCACTCTTAAATATACTACATGAATTAATGACTGACCCTTATAGAGACAAAGTTCTATGAATTGATTTGTACTGAGTTATCATTCATAAACTTCTCTAAATAATTATTATTCTTATACACCAAACCAATTATTTATTTATAAAATCTTAATATCTACCTATAAGAAACCATTTCAAGATAAATTGGATTCCTAAAGCTCTTATTTCTATAAATTCTGAACCCACAAAAATATGGGTACTAAAATAATTTATTATCTAATCATTATTTAAGGGGATCAACATTACGAGTTCCAATATTCACCTATATAATCTAGATAGTGGATGTTTTGAAACATTACTGGGGACTAATTGAGCTTCAAGAACAATATCAAATTTGATGGTGGACATGTCACTTTTGGGAAAAATGATGAAGGAAAAATAACAGGACTTGGTCAAATTGATAATTCTAATACTCTTTGGGTTTTCAAAGTATATTTGGTAAATGGATGAAAATATAATGTTCTTCTAATCTCTTATTTATTTGATTCTGTTACCTTGTTAGGTTTTAGAGTAATTATTTCAAAATTTATGATTATAAGAATGTTTTTGTTTTGAGTTATGTGATAAATGATACTATTTATGTTATTGATTTAAATATACTATTTTATCAAAAAATTACTAATTTAAGTGCCTTTCAGAAATATTATTGGATTTTTAATATGACACTTGGATATCAAAACCAACACACACATAGGAAGATTACTGTGAAAGTATTAGTCAATTATCTATATATAATATAACTTCCAAAAGAAAAATTATATAACCCATATCAAAAAAGGAAACAACAAAAAATCTATTTAAACCCCAAGAAACAAGTTTCCACTTCTAAAAAACTATATTTGGTTCAAATTGAAATATTTGGACCTTTTATATATTTTATATTAAATGGGATACATTATTATTATGTTTCAATAGATGAATATTATAGAAAAACTGTGGTACTACTTATTTCTCCCAAAATAGAATCTTATTCTTATTTTCCAGGTATGAAAAATTAATAATAATTACCACTATACATAGAATTAAGACCTTAAGAAGTGATAATTGGATTGATTTTGAAAATTAATATCTTCAATGTCTATAATAAAAAAATAGCTATAGTCGTAAATATTTTTTCTCCTAGGATCCCACACCTGAATGATATAGTAGAAAAAAATTGAAACCATATAGAAGTTTTCTAGACCATGCTCATAGAATATGATTTACCTATTTATTTTTTGTATAGAATCTATGAATATAGGTTTACCTATTACTAATAGTGTTATAATTGGACTAATTTTAAAGAAGATATCATATTAGTTATTGAATAGTTGAAAAAAAGTTAATTACATTAGATATTTTGATTGTAAAGCATTCATACTCAGTACAGAAAATAATTTACGCATGTTATAGAAGAATTTTTCAATGTAATAATTTATGAGATAGTTCCACATTGACTAATGAATTAATTAGAAAATATTGAATATGAACTTTTCAATTTAGATATTTATGAAAATCCTAGATATAAATCCATCAAACCTGCTATAGGAAAATATCCTAATTCTAGAAAAAAAATTTAAACTAAACCTATATAGGAAAATAATTATAAAATACTTATATTAGAAAATAAATTAGGTCTCATTGAGACCATATAATATATTTTATTGTAGGTGACCTAAAAAGTGGAACAAAAACTGGATCTTCTATTATAAAACAGGTTGAAAATAAAGATTTATTATCATATCATAATCCTAATAACATTAAAAGTGTAATTGAAGATTATTTATGGGTAGTATTAATTAAATTAATTTTAAATAAATTTTAAAGAATTTGGGTGTAGAATCTATTTAAAACAACAAAGGACTACCCGATCCTTGGAACTAAAAGGGTGTTTGGAAAAAATAAGATTATTATAGCACTGTAATGAGAAATAAATAAATAATGATAAAAAAGGGTACAACCAAGAAGTATATATAGACTTTGAGGAAACCATTCAATTGACAACAAGACTTGTAGCTTTCAGAATTGTTCTTCCCTGTGCAGTAGATTTTTTTTTTCAAATTATATCTAATAGTTGTTATGACTAAACTCTTAAATTGTTATATAGTTGAGGATGTTTTTTGGTACAATTCCAAGATATGAAAACCCTCATTTTCTAAATCATGTATTTGAATAAAAAAATCATTATATATTTTAAAATAATTTCTTATATCTTGGTATGGTAGGATATATACATTTTTTTATTTATAATGGTTTTACTATTGTAATAGATTATCTAAATTCATTTTTTCAAATAATTTCAAAATAATTTTTAGTAGTAAAAAATAAGTATTGAAGAAACTATCATTGGATCTTCAATAAATTCACAATGTACTGAATTTGAAAGAATAATGATAAGTGAATGTGAAATGTGTTTGATGGGTTTGTTAAAATTCAATTTTATAATTCAAATGATTAAAAATAAGAAAGAATTATATTTTAAAAAACCATGTGTACAATAGATTTTTTAATAAATTTTGCTTTGGATAGTACTAAAGGTACTGATACACAAATGAGTACAATCTGAAAACTGTATACTAATAAAACTAAGAAAATAGTTGATAAGACCACATAGAGAGATATGATTCTATGTTTACTATACATACATCCCAAATGACAAGTTTTTATGTTTAGTGTGCATATGGGTTCCCTTTTTCGAACAAATCCAAAATTATCCAATTTATTTGTAATCAATAAATTTTTTAAATTCCAGTAATTTTCAACCAAACTATGAAAATTACATTTTTAAGGATATAAATTTAATTTAGTTAGTTATTCAGATTTATATTATTGTGGTTGAAATTTAAATAGAAAAAATACTTTTGGAAAATTCACTTTTTAGGAAATTATCCAGTTTCATATTGTAGTAAAAACTAGAACCCTATTGCATTCTCCAATGATAAAGGTGTTAATATAGCTATAATTAGTTTTTGTAAAAAAATTCTATGATAAAATATAGATTAATAGACTGTTGATTTCAATTTCAATATATCCCTATAAATTGTCATAATAAATGTATGAAAAAAATTTCTATCAATCATATATCACATTCTATAACCAAAAAACATTGATATAAGATATCACTTATTGAAATATTATCATTAAAAGGATGATAAAACACATGAATTCCTTGGAACATAGCATCATATTATTGATATATTTATAAAGGCTTTGAATTTTGAGAGAATCAATTATATCATACATGAGTTTGGTTTTATATATTATGTATAATTATTTGATTTTATTTTTATGCATTGTAATTATTTGAATTTAAGTTATAATTTTTTAACTTCTGTATGAAATGATTTTACTGAACGTAACCATGAATTATTGATTATAAGGAAAATATATCTACTATTTTTTTTGTTAATATGGTTAGTAAACCAACCATGACCCATTGTTCACGCCGTTAGTATATATACCATTGAACTTAACAAACATGGCCACTATAATTACAATGATATTTTTACTTAGAAAATCACTGCATACCTACTCTAAAAGTTTTATTCATGCAGTTACTATAGATAATATACCTTGGAAATCTGTAATTCATAGTTAGTGTACTTATTGTGTATATTTTATACTTATAATTTATCATAAAAACGTTTTTTACTAGATTTATATTATATTTATTATTATTTTAATCACTAGAAGACAAAATTTTAAAATTTGAATTAGAATTCAAATAGACACACATTTTAATCTAAAAATACATTTTCATTATTTAAATGTATCATATTTTACCTAATCAATCTCTCACGATACCACTTTCTAACCTAAAAATTTGATTTTTGAGCTTCTCCCACAAAACAGATCATTCCAAATTCGAATCAAATTTAGAATTCGAAGGATAAATCACCATTTTGATGACTCTCTCCTAATGAAAAATCATTTTTTTTTGAAACCAAGGAAAAAAATATTACTTATATCATTAAAGAGAAGCTGATGAATGTTCATCTCATCGATCATCAAATTTTCCTAAAAAACGAATTAGATTCACAATGGTTAAAATAACAAAATGACTAGTTTGGATGGTGATTCATAATCCAGGATGGGCTATTTGGTAAATGGATAATGGTATTCAATTCTTCCTGAAACATGTTAAATATTCTTATACAAACCTATAGTTTTTATCCAGAGAGAAATGTGATATTGTTAATATTCTGATCAATGGGGATGTTCTAGAGTTTTCTTCAACATGATAGGAAAAGTGATTGGGTGGGCCACATAAAGGAGAATTTGAGGATTACTAGTTCTTATATCCAACAAATCGTAGTATTTTAAAATTTCAAAGCACATTAGAAGATCCAAATATGATTATGACCCATAAAAGGCCAAAATATATTAAAATAATTGGTGAACGTTGGTTTTTGGGTAAATTTATCGAACAAGAAATCTATCCAATAAAAGGAGATTTTAGAATTTTTAGGGACCATGATCTATTTTTATTGTTTCTAGTGACAAATCACTACTGGAAACTAAGGATTTACCAATGGTTTCAAACCATTGGTAAAGGCTTCCAAACCATTGGTATACTTTATACCAATGGTTTGGAAAACCATTGGTAAGTAAGGGGTTGGGATAGCCCATTACCAATGGTTTTAGTATAACCATTGGGAAAGGCAATGTAATCCTATTTTCCCCATGGTTTAAATAACCACTTGTATATAGAAGTATTCCCAATGGTTTGTAAAAACATTGGAAATACTGTCATTTTCATGTTCTACCAACAATTTACTAAAACCATTGGGAAAAATATGTAAAACAGTATACCAACAGTTTTAGTAAACTGTTGGTATAGTATATTTCTAGAATTTGGCAGACCAGCCACCTAAAATTTCCTCCATTGCACACTTAACTACATACACATGCATACACTCTTGACAACAACAAAAAACCTACTATAGAACACAAAATAACAAAAAAATAGGATAATCTTATAATCGTGGAATGTTCCACAATTATAATCGTGTGTATGAACCCAATTACCCTATGAAATACAGAATTCATAATTGAATTCTCAATTGAATACATGCAGAATGAATTATGTGATGAATTCTAAATTATGAATCAATAACACATACAAAATGAATTACGTTCCATACAGAATTCTGAATTATATATATCTCATATATAATATGACATACAAGGGTTTGGGGTGTCTTGGGGGGTGGTGGTGTCCAGTGATGGGGGGCTGTCCACGGGGGTGGGGGTGTCTAGGAGGTGGGTTATACAGAATTAAGAATACATAAAAAATTTCATTTTATATAACACATATACTATTGAATTCAGAAATTAGAAGCTAATAACCTCAAAATAAAGTATCAATAGAATCTGAATACGTTTTTCGTTTTTCTATAAACCAGTTGGTTTTACTTAAATTGATGTCCATTTTAAACAAAAGGCATATACATGGAGTGATACTTGCCACAACATGCCTTAGATTGAGGCGGGGTTGACTCATACACATCACAGATGGATCATGGATCATTGTCATAATGTATCAACAGAATCTGAATATGTTTGGTCAGTTTTCCATATGCATGTTGTTGTTTTCACTTAAAATGTTTTCCATTTCAAATAAATGTGAGACACTTTGAGTGGTTCCGGGCAAACCGTTCCTCGAATTGAGGCAAGTTTTACTTGTAAATGTCACATATGACCCATGAATTCTTGTGATAAATTATCAACACAATCCGAATATGTTTGGTCAATTTTCCATATGCCAGTTGTTTTTACTTAAAATGATGTCCATTTTAAAAAATAAAGAGACAATTAGAGTGATACCGGCCACACCGCACCTCAGATTGAGGTGGGGTTGACTTATACACGTCCCATATGACCCATGGATCATTTTGCTAAATTTTCAATAGAATCCGAATCCGTTTCGTCGGTTTTCCGTATGTCAGTTGTTGTTTTCACCTAGAAAGATGTCCAGTTTAAACAAAAGAGGGACACTTTGAGTGGTGCCTGCCACACTGCACCTCAGATTGAGGTGGGGTTGACTCTTACACATCTCATATGACCCATGAATCATTTTCCTAAATTTTAAGTAGAATCCTAATGCATTTGGTTGGTTTTCTGTATGTCAATTATTGTTTTCACTTAGAACGATGTTCATTTTAAACAAAAGAGAGACACTAAGAGTGTTTCCAGCCACAACATGCTTCGTATTGTGGTGGGGTTGACTCATACATGTCTCATATGACCCATGTATCATTTTCCTAATGTTTCAATAGAATCTGAATGCATTTTTTTGGTTTCCTGTATGTCAGTTGTTGTTTCCACTTAAAATGATGTCCATTTTAAACAGAAGAGAGACACTTTGAGTTGTGTCGGCCACACCATGCCTCAGATTGAGGTGGGGTTGACTCATACACATCTCTAAAGACCCATGGATCATTATCCTAAAGTATCATCATAATCCGAATGCATTTGGTCCATTTTCCGTATGTCATTTTTTGTTTCCACTTAAAATCATGTCCATTTCAAATAAAAGTGAGATAGTTTGAGTGGTGCTGGCCACACCGACCCTTGGATTGAGGCAGGGTTGACTCATACATGTCTCATATAACCCATGGATCGTTTTATTAATGTTTTAAGAAAATACGAATTCCATTGGTCAGTTGTTTGTATGTCAATTGTTGTATTCAATTCAAATGAAGTCGTTTTGAAACAAAATAGAGACACTTTGAGTGGTGCCGGCCACACTATGGCTCGAATTAAGTTGGGGAAGACTCGTACACGTCATAAATAACCCATGGATTTTTTTCCTAATGTATCAACACAATCTGAATGTGTTTGTTCAGTTTTTTGTATTCCAGTTGTTTTTACATAAAAGAGTTTCCATTTTAAACAAAAGAAAGACATTTTGAGTGGTACGAGCCACACCATGCTTCAGATTATAACAAGGTTGACTCGTACACGTCACAAATTACCCATGGATCTTTTTCCTAAAGTATCAACATAATCCTAATGCGGTAGGTTGGTTTTCCATATGCCAGTTGTTGTTTTCACATAAAATGCTATCCATTTCAAATAAAAGTGAGACACTTTGAGTGATATGAATCACAATGATCCTCAGATTGAGGAATGGTTGACTCGTACACATCACAAATGACCCATGGATCATTGTTTTGAAGTATCAACACAATCTGAATGGGTTTGGTCAGCTTTCCGTATGCCGGTTATTGTTTTCACTTAAAATGATGTCCATTTCAAATAAAAATGAGACACTTTGAGTGGTACCGGCCACACCATGCCTTGGATTGAGGCAGGGTTGACTTGTACACATCAAAAATGACACATGGTTCATTTTCCCAGGGTATCAACAGAATCCGAATGCGTTTGATCATTTTTCATATGCCAGTTGTTGGTTTCACATAAAATGATGTCCATTTCATATAAAAGTGGGACACATTGAGTGGTACCAGCCACACCGTTCCTTGGATTGAGGCAAGATTGACTCATACACATCACAAATGACCCATGGATAGTTTTTTTAAAGTATCCACACAATCCGAATGTGATTGTTCAGTTTTTTGTATGCCAGTTGTTGTTTTCACCTAAAATGTTGTCCATTTCAAATAAAAGTGAGACACTTTGAGTCGTATTGGCCACACCATGCCTCAGATTGAGGCAGGGTTGACTCATACACGTCAAAAATGACCCATGGATTGTTGTGATAAATTATCAACACAATAAAAATATATTTCCTTAGTTTTTTGTATGCCAGTTGTTTTTACTTGAAAGAGTATCCATTTTAATAAAATGAATGAAGCTTTGGGTGGTACCGGACACACCGTGCCTAGGATTGAATCAGGGTTGACTCGTACATGTCCCAAATGACCCATGGATCCTTTTCCAAAAGTAACAAGGCAATCCGAATGCATTTGGTCAGTTTTCTGTATTCCAGTTTTTGTTTTCACTTAAAATCATGTCCATTTTAAATAAAAGTGAGATAGTTTGAGATTTTCCAGCCACACTGACCCTCAGATTGAGGTGGGGTTGACTCTTACACGTCACATATGACTCATGGATAATTGTCCTAATGTTTCAATAGAATCTGAATTAATTTGGTCTATTTTCCATATGCCAGTTGTTGTTTTCACTTTAAATGTTGTCCCTTTAAAGAAAAAGTTAGACACTTTGAGAGGTACCAGCCACACTGTGCCTCCAATTGAGTCGGGGTTGACTCTTACACATCATAAATAACCAATGGATCATTTTCCTAAAGTATCAACAAAATATGAATGTGTTTGGTATGTTTCCAGTATTCCAGTTGTTGTTTTCTTTAAAAATGTTGTTCATTTCAAATAAAATTGAGACACTTTGAGTGGTATTGGCCACACCATGACTCAGATTGAGGCGGGGTTGACTCGTACATGTCACAAACGATCCATGGATCGTTGTTCTAAAGTATCAACTCAATCTGAATCCGTTTGGTCTGTTTACTGTATGTCAGTTGTTGTTTTCATTTAAAATGTTGTCCATTTCCATTAAAAGTGAGACACTTTGAGTGGTACCGGCCACACCATGCCTCGGTTTGAGGCAGGGTTGACCCATACACATCACTTAGGAGTTCTGAGTGTCATAAAGTGCAGATTGAAGATCCGGGTGAGCCTAATCCTCTCCATTATTCCTCATTTCAATTAGGGTTTGCACTCTTCTCTCATCTTCTTCCGAAGCTATAAAACCCTATTTTCTGTTGGGATTTAGGGTAAATCTTGAAGACATCTTAGATTGGGATCTGGTGTCTAGGGAGGAGGGTGGGGGGGGGATGTCTGGGGGGATGTCTGGGGGACTGTCCGGAGGGTTGTCCAGGGTCCAGGGAGGAGGGTGGGGGGGTGTTATCTAGGGGGTGTCCAGGGGTGATTCGGGGGGCTGTCTAGGGTCCGGGAAGGAGGATGGGGAGGCTGTCCAGGGGGTTTTCTGGGAGCTATCCGGGGGGCTGTCTGGGGGCTGTCCAGGGTCCAGGGAGGAGTGTTGGGGCTCTCTGGGGGGCTCTCTAGGGGGTTGTCTAGGGGTACTATCTGGGGTCCAGGGAGGCGGGGGGGGGAGTCTAGGGGGCTTTTTTTGGGGCAATCCAGGGGGTTATCCTGGGTTCATGGGATGGTATTTACATAGTTTCTAAGAAAATTCATTCAAGGTTAAAAAAATAATTTCATTGTATGAACTTCTAAAAAATTAAAATTTCATTAATATAGTGGGATTTGACAGAAAATAATAAAATCATGTTTTATTATTTATATATAAAAAATAAAGATAATGCAACCTACATAATCAAACATATATTCAGTCACAAAAAATCAATAAACATCAAAGGTCAGTAATATCAGTAAAAATTGTAACTGATCAATCTCTCCCTCATCACCATCACCATCACCATCATCTTCACCCTCACCCTCATCCTCATCATCATCCCCATCATCTTCCCCAGCCTCCTCCTCACCATCATACTGAGCCTCGGCCTCCTCATCGCCCTCCTCCTCCTCCTCACCCTCCTCTGTGCCCTCCTCCTCCACCTCAGCCTCTTCCTATCCAGTGTCTCAACCACCACTAGAACTACCACCTAGTGCGCCATATATAGAATGCATCGATGACATATATTCATCACAAGAAGTGTTGGCCTCTAGTAGAAGTGTTAAACATAAAACATCCATTAGTTTCATAAATGCAGTGTTTTCCATAGTAGACTGTGATGCCATCTCTGTTGCCCTTTTTTCAGTATTTTCTACCTATGCCTTAACCAATCACAACATGGTGGCACTACAAATCATACCTGAGGAGGTACAATACCTCGTCGGAACTATACTCTTCCCAGGCCGGCAGTGTACTCTACCAGGGTTCTCATCTCACAACACCTGATGTAAGTGATTGTTTGCCCCAAAATTCTCAGGTTCCTGAGCATCAAGGGCCTCTAAAGCATCATGTTACAAATATAAATAGATTACTAAGTTAGAAAATAGAGATTAAATTTTAAAATCTACAATGTAAAACTTACAATATGCTGGTGGGTTGGTTCATTAACCACACTTCCATCTTTCTACTTTCTACTCGGGTAAAACAGTTTTTCTCAAGGAATAGGTTCTTTTATATTCAATTTATGCCTCTATAATGAAATTGAATGTAGGAAACCATCATTAAAAATAGGATACCAAAAAAATTGTAATTTCATAACTAAAATTATAAAAAAAAATTAGTAATTGAATAAATTACAGAGGAATCAATTGAAAGTGGAAGTCGTAAAGAAATATTTTAAACTATCATACCAGCTATCTCTCATGATCTGGCATCGTATTATGTCCCAATGTGTTGACGTATTTCATAGTATCAATTTTTTAATTTCTTCCAGATGCATCCTAAATAAAATTCAATAATTAGTATTAACGAAAAACATGAAAATTTTCATTTAAATACTTTTAATTTGATTAATACCGTAAATTCGCTAGTCTCCCAATGAGTAATCATATATCAATACTGTTCAAATGGAAAATAATCCATGACAGGGACCACCTTCATCTTTGTGCCCACTCTATCATTCTATCCAATGTACAACTCATGATTATAAGCTATCCAAATCTTGTCTAAATCCTTTAGATGTGTTGGTCGTGCACCCTCACCATCAGGGAAATTAAACCACAGTTGAAACCAAAATATTAATTCATATAAATAAAAAAATTAATATATTGCATTAAATACAACTGATGTTTTTACCCATATTTCTACAAAAGCTTTATCCTTGACTTCATTTGGTAGTTGTCTTCATGAAAGAGGGAAGACAAGAATGATGTTGGAGTATTTTTCATGCATCGCCAAAAATCTCCTACATTGCTGCCCTGATTTTTCAATCATCTGACTATCTTCATTATAGTCCACCATCAACTGTGTGCAGTAGTTTCACACCTCATGCATGCATGTATTCCCCCACCCCACCTCCAATCATTAGATGTATCTACTATTATAGAAAAACATATTTATCAATACATGTTATAATGAAAATAAATAATGGTTTAACAGTTTGTTAGTGTTTTAAAAGTGTACCTGTGGTATTCTGATCAATGAGCACCACTGGATCCGCAGAAACTGAAGGAATACCCTGTACAGATGGAGTGAGTCCAAATGTATGCTCCGTAGGGACAGACTCTTGCGGAGCAGGAGTTGAAGAAGATTGAATATAAAAGCTCGGAGAGATCGAAGCATTAGTAAAAGAAGATGACAGGGATGACTGGCCAAATGCTGGATGGGGAATGTGAATCATCATCTGATATGGTACAAATGGGTGAGGAGGGTCAAATGTAAAGGGTGGTGAAAACATGAGAGGCTTAAATATCCCATGTGTCTCTAATGGCACACCAGGATGAGAATGTGGGATGGATGGTATGTTAGTGGGAGGTTCATGGTAAAATCAGGTATGCTGACCAGATCATCTAGCCCTCGTACGCCCCTATATGAACAGACCGAGTGCTGGGACCAATACTTGGATGCTCATCAAATAACTGTCACCTAGTCGACGAATCCTAATTTTTTTTAAAAAAAAATTAATCACAGGACATTATATATAATTTAAATAAATATATTTGAAATAAATTACTCACTTCAGGCATTAGTGGTGGATTGCCCTTCTTGGTCATGGGACGATTGTTTTCTATAATCTGTTTCTGTCACCTCTCTTCAATTGTTTTCATTTCTTTCATTTGAAAAAAAATATGGAAGTAAATAGAAAAGGATAACTAATGTGTAACCCAAAAAATGAGGGGGAAAATCAATTTTAGAAATTAAGGAAAAATTTAATTTCGTTAGCTCAAGTAGATGATAAAGGTTTCAATATTAATTCAATTTGAATAGAACCAACCTTAAAAACTCAACTCAAGGTAATCCAAAAGAATTGAGAACATGAATAGATGATTTTATATATTCCCCACTGCAACTTCAGGTTCACGATCAACTCTGAAAATTGAGCTATTGGAGTCATCAAAAGAAATAAATGGATTAGTTCTAATGGCAGTTGGGATAGTTTCAATTCCATCATCACCATCATCAAAAAAATTTCTTGGAATTACTTCAACTATGACAGAAAATTTCGGTCGAAGTTGGTAATTGACATAAAAAAATTGTTTAGCCATTGATTCCAATACATATGGTTCTTCGGTAGCAAGAGTGTGAGTAATATTAAGTAATCGAAATCCAAAATCATCAATAAATGTTCCATGTCTCATCATCAAATCAAACCAATGGCATTTCATCATCGTGACTCGTCCATGAGAGTAATAATCCAACAATATTATTTTTTCAACAACTCCTTAATAATCTACATTTTCAAATAGTGGTCTAATATATGATTCACTAAGATAACAATCTGTTGTGGTAGTAACCCTATCACCATCATGTTGTGTTCTGATGTTCTTTTCTCTTTCAATGACAATAAATTTGTACCCATTGATAACAATTGTTTTACAGTCACGAACCACGGTATTAGGACCAAAATCCAAAACTCTTATTTCCTCAGAGACAGAGTTAGTAGGCAAACATAATACCTAAAATATAAACGAATATTAAAAAAATTAAATATTGATTTAATTATTTTAAATAGTAATATTTTTACCTTCAATTTTAACCAAGATGAAAACTCATTGCTATGAAATTCTCCCTCCATCTCAAAGATGAAGAATGATGCTTTCTATTTATCATTGTTTAATGTTCCCTGTGGATAAAAAATATGAATAGTTTCACAGATATATATTTAAGACGTACATATTAAATTTAGTTACCTGATGTAGTCATCTATAAAATCACAGTTGAACAAAACTTTGCGATGGTCCATCTCCCGCTATTCAAGGATTAATGTCTTCAATGTATATAATCCAAGAATTCCTCCTGTTTGAGGAAGTGATGGAAAATTGGGTTCAATTTTCTCATACTATTCTTATTCATTTATCATTGTACTTTTTATTCTTGTAGTAAGATCAGACAAATACATTGAGAAAAAATCCATACATTCTTGAGTCTAGTAACTATTCATGATAGATCCTTCGGGATGATTTTTGTTTCGGACATAACACATTAATTTGTACATATTTATTTCAGTTGGATACATCCAACAAAAGAAAATTGGTCCTCCGAGAAGTATTTCAATGGGAAAATAGATAGTCAGATGCAGTATGCATTTGAAAATTGATGGAGGAAATATTTTCTCCAACTCAGAGAAAATTAATGGGGCATATGTCAACATTTTTTGTAAGAACGAATTGAAAACTTCTTAGCACAAAGATCTCTAAACACATGGAACAACTGAATATCATTCTCCCTTTCATTATTGGAAAAAAGATAATGGATTGTTATTGGAATCAACTCATGCAGAAGAATGTGATAATCACGAGTCTTCAAAGATTTTAACTTCAAATATCTTATATTGACCCGTTCAAGTATGTTTCTTGAATAGACATCAAGAACTCTAACAGACTCTAATAATTCCAGAAATTATTTTTTATAGGTTTCATCTCATAAGAATCACATGGAAATTTCCATTTTTCCATTGATACGCACATGAGGCAATTATGGTCTGATTCCCCAATCCACCAAGTCATGCCGAGACCATAAATCATATTTTGTCTTTCCCTTAATATTTAGAATTATCTAAAGGAACATTTCACATATATTCTTTTCAAAGTGAATTAAGTCTATCCAATGACATAACAAATTGGTTGACAAATATGGAAAATAGAAAAAGATATTTCTCTTGCTCCAATTGTAACAGGTTTCAATGGAAACATTCTTTCTCTTTCCAGATTTCATTTGACCCTTCTCCAATGAAAAACCGAAATCTTTCAATTCATTAAGCACATCAGTTCCAGAAATACAATGTGGTGGATCATCAGTATCAGTGTTATTATAAAATATTTGATGATTATTTCTATATAGATGGTCCATTGGAAAGAATCATCGATGTCCCATAAAACTGAAACTACAACGATTTTTCAGTCTTCTGGATTGTGTATTCTTCATACAAACATGACATGACAGTTTTCCCTCCGTGCTCCATCCAGACATCATTGCATAAGATGAAAAATAATTGATTGCCCACATTAGCGGAACACGCATTTGAAATTTGTCTTTTGAACATGCGTCATATGTGTGCTCATACACATCCCAAAAAAGATTCAACCTTTTTATTAAAGGTTAATGTATATTTTATTATCAATGCTAGGATCAGAAGTTCCAGATATGAGTATACTTCTGGAAGTGAAAGATTTTTTCATACACAACCATGGGGGATGATTATAAATGTGTATAATAATTGGTCATGTGTTCTGAGAATTAAGCATCTACCCAAATGGATTAAAACCGTCACATGAAAGTCCCAGCCTCACATTATGCATGTTAGCTTCAAAATCAGGATATCGAGCATCAAATATCTACCCTGAAAATCCATCTCCAGTGTGAACCAGCTCATCCTTAGTCTTCATTCTCTCAGTTTCATGCCGTCTCATTTTTATTGATATGTCTTCATATATAAAAATATTCTGGAGTCTGGGGATCAATGGAATGTGCCACATTACTTTTTGTGGCATAGAGGATGGTGTTACATCAGTTTTTGACTTCCAGCTGGATGTGCCACATTTTATACAATCATTTAGTTCAGCAGTTTCCTCCCAGAATAAACTGCTATCTTTTGGGAAATCATCAATTTTGTTTCATGAAAATCCATGTTCCTCAACTAACTTATATTCCATATAGTGTTTTGAGGGAATATCTGCATCATCTGGATGTAAATTCTTCATGAAGGTAATAATGTAATCAATTGCTATATTAGAAATCCTATACATAGTTTTACCATGAAACAATCGGATTAAAAATTCTAACCTTTTCATTTTATCTCACTGTCGATATACTGGAGTTGTGGCAACATCATTCAATTTTTTCACCCTTAAAGCATCATCATTTTCATTAGACTCATCATGTGTGATCATATCGAAGCCTTTGTGGGTCAGAATATTTTATTTTTCATAATGTGGAAGAAACGGAAACCAGTCATCTAACAAATTCTCCATTCCAATCCTTTCATTTCGATTATTAGCAATTTGAGATTTCATGTTCTCCCCATTGTGATACCACACAAAGTATTTTTCTTGAAAACCATATTTTTTTATGTGGCATCTGACTTCTTCACGGCTCAACCAATGATTTCTAACACAGTTGGAACATGTGCAGTGTATCCGACCACTATCTTATGAATTGTGAAATGAAAAATCTAAAAATCTCTACAAATTGTTTTGAAAATCACATGAGATCCGATCGGTTTCATACATCCAACTTCGTTCCATTCTGTAAAAAGAATTCTTATAATTAATTTCTTCATAAACAATTCAATAATATTAATGTTTAATAGAATATTTAATTATGTAAATGATAAAGGAAGGAGTTTCTAGTTGATTTAATAAACTATTAAAACAATGTAAAGATATACTAATTAATTGACTTCAGATGGATTTATAGGGAGGAAGGAGTTCCCACCCCATGTAAAGAGAGAGGCCTCTAGTTTAGAATCAAAGGGGGACTTCCCCAGGGCATCCTAAATCACAATAACTATGAATCCAAGGTAGATTTCCTCAAGTCATTCAAAACCAAATCATCATGAATACAAGCGGATTTCCAAATGTAATTAAATTCTATATTTTTAACATGAATCCTAGGTTCGTTTCTTCAAGGAATTCCAAATCATTAATCAAAGAACAAGTACTCAAAAATTAAATTAAAATTTATTTCTATTCATTTTCATTAGGTATAATATAAGAGGCACATGCCTCAGGTCCCATTATGTGTTATAGGTATCCTAAGTCATTCACTCATGTTCAATAACTCATTCTTGGCACCTCTATGGTCATTCCATTCATTATCCAATTAGTTCCCCAAGTCAAGCACACCACATGGGTGGGTAATGTTTAAGCTTCTACACTAATAGGTTGTTCATGGCTTGAAAAAAAGTTTAATTTCATAAAGTATAGACCAAAACAATTTTTTTTATTTTTGATATTAATAATAAAGTATGTTAATGATAACAAGATTTCTGATTTAAACTTGTTACATGTCTAAGATTGTTATGGATGTCTACACATGCCAGCATGGCTAGTGAAAAGCAACCCACCATCATAAAATTGAGTATTGTCCTAGAATGAGACATAATATACAACGTACAGTGAGAACCATTTTTAATTGACCCTAAAGTTATATCAGTACAGTCATCTTAGGAATCCAATTATCACCCATAACTACCCATGCCACTATAAACAACCTGGAGTGTATGAGTTTTCTCTCTGATCTCAACAATATCATCACACATTCTTACCTTGATGTAAATCATGTGGAATATGGATGATATTAATCAAAAATTCCTAGAAATAACAAGCCTTCTATGAACTGAAAATTTATGGATGATATTAACAAATAATTAATTTTGAATCAAATTTGATTCACATTACTACTTATCCCAATAAACCAAACCCATACTATAATCACTATATGTGTGCCACTGTCAAAGCCCAACACACACACCCAAATCAACCAGAAAACAAAAGTGATACATATCCAAATAAAAAAATAAAACCAAAATAATAGATACATAACATTAAAATGAACGTATCGCTTATATATTACAAGTGTGTAACTTACAGATTAGAAATTTAGAACTAAGGAATTAACCAAATTTTAAAAATAAAACATTTTCATTTAAAGACCATTTTTGCAATCCAAACACATTTGAATGAAATCATTTTCCATTACAAAATATTTTTCACCTTTAATGCTCACTCATAAAAAATGATACTGAAACAAGACACAACTCCATGAAATTTACCGAAGTGATGAACTAATGGTAATGACATACTTAGTGACATGGTAGTGATTCATAACCCAACTAATAAACACCATGCATGGTGGATATTAAACTATGTACTCAGAATATACATAGGCCAATAATCTAATTAAGATCAAGGAATTATAATTTCGCTCCTCCATTTTTCCCTCACCCAAACCATACTAAAACAAAAAAAAGACACAAAACCCAGAATACCCAATTAAAATCAAGGATTAGAATGGGAAATATTTCATGTTGTTATTTGCATGACTAAATATAGGGTTTCCGCCATAGGATTTCCACTTCTCCACTTCCTTGAAATGAAAACATAAAACCAAAATGGTAGATGAATAATAATGAAATGAAGGTATACTTAATGATTAAAAGTGATGATCTGAGAAATTTTAAAGATTGAATAATTTCGGTAGTAGGGTGAACAAAATCATTCTCCCCTTCTGTTTAGTGCTGTAGTCGTACGGAATGGGGGAGCCCGAGCTTCTGCCAATTAGGGGCTAAACATTCCTAATAGTTTTTAAAAACCATTGCGAAAGAAATCCTTTACCAATGGTTTTAAAAAACCATCGGTATATTATCATTAAAACAACTCTATACCAACGGTTTTGTTGAACCGTTGGTATAGAGTATAATTTTACCAATGGTTTTACAAAATTGTTGGTAAAATCTAATTATAATAAGCCTTTACCAATGGTTTACTCAAACCATTGGTAAAAGTAATGTACACCAACAGTTTAAGCAAACCATTGGTACATAGGAGTTGGGAAAACCTCCATTTCCAGTAGTGAATGGTTTCATGGAAAATATGTGTAGATATTTTATGATAAATATGCAAGAGTTGTGTGACCAAGTTTTAATGTTAATATATTTACCTTATCTGAAGATTATTTCATCCTTATTTGAGTATAAAGGACTTATTCCTCATTTAGAGGAAAGAATAACATCATAATGTAGTATTTACCTCTCCCATAATATTTTTAGGAAAATGAATGTCTATTAGGACCCATGGATAAGGTAATGGGTGGCTGTATTAGAATAGGTATATGAAATTTTTGTTCAATTGATGTACCCGTTTAGACTATTGGATCCTAAGTATCTAGGTCCTTAACTAGATGAAATGGTTCGGTATTTTTATGATGAATTTTTTATTGTGTTTGATGTAATATAATTATTTTAATAAAAAGAGGAATAATCATATTATATGTTTAATATTGATGAGGAAATGATGGAGGTTTATAAGGATGCCAATACAATCTAAAAAATTATTTTCTATAGAGCAACTGACTGACCTCTTCCATTACCATCCCATGATGAAGTGCTCTAGTCTAAGGATTAGGCTGAGAGTGAGTAATATTTCATTGGATATAAGACTGATGGGAATGAGTACGAATATTTTAAAGAAGATAATGTTTGATCATATGGATCTTTTATAATTGGCAGTACTTCTAGAAAACCTATACCTGATACAGCTTGCATGTTGTATAATTCACATGGTTTTTTTGGGATTAAATTATCTAGAATATAATGATTATAATGATGGGGAAGTCTACCTAGACATGGTGGAAGTTTCATCCCTTCTTCTCATAGGGTTCTAGAGGGTACTCTCACTGGTGCCATAGATTTTCAAAAAAGCATCAGGAACCTCCTCTGAGACCCATAGTTGTTCAAACTCTCCATGATATAATTGGTCCTACTCCCACCAATGATTGTGATGAAATTGGGAAAGGTGATTATCTTGGTGTGTATGATGAGGTTGGGGATCCTATTGTCTATAAGGAATAAATTTGTGTCGATTAGATTATTACGGCTATATAAGTGAAATATTCAGAATAATTATATCATAGGAATTAGGATTATAATTCATATACCCCATATAACTTACATATCATATGTTACAAAATAAAATTTTAATGAATTAAAATTTGATTTAATGGGTTTATTCATGAAAAAAATAATTGGCTTTTGAAATTCATTAGTGCCTGCTCTAGAATAAGTTTTAAAATAATTGTGATATTAGTTATTTCTCATGTTCAACCCAAATTTCATCTTGAGATGAAAATTATGAGAAATGATTTTGAAGATCTAGGGTCATAGTTAAGTTATATATAAGTTGGTCTATATTATTAGTTTTGTATTTAGATAATATATTAATGAATGCAGTGTTTTAGCCTAATCTTACTCTTACTACTACTCATGTGGATCCTTCTTCTCCTCCTATTCAGAAAATTTTTATGACGAGAAGATCATTGAACTCATAATATATGATTTTAATATTTTTCATTTATGAGTCAAAATAGACTAGGGATGTTTTGTTTGATGTATTTAGAACATGTGGTAAAAAACCAAAGATTTGTAAATGGAAAATTTCAAGAAATCTGGGAAGGATAGGGAAAATCTACAGAAGGTTGTTGATTGATCCATTAGCTAAATCATTAAAAAGTTATATTTAAAGGGAATGTTCATATGTATTGTATAGGATATGAATATATCCCATTTGAACCATGATTTTAAGGTGAAATTTGAGAAATTAAAGGTGCTAACTTTTATTTTATAATAATTCTTAAAAACCATAGAGTATTTTATTTAGGATCTGGAGCACAGTTCTTGAACTATGAGAAACTTTACATGATTTATAGAACCCTTCTTATAAACTGGTCATACTATTGTGCTAGCTCGTTAGACTATCCCAATTTCTCAAGCTCTAGAAACAACCTCCTATACCATCAATACGTTTGGACTAACTCTGAAGAATTCCATTATTCACATTTTTACCGTGTCCAAGTTTGTTTTCATTGGCGACCCTACATCCACCTCACCACTATAGATTAACTTGGTCCCTACTTTTACCTCTAAAGAAAAGTATCATATCCTTAATTTAGATACTATATTTTTTCTTTATTTTGTTTCTGAATAGAATTTTTAATAAGAACTTTTTGTAATGTATCTTTCAATCACATTCACTATATTAAAGAAGTACAATTTTTCTCATTTTATTTTTTTCAGTCTATTTTTCCATCTAATTCACATTTTGATATTTTCAAAATGGGGTGTCAATGTTTGAAATCAGTATAATTGGTTTTAAATACTTGGAAATTTTAAAGCAATTAATAATCTTTTAAGATATTTAGATATATTTATTTTAATATATTATCAATATATTTTTGTTGTTTTCAATTCGTTTTATATTAAATTTCATGATTTGTGTCATTAACAAGGTGTCTATTTTTTTCTTAGGAAATTAAAATACTAATTTCAATGATCCTAAATTCTGTATATAATGTTACTAATGAATTTTATGTTTTCTGTTTGTAAAAGCTTTTCTCACCAAACATTAAAATTTTGATAAGTATGGATCTTTTCTTGACATACTAATGCATGTGTAATGTAAATATCATGTAAATAGTTAGAACTATCCATGAAGTTCATGTGAACTTCTAAAACCTAATATGCCTTTTAAAAAACTGATCGCATGAAAAAATATCCTACCATGTGTTAGCTGAGATTTTTTTTTTCAAAGTAGTCAAATGATAGTGCATTGATTATAATCACACCTCATGATCTTCCAATCTATCTTGTGATAGGTTCGACATATTTCATTAAGTCTTGTACCAATCATGTGTAACTTTATTTACAGTAACCTTTAGAATAAACACCTACCATATGACAGAATGTGGCTACCCTGAGTACAAATGAAGATACTTCCATGAGAATTCATGAACTTACTACATGGGAAAATAGACTAAATTCATGAAGAAATGATGTGATCATGAAAATTTGTCTTGAAAATTGACAATTCCCACTAACTGTGAGTTGAAGTAACTATGTTTTAACTAAATACAACCTACTAATTCTAATATAGAAGTAGATCATTCTCAAATATCCAATGGATTTTTTCTGAAGCAATAATTGAATCGTATGTACAATTAATGCAACATGGATTTTTCTCCAATGACTAATTTTTTTATGTTATTTTGAAAAATGAAAATCGACAATGTTTGTGATTATGACAAATACATTTATAATAATATGTGAACATATGCTTCCCTCGATTCTAAAAAAATATTTTTTTAATAATATACAAAAATAATTCAAATCAATTTCAAACTTGGTTGGATATTTTTTAGGTGAAATTCAATGAGTTCTGAACAACCGAAGCAATTTAGATTGATATGAGCCTTTTTTTAACTTATATTTTTTTTTTCTATTTTAGATATTATTGTGGGTTTTTTTATTTCTATTTTTCATCTCTAAAAATAGTATCTTTTAATGAAATGGGGAGTTATTTGCACTCTCTTTCAACTAATTTCATTTTTTACTCCAATGTATAACTATAGAAGAAGTCACATGCGACCTATGATATTTTTTCTCCTACGTTGAACTATGTAAGAGGCTTCTAATCTCGAACTATCATAGTAAAATTATTTATAAAACTCAATCTCTGTTTTGGATCAGTTTATTTTATAAGAAATTTATTGGTAGTAGGTTATTTACAAGTGGAGTGGATTGGGTGTCAACTTATGATGGAACACCTTGTTTATTTCCATCATATTATTTCTAGTTTTTTCACTTTTTAAAATAAAAAACTATAATTTATTTAAAAAATAACAAAAACAATACTCTCTTATTTATCTATAATATGTATTTTATATATACTGTTTGTTTCAAGTGAATTTTTTACAAAATTTAGAATAATGGAAATTTTTTTAACTAAGTTCTGATCAAACTTCTAAAAAACATTTTAAAAGATAAAATTATATAATATTTGTAAAATAAGTTTTCATTATTCTCGGCCATTCCTATGTTAGATGTTGTATTTTATCATCACATCGAGGTGCTTGAATTGTGAATAGGGTAGAGAATCTATTGTTTTAAAATTGATATCATCTCAACTCTATGTGGCACACATATAAAAACCTTAAGAGGAAAATAATAATCATCATAAAACATGATTAATAAAATTGGGATGAGTTGTAATAGACTAAAAATATAGAACTCAATCTAAGAGGGAGAAGAAGGAGGTGGACTTGGGTATTGAATCCCAAATGTGTTCAATTCCCAGTAATGGACAAATAATTCATGGATAATCCACTAACACATGTAATTATAAACCATGTATCCACTTCCATCCAGGATGATCCCGTACACCGGATAGATATCGCGTGGCTAATAAGCATAATAAGAGACCATATGTAGTTCTATTTTAGTTATTTAAGCTTACTATATTTATTTTCTATGATTTTTTTTATTTTATATTTTATCTCTAATTCTCGTTCCAAATAATCACATATTACGTGGGGTAAATATGTGTTGTTAATATATGGTGGTGGAATCTTAGTTTAATTTCCAAATCCCATGGGATAATATTATTATACTAACATAGATTCACTTCGGGAGATCTTCATTGAGTGTTTGAGTTTGGTTTGGTTATTTTTAATTATTCTTCATCTCATTTCACTATAATAATTGTTCCCAAAATTATATCAAAATTTTCTCCCTTCTATAAATATCTATTATGTAATGGTTTTATTTATCTATATATGGAGTGGTAGTGTGATTATAGGATATATACTATTGGGTTTTAGTGGAATGAATATTCCTTTGCTTCACTCAATTGAGGGATGGATTTCACCACACTTAACAAGAGGATAAAAATACTAGTGGACCTATAGTTTTAATTTATTTGTTCACATAATGATAGAAATAGTTATGGATGACTTTATGTAATGATATTGAGTGGATTTATTGAGTGTTGACTAAGTTTGATGTAATTTTTAAGAGAATGATAAAGGAAATGAACTTGATGACTCATCGTAAGATCGCAAAAATTTATTCCTCTATATATTTTACAATTTTTTAATTAATTTATTTACGAAACAAACCCCTCTTGTTTTTGTCATTAAATATTTTTTTCCAATATAATGTGATGATGACAATGAATTTTTTGTTAAATCCTTTATTGAAAATGTTATGGTTAACTCACTAGATATACTCTTAGGGGTTTCAAATTTACTCTTTTTATACTCCCTCTATAATTTTTTCTATCAGATATTCATTGGTAACATCAGAAATGTATTTCATTTTATAAAAAAAATCAATCCCATAATGATATGAAATATAAAAAATTATTTAATTTTTCATCATATATCCCATTATAATTGACACTTCTAGATATGACTCAATGAACATATATTTATTTTTTGGATTCATGTTACTCTCAACTGGGTATATTCTCTTGAAATAAATTTTTCTCACCAATTATGAAATAATCCACTAAATACCGTACAATGTGGGCAAAAAATTCAATAAATGTGAGCAGTTATGTTGCATATGAAAGGTTTTATCCTGAACCAATATTGCATAGTCTATGGTCTGAAAAGTTATATATATAGGGAATATAATTGTGTTAAAAAAGTTACTAAGTTCAATTGATGAATTTAAAACATTATCTGGAACAAATTGGAAAAATTTTATTGGAATAAAATATAAAATTAATTATGTTATAATAATATATCATCAAGCTTAAAAGTGTTTTTCTTTCATAATAAAAATATCTTTAATATTTTATAGTGGTAATCAATATATACCATATTAATTTTCATAATATATTGGAATGAAACTCTATTATACTTTCTTGTTTTGTATTGTGAAATGGATATGTATGTCTTATTCTCATCAACCAATTATTTATGTAATATTTTTCTAAATCAATTTTTTTTAAAGCAAATAGTTAACTGAAAATATATTAAATTTTAACATATCAACAAAAATGTTAAACATTATATTATGGTACACATTTTTCAATATTAATTACATTTAATATGCATCTTAGAAAGATTTAATTCTATTATAGTAATATAAAAATGCCTCTTTTTATTATAATTATGACTTTTATTTCTATTTCTGGTATAAATAAAAGACATAAAAGGTGCCAAATGTTTAGAATGAAATAAATTTTATGAATTATATCACGAGAGAGTTATTTTAAGCACTTAACACACATGAATATTTTTCATGATTTATTATATTTTTTATCTGCATAATATAATACAGTGTATTATCAAAATTAATGTTATTGTGGGAAATGACTTTGAATAATGTGTGCCTATTTTTTATAATAATTTAACTATGTTGAATTTCAATATCAATATTAGCAAGGTCATGCAAATTATCATTCCATCTTCTCTCATGAAAATTTTTCATATGTGGGAAAATCTATATTCTTCAAATAAAAGAAACCCATATTTTTACATTTCATTATTTATGTAATTAAAATTTATTTCATATTCAACCCATAACTCAACAAATTCATCAGTCATAGGATAAAAGTATATATAAATCCTATTATTAGGTTCTATCCATCCATTTATAATGGTATATAATATCATTCATTATTATTTCATTCATATCTACTAAGGAGTATTTCTTAGAATTATCCTCAAATGTTATATATTAGGAGTTTCATTGAACATTAATTGAAAAATATAAAAATCATATAATTACAAATAATCAAGAACCATTGGACTATATTTACAAATATTTTTGAAATATTTAGTCATAATTATTTAACAATAGTGAGATTTTTTAGGAGGGCTAGTTTAAAAATATCTTTTTATTCTTATAAATTTATGTTTTAGTGAATTTGGGGTAATATTTTGACATTTTGACTTTTTTCATGAATATAATCATTATCAGTTTTTATAAGTTTATACTGAGTGCCAATAGATAGTGTTATGGTTAAAATAACTCAAAGATGATAATTTATATCTATTTTTATTGTATGTTTTTAGTATTTGGTTCCAAATGGTTATTAGACACTGAGAATAATTCCAATATGTACCCTGTTAGATAACCAGGAAGACGATACCCATTGGATTTCCACCTAGAGACTAGTATTGGCCTACTAAATACCTAGTACTACCTATACTAATTTTTAAATTAGGATAAATTGAAAATTTATAGTTTTAAATTAAAATCCCGATTAATGGTGTAACGCCCCAACCCCAGTTACCCAGAGTCGGTGCATTATTGTGTAACATTGGCCTGATCACAAAGATCAAGTCTCGAAAGATCGATTAGTTTAGTAGCCTTGAAACACTCGATACATTCATAAGATTTACATTACATCATAAAGTAATACAAAAGTAGAACAGCATATTGTCTTCATATCCCCTCATATTATCCCATCAGGTCATCCATAAAATACTTCTTCACATCCTGGAAAAATTAAAACATTTAAAGGGGTGAGCTCAGATGCTCAGTAAGGATAACAATATAACGGAATCTTTCTTAAATAAACATAAACATTTAAGGCAATTTATAACTAAACAACATCCTTTTAAACATGAACTTCAGCATAATATGGAAAAATAAAATGAAATAATTCCATTTACTTATTCACATGTATATTCTACTGGTCGAATAATCGCATGCAATATCAATAACCACTTTCATAATGGTGGAATGCATAATGCCAGACTATCATAACCACGTATCCAAGGGCTTGTGCCAAGAATACAAATAAGATTCTGTCAATGCCTCATGCCAAGACACTAGTTTATCTCATGAGACCTACCGATGCATCGAGGAGCTATAGCGGGCTCCACCCGTCACTTATTAAGTCCAATGCATTCATCATATGAACAGGTTTAAACATATCATAAACCATAACATAATCGTATCACATAAAAAATTCAGAAAGAAAACATAACATTTCCACATTTCAATCACAAGATATCAATACAACATCATTGATATAATAAAAACTCTTTCAAAACCATTTTCAATACCAAAATAAATGAAAATTAAAACTTGTTATTTATTTTTCATTTAAAAAAAGTTATGTCTTGTAGAGGAAGCCGAAACTCAAATAATGGTCACGACGGCAGAGAATTCGTTGTCGCCGCAGTCATATGAAAAGAAAAACATTCGTTTTTTTCATTTAGTCAATCACATAGTATAAAAAGATTCCTTTTTAATAAATGTAAAAGTCAAAGGGGTTTATACACCGTATAAAAGAAATTTGTGTATAAAAAAATATGCCTCAACGAATGGAGATTGAGACGAAGTCCCTTACGAAGATATATTTTTTAAATAAAAGAGATCTATTATGTTTATTCACTATATTTTCACATAAAGAAAGTAAAAATATAGGATAGGACATAATAATATCATGACATAATTTGAAAGTAGGAGATTAACCCAAAGAATGGAAATAAGGTTAAGAAGTTCCCTTACATCGTGTTCGACTTGACTCGAATTTTCTTTAACCTCCTGAATAATAAACTAGAGTTAATTTATAATTTCTTAAGAACCTTTTTCAAGTTCATTATTCCTTTTATATCAATTATTACCATGTTATGATCATTATGTAATTATTTAAGTTAATAACGTTTGTTTTTTCGATCTTTGGTACTTGAGTCAAAAATAAACTTTTTATAATTACAAGTTTTTCATGTGGTGAAATATCCATTATATCCAGAATTATATTCATGATTTAGATATCATATATATCATATATATCTATTATAAACATTCATTCATAATATTACGTAACATTTAGAGGTAAGAAATGAAATGCACCGTTCATGGAGACAGTAATCCGTACGTACGCATGAACGCTACTTTCATTTATATTTTTTATTTAATGAAATGAAATCATAATGATATAAATGTATATTATAATTCCAGTATAATATCTTATATAATATCATTTACTCCATCCTTTATACATCCCACATATGGCATTAACGATTCAAATCACATTGAGGGGGCAGTAGTTTGCACTTCCTAAAATGAAGATATCGCGTTTACCCATAATGGAAACCATAAAGGTATGCCATAAATGAAAAATACATAAGATTAAGTAAAACATAAAAATATTATATATCATATATAATTATAGTGACATCTTAATGGCCACCTTTGAAGGTGTTATATGAGTGTTGAACAATCATCGTTTTGTGAGGCAGAAATTCTCTATCCACAGAAACAGTATGTTCTTTAACCATTAGATGTAGGTGTATGTAAGTGTAGCTCTAATATTTATTATAACAACATCCTATTATATTGAGGATACTGGTGTTGTTACAAAAGAAATGAATAAAAAGAGTTTAGTGGGTTGGAGAAGCAAAATAAAACATAAGAACACAAGAGAAAAACACTACCTTTAAAACGGGTAACTCTTGTTGATTTGAGCTCAAAGGCTTCCTTGGGAAGACTTCTTCCCAATGTGAGGCTTCTAGGAGTAAGAGAGGTAAGTGGAGAGACAAAATGGTTATGGGTTGGCCGAGACAAAGGCTTGAGAGGTGTGGGTAAGGTGGCAGAGGTGGGGGCCTTTTATTAGAGGAGATGAGGGGCACTCTTGGAACGTTATAAAAGGTTACTTTATTATAAAATACATTTCGGATTTAAAAGGTCCCAAAATTAAATATTTCTAGGATAATGTGATAGGAGTTCGAAATACACCCATAAAATAGGTTTTTGACATGTGTAGGTCTTAGATTTTACATTATCTTTTTATTTAATTTAAATTGTTAAATAATGAGGTAATCGCGGGATCATCATGGTGTCAAAAATAATTTAATTTATTTAATGTCTAAAAATTATAAAAAAATATCATGATGTAAGAAATCTTTTTAAATTTATAATTAATATTTATAGTCAAAAATATGACTTGTATAACCCCATTTAAAAATTGTATTAGTAAAAAAAATCATGTTTGTGACATTTTTATTTTAACATTAAATAAAAAGTTTTTAATGTCATTTTTTTCCAAAGTGGCTCAATGGGGTCCCCAAAGTTACCCATTGGTTATCTTGGTCGACCATATCTTATCCAATAGGGGTAGGAAAAGTGTAATGGTATTGTCATATTTTTATAATATCATTTTTAACTTAAATTTCACTAATTACCTTTAATCGCGATTAATTAAACTAAAAAGTTACTATTCACCAAAAAATTATTTTAATCCCATTGAACCACATTTTACATCCTAATGAAAACCATGTATGTCAGATTTTTGAAATTCAAATCACAGAGGTGGTAAAATTAAATTTAAACAAAAAATCAGTTTTTAACTATCACTTAGTGGTTTCACTATTCATCAAAAATTGAAGTTTTTCAGAACAATGCCAAAATTTCACCCTAAGCTATAATTGATATTCCAAATTCAAAAATGATGTCTATTTTAAAAAAATTCAAACATATAATTTTCATTAATTAATTTTATAATTAGTTCCTGATGTCACAACAAATAGCGTGTTTTGATGAAACAATATATATCAAAAGATTGACAATTGTTTATGTCCAATTTCAAAGTGAAATTAACTATAATGAACACAACTGGATAAAATGGTAAAAATATATTATAATTATACATTAATACCACTCAATAGTATAATTTATCTCTATAAATTATTTTTATTAAAAAAGTTGTTTTATGTGTTTTTCACTATTCATAAAAAAATTGGAAGTTCTCAGAAAAATACCAAAAAATCAACTTAGGATAATTTCAATATTCTGAATCCAAAAATGAAGTCCATTTTGATATATAAAATATATATAATTTCAAAAAGTTGGTATTACTATTCATAATGGATATTTTGATTGGTCGTGGTGTGTTAGAATCTAGAACTTGCGTACAATGCAAGCTATTGCATTATTGAAAGAGAAGCGTATCGTGGAAGCTCGGGGTGTTACATTCTCCCCTACTTCAATAAATTGTGTCCTCACATTTTGAAATTTTTCATTGAAAATAAAAGGTTTAAAATAGAAAATACCTTTGTGGAAAACCCACATCGGAAATAAGGTTAATAAAATTTATCCTTAATAAGAAGGAAAGGGAAATGAAAAATTCACCACCAAATTATGATATCGATAAAGAGAACATTGGTGGAAATTAGAGACATATAATTGGAGGAAAAATATAAATATTTGTACGGAGTTATTGAGGTCATCAATCACAAACAAGTGTAAAATTGAGGGCCTCAAAGCCTTCAATCTATGTTGATTTAAAATATTATCTGTTCAACAAGACATAAGGTATTAGGATAACACATTTTTTGTTTTAATATCCGTTTACTAAATTTTAAGAATTAATTTATTCATAGAATAAGAGATAGGTATATATATATTTATGCTTGATAAGTAGAGTTTCAACCTTCAACTAATTTCTACCACAAACTCATCTTTCACTCAAAAAGATAATAGAACTCAAAAATATTATATTTATCCTAATCGTACAAGGTTCAAAATATTAACAAATACCATTTATATTAGGAAAAATAATTTTGTAATGATCAGGGACTTCCTGTAGGCTAGTGGTAGGTAATAATGTCATGTCACACTGTGGTTGTGGGTTCGATTCCTACAGCTTTGTCTTACGTGACGGGTTGTCCCCCAACCTGCAGGTTGTCCTATTCCTAAAACTATAGTATTATAATATTCAAAAAATAATCTTCATAAATGTTTTAACCATAAACAATACTATCCAAAATTCAACTTAATCCATTCCAACCTTTATAGTTATCCAAAATACCTCCGTCCAGAATTTCTCTAAAAGGTCTCTAAATTCCAAAATCAATTGAATCATCAGATTCCTCAAACAATGTAACGTTTCTCTTATTGTCATATACTAAAAATATTATTACCTTCATCATATTAAAACCTTAATGAAAACAACAAGTATTGTAATACAATCCTTATATATATCACATTATTCTTATAACTAGAATATAATCTTTGTTTCCAAAATCACCAATACATTAATTATTCTACTTCAACTGTAGTAACAGCATAAGATTGTCCTTGATCTCTTTGTCTTTTCTGAGGTAATTTTCCCTAATGACTAGGAAATTAATTTTCATAATGCCCCATTTCCCTACAATTTTAGCATTCAACATTGGTAACCTCTTTCTTTCCCTTGAAATCACGAACCTGGTGACCTTTTTCTCCACACTTGTAACAAACACCCATTCCTTTTAGGCATGTAATGGGGTGATTATTCCCACAATTATCACATAATGGAAAATACTTCTTTCCCTTTTTTCCTTTATCTGTCTCTTGTTCCACCATTCTCTTCTTCTCTTGCTTTACTTTATTGTCATATGATTTAGATAATTCCTTTTATGTCTTGATAGAACACGAGACTATATCTTCGTATGTTGAGAAAGATTCTGATACTAAATCTCGACGGAGAAATGGTTTTAACCCATAAAATAAATGATCAATCTTACTTCTTAGGTTACGTATATAATCTGCAGCATGTCTTGCTAACCTTGTAAAGTTGGCCTCATACTTTGCGACATTTTCATCCTCCTTCTACCACAGACTCAGAAATTTCCATTCCATATCTGCAAGATGGTCATGTGGAAAGTATTTTTCTAAGAAAACTTCCTTAAAATCCCTCCATTACATACATGATACTTCTTCATCTTCCTTTCTATTTTGAATCAGCGACCACCATTGATCGACATCTCTAGTGAGGCGGTAAACTTCCATGAAAACTTTCTCCCTTTCTCTACTCCCCAAGGAATGGAATATTTTTTCTAATGAATTTATCCATTGCTCATCTACTAAGGGATTTGTACCTCCATTAAATGATGGTGGTTGTTGCCTTAGGAAGTGATCTAACATTGATCATCCTCGTTGTGGATCAGGGTGCTCCATTCGAGTAAGGTTACTATTCATAACCTGAGTGAGTTGCCCCAGTATGGTGAGAAGGTGATCAACACCAGTAGTATCACCAGCTCCATTATAATTATCTTGAGTAGGAGGGAAATCCCTACAAGGAGTGCATGCATTGATATGGTTTCCATTCCTTCCACTAGGCTCCATTTCTAAACAATGTCATGAACTATATTAGTTTATGAATCAAAATACATAATTAAGAACTTGAAAAACACTTAACATAAATCGAACTATTTATGGATATAATCCATAATCATAAAGTGAAATGTTTTCCTTGAGGAATTATATACTCATAAACCCTTCGTAATGGTTTGTAATGAAAATGAGAATTATCCTAAGCATATCCCCCGGGAGTGCCGTAACCAAGAGTGCAGCAAGGCCCGTTGTCGTGCACCAGTTCTTGTTCGAGTCTAGCTCAAAGCTGTGTTTTTGGGTTTTACCCCTAGGTACATTCATTTGAGATCTGCCTCTACCTTCTGGTATCCATACAGGGATGTATTTCTTGGAAAACTCACAAAATATCTATAATACCAAAATTCTAGGAAGTTCTTCTATACTAATCCTCAAAGTCTATCTTAGGTCTATGTTCTCTAATCAGAGTTTATCTAAATCTAGATTCCAAGGTTAGTACTAAACAGCCTCTGATACCAACTGTAACGCCCTGACCCCAGTTACCCAGAGTCGGTGCATTATTGCATAACATTGGCATGATCACAAATATCAAGTCTTGAAAGGCCGATTAGTTTATTAGCCTTAAAACAGTAGATACATTCATAAGTTTTACATTACATCATAAAGTAATACAAAACTAAAACAACATCTTGTCTTCATATCCCCTCATATTATCCCTTCAGGTCATTCATAAAATACTTCTTCACATCCTGGAAAAATTAAAACATTGAAAGGGGTGAGCTCATATGCTCAGTAAGGATAACAATATAGCGGAAGCTTTCTTAAAAAACATAAACATTTAAGGCAATGTATAACTAAACAAAAGCCTTTTAAACATGAAATTCAGCATAATATGGCAAAATAAAATGAAAAAATACCATTTACTTATTCACATGGATATTCTACTGGTCGAATAATCACATGCAATATTAATAACCTCTTTCATAATGATAGATTGCATAATGCCAGACTATCATAACCACGTAGTCAAGACCTCGTGCCAAGACTACAAATAAGGTTTTGTCAAGGCCTCGTGCCAAGAAACTAGTTTGTCTCATGAGACCTGCCGATGCATCGAGGAGCTATAGTGGGATCCACCCGTCACTTACTAAGTCTAATGCATTCCTCATATGAACAGGTTTAAACATATCATAAACCATAACATAATCGTATCACATAAAACATGCATAAAGGAAACATAACATTTCAAAATTTCAATCAGAAGATATCAATACAACACATTGATATAATAAAAACACTTTCAAAACCATTTTCAATACCAAAATAAATGAAAATTAAAATTTGGTATTTATTTTTCATTTAAAAAAGTTATGGCTTGTAGAGGAAGCCGAAACTCAAATAATGGTCACGGCGGTGGAGAAGTCGTTGTCGACGCATAAAAATGACAAGAAAAACATTCTTTTTTTTCATTTATTAAAACACATCGTATAAAAAGATTCCTTTTGAATAAATGTAAAATTCAAAGGGGTTTATACACCGTATAAAAGAAATTTGTGTATAAAACAAAATATGCCTCAATGAATGGAGATTGAGACGAAGTCCCTTACAAAGATAATTTTTTAAATAAAATATATCTATTATGTTTACTCACTATAAGTACACATAAATAAAGTACAAATATAGGACAGGACATAATAATATCATGACATAATATGAAAGTAGGAGATTAACCCAAAGAATGGAAATTAGGTTAAGAAGTTCCCTTACCTCGTGTCTGACTTGACTCGACCGTTCTTTAACATCCTGAATAATAAACTAGAGTTAATTTATAATTTCTTAAGAACCTTTTTAAAGTTCATTATTCCTTTTATATCACTTATTACCATGTTATGAACATTATTTAATTATTTATGTTAATAACAGTTGTTTTGTCGATCTTTGGTACTTGAGTCAAAAATAAACTTCATATAATTACAAGTTGTTCATGTGGTGAAATATCCATTATATATAGCATTATATTCATGATTTAGATATCATATATATCATCTATATCCAGTATATACATTCATTCATAATATTCCGTAACATTTAGAGGTACGAAATGAAATGCACCATTCATGGAGACGGTAAGCTGTACGTACGCATGAACGCTAATTTCAATTCTATTTTGTATTTAATGGAATGAAATCATAATAATATGAAGCTATATTATAATTCCACTATAATATCATATATAAAATCGTTTACTCCATCCTTTATAAATCCCACATATGGCATTAACGATTCAAATCACTTTGAGGGGGCGGTAGTCCGCACTTTCTAAAATGAAGATATCGTGTTTACCAATAATGGAAACCATAAAGGTATGCCATAAATAAAAAATACAGAATCATAAGTAAAACATAAACATATTATATATCATATATAAATATAGTGACATCTTAATGGCCACCTTTTAAGGTGTTATATGAGTGTTGAACAATCATCGTTTCGTGAGGCAGAAATTCGCCATCCACAGAAATAGTATGTTCATTAACCATTAGATGTAGGTGTGCGTAAGTGTACCTTGAATCCTTCTTATAAAAACATCCTATTATATTGAAGGTACTGGTTTTTTTACAAAATAAATTAATAAATAGAGTTTAGGGGGTTGGATAAACAAAATAAAACATAAGAACACAAGAGAAAACACTACCTTTAAAACGGGTAACTCTTTTTGATTTGAGCTCAGAGGCTTCCTTGGGAAGACTTCTTCACAATGTGAGGATTCTAGAAGTAATATACTGAAGTGGAGAAAAAAAATGGGTAGGGGTTGGATGAGCCAAAGTCTTGAGATGTGTGGGTAAAGTGGTAGAGGTGGGGGCCTTTTATAAGAGGAGAGGAGGGGTACTCTTGGAAAGTTATAAAATGTTACTTTATTATAAAATGATTTTCTGATTTAAAAGGTCCAAAAATTATATATTTCGAGCCTAAGGTGATAAGAGTTCTAAATACACCCATAAAATAGGTTTTTGACATGTGTAGATCTTATATTTTACATTATCGTTTCATTTTATTTAAATCGTTAAATAATGAGGTAATCACGACATCACCTTGGTGTTATAAATAATTTAATTTATTTAATGTCTAAAAATTAAAAAAAATATCATGATTTAGGAAATCTTTTTATCTTTATAATTAATATTTATAGTCAAAAATATGACTTGTATAACCCCATTTAAAAATTGTATTAGTAAAACAACTCATGTTTGTGACGTTTTTATTTTAATATTAAATAAAAAGTTTTTGATGTCATTTTTTTACCAAAGTGGCTCCATGGGGTCCCCAAGTTGACCCATGGGTTTTCTTGGTCAGCCATGAATTTTAAAATAGTGGTAGGACAAATGTAATTGTATTTTCATATTTTTATAATATCATTTTTACCTTAAATTTCACTAATTACATTTAATCACGATTAATTAAACTAAAAAGTTACTATTCCCCAAAAAATTATTTTAATCCCATTGAACCACATTTTACATCCTAATGAAAACCATGTATGTCGGATTTTTTAAATTCAAATCATAGAGGTGGTAAAATTTCATTTAAACGAAAAATGAGTTTTTTAACTACCACTTAGTGGTTTCACTATTCATCAAAAATTGATGTTTTTCAGAACAATGCCAAAATTTCACCCTAAGATATAATTGATATTACGAATTCAAAAATGATGTCTATTTTACAAAATTACAAACATATAAGTTGCATTAATTAATTTTATAATTAATTCTCGTTGTCACAATAAATAGCATGTTTTTAAGAAACAATATATATCAAAAGATTGACAATTGTTTATGTCCAATTTCAAAGTGAAATTAATTCTAATGAACACCATTGGATAAAATGATAAAAATATATTCTAGTTATACTTTAAAACCACTCAATATGATAATTTATCACTATAAATTATTTTGATTAAAAAATTTGTTTTTATGTATTTTTCACTATTCATAAAAAATTGGAAGTTCTCAGAAAAATACCAAAAATTCAACTTAGGATATTTTTGATATTCCGAATCCAAGAATGAAGTCCATTTTGAAATATAAAATATATATAATTTTAAAAGGTGGGTATTACTATTCATAATGGCTATTTTGATTTGTCGCGGTGTGTTAGAATCTCGAACATGCGTACAATGCAAGATATTGCATTATTGAAAGAGAAGTGTATCATGGAAGCTCGGGGTGTTACAAATGGTCACTACTTCTATGTATCACATTATTGGAGAGGACCTCCTCTCACCCAAATTATCCCCATTTGATCTATTGAATTTGGATGTGTACTAGTTTATTGATTTGTTGTAAGGTTTATCGTTTTATTGTTATTTATCTATATCCTTCACCCATATCGGATTTTTTTGGGATTATAATATTATATTGGATTTTAGATGATCATGGTGAAATCCATATACATCAAGAGTTATTTAATTTTAAGGCCTATAAGTGGTAAAAAAAGGTAATTTCACCTCATTGATATTCTTTGGATGAAATTATGTTTTACTAAATTATTTTAATGACTTAATTGAATTTCCGTTTAATGACTAAAATTTTGAATTTTGTAATTTAATAATTTTTTGTGGTTGTTGATGGAGTTTTATGAATATATTTTGATTTCTGTTAGAGTTCATTTGTTTATGAAACAAGATTTATTATTTTATGGGATCCACTTGGGAGTTTTTATATAAGGAAATGTTCTATAAGAGGTTATTAAGATATATTATATGAAATATCTTATTATTTAATTGAGGATCCTTAGGAATTTCCACCTATTTTTTAGAACATTAATAAAATTTTAATTGTTCTTTGGTAAATATAAATTGAATTTTTATATGTTTTTCGATATGTTAAATTAAATTATTATTTTGTATAAAATACATATAAATATTTTAAGTATCCAATATTATCAAACATATTTATTATATATTTATATGTTTCTATATGAATAAAGCTATTATATACATACTATTATTTATTCATATTTTTTCTGAATTTACAAGGTAAAACAATTGTGTGTGTGTTAAAATTAAAATGAAATTTTAAACTGGATTTAACTACATTTATATTATCCTTTAGATTCCTTGATTGTTATTGTATTTATCTTATAATTTATGATTCATTAATTAACAAAGTAACATTTGTTTATACTACTTGTTGTTAATCATGTTTCAATGAAACAATTATTATAGATTTAGAGATGGTGAATCATAAATTTATATAGATAACCTAAATGTATCATTTGTATTAAGATAATAGATAATATTTTGTTAAGTGGTTGTCTCTATAGTGATGTAATATCGAGGTTGTGATAGAGAAAAATATAACACACTAATACTTTATGATATATTTCCTTTTAATAAAATTCAATCTTTTTTTTAGTTTGTGGAAGACACAACCCAAATCCTAAATGAACTATATTACAGTAAACTATTATAACCTATATATTAAATCAGAGACTATGAATAAGACTAGATATATTACGGAAATTATATATGTTTATACATGTATATAAAAAATTCCATTTTTATATATTTATTAGTAATAAATATATAAACATTTGTAAGACAAAAATGATATTTTAAAAAAAATTGTATTTACCGAAAGAGCAGTTTCGCCAGATTTTGATAACCTATTTTAAAAAATAATTTTTAACACTTTTATAAATTTATTTGAAAAAATTAACATAATTTTTTAAATAATAATATCAAACTTAATTTCAAGGGACTAATTTAGAGTATTCTAAAATTATTATTTTTCATTAAATAGTGAAAAACGCTGATTTTAATAAATACTACCTTTTTTATTAAATTAGTTAAAAATTTTAATTATATTTTACATTTGTTTAAAAGAATAATTTTATTAGATATATTAATATTTTTAACTAATTTAGCTCACTCAAATCAATTTAATATTTAACTATAATATAAAAACTTCTTAAACCTTTGAATGTTTTTCTTTGGAAAACACATTTTTTAAGAATAAATTAGATTATATTAAAATTGTGTTATGATATTTATGTGAATATAATTTCTACAAATGTATTGAATGTTTTTAATCATAATAATATGTTTTATATTAATATTTCAACTTAATTTTTGACCATAATAAATAATTTAAAAATAAAAATTAATTACTACGGTTAAGCTGAAAACTCGTTTACCAGGGTTATACAAAGAAGATGTTGGTAAATAAAAGGGACATTTTTTCAGAACTCATTTTATATCCATATTTTGACATTGTAATCTCTATTTTTCCAGAATCTACCATTTTTATCCTTATTTCATTTGTAAATAAAATTCAATACATAATTATTTTCAAAAGTTCTGAGTGCATCCTCTTCCCCACTTATAAAAGGAAACCCCCTATCATCCCCATTCACACATTAAAAACCCCTTTCTTTGGGAAATACCATAAAAAATAAAATTCTTACATCCTTAAACACATCATAGTGTTCTAATATTTATCATTAAACCCTCATATGAATTATTTCGGTATAAACATAAAGAAGATCTCCAACAAAGATGTAAAATTCTTAAACTTCTGCTTTATTTTATTTCGTATTCCACCTTCATCAAATATAATTAATCTTTTATGATATAATAAAAAATTTATATAAAATATCATTATATTTTATTATGTTAATGTAATAACTTATATTCAGTTAAATTTTCTTCAAATGGGAAACAAAGCCATTGATCGGGTGTACGATAGTCTATCATCTCACGAACCGATGTAACTTGGTTTCGATAACCACATATAAAGGATATATATAATGGCGGATTTAATATATTTATATTATATTGATATAATTTATATACTTATGTTGTTATAAATCACATATACCTTCTTTTATTCTTTTTTCTGGAAATAAAATAGTGTAGCTCGTGTGTATAGTGGACTACCGCCTTGTAAACCGATGTGAATTGTTTTTTCCCTTACGTATCACATGGTAGATAATTAAGATAAATTTAAAGGATATATGTGACATATAAGTTTTAATAAAAAATATATAAAATTTATATTTTATTTACTTTCCATTCACTCCATCTAATGTGAAAATGGAAATAATGTTCATGTATATGTATGATCTACCATCCCCATAACCAGTGTAATCCATTTTCAATGTATAACTATTATATATTACTATATAAAAATATATAACAAATATATATGATATTTAAATAATTAGTAATATTATGTAGTTGATGGAACCATGATCAATGTAAATGAAATGAAATTACTGAACCAAAACATTCATGAAAACATAATCAATTATCAACCGAAACGATGATTTTAACAAAGAAATATTAATGAATAACTGATAAAAAATATAATTGAAACATATATGGTATTAAATATATGAGTATTGTTATTTAATATATTTATAAATAATCTATATTTATTCTATATGATGATTGAACACATATGATGGAATTCATGTCTATGGAAATGGTTTTTTTCATAAAGTTTAGTACTTTGATAATTATGTCTTGTTATTCACATGTCTTGTTTTAAGAGTTTAATATATACTCTTTGAAATGAAATATCATGAATATATTTATAATAATTTTAAGCCATATTTAATGTTATTCATTAATGTATCTTATGATTCAATGATTCCAAAGTTGTAATGGTTTTATGATACAATCTTGTTGTTTATCAAGATTGTTTATGTTTATGCTTATAATGATTAAATATTTCAATCCATATCTCAAGAAAATAATTACATTTCATATCCTCTAGTAATTTCATAAAAATAAATTTTCCCTTCATTTTACCTCTATTTTTATACTCAACATATCAATAGAATGTTTTTATGAAATCGTTATTATTTCTCTATTCAATCAAAAAATTATTTTCTCCCATATAGTTTTTTTTCTAAAAATGATTTAAAAAATATTTTAATTTTCCAAAAATTATTTATTGAATTTAATTTTCCTCTTGTTTTACTTTAAATAATGGGTTTAAAAAGAATAAAAATTCCTTTTCTAACATGGTAATTCATAAATATTGACCAAAGTGTGAAAGGAATTTTAAAATTTTCTCTTGAAAAAGATATATGGAATTTTCTACTATCCTGAAAATTATTTTCTTGAAAGATAAATTTAACAGCTTCCAATTTAGTTTTGAATGAAATTTATTTCAACCATATTTTATTAATTTTCTAGTTAAAATATTATTTTCAATTAAAGGTTATTTTCCACAAGAAATTATCCCAATGGATATTTAAAAAAAATCCATCAAAGATGACATACATTAAGATTAAATTAGCTTTATTAGTGGATATAATACAATGATTACATCCTTATTATTTATCTGAAAAGTTTCTTATTAGTTTTATTATGGATGTACTAGTTTGATATAATTTTCCATATTATTATAATTAGTTTATGATTATGTTTATTTATTAGGGTTACTAGTAACATTTTGTATATTATATTTTAAATACAATGTTTTATATAGATCATGTCTCACCCTATTTATATGATGTATGAATTAGACATAGAAAGTGGTTGGTGGGGGAAACTCTTGCCCTAAACTCATTTTTATGTCTCATGAGATAATCTTGATTGGGTTTTTAGCCGAGGAGATACCCACTTATAAAAGATATCATTAAATGAGCCATGATAGTGTGGTTATGATGATAATCATTAAACATTATTTATTGGTTATACTAGTCATTGTGATCAATGTGATTATTAATTTTGTTAGAATATCCATGTTTAATTTGAAAAAACTGGTTATTATTTATTGGTATTCATTATAACCATTTATTCCTACTATATTATTATGCATGTTCAATTTATTAATTAAATAGAATGTTTTCAATTATTTAACATGACATATAGATTATTTATTATTTATTTATTATAGATTACATTGTAAACATACACTTATTGAGTATTTGAGATAATCCATTTATTAGTTTTCTATCTTTAGGATTCTAAGATGATTATTATGATCGATATGCATGGTTATGCTAGATGAAATAATGATGTTCTTAAAGAAAAAACAAATTTTTATTTTATTTTTCCATTCATAAAACGAGATTCAGGTATGTATCTAGTTACCAAGAACACTAAACTATTAAATTCTTCTAGATATGATTCCTTGTGTCTTATTCCAATGTAATAAAGTAACCACCAACTTTAGAAACCCAGATTTAGGTTCATTAAAGTTGGTATCATAGGAACATTAATAGAACCCATTGATAAATACATTTAAAAAAACCTAGATTAGGGAACATAACCCTATGATATACATTGGGTATAAGTATATAAGAACATAATAATGTTTTGGTAAGGTAGATATCGTGTGGTTATTTCTAGAAATTACTCCCTTTCTGGATACTACAAGTGGACATGGTTGTTGCATGAATGTACACAGGGGTAATAACTCCAAAAATGGCATGTCAAGATTAACTTTCTCATTAGCTGGTACAAAACAATGGTCATTAATATGGATCATATTTGACACTCTTGAGTGATATAATTGGGTTACCTAATATGTTATTTAAACCCCATTATTATTCATTTTGAAATAAATTTATGATATGAAAACATTACCAAAGAAACTGTGTTTATGATTATGACACTAGATATACAAAAAGTATAATATTTATGTTAAGTATTTCACTAGAGGTTGATTATACATAGTGTTTCACAAAGTTATGATCTAATATAGTGTATTAAATTATTTTGGAATAGATCATGGTAGAAATAAGAGGATCCAAATCAATACTCATAACCCATATAGCGATTTCCCATATATAAAATATAATGAAGCTATAGTTGGTGCTCTATACAAAACTAGTCAAATCATAACAAAATTATGAAAAATAACTAATGTTATGGGAAATGAACTTGGGGGTATGGAGAAGCATAATAATATACCACGTGTTGTAACAATCTTATACCACTTTATTCATCATAAACCCCAATTGTTAAATGGGATTAAAAATATATTTTTAGACAATAAATGGTTAAGTTCCATAGAGATTTTCATTTGTGATCTAGGAAGTAATGAAAGATAGAAGCTTTTACGGTAGTTTATCTTATATTAAAATATATATATCAATTGTGTTATTTTATTCAAGAAACTAAGTATGAAGAAAAAATACCAAGCATGCAATGGTTTGATTTCAAGGTACTATTCTTTGCAAAATACATTCCTCACAAGTAATGAGTGTATATGAAAAGATTGTAAAACCCGAATGTTTTTATTAAATATTTTATTTATATAATTTTAATTCTTCAGTAGATTTAATTGCACACAATGGTATGATTAAAAGATCTAAAATATTACCTTAATAAAAATTACCATTATACCCTAGCTGTTATGATAGTAGGAATAAGTATAACTAACATAGGAAAACACATTGTGAATTCATTGGAAATCAATTATTTATGAAAAATATAAATCTATTATATATATATATATATATTAATTACTATTTCTAATAAAATTAATGATATATACATGTTATATAATTAATAAAAATAATTTTTATATTCATCCAATGGATATTTTAGTCATAGGGTATAAATAAATCCTATTTGATGTATAAAAACCTATATTTTATTAAAAGGATATTTTTACTCCTTTGAATAGAAAATTCATTTTAAATTAACATTTTGACATGTTAATAATTTTTATACAATGTCATAAAAATTTTATGTTGAAGTGGGACAAAAAAAAATTCCTTTTGATAAATTTCTGATATTTTTCTAATAAATTTCAAGTTTTTATGAATAGTAGAAATTCACTAAAATTTATGTGCAAATAAATTCTTTCATAGAAATAATTTATATGATAAAATTATTGAATTTAATGGTTTTAAAGTATTAAAAAAATATTATTTTATAATCCAATATTATTTATATCATTAGCATTACTTTTACATTGAATTCAAATGTAAAAAATATTTCAATCTTTTATAATGTTTTAGCTTTTAAAACACATTCACTCACTACGAAAATGGGATTAATTTTAAATTAATAACCACAACTTGTATATTTTAAATATTGAAAAATGGAATCCATATTTTTAATTATTAGATCCAAATTTTTTAAGTAGATTTATTTTAATATTTCTAATTATGACTATTAACTTCGGAAATTTTTATAATTACAGTAAAACGGTAAATGAGGTAATTAAGGGTAACAATACTATTATAATACTAACCCAACACTTGTATTGATACCATTGGATGAGTTTATTTTGACCTAAATCATCCTTGGGTTGAAATAATATCCCTTTGAATCCACATGGATGAGTTTAAGAAATTTTATTTATTCTATTTAATGAAAAGCTAAATATGTATCACAAAACTTTTAATAACTAAATAATTTTTAATATATTGTTATACTAAAGACAATTTTGATTATAAATAATCATTTTAAAATTAATATTTTTAAATCTTCATGGAATTGTTTTTTTCATTTTTATGAAATAAATATTTACCTTAATATCTTATACATTAATGTTGCAGAAATTATTTAATTGATGAAAATTAAATAATATAGTTTTTATTAAAATTATATTACACATTAAAAGATCTATCCACATGAAAAATTCTTATTGGTCAATTATAAATCAGAAATAATCATCCAGGAGTTGATTTATTGAATATTTAGAGCATTATATGAGGGATTATGACCCGTATATTATTTTATTTAAAGTGATGTTAATTTTTTCACCTTTATAATTTAATAAGTATAACATTATAAATATAGAATTTTCCAGAAATTAATTTAAAATAAAAGTATTCTAATTAAATATAGTAGATTTATATTTATCAAAATATTTTTTAATTTATTATTCAATAAAATATCATATTAAATAATAAAATATAATTGTGGTATTAATTATTTCATTTTGTGAATTATTGAATAAACGCTATTTACAAAATTAATGTTTTTTTAAATTTGGGCTAAATAACATTTATAATTTATTTTCATTATGATATATACCTCATAGTAATATAATATAATATTTTTTTGAAGTTATGTTTTTATATTAATATTTTTAAAAATAAATGGATCGAATATGGTCAAATTGATTTTATTCATTGTTTACCAAAAGAATGTTTTATTAAATTATTTAAATATCATTAAACATTTTTAAAAATATATATATATTAATTATTATATGGTATATAATGACCTATTATACTTATTTATGGTCTATTTTACATCTAATAAGTGAATATTTGACCATTTTGTATTGACTTATTTGTTACAATAGTTATAAATCAAATAAAATAACTATGTGTTAATTAATAAGATAAGGTTTAATATGACATAAATACATGTAAAAAATTTGTTGGTTGATGATATAACAACCCTATCTCTTATCATCTTTGAAATTGGTATATTTTAGAGGTTATTGGGTAGGGTTTGATTTTATTATAAATTATTATTTATTGAGTTTTGAAAAGTGCCCCTCACCTCAATTATGAAAGGGAACATCTTCCCTCACCTATTTAATTAACTTTTTGCCTTTATTATCATCCATAAAATGAATTGTTTCCTTCCCAATTTACCTATTTACTTTCTATATGTTTTTTAAATCATCAAAGACCAGCTCTAGTGCTTCAAGAATAGGTTTAGGGGAAGCACATTGAGGAAGAGGTAATCTCTTCTACTGATTCCTTCAAACTTATTTCTTCTTCTACTTTATATTCATTAGTTGTTGCATTATAAATTAATAAAATAATTATCAATAATATGATGATAAGATATTATAACCATAGAAAATCCATTTTCTACCATTTATCAATCCTACTAAAAATGAAATCACTACGTGTGCGTACAAATGACTTATCATCTCCACTCTGTGGTGTAATATATTTTTCACCACCACCATATGTGGATGGGTATAATGATGGAAATTATAACTATATGTGATTATTAAAACATTATTATGATCCAAAAATATTAAACACCATCAAATTAAATAACATTGAATAATTATGGGAATGATATTTTTGCTTGTGCATACGTACGACCTTCCTTCCACACGATACGATGCAATTCATTTTAAATGATATTTTTTAAACCATGATTATATACATGAATTGAATTAATAAATATGATATATATTCTTCTAATATCATTCTGTAAATGATATAACTATAACCTAAGAATTGTAACATTAACTTATCTAAAAAAATGCATTAGAACATAAAGCAGTTAATATCCGAATAACGAGTGGCCATGAAATGTTTCTAACAAATGGATGATAATATAATCATATTTGATATCGTAAAAAATAAATATTATTGTCTAATAAGTAAATAAAATTATATAAATTCTTATATAAGAGGTTAGAATTCATATGACGGATATTGGACCTAAGGTAAGGGATACTTTTTCAATCCCGTTATTATCTGAGATTGATTATATGAAATTATTTATTTTGGTATATTTATCATCCATGACCATGAATTCTAAAAACGTTTTCCTAAAATGAATAATATTTTACTATGAATGTTTATATTCATTTTTACCCATTTTTACATTTTCTACATGGTTCTAAAGGAATCATTATTTTGTTTTCCGTACGAGGTACTTTTTGACATTTTTGAAAAATTTATGAGAATAATGGTTTTTTTAAATTATAAGTCATGTATGTATTTTTACCTATTCATAAACCCTTATTTCTATGAAGCTTCCTTTACAATATTATAATATTAATTTCAATTAAATTATTTTCTTTTAAGATTGATTAATTTTTTGATAAAAGAATATTTTTTTAGGAAGAAATGATTTTTTCCTCAAGAATTAAGTGTTTTGTCAAAATAATTTTCTATAAATGATTAAGAAGATGTTTCAAGTATATTATTCATATTATTATAATGGTTGATTATTTTTATTGTGGTATTATATTTATGAAATCCATTTTTTATGGGTTATGATGGAATTTTTTTATTCATTGTCTTGTGTTTTGATAATGATTTTGTTTTTTTAGAGCACATAAGAATGATTTCATTATGAGATGGGTGGGACCTATATCTCCCTCCAATGTATTGGGTAAATATTGAAATATTATGATATATACATGATTGGAATGGAAATTAAAGATGGTTTAGTAATACAAGGTTGTAATGGCAAGTAACATTGGTTTAGTAATGAACTTTGTACGCTATGATGGTGTTGGAGATGAGCCTTGAGTAATATGATATTATTTTCTATGCTTATGTGTTTTCCAAAAAGCATCATATATTATGTTATGAATTTTGTGCTTATGTCCTTTAATTATTATGAACTTTTATCCTATGACATGATATCACAATCTTTCATATCCTGGATGATACATTCAAATGTTTTGTTCTTAGGTATTAATATATTGATGTGATTTCTATTTACTTGTTTACCATTACTATGAATTTTAGTTCACACATTCATATTATTATTTTCCCCATGTCATGAATAATGTTTTTAAGTAAGATATGTAAAAATAATTCTATTTATGAAAAAAAACTAGAGACAATTTCGATGTTTTATGAACCAGTTGTTTATGTCTCCCAGTTTCTAAAGACACTATTCCTATATGATCCTATCATGGAATTATTATTTGTTGTAATGAATATACTTCAATTTTATAGTAATATCAATTTATGTAATGTATTTGTTGTTATAATTGGAATTAGTGGAAAGGAATATTTAACATTTGGAAACTAGGATGAGAAAGCCTTATTAAGAACCCTACGAATATGTCGAAGTATAGCTTACAATCTCATTGTTTTACAAATGACCATGAATAATCTAGGATAAAACCTAAATTTTCCAAAATTGAAATTTTATTCTTGATTTTGTGGTTTTCCTATTATGATTATTTTTTCTCACATAATGTTTCATTGTTTTAGTCATTATTTGGTACCAAAAGGAATTACATTAATGTTGAATGAGACGGGCAATGCAATTATTTTCCACCTAAGAAATAAAATTTTATGTGGGATGGAATGAAAAATATGTTAGCTATTCTCACACAACTTTCTAAATCTATTAATCGTACAAGACATCCAAATGATTAAAGAAGGGAGCAACATTATGTTGAGTCCTTTATGAGGTAGCGTCCAACTTCTTCCAGCAGTCCTTATGATCCATTAGTGGCTGAACAATGGATCAGTACAACTGAAATGGTATTTTTAGTTTTACAATGTTTTAAACATGATAAATTCATCTTAGCAGTCTATCATTTTGAAGGTGAAGCTATTCAATTGTGTAATATTATCAAGAATACAAGGCAAATAGATGAAATTAATTCCACAGAATGGGATGAGATCAAGAACATATTTTTCAATAAGCACTTTCCTCATATTCTTCAGAAAAAGATGGGGAAGGAGTTCCTTTAACATAAAAAAGGACTATGAATCAATTGGTACCTATGAAGAAAATTTTACACGATATTAAAGGTACGCTATGGAATTATTATCCATCCTAGGAATAAAATTGGTCAATTATTTGGTTTCTTGAAACCAAGTTTCTGAGGGGAATTATTCATAACGGAATTTAATAGATATGAGGAAATTTATTAATTATATCTCATGTTTGAGATGAATATTGGAATAATCCATCAGTTGAATGGGTCTGATAAGAAGATAAAAATGGAATTTAAAGGAAAATATAAAGGCTACACTAAAAAGGAGACGAGTTTCCCATTATCCATCATTTGTGAATATAAATATGTAGGAAATTGTATTAAAGGGCCTAGTAAATGGTTCAAGTGTGGAAAAGAAGGTCAGTGGGCTGTTGAATGCTATAGTGATGGGAAAAATATGTATATTGATGTGAAAAGAGAAAAGGTTACACAAAATGAACCTCTTACAATTTAATGCTACAAGTGAAAAGAAATTGGACATTATGCCAATAAATTCCCTAATCCAATGGTTATTGATGATGATCCACATCCAAAAACTCATTAGTCCGAAGACAATGGAAATTCAAATGAAATCACTGTCTGTGATGCTGAGTTTGATAATGAAGTTTTGAAAGGTGCACTTATCATCCACTCTGAAGTAGAAAATGTTTTATTTGATTCTAGATTCACCCACTCTTTTATTTTGAAATTATTTTCTATGTGTATCGATGTATTTACTAAACAATTAGATGTTGAGTCAGATATTATGACTTCTAATTTCATAATAGTCACATTAAAAGTTTATAATTTATCTCCTGTTGATGTTTATGGGAATATTATTCCTTCAAATCTTGCGATCCTTCCTATAGTGGAATTCATGTGATTCTTGGTATGTAATTCCTTTCTCTATATGGATATCATATTAATTTATAAGTAAGGGAAGTCAAATTTCATATTCCAGGTCAATCTATGATCATCTATCGATGTAAGGATGAATATAACCATCCAATATAAATTTCTTCCAACTTATAGGTATTAGGCCCTATAAATAAATCTTATCTATCTCAAATGGTTGGGGAAAATTCACAGTTAAGAATACACCAATTGTACAAGAGTTTGATGATGTAATTCTAGGGGAATTTCTAGGTCTTACACCAAATCACGAAGTTGAGTTTTCAAAAGAAATCAAACTGGGTGTTTTTCCTATTTCCAAAAAACCATATAGAATATCCCCAATTGAGTTGTAGGAATTGAAGAAGAACTAGAATAGAATCTTGATAAGGGATTCATATTCCGTAGTGCATCATCTTGGTGATAAATTTTTCTATTTTATAAGAAAAAAATATGGATCAATGAGACTCTGTATTGATTATTGGGAACTTAACTATATCACTATCAAGAACAAATATTCACTTCCCTGCATTTTTGACTTATTCGACTAACTATGTAGATCTCAATACGTTTCCTATATTGATCTTAATTCAAGATATCACCAATTAAGGGTATAGAAGGAGGATATAAAAAAGATTAAATTCTGTACAAGGTATGGAAACTATGAATTTATAGTGATCCCTTTTGGTCCAACAAATTCCCACATTATCTTCACGGATATAATTAATATATTATTTAGATTCTATCTTGATCTATTTGTGGTATACATTATAGATGATATTCTTGTTTACTCTAACAGAAAGGAAGATCATGAAGACCTATTGAGAATTGTACTAAAGACCCTAATAAAGGAGAAGATTTATGAAAAATTACCATGAATGTATTTTGGTTTTATAATTTTTCATTTTTTGGGTCACATAATCTCAAGAGAGGGGATATCATTGGATCCATTGAAAATAAAAGTAGTTTAAAGTTGGCCAAGACCAAAAAACAGTAAGTGAGATCTGATGTTTTCTTGCTTTATGTGGTTATTATCAATATTTTTTGAAATATTTTTCACGAATATCAAATAAACTCACCAAGTTGACATAGAAAGGATTTAATCTTGCATAGATGGAGGAATGTAAAGAGAATTTCCAAGAGATAAGAATAAGGTTAGATATTTCACCTATGCTCAAAATTCCATATGGTATAAAAAGGATTGTGATCAATAGTGATGCATCCAATATGCGGTTGTGATGTGTTCACATGATAAAATATATGGTGATAAATTATACCTCACGACAGTTGAAAATCCAAGAGAAATTTACCTAACTCATGAATTGGATTTATCTGTAGTAATCTTTGAATTAAATATATAGAGGCATTGTTTTATGGTGAAAGGTGTGATATTTGTACTAATCATAAGAGATTAATGTATATTTTCAAAAGAAATAGTTAAATATGCACCAATTAAGATAGTTGTAGTTTATAAAAGATTAAAATTTCTCAATACATTACCACCATGGGAAAGAAAACAAGGTAGAAGATTATTTGAGTTGACAAGACCATGCTATCCTATTCTTAATGAGGATCGCAAAAGATCCTATATTTCTGGATTTGAAAAGAATGGATCTTGAAAATTTAAAGGGGAGAAATATTATCATTCATAAATGGATGTTCATCCATATATTCATGTTGAGATTATGGAGGCATAAAAGAAATATGTAAAGCTACAAAATAAACTGAGAAATGTTCCTGAAATTCAACCTTGACAGTGATGGAGTAATAAGGTTCATGAATGGGTTTTTTATTCATCCTATATCATAATTAAAGGATATGTTGGAAGAAACTCATAGTTATTCATTATCTATTAACCCTAGAAGCATAAATATGTATTGGGAGTCGAAATAGTTTTTTTAGTGGGATGGTATGATAAGAGATGTTGCCGTATATGTCTCTCTATGATTGGTTTTTTAGAGATTTAAGGCTAAGAGAGAGAAGTCGATGGGATGTTACAAACCATTACCCATACTAAAATGTAAATGATAACACGTCCCTATGGAAATTATCATAACTCATCCCAAAACCTCCAAAGGAAATAATTCTATTTGTCTTATAGTTGACCGCCTTATGAAGTTGACACATTTCATTTCTATAAGAGGGGATTTCTCTCTTGATCCAATTTCTAGGATATATTTAATAGAACTGGTAATATTTCATGGAATACCACTTTACATTATATCTAATCGATATCTGAGGTTTTTCTCAATGTTCTAGAGAAGTCATCAGTAGGCTCTAGATATATAGTTATGTTTCATCATTGTTTATCAGCCTCATACAGACGGTTAGTCTGAGAGGACAATTCAAACATTATAAGACATGTTGAGAGCTTTCTCTAGGGATTTCATTAGTGGTTGGGATCAACTTCTACCTTTGGTGAAATTTTATTAAAACAATAGCATTCACTCCAGTGTTTAAGTGGCCCTTTATGAATCTCCATATTGAATAAATTGAAAAACTCCAACTATATGGGTTGAATTTGGGGAAAGAAATCTATTAGGACCTAATCTTGTTTATGAAACAGAACAAAAGGTCAGATCAATTCAATAACTCATTAGAGAAATAGAGACTCGAAAAAAAAAGTTATGCTCACAATTGATGAAATGGCCTGGAGTGTTTTGTGGGTCATAAATTTTTTCTTTGAATATCTCCCTTGATGATAGTAATGAGATTTTGAATGAAGGGCAAGCAGACCCCTAGGTATATCAGTAGTTTTGACATTCCAGATCATATTGGGAATGTGGCTTACCAATTCGTGATTCCACCAAATCTATCTCAAGTTCATGATGTGTCCCATGTATCTCTACTGAGATATTACAGACCTGATCATTCACATGTACTAAACTCAAAAGTCATACCGCTAGAGAAATATATTTCATAAGAAGAAGAACAAATAGATATGTTTGATCAAAGAGAAAAAAGTTATACAGAACAAGGCCAATCTCTGGGTTAATATTTTATAGAGAAACCACAAATTTGAGGAATCTACATGGGAACTTTACGATATGATGACGTAGAGGTAATATCATCTGATTGTTTTAATGTGCTGAATTTTGAGGGCGAAATACAGTTTAGGAGGGGTAAAATTTTACACCCGATTTTTTAATTAAATAATTTCTTTAAATAATATTAATTCTTAAGTAGAATACAATGAACACAATAATGAGTTTAAATGAACTACAAGATGCCCTTAGTAAAAAACTACCCATATAGCCTAGCTGTAGGGTTAGTGGGAATAAGTATAACTAACTTATGGAAATTCATTGGAAATTCATTAGCTATCAATTATTTATGAAAAATATAAATCGATTATATATTTTTATTTTCATATGTGAATTAATATTGGTAAATAAATTAATGATTTATATATGTTAAATAGTAAATAGAATATTTTTTATATTCATCCAATGTATATTTTAGTCATAGGGTATGAATAAACTCTATTTGATGTATAAAAACCTATATTTTTTTAACGACTAATTTTTCACCTTTGAATAGAGTACCCCTTTTAGATTACAATATTGACACATTAATAATTTTTATATTACAAAATAATACATTTATTTTGAATTGGGATATTACAATTTATTTTGGATTAATTTATGATATTTTTCAAATAACTTTCACATTTTGATGAAAAGTAAAAATAGACTTAGTTTTTTGTGAAAACATGTTTTCTCATCAAAATAATTTATAAGTGAAAATTATAGTATTTAATGGTTTTAAAGTATAAGTAGAATATATTTTTATCATTAAATATAATTTGTCATTAGAATTAATTTTACCTTGAATTCGAATGTAAAAATTATTCAATTTTTTCCAATGTTTTAGCTTTTAAAACACGTTCTCACCTTCCAATAGTAGGACTAATTAAAAATTAATTACTAAAACTTATGAGTTTTGATTTTTTAAAAATGGACTCCATATTTTTAATTAGTATATATAAATTATTTAAGTATATTTATTTCATTTTTGGGTATTATGAATAGAAACTTCAATAATTTTTATTAATATGGTAAAAAGGTAAACCTAGTAATTAAATGTAGAATACTATTATAAAATTACCCTAACACTTGCATTAATATCATTGGATGAGTGTGTTTAAATCTAAATCTCCATTTTTTCTAAATTATATCCATTTTAATTATCTTGTATGAGATTAAGATATTGAATTTATTATATTTAATGAAATTTCAATATATCTCACTCAAATTTTAATAAACAGATCATTTTTATTATAATGTTTTGCTAAATATAGTTTCAATTATAAATACTCATTTGAAATTTAAAACGTTATCCTTTATATGGGTAAAAAAATTTAATCTTTAGAAAATTAATAATTACCTTAATAGCTTAATCATTAATGATTCATAAATTAATTAATTGATAAAAAATAAATATTTTAATTATTATTAAAATAATATTACACATTAAAATAACCAAACAGTTGAAAAAAATTATTGGTTGAGTACATCTCAACCATAATCAAGGTTCGGGTTATGGACCATTTGGAGCCTTATATAAGGGATTACGATACTTACACTATTTTATTTAATGTGATGTTAAAGTTGTCACCTTTATAATTAAATAAGTATATCATTTTGAATTTTTTCTTTTCAAAAAGAGAAATTTGAATAGAAGTATTATTATGAAATATAATAGATTTATAATCAATATATTATTTAGTTTTAATTTTTAGTCAACAAAAAAGAATATTAAATAATTATAGACAACAGTTGTAGTAATTATATTATTAATAGAAATATCAAATAAATGTTTTTACCTATATTAAGGTCAATATAATTTGAACTAATTAACATGTATAATTAATTTTATAAATAACATGACCTATTATATATATAATTAAATATTTTTTTCGAAGTTATCTTGTTATATTATTATTTATAAAAAATTATTAATTGAATAGCGTCCAAATTGATACTGTTGATTGTTTATCAAACAAATGTATTATTGAATTATTTAAAAATAATTAACCAATTTTCAAAAATAAATAATAATTATGATATGGTAAAAAAATTTCTAATATATTTATTGATGGTTTATTTTACATCAAATAATTAAATATCTCACCCTTTTTATATTGAATTATTTGTTTCATTAGTTAAAAATTAAATAGAATAAATAAGAGTTAATCAGAATGATATGGTTGAAATTGACAGAAATACTTTTACAAAACTTAATGTTTGATGATATTAGAAACCTAAATCATATCATAGTAAATACTGGGGCATTTTGGAGGTTTTTGGGAAGGGTTTGATTTTAATATAAATTATTATTTATGTAGTTTCCAAAAGTTCCCATCACTTAAATTATAAAAGGAACTTCCTTACTCATGTATTCACATAATTTTGATTTTTCATTCTCATTCATAACCTACCCTTATTCATTCTCAACTTCTCTATATACATTCAATAGGTTTTTCTAATCTTTAAAAACCAACTCTTTTCCTCTACGAAGAGATTTAGAGGAAGCAGGTCAAGGAATAGGTAATATCTTATACTAATTCATTCAAAGTTATTTCTCCTCATAATTTCTCTGAATTATTTGTTTAATTAAAAATAAATAAAATAAGTCCAAATCATATATTGATATGTTATTATAATTTTTAAACAACCATATTCCACCTTTTATTCATCCTATAAAAAATGAAATCACCACGCATGTGTACATACAACTTACCGTCTCCACAACGTGGTAGAATCTATTTTTCACCACCACCTTACATTGATGGGTATAAAGATGTAAATAATTACTATATATATTATAATTATAAAATTATAATAATTCTGAAATATTATACACCATCCAATTAAATACCATTCCATAATTATGGGAATGATATCGTCGCTCGTGCATACGTATGACCTACCATCTCCAAGATGCGATGCTATTCATTCTACATGATCATCATTAAACCACAATTAAATACATTAATTTAATGAATAAATATGACATATATATTGCCAATATAATTTTTTAAATGATATAATTATAACTTAAGAAGTGAAATATGAACTTACCACAAAACTTTTATAAGAACATAAAGCAGTTAATATCCAAATAATGAGTGAGAACCAAATGTTACTAACAAATGGATAATAATATGATCATATATGATATAATAAAAACTAATATAACTATATAATAAGTAAATAAAATTATTTAAATAATTATACAAGTGGTTTGGATATATACGAAGGATATCATACTTGTGGTATGGGATAATTTTTCAATCTCATTATTATCCGATATTTATTAAATGTAATTATTTAATTGATTATATTTATCATACATGTATATGTTTTATAAATAAATTTGATAAATTTTTTAATAATATCTTATGTATGTTTAAATTCATTTATATCATTTTTTACATTTACTACATGGTTTAAAAGGAATCTTTCTTTTTTTTCACACGAGGAAATTTTTTATTTTTATGGAAAACGTTTGAGAAGAATGATTTTTAAATTATATGACATGACCATATTTTTATGCTTTCACAAAACCATGTTTACATGAATATTTTTTTAATATTTTACATGTTTACTTTCAATTAAATTATTTTCTTTTTATATTTCTTGGCTATTTTAGAAAAGAAACTTTTTTTAAGAAGAAATGATATTTTCCTCATGAATAATTTTTATGTTTTTTATCAAAATAATTTCCATCTAATATTAAGGTTATGTTTCAAGTAAATGATACCAATTATTCATATAGTTTATTATTTTTATTATGGAATTATATAAATAAAATTATTTTTTTATATGGATTATGATGCATTGATTTTATTCTCTGGGTAATGTTATAATGAATAATTTTGTTTTTGTGGAACATGTAAGAATGATTACATTATGAGATCTGTAGGAAATATATATCCCTCAAATGAATTAGGTAACAATTTATATATCATGATATAGAAATTACTGGAATAGAAAGTAAATTTGATTCAGTAATATGGTGCTCGAATAGAAAGTAAACCCAGATTAGTAATGGACTTTTTCTGGTATGATGGTCTTGGAAATGTTCCATGACTAATATTAAATAAAATTATATAATTTTGTGTATTCTATAAAACATAAAGTCTTATTTAATTACTTTTGGTATTATGTAAATTAATTTATAAGAAATTTTCTCACATTCCTTGGTATCATGATCTTTTATATGTAGGACAAGACTCTCTACTATTCTATACATATGTCTTGTGATGTTGTTCTGATTAATACTTCTCTTGTTTACCGTTACTGATAATTTGAGCTCACCCTTTCATATATTTCTTTTCCCTAGGTCATGAAGAAGGGTATTATGTAAGATATTTCAAAATAAGTCCAGTTATGAAGAAATATGTTGTAGATAGAGTATATGTTTTATGACCCAGTACTTTAGGTTTCCTAGTTTCTAAAAACACTATAACTATATAGTCTCTTCATGGATTTATTATATGTTGTTATGAATATACATTATTTTTGAAGTAATATCAATGTATGTAATGTATGGTTCATTGTAAATATATTTATGGATTCTAAGACAAATTGAAAAGGAAAATGTTTATATTTATGAATTTGACATTACAAGGTTAACATGGCATGTTGCTGACTATGTACATAATCCAAGGAGAAATATTTATTTTATCTTTTATGGGCCTACAAAAAAATTCAATGAGATATAGTCTCCAAAAATTTATGAATTTATGAGGACATAACATCACATTTTATTAATATAAAGAAATGATTCTAAAAGTATTATGAATTTCATGGAATGAATGATAAAAATAAGGAAAGAGAAAACCCATGAATGGAAATATAGAAAATTGGAATAAGGTATGGGTATAATTTACATCTTTAAAAAAATGTGGAACAAAATAGTGTGAAACATTATTTTTGATAATCAATGTTTTCTACAAGTGTGGATATAAACACTCGCAAGATCAAGATTTAAAGGGGAATAAAAAAGAAAAAAAATCAATGATTTAATTGTAAGGAGATGGGATGCTATATGAATGATTGTACAATTAATCAAGGGAATTTTACCCATAAAGGTCAAAGGGAGAATGTTAAATCTTATGAGATCACCATAGCTATGTTCGAAGTCCCTAATGATTTTTTGGAAGGTATATTACTCATATCCTCATATTTAGATAATTTTCTTATTTTATTCTCCATATTTTCAATCCTTTATATCTACCAAATTTTTCAATAAAATTATCTATTTTAGTAGAACCTTATGACAAGATTTATTAAAAAATACACACAGTGGATGTCTCACCAAAACATGGATGTGTCAGTCAGTTCCCATTATGAAGCCTAAAAATTCATGATTTTTTGACTTCATTATTATCCTTAAGGATTATTTTGATAAAATCCCTGGGATATAATGGAATTCAAAATATAGTGAAAGAAATTTAATGCAATGTTAAAGATGATATGATTCATGATAAATATGTGAAATTCCATATCATTTTATGGGAGACTTCATAATATGATCCATGTCTAGATCCATCCCTTGTAACTCTTATAAATGAGATCTGTGGGGAAGAATATTGGAAAAACATATATGGATGAAAAAGGTAATATTCACACTAATGATATACCTAATGTAGTAGAATACGTTGATGTATTTCCTAATGAATTACCTAAGCATACACCAGAATGTGATGCTGGGTTTTCCATTAATTTAATCCCCAATTCAAGACCAATATCAGTGACTCCCTATAGAATGTTCATTGTAAAAATAATGGATTTAAAGAAAAACTAGAGGATTTTGTGATAAATGATTTATACTCCATAATGTTTCACCATGTGGAGCCCATGTTTTTCTAGTAAAGAATAATGTTGCATAGATATGGTCGTACATTGAGTGTAGGGAAATCAATGCTATCACAATAGAGTAAAAGTTTCATCTACCACACATTGATGACTTATTTGATCAATTTTTTGAATCTCAATGTTTTTCAAATCTTTACATATGTTTTGGGTATCCAAAATTGTGATTAAGGAAGAATGTTCTTCTAAAGAATGTATTTTGAATGAGTTATGAACCTTATAAGTTAAATGTAATTCCATTTGGATTGAATAATACACCCTCTATTATTATGGACCTAATGAAAAGAGTATTCAAAGAAAAAATGATTATTTTTTTGCGATATTTATTTATTATATCGTAGGGTACACTATAATCTATGAGGACTATGTGAATCACTTATGAATCATTCTTTAGACTCTTATAATAAAAGTGTTATATGAGAAATGTTTCAACTATCAATTCTGGAAATAGATTGTGTCTTTTCTTGAAAATATTTCATCCAAGGATGGAATATCATTTAGTTATATTAATAAAATAAATTTCATGAGTATATCATTGGTTTTGAAGGTTACTACTTTTGATTTTTTCAAAAAATTTACTGATTATCTAACCCATTAACCAATATTACTTGTAAATGTGTTAAATTTTTATAAACAAAGGAATAAAATGAATGTTTGGAATAATTGAAGAGGATATTTGAGAATTATAAAATTTTAACTATACCATAAGGAAATTATGGGTTTGTAATATATATTTATATATCAAATAAGATATTTTATTGTTTCATAACACAGAATGGTAAAGTTAATTCCAATACATCATGACAGTTATTGATCCATGAATAAAATAATCTAACCCATTATCTTGAGTATGTATCCATAATCATTTCATTGAATAACACAATCTTTATGAGGAAATATGTAAGATATACATGAATCAAAGGAATTTGAAATAGTTATTTTCATAAAAATTTCACTACATAAGGTGAACGGGACAGCTCGAGCTACTCAATGGCAATGATTCCTAACTAAACTACCACTATGGTAATGAAAATATGGTAGAAGTTGGTTTGAGTAATAATGATCATAGAGACTTTGCCAAAAGGATTATTGAAAAAATTCATATGTTCATGGATTTAGTAAATGTGGATATGTGAATAATTATGGAATGGGGAACATCACTCCTTTTTCAAGTGATTTCTAAACCATTATTGTTCGAAAAGATAAAAATTCTATAACTTAATGATGAAATGTTTCAAAAGAAAGATAACATTTTAAATAATAAAAAAATAACAAAACAAAATTTATGATGAATGTATTCTAAAATTTGAAAATTGATAATATTTTACATCTATAACTAATATGAAAATATAATTTTTTGATTATTTTCATATCTCAAATTTATCTATACACCCTTGCACAACCAAGATGTATAATGATTTATGGGACCTTTTTTTGGATTACATAATGTGGTAAATTTATGATTACATATCAAGATGTTTTTTTAACAACTGAAGGTTGAGATATGATATCTCATATGAGTCTTACAACCTCAACCAACTATTATATGGAAATGGGATAAAATTACTAAGGAATTTTTCATGGGATTACTACTTAATCCTTTGAATAATGATGTAATATATGTCGATTGCCTAACCAAATTGGTGAATTAAATTAAAATAAGAGAATATTTGCCTCTTGATCACCATACATGACTCTATATTAGTGATGTTTTAATACTTCATGAAACATATATTTCAGTTGTGTTAGATCATGATCAACAATTAACATAAAAATTGTGGAAATGTCTACATATGTCCATTGATATAAATCTCTATTTGAGAAAATAATTTCACCCTTGAACTGAGGAAGAGTCTAAAAGTAATATAAAATCATTATTAGGAATGTTGAGGTCCTGGTATCTTAACATTCAAGGCATGTGAGATCAATATTTATTTTTTATAGTGTTTCCCAATAATAATATCTTCCATTCAAGTATTCAATATGTGTCACATGAAGAATTTTATGGAAAGATATGTGACACTCTGACATATTAGGTTGAGTTTTGTCAATGGAATATTGATTTCCTAGAACTTCAGTAGGAGACAACAACCATTGTAAAGTTTATTCAACCCCATATCAAAGTGGTAAAAAAATGAGAAAAGAGTTATGTTTATAAATAATGGAATCATTAAGAATTAATTTGGGGATATCATGTTTTCTTGAAGGTATCCTCATTTAAGGGAGTTAAACGGTTCATGGAGAAAGGAAAAATGATCACTATGTACATCAAACCCATTGAAATTTTTAAATGGATTGGAGTTGTGGCCTCCATTTAGTGATTTTGGACAGTCTCTCTAAAGTACATGATGTGTTCTATATATATTTGTTAAGGAAGTACATGTTGGACCCTATAAAAGTGATCACATGTAAGGAAATAGAATTGTAACCTGATATATATTACAATGAAGTAAGTATATATATTTTGGAAACTAGAAAATATGTGTCTGGTAATCAAATGTACAATCTGGTAAAAGTAATTTGGAGAACCCATAAGATTGAATATTCAAAGTGGAAATATGAAGAATACAAGTCGAAGAACATAAAAAATATCTTTAAGAGATATAATTATGGAAAATTTGAGGAGGATTTATTTTTGGAGAGTAATGTAACACTATAAGACTGTACAATTTATTTCTTTTTAAATAAATTAAATCCTTTCAATTTCATGTGGAACTTGTAACATCACATATGAATAAATTGTAATATTGAATATCAATATTACATGGTCATTATATTTTTATTTATGAATAATAATTAATATTTTTTTTATAATACGTTTTAAACTTGTATATAATAAATTCTATGCTTTTCTTTTGTTTATATATAAAAAACATTTGAAAGAAAATATATATAATTTTCTAAAAAATATATTTTTTAAAGGGTGGCTTCATCATGTTTGAAAAGTTATTTTAAAAAATTTACATCTTTTATAAAACTTATTTTACAAAACAAACATAAGTTTTTAAATCATTATATGAAAATATACATAAAGTGAATTCTTTAGGATTTTCTAAAAAGATTATCTTTTTCGATTAATATTTTAAAATATTGGTTTTATACAAAAATTCCTTTTCATTTAAATTATTTAAACGATAATTTACCTTTTAAATTCTTAAATTAAAATTAGTTCAATTATAATAAAATTTAACCAATTTAGTTGACTTTCATCAATTATATGTTGAATTATGATATAAAAATATTTTAATCCTTTGAATTTTTTTCTTTGGAAGACCCATTATTTCGGTGGATTGGTGGGTTTAATTTTAAATTAAATTGTTCAAATTATGTGATTTTTTTGAATATTAGATTCCATATTTCTTGTCATTATTTTTTATAATATTTAATAATTTCAAATTAATTTTTTTCCATAATGAATATTGAAAATAATAAAAATTACTTACCAAGATTAAAGTTAAAACGAGTTTATTGGGGGGTAAACATTGATGATAAGGTATTAAATGGAATAACATTTTCGAACAACCATTTAATTTCCATATTTTGACTATATTATATCTAAGGTTCTATAATTATCAATTTTGGATCCCTTTTAATTGTGTAAAATGTGGGTGCCAATAATTCATTTTAAAAATTCCTAGTGTGTCATCTCTCCTACTTATAAAAGGACACCCAATCTTCTCACTTATTAAAAAATAAAAACCCATTTGGATAATAAAATAACTAAAAAATATATTTTTTACATCCATTCACACATACTATAGGCCTTAATTTTAAATATAATTCCCTCCTAATAATGATTTACTTATAAACCTATAGGGGCCATCAGTAGATGATTTAAATCTTTTAAACATGTGTTTTTTATTTATTCATCCATATATTTAAAATATTACTACAATATGATGATATAAAAACTAATATCTATAATATAATTATTTTTTATGTTTTTGATAGAAAAACCTATATTCATCTTCTCTTCAATCAAATGGGAAATGTAACTGTTGAACGTGTGTATGATGGACTACTGCCTCATGAAATATTGTAGAATATTTATCATAAACACCTCTATAGAATTTATATAATTATTTATTTAACATATTAATAAATAATTTATTAAATTAATATAACTTTTCTATTATAGTATCACATATAAATTCATACATTCCAATCCTTGGAGATAGGATAGTGTCGTTAGTTTGTACAGTGGACTATCACCTCACAGAGTGAGATGAATCTTTTATCACTTATGCTTTACACTAAAGTTAATAAGGAAAATTTTAAAGGATATATATGAAATATATTACTTAAAATTTAATTTTAAAAATACATATGCTATTTACTATCCTTTCGATCTATCCAACTATAAAATTGAAATAGCGTTCATGCGTATATACGGCCTATCATCCCCATGAATTTTCTAATCTATTTTATATATCTAACATTTATAGATTACTAAATTAAATATATAAAAAATATATATTATATTTAACTAATGTTTAACATTATTCAGATATTGAGACCACGATCAATGAAAATAGACTGAAATTTCTGAACCCAAACAAACATCGAAAACGAAGAAATTATCCCTCGAAATAGTGATTTTAACAATGAAATGTTAATAAATGGGTGATAAAAGTATGTAAGAAATTAAAATATTGTAAAAAATATATTATTATAATTTATAATAGATATATAAAAATTAAATTTGTATTATAGAGTACTTTTTAACATGTATGAAGGAAATCATAACTAAGGTAAGGGTTTTTTGTCTCAATTTACCTTCATTGAGACATGTGTCATGTTATGCTCTTATAACATTTTTGGAGGTGCATACACAAAACCTTTGAATTATAATATCATGAATTTATTTATTCTCGTTATATTTTTGGTTACATTATATTTTATTATTTAATGGGGATGGTGATTCAATGTTAGCGAAGTTATAATGGTTTTATGATAAAATCTCATCATTTATTAGGATTTTTTGTGTTTACACTTTTGAGGCGGAAATTTTGGATCAATATTTGAATAATATTATTAAATATCTTATAATATAATTATTTCTTTAGAATAAATATTTCTAATTTATTTTTTCTCCCTTTATTTACTCATGCCTTCAAAGGAATGTTTTTAAAAAAATCAACCTCAACAATCTCATTGATAAAAAAACATATTTTATTCCATATACTTGTTTATTGTTTTATTAAAAAATGTTTTAAAATTCCCAGAAGTATTTAATTAAATCACTTAAACTAATTTTTTTGAAAAATGATTTTAATTTAATCATGTTTTCCTTTTCCAAATTAGAAAATTCTTGAATTTTAAAAAAAAATTGAGAGGAAATTTTTTATTTTAACTTATCCAAAAAGAATTCAATTTTACACCATCATGAACATTTATTTATAGTAATGATATTTTATAGGATTTAAAAATTATTTTAGGAAAAAAGTATTTCGATAGAATTTTATAAATTATCTTGATACAAAAATTGATTTTCAAAGAAATTTTATTTTCCTCAAGAAATTTTCCAAGTGATATTTTAATATAATTTTTTATACAAGATGAAATAAATTTATGTTACTGAATATTTACTAGGGATACAATCCAATGATACCATACTTATTTTTTATCCTAATGTTTTATGATCAGTTTGATTGGGGATATACAATTTTTATACCATTATCTATATTACTATAAAAGGTTTAGATTTTATTTATTGATTTGAATAATTATAAAAATTTATTATGTTAGTTGTTCAATATGATGTTTTCTATTGATAGTGTTTCACCTATTTCATATAAGGAATAAATTGGAATTACTAAGTGATGAGAATGGAATGTTATAACACCTTAGTTTATCAGTAGGTCTCACGATACAAACTTGATTGCATTTTTTGGTTAAGGCCTTACCCATTTTTGAAAGATGTCTTATCACAAGGCTTTTATGGTATTGTTATTATGCCTAAAAAATTCATTCCCATGTTATGATATCAGTTGATTATGCTCTATAAAATAATTTCATTAGATAGAATATCGATTGTTTAGTTTCAAGCTCGTGTGATTATTTATATATTAATATATGATCATCATTAATTCATACCATATTATTATTCATGTTCAAGTTATTGATTAAATGGAATTTGTTTTATTTATTTACCTTCCCATACTCATTATGTCTTATTTACTTATTATAGATTCTATTGTGCACATACCCTTACAAAGAATTTTAGCTCAATACATTTTTATATTTCTTTTCGTATGATTCCAAGATGAGTATTATGATTGATATAAAGGGTTATTCTAGAGGAAATAATGATACACTTGAAGAATTTTTTAATACTTTATATTTTTATTTGTATAAATAGAGTCACATTTTTATCTAGTTACTATGACTAATAAACTATTATGTACTCCATGATGTCATTCATCATATGTGATTCCAATTTAATAATGTAACCATTGAAATATAAGGAATTAGGTTCAAGTTATTTACAAAAAATTAGTGGTAAAAATATTGATATTGGTTTAATTAATCTAAAAATAATATGATATTTACTTTTAATTTTTTAATATGTTATCCCATTTTCCCTTTCATTATGGTAATCCATATAATTTAAATTTATAAGAATCGATAGTTTATTATTTTATCCTACTAGGTACATTGGATTAGTGATTAGTGAATGGTTTTTAGAAGGTGGGATAAGGTGGAAAAATTTGATGTCACTTATGTGGCATAAATTTATTTTCTACCATTCTTCATTGAAAATTTAATTATAATATTTATCATAACATTTTATGCTTCTAATGGTAGTTTTTTCTTTATTTTGTTGGATATTTTTATGTATTTTTTTATTTAATATACTTCTTTATTAAATTATCAATTGGTTTTTACCTATAATTTTTTTTCAGTTATAGACAATTGATGTGGATTTAATGGTTTAAAGGTAATTGAAATTTTCTGTAAATCAGTTTTAACGACTCATTTATACTTTAAATATCTATTTAGTGTGATTTTTTATATTACCAACATTCAAGGGTAATTTTATGGAAAAGTAGTTACATGGGATATAAAGGGGTGTGTCCTTGAAATATACGTTAAGATTTTCAATGTTTCGGTGAGACCAAAAACTTTGGAGTATTTATGAGTTGGGTTTTTGGAATTATCTATGATTTATTTGGGTTATTAATTTAGGTATATTGATGATTTTTTGGGTAATCATTTGATACAAAATTCATATCGATGAAATCTGATTTGTTTATTCTGGTCAATTTTTAGATTTTAGGATAATTTACATATGCTGCTATTTAGAGTAGATTATGTGATTATTTAGAGCCAAATATGGTTTAAAATATAAAAAATAGATTATATTTTTATTATTTTATATTGATACACTATAGTACCACTAGATTAATATATTTTAAATTAAAAAATGTTGAATAATAATATATTTACTTTTGGAAATGTAGTGCATAATGTTTTTTTATAGTTATAACTATTACTATTTGTGTTATTTATATATTATTTCTAATTAAATGTGTACCCTAGTTATTTCCACACTTAATTAAGTGTATATATGTTCTTTTCCATCATATTGTATATTTTTATAACATATTTTACCCAATGTATTTGTATTGAGGATGTTGAGTTTGATCTAATGGGATTTTTATCATGGAATAAAATTTTTGTGGGTCCTTCAAGGGGTTTTAGATTTATTATAGAGTAATATTTTTTTGACTCATATTGGCTGTGTGGGAGGTTCTTGTATAAATTATTTTAAATGTGTGAGAGAGGTCTATTATTATTCGATGATTTAAAGTGGTTAATATTTGAAAAGTTTATTTGGTTAATTTTTTCCCATATGATATATTATAATTACAAAAGAATGAAACACAAATAATAACTCATTCACATGGACATTCAAATATGGTACTTGTAGCCTTTTGGATGTACCTTTTGGGTCAATGTACTCACATTATACTTGTGCACCCTAGTAAAAATGCAGTTTCACATGTATAATTACAGGTATGAGTAGGTACATGCATGTATATTCTTGTATAGTCTATGGATAACCACATTGTCAAGGTAGAAGATAAATACTCTATCATATAAGGAAGAAATGGTGGAACTCACTATCAGGAGGTGACATTTTTAATATAACCTATTCTAATCAATTTTATATTTTTGAGTTCAAGTTATACTATTGATTTATTTATGGACTATTTTTATCTATTATTTTCAATCATACTTATTGGTATCCTTAGATATATATATTTGAATTACATGAATCTATATGAGGATTCATTTTTGATTATTTATATTTTATATGTATTGAGATGTCTTGGTTATGGATGGGTCATCCTAGATGTTTTATATTTTTTGGTAATAACCCAAATCACCACTATGATAGGTGAACTTATTTTCCAATAATTGACTTTAATATTTAATATTTTTCATCATCCCAAGGCAATTGGGGATAATAATGAGGGAAAGTGGTGGTTTTCCTTGTTTTATTCAAGATTTGGGTTGGTCCATTACAAACTATATTACATTATTTTTTATGGGATATATTTAGTTAAATGTGGAAATAGAATTTCAGAAATTGGGGGTAAATTGTGTACATTTTTGGATAAAATACATATAATATATTCTTATGTTAGCAGATATTTCTTAGTGTCTTTTCATGTCATTATTAGAATGAGTAATTTTCAAGAAATTTTTTATAAATAATAAATAAAACTTATTCTAGATTCATTAGGTTTACCAAGTATTTGATTTATATTTTTTTTTCATGTATCATCTCTGTAGTGGAATGTAAGAAATCTCTATTTCATGTGTCATGACTATTATCAAAGAATAAATAAAAATAATTATAAGTCACTTGGAAAGTAATTATTATTTACTAAAATAATTAATTATGGTTTAATTAATTAATAAAATTCACTTGAGTATGTATTTTTGTCTTATCATTGGGTTATTTATTAATAATAATATATTTATAGTGGTTCTTTAAATCATTACTATTTGAAAAGTTGTAAAATATTTTTTTATATTAAGAATAAATAAAATATTATTTATAATGATGTGTTTTGAATGAAATAGATTTTGAAATGTAATTTAATTTTACAAATATTAATTCCCTTTAAAATAAAATTTCTTGTCTTTTTACGAAATGTGATTTATAAAGGTTTCTTGTTTTTTGAAATATAGAGTTTAAAAAATAATGTATAATATCATTTTTGAAATAAAATTGGGTAATAATATTAATTAATTATACATATTTTGAAGGGTTTTAAATGTAATTTTATGGAAACAGATGGAAAATCATAGGTGTTTCTAATGGCGGGTAGGATCATACGGTCTGAATTAGGTTGATTTTAAATATTTTTATAATAATTCGTGTGTCTTCATATAGTTTATGTTTTATAATTTTGGGTATTTAGATATGTATTATGGAATTAGTAGTTGTGTATTGGATTCATGGAGAACATATAGTATTCTAATTGTAAATTTGTAATCAGAATACATTGAATTAGTAATTATTTTCTTTCATATAGATTTAACGTCTATGTGATTTTTTTAAAAATTTAAATTTTTTTATTTTTATTGATAAGGTGATCATTATCCATAAAATTTAATAGTTTATAACAAGTGTTTACTAATATGAAATTTGTTATAAAATTCAAATGGAAATTTTTTTAGGGTTTTGAAGAGATCAAATTTTTAAGAGGTGGTTTAGATGTTCATTAGTATTTGACAAACTGTGAATAAGTTCCCAGTGAGATAACTTGAGGAACAATGATAACTTTATTAACATTGAGTGTTCAGTGACTTTTACCTTGTCCATAATAATCCATCTGATTACTGGTGGAGAGACACATGGTAACCAATTGTAATGACCCATTGAATTTCAAGTCCTTATTTTGAGAAGGAATTGGAATTGTTGGTTTTTAAGGAATTTTTTAATAGAATTGGGGATTGAATTTAGATTTATAGTTATTATAAATCCCCAAATGGTGTTTTGGACATTTTTTTAGGCTTATTTGATTGATAATGTGTTCAGGGAGATATTAGAGAAGGTTCAGGTGGTCCAGATACTGAAAGTTTACAACATGCCACTCACGTTTTATAAGAGTCATTCACAATATTTATAATGTTTACACAAGTGGAAATTTATGGAATGAATTTGATCAAATATATAAATGAAACATCCAAAAAATCCATTAACACTATGAACCTTGGTTTAAACCATAGATGGGGTTTGATGAGGGATTGATTCCTCCACCTCAAACATTTCATGTTTCAAACTAATGTGTGGGCTGTAAAATGCTCAGGCCATAGGGAATTAAAATCTAATCCCCCTATTTCACACAATGAATGTATCAAGGGTATATTATTTTATATGGGGTTATTTATATATATTCTATTTCTAGTTACATCTAGTTTTAGGGGGTTTATGGTGATGGGAGAGTTTATTTCATGCCAATTCTCCTCTTTTTCACTCCTTTGATTCCCCTTGAGGGAGGATAATTCTTTATGAATACTAGAAAATGATATGATGTATGTTTTATAGTTATTACTCCATTATTATATTTCATTACCATCAATATAGTTTGACCATATTTTGGATTGGGTTTTAATGACAATTTCACTGGATTATGGTTGAATAAACTTGAAATGTTTGGTCATTCATGTATGGTGACTAGAGGAGGACCCAATTCAATGTATCGATGTCATTTCTCACAACTAAATTGAATGTATTTCACTTGTTGAATTATTTTATATTTTATTCCTAAATTATAAGAAATTTTTGACTTAATAAGTGTAGTGTGAAAGAGAGTTTTGGTTGGGATGATGTTGAGTGTGGTCTATAGACCTTATATGTGAAATTGGTTGTGGTTTCAGTATAATGAACATTCCCTATGAGTTTTACGATGAATATGAATATTTTTTAAAATAAATTATTAATTATATTTTTATAGTTAATCATATTTTTTTTACATAGGATCTTAGGTGGTGGTATGATCATGTGTGACGAATAGACGGGATTAGTTGAGGTTAGGGGGTTTGGCGTGGATAGTAACTCCTTAATTATGGTTGGTGGTCCCTTTAATATAAATTTATATGTTTTCACGGAATGATTATACAAGCCTGTATAAATTTCATATGAATAACTATATGAATGTTGGTCATGAGAACCCTGGTGAAAGGATAGGATAACATTCAACCTTCTCTGCTTGGAATTGGTTCTCATTAGTACATAGGTGGTTTGGGGATTACCCATTGACTATATCTATTACAAATGAAGATATATATTGAGCTTGTATGATGAAATTTGTAGTTATCAAGTATTTAGAGATTATGTGTGTAGCCTATTATGGTCCTCCTATAGAAATATTGAAAATCTATACAGGAATAAACAAATTGGTGATAGGTCATATGAATTTTTCTCTAACTCATAGTGAGGGACACACTTTTGATGCTAGTTTGGAGAATGTTGATAATTTTAAGTGGTATTATTCATATTTTAGTGAGTGATTTGAGTATTATGATTCCTTCAGGACTATCCAATTTGTGACAAAGAGGGACTTCCATCATGTCAGAAGCTATGAAATCTCCCTTAGAAGATATGAGAATGAGACTAGGTGATAGACATCAGAATCATTTGAAACATGGAATCTAGATGATAGTGGGATTAAATCAAGACAACTTAGAATGGTCCCTAGCTTGAAACTCTATGACTGATGATGGAAATAGTGATTTAGTTACCCTCTAATCAAGAATAGGGTCAGTATACAACATTTGGGTATAGGTGTCAAGAATTGGTGACAAGTGTGTGAATATATAAATGATAAGGGTCTATCATAGTTCTAGATGACTAGTGGATTCCATGATGGGTGGTATGAGATGTGAATCAATGAGGATATATATATTTAGTTACTATAAACTTTTTATAATATATTTAATTTTGATGTGGTTGGTAGGCCATGTGTTCTATTTCATTCTTATTCATGTAAAAAGTAATGCATACTATTAGAGGAGTGGATCCATAGGCCTAGTGTTTCCCAGAGTGAGATTGATGGTGGGAATAAGATGAGTGAGATTGAGTCCTAGTGTGCATGAGTTTGGTGTGTATTGTGTGTGATAACTTATGGGATATAGAAGGGGACATGACCTTAACTGTGGAAACAATTTCAATGACTTCTTGAGTAAGAATACATGTTTGAATGAATAATCATGGTATCATTATTCGAGAGGCCTAGGTTGTGAAATTGGACCACCCATGAGGGGTTAATTCATGATGTTGTGTAAGACTAGATGTTTAGTTTCATGAGTTAGATGTGTTCCAGATGTGATTTTGGATCCAATGAATGGAACCTACAATGAATTAGATGGAATATGTATAGTATTGTATGTGGGAAAATCGTGAGTTAAAATGTGGGTCAAAATCATAGGCATATGACCCTAACATATAACATTAGGAAGTATACAAGACATTAGTGATTCCCTTCATAGAGTCCATAGGTAAGGGATAGGTTTTAGGTGTAGTTTTACATGATAAAAAATGTATTCCAAAATGGCACGAAAGAAGATATTATCATGTTTCATGGTGGTCAAGATAGTAAATAGTGACATGATGTGTAATGAGTTATAGTGTCCTGGTTAATAGGATATATCCAAGTAGAATGAATGAAATGTACATTTATTTAATCATTCATAGTTGAATATTATAGCATATACTAGGGTAAATTTTTGAGACTCTACTGGGACGTATTTATCACACCATGAATTAACACCTTAATGAACATACAAACCTAAAGTCTATTTTCGTGTCAGATAATAGGAGGTTGAGTGGATTGGGCTTGCGTAGCTCAACAGGATTTGGACACTGGGTATGATGTGGTCTGGGGATGGAAGTAAACCTATTATGTGTGTGTGTTTTTATATTAGATCTTCCTAGTGGGAAATATATTTTTTCACTTATATGATTCTAAGTCTGTATAATGCATTACATTTAGTATGGAATTTTGGGTTTGATTATGTTTGCACTGCTTATATGTTGTATACAATTTTGTAATTTTTCCAATTTTTTTTACTATAATTTTTGGAATAGTGTCCCCTATTGTTTAAATTAAGTCTTCCACACTATTCAGGAGCTTCTAACATAGGTTTATGTTCACTAAAGTCCACATGGAACATTTTCTTGGATGGTGGTTCTGAGTTGGGGAATCCAAAAGTGGTAACAATGCTTTAATTTTTTGTTACTATTTAGACAAATTGAGAAGAGATAATCTTTTAATGTGTCTAACAATCTGATGGACCAAGAACTGGTTAGTTATAAATACTTTCTAGTGAAAATTTATGGTTACCTATGGTACACCAATGTTGTTTTCTTTTGTGGTGTTTTGATAGAGTAATTTATTAAATATGATGATTTTACTATATATATAATTTATGGTTTGGGATCATGACCCATTGGACAGAAGATTATATTTATGAATCATATTTGGCATGTATGAATCACCCGATTTTTAATTGAAATAATATGATTGTTTTCACTAATGATAGTGTTTATTTATTAAATGATTCAATAAGAACTTATTTGATACTTTCCTATATAAATTTTTAGTGTAATTATACATAGTTAAAATGTGGTATTTTATCTAATGGTAAGTTATGTAGATACTAGTTTTTGATGGACTATACTGGTTTCTATACATGATCTTCATGTGTGGGATTCATAGGTATCTGTTGTGGATTGATATAAGTATATAATTCTTGAGAAATGGTTCAAGTATTATAATGAGATTCCATGAGGACATGGATCCCTATGGTGTTATTTTGGAAGGAATGTTTGATATTCCTTGTAATATAAAATAGAAAACCAAATTTTCAAATTATATCAAGGCTATCTTCTAAAGGATGAATTGTTTGAATTCATGTCCCTATGGATCCTAGAATTCACTTTTGGGTTTCGTAGTGGGAGTGTGGGTAGAAAATCATATTTTGGAATATATCCAATTTGGTAGTTGATTTTGTATTTCTCCATTACATGAATGAGTGGCACTGTGATATTCGATGAGAATGAAATGTGATCAAAAAATATCTCATTATACTAATGAGTGTAGGTTCAATGGGATGCGAATCATGGGTTTATTAGTCTGGGTGTGCGATAAGGGTGAGTAGGGGTATTTATCCATTGGGTTGTGGTAAAAATAAATAAGATAATGAGAAATAACATATAAGAAGTTAATTGGTTACTCACTCTGATTAAGGTTCGGAGTTATTTTTTTCAAGGATTTATAATAACAATATATTATTTTGAGGGTGGTACAAGTTATTTACATATAGTTAATGTTTTTTTTGAATTGTTGCAATGGGAAATGTATTGGTTCATTGAAAATTGTTCTAGTTTTGGATAGACCCGAGTTATGCTATAGAGGATGTGTGGTGGTGAAATTATCATAGGAATTACTGCCTATTGTTATAGTCCTTGATAGGTGTGTTGTTAAGGAGAATTATTATTGTGAATCATCTAGATTGGTTCTTAGTTAACAATGTAAGGGAATTTTTATTATAGTGATCCCACTATTTTTCTATTATAAAATTTCATTTTTGGAAGTATGTGGATGGGGAGCATTGATGATGTTGTTAGAACACAAGTACGCACGATATGGTTATGCTTGATCGTTATATGTGATAATGTATAGGGTTTGGGATATAACGATCAATATTTGGGTTAGTAGGGTGATGGTAATGTAATTAATGTAATGTGGTGTATTTTATTACTCTTTGTTGAATGAACCACATGCTAAATGGGTCATACTGGCTATGAGACTAGTCATTAGATGGTTGATAAGACATTGAAAAACCTATATATGATAGTATTTGGTGTGATCTAATTCCTTGGTAAATAACAGAATCTAGATTCAGATGTGGCATTGGTCAGGGTCAGTGTATTGGCATTGGGATTAGTGTGGATCTAAAGTGATTTGATATCAAGTCGAATTGAAGGTTCATTATTCCTATAGTGAGAGGATGATGTGAAAAAGTATATGATTATTGATCCGATCAAGGAATTACAGCAAAAGTTAGGTGCAAAATTTGGTTAAGGTGTTTGATGATCATGTGATGCCTTAGGGATTTTATACATCAATAAAGGGTAGTTTAGTTATGTGTTGGAAGGTGAAGTGGAATGGTTTTGGGAAACATTGATGAGGTACAACTACTATTTTTCGGATGTTTATATAGGGCGAGGTGGAAACTGCATCAAGGGAGTTGTTTTTAATGTAGATTGTTGGTCAATGGATAGTAGGATGAGAATTTTTCATTGAAATTACAATTGTGGGAATCACCATGGAATGGAATTATCCATTGGGAATAATGAATTTTGGTGGATATCACCAAAATATAAAGGATGAATTAGATGATGACAGTTTTTTGTGTTCGGATATATGGGTTTACTTAGCACCAACTTGATTTTGGTGTTTTTGAAATGAACATTGATAAATTCTTGGTGAATAGTGTGACTTAATGACCTGGAGTTATATAGTTGATGTGCATCTAGTATTAATTGGTGTAACAGAACCCATTAATGTTGAATTGATGATTGAGGTAGTTCTAACCAGTGGTTGATGGACTATTAAAACACTACTAGAGGATGAGAATCACTATGGTGGATATTTTGTAATGAACTGAGGATTTTTAAGTCCTTATTTTGAGGTGGAATATGTTTTTTAGTTTGTTTATGGGTTCATATTATTAGATTTATAGATACTATGATACGAGTGTTTTGATGTCCAGAAACAGAGTTTCTTGATTTGGTTTAAGGCTTATTGGATGCATTAGGTGTCTGGGTGGATATTCGAGAAGGATTGGGTAGTTGGGTGGCTGATATTTTACAGTAGCATGCCATTCATGGTGTTAATGATTTATTCACACCGTGAACAATTCCATGATGTGTAATCTTGTAATATAGAAAAAAATTTATTTTAGTGATGTTTTTAGCGACATTTTTATAAAATATCAGTAATTTTAAATTTAGCATAGTTTATCAATAGTGTACTTAAATTAGATATGTTTTTCATTTGAAATGTCAATAATTTAATGTTGTTTTTCTGTGAACATCCACCTCCATCCACCTTTTCTAAAAACATTGATAATTTAGAGACCTTTCCGGGAAAACTTCTCAAATCTTATATTTAGTGATATTTATCAAGAAAATATGAAATTAGCGATGTTTTTTTTGAAAAAATTTCAAAAATTTCAATTTTTTTAAAAAACATTTCTATTTTAGCCACCGTTTCTGGAAACTTCGCTAATTGAGGGAAAATTTTTATAAACATTGTGAACTTATCCATGTTTGTAAATGTTAGTAAATATAAATATATATATATATATACAGACACACACATATAAACAAATATTTATATATTAAAACAAATTTACATTTCAACTTTTGCCACATTTTTAACAAAACATGGATATTTTAGTTAAAATGATACTAGTGTTTTAAGACATGGATACTTATATATATATGTGTGTCTATGTTTGTGTGTACTTTAATTTATTTATATGTATATAAAAATAAAAAAATTATGTATATATATATATTAATATACAAATACATTATCATTTATTTAAATGTCATAATATATATATAAGAAAAATATATATTAACACTCTCACACACACACACACACCCACAAACACACATATATATAAATTAACATATTAATTATTTATTTATATGGTCTACAGCTCATCCCAGATTAGAAAACCATTGTGGGTGAGGTATCACTCAATCTTAATGGGTGTTTCAATTTTTTAATACCCAACACTAGTAATAAATGATATATATATACATATATGTAATATATTATTTTTTAATACTATGATATATATATATATACATGTTTATCAGTATATAAATATTTATATACAAAACATTAACATTTATTTAAATATCATAATATATGTATATATATAAACACACACACAATTTCATACATGCATACATATGTATATATATATATATATAAACATACAAACACAAATAAATAAATAAATATATATATATCAAAACACATATATATTTTAATTTTAGCCACATTTTTTAGAAAACATGGCCAATTATATATATATATATATATATATATATATATATATATTTCTATAAACATTTACATATATATATACTTATATTTATATATATATATATAAACTTATATGTATAAATATTATATAAACATATATATAAATATGAACAGACACTTTTATATATATATATATATATTATAAATTTATAAATATAATATAAACACACACACACACATATATATATTAATATAATGAAGTACATATATATAAAAATACAATTTTATAATTATCTATTAATTTTTATTTTTAAATATCTCTCATGATGTAGCTCAATGGTAGATTCTCCTGTGGATCTCAATGAGGTCATGAGTTTGAGCCTCATAGAGTTTGTCTCTGTATTTGTGTGTAACATGTTTTTATTGGTAAGATAGTCTATTTTCACACATCAGTGTAAATATATTTATATATATATATAGACAAACACATAGATATAAATACACACACACACACACATATTTATTATAAATAAACATATATTTTAAATTTAGTCACATTTTAAAGAAAATAAGGCTAATTGTAAATGTATAGTTATGGTTTTATTGATGTACATATATATGAAAATAGAAAATTATAAGTATAAGTATATATATACATACACATATATATTTACACACACACACAGATATATATATATAAATGCACCCAACACGCACATTTATTAATATTAAGAGATATATTATATAATATAATCATACACACCCACATATATATCTATATATAATATTAACATATATATAAACACACACACAAAGATATATATATATATCAATATATGCATACTAATATATGAAATTATATAAATAATATATTTATTTTTTTAAATACTGAGATCTAAAATTTTTATACATAATTATAGAATAATGAATTTTAATAAATAAATATCATTTATATTAAAATGTATGAACATTTAATTAGAGTCTGCAGATACATGGATCAGATTCTTTTGGCAGGAACAATTGGTGTGCCCGTATGATAGGTGATGGATGAAGGGAGGTAGTGGGTGTGTGGACCGTATGACATGTGGAGTTAAAAAAATCATGTGTGATGGGTGATGGAGAGAGGCCACCTCTCTATATATGACATGGACTTATGGTGAGAGGGGAGTTTAGAGCATATGATATTTGGGGAATAAGAAAAAATAAGTGGTTGAGAAAAGGGGAGCCGTTGAGGGAATGTATCAATAGAAAAGAATAAAAGTAATATTTTGAAAAATATAAATTCAGGGAATGAATACAAGATTATTTTTTAATGAAATTAATAAATTCAAAAACAATACTGATGTTTTCTAAAAGTCTTGATAAATTATTTTTCATTTAACAACATTTCAAAAAAAACATCAATAAATGAGGTGATTCTAATTCGCACCATTTATAAATTTCACCAATTGGAGATGTTTATTAATTTCAATAATTTTGCGACACCCCATTTTCTAGTTTTGTTTCAGTAATGTCGGTAAATCACATGTGATGGATGTTGGAGGTAGGGGAGGGAGAGAGAAAACCCTTATAAATGTTACAAGGAATTATAGAGGTAAGGGAGTGTGTGAAGTGTGATAGAGAGAGGGTGCCTCTCTGCACATGTCATGGAATTATGGAGGTAGGGGAGTGTGGAGCATAGGGTATGTGGGTAATAAAGAAAAAAGGAGTGGCTGACATAAGGGGAGCTGTATCTGAAATGTTGGAATAAAAAAGAATAAAAAATATTATTTTTTAAAAAATATATTGGGAATTAAAAAGAATATAATATTTTTAATGAAATTAATTAATTCAAAAAATAATAACATTTTTAAAAATAGTCAGTAAATTAAATTTCATTTACCCACATTTCTAAAAAACATCAATAAATGTGGTTATTCTAATTAGCACCATATAAAAATCTCACCAATCAGAAATGTCTATAAATTTTACTAATTTAGTGACACCTCATATATTTTTATTTTTTTGTAATATTGGTAAATCATGTGTGATGGGTGATGGAGGAAGGGGAGGGAGAGTGGGAACCCCTGTGTGTGTGATAATGAATTATGGAGGTATGGGACTGTGGACCAGGGGGCATTTAAAAAAATATTACACTAAGAGAATGGGGGGATTAGGTGGCATGAAAGAATAAAAAATAAAAATTAAATATTTTGAAATAATATTCTGGGAATTAAAAAATAATATTTGATAATTCAAAAAAATTATGGGATTCAAAAAATACTGATGTTTTCTAAACATTTTTGTAAATTAGGTATCATTTACCCAAATTTCTAAAAAAAATAGAGATAAATGAGTAGTTTTTAATTACCTACATTTAAAAATTCTTCAAATTGGAAATTTTTATAAAAATCACTAATTTATTGAAACCTCATTTATAGATTTTTTTAGAAATGATGGTAAATGAATTAGTAACATTCTAAAATTATTCTAATGAAACAAATTGGTAATATAATTTTTTTTCTAGTATTGGGGTCATGGAAATATTCAGACATATTTTCACTCCATAAAACTATATGTATAACATGAATAATATTTTCTAATATAGGGGCACCTCTACCTTGAATATTTTTGACCATGAATCAAGGTTCGTGAAATTCAATGATTAGGGAATAGGGTATTCACACTGTGAACCCCTTCGTTCAGGTAATGAATAGATCCTAGTTAACTTATTTTATATGGGTGAACTTTTATCTTTTCCATGTCAGGGCTCTTTGGGTTTTAGTGGCTCTATAGTGATGAGAGAGACAAATTTTGACTAGTTCTCGGCTTTTCATTAGTTTATTACTCACCCATGAGAGGGGTTGATTCTTGGTAAAAAAAATATTGGATTTATTTTATTTTATTCATTTATTCTTATGTTATTTTTTCTTATAATGAGAATTATGATTTTTTTCTAGGATATTGTTGATTATTTTATGAGATCATTATGAAATCACCCTAAAAATGGGGTTTCATCTATGGTTACTATAGGAGGTTGCTAGAAAATGTCCGCAGATTTTTTCACCATTCCATTTATGGTATGTCTTTTTTCATTTAGTTTTTTATTAAATTATAGTAAATTTATGGTTTACTGTTTGTTTCTTGATAGGTAATTTTCTAGGATGGTGTTGAGGGTGTTGAACCGACCTTCTATGGGTAGTTAGTTGAGGTTTCAGAGCAACATTGATGCTCAATTAGTTTAGGTGGTAGTATGATCTTGGATGATTCATGAATAGGCTTGGTTGAGGCTTGAGGAATCTTAGTGTGGAAGTTAACTCTCTGACAATGGTAGATAATCCATTTAATATAATGTCTTATGCATGTTTATGCTAGAGTGTTCCTACCTTAAAGAATTTCATGGGACATGATAGATTAAAACAGACTGATATTGAACTATATAAAATGATAGGATAGCATACAAAGGCTTTATTTAGAAATAAGTTGTAATTAGTAATTTTTTGGATTGGGGATTTCCCTCAAAAATAGGAATCCAAATTTATAGGATATTAACTAAGATAACATGAGGCCTTAGGTAGGTGTCGAGGTATATGATTTGGTGTGTGTATCTGAGGTTAGTTCATTTATGGATGTCTAGATGAGCGAGAGGGGATTCAAACTAGTTATGATATGTTAGATAACTATTCATCTCAATCATAGTGAGTGATTCCATTTTGATAGTGGTTTAGGTCCTTGTAAATATTATAGGTGGGAAAATTAAAATCTCTATGATCATTGTGAGAGGTACATGTATTTTGATACTATATATGATGTGGTATAGAGGGTTTCCCATTATGTGGAATACTAATACATCTTCCTTAGGAGAAGTGTGGTGGGGTTCTGGTGTGGGCCATGGGAATATTTTCAAGCTTGGGTTCAGGAAGCCAATGAACCTAGAGAATAGTATATTTGGATGGTCCATGGATAGTTTGGCAAGTAAAGATAAGGGTTTTAGTGTGGTTGGATGCCACCACTCTATGCTAGAGTTGGGATGGTTCATTTGAGTAGGGGTGTCACCATTGGTTGATAGGTGAGAGATGGTATTGATGAAAAATGGATCGTGAAATGTGTGTAGAAAAATTGAATTCCCTAACGGGTCGGTTGATATATTATTTTTTTGAGCGGATAGGTCTCGATTGATTAGTACCCATCGATCTGGTAGTGAGATATGTGGTGGGATATGGGCCTAGTGTGTTGTTTCATGTGAGTTATTATGAAATGGAATAGATTCCAGTGGGGGATTATATCTTTAGGCCTTCCTTTTACATGAGGGAGATAGTTGGAAGGAATTTCATGAGTGATATGGAGTCCCAATATACATGAATCTTGGATATACATTGAGTAATATGGTAGTTGTTATGGATGGGTCTTGGATGTTGAGTGAGATGTCCTAGCTAACCACACAATGAGTGATAATTCATGGATTGAATAATGATCATGGTAACTTACCATGAATAGATTGGTTCATGTATACTGATGTCCCATGATGGGTTGGGTCTTAAATTCATGCAAGACTAGACAATCGGACTGCTAAGATTGATATGGGATCTGGATGTGTTGTGGGATCATATTAATGGACCCTACCGTGAGGGATATGGTAGAGGTTTTGTATTATATAAGTGACCACCTTGAGTGAGATGGTAAGTCTATAGTTTAGTAATGGGACCTTACACTACACCTTCAGATATTGGTTAGGTCTTAGATGATGCCCCACCTTGAGTCCTCCTGTGAGCCTTGAAATTCTATGTTATAGAACATGTAGGCAACAATACTATGGAATGGAACCAAATAAATCATGATTATGTATCATGATGGCTTGGTTACTACAAGGTTAGATAACATGTATAGATTTGTGGTTTTCATGATAGTACCTAACATCCACGAAAATTATGTGAAGTGTTTATTTATTTCCATAACAATACATGTATATGATGGAATATACTAGCTGAACAAAGTGATACCCTACTAAGATTTACATCTCACACCCTTAATGAGAACCTTAGTGCACATGCAGGCCATATGTTTTTTTTCAGGTAATATCACAAGATATGCTATGAATGAGGGTAGAGCTTCTCAATGATCATTAGAGATAGGGTATATTAGGGAATGATGGTGGGTGTCTGTATTATTTTTGTTTGTGTGTTTTAAATTTATTTTCCATGTGATTATCCATGATGGTTATCTATTACATGATTTGTATGACTGTGGGCTATATATTTCATTCCAATTAATACACAATTTTTTGCTTAATTATGTATAATATAATTATATGTTATATATTTTTTAGTTATTATTATTTTTATATCTATATCTTATTAATGGTAATCATTAACCCATTATATAGATTAAGACCACACAACTAGACAGAATCCTCTATAATATGGGGAGGTGTTCTTGATGCCACCGGAAAATCCATCTTAGATGGTGTTATGGGGTGGAGCGTTACACTAGTGGATCCCATAAAATATTTTTAACCAGGGAAAAATATAAATTAAGGGTTTGAACATTAAAACCACTTCATGTTTAACATCTTCTTGGATTTAGGATATATGGGAGGACCTCCAATATCATTATTTTTCATAAACCATTTCCCATTTTATTTCTATGTATTCATGAGAGCTTTGGTTTATCAAATCAGGGTCAGGTCTCTACTTTATTTATTCTTTTCCCCTATCCTTCTTTTGTATCTAATTTATAGTTGGTTATGATTGGAAATTTATGCTATATTTCACCAGATCATGGTAAAATCCATTTTTATAAAGAGGTAAATCTTGTATATAGGTTATGATGGTTCAAAAAAATTGTTGAATGCACATTTTTTATTAAAGGTAATTTTTTTGTCAATGTTTCTCAGGATTTGATTTATTTTATTTTTGAATGGATAATTGTTTGTATTTTGTGATTTGGAAATTTTTGTTCGGTCTATGATTATATATAGTAAAAGTTTCCCTAGAATATTTCAAGATGATTATTTGATTTAGTTTTTTATAGAAATTGTTTTTTCATTTTCAAGTAGCCAGATTTGAATTTTAAAAGTAGTATAGTATGATGGATGGTGGTATAAACCCACCTTTAATAAAACTATATTTTTCATGTGGTCTGTATGATACTTCATTTTTTTAACATTAATAAAATTTAAATATTTAATATCTAAATGAAATAATTTACCTAAGCCTTTTTTTGGTTAAATTAAATTGTTTTAAATAGATATTTTATATTAATACTATAGTTAATTCATAATTAAATTTTTATCACCTATTTAGATACTATTATATGGATTGGTTAATTGTTTATAAATCATTTTTCATATATATTTATCCTATAAAACCCATATATTTCCATTTTCTATGTCTACATTTAAAAACGAATATTTAAAAATATTTACTTGTTTTTTCCTTATCATGTTATTTTTTTGTACTTATGGTATTAATATAATAAACTATGATTTTTAATCCTAGTATCACTGTAATAAATTAGTAATTGTTAATAATGGTACCTTGAACTTCTTGTTTTAAATTTAGAGAGTCTGAATCATTCTTTTTGATAGATTACTTGAATTAATTATAAGCTAATGAATGGACCTTAAACTTCATTTCATTGGTGGATTTTATGGCGATGAAATGGTTGGATAATGTTAGATACAAAGGAATGGTTTATTCCTTAATACTAATAAAACACCATTAAAATGATTATAAGATTTACCTTTATTTTTTAGTATAAAAACATTTTCAATTCAGTTTGATTATATTGATAAGTTATATTTAGAAGATTTAATCTTTCAGAATGTTATCCCACTAAGTGACTTTGGATATTCAGTTTTTGAATGGTTCTTTATAGATGAGTTTATGTTAAAAGATAGTAAATTATTATTTTTGGATAAATTTATTTTCAACCCTTTATTATTTTCATTTTTTTATACAATCTATAATACATTTGGATATTTTTAATGGTTATTCGTGGATTTATTTGGTTGAGTGTTTTAATTCATTTAGTATTTTCTTCTCATTTTTTTTATTTTTATCAGTTCAGTCTTTTGTCTATCTAATTATTTTTCATTTTCATTGTTTTATGTGAATATAATTTTCTCGGTGTTATCATGAGGGGTGACCAAATTACTTTTCTTGGATTTATCTACTAAGTGTTATAGTATTACAATGACAAGGTTGAGAAAAAAATTTTTTGATTTACTAGTCACATAGGATGTGAGGGTGTGTGTCCTTTGGGATATAATATTTGTTTTTAGTGGTTTAGGTGTGGATAAGGACTATTTACGACTATACATTTGGTAGTTTGATTTACCTAGAATTTTATTTATGAATTTGATTCAGGTAGGGTATTGACTAGTGAGGGGAACATATCTTTGAACATTTATAGTAGTGAATTTAGGGTGGTTTATTATGATTAGTATTTTTTTTAGAAGAATATTGATATGAATTTATGTGGATTAACATATGTTTTTGTTTATTCCTAAGCACAGTTAACAATTAGAAAATTTTATTATATATTTTATGATACCATGTGTACAATTTTTAGGACAATTTGATTGATATATTTTCTATTGATATATATTGAGAATTTATCTACAACCATTAGGTATGTTATTATATGATATTGTTTTGGTCCTCATAATCAACTTTTTGGAATGTTTTATAAATTATTAATGATTATATGGGTATCATGGTTATTTTCCCATACGGTTAGCATGTATATTTTTTTTCTTTCATTTTAACATTTCCTAAATAATACTTTCTATCTTGGATTTTTTATTAAGATGTATAGTTTAGATAGTAATTATAGCTATTAATTGAATCAAATATGAATGAAATTGTTTGTGTGGGAGTTATTGTTTATTAAAATAAATTTTACTCCTTATTGTTGTGTGAAAGGGATATTTAATTGCTTTATTATAACTTACCTTAGAAGCATGAGAGATATCTAATATTTTTTTATGATTTACATGAATCCAATGGAATGCCAGCCATATATTTTTTATTTATTTGTAGAAAATCATATTTTTAATTAGGATTAGAGGAAACTCATACGTGGATCAGAATACTAGTTGCACATGGATTATACATTAGCCATAGTATTATCATCACAGATGATTGATTTATGACATGAACTCCCAGTCCCTACAGCCCTAAAATAAAACATCTCGTTTTCATGTCTCCAATATCAATCACTCTTACATGTAGTCCTAAATTCACGTTATTTGTTATCTATCACTGCCTCTACTTCGATGGCCTTATAGTTCTGTGTGAAAGACACTACATGAATTAACCCCCACATCTAAAAGATCATATGGTATCACCTTTACATCTTATACTCTCAGCTAGTCAGTCACTAATCTAATATAAGGTTATTGGTCCACTCCAGGGCACAAATTCCCTATGACCTGAAATCCAAGGATGTCCTAACAATCCTATATCTTGTAGTCCTAAATCAATGGCTTTAAAGACTAAACCGGTATAATATTTCCACTACTAAAGTACCACTACATCGCATACTAGTATACTGCAATAGTGAATCTAAAATACTACCACTCCAATACTTATTCTTGGGTTTCATGAAAGATTGTTAACTATTTTATTTCTATATTTACATTATATGATAATTGATATGATATGTTTGTTTATATATTATCATATGATAAATATTTTTATAAATACATGGAGACACCCACACACATTCAACTAATTATCCACTTTTGAGAGTTAGGTTCTTTCCATTATACCTAATTAGTCAATGTATTCATATCCAACATGTTCATTTCCACACACATGTAGTCTCAAATGTGGAATTTAATTTATGAGAAATTACAGGGATGTAAAAACTTGAATAGTCTATGGATAAGTACAGTTTTTAGGTATATGAGAAATATCCCCACAATGTTGTGAAGTGAGGGTATCTGACATTGGTAGCAGATGTCGTTCAACATGTCACCAAGTCTTATAACCTTAGTATTTTGAAGTCTTATTATTGATATTATTTTTAACAGTAACTAAAATCTTTTATTATTTAAATCATATTGATTTTTTCTTTATAATGTAATGGTAGGAATTCATGGTGGGTTCAATTTATATTATTCGAAAAATACATGTTTTGAGATGCTTGATTACTAAACAGAACATGAAATTATAGAATTCAATAATTTCCAATATTATCTCAAAAAGGGGGTAAATCATTCCATATTAATTATCTTATACCCCTGATCATATATGTTGATCAATAAAGGAGATAATTTATGGCATATGGAAGTCCTTTATTGAATGATGGAAAATCATTGTAAGGTTATCACTCGAAAAAAATTATTTTCAATTAACTTGTGTTAATGATAATAATACTCATGAATATTTTAAAAACTAAGAACAATTTTATGTAATGTTTATATAATCAATATCAAAACCTTCTAGTGTAACAAATCTATGATCAATTAAAGCTTATAGAATGTTATATAACTAAGTTCTAGTTGAGCTTTTGAGTCATATTGTTTTCCAATAATTTATCTTCATCTCTATCTATACAAGAATAATGTCTCACTTTCACAATGTTTTTCAGTATAAATTTTAATTCTTCTATATGTAAAATTAGGGAAATGACCTTTTACATTAATATAATAGTATATTTCATTATAGATTCTACCTCTATGTGCGTTGTATATTCATGGTCATGAGAAACATTATATTCTGTATTTTTATTCCATGGATTATAATTATTTAACAAAACTAATAATAATCAAAGGTTATCTCACATTATCTCAGGTTTAATAATCATATTTACATATTTCTGATAAGAAAAACATGTTATAATTTTCATGCATACCAATAAAGGGTATGTACTAGTTTATCTCATATATATATATATATTAATTAGTAAAGCTATTTGAAGGATCAATCCATCCTTTTTTCTTGTATTTCTATGATTCTATCAAACACTGTATTTTTTAAAATAAGTTAATTAAAATTTCAATGAATAAATAAAATAAACTATTTGACAAATAATCAAAAAAATATATAGTTTTTATAAATTTCAATCATGTCTTATTACTATAACATAAATTATTTATATTAGTATATTAATCAAATAATCCCAAATAATCACTATTATTTACTAATAGGTTAAAATTAAATAATTATATCATAAAATAATGTTTTATAACAAAACCTATTTAGGTTGATGAAATATATTCTATTTTATTTTGATTAAATCATTATGGAAGGAAATTAGGTGTCGTAAAGGCACTCATTGATGTTAAAGATGGGGAGTATATAGGTATTTACAGATGTTTCAATATGTTTAGAGGTATTTAGAGGAATTTATATTTGTTTGGGTTTTCATGAGGATGTGGGGAGGTATTCAATGAAGTTATGAGTCGAATAGGCGTAAAATGAGAGGGGAAAATAAATGATCGAAAAAATGATTTCGGAGATTGTGCTATTAAATAAAAAATATTTAAAAAACATCCATAAAAATTAGTTTTTTATCCCAAATACTTCATTATCTCTATCAAGTTTAGCCCTTATAGAGAGTGTCCCTTATTTATAGATGTTTGTAGGGACTTGGGGAAATTTATTTCCCTCTAATCCCTCTAGATATATGGTTATCAACTCCCCTATTATTCTCATATTTCCCATTCATAATGTTTTAAAATGTTTCAAGCCCAGCCAAGATAATTAGGCATGTAGATATAAGTAATACATATAGAAACCTTCTCAATGATTATGGACATCGTTTATAGAGGATAAGGAAGTACTTAGTGGGTTTATTTCATCTTATTTCAGTAGGTTTCGGGCGTAGCGGAAGCATGTTGGTGGGTTTTCCCAACTTTAAGTTTTGCATAAACAACGTTCAATCAGAGATATGTCATGATATAAAACACCGGATCTTCAAAATGGAACGAAGAATGAAAAAGAAAAGAAGATTCCCAGAACCATTGAGATTGGATCATTATATGTTGGTTATAATTAATTTAATTAATTCAAAATAATTACCTCAGTGGAATTATTTCTTCATAAATGTCTCCGGTCATGATCCTGTGATCCATCATTGCATCATATAATCCAAGTATAGGATTCCTCTTGTGGTGATCCACATGTGCTCCATGTATCTCTGGAGGTCGCCGAAGGGATCTCCGGGTGCTAGCACGGCAGAACCTTCTCTTGCGATGTCCGCCTTCTACCGCCTTGATTCGGTGGAGTATCTCACTCTCGTAACTTGAGGGCATTCTTGGTAGAAAGGTAATTATCTCTTGGCTTGAGTGTATTTCCAAATCCGTTGTGCACAACAATTTCTCTTCAAATGTGTTGGGGTTGTGAGGATATTTATAATTGGGTTTTAGTTTAATTGAGTTATGACAATAAATAAACGCATTATGCATTTTATTTATTTCATTAACTCTTATAGAAAACTCCCATGTCGAATCATTAATTCCTTGACATGCACCCATGCGGATTATAATAAATATCATTTAAAAAAACAATATTATATCCTCAAAATCCCAACTGGAAAACTACACGGTGTGTAATAATTAATATGCTGCATGTACTTGTTTTCCAAAAAACTAAACGGTGTGTATATTTAATATACACGGCGTGTACTTCTATTTTCAATTTTTCTCCACCACATTTATTAGAACTTGAGTAATGGATATTTATTTCTGAAATAAATGTAACTTCATTACTAGATAATAAATATATTATTTCTCCCATAATATATTCTCTCGAATAACTAGTGTCAAAATAAATTTGATCAGGCATACTTAAATAATTATTAAACCACAGTCGGGAATAATATTTATTTAACTTGTTAAATTAATATTTAACTAAGATACATGGACACACTTAGTGTGTTACCCTCTAGGCCTCTTTCTCAGTGGCATTAGGCGGAGCCTGCCTAAAGTCCAAGGTTAGCATCTAGCAATGTGCCAAGCCACCCCTAGAGAAAGAAGTTAACACCGTAATGATGTTTTAGGTCCTACAAAAGATTACCGTGTAATATAATCCCTTTGTCTCAATATCTCTAATCAAGAAGGTTGCATGCTAGTGCCATCAACCCATGTTCTTGATTAATCTTTCTTTGATTTCTCGGAATCAAACTCACCCATAACTTACCATGGCCAGGGATTTATTAAGGTTATATCAATTCCATCAAAGGGACTGAGATATCTACTTCTGTTATGGAACATAAGGGACAAATACTTTCTCGCATTATCTATTAATGTAGTATTACTCATGACGCACCCAACGTATCCTACCTCGCAGTGAACAGTGTGTCATCACAGTTTTCATCAATACATCTAAGTGTGCGAGTTGTAATACCCATTAATAATAATCTTAAAGTCTAAGGACCAATACACAAATCCGCAGATAAGAACATCCTATGAAACTATGAAATGAGGATTTCCTACTGGCGGGTCTCGTTCTCATAATATCCTCATAGATATTACCAAGGGTGCACACCATGAGAAGGTGCCTCAATGTTTTATGAGTCCTCACCCCTAATGACCTGTATTATTTGTGTCCCTCAAATAACATCATCCAGCCATGGAACATATATTCAAGAATAGTGTTATGGAACTTCCAGGTTCTCATCATAGCAGGGATCTGCTATGACCCTTTAATGCAACAGCTGTCCTTAGGACATTATCGCATGCATTATCACGCAGAGGAACAAACAATATGTGATAAGGTTGTTATTAATGAACAAAGTAGAAAGTAGATGGTTCTAGGGCACCAACTCCAACATACTCCCACTTGGACTAGAGCCAACTACTAACAACCTTTAACCCGCTAGCTCTGACATGATAGTCATGCTTCTGCAGAGATAGGCCTTTAGTCATGGGTTTCACCACGTTCTCTTCCATGGACACTCTTCTCTCTGAAACTTCACCTCTCTGATATAAATCCCTCAAGAGGTGATACTTCCGGAGGATGTTCTTTGTCAGTTGATGTGACCTTGGTTCTTTTGCAAGAGCCACCGCTGTAGTATTATCACAATACAATGTAATGGGATCTTTACTTCTATGCACCACATCAAGATCCTGGACAATGTTCTGAATCCAGACAGCTTCCTTGGCTGCATCAGAAGCCTCTATATACTCGGACTCCACTATAGAATTTGCAACAACTGGCTGTTTTGAACTCTTCCAGCTCGCAGATCCTCTATTGAGATAGAAAATATATCCAGATTGCGATTTTAGATCATTCTGATCTGTCCGTAAACCAGCATCTGCATACCCTCTGATGAAAATCTCCTCATATCCTCCATACATCTGGAACATATCCTTAGTTATTCTCAGATACATAAGGATAGTCCTAACAGCAGTCCATGTTCTCTAGGATCTTCTTGATATCTGCCTACCATGCTCAGTGCATAGGCAACATCAAGCCTAGTACATAACATGGCATACATGATGGATCCTATAGCCGAAGAGTATGGGATCTTACTCATTCTATCTTTCTCTTATTGTGTCTGAGGACACATTTTCTTAGAAAGATGTAGGCCATGTGAGACTGGAACCAATCCCCTCTTGGATTGTTCCATAATAAATCTATTTCGTATCTGGTCAATGTATGTACACTGAATTAGTCCAAGCACCCTCTTGGATCTATCACAAATGATCTTGATCCCTAGAATATAGGCTTCTTCTCCTAAGTCCTTCATGGAGAAACACTTGTTCAACCAGTCCTTAGCTAACTGTAAGACTAGTACATCGTTTCCAATAACTAATATGTTGTCAACATATACTACTAGGATAATGATCGCATTCCCATTAAACCACTTATAAACACATGGCTCATGTTCGTTCTTAATGAAACCAAATTTTGTTTTGGCTACATCAAATCGAATGTTCCATGACCTGGATGCTTGCTTCAATCCATAAATGAATTTCAACAACTTGAAAACTCGTTTGTCTTCACTTGGTGTCACAAACCCTTCTGGTTGTGTCATATAGACATCTTCCTGAAGGTTCCCTTTAAGGAATGTTGTTTGGACATCCATTTTCCAAATCTCGTAGTCATGGTAAGCTGTTATGGCAAGTATGATTCTTATGGATTTAAACATGGAAACTACCAAGAAGGTTTCATCATAGTCAATTCCTTGACACTGTCTTAATCCTTTAGCCACTATCCGTGCTTTATAGGTGCTAACATAACCTTCCATGTCCAGTTTTTTCTTGAATACCAATTTGCATCCAACAGGATTCACATAAACTGGCTCATCGACCAGATCCCATACTTGGTTTTGATACATGGAATCCAACTCAAAATTCATAGCTTCCATCCATCTTGCAGCTTCTGAGATTTCTATTGATTCCTTGTAGGAGAGAGTTTCATCATTGTCCAACAATAATGATTCACCATCCTCGGTGACTAGGAAACCAAATCTCTCTGGTTCCCTTGCCTCTCTTGAGCTCATACGCAGTACTTGTGTTTCTGGAACCTCTTCCATGGGGACCTGTTGAACTTATTACTGTACCAACTCTTGTGTATCTTGAGCATCAACTTTTTCAAAGTCAATCTTCCTCCTAGTATCCTTCTTGAGGATGTGCTCCCTCTCAAGAAATACGGCTTGTCTTACAACTGTCACTTTCTTATCTTGAGGGTTATATAAGTAATATCCTTTCGTTTCCTTGGGATATCCTATAAAGATAAACTTTGTGCCCCGGGGTGCTAGTTTGTTGCCTAAGAAGGAATTAAAAAATTCCTCGCATCCCCATACACGTGTATGCAACAAAATGGGTTTCTTTCTATTCCTTAACTCGGAGGGAATTCCATTTTCCACCTTTGTTGGTACTCGGTTTAATGTGTATGCTGCAGTTTTTAATGCATATCCCCAAAAGGATAATGGATGCTCTCCATGACTCATCATTGACCTCACCATGTCCAACAAGGTGCGGTTCATCCTTTGACGAACAACATTCCACTTTGGTGTATAAGGAGGAGTGAGTTGAGATAGAATCCCAGACTCCCATAGAATATCGATGAACTCTTAGTTCAGATATTTTCCACCTCAATCCGATCTAAGTTTCTTTATCTTCTTACCATGTTTATTCTCTACTTCATTCTTGAATTACTTAAATTTCTCTAAGGCTCTTGACTTATACCGCATTATGTAGACAAATTTGTAACTACTCAAATCATCAGTAAAAGTAATGAAGTAAGAATATCCACCTTTAGCTTCTACTGGAAATGGTCTACAAACATCCGTGTGTACCAATCCTAGAAGCTCTGTGGCCCTTTCACCCTGTCCACCGAATGGCGGCTTGGTCGTTTTACCTTGTAAACAACGGTGACATCTATCAAGTGGTTTTAGCTCAGTAGAGTCTAAATAGCTATCTTGGCAGAGCTTTGTCAAGTGCTTCTCATTTACATGACCGAGATGGTGATGCCACAACTGGGTGGTGTATGAGTCATGTGAGTTTGTTTCATAATCGATTTACAACACTTGGTATTTGTAATTTAATACATACAAAACATTATTTAAATGTTCCAAACCATGATATACATCTTTCATATGAAATAGACAAACCCTTATTTCCAAAATTGAAAATAAATCCATCCATATCCAAAAAAGATACAGAAATTATGTTTTTGGTATCACTAGGCACATAATAACAGTTATCTAAAACCAAGATCATCCCAGTCGGTAATGAGAGGTGGTAGTCACGAATAGTCAACGCAGGCAGCCTTGCGCCATTAGCAGCTCAAAGATCCACCTCTCCTCTAGAAATGTTTCTAAATCTTCTTGGTTCATGAATTTGAATACCCATGTGAGCCCTACAAGTTTTATCTAATACCCAATGTGTAGAAATAGAAATATTACACTCGATAATGAATGCACTATTAGCATCTCGACGCTTTTGGGTGCAGTTCCTCTTCTAGTGGCCTTGCTTGCCACTTGCAAAACACATTGCCTCCCATTCCTTGCCCTACCTCTGGATCTTCCCCTTCTTGGAGGGACAGTGCTCGGGGGCTTCAGACTATTTATAAATCTTTGGCCCCTTTTCCTTGTCCTTTATTTTCTTATTCACTTAAGGACTGCAAGTTTTTCATGCCCCATGTCCTTATCTACCTGGTGAGTTATGGGTAGAAGTTCTGATCTAGGCACAACTGGAACATGCTCTTCCAGCACATACAATTTTCTATCGTGGCGATGGATAATTTGTAAAGACCTCTGCCACTATTGGAAATTGGTGCCGGTGATAAGGTTTTCCTTCTCGATTATGGTTATCAATGGTATGTTTGATGTCATTTTCTTTCCATTTTTTGTAAATTAAGATGAGAAAAGGTTTAGTAGTTTATTACAAAACTGGGGAAATAAATAAATTAATACTTATTAGTCTCCCACTATTTTATCGAAATCCAATATCCCTCACCATTGATTTCTGAATATTCTGTTGCCTTAATATTCTAGTGGCAAGGATCCATATTTCCCTTCGCAATACCCCAACTAGGGTTGGTCAAGCAACTTGAATGGTTTTAGGTAGGCATTCCAAATTCCAACTGCATTAACTCGCAGCTCCTTGATCCGCTGCGTGGACTCCCCAATCCTGAAATCCTTTTATTTTGGATTTCCTCAACCTTTGCCTCTTGGTCAAACCATGTCTTGTTGTGGCAGTCAACCCTTGATGCGAACCAAGTCAAGTCAACCCAAAACCTTGAATTATAATTCCCCGATAATTGATATCACCCCAACAAGGGTTGGTTAAGCACTTTAAACTATGGTTCTATTCTAAACAAGATTATGGAAAGCTATACCGACTTAATATTTATTTTGAGGGATTTTATCCTTATACGTAAATTTCCATTTTATTATCTTTGATTACATTTTTTTCAATATTAAGTGGGATATACATAATTGATTAACCATGTATAAGATAATATTTACTTATATGCTGGTTTTTATTTTAGTTTCATCTAGAATGCTCGATTAATTCATTAATTGTGTGATCGTGACAACACACCCACAATAAAGAAACCATGAAATGGATAGAAATAAAATAAATGGTATGATCATGATCTTTTTATATTGGTTTTTTTCTAGCGGTTGATAACCTAAACTAAGACCTAGAGGAGAAACACATTGAACCTTTCGGGTTTGTGTTTACAGCTTTCCACCTATCCACCTTTGTATCTCCTTGGCACCTAACTTGGGCTGCCTCCACTAGCTTGGGATCTCCATCCATTACATATGTATTTATCTCACATGCAGGTGAGGGGTAAAAGGGGTTTTTACATAAAAGAATCATTGGTCATGCAGACCCTACATATTAATGAGGAGATGTCTTGCATGCCAACAAATTTAATTTAAATAAATAAATTAAAAAACCATTCACATACAAAGGTCTCGGTCTAGCTCATGATCATCCATAGATGCGACGATATTTATGCATAAATAAAACTAGCATTCAAATCTTTAATCATTCTTGTTTAAGATAAATCACGCTCTAATTAATTAATTATCTTTAATTAATCAATCCTCTTATCTTAAACCCTTTTCTGAACTTCCTTGAGATTCGCATCCATGATAATTTTGACAAATAAATTCATTTAAAATTATCCTTGTACGTAACATGTACCTTGGAGGCAACCCGGTGAATTCTCGTTCATTACGTAGATGTTAAATTAAACACATATATATAAAACACCTATCATGTATTGTGCCTCAGCTTTACTCCTGCACCATGGTACACGTCTCAAGGGTTTGTATAATATAATTCTAAATTTCAATAAATCTGCATAATTTGGGTGAGTACACTGTGTGTAGTTCCGACTACATGGTGTGTACTTTTCTTCACCATCCATCCAAAGTACACGCCCGAGGGCAGGGCGTGTTAATGTACTTTGGAAATTTTCGGAGTACACAGCGTGTTCTGTGAGACACACGCCATGTAGTTTCCGCATTACACAGTTTCCAGCCAGGCAATCCGTGCATGGGTTACATGGCCCAACCCTAACGTGAAGGGACCATAGGCCGTGTTCATAGGACCACAAGGCGTGTAATCCGGAAACCATGTGCCACCTGTTTCTAGTCAACACATGGTGTCATAAATTCTTAGAAAGAATCCAATACACAACCTGATTTGGCGGATCAGTCAATGTATTGAACCTAGACTACATGGCGTATACTTTCGAACACACGCCGTGTATTCTGGTGTTGTATTGCCAGAAATTCTAGTCTCCTCTGGATAAGTTCCTTTATTTTATTTTAATCAAAATTAAAAGAAAAAATTATTTCTGTGAGGTGAACGAGAAACGAGGGAGGATGAACAGATATCGAGATTCAGATTTCCAGAATGATTAAACATGAATTGAAAAAATTAAATTATTAAATGCGTAAATCACCAAAAAAAACTAAATAATTATAATCAATGATATGACCCATCGGATACCACTTGTATGTTCTGGGCACAGTGGAAGTGTGTTGGTGGGTTTGCCCAACTTTAATTTTAGCATTAAACAACATTCAATCCAAGATCTGTCACGATATAAAACACCAGATCTTCAGAAAGGAATGAAGAACAAAAAAGAAAACAGGAGTCCTAGAACCATTGAGATAGGATCATCATATGTTGGTTATAATTAATTTAATTAATTCACAAGAATTGATGCTGTGGAATTCTTTCTTCGTCGATGAATCCGGTCATGATCCTGTGATCCATCATTGCATCATATAATCCAGGTATAGGATTCCTCTAGCGGTGATCCACCTGTGCTCCACGTATCTATGGACGTCGCCGAAGGGATCTCTGGGTGCTAGCATGGAATAACCTACGCTTGCGATGCTGCCTTCGACCACCTTGATCCGGTGGAGGATGTTGCTCTCGTAATATGAGGGTGTTCTTGGTAGAAAGGTAATTCTCTCTTGGATTTAGATTTTAACCAAATCCGTTGTGCACAAAAATGGCTCTTCAAAGGAGTTGGGGTTGTGAGGATATTTATAATCGGGTTTGAGGTTAATAGAGTTATGACATTAAATAAATGTGTTACGCATTTTATTTATTTCATTAACTCTTATTGAAAACCCCCATGTTGAATCATTAATTCCATGACATGTGCCCATGCTGATTATAATAAATATCATTTAATAAAACAATATTATATCCTCAAAATCACAATTAGAAAACTACAAGGCGTTTAATAATTAATACACGACATATACTTATTTTCCATAAAACTACACGACATGTATATTTAATATATATGGATTCTACTTTTATTTTCCATTTTTCTCCACCACATTTGTTAGACCTTAATTAATGGCTATTTATTTATTAAATAAATGTAACTACATTACTAGCTAACAAATATATTATTTCACCCACAATATATTCTCTCAAATATCTAGTGTTGAAATAAATGCGATCATGAATCCTTAAATAATTATTAAACCACAGTCAGGAATAATATTTATTTAACTTGTTAAATTAATATTTAACTAAGATACATGGACACACTTAGTGTGTGAACCTCTAGGCCTCTTTCCCAATGTCATTAGGCGGAGCGTGCCTAAAGTCCAAGGTTAGCATCTAGCAACATGCTAAGGCACCCATTGAGAAGGAAGTTAACACTATAATGACGTGTCACCTCCTATGAATGCTTACCAGGTAATATAATCCCTTTGTCTCCATATCTCTAATCAATCGGGTTTTATGCTAGTGCCATCAACCCATGTGCTCGATTATTCTTTCTTTGACTTCCCAGAATTGAACTTGCCCATAACTTACCATGGCGATGAATTTATTTAGGTTATATCAATTCCATCAAAGGTCCTAAGATATCTACTTCCGTTATGGAATAGAAGGGACAAATCCTTTCTCGAATTATCTATTAGTGCAGTATTACTCGTGACGTACCCAAAGTATCCTACCTCGTTGAGAACAGTGTGTCGTTACAGTTTTTGTCAATACATCTATGTGCGCGAGTTTTAAAACCCATTAATAATAATCTTAAAGTATAAGGACCAATACAAACATCCGCATATAGGAACATCCAATGACACTATGAAATGTGGATTTCCTACTGGCGGGTCTCGTTCTCATAATATCCTCCTGGATATTACCATGGGCGCACACCATGATAAGGTGTCTCAAAGTTTTATGAGTCCTCACCCCTAATGACTTGTATTATTTGTGTCCCTCAAATAACATAATCTGGCCATAGAACATATATTCAAGAATAGTGTTATGGCACTTCCGGGTTCTCATCATAGAAGGGATCTACTATGACCCTTTAATGCAATAGTTGTCCTTAGGACATTATCACATGCATTGTCACGCATAAGAACAAACAAGATGTGATAAGGATATTATTAATGAATAATGTTCAAAGTACTTGGTTCTAGGCCACCAACTCCAACAATTTCATCATCGATAAACATAATTATACAACCAAGTAAGTTATTCTCTATTTTTAATTTATTTAGAATTTATTTGATTTCAATGGTAGATTAAATTTGTGATTTTTAATGTACATCAATGAATGGTAGTGGAAGGACCTATTATATTAAATAAATTTTTATTTTTCTCTTGTAGCTAGATTAAGGTAAGTTGATTCTTCCACAAGGTGTTATAGGGAAAATTAATTGGCTATACATGATTTATTGTAAAATAAATATTTCAAAATAGTTTAATACAGATAATGAATGTTTATTTATGAGTTATATTGTTTTTTTTGGATTTAAGGAAACTAAAAAATATATAATGATGATTTTTTATGTAAGATAGTCCTTTCTCTAAATTAAGGAATTTAGGGGAAGTAATTTATGATTTTATATTATTTTTTACTTTTCACGTTATACTGAATTATGATTAATAATTGTTATGGAATATTTATGATATATTATATTGGTTATTTTTGGTTCTATAAATATTTCTGGATCCTATATAAGTGTGTTGTAATCATTGGGTTAAACGTGTTACAACCACAAGGACACAAACACCATAAAAGTTGGTGATTATGGTGTCTGGTTTAACTTTATCAAATATATTTTTTCTCATTTTGGAATGAACACAATGAAACTTTCAAAACCAACCAAGACACTTACTGAAAATAACAAAATATCCTTTAAAATCCATCCAATAATCCATATTATCCCGATATAAAAGAAATATTCAAGAATTGTAAACTTGAAAAGGGTTTTGTTTTGAAAATTATTTAATTAATAAAATATAATTTTCATTTAATATATCATATATTCAAATATATTATTTGAAAAAATATATTCTCTATAAAATTTTTCTAAAAATTATCTTGGATCTATCACACTATATGTTGATCCAAAGAATATATGTTGCCTCACCCAAGCCCTTCATATAGAATCATTTATTCAAGTATGCCTTAACTGACTGTAACGATGGTATTTCATTTCTAATGAGTAATATGTCATCCACATATTCTTTTAAGAAAATGAAAACAAACCCAATATATTTCTATAGACCCTAGGAGAACACTCATTAATTATGAAACCAAATTTCATTATGGATTCATCAAAACAAATGTTACAAGATTGAGATTCTTTCTTTATTCCATAAATTTATTTTCTCAATTTTTACATCGTATTGGAATCCATTGTAGTAAAAAACCCTTTGGGTTCTGTCATGTATACATATTCTTGAAGGATTTTATTAAGGAAGGATGTTTTGACATACATTTTTTAAATTTCATAGTCATTGTATTCGAGAAGGTGATCTCATGATCCTGCTATTTGTTCTGGTGTTTATGGAAGCAGAGAGCCTTCTGAACCTATATTTGGTTTCACGATTTAGGAACGAACAACCTTTGGTGGATGACATCGACAGTTTTATCTTCAAAAAATGTGGGCTTCTAGAACGAGTGGTTGTCGGTCTTTTAGATAAAAGGCATTTGATGGTGTGATGTTCTTCATCAGATGATTTTATATGTGCTTGGTCATGTGCTCTTAGGAAGTGCGGTGGTTGCAGACTATGTTTGTTTTGTTGGAGATACGATCTATACTTGAATCGTGACACCCCTTCAATTCCGATATGGGTATTCCTTCCTCAATTACCTCTCCCATTTCAAAATCCTGTGATTTTATGTACGGTATGAAATTTAGTGGGTCGGTTTCTCTATGATGATATACATATGGTTCTATGTTCCATCTAATCAACCCACGTATGTGTGTGGAGGTTGATGTGTCAAGGCCACCAGTCATGTCTGTGTGGATTGAATATGGTGAGGAGTTTCGGTGTAAGAATCCGGTGGTATTTAAAAATTGGGTTGAGTTCTGTTCATATTGTCATCTACTAGGTCACTCGGAAGCCAACTACAAACGATATGTTCACCAGGGGAAGGTTTCTGTGCAGGTGAGGAAGGGATAAGCTGTTAATCAGGTGAATCAATTGGAGACCAAGGCTGCATAGAGTAAACCTATGACAAAATAGTTGGATTAACCCTCTGTGTTGGGGGGTTTTTATTGGCTTAAAGAGGATTTGAGGGACGGAGACACTGGTTAATCAATGTAAAAGTGGACTGATGATCCCTCTTCGTGATCACATCAAACTGAAGTTGGTAGTTTCTCTGGTAAGATGGTTGTGTCTTGGACAAAAGGGCTAGAGATCAAACCTCGAATCAATTCAATTTAGAGTGCGACTACTTCGGGGGTCATCAAACAATTAGTAGAAAAGGGATTGGTCCATGATGGTCTTTAGACTAATAATTCTTTTGAGTGTTTGGAAAATGATGAGATTATACAAGAGATTTCCTATGATCCGAATGGAAGAATAATAAATGGTGTGGAGTCTGAGGAGGATTCTGGGGTATCTAAGGTTCATGATGAGGGGAATATGACTAAGAAGAAGAATGGGAGAGCCTGTAAGGACTACACAACTTTACCAGAACCAATGGAAACACGATCTGGTAAAAAATATAAACCATGTGGGAATGAAATATCATATGCTTCTATTGTTGTTTTGCAAGAGAAGTCTCAAGTTACAGTTCAAGGAATCCATAATGACATGCTTCTTGTGAGTGGTAAAGCTTCTGCAAACTATACCGAAACGGAAAAGGAATCTAAAGAACCTATCCTCCACTCTGAGGAGGAAATGGTGGAAGAATTTTTTAATGTCAACATCAGATAGGAAGAGGCTGAGATGTTGGGAATACAAATTCAAGTGGAGGTAAACATCGAGCATGATAACTAGATTGACTAACATGATATGATCCTAATGAGAGGCTTCAATGATGGGAAATCGGTAATGAAAAGTATATTGGAACCTGGGATGAAATGGCATCTTGTTTCGAAGTTGTTATCTATGAAGACAACAATTCTATGGAATGGATTATAAATTAGAATTTTTATAGAGAGGAAAGTACCCCATAGGTTGAGGCTATGCTTTTATGGCTTTACATTCTCTTATGATGCTTCACCTCTAGATTGATTGGGACCAGTTTCTTACTTTTACATAAACGTGATTTTATTAATAAAAAGTTAATTTTCAGTCAATAAATGATTTTTTCCTCACATATCAGATTCCTCTACTCGATATTCCTCTAAAAATATCAACTATGTTTGAACTAGATAATACATTATCTAAAAATGTAATCCTATATTTTAAAAATACATATAACTACAAATTTCCCTATAATAAAACAAATGATATTGTAATTGGAACTATTATGGGGTTACACCATTTAGTTACTAGATAATCCCAAAAATCATGAACATATTGGTTTTTTAACTAAAAAAAGAACACATTTTATATATGTGACATTTCTGACATGAAGCATTATAATGGAAAGAAGATCCTTACAAAATAGCCTTTAATTATCTATCCAACCATGTCCTCATGTTATAGTATTGATCTATTTTCATAATCCATATCCCCAAGCTCACTTCTTAAAAATATCCTCCTTTAAAACCCATAAGATCATAATGGAGCATGATTCTATAATATAATGAAATAGTGTTTCTTATGGCTAAAAATTGAATAATTTATATCATGGAACAGTGTCTGGCCCCAGAATTCTTTACTAGCTCTCCAAGAATTACATTTTAATATGTATATACCGTGTCATGATTTAACATCATCTACAAATACTCTTTGTTGTGGAAAATAATTTCCACATCAAAACCCACACAATAATTTTTAGTAATACACTGTATTTTATCATTAAAACTGTTGATTAAATCCACTGTATGTCGATAATTTTTCATCATAGTGAAATATTTATCACATCACTCACTGAGGCACACAAATAATATTATAGGATAACCAATACATTTACACCACGTTTTTTTATTTCAATGAAAAATTTTCTCTAAAGATCCTCAAAGCATACCTCAACAAACTCCAAGACTCATGAAAGATGTAATATATACAATATGAATTATTTAAGATAAACAGAAAAATTATTTATTATAAATCTATTTACTATTTTTTACCCATCTATCTCCTCATTAATAAACTAGATTCTAACATTCTCCCACATGGGTTTTTCAAAAAAATCCTAGTAAGGTGTTTTAAAACAAGGTGGAAATACTTTTGAAAGAATTTATATATATTTTTGAAAACATTTTTATTTAAATGAAATAATAAAAATTTGAAAAATAATTTTCCTAAATAAGTATCTAGGGTTTTTAAAAATATCTATAGGATATAATATTCAATACCTTAAAAAATTAAATATCCATTTGAAAACCCATCTTATTTAAAAATATATTATCCTTTGAAATACTTCGATTTATCCTTGAAATCAATAAAAATCATTACTTTGAAAATAATATTTTTCTTATGGGATATAATGATACTTGGAAACCCTTAAGAAATCCATGATTCCATTTCATTTTCACTTTTGGACAATTCCACTTATAAGGTCATCAGTTAATTATCCAGTCCTCATCATCACATTTGGTAACCATGTAACAAATTTTTAATTAAACACTTTGTAGGGTTTTTTTCATTCAATTTATAATAACAAATACTTTTGAAAACCACGTAATATTTTTTCATGTGTTACTAATATTATATCTCATATAATATTGAAAAAAATATCTTAAGGAATAAAATATTTTTTCAAAAATATTTAGTGAAATCCGTAATTTATAAACAAAACATTTAATATAACCCTCACAAAATGATAAATGAACTTATACACATTGTTATCTATGAAATTATAAGAATAATTATATTTCATTGACACGACTATGATCATATATGAAATTAATAAATTATAAATAATAATTTATGCATAAAATTATAACATTAAAACCCACATGAATGTTGTAATTAAAATTATTGAAATAATATATTTTTGAAAATAATTATAATAATAATAGTTTCTTGATGAAAATATAATTTTCAATCTAAAAAATATAAAGTTTAAATTAAAACTTCCTTATCATAAGGGTTTTTCAATAAATTAAATAGGGTTTTTAAAAATAGTAATTCCCTTAAAAATGGTTTTTTATTAAATATGAAAAGAATTTAAAAATATAATATCCCATAAAAGATAAATTTAAAAATAAAACATTGAATATGTGTTTTTGAAAATAAATTTATCCCTTACCATAACTCTTGTAGAAGAATACTTCTATTTTTGAAATATCTCTATTCTCTTCTCACATTCTCTCTCACAATTACAACAACAAAAATTAATGTCGAAAAACACATTAGGTAATCTCCTTATATATAGTCAACACGTAAAGGTTCTAATATATATATTTTATTTTTATTTTTATTTTTAATTTACTAATTATCCATACAATATACCTCTATTTGGAGAATTGACGGACATCTCTATTTTTTAGAAACATGTAAATTTCCAACTGTAATGCTTCAAGGAAATAAAATTCCATATATGGTAATATGAGAATACATGTATGGAAATATAAATATGGATTGATAATATCTATAATTATTTCATTATTAAAGTTGAATCAGACTCAAGGATAAGATGAAAAGCTGAAAATTTAACATTAAATTTAGATGATCTTATGTTTTTTAATCAAATTGTTACTAGTGTATATATTTATCTTTTTATAGCTATATTTAATATGTTTTTTCAAGTTTTATTTATAATGATTCAATGAATAGGACAACACTGTAGATATTTTTGACATTGAAACTGAATATCATGCCATGCTTTTGAAAAGGAAGGTTCACTACTATAGTTCAAGGATAAAAATGGTGAAATGAGATGTCAAAAAAGGTATAGACCAAGAGATATTCACGTATGAAGTGAAAATTTACTATTTTTTAGTTTGAAACGTCAATTAATTTTCATATAAGGGGGTGATAATGGTGGTTTAACATTGTTTTTATCCATGTGTTCCTAATTGAGGATGAAACCAGTGATGGGGGAGAAGAAAAATATGATGTCGACCTTAGCTAGGTTAGGAGTAAGGTTGAAAAAAATTACTAAATAGATTCAACAACTGGGGATAGTTGGATAAAATATGTGATGATATAATTGAAAATTTTGGACATGTGAACAATGTCTCACATACACTACCCTACATCCATGTTTTCACTAGTAGAGTTTTCAAGTATAATACAAACACTCCAAACTGTGTTATTTGTCAACACACCCAGATTAGCACCTAGACACACATATACACAAACCAGGTATAACGGGCTGCACTAACCTGCTATTTATATTCCCATATACCCTTGAGTGTGCACAATTTATTTTCAATTTCATCCCACCTACTTTTCTATACATAGGTTCTCACAGCCCTTGCCACTCATGTCCTTCAATGTTTACCTATACTATATGGTTGACCCTGCGAGTCCCATATGTGTGGTTGAGGGGTCCTTGTTTGGCTATTTTGTTGAAAAATATATATATATATATATATTTTATGTTAATAATTAAAAAAAATAATAAACAATTTTTTCATTTTCAATTATTTATTTCAATATTTTAATTTTCAATATCATTAAGTTACAATTTTACTAAAACAATAATAAATATTTTATTCAATAATCATATTAGTTCTATTCTAATAAAAAAATTTACTAATTAATATTTATTACTATTATAGTATTTATATATTTTATTTCTTAAAAATATATATATTCAAAACATACATTATTAAAATCATATCATTTTAAAAACCGAATATTTTTACTTTAAAAAATGTACTTTTATATATTGAATAGTTGATAATATTTTTATATGGAATATTATTTAGGAAATAAGACCAAAAGGGATTATTATGTAAAATTTTACTTATTAAATCATATCATTTCAAAATACCATATTCAAACATTTTTTAGCTAGTTTAAATTATAATATTTATTTAATAGACATAAATGCCTGGAAATTAATATTCTATATATATTTGGAATAAAAATATTATCCCTCTAAATATAATAAAAAAGTATCATCTATATAATTTTAATATATTGAATTTATATCTTATCAAAATTGAAATTTTTAATTGAAAAGCATCTAATTTCATCTTAAAGCGTAGTTTAGTTTGTTCTGATTATAAAACAACCCATTAAATTATCATATAATTAAAAAAATATTTTATTTCATGGGATGTTACAATGATCTTAAGGGACATTTAGATCTATTAGATTCACATCAAACAATAAAAAAAATCATACTAAGCATGTACATATATTTTTTAATTGATTTCACACTTTATTTACAATTTTTATTAGAATTTTTTTTAAATCATGTGTTTTATTTTTATCTTATAATATGTTATCAAGATCTTTTTTTGTTTTTTATTTCTTTCCTAATATTCACCTTGGATGTCTATGAAGACTTTCTATATTTTATCCAATACGTGGAACACTTATAAACTAATATTTTTGAACACCATTTTCAAACAAAAAACTATTTTAAATTCTATGTCAACCATAGAAAAGCATTCATTACAAAGTATAAAAGATTATTCCTTTACATCAACTAGAATATTGGGTTTGTTTCATCTACTCAGCATAATTTCTATTCTATCTTCTATTTCATTATATTCTAACTCCATCTATGTATTTTCATCATGTAATCCCTATAAATATATATATATGAGATAAAACCACAATTGGAACCTTCTTAATATAATCATCGAATTCATAATATAAATAATTTCATGATTCATTGAACTCATATTCCTTACTTCATGTTCTTGATAAATCTAATGAATCGTCTTTAATATGTTTTACAAAACATTTACCTCTCTGACTATCTTCATCTATTGGTTGTTCCACTATTTCCATTGATATTTTTTTCATTTCTTGTCCCTTTTATTTTTCCCATTTCTCAAGTTCTTGGGTAAGACGTACATATTTTTGGAAATGTGAATATAATATGAAATTTCCGTTCATGGATAAACAAGTTACTCTTCTAAAAATTAATTTAATATGTACTTGATTATAAATTTCAAAAGAGACTCATGTCTTTAAAAAATGAACAATATTAAAAAATAAAATATAATAAGAGGTGAATGTGGATCTAATACCAATTGAGAGGAATAATTTGGGAAACACACAATATTTGTGACTTTTTAACTGTATCCTTTTATAAATTAGATTTTTCATATGTTAAGTGATTGGATCAATCATTATCATTTTGTTTCCTTTTTTACTGGTAGAAAATATGAATTCATATATGTATGGACAAAATAAAAGGGTTATATTCTTTAAAAAAGAGGCTAATTCTTGTTTTTTATAGAAAAATCCATGATCAAATGACTATGTAGTGAAAATGTGAGTCAAAACAATTATGGTTTTCTCGACAATCATGTTACACATCTCTAGAAATTCTATACTATACCCCAAATTTTAATATCATATTTTTAGTACTTTTCTATTTCCTCACAATAGTGTTACAATAATGTGTAGTTAGTGATAATAGATTATATCATAAATTTAGGATCTATAAAGTTATTGATGTGTTTTATTTTTCTAATATTACTTGTGAAAAATTAAAAAAAAATCACAATCATTTTTTGTTGGAAAAATAGTGCACACACATTCTTTATCTTATTTATGGTTTCAAACCTAAGAGTTTATATTTCCTCTTTTACAACTCTCCCAAAAATGAAATATTGTATTTATTATATTCAAATATATTCACACTACCCTTCTCCCACATTATAACTCTTCATGTATATATTTCATCAAAACTATACCGGAATTATCTCATGATTTCATTTAAACATTAGTGTTTGTAGAATAATATATAGATTCAAATCACTTGAACTCTCCCTCTTTCCTTTTTCATGTATGCACAAAAACACCACCAGATCTATCTTATTTTCATTCATTTACTATTTTAATGTACATAATAAAATATTCATGACTTTCATATTCTCTTATATACTCAATGATCTTTCAATATTAGTTTAGTATTTGTTTTTAATTAATTTATTTATTTATCGACCTATAAAATATATAAATATGTTTTCATCATTGATTTTTGGATCTTCCACATTTTGTAAAGTTTTATTCACACCACTATATGAATTAAAGATATCAATGAAACACATAATGTCAAATATTTAAAAACATAATAAAAATCCATATTCATTTGAAAAAAATTAAACTATATAACGACATGTGAAACAATTCACTATCATAGAACCTTTATTTGTGATGCAATGACTATGGTGTACATTCTTTATTCTCTATTCCATATATGAATCACATCAAATCGGTAATGGAATTTTGGAATTAAATTATCAATATAATTAAAATCATTTTAATAAATAATAAATAATTCCCAACTAAAAGTACAGATTTCCTTTTACTCTCTATATATGATCATTTACACTTTTGATCTCTCAATTATCAATTTTAGACACTGAGTATATCATATAATGTTATAAAACTACTTATTTAAACTTGGGTTTACACATTTGAACATGAAAAAACACTTCTAAAATATTTTACTTTATCTTATGAACTCATTAATACTCTTTGGATGTTTTCATCTACATTTAAATAGTATCAAAAATATGTTATAAAAATTATTTTACTTTTTCATAGTCTGTAGATAACTCAACACCAAAAAATTTCTTTTCCATTCTCCAGCGAATTATATAAATGAATTTCAAAATTCTATCATGACCCGTATATGAATGAATTTCTTTTGATCTATCAAAAATTCCATATGAATCATTATTTTACAACTTGAGTCCTCATATTATAAAAAGATAGAACATGAAATAAGAAGTGTTGGTTCGATGTGTAATCATTTATCTAGGGAAGATGACAAAGCACACAATTTCATTTCAAGTCTAAATCCATATAGTTTAAGTACTTAAATAAGAACAAATTTCAATGATCACACATAATAATTTATTTGAGGTGGAAACATGTTATTAAGGTTGAGCTATCCTTTATACACATTATGTTTGTGTTGACCTTTGTAGGAACTATCTCTTCCATGTCCCTCATGAATAGATCTCCTTTTATATTCGAAAGCTTTCTCTTTGATATTTCCTAGATTCATGGGTCCTTATATATCCCTAAGTTGGCCACATTTTATTCTAAACTCTTATTCACAATTCCCCTTCAAACTAATAGTCTATAATTTAAGAATTCAACATCCGTACTTATATCAATTTTTTATTCTTAATATCCCTAACTTCATCCCATTTATAGTTTTTGTTTCACAAGAATATTAATTTCACATAGATTGTACTTCTCCAAAAATATATATCACATATACACTATTCTAACTTCTCTATAAAATATAAATTATTTGACAATCTTTTTAATTCAGAATTAATTAATCAAAAATAAAAAAGTTAAATATCTTTTATATTTTATTTAAAAAGTGAAAAATAACTCTACACAATACAACTAAGATATTTTTTTCTTATTTATCCACATAGTACAAATAAACACCATCTTGGGTAGTATTTTGCACAATATTCTAGGGCTCATGACCCAAAATCCTAAAACATTTTATTCACTCCATATAATCTTCATTAATAAAATCACATCAAGATTCTCATATACTATGAGATTATTGAAAATGATTCAACACACTCAAAGTTGGTTCAAAATACTTATACTAAATATATTAATTGAGTTCATTTAATATATTTTCATGTTCCTTATTTTTTTGTATAAAATTAGTAGATTCTCAAGATGTTTTTTATGGAATATTTATGTACCAAAACCTTTTATAATGAATTTATTTCAGATTAGAGTATATATATATACATTTAATCTTATTTAAAATTCAAATAATTTTAATTTTATTCTCTAATTGAATATTCAATTCATCAAATATGACTTCATGTTCAACCATATGATTGAAAAATCCTTCAAATTAAAATTTTTATTCATTTTCAAAATTCAATTTCTCAATTTCACCAACTTAAAATCCTTAAAATTTTATTTGAAAACTCTTTCACATTCATTAAGTAGTATTTTATTGTTATATGTTTATTTGAAAAAAAAATCTTTCATTGAAACTTCTTTATAGATTAATTTCATATTTTTTTATTTTTTATATGTGGAAACTTTATTTTTTTTATGAGAAATAATCATCATGATCATCGTTATAAGGTAACCTTGATAATATCTATATATTATGACCACCCAGTCCTATAACAATTGTATTTTAGGTGGTTATGTATATCTATGAATTGACTTGTCTTAAGAGATTTTTTTGAACCTTATATTGGATTAATCGTGTGTTTGAATAGTGTTTGATGTTCTTAAGAGCATAAATGCTTGTTTTTTGGTTTTTAGTCCACAATAGGCAGCATCAAACCATAGTGAAGGCTATAGTGGTCCTTAATGTGCCTCAATCAAAAACTTTCATGGGGGTAAATGGTTTTACATGTCAAGAAAAATCCCCTGATCTTGGGAATCTATTATCATTTATAACAAAGGATACCCCACCACTCCTATTTTTGATGGTGTGGTGAAGGTAAAAATTATTTATTAAAATAGAAACACATTAAGGGAAGAAATTTTGGGTTGTGTGTTCAAGGAAACCATGACCCTGGAAAGGTCATGATTTAGGTCATGGTGTTAGTCATGTTTCATTTTTAAATTGTATAAATGACCTTATTTATTCTAAAAAATGAATGTTTCAAAGTGAAAAATATTTTTGGATTTAATAAAGTTATTTAATTCATTTTTATGTTGATTAATACCTCCATTAATAAACAAAATCTCTCTCCCTTGGTGCTTCTTCTGAAGTAAATACATTTTTTTACTCAAAGGAGACTTGTACTCTAATATTGATCAATCATCATCCAAGACAAATTTCTTCCTTGTTTGGATCTGTTATTCCCTTACATTGGTCAATATAATGCCTCAATTACTCTTTATTTTTTTTGGCTTCAATTTTTGGATGGTTCAACGAATAACCTATGTGAATATTTCTTGATGTTGAAAATTTTATTCTATTCCTTCTTGAATGATGATGAAATGAATTTTTTTCTCATTGATTCACACTCATTAGAGCCTCAAATATATTCTCTTGTCTTTTTTCCTGAGTAGAATAATTATTATTCCTTCAACCAGACATAAATATTACTATTGATGGTAGATAATGATTTTTTTCTACCATTTTCTTATTATTCTTCTTATATTTACTCAATAACCAATTTCATATTAAATTGGAACTAGTTTTAGAGGTTCATATCATTTAATATTGTTTCAGTTTTTGTGATAATTTGGTTTGGGGGATGGAACTATTGAAAATTAATGACATTAATGTCACAAACCCTGATTTAGGAAGTCCTATACTATATAGTGATTTTCCTATGATATTTTCCTGGTAGATTGTTATTATCGATACCCTTTCTTGGTATACATTTTCATGTGGGTGAGTGAAAGGAACTTGAGGATCTTATTGATATGTGATCATATAATTTGTAGGTATCCTCTCAATTCCCTTCAAGAAATGTTATCATATCATTTTTTGTATCCTCTATAGATATTTTCATTATATTCCACATTTCCCTTTGCTATTATACAAATCTCAAATCCTATCAAACCTTTATTCATGTATCAGGATGAACATGCTACTCAATAATGGTAATATAACCCATGGTAGGGGACAATAGAGATATGTTCAAGGCTAAAATCTAAATATTTTCATTGAATGAGTATGATCATGGAAAAGTCTAGTGATATGAGAGTAGATCGTACATAGGTGTTGAGAATCATTTGGCAAAAATTTGATATGTGAGAATTCAATGTATGGGTGATGTGTGTATCCTTATAAATAATTACTCTTAGGTGGGACATACCAATATGTGAGGATTAAGATGACTTTTAGGGTAGTGATTGTGGAATTTCCCTAAAAGAGGAACAAGGGGTCAAGATAAATAGGCATAGGTTCCCAATAGACATCGAGACATGTGGCACCACTTGTGATGTGATGTGACAGACATAGACACCCTAGTCAGCATCATTTCAAAGATGGTGGAGATATGGTTCAGGGAATCCTAGTGTGTTCTTGATGAATTGTAGTATTATTTGTTTCATGTTTACTTTTTTATTTACAATTGATCATGACATACACAATTATATATGAATGTGAATATTTGTTAAAGATTCATCAGTGGTGTCTTGCTAGGTTTCATTACTCAGACTTGACATAGGTATCTCAATGCATGTAGAGAGTTACTGATTATGTTTAATGGAAATAGAAAGTATCTAGTGATAGGAAGTAAGGATATGGAGCATGGATATTAGAGGATGCATCATGATACAATTTTGAGATATGTCAAAGTATTTTATTTTCTTTCTTATCTTGTTTCCACTCATGTTCAACCTACCACTCTGGGGGTCCTTGGATTATTTTTTTTCATTCATTTTGAAAATTGTATTAAAATTTTAAACATTTTTTATATTATGGTGAGTTCTTATTTTGTTATGCTTATCTTTATTGATACTGAGGGTATATTCTCCCACTATTAGAATTTTGACTCTCAATGATAGTTAGAAAATTCTTGCATATTATGTGGCATGCAATAGGCCATGTGGAACGTATGCTCAAATTCAGTGAGTTTGGTCAGGTCATTAAAAAATGGAATCAAGTGACGTTTTATTTTCCATTTTCACTAATTATATTTTTAGCGTAATGTAGGAAGGAAGTTAAGCTTTATAGGACTATGTCAGGGGAGTTTTATGTGTGAATGGATAACACATGTGTAACAAATTTTTTTGTTTCTATTTTTGAGATAATTTTTATCTATTTCATTATTAATGTTTGATAATTGTTCTAAAATATATTATGTTTTTACATTTCATAGGATTTTGGTTCATTCATGAATGATGACTATGTACATTAGATCACATGTCACACACCCATAGACACACACACACACACAGAGACACACATATATATATATATTCAGAGTAGCTCTTTAATAAATTTACAAGATTTTTTATATCTATTTGAGATACGGCTTTTTTATGTGGTTTGGTATATCTATGTTATTTTCTATTGCGATATTTTTTTTTGAAATAATTCCTTGAAATTGGGCATGTTGTATTGATTCGTATATAAATGATTGTTACTAATGTGTAGGTAAAAAGAACATGGCTTCATCAACGGTTAGTGATAGGGTGGATATATCTTGGATTATTGCAATCATTATAAGAGAACCTTTTTTTAATCCCATAGATGGTTTAGGATCTATCTATTTTAATGGATTCACATGTGTTAAATGTTCTTTAGAAATTTTAAAATTTTCAATATAGAAATGTTTGATGGGACTGCCCTCATAGGTATCCCAGGATTCTATTTCAATGAAAAATGTGCATGTGCCACCACTGGTGGTGGAACGGGATTTAAAAAAGAATGTTCTCAAATTGGCTCAATTTATATAGGTTGTCAAGCAAGTTTTTCCACGACATTTTCAAACTGTTCTTGTACAAGGTGAAAAAGTTCAGAAGACTGTGAATGATAAGGATAAGGATATCCAACTCTAGTATCCACCATCCTTTAAGGGTATTGTAGGACCATAGCGTAACCTTTAAAATTTAGTTTAAAATAATATCATGTAATATATCTTTCATAATACGTAACACTAATCTTTAAGTGAATTATGGTTTACTATAATAATATTAATTTTTAAATGTGACCATTATAAACAAACCATTAAATTGGAAATATGAATATGAATAACAATATAATGAAAAAAATTATAATGTTTTTAAATAAATATAATATATTTATTATTTCATAATAAATAAGTACTTTATTTTCTATAAAGTCTTTTTATGATTCAAAAAATATGTTCTCTTCAAAATTAGTTTCACTACATTTTTTTGAAGATGTTATATTTAGGTGTCACACTTTTATAAATTTTATTTTAAAAAATTAATATGTTTTTTGAAATTAGAATCTTAATATCATCATAGGGTGAATATGTTTTATTTTTCTAAAAAGATTTATTATTACATTAGTAGTGAAAAAACAGATTTTTTATAAATTTCCATTTCTTTTCATTAAAGATTAAGTTAAGTATAATTATGTTTTGAATTTTATATTAATGTAAAATAAGACTTATTTAATTAAATATAATATAATTAATTACATTTGAATCGGTATTACATATGATTTTGGTATAAGATCATTTTTCCTCTTAAAAACACATTTTTCCCAAAAGAAAATTGTTGTCATTTCATTTTAGACTTTTATATTAAAATTGATTTCTTGTACATCATGAAATTAAATTTTTAAAAATTGATTTCATTTATGGAATCATTATGTTTAAATTTGGTAAATAGTTCCCTTTTATTTTTAGTATGCATTAATAGTAAACATAGTAAATATATGTCACCTCAATAAATGTAAATTGAGTAAAAAATGGTTAAAACTATGGGATAATGCCAATAAATATCCAAGAAACGTGAATTTATTTCATTGGATAGGTTTTTTATACCATAATAATAATCTATTATAAAAATTTTCAATACAAAGCTATTAACCATTGATATGAACCATAATATTTATTTAAGTAAAGAAGAAATAAAAAATTTCACTCTATTTTAATATGACTAATATTCTTTAATATGGATAAAGAGAGGTTATACTTGGTTATAAATTGTTATTTTAAATACAAATGAATTTTTTTATCATACTAATTTATTTTAAATTTTTAGTGATGTATTAATTAAATTTGATTTTTTTGCAGTGCTATTTCAATGTTTGTTCCATTAGTTGAAAAAATCAAGTAAACTATATTAAAAATATTAAAAGTAATAAAAATTTGTTGAATCTATTTTTCCCATAAATTATTTTGATACATATAACATATTATTCATGTTTAAAATGTTTATATTCATATTTCATTTCTATATTGATGTTCTTAAATTTAAATTATGTTAATAATCCTAAAAATGAATTTAATGGTATCTTTCGTTAAATAATATCTTATTAAAGGATTTAAAATTCATTGAAATATAATCATTAGAAATTTAAATTGTACATGCTCTATAATATCAACCCTTTACACTTATTTTCACCTCCCCTTTTATTTTATCTTTATTGACCACTAATGTGTAAAAATAATTATCATCATGGTAATTGTTAGAATAGTAAGCATGAGGTTAAGACTTAGAGATAAGGGTTAAAACAACACCTAAGGATGGATAAATTTTATTTTATGATATAATATATACATATATTCATCCTATAATCAAAATATATCAATTTTGATAACATTTAGATGAAAAATAATATATATTAATTTACTAATTTATGTAATTCTTAGTATTCCCCTCTCATATATTAGATTAGGACATGAAAAATCCTCTCTTATTCACAATAAATGAGATATATATCGTTCCCAATATTTTCCAAGATACTTTCCAAACCTTCATTCCCTTGACCTAGAGGCTCTAGTGTCATGAAAATTCAATCCTACATGTTTTAAGGATTAATCCATTAGTGGTTTTGGAAAGAGGATGTATAACTCTTAACCAGGTGTTTTAATTGTATTTTATATTATTCCACCTTCAAATAACATATAAACATGATAATATAATATAATAAGTTCTTCTATATTCTATAATTTCATTATTCTCGTGTAAAATATTTATTCATCTCTTTTTCATCTTATAGAAAATGAAAACATCGCTCATGCATACATATGACCTATCATCTCCATGTTGTAGTGTTATTCATTTTTAATAACCAGTATAGTTATATGGTTATAAATATTTAAATAATGAATATATATTGTAAGGATATGGTAATTCCCATTGGATTGAGAGTACAAAAAGACATTTCTGGGCCTTAAGCGACATGCCCAAGATGCCAAAGGTTGGAAACAAATGCCGAAGGGATTCAAATCTAGTAGGGGATGATTAACCCTTTAATATCTAAAAACAAAAACATGAAAAATCATCCACATATAACTCACTATAGGATGACTAAAATAAACTAACTTATTTCAAATCATTATCTTTAAAACAACCAACCAGGATATGATACAATGAAATACAAACCAACACCAATGTAAATAGAAGAAAGATAACAAATAAACTTCAAGAAGACTACAAAATTCCATGATCCACAAGCTCTGTACTCCAACATCGCCATGTATTCCAAAGTATCATGACATGGTGCTAAATAAGTGTGATACTTTAACATTTCCCATGTCCTGGAATGTAGAATCTACAAAAGAACTCAATTTCCAAAGAAGGGGAGAGTATATAACTCAATAGGTTTTCCCAATGTCTTCCCAACTCATTCCACTAGGATAGAAAGGATATAAATATTTATATAAAACCATTTATATAAAACAATTCTGCAAATTACTTTATAATGAAATAGAAACTTGTTTCAGAAAAACATTTACAACCTTGTGAAAACAATACTAAATTAAACAAATTTTCAGCAAGTTTTTTCCTATAAAATTACTAATCAAGGCTTAAAAACCAATTATTATTATCATTTTGGAATACCCATTCCACAGTTCAAAACACACACACACATGCATGCTTCGTTCAATAATTCCATACTCATGAGTGATCTCTTGTCCAATTACCTTGTGTCCCATTGCAACTCACCCTCGATCCTAGGTCAACGCACCTTGTACCTTAATGGAACACATCACTTATTTAGGGTCACGTCGAACATGAAATCACACAACCCCACGAATGACAAACCATTTCAAATCACCAAAATAACCCAATTCAATAAAACTGCATTTCTATTGGAAACCAAAGAACAAACCAATTTTAATGTCTCTATTTCATTTGAATAAAACAATACCCTTTATTGAAATCATCTTATCCAAACCATGTTCCACAATTCCTGAAAATCTTCTTTTTAAAATCATTATTTTAATATTAAGAACACAATCACTTTATTCAAATACCCAAATTTCCAAATTTCCCTAATTTACCAAACCATCACAAAAGAAGGTTTCCAAAAAATTCATAACCAGCCAATCCATTATAAATTAAACATAAGAAAATCAACATGAAATCATTCCCATCAGTTTTATTAAGTGGTGTCAAGAGAGAAGACACTTACCTCAATAGTTTTGATGAAACATGACAATAGATGAAGAACACTTAAGAAAACTGGGTTAATTATTCACAAAACCAACATATATCTATTCTACTAGAAATATCAAGACCAAATCTATAGATATTTGAAATAAAAAGTCATTATTCTACCCTAAATGAGTGTAGATCTGAGAAACCATGAATATAAGAGAAGTAGACCTAAGTATATCTAAGAATTTAATCAAGAAAGATGACATACAATCACATTCATCAAGAATCTAGGTTCTAAACACTAAGGGAAGCATTCATATTGACTCCAAATCACTTGGGAGAGGTTCTTCTACCATTGAGGAAGAGAAATTCTGAGTTATGGTCACTTAGGAGAAAAACGATCAACATGGAGGAAAAAAACGTGTGAGATCCACTTTTTTAGGATCTCATTTAAACCATGCACATGATTAGTTTGCACGGTTTTATAAAATGTGATCTAACTATGCATTATCTACTACTTAGGAAGCATGTTTCATGTCTTCCTCTCACAATCACCCTTACCTTTCACACACCATTCCAAAGCTCTCTTCCTCAAATCGGCTCTTGTACATGTATTCTACTAGGATTTCTGCACGGGTTGGATAAATTTTGTAAACATGTACGCCTCTCCTTTTGTCCCGAAAAAAATAGTAAAATGTCACCAAACTCTCCCAAAATTCCCCCTTATACATTATATTGTTAAAAACACAATGAAAGGGTTACATACCAAAAACCGGGGGGGGGGGTACTACATTCTCCCCACCATCTGTCTTTCCGTCCCTAGAAAGTAAAAAACCATTTTTTATCTGAAACAGTTTGGGGCATTTATCTTTCATTTCATTCTCATGTTCCCATGTATCTTCTGGAATATGACCATAATTTCATAAAACCCACACAAGAATGATGTATTTTCCATGAAAGACTTTCTCCTATCTATCCATAATCTGTACCAGGATATGTGTCAATGAAGTATTTGGCTCTAGGTCATGTGATCCCATTTGATCACATGGTCAAGACCAGGCTGATATTTTTTCAACTCAGATACGTGGGAAAAATTATGCATATAGATGAATCATATTGGTAATGAAAACCAATATTTCACCTCTTTTACCCATTCAAGTATCTCAAAAGGGCCAATTTATCTAGTGGATAACTTTCCCTGATTCCCAAAATGAAAATATCCAAGTCTTGGTGAGATTCTCAAGATTCATGATCACTCATAGAAAACAAAAATGGCCTTCAACGATGATCCACATAAGGTTTTGGATGACTCTAAGACATCTCCATCATCTTTCTGATTAACTGAATCTTCTCAATTATTTCTAGGACAAGGCTTGGCCAAACAAGTTATGATTCACCAGTATCCATCAAGAAAAGTGGAGAACGGCAAGGACAGTGATACAATTCTTCAAAAATTGACATATTTATCGAGGAATGATAGCTATTATTATATGAGTACTTCAATAAGGGTATGTTCTCATCCCATGATCAACCAAAATCCGTTACAAAACCCTACAACATGTCTTGCAATTTCTTTATTGCCCATTTGGATTTTCCATTCATATAAGGATGATACATCATGCACATATTCAACTGAATGCCATGGAATTTCTGTAAGGATTTATAGAAACAATATGTGAAACTCAGATTTCTTTAGGGAACAATTGATACTGGTATTTTATGTCTCTTTAACACTTCTTGGATATAGATTTGGAAAATATTTTCTGTTGTATGAGATTCACGAATTGGAATGAAATGGGCTGGCTTGGTATGTTGATCTACTATCACCCGTAAGGAAACTTTTTTACAGACCGTTCTTATAAGACCTATAAAAAAATCCATCGTTATCTGCTCCCATATCCACACAGGGATAGGTAAAGACTACAATATACTCATTGGTCTCTGATGCTCTACTTTAACCTTCTAAAATGTTAAGCACTGCCAGACAAACTTGACCACCTTTTTTTCATTCTGCTCCACCAAAACTATGAAATCAGTGCCTTATTCATATTATGTGCACCTAGATGTAGAATCCTTATCAAATGGTGATAACCATGAATTATTTATTCCTGAAAATCCATAAGTACAACCATAAAATCTCTAAAACACAAAACTAAACTCCCATCAAGTTTCCATCCCTCAATGGTCACACCACCATTGAGTTTTGAAATCATAAACAGACATTACGAATTTGATATTTGTTCCTATTTGACTATATTTATCAAGTCAGGAACAAGAATAGATGAAAAGAAAAGTACAACATTACCTATGTATTCCCATTCCATATGCATGTCGGCAAGGACCCACATCAACATCCAATTTACCTGAAGCTTCTTTCGCCAACTGAGCATATGACTTTCTACTCAATTCATCCACCACTGAATTCCCTGTTTCTAATGAATACATGAAGTTAAAGATGAACATACTGAGATACTCCATCCATCTCCTTTGCCTCGAATTAAAATCGTGTTGTGTGAAAATTTGTTTCAAGCTTTTGTGGTTTGTAAATATAAAATATTTCTCACTAGAGAGATAATGACACCATGTATTTATGGCATGGATGAATTCATCAATCTCTAAATCGTATGTTGGTTAATTATTCAAATGCAACCTCAACTACCTGGAACCAAAAGCCACAACATTGTCCCCTTTCATGAGAACACACCTCAAACCTAATCCCAAAGCATCACAGTTGAGCATATAACCCTATCCATATTATGGAAAATCACAATAGGTGTTGATATGAGATGAACATTCAGTTCTTGGAATGACTTTTTTTCATTCCATTCAATATTGGAATAGAGAAATATTTTTTGTTAGAGCTGTCACTGGAGAAGGTATTCATGAGAAATCATGCACTATGTGTCGGTAGTAGCCATCTAGACTAAGAAAACATTGTATCTCGAAGACATTATTCAGCAGTTGACATGAGATAACAGTTTCTATAGTATCATGATCCACTGAAATTCCTTTATCATAAATTAAGTGGCCAACAAAAATGTATCTCCTATATCCAAAAATTACACTTTGATAATTTGGCATAGAAACAGTGATCTCTAATGATTTGTAACACTATTTCCAGGTGTTTTTCATGTTCAGTCTTTGTCGTTGAATACACCAACATTTAAACTAAAAATAGCACAAAAAATGTGTCCAGATATTGTTAAAATATCGTATTCATCAAATCCATGAAGATTGTTGGTGCATTCATGAGGCTAAAAGGCATAAATACATAGTAGTAGTGTCCATATCTGCTTCTAAAATCTGTCTTTGGAATAACTTGCATCTGAACTCGCAATTGGTTATATTGTGATCCTAAGTCAATTTTAGAGAACCCTTGACCTCCCTTTATTTGATCAAAAATATCATCAATGCATGGAAGTGGATATCTATTCTTTATCATAACTTGGTATAGCTTATGAAAATAATCACAATACTGAAGAGTTCCATTATCTTTCTTCACGAACTATTCCAGTGCTACCCTTGAAGATGTACTTGGCTAAATGAAACCCTTTTTTCCTAGCTCCTCCATATGCACATTCAATTCTCGTAACTTTGTTGGTGCCATCCTATAAGACAGACGGTAAATATGAATCATCCCTAGAAGAATATAAATCAAAAAATTCACATCATTTATAGGTGGTATCATTGAAGAGTTATCATGAAATTCATCTGAAAATTGATCCACAACTACTAGAAAAATATTTTACTCGATCTCTTCCATTGATTCGAATGTCAACACCACCAACTGAAAAGAGATCACTCCCACAGTCAGTGACAAAAACCTCTTTTTATCTTTCATTACCATACTCTCTCCTCTCAAGAGATGCTCGATGGTTCCCTCAATCATGAAACCAAATTTTTCCTATAACAGTTGATGCGAGCCTTGAAATTTTTCCACCAATCCATACCCATAATTACATCATAGACATCCATGCCTAATACAAAGCAGTCCAATTTCACCTCAACTCCATCAACAGTTATATCACATGCTCTAGACACAAAGGCTTGACATTCTATTTTCCCAATAAGAGTTTACATTTTTTTATTCAAGGCGTAATTTAAAGTTTTAGACATAGATAATAGGTGTTCCACTTCCTCTTCATCTTAGTACTAGAGTTCTCATCTCATTTAGTAAAGAAACCCATACTTCCTCAACTTGGATTATCAGTAGTGAAAAATATTGTAAACAGATTATCCGGTTGCAGTCCCAACTATATGGTTTAAAAAGATTATGTGATGCTTTGGACCAACTGTAGGTTCTCATGTTGCTCGAGTGCAACCAAATTCTTAACATCTTCCTCTAAATGGTTCATATGATGCCTATCGGTTCCCATTTTGTATACCAACAAAAAACTCTATAATTCCACTCTCTAGAAACTTATGGATTAACATATCAAATTCTATCACAGCAACTATAAAGACATTGTTTTCTAAAAACCAACCTTTTTTTTTTCATGTTCAACCATTTTTTGAAACATTCAACATTATTTTTGAAAATTAAACCATTTTAAAAATACCATAGAAATTTCCGTTTTCAAAATATTTCTTTTCAAAAACATTTTCATACTTTTTAAAAAATCAACACTTTTTCAAAACATGAATCATTACCCAAAATGGTGTATGCACTCCTAGTGGGAATTCATTTCTCTAGAATTAATGTCATTCTCATCTCATTAGCTAAACCCATGACAACGAGGATTCAAAATCATAGAAGTGTCTCCAAACACATATGCCCCAAACATCATGGTAACTTGAAAATTGGCATAAAAAGGTTAGGTACATCCTTTTATGTTATACATTTCAGGTTCTGAATATCTGACTATTTTCTAAGATTCCAACCCACGAAATTGAAATAAAGGAATTTCAACTCCAAGACAAAGAACCTTGATGAATACTTGTTAGGAAATGAATGAACAAGTTGATACCATTTGTAATGACATGTTAATTCCAATTGTCTTAAGAGTACAACAAGTAATTACTGGGTCATAATCAACATCCCTAAGACAAAAAAGGACAGAAATAAATTAATAATGGTTTTAATGAAAGTGGGGGATGATATACCATTTAATTTCTAAAAACAACAACCAGAAAAACCATCCACATACCACTCCCTATATGATGCATTAAAGTATCTAATACATTTCAAATCATTCTTCTTAAAACAAAAAAAGAAGGTATGATAAAATAAAAGACTAACCAACAAAAAATTAAATTGTGTAAATATTGTGAATAAACTCCAAGAAGATAAAAAAGACTTCATACTACACAATCTCTTTACTCCAACATCCCAAGGTAGTACAAATTATCACAAAAAGGTTATAAATATGTGTGATACTTTACCTTTGCCCAAGTCCTGGAATGTAGCATCTGTAAAAGCACCACAGTGCCAGAACAGGGGTAAGTATATAACTCTATAGGTTTTCTAGATGACATCCCTAGTAATTCCACTTGGATAGAAATGTAAGCAACATTTATATAAAATCTTTTATATAAAATAGTTCCGCAAAATAGTTTATAAAGAAATATAAACAAGTTCCTAAAACCATTTTAATGCATGTGAAAAAAGATAAATGAAACCAATTTCCAGCGACTTATTTTTGCAGAAAATAACTAATCAAGTCTTATAAACAAATTATTATTATCACTTTGTCATACCCTTTCTACAGTTCACAAGACACCCACACATGCATGTTTTTTTCAACAGTTCCATACTCATGATCGGTCTCTTACCCAATTATCATGTGTCATAATGACACACGCCCCCAGATCCCAGGTCATGCACCTTGTACCCCAATGGTAAACATCCCTTATTTAGGGGCATGTCGAGCATGAAATCACAGAACCCCGTGTATGCCAAACCATTTCAAATCACAAAAACAAACCAATTCAATAAAACTACATTTTTTTAAACCAATGAACAGGCAAATTCCAAAGCCACCATTTCATTTCAATCCAACATTACCCTTCTTTGAAAACATCTAATCCAAACCATTTTCTACAATTTTAGAAATTCTCATTTTAAAATATCTATTTTAAATTTATTAACATAAGAAATTTATTCAAATACATAATTTTCTAGATTTTCCCAATTTACCAAACCATCAAGAAATAAGGTTTCCAAAAATTCATAACCAGTCAATTCACAATCAACTCATCATAAGGAAATAAATTTGAAAGCACACCCATCAGTTATAATAATTTTATTTGAGAGATAACCCACAAACCTCAATGGTTTTGAAAAAAAATGACAATATAGGAACAATGCTTAAGAAAACCTGGTCGATTATTCACAGAACCTCCTTAGATCTCTTATCCTAGAAATATCAAGACCAAATCTCAACATATTTGAAATGAAAACTCATAGATCTACCCATAATGGGTGTAGATCTGAGGAACCAAGAAGATTTGATAAGTATATCTATGTAGATCAATGAAACTGATCGAGAACAATGAAGAACGATCACATACCTCAAGAATCTAGGTCTGAAATTGTAACACCCCAAGATTTCATAGTGTGTTATTTATTCAAAATAATTCAATAACTTGCACTACAAGCAACACCGAGTTCAATTGCACCATGACTTACCAAAAAAAGCTATTAAAAGAGGTCATGAATAGCATTAACTACATTTTTAACTTTATATAATCCTTATAATTTTAGAATCCATATTATGAGTTTCTTAGTCATAATGCAAGAACAGATTCATTTTCAGTATTGCACTTTTATCAACTTTTGATAGTGAAACCTTTTTAAATACAATATTTTAAACTTTTTGACTAAATGGAGACATCAAAAAATTTAAAATGAAACATCCCAAGCTTCCACGGTACGCTTTCCTTTGAATAAAACAGTAGCGTGTGTTGTACGCAACGTCGAGTTTTAACACACACCACAACCGATCAAACTAGCCGTTATGAATAGTAATACCTACTTTTTGAAGTTATATATATTTTATATTTTAAAATGGACTTCATTTTTGGATTCGGAATATCGAATTTAGCCTAAGGTGAAATTTTGGTACATTTCGGATAACTTTACTAAATTTTAATTAAAAACAACTTTTTTAATCAAAATAATTAATAGTGATAAATTATGAATTTGAGTGGTTTTAAAGTATATTTAGAATATATTTTTACCGTTTAATATAATTTTGGTCATTGGACATAATTTTACAATTAAACCGAACATAAACAAGTGTCAATCTTTTGATAGTTATTACCTCTTAAAAACCCGTTTTTTGTTTTGACAGCGGGAATTAATTTTAAATTAATTTCTGCCACTTCTGTGTTTTGAATTTAGAAAAATGGATTCCATATTTGGAATCAGTATGTCCAAATTGTGTAAATAGGTAACTTTTATTTTTAGACATTTTGAATAATTACTGTGGTAAATATTTTATTTACCATGGTTAAAGGTAAATCCGGTAAATAAGGGTTAAAAAATAATATTATAATAATACAAAATTACCCTAAAACGTGTCCTAACCTTATTGGTGGACACATACCCGACCATGATCATCCTTGGGTCAATTTGGGGACCCCTTGGAGCCACTTGTATGTGGTAGGGACACTTTATATTAATAAAGTTAAAATAAAAATAAAAATGGCATAAGCTTACATCTTTTAGAAGAACAATTGTTACATAGGGTTATATAAGTTGGATTTTAGATTATAAATATTCATTAGAAAGATAAAAGGACTTCCTACATAATGATATTTTATTTATAATTTTTAGACATTAAATAATTTATTTTATTTATGACACAATGATGATGCAGTAATTACTATAATAGTGAAAAATTAAAATAATTGATATTATAATACCCAAATAAATATAATATGAACCTTTTAATGAATTAAACTAATTTTATAGGATAATATGATATATTAGGATTTATTTAATTGACTTTGTTCGAAGTAATCAATCTGTTATGAGTTTCACAAAAATCAACTATTGAATAGTGTCAAAATTGACATAAAAGAGTTCTTAAAAAAATATTATATTATTAATTGATATTAAATTCCTAAAAATCTAAGGTTCGGCCAAGAGACTTATATCATGATAGGTTCATCATTAATGTACCACTTGGGGGTCTCTTGGATGTATATAGTAAGTTTATTAACCATATTATATAAAAATACAAAGAGACATTGTAAAAGTGAAACTAATTAACTTAGAGTTAATACTTAAAGATAAGGTTAATATAAGTACCCAAACCTGTCTAAATTATTTTTGTTGAGTGGTTTTCGACCTATCCCCACCTTAACCTTTGAATAATCAACTTTGGAGCCATTAGAAACCGAATATGAATTTATTATAAATTAATATTTCTAGCTTTTCCAAAGGTGCCCCTCACCCCTCTTATAAAAGGGCACTCCTCCTTCTCATTTCTTCACACCTCTAAAGCCTTTTGGTTCGGCCAAACTCTGCCCAAATACTCTCCCAACATCCGTAACTACAACCTAGAGGCCTTAGTTTGATCAGAAAGCCAACCTAAGGAGCCCTTTTGATCAAATCAAAAGGAAGAACCCGAAGAAGAGGTAATGATTTCACCACCCTTTTCTAAGTTCATTTCTTCTTCCACTTCTTCTTCCTTTGTTCTTACCATTCTAAAATAATAACTCCAGTATCTCACATATACTGTGATGTTATTATAAGTATGGTACAACCATATTCAGTATTCTATCCACCCTTTGAATAACATGTCACCATACGTGCGTACGTACGGCTTACCGTCTCCACGTCGTGGTGTAATTGTTATTCAATATAATATTATTTGGATGGGTATAATAATGATGTGTAACTCATGTAAATAATAAATATAACATGTTAATGATTCTGTATATATGATATACCATTAATTTTTATATTATTTTAATATCAAAAGAATGATATTGTCGCTCGTGCGTACGTACGGACTACCGTCTCCACGAAGGCGATGAGATTCATTCTCCATCATATCCATTCAAGTATAATTATCATTTGATGATTTAAAAATGATGTTTAAGGACTATATATCATTCTGGATATGAATAATATACAACCTATCCTTTACAAACATGTCTTATGTAACAAAACATATAAAAGAAAACAAGTAAGTTAACACCCGAAACGACGATAATTCTAAGATATTATTATCAAATCAATGTTAAAAGATCATATATGATATCATATTAATATATATGATTCTTTTATAATTTAATAACAATTATTTCACCATTATACAGGAGGTTAACCTACCCTAACAAAGGAAAAGTACAAGGTAAGGGTTATTTCACAATCTCTTCATTATCCGAGGTTGTTTATACGTAATAATCTACTGGGATATCTTTATCATCCACATCCATGTTTCTTAAAAATGTATTTCAAAACATTTTTACTATTTACAAAAATATGGGTTAAAGTCATTTATACCCTTGTTTGACTTTTTATAAGAGGTCTATAAAGGAATCTTTCCGTCGTTTTCAAAACAAGGTCCTTTTTAACCTTTTCGACAGAATTGAGGTAAGAATGTTTTTTTTAACTTATACGGCGGGTGCGGTTATTTTACGCCGTTATAAAATCTTCAGAGCTTTCCTTACAAGCTTAGAAGAATATTTTCAAAGAAAATGTTTTATTTTATATGTATCATAAATGATTTCAAAATAAAAGGAGATATTTCTTTAAAAAGAATTTTGATTTCATCTACGTCAACATCCTTTGATGGATTTTAAGATTATTTGAAGTTGATTTATTATGATACAAAACTTCTATATTGTATTGAAGGTTTTGTGATATGTTTGACTATGGATGTGCTATTTTTATACCATTCATAGTTTATGGTGAAATTATTGACATTTCGTATGCTAGTTTTAATACAAATGTTTATGTTATGTTTAAACCTTTTCATATGGGAATGCATTGGACTTAATAAGTGACGGGTGGAGCCCGCTATAGCTCCTCGATGCATCGGTAGGTCTCATGAGACAAACTAGTGTCTTGGCACAAGGCCTTGACAAAATCTTATTTGTAGTCTTGGCACGAGGCCTTGGCTATGTGGTTATGATAGTCTGGCATTATGCATTCCAACATTATGAAAGTGGTTATTGATTTTTGCAGGTGATTATTCGATTAGTAGAATATCCATGTGAATAAATAAATGGAATTATTTCATTTTATTTATGCCATACCATGTTGAAAGTTCATGATTGAAAGGCTTTTGTTTTAGTTATACATTGCCTTAAAAGTTTATTCTTATTTATGAAAGTTTCCGCTATTTTGTTATCCTTACTGGGCATTTGAGCTCACCCCTTTTATATGTTTTATTTTTCCCAGGAAGTGAAGAAGTAAATTATGAATGACCTGCAGGGATATTATGTGGGGATATGAGTGTGGATTATAGAGACATTATGTTGTTGTACTAGTTTTTCATTTTATGATGTAATGTAAAACCTATGAATATATCTAGTGTTTCCAAGGCTACTAAACCAATCGGTCTTTCGAGATTTGATCTTTCTTGTGATCATGCCAATGTTATGAAGTAATGCACCGACTCTGGGTAACTGGGGTCGGGGCGTTACAGTTGGTATCATAGGAAGTTTAGTACAAACCTTGGAAGCTAGATTTAGATAAACTCTGATTAGAGCACGTAGACCTAAGATGAACTTTGAGGATTAGTGTAGAAGAACTTCCTAGAATTTTGGTATTGTAGAGATTTTGTGAGTTTTCCGAGCAATACATCCCTATCTGGATACGAGCAGGTAGAGGCGGCTCTGGCACAGATGTACCTAGGGGTAAAACCCGAAAACACCGCTTTTAGCTAGACTCGAACGGGAACTGGTGCATGACAATGGGCCTTGCTGCACTCTTGGTTACGACACTCCCGGGGGATATGCTTAGGATAATTCTCATTTTCTTTACAAACCATTATAAAGGGTTTATGAGTATATACTTTCTCAAAGAAAACATTTTTATGATTATGGATTATATCCATAAATAGTTCAATTTATGTTAAGTGTTTTATAAGTATGGGATTATGTATTTTGATTCATAAACTGATCTAGTTTATTCCATTGTTTAGAAATGGCGCCCAGTAGAAGGAATGAGAACTCCAGAAATGCACATGATCCAAAGAGAAGGAAGGATCATATCTCTCATGGTCTTAAGCTAGAATTTATAAGAGAAATAGTCTCCCATGTATTATCATCATATGAAGAAATAATATCATGTGTTGATAAGATAAGTAAAGAGTTTACTGAGTCCTATGGCTTTGAAGGGAAGAAAGAGAAGAAAAGGATGGAAGAGAGAAAGATGGATAAAGGGAAGAGGGAAAAGAAGAATTTTCCCATATGTGGTAACTGTGGAAAGAAACACCCTGGAACTTGCCTGAAAGGAATGGGAGTTTGTTATAAGTGTGGAGGAAAAGGGCACAAAGTACGTGACTGCAAGGGTAAGAAAATGGTTTTAAATGTACAATGCTTCATTTTCAAGGAGTTTGGACACTACGCGAACCTATGTCCCAGTCATCAGACTATGCCGCAAATGATGCTATTGGATAATAATCATGTTATGATACTACCACAGATGAAGAGGAATGATTAGAGTTCTTATGTTGATTATGTCAATTGAGTGTTGTATCAACAATATACTTGTTATAATAATTATGGAGTATATAAGGATTGTACTGTAGTACTATTTCATTAAGGACTTGAGATTGTGTGGAACAAAGAAAAGTGACTCAATATAAGGTTAAATTTTTGGAAAATATATGGTTGAGAGAAAGATAAACCATAATATGGTTCTGATACCGAGGTAGTTATTTTAGGATAATACATGATTGATTTGGATAAATTATATTGGATATTCTTGACTACCTTGAAGCTGATTAATGATTTGTATATTCCATCATTGTTGGGGTTTAAAACATTTTTGAATTGATGAAGTATATCCAGCATTCTATATGGAATAAGGGTGCATGAATGTAATCAATAAGGAATATGGTAATTCAGGATGTTTTGGTGTATTAAAAGAATACATGATGAAGGTATTCATATGCTATTACGGGGTAAAAAGGTTCTACATTATGTTTACCTCACTTATAAATGTTGGACTGTGAGTTTGGATAGAAGTATTTTGGATAGTTCTAGTTTGGATTATTTTGGATTGCCATAAAAGACAACCCGGAGGTCGGGCGGCAACCCGTCGCGTCCGGCAAGGCTGCGAGACTTGAACCCGCAACCGAAGGGCGACAAGGGTGTATCACCTACCACTATCCCAAGAAATGTCCTGGATTAAATAATGTAGTTTTTTTTAAAAGATCTGGCAGATGAATTATAAATTCGTTTATTTTGGAACCCTATATGAATAGTATAAATAGAATTTTTTTATGAGTGAAAGATGAGTTTGTGGTTGAAATTTATTAATGGATAAAACTCTAATTATAAATTAAGTATATCTCCTTATGATCTTAGCCAATCTCATAAATAAATTCCTCAACATTAATAAAAAGAACTTAGAACAAAAATGTTTCCCTAGATGGTACCTTAAATCATCAATAATTTATGGCTTTGGGATTGTTGGCCTTTTCATAGCCATGTTCTCTACCACTCTCCATCAGATAATTGATGGTTAGATTTCTCCTCCATATCCATATTTTCCTACATGGAACCCTAGTATGTGTTATTTTCGGTAATCTTTATAATTTTGACTCTTTATAGAGGCCTCGTTAATTCATTTTTCGATGTGGGATTTAAACTAAGATATTTTGAAATGTCAAAAATGTGTTATTCCAATACCCTATATTTTGTTGAACCGATGGTACTTCAAATCATCATAGATTGATGATTTTAAGGACCTCAATTTTATACTTGTTTGTGATTGATGACCTCAATCACTACCTATAAATATTTACATTTTTCCTCCAATTATATGTCTCTAATTGCCACCAATGTTCTCCTAATTGAGATCATAATTTAGTGGTGACCCTTTCATTTCTCTTTTCCTCATATTAAGAATAAATTTTAGTAACCCAATTTCCGATGTGGATTTTCCCACAAATATATTATCTATTTTCAACCTTTTATTTTCGAAGAACAATTTCAAATTGCGAGGACGCAATTTATTGAAGGAGGGGTGAATGTAACACCCCAAGATTTCATAGTGTGTTATTTCTTCAAAATAATTCAATAACGTGCACTACAAGCAACACCGAGTTCAATTGCACCATGACTTACCAAAAAAAGCCATTAAAAGAGGTCATGAATAGCATTAACTACATTTTTAACTTTATATAATCCTTATAATTTTATAATCCATATTATGAGTTTCTTAGTCATAATGCAAGAACAGATTCATTTTCAGTATTGCACTTTTATCAACTTTTGATAGTGAAACCTTTTTAAATACAATATTTTAAACTTTTTGACTAAATGGAGACATCAAAAAATTTAAAATGAAACATCCCAAGATTCCACGGTACGCTTTCCTTTGAATAAAACAGTAGCGTGTGTTGTACGCAACGTCGAGTTTTAACACACACCACAACCGATCAAACTAGCCGTTATGAATATTAATACCTACTTTTTGAAATTATATATATTTTATATTTGAAAATGGACTTCATTTTTGGATTCGGAATATCGAATTTAGCCTAAGGTGAAATTTTGGTACATTTCAGATAACTTTACTAAATTTTAATTAAAAACAACTTTTTTAATCAAAATAATTAATAGTGATAAATTATTAATTTGAGTTGTTTTAAAGTATATTTAGAATATATTTTTTCCGTTTAATATAATGTTGGTCATTGGACATAATTTTACAATTAAACCGAACATAAACAAGTGTCAATCTTTTGATAGTTTTTACCTCTTAAAAACAAGCTTTTTGTTTTGACAGCGGGAATTAATTTTAAATTAATTTCTGCCACTTATGTGTTTTGAATTTAGAAAAATGAATTCCATATTTGGAATCAGGATGTCCAAATTGTGTAAATAGGTAACTTTTATTTTTAGACATTTTGAATAATTACTGTGGTAAATATTTTATTTACCATGGTTAAGGGTAAATCCGGTAAATAAGGGTTAAAAAATAATATTATAATAATACAAAATTATCCTAAAACGTATCCTAACCTTATTGGTGGACACATACCCGACCATGAGCATCCTTGGGTCAATTTGGGGACCCCTTGGAGCCACTTGTATGTGGTAGGGACACTTTATATTAATAAAGTTAAAATAAAAATAAAAATGGCTTAAGCTTACATCTTTTAGAAGAACAATTGTTAAATAGGGTTATATAAGTTGGATTTTAGATTACAAATATTAATTAGAAAGTTAAAAAGATTTCCTACATAATGATATTTTATTTATAATTTTTAGACATTAAATAATTTATTTTATTTATGACACAATGATGATGCAGTAATTACTATAATAGTGAAAAATTAAAATAATTGATATTAAAAATACCCAAATAAATATAATATGAAACTTCTAATGAATTAAACTAATTTTCTTGGATAATATGATATATTAGGATTGATTTAATTGACTTTGTTTGAAGTAATAAATCTGTCATGAGTTTCACAAAAATCAACTATTGAATAGTGTCAAAATTGACATAAAAGAGTTCTTAAAACAAATATTATATTATTAATTGATATTAAATTCTTAAAAATCTAAGGTTCGGCCAAGAGACTTATATCATGATAGGTTCATCATTAATGTACCACTTGGGGGTCTCTTGGATGTATATAGTAAGTTTATTAACCATATTATATAAAAATACAAACAGACATTGTAAAAGTGAAACTAATTAACTTAGAGTTAATACTTAAAGATAAGGTTAATATAAGTCCCCAAACCTGTCTAATTTCTATTGGTTGAGTGGTTTTAGACCTATCACCACCTTAACCTTTGAATAATCAACTTTGGAGCCATTAGAAACCGAATTTAAATTTATTATAAATTAATATTTCTAGCTTTTCCAAAGGTGCCCCTCACCCCTCTTATAAAAGGGCACTCCTCCTTCTCATTTCTTCACACCTCTAAAGCCTTTTGGTTCGGCCAAACTCTGCCCAAATACTCTCCCAACATCCATCACTACAACCTAGATGCCTTAGTTTGATCAGAAAGCCAACCTAAGGAGCCCTTTTGATCAAATCAAAAGGAAGAACCCGAAGAAGAGGTAATGATTTCACCACCCTTTTCTAAGTTCATTTCTTCTTCCACTTCTTCTTCCTTTGTTCTTACCATTCTAAAATAATAACTCCAGTATCTCACATATACTGTGATGTTATTATAAGTATGGTAGAACCATATTCAGTATTCTATCAACCCTTTGAATAACATGTCACCATACGTGCGTACGTACGGCTTACCGTCTCCACGTCGTGGTGTAATTGTTATTCAATATAATATTATTTGGATGGGTATAATAATGATGTGTAACTCATGTAAATAATAAATATAACATGGTAATGATTCTGTATATATGATATACCATTAATTTATATATTATTTTAATATCAAAATAATGATATTGTCGCTTGTGCGTACGTACAGACTACCGTCTCCACGAACGCGATGAGATTCATTCTCCATCGTATCCATTCAAGTATAATTATCATTTGATGATTTAAAAATGATGTTTAAGGACTAGATATCATTCTGGATATTAATAATATACAACCTATCCTTTACAAACATGTCTTATGTAACAAAACATATAAAAGAAAACAAGTAAGTTAACACCCGAAACGACGATAATTCTAAGATATTATTACCAAATCAATGTTAAAAGATCATATATGATATCATATTAATATATATGATTCTTGTATAATTTAATAACAATTATTTAACCATTATGCAGGAGGTTAACCTACCCCCACAAAGGAAAAGTACAAGGTAAGGGTTATTTCACAATCTCTTCATTATCCGAGGTTGTTTATACGTAATAATCTACTGGGATATCTTTATCATCCACATCCATGTTTCTTAAAAATGTATTTCAAAACATTTTTACTATTTACAAGAATATGGGTTAAAGTAATTTATACCCTTGTTTGACTTTTTATAAGAGGTTTATAAAGGAATCTTTCCGTCGTTTTCAAAACAAGGTCCTTTTTAACCTTTTCGACAGAATTGAGGTAAGAATGTTTTTTTTTAACTTATACGGCGGGTGCGGTTATTTTACGCCATTATAAAATCTTCAAAGCTTTCCTTACAAGCTTATAAGAATATTTTCAAAGAAAATGTTTTATTTTATATGGATCTTAAATGATTTCAAAATAAAAGGAGATATTTTTTTAAAAAGAATTTTGATTTCATCTACGTCAACATCCTTTGATGGATTTTAAGATTATTTGAAGTTGATTTATTATGATACAAAACTTCTATATTGTATTGAAGGTTTTGTGATATGTTTGACTATGGATGTGCTATTTTTATACCATTCATAGTTTATGGTGAAATTATTGACATTTTGTATGCTAGTTTTAATACGAATGTTTATGTTATGTTTAAACCTTTTCATATGGGAATGCATTGGACTTAATAAGTGACGGGTGGAGCCCGCTATAGCTCCTCGATGCATCGGTAGGTCTCATGAGACAAACTAGTGTCTTGGCACAAGGCCTTGACAAAATCTTATTTGTAGTATTGGCACGAGGCCTTGCCTATGTGGTTATGATAGTCTGGCATTATGCATTCCAACATTATGAAAGTGGTTATTGATTTTTGCATGTGATTATTCGATTAGTAGAATATCCATGTGAATAAGTAAATGGCATTATTTCATTTTATTTATGCCATACCATGTTGAAAGTTCATGTTTGAAAGGCTTTTGTTTTAGTTATACATTGCCTTAAAAGTTTATTCTTATTTATGAAAGTTTCCGCTATTTTGTTATCCTTACTGGGCATTTGATCTCACCCCTTTTATATGTTTTATTTTTCCCAGGAAGTGAAGAAGTAAATTATGAATGACCTGCAGGGATATTATGTGGGGATATGAGTGTGGATTATGGAGACATTATGTTGTTGTAGTATTTTTTCATTTTATGATGTAATCTAAAACCTATGAATATATCTTGTGTTTCCAAGGATACTAAACCAATCGGTCTTTAGAGATTTGATCTTTCTTGTGATCATGCCAATGTTATGAATTAATGCACCGACTCTGGGTAACTGGGGTCGGGGCGTTATAGAAATGCCATGGGAAGCCTTCATATTGACTCCAAATCACTTGGGAGAGGTTCTTCTGACTTCAAGGAAAAGAAATCCTATTTTATTTATTCTCAGGGAAAAAACATCAATCTTAGAGGAAATAAAGTGTTGTATCCCCTTTTTTAGGATCTCATTTAAACCATGTGCATGGTTAGTTCTCACTGTTAAACAAAATGTGTGCTACCCGTGTGTTAGCTACTACCAAGGGAGACCCTCTCATGATCTCATCTCATAGACTCCCTAATCGTCTGCACATCGTGTTGAAGTCCCCTATATCAAATCCTCTCTTGTGAATATTTTATACTAGGATTTCCTCACAGGTTTGATAAACCGTGCACATCCCATGCGCCTGTCCTTTTGTCCCGAAATCTTAGTGAATGATCCCCAAACACTCCCAACATTCCCCCTTATACATTATATCATTAAAAAAGGGGTTATGTGCCAAAAACTGTGGGTACTACATATATAAAATTTATGATATAATTATTATCATTTAAATATAATATATCATTTATCTTCTTACCCTTCCACCCATTAAAAATTTGATAACATCACTCGTGTGTAAGTATGAAGTACCACCTCCATAAGGTCATGTGCTTATATTTTGTTGTATGAATTTAAAGAATGATTTTATTTATATATATATTGAATATATATGATATATTTATCATAATAAAAATTATATATATTATGTAACGATGAAAAATATTCAAGGACATAAACTACCCAACAAAAACCTATATCAAAATCAAATAAATTAACACTCAAAAAATGATGATTCATATAAATAATTATTGATTAATATTTTTGGAAATATTATAATTGGATAATATAATATATTATACATATTTATATAGTTCTATTGTATAATTATAATAAATTTAAATATATTATAAATGATATTAAATTCACTTATCAAGGAATTCAAGTTAGAGGTAAGGGTACTCGATTTAAATATTTTTTTCATTGACATATGATTGATGTTTTGAATCTTTGTATGGTTATGAGGTATATATACATCAAATTTTAAATTTTATATCATGAACTTTTATTAATGAATTTTATGCACAGTAATAATTAAAATTATTTTATCAATGAGTTTATGACAAAAAAAGTTACCAAAGTGCAAAGACTTAATTTCACAATCTCATCCATATTCAAGACAATTTATTTTTAGGGTTATATTGGAAAATTTATAAGATATTATTAACATAAAAATCATAATGATTCTTTATAATTGTTTATATCTATAAATTATAGGGTTTACTTATAGATTCCTTACTCTATATACTCAATAATACAAATAAATGTTTTTATTTTAAAACGACATTGTTTTAATATTATTTCAGGAATATTTTTCTTCTATATCAATATTTTATTTAAAAAATTAAATAAGGTATTTAATATTATCCAATTAATGGTTAAAATAAATTTTAGAAATTTCCAACTTTATAAAAAAATGCTCTAAATTATTCTTTTGGTCATTTTCTAAATGAGGCACTATTTAATAAAGGTGTGAATGGAATATTTTTTAAATGATTACTGCACAAATGGATCTTACCATCATATTGAATAATAATTACCATAATGTATCCATTAAAATTATCTACAGTTCATTCCAAAGAATAAAATATAACTAATATTTTTAAATTTTTTATATTTTAAAAAAGTGATTTATAAATGAAAATAGTATTTTGTTCTTGAAATATTGTTTTGAGCTTTAAAATTATTTATAATATTTGTTAAAATCCATTAATGGTCATATAATTTATTGAGGTTGTTATATAATGATATCATCCACTATATTTCATTGGATGGATTATGATCATTATTATTTGTAAAATTATTGATATTTTGAAAGCAAGTTCTTCTAATAATGATTGTTATTGATTATTAATCATTTTTGACTATTTTGTTTTTGTTTATTATTATAACAAATGAATAAGAATTATTATGGGATAGGTTAGTCAAGGAATTACATTTCCCCTTGTTGGATCAATATGTCTCATGAGAAAATGTTTTTGGGTATTTTTCATATGCCGTACCCATTTGTATAAGATGTTGTCAAATGAGGCATCAGTGGAATTTTTAAGATGTAATAAATTGTATATTCCATCATTATGAAATAAATTATTTATTTCCATGTAATTATTCTAATTTTTATTCTATCCATGTAAATTTTTATAGCTCATATTATTATTTACATGTTATTATTTGATCATAATTTATTCACACAATATTATTCAAGATTTATTTATTCTATAATCGATTTTATTGTACGAATTCTATTACTGAGAATCTAAGCTCACTAATTTTATTTTTTCCTTTCCCCTGTATGCTAACAAGTTTACTATGATTGATATTCAAGGATAATATAGATGGAATAGTAATGTTCTCAATGGAAATACTATGTTGTTTTTATATTTTCAAATGTAATGAGAGATTCATGTAATTATCTAGTATGTTGTGACTACTAAATTATCTAATCATGTTAGATGTCATTCTTTATAACTTGTAGTAATTTAATAAAGTAACCACTAAAAATGGATTACTATAGATGATGTTGGTACACACTGGATGAAAAGGAATATAAATATATATCATCAAGATGGTTTTTTATATGCTCATGAATCCTATAGATGAGTGGTTGATGCCAATGAACATCGTGTTTCTTGGTATTTCCAAGAGATGTTGGAATACCATGAATCTGTATTGAATATGAGAGCTGCTTTGTATGAAAACCTCAAAGGAGCTATTACTTGACTAGAATATTCATGATGTGATAAATTTGGAACATAAATTTGAGTTCATGGAGTTTTAGTAAATATTTATGTATTTTTCTTTCTGTTCTTATCATTTCAACGAGCTAATATTCCACTACCCTCTTCTACATTGAAACAAGGACCCAAAATCATGGAATTTCGAGATATGATTTCATCATAAGATCAAATGGTGGGTTAGTATATTTGATTTGATATCATGCATGAAGGTTTCCTACAAGGCAGTGGCCATCGAGAGTGTTCTAGAAGATGATAGTGTAGTATTATTACTTCTTGTCCATGACAGACCAGTGAATATGATTTTATGTAGAACTATAGAAGATTCTTCTAGTAGTAGGAGTTAAAAGGATGATCAGGGGAAGAAAGGTAGTCGAGAGATAGATCAGAACCATAATTCCTTTGTGGACATTGTTAGAGTGAATTAAACTATGTGCATTAATTGTAAGAAAAAAGATTGAATAATAGAAAAGGTTGAAAGAATCCACCTAGGGAGTGAAACCAATTTTTTAGGGATGTTCATCTTTAGAATATTTGATTAAGGGGTTCCCAAAAGAATTTTTGGGAGATAAGGTCAAGTTAGAGGCAGAGGACCTCATCAGAGGATGCATACACCCGATACTTAAAATTCTTATGGGAAAGTTCATAGTTTGTGGTAGGATAGGCTTTTAAAGTGGATTATACTCTAGGCAATGGCGGTGGGGGTACGTATATGGTTCAATATATGGTCATTGTTACCTATATTTTATCTAATAATTTGTTGGATATTGGTGATTCTCATTCATTTATCAATGCTCAAATGTTAGATGGTTTGTATTTATTGGATAGAATATCCTCGAATATACTTTCCCTCGATACACCCTTAGGTACTAAAGGAGGTCAACTTTAAAGAACTATATGGTTTCTTATAGTGATAACTAGATATTGGAATTTGTGAATTTTTTTATTTATAGATGACTATTTTAAATGAAATATTTGGGGTAGGATGACAGTTGAGCTATCAGTCACTCATCAACTACTGTTAGATACAAGTATCCATTACAACGCCTAAGGGGAAAAAGTTTTTAATGACCAGTGAGTTGAACATGGGAGCTAGTAGAGTGAGCCAAAATTTTAGTCATATTAGAGCTCATATAGTGAAATTGTTCGGCTTCTCTATTTTTTTTAATAGAGTTATCCCCATAATATATTCGTTAGATGTAAATCATTATTAGGATTTCAACCAGAATAATATTTAGGTATATGTTCTAATAGAGTGGTTCATTTTAAACGAGAACTCTTTATAGGGGTAAATACTATAGAAAGTTTTCATTAAAATATGGAATCAGTGGTATTAAAGAAACATATTTACATGGAATAAAATGGATTTACAAGAATAAGAAAATATCACTACAGTAATAAAGGATTTTCTACAAAAGTAATGGTACTTTAGAAATATATTTTTATTATATGAAGCTAAACTAGGTTATGGTGATGAAAAAGTACTTTTTCCTAGGATCGATGATATTTTTCTTCACTTATAAAGAGAACATTGTTTTTCCAAGATAGACCAAGGATTTGACTACTATTAACTTCTTGTTTAGGATGAATACATACCAAATAAAATTTTTTAGGATCTGTTATGGTATATATATGTTCTTTTTAATTTCATTTAATCTAAAAAATCCTCAATGATTTTTTATTTACCTCCAGATCAATATATTTCACTTATATCATGAGTAACTCTCCATGGTGTTTTTGATTAAATCGACATCTATTTTTAGACCTAATATTAAAATTATAGTAATAGAAAGAGAGCATTGAGTAAAATTAAAGACCATGAAATTTATGAAAATATTTATAAGTATAAATTTTGGATTAAGTGGGTTTTATTTCTAAGTCTCTTAGTGTTGGAATCTAGAATTATTGTGGACCCAAAAGAAAGTAGAGGTAATAATGTCTTCATACCACCTAATAAATTTGTTCAAGATTAACAGAATAATTATGCTAGTTGGGTAATATGAAAGTTTCATCTAGGAATTCCAATGCTTAGTAATTCCAATAACATATATTACCAAGGAAATGGTAAACATCGAGTGGTCCGATCATTATATGGATTCATTTCTAAAGTTGAACAAGAGGCTGATGATGGATCTAGTGCTGAATTTTCAAAACCTATGATTGATTATGTTGTCTATTTTTATTCCTCATGTGTTGGATTAGAATCACCATTGATTCAAAAATATCATGTAGTAGATTTAGATTCTCATCTACTAGGACCTTGTGTGAGGAATTAGCCTCCCAATGATCTGGAGTGAGTAGATATGGTCCATTCATGGAAGTTATGAGGACATTATATCTTCGTGGAGAGGTTCTTTATTTTTGGAAACCATAATATCCATTAATATAAGTTCTTTTAGTGGGACAATAATTCAGGTCAGAGGAACTGGATGTATTATTTGGAGAAAATTGACTTCGAGAGGATTTTTGAACCATGTAAGGGTATGTTCAGTGTTGAAGCATTGAGTAGGAAGATGTACGATTCCCAAATTTATAGAAAGTATCCTTTATAAGATGAATGATGTCTGATGGGTTTTTAGTTGATTACTGGATGGATGTGACTAAGGAGTGAGGGGAAGTGACATGTGGACACTTAGTTATCACCTCTTTTTTAGTATACTAGTTGAAAACCACAAATTTGTTAGATTCATAATTTTTGATAATGTGATAATGTTTGGTTGCTGAAGATCCAATATCAGGTTTGTCCTTAAATAATGAACCAGTGATTTATATACATGGGAAGGTTATATTTCATTATTTTTCCAAGGAATATATTATAATAGACTCTCTTTCCTCATTGTGGATAGTGAAATTTGGGACAATGAATATGTATCTTGACATAAAAATAATTTTCTTATGTCCATGTACGAAGAGGGATTTACCAGTTTTTTCTAATAATTGCATACAATCTAGAGAATAAAGTCTGTGAATCAATATCCTAGTTGTTTACACCAACCACATAATGATCATATTTTAAAATTGTAATATGTCATGATGTTTTTTGTGATAGGGTTTCTGAGGACCCTAAGGAATCTAGATGTTTTATGGGTGATAGTGGATTGGCTGACTAAGGTGGAAAATTTATTTCTAATCTGAGGAACCATTTCCAAGGATGAATTTAGAAGTTATATTTACATGATATTTTTTTCATACATAGATTTCCCTATAAAATATTGTTTTATAGTGATGAAAATATTAAATCAGAATTTAGGAAGGGTTGTCAAAAGTTTTTGGGGACTCAGAGGAGGTTTACCATGAACTATCACCCACAGACAGAGGGATAGTCTGATTGGAATATCTTGATTCCTTAGAATATTAGTTGATCTTGTGTCCTAGACATTAGATGATCATGAGATTCACATATATCAAAAGAATATATTGATATATAACCACAATTATCATGTTTATAACCAAATTTCACTCTATGAGGCTCTCTTTATTCAAAATTATTTATCACCATTATAATGGTATGTGGTAAGTTAGGTAGTTGATGGGGACCAGTATTGTTATAGGAGACTACGGATAATGTGAAACTGGTTTGGAAGTGGTAGTTCGCTGCATATAGTATACAAAGATCGTATGTCAATCATAGGAGGATAATATTGTAGTTTATAGTGGGTGACCATGATTTCATTTGGGGAACTCTAATGAATGGGAAGCAATGACCTCAAAAGAGTGGAATGTAGACTCGAAGGTTTGGTGGATCATTTGAGAACATATATTGTTTAGGGAATATGAGTTACTAATTGGATATTTCTTAGAATTACCAAGGTATTCATTATGTATAACATGTATATTATTTTTTTGTGAACATGCCTAATATTGTGTATGTTATAGAAAGTGATGATGTTGAGTTGGAACCAGAAACAACTTTCATTGAGCACTCAATGAGGTTTACAAGCCCGAGAATGAATTTTTAATTTGGAATATAGTTCCATTAATATGGATATAATAGAGAAAGTAATTTTACAAAGTGGTCTTGGAAGTGGAAGTATGATGTTTGGGTGTAATGGGGTTGAGTTATTCAAGTTCAAATCTAGAGATTATTCGTGACGATGTTATTATCTTAGAGGGGGAGATCTTTAACTCTCATATTTTTTTGTAGTAATGTAAATATATTGATCAGATTGTCTTAAGTGAGGGTTTTGAACCATGATATGGTTGAATTGTGAGTTTGAGTGGTGTTAGAGGTGTTCAGGAGTATAAAAGTGGGTATTGGAAGGATTCTATCTAGATTAGTAAACAACACTCTAGAGTGATTACTATGGTGGTCCCTAGTGTTCCTAGATATAAAAATGACAAGGGGAAAATGGTTGGCCATGTTGTGGTTAATCTATTGTGATCAGGCATGGTTCTTATTTTTCATGGATTTGGTGGACCCACATACCTATTTTGGAGGGAATTTTGAGTGTAAAATGGCCTTCTTTGTAGGGAAACTTCATAGGTTAATCCATTTCAGGTTGTAGATTCTAGCACATAATAGATAAGTCTAGGACATAGTGTAAGGTATGGTGGTGGTCATGCTTTATTTTGAATTGAAAAAAATAACTAAATTTATTCTCATATCTTGAAAGTGTTTAATGTAAAAATGGATGTGTCTTTAATATAGGTATTTAATGCATTTATATGTTATTGTTTACCTTTATTAATTGATAGAAACTCCTATCCTTGGTGATTATTCAGAATTCTATATGATTTTTAGACGCATGTAAAACCTATTTTCTGATCATCTTCAATCTTCATCTAATAATATTTTTCCATTTTTAGCATAATTCTTCCAATCCTATGGCCAATCTAAGGCCTTATTTCATCATTTATTATTGGTACTTATGATTTTAGGAGATTCAATTAATAACTATAGTGTGTCTTTCTAGTTTGGGAGAAATTTATTTCATTCCTTCTTAAATGATCATGGAATGAGGCCATTCTCAATTATTCAGAATCATAGGATCCTTTAATATCTTCACATGTTATATCCATGAGTGTTGAAGTTTTTATTCATTCAACAGAACTCTAGGTCTACTATTTAAATCACTGAATGTTGGGTATTCATTTATTCTACCTTTGTCTTATTTTTCCTCTCCACCTTACTCATGGAACCTTTTTATATTGGATTTGTACCAATTCTAGGAGTTCTTATCATGAAATCTGATTCGAGTTGGTTTGAAATGTGGTTCTATTTATGATTCTCTTGAAAATTTGTGATGTTTATGTGGATATCCTTTAGTTTGGAATCTCTTTACCGTATATGGATTAGTATATGATATTGTCATGATTTATTGTTTTTATTGAAACCCATGATTGATATGTGTTTTCATACAGGTGATGGAGTGACACTTAAGAACCTTATTAAAATGTGATCATATGATTTGTGTGTAGAGTTTTTAAATCCTTCTTTATATGTTATCATATGATTTGTGAGTATCCTCTTGAGAACTATTCTTGATATGCCTCATTTCATTCTTCCATGATAGATATAGTTTCTGGTATTTCATAGCCTATAGAGCCTTTCGTTAGGTATCAAGACAAGAAGGATTCTCAACAATGGATAGATGGACCTTAGGATGGTAGTATGATGATATATCAAAGGATAGGGTTTTTGTATCATTTCATTATATGAGGGGGATCATGGAAATGTTCTTTGATATGGGTTTTGACCATATATAAGAGTGAAGAATCCTTTTATTAAAGGATGATATATGATAATTCCATGAAGGGGTGATGTGTGTGTCTATATACATCATGAAAGTTATGTGATTCTAACCATTATCAAAAGATTAAAACCACCATCTAGGTGGAAAGGTGCCTCTCCTGTTAAAAACCACCATTAGGATAGGGTATTTGGAATTTATCTAATAGAAGAACATTCAGACAAGAATTATAGGTGTAGGGTTCCAACCAATGGTAGTGCTTGTGTAACATATTGTGACATGACATAAAATACATATACATCCTTATCGGCTTCATGTCGAAGTAGGTAGGGTTTTGGTTTGTGGGGGATTGGTTATGACATGATGATTCAGAGACTATGTGGTTGTATGTTTACTTATGAAGTTATCATTCATCATGACATACACTATTATGTATTCACATGTACTTTTGTTAAGGATGAATTTGTAGGGTCCTTTTGGGTTTCATTACTCATACCCTACATGGGAATCCTGATGTATGTGCATATTTCATGATCAGGTATTTTGGAAAGGGAAAGGTCATAGTTACAGGGAGTTAGGAGATAGAGTATGGTGATCAGATGTGGTACCAGGATGGACATAAAATTGAGGGTAATTTATTTTACTCACGTTCATGACATTATTCTACTCATGTTTTAGCTACCACTTTCAGTTTATTAATTTATTAAATTATATTCTTTGAGATATAGTTCATTCAATTTTTATAGGATTATTTTTTTATTCTGAGTTATATTTTATTTCTAATCATTATTTATACTAATTGTATTGAATCTCAAATAATATATTTTATAATCTCATTACTATTCATAAACCACTTTTTTTCCTAGCGGCATGCATGTGGATATATGGAACTCTAGATAAATTAAATACTCTCATTACTAGTCATAAATTTTTTCATTATCTTTGAATTTAATCTCCTTAAATGAATGACTCTATAAAGTTTACATCTTCACGAAAATATCATATTCAACTAAACTAATTTACATGAAATCAAGTGGAAGCTCAGAAAAGTTCCTTTCTTCAAGCTCCAACACATTTATATTATATAATGCCTCAATTATTATTTATATATTATTCACAATCTCACCATACTTTGACTCTTCACCAATCAACAAATCTATTTAACAACATCAATTATATATAATGGAAATATAAATAAATTTTTTCAATGGGGTAAATCATAAAATCATCAAAGTTGTTTTGAATTTATTGTATCTTTCCCTCCTTGGTAATATTTTATCCTTCAAAAGTATTAGAAAGCATAACCTATATATCCTTTATATAGGTGATTTTTTAAGGACCCAAGATATTAGTATTAAATTATGTTTAAATAAATACTATGTTTTATATCTTTCTTCACACACAATACTAAACTAAAATTAAACTATAAAAAATTCATATAAAATTATTAAATATTACCTTTGTAATATATTAATTAAATAATAATGTATAAATAAAAGTAATTAAACTATGAAAACTATGTATAAAGGATATGTGATGGCATTGAGAAGCAATAATATTCCTTATGAAGCTCATGTATCCTGGCATGGAAAGGAGACAAAATCAATAGGGAATTCCTTATACTAAGACCAAGTTAAACTTCAATAATTAAGATACAATTTGTGTTGTATATAAGAGAAGTTCAAGATTTGGGAAATTTCCATGAGATTAATGCTAGTAGAATGAGCAACTATGACTACCACCAGAGCTTTTCTTATGCTTAGATCTTATATGGAGATCGGGAGCAGTTGTTTTACTAGAAATTATGATGCTAAAAACTAGTAATTATTATATTAATAGGTTATTTATTAAATTTATTTTAAAAACTTATCATAATGAAATTTAATTAAGAATTTGTTTTATTAACTTCTACATTGATAAAATTTAAAAAACCTGAGAAAGTATTTTTTTTTCTTCTAAAATTGGATTTTTATGTTATACATTTAAAGAAAATATATATATTATAGATGATACATATATTTTTTTGAATAATATTTTAACACCAATTTAATTATTAATTTATATGGATCAAAAATAAGTATTTTTAAAATTTTTTAAAAGTTATTTTCCTATGAAAAAAGTTTTCATTACATTCTTATGTTTTTATTTAAAAGTGAAATTTTAGAATTTTAGTTTAACCAAATTAAATTTTTATTTGGATTTATTGTTATATAATTTTTATCCTAAAAATGTTTTATTGTTTTTTATAAAATAATTCATATTTAGGAGAATAGTGAAAATATAGTTTTTACTAAAACCATAGCCTTTATGCCTGTGTAAAGAAGTAATTTTAACTGAAAATGATATAATTTTTTTCATAATCAATAATTTATTAAATTTGAGAAATTATGCATTCAAAAATAAATTTTTGATTTACAAATCTCATCATTCTCCATTTGTAAATTAAGTAATTTATTTCTAATAAAAGACTATTTTTAGTCATTTTCATTTAAATAAGTTCTCATAAAGTAAAATTAGGATTTGGATTTATTTAAAATTAAAATTAATCCCCTTTTTTAAATTATAAACCAATTAATATAATTAATAGAAACAATATTTATATTTTTTTCCTAAATAATCCATTTATGCTTAAAAATACACTTTTTCCTAAATATGGGGTTTTATGCATTAAAGTACTAATGAAAAAATTAAATTTTATTAAAATTATAAATATTAATTAAAAAAATTTGTTTTAAATTTTTTATTATGTGGTCTGAATTATCTAATATGGATAATTTATTTTTAGTCAATAAATTTAAATAACTATGGTGAAAATTAATCACCAAGGTTAAAATAGAAAACACTAAAAGTGAAAAATTTATGAGTAAAAGGATGAAAAAGTTGTTTTAAACATGCTTTAAGATAAGTTATTTTGGGATTATAAACCATAACACATACCCAACTCTATTATTTTCTTCATTTTCTCAAATCTCCTTTCGAAATATGTGGTCACTTTATATTAAGTAGTTATATTTAAAAAACGTTTTTCCTTTCACCAATAAAAGGATCTCACCTCCAACTCATTAATCCACTCATTAGGATGAAATAACTCAGAAAAAAATATTCCCTAGTATCTCCTCTATTCTATCCTAACGTCCTACAATCACTTTTACTTCCAAAATTCAAATCTACAGAGCCGTAAGTTCTTACCCATGGGAGTATATCCAAAGGGAGAAGAAATGTACTCAATCGAGCTCTCTAAATAGTCATATTATTATACCCCCACAAACATATTCTATCCAATAAATTTATAATACATAATAATTATAAGATAATAAAATTTTATTATAGTAATGGAATATTCATTTTCATCCTTTAGCTAAAACTACTCAATAAATGAACCAGTCAGCAAGAGTACGTGCAGACTACAACTTCTATGAGAGGCATGCTTGATTTTTCATCACTACCTTACATGAATGGTTTTAAAATTATAGTAAATATATAAATATATTATTTATAAAATTAATATGATTCTAAAACTATAAAATCGTCTGCATCTTCCTACTACTATATGGGAAATGAATGTGTCACCCATGCATACGTGTGGTCTACAACCTCCATGAATGTGGTGTCTTTCATTCTAAATCTAGTATTTTATTATTTATGAAAAATATATTAAAATATTATTCAAAATATTAAAAAATAAAAAAAATATAATTATTCACCTATTATAATGACATTATTCTAAAATAATCACCTTCTTCTCTATGCACACCCATATGTAATAGCTTGTTCTTTTTTTGGTCAGTTTAACAAACTAATTGAATAGGGCTATAAATTTATATCATTGAAAAATATATAACATAAATAATATTTTTATTATTAATTAATTAGAAATAATGTATTATTAATTTTATTAATATGTTTCAGTACCATTTATCATATTATTATGGTACTACCATTATGTTTGTTAAAAATTAAAGAATTATGCTCCCCACCCACATTGTCTTCACGAATCATATCTAAAATTCATATAAATTGAAATTATAAAATTATACATATTTAAAAAAACTTTTATTAAATTTTATATAATTTTATTCTAATTATGGAAAATTAATCTATAAACAATATTACACAACTTCATTTCCAAACTAATACAAATCTAAGAATCAATATTAATACCATTTAATGAAAAAAGTAAAATATAACTATTAGATTTATAATCAGTTAATATAACAGATAATTATTTTATATAACTGATTTGAGTAATGTTATGAAATAGGTGGTGAATATTATTTTTTCTGTGATATAATAATAAAGAGTGTGTTTAAATAACTGAAAAAAAGTAATGATTTCTGTTAACTCGATTTCAATTCCCTATGTTATGATTGTTCTTTTTGAATTTTATTCCTAATAGTTTGGTATTTTTGTACCTATGATTGTGTTATAATTTATTTTATATTTATTTTTCTATTTATTTATATTTATTTCTTATAAAATTCATTTAATATTATTCTTCCATCAAAATATGATGTTTGTAAGGGATTTTTATAACTCAAATTTCATTCAATGCGATATAATTTACAAGAATTAAATTATTACATCCATTCTTGGTTACTTCCATCGTAAGAATTTATGTTATATTTTTTCATTCTCTATTGGAAAAATAAATTTGTAATTTAGATATTCCTCATTATTGAATTTATTTTCCATAAATGTATATCATTGTTAAGAATAATTCTCAATCTCTTTAACGAGGAATTTTTTCCCTCTCAAAGTTATCCTTTCTCACCAATATTATCATTTCTATTTGAATCCTAAATATGAATTATCTAATGTGACCTTAATTTTTAAATTATCATTTTTTGAAATTATTTTTTTATTATCCCCTATTATATTGTGCGATTTTAGTAATGGGTTTTTAGAATATAAAAAGGTATTTCCTTCCATGATCATTGTTTTATCATTTATAACACATTTACCTTATGAAACATTTATATTTTTTGCAAGGAATTACAATTGGTATTCTATTTGAGGTTTTTATAATAATTTCTTTTCCTTGTATCCACTTCTTGAATTATCTTTTAAAGAGACTTGTGAATTTTTCTTTTTATAGTATTTTAATTTTTTTAAAAATAATTTTTAGAATTTGAATTTTTTCCTAATTATGTTAAAAAGAATTTACATAGATGGGAGTTTTTATTCATGTACTACCATATAAATAATATAAAAATATTTTAATTTCATGGGAATAAACACTCTTATATCCATTAAATTTTGTTTCTCAATAATCCACCAAGTATAACAATTCTTTTTAATTGAATGTATTCTTATATGAATACACTTTTTCAATTATTTATTTGAATATAATTCAACTACATACCCCTAAATTGATCAATTTTTTAAAAATATTGAATTAAAAAAATAACATTATATTATTGGGTGTTAGTTTGATGGATTATTATATCAAAAAATATTCTATTTATTGATTGGGTAATTATTAGAAATAACATCATTTTTCATTATTCATTTTTATTTCTATTCAATGAAAATAAGTACAAATGGACATGAAAAAGGGTATTGTGGGGTTTTAATGTACTATAAGCCAAGGGAATTCACTCTGATCAAATTGACCCCCTCTGGTTTAAATTGAGAAATATTGGAGAATATAGTAACACTAATGCCTTGGACTGCCAGAGAAGCTTGATGATCTGCAACTTGATTTCCCTCCCTCTAGGTGTGGGTCACTTTTGTACTATTGTTGAGGAATGCTTTGAATTTACTTATGATGTAACATATCGACCAAGTAGTTCCACCTATTCTATGAAAGAAATTATGAAGAATCATGGAGTAAGTATCCACTTGAGAGAGGCAATTATTCTCTTGGATGCAAAGCTTGATCCCCAAAAGAACCGCCTTGTCCTCAGATATATGGGAGTTACCATTTCCAAAATGAGCAGAAAAAGTAAGAACAAAACACCCCCTATAGTCCCTGATGATACCTCCTCTGCTCATTTTACCCGAAATACATGTGTCATCTGTGTTCATCTTGAGACCATCATTAGGATCCATCCACCTCACCTGTCTACCTTGCAACCAGGGGGAGAGATGATGCACCATAGGGGAGGGGCCATGGAGAACCTATAGGAATGGTGTGTCCATCCAATTACTAAATAGAGTCACCATGTCTGCCAACATGATCCCTGTCTTCGAGATAATGAATCTTCCTATGGAGTTAACCCCCCCGTATCTGGCCAGATTTCTTTCCTACTATAGGCACCAGCAGCTAGCGTTAAGGATCATGGATCTCACCATTATTTTCAGGCATGCGTCTATATTCCCCTGAAACCATATAACAGGAAATTAAGTATCATGTTTACCCCTAGAAGAGTACATAGTGAAACCCCCGAGAATCTTTATACTTCATGGGCTAATTCCCCTTCAAAAAACAAGTGGTAGAGCTCCCCTCCTGCCTGACCATGCAACAGTGGCATCCAGAAGCCATGAAAAATCCAATCTTCATAATATGATCATCTCTCGATATTGATGAAATATTGGAAATATCATTAAATTTAATTTCTATACATATTTTCAGTGTTTACTAAGGAATGCTGGTTATAGATTTTATAGGTTAATACTTGAATTATATGTTGATTCCATTGGGATTAATTTGTGATTTTTGGGGCATGTAATTATATAGCCCTCAGAATGGATCATTTTGTCAGATGATACAAACCATGTTAAGTATTTGATGTATGTATTCCCATTTATATATAGGTTTACCAGTTTCAGTCTTGAAATAAATTTGATGTATTATCACAAGGCCTTAAATATATTTTATTGCTTGGAAGAAGTCCTTTGAAATTTTTTATTTATTCATTATATCAATATGAAACTACTTATTTCCATATATGGGATTATTTATACTGTTATATATCATAAATGGATTTATTAAAACTCAAGTGGTAATTTATATGGAATTATTTGATTGTCATTTAATCCATGAGATATTATTCATTCCATGTTTATTAAGTTGTAGATCTTGTTAAGAACTTACCTTACAAAGTGTTTGATCTCAGCGTTCTTATGCTTCTATTTATCTTGGTTGTGATGAAAAGTATTACACATGATATGTATAGAAGAATATAAAATGTATAGAATTTATGGGAGATGTTGAAGATTTCTTTTTGATTAACTAGTTTCTACTGTAGTTAAAAAATTGTGCATTTATGAGAAAGGAATTGGATATATTAGTTTAAGATGTTCCCTAATTATATGAAAATCTAAACCTAAAATGTTTTCATAATGTATGTAATAAAAAAATTTAAATAAATCTAGTAATTTTTTGATAGTTTGGTATGTGCTACTACAAAAACTCATTTAATAAATATAGATTTGATTTTATAATTCTCCAGAAAATGAATTTTGTGCAATTTCACCAATTCTATGAAAATATTTTCTATCTCATTCATATAAAACTCTTAATGGTAATGTATTTGAATCCCTTGCACTACAATGGAGAAAACATCATTTATAGAAGATCACATATTAGATCTCACATAGGTTTTCTCGATTTGATAATTGCAATCACTATATAGTGAAACTTATTTTACATTAAAATCATTCTCCATACAAAATTTCAACATGAGATAGATTCACCAACAATTAGTATTTCAACATTTATACATTTTGTTTCAACCATATGTCCTTAATACCCTATCATGGATTATGAATTATGGTACCCAAGTTTTCTTTATCAAAATGAGTTTGACCTTATTTTTAAAAAATAAAACAATATCCTATCAAACCCAATAGGTCATCATACTATAAAAAATGATAATAAAACCAAAAAATTAACCCATAATCCATAAAATCTAGTTATGAAAATTAAATATGGAATCATTATGATTTTATATGTTCTACCCAAAACAGATACATCCATGATGTATACACTAACATTGTATCAATGTACCAAGGAAATAACTAGTTTATTATCATTATTACAATGTTTTGGTTCATATCAATATTAATAAAAATGGTTACTATTAACTTCTATGAACTCACTCATTTCTTCAATATGATTCACAAATAAATGATGAAACACAAGTCATTCAAAATGAATATAAAATAGAAATTCCAATAAAACCAAAACAATAGGGTGTTCCTTTTCATCATCATCTTCAAGATCAATTATAGATATTAAAAAATATTCAACCTCTTTACAAAAAATATCAAAAAAAATTAATTTTTTCAAAATTTATCTCTATATTTTATGTATTGTGTGTGATATCACCCAAAATACTATAATATTACTTCATGTAACTTTTAGACCCATCATAAAATATTATACCTCTTTCTACCCAATGTTCCTCCACTTTTTTGTCCCCTAATAATTTCCTCCAATGTAAAACTATGTTGATAATTTTATATGAAAATATTATAATATTTTAAAATATGGAAATTTTGAGACATATATATAATCCAACTAATTATTGTGTAATAGGAATCATAGTATATAAAAATTGTTCATTTAACAAATCCCTACAAATAACATATCTATGAATAATTTCATAAAATTTTGAAATCATGGAATATATATTATGGATATTTCCTATAAAAATTATTTATGGTGTAAGGAAAATCCTAATGACACGTACCTCCATTTTTCATCAAACTACAACCTCTTGTTGTGAATTAAAATTTTAACTATAATCTATAACCCCAAACACACTTCATGAATTTATTCCCTTCATAACTAATGGGATTATGTTTGTGTTAGATAACATATTTTTACAAAAAAATAAATTCTTAGAACATAAAATTTTAACATGTTTATTATTTATAAAAATACAACATTGATCAACCTTCATATCTCTCCAATAATCATAGAATTATATTAACATATTTTGGTATTCTTTACATTCAAATCCAAAAACTACTTCACTACAAATTCTAATTGTGGTGTGAAAATCTAGAACAGAAAATCCAAAATTGAATCACCTACACTATTTATATCCTTTTATGTAATTCATTTTTGTGTGATAATTTTTAATCATGGTACCTTATTTAGCTCATTACTCAATGAAAATATCCCAAAAAAATTACTTTCTAACCACACAATTGTACGATGATTTTAACATCAATCCCATGTTTTCTCAAATTCTCCCTGAAAATTAACCAAAAAATCTTCCACACTTCACAAATTAAAAAATCCATATACTATAACTTATTTCCAAAAATCACAGCCCATATTTTCAATACATCAACAAACTAGATTTTTTACCAATCACTCTCTTTTTGAATAACATAGAATCTTGTAACAATTATGGGTTATGAGTCATGATTTAGTATATGGTATTGTTAGTATGATAAGGATGGTAATTAGGTAGGTGTTACACAAATGGTAATTGAATAGGCATATAGTTACATAAGGTGAGAGGAATAATGGATCGATGATTTAATTGTATGCAAATAGTGATGTTATGGAATGTTTGGTTAGTGGATCTATGATATTTTAAATTTTAAATTTTTTCTATATATATAATGAATATATTATTTTTAATGGATGGGGTCTATTTCCATATAATATAAATGGAGGTACTAGTTTTTTTAGTGATGTGGTGTATTGGAATTCATTCTGGAAATCCTATAGATTTATTATACTCACCCCCAGTATATAAATCTTAGTAAACATATAGATGATTTTAAGATCTAGATTTAGGTTGGTGGGCATGTTACTTTTTACTATTATATTGAGTAGAATAGTTATATTAGTATAAACTATTGGGATATGCTATAACTATTGTTTTTTGGGTTATTGGAACATTTATTATATTATTACCAGGATACTGTTTTCAATTCCTATTTTATATATTTAATTATATGAATTATAGTTATATATCCAAAACATAGAACTGTATAGGGAATATATTCCTGAGTGTTTTGGGCGGGTGTATCATTTTATATGTTATGTTATAGTGTTTTATATGTTATTATTGATCCTTTGGAGGCTGAAATGTGTAACAATTGAAAACATTCCCTAAGAAAAAACTATGGTTTACCAATGAATATTTTCTTATGTTTTACAATAAAATCATATAAATGGAATTTTACATTTCATTAAATACCATTAAATAATATTTCCTATAATATCTACAAATAATATAGGGAGATAATAAAAATTAACAATGAACACTCTTATGTAAATTTCATAAGCTTCAATTAACTAATGAAGATCCCTTGTTCTATAAAAATATTTAAAAGAAGTAAAAATGTTTGGACTATATTAGAAATTATCAATGAAATTATATAACCTTTATAAGTGAATTAGTGAATGATGAAGTATTATAATGGTGGTGTATATATAGTGTGTAATAGGAAATGTGACTATTATTATCTAAATGTTACTTGACTATTGATCAATATGATCATTAGTTAATATAAAAATTTATTTATATGATTTTTGGGAATTAAGACCACTGTATTTTTTTATTTTTTGAGAGATGATGAGCGATAATTGATGAAGAAGGGGGAATCGTGGTCTCAACCAGTAAGATCATGTCTTTTGATGATCATTTTTCAGAACACGGGGGAAAGTAGTTCCACTGGGGGTTTGCATTTACAAAGTCCAATAAGAGATTAAACAATTAAGGCACAAGGAAATTTGTCTATGGGATATGTTCAAGTTATTAAATATCCACACTAGATCATTGTTAGCTAAGACACCCCATAAAAGTACCACCTTCACACACCTTACCCTTAGAACATGTGTTAGGGTAATAAGGGGCTTTGTATCTAGATCATAGTATTATAAATATTTAATTTTCTTCTTATAAATGAAGTAAATTTATTCAATTCTATAATATTGTTATTTTATCTAAAAAAACACATATAAAAAAATGAATATGATTAATTGATTTTTTGACAAAAAAAAACATATTTTTATTTTACAAAAATATATAATTAAAATAAACTTATCTGATAAATTAATATATTTTTTAAAAAATATGTTCTCATTAAATAGTCTTATAAAAAAATTATACTTTAAATATAAATGATAATGTAATTTTATAATTTTCTCGGGAAATTTTAAAAGGGTTATAAGGTTGATTATTTCATAAAAATTGTTTTTTAATAATTATTGTCATAAAATGTTAAAAATATAATATTTGGAAAATTCTTTATATAAAATAATTATATTATTTTAAATCAACACATTGAAATTATACTAGTATTAAATATTTATAATTTTTAAAATACCATATTTTTTAGTGAATAGTAGAAATACATTTCTATGTTATTGGTAGGTTTTATGAATTCATAAATATATAACAATGATGTAATAATTAATAACACAGAATCCTTAATCAAGTACAAGTAATTTTATTAATATATTCTATTTTTATGAATTAATATCAATTTCAAAACCTATAAATTACATTCTAAATTCTCAAATTGAAATAAGGCTTTTAGAAACATTCTTTGGTAAAAATATAATTTTTAGATGAAAAAAGTAATATAAAAAAATTGAAATTCGTTTCTGAAAAATTTACATGTAAAAAACACCATCTTAATTTCATAAACCATGACCCAAAAACTTAGGTATGATAGTGGGTTTTTATTTTCAACAAAATTAATATTTAATGACTATATTTAGAAATTAATTACAATCCTCCCACATTTTCTATAAATATCCACATATCCACCCAATTTTATTCATTAAAAATTATTAATGAAAAGTTTCTACTCATTTTCCTCTTTAGAGACATTCAATTGGATTTATTGGGTTCCACGGAACTCACCACAACCTATAAGAAGTTATCTCACAATATAATGGATTCTCATAAAATTATTTTTATACCATGAAATTCGTTTATAGATAGTCTTATGATTTCAAAAATTATTATATTCTCCTAAAATAATGATTATTCCATTATTTCCAATTTTTTTATATCAATCAGAGACTTACATTCTCTCTTATTAATTTTTTTGAATAAACTAATTTATATACCTTTTATACTTCCTAAATCATTCCTTGATTTCCCATTTGTTCAATTTATGTCATGAATATCCAACAAAAATTTCATTCAAGGGTATTCATATATATTTCACTATATTTCATTAACAGGGTATCACTATCTATGAACCCTATTCCCATTCTCAAGGCTTAAAAATGATGAAAATTTAATTTATTAAACTATTTTTTACTAAATAATTTCATATTAAAAAAATTATTTATTCTCTATGGATTGATGATTAAATTATTTATTATGATAAATGATCTATCTGGAACACATTAATTAATAAATATGTTGTTTCCCAAAAATATGTCTATTGTATTTTTTAAACAAATAATCTCTATAGATTAGATATTTTTTATATCGTTATTGAATAAAATTTTTAATATGTTTCATGAAACCTTTTTATTGAGCCTTAGTAATATGAGTTTTAGTGTCTCTTTTTTGTGTTTCATCCAATTTCCATCCAAGGTTTCTTAAAATTATTATTATGGTCTAATGATATTCCTCATGTCTTTCCAGATGATTTAAAAATTTTTATCTCTCATATTCCATATCTATTGTTTATACCATACTAGGCTTTGTGCTGAACATTTTCTATTGATATAGGTATTTAGAAAAATAATTCTAGTGAGGTGAATTGGAGTAAAATATAAAATGAGTCCTTCAAGAGTATAAAAAAAGGTTATGTTTTTGTTTTCATTATTTAAACATGTATTATGTTCCTAACTTCCAAGAAAAAAGACCAAAAAAGGTACTTAAAGGATATTAATTTTATATTTTTATGTGAAATTAAGATAATAAACATTAATTAAAGTTTTTGGTATCTATAGACATCATTAAAATAATGTTTTAGTTATTTTTAGAAATTATGAGTACCAAAAATTACTAAAAACCCTAAGGACAAGACAACATATATTAAATCCTCTAAAATTTTCATAAACACTAATGTGATTTATTTTTATATAATGAAATATATGCCTTGATAATACAAGTGGATGGGGTTCTAGAACAAATATATTGAGCAGTAATAACATTTAAAAGACTCTTTGGGTGTTAAATAGACATGTACTGTTTGTACGATAATGAGACATTGCTACACACCTAGGGTGAAACTTATAGGGAATATTATTTGGTTAATAATATGATTTTTAAAAACAATTATGACAGATGTATAGATAATGTAAATATTATTTTATGATAAATGTATCTCCTCCTAAAATCATGTGATTATATGATGATAAAATTAATCCTTTTTTTATAATTATCAGAAGATTATTTATAAAAGTAAAAAATTTATAATGTTTTTCTTTTTTTATAAAAAATGTTGGAAATCGAAGGACTCTTTTAAATAGTCGATGTAACTTGAAATTTCATAGTGGAATTTCAAATATGGGCAGCTATAATGACCCAAACGTTCATTAATGGAAATCCCCCTAGATCTAATTGAATGTCTCTTTATGTAAAATTTTTATATAAAACGTAAACTTCTTTACTGTTATGTTATGAATTATGACCTTTTCTAAAATTTTCATTGAATAGTGATCACATGATTATTATAAATATATGGCTTCAACAAATCCAATTTACCAAGAAAAAGGAAGTGATGGCCTCATCTAGTAAACATGCCCCATATGAAGCCCCTTTTTTAGTTCTCTGAAAGGAGGTGGAATCATTGGGCTTTGCTCTTGGCTAATCTCAATCCGAGCTTGAACATGTCATGCTTAAGTGGAACCGCCTACCGGAGAAGTGGAAGTTGATAGAGATTACCACCCAAGCGATGTTATCTAAGCCACCCAAAGAGTTTTTAACCATCGAAAACCTCACCCTTCAATCTTATGTAGGTGTTTTAAGGGGTTATTTAACAAGACCCTAGTACTATGGTTATGTACATTATTTTTGTATATAATAATGAATATACTTTCATTTTTTTATTGATACCTTGTAAATAGTTTATAAAACACAAATAGTATTTTTAGTTAATGTTCAACTAAGAAATATATTTTTATGAATTAATGGATTCATGAATTAAATTTAATTTTAATAAAATATTATTATAATTATTAAATTAATTTTTATTAAATATAAATTATCGTATAATTTTATCAATGAAATTGTAATTTTTATTAATATTTGAAATCCATTTTTCTCAATACCCATGAATTTTCGATAAATGTTGGTTTTTATTTTAAAAGTAAAAATTAACATATTTATAAAATTATTTAGATAAAATGAAAACTATTTCTGGAATCAGGACTTCAACATTTTCCAATGGTGAATTTTTCATAATTTTCTTAGACAGCCAAATTTTTGGGTAAAAATTAAATATCGTTTAAATATATAATAGGTTTTATGACATCATAATGACTCAATAATGATGTAATAAAATACTATAAACTTTATTTTCATCCAATATATGTTTTACCATTAAAATAATGTGATTTTGGGTTTGTTTTATTTATTTTACAATGCTTTAGTGGACCCTTCAAACTTATTAAACATTTTTTTATTTTTAAATTGTTTTCCTTGGGAGTGTGACACACCTCCACATAAACAACCCCATTATTTTAAGAGGTTAGGACTTAGGCCTTATAAAATATTGTTTTCCACTCCCCTTTGGAGAAAACCATGGGCAAAAACCATTGTCTGGTTTGTGGTTTTGATTATTTTAATGTGAGGTGTCCCAAACCTAAAAAAAAATCCCTATCCTTTCCTATATAAACCCACACAAGCACCCCATTCCTCCTCACTAAAAGCCATTGGAGTTCATCCAACCTCTGCCCTCATCTCTCTATAATCCTCCCAAGGTTCCCCCAGCTCCCAAGAAGCATCTCTCAAACCTCTCTCAAGACTTCCGAAGAACACTTCCAAGTAAGGGTTTTCTTCCTTTCTCATTTTTGTCCAATATTCTTTAAGTTGTTATGACCATTTAATTTCAATTATAAATGTTGGGGTATGGTTACTCACCTACCCAATACCACCCTCTTTATTTTTGAATGATCGGAGACACCTTTATCTCTCATTAAATGCCTCCCATGTGCACCCGTTACTATGCTGAAATTCCGAAAATAAATTCTCCCTCCTCATTTACATTCTAGCAATTCTTTTCTGTCATGAATATAAATTCCATTAAATTTATTGGGATATGTATCTATATAACTCCCTTACAGTCCATGTCATATAAATATTATTATACACCCCTTTCTCTCTCATCAGCCATTTTTATGATTTCTTATGTCACGCTGTTATGCTACCGAAATTGCACCGCGTTTTTCCAAGCCAAAGTCGTTGTGTAGTGAATACCATGCACATTTCTCTATCAAGGTTATTCACCTTCAAGCACATTTACTTATTGTTTAAAGGTTTTTATATATTTATTTCACATTAATTTATCATAGAATAGATGATTAAGTTGAATGATTAATTGTTTTATGATCCATGTGGCACACTTATGTATGAAGTGAAATTTTTAAGAAGGGTGTGCCTTTATAGCACCCCAATGCATTGAGTAATGTATAGTATAATGATACGTCATTTGAAATGGGTTTTTACTCATGATAATTCAAGTGCAATGAGGGTTTACTCGTGCTTCATGTGCAATGTCGGTTTACTCATTCTCCAAGTGCAATGACCCTTGGCTCGTGCTAATTCTGTGTTTAGTGTTGTTGTCGCATTTCCATGTTATGATTATCATGATTTATCATGCCTTTATGGTTATTCTTATCTTGTGCTTTATTGATATGCCTATTGTCTAATATGTATTGTATTCCCCATGTTATTCCATGATTATTCTCTTACTCGGCTTTATAGGTCACCTTTTTCTTATGCATGTCCCCTGGTTATCCCATGCAATTCTAGGTATGAGGGAATGTAGTGGTCATGTAAGAAGAGTTTTCAACAATTATGTTTTTTTCATGTTTTACATTTTTTTGTAGTGATCCTATTCCCCAAAGACACTAGACATCTTTATATTTTATGTTGTATTAAGTGAAGTTTATGTAATAAATTATGTTTAATTGTGTAATAAAAAGCATGATTGACATAGTTGGTATCAGAGGATAGGTTTAGTTATTTTTTGGATTAGGATTAAAAAAACCCCTAGTAATGCTTTAGATACATGACCAAGTATAATAAATGAATCCCTAATATTTGGTTAGTATTGAATAAGTGGTTTATCAAAAAAAAATACATACATGTCTAGATACGAGTAGGTAGAGGCGGCTCTGGCACAGATGTATCCTAGGGGTAAAACCTGAAAACACCGCTTTGAGCTAGACTCGAATAGAAACTGGTTCACGACAACAAGACTTGCTGCACTCTTGGTTATGACACTCTCGGGGGATATGATTTGATAAATTCACATGATTATTATGAACCATTATTAAGGGACTAAAAAATTCCCTATGAATATATGTTAGAAATTAGATCATGGATAGCATAGACTGAAGACAATATATTCATATTCTAAGGAAATAAATGTTATTTATAAGTAATCAGTTTTGTCCTTGAATTAACCTTTATGTGTTACCACTAACTTTTCTTTTATACCTTCCTATCGTCGGTAATAGGAAGACTCGAGCTAACAACTGACGTGAAGATCATTGTGATGACGGTACTAATGAGATGCCCAATCCAATGGGAGCGGGAATCATGAACTTTGTCATGATTATCTCTTAGTTAACTCAATATTTGAATAGAAACATGGTTCTAGATGAGTGTTCAACCCCCCTAAGTAAAACAAGTCCCTATTGAGAGCTTCATGAGACAAAGGCCTAATACTTTTAATGGATCAATCGATCCCTCAATCTTTGAACAATTGATCAACTCCATTGAAAAGAAGGTTCTTCTGGATTCTTATCATATGGAGGGTGAAGCTGATCAATGGTGGATTTTGGTCAGAAATACGAAGTTTGTGGAGGAGGTCGAGGCATTGGAATGGAAGGATTTTTGGAATATGTTTTTCGATAAATATTTTCCGCGCACCCTCTAGCTTAATATGGAAAGAGACTTCCTTGACCTTAGGAAAAAATACGATGAATCTATTAGAGCGTACGAGGGAAACTTCACAAGGATTTCACAATACACTTCCGACTTTTCCGTTACCCCTGAATATATGGTTGACTGCTTCTTTGGTGGGATGAAACCTATCCTGCGGAAAGCACTTGTGATCCGTGACTTCGACGACTATGAGGAAGTTGTCTGATGTGACCTCAAGGTCGCAATGGAGATCGTGGAATCTTAGAAGTATCATGGGGATAATAAGAATAAGTTGGACTTCAATGATGACAGTCTGATGGATAAATCCAATGGTTCTAAGAAGATCCAGCACCCCACTTTCCAAAGGGGTGGAAAGAAGCACCCTGGAAATTGCTTGAAGGGGACAAGAAAATGCTTTTGGTGTGGAAGAGAAGGGCACCTGGCACTAAATTTTCAGCAAGAAATACCCACGGTTTCTACAAAGGAGCGTAATGCTTCGTTCTAACCTCAACGTATGGTTCGTTACTACAAATGCAATGAATTAGGGCATCTTGAAAATCAGTTCCCTAATCCAAGGGTTTTCGGAGGCAACCAACAACCTCCAAGGTAGCAAGGGTGAGATTTTTCCATCACTACTTCTGAAGTGAACCCAAACAATGAAGTGGTGACATGTACTCTAGTTCTTCATTCAAAAATAATGAATGTACTTATTGATTCAGGTTCTATACATTCTTTTATATCTCTAAAGCTTAGTATAACAATCCCACCACCACCAAAAATCATGGAAGTGAAGATGTTGTTGAGTACAGGAAATGGGGAAACCATTTCATCCCATGAAAATAACTCTTAACCTGTCATAATCTATGTATTAAACTTTCTAAAGAACCTTTTCATACTCCCTTTGGTGGAATTTGAAACAATTCTTGGCATGGATTTTCTTTCCTTATATAGAGCCAACATAAATTTCCATGGGAGGGAAATCACTCTCCATGTGGAGAATCGACCCCTGATTCTTTACAAGTGCAAGGAGGAAGATGGATATTATTTAGCTCCATCATATCAAGAATGGATATTATTGCCAAATTAGCACTTGTATCTTGGTCAGACGATTGAGTCTAAAAAGGAAACCATCCTAGATGACATTCTTATTATGAGGGAATTCGCTGAAGTGTTTCCCGAGGAATTGTCTGGTCTTACTCATAGAAGAGATATTGAATTCTCAATTGATCTTATAACTGGGGAGTTTCCAATATCAAAAACTCTGTATAGAATGGTTGTTTTGGAGCTTGATGAGCTGATGAAACAACTATAAGAGAATCTAAATAAAGGTTTTATATTCCCAAGTGCTTCACCATGGGGTGCACCAGTCCTCTTCGTCAAGAAGAAGGGTGGGTCAATGTGACTTTGCATAAATTATCATGAGCTCAACAAAATCATGATAAAGAACAAGTATCCTCTACCATGAATTGATGAATTGTTCAATAAGCTATGTGCAACACAATACTTCTACAATGTGGATTCGTGGTCGGGATATTATCAAGTAATGGTGAAGAAGGAGGATATCCCCCAAACTACTTTTCATACAAGATACGAGCACTATGAATTCATAGTAATGCCTTTAGGACTCACTAATGCTCTAGAAAACTTCATGGACTTGATGAATAGATTCTTATAGATATTCCCTTGACCAATTTTTGGTAGTCTTTATAGATGATATTCTGATATACTCCAAAACAAAGAAGGATCATGAGGAGCATTTAATAACTGTACTAGAGACCTTGTGGAAGGAGAAGCTATTTGCAAAGTGTAGAATGTGGGAGTTATGGTTGAAGGAGGTGTCATTATGGGGATATATCATCACAAGCAATGGGATATCTGTGGATCCCTCCAAACCAAATGCAATTGAAGGATGTTTGAGACCAACATCAGTAATGGATATCCATAGCTTCATGGGGTTAGCTGGATATTATCGACGATTTGTGAGAAATTTCTCACGATTGTCCAACCATTTTACCAAGCTAACTCAGAAGGGAGTAATGTCTTCATGGAGTGATGAATGTGAAGAAAGCTTCAAGGAGTTGAAAAGGAGGCTTATCACTACACCTCTGCTCACTTTACCCACAAGTGGAGAACTTTTTTTGGTATTCAGTGATGCTTCAAAGAAGGGCTTGAGATGTGTGTTGATGCAAAATGACAATGTCATTGACTATGATTCAAGGAAATTTAATTCTAATGAAAAAAACTATCCAACACATGACCTTGAGTTGGCTGCAGTGATCTTCGCTTTAAAAATTTGGTGGAATTATCTCTTTGGGGAGAAGTGTAAAATATATAAGGACCACAAAAGACTTATGTATATATATTCACACAGAAAGAGTTGAACATGCACCAATGAAGATGTTTAGAGCTGATCAATGATGATGACTGCTTAATCCATTACCACCCATGGAAAGTGAACAAGTTGGTGGATTCCCTAAGTAGAAAGGAACCATTGATTATATCATTGATGAGAATTGAAAAGGATCCAATCTTCGTAGATTTGATGAAGATGGACATGGGAATCATAAAGAAGGGAACATCTAAAATCCTTTCACAAATGATTGCTCAATCATCACTTTGGGAAAGGTAAAAGGATGCTCTGAAGGATGATGTGGAAATTCTGGAAAAAGTGGAAGCTATTAGAAAAGGGAAATCCTCAGAGATTAATTTTAATAGAGAAGGAATTGTGAGATTTGGGAAAATACTATGTGTTACATCATGTCTGGAGCTGAAGAAGGAACTTTTGGATGATTCACATAGTACAAATTTATCTATTCACCCAGGAAACAGAAATATGTATCGAGATCTCTAAGACCATTATTAGTGGGATAATATGAAGAATGAAATCGCTAAATATACATCAAAGTGCCTGGTGTGTCAGCATGTGAAGGCAGAGAGGAAAAAATCTAAGAGGATGATGCAACCATTGCCCATACCAGAATGGAAATGGGAGAACATCACCATAGACAATGTCACCGGACTTCCAAATACATCCTATGGGAAAAAAGAAATCTGGGTTGTTGTGGATCGACTTACAAAGGTTTCACAATTCATTATTATTCAAGGGGATTTATCATTGGATCAACTGGAATGGATATATACCAGGGAAGTGGTAAGGCTACATGGAGTACTACTATCTATTATGTCCGATTGAGATTTAAGATTCACCTGTATGTTTTGGAAGATTCTTCTACATGCTTTGGATATTGAACTAAACTCCAGTATGGTCTATCACCCTCAAACTGATGGCCAATCTGAGCGAACTATCCAAACACTTTAGGACATGTTGAGAGAATTCTCAATGGACTTTAAAAGAGGATGGGATCAACATCTTCCTCTGGTTGAGTTCTCTTATAATAACAGTTTCCACTCAAGCATCCAAATGGAACCGTATGAAGCCCTTTATGGGAAAAGGTGCAGAACACTAGCGTGTTGGGATGAGGTTGGTGAGCATAACCTCCTTGGGCCAGAAATGGTCAAAGAAATGGTGGAGAAGGTGAAAACCATTCAGCAGCATAATAAGGTAGTCCAAAGTCTAAAGAAGTGTTATGCAGATAACCATCGATGAGACCTTGAGTTTAGAGTTGGAGACATGGTATTTCTATGCATATAACCATGGAAGAAGGTCATGATGTTTGTAAAGAAAGGTAAGTAAAGTCCAAGGTACATCGTCCCCTTCAAGATTCTTGATCGTGTCGGGGTTGTGGCTTATCGACTAGCACTTCCACCTACCATGGCCAAAGTACATGATGTATTTCATATATCCCTCTTATGGAAGTACATATCGGACCCTTCACATGTACTCTCTTCAGAGGTGGTATAGTTATAGGATGAAATTTCTTATGTGGAGAAACTAGTAAAGATCTTAGATCGTAGAGAAAAAGTTCTATGAAATAAGACAATTCCTGTCATTAAGGTGTTGTGGCGAAACCAAAAGTTTGAAGAAGCGACAAGGTAATTGGATGAAATGATGAACTAGATTTACCCAAATCTATTTTAGTCAAGGAAAATGAAATTTCGAGGGAAAAATTTCTTAAGGGGGAAGATTGTAATGAACCAACCTTTCATTAATGGAAATCCCTCTTGATCTAATTAAATTTCTTTTTATGTAAAATGTTTGTATAAAATTTCAACTTCGTTGGTTTTATGTTAATAATTTTTACCATTGCTAATATATACATCGAACAGTGATCACATGATTAGTATAAATATTGGGCTTTAACAAATCCAATTTACTTAGACAAAGGAAGTGATGACCTCATCCAGTGGACATGCCCCATACGAAGCCCATTTTTCGGAGATCTAAAAGGAGGGAGCATCATTGGGATTCGCTCTTGACCAAGATCAATCCAATATTGAACACTTTAAGCTTGTGTGGATCCTCCTACGGGAGAGGTCAAAGTTGATAGAGATTGTCACCCGAGCGATGTTATCTGAGCCACCCCAAGAGTCTATCGCCATCACAGACCTCACCCTTCGCTCTTATGCAGGTGTCTTAAGGAGCTATTTAACAAGACCCCAGTATTATGGTTATGTATATTATTTTTCTATAGAATAATGAATCTACTTTCATTTTAATATTGTAACCTTCTTAATAGTTTTTTAAGCACAAATAGTATTTTTAGTTAATGTTCAACTAAGAAATCTGTTTTTATGAATTACTGGATTTTTTAATTAAATAAAATTTTAATAAAATATTATTATTATTATTAATTTAATTTTTATTAAATATAAATTATCGTATAAATTTATGAATGCAATTTTAATTTTTATTAAGATTTGAAATCTATTTTTTCCAAAACCCATGAATTTTTTATAAATGTCAGTTTTTATTTTAAAAGTAAAAAATTAGCATAATTAAAAAATTATTTAGATAAAATGAATATTATTTATGGAATCAAGACATTGAAATTATCCAACTTTTAATTTTTCATAATTTTCTGAGACAGTCAATTTTTTGGGTAAAAATTTAATACCATTTAAATATATATTGTGTTTTATGACATCATAATGACCCAATAGTTTAGTAATAAAATACTATAAACTTTATATTCAGATAATATATGTTATACCATTAAAATAAAGTGATTTTAGCTCTGTTTTAGGTATTTTACAAAGCTTTAGTGGACCCTTAAATACTTATTAAGCATTTTGTCTTTTTAAATTGTTTTCCTTGGGAGTGTGACTCACCTCCACATAAGAAACCCAATTATTTTAAGAAGATAAGACTTTGGACTTATAAAATATTTTTTTCCACTCCCCCTTTGGAAAAAACCATGTGCAAAAACAATGTGCTGGTTTGTGGTTTTGATTAGTTAAATGTGAGGTGTCCCAAACCTAAATAATAAACAAGTCTCTCTCTTTTCCTATATAAACCCACACAAGATACACCTTACTCCTCACCCAAAGCTTTTGAAGTTGGTAAAACCACTTCCCTCAACTCTCTATAATCCTCCCATGGTGCCCCAATCTCCCATGAAGCCTCTCTCAAGCCTCTCTCAATCCTTTGGAAGCACACTTCCAAGTAAGGGTTTTCTTCCTATATCATTTTTGTCCAATATTCATTAAGTTGTTATGCCCTTTTAATTTCAATTATAAATGTTGGGGTATGGTTTCTCACATCCCCAATACTTCCCTCTTTATTTTTTTTAATTATGGGATACCCCTTTATCTCTCATTAAATAAATACCATGATTACCCGTTACTATGCCAAAATTCGGAAAAGAATTTCTCTCTCCTCATTTACATTCAAGAAATTCTTTTATATCATGAATAAAAATTACATTACATTTGTTGGTACATGTATCTATATGATACCATTAATTTCCATATCATATAAATATTATGAGACACCCCTTTATCGCTCGTCAACTATTTTTATGAGGTCTTACGTCACGCCATTATACTGTCGAAATTACACCGCGTTTTTTCAAGCCAAATTCATTGTGTAGTGAATACCATGCCCATTTAAATATCAAGGGTATTCAAATTTATTCACATTTAATTTTTGTTTAAAGGGTTTTATATATTTATTCCACATTTTTTATCATCGAATAAATTATTATGTTGAATCATTCAATGTTTTGTGATCCATGTGGCAGACTTATGCATCAAGTGAAATGTTTAAGAAGGATGTTCCCTTATAGCGATCCATTGCAATGGGTAAAGTATAATATCATGATACATCATGTGAAATGGGTGTATACTCGTGATAATTCAATTTAAATGATGGTTTACTCGTTCTTCATGTGAAATGAGGGTTTACTCATGCTCCATGTGCAACGATCCTTGGCTCATGCTCATTCTATGTTACGTGTTGTTGCCACATTTTGCATGTTATGATTATCATGCTTTATCATGCCTTTATGTTTACTCTTCTCTTGTTCTCTATTGATATGCCTATTATCTAATGTTTATTGTATTCCTCTTTTTATTCAATGATTTTCCCTTACTAGGCTTTATAGCTCACCCCTTTCTTATGCATGTCCTCAGGTTATCTCTTGCAATACTAGGTACGAGGGAATGTAGTGGTCATGTAAAGGATGTTTTCAATAAAGATGTTGTATTTCATGTTTTATGTTCTTATGTAATGTTCCTAATCCCCAAAGAAAATATACCTCTCGATCTTCTATGTTTTATCAAGTGATGTTTATGTAATAAATTATGTTTAATTGTGTAATAAAAAGAAGGGTTGTCATAGCAGTAGTCAGAGTTGAAAACATCATAATGATGCTAATTTGTTTATCTCAAATTATGTACAACAATATAAATAATATGGAGTGTTTTAGTTCATCAATTAATTAAGGACTAGTAGTTTACCCATTCATTTTTAATTGACCACCTATTTTTATTGGAACATTTTATTCATTGATTACAAAATAATGGATCAATACTTTGGAAAATATATTTTATATTATTTATTATTTTGAGAAAGAAAAAATTGTTTTGGTAGTATAAAGAATAGAGGGAGAAGGAAATTAGTGGTTGAAACTGATATATAACCTAATTATGAAGGATGTGGTTGAATACATAGAGTGATAAGACTTTAAAAAAGTCATTTTGAACAATTATTTTTTGACACCTTGGAAACTGAGACTGTAAGTGAATTCGTTTAACTAATTAAAAAGGAAAAAAGAATCAATATGGTATTATGAGATGAAAATTAAAACTATTTTGTGATATAATTCCATATTTTTCATTTATTATGAAGGGTATAGTGACCAATTATTTTGTGGGATGAGACCTTATCTATGGAAATATCATCTAATACGAGACATTGAGAGTTATGATGAAATAGTACAATGTTCTATAAAAGAGAAAATAGAGTTTCAAGATACCTGGTGTTATTATTGAATGAATGGTAATAAATCGGGGATGGATAGAAATTATAAATTGAATTTGGACCATGAAATATAGAGAAGGAAACAACAACTAATATGAAACAAGTGTGTGAAGAATAATTTGTGAAATTTTCTATATGGAAATGGAAAATTTTACATGTTTGTAAGAGATGGAAATATAAATTGAAACTCTCAAAGATATATATGGAAATAGAATCTTTATTATAATTACAATAGGAATTTTGTGGAAGTAAAATCGGTATAATAATGCATCAACTTTGGGGAGCATGGAGATGTCCCAAACCAAATTACCAAATTTTAATATAATTGATAAAGTCCTTTCAGAACAATAGTAGAAGACAAGGGAAAAAGGTTTTTATTTTTAAATAATGAATTTTTTTGAGGATTTTAATCTTGGTGTGAAGGGTACACTCATCATAAACTAAAATATATCATGTAAATTGTTTTATTCTGGTTCTAATATTCTTTTTCCCATTCAAATTTGGACATAACATAAATTTTAGCACTGAACACAGAGTGGTATAATTTTTAGTTTAAAATATTAGAGGAATTACATATATATAAACTATATATAGGGATTTCCTAATAAATTATGGTGAGTAAAATCTATCCAAAAAATTTGTTTTCATTGCAATAGTGAAATTTTACATATATCTATTTATGGATTTGTTCTTAAATCGCAATTCCAAGGTCAAATATAGATGTAGGGAAATATTATTTTTATTTAAGGGATTGACTATAATTATCATCAGTGGATAGATATCACAGGATGATTATTTTAAAGAACCATATTTCTTCCATTAGGGAAATTAATGGTGATTAAGGGGAAAAATTGAAAGTGTAAAGATAATAGATATACACATTATTGGAAGATATAGTGATTCATTTCTTATAGAGTTTCCCATTTCTCACCTAGAAAGGGGTAGTATTCTCAATTAATCGCATAACTTATTCTAATATAGTATCAAAGACTCCATATAGAATGTAATATGTAGTGTGAGATTAATTGGGTAAGTAGCTAATAGATCTCTTAGATAAGGCTTCAATTCATCCAAGGACATCTCCATGGGGACAAACTATTATATTTGTGAATAATAAGGATAGATCAATGATGTTATTAATTTATTATAGATATATTAAAGTAAAATAATGAAGAAAAAATACCATCATCCATTGATTAATTATTTATTCAACTAGCATACTGGGGATAAATTATTCTCCATGATTTCCCTTCGATTGGGGTATCATTATCTAATAATCTAGAAATAATATATATCAAATACTTACTTATGAAAAATATATAGAAATTATGAGTTTTTATGACTTATTCTTAACTAAATCCCCTTATATATTTATGGTTATATGGAATAGAGTCTTTAGGTACTACCACGAAAAATTTGTGGTGATATTTTTTAATGATGATCTAATATATTCTAAAAATTATGAAAATAATGATGATTATATAAGGGTCAAATTGAAAACTCACAAGGAAATAATTTCATTAAAATTAAAAAATATGAGTTATGGTAACAAAAATTCACATTCTTGTGGAACATTATGACTAATGATGGTATATTGGTTGATCCATCAATGAAAAAGGATATAGAGGAGTGGCCACATCCAATAACAGTTACTGATATTTTTATCTTCCTTGGTATAACAAGATAATATTGATGGTTTATGATAAAAATGTCAGGGATTTATAATCCACTAACCATTTTAACTATAATTGAATATAAGTTTCTATATTATAAAGAGGGTGAATAACATTTCTAGGAACCAAAGTAGAGGTTTTTTAGTGCACATGTTCCAATATTAACCTCTAATGGGGATGTAATTGTCTTCTATAGTGATGCATACTTGAAAGGGATTGGATTAATAAACAAGAAAAATGACAAGTTGATTATCTATAAATTGCGATAGTTAAATAAAAATCAAAATAAGTATCATACATATGATTTGGAGTCAATTTCAATTATCTTTTCTTCAAAGATATTGAGAAATTATCTTTATGGGGAGAAATTTGATATATACACTGACCACTACAGTGTAAAGTATATATTCACAGAAAAAGAATATAACATGAGACTAATGAGATGGTTGGAACTTCTTAAGGACTACAATTTTTCAATCCATTTTCATGTTAGGAAAGAAAAAAACTCACTGATACATTGGGTCGGAAAAACCTTGATGTTCTTTCAATGATGAAGATTAATATATATCCAATGATCAAGGGCTTGGTATATATAGACATGAAAGATGAAAGGGGATGAAAATAATAAATCATATCAATAATTATTTCCCAACTATCATTATTAGATAATGTCATGAAATCAAAAAAATATATTTTCCTATGTTACAAAAGAAGATATAAGATACGAATAATTGGATGCATCTAGAGTCCAATTTCAATCATGATGAGGTACTAAGGCTTGGTGAAATGATATATATCCCATATATTATAGAGTTAAAGATGGATTTGATGAAAAACGATCATAGCTCTACTTTCTCAATACATCTTAGAACCACTAAAATGTATAGAGATATTATAAATGATTATTTGTGGGATAACATGAAAAGAGAGATTATATATTACACTTTAGGATATTTGATATTTTAAAAAGTGAAATATAAGAAAAAAATAGTCAAAAGAGTATTGAACCAACTACGCATACCTATATTGAAGTGAGAAAGCATTACTATTAACATTGTCACAAGACTATAAATTCATCCAGTGAAATACTTTGATATGGGTATTCATTGGTATACTTACAAAGTATTCTATTTTACTTATATGAGGGAATATTTCTACCTTGGGTTCCTCACTTGTCTGTGTTTTCAAGAATTATCGATTCATCATGGGGAACAATTATTAATTATTTCAAACTATGATCTAATATTTACATCTATGTTCCCAAGGAGACTTTAAAATGATTTCCATACTGAGGTAAACCTTATCACAAACTATCATCCATAAACTGATGGGAAGTCTGATAAGACTTTTCAAACATTGTGAGAAATGTTATGGGAAAACTCATTTGATTTTCAATGGAGTTAAGACCAAAATATTCACATTTGTTATGAAACTTATAAAAGTAGTTTTCAAGTGATAATTCACAAGGATACTTATGAATAACTCTCTGGGAAGAGTTGTAGAACCCCAGCAAGATAAGATAATGTTGAAGAAGTAAACAATATAAGAACCAATATTTTTAAAGACACTATAGTGAAGATACATATAGGCTAGAAAAATATACAGTCTACTCGAGGTTGAAACATGGATTATGTTTACGATATATAGAAGAACTTGTAGTTTCTTATCAAGGATTTTGTATAACAAAAATATTAACATAGAAAGGGTTCATTAATTTGGAATGGAGGGGAATATACGTCCAAGGTACACTGGACTATTTGATATTCCCATCCATGTTTTATTAGATACCTATTAGTTAGAAATATCTCTAATCTTTACATTATCCATGATTTCATTCAAATATACCCACTAATACTGTATATGTTAGAACATGGACATATAATTGAAACAAATTGTATGGAAATGAATCATGGCCAATCATATGATGAATAACAAATGCATATACTTAAGGAAAGGTAATAAGTGTTCATGAATAAGAAAAAATGACTAATGAATGTCTCGTGGGAAAAATGTAATGTTTGAAGAAGCATCCTGGGAGCATGAAGAAGTAGTTAATGATAAATTTTTAAATATAATCTATTGAAGGAAAAAATATCATGTGTGAAATTTATTATGGGGGATAGAGCTAACACCCAAAACTTTCCTTAATAAATGATATCATGCTTCATAATGAAAATTTTGACATGTTTTACAATAGAATCACATATAAGGTCACTTGAATTTAATTATATATCATGAATGAATAATAACTATAATAGTTATAAATAATATAGGGATATAAAAAGGACTAATTCTATAATTAATGTAAAATCCATGGGATTTTATTCTACAATGTATATTGCTCCTACAATAAAAATAATAAAAACGAGTTGAAGAGTTTCGAATATGATAGTCTTTAAAAAGTAATGTATAGAAACATTATATGATAAGTAGTAAATGATGAAGTATGAGAATAATAGAGAAAATATAAATTGTGTAATGGAAAACTTGCATGTTTAGATTAGACCATGGTTATTGATCAATATGACGGTTGGTCAATGTGACTATTTGTAAATAAGATCATTGGGAATTATGAATGTGGGAATTACATTATATTGTTAATATATGAATGATATAATATATTAATAGAGGGGGTGGAATGTTGACCACAAATAGTTGGGTCATTTCTTTTTAATCCCATATATTAGAACTTGGGTTCCAAGAAGAATCACTTGTTGTTTTACCTTGACCGATCCCCAGAAGATCTTCAACAAGTAGTGCTCGATAAAAATTGACAACATGAGATGTTCAATTTAGTGGAGATCACGACTTTATTAATATTTGCTGACTCACCCAATGAAAATACAACCATCGCATACATTACCCTTAAGGTGTATTCAGCTGTAGTGAGATGTTATGCATCTATAATTTAGTATTATAAAAGTGTAACTTTCTCTATTGAAATGAATAAGTGGTTTCATTAATAAAATTTTGTTATTAGTCTATTTAACAAGATACACAGAAATATAAGATGAATCTGATAAATATCTTTTTAAAAATAAAAAAATAATTATTATATTTTGGGAAGATATATAAACAAAATAAAATATTATAATTATTTTCGGTATTTAATTTGTTTAAATTTTTATGAAATAGTTTTACAAAACACTATATTTTAATTATAAATGATCAAACAATATTATAATATTCTAGGAAATTTTAATATGTGTCGGAAAGATAATTATGTCATAAAAATTTTATTTTTTAATATGTAATTATTTTTAATTAAAATATTAAATTGTCATATTTCGAAAAATATTTTGATAAAATAAATACTATATTTTAGATAAGTATATTGAAATTATGTAACAATGATGTTTTGAAAATTATCAATAATACATTTTTTCAGGGAATATTAAAAATATTTTTTGTGTTTTTAGATTTTTTTATTACATCATAATTAATAATATGAGAATGAGAATAATAAAATAAAGATAAATTATTTTTAAAAAAATATTGTAATTTTAGTGATTAAAATGAATTTGAAACAACTATAAATAGCTTTCAAATATTTAAAAAATGAAATTAATGTTTTAAAAAATTATTTATTAGAAAAATTATTCTTCTGTGAAAAAATAATATAAAATAGTGATGTTTGAATAAAAAATTCATATATCTGAATAAACACCTTCTTGATTTAATAAACTAGAACCCAAAATCATGGTTCAGCCATGGTTGTGTACTATTCACAACCACAATTTCCAAATATTCTATTTATAAATTAATAGACAATTCTCCCACCTTTTCTATATATATCTGCCTCTTCATCCCATTTGATTAATTTTCAAATCATAAATATTGATGTTCCCATAATTTTACCTGACTATATTTGTTTAAATGAGTTATTATGGTATTGAGGGACCCTCAGAATGATCTAAGAATCTATCCCCATGGTAATGGTTCCTCTTTCACTTATATTTTTATCCATGAAATCTCATTATAGTCAGTATTATTATTGAAATGTTATTATGTCCTCATTAACATATTATCATTTCATTTATTTCCAAATCCAATTTCATTAACGAGATACTTCTATTCACTCACATTAATAATATTCCATAAAAAACATTGTATACTTATTTTACTGATGAAATCATTCATTGATTTCACATGCTACCCTTTTATAATGTAAATATCATATATTATTTTTCTTCAAGAGAATTCATATATATATGTTATTATAAATCATTTATTACTATTTTCCATGAATTAAACCCACATTCAACTCTCATGTGTTAAAAATGGTGAAACATTAAGGTATTTAAACACTCATGTACTCAATGATTTTTTATGAAACCTCTTATTTATTCTCTAATTTTTATTAATGAAATTATTTATTATGATAAATTATCTATATATAATTCATATATTATAACACCATGAAATGATTAATGATTAAATAAATAAATTATTTGAACCTTGTTAACATGGTGCACCTTTAATTTTAGAATCCATCTTGGTTAAAACTTCGTAGTTATGTGTTCTTGTTCTGGAGTAGTGATCATAATGGGTGACCTTTTGGAAGGTTACCATTGGTGATTGAGAGATAGTACAAAGCACATTTAAAAAAATAGGACTATGTGGATAGTTATTATTATGATTACCATTTAGGTGTATGGGTGTGCCCAATAAATGGGACCACACATATTTGCATAAACTGATTGTACCCAGCTGGATGGGATCCGATATACATGTAAAGGTAGTGTATTTGTGCTTTCATTATGTCTCATTTATTACAATGTTATCGGAGAAGTAATAAGCCAGAAGTGAAGAAATAATTCATGGGTTGAACTTTGGGGTCCATAATGAAGGTGGTGTGCTATTAAGAGGGGGGTTAATTGTAACATCCATTAATGATAAAGGGTTAAATGAATAAAATACATTTCCCTTGTAAACAAGGTGAAATTTTATTTTCAGGCATCATCCTTTCTATAAAATTGTATCTTTGAATTTTTAGCTTGGAGTAATTATCAGGATGGGTTATATTCTGGTGATTTTCCTATAGTGTGTGTGAGTAAGGACAAAGAACTCTTGATGAATATGTGTTTTCCAATGGGTTCATTACTTAGTCTAATTATCTAATAAAGAATGTTATAAGATCCTAGGTATGTGACCACATTTATGTGTGAAAACTGGTAGTTCCTAGAGGGCATGGACCTGATTTCCATATTAAGGTAAGGCGTATGTACTGTCATTAGGGGTAAGTTGTAACATGAAATAATATTTATGAATACAACACCATGATAACAATATAATTAATTCAGTAACTGAATAATCTCATGATATGACATTTTTTATAATACATTGGTTAAAAATAACGGTAATATGTTTAATTCCACCATGGTATTAAAATGTTGTAAATTTCTTAAAAAATTATCATTTCTTCTGTGGTATCCAAATTTCAATACTATGTATCATATTCCTATTATTATTCATTAATATTATGAAATGTTATTTATCCATTATAATTGTTTATCCTCTATTTCCATTATTTTTTCCTTAGTGGTATTTAAGCTCACCCATTACTATTGATGTATGTTCCAAGTAAATTATTTATAATGAGGTGAACTTGGATGGAATAATATATGACACATTCAAGATGTTTTAATAATTTTTATGTTTACATTTTTTATGTAATTCGTGTATTACGTACCAAGTTTGTGAAACACTAAACCTCAAAATTTCTTTCATAATTATTATTGTATTATGGTTAATTAATTATGATAAAAATAAAATATTAAAAAATGGGTCACTATTGGTGATGACACAAAAGATTGAATAAAATTTTGATTTATCTTAGTTTTGGGTTGAAGTGGATGGGTTGGGTTGGGATATCATAAATTATCCCAATTTTATTCGGTCATGTTCTGATAGACATAGAGATATAATATGCCATCACTCGGGTGGTAGCTTATAAAAATTATTTATCTAAATATTTATAGTGAGAACTATGTTTTGAGGTAGTTTTTTTAAGGTGATGTATCAGTTGACTTGGAATGAGTTGGTCTATTTTATTTTCCCTCAGATGATATTCCATGACCCTTGTGGATTAAGGTATGATTTTATTTCCTTGTATCATATATTACCATGAAAATAATTTCATGGAATATTTTTTAATGTGTATGATTATCAATGCGTTTTAGACATAAATAGACATGAATTTTGTAAGAGGAATATGTATTCTATTATTGATGAATTTTTATGATGAATGTATTCGTTGTGTGATATTAATTATATAAATATAGTTATAAAGATTAATAAAAATAATTTATAATGTAAGATCATTGACATTATAGCATCCCTATCCCAAGTCAAACGAAATACACTCAAGCTAGTGACACATTAACATTAGGAATGCCTCCCTGAACACTATAGCATATTAACTAGTAGTGTCTATTTAAGTAATGAAAGTGGGAAGACTATTCCTATTATATGATAAACTAAAACAACTGTGGATAACACATAACTAAATATATAGATATAATTGAAAGATAATATCTAGACTTATATAACATGTTGTAAAAAATAATTGTATATCATTTCACATTAGACCTAAAAATGTAAACTTAATAACTTGTTTGCTAATAACATATAGGCAAGTATAAAACATCTAGAATGTAACAATCCCTATATCATGGATATATCTGGTCTACCTCTAAAAATATATCAACATATTGTATGGGATTCCACTGCACCTTTAGCTTGATATTATTTGATATCTAGAAAATTTCCCGTGCATATGTCATGAAACATAAATTTTTCATGAATCCAAGAAGGGTCATTTAGGGTTCTAGTGTTGACTTAGTAGGCCACAAATAACTTTTTCCCTTTAATATATATAAGGAAATGAATCCTTGTTTTGTGAAAATAATGAGAACCAACATATTTAATACAACTGAATCGACACCGGGCTCGACCATCCATGGGTGTCTGTGCTACCAACCTCAGCCAATGTCGAAGTGATATGTCGCACCCATGTTTCAAAACATGAAGTTTATTCTCCAATTTTGATGTTAAAATATTAATACCTACCATATTATATATATACTATGATGATTGTACTTCGAAATCCTAATATTAATCCTCAAACAATTCTCCTAGAAACCCATTGCATATCCCTCCTCATGTTTTTTGGTCATTATTATCACCTAAATATTCACATCTATGGTGGATACTCATAAACATCTAGTGTTAAATGATACTGTATCATCCCTTACCTAAGTTTATGAAGCCCCAATGGCCTTATACTTAAGTGATAATCATCACCAATTTTATATTTCAATGACATAGTGGACTCTCATCTCCCTCTATTGATGATTGATACATTACCTCCATAACATATTGATGAAACACATTTTCCCAAATCCATGTTGTCCACACAAATCGCATTACTAAGGAACCATGCCCTGAATCATGTCTCATAAACCATCATTTGATATTTCATGATGACTTTCTAAATATGACCCAAACAATCTACCTAGAACAATCCTTACATAGACTATTATCATTAAAGACCTGAGATTACCGATAAGAATCCCTCATAAACAATAGAAACCATATTTGTTTTCATTCCTGGTCTCTCAAATGACTCAACCCATGCCTATAAAAAACAATACAAGAAAACATATATAATAATGGAAATATCAGTGAACTACCAATATGGTTCTAGATCAATCTTTCACATTAAATATCTTTGGTAAATTCCAATATAATATAGAGAATCCATGATTCAATATCAAAATACCAAAAATATATATTTACATGAAACATACTACAACTATAATAAATTAATAAATAGTCACTAATGGATATCAATCCTTACACACAATGAGTCATTATGAAAGACCACTCAAAAATATGATATGAAATGAATGATATCCTACCAAAGGTTTTAGAGAAGAATAATATACTATAGTAATATACCTTGATTGCTTGATCAAAAGAGGGATCCCCTCTCTTATCTAATTAAAAAACTAGTTTATTACTACTATATATTTTAATAAAAAGTTAAATAAGTACCCATCGAGTACCTATTCACCTTTTATCAATTACTCAGTACCCACATAGTTCCCTCTCCAAGTTGATCAAGTGGATGGTAGTCTGAATATACCCAACATTATTCTATCAGGACCACTATGTACCAGGTAGCATACAACTGAGTACTTGGTGGGATCTATATTTAAGAAATATTTTTTGACACTTAAACCATCTTCCTGAAAAAAAAATATTGATTCTTCCCTTATTCCGAAAACACACCAATAAATCATTATCTAGTAGATCCAATACTGAAATTACATCACATAAATACTTGGGATGTTACAAAATACACACTATATAATGTATATTCCTTGATGTGTCTCCTACTATGAAACTAAACAACATAAATTGAAACATTAGTGTATATCTCAATAAACTACTTAGATTCAATGATGATATTAAAATCATCTCTATAACCTAAATTTCCATAAAAAATGACATAAGGAAACCAATTCCAAACATATAAACTATTCACAATTGGGGAAACCTACCTTGTTAATCCAAAACCATAAAACATGTTAAACCATTAGTATCAAACCCTATAATCATCTCGAATTTTTTATGTACTATCTGTCAACATATATTCACCAGTCATTAACCACGTCATACGAAGAATTAAACCTAATTCTGCTGCCTCTACTGTCACATGGTATAATCTTTCACACAAACCACTTTTAAAAAAGTACTCTTCATTAAAAAAAATTTATTACAAACTTGGAAGAACTATCACTATCAATGGATCTCTTATAGTCTCAAAAAAATATGTATATATCCCATTCAATAGGCCCAACCCCAAACCACTTGATGTATAACCTTAATTAGGATTCACACTCTATATCAACCACTATACTCAATATTTATCACTATATCCTATACCACATACCTTTTACATATATAAACTCCAACTTCTGACACTTAAAAATACTAGAATTCCCACATTAGAATCCTATGTCTGATCAAAATCCTGACCTATTGCTTACTGTGATTTCATCTCCAAAAACCTCTCTAAATACCATATATGGCCACAATATTGAAAATCCATGATAATTTGATCAAATTGAATCCAAATATTCCATATCCTTCCTTACTAGTAATAACTCTAAGATGATTCACCTAGTGGTAGAGAAGAAGATATTGTTATCTAAAATCCATGTTGGGTCTACTCATGCTCTTACATTCAACTACCCAATGTCCAATTACCGCTACACATGGAACAAAAATATTGATAAATAAATATCCATTATTCATGTTTCAATCTTCAATTATTTCTATGTTCACTGACATACAAAATCATTCAATATGAATATATTCACTTATACATTGATACCTTGTTAACGAATATCCTAAAATAACCAAACACTTTCAATTTGATCACTTATTAGTGTTAGTGAAAATCACATATGGTCTTTGAATCTCATTGTATAATAGATGAATGATTTATCCCCCACAACATGTACAAAAACTCACAATCTAAGTACATCCTTAATATCTCACAAACTAAATTATCAAAAAAATATCATTTAAAAAATTCTAATTAAACTCCTCATGTCAACAAAAATTTACCTATACATCCCAATAAAGTTTCTCTAGTACCTGACAATATATGACCATAGATTTACCCTCCACCTGGGAGTCATCTTAATATGATCAAATATTATCTTTAATAACTTTATACATAACAAAAAATTATGATGTCTTCCCTCTTCTATAGAAATGAGAGGATACTGAGACTAAAAATCCTTTGTTAGATACACTATAGAAACCTCAACTCCCTGAGTAATATTATCAATAGTATGAATGGTGTAAATTATAATCTCCATTAGTTTATCATCCAATATATTTCATATATTAACTACTTACTCTAGATACCTTGGTTTCTTTGAACCTACCACTTGTATTTCATGCTCATCTCTACCCTCATAAGTTTAAACTAGTTCACGCCTTCGTGGATCCACATATATACCATCATGACACTCTAGTAGAGGATAACAAGGTGGAATATAACTGGACACTAAATTCCAATCCCATATATATTTGAAATATAAGATATTAAAAATAGGGAAATTTTTAATCAAAAGTTGATATTAATAATACCTACATTTCCATACTTGAGTATAGGTCTCATACTATATAGCCTTACATCTCTACCTACTAATTCTAGGGTCTGGAATCACACACACCACAAAAATGTTGGATACACATACCCCATAACAAATGGAATCATCAACCCAGTTTAGATGAGTATAATTCCACCAATAATATATATATTAAAACATTTTATAGATTATTTTTTATACTTTAAAAAACTAAACCACTTTTACAATCATGATATCAAATACAAGTTGGAACACATTTTTCATTTTAACCCTTTTTTATTGGAAATATTCATGAGTACCACCACATTCCACTTGGATCCAAGATAAGAAAATATAAATTAAAAAAATACAATATTTATTCAACACAAATAAGTAAATTATAATCCTTTAAAATAATAAAAATCCTAGTTTCTGTGGAGGCTTGGACTTCATCCCATACCTATACAAGATAGGAACATGATATGAATTTTGTATTGCATCCCAACACATAAATAATTTTTTATCTACCATACCAAAATAAAAATAAATACACAATTGGTACCAAATTTTTGAGCCATTTATCTGAAAACACGTTGTAGCATCCTTGACCCAAATCACCAGAAAACCACCTGAGACAATGATCCCCTTGTCAGAGGCAAGAATCTTAAAATTTCAAAGGCTCTTAATTCAAATTGATGATATATGAGGTCATTGGGGAGAGATGATACACTCTATATTTAAAGTTATAACTATTCTAAACACAGAAGGAAACATACAAACCAAAAAATAAGAATAAAACCAAAAATTTATCACATGGTATGGAATATAACTAAATTAAATGGATTGATTGTAGGAATATTATATATAAGTAATTCCAAAATATCTGGAATGTAATTATCATTAAACCAAATATCTGCCATTACCAGCTCTGAAATTCCATCAATATCTCACTTTTCCATCCACCTCACCTTTATCCTACAATGCACGGATAATGTGGACCTCTTTCTTTCAGGAGTCATAGACCATAAATTATTAACATACCATATAATATAAATTTATTGTTTATTATAAACTCATTAGGAAACAACTAATTTTTATCCTATATGATATAAATACATATATGAGTGTTTATATAGTGATAAGTATGCCATCAAATAAATTTAGTAAAATAAGATCCACTTTGTGCCCAACCAGACATAGATGAGGAACCATACCACTTCAACAAATTTAAGAGTTAGAATATAGACACAATGTATATAAAAAAACTAAAGGAGAATTATGAACCACCCTTCATATCATAACCATGTAATGGATCATCAAAACACTTGTGGACTTATAGAGAACAAGGCATCAGCATACCACAATTCAAAACCATCCTTTATATTGTTATACCCAATGTCCCCAAGGATAGTCCACACATAAGGATAAGATATATATCATAGATATAATGAATTATTTCCCACACCCGTCCTATCATCCCTAATATATTATTCCCATAAATTGATAATTCATATCTAAAATGGAAATCTAAATCACCACATAATTCTGTTTGGGACCGATAGTGAATACCACATTCGGTTGAATGGCCATCTCAATCACCATAAGACTCACCTATGGAGGATAATACCAAACATCCAGTGTTCAACACCACCTCATGAGACATTCCCTATATATAAACAACCCAAATTCCCTCAGCACCGTTGTGAGTGGCATATTTAACATCCTACATCCACAACCAGATGAACTTTAATAACCCACCATAGAGTAATGATACATAACCTCTATACCATATAAGAAAAATACAAGACCCTATAACCTCAAGAGTCACTCCTATTGTATTACCACGTTGTAAAATCCGGGATCTCCCTTAGGAAATTATTTTGTTTACGTTTCATTTTATGTTCATTATATTGGTTAAATATGTATTTTCTCAAGTTCATGTAATGACCTGAGGGTGTTCTGGGGGTTTAGGACACAAAATAGGAAGAGAACAGGGGTTTCTGGGAATGTTTCATAGCTAGTGAAAACCATGCAGAAATCCGAGGTAACTGTGCGAGGGGTTTTTTTCGGACAGTATCATCCTCATGGTTTGCACATGGTTTGTAAAACAGTGCATGTAAATCATGCATCCCAATAACTTTTAGTGAATTATAAAAAATCCATTGTAGTATTTTATGATCTACTTGGGATTTTTCTCTACTCTTCCCCCTAAGCCATCGTGATTCCCCACAATCTTCAACAGAATCTATGGATCAATATCTCTCATAATTGGGTCATTTAGAGGGTCGTTGGTTGCATATTGAAGATCTGGGTAAGGATAATCCCACTTTTTCTTCTCTTTTTGTCTTTGGGTTTGCACCTCTTCTTTATCTCCATTCGAAACTCCAAAACCTTTATTTTTTAGTGAGATTTTGGTTAAGGATTCAATGGGTGGTTGTATCAGGATTCAAGGCCCCGATTAAGAGTGTGTTCACTGAAGGATTCTTGGTAGGTGGTTTACAAGTTATATCCCACAATGTATAATAATATTTGGACCTATAGGGTTTATTTATTGTTCTCATATTTATTTTATATTGGTTCCATTTAAAAAATGTGATATATTGAGTTCCTAAATAACCAAATGAACCCTCATGATCCCAATGGGATTCTTGAAGGATACCGTGACTATTTTTTTAAGGCCACCCCTATGGTGTGTTGAGTTTTTGAATGGGCTAACAAGAGTATAAGATGTGAAATTTACTCATAATGATGTGGAGACATAGATAGTAGGTTAATTGGTTTATGTAATCGGTTATAATGGTTTGTGGTCAGTTGTGTTTAATGTGGTCAAAGGAAAAGGGATTGTTTGGTTGACATTTAAATGGGATAAATGGGATTAATGGGAATATTATAAGAAATTATGTTTACATTTGAATATTCTTAGTGAGATTAGAATGGGAAATGAAAAATGGGTCTAAAGGGTTAAGGATATAAATGAAGAATGTGTTAATGGATTGAGTTATATTGTTAACATCCCATTTATTTATATTTTTGTGATGTTGAAACTGATATTGCCTATGATTTTTTGTGATGTGGTTAATTGTGGTGAATGATAAATAAGCATGTGAACATGGCTTGGTAGAATGCTGTATAGACTAGAGTTTTTACACCCACTGGTCAAGTTGGACCAAGGTTCTAACTCCACCCCCAAATTCATGGGTTAGGGAAAAGGATGGATTTCTATTCCCCTAATGGTTGCAATCCACATTGACATGGCTTCAAGGTGAGAATTATGAGGTTATTATAAAGTGAAACCTAGTGAGATAGGGGTTGATTTTGTTCTAATATTATTGAGAATATTGAACATGCCTAATCCATTGAACGCATGAAAAGTGTAGATTAAACCATGGGATACATAATTAGTGATCATGGATTCAATGGTAGCATAATTTAATGGAATGTAGTATAGAATGACCTATAGAACTATTTACCTTCACTTTCTATTATTTATCACTAGCATGTACTATCTACTTTTACTAGATATTTTGTATACACCATTTGTGGTGGCCTAATAAGTTATACTCACACCCTTCTTCGTCCGTCGTTGGGTAACTGAGTAGATTTCGTGACTGCAGGTCGGGAAATGGGAAAGGTCCCTATGCAAGGGAGTTTAGTTGGACATGGGACATGTATGTGTGAGGTTCTAGACTTGGTGTCCAGACCATTTTGGGGATTCTATAATTTTTCTTTCTTTTGTGATTTTCTTCACATGGCCCTTTATCATGGAATGACATATTTATTATTCTATATGGTTGTGACTAGTTTTGGAGTTTGTTATTTATGAATGTTATTAATTTTTTCTTATATTTTTTTCTATTTATATTGTGTTGTACTATGTATTACTATATTAATGAGGGTATAGTCTCCCCATTAACCTATTAGACCATTGTTGCTAGTAATCAACCTTTGGCGTATAGGGAGGTTCTCTTGAGGTCACGTGGAGACCTGGATCATGGCACATTGTTATTGGCTCTATAACACCCCAAGATTTCATAGTATGTTATCTCTTCAAAGAAATTCAAGAACTTGTGTTACACATAACACTGAGTTTGAGCGCACCACGAATTACAAAAATAGTCATCCAAAAAGTGGTTATGAATAGTTTTAACTAAATTTTGAATTTTATATACTTAATATAATTTTAGAATCCATATAATTGGTTTATTGGACATAATATAAGAGCAAATTCATTTTTTCAGATAAAAGAAGTATTTTTCAAAAAATAAAATTTTACTACCTTTTAATGGTGATCCATTTTTTTAAACCAATATTTAAAAATTTTAAATATTATATATAATTAAATTAAATTATTAATTATAATTAGGACCTGAAAATTTAGTTTGGATAAATTTTTGGTACTTTTCTGATAACTTTCATATTTTGATGAATAGTAAAAAATACTAAATTTTAATTAAAAATTACTCTTTAATCAAAATAATATATATTGTTAAATTATACATTTGAGTGGTTTTAATTTATAATTAGATTATATTTTATTATCATTTAATATAATTTAGGTAACTTGATATAATTTCACATTTGAACTGAACATAAATAAGTGTTAATCCTTTGATAGTTATTATTTCTTAAAAACACGCTTTTTGTTTTGACAAGATGAATTCATTTTAATTTAATCTCTACAACTTCTGTGTTTTGAATTTGGAAAAATGGATTCCATATTTGGAATCAGGATTTCCAAATTGTTTAAATTGGTAACTTTTATTTTTATACATTATGAATATTTACTTCAGTAAATATTTTATTTACCAGGGTTAAAGGGGAAATCTGGTAAATAGGAGTAAACATATAATATTATAATAATTTTAAAATATCCTAACATGTGTCCTAAACCCTATTTTATGATACATTTCCAATTATTGGAATCATTGGGTCGATTTTGGGACTCCATGGAGCCAGTTGGGTGTGATAATGACATTTTATATTAAATAATATAATGTAAAGACAAAAATAACAAAAGAAAATATATTTTAGTAAAACAATTTTTATATGAGATTATAAAATTGATATATTCAACTAAAAATAGTAATTATAAAGATATAATAATTTTCTATATTGTGATATTTTATTTATAATTTTTAGAAATAAAATAAGTATATTTATATATGAAACAACAATGATACAATATTTTCTTTATTAATGAAAACATCAAATAAATGATATTATAAATTTTAAATTAAATATAATTTCAAATTTTTGATGCCATAAACGACTTATATAGGTGAATATGAAATGTTAGGGTTGATTAAATGAATGTTTTTCTAAGTAATCATGTTTTTATGACTTAAACAAAAACAAAATACAATATTGTGTCAAAATTGACATAAAAAGAGTTTTAAAAAAGTATTATATTAATAATTGACATAATATTTCTAAAAATCAAATGTTAAGCCAAAAGACTTATATAATTATTATTTTATCATTAATGAACCACTTGGGGTTATCTTGGATGTTTATAGTAATTTTATGAGCCATATAATATAAAAATATAAAGATACATGGTAAATGTCAAACTATTTAACTAAGAATTAAATCTAAAAGATAAAGTTAATATGGTGACCTAATCTTATCTGAAACCTATTGGTTGAGAGTTTTTCAACCCATACCCTCATTATCCTTAAAATGAATCATTTTTGAGCAATTAGAAACCGAAAATTATTTTATTATAAAATAATATTTCATGCTTTTCCTAAAGTGACCCTCACCTATCTTATAAAAGGGTACTTACCTTTATTTCAAAATAACACCTCCAAATCCATTTGGAGCTATCAAAACATTCCCAAATATCCTCCCAACTTCCATCACATCAACCTGGAGTCCTTAATTTTATCAGAAAGCCAACTTAAGGATCCTTTTTGATCAACTCAAAAGGAAACACCCGAAGAAGAGGTAATAATCTCACCACCATCATTCATGTTCTTTTCTTCTTGCACTTCCACTTTCTTTTCTATTTCCATACCAGAATAATAAATAAAATACCTCCTACATAATTTTATTTTATTATAAATATAATAAAACCATATTTTTTATCTTATCCATCGTATAAATGACAAAGTCACCATACGTACACACGTACGGCTTACCGTCTCCACGTCGTGGTGTAGTTTGTTATTCACACACTTCATTATTTGTATGGGAATAATAATGAGTATACCTTATGTAAATAATTAATATAACATGTTAATGATTATTTATATATGATATAACATACAATTAAATATTATTTCATCATCAATATAATGATATTGTCGCTCGTGCATATGTAAGGATTATCGTCTCCATGACGCGATGAGAGTCACTTCCACATTCACCGTTCAATGATTATTATAAAAATATATATTATTAATAAGTATGTAATATATGACATAATAATTCTACTTCATATATATATGTGTGTGTATATGTATGTATGTATTTAGTTACATATATCTTATTCACATACTTCCATTCAATACGATATGAAAACGGAAACAACATTTATGCATTTGTACGGCCTATTGTCTCCATAAACGGCGTTTTACATTTCATATATCTATCTATTATAAATATTTATATTATATATATATATTATATATAAATCATGTGTTATATTCTGGAATTATGTAAATAATGATCTAAATGATACGATCTAGAATAACAAATTACAACGCATACGATAAAGAAAGCGATTATTACGCGAAATGTTAATTTAACATGGGAATAATTATTAAATGGTTATTATAAAGTCATAAATGAATCGTGTATGATTTAATAAATATGAATATGGTTCTGGTATAATTTAATAACATACTATTATCATTATACAGGAGTTTAAATGTACACACAACCAAAGGAAAGTGCATGGTAAGGGTTACTTTCAAAATCTCTTTATTATCCGAGGTTGTTTTTACCTAAGTATCTACTGGGAAATATTTATTATCCATATACATGTTTCATAAAAGTGTTTTCAAATGTATTTTAAGGGAATTTTTACTAAAACATAATTTTAAATGATTTAATGATTTATTCATCTAATCCTTTCTCATTAATATCCATGTTTTCAAAATGGTTTTAAGAATTTATTTATATGGACATGAATGTTTCAAAATGTTAATTAATTTCAAATGTTTCAAAGTGTTATGGGATACTTTTATTCAAAACTATATTGTAAATGAATTCCGTTATAAATTATGTTACTTTTAAATGATTTCATGAAAAAGGGATATTTCTCTCAATGAATTTCACTAATCATTTTCAACTATGTTAGCATCCTTTACGAGATATTATTCTTGATCGAGGTTGATTTATTATGATACAAATATTCCATATTATATTGAAGGTTTTCTGATATATTTGACGGTGGATGTGTTATTTTTATACCATTTATGGTTTAGGGTTAAAGTATTGACATTTTGTATGCTAGTTTTAATATGAATATTTATGTTATATTTCAACATTTTCATATTATGAATTAATTGGACTTAGTAAGTGATGGGTGGGGCCCTCTATAGCTCCTTGATGCATTGGTAGGTATCAAGAGACAATTAGACGTGGAATTGGCTGAGGTATTTCCTAATTTGATACAGGGTTTTCGCTGAGACCTTAATCATTTTTGGATGTCATGGACGATGCCTTGACAAAATGTTCCAGAATGTAAAGAATTATACATTCCCTCATTATTAAAATAGTAATGATGGTTCATGTGGTTATTCGAAAAGTAAAATACCCATGACTATGTTTTATTATGTCATTATTTACTCAACTCATATTCCTTCCATAAAATGTTCCTGTTCATTATTTGTAAAGGCATGTGTTTTGAATTATTCATCATGCATAATGTTTATATTATCTTCTCTTGTATTTATTACCCTTACTAAGCATTTGAGATCACCTATTTCTTATGTTTTATCTTCCTAGTATTAAAAGAAGTTTATTATGATTGATAAGCATTGTTTGGTTAGAGGATTAATGGAATTCTCAAAAGATCATTTATGTTGTGTTTTATTTTTCTAATGTGTAATGTAATGATCATGTATGTAATATATTTTCCTTGACTACTAAACTGATTTGTACTTTGGGACTTTTTTACTTGTAATCATGCCAGTGTATTAAAATAACGCACTAGCTCCAGGCTTCTGGGATCGGAGCGTTATAGTTGGTATCAGAGGAAGTTTAGCACCAACCTTGGAAATAGACTTAGATAAAATCAGACTAGAGAACATTACCCTAATATAGACATTGAGGATTGGTATAAAAGAACTTCCTTGAATTTTGGTAATGTAGATATTTTTTGTATTTTAAAGCAATACATCCTTTTCTGGTTATGAGCATGTAGAGGAGGCTCTGGAATAGATATACCTAGGAGTGGACACCCTGAGAAAGAGTTCTAGGCTAGACTCAAGGTATCCTGATACACAACAATGGGTCTTACTGCACTCTTGGTTATGGCACTGTTGAGGGATATGTCTTGGATAATTCAAATTTTCATTATAAGCAATTATGGAGGATTTTAGAGTAAAAACTTCCTCAAAGAAAATATCTTATGATTATATATTATATGCATAATCTTTTTAATTTATGTTAGGTATTTTAAAAGATTGGAATTATTCATTGTGATTCATAAACTGACCTACTATATGCCATTGTTTAGAAATGGCGCCTAGTAGATGGAATGAGAACTCCAACAATACGCATGATCCAAAGAGTAAGAAGTACCATATCATTCATGGTATTGAGCCAACATTTAGAAATGAAATAGTCTTCCATGTATTATGATCATATGAAAAAATAGTATCTTGTGTTAATAAGATAAGTAATGAATTTTATGAGTCTTATGGATTCGAAGGGAAGCCAATGAAGAAAAGGATGGTAGAGAAAAATATTGCTTCAGGGAATAAGGGAAATAAGGATTTTCCCATATGTGATAACTATGGAATGAATCACCATGGTAAATTCTTGAAGAGAATTAGAGTTTGTTATAAGTGTGGAGAAAAAGGACACTGAGTACGTGATTGCAAGGGTAAGAAAAAGGTTTCAAATGTAAAATGATTCATCTGCAAGGAGTTGGGACACTAGGAAGATCAATGTCCAAATCATCATAGTATTCCACAAATGACTCTGTTGAATAATAATAAAGTTATGATATTGCCACATATGAAGAGTAATGACTAGTGTTCTTATGTTGATATTAATTTATTGTGTCATTTCAGTATTGTATTAATGATATACATGTTATAAAAGTTATAGAGTATATAAGGATTGTACTGCAGTACTATTTCATTAAGGACATGAGATTGTGTGGAACCTAGAAAAGTGACTCAATACCAGGTTAATGTTTTTGGAAAATATATGGTTGAGAAAAAGATAAACCATAATATGGTTTTGATATAGAGGTAGTGATTTTTGAATAATATATGATTGATTTGGATAAATTATATTAGATATTCTTCACAACCTTGAAACTGATTAATGGTTCGTTTATTCCATCATTGTTGGAGTGATTAAAATTTTTGGATATAATGAATATATCAAGTATTCTATAACGAATAAGCGAGCATGAATCAATAAGGTTTTATGTTAATTCAAGGTGTTACAATTGTTGGAACCATGGTCTTCATTGCATGATTTGGAGTATTATTTGTGTTTGTTTTCAATCCTTAGTGGAAGTTTAGAATGTGTACGAGCAAAGAGATCATACAGTTCAAGCAGACAACATTATTGAAAGTGGTGCCGTTTCCCAGTGTGTGCAAAAAATTTTAGCCTGAAAATCGACAAATGGAGAATTTTTTTTTGGCAAGGTGACTTGCGCGCCGTGTACTTGATGAAGAGGAAACCTGCCCGCCATATGTTTTTCAATATTAGAACATGGGAAAATGGAAAAGGGATAAGGGAAGTGCAAGTTTTGGGTTGGTCATGCAAGTGACCTGCACACTGTGAATAGACTTGCGCACCGATTCCTAGGATGATTGTAAACTTGCGCACATATTGTTTTTCGAGATCATAACTTCAATATATGGAAAAGGAAAAAAGGTCGTCCAAGTATTTGTGTGGTCGCGCATGTGAGTAGCGCGATAGAGGCTAGAGAGGATGAGATGCGCGTCGGAACTTGCGCTCTGAGGGAAGACTTGCGCGCCACCGCGCAGGGGGTCCAGTTTTCCTATAAATAGAGAACCTCCCTCCTCGTTTGTAACGAAGTTCAAGACTTAGATATTTTTTTGGAGCTCTCGTTATGCAAGTGGTAAAGTCGTGAAAGTGGTTGTTGGTTCGTGCAAGTAGAGGTTGCGCATCGGCTGTTGGTTGCGTGTCCAAAGTTGTTTGGGATTTAGAGGCGCTGAGTCGCGCATGTTTGGAGTTCAAAGAGGCAGTGTCATGCATGTTGTTTGGAGTCACCTGTGCACCGAGTTTGTACCGCGCAAGTGACTTGCGTGCCATTCCAGAAACTTGCGCGCCAGGTCTTGGAGAAGTGTGCCAGGGTTGTTAGAGTACATCCTTCCTTTTGAAGCCGCACAAAAGATGGAGGATCGTCTGGTACCATCAGTGTAAAGTGAGATTCGTCTTCAGGTGATTGTTGGACTTCAACAGAGCATCTACATAAAATAGAGGATGCATTCTTATGCGATGATGAAGATACATTCATGTCTATAAACTGAGTGTGACTTCTTTAAGGGCAGTGTGCCAGGGGGAGTCAACGGGAGTGACCCGAGGGAAGCAGTGAGCTATCCCTGAACCATTGTAAAGGAAGTGAGCCTGGGATAGAGTGATTTTTCCCAAACCTTTTTAATCCACACCTAGTGAAGATTAGTTGAATTTGGTATGACAGATAACTTGTCGGCGTATGCTCCTTGGACGTTTCCCTTAGTGGTGAACCAAGTAAAAAGTGTTGTGTCTTCTCAGTGCATGTGAATGTTTGCTTTCTAATCATATTCATCATATAGGTTCAACAAGTTCCTACCAACGCAGGAACAAGATCCATCACATTAAAAGAAAAAATCGTCTCCCTGATTCACCCATCCCCTCTCAGGGTGTCCCAGGGTCCTTCAACAATGTCTTAAAAGAATACACTATAAAGGTATTAACATGTTATTATGTGGCGTAAATAGATTATCCTTGTGTTTACCTTATTTATAAATTTTGGTTTGTGAGTTTGGACAGAAGTATTTTGGATAAGTATAAAGGATAGAATGGATTATGTTTGAAATTGGATAATATTTTTAAGGATGAAGCATTTCTTGAGAATATTTTTTGATTGTTATAAAAAGGATAACCCGGAGGTCGAGCGACAACCTGTCGTGTCCGGCAAGGCCGTGAGACTTGAACCCACAACTGAAGGGCGACAAGGGTGCATCACCTACCACTGGCCTACATGATTTCTTGATTTGTATAATGTAGTTTTTTAAATAGTTTGAAAAATGAATTATAAATTCAATATTTTTCTAACCCTATACGATTAGGATAAATAGAATATTTTTAATCTTATTACCTTTTCGAGTGAAAGATGTTTTTTTGGTAGGACTTAGTTGAAGGATCATACTCTACATGTCAAGTATATTCTTTTCCTATTATTATGTGAATAAATTAATTCTTAAACTTTTGGGAAGGTATCTAAAATCCAAAAATATGTTATTCTAATACCATATGATTTGTTTATATAATGAAATTTTAAATAATCATAGATTTATGGAATTGAGGCCCTCAATTTTACACTTGTTTGGGATTGATTACCTCAATCACACCCTATAAATATTTATATTTTTTCACCAATTATGTGTCTCAAATTGTCACAAATGTTCTCCTAATTGGGATCAAAATTTGGTGGTGACTTTTTCATTTCCCATTACCTCTTATTAAGACTAAATTTAATTAACCCAATTTCTGCTTTGGGTTTTCCATGAAGGTATTTTTCTATTTTTAACCATTTATTTTCGAAGAACTATTTTAAATTTTGAGGATGCAATTTATTAAAGGGGTGTAGAATGTAACACCCCAATATTTCATAGTACGTTTTCTCTTCAAATGAATTCCATAACTTGTGTCACACGCAACACTAAGTTCGAGCGCACCACGACTTATCAGAATAGTCGTTCAAAAAGATGTTCTGAATAGTATTAACTGAATTTTTAATTTTATATAATCCATATAATTCTAGAATCAATATTATGTTTTTATTAAACATAATTTAAGAACAAATTCATTTTTTTAGATAAAATATTCTTCAAAAAATGCAATTTTACCGCCTTTTAATAGAGAACCTTTTTTTAAAAAATATTTGACACTTTTATTAATTCAGTTTAATGATATTAAATTATTCTTTAGAATTGGGACATAAAAATTTAGTTTGGATATATTTTTGGTACTTTTTTGATAACCTTTATATTTTGAAGAATAGTGAAAAATACTAAATTTTAATTAAAACAACTTTTTTAATCAAAATAATATATAGTGTAAAATTATAAATTTGAGTATTTTTAAAGTAAAATTAGACTCTATTTTTTAATTTAATATAATTTAGGTAATTGGATGTAATTTCTAATTTAAACTGAATATAAACAAGTGCTATTATTTGGATAGTTATTTTTTCATAAAAATGCGATTTTTGTTTTGAAAACGGGAGTTAAATTTAAATTAATTTCTGCCAATTCTATGTTTTGAATATGGAAAAATGGATTCTATTTTTGGAATTAGGAGTTCCAAATTGTTTAAATATGTAACTTTTATTTATATACATTATGAAAATTAACATCAGTAAATATTTTATTTACCATGGTTAAAGGGTAAACCTTGTAAATAAGGGTAAACAAATAATAATATAATAATATTAAATTACCCTAACAAGTTTTATAACCATATTTGATGATACATGTCTGATCCTGATCATCCTTGGGTCTATTGTGGGATACCATAGAGCTACATGGGAGTGATAATGACATTTTATATTAAATACTCTAAAGTAAAGACAATAATAACAAAAGAAAATATCTTTTAGTAAAACAATTTTTATTTGATGTTATATAATTGATATATTTGAATATAAATAGTAATTAAAAATATAAAAATATTTCCTACATCAGGATATTTTATTTATAATTTTAGACATAAAATAAATATATTTATATATGATACAATAATGATGCAGTATTTTTCTTATTAATGAAACAATCAAATAAATTATATTATAAATATTTACATAAATATAATTTGAAAGATTTGATGTATTCCTTGAATTCTATAAGTGAATATGATATTTTAGGGTCGATTAAATTATTTTTTTAAGTAATCATGCTGTTATGACTTTAACAAAAACTAAATACCAAATAGTGTCAAAATCGACATAAAAGAATATTAAAAAAATATTATAATATTAATTGATATATATTTCTAAAAATCTAATGTTCGGCTAAAAGACTTATATAATGATAGGTTTATCTTTAATAAAATACTTGGGGTTCTCATGGAATTTTATATTATGTTTATTAACCATATAATATAAAAATAAAAAGAGACATGGTAAATTTCAAACTATTTAACTAACAGTTAAATCTAGAAGATAAGGTTAATATCGTAACCTAAACCTGTATAAAACAATTTTGTTGAGTGGTATTCACCCCATACCCATCCTATATTATAAATATCTCATTTTGGAGCCATTAGAAAGAGAAAATTATTTTATTATAAAATAATATTTCAAACTTTTCCTAAAGTGACCCTCACCACTCTTATAAAAGGGTACTTCCCCTTCTCTCAAAATCACATCTCCAAAGCCATTTGGCTCATCCAAAAATTTCCCAAATATCCTCCCAACATCCCTAAAATAAACCTAGAGTCCTTACATTGATAATACTTCAAACTTAAAGATCACTTTTGATCAACTCAAAAGGAAACACCCGAAGAAGATGTAATAATCTCACCACCCTCTTTCAAGTTCTTTTCTTCTTACACTTCCTCTTTATTTGTTGTTTCCATATCAAAATATTAACTCAAATAACTTTTATATACTATTATGTTATTATAAATATGGTACAACCATATTCATTATTTTATCCATCCTATAAATGACAAATTCATCATACGTGCACACGTACAGCTTATTGTCTCCACGTCATGGTGTAGTTTGTTAACCAAACACTTCATAATTTGGTTGGGTATAAAAATGAGTATAAATAATTTAAATAATAAATATAACAAGATAATGATTTTTAATATATTATATACCATCCAATTACATACTATTTCACCATTAGTATAATGATATTGTCACTCGTGCGTATGTACGGATTTCCATCTCCACTACGCGATGAGATTCATTTCCAAATTCACCATTCAATGATGATTATAAAAATATATATTATAAATAAGTATGTAATATATGACATAATAATGATACTTAATAGAAATATATATATATATATATATATATATATATATATCTGTGTGTGTGTGTGTACTTACATATATCTTATTCACTTACATCCATTCAATACGATATGAAAACGGAAGCAGTGTTTATGCATATGTACGACATACCATCTCCAGAAATGGTGTTTTCTATTTCATATATCTATAAATTATACATATTAATATTCTAAATATATATGATATAATAATAATATGTTATATTCTGGAATTATGTAAATCATGATCTAAATGATACGATCAAGAATAACAAGTTAAAACACGTACGATAAAGAAATAAATTACTACAAAAATGTTTATTTGACATGGAAATAATTATTAAATGGGTAGTATAATGTCATAAATGAATCATGTATGATATAATAAATATGAATATGGTTGTGTTATAATTTAATAACATACTATGGTCATTATACAAAAGTTTAAACGTACCCTCGACCAAAGGAAAGTGGAAGGTAAGGGTTAATTTCACAATCTCTCTATTATCTGAGGTTGTTTTTACATAAGTATCTACTGGGAAATATTTATTATCCAAATACAAGTATCAAAAAAATCAAAGGGATTATTTTTATGGGACTTTTTACTAAATCATCATTTTAAATTTTTTAAAGATTTATTCTTCCAAACCTTTCTCATTAATGTCCATGTTTTTAAAATGGTGTCAAGGATTTATTTACATAGACATGAATGTTTTAAACTCTTAATTATTTTCAAAAGTTTCAAACGGGTAGGGGACACTTTGATTAAAAACTATATTTTAAATGAGTTCTTTTAAAAATTATGTGACTTTTAAATGATTTCTTGAAAAAGATATATTTCTCTCAACATGTTTTACTTGTCATTTTCAACTCTGTCAACATCCTTTAGGGGACATTATTCTTGATCAAGGTTGATTTATTATGATATAAATATTCCATATTTTATTTAAGGTTTTGTTATATATTTGACTCTGGATGTGCTATTTTTATTCCATTCATGGTTTAGGGATAATGTATTGACATTTCGTATGCTAGTTTTAATACGAATGTTTATGTTATGTTTCAACATTTTCATATGTGGAATGTATTGGACTTAGTAAGGGACGGGGGGAGCCCTCTATAGATCCATGATGCATTAGTAGGTCTCATGAGACAATTAGAATTGGAATTTTCCACGGACTTTCCCAATTTGATATATGGTTTTGGCCGAGGCCTTAATCATTTTTAGACGTCTTGGATGAGGCCTTGACAAAGTGTTTTAGAATGTATGGAATTATACATTCCCACATTATGAAGAATGTAATGATGGTTTTGTGGTTATTTGACTAGTATAATACCCATGAAAATGTTTTATTATGGCATTATTTACGCAGATCATATTCCATCCATACTGTGTTCTTGTTTATTTTTTGTAAAGGCATGTCCTTTGAGTTTTTCATCATGCCTAATTGTTATGTTATCTTGTGGTGTTTTTCTACCCTTACTGAGTGTTTGAGCTCACCCCTTTCATATGTTTTATTTTCCCAAGATTCCATGATGTTTATTATGTTTTATAAGTACGGTTAAGCTAGGGGATTAATGGAATTCTCAAAGGATCATTTATGTTGTGTTTTATTTTTCTAATGTGTAATGTAACTTTCATGTATGTAATCTATTTTCCAAGACTGATAAACTGATTGGTCCTTCCAGATGTGATTCCTTGTAATCAAGCCAATGTATTAAAATAATGCACTGGATCCAAGCTTGTGGGGTCAGGGTATTACAGGCTCTCAGGTTGGGGATGCAACAAAGTGGTATTAGAGGACTTATTTTCTCTTTCTTTCTATTTGGTCTATGGTAGACAGGAGGTTAGGAAAGTGTCGGGACTTGTTAATGAGCCTGTTCTTTGGAGTATCTATCCCATGATCAGGGGAAAACCAAATTCATCCTAGGAGGGGATTGTTTTTCTTGTTGTGTTTTGTTGTATTTTATGATATTTCACCATCAGGTGATTCACATATTGTGTGATTTGATAGATTTATGATATTTATCTCGTGGACAGATGGGTATGAAGTTTTTCATTCAAGAATCATTCTAGGAACCTATTTAGATAAGTGACATGCATTATGGTAGGAACACACATAGTATGGGTGTGCGTGATATAAATGTTAGGATGCATTTTCCCTTCTTAAAAGTAATGAAATTGTTCCTAATCGGATGTTATGAATGGGTAAAAAGGAAAGTTAAAAGGGTAAGTAGTAATTAGATAATGGTACTTAATAAATAAATAAAAGTGTATTAACATGTTGTAAGAGTAATTTGGGATATTGAAACTATTTTGAATTGGGTAAAGGATAAGGCTAGTAATTGTGTGAATTAGATACCTATGGTAGCCGTGGCCTTATGAGAGATGTCCAAGGGTAGTGATTCAGTTTTGAGTGGGCTCGTTTGTATAGTGTATACAAACTGGTTTGGTTATGTCATGTGATGAGTCTTCCTATATCTTTTTCATTTTCATAAAAATATTTTCTTTCATTCTATATCTAATGTTTGGAATTGTAGAAAAATCCCACCTAAAATATGTTTGTCGGTTGGGTGATAGAAGGAAACTTCCATGAATGATCCTTTCATTGTGGATCATGAGAACATGGTGAACCAAGAGGATAAGAAATCATAGTTCCATGATATCATTGCTCATTTTATACAGATGATGGAATGGGACCCTGGGTGGGCCACACCGAGGATGTTTGAGCTGACCAAGGAGTTTCAACTGCAGAACCCTCCAACCATTACCATAGAGGGTAGGCCAGAAGTAGTGAAGTTCTTGATAGAGTCCATAAAAATGTTCTTGACCATCTATGGAATCTTATCTACAATCAAGTCAAGTAAGCGACCTATATGTTCAGATGTAAAGTAAACCATTTGTTGTACATCATGGTTTAGATGTATTAGGCCGAAGGAATGATGTGAAAATATTTCCATGAGAAGTTTCTTAAACACTTTTACCCAGAAACCTTGAGGTAGGATATGGCTATGTATTTTATGTGGTTGACCCAGGTGACAATGTCTGTAATAGACTATGGTAGTCATTTCAGCAATTTGAGACCTTTCGTTCTGATATTGACAGGAGATGAGGTAGGCATGGAAAAATTCTTCCCATATGGGTTGAGACACGAAATCAGTTCATAGGTGAATATATTCTATTTGAAAATTTTTCTAAAGTGGTAGAACAAGACCTTATATGAGAGGGGAACCTAAAGGGAGATTAAAAAAGTGATCTTGTGGTGATAGTTGGGAGAGAAAGTAGTGAGGCTTCAGAGAGTAGGAAGAACCATTTTGGAATCTTTCTGTAGGGTGGAAGCACACAGTGCAATCCAAATATGGGGTCAACTTCTCATGGTATTGATCAGGTCTCCTGTGATTAGTGTGGTAGTCTAGGGCACATATGTGGCCAGTTTCCCAACCCCCTGGTCATGTTCTGAGTGTACGGGTGACAAGGCCATGTGAAGAGGATCAATAAGAACCTACAAATGGTAAGGTAATGATAGATGTTAGGGGTAGATGTTGAGTGTAAGAAGGGGGTTGGATACCCCATATTAGGTATGAATTTAGAGCACCAGGTGTCGTACTAGTATAGGTGGTGGATGTGTAACTCTAGGGTGAGATCAATCTTATCAAAAGGGCAGTATAGTGCATGGTACTCATGTCAGAGCGCATGGAAATGGAGGAGGATATCTCCATGAATTTCAGACTAGTCTTGAAGGTGGTGAGGTGGGACCATCTTTTGTTCGAGGTACGATTCTTGTTGCTTCCATGCTTGCTAGTGCATTATTCAATACAGTTTCACAACATTCTTTTATTTATACCCAGCTCATATTTATGTTTGGATTGACCATGGAGAATGCATGTGGAGTAATTTCACATGATACTCTGCTAGAGGTATGAGTTAAGGACATAGGGTAGTGTAAGGGTTGTGCTATGGAGGTTGGTGGATATCATTTTTTGTGGGATATTTTTTTAATAGATATGTTAGGTTTTGACCAAATCATGGCGATGGATTGTTTGGGGTTATATCAAGTCCATATCGACTACTAATGACATAGGGTATCATTCAAATCTCTCTATGGAAGCAATTATGTCATTTTTGGCATGTGGGATACTCGAGTAGGACGTGAAGGGCCAATATTCTAGTAGTTGTGAGAACTCATATTCCAAGTAGGATTCCTTTTGTTAGATGATGGAGAGAAAGAGAGGAATGTATTCCCTATTGATGTGGACTAGTTTCATGATGTGTTTCTGGAGGAAATCTTGGGGTTAGCACCAGAGGATATATTGAGTTTTAGATCAAATTGTTGTTGGGGTGGATCCAGCTTCCATTACCCCATACCCAATGGCGCTGGAAGAGATCCAATAACTCAAATTTCTTCTTGAGGAGTTGGAACGTATGGGGTCTGTCTATCCTATTATGAAACCATGGGGATATCTTGTGCTATTTTCTATGAAATTTTATAGATCACTGAAGATATATTTCGATTATAGGAAATTGAACCAGATAACAATTAAGAACGGATACCCTCTTCCTGGAATTGAGGACATGTTTGATTAGCTCAGAGGTGACTCAGTGATTTATATGATTGATTTGAGATCAATATACCATCAATTGCGGGTGATACCTTCTGACATACCCCAATCAAAATTTCAAAGCACGTATGGGTTTTATACATTTTTTGTGATGACGTTTGGATTTACCAACACACAGGTTATGTTCATGACATGATGAATCTAATATTTTACCTGTATTTAGATCACTTCAAATTTTTCTTCAATGATGACATCTTGGTGTAATCCAGAACTCATGATGATCATGCCAAACACCTTGACATCATCTTGGGCGCAATAAGAGAGAATAGGCTTTACACCAAGATGTCAAAATGTAAGTTTTGGATTGATGAGGTGCACTTTCTGGGACATGTAATTTCTGAGTCAGGTGTGTTGGTGGATGTAGAAAAGTTGAAGGCTAAGTTATCTTGGGAGTAGACCAAGAGAATCTCTGATGATAAAAGTTTTCTAGTTATAACCAGTTATTACTGATGGTTTATTAGATATATCTCTTATTTCGAAGCACCGATCATAGGCCAATCCAAGAAGGGGTTTAATATGGAACAGTAAGAGTCTTGTGAGAATTCTTTTCAAGAGCTAAAGAAGTGGTTAACTACCGCACCAATTTTGACTTTACTTGAAATAGTTAAGAAGTGCACCTTGTACTGTGATGCGTCTAATGTTGGATATGAGGAAGTGTTGATATAGGATGATCGGATTGTAGATTATAGGTCTAGGTAATTGAGACCACATTAAAGAAATTACCCTACTCATGAACTTGATACAGATTCTTTGGTTCATGCCTTGAAGTGTTGGAGGCATTACTTATTGGAAGAACCCTTCATGGTGATTACCGACCATAAAAGTTTCAAGTAAATATTATATTAGTGGGTTTTGAATCTTAGACAGTGAAGGTGGGTTGAGTACCTATAATCCATTATATTTTGAGTTGGTCAATACACCAGGGAAGGGGAATAGTGAGGCTAATGCCTTAATCCCGAAGAATTAAAATTAACTGGCTCGGGAATCCATTTCCAAGTGGAATATGATGGCCTTGTTTGTTGAGATGAAATTGGGCATACAAGATGGGCACAAGAAGATGACCCATGCATATATAGCAGTTGATTCCACACTTTTGAGTTGAGTTTAAGATATTTAGTTGGTGGATCCAGAGTATTTGTCAACGAAGGAAATCATTAAAGGCGTGGAGTCACCTTCGAGTTGGGATTTCGATACGGCTAGGGTTTCTTAGTTTCATGGAAGTTTTGTGGAGACGAACGGTGTATATGAGGACTTGATGCAAAAGTTTCATGCATCAGAGTATACAGTATATCCTGGATTAACTAGGATGTACCCTAATCATGTTTTTAAGTATTTGTGGTTTGGAATGAAGAGTGAAGTTCTGATTTTTGTGGAATGATGCCTTACCTGTCAGCAGGTGAAGGCTGAACATCAGTTTCTAGGAGGTTTATCGTAGTCCTTTCCTATTATATAGGGTAAGTGGAATTATGTAATGATGGACTTTTTATTTGGACATTAGAGGACACCTCAGAAGAATGATGTAATTTGGGTGGTGGTAGATCTGCTAGCCAATTTGGTTCATTTCTTGCCGATCCAGGAGACCTATACAGTTATCCAGTTGGGAGAATTGTATGTTCAAGAAATTTTTTAGTTTCAGGGTGTTCTAAGAACCATAGATTCAGATCATGGTCCACATTTCACCTTGTGCTTCGGGAAGGGACTATAGAAGGCACTTGGTACATATTTTTTTGAGTACGGCTTACCACCAACAGACTGATAAGAAACATGAGTGTACAATTTAGGTATTATAAGATATATTGAGAGCATGTGTTATAAGCATAGTGGTCCATGGGTAAGACACTTTTCACTTGTTGAGTTTTCAACAACTATAATTTTCAGTCTACAATTTTGATGGCTCTATTTGAGGAACTCTATGAGAGACCATGTAGATCTCTGTTGGTTTGGTTTGAGGTTGGGAGTCTGAGCTATTAGGACCGAGTCTTGTGCAGGAGACGTTAGATAAGGTTTGATTGAATCAAAATAGTATCGAAACAGCTCAGAGTAGATATTATTCATATGATGATCGACATCATAGACCTATTCAGTTTATTGAGGGTGATAGTTCATTTATTCTGGTGTCATCAAGGCTGGGTAACCACTATATCCTAAAATAGGGCAAGTTGGCACCTAAGTATGTGGGGTCATTTGAGATTTTGGAAAGTATAGGACCGTTAGTTTACCGATTTTATCTTCTACAATGGTATAATTGGATGTATGATGTTTCGCATGTTTCAAAAATCTGATAGTATCACCTTGATCCACTCATGTGATAAATGCTGAAGATGTTGAGCTTGAGGTTAATGTGACCTTTGAACAGTATCTGGTTCGTATTGTTGCCCATGGTGAGAAGGTCTTACGGGGAATGGTTGAAACTTTGGTTCTTATTCTATGGAATCATGGGAACATTCCAAAGGAAAAATGGGAGTAGTAATTGGATTTGCAGGTTTATTGGAATGATCTCTTTTCTTTGGGGACTCAATGATGCTCGAAAAGAGTGGCTCAAGGACGATCCATCACAAGGTGGGGAGGTAGTATGATCCTGCATCTCCCTTAGGAAATGTTTTTGTTTATGTGTTATTTTAATTTTATATTTTTTTTAAATAAGTGTTTTCTCAAGTTCATGTGATGACTCAAAGGTGTTTTGGGGGTTTGGGACATGATAGAGGAAGAAAAAGTTGGTTTCTGAGAATACGGCATGGTTTGTGCACGTTTAGGGAAAACATGAAAAAATAACATGTAATCATGCAAGGGGGATATTTTATTATAGTAGCATCTACACATTTTGGGAAAAGTTTTTTAAACTGTGTGGGAAAACCATGTGTCCTGGTAATATTGAGAAAATTACAAAAATGCCATTACAAAATTTTATGTTCCACTAGGTATCTTACTCCTTTCATCTCCATTGAGGCCTAGTGATCCCTCAAAATCATCATTATATTCCATGGATAAATATCCATCATCTTAGGGTCATGTGAAGCACCATTGGTTGAGGATTGAAGATCCGGGTGAGGCTAATCCCACTCTTGATTCTCCTTTTGGTTTAGGGTGCACATGTCTTCCTTCTCTCCATTCAAAGCTCTAAAACCATTATTTTACATTGATAATTAGTTTGGGGCTTCAAAGAGTTGTTTAATTGGTATCTAAGGTGTTTATTAATATTTCATTCTCTAATGGATTCCATAAAGGTGGTCTATAAGTTATATCCCATTTTTTATAATTTGATTTTTTTCATGTAGGGTCTATTTCTTATTCTCATAATGATGTGTTCATGGTTCCATTGAAAAAATGTTGTATATTTAGTTCCTAAATAACCAAATGAACCCTCATAATCCCCATGGGATCCATGGAGGATGTCGAAACTATTTTTTAGGGCGACCCATGGCATGTGTTGACTCTTTTAAATGGGTTAACGGGAGTATAAGGTGTGGAATTGACTCATAATGATGTAGAGACTTAGTGAGTATGTTAATTGGTTTATGTAATGAGTTATAATGGATTATGGCTAGTTTTTTATACTATGATTAAAGGATAGGGGTTTTTTGGTTGACATTTAATGGGTTAAATGGGATTAATGGGAATATTATAAGGAATTATCTTTACATTTGAATATTCTTAGTGAGATAGGCATGTGAAATGGGAAGTGGGGATAAAGGGTTAAGTTATATAAATGATGAATGTGTTAATGGATTGGAGAATATTATTAACATTCCATTTATTTATATTGTAGTGATGGTTCAAATGATATTGTCCATGCTTTTTTATGATGTGGTTAATTATGGGGACTGATAAACAAGCATGTGCATATGTCTTCGTAAATTTGGGTATAGACTTGAGGTTCTACACCCACGGGTCGAGTTCGACTGAGGTTCAAAATTCACAACTAAATGCACAGGTTATGGAAGGGGATGGATTTCAATTCCTCTAGTGGTTTAATTTCACCAAGAATGAGGCTTCAAAGTGACGATTATGATGTTATTATATTTTGATTCCAAGTGAGATAAGACCTGATTTTGTTCCCATTTTCGTCAGGATATTGAACATTCCTAATCAATTGAACACATGAAAGAAGTAGACTAAACCGTGGTATGCCTATGTATTGAAATTGGATTCAATGGTATCATAATTTAAAGGAACATAGTCTAGAATGGCCTATTAAACTATTTACTTTTATTTTCCATTATTTATCACTATCATACACTATCTATCTACTTTTACTGGATATATTGTTGACACCGTTGGTGGTGGCCAATTGAGTTATACTCACACCCTGCTTAGGCCACCATTGGCTGCCCGTGCAGATTTCATGCTTTTATACTAGGACAAAGGAAAGGTCCCAATACTAGGTAGTTGAGTTAGACATGGGACGTGTATGGGTGAGGTTCTATACTTGGAGTCTGAACCCTTTTAGGGATTCTACACTTTTTCTTTCTTTTGGGGATTGTTCACTTTTCATTGTATCATGTCATGACATTTTTACTATTGTATGTGGTTGTACAAAGTTTGAGAGTGGATTATTTATGCTTGTTATTAATTGTTTCTTATTGTTTCAACTATTTATATTGTGTTCTATTGTGGATTAATCTGGTAATAGTGGTATGGTCTCCCCACATGACCTATTAGACCATTACTGCTAGTCAGGAACATATGGCTTATGGGGAGGTGTGCTTGAGGTCATGTGGAGACCCAACTCGGGGCACTAGTTTAGTAGATCCCGAACTGGGGATGTTACCATGGATCCCCAAAAAATATCATATCTCATAAACCATAACTATGCATTACTAGAGAATCCAAAAACCATTATATAAGAAAAATAGTCAGATAGCATATCACATCCTTCCCTAAATGCGACTATCACTATGAATCTATCATGAATAATATAAAATATTATTGGTTACATTCATAATCACGATTATTACCCTACCCTATCAGATATAGTAAATCATAAATCACAGCAAAAGTAATGCCAATAATTGGCCATCACAATGTCAACATTGTGTAAGGATGAACATATCAGGTAATTTCTAGCCAAAACAATATAAAAATGATGAATATATGAAAGAATGATCTATTATAAATGTTATACAGGTCATAAAAGATTATTATATATCACATATTGGTAGATCATAAATAAAGGTGTTTAAAATAATCAATAAATATGAGACTCTGAAAAAACATGTCTCATTCCCTAGAGCAATCCTATCCCTCAACTCTAACTATGATCTACTAGCTCAACCATCCATGGAATAATGACCATTATAATTACATTTGTCCTAAAACAAGATTTTTTTATATTAATTTAGAAACTGGGAAATAGCTATTTAAAAATTAGTTGACCACCAACAATGATGCCCCTAAAAATTTTAGTAAATATATGTATTGGTATATATGAAATTTTAATGATGTAAATAAATTAATAACTTTTTACATCATGGAAATCCCAGTCTTCAACACACGTGAAACCATACATACTTGTGATAGTTATAGAATTATGTGATAAATCTATGGTATTTACACACTAATATGATAAATAATTTATCTCTTAACAGATCATAATCGTGACGAATGATCATTCACCTTCAAGTGTCATAAGGTGAACCATGTACCACCATAACAACACTTCTTGATTATTGATCCATCAATAATCCAATATCATGGGTGAATGAGGAATCTATAAATGAATGGGGTATCACCAACTCCATGTGAGAAATATACCACAAATACTAGTATCTATGTGGATAATTCACCACCAATTCATCCCATGAAAGTGGAAGATATACCACAGATATGCCTCCTCCGATAGATTATATAAGATAAATACAAGTCTCCTAGTGGATGATAAAAAATATATGAATCTCTCATAGGTGTATGATATACCACCATAATAAACTCTTATGTATTGTAGGTACCACTAAAATAAGTCCACATGTGTAGGATGCACCATTGAGACTACTTCTATAGGTGGATGATATACCATTGAAATGAATCTATGGGTATAAAATACACCTCCAACATATCCTATGTTTATGATTCACCACCAATAACTAGTTCTAGGTGTATGAGTTACCCCCAATACATCAATATCATGGTGAGAAGTGGATCATCCACACAATTAAAGTGGATGAGTTACTGACAAAAACCTCTATGTGGAATATCCACCAAAAAGTAGTTGTTATGGAAAATGGGTTGTCACTTCTAACTAGTAAAAATATCAAAATTATTTACTTCCTAAAATTGATCATGGTCATTGTTCCCCCATGAATTTTATGATATATATTTTTTTTATTATGTTAAAATTTATTCCAAAAGTAGGGGACCATTGGGATATGCCACAAACACTTAAAATTACATGTTGAGATCAACAGGATGTGAGGTCTACTCATCCCTTAAGTGGGATTATAACCTGGTCTGTAAATCTCTTATAGATTTATTATAGGAATGACTTCCAATATATAATATTAGTTACTTTGGCCATTGGCACGATTGATCATTACCATTAATCGATACAGACATCTATAAATATCATAGGTTCCTTAATTTTACCTTAATGGTTGATTAAACTGTATATTAAAGAAACAGTCATAGGAAATATAGAATTTGTCACCGTCCAAGGAGGTTTTTGGGGTTTTCGGGTTGAGATTGTGCATATGACTGGGACTTCCTATATATCCCCAAAAAGTTAATCAAAACCCATATAGTCTGTTATCTCTACATTAGACACATCATAGCTTTTATATTCATGTGACAATAACATTGTTGCTCAATTTGCAGTCATAGAACCATGTAAATAATTTTCCATTTAACTATGTGTGACAGGGGACAAATATGTTCCTTTTATGATTGTGCACCCATCCCAATGAAGTGTATTTTATGGTTTTGAAACAAGGGAAATGATTTCTTTTAGTATATGATCCTAGGGAAAAGTTTTATTTGAGTAGTTTAAAGTAATTTATAATTTAATACTATGTTAAAGGTACCTATAAATGGTTTATATTTTATTTTGTGTTGGTATTCTTTTCTGGATTTACCTAACAGGCGACTCAGGTGAGGGTTGACTACGGATTACACTGGGTTGGAGGCCCATAATGCTACACCCCAAGGATTTAAAAATAAATTTAATCAATAATTTGTTGCACACAACACTAATTCATTGTGAAACAACACTTTTTTATTATAATTACCTAAGATATATAGTTATAACATATCCATGAAACCTAATTTTCCCACCTCTGTGAATTGAGTTTTGAAAAAATGGACATTGATGATTGCGTTCAGTAAGATATATACAGTCTGATAGGATCAACTTAATTTTTGGTGAATGGTATCTTACCCTTATGAATACTATTGTTACCCTTATGAATTGTAATGTTCCCTTATGATTAGTGATATGACCATTATGAATAGTAACCTCACCCAGAAAGTATAAATAACATTTAGGAACCTTATATATTAAATAGAGTAATTTCAATATTAATAATTACATGTTGGTATTTTTGTGAGAAATAAATATTTAATAAAAATTTAATAATTAATAAATTTAGTTAAAATAAATATATTTTTTATTAAATGTATTCCTAAATTTTAATTTTGTTATCATGTGATTTCAGGATAATTTAATGATACCTTAGTTAATATTCAGGGCGTTATAAAATTTGTTTTAATTATAAAGAATATATTTTTCATGTAAATGATATTTTTAAATAAAAATAAAATTTCTTTTATTTAGAATTTCTTTTTGATATAATGGAGTCAATTTTTCAATTCTACACATCAGTAAATGGTTATGGTGAATCTTTGTAATTTTTTGAAATATTTAATTTTTTAGTAAACTGTGAAATACTGTAATTTGCCGTATATATACATTATATGTTAAATTCACTATTACTGACATGATGGATTATTTAAGTACACTTGGTTTGAATACAACTACACCTATTATTATTTTTTGACACAATAGTAAAAATAAATTACCTACCTTGAGAAAAATACTAAAATAATGAATAAGATATTCCAAAATCAATCCTCTCCCTCGTTATAAAAACCACCCCACACTACCACTTATCTTCACTTCTAAATTCTTTGAAGATTCTCAATGTTCTTCCAAAGTACTCGTACCTTTTCCATCCCCACATCTATGATCTATTGTTCTTTCTAAATGACCAAAACTGCTTCCCTTATAGAGGTTCTCAAGGATGATATTTCTTGAGGTAAAACATCTTCCTTTTCCTTTTAATTTCATTTTCAATTTATTTTGTTGTCTTCTATTATCCTAAACTCCTATATCCAAATGATCACGGTATCTACAATATAACCTATATACTATAATTATGTCATTTTAATGGAATATCAATCATCAATATCCTTACCCTCTATCTTTTATTTTAAAAATTAAATCACTATCTGGAATGTGCCGATTTACATCCTTCATGGAAAATGAACCTTCATTATTCAATTTCTCCTTAATGTCTGGTCATAAATCCATTTTTATGGTTGATCCAAGCTATAATAAATTTAATATAACATATTTAATGTTTGAAACTAGTATATTTAAATAATATTAATTCATATGACAAAACTAGTTTATAAAAATTGAAATACATCCAAAATAACTGAAATGACTGTCATTAATGTTTTATCAAATAATTCATCCACATACCATATAAATATTATATATATAATTATTTAAACTTATGGATTTTAATTAAATATATATAAATTAAATTCTAGAAAATTATATCCATTCCACCAGAACATCCATACATATAATCAAGCGAATCAATCACAAGTATTAAGAAAAAAACACTCCGGAACGATGGAATTCAATATTATAAATTTTAAAATAGCCATAACTGAACCAAATAAATGATAATAAATTATGAAAATGTGTAATATGTTCTGAATTAATATAATAATTTTTCTAATTTCATATTCCAGGATATTATGGTCATGTGAAGAAAACATCGAACATAAAGAAAGGGTTTTCTCAACTCACTATAATTTCTGTGAGATATGCCTTACTCGCCACTATTTTTTCGCTGTGGTGTATTTATACAAACCATTTATGTATCATTTTAAGAATATATTTATTTTTATTTTATTTAATGTATCATTTTATTATAATTAATTTTGGGGAATATGATTTGATTGGTTACAATGTTGTATGGTTTTCTTACATTGTCCTCCATTTTCCTTCGGGTTACTCTTTTTCTCTCTTTATCCCTATTAAATCATTAATCACTCTTATTCACTCCTAATAAATTCTATTTGAATGTTATATATATATATATTAATAATAAACCTTCTTTATTTTATGGCTAGTTACTTGTTTTAAAAAGTTCTTTAAAATATTTTTTAGGATAAACAAGCCCGATTCAAGTGATCTTATTGAATTCATAACTATTTTCAAGGTCACTCTATAATATATTTTAAGAAGAAATTATTTTAAAAAAATAAATAATTTTATTCTGAAAAAAATATATTATTTAACTTATTGTTTTATACAAATATTTATCTAAAAGAACTCATCTTTTCAAATTAAAAGAGTATTTCTCTCAAGATTTACTCGGTGATTTTATAAGAATATTTTCATATATTTCAGCACTCTTTTTGAATATTATGTTTAATTGTGATTAATATTTTAGGATATTATCTACCATATTTTATTAATTGGATTATGATTAGTTTGATTATATATTTTCTATCTTGATAACATTCACTATATTACTCCAAATAGTTAGTATTTATGTTTACCTATTGGGGAATATTATTTAGAATTTATATGATAGATTCAATATAAATGTATAGGTTGTATATGTTTCAACCCTTTCATATGAGGAATTCATTGGACTTATTAAGTGATAGGTGGGTCCAGTTACAGCCCATTTATGAATCGGTAAGTCTCATGAGACCATCTATATAAGGTTTTCACTGAGGCCTTAACAATTTAATAGATTATTGGCATGAAGCCTGGAAAATAATTAATTTTTGGCATATATCCAAGATAATAACATATTTTGGAATGAGACCTTGATAGATTCTTGGAACCAAGATTTGAATGTATGTTTTAGATATCCATCATTAGGAACTTCCCTCATTATGAAACTAGTCATTGATAGTCCGTGTGATTATTCAACTAGTAGAATATCCATGATAATGTTTTATTATTTAATTATTCATACATCTATTATTGCTGTCATATTATACTCAAGTATGTGTTTAAAGGAATGTTCTTTTAGTTTATAAACATGCCTATGGGTTATCTATATGATTACTTCCACTTTATTACTTTCCCTTACTAAAAATCCTAGTTCACCACATTCTTATGTTCTATTTCCCCCAGGTTGCAAAGATAAATATTATTAATGACTTGTAGGTATAATCTTGGAGTTATGGATATTTCTAAGGGAAATTCTATATTGTTTTTTAGTTTCAATTTTTAATATTGAACTTATATATGTATCTAGTTTTCCAAAACTATTAATCTATCAATTCCTTTGTTATTTTTTCCCTTGTAATCATACCAATGTAATATAATAATGCACTGGATCTAGGCTATTGAGAAAGCGTTGTTTTTAACAATACATAATTTTATAAGGGGGAGATTGTTGAGAACAATACTCTATCTCTTTATGATTATTTTGATGCTCACAAATATCTTTATTTCATATTCTAATTATTTTACTTGAAGTATATTTTAGGAAATTTATATTCCTCATATTCTCATGTTTCGAGAAATATTAAAGCACTTAATCCATGAGCTATATTTGACCAAGTATTTAGAAATCATTTTTAGCATGTTCTGGAAACATTGTTCATACCCTATGTTAAGAAGCGTAGTGTAATGATGGAATAGGGTGTTTACACTATGAGATATCAGACAAGTATGGTTATACAACCATATGTTATCGGAAAAGTATGGAGAAAGAAACCTAACATTTGGAAGAAACCCTACATTTGGAAGAAACACTTTGTTTGGAAGGAACCTTACATTCGGGAAATCAGCAAAGTATGGAAAAAGATCATTACATAAGTATGGAATGAGATGTTTGTCTCTTAAACGTATGGTTCATCAACCATAATTTTGTAAACAACCCTGTATTTAAAAGAAAAAGATAAAAGTATGGTTCATCAACCTTACTTTTATGAATAATTGTATGTTTGATTTAAAAGTATGGTTTATATACCATATGTTTGAGAGTTGAAGAGAAACGTTTGAGATCAACCTTTTGTTTGAGATCAACCTTACATTCAGAGAATGTATGCTATGGAGTTCAACCCTACATTTGACATCAGATGTTTAAATTACATCTTAATGCAATGATTTTTAGGAGGATTATCAAGTTAATTTCAATCGATATTAAATGCCCAAATTTAAAGCGAGTCTTGGACTGATTCAAAACCATTTATTTGTGATTCAAATGATCAATTTAAGAGGATCTTTTTATGCCGAATTTTCAAGGGAGTTAAGACTGCTCTACAGTTCAACCTTTTGAATGTAACGATTCTAAAGGAGACTATTGTGGATCTAAATTTAAAATGAGAATGCTCATATTTATTCTATATATACCTATATTATTTTTTATTACATATACAGAGGAGAATTTTTGAAAAGAAGATATGTTTTTATGAAGAGCGACAAAGCTCTGTTTTCTGAAGAAGAAGAAAATTGATTAAAGATTTATCGAATCTACATTGAATATCTTTTTGTGAATCTACTATTGTTAATTTTGAAAATTATATTTCAAGATCTACTGAAACTGGATCGACTTAGATCTACTTATACCTAAATATTATTCTTTCTGAAGACTACGATTCATTGACTGTCAATTGCGTGATGTTGTAGTTGTGAAGAACAACTGGAAAGTATTTCGAAGAAAAAATACTCATTTATTTTGAGTAAAAGGATTTGTGTACTATATTGTGTGTTCAGTTCTGTTTGTTAACTAGAAGGGTATTTTTACCCTTAAACTTGTAAAGGTGTCAACTTCCTGCACTCAGTTGTATAATGGTTGGTTGATAAGAGGACTGGATAGTGAAAATCACTAAGCTTGTGGAGTATAGCGTTGGTGGAGTGGACTAGGGGCCTTCTGTTCCTCGAACCACTATACATTATGTGTCTTGTGCTATTTATTTTCAACTTCTAAATCATAGATATAAAGATAAAAGGAAAGAGCATGATTATGAATGAAATTATAATAGACACAATTTACCCCCCCTCTTGTGCATATTTGGTATAACCCAATCCAACAATTGGTATCATAGGAGGAAATTTTTTCAAAGCTATAACAAGATGAAAGTATTTGGATTATATAGAGTACAATGGTTGATACACGAGAGGGCATGTCAATGGTTCAATCTCTTTACTTCAACAGTGAAAATTATGGATGTTGGAAATCAAGAATGATCATTTATTTTAAAAATATCGGATACATAGTCTACTCAAAAATTCTAACTCCATATGTTATTCCAGAGAAACCTGAATCATGGAGTACTAATATAGAAGTAGAGTATGACATAAACTCGAAATCTATGAATGTTATCATCTATTTTCTTGGACCAGATGAATTCAACAGAGTATCTTAGTGGTCAATGGCTTATGAAATGTGGCAGACAATTGCAGTTGCCTATGAAGGAACTGACAATGTCAGACAGATGAGGTATGCTACTTCTAAACTAAAATTTGATACATTAATGATGTTTGAAAGAGAAATAATCACCCAAATTAATGAAAGTTTGATAGAGATTTTCAACAATATCACTTTTTTGAGAGATCCGATCAAACAAGTTGATCAAGACTTACAAGTTTTAATAGTATTACCACCAAAGTGGAATGGAATTTCTACTGCAACCAGACAATCATCTCCTAAAAAAGATTTAACAATGAGACAGTTAATTGGAACTCTTATGATGTATGTGGTTGAGATTCAAGATGAAGAAAATGAGCATAATGTTCTGATCAAGAGAGAAGACACTTCCTTAAAGGTGTCATCTCAAAGGAAAAGTAGAAAGCAGAACAAAAAAGAAATAAATTTGAAATCATAAAGATATGATTCATCAAATTTAGATATGTAAATGGCTCATCTAGCCAAATAATTTTGTATGTTTTATATAATGTAGAAATATTTTAAAAAGACTTTCAAAAAGGATGAAAAGTAAGTAAGATGCTATGAGTGCAAGAAGATGGGTCATATTAGAGATGAAAGTCCTAAATTAAAGGAAGACAAGAAAAAGAAATTCTTCAAGAGAAATGATTATGAGAAGAAAGAGAAGAAGGAAAATGAAAGCAACATGGAGTGTATCTGAAGACTCCAGCAGCTCATCAAAGTCTGATTTAGAAAAGGAAGGATCAAATTTGAAAGATAATATGTTCTTTACGATAGAAACTGATGAGGTGAAATATTGTTATTTTTCTGACTCTAATTCTAAATCATGCTATACAAATGATAAACTTGCAACCTACTGCAACACGCTTAAAGAAAAATATGATTCTTTATTTAAGAAACACAAGTATTTAAAGAATATTCATAATGATATTTTAAGAGAGAGATATACTCTGTTAAAATAACATCAGGAATTACTGAAAAAATATAACTCAATAAATACAAACAATACAGATCAAGAAGCTAAAATAAAAACACTAAAAACTAAAGAAGAAACATATAAAAGTGTAGCTCTTATTTTTACAAAAGGAGAAAATACGATAATTGAAATTCTTTTAAATAATGTGATTAAAAAGGGAAGATATGGAATAGGCTGTAAAGGAGAAAATCCTAAACTTTATAATAATTACATTATGCCAAGTACTAGAAAAGTAATCTTCCACTATTGTGGTGAAAATGACATATATCTAAGAATTGTTACTTTAGGAAACCCTAGATAAGTGGAATAAATAAATCCTTTCTCTCAAACAAATTATATGATTTTGTTGATTTTAGAAAAACAAAGCAAGTTTGGAATCCCAGATCATTGTTGGCTAACAAAACTACACCCAATAAAATATGGGTAGCAAAACAATCTATTTAAATGCCTTTGCAGGAGCAGGTGATAGAAGATGAACTACCATATGGTATATGGATTGTGGATTCTCTAGGAATATGAGTGGAAATTCATCAAATTTTAGAACATTAACTAAAAAGGACGGTGGTCTAGTCACATTTGGTGACAATTCCAAAGGAAAGATAATTGGCATTGGAACTGTTGGAGATCCAGAAGCTGTCTCAATCAATAAAGTACTCTATGTACAAGGATTAAAACACAACCTGATAAGTATCTCTCAACTCTATGATGATTGTTATATTGTTGATTTTTCTAACAATTAATGTACTATTTTCAAAGATAAATTACTTAAATTTAGACCACCTAGAACTAATATTGTGTATACCTAGGATTTAAATTCCTTATGTAGACAACATGTAAACTACTTAATAGGTAAGATAAATGAATCATGGATCTGGAATAGAAGACTTAGACATTGTAATGTATGTGCTTTACATAAGTTATCTAGGAAATGATTAATTTCTTGATTTTCCTAGTCTCAAGTTTGAAAGTGATAGATTTTGTGATGTATGTCAACTTGGAAAGCAGCACAAATCTTCATTCAAATCAGTTAACAAAATTTCTACATCTAAACCTCTAGAACTTATCTATATGGATTTTTTTGGACCTTCAAGGGTAGAAATATTGGATGGTAAACTATATGTATTTGTTTTAGTTGATGAATATTTTATATTTAATTGTATTTTATTTCTAAAATTTAAAAATGAAGCTTTTACAATATTTTAATGTTTTTTCAAATCTGTTCAAAATGAAAAAAGATTTAAATTAATTTCATTAAGAAGTGACCATGGCGGAGAATTTTTGAATCTATAATTCAATTCCTTTTTCTCAAATATGGGTATTAAACACACCTTCTCTACACTAAGAACACCTCAAAAAAATGGAATTGTTAAAAGAAGAAATAGGACAATTCAAGAAATCGATAGGACTATGGTAAATGAATACAGAATTCCTATCTATTTTTGGGAAGAAGCAGTAAGTACAACCTACTATATAATGAATACAGTTTTAATTGGACCAATTTTCAAAAATACACCCTATGAAATCTAAAATAACAGAAAACCTAAAGTAAATTTTTTTAATGTTTTTTGATGGAAGGTTTACACCTTAAATACTAAGGAAAATCTTGGTAGGTTTGATCCAAAATATGATGAAGGTATTTTATTAGGATATTCTTCTACTTCCAAAGATTATAGAGTTTTTAATAAAACGTCAAGGATTGCTGAAGAATCGGTTCATGTGAAATTTGATTAATATGATCCCTTTGTAAAAAGGAAAGACCAAATTGATGAATCTGACTCTAATGATAACATGAGACTTCAGAACTTGAAAAATGATTTTGAAAAATATATAAATGAAATTTAGTCCAGTCCAAAATAACATGACACTGGAGAACCTAATGTGTACTACCTAGACAGTCAAAAACCCTACAGAATCACCCTTTAGAAACTGCAATAGGATAATTAGACACAAGAATGAAAACTATAAGGAACATATGAAATCTTTTTGAGTTTTCTATCTTTCTATCCCAATTAAAACCCAAGACAATAGAAGAATCCTTAGTTGATGAAATTTGGATGATAACAATGCAAGAAGAACTAAACCAATTCAAATGAAATGAAGTTTGTAATTTAGTTGAAAGTCCTCAGAACTACCTAACTATTGGATCGAAATAGGTCTTTAGAAACAGAACAAGATAATCAATGAATAATAACTAGGAATAAAGAAATACTAGTAGCTAATGAATATAATCAGGAAGAATATATAGATTATGATGATAGCTTTTCACCTGTAGTTAGATTAGAATCCACTAGAATTCTTTTTAGCCTATGAATCTCATATAAACATTAAATTATTTCAGATAGATGTTAAGTCTTCCTTTATAAATGGTTATTTATTGGTGGAATTTTATGTTGAGGAGCATCCTGGTTTTGAAAATTCATAAAAACCAGATTCTATTTTTAAACTTACTAAAGATCTTTATGGTCTTAAACAAGCACCTAGATCTTGGTTTGAAATATTAAGTTCATTTCTTTTGAAAATGATTTTATTGTTTAAATGGAATATCCAACACTATTTAAAGAAACACTCAATTCTAATATTTTATTAGTTCAAATTTTTGTTGATGATGTTATTTTTGGTTCAAAAAATAAAACTCTCTGTCATGGGTTTTCAAATTTAATGGATAATGAAATTGAAATGAGTATGATGGGAGAATTAAATTTCTTTTTAGGACTTAAAATTTATCAAAAATATTTTCGCACTGTTTGGTATGAAAGAAAATACATTACCGATTTACTAATAAAATTTGGACTTGAAAAAAATAAGACATATACAACTACTATGTGTACTAATATAAAACATGATTTGTATTAAACTAGGAAATCAGTGGACCACAATTTATATAGAGGTATTATTGGTAGTTTATTATATATTACTACTAGTAGCCTAGATATAATATATTCAGTATGTCTTTGTGATAGATTTCAATCAAATCCCAAAGAATCCCATTTAACTGTTGTTAAAATAATTCTTAGATATTTAAAAGGAATTGTTTTTCAATCTCCTCTCTATCCAAAAACATCTGATTTTAATTTAATTTCATATTCAGATGTAGACTTTGGGAGTTGTAGATATGATAGAAATAACACCTCAAAAACTTGTCACTTTTTAGGAAAATCCCTTGTATCATGGTATTGTAATAAAACAACACTCGGTTTCCCTATCAATATCTAAGGTAGAATATGTATTTATTGGCCGTTGTTGTGAACAAGTTTTGTGGATGAAAAAAATATTACATATTCTGGATGATATTTTAATAATTCACCTATTTTATGTGATAATACAAGTGCTATAAATACTTCAAGAAATCCTATTAATCATTATAGGACAAAGTAAATTGATATCCGACATCATTTTCTAGGAGACCATGTTCTTAAAAAGGATATATTCATAGAATTTTTATGTAATGAAATTCAATTAGCTGATATTTCTACTAAACCAGTTCCCACAGAAAGGATTGACTTTATTAAGGGGGAGATAGGTTTATTTATATTTAAATGATGTTTTTTAAGGGTTTAATTATTATTTTTTTGAATAATTTAAAATTTTGTTTGTACTGCTTTAATTTTTTAGTGTATTTGTTATAACTTTAAATAATTTAATAATCACTTTGTGGGTAATGACATGGTAATCAAGGATGTTAGAAACTATTTTGAATTCCGAACCCGTTCATTTTCTAAAAACCCTTCTAAACCTCGAAAACTTTTACCACTCTTCTATCTCTTAACTAAACCTTTGAAACCATCGTTCTTTTCAAACCATCAAATATTTACTTTAGAAATGGCCAAGACCGAGAGAACCGATGAGCTAGAGACCATCACTGTAAAGAGGCAGTGCTCAGTTGGGAGAAATATTTTGCAAGGAAAATTCATAGATCAGGAATGGCTCTATTAAAAGAACCTGATGCTAAAGAAAGCCCTAGATTTTCAGAACATAGAACATACGTTTAATGGATATTATACTGAGTTTCTATATGATTTATAACTTCACCATTTCTTTATGTTAGAATAATTTTGTTTTGAAACTGATGAGGATTTTTTTGTTGCTAAGATTGAGGATAGAGATTTTTCAGTATCATCTGTAGAAATTGCTCAAATTCTTAACTGCCCTCATGAGGTATATTTTCATTTTGATTTAAAGAATATTGGAGATTCTATACATAAGTCAGAAGATATTATGTCCTTTTTTTGGAACAAAATCTATAAAAAAGATGTTTGTGAAGGATTTAGAACATAATATGAAGATATTGGTTATGTTTCTACAAACTAGTATTGCACCTAGATTGTCTGAGATGGAATATATTCTTTACCCAGATATGTATATACTGTTTTTGCAGATGAGTGATATCAAATTGAACTTTCTGAGATACATGGTGAGGTATCTCAGTCACTGTTTCCAACCAGAGGCAAGAATGAATTTTTATCCTTTTGGAAGGTTCATCTCGAAAATTTTGATTAATACAGATATGGTAAGATTGGTGGATCCTCCAGTGAGATTCCACCATAGTAATATCTTCAATGTTGGTACATTGAGACAAATTGGATATTTCTAGAGCACTATCAATGGAAAGCTGATGCCTGTTGGAGCTGAAGAGGATAAACAATGTGCTTAGGCCCAACCCGCAAAATCAAAAGGAGTAGCTGAATCTAGAACTAGTGATGTATCAAGAAGAATTAGGTTTGAGGCTATGGATGCACTTGAAGAAATAAGTTAATAAGGACATCAATTTAAAAGGACAAGGGATCATAATACTATTGAAGAGCCTGATGTAACTTCAAATGTTTTAATATATGGTGATCTCTTAAGCTATAAGTATTTGAGATAATTTGCAGTTGAAGAGATGCTATAGGAATCAGTTGCTCAGGATAAGGTGACTCCTCCAGTGGAGAAAGAAATTTTGTCTCATGAAGTGATAGAAGTAGAGGCTCAATTAGAAAATATAATAGAGATAGTAGTGGAGTTTGAAGAAGAACCAATAATAGAAAAAGAAGCTAAGACACTGCCTGGTGAAGGAGAAGCAGTGGCCCAAACTCAAATTGATCAAGTAGAAGTTGATCAAGAAAAAGTTATTTTGGAGAATCCACTAATGGAGGAAGTACATGTAGATAATTCTCATGAAGAGCAACCTCCAACACCTATTGAAACATAAGAAGAAAATGTTTCAGAATTTCATACTGAGATATTGAATATAAATTTTTTCTATGGATGATTCTGGGAATGGCTCGGAGGTAAATTCTATTGAGAAACCAGTACAAGGAGGGGTTGATGAGAAATAAAATGCCGAATCTTCTCCCATTGTGTTGTTACTTCACTCTGAAACTGAGAATCAAGCACAAGGTGCCTCTGATTTAGTAAATGAAGAAGTTGAGGACCTATGTAGGAAGTTGAACATTGCTGAATCTGATAATGCTGCTCTAAAGAGAGCATTAGAAAAGAAACATTTGAAATTTAAAAGACTCAAAAACTAATACTGTTTCCAAGTAGAAAGTTTTAAATTTTAATAGAGAGATGGTCAATGAAGTTGCAAAGTTGAAATCGGAAATTATTATGGAGTCTGATTTGATGGAGTTTAAATCTTTCATGGAGACACAATTTGCATATGTCAGAACCATTGAGGCCAGTACATCAGGTTATTCACCTAATATAATCTAAATATTTCATGATATTACAGTGTTCATGGAGAATATGAATAATAGACTACAAGACTTATGGTGTAACAATCCTCCTTTTTTAGTACAGTTAGATAATTAGAAGTTTCTAGTTTTTAGTTGACTTAAAATGAACGAGGAATTAGAACTGTGTTGAATGAGTTCACAGAAAAGTGGACTGTTTTTATGGAGAGGCTTCATGAGTTTTCAGAGTGAATCTAATTGAAGATATTCATTTGACTCGGGAAAAAAGAGATCTAATTGTCCATTTGGGAGATGGATTGATGAGAAGAATGAGGGAACAATTGGCAGAGATCAAGGCAAGAGTTCAGAGGAGTTGATCCCTATCTCACACCCTTAACCAACCTTGATTTCTACTGTGGTTCATTACTGAACTTGTAATTTTATTTTCTATGAAATATATTTACATATCATTTTCATGTGTTTTAATTTGGTTTACTATACTGTCTATGATTGAAAGGCCAGAAATCCAGATTCACATATCAATAAACAGTTTAGAACAGCATTCATATATGTTCTGTGCTACATTATAATGTGTTTTATTCCTTATATTATCATTATTTTTTATATCAAAAAAGAGGGAGGAATTAGGATAAACCCAACAGTTTATTTTAATATATTTTCATTTATTTAAAATTTTACTATAATCTTTTTAATCAAAATGGGGGAGAAATGTTAAGTATTATCTAAATCCTTTAAGGGAGATATATTAAGTTAAACATAAAATTGTATTTTAAGATATTTAAATTTTTTAAAAATGTTATTTTTAAGAGATATATGGATAACCATAATATTTTATTGGGGGAGAAGTTTTTTTTTACTTTTTATGACATTGGATAATACAATGTTTATTTTTATTAAAATAAATTTGTTCAAATTAAATATTGATTTTATATTTTCAACATTAAAAAATATATGTAATTAATTTTGTAAGTTAATTTCATTAGTTATTTTATGGGGTTTGTGATCATCAAAATGTGGGAGATTTTTGAGAAAGCGTTGTTTTAATCAATACATAATTTTATAAGGGTTAGATTGTTAAGAACAATACTCTATCTCTTTATGATGATTTTGAAGCACACATATATCCTTATTTTTTATTATAATGATTTTACTTGAAGTATATTTCAGGAAATTTAAATTCATTATATTCTTATCTTTGAAGAAATATTAAAGCACTTAATCTATGAGGTATTTTGGATAAAGTATTCAGAAATCGTTTTTAGCATGTTCTAGAGACATTGTCCATACCCTACGTTGAGAATTGTAGCGTAAGGATGGGATGCGGTGTTTACTCTATTAGATATCAGAAAAGTATGCTTAAACAACCATACGTTATCGGAACAGTATGGAGGAAGAAACCTTATGTCTAGAAGAAACCCTACATTTAGAAGGAACCTTAGGTTTTGGAAATCCATAAAGTATTGAATAAGATCAATACGTAAGTATGGAATGATAAGTTTGTCTCTTAAAATTATGGTTCATCAACCTTACTTTTGTAAAAAACCATATGTTTGAAAGATAAAGATAAAATTATGGTTCATCAACCTTACTTTTATGAACAACTGTTCTTTTGATTGAAAAGTATGGATTATATGCCATACGTTTGAGAGTTAAAGAGAAAAGTTTGAGATCAACCTTACATTTGAGATCAACCTTACGTTGCCAACCTTACGTTCAGATAATATATGCTATGCAGTTCAACCCTACGTTTGACGTCAGATGATTAAATTACAACTGAATTAAAGCAATGATATTTATGCAGATTATCAAGCTGATTTCAATCCATATTAAAAGCCTGAACATAAAGCGAGTATTTGACTGATTCAAAGTCGTTTATTTTTTATTCAAAGGATTAATTTAAGAGGATCTTTTTAAGCCGATTTTTCATGGGAGTTACAACTGCTCTACTATTCAAACTTTTGAATATCATGATTCTAAATGCGAATTTTGTGGATCTAAATATAAAAGTAGAACGCTCTTCTTTACTCTATATATACCTATATTATTTTTTATTACATATACAGAGGTGAATTATTGAAAAGAATATATTCTGTTACGAAGAGAGACAAAGCTCTGTTTTCTGAAGAAGAAGAAGAAGAAACACGATTAAAGATTATCGAATCTACATCTAATATCATTTTGTGAATTGACTATTGTTAGACTTGCAAATTATATTTCAAGATCTACTAAAACTATATTGAATCAGATCTACTTCTACCAGATGTTTATTCTTTCTGAAGACTACGACTCATCGACTATCAATTGTGTGCTGTTGCAATTGTGAAGAACAACTAGAAAGTATTTTAAAGAACAAATACTCATTTATTTTGAGTAACCGGTTTCTCATACTAAGCTATGTATTCATTTTATTATATGAACCAGAAGGCTCTGTTTAGCGTTAACCTTGTAAAGATGTCAACTTCATGGACTTTGTTGTGAAATGGTCTGTTGATAGGGGACCAGATAGTGAAAATCCCCATGCTCATGAAGCATAGCATTGGTGGAGTGGACTAGGGCCCTTCTGTTCCCCGAACCACTATACATTGGGTGTTCTCTACTATTTATTTTCTGCTGCTAAATCATTGATATAAAGATAAAAGGACAGATCCCAATTATGCAAATAAATTATAATAGATACAATTAACCCCCCCCCCCTCTTGTTTATATTTAGGATAACCCGATCCAACATAGGTTTTTGGGGTAAGGGCATTAGAGTTGGTATCTTAGGAAGTTTAGTAGAAACCTTGGGAACTGGATATGTAGAACATATTTTAGAGAACATAATCTTAAGATAGACTTTGAGGATATGTATAGAATAAAATAAAATAATTTTGGTAAGGTAGTGATTATGTGGGTCTTCCTATCAATACATCCATGTTTGGATACTACAAGTGGATGTGGTTCTGGAACAAATGTACCTAGAATTAACAGCACCAAGATGGTGTTCTGGGCCTGAATCAGAGTAAACTGGTATATATCAATGAGCCCTACTACACACCTACTGTGACACTCCTGGGGATATGCATAGAATAATTCACATTGTCTATACAAGACAATATGAAGGCTTTAAATGTAAATAATTTCACTTAATGAAACCCTGTTTATGATCATAAAATTAACTATGCCTAGGATATCAATTAATGATATGAATTTTACTAGTTGAGATTATGCATTATGATTCATAACCTAATCTACTATATTCCATTATTTAGAAATGGTTCTTAGTGGAAGGAAATAAAACCACATGAATGTGCATATCTCATTTATGGATTTCCCTCCTATGAAATATAATGATGTTTGTTCTTGGGATGCGACAGGTGCTGAGTAACTTATAACTATACTAGGATAACTAACTTGGGTTATAAATAATAACCTTACATGTATAGAGAATCGTAATCCACAACATGGAGGATAAATGTTAGAATACTTCATGTGACAACAACCTTCTTTATTCAATGGGACTACAAATCCATTTATAGCACAATAATGGATGAGTTCCTTAGAAAATTTATTTCTAGATTTTGGGATGTAATGAATGAGATAAGTGTATCATGTTAGTATACCAACTCTCAGGAGATGCAAATCAATGGTGGTCAACAATTCAAAAAAAGGAGGAGGGAGAAGTTGAAAATGTGAAATGGATGGATTTTAAGGAAATTTAATTGGAGAAATACTTCCCTTAGGAATAGTTAGAATATATAGAGGGAAAATAATTATGTCTGGGGTCAGAAGATGATGAAAATGTTTCTCAGTATAAACCCAAAATTACAGTGTTATCAAGGCATTCCATAGACAATATACATAATCCATGGTGAAAGATTGATCATTTATTTTATGTCCTTAACCCAATTTTATAAAGGTCATTTGTCTCCCATAAATTCTCTTCAGGTAATGATATAATATATTTTTTTATCAAGGCATAGAGAGAATTATCTATATCATATGTTTATGAATGCAAACAAGAGATATAGAGGATATAAAATCCAAATATGGATAATCAGAAGAATTGAAATATGGATTTTCCAACATGTGATAATTTTGGATGAAAACACCTTAGTATTTGTATAAAAGGAACCTGAGTTTTCTTCAATTGTACAGAAAAAGGCCACCTTGCTTAGGATTACAGGGGGAAGAAAGAATTTTCTAATGTCCAATACTTCAGCTGTATGGATTTGGCCATAATGAAAATGAACTCCCTACACAAAAAGGGAATATACCCCAAAAAATAAAAGATATCAAGGAAAATATTGGGTTGTTACTATAGTGAATGAGGAATAATTAATGTATTTATTTGTTTAGATTCATGAGTTATGTTGTAATTTAGTAATTCATTAATTTATTATAAGAATTCATGTTTTATAATGGTTTAAAGGTGATCAAGGTATTCTGTATTTTCTCTACATGAGACAAATAATGTTGTTTTAGGAGAAAATATGATATTAAGTGCCCTTTCATCTAAATCACTGGTCTTTAAATTTTTTATAGGTATTTTTTTTATGAGCCTTAAGGATAACTATTTATGGAATGGATTAAGACTAAATAATGAGTTTTGATAAAATTTTCTAACCTTATTTTTTTCTTTAAGCATTTAATGGGTGAGGGAATGAATTAAAGATAATTTGGTCAATGTTATTAATTTATAATAATTCTTCTAGAACATCAATATTTTTGTTTAATAATTTAGGTAGAGATTGATCAAATCACAACCAAAGAATGAGATTATATCATCAAGTAAGTTTATTTTTTTAAGTGCTTCTATGGATAGTAAAAGAAACACTCAACTATAGGAAAAGTATTTTTGGGACAGAAGCCACATTCATTTACTTATGCCTTTAATAAATAAATGGTATTTTAACCTATCATTGATTTATGAATTTATGATATTTGACTTTATAATGACCATATTCTCAATCCCTCTCCATCAGAATGTGGTGGTAATATTTCTCTACCATGTCTATGTTTTCACTAAATGCAAATGTTTTCTTAATCAAAGGACTAATTTTTCGGTGACCTTTCAATTTTTTCCATTCACTATTATTAAGGGGGTATTTTATTAACCCCATTTCCAATATGGGTATCCCAAAAAAGTATTTTCAATTGTAAACCATTAACATTCAAAGTAAAAATTTTGAGGAAATAATTTATTGAACGAGGGGAGAAAGTAAAACCCTAAGTATTTAAAAATAAATTTAATAGAAAATGTGATGCATACAACACCGAGTCTCTTCGTTTTTTTTATTATAATTATCTGAGAAAGAAAATTATAAACTAGCCATGAAACTAATGATTTCCACCTCAGTGAATTGAATTTCTAAAACAGACATACAAGGTTGTGTTAAGTAATATATTTGAGTATGATAGTATCAAAATTATTTTCGGTGGATAGCAACTTACCCTTATGAAGAGTAATGTTACCCTTATGAATAGTAATGTACCCCTATGAATAGTAACCTCAACCATGAATTTAAATATAAATTTAGGAACCATATAATTAAAGTAGAATATTTCAAAAATTGATAATTAAATGTAGGTATTTTTTTGATTAATAAATATTTAATTATAATATTATAATTAATAAATTTTTTAAATAAAAAATCATTTTTATAGAATGTGTTCTGAAATCAATATTATGTTGTCCTAGTTTTTAAGTCCCCATACTTTAACATTACATAATCATGAGTTTAGTCGATAATTTACTAACATTCACATTTAGGATATTTTTAGGTTTACAGTTTTATAGAATTAGTCCATCACTGATACATAACTTTCTATAATCATATAAGAGGATACTACAAAACAATATCCACTTTTTTCAAAATATAAAACATTTAAAATAAAAATGATATCATTTCATGATAAATATCCTCTAGACTTATTTATTTATATTAACCATCCTTATACCCTATGGAAAACATTTAAAATATGGGGTGAGAAAAAAATATAAATAAGGAATATAAAAAAAGTAAATAAATCATTAGTCCGTGAACATTTTAAACTCAAGAAAACAGTTTCTCATAATCTTACATTTCACCCATATAAACATAACCCTATTAACATACATCATTAAAATCCTAAGATTCTTGAAAATACTAATTAGTAATAATGAGTCATAATGGTATCTTATTTCATCAATATCATACATACATTATATATTTTACAACTACAAACGGAGTAAACTTTATGGTTATGTTTTAAATACCCGTCATAGTATATTCCCTAAATCTTTTAGGAGAATCCTTATCGTTGAACATCATATCACTACCAGATGCATTAAAGAGATATAAAGGTCTCTCCGACCCTCATTTTATCATGGAACCACCAGTATACATATGAAATTCCCAAGAACTAGAACATAATCACAACACATAAATCATGTATAAAGGAAAAATAACTTTCCACATTGCAATAACAAGATATAATTTCAAGATATCGACATAATAAATACCTTACGAAAACTATTTTCAATAAAAAAATCCATGAAAAAGGAATTTGGTATTTATTTACCCTTTAAAACAATTAAGTCTTATATAGGAATTCAAATATCAAATAACCGGTAATACCACAATGAAGTATTTATCACCATATACGTTAAAAAATATTCATTTTTTCATTTTGTATGGAAATTAAAACCCTCCATATAAAAAGATGCCTTAAAAAAATTAATGAAATTAAAAATATAAATAAAAATTAATATATTAAAAAAATAATTACACACATAAGAGTTGATGGTCATAATCAAGTAGTATAAATTTCACCAATAGTATGGAAATTGGTTTAAGAAATTCCCTAACCTCGAGTCTGACTTGTCTCGTATATTCTTTATCTTATAGAATAATAAAATTAGGTTAATTTATACTTGTCTGAGAAACCATTTATGGTTTATTATTAATTGTATATCAATTCTTACCATGTTATAAAAATTACATAATTATTTCAGTTCATATAATATGTTGTGTCAATATTCGATTCTTGAGTCGAAAATGGACTTTGTATAATGACAATAGTACATTTGATAAAAATTCCATTATAGATAGAATTTAAAACACGATGTAAATATCTTATATTTATTAGATAATTATTTATAATTATATTTCAATAAAAACATAGAACACCATTCATGGAGATGGTAGGCCGTACATACGCATGAACGCTATTTTCATTTTTTCCTATCATATTGAAATAGTGAAATTAAATGAAATGTATATAATTATGTATATATATATATAATATCATAATATAATAATTAATATTTAATTTATATGATATATTTTTACTAAAATAATCTTTAATATATTCCATGTGATGTGTGAACGAATCACGTCATTTTGAGGTGGTGGTAGTCCACACGTAATGAAGTTATCGTATACAAAAAATATGGAAAAAATGAAGGTATGTATAAAATAACATTTCCAAAATATGAAATAGGTTATAAAATAACTATTTTAATATTATTTAACATGAAAAATAGTTTTATGACAATCCATGAAGGAGGTAATGGAAAAAAAAAACATTATTCACGGTGGCAATAATCGGCATGACATGGACAAAAATTTGGTTTATTTGAACCAGAGAAGGTGATAAAATAAATTTATATGATATAATAAATTATAAACATAACACACCATTATGTTCATTATTTTGGAGTTACCATGCATTAGTGGATGAAGGAGGTGAGGGTAAATTCTAAAAAGGGAAAAATTAAGAGAGGAACTTTGAGAAAATTAGCTCTTGAATATCCCCTAATTGAATGACCCTTGAAGACCTTGGATTTGGAGTTTTGGTGAGAAAATAATCACTTAGACATGGGTAGAAGTGAGTAAGAGAGGTATAGGCACATATTTGTGGAGCTAAAAGGATTCCGCTGTCGAAATGGGGACGTGCGGTTTTTTATTTATACTTGAGGGTAGGTGGGTTCAAGTGATTAATTTATTGATTATTTTATATTAAAACGAAACCATATAGAGTTAATATTAAATTACACAACCTTTGAATTTAATTAATTTATTATATAATTTCTATGGTCGAGACACACCTCAACCTTCCTTTTAATTTTGTATTTTTTAGGTATGTTAAGCTTTTAACTTTTATTTTTAACCCTTCTCAGAATTTTACTTTTACTACGGAAAACAATTTTTAACTATGTCATCATTTTAATACCTAAATATGAAAAATCACATTATAAACTTATTTTTACCTTATGTTTCAAAATACTAAATCCATTTTACCTAATTCAATTCATAGAATTATGAAAATTATATTTAAAATTAATTTCTTAGAAAAACTAAAAACCGTGTTTTTAATGTGAATCCTTCAAAACATTAAAATGATTTTATATCTAATTTCAATTTTAAACTGATTACAAGGACCAAAATCGTATTAAATAAGGAAAATTAAATTTAGTTTAAAACCTATTAAAATTATAATCTATAAATTTGAAAAAATTGGATAAAATAGTAGTTTAGAATTAAATTTCAATATTTATCAGTAATCATTAAAATATGAAAGTTCCCAAAAAATAACAAAAATTTATTCAATATTAATTTTCCTATCAATATTTCATTTAAGAAGTTTATTTTATCAAATAGAACACATAATCATTTAAAAAATACATTTAATATTGGGTCACCATCAAAAGGCAATAAAACTACCTTTTAAAATTTTTAGAGATTTTATTCGTAAAATTATATTTATTATTATTTTAGGTCCATAAAATTTATTAGAAGAAAGTATAGAAAATTAATTAACATATGTCAACGTAATATGTTTTGTTCTTCTTATTCCCACTAATAACACAACTAGGTGATAACTACCATTTGAAATAATAATAATAATGTATTATTTTTTGGTATAACTTTGTTTTGTGTGCAACATATGATTTCAGTGAAACCCATTGTTGAGTGTTAGGTATGTAGTCGGACATAGAGTCCCATTTAATGTTAAATTAATATCTAAGTCATAAATATTACTCAATATAAAAATGTTTTATTCTATAATTATTTGAGATGTTATATCCTTCCCCCTTTTTGGAAATTGCGTCTTTACAGTTTTATTCATTTATCAAATAGGTGGGGATATTTCTCCCTCGTAGAATTTTCTGATTCCCATGTTTCCCCTTCAACAATATGGGTTTCCATAAATTCATAACCTAAGGAATCAACTTATTCCTCAACACATTCTATCTACAAACAAGAATATCGACTGGTTATTTCACATAGAAATATTCTCTTCCAACTAAACTTCTTCGGGGCTCAAAACAAGAGATGATCCCAAAATATACTTCCAAAACATTAAAACATGAAAAATATTGTATAACTAGGATAAAATTTGAGTTAAAGTCACTTGGTAGGAAACTGATCCATCTTTCTCTAGGATTTTATAGGGTCCAATGAACCGTGGACTTAGTTTCCCCTTCTTACCAAAACACCTCAAACATTTCCATGTATAAAAATTTGAGAAAGGCATGATCACCTACCTCAAAAGAATGATACTTCCTCCAATTATCTACAAAAACATTTTTTCCTCCTCTGAGCATTTCTCATATACTTTTAAATCAATTGAACTTTTTCTACCATGTCTTCTATCAATTCTGTTCCCCTCAACTTTCTTTCACCAACTTCATCCTAAAAAGCTAGAGTTCTACATAAATTTCCATATAATGACTCAAATGGTGCCATATATCTACTGGAATGAAAACTATTATTATATAAAATAATATCCAAGAAATATTTTGATACAAACCTTTCTGGTAATCCATTGAGAAACCACATAGCATATCCTCCATCATCTGAATTATTCATTATGACTGACTATTTTATTGAGGTTGAAAATTTGTACTAAAATTTAATTCTGTTCCTAAAGAATTATAAAGGTCTATACCAAAGTTCGACTTGATCATGGGGTCATGATAAGATACAATGGAGACAAGAACTCCATGAAACCTGACTATCTCTTTAATATACAACTGGGTTTGTTTATCTATAAATAGAGTATCTATAATTGTAATAAAATGATAATATTTATTCAATAGATCAATAATAACACAAATTGCATTTTTACCTCGAGAAGTCTTTTGTAATTCCACTAAAAAATCCATGGATATATTTTCCAATTTCCACTCTGTCACTGGAAAAGGATAAAACATCCCAATGTTGAGCCTCTCAATGATCTTTGTACATATTAGTACTTATACGATGAACTAAAAATGGATAATCGTGAGCTTCACAAAATGAATCTTTCTTCAACTTTGGATCATAAGGAACACGTAACCTTTTCCCAAATCTCAAAACACAATCTTTATAATTGTTAAATTTAGGTAACATACCCTACTAAAATAATTTTACATTTTTCTGCAACTATATATCTTGCTTCTGTACTTGTTCAGTTATGTCTAATTGAGATGATTGCACTGTCACTTGAAATAAAACAGAGGAATTTCCTGCACCAACAACATCCAAAACAATGTTCATCAAAACATTTACCAAAGGATCGCATTCCAAATTTAACACGCTTAATTTAGCATTAGGTTTTCGACTCAATTCATAATCCACTTTATTTTTGTTTTTTGAATGGTAATGAATCATGCAATCATGACATTTGATTAGTTCCAACAATCATATCAATATCATGATCAATTTTTATTAATAAATATATACTTCAAACATTTTTGTCAGTATATATTTCAAATTTTACTTCATTCAGATGAGGCCTCAAAATTTTTAATGAAAAAAATAATATCAACTTTCAAATCTTGTGTAAGGTAATTTAACTCTTGAGTTTTCAACTAAAATGAAGCATAAGAAATTAGCTTCACATTCTACATTAGTATAAAACCTAGTCATTTCAACAAAGCATCAATGTAGATTAGAAATTCAACATTTTTTGAAGGTAATTCCAATACTAGATCATTCACCAGTCTTCTTTTAAATTCTTAAAAAAATCATCACATTATTTTTCCAAGATGAAATTAACACCTTTTCTAATTAATGTAGTTAGTGGTCTAGATAACCATCAAAAATTTTCAAAATTCTTCTGATAATAACCCACTAAACTATGAAAACTAAAAATATCTGTTATATTTGTGTGTCTCAGCCATTATTCAACAACATTTGTTTTAGTAGGATCAAAATCTATGCCATCTTTGAAAATGATGTGACCAAGGAATGAAATTTTTTCTAACAAAAACATTGAATTTCTAAATTTCCCATAATGTTTCATTTCTTTTATGGTTTGCAAGAAAACCCTTAAATAACATTCAGGCTCCTTTATACATTTATTATTTATCAAAATTCCATCAATAAACACAACCACAAACTTTATAATAACTCATAGAATATTCTATTCATAAGATCCATGAATACAGCTGGGGCATTAGAAAACCCAAGTAGCATAACTACACATTTATAATGGCTATATCTAGTATGAAATGTGGTCTTCAGAATGTCTTCTTCTATTTCTTCCAACTTATGGTAACCCGAGCACAATTAAACCTTTGAAATATATTTTCGTCCTTGAGATGATGAATAAAATTCTTGATATGAGGAATATGATACATTTTCTTGACAACAATGTTATTCAAGGCTCTATAATTGATGAAAAGTATCATTGAACCATAATTTTTTTAACAATCAAGACAAGAGCACCCTATGGTGATGTGATAGGAGAAATGAAACTTTTTTCTAATAACTCATAAAATTACTTGTTCAAGTCTAAAAGTTCAATAAATTACATTCAATAAGGGGGTTTTGAAATTGTATTTTCGTCATGAAATAAGTCAAATGTAAATTCAACTTCTATATCTAGTATAATACCATGATATTCATCACAAAAAAAATCAAGATACGTTTTTACCACTAGAATATCATAAATATAAACTATTCCATTGTTTTAAAAAATATATGCAAGATAACCTTCATTTCCATCTTTTAATAGTTTCTCAACTTCTTAATATTTTATTAATGGAAAGGGTTCATTATTGTACACAAAATGAAATTCTTTCTAAAATTAAACTTCTTTAGCTCTATAGAAAATCTTAAAAAGTTGAATAGAAATAAAATTCATACCTAAAATAATATCAAACTCTACTAGGGGAAAAATAATACGGTTTTCAGATATATTCTCTCCATAGATAAGGATAAAAAGATTCATATAATTTTTTTCCTCGTCATTTCCTCAATGTGTTTTTAACACAAGTTATGGATTCATTTCATAAGTTTGAATATATAATTTAATATAAAATTTCATAGAAATAAAATAATGTGTAGACCCTAAATCAAACAAAACATTTTTATAATCTGAGTAAACAAGAAATGTACCTATTACCACTACATTTGAGGGGCCCAATTCTGCTGATGTAGTAAGAAAGGATTTCACCACATCTTTCTTCTTATAGTTAGGATTCTTCCCTTCATTTGAGTTCATTGTCGGACACTCATTTTTATAATGACCCCTCTGATTGCACATAAATAAGTTTACTGACTATAAATCATATTATTTCATACCAACACAATTATCTCCATCAGTGAATTTACCACCAATTTCTCCATTTTACCACATTAAAAGCACTTACTAGAATTCATAATGCATTCTCCAGTGTGTTTTTTACCACAATTTTCACAAACTGTAAACATAATTTCCATACCAGTAAGCTTTTTTGATGAATTATTCACTTTCACTTTCCATCATAATATCTTATTTAATTGTTTTTCAAAGAAATCATGATCTTCAGAAAACTCCATTTCCACCTTCTCTGCACATCAAACAAGTCATTCATAAATTTTAAACATAAGAAAAGCCAATTCCCTTCAATAAATTGTCTTGAATCTTGAGTAAAACTTACTTATATTACTATCAAGATCCCAGAATAAATTTAGATAAATCCTCGGTAGTTGAGTGAATTTTTCTCTATAAGTAACCACCAATTCATCCCCTTTCCTCAATTCTAAGAATTTTTTGTCCATCCTAAGTAAAACTTCCTTAGGAAAATAAATCTCAGGGAATAGACCTCTAAATTCCTCCTAATCAAGAGAAACAATCTTCTCACTATCCTTGATATTCTTAACCATTTACCACCACCGATCAACGTCACCTTCAAAATGATAAATAGTAGTACTATAATTTTGATTATTTGGACACCCCATTCCATCACAAATCTTCTCTAGGGATTTACTCCAATAATCATCTTGCACTTGGTCTAATGATCCTAAGAATGATAGAGTATTTTTGCTCAGGAAATGTTACACCCCGATATGTTTCATTCTGGTTTATCTAGATGATCTTGTGAATTTCTACCATAGGTATTTATCACCTAATTCAACTGAGCCATAACTATATAAAACTTTTCTATTCAAATTTTGACCATCTCATGTTGCTGATTTGTAAGGTTGTTTTCTTATTAATTTCATCCTAAAATAGATACCTTATTTCCTCTGTGGAAAACCATTCTAAACAGACATATCCTAGACAATGAAACAACATAATCATAAAAGGATATATCATTTCAATTTGACCATAAAGTAAAAAAATCATTTATGGATATTCTATTACTAATATCCTTACCCCAAAAGTTACCGAAATTGTCCTTTGATACCAACTATAAGGCCCCATCCTTAAACAAAACATAATCTAGGGTTTATTGAAGAATTTATCTGCTTTCACATTGATAATATTTATAGTTTTATAGTTTAAGAGATTTGGCTATCATTAATACATAACATCCCATAATCATATAAGAGGATAATACAAAAATAGTAGATATTTATTTAAAATATGAAACTTTTAAAACAAATGAATGATTTATTTTCTTGATAAAAATATTATTGAATTCTTTCTTTATCTTACCCATACTTATACCCTATAGAAAACATTTCAAAAAAATGGGAGGTGAAAAAAAATATCAGTAAGTAATATGAAACAAACAATGAAACTATTATTGTAATAATATTTTAAAGTCAATAAAACATTTTCACAAAATCATATTATTCACCCATAAAAACATATGCTCGTTAACATACCTTGGGAATTCATAAGATTATTAAAAATACTTATTATCAATCACAAGTCATAAAGGTAACATGTGGCATCCATATTATTCTTTCATTGTATCATTAAAAGTTATATAGGGAGTAACTTTCATTCTCACATTTGGATTCCCCATTATAGAATATTTCCTAAATCTCTTCGGAGAAACTATATTGTTTAAATCAATCTCATTAGCTAATGAATTAGAGAGATATCATGGTCTCACCTTCCCTTGTTTTATCATAGAACCACCGATATACATAAGCAATTACCATGAACAAAATCAAAAGTACAACACACAAATCGTGAATATCGATAAAATAACATTTCAACATTGTAATCACAAGATATAATATCACGATATTGGTATTAGAAATACCCTCTCAAAACTATTTTGAATACCAAAATACATGAATTTGAATATGGTATTTTTTTCCTTTTAAAAATACTAAGGCTTATAGAGGAATCCAAATATCAAATAATAGTTACAGCGACAAAGAAGTTGTCACCGTATACGTTAAAAAACATTCCTTTTTTTCATTGTGTATGGAAAGTTAAATAAAACATATAAAAATATTTCATTAAAAAATATTTACTGAAATTAAATATATATATAAAATATAATACACTCAAAAATTAATTTCACATGAAATAGTTTATCTACATAGTCAAGAAATGCTAATTTAACACAATGAATGGAAATTGGATTAAGAAATTCCCTTACCTTGAGTTGGACATCCCTCATATATTCTTTATCTTCCTCAATAAATAAAATTAGGTTAATTTCTACTTCTTCAGAAACTTTTTCTAGATTATTATTCATTTTATATCACTTCTTACCATGTTATAACAATTACATAATTATTTATGTTCATATCAAATGTTTTGTTGATATGTGGTTCTTAAGTCAAAAAATGAACTTGGTATGATGTCAATAGTCCATGCATACATAAGCCAATTATCTCAAGAGTATAAAAAATGATATAAATATATTATATATTCAGTAGACAAATATTTATAATAAACATTTTCTCCAAACTAAAAACACCATTCATGGAGACGGTAGGATGTCTGTACGTATGAACAATATTTTGTTTTTTGTTGTCGTATTGAAAGAGATAAGTTAAATGAAATGTATATAAATATTTATAAATATATAATATCATTAAAATGGATGTAATATTTCATTTAAATCATATATTTTTACTAAATAAATCATTAATACATTTCATTTGATGTGTGGAAGAATCTAACTGTTTTGAGGAGGTAGTAGTCCACACATCCACATACAAGTTATCATATAAAAAAGTATAGAAACCATAAAGGTTTGTTTAATATAAAATTTACAGTATATAATATAGGTTATAATATAAATATTTAAAAAAAAATTAATCTGAAAATATTTTTAAGACTATCCATGAAGGCGGTAGTGGAAAAGGAACAAAAACATTATTCATGGAGGTGATTAACCAGTATAACTTGGACACCAATTTTGTTTCTTTGAATAAGAGGAGGTGTGAAAAGAAATGTATATGATATATTATATTTGAAACATAAAACTCTTGTATTTACGAGATTCTGGAGTTATCATGCATTTATCATTGAAGGAGTTGAGCAGAAAGTAGAAAAGAAACTAAATTAACAAAGGTACTTTGAGAAAATTACCTATAGAATAACCCCTCCTTTAAAGACACTTGAGGGCCATATATTTTTTATATTAGTGAGACCAGTAGCACTTGGACATGGGAAGAGTGATTATGAGAGTCTTGGATAAAAATTATATGAGATACACGTCTTTTTGGGTCGAAATGGGGAGGTGACGAGTGTTATTTATACTTGAGGAGATGTGGGTCTAAGTGATTAATTTATTGAATTTTTTATATTAATTGATAACCATATAGAGTTGACATTAAATTACATGAAATTGGATTGCAATTAATTTTGAATAAGTAGGTTAGTTCTAGACACACCTCAACCACCTTTTAAATTTTGTATTTGTTAGGTATCTTTATATTTTAACTTTTAATTTTAACCATTGTCAAAATTTTACTTTTACAACAGTATATACTTTTTTTAACCATGGTTACTTTTTTATACCTAAAGAATAAATTGAACATAAATCATAATTTAGACCATCTGGTTATAAATATGGGATCGATTTTACCTAATTCAATTCACAGAATTGGGAAAATTATATTTAAAATTAGTTTCACATACAAAACTAAAAAGTGGTGTTTTAAAGTTAAACGTTCAAATGATTGAAATGTTTTTATATCTATTTTTAATTTTAAATTGATTCAAATAATAATAATTGGATTAAATTATAAAAAACTAAATATACTTTTAAACCAATTCAAAATATAATCTAACAATTCGAATAAATTAGATGAAAAAACAGTTTTAAATTAAAAAGTAGTATTTTTCACTATTTATTAAAATATAAAAATTATCATAAAAATACCAAATAATTATCAAAACTAAAATTTGATATCCCCATTTAAAATAATAATTTTATTTTTGATATATAACATATAAAGGTGTAAAAACTATATTACAAATGTGTTATCTATGAAAATGTGGTAAAACTACTACTTAAAAATATTTGTGCCATTATGCCTAAATTTGGATTTATTATTAGTTTCATTCCCTAGTTTCTTTTAGAAGAAAGTAAAAAACCATTAATAAAAATGTGAAATCAAAATATAGTTAGATTTATTAATTCCTTTTAATACTACATCTAGGTGATAGTAACTATTTGAAATAATAATATTAATAGTGTTTTATTTTTTAGTATGTCTCAGTACTGTGTACAACATAAGATTTTAGAGAAACCCATTTTTTCATGTCTAGAATGATATCATAAATATCATCCCATATAAAGTAAAATTAATATCTAATTTATAAAAACTAATAGATATGAAAATTTATTATCCTATAATTACTTGGGATGTTACATTGATTGAGGATCTCTAGATCACATTCAGTTTCATCTGGTCCCTGCCTGAGTATTGGGTCCCATTAGTTGTTAGTTAGATTATAGAAATATTATTTATGTATTGGATGTTGTATATTAGTGAGTGGAGGGAGGAATATATTTTGGGGGAAAAATTTAAGAAATATTTTTGATCATAGATTCTCTCCTCAATCATGAAGTAAGTTAAGTGGTAGGGGATTCTCACTCATCAACCATGTAGTATATTTGTGTGGGTGATTGTGTTCATGTTCAAGGAACTTTTTCATTTTTCCTTAGATATTTTTATTTATTATGAGTTATGTGTGAGTGGTTTTGAGGAGGCATTCTATCCTTATATCCAATATGCTGCTACTCTTTTTTTGTTTCCCATGTATCTAGAGGTTTAGAATAATGTGGATGTGATCAAGTGGATGAACAAAGAATGTGGTTTACCATGATAGGTGAACTATCAGGTTTCCTCATATAGTAAATTTATTTGTGGTTGGAATAAAGCATTATATCCTTCCAGGTTTTGACCAGCGGGAATTTGTCCTCAGAAAATTCCCTTCAAGCTATAGGGGACAATGGTTTAAATGATTTTCATAGGGGTTTGGGATTGTTTTTTATTTTGGATTTTGGCTCTGTTGAAATCATTTGAATCAATTCCCTCTGCTTCTTCATGTTCAGAATAGTAGAGGTTGATAAGTTGAAGGTTACCCTCAATAGTATCAACAATTGATATTGTTTTAGAAACAAGGTAATCTAGATTATACTCTATCGATTGTAGATAGATTAGGTATGTATCGACCTTAGGAATCTCCCTATGTTTAGGGACCTCACACTATGTTTGGTTGTGGAGGTGTCCATCTACATCAAATAAGGGGATTTGATCATGATCACTTTCATGAAGTTGATGCTAGGGGAGGAAAATATTATTTTTTTTATTCTCATATTTTCTTCCACGATTTTATGTTCATTTTTTGTTCAATAAGATTGAACTCCTTGGGTGTACCCACTCTATTCCATTCTCTAGTACTTGGTGCAGAGAGGCCTCCCATGCCACTGGTATACACTACACCTATCATATTCCATAACATATTTTTGATGTTTATAGAGGGTGTAAACTACTAATGGGGCCACCTCAGTCATGTGGGGGTATTTTCTTGATAAAAATAAAGATGAGAAAATCATTTTAGCATAAAATGGTTGTATTGCTTGCAGAATATTAATAAATATTTCTGGTGAAGAGTGATCTTCCGGAATTTTAATGGCCAGTGTGCTATTTTCATGGGAGAGTAGATTTTGTAGTTGGGTAGTAGACATGTTTATTATATGATTATTTGAAGGATTATTTTCTATGGAACTAGTTTATGATGTGATAGAGGAGTCTACCACGGTCCGCGAGGATTTTTTGGATGTTTTTTATGAGGAGGTTTTGACTCTACCCCATCGAAATGCTGTTGATTTTAGGATATACATTTATATTGTTTCTTCTCTAATTTCAATGGAACCTTATTGAATGGAACCATTTGAGTTGAGAGAGTTTAGTATTTTGATACATGATCTGATTCAAAAGGGTTTCATTGAGCCCATTTTTTCACCATGGGATGCTCCAATGTTGTTCACTAAGAAGGTAGATTGTATTTTATATTTTTTTATAGAATACATGATGTTGAATTATGAAATGAACAAGAATAATTAACCTCATATGAGGATATAATATCATTTTTAGAAGTTGAGGAGAGTGAGTTGGTTTAATAAGATCAATCTACTGTTTGTATCTCACCAGTTTATAGTGAAGGCGGAGATATCCAAAATAAAAACATCATATGTAGGTATTGGGACATTGATTTTTTAGTCCTGTGGTTGGATATCATGATAGCACCATCTATTTTCATGGGGCTCTTGAACTATATGTTGCATGTATTTCTGGAATAGTTCATATACATGTTCATTAGAAAACTAATCATCTGATGGATGTTAGAGGAGGATCATGATAATTACCTAAGATATGAATGGCATGTTCTTCAATGCCATCATCTCTTTAAAATTTGTCGCAGTTAAATTTTTTGACATTATGGGTGTATTTACTTAGGCTTATGGTGCAGTCTTGGACTTGTCAAAGCTCAATGTAGTTCTTCCTTGGGAAGAACCCAAAATTTTGTTAAAGGTTCCTTGTTTGATAAATCTACCATGATACTACTAGAGGTTCATATGAAACTTCTCGTAGATTTCACCCAAGTTGAAAACATTTACTAGATGGAATAATGTTTTTTTGACTAATAAATGTTAGGAACAATTTGAATACTAGAAGATGAAATTGATCTGTTATTAGCTGCTCCATATTATAGAGGAATTAGTGATGTTTTAAGTGTTTTAGGACACTTTTTGTCTGGGTTTGGGATGTTCCAGAATGAAATATAGAGTTATGAACAGTTATGAGTTGAGGATGTTACATCCCCACAAGTGTAACTATGACACTAACTATATGGAGCTAGTAGCAGTTGCATTTGTGCTGAATTTTTGGTGAATTTATCTCATAATGAATCACTTTTTACTCTTCATGTATCATAATATTTTGATATATACCTTTTCAAATCATGATATAAATATAAAAAAATAGATGTGCATGGGATATCTTCAGACATTGATATCTATTATATCTGAAGAATGGGGAATGGTGAGGCTAATGATTTGAGCATAATGTTGTTGAAGGATGTTTTTTTTGGGATTCTAAAGATTAAAGGAGGGAGATATAGGATTTTTAAGCCTTGTATTTATATGCCGGGGTGGTTGATGGTAGAAGTAAATTTTTTCGGTTGATGGTGTTTTATTCTTTGATATAGTAGTTAGTGGATTCACATTGGGGATGACTCAACGTTTTTGGAGATGTGTGATCAAGTTGGCCATAATAATTTTCCAATAGGATGGTTAGAGGATGGTCAAAACTAAGTTTTATATTAAGGGAGGTTGTTTTTTTAATAATTATGTGTGGGGGAGTCCTTTATGAGATTTATATCTCTCCCTTGATGGTACACCCATTAGTATCCATGATATACTTCGTATTTATAATGTTGTTTTGGTGGCATATTATGAAATGGGTTGTGGTGGAGTTTATGTCTAGGTTTATTATTTTCTAGTAGGTATTGGATTACCATCACATTCCTAGATTTTTTTGCTACCCCTACATATTCCTGAGTTTAAATGGGAAGAAATCTTGGTGGATTTCATCACAATGTTATACTAGGATTTTGGAGGTTGTGATTTTATCAAGGAAATCATGTATACATTGTTGAAATCATACCATTTCCTATCTATATGGGATTTTTTCACCCTAGATTCTTCAAAAAGGAGGATTGTGGATGAAGTACAGCATTTTCATGGAGTTCCAAGGTCCATCATCTTAGATTTTGATGCATGTTTTACCTTAAAAGTCTAGAGAGGATTGAATCATTATTTCTTACTCAATTGCACCTCAAAATTACATTCCCCCATCAGAAGGATGGTAATATAGAGAATAAAATCATGGGACTAGATGATATTTGGTGAGTGTACATCATAGACATCGGTATATGTGGAGAAAATAACTTTCCTCTAGTCTATTTTTATTCTAATAAAAACTAATACTCGTCCATTAGAAGGGCCCTGTTTATGGCTATTAGGAACATTCGTCTCATTATCCATTATGTTGGGATGAGGTTAGAGAGTCATTAGTTCTTATTCCCAATGTGGTGTAGAGCATAATAGAGAAGATTCGTGTCATTCATGAGAGGGTGAAAGAAGTGTAGGATCAGTAGATTTCTTATAATTACCACAAGAGGATACCCATAGAGTTTGATGTTAGAGGCCATGAGTTCTAGAGAGTCTCCCCTTGACATGGTTAGTAGGAATTTGGAAGGGGGAGTAATCTATCACCCTATGTTTTTTGGCCTTTTGAGTTGTTTTTTCATGTTAGTGAAATATATTATGAGTTGTAACATCTGCAACAACTAGTCCAGATCACCGAAATATTTCACATACATCATCTTGTTAAGTATATTCATGATGACTACCATGTCAGTGAATATGGTGAGTTATATATTATTGATGTTGGTATGTTCATGGAGCAGCCATAAGAGATCTTGGATCATTATGAGAATGTACTACATGAATGTACAATTCCTTTGGCTCATGTTCTATAGAGGCATGGTGTCCTAGAAGAGATTACATTGTAGAAAGAGATTCATATGTCTTCTTAGTTACATGAATTGTATTGATATTATATTGTTTATCCTTTTTTTCATTTTTATTGACCATGAGTTAATCGAATTTTTTGGAGTATAATATATTTTTCATCCTTTTTGATGTATTTTGAGTTTTAATGCTTCAATAAAATGAAGACGATAAAGCATGAATCCCAATCGGGAAGATATGTACATTAACATGTTTAAAACCACTCAAGATGATCAGTTACTCCCAAAGAGGATAATATATTAACATATAATGTGGAATTATTTTATTTTTGGCCATGGGTCTATATTGTGTGGTGGTTTTAGTTATTTTAGGATGGAGTTTTTTTGAAAAAGGTGATGGTTTTTAGATGATGTGAAATTGTGAGGTGTTATTATTCATGGAGTAAATGGTAAAGTATTGTGATTTTGTGATTATTACAATGGTTTGGTGATTTTTTTTCTAATTTTATTGGTTTGTTCTGTTAGTGGGATTGGTTCATATTATTATTTTTTTTGTAAATATATCCTTGATAGGTTTCTTGAGGGACAATTTTTTAGAAATTTTAACTCTTTCTTTCTTGTCTATTTCTGGTTATCGAGGGTTAGAATAGTTTGATAGGTTTTTTAGTTAATGTCTTAGACCCTCCTGCCTGTAACTATCTAGAATATAGTCAAAGATCTTTTCTAGTGGAATTCCCAATGAATTTGTATGGTGTAAGTGGATTTTGGAGATGATATTTCAATAAATGAGTCCAATGTCATTGAGCCTTAAGACATTTATTGGGGATAGTCACTACTTAATATAGGATCCAACTATGGATTAGGGATATCAAGAAATAATTTTTGTAGATACATCCATTTGGGGGGCAGCTACTTCATGGAGATATGGCTACGATGTAGCCATTTCTTGGCAGGTAGTGGATAAAGCGTGGACAAATTACTATAATGTAGGGGAGTATTGTTGGAGACTGGTGCTACTTATAATTACGTAATAGTTTAATGATTTATATGGGGTTGTGGATATAACTCCTCCAAAATATTGGTGGTATGTGGAATGGTATTCTAGGTTGTGTTGTGGTCCCCCACCACCTTTATTGGATCTTCATGAAAGGATAGTTGTTCATCTCTGAGGGTATTTTACATGAAGGGTTTTGACTTGCTAAAGAATCATCTTCCTTAGTCACTTAAAAAATTTTCTACTTGTGGATTTATCTAGGTGGCTATGTTGTGGTCAATTGTTTTAAAAACTGGGTACAAATACCCTGAGCCCCTTGAACTCGTTTAGTATTCCAATTTTACTCACTTTTTTGGCAAAACCATGTGTGTTCCAAGGAGATATTTTATCCCCCATTTAGTTTCTTCTAACCTCAAAATTGTAGAATCAATATGTGGTAAATATAAGTAAGTTCCTCTATCAATTCTTTTAGTTTGGTCTCTTTTCTTGTTTGGGAGTTTAATTTAATGAGAAATATCATGTTTTCTATGTTTTTCTATGTGAGAATGATGTTTTTGTTATATTTTAGACTGGTAAGGTGTTCGAATTCAATGTACTTATTTATGTTGGAATTTCTCTAGATCCACCCTTGTGCATCAAATCTGAAATATTTATTTTAGGTATTGGTTCCCTCATCTCTCATCTATTGTGTCATATTAGAGGTGTTAAATGTTTTTTTATCTTTTTGGAATATTTTTTTACATTGGACTAATTTATAAATATAATTTATTATTTTAAATTGATGGGGTTAGGGTTCCAATTTAATTTTATAGATTTTACTTTTTTATAGATATTTTGATTTTATTTGAAAAATTCATTGTTAAGAATATGTTAGTTGGGTTTATTATATTTAATGGACTAACATGTGTTGTGGAAACATGTTTGGTTTGTTTTTTGAAATCACATTAAATTTAATTGTATGATCAATTATATCTAGTTAATTAAATGGTTTCACTAGGTGATTCATGGTTGTGTGATATTTCCATAAAATAATGAAGTGAAAATAATCAAATTCAGATTTCTAATCTAAAAAATTTAATATTCCTTGTTTTTAAAATTGATGGGATTTGTATATGTGATATAGGGTGGATGTGTTTTTTTACATCCAAGTTGTGAACTATTGAAGTGTAGTTGTGATGTGGGAAGTATGTGCGTTTGTATTACTATTTTTTTGGGTGGTGAAGTGTTTTTGTGTTGTCGGATGGTTATGTGATGATTTTGTGGTAGTTTTATGTTGTTGTTTTGGAGTAGAAGTTGTTGTGATGTGTATGTGGTAAAGAGTAATTAGATGTTGTTGCAAATGGTGTTGATATGAGGCTGGTTGGATTAATGGGGATGGTGAGTTGTTTGTTTGTGTGGTTTCCTCATGTTTCAATTTCATATGAAGCTTTGTAATTTATTAATAATGATTTGAGATGTCATGGACTAGTTTCATAAGTGGGTTTAGTGGCTAATGAATAAATTAAATTGGGTATTACAGCTTAATGTATTTTTGGTTACTGTAAATTTAATGGGGTGAATAATGAAATCATAGTGATGGTTAATTAGATTGGTTAGTAATGTGAAATAAGTTAAATGGATTAATTTAATAAAGAAGTTGAAATTTGAAATGTGTCTTGTGACTTATTGTGTGGTGTTGTACATTTTTTTAGTAGTAGTGAAATTAGTGATATTGTGAGGTTGGGTGATGATGTTTTTGATTTGGTTAGTGTTTTTTTGTGAACCCATATGTTGAGATTGTGTGTGTGTGTGTGTGTGTATAAATTGTATGTTCCTTGTTATTTTCTTTATTCGCCCACCACATGCCAAGCACCATGATCCGACACCTATATATTTGGGTGGTACTTTTCTTTATGTCCCAATGTTGAGGATAGATGGTCAGATACATTCCCTTTCCCACTCTTACTTGTAGACGACGATTACATGCACGGGTTGTGATGTCCAAAAGTTGAAAGTGAACATTAGTTATGTGTGATAAGGTGTAATATAGTGGGGTTATTCATTGTAGGATGAGAGTATGTGTTTTATTCCTATCATGTTCATGATAAACTACTACCTCTACTAAAGTGTTTTCCAAACAAACTATTCCTATAGAACATATTCACTCTACCATGTACATGTTTTCTTCTATAGATTCCAATTAGTGGGTAGGTATCAATAAAGAAACATGAAATCCAAACATATCATATTCTACCTTATACCTCTACTAAGTTTATTCCAAAAAATCTATTCCTCTGGAACTTTTTGACATCATTGAGTCTATGGTTTCTTGAATTGAATCCAAGGAAGGGTGGAATAAACCAGTGTAGCTAGAAAGGATGTCATGTCTTGAGTGTGAGGACATGACTCCTCTTCCACCCAAAAATTAAAATATGACCTAACTAATATTCAATGGAAATTGAGACCTTGGAAAACACCTAATGATTTTTTGGTCTCTATGCAACACCATAATGGCGGAACTTTTGTTGTAATATGTATTTGAGATCATATGATTCATGAACACAATAAATGGTTGTGGTATTTTTGTTATAAATAAAAAAAATTTGTATGTGTTACTAGTTTTGAAAACCTTTTTTGATATTATGTCTCCCATTTAACTCCACATTGATTAACACAATGATCATTAATCTCACAAATTATAATAACCATGAAAATGAGAGAGTATAAAAGTACATTTCAATGAAGAAGTGTTAAAAATACTATTTAAATATAAATCTCCCATAATAATAGATATTGTATATTTTCATAGATATTAATGGGATAAGATTGAAATGAAAATTATTCCATTAAAATTTTCCAATAGATTTCATGATTTTTCAGCGGTTTCATAAATATTAGAAGAGGTTCTCTACTGTTCAAAGGCTAAATATTATGTTTCACTAGATGTTCAAGGTTGAAAGTATGAAACCAACACTAACACCATCTCTGGTGTCTGAACCCCTGAAATATCACTTGACCCCTCCCCCTATATAGTGTAAACAACAAAAAAATCCATATAAATACGGATGAAAGGAGGCTCAGGGTTCTCCCAATAACGATTGGAGAAATAAAGTGAGTTCTTTCTGAAAATAGAAATTCCAAGGGTACGTTATTTCATACCTTTAAAATAAATTATTAAACAATATTAAGGCCAGGAAACCTAATGAAATTAGACTAAAATTTCCTCAATTATTTCCCCTACCATTAGATATAGAGGAACAATAACAAGGAGTGCTTTTTCTTCAAAGACATCCCTCGGAATAAGGTCAATTCTAGAAAGGTAAAATTAGAAAATCCAATGGTGATAGTAAGTTACATCTATGACTTCCAAATACAAGAGCATAGATAATGATGAAATTATTGAGTAAGGTTTTGAAATTTTTTGGTTATTGGATAACTTAAATTTCAATCAACCGAATGAATTTTATACACAGGGTGAAACTGAGTCAACTAGTTATAACCCCATCACCATCAATTATAAATATGTTAGCTTTTTTGATCCCACAACCTTAAAAAATACAAGCCTAAAAACTGGCATAATAAGAACAAAAAAAACATATTTCATAAATATTAATCCTTAATGATTCCAAATATAGTTTAGACACTTGAAGAATTCATACCACCATTATTAGGATGATATTTACCATCACATCAAATGGGCTTGTGGGAAGAAGACCAACAAATAGAATCCTCATCAGATGAAGAATAATAATATTGTTGTATAGATATGATTTACTGGACCAATACCATCTCTAATGAAGATGATATATATAAACCCATGTTCCCCACCCATAATTGAGGAAAAAGAGAAAGAGGTTATAGAAGTTGAGGGGGTTAATGAAGATTTTGTCAATTTGGACCTCGTATTTTAGGTAAAATATCTTATGGATCCATATATGGTGTAGAAACCTAGACACAATCACATTATATATAATAATAAGAGCACTAATTTACTATTGAATCATCTAGGAATCATACATTTTCAATCATACTAGATGACCAAATACAACATAATCACTTTCCTAGTGAGCATCAAAATGTATGAGGGTCGACCTAACTCAACCTATACAAATAATATTTCCCTAAAACCCTAGTCAACAACGGAATCCACCATTATAATAGTCCATAACATTTAAGACTCATGCAATGGATAAACCACCTAAATTGAAATATAGGCCCTTGAACCTAAATTATTAAATTTTGAAATATATTATTGTTGTTTCATCCATGCTCTCAGTTATAGATGCCCTACACCATCAAAATGATCTTTGATTACATCTTGTTAAGTCCCTTTAATCCCTCAAGAGTTTGGAGATGTGGTTTCTATTATAGATACACATAAAATAAATACTAACTTCATTGTGTTACTTGTAAATATATTATTTATAGGGAAAGACGTGGAAGTTGATATACATGGAAACGTCATACCCTAATAAATTTATGGTAAGATCGATGATGTTGGTGTTTGTCAATATGTAATTACTAATGGATTTAGAATCAATATCATATCATTCAAGACCGTCCTATGAATAAGATATAAAAAATATGGCATGTCTCCCTCAACTATAAAAAAATCCATGTGTATGAATATAGTGAGAAAAAGTCACTAGGTCGAACCAATATTAAAATTAAATTTGGATATCCCTTGTATGACTCTGGGTTCCACGTTTTCTATTAGGAAACACAATTATAAAATACCCATTTGGAATGAAATTAATATATTCCCATACAATTTTGCCTTTATTATACAATAAATGTCTTAAATATTCTATTAATTTATTGGTCATAGTGATATTTTGTGATTGTTCCCCTTTTAACTCCCTTGAATCACAATACATAGATGTGATACTATACCAAAGGGTGGAAAAGAATCTGATTACAGACAATACTAACTTAATCACTACCCCACACAACATGAAATATATCATTTTAATCATTTCAATGAAATCTTCAAAGATTATATATCACCCATCAGTCAAATAAAGATAATTACTCTAAATTTGTGTACATGTGCATTTCTCCCCGTGATATCGATTTTTTGAATTGAACCTATCTCAAGAGAGGTGTTATTTAGTTATAATAAAGTTAATTTTACACTAATTTAAAATTTTCAATATTGAATTTTAGATCCAAGTGTGCCCCCACGTCATCGTTTTAGGTCCCAAATTCACTCCCTTATCTATGGGAGTTGTTAATATCCCCATGTGATCCTCTAAATCTTATAATTATGAAACATAATAAGCCCCTTATGATAGTATATATTATGGGAAAAATAGTAATTATTCCCTCAATATTGATTCCAATGCATTGGAACCATATGATCCAGAGTCCTCTCCTCATCATTCAAAGGAGAAAAAAATGTTTCATTGTTTTCTTCTAGATTGATGAATTCCCATTCATCTTCCAATTCCAATGATACCTAGGATGTAGAAGAAGTGGAAGAATCTGTCAATAATTACCCTCTATTGTTTGAGTAAATAATCTCAATAACAAATTATTAACTAGTATAGGTCAATTTAATTTACATAGAAACACCCTAGTCCTAAATTGATCTGTGCAACTATATCTTTCAAGAGAGATAGATACATACATATCTTTTTTAAGAAACATAGGGATTCATTTCTTGGGGTATCATAGAAATTCCCAAAAAAGATACTATTGTTGCCACCCATAATTTTTGTTTTTTATGAGGATCCTAGTGGATATAAGTAGGAAACAATGATAATAAATTATCCATATGTTATCATTGTGGATTACAAATTAGATAATCTTATCAATGTACAATTCATTTTCAAAGACCATTTCCCAAAATTTATTGCATACATCATCCCTATTATGATAAAGAACTAGTATATTTGGGTTTTAATTTCATTTAGTGATAAAATTCTTCACTGCTTATAATATTATTTCTTAGTCGTGATAATGGATATTTTTATCACTAGAGCTGGCAATCATGAATCCTTCACATTACTGGAGAGATAACATGGAAATAACCAAATACTGATTCCCTCTATAGATTGTGATGCCACCAATTTTATGACATCCCATAGGGTATAATAATGTTGACTAATTCCCTTCAACTTGAATAATGGTGCTCTATGTACTAACATAATGTTCACTATATCTTTTATCCTTTCTTTTGGACGATAATGGAATTATACATTTAAGATATGTTATTCAAATCCAAAATGTTTTTTTTGAATATCTCACAATTTTTTAAATATTTTTAAACAAACTATAGTAACATACAATAACTATATACCCTCTAAATTGTGTATTTTGGTCTACATTGAGTAAATTCCACAACATCATGGTGTTCTATTATTGTATTGAAGTCAAAACTGAAATGACTAAGGTGATACTTGAAATTGAATATCCTTAAAACATCAATGAGATAAGAGGGATTCAATTAAATCTCAACAACATTGGGAACATAATATCTAACCTCATGTGTATGTTTTAAACCATCATAAATTTAATGAATAATGGATTCGACTATTGGGGGAACAAATATTTTAAAGATTTATTCAACAATCTTATACAGTACCTCAGGATCTCACAGATACTTATGCTGCTCCTAAGAGAAAATAAACTCATTATATATGGATAATCCATAGATATATCACTTAGTTACCTTATTTAATAAAAATATAATACAATATATGAGAATAAAAACCCAGAGTATGTTAGTTTGATATACATGGAACACATTTATATGATCAATGTGGTGAATAATCACCATCATCTGTTATGAAATCAACCCTCTTGAATGTTTTTACATGTTTCGTGAGTGCAGAAAAACTATCAAAAAATAGTGATTTTGTTCTATCAAACATAAGGGATACATCAACTATCACGGTAATTACATCCACCATTAGAGTAGAAAGACCATGTGAAACCTATACCCTAGGAACTCCAAAATCATCTACTAGTATGGATAAACCTAAAAATAAAATGGGTTATAAAAGTTGCAAAAAAATAAATTTATTACCAATAATGAGGTAACAAACATACCTCTGAAAATTTGTTCACTATAATGAAATTAGTTCTTTAATAATTAAATTTTTCCAAAATCTCTCACAGATCAGTTCCCCATCAATCCATGAATCTAAAATACAATCCCTCCAAGACCTCAGGTATCCTTGATCGTTATTAATTCCGATTATATTACCTATTATGAAACCATTTATAGATGTTTAGAACATATGGAAAAATTGAATATGTTGATTGATTGTGCTTCTTACATCGTTAGAAATGAACTTTGATGGTTTAAATCAACTAATTCATTAAAGATATGGCATGAAGTGGGTCCTTAGGAATAGTTGATTTCATAGGAATGTGTAACTACCCATGTGATTTGTGATACAACCCCAAAGGGACTATAATTATCCATAAATTCTGAAAGAATTTTTCACATATTAAATTTTCAAATAGGTGGTATAGATTTACTAAAGATATAACCCATACATTGAGGTGTTTCCAATTAATAAATGGGACCTCCATCATAAATTTCATGACATTAAAAATAGTATCTGAATCAAATAATTGTAGAAATTAGAAACTCAGGAACCTGAAAATAAAGTCTATCAATCATATCAACTGATTATCTCCCATGGTGACTTTAAAACCCCTCACAAAAAACTAACCACTTATAGTGTTAGTCATTATGCAATTAATCTAATGGTTTTTACTAGTCAGGAAATTTCTTGTCCTTGAAACTAGTGTCTCTTGACTATATGGTGTGATGAATACCTAAAGGAAATAAATAAATGGAACATTCATATTTGGGTGATTCAATTCCCCTAAGACATTTTTTATATTATAAGAAACTCCCTTTCTATCAGATGTGTCCTATCCACATTTTTCCATATAGAGAAAAGGGGGTTGAAATTGTAATATTTCTCCCCCATGATTGATTCTCCCTTGAACATATTTATATCCAAGAGAGTAGTAATAAATAATTTATACAATATATGGGATGTATTATTATCTGACTCCTCCTACTATGCATGTTTGGGAGGATATGTCTATTGATGTTTTAAAATTACTATGTTACCCATACTGTTTAACATGATCATATTAACTATAGTTCTTAACTAAATTCGCAAGATATTTTCCTCACCCAAAAATGAAATCCTTAGTTTGTTATTTAGTAACACCAATAGAGAAAGTCTTATCTCAATGAAAACCCCTACTTTTGGTTTGTTGTTTCCTTGTTCATTATAAAACAGTATTTTTGTGTTTTTTGTTCTAGCACTCCGAGTCTATCCTCCGACATCATAGGAATATAACATAATGCATATCCCACAATTAAATTTTCCTCCATGATGATGTGACCTATTGATGATATGTTCACCCATATTATATTCAAATGTTGATGGATCTAGATAACTATTTGATTAAAATGATGTGGTGCTAGAATATTGATATAGTTTAGAGGCATGAATCTTTACATTCCCATTATATTAGATACTAAATAATTTCTAAAATATGACCCAATATGTACTAACATGAGGTGATTCTTAAGGTGAACACAATTTATATAGACAATCTTGAATGATTTTAATCATTTTTTTCATCTATCCTCAGTATCATAAATGATTTAAGGAGTTGTTCTCTATAAAAATGAATCATGTTCAAAATTTAGAGAAAATGGAAAAAATGGTGAAGACCAAATTCCCATGTTGCGACTGCAAAAACCACGTAATAACTACACAAGCTTTAATGGTGATATGTGAGTCACGAAGTAACTATATAGAGAAAGACAAATTTATTGGAGGAATAATTTATAAAATACCAAGTATGTGGTTGATTCATGACAGTTTCCAAGGATATGACCATAATGTCTTATATGTAGAAAAACAAGGAGTTCATGATATCTGAACATATTTTAGAATTTATCAAATTCATATTTAGTGAAAGAAGGTCCCAAAAACACATTATATAGAGGTCACAACCACCAAATGGATTTTCTAAAATCTCTATCGGTTACTTCACATCCTCATAATCTATAAATTTATATTCCAATTAGACCTAATTATAATAGTAACATTTTTCTTATGCGCGAAAAGTCTCCAAGGATAAATAAACATTTTAATGGATGTTAGAGACTCCAAGAAACATCCAAACTAGATAAAAAATAATAATTTTTTTACATGAATCCTTTTAGTCCCTTCATGATCATTTGTGTGAATTACAAAGGGATGATTTGTAAACTAAAAGGGTTATTCATAGATTGATTAGGACACCCACATAGTGCTTATCATTATCCCTATCAGTTATCATTTATGGACCTGTGTTGGGAAAATATCCCTCAAGGTGTTATTGCAACATTTTTTAGGTGATTGTGTTTGTTGACAAAGTGGGCCTAAATTTTATGTCTATTGTTAAAGCAGACCACTATATAAATATTTCTTCAAAATGAGGTTTTCATAGTGAGTTGTTGAGTTCATGTGATTTTTTCAACAATTCAGGTTTGATTGTAGATCCTCAACAATGGAATTGATGATCTGGAGGTGGTAAAAAATGAGCATATACAAGGTGGCGCTGTTACCCAGTGTTTTCCAATTTTTTGGGCATCAAAATTGACAAATGGACAAAAGTTTTTTTTTGAAAAGGTACTTATATGCTAGTGTCTTAGAGGCTCGGAAACTTGGACGCCATATGTTTTTCATTATTATATCAGAAAAATATGTTAATGGAAAGATGGGTGCCCATGTTTTGGTTTGGGTGCGTAAGTGACTAGGGCGACAGAGCCTCGGGTTGCTGGACTCGCGTTCCAAGAGGAGAGTTGCATGGCAGCACTCAGGGTGTTCAAAATGCCTATAAATAGACTGATACCCCTCCTCATTTTTCACAGAGTTAAGAACATAGAGAAAATAAGAGCTCCAGTAGCGCAGGTGGTCTGGGCGCGCAAGTGGTGGTTTGGTCATGAAAGTATAAATTTATTCAGAAGTCACACAACAAATTGATAGTTGTGCGCCAATATTAGTTTGGGTGTAAAAGGGTTTGAGTAACCCAAGTTATAACTTATCTAAGGGAGTGTTTCCCAAGTGGGAAGGTGATAGTTGTGCGCCCTGATTGGAGAAGCGTGTCAAGGTATATTGAAGCGCGCCAGGCTTGGAGAAGCACAATGGTCATTTTAGGGCTATGTAAAGGTTTTAATATTTCCCGATACACCCATGGTAAAGTTTTATTCATCAGTGGATGAATGTGGAATGTCAAAAGAGCATCTATATACAATGGAAGATGCATTCATTTGTGAAAATGAATAGACCTACATGTCTATAAACTGTGAGTGGATCTTCTGAAGAAGAAGTTAGAACACTTCAATTGAGAGAGCAGTGAGCTTTTATATCTTTATTAGTTGTAAATTAGAAGGGACAGTGAGTCCTCTTCGAACATTGTAAACCACAGTGTGCTTTTAGTAAATTTGGTACATTAGCACATCATTGGTGTATGCTTCGTAGACGTAGCCTAGTGAGGGTGAACTAAGTAAAAATCATTGTGTTCTATGCATGATTTAAATTTTGTTTACACTTTTCTACTGGATAGAGGGAGAAGAGTGTTTTTCTTAACAATGAAACAACATCAATAGGGGTAGTTGACATAATCTGTTATACCCTAATTCACCACCTCACCCTCTCAGAGTATCTAACCTAGTGGACCAAACACCATGAATAATTAATTATAATCCCACTATAATCTTCCCAAAAAACACATTTTCCATTCATAGCACATAAGAAGTTATTTTCGACTCTATAATGTAGTGTTTAACAAAACCACAATCATGTTGACGGAATGACTATTTTTATACTAATTATTTCATTAATATTATCATATCTAAGGGGAAAATATAAGATTTTGGATCAAAAAATTGTTCTTACTAAGCTCATTAAATATCATATATTTGAGTATCATCTTCATGAATAGATCCAACAAAAATAATACCTGGTCATCGGGTTATATAATGAAATTTTTTTCCTTTACCTCTATGATCTCTCCCCTGATTATTTATTAGGATCATGAGTTCATATTATTCCTCATCATTGGAGAAGGGTTATGTCAGATAGATGACATTAACATAGTTGTATTTTAACTCCTCGTAATAAAATAGTTTTTTTAGTGATATGGTATCGTACCTCCGAATGATGGGGTTAAGAAATAAAATATATTATGGAATATTTTAAGTTCTTACAAGGTCTATTATTAAAATATCATATTCCAAAAATTCTAATTAAAACAACTCTTGTATTTATATAATGATGAATATGAAATATTTTGTTTCGAAAAGGGAATCAGGATTGTGGCTGATTGATTCTATCATGCGTTGTGTATTTCATGTTCCTAGAAGACTAGTTACTGGGTCATATATCCCTTGAATTTATTCAATCACCTATTTGGGACGTCTTTTCACTCTTCCAATCACTGTAGTGAATTGGTATGGATATTGTTCAAATGTGCATTACATTTTTTGAATATTAAATTCAGGAACTCAAAAAAATTCAATAGAATTTCATTAAATATAAAACAATGTATAATATTATATTATAGTATACGATATAAGGGACAATAATTTATGTGAACATTTTGTGAAATTTCATTTGGTCTCTGGATCACTAACTATTTTACTATGTAAATCTCCGGGGAAGTGATGAAAATTTCTAAATCTAGAACATTTAAAAAAGGAATAATATTTTCTAATATAATATTCAAATTTTGGGTTATTTTTTTCTTTATTTAAATCTAATATATGGAATTTTTTTCATTATTATTCAAGAAGAGGCACTATGTGATAATGAGATGGCCTAGGGGTTGGACCTGGCAATGACCTTGTTTTGATCATGACATCCACAATTTCTAACCTACAAGATTTCTTCCCTTATGTTGATGGTTTTTAATCTACTAGATTTCTTCCCTTATTTAAGGTTTCCCCTCGACATGGGAATAAAAGGTTCAACATGGGGAGAAATCTCTATTTTAGGTTCATCGGTCCTTTAGAAGTGTTAGGGAGAGTCAGTGAGGTGTCATATCAGCTAGCATTTCCACCTCGGTTGGAATAGATCCCCGACATTTTTTACATCTCCCAACATCTTTGATATCTACACAATTACTCCCATATCATTGACTATGGAGGGTTGGATATAGGGGACAATGCTAAATCTGTGGAACGACCAATATGGGTCGAGGATTGAAAGGAGAAGTTACTTCGTGGATGGAATGTCCCTTTATTTCATTTGTTAATAAGACATGATAGCCTAGAGGAGAGTACTTGGTAGCGAGAAGCTCAAATTCATTCCCAGTACCAAGAGCAGTTTTAAGTTGCTGTTATGAGCCTTCATTAATTTTCTTGTTTTTGTTACTTGTTGTGATGTAATGCTGACATTTTTTGGTAATGATATGATTTTTTTCCTTTAAATTGGGAATTTTTATGAAATGTCCCGATGTGGTGGGAAGGGAGAACCTTATTCCTAATCAAGACGTATTAGTGTCGACGTGATTAAACTAGTGTGGGTGATTCAGTGCCGCCCAAAGTGGATAATAACATCACATTGAGGAAAGAACTCCCTGAACCATGTGTTGGGACAATGTGATCCTTGGGTTAGTATGGCTCTTTGGGGTGGTAGCTATGGGGAGTTGTTCTAGTATATTGAGGTTTTTTTCCATCCATGGAACAACTCAATGTGGTTTTTCCCTTAGAGGTATCTTACGAGGTGGTTGTTTTGACCAATATCTTCTCTTTAGGATTAATTTTAATTCTCGAGGATGAGAAAGTATCTGATGTAATGGAATGGACATTCCTGGTCCATTAATTTTCCAAATGTTGGTGTTCCTGGGCATCAGTGTCGGTGGAAATGTGTCACTGTGGTGTCACCTATCGGTGCCACCAATCATTGTCTCACCAATCTGCTTCACATATCCACTCCACTGATCTTCTCCACTAATCATCTCTACCAGCTAGATTCACTAATCAACTATAGTGATCTGTTCCACCGATCTACTTCACGTATCTGCTCCACCGATCAGCTCCACCAATCTACTCTATTGATCTGCTTCATGGATCTGCTTCACTGTTAAACTCAACCAATCCGCTCCACTGATAGGATGAACCAATCTGGTCCACTAATCGTCTCCACTGATCCACTCCAACAATCACTTACACTGATCGGCTGCACCAATCGGCTTCATGGTTCGGTTTACCAGATCCACTTCATGGATCTTCTCCACCGATCCACTCCACTGATCGGCTCCACTAATCCGTTCCACCAATCTTCTCCACCTATTATCTCCACCGATCGGCTACACTGATCGGATTCAGTGATCCTCTACACTGATTTGCTCCACCAATCGGCTTCCGTGATCAACCCCACTGATCTGCTTCACCGATCGGTTCCACCGATAATCTCCACTAATTGAATGCACCGATCCGCTCCACCAATTTTCTCCACTGATCTGCTACACCGATTTTCTTCGTCGATCATCTCCATTGATCCGGTTCACCTATCTGCTTCATCGATCCTCTCTACTGATCGGCTTCACTGATCTGCTCCACTAATCTGCTGCACCGATCATCTACACTGATCCACTCCACCGATCAACTCTATAGATCTACTCCACTGATCTCCCCCACCAATCATTTTCATCGATCTTCTCCACTGATTCGCTACACTGATCAGCTTTACTAATCAATTTCACTGATCTACTACCCTGATCGGCCACTATGGAGTATCGAGTTTCTTTCCAGCTTCCCTCCCGTAACACCTCCTTTGGCCATTAAACTTATTAAAAGCCACGTTTCGAGTAGTTTTAATCCATTTCAATGCCCAACAGTCATGCCTTCAAATTCTTTAATATCAGGTGCAGTTTAATGAATGAAACATGTGAAACTGCCCACATGCATGGTCAAGACATGACCTTTTTTTCAAGCTCATTAAAACAGAATATCTCTAAACTCCTGGATTGGGCCTTTATCACCAATATCATCATTCATAGTCTCTTTTTTTCCTCTGGATGCACTTGAAGTCCTTCTTTTAGAGACGAGTCATGCACCCGTGCTGGAGCCCTATCCACTCAGCCTTCATGGAGTTTTCCCTACTATTAACGCGACCACAGTTCATGGTGCGAGGAGGAAACGTCAATCCTTGATTATCTAGGTAGTTGTTCTTCCTTCAACACTTTTTTACTGTGCATCATGTGGAGTGGGTATGATGATGATCCTTCAAGACGTCTACGAAACCAACTTTAACAAAAGACAATTAAGATACATTTTTTAAGTATAAAGGGTTGTGAATGCTGATGTTGACACTACTATGTTACCATTTTTTTATGTTGTGAATTGTATGGGATTATGTCCATTTAAAATCAAGGCCATTTGTGGTCCTTTATTGGGCTATAATGAAGCTCGGTTTTTTAGAAGTTCTCAGGTATAAATATATGTAAAATAAAACAGTTTAATCACATAAACATGTTTGATTAAATGGATACCTGATGGAAAGGTTCCCCTATGTGATCACACCAGTTAACCAAATGGAAAGAAGGTGCTTAATTAATGGTTTTGGATAATTTTGGAAACATCTTTCTTCATTCTAGTGATATTTATGGTTTCTCTATCTGATACTTTGTGGGGTGAAGTTAATGGGTATGGGACTTCCAGTTGTTCAGTTGTTAGTTTGTGAATCAGAGGCCATGTGGAACCAGTATGTTCAGTCTTGGTTTGGTCTCTGTACTTTGAGGGATATCATGGATCCATTTTGTTGTTGTGACTTTACTAGAGAATCGAGAGTGAATGCTTAAAATCATGCTTGGACTTTTTCCCTTCAGTTATTGTTTTGTCTTGTGGTTATTCCTGTTAGTATCTAGGTAATGGGGGAATTTTTTAAAAAGAATCACTTGAACATAATAACCAGAATGAGTACAATGGGGGATTTTTTCTAGAAATGGGTTGAGTTCTGGTTGTGGTTGTTGTGTATTTGTGCATATAGGGATAGCATCGAGAGTGGTAGTGTACTTGCTGGTTGTATGTTTTTGTAACCCTTAGGATGGGATGAGTTCTTGATTACCTATATGTATAATATTTTGTTCTTGGGTTTCTTATACAATCCCCACCAATATTTTTCACTTCATGCCGAACACCCAGATTTCATGGGGGAGGGTGTTTTACAAACATTTTTATGAGTGGCAGGTTATTATATCCTCTCTTCTCCTTCTCCTATATAGACAAAGACTCTTTTGGTAGGCCGTAATGGCCTAAGGTTCATTATGTCCCAAGCTTCTTCAGGAATAATGTGTTGTGGTGGTTGGCCCAGGTGTGTGCGGGTAGGTTTGTTTCCAAAGTGTCTTCTGGATGAGGCCCTGGTGTCTTCGGGTGTGGTAGTGATGGTTCTAGCTTAGGTGTATTAGGGCGTGGTGGTGGTTGTGTGGATCAGGTGTTTATTGATAGGGTGTGTGGTTGTAGTGGCCTATATGGTTGTTTTTAGGGGGTAGGATATATGTGTGATTGTGATGGACTATACGGTTGTAGTTGGGGGAGGAAGTTGGACTACAATAGAGTTTGTAGGGGAGTCTGATTTGAAGGATGTCCTAAATAACAAGTTGGAAAGCGGTGTATTGTACCCAAGTAACGATGTTGTATTATTAACAATTTAACTGAATTTCATTATTTGGGGAGTGTTCCTTGGTGATGCTAGGTGGATAATTTCTTTTCTATGGGATTTAGTTACCTCTTTTCTTATAGGGGCATTATAATTTCTCCCCACTTGTGCACGAGAGCTTTCAGTTTCCCTATTGAGTATACCTATATACTCACCCTACATATATAAAACTACTTTTATGATTCCAGATGGGCTTTAGGGATCACACCAAACCATACTAGTTCAGACATCAGGACTATTGTCATTTCTGATTTTCTTTTCATTAGGTACTTTTAAATAGAGTTTTCTTGTACTTTGTATCAGTTTTTATTGAACATGAATATGGGAATGCATTTTTTAGTATTTACTTTTACATTTATTTTTTTAGTAGATTGAGACATACCATCTTATCTTCTAATATTGTTCTATAAAAGGGTAATGTATTCCATGTTACATGTGATTATATACCCTTTGTGTTAGTCTCCACTCTAGGGATTATTGAAGGTGGGACTCAAGGGTCATTATATCTCCTTAAACTTGAAGAATGAAGTGTATGGAAGTTTGTTGTCCCCTCCCTCATCTTGGTGAAGGAGGTTCATGATAGAAACACTCATTGAGCCCTTCAGATTTCAACTGTTGAAAAAAATTTAACCTCAGAAAGGGTCAAATTATCTACCCTAAATTATTCCATAAGTAATCATTCTTACTTATCCATGATGGAATTAAACTCATCTATAGACAAGGATATATCTTGGGAGACATCATCAATTTCAAAATATATTTAATCTATGATCAATGGGAAGTGTGGTGGGGCCACTATTGATACCTTAGATCCCTACATAAAAAGATAATTCAAAAATAAGCTATAGGTACTAGTTCTACCTCCTCTTATAAAGATCTCTGTTATGCCAATGAATAGAAACCCCAAATGAGCTTGAATATTTTCTAAAATAGACCAAAAATATGAACCTTGATTTAGTAGAAACAACATTGTCCAAAGCCTATAAAGCTTCACCCTAAGCAACCAAATCATTAAATGCCATGTGAGCTAAGGACATCATATAACACCCTTTTCATTTGGTGGTGAAATAATCATATGATAAAGATAAAAAAATATTTAATTTAATGATAAATTGAATCATAAATGACTCACTTTTATCTTATAGGTGTTAATGGAGATAACTAGTAAATTTTTTAGAAAACCCCACCAGATGATTCATCTTATTTTTATCAAGATAATAAATCCTGAAAAAAAAACTATCACAATGGGTATGAACTGATAATTAATAATGAAATAATGAGTTAAAACATTTATAAAGGGGAATTTATTGTAAAAATCACATTTAAAACTCCCATGTGACATGAAGAACTCTGATATACGCATTAGAAAACAAGGAATCTGATTATATGAGTGAATAAAAATGGATTGGATAATGTAGTGGTGTTTAAGATAATCATATAATAAATGAGGTGAAACACTCATTTTAGTAAATATTAAACCCATCAAAATTAATTAATTTAAATTTAAAAAATTAAAATGATTCTCCACCAAAACTTCTATTGGATTTTAATAGAAATTGTGTACCCTATAAAGGCTCTATAGCACCACAATATATATCTCGGTTATAATGGTTTTCATAACAACCTTACCTACTATAATTTTACTAAACTCCCACTATATTTATAATGATAAATATGATACTTTATAGATTTCCACTGTTAGCTGGATTATTTAAAACATGATCTTGAGCCACCTCCAACACTACCAATATCCAAAATAATCAAAAATCTACGAGCATTAATGGAATTTAGTTCAAATTAATTCCACATACATATGTGAGGTGTTACAGATTTTCAAAAATACTTCATTTTTTCATAAAGGTTCATGATAGGATTCCATAGTTGTAATGATATTAGATACATATTTTAATAAAAAGGTGTTCTTAGAATGTGATGGTTTTTGATTGGGGTTCTTTTAAAGGGTAAATGGGAATTTTATTTTGAAATGTTTTATAGTGGGGTCAATTTTCAAAATTAAATGGGGTTCTAAAAAAAGATATAAATATGGTTGGTCATTTGGTACATGAAAATGGGATTTTTATTGATTTTTTAGTTTATTAACTTTTTTTTTCAAAATAATTAATATAATTGAATTAGAATAATGATTTTTTCAATTCACAGTTTTTTAATTAATTTCAGTGATACCTAGTATTTTGAGAATGGGAAGTTGATTTTCTATTTTTTTATTATTTTCCCATTAATCGAAGAAGTGTTATTTTCTTTTTCTTTTGTCTCTAGTTTGGTTTATAAAATTTTGGAAGATACATGGTTTATTAAAAAAGTTGTATTTTTACTACATGAAATTTTATTGGAAATTGGATTCTCGGGGGAACTAAAGATGTTTTAAAAGTGGGATTTTTAAAAAAATCATGGAACCTTTGTTTTGAAAGGAAGAAGTTCATTTTTAATTATATGGGGTATATATCGTGTGATTAATTTTGGTTGATTTAAAATAGTTTTAAAACTTTTCATTTATTAGATGGGGATTATACAATTAAATCATTTATTTGGGTTAATTTTTATTTTTGTGAAACTCGTGGAATGGTGAGTTTAAACATGAATGTATTTCACAATGATGTTTTTTTTAATATTATATATTATTGTTTTCGTGTTTTATTATCCTGAATTTATAAAGGCGATAAAAAATATTTTAAGGATAATGCATTGATTGTAATTGGTTTTTATATCACATGGAATAATACACTGTTGAGTGGGTTTTCTCCATGTATTTTAATTGGATTTGTTCTTTTATTGTATAAAAATGACGATGGGGTAGTAAAATATTAATTATAAACCATATTGATTTATTTATTAGTTGATATAACTCCATGTATAGATAAAGGATCCAAACACCTCTCTTTATCATTGGTTGATGTAACTTCATTGATAGATACGGTATTTGGGTATTTGAAATGGTCGATTAGTTTATATAACCACATAAGAATATAGATGTTCAAAAAAATATGCCTTTCCAACAAGATTCATTAATGGGTGGTGATTGGAAATAAACGATAATTGACTATGTGATTTCCATGTTGGGACTGAATGTGGGGGTATTCAAGAGAATATCAACCAACTAAACCACAACCATAAATCCATGGGAGAAGGAGAGTCCATGGACATGAACAATTTACATCTTTGTAGATAATCCATTAGATATAAAGTTTTAGTTTGGTATATATTATCTACTGTAATGTAGATGTGTATTATGGATCATTTAGTAAATTATTTTCTCTTATTGGTTATTAAATTTGGTTTTCTTTTTTATTATCCCTTCTAGATAGGCTTGGTGAATGGATAAGTTCAGGTTATTAGTTGACGGTGGGGGGGAAAAGTAATATTCTGAATGATTATATTATACTTCGTTCAGTTTGTATAATATTGATCTGTTGGTTAATTTCATTTTAATTAATTTCTATACTATAATGATTATATAATTGGTTTGTTTCATGGAAGTTAGTTTTTTCTGTGATAATTATAATGAGATTTGGGAAATTAATGCATCATTATTTGTATATATAAATATTCAAAAATATACTAGTTAATTTTTAATATATGTATAGTATTTTTCTTTGGTGTTTTAGTAGAAATAATATTCTCTAATAGAGTGTAAAATTATTGTATTTTGGGTAATAATTGGTATGTTCATGGAATATTTCTAAATTCGTTAGGGGTATAATAGTTCATATGTGTTTTTGGTCATTTTGGAGATAAAATATGAGCAAGGATTGTGTATTACTATTTTTATAATGTATTGGTAAATCATTGATATAGTGTTAGTTGTTAAATGACTTATTAACCCCAGATATGTATTGATATTTTAGTTTTAAAGTATTAGACAATTCAAGTTGAATTGAGAGTTTTCGTTAACTAAGATTCATTTAAATTATGAATTATGGTTCTGTTAGGTGTCCCCAATAAGTGTATATTTTTTATAAGTCAAATGATTGATTGTACATTTGGATGAATTCTTTGGTAACATTTGGTGAATGTATAACATTGTAGCTGAGGATTATGGTATGGATATAATGGATAACTATAGAATCATCTAATGTTTATAACATATCTTAATGATGTGGTTTTGTGTGTTAGAAACTCCTTGGGGGATTTTGGGAATGAATTATTTAGACTTCTTAGTGTGTAGAGATATTCACACACTAAATTTAAATATATTAATTTCATAAAATTACCTTGAGTGAGGATATATGTTGATTTTATTTAATTTAGGATAAGATTTTCATAATTAAGTCAAATTGAATCATGTAATATGATTTGAAGGGTTTATAAAAACTAGTTTTCCATGGTTTGGAGATTTTTCATATTTTTTGATTATATATGGTCATATGGGAATCATTATATATATTAATATATAAGAAATGGTTGTGTATTATAGTTGTGTTGGTTGTGGGAATGATAGTGTGGTAGCACCACTGTACTCTTTGAATTATGTGTTATTTAATATAGATATAATGAGAAACATGGTGTTAGTTTCACACAATTAGATTCTTTTTGGTATCCTTTGTGAGTGAATATAAATCCTTGATAATTGGTGTATTAAAATGAGCATCATTATAATATTATGAGTAACACCATCTTGATATTCATGATATCTTTTTATGGGTAAAAATCATGATGGTGGGTATAGTTATCTTGACCTCCCTTTTTGATATTGGTTGATAGATTTTCATATTTCTAGTTTTTTGGATTAATATTTTTTATAGGTTTAGCCTTCTACATGGGAATATAATGATTTTATTAACCCTTAGTATAAATAGTGGAAGAAAATAAATTCAATTCCCAAAATTACCCATGCATCACATTAATGTATTTTACCTCCCTTATATTATAACTCTTACAATGGGAAGTGATATTTATAGTGGAATATTTTATCCCGATGTTATTATATTAAGGATAGGTTGTCTCTTTTGTGCATTATAATTTCCCAATAAATCATAAAATATGATTTATTGATAGGATGTAGCATATAATATAATTAAATGCTTCTTACAAAATCACTCAATCATAACATATTATTGAATGGGAAGTTGAATGAAATAATTCATTTCATTCCACTTTTATATTTATTACAATTAACCTAATCGTTTTATATGATGAGAAATATTAATTGGAATGGATTCTCAATTCATGCATTAAAATGTTCTGTTTAGGTAAAACAAATATTATACAATTAATATTCATACAAAAAATTATTTTTCATCATACATATTTTACCCAAAAAATACTTATATCATACCATATGATGTACCATTATCTATAAGGTTTATATAATATTTCATTATATATCCCACTTATATTAAATATAAATAACCATTATTCTATTTAACCTTATACTATTTCCAATACAAGAACTCATGAAATCATATCCAAAACTCTTTAATATATCTTCCAAATAATTTTGGATAGTTGTTATAAAATTATACTTCGAATAACATTATATAAAGCACCCCGGGAATACCCTTCTAAATTATATTTCAAATTAACTCAAAAACTTTTATATAAGCATTCAGATTCAAACATAATCCCTATTCGCTCAACCACAAAATGTGAGGGCCTTTATTGAATTGAAAAAAAATATGAATCATTGAATCCATGAATTTAATAAAATATTTTCCTCTAAAAAATATCAATGTTACTCAAGATACAAATGATTCTAGCATGATCTCCCTCAAACAAAAATATCTCTATTCTTATTCTCACTAACTGTATCTCATGAAAGAAGTAATTATCATATATTCCATTTTTATAAGACATAGAGTTACTATGGGATATAATGAATGTCAATCCCTTATATCCAACTTATATATTCTTGATTCTCTAATTATAGACATACTTTGTCGATGAGTAAATCACATTTCATTTATCTTTAGGGATAATTAAATCACATGGGCCTTAACCAAAAAAATTAATTCATATATTGTATCTATTTTTGGTAATAAACATCTTATTCTATCTCAACTAATGTCCCAAAACCATACTTTTCATTTAATAGGACAAATACAATATTGGTTGAGCTCCAATGAAGGACAGAATAAACAAAATACCCAACCACCCATGATTATCTAGGCCAAAATAGATTCTGTTGGAAATGTATCAGTTTATAAGGGTTCTAATATAACTTATTTCACCAAACTCAGGAATCAGGAACTCCTATATAATACATGCAACTCTAGTATATAGGAAAATTAGTGTATACCAGTCCATGTGGTATATTTTGTGGGATATCCATCACACAAAAACACTTTTCATATCTCATGGTAATATTCCATTTCTCATATAAGAATACTATTCACATTGACCATAAATTTTCATAATAACTTATAATACAATGAGATTAACATAAGTTAGGGATTGCATGAAGTTATATTTTGAGGGGTTAATTATCAGTACACTTCATCAAATATAGATATTTATTTAAACTTATAAATCCAATGTGAAATAATGATAAATTGTAGATTTTATTTTATATGATATATTTTAATATACATAAAACTATAATAACAATACTTAACAAAACCCAATATAATCACTTCTCTATCATATCATATATGATAGACTAATTTATCATCTTTATGTTTCTGGAAATTTTAAGTGATATGTAAACTCATTACAATTATATGTAATTGTTATCACATATCTATCTCACCACTTCATAACATGCAGAAAATAAATTATTTAGTATGAAACATATATAGAGAAATAAATTTATATAAATGGCGAGATTTAGGTTTTATATTCTCAATGTTCAACTCCATGAACATATTCAAACTCATTGACTCCAAAATATAAAACACAGTGATTTCTAATTCTATTGTATACTTAGAAATATTTTAATTTTTAAATTATCATCCTTTTAACTCTTTCCATAAATATTTTCGCAATAAAATATAATAAAACTATTTTCATTATTAATCACCAAGACATATAATTCAACTTTATAATAAAGTGTAATTTTAATTATTTCTGAGCTTGCATAATCCTATATAAATTAGGGATATTCACTTCCTCAATATAATTAAATATAACTTATAAACTATCATTTTCCATCACATAATTTAAAATCACTGGTATATTAACTGAGAATGACTTAATTTATACTGGAAATATATTTTACTTGTTAATTTTGAACATCATAATATAAAAGTTTTCCCACAATACTCTAAAATAGTATATTCTCATTGAAATCTCATGTTATGACACAAAAACTTATTTATTCCTTGAAATAACACATATTTTCTTGTAGTATTAAAATTTAACAAATAAAATATAATTTTAAAATAAAATATTGTATTGTGTCTTTATAGAACATTCCAATGAAAATAAGAGTAATAAAATCATCCATGGATAGATGGAAGTAACATATTCCCTTAGATTTTAACAAATTGGATAAACTCTCTATCCTAGATAAAGAAATTATCCATTTCTCCTTCTCAAAAATATTTTATAAAAATCAATAAATCATAAACCATTTGTTTAAACATAATCAGATAACTTTTTCCATAACACACATTCTTAATGAATAGAATCTCCTTTCACAAGCGATAAATTATATAAGGATACACATCATTTTAAAATCTATATGATCTTTATTTATAATATTTCTTTCAAATCCTTGATGTATAAACACTTTTCTTCATTTTTTTAAATGAAATTTTTAAGCATAACTAATTATTCCTTTGATTTTTTATTCTTTTATATTTAAATAATTTTTTATTCATTCATTTGAAATCATATAATCTTGAAAAACCATGAATTGTTTTCTATAACACTAATACCAAATATGGATATTCTATGGATTTTCTAAACCCTTTCTGGTATTTGAGATTATTCCATTTTATGAAATAATCATTCCTCATTCCAAATAAAATCTTTAGGAATCATGGTATTTAACTAGCTACGTGAGGAAACATTGGGGGAATCTCAAACTCTTCTTTTTTTAATCAGAACTTTTACCCACATGTACTATCTACACATCACTATATCCTAGAAATCACAAGAAAAAATATTTTATTCTAATATCTTAATAAAATCATGGAATATTTTCTTGGATTCATTAATCATGTAAAAATGTTTCCCTATATGAAAATAGAATTTATTCTTTAACCAGAATAAACATATAGGAACCAATTTACTCAATAAGTCATTTATGTACTCAATAATATTGAGAATATGAGTGGAAAATAATTTTCCTTTGAACATTTAGAATACAATACTGTTCAAATCTTCAATGAACCATAGCATGATTTATAATCTATTAGATTCACTTATTAAACAACTTCAATACTTGGTTACACCAGAAGGTATTTTTAAAAATACAACAAAAATTTCCAAACCTAATAAAATATATTATATTATCGGTCTTAGGATTTTCTTACATTAACATTCTCTATATTAAAGATTAATATTTATGTTATGTTTGATTATTATTATTTTGTTTTCAAAAATAAAATAATTTATCATATGAGTATCATATTTCTTTTACCATCTCAAAAATAATTTAATTCAGTGGGATTCTACTAAAATTATGACCTTTTTTATATAAATAATATCTATTAGTATCAAAGATCAATATTTCATCATGACTAGCACTCAGTTTTTTTCAAAATTATTTTTGACTATATATATTATAAAACAATTTTCAATCATATCATATTTGATTCTTTGATATTCAAGAGAACAAAATATTTTCCCCATAAATCATGTAAAAAAACCAAAATTTTATCTTGATTTATCATAACTTTTAAAATTTTCATTTCTAATTTCAATAAAAAAAATAAATAGAAAAAACTAAAACATTATATTATAGGGGAACCAAACATTATCATGGCCTACCCATTGATAATCCTGGTCATCCATTACATAATTTTCATGCACAATATAATCTAGGGGAACCTAAATTTTGCATGACTTATATTGTTAAATGATTGAGTCCTTGAAAAGTGTTTCATAGGAAGGAATATAACACATAGTTTTATAATGGATTATAATCTCACCTTCTTATATCATGTTATTCCATTTTATTTATTCATGCTTCAGACTATTTATTTTTTTAATCATGTTCCCTCACCATAATCAACCCCATCCTTTTATAGAACAATGTCTAAGACTCTAAAATGGATATAATTATGACCCAAAATCCCACTATTAGGGGTAATATTGATCAAGATAAAATCAAACACATTATAACACTAACATATAGTATACATAAATTTATTTTGAAACAAAATTATAGATAATAACTTCAACTACAAATCAAGGTCAAGTTAAATGATAACTAAATATTATGTTTATGTACCTAGAATATAATACAAGTCTTGAAAATTTAATTAGAATCATTCTATCACATAAAACAAAGAATTCAAATATTCATATTATAAACAATTTAAAAAAATGAATAATAAAGCATGGACTCACCTTTAAACAGTAACAACATTTCATAAATTTAAACATGAGACAACCGTCCAAAAATAATTCATAAATTAAATCCTAACACTTTTAATTATATCTATTTATAATTGAAATTTTATATTTTATTAATATAAACAATTATATTCATTTCATAATATGAATTTTTCATATTATTAATTTTATTGAATTTTATTTGATGTATAAGTGTTTCAAGTTCAATTATAAACATTTTATAATTTAATCATTATTATTTAAACTAGTAATATAATATATATATTATAAACTTATATTTATTTAAACCTTTGATCATATCAATCACCAAAAACTCATTTTATTAGGTTTAAAAAATATATCCAATAAGTACTTTTAATTTTAACAATTCAAATGAATTAATCATTAAAATTATAATTAAATGTAAAATCTTTATATATTGGCCTTTTTTTAAATTATAAATTTCACTTATAGTCAAATACAATAATTATTAAATTAACAGTACATTCCATATAATTTTATAAATCATAATTCATAGTAACAATTAATATTAAGAAATTAGTATTAATAAATATTTCATAATCATTTATTAACTAATTATAAGATCTTAATAATTAAATAAATCATAAAAACTTTATAATTGTTAAATATCCCCCAAAATACATTTCATTTTTGTTTTATAACATTTTATAAATAATTAAAACAATTTGTTATGGAATTTAAAGATAAAACAATTTTTCTTCTTAAATAATGTTTTACGATTCAGAGGTCTCCTCAGTTTTGGAAGATAAAAACATACCTCTTGACTATCAATCATATATTAAGATTTATTTTCTAATAACTCACAATAATTTATAATTAATTATAGATATCACTCCTAATGATAAACAATGCATCATATGTATGGTATGATGATCTAATTGCTAAAAATGGTGTAAGAAATCGTATTCTACTGTGGGAGTGTGTCATGCACTATGATATTTGAAAATACTAAATATATTTATTATGTATAATCCTATGATATACCATGTCATAGGGAATTATTATACTATATATTAAAATTTTTCATATGGTGTTATCATCGAAAATAAAAATATACTCATATTTTACATCTTTTAGTAGAAGATAAAATAAAATTAGGTTTTTTTATTCCATGAATGAGTTCATAAATCTAAATCCATGGGATGATTATATTCCTGTGATGGTAATTTAAGGAGTCATTCAACACTTAATATAATTGGTGTATGAGTATGAATCCCATAACCAAGATTACCTATGTTAAGATAAATGAAATATGCAAAACTAGAACTGATAAACTTCTATTAAGATGTATCTTTCAATATATTAATAATTGAAACCTTTTCAAACATCTTTAATAATTCTTAGTGATCATCATTGAGGTGTTGAATTAAATCAACCTATTATATTGGCATCTATGGTTTAAGATGAATCATTTAAACACTTGAAACTATATCCATTCTACCTCCATGTCATGTTAGAGCCTTGTGGGTAAGAGGACACTGAGGAGAAGATAACTTCTAGAATAGCAATCCTCTCTCATGAATCCATACAAACACACCCATAGATATTTACTTCAATTGATCTATAAAAATTCCCAAGGAATATCCAGGGGACACACACTTTAATTCAAGTATTTAATTGCATTAGTTTACACATCGACTTAGACAGTCATCACATATGTATAGTTGAACTATCTTACATTACAACTCCTATAAAGGTCAAATTATAGTTTCTTATCAGAGATATTATCAAAATAATAATTTTTGTAGATATATTTTTTAATTTTATGTTATACCCATTCTAAATTAATCTATTTTAATGATTCACGGAAAATAATTAGTATATAATCAAATTAAATTCTTCTTACAACATCACACAAATATAACTTGTAATTTAGTGGGTAGTCTCCGAAGATCATTCATTTAGTTCCTTTTTTATATTCCATATTATTAGCCCAACTTTTTTATATGTTGGTAAATATGAAATGGCTTGGATTCTTAATCCAAGAATTATGATTTCCTATGGGGTAATAAAATATGATACATATAATATACATATACAAAACCATTTTGTAACATAAATATAATGTCTAAAATTTTCTTACATCACATCATATGATATTATTACACATATAGTCTTTAGGTAATAACTCTTTCTTTTGAAGGGACATAGTTTTTATATTATAGAGAAACATTTGGTTTAAATTGGTTTAAAAAATTATGGTGGCACATTAGGGATTGTAACGAGTTTCAATAATGGTATGAATGATGTTTTTAGAGGTTTAATGATTGTTCTAGAGGTGTTTGGGTAAATATTTAGGTGCTGGGATGTATTTGTTATGATTATAAATGACTCTAGATAAAAAGGGGAAAATATAGAACTAAATTATCAACTGTATGTTTTTAAAACCTGTGCTGGTCTATTGTTCATCCTAGATTTCATACTACTAAATAGGGATATTACCAGGAAGAAACATGATAATTCGTTTATTTAGGTCATTTTTATTTTAATAATTTCCTAAAAAATCAGTATTTTTTTTATAAACACATCCCTATCATCATTATTGTGAGTTCTATGTGGGAGAGATCCCTCTTTGAACATTCATTTTAAACATTTTGGTTGATTTATTTAAATAAAATTCACATATATATTAATTAGTAATCCCCTCCCTTCTTCCCTAATTTATTTATATGATGTTCTCTCATACTGTTAGTGGGATCTACATATTTTTACATAGAGGTTTCATCAAGACATAGATAAACCCTCTACTATGTTAGTTATTTTTTTATATGCTTAGGGAGACCATGGTGGTTGATTTTTTGTTATTACATCATTTATCGATGCCATTTTGTTTCCTGGTAAGTATTTCTCCATATACAATCAATTTATGATTTATATGATTTTTAATGGATATTAAATTTTGGTATTTTGTGTATCAACATTGATTTACTGTAGAGAAAGGTTGTGTCTTGGCTACTAAAGGTTGATTTGAATTTAGAATTTAATATGAGGTTGGTGGGTTCACATACATTCTATTATGTAACAAATTTTTATTTTGTACATGTTTTCAATTAAAATAAATATTTTAAATTAGTTTATAATAGATCATAAAGGTTTATTTATGCATTGTAGTGTTTGGATTTGGAATGCATGAATTTATTGAAGACACACTGGTCTAATTTTAAATTATCTAAACATAACAATTATATCAGTTTAATAGGAAGCCTCACAAAAATTATCAAAAATTTAATTACAATTACATGAAAAAAACCTTCCCCAATTCGAAATGAAGTAAGTAATATCCCGATAACTAGATAATTTATAATTAAACACCATATAAAATTCAAAAAAAATTTAAAAATATAATTTATCATTATTCCAATCTACCCACTCCCTATATTGAATATAGTGGAGAATGAAAGGTAGCTCACTACAAGTGTTAATGTAATCTCTTTCATATATCATAAAAATATAAACTAAACTAGTTTTATTAAGGTATTTTAAATGTCACACTAATTCCAAATCTCCTAGTGATGTTTGAGATTTAAATCTCAATGTGGAACTAATGTTAGGTGTAGTGACCTTGACGCCATTAACTCAAAAATAGTGTCTAATTTACAATATTGGACTAAGATAAAAGGAATTAAATCCCAAAGGATATAATAGTTTTATAATATTGATAAACTAGATAGATATTTGAAATTCACATTTCATTTTAAAACATAAAAAAGAAAAATACTTTTATTTAAGAACATCATTTTCCCTCATAGAATATCCTTATTTATCAGTCACAAATCACATCACACCATCCTAGGAAAAATAAAACATGCTAATGTAGGGGGATTAGATTCTAAATATGGGTAAGTGTACAATAAAATCTATGAATAAATAATTCATCATTAATATCTAAAATCAAATGACTATAACACCTTAAATTAAATCAATAACTTGATAATAATATTCAAGGAATAAATGATGATCAATTAATTCTATATTAAAAATCACATGATCATGAAAATTTACCATGTATATTATAACTAATATGATAATAACATGAAATTTCCATAACTAAATTCCTTTTTATCCAATGCATATTTTTTGGAAATATAAACCATACCACGAAGTCCTTGTTCTATGGCATCTAATACCACCCATTCCATTTTCCACGTCATCAATATAAATGGGTAATGCCTTGTCTAAAACCCAAGATAGTTTGTCTCATTAGACCTGACTATGCGTCGAGGGCCTATAGGAGGCCCCATTAGATTCTTACCAAGTCCAATTCATTCCTTATATAAATTAGTTGAAAAATAATCAATATAAGCATTCATATTTAATAACTATCATGTGAAATGTTAACAATTACCCCAATCAATGAACATAATCATAAACCTTCCAATGTAATATTAATGATATAAAGCATGTAAAACCCCTATAAAAGGGATTGTAAACCATATAAATAATTAATAAATATGATATAAATATTAAATATCCCTAATGTATCATACATACAATGAAGGTGTGATGACTTCTATTAATATAAATACTATAAATGGTCCTTAAAATCTTTTTCATGTAAAATGACCTTTTTTATATCACTTTTAAAAAAAGTTAAAAAAAATTTAAAAAAAATTTCATTAAAAATACTCATTCAAAACTTTTCAAATAATAAATAAAAACATTTATTGGTCATTAAGGTAAAATGTTATGTTCATGGCATACATGTTAAAAAAATACACCTTCCACATTTTTAGTAATATCTAGATGCTATTTATTTGAAGAAAAAAAACATGAATATTCCATTAAAAAATTCATTAAAATTTAAAAATTGGTAAAAATATATTTAATAAAAAAATTTAAAGGTGATGAACATTTTTTAGTACATTTTTGTAAAAAAATATTCATGAAAAATGATTTCCGACCAAAGGAAAAAAATTGGATTTTATTAAAAAACAATTCTCAATAGATTTAAGTACAAATAGTTTTAAAATGTTATTGTTACATGAAAAGGTTCATGAATTACTATAGGTTAAGATGATAGATATATTTTAAGAGAAAAAAATAAAATAATTCCCCAAGGGGAGACATAAACATAAACAATTCTGAATAATGATGAGATTATGAAATAAACCCTTAAAGATTTTGTACCTTATGAATAATAAGTAATAATAAAATAAATAACCAAGATTTAATTTTAAATAACATGAAGATAAATAAATTCATGATATAAATTATCGAAGAGAATTATGTACACCATAGAAAATAAATTAGGGGTGAATGTATAATATGTATCATGGAAGTAAAAGTGAGCTAAGAAACAATTACATTGATTCTAACTCATCATGTACATTATTCATTTTCCTAAGTAATGAACTTATGTTAATTATTTACATGATTAAGTACCTTTTTATTATTTATAATTGTTTTTATTTCATTTATTACAATTTTTTATATGATTACTAAATCAATTAAGTTTTCATCAGATGTTTCGATGATAATTTTCTTATGGGGAAAAATGACTTTGGTGGGATGAATATAGTCAAATATGTCATTTTCGAAAAATATCCATAATAATAATAATAATAATTTTTTTTATATATAAATTAATATTTTAAAACTGATAATGAAATATGGTTATCAAAAATGACATACATTAAAATTATAGAGATGGTAGGTCATACACACACATGAGTAAAATTTCTATTTTTTAATAATCATTACGGATAGAAGGTAAGTAATATTATATATTTTCATAGTAATAATATTATTATTTATAAAATAGTATTATTATAAATATGCTTATATATATTATCCATGTGGTGTGATGGTGAATGTTGGCCAACATGGCTTCATTAAGGTTGTACTCCACATATAGTGTAATGACACTTTCATTTGTTAGTGTAGGAAATAAAATGATATGTATTATATTTAAATAATAATAAAAATGGAATTAATATCATAATTATTTAATTTATGTTACATATATTCATTAAAAATTTCCTTATTAACTTCTATTTAAGGTGTTAGTGAAAAAATAATTACAACACTTCATGAGGTCGTAGTCTCTCGTACACAGGAACAATGTAATTGTATCCCATCTGGAATAGAAAGTAAAAAATTGAATATATGATATAATAAATAAAGAGATATAATATTTTTGAAAATATAATATATATACTTTATATCTTTTATCATACGTAACTGTGAGAGGTGGTCATGGAAAAAAAATGACATTTGTTTGCAAGGTTATAGTTCACCGTACTCACGAATGATGATTTTGTAACCCATTTGATGGAACCGGGGATGGTTATTAGTCTAAAAACATAAAACAACAACATAAAATAATATTTATGATTCTGAGATTATTAATTTATTATTTTTTAATAAAAATTTAAGTAAGTGGAGGAAGAAATAAAGCAATAACTCATTGTTAGGAATTTTACATATTCACGAACCACCTACTTAAGATTATACCTAACGTATTACTTGAATGGATTAATGATAAGAAAAAATTATATGAATATGGTATGGGAGTTTTTATGAAATTTTATTAGGTATTTTCTAAACCAAAATGGTTTTAGGGTGTGATTAATATAGGATATGGTGTATCCTTTCATAGGTGAGGTGAGTGGAACACTTGTGTTTTTTGAAAAGGGGAAGGTGTACACACATTTTTAAAATTAAAAAGAATCCAGAATATAGTATTATCTTGGATTTTACATGATAGGGTCAAAATGTATCCATAAAGTAGGTTTTAGACATGTTTTTAGGTTATTTTAACCCTTATTTATTCTTTTTAAACTTCGATAAACCCATTTTACCTTTACTGTGGTAAATAATTTTTACTATTTTTCCATTAATTATATAATAAAATAATTTTAAATTTTTATATACTATAAATAATTATGATTCCCAACAGTTAGTCTATTTTTACAAATTCCATTCAAAAAATTAGAATAAATTAATTCAAAATTAATACTGCAGATGCGGTGAGAAATCGAGTTTTCAAAGAGAAAATGTTCAAAAATATATAATGTGTTTATATTAAACATAAATATAAAAATTATTACTATTAGAAAAGTTGGATTAATATATATATATATATATATTTAAAAATATTACTTTTATAAAATTAAAATATAATTTTAATTGATAAATAATTTAAATGAAAATGCAGTTTTCAATTAAAATTTATTATTTTTCACAATTCATCAAAAAATGACCTTTTCAAAACAAATCCCATGAATTCATAATTTTGATATTATAATTTCAAAATTGAATTGATTTTTTAAAAAATAAATATTCAATAGTTTTAAAAATTAATTTTAGGTTCTATTCACAATGTAGGACTAATCCCCCTTTTAAAAAATATAGTTTTTTAGAAAATATTTTCATCTCTTTCAAATCATGCTTATTTTTTTTATAATCAATAGATAACCACTGAATATATATTATAAATTTTAAAAAAAAATAAAAGTTAAATTATTTAGTTATTACAATTCATACTCCCTAATACAATGTCTAGGTTATAACAGAAATATAAATATAATTGTATTTTAATAGAGTATCCTATTTCATCCAAACCCTACGTTTTATTCATTAAAATATATTGATGAGATTGAATTTATTAAATATATATATATATATATATCATTAATTTTTGGGATGTTATATTCTCTTATAAGCCTGGTGTTGTCTCTCAAACATGTTATCAAACAAGATGTCCTGATTATAAAAATGAAAGTGTGTTACATTCTCCCCTACCCCCTTTAAAAGAAACTGCAACCTCAAATTTTAATATTTATATTGATAATAAAGGATTTTAAATTTTAAAAAACTATTTTTGAAAATCCACATAATTAAAATCTTTAATAAAATAGAATCTTTATAATAGAAAAATTGATTCACAAAGGTCATAAAGAATAAGACATTACGAGGATTATATGTAAGATAACATTCGATTGGAAATGAAAACATATACATGGACGAGAATACTAATTCCCAAGGAACAATAACGAGTAATATAGGTCATTGATCACAAGAAATTGGGTGATACAAAGAGTTTTAATGATAAAAAAACCATAAATCTAAGATGAGTTAAGGGACGATTTTATTCAACAGAAATGATGGTACTATGATAAATTTTTGTTTCAATATCATTTATCTATAGTTGTGGAATTCCATTACAATGTATACTGAGAACATAATAAGATATAGAGACTTTATATCTTTATATAGGAAAAATGTATCCTTTGTATTTTTTTAATCAATTCATAATTCATATCATACTATAAGAAATGAATTTCCAATGGAAATTTTTTTCCTGAAGCACTAAAATTAAAAATTAATACATCATTAACTCAATAAAATAATGAAAAGTCATTACTACTTTATAAAGATACTTTATATGGAAAATGGTTAGAACAAGTTACACAGAAATGCTAAAAATTCAAATTAATAAATTCTATAAATGGTTAAACTAATGACTCATTGAAATTATTTCTATCCAAATTGAAAGTCAATTTTTTTATAGAAGGTCACTAAATCAATATTATATTCCAAAAAACAATATATAGTGTCTCTTTATGTCACATTCAGAATAATTTAATACATTTATCAGCATTAAAACATTGTCAAAACATTCCAACATCCTTATTACTTAAATAAAACACCTATTATTGAATATATTCCTCAAATTCAAAAATGTTGTTAAATCCATCAATGATAGCATGAAACATTTATAATAAATCATTAATAAATTTCATGATAGTTAGTACTATTATATTTATATTATTCATATAATTCATCTATTTATCCCAAAAACATTATCTCAACATTGGAGATGTATTTGGGGTTATATTTCCATCAATCATATGTTTTTTAAGAAGTTCAACCTTCCACTAAATCATTTTTCTGGGTCTTCAGTAAAATTCAACATATGCATTAAAATCCTTAAAGAATAATTACTAATGTAAAATTTTAGTACCCACAATTTGAGGTATATATCTCTAGGTTTTGCCTTTTTATGCATTTAATTTTAGTTGGAAGTGATTGGGATGGTTTGAAAGGATTTAGGAATGTTTTGGGGATTTTATAAGGGTACATAGATTGAGAACGATTAGTGAAAATCGTACAATACTTTCAAGAAATAGTGCATGTTGAGATAGAGGCAAGGGAGATGACACACAATTAAGGAGAAAAGTTTACCAAACCATGTGGCCTCAACTATTATCCCATTCAACATGGGTTATTGGGGTTTTGCACAATTCATGCACGATTTTTTTAACTCTGTAGGATAATAGTACGTGGTCCCTCTTTAGGTAGTAGCAAGCATATAGTAAGTGCATGGTTTTCCTAACCATGTGGATAAACTATGAAAGAGATAAAAATTTGGTTTTCTAAAAATGGTGCTTGTTTTGTATTTTCCCTAAACACCACATTTTACACCTTTGAATCCCTAATGAAGAATTACTCCTTCTCTAAGAATAAGGACTCTCTCACATTTATTTTAAAAGTTATTTAAAGTATTTTCATTGTTCTTTGAAGGTGATTATCCATTAGTAAGTATACTCTCTTGTTTTTTTCATGGTTTTTCTTAGATATACACTCCTCTCTCTCCCAGTTTCTTATATCAACTTCTGTTGCAGGCAGATTTAGGTTTGTGAATTCTTATAATGGTAAGATTTAGGCTTTTTGGTGTTGGGGAAAGGTACTTAAGGTTATTTTGTGTATGTTTCTCTTGGATTTGGTGTGTGGTTGTGTGGTGGATCGATTTAGGCAAGCCCTAAGGTAGGTGGATTCCCTCCCAACTCAATTTTTCTAGAACTAGAAGAATTAATTTTAATTTAATTGGTTTTTCTTGAAATTAATTGTGAATTTCATATAAAAATCTTGGTGGAAAAACATTTTGTGATGATTTGTTTATTTTGGAAAAAGGGTTATTTTTGTGAAATGAAATTTTGTATTTGATTTTAAAATGATTATTTTAAAATATGTGTCTTAGTTTATTTAGGGGAAATGGTTTTTGAAAAAAAAAATTCAATAATAATACTGTTTGATTTATGAGTGGTTTGGTAGGTATAATATCTTATGGGTGTTTTCAATAAGTGGGTTGTTTATTGAAGAATTTTTGGAATGTTGTTGGACTTGTTTATTGGAATAAATAGTTTTCTGTATCTTAATGTAGTTTGGATTTTATTATGTTAGATGATATGATTTTGTAAAGTTTTAATCTACATGTTTTTTTTGTTTTGGTAAATGTTGATTGGATTACTTTTGACTTAAGTGATTAAGTATATGTTGGATGGGGTGGATAATGGTGTGAAGTACCACTATAAAAATGTTATAGATAGTCGGAATGTAAGAATTTCATCAAAGCTATGTGGGTGTGAAGGACCACTATACTTAATGAGAGGATGAGTTTGGATGTGATGCTTCGCTGTCATTGTAACACCAAGCTCAGGTGTGTGTGTGTGTGGAACTTTTTATGATGGTTGGAATATTTATAGATCCATTCAAGGTGAAATTTAATATTATAATATGTGTTGGGAAAATTTCTAATGATGTGTTTTTTATATTTTCTTCGTATTTTGATGACTTTAGTAAAATTGTAGGGTAATAGTGTGTTTGGATTGTTGGAAATTGTTTCATTGGTTATTGTTTTTATATAATTTTTTATATATAAATGTGATAATGGTTGTATCCTAGTGGAATGTGTAGGGAATTCATTTGGGGAAATCATATAGAGTATTATTACTCACCCACTTCTTTGACATGTTGGTTCTTTTTTAGATGTTGAATTCTAAGAAAAATGTAAAGGTAAAGCATCTCATTCCTTTTGTTGTGCATCATGATGCATGGACGGTCTTGGGGTATAGGACCGTGGATAGTGGTGTGGACCTTGGGATCTATGTTGGAGTATTTGATATTTGTTGTTTGGGTATCCTACATGGTACTCTGATATTATATTCGTCTGGTTTTTTATTATTTTCTTGGATATGTGGTTGAACTATAATACATTGTTGACATGGATTTCGAATTTTTTGGTTGGTTGTTTTATTTATAAAGTAAAAATAATCCCCCAATTTTCATGAATCCCTCAATATTTATTGCTATAATTTGGTGACTTGGGGATGTATTTTAAGGCCATGTAGAGCCTCTTCCTCTACTAGAGCCAATGGGGAGGCGTGAGATATTACAAGTGGTGTCATTTTTTTCATTCCTTGACTTACAAGTAAGTATAATCTTGTTTGTAATATTTTCCATTGATTATCGGACTTGGAGTTGGAATTCATTCTTGGTTTACTCCATGATTTGAGATGGTAGTAAATAGTAGGATTATCGGAACATAAAATGTATAGTATAAAAGGGCGTTGCTAACCCTATTATGTTGAACTTCACGTTCCAAGGGATTTGGGTACATCAGTTTTTTAGAGACACATAAATGAGTGAGATCTCATTATAGTGGGTGTATCCAATGAGGAGAGCATGGAATATTTTATATAAAAGGATTCCAATTAGTATTGAATATTTCTTTTTTTATTAATGATTTATGTTGTGATATGAATGTATTTATTTTTTAATGTATAGGAAATGGTTTTAAAATGTGCGGTTTTAAAAAAAATTGTTGTGCTATTTTGAAAATGGGGAGATTTTCAAATTATAGTGTATTTTTTCAAAATGGTTTAACATAGAAAAATTGATGTTTTGGAAAAAATGTTACGATAACTAAAATGTAATATAATTAGAAATAGTTATCCTTTAGTTTTTAGGGAGAGAAAATTACGGTGAATGTTCCGTTGATAGAAATGGAACTAGGTATGCATTGTAGAGACCAACTGGAGGATGCTACAGATAAAGTGGTTTCAAATGAGCCCCATGTGAACCAGAAACTTATTCAGAGAATAGTGTAATATTTATAATATGTGTAATGTGGGAACAGAATGGATGAATTGATGCATGTGGATCATTCATTTCTGGTTCAGAAGAAAAATCCACCCATCATTAGGGGTGATTCGGAGATGGAAAGGGAAGAATCATGGTTGAATAGGATAAACAGAATATTTGATTTCCTAAGATCACAAGTGAGATCAAAATTCATGTTAGAGACAGACATGTTGAAATATATTGAACATAAGTTATGGGAGTTTGGGGTCCAGGATAATGGGGAAAATGTATAAATTGTGAGGATTTTTAATAATTGTTCATCAAACAATACTATCCACACATACTCCAAGTCTGATTTTCATGAAACTACATAACATTTTAGTGATGGATTAAGTATCTGAATTAATGAATTTCATCCAATTTTCTATTAAGGATGTTGAGAGTGCATCGTTGAAGGCATGGATCATTGAATTAGGGATGAGGTAGGAAATCTATTAAAAAATTATAGTGCTTTGTATAGAGGATTATAAAGATGTAGTAATATAAGAAATTGTGTCTAAAAGGGATATCATGGGGCGAAGCAGGCTGGGGAAGCATATTGGTATGCATGGGAAATTGTGGGATCTTTAACACGATGAGAAAGTAGAAGAGGGAAACTAATTAAAGTGGTGTGAGTGTGGATCAGAATACAGTGTAAGGATCAATGAATCTTCCTCCAAAGCCTCAATATAATCTAGGATATTTCTCATGTGGTTTTATAGGGCCCATGATGAGGGCTTATATGGAACAACATTTAGAATGTAAGAACTACAAGTAGATGGGGAATCTTTTATAATTTTTTCACAATGCTCCCAGGTTTGGTGTTCATGAAACTCTTCAAGGATTGTAGTCATTATATTCCTTGATGGGACAGGGGTAGAAGGATATGCCTCTTCAATAGAGTAGATTTATTCATAGTGATTCTAGGAATACCATTAATCTTCAGTAAGGGAAAGTCATATGGGAAATAAATAGTAGTGTGTGGCTAGCAAGCAGATGTACGGAGCTAAGCAGGTTGTGGTGGATGATTATTTTGGACCATCAGTTGTTATAGGGGAAATTATTTTTAATTTTAGATGTATGTAAGAGTTTTTAGGTATGGTTTCATCTGATTCATTCATTGATTATCATTATTTTCAGTTTTTTTTAATGTGCAAATAATTCCTTCTATATTGAAAGTTCAAAATTCACTAGGTCAAAGAGAGTGTCGAGCTTTCCTGTTTAGATCATATTATTTATTTGTTGGTGGGGTTGAGTTTATGTGTTATTTCATAGTTCTTGGGATTTAATTTTATTTAGTAATTCTAGGAATGGATTGGATGATGATGTTTAAGTCCCACATCTAATGTTGTGTGTGAAAAGTTAGTTTCATGATGGATGATGGAGTTGACAACATCATTAGGAGATTGAAGAGGTAAAGGGTTGGTGAAAAATATTTTTTTCTCCAAAAATTCGTAGAATCACATATCAGTGGGAGGATTTATCAATGGAATTAGTGGAATAAGTTGGGATAAGTAGTTTTCTTGTAGTGGTTGAAGAGTTTTTAGATATCATTCTCGAATAATTCATAGCGTTTAAGTCCCACATTTAGTACGTCTTGATGGGAAGCAGTGGTTTTGTTTGTGAAAAATTTGGATGTAACTCATCAGTTGTGTGTTCATTATAGTAGGCATAATCTAGTTACAATAAAGAATATATATACACTCCCAAAAATTTATTAACTATTTTATCAATTGATGAGATATCATTGGTTCTCGAAAATTGACTTGTGATCAATATATCATCATTTGTGGGTGTATAATGAGGATTTTTCAAAAACAGATGGGAAATTTCAATACGGACATTATGAGTATGTGGTTATTCTCTTCAGTATAAAAATTGAACCAATGGTCTTTATGGAATTATAGAAATAGATATTTTCTAGATATATATATTATTTTGTAGTAGTGTTTATCAATGATATATTATTGTATTCCATGAAAAGGGATGGGAATGAGAAACAATTGGAAACAGAGTTGTAAATCATGAGAGATCATCAGTTGTATGAAAAATTATTAAAGAGTGATTTTTTGATACAAGAGGTATATTTTAATGGCAATGATATTTCATAGAAAGGTGTTTCAGTGGATCTAGAGAAGATAATGGTGGTATTCTCATGGAAACTGTAAAAGAATATCTTCAAGATACAAAGATTCCTTGGTGTAGTTGAGTATTTATGGTGATTTTTTCACGGCTTCTCATTATTAGATGCACTAATGATAGCTTTGAAAAGGAATAATGTTCCATTTTAATGGAGTGATAAATTTTAGAAGTATTTTGATGATCTTAAGGGAGGCCTTACATCATTAAGAATCTTGGTTTTTCTATAACCAGTGAAAGGGTATGTGGTGTATTATGGTGCATTGGGATCAGGTTTGGGGTCTGTTATCATAATGGGAATAATTTTTTTTGCATATGTCTCATGACAATTGCGGTTTCCTGAGACGACCTACCCAACACATGATTTGGAGTTAGCATCTATGCTACACGCTTTGGAAACATAGAGTTATTATCTCTTTGGAGAGAAATTCATAGAGTTTATTAATTATAAGATCTTTAATAGTATTGTCTCACAAATAGATTTAATGTTGAGGTAAATAATAATGATAGTGTGTCTCCGGATGTTTGAATTCAACTTGATGTACACTCTGGGTAAAGGAAATTCAGTGGTGGATACATTATGTAGATAGTCATATGCTCATGTGGTGAAACATGGATCAGATTATTATTATTTAATGTCATTTAGAGATACAATTTAGTTGTAATGTTAATAATAGGGTGATGTGGTGGTTTTCATTATAGATTCATTGGTTCATGACTAGGTCGGTTTGGTTAAAGTGGTGCAGATGTCCATTTCAGTGTGTGGGACAATGAGGTTGAAACTCAATGTTGGGGACAACATTGAGGGATGGAAATTGTATAAGAATTAAGTTTAATTATTAATAATTGTATAGTTATAATAGTGGATTTCTAAGAGAAGTTTATTAGTGCGTATCATAATTCTAGATGAGTTCTCCATCCTAGAATTTAGAAACTATATAAGGTGATGAAACCATAGTTTTGGTGGACTGGTATGAAAAGGAATGTGGTTGTTTTTTTTAGAGATGCATGACTTCTCAGCATGTCAAGGAAGGGAATCAATGTCCAGAAGTTATGTTGTAATCTTTACCAATCCATATATGGGAGTGGTATTAGATATTGATGGGCCTTGTTTTAGGTATCCCAAGAATTGATAGGAAACACGATTCATTATGGGTGATTGTAGATCATCTCACAAACTCAACTCATTTCATCTCTATTTTTGAATCTCATATAGTGAAGGATCTATCCAAAATATATATATGTGATGTGGTAAATAGGAATGGTGTAGCAATTTTGATTCTATTAGATAGATATCCAAGGTTTAATTCTTGTTTCTTCGAATCCTTGCAGAAATCCCCTAGTACTCAGTTGATGATGGTTACTTCATATCATCCTTAGATGGATGGGAAATATGAGAGGATGATGAAAACATTGGAAGACATATTTCTAGTTTGTTTCACAGATTATGGTGGCACATGGGAGGATCACTTGACCTTTATGGAATTATCGTATAATAAAAGTTACCAAACATCGATAAATATGGCTTTATTTGAAAAATTATATTGGAATCCATGTTGTTCTACTCTTTTTTAGAAGGAAACAGAATAGACTTCAATGGTAGGGCTGAACCTTTTCTAAGAGACTATAGAGAAGAAAAATTTGATAGAGAAGATAATGGAGACATCTTAGAGTCGTCATAAATCATATGTGAATCATCGTAGATGGTCGTTGATATTCGATGTGAGTCATCATATGTTCTTAAGAATATCTCCTAATCTTGGACATCATCCTTTTGGAAATTAGGGTATGTTATCTTTGTGGTATACTATCTCTTTTGGATAATTTATCTGGTCATAGAGGAGGAATATCATTTATCTTTTCCCCCATGGTTTAGTGTAGTTCACATCGTGTTTCATGAGTCTTGGTTGAAGAAGTATCAACTAGATCATGACCATGTGATTCACTGGGATCATGTTTAGCTGGAGATGGAAGCTTAGTTGGTGCACCTGCCAATTCATATTGAAGATAATAAAGAGAATGTATTTCATGGTAAAATTATCGGTCTAGTTTGGCTTTTGTGGAAACACAATCATATTAATATGGAGACTAAGGAATGGGAGAAAGACAACATCGAGAAATGGTGCGATGTTTTTTGGGAATGGGATGGTTTCTACTTTCCGAAGATGGAATAGCTAATGGTGGATGTAATTTTTCATCCCTAGTTTGTGGAATGTATCACTTTTTATGCTATTCTATTTGTGTAATGTGTTTGAAAAATTTTACTGATGGTTTGGATGGGTTTTGGGAAGGTTTTGGGGATTTTCTAAGGGTTCTTGGTTTGAGTGTAGTTAGTGAAAATCAAGGTAAACATTCAGGAAACCATGAATGTTGTGATAGAGGCAAGGGAGATGGTGCACAGTTATGGTGCACGGTTTGTCAACCCGTACTACCTCCTCAAGGATAATATGCAACATGGGATATTGGGCATTCACATGGTTGGAAAAAAAATTCCAGCCCTGTGGGATAACTGTGAAGGATCCCTCTTGAGGTAGTATAAGGAACAAAGTTAGAACATGGTTTGACTAACCATATGTCTTAACCAAACACCACTTAAAAGTGGGATTTTTTAAATGGGGAATGTTTGGTATTTTCCATAAAAACCCCATTCTTCTTTCTAGGAATCTCAAACTTAGGATTCTTCCTTCTCCTTGGTAAGAGAGGCTATCCCATTGGTTTTTTAAGTGATTCTAAGGGTTTTCATGGTGCATTGAAAGTGATTCTCTTTTATTTAGTCTCCTCTCTATGTAGTTTAATTGTTTTTATGTCTAATATCCTTTATCTTCTCATTTCATAGATCTAATTCTCTTTTAGGTATATATTGTGTTATGATTTCCTATAATGGAATGATTTATACTTTTTGATGTTAGGGAATGTAAATTAATGTTATTTGGTGGAAGTTCACCCAGATTTGATGTGAGGTTGTATGATGGGTCGATTTCACCAAACCCTATGGTATGTGGATTCACTCTCAACTCCATTTTTCCTATAACTATAAGTCTTAATTTTATGTTAATGGGTTTTTATTGAAATTGATTGTGAATGTGATGTGTGAAGATTAGTGGAACCCCATTTTGTGGTGATTTGTGGATTTTTAGTAAAATAGGGTTATTTTTGTGGAATGTTCTTTGTTGTTGAATTTTAAAATGATGATTTTAAATTAAGTGTCCAGGTTTATTTATGGGAAATATTTTTTGAAAAATGGTTTTCAATATAAATAATTTTGTTTTATTGAAGTGTGGTTAAGCATGGATAATCGCTTAAGGGTTTTTTCAATAAGTTTTTTTGTTTATTAAAGTGGTTTTTGAACATTTTTGGAATTTTTTACTGTATTAAATGGTTTTTTGGTTTGGGAATTTTTGTTTATTATGGATTGGAATGTGTTGGATGATATGAATTTGGAAATTTTTGATTTATAGGTTGTTGTAGATTTGGTACAATATTTTTTCATGGTTGTTGTCTTAAGTGATTACGCATGTGTTGGATGAGATAAATAGTAGAGTGAAGTAACACTACAAAAAGGTTATGGATATTGGTCATGGAGTACCACTATCAATGATAACTTGTTGGGAAGTACCACTATAATTAAAGGGAAGATGGGTTTGGGCATGAAGTTATGTCATCATGGTAACATCGAGCTTTGGTGTGTGTGTGTGGAACTTGTGAAGATGGTTGGAATATGCATGTGGTCACACAAGGTGTAATGTGTTAGGACAATATGTGTTGGAAAAATGTTTAAAGAAGTATATAGTTTCTTTTATTTGTATTATGATGATTTTTTTGAAATGGTTGGGTAAGGGTTTGTTTTTCTTGCTTGAAACTGTTGCATTAGTTATAAGTTTTATATGAGTTGTTTTATATAAATGTGTTAACGTTCTATATTAGTGTTGTGTGTAGTGAAGTTATATTTAGAAAGCCTACTATGTATTGTTACTCACCCACTTCTTTTTCATTTTAGTTGTTTTTCAGTTGTTTTATTCTGAGACATAGGTAATGGTAAAGTATCTAATTTCTTTAGTGGTGTATCATGATGCGTGGGCGGTCTTGTGGTGTTGGATCTTGGATCCTGGTATGGATCTTGGGAGTTATGTTTGAGTCTTTGAGATTTTTTTCTTCTTCTTATGAGTACTTTGATTTGGTATTAGTATAGTTTTTTTAATTTCATGGGAATGAGGTTGAATTATAATAACTTACTGGCATGCATCATGAAATTGTTTGGTAATGTATCGTTTGGTTGGTTGTTTAATTTCCAAATGAAAAAATCATCCCCAACTTATTAAGAAGCCCTTGTTATCTATTTCTAGACTTTATCACCTTGGAGGTGTTTCATAAGGCTATTTAGAAGCTCCACTTTGACACAAGAAAGTAAGTATGGGTGGGATATTACAATAATCATTATACATTTCATAATTCTTATAACAATGATATCATTGATAAAATTCTCAATTAACATTATCTATATATACAAACACAAGGACATTATTCATTCCACTTTATATGTGGTAATATCACATAATCCTTATGTCATTAATTTTTATAGTTCCCCACATCCTTATAGTTTATGCTTTAAAAAATGGAATCCATTTTTTCCCTTATAATCCCGATCATGGTGGAATTTCTCTCCAAACTTGTAGAAAAATAATTTTCATTTTAAGCAAGCTCCATGTTGTTTCCATCCAAAATTATCATATGTTCCCCATCCATATTTTCTCAATCATCATATTCTTTTATTTCTTCCCTTAAAATCCATAATAAATAGATACATATTTATCTATCTTGTTAGAACATGATACCATGTCTTCATATGTAGAGAATTTTCATGAGACTAGTTACCTTTTCAATATTGTATTAATCCAACAAAATTGAGAATTCTTACTCTTTGTATTACATGAATTGTTATGGTCCACATTCCTTCGACCATGTTCAATTTCTAAATGACAAAATACACTACATCAGATCATATCAATATGAAACATAATATAGAATCCCAAAACTGGTGAAAGACTTAACATAAAATGAAAATTTTATTGATGGTTAATATCAAAATCATAAACACGGGTTCCTTAGGGATATAATTATTTTAAAATCATTCATAGGGGTTTTTAAATAAAAAGTGAGTTATCCTAAGAATATCCCAAGAAAGATATAAACTAGATGCACATTCATATCTGTCTTCAATCACATGGTGATAATCGGGTCAACCCCAATGCACCCTGTTTAGATTTATTACCCCTAGGTCCATCTATTCTAGAACAAAATCCACTATTAGTATCTATATAGGGATATATTTACTCGAGAAACCCACAAAATATATTCCTTTTAAAAAAATTAGGATGTCATTCTATACTTATCCATGGATTATATCATTGATTTATATTCCCTAATCTATTTTTTTCCAAAATATTGTTCCCAAGTAATCTATTAAACTAACTCTGATACCAACTATAGAAACCTCAATCCAAACATCCCATAGATATATTTATGTTCATTACATTTTCATAAGATAAAAGGAATCACAACCTATGGGGGAAAATATTTTAGTAGTATTCATTAACTAGGTACATTCATGAAATTCACACTTCATTTTGAAACATAAAATACAAAATGAATTTTATTTGAGAATTCAATTATTCTTTGTAGATTATCCCTAAAAATCAATCACAAAACACTTCCTCACATCCTGGAAAAAATAAAACATAAGAATTTGGTAAAATAAGATTCTCATTAAGGGTAAGAATATAGTATAAGGTATGAATAAATATGGCATCAAAATATAGAGTGGTAAATAACTGAAAGACATCCCATTTAATCAATAACATGAGCATAAGATGGTAGTAATAAATTATGACGAAATAATTTCATATAAATATACACATGAGTATGAAACTTAACCATGTATATTATAACTAATCAAATTATAACATTGAATATCAACAACTGAACTTGTAATGATGGAATGCTCAATGTTGGACATCTGAACACACTATCAAGGCCTTGTTCCACGACCTCTAATACAATCAAGTCCTTGTTCCAATACATCTATATAAATGTCTAAATCCTAAACCAATATGAAATATATTTTGTCTCATGAGACCTACCACTACATCGAGGGGCTATAGGAGGCCCCATCTGTCACTAAATAAGTCTAATGCATTACTTATTTGAAATGGTTGAGCCATTATCAAGATATACATTTATAATGAAATACTAGAATAAGACATGGTAACAATTACCCAAATAAATTAACATAATAATAAACCATATTTAGTGATATAAATGGTGTCAAATGGGAAGATCCATAGTAAAAATAATCATATACCAACCAAATAAGTAATCAAGATGATATCAATATGACATATCCACATTTGATCAAAAGTGCAATGAAGGGTTGATGTTGTTGATGAATATAAATACCATAAATTATCCTTAACAATTTTATGTGGAAAATAACAATTTCATTTTTACAATATCCTTTTAAAAAAATGTCAAAAATCATTGTAAAAATACTTTTATTTTGAAAATAATCTTTTAAAAATTATAAAATATAAAATAAAACAATTATTGGTCATGAACGATGAATTATGTATGTTGTACATGTTAAAACAAATATTTCTTTTACGTTTTCCATAAAATCTAATAATACATTATTTTGAAAAGGATCTGAAAATTTATTTCAACCCATTTATTAATAAGAAAATAATGTGTATAAAAGTGTTTTACAAATAATATTTAAAAGGTTAAAAAAATAAAATAATTTTTATAGGACATCTATTTTATGAAATATGATTTCTGATCAAAGAGAGAAATAAATTTGGATTTTCATAAAAAAACATTTTCTCAATCATTTTTAAGTACCTAAGATTGGAAATTTTGTACTATTACTTGAAAACGTTCATCAATAACATTGTGTGAATAAAATAAATTTATTTTAAGATATATATATCAACTAATTCTCCCAAGGTAGATGTAAACCTAAAAAATCACAATTACTGATGAGATTGTGAAATAACCCCTTACAACATTGGTAACATCTAAATCATTATCCTAATAAACTAAATAAAATAAAATAGAAAATTAAATTCCATAAATAAAAATATATTCATTATATAACACATAAAATTGTTCTATAGAAACCACATAAGATAAATAAGTGGTTTATATGTTGTATGTCTCACAAAAGTAAAATTTAGAAGAGAAACCCTTACATTTAGTCAAAATCATCACATAAGTTATTTATCATCTTGATTAAAAAAATATATGTTTATTATTGAATTTATTAATAACCTTTTTAAAATTTATTACTCCTTTTATTTAACTTATAACCATTTTATATATGATTACATAATCAATTATTTTTTCATCGGATGCTTCGATGACATTTTTCTTATACGACAAATATGCCTTTTGTCGGATGAATATAGTCAAAGATGTCATTATTTAAATGTTTTCAGAATAAAAATAATGAATTAATTATCAAATTTATACATCAATTATATTTTTAAAATTAATCCTGAAATATGGTTATGAAAAATGAACTACATTACAATCGTGGAGATAGTAGGTTGTATGTACACTTGAGTAATAGTTTCATTTATTAATAATAATTATGGAAATAAGGTAAGTAAAATTATATCTATATAAAAAGATAATAATATCATTTATACAATATTTTTTATATAAATATACTTATATATATCATGCACATGGTGTGGTGATGGAGAAGAAATCACATCACATTGTGAAGGTGGAAGTCCACACGCACACGAACAACGTTATCATCTTTCATTGTAATAAAAGAATATTAAATATATTATATTTTAATAATAAATATCATAATTATTTCCATTATATAACAAATATTAATTATAATTATACTTATTACCTTCCTTGTAATGTGTAACTAAAAAAGAATAACATTTCTTCGTTAGGCGGTAGTCCACGGTACACATTAGCAACCTTATCATATCCCATATGGAATGGAAATTAAAAAAGATTTATAAGATATAATGAATATATTGGTATAATAATTTTATAAACATCAAATATATACTTTTTATCCATCATCATATTGAACACTGATTGGTTGTAATGGAAAAACAAATGATATCGGTTCGTGAGGTAGTAGTATGTCGTACACAAGAATGATGATTTCATAACCCATTTTGTTGGAATTGGGGATATTTCTAGTAAATTACCTTAACATGAAAACATATAAGTCTATTTAATAAACTTATGTTACTATATAATCAGGTTTTAATAATAATTTAAGGATGTGGAAGAAAAAACAATACAAAAACACAATGATAGAAATTTTATCTCTTCTACATCCACATCTTTAGGATTAAACGTAAAGTATTAATAAAATGGATTTTTGAAGAAAAATATTCTAGGATGACGGGATGGAAGATGGGAAGTTATTTGGGCATGTATTTTTTGAACCAAAATGGAATGAATGTGTGAATAAGAGAGAATAGGGGTGAATTTTATTGGTGAGGTGAGTGGAAAACTAGTAATTTTTTAATTGAAAAATGTGTACCCACATTTTTCACATTATAAAGTTTTTAATAATAGAGTATTATTGAGAATTACAAATTATTGGGTCTAAATATGGCCATAAATTATATTTTGGAAAATTATTTAGGTCATTTTCATCCTCACAAGATTTAGTTTAAAACCCTTGTAAACTAATTTTTACCTTAACTAAACTAAATAAATTTAATTTTTATTACTTTAATTTAGGTATAAAATTTAATTTGAACATATTATATCATATAAATTATTATTATTCTTCCAAATATGGAATAAAGTTTTATAAAATACCTTCATAGAAGTAGAAAATGTTAATTTAAAATTACTCACGCAAACATGATGAGATAGCGTGTTTTCCAAATGATAATATTCATAAGTTTACAAGGTTTTTATATCAAAATTAAATATAAAATTTATTCTAATGGACAATGTTGGATTAGAGGATGTATAATTGAACTATTTTTACATTAAACCTAATATAAAATATAATTTTACATTATTAATAGTTTATAATAAAGTGTAGTTTTCAATTAAAATTTAGTTTCATCAAAACAAGATCCTTTTTAGAAAAATACAAAAAAATCACTGTAAGATAATTTTCATATGATGATTTATAAAATAAATTATATTATTTTAAATAAATATTCTAAAATTGGTAAAATAATATTATTTTAAATTTTGGGACCAATGCACGACTAATCTTCCTTTCTGAAAAATTCTGGTTTTTCAAATAGAATCTTTCAATTTCAAATATTTATTATTTTATTTATAATAAGTAGATTACCATTGAATTTATTTTATTCATTTTTAAAACACCAAAGTTAAATAATTTATTTATTACTATGCATACCCAAAAATTTAAAGACCATGTTATAATGGTATTGATTAAGTGATAATGTTTTATTTGGATATCAAGTTCCATTCAAACCCCAGGTTGTAAGAATTTCAAGCTATTAAAGAGATTGAATTTATTTAAAAAATAAAAATATCATGATTTATCAAGATTTTATACAATATTATAATATTTTTTATGTCAAACATGATATCAAACATTATTTTCCTATCTTAAAAATCTTATGGTGTTACATTAGGACGTTGGCGATGAACCATTTAAAGAAGAGATGATAGAATATAGTTTCCATAGTCACAAAATCCATAGCAATATGAAGTGCCACGATAAATAATAAAGATATAATGATATATAAATATTAAAAATTGAATGTAAAAAATTCTAGTTAGATGGTAAACAAGCCCAAACACCTTTCTTATAATTAAAATAACATTCTCCTTTCCCATTTTGAGTACAGTTTAACCCTAAACAATAGGTCACCTCAAGGATTTGAGAACCCATTAGCAATGAAAGTATGAATTAGAGTAAGAGAGTCCATTATTACTAATTTTTAAAGAAAAATATACCCTCCTAAAATCTATGAGATTCACAAATATATGAGGATCAAAAAACAATGAATCATATCCAACAAAATTATTGTAACTTACAGAGAAGCTTGGATCCCATGAATATAACTCCATGTCTCATAATAAACTTATAATTTCATTATTTATAAATATGGTTTCAAATTATTATATTTTGATTACATTTATCATTTTAGAGTTTTAGAATATTAGGAAAACTATTACATAATTAATTATACATTTTTGTATAGTGTAGATTTTTCCTCAAAAATAGGTTCTTAAAATTACACCCATGGTTCCTCCATGAAATTATATAATCATTTAATACATTTCACCACTAACCTTTATATAATTCATACACATCCTTGTATCCTATTAAATACTCTTTAGACCTTAATATTTTGAAATCAATGAACATTATGTTACATTAAAATAAAAAAGAAACATTTTATTCAAATAAAAAACATGAATTTCCAAGAAAATGATTACCTTTTCACAATAAAACCTTGAACGCATAAATAAAACATATACATATACTAAAATATAACATATCTCAAATATAAAATTTAAAACCCATTATAATTATACAAAATCATTAAGAAGAATGTGGAATATGATAGCTCATGAAAACATTCCATTAAAATAAACCATTGACCATTAAAATTTCATAAACTTTTTTTCCTAAGGAAATACAAATATATCCACAAAAATCATAGAAAGAATGAAATAATCTTATTATATAATCACATTCATAACCTATGTTCAATTTTATTTAACCCAGGATAGAAATAATGGATGTCCAGTTATTTCAATAGGAGTAACCTACCATGTTATCTCCCTAATTTGTTACCTTCAAAAACTAGTAATTATCCAATTCAATAGAGAGATATATTGGTCTCACCCATCATCATGAGATATACCATGATAACCAATAGTAATATGTAATTATCAAGTACCTTATATTGAAAAAAATTAAATATTTCATATTTCATCATAAAATTATTGAAAAAAACATTTGAACCCATAAGTAAAATCACATTCCATTTTCAAATCAAAATGTTGATAAAATATCATTCATTTGAAAACTATTTACCAAATATATTTCCAAAATTATAGAAATAGGATCTTATTTTAGAATCAGTTAAAACTTATAGATGTATATTTATAATTAATAGTGTCTTTGATGGCCTAAAAATACACCCAAACCTTATATGTTAAAAACCATTCTTTTTCACTTTGGTGAGAAAAGTAAAAATGACCTGTATGCTAAATTTAATAAAGATTACTTTTTAAAAAAATGTATATATAGTTAAAATTATTTTAAATTAAAATTTAAAATAAACTATGTATAAATAAAAAAATATTGGAACATTCTTAACAAAATATATATAGTGGAAAAAAATTTAAAGGTATACTTTAAAATATGGTTTTAAATAAAAAACCATTCCCTTAATTTTTTCTAGCTTCAAACATTCTCTAAATAACAAACAAAAAAATTATGTTCGTTATTTAATTTATCATGAAAATTATTCATATTAACTTCATTATCATTATTCCTTTTATTTCATTTGTTACTGGGTTTTATTTAATTACTAAAATGGTTAATTTGTGTCAGTCATTTTGGGGTTGTTCGATTTATAACCAAAAAAAACATCAATAAATTGATTGGGGTCAAATGATATATACTTCCATAATCAGTAGAATCTTAAATGGGTTATATTTATCATATTTTTATTTTAAATATACTTTTAAAACCATACTTGTAAGTTTTTCATAAAAAATGCAGCACATTGTTTTAGAGAGATGGTAGTCTGTACGTATGAATGAACAACATTTTCATTTTCCCATTGGATAAAAAATAAATAAATTAGGAAATATTTTAAATTCATATAGTCATATATATGTTATATATATAGTATTTATTCATCATTTCCAATATTTTGACCAACCAGGTGAGGCCGTATTGAAAAATAAATCAAATCACCTCATGAATGTGCTAGTCCACATTTTCACATGAGCTACATTATTATTTCCTAATAGATATAATAGTAAAAAGGTAAGTAATATATTATAATTAAGGTATCATAAGTATTATAAAAATATAATATAAATTTACTTGATTTATAATTTTAACCAAACATATGGACTTTTTTTGAAAAACTAATCACATCACTTTGTGGAGGTGCTACACCACACATGCATGAGAAAATTTTTCATTTTCGATAGGATAGAAGGAGATGAAAATGGGGTTTACATCAGTATAAGAAACTTTAACTATACAATATATAATTATTTTACTATATTTTCATGGTTAAATAATATTTTTTTTATGTAGAAGAATAAATAACCAGGAAAACACTCCATTAATAGTTATTCAAATTCTTTTGGAAATCTCATTTCGGTTAAAAATCAAGCCTTGTAGGATTGGTACATAGTGATACATATAGCATTAGTACATGATTAGGGATGTTGGGAACGTGTTTGCGTATATATTGGTTGAAATAAAAGGATTAAATTGTGGAAATAATAGAGGATATGAGGTTCACATTAATAAGTGAGGGGAGTTGCACTCTTGTAATTATTGAATGTTTTAAATTAATATTATGTTACTGATATTTTCAAATAGAACTCAAATAATGTTAGAATGTAAATTTAAAAGGTTAAAAATACTCTAATATTGTATTGTCAAATATAATATTCTGTGACATTATCAATTAATTTTAACCTTAACTTAATTGTTTTACCCTTTTATCATGGTAATTAATTTTTACCATAGTAACAATTCAATATGACCAAAAATAAAAATTGAACACATTAGAAAATTTGAAAAAGGTGATTCCAAATATGAAATATATTTTTCTATATTCAACATTCATATGTTTTAGAAATATATTTTAATATTAGTACAAGAAATTTAATGAAAACTCTATTTTTTTAAAAAGTTTTTCATGCATAAAAATGTACTTATACCATAATAAAATATAAATTTATTTACTACAAAAATAATAACATTACTTTTATTGAAATAAATATAATTTTAATTTATTGAAATAAAAAATATAAATTAATTTTTGAATTTTTTTATTTAATGAAAATAAATGACACTTCTGTAGAAATCATAAATTTTTACTATACACTCAAAAATTAGTATTTTTTAAAAAACAAAAATTTCACCCAAAGATATTATTCATATTATTATATGAAAAATGAATTCCATTTTATAAAATTAAATTCCCATATTTTAAATTTTTAACTCTTAAATAAAACCATATAGTTTAGGAGAAACAATTTACGTAAAAAAGTTATTTATTTTTTGAAAAAAAAAATTATTAAAAATAGTATTGTGAATGTGATACAATAAAATATAATCATGAATATTAAAAAGTTTTGAACACTATTTATTTTTAAAATTACCTAGGTTATCACATTTTTTCACTCTTATGAAATTACATCCTCTCAATATTATAGAATACATAAACTAGTGAGGGTATTTTCTCTTCTGGATTTTTATGAATCCCATTTTTCTTCTTAAATAATGTTGTTCTTCCATAAAACTATTACGTTGTTAATAAATTTATTCTGAAGAACCTTTTCTTTTAAATATATAATATAAATTTTGTTATCTTCATTAAAAATATTCTCTTCCTATACTACTTTAGGAATCAAAACATGGGAGGCATTAGGTTCATATTTCTTTAACAATAAAAAACCAAACACATCATGTACCTAATATAGACTCAGAGGTAATGCAACTTGGTAAGAAATGTATCCCACTCTTTCTAAAATTTCATTTGGAAAAATATAAAATGTTGGGAATTTTCCATTCTTACTAAAATACATAAGGAATTTCCAAGGAGATACTTTAAGAAAAACATGATCTCATACCTCAAATGATATATCATTATTTGATTATCTGTATAACTATTATTCCTTCCCAAAGGGTCTATAATATAGTATTGAATCATTTTTTCATTCTCATATATCTCTTCTACCAATTTCAGTCCCAATAAATTTCTTTAACTAGCTTCACCCAATCATGATAGAGTTTGATATTGCTTCCAATATAGTGGCTCAAAAGGTATCATATATATAATGGAATGAAATTTTTTAATATAATAAAATTCAACAAAAGAAAACTAGTGATCACAGCTTCCCTGATAATCCAATAAGTGAGTATGTTTAATATCATCCGATGATTGAATTTTTCTCTATGATTATCTATCATATTGAGGTTGAAAAAATCCACTATAATTTAATTCATCATCTAATGACTTCTTGAGACATTTCAAAACATTTTAGGGAAATATGTTATTATTATATTATTTAATAAGGATTTGGAATCCCTGTGATCCTGTTACTATTTTAAGATAAATTTGATCATGTCAATCCAAATACATGGTGTCTTGAATAGGAAAAAAATGAAAAAATTTATTTAACAATATACAATAACACGAATTTCATTATCACCTTGAGATGTCTTCGGTAATACTACCACAAAATCAATAGATATATTCTATCATTTTTCTTCCAATAACTATAAATTAATGAAGTATCCCTTTAATTTTTTTTCTCAACCTTACCAGTTGACATATAAAATATTTCTTGGTAACATTATTAATATATTTACTTATTCTATGACAACAATAATGCTCTTCAATCTTTCTATAAATTTTTTCATTGTCAGGATTAGTATAGAATAGAGATCAATGAGATTCACAGAACAATTCTTTATCCAACTGAGAATCACTTGGCACAAATAACCACTTTATAAATCTCATAAAATGTATTCATCAATGTTTAATTTTAGAAACATACCATTCTTGAACTGTACTTCCATTTCTTTAAAATCACATAATTATTTTTTAGCATGCTTAATTTTGTCTGACCAATCTATCTTAATGAGAACTTGAGAAGAGAGAGACTTATTTTAAACATAATTTCAAGGAAAACATTCATTAAATCGTTTTGAAATAGATAATATTCCAAACATATCATGGTTAATGATACATTAATTTTTATTTAAGGATTTATCTCCCTTGTTTTCTTTACCCAAATGATAGTGAATCATTTAATCATAAAACTTAATTAGTCACAACCACCTTCTCTACCTCATTTTCAACACTTTTTCATTAAATATACACTTTAAACTTCTACCATATTTATATATATATATATATCACTTTTATCATATATAAAATATTCCTCCAATTTGAATCAATGTTATTCATAGTTAGAAATTAACGGTTTGTTATATTTATTATCAGTCCTCATCGGGTCGATCAATCCAATTGATTTCATCCACATATGTGGCTTCAGTGTTAATGTTGGTACTGTTTTCCATTCTTTTACAAATTTTTGGGTTCCAAAATTTGGAGGATAGAGAATGTTTTATATTAGAAAAAAATGATTTTCATGTAAATAAGAAAGATAAATGAAACGGTGAAGGATTCATCTATATTTTCTTGAAAATGAGTTTTTTAGGAGGCATCATCAATATGTGGTTAATGAAAATGTTTCAAAAAAGTCTTGAAGTTGTGAAAAAAATAAAAAATTCATGAACCCATGAAATTTATATAGAGTTTTGTGCTAAACAATACGTCATAAAAATTAATTTTAGTGAACTGAAATTTTTTTGTGAAAGGTCCATGGAACACAAGGAAGTTTTATAAAGGGTTAAAAATTCCTATAAATAAGGAATAACCTCTAGTCTAATGTGAATCTATCTCTCTCTAAATGAACTTCTAGAGACACTTCTTCAAAAAATAGTTTCCTAAATTATAGTTTCATGGTGTAGAGTGGTGCATTGTAGTGTTTCTTAAAGAGAATAACTTGTCTCAATCAAAACCAAATAACATTTGTAAAGAATTTAGTTTTCAAGGAAGTTATAATTATGCTTCAAAAACTGATATTTCACAAAAAAAGAGGTGTTACATGAGAGTATAAAATTTAAAGGAATAACTAATGTATCAGTCAAAAGCAAATTATTTTCATGATTTGTAGTTTTTTAACATTTGTTTTGATTGAACAGTGTAGTAAGGTGCATTAACTATTGAAAATGGTGCATGAATAGTCTAATTAAAATTATTGAAAAAGACATATGTGACCATTGTAATGATGTTTCCATTATTTTGATAAAATGAGAAACACTACAAAAAAATCAGTGAGTAAGGGGGATTCAATGGAAGTGATATAAGGGATGTAGTGTGTTATCTCTATAATTTTTTAAAGGAAGTTTTACAAGAATAATGTAACCATGTATAATAAATTATAATCATAAATATCTAGGTAAGAATATTGGATTCAATTATTACCTACAACCTATCAGTAAATTCTACTCCGAATATCAATTAGGGGTAAACCAAGTGAAACTGATGTGCTGGGTTTCTATTTTAGCATATGGATTTCTAATAATAGATTGATTACATTAGAAAAAAGTATCACGTTCATAAAATTGTGGGAAAAATATCTATCTCATTCAAAGTAAAAGTTGACACCTTAAATCACTCATCCCCCTTTGAATGTTCTAGGTATTACAAGCAGTATGAGTCGGTCCATTTTATAGGTGGTAAACTTATCCTCAATTTTGATTTTATGGAGAATTCATTAAATATTTGGAGATTTTATCTTTTTAATGGAAGAACATCCATATTTGTAAGAATAACATAAGATATAATCTGTGATATTCCATGATATAAGTTCTATATTCTAGTGTTTAAGGGATTCAGGTTAGTGATGTGATGGGTTTATCGATGACTTAAATAGATAAAAAATTCTTGATATATACACCAAAGATCAAAATTCTCTACTGTATCATTTTTTAATAAAATCTATTTGATGTTAAAGAGTTACAATATCACCAAATCCATATGGGATAACCTAGAAAATATATATTAATGTAGTATCAAATTGAAGGAGACCAAACATCATGTTTTTTCAATTAGTTTGATGATATTGAAAATTCATCCAAATGAAAATGCAATAGATTCTTTAATCACATTACTAATCTTTTTAGATCAATTCGAGTACTTTTGGAAGAAATTAAGGTATTTAATATTATGAATGTAATCCTATGAAGGCTTCCACCTCTGTAAACTTTTATAGTGTCATCCCCTGAGGAAAGGGATCTATCTAAGATTTCTCTTGATGATCTACTTTGTAGTATGATGTCTTCAATCATGAGAGTCAAACTATAAGATAAAGAAAGTTGAGAATGAAAAAATAGGAATTCAAATCCATGTAAAAAAAATCAAATTTACAAATTTATTGATGATAGGGATAATGTGAATGAGGAAATATTTTCAAATTTTTTATAGAAAATTCAAGAGGAAATGTATATTTGAATTCAGTCCTACTTTTTCTAGTTTTCAGGGTTGTAAAGTAGGGTACAACTCTAATCTTTGATGAAGGAAATTCGATGATGTAGAAAGTGATATAGAAATTAATTAAAAGGATAAAAGGAGGTCCCTACAAAAGGAAGACTTCAAATTAGGATAAAAAATATAGTGGAAGATATTTTTTTCAAAAAGTAACTATATGTTGAATACTTGTTAGTGGATGTAGAAGCACAATTTAAATCTGATATTTTAGATTTTATGATGGATATAGTTTAAAGGGTCGAACCTAAGAAGTAGAGTTTAGTAAAACACAGATCTGATATTGAATATTCTATGTGTGAATGATTTTTATAAAGTTTAGTAAAAATGAGTTTTCAGAGTTGACTCATTAAAATAAATATGAGGAATGTGTTTTTTGAATGTCTTGAAGTTTCAAAAAAATCAATTTACATTAACCAATAAAACACAGATGTAGTTTTACTCTAAAAGAAACATCAAAATGAAGAATTTTAGTGAACTGATAATGGTTCAAACTATGTCGATGTCAAGCAAGGTAGTTTCATGAAGGGTGAAAAATGAATATAAATAGAGAGGTACCTTTAGTTCAATGTGACTATCTCTCTTAATGAATATTTGGATCCACATTTCTGTGAAAGTGTTTTTTGGAGTTGAGTTTTTTAAAGTTGAGTATCATGAAGTAGAGTTCTATGAATAAAAGAACTTCTATCTATCAAGTCCAAGTAAGATTTTTGAAGCATTCAGTGTGCCTAAAATTTAGAGTTGTGTGGAAAAATCAGATTTTGTGTGAAAATAAGTGGTGTTGCACTAGAGTATAAAAGTTTCTTGAAAAATTGGCTTATTTCTTGAAAGTGAATGATTTTTATAAATTGTATGTTTTAAACAAATTTTTTTTATTGAAAAGTTATTTGAAGGGAATAAATTCTATAATGTGGTTCAAGAATAGTCTCATTCTAATTAGTAACAATGACTTCTCTGTCCAACCTATTTATACGTACTTCAAGTAGATAAACTGATAATTACTTCACCTAAAGTAGCGATAAAGGTATATTCGAAATAATTTATCTGAGGAAGTGAGTATTTTCTCAATAAAATTATATTAAAGTGTTCATGTCATGGATTGGTCATGTCTAATCAATTATAATTCACAATATGCAATGAATCATAGTGGATTCTGGTAGGATTGAAACATTTTTTGTGAATGATCCATGGACGGACCCTTAGTGGTGAAAAATTTAAAACTGATGTTTTCATTTCCATTTATGTTAATAGGTGTTTGATATTTTTATGATTCCATAAAACATGTTTATAATGTTCCTACTAAGGTGGGTACAAGATCTGTATCATTCAAAGAATATTTTGAAACCATTATTCATCCCTCCCCTCTCAGGGTGTTCTAGGTTATTCCATGTTCTATAATGGGGTACATATTATAAGTGTTACACTTACCCTTGGTTTTTTATTTTAGAGAATTTAATTAATGTTTTGTGATTTTATAATTTTTATGGAAGTAACTTCTAGATTTGTGAGAATAAAATGATATCAAATTTGTGATCCTTTATGATTGATTTTCATTATCCCAAAATTTAATGTTTTTTTTCAGTAATGTGACATGTATATTAATGATTGAAGTGGATAGAAAAATTATTGATGAACATGTCAAAGATAAAAATTATCTTAATACATCACTATCTAATCATATATATTTGAAAGTGACAAGTATCTTTATACCCATGTCTATGTGGAAAAACTAAAAAATATATATGAATGAAATAACAAAGTGAAGGATGCCAAAATTGAGGTTATATATAACAAATTCAATGACCAGAAATTAAATCTAGATAAGTATGAATTTCTTTTCTTTAATCGAATAACTGAAGTTTTTTGAGAAATTCGAGGACTTGGGGAAGAAATTAAGGATTTTGAAAATATGAATAAAACCCTAAAAATACATCCACCTTTATAAAAAAAAATCATACCTAGAGGCATAGGATCTGTCTAAGCTTTTACTTGATGGTGTTCTAAGAAATCTGGTGGATTCTGAAAAGAGAGTAAAACTAGAAGATATAATAATTTACGTAAGAAAGAAAATTTAATTCAAATCCACACAAAAAAACATGAAATTTCTAAAAGTTACAATATGAATGATGAATTCATTTATAATTTTTTCAAAAATTAAAATATATAATGGGATATTTCAAGTTATCTTCCTTTAGAGAGTTTTTAGTATGGTAATATATTTAACATTGATGGTCGGTGCTCAAGGAGATTTTTTGATGTATAAAGTAGAGAATAAATTATGCATATGCCTTAAAAGATGTTACCACAAAAGGGATCCTTAAAAATAGGAATGAAATTATTGTGGAAGAGCTTCATTTTAGAATATGAACAAGATGAAAAATATATTTGTAGGATATAGAACCCAAATTTAAATCTAATGTTGAATCTTTGATGATGGCTACATTTGAAAAGGTAGAAACTATAAAGTAGGAAGAAAATAATTCATATGGTGTCTTTAATATTATGTTTGAACATGAGGGTGCTCTTGACGATATTGAAATTAAAATAAATTAAAAATCAAAATTTGTATCTTTTTTTGAATGATTTATTAGAGTACGTGGATCAACCAGAAGCAGATATTGATTGACTGAAATGATATTTAGTGCAAAATTTGAAAACTCTTATGAGATTATGAGATGTTGTGGAGTTTATAATGAAGTATTTAATATTAGGAAAAATTTATCAATAACCTTACATTGGGATTTGAGGAAACAGCTAAGATAGTTGAGGGAATTGAAAAAGAAGTTAATTCCTTAAGGGGTAAAATGGAAAGTGAACCAAAATCGAGGTAAATGAAGATGAAATTATAATGTGTATGGTTTATATATATAGAGCTTTTAGAAAGATTTAAATGTCATTCCAAAGGATTAAACAAATCCTTGAATGATCAATGCTCTAAATTTATGGGCATAATTTGAATTAGCAGTGACATAGAAACATCAAAGGCTGTAAAAGAGATGAGAAAAAACAATAATATGTAGAATGTTGGACATATAAAAAGGCTTATGATGTCTAATAGAGACATATTTGAAATAAATAAAGAAGTTATATGAATATAATCACTAGTTTTTTTGATATGGTCTATAATAAAAGACAAATACAATAGTAGTGTACATGTAGAGAAATTGATGTAAAAGATATTTGTTTTTATTAAATGTAAATTATGAGAATTTCAATGCCATACCAAGTCTTAATGTGAAGAATCAAAAAGCTATTGGGATAAAGAACAACTTGGTACTCAACAAAGAGAATTAGACTATATCCTTCGTCATGTAGAAGAAATAATTTCAATGGATATTTTTTTCATTATTCTAACCTTGGAAATAAATCTATTCATTGAATTTAGAGGAAAAGATGAGAATATAACTAAAGAACTCTGAGACATGTGAATACAAGTAATCCAAGGTGAATTAACCTTGAAAATAAGTATTCTCCATTTTAAAAAGAATATTAGTATGATTCAACCATTCATACTAAAAATAGATTAGATAGGTTATCATATGCCTCTACTTAATCAGATATCTCATAGAAGGAAAATAAGAATATTTAGAAAATCTAACCGACCAGTGGTCACTTTCAAAGATACCAATAGTATTAGCACCTAGATTATTGTAAGTGGATATACATCCCACAAGATAATAAATGAAATTTTACTGAAAATTTTTAATCAAAGGTTTCATGAAAAATTTATAAACTGAAATAAAGGTTAATTAAAGATTAATGGTAATAGAAATAAAGAATTATAACATGATGATAAAATGAAAATAGAAGATACATATGTGTATGGATTGATTCATAATATATTGAGTGTCAGTCAGCTCTGTGACTCATGGATGATAGTGACATTTAATCAAAACGTTTACACCATTGAAGGAAACATATGTAATTTTATCTTGAATGACTGGATGAAATATTATATGTTATAATTAATACACACTAAAAACCACTTTTTTCTTAACAGTTAAAGATGAAAAAAACTTATGGCACATAAAGTTGGGTCACATTAATCAACAGTGAATTCAAAAGTTATCCAAACTAAAGGTTGTTTTTGGAATTCTGAATATGAATAATGATTTAGAAAATAAATGTGATCAATTAATTATGGGAATTGTGGTCATAAATTCGTATTGGCTCTGTAATAAATGGGAAATGAATATACTTGATCAAGTCCACACAAATGTGTGTGATCTAATGACTATGGAGGGAACATATGGAGATAGGTACACCATTATTTTTATAAATTATTTTAGTATAATGGAATGTGTTATTTTTATTTAATGTAATAGATAAGTGAATAACTTAATGAAGATATGGCTCTACATTTTTTAGAATGAAACTAGCCACAAAATCAAGGTATTATGATCGGAAAATGGAACAGAATACACATCTATTTAATTATTGTAAATTTCATAAAAAAACATTGGATTTAGAATGAGTTTTATTTAGTGAGAAAGAATCAAAAAATAGTTCCATTTAAAATAATTATCATTAGATTAATAATATGGACAAAACTGTGCTAATTGATAGTTTTGTTTCTCGAAATTACTGGAATGAGGTTGTTCGAGTATCAAAGTATTCTCAAAATTGTTCTGGGATTATTCTTGGAGAGTAAATGAAACCATATGAGATGTGGCATAGAAGGAATCCATAACTAAAATATTTTTTGGATTTTAGAAATAATTGATTCCTCTAAAACAAGGAAAGGAATTCATGGAAATTATACTGATGTTGCAGATGTGGAAATATTCCTTGGATACTCAATGAAGAGTAAAGAATATAAATTCAACATTAATAATCTTAGAAAAATTATAGAGATAAATGATACAAAGTTCATTGAGGATAAAATTATAATGAACTAAAGTATGTCATATATTTACATGATTTAAGATAAATAACAAATTAGATTAAGGAAATGTTGAAATATTTTAATTTTGGAAAGATCTCCTAATATTGTGGGTTAACCATGTGATGATTGGTTAGAATTATAATCATAAAAGGAATCCATTACTATGTAAAATCTCTTTATACTACATAGGATAAATATAAGAGAATATTTTTTCCAATCCAACATCATTGGTAATTAGACCACACCTACACAAACAAGGATAATGAAGATTTAAGAAAACTAATCTCTCTAATCAATTGTGGAACCAACCTCGTTTGATGAATAAGTAAAGGATGAATCATTTTTTAAAGAAATGAATGAAAACCTGGACCGAAATAAAAAAACATGACTTTGGATCTTATTGAGAGGCCAAACAATTGTCATTATAACAAAGTGGATCTTCAATAAGAAAAAATTATGAGATACGAAATGTGATCAGAATAAATTCAAACATGGAGCATATAGGCTATACATATATTGAAAGAATTTATTTTGATGAATTTTTTTGTATATTTTCTATATTTGAGTTTATTAGGATCTTCCTAGCCATGGTGATTCAAATGGGGAACAAGTTTTATAAATTGGATTTGAAAAAAAATTCTTAAATGGTGTTTTAGAAGAATAAGTCTATATTGAACAGATAGTGGAATTTTGGATTGGAAATAATGAATCCAGTGTTTTTAGATTAATGAATTCTATTTATGGTGTATAGTAAGAAACACGAGCATTATACTCTCAACTGTATACTTTTCTGAAGAATCTAAAATTTTAAAAATAATGTGTTGACAAAAATATCTACATGAATAATTATCAGGGATATCAATTTATGGTTCCTGTGTATATAGAAAATATTTTATTTGGAATAATAAACCATTGATTAGTGGAATAATTTTATAATCACAGAAAACAAAATTTTTGAAAGGCCATGTTTGGTGAACTAAAAAAATTAGGGTTCCTTAAGATTCAAAAATGTACAACACCTTTGTTTCCTAAGTAATGTATGCAATGGAGATTCTAAAAAAAATAAAAATACATTTTTCCAATCCAATTTTGACTCTAATTGTTGTCAGGATACAACATGGAATTCTTAAGCATTGGAAATATTTGGATCCCTCCTTATATAATAGGATCGTTTGAGGCTTAGATTATTATACTAAAGCATGGATATATATATTTTCATCATGGTTTCCAAATAGAATCCAACGTAATCTGAAGGAAGATCATTTCAATGTAGTTAAAATAACCATGAGGTATATTTAAGGTACACTCATTTTGGTCATATATTTTATAGTAGGAAGAGATAATGAATTATTTTCATTTTCTGATGATGAATGGGCTAGATACGTGGGGGATCAAAAGTCAACAACTGGGGGTTAATTCTTCATTAGAAACAAATGTGTGGGTTCGTTGAGTAAGAAATAGGAATAAAATTATCATAGTATGGATGAAGTAACAAATATATCAATTAAAAATGAATTTAATCAACTATATTAGATGAAACAACAACTTACTCATATTGGTGATGAGTTGAAATAGTCCTTGGTGATACTTTGTGATAAAAATAGTGTTATTGAGCTCATGAAAAATTTTGTTTAACTCTCTAATACAAAACATAGTTAGACCAGATATCACTTTGTAAATGAAATAGTTGATCATGGATTTATTGAAATGGAACATGTTGGAAATAGTGATAAAGTGGTATAAATCCTAACTAAATATTTTCCAGCACAAATGTTTTAAAAAAATAAGTTGAAACTTGGTGTTAAGAAACATCCCATTTGAGGACCATATTATTTAACTCTTCTCACACTTTTTTTAAATGGTTCAAACCATTTGTGAATGTTGTGAAGGTCTTATTTGGAGATAAATCCATGAGTTTTTTGGTTAATGGGAATAATATGGTTTCTTTGGGGTTATTTACAAAGGGGTGGGGAATGGAAAAAATAAATAGAATAGATTTAACATAATAAAGTTTTATAAGACATGAGGTCTCTCAAGGAATAGAAATTTGTCTTGAACTCTTGTTTTCTACATGGAACATTGTTCAAATATAATTATAGATATAGATGATCTATTTCAATTCTATCTATTTTGACGGATTTTTCTTTACTAAATTTCTCTACAGATTCCTATAAAACCCAAACGGGGTATTGTGTGTGACAACCGTGTCCCGGTGACAGCACAACCACCCCGCCTTAACATGTTCGTCGGGTCTTGGGCCACCAGGTACCGCCAGTTGCCCCGCAGACACGTGGGGACCACACTAGGGTCCACCCACATGCCAGAACGCGTCATATGACTAATATGATAGTCCCCACAGGCCAACACATGTCCTTTCCAGTGTGCTTTGTCCTCACTCACACACACCCTGAGAAACTTCCCAATAGGTCACCCATTCTGATCACTACTCCAGCCTAAGCACGCTTAACTGTGGAGTTCTAATCAGGTAGGCTCCCGAAAAGGAAGGTACACCTTGTTGACATGAGTCATATCATTTAGACATTTAACCCTTTATCATTTGGGGATGTTACACTGTGGGAACACAAATTTATCCAAAGTTATAAATTTATGGTGTAATTTTTTTGTTGTAAATACTCACAAATTTGATCAGGAAAAATGATCTAATCCATTTAGGTGGATTCAATATCTAATGTAGCATAGTTTTCTAGTGTTTTTCAATATTTTGGGGTCCAAAATATGGAGGATTGAGAATGATTTTTTTTGGAAAAGGGAAGATTGTCACAAAAAGAAAATAGTTTCATGAGATGATGAAAGAGTTTTCTAGATATTAAAAAAAAATATTTCGGGGATAACTCATTCAAATAATGCTAGGGAATGTTTTTTTGAATGTCACAATGTTTTGAAATAATCATTATTACACAAACCTATGAAATACATATGGAGTTACGTACTAAAGGCGATGTCAAAATGATGATGTCAAGTAAATTAAGAAATTCAAATGCAAGGTCAATGTAATTCAAGGATGTTTCATGAAGGCTTTTAAATGTATATAAATAGTTGGGTACCTCCAGTCTAATGTGAATCTCTCTCTCTCTGAATGAATATCACGAGACATTTCATCGTGAAAGAGTTGTACCAAGTAAAGTCTCATGAGGTAGAGTTCCATGATGAAAAATAACTTGTGACTGTAAAGACTAGGTGAGATTTATAAAGCATTTAGTTTTATTGTAACTTAGATTTTCATGACAAAAACAAAATCTAGAATTATTTTTCTCTCCGTAGAGTATAGAATTTGTGTGAAAAAACTAACTTCTTGTGTGAAATTGCAATAGTTGTGCGAAGTGTCAATTTTGAACATGTGTTTTGATTGAATATTTCATTAAAAGGAATCAATTATGGAAAATGGTTGAAGAATAGTCGGGTGCTATTAAGTGAAAAAGTCGTATGTGTCCAATATACTAACATGGCCTTGATGTCAATAAACTGATAAAGACAATACCCAAAATAGTAAGCAAGGGGTAGTCGATGGATATGGTATGAGTGAGGTAATGTGCTCTATCTAAAATTCTTATAAAGTTATTTTTCATGGAATGGATTAACCATTTATGATCAATTATAATCCAAAATATCTTCTAAAACAAAGTTGATTCAGGTATGACTGAAACACTATTGTTTTATGCTCATTGGACCAGATCATAGTAGTGATCCAAATAAAACAGATGTGTTATGTTTCTATTTCTTCATATGGTTGTTTGATAACAATATGATTCCATAAGAAAGGTTTAAAATTTTCCATCCAATATTTGTAAAATATCCATCTTATTAAAAGAAAAAATTTACACATTGATTCACCCCTCCCCTCTCATGGTGTTCCAGGGTATTACACCTCTTTATTTTTTTAAGAAAAACACACATCGATAATCTCAATATCATGTTTCTGGTAATCTTTTTCATGGAGTTTCAATTGATATAAAGCATATGAAATTTCATGATCATATTACATCAATAAACAACCAAGTCCATTTAGAGTGGATACACTTTAAATAAAAAATTCACTATTTATTGATGAAAATGATGACATTGAATCAGTAACCAATCTTATTTAAAATTCCTAAAAAAATAATCACAATACTTTTTCCTCATGAATTTAATTCCATTTCAAGTTAACTTATTGAGTTTTCTAGATAACTGAGTGTGTATTTTAACAAATTACTAGTAGTAACATACTAATCATATAAAAATTTAAATCTAAATGAATGGTTTCGTTCTTTTTGAAGTTTCCCAAACATTAGTTCAAACATGATCAATAGTTATTCCATTTTTAGAAACTATATTCCCAGGGAAATAACTATCTTATAACCAAAATTCACATTCTCTAAAAATTTCGTACAAATTATTTTCCTTAAATGCATTCAGAACTATCGATATATATTTTTCTGGTTCCTCATAACTCTTGGAATTAACCAAAATGACATCATTGAAAAATAGAAATATTTATCTGAATACTTAGGGAATACTATATTCATATGATCCATAAATATAGTGGTTGAATTTTTTAAACTCAATAGAAATAACAATAAACTCATAATAGTGGTACCTTTTATAGAACATCATCCTAGAAATATCTTCCTCCTTCATTTTCAATTGCTACTAACTTGAACTAAGATCATCCTTCAAAAAATATTGATCACCCTATATCTAATAAACAATGTCATTGATATGAGGTAATTTATACTTATTATTAATAGGGATGTTATTGAGTGGTCAACAATAAATTAAATTCCTCATGGAACCATAATTCATTTTAACAAATAAAACTATAGCATGACAAGGTTAACTTCTAAGAAAACTGAGACCCTTATCAAGTAATTCTTCTAACTTATTTTTCAATTCCAAAATTTCTTTTAGAGAGATTTGATAATGGGGTATTCAAATTATCATAGCATCAATAAATAATTCAAAACTAAAATAAACCTCTTTGTCAAGAATAACACAAGAAAAATCATCATAAAATACATCCATATATTCATTAATTTCTAGTATATCACAAATTCTAATTGTTCATTTCTTATCAATAATATTTGTAAGATAAACTTATCTCCCACCTTTAGTCAGTTTTATCATCTTCTTGATATGTTATCAAAAATATAATATCTTTCTTATATACAAACAAAAAATCATTATGAAAAAATAACTTCTTCATGTGAGTAACTATCTTATCATGATAAATAGAAAGTCAATCCACACCCAGAATAACATTAATCTATACAATGGTAAAGTTTATAGACTTTTTGGGAAAACCATTCAACATTTGATAACCTAAATATTCCTATAAATGTTTTTCATTTAATTCCACACCTAGGAGTCTTTACCAAAACATTGGATTTCATTTCTTGACATATTATTTCAACTATACTATCAAATTTTCCAAAAATAAATGAATGTATAGATAAAAAATCAAACAATAAATTATCATATATTTTAATAAATTTGTATCGTATATGTCGCCAATTTATTTGAGGGTCCATCATCTTCCATAAAATTAGATAAAGAATTTTCAAAAAGATTCTACATATAATCTTGTTGATTCCCCCCGTCAGTGATGTGCTTTGGACATGTGTTTTCATAATTACCCATCTCAATATAATTTAAACATATCATCAATTTTTTATGATATATTATCCCAATTCTAGTCTTCTCATATTTATTTTACCCTTTTATAATGATAATTAATTTTTACCGCGGTAATTATTCATTAAGGATATAAATGAAATTGAAATCATTATTAAATATTAACCTCCTTATTAAATTTATTAAAACAAAATAAGGATTAAATCTATATAACTAATAGATTATTTTAAAATAAGTACATAAACCTAAAATAAAAATTTCTTTTAGATGAAAAAATAAGTTTTTAAGCATAAAAATGAACTTATACCAACATAAAATATAATATTTATTATCAAAACATTAAATATACTATTTTTTAATAAAAATTATCTTATATTACATTAATACCAAATCAAAAATATAATGGTAATTTTAAATTTAATCAATTAAATAAATTAAATGATAGTTGTGGGAAAATCGGCATTTTTCACAATTCACTCAAAAATAAATCCTTTTATAAAAATCATAAGATATATTTAATATAGTTATATCAAAAATTAATTGTAATTTATAAAATTTAATTCCAAAAATTAGGATACATAAATTTTATATAAAACCATATAATTCATGAAAACAATTTAGTTAGAAAAAACACTTTCATTTCTGATTGAAAAGTTGCATAAAATAGTATAGTGAATATTACTCTATATATTCTAATCATTAATATAACAAAGACAAAAAAGTTATTTATTATTAACAATACCATGGTTTTCACCAAAAAATGGATTCTTCCTACAATCAATGAAAAGGTCACCCTCCGAACAAGTTTATTCTTCTCACTTTCTCTAGCAAACAAGAAAACTAAAAGATAAAGGTAATTTAAAAGAAATAAAGAACATAATTTCTGGGTGTGTGATTGTTTTCGAAACAAAATTTAAATTTTGCGGAATTAATTTAATATATATTATTTTTTATTTAAAATATTATTATAAATATTGATGATTAATTATTTTTGATTATTGTTTATGTTTTGTATTTTTTTTGGGGTTTAGGAATGGTTTCAGGTTCATACATAAGTTTGGTTCCCCATAGGGTTAGACAAGGATTGATAGTGAATCCCACATCTATGAGGGGGTGATAATGAGATGTTGGTACATGGGTAGGTGTTACCCCAATTACTGTGGTATGATCATAGATTTTTTAGGTTTATTTGGATTTAATAACATTTGTTCATGAAATGAATGATTTATGAAACCCAAAACCAATATCTTACATGCTATTAAAACTAAAACCATGCATATTATAAAATGAAACAAAATCATGAATTGTAGATATTTCATGATATGTACAATAAATATTAATATAAATATGATATATATATATAACCCTATATCATATTTTACTATATATTGATATCATATGGTATGATATCCATGAATCCAAGTCATATTGTAAGTTATTATATGGTAATATCTTATCAAAAAATTCTACTATATCATTTTGTGTAATATTTTTACATCATAATTATTGAGATGTGTGTGTGTGTGTTTGTGTGTGTTAGTTAATAATATTTTATTATTACCAAAGTTATTCAAATATTAAGTGTCCATATTCAGTTCAATTCTTCATAAGGATATCATTATAATTAATTCTTCATATGATGAAACAAATGGGAGAATCAGATGGATTTATTTTACTGTTAAATGTAAGAATACGACCAAAGGGATAAAATAAATTAGTAATAGTAGCTTTAATTGATTATTATGTAACATTATAATAAATTCATAAAAGATCTATGAGCATCCCTAGGGCCTATAAATATGAAGAAGAGTTCATGATAATTGAATCTAATCTATGTTGATTCACTATTGATTCTCTCTATTTGATACACACTTATTCTTATTCATTTACTTAGAGACATACTACAATATCATGGTTGAAATGAGTACATTTCACAAGATTTGGTTGATTCATGAACATGTTTTTAACCAATGAGGTATAAATCAATTAAATACTTTAAAATTACACTCATCAAGATTTTATTTTTGAAGAAGTATGATTAATCATTATTAGGTAGTAATGTATGTCTTTATTTATATTATGAAAGGTTTATTTTCTAGTATCGTAGATGGTACTAGATAAATGTTCTTTTTATTCCACAATATGAATAATTTTTATTCTATCATAATAAACTCATATATTTTAATATAGAAATTTCATTCATGAATTAATCATGAAATATTTTTTAAAATGAATAAAATATATATTATCTTCTTAATCAAAAAATATGATAAATTTTTTTCATTGTTTCTTAATTTATGGTATGTGATATCATAATAAGGGATATGTATACACCATATGAAATGATATATTTTCAATTATATAATTTTGTTACTTATTTGGTTTTAATATGTAACAGTATGTAATTTATCATCCTATTACTTTTCTGGTTTGATGGATGGTGGTGTTTGGAGGGGTCTCAAGGAGGGTTTGGTGAATATTTGAGCTTCAATTTTGTGGTAGTAGTTGGTTCATGACATGTATATATATTCATGTTATTATTAGTAGATTCATGGATAAGATTAAGGTTATTCATTGAATGGGGTTTTGGGTGAGAGCTTCATTCCTAATTTACTCATGAAATTAAATGATAATTCAGGATGTGAATTAATTCTAGGATGATGAACCATGCATATTAGTGTATATACACATGGTTAGGATTTTAGGAATTCATATCTTGTATTTATTTCATGACCTTAATTGGAGGGCCTCATGAAAACTCATGATGTGAATCTGTGTTTCTTCTCGTGAATGTGATGATGTGTGACATGTTTATAAACAGTAGATCTCACACAATTTTTTTTACTCCTCTCTATTTTTGTAAATCCCTATTTTATTTTGGGATAATTTTTATCCCTCTCATCATAACATTGTTCCTTGGATTCCAAAAGTCTATATTTTTCAATTTGTGGTGGGTAAATTCCCTTTTCATCCTTGTTTTCTCTGGTTCATAAATGGAAGTCTATAACAATGATTTTTTTTGGGTTCATGAAGTGTTTGGGATGAATTTTCGATGATACCTTCCTGTAGGGTAGTTTTATTTTTTATTTAATTATAAATTTTAGGTTTCCCAATTATTTCCCATTTTTTTATTGTTCATAGAGACTCATAAATATAAATTGATGTTGGGGATCATCATTATATCCATTTGTGAGCTTGTGTAAGTGTTTCATGAATTTTACATCCATCAGATGTATAATAAAGATCATCATAATAAAGAGAATAAATTTTCTTAATATAAAATTGAGGGGAATGGGGATAAATCACATGTTTTATTGATTTAATGTTATTACTGATGAGATTGTTCATGATTTTTTCCATTACTGAAAATTACAGTTGTTGAGAGCCTATCATTCATTATAGTTTTTATGATTATGGATCCCTTATTGTATTATTATTTTATATAACTAAATATAAAATTATATAAAGGAATATTTATATAATGTATTGGTTTCTCGTGGAAATATATAATTTTAGTGAATACCCATGCTAAAGGATCTAGTGAAGTAATTTAAACCATTTAACATAAATTATATTAATTTTGGAAGATGGGATTTGTTTTTTGTGTGTTTTTGCATGATTTCATTCCTTCTGTGATGTCACATATTATGTTGTGATGTTTTTTTTAAAGGATACGATTTGGGGTGATGTGTAGTGTTGTTGTTGTAAATTTTGTTTGATTTTTAGTGGTTAAAATGTGTATTGGATTTGATGTCTGGCGGTTAAAATGTTTCTTGGTTGTGATGTGTGGTGGTTTTGTAATATGTTTTGAGTTATGATATCAATGGGATTTGGGGAGATTTCTTGGATTAAATTTTGTATTTGTGGTGGTGGTGGTTGGATATGAGATGTGAAAGATGTTATGTGTTGTAGTTGTGTTGGATGCCTCATTATCCGTGGAATAAATTTTTGCACTAAAAAATTAAAATACATGTGATTATATATAAATAATAATGGGATAGAATTTATGTGTGGACAATGGATTAATTTATTTAAAAATTAAATTAATCAGTTTTTAAATGTGAACTAATGGATTAGTAAATGGGAATTAATGTGAACTTGTTAAAACTACAAAATGTTGGATACTGAAATTGATAGTGGAATTGTGTGGTGTGATGCACTTAGTGGTGGTAGTGGTTATGGGGTTTGATTCCCTTAGTGGTTGTTGTGTTTATGATGGATATCAGGTGGTGCAGTGGTGGTGATTTGGATTATCAGAGTTCATTTTTTAACACATATGATGGGTAATTTGTGTTGTCTATTTATCTAGTAATTTATGTTATTTATATACATGCCCAACCCTAGATTCATAAACATACCAACACCAAAAAATTTATGGTCTGGGGTATTTTCCCCAATATCCATGTTGGTGGTGATATTGATGGCTAGATACCCACTCTTCCCCTCTCTTACTTCAATATTAATGATATATTTTTGTTTTTGGATATTACCTAGTAATGATATGGGTTCATTTGGGAGATTACCCAATGATGATACATGTTTCTATTAGAGATTACCCATTAGTTATGATGATGTGATATGTGGTGTGGTTCATGTGTGGTGGGAGTGGGTAATGAATTGGATGTAATTCGAGTTCATGATAGCATGCTACTCAGGTTTTGTGATAACATTGTTATGGGATGATGAATGATGTTAACACAAGATACTAGACCTAATGGGAGGTTGTTATAGGTTGGGATATAACCGGACCCACATTAAATATGTTAGTTATGTGAGGAGATATATATGAAAGTGATGGTGTCATTGGACATTTAATGTTTTGGAGTGATAGTGTAAAATTATTGGGTGAGTGGTTGTGTGGTTCCTTTTATTATATTATTTGATATTATGTCACTATATTGGATGGTTGATTTTCTGATTGTGTTATGGGGAGGCTAGGTTTACCAAGTTAATAGGTTTATGGTATTGTTTTTTCTACTATTTATTTACTAACACATTAGTATTATCTTTTAACATGTGTAGTGTAAAACTGGGTCATGATCTTACTGAGTATAAAAGTTATGCTCACCCTTTATATAAATAAACTATTTTTCAAGTTTCTAAGAGGAATTTGTGGATATTGATGGGAATTATTAGCTTTGGTTTTGAAGTTCTTATAGTCGCTGCAATAGGAATTTTCATGGGTATATACATGGTAACGTTTATTTATATTTATTTAAATATTTCCTGCATTGTGGGATGGAATTTTTTTCTGGGTGGTTTATCCAACCTCATGATCCTATATTATTATAGAGGGTAATGCCTTAACTGTATGTGATTTTTTTACCCTCGGTTCATAACACCAACTTAGGGCCTACTAAAGGTGAGAATCGGGGGATCATTATCTCTCGTCATTAATTATTGGTATATGAGGGGTGCGCTAGAGGGATGGGTTCATGAAATTCATATTAAAGGATTTAGTTATGATATAGGAAGGATTTTTTTAGTTTTTAACTATGTGGATTACATGGGTTGTTTGGGAAACAGTTACAATTGATTTTGGTGTCTGACATAGTCTATGGAGATCAATTATCACATTGAATTTTAAGGTCTCCCGTGATTTAATGAAATAAATCTGAGCTTATTGAATGACCAAATAAGGTGTTAATGTTTTTGTGTAAGATATCTAGGAAAAAACATGGATCAAGATTGATTATATTCATGTATTAATTGGGTGTCGTTAAGAAAAAAAATGAAAAATTTATTTAAACCATGATAAAATTCAATGCTCTTAGGATTCAGGTTCTTAATTTATTTTCAGTAATGGATCCTAGTCTTCAACTATGAGTAGATCTGGTAGTATAGGTTTTATGATGATGATTTATTTTATCATTATAGTATCAACCCAGTAGAGGGGGATGAGGAATGGAATAGGGATTTTGGTTCCTTTTAGAAGAAAATTTTAGATTAGAATGATGGAAATATCTATAATCTAGAGACAAAGGACTAGTTGGTGGATATTATGTTTTAATTCAGCATGATTTATTTTTTTATAGGTGTTGGGTTTCATTCAAAGTTAGTAAGATGTGAGGAGACATGAATTAGTGGTGGATGTTGTGTCTTGGTGACTGCAAAGTGGAAGAAGTGTCATGGACAAAATTTCCTAAGGAGTTTCATTTTTAATTATTGTTATTAAATACTAGTGAAGGAAAGAGACAGGATTTTCTCTCCCTTCTTCATGGGATACTGAGTGCTCGATATAATGATAATAGATTTAAGGACCTACTAATCATTTCTCTTAATTTCTTTCCAAATGAGGATCCTAGATCATGGCATCTGAATGAGGAATTGCACCCATATATCAAGTATGTGGTCACCTCGTTTATGCTTCCCAGACATCCAAATATTAAAAATATAGAGAACATTTTTGAAAGGATGATTTCATTAGGATTGTCCCTTAATAGAGTTTCCATTATTGTTTCTTTAGAAATGGAACTTTATGAAGTGGGTAATGGAAATATATGTTGTGAGGGTGCTGACTATTTTGGAACTAACTGCAAAAGATCCAATCATCTCCTTCTAGGGAAGGTGTCTCCTTGTATAAGACCAGGGGATTTCATTTCCCTGTAATACCTACAGGTTTCATGGTCATTTTAAGGCTTTATTTCATATATCCTAGAGATTATAGTTTCTAATGGGTGTTTATACCCATTTCCAATTGTAGTTGTTGTTTCCTACATTACATTTATATAGTAGGGATCATCAGCACTAGGTTAACAACTGGTGAAAGATAAAGTTAGAATAGGGAAGCCTCAGGATCATGAATTTCCTTATGGAACATTTTTATAGTGTTCCCATGGAGGCTAATAGTATAGAGTAAAATTAATTATTCATGGTCGGATACATGTGACAGAGGAATAAGTGCTAGTAGGGACAAAGGTTGTTTAAGGTACAAATAGTTTCTCATATGCCCTTATGTGTGCCTTGATTGATTTAAGAGTCACATGATCCTTTTTCTCCTTATTTATCTCATCTCATGGGAATCATTTAGAGATACTTCTCATGACTATCATTTCATTAACACCCATATGAGGTTAAGAAATTTTGTTTGTGTTCCATGCATGAATTTATGGACTACAAATATATGAAAGTTTCATTCCAATGTGGAGGGAAAATAACATGTGTTTTTTGGAGAGAAAAGATATCAGATGGGTGGTATACTTTTGGATCCTATATTATCACAGTTGGTCGAGTTATCATTATAAGCTCATGCAGAATATGTTCCTAGGGTTTCATAGGATTTCAATTATGTATTCACGGATAAGGTTATAATATTACCCCTAGATGTGATGTTGATTTTGGGATTGATATTAAAATGGGTACATATATTATTTTGATGTATTATTATCAAATAAAACCTATGTATTTGGGATATTTCAGTCCATAGGTGGATGATCTAATATATAGGTGTTTCATCCATGCCAGAATATCTCATTGGGATTCGCTAGTTTTGTTCTCAAAAAAGTTTGATAGTAGTGTGAGGTTTTTTATAAACTATTTGAGGTTGAATTAGGTGACATTAAATAATAGTTTCCCTCTTTTTAGGATTGAATATATTTTTTCTAGTTAAATTGAGCTTTTTGGTTCTAAAATATTGACTTGTGATCTAGATATCACTAGATTAGGTTGAAATATGAGGATATATTGAAGACATTTTTATAGTGTAGGTATAAGAATATTGAGTTCATTTACATATTCTTTTGTGTCATAACTTCACCATCTATGTTGATGTGTCTCATGAACTCAATATTCCATGAGTTTTTGGACAAATGAGTCAATACGTTCATTGAAAACATATTACTATACTCAAAGTTAGAGGAGGATATTTTCAACCATCTTAGAGTTGTATGGAAATTCATTCAACACTAGAAGATCTATCGTAAAATGTACAAGTGAAATTTTTGGAAACTAGAGTTGCATATGTTTTGGGATGTCATGTTCAAATAGGGAGTGGTTATGGATCCTTCAATGACCTAGGTAGTTTTTTCTTGGGAAGCTCCCAAGAATGTGGAATAGGTTGATAGTTTTCTTGATATTTCGGGCTACTTTTAGAGGTTTATGTAAGATTTATATTTGATTATAGAATTGCTAAGAGTGTAGACAAAGAAGAACCTTGTTTTTTTGTACTGACCAGTGGCAGTCAATGTTTGTTTACCTGAGAAATAATTTGATTAGTACTCTAGTGATTTGGTTTCTTGGGGAGTGTGTAATTTTTTATTTTTTCTATGATACATCCTATTTAGTATTAGGATTCATCTTGATGCATTATAGAGTCAATATCTGAAGGGTATATTAATTTACATCCCCTTGAGTGTAATTATTCCACCCATGATAATATTTAATATTAATTATATTTTTGCTAATTTTTTAGTTGTGTTACTTCATTGATGAGATCGATATAGTTTTCATATACTAAAGGATCCTGAAATATGTATTCTCTTTGTAGTGTTATAGTCTATACTAGAAGAGGTAGAGGTTTTTTATCTAGGATTATGACTTCTAAATATCCTAAACCCTAAGAAATGGGAATGGTGTTTACAATGAACTAAGCTAGAAGTCTCGTGGTAATGTGGTTTGGGAGCCTGCAGATGTTTGGAAGGCGATGAAGGAGCATGATATGATGTATCTTAGTGTAAAAAAAATTAGTCATAGATATTTCATTATATCATACAAACAATGATTTCTCCATGATAAATTATATGTAAGAGTCTCTATGGGGATACTCAAAGGTAGAGGTGATGTGAGATAGTGTTTGATATAGTGATGCTCTAGAGGGATGTTTGGATGATGTTCCAAACTAGATGTTGTTCTAGGGGATCATGTTTGTTATATGGGAACTATGAGAGGTAGTTATCTAGAATTTTCAGAGCTCAAGATTTTCATTACATCCTTGTGTATCTAATATGAATCGTGGATTTAGGAGGCATGTTTGGTGATCAAGGATGAAGCAGTCAGTGGTGGAGTTTATGGTGAAGTGTATAGGTTTTCAGTAGATGAAAGTCAAACACTAAGTTCTTAGAGATTTTTTTATCCCTTGGATATCCCAAAATATAAATAGTAGGAAATATCAATTTATATCATCACTGGGTTACTCCAGGCTTAGGGGGGATGTGATGTAGTTCTGGTGATAGTTGACCGACTAATGAATTCAGCTCATTTTTTGATGATCCATGAATCAAGCGTTAGAGATATTTTGGCAGTGCAGTATATGGGTTATGTGGATATGATTCAATGGGTACTATATAAAATCAAATCATTTTGGGATCATCATTTTACCTCATGTGATAGAGGGTTATTCAACAAGCTTTTGGCTCCATGTTTTACATTAGTACACTTTCCCACCATCAAATAGATAGAAATTGTGGCAGACAATCCAGATGTCATTGGATATGTATTGATTGTTCATCATATATTTTTATGGATTCAGGGTAATTAATTTACCATTTGTTGAGTTTACTACGATGGAAACTACCACTCAACCACTGATATGGCTTCGTTTAAGCCATTCGGTAGATGATTTTGTCATTATCCATTATATTGGATTGAGGTAGGATACTCAGTGGTCCTTAGTCCTAATATAGTGGAGATCACAAAGAAGATCTAGGATCATTGATAAAAAAATTGTTCATGAGCGACCCATTTGGTTCGTGTGTTATGGATGCATGTTGTCCAAGAGCAGAGTACATGGGAGCAAGATATGAAAATGTGTACTATAACACCCCAATGTTATAAGAATTTTTTTAATTAAATTAATTATTTTTTGTATTTTTTATCGCATAAAACACTAATTTTATCTTGTGTGACATGTAACACTGATTTTATATTGCATTCAACACAACACATAGTTTAAACACAACATTAATTATTATTATAAAAATATTATTATTTAATAAGAGAGTTATCACCTAACCGTAACAATGGTGGGTATGAATAGGATAAATTAAATTAAAAAATATATGGTTTGAAAATGTTTATAAAATTAATTATTTAGTGACCAATTAATTAAAAATTAAAATCATAATAATTTGAAAATATGGAAAATTAATTTTGAAAAAAAATTATGAAAAATCCCATTTTACCTCAGAAAAGTTAAAAAACCACATTTGGTGAATTATTTTAATGAAAATTATATATTATATATTCAATAAATTTATTAACATTCTTATTATGTGTTCCTTATAGAAGATAAAATAAGGAATCAAATTTATGTTTATATGATTTTTTTCCAAAAATCAGTTTTGTATCCTTTTTGCCCAATCAATTTAAAAAAATATTGAAACATTTATATTCATTATTTGAAAAAATAAATTTTTTTAAAAAAATATGATATAAAAATTATCATTGGGTTATATTTTTATAATCCTCTAAAAATATTACTTTTATAATGAATAGGGATTCATACTGGATATTAATTGAACAATGTCTTTTCATTTTGAATTAATTATAAAGTAAAATTGTATTTTAAATTGGTTTTAAAGGAAAATTATTTTAAATATATATATATATATATATATAATTTATTTTAATGGCCTCAATTTTAGATTGAAATTGGATATAAAAATATTGAAAAAATTAGAACATTTTCTCTTTGAAAACTCATTTTCTTATAATGTTTGTAGTATCAATTTTAAATAAAAAATTTCTAAATCTATGAATTTAATTTTTGGAAAATGATTTAAATATTTTTAATAATAATAATTTATATTATATAATAATTTCAAAATGTTTTTTGAAATAAAAATGAATATTGAAAACTTAAAAAGTATTTTTTTCTTGTTAAAGTAAAAATGGATTTACCAGGGGTAAATCTAAAATGATATTCATTAAAAGTACATATCATTCATAAAAAGTTTTAAAAGTATAATTTATTCATAAATATTTTAATTATTTCATGATTATTATTATGGATATGATCTAACATAGATCATTTTAACAGGACAGAAAATAAAAATAAAAATATATATAAATAACAATGTTGTTTTTCCCTAAAATGTTACACTAACATAGAATTGCTAATAAATGAATAATAAAACGATATAAATAAAGAATAAATGGTATTATATATGTGAGTTTTTTATCCATTATTTTTATAATAAATTTAAATTTATTATACAAGATTTTCTAATCGGTATGAAGAAGTTTTAGGCATACAGTAAGGGATTTGCGTCCCATTTTCTTCAGAAAGACACATACCATATTTAGCAAGTTTTTATTTTATGTGTTATATATAATTTCCATGAAAGTATTTTTTTTATTATTTTAACTAAAATTATTATTATTTATACATAAATTTTATGATCTCTCTTTTATGGTGTTTACAGTTCCAATGTCACCAAATCGAGAAGGGATCTTATTCTCAATTTTCCTTCATTATTAATATATTTATGTTATGCCCCAATCTTATTTATAAGAGTTTTATATACAACCCCCTTCACATTTATATGATCGATTTATTTATCATATTGATATTTCAAGTTTTATTTAAAGATATTATGTCATGGGGATTTTGTTTCAATGTTACAAAACAAGTAATTATTTTATATTTCAATCTAATTGTTTTTCTATATTGTTTCAGATTATGTTTCTGATTATATTATATTCTGATCCATACCTTAATAAACACATTAATTTTCTTCTCATTTGTTTATTTCTTGAGAATACATTTTTCCTTCATTTTCCATTATCTATGTACTCAATTATGCAAAAATAATGCTTTTAATAAAAATAAACTTTTCAGATTAAAGCCATTGTTTTTCTAAAATAATGTTTTCTAAAACTATTTGAAAAAAATTAATTTTGTTTTTTAAAATATTAGAGATCTTTACCCATATTTTGCTTTTTTGAAAAAAATTAAAAAAATTCTATTCATTTTCAAAAACCATGCCCTTTTAGACTTTTCATTAAATTTAAAATGAATCTTTTTGTATAGAATGAAAATAATTTCCCACTATCATTACCATTTTTTATTTAAAGCTTCCATTATAATTTAAAATTTTTAATTTCAAAGGAAACTATTTTTAAAAATTTTATGTTTAAAAAAATATTCAAAGTAGAAATGATATTTTCCCTAAGAAATGTTTTAAATAATTTTTAATGATTCATTTAAATGTTCTGAAACAAATTTTAAAATAAAATTATTTCCAAAAAAATTATGTTTTCAAAAGTCGTTTTAAAGGAAAAGTTTTCTTCCTTAGGAAACATTCCATTTAATTTATCTCTCAAAATAATTTTCCATATAATATGACATCCAATGATGTGCATTACGATTTACATTAGATATGAACTAATGATACCATTATTATTCATTCTTTGATTGGTTAATGATTACATGATTTGTGTGAAAATAGTTTCTCTTCCCTGGGTTATACCATGAAAAAAAGTATATAAAACTCAATTTTTTCCATTTCTTATGCATTGATGAGTTCATAAGAAGATTATGAAACCTATCTATTTACCATAGGTTATTATATGATTAAATTATTGTGAAACCCATATCATTTAAATGGGTTACATTTTGATTAAATTATGAAATGACTAAGAAACCCATTTCTTTTCCCCAGATTATTTTGTGATAAAATGTTTTAAGAAAACTATTTCTTTACAAGGGTTATTTTGTGATGAATTTTCTATGATCTTATTGGACATAAATGTATATATTATATGACATATGGGACCTATATATCCATCCAATGAATTGGGTAATGATTAATTTTATATGATCTCAATGGGAACAAAGGATATTATCCCAAACCTAAAAGTGGGTACAAGAAAAGCTATCACAATCCTAAGACAGGGTACATATGAGGTTATCTTAATCCCATAATTGGGTACAAGGGTGGTGATCCCAAGCCCAAAGTAGGTACACATGTGGTTATCCCAATCATAACATGTCATTAATGTCTATATGGGTGGCCTTTCCATAATATTCCATATTCTTATGTGTACACCATGAATTTATTTCTTATGCCAATTTTATGCTCTCATGGATCATGTTATTTTATATCCTTGTGATTCATGTATTATGATCCTCTAATCCTTATTTCATAACTCAATATTATGATCTTTTATATGCGTGGTATTTTTTTCAAATGTAATGATCATGTTATCATACCATTATGGTCATGTTATGTGTATGTATTTTCCTTATTTATGATTATTGAAATTATAATATCACCATTTCTTAGGTTTCCTTTACCCATGCAATGAATAATGGTTATAATTAGGGTATGTTTGTGAATATTACTAATGTAGAGATATTTATTATAGATTTTGAATATATTAAACAATAATATAATATTGTGTACCTAGTCTCTTATAAAACAAAATTATTATAGTTTTAGGTAGTGTATTGTTTAATGTAGTGAATATCAATATAAAAATATGTAATATATATATATGAAAAATTAGGTAATCTATAGTTGGTATTAGAGGGAAGGTTTATTTAACTTTTGTAAAGTAGGATTATAAAATTTTAGGTAGGTTTATATGGGTATTTCTAAGGATATGTCTAGGGATATATCTAAGGATGAGTATAAATATTATTTAAAGTATAGGGAAATTTCTAGGAAATTGTATAAAGGATAGTTTAAGTGGTTTCAATGATATTATATCCATGTCTTTATATGAAAGTTGATTTAATTGGAGAATTGAGGTTCCTAGCTATAATAACTATGGAAATGGATCATTTATCTAGACTCAATCATCACCTAGTGCACAATAATGGGTCTTAATGCACACTTAGTTTGACACTCTCAGGGGATATGATTTGGAAATTCACAAACTCTCTACGTACCATCAGGAGGGATTTAAATAGATGGTGACTATTAATGAACTAGGATAAAACTAAGGTTTCATAGATTAAAATTATGTTATCAGGATTTATGAATCCAATATGTGATTTTGATGATTATTTGGTTTCCCTGTATGATTAGTTTTTATCACACTATTCTTATTGGTTTTAGTCAATGAAGGGAACCTGAGGGAACAGGGTTAACATTGAATGTGATGGAAAGAAATTCTATGAGAAGCTAAATGATATGATTATTGTAATGAAGGATATTTTGACTAGTCCAAGTCAGTTATCATAGTCCATGATTTATATTTTTCACCTTAACCAACTCTTAGACTCACCAAATGATAGAATGATAGAATTTTTTGAGATTTTGGGTAGTGAAGACCATGTTGGATAAGAGATATATTTCCCTATATGTCAAAAATTTGGAAATAATCACTCAATGGAATGTCTCATAGGGATGATATGACGTTCTAGGTGTGGTAAATATGGGAAAAAAGTGACTACAAATGAAAAATGAAAGGCTTGGCTAACGCAATGGATAAGAATATTGGTATGCCTAGGTATTATCAAAAGATGATTGTTATAAATATGTAAAGTATGAGAATTATGGAAATAAATTTCTCAAGGGTAAATCTAATGAAGATAATTAGAAAGGTTTTACAAGTTATGGTTATATTACTGATGATAAAGATACTACAAATGACATATGAAAAAAAAATTAGTGTTAGGGATTAAGATGATGAATCCTAGTTAATTATTTTTGAAGGAATTGGAATGATTAAGGTGGTTATACATTGGAATTCAAGAATCAAGTTATATGATTCCTAAAATGTATAAATATTTATTAGTATAGGTTTTCAATTAACGATATATAATAATATGTTGAATATTACAAATGACATGCAAAAATGACTTAATGGAAAGGTAATATTTTATGTAAAATTCATGATAAATAGAAGATAACCATTAATATATTCTTAAGATTCAGAAAATTCTATTTAGTTTGGATAAATAAATGGTTGATATGGATAGGGTAAATTTTATAGAATTGATGACCCTAGAAGAGATAGTGGATTTTTTAACAAATAGGTTTATGTTATTAGTGATGGGGTTTACAAAATTATTTGATATATGAAATATGTCTAATAATATATGTTTTTTAGTAACATAATGAGTGATAATTAATGTTTTATTGATGTTTAATGGTAATTCTGGTTATTACCATGCTTAAGGATAATATATGAACAAGGTACACGCATATTCTAAATGTGACCATTAAGAGATTATTAATGATATTTAGAATATTAATGTCGAGACTTAGAAATTTTGTGACATTATCTATAAATTTTTTATTTTGGAAGATTAATAAGGATAACCATTTATGTAATGTTTTATGTTGTAATTTTCATGTAGTTTTATAGATTAATTTATTACTTAACCATATTAAAATTTATCCATATTGGATAACTTGTGCTAAACTTTTTTTAGTAGAGATTAATGGAATGACTTATAGTTATTTTATGCATCTTATTTAGTTCTTAAAACATGAAAAATTATTCTCTTAGAGTAATTTTTAAATTAAAAAATGTTCAATAAAGAGCCATATGATGTAATTTTTCCCATGAAATAAAAATATATCAATTATATTATTATATGTTCTTGGTCTAGATGAAATGGTAATTTTCTAAAATTTGTAAATGGATCCCGAAATAATTTTTTTTCCTTCTATAATAATTTTTAGGGAACCAAGGACCTTTTTTAAAACAATTTGGATTAAGTTTTTGAAGTCATTTACCATCTATGGTTCTCCCACATTATTTTGATCAATGATCTCTATCAATATCTATGATTATTTACACTATTCTTTCATATCCATTTCTTCACTACCTAGTAATTTTCCCCTATTTAGAAACCTGGTATCTATTTTTATAGATGACAAGCACACATCACTTTATCTTTTTGAATAGTATTTTTTATTATCCCTTTATCTATGTTTGTTTCTATGAATGAATTTTCAAATGTTAAATTGTTTTTGAAAAAAAATTAATATCAAGGGAGAAAGTCAATTTAAGAGGGGTAGAATATAACACCCTGATATTTTGTGAATTTATTTTCAAATAAATTTAAACTTTTCTAAATTTATCATTAAAAAAATTAGTTTTATATTTCATGACATATAATAGTAAATTTATCTTGGGTAACACGCAATTTTGATTTAAATGAAATGTGACTTAATATTAAAATATTATTATTTTCAATGATATTTATCACCTATCCAGTGGAATGGAGGGTATGAATAGGATTAAATAAATTGTGATAATATATGGCTTAACCACACACACACACACACACACACATATATATATATATCAAATTATTTGGAGACCAATTAATTAAAAATGACAAACAAAAAACTCTTTGAAAATAAAGGAAATCATTTTTTGAAAAAAAAACTATTTTATGAAAAAACTACTTTTACCTCAATAAATTAAAATACCACACTTTTAGTGAATTATTATAATTAAATAAACACATGATATATTAAATAAACAAATTAAAATTAATCTTTTGTGTTTTTAGACAACAGATAATAATAAATTCAATCTTACGCTTAAAAGTAGTATTTTTCTAAAAATAGTTTTGTCGATTTTTTCACACATATTTTAAAAATAGTTCTTGAAACATTTAGAGAAATTGTTTTAAAAAAATATTTATTATTTAAATAGTCATCTCAAAATTATAAAAGAGTGTATTTTTTTTAATATATTATGAAAAGAATATTTTTTGATGAATAGTGAAAATAATGACTTTTAATTAAAAAAAGCATTTTTATATAACTTTTTATAATGTTTAATTTTTTATTAAAATTAATTTTAAATTAAATTTATTTTAATTATATATATTAATAAAATATATTTCATTGTAATAAATTTCATGTTAAAATTGGATATAAAAACATTGTAAACTTTTGAATATTTTCTCTTTGAAAACAAGTTTTCTCATCATGTCTACTAAATTAATTTTTAATCAAAGTTTTACACTTATATTAGTTAATTTCAAAAAATAGTTTCCATATTTGGAATAATTATAATTTATATTATTTAATAATTTCAATTAAATTTTCACAAAATTAAATAAAAAAACTGTAAAAAAATAATTACCGAAGCTAAGGTAAAAATTGAATTAATGAGGGATAAAACTAAAATATATGTGTTAAATTATAATAAAACTTATCTAAAATTTATTTTATGGATATTTTTAGACCCTATAATGTCTAAGTATCTGTAATACACTATTCTTATCCTTTTTTACTATGAAAATTTTGGTTGCACATTTTTCTTTTGAAAAATTACGAGTATGACACTCACATCATTTACAAAATGCCACCCCTATGCTATCTTATTTTCACCATTAATAAATTTTGGTTCGGCCATTTAATTCCAAAATAAATTCATGAATTTCATTGTATAATTCTATAATCCCTATATTGAGCATAAATCCTACCTTAGAAGGATTTTGGTGCAAAACTAAAGAGGTTACCCAAAGAAGATGTAACACTCTTCAATGGTCATTTATATTTTATTTCTTTATCTACCTCCTTAAATATTTATTAAACATGGATAGTATTATAAACTCATAATCTTCCATAAAAAAATATTTTGTTTTAGTGTCTCGTATTGGGTACCACTTACCGATGCCCTGAGACGGTGGAAACAAGACCTCAAGTACGTATCTTAGATTTCCATAGGATTATAATTAACATGAAGGTTATGAGGTAAGCCCATGGAAATAGTATACCCTCATCAATCAGAGTTCAGAGCAACAATAGATACAAGATACATGAAACAACTAGATTAGTCTAATCGTAACAATAGAAAATGCATGAATGATAAATTACTAGAATAATATGATTAAATATAATAGACACAAAATGATGGTCTTGGTATGTCATGGATCTACACAAAAATATGAGTACATACTGGTCATGGGATACTTGAATATACTACATTTTATAAAAAATACAAAAGACTATAGAAACTGGGTACAACTAGCATCTGAAGCATATTATTAGTCCTATACTCCCATACTCCCTTCTAAATCTGTAAATTAATCAAGCATCAAAATTCTCATGCCTCCCTTTATCAATACCTATAATAATAAAGTCTTTTGGGTACCCAAGGTGGCCCAAGAAGGGTGTGAGAAACAATATCAGTAGTCCACCACCCACAGTGTTTAGGAAAATCAATTTGGTATAGTAAATAAATGAGTGGTGTTCCATAAATAATAAATTTTGTGAATAATTAAATAAAAAATTAAGCAATACGGTTCGGATTCCTAAATGGACACCCAACTGATACCAAGTGCTTCATCCTAAGTCGGATGTCTGGACTAAGGTGCCTATACCAGTAATAAGGTGCATGTATTGGGAATTGTAAATAAATAAATTAAGGTAGATATACCTCCATCCTTTTTATTTTTCTTCATGGTAACATTACCATGTCATCATATTTGCATGATCAAAATATAAATAAGAGGTATCCCATATATACCAAAAAATCATTAAATCTAATGGGGGAATCCCAAGCCCATCCAAGGAGATCTATAGAAGATCTCAAGAGTCTCTATAGGTGTATCTTATATATCCAATACCACTAATTTCATTCAATTAAATCCATAATGGTTTATGTTTTATCACTTATGGTGTGGTGACTTTGAATTCATACCAAGTATCTAACATAGAGGACTGGGTACCACTCGATGTATGGCGTAACCATCTTTCCAATCAGTCTATCCTCAATTTATCTCCTAGAGAACTTGTGTCACTCATGTATACGTACAATCTTCATATAGATATTGTACATGTAAATATAATATATCACTCCTAGAACGTCTATTAGATCCAACTAAATATGGTTAGTCCATTCATGACAGCCTTAAATCGGGACCTACTTTCTCTCTTCGAGCATAGTAGGTGAGGCATAGCAACCAATACACATATCATAGGGAATATCATATATAATTACAACACATGAATGAGGAATAGTAATATAGTATTTTAATAAGCTGAGTATGCCATATAATTTATGTCATTCATCTATGTCACAAATCAATAAACATAAATGATGGAACTGGCACAAGGTACATGGCATAAGACACTACATCAGGCAATGAGACATGAAGCATAAGTAAAAAACATAAGAGGCTATGAAATTGGGTAAAATACAAGTCAAACAACCTTTTATAAATTTAAAACAATTAAGTTTGGCCTAATGCATGGACCACTAAATAAAACTTAATCATTGAAATTTAAAAGTGGATTATCTCATGGTTCACAATTCATTTCAATTCAAAAATTATTTTTGGCATTTAATCTAGGAGAAAACACTCACACACAATGTGGATAATAATTAAAATCATGGGAAAATGGGCTATTTGGGAGGGAATAGACCAAGGGGTGTCCAATGGAAAGGAAAACAACATGTGTTTGGTTTTTCCATATGGTATGGTAATATATGGCATAGATAAAACATTCAATTTAAATTATTAGAAAAATTTGAAGCATCACTTGAAGTGTTTCGAGTGTGGAACAACATTTTTAATTTAAAATGTGACAAAATGAGAAAGAAAACCCCATACCATCTACCCTGATCTAATGGAAATCCCCTCTTCTATTTTTTAGCATTTAATTGACCTAGAATTGGAGAAAATGAAGAAATTTATATATATATATAAAATAGGGAGAAAGTGGTCACACCAAGATAACACAATAAAGGATAGAAGAATCTAGAAATAGAATGGATATGGTTTAAGATCTTACTGAGACCTTTCTATTTCTTTCGATGGTGGGATAATTATAGGATAAATGAGGTAGATCTTACAAAACCTACATAGGAGGAAGATAGAGCTCACATGTGAGGGGGGTGCTCTACTGGAGAGGAATGGGATAAATGAGGAGGTGGAATAAATAATTAAACAGTGTTATAATGTGCATTTCACCCTAAAAACAATGGTTTATAGTTTGGATACATGGTTGTACAAGTGGTGCACCAATAGTGCACTATGTTCTACTTCAAGTGGGAACCCCATACAGTTAGGAGCCCGGTTTCTCTAACCATGCATATACCATTTGAAAGAACTCTGTCCAAAAGCTCTTTATAACCACACATCCATGCACCCTGGGTCGTGCAGTTGAAGGAAAAACATGTCATCCCCAGTATTCCAATTTCTTCAACTATAGAATTAAGGGGAACGGTGCAGGCTAGAATTAATGGTTTCTATTAACTATGTGGCCCAGTCTTCTTCTTTAATTCTCTAGCCTCATGGCTCCGAACGTGCCCTAGACACTCTAAATACCTCTTTAAATTCATTATATATTATTATTAGCATAAAATTGAATTTAAAAATAAAATAAATTATTCTATAATTAAAAAAAACTCAGATGTTATAGCTCCCCTCATTAACACAACTCATCCACAAGTTTCCCTTATGAGGTTTGTATAACATAGTCTGATAAAAATTATGTCAATCACACATGTGAATCAGCCTCTCACTTACTGGTATCAACTTATACATTTTAGTTATGTTATAGCACCCAGATTAGAAAATATTACCTACCTTAGAGAGCCTTCATTCTATGATTAATGATACATATCAAATGCCCCATGAATTATGTTTCAACCTCTAACTCAATATTCTCAAGTTAAAATGAATGATACAATTCAATATGATACTATCGAATTAGAGATATATGGAAGATGTCATACATGGAATGGTACCTTTGAGGTTGCTGAAACCGATAGTCTAACAACCCAACTCTCTCCACTATCTTGAAAGGCCCAACATAATGATCAAATAACATTCCAGGTCTCTTGATTCACTTATGATTCAATCTAGGTGGTACATGTATAAATACCTGATGTCCCACCTCGAACTCCGGATGACTGCAATAACGATTGGTATAAGTATTATGCTTGGACTGAGCGATATCCTTGCACTTCTAAATTAGCTTTACTTGCTCTGAAGTATACTGAATGAGATGAGGACCCTGTAGAGTGGACTCCCCTACCACAAGACATCATAGAGTTGAAAGGAATGGACTACCAAAGAGGCCTTCATATGGATCCACATGAATCATTTCCTAAAATTTCTTTTTTTTATAATAATAATCAATAGGATTATTATTTTCCAATTAACATCTGAAATCAAGGATTCATGCCTGTAGAAAATCATCTAACTCTCATATTGTCCGCTCAGGATACATGTTGGGCTTAGGGTGATTTGTTTTACTCAAGATCACATGTGAACCTAGTTCCTTTTAAAACAATTTCCAAAACAGTGATGTGAAATATTCTTATCGATCAGAAATAATATAATAGGTAACACTAATAAGATGCACTATCTTTCAGATGTATAGCCTTCCTCACTCATTAACCGATATGGTTTCCTAAATTGGAATAAATTGTGAAACATTAATCAACCTATCAATGATCAACAATACTACATCCCTTCCTTTAGGGGACATCATAAATCCTTTCACAAAATCCATGGTCAAATCATTTCATTTCTAATCTATAATAGATATATGTTTTATACTTTTGGAAGTAGTATGGTTCTCTTCTTTCACCTGTTGACAATTGGAGAACCGGGTTATAAAACCTTCTATATTCTTCTTCATACCTAGCCTCTAATAATTATGAGGTATATATTTGTACGTCTTGGTAACCACAAGTTGATCTACCTAAATAGAGGCATTTCATTTCCTCATAAACACTTTCTTTATGTCTAAAAGCACACACACACTTCCAAAAAAGAGTAGTGTTTCACTTTTAGAACTAACCCAACTAGGAGGTGGGTTATCACCAATGATGCTCTCCCTTAATACAAGGCCCTTGTAATTACATAGTTTCCACTTCTAGACCCACTCCATAATGGAATATGTCACTACTAGAGCCACTTGTGTTGGTTTCCCATCTTGTTCCTAAACCTCAAGATTTATCTCATATAATAGATCCATCAACTACCACTCAGTACTAGCTGCATTGGTAGTATTTGTATGTGCCTTCTATCTCAATGCATTGGTTATGACATTTCCCTTTTGGGGCGTGTATGAAATCTCAAAATAGAACGATTGTAGGAATTCCAAACACCTATGTTGACTCAGATTCAAGTCTTTTAAAGTGGATATGTATTTGAGACCTTTACGATTTTTGTAATCAATGAATCACTCTCTCAACAAGTAGTTCCTTGACCAACATAGGGAATGGACCACAAATTTTATCTCAAGGAAGTATATAGGATATTTCTTCTCACGATGCCTTGACAAGAAGGATCTGTATGCTACACCTAATTACCTTGCATCATAAATTCCCTAACCCTAATTCCTGAAGTGTTACAATAGACTGTAAAGACAATATAAGGCTTAAGAAAAATAAGTATATATGCTGAAGTTAGTATTATATTTAATTCTTTAATTGCCTCACAGTCTTAAATACTATTGAATTTCACCCCATTCATGGTCAAACATTTTATCAGAACTGTCATGTGTGAGAAATCCAAGATGTATTTCCTCTAATAGACTTCCACTTGTATGAAGTAGAAAATATTAAACACGTTCTTGGAATGCTCCAAGGAAACCATGGTGCTCACCTTCTCTAGGTCAAACTCTATTCCTGCTTATGGTATGATGTGACCCATGAAGTGAACCTTACTAATCAAAAATATTCATTTGAAAAGATTAAAATATATCTATTTCTCTCTTAGTGGACTCTGAATTATCTCAAGATGATTGGAATTGATGTTTCTGGTGAACAGGTACACTAATATGTATTCTATGATGACCTCCACAATAGAATCAAGATATGGGTACAAAATAAAATTCATCAAAGCCATTAATACATCAAAAAAATCATTATATTGAACATAATGAATATATACTTGTATATGTCGTGAATTCTCTGTAATATAGGTTTTCTATCCAAGAGTGTGGATACATGTTTTTCACCATAAGTTGGTTCATTGGATGGTAATCCATGCACAATATAAGGGTATTGTTCACATTTTTTGTGAAAATGATAAGTGAACACCATGAAAATGTTTTATGTTGGATAAAACCAATAGCATCTAGATATTTAAGCTTCTTCTTGAGTTATTAGAGATTTGTAGGTTCCATCCTATATGAAGGAAGAGACATAGGTGTCACACCTAGAACAATATTTATCGTGAACTTGAACTCTCACTTAAGAGGTTAGATAGAGATATAATCTGGGAAGATATCCCTAAAATGATAGAAAATGGGAGGAAAATATAGCAGTTGCATTCCCTATTCTCACAGAAAGAGACTGGTTAGGTGGGATGTCACTCTCCCTAGCCCAGTGTGTTTGGGTCCAACTCTACTTTCTAGGATATCCCATTCTCACTTATGGATATATGGTTTTCCCTTGGGTGATGTTAAAGAAGCATTCTGGTGATAGAAATCCAGTTGTCCATGATAAGATACTCAACAATCTATTATGAGAATTATGTCGAAGTCAGACATCTGAAGGATAAAGAAACTCTAGATTAAATGGCACCCACATATCTCAATGGGTCCCTCCTAGCATCAGATTACTCTCATTGTTCTTACACCTAACAGTGTTTCCAAAGACATGATTCCATAAAATTGCTCAATTTTAAGACCAAGTCATTCAATAGTTATAGAATATATAAAAGAATGTGATTCACCTATATCAAATAAAGAAGATACTAGAATAAAGGTTATCCAAATAGTAACCATAACCATATATATCCATGGACTATGCTCCCCAGGAACTAGCTACACTACATAAATACAACCTAAACCATGGACCGGAGTAGCTACCTAACAAACTTGAGTAGATCCACTCTGCTAATCTTAAAGATCTAGGGCCTGGTTTCCTCAGGCACTACAATTTCTACCTTAACTTGATCGACTAGTAGAAGACCAACTCTTAGCTAAACATGGAGTCTTAGATCTTTTACCTACTATAGGTGTTAGTATGGATCACCTATAAATATATATTGGTGGAAAATATTGGTAAAATCTCTAAAGGTGACCCATCCTTCCACAATCTTAGCACTCGATCGGGTTCCTCTAGATCTAATGCTTCTTATGGCCTAGCCTTCCACACTGGTAACACACTATAAAGCTTTCAGTGGGTGTCACTAGTTTGGAATCTCCCTCACATGGTCCCTCTAAATATTTCTTCCTACTGCCATATGATTCATCTCCCTCCCTCAAAAAAGAACAACCAAAGCTCACATTGGTTGCTTCTTCAACATTTTTTTTAAATTAGGGATTTGTTCACTATTTATATAACTGTATTTAAATATAATTCATTCACCAGCAAGTATATAGAATAACTACGACCATCCTCAAAACACCTCACAGTCATCAACTCGTCATTTGTCATAGATGAAAAAAAACACTAGATCTCAGTGATGCAATCAGAATACTCAACCGCCACCACAAAGCCCTGTCAAAGATGCATGAACTCCCTATTGTGGTCCTAACTTAGAGTCTCCAAGAAGAAGTGGTCATCTCAAGATATCTGGACATTCTCCCAGACTATACCCCTATAACGATCAACCTGATATATGATGTCCTGCCAATGTTTGGTGGAATCACGTAACATGTATGTAGATATATTGACCCTACACTCTAGATGCATATTTTGATGGTCAAATATTAACACTATAGCAGCTAACCATGTCTCAACTTCATGATTTCTACTATCCCCCAAGAAGGTGGGAGGTTTTTATGGCTGAAAGTCCCAAGACAGCTCTTTTATACTTGGGGTAGGTTAGGTAGAACCCTGAACAGACTGTATAAACTGTATAAAACTATCATGGTACTGATCATCATCGCCCAATGGAAGATTAGTAGTATGTGCCTCAATTGGGACTGTAGGAGGTATCACAGGTGGTTCTAGTCCCACCACCTCTAGAGTGTGCTCATCAACTATCTCTTGTGGTACATCATGAGGTCATCGTGATTTCATAGCTCTACAATTTCCATGTACACTCCTCGGATAGGATTTATAATAGATAGAGGAATTGATAAATAAAGGACACATACAAAGCTTGATTATAAGCATGACATAACCAACACCATTCTATGAGATCTAGGTTTAGGATATAGGGTATGGTCATAAAAAGATCATAGGAGATACGACCTACTTTCCACTATCAAGGTTTGGTTGTTGTCAATGTCTCATATTACACATAAAATTGTCTATTTAATTTTTAAAGATTCTTGTCTTTTTGATTCATTTATGTATTTAAATCCATTTTTAAATGGTTGAATTAGATGGGTTATCATTTCTAATTTATAAGAGTCGATACACATTATAAATTGAATATGGAGTCAATTTAATCCTAACCATAAAATGTTCCATCCCATGTGACTAGTGGGTCATGGATCAATGTTCCATAACTAACTACTTAAGGTTTACGCTTTATCCTATGTAGGAAAACACGGTTAGGATAAGGAAGGCTCTTTAAGTGTAAATTATGTTTCACATTCCTATAAGGAAATTTGTAACATTTCAATATCTAACAATCAAGCACTACATGGAATATAAACAAGACATATACAACATCCACATGCAATAAAGGAAACACATGCTAAAAGTAAATGTGGAATGGAAGAATACATGAAATTTTTAATCCTATTCAACCAAGTATGATACATTGTGTGAAATTTCCTTGTATCATCAGGATATAGTAAAATAAATCCAATATTATTAATGATTTTATCAATAACATTATCGGCACAAAACGTGTGTCACCAAATGGTGAAATCTAAGAAATTGTAAAAGTGTAAGCATAAAATCAGTTACCCATCCCATGAAATTTGGGTTTCCCATATACGTGGGAGAGAAAAACTTACGAATAGTCTCATTAAAAAGTCACATAACCCTACTCTCCTATCGAAACACAAATGGTAGGACAAAAGGTAATGTTATGATACCACATTATATTCTCCCACCTCGGGTGCCACTTACCAATTCCACATAATGGTAAACATAAGACTTCAACCATGCCAACCTTAATTCCAAAGGATCCTAACTAGTTGTAAGGGATTAGGTTGTGCCCATGGGGAGACTATTCCCTCATTAATCAAAGTACATCATCAAAATAGATATAATAAACATGAAATAAGTAACAATTGATCATGAAATAAAGTTAAATTACTGGAAGAAGATAAATAGCAATAATAGATTCAAATTTATGGTCATGGTATGTCATGGATATACACAAAAATAAGGGTAAATGGTGATTAGGGGATACATGAATATACTAAACTCAATAAAAAATTCAAAAGATGAAAAAAACTATTAAAACTAGAATCTAGAGAATAAGTTTGGTCTAATTCTTTTATAATCCCTCCAAAATCTATAATCAATCAAGAATTGTATGTTGGATGATTACCTTTATCAATACCTGCAATCATTATGTCTTCCTGGGTACCCATGGTTGGACAAGAAAAGTGTGACATACAATCTCAGTATGGCACCATACATGCTGTCTAGGCTAATCCATTCAGTGCCATAAATAAATGAGAAGTGTTCCATGTATAATAAATATTGAAAATAATTAAATATATAAATTAAAACGTAGTTCTAGGTTCCTAAATAGACACCTAAATGATACCACCTGCTTCGGCTCAGTTGTATGTCTAGACCAATGTATATGTACAAGTAATAGTGTGCACTCATTGGGCACTATTAATAAAAAACTAAGGTAGATATAACCCCAATATTATGTTTTGTCTTAGTGGTAACATTTCTATGTCTTCACATATGTATTCTCATAATATAAATATGAGGTATCACATATGTATCAATAAAAAATCCATCAAATCAAAGGTGGAGCCCCATGGCCGTCCAAGGTGATCAATAAAGAATACCAAGGGTCACTATAGGTGTTTGATGTAACCAAAACCATTGATTCCATCCAAGAAACCCATAAAGTATACCCTTATATCACTCATTGTATGGGGACTCTATGTCCATACCATGTATCTCAAAAAGTGGGCCTGGTATCACATGAGGCATCATGTTGGAATCTTTCCTATGGGTTTGTCCATAGTTTCTCACCTACGAACCGGTGTCACTCATGAGTATGTATAATCCACCAGGAGAGACCATACATGGAAATCCAATATATCGCTCTTGGTTCATCAAGTAGATCTATAAAAACATGGTGAGTCCGTTCATAGCATCCATAAATAAGGGCCCATGTTCTCTCCTAACCCATAGTAGATGAGGCATAGAAAAAAAAGACACATATTAGAGAGCATATAATATACAATTACATCTCATCAACGAGCCATAGTAATACCATTTTCTAAAATGATATCCAAGACATCAAATTTATGCCAATAATCTATAGCAGAAATAAGGAAATATAAAATATGGCATTATGCCCATGTTACAAGGAATAATCCATTGCATGAGGCAATGATACATGAATCATAAGGCACAAATTCAAGAGGCTAAGTAACAGGCTCAAATACAAGGAACATGACATAGTATAAATGTAAAGTAATGAAATATTTCATAAGGAATGAGCCAGTCAATAAACCTTATAAATTGATATTTTAAGAGGGGCATTTCTCATGGCTAGCAATTCATTTCAATTAAAAATGTAATTTAGTCATTTAACTAAGGGGGAAACACACACACATAAGGTGGTTAACAATTCAAGGAATTGGAAATCATCCATTTAGGTGGGAAAACCCAAAGGGGTAGTGAATGACAAGGATAGAAAACTATAATTGGTTTTTTTGATAAGTTATGGTCACATAAAATATAAACATCCCATAAAAATTAATTTATTGAACAAATTTAAAGCAGCATCGGAAGGTTTTGGGAATTAGAATAAAGGAGATTCATTTTAAAAGTTACAAACCAAGTTAAAAAGACCTAGACAACCTACAAACAAGTAGCTCGACTCCACTCATTTGTTTTTTTAAGCATGGATTGACCTAGAATGGGAGAAAATTAAGAAATCATCAAATTTCCTGAAAATTTATTGATAATAGTCATACATAGATATAGCAACATAGGATGGAAGAAACATGAAATAGAAGGGAGAGGATCAAGGAGCTTATCAAAATATTTTTGTTTCTTTAGATAGTGAGATAATAATAAGATAAACAAGGTTTGTCTTCCAGGACCTATATTGGAGGAATATGGAGATCACACATAAGAAGGGGGATCTAGTTTGTTGGAGTGTAATGGGAGCAAGGAGGCACCCAACATGGTTAGGCATACAATTTTTCTAAGAGAGCATGGTTTAGACACATGGTTCACCTAACATCATGACATATTCTTCTTCAAAGGGTCACCCCACATGGTTAGGCATACAATTTTTCTAATCATTAAAAAACTGTGTGAAACCTCTCTATCCCAAACAGTTATAGCACCGCATGACTGTGTGCTTGGGGTTGCATAGTTTCAAACAAACCGTGAAGCCCCCAGAACCTCATTATCTTCAATCGAATAGTTTTTCAATTCCTTGCATTTTGGGAATCACAGTTTCTATTACCTATGTCGTACAATCTTCCTCTTTAATTTTCTGGACTTCATTCCCAAAACGAGCCATGTACTCCCCTGAGACCACATTTACTTCATTATGAATTGTTATTATGGTCAAACAAATTAATTTAAACTGAAAATAAATGTTTTATACCATTAATAAAATATAGGAAATTATAATTTTTAGGTTAAGGTAATCACTGAAAACCATCTCTACTTCAATAAAATGGGTTACAAAATCACCATTCATGTGTTCGGAAAACTATCACCTCCTGAACTGATGTTATTCATTATTCTATTACCACCTCTCATGTTTGGGTGTGATGTTGGGTATTAAGAATTTATATGATATTTAAAACATAATTTTACCTCTTGAGACATTATATCATATATAAATTTTTAATTTCCATTCTATAGAGGATATGATAATGTCTCTCAAGTGTACGATGTACTACTGCTTTGTGAAGTCATGTGATTGGTTTTAATAAACACTTTCATGGAAGATAATAAGGATAAATTTAATTATTATTTTTTACATACATGACATAATTATGATATTCATTACATATTTATCTTTATGAAAACATAATATATCTTTTTTTTCTTATCTTTTAAATCACTGATAGATTATAACGTCATTCATGTACATGTGGAATACATCTTTCACAAAGTAATGAGACTATTTTTCATCACCACACCACATGGATGATATGTATAAATAAATTAAAATAAAATAATATTGTATTTATGATATTATGATAATTCCTTAAATATAATATATTACTTACCCCTTTTCCATAAGTTTTGTTGAAAAATTGAAAGGTTACTCATGTGTACGTACGACCTAACTTCTCCATGACCATGGCATACTTCATTTATGAAAACCAATTTCATGATTGTTCTTAAAATTATAAATGATTTAAAAATATGATAATTATTTCATAATTATTATTCTAAAAATAATGTTACCATGATCAATGTAAAAGTACCAAAACTAGAAAATCAAAATTTATACAAGAAACATAGTACTTATTAACTAGAATGTGACATCAACATCGAATTGTTATGAAATGGGTAATAAAAGGACATAATTGAATCAAATATTATATTATATATGTAAATTTTTGTTATATAATATATGTATAAGGAAATTATATTTATTATATAGGAGGTTCAAATGATTATGAATGAATTTGTGTCTTACGATAAATGATTTCCATATCACGTTAATATTTCTGTCAGACACATGCCATATTTACCACAAGTCACTTTCATTTAGTGTATATAATATCCATAAATGTCTTTTATTATAATTAAAATTATAATTTTTTATATTTATATATCCATTTTATGATCTCTCTTTTATGGGGTTTGTGGTTCAAAGGTTAACAAATTGGTAAGATATTTGTTATTTGAATTTATCTTATTTTAGACATATTATTATGTTATGCACCTACCTTATTGAACATGGTGTATATACAGTCCCTTTGACATGTAATGTCATTAATTTTTTTATCCTCATGATATTTTTAGTTTAATTTATTGAAATTACATTATGGACCTTAAGTTTCAATGTTACCATAGTGGTAATAAATATATATTACAATCTAATCATGTATTAGGATTATATATGATTATGATTCCAATTATAGAATATTATAATCCATCTCTCATGAAACTCATGACTTTTTTTATCCTCATGTTATATCATGAGAATACCTGTTTTCAATTCATTTTTCTCTCTTTATTTACTTAAGAGTTAAAAATAATTTTTTTATGAAAAAATCATCTTTTGAGTCAAAAATCTTTTTTCGACAAAACCATGTTTTCTAATAATGTTATTCAATGAAAATTAAATTCTTGTAGAAAATTATTTTGATAAATTATTTTTAATCTTTTTATAATTTTTTTATTTTTTTTAAATGGATCATCTGGTAATTTTCATAAACATTTCATGTTTTGTTTTTATAATAAATGTCTATGTAATCTTTGTGTATGGCATGAAGATAATTTTCTTCCATCATGGCCATTATTTTATTTGATTATTGTATTTTATTTTCTCAATTTTATTTTCAGAGGAATGGATTTTGAAAATGTTTTTGTTTCTTAAAAAGTGTTTTCAATGTGGAAATAAATTTATCACCAAGAAATACATTATATTATTTTTAGAGATTCCTTTACATGTTTTCAAGATTATTTTAAAAGTAAAGGATTTCAGAAATCTTTTAATTTTTTAATGTGATTTTCAATGAAAACTTATCATCCTTAAAAAAAATTTAAAAGTGATTTATATTTCAAAAAAAAATTCCATCTAATATGGAATTATTTAATGTAACTTATCATTTACATGGTATATTATGAAATGATATTGTTTTGATTTTTTCTCTAAGTGGTTTGTGATGACAATATTTTTATGAAACTCATTTCTATTCTACAGGTTTTACCGTGATGAAATTCTTATGAAACTCATCTCTTTTTCCCCAATATATGACTTGATGATATTATGAAATGATTTTAAAAGACGTATATTTTCTACAGGTTATAATATGATGAAATTTTTATGAAATATATAACTTTTACAAGAGAGTTGTTTTGATAAAATGAAGAATTGTTTAGGAAACCTATCTCTTTTTAGTGGTTAATGCTACGATTAAATGTTTTATGAAACCCATTTATTTTTTGGGTTAAGATGTTATGAATGTCTATGAATTTATGGAATATAAATGTATGGATTATGTGATAGGTGGGAATGGTATCTCTATCCAATGAAATATATAATTTGTAATGTTATATAATATAAAAGGATACATAGGAGGTTGTCCCAATCCCAAAATAGGTTACACGAGACGTTATCTCAAGAATTAAATAGGGTATAGATTAGGTTATCCATTTCCTGATAGAGGATACAAGGGAGGTTTTCCCAAGTGTTAATAAGGAACATGGACAGTTATCTCAGGCCTAACATTGTTACACCCCAAATGATACTTGGTTAAATGACTAAATGATATGACTCATGTCAACAAGTTGCACCTTCATTTTCGGGAGCCTGTCTGATTAGAACTCAACAGTTAAGCGTGTTTGGCCTGAAGTAGTGATCAGGATGGGTGACCTTCTGGGGTGTTTCCCAAGGTGTGTGCGAGTGAGGACAAAGTACACTAGAAAGGACATGTGTTGGCATGTGGGGATAATCATTAGGTAGATGACCCGTTCGGGCATGTGGGTGGACCCTAGGGTGGGCCCTAAGTGTCTGCGGGGCAACTGGTGGTACCTGGTAGGCCAGGACCTGATGGCCATGTTAAGGCGGGTTGTTTGTGCTATCATCGGGACCCGGTTGTCAGATTCGGTATCAGAGGTGGTACCCAACCTTAAGTGTGGTGCACTACCTGGGTTGATATGTAGGGCCCACAACAAGGGCGTTGTGCTCTAAAGGGGGGTGATTGTAACACCCCAAATGATATAGGGTTAAATGACTAAATGATATGACTCATATCAACAAGGCGCACCTTCCTTTTCAAGAGCCTGTCTGGTTAGAACTCCACAGTTAAGCGTGCTTGGCCTGGAGTAGTGATCAGGATGGGTGACCTTCTGGGAAGTTTCACAGGGTGTGTATGAGTGAGGACAAAGTACATTATAAAGGACATGTGTTGGCATGTGGGGATAATCATTAGTCATATGACTCGTTCGGGCATGTGGGTGGACCCTGGGGTGGACCCTGGGGTGGGCCCCACATGTCTACGGGGCAACTTGTAGTACCTGGTAGGCCAGGACCTGATGGTCATGTTAAGGCGGGGTGTTTGTGCTGTCATCGGGACCTGGTTGTCACAAACATGCTATGAAGTTCTTGGTCTGTAGCCTTGACATAATATTTTCTATACTTATGTGTATGGAAAAAATATATGTCCCCTGGGGTGGGCCTCACACGTTTGCGGGGCAGCTGGTGGTAGCTGGTAGGCCCGGACCTGATGGCCATGTTAAGGCTGGGTGCTTGTGCTGTCATCGGGACCCGGTTGTCACAAACATGCTATGAAGGTCTTGGTCTATAGCGTTGACATAATATTTTCTATACATATGTGTATGAAAAAAATTTATTCCTAATGTGAATTTTAGGATATAATGGATCATGTTCTTTGATTTTTTATGATTCATGTTAAGGCGGGGTGTTTGTGCTGTCATCGGGACCCAGTTGTCACAAACATGCTATGAAGGTCTTGGTCTGTATCCTTGACATAATATTTTCTATACTTATGTGTATGCAAAAAATTTATGTCCCCTGGGGTGGGCCTCACGTTTCTGCGGGGAAACTGGTGGTACCTGGTAGGCCAGGACCGGACGGCCATGTTAAGGTTGGGTGCTTGTGCTGTCATCGGGACCCAGTTGTCACAAACATGCTATGAAGGTCTTGGTCTGTAGCGTTGACATAATATTTTATATACTTATGTGTATGCAAAAAAATTATTCCTTATGTCAATTTTAGGATATAATGGATCATGTTATTTGATTTTTTTATGATTCATGTTTTATGATCTACAAATTTTTATTCCATGACTCAAGATTAAGGTCTTTAATATGCAGTTTATGGCTTTTAAATGTTTTTCTCATGTTCTCAAACCATTATGATTGTTTTATGTTTACATATTTCCCTTTTTTATCCTTACTGGGCACTTGAGATCACCCTTTATTAGGTTTCCTTTCCCCCAGATATGATGAAATTTTTATTGTAGGGTAGGCTTGTGAATAGTAATAAATTGTGAGATCTTTATGGGATAATTTGAATATCATTCAACAAATTTTATGATTGTGTACATAGTCTCTAATAACATAAAAAAATTATGGTCCTAAAGAGTGTATTGAGTAATGTATTTAATATTAATATAAAAATATTTAATATCTATGTATAAAAATCATTGGACTCTATACAGAACTGGTGCACTAATTTCTTTTGAGTTTTTTTATATTATTTTTTTCCTTTGATGGTATAATTTTTGAACCTTACTAATTTATAGGATGTTCATTATTCTCTTCCTATGATGTCTGTTATGATTTCATCTATATAAATTGAGTAAAACACTTTTTAATAAAGGATCATTTTATTATAAAATATTTTAATATTATTTGGATGATAGAGTACTTACTAAAGTGGGTAATATGTTGATATAAATGGTGGGTTTCATAGATTTATTTTCTTTCGGAAGTTTTGTACAAAGGATAAGGAGGTTTTTGGTTTTGTGATTGTTGAGGTTGAAAGGGTTTTGTAAATAGAAATTTTGAAGAGATGGCCCTTGTGACAGGTAAGATAATGAAGTTTTTTTTGGGTTGCTTTTTGGATTTTTTAGATTTCTTTTGTGTGTTTAGTAATTGTAGTCTTTTAGGTGTAATGATGTCCCCAAGGGGTATATTTCTAGATTATATTACAGACACTTAACCTTTCATTCCGGATTTATTTTGATTCTCTTAGGTGAGAATAATTTGAGAGGCATCAAATGTAATATATTGTGCCTTCTTAACTTAATAATTTGTTAATTTGAGAGTTATAGGTATTTAGATGAAGCTTGATGGGGGTATTGAAAATTATAGAGATATAATTTTATAGTGGTAGGTGTTCAACGATATGAATATCTAATCTAATCATGACAGGTTGATTCAAAGCTAAAAGTCTATTGATTCATCGAATGGAGTTCTGATCGAGAGTAATGTACTTAAGTGACTTGTGACATGAAATAATAATTCAAGACATGAACTAATTTTAGGACAAGGTGACATGAACAACGGTGAATGTTCCTCATATATATTTTTTTAGTAATTTATGGCCCAAATTTATTTCATGGCTTAAATTGGTGTGTCTCGATTAAACTCACAACATGACTCTATTTTTCACAACATGAATGTTTCGAGCTACAACATGTTTATAAATATTATATCTCACCAAATTTATTTTACTTCTACACATTTTTAAGTGAACCCTATGTGATTTTTAGAGACATTCTAACCATCCCTTCACAACTTTGGTCCTTAGATTCCTAATTTTTCATATTTATCAATACGAGAAAAGTAAGCTCTCTGGTCTTCCTCATTTTCTTAGATTTCACTATGTAATATCATAGTCGTGATATTTTTAGGGTTTAAGGAGTTCTTATGGATAATTTTATTATAATCCCATGGTGTATTTCAGGTTGATTCATCATTTCATTGTGCATTTGAGTTTTTATATTTGTTTCTCCTTCTCTATGTTCTCCATTGAAATTAGGGAATCTTATTTAACTTCAATGATCCCCTTTTAGTACTTATTTTATGTGCATGTGTTGGGATTTGATGCTTTTTATTTCCATTGTTTATATAGTAAAATCCAAATTAAAAAGTATAATAAATTCTATTAATCAAAAAATGAAGGTAATTTGTTGAAATCACATGTTTTATTTCTCTAATGTAATTGCTGATGAGATTTACCATTCTTTTTTCCAGTGCTAAAAATTACGAATATTGAGAGTCTTGATTGCATTATATTTTTTTATTGTGGAATCTTTTTTTATGGATTTTTCATATCAATCTATATAAAAAGAAATAAATTTATATTTTTCTAATGAATTGGTTTCCCATGGAAATATAGAATTTACATGCATATACTCAAGCTAAGTGATGAAGTAATGTAATATAACCCCTTGGACCTAAATTTTGGTAAATATGGAATCAAAAATTTATTTAGTTTTGTGTTTTTTAATATCAGGTTGTGTTGTGTGATGTGGGAAGTAATGCGGTGATGGTGGTTTGGAATAGGATGTGGTGAAGGCTGATTTATGGTGGTTGTTACATGTAGTGGTTGAGATGTGTGGGTGTTGTGACATATAGTGGTTATAGTGTGTCTTTGTACTAATGTGATGGATGGGTTATGGAAAGATATCTTGGTATACATTGTGTTGTTGTGGTGGTGCATGTGAGATGGGTATGATGTTATGTGCTGTGGTTGTGTTCATTTTTTGTTATCCCTAGAATAAATCATAACATTGAGAAACAAAAATAAATTTTTTGGTAGATGAATAATAATATGCCAGAATTGATTTAAGATAAATGGATTAAATGATTTGAATGATAAATGAATGGGATGGGTAAATGTGAATGGATTTCTTAGTAAATGGTAGTTAGTGGAAACTCATTAATTCTAGAAAATGGTGGAACCTAAATTTTAAAGTGGAATAATGTGGATATGTATGGTTTTTGTGTAGTGTGATGCATTTAGTGGTGTTAGAGATTTTGACAGATGTTGTATTGTGCAGTGGTGTTCATGTGAAGTATACTAGTACATATATTTTTAACCAATAGATTGGGTATTTTGTGATATCTATCTATTTTATAATATATGTTATTTACATTAATTCAACACTCGAGTTGGATAACCTTACCAATTCCTAAATGTTTTGGGTTATGGGTGTTTCCCCCCAACATCCATGTTTGTGTTGATATGAATATTTAGCTTCTCACTTTCCCCACTCTTGCTTTTGTAGTAAGGATATGGGTTGGTGATCCAAATTAATTAGTAATGATACAGGTTTTTGTTTTCAATTACCCACTGATGATATGGGTTGGAGATAAATATTACCCAGTGGTGATGAGGATGTTATTTGTGGTGGGTTTATGTATTGTCGTAGGAGGGAACAAGGTGGATGTACTAAAAATTTAGTATACCCTACAACCCTAGTAATGTGATAAGGTCGGGATGTGATGATGACTAATGTTATTAATATATACTAGACCCTATGGGAGGTTTCAATATGAATGGATCCATCCCAACCCACATTAGAGATGTTTGGTTATGTGAAGGTATTTTTTTGTAAATGATGGGAGCATATGACATTTGACATTAGGGAGTGAGAGAGGAAAATCTAGGGGGAAGTGGTTTTGGGAACCACTTCATAAATTCATTGATAATATGTTACTATATTGGATGTGTGACTTGGTGGGAATGAAAAAAGTTAGGTTGGGATTAGTTATTTGAAATGTTATGGTTATTTTAAATTATTTTGTATTTTCATTTGCACATTTGAATATTGTTTTGACATGTGCACTATAGACCATGGGTATGAACCTTTAGAGTATACATGTTATGACCACCCTACATATAATAAACTAATATTCAGGTTTCTAGGAAGTCCATAAGGACTGAGATTGGCATTACTAGCTTGGGTTTTCGAGCTACTTTCGAGTCACTACAATAGGAATTGTCATTGGTATTTACATAGAGACTTTTATTTGTATCCTTTAAAAAAATTCAGTCATTAGGGGATGGTTTTTGTTTACTTTTATATAGTGTGATGGAGTTTCTTGGTCAGTGGTTTGTCCTATCTTTGGGTATTATATTATTATATAGGGTAATTTCTTCCATGTGCAAGATTTGTATATCCTCAGTGTTTGTATCTAAACTAGTGCTTACTAGATGCATGGATCAGGGGTTATTATCGCTCTTCATTAATCGTTTCACCTATAGGGATTCCTCTAGATGGAGGGGTTTATTAGAAAATGTATCATATTGTATGATATGGGATAATCGTATAATATGTTGGCATCAATTAACATTTTTTTTGAAAAATAGAGAATTATATAGTAAAAATGATATAAAACATATCAGAATCCACATTAGCTAGTGATATAGGACAATATCACATAATTTATAATGGTTGTTGTAAATTGTGATATATATTTTTAATTGTACCAAGGACTATGATTCAGGGTATATCATAAAATATGATATATAAGAAAAATTTTGATTTTTCTATTTTTCAATTAAGAATTGAATTAAATAATTTTTTAATTGTTGATAAATTATAGAATTAAAATATTTTGGGATAGATATTTAATTTATAAAGTGTTTATAAATTAATTATTTATAAAAAAATATAATTAATTATCTAATTTTTTTGAAAGATTTAATAAATAAATATATTTAATGTTAATTACAAAAATTAAAACATTTAATCCATATGGAATGACAAATAATAAAGATATAAAACTTTTATATTAAAATTATAAAGTAATTCATAATGTGAATATATGTTTAAAAAATAAGGAAAAACATAACTAACTTTATATTTTTTATGAATTGTTCATATATATTAATTTGAAATTTTCTAATTAAAGGCATTATTTGATAAATTATTTTATCCATTTTAAAATGATTTTTCATAATTGATATGAGTTGGGATCACATAATATCAAATACGGGATATTTTGATTATGTATTATGTTTACATACTATATAGACTATTCATATGAAATATAAAGTGTTTGTATTTCAATTAAATCTCATATATTTAAATAAATTTTATATATAATTTTAGTATGTATTTAATTTTTGAAATAAATATAAAGTGTTTATATTTATTTAATTATGAAATTTCAATAATTATTGGATAAATTATAATTTGTGGAAAATTTCTTATTCATAGATTTTCATCTCATGTGTAATTTTATTAAATATTCATTCATTTCATATTATTCCGTATTTTTTTCGTAGATATAAACTATTTATATTATAAAATTTTGAATTATTTAGTTTAAATGTGTTTAAACTACATCTTTAAATAAGTATACCAATATTTTAGGAGTTACATTCTAGGTAGGATAATTGATTTAGTCTTCTTCTATCTTGAAATTAGTTTGTTTCTTGAGTTATGTGATTAATTTCAAATGTTATTTGTAGTTTATATATTTTTTGTGTCAAAATTATAATGGGACTAAGGTCTCTCAAGAGTAATGATCCATAGATAGTGGTACTTTGGGTTGAACTAATCATTGACTATGGAGCATAGGCTCTATATAAAATGTGTTAGTTGGCTACCTATCACACCATGCTTACTTCTATAGGGATATTTGATTTCATATGATTATAATTCTTTACATGAAAGGGTATCATATACCTTATGCATGGGATGAATTAGGATATGGGTAAATATATTTTTATATTAGTTTTTATTATTAACAGACTTTATGAGTTGTGTAAACAGGTACATGTAAATATGGATTAAAAATATTGATTTATAGGAAGGAATAAGTATAACAAACTAAATCATTAGAATCGTGAATACCTATAAAGGGAGTAAATGAGATAATATGATTAGATAATAAAAACCCATTAAAAATATGTAGTTTCATAATCCTTTTAAAGAAACATATGTCTCGATCTTGATCATCCAACCAAGTTAGTAATTTGTAATCTAAATACCCCTAGATTATCTTGTATAGTTAAATAATGTTATGGGTTACTCTAATAGGATTAAGTTCCCATAGGTGTAATGATATTTTGAATACACTTAGTTTGGATGTATATTAGAGTAATAGTGTTGGTCTCATTCATATGATAGATTGGGAAAGAACTTTTCTACTCAACTATCCAAGATTTATATTATATATGATTGGCATGATGGCCAGCCTAAATAGATTAGTTGTTAGAGTAATTACAAATAATAATCATTAACATGTGAAATATTATTCTTTTTCACTAATGGGTATGTTCTAAATTAAAATTGATCGTCATTTTAGTTGTAGTACCTTACTTGAAAACTATATTAAATGAATGTAAAATATAAAAATCATATGTTAAAAACATATGTTTATATAAAATTAAACAATAATCATCAAACACGTCATTTAGATAAATCATATAGAAGGGGGTCTTAATGAAATAATCATCTTAGAATGATATTAAAAACCATGATTTTTTCTTATGTAATAATAAAATTTCTATATGTTAGAGAAACCCATTCCTAAAGAAAAAACTAATGAATACATTCAAAAAAATATTTTTTCTTATGATAATAATTTTAAAAACTTAACATGGTTCTAATAAATATGATAGAAAACCAAAAAAGGATCTATATAGAACAATCTTGGCATAAAAGGTGTAATGTTTCAATGTAATTATTTATTTAAAAAATATATAATGGAACATTATAATCTTCCCTTATACAAAATATGATTGGGTACATTAATGAAATAAAGAGGTAATAGGCTTCTTTAAGGATTTATCTAGCTATGGACATCATTCTATAATCATTATTACTAAATATCTTACAATTTATTATAAACTAAAATATAAATGTGATGATTAAATGTTTACTCAATAACCTCAATATATTTAGGATATCTAATAATGATATGGGAGGTCCATGATCAAGTGTTATATTGATAATAATAGAGGGTGAAATTTCAAAACATAAGAAAAATAAAATTGATTGGAAATGCCAGTTTTGTATCTTTCAATTATAACTCAATTTTATTTAAACCTCATGGAGGATTAGAAAAGAATATGACATGATTATATTTTGGAAATTATGGTAACTTGAGTAGTAATTATAAACAACATGAAGGGTTTCAAGAAACTATTTGGGGATTCCATGTAGTATATTAATGTTATAGAGTTTAATACATAGATTTTAAAGAGTATATAATATAATTTTTACATTAAAAATTATTATGAAAATGTAAAAGAGTAAAAAATTACTGAGGAATTTATGGTTAAATATTTAAGTATGAATTAAAATTGTCTGTTGGGATTTGTAACATAAAGGGTTTGGATATTATAGTTTATTTCAATGTCTGGATGAATTTAGAATAAAGGATATGTAGGTTTTTCTTATTTATCTTATTTCATAAGGGAATTTATTTATAACCAAATAGTGGTTAGGAATAAAATTAGATTATAATTTGATACAAAATATATATGATTAAATTGCTTTTAGGACACTTTTTATAATAATATATGAAAAAATTAATTTTTATCAAGGATAAACATATTTTTCCCATGATATTTGATAAAGTAAGAGAGAAGGAGTTATTTACACCTTCTAGGGGAATATTTTAAAATCATATTCCTCTAATAATTCTCTCATATCATATGATAACATATAATATGTTCATCTTAACAATTAATTTGTTAAATATTCTCACTAAAGTAAAGTAGTGTTATTTCATAACATAAAGAAGTTTGTGATTCTTAAAAATATGTTTTTGATAAAATATATTCTATAAGAAGCTTATGTGATTATTTTTTGAGTTAAAGAAGTTAAATTTATAATAGATAAAATATTAAACAAGTAAAAGTTAATCTGAAATTCAATTTATATCTAAAATATTTTATGAAATGTTGACAAACGTGTCATCAGTTGAGGTTTAACCAATATGGGATCTTTCATCTTATATAATAAGTTTTTCATGTGTTACCCCTATTGGGATAGTTTAAAGGTTAGTATAAGAATACCTAGATAAGTGACCTATGATGTTATTATCTATTAGATGATGGGATTGTGATATTCTCATCTATATGTATTAATTAAATGGGATGTATTAATTCATATGGCCATTCTATAATTATAGAATCAAGAACATATGAGTGGTTATATGGATTCTTCATTCTTTGTGTATTATTGTTACTCAATTTCTTGGAAAAAGGGATTACTTGATTATCATATTTCATATAATACAACTTATGTAAGTTGATGTGATGATATATGTGGATGATGGTGAACAAATCAGATAACTTTATAGATTTGATTAGAACTGATACTTTAATAATGGATGTTCTTTGCTTATATTTATATATTAGATAATTAATAAATTTTATCAATGTTAAAAAGTCTTATAGGGTTACACCTTATGGTTGACTTAATGGTGATTATGTTTTACATAAGATAGATATTTTTTATAAAAGTTTTATATGGTTTATCCAAAATTAATCTTTGATGGTTATTCCCACATTATTACATAATATGTTATATGTGGTGAGATCGATGATATATTTTCAAAAATGTTTCAAAAATATGAAAATTCTTATTTGAATATGATTTCAAAGGTTATTTCATATGATATTATATAAGGTTAAATAACAAAAACGTCTATGGAATTTAGTGTGGGTGGTTGGTTATATTGGATTTATTTTCTAAGGCCCAATGTATATATGAAATATATTAACCTATATCATATTATACAATATAGAAATATAGTATGGTATAATATTAATGAATCCAGGGCACATCATAAGACATGATATACTGATATCACACCAATACCTTATTCCATATCATATTCTATGATGTGTTTATTTTTCAAGTATGGTGATATATGAGTGTTAATTGTATTGTATGGCTAATAGTGTTCATGGGATATTAAGTGTTAATAATTGGGTTACTTTCATGTAATTATATCCTTGTTATTAATGTTTGATATGATGAAACATAGAGGTTAATTGAAGGTATAAATTTAAGTGATAAATGAATACATTAAACTAAGGGTTATTAAGAGTTTTCTACTAGGGAATTACTCAGACATTTTGTAATGTTCACATAATGAATGAAAAATTGGGGAGAGTTTTCAAAGACTATATAAAGTAGTATGAGGTCAGGAAAATGTTATCTCTTTTGTGTGCATCATTTATGAATTCTACTTATCCCAAGAACTATTTTCCTTCTTCCTTTAGTTTGAGAGGTACTAGAACATCATGGTTTAAAGGATGATCATACCGAGGTGTTGGTTCTATGTGATCCTCATCAAGATCATGTGATTGAAAAAGGTGGCTTAGTCATCATCAGGAACCAAGGTATATCTTAATTTTATACATTCCATGGTTTCAGTTTCAATTTGTTGGATATTATTGGATATAGTTTTCTTTTTCTTATATTGAATTAGTAATTGTTATTCAATCCTAAGAAATCATTCTAGTGTTATATTGAGTTGGAGGTAGGAATGGTTTTGTGAAATAATTGAATGTAATATTGATATTTCGACATGTTTGGTTACTAATTTTATAAAAACCATTTTATATATTTTATAATTTATATGTGATATTTTATTATATTAATTGACATACATGGGGAATTTTTTCATAAAATACATATGATATACATGGTTTTCCCATAGATTGGGTGAATGTAATGTTATCAGGGAAATCCTAGTATATTCTTATACTCACCCCTATATGTGAATCTATTTTCACATGTAGATGATGTTTAGATATAGTTTTAGACTTTTTAGAATTTTATTTTACTAGGTTGGATGGAGTATAAAAATTCTACACATGAACATTGTTGGAGGATGTTTCAGCTATTGTATTTTGGGTTATTAGTATAATTACTGATTTATTCAATTTTATTTACTTTTGTTGAAGTTGTATATATTTTTATATACACATTAAACTCATGTATATGTTATGTACCATTGTAAAATGATATATTTTTTGGGTGTGTTGGGTGGATACATCATTTCCCACAATACCTATTAGAATTTTAGATTATTATCCAGACTTTTCCAGTTAGGGGACAAAACTAAGTACTGAGTAACATTCTGATTTTGTTAGGGGCTTTCATTCATGTTGTTGATTAAAGTTATGATTTTATAGTCCGTTTATTCTCTTAGGTCATTGATCAATACATTAAAAAAATAAAACTAATTGTTGATAGATTATACTGATGAAAAAACTCAATATTTCATAATTATTAAAAATTGTCCTGATTCATTTCTGTACGATTTTTAATTAAAATTATGGTGTTTCAATTTAAAAAAACTAAATACCTAAAAAATTATTGAAAATATAAATTTCAACATATGTGACTAAAAAATCATATATAATCTCAAAAAATTTATATATTTATAAAAACTATATTTCTTAAGATTTAAAAAGAATTAAAAAAAGAATTAAAAAGTTAATGAAAGTTATATAAAATGTAATATATTTATTTAATTTTAAAAAAACTAAATATTTATATATATACTAAATATTATTTAAAAATAATAAAATATAAAAACAATAATTCCATATGTTTCATTATATAATCAATATACATGTTTTAAAAAAAATAGTTACCATTTAACACACTAAACATATTTTTTATATTAAAAAAACTAAATATATTAACATTTTATAAAATAAGTAAATCATTTTTAAAATAAAAAATATATAAAAATTTAATAGAACATATGTTTCATTGTTTAAAATAAATAAAACAAATTGTAAAAACATAGTAAATGATGTTTAAAACATAAACCATATATTTTATATTAAAAAATTGATTATGGGTGTGTTACGAATGATAATGGGAACACTATAAGAAAATCACTTTTTTATTGGTTATTTCTGACAAAAATATATTGTGAATAGAATTTTATGGAAAAGAGATTCCGGAATAATATTATTTGTAACATACTTTTGTAGTTAACCTCATCGAGATACTATTTTTAATGGATTGTTTATCTATCACAATAAATATATTGTCATTTCATTTTTTTCTAGAATACTATTTCTATCACAAATACATAGTTATGATAGGATCATGATTCTAACCCTAAGCTGCATGCATGTTACTGTATACTCCATCATCTCCTCATGTTATTACTCTTGTGATCATCGTTTCCATTTTAAAACTATCACTGCTCTTCCAACTTTCATCACTTCTCTTCCTACTCTCAGTTCAATCTCTATATAACCTCATCCTAAACTCACATCCTCACATCATACTCTATATTATTAAATGATACTGGAGATGAAATTTCTCCCTTTTATTCATACGACTTCGTCGCTCTAGTTCTATAGTGACTAGTTGGGGAAGATTTTGAACATTTACCTATCACTCAGCCTGTCTAAATATCACTCATCATTTCTCGTGTTATGGCATAGACCTCTCTGGTCCAGTTCTTTGTATAAATCTGGTTTGATGATTTTTGGGAGGTCAAGGTAACTTATTTCTAACACATTGAAAAATTTATAGTTCTATGAAAAGTGTTTCCTATTCTATGAATAGTTTCATTGGTGAGACATATGTGAACTATGTCATCAGTGAGAAAGATGTGAATGGTGTCATCAGTGAGATAGATTTGAATAGTTTCATCAGTGAGACAGATGTGAATAGTTTCATTAGTGAGATAAATGTGGATTGTGTCATTGGTGAGATATATGTGCATAGTTTCCTCAGTAAAACAGATGTGCATTGTTTCATCAGTGAGACATAAGTGAATAATGTCATCGATGAGATAGATTCAAAGAGTGCCATCAGTGAGATATATGTGAATACTATCATCTATGAGTCGTATTGTTGAGTCACCTGTCGGTAGGTCATATGTTGGTAGGGTATCTCTCTATAGGTCATATATTGGTAGGTCCTCTGTTGGTAGGTCGTTTGTTGGTCGGACATCTATCTATAGTTTATCTATCGATATTTCCTCTATTAATATATTATCTCTCGATAGGTCATTTATCGGTAGGTCATCTATCAAGAGGTCATTTGTCGAGAAGGTTATCTTTGGTAGGTGCTACGGTGTTTTCCTATCAATCGGTGAATACTTCTTTTATCGTCCTACAGTTTCGCCAGTTTAACATTATCTTTGTTGTAAAATTAATTAGAAGCCTTCCTTTAAGGGATTTACTGATAAAACAAATCCTAGAACTCCTATAGAAATTTTCCTAAGTGACAGGGTACCTTTACATGGTCAAATTGGGTACTCTTAACATATCTGCTTTTAATAGAAAATATAAATCATATCAAAACTGTTGCTCTATATAAATTTTCAAATTGGTTGAGATACCGTTATCCATTGTCCTTCCTTCTCCTTTATCTTGGTTTGAGGCTCCCTGAACCTTTGTTCTTGAGGAGTCGTCTGATTGTGTTATCCTTGGATTGTTTCCCCTTAGAGTTTTTTCTACTGCATGTGCACCCCCTTTCTTAGTGAAACCAGGAAGTGTTGATCCATGTTTGATATAAGGTATGTTATAACTCTCTTATTCTAGGTTCATAGATATGTTTCCTCACATTCTATTTTCCATGTTACAGCATGTGATCTCTGTGTTTATAATGTACTTTTCTTGGGTGTTGGTTGAACCATTTGTTTCGCGACATCCTTTGGTGGATGCAGTCCTTGTGGGAGAGGTCATCGTGATCCGTTGGGTTGGTTATTCTTGTTCAAAGAAAATCAGAAACAATTTAAGGTATGGGATTCATGGATACTCTATTTTTATTTACTTTCAATTTTAGGTTTATCATGGTTTCTCCCCTATATCAAAATGGAATTTTAATAATAAATATTCTAACCGGATTAAAGAATTTTTATTAATTGCTTATCGATGTTATTGCTTCTTTATTTGATAGATAGTGTGATATCTATAATTTTTCTTATTCAGAATGTCATTCATGATAGAAATTGGTAAATAACATAAATACAGTATTGATTATAAATTAATTGTCCAAGGAAAAAGAGGCATGTTTAATGATTTTGGTAGTTTTTGTAGTCCTTGGTGATAATTAAACGGATGTAGTTATGCATTTTCAATTGAATCCATTAATTAAAGATGGAATAAAGAGATGGTTTTCCGATAAATATAATTCATTGTAGGGTTATCATTTAATCTCTTTATATAAAGGGAATTCACCTTATTCGTTGGATCAATGAGTGTTTGTTGTGTGTTAAGGTTAAATACCTTATTTAGTGATAAGAGCATGATTACAATGTTGTTTGTTTCCTGCTTCTTGTATTGTGGTGTGAGCCTGGGATGGATAAGCCTTGAGGATTGTTGTCATATGTGGTTTTGGGAAAGCCTAGTGGTGATGTTAGAAGTTGACACTTAGAGTGGTGAGATGCATCTATTTATGTATGTGGGTGTTGAGGAGGACATCGGGGATGATGGAACAGGTTTAAGCTCATCTTACCCATTAATATAAAAGAGTGTGTTGTTGAATGTGATGTTTATTTATCTAATTTAATTTCCCCACTTCCTGAGGCTGATGTTCTTTCTTACCCTTATTCCAAAAGAGGTGAAGACATGCGGGGTATTCAATGTTATTTATGGGTTTAGCTTCTCAAGGATTGATGGGTCGGCGCTCGTGCAATAGGTGGAAATAATCAATGGGTAGTTCATCTACTCACTGTGTTTCTCCCCATGTGTTTGGAATGTTAGAATTATTTTCTGGAATACATAAAATCATAGAAAAGTCATAATTTAATAAATAAATGATGTTAACCAATGGGGTTGGAGCTTGCTAGGATGCAATGTTGAGGTTTTAATTTAAAACCAATATGGTCTCAGTTTGGTTATTACTGGGGGCATGAAAATTTGTTGTGATCCTAATGAAATGTAATTTGGAATTCATAATGGTTAATTAATGGTTAATTAATTCATTAACATAAAGTGAAACTGATAAAAATTTAAAACATAACTTAATTTATCTTTTTAAATGGTTGTTTGCTTATAGGATATCTAGTCTTAGTAGTCGCAGCCAAGAATCTGAGAGAAGTTATCTATAGTTCAGCCTAAGAATAGGTTATTCCCATAGTGTGGTTGTGAGCTATATTATATTCTATACTTGTAGTGTTTCTATATGCTACTATACCCTTTTGGTTATGAAAAATAACACCCTTGGGGATGTTATCCCCAATATCCTGGTGGAAGGATGGATGGTTGACTACCCCCATTGGTCGCTCTCCCTTCCCTTGGTAGTTACTTGTGATGGCATGCATGGTGGTTATTTTTCCCCATATATGTGGGTAGATTTATGTAATGGATTGTGGTTATTTCACACACATGTATTCTGGATGTAGTTTCCTAAGCACTAATATAGGTATAACATGTATAGGCTTTGATGGCTTGAGCATACTTACAAAGTGTATGGGTTGTAATAACTTGAGGTATATTACCTGACATATGATACATGTTATGGGAGTTATGGTGGCCCCCAAAAAATATCTAGTTACTTGGGTTACATGGATGTGGTTGTTGTGTTTCCTGAGGTGCATGTTGTGTTGATGTGTCTAAGTGACTACATGGAAGGCTTTTTGAAGAGAGATTCTCAGGACGTGCAATATTGGGGAAAGAGATAAACTAGTGGTGAAGTAGTAATGAGGTTATATTAATATTCAATATTATATTATATACTCTTGTATGTGATACTTAGTGAGGGTATCCATGGGGTGTCTAGTAACAAATTATACATGTTTAGGTGATGAGTTAGTTTCACTTCTTGTTCATTGTGCTATAGAATGTTTTCATTACATTTTCATGAGAGGATCCATGGAGGATCCTACTGAGTATACTTTTATACTCAACCTACATATATTTAAACATTTTTTAGGTCACATAGAAAAGGTTGGAGATCAGGCTGGTTACATCTATATTTGGGGTTCTGCAAGAGTTGTTTGAGTTTTGTGCTCACTGTCATTTTACTTTCTTTTAGTACTTATAGTTTTTTCCTTTTAGTTGTAGAAATTTTTTATGACATTTTATATGTGCACATGGGATTTATTTTTTGTTTTAGTCTAAGTAGATGTTGGTTTGTGTATGTATTTTCACTTTATTTTTCATGTGTTCTCTTAGAGGGTAATGCCTCCCATCAGTGTGTTTACTATACCCTCAGGGATATTTTCCCACCTAGGACCTACTGGATGTGGGACTTATGGGGTAATTATCTATCTTCTTACATTTCTATCATAGTAGTGGGTCCTCACAGAGAGGTATTAGATTTAGTTTGAGGGATATGATGGATTTTGGAGTTATGAATAGGTGAGGTGTCATAGTTTGGTAGGGGAACAATGTCATATATATTTAGAAAGCATTGTAAACATGGGAGACTAGATGAGACCTGAGAAGTTAGGGGCCCTATGATATGATTCATGGACCTTTAATTTTACAGTGGCTAATAAATGATGTGATGCTAGTTTCAGGGTATAGACCTAAGAAATAATCATGCATCATTCTTCTTTTCACCTCTGTTTGAATGGGTAGACCTTGGGATAGGTTAACCTAAAATTAATAAAAGAAAACAATTAATTATTGTTATTTCTTCTGTATTCTAGGTTTAAGAGTTCTAACTTTTTTTTCTGTAAGTATTACTCAATTTCAACATCCCTGTTAAGTTTGTGCAGAATACGTTCAGTAGGTTGTTCCATCCAATGGCCGCAGAGTAAAGGTGGACGATGATGACACATAGAGGATTAAATATCGAGAGTTCCACAGCCAGAGTATAAAAAATTATAAGGGGTCCATTTTATATGTAGTAATAGAATACTGGTTAGAGGAGGTTGATATATATTTCAGTTTGATCAATGCTTGGAAAGAGCATTGTGTGTCATCGGTTGTGACTATGAGTGAGGTGGTGGAAGTTCTTGTTCTTTAGAGATCATGAGGAGTCAGCAGTATCATGGGATGAGTTCTTAGACTAGTTTAGAGTGAAGTGTTATTCTTCAACCACAAAGTCATCCAATCATCAAGAGTTTTTTACCATTTGATAGTGGATATCTAGTGTGTGAGTGTTTGGAATATGATTTTGAAACCTTTTGTGATATGATTTGGACCTATTTCTAGATGAGAAGGTTAGGGTGAGGCATTTCGAGGAGGATTTTCATCTCGAGATCTAGTAGCAGGTCACCCTGTTTATGCTAAAGATATATCTTGAGGTGTTGGAGATTTCAAAGGCCATAAAGATGATATTAGATAGAACTTGATCATCATGAGAGGGGATTCATCAGGATTCCTCATGAAGCAGAGTTGTGGTCCAATATTCTTGGTTATTAGGGAAGAAGAGTTTCCCTTCATCCAGGGGTAGGTCCCAACCCTTAGTATCTCATTTTTATGCGGGAAGTAGCTCTCAGACATATGCTAAGGGATAAAGTTTTTTTTTCTTGTGGCGGTTGAGGTCATTCATAGTGATAGTGACCAGCCTTTCATAGGGATTAGCATTTTCCCAAGTGTTCTACTTCAAGTTCCTCCATTGAGGTAGTTTCAACCGAGGTGGTAGTAGTACTTTACACCATCATTGAATCAGTAGAGAGCATATAGGGTAGGTAAAGGAAAACCCTAGGATACTCCCCCTCCTTAGTGAGTAGAGTGTGGTTGTAGTGATTATTTTCATCATGGACAGAGAGGTTGTGGAGAAATTTTTGGTCAACTTCATGCTTTAGTGTTTCCAACACCAGGTGATCCAGATGTCATTCAAGGTACCATTTTCATGTTTTCTATTGGGTTTTATGCCCTGTTTTATTTATAAGTGAATAAATCCTTCATAATACCTACACTTTTCCATGCCTTGGTACTTGAGGTTCATAGGCTTCTAGTGACCTTGTCATCAACTATGATAGTTGGAGGTTGAGCTAACTTTTTTGATGTATGTGGGGAATGTAATCTAGGGTTGGGGTAGTGCAACTCTTGGGTATATTTCCTATGTTTACGAATATAGTCATATTATTTCATACTTGGCATGGATTGTTTTTATTAGGTTCAGCAGATCGTGGATTACATTTAAAGGCCACTGGTGTTCTTCGATGCTGATAGAGATCGAATAGTTTTTGTTGGTGAGCGAGACCCTCAGATGGGTTAGATGTGTGTTCCTTCCTTGTCATCCTTGAGGGCTGAGAAAATTCTATGAACATCGATGGTTGAGGAGTTTGTGTTTCCTATTTTTTTGGAGGAGTACCATGATGTATTACCAGAAGAGGTTGTAGCATTACTACCTCAATGAGAGATCGAGTTCAGGATCTAGCTACAACCAAGCGTGTCTCCTATCTCAATTTCTCTATATAGGATAGCCCCTTCTGAGTTGTGATAGCTGCATATATAGCATGATGGTCTATTTTACTTTAGTTTTTTTAATCTGAATATGTCATCGTGGGGTGAATCAGTTTTTTATGATGAAGGCGGTTGGAAGATTGCGATTTTGTATCCATTATGGTCGGTTGAACTGGGTGACAGTGAGGAATCGCTATCCTCCTCCACAGATTGATTATTTATTCAATCAACTGAACGGTGAAACTTAGTTCTTGAAGATCTAATTGTGCTCAATATATCATTATATGCATGTAATGGATGATAATATCCCAAATACATCTTTATGTAGTCATTATGGGCATTACGAGTTTTTTGTGATGCCATCAGGTGTGATGAATGCTCCAGTTGTGTTCATGGGGTTGATCAATACTGTATTCTATGAGTTCCAAGATATGTTCATGGTGGTCTTCATTGATGACATCCTTATTTACTCTTCATCTAAGGAGGAGAATATATAGCATATGCAATCCATTTTGGGAGTTCTTCATCGATAGATATTATTTGGAAAGTTGTCAAAGTTTGGGTTTTGGGATCGAGAAGTATATTTATTAGAGAATCTTATATCCCAGAAAGGAGTAGATGTGGAGATATCAAATATATAAGTAGTTTTTTCTTGGGATTCTTCAATGCTAATGGTATAGGTGTGAAGTTTCCTTGGTATGGTAGGCTATTACAATAGGTTTGTAACCGATTTCTATCATGTTGTGACCCATTTAATAGAATTGATGAGAAGTGATAAGGAATTCATGTGGAATGATCATTATTATGATTATTTTTTATATAAAGATAAGTTGTTTAGTACTCTAGTTATAGGTCTACCATCACAAGGAGTTTAGTTTGAGGTTTTCTATGATGATTTTCTTCTTGGGTTAGTATATTTTTTGATGTAGTAGACATCAGTAAATTATTTTAGGTCTCAGTTGTTACATCCTCATTAACATAAATCTCCCACCTATGATCTTTTGTTATTGGTAATGGTGTTTTCCCTTCAGTTGTGGAGACATTACCTCATTAGCGAGCGTTTCATGGTCTTCACAGATCAAAAGAGTTTGATTTATGTTTTATCTCGGTGTGACTTGAACTTGTGATAGTATATGTGGATAGAGTTCTGACAGGATTATTATTTTGAAATTTTAAATACACTTGGAAAGGTGAATGTTTTGGTCAATGCATTAAGAAATAATTCTTATAGTGATATAGTGCGTGAATCAGGTGATTCATAGAGATTGATGGATGAACTCTTATCATTACATCTAGATATGGGAGAAGCTAGGGGAAGAGGTTCTTTTCATATGACGGTGTATTCATATATGGTTCAATAGGTGGAAGAGTCCCATTTGGTGGATCTTAAGGTAAAGTTTGAGAGAAACTGAGTTGTTTGTAGAGAGGCCCTTGGTGGATGGACTGAGGATGAACAACACCTGGTTTTGTTTAAGAGAATACATTTATTTCCTTTGGAAATTCATGTAATGGTTCTCAGAGAGTTCCACAGTTCTCCATCAGTAGTACATCATGGCATTACAATGATGTACTATGCTTTGAGGAGTCAATTTTGGTGGCCTGGGTTAAAGTGTGAAGTTTCAGAGTATGTGTCTCGATGTTTCGACTTCTATAAGGTGATAGCCAGGCACTATGCTTCTAGTAGGTTGCTCCAGACCTAAGATGTTCCTCAGTGGAAGTGAGAGGACATATCAATGGACATTGTTACTAGTTTGCCTTATGTCTAGGGAGGCTATAATTCTATATGTTTATCAGTGTATTGTTTGATTAAATCATCCCACTTTATAGTGATCAAGGTGTCAAGATAAATGAATGTTTTGTTGAGATAGTATCTAGAGGAAGTGGTGAAACTCCACGATGTCCTAAGGATGATAATTTTCAATTGAGATACTCATTTTACCTCATGGGTGTGGAGAGGTCTCTAGCATGATTGTGGTTCTCATCTATTCATTATCACTGTTTTCCATCCGCAGATAGACAGTCAAATAGATCGGACCATCCAGACTAGTGAATACTTGTTTCGCACTAATGTCCTGGATTTTGGAGTTTCATGGATGAGGCACTTACCCTTGGTAGAGTTCTCCTACAACAATAGTTTCCACACCACCATTGGTATGGTTTCATTTCAAGCATTGTATGTTCAACCTTTTCATTCTTCGTTGTCCTGGATTGGGGTTATATATTCAGCAATTCTCAGGTTGGAACTAGTAAAAATATGATGGAGATGGTTCAGGTGATTTGTGAGAGGATGAATCCAGTGAAAAATCATAATAAATCATATGTCGATCATAGGAGGAGACCTTTTGAGTTTGAAGTTATGGATCTTTTGTTTCTCTAGATGAAACCCCTTCATGGGAAGAAAAATTTTAGATTATTCTATTGGTCTTTTCGAGGTTTTAGATCATGTTGGATTCATGGAATATCTGGTATCACTTCCCCTATAGATTATTAGAATACATGATGTTTTTCATGTGTCCAATATCCATTAATATCTTCATGATGACTATCACATCATATATTAGGGAGAGATCGATGTCAAAGATGATGCGACTTCAAGGAGTGGCCTATATAGAGCCAGGACTACAAGGATAAGGTGTTACGTGGAAAATTTATCCCCTTGGTTCATGTCTTGTGGTGGTACAACATCATAGAGGATAGTATCTAGGAACATTATTGATAGATATGTGTTCAATACCCCAATACATTTTATGTTTATCTCTTTTCATTAAATGATTTTTCATTTTTCAGTTGTAGACCCTTTCTATTTAGGAGATAAATTTCTCTTGTTTCTACTTGTGTATTTGTCTTTTTTGAGAGGTATCTCCCCCAAGATTGTGTATAAGAGTTGGTTGTAGTTTTCGCATGGTTTCAAGATGTTCCTTTGATGAATCTGTTGAGTTCCTTTGGTGGTGAGATCCTTGAGTGGTATCTCGAAGGTTGGTTATTCAGACCCCATTTTATGTTTCCTCTCTAAGTTTGTTTTGGATTCTCAAGGGACATAATAGTTAGAGATGTATCTAATGTAATGGCCCAGAAATCTTTGGTCTATTCCTTTGTAAAAAAAATATGTTTGAGGTGTTCTAGGAGGTCAAGGTGACTTATTTTCAAAATATCTAGTACTATTAATAGTGCTTCTAGTTCTATGAACAATTTCATCAGTGAGACACATGTGAACAATTTCATTGGTGAGAGATATGTGTATAGAGTCATTGGTGAGATAGATGTGAATAGTGTCATCGGTGAAATAGATGTGAATAGTGTCATTAGTGAGACATACATGAATAGTGTCATCGGTGAGATGGATAGGAATAATGTCATTGATGAGACAGATCTAAAAAGTGTCATCAGTGATACAGATGTGAATAGTGTCACTAGTGATTCATGTGAGTGTGTAACTTATCAATAGGTCATCTACTAGTAGGTTATATGTCGTTTGGTCATCTGTCAGAAGGTTGTCTTTCTGTAGGTCTTCTATCTTTATTTTGTCTATCGATAGGACATCTTTCGGTAGGTCGTCTGTTAGTAGGTCATCTATTGATAGGTCCTCTCTATATAGGTCATTTGTTGGTAGGTCATCTATTGGAAGGTGATCTGTTGATAGGTCAACTTTTAGTAGGTTCTACAATGTTTCCATATCATTCAGTGGCTAGTGTTTCCAACATCTTATAGTTCTCCCATTAAATGTTATCTTTGACGTGAAATGCATTCAAAGCCTGGTTTTAATGGATTTAAGGATGATTCAAAGCCCATAACTCCAATCAAATTTTTCTTAAGTGTCCATGTTCAATTACATGGTCAAACCGCTTAGTCTTGAAAGCTCTTCTTTTAATGGAAAATCTAAATCATATCAAAACCCTTACTCCATTTAGATTTTCAAAAAGGTTGAGACACCTTCCTCCCTTCTTCTTCCTTTTCCTTTCTCTTAGTGTGAGGCACCCCAAACCATATTTTATTAGGAGTTGAGTGATTTTTATATCCTTCGATCTTATTCCCTTGTAGTTTTTCTTGATACATGTGCACCCCCTATCTCGGTGCAACCATGAAGTGTCCATCCATCTTCGATATAAGGTATGTTATACCTCTGTTCTTTTAGGTTCCTTGCTCTTTTTCTTCATTTTCTCATTCCCATGTTACTACATGTGATCTCAATGTTTCTAGTGGACCTTTCTCGAGTATTTTTTGATAGGGTTATGTTGCATCATCCTCGGGTGGATGCAGTCATTGTGGGAGAGGTGACTGTGATCCGTTGTGTTAGTCGCTCTCAGGCAAAGAAAATCAGAAACATTTTGAGTTTCTGGATTCATGGCTTCCCTATTTTTATTTACAATAAATTGTAGAGTTATCATGGTTTATCCCCTAGATCAAAATGGAATTGACATAAAAATAATGGAACCATATTAAATAATTCATATCAATTTCTTAGTGATGTTATTACCTCTTGATTTTATATAAATTGTGATATCTATGATTTGGTTGTTTATCATGATGTTCTTGATGGAAATTGTTAATGAATATAAAGTTGGGATTAATTATAAATTAAATATAAAAATATAAAGAAGCATGTTTGATGAATTTGGTTGTTGTTCTGGTGCTTGGTGATAATCAAATGGACATAGTTATGAATGATTAATTGAATCTATTAATTCAAGATGGAATAATGAATATGTTTGTGTGATAAATATAATTCCATAAAGGTTTCTGATTTACCCACTTACTGTAGAGTATAAACACCTTAGGCTATAGAGTTGTGAGTGATCATTGTGCGTGAAGGTTGAATGCCTTGTTTTGGTCCAACAGCCTAATTGCTATGTTGTTTGTCTCTGGTTGCATGTGTTGTGGTGTGATCCTAGGATAGCTAATCCTGCAGGGATGTTTTGGTATGTAAATATAGGGAGGAAATGTTTTGGGGGCATTATTTGACACCGAGAGTAGAGAGATTCATATGTTTATTCATGCAGGTGTTGAGGAGGACACTAGGTATGTTGGAATAAGTTAATTTTGGGCTTACCCATTAATATGAAAGTGGTTGTTATTGAATCTAATGTTCTTTTATCTACTATAATTTCCCCATTACATGAGTTAGATGGTATTTATTAATGTCCTTCAAAAATAGGTGAAGAAATGTAGGGTATGCCACGTGATTTCCATGTCTAGATTCATGAGGATGGATGGATCTACAATCCTGCCATAGGTAGCAAAGACTTGATGGGTAGTTCATCTACTCACAGCTTTGATCCCCTTATGTTTAGAAGATTAGGCTTATTTTCTACAATACCTATAATTATTGAAAAGTAATAATTTTATTAATAAATGATTGAATAAATGATGTTAACCCACGGGGTTAGAGCTTACTAGGATAAATGATGAGGTTACATTTCAAAAGAACTATGGACTTGGTATAGTTATGCCTGGAGGGCATGGAACTTTACAGTTATGCTAATGAAATGTAATGAAGAATTGGTAATAATTAATTAATGGTTAAATAATTAATTAATGTAAAGTGGAACTGATAAAAAGGGATAATGTAACTTAACATAGCTCTTTAAATGGTTGTGTGCTTGTAGGATATCTAGTCTTTGTAGCGGCAGATGGGAGTCCAAGAGATGTTATATATAGTTGATTCTAAGACTAGATTATTCATATTGTATTGTTGTTAGATATATTATATTTTGTACCTTTTTTGTTTTTATATACTACTCCACTATATCGGTCAGGGCTACTGACATCCTGGGGATTCTGATACCTAGGGGTACTTTCCCCAACATCCCAATGAGAGAATGGATGTATGACTACTCCCTTTGGCCCCACTCTATTCTCTTGGTAGTTAATTATGATGGAATGTACGATGGTTAGTTTTCCACTTATATTTCTATAACGGTCTGTAATGGATTTTAGTTATTTCACACACAGATATTCTGGATATTGTTTTTAAGGACTACTATAGGTATAATGCCTATAGTTTGTGATGGATTGAGAATCCTTTATTGGTGAATGGTCTATATTGGTTGGGTACATAATACATGTAGAATGATACATGTTATGAGAGTTTTGGTGCCTCCCAAATACTACTTGGTTACTTTGTTTATGTGAATGTTGTGGTTGTGTTTCACGAGGTTCATGTTTTGATGCTTCATCCAAGTGTCTAAGGGAAATCCTTTTAGACAGAGATGCTCCAGACAAGCGATGTTGGGTAAAAGTGACAAACTAGTGGGGAATTGGAAGCAGGGTACCCTTGATATTATTTATTATATTATATAATCTTGTATGTGATACATGGTGAGACTATCCATGGTGATCTTGAGAACGTAGTTTACTTGTTTAGGTGATGAGTTGGTTTTACTTGTTATTTAATGTTCTTTAGCCTGCTTTCTTTACTTTTGTACAAGAGGCTCTATGGAGGATCCTACTGAGTATATTTTTTATACTCATCCTACAAATATATAAACTATTTTTAGGTCACTTGGAGTAGTTTAGAGATCAGGCTGTTTACTACTAGCTTGGAGGGTTTTTCATAAGTTGTTTGGGATTCGGGGTCGTTTTCATTTTACATTATTTTGGTACTTTCATTTTTTCCCTTTATGTTGTTGTAGTTTTTAATGACATTACAAATAGGTACTTTTTATTTCTTTTTTATGGTATTCTAAGAAGGTTTTGGTTGGTTTCTATCTTATCTCTCTCTTTATCATGTGTTCTCTTATTGGTTAATGCCTCCCATCGGTGTATTTACTATACCCTGGGTGTTGGTCACCAACACAGGGCCTACTAAAGGTGGGACATGGGGTAATTATATTTTTTTCTCACATTTTCATCCTAGGAGGGGTACACTTTGTTAGGAGGGGGTCTTGACCGCCTACATCCAAGCCACTTCATCAAACATGACTCGTAGGAGACATTATCCCCACTATCTGTCTCAACCTAAATCTTGTGAGTGTGAGAATCCTTTTTCACATATGTATCCTACCATTTTATAAGTATAAATTTAAAAGATTACAAAATCATACTTTGTTAATTTAAAAAAATAATAAAATAATTATTATAATATGTCACCTTATATCACGAATAATATATCTAGTAAACTTTTTTTTGTACATCCTCTTATATACATTAAAATCTATAATGGATGGATCAAATGAAGAGTACATAGATTTATCATATAAATGTTATTCTAAGAATATATAATAATTATTATTATATAAAATTACATACCAATTTTTAATGATGTATAGTTAATGTGAAACTCCAATCTATGTGTGTGAAATCCTATCTCCCCTGATTATATCGACTTGAACCATAACTCCTCTAGAATGTCACTTGAGGTAGTACAAACATTAAAAATATAAATATTATGCAATATTATATGAATAATGAATACATATCATAAAAATTAATTACCTATACTCCATAATAATTGGTGTATTTAAAGACTAGATAAATAATTATCTTATGTCAGGAATGGTCTTCAACATATCCAAAAAAAATCGTCTCACATAGTACACTTCTTATTCAGAACCTACCAAAAACATTTCGTAATAACTAAGGGAAAGCAAACATCGTAAAGGGTGTTATCAGATGCTAAATATGGGTATAAATTGGAGTTATTAGTCAATGATCATATGTAAGTAAAACAAAAGCATAATTTATGAGAATATTTTATTAACATTTAAAAATAATACCTAGAAATTCATAGATCATAATCAAGGCATAAGAAATTAGAAGATCAAAATACATGAATCATATAAGAATAAATGATCATCAGTTGTGAGATCGTGTAATAAGAATAAAAAAATGTCATGGAGAGTTTCATATATAGTGTGGAGTAATCATAATCATTGAAATATTAGGTCAATGCGACCCACTAAGACATTCTCAATTTGTTATTATTGGGTTAACAACCTATGTACTTGCTTCAAGCAAGGGCTAACTACCTTTATTCCCTCTTTTGGGAATGGTAAAACCACCCTTGTAGCCTTTGAGGTTATAAAACATTAATCATTACCTAATTGTATGGAGGGATATAAAAAACCCACCCATCAAATAATACTAATATATTCTTATGTATTCCACTAGATCCTGAAATCTTTTTTCGTTTCATCATAGATTAACTAATGTAAAAGAAAATGGGTTTCATCAAGATTTTATCATCTTAATCATAAACCAACCATCAAATGAATAAATATGGTATCACTGGATCATATCTCTAGTTAATCATAAGTAACTTCAATGGATGTTTTCATATTTTGAAATACCTTTAAATTATCATTAGAATATTTCTTTAGTAAAATACACTTTTATATTGAAATGGATATTTAGAAATAAAATAAATACATCCAGTATTAAGAAAAAAAATTTATTTGAAAATACCCATTCATAATTGTAAAGGAGGGTTAAAAAAAAGAATATTCATGGAGGTGGGAAAATAATTTCATTTAGTAAATGGTAAAAAAATTATTTTGTTCACACCATTATAAAAAATTACCCCATTTGTAATATGGCAAGAATATTTCATTAAAACAATTTTATGTAATCTGAAACACGGTTAAAACTGACCTTAATCAATAATTATATAATAGTAAAACATTGTTAAAAAAATATAAAAAAATATTTATATGAAAAAAAATATTCCACAATGAATTACAAAACAAATTCAGTTTTCCTTAAAAATATTCTTTCAAACATTTGAGTACTTAGATAGTGGAAAATGATAAGAACACCTGTAATGTATATCAATAAACATAGATGAATAAAATATATTATATTTTGAGATATATATTCTATAATTTTATCATAATATATTTAATCATAATTAATAAAAATAAGAATTGATATTTTATCATAAAAATTACACCTTAGGTCTGGATTTCATTGTAAGTACTTTTAACCTCTTATTCTTTGGGAGTCCACATTTTTATTACATCTTAAACCTTCATTGGATGGTATTAAAAGAATAAAATAATCCCAAGAATGAATGTATGAGATATAATTATTTTTTTAGGTTTTTATTGACCTATATGTCTTAATGTTTTAAAATAAGGGAGGAGAAGAGTTACCCTTTTATAAGTGAGGAGAATAACACACATGGAATTGCTTCAAAAATTGAATAAGGTAATGTAATTTACTCAAAAAAGTTTCACTAAATGTAAAATAATTAAAATTTTATATGATATATGTTCTAAACATATTCCTCCAATAATATTTATACTTGTTTATGTGGAATTTTTAACCTTATCTCTTAGTTTAACCCCCTTTGCTAAACTGTTTTAGCCCTAATCAAGGTAACAAATTTTTATGACTTTTACAATTTATTATAAATAACAAAGAAAGTGTCTTCATTAAAAACTGAAATTATTATTCCAAATATTGAACCCATTTTATCAAATTCAATTTTTATAGGGTTATTTAATAATCTTTAAAATAAGTGCACAAAATGCAATGAATAACATTTTAAAAAAATAAAAATAAAAGGTATATTTATGTTAATTCCATGTCTTGTGAAAACTATTGGATGAGTGTTAAAATATTTTAATGAAATATAATATAAATATTTTATTATCATTATTAATAAATAGTGATTTATTTTATTTATTAAGTTAAAAACACATTACGCACATGAGAATTGTTTTTTGAAAAATAGTAATTTTACATTAAAATGTGTTCGTCTTCATTCTTGAACATTAGATAACTAATGTAGGAATGATTATTCATATATTAAAAAAATATTTCATTATAATTAATTTTTATTAGTAACCAATATAGTTTCTTATATATAAATTCATAACACATAGGAAAATACATTTCCTCATAAAAATATGACTTTTATCATGAAATGATTTTATTAAAATTTAATGATTACCTATTTGATATTAATAATTCAATTTTTATTAAGTAATATTTATATATATATGTGTGTGTGACAATTTTGTTAATCATGTTCATAACTTACAATCCAAGTTCTAATTTATAAAGTCTATAATATATCATGGTTCATTTTGAATTGGGTTGTGTGTAAAGAAATCCAACAAATAACTCAAATTTATTTCAGGGGAATATATTTATAATATTAATGTTTTACATTATACTCATATAAAAATTTATATGGACCTTGAAATTATTCTACTATGATGAAAAAATAAAGATACAACTACTTAATTACATCCTCAAGTTTCCAAGTAGCTTACATAAATTTTTGATTCCTCCAAATAACATTAACCATTTGATTGGAATTGTTTTGTTTCAATTTTCTCTACGATGAAAGATTTAGAAATGATATTATTCCTAATAACGATTATTCTTTAGTAGTACAACCTATGAGTTCAGTAATAGTGAAGGATAAGGTATGTACTTCCTTAAAATAGATACATGTAACACATCATGAACATGATAGAGGTTCGATGGAAGTGTTATGTGATAAAATTCCATCCCTAACTGATTAAGAATATCAAAGGGGTGAATATAAATAGAGCTTAGAATTTCTTTCTTTTAGAATCCCATAACCTTATTAAATAGATAAATTCATTAGAATGCCTTCCAAAAAACTTCAAATTATAAATCTCATCATTGTTTGTTATCATAACTCTTCTCTTGACCCAAAGCTTCCATGATGTGATACTAAATAGATCTAACCATCTATGTCATTTCCTGAACAATATCGGGCCCCAAAAGCTTTCATTAAATAAATTCATCTAAATATCCAATATTTATACACTTATTTCTATATATGGATTTATAATTATCCATTTAAATACTTGAGTGAAATATATTTTTATAGGAAAACTTGACAAAAGTAATGCATTGATCTCATCCACCATTTTAATATATAGAACATGAGCTCAACATATCTTATTGGGTTTAAATGGTATTCTTGGACCGAACATCTATCAAAGTATTATATATTGTAATAAATCTCACCTATATATCTAGATAGTGATAAATACTTTTCCAAAACATCAATGTAAACCTTGTATCCTGGTCATATATAATATTATGTTGTACTCAATGTAATCATACATATTCATTAATGTATATATGGGAAATATGTTCGAGAGTGAAATATTATTTGATAAAAATGAATCTTGGAGAATTTTTAAGGTGATTGATTATAAACGAAAAGGAATTATTCTATTTTTATTTCTTATTAAAGTCCTATGATGAAATCCATGGTGGAATTTTCTTATTTCTGTAAAACTATGGGTAGTGGTTTTAATATCCCCTGAGACTATTATATCACATACTTAACTTCTTAGCATACCAATCACTAATATAAATACGCCTTAGTATCTATATTACTATTATACTGAAATAAATTCTTCTTATGGTCTCGTAACATCCATGTGCTTCTTAGATTAATAAAGAACGATGAGCTATGAACTTCATCCAATAGATCCATCTTCACTTTTAGTATAACAATGACACATAATCTATTTCTAAACATTTTTATTCTATCACAACAACGGTTAAACTCCAGAACATCTCTCATCTAATTTTGTAGCTCCACATCTTCATTTTTTATGTCTTTAATCTTAACATGGATAAATGATTAAAAACTCATTTGATAAATATATTATTTCATCCATTCATTCAATATTTTATGGTCCATACTTTTAAAATCCTTAAATATTAGACCTTTTATGATCATCATCAAAGATAAGCTAGAGAGATCCTTTCAAATCATAGTAGCATACACTCTATTCACCTTCTAAGGGAGGTAATGTATTATAGAGTAGTAATTTTTAGTCAACTTAAACTAACTTCTTTATAAAATATTCTACTTTATATAGTTTAATATATAATTTGAAATTTTATGATAATATTATATATCACACCTATATATATAAATATAATTTTATCATATATTCAATGAAACAATTATCCTTGTTAACCCAAAGTTATGTTTTAGTTAATTTTTCTAAGAACAGATTCTAGACCCTACTTCAATGAATCACAAAAAATCACAAACCCTTTTCCACTACAGGTTAGGTTCACTGACGAACATTCTATTCAGTTCCATGACATTTTATTCACATTTATCGGTCCATATTAAGTTAGCTCCCTTCCAAATAAAATTATTGAGTTGATAAGAGATCAATGGTAAATTCCTCACAGTGCACTGATAATATCCATCCAATCCAAGAAGTATATGAATCACAGTCACAATGGTTCATCTGGTCCAATGTTTAATAATGTTCATCTTTCTTGGATCCAAAAACAAACCCCCTCTTGAGATTATATTACCCAAAAATGAAACTTTTTATGTCCATAAATCATAATTAGAAAAAAATTATAATGATTCTCCTACATTAGGTTATTTACTACAATCCTTATGTGATCATAATGATATTCCTTAGCCTTAGAATACATAATAATATTATCTATATATACTACCAAAAATTAAATAAGGAAATCTTTAACGACTATATTCATGAAATCCATCAATATAATAGGGATGTTAGTAAGTCTAAATTGTGTCACTATAAAATTATACTTCCATACCATGTAAGGAAGGTTTTACTATGTGTTTTTTTACTTTTAAACCTCAATTGATTGTGTCCATAATAAAGGTAAATCTTTAAAATGTATTGATCATCTCACATTTAATCAAACGAAGAACTAATATGGGGTAAAAGATACATAATATTGATCATGATTTTGTTATGTTCCTAACAATCAATGATGATTCACAATTACCAATATTTATTCTCAACAAAAATATTGGGTATATCCCATGCTCTAGAACTTGGACGGATGAATCCTTTATCTAGATTCCCTTGAAGTTTATTTAGTTCCTATAACTCAGTTGATATCATTTTAAAAGAGTTCTTTTAAATAATTGTAACACCACATATTAGTTATATTAAAAAATCAACTACATAGTTCAAAGGAAGATAAGAAAACTCTTTAAGAAAGAAATAAACAAACATTGGTACAATAGGCATATCATAGATATTGATTTTACCCCCAACCAGTAGAGATAAATACAATATTTTAAAATAGAATCAAGATCTATATAATGGATTTAATTTTCCCTGAAAATTAATATTCATTATCGGACAAGAAAATGAACATAGATTCATTTTTAATATAAAATTTAGCTTCCCATCCATGGAAATTAATATGAGATCTATATAAAGAGAGTCAGTACATGCCAAAAGTTACATCAAATTTAACTAGAGGGAAAAAATAGATTAATAAGAAGTGAATTCCAATAACATTAAATTATAGAAGAATCATGGACTTCTATTGATATTATAATTTCATTAGAAATATTCCCGAGTTTTTAAATTTCTAATTGTTGAGATAGTAATGTGATGTCCCTAAAAGATGCTTCAGATATAAAATAGTGGGTAAGACTATAATAAAATAATAAATTGTAGTTATATAGTATTTGGTAAGTGTACCATTCACCCCGTTATTATTATATCCCACTTCAACAATAGTGATTGAAATATTTTTTCCTTTTACTTTTGGCATCAGAGGTATCTGATGTCGATCATCGTCATTTACCCTCAAATTCAATAACTAATTAACATAATTATTTTTATCCTTAAATTTGAAAAAATATATTTTAAGTGGTGAATTCACTGAAATTTTTATCCATTTTCATCATTATCTAACCTCTTTCCATCACCCGAGTATTGGTTTACATGATGACCTTATTTTACACACATAGGGAATTTATTAGTTCCCTTAAGAAAATTTCCTCCATGTTTCTTCCCAAACTTATGGAACAAAGTGAGAATAATATTCTACCATATATGGTTTTTATTATCATAATTCTATTTTAATTCCATCTCTATATTCTTATAAAAACAATGATATTGATGGGTGATGTTGATATCCATTTCTACCTTGAGAGAACATATAATGATTTATTCATTACTGCTGAAGTATCTTATGCATAAAACCATTTAGATGTTTGGTTTTAAACCAATGAAGAATCAATAAATATTAATTTCATGTTCAATGATTATATTATAAATGTACCTCAGAAGTCTGGCAAAATTTTTCTTTATAGGTACTAAGGGATTCATCATCCTTCTGTTTTATATCAAGTAATTCATTCTCCATTTTCATTTGAAGAATATGATGAAAATAATTAATTAAAATTAACCTCCATGATCATAAAAGTCTATAGAGACTTTTTTATTATATTTATTTTTGTTCTTGATGAGATTACACCATTGATATTCTTAACCATTCAAATGATAAAAAACAAAAATGACTTGTTCATGGTCTGAGCACTGGAGAATTAAAAATAACTTTTTAGTGGAACCGGCCCACTTATCAATAATTAGTGGATCTGTGGATTCACTAAAATAAGTTGTATGTATTCTGATATAGGACACAATAGTATGTGTCTCTATCCTTCCCTTCTTTGGATGCTCTGCATGATTTTTTTCTTGAGAAAGTTTTATAAGAATATAAAAAAGATTTTTTATTCAAACTCATGTAAAATTTTATTTCATAGTTGTAAAATCAGTAAACTGTTTATCAAAATTATGATTATCAGGATTATTCAAGATTAAATTGATTTCCTAAAGCCAAAAATCATGGGGTAAAAATAAATAATCATATTGAAAAATCATATAATAATGAAAAAAAATTATAGGATGTATACATCATTACACCTTTTCAATATACATCAGTATACATTCACCTCTTACCACTATGGATTATAATAGGTTTTCGTATATTTTTTCCTATAACTCATCATAAGGGTTGATTAATAAAATTTGAATTAACATAAGAATATCATATGGGAGTGAGTCTTAGTCCCGCTCCTCATGCACCGATGATGATTGAGTTAATGTATACTCTGCATATTTCAAATTTTTTACCTCAAGGTACGTTTATTCCACAACCACATACACCTACCAATATTTGGAGTGGGATTAATTTTCTTGACAATTCCATAAAATATTCATTTTAATAACGCTTCAAAATATAATTATATAATTAAATTATACCTAGGGTTTAAAATAATTTTATTTAGTTATAATATGAGAAAAATATACCCTACTATGATACCAAATAAGGTAACGTAATCATTACATACAAAAATATTATATCCTTTTAAAGGATTATTCAATAAATATCATAAAAATACATTCCCTGGAACCATAAATATTTAGTTTCGATTAATACTAGAAACAAAATCATATTATTTCATGAAATATATTTAATATCTCACATAAAAGTCTTCTCAAATAGTAAATGTATTAGTCATACCCTACTTAAAACCATTATTCACACCCTTGTAAAAGGATATACAAGAATGGGTGACCTTATAATCATAATAAGGGTATAAATGGGAGATATCAGTAAATTGTCAATTTTAAGCATAACATGACCATAAGTGTATGATAATATGCAATTAACATTTGAAAATCATACCCATGAATTAATATATCATAATCATGGAATAAGGATTTAGTGGATCATAAGACATGAATCATGGAGGAATCAAATATCATGTTCTATGAGATTATATCATAATAATAATAACATTTTATATATTTTGGAACAAAAAGTGTTTCATAATTAAAATCATAGATATATTAGTTTATGTCTTCGCACTATGATATTTATCACAAGTTGGGATTGGAATATCCAACCATGTACCTACATCAATCTTGGCATAACTACTCTTATACACTATTTTTTGCATCAGATAATCACCAACGTACCCTTTGAGCTCAGAAAACATTAATAATTACCATTATATGGAAATAAAATACCTACCCATAACAAATACATAATCAATTCATATTTATTCCACAATATCATGAAAACATGAATCATTTATTCATAGCTTATCCTATGAAGAAGAAAATAGGCTTCATCAGTGTTTGATCATCATAATCATAAAACATCCAACGAATGAATAATAATTTTATCATTGTATCACAACTATAGTGAATCATAAGTATCATTAATGGATATTATAACAAATGAAAATTCTTTTAAAATATCACTATAATTTTTTTAGGACACTTTTATTTATAAACAAATTAATTGAAATCTAAAAATCCCCATGATATAAGGAAGGTATTTTTCGTTAAACATATCCATGGAAACATGTTAATGAGGTTTTGGATAAAATATTATCCATTATGGTGGAATAATATTTTTCATGTGGTATATGTTAAAATGAATATTCTATTCACAACATTGGTAAAAAGTACCTTATCAAGAAAAAAACAAGAATATTGCTTCTAAAATTTTATATAAAAAGTAAAAAATGGGTAAAAATTTAATAAAAAATTAGAGATTATTGGAAACATTATTTAAAACATTATAAAGAAATTATTGATAGGAAATTAAAATATTCTTATTTGAATACAAATAAAAATTCATTTTTCATGAAAGCATTCTTTCAATATTTTGAGTACTTTAGGTTAGGAAAATGAAAAGAAATCCTATAATTTCTAGAAATAACCATAAGAGAGAAAATGGCATAATATTTTTGGTTAATATATTATGTAATTTTAGCATTGTTAATTTATTCCTACGAAATAATATTAAAAGTATTGATTGTAACATAAAACCATTACATCAAGTTTAACATTATTTTTATGTTATTTGGACCCCTCTACTATAAGATAACTCCTTCGGGTTATACTTTAATCCTTATTAGTATTGTCTTAGGATTATAAAAAATAGAAATAATGAGTGGAATGAATCTAGGACTATTTTTTCGTAGGGATTGGATATGCTATAGGTCCTGTAGTTTGTGAATTAGGGAGGAGAAAATGTACCCTATTATATGTTAGGGTATTAACACACATGGAATTAAAAAAAAGGTTTAAATAATATAGTAATGTTGTTATAAAACTATAAAAAGTATCCAAGACTTCAAATTTAAGTTAATATAAGGTCAAGATATCTTTAACAAAAAATATTTGGATACGTTTTAGTGAAATTTTGACACTGATGTCTTTTTTTAAAACCCTTCATTAACTTTTTTTAACCCCAACCATGGTAAATTTTTTTAATATTTTTAATTTTCATTTTGAAAAAAAATGTTGGTGGCCTCATTAAAAAAATAATCATTTTAATAATACATAAGGAATCAATTTTATAAAATTAAACTTATATAAGTGGAGAAAATTAACTTCTAAATAAGTGAAGAAAACACAATGAAGGTCATTTTAGGTAAATGCATTTTTAGGAATAAAACTGAATTTACATTCATTTATTTTCTTGTAAAATATATTCGATGAATGTTAAAATATTTTATTGAATAGGTAATATAAATATTTTATTATACTCATTAATAAATAGTGATTTTTTAAATTTATAAAGGTAAAAACACACTATTTGTATAAAAATAGTTTCTGAAAAATAACTACTTTTGAATTAATTGATTTTATCTAAATTCATAACCACTAGAAATATAGTGAATGAATTATTATTGATAAATTACCAATAATTTTCATTAAAATCTATATTTTTAGTGATCAATATATTTTTTATATAAAAATTCATAATACCTAGAAAAATACATTTCTTCATAAAAATAAATCTTCTAATCATGAAATGATTTTATTAAAATTTAATAATTATTTATGATAACTTAATCAATAAATTTGAATTAAGGAAAAAATTTGTGCATATATTTATTAATGGGGTTTTTCATTTTTATACCCATGAATCTAATAGATAGGTTATAAATGAATTAATATATCATGGTTCCTTTAGACTCAATGTTAAGTGTAAATAATTCAATCAAATACTAATAATTTATTTTTAAAAAATATATATAAAATATCATGGTGTTATATATTTCTTCTCTAGTATGTGAAAAATCCCATAAAAGCCTAACTGAGGACATAATCTGGTCGATGTGGCCTACAAGACTCATCAAATATAGTTTTAGATGCTCTCTACATATTTATCCTAAAAAAGGTTATATTGAAACTAATGGAAATGATCACACATTTAAGCCTCGCATGCCTCTAAAATAAAGGGTCTCATGATCTCATCAAAAAGAAAACATAAACCTTGAAAATATTTAATATTATTATAACCTATATATTATAAATTTAAAATTATAACATTATTTACTTATACACACCAACTGGTTCTCAAATATAAGATGATGTAACTCAGTCGGAACATAATCTCAAGAAACCCTTGGAGTAGAAAAATATTTCCTCAAAATAAAATTAGCAAGAAAATAATATGGTTTTCAAAAATTAAGAAAATAATAATAATATGTAATATAATTAATAAATAAAATAAAAAATAAATGAAATTATTTTTTGAAACTTCCTTTGATGGGGATAAAAGTTAAGAGATGGACATTTCTTGGGAATGAGATATGGAATCATCAAACACACACCCCAACCCATCCAAGTATGTGGTATTAGGTCAAACCCCATGTTTTATGAATTAAGTGGCTCATAACTAGGTAGAACATCCTCATTCAAGTTATGAATCAAGGAATTCTAATTATCTGGAGCCATCTGAAGCATATAATTTATTTTATAATAAATTTTCTACTTCATAAAAAATATAAATAATTTTAAAATTATAGATACTTTTTTGGAATGAAACATGGTGAAAATATTTTTTTCTATAAATAATTATTACTAAAAATATATAATATAAAAAATTAATGAATATGTAATAACTTAAAATAATACATTATCTTACATATTTATCTTCAGTTTCATCTGTGTCAACGTCTTTATCATCACCATCAACATCAGAGATTTCCATTAAAGCTTCAATTTAATCATCCCTTGAATCATTAACATTAAAAAGACTATAAATACATAATTTTAGGATCTCTTCATTCATATATGTATCTATTAGATTAATAGATATATTCAGCGATGTTTCTTTCTAAATTCCAGTATCATCCACATCAACAACACCACATTAATTTTTTATGAACCCATAATATTATATTTTTTCCATGATCTACAATTCCTTTAAATATCTTGAATATACATAGTAATTTCACTAGTAAAAAAATGGTCTTTAACGTCAATTGTTTTTAAATTTTGACATTTTTTTTAACAAACGTTGAAGCCGCCGACATAAAAAATATGACTTTTTACATCAGTTTTTGTAAATCGATGACAAAAATTAATTACATTTGTTTTTTAGCATCGGTTTTTTAAAATAATGATTCCAAAAAATCCATCTGTATCATTTTTTGCGTCGGTTTCCTTAAAAATAGATGCCAAAATATTTAAAAAAATTACTTTCAGCATCGACTTTTTAAAAAAACTGACACCATAAATGAAAAAAAAATTGGCTTTTGTTTTTACAAAAACAAACAGAAAAATTAACTTTTTCTTCTTCCATGTTTTATATCATTTCCTAAGCTACGATTTGACAACTTGTGGAGGAAAAAAATATCTATATATTAGAAGTTATGGTCATCAGAAGTTGAATTTGTCAATGTTTTGATTGGTACGACTCGTTTCAAATAAATTTTGATAAACATAAATTAAAATCACATACACCAAATGGAAGGTTGAGCGATAATTAAATTTACACCATATTTGGTAAATCTTATTCAAATATCCTATATTTGTAAATTGATAATAATAATAAATAATCTCTATACGTAAGCTAATATAGTAGTTTTTCAATGAAGGAAAAGAATAACAAAGAAAATAAATGATTAGAATAGATACCTTCTTCAAATTAACGATTGAAGTCGTGTAGAAAACTTGACTAAATAAAAGAGGTTTAAAATGTTGAACTATTGATAAAATGGATTTATATATAGTAAATGAAAATATTTTTGATAGCGTTGTGTAGAAATGTAGGCACAATTTTAAAAAGATAAATGTACGTTGTGAAAAAATTGAAATTTTGATCCCGCGTATTGGTGAATACTCTTTGGCATCAGTTTTGTTTGAAACTGAAATTAAAGAGGATTTACATTGGTATTTTGGTGTTAGTTTTTTAGAAAACCGACACCAAAAATTTCAATTGATATCCTTTTTTTGATAGTTATTAAATAAACAGACGATAAAAAGTAAAAAAGAAATAATTTTTTGCTTTAGTTTTTTTAGAAATCAATGCCAAAAAGTAAAAAAAATATTTTTAGCATCAGTTTTTAAATAAACCAATTATAAAATTAAAAAAACACATTTCGCATCGGTTTTTTTAAAAATCAACGCCGAAAACTAAAAAATAATTTTTTGGCATCAATTTAAAAAAACCAATGTGAAAAATAAAAAAAATAATTTTGGCGTCGGTTTTTATGAAAACCCACATCAAAAATGAAAAAAATACAATTTTTTTGAAATTTTATTAAGCTTCGATTTGATAAGTCATGGAGCTAAAATGGAGTTATAGATTTAAATTTGTGGTCTTTAAAAGATAGGCTTCTTTAAGACTTCTATTAGAGAAGATCAACTTCCGACAACCACAAATTTAAATCTATAACTCCATTTTTTCTCCACGACTAGTCAAATTGATGTTTAGGAAATAATCTAAAACTTAATGAAAAATTTTAATTTTTGTGAGTCCATTTTTGAAAAAATAGTTTCCAAAAATATATATTTTTAACTTTTGGTGTCATCTTTTAAAAAAACCAATGCCCAAACTATTTTGTTTCTTTTTGGAATCGGTTTTTAAATAAACTAACGACAAAAATTCTTCCGAAACATATTTTACATTGGCTTATATAAAACTGACATCAAATTAATGATGTTAAAACCCATTTTTCTATTTCTGTTTTCATAATAAAAATTATGGTCTTGATATTCCTTAAAAATGGTTTATTTTATGCAATAATACTTTTATATTTTATATCAATAATTTAATTTCATGGATGAATACACAACCCTCCATTTCTATTAATCCATTTAAATTTAAACATTGATTAAAAATTCTTCTCCCTATAAAATAACCCAGTGATTTCATATATAATGCCATAAATGACAACTTAACTTTATTTTTTATGATTTCCTTTTAAATAAACACCAATTTTAATTAATTTTTTTGATTAGACATATATGTGTGTATAAAATCAAAATCCATTAATCACATAATAGTTATAAGTTTATCCAATTTAGATTGAGAATTACTCAGTTCATATCATCGATTATCAAATTAATTTCCATGATGTGAGAGATTGATAAATAAAAATATAGTTAAAAATATTTAATATAAAATATTTACTTCATATGTTCGGTTATAAACAATTTAACTTAACAGACTTTGACACTAGTAGGAAAAATTACTTTTTCAGTGCTATTCAAGAGGAGTTGGGTTTAATTGTGTGAATATTTTTATATGATCATTGTATAATCTATAAAACAATAGCATAAATTTAATTTTAAGTAATATTTAATAAAAAATTAAAATTCGTACATACTAGAAAAACATGTTATTTCTTCACAATTGAGTGGATAAAATGTATGAGTTGTGTGTGGTTCTTCATTTTTAAATCCATCATTCATGATGACAACCAAAACAAATATTAGGATAATTAATTAATAAACTTGGTTGTTTTGGTGTTTTCAACATCTTCCTCACTGTAAAAAATCCAATTATGCTTTTAATAATCTTCATATTGAAAATAATACGAGTATAAATTTAAAATTTCCTCCTGTAAGTATGATTTATCAATTGGGCCTTCAATTGGTGCCTTGTTACATACCTTATTATTTATTTTTTACATAGATAAATTTAATGGGTATATGAATCAAAAATTTATTATCCCACTACATTTAGATTCATATAGATAATTTAATAAATAATTAATCATTTAGTCGAACAAGGTTAATGAAACTATTTTTTCCAAATTACATAAAATTATAAAAACATTATTTTTTATCGTACAAAGAGTATCATATTCTATTTTTATAATAAAAATTTCTAAGAATAAAAATCATATTTCAGTCAAAACATTATAGATAGATGAATTCAGTAACCCTCTATGCCCAATAGGCATTAATATTTTCATGATGACCAAATAGCCATGGGTTTTATAAATAATCCTATATCCATTTTTGACAAGATGAGATAAATTAAAAGCATAGTGATTTAGTAACCAAAAATCATTAATTCACCAGAAAAAAATAATAACCTTTTTTTTAATGTGCATAATATTTTTTGTATTCATTAATTTTTATGATCATTAATTTTCAAATAATTCATGTTCATGAAACCATTAAATTTGGTTAATATATAATCATGCCTTAATATTACCTCTAGTCTTTTCACGTGTGTCAAAAACTATATAAAATATATTATTAAAACAATTCTTCTCAATATTCATTACATCTAACATGTTAGGAACAAACAAATCATACTAATATGGAATCTTCCAAAAAAATATATTTTTACTTATCTAATTGTGATGTCACCCAAAACCACCAATTTTTTATTGGCATACAATTGTTATAAAAGTTATAGTATGTAATAAAGAGACAATTTAACTTACATGAATACTAGGGATCATTGTTGGAGGTTCATGTATTTTGATTCTAAAATTTTGAAAAGTTATTTTTAATCTATGAAAATAGATGATTTATAGGAATAAATCAATGATGAGAGTCAAAAATATAAGACTTTCTTCCATTTAAAATCATAAATGATTTTTTTCGGCCATACAATATGGTAAAAAGAATTATACTATGGGTACTCCATCGAGATAGCATACCACATGTAGAAAATTCATTGATTATACACCTTAATATAGCTTTGAGTATAATATTCATATTTACAACTACATCATATGTAGTTACACCAATGTTCCATAATAAAATTAACACCTCAATCAATGGATTCTAATAACCACCAATATTATTTTTTGTATTTCATAGAATTTGTAATTACATATATATATATATCCTTCATTAACATCCGAGGATGTATTTTTAAAAAAAATTGAAAACAGACCTAGGATAATATAGAATTTTTTAAGAACAAAATGAATTTAAACCATCAGTAGAAAGACCCAAATTTATATTATAATTTTCTAACAAATAATAACGATATAGCTGATCATTGTGTTTCCATGAATCACCAAAACAATGATAATTTAATCTTTTACAAATAAAAACATTGTATTTATTCCATGTCATTAATTAAATTGTGTTGTGAAACATATATAGATGTTGCAGCCAAGATAACATCAGAAAATACTTCAATTATTTAAAATGAATATATATAGACATTTGTAGTTTTACCTATTTGTACATATATTGCACACAAATTGTAATTTTATCAAATGACTCATATTCACCAAAATATAAGTTGTATACATTAGAATATACATAGAAATTTTGATAACAATGACCCAAATTATGAATCAACTATTAACATTCATATAAATTTTTAGGCAGTGTATTAACTTCAAGAAAAAAATATTTAAAAAATGAAGATATTTGATCAATGAAACTATTTGACAATCCAAAATATGATTTAACTATAATATATTTTTAAATATATTTAAATATGATTATCTTTCATCTGGTATATGTTGACTGCTCTTAAAATTTCAATAAATCATAAATTTAAGATAGATCAAATTTAGTATTAGAATCATAATTCTGAACTTTTATTTCTTGAAAAGTAATTTCATCACCATCATGGACAAAATTTTGAAACTATAGTTGTTTTGAAAAAAAAAATTGTATTTCCTATTGATATTTTTTTCACCAGGTCAATAACAAAAAAAACATAACTATTTTAAAAAAATGAAAAACTTCAACCACAACATTATCAAATGTTTCATATCTTATGAGATCACACTTATTCCCTAATAATTTAATTGTTCCTTTTGAATCAAATTATAAATTTGACTTTTTTAATGATATAAATTCTTCAAAGACCTCAATAATGATATAATTTACAGTAGAAATATTTAGATTTCTATGATGATTTATCTAATCACTATCTTGTAGTAACATATATCATTTATTTTCTGGTTTTAAATTTTCTAAAAAATAAAAATAATTCGTTTAATATATAAAATATATTATTTAAATTATTCTCACTAAATGATCAATTATTTATTATTTTATAATATATTACATAAAAGATTACGTTTTAAATATTTTTACAAATTTATAAATTATAAAATCTCATTTTTTGGGGGATGGGATTTTCCTCTCATGTGAGTATGGGTGGTTGAGGTCACACACAATGTGATTCATTCATAGTATAATGAAACAAAATTTGTAATTGGTGCATAAATATAAAGATATATATATTGAATTATATCAAATTATGCCTATATATATTTATAAAATTATTTTTTATTTATTTGTACTAATTTATAATAATGTATAATAATTTTTATTAATTATACTAATACATGATTTTTTTTATTAATTTATAAGAAATTGTACAATTTTATTCTATGTTATACTAATTTATACTAATTTTTATTCATTTATACTCATATTTTATGAAATTATACTATTTTTATATTAATCAATACTAATTTATATTTATTTATAATAGATTTATAGAAAATTATAATAATTTATAATAATATTTAAAAAATTAATACTAATTTTAAATAATTTATATTAATTTATACAAAATTATATCAAATTATAGTAAATTATAATAATATGTACTAATTTTTTATAAATTATTACTAATTTATCGAAATATATATTAATTTATATTAATTCATACTAAGGTATAATAACTTTTATTAATTTACACTAATATATATCAATTTTTTTAATTAAAATAAGATTGTTGTAATTTATACTAATTATATTACCTACTACTAATTTGTGAGGAATTAATAATAATCTATATAAATATATATTAATTTATACTAAATTATATCATTTTTAGTAAGCTGTAATAATTTATTATTATTAAAAGAAAATTCACACTAATTTATATTGATATATATTATTTATAATAATTTTATATGCATGTATAATAAATTTTATCATTTTATACTAATTTATTACAATTTTTATTAATTTATACTAAATGAAACTTATTTATAAATATTTATATTTGTTTGTCCTAATTTTTATGAATTTATACTAATTTTTATTAATTTATAGTATTTTTTATTAAAATATACTAAAATATATAATTTTATAGTAAATTATACTAATCTATACTAATTTGCAAAGAATTGATACTATATTATAGTAATTTATAATAACTTATTTGAATGTATAACCAATTATATTACATTATACCAATTTATACTAATACATGATAATTAATATTAATTTATACAAATTTATTCTAATTTAAACTAAATTATACAAATTTTTAATAATTTATTTCAATTTCTTCAATATTTATACTAATATCTTTTAATTTTCCTTAACTTATATTCAATTATATTAACTTAAATTAATATATACAAATTATTTTAATTTATATTTATTTATAGTAATTTTAATTAATTTATCATAATTCATATTAATTTATACTAAAATTATATCATTCTCTTAATACATATTAATTTAAACCTTTTGAGAGAAATTAATACAAATTTACATTAATTTATATTGATTTATTCTAAATTTTCTTAATTTATAAAAAATAATATCAATTTATAGTAAATTTTATTCATTTATACTAATTTATACTAATTTTTCTTATTATATTCTCTTTTATACTAACGTATAATAATATTTTTTAATTTACTCGTATTTATAAAAATTTATAAGTATTTATAGTCAATTGTAAATATTTATACTAATATTTATGAATTTAGACTAATATATATCCATTTATGGTTATTTATAAAAAGTTATATGAATTTATAATAATTTAAACTAAATTATATCAATTTATGGTGACATGTATTAAATTATTCTAATTTATACTAATTTAAATGAATTAATAATAATTTTATCAATTTATAATGAATTATATAAATTTATGCTAATTTTTATGAATTTATAATAACTATTATTAATTTGTATTAATTGTTATCAGTTTATACTAATTTATATTAATTTCATATAAAGTTTACTAATTGATACTAAATGGTAAATATTTATATTAATTCTTATGAATTTATTCTAATTTTCGTGAATTTATAATAATTTATTATAATTTATAGTAATTTATAATTATATGAATTTATAATAATTTATACTGAATTATATTAATAAATAGTGATTTATATTAATTTATAAAAAATTATATGAATAAAAAAATAATTTATCTCAATTTATATTAATGTATATCAATTTATACAAAATATACAAATATTTATTAATATTTATTAATCTTTATTAATTTACACTAATATATATTAATAGTTATTAATTTGTAATAATTTTTAATAATTAAAAAATATTTATAATAATTTATATATATTATATCACTATATATTAATTTATATTAAATTATAAAATTTCTATGAATTTCATCTAATTTTTTAAAATTTATTTAAATTTATCCTAAACCATATCAATTTATAGTAATTTTTTAATGATGTATTATAAATTTTATTAATATAAACTAATTGATACTAATTTTTATAAATTTACCCAATTTTATTCTAACTTTTATTAATTTATATCTATTTATAAGGTTTTTATTAATTTATACCAATTTATACTAATTTATATTAATTTATACCAACTTATAATATTTTTGATAAATTTTTACTAATTTAATATTTATTTATAGGAGTTTTAATTATTTTTCATAGTTTTTATTAAACTATACAAATTTATGATAAATCTAAATCCAATTTAATAAATCAAAATAATTATCCAACTAAAAAATAAAAACAATGAAATGAAAATAAAAATAAAGATAATTACAAATACAATTTAGAAAATACCTTGGAATTGGTACTTTATCAAATTATTTGTAGATCTGGTCTAGAATATACTGAGTTGGATGTTGGATTTGAAATCCGAGGGGGGTTCAACAAAAACAGAACTCTATGAGGAGATTATGAGGGGCGGCTGCATATGTTTATATATATTAGGGGCTTGGTGGTACAATTACATTCAAACACACACACACTGCACACAAATTTATTAAATCATATAATTTTTACCCGAAGGTCCACTAGGAATGAAACCTGTTACATGGTCCATAGGCCCCAAATTTTTTGTCCAAAGTCCCATTCTGTAAATAGTACTCGGTTGCTACAGCACCAGCTATAGTTCCGCCACTACTATAGTAATCGCTACTCTACCCGCCACTACAATAGTGTCACCCACCACTACTACAGTTCTTGATGGTGCTACAGTACTGACAGTGCAATAATGCTGCTACAGTACCATTTGTTGAATGGGTTTTCAACTCCTATCCTCATGTAGTATTACTAGGTTTCTATAGTGCCTTGCGCTTCATATTTCTATAGTTTACCTTTTTAGGGAATTTTATGATGAAAATTGCATCACCAAAAGTCCATTGTTTCAACTTTTTGCAATGGTTATTTTTCAATATTGTTTATTTTCAATGGTTATTTGTGACATATTGTTTACTCATTTCAAAATGTCAATACCAAAAAAAAATTCCCGCTCATCAAGAAATAATTTTTGACAGACCAATCCATCACAAAAAAACCTGTGTATAGAGTATTTAAGACATAATCATCACAAATAACCCTCATTATGATGCATATGTCACAAATATACAATCGTTGTTGTATTTATCATATATCTATCACCAATACCCATTATCTAAATGTGTTATTTTTGATAGTCAAATGAGTCCATCAAAATCAACTATCTGAAATGAAATATTTTTTACGTAATAGGAATTCCTTCTCAAATAGTTTTTCCCACTGCCGTCCATGCATACACGCCAAAAATCAATAGCTGAAAAATTATTTAGAACAAATGAACTAGTCTATAGGAAATATGTGGATCTCATTAACTATTTTTTATATAAATATAGTCCTTTAAAAATAAACTATCATAAAAATCAATTTTCTTATGGTGGTATAAGTTAACCAGACACCCCGCTCGAGTAAATTGAGTTTGAGTACCTCTAAGCCTAGTTTAAATAGGGTTTGGGTATTGGATCTTATACTCTTTTATGTTTCAGGCTATTCTTGTACAACTCTTATAAGTTACCTAGATCCTCAATATATTTATATAAATTATCATTATTTTTATTTTTATAATATTTTAAAAAACATTCCAGTTGAATTTTGGTTTGAGTTTCAAATGAAAATCATCAAGAAAACAGTATAAATATAAATATAAAAAATAGAAATGCAGGTGATAAATGACTTTACAATTCAAAGGTGCATTAAATTTGTTATTCGGGATCATTTGTTGAATTTAAACATTTAAAAGAAAATAATTGGGTTTAGGTACCAATTTTTTAAAATTATTCGGGTTCTTTTGGACTAAATCAAAGTAAATACCGTAATGGAGGTGAATCTGTGTATGTCGGTCTTTTCATTCAATCCTCAATAATGATCTTGTTCCACTATTAATATGGAAAAAATTTCCCTCAGACTAAATATGAAGCAATAAAGAACTAAAATTAGGGAAAAATAGTTTCTACTTAGTTCACCCAAATTAGTTGTGTTCAAGTAGAATATAACCATAATGTGTCGATGTACCAAAGTACTAAGTTCACTTTTTTATAAATCATAGTAACCACACTGAGCATTCAAGTTCAAAACCATCAAATGATATAGAGCTCGTGTCCCTATCCAACTGACACCACACATTGGACCAAGAACCTGAGCTGACCTGTGACAAACCCAAGTGGCATTCTCAATCCTTCTGGGTAGGCAATAAGTTCCAAGGGAATCAATGAGTAAGAGTGGAAATTATTTTAGTCAAGATATAAGTATAAAACAAAATTGTTTCACCTAGTGACCCAACAAGACCATTATATTCTTTGGATGTACACACCTCCAAATAAAAAGATACACAATACAATAAAATCCAATCCAACCAGGTACTGTAGAGGATACTGTAGCGGTGACTGTACTATAGAAGATACTGTAGCAGAGAGGGTACTGTAGAAATACTGTTCACCGAGGGGTACATTGGGACAAAAATTGGGCTTTCAAGCCTTGTATTTAGGCCACTTTTCCTTGGGCCTTCGGGCTATGTAATGGGTCTCCCTCTACCCAGTCTAAAGAGGTCTTTGCTTTAAATAATAAATTGAGGCTTCGGCCCCAACCATTAAAAAAAATGAAAAATATATAAAGTGAATGGAAATAATCCTAGGAGGCCAATACATCATCTATGCCATACAATGTAAAATAAAACTAAAATAGACAACACTAACCATTTCCAAGTGTAGGTAAAGCATATCCACTAGCAACCATCACTATCTCAGGCCAAGAATCCATTACCAACTGAAAAGAAGATATCAAACTATCATGTCTAAGAAGAACTTGCTAACATGTCATGATGATATCAATATGAATATTTACCATGTAGGTGATTTTCCAATGGTCCATACTAACACATTAAATATTGAGTTATTTCTTGATAATATTATAAGTCAATATAAAGATAAATATATATATATAAGTTTTTATTTCAAAAACAGAATAAATAATGTATTTCACTTTTAATACCCCTCTTTATACTAATTAATATGAAGTAATGAAAATAAGTTGTATTTCAATGAAAATCAGTGATGATGTATGGGGTTTTAAACTAAAAACATGACACATACATATTCACTATTTAAAATCATTCTACATAAATAATTTGAAAACAAAACATCATGGGAACATAGGATCTATAGGGGAATAATCTAGGATAAGGATACACAAGCGGGTAAAAAAGTCAAACACTATATAATAATCAACCTTCATTAACACCCAGTGTCACCCTCACAAGTTTAACTGATGGGAATATCTTATAAGTATATTAAAATATATCTCAATACCAATAGTTCAAGAATGATCATGAAATTGTTTATAATGTGTCCCTAGACTTCCAACTTAGACATCTATGGTTACAAATGAATCAAAAGTGATAGTGAATTAAAAATATATTTAATATCAACAAATATCATACATTTATAAAATAATCCACCTCTCTACCTTCAACACCCTCATAAGAAAAGACCCAAATTGTAATAATAACATTTAAAAATAGTTAATCCCACTCCTCAAGCACTATATCTTACATATCATGTCAAACATTTATTTCCATAGCATGTGGGACATGCTTCAGGTGGGTTTTAAAATGACTAAGAAAATTTTTCAATTTTTCATTCATAAATCTTGATAATTTATTACAAAACCAAGCCATAAAACATGATTAAAAAACCAAAACACCATTTGAAATTAAATTAAAATATTTAATGTACAAATTTAGCATTTATACAAAAATAAGGTTGGCATAGACAAAAAAATGAGGATTTATATTTCAAAAAGAAAATAAATCCCATGCACATATGAAGGAAACCAAAAGGGAACAAATTCTCATTTTAAAATTCTAATAAATATATTTTATATCTATTTCAAACCACCTAAACCATGTAATTAAATAAATAATTAATCATATTTATAAATTTTAATATCCATATATTGGACCACCCACCTTGAATATCACTTGTTTTTTATCAAATATTTTTGACACACCTTGAGGAGACTCAAGAAGTTACAGAGGATAAAAAATAACATTAATGAACCCAAAAATCAAAAAATATATCATTTAAAATAAATCCACAGGAAAAACATGTTTTTCATACCTTGCTAGGGTTAGAGAGATGTAGAAAAAATGAGAGAAAGAGAAGGAGGAAGAGACGAATAATTATTCTCCCTAAATAATTTGTCACAAAACATAATTAAAATCCAAGAGTGGACAAATTAATTGAAATAAAATGAGATAGAGAATCCCTAAGGGATGTGAAATAAAAAAGAGGGAAAGAGGTGTGTGATTTGAGGTAAAACTGATCAAGTGTATATCGGTATATTTAAAATTTTTAATAAACCCAAGAACTATAAACTATTTTGACACCTAGTTTTCCAAACTATCTTCCAACATTGTTCCCTCTAGTAGTCTCAAACATCACATTACATGTAAGTTTATATAGTTAGATGAATAATGAGACAATTGTTCTATTTGGTACTGTTAAAAACTATAATTGTGTCTCATGGTTATGGCATATTTTATATTAATCGTGTGAAAACCGTGCAACATGCATTGTATTCTATAAACTTCCATATTTCAAAGAAAACCTTGCAAAAAGAGAGATAAACATTATTACTAAAAAAATTAAAAAAAATAATTGAACAATCAATGAAATTGGGGTTGGATGTTATATCTCACTACTATAAAGCACTCAGATAACTTACTAGTCTTATGTGTGCTTTTTGTTTCTTCCATAAATAGAAATATAAGTTACACAATGAATGGTGTATCAATAAACATCACTTTCATTCAATTTATGGTGTTCACAAACCTTATTGTGACATGATTCCTTGGAACTCCTTATTATATCTAATATATTTCACTCCTCTTAGGGCTCCTTCTCCCCCCTATATTCTAGAACTTTTTTCTCTTATTTTAGAACTACTCTAAGAATTTAATACAATAATAAATAATCTAACCCAAAATAAGATAGTTGGGATTAATTATTCTTTATCAATATCACTAGGATCACATAATATATACTCATTTACTATTTTTCTATAAACACTAACCATGGAGCAAACTAGAGTGTTTTCGTGTGGTTTCTATCCTTAAAAAAATTTCCAAATCTTCGAGAACTTTTATAGACTTTTTTATCACTTTGGAAGTTCCTTATTTTTTAATGTCAATAAATGCAACATAAAAAAACTTATAAGGATTTTTTCAAACAATTTCCCATTAACATCCCCATGTCATTATTATGTAATTTTATATATTATTTTATTTTTTTTTATGGTTTTTAAAACATTGGAGAGTTTCAGATAATAATTTAAAATTTTAAATGGTTTTTTGGGGTTTTGTGATTATCCCACATGGTTTGGTAAATTTTCTATTGCACATAAAATAGTGTTTAATTATTTGTATTGTAATTTGGCATGGTATGCCAAACCATGCACTGTCTCCAATAGAACCATGAAATGTTTTTATATAATAGAGTGGCTTGTATGGTAGGTACAAGGTCAGAAGAAACCATACAACATGAACCTTGTGAATTTTATTTTCTTAGGTAGTGCATCCTTCATTATTGACATATGATTTAGATAACTATGCATATAAACTATAAATTCCAACCAAATTCATTAAAAGTTGAAATTATTGTTTTTTATAACCCAATTATAACTCCTAAACCTCTTTACCCCCCCCCCCCCTTCATTATATTTAGTTCTAGGAACGTGGAATGGGATCCTCCTCCTCCCCTCCTTTAATTTTTTATGGTTTTTCTTGTGTCATTCACATGAATTTTAAAGCTATTATTCCTTAATTTCTCTCCCTTCCTCTTCATGTCATCTTCGTACTTATTTTCCTTGATTTTCCTTTCTCTCATGAACTCTATTCATTGTTTTGGGTTTTTTTTAAGGATGCTATGAGTCAAATGATAGGGATATAGATGTTTAGGGTTTGAAGAATTCATTTATATTTTTGGTTGAGGAATTCCCATCAAGGGTGATGCATTATAGTTAGTTTCCACTTGGATGAGGTGGGTACTTATATTTCATCACATTATATTAAATTAAATGGTGTGATTTAGTGTTCTAAAATGGTTTCCCTTTAAAATTATACCTATATGTAAGTCTCATTAGTGACAAAAGCTGATTTAAAAGTGGTTTCAACATTCAACATGTAATACTATTCCATTGAAATTGTTTTTGAAAATGAAAAAGTGGATCTTAAGAGGTATTTTAATTTTTCAAAGTGATTTTTGAAACAAGATTGAGGATTTAAATGGGTATTCTACACTAAATGGTTTTGAATTAAATCATTTTCTGTTTTTTAGATGGGTTTTTTTGTATATAAAGTGAATGTTGACCTGTGTGACTTATCTTTTCAATCTTCTTCATATCATTGAGAAATTAAAAAGTGGGTTTTAATGAATTTCATGGTTTAAAAATGTATTTTAAGAAATATATCTTGAATTTTGGTGTAAATATTCTTTTGAAATATGATTTAAAATGTTGTGAGTTTGAATGGCATACCAATGATGTTTTGAAAAGGTTCTTTTAGAACCTTCTGATAAAGAGTCTTTTTATAAAAGTAATGAGATGATCCTTATATCAATTGGATTTTTATTTCCTTTTATTATGGATGGTTATTCATGTATCATGATACTGGCTGATGGATATAAGGTTTTCTTTTATGTGAGGATATTGGAGGTGAGATAAGAGATTGTCCATAAATGTTTAAAATCTGATTGATGATTTATCTTATATTTTCTTGGTTTCTAACCTCTTTGATTGATTTCATGGGAATTTTTCTAATTGTTAGATGACTCAAATGAGTGAAAATACTATTTTATAGATATAATTTACTAGGAAATTTTCCCGAGATAAACCTAATCGATTAGACTCAAAGAAGCGGCTGGATATATAATGGACAGTGGAAGTGTTTCTCTCCTTTGAGTTTTTAGCATCGAATATTTCAATGAGACAATGAGGTGTGTATATATTTTTTAAATTTTCATCCTAGGTTCCTCATTTCTAGTGTGGGTCCTTAATATTACATCCATATTTAATTTCCCACTATGCTATGATCCTATTCAATATTTCTTATGGAATTATTTCTTTTCCATTGATTATATACCATTTTTTCTTATTTCTTGACACACATTCATTGATTATTTATATCCTTATCATATTTAATTTATAATTTGGTTCCTATTTTGTAAATATATTATTCCTCACATAGGGTATTTTTATTTAAATGATCTTAAAATTTTGATTTTTAAAAAGGTTTTGAATGGAGGAAAAAGGAATGTTATAGTTTACTTTCAAAATATTTAAAAAATAATTTGGAAAGGTGAGTCCTTATAAAATTGAAATGATTTTTTTCTGATTTTTTTCATGATTTTTTGATAATAAATAGAATTTAATGGTTTTATTATTAAAAATTATATGTTTTCCTTTTCAATTAAATAATGTTTAAAATAAATGGATTTAAACTAGTGTATGTTTTTATTGTGTGATTTTATACCTAAAATATTGGGTTTATTTAAAATAATTTATTTTATATTGGAATATAAATTAATCTAGATGATATTGGTTTTACATATGGTTTCCTATGTGAGAAACCTATTTTACATTCATGTTCAAACTAGAATTTTTGGATTGTATTATGAAAGTGGTTATAGGGACTCTAGTAAAATACTATTGGGTGTGTTATCTCACAAACTACATACAAAATTGGTTATATAATCCTATATTTCTCCATTTTAGATTCCCTAGAACTAGTCTCTTTTGGGTCTTATGTTTGGTTTGGTCTGACTATGGATAATATGAGTGGTGTAAAGAAACATTGTGTTGTATATAGGTGTTCAGTAATTGGTTCAGTTAGTTTTTATTTTGGTTGTCAATGTGTAAGCCAAGATGTCCATTATATTAGTTATATTCAATTTCTATTATTAGTCTCTAGTTTATCATGTTGTATCATTTATGAATCCTTATTTATATTTATTTAAATATGTTGGATTATTATTTTTGGTTATGACTCATTGTGCTTTCCCATTGTTTTATCTTTTCCTATGGTTATTGATGACGCATGGGCATCCCATGTATGGAAGATACATTCTATATTTTTGGTGATTAATCGACTATATTTAACTCTGATATTAGGGAAAATTCATTCCCAAAGTGTATTTTTTGACCCCCAAACCATATTTTTTATCCCATCTGGATCAGAAACACCATCCAAGTTTAGTGGAGGAACTATTCAAGTGGAGGTCAAGATTAGTTCTTTGTTAATGTTGTCAGATCCTAGGTTGTCAAAGGTACTAGGTTCTAGAAGTTTCTTATCATTTTATATATATATATAAGTTCAAGATTGGGATGTAATATTTTGGTAGGTAGGTGTATTAGTAGTTTCATTATCACTTATCTATTTAGTGCCTCCAGTTCCCATGGGTGGTTAGGATTTTAGGTGTGTTTCTAATTCTTCATTTGATGGTTTTGTAGGATTTTGAATTTATTTTTATGTTTTTGGTTCTTTGATCTTCATTGGTATTTCCTAGTTTTAATTGTGGATAATTATTTTTACATTGGTATAAAAATGTCAAAATGGAATCAAGGAAATATGATGTTTTATAGGGCCTAAAACCCCATGTTCCAACCAAGAACTAGATTCTAAAAACATTTTAGAGACCATCACATGATTTTCCCATGCTTATAAGACATGTGTCTTAGTAAGTCTTGTTTATACGTTCCATTTTTGTTTCTTGACTTATATTTATTGGTTTTGTAATTTCCTAGTGTTATTAATGAAAATATAATCAATATGATCTCTTGATATGTTGGTGATATTTGATTGGTTATTGGTTAATATTTGTGACATATCCTTAATTATGTGTTTGTGTTAGAATTAAATTTTTTTGTGTGTGGAAGGGTATTTCTTAGGGAAAGTGTTTTTAAATTTGAAATAAGGCCATATGGATTTCTTTTAAAATGAGATTTTGGTTTTAAAAAATTGTTAAAGTGGTTGATTTCAATATGAAATTGGGAAATATATTGTTTTATCATGAATATCAAAAGTATTTTTTGTTTTAATATTTTATATTTTTTATCATAAAATAATTTAATCTCTATTAAGGTGTATTTCAGGATTTCTTAGTTCTAAATCTTATCATTTGGAAGGGATTTTCATTTTAAACTAGTTGAAGATATTTTGAAATGGAAATAGATTTAATAAGATACATTTTAAGGGTAATTGAGTTTATAATCATGGGACAATAATGTTTTAGAGATTCTAGTGTGTAATGTTTTTTTGAAATGGAGGGGGTCCTAAATGTGGGAATTTATTTTTAAATAAGAATGTGGTTTCAAAATATTTTCTTTTTAAATAATGTTGAAATGGGTATTCATTTTTTCTTTTTAAAGGAATGAGTTAATTATAAAAGATAGGCTTCTTTTTTTAAGGGGTGATGGTAATTTACATAATTAAATTTTGGGGGATTGTTTCGGTCTTGATACACAGTGATTATTTCAAAATATTAATGTTTTCAAATTTAGAAAGGATTTTAATTTTAAAATAATTTTGTAGGTGTTTATTTTAGTTGACCCTATGATTGGTATTTATCCACAATTTTATTTTCGTAATCTTATATAAAGAGTCCATGGTTTTTTAAAGAGGAATCCTTTAGATATTGTTTTGATTAATTTGGTGGAATGTTAAATTTACGAGGAGTGACCGGATGAATTTTATTTTTCATGTTTATTTGGGTAATACTTCAAGAAAGTTCATCAGTGATTGTAGAATATTTATCGTTCGGGGTTTTTTCCTTCATTCAGTTTTATCATGGCCCAAAACCCAAGTGGAGTGGCATGTGTTTTCTTCTCCTCTTATTTGTGAATCTTGGAATTATTAAAGGTTGTGTTTATCCAGATTCTATATCTAGTAACATTATAGATTTAGTGGATTAGGCTTGTGATCCTTTTTTTAATAGTTAGATCAAATAGGGTTTATTTTCATAGAGACTCAAATTTTGGTTCCACTTTGGGGTGATTATTTCATTGGGCTTATTATTCAAGAATTATTAGAGACATTTTATATTTCTAATGTTGTAATTGCTTGATTTATACCTTGGGTATTTAGTTTTTTCACTTTTATGGGAATTAATTGTCAAGATGATAACATATTTTTTGATTTATGTTTGGTAGGTTTTGAGTAGTTATGAATCTGAGGAAAACCCTTTTTGGTGCATTCCTTTAGTGTCTTTGGGTTTTTTTATGAGTGGTGGTTGATTTAGGAAATTTTAATTCCTCATTACTCAATGGTTTTAATTGTATCATAAAAAAATTTTATCCCTGGTTTGGGTTTTGGTTCATTGCTTTTGACATGGGAAAACCATGGGTACATGCATGGGTAACTAGGAATGTGGTTTGTTTCTATTTTGAACTTGGGTTCCTCCATATTTATTTTTATATTTAAATTATTTTGGTTTTTGTATTTGTGTTCCTTAAACCAAGTTAACTTCATATTAAATTCATGAAACTCAGGTTAGAACCATGTTTTTACATAATGATTCATGTTTTTATTATTTTTAGTTTTATGATATATCACAAATTTAGTGATCTATTATTATAGCCTTTCAAGATGTTTCTTGGAATAGTATCATCTTTGTAGATTTGAGCCTATTCTGAAGTTTTTTGGTGGTGTGATCTCTTCATAGAAAGGATTTTATTTATTTTCCAACCATTGTATGTTAATTCTAAATGTTGAGGAAACCTATGATAATCCCCTATTTTCTAGGAACTACTTTTTATTTTTTTGTAGTTTGGATCCTATATGGGGTTTCATGATACAATTTTATGATTTATGTTGTTGATTATGAAATTATAATTTTCGTCAAGGGGTCATTTTTTAAATCAATGGCTTTCCTCTCCCTATAATCATTTTTTAGATATTCAATATATAAATTCTTGGGATTCATCATTTTTTGTTCTCTTCATTGATCTATGAGTTTTTGTGAGAATAAAGTGGCATATTATATAGAATTATGACACCACCATGTGAAGTGTCTACGAAAATCATGAATCATGGTTTTTTATGTGGGTGGATTGAATGTTTGGTGAGTGGTTTTGAGAATAAGTTCAAGATGAACCATGAATAGTGTTTTGTACTAGGAAATGGATCTTATATATTTGGTTCATGATTTATAAAACCATACATCAAAACTATTTGTTTTTTCAAGATTCATTAAAAGTGGAAATTAACACTTTTATAACCCCCCCCCCACCCCCACCCACAATTTTATCTCCTCCTCCTATTTTTCTCACCCTCATTCAATTGGAGTAGGGAAACATTATGAGGATCCCTTCTCCCTTCCTCCTTCCTGTTTTGATTGTTTTTTTATTTAGATTCACATAGGTTATTAAGGTATTGTTCTTTTATTATTCTCCCTTTATCTTTCTCTCTTCACTCTAACAATTCTCCCTTGATTTTGCTTTCTCCCATGAACCCCATAAATTTTTTCAGTTGTATTTAGGGTATGGAGTGTGTCTAATGATTGGTAATTGGGTTTTTAGGGTTTGAATATGTTATTTCCATGATTGGATGAGAAGTTTCTTTCAAAGGTTATTCATTTAAGTTATTTTTTCTTGTATGAAGTATCTGTTTCTATACTATCTTTTTTTATTATATTCTATGGGGTGAATAAGGGTTATAAAATGAATTCACATTAAAATTACACCTATATATATTCCATGAGGAACTGATCATGATTTCAAAGTGGTTCTTACCCTTGGTATGGAATGAGATTCTCTACTAAGTGGTTTGTGAAAAATTCATATGTGGATATTCAAATGTATTTGAATGTTTTAAAGATGTTCTCAACACTAGCCTGAGTTTTTAGATAGGTTTTATACAAAAAACTTTTTCTTATTAAAGTATTTCATGTTTTCGTGATGGGTTGTTTTATTAATAAAGCATGTGTTAACCCACGTGACTTAAATTTTGAAACTTTGTGATATCTTTGAACATTTTAAAAGGGGTTTTTAAAGAAATTTTTGGATTCGAAAGGTATTTTTTGAAATGTATTTATAAATTTGGTTTCAATTTTTTAAAATAGTATGTGAAATGGTATAATTAGTCTTGAAATCCCAAAATTTATTTTGAAAAAAAACCATTTTAGACCTTTTTATAAAGAGACTTTATGAATGTTGTGATACCCACCTTATTATCAATTTTATGGGTTTTGTTTCGTGTTTGTGGTGAAAAAGTGATGGATCTTAGGGGTCCTTTCATATAAGGGTGTTAGAGATGAGATGAGGGACTGTTTCAAATTGTTTAATATTTGTTTAATATTCTATTGTATATTTTCATGTTTTCTCACCTCCTTCATTAATGTAACTAGAATACTTGGAAGTGGTAGATATCTTGGATGAGTGAAATCCCTAGTTTATATTGATAACTAACTATGGAATATTACCCATGTAATCTAAGTTGGAAAGACCAAAATGAGTATCATGGTACATTGTGGCTCATAGTCATTGTGTGATACAAAGAGCGTTTATTTCTATATCGGTTGATGTGACTATTAGGGATGTAGATAGGTTTTTAGTTTCATCCTAGGTTCATCATGGCCACTTTGGGTCTTTATTACAAGATTACTAGAATTTCATTTAGGATATTTTAAGAGATTATTTCATATTATTTTTTTTCATATCCCATATATATTATGTGGCCCCTTGGAGCATTTTAATTAACTTTTTATCACCCTATCATGGGAAAATAATAATGTGGGTCTTTTTTTAAATTTCTTTCCCCCCATATTATGGATTTTTTCTTAAATATTTTTAAAAGGAGACTTTGATAATGTTTCTGAAATAAATTAAAAATAATAGTTTTATTCCATTTAAACTATTTTATAAATAGATTTTAGATCTGTTCCATTTTAAAAGGAATAATATTTTCTTGCAATTGGTGTTTTTAATATTAAGATAATATATAAAAATAATGGTTTTATTTGAAGAAAAATCTTTTTTCAATTTATTTATAATAAATTTTTTATGAAATTTCTTAAACATTTGTATGGGATTAAAGGTATGAGTTTGAGCCACATGCATTGGGTTTATTTATAAAGGGTTTTATTTGATTTATAAAAGGAAATTCAACTAGTTTATTTTTTCACCTATAATATACTATTTGAAAAACATATTTCATATTCATGTTCAAACATTAATTTAGGGATTTTAATATAAAATTTTCTATAGAGACTCTTTGGAAAAATCCTATAGGACGTGTTAACTCAAAACCCAACCTATACCATTAGGTGTCTATAAATATCATGTTAACTTTCAAATTACTTATCTCAAGTCGTTTTGGGGGTTATCTTCTGGTTAGTCTAATGACGGATGGTATGGGATGTATAGATAAATATTGGGTTTCATGGAGGCTTTTGTTTGGATGGTTTTTATTTTGTTTACCATTATATTATCCAAGATGACCTTTCTCTAAGTTATATATAGTTTATGTTATTATAAACTATTTTATTATTTTTTATCATTACATAATACTGATGTATGTTTATTTAAAATTTTAGATTAATATTATTGGTTATAACTAAATGGGATTTGAAATTATTTTTTTTCTCTTCTACTTATTAATGTTGAATGGATGTCCAATGTATGGAAAATCCAACCTAGGATATTAATGATTAATTTTATTTTATTAATTCTACTTTGATGGTGAATCCATTCCTAAAGTGTGGTCCATGATTCCCATACACCAGTTTCTAGCTTCTGGGGATCAAGAACACCTTTTGGGATGATTGAATGATTATTTTGGGCATCAGTACTCATTGAAATTGGTACTGATTTATTACACTTGCACTTCAGGTTTCATAAAAACCTCTAACTACATTAAATACTTATCCAACATAGGTTTAAAAAAGAAATTAATATGAACTAGAACCCAATTTTGATACAAAATTCCACCAGAAAGTGCATAAATGATTCACTAATACCAACTCTAATGCCATGTGAGTCATGATAATCATGAAAAATATGATTTAAATGTAAAGATCTTCATTAAAACACTTACCTGATTTACATTCTCTTTGATTCACACTCCTCCAAGATGACCCCCTGAATAGTAATTCAAGCACTCTCCCCCTTTCGCAAACACCATTATTAGATTTATCACCCATTTTTTAATGGGAAATAACACTCCCATACTCCTTCATTCCTAATCATGGATAGATTCTCCCAATTCATTTATACAGATCATATCACCATTTATCAATGAAACCAAATATCACATCATTCAAAGTTCAAAAAAAAATTAAAAACGAAAACAATTAATTCGAAAGATTTGTTATACATTATCAAAAGTTGAAATTTCACATGGTATAGTGGGGGTCCATTTTCTAACCCACCTAGTAGGGGGAGTCTATTGGACTTTAGAATAAAATTTATTCCTTTAAAAAGTTTCTTTTTGTAGTGTCTTTATTGTAACATCTACAAAATGATTTTTGTGTTGGCATATACTCTAATATCCCAATCCATTGATTAACATTATCCATAATGAAATTATCTATTATCTAAATGTTATTTTTCTTATAGAGGTGGTTGATATTTTTTATAAAATTAAAATCACTAGAGTTATCCCACATGATAAAAATAAGATATTTCACATTAACATTAATATCTTTAAAATATTATTTCATCTACAGTAATTAATTATAAGATTGAGTAGTCATATATTTTTATAAAGTATATTTCTCAAAGAAATAATGTATTTATTCTTTCCTAAAAAACATATTCATGGCCATCCAACATAAACATTACCGCCCAAAGTAAAATCATGTTCATTCACTAAACTATCCCAATCTACATTTGTATATCCTAACAACTCCTCTTGTGGTTTTCTATGAAAAAACATCCTGAAATAAACTATATTTTTTGTTGAAAAAAGTATCATATTCGCCAATAGAATGTGTCTCTTAATCACTAACAAAACATCATTTCCCCTTTTGGGTTAATAATATATAATTTTAAGAGAGTTATCAATTATTTTCAACTATATTAGTGTTGATTGTGTAAGTTTTACAGGATCCCAGGATAAATTAAATTCAAACACATTATAATTGATTAATTAGGTTTTCAATTTGATTAAAAATTACCAAATTAGTTATCAATGATAATTTCATGAATATGAATTAATTAACTAAAATATGTGTGTGAAATCAATATCCATGGACTTTATAAAAGTACAATCATTCCTCCCTCAACTAGTTATGTCAATCTTATAGCCACAATATTGGTTAATATTTTCTAACCCCATGTGTTTGGATTGGTTAAATAATTTAAGGTATATAAATATAGATTTATCTTGAGAGGTTAATTCACCTAAATTTCATATTCTTAAATTTTGAAAAGGAAGGAAAAAATAATGGGTTGTAACCAGATTCCCATAATTATGTTGAAGTTCCTACTAGTCTATAATTCTTTGATAGATTCGTAAAAAGGGAAACATTGATTTATGGATCAATATAAATTCCAAACCAAGGAAACCTCATAGTTGTTGAAATAGAAAATTCCTTAGACACCCATCCCTTTTTTCTACTCCAATGTTAGGTCAAAATAATACAAATATATACAATAGGGGGGTGAATTTTTTCTTTTCAATAATCTCTAAAGATTATATCCTTTGAATACCTTTTTGATTTATGCAAATATGATGTGTTTTATTCTGTAAAAAATATGGGTATTGAATGAATAAAGATAATGAACATAGTAATTTTATAGTGTCTTGGGGTACAAAGAAGCCCTAGTCCAATCCACCAACGTTATCTCTACAAGATTGGTGAATTTCACTAGAAAGGTCCTCTTATCACTAGACCTTCAAATCCAAAACTGAGTGTAGGAAGGTACAAACTTTATAATAATGGCCTAAACATAGCTTTATTGGTATTTTAATAGAAAAATATTATCCACATATTAGACAGAGAAGCTAATACTCCCTCATGATTTAGTTTGAGTAGTTGAAACTCTAATAAATCAAAAGAGTTTCATTTCATAATGGTTCAGGTTAAACATCATAATTATAGCAGCATCAAATGAAAATTGATGGATCTTTGTATTTAAAAAATAATGCCTTCAAGAAATAATATCTCTAATGTGTTCCTATTTTTAAATTATCTTCAATATGAATATCAACAAACAACATGAGTTTGAGGTAGAAAATGTATATCTCCAAAGTGTAGCTTCTTTAACTAAAAGAGTTGATCGTTCAATGTAGAATCTCTATAAAAATATATTCATAGGTATACATTCATAAGTTTATATATAATCTTGTAACTCCTCATTCTACAATACTCTGTTCTTATAAATAACTCATTTTTGTTGAGTGTATCCATGAAAATATCCTGACAGATTACGGATATTGAAAATTAAATTTTCCAGGGAGTCGTAACATCTATTAATAATAGGAGTGATTTTATCCTTTGAAAATGTTACTTTTAATGGATCATAATGAGTCTTAGAATCAGTCATATAGACTCTTTAAATTGTTTTTTGATTCTATCACGACCGTCACATTAACCTTTGATTAAGTCACAGCTTTAAAATTACGTTGTTGAATTTTCAAATATAGGGATCAACTACATAGTATAGGGTTCCTTTGCATAGTGTAGGGTTCCCTTGCATAGCGTAGGGTTCCATTTCATATCATATGTTTCCTTTTAATTGCATATGGTTCCATTGTGTAGCATAGGGTTTCTTTTCATAGTGTTGCGTTTATACCAACATATTGTTCCTTAACCATATATTTATTTGCATGAAAAGTATGGGTCAAATGTAATATAGGGATGAGAATCCTTATTTTTATCCTTCTATCACAACGTTGAATCCAAACATAGAATTGATTAACCATATGTTCAATCCCTGAAGTTAAGGTATAAATAGTGATTCCAGATTCCAACATAGGTTTGATAATACATATGATTGATATCCAACATAGGGATGCCAATCCTTATCTAAATTGCTCAATGTAGCATAGGGATTATGATTCATAAATTCATTTATTGAATTTAGTGTTTAAATATGTTTTCCATAACACATCATATATATTTTCATTCCATCAAATAAATTAATAAAACCATTATATATATTCTAGAAACATACTTAACTCAACTGTATTAGACAAAAACAAGGTTATTTGTGAGCATCAAAATCATCACATATTATAGAATATTATTGAGAAAATTCATTCCCAAAAATCTCCTCCTATTTAAGGATCACAAAAACAATAACATAATTTATAGATAATATAAGAAACCATAAACACTAGAGAATTTTTTTAAAATAAAAGACATGTTTGTTTGGAAAATTAATTTTTTTACAGTAGTATTTCGATTTCACATTAATATTTCCATTTTAGAGATAATAATTCTTAAACAAATAAGAATGTTTTTGTTTACCAATTTTCTCCCCCTTTTGTGATATCAAAAAGAAAGTATATGAAAATGGATTAAAAAACATTTAATTTTTCACATAATAATAAATGAATGATTATTAATAATGATTAAGGATAAATAAATTTATGATTGGAATGGAATAATTTGGACATAAGTAAAACACTAAATCAAATTAAAATTAATAAAAATAATATTAAATTAGAGTAAATTTAAATGTAGTTCAATTTTTGTTGATAAATTATGATAACATCTTCCTATCAACATAAGAATTTTTTAAAAGGATGGGTTCAGGTTAGAATGGTTTTCTTGATCAGAATCTCCATGGGCAGTAGGTGCATTTGGATGAGGAAAAGATTGAACAGAACCATGAATATCTTACATCATCACTAAATGGATCTAAGAATTATTGTTAAAGACATATGTCCACTACTGAAGTATTTTTTTTTGAATCTTTCTCGGTCTTCAAAGTTTCCCCCAAATTCACCTGAAAAAACTCATTCACCATTTCATCATATTAAATGAAGGCTATCATCTTATCTATAACATGATGAATGATAGATCTCATCCATAATTCTTTAGATTTCATCTAACTTATCAATTCTCTTTGATTATCCAAAATTATATTTAATGGAGTATTGTCACAATGAAAAGTGTGCAGTCAGCTATTGAAATCATCTAACACATAAGTTATTTCCACAAATATCATGATTAATTATGGATATATTTTTTCGAGGATGATGAATCTTGATGGATTTCTCTTATATATTGAAATTATCTTCCAAACAATAGCATTATATCTTCAAAATATTACTTATACACAAATTAATCTTTCAACGTTTTGTTCTCTCTAGCTAAAGATATGATAAACTCTTCAAGATCTCCCATTAAAACAAAAGTTTCTTATAAATCCACAAATTGAGTCTGAAGGGATTCAAACTCAATTCTTTATAATGTTGAACTTCTCATATCTTCAACATTTTCCCTTTAATCCTCTAGTTTTTATCATAATGACATATTTGGTTCATTCACCCAATTATAACTTCAGAATAAAACATATGTATGTATGTCTTGGGTGTCAAAAGACTGGGTAAAATGTTCTCTTATTTGATCATCTTCTACCAAATAAAAACTTGTCTTTTCATGACCTTATGATCTGTCTCTCAATGAAAATCCTTCTATAGCTATAGATTTGGGAACAATGAGTGATATTTTTCCAAGGGAAGGGAAATCTTCCTTGTTTTGTTCTTCTTTGTGAGCCTCTTTCTCAATATTCTCAGCCACCTAAGCGTCAGACTCAACTTCATATGCTGCTTAATATACAAGATCATGATTGTTGATTTTATTCATCTTTCTTGAAAAATATCACACTCTTCATGTCTTGATTCATCCTCTTAATTATTCCTTGTTATAACAGACCCAAATGATGGTATCATACTTTCCTCCCCCGGAGCAACTACCATCATCTTTTGTTATTGTTCACTCCAATAGGTAAAAGACTTTTGTAGGAGTTTCTCCTGAAATATACAAATTTATTGATAGTTCTATCATTTAAAATTTTGTTATGATGACATCTATATATGAACAACTTATCTATTATTTTTCCTTCATGTGTAATGGAAATAAAAGTATTCTTCCATATGGATATAATCTCATCATTTCTTCCTTATGATAGAAATTACTTAAATATCATAACATAAATCGATAGAAATTGAATCTAATTTGGTTCAGAAACATAAACATAACATACATTTGTAGATATAATAATTCCTCCAACTCATCTATTTTTGATAGAATTCCAAATTGAATAAACTTCATCATTACTTTTCGATCATAAGTAAGGTCTTTTGTCATTATTTTATTAATATATCTTATTGCAAACAAACAAAACATAATCATATATTACTTATATTTTTTATCACTAATATTACATAAGTCAAAATCAAAATCCCCCTCATGGAGATAGTGCATAAACATAAAAATTTACAATGAATAAAGATAAAATTTATCATCGTGAATCATTATGATTGTAGAGTCTTTATTGACTCCAAAACTAAATAACACATTTATATATAACTCTTTCACTTCTATATAAAACATCAGGGAAGTTTTACCATCTTCAAAATAAAAATATAATCCTTGAAATCTAATGGATGAATTTAATGAAATATTTGTCTGATTAAAATATAAAAAATCTATCACTATACCTTGAAGAATTTTATGAAACATCCCTAGTGGGTAAGTAGGGAACCCATATTAGCATCTTCAATTCTACCTAATGTTTCCATTTATGAAGGTTTTTAGATTCAAGGTTTGATTTTTTAGGATTTTGGAATATTAGAACGTCATTCTTTATGTAATCCAAAGTGTTGAGAAGGTGTATAAAGAGTAGGAGAAATTTTATGGTTTTCTTGTGTCGGTTGGGAATGTATTCATTACATTTAACATGGAAATTGAAATATTTTTAATTGTTTGAAAAACATTTTTGGTTAAATCTATTCAATTTGTAAATGATAATAATAAACAAATAAATGATAATTCATAATGTTTATCAAAAATAAGAACAGATAGATTATAATAATTTAAAATAAAATATTATATTATCATTTAAAATTTAATATTCCTAACTCCCCTTAATATAATTAAAACATGAACAAGGAAGTTATTTTATAATAATATCAGCTAATTGATATTTAGTATTTAAAAATACTAAAGATATATCATTTTTACTACCATGATCTTTTAGAAAATGATTTCTTATATAAATATTCTTAGTCCAAGAATGACTTATAGGATCATTATACATATTTATAGCACTATTATTATCACATAAAATAGGTATATTATTAAAATTTAGTACAAAATATATTAGAGTATTTTTCATCCACAATAAATGTGCACAAAAATAACTAGTAGAGACATATTCTTCCTAAATTGATAGAGAAATTGAGTGTTGTTTCTAACTTGACCATGATGCTGAATGTTTTTCTAAAAAGTAACAGTTTATTAATTTTATTTTTCTATCTAATTTACATCCTTCAAAATTGGCATATGAATATGAATTTAAATTAAAATCGGATGTTTTTAATTAAATAAGATATTGAAAAACAATTTGCTTATATATCTAAAAAATATTTTAGAAATTTTAAGATGAGATTCTTTTTTATTTGACTGAAATCTAGCACAAAAAGATATGTAAAACATAATTTATGGTCTTTTAGCAGTAAGATATAATAAAGTATCAATCATACCTCTATATAACTTTTTATCAACTGGTTTTATAAATTTATCCAAATAAATTCTTATATTAGTGCACAGAAGAGTTTTACAAGTCTTATTGTTTTCATTTACAAAATTTTTCAATAAATCAATAATATATTTATGTTTATTTAACAAATTTCCAGAATATTTTTCAAAAATATAAAATCCAAAAAATAAATTCAGTTCTCCCATCATACTCATTTCAAATCATTTTTGTATCAGATTTGAAAAATCATTACAAATAATTTTATTCGTTGAACAGAAAATAATATCATCATTATAATTTTGTAGTAATAAAATGTTAGAACAAATAGGTTTATTAAAATGATTATAATCAAATATTCCCTTAGAAAAGAAATTTTCCAATAAAAAAATTGCTTAATATTTTATACCAATATCTATGTGCTTGTTTACGGCCATACAGAGAATGATTATGTTTAAAAATAGAATTAGATTTATGATGGTTTTCCAAACATAGCAGTTCTTCAGCATAAACATCCTTCATTAAATAACAATTTTTAAATCAGATTTAACATCTATTTGATATAATTTAAAACTCATACGATATGGATAAGCTAAAAGGAATGTAATGGATTTCAATCTAGCTACAAGGGAAAATGTTTCATCATAATCTATACCTTCATCTTAATTATATCCTTTAGCTACTATTTGAGTTTTGTTTCAAGTTATGATTCATTGGCCATCCTGTTTATTTCTAACGATCCACTTAGATCCTTTTACTGGATAATTTGATGGTCTTTCTACTAATTACCGAATGTTATTTCCTCTGAATTGGTTTTTCTCATCTTTTATGGATAACATTCAACTCTAATATTCTAAAGCTTCTTAAATAGAATTTTGTTATATCTGACATAGAACCGTAGATAATTCATCTTGGTTTCCTATATTTCTTCTTATTCTAATTCCTATTTCAGGGTATCTTATAATAGTTGTCATGACTTGCCTCCCTATGCCATGAACATTGTCACCTGACCCCATTGGTCTCCTGTAATACCTTGGTCGCCTTCCCATCACACCTAAGCTATTAATCACTAGGGTCTCTTATCATACTAATGACTATCCCCATAGGCCAACACATGTTCTTTCAGTGTGTTTTTTCCTCATGCACACACACCCTGGGAAACTTCCTAGAAGGTCACCCATCCGGATTACTACTCAACGCCAAGCATGATTAATTGTGGAGTTCTAATCAGGTAGGCTCCCAAAAATAAATGTGCACCTTGTTGACATGGGTAGTAACATTTAGCCTTTTTAATTCTCACTTTTCCAGGGGTGTTACATTATCCACACCTTTAAAGCACAATGCCCTCATTGTGGACCAAAATCCTCAAACACAGGCAGTGCCTAAGCACTTCCGAATGGGTATTGGCTCTGATGCCATTTGTCACGACTCGCCTCCCTAGGCCATGAACCTTATCATCTGACCACATGGGACTCTTGTAATAACATGGTTGTATTCCCATCACACCATAGGCTATTACACACTAGGGTCACTTATCAGACTAATGATTGTCCCCATAGGCCATCACATGTTCTTTCAGTGTGTTTTTTCCTCACTCACACACACCTTGGGAACCTTCCCAAAAGGTCACCCATCCTGATTACAACTTTAGGCCAAGCATGCTTAACTATGGAGTTCTAATCAGGTAGGCTCCTGAAAAGAAAGGTGCACCTTTTTGACATGGGTAGTAACATTTATCCTTTTAAGTCTTAGTTGTCCAGGGGTGTGACAATAGTTTCTAAAGAATAGTTCAGTATGGTCATAGACTACATATGTAGGACACTTTCTAGTTTTTCAGTTTCAGCTTTTTTGAACTAGAATGAATTTTATTTATATCATTTTCAAAATTTTCTTTAGGAGATTCAAGTCTAATGTTGTCAAAAGTTTCTATATTTTCATATGATTTCTCTTTCTCATTATTAAAAGGTTTAGTTTCCTTATACATCACATGAACTAATTCTTCAACAATCCTTTACATTTTATAAAAACATTTTTATGTTTTAGAAGTTGCAGAATATCCTAAAGAAATTCATTCATTAGTTTTTTGTTTGAATTGAACAAGGTTATCCTATGTATTCAAGATATACACCTTACATCCAAATACACTAATGTACGTTACTTTAGGTAATCTTTTATTACAATGTTCATATGGTTTATTTTTAATAATTGTTCTTATTAAAACTATTCATGATAAAGTAAGCTCTTTTTATAGCTTCTACCCAGAAATATGTAGGAAGACTGTATTAATTCAGTATAGTTATTTCCATTTCTTGAAAAGTTTTATGTCATCTTTTAACAATTCCATTATTTTGAGGTGTTCTTGGTGCAGAGAAGGTGTGTTTAATTCATAAATTTGAGAAAAAATAATTAAATTCATGATTCAAAAATTCTCTATCATGAAAAATTATTAATGAAATTATTTTAAAACCATTATCATTTTGAATAATTTAAAAAATATTCAAAAACAGTGAATATATAACATTTGAGTTTTAAAAAATAAACCCAAATAAATATTGAAAAATCATCAACTAAAACATAAAAATATAATTTACCTACCAAACTTGATATTCTAGATGTTCCAAACAAATCCATGTGAATAAGTTCTAATGGTATAGAAGTAGAAATTTTGTTAATTAACTTGAAAGGTGATTTGTGTTGTTTTCCCATTTGACATGCATAAAAATATATATCATTTTAAAATTTTAACTAGGAAAATAAAAAATTAACTGTTTTATAGATAATTTATGTAAAGCATATATATTTCAATGTCCACATGTTCTATTCCAGATCGATGAATCATTTTTATTAGCAATTAAATATATCATCTTTTTTAAAAAAGGAATTGAGATCCAATATATATACATTCCCTGTTCTAGGTGCTCTAATATTTAAGCTATTTATCTTTAAAAAATAAGAAAAATTGTTAGATAAATCAGCATAAAATTCATCATTACAAAGTTGAGAAATACTTATCAGGTTGTGTTTTAACCCTTTTACATACAGTACTTTATTGAATGAGATAGTATTTGGATCTCTAACAATTCCAAATCCAACAATCTTTCCATTTGCGTTGTCACAAAAAGTGACTAGACCTCCATCCATTTAATTCATTGTATTGAAATTTTATGATTATCTACTCATGTGTCTAGAGAAGTGATTGTCCATATACCATATAACATTCATTTACTTGTGGCCTTTTTCCTACCTAATAAATTAAACATGTGTTTGTTTTGGTACCCATATTTTCTTGGCTCCTGAAGTGTCAGCAAGCAATGATCTAGGAATCCAGATCTACCTAATTTTTTCAAAATTTCAATTACCTGCTTCATATATTTTTTATAAGTAAAAGCCTTTTTTTACCACTAATTTTATGATTTCACCAAAAAATAGTTGTTAATATAATGAACATTTATTCTATAGTAATAGTAGGTAGTATTTTTTTAGTTAGCTATAAAATAATTCATATATAATTATGGTTTTCACCTTTAATTCATATTCCAAAATTTTCTATTTTAATAACATTCTTTCTCAAAATCTCATTAAGAGCATTTTCTCCTTTATTAAAAAGAATTTCAACACATTTATAAGATTATTATTCATCCTGTAGTTCTTTAATCCCTTTTTCATGATCAGTACAGCATGCTTTAGATGAATTGAATTTTTCAACTAGTTCTTGATGTTGGTTGAACATAGTGTCCCTTTCACCCAAAACATCATTATGAATATTTTTCAATGATTTATAATTCTTTATTAAAGAATCATATTTATCTTATAACATTGAGTAGAAAAAATATAATTTATAGATTGAATAGTTATCAGAGTCTGAGGAAGAAGAATAATAAAATTATACCTCTTCTTCATACTTAGCCATAAAGCACATATTAGATTTGAAATTTTTAGGATCTTTCTCTAAGTTATATTTTGAGGAGCAACTGGAATCTTCAGAAATAATCCATGTAGCTTTCATAGATATTTTTCATTTATGCTCAAAAACAAAATTCTTATGATATTTATTTTCTGTCCTCTTTCTTTTATCGTTTAATTGAGGGAAGTCAAGTATGATGTGACCCAATTTTTTCATTCTTAGCATATAGATTCATGAAGTTCTCTTTAAACCTTCATGAAGTATTTTTATAAATCCTCTCTTCTTCCTATAGAATTTACTAAATTTTCTGGCTAGTTGAGCGAGTTACATTTAAGAATTAGAGGAGTTAGAATTTTTTGTATAACATGACATCCAGTTTTTATTTTCATCCATGATTCTGAGATGTCACCTTAAGGGAAGTTTTTTCCATTTTTACTATATTATTGTGATCTTAAAATTCATCTTTAATTTCTTTCTTCATACATCATAAATGTTCTAATCAGTTCCTTCATAGTTAAATTCATGAAAGGTGATGTTTGTCAAATTCTAGAAGATATGTAATTGCATTTAGATGGTAGTACTCTAAATACTTTTAGGGATTGATTGGATTGACTAATGGGGTCTCCTAATGAAGTAATTTTGTTGAAAATATCTATTAACTATCCATCCATTTGAATTATGTTCCCTCCATCCAACATCCTAAAGTTGTAAAATTGGTTTTTGATGTAGCATAGCTAATTTGTATGATATTTTTTGTTCCTTCATAAGAAACTCTAATAGTTTTCCACATCCTAGAGGTATTAGGGAATTGAGATACTGTTTTTAACTCATTCGGTCCAAGACCATAGATAATAGCCTTTATTTCCCTTGAGTTTATGTCATATTCAACTTCTGTTCCAGCAGTCCAAGACTCTAGTTTTCAAGAATTTCATAAGGAATGATGATATTGAATTGAATTTTGAGCCTATATTTTTCAAATATATTATCATACATGATTTCCAATATCCATGGTTGTCACCATTAAAATATAGAGCATGAACCATAGAAATAACTTATTTTGGATTAACCATTTCCACCTTCTTTTTATAGACCTTTTTATCTTTAATATTTCTATAACATTATAACAAAACACATACATTGATACTAATTTTTAGTTCATAATTAAAAATATATACACTAGAATGGGTGAATTGTGTCTTTTCAAAAATCTCTAAATATTCTTTTTTTAACACCCATTGTGATTTATGCATATATGTAGTTTTTTCATCTATACAAAATATGAACTATGGATAAACAGATAGAATGAACACAAAAATTTTATAGTGTTTTAGGGCAAACATATCCACTACTACACCCCACCAATGATCTCATGATTAGATTGGTTAATTTCACTTGAAATGTTCTCATATCACTAGACCTTCAAATCCAAAACTGGGTGCAGGTTGTTGACACCTTTACAATCATGGATTAAATAGACCCTTATAGTTCTTTTACATTTAACTAGTAATAAACATATTTTAATGATAATTTGATACTCCACTACAAATTAGTCTAAATAATCAAATCTCTAATAAATCAAAAGATTTTCATTTGATAATGGTTTCAGTTGAACTTCCCAGTTGTAGCAGTAGCAACTGATAAGAGATGGATGTTGTTCATTAAAAAATAATGTCTATAAGAAATAATAAATATGAATTGATCATGTTTTATAATGATCTTCAATATTAATATCAACAAATAGTAAAAATTTTAGGTAGAAAATGTGTATCTCTAAAGTTTAGCCTCTTTCACAAAAAGAGTTGATTATTCAATGTAACATCTTTGAAAAAATATATTCATTAGTATACATTCATAAGTGTATATCTAATATTGTAACTCCTCATTCAATAATAATCCATGATTATAAATAACACTTTTTTGTTTTTGAAGATCCAAGAAAATATCTTAACAGATCATGTGTATTAAAATTTAAATTTTCCATGGGATTCATAACAACTTTTTAAATTTGAAGTGATTTTTTTTGTTGAAAATAGTCTTTTGAATTGATCATAATGAGTCGTTGAATCAGTCATATAGAATATCTCAATTATCCTATGATTCTGGTAATATCGTGGAATCAATCAAGGATTGTATTTTGTATTTAAAATTACACTATTTTATTTTCAAACATAGGGTTTAACTTTGTAGCATAGGGTTTCTTTGCATAGCGTAGGGTTCCTTTGCATAGTGTAGTGTTACATTGCATAGTGTAGGGTTCCTTTTCATAGTTTAGGGTTCCTTTTCATAGTATACGGATCCATTTTGTAGCATAGAGTTTCTACCAACATATAGTTCCTTAACCATACTTTCATCTGAGCCAAATGTAGTGATCAAAACTAACGTAGGGATGAGAATCCATATGTTCATAATTCCAATGAAATGTTGATTCCAAATGTTTCCTTTATTAACCATAAATTCAATATCCCAAACATATGGTATGAATAGTGATTCCAAATTTGAATGGAGGGTTGATATTCCATACGTTTGATATCCAGTGTACGCATGTTGATCCATACGCAAACAGATTAGTGTAGTATCGGGATGTTGATCCATATGTTCATTTTCCAAATGAAGGGTTTGAACAGTGTTTCCATAACACATCTCATAGTTTTTTTAATCCATCATATATATAAATATTATCATTATATATATTCATCAAACAAACATAACACAACTTTATTAGAAACAAACAAGGGTATTTTTAAGCATAAAAATCATTATATATTACATAGAATTTTTGAGAAAATACATGCCCAAAATCCTCACCCCTTGAGATTTTATCCATGCATGATGGAGAAATAGATCATCACACAAATTTTTGTATTAAAAAGAAAAATCATGAGAGGTAGTTAAATTCAAAAAATTAATAGAAATCATACCTGATATTAATTACATTAAAAACAAGCGATGTCTTTTCCTAATCAACTGAGACCCCTCATAGGCTGGAAATAAGCTGAGAGTGACACCCCAAAACCACCTCCAATAGGCCAGGGGTTAGATAGAATCCCCAAGTAAGTTCATCACTAAAGTTGGAGTCCATATCCAAATGTACTTGTACAGACATACACACTCATATCAATGAAACAGTGTAGAGATATAATAAACTAAAACCTAAACATACTAAAAAATGCATTCAAAAACCTATAGGAAATACATTTAAGTGTATAAGGGAAATAAAAATTATAATGGAAAAAATACACACCCACCCATGAAGTAAATTGAGGTCCCAAAATAAAAAAATTAATAAAGGTAATAATGAATAATGTCCCACTCATAATCTATGAGACTTACCGTTGAACACGATCAGTTTCTCCAAGTACTACTATGCTTTATTGACACAATGTCCACCAAATTCACCACTGATATGCCTATTATCTATATAAGACATAACAAATGGGGGAAATTCACATTTATTGGGTTAGTATAAACATAAAAAGTAATACACCCTCAAAACCAAGAAGGAGGAAACATAATAACGTGTCAACTCAACCCAGATGTTAAGAGGGAAAAGAAACACATCATTAGACATTCTCGTACTAAAACCCCAATAAAAAATGAGAGGAATATCTATCTTCATACATATATAACAATGATGATCCCACATAAATTTCTAAAGTTCTTATCTTTAATACCAAGAACCATGCCTAACCGTACTAGAATATGAGTATAGGTATTGCTCTTCACCATTGCATACTACATTTAAGGAAGTATTAAATCTAGCAGACTACTTTATCCCTATCAGAGCTTGATTACGGCGGCGTACCACTCCATAGATATAGGGTTCATTCCCTCTTATTAGGGGGGAGTACCGAGTCTTTCAAAATATAGGAAATAGGGGAACACACACTTTGGATTGTCAGGGGAGTATTGAACCGAACATCTCCCAAATGACCAAACCCAATCATTACAATCGGCCAAACATTGATGGTAGAATCATCTTGTAACATTCTAGGTAAATAAAGAATATTACATTTTCATATTTATACATATTTGTGAATAAAATTTTAATATTAATTTAAATGGAATTCTATTCCTGATGGTGTACCCAATATGCAACAACGAGATTCTTTGAAATCTTACGTTGCACTCTAATAATAAAATAATATTATTTTAAATGGTAGTTAACGCCTAGCCGTTGTAATGGTGGGAATGAACAGAAAAAACTACAAAATTATAATATATGTTTGTCAAATATTTTTACTTTTATCCTATAAATTTTAGAGGCTTAAAATCCAAATGAATCCACTTTATGAATAAATACTCTAATATTTTTAAAAGATTGTTTTACCACCTTTTGATGGAGAACCTTTTTTAAATCTTAATTTTGACAATTGTATAAGATCTATTTTTCAAAATAAACTTATTCTTTATGATTGGGTTATTTAAATTTACTTTGGTTCAATTTTTGGTTTGTTTCTGACAAAGTTCATTTTTTTAATAAATAGTGTAAAATATTGCATTTTACATCAAAACTGCTTTTTCATCTAATTTAAATATATGGTCCTATTATCTTTTTAATTGGTTTTAATGTTTTATTAGAATATATTTTTACAATTTAATTCAACGGTGGTCATTATAATTAATTTCACTTTGAAAATGGACATAAACAAGTGCCAAATTTTTCATAGGTATTGCTTCCAAAAAACCTGCTATTTGTTTTGACAGTAGGAATTAACTATATGATTTATTAATGAAACTTCTATGTTTTGAATTTGGTAAAATGGAAATAATTTCTGAATTTGAAATATCAAATATATATTAGGGTTAATTATTGGTATTTTTCTGATAATGCATTTTTTTAATGAATAGTGAAAAATACAGTTTTTAAATTCAAAACTGCCTTTTCATCCAATTTATTTATATATGTAGATTGTCATTTTAATTGTTTTTAAAGTATAATTGAATTATTTTTTTATCACTTAATACATTTTTGTTCATTTTAAGTAATTTCACTTTTCCATTGGATGTAAAAACAAGTCAATCTTTTGATAAATTTTACTTCTTAAAAACTCGTCTTTTGTTTTGACAACGGGATTTACTTTTAAATTAATTACAAGAATTTATGTGTTTTTAATATGATAAAATGGATTCCATATTTGGAATCATAAGGTCCAAGTTATGTATTTAAGACTCTTTTATTTTTGGACGTTATGAATAGTAACGATGGTAATTATCTTTAATTATCGTGTTTAATTATAAATCGGGTAATTAAGGGTAAGAAAATAATATCATAAAACTATAAAATGACCCCAACATGTGTCTTAATTATATTTTTGGTGTCATGGCTGACCATGGGATTCTTTTTTCAAACCTTGGGACCCCATGGAATCACTTTAGTGTGAGAGTGACCTTTTATCATTTTTTTAAAAGAAAGGAAAATGTAACCAAAGTATGTAATTCCTAAGTGAAATAATTTTAATTTTGTCTATATAAAATATATATTAGAATATAAATAGTAAATGTAAAGATAAGAATATTTCCAACATAATAGTATTTTTTATAATTTTTAGTCATTAAATAAATTAAATTATTTATGACACCATGATGATGCAGAAATTACCTCATTAATGAACGATTTAAATAAAATGAAAAGAAAATGTAAACTCTAAGACACAAACTTAGAAGAAACCTATTGGATGAGTATATTTAGAAACCTTATCACCTTAGACTATTAATATATCTTTTTGGGACTTTTAAAATTCGAAAAGCATTTTATAATAAAGTAAGATTTTATAACTTTCCAAGAGTGCCCCTCTTCTTCTCTTATAAAAGGACCCCACCTCTACCACCTTACCCACACCTCTCAAGACTTTGGCTCAGACAACCCCTTCCCATTTCATCTATCAACATCCCTCTATTTATAATTTAAGCCTCACCTTTGGCAGAATGCTCTTCAAGAAACCCTTTTGGTTCAAACCAAGAGGAGTTACCCGATTTAAAGGTAATGTATTCACTTGTGTTCTTTTGTTTTATTTTGCTTCTAAAACCCCTAAAATATTTTAATTACTTTATTTTGTAACAAAAACAGTATCTTAAATATAATAGGATGTTGTTATATAAAGGATTAGAGCTACACGTACACACAAATCTGTCTAATGGTTAAATAACATACTGTTTCTGTGGATGGTGAATTACTGCCTCACGAAATGATGATTGTTCAATATTCTCGTAACACCTTTCATGGTGGCCATTATGATGTCACTGTATTTTATATATGATGTATATTTTATTTATGTTTTCCATATGCTTATGTATTTTATATTTAAAATATAACTTTATGCTTTGCATGTAGTGCAAATGCGATAATTTCATACGAGGAAGTGTGGACTACCGCCCCCACAAGTGATGTGACTCGTTCATGAAATACATGGAATTTATAAATAATGTAATTAATGAACTTATGTGACCTATAAAACATATATATTATACTGGAATTATAATATATATCTCTCTCAATTATTTTTAATTCCATTAATATGTAAAAGAAATGAAAGTAGCGTTCATGCGTACGTACAACCTACCGTCTCTATGAACGGTGCATTTCATTTCTTTTTATCTCCAAATTTTATGGAATAGTATAAAATGAATATATACTGCATATATATGATATTTAAATCATTATTACTATTCTGGAGACGATTTAATTATAACTACATGGCCAATCATTTTCAAACAAATTCATTTTTGACTCATGTACCAAACATCGACAAAAACGTCTGATATGAACTCACATTATTAACCAATTATTATAACATTATAATATGTGATATTAAATGAATAATAGTCTTAAAATGAGGACCTTAATCAATTATAAATAGAACAATGTTTATTATTCAGGAATAAAAAGAAACGAACAAGACAAGTCGGACATGAGGTAAGGGATCCTACCTCTCTCTTTCTTTTTAAGTACTCTCTTTTATGTAATTTCTTTTAATCTCATCTTTCTTATGTTTGGGGATGTTATTTTATATTCCTAACTCTTTAATTTTTATGTTCATATTATGAGGTACCATATTTGATCTCATAAATCCATTTTTGGAAGTTTTAAGTGGCGTTGTTAGGCTGCTGAGTTTTCTTAAGGGATTTTTCAGCTCACTTTTATTCCTGTGAGATTTATGCTACATTTTCCACTATTTATTTTTATTGTTGTATGTACATCACATTATTATACACTTTGTGTAATATAATTTCTTTTAAGGGTATTTACACAAACTTTTTATGGTCCTTCTTTCATGGGGTGAGCGTTTCGAAAGTTACCCAAATCGGTAAGGGAACCATTCACACTCCTCTTTTTAAAAGACTTATTTTATTATGTCTTTTAATTTACATATTTTTATTTTGGGATATGTTATTATATATCCTTATTGATGTAAATTTTATGTCTAAGTGATGAGATACCATTTTATTTCTCATCAACAAATTTAATTAATTTTAAAGTGACGTCGTTAGGTTGTCGAATTTTACCAAGGGAACTTCTTAACCCAATTTCAATTTCTTTGGGTTCAACATGTAGTTATTGAATATGTTATCATTTGAATATGTTTGAATGACCTTTGATTGTTTTAAACATAATATCCACTTATATTGGGTGTATTTATATTTGTCACACATAATTATGAGATTGATTTATCCTTAATTTAAGGATACCCTCTTTATAAGGGATTTCATCTCATTTTACATTTCTATTGAGACTTCGTTGTTGTTATGCACCAATTAACTCTTATATGGTGTATATAATGTCCTTTGGAATATTATATCATGAATCCTTTTATTATAATGATATTATAAAGTTCTGATTAAATGTTATTCCTCAATTATTGTATTCAACTGTCTCTCATTTTGTTAAAAACCCTTTAACTAAAATATCATTTTAAATGTTTTAATGATTTATTCTTATAAATATTTCTCATTAATATCCATGTTTTCAAAATGGTTTTAAGGATTTATTAATATGGATATTAATGGTTTAATAGGATAAAAGCTTAAAAGTGGTATGGGACACTTTGATTCAAAAATATCTTTATCAAATGTTTTATGTGGTTTTGAAAATGGTTTTTTGGAATGGATTCATAATTTCAATATCTTAAAATTTTATATTGTTTTTGAAATGTGGGAATGTTATCATTCCTCTTCTTAAGTTAAGTGCTATGATTATGTTATGGTTCTTGAGCATTGTTTATGAAGATGGGTGGTTCCGTGATAAACTAAGGGCGGGTGAGCCTGATATAGCTCTCCAATGCATTGGGTAATGCGAAGGGGTTAAATGTTAAGGTTTCTCTGAAGAGATTTAGGGAATATATTGTGATGGGTATTCCAAACATAACCATGAGGGTTACTCCCAACGTAAGAATGTTATGAATTCCTCAAGTTACCTTTATGTATTATGATTTCTATGAGTTATTTGTAAATCCTATGATTTCATGAGGTATGTTAAATTGCTTATGTTTTATGAGTAAAGTATTATTTAATTGATTCTTATGTATACAGGGACTAATGTTTTCATTCCGTATTATTATAACCCTTACTGAGCTTTTTATCCTCATTCCATTTTTTTTTTGAAATGTTTTTCACAGGAAATAAAGTTGAATAAGGTCAAGGATGGGATCAAGGAAATGTCAGGCTATCTAAAACAAGGAACTAGACATGACTCATTTGTTCAAGAGTTTTTATTTTGTGAAAAAAATGGAAGCTGAGTAGATGTGTCTACTTTGTAATCTTTGAGATGTAATAGTTATGTCCTAATTCTATAAAACTCTAAACCTGAAAAGATCCTCAATGTGAATTATTCATTTAATTCAATAATAAGTAATGTTTAAGGCTGGGTCCTTATAGTTGGTATCAAAGGTAGGTTTAGATAACTTTAGAGGTTAGGGTATACTTTAAGCATAAGTGACATTACCATAATGGCTCGGATTTTAGAAAGAGTCATAGTTGTTAGATAAAGTGAATGAGTAAGTATATCTTAGTGTTTATCTTCCTCATTAGTACACAATGATTTTGTTGATATACTAACACTGAACTTTTTTGTTTTAGTAAATGGATGGATCTAGCAAGAACCAAAGTGACAATGGGTTTGAAGGAAACTATGGTGGTTCTCTGATTAAGATACTAGAAGAAATGGGGGATTCAATGATAAATCTCATGGATATTCTAAACCAACTATCAGGAGTCATGATCAACCACTTGAATATTGGTGAGTTCTATAATGCATCTTTTATGAGAGAACCAACTCGATGTGGAAGTTCAGGTGATAATTATAAAGGTAACCATTAGGGTTTATATGATCCTTACTTTTGGGGTAATTATGGGTTACTATATGTTATGGTGGAAAATGGAAGGCATGAGATAAACTTGGGGTTAAAATATGTTATGATTATTTTGGAAGATTTTATCTCATTTTGGGGAATGTTATAAGAATTATATAGTTTTGTAAAAAGTACAACACGCAGACTGTGTGACAACCCGTCGCGTCGGACAAAGTTGTGGGAATCGAACCCACAACTAAGGAGCGACTGGTATTTATTGCCTACCACTGGACTATGTGAAGTCCCTGGTTAGTTTCACTAATTCTTTTTAGTTAGATGATTTTATGAATCAAGAGTAAGTTGATTTTGGGTTATCTATGTAAATTATTAACCTATCATGGAGGATATGTTATTAGTTTAATTTCTTTTCAATATGAGACTTTAAGAGCAACTAATGTTATTTTGAGGTAAATGCTAATTTATACCTTGGAAGACTAGGTGATTAAATCCTTAAAATATTTGGGTTTCAACATTAGTTTGGTTTACTTTGAATAATATTATGGACAAATTGTTTATTGAATGGTCTTCGTTGAACATTGGGTTTTGTTGGACAAATTTTGTAGATTAAGAATAGATTTTATTTTTTATAAATGATTATCCATTTTTGGATTATCTAATATTGTTCTAACAATTTTGGTTTTGGTTAAGGTCTACAGACATGGGAAATATATAGTTCTCTTTTGTGGATTATGTGATTCTCTATAAGTTTATTATATCTCTCTTAATGTGAGCAATTCATCCTAAATTCTTGTCTTTTAGATAAAATATGAGTTTGTATAAGAAATATAGTAGGAGATGAGAGTCTAAACAACAAGTAAGTATGTTTCCTTATGATTTATTTAGGCTCATAAATAAATTCCTCAATGAAAAGTAACTTAAAAACAAAAATTTTTTCTGTTAACTTTTCCTACTAGGGAATCAAATACCGTTTAACCCATCACTAATTTGTGATTTTCTGGTAGTAATCTTTCTCCTAGACATGTTTTCTATCACTCTCCCTCAGAACATGACCCTTTGTTTTTTCTTCCATATCCATGTTTTCCTACATGGAATCCTTGAATGAGTTAACTCGAGTGGCCTTGGTACTTCCCTTTATTTCTTTTAAAGTGACAGTTTAATTTACCCCTTTTCTGATGTGGGGCTTTCAATGAAATTTCCATGCCCAATTTTAAAAATTGCGAGGACACAATTCCCAAAAGGGGGGAAAGGATGTAACATCCATGGTAATTAAAGAATATTACCATTTCATATTTATCCATATTTTTGAATAAAATTTTAATATTAATTTGAATAGAACACTATGCCCGATGGTGTACCCAATACACAACAACGAGTTTCTTTGAAATCTTACGTTGCACTCTAATAATAAAATAATATTATTTTAAATGGTAGTTAACGCCTAGTCGTTGTAATGGCAGGAATGGACAGAACTAACTAAAAAATTATTATATATTTTTATCAAATATTTTTACTTTTATCCTATAAATGTTAGAGGCTTACAATCCAAATGAATCCAATTTTAAGAATAAATACTCTAAATTTTTAAAAGATAGTTTTACCGCCTTTTGATGGCGAAACTTTTTTAAATCTAAATTTTGACAATTTTATAAGCTCTATTTGTCAGAATAAACTTATTCTTTATTATTGGGATATTGAAATTTACTTTGGCTAAATTTTTGGTATGTTTCTGACAATGTTCATTTTTTTAATGAATAGTGAAAAATATTGCATTTTACATCAAAACTTCTTTTTCATCTAATTTAAATATATGGTTATATTATCTTTTTAATTGGTTTTAATGTTTTATTAGAATATATTTTTACAATTTAATTCAATGGTGGTCATTAGAATTAATTTCACTTTGAAAATATACATAAACAAGTGTCAAACTTTTCATAGATATTGCTTCCAAAAAACCCGCTATTTGTTTTGACTGCGGGAATTACCTATGTGATTTATTAATGAAACTTCTATTTTTTTAATTTAGTAAAAAGTAAATCATTTCTGTATTTGAAATATCAAATATATATTAGGGTTAATTTTTGGTATTTTTCTGATAATGCTTTTTTAATGAATAGTGAAATATACAGTTTTTTAATACAAAACTGCATTTTCATCCAATCCATTTATATATTTAGAATGAAATTTTAATTGTTTTTAAAGTATAATTGAATTATTTTTTTATCACTTAATTCATTGTTGTTCATTGGAAGTAATTTCACTTTTCAATTGGATGTAAAAACAAGTCGACCTTTTGATAAATTTTACTTCTTAAAAACCAGTATTTTGTTTTGACAACAGGATTTACTTTTAAACTAATTACTACAATTTATCTGTTTTTAATTTGATAAAATGGATTCCATATTTGGAATCAGAAGGTCCAAATTATGTAATTATGACTCTTTTATTTTTGGACATTATGAATAGTAACGACGGTAATTATCTTTAATTATCGTGTTTAATTAGTAATTGAGTAATTAAGGGTAAGAAAAAAATATCATAAAAATATAAAATGACCCCAAAATGTGTCCTAATGCTATTGGTGGTGTCATTTCCGACCATGGTATGCCTTCTTCCAACCTTGGGACCCCAGGGAATCACTTTAGTGTGATAGTGACCTTTTATCATTTTTAAAAAAAAAGGAAAATGTAACCAAAGTATGTAACACCTAAGTAAAATAATTTTAATTTTGTCTATATAAATTACCTCTTACACTAAAAATATTAATTGGAAAGCTAAAAATATTTCCTAAATCATAGATTTTTTTTATAATTTGTAGACATTAAATAAGTTAAATTATCTATGACACCGTGACGATGCACCAAGTACCTCATTAATGAACGATTTAAATAAAATGAAAAGATAATGTAAAATCTAAGACTTACACTTGGAAAAAAACCTATTGGATGAGTATATTTTAAAACCTTATAACCTTATCCTCGAAATATATCATTTTGGGACCTTTAAAATCTGAAAAGCATTTTATAATAAAGTAATATTTTATAACATTCCAAGAATGCCCCTCCTCTTCTCTTATAAAAGGCCCCCACCTCTACCACCTTACCCACACCTCTCAAGCCTTTGGATAGGCCAACATCTTCCCATTTCATCTCTCCAGATCCCTCTCTTCATCATTGAAGCCTCACCTTTGGAAGAATGCTTTCAAGAAAACCTTTTGGTTCAAACCAAGAGGAGTTGGCCAATTTAAAGGTAATGTCTTCACTTGTGTTATTTTGTTTTATTTTTCTTCTAAAACCCCTAAACTCATTTTATTACTTTATTTTGTAACAAAATAAGTTTCTTAAATATACTAGGATTCTATTATTTTATGTATTAGGTCTACACATACACACACATCCGTCTAATGGTTAAAGAACATTCTGTTTCTGTGGATTGTGAATTACTGCCTCAAGAAACGATGATTGTTAAATATTCTATTAACACCTTTAATGGATGCCATTATGATGTCACTGTATTTTATATATGATATATATGGTATTTATGTTTTCCAAATGCTTCTATATTTTATATTTAAAACATACCTTCATGCTTTGCATGTTGTGCAAATGCGATAATTTCATACGAGGAAGTGTGCTCTACTGCCCCCTCAAGTGATGTGACTCGTTCATGCAATACATGGAATTTATAAAAATGAAATTAATGAACTTATTTGACCTATAAAACATATATATTATACTGTAATTAAAATATATATATCTCTCAATTATTTTTAATTCCATTAATATGTCAAAGAAATGAAAGTAGCATTCATGCGTACGTACGACATACCGTCTCCATGAACGGTGAATTTCATTTATTTTTATCTCCAAATTTTATGGAATAGTATAAAATGAATATGTACTGAATATATATGATATTTAAATCATTAATACTATTCTGGAGATGATTTAATTATAACTACATGGACAATCATTTTCAAACAAGTTCATTTTTGACTCATGTACCAAACATCGACAGAAACGTCTGATATGAACTCACATTATTAATCAATTATTATAACATTATAATATGTAATATGAACTGAATAATAATCTTTAAAGGAGGACCTTAAGAAATTATAAATTTTCCAATGTTTATTATTCAGTAATAAAAAGAAACGAACAAGACAAGTCGGACTTGAGGTAAGGGTTCCTACCTCTCGCTTTCTTTTTAAGTACTCTCTTTTATGTCATTTATTTTAAGCTCATCTTTATTATGTTTGGGGATGTTATTTTATATTAATAATTCTGTAATTTTTATTTTCATATTATGAGAGACCCTATTTGATCTCATAAATCCATTTTTGGAAGTTTTAAGTGGCGCCGTTAGGCTGCCGAGTTTTCGTAAGGGATTTTTCAACTCACTTTTATTCCCATGAGATTTATGATACATTTGCCACTATTTATTTTTAGTGGTTTATGTACTTCCCATTATTCTACTCTTTGTGTAATATACTTTCTTTTCTGGGTATTTACACCCACTTTGTACGGTCCTTCTTTCATGGGGTGAACATTTCGAAAGTTACCCAAACCGGTAAGGGAACCTTTCACCCTCCTCTTTTTAAAAGACTTATTTTATTATGTCTTTTAATTTACATCTTTTTATTTTGGGATATGTTCTTCTATATCTTTATTGATGTAAATTTTATGTCCAAGTGATGAGATTCCATTTTATCTCTCATCAACTAATTTAATGAATTTTAAAGTGAGGCCGCTAGGTTGTCGAATTTTACTAAAGGAACTTCTTAACCCAATTTCGATTTCTTTGGGTTCAAAATGTAGTTATTGAATATGTCATCATTTGAGTATGTGTGAATGAACTTTGATTGTTTTAAACTTAATATCCACTTATATTGGGTGTCTTTATATTTTTCACTCATAATTATGAGATTGATTTATCCTCAATTTAAGGATACCCTCTTTATAAGGGATTTCATCTCATTTTACATTTCTATTGAGACTTCATTATTGTTTTGCACAAATTCACTCTTATATAGTATATATACTGTCCTTTGGAATATTATATAATGAATCCCTTTATTATCATGATATTATAAAGTTATTATTAAATATTATTCCTCAATTATTGTATTCAAGTGTCTCTCATTTTGTTAAAAGCCCTTTAACTAAAATATCATTTTAAATGTTTTAATGATTTATTATTATAAATATTTCTCACTAATATACATGTTTTCAAAATGGTTTTAATGGTTTATTTATATGTATATTAATGGTTTAAAATGTTAAAATCTTCAAATTGGTATGGGACACTTTGATTCAAAAATCTCTTTATTAAATTTTATAAATGGTTTTGAAAATGGTTTTTTGGAATGGATTCATTATTTCAATATATTAAAATGTTATATTGTTATTTAAATGTGGGAAGGTTATCTTTCCTCTATGCTTAAGTTATTTGTTATGATTATGTTATGGTTATTGGGCATTGATTATGAAGACGAGTGGTTTCGTGATAAACTAAGGGTGGGTGAGCCTGATATAGCTCTCCAATTCATTGGGTAATGCAAAGGGGTTAAACATTAAGGTTTCTCCAAATATATTTATGGAATATACAGTGATGGGTATTCCAAGCGTAACCATGAGGGTTACTCCCTATGTAAGAATGTTTTGAATGCCTCAAGTTACCTTTATGTCTTATGATTTCTATGAGTTATTCGTAAATCCTATGATTTCATGAGGTATGTTAAATTTCTTATGTACTATAAGTAAAGTATTATTTCATTGATTCTTATGTATAAATGGACTAATGTTTTGTTTATATATTATTATAACCCTTACTGAGCTTTTTATGCTCATCCCATGTTTTTTTTGAAATGTTTTTCACATGACATAAAGTTGAATAGTGTCAAGGATGGGATCACGGAAATGTCAGGCTATCTAAAAGAAGGAATGAGACATGAATATTTTATTCAAGAGTTTTTATTTTGTGAAAAAAATGGAAGCTGAGTTGATGTGTGTACTTTTTAATCTTTGAGATGTAATAGTTATGTCCTAATTCTATAAAACTCTAAACCTGAAAATATCCTCAATGTGAATTAATCATTTAATTCAATAATAAGTAATGTTTAAGGCCGGGTCCTTATACATCCTACTCAAATCATATTGCATCATATCTATAATGAAAAAATAAAGTCCTATATTACATCCCACCTAGAATTATACTAATATTGGTCTACTTAGGAGCTTAAATCCAACTTTGAAAGAAGGATATATGCAAGGTAGATGGTTTTTGGAAAAGTTAATTATTTATGCATCATGTCACATGGACGGTTGAACCCCCATGGACCTAGGTGTGTTCCTCCTAGGACACAAAATGGTCATCCATGTTCTTCTTAAATGTATAATCTCCTAGATCCAAACCATTAACACCATGCACATGGCTAGACCACCTTGGTAATGTCACATTGTATGTGGGCCCATTAACATGGTGTATAATATTTAACATGGGTTTAAACCCTAGCTACTATGAGATCTACAATACACAACATATTCCTTTTTTAACTACATTCCATATAGTTCATAATTTCACACCATATGTGGTTTCATCATTTATTATCATCTTATCTATTTAATCCTCCACAATTATCTTCATTGACTCACCCAAAACACAAAAATTAAATCTTAGTGCCTATGATCATTGATTCTCATTATCTAATGAACATAAATCAAAATCTTGGCCACACAAGCATGAATTTTCATGCATTCCATCACCAAAATAGGGTCTTGTTCCCAAAAAAACATCCAAAATCAACCATTTCTTCTTTATCTATCCAAAATTCATTAATACCAATGTCATTATCACTTCCATAATGAATTTGGAGGTCCGATCACACTCAAATCAGTATGGAAATGCCAAATCAATGACCCCATGATCCAACAATGAATAACACAAAGAACAGAGAGGAGAGAGGCATAATATGAAAGTGTGAGTATCATTGGCCATTGGAATCCTGGACAATGATCATAATCATGGACAACAAAATCAGTGTAACAAATGGGTGAAACTAAAATATTCAATTAGTTTTAATAACATTAATTAATTACTTAGTTCATATTTAGAATGAAATTCAAATAATTAAGAACAAATTCAATCCATGCTCAACAATCAAGAAACAATTGTGGAAATCCCAAAAAAATACAATACCTACCTGAGGAATGAATCAGTAATTAATGAAGAACTTATTTTATATAATTTTCATTACATGTTTCACTACATTCATCTTTCATCCCACGGATCACCTTTATCATTCATCATTGATACATGATTCTGATGTCATTGATTCCAATATTGATTCTCCCTTACTCCTCTCTAATATACTATGGTTATGTGGATAACCATGTATGACATACATAATGGAGTATTAATAGAAGACATAGATAGGTTTTGGGAATTTAATAATTTAAAAAAATTAATTATTTAATAAATTAAATGCACCCCCCAATGAATGCATTTCAAGAAATGTCGGACACTAAACAACCTTATATATGTCCAAGGTAAGAAGAAATGTTGTATAAATAAAATTTATTTATATTTTCCTTATAAGGTTAATAAAAATTGGAAACCCATTTATTTTGAAAATATATTCATGTGCATGATTTAATATATATAGTAGTTTTTATAAATTAAATCTAGGGTCATGTGACACCCAAAACATCACAAAAACTAAAAGGAAAATCCAAAGATACTTAATGAAATATTAAAATGATCCTATTCTAAAAACTAAAGTTATTGAATTCTACCTACCTTAATGATTTTCACGTTTAGAAGTATGAGACACATATAAAGGTGAGTGTACTAACCCCACACATTGTTTTCATGCACCCAGTTGCTCCCAGGAATGTTCTTGTGCTTCCAGAACACTGAAAACAATGGAATGGTCCTCCCACATAGGATCCTCTCCTACTAATCCTTGATCACTATTAGGTACTATGAGAAGGTGGATCTATTATAAATTTCTAGCCCACCCAACTCAATAATTTGTGCCAGGCCATGAACATATCTCCTCGTCTTCAAAATAGAAAAGAGTTTATTAACTTGGTCTAAATATGGGGATAATTTCTTGCTATATGGAACCTTGAAAAACTATGCAGAATCTCAAAAAAATAGATAAACCTTGGTTATAACTTCCTACCACTGACCAAATATCTTTAATCCCTATTTTGGTGAAACATTTAAGAAAATGTTGTATCCCTGTAAAACAAAAATTTCATATGTCATCGATCTATATAATATTTTCTTCACCTATGAGATTTCATCATACACTCATGAATCACATGAACCTTCTTCATCTTCACCTGCACCAATTATGGCCCAATGTGATATGTCTCACTAATACTGGTCTAATACAATGGTGACCTCAGGGTCTCTTATACAGTTCATCAAATAGTTCTATGCTAATAGTGTAGTGACATCAATTATCATATGAAAAAAACACAAATAATAAGTTTTCCTTCCAACTCTGGATAATGTACCACACATTGTATCCCCATATATCTTCTAAAATTTGGATGGTTTGCTTAGACTATCCATTATTTTGTGGGTTAAATATTGTGATATTATGTAGTTGGCTCATAAAATACTCCTGGAAACCTCTTTATAATAATGACATGAACTGAATATCATAGTCATATATGGTCATATTTTACACCCTAGGGAGTCAGATGATCTCATACACATACTAACTCCTAAAAATATCAACCAAAATCTACTCTATTAGGGAAAATAATTGTTTTTATATTGATATTTGATCAAAAATAAACTATATAGCATTGTGAACTCTCACTATCCATGTAATAACGATCATAAAATCCAATGATATGTTATCTCAATTCCATTATGGGATCTTAGGAGTTTGAGTTAGACCAACTAGAACTTAATGTTCAGCCTTTACGTGTTGTCATGTGAGGCATCAAGATGAAAACTTCGAAACACTCTACCACATGCCCACCCCCCAAAAAATACATGGAAGGTATTTTTACAGCTTTTACACTCTAATATGTACCATCACTGGGGAGGAATGAAACTCTATCAACACCTACTAACATAGCACTACTGGAACTATCGTGTGTCCTTCGAAAAGGATGGTTTGTTCCCCACCTAAAAAAATCCATCAGGTGAACCACCTAAGGATATCTAACCATTCATAACTTTATAATTTACAAAAATCAACTAAGTCTCTCTCACATTTTGAATAAGTGGAGGATTCACCACTATATATTGAGGATATGATTCCCCTCTCTCCTCCATAATGGTCATCTTCAATGTGTCCATCTACTATGACACCTCCTCTACCATGAAATAAGGGGATGTCATGTTAAGGGGATATTCCACCACATTTAAATTTCATATAATATATACTATCTCAAATCCATAGTCTTTCAAGAACTCCAACAAATGTCTTAGTCTCATTTTAAAGTCTATCTTATTAAATATGTACCTAATAATCTAGTGGTATAATTAAATAATGAATCAAAAAATAATATAATGCCTCTTTATCCTCATGATTAATTCAACCACAAACAATTACAAGTCATTGGTCATGTAGTTATACTTTTGAGGTCTCAACTTCCTTGACCCACTAGAAATCCTACATGCCTTTGTATCAAGACACATTTTTTCCAACATTAGAGGCTTTGAAAAAAACAAAAAAATCAACTCATCCTCTATTAATTTCAATATAGGATTACTATTTAACCTATTCCTTATCTCCTCAATGGTTCTCTAACACTGCTCAATCCAAGAAAATGACTTCTGTTCCTATATCAAGGAATTCAAAGGGACTATAATCCTAGAAATTTGTACCACAATCCTTTTATAATACGTTTACAAGTAAATGAAACTCTTCATCTTTGATATTCACATGTAAGGTTCCCAAGAGATAACTACATAAATATTTGGTTTCTCTATTGCTACACTATGATCAGAGATGATATGCACCATAAATTGATCCTCTTTGATCCAAAAAAACACTTTGAGATATTATCATATAGTTAAACCTCCAATAGTAAGTATATGACCTTCCTAAAATGGTTTTTAAGATCTTACTCAAAACTAGATAAAATTATAATATCATCGGTCAAGACAACCATGAAAAATACCAAGAAAGGTAAGAATATCTTGTCCATAAGATCCATGAACATGAAAGGGGTATTCATCACACCAAAAGGAATCACTAGGAATTCATAATTCTTATAGTGTGATTAGAATTTTGGCTTCTAAATATCATCCTCCTAAACTCTCAACAAATGGTAGTTGAACCTGAGATCAATCTTTTAGAACCATCTTGTGGATTTTATTTAGTCAAAGAGGTCATCGATCCTTGACAAGGGGTGATTTTGATCTTCACCTAATTCATGTGACGGTAATTAAATTCAAGTCTCAATATCCCATATTCCTTTTTAATAAATAATATTATAGCCACAAATGGTGTCACACTAGGCCTGATAAATCTATTTTAGTTATCACAATTCATTGATTTTAATGTTAAAAACACTCCTAAAAGTGTTTTTTTTGTTTAAATGTTTGGCTGATTAGTATGATGGTATTTAATAAAATCATGAAATAACTATCAAATATATTTGAATAATTATTAATGAATGTTCTGGAGCCTTTAAAATATGTTTTAAAAATAATATATTGATCATTAATAATATGGTGATCCATGTTGTGATGTTTAGGGATATAGATAGCACTGAATATCTGGTGGCATGCCCAGTAGTATCCCCAAGTTGTATGACCCAACCAAATAATAGATATATGAACATCAACTATCTAGTGTAGATGGATAGTAAGAGCTCAGCCAACAAGAGCCTATCAGACAATTTTTGGAGGAGGATCCGCCAACCGATGGTAACAAAAAAATTTACTGCAATAGTATGTAGTACATCAGCTACCTAATAAAGGATATTGTGTTTTTAGTGGAGTCATTACAGTAGCTCTGATCCCTGTATTTTTTATTCCAAAAATTTATCATATTTGGTATTCAATGTCTCAAAGACCCCCAAAAAGTTACAAACATTTCCAATAGTTTATAATCCTATAAATAGACACTGTTTGTGGCCTTATATTCTAACCTTGTCTTCCAATATCCAATTCCAATGTGATGTGATCACTAAATATCTCTTAAAGTCCTATATATAAATATTCCATCCACTATTATTGGTTGTTTTTAAATTATAATTTCTTTTAACTCTCTTGTATTATTCTCTTTCTCTTTGGGAATTCATAATATTCTTTGAGAGAATTGAGACCATGTTAAAAAGTGGTTTTTCCTAGCCATACTATCGTCTTCCTATTTCATATAATTTTGGATATTTCTAATATTCAAGTAATGGAATTTTTCTTTCATTCCATTTATATAAAAAAGGAAATGTATTTTTCTCTTTTAAGTTATCTAGATTTTTTATCAAAGAGCTATTTTCTATTGTATTTTTGGTTTCTTTATAAATACTGAAAATCAAGGGAATATCTTTGTATTTTGGATATCATTAAAGCCAAGGGACTAAATTGTAACACTACAAGATTTTGAAAATAAATTTAATATTGAATTCATGAAACACTGAGTCTTTATAAAACATCAATTTCTTATAACCAAGCGTGGTAAACATAATTTTTTCACCTTTGTGATTTTAATATAAAAAAACTGACATACATGATTGCGTTCAGTATGATATTTAGTGTCTTATAAGATAAAATTAATTTCTGTTGAATGGTAAAATACCCTTATGAATAGAAATATGAATAGGAATATGATCCTTATGAATAGTAACCCATATTAATATTTTATTTTCTTAAGGTTATAGGACAATGTGATCTGGATTATTGTTTTAGGTGATATAAAAATAATTATAGTTTTAAAATTGTTATTTTTTGAATAAATTATTATTTATTTAAAATTTGAATTTATAATATATAGAAAATTATTTTCAAAACATGAAGTTCATTTTTTAATTATACACATCGAAAAATGGTTAGGTTGAATTTTTTGTATTTTTCAAAAATATGCGAATTTTTTATGAATAGTAAAATACAGTAATTTACTGAATTTTTACATTATTATTTAAATTCACTATTCCTAGCATCATGGATGATGTATTCCCACTTGGTTCTATCACACATGCACATAATAATTTTCTTGGTAATAAGAATCAATACAATTGGTTTTCTTTGAAAAAAATTACAAATTAATGAGTAAAATAATGGGAAAACCCTCCTCTCCTCCACTATAAAAACCCACCTCACTCCCTCTTCTACTCACTCCTCTCATGCTCTGTGACATGTCTATATTCTGCTAAAATATCCTCCCAAGATCCACCCCCATGTTTAGAATCTCTTGGTCTTATATAAAGACCAGAACCTCTCCTTTAAAGAGGCTCTCAAGGAAGATTGCTTCAAGAGGTAAATTCCACTTTTCATTTCTTTTATTCCAAGTTCCATTCTTTTCCATTTCTTTCCTCACCTCATTTAATTCAAATGTTTTGATGAATATAGCACATTAAATTTACTCGAATTTTTTATGATAAATTAATAATTCTTCATCATCTCTCCTTTCCACTTCTTTATAACAGAATTGAAAACACCATCCGCGATGGGTTAATTTATCACATTCAAGGACAACTGGTTTTCAATTTTTGTTAATGTCTTCAATTATGGACATAAAACCATTTTTATGGTTGAAAAAGACTATAATATATGTATTATAAATTATTTATTATTCTAGAATCCTTTTTTACACATGATATTAATTTATGAATCTAAATGAGTTCATTGTGATCATAATACCACCAATTAACCCAATAAAATGTCATTAATGTTTAATATAATGATTCATCTTCACTCTCAATTAAAAAAATAAATTTTATAACCATTTGAAATTAATTTTTTTCACTAATAACAAAAAACTTATATTCTGGAAAATGATTCTCATTCTACATGTTTATCCATTCATGAATATAAGTAAACTGATCATGAAAACCAAGGAAGGAAATGCTCCCAAAAAATGAAATTGAATATCTTAAGCCATAAAAAAGCTGTGAATATACCTAATTAAGTCATAATAAATCAATTAAATGTAGAGGAGGTTCTAGAATCATTAATTTATGAACCTAAATTTGATTATTCAGGTCATTATGATCAAGTGACGAACACGTTAGGACTTAAGGTAAGGGTTTTCCACTCAAACCTCCATTTTCATTCAGGTAATTTTATTATCTAATTACCTAAATTAATATATAATAATTTATATTTAATCCTCATATATTATCTGTAAATTTTCGATATATTTTTACAAACCATAACCCTACCTTAATTTTTGGGGAATTTTTTTTTTAAGGATCTTTAAAAAAATTTCCCAAAATACAAGCCCGACTCAAGGGAAGTTCTCAAATTATATATTATTTTGAAGGGAACTCTATATATATTTTTTTAAACAATTTTCATTATAAAATCACTAATTTTATTATTAAAATACAATATTACTTCATTTCTGTTTTTATACAAATAGTTTTCCAAAAAAAACTCTTTTTTCAAAGTAAAAGACTATTTATCTCAAGAATTATTCGATGGTTTTATAACAGCATCTTCATCTATTTCCACACTCTAGTTGATTATTATATATTTCTTGGATTAATATTTATGATATCATATACCATATTTAAATTATTTTTTTATGAATAGTTTGACTATGTATGTTCTATCTTAAAACCATTCCCCAATTTACTCTGTATGGTTAGTGTTTATGCTTAATATTCGGGGAAAGATATTTATGTTTCAAATGTTAGTTTAATATGAATGTATATGTTTTTTATGATTATACCCATTTATAATAGTAATGAATTGTACTTATTATGTGATGTTTGGGGACATCTACATCCCCTTAATTCATTGGTAGGTCTCATGAGACAAATAGATATGGACTTGGCTAAGGCCTTAGCCATTTTTAGATTTCGTTTTGGCCGATTCCTTAATCATTTTTAGATGTCTTGGTCGAGGCCTTGATGGTATGTTTATGAATGTCTGTAATATGAATTTACCTCATTATTGAACTAGTAATTGAATGTTCATGAGGTTATTCAACTAGTAGAATACCTATGATTATTCTATATTATGGAATTATTTATTTAGATCGTATTCCTGTCATAATGTGTCCAAGTTATTTTTCTTAAAGGAATGTGTTTTTAGTTATTCACCATGCCTAATGATTATGTTTTCAATATCCTTTGTTTTATTTATTACCCTTACTTAGAATTTCATATCACCCCTTTCTTATGTTTCTTTTTTCCAGGACATGAAGAAGTATATTGGGAATGACATGCAGAAATAACCAAGTAGTTATGGATGTGTTCAAAGGATTTTATAAAAAAATTTCTATTTCATGTATTAATGTTGAACTTATATATGTATCTGGATTTACAAATCCACTAAACTATTCATTCCTTTGGGATATGAATTTATTATAATCTGCACAATGTAATGTAATAAGGCATGGGCTTCAGGAAACCGAGGTCAGGTCTTTATATAAATCATTAGATCTTAAGTGATTGGGGTGGTCTATATAGTATATTTTTAATTATATTAGAAAACATCCATAAAAAATATTGGGTCTTATTTAGTTTCTAAAATTTGTTACCTATCACTGTTGATATTTAATTTATTCAATTTTAAATCCAAGATACTATCTTAATAAATTTATAATATAATTTATGTTTCTTCTTATTCATCTAAATATTTTATTCTATTTAAATATTTTTTAACTTTAAACCATTTATTATTTATTTAATTATTTAAAAAAATTATTTTCTTTGCTATTTTATAAAGAAGATTTAATTATTTTTGTTTTCCTTTTATTTTTTTAAAGGAAATTTACCCCCAAAATTTTTATTTTTCTCAACTCCAATTTAAATTTTTAATCAAAGTGATTTTTAATTGAACTTAAAAAAATAAAAACTTTTTTTAAAATAATTAATTTATTTTCCAAGAACATATCTTTTTTCAATGGATTTTAAAACACCCATGGTGGTCCTGAAGGTAATTTGTTTAGTCTGGCTCTATTTTTTATGGTAAAAATTATTATTGTTGGAAATCAATAATGTATACGTTTCTTAAATCTATTGGCTATCTATTTTATATTATTTTAATGCATTTTTATGAATTTTCAATTAGAAAAGAATAAAAATAGACCCCTGATGATATTTAACCAATGAAATTGATCGAAAATAAATTAATAAATTAAATTATGGTTTCGAATATAACAAGTTCAATAGAGTCTCTTCATGAAAACACACACACAAAATATAGAATTTATTAGATGTTTCACACGAAAGGACCTGTAATGTTAAATATATAAGTGATGAAATGTATAAACAAGACCTTTAGTGTTTCTATATACATCTTAATGATTATATCCCTATTATGTTTAATATATTTATTGATATTTTTATGGATTGAAAATCTATTGGAGACTCTATTTCTATAAAAAAAATAAGGTGAATAAAATCCTTTGATTATTACAAAGTGGTTGGGCACCAAAATTTACCATGATCCAAGAGGCTAAAGATTTTAGAAAACTAGTGGTTGTGGATCTCATGGGTTCTCTCATGACATATGAGATAACCATGAATAGGCAAGCTGAGGAGGAGGTAAATTGAGGTGAAGAAAACTAAAAGAAAAATTTATTTCAAGGAAAAAAAGATGTATCATCTGGGATAAACACTAAAACTACAAAATTTATCAAGATGATGGACAAGTACACAAAAAATAATAGATCCTATTGAAACTTAAAAAAATAATCTTGAATTTGAGGTAAATTTATTTGTTTGTGAAAAATAAGAGTCACATCAAGTAAGAAAATCTATTTAATACGAAAAATTCAAAAGAAAATAAGTAAGGTAAAAAATCAATATGGGTTTTGACTTAGAGAGCTACCAAGGACTCAATTCTAACATACATATCCAACAACGAAAGTCCTAAGTGTCTCATAGAACATGCTGAGAAATGTATTGAGGTTAGTTCTAACATTACTCAGTTTTCTTATCATTCCCCTTCTTACTCTTCTACTTATTCAAATTATTCTTTTAATAATTAATAACTTCTTCATTCTAAAATAGAACATAAAAATTTGGTTTTCTAAACTTATTTCAAACAAAAGAATAATGAAAATAAAAAAATCATTGTTTTTTCCAAAAAAACATCATCTTTTCAAATAAAAAGGTGTATTTGGTTTTAAAGTTTAAATAATGTCTCCATATTTAAAACTTGGTATTCTAAATTAATGTCCATAAAAACATTCATTCTCTTTTAACCCAAGATGAATAAATATTGAATAATATTTTGGGTTCTCCATAACAGAAATATTTTATTTACAACATCACATTTTTAAAAACAATATATTATAGTTTTAATATCTAATTAAATTAAAAGTATTAATGGATTAAGTCAATAGGATAATGATTATTATATTTGGTATCGGTGCCTAGGTAATTCTAATATTCACTCTCTTTTCAAACTCAATTGTAACTGATTAGAATGATACTAAAATTTTCTTTAAAAAATAACATATTTTGTGAACCTTTCCATTTTTGAAATAAGTACAAGAATTATTTCAAATATAAAAACTATGTTTACTCTTCTAAATCATTATACATAGTCCAATTTAATCATTTTGAAAAAAACACATGTTAATAGGGTCAGAGGTAAAAAATTACACCAATGTAATTATTGAAGACTATAATAGATTTACATAGGTTTTGTTATTAGCTCATGAGAATGAGGCTTGTAGTGTCTTTATAAAATTTTTAAGGAAAGTCAAAAATAAAAAAGGATAAAAATCAGTTTTTCCATCAAATTGATCATGGTAGATATTTTATTAAAAAAATACTTTTATAGTGATTCATAATGTTATAATTACTCCATCTCTCCTACTAGAGCACCAAAACAAAATGGGTTCACCAAAATATGAAATAAAACCCTCCAAGAAATGTATGGAACTCACATGAATAAGTGTTTCCTTCATTAATTATTTTGGTATGGGTTATTTAATACCACATTATTTATCCTTAATCATGTCCTCATAAGAACTATATTAGGAAAAACCCTTATGAACTATGGAAAAAAATTCAAAAAGTATGATTCTTTAAATTCTTCAGTTGTAAATTATTTATCATAAATACTAAGGATAATTTAAGAATGTTTGTCCATGAATATGTAGAAGGTATATTTCATGAGTACTAAAACTAAAGTAAATTATACTTAGTAATCCATAAGAACACAAAGTGTATAGGAGAACCTATTCATATCAAATCGGTTGAGAATCCTCCTAAATGAAATTCACAAAGCAATTATGATTTCAAGAATCGTAGTTTCAGCATTCCCAAACCTAAATATTCTAAAGTAATTGAACATACTCTAGAACCTCATCTATTTCATTACCTAAGTCTTAGAATATATTGAAATATCATTCTATTGATAATTTTATTACTAAATTACAATATGGAACACTTACTAGAGGGTCGGTCAAAATGTGGTTGAACATCAAGATATTCTTCTAATATTGTACCTCATTCACTTGATGATGAAATTAATGATAAGAAATTGGATACACCCATGCAATATAAGTTAACCCAATTTCAAAGGTACAATGTTTAGACTCTAATGGATTGTCTCAATAATCATCTTATTATAGTCACAAAGTGTGTTTTTAAAAATAATGTAGAAGAAGGTATTGATTATGGTAAACTATTTTCACTCATATAATGTATAAAATCCCTTAAAATCATGTTTCTATTAGATGCTCATTTTAATTTTAAACTTTTTAAAATGGATGTCAAAAATTATTTTTTAAATTTTTTTATTTCTAAAAATGTTTTTTGTAGAATAACTACCTAGTTTTGAAAATCCACAATTTCCAAATTCAATTTTCAAGTTAACCAAATCTATTTATAGTTTAAAATAATTCCCTTGTTCTTGGTTTGATATATTATCTAAGTTTTGTTTATCAAATGATTTTAAAAATAGTATAATTTAATTCCACTAATTTTCTCAAAACCCTTTTAGGTGGTTTCTTAATCATTTAAATTTATGTTGGTGATGTCATTTTTGGATCCACTAAAGAAACTCTATGTGATAAATATTCTAATTTAATGAATAAAGAGTTTTAAATGTGATCTTTTGTAGAAATAAAATTATTATTTGGCTTTAAAATATCCTAAAACACCAATTGTCACAAACCAGCATTGGTACCCTCGTAACTCAATAATCGAGCCAGTCATAACATTATATGAATGTGGTTACCAATCCCTATGGTTTGGTGATTAGAACTTATCATCATAAAAAAACAAAGTGGAAACTATTCTTCTATAAAAATATTGAAAAAGATAAGCAAGTCAATATGCATAGAAAAGAGTACTCCAAAGAGAGTAGTGTATGAGAATTCAAAAAGGTAAATAACCCAAATTACTATAGAAAAATACCATAAAGAGGATAAAAACGCAATTTTTAGTGGACACAACTTTCCAAGCCCCCGAAGATCAAAGTCTACAACCACCAAGTGGCATCATACCCTTTCATGAACCTAGCATAGGATAATATACAAACACCTGAAGGCACAGTTAGGATGTGAACTAAAATTTTAGTAGAGTCTCACTATGTATACCATAATAAGATGCCAACATTTAATTACCCAATCAAATCATTCAATTTTAAATAAACAGATATTTTAGTTTAGAGCATATTTAAAACTATTCATTCATTACATTTCAAGTAAGGGAAATACATTAAACAATTGTCTTCAAAAAATATTTATATAAAATAGTTTATATAAATTCTTTATTCATGTAAAACATTTTACAAAAATTACCACACTTTTATATCTCAAATATAAACAATCGAGAAAAATTGTCATCATATAATGGTATGATAGTTCTAGGATACAAGATCCCGACATACCCAAAGGTGATCATGATAATATGTGTATACATCTTTCCCTCTAACACTAGCCAAAGGAAACTCATCACCATCCCATTGGGTATGTGACCAGTTACACTGTGTTTTTCTTCTCTTGTAAAGTGTCAAAAGATTAATATCCCAAAAAAACACTCACTTTCTAGGCATGCATTTGATCTATCACAATCAACTATAGAAAATTTATTTTAAAACTGTTTAAAATATAATTTATCCCATTATCCATTTAAAATGTTCTAATTTTCCATTTAAAAACAAAAATGGGTTTTTAATCAAAACATGACTTTTATGAAGATAAAACCAATGGGTTTCTTTCAAAACTTTTCTAAGTTGTTCTATAAAATATAACTTTTAAAGAAAGTTCAAAAACTAATTTCATAATTTAAATTCTACAATTTTCCATCAATTTCACAAACAAACCCTAATTCAATGGAATTGGTATTTTCCAAATTTCATGCCAAATAAAATCCAAATCCTCAAATTAAATGGAATTTGATTTTTAATAAACCAAGTGAAATACGTATCAAGAAATTGAATTTAAATAAAAAAAATTTAATTTACATCATTAAATTAAAGGTTAATAAAATTTAGCCATCATAATGTAACCACCTAGCTTTCTCAGGGAAACACAAAGCCCACAACGAAACCCGCCAATAAGAACGGAGGCACTAGAGATCTATAAACTGAACCTAGAAATAATATTTATCAAAAAATTATTTAGATACATCAATCTTAGGATGATTTATCAAACATTGTGGAGGAAAATACAATGAGACAAAGATATGGGGAGAACATTTACCCAGAAAGTTACACCATAAACACAAAAACATTCAATTATTCAAAGAAACGACCCAAGAGGGTTTCAGGGGTCCAAAATCAAATAGGGATGGATCTTAGTTCTAATGCTAGAAATTATAGATAAGAATAGATAGAATTTTCAGCCAACCTATCTATTCAAAAACAATACTCAAGATATTACATGACATGTAACCCAATTTAACTTCTTGTAATTGAAAAATCCCAAAATTTCCAAAAAAACCCGTAAACTTTTTTTTTGAATACATATATATTATTATTTTAGAACTTATATGTCATTTTACCACATTAGGTGGAATTTAACTCCAAAACAACCTGTGGAACCATCAGGTTATATACTAAGAATCCAATAAATTTACGACTTAACTATTTTAGGTATCCTCCTAATTTCTTCTCCACCCTGATCATTAAACCAAAAAATTAAAAACATGATATCATTTAAATTTTACTTTTTAGAAGGGTAATGGTATGTTACAACCTATCCACCATTAAATAATTCTTTCCCCAAAAAATCTATCAATAAACTTCCATATCGAAAAGGTAAGGCCACTAGTTTTTATTACTGCCTCATGCTCCCATGTCTCAAGGGAATCCGAATTGAGTATAGATATTTTTCAATGTATAAATGAAATAATTTTGTATTATGTTATAAGAAACCCCAAAGTAATCTTGCACTATAAGCAACAATGACTTGTCTTGTGTTACCTATAAGAGAGACCTTGATAGCTTGCATTATACGCAATACCGAGTTTCACTAAACAATGATATATTATTAAAATATTATTATTTAATGGGATATAAACTAGCCGTTATAAATATTATTAACCCAATTTTTTATTTTTTATAACATTAACATTCATCTTACATATTTTCTAGAACATGATATAAGAACAGATTCAATTTTTTTGGATAAAACAAGTATTTTTCATAAAATGTAGTTTTACCACCTTTTGATGGTGCACCCATTTTAAATCTATTTTTTGACACTTGTATATTACATTTGACAAAATAAAATTCTTCTTTGTAAGAAAGGTATAAAATTTTAATTTGGAAGAATTTTTGAAATTTTTCTGATAACATTCATATTTTGATGAATAGTAAAAAAGGCAAAATTTTAATTGAAAAAAACTGTTTTCATCAAAATAATTTATGTGGTTAAATTATATTATTTAATGGTATTAATGTATAAATAGAAGATATTTTTATAATTTACCACAATTTAATCCATTTCCATTAATTTTATAATGAATTCATATATAAAAACATTTCAATCTTTTGCAATGTTTTAACTTTTAAACAAAAACCCATTTTAAACTTATTCATTTAATGTCCACTTGACAATGAAAATGACATAGATATTAATAAAACCAATGAATGTGATAAAATTTCAAACACATGTTTCTTATAAGTATAATAATTTTAATATAGGTATAAATAGGTGATATCTTCGAAATTAAATTGTCCATGGAAAGATAAAATAATTACCTAAATAATGGTAATTTATTTTTATTTTTCTAGAAATATATATTTACCTTAATGTATTATTCTTTGATGATGTAAAAATTAATTAATTTATGATAAATCAATGAAACCATTTATATTAAAATCCTAATAACCATAAAAAGGACCAAACACATGACCAAATTTTATTGGTTTGGTATATATCTACCATAATCATCCAAAGGTTAATCTAGTTTCTATTTGGATCCTTATAGAATAGATTATGACTATTATTTTTTTATTTAAAGTAATGTTAAAGTTGTAACATTCATATTTTAATAAGTATAACATTTTTAATGTTTGATTTTATAGCATATAAATTCAACTACATATATCACTATGAAATATATTAAATTTATACTCATTATATTATATTATTTTTTATTTTTACTCAACAAATAAGTATATTGAATAATTACTCAAAATCAATGTGGTAAATATTTTACTAATGGAGATATCAAATAAATGTTATAAAAAATATTAAAATAAATATATTTTTGATAATTAATATTTCCAATAAACTTTATATATACCCTTGACCTCTTATTAAGTTAGTAAAATAGTTTTTTCATGGTTTATTTGTTATATTTATATTTTTAAAAATCAATAAATTGAATAGTGTCAAAATTGACACTATTGATTATTTATCCAATTAGTGTTTTATAAAAAAATTTAAAAATAATAAAACATTTTAATAAAATAAATAATTATTATTATATTTTAAATAATGTTCTAAATTATTTATTTAAGATCTAATTTACATCAGATAAGTAAATATTTTAACCTTTTAATATTAAAATATTTGTTACCCCAATTAAAATGAAATAGAATAACTAATTGTTAAATTGAAAACATAAGGTTTGAATAGACATAGAAACTTGTCTAAAATTTATTGGTTGATGATATTAAAACCATATCTCATCTCATAATCAAAATTGGTAAATTTTGAAGGTTTTTATGGGGGTTTTATATTATTATAAATTAATATTTTTTAGGTTTCCAAAAGTGTCCCTCACCACAATTATAAAGGGGAACCTCCTCCCTCATTTCTCCACATCTCATTAAGCCTTCATGTTCATACATAACCTTCCCATTTACCTTCTCAATTTCACTAGTTATAATATATAGGTTATGTTCTTCTCAAAAGATCAACTCTAGTTCCATTAAGAGAAGATCTAAAAGAGCACGTCGAAGAAGAGGTAATATCCTCTACCGATTCTTTCATATTTCATTCTTCATGAGTTTTTTAGTTATAGAATAATAACTATGGTATAAATTATATAATTATATGTTATTATAATTATGAAAAAACTATATTAAACTTTCAATCAATCCTAATAAAGACGAAATCACCATGCGTGCATATGTACGACTTATTGTCTCCACATCGTGGTGTAATCTATTTTTCACCACCACCTTAATTGGATGCATATAAAAATTGTTGTAATAAATATATAATATTATTTAAAATTTTATTGATTCTGAAATATAGTAAACCATTCATATCAATACCATTCAATAAATATGGGAATGATATCATCACTCGTACGTGTGTACGACCTACTGTATCCACCACGTGATGAGATTCATTCTCCACATTAACCATTCAAAAATGATTATAAAGCATAAATAATAAATAATCATGAAATATATTATATAATAATAACAATATATTTATGTGTATATATATATATTTCATTTACTAACTTCCATTCAATTTAATAAGTAAACGGAAACAGAGTTCATGCGTACATACAGCCTGCCGTCTCCATGAACGTTGTATTCTATTTCATTTATCTGTATTATATATATATAATTAATATATATGATATATAAATAATGTTTTACATTCATTAAGTAATTAAATCATGATATAAGTAATAATATCAAGAATAACAAGTCGAAACACGTACAATAAATAAAACAATTATTACCTGAATCGTTGCTTTAACATTGAATTAACAAATGATCGGGAAATATAAAGTCATAACTAAATAATATATGATATAATAAATATTATTATGGTTCTATTAAAATTTAATAATTTGTTTAAACCCAATATAAAGGATTTTTAGACACATGCGAAAGAAATCAGTCCTAAGATAAGGGATAATTTAGCAATCTCATTTTTATCCAAGATTGTCTATATGTAAGTATTTACTGGAGATATATTTATTATCTAATTCCATGTTTCCTAAATATAAAATATTATTTATATTCTTATACTATTTTTTAAAGTCAATTTTACATATTGGTGAATTTTTATTAAACGGTATGGAAGGAATCAATCTTTCATTTTCTATATAAGGTAAATTTTGACTTTTCAAACAAAAGTATAAGAAGAATGTTTTTTTAATTTATATGGAATGAAAATTTTTTAACATATTTAAAATTCATTATTTCCATAATGCTTCCTCTATAGGGTTTTATGTTTATTTTCAAATAATTTATTTTCTTTAAAAATTACCCTTTATTTTCAAAAAAGAAAACATTTTTGAAGAAGAATGGATATTTTCCTCAAGAATTAAGATCAACTGTTTTCTAAAACTAATTTTCCATATAAGATTACATAGAGATATGTTTCTATCCCTATTATTAATTTTATTTGCATGTGTTTATGATGTAATTATTTTTATGAAATCCATTTATTTTATATGTATTATGTTATGATGGAATGATGTTTAAGAAACCCATTTTATTTCATGGGTTATGCTATGATGAATGATTTATGCTTTTGTGGAACATGTAAGAAAAGTTTTCATTATGAGATGGGTGGGACCTATGTCACCCTCCAATATAATTGGTAAAAATTTATATCTCATGATATATACATGACTATAATAGAAAGTAAATCAGGGTCAGTAATACAGGGTTGGAATGACAAGTAAATTTGGTTCAGTAATGCATGGTTGGAATGGCAAGTTAACCCAGGTCAGTAATGGAATGTGTCCACTATTATAGTCATGGAAGAAATGACTTAGCTACTATGAAAATATAATTATGTGCTTATTTATTTCCCACAATTCTACGTTTTATTCCAATGCTATTTTATCATGGTTAATATAACTTTATGATCAACGCCTTTTGTACTGCCAAGATTTATTACATGACCCACAATTTTGATAATTAATATTTATGATCACGTTTACACATTATTTTGTTTATGTTTATGTTTGATGTTATTCTTGTTTACCGTTACTAATCATTTGATCTCACAATTTTTATGTTTTTCCCATGATATAAAGAAAAGTTTTAGGTAGGAAAACTGAAGGGGAAGATCTTTATGGGAGATGTTGAAGATCTTTCACCAAGTTAAATGATTATGTTTCAAATTTAAAAAGACTATAAACTAATACGGTATTTGTTAATATTTCTTTTCATGTATTAAGTATTCTATAAAAGTAATATAATTTCCATTTACGTCAAGAAAAGGTTGTTAGATTTGGTATCAGTGCAAAGGTTTAGTCCACCTTTGGAAACTAGGATGTGAAAACATTAGACACATCCTTATAGATATTTATATGGTATATCTAGGGAAAACCTTAAGGGTAAGTCTAACTATAGGTTACAATCCTATAATTATTTTAGCAATCATGAATAAGAAATGATTAAACCAAATATGTTAGAGATTGAAAGTACTCCCCCTTGATTATGTTGTTTTCCTAGTATAATTTTTTCCTCTCACACAATTCTTTTTAGGTTTTATAAAATGGATAGAAATAGTAGGATTCATGTTAATAGAGAATATGATACCAAATGGGATAATATTCTTCATGGAAACCAAATAAAATTGGAGTTTGAAGGAAAATATATTTCTTATGCCTAATCAACAATCTCATAATATGATCAATAATATCAACTTTGCTATGTTTTCTGGCCCAGCTAATAAGAGAAATATGTAGTTTCATGGTGATTATAGAGGAAATAAAGTTCAATTTTTTTCATGTAATTCATGTGGGAAGAGAAATCAAGCAGAATGTTTTAATGGAGTTATAATATTATTTGGGTATGGAAAAGAAGGACACAAAGCCATCAATTACAAAGGAAAATGTTCAGTTAACACAATAGACCTAGATAATGGTATTTCTAAGACATCAACAATGGTTAAATATTTTAAATGTGGAATGTATGAGCATTATGAAAATCTATTCCCTAAGGTAAAATCTCATGAAGAAAATCATCATTTTCATATGGGTAGTATTTATATTGATGACGATGAAGATACTACAAATGATATATGAGATCAAATAAGTGTTGAGGAATAAAATGATGAAGCTCGGTCAATTGTTTATTAAGATAGTGGAATGATTGCATGTTTATCAAGATTAATATAAGTTACTATGGAATAAAGAGACATCTAAGGATTGTTATACTATTTTTTCCTTAAGTATTTGAAAGTATATGTTGAAGGGTACTAGTAACCATGAAAATTTATTCAGATATATTTGGATAACACATGATACTTGAATAATTACGGGGTAAGGATATAAGGAGTTGTTTGAAAGTATTAATGACCTTATGACTGATATAAGGAAAAAGTAATATCATGGTTTGAGTATATTGAATTTTTGGTAATTTTGGTGTGTGGAAAGAGATAATTGTGACAGAATGCATATTTTCACTATGGTTCAACAGTCATTCATATTATTAATATATTTCAAGATAATACATGATTATGGTATTCACATTTTTGGAATGTGACAACCCAGAACTTCTAAATGATATATGGGGGAACTGGCACAGGCTCGAGTCCCACCAGGCTCGGACACTGTTCATATTATGAACAAGGATATTCAACATCATGGCTTAGTTAGGGAACGTGTATCTCCCAGTGTTGGTGGACCCACCGTACGGGTAAAGAGGGGGACTTAATTGACAACCACATTTTATTCCCCCAGGACATTAGTCGAGTGGTTCGCCAGTTGGGCCATTTCACTGTCTGGGGGAACTGGCACAGGCTCGAGTCCCACCAGGCTCAGACACTGTTCATATTATGAATAGGGCTATTCAACACCATGGATTACCAGTGGAACGTGTATCTACCTAGGTTAGTGAACCCACCATATAGGTAAAGAGGGGGACTTAATTGACAACCATGTTTTACCCCCTGTGCGTTAGTCGAGTAGTTCACCGGTTGAGCCATTTTGATGTCTGGGGGAACTAGCACAGGCTCGAGTCCCACCAGGATCAGACACTATTCATATTATGAATAGGGATATTCAACGCCATGGCTTAGCTAGGGAATGTGTATCTCCCTGGGTTGGCGGACCCACCATACAGGTAAAGAGGGGGACTTAATTGACAACCATGTTTTTCCAACGAGCATGTACCCGAGTGGTAAGGGCTCCTGCATGGCATCCAAGAGACCCGGGTTCAAAACCGGGTGGAGGTGAATTTCTGGGGTACTGTAGCAATCACTGTAGCAGTATTGTAGTAGTCACTGTAGAAGTTAATGTTCGGTATTGTAGCAGTCAGAACTATTCACCCGATTTGGGCCTTCGGGCCACCGAATTGGGCCTACGGGTCTCCATGGCCTTCGGCTCATCAAAGGCCTTCGGGCCACAGGGCCTTCGGGTCACATAGACCATAGAGTATCCCAGATCACATAGAACAGGCACCAAAAGAGGATCAGAGCAACAAGATTAGTAGCAACCAGATGCAGAGCTAACCGGATTGGAAGAATGAGAGGGTATGACAGCCGCCATCGGGACCAGGCACCATGCAGCTTTGCATGGGGAAATTCTATCCGATCAACAATACACGGTGGGAGCTAGGTGATCAATGATGCTAAAATCTGGGGAGGGGCAGTTCAAGTGGTTTGGCCTTATGGGTCATGTATTGGGCATGGTATGCCTCTAGGCCTTCGGGTCATGTATTACAGGTTTTTCAGGCCTTCTGCCTTGGGCCTACGGGTCATGTATGGGTTCCCCTTCAACCCTTAAAAGGGGGATTATCCATATTAAAAATAAAAAAGAAGGCCTTCAGGCCATTCGGGCACTATAGGTGGACTTATGCATATTTTTTAACTTTTTATAACCTTTTTGTTGAGAAATATGGAATGACATATCATTATATCACATGATCTTCTAACACTTCAACAATGAAAATTTCAACAAAATTTATTTAAATAATAGATGAAGTGGAATTGTTCAAGGGGAAACCAACGGTAAGATTGTACTAAAATCAAGTGAGTATTTCACTTCATTCAAAAAAATAATTAACTTTTGGAAAAGGATCTTGAAACCAAAAATGTTCTCCTAGTACCTTCTTTTCTGATGAATCATTTGTTCTATTAAATCATCAAAAATTTATGGATTTATGGTAGTTAACTTTTTCTAAACCCTATTTTCTATCAATATCCATCAGAACATGATGGTTATAATTCTCTTCTATATCCATGTTTTCACTTCCCACCTATGTTATCCAATGTGGAAACTCAGGAATGAGTTACTTTGGGTAACCGTTATGTTTCAAAATTTACTTTTTAAAATGATGTTTTAGTATTCCTTTTTAAGATGTGGTTTTCCTTGAAAGAAACCTTCATTTAGTAATTCATTTATATCCCTGAAGAATTTCAAGGGCGAAATTTATTTTAAGGGGTTGAATGTAACGCCCCAATATTTTATATGATAAATTCTTTTAATTTCTTTGATTTTTTGTGTTTTACGCTACATCAAGATTTTATTGCGCTATATGCAAGAATGTATTAGTTTATAGTATACACAACACTATTCTGGGATTGTGGTACACACAATTTCATGTTCTTTTGATATAATTCATTTTTATGCAACACTGCGTATAGATTTCGTTCAATATATAAATAAACTATGTTCAGATTATGTAATAATCATCACAAAATGAAGCTTTCACTATACACAACAATGACTTCTCTTACCTTACATGCAAGAGTGACCCTTTCTTTATAGCTTGCATTGTACGGAATACTGAGTTTCACAAAAAAACGATATATTATTAAAATATTATTATTTAATGGGATATAAACTAGCCATTTAAAATAGTATTAACCAAATTTTTTATTTTATATAACATTAACATTCATCTTAATTATTTTCTATAATATAATATAAGAACAATTTCAATTTTTTTGGATAAAATAAGTATTTTTCAAAAATACTACAGTTTTACTTCATTTTAATGGAACACCCATTTTAAATCTATTTTTTTGACAATTATAAGTTAAATTTGAAAAAATAAACTTCCTATTTTGAAGTGGGAATGAAAATTTTAATTTGGATAAATTTTTGAATTTTTTTTGATAACTTTCATATTTTGATTAATAATAAAATATTTTAATTGAAAACAAAATTTTTCATAAAAATAATTTATATGGTTAAATTATATTATGGAATGGTTTTAAAGTATAAATAGAATATATTTTTATAATTTAATAAAATTTAATCCATTTTCATTAATTTTAAAATGAATTTTTATTTAAAAACATTTCAATCTTTTGTAATGTTTTAACTTTTAAACAAAACCCCTTTTTTTATTCCAACAACGTGATTAAATTTATAATAATTACTACAAATTGTGTGGTTTGAATTTTTAAAAATGGATTATATATTTCTAATAATTGAGTATAAATTATTTTAATAGGTTACCATTATTTTTTGATATTATGAATAGTAACTACGGTAAATTTTATTCAACGCATTTAAAGGTAAATCGGGTAAATTAGTGTAACCAATAATATTATAAGGATAATAAATTTATCCAAAAACCTATCAAAATCATATTTTATGAATATAATTCTACCCTTAACATCTTATTTTCTAAACATAGTCATTTAATTTCCAATTTGTAATGAAAATGATAGATATTAATAAAACCAATGAAAGTGAAAAAATGTCAAACTCACATTTCATGTCAGTATAATAATTATAATATAGGTATAACCATGTGATATATTTGAAATTAAATAGTCCATGGAAATATAAAAAGAGTTACCTATATCATGGTAAATTATTTTTATTTTTTATGAAATAAATAATTATCATAAATTCTTATTCTTTAATGATGTTAAAATTAATTAATTGATAAGAAATCAATGAAATGATTTTTATTAAAATTTTAATAACAATAAAAAGTTCCAAACACATGAAAAAATCTTATTTTTAGATTATATCTCGACCATAATCATTCAAAGGTAAATTTGGTGATCATTTGGATACTAATAGAATATATTATGACCTTTGTATTATTTTATTTAATGTATTGTTAATGTTTTCACATTCATACTTTATTAAGTATAACATTTTTAATGTTAAATTTTATTGAAAGTAAATTCAAATTCATATATACTATTAAAATATATAAACTTTTTCCTCATTATATTATTTTGTATTTATTTTATACTCAATAAATATATATATTAAATAATTACCCAATATCAATGTAGTAAGTGTTTTATTAATGAAGATATGAAATAAAAGATATTAAAAATATTAAAATAAATATATTTTTGTTAATTAATATATATAATGAATTTATATATACTATTTACCTCTTAGTAATATAATAAAATAGTTTTATTGAAGTTAACTAGTAATCTTAATACTTTTGAAAATCATTAAATTGAATAGTGTCAAAATTGACATTATTGATTAGTTATCAAAATAGTGTTTTATTAAATTATTTAAAATAATAACACATTTTTAAAATATATATAATAATTTTTATATGGTCAATAATGTTATATATTATTTATTTATGATCTAATTTTCATCAAATAAGTAAATATGGTACCCTTTTAATATTGAAATATTTGTTACCCAAAATAAATTGAAATAGAATAACTAAGTGTTAAATTGAAAGGATAATGTTTGAATGAACAATGAGACATGGATAAAATTTATTTTCTAATGAGATTACCGCTCTATATCATCTATTAATATAAATTAGAATATTTTTGAGGTTTTTTTGTGGGGTTCGATTTTATTCGAAATTAATATTTTCGAGGTTTCCAAAAGTTCCCCTCACCACAATTATAAATGGGCACCTCCTCCCTCATTTCTCCAAAACTCATTAATCCTTTAAGTTAGTCCATACCCTACCCATTTCTCTTATCAACTTCTCTAGTTAAATTCTATCAGTTCTAGGATTCTCAAAAGACCAACTCTAGTTCCATTAAGAGAATATCTAAAGAGAGCACGTTAAAGAAGAGGTAATCTCCTCTACTGATTCTTTTATATTTCATTATACTTCTAGTTATAATTCATCAGTTGTATAATTATAGAATAATAACTATATTATAACTTATATACTGATATGTTATTATAATTATGAAACAACCATATTCAACTTTCTATCCATCCTAAGAAAGACGAAATCACCACGTGTGCCTACATTCGACTTACCATCTCCACATCGTGGTGTAATCTTTTTTTCACTAAAACCTTACTTGGAAGGGTATAAAAAATTATGTAATAACTATATATTATTATTATAAAATTATATTATTTTGGAAACATAGTTCAACATGCAAATAAATACCATTCAATATTAATGGGAATGATAATCTCGGTCGTGTGTAAGTACGACCTACTGTCTCCACAACGCGATGAGATTCATTGTCAACGTTAAACATTCAAGAATGATTACAAAGTATATATAATAAATAATCATTAAATGTAATAAATAAAAAATAATATTGTATTTATATATATTTTTGTGTCATTTACTTACATCCATTCAATTCAATATGGAAATAGAAACAGTGTTCATGTGTACGTACGTCCTACTGTCACCATGAACGGTGTATTCCATTTCATTTATCTATATATTTTATATATATACTATATATATATATATATGATATATAAATCATGTTTTAAATTATATAAGTAATTAAATCATGACATACCTAATAATATCATGAATAACAAGTCAAAACATGTACGATAAATAAAACAATTATTACCCAAAACGTTGTTTGAACATTGAATTGACAGATGAACAGGTAATATAAATTTATAAGTAAATCATATATGATATAATAAATATTAATATTGGTCTATTAAAATTTAATAGTATGTTTAAACCTTCTATATATGAGTTTCAGACAGAAATCGAAGAAATCCGACCTAAGGTAAGGGATAATTTTGCAATCTCATTTTTATACAAGATTGTTTATACGTAAGTATTTACTAGGGATATATTTATCATCTATGTCCATGTTTCCAAAATATATAATATTATTTATATCCTTATACTATTTTTGAAATACAATTTTACCCATTGGTGAATTTTTTTTAAATGGTATGGAAGGAATCTTTCTTTCATTTTCCATACGGGGCACTTTTTAACTTTTCCAGCAAGAGTACGGGAAGAATGTTTTTAAATTTATATGATATGAAGAGATTTTTAAGTATTCACAACACCTTATTTCCATGAAGATTACATTAAATGTCTTCATGTTTATATTCAAATAATTTCTTTTCTTTTAAAATTGCGTGGTATTTTCAAAAAATAAATCCTTTTTGAAGAAGAAATGATATTTTCCTCAAGAATTAAGTTCAAGGGTTTTATCAAAATTGGTTTCCATATAACATGATATAGGGTTACGTTTTTATCCCTATTATTAGTTTGATTTGATTTTTTTATGATGAAATTATTTGTATGAAATCCATTTATTTTATAAGGATTATGTTATGATGGAATGATGTTAATGAAACTCGATTTCTTTCATGGGTTATTCTATGATGAATGATTTATGTTTTTGTGGAACATGTAAGAATGATTTATCTATGAGGTAGGTGGGATCTATATATCCCTCCAATTCATTGGGTAAATATTTACATCTCATAATATAGACGTTACTAGAACGACAAGTAAATCTGGTTCAGTAATACTAGGTTGGAATAGAAAGTAAATATAGTTCACTAATGCATGGATGAATAGAAATGTAAAACCAGATCATTAATAGACTTTTTACACTATTATTTTCATGGAATAAAGACATTGGATAATATGTAAATCAAATTAGGTGCTTATTTATTTTCAACAATTACATGTTTTATGCTAATGTTATTTTATCATGGTTAATGTTCCATTATGATCTATGCCTTATGTACTGCAAAGATTTATTCCATGACTCATGATTTTATATTCAAAATTTATGTTCCTTTTTTCACATTCTTATTTTTATGTTTTTTTTATGTTCTTCATGTTTATTCTTAATGATCATTTTATATCCCCCTATTTATTTTTTTCCCCAAGATATAAATAGAGGTTTTATGTAGGAAAACTAAAGGGGAAGATCTTTATGGGAGATGTTGAATATATTTCACCAAGTTAAAAGATTATGTTTCATGTTTCCAAAGACACTAAAATAATATATTCTATGGGAGTCCTTTAGTTTCATGTATTAATTATTCCACAAAATTAATGTAATTTCCATGTATGTCAATATTGGGTCATTAGAATACAAGGCCTCAAAGGGAACAATTCTGATTAGAGACTAGTAACTATTATTATATGAAAAATTAACCAATCCCATATGGTCATACCAAGCTCTACCAAAGTTTAGAACAAAAGTGCAGATCATATACTGAAGAATCTGTATACTTATTTCTATTCATACATCCATCTACAGATGGTAATACATTTTCTAATGGACCTGAGATCTCATTTCCTCTGGAGGTAATCTCCAAAAAATGATAAGTGAACCACAGATAACCATTAGAAACAGTGGTATATGGAACTTCATGCAAAAGAACAATATCATTCACATAGATATTTCCCAACTTCTCAACACTGGTTGTATCATTAATGGGTACAAAGTGAGATGATTTCGTCATCCGATCAATGATAATCTATATCTCATTATTCTTTATCTGGGTGGGCGGCAACCTAACCACAAAATCCATAGACATCTTATACCAATTCCATGTTCTCTTTGGAAATGACTAAAGAAATCCCAATGGTTTTTAGTGCTTGACCATGACCTGTTGTCATGTGTAACAATAAGAGACAAATTCAACAACAACCCATTCTCATACATGGATACCAGAATCATCAACACATGCATTAGAATAAATTTTTAGTTCTTAGGTAAACTTTCCAAAGGGAGTTATGAAAATCCCCCATCACAACTTTCCTTACTGCTAACAGCAGACAAAAATGATTTTGGTTGTATAGAATTCTCTGGGTAGATAATGACCACTTCAGAATAGTCCCACAACCATAAATAGAGTCTCTAAAGCTGTGGAAATCATCATCAATTTGTTTATTCTAAAGAATCATCTCACGAAGAGGAAATTTGAATTGAACACTAGCCAAATAAACCTCACCATCTAATTCCAAAACTCTAATATGAACCTATGAAAAAGAGCCCTCATGGTCCACTCTTCCAATGATTCTTTCAGTTCTTAAGTTATATGTTTCCTTCTCAAAGCATCTTATATGGCATTCCCTTTCCCCAGGGTATAGGTGAAGTCAAAATCAAAAGATTTTAGGAATTCCACCCAACACCACTGGTTGAGATTGAGATCATTTTGGTAGAAGATATAACTCATGCTCTTATGGTATGAAAATATAGTTACCCTTTCTTCATCAATTTAATGTCATGAACTCTTAAGTGTGTTCATCACAACTATAAGTTCCAGGTCAAGTGTCAATTAATTCTTATCAGGAATCCTAAGATGCCGAGATCCATAAGCAATGACATGATCACACCATATATTAACAGAACCAAAACCCAAACCTGATACATCACAGAAGACCACGTAGCTCTACTTGGCCTCTATAAGAGTAACCTCTAGTGTAGTAGTTAAAAGAAATTAAAAATAAACAATAGAATTATGAAATCTTTCATTCCAAGACAACTTCACTACCTTCCCAGTCATAGAATTCTATAGAGAGTCCAACTTTGAGAAGTACTCAATGAACTAGTGATAATACCGAGCTAGACCCAAATTTCAATTTATCTCAAAATCATTATTTGGTTGTTGCAATGTCATAATAGTCTTTAACTTTTCAATATCAACTAAAATACCATGTTCTGACACCACGTGTCCTAATAATTTCACTTCATGTATCCGAAAATCACATTTAGAAATATTTCCATAAAGATGGTGACTTCTCAACAATTCTAGAACAGCTCTCAAATGACACACATGGTCCTCCATAGAATTATAGTAAACAAGTATGTAATTCCCAAATACTACGACAAAGGTATCAAGATACTAATATAAAATTCTATTCATTAAATTCATAAAGACTGCAAGAGCATTGGTTATTCCAAAAGGCACGATAGGGTACTCATAATGGTTGTACCTTCTCTGAAATTCATTCTTATAAATGTAGAATTCTTTTATCCTCAACTAATGGTTACCAAAGATAAGATAAATTTCAAGGACCAATTTTCACCTTTCAACTGATCATATAGATCATTAATCAATGGAAATAGATACTTGTTATTTCCTAAGACTCTATTGAGTTTTTTGGAAACCAACACAAAGACTAAGTGAACCATCGCATTTATTAGAAAAGAGAACCAGCACCACCCATGGTGACACACTGAGGATTATAAATAAATTCTATATATGATCATAAAACTGAATATTCAACTCTCTAATATTAGTCGGTGAATTGCAGTAAGAATAAATAGAAATTGTTTGAGTACCATGTACTAAATCAATAGAAAAATCTACATCCCTTACCAGTGGAAGAGTAGAGATGTTAGAAGGAAACACGTTGGGAAAATCAATGGAAACAAGATGGAGATCAACACTCAAAGATTCGCACTTGAAATCAAACGTGAACATCAATATAACATTACCCAACATTGGATAAGAATTTCGACCTCTACTCGACCTTCGGTCACATTCTCCTTGAAATATATGACATACAACATTAGGTTTAGTAAAGGAGGCCCATCAAAGATAACAACATTGACTCTGGATAGAACTAGTCAATGAAAAGAGCTTTGATGTCCTTCCACAGTATATTCTAATATTTCATCATCATCACCACTATTTTCCACCATCTCCTTCTCAATACTTCTAGCATAATGGTTGAACACTTCACCTTAATCTCCTTAGGTTTATCTTAGAATTAAAAAAAAAGTTCTCAATCCTGATCAACCATCACCATCCAGTGATGAATCGTTAGATCTCTGAAATGCGGGTGGATTTTAGTGAAGGAACTCTTGAGTATGATTCTCGAGATTATCCCTTTGATGTTCCATGGCTGGATTCTGAGTGGGAATAGGTAAAGGTGCATATCCTAGAGCTTGGCTAGTATGCACGATCACCTCAAATATAATTTGTTCCACACTAAAAAATTATCACTAAGGTCTAGCAGCATATTTATCTTAAATTTAATTCTCACATCTTCCCAGATAAAATATGCTACACAACGTCGGCTGAGAACAAAGAAGTCATCATATTAACTCTCAAAAAGACCAAAAATGGAAATCAATCCCAATATATAGACAAAAAATATTTATATTTCAAACTATCCAAATCAAAAATATGGAAAATACTAAAACTAATCCACAAGATTTCTTTCCCAAACTACCCCTAGTGAATTAAGGTTACAAACAATGAGGGATGGATGGAACTCTATCGTAAATACCTCCTAAGTCCCAGAAATATTACACAAACTTCATATTGAATTAAAAATAATCTCAACATAGACCTATGATACCACATTGTTACAAACCAGCCTGGGTACCCCAGTAACCCAGTAACTAATCCAGTCTTGGCATGGCTTAAAGGGTATTCTAAATCCACATGGTTTTGTGACTATAACCTAGAATCATACAACTTGAAAGTGGAAATGATTTTTCCAAAAAAATATTTTTGAAGTCGATAAAAAAGTCAATATGAATACAAAATAAAACTCCACAAAAAGTACTATAACAAAAGTTAAATATATAAAGAAACCAAAGTACTAGAATGACGTACAATAAAATATGATAAAAAAACCAAGTCCTAATGGATGAAACTCTACCATACCCAAGGATTGACTGCTACTTCCACCAAGCGATGGCTTACACTTACTCAAACCTGGATGAATATAATCTATAAACATTTCAAGGCATAGGTTTGTTGTGAGATAAAATCCTAGTAGGGTATCATCAAGGATTATTTAATAATATGCCAGTATTTAATTGACCAATCACTGATTTTATGTATAAATAAACCCATATAAAATATCAGAGTATAATTAAACAAATTTATTCTTTACATTTTAAATTATATAAATACTTTAAACAATTGGAAACATAAAAAAATTTACATAAAATAGTTTACATAAATTCATTAGGCGTGTAAAATATTTTACAAACATTGTCACAAATTTAAATCTCAAATATAAGCATGTGAGAAATAAGGAAATCTACTAAAGGGTATGAGATTTTTAGGCTACGTGATCCTTATACACTCGAAGGTGATCATGTCAATATTTTTATAAACACACCCCAATGAAATTGTCCAAAGGTGATTCATCATTATCCCATTGAAGATGTGACCAACTACACTATGTTTTATTTCACTTGTAATGTGTGGAAGGAGTTATCCCCCAATAACACACTAACTGCATATGATTTAATGTACTCTAATACAATAAATGATGTGTAATTTATTTTAAAACTATTTAAAATACAATTCAGCCCATTCTCCATTTCTAAATCACCAATTATCCATTTGAAACCCAAAAAGTGTTTTTAATTGAAACATTCCTTTTTCTATGATAAAACCACTTGGTTTCTTTCAGAACTATTTTAAGACATTTCACAAATATAATGTTGCAATCCATTTCAAAAAATAAATTTCATAATTTATCTTCAAAAATTTAAATTCCACAATTCTCCCTCATTTTCACAAACACACCAATTCAATAGAATTTGTTTTTTTGTTCAATTTCATGCAAAATCAAATAAAAATACTCCAAATCAATTAAATTGGGTTTTTAATAAACCAATTGAAATAAATTTCAAAAAATTGAATTTAAATAAAAAAATTGCACGTAAATCAAGAAATTTGGGTTAATAAAATTTGGACATCATAATAGAACCACCTAAATTTTTATCAGAAACACAAGGCTCACAATAAAACCCGCCAACAAGAACAATCAGAAAGAAGATTTTTGAAACCAACCTAGAAACAATATTTAACAACATAGGGTTTAGATCCATCAATCCTAATATGATCTATCAAACTATAAGGAGGTAAAGTGAAAGAGGCAAAGAGGAAAGGAGAATGCTTACCCAAAAAGTCACACCACAATCTCAATAATATTCAATTGCTGAATGAAACGTCCCAGAAGGGTTTGAGGGTTCCAAAATCACTTGTTGATGGATCTTGGGTTGAGATAAAAGAAGTATAAAGAGAAAGAAATAGAATATTCATCCAATTTTATTATTTAAAAACAACACATGGGACTATACATTATGTGTAACCCAATTACACATCATGTAATTGATAAATCCCCAAATCACCTAAAACACCCATCACCTTTTTTTAATAAATGGATTTACTATAATTTCACAACTTATACATAATGTAACAACATTACACAATGTTTAAATCCATAGAATATTAAAACCAGCATGTTTTAGGGTAAGAATCCAACAAATCTCTTACTACACCGTTATAGGTGTCCAACCAATTCCTTATCTTCCCTACCCAGAAAAAAAAAAAAGAAAACCCATAAAAAGGATTAAAAAGTAGTTGTCATAAAGGTAATGGTATTTCACACAAATGTATCCTTTTAATAAAAATTAAATACACTACTGAACTTATAATTATGTCTATAATGGATCATGCTAAGGAAAAAAGAACACCCAATTGTACAAATTGTAAGCTTATGTTGGATAAATCGTGTCTAATGGTCAATAAAAATATTTATAATAGAATGATTTAAAGTTTAATTTTTATTAATATGACCCATCCTTACATTCTGTTTAGTATATTAATGTTTTCTCATTTTCAATAACATATAAAGGAATCTCATTTGAAGTCCCTAAAAATACTTTTTTTAATTGAAAGGAACTAAAAAACATAGATTATTTTATCCTAAGAAAACCTATTTTGAAGCAGGAGAAGAAAATGTTCTCACAGCTCTAGGTTCTCCACCTAGCGGCTGTTTTTTCCAGGAGAAATGAAAACGAGGTTGCTGCCCATTTTAAGAAAAAATTTAGTAGTACAAGGCATGTAAGATAGTATAAAAGGCATGTATATCATTTTACTATTCATAAATTCTCCGACCTACTTTAAACGTCCCGTGCTAACTTTGCTGACATGACTACATGACATATACTAGGAAGTACATGACATGTAGTGGCTTTTTCTTCTCTCCTTGCCTAACACAAGCACACACTGTGTATCCCCATACTACATTTCTAGACTGCACGGTGTGTAGATGAGACTACATGGTGTGTTCTTCTAAAATATTTCATTTTTTCAGTTTCCTTGTTCTCTCAAAAACAACTCAAACGAAAAGAAAAAGAAGAAACTCATACCTCTTAAGAAGAACTAGGTTCTTACAAACTTCTCCTTTAAATAAATTTGTCCCTGAATTTTACTTCTAAGGGTGGTGAAGGAATATATGAGAATAACTCTGGACATTGAGTACATATGTTGTCCTCCCTCTCCTAGGTCTCATCATGTACCCGATCATTCTGCCATAGCATTCATATAGGAGGAACTAACTGGCCTTAGAGAACCTTTGGGATCCTGTCAACTATATGAATCAGATTCTCCTCAAAGGATGCATCAACCTGAATCTCAATATCCTAAGGCTGAAAAACGTGAGATGGGTCTGAGTGATAGTGGCACAACTGAAATATGTGGAAGATATTGTGCATGGCTCGGTAGCTCTGAGGAAACTATAACTGATTGGTAACCGACCCGACTCTTTCCAGAATCTCAAACGGTCCGAAAAATCACGGTGAAAGCTTACCCTATATTCTGATTCTCTTGTCTCCAAGTCTTAGTCTGACACATAGGAAAACTTGATCCCTGACCTCAAACTCCATGGGTCGTCTATGGCGATCGACAAAAGATTCTTGACGATATTTTATAGTATCCATTTTCTTCTAAATCAAGTGAAACTACTCAGTATTTTCCTAGAAAAGATGAGGTCCTATAATAGCTACCTCTCTTACCTCTAGAAAACATGGGGGTGATCGTCATGGCCTACCGTACGAAGCCTCATATGGAGCCATCTGAATAGTATCTTATAGGTTATTATTATTGGAGAAGTCAACCAAGGGTATATGTTTCTCCCAAGAACCCCAAAAATTCAAGACACAGACATGCAACATGTTCCCTAGAACCTGTATCATATGCTCTGATTAGCCATTAGTCTGAGGGTGGTATGTTGTACTCAGAAAAACCTATGTACACAATTCCCTCTGAAAAATCTACTTGACATGAGATGTAAAGCGGTCATACCTATCTGAAATGATAGAACAGATTTGTACCACTACATGAAAATAAATCCTTCTAAGCTCATCAACACCAAAGGTCTCCTTGATCATCAAGAAGGGAGTGACTTTTGTAATCCTATCAACTACCACCCACACAACATCATAGCCTTTAGGCGACCTCGGTAACCCCATCATGAAATCCATCATGACATCATCCCATTTCCACTTAGGAATAGGTATTTATTGTAAACTTCCAGCAATCAGTTGATGTTACTCCTTCACCTTTTGATAGGTGGAACACCTCATAACAAAATCAGCTACATCCTGCTTCATACCTAGCCACCAATACCGACGGCACAAGTCACGGTACATCTTGGTGACTCTGGGATGCACTACTCAAGCTAAATCATGAAACTCCCACATTAGATCCTCGCGTATATCCCTTGGAACCCACACACGTCCATGGAAACACATAACTTCATCATTTCTTATTGTTCATCTAAAAGGAGAGTTCTCACCTACCACACTCTCCCATAGAACTAGGCCTTCGGAATCTGATAGTTTCCTAATGCTCACTCTATCCAGTAGGGTAGAGTTAATAGCCATAGATGAAAGATAAGTCTGTCAGTGACTATTCTGAACCTCTAAATGCATCTCAGAGAAGAAATCCATAAACTTCCACTCACTATTGGCCTCCAGCACTGCCTTTATCTGAGTTCTCTTAATCAGTGTGTCAGCCACTGCATTGCCTTTACCAAGTATATAGGCAAACTCAAAGTCAAACGACTGAAGGTTTTTCACCCACCATCGTTGCATCATATTCAAATCACACTGAGTGAAGATTTATTTGAGACGTTTGTGGTCTGTGTACACCACAAAATTCTCACCCAATATATAATTTCTCCAGTAGTGAAAATCATGAACCAGTACAGCAAACTCGAGATCATGCATTATGTAATTTCTCTCCTTTGTCCTCAACAGCCGAGACCCATATTCAACTACTCGATCTATATGCATAAGCACTGCTCCCAACCCAATACCTGATGCATCACAGTACAAAGTGTAACTTTTTCCTGGTTCTGCCAAAATTAGTATTGGTGTTGAAGTCAATCATCCCTTTAACTCCTAAAGGGCTACATCACAAGAATCTGACCATTCAAACTTCACACCGTTCTTAGTCAAGATCAACATTGGCACTACTAAGCATGAGTAGTCCTATATAAAATACATGTAGTATCTAGCTATCCCCAAGAAACTCTGCACCACAAAAACATTCTTGGGTTACTCCCAGGTAACTACTGCTCTCACCTTCTTTGGGTCCACTATTACTCTAGTCTCTAAGATGAAATGACCTAGGAAGTGAATATGATCCATCCAGAAGTGGAAATTTATGGAAATAGAATATAACTATTGCTCTCTTAGTGTATTCAAAATGATTGCAAGGTTCTTCGAAAGGTCATGTTGATTATGGGAATACACCAAGATATCAATCAGGAAAACTACCACAAAATAATCTATATAAGGATGGAAAACTTGATTCATTTGTTCCATGAAAACTTCTAGAGCATTTGTGAAACCGAAAAACATAACCAAGTACTCATAGAAATTGTACCTGCTATAAGAGGTTGTACAAGGTATTTATTCCAATTGAACACATATCTGATGATCTCCTGACCTTATGTAAATCTTTGAGAACACTCTAGCTCCTAAAAGTTGATCAAACTGGTCATCTATATGTGGAATGGGATATTAGTTCTTTATCATTAACAGGTTCATCCTCTAATAGTCCACATAGAGCCTAAGGGTATCATCCACCCTTTCCTTGAAAAGGACTGGTGAACCCCAAAGAGAAGTACTGAGTCGGATAAAACCCTTAGCTTCTAGATCTTCTAATTACCTCTTGATCTATTTCAACTCCATCGTATCCATCCTGTTAGGATGAATGGATACATGTGTAGCTCTTGGAACTATCTTAATAGTGAACTCCACCTCTCTAAGCAGAGGTAAGCCAGAGAAGCCTTCCGGGAAAACATCCCTGAAAAAATAAACCACTGGGGGAAAGTATGTCAGACATGTTCCCTAATAATCCAAATACAAACTTGCAGTCCGGGCTATCATCTGGACCAACCCATGATGCTCAGGTCCATCTTGGATCGCCAGGACATCTCATTCACCCTTTTATAGAAAAGACCTCCCTCTATTGACGTAAAACTCACCCTATGGAAATTTCAGTCAACGAAGGCCTGATAGGATACTATCCAATCCATTATATGGATGAAATCAAACCTCCTCATCTCTAAGACGTAGAGATCCCAATAGAAGTGACATCCACTAATATCAAGGAGGAACTCACTGCACATACGCACACCTGCCATTCTAATCCCTAATAGAGTGTCTAGTGTCATAATGTTCTCAAATGTATAAACACAAATCCCATGGCTAACCACAATGGGCATAGATATAAAACAATGAGAAGCTCCAGTATCAAAAAGTGAAGAAGATAAAATAGAGACAGCTAGAATAGTACCTCTGATAGTAGAAGGTCTGGGATTCTACTCATATTGATTCTGTTGCACTGCATATGTCTGACTTGTGCTGTGGCCTTGTGATACTTCCTGGATACCATGAGCTGACCTGTCCTACTTTCGTTATCGTTCTGGGGTCTAGCTACCATGGCCACGCCCACCACCTTGGCCTGCACACCCCTGACGTATTCCAGTTTTCAGACTTCTGGGAAGCTTCTGACCCTACTCCTGTATGTGGAGTCTATACAGAACCTCTCTCACTAGCCACTGGTGAAAATGTTCTACAAAATCAATTTAGATGGCCCATATTTCCTCAAGCTCAGCACTCAAATGGGTCCTTTGGTAATTGAGGTCTACTATTCCCAACTCTACCACACTGATAGCACCTCACCTAGCTACCAAAAGATATATACAGAATGCTCGTATTCCCACTAGAAAACTTGATACGACACTTCTTTCTTCTGTTTGAGACAATACCAAATCTTGGTGCCGAACTGCCCTGGCATGCACCCCCAGATTCTCATAGGTTGTGCTCGATAATCAGTGACTGATTCACAATGGAATGTACATAACCAAACCCGAAAATTTTTTCTTGAGATTGAATTTCATATCAAAGACCATCCTCAAATCTCCTAACTCTCAAGACCACATCACACATCAGAATAGGTGTGAATCGATGAAGCTATGTAAAGTGGGTAGAATAGTCCATCACTAACATAGTACCCTTCTCTAGATTCCTGAACTCCCATGCTCCATCGGCCCTGTGGGTATCCGGATATAATTATTCATAGAAGACTATCCGGAAGTCTCCCAATTCCATGTCTTGATGGCGTTATGTCTACATGATAACATCCCACCACCTCTTTAAATAATCACATAGAATATAAGTTGCAAGCATGACTCTCCGCTCAGGAGGCATCTCAAGATGCTCAAAGATTTTCAGCACTGATTCCATCTCTGATTCCACAGTATGTGGTCATCCACTCCCTGAAATAATAGGCAGATGTTATTTCTAGAATATACCTGTCAACTTTTCAATAGATGTGGCGGCCTACGGTGCTCCCTAGAATATCTAAATAAACCTCACAAAAACTTCTCATAATAATGCTTCTGCACCTGCATCTGGTATAATGGTTGGTGCTGCAGCTGGCACAACTGGAGGGTCTATTGGTAGCCCATGGCCTACAACCTTCAGTGTATACTCACCGCCACTCTCTTGGAGCACTGCTCATGGTCGTTATGGTGGAATTTCTCAGTGAAGTCCAGTACAGACACCTCATCAAAAGTTTTAACGAAGGGAAGACTGCCACACAGAAGTGAAAAACAAGAAAGAGAAGGAATAACACTCACGGTTTTCAAAATAGGATTACACAGTGTGTATAACTATTTACATGGTGTGCTATCCTTGTCCTCTACATGGGCATGGACTTTTTTCTAACATGTCAATGTTACACATCATGTACAAGGCATGCTCCCCGAGAGATACGGCATGTAATTGGATTTCCATTCCGACCCAGATACTTCTACACGGATAAAACTACGCGGTTCTTCTATTATAGGACTACACAGCATGATCACCCTTGACACGACATGTACATCTATGTTTTCATCCACCCATGTCGTTAGTCACAGGGTCGAATACACGGTCGACATATTCATGGAGTGTACTCATATTACATGGCGTGTCTTACTCAAAGTTTGACAACCCATGTTCCCTCCTTACATGGAAGGTTACACGGTCAAATATTACTTAGATTTTATACATGGTAAAAAGTGTGTTCTTCTAAAAACATGGAAGATATTATTCCTCGAACAGAAAGAACACACGGTATGTTAGGCTAGACTACACACTGGGTACACTGGTTTTTTAGGGTAAAAACTATAGATTTCCTAGAAAACCCATGTTCTGCAGAAAACCAACCAACAGGATTCCAAATTCCGATCTGTGAGGTCCCATACTGTCCACGAGTCAAATTTTGGCACCCAAGAAGAACATATCACAATAAAATTAAAGATAAAAATTGGATCATGATCTGCCAAATTCCTATCCAAGAGGTCCCATACACCCCATGAACCAAATTTTGGCATCCATTACATCCAAACTATATCATGTACCAATGCACCGATCACAATTGCATTCTTATCTATCACATCATTTATCACAATAACATGTGATAACTAATGCATCATATATAGAATGGCATAATTCATGGCATGTGATTCTTAAAAGTTTCTATATGATGCAAGAGAGGGCACACCCTCATCTCATCGGGTATCAAAAAAAATATAACTAACAATTACATCAATAGTAGTATAAAAAATCAAGTGTGTCACCCAACGGTGAAATCTATAAAACTGTAAAACAAGAAAATCACAATTCATTTGAGGTAATTCAGCTCTACCATATATGCGGGGTAGCTACTCTCGATCACACCTAATTACGAAATCCCTTTTTCATTCTTATCCAGTCTATAGGCTCTAAATTGTAAGTCAATAAGAAAGAAATCCTCAGATACCACTTTATAACATCCCAGATCCAGAAGCCACTCAACTGGTGCCCCTAACCAGTTGGGTACATGACCTCAAGCGCATTTCCTTAAATGAAAAAGGCTTATTACTAGGAGTGAGGTACTTGAGTGTGATAGTGGAGAAAATATTCCCTCATTGGTAGAGTGTAACACAGAAAAATAAATATTAACAAATAGCAGAAGTGATAAACATCATGAAACTAAAAAAATGGCATAAGTCTAATAGATAAATATCCAAGACTCAAACCATACAAATATTAATATAGCATATCTTATGTTATAAGAATGTATCCAAAATAAGATATAATAAAATTAGATACAAATACAATAAAAGTGCAGAAATAGAAATATAACTCAAAAGCATCGTAAGCCTCAGCTTGGTCCCCTGATCTCCTACTCCTAAGTAGTAATCAAGTGATTTTTTAAGGGCACTTTCCCTTTTCTACACCTACAACCATATAATCTATTTAGGCCAAAAATATGACACAAATAGGGTGTGAGACTAATCCCAATAGGTAACCACCAAAGATTAGTGCCTAACAGTCCATGAATATATGCAATAGTAGTAAAAGATAATAGAGACTAGGAAGTACTCAAGTAATCTATCCTTTTATTCTATTTATGTTCTTTAATGGTTCATTTTCATTTAATCACAACTATCTCAAGATTCAACCTTAACCATACAATCCCCTGTATAGAAGTAAACATACTCGATGTCTCAGAAGATCATTTAGATAAAAGTGAAGACTGAATCTAAGATTGTTCTTTGGCTTGGTATACACATCATAAGTCATTCCATTTCATTTAACAAGTTATGTGAACTATGGTTTAAAAGTTTGGCCTGGGCCCATTGACCTACCGTACCAAAGTAACCATGAACTCAGTAAATAGCCATTTATCATTTATGCATATTAGCATTTCAGCATTTAATCAGTTGTTCAGTTACCAATAGAGCATGTCCTAGGTGTCCCTTAAGGGACCAAGGATTCGCTCAGTATTTATAAAGATGACTCGGTATGCCTGAACACCAAAACTCGTTCTCACTCATGGACCTTAAGTAATTAAAATTTTGAGTCCATCCATTTCCTTTTAACTGAGACAATGTTTCACCCAAGGTAAGAAAGGTGTAGTTAGTCAAAATAGATTGACCTTGTCTTTTAACCAAGCCTATGGCACGCCCATGGATAATTACCTCTTTTAATCATTTATTATTTCATTTCCAAAGAGACACATTGTTAATTAAACTATCACATGGCTTTAAACATAACAACTCACATGGGAAATTCACATAGCACCAAACACATGAAAATTAAACTATTGAATGGTTTTAATCATAATAACTCTTGTCTTAATTTTATAAAACAATATATGATTGTAATAAACCCAAAAAATGGAAAACATTCACAAGCCTCAAAGGAACTCTTTCCAAATAGCTAACCATGGGAAACGAACCCATGGGGTGTCCCTAAACCAAACAATCAGCAATCACATGCTTCAATTTCATATAATCAAATACCTAAACATCATTAGGTATCAACATGTTTCAATTAAAGAGAAAAAAATACCCAAAAAATGGTCTCATAAAATTTTGGCACCTATAATCAACTCAACATTTAATGAAAGGCACAATACCACCTACCTCCATGACATATAACTAAAATAATCTGACATAGGCCATTGAATCATCCGAGAATGGCATAGATCTATGAAAAAAGGTAAATCATTCAACCTTTAAAAAAATCTCATGAACTGAAATCATCATGAATGTTTCAAGGAGAATAAAGATCTTACCGAGAGGAATCCAAGAGGACCGATGACACTTGGATTGGGTTCTGGATGATGAAACGGGAGAGGGAAATGTTCTTGTGGCTTCTGGTTCTTCACCCAGCGAATGTTCTGTTCAGGGGAAGATAAAACGAGGCTAACGCCAATTTTAAGATGAAATTTATTAGTACACTACATGTAAGTTAGTATACATGGAATGTATTTCATTTTACTCTTCATAAATTCACCGACCAACATTACGAGTCCTGCACCGACCTTGCAGACATGACTACACAGCGTGTACTAGGGAGTACATGGTGTGTAGTGATTTTTTCTTCTCTCCTTGGTCAATACAATCACACAACATGTATCACCATCCTACACTTCTAGACTACATGGCGTGTACATGATATTACATGGTCTGTTCTCCTAAAACTTATCTTTTTTTTTAGTTTTCCTTATTTTCTCAAAAACAACTCAAAGGAAAAGAAAACGAAGAAACTCATACCTCTTAAGAATAACTGGGTTCTTAAGGAAATAACTTTAAAATATACTTAAATAAATCTTAATGTAACTCATTATTCCTTTGGAAAATTCTAAAATTATCATATAAGTATTTTAAATAATGTGTATGAGCTACTTTTTGAGGATCACGGCAATAGACAACACCTGTCAGTCAGCACCATGCCCAGTAGCACCCACAAGTAGTAGTACCACATCGGCTACATAGTGAAGGATGACTACCTAACTAGTGATTATATAAATTATTCTCTCAATCATTCAGTGGTATAATATAGATTCAATTTAGTTGTTAGTAGTCCATCAGCTACCTGATGGAGGCTATCAGGTATCTAATGGAGTTGTGGTAGTAGCTCCAAGCCCGACATTTATTATGGTAAAAATTTAGAAAATGTTGTCTTTAATGAATTAAATACACCCAGATAATTATATAAAATTATTTTAGGTTTTAAATTCCATAAATGGAGGATTTTTGGCCTTAGAAAATCACTTTCTCTTTCAATCTCCAACACCAACATGCTACAATAGTTAAATCTCTCTCAATGATCTCTCTATCTAAATATTATTTTCTCCATTATAAAGTGTGTGAAATTTGTGATATATTATAACACTATTCTTTTATTTATATTATACAATAGTTTTCTTTAAATAATTTTAGATAATTGAAAAAAACCTAAAAATTGATTGCTTCCTAGAAATCCTCTTTTCATCCTCCTCTATCCTATATTGCTGTTCACTGCCATTAAAGTGAGGGACTTTGATTTTCATTATGTTTATATGAAAAATGAAATATAATATTCCATTTTTTTCTATCCTATTAAAGATATAGTGTCTATTTTAGTTATGGTATATTTATGTCCCCAAAAATGAAAGGTAAATTTGTTGTATCTTGGAAACTATAAAAGATATAATACATAGAGATTTTAAAAGAGGACCCTCATGTTCGATAGCATGTATAAAACAAAAAAAAATTGGAGAGAATATACCCCCCCCCCAATACATAAATATATAATTATTTGTAAAGAAATTCAATCCCTTCAATAGTTTTTGATTCATGTAACACTTGGATAAAACGAAACACGATACTCTATTGAAATATTATTACCTAAACAATCACATCATAACCTAGTTATTAAGATAGAGTTTCTGAATATTAATAGACATATTATAAAAATTATATTTTTTATACATGTATAAAATATATTCAATGGTTATCCAATTATTCTTAACAAAATAAGAAAATTTTGAAATAGAAAGAAATGTTTTCTGAAAAAATTTATATTTCTAAAGGGAAACTCATTCAAGCTTTGTGCACATAATTTAAATTCGATTATTAACACTTTTATAAAATTTATTTGAAATAATAAAATTCAATTTTTAAATATACCTATCAAAGTTATCTTTGGTTTACTATTTTGGATTTTTAAAAAAATATTAATTTAATGATGAAGAGTGAAAAACTATTTTTTTATTGAAATATTATTTTTCATTTAAATTATTTAAAAAGGTAAAATATATTTTAAATTATTTTTTAAGAAAAACTGTTTCAATTATATCATAATTTAACTAATTTAGGTCATTATAATCAACTTATTCTTGAATTTTTATATTAAAAAATTTTATGCTTACAAAAATATTCAATATGGAAAAAATGCTTTATCGACACATCAACAATTTGATTTTAAATTAAATTATTCCACATCTATGAATTTAATTTGAAAAAATGGATTATATATTTAGAATAAAAATAAATTTTATTATCTAATAATTTTAACTAAATTTTTTACCAGAATGAATAGGGAAAATGGTTAAATTAATTATCGTGGTTAAGGTAAAAAATGTGTTTATAGGGGGACAAACTATGAAAATCCATGTTAATAATGAAAACAATATTGTCCAAAATCCATTTTATCGACATATTTCAAACCTATAATCTATAATCTTCTATAAGGACTCATTTTTTAAGATATTTTCATGACAAAAACTTGGATATCACTTTATCTTTACAAAACTATCGTGTGTATCCTCTCCCCCACTTATAAAAGGTCACCCCTATCCTCCCATATGCACACTTACAAAACTATTTTTATCATTCAATAACAACCCAAACACCATTTTTAGTTACCTTACAAAAAAATTTAGGAAATATTATTGTTATTAATCTCCCCAAATAAATCATTATGTATAAACATAAAGAGGCTCTACTAAGAAGAGGTAAAATTCATAAACATACATATTCTTTTTATTTCATATTGGACCTCCTTATAATCTTATTAAAAAATGAAAATATAATTAAAAATGAATACCTTATATAATAATATTTTATTTTTTAATCTTTTAACTCATATCCATCTCCACTTACATTTAATGAGAAATGAAACCATCGATCGTGTGTACGACGGAATACTGCCTCGCAAACCGATGTAATTTATTTTCAATTACAACCATTAAAGGATGTATATAATGGTGGATTTAATGTATTTTTATTATATTTATGAAATGATTATAATTTTTTAATTATGATATCACATATACCTTCTTACTTTCCATCTCGTGGGGATACGATAACGTCACTCATGTGTATGACAAACTACCACCCAAGGAAGCGATGTGGTCTATTTTTTTCTTATGGATTACATGAATGGTATTAAGGATAAATTTAATCAATATATTTGATATTTATTATAAAAAATAAATATATAAATATTATATCACCTCTAAATTATTACCTTCCAATCCATTGAAAAATAATTACGTCGCTAATACGTACATGTTGACTACCATATCAACATAGCGATGTAAAATGTTTTTCATGTAATTTTTACATATATGGTAATAATAAGGACATATTTTAATAATATAAAAGATATATATGATAAAATATTTGTTTTTTAAATATTTTTTTATATTTATATTCCCTTTTTTCATCTATAGAGAAAAAATGGAAATAATTTTCAAGTGTACATACGGTCTACCGTCTCCGTTAATGGTGTAACCCACTTTCTATATATAACATTTATATATTACACTAACTGCATATATAAATAATATATATGTTATTTATATAATGGTTAACATTATTTAGTTAATTTATCCATTATAAAATTAAACTTACTAAAATTACAATACTAAAACATACATGAAAAATGAAGCAATTATCAACCGAAATAGTGGTTTAACAAAGAGTTGTTAATTAATAGGTGATAAAGCCAATAAGTATATCATTTATGGAATTAGATATATATTTATTGGTTTTTAAATAAAGTTATAATAATATTATATTTATTATACAGAAGATTCATAAACATATGAAGGAAGTCTAACCTTAGGTGAGAGTTTTTCATCTAACTTTTACTTCCATGAGACATACACCATATTCACTATTTATTCCCTTGTGTAGTCTATATACCACCCATTGGATATTCAATATCATGAATATATATATATTCATAGAATTAAAAGAATCATTTTATGACTATTTCTTCTATGGGGCTTATGATTCAGAAGTTACCAAAGTGGTAAAGGTTTATTTCACAATCTCATCATTATTCGGGATCATTTTTGTCTAAGTCTCCCATAAGAGTAAGATTTGATATTTATTTCATAAAATCAATATATTTTTATCTCCTATATTTATTCTTGATCTTTTTTGAGTAATATTATGATTTCTAGAATCTATGGTACTTAATATTATTTAGAAAATTTATTTCTGAAAATCCACCTTTATTTCTCACTTAAGTTAGAATTCCTTTTTCATCAAAATCCATGAATTCTAAAAATCTTTTTAAATAGTTTTTTAACCTTTTCCCAATAATTTATTTAATAAATTTCTAACAATTTTGATTTTTATTTAAATTTTTTTTGGAATCATCATGTTGTTTCCAAAATGAAGATCTTTTAGATATTACTAAAAATGTGAAAGGAATATTTATCTAAACATGTATAAAAGGAAAAAAAATTGATGTCATGACCAATCATTATTTTAATGAATATTTTAAAAGTTTTAAATGTTTATTTTCAAATAATTGTACATTCAAAATAAATTGGAAGCTTTTTTAAGTATTTTTAAATATAAATTTTTATTTTCAAAAAAAATGGTGTTAAAAACATTTTTATTGAACATCTATTTATCAATGACATCATCCATTTATTATACTTATTATCCATAGGGAATATTTTTAATTGATATCATCATAATTATTTATTTGGATGGTTTATGATTATATTGACTGAGGATGTACAATTTTAACACCATTCACAATAATATTATTAATAGTTTATGATTATGTTTTTTTAATTGGGGTAAGTATTAACTTTTTTTTTGTTTCTTGATAAAACAATTTATGTTTATTTAGTTTCACAACATTAATATAAGTAATTAATTAGAAATAATAAGTTACATGTGGGAAAATGTTATAGATATCCCCTCAATGCATTGACGAGTCTCATGAGACAAATAAATTATCCAAATTAAATAGGTTTCTACCCACAGATTTAATGTTTTCTGGGGAAGGTCTTGTAAATTTTTGATGTCCAATATTATGCATTCATTAATTATGAGATAATTTATTTCCATGTGATCATTTTATTAGTTATAATATTAATAGATAAGTTTCAATTGTATTTGAATATTTATATGGGTTTATTTGAACAATATTTATTTATTTCATAATATTCTATGGTTATTTATCAAATTGAATGAGTTTCAATTATTTACCTTTCCATATTGAATATTATTTTATATTAATAATATATTCTACTATACTCTTATCATACTAGGAATCTAATATCACCCCTTTATTATATTTTCTTCCCCAAGATACCAGGATGTTTTTTTGAATGATATGGAGGAATACTATATGAGTAATAATTATGTTCTCAAAGAAAAAACTTTTTTTATTTCATGTTTTCAAATGTATATGAAATGAATGTTTGTATCAAGTTTACCAAGACTAATAACCTATTTGGTACATTCAAATTTGATACGTTGTATCTATTTCCAATTTAATATAATAAAAACCGGCTTTTGGTTACTGGAGTATGGGGTCAATATAATTGGTATTAATGAAGGATTAGTAGAAACAATGAAAAAGGAGTGTTTGGGTTGACTCGAGCATTACTTGGTACATGAAAATAGTCCTTGCAGAGCACATAATTTGACACTATTGGGGGATATTCTTTGAATAATTTACATTTTCCTTACAATCCATTATGAATAGTATGAAAACATTTTTATGATTTTAAAAATTTCACAAATAAACCTTGTTTATGATTAGATAAAACCATGCATAAATTTTCCAATTTATGTTATGTTTTTCACTATTATTGATATTATGTATTATGTTTCAGAATGTTATGATATAATGTATTGTATAAAATTGTTTAAAAATATTGAATAGTTAAATAAATGGAAACCATATCAATTCATGTACCCAATGTAGGATTTTATTTCCCGATATAGAAAAATAATATGGAGGAGGAGATTCAACTAGAACTGGGGAAATTATAACCATATAAGGGAAAATTATTTAGGTTGTGATAAATAACCTTTCCCATATATATCTACTAGTAGATCCTCCTTGTGTTGTAACAATTTTATACTATTTCATGCATCTATAACTCCCATCATTTAGTGGGACTACAAATCCATTCATACAAGAGTAATGGATAATTTCCTTAGAGAATATATTTATTACTTTGGGAATCAATGAATGGGTGAAAATAATTAATTGATGTTTATCAACTCTCAAGAGAAATAGATCAATGGTGTTCATTGATTCAAAACACTAAGGACGTTAAAGAAATAAAAAACATATAATATAAGGATTTTAAGGTACTCTCCTTGGAAGAATATTTTCCTCATAATAAATGAGTGGATATAGAGAGACAATTCTAGAATCTTAGATAAAAATAAAGATGAGAAAATTACTAATTATGATTCCAAATTTAATGGTTTTCAAGGAATTATATAGACTACATATATAATTTAAATAGTATGATTAAAAATTTATTTAATGGATTATAGGAAATAATAATAAGGGTATTAGTCTCCCAAACATTACCATCATATGAGGGAATAATATCTTATTCTATCAATATATAGAAATAATTCTCCAAGTACTATGGATTTGAATGAAAGTAAGATAAGAAGAGGATGACAGAGAAAAAGATGAATAAAATGAAGAAGGGAAAGATGGATTTTCTCACATGTGATAATTTTCAAAAGAAACACCCTAGTATTTCATGATAGTAATGGGAATTTTCTATGACTGTTGAGATAAATTCCACCATGCTCATGATTTTAAGGGCATGAAATAAATTTCCAGTATTCAATACTTCCAATATAAGTATATGGGAAAATATGGAAATGAATTTCTCGAGAAAAATGGATTATAGACAAGAATAATATATGGTATCATGGTCATTATTATTCAATTTATACAACCAATGTGGAATGATTAAACTCTTTAAATTTGGATTCAATAAATATGTTCTAGAAGTATTTTTTAATGATATTTTCATTTTAAAAATCATAAAATATATAAATATTTTACTGCATTACTATTTCTTAAATAATTTTAGAGAATATGTTAACTGGTATCTATGATAATGAAAATTAATTTAGTAACAAGTTGAACCTCTTGGAAAACCCATGATTATAGGAGGATAACCCCTAATAAGTTCCTGATGCTAAGAAAATATTTAAATTTTTGTGGGATAGTGTTGGTGACCATTAAATTGGTTATAGTTTTGATATTTAATATTCTCTTTTTTTGAGTAAACTTAAAGTATTTATTTGTGGAATATATTCAAAAACCTAATATGTTATTTCTGTTAGAATTGTGTTTTAATTATGGTTTTATGGTGTAAAAGGTATTCACACATTTCTAATGTGACTTTAAAATCCCCTTTATATTGTCTAGGAAACATAATGTTAATTTAGTGACCTTACTTGTAAATTTTGGGACTCTGAATTTGGTAAAAACATATTTTATATTATTATTAATGTTAACTATATATGGAATGAATTAATTTTAAATTTCATTGTTATTGGGAAATTTTTTATAACCATTTTTGTTTTGGAAAATATCTAAATATAAGAGGAATAGATTATTACTCTTTTATGAATCTTATAATTTTCTAAAACGTAATTTTCGTGATTGAGGCATAAAAAATTATCTTGGATTTTAATTTATTTGAGTAATAAATGATGTATAAATAAAGAATGAATTTTTTCTTAAAATATATTAATAAATTATATTTTCTGGTGTTATTTATCATGATATTAAAAGGATTTATCACCTTTAAAAAAGGGTATTGAAACAAATATTTTATCCTATTAACATCATATTTAATGAATAAAATTACTTTTTAACTCATCATAGATTTATGGTTATTAGGTATTTAACTTTTTTTATCAATCACGTTCTTTTGGATAATGGTCTATATCACTCTCTATAATTATTTATATTTTCTTCAATGTTTGTTTTATCACATCCCATAAATGTTCTCATACCTGAAAACCTTGTTATGTTGTTATTCTAGATAACCTTTTTAATTCTGTTTATATATTATAAATAGGATGTTTTTTTCACCATTTATACAATTTTGTTTTTAAAGAAAGATATTTTCAAATGTCAAACACTTAATTTCCAAGATCAAGACTAAATTTTGGGGATGTGAATTATTTAAGGGGGTATAATGTAACACCCCAAGATTTAAAAATATGAACATAATGTTTGATATGGTTTATGACATGAAACACCAATAATATAATAGAATATGACACCCTAATAATTTATTATTTACTTACTTTTAAATAAATTAAATCCCTTCGATATCTTGTGATGCATGCATCACCAGGTTTAAACGAAACATGATACACTATAAAATATTATTATTTAAACATGGGAATTGTAACATAGCCATTAAGTTTCTTGGTATAAATAGTATTAAATAAATTATGAATGTTATATTGTTTAGACATGAATAAAATAAATTAAACGGTTATATATTGATCATAAATAAAATAAGAATCATCTTTAAGGGAAAGAAAGTTTTTCTGAAAAACTGTATTTTTCTAAAAGGTTGTTAATTCACTTTTTTTTACCATAATTTAAAATTAATTTTTAACAATTTTATAAAAATAATTTGACAAAATAAACATCATTTCTTAAATAAATATTTCAAAATTATCTTTGGGTGAATTTTTGGGATTTTTCTAAGAATAATAATTGTTTAATGAATAGTAAAAAATAATAAATTTTATTGAATGTTTCCTTTTCAATTAAATAATTTAAAATGATGAATTATATTTTAAATTGTATTTAAATTTAAATTAGTTAAACAATATTACAATTTAACTAATGTAGTTCATTTTAATCAATTTTATATTGAATTTTCATACTAAAACACTCTACACTTGTGATATTTTTTTCTTTGAAAAACTGCTCTTTCACTGCATCAATAGTTTAATTTTAAATTGAATTCTTCCACTTCTTTGAATTCAATTTTGAATAATGTAATCTATATTTCTAAAAAATTATATTATATAATTGTTGACGCTCCTTTCGTCATAGAATATAATGATTGGAAAAGGGGAATATCTAACCTAAAAGTGATTCAACATTTGGACAAATATCAAAAAATTGACAAAGGAATAAGAAGAACATTGTTCAAGGGTCGCACAAGTTTTACAATAGTCGTGCAAGTATACTTGCACGCCGCAATGGTCATTCAAGTACACTTGCGCGCCGAAGTTGGTCACGCAAGTCACTTGCGCGCCCAAAAGGATAACCACTCGGGGTCTTCTCCAGCCTATAAATAGACCATGTGGGGCCCCCATTTAAGGAGGATTTCTTCAAGAAACTCAGATTTGAGCTCCCGGTGCCCTAGTCTCTTCTCAAAGCTTCTGAAGAACTTCTAAGGTAATTTCTTACCTAGAACGGAAGATCTAAAGAGGGGGAGGAAGGCCTTAGTGTTGAAACTCATCAACACTTGCGCGCCTGAGTGGCCAGCCCTTAATGGAAAAGGCCACACTTGCACGACACCTTGCTCCTTCAATAGAACATGAGCTCCCCTCTTCTGGAAGAACCTCAAGAGGATTCTAAAGGCTTTAATCAAGAGTCACTCAAGTATTACCCTGCTGGTTAACCGTCGCGCAAGTACAGCATGTGTCGCGCAGGCATACCTGCGCGATCACAACTTACGTGCCCACACAGTACCTGTGCGCTTGCCAGGACTTGCGCGCCCTTGCCTTTGTGGGTGCCTTTCTTTCCCATTTCACCCCTCTTAAGCAATTCCACCTTTCCTATTCAAGATTCAGTCTTCAAGAAACTCTTCAAAGCCATTTATGGCATGATTTCTTGATTTGAATTCCTTATCTGAAAGGAATTCTGTGTAATATCTCTCAAAACCTAGTGATTTACACATCTTTATGTCACTAAAGATTTAGATTTCATTCATTCAACCTCATCCTTTAAGATGAGAGAATCCTTAACTTGGGTCTCCTTTTCAGGAATAATCCCCAGTCATAAGTTCTCTAATTTGGGCATCCTGTTAGGAGTAAGCCCCAGATCCCCTAACCTGGGTTTCCTTTCCAGGAATAAGCCCCAGTCTCAAATATGTGCATCCTCCATAGGAGTAAGCCCCAATGATAATTCTCTTAACCCAGGCTTCCTTTTCAAGAGTAAGCCCCAGTCTCAAATATGGGCCTCCTTTTCAGGAGTAAGTCCCAGTCATAATTCTTAACTTGGGAATCCTCCTTAGGAGTAAGCCCCAATTCTTAAAGTTCCCAAATCTGTGCATCCTCCTTATGAGTAAGCCTTAGTCCCCTAATTTGGGCATCCTCCTTAGGAGTAAGCCCCAAACCTTAATCCTTGACCTGGGCCTCCATTTCAGGCGTAAGCCCCATTCTTAATTTCTCTTAACCAGTCCTAATTTACCTTTGATATGGGATTCCTTTTCAGGAGTAAAACCCAATCATAGGTCTTCTCCTAATTTGGGCCTCCTTTTCAGGAGCATGCCCCAAGTTAGAGTATTCAAAATCTTCATGAATCACATATACCATAATGGACCCTGTTCCTGGATTTCATCTCTAAAGTAAATCCTAGCCTTCATTTATCTGGGTAGTCATACATACATAAGCCCCACATTATTTCTTATGATTGCATCTTTCATGGCACAATTGTCTTATTTTTACCAATACCTCTTGTTTCTCACACCGAGCATGACTCACGTGAGCTTAGAGTGTAAAATTAATTGTGACATCCTTCTTTGAGCCATCAATCATAAACATCATACTCCCTTACTCGAACTACGTGGGTTCTGATTCCTTTTATAAACAAAGGATACATAGGTAGCCTGTCTACAGGTCCGATCCCGACTCTAAAATAATCCATGTCCTTCTGAATGACAATAAACCTCAAGTTCCCCACTGAGTGTCTTTAAAACCAGAATTGTCATCATAATGACCAAGAGACTTCTATATAAATGTGTCGAAGGGTAATGTTGACCACGAATCTCTAATAAATATAGATGATTATCTATCGATGAAGAACCTTTAATACATATAAAAGATTCTCTCAATTTCTTACATATGTAATCATTGATTGTCAGATCTGAAGGAATGCTCATTTTATACTTTCTAATGTAATAAGGAATCACGAATATAACTTAGATCTATAAAGAGAGTCCCGGAGTATACAATAATTCCCCTAAAAAAGGTGTGATGAGTCCGACCTCCCATCCTCTCGACCAATGCAAATTCCTAAGCCTCATCACTCCACAAACTCATGAGAACCTACCTTTGGAAAGTAGGTCCGAATGGATATGGAATCATTGGATGTTTCCGGTTCTAAGAACAAACCCGTTAGGAACCGATCAGAATTTTTGAACCTCCCATCAAGGCGGTCATCCTCGGATTCCGAGGGAAACAATAATTTGTAAAAAATAATTATTTACCATAATTAATTGTGAAAATAGTAAAAATTAATTACTCTAATTAAGGTAAAAATGGGTTTACATGGGGTTGAAATAATAATATAATGGTTAAAATGACCTAAAATTTTTACAAATGTCATTTTATTGCCATATTTACACCCTAAAATCTCTAAGGTTTTATAATTACAAATTAGTTGTAATTTTTCATGAGAAAAACATGAGTATCACATTATCTTTTCAAAACATTCATGTGTGTCCTCTCTCCCACTAATTAAAGTCCACCCACTCTATATCCATATTCGCACTTATAAAACCATTTGGACCATAAAATTACTTTTTAGAAATAATACTTAATTCCATACCCACATATTATAACCATTATTTGGATTAATAATCCCTCCTATAAGGCTTTAGGTACAACCTAATGAGGCTTTACGAAGAAGAAGTAAAATTCTTAAATGTGGTTATTTGTTTTATTTCTTATTCTGCCTCATTATAATAATTTCAAAAAATGGAATTATAATAACAACATTATCTCCAGTATGAGGATATTTTATCATATTAATTTAATAACCCATATCAATCTCTACTTATATCAAATGTGAAATGAAACTATCAATCATGTATATGCAGACAACCACCTCATGAACTGTTGTAATTTATTTTAAATCACCACATTTAAAGGATGGATATATTGATAAATTTAACATATGAATATTATTTTTATGAAATTATTATATTTATTTAATTATTATGAAACATATAGATTCTTATTTTTAATTTCATGGGTGATTTGAAAACGTCACTTGTGTATACGGGGACTACCACCTCACGAAGCGACGTGATTTGTTTTTCTCTTACAAATAACATTATAGGAATTAAAGTTTATGTAAATAAATATATGTGATATTTATGATATAAAAATAACATTTGAAATATAATATCACATCATACTTCTTGACTCATAATTCATTGGAAAACAATAACATCACTTGTGTAGACCACCACCTCCACTTAGTGATGTGAAATGTTTTTTCATTTTTTTCAAATGGATGGTAATAAGGATTAATTTTATTAATATAAATTATATATATATAATTATTATTATTATTTAATTTTTTATTAATATTTATTTTCATTTCATTCTATTTTTCTAGAAAAATGGAAACAACAATATGTGTACGTACGACCTACCATCTCCATGAATAGTGTAATCTATTTTTTACATCAAAATTTTATAGATTACTCTAAATAAATATAAATTGAATATAAATTTATATTTATATTATGTTAAATATTATATATATTATTTAACCATGATCAAATTAAAATGATAAAAATTAATGAACTTAAACATACATGAAAAATGAAACAATTATAACCCAAAATAACAATTTTGACAAATAGTTGTTAATAAATGGGTGGTAAAAGAATATAATTAAATAATATATGGAATTATATATATGATTATGGTTTTATAATATATTTATAATAATCCTATATTTATTTTATAAGATTTTCATACACATATGTAGGAATTTGAACAATGGGTAATGGTTTCTTATCCCACTTTTATTTTGGTAAGACATGTTCCATATTCAGAATTTATTCCTTTATGTGGTGTAGATACAACCCCATTGATATTTTATATCATTAATAAATTTATATTCATTGAATTTTATGTTTATTTTTTTTATTAATTCTTTTATTGGGCTTTCAATTTAGATGTTGCCAATGTGGTAAGGGTTTATTTCACAATCTCATCATTATTTAGGATTGTTTTTGTTTAAGTCTCCCTTTGGGGAATTATTAGATATTTCTATCTTAACATTAATAAATTATTTTACTCTAATTATTAATTAAATTTAATATTTCATATTAAGATTTTCCCACTATTTTTTACTTAAAATATTAATAAAAAATTTTAATAAAATCCAACGATATTTATTTCTTTGGTCAAAAATTCATTTTCCTCAAAATCCATGTTCTCTAAAAATGTTTTTAACCATTTCCAAATGACTTACTAAAGAATGTTTTTAAAAATAATGTTACATTTTACATGAAATTATGAGTGGAATCTTCATATCATTTTCATAATAAGGCCTAATTGGATTTTACCAAAAAAATGTAAAAAGAATCATTATTTCATTTTGTATGACATGAATGGGATTATCTACCATCCTGAATAACCAATGTTCAAAAGAATATTTTACAAATATTATAAGGTTATTTTCAAAGAAAAAAATTTTCAAAAATTTTTTTGATATTTTTTTAAATCATTTTTAAAAATAAAAATTTATTTTCCTTAAAAATTTAATAACATTTTTATGGTACTTTTATTCGTCAATTACATCATCCCCTTAGTGTAATTATGATCCACTAGGGATATGTGGTATTAATATCATCCTTATTCAATATTTTTATGGTTTATGGCCAATTTTACTAAGGATGTACAATTTTATTACAATTCACTATATCATTCAAGAGAGTTTATGATTATTTTTATTTAATTGGGGTTAGTATTAACATTTTTTATGTTAGTTTTTCAATAGGAATGTTTGTGTGTATTTCTTTTAACCCCTTAAAAATGATGAATTCATTGGACATAGTAAGTAATGGGAGGTACTTGGTTATAAATATCCCTTGGATGCATCGATAGGGTCTCATGAGACAAATCAGTTGGGAAAATTAGATGGGTTTCTACCCACATATTTAAACTGTCTTGGGGAAGGTCCTAAAAATTTTAGATGTTTGGAATTTTTCATTCCATCATTATAAAATTAGTTATTTCTTTGTGATCATTTTATTATGTTAAATATACATGGATAAGTTTCAATCTTATGTGGTTAATTATTTGTATTTATTTGATCATCATTTATTTCTCCATATTAGGCTCATTTTATTGATTAAATGGAATTTCTTTCAATTATTTTAATTTTCATATTGATTATGATTATTTATTCATGATAGATATTTTTTTATTCACACTGTTATAAAGAATTTGAGCTTACTCCTTTCTTATTTTTTATTTTCTAAAGGATGCCAGGAAGTGTATTTTGAATGATGTGTAGGTATATTCTCTAAAGAATAATGGTATTCTCAAGGAAAACACTTTGTGTGTTTCATATTCTTAAATGTATGTGAAATTCAAGAATTTATCTAGTTCACCAGTACTACTAAACTATTCAATACTCTGGGATGTGATACATTGTATCTAGTGCTAATTAAATAAATTAGACAGTAGCTCCAGGTTCTAGAGAGAGGGTTGTTACAAATTCCAAGGGACTAATAAATTAAATCCTTAGGCAATTGGGGTTGTAGTTGTATGGGTTATTTTAGATCTATTTTTTAACTTCCATACCAAATAGGTTTTAATATTTACTTTCCAAAATTTATTTTATTCATCACTTTAAATACTAAATTTATTCAATTGTTTAATCCTTCAAACAAACTTAATCATTTTATTCTCAAATCACTCATTTTTATTGTTATTAATATATTTAATTATTTAATTATTATTTTACTCCCAGACTTCAATTATTTTATTTTAACTCTTAAAGAGGTTTTATTTTATTCCATATTTTATAAATATGTTTTTAATATTTGAGTTTTAGCTTTTATTTTCTAAAGGGAAATCCCCCCACTTTCTATTTTACTCAACTCCAGTATGAAAAACCGTTTTCATGAAGGTCTCCGACTATACCCTCAGTTCCCAAAGCATAACATGGGTCATCTAATTTTCCACTGATGTTCTCGGTGTGGTCATAGTCTGAAATTAAATAAGAATTTCATTCTCCCATGATAAATTTATTCCCATTACATATTTTAGAAATATGTCTATATAAACCTCCACTACCATTATCATTACACATCTCATGAGGGACCACCTGTTCTGTAGTAATCTGAGTACAATTTCCCCAATACCATCTCTAATAGGCTAAGGGCTATCGACCAGCACTCAGTAGGCATAACACTCATTTGGAAAGCCTTAGCATAAGGTATATATACTCATGAACAAATATCCAAAACCATACAATGCTAAAAGTAGTAAAACTAATAAAAATGAATTCATATATCTAAAATCTATAATTAGAGTCTGTTTAATAAAATTGGAAATTCTAAAGGGAAAAATAAAGGCCCACTAAAATTATAAATAAGTCCAACATGCTAAAATGATGAGACTATAGTCAAATGTGATTATGTTACAAACCATGGTCTTTCTATACCAATATAATATGCATCTAATCATCATTTACCAGAAACCTCATCGAATGTCCAATATTTTTCATAAAACATGACATGCGTTGGAATATCCAATATAGGGGTGAGTATAAAAATACCTATTGGAACACCCTGAAATAACCAAACAGAAGAATCGAGATAGTATACTTCTCATCATAGAGGTATGTCAATCAAAATATGATACATACTAAAAAACATCCATATATACTCATGATAGAAAATAAGTCTCAAGTTAATGTCACAAATACATTGTCAGCCTAATATTTTTCTCAAGATTTTATTGAAACACACACCCAATAGAATTTACTCCTCGATTCAGATATCACTAAGGGTGTCTGTTGGACATTTTGTGCTCATTGGGTCTCACCATAGAGAAGTAAGCACTAGAACATAAAATTTATCAATCCAAAAATGGTGTATCACACCCAGGGCTATGGGGTATACCAACATCCAAATATGGAATAACCTCCTATGTAGGGGATGGATGCTTTGGTAATATTGTTATTCAAATTCAAGAAACCCCAGTTAGGGAAAATGATGATTGAGTATTCCACCCTAAGCCTCATAGAGTGATTCTGGTAGCTCTACATGAGAATAATCCCTTAGAGGGGATCCAAATACTATAATAAGGATGTAATACCACACTATAACTTTATAGGAATAGACCTCAGAATTGCACCTTGAATAAGTTGGCCCACACTAAATAGAACATAGGCCTTAGACTATCCTAGTAGAAGTACATGGCATGTACTAGGGGGTACACAACCTAGCTTGCCTCCAAGGGTTATATCTATGTTTTTGTATCTCACATGGAATATACCTCTATATATATGGTGTATCCCCAGTGAGTACACAACATGTAGATGTCTCCAAGATCATGCTCGTGCACACCTTTCCATTCCTATGTACTTTGGGTCATGCTAGTGAAATTTTCCCATTTCCATGTCCATGTACCCCTCGAGTACAAGTCGGGTCACCAGTATCGATTCACATGGTGTGTGACACGTGTAACATGTATATTGATCCTTAACATTTTAGAAAAAAATCTAAATCCACATATAGGGTTACATGGTGTGTGTTATTCATATTTTATACCTTGTAATGGGGTATTTTCTAGATCTCATGGGTTGTAATGTATTTACATATTACTACAATGCCACCCATGATTTCTACCACTAAAATCATAGGTAAGAGTGGATCTTTTATCGATGAACTCAATTATAACTTATGATCAGATTTCGGCTTCTGGTTCACTTGGAAAACATCACTCATAGAACCACTCAATTTTTGCATGTCAGATCACACGTGAAAGACGATAATCCCCTCTAATACTTCATCATTATATTTTTATCTTCATTCCATCACTGAATCTTGAACCTAAACCACGAAATCAAAATATTTCACATAATAATGGCTATGTAATGATTGGGTATTGGGTATTTGTCAAACCACCTGACAAATGAAACACTAAATATGAATGTATAAAGAATGGGGAGAGAAAAATAAAAAAAACAAAAGATGACAAATTAACCTTGTCCATTTATTATATTGGACTCAATCCATTTCTATTATAATTATGAATGAATAAACTAACAATAGATAATAAGAATAATTTCCCAAACCCTAGAAGTAAACACACGCATGCATCATGACCAATCCAAAAATCATTCTATTGGTTGATATTATATGTGTTATTCATTGTATAATAAATTGGTTAGGTAAATCACAAAAATATAACACCCTACCTAAATTGGATCAATTTATAATGAATGAAGATCAAATGCCAACATCATTGGTGAGATCCACAACCTCCATTAGTGAAATGATCCTTGATAGCGATCACAATCCATTGTCATTTTCCAAAATCTCCTATAATGGATCCTCTCACAATCTCGAGTTTATGTGGAAAACCCTATGATTTCATCTAGTCACTACATAAAAATGTAATGAAATAAAAAAATTTATTTATTTATTTAATTATTTTCATCTGTGATAACATTTTTAACAGACATTCGATGATGACAAATATTATGTCATTCCTAGGTTAAATCTCACATTCTGTACACAATAGAAATGTTAGATTTTTTATCCAATAATACTTTTTAGAGGTATTACACTGTTTTATAAAAAAGTTCATGGATGATATTAATATATTTAACATTTTGAAAATATCAATATTGGGCTAATAGGGACTTAGAATCTCATATTGTCTTATCTCTTAGATCTATAAATATTACTAGATTTATTCCAATTAATGGAAAGGGAAAACCAAGACTTTATATTCTCCTATACTTGGGGGATCTTCATCCCAAAAAGATAAAATACTACTACAAAGAAGTGGGTACTTAGCTCACATTTAGATATCCTTCTCCTAGGTGCACTCTGGAGGATCCTCATATTTCCATAGGACATGTGCCATGGGAATCCCCCACCCATGGTGGATATTATTTTTTTTGATCCGAGATATATATTAGGTACTCTATAAAGGTATTTACAACCACTATTTTCATCTCTCCCTGGTCGATAATATGTTATGGGTCAGGCACATACCTTCTCAACTACAACACATGTAAGATGTTGTGTACCATGTATAACTGTGGTGGTAGATGCATGTGTTATGCCACCTCACTAACCATACATATTATCTGTAAGGGTTCAATGAACCAAAAATATAAATTTCCACCCTAAAATATATATATATATATATATTCCAATTCTAGGTGAGTACTTCAGAAGCCCATAGTATCCCTCCTTGAACTCCAAATGTCTCCATCATCAGTCGGTACTATACTTATGATGGATTTTTCTTTTCATAATTTTCTCCTAGATGATCTACTCCTTCTCCATCATAGCTTTCACCAAATATGATCCCATTAGTGCTGACTCACATAGAATAGTGAAACATAGTGGTGTCATATGTGGTTTCTCGTACAATTATTTGAAGGGTTCCATAACGATGGGGTAAAGGTAGTTGTTGTTATACATAAACCCCAAGAAGGGTAGGTGATCCTTCCATGTATGTACAAATCCCAAAATGATATCTCATGCCACATCCTATAGGGAATAAATGGTCTGATCTATTGGGTTGTAAGTTTGCGGGCGAAAATGTGTGCCAAAACATAGGTGACCCCTAAATTCTTCATGTAATCCGAAACATAATCATTTTTTGAAATGATCTTTATATTCTAAAATGATCACTCAGGGAACTGTATAGAGCCAGACTATCTCATGCATGTAAAGGTATCCCAAACCCTCTACCTAACTCTACCTTGGAATTCTAGGAAGTGGACCAACTTGGTGAGTTGGTCTACAATCACCCAGATTCCTTCATGTCCTCTAGAATTATTTTGTAACCTCTTAATGAAGTCAATATATATTCCATACCACATCTACTTTAGCTCCTAAAAGGTTCAATCTAAACCTATTAGAACATATTACTCAGATTTCACTTGTAGACAAGTGAGGCATTGAGACACAAAATCAACTACACACATAATCATACCTAGCCACCAAAACTAACATTGAAGGTCTTGATACATATTTTCCACACTATTATGTCACACTATAATGGAAAAATATACTCCCTCAATACCTCCTCACACAACATCACTAGAAACAATTTCCATCCCCCTAAAAGGATGATCTACTCCCCACTATTAGAAAAACCATAAAGAGAATTCCCAGTGGATATCTATCTATGTAAGGCCTCAAAATAAGTATCTACATTATATGCCTCAATGAAACACTAAACAATTTAGGGGTAACAACCATTGAATTAATTTATGCAACACTATCCTTGTCCATAATGGAAAACAATCAAAGAGGCTAACTACTCGGATGCCTCAGTCAACAACTATGAACTAGATCTCTTGTTGAGGGCATCATCCTCCATGTTCCCCTTCTTATAAGTATATATTATCTTGAATTAATAATATTTTAGGAATTTTTTTCCATTTCCTTTATCTCATGTTAGAATCATTCTAGGAGAAAATATACTTGATAATGATGTGGTTAGAATAGATGGAAAACTGCTCACCCATAAGGTAGTTTCGCCACATATTCAGGGTGAGGACTATTGCCTCTAACTCAAGATCATGGGTTTTAATTTTATAATTGTCTTGTCACAACTAATGGGACCCATGGTCAATCAATGATTTCTTATAAATTAGAACACAACTGTGTTCGGTCTTTGAGGCATTGAAGAAAACCACATACTCAACACCCACCTTGGGAAATCACATGATGGGAGCAATCACCAACCTCATCCTCATATCTTAGAAATCCTATTAGTGCCTCTCCAACCACAGAAAATTCAACCTATTTTGGTTAAAAGAATTCAATTGAGATGATATCCAAGATAAATAGAGTGAAAATACCTTGTAATATCCTGTAAGCCTAATAAATCTTTACACCTCCATCATACACTTCGGTGGTTCCCAAGCTAACACTACCTAGCCCTTTTACTATTCCACTACAAAACCCTCTTCCAAGACAACAAGTCCTAGAAATTGGTACTCTTGATTCCATAGTTGAATCTTTGAGATCTTCCCAGAAAGTTGGTTCTCTCAACTTGTGTCTCAAACCATCCTCAGGTATCTTGAATTATCCTCCTCAAACGTCAAGTGCACTATGATATTGTCGAGGAAGACCACCAAAAACTAGTCCAATGAAGGCTAAAAGATCTAGTTCATGAGTATCATTAACACTATGGGGGAGTTCTTCATTCCAAAAGGCATCACCAAGTACTCATACCATAGAGACATCTGAATTTTTTCTTTGTTATATCCATGTCTCGTACATGAAGTTGATGATAGACATATCTGAGGTCAATATTTTAGAACCATATAAACATTATAAACTAATTATAGATGTATTATTATCCTCACAAGTGTATTTTTATTCTTTAAAATCACCTGGTTCAGGAAATAGTAATCTACAAATAGCCACAAAGTCCTAACTTCCTTCTGGGAAAACAAAACTGGGGCTACCTAAGGTGACACACTAGGATTAACAAAACCTTTCCTCTAAAAGTCCTCCAACTACACCCTAAAATAAAAAATATTTCAGGGAACCATTTTACATTCTAGAACATATATTTATGTATTCTTGGTGTGTATGTATATAAAAAATTCTATCTCTTGATGGGGAGGTAAGCCCAACATTTTCTCAAGAAATATATCCTCGTACTTTTCCACCAATATAAGAAATTGAAATGTTATAGAATCATCTATACCAAGGTCATTTCATCCATATAGTGAGTAATTAGATACACTATCATATATATTATTACTTATTTCTATTTCTAGGGTTTTTTCTCACCCAAAAAATAAAATCTCATCCTATCTATACAGACACACTGCATCCTCTACTTAAAACAGTCAATATGTGCATAAACTATATATAGAAAATATATGTATAAGATGATGTCATATGGCCTCATCACTGTTAAAAATATATCCCACAAGAAAAAATAACCTCTAAGTTTTAGATCACATTTTTAGTAGAAGTGTTTGATCACTAAGTCAACTCTAGTAAAATTCTCCAAGCGTAAAGTTTGAGTTTGGGGGTCAACCAGAATCTCTTGGTTTTGAACTAGGAATATAGTAATAAAAGAGTGGATCAAGTATGAATTTACCAAAACTATAGGTAAGGTAAAAAAAATATAGATCATATCACTAAAATTACTAGTTTGGGATATACCTAATACTAAGAGGTTAGGTCAATCAATGTTGGGAAATTTTTAATCCAATTTCAACTCTTTATCCTTTTACCTCATAGACGTAATAGGATCTTGATTCTTTTATTCTCTTTTCATTATAATCTATAATTATATGAAAGAATCCAATATTACACATGATATTTTACAATTTTCACTACTAAATAATATTATGTAGTCCATGGAACGGTTTGGAAACAATCTTAATCACACAATGATGAGAAAAAAATCCTTTGAATGTGGTTACAATGAGTAGGATATTCTCTTACACTTATGTAGCATTGTGTTAAAAATCCAATAGTTTTTGTTTTATAGAACTTGGATGGATCTTTATACTGACTCTCTAAAAAAATATTCTCCTTGTTGAAAAGGGTTTGTAACATCAATAATTTCCTCCACCAATTGAGTCTGGTCTAATGTCACAGATCTGCGTTGTTCTTCAATAACCTTCTTCTTCTCTATGTTACTTGCATAGAATCATTAAAGAGACTCATATTATCTCTTCCACAAACAAACTTCATAGCTTTTCTATCTTCTTATTCTAGCAGTCACATTAATATGAATGTAGTATAATGATGAAATGAAATATCCCTGAACCTAAATGATGATAAATTAATATCAATTTGGCTTGTCACTTCCTCTTCTCACATTGATCTAAGACACAAAAATATATGAAGTATTATATTGCAGTGTCTTTATCCCTCTTTCTAATCAAATGTGAAACCAACTACATTAAAACACCTTTTTCCAATATTTCTAGAATCACAACACTTCTACGTGATTATCAAAACAATAATGATTAGCAAAACATAGCATTATCCCCATCTTTCTTCCCAGAATAATAATCAATATTTAAGTAGGTGCACTCTATTCATCTTGGACATTGAATAATATGATATTGTGTAGAAAGTATCTTATTCGCTTTATTTGAAACTTAATACCAACACATGAGTGTATCAGTTTACTTTTCTTATTCCTTGGGAAAATATGAACATAGGTGCACATCAGGTTATTCTTCACACAAACAAAGTGTTTGTGTTTTCTATTCAATTTTCATTGTTTATCAACCAGGTATAGACATGTTTTTACTTTATTAAACAAAGATGGGGAATTTTACCCATGCATTGGTTCATAGAACTATTCTTCAAGAATCACTACAATCTTGTGAGTTTAACATGTGTTGAGTTTCCTAATATCATCTTATTAAAAAAGCATGATGATGGTGTAAACACTTATCACATTTACATGGTATTTCTCATTCATAAATTTCATTTTTCCTCTGTAAACTGAGTTGATGCACTCTGAAATATTTGTTCACTTAAATCAGATATTCAAAACTGATGTTCTCAAAGCTCCCTCACAAAGCGCACAACCTTCTCAAAGAAAACTACCTTCACAGATAAAACTACATTGGCGATTCTCACTGAGTCAATTAAAAATATCCCACCAACATGAAGTATCCATTATTTAAAATCATTTGAATCATTCAATACTTTAGACATGTTTTTTTGATCCTCATGATTGCATAGAAATGCAACTTCATAGATATCCTCTACCTCCATGAATTTATAGAAATTCTAGATTTTAACTGATTATTTTAATCTCAAATAATGTGGGGGTCACCTTGTATTTATAGGATTTCCCTTTCATTATGCTCTACCACCTCTAGGGTATTTTTTTATAACTCAAAAATTTCTTCATGGAGCTCCTCCATTCGTGGTGCTCAGTTTATTTTTTTCATTTTTAGAAAGATAACCATCAAACCATTGCACGCTCATGATGCTCCACTTCTTGTATTCCCAAATATTACCATAAATATTCATAATGTTTCATATCTTTGTTGTTCTCCTCCATTCACAATGATCTACATCTTTTAATCATGGATCTCTCCATCAAAAACTCTATTCCTTCATGAATTACCCTTCACAAAACCCAATCATTGTGAAACTCATTCCTTTTCCATATTTTCATAAAGCCTTCAAGAAAATAAATCTTTCATGATGTGATACCTCATTTTAATATTGGACACCAAAAATTGGACAAATAGTGGGAAATGATGCCACCTTAAAAATATACTTCATCAACACGAACCATATTCTACCAAAATTAACTTAATTAAAAAACTAATCTATTGATTTTATCACAAACCCCATCTATCGTGATATTTAACCTTTGATCAATCACGTTAGAATCATAATATTTATGAACGAATGTTTTATAACATCCATTTATTATTTAAATATCTTTCATTCCAATTAATCTTGAATAAAATTGGAAGCACCTTTTCTCCACTTTTCCTTCATAATTCTTACATCACATGTTCTCTGAAAATCATATGATATTTGTGAAATACAAATCAGCCATGCATCATCATATTTTACTACGAGGATTATGCAACCATGGCATCCAATGGCCTCAAATGAATCCTTAGAAATTCTATGGTCATAACCTTGAAACTCAATGTCTAAAAACCATTCACATGTTTCTTAGAATATGAAGACATGATGACTTCATCCAATCTCTATTAACTTTGGAAATACTTCATCATATTGACCACACATGGATCTTCTTATCTCATTGATCACTATTGACCACCAATAACAATCTGTTGACAACAAATACAATGCACACACAAAGTGGGATCTTTAATGTACCCCTTTATATTTTTTTTCAATACCTTCAAATTTTTCTTCTAAATGAATGTTATAATATGTAGAACTATTATCTTCCTCACTGATTTACCTTTCAAAAATTCATTTCACTTTATCTCCTCCTTATTGACAAGAAATACAAAGTTTATGGGAAAAGGGTATCATTCCATACTTAAGAAATGTCTCATCCATAATTTCAATAAATTTCTAATTGATCTATTCTTGGTGTAAAAAACAAGATTATTTGATTTAGACAACAAATTTTTCCATTACCAATTCATCATGATACTTTTAGAAATGAGAACTCATATACATGTCTTCAAGGATTATTCACCATCATTCCTTGCTGAAATTACTAAATGTAAGATGAATATTTTTATGTACAATCAACCTAAAACTTTTTCACTCACTTAAAAAAATAGATAAAAAATTCAGGTGTAATTGTTTGGATTAGTGACCTTAGGGAACTTCCATTATTCTTATGTCACTAAATGATTAAATGGATCCCCCTTTGTAAAAAGTTTGTAATTTCTAATAACCAAGGATGATAGATTGAGTGTATCACCCCATGTTTGAGTTATGTAACCTTTTTATTCCTTTTTATGTTTTTAATGTTCATGGGATGAGTTTGGAAGAGGTTTGGAGAGTTTGGAATGGTTTTGAATAGGTTTTAAGGATTTTCTAAGTGCGCACGGTTTGAGAACGGTTGGGGGAAACTCTGTAGGTTCTCTACGAAACCATGTAGGGGGAGACAGTGCATTTTTCAAGGCATTATGTGGTTTGAAATCCCATGTGAGAAAACTATGCGGAATTTCTCTCTTGAGGTAGTGTCTTGCACACGGTTAGCGCACGACTTTCCAAACCGTGTGGGCTAACCATACGGCCACTTAAAAGAAGGTTTTTTAAATTCAGGCTCCCTCGAGCTTAACCTATTTCACTCAAATTATTCTCTCACTAAATCCTCACTTGGGATTTTTGGTTCTCAAGGGATTTAAGGGCTCTCCCACTCACTTTGGAAGGAAAAAAGGGTTTCAAGGTGGTTTGAAAGTCGTTTTTCTCGGGTATGTCTCTTCTATTGGTTTCTATTTGGTTTTCTCTCGGTCTTATCTTCCCCCTCTCTCAGTTTTCTAGATCTAAATCCGTTTCATGTATATCTAGTGATGGGGTTTCCTTGGATATTGATTTTACGTCTTGTGGATGATAGGGAAGTAGATCTAGAGCAGTTTGCGTGATGTGTTTTCCCAGATTGGGGTGTGGATGCTTGTGGGTTGATTTTGGTGGAACCCTAAAGGTAAGTGGCTTCTCTCTCAACTCTAATTTTCTAGAACATAAATCTTGGTTATAATTTATTTTTGTTTCTTAAAAATTAATTTTTTTATCTGTTAAATTGGTTGCAAATTCCTTTGGTGATGTTTTGAGGATTTTTGGTGAAAAGGGGTGTTGTGGTGAAATGCTCTTGTAGTAGATTTTAAAATTAAAATTTTAAAATGGGTTTCTGAGATTGGTTTTTGAAAATGGGTGATGAAAAATTATTTTCAATAAATTTTTTGTTTTATTGAAATTTGTTTTGGAATGGAAAATAATTAAAGGGTGTTTTCAATAAATAGGTGATTTATTGAAGTAAATTGGCATGTGTTGGAAATGTTGTGTGCTTATTGTGCAGCCTTGGATGCTTTGTGCTTATTGGTTGATTCAGTGTTATGGATTGTGTTGGTTGGGTGGAAGTGGGTGGGATGTCTCACTATAAAAGGTGATGGATATTGGTCGGAATAACTTCCATTATTGGTAGTGGTCAGGAAGTACCGCTAGTTGAGAATGGGGTGGACGGGATATGCGGAAGTCTCACCATAATGGTTCCTTTGTTGTGTGTTTCATTGCAAAGATGGAATTGTTGGGCTAATTCATGATGGGGATATGGATTGTGTCATGGTTTTGGATTTCCTTTTTTTCATGGCTTGGTAAGCGTATTTTGGGCATGTTGTAAGTTGTTGCACTACTAAATGTTTTATATAAACTATTTTTATAAATGTGCTAACAGTTATATCCTATATGTTTGTGTAGGGAAGTAAATTCGGGGAAAACCTACTAATTATTAGTACTCACCCCCTGCTTTGTCACATGGGTGATTTTTAAGATTTTTTATTCTGGGACACTGGTAAATTTAAAGCATCTCATAGCTAGTGGTTCATAGTGATGCTTGGAAGATGTGGTGGTTCTTGGAGCATGGATCTTGGTGTGGAGTTGTAGAGTGTTTCTTGGTTTGTTTTGGGTCTCTTGTTTAGTCTTCCACATGGTACTCTGATATTGTGTTTGTTTTTTTGGTTCTTGGGTTGTATTGTGGAATAATTGGGTTGTATTTTGGTATTATATGGGTTTTTTTGTTTTGTCGACATGCATCATGTAGTTTGTTGATAGTGGATTGTTTGGTTGGTTGGTTTTATCTTAATGGAAAATTGTTCCCCAATTTATTCTTGAATCCCTCGGCATTTATTTCCAGCCTTTGGTGGCTTAAAAAGATCTCTTAAGTCCAAGTAGAATTCCCACGCCCTCTCAAGACAAGAATATGGGGTAGGATGTTACTTGTGTTATCAGATTGTTCAGTCCTTAGCTTTTAAGAGAGAGGAGTTGTTCAATCCTTGGTGTTGATCATTGGTCTTGGTGTTGACATTCATTCTCAGCCTATTCCTTAAGTCAGGATTGTAGCAAGGTGTAGGATTATTGGAACATGGAATGTATATCATAAAAGTACATAGCTAACCCTTTTAGGAGGAACTTCAAGTTACCATGGAGTTCGGTACAGAAGTGTTTGGAAGCACTTATAGGCATTGGATATCTCATTGTCATGTGTGTAGCCAATGAGATGAGCATGAAATGCATGGTAGAAATAACTTACCACTAGGAGTCATATTTCATTAGGGTATAATGAATCATAGTGTGATATGAATGATTTGATTTTGAAAATAGGTATTGGGTTTCAAAATGGAAGGATTTGAAACATGGAAACTGGTGGTATTTTAGAAATGCGTTGATTTTCAAAACATGGTGGATTTTTTCAAAAATGGTGCAATGTAGGATATGTGAAATTGTGGAAAGAATGGTTTTGATAGTTCGTATGTGATTGACATTGAAATTGTAAGACTTCAGTTTTTAGGGATTGAGACTTATGGTGACTCTTATGTTGTAAGATATGGAATCGGGTAGGCATCGTAGAGACCAATCAGAGGAAGCTACTGAAAATGTGGTTTCACCTAAGCCCTAGGTGAACCAATAGTTGGTCCAAAGAATCGTTCAGGATTTCTAAATAGTGCAGTTAGGACTGCAACTAGATACACCTGTTACGATATCTGTCACGGTCAGAAATACAAGTAATGGAAGTACAATTTCCCTTATGAGAGGAGGTGTAAACCCTAAACCTGATATAAAGGGAATGATGGAAACCATTCCTCACTGACAAAGAGCACATCAGAATCATACCAATATATTGTTAAAACTTCCTCCGAGACCCAAGTGTAAGTGACAATTTCTTTCATTGTGGATCTACGAGCTACATCAAGAGGGATTGTAAGGTACAACCTCAAGAATGTCATAATTGCAAGTATATTGGGCATCTTCAACACTATTTCTATAATGATCTGAGGTCGGGTGTTTGTGAGACTCCCCATAAAGGGAAGTGTCAGTAGGATAATAAAGGGAATAACATGGAAAGCATGCATCTGCTTGGAGCTGAGAAAGTTGTGGTAGATGATTAGTTGGGACCATCCAGAGTGCAAGGTATGATTCTTTTAATTTCCACTTGGCACAATCTTTGTTTGATACGAGTGATTCCCATTATATTCTTTCTTCTCACATTTTTGATCTGTTGGGTTTACACGTGGAAATTATGCCTTCTGTTTTGAACCTAAAAACTCATCTTGGTCAAAGAGAGTGTTGAGCCTTCCTATGTTGAGATTTTTGTTTAGTTTTGGATAGCATTGAATTGATGATGGATTTCTCAATGCTTGATATGGATGCTTATGACATTTTCTTGGGAATAGAATGGTTGGAGAGGTTTAAGGCCCACATTGATTCCTACATGCGAATAGTTAGTTTTTTGATTGAGGATAGCATTATCAATATCCTTAGAGGGGACAAGACTGCAAAGCTGGGTTCAATAGGTTTTTTGGAACCAAAGGTTGTCATGATCTCATATTAGTTAGAGGTCTTGTTGTTGGAATCAGTTGAAGGTATTGAGCAGAGTTTTCTTCAGGTAGTTTTGCATCAGTTTATGGATGTATTTCCAGAAAAATTATCAGGGTTTTCCACCCATAAGATAAGTGTAGATTACGATTGATCTCCTTCTAGGGACCAGTCCTATCTCACTTTAGTCTTATCTAATGGCACCATATGAATTTATGGAATAATTGGTGTAGTTGGAAGAGTTAGAAAACAAAGGGCTCATCCGTCCTAGCATGTCTCTATAGGCAGAGCAATTTTTTTGTTAAAAGGGAAGATGGAATCTTGTGGCTCTATGTTGATTATCGTAGACTTAATCAGCTTACTATAAAGAACTGATATCCTCTTCCACACATTGATGATTTTTCTGATTAGTTTTGGGGATCTCATTGGTTCTCCAAGATTGACTAGAGTTCAGGGTATCACCAATTGTGGGCGAGGAAGGAGAATATCCCGAAAATATATTTCCATAGCAGATATGTTCATTACAAGTATGTGGTTATGATCTTTACTCTAATGAATACACCAGTGGTGTTAATGGAATTGATGAATCAAATATTTCAAAGATATCTAGATTCTTTTGTGGTGGTATTTGTTGATGATATACTGGTGTATTCAAGGAAAAGGGTAGAGCATGAGCAGAACATGGTGATCGTGTTGGGGATTTTGAGGGATCATTGGTTGTATGCCAAATTGTTAAAGTGTGATTTTGGGATAAACGGGGTTCATTTCCAGGTCCATGTTATTTCTAAGGGTGTGTTTCATTTGTTCCGAAAAATATAGAGGCTATTGTCTCATGGAAACTGCCAAAGAATATTTTTGAGATACAGAGCTTCCTTGGTCTTGCTGGGTATTATCAACATTTTGTTTTTGATTTCTCACAATTGACTTCATTGATGATACCTTTGAAAAGGAAGAATATCCCATCTCAATGAGATGATTAGTTCCATAAATGATTTGATGAGTTAAAGGTTCACCTTACATCAGCACCAATCATGGTTTTTCTTAAACTAGGAAAATGGTACGTGGTGTATTGTGATGCATCGAGATCAGGGTTGGGGTGTGTTCTCATGCAGGGGGTAATTTTGTGGAATATGACTCATGATAGCTAAGGTTTCTTGAGAAGATCTACCCAACACATGATTTTAAGTTGCCAGCAATGGTTCATGCTTTAAATATGTGGCGTCATTATCTCTTCAGTGATAAATTTATAGTTTTTACTGATCATAAGTACTTAAATAATATCTTATCATAAATAGATTTGAACATGAGGAAAAGGAGATCGATGAAATATCTCCAAACGTTTTATTTCAACTTAATTTACACACTCGGTAAGGGAAATTTGGTGGAAGATTCATTATGTATAAAATCATATGCTCAAGTAGTGAAAAAGACATCATATTAGTGGCAGTTGATGTCGGTTAAAGGAAAAATGTAGTTGGAATGTGAGGAATAAGGTGGAAGAGCAGTCTTATTTATGGTTTTGTTGGTTTCTGGCTTGGATGGTTTGGTTAAAGATGCACAGACATGAGATTCTGAGTGTACGACGATGAGGTCGAAACTCAATGTTGGGGAGATCATTGAGAACTGGGAACTAAATGGGAATTTAGTCTTTTGTTTTCATAATCTGATGGTGGAACTAGTGGCTTGTTGGGATGAACTTATTAGGTATTATCGTCATTCTATGTAGGCTTTCCATCCAGTAATTCTGAATATGTATAAGGCATTGAAAGTACAGTTTTGGTGGGATGGTATGAAAAGGTATGTGGCCGAGTTTGTCTCGAGATGCTTGAATTTTCAACAAGTCAAGGCAGATCATCCATGGCCAGCAGGCATGTTGAAGTCTTTACCTATCCTAGTATGGAAATGGGAGCAGATAGAAATGTATTTTGTGATGGGTATCCAAATAACGGTCTAGAAGCACGATGACATATGGGTGATTATTTATTGTCTCACAAAGTCGACCCATTTCATCCTGATTCGTGAATCTCATAAGGTGGAGGATCTATCCAAAATCTGTATCTGGGAGGTGGTAAAGATAAATGATGTTCCATTTTTGATTCTATCATATAGATATCTGAGATTCACATATCATTTCCAGAAATCTTTGTAGTAATCCCTTGGGATGTAGTTGATGATGAGCATGGTGTATCATCCTTAGACGGATGGCCAATCCAAGAGGAAGATACAATCCTTGGAGTATATGTTAAGGTCTTGTGTGATTTATTTTGTTGTTTCATGTGAGGAGAACATACTGTTGGTGGAGTTATCCAACAATAACAGTTATCAAGCTTTGATATATATGGCTTCATTTGAAGATTTTTACGACCGTCTATGTCATTCTCCACTATATTGGGTGTAAACGGGAAAGACATTGATGATCAGACCGAGGCTTGTCCAAGAGGATATGAAAAAGATCAATTTGATTAGAAAGAGGATGGATAGAGATCAAAGTTTTCAGAAATATTATGCGGACCATCATCGATGACCGTTGTTATTCGAGGTGGGTGATCATGTGTTTTTGATAATCTCTCCTAGGTTGGGACATCATTGGTTTGAGAAGTAGGGTAAGTTATCACTAAGGTATATTGGGCCATTTGAGATATTTGAGAGGATTGGAGGGGTGGCTTATTTTTTTGGCATTTCCACCATGGTTTAGTGCGGTGCACAATGTGTTTCATGTGTCACAGTTGAAAAAGTATCATCCGGATCATGAACATGTGATTCATTGGGATCATGTTAAGCTAGAACCAGATGCTTCCTTGGCGCATGTGCCAATGCAGATTATAGATAAGAAATATAAATCAATGCATGGTAAAAGCATCAGTTGAGTTCATTTATTATAGTAACATTGTCAAATTCATGAGGAGACTTGGGAGCGGGAGAAAGAGATGGTTGAGTGATGGCCTGAGCTCTTTCGTCAAAGCAATGGTTCCCTACTTTCTGAGGATGGAAAGTCCAATGGTGGGGAGAATTTAACACCCCTGTTTTGAGGTATGTTGCCTTTTTTAAGCCTTTTTATGTGTTTAATGTTCATGGGATGAGTTAAAGAAGAGTGTTGGAGAGTTTGGAATGGTTTTGAATAATTTTGGAGGCTTTTCTAAGTGTGAATGGTCTGAGAACGGTTAGCAGAAACCATGTGGGTTCTCCAAAAAACCATTAAAGGGCAGATAGTGGGATTTTCATGTCCTGTGCACAGTTTTAAAAATCATGGGAGGAAATTGTGTGGACCCCCTCTCCCAAGGTAGTGTCGTGTACATGGTTATCACGTGGTTTTCCAAACCATGTGGGCAAATCATGCAGCCACTTAAAGTAAGGGTTTTTAAATCCAGGCTCCCTCGGGCTTAACCTATTTCACTCTTATTATTCTCTCACTCAAGCCTCACTTGGTATTTTTGGTTCTCAATGGTTTGAGGGGCTCTCCTAGTCAAATTTAAAGAAAATAGAATGGGTTTCAAGGTGGTTTTAATGTGGTTTCTCCCAGGTAAGTTACTAATCTTGGTTACTATTTGTTTTTCTCTAGGTCTTCTCTTTCCTATCTATCATTTTTCTAGATCAAAATCCATTTCATGTAGATCTTGTGATGTTTTTCCTTGTGTTTTGATTTTAAGTCTTGTGGATTATATGTAAGGAGATCTAGATCAGTTTTTGTGAATCGTTTACTCGGATTGGGGTGTGGTTGCTTGTGGTTCGATTTCACTTAAACACTAAAGGTAGGCGGCTTCTCTCTCCACTCCACTTTTCTAGAACATAAAGCTTGGTTACAATTAATTTGTGTTGCATAAAAATTAATAGTATTTTTTATGTGAGAAATTGTTTGGAAATCACTTTGGTGATGTTTTGGGGACTTTTGGGGAAAAGGGGTTTTTTTGTGAAATGCTCTTGTTGTATATTTTAAAATGAAGATTTTAAAATGGGTTTATGAGATTCATTTGAGAAAATGGTTGATAAAAAATGGTTTTCAATAAAGATGTTGTTTTATTTAAATTATTTTTGGAATGGAAAATGATTAATGGGTGTTTTCAATAAATGGGTGATTTATTGAAATGAATTGGCATGTGTTGGAAATGTTGTGTGCTTATTATACATCCTTGGATGCTATGTGCTTTTTGGTTGATTGAGTGTTGTGTCTTGTGTTGGTTGGGAGGAAGTGTTCGTGAAGTCTCGCTATAAAAGGTGATGGATAGTGGTTAGAAGAACCATCGTTATTAGTAGGGTTTGGGATGTTCTGCTAGTTGAGAATGGGGTCAAAGTGATAGGTGGAAGTCCCCCCATAATGGTTTCTTTGTTGTGTGTTTCTTTGAAAAGAAGGAATTATTATGCTAATTAATTATGGGGATATGGATTGTGGCATGGTTGTGGATTTCTTTTGTTTATCATGTCTTGGTAAGGGTATGTTTGGCGTGTTTCAAGTTGTTTCACTATTGAATGTTTTATATAAACTATTTTTAGAAATGTGCTAATTGTTTTATCCCTATGGCGTGTATAGGGAAGTCATTTTGGGGAAAACCTACTGAGTATTAGTACTCACCCCCTACTTTGTCACATGGGTTCTTTTGAAGATGGTGTATTCTGGGACATAAGTAATGTTTAAGCATCTCATGGCTAGTGGTTTGTAGTGATGCTTGGGTTATGTGGTGGTGCTTGGAGAATGGAGTCTGGTGTGGAGCTTTGGAGTGTGTCTTGGTTTATTTTTTGTCTCTTTTTTAGTCTTCTTCATGGTACTCTGATATTGTGTTTGGTTTTTTTGGTTCTTGGGTTGTATTGTGGAATAGTTGGGTTGCCTTTTTGTAACATATGGGTTTGGTTGTTTTATCGACATGCATCATGTAGTTTGTTGATAGTGGATTGTTTGGTTGGTTGGTTTTATCTTATGGGGAAATTGTTCCCCAATTTATTCTCAAAGCCCTTGAAATTTATTTCTATCCATTGGCACCTTGGTAATGTCGTTTAAGGCCATGTAGCATTCCCCCGCCCTCTCAAGCCAAGCAGATGGGGTGGGATGTTACAATGAGAGACATACCTTCTCCAATTACCTGATCCTCTAGAAATTTCTAGTATAATTAAATTTGATAATATTTGAAATAATAATTATGGAAGCCTCTTCATTTGTCTACCAAAACAAGAAAAACATTTCTCATCATCATCATAATGGTTGATCTCATCAGGAATGGATTTCAAGAATTTTTAGGATAGAGAATACACCAGAATGGGTCTTCAATATTGTGACAGTGCATATTGGTCAACATTCAGAACTTCACCAAGGATGAGCTTATGTAAAAAAATGCTTCAAAATATCTTCAAATAAGATCATCCCAAGATATAATATTCTTTATCTTGGCTATAAAAAATAAGAAATCACTTTCTTCAACTTTATCAAGGATGATACTCAATCATATTTTTATTTAAATATAAATTTAAGAATCATTCATGGATGTCATCTTCATTATATTTTCTATTAAGTATTGATAGAAATCACTACTTCTTAGGTTCTCTCCCTAAGAACATAGTTTACCTTCAACTACCTATATTATAAGCACAAATACAATAAAAAAGATTTCAATGAATAAGGTGGATCTCATTTCTTCATTAATATAAACAAAAATATTGAGATGATCTTCTCATCCATGTTTCTCCATTTTCTACAGAATTTATGCATACACATCTAAAGATTTGTTTTTATTTGTGTTGATGCAATATGTATCTCTTCACATCCCATTCTTTTTTGTGTGGATAATTTTTCTTCTTAACAGCTGTCATGGATGATACATTAATACTCCTTTTGAGGGTTTCTTTTTTCTCTTTTAGCAAGTTTAAACAACATTTTACAATGTGACCATATTTCTTGCATCTCTCTCTCAGAACATATTCAACACAATAGTTCCCTTTTCCTGAAAAACCCTCATGAAATTTTTCTCCATCATGTGGAATATTTTTTTAACCCTTTTCACTAGATTTATATTGTTTATCTTCCATTTTTCTCATTCATTCCAAATCATTACGCTAGATAACTAACAAGTCATTAGGAAATTTGGAAACATGTTTCAATCTTCCAAATGGGTTCTTTTGAGTGTCATCCCTCTTAGTGGTTATTTCATATGCACTACCCTTAAACTTATTGGATTTAGAAACCATGGTTTTCTCACCATTCTTCTTTGGTACATTCCTAGGATGATTTTTTCACAACATTCACTTAATATCTTCCCAATTTTACTTCTTCATTCATTGTCAGATTTTGTTATATTTAATTCTTACAATATTTGGATACATGTGGAGTTGATAATTTATCAACCATATAACCCCAAATATTAATTACATAAAATATTTAATCAATAATTCCAAAAAAAAATTGCAGTATACAAATTCTTATATATTTCAGATGTTTCTTATTATTCTCTGGATTTCTCACTATTGAGATAGGCTTCCTTTATGCGTTTACATTTACAGTATTTTACCAAAAATTTGATGCTCAGTTCCCAACTCTATTGCAACACCAACATTGACCCACATATCATGATTTCCTGATATTTTAAGTATCATATTGTTGGGTATTCTTTATGATGTGTTGTTATTTTTTGGGGACCCACTGCCACATAATTTTTCTTGTCGACCCTGATCATGGTGGTAACATTCTTCTCACCTTTCATCATCCATACATGTTCAGATTTTGTATAAAACCTACACTATTCTTGATAACAGGTTTAGAAACATTCGTACCAGATGGTATAGATGGTGCTTGATTATTCTCAGTTACTTGTGATAGATCATTGAGTAAATTCATAATTATCTTATCAAGTGTTGGAGGTCATTCAACCTTAGAATACTCCAATGATCATTGAGTACTAATAGAAACTTTTTTCTTCTCTTGTGAAGACTCAATATGTGCCTTCTCAATATTGGACAACTAACTTTTCAATTCTCTACTTTTCACATTGAGGATGATTTTATAATTTTCAATCATAATAAAAATCTCTTAACATAACTTCTTCATTCTTACAAATTCATCTTTATGTAGCTTAACTTCATTTTGAATAAAAGATTCATGTTCCTTGATCTTATTGGATATTTTTTCCAATTGTAAACACTTGAAATCACTGTTATTTTTTAATTTCTCTTCAAGTTCATGTATATTTTCATTTAGATTATTTTTTTAATACATATTTCTCTCCAACTTCTATGAGCCATTTTGAGGAATTTATTTCAACTTACCTCTTTATTGTTTCAAATTTTCTAACCTGTCTAGTGTGCTTTAGACTCTCAACAGTTTTGGTTTTCATGATCTTCTCCAAAACACCATCTTCTTCTTCCAACTAGGTGATCTCTACCTACATACATGGAAAGACTCCACAAACAAGGGATTCTCAATATTTAGGATTATCATGTAGAATAAATCTTAATCTATCAACTAATACTTCTTAATGAGTTATATATTGATCATCATCACCACTTGATATAGTATTTTCATCATGATGAATGTTTTCAAATGTACTAACACATACCTTATGATCACTAGAGTTATGAAGGTTATCCATATTCATAGCGGAAACTTGATCCCCCAAATAATTACTTTCTACTTCTGAAATGTCTTCATTTTCTGAAAGGTATGGTGGAATAGGTACTTCCTCTTCATTAGATAAAAGGGACTTATTCTTCAACTTTCATTTCTATTCCTTTTTCTCATTCATTAGGGTGTTGATAGATATAGACTTCTAGTTAAAGGTAAAATAATATTCACGAAAAATCACTTCATTATTAACTCATGAAATAAAATAAAGTCTTTTAAAGAGAATATAATCATTATAGATAATCTATCATAGGTTGACCTCCCTCAGATACCAATTAGGAGGACCTGTTTGGGATATACCAAACACTGAGTGGGGGTGACTTAGTGTTGGGGACATTTTAATCCAATTTCAAAATTTTATCCCTATACCTCTTAGACATGTCAGGATCTTGATTCTCTTATTCTCTTTTCCTGATCGTATGTAATTATATGAATGAAAAAAAATGATAATACATGATATTTTTACAAGGATCCCTACTCAATATGAGTAGTTAGTCCTTGGCATGTTCTGTGATCAATCTTGACCACAAAACCACTAGAAAAAATCCTTTGAATTTGGTTACAACGAGTATGATATTCTCATACACTCATGTAACACTATGTAAACAATCCAATAGAACATGTTTTAAAGAAAATGGATGGATCTTTATATTGTATATCAAAATAGTCTTCTCCTTATTGAATAGATTTTGTAACACCATGAAATTCATCGAACTGTTGAGTCTAGTTTGATGTCATGATTCTACATTGTTCATCCATAGCCTTCTTCATCACTTTGTTACTTGAACAGAAACATAAAAGGAACTCCCCTTATCTCTTCTAGTGTAAAACTTTATAGCTACACATTCTTTTTCTCCTATCAATCATAATAATATGACTGCAGTATATTGAGGGACTGAATTCCCCCTAACCTTAAATGACGATCAACAAATATCAATTTGGCCAGTCACTTCCACTTCTCCCTTTGATCAGTGACACAAAAATATTTTTAGTAGTATATTATAGTATCTTGATATCTGTTTCTTCTTTAGTGAAAAATCAATTACACTAAATCACCTTCTTGGAATCTTTCTAGAATCACAAAACTCCTTTGTGATTATCAAAACAATAATGATCATCTCAACACAAAACCATCACAATTTATCTACCCTGAATAATAATCAATCTTTAAGTTGGAACACTCTATTCTTCTTAGACACAGAATAATGTGAAATTGTGTAGAAAATGTCTTATTCGATTTCATTGAGACTTAATACCAACACATGAGTTTATAAGTTTACTTTTGTTCTTCCCTGTGAAAATATGAACATAAGAACTCATCTGGTTCTTTTTCACACAAACAGACTCTTTATGTTTTCTATTCTCTTTCTATTGTCTATCAACTGGGTACAAAAATATTTTTACTTTGTGAAACACATTAGGGTTATTATACACAAGAAATTGTTTATAGATCTATTATTCAATAATCACTACAAGAATGTGATTTTAACATATGTTGAGTATCATCAGATCATATTCTTCACAAAGAAATATGAGGGTGGCAACACCTATCATGAGTACATGATATTTCTCCTTCAAGAACTATCCTTAATCCTATAAAAAATTATTTGATGCTCTTTAAAAGTTCTGTTCACTTAAATCAGATATCCAAAACTAATTTTCATGAAGCTCCCCCATGAAGCTCAAAACCATCCTGATGAAAATTTCCTTTGCAGAATAGACTACCTTCACGATGCTCATTGAGTTAGCACAGAATATCCCATCATCATGAAGAACCCATTAATTAGAATCACTGTCATCATTCAATACATTAGAATTATTTTCATGATGCTCAAGCTCGCATATAAATACAGCTTTTTGAAGTCCGCTACCTCCTTGAAATTAGATAAATTCAGGATTTTCTCTGATTATAATCATCTCAAATAAAATGGTGGTCACATTATAATTATAGCATTTCCAATTCACAACGATCTACTACCTCCAGTGTATTTTTTTGATCTCTCAAAAACACCTTCATAGTGATCCTCTATTCGTGATGCACCTTTTATATTTTTTGTTTTTATAGAGATTAGCGTTAAACCATAACTTTCTCATGATGCTCCACATATCACAGTCGAAGAGATTACCGTCCCCATTCGTGATGTTTTATATCTTCACGGGGCTCTTCCATTCATGATTCTCAAGTACTCATAATCACAGAGCATTCTATCAAAACCTTCTCTCATTCATGAACCACCTTTATCAAAACCCAATATTCATGAAACTCATGCTTTTTGATATTTTCATAAGGCCTTCTTGGAAATCCATATTTCATGATGATATCCCTCCTTCTAATTTTTGACCCCAAAAATTTGAGAAACATTGGGAAATAACACCACCTTAAAAGTCTGCTACATCAACACCAACCATATTCTACCAAAATTTACATCTTTATAAGACGACTTGATTTATTTCATCGCAAACCCCATATTTCATGATATTTAAACCTTTGATCGATCACCAATAGCATCATTATATTTACCAAGGAATGTATTGTATCTTCTGTGTCTTCTTGCAATACCATTCTTTACAATCAAGCTTGAATACAATTGACAACATTGTTTCTCCATATTTCCTTCAAAAGGCTTGCATAAAAAATTATTTAAACAACCTATGATATTTTTGAAATACAAATCATCAAATAATCAACATATTTTACAATGAGTATTATGAAATAATAAAATCCAATTTCATAAAATGATTCCATAATAGTTATTCATAAATTACATTTAAAAGAAAAGTCCTCACACCATTAACATGTTTCTTGGAATATCAAGACTTGGGGACTTCATCCAATCTATATTAACTTTGGAACTACTTCATCATATTGAAAACACAGATATATTATTATCACATTAATCACTATTGACCAAAAATGAAAATCAGTTAAAAACTAATACAATCCTTATAGAAAGTGGGATCTTCAATCTCCCCTTTTTTATTTGTTGGAAATACCTTCAATGTTCTTTAAAACTGAACTTTTCAATACGTTAAACTTTTTTCTTCACTCCCCCCTTTAATTTTCAAACATTACTTTAACTTTATATCCCCATTATTGAAAATAAAAATAAATTTCATGATAAAGAGTGTATCAGTCCATACATAAGCAATGTTACATCCATCATTTCACTCTAAGACTACATGAGTTGTGATTTGTGTAGAAAACCAGAGGATTTGATTTAGGAAAATGATCATGTTACCTTTAGAAATGAGAACTCATAAACATCTCTTCAAAGAATATTCACCTTCATTATAGGATGAGATTACTAAATGTGGGATGAATCTCTTTATGAATAGTCAACCTGAAACTCATGCACTCACACCAAAAAATTGATCAAAAATATTTAAGTGCAATAGTCAGGATTAGTGGCCTTGGGGAACATCCATAATTCTTATGTCATTGAATAATTTAATTTCTCACCCTTTGTAAAAAGTTTTAAATTTATCATAACCAAGGATGAGATATTGAGATACATAAATTTTCTAATGACCTGATCTTCAATAAATTTCCAAAATAATCAGATTTGATAATGATTGAAATAATAATTCTGGATTCTTCTTCATTTGTCTCCCCATCAACGAAAACATTTTTCTTCATCTACATAATGTCTCATATCATTGGGAATGGATTTAAAAAATTTTTAGAATGATGAAAACACCAGAATGGGCCTTCAATATTTTGATATCCCATATTGGAAAACTTTCACAACCTCACCAAGTATGATCTTATAGAAAATTTGTTTTTCATAATATGAAATAAGATCAAACCAAGATGGAATATTCTTTATCCTGAATATCCCAAATAGGTATTAATTTTCTTCAACTTCCTTAATGATGATCCTCTACCATGTTAGTATTTAGATATCAATTGAGGAATCATTCATGGATGGTAACTTCTTCAAATTTGTTAGCAAGAATTTACAGCACTCATTACTTCTCAACTTGTCGCCCTAAGAACATTATTCACCTTCAATTCCTTGAATTTTAAGAAAAAATACAATATAAAATGATTTAAAGGAATAAGTTGGATCCTCAATTTGTTCATTAATATTAAAAATAGGGTTGAGATGGTCTTCTCAACTAAGTTTCTCCATTTTCTTCAGTCTCCATGCTTTCACATTTGAACATTTGTTCCGATTTATGTTGAGACAACATGGATCTCTTTGGATCCTCTTGTTCTCTTTGTGGAGAATTTTTCTTCTTATCAGATTTCATGGGTGGTACATTAATACTCCTTTCGAGGGATTCTTCTTTCTCTAGAAGAAAGGTTAAAAAAATTAATATGGCCATATTTCTAGCATCTCTCGCATATAACTTATTTACCACTAGAGTTATATTTTCTTGAAAACCACTCATGAAATTTTTACCCATTATGTGGAATATTTTCTTCACCATTTTCACTAGCTTTATCTTTTCCATCATAAATTATCCCATTCTTTCTAAATATTTAGGCCAAATAACTAATATGTCATTAGGAACTTTGGAATAAAGTTTGGATCTTCCACATGGGTTATTATGACTGTTAAATCTATTAGTGGTTCTTTCGGATGCACTGCCCTTCAATTTCATGGATTTAGAATCCATGTTTTTCTCACCATTCTTCTTTAGTACCTTATTAGGATGATTTTTGTTCACAGCATTCTTCTGAAATCTTCCAAATGTTTCTTCTTCATTTCATGTTCAATTTTTTGATCTTATAATTTTATCATCTTTGGATACATGTTGAGATGATAACTTACAAAACATGTGACCACAACCCTTGCCTACATCACATTTTTTATAAATAATTCCAAGTCTTTTGAAATATATAGATACTTTTGGACCTATGGATGTTTCATCTTCTTTATCTATCTCCCCTTGAGATAGGATTTCTTTGTATGTTTACATTTTGAGGATGGTTCCAGAAATTTAATGCATAGTTTCTAAATCTATGGAAACACCAACATTGACCCACAAATATTTATTTCCTAATATTTTTTGTATCATATTGTCAGGTCTACTTTATGATTTTTTATTCTTTCTATGGGGAACAACTACCACATTCTTTTTCTTGTCCACCCTATTCAGGGTGGTAAGATTATTCACACCTTTCATCATCAGTAGTTTTTCAATTTTTTTTTACAACCTACACTATTAGTGATAACAAATTTAGAATCATTCATATAAGATGGTATGGATGGTACTTGATTCTTGTCATCTACTTGTGATGCATCATTGTGTAATTTTATGATCTTCTTATCACATGTTAGAGGTATTTCAATGTTATAATTGTTCAATGAACATTGAGTACCAATAGAAACTTTTTCTTTATTCTCTGAATACTAAATATGTGTCTTCTCAATATTGGACAAATGAGTTTCCAATTCTAAAATTCAAACATCACGGACGAGTTTCTAGTTTTCAATCACAATAAAATTCTCTTCACAAACATTCTTCGTTATTTTGACTTCATCCTCATGCATATTTACTTTGTTCTAAATAAAAGAGTCAAGTTACTTGATCTTGTTAAATATTTATTCTAATTGTAAACCCTTGAAATAAGTTCAATTTTTCAATTTCTCTTAAAGTGCATGGATATTTTATTCTATATTTATTTTTGACTACAAATTTCTCTTCAACTTAATTGATCCATTTTGAGAAACTTATTTCAAATTCCATATTTTTTGTCTTTAACTGTTCTAATCTGTATATAGAACTTTAGAAATGCAACAATTTTGGTTTGTAAGCTCTTCTCCAAAACATCAGCTTCTTTATCAAGATAGGTGATCTCTTCTTGCATAAAATGGAAGACTCCATAAATAAGGGATGTTCTTTCTTCCGGAATATCATGTAGTATAAATATTAATCTATCAACTAATAATTCTTGAGAAGTTATAGATTTATCATCATCACTACTAGTGATATAATTTCATCTTGAGGAATGTTATCGAATGTTCTAACACATACATCACGGTCACTATAAGTAGTAAGGTTATCCATCTTCTTGGTGGAAACATAAGTAAATTTATTATTATTTTCAATGTCTGATATGTCTTCGTTGCCAGAAAGGTATGGAGAAACAGATACTTCCTCATACTTTTATAAGTGGTAATTTTTCATCAAAATTATATTCTATTTATTTTTTTGTTCATCATGGTTTTATTAGATATAGACTTATTCTCAGAGGTAACTGAATCTTCAAAAAACTACACGTTATTTTTGACTGAGGAAAGAAAATCAAGTCTTAAAAAGAGAACATCTTTACTATAGAGAATCTGACAAATTTGAACCTCCCTCTAATACTAATTGAGAGGAACAGTTTGGGATATACCTAAGAATGATAAGGGTGATATAGTATTGTGGAATTTTTTAATCCAATTTTAACTTTTTATCCCTATACCTCTTATACCATCTAGGATCTTGATTATATTATTCTATATTATCTATCACATGCATGTATTTGAAATTAGTAAAGATAACTCTTCATATTTTTACAAGGTTTACAACTCAATAAGAGTACCTAGTCCTTAGAATGGTCTGAAAACAATCCTAACCACACAACCACTAGAAAATAATCCTTCGAATGTGGTTACAATGATTATGATATTCTCTTACACTCATCTAGAACTATTTAAACAATCCAATATTTAGTGTTTGACAGTACATAGATCAAAATTTATAAAACCTCTAATGATACTATTATCCTTGTTGAAAATGTTTTATAACCCCAAGAAAGTACTCCACTAGTTGAGTCTGGTCTGATGTCACGATTCTGATTTGTTCTTCCACATCCTTCTTCTTCATGTAGTTAATTGCATAGCTTCATGAAAAAAAATCCTCTTATCTATTCCAGTAGAAAACATAATAGCTCTAATATCTTCTTATTTTTTTAGTCACAATAATATGAATGTAGTACATTGCTGAACTGAATTCTCCATGACCATAAATTATGATCAGTTGATATCAATTTGTTCAGTCACTTCTACTTCTCCCTTTTACTTGTGACACACAAATATATGCAATAGTATATTATAGTGTATTGTTCTCTCTTTATTATTCAATGTGAAACTAACTACACTGAATCACCATCATCAAATGTTTCTAGATTCACAAAACTCCATTTGGATTATTAAAAAAACAATGATCATATCAAAAAAAGAACCAACACAGTTTATGTTCCCTAAATAATAATAAATCTTTAAGTAGGAAAAATATATTCTTCTTGAACACAGAATAATGTTAAATTATATTGAAATTGTCTTAATCTCTATCTTTGAGACTTGATACTAACACATTTTTGTATTATTTTACTTTTCATCTTTCTTGTGAATATATGAACGTAGGTGCATATCTGGTTCTTCTTCACACAAATAGATTGTATGTGTTTTCTATTATATTTAAATTGTGTATAAAACAAGTACTCATAATGTTTTATATTTTGAAACACAATGGGGGTATTATAACCAATTACTAGTTCACATAACGATTCTTTGAGTGTCACTACAAGTGAGTGAGTTTAACATGTGTTGAGTGTCCTCAGATCATCTTCTTTGCAAAGAACGATCAGAGTGTAAACATGTATCATGTGTATGTAGTATTTATCCTTCATATAATATATTTTATTCTCTATAAAACTATTTGATTCTCTTATAAATCTTTTTTCACTTATACTATATATACAAAAATTATGTTCGTGAAGTTCTTTCAAGAAGATCACAACTTTTGTGAAGAAAACTACCTGCACGGAACAAACTTCCTTCACAATGATCATTGAGACAATGCAGAATATCCTATCATCATGAAGAATCCCTTAATAGAATCATTTTATTCAATTGAAACTTTATAATTACTTTCATGCTGCTCAAGCTTCCATAGAAATCCTGCTTCATAGAGCTCTTATATCTCTATGAAATCAGAGCAATTCTGGAGTCTCACTTATTATTTTCATCACAAATGAAGTGGGGATCGCCTTATATTTATAGACTAGACCATTTTTAATTCCCCAACATGCCCAGAATATTTTTCAGATCACTCAAAAATATCTTCACGGAGCTCCTCCATTCACGATTCTCCTTTTATATTTTTCATTGTCACAAAGATCACCATCAAACCATCACATGCTCATGATTCTCCACTTCTCATAATCATGGAGATTACTGTCACCATTCATGATGTTGTATATCATCGTAACACTCCTCCATTTGTGATGCTCCACTTCTCATAATCACGGGGCTTTCCATAAAAACATTCCTGCCTTCATGAACCACCCTTATCAAAAAAAACATTCCAAAAATAACCACATTCTGCCAAACTTCAGTTCATTCCAAAACCAATCGATTTCTTTCATCACAAAACCCATCTAATGTGATATTTATCCTTTGATTGATCTTCTTTAGCATCATCAAATTTACCAAGTAAATTATTATAAATCACATGTCTTCCTGTAGTATCCTTCTTCCGAATCATACTTGAATACAATTGGAAACACCTTTTCTCCACATTTTCTTCATAAGGATTGCATATCAAGTTCTCCAAACAACCTATGATATTTTGGAAATACAATTCATCAAAGCGTAGTCATGTTATACTAGGAGGATTATGAAACTGTGAAATCCAACTTCTTCAAAAGAATCCATAACAACTCTGAGGCATCACCTTGAAACTCAAATTCATCAAACCATTCACGTGTTTCTTGGAATATCAAGACTTAAGAACTTCATCCAAGCTCCGTTAACATTGGAACTACTTCATCATTTTGACAACATGGTGATATTCATATCTCATTAATAATTATTGTCCACCAATGACAACCAGTTGACAATAACTACAATCCATACCCAAATTGGGATCTTTAATCCCCAATCATTATAGTATCTTCATGGCCATAGGCCTCAACTACCTTCGGCTATTCTCATCCATGACAACCAACTCCCAGAGCCAAGTGCGGACTACATAGGCATGGTGGTGTTAAAAATTCAACCCATCTGTCACCTCCAGTTGTACTCCTTTCTCCTAAACCATGTATGTTGTCTTATATAACTCCCTTATTCTATTTATATACCTATCTAGGTGTCCCATCAAGTGTATCTCAGTCAACTATAAGGATGGTTAGGAATTCTTGTGAAAGATATCCCATGACCATCAATTGAGTAGAATCCCCTCTATATAGGCTGACTAGAACCATCATGAGAGCCCCCAACCATGGACCCCATATCCAATGATCATCTCCTAAAACAACTCACATATCAAGATCCATGTGGCCTCCATCGGTTAACCACCATATAAGTCTCATCTCTTATGTTTCCACAATAGGCTCTAGCTATTAGCACCTTCTCAGACAAAACAAATCCACTATAAAATCATGCTCTATCACCCTATAATAGATAGGAATGCATAAAGATATCACACTATCCCAAAATTATCTATGTAGGCTTCACTCAAATTTCCAATCATAAAATAATTGATTATGTATCATATCTATTGAGTAATATGACAGGTTGTTGAACCTCAATAAATACTCATTCATAGTCGTGCTACCCTATTGAAGCTGTATAAGCTCCTTGATACAAATAGCCCAAAAATTATCTGGATAAAACTCCTCTATTAAAAGTCACTCAAAATCTATACATGAAAGATTCGACTCATAGCATGATAAAACCACTAGGCCCAACCATTTCCTAGTGGATCCACGAAGAAGGATCACTTCCAAACCACCATCTGGTCTGCAGGTGTCCTAACAAGGAGAAAGACTCACATAACCACCTCAAGCCAATCCCCAACCGCCTTAGGGTATGGCTTGACTTGGAACAAAACATATCTCTAAAATTGAAACTCATGAATTTTTCTTATCCTATTATCCACATATTCCAGTATTACTAGCACCATCTACTACTCGACAAGTGGACATATAGCTGGAAACCCACCCAAAGGTAACAAACCTTAAATAGGTTCTTGTATTAAAGCCTCATCACTAAGGGGATTATATTCATGATCATACAATTGAATCATTTCTGTAAATCATCATTGAGTAATACTAAAATTGATAAGAATTATCATGTTCAATTAGTATATAGGGGTAGATGACTTAAGAAGGACATGTAAACTACAACCCATTATTATATGATACATGAACCAATGTTTTCTCTACCACCAGTACCTAAATTTTCTGAGTCAACATATAGGTTATTAGATTCTTGGGGAATGGATACATAATCTGTCAAACCAGCACTGGATTCCTTGGAAAAAAATATGAACTAAAAAAATTGTACACTATTTCCCAAAAACCCAATCCAATCTCACAGCTAGAAAAAACTCCAAAATATAGTCCTAGGTTGAACCTCCTTAGATATCACTCTATAATTATCCATCCCAATGAGTCCCTCCTGGATGGTTTTAAGTTGAGTGTGTCTACCCAAATCTCACCTAAAATGGGCTAGGGGCCGGTGACCAACAACAGCTAGGTATAACACTCTCATGGGAGGCCTCAACCTAAGGCACTTAAAAATGAACACAAACATATCAAACCCCATTAAATACTAAAAATAATGTACAAATGAAAATAATTATTGTATACATCTAAAACCCACAATCAAATAATGAACAATAAAATTGGAAAGAATAAGGTTCGAGATACCATCCCACCAAAACTATAAATTAGTAAAACCTACTAAAATGATGGGACTACAATCAATTGTGATTATTGGTATGATCCAGAGTATATCTAGCCCAATATATGTTCCATTTTCTCCTAGTACACCAATAACATTATCAAACATCTTTTCATCTTCATAATACATGACATGGTAAGGTATAGATTGTGCATGGGTGGGTATAACAATACTTGGAAGGATTCCCCAAAACAAAAAAAACATAAGCATAAAGAAAGTAGTCATACCATCACTATGGCATGTCAATAAAAATATGAGACATAAAAAAAATATCCAGATATACTCCTGATAGACACTAAGTCTCAAGATAAGGTCAAAACTACATTGGTATCCTATGATTCATCTCAATAGTTTATAGAAATGCTCACTGAGGATAACACACTCAGTGAGCCAGATATGAGTGATGAATTCCATCTGATATATCATGCTCATATGGTCTCTCCACAAGGATGCAAACACTAGAACATATAATAGATCAATGCACATATAAGGGATCAAACAAAGGTACATGGGGTATAATGAAAACTCAATTTGGAATAACCCACTATATAGGGGATACATGCCTAGATAATGTTATTCACAACACTTTTGGGAACCCCACTTAGGGTAGAAGATGATTGGGGATTCCACCTCATGCCTCACAGAAAGATTTTGGAAACCCTATATAAGACTAATCCCATGGATGGGATCATAATCATAGGATCAGGACATAATTCCATGTTATACCTTTATATGGATGGACCAAGGGAACAAACCCTATGGAAGCTGGCACACACTGAAGAGAATTGGTTCATCAGACCATCCTAGAGGAAGTACACAAAATGTACTATCGGGTACATTGAATGTCTTACCTCTCTAGAGTTTGAATATGTCTTTTCATCTCATACGGAATGTACCTCCATATTCACAGCATGTCCCTAGATGGTATATATAGTGTAAATGTAGATACCTAAAGCTTAATGTACATGGACATTACATTACTTTTGAAGAATTCTTAGTACATAACAAAAACAGACACACAAGGACCATAATAGTTTAGTGTCTTTGGAAACATGGAACATAATCTTCTAATCGTGGTGAAAGATCTTCAACATATCCCATAAAGATCTTCCCCCTTTTTTTCTTACCTAAAACCTTTCATTATATCCTGAGGAAAAGAAAACATAAAAAGGGTGAGCTCAAATGCTCATTAAGGGTAAGCATGGAGAAAATAAAACAAACCATATACATTTGAACATAAAAACATGAACATAATATTTAAACATCAAAATCTTGAGCAATGACATAGAACATGGCAGTACGTAAGTCATAGATCATAATGGATCATCAATCATGATAAAATAGCATATGAATAAAGCATGTAATTGTGTCATCCATTAAGCACATTTAATGATTTCCATAGTATCCATGGCATTACTGCCATGACCATCTTAGTGGACAAAGTCCCTTTCTGAATCGAGTTCACTCCCCGTTTCAGTCCTGTAACACTGAACCAGATTAACTTACCATTCCAGCCATGTCAATATCATGAGATATAAATCTTTACCCAATTCATTGGAGGAAGATATAGGTCCCACCCATCTCATAATGAAATCATTCTTACTTGTGCCACAAAATAAAATACATCATTCATAATAACCCAATGAATAAAATGGGTTTCATAAACATCATCTCATCATCACATAATCCATATAAAAGAAATGGATATCATTTCATAAATAGGAAAGTGAAACCATTCAAATCATAGATACATGATACTTGAAACATACACATTTGAAATAATTTCATCCTTGATGAAAAATGATTTTCCTAAAACACTTGAAATGAATTCTTGAGGAAAATATCATTTCTTCTTCAAAATCATTTTCTTTTCACAAAATGTCATGCAATTTTAAAAGAAAAGTATTTTTTTGAAAATAGTCATGAAATCTTTTGGAGTAAGATTCATGATAATAAGTCTTTATAAAATCGTAAAAATCCGTTCGTGCCGTATAAGTTAAAAAAGCATTCTTCTCGTACTTTTTCCGGAAATGTCAAAAAGTACCTCGTAAAAGAAAGATTTCATACATAACATATAGTAAAAGTAAAAAATGGGTAAAAAGGACATTAAACATACATGAAAACTTATTTATAAAACAAGGACATGGATGATAAATACAATGCCAGTAAATACTTACGAACAAACAATCTCGGATAAAAACGATATTGGAAAAGTTATCCCTTACCTTACGTCTGATATGATTCGTATGTATCCGAACCTCCTATATAATGAATTAAATAATGTCATTGACTTATTAAAAAATCATATTCATTGTTATGATATCATATATGGTTCACTTATGACTTTATATTACCCATTATTTTGTAAATTAATGTTAAAGTAACGATTTGGGTAAAATCGTTTCATTTGTCGTTCGTGTTTTAACTTGTAATTATTCATATCATTACATAGATCATGGTTACTTACATATAGAATGTAAAACATGATTTATATATAATATATATTCAGAATATACATATATATAATAGATTGACAAATGGAATGAAATACACCGTTCATGAAGACGGTAGGTCGTACATACACATGAACGCTGTTTTCGTTTCCTTATTGAATTGAATGGAATTAAGTAGATGACATACATAAATATATAAATAAATACAGTATCATTATTATTTCATATATTTCATTATTACTTATTTTATATACTTTATAATCATTCATGAATGGTTAATCAATGAGAATGAATCTCATCGCGTCGTGGAGATGGTAGTCCGTACGTACGCACGAGCGATGATATCATTCCCATGATCGTGGAATTGTATTGAAGTGTATGTATAATATTTCAGAATCAATATCACTTTAAAATAATCATATATAGTCATTATTTACACCATTATACCCATCCAAGTAAGGTGGTGGTGGAAAATAGATTACACCACGGCGTGGAGACGATATTCCGTATGTACGCACGCGCGGTGATTTTGTTTTCCGTAGGATGGATAGATGGTGAAATAGGGTTGTTTCATAATTATAATAACATATCAGTATATTTTTGATACTGATGTTATTTCTTCATAATGAAAAAACTAAATAAGAATAAGTAGAACAACAAATAAAGTTGAAATAATCGGTAACGGACATTACCTCTTCTTAGAAGCGCCTCTTTCAGACCTCCCCTTAGGGAACTAAAATTGGTCTTTGAAGAAGACCAGGACCTCTAGGATATTTCTAGGGAAGTGGAGAAGAAAATTTTTCAGGGGTTGGTCGAGATTGAAGGCTCAAATTAGTGTGAGGAAGAGAGGTAGGTGGTGCCCTTTTATAAGGGAGGAGAGGGGCACCTTTGGAAAAACTCAAAATATTATTTTATTATAAAGTCATATTCGATTTTTAATAGCTCCAAATTGATTTATTTTGAAGATAAGGTGGGGATAGGTCTATTTTCTCTCATCAAATAGAATTTAGACAAGTTTAGGGTTCTATTTTAACCTTATCATTTAGATTTAACTTTAAGTTAAATAATTTTACTTTTACCATGTCTTTTTGTTTTCTTGCACTATAATGTTAATAAACGTACCATAACAAGCCGAAAGAACCCCAAATTGTTTATTATTAATATATATATACTTATATAAGTCATTTGGTAGAACCTTAGTTTTTTAGGAATAAAATAACAATTAATAATATAATATTTGTTTTAAAAACTATTTTATATCAATTTTGACACTATTTGGTAATTGATTTTTTTGAAACTCATAACAGAAAGATTAGTTCGGAAAAAGTTAATTAAATCAATACTAACATGTCATATTAACCTATAAAATTATTTTAATTCATAAAAAGTCTCAAATTACATTTATTTGGGTATTTATAACATCAATTATGTCAATATTTTATTAATAAGATAATTACTTCATCACCATTCTGTCATATATAAATTAAATTATTTAATGTCTAAAAATTACAAATAAAATATCATTATGTAGGAAAACGTTTTATCTTTCTAATTAATATTTATAGTCGAATTTATCTTATGTATAACCCTATATTAAGAATTATTTAGTTATTAAACTTTGATTTTAACTATTTTACCTCTTGTTTAAATAAAATAATAATAAATGTCCTAATCTAATCCAAGTGGGCCTACATGGTCATACTTTTTTCCTAAGGTTGTTTTTGGTCGAATTACACTTATCCAATAGAATTATTACATGTTTTAGGGTAATAATAACATCATTTTTACCCTTAATTACCCTATTTACTTTTAACCATGGTAAAAAAAAGAAAAAAGTTACTATTCACCAAAAATTATTTTCATCTCATTGAACCACATTTTACTTACTAACATAAACTGTGTCTCTTGGATTTTTGAAATTCTATTCACAGAAGCGGTAAAATTATGTTTTATGCAAATTTGCAAATTCTCCAAGGAGGTGGGTAAAAGACAGTGAAAAGTTTTATAAAATTTTTATATATCTAAAATTATTATAAAATGAATCCAATGAATTACTTTGAACTTATATAGGTATTATGTATCAATTTTGACCTAAAATGAAATTAAATAAATTAAATAATTATTTAAATAAAAATTCGGTTTTTAAATAGTAACCTAGTGTTTTCACTATTCATCAATAATTGAAAGTTTTCAGAAAAACACCAAAATTTCACCCTAGGATAATTTTGATATTCCGAATCCAAAAATGAAGTCCATTTTGAAAGATAAAATTTATAAAATTTCAAAAAGTGGGTATTACTATTCATAACGGCTAGTTCTAATAATATTTTAATAATATATCGTTGTTTGGTAAAACCCGGTATTGCGTACAACACACACTATCGAGGAAGGTAATGATTGCGTGTAATGCAAGCCAAGTCAGGGTTGCGTGTTGTGCAATACTCCTTTGTTGTATCATTATAACAGAATCCAACCATTTTTCATTTATACGTTGAATATATATATATATACTCAATGTTGCGTAGAATGACTATTATCAAAAGAACTTGAAATTGTGTGTAACACAATCTAAGAATAGTGTTGCGTATACTAAAAGCTAATACGGTGTTACGTATAGCACAAGATAATCATGTTGTATCATAAAACACATGACATCAAATAAATTAAAAACAATACTTATCATAAAATATCAGGTTGTTACATTCTACCCCCCTTAAAATGAATTTCGCCCTCGAAATTCATCAGGGTTATACATGGTTTTCTACTTGAAAGTTTCTTTAATTGAAACCCACATTGTAAAATGAAATACATAACTTAACTTTAAAAAAATAATGTATGAAACATAATGGTTACCCAAATTAACTCATCACTGGGTTTCCTCGTGGGAGAACATAGGTGAAAATATGGATATGGTAGAGAAATCTAAACATCATGTTCTGATGGAGAGTGGTAGAGAATAGGGCTATGAAAAAGCCAACAATTAGAAAGTCATAGATTTTTGATGATATAAGGTACCATCTGATTCATTGCATATAAGGGCACTATGAAAACATTTTTGGTTTTTAGGATCATTTCTCTAATGTTGAATAATTTTCGAATCAAAAGAAATACTTACTTGATATTGGTACAATCTCACTGTTGTTCGTTCCTTGAGCAATTTCCACTTCATCTCTTAAAGAAATGAAATTGAATTTGTCATTCATGAAGTGTTAACAGATCATGTGATAGAATGACGGGTCATTCCATCTATCTCAAACAAAAGGTTAGAGAAAGTTATTAAATATACATAAGTCGATTAATCATATATGGTTCCTAAAATGGACATATACTTCATATCTCATACCACTTAAAAAATTAAAACTAATTTATACTAACCAGGGACATCCTGTAGACCATTGGTAGGTGATAAAGGCCTGTCGCACATCGGTTGTGGGTTTGATTCCCACAGTCTTGTTCGACGTGATGGGTTGTCTCCCATCCTGTAGGTTGTCCCTTTTCTAAAACTATATTACTATAACATCCCATCAATAATATCAAAAAAAACTCTATCCTTAAATAATACTAACTTATGTCCAACATAATCCTTTCCAATCTTTAAGCTTATCTATAATATTGCAGTCTATTCTCATATTATAGTGAAGATGATTACCAGAGATTTCATATAACAAGAATGTTAATACCATTGTTGATCCCAATATATCATAAGATATGTCTTGTTGGTCACATTCCAAACATTCGAAGGCCTTAATCATGTATTCTCTTGAAAAATTAATACCCATTGAATCTTAGTGAAAACATGAGTGCTGTCAAAAGTTAACTCTTTCCACATACCAAAATCCCAAAATTCTATAAACTCAAACCATGATATAACTATTTCCTTATATCAGTCATGAGCTCATGAATACTGCCAACCATTTCATTTTCTCTTTTTCCCTTCATAATGCTCATATCATCTTCTTTCCAAAAATATCTCAATCACTTTCCACGGTTACCGGTACCATAAAATTATTGAAAACCACAATTGACCAATACATAAATATTCCAATATTCCACGATAATGTATACAACATTATTTCGGAATCCCATTACATAAACACTTAATCATTACACAACTTCATTTTCATACTCAACATCACAAATAGTGATCGCATGAGACTTCCCTTTATCCTTTGCCTTAAGAGGTTACTCACGTTGATCATCATTAACCCGTGGATTAGGGCATTTATTAGCATAATGCCTCATTTCCTTACACTTGAAGCATTGAAGTGTTGGTGGTGCGTTCTCTGCAGTCTTTTCTTTATTCACATCATTAGCAACCCTTTTTCCATTACTTCGACACTCAGCTACTCGATGACCTTATTTTCCACACTTCAAACATTTTCTAGTCCCTTTAAGACAATCTCAACCATGCTTCTTTCCACACTTTGAGCATAAGGAAACATTCATCTTCTTTTCACCATTATTCTGAGATTTCTCCTTGAACTCCATCTTTCGTTTCTTGTCAAAACCATGAGATGGATATGTTACACCAAATTCCAGTTCTACCTTGATAGCACAACGCACAATTTCATCATAGCAACTAAAGTCTCTTATAGCTAACACCCTTCGAAGACCTGGTTTTAAGCCACTGAAAAATCGATCAACTTTACTTTCAGGTTGGATCATAATGCCAGATGCATACCTTTCAAGTCTTGTAATATTCGCTTCATATATACCAACAAGTTCATCATCCTTCTGCTTAAGCTCAAGAAACTCCGTTTCCATCTTTGTTTGAATAATATGAGGGAAGTAATTACTGAAAAACAAGATCTTGAACTCGTCTCATTCCATGGACTCAATTTCATCTCTTTGCCACGTATTCTTGATAATATTCCACCATTGATCAGCATCACCTTCCAAACTATATTCTTCTAAGATGACTTTATATTGCTCATAACATTTTAGAACTGAAAATATCTTTTTAGTAGTTCTAATCCATTGTTCAGCCACTAAGGGATCAGAAGACCCACTGAAAGGAGGTGGACGCTGCCTCATGAAGGATTCAACAGAATGTTTCTCCTTTCTCTACACATTTGGAAGTCCAGAATTATTCATAGCTTATGTAAGTATAGAAATAAGATTGTGCACTCCATCTCCCATGACATTGGTTTGGTCAGGAGGACAATCATTGCATTGTCCATTACATTGATCAACACGGTTCCTTCGGGTTCCATCCATCGTCTAAAACCCAAAAATAATAGTGTCAGAGGCAAATACCATTCTAGGGAAAACAACATATTAAAGGGGGAGTATCCTCAATATCTAACATCTTAGGTTAAATTCTAAGATCGTTACCGTAGTTCTAGGACTATATCTTATACGTATACTTATCCTTAGGGACATCCCTAAACATACCTTAGAAATATCTCTAGGGATCTCACTAAAGTTTTCGCATCCTAGTTTCCAAAGGTTGACTAAACCATTCCTGTGATACCAACTGTAGAGACCCAAATCTTAACGTAAATGGACATTACATTACTTTTGCAGAATACTTAGTACATAACAAAAACAGACACACAAGGACCGTAATAGTTTAGTGTCTTTGGGAACTTGGAACGTAATCTTCTAATCGTGGTGAAAGATCTTCAACATCTCCCATAAAGATCTTCACCCTTTTTTTCTTACCTAAAACCTTTCATTATATCCTGGGGAAAAGAAAACATAAAAAGGGTGATCTCAAATTCTCGGTAAGGGGAATCATGGAGAAAATAAAACAAACCATATACATTTGAACATCAAAACATGAACATAATATTTAAACATCCAAATCTTGAGCAATGACATATAACATGGTAGTATGTAAGGCATAGATCATAATGGATCATCAATCATGATAAAATAGCATATGAATAAATCATGTAATTGTGGCATCCATTAAGAACATATAATGATTTCCATAGTATCCAAGGCATTACTTCCATGACCATCTTAGTGGAAAAAGTCCCTTTCTGAATCGAGTTCACTCCTCGTTTCAGTCCTGTAACACTAAACCAGATTAACTTACCATTCCATCCATGTCTATCTCATGAGATATATATCTTTACCCAATTCATTGGAGGGAGATATAGGTCCCACCCATCTCATAATAAAATCATTCTTACTTGTGCCACAAAATAAACATACATCATTCATAATAACCCAACGAATAAAATGGGGTTCATAAACATCATCCCATCATCACATAATCCATATAAAAGAAATGGATATCATTTATCAATTAGTAAAGTGAAACCATGTAAATCATAGAGACATGATACTTGAAACATACACATATGAAATAATGTCATCTTAGATAAAAAATGGTTTTGATAAAACACTTGAAATGAATTCATGAGGAAAATATCCTTTCTTCTTTAAAATCATTTTCTTTTCACAAAATGTCATGAAATTTTAAAAGAAATGGATTTTGTTGAAAATAGTCATGAAATCTTTTGGAGGAAGATTCATGAAAATAAGGCTTTATAAAACCATAAAAATCTGTTCGTGCCTTATAAGTTAAAAAAACATTCTTCTCATACTTTTGCCGGAAAAGTCAAAAAGTACCTCGTAAAAGAAAGGTTTCATACATACCATGTAGTAAAAGTTAAAAATGTGTAAAAAGGACATTAAACATACATGAAAACATTTTTATAAAACAAGTACATGGATGATAAATATAACGCCAGTAAATACTTATGAACAAACAATCTCGGATAAAAATGAGATTGGAAAAGTTATCCCTTACCTTACGTCTGATATGCATCGTATGTATCCGAACCTCCTGTATAATGATTTAAATAATGTCTTTGACTTATTACAGAATTATATTCATTGTTATGATATCATATATGGTTCACTTATGACTTTATATTACCCATTCTTTTGTAAATTAATGTTAAAGTAATGTTTTGGGTAAAATCGTTTCATTTGTCGTTCATGTTTTAACTTGTAATTATTCATATGACTACTTAGATCATGGTTACTTACATCCAGAATGTAAAACATGATTTAAATAAAATATATATTCATAATATACATATATATAATATATCTATAAATGGAATGAAATACACTGTTCATGGATACGGTAGGTCGTACGTACGCATGAACGTTGTTTTCATTTCCTTATTGAATTGAATGGAATTAAGTAGATGGAATACATATATATATATAAATAAAGCCAGTATCATTATTATTTTATATATTTCATGATTAATTATTTTATATAATTTATAATCATCCATGAATGGTTAATCATTGAGAATGAATCTCATCACGTCGTGGAGACGGTAGTCCATACGTACGCACGAGCGATGATATCATTCCTATGATCATGGAATTGTGTTGAAGTGTATGTATAATATTTCAGAATAAATATACCTTTACAATAATCATATATAGTCATTATTTACACCATTATACCCATCCAAGATAGGTGGTGGTGGAAAATAGATTACACCACGGCGTGGAGACGGTATTTTGTACGTACGCACGCGCGGTGATTTCATTTTCCGTAGGATGGATAGATGATTAAATAGGGTTGTTTCATACATATAATAAAATATCAGTATATGAGTGATACTGATGTTATTACTTCATAATGAAACAACTAAATAAGAAGAAATATAAGATGAAATAAAGTTGAAAGAATCGGTAACGGACATTACCTCTTCTTTGAAGCGCCTCTTTGAGACCTCCTCTTAGGGAACTAAAATTGGTCTTTGAAGAAGACCAATACCTCTAGGATGTTTCTAGGGAAGTGGAGAAGAGAATTTGGCAGGGGTTGGCCGATCTTGAAGGCTCAAATTGGTGTGAGGAAGATAGGGAGGTGGTGCCCTTTTATAAGGGAGGAGAGGGGCACATTTGGAAAAACTCAAAATATTATTTTATTATAAAGTCATATTCGGGTTTTAATAGTTCCAAATTGATTTATTTCAAAACTAAGGTGTGGATGGGTCTAAATCCTCTCATCCAATAGAATTTAGACATGTTTAGGGTTCTATTTTAACCTTATCATTTAGATTTAACTTTAAGTTAAATAATTTTAATTTTACCATGTCTTTTTGTTTTCTTACACTATAAGGTTAATAAATGTACCATAACAAGCCAAAAGAACCCCAAGTTGTTTTTTCTTAATATATATAACCATATCTAAATCATTTTTCCAAACATTAGATTTTTAGGAATAAAATAACAATTAATAATATAATATTTTTTTAAAAAACTATTTTATGTCAATTTTGACACTATTTGGTAATTGATTTTTGTTGAAATCATAACAGAACTATTAGTTCTAAAAACGTTAATTAAATTAATACTAACATATCATATTAACCTATAAATTTATTTTAATCATAAAAAGTATCAAATTACATTTATTTGGGTATTTATAACATCAATTATGTCAATATTTTATTAATAAGATAATTACTGCATCATCATTGTGTCATAAATAAATTAAATTATTTAATGTCTAAAAATTAAAAATAACATATCATTATGTAGGAAATCGTTTTACATTTCTAATGAATATTTATAGTCGAATTTATATTATGTATAACCCTATATTAAAAATGATTTAGTTATTAAACATTGATTTTCACTATTTTAACCCTTCTTTAAATAAATTAATAATAAATGTCCTAATCTAATCCAAGTGGGCCTAAATGGTCATATTTTATTAATAAAGTTGTTTTTGGTCGAATTACACTAATCCAATAGAATTAGTACATGTGTTAGGGTAATAATAACATTATTTTTACCCTTAATTACCATATTTACTTTTAACCATGGTAAAAAAAGTAAAAAGTTACTATTCACCAACAATTATTTTAATCTCATTGAACCACATTTTACTTACTAACATCAACTGTGTCTCTCGGATTTTTTAAATTCCATTCACATAAGTAGTAAAATTATGTTTTATGTAAATTTGCAAATTCTCCTAGGAGGTGGGTAAAAGACGGCGAAAAGTTCAATAAAATTTTTATATATCTAAAATTATTATAAAATGACTCCAATGAATTACTTTGAACTTATATAGGTATTACGTATCAATTTTTACCTACAATTAAATTAAATAAAATAAATAATTATTTAAATAAAAGGTTGGTTTTTAAATAGTAACCCAGTGTTTTCACTATTTATCAAAAATTGAAGGTTTTCAGAAAAATACCAAAATTTCACCCTAGGATAATTTTGATATTCCAAATCCAAAAATGAAGTCCATTTTGAAAGATAGGATTTATAAAATTTCAAAAAGTGGGTATTATTATTCATAACGGCTAGTTCTAATAATATTTTAATAATATATCGTTGTTTAGTAAAACTCGGTATTGAGTACAACACATGCTATCGAGGAAGGTCGTGATTGCGTGTAATGAAATCCAAGTTAGGGTTGCGTGTTGTGAAAGACTTCTTTGTTGTTTCATTATAACAGAATCCAACCATTTTCATTTATACATTGAATATATATATATATATATATATTCAATGTTGCGTAGAATGACTATTATCAAACGAACTTGAAATTGTGTGTAACACAATCAAAGAATAGTGTTGCGTATACTGCAAGCTAATACGGTGTTACGTATAGCACAAGATAATCTTGTTGTAGCATAAAATGCATGACATCAAATAAATTAAAAATAATATTTTTCATAAAATATCGGGTAGTTACAGTACAAGTCTTCTAGCTCATGCCCATGCACACCTTTACATGACCATGTACTTTGGGTCATGCGCATGTACTCTCATTATGTATGTGACCATCTACCCCTAGAGTACACATCGAGATTCCATCATCCTATCACACAGTGTGTGACATGTGTTATAAGTTATTTAATCCTTAACCTTTCATATAAACCCTAGCACTAAATACCAAGTTAAACGATATGTATTCTTTGGATTATATGTTGTGTAACGTGGGATTTTATAAACCCTATGGGTATTCACATGATTGAAAGTTATTCCACTTCCTCCTATGATTTCCACCTCCAATTTCATCAATAATCAAGTATTTATGATCAATGAACATTTTCATCACTGATAACCAAATTTTGGATTTCTATTTTCCTAAAAAACATCACTCATAGCACCATTATTCCACTACACATCCAACAGTGCATGAAGAATTACTATATTCTCTCAATCTATCATCATTTCAATCATTGACTAATTCTATCAATAAACCTCAATCCCAAACCATGGTATCTAATTATTTCACTAATGAACGTTTTCACAGTAACTGATAATCATGTATTTGCTGACCCATCATCCAAACGAAACACCCACAATGAACAAATGATGAACGAGAAGAGAAAAATACACAAAACATAAGATGAGTAATGAACTTAATCCATTGTTTAGATTATCTTTGATCCATTTAAATTATAAAGATTAATGAATAAACAAATAATAAACAATATGGTTAATTTCTTAACCCTTAAAAATAAAACTGCACACATAACATGATCGATCAAAAAATAAATCTATTGGTGCATTTGTTTTTTGTTCATAGAAGGATACAAAATAGTGTAATTAAACCAAAGAAAGTGGACAAACATCCTCAGGTTGGATCGATTGTTGATGAATAATGGTTCATATTGACATTATTAAAGAGATCCACAACCACCATTGGTGAAATGGTCCTTGATCAGGATCTCAATCCATTATCATTCACAAGATCTTCTTCAATGGATCCTATCATAATCGTAGGGTTATTTTTCTAACCCTAGGATTTGGCTATAACCATATATTTATAAATAATTATAGGTTTTTACATCAAAACATAATAAAATAAATAAATATTTTTATTTATTTTATTATTTTTACTCATGGAAACTTTTTTAACAAACACCCATTTTTGACAATGATTTTGTCATGCCTAGGGTAAATTTAGAACTCTAGACTCAAACATAGTCTCAAATTTTTTTACTTTAGACCCTATATGGGAGTTATTCCTCTATTTCATGATAACGTCACATACTTGAAATTAATATATTAAATATTTTTATAATATCAATGTCTAGATCATTGGTTTTGAGAATCTCATGTTGTCTCAACACCTGTATTCAAAAATATTACTAGATATATTTCAAAGTTTTACATGAAAAAAACAAGTATGTTACATTATACCCATCATAGTTCCCTTAATCCTAATAGTGTAAAAATGATACTCCAAAAGATGTGGGTATTGATATTACATCTTGGTCTTCTTCCCATAGGTGATCTTCCAAAGATTCTCATACATCCACCAGACATGCACCAAGGTTATCACCCACCCATAGAGGATATTCTCCAATTTATCCTTTATCTCTACTTGATACTCTAAAAAGGTATCTACATCCTCAATTTCTAGATCACTATTTTCAATAACATGTGATGACTTCTGCAAATACATCCTCAACTGTGACTCGTGTAAGACATTGTTTTCCCAGTCTAACTATGGTGGTAGAGGCAAGTGGTATGTCACCTCTTTGACTGTATACAATATTTGGATGGGGCTAATGAAACTCAGAGATAATTTTTTTTCATATAAAAATCTCCACATTATACTTATGGTGATAACTTCAAGAACACATGGTCTACCTTCTCAAACTCCAAATCCCTTCATCATCTATTCTTATATGACTTATGGTTCCTTTTTATGGTCCTTATCCACTCCTATATGATATATACCTTCTTTGTGGTATCTCATACCAAATTTGGGCTCATGAGTGCTAACTTGACTAGATTATTCCAATATAGTAGAGACCTTCATGATCACCCATACATCCTCGAATGTAGTCATATATATAGTATAATGGTATATGTTGTTGTATTAAAAGTACAAGAAGGGTAGGTGACCCTCCAAAATATATCCAAAGTCCATAATCCATGCTCAAAAGATGTCCTACATGACCTAAATGGCCGTCTCATTCTAGCAATGCATACGAGGGTGAAACGTCGTACTCAAATACAGATGTGTCCCAAAGGCTCCTTGAAATCCTCTCCATAATCATGATGTAAAGAAAGAATAATGGTATAAAACAATCATTGAGGGAACTCCATAGATATAGACTATATCTTGCACATAAATTCATCCCAAGATCTATAATAACTATTCTCTAAGATAGCGAGGATGTGGGTGGACTTGTAGAGTCAATCGACGATCACCTAGATAGAGTCATGTATTCAATATGTATGTGGTGACCTCATCATGAAGTCTAAAAATACTCCATCCCACTTTTAATCTAGATCATCAAGTGGTTGAGATAAACCCACTAGAACCTAGTTCTCAACCTTCACTTACTGACAAGTGAGGCATCAAGAGATAACCTATACTAAACACTTAATCATACCTATCCTTTAGAAAAAAATTAGATATCTTGATACATCTTTTCCCCAAAAATAAGTACAAATAACGGTGACCTATGAATCTCCCTCAACAACACATCACACAATGTCACTAGAACCATCATAAATCCTCTAAAACGGATAATATTATACCCACCTTAAAAATATCAATCAAGATCATGTTGAGTGGATATATGAGTATATCAACCCTGGCCCATGAGCCACTGAACTAGTTACCTTAGCTAGGTCACCACATGACCTCAAGAACACCTCCCTATATGACAGAGGTTTCCGACTAGCAGTAAGGATCTAAAAGGTTGTGTGGGGAGACCATACGCTCTTTACCAAAGTACGTCACAGTAGAAAATAAATAAAATATTTATAAAAATATATAATAACTAATGAACATGCATAAATAAATATCTTCTAAAGATGGGTATAAAACATAGATAATAATAAAGATTTCATGTCATGATAAATAGTTCCAAGTGAAAACCCCAAAATAAAGACAATTACAGGATCGCAAAAACATTCCTAACTCCAAGTCTGGAACCTCATACATGTATGTCTCATGCCCGACCCAACTCCTAAGAATATTTCCTTTTCCCTTAAATTAACCTGAAAGCATGAAGTCTACTTGGTTACCCAATGGTGGCTTGAGCAGGATGTGAGTACAACTCAGTAGGCCACCACTAATGGTGTCAACAAAATATCTAGTTAATATATCATGCATTCAAGTACTAAGTAAAGGAAAAAATAAAATAAATAAATTTCGGGCACCACTAGTAAACAATATTTACATAAGTCATTTTTGGAATTATTTCCAATTTCAATCCTTACACCATCTTCGTTACGTAGTTTACTTTCATCACATGTTTAATGGATTAGGCATATTCATCAATCTCTATGCATAAAGGGAATAAGTAAAGTTCCATATCTCACTAGGAATAAACACATCATCACAAATATAACACACTCACCTTGAATTCTTCATCTAGGTGGTCTCGTCGAATACAGCCATTAGGGGAATAGAAATCTTTCCCCTTCCCTAACCCTTTAATTTTTGGGGTGGAGTTTGGAGCCTCAGTTTAACTCAACCTATGGGCGTAGAAACTCATTTCAATACCCCACTCTACCATCCCATGTGCACATTCTAATTGATCCATTCACTATATACATACCACACCAGAACCAACCATCGTCAATACCAATAGAAAATATAAACCATAATAATCAACATGATAATTCACATTATTCCATAACCCATTAACACAGATTCCATTTATATTACATAGTCATTTATCCCAATTTCCATTTCCTATGCCTAAATAACTAAGAATATTCACTAGCTCCCCTACATTAACCTATTGAACATATTCAACCATTACCATATATTAACTTAACCCATTCATCATTTCCCATTTATTAACCCACTTATGCATTTCAAGTACCAAACACTATTCATTTAGCACATTCCCATTAATCCCATTTAACCCATTTTTCATGCCAATCCAAAAAATCCCTTAACCATTATCCACAGCTAGAAACAACTATCTATATATTTTTATTAATCATCGCATTAACCAATTTACATGTTTGTCATGAGATCTACAAAATCACAAGTCAATTTCGCACTTAATGTTTTTGTTAACAATGTTCGGGAAGGTCGGTTCACCCTATGGATGGCCCTAAATTGGTCTATTCATCCACCATGCATCCCATAGTGATTATGAGGTGTTTAATTAACCATTTAGACACCCATTTTACCAAGACACACTAACGACACCAAGAACATAATAAGGGAAAGCGAGAACACAATCTTACATGCACAAAATTTAATAAATGGATGAAATTGGGGAGAAAATAAAGTGAGGAGTTATGTTCTCATAAAAGAAAAACTGTAAATTTTTCATCTTTTAAATGGGCGCACGGTTTACCCAAAAATTTTACCAAACCATATGAAAACTATGTGCATTCCACTGTCCATGAGCAGTTGGGTCATAGAGTTACCTATTCAGGACACACAGTTTTTTAAAATGTGTGACAATCGTGTGATATTCCATTCTCAAATGTTTCACATTTTACCTTGGAAGTCTGCATAGTTTACTTAATCATGCAGAAACCAGGAGCCTTTCATAAGTTGACCCTATTTTCCTTAATTTTATTCCCCAAACCCCCAAAACACCCTTGAGTCCCTCATACTCCTAAGAATCATTTCATTAATCAAAAAATTGGGTTTGAAACCAAAATTTAAACGGGGATGTACCTCTATAAAGTCCATGATCTTGCAACCTCCCCACCATATGATGGATCTTCCTCGATCCATGCTCCCAAAAATCATTGAGTTTTTTGAAGATAAGAGATTGGGCCATTGGGATCACATATCTAACTTTATATACCATGTTTTTTCATGAGCATTTCCATTTTTTCATAAACTCGAACAAAGTGCATAGTCTTTCCTCACAAGCCTTTCTCACTATGATCCATGATACGAACTAGATGCTCATTAAATGATTCACCAGCCTCAATCTCTACATCCTCAACATTAATCAAATGAGATAGATTAGGTTAATATTTTCAAATAAGTAAAACATGAAAATCATCATGCATTCCACTATACCATTGTAGAATATCTAATCGGTAAGCCAATGGTCTGATCCTCTCTACATTCTCAAATGGACCCACGTACTTAGGAACTAACATTCCCTATTTAAAAATCCAACAGTGTCCCAATCTTGGTGACACCTAAAGGAACACACAATCACCCACCATAAACTCAAGAGGTTGATGACACCGATCTTCATATCATTTCTATCTACTATGAGATGTTTCCATGAGTTTCTAAATCAACTGAGCATTTTACGAGGTATCCTAAATAAGACATGGTCCTAAAAGCTCAGACTCTCCAACTTCCAACCAACACAATGGATATCTACATAGTCTCCAATAGAATGGCCCAAATGGTGGCATTTAAATCATGTCCTTCAAACTATTATTATTGCAAAAATAAAAAAGGGAAAAGTTTTTTCCCATGAACCACAAAAATTCAGAACAAATTCTCTCAACATATCCTCTAGTACCTGAATTGCATTCTCTGAGTTCTCTTTCATTAGTGGATGAAAATTCATACATAAAAACACCTAGGTACAAAAACCTTCTATAATCCCTTCCAGAAGTGTGATGTGGAAAGAAGATCATGATATTAATCTATTGTTATAATAACACCATGAAATAACACTATCTCTTGAATATATAAGTCACCCAACTGATTAATACTGAATGTTTCTTGGGTCGGAACGAAAGGGGACACCTTAGTCAACTGATCCCCAACTACCCAGACTACATGATTCATATGATGCACCATCAGAAGACCCACTATGAAATCCATTGTTATGTCTTACCACATCCACTCTGGGATAGGTAATGGATTTAACAAACAACCAGGGTTCTAGTGCTTGACCTTCAACTACTGACATGTAATGAATCATACCACAAAACCTGCAACTTCATTCTTCATTCCTGGTCACAAATAATTCCTATGAAGATCATGATACATATTAGTTAAACCATGATGTACTTCCCACTTTGATGCATGTGACTCGCACATTAACTTCTCTCGCATACCCATTGGAAACACAACATGACCACAAACATGAAAAACCCCATCATCACCAACCTCCCTACAATAAGGTGACTTCCCACCTTTAAAAAATTCCTTCATATCCATTCACAATGAATCCTCTAGATGAATCTCATTTAACAAACTCTAAAGTGCGGACTCAAAAGTTAAGGATGCAAGGGTCATTTTCTAGTGCCAATCATGTACCTCCAAGTGCTTCTTAGAAAGAAAGGACATCATTCTCCACTCGAAGATGGATTCCTAAAACACTAGATTCTGATTCTTCCAACTCAGGGAATACACAAAACTATTCTATTTTACCAGTGTGTAAACCAACTCGGAGTAAAAATACTTTGTGTATTTAACCGATATTAGCTACCTAATATTTAATCACACTGATAAAAGATATAATTATGTCTTTTATGGTCAGTAAACACCATGAAACACTCTACTAGAAAGTTTTTCCTCCAAAACTTTAAATCATAGACCACAATGGCCAACTCAATATCCTAAGTAGGGTAATTTCTTTCATGAGGCATTAATTATCTGGACCTATATGCTATAACCTGATTATCCTACATCAATACTACTCCAAGTCCAACATTGGACACATCATGGAACAAAGTGTATCTCTTACCTATCTTGGGTAAGATCAGAATCGGAGTGGTCATTAACCACTTTTTCAACACATAAAAATCATTCTCTCAACCCTCATACCATAAAAACTTAACTCCCTTCTTGGTTAAACCTAAAATTAGTGCAGAAAAATGGGAGATATATTTAATGAACCATCGATAATAACTGGAAAATCCCAGAAAAAATTGAACATAAAAGGTATTCTTGGGTATATCCCAAGAAACAATGGCATGTACTTTCTCTGGATCCATTGACACAACTTCCTCAAAGATGATGTGACCAAATAAATCACTACTAAAAATATGGCTTTAATCAATGCTAAAAAAGGCCTTTAATATTGATAAAAAAGCATTGTTAATCCTGGTGAAGATAAAGGGGGTCTCCATTATCAGTGCTCCAAAACGATCTGATAAATACCCCTTTTATCAGTGCTAAAAAAATCCCTGATAAAAGGGGTCTTTTATCAGCACTTTTTTTATCTCTAGTTAAAGTAAAAAAATTAAAAAAAAATTAAAAAAAATTAAACAAAATATGTAAATAGGAGACGGATTTTAACAGTGCCCCCCCCCATTTATTAGCGCCCCCGCACCACCCACTCCCCATAAGCCCAAGCCACGATTCCCCATGGGCGCTAAGTCTTTAACAGTGCTATATCCCCCACCAAATTTACCCATGCGCGCACCCTTGCCTGCCTCTACCAGATTTTGAACTCAATACCTCCCCCCATGTGCGCTAAGTCTTTACCACTCCTCTAATTTGATTTGTTCTCCAACTAGTGATATATATATATATATATATTTATATTGATTCATGTATTAATATAAATTTATATAGTTGTATTAATATATATATATACATATATAGTTAGTTATATTTTTATATGTATATATTTATATATTTATTCGTATATTAATATTAAGTTATATCAATTTATTTATATATATTTAGTTATATATTTTTATCCATATATTTATTCATTTATTAATATATATTTATAAGATTATTTTTCAATACAATTATAAAATATGTTTTGTTTTGTGTGTGTGTAAATAAAAACATATATACAACACACACACACAGACATATATATATATATATATGTGTGTGTGTGTGTGTGTGTTTCTATAAGTATAATTATACATATTTATATATATATATATATGCATATACATATGGTAGAATATATATATATATATAATATCAGTTTGTTAATATATAGACACACACAAATAGACACACACACATTATATAGGTACATATATAGTTAGATTAATATATAGGTATATAAATATTGATATATTGGTATTTTTAATAAAATGGGTATTATTTGTTATTTAGATAAAGCTAATATATGATATATGTATATATTTTTAATTATTTATTTAAAAAATTAATTTTTATGTGTGAATATATAAAAAATATATATATATTACTATATATTTGATTATAAATAGCAGTGCATTATAAAAAACAATAAAATTTAAAATAAATAATATCAATATGAATGTAATACCTTTTAATAAATTCAATCCCCACCAAAAAAAGGCAATAATACCCCCTTAAACGAGGCTGAAAATCCACAAAATGTTAAAAAATCAGGGTACCCTGACTAAAAACTCAGTTTTGGAGGCCTTTTGGGCCTTTTTTGGCCTTGAAAAAACCTTGACCATGGTTCCCCAAGTCATAGAAATGTAGATCTCATCGTAGGCTTTGATTTGATATGTGGTAGATCTCAAACGGACATCCGGATCAAAAGTTATGGTTGTTTGAAGTTCCAGTTGCATTTTCAACATATTTTGGATCTTTTTTTATTTTTTTAGTCTTCAAATTTGTTATTAAATGACTATTACTTCATAATAATTATCAAATTATAAATTAAAAATGTTTTTTTAATTTTTTTATAATCCATATTCACTAAATATCTTATATATTAAGTGTAATTGTATATTTACACTTATATAAAATATATTTAAAATTATATTTAAAATATATATATTATAGTTATATCAATATAACTATATCTATATATTTAAATATTAATATATATATTTTAAATATTTTTTTTGTAAATAGACCCTTTACCAGTGCTTTTAAAAAAAGCACTGATAAAGACCCTCCTTTATCAGTGCTACTAAAAAAGCGCTAATAAAGGGGTACCCTTAAACAACGCTAAAAAAAAGCGATGTTAAATGGGGTACCTTTAAAAGTGCCAAAAAAACGTTGTTAAAGGGGGTACCTTTAACAACTCTAAAAAAGCGCTAATAAAGGGGTACAATTATCAACACTTTTTTAGCACTGATAAAGGTACTCTTTATCGATGCTTTTTTTAGCACTGATAAACGTACCCCCCTTTATCAGCACTTTTTCGTTAGCGCTAATAAAGGTTGTCGCTAGCCTTGCCCAGTTTTTTTGTAGTGAATACACATTATCAATCATGAAATGACATTTAAATAGCATAGAATATAGCCTATACTCTATTATTATACTCAATACTATGTCAAGATGTTGGGAATGATCGTCATGAGTTCTAGAGTAAACCAAGATGTCATCACTGAAGACAACTATGAAATAATGTAGATATGGGTGAAATATTTAGTTTATTAAATCCATGAACATAGTTGGTGCATTGGTCAACCTGAACGGATTCACAAAAAACTCATATAACCCGTACCTACTCTTGAAAGTTTTATGTGGTATGTTAGAAGGAATCACTCTAAACTAATGGTATCTCGATCTCAAATTGGTCTTAGAGAACTTAGAAACACCTATCAACTAGTCAAACAAATCACAAATTCAAGGAAGAGGGTATTTATTCTTAACTTTCATCTGATTTAGCTTCCAATAGTACACACATAACCTCATTGATCTGTCCGCCATCTTGTAAAATAGCATGGTAGATCCTCAAGGTGAGGTACTAGGATAGATGGACCCGTTACACTCCAATGATTCTAGATGAACCTTATGTTATGGGAGTTATATCGGTGCCATTTGATATGGTGGAATGAAAACTGCTTCTTCCCCTTGAATCAAATCGATCATAAACTGAACATCTCTCTTGGGTGGTAGCCCTAGGAAGTCTTTAAGAATCACATCCTAAAATTGATCTACAATGGGTGGAAACTAGTTGCTTCACTCCCCCTTCATCTAGAACATGAAAAGTCGCATATGGAGTGATTTTCCCTAATTGTAGGAAAACTATCCCCATAGGGATAGCCCGAACATCCTATTCACCAAAATATAAACTGGTGTCTCCCTCCAAAGATGTGAAAATTACCTTACAATTCTAACAATTAATGTGGGCCTAGTACAACGCCAACCAGTCTATATCTAGTATCAGATCAAAATCTTACATCTCGAGGATGAACAAGTCTCACTGAAACTAGTACCCTCCAATCTCCAGAGCACAACCATTATATTTCCTGATACCCACAGCTCGAAACCAAAATAGAGTATCAGTCGGAATTACCCCATCAGTAGTCCCAACACAACTAAAAATAGAGTAGAGATAAAATAGTTTGTGGTGATTATTTTTAATAAAGAAATAGAAAAAAAGTAAGATACAAGAATGAAACCTCAAATTGTAGAAGGTTCAGCCTCACCACCTCTATGTGTAGACTGAACTACATAAATTTGACCAGCCCCTCTACATTGGGCCCTGGTCTGAGTACCCATCACTGCACTGCTCTTGTGGTATGAACATTCTCACATAGGAGTTCCACGGCCACCAACCCTACTGGCACAAACATTGGAACTCCAACTACATGCCTGATATGGGGAAATTGATCCCCTTCCTACAGTCGGTATGACCTCAATTTGTGACCAGTTGTTGAGGGTTCCTGCAGAACCATTGTATGTGCCCCATTCTACCACACAATCGGCACTTGAATGGGGTTCAGGGACACAGACCACGCATGTTCCCTGGCCTACCACACTGGTAACAAAACACCGGATCCCCACCTTTAGAGGTCGATCCTCCATTATAACTTCTCTATGCACTTTCACCTTATTCGAATGTCCCAAAATGATGCTTCCTAAGATTGAAAACTACACCACTCATCCACCCATCAGGTACCACAAGTCCACTACACTTCCACAAACTTTTCATAGTCCACTATAACATCCACTTACAAGAAAACATGTCCTAGAATGTGGACCTCTTGAATCTGTAAGTAAAACTTTGTGATCTTCCCTTAAATCTGGTGATCTCATACTGTTTCTTAAACCATCCTCAAGTGTCTCAGGTTCTCCTCCTCAGATACTAATTAAACTAGGTTATTTCTTAAGAAGACCACCACAAACCAGTCCAGAAAATGACCAAATATCTGGTTCATGAGTCCCATGAATACTTTAGGGTAATTTTTTAATCTAAAAGGAATCACCAAATACTCATGGTGACTATAGGGACATCGGAATTTCGTATTCAGTATATCTTCATCTCGTACACAAAGCTAATAATGGTCTGATCTTAATTCAATCTTAGAGAACCATATCTACCCTCTCAATTGAGTTAAGAGGTCATAGATTTTTGGTAGTGGATACTTATTCTTTATGGTCATCGGTTTCAGTGATGGTAATCCACCCACAACATCGAGCTCCCATACTCCTTATTGGAAAATGAAGTAGGGGTTGTACAAGGTGACACATTAGGTCTAACAAATCCCTTCAACTATAATTCCTCCAAATTCACCATCAGATCACTATGATCTAAGAGAGACATCCAATATTATAGTGTAAATATCATGTTTTTATATGGGTGTAATTTTATGAATAAATATATCTCCCAACAGATAGGTAATCATATAAATTCCTCAGGAATGATTTCCTTATACTCAGCTACCATTTTAGGAAATTTAAAGCTCATAACATCCTTGAACCAAGGTTCGTTCTATCCAACTGTTGAGTAATCAGCTACACTCTCCTGTATATGATTCCAGCATTATCTTTCTAGTTTTATTTCAAAAACATGAAGAGAAACCTCATCCCATCTATGTGGACACACCAGATCCTCTTCCTAAAATAGTCAATCTATGCCTGTACTATGTATATTTTTTCTGTTTTCAAGATGGAATCATAAATCCAAATCAGTGCTAAATATATATCCCACAATAAAATCTATCCACTAAGTTTCATATCACACTATCAGAAAAAGTTTGTGACCACTGAGTGATATATTGTCAGAGTCTCCAAGTGTAAAATTCAATCCAAGGGATCAACCAGAATATCTAGCTGCCAAAATAGGGATATATTAAGAAAGTATTGGATATCTATTGTTCTCATTAAAACAATATATAATATGGAAACACACATATCATACCTATAATCATCCCATGATCCTCGGGTCTATAGGCCCCAAATTTCTCTAGTTGTCTTCATCCCTGACCACCAGCTCCATAAGCCTGGCATGGACCACCTGGGGGTGGTGGTGGCAACAAGTCAATAAATCTTCTCTCCCTAATCCTCATCCATATTTTCCTCCCTATGAAGATCTCCCCTCATATCATTGCCTCTACCTAGGTGACCAATCGACTATCTCTTGGTCATTTGTATGGTGGGTTGGATAATCTCTTACAAGATATCCCCGACCATCACAAGAGAAACACAACCTATCCCTAGGATGATTATAAACGTACTGTGATCCTTGAACCATGGGCCTACTATAGCATCCCGTCTTTTTATAACATAACTTTTCATTCCATTACACGGAACTGACGATCTTTAAGGTTTAGTGTCTTGGAAACAAGGAACATAAAACATGAAAAAAAAACATTCTTCTTAAACACTTGAAAGGATTCTCCTCATGTTCACCCTAGGCTCATTACTGCATCCCATAACCTGGGGACATACATCAAAAGGAAGGGTGAGCAGAAGGCCCAGCAAGGGAAACAAGTGAAACATTTTACATATGAACTTGAGATACATCAATAAAGTCATGAAAAGAACTTTAAGGCATGAAAATTAAATCATGAGGCATATCATAATAAAAATAAAACATTTTCATAACTTGAAGATGTGGCTACATCATTTAACATAGACAATCATGAACATATCACCAAGGTCCATCCCCAAGGTGTCATTTTAAAATTTCCAAGGTTATTCACCAAGGTATCGTGAAAATTGTAATCTCTAGTGGTTACATCATTACCCAATGCATTGGAGCGCTATCAGGGAGCACCCTTAAATTTGCCTTTATTATCATGTGATCCACATATATCATCATCAAACATTTCATAAATAACCCACATAGCATAAAATAAATGGGTTTCATTTCATAATCATAACTTTTTAAAAACTGCTTTAAATACATGATCTTTACGTCACTTTAAACCCACGGAAAGGGAAAGCGGGTCTCATGTATGTAAATCCCAGAATTTAAAATCGAACATTTTGATATATATGTGAATACCCTTGTAGAAATAAGAGCTTTGAGTATTCACTTTATAACATAAAATAATGTTTGAGAAAAGAGAGATGCATTTTGAGGGGAAAATTCCGCAGCATAACGGCTAAGTTTCGGGGTTTTAGAAAACATTGAAATGAGAGGGGAAATGGGTCACCCTCTCATAAATGATCCATAAAACAGTAGGTTGAAATAATAATAAGGACATATGGACATGGTAATGAAATTTTAGGGACATACCATTTGAAATAAAAAACATGGAAGGAAAAAAAAATAGATTTCTCTTATGAAAATTCGGCAGCCTTACGACGTCACTTAACTTCAAAAGAAAATGATTTAACAAGATCAAATAGGGTCCCTCATCATATGATCATAAGAGATCAGTATGATAGATATATAGATAATTCCCCAACATAACAAAAATGAACTTGACATGAAAGTAGAACTTCAAAACGAGAAGGGTGAAGAACCACTTAATAATTCGGCAACATAACGGCGCCACTTAAAACATCAAAATACTGAATTGAAGAGATCAAATGGGGTCTCTCATCATATGAACATAAGAGTCCAGTATGATATATATAGATATCATACCCCAATATAACAAAAAGGAACTTGAAATAATTGACATGAAAGTAGAACTTCAAAACGAGAAGGGTGAAGAACCACTAAAAAATTCGACAGCCTAACGGCGCCACTTAAAACATCAAAATACTGAATTGAAGTGATCAAATGGGGTCTCTCATCATATGAAAATAAGAGTCCAGTATGATATATATAGAGATCATACCCCAATATAACAAAAAGGAACTTGAAATAATTGACATGAAAGTAGAACTTCAAAACGAGAAGGGTGAAGAACCACTTAAAAATTCGGCAGCCTAACGACGCCACTTAAAACTTCAAAATACTGAATTGAAGCGATCAAATGGGGTCTCTCATCATATGATCATAAAAGATCAGTATGATAATTTAGAGATCATACCCCAACATAATAAAAAGGAACATGAAAGACTTGAATGAGAATAGAACTTGAAAACGAGGAAGGTGAAAGAATCCCTTAAAAATTCGACAGCCTAACGGCGCCACTTAAACATTCTTAAAACGAATTGATGAGAGCAAGGGGGGGGTCTCTCATCATATGAACATGAAATAGGCATTAGGGTGAATATAAAAGAACATCCTCCAACATAAGAACATGGAGTATAAAAGAAATGACATAAAAGATATTACTTGAAAAGAAAGAGAGGGGTCGGATCCCTTACCTTAAAATGTAACTCTTAATCCTCAAAGGTTGGGACCTTGAGGGCTTGGGGGCACCTTTTGAGGACTCCTTGGGAGGTAATGAGACCAAAAATTCGTTGGGAATGAGTGGGGAGTCAAATGGATGAGAGGAGGGCTTGGTATTTATAGGGAAAGTGAGGGGACAAGGCATTAATGGCCAAGGGACACCTCACATGTGCTTTTCTCAAACCCATGTGCTCTCCCTTGTCATTTATCATGGAGTTAGGCCACATGGGGCCCCCAAAACAATAATTCATCACCCTTGGCCGGCCAACCCTCAAAAGATCTCATGAAATCATCATGACACCGTTATGATGTCATTAAACATACCGAAACCCTAAAACTGTATTTTTACTATTCACTGAAAATTCAACTTTCTCAGAAAAATCCCAAAATTTCACATTAACCAAATATCAATGCTCTGATTTCAAAAATAAAATCCATTTTATAAAAATAATTTTCTAAATATTTTTAATTTAATTTTTAAATAAAAACACAATTCATCGAAAATTCATTTTTTCAGAAAAAACCCCAAAAATTACCATAACATAATATCGATGCTCTGAGTTCAAAAATAAAGTCATTTTTATAAAAATAATTTTCTAATTATTTTTAATTAAATTTTCAATTAAAAAAACACTATTCACCTGGAAAAACTAATATTTGAATAATAATTAATGAAACCGTTATTTAACTATTTTATTGAATCACATTACTTAATCAAGGTGCCTAGATTATTTTAAAACTTTCTTTAAGTGAGATTACTAATCCATTTGGTCATATTACTAATCCTAATCATAAAATCACTATTCATAATTTACTATTCATCAAAAAATCAAGTTGATCTTATTAGACTCTAAATTTAGTACTGAACATAATTGCAGAAGACCATTTTTTGAAAATCATTACAAATTTTTAATTATTTAGGGTTTACATAAACATATTTAAAATATCCTTTTTCTAAAATTCATCAAAAATATGCATACTATATTTATCCGGTCATTTCAAAATTCATAAACTTCATCATAAGAAGAAATCCCAATTTTTATTTAAAACAAGGATTACACAAGGTAGTTACGGTCTCGTTACATAACCCCTTATAATACCAGCATAGGACCTAAGAGTAAGGTGTGCTAGGGTGATAGAAGCTTGGGGTGGCTCAGTCAACATTGCCCGAGTAGTAATTTCTATCAGTTTGAACTTCTCACGAAGGCGATTCTGTTCCAGCTTCACATGATGAAGTTCGGCTTGGATTTGATCCAGAGCAAAGCCCAGTGGTGCTACCTCCTTCCCAAGCTCTGTTACATGGGCTTCGATCGGTCCAAGACTACTAGGTGAGGCCATCGAATCTTCTTTCTATAATAATTAACCAAGATTACTTATATCAAAACATTTTGTTCACAGCGGTCATATTGACCGATGGTTATATAATAGTCAAAACCCACTGATCTCATTTTAATTATAATCATGTTTATCAAATAAAACGTTTTTGTTGAGTATAAAAATAACACATAAAATTGGGAAACAAAATTTATTTAAAAAAATTTCGGGTCGTTACAATCTTCCCCCCTTAAGAAATTGCGTCCTCGCAATTTTAAAATTGGGTTTTGAAATTTCATTGAAAGTCCCACATCGGAAAAAGAGTCAGTATAACTATTACTTTAAAATAAAGAAAGGGAAGTACAAAGGTCACCCGAGTTAACCCACACTAGGGTTCCATGTAGGAAAACATGGACATGGAGGAGAAAACAAAGGGTCAAGTTCTGAGGGAGAGTGATAGAGAACATGATTAGGAGAAAGTTTACCATGAGAAAATCCCAAACTTATGATGTGTGTAAACGGTCTTTGATTACCTAGTAGGAAACGTAAACCAACAACATTTTTGTTTTACGTTTCTTTTCATAATTTTGAGGATTTCATTTACTACATAGAACAAAAACATAAGAAAATATACCTACCTTCAAGTAGAGTTTCATCCTTTAACAAGTCCCTACCAACACTAATCTTTTCTCCAAATGATGAGAATTCAAAAACACTTGGTCTCATAAAAGCACAAGAATCATCTTCTATATAATCACATAATCTACAAAAGATTAACTATCTATTTCTTCTATCTTTAAACATTATCCCAAAAACAGAAAGGTTAAGGTAAAACAACTCTTCAAAAAGAAAGAATCCCATAGGAATGGAAACTACTTTTAAATCATCAAAGTTCCATGGTACTACCCAAATTTCATCATAGACCATTCCCTAAATAACGGTCCTTAAAATTCCTCAAAACAAACCAAACTAAGATTGAAACCCAAATACAATAAGGATTTGATAACATAGTCTTCCAAAACAACTTCATTGTTCATCTCCATACAAAATCAACCACTCCTAACATCTTATAAAAAAAGTAGCTAACCTAAACATATTTTACCCAAGATAGGTTAGTCATTCACATAAGTAACCTAAATTACTATAAGTTCACCTTAAATTCATTGATTCTTCAAAATATAAGTCAACCTTACTCCTCAATGAAAATACCGTAGTAATCTATTTACCTCGATCAAATATGGTTCCCAAAATAATGAACGTCTTCCAAAATAATAATAATCATATTTTAATCCCCTAATCATCCCTGTCATATTAATACGAAAATCATCGCATTTCCTATCACATTGGTTGTCAGAACATGTTCTTCCATTTCCCACCATTAACTAAGAAGAGAAAGCATAATTAGGGGCTTAAGTACTTAGCTAATAATCATGAAAAGGAACTGAAAGCATATAAGGATAACTTGTATATGAGAGGTATACCCTAACTTGTGATCTCCTAGGTTCCCATCTAGGTTATGAATGATCATATATTCTTATGTGAACCTTTATTTTATTTTATCTTTGTTCCTTTAACAATGGTTCATACCAAGCTTATGAATTAACCAAAGCATATCCCCCGGGAGTGTCGTAACCAAGAGTGCAGCAAGGCCCGTTGTCGTGTACCAGTTCCCGTTCGAGTCTAGCTCAAAGCGGTGTTTTCGGGATTTACCCCTATGTACATCTGTGCCAGAGCCACCTCTACCTGCTCGTATCCAGACAAGGATGTATTTGCTTGGCAACCCCTTACTCAATACTCACCAAAATACCAGGAAGATTTCCTATATTAAACTTTTCTATAGGGTTCCTCCTAGAGTTTTCATATCCTAATTTCCACAAATAACTAAACCATCCTTTGATACCAACTATAGCATCCCGTCTTTTTATAACATAACTTTTCATTCCATTACACGGAACTGAGGATCTTTAAGGTTTAGTGTCTTGGAAACAAGGAACATAAAACATGAAAAAAAAAATTCTTCTTAAACACTTTAAAGGCTTCTCCTCATGTTCACCCTGGGCTCATTACTGCATCCCATAACCTGGGGACATACATCAAAAGGAAGGGTGAGCAGAAGGCCCAGCATGGGAAACAAGTGAAACATTTTACATATGAACTTGAGATACATCAATAAAGTCATGAAAAGAACTTTAAGGCATGAAAATTAAATCATGAGGCATATCATAATAAAAATAAAACTTTTTCATAACTTGAAGATGTGGCTACATCATTTAACATAGACAATCATGAACATATCACCAAGGTCCATCCCCAAGGTGTCATTTTAAAATTACCAAGGTTATTCACCAAGGTATCGTGAAAATTGTAATCTCTAGTGGTTACATCATTACCCAATGCATTGGAGCGCTATCAGGGCGCACCCTCAAATTTGCCTTTATTATCATGTGAGCCACATATATCATCATCAAACATTTCATAAATAACCCACATAGCATAAAATAAATGGGTTTCATTTCATAATCATAACTTTTTAAAAACTGCTTTAAAGACATGATCTTTACGTCACTTTAAACCCACGGAAAGGGAAAGCGGGTCTCATGTATGTAAATCTCAGAATTTAAAATCGAACATTTTGATATATATGTGAATACCCTTGTAGAAATAAGAGCTTTGAGTATTCACTTTATAACATAAAATAATGTTTGAGAAAAGAGAGATGCATTTTGAGGGGAAAATTCTGCAGCATAACGGCTAAGTTTCGGGGTTTTAGAAAACATTGAAATGAGAGGGGACATGGGTCACCCTCTCATAAATGATCCATAAAAAAGTAGGGTGAAAGAATAAGAAGGACATATGGACATGGTAATGAAATTTTAGGGACATACCATTTGAAATGAAAAACATGGAAGGAAAAAAAATTAGATTTCTCTTATGAAAATTCGACAGCCTTACGGCGTCACTTAACTTCAAAAGAAAATGATTTGACAAGATCAAATAGGGTCCCTCATCATATGATCATAAGAGATCAGTATGATAGATATAGAGATAATTCCCCAACATAACAAAAAGGAACTTGACATGAAAGTAGAACTTCAAAACGAGAAGGGTGAAGAACCACTTAAAAATTCGGCAACCTAACGGCGCCACTTAAAAAAATCAAAATACTGAATTGAAGAGATCAAATGGGGTCTCTCATCATATGAATATAAGAGTCCAGTATGATATATATAGATATCATACCCCAATATAACAAAAACAAACTTGAAATAATTGACATGAAAGTAGAACTTCAAAACGAGAAGGGTGAAGAACCACATAAAAATTCGGCAGCCTAACGTCGCCACTTAAAACATCAAAATACTGAATTGAAGAGATCAAATGGGGTCTCTAATCATATGAACATAAGAGTCCATTATGATATATATAGAGATCATACCCCAATATAACAAAAAGGAACTTGAAATAATTGACATGAAAGTAGAACTTCAAAACGAGAAGGGTGAAGAACCACTTAAAAATTCGGCAGCCTAACGGCGCCACTTAAAACATCAAAATACTGAATTGAAGCGATCAAATGGGGTCTCTCATCATATGATCATAAAAGATCAGTATGATAATTTAGAGATCATACCCCAACATAATAAAAAGGAACATGAAAGACTTGAATGAGAATAGAACTTGAAAACGAGGAAGGTGAAAGAATCCCTTAAAAATTCGGCAGCCTAACAGCGCCACTTAAACATTCTTAAAACGAATTGATGAGAGCAAGGGGGGGTCTCTCATCATATGAACATGAAATAGGCAGTAGGATGAATATAAAAGAACATCCTCCAACAAAAGAACATGGAGTATAAAAGAAATGACATAAAAGATATTACTTGAAAAGAAAGAGAGGGGTCGGATCCCTTACCTTAAAATGTAACTCTTAATCCTCAAAGGTTGGGACCTTGAGGGCTTGGGGGCACCTTGGGAGGACTCCTTGGGAGGTAATGAGACCAGAAATTCGTTGGGAATGAGTGGGGAGTCAAATGGATGAGAGGAGGGCTTGGTATTTATAGGGAAAGTGAGGGGACAAGGCATTAATGGCCAAGGGACACCTCACATGTGCTTTTCTCAAACCCATGTGCTCTCCCTTGTCATTTATCATGGAGTTAGGCCACATGGGGCCCCCAAAACAATAATTCATCACCCTTGGCCGGCCAACCCTCAAAAGATCTCATGACATCATCATGACACCGTTATGATGTCATTAAACATACCGAAACCCTAAAACTGTATTTTTTACTATTCACTGAAAATTCAACTTTCTCAGAAAAATCCCAAAATTTCACATTAACCAAATATCAATGATCTGATTTCAAAAATGAAATCCATTTTATAAAAATAATTTTCTAAATATTTTTAATTTAATTTTTAAATAAAAACACTATTCATCGAAAATTCATTTTTTCAGAAAAAACCCCAAAAATTACCATAACATAATATCGATGCTCTGAGTTCAAAAATAAAGTCATTTTTATAAAAATAATTTTCTAATTATTTTTAATTAAATTTTCAATTAAAAAAACTCTATTCACCCGGAAAAACTAATATTTGAATAATAATTAATGAAACCGTTATTTAACTTTTTTATTGAATCACATTACTTAATCAAGGTGCCTAGATTATTTTAAAACTTTCTTTAAGTGAGATTACTAATCCATTTGGTCATATTACTAATCCTAATCATAAAATCACTATTCATAATTTACTATTCATCAAAAATCAAGTTGATCTTATTAGACTCTAAATTTAGTACTGAACATAATTGCAGAAGACCATTTTTTGAAAATCATTACACATTTTTAATTATTTAGGGTTTACATAAACATATTTAAAATATCTTTTTTCTAAAATTCATCAAAAATATGCATACTATATTTATCCGGTCATTTCAAAATTCATAAACTTCATCATAAGAAGAAATCCCAATTTTTATTTAAAACAAGGATTACACAAGGTAGTTACGGTCTCGTTACATAACCCCTTATAATACCAGCATAGGACCTAAGAGTAAGGTGTGCTAGGGTGATAGAAGCTTGGGGCGGCTCAGTCAACATTGCCCGAGTAGTAATTTCTATCAGTTTGAACTTCTCACGAAGGCGATTCTGTTCCAGCTTCACATGATGAAGTTCGGCTTGGATTTGATCCAGAGCAAAGCCCAGTGGTGGTACCTCCTTCCCAAGCTCTGTTAGATGGGCTTCGATCGGTCCAAGACTACTAGGTGAGGCCATCGAATCTTCTTTCTATAATAATTAACCAAGATTACTTATATCAAAACATTTTGTTCACAGCGGTCATATTGACCGATGGTTATATAATAGTCAAAACCCACTGATCTCATTTTAATTATAATCATGTTTATCAAATAAAACGTTTTTGTTGAGTATAACAATGACACATAAAATTGGGAAACAAAATTTATTTAAAAAAATTTCGGGTCGTTACACCTACTATCCTATGATCACCTCATGAAACATATCACACAACCGGATCCCTATGTTTTCCATTAGCTATCCACTTCTAAAGTCTCAAATCCTATTTTCCCACTGCTCACACCAGACATTGGAACTTACTTAGTGATAAAGTTCTCAACTATCAAGGAACACTCAAGAACCCTAGTATAGTTAGGAACACATGAAGGTATCACACTAGAATAGATTTATCTTTGTAGTCCTTTCTCGAATTTCCAATCCCAATAGAAATGATCATGTACCATAACCATCGAGTAATTCTAGAAGTTGGTGAACCTCGATGAATACTAATCCATAGTCATAAATTCCCTACTAAAGACATAATAGATTCTAGACATACACATCATATCACATAGCTAAGGAAAATGCCTCTTTGAAAAGGATGTCAACCTCTATCCATGAAAGTGTCACCTCATCATATGATAATGACACCAGTCCCAACCATCTCCCTATGGCCCTATAAAAAGAATCTCTACCAGGACCGCCATGTGGTCTGTTGGTGTTCTAACAAGGCTAAATACTCATGTAACCACCTTGATCAAATCCTCAGTTAACTGAGGGTCTGGATCACCCCAAAGTCCAAGGGGTTTCTAACACTGAAAATCATGAAGTTTTATCCACATAAAACCCTCATATTCTAGTAACACTAGCACAATATATAGTTCTACAAGTGGAGGTAAGGCTAGAAACCCACCCAGAGGTACCACCTCCTAAATATGTCCATGTATTGAAGCCCTTCCACTAAGAGGATTATCTGTGAAATTCTTCAACTGAATCCTAGCTGGTAATCATTGAGGAGGAATCCTTAAATAGACAATATGTACCATTGTTATTGATAATATATGGGGAGATTTCTTAATAAGGGAATGGAAACCACAATCCATTCCTAGATGATGCATGTACCAATGTTTTCACTACAACTAGTGCTGATATGTATCAATTCAACAAGTTGTTTATCAATGTCTAGATGAATTGTTACATCGGTCGCTACACCAACAAAGGAGTACCTAACCTCAAATCTAACCTTGAAACACTTTATACTATCTCTAGAAAACCCAAAACAATCTCACTACTATTAAAACTACAAACTATGGTTCAAGGGTGAACTTACTTTGATACTACTTTTTCAGGACTCATACCATTGAGGCCTACTTTCCTAGAGGTATGCTGAGTGTGACTACCCTAGCCCCACCTATAATAGTTTAGGTGATAGTGACCAGTGTTGAGTAATCATAAAAATCACTTTGGATGACATTTCCTAAGGTACCCATACATACCCACACATCTCCAAACCATATATTTTTAAAAATAAAGTATAAATTATACCAATTCATGCATAAATATAAGACCAAAAATTAGAGTATGATTAATAAAATCAAAAATCATAAGGGGCTAGATACAATCCCACCAAAACTGTAAAGAAGTCCAAACATCTAGGATTACAGTCAAATGTGACTGCTAGTATGATCCACATTCTGTTTAACTTAATCTAAGATCTTTCTTCTCATTTTACACCAAGAACCCCATCAAACGGTCGGTCATCTACATAAGACACAACATGTATGGGTAGATCCCAAGTAGGGGTGATTATAACAATATCCAGTCAGAATCCCAGAAATAACCAATCATTAGCATCAATATATTAGTCATCTCATCACAGGGGTATGTCAATTAGAATATATGACACAAAAAAACATCCAGATATACTCATGATAAAAAAAAGGTCATAATGAAATGATTGGACCAAATTTTCTATCATAGATTATGATTTCAAGTTAATAGAAACACTTTCTAGGGAGAACCCACCTTGAGATTCAGATTGCACTAATGGAGTCCATTTGAGATATCGTAATCATCAGATCTCGCCATAAGAAATTATATACTGGAATGTAGAATATATTGATACATGGATGGGGGATCACACCTGATTTTATGATGTATACTGAAAAATAAATTTGGAATAACCCACTATGTAGGTGATTGAATCTCAAGTAATGTTGGTTATGAAAATTATGATATCCATACTTAGGTCAGAAGATGATTTTGGATTACACCTTCGGTCTCGTAGAGGGATTTTGGTAACTCTATCTGAGACTAATATTTATAGGGGATTGAAATCCTATACTCATGATGTAATTACACACTATACCCTCATAGGAATGGACCAAATGAACACCCCCTAAGGAAGATTTAACTCAATAAATAGAATTGGGGTTTGAGGTCATCCTAGAGGATGTACACTATGGGTACTTGAGGGTATATGGTGTGTCTTGCCTCCCCAGGGTCTACCTGTGTCCTTCCATTTCACACGCCATGTACCTCTATATACACAGAATGTCCCTAGAGGATAAATGGTGTGTAGAGGTCCACCATCTCATGATCATCCACACCTAATCATTCCCATGTACTTTAGGATATTCCCATGTACCCCTAGGTTACACATCGAGTTTCCAACATCGGGTCACATAGTGTGTGACATGTGTCACAGAATGTGTGATCCTTAATTGTATATGGAAACCCAAACACCATATATGGGGTTACAAGGTGTATGTTATTTGTATTACATGCAGTAAAATGTGAAATTTTTCAGATCATGTATGTCTTAATCCATTTTATAATTCTACCACTATGGCTCAGGATTTCCACCACCAATCTCATCAGTAAGAATATATCAAGGATAAAAAAAATTCCATAATCTTCTATGACTATATTCTGTCTTCTCTTTTTCCTACAAAACATAACCTGTATTACCAATCATTCTCTACTAGTCAAACCATTCATGAAGGACATCGACCCACTCATAATCCATCATCATTTACATCATATCTTGATTCTATCACTGAATCATGAACCCAAACTATGATATCAATTTTTTTTCCTAAAATTTTGTTCACAAATATTGATTACTAGATAATTGTCGAACCATTGACCAAAAAAACCTTGGCGTTGAATGCATGAAGATTGAGGAGATAAAAAATACGTACAAAACAAGATTAAGAATGAACCTTGGACATTTTTTGGATTATCCTTGACTCATTTATATTTAAATGAATAACAAACAAACCAATAATAAATAATAAGAATAATTAATCAAACCTCATAAATAAACATGAAATTGCAACATGATCGGTCTACAAATCAATTTGTTGGTTGATTTGATTTAGGTTAATATTGGGTTAATTAATGGGGTATGTAAATCATGTAAATTTTAAAAAACATACCTTAGGTTGGATCAATCTCTAAAAAATAATAGTCGCACATCAATATCATTCGTGATATCCACAACCATCATTGATGAAATGATCCTTGATCATGATCTCAATCTGCTTTCATTGGCTAATCTATCCTCTAATTTCTCCTCTCACAATATCTATGTTATGTGGCTAACCCTGCGATTTGGTTATAATCATATATTTTTAGAGGATTCTAGGTCATTCATTCAAAATAATATAAAATAAATTAATTAATTTACATATTTTATTATTCTTGTCTATGATATACTTTTTAACAAATTCACTATACCAACAAATTTTATGTCATGCCTAATAAAAATCCTTTATTTTGGACTAAACGATGATATCATATTTTCTATCTGAGACTCTATTTTGGAGTTATTCAATTTTTTTAAGAAAAATACATGTGTCTGATATTAATATATTTAATATTTTTATAAAGTCAATATTGGGCTCACTGTGCCTCAGAATATCATACCATCTCAATTCTTTGCTCTAAAAATATTACCAGATGTATTCTAAATAATTACATAAAAAAATATTGACTAATAAATTGAATTCATGTTTCAAAATATATCGATGCACCAAGGGAAAAACTCACCAACTAATGGGTGATAGGTTTCCTTTTCTTCCTCAAGATCCCCACTCACTCTGTCAAAAGGACTTTCTCACCATTGAAGGAGAACCTCTTCCCCGTAGCCTATAAGAAAATAAATATCATACAGAGATAGTCTATATATGTATGTATTTTAGATAAAAAAATCCATACCCAATATTACATCCTAATGTTTCATCATAATGACTAAGAGGTCCAACGGGAAACTCTCTCTAGTGATCGCTAACTCACACTACTAGAAGAGAATATATAGATCGTACCTTGAATTGTCTCATGAGTATTCTAGTAATATCCCTTCATATCCTACAATTTATCATTCAATTTACTTCTATCCCTCTATTCCTAGAATGGGCCACATAATGGAGTTGGTTGAAGTAGGTCAATGCATCATCCTCTACCTGTTTCTCAACCTTATCGAGCCCTTCCTGCCCCTCTCTCAAAATCACCACTCACGGGTCCACCCTAACAATTTCTAGGAGATCCATGATCATGATGATTTATCCTTAGTGGATGTCTATCTACTATCATTCTACTATCATTACACTATAAGTTTCATATCAAATTTGTAAATTATGAGTTATGTGACCACACCAATTACAAGAATAGCATCAACCATTACCTGGTTGACTGGACCCTATGTGTGATCCTTACACTACAAATCCCCACATATGAGTCTAAGAATGAGTATGAATCTTATGTCAAGACCCTTATTGTTGATTCCTTATTGATTATAAAAATGAATCATATATATGATATCATCTTCCTACTATAGTGTCATGTCTCCCTTCTTCAATGAATCTATATATCACCAAGGCATGTTACATCACTCCAGTATAGGATGGAATCCATAAGGAGACCGCACAAGCTTGGATGTCCCTGTGGAATACCTTATCAAAATTCCATTCCCAAAATTATCCATCTATCACTATATCAATTGAGTGGTGTGGGAGGTCAGTAAACCTCTAATTATATTCAATGAATATGAGATCGCCCAGGTGCATCTTAACTATATCTTAAATCTGCATAGAATGCAAGATCTATGGATAAAACTAGTCATTGAAAAACTAGTAAAAGTATCTATATGAGAACATCATCTCATCCTTTTTCTGAGATCATTCCCCATTAGTTTCATTCTACTCTATGAATAAGGAATTTTATGAGCGCAACTATATTATCTACTATGGTCCATACAATCTAAAAACCTCAAACCACCAACTCTATTCAATCCTTCGCTACATGAGGGTATAGATATATATGAAACCCAAGTGGTATCTATCACTGGAACTCACCGAACAAGCTAATAGTATGTGAATCTTCATCCCATCCTAATGGAGATATTAGATGATCATCTACGAAAAACAATGGAGGTATATCCACACGATGTCCATTGGGTGGAAGCACTGCTCCATGACTACTTGGAGGGAACAACTCTAGAATAAGTCCCTAATCTAGGCCCTCATCACTCAATTGGTAATAATAATGACCCTATCTTGGGATCCTCTATAGCTATCAATATAAAGGAATCCTAAAAATTTACAAGACTTGCCACAATTAGAACAAAATATAAAAGGAGATGACTTGAGAAGGACTTATAAGTAAAAAAGCTCAATTATATATGATACATGTACCATTTTTTCCCTAAAACTAGAGCATTAATATATCAAGTTTAAAATATAGTATTCAAAGTCTTGGTGTACAAATACATTGTCCATTGCACTATCACTAGGTCCTTTGACCTGAGATTTGAACTTGATACACTTCAGCATTATTTACCTATGTTTCAAAACCAATCACCAAGACATAAATAAATCCAAAAAACCATCCATTGGAAAAACGTCCTTTGATGCAACCCACAAGAGCTCTTCCCAGGATAAGAGTAAAGAGTGAGTGGCACCCCAAGTCTACCTCCAATAGGCTAGGGGTGGGAGATAAGCACTATGTAGTCTTGTCACTAAAATATGTGGCATTTCCATAATGTACATGTACACATGCATGAACACATTTCTATGAAAACATATAATGATATAATAAAAAGAAACCTCTATAGAGTAAATTATTCATGTTCTAACCTATGGGAAATATATCAAATTACATAATGGTAATGAAAAATTATAAAGGAAAAAAATACACCCCGAAACATGAAGGAATGAGAGATTCCAACCTGAAAACAACTAGAAAATAGAAATATTTAAGAGATCTTGGATAAAAATCATTGATAATGAAAAAAAAACATTTTTAGCACCTATAGGTAATGATATACTATAATGATTCCTTGTCTACCTAAGTCACAATAAATTTTTTTATTATCTGCATGAGACATGACATGTGCAGGAAAGTCTCATACAAGGGTGAGTATAAATATACTCAGTATGATGACTAAAAACCCAATATACAAGAAACAGAATAACATAGTTATCTCAACCCATAGTTAAAGAGGGAAGATAAACTAAGCATCATATATGATCATATTGAAACCTTGTTAAAAAAAGTGGAATATTAATCTCCACAACCATCTGAGAATAATGTGTCATCCTACATCTCCACCAAAGATAACTTTCCTGATGAAAAGAACCTTGAACAACCTCACAAGAACCAGAGTCACGTGATCTCTCATTAACATTGTGTTTCAAAATCTAGGGAGTACTAAATCATATGGAGTACTTGATCCCTATAGGATCTTAATAGTGGGGGAGTAACACTCAATATATTGAGGACTTGCAACCCATATAGTGTGGGTAGTACTTAATCTACCTATATATCAGATATAGTGGAACTAATTACCTTGTGAGTTATGGGATCATCAACATTGGAATCTATCCAATGATCAAATCTGATCACTTCCATCAACCACGTTTCATAGGAAGAAGTGACCCCCTCGTATCTCCTAGCATAATATCTTTGATTCCAAAAAAAGGCCACCATTGTGTCCTATGTGTAATTCGATGTAGGGTGGGATACTCGTGACCCCAATTATGAGTCCTAGAAAATGATATATTCAAGGTAGATGGCTCTAGGAATATTATTTTTATTGAGTAACGTGGTATGTGGACTCACCTGTGGATTTGTTCATATTATTCCTTAGAAACGGCTCAACTAGCCATGTTCATCCACAAGGCATGTCGTTATTGGGACACAACATGTCTGGTCAGCCATGTTTCAGGAAATATACTCTATGCACATGGTTTGTCCACCTGGGTGGTTTCATGTGGAGTTTGGGACCATCCACATAGTGTTTGATATTTAACATGGGATAAAACCCATGTTGGTGTTATATCTATAATACATTGCATGTATTCTTTTAAAATACATGTCGTGTAGATCTTAATTTAACACTAGATGTAGTTTCTTCCTCGATTCTCACCCAAAAAATTGAATCCACTATGAGTATCACCATTGAATTTCACAATATTTCGAAATTAAAGGGAAATGCATGTGATCATAAATTTTGATCCTCTGGTAGTCATAAATCTAGTTTTTAGTAAACCAATGTTTATTTTCCACGCCTCCTATCACCGAAACTAGGGTCCAATACCTAAAACCACATCTTCAACCCACTATTTTCTATTGATAAATCTAAAAAACATTCATCAAAATCTCATTTGTCCATCCATCATGAATCTAGAGGTTTGATCATGATATAAGTGGTATATAAGTTTCAAATCACTGTCCCAGTGATCAAATGATGAAGAACATGTAGAACTGATATGAGAGAGGCACAATAGAAATGTTATATTATCTTTGGTCATTGAAAACCTAGACAACGATTATAATCACATAAAATATAAGTTTTCTAAAAAATGGTTGTGAAAAAAAATAGTTGGTTAGGTTTAAGAACTCCATCTAAATTCATCGTTCATGTGAAAAAAATAAATTAATTAAATAGATATTTAATCCATGATCAACCAAAAAGGGAAAAATTAAAAAAAAATAATGATCCCTACGTTGAGAATGGATCCATCAGAGGTGAAGAAAACATTCACTAGTGATTTCATTGAATATTCTACTGTATTCTACATTCATCCCATGAATCACCACGATCATTCATTGCCAATCCACAATCCTGAGTTCATCAATGCCAACAGTGGCTCTCCATTACTCCTAACTAGTATCCCACATTTATGCAGTAAACACTATGGATTTTCCATAATAAAATATTAATATAGGATAAGGGTAAGTTTTGGAAATAAAATAAATTAATTATTTACTCTATTTATCACACACACCAAAGAATACCTTCCACAGAACATCTGACACTGACCAGGCTTATGTCATTTATAGGGAAAACCCCATGTTTTGGAAACAAACACAGTCTCAGATTTTACATACGAGGTTCCAAACAATGTTAAACCCATTAATTTTGAATATATTCAGGTGTGTGATTTAATATATATACATATATATATATATATAATATTTTTAATATATTAAATTTTGGGTCATGCACCGCCCCAAAAAAACTATTCCTACTCTAAGGAAATATCCATAGATACAGAAAATAAATATTCAAAGGGTCAAATTATTAAAACTGAAGTTATTGAAAGTAAAAATATACTGAAAAACAAAATCCTAATGAATTATGAAAATTTAGATCCAAAATTAATTATCTCTCTCTCTTCCTCTCTGTTTTATTTAAAAAAATTCTAAGGATACCCCTCCTTCCACCTAGGCCTCACAGTCTAGGAAAAAAGACATTGTGAATTTCAAATATCTCATGCTCCATGGATCTCTTAGTTCTCAAGATTGAATTTTATTCTAAATATTCTTCAGATGATGAAATTGTATTCAACTTGTGAATGTAGTATCTCATATTCCTCAGGGAAATTATAAATAGTATGTCTCGTGGATTAAAATCAGCATTAAAATTTGAGGCCTCATTCTAATATGGTAATGAGTTTTTAACATAGCCAATGAAAGTGAACTATAGTGTAGGATATAGCATGGTGAATCCATATTTCTTTTTTGAACCATAGGTGAAACCATGTAATGAACTTTGGAGTGTTTCCTTGTGATCTTCTCTTAGCATAAGGGGTACTACCTCTGTAGTGTGGTGGAATTTTTATGGTCATTTTTCCTTCACTATGGTTTTTACCATAACCATATAGGAATTTGTATTCCTATTTCAACATCGGAATATCTATGTAATCCATTTTTCCTCCTTCTATGATATAGTTAATTCAATAAATTCTTACTGGATATACCAATTTTATATTTACAAAGCATCATTACATGACCCCAATGCAGCTTTATCCATAGTATCTAACATGGTGTGGTGGTAAAGATGCTATTTTTCTGAAAATACAATAGTCTTTTGTATGAAATTATATTGTTTTCAATGTCAATTTTTCCTAAATATACCCTTGTGAGTCATGGATTTTACCCCTCTTGTTTTTGGGTTCCTCATGGTGTTTTTTTAGTAGTTCCATGGGTGTATTGGAGAAATACCACATCATGGTGAGATTTCTTTTGGATCAACATTCCAATGTTCTCCACATCATCTACAGTATTAAAATCATTAAGAAAACTCTTCATAATACCATGAATTAATCAATAAAAATTTACTACAACTGCAAAAAACAGTATAAAAACACATATCAAATTAACATATCAAATTCCAGCGCACTTAATTATTTTTCTCATCCTTGAGAAAAATATCAACATTTAATTAAAAAGGTTCTAAACCTTAACAAGGTACACATTATAATAATAATTTTCATAAATAAAAAGTTATAACTACTGATTATTATAATGAAAAAACATACCTAATAAATAATTACAAAATACTTCCTCATTTATCACTCATAATTAAAAATATCTTTCCATTTTTCACATTCTAGTTTCAATATAATATAAACATCCATACCATTTATTATTTATCTCCACAAAAATCATTTTCCCCAATCACTCAAGAACATTATAAATTGTGTTTTTCTCAATCTAACGTAGTGTGTACTCTATCCCTACACACGCAATCAATTTACATATCCACTTATAGATCAAACTAAAAAATCATGAGGAATTTTTATTAATGGTTATAATATATCTTAGGATAAATGATCGTGGATAATTATGAAAAAAAATTAAATATTGAAAATGTGGGATAAATTATTTAAAGTACAAATCATAATAATCAATAAATATTAATGAAATTAATACTTCATCTACCACTTCCCTTTTCAAATACAGAATTCCCATCACCTCTACATATTCTAAATAGGGTCCACAAAATAGTATGTCAAATATTTATAAATTCCACTTTTCTCCCAAAAAAAATTCCTTTTTAAATTTTTTTCAATGGAATCTATACAAGAAAATGGTTTTGGACCCTTGTAAATAAAACCCACTAGTACTTATATTCCAACTATCAATCTTCCATTGAAACTAATTGTAATAGTTATTACAAAAATAGTAAAGGTGTGTCTAGTGAATGGTCCTCCCATGGTATCACACTCTCTCACTTTTTCTTTATTTTATTTTTTAATAATATGTGGAGGATAAATTATATATATAATCTCCAAAAGTTTTTAACCATTTCCCTAAATAACTAATACATTTCCCTAACACTCATTCATGGCACCCTCACCCAATAGTTCCATGAAAGAACTAACTCTATCTTTAGAATCAAATGAAAATCCTTGTAATGATACTCAAAGAATAATGTTAAAAAGGAATACTAGTCTTATAATGTGGATTCATATAAATTTATACCATGGTTTATAGAGGTTTCACAATGATTGGGTGTAGGGTAGGTCTTAAGGTCCAATGGGTTCAAATTGATCAATTTATGGCCCCAATAAGTTTAATGGGACTTAAAAAATCACACTTCAGTGTGACTATCAAGAAAGTTAAAGTATTTGGTGACACCCTAAGTTTACTCAAGAAATATGTTAAATGAAATAATGAGAAAAAATTGTCTTAGAACCTTCTCAATAATGGTAATCATAAGAAATAGATAATCAATTCAGGGCATGAACCCTAATGATTAGTCTAAGAAGATTAATCATTAAGGAATAAACATCAAGAATAGGAACCATATTGGTATTCATTTTTAATAAACTCTAAATTCAGTTAATAAATTACATTTACTAATTTTCACTTATTCCTTTAACATTTAATAGAAAGAATATAAAATTTCAAAACATGTCAAATTAGTTCACCTAAGTATCAAGGTCTCCAATATCAAAGTGGACCTAAAATGATATAATTGACATATGAAGTTCCCAAAATATTCTAATAAAATTTAAAAATATACCACCCCCACCACACACATTCACACTTACTAGAAAATGGCACCCACACAATTTTGGATAAAGAGAAGGAAATCATGAAATAAAAATTAGTGAAAATATGTAATCCTAATGAGTGAAATGGATAATTGAACTCCCTAAAAAAATCAACATGGACCAGAAGAGTGTTTTATAAGAAGACATAAAATTATGTAAGTATCCAAAATTGAAAAAAAAAATTAGTGCAAAAATTTATTATGGAAATAGAAAAATGAAATCCAATAATGAATTGTATCAAAGAAACAAAACATTTAAATCCCCTTGTCAAAAAAGAAATAGTAGATGAAACTAACTATTCCAAGAGAAAGATAAACCAAAAAGAAAAAGAACAAGGTATAATGGATCCTATAAAACTTATGGATCATCTTCAGAGTTTTTAACAGCCACAAAAATTAGATGTCCTAGTGGAGGATCATATTTCATCAATATAATGGTATGTACGCCAGGTTTAAGTAATGGAGGTGGGAAATGGTGAGGGGCACTATAAAAACACATTTTTCGTTGTTTTATCCTTTAACTATTTATATATATATATGGGTTTTTTAATGGATTTGGAAATGTTTTTTAAGAGACATAGGACCCTATAATTAATATTTTAAGAATTTTAATTTACATTAAATCATGAATGTGTATATTTTTTGAATAAATGGTTTCATATTGGTTGATACCTTATATGAAAAATTCAAGACCACAATAATTTCTAGAATGTGGGATTTACCATAGGTATGACTTATGGTTGGTTAGAATTGTATGTTCTATGGAATGAAGATATTGGAAGGTGCATTAAATAAATTAAATGATTAATGTTTTTATTTTATTTAATAACCAAAAACTCATCTACCTTATGAAATATTTATAGGTTTATCCACATAACCCTAAGATATTATAACATAGGGAGTTGGAAACCCATTAGCATTAACAAACTCAACAACATGAACTGATATTGAATGATCGAAGGATTCCTGAGAAGAATGAGGAATAAGGTGGGATATTCATCTCCATCACTAGTGAACATGTTCATCGCCAATGATTTATCCATTCATGAGGTCGGTCTTGTTATTTTTTAGATTTCTTCCCTTTTGAACAGGTTTTTGAGCATGGATTGCAAATTTTCTTTAACTCTATGATTTCCATTCATAGTGAAATACTAGAAATTATTTAGTGACATTTAACCTAATTATCTATATTTTTATCTCTCATAATTAACCCCCACCATTTTTTCTGTAATTTTTTATCATTTCCCAGGATCACATCTACCAATGATAATATTATTTCAATATTATGCCTTTTTCCCATCATCGTTCTTCTTTTTATTCATTGTTGACTGATGGGGTCAATGATTTGTCATTTATGGGCTGGTTAAATCATGATAGAACTCATCGAATCGATATGGATGCATGAAATACTAAGGTATCCATGGTTTTTGGAATGATTAAGGTGGATTTGTAGAACATGAGTATTGGATTCATTGTTTGAGACCTCGAATGATTTGGGAGCTCTGAAAGATATTGGTCAAGAAATCTGATTACCCTTTTCTAGCCATCAAATGATGATAATAATTTATTGAGGATCTTCCCATATTATTTAAATATATTTAGGATGTTAAAACGGTGAGAATGGCAGTATAAATGGATGATTTTGAGAACACAAGAAGATCAAGAGATGAAACATCATTGTCTTTGAAAATCATGATTTCATGTCATGTACTCTAGAAGAAAACACATCGTATTCCTTATAATATCATGAAGGATAGGTTTTTTCTAGAGTTAAGTATCACACACCATGTATCTCAGCACACACACTATTTCAAGCTTCTCAGGTAGTTGAGCCATGTGCTGAGAGCACACACCTAGGAGCTCTGGTTAATAGACATGTTGCATCCCCTTGTGAACACACCATATATAGGTACATGGATGGTTGAGCTATGTTTGGGTATGTACATTCCCAAACCATTGGTTGATGTTACACACCATGTGCCTTTATGTACACATCGTGTACTTTTTTGAGAAACATATACCCCATATATCTTTTTCTTCAAGACTCATATTTGGGACCATGAGTAACCTATCCAAAGTAGTCATCCATGCACGACATGATGGTATCATTTTTTTCATAAAATAAATGATTTGAGGTTTCAAGAATGATATTATTCTTCCAAAAATTCTTGTCTAATGTAAATAACCATGTTTGATCATCAGAGTGATGATGGGTTTGGTGTTCCCCTACCACACCAGGCCATGAGAGTCCCCCATACTCTTTATAAAGTTATATTAGGTTCTCCCCTACACTATAGAGGGTTTAGGTCCTATATTTATATAGTGTTACGCCCCTATAATCAAACTCTAGTGGGTATTGGTCCATCTACTCTAGATAGTTATCCCTCAGATATGGAGTGCAATTGCAAGGAGTGGGTCCAACAATCTGATTCTAGTTAGGTTGTGTGTAGTGCTTCAAATTTAATATGGGGAATTTGGAGTTTCAATAAGACTCATCGTCATCCTTATATGGCTATGGATATTAATAATTTTATCCTTTTATGGCTATATTTTCAATATGGTCATGTGGGGTGTTTGGTTTATTTTACCTCTATGGTTATGGTACGATCTCACTATTTTATTTTACTGCTTCCCTCTTGTTTTTTAGGGAGTCCTATATATTATGTTTTTACTCATTCCTATATGGGATATGCCTATACTTCTTATGTTTTATGTATATGACAAGAATATAGATGGTGAATTTAGTGGACATGGTATCAGTGGGGCATAGTAGTTCTTATATGATGTGTCCATGTTTGGTGGTCAGTATAATATATTATGAGTCAAGATCTCTTCATTTTAACCCTTTGTTCATATTTTTCTAGGTGGGGAACTCCTTTCAGTTTGGGCATGTATTTTTCCTCCTTTTACCTTTTATATCACCTTTATACACTTTGATATTTTCCTATATATTCTTGTATGAATTTTTTACACTCTATATTTTCTAATTTTATTTCTATTTATGCACTATTTCATGGAGATGTGTTTGTACATGTGTATAGGTATATTAGTTGAGGTCTACCTATTTTAGTGATATGCCTACTTAGAATTTTTCTCCCATTCATGGCCAATTGGTGGTAGTCTTAGGGTGTCACTCTCACCTTACGGTTGGCCCAATCGGGGGCCCATTGGGTCATGTTTTGATAGATAGGTGTAAAAGGAGGTTTTTATAAGGGTTGGTGTTTGGATATGTACATGTTGTGAGGATTGGTTTGCGAACTTATGAAAATGATGCCAGATGTTATTGAGCTTGTCTCTCAGGCTAGGGAACTCAGTGATGGTGTGATGGCCAATGTATCCATACACGAGGACTCTAACTATCTTCTTTTTAACTCAAAAAATTGTGACACCATTAGGGAATAAAATATTACATACATCATATTGTATTGGGTATTTTACATTAATATCCATCTTCAGTCATCCCCCTGGATATTCTCATTTAACCATGGTATATATTATTAAATTTCAAGATACCTCTGCAATGACAACCAACTTAGATACCAATAAAAGGTCATGACAATGTTCAATTGAGTGCCTAGACATCATTGTTTGGAAATATTCTTGATGTGTTCCCACCAAGGGATCATATATTAGTGATTACACCCAATGGGTGGCCAATGGATCCACCCCCAGTGGTTTAGGTAGATGATCAACTACATGTTGGGCATTAAATATCCCTAACTAGGGAGGATGATGAGGAAAGTAGCCTTTTGGAATTATGAATATTCTAGTGACAGAGACTTCCCTAGTTTTATGGAGAAAGGGGCCTTAAATTAGTGAAGGATGGGATTGGGGTAGTGATCCATGTCTTCTAACTTGTATGACCCCCCCCCAATCATATGGTTATGCTTGCAACCAGTCTTCTTCATGAAGAAGCATGGTTCTTATAAGGTTTATCCACATGTATATATGATGAGATGTTTCTCTAATGGATAGACTTTCTATAGTTGTCCAATGATCAGTATTATCCTTTGATCGTGCACTTTGTGTGGATTTGAGATCTTCTTGATCTATAATTAGGTGATATATCTGTGTTGAGTATCCTTAAGGATTACTGACCTCATGTGATACTCTCTCTCAATATGGTGTTATATGGATACTTCTAGGAATATAATTTTGAGTAGAACCTTAAAAAGTACATTTGATAAAGCATTGTCTCCTTTGGAATTCAAACTTATTCTGAAGTATCAAAGAAGGTCCCAGTGACATAAAACATTCTAGAAGATGGAGGTCAGGAATATTGAGTTGAAATTGGACATCATGGGGTTGATTCATCTTCAATGGCATGTAGGTATCTGTCATTAGGGTCTTAGAATAAGAGGAATATGCATTATCAAACTCAGAAATGTGGATATACAGAACAGTGTTCATGTAGTGGGTCAGTCATTTATGATATTGAAGATACTAGGTTTGTAATGGGTAAGGTCACATGGCTCATGATTACCCAACCCAGTATTCTACATATAGTGGATAGATAATTGATGTACCTCCACAATAGAGGTACCATCATGATCAAGGATCTTCTAGGTATGTTCAGGGAGGCCCCCTGGGAGATGATGCTAATATAAAAGAATGAGGATCTATAAAGGGTGGAGATGGAGGTGGAAGATGAAGTTATGACCTACTTCTTACTCTACCACTAGGTTTCGCATGCCAAGCTCAGAGGTATTTTGGTCAAGGATGTGGACGACTACATGATATGGAACTATATGACCAGGCTGCTCATAAGATTATTCAAGGGAAAATATTTATCTTCACTAATTTATATCTAGTACTTGTAGACACTGGTGTAAGTTATTAAACTATCTTCATATATCTTATTCAAGTGAATGATATTCATGTAGAGCCTCTCCCCAATCAGTCTTGGATAATGGTTCCTATAGGGAGTGACTCTTCTCTATCATTCATCTGTTTATGGTGTGAGTTGTTGCTCATTGGAGAGAGTTTATCATGGGTCGTCATGATCATTGTTATGAAACCATATGATTTCATTGTAGGTATGATTTAATTATTCATGGTGCTTTCCAATATTGGTTATCATAAAAGGAGAGTTATATTCCTACATGTAGATGGGATGAGATTCTCCATCATGTGTGAGAGGGATATTATGGATGAGAAAGTAAGGAACCTGAGAAGGAATCTTCAACATAATACTCATTGGATAATGAGTTTTCCCATGGTAAAATAGTCACATTAGGAATATAGCTACAAGAAGTGGTTGAGGACTATATGGATGTTTTTTATAAAGATGTTATTGAAATACCTATAATGATATATACTGAATTCTACATCAACTTACACCCTATGACTGCACTGATATCTCATGTGGACTATGAGATTGCGACTACTAAGTTCCAAGATCTAAGGGTTCAGTTGGAATACCATAAAGATAATGGTTTTATTAGACCTAGTGTTTCCCCATGGTGGATCTATGGTTATTCCTAAAAAAAGTTAGATGGGATCTTATGGTATTACATTTATTACTCTCACCTGAATTAGATAATACTAAAGAAAACGTACAACTTGATAAGGATCGTTGACCTCTTCAATCAGTTGATATCCATGAGATGGTTCTCAAAGATTTATCTCAAGACTGAATACCATAATTTTTGGGTTTACCGGGATGATATTATAAAGAATAAATTATAATGACACTATAGGAATTATGAGTTCCTGGTGATTCTTTTTAGTGTGACTAATTCCCATGTGCTGTTCATATTACATATAAACTAGATCTTCCATCCATAATTGGACTAATTCATGGTTACATTTATTAATGAATGTCTCATATACTCTATGTTGGAGGAGTAGTTTATAGGTAATTTGAGTATGGTCTTATGATTACATTGGGATCACCAAATTATGTAGTAATCTCTCAAAGATTTTGTTTTAGATTTTAGAGGTTTACACCAAGGATCAAATAAATCTAGAAAATAAGGCTACTCACACCACAAATAAGGACTATTACACACTAAAGTCTATAGAACACAAACCTAACGAGTAGAGGAACACCCAATGAGTGAACCCACCAACAATATCAAATTTAATTCCAAGAAGAAAATACATTGGGAGTATAGGATCCCCTCAATAATAAAATTGATGATGGACCTAAGCTAAAACTTCCACCTAAGTACCCAAGTCTTACTATGTGCTGCATTTCCCTAATAATTTAAAAAGGTTCTTTTATAATCAGTTTCAAATAACAATTTTATTTTATCAAACCTTCTTTAAAAACTCATTTTATATCCCATTTCACAATTCTTTGAAAACACCATTTTCCATAACCAAAAACCAATGGAAAAATATATTTTATCACAAATCAATTTATGCACAAAAAAATCATCCAAATTTATTTATAAATAAATTTAAATAATTAGAGGAATCACAATTCATTTAACAAAGGATTGAGATGAAACCACCTACCTCAAACTTGTGTCACACACACCTGCAATGGGATCCACCAACACATGGAAGAATGTAAAGATAAAAATGAAGACACTAAGATTGATTCCCACATTTTAGAATTATATTTGACAAATAAAATAGATGGAGAAGTGGGTAGATCACAATATACTTCAAAGAACATACACCCGCCACACCGAAACCAACAAAGGATTGAACCTCTGAAGAAGATCTCCAAATAGGTCTAGAAAAATAAAAAAACGTCACCAAAGGGTTGAAGTATCCAAAATGTAGTGTAAAACTATTTTCATGACCAATGGAAATGAATAACCAAAAGGGTATCTTACTGGGGATAAGTGATGCAACAACTAAAGATATAAAATTTTGAATGGAGGTACTCGGAATGGGTAGAGACCAACCAAATCACACCTAGAAACACCTAGGGTTTGAGAAAGATGAGCTTTATGAAAAATAAGAAAACATTTAGGTTTTCACCGTTATATAAACTATTGGGATGAACTTTTTATGACATAAACACCTATTTTACAATGTGAATATCCAAAAACTCATATACATCAAAACACACATCACCTCAAGTTAAATTTACCCCCCATCAATTTTTTAAGCCATAAAGGTGAATCTTATAGGGTAAAAGGAATTTACAACATAAAAAGGGTTTTATCTCTTAAAATATTATTATGCAGTAATCTATTGTGCGGTCATTTCCCAAGGAAGGAGTTATCTTGTAAGTTAGAACATACGATGTAAAAGTGTCTAGGAAGCAGTAGAAACCCATCATTCTATAAAAAAACTCCACAAAAACAACTCTCATCCCTCCAAACCCTATATCACTCTCTTAATAATTGATATATAAATTCTTAAAATCTATGATGTTACAATATCTCCACTATACGACTTTTCATCCATAAGAAATCAGGTGGATGAAGGGTTATCTAGAAAGAGATATGTCCCCTAGAACCTCACTAATGATTTGTGCACCCAAGTCTTGTGATAATTTGATCCATGTCACCCACACTTTGACCAATGGGAGAGACTTCCCATGCAATAATTTCACTTGAGAATCAAAGAACTCTACTGGATACTCTAAAACTAAAACATGTAGCTCCAACTTGATCTATTACTAACTCAAAACATTAGATGGATCGGGATGGTACTTACTAAGCTAAGATGTGTATAAAACATAATGGATACCTATCAATTAATCCGGTAATACAAACCAATATACAACCTACACAGTCTACTTATTGACCAAAAATGATCCAATGTATCTTAGAGCTAACTTTTCCAATTTCCAAAGATGATAGTTACCCAACTAAGGAGAAAAAATCAAGAAAATTCAATCATAATTATAAAACTCTAAATGAGGCATTAATGATCCACATAAGAAATTTTCCGAATATGATTTGTAATCATATGTCCACATATATCCTGAATTTTCACTAGAATCACCTAAACAATATTCAATCCCATAATAGAGGCCTCACCCACATCTTACTAACAAAGATTTGATCTATATGTGAGACCATACAAAGCCTTGAATGGATCCATTATAATCAAATATTGATGATTTTTGTTATACCCAAAATAAACTAGTCCCATATTTTTATCCCTCTATCCCTAGAAATCAAAGATATTGGTATGCAGCATATCTTCTATGATTTGAATAGTATGCTTTGTCTGACCATCCATATATGGATGGTAAGTTGTACTCAATCAAAATAGTGTCCCCATTACCTCTTGGAGACTCTTCCATACTGGAAGGTGAACATAGATCCCTATCCAAAAAAAAATATATAGAACACCATGTAACCTCAAAAATCTCATGCACATATAGGTTACCCTTATCTTCAAACTTAGTATTTTCCCTAATCAGAATAAAATGGGATAATTATTTAAACTGATCAATCACCACCCAGATAGATTTCATCCCTTAGTGGTTCTATGGTAATAAAACAATAAATTCCATAGACACTTATTCCCATTTCTAAACTGACATAAGATGAGTCTGGAAGAAGAAAAAAATGTTTTATGTTTTATATCTTAATCTTCTAGTAGGTGAAATAGTGGGACACATAATTTTCAATTTGTCCCTTCATACACAACCACCAGAAACATTGTATCATATCATAATACATCTTCATAATATCCAAAATTAATGTCCCATAAAGAATTATGACAGTCAACAAAACTGGACTCCCCATGTATGTTGGGATGATAGCCTAATTCCCAAAATAAGAAATACCTTCCTAAGGGAGAGACCAACAGGAAATGGTATCCCCATAATAAAGGGATTCTCTAGTGCCACTAAACTCATTATCATGCTACTGAATATACAAAAATAGACTCATGAAGAGATGATGATAGCTAAATACAATTCAGAACCATACCAAAAACATCCACTTGGGCATCTAGATGCAACTAAGTGAAGATTTCCATCAGGTTCCACTCTTCCGTCGATTCTAAAACTGTTTACAATAATAATTTCATTCTAGGAGCATCCATAATGAAATTCCCATTCCTAGGGGTGTAGGAAATGTATAAATCGAACATATAAAGGTATTCCACCCAACATCCCAATCTGATATTCAATTAATTCTGAGAAAGTACATAACTTGGGATCTTATTAGCATAAAAGACTATGAATCTATCTCAAATAACATATTTTCATCAACTATTATGCACATTTATAATTACATAAAGCTCTAAATCATGAGTTGTGTAATTATTATCATGCGGATAAAGATAATGTAATCTATAGGCCAAAACATGATCATCCTATATAATCATGCAACCCAACCTTGCACTAGAATAATCACAAAACACCATAAACCCCTTATCGAGTTTAGGTAAGATTAAGATAGGTGTCTATGTATGAATTAATTTAAACTAATATAAATAAGTATGAAACTTTTCATATCATTTCAATTTATCCCCTTTCTTGGTAATAGTAGTGAAAGGTGGTGATAACATCAAGAAGTAATTAAGAATACACCAATAGAATCCTACAAGACCAAGGAATGTATGTATCTCAATGAAATTCTATAGATCCTACCAAGAAAATATTCCCTTCATTATTTTGGGATCAACTGATAATCCACATTTAGAAATCATGTTCCCCCAATAAATTCATTTCTTTTATCTAAAAACTAAATTTCAAAATATTTCCATACAAATGGTGACACCCCGGGATTCCCAAATCCAAACTCATATGGTGCTCATGTTCACAATTGGGCCTCAAATAAACCAAAATATCATCTATGAACAAAACCACAAAAGTGTAAAGATAGTGTTCAGATATATGATTCATAAAATCCATAAAAACATAAAGAGAATTATTTCATAAAAAAACCATCCCAATATGTTTGTAATGGACATATCGTGTCCTAAAAGACATCTTCAGTATATCATAATCTCAAAATCTAATCAAATGATAACCCGACCGAAGATCGATCTTCGAGAACCAATTTTACACATTCAAATGGTCAAAAAAATATTCCACATGGTCAAAAATATGATTAATATAAATCATTACCCAGTTCAAATTATGATAGTCCATGAAAAATAATTATGAACCAATAACCTTCTTGGAAAAGAGCATAGAGGCTGCCTGAGTTGAAATGCTTGGGTAAACAAAACCTTTCCCTATCAAATCATCTAATAGAATATTTAACTCTTTTAGTTCCACTAGTGTTATACAATAAGAGGGTATTGATATCATTTGTGTATTTGACATCAATTCCATCATGAAATCTACCTCCATATCTAGAGGAATATTAGAGATGTAATTTGGTAAAAATTAAAGAAATTACTAATCAACCATGGGAAGATCAATAATAGAATAAACCGCATTGGTATAATGAATAATATAATTAAAAAACTCATGGGTTCTATGTAGGAAGCTCATGCATGATGAGACCTTAGATCCCACTCTCCTTGAAACACCCAAGAGATCCCATCAGTAGTAAGAAATGTGACACACTGATGAAACAAATCAACCTCAACAAGATGAGAGATAATCTAATACATCCAGATGATGATGTTAAATAGGTCCAAATTGATAAAAAGGAAATCCTAGACTAAATCTTCATCAACTTTTGAAATAGAACAATATGGACACTGAACCCCCTACTCTTTCCTATTTCTAAGCAGGGTTACTAACTCTATGATAAAGGAAATTTTCTTTGTTGTAAATTTCAATACATCAATAGAACAAAAATATATAAATGTGTGAGAGGCATAATGATCAATTAAATTAGTTTCTATAGAGGATGAAACAAAAATGGTACCTCTCATTGTCACTGGACCTACTTCAAAATCCAATGGAAAATCATCCATTATGTGATGGTGCATCGCTCTTGAAGATTTTGGCTAGATCCATGTGGACATTGAAGCTTATAAATTCACCTTAGTGTCCCATGGAGATGATGATCCACGACCGTAACTAGGAATAGATATATCATGATAGAATTTATATAAATGGTTGTAGTGGACAGAACCATTTCACATTTATGAGGGGGAAGTACTAGAAAATCTATTATGCCTAAACATTACACACTTAGAGTAATCCAAGAAAAAAATAATGGCTATAATTGATGGTTTGGAGGATGCATACGTCTATTAAACACCTCCACCACTTTTGATATTCTCATGTTACTTTCTCTTCTTTCACTGTGCTCCACTAAAGCTACCCTTGGGTGGAAGATAAGGGGTAAAATTTCCAATATTTCCTTCCATATTCATCTATTCCATCATATATATTCCTATCATCTCATCATAGTTAGTACTAATCAGTATAAATACATATGATATGATATCTAGCCACAAACCCTTCAGTTAATTCTGGTTATTTAACGGGTTTTCTTTACCAATTTTGGAGTAAAATAAACTAGTTCTATGAACTAATTTTTGTACTCTAACATCAAAAAATCTCCCTACTATAGAGAGAGGAACTCTATAGACTTTTATATGATCATATCCTCTATATAGAACATCTAGATGAAGAGTTTCCTATAACCATTCAAATATAATCCCTAATTTCTATCTTCTTGTTCCATTGAATCCCACCATTACTTTTTGGGACCCTCAAGCCTAAACGTTTCACACTTCCATTTGATATTTTTATATGTATCTAAGAATTGAAATAATTGATTGATATTTTCTATTCATTCTTACACCTTATAGAGATCATTCATACATTAAAAGGATGGTTGTTTCTCACATAAGAACTCTCATGATCAATTCGTATCTCCTCTGCTCGCAGTTATAACCCAAAAATGGTGTTATAGACATTATATAAAATTTATCACACAGAAAGAACTGATCTCATGGTAGACTTTATAAAATTATAATTCAGATGAAAATCCTGTTTAGGAACACCTATTTCTCCCTCCTATGAAACCCATGGAAGAATTATTGAAGGTATATCACAGCACATCAAAAGAATAAGAAGAGATCAGAAAAATAGAATAATATTTGTTCAAACCAGAAAACCATAACCAAAAACTGATATTAAGATTAAGAACACAATATAAGAGACATACATCCCAACATACCATGGTAACCTGACACTCATCACTACAAGATCTAGTCAGTAACTCACCGTAACTGAACACTCTTATTTGGATAATACTTTATAATCTCTAAAAACTTCCCAATACTGAGAATAGCCACCTCTAATGCCAAATTTTCCAATCCCAACCCTGATAACCCATCCATCTAGGCTCTGAACTAAAATACCACAAGACCCTAAAAGAATTATGGATTCCCATGGGATGATAGTTGGCCCCCAGGTATCAATAACAACAAGAGGGAATCATTTTTTCTAACCTAAAAAATATTTAATTATATATATAATAAGTAAACTATATAAGAGAAACCAGAATAAATTTAAGCTATAACTAAAAGAAAACAACATATGTGATACAAATCAAAGTGGTCAGATGATACCCAAAGTATAAGGTAAATATAAAAAGAAAACTAAAACAAAGACCACTTCTCCAAGTGATAATGTAGGAAAACTCCCACCATCTTACAACCATTTACCCAAATAAATCTAAAAAATACTTTTTCCCTACTGTGGTGCCTTGAATTTCCTTGAATCAAAATACATAACTAGTTCTACCCACATAGAAGGGGTGTGTAGGGTTTAAGTTAACAAGCTCAACAGAATCCAGCTAAGGTGTTCCATATCAGGTCTCTATATAAGAAATTTGAATATTCTCATTTAAAAAAAAGCATGATAAAAAAGTAGCTTATATAAATATCCTGTTAAATATTTCAATTTTTTCAAAGTTCTAAAATATGTTAGGAAAAATAGTCTCAAAGAATAATATCTATAAAAATGTATCTGATTCAAAATAGCTATATGAAATCCAAAACAATAAAAATAAAAAGTACATGTAAAACACTCCAAGGATCACATCTGGTCAAGATAGAAGACTAATCATACCATTTTCATGACCTGCCTTCTTCAAGATGAGGGAAGAAGAAGCAAGACACCACACCCTTCCTTCTTCAAGATGAAGGAGAGATAATGACCCCTAAGACCCGCCTTCAGTAGGACCCAGAGTGGAAACTAGAACCAAGGCTATAAAAATCCCAAACAAATGGTAGGAATTACCATTTTTAATGAAAAATAGGATCGGTAGACAAGATGGTAAAATCCCAAGAAACACCAAATATTTATATAATGGAAAAAAACCAACCCATGCATGATTTAAACATAAACTATGAAAAAAGTACTACCAAAGTACCAAAGAAACTACCAAAATAAAGAGACTAAGTAGAAGCACATCAAATATCCTAACGCCCATGTTAGTAAAGTTCTGCATGGTCCTCAAAGTCCTTTGGGAAACCTGAAAATAGTTTTACAGGCATAGGGAGAGTATAAAATTATACCCAGTGGGAAAAATAAATCCACCCATAAACAAGTGGGGGAAATATACTAATTCCCCTGTGAGAAAATAGAAGAACCTCAAAGATCCTACCAATATGTAATGACCAGAATAGCCTCACCAAGGAACACTCACAAAATAATGAAAGTCAAGTAAAGTATTAATATAAGAACATTAACATTTGGGTACCTCACACAACTTTCCCACTAGTTAACTTCTCATTCCTAATGGCTGACGTCTTGATTCTGCCACTCTTCCATAAACATTATTCCCATTATCACAACCTACATGTACACACATGGGCCTCAAACCACACACAAAATCCCTCCCCCAGACACCTATGCCACAACCTCACCACACATCTTGCACACAGACACTTTGGCCACAACAACCATGACTCTCACCTGAGGACACTTGGGTCTCATCCCGAAGACATGTGGGAAAACAAACCATTCCTAAAAACACATGATCCCCTCATTCACAAAAAACCTGCCTGAAGGATCTGAGACTATGGTAAGCCTCAAGACATTACAACCTACCTAGATACACTTGATCAGTAAGAACTAGAAGATGGTGCAAGGAAGAAATCCAGTAACCAGCCATCCATCTTCCCACTGGGATATTGGGAAAGACACTCTCCCCCATGAAATGGGGGTGTTCAGAACATGGTCATCAATAAGGGTGGGGTGCATATAGAAATCACAAGGAAATATAATTTATACATATAAGTAAAAAAACACTTATCCCAACCTACAGGTCCCCAAAAAAATCAGACTATCAGAACCACTTTTGCTGCTACCCTTATATGCACAACCACAATGACAACCACTTCTAAAGCATAACCCAGCCCCTTTTTCATTTAACCACTTTCCATTTATTAATTTAGGGGTTCAAATTTGTTTATTCTAGCACTACCTAGGGCAACTACCAAGAACAACACCTGCAACCATATCATAAGGTGAAGATCCTAATTAACTAAAAAAACGGCAACCAACTCACTTCGTTCTTTGGTAATGCCAACATTGAACAAGGGAAGAGGGAACAAGGAAAATAATTTACATTTTAATACACATTCATAAAAACAAGAGATAAAATCCCACCAACAATCCCACTGCACCCCCCCCCCCATTTTTCATAAACACCAGTTCCACCATTTCCAACTATCATTATTCAAATTTATACCACATAATTCACCTCTCACAAATAGTACTGGCATCCCCTCTACACAACAACGCCACACCCAGCACACCTATAAACATGAATTCATGATACAATCTAGTCCTGCAGCCCTGCTACCTAAACATTTCCAAGATTCAGTCCCATTGCATAAAAATTTCATAAACACACTGCAATCCCACTACCCAACATCACTTCATGGCCACAACACAAGCAAAGGCAGTCCCACTGCCTACAAGTCCATCCATTCCACAATCAATCGGTCTCTCAAACTAGGATAACAACATGCTCCGTGTACCACCCATAAATTAATCCCACTACAAGCACCACTAAAACCATAGCCTTGTTGCACAAACATACCAAACCAACTCACAGAACCAACAAAACACAACACCATCCACACAATTTATCTGAGCATATTTAGTTTTATCAAGAGGGGTTCTTTAATTCCACTTTAAAATAACTTAGGTGACCACACAAAAGGTTTGATATTGGGGAATCCATTTCAATTTGCCAAGTGCATGTGATTAAGAAGATTTCATGTTATAGAAATTTATCAAGCATCACAAAAAAATAAGACATCACGAGTATAAAAGAAAATACAACCAATGGATATGATTTTCATAAGTCATACATCCACAACACACCATAAAATAATCAAATAAAATAGGTGATCAACATCAAACCACTCCCAGCCCAATATTTTATTGACCCATGTTATCTTTTGATCATATTCCCTTATTATTTGTTACTTCTTTTAAGAAAAATTAATCACCCATTCTTCACAAGGAATCATTAGTACACCCACCACACATGATGCACAATATAAGAGAGGTAGAAGAAATCCCTACTTGAAACAATATGAGAACAAAACTCCTCTTTATGCCAAAACAAAGGATCGTGTGAGCAGTAGGAAGCTCTAAGAAAACTAAGAAAGAGGGGGCTCTAGTAAAGGGACACGACTCGTCTATATAGGAAGGATTTAGGTGTACTAAGATGGAATGGAAAACATATTGGGAGGGTAATATCACACCATTGAAGATCCAAATCCTAAATCAACTAAGTGAGAAATTTTTTCAAGGGACATTAAAGTTGGATTTTGATTAAGATTAATGTGGATTGACTATTTCAATGTTTTAGGAGCATTAGGGTATTATAGATATAATTAATATCCTTTTAAATTCATTTAAAATTTTCAAAAAATTCCTTTAAACAAAGTTTTCATCATGTAAAACATTAGAGGGGAAAACTGGAAGACTGGTAAAAACTAGAAAAAATGGGAAATCAGTTACCGATGGGTTAGTCATCGATGTTGATCCATCGAATAGTGAGATACTGATATGAACTAACAATGTTGGGCTACTGACATTAAGCTACCAATTCAATGACTCATCAATTCCATGACTCACTGACACCCTCACTCACTGACACCCTAACACTGAAGTTCTGGCACCAACACCCTAACACTGATGCCCTGACTCACCGACATGGATTCCCTCAACTCCCTAACACTAACTCCCTCAACTCACTAACCCAAATTCCCTCAACTCACTGGAATTGATTCCATCGACTCATTGACACTGACACCCTCGACTCATCGACACCCTAGCACCGACGCCCTGGCTCACCAACACCGATGGTTCAAAATGAAACACTCATAGAAAATCCATATTTTTTAAAAAGTAATGTCCTAAGGAAATCCAGGTCATTACATTAGATACATCTCAAACTATTCTCATCTTCAAGAATTCAAAACCAACCTAGAAGAAGGAGGGTTCCGAAGAACCACTCTACAAGAAACCTCTCAAGGATGGACCACCTTGTCCTATTCGAGAACTAGGGTGAAAACCCTAATATCCAAGAACACCTCCTTGACATATATCTCTTAAACAATTGTACAAACCCTAAGGCCCAACTACTCAAAACAACCACAAAAACACCAATGGTCACACTGCCCAAACACATGGATTAGGTATCTCCTTCCTCCATGTCAATCTACTATCTGCTTTGGGTGGAAATTACTCATCCACATGGGTTCAATCACATCCACATTAATACATCTTGATTAGGGATCAGGTCCTATCCTCCACACACTTAAGACTTTTCACACACCAAACTGTGAAAAACATAAAAATGCTCCTAATAACAAATATGTTTAAGAATTTCATTATAAAATGAAGCACAAAAGTAAAACACAGAAACAAATCATTGAATAGACCACAGTACCGGGAATGCATCTGTGCCTCTCATTCCAAAGTACTATCCTTGAGGCCACCAAGCCTCCATAACCCACAAACTAAAGGAATGGTCCATCCAAAAATCTCATTCTCCTCAAAATACTTGATTCTTACGGGTCTCTCCACAAACATTGTGTCGTCCTCAATATCCAACTCCCCTCAACCAATGATGTTGGAGTCATCGTGTAGTTACTGAAAGAAATGAGAGACATAAAAGACGTTGTGTACCCTCTACAACTTGGGTGGAAATGCCAGCTGATATGCAACCTCACCAACTCATCCCAACACTTCAAAGGGCCCGATGAACCTTGGAGAAATCTTGCTTCCCTTATCAAATCTCTGCGGTACATGCTAAGGTGAAACCTTCAAGAACACATGGTCTCCAACCTTGAACTCTAAGGGCCTCCTCCTATGATCATAATATGACTTCTTCTAATCCTAAGCCACATTCATCCTCTCATTCACAAGATGATCATTCCTCATCATGCTTTTCACTACCTCTGGTCCATGAAGGGATACTTCCCCAACATCTATCCAGCACTGGGGCGAATGACATGACCTTCCTTACAATACATCGAATGGTTCCATGCCGATTGTAGAGTGAGATATATTATTGTAAGAAAACTATACCAGAGGAAAATGTTGTACCCACGACCCACCAAAGTCCAAAACACCTGCCCACAACATGTCCTCCAACGTCTGGATGGTCCACTCTATATGTCCATCCATCTGAGGGTGGAAAGCAGTGTAGAGTCATAACTTAGTTCCAAATTCATACTGCAATACCCTCCATACCTACGAGGTAAAATGTGTATCCTCATCCGAGATAAAGGATCTTAGAACTCCATGAAGACACACCACCTCATCCACATACCTCTGTTTTATGGCATCCACTATGATCTACTCCTTGATCACTAAGAAGTGAGCTGAATCCATCAACTAATCCAATACAACCCAAAGGACATCACATCTTCCCTGATTTTGGGGTACTCCTATGACTAAATCCATTGATATGTTATCCCACATCTTGTAGGGAACATCTAAGGGCTACAATAGACTATCGGGAACATGGTTCTTAGCCTTCAACTACTGAAACACTATCCACCTTTCTACAAACTCTTCCACTGCCTGATTCACCCCAGGACACCAGAACGGTTAACTCAAGACTTGGTGCATTTTAGAAACTCATCGATGCACCGCTAGGGGTGATCTACAGAACACATAGAGAACACCTGCACACATTGTGACTAGGAAAAACAGTTTCTTGTGAAACAACATCTGATTCAGACCATCCTCTGACCATCCTTCTAGAGTATTGCCCTAGTCAATGTGATCATGCATCACATTAGTATATGAGTCTCCCCACTGAGACTCATCCACCTACCACACTAAGGAAGACTGCATTATCACCTCAAATATAAATCCACTTCCTCCATCCACTTTCACATGCATATTCAAAGTAGCCAACTCCTTCATCACCATCCAAGAATCGGTGGCATCCAAAACTACCTCCTTATATGACTTATAACTGAAGGCATTAGACATCATGTTCCCTTTTCCTGAGTTGTAAGAGATCTTGAAGTCAAAGTCATGGAGAATCTCAATACACCTTTGTTTCCACAGTTCTGGTCTCACTAGGAGAAGATATACCTCAATATCTTATGATCTATGATGAACAAAAACCTATCCCTGGTGAGGTAATGTCACCACAACTTTAGCGCAAACATGATCAATTCCTTATTCAATTCATGGGTTGAATGCTTAAGTTTGTGGGGATGTAACTGCTTGGAACCATAAGAGATCACTACTCATTGATGCATCTACACACACCCCAAACCTATGTTGAAGGCATCACAAAATACCTCGAACATCACCCCTTCATCTAGAAACTAGAGCACTGAAGAAATGACCATCTTCCCCTTTATGTAGCTGAAAGATGTATGGCACAGCTAGCTCCACACAAAGGAATTTTCTTTTATGGTCTAGGATTTCAAAAGAGTAGAAACTCATGAGAAATCGAGTAAAAACCTTTGGTAATAGGCCTCCAGACCCAGGAAGCTATGAGCCGCTGCCACATTCTTGGGTGATACCCAAGAAACAACCACTTTGACCTTTGATGGGTCTACTGCAATACCTTACTAAGACACCATGTTCCCAAGGAAGTGAACCACTCACATGTAGAACATGCACTTGGAAAAAATCCCATAGAGATGGTGGTGTCAGAGGACCTCTAAGACAATCCTCTGATGATCGGCATGCTCCTCCTCTAACCTTGAGTATATCAGGATGAAGTTGATGAACCCGATGACAAACTAGTCCAGGAAGTCACAAATGATAGAGTTCATGATCCCCATGAAGACGAATGGTGCATTCGTAACATCGAAGAGCATGAACAGAAAATCAAAGTTCCCATACCTACACCTAAAAAAAGTATTCAAGATTTCACCATTCTTCACCCTCAAATGGTGATATCTGAACCACAGGGTCTTCCACTAGAGAGAATGATGGGTCTTTTGTTACAATTATTACTCCTCCTCTTGATCAGCCCTTTTATGATCAATTGGGTCATCCTTCCCGGCCTCAAATGCTCATACCACACATGGGTGATGTCCAGGTTCCATATCTAAAAAGTGTGAACAATGAACTCTTATAGCCGAGTAGTTTGGAATTTTTTTTAAAATCATTTTAACTCTTTATTTATTTTAAATTCCCAAAATACCCATGACACACAAGAACAAAATTCATCCTGATTTATGTACCTTTTCTAGGTTCTCTACCCTATAATCAGTGTAGCTTGACTTGGTCATTTCGTTGGCTCAGATTCCTTGCATCAGATCACGAGGGGCCCTAAAATCCCATGTCCTAGCCAGTTTTCTATGGACTATCTCATGAAAAATGATTACCTAACACCATTTCCCTATCATCCCATAGAATCCTCACTATGCCTAACTCTTAACTCCATATTATCTTTCAACCATCAACTCAGATAACATTCTATCACAATCCACTTTATTTATGATGAGGGAAAGAGTAGAAAAGTGTTATGCCATTCCACCTTCAAGATAAAGGAGAGATAATTACCCCTGAGACCCACCTTCAGTAGGCCCCAGAGTGGTGAAAAGCACCAATGGTATAAAAATCTCACAAAAAAATAGAAGGAATTACCCTTTCTAATATAAATAGAATCAAGATACAAGATGGTAAAATACCAAACAACACCAAATATTCATATAAAGGGATCCTAAATCCATCCCATGAATGATTTAAACATAAACTGTGACAACAATACAACCAAAGTACCCAAGAAAGTACCAAAAGAAAGAGACTATGCAGTAGCACAACAACTATCTTGACACCTGAGCTAGTAAAGTCCAGTATGGTCCTCAAAGTCCTCATAGAAACCTAAAAATATTTTTATATATATAGGGTTTGTATACAAGTATACCTTGAAGGAAAACTAAATCCACTCACGCAAAAGTGGGGGAAACATACTAATGCCTCTACGAGAAAACAGAAGAACCTCAAAGAACCTACTAAAAAGTACTGATCAGCCCAACTTCACCAAGGCAAACTCACTAAATAAAAAAAGTCAAGTAAATTAGTAGTATAAGAACATCAACATTTGGGTACCCCACACCACTTTCCCACTAGTTAACTGCTCATTCCTAACGTCTGTCATCTAGATGCTACCACTCTTCCAAAAAATGTAGTCACACTGCCACAACCTACCTGCACACACATAAGCCTCAAACCACACACAAAATCCCTCCCATAAACACCTGGTACACAACCACACCACACATATTTCCCGCAGAAACTTGGGCCACATCAACCATGCCTCTCACCCGAAGACACATTGGCCTCATCCTGAAGAAACTTGGGAAAACAATAATAGGACACAAACACCTGATCCCCTCATTCACAACAAACCATACCAAAGTATCTAGGACTATGGTAAGACTCAATCCATTACAACATGACCAAATATGCTCATGTGATAAGAACTAGAAGAGGGTTTGAGGAAGAAATTCAGTAACCATTCATCCATCCTCTCACTGATATGTTGCAAGAAAAACCGTCCCCCATGAAATGGGGGTGTTCGACACATGGTTCTCAACAAGGTTGGGAGTGTATAGAAATAATAAAGAACTAAAATTTATAAATATAAGTAAACAAACACTCAATCCAACTGAAGGTTCCCCAAAACAAACAACCAAACCACCCGAACCACATTTTCTACTACCCCTATAGGCACAACCAGACAAACAGCGACTACCAAAGCACAACCCAACCCATTTTTCATTTAACCACTTGAAATTTATTTATTTAGTGGTTCACATTAGTTTATTCCATCACTACCTTGGGTGACTGTCGTGCACAACATCTACAACCGTCTCATAAGGTGAGAAGCCTAATTCACTAATTGAAAAACAACCAACTCTGTTCGTTATTTTATATTTCCAACATTGAACAAGGGAATATGGGCCAAGGTAAAGAATTTACATTTTAACACCCATTCTATAAAACAAAAGGGGGAAACCAAATCATAGTCCCACAACCCCTGGTTATTCCAAGACACCTGTTTAACCATTTCCAACTATCATTCTTCAAAGTTATACTGCACAATCCTCCTCTCACATCTGGGACCAAAATCCTCACTACAAAACAATTCCACACCTAGAAAATATAAAAACATGAAGTCATAACACAACCTATGAAGGACCCCGGGACACCCTGAGAGGGGAGGGGTGAATCAGGGTGACAACTTTTTCTTTTAACGTGATGGATCTTGTTCCCATGTTGGTAGGAACTTGTTGAACCTGTATGCTAAATATGATCAAAAAACAAACATTCACATGCACAAAGAAGACACAACACTTTTTTACTTGGTTTACCACTAAGGGCTACATCCAATGAGTATACACCGATAGGTTTTCATTCATACCTAATTCCACTAAACTTAACTAGATGTGGATTACAAATGTTTGGGAATAGTCACTCTATCCCAGGCTCACTGCCTTTACAAAAGGTTCAGGGATAGCTCACAGCCTCCCTTGGGTCACTCCCATTGACTCCCCTAGCTAACTTCCCTTGGTGAAGTCACACTCAGTTTATATATGCGAATGTCTCTTTATCATTACAAAATAATGCATCCTCTGTTGAATGAAGATGCTCTGTTGAAGTCCAACTTTCACTCGTATAATAATCACACTTTTCACCAGAGGTATCGGGAAATCTTCCAGTTTTTGTGTAGTTCCAAAAGGACCGGTGTATAACAACCTCACTTGGCACGCTTCTCCAAGACCGGCGCGCAAGTTTCAAGAATGACACGAAATTCACTTGTTTGGTACAAAATCGGCACGCAAGTGACACCAACACACTTGTGTGACACTTCCTCCTTCAACTCCAAACTTGGGAGACTCTACACCTTTAACTCCCAAACTGCCTTGGTCGCACAGCCAACAACCGGTGCACAACCTCTACTTGCGTGACCTAACTACCACTTGCGTGACTCTACCACATGCATGATGAGAGCTCAAAAAATATCTAAGTCTTGAACTTTATTGCAAATGAGGAGGGGTGATCCTCTATTTATAGGAAAATTGGACCCCCTGCGCGGTGGCGTGTAAGTGTCCTTTCGGCGCGCAGCTCCAACCGCCCTATCCTCTGCCGCGCTATTCTCTTGCTTGACCACACCAATACTTGTGCGACCCTCTTTCCTTTTCCATTTTATGATGATCTGATCTCAAAGAACAACAGGCACACAACTTTCCAACCTCCTAGGCATCGGCGCGCAAGTCCTTTCTCTGCGTGCAAGTCACTTGCACGACTAGCCTAAAACTTGCACGGCCCTTATCCCTTTGCCATTTTTCCATGTTCTGGTCTTGAAAAATGTATGGTACACAAGTTTTCTATCCTTCAAGTACACGGCGTGCAAGTCTCCTTGCCAAAATCACTTTTCTCGATTGGTCGATTTTTAAGCCCAACAATTTGGCAAACACTGGGAAACAGCGTCACCTTCAATATTATTGTCTTCTTGAACTGTATGATCACTTTTTTAGTACACATTCTGAACTTCCAATGAGGATTGAAATAAAACACAAACTATACTCCAATTCATGCATAGAAGACCATGGTTCCAACAATATCCCACTTTGGGTTTGTTGGAAATCAGAAAATAAATTCAATAGATCCCCATCCATGTGCAAATTAAAAATGCAAGAATCAACTCAGCTAACACTCTAAGTCTACATGAGCAATGATTGGTGTAGAAAACAAGAGAGGAAGCTTGAATTGGGTTTTAGTTTTTTGGAATTCTCAAGCCTAAGAAGCATTACATGCCTGAACATGCCTGAATTTATTCTTTTCTCCCCCATTGAAAATAAACCCAAAGACCCGTAATTTGTTAACAGTTCAGCTCAATCATAGACCGGTAATTTGGGTTCTAGTGTTTTGGAAATCTTAGTTCCCACATGCTCCATTATAATCACTCCTTGCTCAACTTTTTCTTTGATAAAGTGATACCTGATTTCAATATGTTTTGTACAAGAATACTGAACAGGATTCTTCGTAAGATCAATTGCGCTCTTGTTATCATAGTAAATGACCATTGGTTGCTTTATCTCATCACCAATATCTGCTAGTTGTTGTTTCATCCATAGCAGTTGATTGCATGCCTTCGTGGCAGAGATATACTCAGCTTCAACAGTACTAAGAGAAGTACTTTCTTGTTTCTTGCTCAACCAGCCAACACATTTATTCCCAATATAGAAAGCACCACCACTAGTGGATTTTCTATCCAAAACGTCGCCATCCCAATTAGCATCAGATAATGCTGATAATTCACTATCTCTTCCTGCAGAAAAGTATAACCCACAATTGTGAGTACCTTGACTATACCTCATGATTCTTTTTACTGCTTCCATATGTTCATCCTTTGGACTACTCTGAAAGTAGGCTACAAGACATGTGGCAAAGACAATATCTGGCCATGTCACTGGCAGGTACAGTAGGCTCCAAATGATCCTCCTGTATATAGTGGGATCTACAGATGCCCCATCTTCATGCTTTCCAAGTTTAGTTCCAACTGAAATCGGAGTTGACATTGGTTTGGAGTCTTGAATATTAAACTTCTTCAGCAGCTCTCTTGCATACTTTTCCTGATAAATGAAAGTGTATTCCTTCTTTTGAATCACCTGCAGCCCCATGAAATATGTGAGCTCCCTAATCATAGACATTTCAAATTCTAATTTCATGTGATTGGAAAATTCGTCCACTGATTTCTGCCTGTTTCCACCAAATATGATATCATCAACATAGACTATAACCATGAATTGATATTTTAGATAATTCTTCACATAGAGATTGTGATCTACTCCTCCTCTTTTGAATTCCCGCTTCTTGAGATATGAATCCAGCTGCGAGTACTACGCCCATGGTGCCTACTTCAAACCATATAGAGCTTTCTTCAGCTTTCAGACCTTTGTTTCATCAATACCTAGAACAAAACCCACTAGTTGTTCAATGTAGACTTCTTCTTCGAGTACACCATTCAGGAATGCTTTCTTGACATCTATTTGATATACTTTATATCCTCTTTGGAGTTCCATGGCAAGGAAAATCCTAATTGACTCCAGTCTAGCCACTGGAGAAAAACTTTCTTCAACATCAATGCCTTTAATCTGGGAGTATCCTTTACATACCAGTCATGCCTTGTTTCTGATGACACTTCCATGATCATAAAACTTATTTTTGAAGATCCATTTGGTACCAATCACATTGTGACCTTTGGGTCTTTGGAAAATATCCCATGCCTGATTATTTTCAATCTAATCTAATTCTTCATTCATGGATTTCACCCAAGATTCATCCTTTGCAGCTTCTTCGAATGGGGATTGCTCCACAATTGATGTAAATGAAGATTGTGTGTTATTCCTCAACCTTTTTGTTTGTGTGGGTGCACTCCTGTCCCCAATTATGTTGTATGGATCAATCTCAGCTCTTTGATTTCTCCTACGAGGTTTAGTTTCATTCTCTACAGCCACAGTTTCTTCTTCAGATTCTTATTTTAATTCAAAATCATGATGTGACTGCTAAGTGTTTTGTACAACTTCCTATATTTCTGTATTTGTATTTTTTACACGTTCACTTTCTTCCTAACTTTCTATCACATCATCATATGACGTTCTTAAATCATTTGTGGTTTTCTCTTCAATTATCTTAACATCACTTCTTTCCACAATTCTTCCTAAATGCTTGTTCAAACATTTGTAGTCTTTTCTGTTCATTGAGTAACTGAGGAAAATTCCTTCATCTGCATTGTCTCCATACTTCCCTTGATTTTCTTCTTTGTTCCTGATGAAGAATTTACTTCCAAAGACATGAAAGTATTTTAAAGAGGTATTCATTCCATTCCATAATTAATATGGTGTCTTTGTCTCAACCATATAAAGTCCTGTTCGATTCTGAATATACATTGCAGCTTGAACAACCTCTTTCCAGTAATGTTGTGGAATAAAACTCTCAATCAGCATAGTTCGTGCCATGTTGTTCACCTATAGATTCCTACATTCAACAACTCCATTTTGTTGTGGAGTTCTCACAGCAGCTACATCATGCTATATCCCATGCTTCTCCAGATAATTTTCAAATTCAATGGACATGTATTCTCCTCCATTGTCAGATCGCAACACTTTGATTGTTCGTCCGATATCATTCTCAGCAATTCGCTGATATGTTTTCATGCAGTCAAGGACTTTTCGTTTCCTGTGAATGACCATCACACATGCCATTCTATTGTAATCATCTATGAAAAGGACAAAGTACCTTTCTCTATGAGTTTCAGCAACATTTATTGGCCCACATACATCTGTATAAATCAGATCAAAAAGGTGATATTCCCTTTTCTTCTATGGCCGATATGAACTGCAGACTAGCTTCCCACAAATGAAAGAATCACAAGATTTTTCATGCTCACGCTTTAGGTTGGGAATGTCCATGAAAATCCTTAATTTTGATATTTTCTCCATGTCTCGTTGATTGATGTGTCACAGTCTCTGATGCCACAAATTGTTTTCTTCTTCAACAGTCATGTAACAGACAGTTTCTTCACTATCAACCTGATACAAGTTCCCTTCTATTTTGCATCCCTTTATAAGTGAATTTCCTGTATTTCCCTTGATAGTGCAGCCTTTCTGATTAAAAGTAACTATAATTCCTGAGTCACAGAGTTGACTCATGCTGAGTAGATTACAATGTAAGCCGTCTACATAAAGGACTTCAATCTTCATTAGTTCTACATTAGCCAATTCGGTACTTCCACTCCCTTTGATTTTCAGAGCTCCATTATTACCAAATCGTATTGTACCATCAACCTTCCTTTTGATATCCATTATAGGCTGGAATTACCTATCATATGCGATGAACAACCACTATCTAGAATCCAGGTACTGTTTTTCTTTGTAGCTTTGAGGGCCACCTTTGCAAGGTTGTATTTCTCAATCTTCTTCCTTTCCTTCCAAGAGACATTGGATTGAGTATAGAGAACTGATGGCCTTTTAATTATCTCTTCTGCATACCAAGGTTCTTCATAGTCGAAATCTTTTTTAAGAGGAGAAAAACTTTTTGAAAGAGAAACATTGTCTTGCTGAAAAGACTTGACTTGTCTTGAACTTCGGTATGAGGTGTCCATGTCCCTTCTCTGTCTGCAATTAGCAGCCTTATAACCAAAGTTAGAACAATGAAAACAATATCCATAGAAATTGTTTCTTCTATAAGTATTAGGATATGAATTTTTTCTCTTTTGTTGAACTCCTATATCTTCTACATTCAGATATCTTATTTCCTCTTCACAATAAGACATGGTATGGCCCAAATAGCCACAGAACTGATACTTCATGAGAGGAAACGTATTCTATCTTGAATTTATCCTCATACCTTCTTCCTTGGGAGAATAGTTATATTTTCTGTCATTTCTGAATGTTTGAGGATAATTTTCAGTTCTCCTTTTAGTTTGGATTGAGGGTTCATTTTTTAGCACTTTAGGAAACGTTTCAACATGTTCAACTTTCAACTTATCTTTCTTTTGAATCTTTTCACTTCCAGTAGTTGATGTCTCAGCTTCACAGCCAATTCCACTCTTTCCCATGCAAGAGGGTCTTTGATCACTCAAGATTTTTCCAACCCCATCTGAACCAAACTTGTCTCTTTCCAATAATTCTGCATCTAATAATCTTCCAATTTTTTTTTCCTTGATTATTTTGAAATTGATTCAGTCTCAAGATTACTATTAAGACTGACAACTTCCTCCTCAAGACCCTCAGTAGTCTTGGATTTTTCTTCTAGTCTGGAGGTGAAGTCATTGATAACCTTTTCCTACTCTTCAATTCTCAGCTTCAAATCCACTACATCATCGTTGCTTTCAATTATTTTAGACTGTACCTTCAAAAATTATTCCAGTCATTCAATTTTATCTTCAAGTTGATCAACGTATTTAGTTGATTCTTCTACAATTTATTTCCACTTATTGTAACTCTTAAATTTAGTCTTAAGCTTACGAACAGCATACTTAAGTTGCATCTCAGGATCTACACAATTTTTCAACTGTTTTTCTCCAGTAGTATCTTCTGACTTTTCAATAGTGGCCATCATGGAAGCATGGTTCCCAGTTTTGAATTCTGTTTCTTCTTCATCACAGAATTCATTATCATCTTCTTCCTCTTCACAAAAAAAATTCTTCCTTTGCATTTTCTTTCTAGATTTAAAGTCTCCCTTTTTCAAAAACCTTCTCTGAGGCTTCTTGAAGCTTTCATCTTCACTATCTTCATCATTGATCTTTCTTAAACACTTAGAGGCAATGTTCCCAACTTTTCCGAAATGAAAACATTCGAGAGGTAACTTCCCTTTAAATTTCCCTTTTCCCTTCTGGAACTTCTTTTTAATGAGAGAAAGAATTTATTTTTCTTCTACATCTTCACCGATACTATCTTTAGTAATTTTTAGTTTATCCATGGCCCTAAATTCCATTTCCTTTCTCACACTAGTCATAGCATCTTCTGGTTTGATTCTCATTTCAAATGCTACCAAACTACTTAGAAGGTCATACAAAGAAAGTTTTGAAAGATATATTTCCTAAAGGGCTAATACCTTTGAATTGTATAGGGGTATAATTCTTCTCAGTATTTTCTTAACAATGTCAACATCTTTGATTTCTTCTCCCAGGCCCTGAATTTCTCTAACTACTTCAGTGATTCGATTAAAGGACTTTGCATTCTCATCAGGATTCATCTTCAAATAATTGAACCTATTGTGCAACACTTGTAGTATTGCCTCATTAACTTTGCTATATCCTTCATAAATATTCTCTAGTTCATCCCACATGGATCTTGCTGACGTTTAATTCATCACCTTTAGGTAGATCTGATAAGAAAGGGCTGTGGTGAGTGCATTTTGTGCTTTAGCATCTGCATCAAGAATTTTCCTGTCTGTGCCAGTCATATCTAGGCCTGTTGGATCAGTGACTTGTATTCCTTGCATAGTAGAAAATAGAACTTCCATTCCAAGAGATCATAGATGAGATCTCATTCTGTTCTTCCATATCTAGAAATTACTTCTATCGAAGTGAGGGACTCCCCTAACATTGACTTCATTCTCCATGATGACAAAGGACAGATTCAACACCATCAACCTTTAGGCTCTGATACTACTTGAAGGACCCTGGGACACCCTGAGAGGGGAGGGGTGAATCAGGGTGACAAATTTTTCTTTTAATGTGATGGATCTTGTTCCCACGTTGGTAAGAACATGTTTAACCTATATGATGAATATGATCAAAAAACAGACATTCACATGCACAAAGAATACATGACACTTTTTTACTTGGTTCACCACTAAGGGCTACGTCCAAGGAGAATACGCCGAAAGGTTTTCGGTCGTACCTAATTCCACTAAACTTCACTAGATGTGGATTACAAAGGTTTGGGAACAGTCACTCTGTCCCAAGCTCACTGCCTTTAAAAAAGGTTCAGGGATAGCTCACAGCCTCCCTTGGGTCACTCCCGTTGACTCCCCTTGGCTCACTGCCCTTGGTGAAGTCACACTCAGTTTATAGACATGAAGATGTCTTCATCATTGTAAAATAATGCATCCTCTGTTGAATATAGATGCTCTATTGAAGTCCAACTTTCACTTGTATAATAATCGCACTTTGCACCGAAGGTATCGGGTAATCTTCCAGTTTTCGTACAGCTTCAAAAGGACCGGCGTACAACAACCTCACCTGGCACGCTTATCCAAGACCAGAATGCAATTTTCAAGAATGGTGCGCAAGTCACTTGTGTGGTACAAAATCAGCGCGCAGGTGACACCAACACACTTTCACGACAATGCCTCCTTCAACTCCAAAACTACACAACTCTGCACCTTTAACTCCCAAACTGCCTTGGTCCTGCAACCAACAACTGGAGTGCAGCCGTTACTTGCGCGACCCAACTACCACTTGCATGACTCTACCACTTGTGTGACGAGATCTCGAAAAATCTCTAATTCTTGAGCTTCATTGAAAAAGGGGAGGGGTGGTCCTTTATTTATTGGAAAACTGGACTCCCTGCACGGTGGCACGCAAGTGTCCTCATGGCACGCAAGTCCCGGCGCGCAGCTCCAACCGCCCTAGCCTCTGTCACACTACTCACTTTCACAAACACACCAATACATGCATGACCCTATTTCCTTTGCCATTTAATGAAGATATGATCTCAAAGAAAAACAGGCGCACAAATTTCTAACCTCCTAGGCATCGGCACACAAGTCCTTTCTCAGAGTGAAAGTCACTTCCGCAACCAGCATAAAACTTGTGCGACCCTTATCCCTTTGCCATTTTCCCATGTTCTGATCTTGAAAAACATATGGTGCACAAGTTTTCTCTCCTTCAAGTACACGGTGCGCAAGTCTCTTTTCCAAAATCACTTTGCTCCATTTGTCGATTTTCAGGCCCGAAAATTTGGCAAACATTGGGAAATGGCGCCACCTTCAATACTATTGTATGCTTGAACTGTATGATCACTTTGCTGGTACACATTCTGAACTTCCACTGAGGATTGACAACAAACACAAACCATACTCTAATTCATGCATAGAAGACCATGGTTCTAACAACCTAGTCTTTCATCCCTGATGCCCAAACATTTCCCAGATGCAGCCCCACTATATAACAAGTTCATAACCACACCGTAGTCCCACTGCCCAACATCGATCTATGGACACAACACAAGAAAAGTCAATCCCACTTCCTAAAATCCCATCAATTCCACAATCAATTAGTCTCTAAAACACACACCCCCTATACCACCCCATACACAATTCGCACAATAACCACCACTAAAACTGCAAACCTGCTACCCAAACATACCAAACCAAATCACAAAACCAACTAAACACAACACGCAGCCATACCATTAAGACAATCATATTAAAGTTTAGCAAGAGGGGTTCTTTAATTACACTTTAAAATAAATGGGGTGATCACACAATAGGATTGATCTTGGGAAATCAATTTCAATTATCCAAGTGTACATGATTAAGAAGATTTCATGTTACATCCATTTATCAAACATAGTGAAAAAAAACAACACATCACCATTGTGTAATCAAATACCACAAATATCCATGGTTTTCAGAATGCATATAGCCACACCAAACCATAAAATAATCAATTAAAATAGGCAATCAACATCAAACCACTCTCAAACTTTTATTTTATTAACCCCTATTATTTTTTGATCATAGTACATTCTTATTTATTACTAATTTTGAGAAACATTATTCACCCATTCATCACATGGAATTATTATTACTCCCACCACACATTCTTCACAATTTAAGAGAGTCATAAGAAATACTTACTTGAAACCACAGGTGACCAAAACTCTTCTTTGCGCTAAAACAGGATATTGCGTAAGCAGTAGGAAACTCCAAGAAATCAAAGACGTATGGGGCTCTATAATAGGCGCACAACTCATCTAGAGAGGAAGGATTTACATGCAACAATAAGTTACATAAAACACAATGGGAGGAGAAGATTTCGGCTTTAATGAGCCAGATCCTATATCAATAGAATGAGAAATTGTTTTAAGGACCATTAATGTCGAATCATGGTTTATATTTATGTATAATTACTATTTCAATGTATAGGGAGCATTAAGTTGTTAAATATATAATAAATATTCTTTTAAATGACATTAAAATGATTAAACAATCCTTTAAACTCAATTTTCATCAAATAAAATGTAAGTGGGATGAAACTAGATGACTGAGAAAAACTGGAAAAACATGAAATGAGTCACTTATGGGTGAGTCCCTAATGTTGAGCCACCGATGGGTGATCTATGGACGCGACCTACCAAAACTGATTCACCAACACTATCAACCGATGTAATGACTCACCGACACCAAGGCTCACGGACACCCTAACTTGTTGACACCCTGGCACTGAAGCCCTAACACTGACCCACTGACTCACTGAAGCTAATGCCCTTGACTCATTAACACTAATTCCCTTAACCCACTGACACTGACGCCCTTGAATCATTGAAAATTACACCCTCAAATCACTGATACGGATTCCCTTGACTCACTAACTCCCTGACACTAATGCCCTAGCATCGACGCCCTAGATCTCTAACATTGATTGTTCAAAATGACATGCTGACAGAAAAACTAGATTTTTCACAAAGTAATGGCCCAGGGAAATCTGGGTCATTACATCCACAAACAGTGAAAAATTCACAATCATGTCCTAATATTACCTAAGGAGAATAATAATACCCCATGAGTGCCCCCCCCCCCAAATATATATAGCATGTCCCTTGAACAAGATGACTAGGGAGTAGAGTAATACCCCATGAGTGGACCTCCCAACAATAAAATAGATGTTGGCCCTAAGATAAACCTTCTAAATAATTACCTAAGGCTTCCCATGTATTTAATTTCAATACAATTTAAAAAACTTGTTTTCACAATCCATTTCAAAAAAACTTTTCTTTTATCAAACCTTATTAAAACCCCATTTCATGGGACACTTTTCAATTCATTGAAAAAAACATTTTCCTTTACACAAAACCAAGGAAACCCCATATTCTATCACATATCCATTTACAAAAAAATCATGCTAATTAATATATAGATAAATTTATAAAATTTGAGAAGTTTTGGTTCATTCAACAAAGGCTAGAAACAGAACCACCTACCTCAAGATTGTGTTGAAAACACCCACAACGAGGTCTAATAATAAAGGAAGGAGTGAAAATAAAATAAAAATGTCCCTAAGAATGATTCCCATATCTTATAACCACATCACAAAAATAAAATAGATTGTGGAGAGGGTAGATCACAAAATACCTCATAGAACACACACATACCTCATAGAAATCAAAAAAGGACCATCCTCCCAAAAGAATATATCACAACAGAACTAAAGATTCAAAAAAAAACATCACCATGGGGTCAATGAATCCAAAATGTAGCACAACACTGTTATCGCATCCAATTGAAATGAAGTATAAGAAAGGCATCTTACCAAGTAAAAGGGATTCGACCAGAGAAAATATCAAATATTGAAATGGGGAACTTGAAAGGAATGAATACCACCCAAATTGCACAACTAATTTCCTAGGGTTTGAGAAAGAATGGATTTACAGTGAATAAAAAAAATTATGGCATGTAGTGAGATAAAACCAGCCAGGCCAAATGGTTTATGGTTTAAACACATTTTATACATCATAAATATCCTACAACTACTTTATTATAAAAAATAAATTTCATGAAATTTAATTTCCCCAGATTGACTATTTTATAGTGTAAGGGTTAACATTGATACATAAAAGGAATTTATGGAGTTAATAGGATTTCATGGCTTTCAAGATCCATGTGTCATAAATCATCTTACATCAAGTTCTTTGCACCCCAATTTCTACATAAACTCCGTAAAAAACATTAATTCACTCCAAACCTGAATTTACAATCATAAATATTGAAAGATTATACATTAAAAACAAAGATATTAAAATTATCTTATTGGTGAGAATTTTATTATTAACTCATACCACTATAGTCTAGAGTGTATCTTCACCCAGAGAGATCTCAACCTAAGATAGAGCTAATGGTTAGAGTTCTTATAATACTAAGAATTTGAGGTATTCTACACTCTATGGAAGGGAAACATGGTTGAGAATTTTTTTAAAATGAAATATCATTCTCTATTGGTGGATAAGGCATCAGATATTTTGGCCTCATTGAAGTTGATCATGGTGGAGTTGAGGGAAGAATATTACCATCAATTGATGGTGGTGAATCCACCACATATTCATCTTGTGAGAGAGGCTCGGTTGGGATAAGTCGATTTTGAGGTTATATATAACCAGATTTCTTCAGAAGATATACTAGATGGATTTTAGGATAGTGAGGATCATTTCATCCTTTTCTAGGTATAGATGGTATCTCTAGTCAATTTTCATGAGGAGTTGTTGAGGTAGTTCGATTCCTCCCCCTTGGATATACATCTAGTTGTGGAAAGGATGTATAAAGACATTTGGGGGAATCTTTGGTGGGTTAACATGAAATATGGTGTTCTCGATATAATTTCTCGATGCCACCTATGTCAATAGGTAAAGGATGAACATCATGTTCTATCTGGTTTTACTCAACCTATTTAGATCCTAGAATATAATTGGGATGGAATATAAATGGATTTTTTTAAGTTGGGATTCTAGGGATAGTGAGATGTAATGATGTTATCTAGTTGATTTTTTCTTGACATCCCAATCCGGTATTATTTTTTCATCTGGTAGAAGAGTTTGGTTGAGAGTTTGGTACACTTTTTCCCATGATGATCATCATTTTCTATGATTCTCAATTCACATAATTATTATGGAGAGTCTTGAAAGATGCTTTTAATACCTAGTTATGAATGTTTTTGGAATTTTACCCCCATATGAATAGTCAGAGTGAGAAATCTATCTTGGTTTTGGAGGATATGATGAGAGACTATAGATTTAGAATTTGGTTGGATTTGGAAGAACCACTTTTCATTGGTACATTTTGAATATAATAGCAACAATCACCCTACTATTGGTATGGATCCTTTCAAGGCACTATATGGGAGAACTTGTAGGTCACCCTTGTGTGGGGATGAGATTAGTGAGACATATATTGTTGGTCCAGAGGTGCTAGAGTCAATAATAAAGAATGTTCAAGTGGTCCATAAGCATATGAGGATATCACATATTCGATATAAATCTTATGTGGACCGATGTCGTGGACTGTTATAGTTTGAGAAAGGAGACTATGATTTCCTAAGATTCTACCCACAAAGATGGTTATAGAGATTTAGTCAAAGTAGCAAGATATCATCTATGATCATCTTTCCTATCCTAATCCTACAAATAATTGACATAGTGGCTTACCTCTTATCTGTATCCCCGTAGTTGGACTAGGTGCATGATGTCTTTCATGTTTTCCAGCTGAGGGGATACGTGCATGGTATGTCACCCATTATTGAATGGTGTGATTTGTATATTGAGTATGGAACCACCATCTCGAAGCACCTGATGGTGATTGAGGATCAGTAGGATAAGATCCTAAATGGACACGTGATTACTTTGGTTTGAGTGATTTGGCAGTATGAGAGCATATATGAGACATCCCGGGGACGTGAGAGCCATATGAAAGATTAGTACCCTCACTTTTTGTGTAGTCTATGTTTTTTAGGGAAAAATTCCTTGAAGGATGGGAGAATGTAACAACTAATATTTCCTTAGTTTAATCCTTTTAATATTTCTATAAATATCTAAATTATTCCTTAATGTTGTATTTTTTTGGATGTTACAAGGCCTAAGAATTAATGTATTAAAAACATTAATGTATATTAATGCATATCTATTAATATTATTTGAACAAATGGTTTTACCATTGATAATATCCTCATATGGAAATTTTGAGACCCAAATTTTCTTGAAATGTGGGGCTTACCCTATGCACAGCTTAATGATGGTTGGCATTGGATGTTCCATGGTAGATAAACGATGGAAGGAGAATTAAATAAATTAAAAAATTATTTTATTTATTTTATTTAATGAAAAAAATCTAATATACACTCTATGAATATTTGGTTATGGATAATGTAAATGGTTAGCTTCATAACCCTGACATATTATAGAGGTGTAAGGTAGAGCCTCGTTGACATTGAAAATGTGGGAACATGGATCAGTGATGAATGATCAAGGTATTATTAAAATTAATAATTAATGTATAGGTTTATTTATTTTCATCACTAGAAAATGTGTTCATTTCCAATTATTAATCCATTCTCTAGGTAGGGATCTTTATTTTTGTGAATTTCTACCCTTTTGACGCAATTATTTGTCAAGGATTTCATGTCTTCTCTATCTCAACAATTTCCATTCTTTGCATGAGCCTAGAGATGTTTATTCTTGAAAATAAATATATATATTTTTTCACCCATAATTCTCTATCCCCTTGTTTTATGAAATTTTTGTTTTCTCTTCAAGATTTCACCATCTAATGATAATATTACTTCATTATTGTGGCTTTTTTCCACCAAAATTCTTCTCATTCTTCATTGTTGGCCCATGGGGTCAAGGGTTTAACATTTACAAGCATATTAAAACATTATCAAACCCTATGAAATCATTAAGTATGCTTTAATGACCTAAGGATTTATTTTTTTGGGATTTATCAAGGTGTATTTGTGGAACTTGAGTATTGGATTCACGATTTGGAACCACAAACCGTGATAGGAGGTGTGGAAGATATCAATTGGGAGATCGAAGTAATGTTTTCTAGTCAATGGAGTTGGGGAATCAATGATCGGGGACATTCCCCTATGATTTTGGCATATTAAAGTGATTCAAATGGTGATAATGGAGTCAATAATAGAGGATCTAGTGAATGCATGATGACTAGGTGACCAAATATCACTATCTTTGAAAATCCCAATTACACGTTGTGTACTCTAGATTAATGAATGGTGTGTTCCTTTGAATCTAATGGAGGAAATGTTTTTTCATTATTTAAGTATAAAATGTCATGTGACCTGGACCATACGCCATGTAACACTACCTGAGAAGCTGATCTATGTGACGAGAGTACATTCCCATGACCCTAGGTGAACAAACATGTCACACCCCTTTGGGAAAATCCATTTGGATATATATATCTAGTTGATCCATGTCCAGGGAGGAACATGCCTACACCTTCTGGAAATATCACAAATCATGTTTCTCTATGTACACATCCTATACTTTTCCAAGAAACTTCTACCATGTGTATCTTCTTATTTAAGACTTAAATTTGGGCTCATGAGTAGTATATCTAGAGAAGTCATCCATATAGGACATGTTGGTAGACTTTGTTTTGGAATAAAAGAAAAAATATGAGGTGTTAAGAGTGATATTATTATTCAAGTTATGTTTGGATGATGGAAATGATTAGGCTTGATTATCAGAGAGATATCAGGGTGGGTACTCCCCAATCATAGTAGGGTTAGGGTCCCTCGTACTCTTTATATAGGAAGAGTCGGTACTCTCTCACACTATAGAGGATGTGGGCCCTTATTCTATAGAGTGGAACACCCATCACATCGAGGTCCAATGTGGAGAAGGTTCCCCAATGAATATAGTGCTCTACCAGATATGCAGAATAGTTGTGATGAGTGGGACCTCCACTCTGATCTTGGTGTGGTTGTGTGGGGTGCCTGGCATTGAAGATGATACCTTTTAAGAAATACTAAGACCCATCAACATAATTTATTAGTTATTTAGATTGAATCTTCTCTCCTTTTATAAATAGGTTTTGAATATTATCTTGTTTTGTGTAAGGTTTACATTCCCTCTATGGCTAAGGGATGATTAGACTAGTTTATTCTATAGCTTCCCTCTTGGTTTTCGAAGTGTTCTACTGAATGTGTTTATAATAACCCATTTAGTGGTAATTCCTATAAATTTCATGTATTATACATATGATAGGAAGATTGGTGGGGACATTGGTGGACATGGTATCAGTGGATCATAGCGGTACATGTAGGTGTTGATTGTGTTTAGTGTTTAGTCCTAGAGATTGTGTAACAAAATATCTTTAGTTTTTCCCTTTTGGAATTTTTTCAAGTGTAGGCTTCCTTTTGGTTTGGGAATGTATTATTTCCCTTTTAAAATTTTATATTACCTTGTTTAACATTTATGTTTTTAGAGATATTTTTTATGCATTGATTATTCTGTAGATGTTTTAGTTTTATTCTTACCCCTACACCATTACTTGAATTTGGGTGTGTATATGTGCAAAGATACATTATGCTATAGACACTGAATTTAGTGATATGAATACATGGAACTTGTCTCAATCCTCTATCCTATTCTGGGTTATCTTGGTGTGTCACTCTCAGAATAATTTCAAGCCTTGAGGGGCCTTGGTGGGTTGGGTCATGATAGCTACAGCCCAAATTGGCGGTAGGGGAAACTAAACTAGCATCATCATAGTAGGAGAAGCTCCCAACTGTATAGTGTACACAATATCCATTGTATTAAAGATAGATATTTATAATGGTGTTATCTATTGGTGTTGATAAAGATATATTTGAGACCAGATTAGAGGATGGGGTCTCATGGATGTGAAAATTATCTTTCTGCTACATAGTTAGGTCAGTGATTACTAGGGGAAACCTGGACATGAAATGAATAGTAGGATTCATTTTTTCTTTCTTAGAAGTATTCTTTGGTCATGTGTTATCCTTAGTACTCTGAGTATGAAAACACTCAGGAGCAATCATAGGGGTTGGTAGAGTAGAATGGACATACTCAGGAGGCACCTTAATGGGCTCTTTTATTTCCTAGAGGTCTCCAGGGAACATTAGAAAGGTCTTATCAGAATGATAAGTCTTAGATAGAGATGGATGGTGAAAAGAGTAATGGTTTTGTTGGGATCTTAGAGGAATCTCAATTATAGTGTTCTGATCCATAAACTAGATTGGAGTCATATCATACTCATATAACTCGATCAATAATCTATTTGAGGTAAAATTTTGGAACGTAAAGCCACAATGGTCTCCCACTTCGGGGGTTTCATATGTTTTTGTGGGGATAAAGGAGGTTTTGTCTTGTGAATATCTTGAGAATGAGTGTGTAATTACTCTTGGTTATTTAGTATGAGGGGCTCCCATACCCATAAAATGAAATGGTGACCCACTATGACCACAATTACCATTTTATTAAGCAAAATATCATCTGATGTGTAAATATTTCTAACCAGCATTAATGGTTGAGAATAGCTAAATACCTTGAGATATTTTTCTATATGAGTAAAAAATTGTCTCTCGTTGAGTGTACTCTTGTTTTTGTGAACTAAATTATTTAAATGCTAGATTAGAAGATGGTTTATGTTAAAAAAGGTCCCTAGTAGATATAATGGATAATTTTCTCATACAATTGGCATACTACTCCTTGGGACTAATATTTAGGTAGCTAGGAATTAGTAATGGGCCAGCATAGCACCTTCATTGCTTGCACATTTAGTTGGGAACTCTTGGATTTGGTAGCATCATTGTGAGTCAGTGGATCCCCTATAAGTACTTACCATTTCTAAAAGGTTCAATCCTTAGGCGGGTCAAAAAACATAGCTTTATATTATGTAGCTTTTTTTTAGTTTCTCTGAAAAAATACATACTTTCCATGAAAATTTTCCAAATGGGACTATAAAGTGCCTAACTACCAGTGATTAGAAGTAAGTGTGTTGACAAATTCAATAAATATATCCCAAAATGTGTCCTCCATCAAATGGATAATTTTACCCAAAATTTTCTTTTTCAATTACACTATAAATGGGGAGAGAAGTCCAAGAGGACCCAAATGGATGGAGTTGAAATGTAAACCAACATTAATCGTACTTGGAAAAAGGTTCTACAGGTTCCAATGAACTAGATATTTGTAGAATTTAACAAGTCTAGTCATATCAGACTCTTGGGATAGTTGATATTTTCATGATATCTCATCATGGAAGTCAGTCAGCTATATTTTTGGGGTTCTCTTGGGACATGTTGTATAGAGGGAAGGGGTTGGAGAGAAGGTATGACTAGTGGATGGAATGAAAGTGTGATACCATTTTAATGGTTGTAGATTAGAGGATAGAGTGGGTCCATCTGAAAACCAATATATTTTAGGAATAGGAGGTAGTATCAAGATAGTTCTAGGTTATGGAAGATTTATGGGGCCTGATGGTGGTGTATTTTCTTGTTCTTACTAATCAGAGATTCAATTATACTGATATCCTTCAGTTGTTCCAAATACAATGCCCATAATGGAAGAAAAATAGAGTGTGAAAAAAATTGATTCAAGCATAGATATGATACAAGTTGGAGGAGGAAGATATGGGATTAAAGAGGTGTTAATAGTTCAATTAGGAGGAATTGGTGTGAGAGATACCATTTTGAGATAAAGGGTGGAGTAGGGTTTCGTGATGCCTCTTTTTCCTTATTAATTAAATCATTTTCTTACTAAATGTTTAAAAATTCACCAAGTAAATGTGGCTTGTCTTCATTCTATAGTAGATAGTTGATGGTTATGATTCTTAATATGATAAGTTCCCCTTTACAAAGGTTTTTTTATTAGCTATGTTATCCATTTTTTAATTATAGAAATTTGAACTTCTTACAAAGGTAACCATAATAAGGACTATTACACTAAATATATCCTCATAGGAGATACAAATTTTTCCTATGGACCATGAATTATTTATCCTTATTATAGTCATCTCTGTGTATCTTCATTTAATTATGAAATTCAGCAGAACCACCATAGCATGTTGGAGATGTCCATTTTCTTATTTAAACATATCTATTTATTACAAATCTTTCAAAAAGGTTCCTCCACATCCTTCGGTATAATTTGTCATAAACTATTTTATTTACACAAAAAGTAATTTTTTCATAGCCTCCCTTACCACGATTTGTTACATGTCATGTTATATTCAGTATACTTATTATCCTATAAATTCTTTTTTCTAGCTGGGTGATTTCTTTATCAAGGTCCTTAAGGATTCTTTTAAATGGTTATTTCTAACTAAAATGACTAGAATCTAAGGGTATTAAAAAAACAATAAAAAATTAATTTCAGTTTTTACAACATACATGGTTTACATCTCAGTTAGGGATTCATTTATATTCGAGATCCAAATGTACCATTCAATATCTCATGTGAATTTTGTGGAGACAACACACCCCTCATAGAAAGATTCCATATAGCGCCTCATTCGTGGTCTATTAACTTATAAAGAGGGTTTCATTCTTCATTGAAACTCAATCTCTCTATAGGGAACGAAGTTAACCACCTCAAAGGGTCCCAAACACCTTAAATTCACCTTACCTAGAAAAAATTTTAATCATGAGTTGAAAAAAATAACTTATCTCCAATTGTGAACATCCTATGAGAAATCCATCAGTCATGTCACTTTATGTTATTTTATTTATAGATATTTTCATTTTCATATACATCTCTTCTAAACTCTTCTAGATTATCCAATTTCAACATCCTTTGATTTTAAACATGTTGTGAATTGATATTAATCTTCTTTATAGCCCGAAATGATTAGTGTTATAATTCAACCGACAAGTTGAACACTATCCCATAAACTATATGGAATGGGTTCATACCAATGGGTGTTTTAAATATATATTTTCTATTCCCAATGTGTATAATTAATTTTATTGTTCTGATATTTATAAATTGTATGCATAATCCTTTCTATGATTTTCTAGATCTCTTGATTAGATAGATCCACTTTCCAATTATTTTTTAGGTGATAAGGGTTGTTGGAGTTGTAACAAACCCCGAATTTATTGAGCATCCCTTTTATCAAGTAGTTGTTAAAGTGTTTTATTTTACTAATAATGACTAACTAGAGAATTTTAATTGAGAAAATTAATATCCTTCTTCATGATTTTAATCACCACCTAAGTTATATCAGGTTTTAGGGCTTCAAATTCTTCTCACTTCTACACATAATCCACATAAAAAATATATATATTTCTAAAATATTTTGTAAAGAAACCCATAAAATATATTTCCCATAAATAAAATACTATAAACATAAATAATAGGATACTATGGAATTTTATTCCTTCTTCCAATATTTAAAAACATATTACAATGGTCATAATTCTAGAAAAAATCTCTTACATCATGATGAATTGTAGGCTAGAATAATCCAATGTGAAGTAAGTTAATAATAGTATGATTAGGCTTATGTTTTCTTCTAATGGGTGATATGTGACAGAATTACAACACAATTTTCATTTAATCCTTGAGTATACATGTTTTCATTGAATCAATCATATTATAGAATCTTTTTTTAGAGATATCTTAATACTACATGAAAATTAAATTCAACAACCTTAGAGATCATGTGGTATTATCAATGTTTTTTGAATTAAAACACCATCAGAAGGAGATATTTCTTCGTAGTTGTGTAGTTGATGTGGACATCAGTGAGAGAACAACTTGCATATTAAATAGGATGAAAAATATGACCAACTAGTTTACCTAAGAAAAATTCAATAGGGAATTCACTCACATCACATAAAAACTAAAAATACCTTTCCCAATTAGGTGATATAATAATAGGGTATGGAACAAAGTGATTATTCAATCCTATAAAGGCTTAGTGAAAATATTCAATAAACACAAACAAGTTTTATATTTCTAAATGTTTCATCATAGATTATGTTATCTTGGAAAAATAATTATCAAAACAATGATAAAATACATGATTTTTAATATAACTTCTAATTCCTTTAAAGTTGGTGAGTTTTGGTTTCTCTTTAATTAAATTGATCTTTACTGGATTGACTTCAATTTCATGCTTTAAAATTTTCTATCCAAGAATGATGGCTCCTTGTAAAATAAAATGGAATTTTTCATAATTGAGTATAAGGGAATTTTATTCCAATATATTTACTACTACTTCTGGATTTTTCAAGAAAACATCAGAAGATCTCCAATATATGAAAATTTCATCCATGAAAATTTCATTAAAATCCTCCCCCATATCATGAAAAATATATATCATGCACAATTGGAATGTTGATGGTGTATTACGCATCCCAAAATAATTTTTTTTCATCAAATTTTTTATATGCAAACATGATTCATTTTTTATTAATATGTTAGTTTAATTGGTATTTGATTATGTCCAGAGTATCATCCAAAAAAACAAAAACATTCATGCATGTCTATTCTCCCCAACATTTAATCCATGAACAGAAATGGGAAGTGATATTTACATGTGGCTATGTTGATATTCATATATTAGACACATAATCCCTGACCTATTATCATTGTTTTAAAATTTATCTCATCCTCCATGTTATGGAACACTATAAAAGCTTATTTTTATATACCACTTAAAGTGGGATCACACTTTCATTATCAAAAATGGATAATATGATCCCAACATCAAGTAACATCAACACCAATTTTGAGAATGAATTTCATAGGTGGGAAAACCATTATATAAGATTGACGGATTGGATTCACTCCTTACTCAAATTATACATTATGTTAACATATCATGGGATTGATCCCCTTGAGGTCTTCCACTCTCCATGTTATCAAGTGATTATTCTTTCTTAAAACAGAAAACATCTTTTCATATTGTTATTTGGTGATTTAAAAATTTATGATGACCATTAGTGTGTCTTTAGCCTAAAAACATGAATAATTGAGTGTGCTCAGTATTGGTTTTAGCTCCACTATTGATTGCTTTATAATTAAGGGCATAAACTCTAGATAGGATTCCCTTGTTAATTGTTCAATATACTAAACTTAATAAATTTTGTATTTTCCTCTTTCTCCTTATGAAATAATATTGCATTCCCATATACCATTTAATCAAAAAGAGACATCATGTCATAATATTCCTCTTTTCTAACTTGTTTCATCATTTTTAGGCTAATTCTTTATTATCCAACAAAATCTCTTCACATTCCACCAAATTTGTTGCATGTTTTTTATTATTCACTAAGTCAAAAACACAATTTTCTTCACTAAATCATATCATAATTTTTCTTTAATTCACATCTGTTAATTATTTCTTGATCGTGATAAATTTTCTTCCTATAATATTGGGAATATCACCTTCTTCCTCTATGTAAAGAATGATAAAATCAGCGAGAAAAATGATCTTCCCTACTTTTACCAGAATATCATCAATGATTTATTAATTTTATTTAAAAGATTTATTAGTGAGTTTAAAGGGTACCATTATTTTCATTGTTTCATTAAGCTCTAATTTTTTTTAGATTCTCATTGTCATTATGTTGAAACTTGTACCAAGATCACACAATGATTTCCCAATGTTTCATGCCCCTTTGGTGCATAGAATGGAGAAGCACCAATGATATCTTATATTTAGTGGGAGTTTTCTTTAGTAAACCATAAATTACTCTTAATTAAGGGAGATAACTACAAATTATTCTATTTTATTATTATTATAAATTAAATCCTTAAAGAATATATCACATACCTTTATCTAGTAAATCGCCTCTATGAATGGGATATTGATATCATTTTGTTTGAACATATCAAAAATATTATATATTACTCCTCCATATTTCCTTTACTAATAATGTCTAGGAATTGTAAAAGGGGTTGGTATGGTATAAGTTCTACATATGTATCAAAAAAATTTCCATATTAAACTAGAGGTTGATCTCTTATTTCATTATTTACAACATATTCAATAATCTATTTTTCATTCTTTCCATCTATTATTTAATTAGTTCATTATTATTTATTCAACATATTATATTCCATGTTTTATTAATATTTTTATGGATATTGTTCCCATGGTTCTTATCTACTTATTAAGATCACAATTTTGGTATTCTCTCATGCATGTGTCTATATATTACCAGCTGGTGTCCTAGGTAATATTTTTTAAAGGGTTGGTGATATTTTCCCCTCATTATTTTATGAGTTTATGGAGGATAATGTTTTGATTTCTCATTTCACTTTTTTTATTTTAATTGTACAATCATCACTTTTAATGAGTTTATACAATAAATTTTAAATGATATACTATTGTGGATATACTTCTTTCATTTTTCTCTGTGGGGGTTACTACTAACACAAACACTAAGGTGGATACCTAGGTGTTCTGTGGGTTCATGGGTAATTTTGGACACCCATTTACTAGAATAATCCTAGTTTAACTAGTTGTTGAGGCTAAAAGGCCTCTATTTCGGGTATTTATGTGGATACTACCCCAAGGATTGATTATGGATCATGTAAAAAAATATCAAGGATTATTTTATCCCAATATAGCTGAGCACATCTGATAGGCGTGTTTTCCTCCACACATCTCGTACAATTTTACCTCCATAATAGGAGACATATAAGATTCTCAGTGTTTAGGGAACTAACAAATTTTCAATTTCATCGTAAGTGCAACAACCTGGGTAGTGAAGTGAGTGGTATTATCTATTTGATGCATTCCATACCTTGTAGTTCATTATTCACTATTCCATAAGATGGAATTGTTTGCGATATCATCAAGAATATCCCTACCAACTTCTGGTGGTTTCACCATAATACCTATACCTACTAATGAATATACCACATCTTGATCATTAGGATCTATAATATAATAAAACAAATTCATCTGAATCTATATTTTGATCCTATTTTCTGATAACATTGGTAGCCCCCCCCCCTCCTGTGCATATTCTCCATCTATTTTTGTGAAATTCTGGATGCCACTTATTAACATTCATATGCACAGTAGTGGGTAATATTTTTCCATGAAATTGTTTTTCTTATCATCCAATGTAGTAATAGAAACAATATATTGATTCCTCAACTGATACTTGGCTCGGTTACATTGAGAGAACGAAAATACTCTGAGTTTTCTAGAATTTATAGACAACCCCTGATACTTAAATGTATCATAAACCTCCAAGAAGTTATAGATATTCCCATTTACATCCTCAATTTGAATTCCACTAAACTACATAATGTTATAAAACATTTTTATATGACCAATATTGATTTCGAATATACTTCCTTAAATAAGAGGATAAAAGATATTAGGTGTGGCACCATGTATCAACAACAATCTATTGTCCATGATAGTACACTCTAGAATCACTGTTTGTACTCTTTTTTTTAGTTCTTATTATACATACCAAGAATGATCATAATTTTTAGAAATTGGGTTATGTTTCTAATCTATTTCTAGATAGCATAGTGTTGACAATAATATCTCCATTTCATAATTTTATTCAAGTTATTCTCTCAAGTCAAAAATCCTTGAGTGATTAGTTCTAGATATTCTCATAATCTATTTATCTCCAATGAAACAAATAACTAACCATTCACATAAAGAGAATAAAAATTATTGAAAAAATGTTGAAATTAGTAATTGAGTTGGAGAGATAGCTCAATAACTCCAAAAGTCATCGTGCCTCCCCATCAACAGTGCCAAAAATGTATCACCCATGAATAATAGTTACCCCTCTATGGGTTACCAATTTAAAAATTTAACTATAATTCCTTATACTTTTATAATACAATGGTGAATATAATGAAAGTTTTAGATCATCCCATGAGTAAGAAAAATCCAAAGACCTATGGAATCAATTAACTTAATTATGAACTTGATTTAAAATTACCAAATCAATTATCGAAGATAATTTCCTAAAAAATAATAATTTAACTAAAATAGTGGTATAGAATTAATTTTCTGTGACTTTAGGAAAGAATAATCAATCCGCTCTCAACCAATTTAGTCTATTTATTGGGAACAAATTTGTTCAATATTCACTAATTAATTATATTCATATTTTTTTAAATCTATTTAGGATTATAAATATCTCTTGATATTGAGAACATAATTCACTTAAATTCCTTAAACTTAAATTCTAATATGGAATAAAAATACATATAATGGGTTATAATCTTATTTTCTCAATTGTGTTTATATTCCTCCCAATCTATACTTCTTGGTCATTTTTGTAATAAGGGGTAAAATTTTAATTTATGTATCAAAATAAATTCGTAATAAATGAGACATAATTTTGGTTTATATGGAATATTCCTTAAGCCATTATCCTATTACTCTCAACCCCTCATTATTTGAGAGTTTATCCATTTGATGATGGATAAAAATTTTATCATGCATGTTGGTTCCAATAAAATGAACATAGAGAAAGGTAATTGAATGAAAAAAATAGTAATTAATTACTTGAGATGAATTTAATCAAAAACAATGAAAAATAGATTTCATAGACAAACCCATACAAATTATGAAAATTTCCCTATGAAATTAAGTCTCCCTCTCTCTTCCTATCTTAATGATCGGTCAAGGCTCTTTTTGAATCCTCTTCCTTTCACCATAGCCTCATGGTCTGGGAAAATGGATTTGGTGAGTTTAAAATTAATCATGTTTTAGTGATCTCTAAGTTATAATATTTAATTTTGGATTATATATTTTACTAATTTTAAAATGTTCTTTAACCTATGTGTAGTGTATGACTTGTTCCTAAGGGATATAAGAAATCTTGAGTCTCTAGGAGAAAAAAATTGGAATTAAAAATTAATTCATCATTCATATTGGGTAGTTTCCCTTCAATATAGACAAGGAATGTGAACCATGTCATAGGACGTGTTGTGGGGCATCCAAAATAATCCAATGAATCATGGTTTTCACCGTACTGTGGCATTTGGAATGTTTTCATGTGATCTCCTAATATGGTCCATGGTTTCCATCTTTATAGCATGGTGGAATTTATGTATCCATTTATCCTTCCCTATAGCATTGAACAAGAAAATAAAGGTATATCAATTATCATCTCAAAATTTAAGTCTCCCTATAATCCATGTTATATACTTTGATGTTAGTAGAAATTGTTGTTTCTACCTTCATGGATTTTAATTTTATTTTTACAAATATTCATTTCATGAACCCAACACAGATCCATCCATGGCATGTAACATATAATGGTGGTAAATTTGTATATATTTTTATTATTCCAATTCATTTTTCATTTCATGTATACACATTACATAATCATTTATCCTAAAGATATCTTTATGTGTCACATCATCAGCTCCCCATGATGTGGGTTACTCTTAGTAATATATTCAATAGTTCTATGGTAATGTTGGAGAAATACCATACCATGGTGAGCATTTTTTCTCAATATTTGAATGTACTCTACATCACCTCCAATTTCTAAATCTCTATGAAAAACCTCCATAATACTGAGTATTATTTTTCAAACATGTAATATAAATAAGGAAATTCACAAGAAAACACATATAAAAATGATATATCAGCTTTATTTGGCATATATTTGGTATCATATGGCATGAAATATGGAAAAAATAAGGTCTTGTTGTTGTTGACTACAACAGGTTTCCAATAATATCTCTATAATCTATGGTATTGATCTCCCTCCCACTATAACCTCTTGAAAAAATCATATAGGTAGCCACAAATGATTTCATCAACCAAGAATACACCATCACAAAACTTTTGAGTACATATTTTGAATATTTTATTTAATAAATGAGTTTATATTATTTCCTTAAATCACCTGCAAGACAAGGAAGAATGTTAACTCTCCAATAATTGAAATCTCAAACCCACACCTAAAATATTCTTAAAATATATTTCAATCTTATACCTTTGACCATTTAAAATTTTTCCATCCACAAAATGATCAATAAAATCCTTTGATCGGTTTCCTTATTTATGTTAAGGTTTTAGTAAACTCCACCTCATTGTAATCCAAAATTTCTCATGTTTTAAATGTTCTTAGAATACCAATACCTTAGTGATTACTTCAGTCTATATCAATCCATCTTCAAACATCACACATTGATCGAATATTCATCCATAAGAAATACATTCTTTTACTCAGTGTACACTTCTTACTCAAGGACTCCATTAATTAATGTTTTATAACATCCATTTGATATAATTATAATCCACTTTATACCAAAATTTCCATGAATAATTAGATGTTTATATACCAATAAATAGGGGGAGAATTTCCCATTAAAATAAATGATATTAATTTGGGAATATCCATTTCATACATGTCATACTTTATTCTGAGTAACTTTTCTATCTTTATAGAATTTATTTTTGGAACACCCACTTAGTTATGTTGATATTCATATCCTTTTTCCTTGTAAATACAACCCATTTTTGATCATTTTTTATTTGTTTATACTTCTCATACATTTAATTTTCAATTTTACCATAATTGGTATCCTATTAAAAATATTTAGGCTCTACTTGGGATAAAATATAGTTTTTTAATTTATTCTTCTTCCTATGTTTTTGCACCATAGTTTTTCCATCACTAATGATATTTTTCTCAATGATTCAAAACCTTTTAATTTATATTTTTTTATTTTTTGAACCTTTTTTGTTCCTCTAATAATTGATTTTTTTTTCTTTTGAATCTACCTCAATCCCATGTACTCCACCTTTATTTCTCACATTTGTATTACTTCCCCCTAAATTTTCATTATTTTCTTGGTAAAAATATGCTCACTTGATTGTAAATCCTTCCCAATTTCAACAATAGTGAAGTATTGTGTTTTAATGGTTTTAAAAAGACTTTTTTTATAGAACCTATAATATTTTATTTTTTAAAAATATCCAAGGAAAATGTATTCATCACCATGTTGTTTAAACTTGTGGTTATTCTCTTTATTGTGAATAAAACATTTACTTCTAAAAACATGAATGATTTTCATTATTTCCTTCTTTTCATACCATATATATTAGTATGTATTCTCTTTATTTAGACACACTAAATACCTATTGGATATATACACTTATGCAAGTTATACTTATTTCCAATAAATATATAGGATATTATTTACAATAAGCATTGTCTGAGCCTTATTATTAATAATATAGTTCTTAACCTCAATTACTTGGTTTTGTTATATAGTTCATATCATTGAAACATTTAATAATATCCCATTATTTTCATGATATTCCTTCTCATGTGTATTGGTGAATTCTGTTCCATTATCAGTTCATGAATTCAAAATTTTTACTATGATAATATTCTTCAACAATCTACGATAATTAGTAATTCATTTGAATACATAAAATTTGTGGTAGATTACCATATTAAATTCCATTTTATTGTAATCATTAATAAATAGAATTTAGTACCTCTTTTAATCAATGTATTTGGGTGTAATTTTACCACACACATCGATATGAACCAACTCTATATATCATGTTGAATTGTTATCTTTTGTCTTTTTGGACTTATAAATAATAATACCTTTTTGAAAAGTATCACATGTATAAGTGTGATCACATGAAAGTTTTGGGATTTCATGTTCTCCTTCATCCTTTAACATGTTTTCCAAGCACTTTTGATTCAGGTGGAAAATCCTCTTATACCATATGTTGTTTTAGTCTTCCGTGGATAAAAAGAATCAATCCACTTCTCCACAAAAGATATTGAGATTCTCTTTCGTGTGATTTCCTTGCACTACAATTGAACCATGTTTTCCAATGAGGATTAAATCATTCTTGTTCAAGTTCACTGCATGCCCCAAGTCACATAATTGAATAAATTTTTTTATATAATGACCAATTCCTTCAACTACCAACATGTTTAGGTGCCTAAAATATTTTCTTCTTAATTTTTTGTTCCTAGAGACAATGATCTCTAACCCTTTATTGTTTCCAAAATATATGAAAACATTCTTTTGGTACTTGATTTTCATGATAAGATTTAGTTCCCCATCAAGTGGGAAGAATAAAAATTGTCCAGAATTCGTACTCCAACCTAATCCCCCACTTTTAATGAAACATCAATAATTTTTTCATTCTAAAATATTACCTTCTTAAACCATGTTTATTTATGTCCTTATTTTGGTAGAAAATTAGATCGTTCTACTATAAGATCCATTGAATCATACTCAACTTGTAAAATTTCAAACTTATTATAAATTTTTATTCTATTTTTTGAATCTTCCAACTACTGATATTTCCTTCTCTAGACATTGAAGGAAAACATCTTTATTACCTTGATGATTAATATAGGGTTTTGTTTTAATAACCATTACACCAAAATCAATGATTGAAAAACACATACCGAGTATAGGAATTTTTTTCTTTTATTCATTTCTTCTCCTGAACCCTAAAATGCCTTCTTTCTATAGAATGCACATATTGTACATACTCAATAATCCAAAAATAATAACACTATTGGTATGTTTCCTAGTTATTTATCCTCACTACTCTACCTTTGTAATTTTTTTTCTTTTATGGGTTATCTATGTAACAACTCTATATTTGATGATATATTTTTTTGACAACTAAATTCAATTTTTTCGATATCTTATGATACATGCTTCTCTAAGTCTAAATGAATCATAATATTGTATAATTATAACCTAGTAGTTAAATTTATAGTATGAATTGGAATAAAAAAATCTAAAAATATGTATAATGGTTTCAAGTAATGTGAAGAAATTTTTATTAATGTTTTTATATGCTTTGAAAATTTGTTTTCCCTTGTAAATGTGTTTTATTTATATTTGTGAGAAAATAAAATAATTAATTCTTTCAACGTTAAGAAAATTTATTTGAAAAAATTAACTGTAATTTTGAAATTAACATGTAAAAATTATCTTTTAGTTAATTATTTTAAATTTCTTAAGAGATTATTTTTTTCTATAAATAGTGAAAGATTCTGATTTTTATTAAAAAATATATTTTCATTAAAATAATTTAAAATGTCCCATTAAATTTTTTTTTAAAGTAAAATTAGTTCATTTATATTTCTAATAATCTAATTCTGTTGATTTTAATTAATTTTATATGAATTTGGTATAAAATAATTTCATACTAAAGAAAAAAATAACTTTCTTCGAATCCATTTTTTGTCGTATTTTTTGAGTTAATTTTAAAATTGGTTTTTTCAAATTTTAGATAATGAATTTAATAATATATATTTCATATTTTTAATCAGATTGTACAAATTTTATAATGCTGATAGTTACATTTTTTGAAAATGAATGGTAAAAATAGTAAAAAAATGCACTGTGGTTATGGTTAAAACAAGTTTGCCCAGGGGTTAAACCAAGAAATAAAGATACGTTTTCTAATTAAAATTTTCTAAATCATATTGGTTGGAAATATTAAGACCTTATACTATTTTTAATAAAATCATTATACATTTTTAATCATTTGGATTAAGAATGAAATTATTATATTTTAATCTCTGAATAAATTCCAAGTATATCCTCTCCCCAACTTATAAAAGGATACCCCCTCCTTTCTATTATCTACAAAACTTTGAGCCTTCTATATCAACCAAAACATTCCACCAAAATCACTTTTAAAATTACCTAGAAAAATATTAGAGGGTTTTTATTCTTAAAATCCCATTATAAGGGTCTTTAAACTCGAGGAGGCCAACTGAAAGAGAGGTTTTTTATTCTTAAAATCCCATTATAAGGGTACTTAAATGGTATGATTGTTATTTAATCACCAATATCCACATCTATTCTATCAAATGGGATGTGAAAGTATCGTCTTTTCCAACGTGTGGACTACCATCCCCACATAACGATACAATTAATTTTTCATTTTCATCTTTCATGGATAATTATTGTGATGGGTTTAAAGTTTTTATATCATATTTATGAAATAATTATTATTTATGAATTATAATATTATATATACCAACTTACCTCAAAATCCATTATAAAAAGATAATATCCATTGTGCATAATGACCCATACATCATTGAATATGTGTCAAAGTTTTCTTATTTTTATTTTCCTAAAAAGTATTGTATAGTGGTTTGTAGGGTCAAACCCATTGGGATGGTGGAGTAAACAATTTTCTTTACAAAATAACCCACTGGAGTCAACAGTGGGTGAAATGTTCAATTTTTTAACTTTTTACTCTTTCTAATTTTGTGTATTTTTTATAAGCAGTAATGAGAAGAATTTTTTTTATAATTGTTTTAAGGCTATGATGAAATAGGATAAATTATGGAAAACAATGATCAATAGAGAGAATGAGTGCCGATAGATGAACATTCAAAATGATAAACTTGGGGAAAAACAATCGTACTAGTCTACAAGAATTCCTTTTCTTAGAAAAATTAATGCTAACATAACCATTGAAAATGAATGATTTATCTCCCTCACTAGGAGATAAATTACACATATTGAAAAATCTTAGAGTTCCCCACTCCAAGAAATAATCAATTGAAAAAATTAAATTTTAAATGTACAACAGAAAAAACTCACTGTAAGTTCTGAAGTCTTGTATTGAAATAGATGCTTTAAAAAATCATCCATGGTCAGACTCATCGTTTGATCATATAGTTTGAAATTATGTACACCTGGCATGAAGCAATTGAATAGCTTCAGAATTGTCATCAAAGATCAATTTTGAATACATTTAAAATAATGAATGAAAGTGGAAAATAAAATATGACCAATAAAATAATAATTTCCCCCCAAACTAAGATTTTATCCCAACAGCATGTTCATTAATTGAAATTGAAACATATGATTACAATTTATAGAAATTTGAAATGAAAAGGGGAAGAGAGAACTCCCCTATGAGCTACAATGATGTTACACAACTCCTACTTATGATCCACGAGAACTCTAAGAAGTATACTCTAATGGTGTCGATGGAATCTATGATGTGAAGTGTAAAAGGTAAATGATAGGTGTGAATGATGGCTGCACCTAATAGTATTTTTGTTGTGAATTTAAATCACCTATCATCTATTGGTTGGTCACCCATGTTTTCCACCGAATATAAGTTTTCCTTCACTGCATCACCACACATGTGAATTTTTCTCTTCAAACATTGTAACTTTGTCTTATCCCTTGTAATGAACTCTGCCAAGTAGTTGGAATGAATCTAGATGTTAGTCTAGCTCTAGAATGTATCTGTAAATAGAAAACAACTAAAATAGTAAAAATATGCGGTCAAAGGATCAATTTAGTTATATAATTAATTTTTTTATTAAATTAATGTTATATTACTTTTAAATATTGATTATAGTTTATAAATATTTAAATTAAGTTATTTACTTAATTTTATTTAGGAAAATTATTAATATTTATAAAATTTATTTAATTAACATTGTTAAAGTTACTAACTTAATAAAAGGTAATTATTATTTGAATATTAGAAGTTATTATTTAGTTAGTCAGTTTATTTTATTTAATATTATTATTAATGTCTATTTTGATTAATAAATTTAATAATTTAATTATTATTATTATTATTATTAAAGTATTAAGTATTTTAAATTTATTGGATTTAATTAGTTAATTTTATTAATCAATTTTTTTTATAAATTATTAAAAGTAATATTTTAGTTTAATGAATTTAATTAAATTAATTTATTTTATATTTTATTTTATTATTATAATTTATTTATTTATTTTTATTTTTATTAATTAATTCCCCCTATCTTTTTTAATGGGGTATGGTTCCCTAGCTTCTTTGAGAAACCTCTGTGGCGGTGGCAAGAGGTGGCTCCTCTAGTGGAATTTGATCTCTGAAGCGGCGGCGACTGGTGTGTTGGCTCACGAAGACTCCGGGTACCCTCCTTCGGCACAATGACATCTCGTAATAGTGGTGGAAAGTTCTCTAGATAGCAGTGACCGCATGTTTCTTGCAGCAACAGCGGCGCCAGATGAGTCACGACCTCCACCTTTCGCACCTCCTCGTCTGCAGCATTTGTGTCCATGATTCTTCAACAGAGGCGATACCCGATCTGGTGCGAGGAGTTCCGTCAACAACCGGTGGATGTAGATCCATCTTTGAGTGTCTATTTTAGATCTATTCATCATAGATCTTAATCTATATCTGGTTGTTTCTTCTAATATGATATTTTATTTATATGTTTATAAATATATAATTACTACTAATAATTTTTTTAACTATATTTTCTTTTTATATTTATTCACTCTAAATTTATTGGTGGAAATTTCAGTTGAAATTTTACATTGTTTTATATGTATTAGTATTTTATGTATGCATACACTAAAATTTTTTATTAAAAATTCCCATATATTTATAATAGGAAATATATTATGTATAGGAAATAATCTATCAAAATTTCTAATTAATTTTTTCACAGGAAATTTTTTATGGAAATTATTGGTGGAAATTTCCACTAGAATTTTTCATAGTTTATTTGTGCATTAATATACTCTCAATTATTTTTTAAGTGGAAATTCAAATTGAAAATTTAAGATGAAAATTTTCTTTTTAAATTTCCACTATAATTTTTAGTTCATATTTGCATTGTTTATTTATTTATTAATCTATTTTCACTTTGTAGTTTAAGTGGAAATTCAAATTGAAAAATTGTGAACAAAATTTTCATCCTATAATCCTTGGTAGTGAAATCAAACTCAAATACTTGTAAAATATATCATCAATAGAATCATCATGAAAGGAATGACTTTCACCAAAAAGAGATCATATCAGGAATTCACTTGCTGCAACAAATGTATATTTCACTGATAGCTTTAAACTTTCACTACAGGTTTTCATTGAAAATTTTCAATGGGATTGTGTGACTTTTCAGTGTAAATTTGTAATTAAAACTATATTGTATATTTATATTCATATATATACATAAATATGTATGTATGTATTGATTCAAATTTTATACTGCAAATTTGCACTAGAAATTTTTAGTAGAGATTTATATTAGTGAGAATTTTCATGGTAAATGTAAAACACAAAATTTCAATGAAAATTTACATTGATGTTTTTATATACGTAATCATAATTACCAATATAAATTTTCACTTGATGTTTCTGATTTAATATTACCATATTTATTTGTATTTGTATGTTTGTCTTTGTGTTTTTTTAGTTTTCATTGAAAATTTCCATTATAGTTTGAAATTTTATTGGAATATTTCAATGCAAATTTTCTCTATTGATTTAAAAATATAGTGTGTAGTGAAAAATATACATTGAAAAATTCCACAAAAAAATTCATTGGAAATTGGAAATAGAAGTTTCCAGTGGAAATTTTCACTGAAGGTTTCTAGTGGAAATTTGCACTAAAGGTTTCCAATGGGAATTTGAAATAAAAATTTCCAATGAAAATTTAAATTTTTTAGTTATGTGTCAATATAACTTAATTTCAATTTAATGTATAAATTTGGATTGCTAGTTGATGTTTGCACTGTAAATTTCTAGGGGGAGTTTGCATTGGAATTTTTCAAGGATTGTTTGCACTGAATATTTCCCAAGTAAATGTATACTTTAAAGTTTCTATACATGATTTAGGAAGTGTTTATAAACACTTAGGAATCCTTAAATTTTACATGAGAAGTTCTTAATGAAAATTTGGAATATAAATATTTATTAAAAAAATGCATTTTTTACATACATATTAGTATATTTTCATTGTAATTTAAAGTGTAAATTTCCTGTGGAAATTTAAATATGAAATTTTTGGTGGAAATTTTCATCGGAAACTTCCTGTGGAAATTTACCCAGGAATTTCTAGTGGAAATTTCGATGGGAATTTCCAGCAGCGGCATTGTAAAAAACCCCCAAAAATGTATAACAGGGACATTTTTATCCAAAACCCCAACCTGAGGGTCAGGTTCAGGTGCCCAACCTTAGAGGATTTAAATCCATCGGTGACTCGTCTACAGAAAATAAAAATTTATCAGAAAAAAAATTATTAAATCAATTAAGGAAAAATATATCAAAATATAAAAAAAAATTGATAAATAAAAATTAAACAAAAATTTGAATCATTAATAATAAAAACAATATACTAATTAATAAATTCAAAAAATAAAACATAAATTAAAAACTAAACAAAAACATAAATTAATTAAAATAATTAATTGATTGATTAATTAAAAAAACTAAAACTAAAAACGTAAACAAAAATTAATACTTAAATAGAGAAAATAAATAAAATGTAATTTGATTATTTTTTAAAAAAATTGAAAAATAATCACATTAAAGAATTAAATTATTATTTGAAAACACATTAATTAATAAACATGATTAATTTTAAACTAATTTGAAAGAATAAAATTAAAAGAATAAAATTAAAATAAAATATTCAATTAATGACAAAAATTGATTAAACACTCAAAAAACTACCAAAATTAATGATGATAACTAGAATAAAAATTTAATAAGTATGAAGAAAATGAATGAAAAAATACAAAAAATATAATTAATAATTTGAATACTTCTAATACAAAATTATTTATAAAAAATATTAATTTAATGAATTAAATTATTAAATAACAAAGATGCATTTATTTAACACACAGTGAAAAAATTAACAATTAAATAATTAAAAATACAATAAAAAGACGTGGAAATTTATGTAAATTTAAATCCACATAAAATTCCTTCACACTTAATTATTGATTTTCATCAATCAATTTCATGCATTATGCATTTTTTTTAAAAAAATTTTGTAAAAATTCTCAAATTGAAGCATGTCAATCAATTTAAATCCAGACAACAAAAAGAACTGAAAATTAGGCTTTTGACATGAAATGTTCAAATACAATGTGGCCTAAATTTCTAACACTCACTATGTAATATAGAGAGCATAGAATCATCTAATGTTGAAAAATTCAATTCCTCGTATATGGATCTGCATACAATTTTTTTTTCATTTTAAGGTTTTGTTCTAAATTCAAGAGTGATAAAAAGATAAAAGTAAATGGAATTTAAAACTTAACTAGAGGAACTTTGTGCAATGAATTTCACCTAGTTTCCAAAAAGAAAATATTAATTTTTTTTAATGAATCACTTAATTGTTATAATATGAATTATTTTAATATAAATAGATTTTCCCCTTCCTCATTCAGTGTTCATTATTCCCCTCACCTTAATAAACTCATTTTTTACACTGGGCACTTTATTTTATTTTTCTCAAGCCATGTATATTTTTTTGAGCATTGTTCATGTGCAGTTATTCAATATTGTATAGAGGGATTTTATTAAGGGAAACGCTCCCAGTAACTTGTGACTTAGAGGTTCACTACTGGTTCCCAAATGCCCATTTTACTCTAGTTTCAAAATATTCAAATGGAAACTATTTTTATTGGTTCATTAATGTGATTATTTTTTATAATAATTAAAAATTGATTGAGTTACCTAGTATTAAGTTCAATCATCTAGTTCCTAAAGTTATTATCTCAATTCCACAAACTAGTATCTTATATCAATCTCAAAAATAATTCATAAACCAAATATTCATAAAATCACTAAGCAGACACACTCAGTAATCATTCATCCTCAAAAGATTCAGATTCAAGGCACTCTTAAGAACTATAAAAGTATCATCCTTAAGAAATCCTGATTTGAATTACACAGTGAATCCTAAAGAGCACAAAATTGTGATTAAATTTAGAAAAAAGTTTAACAATTTTTTTTAAAAAAAGTATTAAAGGTAGAGGGATTTAATGGGATTCAGTTAAGGAAAAGATTATATCAACATGAATTGACACCCTCCCCCACACTTAATACCCATTTTTGTTCCCAAAGTATAATTCAAAGGCGTAGATGACAATAATTTAACTATTAATGTTCAAAATAGATTTTCAATTAAGAAGATTGATGACAGGTTCAACGGTTCACAATGTAGTTCAAATAGTTTGATTTCCATAGAAAATACATTACAACAGAATTACCTGCATTATTATTTAACCCAATGATAGATATTTTGAATAAATTTTAAACAATTTCATGTAAAATAATGAAGTAAATAGTGAATTGGGTGTAGGAAGACTGAAAAAATGATTCAAATTTATTTTCAATAGAGCATAAAAAAGAATGTTAAACACCTCCCAAACTAAATCTGATTCAATAAATCAATTGCATCTTGCATTTACCCCCCCCCCCCCTCGTACACTTAATTTTTAATATAGTATATATTTTAAAAAAGTGAAACATAATTTTCTAGCAAAAAAATACATGCAGTAGAATTTTTAACAACCAAGACATACAGTATAATTTTTCCATCAAAGAGGCATAGGTAGAAGAATTTCCTGAAGAGGAATATGCAAATAAATTTTCCAGCGTCAGAAAAAAATTGAGTATTCACCACAACTAACCAATGAGTCATTATTGATATGACTTATCAATAGTACTGTAATAGTGACTCAATACAATGGTGAGTCAATGAATTACCATTGATCAGAGAAATTGTGACTTAATATATTTTTAGGTAATATTTTGAAAATCATAAAGAACAGAAATAATGAAAGAAGAAACTAAATGAAGGTACTTCCCTAAATAATTTATTCTAGAACTAATTCATTAAAGGAATTCCACTCCTTTGTGACAACAATAGCAGAAACTTTGAATTCTGAGAAAAAGAACCAGTAGGACCCAAAACACAAATCCAGTATAGAGATAGCATTGAAAGAATCATGCAACACTTTTCTCAAAGTAAATCAAGAAAAGTAAAAAAAAGTAAAAAAATAGAAACCATGGGTTGTCTCCCATGAAGCACTTAATTATCAATCTTCAGTTAGACTTTATTAATATTTAGTTTTCTATCACAGTGAAGGCATCCAAGCCCTTCGGTTGTCCTTCGATTTATATCTTGACTCTCTACCCATTAACCAGAATTGGTTTTTTATAATATCCAACTGTCTCGATAGAACCATTATTAATCACTCTAACAACTGTAAATGGTTAAGACAACTTAGACTTCGGTTTTACAGGAAAGATTTTAAGTATTGAATTAAAGAGAAGTACTTTTTGTCCAGGTTGAAACTTTATATTTTGTAAGATGAAATCATTTAATACATTAGACCTATATTTATATATCCTTATAATTATCATATGACTCTCTCTTTATTTCATCTAACTCACTCAAATCAAGAAATATTCTCTCTCCAACACTCTTAAAATTAAAATTTAAGGCTTTTACTACCCAATATGACATGTGCTGCAACTCCACAGGCAAATGGAATCATTTACCAAATAACATACTATATAGAGACATACCTATTATGGTATTAAAATATGTTTTATATGCCCAAAAAGCTTCATCTAATTTAATAGAGTAGTATTTCCTAGAGTTTGAGATAGTTTTCTCAAAAATTTGTTTATGCTCCAAATTTGATACCTCTACCTATCCATTAGACTATTGATGGTAAGAAATACCATTCTTATGAGTGCAACCATATTTCTCCATTAAATCATTAAATTTATAGTTTTTATAGTGTCTTCAATTATCATTTATAAAGGCATTTGGAACTCCAAATATTGAGAATATATTCTTTTTGAAAAACATTATTATACTATTGGCCTGATTATTGGGTAGTGCTACTGCCTCAACCAACTTAGACACATAATCTACAACCACTAGAATGTACTCATTCCCATGAGAAGATATAAATGGACCCATGAAATCTAGACCCCAAAACTAAAAAATATCTACTTCAAGAATACCCTTATGAGGTAACTCTGGATTCCTTCCAACATTTACTAACCTCTGACATCTATCACATACAACAAAAAATATCCTAGAATACTTGAATATGGTGGTCCAATAAAAACCAACTTGAGAAACTTTTTAAGATGTCCTCTCTCCACCATGATGTCCTCCCCATGGTGAAGAGTGAAAACTTTCCAGAATGGGAAACAACTCTTCATATGGAACAAACCATCTAAGAATTCCATAAGCACACATCCAAAACAAAAGAGGATCATCTCAATGGTAATAATTTATTTATGAAATGAATTTCATTATTTGGTTGTTAAAAAATATTTGGAAAGGACACATGCTACCAGAAAATTGGAAAAATCTGCAAACCATGCAGATTCACTTATGGAAACAATGATTAACTTTTAATCAGGAAATGAAGAGTTAATCTCCCTTAGATCTTCATAATGAGTATGAGGAATTAAAGAAAGGAAGTCTGCAACTAAGTTTTCAACTCACTTCTTATCCCTAGTCTCCAAATCTAATTCTTGTAACAAAAAAATCTATATAATCAAAATGGGTTTGGCTAATTTATTAGAAAGAAAATATTTCAAGGCATAATGGTTAGTGAAGATGATGACTTTAGAACATAAAATATACTATAAAAACTTATCAAGAGTAAACACAACGACTAAAAATTTCTTTTCAGTATTTTTTTAATTATTTTGATCCTCATATAGAACCCTACTTGAATAATAGACCACACGTAGCTTCTTATCTCTCCTCGGTCCTAAGACAGCTCTAACAACCATATCACTAGTATCACAAATTAATTCCTAAGGAAATTTCCAATCAGGTGCATTGATGATAGGTGATGAGGTGGGTTTTTTTTTAATAAAATTAAAATATTTTGGATAGTTTTCATCAAATATGAAATTGGTATCCTTAACAAAAAGTGAACGCAAGGGCTTTTCAATTTTTGATAAATCTTTGATAAACCTCTAGTAAAAACTAGCATGCCCTAGGAAACTTCTAACACCCTTAAAATTTTCAAGAGATGGTAATTTTTCAATAACTTCATTTTTCTTAGTTTTTATCTCCAAACCTCTCTCTTACACATTATTTCCAATCATTATCCTTTAGGTGACCATGAACTGATATTTGTTCCAATTAAGAACATAGTTGGACTCTAAACACCTCTTCAACACTAACTCCAAATTTCCTAAACTAGTATCGAATTTACAACCCATAATAGAGAAATCATCCATGAAAACCCTTATAATCCTCTCAATAAAACTAGAAAATACTTTCACAATGCTCCTTTGAAAGGTAGCGAGAGCTCCACAAAACCCAAAGGGAATCCACTAGTAGGAAAATGTACCAAAGGGTTATGTAAATGTAGTTTTCTCTTGATCTTTTGGTGCTAAAGGAATGTGGTTGTAACCAAAATACCTATACAAAAAATAGTAAAATTCATTCCCATTAAGAATCTTAAGCATTTGATCAAGGAAGACGTCAGAAAATGGTCTTTCCTAGTGGATGAATTGATCTTCTTATAGTCTATATAGACTCTCCATTTGGTGGCTTTCCTAACATGAATTTCTTCATTTTTTCATTGGTTATAATAGTGAATCCTTCTTTTTTAGGTACTATTTAGACCAAACTGACCCAAGAACTATCAGAAATGGGATGCATTATACCAGTGTCTAGCAGCATAATGACTTCCTCTCTAATAACTTCATTAATGTTGGGGTTTAATCTTCTTTATCACTAAACTCAAGGCTTATGGTCTAGCTCTATAAGAATTTTATTCATGAAGAATAAAGGACTAATTCCCTTAATTTCAGATATGGCCCAAACAATAGCATATTTGAATTTTTTTAGAACATTTAACAATATTTCCTATTTGTTATCTTTTATTTCAATAGATATAATAATAGGTAGTGTGGAATTATCACCTAGAGAAGAGTATTTCAAATTAGTGTGAAGTTGTTTTAGCTCAAGACTGGGAGGTTAGACACATGAAGAAAGACTGTTGGGCATAGTAGGAGAATAATATTCAACATATAACTTATAAGGTGTTTGAAATGTTGAATTATTTTCAATTTCATACCCAGATTTAACGTTTTCCTCACTACTGTCCAAAGTGGATAGCTCACTATCAAAGCATTCCAGTTTAGAATTTTTGAAATTTAATAAAACAGAAGCTTTAGTTTGTTCAATTAGATATCCCTATAATTTATTAAAATATTTAGAATGATTATAAACATCATAATCAACCTCAAGTTCATTAGATATTTTTGTAATTTAAAAAATAGATAGAAAATCTCTAGGAGCAGCAGGAACTAGGCAGTTGTCCAGTTCTGGAAAATTTTCCAAATTTTTAGTTTGAGTTGATTGATCAAAATATGAAGAGTGATTTTGAGCTTATACCTTTATTTATTCATCAAATGATTCATTTTAAGAATCATATAATTTTTGAATTGAATTTAAATCATTAAATAATTCTCTCTTAGAATAGTTATAAAGAAATGTTGATCCCTTGGTCTTTTTAAAATCATTAAACTCTTCTTTTTTTTCTCTCCAATCATCAAAAATAACTAAGACTTACACCCATTAATGACTGTTCCACCAGTGGCCAAGAAGGGATTACCCAAAATGATGGGAACCTATTGGTCACACTCTATACCAAGGACTAAGATTTCATCATGAAAAAATAGCTCCCCGAACTCAACTAGTATGTTATCTATGTTAGAGTTGGTGTCCTGAGAACCAACTATTTATACTTTGATTACATGAATGTACACTTAATATATATTGTTCATTGTTCTGCTTGACTATAACATAATAATGTCCTAGAATATTTGTTGCATTAATAAGGTCAAGGAAGATCCCCGCTATGATGAGAACCTTGAATTGCTATAAAAATATTCTTAAATAAAGTTATACAATTGGATGACATACTATGATTGGACACATAGTATACAGACCGTCATGTGCAAGTACTCTTAATAAGAAGATACTCTCTCTCATGAAGTTTGCACTTGGTAATCTCAAAGATGGGATATTATGAAAACAGACCTGCCATTAGTAATTCCACATGTCTTGGTGTCATCGGACATTGCTATCTACGAGCATGTGAAATGATCCTTAGATTGGAAGATTATCATTAACTTATGTCATGACTCACAGACTTATATTTGCTGACGAAAACCATCACGAAGATAGTTGGTGGGAAGTATGGTACATTGGGTACGTCACGAATGACATGTTGTTATTGGATAAGTCGAGGAAGGATTTATCCCTTCCATATTTATGGAAGTAGATATATCGGTCCCTTTGATTGAAATAGAACTGTCGCCCAAATTCCATGGCCATGGTGTCATGACGAGTTTATTTCTATAAGTCAAAGAATGACAGATCAAGTATATAGGTTTATAAAGCTGCCATGATACCTGCTTGATGAGATATTGAGACAAAGAGATTAAATTACATTATAAGAATTCGTATGAGGTGACACGTCAATGCGGCACCGACTTCTTTCTCTTGGGTTCCTTGACCCATTGCTAGATAGTAATCTTGGACTTTAGGCAAGCCCGCTTAATGCCAACGAGAAAGAGGCCTAAAGGGTCACACAATAATTGTATCCAAGTATCTCAAGTATAATTAAGATTATTCCCATATGCGGTTCAATAATTATTCAAGGAAGCCTAAATAATTTTAATTTTGGAGGAAGAATAAAATGAAAATAAGATATAGGTGATGTATACATTGAATGTACAAGTCGTGTAGTTTTAATTTTGGAAAAGATATGAAAAACGAGTACACGCCATGTATTAATGATTACACGCCATGTAGTTTTTCCTGTTGGTATTTTGAGGAAATAATATCATTTTATTAAATTATATTTATTATAATCATCGTGGGTGCATGTCAAGGAATTAATGATTCAACATGGGTGTTTTCAATAAGAGTTAATAAAATAAATAAAATGCGAAACATGTTTATTTATTATCATAACTCTATAACCTCAAACCCGATTATAAATATCCTCAAAACCCCAACACTTTTCCCTAATTTTTGTTCACAACAATTCTTGAGAATTCTCTCAAGGCCGAAAGAACTCCTTCCTCCATGAACACTCTCAAGACTGAGAGAGATCCCCCTCCATTGGATTAAGGAAATATAAGGTGGACAATGCAATAAAAGGATTATCCATGCTAGCACCCAGATATTCCATTGGTGACGTCCAGAGATATGTGGTGCATGTGTGAATCACCACTAGAGGAAGTCTACACTTGGATTCTGTGACACAACAACGAATCACATCAGAATGTGATCAGAAATATCAACGAATAAAGAATGCCATAAAAGGTACTTCTTATCAATTAATTAAATTAATTATAATCAACCTGTGATGATCCTCCTTTGTAGTTCCGGGACTATTCTTCTTCATTGTTTATTTCTATGATTCGATACATAGAGTATGGCGTTTATCATCATATTGATCCTGGATTGATCATTGCTAATGACATAAAGGTCAAGTGGGCACAACCACACATGAGCTTCAACTGTTCCTGGGACATTCATGTGGCATCAGAGCGGTCGAAATTTTGATTATAGTTATTTAATTTTCATTGATAATTTATGCATTTAAATTTTATTCAATTCAAGATAAATCATTCAATAAAACTGAATGAACAATATCTGTTCTTCCTCCTTCATTTCTCAATTCACATAATAGAAACAACATTTTAATTTTAATTTTGATTAAAATGAAAACGAGGAACTCATCTGGAGGAGCATCTCATTCGGTATGTACAACACAAGAATAAACGACGTGTAGTGAAATCTACACATTGTGTACTTAGGTTCAACGAACCGGTACTGGTCTGCCAAACCACGCCGTGTGAATTGAGCATACCTATTTTTTTAATACACCGTTTTGACTAGAACTAAACGGCATGTGGAAACCGGAATACACAACATGTATGTTGAATCAACATGTCGTGTAGTCTGATCCGACCTAGGTGAAACCGTGTAGGAGAAGTCGTGTAACCACGTACATAGGATTGTCAGGCCGGTAACTGCGTAACAAGGAAGTACATGCCGTGTTAGATTAATCTACACATCATTTACTCCAAAATTTTCAAAGTACAAAAAACACGCCAAATCCCATGACGTGTACTTTGGATAAAGGGTGAAAAAAATACACGCCATGTAATATAGCCTACAAGTCGTGTACTTTCCAGAAGTGGGATTTCACCAGGTTTCCTCTAATGTAAAAATACTTGTTCAAGGAATATGGATGAGAAGAATCTCAAGGAAATTTATAAAGGAATTTAAGATAAAGAATTGATTAATTATAAGATCATAATGAATTTAATTCAAGCACTACTTATCTTGAATAAAAGAACAATTAAAAGAATTTTAATACTAAATACGCATAAATGTTGTTTCATGTTATGGACGATCATGAGCTAGACCAAAGACCCTTTGTGTGTGTATGGTTTCATTTAAATTTATTTAAATTAAATTCGTTGGTCTACGAACCTTATTCCAATAAAATGTAGGGCCTGTGTGCCCATGGTTTTTTTAATGTAAACCCCCTGTAATGAAGGATCTCCCAAGCTAGAGGAGGCAGTTCAAAATCTGAAGCTGAGATGAAAACAACCCAAGAAGATACAAAGGTGGATAGGTGGGAGTTTCGAAACATGAACCATTGGGTTCAAGGTGTTTTTCCCTAGGTTAGGGTTAACTTTGAAAAACCGCTAGATAAGAAAACCAATAGAAGCTCATGATCATGCCATCTTATTTTATTTCTATCTGATTGCATGTTTTATTTATTATGTATGAGTTTTTGTGATCACATAGTTAATGAAATAAACAAGCATGCAAATATGGAATAAAATAAAAACCAGACTATGTGTAAACATTATCAAAACATGGTTAGTAACTTAATCAAGAATCACTTAATGTCAACAAGAATTTGATAATGAGAAACTATAAATAAAGAATTGAAATACCTCAAATACCATATTAAGTTAGACCAAGCCTTCCATTACTTGATAAAGGGAAAGACTCAATAAAACTATTTGTTTGACCAACCCTTGTTGGGACACTTACTTTTATAAAGGAAGATCTTATGAAATTTTTGGGTTGACTTAAACATTTTACATGAAGAGAAGGAGCCCTTGATAGACTTACTGTAAAATGGAGGCAAATGTTGAGGAAATCCAAGTCAAGATTTCAGGATTGGGGAGTCCACTCAACAGATCAAGGAACTATAAGATCATAGTTGGAAAAGACCTACCTACCTAAATACCTTTAAATAGCTTGACCAACCCTTGTTGGGGTTATGCGAAGGGGAATATGGATCCTTTCCACTAGAATGTCATAGAAACTAGGCATTACAACTTAAATAGTGGGGGCCATTGGGAAATGATAAAATAGTGGGAGAATTAATAAATTCATTTATTATTTTTCATAAAATGTAATCAAAAGGCACTGGTAAATATGATCATTTAACTTGTAGAATCAATATGAAAAACTCATCAACAACATTTTCTCTACGATCAATTCTGGATAAAGACAATATCCTTACCAGCAGAAACTTTCAGGAATGGTTTAGGCTCCTTTGGGTTATCCTACACCATAAATGAATGTTTTACTTTCTGGATTCCTCACTTCCTGATTTTCCTGACCAAGGGGTGAGTAATGAATATTTCCTAGTCTATGATCAACATTTGAATGATGCACTCGACGTTAAATGTTTTATGTTGTCTTCAATGTCTAGTGAGCTCAATAAATCTCATGAAGACATGGATTCTTATAGCATGCTCGAGCACCTCCAGGGTCTATACTAGGAGAGAGTAAGACAGGAAATGTTTGAGATCTCAAAGGCTCTATTTCAGATCAATCTTCGAGATGGTTCCCCATATGGGCCTCATGTAGTCAAGCTCATTGGCTACATTGAGCGCTTAGAGGTTCTAGGGTTTAAACACCCTGAAGAACTAGGTACCGATCTCATTCTTGCATCACTCCCCTAGAGCTTCTCCAACTTTGTTGTAAATTTCAACATGAACAACATTGAGAAGTCTCTCTCTAATTTTCATATCCTCATTCGCCAAGTGGACAATGATATGAAGCGTGAAAAGCCTTCTGTCCTTATGGTGAATGAAATTAAAGGTAATGCGAAGAGCTTTAATCCCAATGCTTTTTCAAGGCCTTCCAAGAAAAGGAAGATCAAAGGGAAGGCAAGAGAACAGGAGGTTGTTTGTTTTTCATGTGGCAAGAAGGGCCACTGGAAGAAAAATGCACCCAGCCAAGGAAGGAAGGGGAAGCTTCAGGTGAGTTTGTTATCGAATGAAATATATATTTCTACAAATTGGTTATTAGATATTGCTTTTGGTGCTCACATTTTTATCCAAATATAAGAACCATGTAGATTCAGAAAGATAGACCGAGGTGAGGTGGATCTGTGAGTAGCCAACGGAGCCAGACTCACTACTATAGTTGTTAGAGACTACCACATCACATTGCCTACTAGGTTGGTATTGGTATTAAAATGATGTTATTATGTGCCCTATGTAACCAAAAACATTATTTCTGTATCTAGATTAGATATTGATGGATTCATATTCAAGTTTGGAAATGAATGTTGATGATTTTATAAATATTGCATTAGTTTTGGTAGGGAACATTTATATAACGACCTTTATGTGTTAGACTACACAAACCAAGTAATGGAAATTGATGACAAAGTGAATTCACATGACTCATACCACACCCAACTTTGGAATCACCGGCTAGGTCATGTCAATGAGAAACGTTTGAAAAAATTACATCAAGATGTGTATTTATATTCTTTCAAACTAAAACCACTTGGTTTATGTCATGCGTGTCTACAAGGAAAAATGACTAAAGCCCCATTTAGTGGGAAAGGTGAAAGGGCTAAAGAGATTCTAGAATTTGTTCAAAAAGATGTGTGTGGACCATTTCCAGTTGAAATAAGGGTTGGGTTCTTGTACTTCATAACATTTACTGATGATTTTAGTAGATATGGATATATTTACATAATGAGGTATAAGTCAGATTATTTTGATCAGTTTAAAGAATACATGAATGAAGTTGAGAACCATCTTGGTAAGAAGATTAAGAAACTCTACTTAGATAGATGAGGAGAATATCTTAATCGGGACTTCATTGATTTCTTATGGGAGTTTGGGATTCTATCTCAACTAACTCCTCCTTACACGCCTTAGTGAAATAGTGTAAGTGAAAGGAGGAACCACACCCTATTGGACATGGTGAGATCAATAATGAGTCATGCAAGTCTTCTATTATCCTTTTGGGGACATTAATTACAAACATCAACACAAAAACTAAACCAAGTACCATCTAAATTGATAAATGGTATTCCATATGAGTTATTGAGTGGACACAAATCCATGTTATCAAATTTACATGTGTGGGGTAGCGAAGCATTTGTTAAGGCCTCTTCGGGTAAAAAACTTGCACCCCAAGGCACAAAGTGTACCTTTATAGGATATCCCAAGGAAAAAAGGATATTACCTATACAACCTATCAGATAAAAAGGTTACAGTGGAAATACACTCCATATTCTTTGAGAGGGAGCACATCTCCAAAAGAGATAGTGGGAGCAAGATAGACGTTTATGAAGTCGAGGATCAAGATACACAGGAGTTGGTACAAGAACAGATTCCACAAAGCCCCGTGGAAGAACAATCTATTCTAGAGACACAAGATCTAAATAGAAGCACGAGAGAGGTGAAAGAACCAGAACAATATGGTTTTCTTACCACCGAGTATGGTGACTCATTATTGGTTGACAATGATGATCATCTTACCTATAAGGAAGCAGTTGAAGGCACAGACATTTCCAAGTGGCAAGAATCCATGCATTCTGAAATGGATTCCATGTACCAAAACCAAGTCTGGATTTTTGTAGATCCTCCAGTTTATGTAAACCTGTTGGTAATAAATGGGTATTCAGGAAGAAACTGGACATGGAGGGACAAGTCAGTACCTATAAGGCATGACTGGTTGTAAAAAAATTTAGACATCATAAATTAATTGACTATGATGAAACCTTTTCACTGGTTGCAATGATGAAATCCATCAGAATCCTATTGGCCATTACCGCTTACCAAGACTATGAAATTTGGAAAATGGATTTCAAAACAACATTCCTTAATGGGAACCTCTATGAAGATGACTATATGACACAACCTAAAGGTTTTGTGACTCCAAAAGATTCCAACAATGTATTCAAGTTGCAAACATCCATTTATGGATTAAAGAAAGCATCAAGGACATGGAACATTCGTTTTGATGAAGCCGTAACAGAATTTGGATTTGTTAAGAATGAATGTGAGCCTTGTGTCTGCAAAAGGTTTAGAGGAAGTGCAATCATTTTTTTAATTGTATATGTTGATGAAATATTACTAATTGGAAACGAAGTACCTATCTAACAATCAGTTAAGGTATGATTGGATAAATGCTTCTCTAAGAAATACTTGGGTGAGGAAGCATATATTATTGGGATCAAGATCTATCGTGATTGATCCAATAGAATGTTGGGCCTGAGTCAAAGTACATACATTGACAAGATACTGAAGACATTCAGTATGGAATAGTCCAAGAGGGGATTGTTTCCAGTGTCACATGGCATTCATCTTTCCAAGAAAATGTGTCCTCAGACACTTGAGGAGAGAAAGAAAATTTCAATGATCCCTTATGCATCTGTGATTGGTTCAGTCATGTATGTTATGCTATGTACAAGGATAGATGTTGCTTACACATTAAGTGCGGTAGGAATTAATCAAGCTGATCCAAGAGACCTCCATTGGATGGAAGTCAAGACTATCCTTAAGCATCTGAGGGGTACTAAGGATATGTTCCTGGTTTATGGAGGAGATGAGGAACTATTCATTAGATGACATGTAGATGCTAGTTTCTAGACTGATCAAGATGACATGAAGTCACAAACTAGATACATCTTTAGTTTGAATGGAGGTGTAGTGAGATAGAAGAGCTCAAAGCAAGGTGTGATCGCAGATTCTACAACAGAATCCGAGTAAATAACATCTTTTTAGGTAGCTAAAGAAGTAGTATGGATGTGAAGCTTCGTCCAATAGATGGATGTAGTACCTATAAGTAAATATCTTATCACACTCTATTGTGATAATACTGCAGCAGTGGAACTTGCAAAAGAGCTAAGGTCACTTCAGTAGACAAAGAACATACTTCGAAAGTATCATCTCTTGGGGGATTTTTCTCAAAGAGGGGAAGTTGTAGTGAATATTATTTCCCCGAAAGACAACGTGGCGAACCCCTTGACTAAAGCTTTGACTTAGCAGAAACATGATCATCTTGTGAGGTCTAGCGGAATAAAAGTCGTAGGCAGTTGGCTCTAGTCAAAGTGGGAGTTTGTTAGACTTGGTTTCCTAAGAACCAACTGTTTATACTTTGATTACATGAATGTACACTTATTATATATAGTTCATTGTTCTGCATGACAATAATTTAATAATGTCCTGAAATATTTGTTGCATTAATAAGGTCATGGAAGATCCCTTCTATGATGAGAAACTTGAAATGATATAACAATATTCTTAAATAAAGTTTTATAGTTAGATGACATACTATTATAGGACACATATTATACAGACCGTCATGTGTGAGTACTTATAAGAAGACGAGACTCTCTCTCATGGAGTTCACACTTAGTAATCTTCAAGATGAGAGATTATGATAACAGAACCGCCAGTAGTAATTACGCATGTCTTGGTGTCATTGGACATTGCTATCTACAAGCGTGTGTAATGGTCCTTAGACTAGATGATTATCATTAACTCATGTCATGAATTTCGCACTTAGATTTGCTGACGAAAACTGTCACAAAGACAGTTAGTGGGAAGTAGGGTATATTGGGTGCATCACGAATGACATGTTGTTAATGGATAAGTTAAGGATTTTTCCCTTCCATATTTATGGAAGTAGATATCTTAGGCCCTTTGATTGAAATAGAACTGTCACCAAAATTCCATGTCCATGGTGTCACGAAGAGTTTATTTTTGGAAGTCAAAGAATGAAGGATCAAGCATATAGGTTTATGAAACTGCCATGAAACCTGCTTGATGAGATATTGAGAGAAAGGTATTAAATTACACGGTAATTTGTCTTATGAGGTGACAAATCAATGCGGCATCAACTTCTTTCTCTTGGGTGCCTTGACCCATTGCTAGAGAGTAGTCTTGGACTTTAGGTAAGCCCTCCTAATGCCAACGATAAAGAGGCCTAGAGGGTCATACACTAAGTGCATCCATGTATCTCACGTAGAATAATGATTATCACCATTTTTGGTTTAATAATTATTCAAGAAATCCTAAATCATTTTAATGTTGCGGAAAAAATAAAATTAAAACAAGATATACATGATGTGTACATTGAATGTACATGCCGTGTAGTTTTCATTTTGGAAAGGAAATGAAAATTGAGTAAACGTCGTGTATTAAGGATTACACACTATGTAGTTATTCCAATCAGGATTTTAAGGAAATAATATAGTTTTATTAAATGATATTTTTTATAATCAGCATGGGTTCATGTCAATGAATTAATGATTCAACATGGGGGTTTTCAATAAGAGTTAATGAAATAAATAAAATGTGTAACGTGCTTATTTATTGTCATAACTCTATAACCTCAAACCTGATTATAAATATCCTCACAACCCCAACACTTTTCTCTAATTTTTGTCCACAACAATTCTGTAGAATTCTCTCAAGGCCGAAAGAAATCCTACCTCTAAGAATGTTCTCATGACCGAGAGAGATCCTCCTCTATCAGATTAAGGTGATCTAAGGCGTACAATGCAAGCAAAGGCTTCTCCATGCTAGAACCCGGATATTCCTTTGGCAATGTCCAAAGATATGTGGTGCACGTATGGATCACCCCTAGAGGAATTCTACACTTGGCTTCTGCGATGCAATGATGAATCACATCAGAACGTGATAAAAAATATCAACAAAAAAAGAATTCCATAAAAGGTACTTATTTTCAATTAATTAAATTAATTATAATCAACCTGTGATGATTTTCCTCTGTGGTTCTGGGACTATTCTTCTTCTTTTTCTATTTCTGCATTTTGATCTTTGGAGTCTGGCATTTATCGTCATATTGATCCTGGATTGATCATGGCTAATGAAAAAAAATTAAGTGGGCACATCCACCCACAAGATTTAACTATGCCCGGGACCTTCAATCTATCCTTCCCACATGATGAGTAAAAGAACAGTAATCCAATTATAAGATGAATTTGGTGGGTTTAAGATCACCTAAATTCAACTATTGTAATAGTGAGTATGGTAGAAGGCTAATACTTTCACTTAATTCACACAAGTAGTTGAGTTGACTAGAATTACTTAAGGTATAGAATATGAAAAAACTACTGAGTTCTTTGAGTTTGGGTTGGATTTTCTTTTTTAGGACAGTGTGGCACTCTTCAGTGAGGCTACAAGTGGAAAATTCATCAAGAGTGTTTTTATTGGAAATAATATTTTTAAGATATTTCAAATAATATAGAATTTGGATTAATTCATGAATGAAAGGAATGTTCACTTGGATCCGGGTTAAAATCCCATGGAATTAACAAAGCTCAGCCTTGGTGTAACATTGAGATTTTAATTTTTCAGGAAAATGGATGGGTGGGGAATAATTATTATGAATAGTTCGTACGTCTCTCATTTATTTAACAAATTTCTCCTTTCCTTTAATCAAATTATTTTCAAAAAAATCATCTTTAATTTTAGGTGGAAAATTCAATTTTTTCTCATTTATAGTATCTTTTTCAGAATTGCCAGATTGTGTGTCGAATAGATTTTTATTTATAGATTTATTTAAAATTCTATTATTTTCATTTTCACGTTCTTTTTCATCTATAGTTTGAGTGTTAATACCCTTTCTAGTTAAAATATCCATGAAATTATCTCAAGGGTTGATTTCAACAATGCTAGGTAGCCTTCCCCTATCCCTAGAAGTATAGACTCAAGCTATTTGGTCCAGTTGAGCTTCCATGTTTTGCATTCTAGCATCATTTTGAATTTTATCTGATTCATATTGGGTTTGTTTTTTATTAAATTGATTAATGAATTTTTCTTCTTGAGAGTCCATTATATTTATTATTTCATCCAATTGTGAAGTCATTTATCCATCATAGTTTCCTTTTGAATTATAATATTCTTCCCTCTGCTGGTTTTGAAAATTTTGTCTAGATTGATTTTGATAAACAGGGGTAGTGAACTGTTAAATAATTCTGTGTTCTTTCCAGGACATATTGGGATGGTTTCTATAGCCTTGGTTTTAATTTTTTGAAAACTGGCCTTCTTTGGTAAGCTTCTTAGGACTATAATTGAAAAATTTTGAGTTTTATTATTTGTATGGCATGTCAATGGCAGGACGGAAAATTTTAGTATTCCCAATCATTCCACATTGGGTACATTGTTCCATAAGTGAATGGTTTTGGTTTATAAATCCAACATGGTTAACTTTTTTTTTAATTCTAGTTCATTAATGTTTGAAGTTGATTTGTGATTTTAGCAAGTTGGTCTTGAGTACCATTCCAGTTCTAGAACTAGTATTATGATTTTTATTGACTCTCTTTCATCTTGAGTTTTTATGTTGGGAATTTAAAGAAATATTTTTTAAATAAATTGTCAACTCTTCAGCAGTTTTATCATTATAATAACCCACATCCTCTTGATCAACAAGGTTTTTACTAGAGGAGGTAATCCCTTCATAGAAGGTATCCATGATAAGGTGATATGGTAATTGATGATGGGGACACTGCCTAAATTGGTCCCTAAATATAACTCAATCATTCTGAAACTATTATCCATTGTCATGGTAAAAACTTATTATTTTAATTCTATGTTCAACCTTATGTCTTTGGGGATAAAATTTCATTATGAAAGATTTTTATACTTGATCCCAATTCTTAAATATGTTCTCCTATAGACTCAAGAACCAATTCTTAGTATTCCATTTAAGGAAAAAAGGAAAATAAACTCATTCTAAGTTCATCCATAGTGAGTCCAAATAGTAGAAGTTGTTGCACTATATTATAGAAGTCTCTAATAAAGGCTATAGATTCTTCATTAGAGATTCCATCAAAAAATAGCACAAGAGAAAGATAGGGATGTTTATGTTCATAATTTTTGGATCTATGAGTTAACCTAATTGAAGAAATATTTCTTAACACATGAGAGAGTTATAACTCCCTCATCCTAGGCCTCTCATACTCCTCTATGAGTTCATCGTGATTGTTTAGTAGATTGTTAGGTGCATGAACTATTTCTTTTAAATTTTCCATTCAAATTTTGTTTTTTATTTTTATAGCAGTAATGTGTTTATCTATTTTTTGGTTCATGGTCTATAACATATCAGTGGATCATATAATGTTCATATAATGGGTAAAAACATGTGAATTTTAGGTCAGACATGTTTAATTAGTAACTCATCACAACAACAGTACAAAAGTAGTAACAACTAATGATATCAATTAAAAAAGTATGTAAAAATATGAAAAAATCAAAGTGTTGAATTTTTCTTAAACATCAGTTCTCGGTTTTTAATTTTTTGGGGGGTTTTATTTATGTTATTTGTTTTGAAATGTTTTTTAAATTGAAAAATGGTCACTCAAATCCATCCCTGAAAACAGCCCCAAAAACATGACTCATACGTCATTGAATACATTTCAAAGTTTAATTTTTTTATTTTCCTAAAAACTAATGTATAGTGTTATGTAGGGTCGAACCCACAAGAAAGGTGGAGTAACTAATTTTCTTTTCAAAATAACCCACTGGAGTCAATAGTGGGTGTAATTTTTTATTTTTTACTTTTTTACTTTTTTTATTTTCTGCCTTTTTTATAAGTAGTAATGAGAAGAATTTTTTTATAATGTTTTAAAGCTATGATGAAACAAGAGAAATTATAGATAACAATGATCAGTAGAGAGAATGGGTACTAATAGATGAATAATATTGATGATAATCTCGGGAAAAACTATCCCACTGGTCTTAATGGACTACTTTTAACGAAAAAATGAATACTAACATAACCACTATAAATGAATGATTTATCTCCCTCACCAAGAGATAAATCACACAAATTGAAAAATCTTCGAGTTCACCACTCCAAGAAAGATTCAACACAAAAAATTAAATTTGAAATGTACAACAAAACAAACTCACCATAAGTTTTGATGTTTTTCTTTGAAATAGAATCTTTAAAAAATGAATCCACAATGACACTCACCATTTTATCATGGAGTTTTAAATTAAGTAAAAGTGGAATGAATCAATTGAATGGTTTCAAAAAATTTCTCACCGATGAATTCAGAATACATTTAAAACAATGAATGAAAAATGTAAATAAAAGATGATCAATAAAAAAAATCCCCGGAACTAAGATTTTATCTAAACAACATGTTCATGAATTCAAATTGAAACATAAGATTAAAAATTAAATAAGTTTTAAATAAAAATGGGAAAGGTTAACTCCCATCCAAAGTACAATGGTGTTACACCACTCTTACTTCTGATCCTCGAGAACTCTATGAAGTGGAACAACAATGGTCTCTGATGAATTTCTGATGTAAAGTGTAACAAGTAAATGGGAATAATATCTTTTTTGAATTTTACAAAAGACACTTTATGATAGTGGTAACCATACATCAGGATTACAAAATTCAAATTTTTGGATTCAAAATTCAAAATTTAAACCAAACAGGATCCAGAAATTCGAAATAAAGTGGTCCTCAAATCCAACCAAATTGTTACCTCGAAGGTTGTGAGATCCACTTAATAGACCAAGGACAGGCATGTCAAGTGGAATCCACATAGCCACCACCATCATCACATCACATAATGCATTTTCCATTCACCATCAACCCCTCTCCAAGAACCGTCGTCATGAACTCCACCGGTTGTCGGCCAGAGGAACCGTCGGCCTGTATCAGTACCACAAGAACAGAAAACACCAAAAAATCAACCAAGAAGTAAAACCCAATAACCATCACCCCACTGTCTTCAACACCAAATGAACTCGGCACCATCATTTCACCGACTTCACAACATCACAAACAACACTAAATTTGTCACCTCAAGACATCAACAGATACCACCATCAAACAGATACTGCAACTGTCTCATCTTCACGCCACCAATGATCAACACCAGATAATGAAACCACCACCATAGATCATGAAACATCATCGAGGGAGAACACAAAAAGATAAACCAAACTGTGGTAGTATCCCTAAACGAAACCGACTCAACAGAAAACTGGGAATGAAACCCGAACAAAGGAAAACAAATTAAAGCCAACTCGGGGAACTCTGCGACCACCGAACCTCATGGCCCAAAACCCCTATATATCCATCGCTCCAAATATGACCTAGAGAGGAGCGGTGGAATTCTAGGTCAGAGCATGGTGAGATGGCCGAGGAAGAATCCCTGGGAAGATTCCCCGGGAAGAAACCCTATGATGAAATCCCAACAATAAAAGGAAGAAACTGGGATGGAACCCAAGAAAGAAGAGTCGACTCCAGTAGCGCATGGGAATCTGATGTCTACCAAATCACTTTCCCAAAACCTCAAAGTATCCCTTGCTCCAAATCTGACCTAGAGAGGGGAAAAGTAATGTGAGTTCAGAGTATGGTAGAGGCGGCCAGGAAGAAACCTAAGCACCACACAGAGTAGGGAGGCGAAATTGTTGACGGGAAAACCCAAAGAAGAATGAGCGATATAGAAGAATGAATCATGGGAAACCACATGCCAGAACGAACAACGAAGAGAAAAGAGAACCTGAGTGGAGCGATGTGAAGGATTCATCTCCACCGGGGAGGACAAAACCCTCAAAGAAGAAAGGTGAGCCAAGATCTCGAGAACTCCAGGCGAGTGAGGCACCATCGTGTAACAACTAAATGGTATGTTTGAATAATGGATGCCCCTGATTGTACTACTATAGTGAATATAAATCATCTATTGTCTCCTGGTTAGTCACCCATGTTTTCCACTTACATTAAGTTATTCGTCAATGCATCACTGCGCACATACATTTTTCTCTGCAACCTTTGTAACTTTGTCTTATCTCTTGTAATGAACTCCTATAAGTAGTTGGAATGAATTTGGACATCACTCTTTCTCTAGAATGTATCTGAAAATAGAATTCAACTAAAACAGTAAAAACATGATAAAAAGAAAAATTTTCTTATATAATTAATTTTTATTTTTACAATAATGTTATATTACTATTAAATATTATTTAAAGTTTATAAATATTTTAATTAATTAATTAATTTTATTTTATTTAAAACAATTATAAATATTTATAAAATTTATTTAACTAACATTGTTACAACAAATAACCTAATAAAAGATAGTTATTATTTAAAGATTAAGAGTTATTATTTAGTTAGTCAGTTTATTTTATTTAATATTATTATTAAATTTAAAAAGTTTTTTATTATTATAAATATTAAGGAATTTAATATTTTAAATTTATTTATAAATTATTATTATTAATATTTTAGTTTAATATATATTATATTATATTATATTTTTATTATTTATTTATTTTTATTTTTATTTTTATTTTTATTTATCAATTCCCCCCCCCCATTATCTTCTTTACTGCATCGAAGGGGGGGGGTCTAGTTCTCTAGCTTCTTCGAGAAGCATCCATGACAGTAGTAAGAGGAAACACCTTCAGTGTCATTTTATCTCTGAGGTGCTGGTAGTTGGTGTCTTGGCTCATGGTGAATCTACGTACCCTCCTCCATCTCATCAGATTCTCCCAATAGTAGTGGTAAGTTCTCCAGTCATCGGTGACCTGGTGTTTCTCATAATGGCAACAACATCGAATGATTCATGGCCTCTTCCTTCTACACCTCCTTATCAACAACATTTGTGTCCACTATTCTTCAATAGAGGTGACACCATATCTGGTGTGAAGATTTTGGTCAAAAATTAGTGGATGTTGATCTAGTCTTGAATATCTATTTCAGAACTATTAATTTTAAATTGTAATCTATATCTGGTTGTTTGTTCTGATCTGATATAGTATTGAAATTTTGAACTATTCCTAGTTTGATTCTATAGTTGTGGTGAGGGTGTGATGGTGTTGGTGAATGGTGAGCTACCAACACGTTGTTAGCTGGAGGCGTCAGTGGGCGGTGAGGAAATAGTGAGACGATGGGTTATCGGTGTGTAAAAACCTGAGATTTTATGAGAATTGTTCTTTTTAATTTCATTGATGTCTTGTGTTTTATGCTACACTAAAATTAGTTTGTGCTATATGCAACACAGTATTAGCTTGCAGTATACGCAACACTATTCTTGGCTCGTGTTACACAGAATTTCAAGTTTGTTTTAAAGAAATTATTCTACGCAACATTATGTATAGATTTTGTTTAATGTATAAATGAAATAAGTCTTTATTATGTTATACGCACCAACAAAGGGATCTTGCACTACACGCAACCTTGACTTGGCTTGCATTACACGCAATTGCGTCCTTCCTCGATAGCGTGTGTAGTACGCAATACTGGGTTTCACTAAACAACGATATATTGTTATAATATTATTTTTGAACTAGACGTTATGAATAATGATAACTAAATTTTGAATTTTATGACATTATAATTGATCTTACACATTTTATATAACATGGTATGAGAACAAAATAATTTTTTCGGGTAAAATAAGTATTTTTCAAAAAATGCAGTTTTATCGCCTTTTGATGACACACCCACATTAAATTTAGTTTTTGACATGTTTATAAGTTCATTTTGAAAAAAATAAAATTCTTCCCTGGAATCAGGATATAAAAATTTACTTTGGATACATTTTTCATATTATTCTGATAACTTTCATATTTTAATGAATAGTAAAAACACGATACATTTTAATTAAAAACAACTTTTTTTCATCGCAATAATTTATATGGTTAAATTATAATATTGAATGGTTTTAAAGTATAAATAGAATCTATTTTTACCATTTAATATAATTTATGTCATTACCATTAATTTTACATTGAATTCATAGGTAAAAACATTTCAATCTTTGGCAATGTTTTAACTTTTTAAACTTGTTTTCTTAACAAAGAGATTAATTTTAAATTAATTACTGTAACTTCTGTGTTTTCAATTTTTAAAAATACATTCCATATTTTAATTCAGTGGGTCAAAATTATGTTAATAGGTTGCTTTTATTTTTTTGATATTTTGAATAGTAATTAAGGTAATTTTTATTTACTGTAGTTAAAGGAAAATCAGGTAATTAAGGGTAAAAATAAGATTATAAAATTACCCTAACACCTACCAAAATTATATTGGATGACTAAAAGTAGACCCATATCTCTTTAGGGTCATAATAGATTCATTTTATGGACTTTTGACCATGAAATAATTTAATTATTATTAAAACCAAAGAAAGTGACAACATGTCACTCTCTTAAATATTATAAGTATAATAATTTAAATTTATTGATAAACTTCATGAAAATTCAAAAATTAATAGGATAAATAAATCTAATAAAATTATCTACATCATGTGAATTTATTTAAAAATTTTATGGATTAAATAATTATCATTAATGGTGACACGATAGTGATGTTGAAATTATTTTATTGATTGAAATATCAAATAAATGGTTTTAAAAATATTAAACTAAATATTATATGAACTATTTAATGTGATCCAATAATTTTATAGATAAATATGACATGTTATGAATCTATTAAAGCTTTTATTTCGAACATATCTTCTGTTTGGATTTTATTTAAATTCAAATAAATGAATAGTGTCAAAATTGACACTATTGTTATTTTATAAAAATAACATAATATAAAATTGTTTAAAAATCACAAAAATATTTAAAAATTATAAATTAAAATTAATATGGTCGAAACTATCATAAATAATCTAATTATGGACAATTCACAACACATAAGTAATTATTTATAACAATTCAAAATTTATAATCTTATAACCAGAAATAAAATTAAATAGATTAAGTAAAGAAAAATCATGTTGATAATGTTTAAAATAAATTACCAACATGTCTTAATTTTATTGGTTGATTATATTACAACCCAATCTCATCTACGTTTGGATTTGAGTCATTTTGGAAGTTTTTAAGTGGGGTTTGAATTTATTATAAATTAATATTTTTGAGGTTTCCAAAGGTGACCCTCTCCTCCCTTATAAAAGGGCACCTCCTCCCTCTTCTATTTACACAATTTTGAGCATTCAAGATCAGACAACCCCAGACCATTTCCCTTCTAAACTTCCCTAGAAACATTATAGAGGTTCTGGTCTCCTCAAAATAACATATCTAGTGCCTTAAGAGGAGGTTAAGAAGAGGCGCATCAAAGAAGAGGTAATATCCTTTATCGATTCATTCCAATTTATTTCTTCTTATACTTCTTCTTATTTATTTGTTTCATCATTAATTAATAACATCATTATCACTCATATACTGATATGTTATTATAAATATGAAACAATCCTATTTCATCTTCTATCCATCCTACAGAAAACGAAATCATTGTGCGTGTGTACATACGGAATACCGTCTCCACGCCGTGGTGTAATCTGTTTTCCACCACCACCTTACTTGGATGGGTATAATGGTGTAAATAAATAAATATATATGATTATTGTAAAGTGATATTGATTCTGAAATATTATACATACACTTCAATACAATTCCACGATCATGGGAACGATATCAACACTTGTGTGTACGTACGGACTACCGTCTCCACGAACGTGATGAGATTCATTTTCCATGATTAACCATTCAAGTATGATTATAAAGTATATATAATAAATAATAATGAAATATATTACATAATAATTATATTGGATTTATGTACATATATGTTTCATTAACTTAATTCCATTTAATTCAATAAGGAAACGAAAATAGCTTTCATGTGTACGTACGGCCTACCATCTCCATGAACGGTGTATTTCATTCCATTTATCGATCTATCATATATATTTATATGATGAATATATATTATATATAAATCATGTTTTACATTCTTTAATTATGTAAATCAGGATATAAGTAATAATATCAAGAACAACATGTCGAAACACGTACGATAAATGAAACGATTTTACCCAAAACGCTACTTTAACATGGAATTTACAAAAGAACGGGTAATATAAAGTCATAAGTGAACCATATATGATATCATAAAAATTAATATGACCATGTAATAAGTCAATAACATTATTTAAATAATTATACAGGAGTTTTGGTATAAGGCCCCATCCTTAAACCTTACTTAATCTTGATTTATTACAAGATTACACATTGAGGATCATTTTAGGTTTAGAGTTTTAGAGAATTAGATCCTAAAACTTTCATTACATTCCACATTTAAACAAAGTGGTTACATAAAAGATAGTATTCATTTTTCCCATCAACAGAAACATATTTAAAATAAAACGTGGATTCTTTCTTGACACTTCCTTGACACTATCATCATATCATGTACCCTTCCCTTGACCTATGAAAAACATTTCAAAAACATGGGATGAGCATAAAAATCTCAGTAAGGGATATAAAAATATTGAAAGTAAACATGAGTACATGTATAAACAATAATCAATGAAATCATACTCTACTCATAAAACATAATCACTTTAACATGCCTCATCAAACCATGAATAAATCATAGAAATCATAAGACATAAAGGTAACTTGAGGCATTCATAACATTCTTACATAGGGAGTAACCCTCTTGGTTACGTTTGGAATACCCATCATAGTATATTCAATAAATATCTTTGGAGAAACCTTAAAGTTTAACTCCTTCGCGTTACCCAATGCATTGGAGAGCTATATCGGGCTCATCGGCCCTTAGTTTATCACGGAACCACCTGTCTTCATAATAATGCCCAAGAACCATAACATAATTGTATCAAATAAAACATGCATAAAGGAAACATAACATTTCCACTTTTCAATCACAAGATATCAAAACAACACATTTATATAAAAACATTATGAAAACCATTTTCAATACCGAAATAAAATAAAAGTAAAACATGGTATTTATTTTTCTTTTAAAAAAAGGTATGGATTGTAGAGGAAGTTGAAACTCAAATAATAGTCGTGGCAGCGGAGAAGTCGTTATCGCCGCATACGTACGCCAAAAACATTCCCTTTTGTCATTTAGTAAAATGATTCGTATAAAAAAGATTCCTTTTGAATAAACATACAAGTCAAAGGGGTTTATACACCGTATAAAAGAAGGTTGTGTATAAAACAAAATATGCTTCAATGAATGGAGATTGAGACGAAGTCCCTTACCTCGGGTCCGACTTGACTCGATCGTTCTTTAATCTCCTGAATAATAAACTTGAGTTAATTTATACTTGCTTAAGAACATTTTTCAAGTTCAATATTCCTTTTATATCACTAATTACCATGTCATGAACACTATGTTATTATTTAAGTTAATAACGGTCGTTTTAACGATCATTGGTACTTGAGTCAAAAGTGAACTTCTTATATTTACAAGTTGTTCACGTAGTCAAATATCCATTATCTCAAAAATTATATTCATGATGTAGATGCCATATATATCATATATATATAGTATATACATGCATTTATAATATTACATAATCACTTATAGGTAAGAAATGAAATGCACCGTTCATGGAGACGGTAAGTCGTACGTACGCATTAACGCTACTTTCATTTCTATGTCATATTAATGGAATTAAAACTAAATGAGAGATATGTATATTTTAATTCCAGAATTATATTCATCATTTAGATGTATCATACATCATATATATCCATTATATATATGTACTATTAATAGTACATTACATTTGGGGATAGGAAATGAAATGCACCGTTCATGGAGACAGTAAGTCGTACGTACGCATGAAAGCTACTTTCTTTTCTATTTCATAATTAATGGAGTGAAATAATAATGATATGAGGGTATATTATAGTTCCAGTATAACATCACATATAAAAACATTAACTCCATCCTTTATACGTCCCACATATGGCATTAACGAATCAAATCACTTTGAGGGGGCGGTAGTCCGCACTTCCTAAAATGAAATTGTCGTGCTTACCCATAATGGAAACCATAAAGGTATGACATAAATGAAAAATACAGAAGCATAAGAAAAACATAAACATATTATATATCATATAAAAATATATTTACATTTTAATGGACACCTTTGAAGGTGTTAGAAGAATATTGAACAATCATCGTTTCGTGAGGCAGAAATTCGCCATCCACGGAAACAGTATGTTCTTTAAGCATTAGATGTAGGTGTGTGTAAGTGTATCTAGAATAAATATTATAACAACATCCTAGTATATGGAAGATAATTTTTTTGTTACAAAAGATATGAATAAAAATATTTTAGGGGGTTGGAGAAGCAAAATAGAACAAAAGAACACAAGTGAAGACATTACCTTACAAACGGGTAACCCTTTTTGATTTGAGCTCAAAGGCTTCCTTGGGAAGAATTCTGCCCAAAGTGAGGCTTCAAGGAGTAAGAGAGGGATGTGTAGAGACAAAATCATCAGGGTTTGGCCGAACCAAAGCCTTGAGAGGTGTGGGTAAGGAGGAAAAGGTGGGGGCCTTTTATAAGAGGAGAGGAGGGGCACTCTTGGAAAGTTACAAAATGTTACTTTATTTTCAAATTGGTTTCGGATTTTAAAGGTCCCACATTGATGTATTTTGAAGCTAAGGTGATAATAGTTAGAAATATACTCATCAAATAGGTCTTTGACAAGTTTAGGTCTTAGATTTTACATTATCGTTTTATTTTATTTAAATCGTTAAATAATGAGGTAATCGCTGCATCATCATAATGTCATAAATAATTTTATTTATTTAATGTAGAAAAATTATGAAAAAAAAATAAAATGATGTTGGAAATCTTTTTACCTTTCCAATTAATATTTATATTCCAAAATATCAACTATTTAGACAAAATTAATAATGTTTTACTCAGGTGATACATTCTTTGTTATATTTACTTCCATTAAAAATAAAAAGACAAAAAGTCACTCTCCCACAAAAGTGATTCCATGGGGTCCCCAAGATTGGAAAAAGGCATCCCATGGTCGGACATGAGACAATAAGTAGCATTATGACACATGTTGGTGTCATTTTTTTTATTATGATATTATTTTATTATCCTTAACTACCTGATTACTCATTAATCAAGATAATTAAAGATAATTACCGACGTTACTATTCATAATGTCCAAAAACAAAAGAGTCTTGATTACATAATTTGGACCTTCAGATTCCAAATATGTAATCCATTTTACCAAATTCCAAACACAGTAATTTCAATAATTAATTTAAAAATAATTCGCGTTGTCAAAACAAATAGCGGGTTTTTTTGAAACAATATCTATGAAAAGTTTGGCATTAGTTTATGCCCAATTCCAAAGTGAAATTAATCCTAATGACCACCATTGGATTAAATGGTAAACTTATATTATAATTAAACTTTAAGACAAATTAAAAAGATAATCTAACCATATAATTAAATTAGATGAAAAAGAAGTTTTGATGTAAAATGCAGTATTTTTCACTATTCATAAAAAGATGAACATTGTCAGAAAAATACCAAAAAATTATCCAATGTAAATTTCAATGTCCCAACCATAAATAATAAGTTTATTTTGACAAATAAATCTTATAGAATTGTCAAAATATAGATTTAAAAATGGTTTGACATCAAAAGGCAGTAAAATAATCTTTTAATCATATTAGTGTATTCCATGCTTAAGATTGGATTTATTCTCATTTTAAGCCTCTAAACACTATCTAATTAATAAATAGACATATGTAAAAATATCTATTATTAATTAATTAATTGGGATGTTACATCCTTCCCCCCATTAGAAAATTGTGTCCCTTCAATTTATTTACATAACGAATAAGTGGGGGTATTTATCCCTCATAGCATTTTCAGATTCCCATGTTGCCTCTTCAACCATATGGTTTTTCCACAAAACCTTTACCTGGTGAATCACCTTATTCCGCAACACTTGCTCCCTGTGGTCAAGAATCTGGACCGGTTGCTCCTCATAAGATATATTCTCTTCCAACTGAACTATCTTTGGACTCAAAACATGATATTGATCTGGCATATACATTCTCAACATCAAAACATGAAAAACATTGTGTACCTAAGATAAACTCAGAGGTAAAGCCACTTGGTAAGAAACTTATCCAACTCTCTCCAGAATTGCATATGGTCCAATGAACCTTGGACTCAGCTTTCCTTTCTTACCAAATCGCATCACACTTTTCCATGGTGATACTTTGAGAAAAACATGATCACCTACCTCGAAAGATAGATCCTTCCTCTTGTTGTCTGCATAAATCTTCTGCCTGCTCTGAACTGTTCTCATGTGTTTCTATATCAGCTGAACTTTTTCTGCCAACTCTCCTACCAATTCTGGTCCCATTAGCTTCCTTTCACCCACTTCATCCCAGAAAGTTGGAGTTCGACACCGCTTCCCATATAACGCCTCAAATGGTTCCATCTATATACTGGAATGAAAACTGTTATTTTATGAAAATTCTACCAAAGAAAGATGTTGGTCCCAACTTCCCTGATAATCCATCGAACAAGAACGTAGCATATCTTCCAAATTCTAAGTTTTTCGTTCTGACTGCCCATCTGATTGAGGATGAAAAGATGTACTAAAATTTAATTCAGTACCCAACGACTTCTGAAGGCCTTTCCAAAAGTTAGAAGTAAACCTGGGATCATGATTAGATACAATGGAGAGAGGAACTCCATGTAACCTAACTATCTCTTTAAGATAAAACAGGAAAGTTGATCTAGGGAAAAAGTATCTCGTATAGCAAGGAAATGAGTAGATTTAGTCAAGCGATCAACAATAACCCAGATTGCATTATTACCTCGAGCTGTCTTCGAAAATCCCACAACAAAGTCCATGGATATATTTTCCCATTTCCACTCTGGAACTGGTAAAGGCTGAAGCATCCCTTTCAGTAACTGCCGCTCTGCTTTAACCTGTTGACATATCAAACACTTCACAGTAAAATCAGCAATATCTCTTTTCATTCCATCCCACCAGTAATACTCCCGCAGATCTTTGTACATCTTAGTACTGCCAGGATGAACTGAAAACGGAGAACTATGATCTTTACATAACAACTCTATGTTCAACTTTGAATCACAAGGCACACACAATATCTTCCCAAATCTCAAAACAAAATCATTATCAATGTTGAATTCAGGAAACTTACCCTTCTGAACCAGCTCTACCTTTTTCTGTAACTCACTATCTGGCTTCTGTGCTTGCTTGATTCTGTCTGATAGAGAAGATTTCACTGATACCTGAAACAAAAAAGAAAAACATCCTGCACCAAAAACTTCTATGGAAAATTTCATCAAATCCTTAACCAAAGGATCACGTTCCAAACGCAACATTGTTAATGAAGCATTACTTTTTTGACTCAAAGCATCAGCCACTTTATTTTCTTTTCCCGGATGGTAATGAATTGTACAATCATAATCCTTGATTAATTCTAGCCATCTCCTATGTCTCGTGTTTAATTCTTTCTGAGTGAATATATACTTTAAAATTTTATGATCGGTATATATTTCACACTTTACTCCATACAAATGATGCCTCCAAATTTTTAAAGAGAAAACAATAGTAGCTAATTCCAAATCATGTGTAGGGTATTTCACCTCGTGAGTTTTCAACTGTCATGAAGCATAAGCAATTACCTGATCATTCTGTATTAGGACGCAACCATGTCCTTTCAATGAAGCATCATTGTATATAACAAACTCACCATTCCTGGAAGGTAGTGCCAAAACTGTAGAATTCACCAATCTTCTTTTCAGTTCTTGAAAACAATCATCACATTATTTTTTCTAGATAAACTTAACACCCTTCCGAGTTAGCTTAGTCATTGGACTAGATAACTGTGAAAAATTTCTAACAAACCTTCGGTAATAGCCTGCCAAACCATGGAAGCTACGAATCTCAGTTACATTTGTGGGTCATGGCCATTCTTCCACAACCATTGTTTTTGCAGGATCAACAGTTATCCCATCTTTAGAAACAATGTGACCAAGGAAATAAATTTGTTGCAATCAAAACTCACACTTGCTGAATTTCCTATACAATTTCTTTTCTTTTAAGGTTTTAAATATATCCCTTAAATGTATTTCATTCTCCTCTTTACTTTTAGAAAACACCAAAATATCATCAATGAAAACCACCACAAACTTATCCAAGAACACCTGGAAAATTCTATTCATTAAGTCCATGAATACAGCAGGTGTATTGGTTAGCCCAAAAGGCATTACTACAAATTCATAATGGCCATATCTTGTACAAAACGCGGTCTTCGAAATATCTGGTTCTTTTACCTTCAACTGATGGTACCCCGATCTTAGGTCAATATTTTAAAAAAACTGAGCTCCCTGGAGCTGATCAAACAAATCATCGATATGAGGCAAAGGATATTTGTTCTTAACAGTGATGTTATTCAAGGATCTATAATCAATGAAAAGTCTCATAGAACCATCTTTCTTTTTAATAAATAAAACTGGAGCACCCCATGGTGATGTGCTAGGTCGAATGAAACCTTTCTCTAATAAATCTTGCAATTTCTCCTTCAACTCTAAAACTTCAATTTGAGCCATTCGATAAGGGGTTTTTGAAATTGGCTTAGCATCAGGAACTAAGTCTACAGTAAAATCAACTTCCTGATCTGGTATTATTCCAGGAAACTCATCAGAAAAAACATCAGGATACTCATTTACCACTGGCACATCATTAATCCGAATAGTTCCTTTATTTTCAATGATGTGTGCAAGGTAACATTCATTTCCATCTTCTACAAGTTTCTCAGCCTCTTAATATGTTATCAAATGTAAGGATTCATTCTTTTACACAAACTGAAATTATTTTTGAAAAGAAACTTCTTTATCTCTACAGTCAATCTTAGCATGGTAAATAGAGAGCCAATCCATACCCAGGATAACATCAAACTCTACTAGAGATAAAACAATAAGGTTTTCAAGTAGGTTCTTTCAACAGATAAGGATAGGAAGATTCTTATAAATTCTTTTTGCCTCAACATTTCCCCCAGGTGTTTTTACCACAATTTCAGGAGTCATTTCTTGAGATGGTATTCCCATTTTACTAGAAAAGGTTTCAGAGATGAAAGAATGTGTAGACCCCAAATCAAACAACACACTGGCATAATCTGAAAAAATAAACAAAGTACCTGATACAACTTCATTTGATGGTCCAACATCTGCTGAAGTAGTTGCAAAGGATTTCACCACCCCTTTCTACTTATAGTCTAACTGCTTCCCATCACTCAAGCTCTTTGTCAGACACTCGTTTTCATAGTAACCCATCTCATTGCACTTAAAACATTTCACAAACTGTAAATTAAATTTGGTCTTACCATCACCCTGATCTTTTTCAGTGCAATCATGAGACTTATGTCCCATCTTACCACATCGGTAGCACTTTCGAGAATTTAGAATACATTCCCCATCATGCCTTTTACCACATTTATCACAAACTGGAAACATAGTTTTCTTACCGTCGTACCTTTTTTAAGAATTCTTTCCTTTCTCCTGCCACCTCATTCTCTTATTCTACTGGTTCTTATAGAACACCTGATCATCGGCAAACTCCCTTTCCACCTCTTCATCACATCAAACAAGCTTTTCATAACTTTTAAAATCTCGAGAAGCCAATTCCCTTCGATATTTTGGCATTAATCCTGAATAAAAATGATTGATTTTACTATCAAGTTCTTGGATAAAATTTGAAGAATACCTTGCCAATCGAGTGAACCTTTCTTCATAGGAAACCACTGAGTCCTCCTCTTGCCTCAATTCCAGGAATTTTTTTTCCATCCTAAGTTGAACAGCCTTAGCAAAATACTTCTCAAGAAACATACCTTTGAATTCATCCCAGTCGAGAGCGTCAATCTCATCAGCATCCCTGATATTTTTAACCATCGACCACCACTGATCTGCTTCACCCTCCAAATGGTAAATAGCTAGACTAACCTTTTGATTGTCTGAACACCCCATGACATCAAAAATCTTCTCCAGTGCTTTAATCCACCCTTCAGCTAGCATAGGGTCAGATGATCCTCTGAATGATGGGGGATGTTGCCTCATGAAATGTTCCACCACTGACATTTTCCTCTGTAGTTGGTCTGGCAGATCTCGTGCATGGATACCGCCACCATTTATCGTTTGAGTCAACTACGCCATTACTGCAACAAACTATTTAGTTCCAATTCTGACCATCTCAGGATGCTGATTCGGAAGGTCATTTCCTTTTGTATACCTTCCTAGCACTGATTCCATGTTTCCTCTGCGGAAAGCCATTCTGAACAAACATGTCTTAGATGAAGAAACATGGTAATCTTCAAATGCTATATCATTTCAATTTGACCATAAAAAAAATGTTTTTGCATAATCATTTAATAGAATTTTAACTCCTAAAGTTATCTAAACCAACCTCTGATGCCAACTATAAGGCCCCAGCCTTAATCCTTACTTAATATTGAGTGATTACAAGATTACACATTGAGGATCTTTTCAGGTTTAGAGTTTTAGAGAATTAGATCATAAAAATTTCATTACATTCCACATTTAAACAAAGTGGTTACATAAAAGATAGTATTCCTTTTTTCCATCAATGGAAACATATTTAAAATAAAACATGGATTTTTTTCTTGACACTTCCTTGACACTATCATCATATCATGTACCCTTCCCTTGACCTATGAAAAACATTTCAAAAACTAGGGATGATCATAAAAAGATCAGTAAGGGATATAAAAATATGGAAAGGAAACAAGAGTACATGTATACACAAGAATAAATGAAATCATACTCTACTCATAAAACATACACACTTTAACATACCTCATAAAATCATGAATAAATCATAGAAATCATAAGACATAACGGTAACGTGAGGAATTCATAACATTCTTACGTAGGGAGTAACCCTCTTGGTTACGTTTGGAATACCCATCACAGTATATTCACTAAATCTATTCAGAGAAACCTTAAGATTTAACTCCTTCGCGTTACCCAATGCATTGGAGAGCTATATCGGGCTCACCCTTCCTTAGTTTATCATGAAACCACCTGTCTTCATAATAATTCCCAAGAACCATAACATAATCGTATCACATAAAAAATGCATAAAGGAAACATAACATTTCCAATTTTCAATCACAAGATATCAATACGACAAATTGATTTAAAAACATTATGAAAACCATTTTCAATACCAAAATAAAAGAAAAGTAAAACATGGTATTTATTTTTCTTTTAAAAAAAGGTATGGCTTGTAGAGGAAGCCGAAACTCAAATAATGGTCATGGCGGCGGAGAAGTCGTTGTCACTGCATACGTACGACAAAAACATTCCCTCTTGTAGTTTTGTAAAACGCTTCATATAAAGAAGATTCCTTTTGGGTAAATGTAAAAGTCACAGTGGTTTATACACCGTATAAAATAATGTTGTGTATAAAACAAAATATGCCTCAATAAATGGAGATTGAGACGAAGTCCCTTACCTCGGGTCTGACTTGAATTGATATCTCTTTAATCTACTGAATAATAAACTTGAGTTAATTTCTACTTGCTTAAGAACATTTTTCAAGTTAATTATTCCTTTTATATAATTTATTACCATTTCATGAACACTATGTTATTATTTAAGTTAATAACGGTCGTTTTAACGATCATTGGTACTTGAGTCAAAAGTGAACTTCTTATATTTACAAGTTGTTCACGTAGTCAAATATCCATTATATCAAGAATTATATTCATGATTTAGATGCCATATATATCATATATATCCAGTATATACATGCATTTATAATATTACATAATCATTTAGAGGTAAGAAATGAAATGCACCGTTCATGGAGACAGTAAGTCGTACGTACGCATGAACGCTACTTTCATTTCTATGTCATATTAATGGAATTAAAACTAAATGAGAGATATGTATATTTTAATTCCAGAATTATATTCATAATTTATATGTAACATACATCATATATATCCATTATATATATGTACTTATAATAGTACATTACATTTGGGGATAAGAAATGAAATGCACCGTTCATGGAGACGGTAAGCCGTACGTATGCATGAACGCTACTTTTATTTCTATTTCGTATTTAATGGAGTGAAAACATAATGATATGAGGGTATATTATAGTTCCAATATAACATCACATGTAATAACATTAACTCCATCCTTTATACGTCCCACATATGGCATTAACGAATCAAATCACTTTGAGGGGGTGGTAGTCTGCACTTCCTAAAATGAAATTATCGTGTTTACCCATAATGGAAACCATAAAGGTATGACATAAATGAAAAATACAGAAGCATAAGAAAAAAATAAACATATTATATATCATATATAAATTTAGTGACATCTTAATGTCCACCTTTTAAAGTGTTGGAAGAATATTGAACAATCATCGTTTCGTGAGGCAGAAATTCGCCATCCACAGAAACAGTATGTTCTTTAACCATTAGATGTAGGTGTGTGTAATTGTAGCTCAAATAATTCGTATAACAACATCCTAGTATATGTAAGATACTGGTGGTGTTACAAAAGATATGAATAAAAAGAGTTTAGGGTGTTGGAGAAGCAAAATAAAACAAAAGAACACAATTGAAGACATTACCTTAAAAACGGGTAACCCTTTTTGATTTGAGCTCAAAGGCTTCCTTGGGAAGACTTATGCCCAAAGTGAGGCTTCAAGGAGTAATATAGGGATGTGTAGAGACAAAATGATCAGGGGTTGGCCGAGAAAAAGGCTTGAGAGGTGTGGGTAAGGAGGTAGAGGTGGGGCCCCTTTATAAGAGGAGAGGAGGGGCACTCTTGGAAAGTTACAAAATGTTACTTTATGTTCAAATGGGTTTCAGATTTTAAAGGTCCCAAATTGATTTATTTTGAGGAAAAGGTGATAAGGGTTCGAAATATACTCATCCAATAGGTATTTGACAAGTGTAGGTCTTAGATTTTACATTACATTTTTATTTTATTTAAATCTTTAAATAATGAGGTAATTGCTGCATCATCATGATGAAATAAATAATTTAATTTATTTAATGTCTAAAAATTATGAAAAAAATACTATGATGTAGGAAATATTTTTACCTTTCCAATGAATATTTATAGTCCAAAATATCATCTATTTAGAAAAAATTAAAAATGTTTTACTGAGGTGATACATTCTTTGATATATTTACTTCCATTAAAAATAAAAAGATAAAAAGTCACTTTCTCACAAAAGTGATTCCATGGGGTCCCCAAGATTGGCACAAGGAATCCCATGGTAGTCCATGAGACAACAAGTAGAATTAGGACACATGTTGGGGTCATTTTTTATTATTATGATATTATTTTATTATCTTTAACTACCCGATTACTCATTAACCAAGATAATTAAAGATAATTATCGTTGTTACTATTCATAATGTCCAAAAACAAAAGAGTCTTGATTAAATAATTTGAAAATTATGATTCCAAATATTTTATCCATTTTACCAAATTCCAAACATAGTAATTTCAATAATTAATTTAAAAATAATTCTCGTTGTCAAAACAAATATTGGGTTTTTTTGAAACAATATCTATGAAAAGTTTGGCATTGGTTTATGCCCAATTCCAAAGTGAAATTAATCCTAATGACCACCATTGGATTAAATGGTAAAAATATATTATAATTACACTTTAAGACTAATTAAAAATATAATCTAACCATATAATTAAATTAGATGAAAAAGCAGTTTTGATGTAAAATGCAGTATTTTTCACTATTCATAAAAAAATGAACATTGTTAGAAAAATACCAAAAAATTATCCGATGTAAATTTCAATTTTCAAATAATAAATAATAAGTTCATTTTGACAAATAGAGCTTATAGAATGTTCAAAATATATATTTAAAAATGGTTTGACATCAAAAGCCATTAAAACAATCTTTTACAAATATTAGTGTATTCCATGCTTAAGATTGGATTTATTCTCATTTTAAGCCTCTAAACACTATATAATTCATAAATAGACATATATAAAAATATATATTATTAATTACTTACTTGGGATGTTACATTTGGATATATACGAAGCATATCGGACATAAGGTAAGGGATAATTTTGCAAATCTCATTTTTATCCGAGATTGCTTATACGTAAGTATTTACTGGGGTTATATTTTTCATCCATGCCCATAAAATGTTTTTAATAAAGTGTTTAATATTCTTCCATGTATGTTTAATGTCATGTTTACCCCTCTTTGACTTTTACATTTTGTTATGGAAGGAATCTTTCTTCTGTTTACCATATGAGGAACTTTTTGACTTTTCCGACAAAAGTACGAGAAGAATGTTTTTTTTAACTTATAAGACATGAATGGATTTTTATGGTTTCATAACACCTTATTTTAATAAATCTCACTCTACAAGATTTCATAACTTTTTAAAAAAAAATCCTTTTATTTTAAATTTTCATGGCATTTTGTGAAAAGACAATGATTTTGAAAAAGAAAGGATATTTTCCTCAAAAATTCATTTCCAGTGTTTTATCAAAACCATTTTCCATCTAAGATGACATTATTTCATATGTGTCTGTTTCAAGTATAATGTATCTATGATTTAAATGGTTTCACTTTTCTTATGATGAACTGATATCAATTTGTTTTATATGGATTATGTTATGATGGGAAGATGTTTCTGAAACCCATTTTATTCTTGGGTTATGATGAATGATTTATGTTTATGTTGTGGAACACTCAAAAATGATTTCATTATGAGATGGGTGGGACCTATATCTCCATACAATGCATTGGGTAAAGATTTATATCTCATGAGATATACATGGATGGAACGGCAAGTTAATCTGGTTCAGTGATGTAGGATTGGAACGAGGAGTGAACTCGATTCAGAAAGGGACATTGTCCACTAAGATACTCTTGGCAGCAATGCCTTGGATACTATAGAAATCATATCACGTGATTAATGGTTTTACATAATTAAATGTTTTATTCCCATGATATTTTATCATGAATGATTTTCCTTTATGATCTATGCCTTACGTACTATGAAGATTTATTTCACAACTCAAGATTTTGATGTTTAAACTTTATGTTCATGTTTTGAAGTTCAAATGTATATGGTTTGTTTTATTTTCTCCATGATTAACCTTACTGAGAATTTGATCTCACCCTTTATATGTCTTATTTTCCCTAGGATGTAAAGAAAGTTTTTAGGTAAGAAAAAAAGGGGAAGATCTTTATGGGAGATATTGAAGATCTTCCACCAAGAATAGAAGATTATGTTCCAAGTTTCCAAAGACACTAAACTATTGCGGTCCATTGGTGTCTTTTTTTGTTATGTATTAAGTATTCAAAAAAATAATTTAATGCCTATGTATGTCTTGATTGGGTCTCTACACGGTGAGTGAGGGGTTGGTGAGACACATTAAAGTAGGGAGATGGAAATGTCACTAGGTTCGGTTTTCAATGAGAAATGTATCACTGATACACTGACGGTGAGACATTTATTGTTCGTTGTTGGTAAGTTATGAGAAAAGGGAGCTATCAGTGAGAAAATAATGATACTAAAATAGTGAAACCATTTGAAGGAGGGTTTGATAGTGTCAGTGAGTCACAATGTTAGTGACTTGTTTTTCTGTGAAGTATTGGTGACTCTTCTACATAAAATAAAAATATATCATAAAAAATTAAATTAAATCAATTAAGAAAAAAAAGAGATTAAAATATAAAAAATTATTCAATAAATAAAACTTAAACTAAAATTTAAATCAGTAATAATTAAAATAATTTACTAATTAATAAATTACCAAATTAAAACATAAGTTAATAATGAAAAGAAGAATGAAAATTTCATAAGTATAAAGAAAATTAAAGAAAAACTAAAACAAAGACAATTATCAATTTTAAGACTTATAATAAAAAATAAATGATAAATAATAATTAATTTAATGAATTAAATTATTAAATAGAAAAAATGAATTTATTTAACAAAAATTGAAAAAATAAACAATTAAATGACTAAAAATACAACAAAAATATGTTGAAATTATGTAAATTTAAGGCCACATCACATACATATTGATTACCACCATAATGAAGCAATGTGTTTCTTTCTTCATTTTCTCTTTACATGGATGGTTAAACTGATAGATTTAATTAATAAATGTGGTATATGTAAACTTATAATGATTCTATAGTTTTTAATTATTATTTAACTTTATTTCATTCCATATTTCTAATAGTGAATACAATATTCATTTTTTTGTACAACCAACCGTCTCCATGAACTTTGTAATTAATTTTTCTATCTCTATCCTTTATAGATATCCCAATATATATAATTAATATATATATATATAATTAATAAATATATACATATACGATATTTATATCATAAATAAAATATTTTAGATTATGTAACCATGACCTTATTACAAGGGATGAAACAACCGAACTAAAATTTTCAATAAAAATAAAATAGTTAACACCCAAAAATAATGATTTAAACAAGAAATTATTAATAAATGGGTGATAAAATATTATAAGTTGATCATATATGATATTATAAGTATTTAAATTATTATATTATATAATTATAATAAATTTAAATTTATAATACAAGAGGTTATATTACTTTTGAAGGAAGTCAATCTTATGTTAACGGATTAATGTTACAATCTAATTATTTATCGAGATTATTTATAATTAATTTTCTAATGATGAAATTTTATGATATTCCTCTCAATAAAATCATAATTTTTCTTCTTATCTATTTATTTCTAGATGTTTCACATTTTCCTTTCATTTTCCTCTCATTAATAACTCAGTATACCAAAAGAATGTTTTTAATAAAAAAGAGATTTATTTTTTGCTTTGGTCAAAAATCATTTTTCTTCCATATCCATGTTTTATAAAAATGATTTCAATAATGTGTTTTATTTTTATCTACTAATTTTTTAAATAAAATTTCATAAGTTTTTTAATTTTAGAAAAATAGTTTAAAATGAATATTCTCGTTATTTTCCAAATGAGGTGCTTTTGACTTTTTACTAAAAATGTCAAATGAATATTTATTTTAAGACATACAGAATGAATGACATTTCCCACTCTCATGAATTATAAGTGATTTTAATATTAATTTAAAATTTTATAAGGTTATTTTTAATGAAATTTTTTTTATACATATTTTGGAAATATTTGTGTTTTAAATAAGTGATTTCAATGTGAAAAGGTAATTTTTTTTAAGAAATTTCTAGTGATATTTTAAATGAATTTTCATCAATGATAATATACTTTGATGTTACTTATGATTTACTGGTCATATGATCCATGGATTCTATTCTTATTCTTTCTTTATATGGTTTAAGATTATGATGATGAGATTATTATGAAACCCATTTACTTTTAGAGGATATGTTGTGATGAATTTTTGAAATGTTTATAAAACACATCTCCTTTCTAATGGTTATGATATATGATGAATGATTTATAATATTGTGACACACATATGAATTCATTATGATTATGAGATTGGTGGCATATAATTATGTAGTTTTCCAATTAATTAGGAAAATTTTGATTACTAATGAGATAATAAGGTTTGAAATATGGAGTGAACTTAATATAGTATGGGAATTTATCCACTATGATAGTCTTGGGAGTGAACCGTGATTTGAAATATAACAGAATGGGGAGTGAAACCAATCCTCTATGATAGTATTATAAGTTATCCTTGATTAAGGAAATGATTTTATATACTTATGTGTATGCAAAAAAAATTGTGTCTTATGTCAATGCTATACTATCATGGATCATGTTTATTGATTCCATTTTGATTAATGTCTTATAAACTACTATGCTTTATTCTGTGATGTAATATTATGATTAATGAAATGAAGGTTATAGTTTTAAAATTTTACAATCATTTCCGACTCCTAGAAACTTGGGTTATACCCATGGACCTATACCCACTGTTCTAATAATCATTGGTGTAGGTATTTATACATAATATATACTAATTATTTTGAAAATTGTTTGGTATAGGATCCTTAAACATACCATGTTCTAATGGTTCTAAAAAAACGGTTGGTATAGCAAGACATTATACCAATGGATTCCTTAAAGTTTTGGTTTAGATTAAGATAGACCAAGGTTATAACAACAGTTCATGTAAACCATTGTAATATATGTTTTTATACCAATGGGTTTTTAAAAATTTTGGTATATATATCAAATTCTGTTATACAATTTTTTTTTAAAAATTATTGGTATATTCCTCCACACATAAGCTAGTTTATGTCCACCTCCTAGTCCCATATGACTTGAGTTCCAAAATTTATGAGTGGTGTTCTATTTTCATCCCCATCCACAGTGATTTATCATCTTTTGTGGTTTACATTCCATTATTCGTTAACATCAAATTGGTGAGTTCCAAATCTGTCATATCTATTTTTGACATTCATATTAATTTTTTTCTAGGTAAAAAATGTTAAACTATATTTTCACCTATAACCATTCAACAATGATTAGATTTAATTATATTTTTTATTATATTTAAAAATCCATCTAATTTTTGGTGATGTAATTTTTTTTAATTAATTTACTCCTCACATCTATGTAAAGTATTACTCCTTATATAGTTTTGTGAGAATTGATTTTTGGTATCTTTAAAAAAACAATGAGAATGAAATTGATTAGTATTGGTACTCATGTATTGTGGTGTAATCAATAGTACTTGTTTTTAAGGATTCTTAAAAATGATTCTCTAATAGTTCTTATATAAAATAAAGAAGTTTATATTATACCAAATAAATTAATAAATCTTTAATTCAAACTTGAACATTTCATGTTTCTTATATACATTTATTATTTTGGTAAATATTATTATTAATCTTACTTAGTGTGATACATTGGATAAGGTTTTATTTGAACTCTTCGACCCTACTTGGAGATGGTACTCTATTAGATAGGCTTGAAAATGATATGCTCATCTACTATATTTTTTTGGGGGTATTGTTTGATGCATTCTATAAATGAATTGATATAATATCTTAATTTTATTTATATACAAATGATATTTATATATTATTTTCATCTAGTGTTTATTAATGGTTATATGGATAAAAATTTGGTTCCTGAACTAGGATATATACAAGAGTTGCTTGAAGGAGAATTTTTTTAAGGAATTGAGGCTAGAATGAGGGTAAATAATGGGAGGTAATATCTTCCTTACAATTCAATTATTTTATTAATTTATGATATATTTGATAAGAATTCATTTTAGATCATTATTTTAATTATCAATATGGTAATATGAACTTTTTGGGATTGGAATAAATTGAATTGGATATTTTTTTCTTATTTTTCTTTAGTTTTATTCATAGTTTTCTATTATTATTACTAGATTATTTCATTGCCTTTATTTTCCTTTTAGTTATTATGAATTGAAATATTATTTTACAGTTAAATCATCTTCAGTAGTTGAAAAAAATTTCATTGAGCACTAAAATTAAAAACCAATGTTGTTTTTAGCATAAGTTCACTAGTGTAATCATTTCATTTAGTGTTCTCATTATTGTTCTTCAGAAACATAATTTTTATAATACTCCATACATCAACTATTAAAAATTATTTTTTATCACTATATAAACCTCATCCATAGAACATTATTTGGAAATTATTGAGATTTTTATTATCTATGAATGTATCATCCATTTTCTTAGTTAAGATAGATATTTTAGTCCTTAAGATTTTTTACTGAGAAATGATGATCCACAAAAAACATCTATATGTTTTATGTCACATACATAATAGATTCCATACCTATTATTATTAAACTTGATGTAGGCTTATATATTCATCGATCAACCCATCTCAGTCTTATTCCCTTATTTTCACTCTGTATTCAATCTTTATCATATTTTCAATCAATTTTCTTTCAGTTGATCTATTAATTTTTGGTTTGTTAATTTCCATTTCACTCTATCTTTAAAAATTTTATTCAATATATTTTTTCATTTTTATTAATCATTTTTTCTTTGGTTATGGATTTGATATAATTTTCCCTTTAATGGGTTCAACCCTACAAAATTATATAATAAAGTTTTGGGTTGGTTTATAAATTGTATTTTTGATATTTAATGACCAAAATTCCCTTTCCCATTGTGTTGATTCTAGGAAGGTAACCATCCTAAAACATTATTATAATAATAGGTAGATTTTAATCCATAGTATGGAAAATGATTTTAAATCAAAAAACAAAGAAAAAAATGAAAAAAAATTGAAACAAAAATTAGATCGACGGAGTAAAATAAAATGGTTACTAAATATTATAGGGATAAAATAATAAATAAGAAGAAATAAAAACTAGAAGATCAACTTGTGATGTTTCGTGACATTTATCATGGTATGTCTATTTATGGAATAACATGTTTTTTTTGGTTAGTATATAAAATAAAAAACCCAAATGAAGTTATAGTTGTGTCCAATTCCATTAGAACAAATAAAAATATATAAATGGATTCCAAAGTTTAAGGTAAAGGTAAAATGGTTTCCTATAGTGAGTAACCATCTTTCTCAATAGGATTAAAGTTGAAAAACCCCATTTCCCCATGTATATAACTATTTTGTAACTAAGTTTAATGTAATGTTGAATTTATGGGGATGTATGAACCATAGGGTAGATGTGATCAAAAATCATATATGACTAGGCTAAAATAAAATATGGTTTGGTAGACAAAAATATCTAGGAATATGTTTAATAAATCTTTTTATTCTATTAAAAAGGAGCTCTCTGTTTCATATAGTGGTGAACATCCATGATAAATCTAAAAATTCATGAAAGGTACCAAATTATTAGAAGAAGAGGTTTTAAATACATACCTACACAACTAGTGGTATCATGTTGAAATAGATTAGTTAAAATTGATATTAGAGTTTGAATTTAATAGTAGCAGTACTCAAAAATTAAAAATAAACTAATTAAAATTTAAACACATACTTATAACATCTATAATAGTTAGATTCATGGGGATCTTATAACTACATACTAGAAATATATGCTAGGATTATTTATCACACTGAAACTAGTAAATGAAGGAATAGTCTATATGAAATATGGTACATGAGGAAAGATCTGTATTAATTACTTACATCATGAAAAATCTAGATTTCTAAAAGTGATTTATTTCCATGTGTTTAAGAGAATATGTCCACTAAAAGAAGAAACTGTATTCGGGAAACATCATCTATAGAACTTATATTTATTTATATATTTTCTAACTATTAGTATCATCTATTTATCTTTACTAGATATTAAAATCAACTGAATAACATAAAATATTCCCAATATGTATTGCCCCTAAATTAAAGGACTCTTATATATATATATATATATATATATATGGTACTGGAATTTAAGGTGATTTGGGGGGAACTTATTTATGGGTGTGGGTCTGTGATAGTTTTCGACATGTATGGAAGGTGATGATAGGTGTAGTGGGAGGTTTTGTACAATTTAGAAGTTTCTGGAATAATTTTCGAATTTTCTAAATAATTTGGGAATTCTGTGACTCTAGAAATTCTAGATTTTCTTACACAATTTTGAGATTTTTATAGATTAAAAAAATTGATTAAATTTAGAGGAAAATCATTAGATTTTGAGAGTAGAATACATAATTTTCAACAAGATAGAAACTCAAAAAGTGGATGTACATACAATTTTTAAAAAATAGATGACAAATTTTTTCGAATTTGTTAACTAAATGTAGAACATTGAAAATATTTTGTTTAAACGTGGACAAGATGTTTGAAATGAAAATAGAATGTTTAATTTTTATAACTAAAGTAAATTACATGGATGAAGTAGTTATTAATTTAAAAACACCCTATTGAATTTTCACAACTGAAGTATGATTCCTTGGATAAATAAACCTGCAAAAATATTATCGAAATACAAAATTGATGGTGGCTACTGAAACTGAATAAAGAACAAATTATCAAAAAAAAATTAAGGGAAAATGGTCTATGGATATGGTAGACATTTTCAAATATAATAAAGTGTAATTTCCCTATCATTAAAAAACATCATGAATTATTCAAAGTTTATCTAAATGTTTTATAAAATTATAAATAAACAATTATAGATACAAAATAAGATACTATAGATGTTAATTGTAACATCTTGATATTTTATGAAATATATCATTTCAAAATTTAAATCCATTAATAGCTTGCGTTACACGCAATGAACAGTTTATATTTGGTTATACATAATAAAAATTTGCCTTTCATTGTACATAACATCATGTTTCTTGGATAACTTGTGTAACACACAAGGCTGAGTCTTACTGAACAACACGATTCTTTTAATTTCATTATTTAACATGATAGTTATCACATAGATATTAGAATGGTGGGAATAAATATGATTAAACAAATTATAAAATTACAGTTTAAACTTTTTTATGGATTTAATTCATTTTTTACAATAAAATATAAATGAAAATATAATATAATTAAATAAAAAGGAATTTTTTTTATAAAAAATCTATTTTTTGCACCCAAAGGTATTTTATCTTAATAAATTAAATTAGTTACTATTATTTAATGATATTAATTAAATATTTTTATAATATATTAAATATAATTTTTAACATTCATCTTATGTGTTTTTAGGAATGAAATAAAAATAAATCCAATTTTAGACATGAAAAAACTGTATTTTTTTAAGGATGTTTTGTCTCATTTTTATGGAACACTTGTTTAAAAACTAAACATTGACAATTCTGTAAATTTTATTTCACAAAAAGAATTTAATTTTTTAAATATAAATCTCAAAATTATCTTAGGGAGAGTTTTTGGTATTTTTCTAAGAAGTTTCATTTTTTAAAGAATTGTGAAAAAAACTAAATTTTAATTGAAAAATGAATTTATATCAAAATAATATATAATTTTAAGTTATAATTTAAATTATTTTTAACTAAAATTTTATAAATTATACATCTATTGACCCAATTTATGTCATTTTAATCATTTTAATATTGAATTTGGATATAAAACCATTTTAATATTTTGAACATTTTAACTTTAAAATCCCACTTTCTCATTACATCAGTGGGGCTAATTTTAAATTAAAATTTTCCTCTTTGGTGAATTTAACTTGTAAAAATGGATTTCATAATTGGAAGAATCATAATTTATAATTTATAATAAGGTTATCTTAATATCTGACCAAATTTATTTGGGAGAACAATTAAAACTAATCGGATCCATTTTATGGAAATTAATATAACTTATTCCATAGATTATCTATTTTTTGGAATTATAGGATCCATTTGGCATGGAAAAAATGTGGGTGTAATTCCCTCTTTAAAAAATCTACAAGTTTTCTACTCACTCTACTTAAAAAAGGCCCTCACCTCTCCTTTACTCTTCGCACATATAAATATATTTTACTTAGAAAATACTTCCAAAAATTTCTTCTAAAATTCCCTCATCTCATTCAATAAGACTTAATTTGGGTATAAATCCAACCAATGATTTCCTTTGGTGCAAACCAAAAGGAGTAAACTAAAGAAGAGGTAGCGTTCATCAACATTCATTTTTGTTTTGTTTCTTTCTCTAACCCAAAAAATTATTCTTATAGTATGATTATACAATAACCTTAGTATCCTGAATATAATAAATTTTTTTATGCTAAGGTTGTGACCTACACACTCACAGACTTCCATAAAATGGGTTACGAAGTCATCGTTCATGTGTATGGTGGTCTACCACCACATAAAATGATGTCGTTGGTTTTTCCATCGTCACATCTCATGGTTGGGAATAATGAAGGAAATAATATTTATATATGTTATTTAGGATATTTATAAAATAATTATATCTCTGGATTAATTATATCATATATGTTGATTTTATATTTCATTCCATAGGGGATATGATAGCATTTCTTGTGTGTATGACGCACTACCTCTTCACAAAGCGATGTGATGATTTTTTCACTAATGTATTTCATGAAAGGAAATAAGGGTAAATATAATGAATATATGTGATATAAATGATATAATTATGAAAAAATTACATAATTTTATTTCTGAAAATATAAATTATCATTTTATTTCTTACATCATTACACACTGAAAAGGTAATAATGTCGTTCACAGATGTGTGGACTACCAAATCCTCAAAGCAATGTGATCATTCTTTTTTCATCACTACGTCATAAGAATGATATATATAGAAGTATATATATTTAAATAATGCAGTATTTATGATATAATTTTAAATATTTAAATATAATTTTTACTTACCTTCTTTCCATAATGATCATTGAAAAATGAGAAAATTACTCATACGTTCTTGCAGTCTAACTTCTCTATGATCATAACATTCGTTCATTTTTCATAAACATCTTTCATTATTGATTTTAATAGTTTAATTTATGTATAAGTATTATAATTATATCATTGTTATTTTTTATATGTTAAAATAATGACCCCTCTTACCTTTTCTAACCAACCAAAGTCAGTTTGACACATAAATTGAATATCATCCTAACATTTGAATTAATCCTAATTGATTTATGAATTTTATATAACTTTTTAAAAAAGTAAATTAAAATTAATAATAAAATTTAAAAAAATTCATGAATGTACATAATTAACATAAGTTTATAATTCCATAATATAAAGATACACATGAAAAGTTAGACTCAAGGCAAGGGACTTCATCTCAATCTCCTTCCACTAAGTCATATCTTGATATTATTCACCATTATTATTTTATAAGGTGTATATAAAAACTATTTGACATTTTATATCATTAATTTATCTATTATCATGATATTTAATATTTTTAAACTGTTATTATTTAGTTTTTTTATGATTAAAGTGTTTCCCAAGTGATAGGGGACATTTCTTTTTAAATAATCCTATTTTAATGTTTTTCCACAAACTCCCTTCACTTTGAATGCATATGTGTTGGACTCCTTATGATTAATTATTTTTTAGATGATCACAAATCTTGTTAAATATATTTAATCTATCTTAAATCATGTGTAGAGATGGTTGGCTTCCCTATTCTTTAAATAAAGTTTCAAAAGATACTGATTCCTATAAATCATGTCTTATTATTGTAAACTATAGTTAATTTTGTTCTATAATGTTTTCTTATATGAATTTTTAAGTTCATTCTGTGAATATTATTGCATAAGACTGTGTATATATATTTGTTTAAGTCTGAGAAACCGTAATTCTGCCACCTGTTCTGGTTTTCAGAAAAGGACTAGACTCTGTGACCCAGACACCGTGACTCTAACATCGTGACCCAAACACTGTGACCCTATCACCATGACCCATACATTGTGACCACGACATCATGACCCAGACACTATCACATAGACACTAGGACCCTAAAATCGTGACTAGTTTTAGATCTCATGATGTATGTGACACTGGTTCCTTTCTACCATCACCACGGCACTGTTCAATGTTTAGAAAAGCACCAGAAACCGTGATCCTAACATCGCATCTGTGCTATCGATTCCTGATCTCAATGCAACTATTCTATCTTGATTTCCTCACCACTCAAAGGAAAATAATATGATGATATTTCTGGGTGACAACATTTCCAAGTGACACCATTTCAAGACAAACTGTGATACCATTATTTAATTTTTTTTTTCATTTTCAATTTTATTTCTAAGGGTCACATTCGATTCATTTAAAGTCACTAACACAATTAATGTTTCTTCATAGACATGTTACCTAGAAGAATGAGTTATGAGGTGTAGAACACATGCATCCTATTTGTTTCAACATGTTCACCCATAATTAAAAAGAAAGATAAGCCTAGCTGCAAAAACACAAAATTAGAGGAGCGAGCGTTTGAAAAGTAAAATGATACTTGCAACAACATAAAACTGAAGAACACTTGAAGCATTATCATATCCTGAAGGCTAGACTACCATAGATCAAATCCAAAAACAACTTCACAATATCAACTCTAAGAAGAACATAAGCTAGATCTTCAAACTGGAATCCAAAGCACCAGACTTGTGATACTCTATTTTTTCACAAGAGGACTTGATACTTTCATATTCTTCATCTTACATGTCCAGGTCTACATATAATAACACTTAGATCACTTCTAACCCTTTCTCATCATCTTTTCTCTATTGTGTACTATTTTTATCTTTTGAGAAGTGTGTGTGTGTTTTCATTGAAACACACACTGTGTTTTGTATTAAACTGAATGATACAATATATCTTTACTCTCATATCTTCTTAAATATATTTACTCCCATGGATAACTGTGGAAGAGATCCTTATGTGACCTTGTATTTTATACCCACAAAGAATAGTGGAAGAGGTCATGGGACCTGGACAGTCTTGTGCACTGTTATTTACTCTGACCTAGGGTGTGGATAAAGTTTATTAATATAAACTTCTTGGTGTAAGGTGATAATCAAGTGGAGTGTATTAGCTCTCATCTTGAGACTAAAACACTTGTCTTATCTGATGTGTCTTTTATATAGATTTTTTTACATTATAATATATTTCAAAAAATTAAAGTTTTTACTTTGATAGTTAGTTTAGCAAGTGTTTATAATTGTTTTGAACCTGTAGGTTAGTTTCAAAAGTTATATCTATCTCTAGATTATTATAAATGATAACTATTAACAGAAATTTTTATAGATACTCAATTCCCCCCCCCCCCACTCTTGAGTAATCTACTCCGACCAAAATTTGTTATCAAAGGAGTTTGTTCCTATTCAAACTCTATTTTTAAAATTTTTAACTATACTTATAGTTGTACTTTAATGATCTATAAATTTATGTTGATTTTAAATTTATAGCTCTTTAAAAGTATTTCTTACTTATGGATAATAGATTATAAGGGGATGCTACTAATAGACAACCTTTCTTTAATAGAACACATTATGCTCAGTGGAATATTAAAATGAAAATACATCAAGAAAGCATGGGATTTGAAATCAGAACTTCTATTGAAAGTAAATATGAAATTCCTGAAACTACTAGAAACACTTGGGATGAACCTATTGAGACTACCTATAGCAATAACTATAAATCAATGAATGATCTATACTACACCTTAGGAGATGAATAATTCGATATAATTTATTCTTTTAAAACATCCCATGATATTTTGGACACTTTGTTTGTTTCTCATGAAGGAACCACTACTATGAAAGAAATGAGACTTAATACATATACTATGAAGTATGATAACTTTAAAATGAATCTTGATGAATCTATTTCAGATATGTATCACAGGTTCAAAAAAAAATTCAATACAGTGATCTCTCTTTGAAGACATGTAATTTCCAAAGAACAAATCATGAGGATTCTCAGATTCCTACCTAATAGATGGAGAGGAACCTATTTCTACATTAGAGAGTCATTTGACATCAGAAAATTACCTATCAAAGAACTCATTTGGAAAGGAATGATGTACGAAGAAGAGATGAAAGTCGACAAGGAAGAGGAGGATGACCCCAAAAGAAAGTATGTGCCATTCAAGACTACCACCTCTAAATACAAAGAAAAGGAGAGACAGTAAGTCTCTATATAATGTTCCAATAGTTAACAATCATCACCTAACAATTATGAGGATATGGCTCAATTATCCAAAAGTTTTAGGAAATTTTACAAAAGGAAGAATTTTTTCAGAAATCCTAACCGCAAATGAAGATATGATCAAAAGGGAAGTTGAAAGAAAAATTGTAAAATAAATGAAAAATTTGATGAGATTGTATCTTATGAATATAAGATAAAGGGACATGTAATGTTTGACTGTCGCAAGATCAAGTATATAAAGAAATATGAGGAAAAAGATGGAAATTATAAAAAGGCAATGAAAGCAACATGAAGTTCTTCTGAGGACAGTTCAAGTGACTATGAGTCTTCACATGATGAATAGGCTAATAAATCCAATATGTGTTTCATGGAAAACACATCTGAGGTAACCCTGAAATCTCCTTTACAAAATTTTTATTATTCTAGTGATTAAAGTAATTCTAAAAATATGTATAAAAAAGAAATGTTTGAGTATTGAAATATGATTGAAGAGACATGTGATGAACTAAAAAATAAATACAAATCTTTAAAGAAATAGTATACTCTCACCTAAACTATTAAATCTGAAATTGTTATTGAAAGAGAGAAAAATGTTCAATTACTCAAAGAAAACAATTAATTGGAGCTTCCTAATGAGAAATTGAAGAAGGATCTTGAAAGGTTTACTAATGGTAAAGATACCTCGGTACAAATTCTAGGTAAACATAATTCCCCTAAATACACTACTAGTTTTGGCTATCAGCCTGGTAAAATAAATTTTACAAAAACCAATTTTGTTTCTAAATCTAGAACATACAGTTTTACTCTTAGTTCAGGAAAACATTCTTCTAGTTCAAACCATGACACACTCTATACATTTTCTAGTTTTTCTGGACCAAATAGAGTTTATTTCTCAAATACTTTACATAATTCTTATAGGAAACCTATGAGGAATATTTGGGTTCCTAAATCACTAGTTACTAATATTACTGGACCTAAACAAATATGGGTACCAAATTCTATTTTTATTTGACTATTTCGTAGGAAAATTGTTTGAAGAGCTCTTGTACAAGAATATGGTACTTGGAAAGTGGGTGTTCAAGACACATGACATGATATTGTTCATGTTTCAAGAACCTAATAAAAATTGCTAGTGGGCATGTCACCTTTGTTGACAATTTTGAAGGAAAAATAATTTTCCTTGGCCAAATTGGTAACTCTAACTCGGTTTTAATTTCCAAAGTACTTTTTGTTGATGAACTGAAATATAATCTTCTTAGTATTTAAAAAATATGTTATGATGGATTTCATGTTAAATTTGAAAATTATTCATGCAATTTTATTAATTCAAAAATGAATTAGTATTTTCTTCTTTAAGAAATTAAAATTTATATTTCGTTAACTTAGATTCTTTAGTTTCTCAAAATGCTTCATATCTAAGTGTATTTAACAAAGCGTCCTGGATTTGGCATAGAAGACTAGGATATTGCAATATTCACTCCTTTATAAAGATAACCAGAAAAAATTTAGTCAAAGATATACCCAAACTAGAGTTTATAAATGATAAAGTTTGTAATCCATGTCAAAAGGGAAAGCAACCCAAAATTTCCTTCAAACCAAAGAAAGATGTTTTAACTTCTCAACCTCTCGAGTTGGTTCACATGGATTTATTTATACCATATAGAGTTTGTAATTTAAATGGGAAGCACTATGTTTTTTTCGTGTAGATGACTTTTTCAAGACATACTTGGACCTTCTTCTTGGCTCACAAAAGTAAAGCCTTCTCTCATTTCACCAAATATGTTAAAACTGTAGAAAACCTTAGTGGAATTAAAACTAAATCTATAAAAGTGAACATGGTCGTAAGTTTGAAAATCAATAGTTTGAATCCCTTTTCTCACAAAATGGATATAATCATAATTTATCTACCCGTAGAACACCTTAACAAAATGGAGTTTTAGAAAGAAGAAACTGGACCCTGTAAAAAATTTCTAGAACCATTTTTAATGAATATGACTTACCTTTTTATTTTTGGGTTGAAGATATAAATACAACATGATATATTATAAATAGGGTGTTGATTATACCTATTCTTAAAACAACTCCATATGAGTTATAGAACAATAGAAAACCCAATGTAAGATACTTTAAAGTCTGTTGTTGCAAATTCTATATCCTTAATACTAAAGAAAATCGTTAAAAATTTGCATCAAGAGTGATGATGGAATTTTTCTAGGATAATAAATATCTAGTAAAGTCTATAAAGTGTTTAACAAAATATCTGAATGTGTGGATGAATTTTTCCATATCATTTTTGATGAGACATATCCACATGAGCCTAAGACCTCTTTATATAATCGTAAGAATGATATGTCAAATCTGGACATCAATGATAAATCCTCCAACTATCTTATAATTGAATCGGTAAAAACTTCCAGTTCTGTAAATTCTCTAGATTCAAGTCATAATAAACCCGAACATATTGAAGAACCTGAAATAACTAGACCCTCTTTTTCTAGAGATGTTATAACCCTTAAGAACCATCCTTTAGATGTTGTTGTAGGATATTAAGATAAAGGAACACAAACTAGAGCTTCCCTTAGAAATTAGGTTGAACATCAAGCTTTCTTGTCACAAATTTAACCCAAACACATTAATGATACTATGAATGATTAATTTAGGGTGATGGCTGTGCAAGAAGAACTTAATCACATTGAAAGGAATAAAGTTTGGAAACTTTTTGATATACCCAGAGACATATTTTCCATAGTCACTAAGTGGGTGTTTAGAAATAAGGTAAATGAAGCTAGTAACATAGTTAGAAAAAAGGATAGATTAGTTGAACAAGGCTATAGTCAAGAAGAAGAAATTTACTATGAGGAGACCTTTCACCTGTTTCTAGACTTGAAGCCATCAGAATCCTACTTTCTTATGATGCCCATCTAAATTTCAAACTATATCAAATGGATTTAAAGATTTCATTCCTAAATGGGTATATAGATGAGGATGTCTTTGTCAAAAAACCCCCTAGTTTCACAAATCCTCAATTTCTAAATCATTCTTTTAATTTATCAAAAGATTTATATCTTTTAAAGAAATCCCCAAGATCTTAGTATAATGGATTAAGTATTTTTCTTATTTCTAAAGGTTTTACAAAAGTTATAGTTGATCCTACTATTTTTATAAAACTTATTTCCAATGATGTTTTGGTCATTCAAATATATGTAGATGATATTATTTTTGGATCTTAAAAAAACTATTTATGTATTGGGTTTTATAAAATGATGAAAAATTAATTTTAAATGAGTTTAATCGGTGAATTAAAATTCTTTCTTGGATTTCAAATCATTCAAAATAAAGATGGTATTATTTTAAATCAAAGAAAATACACTAATGATATTCTAAATTTTTTTGGCTTGGATAGCACTAAAAGTAGTGATAATCCAATTAGTACTACCTGTATATTGGATCTTGATGAAGATGGAAAATCTGTTGATCAAACCACTTATAGAGAAATGATTAGAAGCTTACTCTACTTAACTGATAACCAACCCAATATTATGTTCAGTGTATTTATGTGTTCTTGTTTTCAAGTAAATTCTAATGAATATCATTTAAATGATATTAAAAGGATTTTAAAATACCTCAAACATACACCCAATCTAGGAATATTCTATCCTATAGGACAATCATTTAAGTTAGTTAGCTATTCTGATGCTGATTTTGGTGGTTAATAAGGTAGATAGAAAAAACACCTCTATAATGTGTCACATTTTAGACAAGTCTCTAGTATCATGGTGTATTAAAAGACAAAACTATGTTGTATTATCTACTACTGATGCTGAATATATAGATGCTGGTACTTATTGTGCACAAATGTCTTGGATGAAACATGCATTACTAGATTATGGATATCAATTAAGGAATGTACAAATTAAATGTTACAATACAAGTTCTATTAACATTTCAAAAAAATAATGTTTCGCACTGTAGGACAAAACATATTGAGGTAAGACATCACTTTTTGAGAGAACATTATCAAAAAGGGGATATCACTTTGGAATTCATAGGAACTGAATGTCAGCTTATAGATATATTTACTAACCCATTAAATTCTGAAAGAATAGATTACATCATATATGAATTAGGAATGATAAATATCAAGTATAAAGTGTACTATTTTAAAACTTATTGTCTCATAGCTTACTATTTCATAGTTTACAGTTTCATGATTTATGGTTTCACAAGTCACTATCTTATAATTACTATATCACTCTCACAATTTTCTAGGTTACTGTCTTGAAGTTATTATTTCACCTTTACGGTCTCCCAGTTACTGTCTCTTGGTTACTGTCTTGAACTTACTTTCTCAAATGATACAGTCGCACCATTTGGAGTTACACCATAAATATGACACCATGAAAATCTATCCATGTGTCACCATGACAATCTGTTCCAGTCTCACCATAATGACCCGTTTTCATTTTATTTTTATTTTATTACCCATATCGATGTGTTGATTATTTTATTGTTTTTATCTCGATATATTGAATTTGCAACGCTTGAAATCACTAAATGATAAAAACCAAATATTTTCACTTTTTTCTTCACTCGATATCTCTTCTCTCATAACTAAAACCCCTCTCTTTCAAACCGCAAGTCCTCTTTCTTCACTTTATCTCTCTCTCTATCTCGAACCCTCATTGAATTCCTAGAATGAAGCGCCCATCTTCATCAACTCTAGAGAAGTGCAGATCTCAAACGAAAGTGAAAAGAGCACTGAAGGTAGTGCCCTAATGACCATTGAACCTGAATCTTGTTGATAGAATAGTAGTACCATAAAAGGAAATATGTACTAAGTGGTTGATTTCAAGTAAGTATTTAGTTTTGAAAATAATGGAAGAGTAGGGATGGATGAACTGGTTTACCATAGAGAGAAGGACGATTTATCCAAAAATTGTTTCTCAATTTTATCAGTATTTCCAGTTCTCATTCAATACTTAAGATGATTTTATTGTAAGAAGCTATATTAATGGTCAAAGATGTAATTTTTACTCATGGTTATGGGCTGGATACCTAGGGATACCTCATGAAGGAATTTTTGAGGACTACCAGAGAGGTCCTCCTCCTCCTAGTGATGTTTTTGTCTTCAAAGAAGCCCTAGGAAGTTTCACTGGAAATAAGAAGAAAAGGATAGATAAATCTAGTGAGTTGGATGGTGAAATGAGGTTGCTGTTTAAGTTTATCTAGAATCTTATTAGTCCAAGAAAATGATATTTTTCTATCCTCAATTATAAAGATGTATTATTGATAAATTTTATAAGAAATGGGCACAAGATTAATCTGTGTAAGTATGTTATACTTCACATATGTGAATTGATTAAGACAACTTCAAAGTCTACCTCCATGTTCTATTCAAGGATAATCTCTTCCACATTGTATTCTAAAGAATTTTTTGGACCAAATGAAGAAGTCATCAAATTCTATGAGTTCTGTACCTCAAAGGTTAGAGTCAAAAGAATGAAAATAAGTTGGAATCCTTAGAAAAGGTATTAGGTAGAGGAAAATGAAAGTTTATATTAAAATTTTAATCCAGTTGATCATTCTTCAAGACCTAAGAACATATATGATTCTGGTTTGGAACCAGATGAAGTTATTGATTATCTTGATGAGGAAGAAGAAGATGCATTTGTTGAACCTATGAAAGGAACTGTCCTGGGCAAGGAAGATAGTTCTCTACCTATTCCATAAAATGTAGTTGATAATGAGGCACCTGTTATGTAAAGAAGTGTTGATTTCTAAGAAGAACATGCTTCTGGAAAAGACTGTTCTATTAGTATAAAATAAAATTTTTTCCTGAGGAGCATCTATAAGAAGAACTTACCATTGAGGAAGAGGCTGTTGTTGAGGAATTTTTTGAGGAACAGTCTAATCTGGAAATTATCCTATCTTCTAAGGAAAGAAAGGAACAAGCATTTCAACTCACTAGAAAAGAAATGGGTGAGCCTATTCGACATGAACTTTTTTAAACAGATCAAGGGACTGAGTCTCTTAGTCCTGCAAGGGATGCACTAGTTGAGGGGGATCAACACCCCAGTCTATTAAGTGTTGAAGTTCCTAATCAAGTTGATCAATTCACTATGGATACCTGGTATAATTTTCCTAGCTAATGTTATGTGGATAATTCCTAGGAAGCCTCACTTAAATACATAGACCTTTCCTCTATGTTTCAATTGAAACCAATTTCTGCTCTAGAAGTAATCTATGCTAAGGAGCCAAATCCTATCACACCTCCTATTCCTGAACCTTCACAAGATCCTTCTGCTTCCGTGAGTCAAATTGATTTGAAAGAATTTGTAATTAATTTATTAGCTGGATTTGAAAAGATCATGACCAAATAGACTTATCCTATGAAAAATCATAGTGAAAGAGATGTTGATTTGTTGTTAGATAAAATCCTATGGAAGATTCAACAAAAAATGCTTCATGAAATATAAGAGGCTAGAATTGAGAACAAATAGTTGAGAGATCAGGTGAATTCTCTCAGGGATATGGTTGAAGATATGAAAAAATTATTGCAACCAAGACTAGATCTAATTACTCATCATGTTGAGGATGTTAGTGGTTAGATTCCACAAAAAACTTACATCTCTGATTCAACCAAACATGACTTAAATTTTTGACAAAGTGGATAAGTGAAACATCCAAATAGTCAATGAGATGCATGAGCTTGTAGTTGGTCTTAACAAACTAACTGATGAGTATAAGAGATATCTAAATAAAGTTATAAATCAGCTCAAGTCCCTTAATTCAGTTGTTACAGCCTCTAATGCCTCTAGACAGTCATCTCAACCCATTGACAGTGATCTTCTCAAGTACTGTTGTTAAGAAAGAACTTAAATCAGTGTTTAGTGGTTTTGAAAAAGAAATTTTATCTACAGTTGTCAAGAATAGTGATAGAGTACTTGACTTAGTGAAGATTCATTTAAATATTTCCAATGATTCTCAAGAATAAATCACTAATAAAGTGGATTTATACAATAATATAATTTTCTCTAAGTATGATATGGCCAATAATTTCAAATATATTTTTTTAGAATTTGAAAATTCTTCCTATCACTCAAGCCTTCAAGACTCAAGTCCAAAAAACTAAAATATTTCACTCCTCTATTGGAAAAATTCATAGAGAACAAAGATGATTTCAAGAAGTCAATGTATTATAGTGGTGATATCATTACAAATTTCATTCAATTAATGAAGCCATATATTTATGTGAAAAGAACTTCTACTGTGGATCTTGTAGCTACACCTTTGCATCCTGGTTTAACTCCCTCCTCATCCACTTCCATTGCTTCCACATCGATGATTGTATCTCAGACTCTGATCTAGATCAGACCAGTTATCCTTGACTAAAACAAGCCTTAGTCTTCAACCCAACCCACTCTAGCAGCTTCTATTTTTGAAGGGCTACCTCTTCCTTGTCTAATTGTTGGCTCACTCTCTTTTTAAACCTCTACTTCTGCTCAATTGGATCCTTCTGATGATTCTACTAAGGGAAAAGAGAAGAAAATTAATGTTAAATACAAGTGAAAACAGTATTTTGATAGGGATGTTTTGTACTTTTGCCTCCTACTTTTACTGAAATATATCTTTTCATCTAATGAATTGTGCTCTGTTGGTCTCTATTCTCTTATATACCTTCATTCCTTTTCTTTTTCCAATAATCTTTTTGATAATCCCAAAAGAGGGAAAAAGAACACTAAGAATAGAAATCTCACCTATTTGATTTATGATAATCAAAAAGGGGGAGATTATTGGACTTATTATATTTTAATCATGTTTTAATGACCACAAATCATCTTAACCCTGTTTAATCTATCTCAAATCATGTGTAGAGATGGTTGGTTTCCCTATGCTTTAAATAAAACATCACAGGATCCTGATTCCTATAAATCATGTTTGATTATTGTAAACTATAGTTAATTTTATTCTATAATGTTTTCTTATATGATTGATTAAGTCTAATTCATTCTATGAATATTATTTCTTAAGAATACGTACAGATATTTGGCTAAGTCTGGGAAATTGTAAGTCTACCATTGGTTCTTGTTTTTGGAAAAGGACCAGACACCGTGAACCAGACACCGTGAACCAGACACCGTGACCCAGACACCGTGACCCAGACACTATGACCCTAACACCATGACCCAGACACTATGACCCTAACACCAGGACCCAAACATCGTGACCCCGACACTGTGACCCAAACGTTGTAACCCTGATACCATGACTGGTTTCAGATCTCATGAAGTCTGTGACCCCGGTTCCTTGATACCATCACCAAGACACCGTTCAAAGTTTGGAAAAAGACTAGACAGCATGATCCTAACATGCATCTGTGCTACCAGTTCCTGATCTCAGTGCAATTGTTCCATCATGACTGTCTCACCACTCAAAGGAAACGAAGAAAGCACCATTTCCTGGTTACACAGTTTCCAGGTGACATCGTTTCAAGACAAACTATGACACCATTCTTTAATCTATTTTGTTTGTTTTTAATTTAATTTCTAACGGTCATATTTGAGTCATTTAAAGGCACTAACATAATTAATGTTTCTTTTTAGACATGTTACTTAACATTACAGGGTACTAGATCTAAAATACATTCATCCTATTGGTTCCAAAGTGTGAACCCACAATTCAAAAGGAAGATAAGACTTGCAGAAAAAACACAAAAGCAGTGGAGTGAGCATTTGAAAAGTGAACTGATATATGAAGAAACATACAAATAAAGAACACATGAAGCAATCTCATCTTCTAAAGGTTAAACTACCACAGATCGGAGCCAAAAACATGTTTTCAATACCAACTCTAAGAAGAACACAAGCTATATCATTGAATTAGAAACCAGAGTACCAAACTTCCGATACTATGTTTTTTCAAAAGAGGACTCGATACTTTCATATACTTCATCCTACAGGTCTAGATCTACATAAAATAACACTCAGATCACTTCTAACCCTTTCTCATCCTCTTTTCTCTATTGTGTACTATTTTTACATTTTGATTAGTGTGTGTGTCTTCTTTAAATACATTTTCTCCTGTATTAAATTAAAGGATACAAGATATCATTCCTCTCATATCTTTTAACATATGTTTACTCCCACACATAAGTGTGGAAGAGGTCCTTGTGTGACTTCCTATTTTATACCCACGAAGAACAGTGGAAGAGGTCGTGTGACCTGGATAGTTCTGTGCACTGTTTTTTACCCTGATCCAGGGTGGGGACCAAGTTTATTAATATAAACATCTTTGTGTCAGGTGATCACAAAGTGGAGTGGATTAGGTCTCAGTTTGAGACTGAATAACTTGTCTTATCTACTGTGTATTTTTAATTTATTTTTTATATGCTTTATATTATATTTCATAAAACTAAATTTTTATGTTGATAGTTAGTTTAGAAAGTGTTTATTATTGTTTTTAACTAGTAGGTTAGTTTTAAAAGTTATATCAATATCTAGATTAGTATAACTGATAACTAATCAATCTTCTAGGAAATTAATTGAACAATTAGGACCTTTATAAATTCACTACAAAATGACTTTGATCATATTTTTAATTGGAGGAATTTTTCAAGGAACATATTTTTAACCGAAATTTGTATAGATAATCAATTTACCCCTACCCCTCTTGAGTAATATACTTTGACCAACACTATGTTTTTAAAATTAGTTAATGGACATAAATTATTTATATAGTATATTTTATGTATCTTTTTAATATATTTAAATAGTTTCCAAAAGGATTCTTCTTACATGATTTATATGGAATGTTTTGACAAATGACAAAAGGAATGTTCTATTATTAACGTACATGGAAACAATGACTTTTCCACTTTCATGGTCATTATTTTATTTAAATATTCCTTTGAAAGATTTAATGTTTTATTCAAAGAAATCCATTTTCCATTTTTTGGTTATTTTGTTATTAAAAATGGGTTTTTAAAAGAAAAATATATTATTGTATTAAAAATTATTTTTTAAAATAAAGGGCTATTTTGATATCCAAAATGATTTTATTAAGAGTTTAAAAGAGTTTTTTAAAATATTTTATGATAAAAATTTACTAGAATAAAAAAATTATTCAGGATATCATTATTGGGAATTATGTGTTGGTCAACCTATATAGCTTTGAGTGAGATCGTTATAGTTGATATGATGGGTCGGTCCAGATAGCTTAGTGGGAGCCCATTGTAGCTTATATAATGGGATAACCTAGATTACATCTGGTGATCCCATTGCAGATTATGGGATGGGGAATCCCAAATAAAGATGGGTGAGCCTGTTATATCTGTCCAATGAATTGGGTAATTACTATATTTGATGTTGGTCGTATGGTTATTCAAATTAAATGGGTTTTGAAAGGGTTTAATGAATATGATGTTATAAGTCACCAAAATGGGGTTTTAAATTTTTTTTGTATAGGTTTTAATGATTTTCTTTGATAAAAATAGTGTGTGTGTTTTTCAGGGAAAAAATGTTTTTTTGGTATTCTCAAAGAACATTGAAGATATAAATATATGTTATATGAGTTTTCATATTTTCAAAATGCTAACGGTTTTACTTTTTTATGTATCCCTTGCTTATATTTTTTTGATCATCCCATATTTTTAAATGTTTTTTATCATACTTAAGGATGGTTAAGGGAATGTAAGATTTTATGTTTATTATCATGACTATTTCCATTGAAAGAAATCATGATATATTTTAAAAAAATCATTTATGAAAAAAATGGATACTAATCGGAAGAGTCCACTTTTTATTTTATGGTTTTCTATGTATGAGTTATTCCCTAATTTTATAGAACTCTAAAATTAAAAACACCCCTAATGTGAAAGAAAGTAAATTAATGACTAAAACTTTTGATTACGAAATTTTTATGTTAGGGCCTTATAGTTGGTATCAAAGAAATATTTAGACAAATTTAGAGGTTAGGATAGTGTTAATAGCATACCCTTAGAATATTTTACTTTTTGGTTAAATTGAAATGATATAGAATTTTAAGAATTAATTATTTCTTTGACTAAACTATTTTTATTCAGAATTGTTTTTCAGAGGAAATGGGGAAGATATAGTCAAAAGTAACATAGAGGAGAATATCCTTCCAAGTAAGATTCTTGAGTTGGTTGGAATCGGAATAGAATAGTTTGTTGCAGTGATGGATTAGTTCAAACGAGTGATAAATGGTGATAGTATCCATGATATATATGAATATGATCTACCTTGAAGGAAAAATCATTTTTTGGAGAATTTCATGATGCAACATTACCCACCATTCACTAGATCATATGACCCGATGTTATTAAAATGATGGATCAATGCTCTGGATAAGATATTTGATATCATGGGATGTTTGAAATGTTAAAATAAAATTATTTTTATTTATCAATTTGAAGGTGAATTTTATCAATGGTGGTCTCTGGTTAAGAATACTAAATAAAATTATTCTCCTTATACCATGGAATGGGAAACATTTAATGATATTTTACTTCATAAATATTTCACTATGGTTTTTTGGTATTGGATGGAGAAATAATTCCAAGAATTTAGAGGAAAAGATAACATATTTTATGTATTAACATGAATAAAACCTCACATGATTGTCCAAGTATGTTCTAGACTTTATTCGATACATTGATAGTAAAGTTAATATGTTTTACGTATGATTAAAAACAAACTTATTAAGATAATTGGATGCATAATTATTTAAATGTTATGATTAATTTCGTTTTGTGTTGTGAATGTTGAGATCAATTTTTTCTGACACTTTTCTTTCACATGATGATAAGTGTAAGAAATGGACAAGGTGGTAGAAAATAGAGAAGAAACCAAATAAAAATTCTATATTTAATCCCAAAACCTATTACTAGTGTGTTAAAACTAAATTTTGGGAATGTATATTAGGATCTAAAATGTTTTATTGGTGTGGTAAGTCTAGTCACAAGGTTCATGACTTCAAAGAAAAGTGTCATAAAGAATCCAATAATTTGATGACAGATATCCAGTACAAAGTTGTTTTATTTTCAATGATTTGGGAAATTAAGAAAATGTTTTTCTGAAATTACATACTCATTCTGGAAATCATTATGATCAAAAACCGGAAGGTGTGGTAAAATCATTTTCTACTATTGTAGTTAATGTTGGTCCATCTGGTGAAGTTATGGAAGTTCCAAGAAGTTAGGTATTTTTCAATGTTTAATCATAAGTTCAAGGTTTTAGACAAATTTTCTATGGTTTTAGGTGATGTGATCATAAAATTATCAATGAATTTTTGGGATTTGTTTAGTTGGTTTTATTTTCTTTAAGTCTTTTGTTTAATAATAAGTATGCCTCTAATTTTAAAAATGAGTTTTAAGATTGATAACCTTTTGGGTTTATATGATCTTTTATGATTAAGGTTTATTAGGGATGTTCATTATATTTATTGGAATTTTATGAGGATAAAATTTTTCTTATGAAATAGAAATATTTCAAATAAGTATATTTCTTTATATTCTTAGATAATAAAATAATTCCTCATCTTTAAGAAAAAGATATTAAAAAAATTACTATATTATATTCATATCCAATGAATCATATGGTATTTTTTATCATCACAGATTTATAGTTTTGGGGCTCTTAACATACCATTGATCATTTAATTTCTTATGATCAATGACCTCAATCACTCTCCATAATTATTTACTCCTTTCCTCAATATCTAAATCTCCATTTACCACTAATGTTCTCCTCTTGGGAAATCTGGAATGTGTTTTCCCATATGAAATTCATATGTCCATTTCTCTCTTATTAAAATGATGTTTTATTAACCCTTTTAACAATGTGGATTTATATTAAGGAATTATTTAAATGTTAAACCTTTGATAACCAAGATAAATTTCAAGGGCAGAATTTATTTTAAGGGGGTAGGATGTAACGTCCTAAGTTTTTATGAAATATCTTCTTTCTTAATTTAAATTATTTGATATATTATGTTACAAGAAATGTTCATTTTAGATTTCATTATATGAAACACCAATTTTATCTTTCATTTCACATGACATCAAGTTTTTTCCATAACTTGTGTTATACACAAGGTTGAGTCTTACCAAACAACAATATATTATTAATAATATTATTTAACATGATAGTTATCACTTAGCCATTGGAACATAAATAATGAATAAGATTAACTAAATTATCAATATATTGTTTTAAAATGTTTGTAAAATTAATTAATTGGTTACCAATTAATTATAAATGAGAACAATAAGAAATTGAATAATATTTTTAATATTTTTATAAAAAACTATTTTATTCTCCCAAAGGAATTCTATCTTAAAAAAATAAATTAGTTTCTATTGTTTAATTATATTAATGAAATATATTAATAATATATTCAATATAATTTTTAACATTCATCCTATTTTTCCTAGGTAAGATAAAAAATTCAATTCAATTTTTCATATAAAAAACTGTATTTTTCTAAAAGCAGTTTTTCCACCATTTGATGGTGAACTTTTTTCAAAAATAAATTTTGACAATTTTTTAAATTTTATTTGAAAAAAAAAATATTTTTAAAGGTTAATTTTATAATTATATTTTGGTTAATTTCTTATATGTTTCTGAGATGTTTCATTTTTTGATGAATAATAAAAACTGCATATTTTTAATTCAAACTTGAATTTTCATCTAAATAATTTTTAATAAAAAATTATATTTTAAACTAGTTTTAAACTAAAAATTTATCATTTATAATTATATTAATACAATATATTTCATTGGAATAATTTTCATATTAAATTTATATATAAAAACATTTCAAACATTTGAACATTTTCGCTTTAAAACCCAATTTTCTCATTAAGTCTCTTGGACTCATTTTTAATTAAACTTTTCCTCTAATTATAATTGAATTTGTAAAAATGGATTTAATATTTGGAATTATAATATTTTATAATTTTTTCTAACAATTTTATAAATGAAAACAATTAAAATTAATCACAATAATTTAGTTAAAAATGAGTTACCAAATGACTAGACATTATAGTTAAGGGGCTAAATGACCTAGAAACTTATCAAGAACCCATTTTATGGAAATATTTAGACATTTATCTTATTTAATTTATTTTTTTTAATTATTATATCGAATTTTCATGGAAAAATACTGTTTTAATTCCCTCTTCAAAAATTTACTAGTTTTCCACTCACCCTACTTAAAAAAAAGTCCCACAACTCTTTTCCTTTATTCACACATCTCAATCACTTTTTATGAAAAATAACCTAACATAATTACTTATAAACATCTCAAATATCATTCAATAATCCTAAATTTCAGTATAAATACAACCAAGTATGTTCTTTGGTGAAAATTAGAAGGATTTACTCGAAGAAGAAGTAACATTCATCAACATTCATTTTTGTTTTGTTTCACTCTCAAACTCGTAAAAATATTCCTAAAAATGATTATATAAAAAACTCAGTATCAAAAATATAATTATATTTGTTTGAGATTTTATGAGATAAAAACTCATACACTTCCATCAAATGTGTTATGAAATCATCATTCGTGTGTATGATGGACTACCACCTCGCAAAATGATGTTGATCATTTTAACATTACCACCTCTCATGGATGGGAATAATGATGAAAATACAATTTATATATGATTTTTTATATATTTAATATATTTATAACATATTTATTCCTATTTACAAATTTAATTAAATACACCCTTTTGACATTTCATAACATATTAGATACAATAACATCACTTGTGTGTACGATGGACTACTGTCTCGTTAGGAGATGTGAAGTATTTTTCACTAATGCATTACATGAAAGGTAATATGGGTAACTAAAATGAATATATATGATATAAAAGATATAATTATTATATTAATAATATAATTATATTTCATTAAATATAATATCACATTATATTTCTAAACTCTTTATACACTGAAAAAAATGATAACATCATTCATGGATGTGTGGACTACCACCTCATCAAAGTGATGTGATACTTATTTATTCATTACTAAATCATAAGAATAATATATATAAGTATATATAATTAAATAATAAGTTATTTAAGATATAATTTAAATTATTTAAATATAATTTTTACTTACCTTTTTTCATAATGATCATTGAAAAATGGGAATGATACTCATAAGTACGCACGACCTACTGTCTCCATGATCGTAACATTGGTTCATTTTTCATAAAAATTATTAATTATTGATTTTAATAGTGTAATTTATGTATAAATATTATTATTATATCGTTGTTAATATATTTAATATGTTTAAAATTGACCCCTTTGACCTTCATCAACATATGAATGTCATTTTTGACACATAAACCTAATATATTCAAAACATAGGATGTAATTTAATTGATTAATTAATTGTATATAAATTACTAAAAAGCAAATGAAAGTAATAATAAAATTTAAAATGGATCTAAAGAAATTAAATTATTAACATAATTTTATTCTTCATGAAGATAAAGACATACATGACAAGTTAGACTCAAGGTAATGGACTTCATCTCAATCTCTATTTATTAAGGCATATCCGGATGTTATGCACCATTATTATTTTATAAGGTGTATATACAGACCCTTTGACATGTTATATAATTTATTTCTCTATTATCATGATTTTTAATGTTTTGAAATGTTATAATATAATGGTTTTTATGATTCAAGCGTTTCCCAAGTGATAATGAGAATTTACTTTAAAATAATTCTATTTTAATGATTTTCTTAAAACTCTCTTCCTTTTATATGTCTATGTTTTTTGAAATGATTTTATAGTTAAGAAATATTTATAATTTATATTTTATTTATAATTTTAGTTTATTTAAATGGTTGTTAAAAATATATTTTTTAACTAGTTTTGTAGAGAACATTTTAAAAAATGATAAAATGAATTTACTATTATTAACATAGATAGTAACATTAAATTTTACACTTTCCTAACCTTTATTTGATATCGAGATTTATTTTAAAGCATTAATATTTTCTCAAAGAAAACCCTTTTCCTTTTTTTGTTATTTTGGTATTGAAAATGGTTTTTTGAAAGAAAAGTGTATTGTGGTATTAAAATGGGGTTTTAAAAGAATAGTGTATTTTGATATCAAAAAGTGATTTTTTTACAAGTTTAAAATAGTTTTTAAAAATATTTTATGATGAAAAATTTCAAGACTATTTTTTTATTCATGATATGGTACTTGATAATTACTTTATGGGGAGGTTAATATAGTGTCGGGTGAGCCCATTACAGCTTACACAATGGGGAGGCCCAGATAGCGCTAGGTGAGCCTGTTACAACATATATGATTAGGAAACCTAGATAGCACTGATTAATCCTGTAACATCTTATATAATGGGGTTTCCTAGATAGCTCTGGGTTATACCATTAAAGATTATACGATGAGGTTTCCCAAATATCATTGAGTGATCCAGTTATAGCTCTATAATTTATCGGGTAATTATTATATTGGAACTTGGATGTATAGATATTCCAATTAAAAGGGTTTTGAAAGGGTTTTGTTAATATTATTCCCTATGTTTCCAAAATGGGGGTTTCAATTTCTTGGTATGGGTTTTAATTTTTTTCTTTGAGAAAAATGGTGTGAGTGTTTTTCATGTGAATTTTTTTTATTCAATATGCTCAAATAACATTGAAGATAAAGGTAAATTTTATATGAGTTTTCATGTTTTCACATAACTAATAATTTTTCTTCTTCATTTATCCCTTACGAAGCGTTTTGTACCCATCAAATATTTTTAAATATTTTTCACAGGATTTAAGGATAGGTAAGGTAATGAAAAAATTCATGTTGAATGTCATAAATATTTTGCATGAAATAAATCATGCTTTATTTTTAAAATTTATAGATTATCAAAAAATGGATATTAATATGAAGAATCCACATTGTATTTTATGGTTTTGTAATGTATGAGTTATGTAATAATTCTCTAAAACTCTAAACCTAAAAAGATCATCAATGTGAAAAAGAAATTAAATTCATGACTAAACTCAAGATTATGTAATGTTTAAGTTTAGGGCCTTTTATTGAAATTTAGGAATTTATATCCAAATAAAAGGATTACAAAAGGGAAACTAATTTACTTTTATGAAATTAAAAAACACAAGGTCAAGAAGTATTTTTTCAAAATATAAATGATGGACAAAATCTAATAAAAACATATAGTTTTCATCACGAGTTATGTATATTTTGATATTGTTGGTTATAATGTATAATTAATGAATATAAAGTATTCCTCCTTGAATTTGAATCACTTAATAACAATTTAAAAGCAGCTACTATGAAACATTAAACACCTAATAAGAAGGTAAAATATATGAATGGTCAAACACTCAATTTTTTATTATATTATTTAATGATTCTAAAGTATTTTACAGTTATTAAAGAATCCTAATGAGAGGTAATGATAATAAGAGATGAATTATGAACCATGAACCTATTTTTTAATGAATTCTTCTTGATAGATGAGAGTCCTAGGGGTGTAGTGGCCACATCATTCGGCCTCCCTGACATCATTCATACATTAACCTACAATCCAAAGCTATAACCAAATGTACAACCTAAATATAAACCCTGTAAAATTTGATCACCTAACCTCTAACTCTAATACCTAAAGCATAAGAACGTAATCCTTTAATCTAAATCTAAGTATAACACCTAATACTAAAAAAATATAACTAAAATATCAACCTAGACCTTAAATCTAAACCCAATAAACCTAACCCCTAAGTTATCCTTTTGATGATATGGTAATGAATCATGTTTTTTGTTTAATGGTAGCATCAAATAAGGTTATTAATTCTTCTAAATTTGATTCGATTCAAAATACTCTTCTTGTTTTTATTGTGATAATTCTAAAGGTAAATAATTGAGGTGTTTATATGATTAATTTCAATTGTAAATTGATAAGCTTGTTAAAAATTATGAAAATATGACTAAGGATATTAAAAAGGATTCTAAATAAAAGAAAATTATTATTTTGGAAAATGAGAAGTTGAAAAATTATATTCTTTAGTTTGATAAATAAACAGAAAAAAAGAGAATTATATAGAATAATATTTTCAAACTAAAAAAAGTAAAATCACAATTTATAAAATTTTGTATCATCTAATAAATATATAATCTATAGTGATATTTATATTATTTAGAAGAACAATTTTAAAAAAGATATTTTAAATTTTAAATAAATGTTATCTTCCTTTGTTTAAGGTAAAAAAATAAAATAATACAGAAGATATGAAAAATCAAATAGATATAAGTCTCATCTTGGTTAAAATCATATGATTCATAATATGTAAAAAACCACTTTTTTCAAAGTTCTATAGGGAATGTTTCAATAGTTACATTATTAAAATATCGACCACAAGGAAATTATAGTGATGAATATTCTATTGGGTTCCCCCAATATCTTATAATTCCTAGAGTTACTACCTCTAAGATTTTATAGTCTCATTTAGCATTCAATAAATATTTTAAATATGCTTGGGTACTGAAAAAATAAATTAATAACCTAATTGGACCCAAAATATTATAGTTACAAAAAGGATTTTTTTTTATTTCTTATAGGACGCTACCAAATGAACTTCATTGTTAAATAAAATGGTATATTTTCACTAAATAAAATTTCATTTCATTAAGATACATGGATTGTTTAATTGTTTATCTGATATTTTATATAAAAAATTATACAAGTGGAAATTTTTTTAAGCATAAATTTAGGGGGATCACTTATTCTGTCTAATTCTTCTTTCATTTATAGGGATGTTTTATATATTTGATTTCTTATTTCTTGAATGTGATTTATGGTTTCATAATAAATATTTTAGGGTGATTTTTTATCTTAATATTCATTATTTAGAGATAATGTATTATTTAATATTATTATCAACTTAAAGTGAAAAGGGGGGATAATTAGTTTATATGATATTTGAATAGTCTGTAATAATTTATTTAAATATAATTAATACTAATAATTTTTTTTATTTACAAAAATGGGATAGAATATTATGTTTTACATGATATGTTTTTTAATCAAACAAAAAGGGGGATATTATGCATGTGGTTTTGTTTTTTTTTCTTTTAATGTGAATACTTTCCCAAAGGGAAATCCTCCAAATATTAATTCAATATAAAGTTATAATAGTCTAAATGAAGGAATTTTAAATTTATCTTTTTGGAAAAGAGGTATAAACTCATCAAGAAGTGTTTTGTAGAATATGCAATCATCACAGCTCACCCATTTATTTTCCAGACCATCAGAAAGAGTGTTATCTTCAAGATATGTGTGTATGATGAAATAATTTATTGATTTGATAATTTTAAATAATTTGATCCATCTAGTAGTTAACTTCTAGAAGATTTGAATGTTACCATTACTAATATCTTGCATGACTGAGATAGATTCACACTTAATCAATAAAATTTTCTAACTCTATTGATTATCCATGTCAACTACCTTGGTCAAACCACAAATTTCAACTTTTAAAGAAAATATAATTCCAATGGTTCCATAAAGGCATCCCATGAATTCACCTTTATGATCTCAATAAATAGCCACAAGGCCTCCATGGCCCAGATTTCCTTTTCAAGCTCTATAAAATTTTCATTTAATCCACACAACAAATGAAGAGTTTTAAATGGCATCAAAAGTACCTATTGGAGGGAAGAAATTACATAAAATATTAAGGAACCTCTGAACTGAGAAGTCATGGACTGAATTTTTATTATTTCCATGCTGAAGGTAATTAACATTTTTCATTTCCATAATGATTTTAACCATGGAGGATTCAATACTAAAAGAGAAATGCAATGGATTCATCTTATTCCTACCATTATAGATGACATGAATGAGTTCTTTACTAGCCAATTTGAAGATGTTCATAAGTTCTTGAGAAAGACATATTATAAATAAATCTTTGAGATGATCAAAAACTAAGTCTATGTGCAGAGGATGGGTCTAAAATATGTCAAAAACTACATTCCAGAGAACCAAGGCCATGTTATTTCTTAAGAAGATATGATTCGCATCCTCCCTATGCTGGTAAAAAAATACATGTCTTGAGAAAATAGAGATACCCAAATTTTGAATACTGGAATCAATGAGAATAATACCCTCCAAAGCATAGTAAATATGGATGGAATAATCCAATTATTGTTTTTGGAACCCGATCAAAAAATTAATACCCTATATCTTATTCTTGTAAAATATCATAGAGGTGTTTGTTCCATCCACAATCATCTCTCATTTTAGTAGATCCTCCCAGTTTGAAAAATAATAATTGTTGATACCTAATTATAAATCATCACGAATGGAGTCAATATAAGAAATTAGATCTCTAAGGGTAGTGATAAAATCCACCATAAGACTAGGGGATTCAAACATATCAACCAGTTTCATACCTCTCTAATTATAATAACAAAAACTAAGAGAATATTTTTTTTCAACCATTGGGATTGCATAGAAATTATAGTGAATATGGATTTAAAGGCAAATCAGATAGAGGAATCAAAGTAGTTTAAATATACAGATTTCAATATTCCCAGTAATCTATATCTTAGGAATCCTAAAAAAGTTGATTTCCCATTAATAATCTTTCATATAAAATAACCTTGAAAGGATTTATTGAAGAGTAAATAATTTTTAATGATATTAACTCTAAGAGAATGTGCCTTGAAACATTTATTCCAATGAACCTTGATAACACTTTTTTCGGAATGCATCTGCTCTAAAGAAATTCTTAATGAAGGTGATGATTCTATTTATTAAGAAATAATTTCATTTGTACACCATAAAATAATAATAAATTGAAACAATTATGCGCATTGCAAGGAAAATTCTTCCTACCATTGATAGAGACTTAACTTTCTAGGAGGCCAAAACTCTTTAAATTTGGATTAAAATATGATTAAAGTAATCATCACTAGGTATTCCTAAAAACATAGTAAATCCTATATAGATGAAAGGAAGAGTTCCTTCTATGATGCCGGGTTTACTAATAATACTCAATTTTTTAGGTGGATCCATGTTTTCTCCAAAGTAAATTAAATATTTAGTCCAATTAATCTCATGGCTTGTTAATTTTTTATAATGAAGTAGTGATTTTTTTATATTCTTAATATTTCTCTTATAACCCTAGGTGAAGATAATAATGTCTGAAGAATGAAATAAATTTTATGGAGTATGTAAACCTCTATAATCCCTTATGGTATTAAAATCACCCATATCTATCATATTGAGTATTATCCTACTAAGATATTCTTATGCAATAACAAAGACAATGGCAGAGAGGGGGTCACCTTTCCTAACCCCTCATGAGCATGTTAAAAAACCTTCTTGAGAACAATTAATGATAAATGAAATATGAGAAAATACTAGAATATTTTTAATCAAATGAACAAACTTCACATACAAGCTAAAGAAAATAAATACCTTAGTAATAAAACATCAATCCATGGTATCAAAGGCTTTTTCAACATCAATAATAAAAGCAATATAAACTCCCCACAATAGTTTTTTTGAGAATATTAACAGATTCTATGGTAGTGATGAGACAATTTTGAATGGTTCTTATTTTGATAAATCCAAATTGATTACAACAAATGATTTTTTTGACATTTTGTAAGCCTATTAGCACGAATTGTATCAATTATTTTATAGACAGCGTTGAAAAGAGAAATGGTGTTGCCTCTCTTAAATGGTCGAATTATAGAACATTGGTATTAGTATTATAACAGTAGAACCATATCATTCTACCAATTAACAGTAGTTGAAGATTCATTGAAATTGTATTGCACTCCCCTATTCCCATCTAATAGAATCACCTCTTAATGGTATAATATCAAAGATTTACACTATTTGTAGTAGAAATCCAAATAAATGGTAGCACCATCTCTTGATACCACTCAACAAAAGCAAATCATCCACCATCAAAGGTACTAGTAGCAGATTCTTGTAACCACAAACTAAATCTTTTATGATCTCATAACTTAAAATTTTATGATACTGCCATTAATTTTTTATCTAACCTCTAGTTCAATTTTTTCTACCATTTATAAATATAAAAATGTTTCCTAAAAAATATTTTTCATGTTATATTTGTCATATTTTGAATATTTTATTTACTATATGATTATAAAATATTATTAATTGTATTCATTATTTTATAATTATTTATTAATCATGTCTAGTCTATGCAAACAATTTTGAGTTATTTTAAATATGTTTTAATATTATTTTAAGTAATTCTTCATTATTCATAGAAAAATAAATTAAATGTTAAAATTTATTATTATTGATTAAATTATAAATTTTATTATTTCTATAATAATTTTTAATACTTTTATATGTTTTCAATTAATTTTGAATATATTAAATGCAAATGAATTTTTTTTTACAATTTATGAATTTATGTGGAGAAGTAGACTAATTTTTTTATTTACAGTTAATTTCTGTGTGATATCTATGGAATTAATTTACTGAGTTGAATGGATATATTTTGAAAGATTTTTTTTTTGAATTTTATAAACTTGTTCAAAAAATTTATTTAAAGTAGTTTAAATTATTTCTTATTTTTTGTTAATATGTTTTTATTGCTATGAGATTATTGAATAACTGTATTTTGTTAATTTGAATTATTTTAATGGTTTACTAAAGTGTGTAATACAAATAGATTTATAAGTACTTGATAATTCTTGTAATAGATACGGTGGTTTATAATAATAACAGATGACCACATACAATCATACTCATATGAAAATCAAGTGATTCAGTGTTTAACTATTTACATCCTTTATGATGAGCTCTCAAGGGAGGAACAATTCTTTTTTAACTTCCAAGACACCTTGATGAATTAGAAATTGAATAGTACCATTCCTAGAAAGCCTTAAGTATACTATCTACATAAATTATAGAGACATGCATCAACTTTTTCATCAAAACAATTTTTATGCCTCTATCTAATTATAATATTTTTTCAATATTTTATTTTTGGATAGAGGTATGCACCTAATCATGTCTAAAACATGTTTTAATACTTCTAAAAGGTATTCTTGGTTATTATTACTTGAAAAAAATAACACTTAGGTTGGGGTTTCACCTTATAGAAAATACCGAGTTCTACCAGGTCCCGCAAAAGGTTGTGTTTTTTTCTTATGGCATCCCGCCTTTTAATATATAACTTTTCATTACATTTTACAAATAGAAGATCTTTAAAGTCTAGTGTCTTGGAAATCCGGAACATAAAACATGAAAACATAAAACATTATTCTAATACACTTGTAGAGATTCATCATAAGTTCTTCCTAAGTACAATTATTACATCTCATAACCTAGAGACATACATCAAAGGAAAGGGTGTGCAGAAGGCCCAGTAAGGAAAGAAATAGAATCATATTACTGGTGAAATCAATAAGAACATGATAAAAAACATAAAGATATAAGAAATGGAAGTAGAGGAATATCATAATTAAATTAACATGAATCATAAATTGATTATGTGGCAACACTATTTAATTTAGACATTCATGAAAATATCACCATGTTTTATCCCCGATGTGTTATAAAAATTATGAAGGTTATTCACCAAGGTATCGTGAAGCTTGTCATATGTAGAGATTAAAATCTTTACCCAATGAATTGGAGAGATATCAAGGCACACCCTTAATATGAATTTATTTTAATGTGATCCACATAGATCATAATCATACATTTCATAAATAACCCATTGAGAGTAAAAGAAATGGGTTTCACTTCAAAATCGTGATGTTTTAAAAGTACATAAGAACATGATCGTTATGTCATTTATAACCAAAGGAAAGGGAGTGAGGTTTATATGTATGTCAATTCAATAATAAAATAGATCAATATTATATCTTGAGTAATACCCATATAAATTAAATAAGTTTGGGAATTCACAAAAATAATACAAGAGAATTTCTTGAGAAAAAGAGAGATATTTTGAGACGAAAATTATCTAGCATAATGGCTACATAACATCATTTTAGAAAACATTAAAAAGAGAGAGGACAAGGTTCAACCACTCATAAATAATTAATAATATAGTATGAGTACATAATATGATCATGGTATGGATATTTGAATGATATACTACATGAAAAGGAAACATAAAAGAAAAAGAAGATGATATTTATTTTATGAAAAATTCGACAGCCTAACAACGTCGCTTAAAATTCTAAAAATAATTTTCTAAATATTTTTAATTTAATTTTAAAATAAAATTATCATTTATTCAAAAAAGAAACATCTAAAACTATAACTTAATTTGTAACACCTTGAAAAAGTAATAAAGGTCCCATAAAATTATCTTATAACCAAAATTCAATAAAGTAAACATTTATGATTACATTTTATGAAAATAAATTTTTATTTTAAATTATAAAATTAATTATAAAATTTTAATTAAAATAGTTATGACATACAAAAATACCAATACTTATATTCTGACCATTTTTCATTTTTAAGACGTCTAAATTATATTTATACATTCATGGGTGAAGTTTCTATTTTTTTGGCTGATTTACTATTCATTACTATTCATTACAATTCATATGTGTATGAAACTGTTCATATTTACTATTCACTAAAAATCAAGTTGATCTTACTAGACTCTAAATTTCTTACTGATCACAACTTTAGAAGACCATTTTTTGAAAATAATTTCACATTTTTAGTTATTCAATGATTACATTAATATTTTAAAATACCCCTTTTCCAAAATTCATCAATAATATGGATCTTCATCAAACATTTATCCAGACAATTTAAAATCACAAAATTTACCAAAATAATAAATAAAAATTTTATTTATAGAAATAGATTATAAAAAATATCTAAGGAATCATTACATATCCTCTTATAACACATGCATAGGAACTAAGTGTAAGGTGTATTATGGTGATAGAATATTGGGGCGAATCAGACAACATTTCTTGAGTTGTGACTTCTATCAGCATGAACTTCTCCCTTAGGAGATGTTTTTCAAGCACCATATGTAGAATCCCAGCTTGGGCTAGGCCCAAACGAAAACCCAGAGATGTTACATATTTCCCAAGCTCTGAAAGATGGGATTCATACGGCCTGAGCCTTCTGAATGAGGCCATCAACTATTCTTTCTATATTAATTATCCAAGATCACTTGTATTTATAAAAAATAATTGTAACATTAAGAGTTTAGTTTCCAACAGTCATATTGACCTCCAGTCATATCACAATAGAAACCTAATGGTAAAAAATTCTTTTAATACACCTATAGGGATTCATCATAATTTCTTCCTAAGTATAATTATTTCATCTCCTAACCTGGATACATACATCAAAGGAAAGGCTGAGAAGAAGGCCCAGTAAGGAAAGAAAGGGAATCATTTTTCTTGTGAAATCAATAAAAATTTAATAAAAACATAAAGACATGAGAAATGGAAGTAGAGGACTATCATAATAAAAAGAACTTGAATCATAACTTGATTATGTGGCAAAAAAATTTAATTTATACATTAATGAACATATCACCAAGGTTCATCCCCGAGGTGTCATAAAAATTACTAAGGTTATTCACCAAGGTATCGGGAAACTTTTCATCTCTAGAGATTAAACTATTTACCCAATTCATTGGAGCGCTTTCAAGGGCAACCCTTAATTTGTCTTCATTATCATTTGATACACATAGATCATAATCATACATTTCATAAATAACCCATAGAGATTAAAAGAAATGGGTTTCACTTCAAAATCATGACGTTTTAAAAGTACTTACAAACTTGATCGTTATGTCATTTATAACCCATGGAAATAGAGTGAGGGTTATATGTATGTAAATTAAAGAATAAAATAGATAAATATTATGTCTTTATTAATACCCCTAGAAATCAAATAAGTTTGGGTATCTACATAAATTATACAAGATAATTTCTTTAGAAAAAGAGAGAGATTTTGATATGAAAACTCTACTACATAATGGATACATAAAATCATTTTAGAAAACATTAAAAAGAGAGGGGAAAAGGTTAAACCACTCATAAATAATTCATAATACAGTATGGGTGCATAATAAGATCATGGTATGGATATTTTAATGACATACCACATGAAAAAGAAACATAAAAGAAAAGAGAAACTGCTATTTCTTTTACGAAAAATTCGGCAGCCTAATGGCGTCACATAAAAATTCAGAAAGTAAATTGATGATATTGGAAAGGGTATATCATCATTTGTACTTGAAATGAAAATTAATAATAATATATAAGAACATACCCCCACATAATAATATGGAAACTTGAAGACCTAACATAATGGAAATCATGACAAAAAAGAGGAGGGTGAAAGGTTCCCTTACCATGAAGAGTAACTTCGAAAGCTTGATGGTTGGGACCTTGGGGGATTGAGGGAACCATGGGAGGAATACTTGGAAGGTAAAAAGACCAGATCTTAGTTGATGAGGATTTTGGAATGAAATTAATGATGGAATTTCTTGGTATTTATAGGGAAAGAGAGGGAATATTTAATTAATTTCCAAGGAACACCTCATCGGTGGTATTTCCTAAACCATGGTCTTTCACATGGTATTTTCCCATGGTATTGGTCAATTGGGAGACATAATAAGATATATTACTATTCACAAGTATACCAGATTTATTACATCATGATTACATCATCAATGATGTCATTAAACACCCAAAACTCAAATTTGTATTTTTAATATTCACTGAAAATTCAACTATTTAAGTAAAATCCCAAAAATTTACCCTAACCTAATATCGATGCAATGAATTCATAAATTAACTCCATTTTATGAAAACAATTTTATAAATATTTTTAATTTAATTTTTAAATAAAATCACTATTTATTTAAAAAAACTCTAAAACTATAACGTATTTTGTAACACCTTGAAAAAGTAATAAATGTACCATAAAATTATCATATAACCATAATAAAATAAAGTAACAATTTATGATTACATTTTAGGAATATAAATTTTTATTTTAAATTTTTAAATTAATTATAAAATTGTAATTGAAATATTTATGACATAAAAAACACCAATACTTAAATTATGACCATTTTTTCACTTTTAAAATGTCTAACTTATATTTATACATTCATGGGTGAAGTTTCTATTTTTTTGGCTGATTTTCTATTCATTACTATTCATAAGGATATATTACTATTCATACTTTACTATTCACTAAAAAATAATTTGATATTATTAGACTCTAAATTTATTACTGATCACAACTGTAGAAGACTATTTTTTGAAATTCATTTAACATTATTAATTATTTAAAGTTTACATTAATATTTTAAAATACCCCTTTTTCCAAAATTCATTAATAATATGGAACTTCATCCAACATTTATCCGAACATTTGAAAATCAAAAAATTTACCATAATAAGAAATAAAAATTTTATTTATACTAAGGGATTACAAAAAGTATCTAAGGCCCTGTTACATCACCCCTTATAACATTAGCATAGGACTTAAGTGTAAGGTGTGCTATGGTGATAGAATCTTGGGGAGGCTCGGACAACATTTCCCAAGTGGTGATTTCTATCAACTTGAACTTCTCCCTTAGGTGATTCCTTTCAAGCATCACATGTTGAAGATTAGCTTGGGTTTGGTCTAGAGCAAAGCCCGGAGATGCTACATCCTTCCCAAGCTCTGACATATGGGCTTCGTACAGCCCGAGTCTACTGGATGAGGCCATCGACTATTCTTTCTGTATTAATTAACCAAGATCACTTGTTTTTATAAACAATAATTTTAACATTAAGAGTTTAGTTTCCAACGGTCATAATGAACAACTATCATATAACAGTCAAAACCCAATGGTAACACTTCATTAATTAAAGTATATAGTTTTGTGGAGTATAAAATGAAATAAAACACAAATTTAGGAAACAAATATTTTTCAAAAGTTTGGGTCGTTACATTCTTCCCCCCTTAAGAAATTTCATCCCTGAAATTTTAACTTGTAACCTCATAAGCGAAAAAGTGTGGGTACTTCTGCCTCAAAGACTCTTCTGGTTCCCACGTGGATTTTTCACATTTTTGGTTTCTCCACAACACCTTAACAAGGTGGGTAGTCTTGTTGTGTAGAACCTTACCTCTACGATATAATATCTCCACCAACTGCTCCTCATAAGAGAGGTCATGTTCTAGTTGTACCACCTCTAGATTTAGTACATGTGAAGGGTTAGGTATGTACGTCCACAAGAAGGATACATGGAAGGCATCTTGAACTTGTGCTAGATTTAGAGGAAGTGAAAGCCTATAGGCCACTGCTCTTACACGATAAATTATTACATAGGGGCCAATGTACCTAGGGATGAGCTTCCCTTTATTCCCAAACCTCATTAATCTCTTCCAAGGTGAAATTAGAAGAAAGACTTTGTCACTAACATCAAACTCCAAGTTCGTTCGACGGTTATCGGCATTTCCCTTTTGCCGACTCTGAGCAGCCTTAATGTGTTGCTAGATGGAATCGACATTTTCTATCATCTCTTGCACAAGATCAGGCCCAAGAATATTTCTCTCACCAGCTTCATTCCAACGAGTATGATTTTTACATTGCTTACCATATATAGCTTCATAGGGTTCCATTTGAATGCTCAAGTGGAAGCTGTTGTTGTAAGAGAACTCAACTAAGGGTAGATATTGATCCCATCCTCCTTTAAATTCCATTGAGCATGTTCTCAGTATATCCATGAGTGTTTGAAGAGTACTTTCAGATTGGCCATTAGTTTGGGGGTGATAGGTCGTACTGAAATTATATTTAGAGCTCAGGTCATGTTGAAGACTTCTCCAAAATTTTGATGTGAACCTTGGACCATGATCAGATATGATAGTAAGTGGAACTCCATATAGCCTTATTACTTCTTTCAGGTAAATCCTGGAAAGTTGATCAATGGAAAAATCTTCCTGAATAGAGATTAAATGGTTAGTATTGGTGAAACGGCCCATAATAACCCATATTGCATTGTTTTCTTTGGAAGTTATCAGAAGACTAGTGACAAAGTCCATAGTAATATTGTCTCACTTCCATGCTCGTATGGGTAGTGGTTGTAATACCCCTTTAGAAAGTTGTTGCTCTACCTTCACTGGCTGACATACCAGGAACCTTGAAGTGTAGTCAGCAATCTCCCTTTTCATATTATCCCACCAATAATGATCACAAAGGTCTCTATACATTTTCATGCTTCCTGGATGTATAAAGAAAGTAGATCTATGAGATTCATCCATCATCTTCTTCTTTATTTAGAGAATATATGGAACACAAAGTCTTGTACAAAATTTTAGTACACCTTCTTGATCAATATTGAACTCAGGAAACTTCCCATCCTTCACAGCCTCAAACTTCTTCTGTAACAAAGGATATTCTTTCCGATATTTCTTGATCTTCTCTAGTAATGATGGATGATAAATCATTTGGGTTAGGGTTGATAATGTACCTTCCCTTATAATTCCATGTCCATCTTTACTAGGTCATTGATCAAAGGATCTCTTTCAATCCTCATCATGGAAATAACAACTGGGTCATTCCTTCTTAATGCATTAGTGACTTTGTTTGCTCTTCTGGGATGTTAATGAATTGAACAATCATAGTCTTTGAGAAGTTCCAACCATCTCTTCTGTCTCATGTTCAATTCCTTTTGTGTGAAAATATACTTCAAACTTTTATGGTCTATGTATATATCACTTATATCCCCATAAAAACTGTGCCTCCATATCTTTAGAGCAAAAATGACCGTAGCCAACTCCAGATCATGTGTAGGATAGTTCTGTTCATGAGTCTTCAACTGTCAAGATGCATAAGTAATGACTTTTTCATTTTTCATGACGACTCAACCAATCCCTTTCAAATATGAATCACTAAAAATAATTAATCCTTCTCCACTTGAGGGAAAAGTTAACACAGGTGCAACAACCAATCTCTTCTTCAGCTCTTGGAAACATTCCTCACACTACTTTGTCCAAATGAACTCAACCACTTTTTTAGTTAACTTAGTTAATGGATTAGAAAGTTGTGAAAAGTTTTTCACAACCCTCTTATAATATCCTGATAATCCAAGGAAAGTATGAATCTCAGTTATTATTGTAGGATGAGGCCACTCCTCTACAACTATTGTCTTTGCAGGGTCAACTGTGATTCCTTCATTGGTAACAATGTTCCCCAAGAAAGCAACCCGTTGCAACCTGAATTCCCATTTTCTGAACTTCCCAATAATTCTTTCATTCTGTAGAGTTTTCAGAATAACCCTTATATAATCCTCATGCTCCTCGTGTATTTTTGAATATATCAGAATATCATCAATAAAAACTACCAAAAAGTTATCAATGTAGTCCATAAATACTATATTCATAAAATCCATAAAAATAGAAGGTGCATTAGTCAGTCCGAAGGGTATAACAACAAACTCATAATGCTCGTATTTTGATTAGAATGCAGTTTTCAGAATATCTTTTTATTCACCCTCAATTGATGATTACCAGATCAAGGATCAATCTTAGAGAAGAATTGATCCCCATTAAGTTGGTCAAATAAGTCATCAATACTTGGAAGAGGGTATTTTTTCTTCACTAATATACCATTATGTTCCCTATAATCGATGCATAGTCACATTGATCCATCCTTCTTATTCATAAAGAGAATAGGTGCTCCCCAAGGGGACACACTCGATCGGGTAAAATCCTTCTCAAAAAGTTCTTAGATTTTTTTTAACTCCTCCAGCTCCACATTTCTTTCCTATACGGGGTCTTTGATATCGGATGGGATCCAGGTATAAGTTCAATGGAAAACTCTACCACTCTTTCGGCAGGAGTTCTAGGTAACTCCTTAGGAAATACATCAAAATATTCCTAGATTATGGGGACATTTTTTATCCTCAAACTCGCATTTCCTTCTTCTTCTTCACTGATCAAATCCATAAAGAAGGATATAGGAGGTTCTTCTAGACAAATATCAGGTTGAGATATATCTTCTTAGAAGATAACTGTAGGTTTTGCATTCAAGACTACTGAGATTTCCTTACTTCTACATTTGATATTAGCATTATACTTTGAGGTCCAGTCCATCCCTAGTATAATGTTGAATTCAAGCATGGGAATGAATACTAGATTTGTGATAAGATTGTGCTCACTGAAGTAAATACTAGAGTTCATAAAAACTAAATATGCTTGGATAATCCCACCAGGAGTCTTTATTTATAACTCCACATTTAGAAAATCGAGGGTTGATTCCAAATTCTTTGCAAACGTGGAGGAATTAAAGGAATGTGTAGAACCAGAATCAAAAAAATTAATTGTTATCTTTGAGAGAACAACAAGAGTACCTACCACCACATCACTTGGCACTTCAACTTTGGCCGCTGTGATTGAAAAACTACGACCTTGTTCCCTTGTCCATTGTTTAGGCTGATGATGATTTCCCTCCATTGCCCTCGGATTTGGATAGTGATTGGAAAAGTGCCCAAGTTGTCTACTCTTATAGAATTGGACATCAGGTAGGGCCTGCACCATCTTCCCTTTGTCGTTAGTGTTGAGGAGTTGTTGATTCACCTCACTACGACAATTCCATGCAATGTGTCCATCTCTACCACACTTGTAGCACTTCTCACTCCAGAGCAGGCAGTTCCCCGAATTCTTCTTCCCACATTTATTATAGGTGGGACGTTGTACTTTCTTGCCTCCTCTTCGCTGATCTAAACTTCTCCCTAAGCTTGAATCCATCGATATTTTCTTTTCATTAGATTTATGAGACCATTGCATCTCACAAAACTCCAATTCAACTTTCATCGCACTTCACATGATATCCTCATAGCTATCATAATCTTGGTTGGCTAGATTTTTCTACAGATGAGGTCTCAATCCACCAAAGAATCTATAAACCTTACCATTTGGATCCATGATTAAGCTAGAGGTGTAATGTGAAAGCCTTGGGAAGTACATCTCGTAGCTTCCCATAGATTCATTCTCCTTCTACTTTAGCTCAAGAAACTCCTTCTCTATTCTTGTTCTCATCGATCGAGGGAAATACTTGTTGAAGAATATCCCTCTGAGCTCTTACCACTCCATAACTTCTACTTCCACTCTTGGACTTGTGTTTTTAATCAGTTCCCACCACTTATCAGCTTCTCCCTCTAAGCGATAAACAGCCAAGGTAACCCTCTCTAGTTCAGAATAGTGGAGCACAAAAAAGATCTTCTCTATAAAGCTGATCCACTGTTCAGCAGTCAATGAGTTGGTATATCCACTAAAGGTTGGTGGTCATTGATGCATAAAAGACTCAACATAAAGTTGTTCCCTTCATGGTGAGATCGATCTCTCATCTTGATTCATGTTATTTCCCATAACTTGAGTCAGTTGGTTCATCATTCGTATAAAAGTTTCCATTTCATCTTCCATCAGAGGGTCTTCAGCACATGGTCCATTACGGTCACCATTTGCACGGTTCCACCTATTTTCCGCAATTTTCTAAAAGAATTAAACCTCAATGATAAGATTATTTCATTTATGAATCTTTTAGTTATAAATTATTTTATGTATGAAAACTTCATGCTTTAAACAATTACATTTTTCTATAAATCCTTCATAATGATTCATAAAAAGCTTATGATTAACCAAACATATCCCTGAGGAGTGTCGTAACCAAGAGTGCAGAAAGACTCATTGTCATGTACCAAGATACCCCGAGTAAAGCCTGAAACTCCATGTTGGAGTTTTCACTCCTAGGTACATATGTACTAGATTCACCTCTACTGGCTTGTGTCCAGAAAGAGATGTATTTGTTTGATAAACCACTTACTCAATACTCACCAAAGTACCATGAACTTTTCATGTAAATAAAATTTTATATAGGGAAATTCCTAAAGATTTAATAGCCTATTTTTTATAGAAAACTAAACATTCATTTGATACCAGCTATGGAATCCAAACTTTTATTACATAAATTTTCATTACATTTTACAAATAGAGGATCTTTAAAGACTAGTGTCTTGGAAATTAGAAACATAAAACATGAAAACATAAAACATTCTTAGAATCCAATTGTATGGATTCATCATAAGTTCTTCCTAGGTGAAATTATTGCAACTCATAATGTCACGACCCGTCCTCGGGACCCATGCCGTGACTACCCCATGCCCGCCTTCCATAGGCCAGGGGCTAGCGACTAGCACCAAAGGTGTAAATCCTAATAAAAGGGAAGTAATTTTCTTTATAAAGTAAAAAACACCACAGAGTACACAAGATGAAGTAAACACTAAGTAAACTAAGTACAATAACAAGTGGTGGAATGTAAATGGGCCAGAATACAAAACCAACTGAAAGTAAAGTACAACTGAAAAGGAAGTATAGAAGCAGAAAAGTAAAGCAGCAACACCGATTCATCCTCTGGAAATCCCACCTGAAGGGTGGGTATAGATAGTCTCCTCAGCTCCTCGGGTCTAGTCGTCCACTCCGTGTACGTCCGGTCCAGTGATCCTCCTCCAGGTACCGTACAGCTCCATGAGACTCCACCACAATCAGCATTGTCTGTCGTCTACATCCAACACAACGTAGTGCGGGCATAGCCCGTGCATGGGTGAGTATATGATACTCAGTAGGGACCCCGAGACTCCTGAAGGTATCCCAGAATCCATGAAGAATAAACCACAAAGGAAAGATACAATCACAAATTATCAACCAACTCTACTTAAGTATATGCCCATACATATACCTAAGTTATCAATTCATATTCTACTCCAACTCAAGAGCCCATGTTCAACCCAGACCACACAGGAAAGTACAACCCAATCCACACAGGAAAGCACAACCCAATCCACATAGGATAACAAGTCAATCATATCGAATATAATGATTGAAATTCAAGACTCAGCTCCCAGAGGTATACAACTCATGAAGAATGGTGGATATGATATATGTCACCTCTGAATCATCTCCCCTACCGAAACCACGTAGGATCCAAGTACAGAAGTCGTCTCTACCAAACCCACATAGGATCCAAGTACAGTAACCATCACTGTCGAACCAACATAGGATCCAAGTACAGTCATCATCGTTGCCGAACCCATGGAGGATCCAGGTACAGTCATCCACACTACTGAACCCACGGAGGATCCAAGTACAGTCTTCCTCATTGCCGAACCCACGTAGGATTCAAGTACAGTCATCATCGTCATCGCAGTCGCAGCAAGATTTAGGGTTCTCGCACACAGCATGCTCGTTTCCGGGAGGGTCTGCTCCACGAGCCAAGGGGGGTCGATACATAAACTATCATGAAGTCCAAAGTTGATGTATCACAAAGTTCCATCTCGTCAATAGGAACTCAACACAACAGACGACGTGCCAATCGGACGCCTGGTCTGAGGGTTATTGGCTTTTTCGTCCTAGGGGCCCGGTTCGTTTTTAAGCTAAAACCAACTCGTTCGTACTTCATCTGCATCCAAACCTTAAGAGGAGTAAGCCAAAAGAACTGTCTCACTAATAGGAATCCAACAAAGTCGATGGCACATCAATCGGACGTCCGGAGCTCGAGTTATAATCATTTCCGCTCCGAGGGCCCGGTTGGTTTCGTGTTCGAACCAACCAAGAAGTACCCAAAGTTCTCCAAAACCTTGCGTTTAATATACTGAAACGACCGTCTCGATACAAGGATCCCAACGCAACTGACGGTGTGTCGATCGGAGGTCTGTAGCTCAAGATATGGGCGTTTGAATGAAACTGCACGAAAATAGGGGTTTGGGTCTGGTCTGACCCGACCCAATACCCCCTGGGTCGGCCCGAACCGGGTTGATCTAACCTGGGTCTGGGTCCAGCCCAGTTGGGTGCGGCCCAGCCCAGCTGGCACTACCGGGCCCACGATTGGGCGCGGCCATGAGGCCTGGCTCGGAGCTGGCTGCGGGGTGCGAAGGGGGTGCCGCCCCCTTGGAATCGAACGGCGGACCTAGTGGGGTCCAACCTGCTTGCTGGCCGGGGGTTTCAACCCCCGGTTATCCTGGGTAATGGCCGGACGATTTAACCACATGGGACCCACGGGGGGTCCCGCCTCCTGGAGCGTCAGTGGCCGGCTTGTTCGTTCGTCACCTGCAGAACCGCCACGGCCAAAGGTCGTGGCTCTTCCTTACCAGCATGGCGCGACGGTGCCGCACCCCTCCGCCCCGGCCCACCACAGCCACGGCCCCTTGGTTCTCCGATGCGGCGCGATGGCACCGCTGCCCGTTCTTCGCCGCGGCCTTCTTAGGCCTCACCGGCGCGGCGCGACGGCACCACGAACCTTCGTCGTGGCCTGCTCCAGCCGCAGTCTTCATCGTCCCCACGTGGTGCAATAGCACCACGCCGCCTTCGTTTCAAGCCACTATGAAGATCAACTATAAATGGGGAGGAGGATCTTCCATGTTTGTGCGGTCCGATCTCCTCCCGTTATATCGATAACAAGCGGCCAATCATTTAACAACGAAGATCGTTAAATAATACTTGAACGAATATTTAACCCCTACCTCAATACAAGAAGGTTGATCCCTTGGAGAAGGAAGGAAAATATTTCATTTTTCCATTGATGTTGTTGCGGGATGACGGCGTTGCATCGTCAATGTGGAGAAAAAAAAAGAAGTCGAGGTTGGCACCGACGTTCTTCGCGTTCTTCAACGAAGAAGATGAAGTTCTTTCTCCTCCCAATCCCAACACAACGAGCCAACCCCCAAATAAAATAAGTCAACCCTTATTTTATTAAAGTATGGAATGTATTTAAAATTACAAATTTCAAAAACAACGCACTTAATTAATTAAACTTAAGTTGTCTAATTAATTAAGTGTTTACTTGGCATGAATTAGTGTGGGAGAGTTACATAACTTATGAGGGGGTTAGAGGAGTTAGGGAATGTGAGGGGTTGGGATCGTGTGGGCCCCACCTCACCTCTAATCACTCAAGGGTGGTTAGTCTCTAGCGGGTCCCACCCCATCTTCCTCTCCTAAGATTAAACCACTTTGAAAAGATATAAAATTATATCACAATTTTATTTTACTCTTCATTTAATCCAAACATTTTTCTATAACTCCTCCCAAGAAAACGCAACTCCATTGAAGGTCTTATTAAGCAATTACCAGTGCTGCAGTTTCATTGGTGCCCTAAGATTTCAATTTCGAGCACCAGTTCAAAAGTTAGAAAAAACCCGCTCGTTCGTTCACTGAACGTACCTGAGCTAAACTTCGGAAATTGATTCCGGGCACACCGGGCCTCGGAATCAGGTGCTGTCAGAAACTGCGTACTCATAAAATCCCAAATAATTTAATAAAAATAACTTCCTTGAAATTTATGGGTCTTTACATTACTCCCACATCAGGGCTTTACATCCCCGTAAAGATACATCAAAAACTAGGGAAACAAATGAGGCTACTGAGCACGCATCTGAGCCTCCCTCTCCCATGTGCTCTCCTGAAGGTTCCTGTGCTACCACCTGATGCGCACTAGAGGAATCAACCATCCACATAGGACCTTCTCCTGTCGATCCTCAATCTCCACCGGGACCTCCGCAAAATTCTCCCCATCATTTATGTCCAGCTCCCCATGGTCGATGATATGTGTCGGGTCGTGCACGTATCTCCTCTGGTGAGATACGTGGAAGACGTCATGCACTGGGTGCAACTGAGGTGGAAGATCCAGGCGATAAGTCACCTCGCCTATCCTGCTGAGAACTTGGAATGGTTCGATGAAGCAGGAGATAACTTGTCGCCCCAACCAAATCTCTATAATCCACGTCGAGGTGAGACCTGTAAGAAAACGTGGTCACCATCCTCAAACTCTAGTGGTCTCCGACTCCTGTCAGCATAAGACTTCTGTCAGCTCTGAGCTGTCCTCATCCGCTCTTGGATGACCTAAACATTCTCCTTCATGGCCTAGACCATATCTGGTCCTACAAGTGTTGACTCCACAGGGTCTATCCAGTACAGAGGTGATCTGCAAGGTTGGTCATACAATGCATCGTATGGTGTCATCCCGATGGTGGCGTGGTAGATGTTGTTGTATAAAAACTCCACCAAGGGTAGGTGATCCTCCCAGCTGTGACTAAAGTCGAGGAAACATGCACGAAACATGTCCTCGAGAGTCTTAATGGTCCTCTCCATCTGACCATACGTCTGAGGGTGAAAGGCGGTGCTCAGGCGTACATGCGTCCCAAATACCTCCTGCAACCCCTTCCATAGCCTGGAAGTAATGTGAGAATCTCAATTGGAGACGATTGTCGATGGCACACCATGAAGCCATATGATCTCCTGAGCGTAGAAGCGTCCCAATCTCTCCATTGAGCCCTGCTCTCTGATAGGTTGAAAGTGGGCCGACTTGGTGAGTCGGTCTACAATCACCCAAATGGAGTCATGTCCTCTGGATGTATGTGGAATCCCAGTCACGAAATCCATAGATATCCCGTCTCACTTCCACTCTGGGACCTCCAAGGGTTGTACCAAGCCTTCTAGTACCTGGTGCTCCGCCTTCACCTGCTGACAGGTGAGACATCGAGAAATAAACTTTGCCACATCCTTCTTCATACCCGGCTACCAATGCTACCTTCTGAGATCCTGGTACATCTTCACCACTCCTGGATGTACCACTAATGGAGAAGTGTGAAACCCTCTCAGCACCTCCTCCTATAATGCAACTGGTACCATGGTACATCCTCTGAAAAAGACAATGTGCTCTCCTCCTACAGAGAATCCATCAGCTGCATGTCCTGAGGATATCTATGCACATCACGTCTCACAGTCAACGTCCCCACGCTGTGCCTCTCTGACCCACTGAAGAAGTGGTGGAGTGACTATGAGTGACTGTAGAAAGGTTACCCCCTCTCTATCCACGAAGGATATCTGCAACGTGGCTAGATGCTCTGTTGCCTCTCCAAGTAGTTAGATGCACGTTCTCCTGCTGAGAGCATCTGCTACTATGTTACCTTTCCCAGGAGTATTGACTATCTCAAAGTCATAGTCCTGGAGGAACTCGATCCATCATTGTTGTCTCAGGTTTAGGTCCTTCTATGAGAAGATGTACCTGAGACTCTGGTGGTCAGAGTAGACTGTAAGCACTCTCCCATTAGATAGTGTCGCCACATCTTCAGGGTGAAGACCACTGCTGCTAACTCCAGGTCATGGGTAGCATAGTTCTGATTGTGTTACCTCAAATGTCATGATCCATAGGCGATCACTACCCGCTCCTAAATCAGGACACACCTAAGTCCGGTCCCTGATGACTCGTAGTAAACTACGTACCCTACTCCCTCCTCTAGTAGCCTCAAGATGGGTTCCCTAGTCAATCTCTTCCTTAGCTCCTGGAAGCTCTGCTGACATCTATCTGACCATATGAAGGATTACCCCTTCTTTATCAAAGCTGAAAGCGGTTCTGCAACTCTGGATAAATCTAGCACAAATCTCTGATAGTACCCACCCAGACCTAGGAAACTATGCACCTCTTTCACGCTCCTGGGTGGATCCCAAGCTAGCACTGCCTCGATCATCGCAGGATCCACCGCAACTCCCACCTCAGAAATGACGTTCCCCAAGAAGTGGACCTCTATAATTTAGAACTGACACTTCAAGAGATTAACATAAAGCTAGTGCTCTTGGATTGTATCCAGTACAACCCGCAAGTGGTAGGCGTGCTCCTCCTCGGTAGTCGAGTAAATCAATATGTCGTCGATGAAGACTACGACAAATCGATTGAGATAAGGATGAAAGATCCTATTCATGAGACTCATAAACACTTATGGAGCATTGGTTACACCAAAAATCATAACCAAGAACTCACAGTGGCCATACCGACACCGGAAGGTCGTCTTCTGCACATCCTCATCTCGAACTCTGAGCTGATGATAGCCTGGCCTAAGGTCTATCTTCGAGAACCATCGTGCTCCCTTGAGCTGATCGAAAAAGTCATCAATCCTAAGAAGTGGATACTTTTTCATTACAGTCACCTTATTTAGGCGACGGTAATCGAAACACATTCGCAAGCTCTCGTCCGCCTTATTGGCGAACAAAATCGGGGATGCCCAGGGTGAAACTCTGGTTCAGATGAATCCCTTGTCCTACAATTCCTCCATCTGTACCCGTATCTCTCGAAGCTCAGTGGGAGCCATCCAATATGCTAGAGTAGATATTGGTGATGTCTCGTGGTACAGGTCAAGGTAGAAGTATACCTCTCTGCGAGGAGGTAGTCCTGGAATGTCGTCAGGAAAAACTTCTGCATACAGATCCACCACAACAGGAAAACTCGGACTCCGCACATCAACTAATCCGAGGATGAGACTATCCAACTGATGAGTAATCATCTATCCTCTCCTCTGTGTGATTCCATCCTGTGCTGCAAAATTTCCCTTCTCACCGCTGAAGGTGAACCTACTCCCATCGGTGCGAACACATCACACCTTTCCCCTAATACAGTCAATCTGAGCATGGGCCGTAGATAAACAATCCATTCCCAAGATGTTGTCGTAAGGCCTCGACGCCACTAAAATAAGATCCCAGTCGAAGCTCTCACCTCCTAGAGTAAGCTGACACTGCCGGAAACAGTGCGTAATCATCGAGTCTGCTCCCGTAGGAGGCTCCAGCCGTAAGGATCGAGCCAACGAATTTGTTGGAATCTCCGAGCTCCGAACAAGGGCAGCAGAAATGAAAGAATGACTCACTCCTGTGTCTATAAGAACTACAACAGGGGTGGAGTAGACATAGATAGTACCTAGAACCATCATTGGTGAGCCATGGTCATAGGCCTCCACTGCCTGAAGTTGAGCCTTCCTCTGTCTACCAGCTCCCTGTGGTCGGGGTGGACCTCCTGGTGGTGGTGGTGGTAGAGCCTTGAAGAGTCCTCCACCACATGCTGCTCGGCCAGCTCCTCTACCTCGTCCGCCTGCTCCCTACGGACCGCCACGGTCGAACCTATACCTCTGCCTAGGTGGTCCCCCAACTGTCTGTTTCTCCTCTTCATGGCGGGTCGGGCAGTCACGAGCCATGTGGCCATGCCCGCCGCATGCATAGCACTATCTTCCCCTCGTATGATGGGCTCTGCTGCATGTTCCCCGCACCTCTGAGCCAGTATCCTGAGGTCTCCCACCTGATGGTCTGGCCCTCTTGGACCTCTAAGATGTATGTCTACTGCCATTTGCAGAAGACTCTGCTACGTGACGCCTTGTGGTAGGCCTCGCTGCTGGCGTAGGCTCAGCTAGGAAGCTCTCCACAAGAAGGGCTCGCTCCAATACTCCTGCCTGCGTCAGAATGCTGAGGGAGATCATCAATGCCCTAATCTCATGCCTTAGTCCCTGCTTGAAGGTCCGAGCTTGGAAGAATGGGTCTCGTACCATGTCTGTGGAGAAGTGCGAGAGATAGGTAAACCTCACTGAGTACTGGACAACTGACATGCTGCCCTGCCGCAGCTGTAGTAACTCTTGAATGTGCACCACACGGAGGGTGGTGGGTATGAACTCTGAGCGGAAGAGGCTCTCAAAGTCCATCCAAAGAAGATATGCCTCTTCGTGCACCTGGAGAATCCGCCTCCACCATCAACCTACTGTCGTGTGCAGGAGACTCACCGCAAGGATCACCATGAGGTGTGCTGGTGTCCCTACCAACTTGAAGACTCGAACGACTGCCTCTAGCCAATCATCGGTTGCCTAAGGGTCCGTCTCCCCGTGGAACCTGGGCGGTCTCTGACACTGAAAGTAGTTCAGTGCACTCAGGTGATGTGCACTCTCATCTGCTGGGGCTGGTGGCATCGGTGGCTCAGCGGGTAGAGGTACTGCCGGTGCCTCTGCTGTAATGGGGCCCTGCACCAAGGTCTCGTCACTCGGTGGGCTATCATCTCGTACAAAACTCGGAACCCTAGCTGGCTGCCATCGTGGGGCCATCCTCAAAAGAACCAGGTGAAACACGGTTAATACAGTATACCTGGTGTGCTAAAACAAATTAATCACAAAGAAAACTTTGAAACACACATGCAATCAATGTTTTTGTGCACTGAGTCGGAAATCAGAAGTCAGGGTCCTAGTGTATGGATATGTCGGGTGCCGGACCAATACTAGACTCCCTAGACTGATAAACACACTCAATACCCTAAACACTATTGCTTCACACAGAAGAAATTATCAGAGTCATGAGTTATGCTCTATAACTGACTCCTCTGATACCAATTTGTCACGACTCGTCCTTGGGGCCTATGTCATGACTACCCCAAGCCCGCCTTCCATAGGCCAGGGGCTGGCGACTAGCACCAAAGTTGTAAATCCTGATAAAAGGGAAGGCATTGCCTTTATAAAGTAAAACAACACCACAGAGTATGCAAGCTGAAGTAAACACTAAGTAAACTAAGTACAAAAACAAGTGGTGGAAAGTAAATGGGCCAGAATACAAAACCAACTGAAAGTAAAGTACAACTGAAAAGGAAGTACAGTAGTAGAAAAGTAAAGTAACAGCACTGAGTCGTCCTATAGAAATCCCACCTGAAGGGTGGGTATAGATAGTCTCCTCAGCTTCTCGGTTCTAGTCGTCCACTCCATGTACGTCCTATCCAGTGATCCTCCTCCAGGTACCATCTAGCTCCACGAGCCTCCACCTCGATCAGTGTTGTCCGTCGTCTGCATCAAACACAACGTAGTGCGGGCATAGCCCATACAAGGGTGAGTATACGATACTGAGTAGGGACCCCGAGACTGCCGGAGGTCTCCCAGAATCCATGAAGAATAAACCACAAAGGAAAGATACAATCACGAAGTATCAACTAATTCGACTTAGGTATATGCCCATACACATACCTAAGTTATCAATTCCAATTATGCTCCAACTCACGAGTCCAAGTTCAACCCAGACCACACTAGAAAGTACAACCCAATCCACACAGGAAATCACAACCCAATCCACACAGGATAACTTAGGTATATGTATGGGCATATACCTAAGTAGAGTTGGTTGATACTTCGTGATTGTATATTTACTTTTTGGTTTATTCTTCGTGGATTTTGGGAGACCTTCGAGAGTCTCAGAGTCCCTACTGAGTATCGTATATTCACCCATGCACGGGATATGCCCGCACTACGTTGTGTTGGATGCAGATGAGAGACAAAACTGATTGAGTGGAGGCTTGTGGAGATGGACGGTACCTGGAGGAGGATCACTGGATGGGATGTACATGGATCAGACGGCTGGACCCGAGGAGGTGAGGAGACTATCTATACCCACCCTTTAGGTGGGATTTCTAGAGGATGGCTCGGTGTTGCTGCTTTAATTTTCTGCTGTTGTACTTCCTTTTCAGTTGTACTTTACTTTTAGTTGGTTTTTTATTCTAGACCATTTACTTTCCACCATTTGTTTTTGTACTCAGTTTACTTAGTGTTTACTTCATCTTGCGTACTCTATGGTGTTTTTTACTTTATAAAGGCAATGCCTTCCCTTTTATCAGGATTTGCACCTTTGGTGCTAATCGCCATCCCCTGGCCTATGGAAGGCAGGCTTGGGGTAGTCATGGCACGACCCCCGAGGATGGGTCATAACACATAACCTGGATACATACATCAAAGGAAAGGGTGAGCAGAAGGCCCAGTAAGGAAAGCAAGGGAATTCGTTTACTTGTGAAATCAGTAAGAACTTGATAAAAACATAAAGACATGAGAAATGGAATTAGAGGAATATCAAAATAAAAATAACTTGAATAATAACTTGATTATGTGGATACAACATTTAATTTTGATATTCATGAACATATCAACAAGGTTCATCCCTGAGGTGTCATAAAAATTTCCAAGGTTATTCACCAAGGTATCGTGAAACTTGTCATCTCTAGATATTAAATTCTTTACCCAATGCATTGGAGTGCTATCAGGGTGAACCCTTAATATGTATTTATTTTCATGTGATCCACATGGATCATAATCATACATTTCATAAATAACCCATAGAGAGTAAAATAAATGGGTTCCACTTCAAAATCGTGACGTTTTAAAAGTACTTAGAAACATGATCGTTATGTCATTTATAACCCATGGAAAGGGAGTGAGGGTTATATGTATGTCAATTACATAATAAAATAGATCAAAATTATGTAATTATTTATAACCCAATAAATTAAATAGGTTTGGGTATCCACATAAATAATACAATATAATTTCTTGAGAAAAAAGAGAGAGATCTTGATATGAAAACTTTGCAGCATAACGGCTACAAAACATCATTTTAGAAAACATTAAAAAGAATGGGTACAAGGTTCAAAAACTCATAAATAATTCATAATATAGTATGGGTACATAATAAGATCATGATATGGATATTTTAATGACATACCACATGATAAGGAAACATGAAAAAAATAGAAGATGCTATTTCTTTTACGAAAACGTCGGTAGCATAACAACGTCTCTAAAAAATTCATAAAATAAATTGATGAGAGAAGAAAGGGTCTCTCATCATTTGGACATGAAATGTACTGTAATAAGAATATATAAGAACATACCCTCACATAATAAGATGGAAACTAGAAGACATAACATAAAGTAAATCATGACAAGAAGAGGAGGGTAAATGGTTCCCTTACCTTGAAGAGTAACTTCGAAAGCCTGATGGTTGGGACCTTCGAGGATTGAGGGAACCTTGAGAGGACTCCTTGGGAGGTAAAAAGACCATATCTTGGTTGAGGAGGATTTTGGAATTAAATTAATGAGGTAATGTATTGGTATTTATAGGGAAAGAGAGAGAATATTTAATTAATTTCCAAGGGACACCTCATAGGCGGTATTTGCAAAACCATGGGCTTTCCCATGGTATTTTCCCATGGTATTGGCCACTTGGGACTTATAATAACATATATTAATATTCCAAAGTCGACCATATTTATTACATCATCAATGATGTCATTAAACACCCGTAACTCAAAACAGTATTTTTATTATTCACCGAAAATTCAACTGTTTCAGAAAAATACAAAAACTTTACCCTAACATAATATTGAAGATCTAAATTCAAAAATGAACTCCATTTTATGAAAATAATTTTATAAATATTTTTAATTTCATTTTTAAATGAAATCATTTTTTATTCAAAAAAACATCTCTAAAACTACAACTTATTTTGTAACACCTTGAAAAAGTAATTAAGGTCCTATAAAATTATTGTATAACCATAAGACAATAAAGTAAAAATTTATGATTACATTTTATGAAAATAAATTTTTATTTTAAATTATAAAATTCATTATAAAATTATAATTAAAATATTTATGACATACAAAAATAGCAATACTTATATTATTACCATTTTTTCACTTTTAAGATGTCTAAATTATATTTATACATTCAGGGGTGAATTTTCTCTTTTTTTGGCTGATTTACTATTAATTAGTACTCCATACTATTCATTACTATTCATAAGGGTATGTTACTATTCATACATTACTATTCACTAAAAATCAAGTTGACCTTATTAGACTCAAAATTTTTTACTAATCCTAACTGTAGAAGACCATTTTTTGAAAATCATTTCATATTATTAATTATTTAAAGTTTACATTAATATTTTAAAATACCCCTTTTTCCAAAATTCATCAATAATATGGAACTTCATCCTACATTTATCCAGACATTTGAAATCATAAAATTTACTATAATAAGAAATAACAATTTTTTTATACCATGGAATTATAAAAAGTATCTAAGGCCTCGTTACATATCCCCTTATAAAACCTACATAGGACCTAAGTGTAAGGTGTGCTATAGTGATTGAATCCTTGGGTGTCTCAGACAACATTGCCTGAGGGGTGATTTCTATAAGCTTGATTTTCTTCCTTAGGTGATTCCATTCATGAATCACATGTAGAAACTCAGCTTGGGCTTGGTCCAGAGAAAATCCAAGAGATGATACCTCCTTCCCAAGCTCTCACAGATGGGCTTCGTACGGCTTGAGTCTAATGTATGAGTCCATAGACTCTTTTTTCTGTATTAATTAACAAATATCACTTGTATTTATAAATAATAATTGTAACGTAAAGAGTTTAGTTTCCAACGGTCATATTGACCAACGATCATATAATAGTCGAAACCCAGTGGTAAAACATTTTTCTAATCCACTTTTAGGGATTCATCATAATTTCTTTCTAAGTACAATTATTTCATCTCATAACTTGGAGACATACATCAATGGAAAGGGTAGGCAGAAGGCCCAGTAAGAAAAGCAAGGGAATCAGTTTACTTGTAAAATCAATAAGAACTTGATAAAAAACATACAGACATGATCAATGAAATGAGAGAAATATAATAATAAAAATAACTTGAATCACAAATTGATTATGTGGTCAAAACATTTAATTTATACATTCATGAACATATCACCAAAGTTCATCCTCTAGGTTTCATAAAAATTACCAAGGTTATTCACCAAGGTATCGTGAAACTTATCATCTCTAGAGATTAAATTTTTTACCCAATGCATTGGATCTCTATTAGGTATAAACCTTAATATATATTTATTTTAATGTGATCCACATCAATAATAATAATACATTTCATAAATAACCCATAGAGAGTAAAAGAAATGGGTTTCACTTCAAAATCGTGAGGTTTTAAAAGTACTTAAAAACATGATCATTATGTTATTTATAACCCACGGAAAGGGCATGAGGGTTATATTTATGTCAATTTCATAATAAAATATATCAATATTATGTATTTATGAATACCACTATAAATGAAATAGGTTTGGATATTCACATAAATAATACAAGAGAATTTCTTGTGAAAAAGAGAGATATTTTGATATGAAAAATCTACAGTATAACGGCTACAAAACATCGATTTTGAATACATTAAAAATAGAGGGTACAGGGTTCAATCACTCATAAATTATTCATAATACAGTATGGGTACATAATAAGATCATGGTATTGATATTTTAATAACATACCAGATGAAAAGGAAACATGAAAGAAATGAGAAGACGCTATTTTTTACGAAAAATTTGGCAGCCTAACAGCGTCGCTTAAAATTTAAGAATATAAATTGATGAGAGTGGAAAGGGTGTCTCATAATTTGGAAATTAAATGTAAATTAATAAGAATATATAATAACATACCTCCACATAAGAATATGGAAACTATAATACATAACATAAAAGAAATCATGACTAAAAAGAGGAGGGTGAAAGGTTCCCTTACCATGAAAAGTAACTTTGAAAGCCTGAAGGTTGGGACCTTGGGGGATTGAGGGAAACTTGGGAGGACTACTTGGGAGGTAAAAATACCAGACCTTTATTTTGGGGGATTTTTTAATGAAATTAATGAGGGAATTTCTTGGTATTTATAGGGAAAAGATGGAATATTTAACTAATTTCCAAGGGACACCTCATTGGTGGTATTTTCAAAACCATGGGATTTCCCATGGTATTTTCCCAAGGTATTGGAAACTTGAGACACCTCATAACATATATTACTATTCAAAAGTCTATCAGATTTATTACATCATGATTACATCATCAATGATATCATTAAACACCCAAAACCTAAAACTGTATTTTTACTATTCACTGAAAATTTAACTCTTTCAGAAAAATCCCAAAAATTTACCCTAACTTAATATCGATTATATAAATTCAAAAATAAAAACCATTTTGTGAAAATAATTTTCTAAATTTTTTTAATTTAATTTTAAAAAAAATTATTTATTTATTCAAAAAAACAAACTCTAAAACTATAACTTATTTTGTAACACCTTGAAAAAGTAATCATGGTCCCATAAAATTATCGTATAACCATAACACAATAAATTAAAAATTTATGATTACATTTTATGAAAAGAATTTTTTATTTTAAATTATTAAATTAATTATAAAATTATAATTAAAATATTTATGACATACAGAGGTGAACCTTTTTAAGGTTTTTTTAGCTCTATTATTTCTTTCTTGATAAAAAAATAGGTATCAAATGGATTCCATATTTAAGAATCTTCCGTTGTACTCTATTTTCTTTTTGTTTATACCATCAATTTGTGTTTAAGGTTTTTTATATAAGGATTATTTTAAAAAATATTATATTTTTTATTTGTGATAACGTTTATCATAGTCCTTAATAGGACTAAATAAAGATCTATTTCAAATATATAAAATTAGTAGATTGAATTCATAAATAATTTGATACCACATCATTTTAGTGGAAGTGATTATGGATATTTTAATGATACAATGGAGTTATTTTTTAAGATTATGAGTATTGAATATTGGTATATCATGGTTAGACCATACAAAATACTAGAATTTTGTCATGAAACATTAACTATAAATGTTTCCACAAAATATGTCTTAAATTATAAATCTGGGAATTATCTTTACTACACACTTTATAGGATATTTTATTGGCATATTTCTTATTTTAAACTTTATTTTAAAATGTATATAAATTTAAAAGTAACTTATCAAGTAATAGAAACATTTCAGAGAACTAATCATGGTATTCACAAGGATTAATTTCAAGAATTTATAATCTCTAACCATGAAATTGTCAATGATATATCAAAAAGATTCACCAATATTATCAACGACATGGTTACAAATGGTGAAACTATTAGGAATAAAGTGATGATTGATATAATACTTCAAAATTTAAAAAATTAGTGGAATTAAAATACAATATCTATTCAATAAATAAAAATATTATAGTATTATCTCTATATTATTTTATTGGATCTATATTACAATAAAATCTTTAATTAAAGAACAATGAGTTTGATTTATCTAAAAAATAATGGAAATTTCGTTTAAATCTAAATATATATTTTTTCTAAATCCTTCAGGGATTCCTTGGATTCTTCTATCTTAAATAAATATAATGATAAATTAAAGTTTCTAACTACATTAAAATACTCATAAATAAAAATCATATCCCCAAAAATGATAAAGGTAAAATAAATAGATATATGAAATATTTTAAAAGAAAAAGATAAAAAGGTAAATCCAATATTAATTATTATGGATGTATGAAACTCTACCATACCAACTATGATTGTATAAATTTTAAATAAGAAGATAAATAAAAGAAGTATAAAAAGGAAATAAAACATGAACATCATGTTGGTTCGAGGTGAACAATAGAATCAAACTCTAATAAAGAATCTATAAGTGAAAAAGAGACTAGTAACCTTACCCTAAACGTAAAATATCCTTAGGTAACATATCCTTCTGATGATATGGTTATGCATCTTGGTTTGAGTTTAATGGTAGCGTCAAATAAGGTTAGTAATTATTCTAATTTTGATTCAAATTCTTAATACTCTTTTACTTATTATTGTGATAATTCTAATGTTAAATAAAAATGTTATTTATTTGATGAATTTCAAGTTTAAATTTATAAGCTTTCTTAAAATATGAAAATATGAAAAAGGATCATAATAGGGTTAAAAAAAATAAACAAAATTATTTTTTTGTAAAATGAAAATTTAAAAATTATAAAATTGAGTTTGAAAAATATAATGAAAAAATAAAAATTATGGAGAATAATATTTTCAAACTCAAAAATGAAAATCACAGTTTGTAAATTTTTTTACCATCTGCTAATGATAAAGTATATGATTATCTTGAGATTGTTCAATTAGAAAATGTTAAAAATTAAAATATAAATTTTAAATAAATTCTTTATACATTTTTAAGGTAAATAAAAATATAATAATATGATAGCTATGATGAAATCAAATAGAGATAAGTATGGTTTTGGTTAAAATCATCTGATTCAAAATATATAAACAATCACTTTTGTTAAAAGTTTTATAGGGAAGGTTTTTATAGGTATATTATTCAAATATAAACTTTAAAGAAATTATAGTGAATAATATTCTATTGGTTTCCCTCAATATCTCAGTGTTACTATAGTTTCTATCTTTAAGAATTTATCTTCTCACGTACTTTACAATAAATGTTTTTAATCTGCTTGGGAACCAAAATAATATGTTACTAACCCAATTAGACCCAAAATAGAATAGGTATCAAAAAATTGTTTTATTTTTTATAGGACTCTAAAACATGTACTTAAATGTTAAATCACATATTTTATACTCTCTAAATAAACTTTCATTTCATTGAGATACATAGAGTATTAAAAATCTTATCTAATATGCTCTAACCATTTTATACAAGTAGAGTTTTTTACTTAATCATAAATTCTTGGTGATCTATTATGTTATAAAATATTTTACTTATTTTATGGGGATTTTTATCTATTTTATTTTACATTTATGGATTGTGATTTATAGTTTAATAAGAATATTATTTTTGGGGTAGTTTTGATCTTAATCTCCTTTACTTAGAGATAATTTATTCTTTAATGTTCTTATCAGAATAAAGTGAAAAGGGGGGATAATTAGTTGCTTTGATATTTTACTGGATTATTATAATGTATTTTAATAAAATTAATATTTATAATTTTTTATTTAAAAAAAGGGGGAGAATATTTGGTTTTACACACTAAGTTTTGTAGTCAAACAGCAAGGAGGATATTGTGCATGTGCTTATGTTTTGTTTTTTAATAATTTATGTCATGTCTAAAGAACAAGCCTCCTATTATTAATGAAAAAAGAAGTTATGATAGTCTAAATGAAGTCATTTTACCTTTATCTCTTTGCAAAAGAGGTATCCGCTCATTGGTAAAGGTGTTGGAAAAGGTGAAACCATCATAGCTCACCCCCATTATTTTCAAGACCATCAACAAGAGAGTTTGCTTGATGATATGCATGTGGGAGGAAAAAGGTTATTTAGAAGATCATGTACATGAATTTGATCTATCTATTATCCATAGTCCAGGATAGGTGAATGTTACTAGTTCTAATAGCTTTCACGATCATGGTAGAGTCACACTCAATCCATAAATTGTTCTAGTTTCATTGACATTCCATGTAAACTGCCTTGTGAAGACTAGGAATTTCAAATTAAAAAGAATATGAAATTACATATGGGCCATAATGTCATCCCATGACATCACTTTTATGATTTCTATAGACAAACCAAAATCCTGAATTTCTTGGATTTACTATGGAAGCTCCATCATTGTTACATTTAGTCTACCCAAAAAACAGGGAGTTCTAAATTACATCAAAATCCCCTAAAACGGGAAAAACTACATGAAATATTAAGTAATATCATAACTAATAAATCAAGGAATGGGTTTATAAAGTTTTAACACTCAATTGAATTAGAATATTTCATTACCAATGTTATTTTAACAATAATAAATTCTATATTGAAATAATCATGCTCATGAATTATCTTATTCTTACCAAGCTATATCACATGAATAAGTTTTGAACTATCCACTTTGAAGAGGTTAAGGAGTTTATGAGAAACAAATAGGATAATTTAATCCTTAATATGATCCAAAATTAAGTATGTATGCAGGGTATGGATCTTAAATATGTAAAGAAAAACATTATAATTACCAATTCCATTTGATATCTTAAGAAGAGATGATCCACAACCTCATTGTGCTAATGAAAAAAGACACATATTGAGAAAAGGGATATACCCATAGGATGATAACTAGAATAAATGGGGTTCTTTGAGAAGGATAGCCTCTATAACATTTTAAATCTAGATAAAAGAATCCATTTATTTTTATGGGGACCAATCCAACTCTGAATCCCATGTATCTCATTCTTGTAAAATAGCTTTGATATGAGAATGCCATCTATAGATCGATCCCAAATCTATAGATCCTCTTGGTTAAATTATTATTATTATTATTGAGAGTTTATCTAACATTATTAGGAAGGGAGCCAAGACAGGCCATTTGATCTCTAATGTTATTTCTATAATCCACCACAGGAGTATAGGAGTCGATCATATCAATCAGTGATATAACTCTCCAGTTATAAAACAAAAAAATAAGGAGATGATTTTTTTGATCCGACCAGTGGTGCTACATAGAAATTATAGTGAAAGTGGATTTGATGGAAGGAAAGATGGAGGAGTCAACATAGTTTAAATTTCAATATTACAATATGCACAAGAATCTAGATTTTAGGAATTCTAAATATGTTAATTTTTCATTATAAGGCCTCTATATAAAATGATATTGAAGTGATTGATTGAATAGCTAGATTTTTTTACTACTAAGACATATAAGAGTATATGTCTTCTAACATTGCTTCCAAGGAATAGTGATAACCCTTTTCAAGAATACTTCAACTACAAATAAGATTCTTAATGAAGGTGTTTATGATTTTGAGCAAAGAAGAAGAAATTTTTACACCATAAAAGAGTAAACAAAATTATAAAATAATGTGATTCACAAGGAAAATTTTTCCTTTAATTGAGATAGGATTACCTTTCCAAGAGTCTAAGAGTTTTATAATTTGTATTAAAATAATATTAATGTAATTATCATGGGGTCTTCCCCAAAACATGGTAACTACTATGTATTCCTAGTTCACTAATAATAATCAATTTTCTTGATGTATCAGTGTGTTTTCCAAATTAAATGAATGATTTATTCCAACTGATCTATGGGGCCGGTATATTTTAATAATGTGGGAGGGTCTCTTTGATGTTTCTGATACTTCTGTTACCAACCTATGTGAAGACAATGATTTCATCAGTATAAAATAATTGCAACTAAGTATATAAACCTATGGAATCCCCGATGGTCTTCAAATCACCATGATCCACCATATTGAGTAACATCTAGCTAAGATACTCTTCTGAAATGGAAAATAAAATAGAAGAGAGGGGGTCAGCTTCCTTGACCCCTATATAATAAGTGAAATAACCCTCTAGACATCCATTAATGAGAACCGAATAATGATAAAATCCTAAAATATATTTAATCCAGTGAACAAACCTCGCATTAAAGCCAAAAAAATAAAGACCATACTAATAAGACATTAGTCTATAGTATCAAACAATTTTTTAATGTCAAGGTTTAAATAAATATTACCTACCTTGGTAGTTTTTTTGAGAATATTCACTCATTTTGAGGTAGTGATGATATAGACTTTAATGTTTCTACTATTGAAAAATCTAATTTTATTCTAATAAATGAGTTTTTTCTAGGACTTTGATAAGACTATTAGCAAGAATTCAACCTGGTTTTTATTCATAGTGTTGACATGGGAAGTGGTGTAGCCTCCCTCAAATGTTAGTATCATATTATATTGATAGAATCATTATGATGGTAGAATCATCACTAGATACTTCTCAACAACAGTTGAATATGAATTATAATGGTAGAACACTCCCCTATTTCTATTTAACTATAGCACTACATAATGCTAGTGGTAGTAAAGTTTTGCACTATTAGTAGCAGAGTTCCAAATTGATGGTAGCACCATCACTTGCTACAACTCAATGGTAGTAGATTGGCCCCCTTCAATGGTAGTGGTAGTAGATTCTTACTACCACGAGGTCAATATTCTATGATACCACCGTATAAAAATTTATTCTACCTCCATTCATTTTTTCTCCTACCTCCAATTCAATTTTTTCTACCATTTCTAAATATAAAATTAATTCCTACTAAATATTTTTCGTACTTTATTTGGAATTTTTTTAATATTTTATTTATTACATTAATATAAAATTATTATTATTGTTTTATTTATTTTATAATTATTTATTAATCATGTTTAGTATATTCAAACTGTTTTGAATTATTTGCAACATGTTTTTATATTATTATAAGTCATTCTTCATTGTTCATAGAAAATTTTATAATATGTTGAAAATATTAATCAATGCCTAAATTATTAATTTTAACTGTTTATAATTATTTTTTAATACTTTTAAATGTTTTAAATTTTTTTTATATAATAAATTCAAGTGAAATCTATTTTACATTTTATTAGTTTATATTGAAAAATATTTTGGTTTTTTATTTTAAGTTAATTTGTAAGTGATGTGTGTGGAATTAATTTATAGTCTTTAGGGAAACAATTTGAATGATTTAATTTTTTTAACTCAAACAAACTTATTCCAAAAAATTATTTAAATTAGGTTGAATTATTTTATATTTTTGGGTAATCTATTTTTATTTGGGTGAGATTAATAGATAACTTAGTTTTTGTCACTTTGAATTATTTTAATGGTTTACTTGAGTATGTAGTCGAAATATATTTATATTTAATGGACTCAAGGATGCTTGGAACTGATACAGTGGTTCAAAATGATAACAGATGATCACATACATCTATACTCATATGACAATCAAGTGATTCAATGAATAAATAATTACATCCTTTACGATGAAATCTCCAGGAAGGAAAAATTATTCTTTAACTTCTATATCAACTCTAAGAGTTGAATTTTACCTTTTCCATAAGGCTAAAAGTACATTATCAACATCAATTATAAGGACCTCCAATAACCTTTTCATAAAAGTAAACCTTTATGCTTCTATCTAGTTATATTATTTGCTCTATATTTTTTGTATATATAGAGATATACACTTAACGTTTTCTCACACAAGTCATACTACCTATGAGAGTTATTCCATGGTTATTCTTACCTAACCAAAAATCAGAACACTTAGGTTTGGGAATGCTCCTCATAATGTTTTGGGTTTATATTTATCCTATTTAAAATTCTCTCTCTCATTCCTAGTGGGCTCCACTGTCCATTAGTTGGGGTGTGAAGAGTGGATTAAGTCTATTTGACTGAACCATTATAAAAGTATATATTTTCTCTTTTATTTTATATTATGAAACTTTACAATGATTAATTTAATAAATTTGATGATTTTAGTAAATATTTATTCACCCAAAAACCATATAGAATCAATGTATCAAACCCAACAGTTTCACTATTAATAGGAAAAATCTCTCCCTCAAACTAAATATGATGTGATAAAGTAGTGAAAATTAAGAAATGGTAGATTTTACTTGGTTCTCCCATATTATGCTAATCCAAATATCAGACATTATAAATGTCTCTATGTAATAAATTGATAGGTACAATTATTTTTATAATTTAGAGAAGTATCACTAACCCTCTAGGTTTATAACACTTAAAATATTGAGATCTCACTACTATCACACACTTATGGAACTCAATAATCTTCTGTGTTCTTTGTTTTACCTTCCACAAAGAAAAACATAATTTATACCAAAGATGGTGTATCAATAAACTTCCCTTTTATCCACTTAATGAACTTATAAAACCATAAAATGATATGATCTCTTAGAAAATCTTCTCTTTGATTTTCATTACTTCTCATGGAGTTCCCTCTTCCTTATTTATTTTCCTACTTTTGTTATCTTCATTTAGAAATACTACAAGTGGTTTATATAATCATACAATCATGAAACCCTGAATATTAGAGTTGGGATTATTTTTCTCTATCAAGAAAACTTAAAATTTTATAGATGTAAAGAATATTTTAATTCTATCATAATGTGCTAATTAATTTGATTTGACCCCTAGAATATCGATTTATTTAATAATTTTAGGACTCCAACTATATATGGAAATTATCTGGAAACATTTCCAAACCATGGCATGGATTCCTTCTATGATTCATGGAATATCCATACATTTGGAATTGTATGGAAAGGTCTCATACCTTGTGGCATGATATTCCCTAAAGAAACCAACCCATGGTCCATAATCATTTTATGAAGCATGGTGCTTAGTTGGGATATAGATCCATGATGTCTTAAAAATATCTCATATTTAAATGCCTATAATGTCCCGGCTTCGGGTACCACTCAACGGGTGCCCCGAACCCAGTTCACCACATGACCTCAAGTGCATTTCCCCAAATGCCAGAGGCTGCCGACTAGTAGTGAGGGCCCAGGTCTGATAGTGGAGAAACTATGCCCTCATTTTTCAAAGTGTAGTACAGCAGAATATAATTTCAACATACAACAACAACGGAAGTAGGAACAATATATATAACTAAAAATGAAGAACTGATAACAAAAATAAAAACCAGCAGTCACATATATATGAAGATGAAGCATGTCACAATTCTATAAAATAGCCAGAACATGTTACACTGTAATACAATACAGTATAATAGAAGTACAAGTACAAAAAAGAAAAACAGAACAGCCAGCGGCATCGTGAGAAAATGCTCAGTCCCATGCTCTCCTACACCCTAGCAGCAATCAATTACCTGTATAGGGACCCTTTCCCTTATCTAGACCTATATAAATGTAATCTGTTTGGGCTGAAAAGCATGTCCCAAATAGGGTGTGAGAAATATATCTCAGTAGGAACCCACCAAAGGCTCGTGCCCAACTGGGTGTAAAAACGCAACAATAGTTTGCAGTAGTGAATGCAAAAAACTAAGCAATACTCAAAATTAACTAAATTAACAGTTATATTTCCATTAAATCATTCATTTAATCCATTAAATATAATAAATAACCACAATGAATTTCTAAGTAAACAGACAGCATCCACAGACAAACCAAAATCTCACCCTCAGGTAATCAGAATCCAACCCCCAGGTTATTTCTCACAGCCGTAACATATTTTTCCCTCAGGCATATGTAGTGTTTCCCTCAAGCACAGAGTCTATTTCCCACAGGCACGGAAGAAGTTTCCCTCGGGCTAGGATAACAATTGCCCTCAGGCTAAGAAAAACAACGCACACGGGCTGAGTAAAACACTACCCTCAGGCGCAAGTAACCGGGCCATGCCAAACATGTAAATAAACATTCACATTCAATTCCTCTAAAGGAAAAAGTAATGCATAATATAAACATGGCATACCCTCGGGTATTCTGGCCAAACGGCTAAACAGAGCAACGCACCCCCAGGGTGGTCCTGGATCCAAGCAATGATCCCAAACAACAGTTCTACAACTTTATTTAATCACTTATACAATTCTAGGTATCAAAATAGCCACGACCTCAGCCACACGACACCCTAAATATGGGTTCATAGCTCAAAACACACAAAACACATGATAGTTGGAGAATAATGACCAAGCCACCTTAATTTAACACCAACGAACGATATACACGAACGTCGATTTTAGAAACGCCCAAAAACATCGTAGATCTGAGGTAAAATAAAACTCACTTAAACTTAAATAACTCCCATTATAGGAAGAATTGTCAAGAGACACACTGGGAGACTGAATCTCTTACTCATGCGGTTCCAACGAGATTGTCTGAGGCAGAAACGGATTCCGGACGTGCGCTCGGTGGATCTCCAAAGCCCCGACCTTCCTCTCCCGAGCCCTCTTACAGTTCTAAGCCTTCCCTGTGAACAGGGGAGGATACTGGCCATTTTAAGTAAAAAAAACAAAGTACACAGCATGTACATCCGAGTACACGGCGTGTACTTCTGATTTTTTTAACTGTTCCTCTGGTGGTTTCCCGCCAGCATGGCACTATTCACCTGCCGACATGACTACAAGGCGTGTCTCCTTGAGTACACGGCGTGTTTTGTCGCACAGCTAGCCACCGCCTTACTATTTTCCTGCTGAATGACTACACGGCGTGTAAGGGACAACTACATGGCATGTAGGCAGTTCCTACACCCGTCATTGCCGACATGGACACACGCCCCGTGTACTCATCCCACACGGCCAAAAGTACACGGCGTGTGGAAAAGTACACGGCGTGTACTTCCACAATTTTGGGATTTCCCCATTTTCCATATTTTCTCAAAAACACTTAAGGAAAAGAGAAAAGAAGAAACCCATACCTCAAAGATAAGAACCGGGTTCTTACAAACTTCCCCCCTTAAAGAAATTTGTCCCCAAATTTCCCTTCCAAGGGTGGTGAAGGTAAATCTGAGAATAACTCTGGCCATTGAGCACATATGTTGGTATCTCACTCTCAGGTTTCGTTCTATGCTTGGCCATGCTTCCATAGCACCCGTACGAGAGGAACTGCCCGGCCTCGAAGAACCTTCGTGATCTTATCAACGATACGAATCAGATTCTCCTCAAAGTACACATCTATCTCAAGCTCAACCTCCTCGGGCTGAAAGACGTTAGATGGGTCTGAATGATAGAGGTGCAACTGAGATACATTGAAGACGTCGTGTATGGCCCGATACCTCTGAGGCAACTGCAACCGATAGGAAACTAGCCCGACTCTCTCCAGAATCTCAAATGGCACCACATACCTCGGTGAACGTTTACCCTGTCTCCTGATCCGCTTGTGTCCCAGCCTTGGCGAAACACGCAAGAAAACCTGATCCCCAACCAAGAACTCCAAAGTTCATCGGCGGCGATCAGCATAAGACTTCTGATGAGACTGCGTAATATCCATTAGCTTCTGAATCAACTGGACTTGTTCAGAATTCTCCTACACAAGATTTGGTCCCAGTAAAGCCGCCTCACCTGCCTCTAACCAGCACAAGGGTGATCGGCATGGCCTACCATATAAAGCCTCGTATGGTGTCGTCTCAATAGTTTCCTAGAAACTCTTATTATAAGAAAACTCGAATAGGTGTATATGCTTCTCCCAAGAGCCCCCAAAGTCTAGAATTCATGCACGCAGCATGTCCTCAAGCACCTGTATCGTACGCTCTGACTAGCCATCGGTCTAAGGGTGGTAAGTCATTCTCAGAAGCACTTGTGTACCCAGTGCCCTCTAAAAACTCTACCATAAATAAGACGTAATTGGGGAATCCCTATCTAAAACTATATAACTAGGAACCCCATGAAGACGTACGATCTCTCGGATATACAACTTCCTGAGCTCGTCAACACCGAATGTCTACTTGATCAGAAAAAAGTGAGCTACCTTCGTGAGTCTGTCCACAACAACCCACATAGTAGCATTACCTCTAGGTGCATGTGGAAGCACTGTCACGAAGTCCATCATGACATCATCCCATTTCCACTCCGGGATGGGTAACTGTTGTAACAGTCCGACTGGCCTCTGATGCTTCACCTTCACCTGCTGACAGGTGGAACATCTCATAACAAAACCAGCTACATCACTCTTCATACCCGGCCACCAGTACTGTCGTCTCAAGTCTCGGTACATCTTGGTAACCTTGGGATGAACTGCCCAAGCTGAAGCATGAAACTCCCGCATCATCTCCTCGCGTATATCCCTTGTAACCCACACTCGTCCATGGAAACTCAATACCTCATCATCGTCTATCATCCAACCAGTAGGAGAGTCCTCACTAGCCACTAACTCCCATAGAACTAGGCCTTCCGAATCAGATAGCTGTCTCATCCTCACTTTGTCCAAGAGGGTAGAGGTCATAGCTAATGATGAAAGACAGGTATGCCCCTGACTGTCATGCACATCCAAATGCATCTTAGAGAACAAAGCCATGAGCTGCCACTCGCCATTGGCCTCCTGCACTACCTGTATCTGAGTCTTCCTACTCAGTGCATCAGATACTTCATTACCTTTATCAGTTGTATATGAAATCTCAAAATCGAAGGACCGAAGGTATTTGACCCACCTTTGTTGTCTCAGATTCAAGTCACGCTGAGTAAAGATATACTTGATACTTCTGTGGTTGGTGAAAACCACAAAATTTTATCCCAATAGGTAATTTCTCCAATAGCGAAACTCATGAACAACTGCAGTAAACTTGAGATCATGTGTCGGGTAATTCCCCTCATGTGTCCTCAGCTACTGAGACCCGTACGCAACTAATCGATCGCCCTACATTAACACTACTCCCAACCCAATACCTGATGCATCATAGTAAAATGTATATCTCTTCCCCTGCTCTAGGAGTATCAGCATCGGTGCTGATGTCAACGTTCTCTTCAGGTCCTGAAATGTTGTCTCACAAATTTTTGTTCAAACGAACTTCACACCCTTCTTAGTCAAACCCATCAGTGGCGTTGCTAAGTGGGAGAAGTCCCAGATGAAATTTCTGTAGTAACTATCCAGACCTTGGAAAATCTGTATCTCAAACATGTTCTTAGGATTCTCCCAAGAAACTATGACTCTCACCTTCTCTGGGTCTACTGCAACTCCTGCCTCTAGTATGATATGACCCAGGAAGTGAATCTGGTCCATCCAAATGTGGCACTTTGAGAGATTAGCATATATTCGGTGCTCTCTCAGTGTACTCAATACGATCTTAAGATGGGTGGCATGGTCATTTCGAGTGTGAGAGTACACCAAGATATCATCCACGAATACTACCACAAAAGAGTCCAGATAAGGATGGAACACAAGATTCATCAGAGCCATGAAAACTGTTGGAGCGTTCGTGAGTCCAAACGGCATAAATGTATACTCGTATAGACCATACCTGCTCCTAGAAGCTGTGAGAGGTATATGAGATGGTCTAACACACAACTAATGATATCCTGATCTCAAGTCAATCTTCAAGAACACTCGTGCTCCACGAAGTTGATCAAAAAGATCATCAATCCTTGGAAAGGGATATCGGTTCTTAACCATCAACCGGTTCAGCTTCTGATAATCCACACAGAGTCTGAGGGTACCGTCCGCCTTCTTCGCAAAAAGGACCGGCGAACCCCAAGGAGAATTACTAGGTTGGATACAGCCCTTTGACTGTAACTCCTCTAACTGCCTCTTGAGCTCCTGTAACTCTAGTGTAGCCATCCTATAAGGAGGAATGGACACCGGTGCTGCTCATGGAACAAGCTCGATAGAAAAATACACCTCACGCTCCGGAGGTGGACATGTAAAGTCATCTATGAAGACATCCTTGAAACGATCAACCACTGGAGGGAAATCAGTCTGACAAGTCCCCTGATCATCCAGATATAAACTCGCAATCTGTGCTGTGACTCCACCTCCCCCTTGATGCTCTGGTCCATCTTGACTCGCCTGAACATCCAATTCACACTTGTATAGAAACTCTCTACCCTCTGGTGATGTGAAACGCACCGTGCGACGATAGCAGTCTACAAAGGCTCGAAAGGGAACCAACCATTCCATCCTGAGAATGACATCATAAGCTGTCATCTCTAAGACATAGAGGTCCCAAAGAAAGTGACACCCACTGACCTCAAGGGGGAACTCCCTACACAGATACACACCAACTGTTCTAGTCCCCAACGGAGTGTCTAACATCATGATATTAGAAGAAGTAGAAACACATAGCCCAAGGATCTCTACAACGGGAACAGATATAAAACTATGAGTAGCACCCATATCGAAAAGTACTAAAGTTAAGACAGAAGCTAGTAGAATAGTACCTCTGACTGTAGAAGGTCTGGGATCCTGCTCCTGTTGGGTCTGTTGCACTGCATATGCCTTCCTAGTGTCACGGCCCTACGAAATAGCTTGACTACCCTGAGTTGTCCCGCCCTGCTGCCTCTGAGATCATGGGGTCTTGCTACCATGGCCACAACCACCATCTCTACCTACACGCCCTAACGTATTCTAGTTTCCTGCCTGGTAAGAAGCTGCTGGTCCTACTCCCACGCACGGAGTCTGCACAGAACCCCTCTCACTAACCTATGGTAGAAGCGCCATACAAAAGCGCTACAGATGACGCATCTTGTTGCAAGATCGACACTCCACTGGGTCTCTTGGACACTGTGGACTCTTGTGCCCCTCTCTACCACACTGGTAGCACATGACCTGGCCACCTGAAGCATTCTTCTGGCTGGTACTGCCACCCTGAGAGAATTCCATCTGTCTCATCCTCTTACTAGTAGAAATAGTACCAGTAACTGGTGCTGAACTACCCTGGCCCACACCACTAGATTCCCATAGGTTTCTCTCTGTAATCAGTGCCTGGTTTACAATAGCATGTACTGAAGGCAACCTGAAAACATTCACCAGTGCTCGTATGTCATAACTAAGACCATCCTCAAAAATTCTGGCTCTCAACGTCTCATCACCCACCAGCACGGGTGCAAATCGCTGAAGCTCAGTGAAACGAGCAGAATAGCCCATCACCAACATAGATCCCTGCTGCAGATTCATGAACTCCCGAGCTCTATCTACCCTCAGCATCTCAGGGAAAAAGAATTCATAGAAGACTTCCTGAAAATCTTCCCACGCCATGTCTCTGTGATGCTCTAACTGGGTGGTAACATCCCACCACCTCTTGGCGGAATCCCACAGCATATATGTCACAAGCTTGACCGTATTCCCTGGAGGCATCTCAAGATTCTCGAAAATAGTCTGCATCGACCCCAGCCAAGAATCCGCAGCCTGAAGTCCGCCATCCCCTGAAAACATCGGCGGATGCTACTGCTGGAAGATACGAGTATGCTCAGCCATAGATTTGGCAACCGACGGTGCTCCCTGAAAGGTCTGCATAAAACTCATAAAGCCTTCACAGAACTGCGCCTCTGCGCCTGTGTCTGGTATAACAGCTGTCACCGCATCTGGATCTGTTGGAGGGTCCACTGGTAGCCCATGGCCCACCATCTCTGGAGTATAATCGTTGCCTCTCTCCTGGCGAACAACGTGCGGTCTTCTAAGTGGCATGGCACTACAAGGTCAAAAACACGCCTTAGATTCAAGATTATCAATGATCAAAAACAAAGAAACCCAAAAGGTAACATGAGAAAGAAGGCATTCAAAAATTTCAAAACAAGACAACACGGTGTGTATACTGACTTCACGGCGTGTACCTGACTTCCCTTCCCCTGACCGAGTCCTTCAACACGGCTAAGACACACGACTCCTATTTGAGCAAAACTACACGGTATGTATATCATCTATACGGCGTCTATGGTATTATTTTCCAAATGCCCGTGTCGTCTGTGACACGGCCGCCTACTCGGATCGACACTACGGGGCGTGTTACACCCACACACGGCATGTCAACAACCCTGTTTCCCAGTCACACGGCTAACTCCACATGGTCTGTCCTCATACAAGACTACACGACGTGTCCCATAGGTACACGGCGTGTACTAGACAAGCTCTGCCGACCCATGTTGTTAGTTACACGGCCGGACACACGGCTCACCCTACAGGGCATGTTCGATATACACACGGCATGTACTCGAAGGGATTACACCGACCCATGTTGTTAGTTACACGGTCGGGTCCCTAGGTCAGAAAACACGGTGTGTCCCATAATGGACATGACGTGTATATATTAAGGTTTCCTCCACCTATGTTGTTAGTTACACGACAGACACTGGGTCAACACTACACGGCGTGTACTTCCGGTACACAGTGCGTTTTCTCCAAGCTCTTCCCTTCCCCATGTCACCTCCCACACGGTTTGTGACACGGGAAGAGACTACACGGTGTGTACTTTTGGTACATAGCATGTACTTAAAAAGTTTTCTTTTCTTACTAAATAGAAGAACATACATGGCATGTGTAAGACACTACACGGTCTGTATACTGGGTTTTTTGGATAGTATGCCTCAGAAACTTCCCTGTAACCCAAAAAATACTGATAATCAACACCTAAGTGCCAAATTCTGATCTATGAGGGCCCATACTCCCCACGAATAAATGTTTGACATCTTATCTATGTTATAACATAATAAACAACCAATGATCCACCAAATTCCGGTCAATGGGGGCCCATACTCCCTAAAAACCAAAGTTCGACGTTCATTCTTTAAACCGGCTCATACAAAATATCCTATCACATAGAAGGTATTTATCAAGCAGTTATCACAACAGCATGCTTTCCTAGTACAAAAACTATCACAACAACATGAAATTTCTAATGCACCTACATGGCATCGAACTATGCACGGCATGTGATTTCTAGCATGTGCCTAAATGATGCATGAGATGACATACCCTAATCTCATCTGGTTACAACTAAATAAAACCCATCAATAAATTATAAATAGCACACTCACAAGTGCATCACCCGATGGGGAAATCATATCAACTGTAAATTGAAAAATCAGTAAAACAGCAATATGAGGTAAATTGGATTTTCTTTGTACACGGGTTAGCTACACCTGGGCACAGCTTATTACCAACTACCTTTCCCGTCCTATCCCTAACTAAGGCTCCAAATAGTAATTCAAAGAAAAGAAACCCTCTGATACCACTTTGTAACGTCCCAACTCTTGGTTCCACTCAACAGGTTCCCTGAACCCAGTTCGCCACATGACCTCAAGAAAATTTCCCCAAATTCCAGAGGCTTCCAACTAGCAGTGAGGCCCAAGGTCTGATAGTGGGGAAACTAAGCCCTCATTTGTCAAAGTGTAGCGCAGCAGAATATAATTTCAACATACAAAAACAATGGAAGCACGAATAATATATATAACTAAAAATGAAGAACTGATAAAAAAAAGGAAAACTAGCAGTCACAAATATATGAAGATGTAGCATGTCACTATTCTATAAAATATCCAAAACATGTTACACTGCAATACAATACAATACAACTAAAGTACAAGTAAAGAAAAGAAAAACAGAACAGCCAACGGCATCGCGAGCCAATGCTCGGTCCCATGCTCTCTTACACCCTAGAAGTAATCAAGTACCTATATAGAGACCCTTTCCCTTATCTAGACCAATAGAAAAGAAATCTGTTTGGGTTGAAAAGCATGGCCCAAACAGGTTGTCAAAAATATATCTCAGTAGGAACCCACCAAAGGCTCGTGCCCAACTGGGTGTAAAAACGCAACAATAGTGTGCAGTAGTGAACACAAAAAACTAAGCAGTACTCAAAATTAACTGACTTAACAATTATATTTCCATTAAATAATTCATTTAATCCATTTAATATAAGAAAGAACCACAATTAATTTTTATTTAAACAGACAGTGTCCTCAGACAAACCAAAATATCACCCTCAAATAATCAGAATCCAACCCGTAGGTAATTGCCCACAGGCGTACGTAGTGTCTTCCTCAGGCACACAGTCTATTACCCACATGCACAGAAGAAGTTTCCCTCAGGATAGGGTAACAACTTCCCTTGGGCTAAGAAAAACAATGCCCACGGGCTGAGTAAAACACTTCCCTTAGGTGCAAGTAACCGGGCTATGACCAACATGTAAATAAACATTCACATTAAATTCCTCTCAAGGAAAAATTAATGCATAATATAAACATGGCATACCCTCGGGTATCCTGGAAAAATGGCTAAATAGAGGAACGCACCCCCAGGGTGGTCCTAGATCCAAGCACTGATCCCAAATAACAGTTCTACAACTTTATTTAATCACCTATACCATTATACGTATCAAAATATCCACGGCCTCAGCCACACGACACCCCAAATATGGGTTCGTAGCACAAAAATACACAAAACACATGACATTTGGAAAATAAACACCAAGCCACCTACCTTTAACACCAACTAACGATATACACGAACGTCGATTTTAGAAATGCCCAAAAACATCATAGGTCTAAAGTAAAAGAAAACTCACTTAAACTTAAATAACACCCATTAGAGGAAGAATTGGCAAGAGACACACCATGAGAAGGAAGCTCTTACCCGTGTGGTTCCAACAAAATCGTCCGAGGCGGAAATGGATTCTGGACGTGCACTCGGTGGATCTCCAAAGCCCTGGCCTTCCTCTCCCGAGCCCTTTTCCCATTCTAAGCCTTCCCTGTGAACAGGGGAGGCTACTGCCCATTTTAAGTGAAAAAAAAAGTACACGGCGTGTACTTACGAGTACATGGCATATACATATTATTTTTAACTGTTCCTTTGGAGGTTTCCCGCTAGCGTGGAACTGTTCACCCGCTGACATGACTACATGACGTGTCTCCTTGAGTACACGGCATGTTTTGTCGCACATCTAGCCACCACCTTACTATTTTCCTGCCGCCTGACTACACGGCGTGTAAGGGACCACTACACGGCATGTAGGTCGTTCCTATACCCTTCATCACCAACATGGCCACACGCCCCGTGTACTCATCCCACATGGCCAAAAGTACCCGGCGTGTGGAAAAGTACACGGTGTGTACTTCCAAAATTTTTGGATTTCCCCATTTTCCATATTTTCTCAAAAACACTTAAGGAAAAGAGAAAAGAAGAAACCCATACCTCAAAGATAAGAACCGGGTTCTTAGAATGCCCAAATATTTTTTCAAGGTTATTTGATCATTAAATAGGCTATGGTGCAACCCTCTTCCATGGAATGGTGGTCCTAAAACCTCAAAACCAATAAATATCATTTGAACCTCTTTCTAAGTGTAACATTTATCTCATGTCATGACTAATGATAATTATATTATAAGATATCACATATTGAGGTGTGGTACCCCTTTCGTGATTTGGTTACCTAAAAACTCTATAACTACAAAAATTTTCCCACCATATTTTCAAAATGGTTTCCTATGTTTCAGCGTGTAACCCAAAACACCAAATTCAACAAAGTAAGAAAACACAAGTTTTATTATTGCTAACCTTTTGTGTTGTGGACATAACCCCCATTGTGAAAACTTATTCTAGATATCTTACATATTATTTAATATGTAATCCTTAGTTTTTTTTTTGAAAACATCAACAATGATGAAACACATAGTCTTATGGCATGGAAATTGTCATGAAAATGTAACCATTTTCAAATTATTTCAAAACACCTATATTATTTCTTATGACTTTTATATATTATTATTCATGGTTATCAATAAACACAAACCAAAAATCTTTTCAAATTACTTTTTCTAATATGTTTTGGTACCTATATTATTATGGGTACCCATCCTAATTAAAAAGTAAGACTAATACATGCTTTAATCATGTTTAGGTACAACATGTATTACCCATTTTTGATTTAGGGTGGATCTTTTTACCTTTTATAGGTTACTAGAAATCCAAATATATTGATTTTATTATTATTATTATTATTTATAATAGTATAAATACATCATGCACTATTTCAGGTTTGAAATGGGATAAAAACATTATGAAATCTTAAGAAATGTACATTGGTAATAAATTTATTTGGGTTTAAAATAGATAATAATTTTTTTTCTTTGGAGTTTGGTTCATATATTGGTTTTTAATATTAAAAGGTTAATAATTGGGCTCAAATTTTATTTTTTTAAATGGGTTTAAGTTTTGGTGCCACTATTTTTTCTAGTACTCAATATGTTTTCATCCCTAGTCTATGTGAGTTAATTTAAAAAATTAAGAAGAATCAAAATATATTTTTCAATGATTAAAAATAATATTAAATGTTTTAGAAAATTGATAATGAATATTTCATAGGGTGATAATTTTTGTATATTGAAGATTCTAAATATTTATATTTTTTTCAAAAAAATATAGATAAAATAAACCTATTATAATAATAATTATAGAGGGTCGATGGATTAAAATAAAAAAAACAAGTTACCCACTTAAAGTTTCCTCATGGGCATCACTGAAAAGTATTTTTGTTGGATTTATTCAATTCTAAAACCACATAATATTTTTTGATTTTGATTAAAATTATAATTGAAACCTAGATATTAAATTACTAGTAAGTCAATTAAATCATATGTGATAATATGATGCATTAAATTGATTTAATGTTATTTACTACTATATTAAATATCATATAATTCAATTATAGGGAAAATAAAAAATGAACGAATAGATAGTATCACGACCCACCCCCACTATTTTTCTTTCTAGGCTGATAGTGAAGACAAGTATAACTCCTAGATCTAACCACCAATAGGTCATGGGTTGGAGACTAGAATCTAGGGTATAGAACATACACATATGGGAGGACTTACCCTCAAATTCATAAGAAATGATATATAAAAACCTATGAAATCACTAAATATAAATAAATAATCACAAACCCAATACATGCTATTCCATATAATGAAAAAAATAAAGATAAACCACAAACCACTCCAATAGAGACAATCATAAAAACCGTCAACTCAGGAACACCCTTCCCGATGTAATACCTTCCAACTAAATCAATATCTCACTCAAATAGATCTAAAATGTTGATATATATATATGGGTGAAAATAAAAGTATACTCGGTAGAAGCCCCCTCAAAGAATATTATGAAAATGTGTCAGAACCATAATAAATCCCCATGGTATAAAAAGAGAAATATAATAATTTATTAAATAGGTAAGCTATATCTTCATACTACCGAAATCATGAACACAAATAAACTCACAAAATATGGTAACATAATTTCAAAAGAGTATTTATAAATTTTGTTACCCCACTACCACTTTTCCACTGAACCAGTCACTCTAAACCTCAATGACTTACATCCTAGTATTCTCATACCATCTATAAGCCATGTTGAAAATCTATACAAATACATCATATCCCCAACCACATAATCTTATCCACATCTCCATCACATCCCTATATATATATATATATGTGAGATCCATCACAACCCTATATAAATATTCCCTTCACCTTAATATATTATATCCAATGTTCAAATACACATGTAATAGAAGTATATAATATGTCCTTAAGAATATACATCCCATTTATATAAATATGAAATAACTAAAAGACATTACATCCTTTATGGGTACACATCCTATAATTGTAAGCCACCCCAACCGACGCGAGTGGTATAACATAAGGCATAACATAAAATAATGTTATGTATATAACACATACATATTAGAGAAAATACATAACCCTAGAATCATTTTAAATGTAACATCTCATATGATAACCTAGTTTCCATAACTAAGGAAAATAAATTTAATAAGTATACATGCAAAGAGTTTAATTCATTACTAGTTTAATAAATAACTTAATTATTTAGTAATATTCCACCATTAATCTAGAATAAAATTAATATTAATCCCAAAGAAAAGGATATAAAATTAAATATTATATCCATATCAATGCCCTTTGAATATTCTACTCATTCTATATTTATTAACATTAATTCATCATCACTTAATCATTTAGAACCATTCTTCTTTAATTAAGTCATCATTTAATTAATATTCCATAATTATGGGAATTATGAAATATTTATTCCTATATCTAGGAGGCTTTAAGTATTCTGAAAGGGAGAATGAATAAAAATAAGTGTGTATAAATAATGAAAAATATAATGAAATACAATAAGTCCCTTATCTTGATCTAGTCATCTCACCACCATTCCCATCACTTTCCCAAATTATTCTCATCATTCCATCACTACCCCACTTCATCACCACCCAAAAAAAATATAATTGCAACACCCTAATATTATGGAATATATTTATTTAATAAATAATTTTATTAATAGCTAGTTTCCTATGCAAAATTGAACTAAAAAAATTGTGATATTATAAAAAAAATAACTTCTCTAATATAAAAGTTAAATTAGTGGGTATAAATCAAAGTTACCATATTATGGAATCTATAAAGGAAAGAAATGAAATTAAGTGGAAGAAGTCTCCCTTATTAATCTCATTTATCCAATCTTGGTATGAAGGTGGAATCACTATGGTTATCCATAGACCAATCCCAAGATGAACTCAAACAACTATGGTTTGAGAAAAATTTTATAAGGGAGAAATTCAAGCATGCAGAAATTTCCACGATATCTATGCTAATGAAATTACCACCCTTTACTACCATAAGATCTATCCTTACTCTTAGACCATATTTAGAGGTCTAAATGGGTTATTTATCTAAAAACTGGGACGATAGAATTAGGTAATTCTTAATTTAATAATTTTTTCATCATGTGTATTTATCAAATTTTACATATTTACATTTAAAGAAACATTTTGTTTATTTACTAATACAATGATAACATTAGGGAGATCATCATATTCTTAAAAATATTTTTTCCAAAAAATTAATTTTTAGTGCCTTATTTAAATAAAAAGATATTTTTTATATTAATATATATATATATATATATTATAGAATAAACTAATTTTATAAGTAATTGATAAGAAATAATGATAAGAAAGTTAATACTTTGAAAAAGTATCCTACTATAAAAACATTTTCATTCTATTTTATAATTTTTTCAAAGTTAAAATATAAAATTATAGAAATTGGATTTGATTAAAATAAACTTATCTCTTGGAATTTTAATATCAAAATTATTCTAATAAAAAAAATATTCTTATAAAAATATTTATTTTTAACTAAATGGTGTAAAATAATATTTTTACAAAAAAATGACTTATACATTATAACTATATAAGTATGAATTGAAAATTCATAAAACCCTTATTTAATAAATAAAATATTTTTATAAGGGTATTTGTAATTTTAAAAATGTTTTTTTTAATTTATAACCAAATATTTGACATTTTACAACTTAAGTTATATTTTTTCAAAAAAATGTATTTAATACATTATACATTTATTATTTTAAAATTAATTTTTATCACTTTTATAGAATTGATTTAACAAAATAGATTTAAAATATGAAATCATTAGGTAAAATTTATGTAATAAAGACCATTTTATTTTCAATCATAAAGGATAAATATTTTTTTTAAAAACCACTTTCCTGAATAAAAATCTAATGGGGGTAAAAAGGGTTTAACCAAGAGGGAAAGACCAAATTTTTTTTTATAAAATGTGTGGTAATGGGTGGTTAGTGACAATACAAAAATTAACCTTTTCTCCTATTAATATTTTCCCAATTTTGGAGAAACATTTCTTGAAATTTACTTCCCTTTATTAAAAAGTTTTGGTTATTTACAAAAAACAAAGTCGTCCATTTCCACGTATAAAAGGTGTACTCCTCTCTTCACGTCCCTTTACACGAAAACCCACCTATTTCAGACCAAAAACTACTCAAGAAATTGACAAAAATTCTAGTCCATATTTAATAGGTTATCCTCTTCCTAAAATACCATCCCTTAAAGGCATAACCCTATTTGTAAAGAAGATAATCTAAAAAGTGATGTATGAATTTCTAACCTATCCTCCCTCATTTCTATTTCCTTCTACGGACTTATTCTTACAAAAAATTTGTTTCAAAATATTAAAATACTAACATCATTGTCATTATTATAATTTAGTGTTATCATAACTATGGTACAATCATTAAACACCTTTCTGTTTTTTCCATTAAGAAAAATGAAACAATCATTCATGAGTTTTGTGGACTACCACCTCCACTAAGTAACGTGTTCGTTTTCCTAGACCATATTAAAGGGATGTTACTAATAGGAATTTAATTAATAAGCATGATATTTATTAAATATTTTGTATTCATAAATGATGATCTATATTAATATATTTACTCATTTAATGTAAAGGCGATGTAAAAAATTTAACTCATTATTTAATAAAATTCCATTTTTTCACTAAGAATCATCAAATCAAGTTCATTGCCAAATTCATCTTTAAGGATATTAACAAAAAATATCATATAATGAAATTTTATCATTATAAATAATTATTAAACATCAATTAAAGTACCATTTATGATCTATGAATGATAAAATTTGGGAGAGTAATGATGAACGACACCAGTATTACAAACTATTTCAAAAAAATCAACATTACCCACACCCAATATCGAAAATAGAAAATAAATTAATAATATACATGTAGTGAATAATTATAAATGGAATACATAAAAAGATATATATATATATATATATAATTGTTTTGGAATGGTTTATTAAGATATATAATATTTTATACCATAGGTTTTAACATATTTGGACTAAATAGTAATTGAGGTACGGGGTTCTTTATCTAAATATTTAATTTCTTGAGACTTGTTTCCAAATATGCACAACTATACCTTCAACATGGTGTGATTGCTGAATAATGAATATATTGGACCATATTCATTGGGTTTCAAGATCCATAAAATGAATTTTTTTAAATTTTCTTTAATTCAAAATATACTAATGTTGAAAGGGGTTTTGATTAAATGTTACTCAAACAATAAGGGTTTTGATTTCAAATCTTGTTTTGAAACCAAGTTTTTTTCAGAAACATAATCCATATGTTTAATTTATATTTTATATAAAAACCATCATCATTTTAATTTCATATTCATCAATTTTTACATTTCCCCTCATAATTTCATTTCCCTTGACTCATATTTTACCTAAGGTGTTTCTTATAATTGAAACTAACAATGTCTATTATTCTCAGTTGGGAACATCCTTTTTCTATATATATATTTATATATATTGTATTTTATTTCAAGTGTACTTATTTATTCATCAATAGTTTATTTAGGTTATTTTCTAATAATTTACCTTCATTAAAAAAATTAAAAAAAAGTTTTCTAAAAGGTTATTTTTCATCCAAATGTGAAAATATCTTCTTTTTAAAGTTACATGTGGAAACATCATTCCATAACCTTTATCATTTAATATGAATATTTATCTCTTTGTTTTCATGGAATCTAAAATAATTTACTTTTATCTTATATATATATAATATATATTTTAAAATGATGTTAAAATACAATGGATAATTCTTATTTCCATTTTTTTTTTCAAAAAATCCAAGAATGAATTTTTTATCTAACTCATTTTCCTTTAAAATATATTATTCTTGAATAAAGATTGTGTTAAAATATAATCATCCACAATATTTCTCTATGGGTATTATATAATTTCCTTCTCTATTGGAGAAATGATTTATCACTACCTTTATCTTTCCTAATCATTTTTTATATATATCTGTAATTTTTCATACAATTCCATCTTCTATGAATAAAATATTTTTTATTCCTTTGATAGAAGGGTGTTAACCTATATTTCTATCATATATTTTTTATCGTAATTAAGTTCTTAACCTTATATAATTTTTCTATATGGTGTAAATACCATGAACTTTATTATCTGGATTGAATGTTATTTACCTAGGAAGTTGATTTATGTCATTTAATGACCATTTATTTTCCATGGGTATATCATGTTATGGTTATTGATGGAATTAATAATGATTTACTAATATCCATATATTCGAAATGGATATGAAACCCATTTTATTTCCATGTATTCTTCATGTTATATAAATTGAATGGTTTTCATTTGAAATTTTTATAAAACCAAATTTAGTTCCATGTGGTCCTTGTGATGTGAAAATTGGATGATTTTGAAGTGGCACACGTAAGTATGGATAATAATTCCCTAACCCATATCACTCTAAATGGAAACTGGATTAGAAATCCACATGAACTCATGCACACCTCCCTAGATTCTAGAGGCTGATGACTAGAAGTGCAGGTTTAAGGTGGAACTATGGGGAGGTTATACCCTTAGTATGAGATTAAAAAACAGAATAGAAAATACCCAAGTATCACACATAAAATAAATAAATAGTAATGTGAAATAAATGAAGATAAAACATGCCACTACCAAATGGAATGCAACATATAACTTGAATGATCATGATAAAAATATAAAATACGAAAATTGACTACCCACTATGCTAATCCAACATACAAGAAAAATAAAACTAATAAAATACATGAGTCCATGTTAAATATCTAAGACATACCTCTTCTTGTTCACAAGATATAATTTTATTTATCCCTCTTGATCATTCCAATGGAAATCTTAGGCCTCATCCCTACCTATTCCTATAATAACCATGTTAGAGCTACTCATATACCCATGCGTAATGGAAAGACAAGAAGGGTGAGAGTACATAAATTAGTTGGGAACCACCAAATATGGCCCATAAATAACCAGAAATATTGTGATTTTTGTATGTGAAATTCTAAAAAATAATAGATAATTAAATATCCAAATATAAAAAATAAATAAACCACCAATAATACCTGCTTTGGATGAATTCTAGTGTATCTATAAGAAGTTTATAATGATAGTGCCTCTATAGTATCACCACCACCCTAAGGGAATACACATATAACCTAATCCAATCCCATCAACCATCATCGGTCCTCAGGTTTGTGATCTTGATCGACCATACCTACCTCGACCTACACTATAACATCTCTGATCATGAGAATTACCTTAAGGGAACCTCATTCCACACATTGGGGATCCAATTCTCACACATCCACTGATTAGTAATGGATCGTGGAATGTTACTAGAAATCTTTTATCCTCAAACACTTATCTGAATCCCATGGTAGTGCCCATGAATTCTCAATATTAGGACAACAATTGATTCATATGAGGGGTAGGACCTAGGAAAACCTATACATTTAGGTGTGACTGATTCATGGGTGAACTAGAAATTAAATGGTAAATACCCACTCATATCCTAGTGAATATCTCGTGGAAATCCAATATCTCATAGATCCTCAGCTGAACCATCATTGGTGCATCCACTAAATCCCAAGGTTATCCTAGGCATGAATCGAGGGGATCCAATAGGCACCCTTGGGATATCCATCATTTATTATAGGGGATAAATACCCACCCAGATATCATACCACAATTCAAATCTCATTTATACTAGTAAATTAGAATGATCTAATGGAAATTCCATTTGAATAATAGGCTACCTAGGCATTCAAAATGGAATCTCTATATCAAAGGAATCCCATATATATTAGCAATTACAATATGTATGAAATCACAGAGTTATGATACTAGATCCTAGCTACCACTACTAAGCATACAATCTTGCATCAACCATATCATTGGATACTAGTCAGACTAGGAATCCTCCCCCAATATACTTTGATATGGATCCTAAACCAATACTAGAAAAAAAAACATTATACCAGTGGTTTGGGACCATTGGTATAGGTCTCCAAACCATTGGTATAGACTATACCAATGGTTTGTGGGGTCTTTGGATGTTATGGTATCAGTATAGAGTAATAAAAATGGTTTTCCCAAAGCTATTGGTAGAGTTCATATGAAAGACCTATACCAATAGTTTTTAGAAAATGATAGTATATTTAATTTAAAAATAAAACCCATCTTGGTTTTGATCCTTGTACCTCCCATTTATAATATAATGACCTAACCACTAACCTAAGATGAATTTTGTGAACATAATATCATAAATATATATACATATATTTACATGTATTTTAACATTTTATGTATTTAATGTTATTTGACAGTAGAATCCATAAAATTATTGGTCGCTATACCAAAGGTTCTTAAAACCTTTGGTATAGAATTATACCAACATTTTTTAAAACCATTGGTATAGGTACCCTAATTTTTTGTTCTATAAAAATGGTTTTGGAAAAAATGTTGGCACAGGGTGGACCTATACCAATGGTTTTGGCAAAAACCATTGGAATAGGGTCTCTCAAAAGAACTTATATCAACAGTTTTAGAAAACCCATTGGTATAAGGTTTATATAATGGAACTATACTAATGATTTTGTCCAAAGTGTTGGTATAGGTCCATTGGTATACAACTAATTTCTAGTATTGAATATATCTAGCATCCCAAGGTCTCATCCATCTTCACAGGTGATTCTTAGTCATCTTGATAAATCACATCAATGTCATTCCCAATAGTCGATTCCTATGAATCTCATGCAATGACATTTCATCAAAATTGTAAACATAAATCAAAATAAAAATACCACAAGGACTGAAAAAACACCCACGCCCATAACCATAATCTCAAACCCATCAGGATTATGCACTATTTTGAGCTCTAGGTGACACCAACAACCATCTCCACCCATAACCACATGTACCTCCATAAGGTCTGTCTATCAATGGGGAACCCACTTGGGTCCCCATGGTCCTAGAATTACTAAGGCACCCTGAAAAGGGTCCTCAGTCTCAAAAAAGGTCTTTGGTCAACACTTTATACTATAAGGACATCACATCCCATGTAATCATCATCTAAATAACCTAACCTCATCAGTTACATAATGCATGAGATATAGGAAATGGTTAAAGAGATGGCCCATGGCCCATCTCATTCGTCAAGGTATCACTAAGTCAGTCATCTCACCCAACCTAATCATGTTCTATCTAAAGTTTAACCCCCTCGGTCACATTAAATGAGTGAGGGAAACTTTCCCTAGTTCAGTTCAATAATCTCAACAGATCTAAGGAAACACAAGGTTCCCACATGGCCCACTTTGTCTAAATATCCCAAACTCCCCACTCTCCTCTACAAGGAGATATCTAAGGATACTGTTCTAAGTCTAGTACATTACATTAATTTGGGTCACATCCCTCCATATGGGCTCATGCATCTCAATTCCGGGCATTGGCCATTAGTGACTGGGGCATCAAGATAGAACCCTAGGACCAGCATGGCCTAAGAACTCATTCATTTCCCCAAAGGTGTTCAATTAATCAATCAATCTCATCCAAAAATTTCATTCAACTAAAATATTCCAATTCAATATGAGGGAACTACCTATAGCAGTGTCCCCTCACATTTCATTACATATATCATAAGAATAAATTACATAGGGAAAGTACATTGACCAACTTCCCTAACTGGATCTTTTCACATTTATATTCACGGGCCATAAGCTATTTCCTAAACCTATTCAAGATTATCCCAACTGAACTAAATCCCAAATCATCACTTGATTCCATTCCTCATACCACATATTATATATAATTAATTTTAATCAATTATAATTAATTTTTAATTTAAACTTAAGCATCATAATTTCATAACAAATCATTAGGTCATCATCTTTCTTAGGAACCAAGTCCAACCAGCCAAATAAGGTTCATAGAAGACCCCCTTGTACCAATATAGGCCCAAGACATAAGAATTGGAACCATTTATAATATTAAATTAATTTAATTTTAATGGATATATTAAATAAATACATAGAGTGAAGTACCATTAACAAATTAGCGAGTGAATTTGGTTGTTATCTCTGAATGTCATCTTCCTAGGATTCATAAAATCCCCAATCGATTAAGGAAATTTTCACCATACTATGGATAAAATTTTAAAATCCCAAAATATTAAATTGGTTGAAATATAAAGGAAAATAGTGATAAAAACATAAAAGGAAGGTGTTGGAAGAAACAACCTAGAAGCAATATCCAAATGCACCCAAAATCCCCAAGAATAGTGAATAAAGGTGGGCGGGGGGATCTGGATGAAACCCCCTATGCAAACCATTCATCCGAAGGATAAAAGGGGGTTGGTGCCCTTTTAAAAATTAAAAAAAAAAAATCATTCAAAAATTCGTACAACACAAAAACATAACTTATAATATAAACCCAACATGCATAGGTGAATTCCCCCCCCCCCCCATCATAAACTCATGGAATTACCATTATTGTCATGTCTTGACACTACTGCTTCTTCTCAAATGTACATTCTGGGAACCCATCCTCCCTCTAATGCTTTATTGAATGACTTAAACCTCTAGCAAAGGTCAAACCATATCCAAAAACACTTCTTAGGATCTTTTAAACTCTTATAAACTTGTTATGATTCCTAGTTAACAAAATTAATTCTCTATAAAAACTAAATTCAAAAACTTGTTGAATTTGATAAGTTGTATGGACTCAGGGTATTACAATATCCACACCATAAGAATTATAAACTAAGATAACTCCCATTAACCATTAAATTAACATGATTGAACTAATCAAGTCACTAACTCATTCACATTTCACCATGCTCAACTATATAATTCTAAATGATCTCCCTCTATGAAACTCCAAACATGAGGCACATCATTGATCTACCACTCTTAACCATCACTAAAACCTTTATATGATGCTACACAACACTCATCCATCCTAAGAAAACATTATTTCATCAACATAATCATGAGGTTCATGGTTCTCACCACTATAGAAATCAACTCATAATAGTCTATATTGATCCTCAATGATCCCCACCATTGGAATTTTCTATCAAAACTCAATCTTAGCAATAGAACGATCCACTTGAAATAGTACCCATCACACTTAAACCCATACATATCAAAATACTAGTCATAATATGGCACTAATTCTTGTCTCTAATTTTATAACAAATTAGATATGTATCCACCACCCATGAACATGTCCCATATACATCATCCTTTCCTTAAGAGGCCCCAACTAAACCATAGAATACTTCTGTCATACTAAATACGACCTACCAAAACCATGGTATTTGTTTCCCTTCATTTTCCGAGAATTTTCATCTCAACAACCACCTTTATTATGATTCGTCATAAGATTCATCCCTTTAATCACGTGAATAAATGGGTTCAGCCCATAAAACATGTCACACATCTATTTATCCCCCTAAAAAATGTCACAAATTGTTGGTTCACCCCCTAAACCACGTGAAAAAAAATCATCCCTCAAACCATGTCAGAAAACAGTTTCACTCTCTCATATATGTCATAAACCAAGGTTTACCTCACAAACCACCTTTATAACATACCAAAATTGTCAATTTCGTAATTCCAACACATCAAATCATCCAACATCTCATATAAATACCAAATCTAGTACCTATATTGGACCAAATAGATCAGATTTATAGCTCATCAATGTCTAAAAACCACCTTAACCATACAAATACTAGCTCCGAAATCCCATGACCCTTCTAGAGTGAGGGTTGTGCTTCAACAACTAATTCTATGTCTATTGGATCATTTAATGACTAGACATGACTCTCTCACTCATACCCAAGTGTAAAAACAACCATCAGTTACTGACTATTCTCAAATATATATAATTCCAACCTCATCAACTAGATAATTTCCATTCTATAAAGAGGGTCTAACTCCAACATTATATTGTAGATACCCCACCATACAGATTTTATTATACCCCTCCTTGTGCGAAATGTCAATATGATCCATTTCTGAATACGCAGGTCACTCCTTCTAAACCACAATCTCCTCATCCTAAGAAATTTATGTATAGGATAAACCTTGATTTTTCATGCCACTACACCCAATCCAGTCATGATTTCTCCTATGCAGTGGAGGTTCATTTCCTATTTTCACTAAAACTCTTAGGAAACCCATCCTAAAAATGCCTCGTATATTCAATCAGTACTTGGCTACTAATGACCACTCACTAATCCATAACTTAATAGTGTTGTTAAAATCCTTTATTTATTACCTCAATCTCATCGGAAAGAAATATTTGTATGATCCCATACCACATGGTCACTTAACCCGAAACACAATCCCAAGAGTCGTATCTCATCAAAACTAGGCTCATGTACATAAAACCACTAACTATTCCATCATGGATGACATCCTCATAAAAACCAAAGTGCCAAGGTTCTCTTTTACAATTACATGAAATCCCTCATATGTTGAGGAAAATTCATCTGACACTACTAGAATCTGGTGTTTTCCCAACGGTAATATTACAAGGGTTTGAAGAAACCATTGTTATATTGTAAAAGAAGGCATCATTTTTCAATGGTTTGTTCAAACAGTTGGTAATGTGTATATATTACTAATATTTCCCAACAGTTTTCCAAAACCATTGGGAAATAACTATTTTATCTAAGGTATACCATTAGTTTATCAAAACTGTTGGTAAATAAAAGCTTTCCCAATGGTTTTTAAAAACAGTTGGGAAAGTTTTCCCCCAAATACGCAGTGCCCCAACTACCAGTCGGCCCGATTTCAGACCTAATTCAAGCCTCCTCCCAAAGTCTTCTCATCCACGAAACTCCTTTCAGCAGAATATCCTTCTTCAATCAAACAAATTTTTATTTCTAGACTTCAAATTAGTAAGTGTTACCATAGTTTTAGTGTTATTCCTCTTTTTTTTATGTTTGATGTTTTGATTTCGGCTAAATTAGAGTTATTGTTGTTGGGGTACCGAACCCTTTGGTTTTATTTATGTTTTTTTGTTCTACACTTCATACATGGTAAAGGGTCTGTTTAGTGGGGTTTGTTAAGTGCAGGGGGTAAAGGGTTTGTTTTAGGTTTTTTGTTTAGTGGGGTAAAGGGGTTTTTATATGTTTGTTTTATGTTTTTTTAGTGGGGTTTTATGTTTTATGTTTAGTGTATGGAGGTAAAGGGTTTGTTTTTTATGGATTGGAATTGTGAACACCCCCACCCACCTGGACACCTCCCACCCCCTTGGATAGCCCCCACCCCCCGAGACCCCCCCCCCCTTTGGATATCCCCCACCCCCATGCACCCCCCTACACCGCTACCCCCTAGACAACCCCACCCATTGGAAAGATCCCTCCCCCCACCCCCTGGACACCCCACCCCCACCCTCCATGTACACCCCTCACCTCCCATGGACATCCCACCCCCTTGGACACCCCCACCCCCTTGGACACCCACCACCCTTTGGACAGCCCCCTCACCCCACCCCTTGTTACCTTCCACCCTTTGGACAACCCCCTCCCCCACCCCCCTGGACACCCTCACCCCCCTGAACACCCCCACCCTCCCTGGACACCCCTCACCCCCCATGGAAAGCCCCCCCTGGACACCCCCCCCCCCCCCTCCCACAACCACCACCTCCACCACCCCTAGACACCCCCACCACCCCTAGACACCCCACCCCGATGGACATCCTCTACCCCCTTAGATAACCCCCCCCCCCCCCCCCACTCCCTTAGACAGCCCCCCTGGACACCACCACACCTCCCAAACACCACCACACCTCCTAAGTGGATGAACCAATTTTTAAATTGGAATTAACAATGTAGTTGATTTCTCATTTTCCCAATGATATTTTCTAATTGAACCATATAGCCTTATAAATTGAATTTGTCATGTTTTGATAACTTGAATTTTTCATTTTTTGATAAATTGAATTTTTCGTGTTATGATAAATTGAATGGGTTGTTTGGAATGAAATGGATAATGAATGATAGTTTCACTTTCTTAATGAATAAAATTATTTTAAATAAAAGTTTCCTAAGGGGGGTTGTAGGAGGGGTAGGGGGCTGTCTAGATGTGGGGGCTATCTAGGTGGGGGTGGGTTGTCCTGGGGTTAGGGGGCTGCGGGGGGGTAGGAGGGGCTACAGGAGTGTGGGGGAGGGGGTATGGGCTACCCCAAGGAGGGGTGTGGGTTGTCCAGGGGGGTCAAGGTGGGGTGTCCAGGTGGGGGAGGGGGTGTGGGGTGTCCAGGGAGGTGGGGTGGGCTCTCTAGGTGGGGGGGGGGGGGCTATCCAGATGGGGGGTGGAGGGATGTCCAGGTAGGGGGGGGCTATTCAGGTGGGGTGGTGGCTATCCAGGTGGGGGGTGTCCAGGTGGGGGTGGGGTGGGTTGTCCAAGTGGGGGGTGGGGGTGGGCTATCCAAGTGGGGGGGTGGCTGTCCAAGTGGGGGTTGCAGGAGAGGGGGTTTGGGCTATCCAGGGAGGGGTGTGATATCCTTGGGGTGGGGGATATCCAGGTGGGGGGGTATGTGCTGTCCAAGGGGGGCTGTCCAGTGGGGGTAGGGGGCTGTAGTGGAGGGGGGTGTGGGTTGTCTAGGGAGGGGGTGAGTTGTCCAGGGGTGGTGGTGGGTGGGCTATCCAGGTGGGGGAGGGGTGTGGGCTATCAAGGGGGGTAAGCTATCCAAGGGGGGTGGGGTTTGGGCTGTCCAAATGGGGGGGGGGGGTGTTGGTTGTCTAGGGAGGAGGGGGGGTGGGATGTTCAGGTGTGGTGGTGGGGGGTGCCTAGGTGGGTTGGGGGGGATATCTAGGTGGGGGTGTGGGTTGTCTAGGGAGGGGTGTGGGTTGTCCAGTCTGATACTCTAAAAAAATAGGATTCAAATATAACCAATGTATAGTTGCTTTCATGCGTTAAGACTTTTCTTGAAGTTCCATACCAACACTCACTCTTACCCTTCCAAGAAAAGTGATCTCTGTAAATAAATCTCACTCAGGTTCTTATCCACTATCCATATTGATCTCATACAAATTTAACATTCATACAACTCCATATCACCTAATGATATAAGAAGGCTCATACTCCTATGGGTAGTCTCCCATCGAAACATGGTTCATAAAATTTGATCCACGTATGATATTTGGTGGCGTGTTTACAATGGGTGTGTTATGATTTATTTGTATGATATTTATGGTTTACACCAACAGTCTTCTCAGTCGTCGATAATAGGCTTTAAATCATACTACAATTAGATAAAGATTGGATTTTATGACCCTAGTTTGGAGGTGGACACCCACACCCCTTGGACAGCCCCCACCGTCTTGGATAGCCCCCCCCCCCCCCACCTCTAGACACCCCCCTGGACAACCCTGCCACCCCCGTGGACAGCCCTGTCACCCCTATGGATAGCCTACCCACCCCCCGTGGACAGCCCGCCCACCAACCCCGTACCCCCCAGACAACCTCGCCACCCCCTGGACAGCCCTCCCACCCCCTGGACACCTCGTACCCCCTGGAAAACCCCCATGGAAAGCCCCCCACCCCGTGGACAGCCCACCCACCCCCCCTAGATAGCCCGTACTCCCTGGACAGCCCCCCACCCCCGTGGACAGCCCCCCGGATACCCACCCACGACCCCTGACACCCCCATCCCCCCGGACACCCCCACCCCTGGAAACCCCCCACCCCACTTGACACCCCCAACCCCACTGGACAGCCTCGCCACCCCCCGTGGATAGCCCGACCACCCCCCATGGATAGCTCCCCCACCCCCATGGACACCCTGTACCCCCTGGATAGCCCTGCCACCCCCGCCACCCCTTGGATAGCTCTTCCACCCCATGGACACCTTGTACCCCCTGGACAACCCCCACCCCCTGGAAAGCCCCCCCCCCCCCACTCCCTTGGACACCCCTGACCCTTCTAGATAGCCCCGCCACCACCGTGGACAGCCCGCCCACCCCCTGGACGGCTTGTACCCCCTTGGACAGCCCCCCACCCCCGTAGACAACCTGCCCACCCCCCCGAACACATGCCCACCACCCCCGGACACCCCTATCCCCTCGAACGCCCCACCCCTAGAAATCCCCCCACCCCCTTGACACCACTGACCCCACTGGACAGCCCCGCAACCCCCGTGGACAGCCCGCCCACCCCCTAGACATCCCACCCACCCCCTGAACACCACGTACGCCCCTGGACAGCCCCGCCACCCCCATGGACAACCCTCTCACCCCCTAGACACCCCTTACCCCCTGTACAACCTTGTCCACCCCCTGGACACCCCACTCACCCCTGGACATCCCACCCACCCCCTTGGACACCCCCTACCCCCTGGACAGCCCGACCACCCCCGTGGAAAGCCTGCCCACCTGGACACCCCGACCCCCTAGACATCGCCCCACCCCCTAGACACCTCTGACCCCCCTGGACAGCCCCGCCACCCCCTGGACACCAACACCCCCTAGACACCCCCCTCCCCCTTGGGCAATGTATGTGATCACTCAAATTATCTACTAAAATATAAAATTTCTTCGATCTAAAATTTAGTCAACTCATGAATAATTCACCTTCGCAAGTGTACATGATCTCGCACACTCATGTATAGTTCTTCAAATATATTTTGTTATAAATATAGTATTTTTTTGTCTTTTATATTATGATTCTCATACAGTAGTGTGTCAGTTATGGTTTCATATAAAGTGAAAAATTCTCATTTAATTAAATATATTTTCGATGAGACTTCAATATTATTGAATTGATTTTACGAAATTACTTATAACAATTTTTTTTATCGAATAGATAAAAGTTGGATATATGAAATTGATTGGATCTCAAGCGATTTTTAAAACAATTTGGAGTGTTTTTTAGATTTTTCATTTCACAATGCTTTAGATAGTGGTCACATACACTACCCATGTTACAAGTTTGTTGGAAGACCTTGGTTGAGTTGTGAAGAAGTCAGCTACCACAAAACCAAATATGGTTTTCAAGAAAACTACTCTGTGTGTTATCCCAATGGGGAGAAAATGACATCTCAAATTTCTGATGATCCAATTGAGAGGATTAGATTGGGGAATTTTTTATATTACCAGTTTCCATTTATTCATCATCATGAAAAAGAAAGGATTCTGACCCTAGAAGATTTCAATATGAGCACATATGATGCATCTATTGAAAATGATGATGTTGTCAGGGTGAAAAAATTGAATGATGTTGCCATGACTCCAGTATATCGACAATGCGGGAAAATGAAAAGTTGTAATTTTTATTCCAATTGTTTCATGGGAAAACTATGGATGGGATTTCTAATACTTCCATCAATTACATTCTTACCTTCTGGAAGGACTTACTTTCAGTTGATTCAGGTATTCCCTTAAACCACTATATGGCATGGAAGTTAGTTGAGGAACTTAGATTTTCAAGAAAAAAATTCATGGTTGCCTGAAATATTGCAGTTTATTTTGGGAGGAAAATGCTAAACATAATGATTGTATTAAATGTGGAACATCATGCTAGAAGCCAAAAGATAATGGAACACCATCTTGTGTGCCATAAGAAGTAATGTGGAACGTTCCATTGATCCCCAGACTCTAGAATCTGTTTATGTCTGATGAAATATCAATAAAAATGTGATGGAATGATACCAATAGAAAGATGACTAAGGATGTGTCGGTTCACCCTGCAGATGGATTTTCATGGAAGAGATTTGATGCTCGATATCCTGATTTTGCAGCTGACATGTGTAATGTGAGGTTGGGTCTTTCATGTGATGGTTTTAATCCATTTGGGAGGATGCTTACATCACACAACACATGGAAGATTTTTATACACATTCATAATCTTCTCCCATGGTTGTGTATGAAAAAACTTTCATTTCATGAGTATACTCATATCTAGCCCTTTTATCTGTGAGTATATTTTAGTTAAAAGTTTATATCTCATGAGATAATTATCTGTGAGTATATTTTAGATTTTTTTAAGCATGAGAACTAATGGTGTGGCTTATGAAAATATTTTTCACCTATACTAATGCATGTTCCATATTTAAAAGATGTTCCACAATTTTATGTTTATTCTCATTATTATGTTATTATCTCATGGATCGTGTCTACTGAACCATTCATGTATTATGTTATTCCAATCCTAAATCCATGAGGAATTATCTATGAATTGCTGGGTATAAGTTTCTTATATAACTAGGTTATACCCATATGCTTATATTATGTTCACAAATTATATTAAATTTTTATTGATTATTTTTTCCCTTATTTAGAATCTAATCTCACCCTTTCTTATATTTCCATTTACCCATGTTTTAAAGATAATAAAAGTATAAAGTGTATAAAAGAGTTTATTATGTGGATAATTTTTGTGAGACTTTTAATTCCCTTTATGGAATAATTAGTTTCATATAAATTTGTAAAATGTACAATTAATATAAAGAACACTGATTTATTAGTTAATTTTTTTTGTAATTATCTAAAACAATAAACCCTAAAGGCCTTGGAAAATTAATATAATCAAATATTTTATTTATTTAATGTGGATAAGATGATCAGGTTTGTGGGTTTCAATAGTAAGTATCATAGATGGGTTTAGATTACTTTTTATATTAGGATGATATCAATTAGGATAAATTTGGAGTTAAAAATGTCAAAAAAACGTGGAAAATTTAAACTTGATTGTAATTTCAATGCTATAGATAACCCATTAGGTCATTTGAGGTAATATTTTGAGGATTATGATAAGTTAAATTTAATAAAAACACTAGGTATAAGTTTAAAAGAAAATTAAAATTATAGGATAACATCTTATAATTTTGGTAAAGTAGATATTGTGTGGTTTTCTTAGCCATAACATCTTTATCTGGATACTACATATGTATATAGGCTTTGGAACTGATGTACCTAGGGGTAATTTCCCTAAAAATGGATTATTAGGTATTAACTCAATTTGTCACATAGTTTATGATTAAAAGGTCTAAATAAACACTTTTTTTACACTCTTAGGGGATATTATTTGGTTAATAACATTCTCTTTACCATCCATTATGAATTATTTATCATATTAAGGAGTTAGGAGAAAAAGTATGATAAAACCCAACATAAATAAATCTAGATTTAAACAAGAGTAATTTAGGTTGAACTCAAATATAATCAAATGGTTTCCAAAAATAATAAATTTTGAGGTCAAATTATTCATGTAATTATCTTATAATAATTCCAATATGGTGTTAATTTTTCATCACTCATGATTAACACAATTTGGTTTTAGTAATGGATGAAGCCCTGAGGAACCAATTTAACACTAAATGTCATGAACAATATCGATATTATCCCAATTAAGAACCTATCAAGAGAAGTTCTTGAGTGAGAAATATTATTATTATTTTAAAACTAATATTAAGAATTATTATTCACAACTTATACTCAGTAGATATTCCAAACACACCAAATAAGATAATGATAAAGTGTCATGAAGGTTTGGGTGACAAAGATGGTGAAAGAAAGAATGTTCAAATTCGTTTGCATTAAAAATGTGGTAAGAAACTACGAGGATATTTTCTTAAAAAACTGATAGATTTTTATATGTGTAAAAATAGGTCATAGTGAAACTAAATTTCAATTAAAATTGAAGATATCCCTGGACATGGTGAAAGAAAAAAGAGTTCATCCTAATGAACCACTAACAGTTCATTTTCCTAAATGTGGGGAACTTGAACATTATCTAAGTCAGTGTCCTAATATAATGGAATGAATGATGATAGAAATCAATTACTTACAAGAAAATTGAATTCTTAAGCAACCACAACCATGGATGTAAGTTGTGAAGATAGTGTGGAGTGAGGAACACTGACCATCCACTCAAGAAATATGAGTGTGTTATTTATATCTAATTCAATACAATTTTTTGTACCTAAAATTATTTTTAAGGACATAAAATATCCATCATGATGGATATATGTTAAATTATGAAAAACAATTAGTTCAAAAGTATATAATTTCTCTCTTATAGATGTTTATAGGAATGCGTTTCCCATAAAATCATGTTATCCTTTATTCAAATTTGATGTGATACTTGGTATGGATTGTCTCTATTGAACATGATAAATGAAAATATTAGAAAATCACATATAAAATTCCATACATGATCAGTGACTAATATATGAGAGGCTATAAACTCCATTTGGAAAAAAAAATTACTTCCATTTTATTAGGTAATTTAGCACAAATGGTTAAAGAAAAACTCAACATTTATTATATTCCAATTATGGGTTCAAATATGAGTTCACTAGTTAAATTAAGGATAGTGAGGATGAAACCTCATTGTAAATTAAATCTATAGTCGATCAATATATTAAATTGTAAGAAAAAAATAATTAAAATTGTGTGGATGTGATTTATTTAAGTAGAGGAGAATGTTACACCCTAATTTTTTGGGATATTTTTCTTTAATAAATACATTTTTCAATAGATTTTCTCATATGAAATGCTAAACTAAAATGAAATTTTGATATGTCAAAATAAAATTTTACCATAATGTTATAGTCATTAAATTCTAGGGTATAAAACAAAGTAACCATATTATGAAATCTATGAAGGAAAGAAATAATATTGTGTAGCAAAACCCTCCCTTATGAAGCTCGTTTATCAAAGATTGTGAACGAGGTAGATTCTCTAGGATTTTCCCTAGACCAATCCCAATATAAAAAAGACTAAATTTTGTACGGAAAAAATCTTATGTGATATAAATTCAAGCTCATATAAATTTCCATGAGATATATGCTAGTGGAATCACCACCCTCAACTACAATAAAAGCATACCTTATGCCTAGAAATTATGTAGAGATCTTAAGGGGTTACATAACTAGAAATTAGGATTATATAATCAGGTAATTATTAATGTAATAATTTATTTTTCGCATCTCTCTTACACATTTTTCATTTTTACATTAAAAGGCATGTTTATTTATTAGTGCATTGATAACATTATCCAAATCATTGTTTTCTTAAAAATATTTTTTTTCTAAGAGATGACTTTTATTTGACCTATTTATAGAAAATAAATATATTATATGTTTTTATATTGATAATATATATATGAAAAAAAAACACTAATTGTATTTCTAGTTAATAGGAATTAATAATAAGAATGGTTAATAATTTTAAAAGTAATTTTTCTATAAAAAAAGTTTCTCGTTATATTTTATGATTTTATTTAATTGTTAAAATATAAAATTATATAAATTTAATATAAAAAATAAACATATATTTCTAATTTCAAATTTAATTTAATATAAAATATTGGTATTTTTCTAAAAATATTGATTTTTAGGTGAATAGTTTAAAATACTATTTTTACAAATAACATGACTTTTATGAAATTATTACTATATAAGTATGAATTATAAATTCATGAATCATTTTTTAAAGAAAAAATATTTCTTTCATAATTGAATATATATTTTAAAAATTGGTTTTTTGAATTTACAAACGCATATTTGAAATTTTAGAATGTAAGTAAAGAAATAAAAAGAAATTATTACATTATACATTTAGTATTATAAAACTAATTTTTATCACATTTTTAATATTAATATAATAAAAATATTTTAAAATTAAGAATCATTAGGTCTAATTTATGTAATAAGGAGAATTTTCAAGCATAAAGGATAAATTGCATTTTATAAACTAGTTGCCTCACTAAATAACAAAAGGGGTAAAAAGGGTTTAACCATGGGGTAAAAACCACAAACATATTTAAACTATTTGTGGGAATGGGTGGTTTAGGCCTTTATTGACCATATACCATACCCAATCCAATATTTCATAATTTTAGAGCTACATTCCTTGAGTTTTACTTCCCATTATTATATATATATTGGTATTTAATGTTATCAATTTCCACTTATAAAAGGGGCACTCCTATACTAAATTCCCCTAAAACCCCACTAATTTCAAGACAAACTCTAGAAAACCCTCTCCAAAAAATCCCTATCTAAATTTAAGAGGTTCTGGTCGTTTCAAAACACCATCCCCCAAAGGCTTGACCCCCTTTGTAAAGTAGGTAATCCAAGAAATGGGGTATAAATTTCTTATCACTCCATCCTCATTTCTATTTCATTATGTAAACTTATTCTTCATGAAATACAATTAAAACATATTAAAATGATAAAATAAGTATACTTTTTATAATTTTATGTTATTATAATTATGTTACAAACATTAACTACCCTTCCCTTTTCCTTTTGTAAAAATGACACTATCATTTGTGTGTTGTGTGGACCACCACCTCCATGAAGTAATGTGTTCATTTTTCATCACGAGTATAAAATTATGTTCCTAAATAGGGAATATAATATATAAGTTTTTTAATTATGAAAAAATTTATATTCTTAAATAATAAACCATATTACTCTTTTTTCCTTAATTTATGGAAAATAAAATCATCATCCATGTGTAAGTGTGGACTCCCACATCCATGGAATGATCAATTCCCATTTTTCTTTTCATCAACTCCTTATATGGTGGGTCATGAGATTTTTTATAAGATATTAATATTATTTTTATCAAATTATTAATCTTCTATTTTGCTTAATTGGACAACCTTTAAACAATATGAGAAATAAACGACCATTCTAAATTCAACCATTCAAAAGAGTATACTAAGAGAGAAAACAATGATCTCCTCATAGTATGAAATAAATTAATATAGGTAATATTATTTATATATTTATTTACTATTAAAATACATCACACTGAAAAAACTAAATAATCATATTATTATTTTGTTATAATGATATTATAGTAAAATCACTTCATAATTATCCATTAATTATGGTGTGTTCTTAATTAGGTTGGCTTAACCACCTACTTAAAAATAAAATAAATTTATATCATGGATGAATATGGGAATTTAATTGATGGTAGTATATGATATAAATGACTAAATAATATTTTTTTTGTTCTATAATTGTAATATAAAAATTTAAATCATTATTTCAAAAAGCATCATTCATTCCCTAAGAAACATCAAAATATACCCATCAACAAATTCATATTTAATGATCATAATGAAAAAAACATGGAATGAAATTATTGAATTATGAATAATTATAAAACATAATTTCTAGTACATTTTTATATTTGTAAAAAATGATTTTGTAGAAGAATGAAGAATAAAATCACCATTATAACATAGTTCAAAATGATCAAGATTACTCACACCTGATATCAAAACTAGAAAATAACATACTTATATAGATATATATAATAATTATAAATTATGTTTTTAAAAGTTTATATATATGAAAACAGTTATAAAATGGGATATTAATGTAGTTTATTTTTTATAAATAAGGGTTTATAACCTTTCGACTAAGCAGGAATTGAAGTAAGGGTTTCTTTGTCTTAAAATTTAATTTCTTTAAACTAATTTCTTAATGTGCACCATGATACCTTTAATTTAGTTTGATTAATATGTAATGAGTGTATTTCATCATATTCATGATTTTTAAAGATATATAACATTCACATTATTGAAATTTCATTCAACTCAAAAGATACCAAAGTTTAAATGGGTTTTGATCAAAATGTTAATCAAATTATAAGGGTCTCGATTTCCCATCTTATTTTAAAATAATTTTTTTAAAGGTAATCCATTTGGGGGATTTTATTATTTATAAAAAAACTCATTATTTTATTTTTATATTCATGTAGTTTTACATTTCCCCTCAAAATTTCATTTCCCTTTGACTCATATTTTACCCAAAGTGTTTATTATAAGTGAAACTGACATTATCTATTCTTCCTGATTGAGAACTTCCCAGTTTCCATATCTGTATTCATTGAATTATTTTCCAAGTTTCCATATATATATATATATATAATTTATTAAGTTCATTTTTCTACTACTTGAAATTATTTTAAATGTTTAAAATATATTATTAACATTACTGGTATGGGTTATTCTCATCAAAGTGGGAAAAAGCTTCTCTTTTTAATGTTTATATATGAACACATCATTCTATTGAATTTGTCATTTTATATGCAGATTTATCTAAAAAATTTAATTGTTTATAAAAAAAATTAGTTTCATTCAATATATAAAAAATATATCTTTTAAAATTACTTCAAAATATCAAGGATATTTATTATTTATAAAGTGATTCTTCCAAAACTTCTAAAAATTATTTTTTCTATTAAGTCATTGTCCTTTTACATATATTATGTTTGATCAAATTTTTTTTTAAATGTAACCATCCATATTTTTCTCGATATAGTTTATTTAATGTTTATATCTTTTTGAGATATTATCTATCACAACCTTTACCTTTCTAGTTCATTTTTTGTGTATAATTTTAATTTTTCTTCTAATGAATTACTTTGTGAATACCCTATTTTTTATTCCATTGATTGAAACGTTTTCACCATGATATCACTCATCGATTTTTTATAAAAAAAAATCCTTAGTGTTATAATATTTATTTATACATTGTAAATAACATATTTCTTATTATCATGATTGAATGGTATTAACTGGAAAGTCAATTGAAGTTATAGAATATATAACACCCTAATATTTTATGGTATTTTTCTTCTTAAATAATTTTAATTCATTCGATAGATTACATTTCACAAAAAATTATTTCATATAGTATAAGTTATATAAAATTGTATTGAGAACACAAAATAAACATTATAAATGAAGAATAAATTAAATAAGAGGCTTTTTCTAAAAAATAAAGAACATATACCAATGAAATAGTAACTTAACCGTTGGAATAGTAATACGACCCTTAAGAATAGTAATTCAACCAATAGAATATAAACCTTACCAATGTAAGTATAAAGAAAAAAAATTCATCTTATAAATGGTAATATGACATAATTATATCATTGTCTATGTAAATAACGTTTTTAGAAATTATTAATTACATATTGATATTTTCATAAAACATAAATGTTTTTGTTCAATTTTATAATTAATATAATGATTTAAAAGAAAATTAATTTCATAAAATAGAATCATAAATTAATAATTTGATGACTTTTGATTATATTATTATTTTCTAAGACCTTTGTTAAGTTTTAAATGTGTTTTAAAAGAAGTTATAATTTTAAAATTGGTATTTTTTGAGTAAATGATGATTTTAATTAAAAATCGAATTTATCATATTTAGAAAATTATTTTCATAAAATAGAGTTCATTTTTTAATTATACAGATTGAAAAATGTTTAGGGTTAATTTTTTGGATTTTTCTAAAGTACTTGGATTTTTTATTAATAGTAAAATATAGTAATTTACGATATATATATATTATAAGTCAAATACACTATAAATTGAGTCATTGATTATGTTAAAAGTATTGTTTCAAACTCACATGAACCAATTATGTTATTTAGTCATAAAAATCATCACTATTTCTTGTCTTGATCCAAAATAAATAAATAATGAATAAGATATTCAAAAAACACCACTCACCTCCACTATAAATATCACCCCTCACCACCTCTTCTCCCCACACCACTAAAGCCTTGAAACTTGTCCAATTTCTGACCAATCTTCTTACCAATCCTCTCCCTCACGTTTAGGATCCCATTGTCTCAAAAAAATCTGAAATCAATTTCCTTAAGGAGGTTCTCAGTGATTTGAATTCAAGAGGTAAATCCTTTTGTATTCTATTTCAATTTCTTTTAATTTTATTATTCTTATTCCATCCATACCTATTCTATCCAAATATGAATGATGACTATAGTATCTTATATAAACTGTAATTTTATTATTATAATCAAATATTCATCATCATAACCCTTCCTCTCTACTTTTTATTCTAAAAATTAAAACATCATCCGTGAGGTTCTAATTTACCACTTTCATGGATGACATGTTTTCGTCTTCCAATTATGCCTTCAAGGCTAGTAATAAAACCATTTTTATGGTTAAAATAGACTATCATATATGTATTTCAACTTATTTAATATTTTTTAACTAGTATATATACATAATATTAATTCATTAGACAAACTAGTTTGTAATGATTAAAAAAACACCAAAATAGTCTAAACGATTATTTCTAACATTTTATCTAATGATTCAACCTAATACCATATAAATTAATGACATAGATGACCATTAAATATTATATAATTTCATTAATAACATATAATTTTAATTCTGGATAACTATTCTCATTTTATATGATTTTCTGTACATATATACAAGTAAACTGATCATGAAATCCAAGGAAACGAATGCCCCTGAATTGTAAAATTGTGTCTTATAACTCATCAAAATGGAAATAAATGAAATTAATAAAATTATAATAAATTAAATACATGTATAAAAGGTTATTAAATAAATAAATAAATAAATAATTCAATCTGATTATCTAGGACATTAAGATCAAGTATAGAACACATTTAGACATAAGCTAAGAGACATTGTATCAATTTACATTTCAATAAGACTTACATGGTATTGTGCACCTAATCATTATTATATGGTTTATATAATCAAATTTTGAGATAAATTTTCAATTTAAATTATATTTCTATTAAATATCCTTATTCTTGTGTCATAGATATGATTATTTTGTTAGTCATGTACCATTTTACATACTAAATTTATTTTGAATATTGTTTTAACTGGGGAAATATTGATAAATTTGTATCCTCTACTCAATACAGATATTAAAAAATAATATTGTTCTTGAATTAAATATACTAATGAATAAATATTTGTACTTTAAATGATTTGTGGGGATCATTATATCCTTTTGATGCATCGAATGGTCTCATGAGACAAAACAGTTGCTGACATACCCTTCATGTGTGTTTCCAAATAGAATCAAACAAGTATCTTCCCACAGACTTAAACCATCTTGATGGTATGATGGTTCATGTTCTAGATACATGACATCTAAATAATACGCATTTTCCTTATTTGGTATTCAGTTGTTACTTTCCATGAAGTTTTTATTTTGAAAAAATATATGAATGCATTATCATTTTCATTGTATTGATGACATGTGTTTTCTAGATTACTTACCTTACCATGATGTCTATTCCTTATTGTCTTTAATCCACTTATTGTTGTTTTATATAACCCTTACTAATCATTTGATCTCACCCTTTTATTTTTTCCCTTCACCTGTGATCTATGTTTAAATACCAATGTCATTTGGGGGCCACGTATGCATCTAGTTTCTTCAAGACTACAAAACAGATCGATCATTTATGTTGTGATCTCTTGTATCTATACCATTGTAATTAAACAATTACCAAATATGGCCTATTATGGTTGGGTTTGTTACATTTGGTATTAGAGTAATTTTAGTAGAAACCTTTGGAACTAGATTTATAAGACATTGTTAAGATAACCTAACCCTAAAATAGTCTTTTAGGATAAGCACAAAATGAATTCCTAAAATTTTGGTGAAGTGGATATTATTTGTGTTTTCCTATCAATAAATTTGTGTCTGGATACAACAATTGCAAGTGGTTTTGGAATAGATATACCTAAGGGTAACAACTTTGACAAGTTGTCCCAAGCCTGACTCAGGGTAACCTGGAAAACGACAATGATCCTAACTGTGCACCTAGTTTGACACTCCTGGGGAATATGCTTAGGATAATTCAAATTTTCTTTACAAACCATTATGAAGGATTTAAAAGTAAATATGTCCCCAATTAAACCATTTTATGATTACAAGATTATCTATGCATAAATTTACAATTTAGGTTAAGTGTTTTTTTAGCTAAAAAATTTGCATCATGATTCATAGCCTAATTTAGTGTATGCAATTTTTTAGAAATTATGCCTAATGGAAGGAAACAAATCAATACCCACAGGCAATGTAAGGATTTCCCTACTAAGAAATTAAACACAGTTAGTGTTATATATAATAATATCATGACCATATTAGGACAACTTACTCTTATTATGACGAATAACTATACTACACCAATGTTAGATCATTTCAAGTAGCGTAATCCCTCATATTTTAGTGGGACTACTAATCCAATGGTAGCTAATCAGTGGATCAAGTTCATTGAAAAGATGTTTTTGGCATTGAGATTCCATGAAAATGAAAAGGTATTACTTGAAGTATATTATCTCAAGGGTGATGACTATCAATGGTGGTCTTTGATCAAGAATACTAAGGAGGAAGACGAAATAGTGTACATGGAGTGGCAAACTTTTAAGGAAACATTATTTGAGAAATAATTCACTCGTGAGAAACAAACATATATGAAGAGAAAATTAGTTATCCTAAAGTCAAGGGAAGAACATAGTATTATGGATTTTGAGGCTGAATTCACAATACTATCCAGGTATGGTATATATTACATATGTGATTCAGAAGACAATATTGATCATTTGTTTGAAGGTCTTAAACCAAGTCTCTGAAGGTCACTATCTTCAAAAACATTTTCATCATATGATGAAATAGTATTAAGTTCCATAAAAATGGAGAATAAAATTTCTCGATCATATATATTAAAAGGAAATAAAGATAAGAATAGTACTTCTGATAATCATGGAAAATGTGATGCATCAAAGAAGAAAATGGGAATAAAGCAATTTCCATTATGTAAAAATTATTGAATGAATCGTCTTGGGAAATGCTTGAAAAGAATGGGAGATTTCTAGAAGTGTGTAGAAAATGTAAATTTATCTAATAACTACAAGGGGAATAAACAAATTAATGATGTTGAGTGATTCAACAGTAATAAAAAGGGGCATTAATCAAATCAGTGTTTCAAATGTTTGTAACACCCCGAGATTTTATGAAAAATATTCTTTTTAATTTTATTGATGTCTTGTGTTGTACGCTACAAAAAAGGATTCATTCACAACACAAAACCCTAACTTTCCTGCATTACATGCAATCGCGACCTTCCTCGATAGCGTGTGTTGTACGCAATACCGTGTTTCACTAAATAACGATATGCTATTAAAATATTATTAAAATTAGCTGTTATTAATATTAATCACCACTTTTTGAAATTTTGTAAATTTCATCTTTCAAAATGGAATTCATTTTTGGATTCGGAATATCGAAATTAGCCTAGGGTGAAATTTTGGTATTTTTCTGAAAACATTCAATTTCTGATGAATAGTGAAAACACTAGGTTACTATTTAAAAACCGACTTCTCATTTAAATAATTATTTATTTTATTTAAATTTATTTTAGGTAAAAATTGATACATAATACCTATATAATTTCAATGTAATTCATTGGAGTAATTTTATAATAATTTTAGATATATAAAAATTTTATTGAACTTTTCACCGTCTTTTACCCACCTCCTAGGAGAATTTGAAAATTTACATAAATCTTAATTTTAACGCTTCTGTGAGTGGAATTTAAAAAATCCGAGAGATACGGTTGATGTTCGTAAGTAAAATGTGGTTCAATGAGATGAAAATAATTTTTGGTGAATAGTAACTTTTTACTTTTATTTACCACGGTTAAAAGTAAATAGGGTAATTAAGAGTAAAAATGATATTATTATTACCCTAAAATATGTTCTAATTCTATTGGATAAGTGTAATTCGACCAAAAACAACCTTAGGAATAAAATATGATCATTTAGTCCCACTTGGATTAGATTAGGACATTTATTATTAATTTATTTAAAGAAGGGTTAAAATAGGTAAAATCAAAGTTTAATAAGTAAATAATTTTTAATATAGGGTTATACATGGGATATATTCTAATATAAATATTAATTAGAAAGATAAAAATATTTCCTACATAATGGTATTTTATTTGTAATTTTTAAACATTAAATAATTTAATTTATTTATGACACAAAGATGATGCAGTAATTATCTTATTAATAAAATATTGACATAATTGATGTTATAAATACCCAAATAAATATAATTTGAGACTTTTTATGAATTCCACTAATTTTCTAGGTTAATATGACATGTTATTATTGATTTAATTAACTATTTTCGAACATATTCTTTTATTATTTTCAAAAAAATCAATTACTAAATAGTGTCAAAATTGACATAAAATAGTTTTTAAAACAAATATTATATTATTAATTGATATTTTATTCCTAAAAATATAAGTTTCGTCCACATGACTTAGATAAGGTTATATATATTAATAATAAACAACTTGGGGTTCTTTTGGCTTTTTATAGTAAGTTTATTAACCTTATAGTGTAAGAAAACAAGAAGACACGGTAAAAGAAAAATTATTTAACTTAAAGTTAAATCTAAATGATAAGGTTAAAATATAAACTTAAACTTGTCTAAATTATATTGGATGATATTATTTCGACCCATCCCCATCGTAGCTTCGAAATAACTCAATTTGGAGCTATTAAAAACCGAATATGACTTTATATTAAAATAATATTTTTAGTTTTTCCTAAGGTGCCCCTCTCCTCCCTTATAAAAGGGAACCTCATCCCTCTCTTCCTCACACCATTTTGAGCCTTGAAGCTCGGCCAACCCCTGAAAAATTCTCTTCTCCACTTCCCTAGAAACATCCTAGAAGTCCTTGTCTTTTTAAAGGACCAATTTTAGTGCCCTAAAAGGAGGTCTCAAAGAGGCGCTTCAAAGAAGAGGTAATGTCTGTTACCGATTCTTTCAACTTTATTTCTTCTTCCACTTATTCTTCTTTAGTTGTTTCATTATGAAGTAATAACATCAGTATAACTCATATACTGATATGTTATTATAAGTATGAAACAACCCTATTTCACCATCTATCCATCCTACAGAAAACGAAATCACCACGCATGCGTACGTACGGAATACCGTCTCCACACCGTGGTGAAATCTGTTTTTCCACCAACACCTTACATGGATGGGTATAATGGTGTAAAGAATAACTATATATGGTTATTATAAAAGCATACTGATTCTGATATATTATACCATCCAGTACAATTCTATTCAATAATCATGGGAACGATATCATCGCTCGTGCGTACGTACGGAATACCGTCTCCACGACGCGATGAGATTCATTCTCAATGATTAACCATTCATAAATGATTATAAAGTATATATAACAAGTAATCATGAAATATACTAAATAATAATTCTACTATATTTATGTATATATATATGTATGTCATCTATTTAGTTTCATTCAATTCAATAAGGAAACGAAAACAGCGTTCATGCGTACGTACGGCCTACTGTCTCCATGAACAGTGTATTTCATTCCTTTTGTTGATATATAATATATATATGTATATGATGAATATATATTATATATAAATCATGTTTTACATTCTGGAATTATGTAAATCAGCATATAAGTATTAATATCGACAACGACAAGTCGAAACACATACGATAAATGAAATGTTTTTACCCAAAACGCTGCTTTAACATGGAATTTACAAAAGAACGGGTAATATAAAGTCATAAGTGAAACATATATGATATCATAACAATGAATATGATTCTGTAATAAGTAAATAAAATTATTTAAATCATTATACATGAGGTTCGGATACATACGAAGCATATCGGAACTAAGGTAAGGGATAATTTTGCAAATCTCATTTTTATTTGAGATTTGCTTATTCGTAAGTATTTACTGGGGTTATTTCTATCATCCATGTACATGTTTTCTAAAAATGGTTTCATGTATTTCTAATGTCCTTTTTACCCATTTTTTAATTTTACTACATTGTATGTATGGAATCTTTCTTTTACGAGGTACTTTTTGACTTTTCTGACAAAAGTACGAAAAGAATGTTATTTTTAACTTATACGACATGAAAGGATTTTTACGGTTTTATAAAGCCTTATTTTCATGAAGCTTCCTCCAAAATATTTCATGACTATTTTCAACAAAATCATTTTCTTTTAAAATTTCATGACATTTTGCGAAAAGAAAATCATTTTGAAGAATAAAGGATATTTTCCTCAAGAATTCATTTCAAGTGGTTTATCAAAACCATTTTTCATCTAAGATGACATTATTTCATATGTGTATATTTCATGTATAATGTCTCTATGATTTACATGGTTTCACTTCTCTTATTATGAAATTATATCCATTTCTCTTATATGGATTATGTGATGATGGGATGATGTTTATGAAACCCATTTTATGTATTGGGTTTTTATGAATGATGTATGTTTATTTTGTGGCACAGGTAAGAATAATTTCATTATGAGATGGGTGGGACCTATATCTCCCTCAAATGCAATGGGTAAAGATTTATATCTCATGAGATAGACATGACTGGAATGGTAAGTTAATTCGTTTCAGTGTTACAGGACTGAAACAAGGAGTGAACTCGATTCAGAAAGGGACTTTGTCCACTAAGATGGTATTGGAAGCAATGCCTTGGCTACTATGGAAATCATAACATGTGATTAATGGTTGCCACAGTTACATGTTTTATTCCCATGATATTTTATCATGATTGATATTCCCTTATGATATATTCCTTACGTACTTCCATGATTCATGTCTTTGCTCAAGATTTTGATGTTTAGATTTTATGTTCAAGTTTTTGCATTCAAATGTTTATAGATTGTTTTATGTTCTCTATGTTTACCCTTACTAGGCATTTGAGCTCACCCCTTTTATGTTTTCTTTTCCCCATGATATAATGAAAGGTTTTAGGTAAGAAAAAAAAGGGGACGATCTTTATGGGAGATGTTGAAGATATTTCACCACGATTAGAAGATTATATTCCGAGTTTCCAAAGACACTAAACTATTACGGTCCTTGTGTGTCTGTTTTTGTTATGTACTAAGTATTCAGTAAAAGTAATGTAATTTCCATGTACGTCAAGCTTCAGGTCTCTACAGTTGGTATCTGAGGAATGGTTTAGTCAACCTTTGGAAACTAGGATGCGAGAACTTTAGTGAGATCCCTAGAGATATTTCTAAGGTGTGTCTAGGGATGTCCCTAAGGTTAAGTATAAGTATAGGTTATATTCCTAGAATTACAGTAACAATCTCAGAATTAAACCTAAGATGTTAGATACTGAAGGTACTCCCCATTTATTATGTTGTTTTCCCTAGCATGATTTTTTCCTCTCACACTATTCTTTTTGGGTTTTAGACGATGGCTAGAACCTGAAGGAACCGTGTTGATCAATGCAATGGAAAATGCAATGATTTTCCTCATGAACAAACAAATGTTATGGGAGATGGAGTGAAAAATATTATTTCTATACTTACACAATCTATGAATCATTCTGGACTTCCAAATGAGCAGAGAAGGGAACAATATTCTATTGATTCCTTCCTGAGGCAACTTCCACCTTCTTTAAGTGGGTCTTCTGATCCACTTGTTGCTGAACAATGGATCAGTACCACTGAAAAGATATTTTCAGTTCTTCAATGTTCTGAACATTATAAAGTTATCTTAGCAGTATATCGTTTGGAAGGTGAAGCTGATCAATGGTGGAATCTTATCAAGAATACGAGGCCAAGAGATGAAATTGAGTCCATGGAATGGGACGAGTTCAAGAACTTATTTTTCAATAAGTACTTCCCTCGTATTCTTCAAACAAAGATGGAGAAGGAGTTTCTTGAACTAAAGCAAAAGGAGGATGAATCTGTTGGTATATACGAAGTGAATTTTACAAGGCTTGCAAGGTATGCATCTGGCTTTATCATCCAACCTGAAAGTAAAGTTGATCGATTCTTCAGTGGCTTAAAGCCAAATCTTCGTAGGGAATTAGCTATAAGAGACTTCAGTATCTACGAAGAAATTGTGTGTTGTGCTATCAAGGTAGAACTGGAAGTTGGTGTAACATATCCATCTCATGGTTTTGACAAGAAACGAAAGATGGAGTTCAAGGAGAAATCTCAGAACAATGGTGAAAAGAAGATGATTGTTTCTTTATGCACAAAGTGTGGAAAGAATCATGGTGGAGATTGCCTAAAAGGGACTAGAAAATGTTTTAAGTGTGGAAAATAAGGTCATCGAGAAGTTGATTGTCGATGTAATGGGAAAAAGCTTGCTAATGATGTGAATAGAGAAAAGACTACAGAGAACTCTCCACCAACACTTCAATGCTTCAAGTGCAAGGAAATGGGGCATTATGCTAATAAATTCCCTAATCCAGGGGTTAGTGATGATCGACATGAGCAACCACTTAAGGAATAGGACAAAGGGAAGTCACATGCGATCACTATTTGTGCTGTTGAATATGACAACGATGTGGTGGAATGAATAAGTGTTTATGTAATGGGATTCCAAAATAATGTTGTATATAGTATCGTGGAATATTGGAATATTTATGTATTGGTCTATTGTGGTACCGATAACCATGGAAAGTGATTGATAAAAATATGATATGCGCATAATGAAGGGATAAGGAGAAAATGAAATGTTTGACAGTATTCATGGGCTCATGACGGATATAACGAAACAGTTATATCATGGTTTGAGGTTTTGGTATGTGAAAAGAGTTAACTTTTGACAGCACTCATGTTTTCACTAAGATTCAATGGGTATTCATTTTTCAAGAGAATACATGATTAAGGCCTTCGAATGTTTGGAATGTGACCAACAAGACATATCTCATGATATATGGGGATCAATGATGGTATTAACATACTTCTTATATGAAGTCTTTGGTAATCGTTTTAACTATAATATGAGATTGGATAGCAGTATTTTGGATAAGCCTAAAGATTGGAAAGGATTATGTTGGACATAAGTTATTATTGTTTAAGGATAGAACTTTTTTCGATGTTATTTATAGGATGTTATAGTAATGTACTTTTAGAAAAAGGACAACCTGTAGGACGAGCGACAACCCCTCACGTCGGACAAGGCTGTGGAAATTGAACCCACAACCGAAGTGCGACTGGCCTTTATTGCCTACCACTGGCCTACAGAAAGTCCCTATTTAGTAGAAACTAGTTTTATTATATTAAGCAGTATGATATATGAAGTATAAGTCCATTTTAGTAACCATATATGATTAATCTCACTATAGATTGACTTATGTATATTTAATAACTTTTTCTAACCTTTGGTTTGAGACAGATGGAATGACCCATCATTCTATCACATAATCTGCTAACACATCACGAATAACAAATTCAACATCATTTCATTAAGGGATGAAGTGTAAATTGTTCAATTCACGAACAACAGTGAAATTGTACCAAAATCATGTAAGTATTTCTTTTAATTCATCAACTTTAGGGAAATGATCTTGAAAACCAAAAATGTTGTCCTAGTGCCCTTATATCCGATGAATCAGATGGTACCCTAGATCATCACAAATTAATGGCTTTGTGATTGTTGGATTTTTCATATCCATGTTCTCTACCACTCTCCATCAGAACTTGATGGTTAGATTTTTCTTCCATATCCATATTTTCACATATGTTCTCCTACGTGAAAACCCAGTGATTAGTTAATTTGGGTAACCGTTATGTTTCATATTTTAGTTTTTAAAGATTGGTTTTGGTATTCCTTTTTACGATGTGGGTTTCTATTAAAGAAACTATCGAGTAGTAAATCATTTATAACCCCGATGAATTTTGAGGGCGAAATTAATTTTAAGGGGGATAGAATGTTACACCCCGAGATTTTATGAAAAATATTCTTTTTAATTTTATTGATGTCTTGTGTTGTACGCTACAACAAAGGAGTCTTTCACAACATGCAACCCTAACTTGGCTGCATTACACGCAATCGTGACCTTCCTCGATAGCGTGTGTTGTACGCAATACCGAGTTTCACTAAACAACGATATGCTATTAAAATATTATTAAAACTAGCCGTTATGAATAGTAATAACCACTTTTTGAAATTTTGTAAATCTCATCTTTCAAAATGGACTTCATTTTTGGATTCGGAATATCGAAATTATCCTCGAGTGAAATTTTGGTATTTTTCTGAAAACTTTCAATTTTTGATGAATAGTGAAAACACTAGGTTACTATTTAAAAACCGAATTTTTATTTAAATAATTATTTATTTTATTTAAATTTATTTTTGGTCAAAATTGATAAATAATACCTATATAAGTTCAATTCAATTCATTGGAGTAGTTTTATAATAATTTTAGATATATAAAAATTTTATTGAACTTTTCACCGTCTTTTACCCACCTCCTAGGAGAATTTTCAAATTTACATAAAACTTAATTTTACCGCTTCTGTGAGTGGAATTGCAAAAATCTGAGAGACACAGTTGATGTCAGTAAGTAAAATGTGGTTCAATGAGATGAAAATAATTTTTGGTGAATAGTAACTTTTTACTTTAATTTACCACGGTAAAAAGTAAATAGGGTAATTAAGAGTAAAAATGATATTATTATTACCCTAAAACATTTCCTAATTCTATTGTATAAGTGTAATTCGACCAAAAACAACTTTAGGAATAAAATATGACCATTTAGTCCCACTTGGATTAGATTAGGACATTTATTATTAATTTATTTAAAGAAGGGTTAAAATAGTTTAAATCAAAGTTTAATAAGTAAATAATTGTTAATATAGGGTTATACATGGGATAAATTCGACTATAAATATTCATTAGAAATATAAAAAGGTTTCTTACATAATGGTATTTTATTTGTAATTTTTAGACATTAAATAATTTAATTTATTTATGACACAAAGATGATGCAGTAATTATCTTATTAATAAAATATTGACATAATTTATGTCATAAATACCCAAATAAATGTAATTTGAGACTTTTTATGAATTACACTAATTTTCTAGGTTAATATGAAATTTATTATTGATTTAATTAACTTTTTTCTAACTAATAATTCTTTTATGATTTTCACAAAAATCAATTACTAAATAGTGTTAAAATTGACATAAAATACTTTTTAAAACAAATATTATATTAATAATTTTTATTTTATTCCTAAAAATAGAAGGTTCAGCCAAATGACTTATAAAAGGTTATATATATTAATAATAAACAACTTGGGGTTCGTTTGTCTTTTTATAGTAAGTTTCTTAACCTTATAGTGTAAGAAAACAAGAAGACACGGTAAAAGAGAAATTATTTTTCTTAAAGTTAAATCTAAATGATAAGGTTAAAATAGAAACCTAAACTTGTCTAAATTCTATTGGATGATATGATTTCGACCCATCCCCACCGCAGCTTCGAAATAACTCAATTTGGAGCTATTAAAAACCGAATATGACTTTATAATAAAATAATATTTTTATTTTTTCCAAAGGTGCCCCTCTCCTCCCTTATAAAAGGGCACATCCTCCCTCTATTCCTCACACAATTTTGAGCCGTGAAGCTCGGCCAACCCCTGAGAAATTCTCTTCTCCACTTCCCTAGAAACATCCTAGAGGTCCTGGTCTTCTTCAAAGACAAATTTTAGTGCCCTAAGAGGAGGTCTCAAAGAGGCGCTTCAAAGAAGAGGTAATGTCCGTTACCGATTCTTTCAACTTTATTTCTTCTTCCACTTCTTCTTATTTAGTTGTTTCATTATGAAGTAATAACATCAGTATAAATCATATACTGATATGTTATTATAAGTATGAAACAACCCTATTTCATCATCTATCCATCCTACGGAAAACGAAATCACCACGTGTGCGTACGTACGGAATACCGTCTCCACGCCGTGGTGAAATCTGTTTTTCCACCAACACCTTACATGGATGGGTATAATGGTGTAAATAATAACTATATATGGTTATTATAACATCATAATTATTCTGATATATTATACCATCCACTACAATTGTATTCAATAATCATGGGAACGATATCATCGCTCGTGTGTACGTATGGAATATCGTCTCCACGACGCGATGAGATTCATTCTCAATGATTAACCATTCATAAATTATTATAAAGTATATATAACAAGTAATCATAAAATATATGAAATAATAATTATACTATATTTATGTATATATATATGTATGTCATTCGATTTAGTTTCATTCAATTCAATAAGGAAACGAAAACAGCGTTCATGCGTACGTACGGCCTACCGTCTCCATGAACAGTGTATTTCATTCCTTTTATCGATCTATAATATATATGTATATGATGAATATATATTATATATAAATCATGTTTTACATTCTGGAATTATGTAAATCAGGATATAAGTATTAATATCAAGAACGAAAAGTCGAAACACATACGATAAATGAAATGATTTTACCCAAAACACTGCTTTAACATGGAATTTACAAAAGAACGGGTAATATAAAGTCATAAGTGAAACATATATGATATCATAACAATGAATATGATTCTATAATAAGTCAATAACATTATTTAAATAATTATACAGGAGGTTCGGATACCTATGAAGCATATCAGATCTAAGGTAAGGGATAATTTTTCAAATCTCATTTTTATCCGAGATTTGCTTATTCGTAAGTATTTACTGCCGTTTTTTCTATCATCCATTTCCATGATTTCTGAAAATGGTTTCATGTATTTATAATGTCCTTTTTACCCATTTTTGACTTTTACTACATGGTATTTATGTAATCTTTCTTTTACGAGGTACTTTTTGACTTTTCTAACAAAAGTACGAAAAGAATGTTATTTTTAACTTATACGGCATGAAAGGATTTTTACGGTTTTATAAAGACTTATTTTCATCAAGCTTCCTCCAAAAGATTTCATGAATATTTTCAACAAAATCCTTTTCTTTTAAAATTTCATGAGTTTTTGCGAAAAGAAAATCATTTTGAAGAATAAAGGATATTTTCCTCAAGAATTCATTTCAAGTGTTTTATCAAAACCATTTTTCATCTAAGAAGACATTATTTCATATGTGTATGTTTCAAGTATAATTTATCTATAATTTTCATGGTTTTACTTCTCTTATTATGAAATGATATCCATTTATTTTATATGGATTATGTGATGATGGTATGATGTTTATGAAACCCATTTTATTTATTGGGTTTTTATGAATGATGTATGTTTATTTTGTGGCACAAGTAAGAATGATTTCATTATGAGATGGGTGGGACCTATATCTCCCTCCAATTCATTGTGTAAAGATTTATATCTCATGAGATAGACATGAATGGAATGGTATGTTAATCTGGTTCAGTGTTACAGGACTGAAACGAGGAGTGAACTCGATTCAGAAAGGGACTTTGTCCACTAAGATGGTCTTGGCAGCAATGCCTTGGCTACTATGGAAATCATAACATGTGCTTAATGGTTGCCACAATTACATGTTTTATTCCCATTCTATTTGATCATGATTGATGTTCCCTTATGATATATGCCTTACGTACTTCCAAGATTCATGTCTTTGCTCAAGATTTTGATGTTTAGATTTTATGTTCATGTTTTTGCATTCAAATGTTTATGGATTGTTTTATGTTCTCTATGTTTAACCTTACTGGGCATTTGAGCTCACCCCTTTTATCTTTTCTTTTCCCCGGGATATAAAGAAAGGTTTTAGGTAAGAAAAAAAAGGGGAAGATCTTTATGGGAGATGTTGAAGATATTTCACCACGATTACAGATTATATTCCGAGTTTCCAAAGACACTAAACTATTACGGTCCTTGTGTCTCTGTTTTTGTTATGTACTAAGTATTCCACAAAAGTAATTTAATGTCCATGTACGTCAAGCTTCGGGTCTCTACAGTTGGTATCAGAGGAAAGGTTTAGTCAACCTTTGGAAACTAGGATGCGATAACTTTAGTGAGATCCCTAGAAATATTTCTAAGGTATGTCTAGGGATGTCCCTAAGGTTAAGTATAAGTATAGGTTATAGTCCTAGAATTGCGGTAACAATCTTAGAATTAAACCTAAGATGTTAGATATTGAAGGTACTCCCCCTTTATTATGTTGTTTTCCCTGGCATGATATTTTCCTCTCACACTATTCTTTTTGGGTTTTAGACGATGGATGGAACGTGAAAGAACCATGTTGATCAATGAAATGGACAATGCAATGATTGTCCTCATGAATAAACAAATGTAATGGGAGATGGATTGAAAAATCTTATTTCTATACTTACACAAGAGATAAATCATTCTGGACTTCCAAATGAGCAGAGAAGGGAACAATATTCTATTGAGTCCTTAATGAGGCAACGTCCACCTTCTTTCAGTGGGTCTTCCGATCCACTTGTTTCTAAACAATGGATCAGTACCAATGAAAAGATTTTTTCAGTTCTTCAATGTTCTGAACATGATAAAGTCATCTTAGCAGTATATCATTTGGAAGGTGAAGCTGATCAATGGTGGAATCTTATCAAGAATACGAGGCCAAGAGATGAAATTGAGTCCATGGAATGGGACGAGTTCAATAACTTATTTTTCAATAAGTACTTCCCTCATATTCTTCGAACAAATATGGAGAAGGAGTTTCTTGAACTAAAGAAAAAGGATGATGAATCTGTTGGTATATACGAAGCGAATTTTAAAAGGATTGCAAGGTATGCATCTGGCTTTATCATCCAACCTAAAAGTAAAGTTGATCAATTATTCAGTGGCTTAAAACCAAATCTTCGTAGGGAATTAGATATAAGAAACTTCAGTAGTTATGAATAAATTGTGCATTGTGCTATCAAGGTAGAACTGTAAGTTGGTGTAACATATCCATCTCATGGTTTTGACAAGAAACGAAAGATGGAGTTCAAGGAGAAATATCAGAACAATGGTGAAAATAATATGAATGTTTATTTATGCTTAAAGTTTGGAAAGAACCATGGTGGAGATTGCCAAAAAGGTACTAGAAAATGTTTTAAGTGTGGAAGAGAAGGTCATCGAGTAGTTTATTGTCAAAGTAATGGGAAAATGGTTGGTAATGATGTGAATAGAGAAAAGACTACAGAGAACTCTCCACCAACACTTCAATGCTTCAAGTGCAAGGAAATGGGGAATTATGCTAATAAATGCCCTAATCCAAGGGTTAGTGATGATCAACATGAGCAACCACTTAAGGAAAAGGACAAAGGGAAGTCACATGCGATCACTATTGGCGATGTTGAATATGAAAACGATGTGGTGGAATGAATAACTGTTTATCTAATGGGGTTCCAAAATAATGTTGTATATAGTATCGTGGAATATTGGAATATTTATGTATTGGTCTATTGTGGTACCGGTAACCATGGAAAGTGATTGAGAAAAATATGATATGCGCATAATGAAGGGATAAGGAGAAAATGAAATGTTTGACAGTATTCATGAGCTCATGACTGATATAATGAAATAGTTATATCATGGTTTGAGGTTTTGGTATGTGAAAAGAGTTAACTTCTGACAGCAATCATGTTTTCACTAAGATTCAATGTGTATTCATTTTTCAAGAGAATGCATGATTAAGGCCTTCAAATGTTTGGAATGTGACCAACAAGACATATCTCATGATATATGGTGATCAACGATGGTATTAACATGCTTTTTGTATGAACTCTTTGGTAATCGTTTTCACTATAATATGAGATTGGACAGCAGTATTTTGGATAAGCCTAAAGATTGGAAAGGATTATGTTGGACCTAAGTTAGTATTGTTTAAGGATAGAAATTTTTTCGATATTATTGATGGGATGTTATAGTAATGTAGTTTTAGAAAAAGGACAACCTGCAGGATGAGCGACAACCCATCGCGTCGGACAAGGCTGTGGGAATCGAACCCACAACCGAAGTGTGACTGGCCTTTATCGCCTAACACTGGCCTAGAGGAAGTCCATGTTTTGTAAGAACTAGTTTTATTATAATAAGCAGTATGATAAATGAAGTATAAGTCCATTTTAGGAACCATATATGATTAATCTCACTATAGATCGACTTATGTATATTTAATAACTTTTGCTAACCTTTTGTTCGAGACAGATGGAATGACCCATCATTCTATCACATAATCTACTAACACATCACGAATAAAAAATTCAACATCATTTCTTTAAGGGATGAAGTGGAAATTGTTCAATTCATGAACAATAGTGAAATTGTACCAAAATCATGTAAGTATTTCTTTTAATTCATCAACTTTAGGGAAACGATCTTGAAAACCAAAAATGTTGTCCTAGTGTCCTTATATCCGATGAATCAGATGGTACCCTAGATCATCACAAATTTATGGATTTTTGATTGTTGGCTTTTTCATATCCATGTTCTATACCACTCTCCATCAGAACTTGATGGTTAGATTTTTCTTCCATATCCATATTTTCACATATGTTCTCCTACATGAAAACCCAGTGATTAGTTAATTTGGGTAACCGTTATGTTTCATAATTTAGTTTTTAAAGATTGGTTTTGGTATTCCTTTTTACGACGTGGGTTTATATTAAAGAAACATTCGAGTAGTAAACCATTTATAACCCCAAAGAATTTTGAGGGGGAAATTCATTTTAAGGGGGGTAGAATGTAACCGCCCGAGATTTTATGATAAATATTCTTTTTAATTTTATTTATGTCTTGTGTTGTACGCTACAACAAAGGATTATTTCACAACATGCAACCCTAACTTGGTTGTATTACACGCAATCACGACCTTCCTCGATAGCGTGTGTTGTACACAATACCGAGTTTCACTAAACAATGATATGTTATTAATATATTATTAAAACTAGCAATTATGAATAGTAATAACCGCTTTTTGAAATTTTGTACATTTAATCTTTCAAAATGGACTTCATTTTTTGATTTGGAATATCGAAATTAGCCTAGGGTGAACTTTTGGTATTTTTCTGAAAACTTTCAAGTTTTGATGAATAGTGAAAACACTAGGATACTATTTAAAAACCGAATTTTTATTTAAATAATTTTTTATTTTATTTAAATTTATTTTGGGTAAAAATTGATACATAATACCTATATAAGTTCAATGTAATTCATTGGAGTAATTTTATAATAATTTTAGATATATAAAAATTTTATTGAATTTTTCACCGTCTTTTACCCACCTCCTAGGAGAATTTGAAAATTTACATAAAACATAATTTTACTGCTTTTGTGAGTGGAATTTCAAAAATCCGAGAGACACAGTTGATTTCGTTAAGTAAAATGTGGTTCAATGAGATGAAAACAATTTTTGGTGAATAGTAACTTTTTTACTTTTATTTACCATAGTTAAAAGTAAATATGGTAATTTGTAACGCCCCGACCCCAGTTGCCCAGAGTCGGTGCATTATTACATAACATTGGCATGATCACAAGAAAGATCAAATCCCGAAAGACCGATTGGTTTAGTAGCCTTGGAAACACTAGATATATTCATAAGTTTTACATTACATCATAAAATGAAAAAATACTACAACAACATAATGTTTCCACAATCCACACTATTAACCCCTCATAAAATCCCTGCAGGTCATTAATAACTTACTTCTTCACATCCTGGGAAAAATAAAACATAGAAAAGGGGTGAGCTCAAATGCCCAGTAAGGATAACAATATAGCGGAAACTTTCATAAATAAGAATAAACATTTAAGGCAATGTATAACTAAAACAAAAGCCTTTTAAATATGAACTTTCAACATGGTATGGCATAAATAAAATGAAATAATGCCATTTACTTATTCACATGGATATTCTACTAATCGAATAATCACATGCAAAAATCAATAACCACTTTCATAATGTTGGAATGCATAATGCCAGACTATCATAACCACATAGCCAAGGCCTCGTGCCAAGACTACAAATAAGATTTTGTCAAGGCCTTGTGCCAAGACACTAGTTTGTCTCATGAGACCTACCGATGCATCGAGGAGCTATAGCGGGCTCCACCCGTCACTTATTAAGTCCAATGCATTCCCATATGAAAAGGTTTAAACATAACATAAACATTCGTATTAAAACTAGCATACGAAATGTCAATACTTTCACAATAAACTATGAATGGTATAAAAATAGCACATCCACAGTCAAACATATCACAAAACCTTCAATACAATATAGAAGTTTTGTATCATAATAAATCAACTTCAAATAATCTTAAAATCCATCAAAGGATGTTGACATAGATGAAATCAAAATTCTTTTTAAAGAAATATCTCCTTTTATTTTGAAATCATTTAAGATCCATATAAAATAAAACATTTTCTTTGAAAATATTCTTATAAGCTTGTAAGGAAAGCTTTGAAGATTTTATAACGGCGTAAAATAACCGCACCCGCCGTATAAGTTAAAAAAACATTCTTACCTCAATTCTGTCGAAAAGGTTAAAAAGGACCTTGTTTTGAAAACGACGGAAAGATTCCTTTATAAACCTCTTATACAAAGTCAAACAAGGGTATAAATGACTTTAACCCATATTCTTGTAAATAGTAAAAATGTTTTGAAATACATTTCGAAGAAACATGGATGTGGATGATAACGAGATCCCAGTAGATTATTACGTATAAACAACCTCGGATAATGAAGAGATTGTGAAATAACCCTTACCTTGTACTTTTCCTTGGTTGGGGTAGGTTAACCTCCTGTATAATGGTGAAATAATTGTTATTAAATTATACAAGAATCATATATATTAATATGATATCATATATGATCTTTTAACATTGATTTATTAATAATATCTTAGAATTATCATCGTTTCGGGTGTTAACTTACTCATTTTCTTTTATGTGTTTTGTTACATAAGCCATGTTTGTTGTATCTTATTCATATCCAGAATGATATCAAGTCCTTAAACATCATTTTTAAATCATAAAATGATAATTATACTTGAATGGATACGATGGAGAATGAATCTCATCGCGTTCGTGGAGACGGTAGTCCGTACGTACGCACGAGCGACAATATCATTCTTTTGATATTAAAATAATATATAAATGAATGGTATATCATATATACAGAATCATTAACATGTTATATTTATTATTTACATGAGTTACACATCATTATTATACCCATCCAAATAATATTATATTGAATAACAATTACACCACGACGTGGAGACGGTAAGCCGTACGTACGCACGTATGGTGACATGTTATTCAAAGGGTGGATAGAATACTGAATATGGTTGTACCATACTTATAATAACATCACAGTATATGTGAGATACTGGAGTTATTATTTTAGAATGGTAAGAACAAAGGAAGAAGAAGTGGAAGAAGAAATGAACTTAGAAAAGGGTGGTGAAATCATTACCTCTTCTTCGGGTTCTTCCTTTTGATTTGATCAAAAGGGCTCCTTAGGTTGGCTTTCTGATCAAACTAAGGCCTCTAGGTTGTAGTGAGGGATGTTGGGAGAGTATTTGGGCAGAGTTTGGCCGAACCAAAAGGCTTTTAAGGTGTGAAGAAAAGAGAAGGAGGAGTGCCCTTTTATAAGAGGGGTGAGGGGCACCTTTGGAAAAGCTAGAAATATTAATTTATAATAAATTCATATTCGGTTTCTAATGGCTCCAAAGTTGATTATTCAAAGGTTAAGGTGGGGATAGGTCGAAAACCACTCAACCAATAGAATTTAGACAGGTTTGGGTACTTATATTAACCTTATCTTTAAGTATTAACTCTAAGTTAATTAGTTTCACTTTTACAATGTCTCTTTGTATTTTTATATAATATGGTTAATAAACTTACTATATACATCCAAGAGACCACCAAGTGGTCCATTAATGATTAAACTATCATGATATAAGTCTCTTGGCCGAACCTTAGATTTTTAAGAATTTAATATCAATTAATAATATAATATTTGTTTTAAGAATTCTTTTATGTCAATTTTCACACTATTCATTAGTTGATTTTTTTGAAACTCATAACAGATTTATTACTTCGAAAAAAGTCAATTAAATCAATCCTAATATATCATATTATCCTAGAAAATTAGTTTAATTCATTAAAAGTTTCATATTATATTTATTTGGGTATTTATAATATCACTTATTTTAATATTTCACTATTATAGTAATTACTGCATCATCATTGTGTCATAAATAAAATAAATTATTTAATGTCTAAAAATTATAAGTAAAATATCATTATGTAGGAAATCTCTTTAGCTTTCTAATGAATATTTATAATCGAAAATCAAACATGTATAACCCTATGTAAAAATTGTTCTTCTAAAAGATGTAAGCTTATGCCATTTTTATTTTTATTTTAACTTTATTAATATAAAGTGTCCCTACCACATACAAGTGGCTCCAAGGGGTCCCCAAATTGACCCAAGGATGCCCATGGTCGGGTATGTGTCCACCAATAAGGTTAGGACACGTTTTAGGGTAATTTTGTATTATTATAATATTATTTTTTAACCCTTATTTACCGGATTTACCCTTTAACCATGGTAAATAAAATATTTACCACAGTAATTATTCAAAATGTCTAAAAATAAAAGTTACCTATTTACATAATTTGGACATCCTGATTCCAAATATGGAATCCATTTTCCCAAATTCAAAACACAGAAGTGTCAGAAATTAATTTAAAATTAATTCCCGCTGTTAAAACAAAAAGCGTGTTTTTAAGAGATAATAACTATCAAAAGATTGACACTTGTTTATGTTCGGTTTAATTGTAAAATTATGTCCAATGACCAAAATTATATTAAATGGTAAAAATATATTCTAAATATACTTTAAAACCACTCAAATTCATAATTTATCACTAGTAATTAATTTGATTAAAAAAGTTGTTTTTAATTAAAATTTAGTAATTTTCACTATTCATCAAAATATGAAAGTTATCCGAAATGTACCAAAATTTCACCCTAGGCTAAATTCGATATTCCGAATCCAAAAATGAAGACCATTTTAAAATATAAAATATATATAATTTCAAAAATTAGTTATTACTATTCATAACGGCTAGTTTAATTGGTTGTTAGAACTCGGTGTTGCGTACAACACACGCTATCACATTATTCAAAGAGAAGCGTACCGTAGAAGCTTGGGATGTTTCATTTTGAATTTTTGATGTCCCAATTTAGTCAATATAGTATTTAAAAATGGTTCACTATTAAAAGTTGATAAAAGTGCAATACTGAAAATGAATTTGTTCTTACATTATGTCTAAGAAACTCATAATATGGATTCTAAAATTATAAGGATTATATAAAGTTTAAAATTTAGTTAATACTATTCATAACCTCTTTTGAATGGCTTGTTTGGTAAGTAATGGTGCGCTTGAACTTGGTGTTGCGTGTAGTGCAAGTTATTGTATTATTTTAAAGAAATAACACACTATGAAATCTTGGGGTGTTACATTCTCCCCTCCTTCAATAAATTGCGTCCTCGCAATTTGAAATTGTTCTTCGAAAATAAAAGGTTGAAAATAAAAAAAATATCTTTGTGGGAAAACCCACATCGGAAATTGGGTTACTAAAATTTAGTCTTAATATGAGGAAAAGAGAAATGAAAGGGTCACCACCAAATTATGATCTCGATTAGGAGAACATTGGTGGCAATTAGAGACATATAATTGGAGGGAAAACGTAAATATTTATAGGTAGTGATTGAGGTCATCAATCACAAACAAGTGTAAAATTGAGGTCCTTAAACTCATCAATCTATGATGATTTGAAATACCATCGGTTCAACAAAACATAGGGTATTGGGATAACACATTTTTGACGTTTCAAAATATCTTAGTTGAAATCCCACATCGAAAAATGAATTAATGAGGCCTCTATTTAAAATAAAGAGTGGAAAGTATGAAGATTACCGAAAATAACACATACTAGGGTTCCATGTAGGAAAATATGGATATGGAGGAGAAATCTAACCATCAATTATCTGATGGAGAGTGGTAGAGAACATGGCTATGAAAAGGCCAACAATCCCAAAGCCATAAATTAGTGATGATTTAAGGTACCATCTAGGACAACATTTTTGTTCTAAGTTCCTTTTATTAATGTTGAGGAATTTATTTATGAGTTTGTCTAAGATCATAAGGAGATATACTTACTTTATAATTAGAGTTTTATCTATTAATAAATTTCTACCACAAACTCATCTTTCACTCTAAAAGATAATAGAACGTAAAAAAAATTTATACAGGGTTACAAAATAAATGAATTTATAATTCATCTACCAGATCTTTTAAAAAACTACATTATTTAATCCAGGACATCTCTTGGGCCAGTGGTAGATGATACACCCTTGTCGCCCTTCAGTTGCGGGTTCATGTCTCGCAGCCTTGCCGGACGCGACGGGTTGCCGCCCGACCTCCGGGTTGTCCTTTTATGGTAGTCCAAAATTAATATCAAACTTAGAATTTATCCAAAATACTTCTGTCCAAACTCACAGTCCAACATTTATAAGGAAGGTAAACATAATGTAGATCCTTTTTACCCTGTAATAGAATATTAATACCTTCATCATGTATTCTTTTAAAACACTGAAACATCCTGATTTACCATAATCCTTATTGATTACATTCATGCTCCCTTATTCCATATAGAATGCTGGATATACTTCATCAATCCAAAAATGTTTTAAACCCCAATAATGATGGAATATACAAATCATTAATCATTTCCAAGGTAGTCAATAATATCCAATATAATTTATCCAAAACAATCATATTATGGTTTATCTCTCACTCAACCATATATTTTCCAAAAATTTATCCTGCTATTGAGTCACTTTTCTTTGTTCCACACAATCTCAAGTCCTTAATGAAATAGTACTGCAGTACAATCCTTATATACTCCATAATTATTATAACAAGTACATTTTTGATACAACACTCAATTGACATAATCAACATAAGAACTCTAATCATTCCTCTTCATCTGTGGTAGTATCATAACTTGATTATTATCCAATAGCATCATTTGCGGCATAGTCTGATGACTGGGACATAGGTTCGCGTAGTGTCCAAACTCTTTGCAAATGAAGCATTGTACATTTGAAACCATTTTCTTACCCTTGCAGTCACGTACTTTGTGCCCTTTTCCTCCACACTTATAACAAACTCCCATTCCTTTCAGGCAAGTTCCAGGGTGTTTCTTTCCACAGTTACCACATATGGGAAAAATCTTCTTTTCCCTCTTCCCTTTATCCATCTTTCTCTCTTTCATCCTTTTCTTCTCTTGCTTCCCTTCAAAGCCATAGGACTCAGTAAAATCTTTACTTATCTTATCAACACATGATATTATTTCTTCATATGATGATAATACATGGGAGACTATTTCTCTTATAAATTCTAGCTTAAGACCATGAAAGATATGATCCTTCCTTCTCTTTGGATCACGTGCATTTCTGGAGTTCTCATTCCTTCTACTGGGCGCCATTTCTAAACAATTGCATAAACTAGATCAGTTTATGAATCGAAATAAATAATCCCATACTTATAAAACACTTAACATAAATTGAACTATTTATGGATATAATCCATAATCATAAAAATGTTTTCTTTGAGGAATTATATACTCATAAACCCTTCATAATGATTTGTAAAGAAAATGAGAGTTATCCTAAGCATATCCCCCGGGAGTGTCGTAACCAAGAGTGCAGCAAGGCCCGTTGTCGTGCACCAGTTCCCGTTCGAGTCTAGCTCAAAGCGGTGTTTTCGGGTTTTACCCCTAGGTACATCTGTGCCAGAGCCGCCTCTACCTGCTCGTATCCAGACAGGGATGTATTGCTCGAAAAACTCACAAAATCTCTACAATACCAAAATTCTAGGAAGTTCTTCTATACTAATCCTCAAAGTTCATCTTAGGTCTACGTGCTCTAATCAGAGTTTATCTAAATCTAGCTTCCAAGGTTTGTACGAAACTTCCTCTGATACCAACTGTACCGCCCCGACCCCAGTTGCCCAGAGTCGGTGCATTATTACATAACATTGGCATGATCACAAGAAAGATCAAATCCCGAAAGACCGATTGGTTTAGTAGCCTTGGAAACACTAGATATATTCATAAGTTTTACATTACATCATAAAATGAAAAACTACTACAACAACATAATGTTTCCACAATCCACACTATTAACCCCTCATAAAATCCCTGCAGGTCATTAATAACTTACTTCTTCACATCCTGGGAAAAATAAAACATAGAAAAGGGGTGAGCTCAAATGCCCAGTAAGGATAACAATATAGCGGAAACTTTCATAAATAAGAATAAACATTTAAGGCAATGTATAACTAAAACAAAAGCCTTTTAAATATGAACTTTCAACATGGTATGGCATAAATAAAATGAAATAATGCCATTTACTTATTCACATGGATATTCTACTAATCGAATAATCACATTCAAAAATCAATAACCACTTTCATAATGTTGGAATGCATAATGCCAGACTATCATAACCACATAGCCAAGGCCTCGTGCCAAGACTACAAATAAGATTTTGTCAAGGCCTTGTGCCAAGACACTAGTTTGTCTCATGAGACCTACCGATGCATCGAGGAGCTATAGCGGGCTCCACCCGTCACTTATTAAGTCCAATGCATTCCCATATGAAAAGGTTTAAACATAACATAAACATTCGTATTAAAACTAGCATACGAAATGTCAATACTTTCACAATAAACTATGAATGGTATAAAAATAGCACATCCACAGTCAAACATATCACAAAACCTTCAATACAATATAGAAGTTTTGTATCATAATAAATCAACTTCAAATAATCTTAAAATCCATCAAAGGATGTTGACATAGATGAAATCAAAATTCTTTTTAAAGAAATATCTCCTTTTATTTTGAAATCATTTAAGATCCATATAAAATAAAACATTTTCTTTGAAAATATTCTTATAAGCTTGTAAGGAAAGCTTTGAAGATTTTATAACGGCGTAAAATAACCGCACCCGCCGTATAAGTTAAAAAAAACATTCTTACCTCAATTCTGTCGAAAAGGATAAAAAGGACCTTGTTTTGAAAACGACGGAAAGATTCCTTTATAAACCTCTTATACAAAGTCAAACAAGGGTATAAATGACTTTAACCCATATTCTTGTAAATAGTAAAAATGTTTTGAAATACATTTCGAAGAAACATGGATGTGGATGATAACAAGATCCCAGTAGATTATTACGTATAAACAACCTCGGATAATGAAGAGATTGTGAAATAACCCTTACCTTGTACTTTTCCTTGGTTGGGGTAGGTTAACCTCCTGTATAATGGTGAAATAATTGTTATTAAATTATACAAGAATCATATATATTAATATGATATCATATATGATCTTTTAACATTGATTTATTAATAATATCTTAGAATTATCATCGTTTCGGGTGTTAACTTACTCATTTTCTTTTATGTGTTTTGTTACATAAGCCATGTTTGTTGTATCTTATTCATATCCAGAATGATATCAAGTCCTTAAACATCATTTTTAAATCATAAAATGATAATTATACTTGAATGGATACGATGGAGAATGAATCTCATCGCGTTCGTGGAGACGGTAGTCCGTACGTACGCACGAGCGACAATATCATTCTTTTGATATTAAAATAATATATAAATGAATGGTATATCATATATACAGAATCATTAACATGTTATATTTATTATTTACATGAGTTACACATCATTATTATACCCATCCAAATAATATTATATTGAATAACAATTACACCACGACGTGGAGACGGTAAGCCGTACGTACGCACGTATGGTGATATGTTATTCAAAGGGTGGATAGAATACTGAATATGGTTGTACCATACTTATAATAACATCACAGTATATGTGAGATACTTGATTTATTATTTTAGAATGGTAAGAACAAAGGAAGAAGAAGTGGAAGAAGAAATGAACTTAGAAAAGGGTGGTGAAATCATTACCTCTTCTTCGGGTTCTTCCTTTTGATTTGATCAAAAGGGCTCCTTAGGTTGGCTTTCTGATCAAACTAAGGCCTCTAGGTTGTAGTGAGGGATGTTGGGAGAGTATTTGGGCAGAGTTTGGCCGAACCAAAAGGCTTTTAAGGTGTGAAGAAAAGAGAAGGAGGAGTGCCCTTTTATAAGAGGGGTGAGGGGCACCTTTGGAAAAGCTAGAAATATTAATTTATAATAAATTCATATTCAGTTTATAATGGCTCCAAAGTTGATTATTCAAAGGTTAAGGTGGGGATAGGTCGAAAAACACTCAACCAATAGAATTTAGACAGGTTTGGGTACTTATATTAACCTTATCTTTAAGTATTAACTCTAAGTTAATTAGTTTCACTTTTACAATGTCTCTTTGTATTTTTATATAATATGGTTAATAAACTTACTATATACATCCAAGAGACCACCAAGTGGTCCATTAATGATTAACCTATCATGATATAAGTCTCTTGGCCGAACCTTAGATTTTTAGGAATTTAATATCAATTAATAATATAATATTTGTTTTAAGAATTCTTTTATGTCAATTTTGACACTATTCATTAGTTGATTTTTTTGAAACTTATAACAGATTTATTACTTCGAAAAAAGTCAATTAAATCAATCATAATATATCATATTATCCTAGAAAATTAGTTTAATTCATTAAAAGTTTCATATTATATTTATTTGGGTATTTATAATATCACTTATTTTAATTTTTCACTATTATAGTAATTACTGCATCATCATTGTGTCATAAATAAAATAAATTATTTAATGTCTAAAAATTATAAGTAAAATATCATTATGTAGGAAATCGTTTTATCTTTCTAATGAATATTTATAATCGAAAATCAAACATGTATAACCCTATGTAAAAATTTTTCTTCTAAAAGATGTAAGCTTATGCCATTTTTATTTTTATTTTAACTTTATTAATATAAAGTGTCCCTACCACATACAAGTGGCTCCAAGGGGTCCCCAAATTGACCCAAGGATGCCCATGGTCGGGTATGTGTCCACCAATAAGTTTAGGACACGTTTTAGGGTAATTTTGTATTATTATAATATTATTTTTTAACCCTTATTTACCGGATTTTTCCTTTAACCATGGTAAATAAAATATTTACCACAGTAATTATTCAAAATGTCTAAAAATAAAAGTTACCTATTTACATAATTTGGACATCCTGATTCCAAATATGGAATCCATTTTCCTAAATTCAAAACACAGAAGTGGCAGAAATTAATTTAAAATTAATTCCCGCTGTTAAAACAAAAAGCGTGTTTTTAAGAGATAATAACTATCAAAAGATTGACACTTGTTTATGTTCGGTTTAATTGTAAAATTATGTCCAATGACCAAAATTATATTAAATGGTAAAAATATATTCTAAATATACTTTAAAACCACTCAAATTCACAATTTATCACTAGTAATTAATTTGATTAAAAAAGTTGTTTTTAATTAAAATTTAGTAATTTTCACTATTCATCAAAATATGAAAGTTATCCGAAATGTACCAAAATTTCACCCTAGGCTAAATTCGATATTCCGAATCCAAAAATGAAGACCATTTTAAAATATAAAATATATATAATTTCAAAAATTAGTTATTACTATTCATAACGGCTAGTTTAATTGGTTGTTAGAACTCGGTGTTGCGTACAACACACGCTATCACATTATTCAAAGAGAAGCGTACCGTAGAAGCTTGGGATGTTTCATTTTGAATTTTTGATGTCCCAATTTAGTCAATATAGTATTTAAAAATGGTTCACTATTAAAAGTTGATAAAAGTGCAATACTGAAAATGAATTTGTTCTTACATTATGTCTAAGAAACTCATAATATGGATTCTAAAATTATAAGGATTATATAAAGTTTAAAATTTAGTTAATACTATTCATAACCTCTTTTGAATGGCTTGTTTGGTAAGTAATGGTGCGCTTGAACTTGGTGTTGCGTGTAGTGCAAGTTATTGTATTATTTTAAAGAAATAACACACTATGAAATCTTGGGGTGTTACATAATTAAGAGTAAAAATGATATTATTATTACCCTAACACATGTCTTAATTCTATTTCATAAGTGTAATTCGACCAAAAACAAACTTAGGAATAAAATATTACCATTTAGGCCCACTTGGATTAGATTAGGACATTTATTATTAATTTATTTAAAGAAGGGTTAAAATAGTTAAAATCAAAGTTTAATAAGTAAATAATTGTTAATATAGGGTCATACATGCGATAAATTCGACTATAAATATTAATTAGAAAGATAAGACTATTTCCTACATAATGGTATTTTATTTTTAATTTTTAGACATTAAATAATTTAATTTATTTATGACACAAAGATTATGAAGTAATTATCTTATTATGATAATATTGACATAATCGATGCAATAAATACTAAAATAAATGTAATTTGAGACTTTTTATGAATTACACTAATTTTATAGGTTAATATGACATGTTAATATTGATTTAATTAACTTTTTTCGAACAAATCAATCTTTTATGATTTTCACAAAAATAAATTACTAAATAGTGTCAAAATTGACATAAAATAGTTTCAAAAACAAATATTATATTATTAATTTTTATTTTATTCCTAAAAATCTAAGGATCTGCCAAATGACTTATATAAGGTTATATAAATTAATAATAAATAACTTGGGGTTCGTTTGGCTTGTTATTTAATTTTATTAACCTTATAGTTTAAGAAAACAAGAAGACACAGTAAAAGAAAAAGTATTTAACTTAAAGTTAAATCTAAATGATAAGGTTAAAATAGAAAGATAAACTTGTCTAAATTCTATTGGATGATAGTATTTTGACCCATCCCCACCGTAGCTTCTAAATAACTCAATTTGGAGCTATTAAAAACCGAATATGACTTTATAATAAAATAATATTTTTAGTTTTTCCTAAGGTGCCCCTCTCCTCCCTTATAAAAGGGAACCTCCTCCCTCTCTTCCTCACACCATTTTGAGCCTTGAAGCTCGGCCAACCCCTGAAAAATTATCTTCTCCACTTCCCTAGAAACATCCTAGAGGTCCTGATCTTCTCCAAAGACCAATTTTAGTGCCCTAAAAGGAGGTCTCAAAGAGGCGCTTCAAAGAAGAGTTAATGTCCGTTACCGATTCTTTCAACTTTATTTCTTCTTCCACTTCTTCTTATTTAGTTGTTTCATTATGAAGTAATAACATCAGTATAACTCATATAATTATAAGTTATTATAATTATGAAAAACCCCTATTTCACCATCTATCCATTCTACGGAAAATGAAATCACCACGCGTGCGTACGTACGGAATATCGTCTCCCCGTCGTGGTGAAATCTGTTTTTCCACCAACACCTTACATGGATGGGTATAATGGTGTAAAGAATAACTATATATGGTTATTATAACATCATACTTATTCTTATATATTATACCATCCACTGAAATTCTATTCAATAATCATGGGAACGATATCATCGCTCGTGCGTACGTACGGAATACCGTCTCCACGACGCGTTGAGATTCATTTTCAATGATTAACCTTTCATAAATGATTATTAAGTATATATAATAAGTAATCATGAAATATATGAAATAATAATGCTACTGGATTTATGTATATATATATATATGTATGTCATCTATTTAGTTTCATTCAATTCAATAAGGAAACGAAAACAGCGTTCATGCGTACGTATGGCCTACCATCTCCATGAATGGTGTATTTCATTAATTTTATAGATCAATATTATATATATGAATATGATGAATATATAATATATATAAATCATGTTTTACATTCTGGAATTAAGTAAATCAGGATATAAGTTTTAATATCAAGAACGACAAGTTGAAACACATACGATAAATGAAATGATTTTACGCAAAACGATGCTTTAACATGGAATTTACAAAAGAATGGGTAATATAAAGTCATAAGTGAAACTTATATGATATTATAATAATAAATATTATTCTTTAATAATTCAATAACATTATTTAAATCATTATACAGGAGGATCGGATACGTACGAAGCATATCGGACCTAAGGTAAGGGATAATTTTGCAAATCTCATTTTTATCCGAGATTTCCTTATTCGTAAGTATTTACAGGGGTTATTTCTATCATCCATGTCCATGTTTTCTAAAAATGTTTTCATGTATTTATAATGTCCTTTTTACCCATTTTTTACTTTTACTACATGGTATATATGGAATCTTTCTTTTACGAGGTACTTTTTGACGTTTCTGACAAAAGTACGAAAAGAATTTTATTTTTAACTTATACAGCATGAAAGGATTTTTACTGTTTTATAAAGCCTTATTTTCATGAAGCTTCCTCTAAAATATTTCATTACTATTTTCAAAAAAATCCTTTTCTTTTAAAATTTCATGACATTTTGGGAAAAGAAAATGTTTTTGAAGAATAAAGGATATTTTCCTCAAGAATTCATTTCAAGTGTTTTATCAAAACCATTTTTCATCTAAGATGACATTATTTCATATGTGTATGTTTCAAGTATAATGTCTCTATGATTTACATGGTTTCACTTCTCTTATTATGAAATGATATCCATTTCTTTTATATGGATTATGTGATGATGAGATGATGTTTATGAAACCCATTTTATTTATTGGGTTTTTATGAATGATGTATGTTTATTTTGTGGCACATGTATGAATGATTTCATTATGAGATTGGTGGGACCTATATCTCCCTCCAATGAATTGGGTAAAGATTTATATCTCATGAGATAGACATGGCTGGAATGGTAAGTTAATCTGGTTCAGTTTTACAGTACTGAAACGAGGAGTGAACTCGATTCAGAAAGGGACTTTGTCCACTAAGATGGTCTTGGCAGCAATGCCTTGGCTACTATGGAAATCATAACATGTGATTAATGGTTTCCACAATTACATGTTTTATTCCCATGAAATTTTATCATGATTGATGTTCCCTTATGATATATGCCTTACATACTTCCAAGATTTATGTCTTTGCTCAAGATTTTGATGTTTAGATTTTATGTTCATGTTTTTGCATTCAAATGTTTATGGATTGTTTTATGTTCTCTATGTTTACCCTTACTGTGCATTTGAGCTCACCCCTTTTATGTTTTCTTTTCCCCAGGATATAAAGAAAGGTTTTAGGTAAGAAAAAAAGGGGAATATCTTTATGGGATATGTTGAAGATCTTTCACCACGATTAGAAGATTATATTCCGAGTTTCCAAAGACACTAAACTATTACGGTCCTTATGTGTCTATTTTTGTTATGTACTAAGTATTCCGCAAAAGTAATGTAATTTCCATGTACGCCAAGCTTCAGGTCCCTACAATGTTAGTTTAATCTACCACAGAAGTGGCCAAAGGGATGTGGCCAAGCCTATGTGATCCCAAATACAATGGTTGAACTTCTTAATGATATTTTAAAAGGTACTTTAATCATTTCCTCAAACTTAGAAAATTATTTATTTTATTTTGGATCATCACGTTCTTTTATATCTTCCACGTTTTCCAAGAAAATTAGTTATTTCCCTTTTGATTTAATAAAGGAGTTTTTAGTCAAAATCATAAGGGAATTATCACTGGAACAAATATGTGTCTATTAGTCCCCTTTATGACACATAACCATGATTTATTTTCAAACCCTATTATCATACCTATTCTTGATTTTGATGTAATACTTTTTATGGAATGGATTTCAAAACATGATATGAAAATATATTTTAGGAAGAATGAAGTTACAATTTTTGAGGAAGATATAGAATCACTTATATTTAGAGAAGAAACGTCACCATTCAGTTCTTATCTAGATACACCTCTAGTAGCTCTACTAAATGAAATTCTTGGAGTGGAAGAGAAAATAAAATCTAGGGATTATGAAAGTAATCTTAGAATTGAGGATGTGCTAATTATATAAGAATATATTGATGTATTTCCAAAGGATTTACCTAGACATCCTCTACAGTAGGAAGTTCAGTTATCTTATGATTTAATTTTTGATTCAAGAACTATATCAAATACTCCCTATAGTATGGACACCATGTAATTATTGGAGTTTAAGACAAAAATATAGGAATTGGACAAAAAAGGTATGTATTCACCCTAGTGTTTCTCCATGGGGAGCCCCTGTTATCTTTATCAAAATAAATATGGATCAATGAGGTTGTGCATTGATTATAGAGAAATCAATGTTATTGTAATAAATAACATTACCCTCTACCTCACATTGATTATTTATTTGATCAACTTCAAAGAGATCAATGTTTTTTAATATTAAACATCAATATGGATATCATTAATTACATTTTAGGAAATAATATATTCCAAAAGAAACATTTTAAACCATGTATGGACATTATGAGTTTATAGTAATTCCATTTGGACTGAATAATGAACCATTTATTTTCATTGATCTAGTGAACATAGTTTTCAAGGAATATCTTGTTTATTTTTTATTGTATTTATTGATGATATATTGATATGTTTCAAAAGCTATGAGGATCATGAGAACCACTTGTGGGTTGTTCTAGAGACTCTTCGAAGAAAATAGTTGTATGGAAAGTTTAGTAAGTGTGAATTATAGATTAAAACTATTTATTTTCTTATCCATTTTATCTATAAGGATGTAATATTAGTTTATCCTAGGAAGACAAATTCAGTCCAAGAATGTCCTATGCCAATGAATATAACTGAGGCAAGTACTTTTTTTATCTTAGCAGACTACTATCAGAATTTCATTCATAATTTTTCCTAATTGGCTAACCTACTAACCTAGGTCACATGTAAAGGGTCTAATTTCATATGAATAAAATAATGTAAATAATGTTTTGAAGAATTTAATAGAAGATTGTTCAATACTCAAATTTTTACACTTCTATCTTGAAATGATGGTTTTGTGATATATATTGATGCATCAAATAATGGATCGGGTTGTGTCTTTATGAAAATTGATTAATTTATTTCTTATACATCAAGGAATTTAAAGGAACAAGAATTAATTATCCAACTCACGATCGTGAGTAAGAAGTTGTAATATTTTCTCTAAAAATATGGAGACAGTATCTCTATAGTGAAATATGTGAGACATATATAGATCACAAGAGTTTGAAATACATTTTTACACATAAAGTACTCAACATCAAGAAATTGAGATGGCTCAAGTTACTCAATGATTGTGATTGTTCTATACACTACCACCCAGGAAAGGAAAATACAGCAGCAGATGCGTTAAGCAGGAAAGATCATGGACTTATAACACAAATGAGGAATGAGAAAGATCCTATGTTCAGGGACATAGTGAAGATAGATATTTGAATTGTTAGGTAAGGGGAGATTTCATTACATTTTAAAATTATTTATAAACAATATAAACTGGAGAAGATAACAATGTCTCATTTAGATTATGAGAAACTTAAATGGAAAATTAGAGACATTAAGTATAGAATATTGGAAGACTTCATGTATGAGGATGTAGTTATGAAATTTGGAAAGAGGATATGTGTTCTATCAATACCTAAGCTAAAAGGGGAACTATTAAATGATGTTCATCGATCAAATTTCTCTATACATCCTTGTACTACCAGGAAATATGAATGAACATTTTTTTGGTATGACATAAATCATGAATGAACATTTCTGTGGGATAACATGAAGCAATAAATTTTTTACTATGTGTCAAGGTGTATAGTTTTTCAGAAAGTTATGACCGAGAGAAAACATCATAGAGGTGTCATGAAACCTCTACCTATAGCTATGTTGAAGTGGGATGAAATTATGATGGGGATTGTCATAGTAGAACCAAGGACACTAAGAAGGAATGTTTCAGTATGGGTAATCATTGATCATGATACAAATTCGGCGCATTTCCTTGCTATAAGATAATATTTATGACTTCAGTGCCTAGAAAGACTCTATATTGATAAAGTTGTAAGAATTAATGGTGAACCTCTATCGATTGTGTCTGATCGAGATCCCTGATTTAAATTAAAATTTTAGAAGAGTCTTTAGAAGTCTTTGGATACTGAGCTTCATATCAGTACTATTTATCACCCTCAAACCAATAGATAGTCTGAAAGAACTATTCAACATTAGAAGACATGTTGAGTTCAATCTCAATTTACTTTCAAGGTATGTTGGATCATTAGTTACCTTTAGTGGAATTTTCCAAAAAATAACAGTTTCCATTCTAGTATTAAAATGACTCCATATAAAGTATTATATGGAAAGAGATGTTGAAATCCAACTTATTGAGATGAAGTTGGTGAGAAGAAACTTATAGTCCCAGGACATATTGAATAGACAATGATATAGGTAAATACTATTCAATATCATATTAAAGAAGATCAAAGTAGACAAAAGAGTTATGATGAAAAAATGAGAAAGGATTTATAATTTCAATTTGGAGATCATGTATTTATAAAAGTATCTCAATGGAAGGATGTCTTAAGGTTGGGTAAGAAAGGAAAACTGAGCCCAAGTACATTGGACCATTTGAAATTATGGAAAGAATTAAAGTTTCATTTTACCATTTAGCAATGCCACCAATTCTCTCCAAAGTTCAAAATATGTTCCACAATTTAGTGTTGAATAAGTACATGACAGACTCAATGTGTGTACTCACATATGAATAAAAAAAAGTATAACTTGATTTGTCTTGTTGTAAAGATCCTATAAAGATTCTTGACACAAGAGAGAATGTATTGAAAAATCAAATGATTCATCTGGTATTGGTTCTTTGGAGAAACTATAAAATTAAATAAGCAACATGGGAACCTGAGGATGTTATGAATAACCACCCTCATTTTTTTATAAGTCCATATTCATCAAATTCTCAAGGATTAAATTTCTAATGTAGGGAAGAATATAACACCCTAAGATTTTATGGTATGTATCTTCTTAAATAATTTCAATTGATTTGATAGATTATATTGCATAAAAATTATTGCATATAGTATAAATCATATAAAATCACATATATAACCAAAAAAACATTATAAATGAAGAAGGAATAAAATAAGAGTTTTCTCTAGAAATTAAGGAACGTGTACCAATGAAATTGTAACACGACATTTGGAATAGTAGTGTGACCCTTAGGAATAGTAATTTGGCCAATAGAATAGTAAAATCACTTATGGAAGTATAAAAAATATTTATTCATGTTATAAATGGTAATATTATATAATTATATCATTGTCTAAGTAAATAAATTATTTAGAAATTATTAATTACTAATTGATATTTTCATAAAACATAGTTGTTTATTTTCAATTTTATAATTAATATAATTATTTAAAATATAATATACTTTCATAAAATATAACCATAAATTAATAACTTGATGTATTTAAATTATAATATAATTTTATGTGACCTTAGTTGATTATTTAAAGTGTTATAAAATCAGTTATAATTTAAAAAATGTTATTTTTTGAGTAAATGATGATTTTAATTAAAAATTAAATTTCTCATATTTAGAACATTATTCTCATTAAATGGATTTTAGGTTTTAATTCTACACATTGAAAAATGGTTAGGGTGAATTTTTGGTATTTTTCTAATATACATGATTTTTTGGGGAATAATAAGATGTGGTAATTTACGGTATATATAAATTATAAGATAAATACACAATTCCTTGATTCATGGATGATATAAGTACCATTGGTTATAAATCACATGAAAAAATTACATTATTTAGTCATACTAATCACCACTGTTTCTTATCTTGATCAAAAATAATAAAATAATGAATAAGATATTCAAAAAACACCCATCTCCTCCACTATAAATACAACCCATCACCACCTATTCTCTTCAAACCAAAAAATACTAAAATATTTTTCAATTTCTACCCAATACTCTTCCCAAACCTCTCCCCAGTTTTTAGGAGTCCTTTTTCTCCATAAAAGACCAAAATTAGTTTTTTGAAGGAGGTTCTCAAGGAGATGAATTCAAGAGGTAAATATTTTTTGTTCTCTTTAAATTCCTTCTAATTTAATTTCTTCTTATTATATCATTAAAACTTTTATAAAAGAATGAATTATAACCCTAGTATCTTATATATATTTTAATTTTATTATGATATTTTAATATTCATCATCAAACCCCTTCTCCTTAACCTTCTATTCTAAAAATGAATACATCGTTTTTGATGTGCTGATTTACCACCTTCTGGAAAACATGTTTTTTTCTTTCAATTACACCTTCAAGGATGGTCATAAAATCATTTTAAAGGTTAAAATATACTATAATATATGTATTATAACTTATTTAATATTATATAATCAGTATATATGCATACTATGAACTCATAAGACAGAACGAGTTCGTAATGATCGAAAAAACAAAAAAAATAATCTAAACAATTATCACTAACGTTTTATCTAATGATTCATCCTCATACCATATAACTGAAGACAATATATAACCATTAAATATTATTTTATTTCATTAATAACATATAATTTCAATTCTGTATAACTATTTTCATTTTACATTATTTTCTATACATATATACAAGTAAACTAATCAGGAAAACAAAGGAAACGAATGCCCGTGAATGATAGAATTGTACCTTATAACTCTACAAAAAGGCCATAAAAATGTAATAAAATTATAATAAATAAAATACATGTTAAATAATTTATTAATTAATTAATTAATTAATTTAATCTATTTATTCATACCATTATGATCAAGTGCATAACACATTTAGACATAAGGTAAGGGAATTTGGATCATTTACTATTTAATTGAGACTTACTTAGTATTTTAAACCTAATAATTATTATATGGTTTATCTACTACCTATTTGAGATAAGTTTTCAATTGAAATTATATTTTTATCAAATATCCATATTCTTGTATCATGTATATTTTTATTATCTTAGTTGTATACCATTTTACATGCAATATTTATTTTGAAAGCTCTATTAACTGAGGAAATATTCTTGAATATATATACTCAAATAAATATCTTTATCTAAAAGGAATATTTGTCTTCAGTTAAATCTATAAATGAATAATTATTTTGATTTTTAGTGATTTTTAGGGCGTTTTATATCCCCTTGATGCATTGATGGGTCTCATGGGACAAATTTTTTTTGACAAACCCTTTGTATTTATTTCCTAACAGAATCAGACATTTATCTACCCACAAACATAAACTGTCTTGACAATATGATGGTTCATGTTCTAGATACATGATGTACATAAAATAATAAGTTTAGTTTTTCATTATTTAGTTATTGATTTCTAATAGGTTTTCACTTTGATAAAATCTATGAATGCATTATCATTCTCATTGTATTAATGGAATGTGTTTTCCATATTACTTCCCTTTCCATAATGTCTATTCATTATTATCTTTATATCACATAGTATTTTTTTGTATAACACTTTCTAAGAATTTGAGCTCACCCTTTTAATTTTTTTCTTCCTCTGGTTTTGAAGATGAATTATTTAAATTAGTTATAAGAAGAAGTTTATTTTCTTTTGTTATGATCTATGTTTAATTACCAATGTAGTAAGAGAAAAATGTATGTATCTAGTTTCTTTAAGATTGATAAAATTATCAGTACTTGGTGATGTGATATTCTATATCTATTCCATTTGAATAAAACAATAATTGACTTTGGGCTACTAGGGTCGTGGTTGTAATAGAATACCCATTTATTTTCCATGTGTCTGTCAAGTTATGATTATTTATGGACTTAAATAATGATTTTATAATGTTGATCCAGTTGAAAAGGATATCAAACCTATTTTATTTACATGGGTTCTTTTTTACTATAATAATTGAATAATTTTCATTTTAATGTTTTATGAATCCTACTATATTTCCATGGGTTTTTTATGATTTGATAAGTGAATAATTTTCAAGTGACGCACATAAGTATGGTTGATTGATGGGTGTGGTATTATATCAAAACCCAATGATTTGGTTAAAACATTATATCTCATGAGATAAGTATTCATGAGTACATTTTTGTTTCTCATAAGCATTGACACTGATGGCGTGACTCTGGAAATTAATGTTTTCCAATATTATTTTTTGTACCATATTTAAAATTTATTCTATAATTTTATGCTTATACTAATTATTATCGGTTGATATAATGGATCATATTTATTTATTAATTCATTTATTATGTTATTTCAAGACTTAATCCATGATTTATTATCTATTATTTATTAGATATAAGTATCTCATCTATATTGATTATACTCATAAATTCATTTTATGCTCACTAATGGTTGTTAGTTTTTAATACTTATGTTTTTTATTTCTGAGAATATAAACTCACCCCTTCCTTATGTTTCTATTTCCCCATGTTTTGAAGATAAAAAAATTATAATGTTTATTGAATAGTTCCTTATGTGGATAATCTGTGAAAGATGTTGATGTCTCTTTATAGATTAGTTAGTTTTGTATATATTCCAAAAAATCTAATTGATACAAAGAACATGGGTTTGTTAGTTAATGTTTTTTCCTAATTATCTAATAATATTAACCTAAAAGGTCTTGAGAAAGTATTATAACAAAATATTTGCTTTATGTTATGTTTATGAGATACTAACATTTTGTGAGCCTCCATAATAACACAAATCCTTATTCATCGAACTATACTAAGTTCCCATTAATTAAAACATGCGTTTTAATATTTAAATAAGTCAATGGAAGTATGTATTAATAATTTTAGTGTTAAAAAATAGCAAGAAAAATTAGTATTTCTCAATTTATGGTAAACTAATGATGAAATCCATCAAAATTTATTCCCACTTCCACTGCGGAGCATCTAATAATAGAATAAATCCACCAGGAACATAATGTTTGACTTTTACCATCTCGAAAAAAAAGCCCCAAGATATAAATTCTTCAACTGATCACCTAATACTAGATCACCATAACATACTCTTCAAAGCATGATACATTTTATCCATACTGCGATATACTGTTGTGGGAGAGATTTAGAAATTATGAAGAACCACCTCACACATCACGAAAGTAAAGAAGAGCCTCCCCCGGATTAACTACAAATTATTTACATCTATAACCCACAAATCAACGGTATCGATAAAAATAAATTGATCCAAGAACATTTCTCATATAGGATCACCCAACTAAGATTCATCCACCTTTTGAACCATGACAACATGACCATCTAATAGTGGAATCATCTGACATCAACATCCCATATATCAAGGAATATTTCAATAAACTCTTTCATCACTAACAATCATCTTCTGATTCATGAATAACATATCCATGTGTCTTCCTACTCGGTGCATCATAACAATTTTATTTCTGTAGTGTATAGGAAATATCAATGTCATAGTACCATAATAATTCCATCTTATATCATTTTCATAAGTTCAAATCATGTTGGTAGAAGATATATATCAAAATATTATGATCCTTGAAGACCACAAAGTGTTGACCAGTGAGAGAGTGTCACTATAATATCAAATAAAATATAACGATAGAAAGATAATGATCATGATTAGCATAGTTATATTCATGGGGTCATATCTTTCATGACCCATAGAAAATTACTGCTCTCTTCTACATCAGAACACATCTTAATACAAGGAAATAAGTGTCATAATAAAACTAAAACATAACACCTTACTCAAAAAAGTAAAGAAAAGAATAATTGACAGGATTCTATTTCAAATATGAAAATTTATTCTTGCACTGCTCAGTCCACACAAAAGCTTAATTCTTCCTGATTGAGTCTGTCAGATGAGTCCCAATCTAAGAGAAGTGAGGCATTAATCTCCTGTAAAATCCTGCAAGACTAAGAAAACATCATACCTCTATAACATTCTTGGGGGATATCTAAGAAATAAAATCCTAGATATCTAAAGGATCAATAAATACTACCCTATAATACCCAACATGTCCCATGAAATATGACTTAAAGTCCTAGAAATTTTACTTTTAAATATTCCCAAACAGCTAATAATTCCAAAGAACTTCTAAAATGTATCACAAATACACTGCATGCTCTTCCTCATATATAGAATATATAAGGATTTCATCTATGAACACAACCAAAAACAGGCCTAAGAACTCATGAAATATGGATTTCATGAGTCCTATAAACACATATAAAAAATTCATGACACCAAAGGGAATCACTATGAACTCATAGTGTCTTTCATGACATCTTAGTTAGTATTAATAATATCATTTTAATTATCCCAAACCTAAAACTAAATTCATATAAATCTCAATTAACTAGTTTACTCCCATTAGTTAGTCAAATTGGTCATCAATCCATGGAAAAAGAGAGTGGTTCCTCTCTATAACTTCATTCAAGTAATGATAATCTATAAAAAGTCAAAGTCTACCATCTTTCTCTTTCATAAATAAGATTGAAGCACCCTAATGTGATATTATAGGCCAAATAAAATCTATCTACATAATATATTCAATTTGAATCCACAAATCTTGCAAGTCAAAAGGAACCATACAATATAAATACATTGATATCAAAAATGCACCAAATAATAACTCAATATAGAACTTGATTTTACATTGAGTGAGTTGAATAATAACCTCTTCAAATATGAATTCTGGGTACTCTTATATAATCATGGAAAACACCACCAGATGAACCACTACTAAACTCATCATTATGTCATCCATCATGAGAAATAAGAACATTATATGCCTTTAACCCATCTGATGATCTTTCTCATCGATAAACATGACAATATCACTATCAGCCTCACAGAATAAAACATACCTATGAAAGTATTCAATAATATACTTTATCTAATATAGTAAATCCATGTTGAGTATTATTTCATATGGTTGTAACTACAAACATAAGAAATATCCCTAAGAGAGATATTTCCCAAGCATAACCTTTCAATCTCTACAAACATCATATAAGCTCGCTCGACTTCCAACTTCATTATTTGACACTGAAGGAAATATAATCCTCTCCACCTTGATTCCTATATATTGGAATAGGGAATGTGGAATAAAGGATATAATATATCCAAAATAAAATAAGGCATATTCCCAAGTAGAATAAAACTTAGGGTACCTTTCATGATATTTATATCGTCTAGCAATCGAAACTCTAAAGTATGCTTATTACTGTATCATACTCCATGAAATATATATCTATAATGGTTCCAATCCATAATATAACTCTACTATATTAGATTTAGGTGCATCATGGGGTTTTCCTCAATCTTCTCTATCTCCTCATTATAGACCAATACCTTGATCACAAAGCTACTGATGCAGCCTCAAAGGATACTACTACAAAGGGTGAATGTGAAGAAGGATTCCAACACCATGATAACATCCGATAATGGTCAAACACTTGAGATTATAATTTCCAAAACTTATGAAGGGGAAAAAAAATTCTCGTGTACCATTAGGGGTTCAAGAACTATCAGATCTAGTGAAATTAGATGAATAAAGTTGAGGTTGAATCTCTATTGTCTGAAACATATACTGTCTAATAAATTGTGATTCTATATCTATAGATTTGATCCTTATATAGTCCATATGACTACCATATTGTGTTGATTTGGTACTAGGAAGAACCCTTGAAGGGACTGATTGGGATATGAACCACACTTAAATGGGGATGAATCTATTTTTTCCTTTTAATTCAATTTGTACATTAAACATTGTATCCATTTTGTATAACCTTTTTCTGTATTAGGTGGGTGGTTCTCTTGTTCTATATTTTATTCCAATTTATTTCTTTCAAAATAAATATAACAACACACAAAAAGTATATAATGATATATTGTAACACCCAAATATTTTATATTATATTTCTCTTTAGTAAGTTTTAATTTTTTGACAGGTAGTGTTATATGCAACACTGAGTTTTAAACGAACCATGATCTTCTTTTAAAATATTATTTAATAGTTATCACCAATTTTTTGGTTAGTGGGTATAAATAAAACTATATAAATAAAACTATATAAATTATATAAATCTAATTTTTTCACATATATAAATTAAATTCATTAGTTATTAATTAATTATAAATCAAAATAAATATCAATTGAAAATAAAGGAGATGTTTTTTTAAAAACCCGTTTTTATGCACAGAACATATTTTTATATTAATAAATAAAATTAATCACTATTAGGTAATTAGTTTAATTAAATTTAAATATTATATATTCTATAAAAAAATTAATATTCATCCTATATTTTCAGTATGCATGGGATAAGAATAAATCCAATTTTATGCATAAAAACTATATTTTTCTAAAGTGATTTTCCTTATCTACTGCACACTTATAATAAAATTAATTTATTCAATTTATTGAGATTTAATGTGATTAAATTAATTCAGTAATTTTAATTAGGTGGTAAAAATTTGGTAAATATTTCCCTTTTATTTTTAGGCTCTACGAATTGTAACAGTGGTAAAATCTATCACCACAGTTAATGCTACATTGGGATAACCTATGTTAAAACTAAATTATGAGGCCATAATTTTTCAAAATAATTCTACATGGATGAGTTAAATTAATACTTTCTAATTTTTTTTAAAAAATTGATTTTTTTAAGGGACACTTGTCCATGAAAATGGTCTGTATAAAATTTAAAGGAAATAAAAATTCAAATTTTATCTCTCTTTTGAAATTTTATAATGTTTTTATATAGGGAAAAAAATAGGTTTTGAATGAATATAAATTTATATATTTATTATAAGTAAATTATTTTCATAATATAAATTTAATTTTAATTTTCATTAGTTAGATAATTACCTTAATTTCTTATGCAATGTCGATCCAGTATTTCTACAATTAATAGAGAAATAAATAAATGATTTTAAAAATATAAAAACTAATATAATTTGAATCATTTATATTGTTTCATGGATTTTACATATTATTATTATATATTAGTGTTGTTTTCAAGGATTATATTTGAATTCCAACATTTTATTTATGTATTTTAAGTCAGATTAAATTAATAGTGTTAAAATTTACAATAATGGTGTATTATGAAAATAATATTTTATTGACATATTTAAAATCATTAAAATATATAAATATGAAAATAGGGATAATATATGGCCTAATTTATTATATAATTTCCATTTATGGGTCAATAGTTACCTTATAAGTAAAATTATAACCCATTATGAGTAAAAAAGTCATTAAAGTGGTTAAAATTAAAATGGGTTAACTATGGGGTTGAACCAAAAGATAAGGGTTAATAATCACATAAACCTACCCAAGTTCTATTTTATGATGGTATTAAAACCTTATCCTATCAAAAAATTAAATCTATATCCATTTGGAATCATTTATCTTGATAATTACTTTGTTATATTTTATTATTTTAAGAAATTCCAATTTTTCCCTCTCCCCTTATTATAAAAGGAAACCCCTACTTTCACATATTTACACCACATTAAACCTTATATACAGTACATCACATACCCATTTATCTTCAAATAATACCTAGAAACTTTTTATAGGTACTATTATTCTAGAAATACCAACCCTAGTATCCTTAATATGATATCAAAAAGATTTTTTCCAAAGAAGAGGTAACTGCATTACCCGATCACTTTCCCATTAATTATTATATTAAATACTATAAATATTTGGTATTTATCTAATAATTATCATAAATATACTAAAATTTTATCATTATTATGAAACCACCATTATCCATCCTCTTTCATGTCAAATGGGATGTGAAAGTATCACTCATGCATATGTACGTCTAACCATCTCCACATAGTGATACAATTAATTTTTCATAACCATATTTCATGGATGGGAATTATTATTAGTTTAATGTTTTTATATGGTCTTTATGAATAATTATACTTTTTTAATGATAATATCATATATACCATATAAATACCCTAACCCCAATAGCCCATAGTCAATGCCTCAATTTGTTACATTGATATGATTACAAGGAAACACATCTTGAATGACCAATTAGTTTATTAGTTTTGGATCCTAGGTTATATACATAAACATTATGCGAAAACTTTAATGAAAAACAGAAACATATAAACTTCTTTGGTAACACCCAAGAACTATTAGATTAACCCTGAAAGTCATTAATAATATACCTCTCATAATCCCTGGGAAGAAGAAACATAAGAAAAGGGGTGATCTCAGATGATCAATAAGTGTAAGAAATATAGATTAATCTATTACAGAAATAATAATTAATGATGAATAAATAAAAATACATGACATTAAAACATAATATTGAGTATAATATGGTTGGATTAAAAGCTGAATAAATAATGTCATATAAATAATCACATGAAAATTAAACATAGATATTCTACTAGCTGAATAATATCATGATTTATCACTTAATAATATCATATTTAGTGAATTCAAACTTTTAGCATCATAAACCAGTCATCTAGGCCTCATCCAAGACTTTTGAAAATAAATGGTTAAGGCCTCAACCAAAATCAATTTCTGTTTTGTCTCATGAGACCTACTGATGCATCAAGGGGATTTATATAGCTCCACCCATCATTTACTAAGTAAGATTAATTGCTCATATGAATGAGGTTATATATAAACAACATATACATAAGAAATGTAAATAACATTCCCCAATATGTAAACATACTCACTAACCATTCTGAGTAGTATGGTTAATGGTATCAAGATAACACATCCGTAGTCAAACTCATCATAAATCATTTAATAACATATGGTATATTAAAATAATAAGATATAAATACTAATAAATAATAATAATCAAAATAGGGATTGAAATATATTAAAATACTCTTACAATATCATCAAGGAATTAGTGATAGAAATGTCATTGTTTACTTTGCAAAGAAGTGTTCTTTTGGAAAAATGATTTGTATTTTCCATGATTATTTATATAAATCTATAAATTAATAAATAATTTTTTCAGGAAAGAATAGTTATTTTAGAAAAATAATGGTTTCTTAAAATATATTATGTATGGTACATGATAATGGGTAATAAATTTATATGTTATCTTTAATCTAGCTTGTGTATCGGGAAGAATTGTGAAGGGAACCTTGTGAAACATGTAATTTCTACACACACAAAAACAATGAAACAATATAGATACATAAGTTTGGAATATATAAACTATATTTAGATTAATTTTACAAAAATAATGAATAATTAAATTGGTTTACAGAGGGAGAAATCATAACTCGAATGGAAATGAAGGTTCGGGAAGAAAACCCTTACCACTTTACAAGCAGTCCAACCATATACCCCATAAAATTATTGATAATCAAATAAGACATTTAATACCATAAAAATAGATATATTCAGGATATTATTAATCAATTGTAAGTTTAGATACATGACACATAAGACATAGTGTTGAATAAATAAAATCTTGGGGAAATAAAAGTTAGAAGAGAAACCCTTAGCATATGCATGAATGTGTTCTACACTTAACCATAATGTCTGGTATAATAAAATTAGTTCCATTAATTAAATAATTCATAACCATAAATACATTTATTATATTTATTATATTTTTATTAAGTTTATTTATGTTCTTATTGATTATTTATAGAGTTTAATTTCATCATTCGGGAGTATTCATTTTCTTGGTTTTCATGATCGGTTCGCTTGTTTATAAGTAATAGAGTTCATGTAAAGTGGTTATAATTCAAAATAAATGTAATTATATGTCATTAATTAAAATATATAATTATAAATGGTTATATATATCATTTTTTATATGTTATTATGATTAATCATTAGATAAAACATTAGTGTTGTTCATTTAGATTATTTTGGCAGTTTTTCGATCATCGCGAACTAGTTTTGTCATATGAATTAATATTATGTTTATATACTTTTTTTAGAACATTAAATATGATGTGATTCATATATTATAATTTTTTTAACCATAAAAATTGTTTCATGACCATAATTGAAGAAGAAAATTAAGAATGAAAATTCTTCATCCACGAAGGTTGTAAATCAGCACCTCACACACAATTTTTTCATTTTTAAAATAAAAGAGTGAGAAAAGAGTTTAATGAAGGATATTCCATTAAATTTATATAATTACATTATATATATGAGACTAGAGTTATTAGGATCATTTAGATAGAGGATGTGAGGAGAGGATAATAAATGAAAAATGAAATTCAAGGGAAATTAAATGAAAAAGAAAGAGGATTTACCACTTGAATTTTCCTATTGAAAACCTCCTTAAATAACCTTGGTTTGGTCTTTTGTTGGGGCCAAAACCTCATGGAATTAGGGGAGAGACTTTGGGATCATATATGGGAATAATTTGGATAATCTAAAATTATTATTTGTGTGAGGAGAAGTGGTGGTAGGGGTGGTATTTATAGTGGAGGAGAGGGGTTTTTTTCAATATTTTATTCATATTTTATTATTTTGGATCAAGACTATGAATAGTCTAATAATTATCACTAAATATATTAAAATAATGAATGTAAGTTCAATATTATAGTTTTTACATCATTCATGACTCATGTAAAAGTGTATTTGTCTTATAATGTATTTATACAATAAATTATTGTATTTTACTATTCACCAAAAATTCAAATATTTCAGAAAAAAAACCCCAAAAATTAACCCGAACAATTTTTTGATAGGTAAAATTAAAAAATGAACTCCATTTTATGAAAATAATTTTGTAAATATGATAAATATAATTTTTAACTAAAATCATTATTTACTTGAAAAATTCAAATTTTAAATTTATAATTAATTTTATAACACTCTGAAAAATTAACAAAGGTCTCATAAAATTATCCTAAAATAATTATAGAAACAAATATAATTTATAGATACATTTTATGACTATAAATTTTATTTTAATTTTTTTTATTCTTTTATAATATTTTAATTAAATATTTATGACTTTTAAAAATACCAACACTTAATTAGTAATTTTTAAAATATTTATTTACTTATACTATGATATCATTATATCGTAATTTCATTTATGTGATGCCTAAATTTTATTTATAAATTCATTGGTGAGGTTACTATTCATTTAGTCGATTTACTATTCATAAGGGTCATATTACTATTCATAAGGGTGACATTACTATTCCAAAGGGTCAAATTACTATTCACCCAAAATTGAGTTGATCATATCAGACTCTAAATATATTACTTATCATAATATTTTATGTGTATTTTATAAAATTTAGTTAACAGAAGAAAAAAAATTATGTTTAATATTAATCACACATGTGTGGTGAGAATGTAGGTAAAAAGAAAATTCAAAAGGTCAAGAATTATTTATATAAAATTTGATTATAAAAATGATTCCAATTGTCTAAATTGCATTAATATATGTATAATTTATCTATCATGACTTTAAAAATACATTTAATTTGAAATAATTATTTAAATAAAAAAACAAAGTTTTTTACTAAAATGTGGTATTTTTCACTACTCATCAAAGAATATGAAACTTCTTAGAAAAATGCTTAAAATTCACCCAAATTTAATTTTGAAAATTGGATTTATATTTAAAAAATTATATATTTCGTTGTAAAATTTTTTATTTATATGAAACCATTATAAATAACATTTAATAGTAGTTATTTCTATTAATATTATAATGTTTAACAGCTAGGTTATAACCATCTTGCTTAAATAATTATAATAACAAAGTTTTGTTTTGAAGAGAATAAATGTTACATGAATTACCTAATATATTTATTTTTAAATCCTTGGGGTGTTACATTTTCCCCTATTTTAATAAATTGTGTCCTCATAATTTAAAATTTCACTTCGAGAAAGAAAAAATGGTTGATACTAGAAAATACATTTATGGAAAACCCAAATCAGAAATAGGGTTAATAAAACATCATCTTAATAAGAAGGAAAACATAAATGAAAAGGTCACCACAATATTAGGATTTTGAATAGTTGGACATCAATTGAAAGTGAAAACAATAACATGGAAGAGAAATCTCTCTATGAATTTCTTATGGATAGTGATAGAGAACATAGTCAGGAGGAAGTTAACATTCTCAAAACCATAAATTTGTGATGATATAAGGGAAAATTTGATTCATCAAAAAAGAAGGTACTATGATAATTGTTTTGGGTTTCAAGACCCTTTCCATAAATTTGATAAATTCTTTTACTCTATAATAATTTAAGGAAATATAAACACTTCACACATTTCTATAAATACAATCTTATTCTTTATTTGTTCCTTTAACTATTCCTACTTCATTTCATGTAACAAGTTGTATCGTCAGGTAATGTCACTCTAAAACCTTGTCCAATGATCAAATTCAACCATTTCAAAAATGGTTAAATTTTCCTAAATATCATGATATGACACTTTAGAAAAAAGTTTGCTGAATTTTCATAATGAACTTATTAAACAACATGCAGTGGTTCTTAATCGTCACATACAAACATGTTAGTACATTGTACTTGTATTCTATTGAATCATGGTAATAACTTTAATTACTATAAAACCTTATTGAGTATTTTTATTCTTCCTTATTCCTTCTGTAAAACATGTGAAATTTTATACATACCTTAAATCAAAAAAAAAATTAAACTCTACTAAAGATAACATAAAACACTTTTTTGATAATCCATTATTTAGATCGAAGATAGTAAGTTTCATCCAATTTAAATTATCAAAATCATTAATCTCTTTATTCTGAAATTGATATATCAATATCATATTAAGGGTTGTTTTTTCCTCAACCATATACTTTCCAATGATATTAACTTGCTACTAAGTCACTTTTCCTTGGTACCATTCAACACACATTCTTAAATCCTTAATGAAACAGTAATTCAGTACAATCATTATATATCTTATAACTCGTATAATCATATCATAATTATTATATCTAATAACACAAATACATTACTTATTCCATTTTAGATTTAGTAACATCTAAATCTTTACCATAGTCCCTTTGAATTGTCTGATCTATATTTCCTTGATGTATGGAAAATTGATTTGTGTAGTTTCCCATCTCCTTGAAGTTGAATCATTATATATTAGAGAAATTGTTCTTATCCTTGAAATAATGATAATGGTATCCTTTTTCTCCACACTTGAAGCATACTCTTTTTCCCCTTATGCATATACCATGGTGTTTCCTTCCACAATTATCACATATGGGAAAATAGTTCTTTCCCTTATTCCCTTTTTCTAAATTTTTCCTCATTTCCTCTTCTTATCATGATTTTATATGAAGATATAATACTTATAAATCTCTTTGTACTTTGTTTTATAACATTATTCTTTCTCCTCATATGATGATAACATTTTAGAGACAAGTTCCCTTTGAAATACTGTATTAAACCCATCGAAGAAACAATCATTCTGACTCTTTGGATTATGTGCACTAATATGGTTCCCATTCATTCCACTATTCACTATTTCTAAAAAATGGAATACATTATTTTAGTATATGAATCATAATTCATAATTTCTAACTAGTAAAACACTTAACATATATTGAAAATATTTGTATAACAAATCTCAAAAGTAATAAACATGGTTTCTTTGGGGCCACATTTACTTTTAAATCCTTCATAATGTTTTTTAAAGAAAATTTGAATTATCCAAGTCATATCCCTTGGGAGTGTCAAACGAAGTATGTAGTAAGGCCCACATTTTTGTACCAGGTTACCCTGAGTAAGGCTCAAGACACCTTTTTAGAGTTGTTACCCTTAGGTACATTTGTGCCTAAACCACATCTACTTGTAGTATCTAGATAAGGATGTATTTCTAGGAAGACCCACACAATCTCTACCTTACCAAAAATCAAGGATGTTCTTATATGATAATCTTAAAATTCTATATTATGGTTATTTTCCCTAATCTATGTTTTCTAAATCTCGTTTCCATGGTTTCTAATAAACTTCCTCTCATACCAACAATAAATACCCTAACCTTAGTAGCCTAGAGCTAGTACCTTAATTTTTTACATTGGTATGATTACAAGGAAACACATCCTGAAGGACTAATTAGTTTTTCAATTTTGGAAACTAGATTACATATATGAACATTACATTATAAATTTAAATAAAAAACAACATAGAAACTTCGTTGGAAACACCCAATAAATTTTATATTGACCCTACAATTCATTCAAAATATACCTCTCAGAATACTCAGGAAAAAATAAACATATGAAAAGGGGTGAGATCAGAAGCTCAATAAGGGTAAGAAATAAAGTGGAATCTATAACATAAATAATAATACATTATGTTTAAATAAAAACACATGCCATTAAAACATAATATTTAGCATATAATGGTAGGAATAAAAGATGAATAAAAAATTCCATATAAATAATCACATGAAATATAACCATGGATATTATACTAGCCAAATAATCACATGATTTATCAACTAATAATATCATAATAAGGGAATTCATATTTTGAAAATCATAAACCTATCATCTAGGCATCATCCAAGAATTCTGAAAATAAATGGTTAAGGCCTCATCCAAAATCCATTTCTTTTTTGTCTCATGAGACCTACCGATGCATCGAGGGGATATAGTGGGCCCCATTAGTAACTTACTAAGTCCAATAAATTCCACATATAAATTGATTGACACATAAACAACATATACATATGAAATTCAAATAACATTCCTCAATCTATAAACATAATCACTAACCATTCTGAGTAGTCTAGTGAATGGTATTAAGATAGAACATCCACTGTTAAACTGATCATAAACCATTTAATAAAATATGGTAGATTATAATCAGAAGATATAAACCCAAATAACTCATAATAATCAAAATAGGCTTGAAATATATTAAAATACTCTAATAATATCATCATGGAATTCTCAAGAGAAATGCCATTTTTATTTTGGAAAGAAGAGTTCTTTTGGAAAAATCATTGTATTTTTTATGATTTTTTGCATAAATATATAAATGAATAATTATTTTTTTCATTAAAAACTATTAATTTTAGAAAAATAATGGTTTCTAAAAATATATTATGTATGGTACTTGAAAATTGGTAAGAAATTGAGATGGTCCCTTTAATTGGGATTGCGTATCGTGAAGAATTATTAAGGGAACCTTGAAAAACATGTAATTTATATAAAAGAAATATGAAATTATCTAGATACATAGTTTTGGAATTTATAAACTGAATTTAGAAAAATTATACAAAAATTATGTAGAATTACATTGGTTCATAGAAGGATAAGTCATAACCCGAATGAAAATAGAGGTTAGAGAAGAAAACTCTTACCGCTTTGCAAATAGTCAAACCATAACCACCATAAAATCAATGATCATAAAATAATAAATTTAATAACATAAAAATATAGATATTAAAAATATTATACATAAATTTTATGTTTACATACACCAAAAAATATAGTGGTGAATAAGGGAAATCTCATGGAAGTAAAAGTGAGATGATAAACCCTTACCTTATGTCTGAATGTTTTATTCACTTAACCTTAATGTCCTAGATAATCAAACTAAATCCATAAATTAATTAATTAAGAACCTTATATACATTTATTGTATTTATTATAGTTTTATTAAGTTCATTTATGGCCTTATTGATGAGTTATAGAGTGTAATTCCATCATCTATGGGGTATTTGTTTTCTTGGTTTTCAATGATCGGTTCGCTTGTTTATAAGTAACTGAGTTCATGTAAAATGGGTATAATTCTATAGAATTTGAATTTTATTTTATTTATGAAAATAAATAATTATAAATGTTTATATATAATATTTTTTTTATATGGTATGAGGATGAATCATTAGATAAAACATTACTGCTAATCATTTTGACCATTTTAGCGGTTTTTCGATCATCACGAACTAGTTTTTTCTTATGAATTAATATTGTATTTATATATATTTGTTATAGAACAATAAATAGGATTTAATACGTATATTATAATATTTTTTAATAATAAAAATACTTTCATTGATATCATTTAAGGAGAAATTGAAGAACAAAAATCCATCGTCCATACGGTTGTAAATCAGCACCTCAGAGATGATGAATTCATTTTTAAAATAAAAGATAGATAGAAAGAAGATTGATGAAGGATATTACATTAACATGATTTTATTACAGTATATATATGATACTAGAGTTATCATTACCATTTTTATATAGTCGGTGAGGAGAGTATAAGAAATTAAAAAAGAAATTGAAAGGAAATTAAAAGAAAAAGAAAGGGGACTTAGCTCTTGAATTATCCTCTTTGAGAACCTCCTTAAGGAACCATGGTCTGGTCTTTTTTTGTGACAAAAAACTCATGGAAGTGGGTTAAAAACTTTTAGAGAGTAGTTGGGAATAATTTGGACAATATTCAAGTCTTTAAGGTTTGAGAAGAAGTGTTGGTGAGGGGTGGTATTTATAGTGGATGAGAGGGGTATTTTTTGAATATTTTATTCATTAGTTTTTTTATTTTGGATCAAGAGTATGACTATTTAGAGAATTATCTATAAATATATTTAAAATAATTAATCTATACTTTGAATTATGGTGCTTAAATTATTCATTACCCAAGTAATGGTGTATCTATCTTATAATTTATTTATATCATAAATTACTGTATTTTACTATTCACCGAAAATTCTAATATTTCAGTAAAATCCCAAAAAAATAACCCTAATAATTTTTTGACATGTAGAATTAAAAAATGAACTCCATATTATTAAAATAATTTTCTAAATAATAGAAATTTAATTTTTAAATAAAATCTTCATTTACTCAAAAAATACAGATTTTAAATTTATGATAGATTTTATAACGCTCTGAAAAATTAACTAAGGTCTTGTAAAATTAACCAAAAATCATGATAAAAAAAATATTAATTTATGAATACATTTTATGAATTTAAATTTTATTTGAAATCATTTTATTAATTTATAAAATTGTAATTATACATTTATGACTTACAAAAATACCAACACTGAATTAATAATTCTCAAAATATTCATTTACTTATACTACAACATAATTATAACATAATATGAGTTGTCTAAATTTTATTTTTACATTCATGGGTGATTTTATTATTCATTTGGATGATTTACTATTCATAAGGGTCATATAACTATTCATAAGGGTAACATTACTATTCTAAAGGGTCACGTTACTATTCACCAAAAAATTTAGTTGATCCTCTCAGAGTCTATATATATTACTTATATAAATCCTTTATGTATATTTTTTGAAATTCATTTAACAGAAACGAAAATATTTCAATTAACGTTAATCCCGTTGGTGTTCTGAGAAGGTGGGTAAAAGGAACATTCAAAATTTTAAGAAGCCTTTATATCTAATTTCAATATAAAAAGGATTTTGAATAACTACATTAGATTAATATATATATAATTTATCTATCATGACTTTAAAAATCAATTTATAGTATAATAATTATTCAAATGAAAAAACATAGTTTTTAACTAAAATGTAGTATTTTTCACTATTAATCAAAAAATATAAAACATCTCAGAAAAATAATAAAAATTAAAACAAAGTTACTTTCTAAAAAAAAATTATTTGAAAAAAATTATATATTTCATTATAAATATTTCTTATTTATTCAAAACCATTATAAATAACATTTAATAATTGTTATTACTATTAATATTAATATGTTTAACTCCAAGGTTATAACTATCATGTTTAAATAATTATAATAACAAATTGTTGTTTTTCAGAGACTCAGTGTTTCATGTGTTATAAGATATATTTATTTGTAAATACTTATGGTTTCGAATACCTTGTAACCTTCCAAAACATTGGGAAATGATAATGTTTCTTGTGCGTACATGTGGACTACCACTACCACGAAACAATGTGATTAATTTTTCATTTCTATTTTACTTAGATAATAATTATGATGGATTTTGTGAATTTATATATGATTAATATGATATAAAAATTATTCTATAAAGGTGACTAATTATGTACCTTTCTTTTATTCCTTCCATCAAAAAGTGAAAACATCTTTTATACGTATGTACAACTTACTATCTCTATGAACGGTGTAATTCTTTTTTCTATCTCTAAATTTTATGGATTACTATAAATACATATATAATGAATATATATTATATTTATATCAATATTATCTTTATTTTAATAATGGAGCATTGACAAAGAATGATACTATTGAACCAAAACATACATGAAAAATGAAGCACTTATTACATGAAACTGTGATTTTAACAAATAACTATTAATAAACAGGTGATAAATAATTATAAATCATATATGTTATTCTATATATGAGTATGGTTCTATAATAGATGTATAATAAATATATATTTTTTATACATGAGGTTTTGATAAATACAAATTAAGTCAAACCTAATGTGAGGGTTTATTTTACAATCTCATCATTATTTAAGGTTATTTATGTTTAAGTCTCCATTATGAAAATTATTTATATTTGAATCTTAAAATAAATATATTTTATTATCCTATGTTTATTCATGAACCTTTCAAATAATATTACCATTTTCCACTTATTTTTACTTTAAATTATTGAGAATGTTTTTTTAAGAAAAGTAAACTCCATTTCTCTCTTCATTCGAAAATCATTTTTCTTCCGTGTCCATATTTTCTAAAATTATTTTCATAAATGTTTTTAATGTTATAAAATTATTTATTAAATAAATTTTTAACCAAAATTTACTTTTTTATAAAATGTTTTCAAAGTAATCTTTTTATCATTTTCAAAAGGAGGTACTTTTTGAAATTTTTTTTAAAAGTGTGAAAGGAATATTTTTTTAACTTATACAGTATGAAAAAAAATATCCAACCATCATGAAAACTCAATGACTTGAACATTACATTATAATTTTAAAAGTTTATCTTCAAATAAAATGTAAATCCTTAATAGTTTGGAAATATTTTAGTTTTAAACATAGAAATTGTATTTTCCCTCGGGAAATTTTGCAGTGATATTAGTATTTTAATCAATATAAACATGATTTGGTATATTTTTATAGAGATATGGTTTTGTCCTTGTAAGAATTTACAATATTACTATATATATTTTCAAAGCTATGCATTGAGACGATGTGCGATTCGGAGGCCTGGTGTTCTTAGAATAAATTTTATAAAGTTATTAAGTTTATTTTATACTATAAACATGAATGAAATGAGATATATATCAAATGGTAACTCAGATTATAAATCTAAGGCTACGATGGAGTTTGGAATGTGGCATTTACCCTAAGTGGTGCATAACGTTTTTCAGCGTGGGAATTCTTGTAGAAAAGTCACGTAGGGGTGGAATCAAAAATCAAATAATTAAAAGTAATTATTTTATCTATAATTCCAAATCAAATAACTTTTGAATGGTTTCTTAGATTTCAAATATAAGACCATTGTTGAGTTCATAATGGGGTGTTTTTCCTATGTGTGATATAAAATTTTGGGGGTGTGGGGATTTTGGATTATATGTTGAGTGAAGCTTCTATAAATATGAATTTAGGGATTTGGGATTAGGGTTAGCCTTAATATCTTCTCTCTACTAAGACCTATCTCTCTCCTCTCTCAACCATTCCTCATCAAACCAAGGAGAAATCTTTGTCGAAACATCATCAGATCGAAGCAGGAGCACCATGGATGCGCAACCAATGACGAACAACCGATTCAAGGTTGGAATTCTTGTATTTTTGAGTTTTGATTCAGATTTTATATTGAAAAATCCATTCCTTGAACCTTGTTTTCACCCTTTTGTTGAAAAATCATCTATGGTCGCATGAATACAACCATCAATCTATGTTTAATCTTCATAATTCACCTGTTCATCATGGATATTCATTGTCTACTTTTGGGCACATCAAACCACCCGTGTATCGTTGATTAGGGGAAACTAATGTGAAGACCTCATCATAAGGGTCCCCAGTCTGCTGATAGATTCATGATTGGGTGACCAGATCGATTCAAGTGCTCATGGAGCCAGTAGTGGATTAAAGAGGTGGTAGGCCACGTGGAGGTGGCAGCTACGAGGCCATCACTTCTAGGTTTAGAGGTGGCAGGTCGGGGATTCAGTGAGATGCACAATGAAACCAATATGGAGAAGGGTGTAGAGGTGCACTGGGAGGAGGGGCTAAGGATGGAGGATGCCAAGTAGTGAGGCTTCTATCAGCGTCAAGCTAGCTGTGTGTCAGGTGAAGCATGAGGTGAGGTTTCGGGGCACGACCCCAGGTGGCAGCGACCTGCACGATGCAGGATGCTACGTTGATGAGTGTAATGAGTTGGTTGTAGGTGGACCAGGCCACACAGCTAGGCCATCGGATGGTGAAGTAGGTCAGCCCAGGTATATTGGTTCAACAAGAATGGGTTGGATGGGTTCAAATCAGGCATATATAGCTTTAAATACCCACATCTCTCAATTTGGGTGTTTGATTGATGTGTCATTTTCGGTCACACGTTCCTCTCATCAAGAGGAATATTTTTTGATTGTTTCAAGACTTTTAAGACTTGGTCTCATTTTTTGGTTGCAAAAAACACATAATTTTAATAATAATAATATAATTATTATTATTTGGGTTTTTAAACCAATGTCGTGGCACGAGCCCCAGGAGGCCTGGTTCACACGTATTGTAGTGAAATGCAGGTTTTTCACAGGGTATTTGTTTTGGATGAAAAAATTGTTGATCATGTGTGTTTTTTTATGTTGATCACAATTTCATGATCCCTATAATTAATTTCAGGATCAAGGCATGGTCCTTATGGGATGTCATTCGAGTGTAATGAGGCAACTTGCAACTTTTACATCTGATGTCCATTTGAGGTGAATGAATAGTCAATCATGTATCTTTTTCACAAGGATCACAATGGTGTGGTCCATTTGGATGTGAATAGCCTTATTCATGATCTCATTAATTATGGAAACATGAAAGGAATATTGATGGAAGATCCTTCTGGTGAATTTGAAGATAACCCACGGCTTGGGTCAGCATCGACCCTTGGGAGATTAAAAAAGATGTGTAATGAGATGTGTCATATGTTCTGAGGATTTTCGATGAGTCATGTTAGTAATTTATGTTTTTGGCCCTCTGGTTCAACGATGATCGGTGTTCACTTGTCAACCTTCTAACTAGATGTTCCATGTACTTTGGGAGTACCTTGGCATGCCTATGGGTACTTGTTTTCAATTTAGTACCTGAGTATGGCTAGGTACACATCCAAGTGATTAGTTGGGGAAACAAGTCTTGTGGTCCCCACATGAATCGTATATCACTTTAAGAATGTTTTATCTCCCATGTCACCTTCTTTTGGACTCATATTTTGGATCGTGAGTAGCCTATCTTGAGTTTTTTCCTAGAATGTGATGGTGCCCTTTGTAGTGGCTTCTGAGATATGATGTGATATGTTCTAGGTACGATGCCTTCCCAGGGAATCACTTGATGAATACAGTGGTTTTTCTCAAATAGGTACCATCCAGCAAGGATGTCCAATGTTCCTCAGTGCTTTTCGACAGGTACCATCCGGTAGGGATGTCCAATGTTCCTCTATGCTTTTAGAGAGGTACCATCTAGAAGCTATGTCCAATGTTCCTCAGTGATTTTCAAGAGGTACCATCTAGCAGGGATGGCCAGAGTTCCTCAGTGATTTTTTGAGAGGTACCATCCAATGTGGATGGACATAGATCCTCAAATCTTTTCTGAGAGGTAGCATCTAGTAAGAATGGCCAGAGAGGTTCTGGGTTTACCTCTAGTTGGGCTAGGAAGTGGTCCTCAATGGAAGTTTTGAGTTTACCTCCAGATGAGTTGGGAAGTTTTCCATGGTGGCAATTTCAGGTTTACCTCTAGCTAGGCTATGAAGTGTTCCTCAATGGTAGTTCTAGGTTTACTCTCCTGCTAGGGTGGGCAATGGGTCCTCGTCGACTTGTGACACGATCTATCGACTATTTGGCACAGTGATGAGGAATTATTTGATGTACCATTGGACTCACAAGGAAGAGGGACACTTTTCCCACTGAGATGAGTCTATGGGATGTTCCCTAAAATAATGAGATTGAGACAGTGCCTCCCAAACTGGATAATATCAAGGTGTGATGATTGAATCGATTTGACTTGATGTTTAGGGAAGATGTGTGGGATGTTTTACATTGATGGTGGTAACTTCTAGGGCTAATAGCTAAAAACATTCTTGTTCTAAGCTATGAGATGTATATCCCCTTATTCTATCATTTTTTTTAAATGATCATATATATATTCAGTTTCTAGTGGCCACTCCTTGGGTTATGGTTACTCTCCTTCCAGGATAGGCGAAGACATGTGGGGTATTCCATGTTCTTTACATGTCTAGTTTCTCGTGGTTGGATGAGTTTACTATCCTACTATAGGTATAGAATACTTGATGAGAAGTTAATATTCTCACAGTTACTAGTTCCTAGTGTTTATATTATCTTACTTCACTCTCTTCTTAGGATGAGATGCACTCCTTTTTTTATACCTTGTCATAACTACTTATTTCCTTTTTTGAGTATCTCTTACAACTCCCCCTTCACCTTTTTGGGGCATCCTACTGATTATTTTTATACTCACCCCTGCATGGTATTTTCTCACACATGTCGTGACTTATGTAGATGACAGACAGGTTGATCATGACTTTATAAGAACATAGGGATACAAGTGCTTGGACCATGTATGGTGGTCATATCTTGGGATTTAGGAGTGGGTCTCCCTCGTCTGTTTCTCTTTTTTAGTTACATATAGGATGTGTCACTTTTCAAGTTGGCCATGTATTTTTTCCCTTTTCCTTTCAATTTACTATACCATACATGTATTATTTAGTGGTTCATGTATGTTTGGTTTATTTATAGTAGTGTTTCATCTTTTTTTTCCTTTACCTATACACTCTTTTAATTGAGTTTTTAGTGTGTGTGTGTGTGTGTGTGTGAAGGTTCTTAGAGGCCTCCCTATGTATTTTGGGCTTTCAACACTAGTCACCAACCCCTCACTTATGGAGGTGGTCTTGGGGTAGTGCCAGGTCAAGCTCTGACATGGGTTGGGTCATGAAAAAATAATATTAGAGGTGGTTAGACCCATAGGATGTTATTTGAACATTCCCCTAAAAATTTCTTGGTTGGGTTTATGGAAATAGTGTTGAAGTGCCTCAAGAGAGTCTCTTAGGCCAGGGAGATTAGTGATAGTATGGGCAGCCGACATATCAATTCACCCGGACCCTGATTACCTGCTTGTCAACTCAGCACCCCGAAACACTTGTTGTAGGGAACAATGGTACATGCATTATATAGGATTGAGTCTTTGACTGCCCTTCTTGAGTTAGCACCCCATGGTTTTTGATATATATATATATATATATATATATCTGTGTGTGTGTGTGTGTGTGTGATCATCTAACCACAGTACTCCTTGATGACATTTAGTATGTCTCCACGATGAGGTCATAGTTTAGGATGCATCATAAGCTCCCCTTCCTCCAGGTGGGTAGGTAGCAGCACCTCAACCTATTGAGAAGAATATAGCCCCAGCGGAGCAGGCTGAGGGCCTGCACAGGCTGAGCTCACTCCGCGAGTTCCAGTGCCATAGACCATCAAGGTTCCACAGTGAGCCAGACCCTTAGGTTGCATAGGTCTAGCTAGATTCATTGGTCCACCTCTTCAGAATTGTACAAACACCGTAGATCATATGGTGGCATTGACTGCTAGCCTCTTCCACGGAGTAGCTAGATGTTGGTGGAGCTTGGTTACTTAGATACACGATGAGACAGTGCTCTCATGGGATAAATTCCAATAGTTGTTTCATGAGGAGTACTAACCCTCCGTCTTGATCTCCATCCAGGTTTAGAAGCTTCTCGAGCTTTGGCGGATATGGATAATGGTTGGTATGTATGTGACTAGGTTTATAGACCTTACACTCTACTCTTTGGAGATGCTCTATGATAGCTACTTCTAAGCATATAAGTTAGATTAGGGACTCCGTAGGGAAAATCCATGATATCATAGTACCCTTTTGCATCCCCATCTATGATATGGTGCTGGATAAGGTGTTGGTGATAGATATTTTCCTCTTAGAGTGATGCTCTATAGCTAGTTGTGGTAGAGGGAGCAACAGATTTGAGATATATGTCACAACTATCACATGTTAGTCGACAATATCTCGACGCAGGAGGCCTCCCCATAATCGGTCTCAGATACATGGTCAGGAATCAGTGGGAAAACCCAAAGAGGTTCAGTGTTATGCTTGTGATGTGCAAGGTCACATGGAAAAAGAGTGCAACCAGACATGATGAGAACCCCAAACAGTCATAAAGTGGACCACTATGGTGGAGACAACATCATGATCAGGGGTCTACTAGGTGGAGACAGGGTGGTCCCCATGGAGGTGCTACTGGTAGAGAAGAAGGAGGATCTTGAGGTGGGGGACGATGTTATGAGCTCTATCCAGCAACACCACCACCAGGCGACCCAAGTCAGGCTCAGGTAGCTGGCAGTTGGGACCGCAGATAGCTGAAAGCTTTTGATGTCTACGATCCCATAGAGAATAACATGATAAGAGGAATTCCATATGAATTTTATACATTTTCTAGTATAACTTTTTGGAAACTTTGTGAAGTACTCTTTTCTCCATTTTAATTTCTTGAGGTTTTACTAGGGTGACACGAGGTGTTGGGGTAACTATGTGTCGGTATTGTTCAATGTAGATTCGAATGCATGAGGAAGAGGTGTCATTCCCCCACTGAAAAGTGTTTTTTTTTATTCGATAAATACCATGAGGGATAGTCAGTGCCACACATAGGGGATAATATCAAGGTGTGGTGAAAGAGTCCCTTTGACTTGTGCATTTAGGATGAGGTTGTGAGATGGAGTCTCGGAGAGGTCCCGCCATTTCCAATGGACTTTTCCTTCTTCACACTTTTTTCATGGGATTTCACTAGTGGGTGTAGTGAAGTATCTAGTTTAGGGTTACTCTCCTTACAAGTAAGGAAAATACATGTGCAGCATGCCACATTCATTCCATTTATTGATTCTTTTGGTTGGATGAGTTTAATCACCTACCCTATTAATTGGTACCTTTTCGTGCTCAAAATCAACCTTGATATTGAAGTAAATAGGTATTGGTTGAGGTGATGAATTCCCCATGAACAGAATTAAGGGACTCACTATGTGGTGCTAGAAGAATTTCTCTTCGGCTTTAGGGTGTGGAGACACTACCTTTTGGGGGAATGCATTGTGGCTTGCATAGGCCCCCAGAGTCTCGTGTACTTCTTCACTCAAAGAGACTTGATCCTAAGGAAGCGATGGTGGATGGAAATTCCTACAGGACTGAGACTTCAAGATAGTATAAACACTGGAAAAGGGAAATGGTGTTTCATAAACCCTTAGTAGTAATTCCAAGGCTTTCCTAGTGTGGAAAGTTTCAGATCAGTTAGCTTTCCTACAACAAACCGTGTTGGAGCAAGATGGTGTAGTTTTCTTCAATTGAAGGTGTTGACCTATTTACTTCTTGATCATGTAAGAGAGTCTTAGTTGTGATACATTGACTATGAAATCATGTGTGACCGGATAACCTTGGGTGTTTTAATATATTGATATTTTTAAGGAGGGAATCACGAGACTCTATTTTAGGGACAAACAGTGATTATGACCATGATGTGGGATTTAGTGGTTCAGTTAGAGAGGCAAACCATCCCCTTGAGTTTTATCAGGTCATTCAAGACTATGAAAAGGGGTCGGCAAGGTTGCCTACTTCCCTTCCCTACCCCAATAGTTGGATTGGGCACATGACGTCTCCCATGTGTTGAAGCTAAGGAGATACATTGATGTCCCTACACACATCATAATCTGAAGTAGAACTTTTAAGGAAGTACCATCCCATGGTTCATGTGATGTGGTAATATGGAAATGTCCAAGAGTTTCCCTAGGACTGGTAGATCCATGTGTGGACTTAGTATCCCCATTTTTTACCGTAGTTTTCTTTTCAGGGATGAAAATATTGAAGTACGGAAAGATGTATAGACCCTGTTTTTGCCTTGTCATAATTTGGAATATTTATATATATATTACCAGAGCTAAGAGCTGAGATGGTGTGAGATTATGAGGCCTGGTGAGCCCAAAATAAATTTTATAAAAATATTAAGTATATATTATACTATGAACGTGATGTAAATTGGATATCTCTCAAATGGTAACTCAGATCAGAAACTTGTGGCCACGATTGAGTCTGAAACATGGTATTTACCCAAGGTAGGGATTAAATTTTGTTGACACATGAATTCTTTAAAAAAAGACACCCCAGGGAGAAATTGAAAATAAAGTAATTATACTTAATTATTTTTATCTCAAATTCCAAATCAAATAACTTTCCAATGGGGAATCATATTGGATATCTAAGACTGTCGTTAAGTTCAAAATGTGGTTTTTTCCTAGGTGAAACATAAAATGAGGGGGTGCAGTAATTTTAGATTGCCACTAAAAGGAGCTCTTATAGATAGGAATTTAGAGATTCAGGATTATAGTTAACCTTAATCCCTTCTCTCTCTAGTAAGATTTATTTCTCGCGTCTCTTAGCCATTATTCCTTTAACTAAGGATTAATCTCTACCTAAACATTGGTGGATCGAAGCAGGAGCATTGTGGATGGCTGGACGATGATGAACAACCAATTATAAGTCGGATTTATTGTATTTTGGGGTCCTAATTCATCTTTTCTATTGAAAAATCCATTCCTTGAACCATGTTTTCATCATTTTATTGATAAATCATTGATGATCACATGAAAACAACCATAAATTTGTGTTTAAAATTTTTTATTCATCTGTTTATCATAGATATCAACCATCTACTTTTGGGTGCATCAAACCATCAGTGGATCGTTGATTAGAGGCTAGTGTTATGAAGCCCTCATCGAAGGGTCCCCGATCTGTGGACGAATTCGTGGTCAGGAATCCTAATGGAGTTTGAGGGTTAGTGTAATGGACCACTAAAGCTTCTTCAATGTGACAGTCAGTGTTGAAACGGTCAGTGGTGGCTTAAGGCGATGGTAGGTCATGTATAGGTGGTAGGATGCATGGAGCTGGCGGTGGTGAGGATGACGCGACTAGGTTCAGAGGCGGTAGGTCGGGGCTTCAGCGAGCAGGATGGCTTGACAGAGATAGATCATGTTGTGGTGGTTCACTAGAAGGAAGAGCTGAGTATAGAGGAGGCCATGGGCAAGGCATCTGGTAGTGTCGGGCTGGTGGTGTGCAAGGCGGAGCACGAGGCGAGTCACGGCATGCGACCCCAGGTGGAAGCGACCTGCACAATGCAAGTCGCCACGTTGACTAGGGGCCAGGCCCGTGACAGGTAGGTCGAGCTGTGGTAGGTGGTCCGAGCCACAATATTGGGTCATGGGATAAAGAAGTTGATTGGGTTTGGTAGGGAATACTATCCCAGGTGGACGGGTTTGGCCAGAATGGATCAGACTGATTTGAATCAGGCCCATACGACTTTAAATTTCTACATCTCCCAATCTAGGTGTCTGATTTATGTGTCGTCTATGTCCAGGTGCTCCTCTCATCGATAAGAATCTATTTAAACTATTTCAATAGTTTTAAGACCTAATATCAGGGTTTGGTTTTAGGAAACACCTATGTTTAATAATAATAATATAATTATTATTATTTGAGGTTCTTGTATTATACCTATCTTATAAATGGGACACCCGATTAATGCACTGTCAGTGGTGGCATGACCTTGGTCTTTATACGGACTTTTCAAGACCACTTTTGGGTTTCTAAACCAAAGTTGAGTTATGGGACCCTAAGGCCTGGTTTTCATGTATTGCAGTGAAATGTGACTTTTCCATAAGGTATCCGTTTTAGACAAACAAATAGTCGATCCCGTGTCTTTTTCATTGAGAATAGAAATTTTGTGATCCATATAATTATTTTTGGGATAAAGGCATAGACCCCATGAAATGTCATTCCAGCACAATGTGGAAACTTATGAATTTCCCATCTGATGTTCGTTTGAGGTGAATAAATAGTTGGTCTTGCATGTTTTTATGCAAGGATCACAATAGTGTGATCCATTTGGATGTGTGGAGCATTATTCGTGATCTCGCTAATTGTAGAAATATGAAAGGAATATCGGTGGAAGATCATTATGATGTGTTTGAAGAGAAACCATGGCTTGGATAAGCATTGAACCTTGTGAGATTAGAAAATACGTATAATGAGATGTGGTCAGACATATTGAGGTTCTTTGAGGAGTCATGTCCGTAATTTATGTTTTTGTCCCTCCAAATCAAAAAAGAGTGATGTGCGCTCATTGGATTTCTGACTAGATGTGTCTTGTACTTTGGGAGTACCTTGGGATGCCTAGGGATATTTGTTCACAATTTAGTACCCGAGTATGGTTAGGTACATTGTCATGTGATGAGGTGGGGTCACACATCATGTGGGCCCCACACACTCCATGTACCTCTTTATGAATCTTTTTTCTCATTTATCTCCTTTTTTTGGACTCATATTTTGGCCCCTGAGTATCATATACTAAGTGTTGTTTCATGTGGAATATAACAGTGCCCTCCATACTGGATTTTGAGATATTATGCAAGATGTTTTAGCGGTGATGGCTACCCAGGGATACCCCTAATGATTGCAACAATGTTTCTTTGAGAGGTACCAACCAGTAGGGATGACCAGTATTCCTAGGTGCTTTCCAAGAGGTACCTTCCAGAAGGGATGACCGGTATTCCTCAGTGATTTGAGAGAGGTTCCATATATCAGGGATGGCTAGTGTTCCTCAGTGCTTTTCGAGAGGTATCATACAGTAGTGATGGCCAGAGTTACTCAGTTCTTTTTTGAGAGGTACCATCCAGTAGGGAAGACCAGAGTCCCATGCAGATTTTTTGAGAGGTACCATCTAGCAGGGATGGACAAAGCAGTTCTTATTTTACCACTAGTTGGGTTAAGAATTGGTCCCCAATGAAAGTTTCGGGTTTACCTCCTACTGGGTTGGGAAGTGACCCCTGAAGGCAGTTCCGAGTTTACCTCCAACTAGGCTGGGAATTGGTCCCCGATAGTAGTTCTGGGTTTACCCTCTAGTTGGGATGTGTAGTGGGTCCCCATCAACTTATGACATGATCTCTCAACTATGAAGCATAGTGACGAGGTGTGCTTTGATGTACCATTAGACTCACCCAGAAGATGGATTCTTTAACACTAAGAATCATCCATGTGATGTGACCTAAAACTATTAGGGAGAGATAGTGCCACCAAAATTGGATAGTACCAAGGTACAGTGATTAAGTCTCTTTGACTTGTAGCCCAAGGCAGATGTGTAGGATGTTGGGAATCGATGGTGGTTACTTCTACAACTGTTGACTACTCACTTTCTTGGGCTAAGCTATGAGATGGAGATACTCATACCCTCTTGTTTTGGTTTCTTTGACTGAGCATAAATATTTTATTTCTAGTTCACACTCCTTGGGATTTGGTTACTCTCCTTCTAGGAGAGGCAATGATGTGTAGGGTATTCCACGTGCTTTCTGTGTCTATATTATCGTGGTTGGACTAGTTTACTCTACTACTATGGGTGGTGAAGACTCTACTATAAGTTTTTCTTCTCACTATTTATATCTCCTTATGTTTGTATGAGCTTTATTCACTCTCTTATTAGGTTGAGATTCACTCCTTTTTCTATACCTTTCCCTATATACTACATTCATTTTTTTGAGTATCTCTTATCGCTCCCCCTTGGCATTTTCAATGTGTCCTAATAATTATTTTTATACTCACCCATATATGGGTTTTTCCTGCATGAGTCGTGCCTTATACAGATTGCAGACAAGTAGATCATGACTTCGGAGTAGCATAGGGATACAGGTGCTTACACCGCGTACAGTGGTCGTATCATAGGATTCAAGAGCAGGGCTCCCTTAACTATTTCTCTTTTTCAGTTACTTCCATGTTGTGGCACTTTTCTAATTGGACATGTATTTTTTCCCTTTTTCCTTTCATTTTACTATACCTTACTTGTATTATTTAGTGCTTCATGCATGTTTGGTTTATTGATAGTAGTTTTTAATCTTTTATTCCTATATCTATGCACTTTTTCATTGATTTGTCGATGTGTGTGTGTGTTTGCAGGTTATTAGGAAAAGGCCTCCCCACATTTGTCGTACCTTCGGTGCTATTCTCCAATTAATCTGTGGAGTCAGGCTTGGGGTAGTTACAGCTAGAGCCTTGGAATGGGTTGGTTCGTGACAATTTTATACTGAAGATATACTCTAATGATACCATCTAAATTATTTATTTGAATGTTTTGTAATAATTTTGATTAGGGATGTACTATTTTTATACGATTCATTATATTACTCTGGATGGTTTATGATTATGTTTTTTCAATGGGGAATGTCTTAAAATTTCATATGCTAGTTTTTTAATATGAATTTTTACATTGATAATGTTTCACCTCTTTCATGCAAGGAATGAATTGGAATTATTAATTTATGTGTGTGATAGGTAATTACATAACCCCTCAATGCATCAGTGTGTCTCATGAGATAAAAATATAGTGTTTTTTATGAGGCATTACCCATTTATATATGATGTCATAGCACGAGGATTTGACGGTATGTTTGATATGTTCTTTCATGATCCCTCAACAACAAGTTTGAGATGTCTATAATTATTCATTCCATCATTATGAAATTAGGTATTATGTCCATGTATTTATTTGAAAAGTTATTATATTCATGGATATGTTTTTATCTCATGTGATTATTTATATTTGGTTATTTTATAATCATTTATTTCCTACCAAATTATTAATGTCGTATTTAGATTCCTCTTTATATACACCCTTAACGAGAATCTGATCGCACTCATTTCTTATGTTTCCTTTCACCAAGATACCAAGCAGTGTTTTATGATTGAGATACAAGTATATGATAAAGGTTACAATGTTTATATCAAATAAATTATTATGTTGTATTTTATGTTTTCAAATATAGTTTTAAATTAATGTATTTTTCTAGTTTTATAAGACCAGTGAACTATTCGGTCCCCTGGGATGTGAAATCTTGTATCTACAACTAATGTAATAATGTAACCACTAAATATGGGCTATTATTGTCAGTATTTTACAATTGGTATCAGATAAACATTATTAGAAACCTTGGGAACTAAATTTAGGAAAACATGGATAAAGAAACTTAATCCAATGATAAATCATGATAATATTCCTAAAGAAACAAATATTGTGATTTTTAGATTATATATACATAAATTTTTAGTTTAAGTTAAGTATTTCACTAGTTTTAAATTTATATATTATTATTCATAATGTTATAATATAATCTAGTGAGTGTCACTATTTAGAAATGGTTCCTAGTAGAAGGAATCAAAATTGAATCAATGCACACAATCCATGTAGGTATTTCCTTAGAAAGATAATTATGAGGGGGTTGGAGCTACATCTAGAGCTAAAAAAATTAAAACTACATTCGGTAAATTGACTAAGTTATTGAGAAATAAACTCAACCATATAAAGAAACTTGCAAATACACAACATGGTGTAACAATATTAGACAAATTAATGCATCAACACCTCAATCATTTAATTGGACAAAATCCTTTTATAGCTAAACAATGGATAAGTTCTTTAGAGATTATATTTCATGCATTGGGAATTAATGAAAGGGACAAGGTTTTCTAGGCAGTTTATCTTCTCTATGGGGATGTGGATTAATGGTGGTCATTAGTTAAAAACACTAAGGATGTGGATGAAATAACAAGAATGTAATGGAAGGATTTTATGGAAGTTTTCTTAGAAAATTATTTTCCTTATAATCAATGAAAATATATGGAAATTAAATTCTTGAGTATGGAAAAATGAAGAGAAAAATGTTCCTAAGTATGAAAAAATCATTACAAGGTGGTAAAGGCATGTTTTAAACAATGTACGTAATCAAAAGAGAAATATTGACCATTTCTTTGATGGGTTTAATCCAATCCTTCAAAGGTCAATGGACTACCAAACATTCTCATCATGTGTGGAAATAGTGTCATGTTCTATCAAGACAAAGAAATAATTTTTCCAGTCTTATGTCTTTGATGGAATATAAGATAGGAATATGGAGATAGAGTAAAAAATAGATAAGGGTAAGAATAGAAAAAAGAGTTTTCCAACATGCGATACTTGTGTAAATAAAAAACATAGTACATGTTTAAAAGGAAAAGGAGTTTATTTTGAGTATAGATAAAAATTCCATCATACTTATGAATGAAATGGTATGGGAGAATCCATAAAATTATAGTGATTTAACTATAAGTAAATGAGTAATTATTCAAAAAAAATCCCTAAACATCAAGGGAAATTACCATAAAATAATCCAAAGGGATAAATACATGCTCATTTAATTACTATAGTCTACATGGAAGTTCTCAGTGACATGGTGAACGGTACACTTATCATCCACTCTAGAACTTAAAATTATTTATTTGATTTTATTTATACCTATTCTTTTATATCTAAATAATCTTTCAAGGGAAGCGTTTCACAACATCAACAATTAGATATTTATTTGGTTGTAAAAACTTCTAATCATACGATGGTCGCTTCTCATGTTCAAAACAACACTCCAATAAAATTTTATAGGTATGTGCTTCCTAACACACTTATTATTCTCCCTTTGGACAAATTTGATGTTATATTAGGCATGTATTTAATTTCCCTATATTTAACCCACATGAAATTTTGAGAATGTGGAGTCATGTTTTATATTCCTAACAAACATGAGATCATTTAATAATGTGACAGTAAATATTATATTTAGATGGAAATTACATCCATTATATGGGTCTTGATTACTATTAAAAGGGGTTTTTATATCATATGGTTAGAGAAAAATCAATATCAATGATGTGCTTATCTTGTGGGATTTTTTCATTGACTTTTTGGTATCGTTTTCTAGTCTTCCACTAAATCATGATATTGATTTTCAATATAACTAAAACTTTTTTATACATTTATTTAAAATAATATATATAGAATAATCATGATTGAGTTGAAATAATAAAAGAAACAACTCTAGGGGAATATTGAAAAGGTATTCATTCATAATTTTATGACACTTTGGGATAAACCTATTCTTTTTTCCAAGAAGAAATATGGATTGATGCATCTCTACATTAATTATTGAGAACATAAAAATATAACTATTAAGAATAAATATCATCTACTCTATATTCATTAATAGTTTGATCAAATATTTATATTTAATTACTTTTCAAATATTGAACTTCATTTTAGATATCATCAATAGATGGTCAAGAAGGAGGATATACCAAAGGAAGCATTCCGTATAAGGTATAGGCACTATCAAATAATATTGATTCCATTTTTTCTTAATAATTCCCCTATTATATTCATTTATTTAATGAATATAGTATTTAGATATTACCTTGATTAGGTTTTGGCAGTCTTTATAAATGATATTCTTATATATTCTAATAGTAAGAAAGAGAATTAATATAACTTGGGTATTTTATTAAAGACCCTAAGGGAGTAAAAATTGTATGAAAAAATTTCCAAGTATAAATTTTGTCTATAAAAAGTTTCATTTTTTGGTCACATAATCTCAATAAAGGGTATATCAATGGATCCACCAAAAATAGAATTTATTTAACATTTCCCATACCAACCATGATGACTAGGATCTGTAGTTTTCTTGGTTTCCCTAGTCATTATCTATGCTTTTTGAATAATTTTTCATGGTTGTCTAACCCACTCATCATGTTAACTTGAAAGGTATCCAAGTCCCATTGGATAGATTAATCTATGGAAAATTTCATGTAACTAAAGATAATGTTAGTCAATACACTTTTGGAAGTGGAGAAGGGTTTTTAATATATATAGTTATGCATCAAATAAGGTATTTTGATTCTTCCTCATGCAGAATTATATGGTGATATCTTACATCACACCCTAAATTAATATCCATGAGCATAATAACTAAACTTGTGATCTGAATTTAGCTACAATAATTTTTTCATTAAATATATGAAGACGTAATCTTTATGGAGAAAAGTATGACATATATACTGATCATAAAATTTTAATGTAAATTATCACAAAGAAAGAGTTCAATATATTCTAGATAATATGGTTGGATCTAATTATTGATTATAACGGCTCAATATATTAAATTCATGGGAATAAAAACAAGGTGGAAAATGCTCTAAGTAAAAAATTATCATGTTGATTTATCTATTATGAGGATCACAAAAGACCTGATATTGATTTATTTTCAAAGTATGGATCATGAAATCTTGAAGGAAGGGGAAAATTTATCTTTCTCAAAAGAGTGTTCAATAATCTATCAATGTGAAAATTAAAGAGGCGTAGATGGAAAATGTAGAGTGGTAGAATAAGGTGATAAATATTCTTGAATTTAACCTTGATTTTGATGGAATGATAAGGTTTAGAAACCATGTATGTGTTCTATCCGTACCATATTTGAAGGAGATATTGGATGTAGACCATAGTTCTTCATTCTCTATTCATCGTATAAGTATGAATATATATATACATTTTAAAGAGTATTTATGGAAGGAAAAAATGAAGAAAGATATTGTATAATATGTTTTTTGGTGCTTGGTATATCATAAATTTATGTCTGAGGGATAGATATCTAAGGGAATGTTGCAACCATTAACCATACCAAAATGAAAATAGAAAAACATCACCGTATATTTCATCATCAAACACCCAAAAATATCAAAAGGGGAAAATGCTATATGGGTTGTAGTTGATCACATTATGAAGTTAGTACACTTTATTACCATTATAAAATACTTATTTATTGACAAAATGTCTATAATTTATATAAAGTAAGATGTAAAGTTTCATGAATTACCACATTATATTAAATCAGATAAGGATCCAAGGTTTACCAAGAAGTTTTGGAAAATTATTCAGTGATCTCTAGATACAAAGCTAGTTTTTAGCACTACTTGTCATCCTTAGACAAATTTTTAATATAATATTACCATTAAAACTTTATAATACATATTTAAAGATTTCTCTATTGATTTGAAATATTGTTTGGATAAACACCTTCTTTTGTTAGAATTTTATTACAATAATATCTTCTAATAAATTATTAATATTGATCGTTATAAAGCTCAATATAGAAAAAGGTATGGAAATATAATGTGATAGAATGAAGTTAGAGAAATATATCTATTGGGGCCCAACCTAGTAGAGGAAATTATAGATAAAGTTGGGGAAATTAAGAATCACATATGAACGGATCAGATTCGGTAAAAAACTTATATTTGTAGTCTCTGAAAAGCTCAAATGTTTAATGTTGGTTAAAATATATTCCTAAAAATATATATACCTAGAATATGGTGATTATATTTAGAAAGAAGTTTAATATAATCCCTAATAGTATTGGACCCTCTGAGATTCTTAATTATATCAGGATGGTAGCTTATCATTTGGAACTTCCACTAAACCTCTCCCAAGTCCAAGATATGGTCCATGTATCCCACTTGATAAAGTACATGCCTGATCCTTCATAGGTACTGAAATCAGAGGTCATAACATTAGAAAAATATCTCTTATGAGGAAAAAATAGTGGAGATTCTATATTGTAGGGATAAAGTTCTATGAAACAAGACCACTCACCTAGTCAATTTTTTTTAGAGAAACTAGCAACTTGAGTAAGCTATGTGGGAACCTGAGGATGTAATGAGGTGGATATATCCTCATTTTTTCTATAAAATTAAAAAAATTCATGGGATAAATTCATTTTAAATTATGTATAATGTAACACATAGAGATTTATATTATATTTCTCTTTAATAAATTTTATTTCGTTGATAGATTTCATTACACACAACGCCAAGTTTAAAAGAACTATCGTCTTCTTTTAAAATGTTATTTAATAGTTATTTACTAATTTTTGGGATAGAGGGTATGAATCGGATTAACTAAATAATGAAAATTCTTGGTTTAAACATGTATAAAATAAATTCATTATTTATCAACTAATTATATATAAAAATAAAAAATAATTTTTTTTAGAAAGGTGATTCCTTGGTCTAGTAGACAAGGCACATTTATTTAAAATAGAAACATTACAAAATTAGGAATGAGGGAATTTTTTACAATATTTTTTTAAAAAAGGGAATCAAATTAGTTGGAAGATCGTATAACCAAATGATGTCAGTGTTGAATCCTTCATCGGAAATCCCATCTTCCACCGAGTTAACCTCACAAAATGCATGAGTTATAATATGGTTAATACTCACAAATGAGTGCAATAAATCCATCCATAGAGTTTTAAGAGTCTGTGAAAGATGTTCTACGCCATTCAAGACCACTTAAAAATGGAGGTTTAATCACTTGGAATCTATATGTTGGTCCTAAATTTTTTCCTTGCAAAAGTAACTGTAGTGAAAACACTAAACATTCCAGATTCCAAAAAAGATGAAATACCACAAGTACCATAAAATCATCCAATAATCTTACCATTATGGTATATGTAGACCACTTCACAACCTAATGAACCTAGGTTTTCCTTTGAATCAACATCTACATTTAATCTAAACCAACCAGGAAGAGGGGTATTCTAGAATACTTCAAAGGTACACCTAGGTTGGCTATATTTTCTAGCAATTCCTAGGAGATGTGGGAAAGTGAAGTCTCTAGTGGAGTTTTGGAAAAGACCCTACTAAATCTATCCATCTTCTTTGTCAATAGTGTGAATATTTACTTGAATTTTATGGAGATAGAAATTTTTTTATGGTGTATTAATGCATTCCTATCATACCATATCAAGTGAACTAGTTTTTCCACAACCGAAATGAAGAGGTTCTTAATCTACATAGGGGTGTTTGTAGTAGTACAGTGTTGTAGATGAGGCCGAGTGGAGTCCATTTCCATACATTTAAATTCAAAAATATCATATATGTATTTCCATAATTTAAAAGCAGTATCATAGGACTAGAAAAGGTGTTCAGTATCTTCTTTGTGTTGGTTTCACAAATGACATTTGGAACATAATTTAACACTACATGATTGTAAGAAAGTATCAATAGGTATTAGATTATGAACCATCCTCCAAACTATAGTAAATCTGTAAGTCATGATACAAGTATTTTCAAAGATTTTTACCCACGAAAAATCATGATATGTTCCAACAAAATTGTGAATATAGACATATTTAGATTCTAAAATTCCATTATTAGCAGGTCACTAGATTAAAAAATTGTCAGTATTATCAAAAGAGTATTCATTGAATATAATCTTAATATCCTTAGTTAAGTCTAGTCTAGGAGAGTTCAAGAAATCCTATATTGAAACATTAATATCAATAGATAAATTTAGGGTATCCACCATGGAGATAAGGGGAGAGCCTCTCCATATATCCAACCAAAAATTGATTGAAGACACCTTATTAATCATCCATATGGAGTGATACATAATTTTACAGAAATGATATTTATTGGCTGTCCAAATCAAGGTGTCCATATAAGGAGTGATTTATTTCTTTAATTCATTGAGAAACCTTCCTCAAAGGGAATTAAGATCCATAAAATTATTATTCAATGATATTCCAAGTGAACCTAGTATGTAAAGAATCATTAGATAACTTGATATTTTTTATTCCAATTCCACAATTATAAATATTCTTGAAATAATTAATCAAAGGAATGGTAATTAAATACCTTTCAAGGATGGTTCTACTACAAAAAAATCAATTTTGACATTTATATTTTTAAGAAGTGAAATAGGGTATTTTTAAACTATCCAATAATAAATTATTTTAGATGAAATGGTTGATTTTAGAAGGGAAATTCTACTCTCCATAAATAAATATTTCCCTTTCTATGAGTAAATATATTTTCCTATTTGATCTACTATTTTAGAAAATTAACTAATTTTAGGCCTTCCTCATAAAATAGGGACACCAGGATAGGTGAATGGAAAAGACCCCTCTTTAATACCCAAATCATTCATGATTTTAATTGTCAAGAAATAATTAATCTTTTTCCAAATAAAATAAATGATTTAATCCATTTTATAGTTTTTTATAAAACTGCTACATAACGTGATAGATCTACCTTAATATTTTGGATATTTCATTAGTTCCCTTGAAATATTAAGATATCCTCATATTCAGAAAGAAGGTGAGAAGGAATAGCCAAATTTATTGAGGCAAGGTTGGTATTAATTTTACCTTGATTCACCAAAAGAGAAATAATCCTGCTTAAAAAATCCTCAGTGATAGAAAAGTGGATAATAGAAAGGGTTTAGCCTATCTAAAACCTTTAGTGAAATTAAAATAACTTGTATGAGAACCATTAATGAGAACATAAATGTGAGCAGAGCTAAAAATGGTTTTAATTATATTAGAAAAAGATCATTGATACCAAAATATCATAGAAGCTTATATATGAAACTTCAATCCATATTATCAAAGGCCTTTATAATATCAATTTTAGTAGGAATATTCCTCCTATAATAGATTTTTTAGGATATCGGTGCATTCAGTGGCCAGGTATATACAATATTGAATGGTTCTACCCTTAACAAAACCAAACTGATTCCAAGAAAGAATTTTATTAGAAATTGTAACAATTCTATTCGCAAGAAGATTTGAAATGATTTCATAAAGTGTGTTAATAAGGTCTATAGGTCTAAAAAGGTGAATATTAGAGGCATTTTCCACTTTGGGGATCAAAGAGATGAATTGGGTATTAATACCATGGGGAATAATTCCATTGGAAAAGAATTATTTAACCAAATTATAGACATCGAGTTGAATGATATTCTAATAGTTCTGAAAAAAAATGAATTAGTAAAACCATCTAGCTCAGGTGCACTATCTAGATTTATACTAAAACTGCATCTTTGATATCATAATAAATGGGGACATGAGTAAGGAAAATTTTGGCATCATTTCCAACAATGACTAGGATGATATCATGGAGTAAATCATTATTAAGCACTGGACAATTAATAATATTACTATTGTAAGAGAAAATATGATCAAAAATCATTTCCTTACTATAAATTATATTGTGCCCATACTTTAGAAAGTTAATTGGCCTATAATATTTCATGGATATTTGAAGAGAGTTATAGAACTCTGGGTTCATATCTCTATATTTAATACATTTAATTTTGAAGTTCTCTTTTTGAAGTTTATCTTTTATAAAGAGAAGAGGGTTAAGTTTGGTAGAAAGGTTTATTTCTTACTAAATATCTATATAAAAATCAGATTTAGTAGAGTAAACCTATATCTTATTGTGACTATAATCCAAATAAGAAATATCATTTTTAATTTGGTGGGATTTGACTTTACACCATCCATTTAATTTTTTTAAGAATTTTAGTTTCATGATACAAGAAAAACTAACATTTTCATAATTCCTAAAATTCCAATTCTCTCTAACAATATAACCACATTCAATAATGGAGGCTTTGAAATTATTTACTCTAAAAGTAAGGACATGTATGGATCTTCTAATAGAAAAATTGGCCAAAATTGGATGGTGATTAGAATTTAATATAGGAAGGGTAGTCCTAGAGATAGTATCCCATTTATTAAGTGTTTTATCAATAGAAAGGGATTCTTCAAGATTAAAATATATAACTCTATTGTATTAACTTCTATAAAAAGTATACTTGGATCCAAATATATTGATATCAATTAAATTATTATCCTCAATGTATGATTTAAACTCCCTTGAAGAGATTTGGGGATGATCCAAACCCATTTTTTCACTCGAACTGAGGATGGAATTAAAATCCCCAATTAGGATCCAAGGATCTTTAATTATACTACTTAATGTGGATGAGTTATCCCAAATACAACTCCTATCTTGGTACCTATTTTTATCATAAATAAATGAATAGAACATGTGGGAATTTTTATAAACTACTTCACAAGTCAATGTTTGGTCAGCATTGTTATAAGGACATACATTGTTCAAAGAGGAATGTGAAAAATTCCAAAGAGAATCAATAAAATAAATATTAATTCTAGAACTAATAAAATTATTACCATTATATTTCAAACCTGAAAAAATAGGGGGAGATTTAATCTTAGGCTCAAAAATCGAAAAAAATGGATTATGTGTGTTAATAAATATTTTTAATGAAAATAGTTTGAGGTTTTGATATACCCTTATAGTTATAAAAAAGGATATACATTAGAACCTATTTTTGTGGTTGGAACCCACCTTATTTTTAACTATATATGTCTTCCTCCTTGAATATTTTTTTATTGGTATAGAAATTTTTTCACTAGTATAATAAGAGTCTTAATTATATTTGAGCATCAAAGAATCAGGAAAATCATTGATATTAGATTCAACAACCTTTAGAGTAGTTGGAGTCTTGTTCTCATCGCAAGGGATATTCCTAGAGGAAAGGATCATGGGACTAGTGTTCAAGTATGAGGTGGATTTTTTTACTATATTATCCTATTTGGATTGAGAGATTATGAGAGCACCAAGAATAAAAATGTTTGTAGCCTTCAAATTGTTCACACTTTTATGTATGTTGGACTCTTTAATCCAATCAGAGGAGGTGTAATTATCAAATCTATAATATTTCTATGATAAAGAATGTATATTTTTAATAAGGCCTTCATAAGAGCATTTTGCATCAGAAGGGAACTATTCATATGGCTCATATATTCCTTTAGATGTATCATATTTTATTTTTTCCTTAAAATATACTTATCCGTAGTCCCAACATCATGTGACTCTTCTAGGGAATTTTTCAAGAGTTGGGTTCCTTAATTGGTATATTGATCACTACCTAAGTCATAAGTAGGAATTAAAATAAAGTACATAGAAATTATATCATTTCTAAGATTTAAATCTTCAAGAGTGTACTCATAATAGGTATAATTGAAAACATCCTATACATCATTATCAATTTCACCATCTATGATCTCTTCCTCAGATTATTTATTTTCCTCCTCAACCAAAGGAGCCCAAAGTTTTCCAAAAATAGATTTAGAGGTAGAAGTGATATCATAAATTTTCACCCATCTACCAATATAATTTTTTTGAGTGTTCAAATTTATAATTGGAAGGTCTCTTTCCCTTTTTATATATTCTAATCTCTATAAATTCTTTCTCATGTGGAGGTATCTCCTTATTTTTAATAACCCTATAATTAGATATGGACTGTCAAATTATTTTTTATACCACACATAAAAGAGGATTTTAATCATATTCCAACTTGATATCTTCTCTATAATAATTGGAATTGATGTCTATAACATCATTTAATTTTTATTCTAGATTGTATTCAACCATAAATCTTTCATAAATCCCAATCTCTGCTTTTAAATTGTGTTGATTAATCTTTAATGGAACAACAATATAAGAAGCAATGTCATTTAGAATCTCATGGTTCAAAAAAACCTTGTTTAATCCATGAATCCTAAATCATATTTTTCTATAGATTTTAATTGATTTAAGGGATTAAAGGAAATATATAATTCAAATAAACATAAAAAGCTAATTTTCAATTTCAAATTTCTAGACTTCCAAACCAAATTCTGATCTTCCTGTGTGCCAAGTATAATGTGTTAGTAACCTCTTCCAATTTGAACAACTTTAAAATTATTATTACCTTAGAATTGGGAGATTTGGGACTTAAAACCTTTAATAGGTCGTTTATTTTCTTCTTTATGATAAGTAATATGCCCCAAAATAGAAATCTTACACATATTAAGCCTTTTGTAGGGATTTAGGATCTACGGCTACAAAAAAACCTTCATCCTCCATTTTTTGTGAGGAAACTTCAAATTAGTTTCTTTTGGTATATATTCTATTTTAAGCACCTCTAAAAAGTATATTATTTTTTATTTTGAAGTAAATTAACGATTAATATCATCATAAAATGGGTTATTTTTATCTGATGCTTCAGGAACCAGCCTATTAAAAGAGCATTCCCATTCTGGATTGAAGGAGTCCATGATGTATTGGTAGATTTAGACAATTGAGAAGAAACCTTTAAAAATTTCAAATAATAAAATTTAATGTCTTGTAATAAGGTAATTTAGAGATTATCTCCCATTCCCCCATCATTAAAATAAAAAACAATCAAAAATAAATGAGATATTTTTCTGAAAAAAATAGTTTTTATGCGCACAACACGATTTTTTTTAATAAATTAAATTAATCACCATTGTTTAATTATTTTAATGAAATTTATATATTATATATTTAATCAAATGTTCTAATATTCATTAGATATTTTAATTATGCATGGGAGAATAATAAATCTAGTTTTATGCTTAATAATTATATTTTTATGAAATAAGTTTTCATCATGTTTTGTGTACTTGTTTTTAAATTAATTTATGCCACTTATAGAGATTTTATTTGATTTAATTTATTCCATATTTGAAATTAGTATTTCAAAATTTGTTAAATAGGTCTCTTTTATTTTTCAACTTTATGAATAGTAAGTGTGATAAAATTTATCATCTCGATAAAGGGTAAATAGGGTTAATCTAGGTTAAAACTAAATGATAAGGATATAATATTTCATCTTAATTATTAATAGTTGAATTTAATTCTCCATTATCAACATAGCCTATAAATTGAATTTTTTAAGGGACACTTTTCCATGAAAATGACGTATATAATATTTAAAGAAAAAAATACAAAATGTCACTATCTTACTTTTAATAATGTCTTATGAGTTCATATAGGTACAAAATTAGGTTTTGAATGAATATAAATGTATATTTATTGAATAATAAAATAATTTTAATTATGGAAATATATTTATAATTTTTATTATTTATATAATTACATTAAATTCTTATTCAATGTCGATGAATTATTTCTTCAATCAATATAAAAATAAAAGAAATTATTTTAAAAATATTAAATGTAATATAATTTGAAAGATTTATAGTGTTTCACAAATTTTAAAGATGATTATGAAATATATTTTTTTAAAGGATTATAATCAAATTAAAACTTTTTTATTTATGTTTTTTAAGTCAAATTGAATGAATAGTTTCAATGTCGAAAATAATGATATTTAAAGAAAATAATATTTTATTACATTATTTAAAAATAGTTAAAATATTTAAAAAGGAAAATGGAGGTAATTTATGTTAAAAAATATCATCTCTTTCTCATTTATGACTCAATGTTTTCCTTATAAGTAAAATTATAACCCTTTTGGAGTAGAAAATTTATTATCATTATTAAAGTAGATATGGGTTAACTATTGGGTTAAACCAAAATATAAGCTTTAAGAGACCACATAAACCTATTAAAATTATATTTTATGATGTTATTACAACCACTTAATATCAAAAATTCGAATATATATCCATTTGGAAGAATTTTTATTGATTATTACTTTTTTATATTTTATTCTTTTGAGGTATTCTAAGTGTGTCCTCTCCCCCTATTATAAAATGATACCCCTCCTTTCTCAACTTTATACAACATTTACCCTTATATCTCAACTACCCCTACCAATATTTCTTCCAAAAATCCCCATACAAATTATATATGTTATTGTATTCCCAAAAAACAAACCATACGGTCCTTAAGAGAAGATTTAAAGGAGTTCTTCCAAATAAGTGGTAATCTTCTTAATTGATCACTTTCTTTTTACTTATTTTTTTACCTCATATAAATCTATGGTATTTACCATAAAATGGTAAAATAAGTATCATAAATATACATAAATGTTATAATTATTATGAAACCACCATTATATACTCTCATTTCCATCAAATGGGAAGTGGAAGTATCACTGGTGCATCCATAAGGCTTATCATCTCCGCGTAACAATATAATTAATTTTTCTTCACCATATTTGATAGAATGGAATTTTAGTTAGTTTAATATTTTTATATGATATTTATGAAATAATTATACTTCTATAATAATAATAATAATAATATCATATCTACATTATTACCTTCCATCCATTTGGAAATGATAACGTCACTTGTGCGTACGTGTGGACTACCACCTCTACAAAATGATGTGATTTTATTTTCCTTTATTTTTTACATGGATGGTAATGAAGATGGATTTTATTAATATATAATATTTATATGCTATAATAATTAGTCTATAAAGGTTAATAATTATCTAAATTTCTTTTATTCCATACATTTAAAATTGAAAAAAAACATCCATGCATATGTATGGCTTACTGTCTCCTCGAACGATGTAATTCATTTTTCTATCTATACCTTTTCTATATTACTCTAAATACATAAATAAAGAATATATATGATATTTAAATTAATATTAAATTTATTTAAATTATTTAACCTTGATAAATGTACATATATCAAGGCTACCAAAACAAAACATACATGGAAAGTGAGGTAGTAATTACCCGAAACAGGGATTTTAACAAAGAATTGTTAATAAAATGGGGGTAAAAGATTATAAATATGTAATATAAGGTATGATATACATTTGACCATGTTTTTTTAATATATTTATCTTAAATCTATATTTTCTTATACATTAGGTTTTGATACATACGAAGGAATTTGATCCTAAGGTAATGGTTTATTTTATAATTCCATCATTATTTGGGATTCTTTGTGTTTAAGTATTCATTAGAGGAATTATTTGATATTTATATATTAAATCAAATACATTTTATTATTTTCTATATATTAATGAAATATTCAAATAATAGTACCATTTTACCCTCTTTGTTACTTAAAATTATTGAGAAAATCTTTTTAATAAAATCCAACATCATTTCTTTATTCGGTCAAAAATGTTTTTTCTTCCATGTACATGTTTTATAAAAATGTTTTAAATAATATTTTTACTATTATAAAATTATTTATTAAATAATTTTTTAACCATGTATGGATTTTTTACAAAATGGTTTAAAATAATTATTCTTCTCATTTTCTAAACAATGCAATTTTGACCTTTTATAAAATTCTGAAGGGAATAGATTTTTTTAATTTATATGATATGAATAGAATTTCCCATGGTCATAATTTATCAATGATTGTAAGATTCATTAACAATTTTATAAAGTTATTTTCAATGAAAATTTATTTCCCTAATATTTGTTAAATACTTTAAATTTCAAAGTAAAAGGGGTATTTTCCCTTGAGAAATATTCTAATGATCTTTTTAAAGTCTTTTCATCCATGTAAAAATACTTTATTGAATATTATACTAAATATATGATCTAATGAACCATAAAAATTATTTATTCAGATGGTTTATTATAATTTTTCCTAGGTATGTACAATATTGATACCATTCACCATAATAATTTGTATTGTTTATGATTATGTTTTATGAATTGGGGAAAGCATTAACATTTCTTATGCAAGTTTTTCAATATGAATGTTTATATTTATTATGTTTCACCACTTCTATATATTAAATTCATTGGAATTATTATGTGATGGGTTTGTATTGAAATTACATATCCCCTCGACACATCAATAATGAAGTTCCTAGGGATCGTTGAACCACTAAGAAGGGTGGGTTAAATCAGTAGTTCCCTTTTGAAAAATTTCCATCATTAATAAACATAACCCCTGCAACTTTTTAGTGTTATTTACTTATCAAATTTTATAAAACCCACATTCATTAACATGTATTAAAGTAATAAAATAACAAAACATTTATAAGGTCCGACCTCAGTTTGAGAACCTACATCTTCTCAATGGCCACTCATGTAGGTCCATTAAAATTAATAATTTAAGATAAGTGAATAAATTTTTTGATCAAACTTCTATTGGCCTCATTAAATCTCTTAATAAGTATGATTATACTAACTCCTATTAGTTTAAAAAAATTCTTACAAAATGGGAACCATAATAATATTATGAAACTTTGATCAAAATACTCCAAAATAGATCTATTCATAATCTCTATTTGATCTACCCTCTTTCTGATTTCTCTATCTAGTAATCTTTATCTTGTTTTCCTACATCCAAAATCTCAATACGATTCACCTCTTTTGAAAATATCCCTTTTAAAATCATATAATTAGAAAAATTAATAAACTCAGTGCCTCAAAAAAACATATTCACAAAAATTCTATATGTTCCCTCTGTCTGATGCTCTTTATATAGATATCTAAACTAAACTTTGTTCGATACTTTTTTATGAAATATCTATCCAGAATTATTTTCCCACATGTAAAAAAACTTTACATGGAAATTCAACTCCAAAACAATTCTTCTAATGTCTCATCTTTTTGTTAGTGAACATTGTTGAGTATGATTTACTTTCCATCAACTATTTATAGTCTATATAAAATTGGAAGTTTTAGGGAATAATTACCCCCCCCCCCCCCGCTCACTAAGATTTGAAAATTTTAATTTCAAGTACATTCAAATTCCAATTTGATTCTTCTCAATTATTATATACAAACATATAAGCTTCTTTAATCATCTTAACCCTTTTGGAATCCTTTATCATTTCCAAAATTCTTTGGATTTCCTTAAATTAATACATTTATGGAAATCATATAACTTTATTTATATCCAAAAGTTATTAAAACCAAATGAAATGTCTATCAAAACATAAAAAATATTTAAGTATTTAAAAATTTATATAAAGAATATTAGGAAAACTCTTCCTAGAAAATGTTTTTCCAAAATTTCTAATATGGTATTTTTCTTCAAGACTCTTCATTCAGTTGACTCTGATCATTTTTCATATATATTCTTAGTGCATCATATGTTTCTATATAAATTTTTTTGAGATGGACTTTATTTACCAGAACTTAAGATCATCACAACTTTTAACTTTTTCTTATCAAAAAACATTTCTCTTCAAACTTTATACCAAATATCTATCTGAAAAAATCAATTGCCTCTATCCAAAGTTGTTTCCCCATTTAAAAAAACTAAATCTAACTTTGAATAGGGATCTTGACCCCATGAAGAAAAATCACTACAAAAAAACTTATAAAACATTTCTATATCTATTTCTCCAAGAAAACTAATCACAGTTCACTACATTTTTGAAAGTTCAAAAGACTTCATTAATCTATAAAGTTCTACCTCGCAGGAAATTCAATACTTCTTGTGAAATTTCATTTTTTTCTTTTTTGGTTTCACTCAACACTCATCATTTGGTAAAACTCACACGTTTATATTTTAGATAATAATTCTCTTGTAAAAGACTACTCTTATCTGTCTGGTCATCTGTTTCCAATTACAATGTTGCGAATTTCTATAATTTAGTAACTTTATTTATCCGATAAACTTCTATCTACTGAGGAAACTTAAAAATTTCTCTCATATCACTATCTTGAAAACTTTGTCCAGGGATATTTTTAGAGAGATTTTTGCCCAATTAAAATGATATCTACACCTTTTTATTTTATAATATATTCAAATTTAACATCTTGATTCAGTTTTCATTTTATCTTAGTTTTTCAAAACTAAAAAAACTCAGAAACAATAACTTCAAATATTCATAAAATTTGTCTATATTATTATCTTCTATGGTCCATCATAAATGCATCATCTAATTGGGTCTATATGATGATATGTGATTCCTTTGTAAAAAATACCACTCTCACAAAAATCAACTCTAGTTTGTCTGATCGAGAACTTTTCAACACCATATCTTCTTACCAAAGCTTTTTTTGGAACTTTTTGTCCAGAAAAAAATCAACTCCTTCTTTTCAAAAAAATCTTGAATCATGGTATTTTTCCTGATTTAAGTAACTTTAATATTTTATTCTTCTTATAAACTTTATTAACATACAGAATTTCTATCTTTCCACTTCTACCAAAATTTCTGACATTCTATATTGGTAGAACATTTATCTTATCGAGGAACTTCAAAAGAAACGTTTGTTAACTTCTAGAAAATATTATTTTCTTGTTTTAAAAAAACATTATTTAATGAAATTTATTTGTTAAAAAATACAGAACATTTTTATAAAAACATCATAAAATATCTTTAATCCCACATTGTATTTTTCAACAACATTAATTAAAAACTTTTAATACTCACCATTTTTCATAACTCAAAATCATAACATCATGTTTTTTTTGAAAATAATTTTTTTTAATTTTATTAAAACATATACATTATTTAAAATAGAGTGTCATGACACCATGCTACTAGATAAAGTAATGTTTTTGAAGTAATTCTGTCAATCGATGATATTCAGATGTGTGTTCATGTTAATATAAACTCCCCATCACTTGGATTTTTTCAATTTTTTAAAACTCAATTTTTCACTCTCTCCCATTTTTAATTTTTTCACTATCTCCTCCATTTTTAGATAACCATATATTCAAATTCATTTATGCAAAAAAACACTTATCTCCCCCTTATAGGATAAATTTTTCAATATCCCCCCTCGTCAACATAATCCAAAGCATGGTGAGGGACTTCCTTTAGAACATTAAGAATTAATTGGTTGAGGATGAACATGAAGTTGCAGCCTCAAACTCACAAATATTTCTTTTGGCATAGATTTTTTAAATATTCCATTAATTTGATACTTTTTTGAAATATATTCTTGCAAAGAATATCCCCCAAAAAATTTAACTTTTATTAGTTTAAACTTAATAACAATGTTATTTGATCTATAGTGTTAGATAAGATTTTTAGAAAGATCAATTTCACTTTTATTATCACAAAGTATATTCAACAGTGTAGAAAATTTCACTTTTAAATATTCCATCATAATTTCATTCACAAAATTTGTGTAAAATCCTGGGTAGAAAAAAAAATTTGATTTCAGTATACTCAAAGTTACTAAACTATATTTCTTATTATTCTAAATCACATAACATTATCTTAAGAAAAATGTCCTTACTATAGTTTATTTTATATCATTTCCATCTCCAATATAATCACTATAAGTATAACCATGAAAGTTCATATCACAAAATAATTTATACATCATCCCATTTTTTGTTAATCCTTTAACATATCTTATAATTTTCTTAACTTCCAACATATGAGGTTCTTTTGGATCACTCTGATACATGGCACATAAAGTCACAACATAAGAAATATTAGATTTTGATACTATAATATAAATAAAACATCCTATCAATTTCCAAAAATATTTCTAATTTATACTTTTTTTGTTTCATCTTTACTCAATGTTATTATCATAGAAATAAAATTAGAAAATTATTTAGAATATTACATACCAAATGTTTGTAACAACTCTCTATCATAATTTTCTTGAGATAGGAAATTTTATTTTTCCTTTTGTTGAACTTATAAGTCCAAGAATAAATTTAATTCTCTAAATATTTACATATCATAATTCATAATCATGTCTTCGGGAAATTATTTACAAACATTTTCTCTATCCTCAAAAAAAATTATATCATCCACAAAAATAATTACAATCAGGGTCCATGAATCCACTTCATTCACATACAAGTTATTCTCAACTTTTCCTTTATAAAAATGTAACGCCCCAACCCCAGTTGCCCAGAGTCGGTGCATTATTACATAACATTGGCATGATCACAAGAAAGATCAAATCCCGAAAGACCGATTGGTTTAGTAGCCTTGGAAACACTAGATATATTCATAAGTTTTACATTACATCATAAAATGAAAAACTACTACAACAACATAATGTTTCCACAATCCACACTATTAACCCCTCATAAAATCCCTGCAGGTCATTAATAACTTACTTCTTCACATCCTGGGAAAAATAAAACATAGAAAAGGGGTGAGCTCAAATGCCCAGTAAGGATAACAATATAGCGGAAACTTTCATAAATAAGAATAAACATTTAAGGCAATGTATAACTAAAACAAAAGCCTTTTAAATATGAACTTTCAACATGGTATGGCATAAATAAAATGAAATAATGCCATTTACTTATTCACATGGATATTCTACTAATCGAATAATCACATGCAAAAATCAATAACCACTTTCATAATGTTGGAATGCATAATGCCAGACTATCATAACCACATAGCCAAGGCCTCGTGCCAAGACTACAAATAAGATTTTGTCAAGGCCTTGTGCCAAGACACTAGTTTGTCTCATGAGACCTACCGATGCATCGAGGAGCTATAGCGGGCTCCACCCGTCACTTATTAAGTCCAATGCATTCCCATATGAAAGGGTTTAAACATAACATAAACATTCGTATTAAAACTAGCATACGAAATGTCAATACTTTCACAATAAACTATGAATGGTATAAAAATAGCACATCCACAGTCAAACATATCACAAAACCTTCAATACAATATAGAAGTTTTGTATCATAATAAATCAACTTCAAATAATCTTAAAATCCATCAAAGGATGTTGACATAGATGAAATCAAAATTCTTTTTAAAGAAATATCTCCTTTTATTTTGAAATCATTTAAGATCCATATAAAATAAAACATTTTCTTTGAAAATATTCTTATAAGCTTGTAAGGAAAGCTTTGAAGATTTTATAACGGCGTAAAATAACCGCACCCGCCGTATAAGTTAAAAAAAACATTCTTACCTCAATTCTGTCGAAAAGGTTAAAAAGGACCTTGTTTTGAAAACGACGGAAAGATTCCTTTATAAACCTCTTATACAAAGTCAAACAAGGGTATAAATGACTTTAACCCATATTCTTGTAAATAGTAAAAATGTTTTGAAATACATTTCGAAGAAACATGGATGTGGATGATAACGAGATCCCAGTAGATTATTACGTATAAACAACCTCGGATAATGAAGAGATTGTGAAATAACCCTTACCTTGTACTTTTCCTTGGTTGGGGTAGGTTAACCTCCTGTATAATGGTGAAATAATTGTTATTAAATTATACAAGAATCATATATATTAATATGATATCATATATGATCTTTTAACATTGATTTATTAATAATATCTTAGAATTATCATCGTTTCGGGTGTTAACTTACTCATTTTCTTTTATGTGTTTTGTTACATAAGCCATGTTTGTTGTATCTTATTCATATCCAGAATGATATCAAGTCCTTAAACATCATTTTTAAATCATAAAATGATAATTATACTTGAATGGATACGATGGAGAATGAATCTCATCGCGTTCGTGGAGACGGTAGTCCGTACGTACGCACGAGCGACAATATCATTCTTTTGATATTAAAATAATATATAAATGAATGGTATATCATATATACAGAATCATTAACATGTTATATTTATTATTTACATGAGTTACACATCATTATTATACCCATCCAAATAATATTATATTGAATAACAATTACACCACGACGTGGAGACGGTAAGCCGTACGTACGCACGTATGGTGACATGTTATTCAAAGGGTGGATAGAATACTGAATATGGTTGTACCATACTTATAATAACATCACAGTATATGTGAGATACTGGAGTTATTATTTTAGAATGGTAAGAACAAAGGAAGAAGAAGTGGAAGAAGAAATGAACTTAGAAAAGGGTGGTGAAATCATTACCTCTTCTTCGGGTTCTTCCTTTTGATTTGATCAAAAGGGCTCCTTAGGTTGGCTTTCTGATCAAACTAAGGCCTCTAGGTTGTAGTGAGGGATGTTGGGAGAGTATTTGGGCAGAGTTTGGCCGAACCAAAAGGCTTTTAAGGTGTGAAGAAAAGAGAAGGAGGAGTGCCCTTTTATAAGAGGGGTGAGGGGCACCTTTGGAAAAGCTAGAAATATTAATTTATAATAAATTCATATTCGGTTTCTAATGGATCCAAAGTTGATTATTCAAAGGTTAAGGTGGGGATAGGTCGAAAACCACTCAACCAATAGAATTTAGACAGGTTTGGGTACTTATATTAACCTTATATTTAAGTATTAACTCTAAGTTAATTAGTTTCACTTTTACAATGTCTCTTTGTATTTTTATATAATATGGTTAATAAACTTACTATATACATCCAAGAGACCACCAAGGGGTCCATTAATGATTAACCTATCATGATATAAGTCTCTTGGCCGAACCTTAGATTTTTAGGAATTTAATATCAATTAATAATATAATATTTGTTTTAAGAATTCTTTTATGTCAATTTTGACACTATTCATTAGTTGATTTTTTTGAAACTCATAACAGATTTATTACTTCGAAAAAAGTCAATTAAATAAATCCTAATATATCATATTATCCTAGAAAATTAGTTTAATTCATTAAAAGTTTCATATTATATTTATTTGGGTATTTATAATATCACTTATTTTAATTTTTCACTATTATAGTAATTACTGCATCATCATTGTGTCATAAATAAAATAAATTATTTAATGTCTAAAAATTATAAGTAAAATATCATTATGTAGGAAATCTTTTTAGCTTTCTAATGAATATTTATAATCGAAAATAAAACATGTATAACCCTATGTAAAAATTGTTCTTCTAAAAGATGTAAGCTTATGCCATTTTTATTTTTATTTTAACTTTATTAATATAAAGTGTCCCTACCACATACAAGTGGCTCCAAGGGGTCCCCAAATTGACCCAAGGATTCCCATGGTCGGGTATGTGTCCACCAATAAGGTTAGGACACGTTTTAGGGTAATTTTGTATTATTATAATATTATTTTTTAACCCTTATTTACCGGATTTACCCTTTAACCATGGTAAATAAAATATTTACCACAGTAATTATTCAAAATGTCTAAAAATAAAAGTTACCTATTTAAATAATTTGGACATCCTGATTCCAAATATGGAATCCATTTTCCTAAATTCAAAACACAGAAGTGGCAGAAATTAATTTAAAATTAATTCCCGCTGTTAAAACAAAAAGCGTGTTTTTAAGAGATAATAACTATCAAAAGATTGACACTTGTTTATGTTCGGTTTAATTGTAAAATTATGTCCAATGACCAAAATTATATTAAATGGTAAAAATATATTCTAAATATACTTTAAAACCACTCAAATTCATAATTTATCACTAGTAATTAATTTGATTAAAAAAGTTGTTTTTAATTAAAATTTAGTAATTTTCACTATTCATCAAAATATGAAAGTTATCCGAAATGTACCAAAATTTCACCCTAGGCTAAATTCGATATTCCGAATCCAAAAATGAAGACCATTTTAAAATATAAAATATATATAATTTCAAAAATTAGTTATTACTATTCATAACGGCTAGTTTAATTGGTTGTTAGAACTCGGTGTTGCGTACAACACACGCTATCACATTATTCAAAGAGAAGCGTACCGTAGAAGCTTGGGATGTTTCATTTTGAATTTTTGATGTCCCAATTTAGTCAATATAGTATTTAAAAATGGTTCACTATTAAAAGTTGATAAAAGTGCAATACTGAAAATGAATTTGTTCTTACATTATGTCTAAGAAACTCATAATATGGATTCTAAAATTATAAGGATTATATAAAGTTTAAAATTTAGTTAATACTATTCATAACCTCTTTTGAATGGCTTGTTTGGTAAGTAATGGTGCGCTTGAACTTGGTGTTGCGTGTAGTGCAAGTTATTGTATTATTTTAAAGAAATAACACACTATGAAATCTTGGGGTGTTACATTCTCCCCTCCTTCAATAAATTGCGTCCTCGCAATTTGAAATTGTTCTTCGAAAATAAAAGGTTGAAAATAAAAAAAATATCTTTGTGGGAAAACCCACATCGGAAATTGGGTTACTAAAATTTAGTCTTAATATGAGGAAAATAGAAATGAAAGGGTCACCACCAAATTATGATCTCGATTAGGAGAACATTGGTGGCAATTAGAGACATATAATTGGAGGAAAAACGTAAATATTTATAGGTAGTGATTGAGGTCATCAATCACAAACAAGTGTAAAATTGAGGTCCTTAAACTCATCAATCTATGATGATTTGAAATACCATCGGTTCAACAAAACATAGGGTATTGGGATAACACATTTTTGACGTTTCAAAATATCTTAGTTGAAATCCCACATCGAAAAATGAATTAATGAGGCCTCTATTTAAAATAAAGAGTGGAAAGTATGAAGATTACCGAAAATAACACATACTAGGGTTCCATGTAGGAAAATATGGATATGGAGGAGAAATCTAACCATCAATTATCTGATGGAGAGTGGTAGAGAACATGGCTATGAAAAGGCCAACAATCCCAAAGCCATAAATTAGTGATGATTTAAGGTACCATCTAGGACAACATTTTTGTTCTAAGTTCCTTTTATTAATGTTGAGGAATTTATTTATGAGTTTGTCTAAGATCATAAGGAGATATACTTACTTTATAATTAGAGTTTTATCTATTAATAAATTTCTACCACAAACTCATCTTTCACTCTAAAAGATAATAGAACGTAAAAAAAATTTATACAGGGTTACAAAATAAATGAATTTATAATTCATCTACCAGATCTTTTAAAAAACTACATTATTTAATCCAGGACATCTCTTGGGCCAGTGGTAGATGATACACCCTTGTCGCCCTTCAGTTGCGGGTTCATGTCTCGCAGCCTTGCCGGACGCGACGGGTTGCCGCCCGACCTCCGGGTTGTCCTTTTATGGTAGTCCAAAATTAATATCAAACTTAGAATTTATCCAAAATACTTCTGTCCAAACTCACAGTCCAACATTTATAAGGAAGGTAAACATAATGTAGATCCTTTTTACCCTGTAATAGAATATTAATACCTTCATCATGTATTCTTTTAAAACACTGAAACATCCTGATTTACCATAATCCTTATTGATTACATTCATGCTCCCTTATTCCATATAGAATGCTGGATATACTTCATCAATCCAAAAATGTTTTAAACCCCAATAATGATGGAATATACAAATCATTAATCATTTCCAAGGTAGTCAATAATATCCAATATAATTTATCCAAAACAATCATATTATGGTTTATCTCTCACTCAACCATATATTTTCCAAAAATTTATCCTGCTATTGAGTCACTTTTCTTTGTTCCACACAATCTCAAGTCCTTAATGAAATAGTACTGCAGTACAATCCTTATATACTCCATAATTATTATAACAAGTACATTGTTGATACAACACTCAATTGACATAATCAACATAAGAACTCTAATCATTCCTCTTCATCTGTGGTAGTATCATAACTTGATTATTATCCAATAGCATCATTTGCGGCATAGTCTGATGACTGGGACATAGGTTCGCGTAGTGTCCAAACTCTTTGCAAATGAAGCATTGTACATTTGAAACCATTTTCTTACCCTTGCAGTCACGTACTTTGTGCCCTTTTCCTCCACACTTATAACAAACTCCCATTCCTTTCAGGCAAGTTCCAGGGTGTTTCTTTCCACAGTTACCACATATGGGAAAAATCTTCTTTTCCCTCTTCCCTTTATCCATCTTTCTCTCTTTCATCCTTTTCTTCTCTTGCTTCCCTTCAAAGCCATAGGACTCAGTAAAATCTTTACTTATCTTATCAACACATGATATTATTTCTTCATATGATGATAATACATGGGAGACTATTTCTCTTATAAATTCTAGCTTAAGACCATGAAAGATATGATCCTTCCTTCTCTTTGGATCATGTGCATTTCTGGAGTTCTCATTCCTTCTACTGGGCGCCATTTCTAAACAATTGCATAAACTAGATCAGTTTATGAATCGAAATACATAATCCCATACTTATAAAACACTTAACATAAATTGAACTATTTATGGATATAATCCATAATCATAAAAATGTTTTCTTTGAGGAATTATATACTCATAAACCCTTCATAATGATTTGTAAAGAAAATGAGAGTTATCCTAAGCATATCCCCCGGGAGTGTCGTAACCAAGAGTGCAGCAAGGCCCGTTGTCGTGCACCAGTTCCCGTTCGAGTCTAGCTCAAAGCGGTGTTTTCGGGTTTTACCCCTAGGTACATCTGTGCCAGAGCCGCCTCTACCTGCTCGTATCCAGACAGGGATGTATTGCTCGGAAAACTCACAAAATCTCTACAATACCAAAATTCTAGGAAGTTCTTCTATACTAATCCTCAAAGTTCATCTTAGGTCTACGTGCTCTAATCAGAGTTTATCTAAATCTAGCTTCCAAGGTTTGTACTAAACTTCCTCTGATACCAACTGTAACGCCCCGACCCCAGTTGCCCAGAGTCGGTGCATTATTACATAACATTGGCATGATCACAAGAAAGATCAAATCCCGAAAGACCGATTGGTTTAGTAGCCTTGGAAACACTAGATATATTCATAAGTTTTACATTACATCATAAAATGAAAAACTACTACAACAACATAATGTTTCCACAATCCACACTATTAACCCCTCATAAAATCCCTGCAGGTCATTAATAACTTACTTCTTCACATCCTGGGAAAAATAAAACATAGAAAAGGGGTGAGCTCAAATGCCCAGTAAGGATAACAATATAGCGGAAACTTTCATAAATAAGAATAAACATTTAAGGCAATGTATAACTAAAACAAAAGCCTTTTAAATATGAACTTTCAACATGGTATGGCATAAATAAAATGAAATAATGCCATTTACTTATTCACATGGATATTCTACTAATCGAATAATCACATGCAAAAATCAATAACCACTTTCATAATGTTGGAATGCATAATGCCAGACTATCATAACCACATAGCCAAGGCCTCGTGCCAAGACTACAAATAAGATTTTGTCAAGGCCTTGTGCCAAGACACTAGTTTGTCTCATGAGACCTACCGATGCATCGAGGAGCTATAGCGGGCTCCACCCGTCACTTATTAAGTCCAATGCATTCCCATATGAAAAGGTTTAAACATAACATAAACATTCGTATTAAAACTAGCATACGAAATGTCAATACTTTCACAATAAACTATGAATGGTATAAAAATAGCACATCCACAGTCAAACATATCACAAAACCTTCAATACAATATAGAAGTTTTGTATCATAATAAATCAACTTCAAATAATCTTAAAATCCATCAAAGGATGTTGACATAGATGAAATCAAAATTCTTTTTAAAGAAATATCTCCTTTTATTTTGAAATCATTTAAGATCCATATAAAATAAAACATTTTCTTTGAAAATATTCTTATAAGCTTGTAAGGAAAGCTTTGAAGATTTTATAACGGCGTAAAATAACCGCACCCGCCGTATAAGTTAAAAAAAACATTCTTACCTCAATTCTGTCGAAAAGGTTAAAAAGGACCTTGTTTTGAAAACGACGGAAAGATTCCTTTATAAACCTCTTATACAAAGTCAAACAAGGGTATAAATGACTTTAACCCATATTCTTGTAAATAGTAAAAATGTTTTGAAATACATTTCGAAGAAACATGGATGTGGATGATAACGAGATCCCAGTAGATTATTACGTATAAACAACCTCGGATAATGAAGAGATTGTGAAATAACCCTTACCTTGTACTTTTCCTTGGTTGGGGTAGGTTAACCTCCTGTATAATGGTGAAATAATTGTTATTAAATTATACAAGAATCATATATATTAATATGATATCATATATGATCTTTTAACATTGATTTATTAATAATATCTTAGAATTATCATCGTTTCGGGTGTTAACTTACTCATTTTCTTTTATGTGTTTTGTTACATAAGCCATGTTTGTTGTATCTTATTCATATCCAGAATGATATCAAGTCCTTAAACATCATTTTTAAATCATAAAATGATAATTATACTTGAATGGATACGATGGAGAATGAATCTCATCGCGTTCGTGGAGACGGTAGTCCGTACGTACGCACGAGCGACAATATCATTCTTTTGATATTAAAATAATATATAAATGAATGGTATATCATATATACAGAATCATTAACATGTTATATTTATTATTTACATGAGTTACACATCATTATTATACCCATCCAAATAATATTATATTGAATAACAATTACACCACGACGTGGAGACGGTAAGCCGTACGTACGCACGTATGGTGACATGTTATTCAAAGGGTGGATAGAATACTGAATATGGTTGTACCATACTTATAATAACATCACAGTATATGTGAGATACTGGAGTTATTATTTTAGAATGGTAAGAACAAAGGAAGAAGAAGTGGAAGAAGAAATGAACTTAGAAAAGGGTGGTGAAATCATTACCTCTTCTTCGGGTTCTTCCTTTTGATTTGATCAAAAGGGCTCCTTAGGTTGGCTTTCTGATCAAACTAAGGCCTCTAGGTTGTAGTGAGGGATGTTGGGAGAGTATTTGGGCAGATTTTGGCCGAACCAAAAGGCTTTTCAGGTGTGAAGAAAAGAGAAGGAGGAGTGCCCTTTTATAAGAGGGGTGAGGGGCACCTTTGGAAAAGCTAGAAATATTAATTTATAATAAATTCATATTCGGTTTCTAATGGCTCCAAAGTTGATTATTCAAAGGTTAAGGTGGGGATAGGTCGAAAACCACTCAACCAATAGAATTTAGACAGGTTTGGGTACTTATATTAACCTTATCTTTAAGTATTAACTCTAAGTTAATTAGTTTCACTTTTACAATGTCTCTTTGTATTTTTATATAATATGGTTAATAAACTTACTATATACATCCAAGAGACCACCAAGGGGTCCATTAATGATTAACCTATCATGATATAAGTCTCTTGGCCGAACCTTAGATTTTTAGGAATTTAATATCAATTAATAATATAATATTTGTTTTAAGAATTCTTTTATGTCAATTTTGACACTATTCATTAGTTGATTTTTTTGAAACTCATAACAGATTTATTACTTCGAAAAAAGTCAATTAAATCAATCCTAATATATCATATTATCCTAGAAAATTAGTTTAATTCATTAAAAGTTTCATATTATATTTATTTGGGTATTTATAATATCACTTATTTTAATTTTTCACTATTATAGTAATTACTGCATCATCATTGTGTCATAAATAAAATAAATTATTTAATGTCTAAAAATTATAAGTAAAATATCATTATGTAGGAAATCTTTTTAGCTTTATAATGAATATTTATAATCGAAAATAAAACATGTATAACCCTATGTAAAAATTGTTCTTCTAAAAGATGTAAGCTTATGCCATTTTTATTTTTATTTTAACTTTATTAATATAAAGTGTCCCTACCACATACAAGTGGCTCCAAGGGGTCCCCAAATTGACCCAAGGATGCCCATGGTCGGGTATGTGTCCACCAATAAGGTTAGGACACGTTTTAGGGTAATTTTGTATTATTATAATATTATTTTTTAACCCTTATTTACCGGATTTACCCTTTAACCATGGTAAATAAAATATTTACCACAGTAATTATTCAAAATGTCTAAAAATAAAAGTTACCTATTTACATAATTTGGACATCCTGATTCCAAATATGGAATCCATTTTCCTAAATTCAAAACACAGAAGTGGCAGAAATTAATTTAAAATTAATTCCCGCTGTTAAAACAAAAAGCGTGTTTTTAAGAGATAATAACTATCAAAAGATTGACACTTGTTTATGTTCGGTTTAATTGTAAAATTATGTCCAATGACCAAAATTATATTAAATGGTAAAAATATATTCTAAATATACTTTAAAACCACTCAAATTCATAATTTATCACTAGTAATTAATTTGATTAAAAAAGTTGTTTTTAATTAAAATTTAGTAATTTTCACTATTCATCAAAATATGAAAGTTATCCGAAATGTACCAAAATTTCACCCTAGGCTAAATTCGATATTCCGAATCCAAAAATGAAGACCATTTTAAAATATAAAATATATATAATTTCAAAAATTAGTTATTACTATTCATAACGGCTAGTTTAATTGGTTGTTAGAACTCGGTGTTGCGTACAACACACGCTATCACATTATTCAAAGAGAAGCGTACCGTAGAAGCTTGGGATGTTTCATTTTGAATTTTCGATGTCCCAATTTAGTCAATATAGTATTTAAAAATGGTTCACTATTAAAAGTTGATAAAAGTGCAATACTGAAAATGAATTTGTTCTTACATTATGTCTAAGAAACTCATAATATGGATTCTAAAATTATAAGGATTATATAAAGTTTAAAATTTAGTTAATACTATTCATAACCTCTTTTGAATGGCTTGTTTGGTAAGTAATGGTGCGCTTGAACTTGGTGTTGCGTGTAGTGCAAGTTATTGTATTATTTTAAAGAAATAACACACTATGAAATCTTGGGGTGTTACATTCTCCCCTCCTTCAATAAATTGCGTCCTCGCAATTTGAAATTGTTCTTCGAAAATAAAAGGTTGAAAATAAAAAAAATATCTTTGTGGGAAAACCCACATCGGAAATTGGGTTACTAAAATTTAGTCTTAATATGAGGAAAAGAGAAATGAAAGGGTCACCACCAAATTATGATCTCGATTAGGAGAACATTGGTGGCAATTAGAGACATATAATTGGAGGAAAAACGTAAATATTTATAGGTAGTGATTGAGGTCATCAATCACAAACAAGTGTAAAATTGAGGTCCTTAAACTCATCAATCTATGATGATTTGAAATACCATCGGTTCAACAAAACATAGGGTATTGGGATAACACATTTTTGACGTTTCAAAATATCTTAGTTGAAATCCCACATCGAAAAATGAATTAATGAGGCCTCTATTTAAAATAAAGAGTGGAAAGTATGAAGATTACCGAAAATAACACATACTAGGGTTCCATGTAGGAAAATATGGATATGGAGGAGAAATCTAACCATCAATTATCTGATGGAGAGTGGTAGAGAACATGGCTATGAAAAGGCCAACAATCCCAAAGCCATAAATTAGTGATGATTTAAGGTACCATCTAGGACAACATTTTTGTTCTAAGTTCCTTTTATTAATGTTGAGGAATTTATTTATGAGTTTGTCTAAGATCATAAGGAGATATACTTACTTTATAATTAGAGTTTTATCTATTAATAAATTTCTACCACAAACTCATCTTTCACTCTAAAAGATAATAGAACGTAAAAAAAATTTATACAGGGTTACAAAATAAATGAATTTATAATTCATCTACCAGATCTTTTAAAAAACTACATTATTTAATCCAGGACATCTCTTGGGCCAGTGGTAGATGATACACCCTTGTCGCCCTTCAGTTGCGGGTTCATGTCTCGCAGCCTTGCCGGACGCGACGGGTTGTCGCCCGACCTCCGGGTTGTCCTTTTATGGTAGTCCAAAATTAATATCAAACTTAGAATTTATCCAAAATACTTCTGTCCAAACTCACAGTCCAACATTTATAAGGAAGGTAAACATAATGTAGATCCTTTTTACCCTGTAATAGAATATTCATACCTTCATCATGTATTCTTTTAAAACACTGAAACATCCTGATTTACCATAATCCTTATTGATTACATTCATGCTCCCTTATTCCATATAGAATGCTGGATATACTTCATCAATCCAAAAATGTTTTAAACCCCAATAATGATGGAATATACAAATCATTAATCATTTCCAAGGTAGTCAATAATATCCAATATAATTTATCCAAAACAATCATATTATGGTTTATCTCTCACTCAACCATATATTTTCCAAAAATTTATCCTGCTATTGAGTCACTTTTCTTTGTTCCACACAATCTCAAGTCCTTAATGAAATAGTACTGCAGTACAATCCTTATATACTCCATAATTATTATAACAAGTACATTGTTGATACAACACTCAATTGACATAATCAACATAAGAACTCTAATCATTCCTCTTCATCTGTGGTAGTATCATAACTTGATTATTATCCAATAGCATCATTTGCGGCATAGTCTGATGACTGGGACATAGGTTCGCGTAGTGTCCAAACTCTTTGCAAATGAAGCATTGTACATTTGAAACCATTTTCTTACCCTTGCAGTCACGTACTTTGTGCCCTTTTCCTCCACACTTATAACAAACTCCCATTCCTTTCAGGCAAGTTCCAGGGTGTTTCTTTCCACAGTTACCACATATGGGAAAAATCTTCTTTTCCCTCTTCCCTTTATCCATCTTTCTCTCTTTCATCCTTTTCTTCTCTTGCTTCCCTTCAAAGCCATAGGACTCAGTAAAATCTTTACTTATCTTATCAACACATGATATTATTTCTTCATATGATGATAATACATGGGAGACTATTTCTCTTATAAATTCTAGCTTAAGACCATGAAAGATATGATCCTTCCTTCTCTTTGGATCATGTGCATTTCTGGAGTTCTCATTCCTTCTACTGGGCGCCATTTCTAAACAATTGCATAAACTAGATCAGTTTATGAATCGAAATACATAATCCCATACTTATAAAACACTTAACATAAATTGAACTATTTATGGATATAATCCATAATCATAAAAATGTTTTCTTTGAGGAATTATATACTCATAAACCCTTCATAATGATTTGTAAAGAAAATGAGAGTTATCCTAAGCATATCCCCCGGGAGTGTCGTAACCAAGAGTGCAGCAAGGCCCGTTGTCGTGCACCAGTTCCCGTTCGAGTCTAGCTCAAAGCGGTGTTTTCGGGTTTTACCCCTAGGTACATCTGTGCCAGAGCCGCCTCTACCTGCTCGTATCCAGACAGGGATGTATTGCTCGTAAAACTCACAAAATCTCTACAATACCAAAATTCTAGGAAGTTCTTCTATACTAATCCTCAAAGTTCATCTTAGGTCTACGTGCTCTAATCAGAGTTTATCTAAATCTAGCTTCCAAGGTTTGTACTAAACTTCCTCTGATACCAACTGTAACGCCCCGACCCCAGTTGCCCAGAGTCGGTGCATTATTACATAACATTGGCATGATCACAAGAAAGATCAAATCCCGAAAGACCGATTGGTTTAGTAGCCTTGGAAACACTAGATATATTCATAAGTTTTACATTACATCATAAAATGAAAAACTACTACAACAACATAATGTTTCCACAATCCACACTATTAACCCCTCATAAAATCCCTGCAGGTCATTAATAACTTACTTCTTCACATCCTGGGAAAAATAAAACATAGAAAAGGGGTGAGCTCAAATGCCCAGTAAGGATAACAATATAGCGGAAACTTTCATAAATAAGAATAAACATTTAAGGCAATGTATAACTAAAACAAAAGCCTTTTAAATATGAACTTTCAACATGGTATGGCATAAATAAAATGAAATAATGCCATTTACTTATTCACATGGATATTCTACTAATCGAATAATCACATGCAAAAATCAATAACCACTTTCATAATGTTGGAATGCATAATGCCAGACTATCATAACCACATAGCCAAGGCCTCGTGCCAAGACTACAAATAAGATTTTGTCAAGGCCTTGTGCCAAGACACTAGTTTGTCTCATGAGACCTACCGATGCATCGAGGAGCTATAGCGGGATCCACCCGTCACTTATTAAGTCCAATGCATTCCCATATGAAAAGGTTTAAACATAACATAAACATTCGTATTAAAACTAGCATACGAAATGTCAATACTTTCACAATAAACTATGAATGGTATAAAAATAGCACATCCACAGTCAAACATATCACAAAACCTTCAATACAATATAGAAGTTTTGTATCATAATAAATCAACTTCAAATAATCTTAAAATCCATCAAAGGATGTTGACATAGATGAAATCAAAATTCTTTTTAAAGAAATATCTCCTTTTATTTTGAAATCATTTAAGATCCATATAAAATAAAACATTTTCTTTGAAAATATTCTTATAAGCTTGTAAGGAAAGCTTTGAAGATTTTATAACGGCGTAAAATAACCGCACCCGCCGTATAAGTTAAAAAAACATTCTTACCTCAATTCTGTCGAAAAGGTTAAAAAGGACCTTGTTTTGAAAACGACGGAAAGATTCCTTTATAAACCTCTTATACAAAGTCAAACAAGGGTATAAATGACTTTAACCCATATTCTTGTAAATAGTAAAAATGTTTTGAAATACATTTCGAAGAAACATGGATGTGGATGATAACGAGATCCCAGTAGATTATTACGTATAAACAACCTCGGATAATGAAGAGATTGTGAAATAACCCTTACCTTGTACTTTTCCTTGGTTGGGGTAGGTTAACCTCCTGTATAATGGTGAAATAATTGTTATTAAATTATACAAGAATCATATATATTAATATGATATCATATATGATCTTTTAACATTGATTTATTAATAATATCTTAGAATTATCATCGTTTCGGGTGTTAACTTACTCATTTTCTTTTATGTGTTTTGTTACATAAGCCATGTTTGTTGTATCTTATTCATATCCAGAATGATATCAAGTCCTTAAACATCATTTTTAAATCATAAAATGATAATTATACTTGAATGGATACGATGGAGAATGAATCTCATCGCGTTCGTGGAGACGGTAGTCCGTACGTACGCACGAGCGACAATATCATTCTTTTGATATTAAAATAATATATAAATGAATGGTATATCATATATACAGAATCATTAACATGTTATATTTATTATTTACATGAGTTACACATCATTATTATACCCATCCAAATAATATTATATTGAATAACAATTACACCACGACGTGGAGACGGTAAGCCGTACGTACGCACGTATGGTGACATGTTATTCAAAGGGTGGATAGAATACTGAATATGGTTGTACCATACTTATAATAACATCACAGTATATGTGAGATACTGGAGTTATTATTTTAGAATGGTAAGAACAAAGGAAGAAGAAGTGGAAGAAGAAATGAACTTAGAAAAGGGTGGTGAAATCATTACCTCTTCTTCGGGTTCTTCCTTTTGATTTGATCAAAAGGGCTCCTTAGGTTGGCTTTCTGATCAAACTAAGGCCTCTAGGTTGTAGTTAGGGATGTTGGGAGAGTATTTGGGCAGAGTTTGGCCGAACCAAAAGGCTTTTAAGGTGTGAAGAAAAGAGAAGGAGGAGTGCCCTTTTATAAGAGGGGTGAGGGGCACCTTTGGAAAAGCTAGAAATATTAATTTATAATAAATTCATATTCGGTTTCTAATGGCTCCAAAGTTGATTATTCAAAGGTTAAGGTGGGGATAGGTCGAAAACCACTCAACCAATAGAATTTAGACAGGTTTGGGTACTTATATTAACCTTATCTTTAAGTATTAACTCTAAGTTAATTAGTTTCACTTTTACAATGTCTCTTTGTATTTTTATATAATATGGTTAATAAACTTACTATATACATCCAAGAGACCACCAAGTGGTCCATTAATGATTAACCTATCATGATATAAGTCTCTTGGCCGAACCTTAGATTTTTAGGAATTTAATATCAATTAATAATATAATATTTGTTTTAAGAATTCTTTTATGTCAATTTTGACACTATTCATTAGTTGATTTTTTTGAAACTCATAACAGATTTATTACTTCGAAAAAAGTCAATTAAATCAATCCTAATATATTATATTATCCTAGAAAATTAGTTTAATTCATTAAAAGTTTCATATTATATTTATTTGGGTATTTATAATATCACTTATTTTAATTTTTCACTATTATAGTAATTACTGCATCATCATTGTGTCATAAATAAAATAAATTATTTAATGTCTAAAAATTATACGTAAAATATCATTATGTAGGAAATCTTTTTAGCTTTCTAATGAATATTTATAATCAAAAATCAAACATGTATAACCCTATGTAAAAATTGTTCTTCTAAAAGATGTAAGCTTATGCCATTTTTATTTTTATTTTAACTTTATTAATATAAAGTGTCCCTACCACATACAAGTGGCTCCAAGGGGTCCCCAAATTGTCCCAAGGATGCCCATGGTCGGGTATGTGTCCACCAATAAGGTTAGGACACGTTTTAGGGTAATTTTGTATTATTATAATATTATTTTTTAACCCTTATTTACCGGATTTACCCTTTAACCATGGTAAATAAAATATTTACCACAGTAATTATTCAAAATGTCTAAAAATAAAAGTTACCTATTTACATAATTTGGACATCCTGATTCCAAATATGGAATCCATTTTCCTAAATTCAAAACACAGAAGTGGCAGAAATTAATTTAAAATTAATTGCCGCTGTTAAAACAAAAAGCGTGTTTTTAAGAGATAATAACTATCAAAAGATTGACACTTGTTTATGTTCGGTTTAATTGTAAAATTATGTCCAATGACCAAAATTATATTAAATGGTAAAAATATATTCTAAATATACTTTAAAACCACTCAAATTCATAATTTATCACTAGTAATTAATTTGATTAAAAAAGTTGTTTTTAATAAAATTTAGTAATTTTCACTATTCATCAAAATATGAAAGTTATCCGAAATGTACCAAAATTTCACCCTAGGCTAAATTCGATATTCCGAATCCAAAAATGAAGACAATTTTAAAATATAAAATATATATAATTTCAAAAATTAGTTATTACTATTCATAACGGCTAGTTTAATTGGTTGTTAGAACTCGGTGTTGCGTACAACACACGCTATCACATTATTCAAAGAGAAGCGTACCGTAGAAGCTTGGGATGTTTCATTTTGAATTTTTGATGTCCCAATTTAGTCAATATAGTATTTAAAAATGGTTCACTATTAAAAGTTGATAAAAGTGCAATACTGAAAATGAATTTGTTCTTACATTATGTCTAAGAAACTCATAATATGGATTCTAAAATTATAAGGATTATATAAAGTTTAAAATTTAGTTAATACTATTCATAACCTCTTTTGAATGGCTTGTTTGGTAAGTAATGGTGCGCTTGAACTTGGTGTTGCGTGTAGTGCAAGTTATTGTATTATTTTAATGAAATAACACACTATGAAATCTTGGGGTGTTACAAAAAATTTGACTTTTTTATACAATTATTTAGTTTGGAATATCATTAACATAGACTTTTTCCCCAAATACAGGCATTTATTAAATTTACAGACATTACTTTCATCATTATCAAGAAAAAACCAAATTGTTTATCAACTTACAATTCTTACTCAATCTTCCCATTTAAAAAATCTGACTTTACATCCAACTAATAAAATTTATAAATTAGATATACATGAACTCCTAAGAATATTCTAATGGTTTCTACTCATTCAACTGGGGAAAACATTTCTTCAAAGTCCACACATTCAACCTATTCATAACCTTTAAAAACAATCTTGATTTTTTTAATTGGAACTACTCCATGTTTATTAAACTTGTTTCTATGAACCCATTTTATTCCACTAAAATTTCTATCTAGAAGATATTAAAAAAGTTTCAATGTTTTATTATTCTCAATTTTATCCAACTCATTATTCATTAAATTCTACAATTCTTTGTGCTTTTCTACTTCTGAAACTGAATCTAGTTCAATATGTGAAATGAGTGATGTCTATTTTTATAATCCAGCCTCTTTCTTATTTGAAACAATGATTTAAAATTTTGAATTATATTTTTAGTTTCAACAAGTTTATGTAGGGTAGTAAATTTAAATGTTTCTATTCCGACTTCACTTTCCTCATCAAATAATTCCTCCAAGTCTTAGTATACATGTATTGTATCATATACACTTTCATTGAAAATATTCCATTTTTCATCCAAAACCATTTTTTCACTTTGGATTTCCAATTACTTTCACATCATATAAATCCAGAAAAAAAAATTATACATTTGTTCCAACATTTTTAACTTCTTTCATTTGGTGAATATCCCATGAAAGTTCCTTCCTGAACATTCTCATAAAATTTTCCAAGATCCACTTTTTTAATTTCTTGTAAATAGGGATTTCTAAAAACCTTGAAATATTTAACTAAAGGATTTTTGGTGTACCACATTTCATAAGAATACTTGTTTGATTCATTCCTTAACAAACAAAGTTTTTCACATGTATAGTAATTTTAATGGATTATCTTTAGTATAACTTTGAAATTTTGTACTCTGGTAATATGTTTATTACCATTTCCACCAAATTTGTATTTTTCCTTTATATAACTTCATATTTTTAGGGGTTTATAGAGAACTATATTGAATTTTGTTTAATGATTATTTAGATAAAATTAAAATTAATTTCATGTGAATTTTTTACCATTATCAATTATAAACTTTTTATATAAACCCTCATTTTTCTCTCGATGTATCTTTTAAAGGATCTGAAAATTTATACAGCCTTTGATTTAGGATTCATAAATATAATGTTCTCCATATAAGTTAAATCATAAAAAAATGATAAATTAAAAAATATTTTTTTATTGATAGATGGATTACAGGTTCACAAATATCATTTTGAATAAGATAAATAGGTTTAGAAGATTGAATTTCTAAAATATTGTGGCTTTTACTTAACATATTTCCTTTATGAAAAGTTATAAAAACATCATATTCTATTTTTCTCAATGTTGGAAGATTTAATGAAACATTAACATTATAAAGTTTTTCTATTCTTTTTTACCCAAGATTCTAAATTATGTGATGCCACAAGTTATTATTGTCTTCTTTTCTCAAGTAACATTAGTCACCATGTTCCCTAATCTGAAAAATTATTCTACTAGTTCTTTCAGCTCTTGTAACAAGTTTTTTATCTTCCAAACTTCTTATGATAAAAGAATGTTTTTTTAATATAACTTCATTTCCATTATCATAATTTGGACTCACCCTAATAAGGATTTTCTTAATCCCATCAATAAATATAAATTCCTTATATTTTAGTTTCTGAGGTTCTATCTTAGTGGTTCATATTCCTCTGATTTTCGAGAAACTATCATTTTCAAAAGTAACAACTCCTCAATCACAATTTTCAGAAAAAATCATGCTTTTTATATCTCCCAACATTTTTGAGGAAAAGACACTACCATGAATTCATGGTTTGTTATATTAATTTCTTTTAGAGATATCTCAACAACAAAAGAACTTTATTTAAATTTCAAATTTCCAGCATCCTTTTGTTTTCTAGAATTGGAACTTTTCCCTAGATGTGCAGTTATACATTATTCAACAACATGACTCAGTTGATCAAATATTCCAAAAAATTCCTCTATACAGTGAAACTGAATTTTCATGTAATATTTTCTAACATCTTTAGATTTCACTTTTATTAATTCATATGGATTAGGAAAATTACTCATTCTGCTTCCACCATTTCTTTCCCTCTATTTATGCCACATTCCTATAAATTAAATGTTATTCTAATTATTGTAATATTTATGAAAATAAATTCCATATCACTATAAAAAACATCAAATCTCTATTTTATATAGAAGTGTGAATTCCCACTATAAAGTTTTTTGACTTTCAGGACTTCTCTATTTTTTTAATTTTTTTAGGCATAGGTCATCTTTCCTATTGAGGAAATTTTTGACCTTTTCTGATTTGATTGATTTCTCACCTCCCTAATCAACATATGTTTTTGTAGAAATTTTCTTCAAACCTAAAATATTATAATAATCAAATGAACTTTTACATTTTGTGGGTAGATATTTTACGTAATTCTTGGACTGAACCTTTTCTGTAGATTGAGATGATTTAATTTTTATTTCCAAATATTTATTGAAATTTTAGATCAAATTTCTTAATATAATTTCTTCTTTAAGGATTTTGTAATGAGTTTTTTTAACTTTATATTACTTATCTTCCAAATTATTTCTGAGGTATTCAGCAATCTCCCTAGGTTCATCAATTCTCATTTTGTAGTTTAAGATTTAAAAGATTTACTCTTCTTCTTACATAAGTAAAACTTTTATTCCTTCAATGTATTTTTACCCTTATTTATTAATTATTATGATTTCTTTATTTATAGATAAGTTTTTCTCAATACATGATATAATTTTTGATCTAATATCATACTCTCTATAAGATTATTCACTTTCTTTTTATTCTTCACTATTTGATGAATCTTCCTTTTTATTAAAATTTGTAATTAATGATTGATTATTTCCAAAAATTAATCTTCTAATGAACCAATCTCATCTAAGTTAGATTTGACTTTCTTACTCAATATGCTTCTTATGTTTGTAGTGAAATTTTTATTTCTACTAGTGTACTTATTTTCTTCCTTAAAAAATTTCATCAGCATCTTCCATTGAGTCTTTTCTTCCAGATGATCTTCAATTTTACTAAATTTGTTATTTGGGAAATTCATATAACAGTTATTTATTCCACCACACTAAATATTTTTTAGAGTAATTTTTCTTTCAGACTTTTCTTTTCCTCTTTGATAATTCTAGGAAATAACAAACAATATTTTTTTTCATTTAACTCATCATCCTATTTATATTTAAAATAACAAGGATCAATGTATTCATCATTTTTAATTTTCATCTCTCTCATGTATTCAAAATCCAATTCACCTTTCATCTTATGTTTGAATGGTAGAATATTTCACATTTCATAGGAAATAATAAATTTATTCAATTCGTCAAGTGATAAATATTTTTTATCTTCTAAAGAAAAGATTTTCAAATTAAACATATCCATAAATATTTTCATAAGTTATTTAATAATTGTATAATATTTCAAGACATCTCTAAAACCTCTAATTTTCAATACAAATTCATTCACTCTTGTGAAGTACTCATCAATATCTTTTTCATCTCCCATTATTATTTCTTCAAACATTCTATTACATGTTTTTGTTTTCTCTACCTTAAATTTAGTATTTACTTTGAAAATACATTAGAACTTTCCCCACATTATCATTTCTGTTTTGAGACCCATCACCTTTATGTAAAATTTTCTGAAAGATACATAAGTATATAATTTATAGTCTTTCCATAAACATCAATGTTTCTCTTGTCAACAAAATTCATGTATCATCTTTTTAAGAGGGTGAAACCCCAATAGTTCTCGCATCTATAACCTCTAAGAAAAATAAGAGATAAGGTATCATTTTTTCTATAGTCATGATAATTTTTTCCATAAAATGTAAGAATAACAATATTTTTGGAAGAATTAATATTTTCCTCAATAATAATTTTAATAGTCAAATCATGGCTCTGATTCCAATTTAAGATCATAAGGATCATCGAACCATTGAGAAAGAGAGGGTTTGAATCCGTGGTTCTCTTTTTACAAATTTCCAACATTAGGAAACATAACCCCTCAAACATTTTAGATTTATTTCCTTATCACCTTCAAGTAAAGTCACAATTATGAAATTGTAGGAATGTAATCCAAGAACACAATATTTATAATGTTAAGCTTCTATTTGATAACCTACATATTTTTCATGGCCACTCTCATAAATCTATTAAAATTCATAATTAGAAATAATGGAATAAAACTTTTGAGCCAATTTTCATTGTTCACCTTTTATCTTTCAATAGTTATGATTATACTAAATCCCATTAGTTTACAAATTATTTATACAAAATTTTGAGCCATAACAATAATATTAATCTTTTATCAAGCTACTCCACAAAGGGTATGTCCAAAATCTCTATCTGATCAGTGCTCTCTTTGATTTTTCTATATGGTAATCTCCTCCTAGTGTGCCTACATCCAAAATCACTATTCAATTAACCTCTTCTAAAAATATGCCTTTTACAAAATCTTTGACCTTAATAATTAAAAAATTCAACACCTCACAAAACATTGACTTGGAAATTTTATTAATTGCCTCTATATTATGAACTTTATCTAGTTCTATATACTAAAATATGTTCAATACTTTTTTACAAAATATCTATTCAGAATTATTATTCAACATGAAAAAAAAACATTAGTTGGTAACTCAACTCTAACATAATTATTCCAGTGTCTTGGATTTTTGTTAGGGAACAGTGTTGAGTGTAAATTACTTTCTAGCCTTTATTTATAATCTCTCTATATGTAGAAATGGGAGGAGATATTTTTTCATTTTCTCGCTCACTGAAATTCACAAATATGAATTTCATGTTCATTCAAATTCAACTTCAATTCTTCTCATGTATTCTAAAAAAATAAATAAACTTCTTAAATCTTATAAATTATTCTTTATTCCTTTATCATTTCCAACATTATTCAAATTTCCTTAACTTTATACATTTAATGAATTCATCCAACTTTCTTTTTCTCAGTAATTTGTTAAAAAAATAAAAATCCCAACACATCATCATCATTCTTGAAGACTTTTCCAATATATGTACAATATCGTTATCCTAAATTACTTAAAAGATATTATTATTTAATTTTCATTGTTTGGTTAAATTCAATAATTCTTCCTACCTCATATCATATCATTATATGTTTCTTTATATAATTTTATCTTATGGAATTTCATTATTAACACATAAAAACATCACAAATTATAACTTTGGCCTATAAAAAACTTTTCTCTTCAAACATTATACAAACTCTCTATCTAGAAAACTCACTTACCTCTATCTGATTATCTAGGACCATTTTAAACAGAACTAAATCTCTATTTCACTTTTTATCTTGACCCCATGAAGAAAATTCACCCTAAAAAATATTAAAAACATTGTTCATTCCATTTCTACAATACAACTAAAGATGGTAGAATACATTTTTACAACTTCAAAAGTCTTAATCCACCTATAAAATTCTATCTAGTAGAAACTTATAAACTTCTTATGAAAAATAATTTTTCCTTCATTTTATGTTTTCTCACAAAACTAATCATTTTTATAAAACTTCAAAGTTTCTTTTTTGGATATCTATTTTCTTGTAAGAGGATTATCTCCTATGTTCAGTCTTTTTTTCTGATTTAAAATAAGTTTTTTTGTGGTTTCGAAACATTTTTTATTTAATCAATTTCTTTTTATGGAAGTAACTTCAAAATTTATCACGTATCTCTGTTCAAAAAGGTTTTCCCACTGGTTTGTGTTTGGATAATTGTGTCCAATTATAAAGATGATCTCATCTTTTGACTTTCCTAAGATATTAAAATATAACTTCTTGAGTTAGTTTTCATTTATTCCTAATTTTAAGAATCCATAAAAAACATAGAAACAAAAAATTCAAATATTCTTAATATATATCTTTCCAATAATATATATTTTTTGAATCTTCTCTAATACACCCAATATCCATAATTTAGTCAATTTTGTCTGATGATTTGTTACTGATGCCTTTTTACAAAAAATCTCTTTCATAAACAAAAACTATGTTCATTTGATCAATAAATTTACCACCCTAGATCTTCTTACCATAAATTTTCCCAAAAAATAAACAAATTATTCTTTTCAAAAAAAGATTATATAATGATATTTTTTATTATTGAAGGCACTTTAAGGTTTTATTCATATAAAAACATTCTTAAATTTTAAACTTTCTAAATTCCTATATTTTCGTAACTTTTTAACTTTATAAATCTATGTAACTATATTCCTCTCCATAAACATCATAACAAAAGTCCAATAATTTTCAGCATCTCTTTTTCCTATTTTACAAAAAAAAATTAATAAAAGTTATTTTTCAACAAATATAAATTTTTTTTAGATAAATATCAAAAAGTATCTTCATGTTACATCTCATCAGACAAACTATATTGGTTTTTCGTTGAGGGCTTACACATTTATATAATATGTCTTAGAAAAAGTCCTTGATGGTATGTTTAAGATATCTTGGAATGAGGCCTTGATAGTAATTTTAACATGTCTCTAATTATAGATTTCATCATTATAAAATCAGTTATTGATTTCTATGTGATTATTTTAACAGTATGTATATCCATAGATATGTATTTTTATTATGGGTTTATTTATATTGAATTATTTTATTATCATTTATTTCCTACCATATTATTCTTTCATTATTTAGCTTACGTGGTATGCATAATCTTACTGAGCATATGATCTTACCCCTTTATTATGCTACCTTTCACTAGGATAATAGGAAGTGTATTATGATTTATATATCGGTAAATTATGAAGGGGACAATTTTTTTCTCAAGGAAAATACTACGTTGTATTTTATTTTTTCAAATGTAATGAGAAATTAATTTTTTTTTCTAGTTTTCTAAGACTACTAAACTAGATGGCCCTATAGGATGTGATCATATATATCTAGTAAAAATATAATAAAGTAACCATTAACTCTGGGATACTAGTTTCGGAGTATTTATATATACAAGGTTCACCTCACAGTGTGAGTAGTCTTGTCCTTAGTTTGAATTGGATTCCTCTAAGTTAACACGGCCCTCTAGATTTATCATGTCATATTTACACTATTATCTCTTGACAGTTTAGAATATAAATCCCACACATTTGGTTGGTAAATCCAACATTTTGGTATATATTATACCTTTAAAGTGATGTTTTGGGGTAACAATAGGATATTACAACACCAATCTTTAATTCTGACTTGTTGTCAATTTGATACTTCTTTCCCCTTCTTTTTCTCTTGTATAGAAGCAAGACAAATTTTATTTTCTATTCACCGCACTGCACACAAAAGCTTATTCTTGTCTTCCTATGAAAAATAATTTTGTACTGGATATATTCTTCTTTACACTTATTCTTATGAAAATACCAATTTTCATAGAACCTTCTTCTTCTATGAACTTCACGACCACCTAAGACAACGGTTTCTTCTTCTTATTCTCATTCCTCCTTCTTCTTCTCTTCTTCTTCTAATTTAGTGGATAAACTTATTTCATTGGTTCTTATCTTGATTTGAAACTAAGAATTTATTATAAATAATATCAGTTTGTGGTAACTCTTATCCTAGGAAAAAATTATTCTCTCAATAAATCATTATTTCAAACAACTCACAGTTCTTTGATATCATATAAATATATTGATATATTTAGAATAATATTTATAAGTGTCTCTTATCTTATATTTCTTCTCAAATTCACTAAAATTTATGAATATTTTGAATTAAAATATCCTAAAACTATTGTATATTGAATTCCTTTTATACCATCTACATAGTGGATCATGACTGTATGAAATTATTCATAATCCATGTTAATTTAGACATATATAATTATCACAGCATTCATTCCTCATCCCATCCAAGAAATACACTAAACAATTATTCCCACATTCTCATCATTAGAGTATATATTTTTTATTATGTTATATATAACTATTATATGGAATGAACTCACTACAAACAATGATATATTATGGCTTTATGCACATAGGCTACCTTATCCACTTCATAACCATTGATCAAAACTCCCATTTTTTCATTCACAGATACACATACCTCACTTATAATGCCCCAGTTCTAGTGCTAAAAACACTTACATTAAAAACTAGGTTTGATAAAAAGTGATATGAACTTATATATAGGCCCATACTTTTCATACATAAATATCACATCTTATTAGATGAATATTAAATACATAACAATATGATCCATTCCAAAATTTTATAGGTCTAGTGTTTTTGGAAACGATAATATAAAAAAACTTTTCATAATATATCTAAATAATCTTAAAATAAGTTCTTCATAACTATCACCCATTATATAAATATTATACATAAATTATTTACTCAAAACTTGGGGAAAGGAAACATAATAAAGGGTGAGTTCTAATTCTCAGTAAGGGAAACAAAGGGTGATATCAATGATCATTTAAACACAACATTATCATAAGGGTATAAGAACAAGAGAATCACATCTAAAACCCATAACCTTTATATCAAAGATCATAATCTTAATCCATGTAATAAATCTTGGTAGTTCATAAGACCTGATTTATAATGGAATCAAATAACACGATCCATAGAAGCATAACATTGGCATAATACATAAGCTTATGGAATAGGCATAATCATTAAAAATCATTACCTTAGTCATGTATCACTTACAATAATATCATAGTGGATAAGGTTCACTCCCCATTCCATTATATCATTATTAAATTTTCACTCCCAAAACAATCTTAATGGATAGATTCCCTTACTGAACTACGTTGACTAACCATTCCAGTCCTTATTATCTCATGGGATATCCATATTTACCCAAAGAATTAGAGGGATACATAATTTTTGGTCCCACCCACCACATAATCATAATCTATTCATATTTTTTCTATAATATAAAAAATCTTTCATCATATATGATAAACCATATAAAGGAAACATATTTCATAAAAATTTCAACATTTCATCGTAAAATAATACATGGAAAATAAATGTATTTTATAAAAAAACTCAGCATCATAATAAAAAACCATCCAAAGAAAGAATAAATATGGAATCATTGGATTGCATATCTATTAATGAATAATTAACATCAAAGGGTGTCATATATTATGAAAATTCCTTAAAAAGTTCACATGAAATGTTTCTTTAGAAAAATAACATTTTCAATTTTAATTTCTTTAAAAAGTTAAAAATTTAAAAAAATTATTCAAAATATTTTCTTTGAAAATATACTTGTAAAATTATATTATAATATTAAATTCATTTAGTGTTATTGGTAGTGGGACATTCATTTCCTATCATGTACATTGAAAAAATATTCATTTCATATTTTCAGAAAAAAGTAAAAAAGTACCTCATTCAAAAAAAAATATTAAGATTTATTTTGAAACATTTTTTAAAAATTAAATCATATATATAAATTAATTTAAAAATATTAGTATAATATTAAAAAAATTATAAAACAAAGATATGTAAGAAAAATGATTTTTGACCGAAGATAGAAATAACATCATATTTCCTTAAACACATTTTTTCAGTATCTTGAGTTCTTAAATGGAGAAAAATAAAATAAAAACATGTGATATATTGAAATAACCATATTAGAATAAAATTCATGGGATTATTGATTTATAGGTCATAAAATTTCATCATTGTAAACTTGATCATAAACAATCTCAAAAAACATTGAGATTGTGACATAAATCCCTTAACTCAATTTCAACTTGTGTCGAAAGTGATCTAACCCCCAATATAATATATTTAAATTTATTATAATTATATAAAATAATCATTTAAATACTTTTAATTTCATATATGATCCACTAATTACATTTTAACACCCATTTATTAAAAATTCCTTATTAAAATCAATGTTTTCAAGTGTAAACTGTTTTTTTTTTCATGAGAATTTTGGTTCATTAGTTTTAGTACTAGTATTTTAATCATTGTTACATCATATTTATAATGATAATCATGATATAAATATAATATATATTCATTATATAAACATTTAGATACATCCATAAAAGTTTTATATAAAAAATGTATTACACTGTTCATGGATATGTTAGGCTATACGTACGCATGAAAGTTATTTTCACTTCTCGAAAAATGTAAAAAAAATAAATGAAAATAAAAATAAAAATTTTTAGAATAATTATATATCATATATATCATATATATTCATTAAATATATCCTTATTATTATCCATGTAAATCTAAAATAAAAAATGAATCACAACACAATGTGGAGGTGGTAGTCCACACGTATGCACAGGCGACATTATCGTTTTCCAAAAGATTTCAAGGTAATAATATAGATATGATATTAAAATAATAGAATCATAATTATGTCATAAATATAAGATAAATACCCTAAAACCTATCATATTAACCATCCATGAAATATGGTGATGGAAAATTAATTATATTGCAACATGGAGGCGGTAGTCCACACGTATGTGCGAGCGATACTCTCACTTCCCATTTGATAGAATAGTGGTAGATATTGATGGTTCCATAATAATAATAACATTTAAATATAATATGGATAATTAAATTAGTATTTTATGATTAATATCATTGATTTATAGGATGTACAAGAAGAAACAAATTTAAATAGGTCAAGTAAGATGATTAACTCTCCGTCAGTTAGACACGTTTAGATTATTTCTTAAGAACCTTTGGAATGGTCTTTTAAGAATACCAGAACATGTACCTCATGTATTGAGAATTTTATAAGTATTTTGGGTATGGTTTTGTCTATATATAAGGGTTAAATTATTTTAAAGTAGATAAAGGTGGTGTCCTTTTATAAGTGGGGGAGAGGACACACTTGGAATTTATTAAAAGATTAAAATATGGCCTGTTAATTTAAATTTTTAGTTCTGAGGAAACTTTTAAGGGAAAGTGAGAAGTGAGAAAATATTACATGTAGTATCAGGAATTTAATAGAATATGAAATTACAAATTTTGTCCAAATAACATTAAAATATTTAAATTAATCACCCTATGTAAGCTCCATGTGATAGAGGATACCTATAAATCTAGATCATCTTTGATGGGAACCTCAAAGTGGTAGGACAATTCTTCCTAGGTCTGAATATATTATACCAAATTTATTTTCCCCTTTTTTATTCCATGAGACAATATTTGATCTTGTTTATTGATCCAATCAACATGCTCATCATTACGTTTCACTTGAATTGACCTCTTATACATTCTATCGGCATCTGCCTTTGAAAGGTTGATATCAAAATCTTCCTCTGAAATCTCTTCCTTAGAATGCATGATAAGAGTCAGGTCAGCATCTCCCATATTTTTTTTCTCCTGGACCCCATCAACCTCCAAATTCAACAACAGATTGGGACCCTCTAACCCGACATCATTTGGCACCTCGTCCTTATCCCAAAAGACCTCCACCTTTTCACCAAGAGGTGTTGTGGGCACCATTGGAGTACTATTCCCCCCAAACCCCACCTCTGATAAACCATTTTTAACCTTAACCATAATTACAATTTTTTACTATTTTAACTATTCATTATGAACAGAAATTAAATTTATCACATTAAAAAAATTATAATTGATTATTCCAAATATGAAATCTATTTTTTCAAATTCAATATCTAAAATTAGTATAAATTACTTGTAAAATAACTAACAAAAGATAATTAAAAATGTTTCTAAGAAAGAAATGTTTTCTTAAGTATAGAATGCTTTTATACAAAAACCCACATAAAATTAATTCTAATGAACATAATTTGATTATTTATAATATAATTGAACTAGTTTTACTTTTAAAACCATTTTAAAACAAAATTTAACTTTTTTAATTCTTTAAATGAAAAAGACCGTATTCGATAAAAGTAATTATTTTCACTATACATCAATAAATTAATATTTTAAGAAAATTATTATAAATTAAATATAGGAAAATTTTGACATGTTAATTTCAAAAATAAAGTTTATTTTTCATAATTAATTTTCTAAAATTAGAAAAAAAAATTAATTATAATATTTTCCCCAAAAATCAATAACTCCCATTTTTTTGAGGAAATGATGTTTTTTAAGGAATATAATGAATTTACTAAAAATATTTATTTTTATCCAAAACCTTTATACATATTTTTAAAATGTTATTTTTCTTATTCATACCAATAATCTAACAACTAGGTTATAATGGTATATTATAATATAGTTCATTTAGACTCGATGTTGTGTGAATTGTATGATATCAAATAAATTAAATTTATTTAATATATATATATATATTATTCAAAAAAATAATATGTGAACCACAAGCTGACACACTTGGCGGAATGAATCCCTTTTCAATATTATCCTGGGGTGTCTTCTTCAATTTCTGAAACTCAATCAGGGCTATTCTATTTTGAGTCTTTGAAATAGGTTTAGCACCTGGTATGAGTTATTTTGAAAAATCAACTTCACAATGCATTGGAATTCTCAAAAATATTCTAGAAAGACATCAACAAACAGCCACACAATAGGCATATCTTTGATGTTGAATTTCTCCCCAACCATATAAGATAAATATCCCTTTTGAATAAGAATCAAAACCTATATAAAGGATATGATTTCCCTTATAATTTCCTATTTATTATCACATCAGATAGATGATCATTGGTTATATTGGAATATCAAACATGACTTCCATTCCTTGGTAATTGATGTGATATTTATATTGATAAAGTCAATCAATTATTAATATAACTTCAAATTCAACCAGTGATAGAATAACAAGATTTCATGAATTACATTCCCACAAACATCAATTAGATATGAATAGTATACTTGAGATACAATCATACTACTATGAGGAGTTTTCACTATTAATTCAACATCTAATCATTGAGGTGGTATCATGATACCCTTTAAAATTATTTAGATATAAAATAGTGGTTAGATTCAAAATAAAATAAGATATTATCAGTTCTAGAGTGTATGGTAAGTGTACCTTTCACCACATTGTTATTTTACCCCTCAGTAGTAATAGTGATCACTTGATATTTCCTTTTTTCTCTAAGATTAAGAGGTTTCTGACATCGATCGTCTTTATTAACCTTTGGATTTTAGAACTAGTTATCATAAGTCCCAAAATACATTCTTTTGAAACAATAAAGTGTGGGTGGTTAATTTTTTTGTGTTTTTCTACATCATTAGTTTCCTTCTTCTTCCCATCAATTCAGTTTTATATTACTCAATAACCTTCATTTCCAAACATGAAATATTTTACAGTCCCCTTAAGAAAATATCTGCCATGTTTACTTCCACACATTGACTATGAAGGAGATATCATCATCTTATCTCAGTGGTTTTTATACTTTATTTTGAATTCCATATTTATTTTCCTATAAAAACCATGAGATTGATGGTTAGATTCAGTCTCCATATCCACCTTGATATCATATTAAAACATTTCTTCATAGATACTAAATTCCCTTATATATAACTCACTTAAGAGACTTGGTTTTAATACACTGAAGAATCAATCAACCTTACTTTTTCACAACCTGATCCATTAGGCCCTACACAATTGGCGAAAGACCAAGCCACAACTACCCCAAGCCCACCTCCATAGGCCAAGGGAGAAAGGAATAACTAAAATGGTAGTACTTTTCTAAATTTACCTGTAAGCACACACCCAAACATCTCCATGCATAAGTGTAGATGAATAATAATAATACTATGACATCTAGAGTAATAATAGTTCATGTAATAAACTATAGTGAAAAAAAGAGTGTGATAGTGCAATTTGAAAGTAAAGGGAAAAATACACACCCAACCAGAAAATGTGTCCAAAAATAAAAATAACTCGAAAATAAATTATGAGAGATCCTAGATCCAGATATCCAAGATCTTACCACTGTACGTGGTCAAATGCACCCGAGTATCTCTATGCTCCTCTATAATCACCACTAAGATATCTATTGTCTTCAAAATACATGAAACATATAGGGGAATCCTATACAAGGGGTGAGTATATACATACCAAGTAAGATTCTTTGAAAAATAGAGGGGGGAAATAGGATATATTATAGAATATTTCATCTCAACCCCAAATAATGAGTGAAAACAAATACCAACAACAATATATATATATATATATATATATTCTCCGAAAAGAAACCCATTCTAAGAGAGAATGGGGATCTCCATGTCATATCCCATCCTAGGAAAAGAGTCTTCTAGGATTTCCAACGGTCCATCATCAATTCCCAACATCTTGTGTGTCTATCTGAAGAAGTATACATGTGGAGGACCCACACCACATCACTACATCACACAGTGAAGGGGGAATAATTTCCAAGTAGAGAGATTAATCCCTACTATGTCACAGGGTACCGCTTAGTAAATAGATAGAGGATCCATTCCCTAGTTTGTCAGTGGGTACCACTCAACAAGTATAAAACCCACTCCCTAGTCCATTGGGGGGTACCACTTAATAGATAGGTAGAGGACCCAAACCCTAGTACATCATGAGGGTTCCACTTAGCATATAAATATAGAACCCATGCCCTAGTCTATTAGAGGGGTACCACTCAGTAGATGGATAGAAGACCCATTCCTTAGTTCATTAGGGGGAACCACTCAAAATATGGATAGAGGACTCATTTACTAGATTGTCCAGGCATAACCCTCAGAAGGTAGAGGACACACACCATAGTCTATATGGGGGAACCACTCTCAGATGATCCTACCTAGTCATTGCCATCATAAAGCACCACCTAAATAATAATCATACTCAGAAAATCTTACATTATATCTCAAAATCCACTACAAATCACTCTATCTCATTCAATATGAAAAAACACTCAGGATAGGCTACTCATAGGCCAAAATTTTAGTCTAAACAAAGTAGGTATGAGAGGTAGAATTTGTAGAGGGAATTACACTATATGTAAGGGGTACACATAGAATGTGTCCCTACTCTTATTTTTGTCCATTTCCTCAATGATTCACATATTTATAGCCATGTATTACTATAAGAAATGTAAGGGTGTTACCCGACATGTCACAGCCACCCAGGGCCTTCTCATTCACTCCTGTTTGTGTTTGTCAAGGTGTGTTTGTGTATCTGACTATTTTCGTGTACATGGAATGTGTTTGTCCATTCTCATATCCCTATACTCCTAGATTAGGCATCGGGACAAGAGAACAGAGTCACATGGAATGTGGGGGTCCCACATAGTATGTAATATATAACTCACCTTGAAACCCCAACAATTCTAGTCATGGGTCTATAGGTTATGTTCTATTCAGACTTCAAGACATGTAGTCTGGTTTTCCATGAAATTCCATATTAATAACATGTATCCAACATCCATAATTTCTTCCCCTATTCACACCCATTTGACCACCAAAATCAGTGTACAATTACCTTTGTATGTTGATTCTAGCCCTCTGGTGCCTAGAACTCTAATCCTGAACCTTCTTCATGAAGCTTTTGTATTATTGTCAGGTCACTTGTGCCACTTTTATCTCCACTTAAAATCCCAAATCCATGAATCCTTCATTTATACCCATAATACTCTCTAATTCATCCTCAAATCACTGGTCTATTCAACCAATGTAAATCTGTTATAAATTTGGGGGTTTGATCATGCTTGAACCCAACCAGTAAAGTCGAACTGTCGCCCTATAGGCCAATGTTGAATAACATGAAGAAATATTAGAGGAAATCACCATAAAAAAGGTGATCAACATAATTGGTCATTCATTATTATCCAATGATTACAAGTGAGGATAACATGGGTTAGAAACATGTCATAATGAGAAGATAAATTGAATCAACAATTTTTAGGGCTCATGTAAAGGTTGAAAAATTCCAAAAATCAAAGAAATTAATTAAACCCTGCTTAATTAATTCTAACAGGGTTGAAAACCAAAAAAAACATTCCCTACCTTGATATTGGATAATTTTTTTATGAATAATGTAATTTGAAATGATGAATAATACTTTTTTCGTTCACTGTGCCTCGATTCACCATGATCTGGTTGTCGATCATCATCCAATCTCAATACACCAACCAAGAAAGGTTTGAAAATCCCCTAAATAATCATATATTTATGTTCCTGACCCATGTGATTTAGAATAGAATCTTATTTATAGGGGATTAATGTTTTAGATTATTTAATACCAAATAAATAAATTATTTATTTATTTTAATTAAACACACCTACTAATGGATTCCTCTACTGAACATCCTGCACCAACCAACATTATATCACACCTTGGGTAAGTTCAGTACTCCATATTCAACCAAGGTATTAGATTTATATAATCTATTTAGGATATATTCCATTATTTATTAAAAACTACGTGGATATGATAAAAAATATTTTTAATATTTTTATAAAATTAATTTCGGACCCACTAGGCCTCGAAATCGCACAGTGTCTAAACGCCTGGCTCTGAACATATTTTTTAATTTATTTTTAAACCCTATAAAGAAAAAATAGGGTCTCTAAATTATTCCATCCTTCATGCCTTCCATCCCCAATAAGTACAAACTAAGAAAAACGTATGGGATAGATATCTCGCATATGGATCTCCTACTCCTAGGAGCTCTCCTACATGCTCCAATGTTGTCATAGAAAACAAACCAAGGGAATTTTCCATCCATGATAAATCCAATACTATCTATCCTCAATAACTATTTGGTACTCCATGAAATTAGCTTCATCCTTAATTTCTAGCTCCCCCAGTAGATAACATGTTTCAGATCATGCAGGTATCTCCTCGGCTATGATACACTAAGAAGTCATGCATACACTCCAATTGTGGGGTAAGGTGAAGTGATAAAAACCTCACCAACCCTCTATAGGATCTTAAACCCCTCAACGAATCTCAAGGATAGATTTACTCCTTGACCAAATCTCTACAATCCTCATTGTGGGGATACACTCAAGAAAACATGGTCTCCCTACTAGAACTACAAGGCCCTATGATTTCGTTCTAAATAATATTTTTTTTCCTATGATGAGATATCCTCATTCAATCATGGATACCTGGACCTTTTCCGTCATCACTTGAACCTTCTCTGGCCCAGCAAGGTATTTCTCACATATCTCAATCCAGCATAAGGGTGGCTTATAGGGTCTCCCATATATGGACTCAAAATTATCCATGTTGATAGTAGAGTGATAGATATAATTATAAGAAAAATACAGAAAGGTTAAGTGATACTCTGATCTTTGACTGAAGTATAACAATAAATCCATCAGTATATCCTCTAACACCTGGATAGTTCTCTTGGTCTTCCGATCCTTTTAGGGTTGAAAAGTTATAGTCATCCTCAACTGGGTCCTAAATTCCATCGACAGGCCTCTCCAAAACCTTGACGTAAACCAAACATCATGGTTGGATAATATATTTGAGGGAACCCCATGGAGTCATATGATATCCCAAAGGTAAAACTGCCCCAAACTCTCCACTGAAGTCTGCACTCTGATATCAAAGAAGTGTGCTATCTTAGTAAGTCATTCAACTATCACCCAAATGAAATCATGGATTCTCATTTTATTATAGAGGACCTATCAAAAATTCCATGGATATTTCATCCCATTTCCACTTTGGGATCTCAAGAGACTGTAAAAAACTTTCCAAAAATTGGTGATCATCCTTCACCTACTGACATGTGAGACACCAAAAGACAAACTTGGAAACACACCACCTCATTCCATCTCACCAAAAATACTATTAAAGGTCCCAATACATATTCCCAACACTAAAATGTAAAACCATATGAGAAGTTTGAAACTGCCTTATCACCTCCTCTCGCATCATGACCATAACCATCGTCTGTCCCTTGAAAAGTGTGATGTGATTCCCTCATTAAAATAATCCATTTGGTGAATCTTATGAGGATATCTGGTCACATAGGACCGCATAGTCGATGTATCTCAAATAAGCCTCCCTTGCATGCTGAAAAATAGGAGGATTCAACATCATAAACTGAAGAAAATTTACACCCTCCTCTTCAACCAGGGTCTATAAGGAATCCAGATGCCCTGATTTCTCCTCCACTATGCGAGAATAGGGATTCCTACTAAGTGAATATGCCACCATGTTTCCCTTATTAGGATTATATACTATCTAAAAGACATAGTCCTATAATAACTCCAACTATTAACTTTTTCTTAGGTTTAGGTCTCAATTTGTGAAGACATACCTAAGACTATGATGGTCTAAGTAAACAACAAAGCATGCTCCCAGAAGATAGTGTATCCACATCCTTAGTGTGAAAACCACCATTTCCAAATTTAGATCATGAGTTTCATAATTCTGCTATGGGGTATCGACTACCTTTTCCCAAATATGATGATTTTCTACCTATACATCATTGCATATCTAAGACCATCCCTAGAAGAATAACAATACACTATATACTCCATAACCTCCTCTAATAGCCTCAAAATAGGATCACTCATCGGCCTCAGTCTCAAATCCTCAAAGGATCTCTCACACTTCTCAATCTAGGTAAAATACTCCCCTTTATATGTCAAGATGGTCAAATGGGAAGAAATCCAAGATATGTCTACCATGAACCACCTGTAGTACCCCACCATTCCAAGAAAACTCAACACCTATTACATTCTCTTGGATGGATCCTAAGAAAGAACATCATCAATCTGCATTAGGTCCATAGCTAATCCATGCTAAAAAATGGCATGCCCCAGAAATTGAACCTCATGGATCTAGAGCTATAACTTCCAGAGTGTACCATAAAGATGTTTCTCCCAAAGTAAGTATAGAACCACCCTTAAGTGATCTATATTCTCCTCCTCTAATTCGAAGTAGATAAGTATGTCATCAATGAAGATGACAACAAATCAGTCCACGTATGTATGGAAAATCTATTTTATCTAAGACATAACCATAGTGGTGGAATTTTTCACACCCAAAGTCATCACCAAGAACTCATAGTGTCTATAGAAACATCAAAATTCCAGCTTTAGAATATCAACCTCGTGAACTCTCAACTGGTGGTAGCTGACCTGAGATCAATTTTTAAGAACCATCTCATGCCTCAAAATAGATAAATGAGGTATTAAATCTTTATAAAGTGTTACCTATTCTTTATTGTGGTCTAGTTCATACGATTGTAATCCAAAGAATAGTAATATCATGTCCTTATTTTTCATCAATAAGACCAGAGATACCTAATAGGAGACACAGGATCTGATAAAACCCTTCCCTTAAAGGTCCTCCAATTTCAACCTTATTTCCTGAAGATTGGTAAGGGCCATATGATATTTTGTATAAGATATCATAGTGGTACTAGGGTTTAATTAGATGAAAAATTATATATCCTTCCTCAATGGTATTTCTAGAACATCTTCAGGGAAGACATCCATATAATCATCCATGATTGAAGGAACCCAGATGTCTAAATCACCTATTGTTCTAAGGGACACACTCACCAACTAATGGGTGATGGTTTGTATAATCCTTCTCACAAAACCCTCTCACTCCACCATGAGATCTATCTCACCTACAAAGAAGAATATCATCTGATATGTCTAAAGGAATCTGACTTGTCTACGATGACAACAAATATAGGCTCAGACCAGGGACAACAAGTCCATTCCCAAGATGAAATTATGGGGACTCATCATAATGACAAAGAGGTCCCATGATTAACTCTCTCCAAAAAGTGATACCTTTCATTTTGAGAAGATAAATGATATCAAAGAAGTGTTCCTTGTAGAAACATCTTGTAAAAAAATTTGAGAAAATTCCTTAACTGGTATCTTCATATCTCACACCAAGAGTAATGATATAAATGAATGAATCACACCAATATCTACTAGTACTAAAGAAACAATATAATAAACACATTTCATACCTATAATCACCTCATGATCTTCTGGGTCATAAGCCTCTATATCATGCAGTTTCCCACAGCCCCAACTGCTATCTCCCTAAGCCTGAAATATTATTCTTGGTGGTGGGGGTCATGTAAGGAGATCATAGAATCATCCAACACCAGAAAATCCTCCTCCATGAGCCCCATATTTACCTCTTCCACCTACACCTCCCTGGGGGCCACCCTAGACATGCCTGGGAGATCTATGATCACTATGTTACTGTTATCGTGGTGGTCTATCTGCTATCTGTATATCCTCCTCATCATGTTGAGTTAGAAAATCACATTCCATGAAACCTAACCCACAACATGAATTGCATTTCACATCTCCAGTATTCCCTGGCCTAGTTCACAGTCCTTGTTCCATGTGACCATGTGCCTGAGTCCATCCATGAGTGTATCTCCTACACCAATACCCTACAGATTGGAACCTACTAGCTATTGTAGATGAATCATCCCTATGACACCCACTACCATCTCTAGATATGCAGAGTCCCTAAGATAGGATTATGTTCCTCACTAATTCCCACTTTAACACTCCAACATATGTGGGAATACATAGGGGTACCATCCTTGAATGGATTTCTTTGTGAAAACACTACTAAAACTTCTACACTCGAAAGTATCCATCCCAAATCTGTCTAAGGGAGTACCATGTAAGGTCAGTAAACCTCACAGAATATTTAGAAACTACTATAAATCCCTACAAAAACTTTAGAATCTTCTAAATATGGACTGATCACAAGAATTTTGGGTAATACTCTTCACAAAATAGTTTCTAGAAGTCAAACAATGAGAGTGTCGACTCATCATGTGTCTGCATTACTAACCTCTACCAGCACCCATATACTTCATGGAAAATATTGGCTTCCAAAATAACCATATAATCATTTGGGGTCTACACAATCTGTAATATTGAAACACTGAATGAATCCATTTCATTTTTTCATGGGTATCTGGATCATCACAGAACCTTAGTGACCTCTAGTGCTAGAACTCAAGGAGTGCACTAAGCCAATGCACATCATCATCCTTATTTGCTAGTATAATATGTTGCTCAATAGGTAGGGTGTTGCTACCTGTCATCCTATAAGGAATATTGCACATGATGTTCCCTAAAATGAGGCCTCATCACTAATCATATCTTTATTATAATCCTGAATTGGTAACCCAGCTGACTATCTTCATGGAGGCATCCTAAAAATATAATCAAGGAGTACCACAATCATATGACTATATATATAGGTATTTGACTCAATAATGAATGTAAAAAAATAATAAATCATATATGATACATATACCAAGGTTCACTACAACCAATGTCTTGGTATTCCAAGCCAACAAGAAGGTAGTGAGAGTCCCAGTGAATAGATATGTCAGCCACTACACCAACACTGGGTTCCTAAGTTTAAAATCTGCACTTGAAAAAATTTAAAATGTTTCCCTAAGTTCCCAAATAAACCTCATACGGGGATATAAAACCAGAAAACACCCTTATATTGAACCACCTTTGATACCAATCTATCATGACCTGATCCGTTGGGGCTAGCCTAGCTGGTGGAAGGCCAAGTTGAAATTTCCCCAAGCCTGCCTCTATAGGTATGGGGATAGTGACAAGTGCAAAGAGGAATAACTAAAATGGGAGGCCATTCTTTAATTTACCTATATACACACACCCAACCATATCCATGCATAAGTGTATAAGAATATTAATAGGACCATAAAATCTAGAGTAATAATCATACATGTAATAACCTTTATGGAAAATAGGGAATTCCGTATTGAAATCTGAAAGTAAAGGGAAAAATACATTCCTATCCAAAAAAGATGCCCCAACCTGACAAAAAATGGAAAAGAAATATTGGGAGATCCTAGATCCAGATCTCCAATCTTTCACTACATTACATGATCAAATGTACCCAGGTATCCATATGCTCTTATATAATCCACACCAACCAATCTTTCATCTAAAAATGACATGACACATGTAGGAAAATTCCATGCCAGGTTGATTATATATATACCCATTAGGATGCACCAAAAACCATAGGGGGTCAATAGGATACACAGTCAAAGAATTTATCTCAACCCCAAAGTATGAGGGAAAACAAAACCCAACAAACAAACATACACACACACACACACACATATATATATATATATATAAATACTCATAAAAGAAACCCAGTAAGAGAGACAAAGGAGATCTATATCTCACAGTCTAGCTCAAGATAAGTATCTTCCAACAATTCCAAGGTTCCATCATCGATACCCAGTATCTATCATGTCTATTTGAAGAAGTAACCATATAGAGGACCCACACCTTTCTATCGTGACTCACAATCGAGGGAGGACAATCTCAAAGTTGAGTTCCCACTCTCTAGTGCATTAGGGGATATAACTTAGTAAATAGATAAAGTACCCATGCCCTAGTATGTCATGGAGGTACCACTCAGTAGGTAGATGACCCATTCATTAACCCATCATCGGGTACCACTTAGTCGATGGATATAGGAACCACACTGTAGTCCGTCAGGGGGGTACCAATTAGAAGATGGATAAAAGACCCACACCCTAATCCTTCAGGGGGTACCACTTAGTAGATGGATAGAGGAATCACACCCTATTCTATTATTGCATACCAATCAGTAGTTAGAGGACCCACACCCTAGTCTATCAGGGGGTACCACTCTCTAATGATCCTACCTGATCACTACCATTGTCGAGCACTACATAAAGAAGCATCATTCTTAGAACATCTCAAAATTGTATCTAAAAATACACTATGAAGTAAACCATCACATTATAAATGAAAAAACACTTAAGATATGATACTAATGAGCCAAAATATGAGTCTAAATGAAGAATATATAAGATATAAAAGTTGTAGAGATAAGTACATAACATTAAGGGGTCCACATGGTGTGTGTCATGGCTCTTCAGTCTAGAGTTGTCCTTTTGGGTACACAGATCTCTAGCCATGTTATATTAAAAGTCATGAGAGGTTACTACACTATGTGTTTTGGCCATAGGAGGCACACCCATGCTCTTCTGGATGTGTCTGTCAAGTCGTACCTATGTACCTGGCCATCTGTCCATACATGGCATGTGTCTTGTTGTGTCCCTATATGTTTACTTCCAATGTACATGTTCGGATTCAAACACTAATTCACATTGTGTTTGGGGGTCCCACATGATATGTGATATTTAATTAACATATAAATACATATTTCATGGTCAGGGGTCTATATGTCATGTGTTCTTCAGACTATATATCATCTAGTCGGGTTTTTTCATAATTCTAGATTTATCATGGAGATCTTATATCCTCTATTTCACCACTTTTTGTGCCCAAGTTTCCATTTAAATTTTTAGAAAACCACATCTGTCCATGAATTGCAGTGCTCTTGTGGCCAGAAATTGAATCTTAATCCTTCCACAAGAAGCTCACATGTTGTCATCATGTATCCAATGCCACTGGTATCTCCTCTTAGATCCTAGATCCATGAATGTATCACCTCTACCCACAATCTTCTCTGATTCATTATCAAATCTCCTATTCATTCATCACATGTTAATCCATTATGAATCTGGGAGGTCAAACACGCTTGAACCCACCCTACAAACTTGAATTAAGTCCACATAGGCCAACAACGAAGAAAAAGAAGAATTATGGGGGGAGAACCATAAAAAGGTGATCAACATCATTTTCCAATAATTCTTGGACAATGTTTGCATGTAGGGAAAATGAGGGTAAGAAACATGGAATAACGAGAAGATAAATTGAATTAGTAATTTGTAGGGTTAATTCATTGGTTGGAAACTTCCTAAAATCAAATCATTAATTAAACCATGCTTGATTATTTAAAAAATGTCATAAATCCAAAAAAATAAAAAACTTGAATCAATATTGAATCATTCATTGGTAAATAACATAGTTTCCAATGATGAATAATACCTGGTGTGACTGTTGTTCCTCAATTCTCCTTGATATGGTTGTCGGCCATCATAAAATCTCAATCCACTAAGGAAGAATGGTTGAAAACTCCTCCCAACAGTACTAGGGTTATGTGGATAACCATGTATATTCACCATAGAATATTATTTATAGTAGAAAATGGATTAGGTAATTTGATTCAAAATAAATAATTTATTTATTTATTTTAATTAAATTCACCTACCAACAGCTTCCTCTAACACAAATATCACACCGACCAACTTTAGGTCATTCCCAAGTTAAAATATGTGTTGTGGGTTCAACTGTGGTATTGGATTTTCAATCCAAATATCCTTTTACGATATATTCTATTATTTATGAAAGAATTTTCATGCATGATATAAAATTTAATTAATATTTTTATTAAAGTAATTCCAGGCTCATCGAGCTTTAGAATTGTGTATTTTCTTCACACCTGGATCCAAAAATATTTCTTAATATATTTCAAAGAATTATAAGAAAAAAATAAGTTCTCTATAACTTTTATATTGGATGGTAATACAATAAGTGTATCACATAAGTCTTGTAAAATTTTCTTCATAGGTACTAATAGATTCATCATCCTTTTATTTTAGATCAAGGAATTAATTCAGCAATTTAATAGAAAGAATATGAGGAATGTAATTTTTGAAAAACAAAATCCTAAACTAATCCCACTCTATGTATGAAATTTATTTTCCTTACCTCGTGTTCATGATTAGAGTCCAAAATTTACAAAAAATAGAAATCTAAAATAATGTTTTCATGTTTTAAACACTGGATAATGGAAAATACCATTTTATTGGTACTAATACATTACTCAAAAACAAATGAATTGGAAGATACAATAAAATAAAGTGGATGTTTCTTTATTAAGGACTCAACAAAAGGTCCTTCCCTCCATTGATCATTTGGAATCTCATCATGATTCATAGCTTGAGAAAGTTTCATAAGCATAAAAATGATATTTTTCATTCCGTGTCCCAAAAAAAACTGGATGTTCAGGAGTAAAATCAATGCATTTTCTATCACATTCAATAATAACTGGGTTAATTCAAGTTTAAACCATTAACTAATACCAAAAAACATAGTGTAAGAAACAATAGTCATAGTGATAAACCATATAATCATGAAAAATCATTTATATGATGTATAATTAATGACATCTTCTTTTCAATCTGTGATACCTTTGGTTTAACCTAGGTCATTCATGGTCATTATCTATTCAAATACTTCATAATGGTTCATAAATAAAATTTTATTTATCAAAGAATATCACCCAGGAGTTTCAAACTTGGTGCATAGTAAGGGAATACTCAACGTAAACTTGAATGATGATTGGGATATACTGAAACAAATCTTTTTTGAGTTATTACCCCTAGTTGAATCTATCCAAAAAACCATTCCGACTTGTAGTATCCAAACAGAGATGCTTTTTTAGGAAAACCACATTATTTTATTTAACATAACTTAAGATTTTATTCTATATATAGGACTATACTAAGGGTTATCACTACATTTTTATCATCCTAGTTTCCCAAGGAAACTAAACCTTTCTATGATAACACCTATAGAAATCCATACTATTCATATATAAATATAAAGTCTTATTAGATGAATATTAAATTCAAAACATAATGATCCATGGTAGAATTGTATCAGTCTAATGTAGTTGGAAACATTGATATATAAAAAACTTATTCATAATATATCTATATAATCTCTCATGAGTTATTTATAACTAGAACCCTTTATAGACATATCATACATAAAAATTTTCTTCATAGACTATGGAAAGTAAATATAATAAATGGTGAGATCTTATTCTTGGTAAAGATAAACAAGGGAGATATCAATGATCACTTAAAAATAACATGAGAATAATGATATAAATGTATGAAAATAACTTTTGGAAACCATACCCCTTATTTCATAGATCATAATATTAAGTCATGGAATAAATCTTGGTATTTCATAATACATGAATCATAATGGAATCAAATAACATTATCCATAAAATCATAAAAATGGAATAAGACATAAGTTTATACAAATATAAAATCATTTCATTAGTCAAGGATCACTACGAATACTATCATAGTGTATTGGTTTCACTCCAAATTCTATCATATCATTAGTCAAGGTTCACTTCTTATACTATCATAGTGAACAAATTCCCTTATTAAACTAGGTTTAATCCCCATTCAAATCCTTATTATCTCATGTTATTTCCATATTTACCCAATAAATTATAGAGATATATAATTCTGGGCCTACCCTTTATATAATCATAATCCCTTGATATGTGTGTGACAAGATCATAAATCATAAATCATATATTATAACCCATGGAAATGAAATGGATTTCATAAAATTTTTAACATATCATCATAACATAGCCTGTGGAAAATAAATGGATTTCATAAATATCTCATCACAATAATCATAAAATATATAGAGAAATAATAATTATGGTATCACTGAATCATATCCCTAGTAAATAATAAGTAACACTAAAATATTTTATCTTTTATGAAGATGACATTAAATGATCAAATGGAATGTTTCCTGAGGAAAATACCATTTTCTATTTGAAATAGCTTCTTTAAAATATAAAAAATCCCAAAATATTTTGGAAATAAATTTCTTTGAAAATAAAATTATTAACTTTTAAATAAAACATAAAATCATTGACTGTTATTGATTGTAGGAAATTATGTTTATTTCATATACATTAAAACAAAGGTTCCTTTTATATTTTTGGTAAAAATTCATTAGTACCTCATTCAAAATCAACCAGAATATTCCTTTTAAGTAAATTTATAAAAATTCAATCACGGGTAAAAATAAATCAAAAAATCTCATTGAAATATTAAAAAAAATTGTGAAAACATTTTTATAAATATGGATATGGAAAAAAATGAATTTCAACTGAGAAGAGAAAAAAAGTTAGTTTTCCTTAAAAACATTCTTTCAGTCTCTTAAGTTATTAAATAGAAGAAAATGAAAGGAAAATGTAATATAATGAAATAACTATAGGAGAATAAAATTCATGTGATTATTGAGTGATAGTTTATAAAATTTCATCATCGTAAACTTGATCATAAAAAATATTGAAAAATAATGATATTTTAACATTAATCCCTTAACTTAAGTTTCACTTATTTTGAAAGTCATCTAACCTCCAATATAATAAATTTAAATTTTTAATAATTATATTATATAATAATATAAAGAATTATAATATCATATATTATCCACTTATATCATTCAAATACCCATTTATTAATAATTCCTTATTAAAATCATCATTTCTAGGAGCTAACAGTTTCATTTTTCATGAGAATTTCAGTTTGGTAGTTCTTGTACTTATACTTTGATCATGGTTTAATAATTTTCATACTTTTAACCATTATATAAATATAATATATTTTAATTATATATATACATATATATATCTACACAAGTTATAGATAAAAAAATTAATTACACTGTTAATGGAGATGGTAGGATATATGTATGCAGAAATTTTGTTTTAACTTTTCAATGGATGGAACAAAAGAAAGGTAAAAAAATTACATTTATAAAATAATTATTAAATAATATATATATATATATATAACATTTACTAAATATATCCTTATTACCATCCATGTAAATAATAAATGAAAAACGTATCATATCACTTCATGGAGGCGGTAGTCCACATGTACACACGAGCGACATTACCATCTTCCAAGGGATTGAAAGGTAAGATGGTAAATATGATACTAAAATTATAGAAGAATAATTATGTTATAAATATCATATATAAAATTTAATCCTATTGTAATAACCATCCATGAAAGATGGTGATGGAAAATTAATTGCATCTCTACTTGGATATGGTAGTCCCCATGTACGTAAGAGCGATACTTTCACTTCCCATTTGATGGAATATTGGTGTATATTGGTGGTTCCATAATTATAGTAAAATTTAAAAATATTTAGGATAACAAATTTATTATTTTATTATTAATACCATAGATTTATAGGATATATAAGAATAAAGAAACTGAAATAGGTTAGGTAAGATGATTATGTATCCTTCAGTTGGTCTTGTAACACATAGAGACTTTAAGATATATTTTTTTTAAAATAAATTTAATTTCTTATACAGTTTTTATAACAACCCAATATTTTATGGTATGTATATTATTAAATAAATTCATTTGATATCTTATGTTTCATACAACACCGAGCTTAAATGAATATTAATATATCATTAAATAGTAACTTGGTCGTTTTAATAGTAATGTGACCATTAGAAATAGTAATGTGACCATTAGAATAGTAACCTTTCCAAATAAATTATAAATAAAATATAGGAATCTTATAAATGGAAATATGATATAATTATATCAAATTATAAGTTAATAAATGCTTTAGAAATTATTATTTAAGTGTTGATATTTTTTTATAAACACAGATGTTAATTTTCAATTTTATAATTAATATAATGATTTAAAAGAAAATTTATTTTCTTAAAAAATATTCATAAATTATAATATTATTTTATTATTATTATAATATAATTTCATGATACCTTTATTAATTTTTCAAGGTGATACAAAATCATTTGAGTCTTTAAATTTTGTATATTCTAAGTAAATGATGGATTTAATTAAAAATTAAATTTCTCATTTTTAGAAAAATATTTTCCTAAAATAAGGTTAATTTTTTAATTCTACGTATTTAAAAATGGTTAGGATTATTTTTTGGTTTTTTTCTGAAATACTTGAATTTTTCTGAATAATAAAATACAGTAATTTGTGATATTTATACACTATAAATTAAATAAATTATTCCATGAGCAATCAATTATTTAAGAATAATAATATTGAACTATAATTATCTATTTAATTTACTTATTTATGTAATTTCTTTCCTTGATCCAAAATAATAAACTAGTGAATAAAATAATCAAAAAACAACTCTCTCTTCCACTATAAATATCGCCCTTCACCACCTATTCTCTTCACAACTCTTCAGTATTTAATATTTTCCATTTTTCTACCCAATACTCTCCCCATGACTCTTCCCTATATCTATGAGGTTCTGGTCTCAATAGAAGACCAAAACCGAAGTCCCTTAAAGAGGTTCTCAAGAAAAATAATTCAAGAGGTAAAAATCACTTTCTTTTTCTTTTAATTTATTTCCAATTTATTTTATTTTATTATTATCTCCTCACCTCCTCTTTCATAATATTCATGATATCTATAGTATCTTATATATACTGTAATTTAATTTTTTTTCAACAAAAAATCCTCCTTCAAGTCTCTTCTTCTCTCCCCTTTTATTCTAAAAAAGAAAACATCGTATGTGAGGTGCTGATTTACCACTTCAGGGATGATGTATTTTTGTTTTTCAATTCCACCTTCAATTATGGTAATAAAAAAATTTATATGGTTAAATAAGATTATAATATATGTATTATATCTTATTTTTAGTTTTTTATTTAGTATTTACAAAATATCAATTAATAAAACAAAATAGGTTCATGATGATTGAAAAAAATGCCAAAATAATCTAAATGATTATCACTAATGTTTTATTTGTTGATTCGCACTTATACCATATAACTTAATGAAATATATAAAAATTTAATATTATATAGGTTCATTAAAAACATATAAATTAAATTATATAAAACTATTCTTATTTTATAGGATTTAACATACATGTATACAAGTAAACTGATTATGAAAACCAATGAAACGAATGCCCCCGAATGATAAAAATTATATCTTATAACCTATAAAAAAGATATAAATGAACTTAATAAAATTATAATAAATCATATATGTGTATAAAATTTTATAAATTAATAAATTAATGCATTTAATCCTATTATCTTGGACATTAAGATCAATTGCAGACCACATTAAAACATATGGTAAAGGGTTTCTCATCTCACATTTATTTCTATGAGATTTCCCTTATTCGCCACTTATTTATTATGTGTGGGGTATTTATACTGAAATTTGATATATAATATCATGAATATATTTATTTTCATGGTATTAAATATCTAATTTTATGATTATTAATTTTTTGTAATATGATTTGATTGAATACAAAGTGGTAAGGGATTCTCCCCAAACATCCATTTTTTCATTCGTGTTATTCTTTCTCTCTATTTTCACCAATGTGATTATTAATTATTATTATTTAATCATCCAAAATTCTATGTATATGTTCCAAATATATTTACCCATATCAATTATTCATTATTCGATGGTAACTACATGTTTTATAAGGATTATTTTTCAATTCTTCTCGATAAGCAAGCCTAATTAAAGGGAAATTCTCAATCTCTTACCCATTTTCAAGTACCATCCATAATCTATTTAAAGATACCAATATTTTTTTAAAAACACTAATTTATCATGAAAAACAATCTTTTTTCATTTTTTGTTTTATACAAACAATTATTCCTTTTCCATTTTAAAATCTCTTTAGTATTTTCCCTTAAATCACACTAAAGATGCTCATTTCTAAAGTTTCTTAAACACTCCATTTCCATATTTTTAGTTTAGTTTGACTTAATTAACCATTATATATGCCTATTTTCCATTATGAATTTCTATTTATGATTTAAATCCATTCTTTCATGGGCCCCATAATGATATTCCATTTGGTTATTCTTTCTTCACCACTTATTCCTTATATGTGGTGTATATATTCTTCCCATTCATTTGTGATCATTATAAATTTAATATTTCATTAAATATTCATATTTCATGTATCATGTATATTATTATTTCATTAGCCATTTACTATTTTTAAATATGGTTTCTTATTTGAATATTGTTTTAATTGGGGAAATATTGATGAAACCATGCCCTCAAATCAATACAGATATTTTGATAAGTCATTTTGTTCATGAATTGAAACTATATTTCAAAAATGATTTGGAATTGCAATGAAAGGTGGGTCCCATTATAGCCCCTTGATACATCAATAGGTCTCATGAGGAAAAAAAGTTGATGACAAACCCTTTGTTTTTATTTTCAAATAGAATAATATGGGTTTTTAACTACAAACTTAAACTGTCTTAAAGGTATAATGATTCATGTTCCAGATACACGATGTCAAATTAATACAAATTTTCATCATTCAATATTCATATATTACTTTCCATGAGGTTTTCACAATGATAAAATCGATGTATGCATTATCATTATGAGTGTATTTATGGCATGTGTTTTTTTGATTATTTACCATGCCATAATGTCTATTCTTTATTGAATTTACTTCACTTATTATTGTTTCATATATCCATTACTGAGCATTTGATCCCACCATTTTATTTTTTTCCTTCCCTGGGTTGTGAAAATGAAATATTTGAATAAGTGACAAGAAGCATTTTATTTTATTTTCTTATGTTCAATGTTTCATTACCTATGTAATAAGGGAACCATTTATGTATCTAGTTTCTTCAAGAATACTAAACTAATCAATCCTTGGTGTCTTGTATCTATGATATTGTAATAAAAAGACCATAAACTCTAGGCTACTAGGGTCAAGGTTGTTACATTTGGTATCATATTATGTTTAGTAGAAACCTTGGGAACTAGATTAAGAAAACATAGTTCAGGTAAAATAATCCTAATATATAATTTGAGGATAATCATAGAATAACATCCTATAATTTTGGTAAGGTTTATATTATGTGGTTCTTCCTAGAAATACATCCCTATCTGGATACGAAAAGTGGATGTGGAGCTGGAACAGATGTATCTAGGGGTAACAAATCTGACAAGGTGTGTCAGCACTAACTCAGCATAACCTGGCACATGATAACAAGCCTTACTATGCATTTATTTTGACACTCCCAGGGGATATGCTTAGGAAAATTCACATTATATTTATAAACCATTATGAAGGATTTGAAATTAAATATGTCCCTAAAGAAACCATGTTTATTATTTTGATATTATTTATCCATAAATTTTTGAATTATTTTAAGTTTTTTTCTACCTTGAAATTATACAAAAACTAATTTAGTGGATTCCATTATTTATAAATGGATTCCAATAGAAGGAAAGGAATAAATATCCATAAAAAATGTAGGGATTTCCCTTTTAAGAAAGTCAACATTGTTAGTGATGGAGCTGAGCAGATCATGACCATATTAGGAAAACTTACATAGGTTATGATGAAAGCATATACTATTCCTAAGTTGGATCATTTAATGCGGAAGAAGCCCCAATATTTTAGTGGGAATACTAATCCAGTGGTACCTGTTCAGTGCATCAAGTCACTTGAAATGATATTTCTAGCATTGGGATGCAATTAAAATGAAAAGGTAGTACTTTAAATATATTTCTTCAAGGGAAATGTTTACCAATGGTGGTATTTTACCCAGAATACTATAGAGGAAGAAGAAATAGAATACATGGAATAGATAACTTTTAAAAAACATTATTCAATAAGTAAATCCCTCATGAGTAATGAATTATAATGAAGAGAAAATTACTTATGTTAAATAAAAGTAAAGAATATATTATTGTAGAATATCAGGATACCTTCACAAGACTATCCAGGTATGTTATAGATTACATACATGATTCAGAAGACAATATTTATCATTCCATTGAAGGTATTAATCCAAGTCTCTGAAGGGAACTGGCTTCTCCAACATTTTCATCATATGATGAAATAGTATTAAGTGTCATTAAAATGGATAATGAATTTTCTAGATCTTATATGTTTAATGGAAATCAAGATAAGAAAACGTCTTCTGATTTCCATGGAAAATGTGAAGTTTCAAATAAGAAGAAGGGAATGAAGAAATTTCTATTCTGTGAAAATTGTGGAAAGAATTATCCTATGAAATTATTTAAAGGCATGGGAACTTGCTACAAATTTGGAGAAAGGGATCATCAATCTAATGATTGTAAGGGGAAGAAATAAATTAATGTTTTTGAATGATTCAATTGTAATGAAATGGGTCATTATTCAAGTCATTTTGCCAAGCGTTAAGGAAATCTACCACAAAAGAGACCAAGGGGAGATGGCCATGCTTATGTGATCACCACAGCTAAATTAGAAATACCCAATGATGTAGTGGTAAGTGAATTAATCCTATATTCAATTCTATCTAATTATTTATTTGATTTTAGATCATCTCACTATTTCATATCTACCAAAATTTCTATGAAAATTTGGCATTTTATTTTTAATTTAACAAAGGAGTTATCAGTCAAAACTCATAGGGGAAGTCTCATTATAACAAAAATGTGTCTGTAGGTCCCCTTTTTAACACATAAACATGATTTATTTGATGAATATATTATCATACATATGGTTTAATATGATATAATCCTTGGTATATAATTTATTTAAAAACATGATTTGAGAATTTATTATAAGAAGGATTAAATTACGATTTGTGAGGAAGATGTAGAATCCCTTATCTTTTGAGAAAAAACTTCATCATATGATTCTTATCTAGATCCACCCCTAGTAGCTCAACTGAATGAAATTATTTGTAAGGAACATAAAAAGTTTCTTGGGATGAGGAAATTCATCTTTATTTTGAGAATCTACCAATTTTATATAAATACATTAATTTATTTCCTTATTATTTACGAGCACACCACCCATAATGTGAGTTTGAACTTACCATTGATCTAATTCCTGATGTAAGAACAATATCAAAGACTCCTTGTAATTCCCACTATGGAATTAGGGGAGCTAAATTAACAACAAGAGGATTTTTAAAATAAGGTATTTATTTTCCTTAGTGTTTCTCCATGGGGAGTCCATGTTCCTTTTGTTAGGAATAAATATGGATCCTTGGGTTTGTGAAATGACTTTGGAGAAATCAATGCTATCAAAATAATGAACAAGTATCATCTGCCTGGAATTGATGATATATTTGATAAACTTCATGGGGATCAATATTTTTTGAAGATTTACCTTCATTCTAGATATCATTAATTATGTGTAAAGAAGGAAGATATTCTAATGAAATCACTTTGAACTAGATATGGAAATTACTAGTTTATAGTAATTCTATTTGGATTGACTAATACATATTCTGTTTTCATGAATCTAGTGAATATATTATTCAAGGAATATCTTGATAATTTGTTTGTGGTATTTATTAAAGATATCTTAGTGTACTCCAAAATCTATGAGGGTCATGAGAACCACTTGGGGATTATTCTGAATACTCTTAGAAGAAAAGAGTTCTATAGGATGTTAAGATTATGGATTCCAATATTTTCTTTGCATGACCATACTTTATCTAAGGATGGAATCCTAGTTAATCCTGAAAATATAAATCCAAGACAATAAAGTTATACACCAATGAATATAACTGAGGTACATAGTTTTATAGGTTTAGTAGGTTATTATCAGTGTTTCATTCAGAATTTTTTCCAATTTCCTAACCCATTAACCAATCTTATACGTAAAGTGGTTAAGTTTGTATAGAAAAATTAATGTATATAATCTTTTTAATAATTGAAGAGAAGATTGTTCAATGATCTAATTTTTACTCCTCCATCAGGAAATGATGGGTTTTTAATATAAATCAGTGCATCGAAGAATAGAATGGGTTGTATCCTTATGAGAAATAATAAAGTTATTGCATATGCATCAAGGCAGTTGAAGACTCATAAATAAAATTACCCAACACATGATCTTGAGTTAGTAGCCATAATTGTTTCTCTTAAGATATAGAGACACTATCTCTATGGTGAAACATGTGAGATATATACATATCAAAAGATATTGAAATACATCTTTACCTAGAAATAACTAAACACGAGGTAGATTCGATGGCTTGAGTTAATAAAGGATTATGATTTATCAATACACTAACACCTAAGAATGGTATATAAGGTAGAAGGTGCATTAAGATATAAATATCATGGACTTTTAACCCAAATTAGGATTGAGAAATATCTTATATTCATATATTTAGTAAAAATGGATAGGTTGATTTTTTAGGAAATGGAAACATCACTCCTTTTTCAAATGGTTACTAAAACATATTTACTAGAGAAGATAAAAAGCTCTCAATATGATGATGGGAATATTCAAATAAAATTAAATCTGTTAAGGATGGAAGATTGGAAGACTTATTGTTTAAGATAGAATTATTAATTTTGGAAAGAGTTTATGTGTCCCATAAATACCGAAGATAAAAAGGGAACTATTAGATGATTCTCATTACTAAACTTTCTCTATAAATCCTAGTAGTACCAAGATGTATAGATATTTGAAGGAACATTTTCAGTGGGATAACATGATGTCGGAAATTACTGACTATGTGTCAAGGTGTCTAGTTTATCAACAATTGAAGGCTAGGTGACAGTATCTTATAGGATTCATACAACTTCTACCTCTTACTATGTGGAATTGGATGACATTATGATGGACTTTCTCACTAGACTACCAAGGACACCTATAAGGAATGATTCAATATTGTTTATTGGTGATCGTCTTAAAAAATCAGCACATTTTCTTACTATAAGAGTATATTTAAAACTTGAGTGCCTTGAAAGACTCTATATTAATGAATTTTTAAGACTTCATAGTTCACCTCTATCGATTATTTTTATCGAGATCTCCATTTTACATCAAAATTATGGAAAATTCTTCAGAAGGCTCTGGATACTGAGCCTCATTTGAGTACTACTTATCACTCTCAAATTGACAGACAGTCTAAAAGGTCTATTCAAACATTGGAAGACATGTTGAGATCATGATCACATGACGTTAAAGGTATTTGAGATCATTATTTACCTTTGGTATAATTTTTCTATAATAATAGCTTCCATTATGGTATTCAAATAGTTCCATATGAAGCACTATATGCCAAGAGATGTTGAACTCAAAATTTTTTAGAATAAGTTTGTGAGAGGAAAATTATAAACCTAGAATATATTTAAGAGATAATTATGAATTTGAATACTATTTAGGCTCATATCAAAATAGCTTAAAGTATGAAAAAGAGTTATACTAACAACTGAATAAAGGATTTTGTATTTCAAGTGGGAGAACAAGTATTTATAAAAGTATCTCCATGGAAGGGTGTCACAACGTTTGGTAAGAAAGGGAATATTTTCCCTAAGTACATAGGACCATTTGAAATTATGGATATAATTAGAGTTCCAGAATACTAATTAGCAATGCGATCAAGTCTCTCTAAATTTCATGATGCATTCCTCATATCATTATTAAAGAAGTGAATGCATATCCCAACACATGTACTCACCTATGAAGAAATAGAATTGGAACATAATTTACCTTACTCTGAAGAGCCTATCAAAATTCATGACATAATAGAGAAAGTGTTGAGAATTAGGATGACTTGACTAGTAAAGGTTCTTTGGAGAATCCTTAAAATGGAAGAAGAAACATGTGTACCTGAGGACGTTATGAAGTAGAATCACCCTCATCTGTTTAGAAGGTATTATTCATAAAACTTTTCAAGGATGAAATTTTCATAGGAGGGAAGAATATAACACCCCAATATTTTATAGTATGTATCTTCTTAAATAAATTCATTTGATATATTATGTTTCACACAACACCAATATTAAAGGAACAGTAATATACCATTAAATAGAAACTTGGCTGTTTAAATTGTAATGTGACCATTAGGAAAATTAATATAACCATTAGAATAGTAACCTAAACTAAAATGGTGTAAACAAAATTTAGGAATATTATAAATGTTAATATGATATAATTATAACAAATTAGAAGTAAATAAATGTTTTGGAAATTATTAGTTAAGTGTTGATATTTTTTTATAAACATAAATGTTTATTTTAAATTTTATAATTAATATAATGATTTAAAATAAAATTTATTTTCATAAAATTTTTTCATATATTAATATTTATTTTTATTATTATTATAGGATAATTTTATGAGACAATAATTAATTTTTCAAAGTGTTATAAAATCAGTTATAATTTTAAAATTGGTATTTTCCATGTAAAAGATTATTTTAATTAAAAATTAATTTTCTCATATTTTGAACATTATTTTCATAAAATGGAGTTCATTTTTTAATTATAAACATCTAAAATTTAATAGGGTGATTTTTTTGGTATTTTTCTTAAATACTTGAATTTTGTGAATAGTAAAATATGGTAATTTACAGTATATATACATTACAAATTAAATATAATTTTCCTTGAGTAATAACTGATGTAAGAAATATAATATAAAACTTTAATTCTCTATTTACTATATTTATTCATATAATCATCACTATTACTTGTCTTGAGCCAAAATAATAAACTAATGAATAAAATAATAAAAAAAACATCTCTCTCCTCCACTATAAATACCACCCCTCACCACTTATTATCTTCACACCTAATAATCCTTTAATATTGTCCAATATACTCCCAATACTCTTCCCAAAATTCTCCACCATGTCCAGGAGGTTCTGGTCTCAAAAAAATACCAAAACCAAAGTCCTATAAGGAGGTTCTCAAGGAGAAGAATTCAAGAGGTAAAAACCTATTTCCTTTTGTTTTAATTTCATTTGAATTTATCTTCTTTTATGATTATCTTCTCACCTCCTCTATCCATAAATAATTGCTAACTCCATTATATTATATATACTATAATTTTATTTTGTCAATGTAAAATACATCATAATGTCTTTTCTCCTCTCCCCTTCTATTCTAAAAATATGAAAAAATCGTTTGTGGGGTACCGATTTACCACCTTCGTGGATGACATGTTTCTGTTTCTAAATTACACCTCAAAGTATAGTAATAAAACCATTTTTTTGTTAAAAATATTATAGTATATTTATTAAATCTTATTTTACGTTCTGTAAACATAATATACACAATATCAATTAATAAAATAAAAATAGTTCAAAATGATTGAAAAAACACCAAATTAATCTAAACGATTATCACTAATGTTTTATCTAATGATTCATCCTCATACCATATAATCAAATGAAATATATATACATTTAATATTATATAGATTCATTAATAACATATAATTTCAATTCTAGACACCTATTCTCATTTTACATGATTTTCTATACATGTATAAATATTAACCTATCATGAATACTAAGGAAATGAATGCTCTTGAATGATAAAAATTGTATATTATAACTCATAAAAATTAAATAAATGAACTTAATGAAATTATAATAAATCAGATACATGTATAAAATTTTCATAATTAATTATTTAATGGGTCTAATCTGATTATCCAGTAAATTAAGATCAAGTGAAGAACACATTCGGACATAAGGTAAGGGGTTTCTCATCTCACTTTTATTTCTGTGAGATTTCCATTATTTTACACTTATTTCTTATGTGTGGTGTATTTATACTACCATTTTATATATAATATAATGAATCTATTTATATTAATGGTATTCAATTTTTCATTTGATGATTATAAATGTTTCGGCATACGATTCGATTGAATACAAAGTGGTAAGATATTCTCCCCAAACATCCATTTCTTCATTCGGGTTATGTTTTCTCTCTCTTTTCCCTAATTTAATTCTTAATTATTCTTATGTACTATCCCAAATTCTTCTGTATATTTTAAAACAATATTTATCTATCCAAATTATTGTTATTTTTTTGAGAAATAAAATATTTATAAGGATTCCTTTTCAATTCTACCCGGTAAGGAAGCTTGATTAAAGGGAACTTCTCAATCTCTTATCCATTTTCAAGTACCATCCACAATATGTTTAAAGATAAAAAATTTTAAAAAAATAACTCATATTATCATGAAAATCTATCTTTGTTTATTTCTAGTTTTATACAAAAAAATTATTCATCTTTTCATTTTAAAATATCTTTAGTATTTTCCCTTAAACTACACTAAAGAGTCTCATTTCTAAAGTTTCTTAAACACTCATTTTACATGTTTTCACTTCATTTGGAATTAATTTTTCATTATACTTTCTTATTTTACATTATAAATCTCCATGTATGATTTAAATCCATTCTTTTATTGAATACATTATGATATTCCCTTTGGTTATGATTTATTCTCCACTTATTTCTTGTGTGTGGTGTATAAATTCTTCCCTTTCATTTGTGATCATCATTCATTGAATTTTTCCTTAAATATCCATATTTCATGTATCATTGATATTATAATTTCATTAGTCATGTAAATTCTCTACATATGTGTCTTCTTTGAATATTTTTCTAATTAGGGGAATATTGACGAAACCTTGTCCTCTACTCAATACGGATATTTTAATAACTCAATTGTTTTCATGAATTGTATCTATATTTGAAGATTGAATTGGAATTTCAATGAAGGGTGGGGGACATTATATCCCCTTTATGCATCCTCGAGTCTCATGAGATAAAATACTAGGCAACAATCCCTTTGTGTAATGCCCCAACCCTAGTTACCCATAGTCAGTTCATTATTATATATCATTGGCATGATGACAATAGATCAAGTCCCAAAAGACTGATTAGTTTAGTATCCTTGTAAGTACTAGATACGTACATAATTTTTAAATTACATAATGAAATAAATAAAAACAACATTGTGTCCCCTTTGAACACACTCATATCCCTTAGCCTATCCTTGCAGGTTAATCATGGTATACTTCTTCACATCCTAGAAAAAATGAAACATGGAAAGGGGTGAACTCAGATGCTCGGTAAGGATAACAATATAGTGAAAACATTCATAAATAATCATAAACATTTAAGGTAATTTATAAGACAAAAACACAAGCCTTTTAAATGTAAATTTCTGCATAATATGGAAAATATAAATAAAATAATGTCATTTACTTATTAACATGGATATTCTACTAGTCAAATAATCACACGTAATATCAATTTATAATTTCATAATGATGTAATGCATAATACTAGACATTATAACCACATAGTCAAGGCCTCGTTCCAAAACTACAAATAAGATTTTGGCAAGGCCTTATGCCAAGACACTAGTTTGTCTCATGAGACCAAGCGATGCATCGAGGAGCTATAGCGGGCACCACCCATCACTTATGAATTCCAATGCATTCCTAATATGAAATGAGTGAATCATAATCTAAATATTAATATTAAAACAAGCATACAAAATGCCAATACTTTAATCACAAACGATGAATGGTATTAAAATAGCACATCCACAGTCAAACATAACTCATTAAATACAATATAAAAGATTGTATTATAATAAATCAACTTCAATAAAAAATAAAATATAATTAAGGATAGTGACATAAATGAAAATAGTTAGTAAAACTATTTGAGAGAAATATTCCCTTTTTCTTGAAAACATTTAAAAGTCACACTATTTATCAAAGAAGTCATTTAAAAGAGATTTTTGAATCAAAGTGTCCCATACAACATTGAAACTTTTGAAAGGAATTTTAATTTCAAAAAATTCATGTCCATATAAATAAATACTTAAAACCATTTTTAAAATATGGACATTAATGAGAAGGATTTAGAAGAATAAAACTTTCAAACATTTAAAACGATATTTTAGTTAAAGAGTCCCTTATGAGATGAGAGATGCTTAAATACAAGTAATTGAGGAATAAAATTAATAAAAACTTTATAATATCATGAGAATAAATGGATTCATGGTATAATATGTCAAATGAAAATATATACACCATATAAAAGTGAATTGGTTCATAACGACAAAGTGGTCTCAATACAATGTAAATTGAGACGAAATTTATTTTAAAGACCGTATCCTTAGATTATAGATAAATCAATGAAATAATTATGTGTGAGAAATATAAATACACTCAATATAATTGGATATTAAGTTTAAATCAATCATAGTTAATTCACACATATTCTTGTAAAAACAATACCAATGACTTGGATGGTTAACTCAATGAATGGAAATTGAGTTAAGATTACCCTTAACAAGTTCATATCAATAGCATGAGAATTTATCAATGGAGTAATTATGTGGATCAAAAGTATATCCACACAAAGGGGAGGGTAAATTAATACATAAATATTAAATAGTTATTCTACACATAATCTTGGAGTAAAATAATAAATGAAGTATGCGTAAAGCCCAATGAGTGGAAATTGAAATTTGAAATTCCCTTGCCGATTTGGTAATTTATGAAACATACACCAAATAAATTAAGGATCATAAAATGAAGATTTAAATACCCATAAATTAAATTATATTACACCAATAATACAATCATGGGAAGTACATACACCACTCAAAAGGAAATAGTGGCAAATATAGCATGAATCTCACAGGAATAAAAAGTGAGATAAAAACCCCATACCATGTTGTAATCAATTGATTAATATGGCCAAAAGTTAATAACCACTAAATTAATCACATAATACCATGAATATAAAATAATAATGATAATATATATCAAATGGAAGTATACAATACACCACATGAAATAAATAAGTAGTGAACAATGGAAATCTCGCAGAATTAAACGTGAGATAAAAACCTCTTACCTCAAGTCTGACTTGTCTTGTATGTTCCTTGTTCTTCCTGAATAATAAACTTAAGTTAATTTATACTTGATTAATAAAATTTTTCATGTTTTATTATACCTTTTATATCACTTATTATCTTTCTATAACAATTAGTTAATTATTTGAGTTCATATCAGACATTGATGTTCGGAACTTGAGTCAAAAATGAACTTGTTATAATTTCAAATTGTCCATGTGGTCAAAAGTATATTATCTCCAGAATCATATTAATGACTTAAATATAATATATATCATATATATACAATATATATATGTATTTATAATAGTACATAACATTTGAAAATAAGAAATAAAATGCACCATTCATGGAGACGGTAAGTCGTACATACGCATAGACGCTACTTTCATTTCTATTTCGTATTTTAATGGATTGAAAAATTAATTATACATAGGTATATTATAATTACATTATAATATCATATATAATTTCATTAACTCCATACTTTATACATCCCACGAATGGCATGAATGAGTCATATCACTTTGAGGGGGCGGTAGTCCGCACTTCCTCAAATGAAATTATCGTATTTACCCATTATGGAAACCATAAAGGTGTGCTATAAATGAAAAATATAGAAGTAAAGTGACAATATAAATATATATATATATAACATATAAATATAGTTCCATAATAATTGTCACCATGAGAGGTGGTTGGAGATATCTGAACATTCATCGTTTCATGAGGTAGTAGATTGTCGTCCACAAAAATAGTATGTTTGTATCCATTAGATGGAGGTGTGTGGAAGTGTATTTGTAATCATTCTCATAAAAACAACATATTATATTGAGGATACTGATGTTTCTATAAAATAAATTTATAAATAAGGTTTATGGGGTTGGAGATGTAAAATAAAAGAAAAGAACTTAAGAGAAGACGTTACCTTTAAATCAGGTAACTCTCTTTGGTTTGAACCCAAAGGTTTACTTGAAGTGCCTTCTGCATAAGGTAAGGCTTCTAGGAGGAAGAGAGGGATGTAGGGAGATTAATTGGGTAGAGTTTGGATGAGCCAAAGGGCTTGAGATGTGTGAGGAACGGGTTAGAAGTGGTTTCCTTTTATAAGGGGGAGGAGGGTCTCTTTATGAAAGTTTAAAAATATTATTTTATTATATAATTATTTTCAGTTTATAAAGGTCCAAAACTCATTAAAGTCAAAGATAATATGACTCATGTTCGAAATAAAATCATCCAGTAATAATTGGACAAGTTTTGGATATTTTTTTAATTTTTATAATCTTATTTATTTAAATCATTCATTAATGATGTAAACAATGCATCATTATTGTGTCATAAATAATTTTATCTATTTGATGTCTAAAAATTATAAAAAAATACCATGATGTAGTAAATCGTTTTATCTTTCAAATAAATATTTATAGTCTAAGTGATAACCTATATAACATCATGTAAGAATTTATTTACTAAAAGATATATGTTTATGTCATTTTTGTCATTACTTTAAATTAATTAATATAAAGTGTCATTATCACTCTTAAGTGGCTCCATGGGGTCCCAAAATCGACCCAATGATTCTCAAGGTAGGAAATTTATAGGATTAGGACACATGTTAGGGTAATCTAATATTTTTATAATATTACCCTATTTACCATTAACTGCGGTAAATAAAAGTCAAAATTTACTATTCACCAAAAATTATTTTAATCTTATTGGACCATATTTTACTTACTAATAACAACCATGTATGTCGGATTTTCAAAATTCAATTCACAGAAGTAGTAAAAGTTTATTTAAATGAAAAAGTCGGTTTTTTAACTACTACTTAGTGTTTTCACTATTCATCAAAAATCAAGTTTTTTCAGAAAAATGCCAAAAATTATGCCTAAGATATATTTGATATTACAAATTAAAAAATGATTTCTATTTCAATAAATTTAAAGCATATAAGCTGCATCAATTAATTTAAAATTAATCACCATTTTCAAAACAAAAAAGCGTGTTTTTTAAGAAATAATAACTATCAAAATATTGACACTTTTTTATGTCCAATTTCAAAGTGAAATTACTTAAAATGACCAAAATTGGATTAAATGGTAAAAATATAATCTAATTACACTTAAAAACCAATTAAAAAGATAATATTACCATAGAAATAAATCATATTAAAAGGCATTTTTGAATTAAAATACAGTATTTTTCACCATTCATAAAAAATTGAATTTTATCAGAAAAATACAAAAAATTTCCCAAAGTAAATTTTGATGTCCCAGTTTTAAATAAGAATTTGATTTTTTCAAACAGAACATATAAAAGTGTCAAATATTGGATTTAGAAAGGGTTCTCCATTAAAATCCGAAAAAACAGCATTTAAAAAAAATACTTCTTTTATCTGAAAAATTGAATTTGTCCTTATATTATATCTAAGAAACACAAAATATGAATGTTAAAATTATATGGGGTATATATAAAATTGAAAATGTTGTTATTACAATTCATAACTGCTTTCTAAACATCTAGTTTGATAGGTCAGGGTGCGCTTGAACTCAGTGTTGCGTATATCACATGATATTGTATTATTCCTAGAGAAGCGTATTGTGGAAGCTTGGGGTGTTACATTCTTCCCTCCTTAAATAAATTTCATCCTCACAATTTGAAATTGTACTTTGAAAAAAGAAGGTTAAATAATGAAAATACCTTTGTGGAAAACCCACATCAGAAATAGGGTTAATAAAATTTAGCCTTAATAAGAGGGAAAGGGAAATGAAAAAGTCACCACAAAATTAGTATTTCTAATAGAAGAACATTGGTAGAAATTATAATTAGAGGAAAAACGTAAATATTTATAGGGAGTGATTGAGGTCAACAATCACAAACAAGTGAATGGAAAATTGAGGGCATGAAATCCATAAATCTATGATGAATAACTTAAGGTATTAGGATAATATATTTTTGGGTTTAAAGTCCTTTACTTAATGTTTAAGAATTAATTTCTTCATAGTATAAGAAAAAAATACTTGACACATTGAGTTCCATCCTTTAACTAATTTCTTCCCAAAACTCATCTTTCACTCCAAACGATGAGTATTGAAGATGACTTAGTCACACCTGAAGCCCTAGAATCAACTTATAGAGAATCACATAATCCACAAAGGATGAACCATATATTTCCCTTGTATTTAGAGATTAACCAAAACCAAAATGGTTAGTACAAGATCATATGATCCCCAAAAAGGATAATACTTTAGAGAAATAAATACTAATCTTAATTTCTAAAATTAAACCAACAATACCCAAAGTTCAATAAAGACCATTAAATATAAAATTGTCATTAAAATCCTTCAATTTAATCCAAACAAATATTGAAACCCAAAACTTAGAAGAATTTTATTACATAGTCTTCCAAGTTAAATTGTATCTCCAAATAACATTGAATACTCTTAAAGTCACATACTTAAAATTAATTAACCTAATCAAATATTCTCTATGATAGGTTAATAATTTCAATAAATAATCCAAATCTCAATAAATCCACAATAAAAATAGAAATAAAAATACACCATTACTCCTTAAATTAAATCCCATAGTATTTTATTTTCCTTAGGCGTATAGTATTCCCAATAGAGTGAACATCTTCTAGAATAACATTTATCACATAATCACCAAATAATTTTTCTATACTAAGGATATCCATTTAATAAAACATAAGATCCCAAACAAACTTATTATGGATCAATGAAATCATTTATCTAAAATAATTAGTCACACTATCTAGGGACTTCACATAGTCTAGTGGTAGGCGATAAATCTCAGTCACACTTTGGTTGTGGGTTCGATTCCCGCAACTTTGTTCAGTGTGATATGTTGTCACGTGGTCTGCGTGTTGTCCTTTTTCAAAAACTATATTTTATAAAATTCCCAAAATGAGATAAATTCCTCAAAATAACCATAACATAATTTAACCACAAATTTTATCTCAAACCTCACATTTTCATCCCAAAAATCAATAACATGTAGTTTCCTAAAATTCAAGGATCCTATAAACCCAAATGGTTATTTATAACTATATCCGCAAAATAAAGGATAATTATTCCTCTAATAGCATTTTCACATAACAAACTAAAGGGTTACACATACAAGATAAAAGTCTTCCAATGTAATCCCATCAACAAAGAGAAATAATAATTTTAAACATTTCTCCATCCATTTATTTCCACATAGGTTCTTCTTTGACTAAGAGGTTATCTTATAGAATAGAGCATTGAATTGGGTAATTCCCAAGTCCCTTACATTTATAGAAAATAACTATAAATGGATTCTTGGGAACATTTTTATTTTCTTCCATAGTACTATTCATTTTTCCTTGACAATTATTTACATTATTTCCTTGTTTCTCACACATAAAGAATTACTTTTTTCCATTGAGACACTTTCCTGGGTGTCTCCTTCCACATTTCTTGCATTATGGAAAATGATATTTCTTTTCTCTATGTTTTACACTACTAGAGATCTTATCATTCTTCGCATTTCTCTTCTTTTTTAATTTTGGGAGTTAGTTCATGTATATATTGTTGATCATATTTTTGGAAACCTACTTCAGCATGAACACGATATCTTTTATTCCTATCAACATTCTATTTTGTTGCGCATTTCCATCATCGTGCCCACCTTATACATCATGTTCAATTTTACTATGACTTCCTTGGAATCTAGCCATTGACTAACACAAGAAAGCATAGTGTGAGTAATAAAATCATTTAGATAATATCACAACCCCTTATTTTCAATCTAAAATGCCTTAGTATTAACCAAGGTTATTTATTCTCATCTTATATTAAAATACTTCAAATCAGTTTGTAAAGAAAATGTAAAGTATCCTAAGCATATCCCTTGGGAGTGTCATAACCAAGAGTGCAGCAAGGTCCATTGTCGTGCACCAGTTCCTGTTCGAGTCTAGCTCAAAGCGTTGTTTTTAGGTTTTACCCCAAGGTAAATATGTGCTAGAGCCACCTCAACCAGTTTGTATCCATATAGGGATGTATTGCTTGGAAAATACACAAAATATATACATTACCAAAATTCTAGTAAGTTCTTCTATACTAATCCTCAATGTTTATCTTAGGGAAATGTTCTCTAATCAGAGATTTTCTAAATCTAGCTTCCAAGTTCTGTACTAAACTTTCTCTTATACCAACTATAATGCCTCGATCCTAGTTACCCAGAGATGGTGCATTATTAGATATCATTTTCATGATCACAAGAGATCATGTCCTAAAATACCGATTAGTTTAGTAGACTTGGAAGTACTATAAACATACATATGTTTTACATTACATCATTAAATAAATAAAAACAAAATTGTGTCCCCTTTGAACACACTCATATCTCATAGCCAATCCTTGCAGGTTAATCACGATATACTTCTTCACATCCTAGGAAAAATAAGACAAGGAAAGGGGCGAGCTCAGATAATCAGTAAGGATAACAATATAGCAGAAACTTTCATAAATAAGCATAAACATTTAAGGCAATGTATAAGATAAAAACACAAGCCTTTTTGTCACACCCTGACCTTTTTAAATAATTTTTATTTTAGTATTACTTGGATTCGGGTTCTCACGCCATGGTTTGGGTTGGGTCCCGGATTAATTTTTTTTTAATTTAATATCTTTTGTGGGTTTTAGACCCGTGCATGGTCACTACACAGTAGGTAGTGGTCGCGTCGTTAGCTGAGTGTCTATGCAAGTATCTAACTATTAAAATAAAAAAAGTTTATGTAAATAAAGTGGGTTAAATAGTTAAATTTTAATAATATTAATGTTATTATATAATTGATAATATTAATATAAATAAGGTGTTATTATTTTTATTTTTATTATTTTTATTATTTTTATTATTTTTGGTTATTATCATCTTTATTATTATAACTTATATGGTTATTATTTTTTTTTTTATTCTTTATATTATTATTAATTTTATTATTATTATTTGTATTATCATTATTATTCTTTACATTATTATTTTTATTATTTTTATTGGTAATACTAATATTACTATTTTTAATTTTACTATTATTATTACTATTATAATTGAAAAAAATGTTAACCCTAGAATCTACCCCAAACCCAAAGCTCCCCCCTTTCACCCCATGCAGCGCCCCCATCCCCCCCCCCCCCCCCCCCCCCCCCCGTTTTTAGCCTCCACCTGCACGAGCCGCCCCTGCGGCTCTTCCTTGCACAGCCCAGCATCCACCGCCGCCTCGCCCAGCTGGCCTCCCGCATCCAAGACCAACTGCCCCAGGCCTTGCTCAGCACCGCCTTCACCCTCCGGACCCCTCCACCCTATGGTATCCTTCCTGACGCGGCCACATCCCCTTGTAGGACCTTGGTTCTATGCCGGCCTCCCCTCTTAGTTCTCACCTTCCTCTCACGGTGTTTCACCCAGCCCGTCCATCGGCTTGCAGCGGCCAGCAGTTCCCCAACCTCTCCATCATCCTTGTGTGAAGCCTCCTCGAACCTAGCTCGCCCCTCCGCCAGCTCCGGTCATCCTCGCCTGGCCGCTCTGACAGCATCCGCATGACCCCGCATCCCTTTCCCTCTGCCTTTGGCCTGCCGACTAGTTCCAGCAGCACTGTAGCACCCCCCTATAACCTTCTTCCCTTCCCATCACTCCACCCTCCCTTCATCCAACTGGTTTCTTTCCGGTGTATCCATTCGCCGCTTGCTTCGGTTTCCCCCAGCTCACCAGCCTTGTTGTCGGTGTTTCATTTCCATAACATTTTTTTAGATTAATTTAATATTTTTGTTTAAATTTATTACGGTATAATTTGATTTGATTGTGTGGTGATTTTGGTGAATTTATTTTTCTTAAGTATAGTGTCATGTTCTCTTATTTTTTGCGTATGGTGCGAAAGCATGTTTCAAATTGTTAGGATAAGTATTTGGATTCAAATTGGGGGTTTTCATGTGAAATGTTGTGTATTCGTGGTGAAAAACCCCTTTTTTCATCATGGATGTGTTTTTTTAAATCATGTAAAGGTTTTATTAAATTATTTCAGTAGTGAATATTTTTTTTAAGGTTGTTACAGTTTGTGTGGTTTGGAAATATAATTTGGGGTGTGTGAATCAGGACTTTGGAATGTGTTGTGTTTGGTTTGGTTGGTTGTGTGTCTAATATTGTTTTACGGTTTAATGGTGTAGTGCAGAAATATGTTTTGTTGGTGTTTGACATACATTCATGATAAAGTGAATTCTTTTTAAGTGAATTAGTTGTGATGATGTTTTGTGTTTTATTTTATAGTGTTTTCTTATGTGAAACTGAGTATGTTTTGATGTGAACCTTGGTTTCACTATTTTTGGATGTTTTATAAATTATTCAAATGGTTTATTAATTTAATCATGTGGGGTGTATGATGTTTGTAAAGTGGTTGGTGTGTCTAAAGGTCGTGATTTGATTCTAATAAAGAGATTGGTTGTGTTTTGATACGTGTTTTGAGATGATATTTTCAAAACATGTTGAGCTAGTTATTTTGTGTGGTTTTCTCGTTTGGATCGTTTTAAGTCCATGTTTATGTGTTTTTAGTTGTTTGTACAATTGTTGCAGCGCGTCGGTGAGGAAACACAAGATACTACAATCATCTGTGTGTGCGTGCTTGCATGCCTTTGCGAAGTGTTTCATGACGTTGTGTTCGAGCTGAAAATTGAGGTAGGTCCCCCACTGCAGTCACCTTTAAATTTAGAATTTTTTGATTGTTTGATATTTTATTAATTATAATAAATGGGAAATAATATAAGATAATAATTTTTAACTGATTATTTGGTGTAAAAAGAGCCGTTTATTTTATACACGACACTTGAAACATTCTCTTGATGAGCATACACCTAGTAGTGAAAGAATGCCCATTTGTACTTTAAACATAATTCACAGAATTTTAAATTTATATCTAGTTTATTGATAAATTATTTATTTGGAAGTGCGAACAAGTGTTTTGGTTCACTTGAGAAATGATGATTTTCCTTAAAATTGGTGAAGGCCCGTTTGGCACTTTAATAAAATAAATTATTTTGGAAAACTCTATTTGGTGTGACTCAGAAGTGATATTTGGGGTATATTGACTGCATGATTTGTGTGTGATGTTTGTACTGATTGATTGAATTTGTTGACTCACCCCTTTCCTATTTATTATATGTGTTGACATGGTAACCTGACATAGTAAGTGAATCTTCTGAGAATGACTGCTGCACTAGTTTAGATTACGCACTGGCTATTGGACCTTAGTATAGATGACACTCTTCTAGGGGATTGGGCCCCTCGGTTAGGCCATGTAGGGAAACACCGGGCGTTAGGGCATTATGAAGTCATCAAGAGTAGGCATTCCTTCTGGATGAGTCACTTGTATGGTATGTTCTAGATTGTTCACGAGCTCCTAGGTTCGAACAATGTTTTCTTTAGTGTTTATTTTTTTTTTGTGGTGGACGATTGAGAGGTCTAGTTCGGTTGCTAGCCCCTATGTGCCACTTCATTTTTACTTCCCTTAGTGTGTGTTGTGTGTTGTGTGTGGTTTCCATTTGACTAACAACTGAGATTTAAATTTCTAAATTGTTCACAGAAATGTTTTAAAATGCAATGCACCTATTCCTTTCAAACATTAAACTTGTTTTTAAATTAAAAAGGGAAATGGACTGTTACTTGTCATTGAAATGGAAGTGTGTGTGTTGAAACCCATATTTTTTATAATTTAGTTCAAACCTAGAATTAGTAAATCTCTTTATTTAAAGGTAGTGCATTGTGAATAGTTTTTTGGGCACACCTACTATGTTTTAATACTCACGCATATAGTGTTTTCCAGTTTTTAGTTTTGTTTCAGGTTTGACTTGAGCTCTCTCCCTGTGGGAGAGAGTTGGTTGTGGACTAGTGAGCGACTCTCGGAGTCGCGAGGAGTTTTGTTTGCAGTCTGGTTAGTTTTTTGTTGTTGGTTATTCTTCCTTTTTCATGTCATTTTTTTTCATGCGTTATTTTACTTTTTTTCCACTGCTTTATTTATTTTCATTGGGCCAAATCATTCCCTCTTGTTTATTTTTGATGCTCGACAGTAGTTTCCAGACTGTTGGGATCAGGAACGTCCCTCGGGCCTTGCCGCGGGCCGGTAGGTGACCAGTTCAGGGTCGACCTGGGTTGGTTCATGACAAAATGGTATCAGAGGAGGCCCTTGTTATTTGATGTGTCTGGTAGATGGATATTAGGACTGTCGGGACTCGAGAGGTAGGTACAGTAAGGACTTCATGAACCCTTTCCCGTTCCGAACCTCGAGTCACCAGGGTTAGTCTGGGAATTGAGTTCTTGTCTCGTTATGGTTTGTCTTGATTGAGGGATGAAAACAGAGGAAATTTGATGTCACATCGTGATTTCACATGGAGTAGTGACCCATGTGGAGTCCGAGTACACGATTTAACTTCTTCCTAGTTTTTAATGCTTACTTGGGGCATGGCCCAGTACCATGTCACTAGGTTAGGCATGAATACTAGTCCCTCTCTTCGGTGATTTGATGCAAGTTGTGTATTGTCTTGGTTATTGTGGGTGTAAGTGCACTTTTGGAAATTAAAAAGGGTTTTTGAAATGAGAATGTTTTATTTTAAATGGATTTCAATTTCTGAAAGGTATTTTCAAAATTAAAATCCCTTGGACTAAAAATCCAGTGGTTTCTTGGAACTGGTAGAGATATGTTTTGGGTGAAACCTCGGGTACTCTTTATGAACATTTGCACATGAGAGGGAATACATGAGAATTGTGTGTTGGGGAATATGGATGAAAGAAAATGAAGACATGTGAAATGGTTCATGGGATTACTGGGGTGTGCACTTAGAATTAAAGTCTTGACCTTGTTATTATAAAGTGATTTTAATAAAGGGAAACTTATTTTTGAAAAAAATGAATTTGGTTTGAAAAGTGGGTTTGGGTATTTTGAAAGTGGCCTTGAAGGAAGTTAGTTTTGAAATAAAAAATGGAAGGGGGATATTGGAAGAGGAATTTTTGAGTTGTGTTTGTATTTTCTTGTTTATTTTGAGCTGGTTGTTTTGGATGAAGGTGTTTTATTTGATGTTACTTTGGCTTGATATCAGTTTTGGATTTATTTTTTATATGTTGTTCAGAAAATGCCACCCAAAAAGGTCGCCAAGGTTTCTGATAATTCATGCCCAGTTTTTGGTCCTTCTCAGACATTGTTTGTAATTAATAGTGATCAAGGCCCATTAAAGGTAGTCATGTGGTTTGAAGTGGTTGAGTGTGCTTTTAGGATGTTGGGAACTCCCGAAGCTATTAGAGTGCACGTTGTTTTCGGGCAGTTTGAAGGTCCATCTATGGATGTATGGGAGTTGCTCGCCCCACCATCAATGCAAGTTGAGATGACATGGGATGTCTTTAAAATTGTCTTTGTTCGATGGTTTATACCTGAAGAAGTGAAGGAGAAGAAAAGTGAAGAGATTGTGCGTATTCAACAAGGCCAACAGATGGTGAAGGCATATGTTGACCATTTCAAGGAACTTGTGTCCTTTTTATGGAGGTAGCATCAAAAGATTTGATGAAGACTTCTCTCTTCATCAGGGATCTTCGTTCAGATATCAAGGAGCAGGTCCTCCCTTTGAAGGGCCATTGTTTCGAGAAACTGGTGGATGAGGCGTTCTTAGGTGAGTGGGTATTCAAAGTGTAGATTGTCATAAATTCAGCATATCTGGTTGCTTGCAAAGGTTCCCATTTGGCGAGTAGGGTGTGCCAGAGTAACCGGTTGCTAAAGAGTCCTCTATAGTGGTTCTGGATTCCAGTTCATGGGACTGTTCAGTGGTGTGCCACTAGTGTGGCTAGTTCGGGAACGTGAAGTCGTCATGTCGCATCCCTCCGAAGACATGCCATCATTGCAGATGTCTTGGTCATCTAGAGAAGTTCTGTAGGAATCATCACCTGAAGAAGACATTGTGACCGAAGGATTCTAGTGCCTAAATATGAGGCAGGAGATGCTTCAGCCATCAGAGCCCCATCCACGGGTCTTGGGGTGAAGCTCGCATGCAGTCAGGAGTTGTCGGGGGTGTGAAGCCTCGGTTTGGGTTTTGTGTTCTATGTTGGTAGTGGAAATTTAAATCTTTTTTGTTCTTTTTTTTCTTTTCTTAATGTTTTGAATTCATTGTATGTTCATTGATTTATCGTGGAGTTATGGCGGACATGTTCCATTTTTATCCAAACAGTTTTGTTTGTCTGATCAATGTTTTCTGAATCGTGCGCTTTTCTTAAAAGTGTGTTTAGCCCTTTTCTGGATTGATTTTGGTTTAGCTGTGTTCGTTTGGAGATGTAAGTGCCTATGAAAGAGCTGATGTTTGTGGTTGTGCTTAGATTCACTGTTTGGGTTAATATTTTCTCAGAGGTTTTTCACTAGTGTTCGGGGATATTGGTATGGGTCGAGAGTTCCAAGTTTCAGCAGAGGTGTTGTTTCGCTCATGTTATAGAATATAGTTTGGATCTGTTGGGAGTTCTCGTGTCACCCCCCCCCCCCTTTCTAGGGTGGTATGTTTGGGTGTTAAAATTTACACACTAGTTGAGTTCTTGTGGTGGGGAGAACCCCATCATGTTCTCCCACTCTCTTATGTTGTTGTTTCTTCTGGTTTTATTTGGGCATGGATTCTAGTCTGGTCCATTTTTCGACAGGGAGAATTTCTGGGGGAAGAAAGTGTCTGTGGTGGGGATAATTGTCACACCCCAACCTTTTTAATTAATTTTTATTTTAGTATTACTTGGCTTCGAGTCCTCACGCCAAGGTCTGGGTTGGGTCCTGGATTAATTTTTTTTGTCATTTAATATCATTCATGGCTTTCAGACCTGTGCGCGGTCACCGCACAGCAGGCAGTGGTCGCTCCACTAGTCGGGTATCCGTGCAAGTATCTAACTATTAAAATAAATAAATTTTATGTAAAAAAATTAAGTTAAATTGTTAAATTGCAATAATAATAAGGTTATTATATAATTGATAATGATAATATCAAGAAGGTATTATTATTGTTGTTATTATTATTTTTATTATTTTTGGTTATTATCATCTTTATTATTATAACTTCTATGGTTATTATTATTTTTATTATTGTTTTATTATTATTCTTTATATTATTATTACTATTATTATTATTATTTTCATCATCATTGTTATTCTTTAAATTATTATTTTTATTATTATTATTATTGGTAATACTAATATTACGATTTGTAATATTACTATTATTATTACTATTATAATAGGAAAAAAATGCTAACCCTATCATCTACCCACAAACCCAAATCACCCCCCACTCCCCCATTTTCGGCCTCCAACTATGCAAGCCTCCCCCGTGGATATACCTTGCACCAGCCCAGTGGCCATTCCCGCCTCGCCCAGCCGACCTCCGCCTAGCCTCCTGAATCCAAGCCCAACTGCCCCCGGCCTCGCTCAGCACCGCCTTCACCCGCCAGACCCTGCCTCCCTCTAGTCTCCTTCCCGACGTGGCTAGCAGCCCCTCACAGGACCTCGGTTCCACGCCAGCCTCCCCTCCTGGTTCTTGTCTTCCTCTCATGGTGTGTCACCTATCCCGGCCATCGGCTTGCGTCGTCCAGTAGCTCCCCAACCTCTCTATCATCCTTGTGTGCAAGGCTCCTCAAACCCAGCTTTCCCCTCCGCCTGCTCTAGCCACCCTTTCCCAACCGCTCCGGCAGCAGCTACAAAACCCCTCCTCCCTTTCCCTCTAACTTTGTCCTGCCGACTAGTTACAACAGCGCCATAGCGCCCCATGGAACCCACTCCCCTTCCCGTCGCGCCACCCTTACTTCATCTAAATGGTTTCTTTCCGGCGCATCCATTTGCCGCTTGCTTTGGTTTCCCCCATCTCACCATCCTTGTTGTAGGTGTTTCCTTGCCATAACATTTTTTTAGATTAATTTAATATGTTTATTTAAATTTATTAAGTTATAATTTGATTTGATTGTGTGGTGATTTTGGTGAATTTATTTTGCTTAAGTATAATAGCATGTTATCTTATTTTTGCAGATGGTTCGAAAGCATGTTTCAAATTACTTGGCAGAGTATTGGGTTTCAAATAGAGGTTCTCATGTGAAATGTGGTTTATTTGTGGTGCAAACCCCCTTTGTGCATCGTGGATGTGTTTTTGTAAATCGTGTAAAGGTTTTATTAAATTATTTCAGTAGTAAAGATTGTTTTTTTGAAGGGTGTTAGAGTACTTGTGGTTTTGAAATATAATTTGGGGTGTGTGAATGGTGACTTTGGAATATGTGGTGTTTGTTCTGGTTGGTTGTGTGTCTAAGATTGTATTACAGTTTAATGGTGTGGTGCAGAAATATGTTTTGTTGTTTTTGACATACATGTATGATAAATTGAATTCTTTTTAAGTGAAATAGTTGTGATGATGTTGTGTGTTTTATTTTAAAGTATTTTCTTATGTGAAACTGAGTATGTTTTGATGTGAACCTTGGTTTCACCATTTTTTTATATTTTATAAATTATTCAAATGGTTTATTACTTTAATCATGTGGTGCGTATGATGTTTGTAAAGTGGTTAGTGTGTCTAAAGGTCGTGATTGGATTATAATAAAGAGATTTTTTGTGGTTTGATACGTGTTTTGATGTGATATTTTCAAAACATGTCGAGCTATTTATTTTGCATTGTTTGCTCATTTGGATCATTTTAATTCCATGTTTATGTGTTTTTAGTTGTTTGTGCAGTTGTTGCAGCGTGTCGGTGAGGAAACCCGTGATACTATGATCATCGACGTGTGTGTGTGTGTGCACGCCTTTGTGAGGCGTGTTGCATTGTCATGTTCAAGCTGCAAATTGAGGTAGTTACCCCACTACACTCACCTTTCAATTTAGAATTTATTGATTGATTGATATTTTATTAATTATAATAAATGGTAAATAATATTAGATAATAAATTTTTAAATGATTATTTGGTGTAAAAAGAGCTGTTTATTTTATACACGACACTTGAAACATTTTCTTGATGAGAGGACACCCAGTAGTGAAAGAATGAACGTTATTCCTTTAAACATAATTCCCAGAATTTAAAATTTAGTTTTGGTTTATTGATAAATGATTTATTTTGAAGTGCGAACAAGTGTTTTGGTTCACTTGAGAAATGAGGATTTTCTTTAAAATTGGTGAAGGCCCATTTGGGACTTTAATAAAATAAATTATTTTGGAAAACTCTATTTGGGGTGACTCAGATATGATATTTGGGGTACGTTGACTGAAAGATTTGTGTGCGATGTTTTTACTTCTTGATTGACTTTGTTGACTCAACCCTTTCTTTTTTATTATATGTGTTGACATGGGAACCTGGCATAGTAAGTAAATATTCTGAGAACGATTACTTCACTAGTTTAGATTACGCACTGGCTAGTGGCCCTTATTACAAATGACACTCTGCTAGGGGATTGTACCCCTTGGTTAGGCCATGTGAGGAAACACCAGGCGTTAGGGAATTATGACATCATCGAGAGTTGGCATGCCTTCAGGATGAGTCAGATGTACGGTATGTTCTAGATTGTTCACAAGCTCCTAGGTTCGACCCATGTTTTCTTTAGTGTTTATTTTTATGTGGCATACGATTGAGAGGTCTAGTTTGATTTCTGGCCCATGTGTGGCACTTCTTTTCCATTTCCCTTAGTGTGTATTGTGTGTTTTGTGTGGTTTTCCATTTGACTAACAACTGAGATTTAAATTTCTAAATTGTTCGTGGAAATGTTTAAAAATGCAATGCACCTGTTCCTTTTAAACATTAAATTTATTTTTAAATTAAAAAGGGTAATGGGGCATTACTTTTCATAGAAATGGAAGTGTGTGTGTTGAAACCCATATTTTGTATAATTTAGTTCAAGCCTGGAATTAGTAAATCTCTTTATTTAAAGGTAGTGAATTGAGAATAGTTTGTTGGGAATGCCTACTGAATTTTAATACTCACGACCATAGTGTTTTCCTATTTTTAGTTTTGCTTCAGGTTTGACTTTAGCTGTCTCGTTGTGGGCGAGAGTTGGTTGTGGACTGGTGAGTGACTCTCGGACTCACGAGGAGTTTTGTTTGTGATCAGGTTAGTTTGATGTTGTTGGTTTTTCTTCCTTTTTTGTGTCATTTTATTGCCTTGCGTTATTTTACTTATTTTCCACTACTTTATTTATTTTCATTCGGAAAAATCATTCCCTCTTATTTATTTTTGATGCCCGACACTAGTTTCCAACCTGTGGGGATTGGGAACACCCCTCGGGGCTTACTGTGGGTCGGCTGGGTGACCAGTTCAGGGTTGACCCGGGATGGTTTGTGACACTTTTAAACGTAAATTTCAGCATAATATGGAAGATATAAATAAAATAATTTCATTTAATTATTAACATGGATATTCTACTAGTCTAATAATCACATGTAATATCAATTTCTAATTTCCTAATGATTAAATGTATAATGTCGGACATCATAACCACATAGTTAAGGCCTTGTGCCAAGACTATAAATAAGATTTTTTTCAAGGCCTTGTGCCAAGACACTAGTTTGTCGCATGAGACCTACCGATGCATCGTGGATCTGTAGAGGTCTCCACCCGTCACTTACTAAGTCCTATGCATTCTTCATATTAAATAAGTGAAACATAATCTAAACATTCGTATTAAAACTAGCATACAAAATGTCAATACTTTAACCACAACCCATGAATTGAATTAAAATAGCACATCCACAGTGAAACATAACTCATTCAATACAATATGAATGATTGTATTATAATAAATCAACCTTAATAAAGAATAAGATATAACTAAGGACATTGACATAGATGAAAATATTCAGTAAAACTATTTGAGATAAATATTCCCTTTTTTTTAAAACATTTAAAAGTCGCACTATTTATCAAAGAAGTCGTTTAAAAGATATGATTGAATCAAAGTGTCGCATAACACTTCGAAACTTTTGAAAGTAGTTTTAATTTTAAAAACATTCATGTCCATACAAATAAATACTTAAAACCATTTTCAAAACATGGACATTAATGAGAAGGATTTAGAAGAATAAAACATTAAAACATTTAAAATGATATTTTAGTTAAAGAGTTCCACACCAAATGAGAGATGATTGAATACAGGTAATTAAGGAATAAAATTAATCTAAACTTTATAATATCGTGAGAATAAATGGATTCATGATATAATATGTCAAATGATAGTATATACACCATATAAAAGTAAATTGGTGCATAACGACCAAGAGGTCTCAAGGGAAAGTAAATTGAGACGAAATTTCTTATAAAGACCTTATCCTTAGATTAAGGATAAATCAGTGAAATAATTATATGTGAAAAATATAAATACAGTCAATATAATTGGATATTTAGTGTAAATCATTCAGAGTATATTCACACATATTCTTTTAAAAACAATACCAACGACTTGGATGTTTAACTCAATGAATGGAAATTGAGTTAAGATTACCCTTAACAAGTTCATATCAATGGCATGAGAATTTATCAATGGAGTGATTATGTGTTTCAAAACTATATCCACACAAAGGGGAGTGTAAATTACTACATAAATAATAAATAGTTATTCTACACATAATCTTGGAGTAAAATAATAAATGAAGTATGCGTAAAGCCCAATGAGTGGAAATTGAAATTTGAAATTCCCTTACCGATTTGGTAATTTACGAAACCTACACCCAATAAATTAAGGATCATAAAATGAAGATGTAAATACCCATAAATTAAATTATATTACACCAATAATACAATCATGGGAATTACATACACCACTCAAAAGGAAATAGTGGCAAATATAGCATGAATCTCACAGGAATAAAAAGTGAGATAAAAACCCCATACCATGTTGTAATCAATTGATTAATATGGCCAAAAGTTAATAAACACTAAATTAATCACATCATACCATGAATATAAATATAATAATGATAATATATATCAAATGGAAGTACACAATACACCACATGAAATAAATAAGTAGTGAACAATGGAAATCTCACAGAATTAAAAGTGAGATAAAAACCCATTACCTCAAGTCTGACTTGTCTTGTATGTTCCTTGTTCTTCATAAATAATAAACTTAAGTTAACTTATAATTGATTAAGAAACATTTATGGGTATTTAAATCTTCTTTGTATAGGAAAATATAGCATGAATCTCAAGGGAATAAAAAGTGAGATGAAAACCCCTTACCACGTTGTAATCAATTGAGTCGTATGACCAAAAGTTAATAAAAACCAAACAAATCACAGAATGAAATTAATATAAATAGAATGATGATAATATATATAAAATTTTAGTACACAATACACCACATTCAATAAATAAGTGGTGAAAAATTGAAATCTCGCGGAATTAAAAGTGAGATAAGAAATCCCTTACCTCAAGTTCGACTTGTCTTGTATGTTACTTGATTTTTCTGAATAATAAAATTAATTTTATTTATACTTTATTAAGAACCATTTTCATGTTTTATTATTACTTTTATATCACTTATTATCTTTTTATAAGAATTAGTTAATTATTTGAGTTTATATCAGACATTTTGTCGATTTTTGGAACTTGAGTCAAAAATGAAATTGTTATAATTACAAATTGTCCATGTGGTCAAAAGTCTATTATCTCCATAATCATATTGATGACTTAAATATCATATATATCATATATATCCATTATATATATTTATTTATAATAGTACATAACATTTGGAGATAAGAAATGAAATGCACCGTCAAAGGAGATGGTAAGTTGTACGTACGCATGAACACTACTTTCAATTCTATTTCGTATTTTAATGGATTGAAAAATTAATGATACATAGGTATATTTTAATTCCAGTATAATATCATATATAATTTCATTAAATCCATACTTTATACATCTCACGTATGGCATGAACGAGTCATATCACTTTGAGGGAGCGGTAGTCCACACTTCCTCAAATGAAATTATCGTATTTACCCATTATGGAAACCATAAAGGTAAGCTATAAATAAAAAATAAAGAAGTAAATAAAAAATATAAATATAATATATATCATATATAAATACAATTCCATCATAATGGACACCATGATAAGTAGTTGGAGATTTTTTGAACAATCGTCGTTTTGTGAGGCAGTAGTTCGACGTCCACAGAAACAATATGTTTGTATCCATTAGATGGAGGTGTGTGGAAGTTTAGTTTGAATAATTCTCATAAAAACAACCTAGTATATTTATTATACTGTTTTTTCTATAAAATAATTTAGTAAATATAGTTTAGGGGTTTATAGAGGTAAAATATTAGAAAATAACTTAAGAGAAGACGTTACCTTTAAATCGGGTAACTCCCTTTGGTTTGAACCAAAAGGTTTACATGAAGTGCCTTATGCCTAAGGTAAGGCTTATAGGAGGAATAAAGGGATATATAGAGATTAATTGGGCATATTTTGGACAATCCAGGGGCTTTAGAGGTGTAAGGAATGGTTTTGAAGTGGTGTCGTTTTATAAGGAGGAGGAGGGTCTCTTTAGGAATGTTTAAAAATATTATTTTATTATATAATGATTTTAGGTTTCTAGAGGTCCAAAACTTATTAAAGTATATTATAAGATGACTCATGTTCGAAATAAAATCATACAATAAGAATTGTATGGGTTTTGGATATTTTTTAAATTTTTATAATCTTTTTTATTTAAATCAATCATTAATGGGGTCAACACTGCATAATTATTGTGTCATAAATAATTTTATTTATTTGATGTATAAAAATTATAAAAAAATACCATGATGTAGGAAGAATTTTTAGATTTTAAATTAATATTTATAATTGAATATATAACTTATATAACCCTGTGTAAGAATTGATTTACTAAAAGATATATGTTTATGTCATTTTTTTTATTACTTTAAATTAATTAAAATAAAGTCTCATTATCACTCTTAAGTGGCTCCATGGGATCAAAAAATTGACCCAAGGATTCCCATGGTCAGAAATTTATCAACCAATAGGATTAGGACACATGTTATGGTTATTTAATATTATTATAATATTACTCTATTTACCTTTAACCGTTGTAAATAAAAGTCAAAAGTTACAATTCACCAAAAATTATTTTCAAATTATTGAACCACATTTTACTTACTAATAATAACCATTTATGTCATATTTTTTAAATTCAATTCACAAAAGAGGTAAAATTTTATTTAAATGAAAAAGTTGGATTTTTTAACAATTACATAGTGTTTTCATTATTCATCAAAAATTGAAGTTTTTCAGAAAAATATCAAAAATAAATCCAAATATATATTTGATATTCCAAATTCAAAAATGATGTATATTTTACCAAATTAAAAACATAGAAGTTTTATCAATTAATTTAAAATCAATTCTCGTTGTCATAACAAAAAAACCATGTTTTTTAAGAAATAATAACTATCAAAAGATTGACAATTATTTATGTCCAATTTCCAAGTGAAATTACTTACAATGACCAAAATTTGATTAAATGTTAAAAATATAATCTAACCATATAAATAAATCAGATTGAAAGGCATTTTTGAATTAAAATACAGTATTTTTTACCATTCATAAAAAATTGAATTTTATCATAAAAATACCAAAAAATTACCCAAAGTAATTTTGATGTCCTTATTCTATAGAATAATTTTATTTTGTAAAATAGAACATATAAAAGTGTCAAGTATTGGATTTAGAAGGGGTTCTCCATTAAAAGGTAGAAAAACTGCATTTCTGGAAAAATACTTCTTTATCTGAAAAATTGAATTTTTTTTTATATTATATCTAAGAAACACAAAATATGAATGTTAAAATTATATGGGATATATATATAATTCAAAATTTTATTATAAATATTCATAATATATTTTTAAACGACTAGTTTTATAGGTCGTGGTGCGCTTGAACTCAATTTTGCGTACATTGCACGCCATTGTATTATTCAAAGAGAAGTGTATTGTGGAAGCTTGAGCTGTTACACTTTATGTTTGTTTCCAAATAGAAACATATGATTTTTTACCCACATAATCAAACCATCGTGACGGTATAATGGTTCATGTACGATATACATGGCATCCAATTAATAATCATTTTCTTCATTCAGTATTTAGTTATTACTTTCCATGAGGTTTTCACTATGACAAAATCTATTAATGCACTTGCATTCTCAATGTATTGATAGCATGATTTTTTTGGATTATTTACCTTACCATAATTTCTATTCTTTATTGAATTTACTTAACTTATTATTGTTTCATATAACCCTTACTGAGCATTTGAGCTCACCCTTTTATTTTATTTTTTTCCTTCCCTAGGTTGTGAAGATGAAATATTTGAATTAGTGACAAGAATCAGTTTATTTTATTTTGTTATTTTATATGTTTTATTACCAAAAAAATAAGGGAACCTTGTATGTATCTAGTTTATTCAATACTACTAAATTGATCAATCCTTAGTGTATTGTATCTATTCTATTGAAATAAAAATTCCACCTACTCTGGTCTATTAGGGTTAAGGTTGTTACAGTTTGAGACACCCATAACCCAATGTCTAAATAAACCATAATATAGTATAATGTTACAACCTAGTTCTTAAATTGGTGGGTATGAATATTGAGAGGACCAGTTTGAGAGACACATAACACCGAGAGGGGGTGAATTAGTGTTGTGGAATTTTTAATACGATTTAAACTTTTTATCCCTCTACCTCTTAGACCTTTTAGGATCTTTATTCTATTATTCTATTTTCCCTATCACATGAAATTATATAAAATTAGTAAAGATATCACATTATATTGTTTCATGGTTCACTACTTAGTAAGAGTAACTAGTACTTGGCATGGTCATAAATAATCCTAACCACACAACCCCTAGAAAAATCCTTTTGTGTTGTTACAACAAGTAGGATATACCTTTACACTCATGTGGAACTATGAAAACAATCCAATAGCGCATGTTTTACAGCACCTTTTTGGATCATTATACTACCTCCCAAGACATTCTTCTCCTTGTTTTTAAGGGTTTGTAATGGCAGGAAAGTCATCTGCCTGTTGAGTCATGTCTGTTGTTGTAGTTGTGCTTTGATCTTCCACAATCATCTTCTTCACTTTGTTACTTGCACAGTAGTATGTAAGAAACTACTCTTTCTTATTCCCACCAGAAAACTTGAAAGTTATATAATATTATTCTTCTATGAGTCATAATAATATTAATATGGAAGACCGATGGACAAAATTCTCCCTGACCCAAATGATGATCAACTGATATCAATTTTTTCAGTCACTTCCTATTCTCTCTTATATTTATGAATCACAAATATATGTAGTAGTATATTCTATTTTATTGATCTCTTTTTCTTCATCAGTGAGAAAACAGATGCACTTAATCACCTTCTTCCAATCTTTCTAGAATCACAAAACTAATTTGTGATTGTATGAACAATAAAGGTCAACTCAGCATAGCATCATCATAATTAATATGGCATGAATAACTGAATATAGATTGGGCACTCCCTTTATTCTTCTTTAACATAGAATAATATGGAACAGTGTAGCAGTGTCTTGATCTCTTTCTTATACACTCAATACCAACCCAAAAGTGTATCAGTTAACTTAATTTATTCCTTTAGAAAATATGAACTTAGTTGCAAATATGATTCTTCTTTACACAAAAAAAAACTGTGTGGGTTTTCTCTTATCTATTTTTTGTGTATCAATCAGGTACACACAAAATTTTACATCATATATACATGGTATTTATACTTTGTGAGCTATTCTGAATCCTCCATGGATAGTCTTGTATCATGTGGTGTGATTTCTTTGCGAACAGTCTTTCCTTCTGCAAACTACCTATGCTTTGCAGACAATTGATGTCCCATGTACTATCAATGCTCCATAGACCACTATTGTTTCATGGAAAACCTTTTCTTCGCAGGACGCATTTCCTTCCATGGACTAGTTATTCTTATGAGTACCACCTTCTCTTCCTCAAACTGCCCCAACTTTTTCAGACTATCTACTCTTATATAGACTTTCTCCTCTTCAGTGGATTGTCCCTGCTTTCGCTAACTACTGATTCTTCTGCGGACTACGAATGCTTTGTGGAAAATCCCTTTGCTCTAAAAACTTCTTTCATTTCATAGACTCCACTTTCTCATCATACAAAATATCCTCTGATAATCCCTTTATTTTGTGAGCTACAGTGCCCCACAAGACTCCTTATCTTTTATAGAATTTCTTCCACAAGAAATACTTCTAACTTCACTGAATTATTCCCGTAGTGAGGATATATTCTTATCAAATTTTCTCTCTTATTTAATAATGGTATTAGGGTCCTTTATATAGGAAAATTAATCCTCAAATATCACTAACCTGATTTACCCAATTTTTTTATTTGGTATTGTCTTCACAGTAGATGGCGCCCCTTCCATAAACTGTTTTCCCAATGTGGTTCGTGTAATACCTTTCTTCCATGGTGGATGCTGATTCCATATAAAAATAGATCACTACCTATCATTAATGAATGATGAAATATCCATATACTATAAGACTCCCACAAACTATGATCCTCCCATGAACCATTTTTTTATGTGGTTCGCATACCACACTTCGAGGTCCGCATAGCACTACTATATGGAATCCTTCCTTTATATAATTTTTTTCATTATTACACATACCACTAATTACATCTAAGAACTTTCCTTAATGTTCTATGAACTTTTCTTTGTAGAAATCCTTCTTTTTCCAAAAAACAAACTCCCGATTTTGAGGCCCAATAATTTGGGTAACACTGGGAAATGATGCCACCTTAAAAACCTACTTTGGAAAACTCCAACCATAATGATTCGTGGACATCTAGCTTTGTCAACAATCATATTCTTTCATCATGAACCTTATCTATCGTGATATATAATCTTTGACTAAGTACCTTTATCATCGTTATATTTTCCAAGGAAATTATAGTAACTTCCCAGCCTTCTAGTGACATCTTTCTTTCTAATCAAACCTAAATATGATTAGAAGCACCTTTACTCCTTCTTTCCTTTATAAGTATTGCATCACAAGTACTCCAAACAACTTATGATATTTTTGAAATACAAACAAAAAAATAATACTTATATTTCACTATAAGAATTATTCAGCCACAACATCCAATTTCATCAAATGAATCCATAACAATTCTCTAAGAATCGCCATAATAATTCTCCAAGAATCACCTTAATAATTCTCCAAGTATCACATTGAAACTCAAAGTCTTAAAACCATTCACATTTTTATTGGAATATCATGACTTGAGGACTTCATACAAGCTCTATATCCTTATAACAACTTCATCATATTGGCCACACTGGGATCTTCTTATCTCATTGAACACCATTGAAAATCAGTTGACAACAAATAAAATACATACACAAAGTGGGATATACAAATATAAATAACTAAACTATTAAAAGTATATTATTTAAAAATTTATAAAATAAATTCATCGGTTATCAATTGATTATAAATGAAAATAAAAATCATTTTAAAGTAAATCAAATGTTATTTTAAACTACTTTTATAGGAACAATATGTTTTTTACATAATAAAATAAATTAATCAATACTAGTGAATGATTTAAGTGAAATTTATATATTATATATTCAATAAAATGTTTTATTATTAATATATTTTTTTATAATCATGGGATAATAATAACTCCAATTTTATTATCAAAAATTGTGTTTTTTTAATAATAGTTTTGTCACATTTTCCAAACATATCTTAAAATTAATTTTCTATACTTTTAAAAAAAATATTTTATAAAATAAAATTTATTTTTGAAATAAGAATGGTAAAATTATATTGGATTTAATTTGTAAGAATTTTTGGAAAAGGTTTTTTTTTATAAACTGTGAAAAATGTTTATTTTTATTGAAAACTTATTTAAGGACCTAGGCTTACTCATTACATATTCTGGTTATTTTAATACTAGAAATAATTTAATTTTCCTAAAATATTTTAGTTTTATAGTTTTATAGAATTATGAAATAATTCTATAAATTAAACACATTCATCACAAGTGGAAACTTATACTCATTATCCATTTTTTTCCTCCATTTAAAACCCTTTTAAAATAAAACTTTTATTATTTTTAGGACATGTCTTAATAATTTTCATCTTGTCCTCATACTAATCTCAACTCATCCTTTAACCTTTTTAAAATTTTAAAAACATTGGATGTGTATAAAAATATTGATAAGGGACCTAAATAAAATAAAATCGTTAGTCTTATGAATAATATAAAAAAAAACTATTTAATGTTCTTTGAGTGAATCAGACAAATATTTTTCACAATAAAAACACACACACTTTCTAAACAATGAAAATCATTGAAACACATAGAAATAATAAATCATATATGCAAATTATAGCATAATTTTCGTATCAATATGACATATATTTTATCTCTCTCATAAAAATAGGGAGTAACCATCATAGTTACATTTAGAATAACCAACATTGTATATTCTTATAATCTCTTAAGAGAAAACTAATCAGTTATCTTTATCCCATTATTCATTACATTGGAGAGATATAACAAGCCCACTCACCCTAATTTTATAACAAAACCACCAATCCTCATAAAAAATACCAATAACCATAACATTATCATGCATAAAACATTCATAAAATAAACATTCTTGAGGAAAATAAATTTTCTATTTTGAAATCATTTCTCATTTTTAAAAATTCATTCACTCATAAATAAAAAAATCATTTGAAAATTAAATTGTAAAATTTCAAAGGTAGATTCAAAAAATTAAGGCATTATGAAATTGGAAAAATCTATTCATGTCATATAATTCAAAAAACAATCCTTTTGACTTTTGTAAAAATAGTCTAAAGAGTAATAAAAAAGAGGGTTTTTTAAATAAAAGTTCCTTACAAAGATCATATAATTAAACTAATTGTTAATAAAATTAATTGATTATGTGTATTCACTTTAAATAAAAATAAAATAAGTGGAAATAAAATATAATATAACAAAAAAATCATACATAATCTTAGTATTACATAATCAGTGAAGTAGAAGTTTAAACAAATAAATGGAAATTGAGTTAAGAAATCCCTTACAACATTGTAATCAGACGAATCATATGCCACATGAAAGACACACATTTAAAGAATTGTTAAATATCATGAGAATAAATAAATTCATGATATAAAACGTCAAATGGGATTCATATATGCCTCATAAAAGAATATAGGTGCATAACATAAAAAAATATACCTTAATGAAAGAAAATTGAGACGAAGTCCCTTTCCTTGAGTCTGACTCGTCATGTAAAATATTTATTTTCTAGAATAATAAATGTAGTGTAATTATTTAATTTCTTGATAAACTTTTTCAGGTTTATTTTTCCTTTTATATCACTTTTTATCATGTTATAATAACTAATTAGTTATTTAAGTTCACATCAGACATTTTGACGATATTCAGTACATGAGTCCAAAGTGAATTTGGTATGATGTTTATAGTCAAAGTGGACATTAGTAAATCATATCAAGAATAAAATTCATTAAATAATTATCACTATAATTTATAAATTATACTTTTAAATCCATATATTAAATATGATTATGAAAAATGAACTATGTTACAATCATCGAGATGATAGGTCGTACGTACGCATGAGTAATGTTTTAATTCTTCAATGATCATTACAGAAAGAAGGTATGTATTATTTTATCTTTAAAAAATTATAATAATTTTATTAATATAATATTAATAATTTAAATATACTTATATATATCATTCATGTGATTTTTTGATATAAAATGAATCACATCGCTGCGTGGAGGAGATAATTCACACGTACATATGAATGACGTTATCATTTTTCATTACATGGAATGGTGTGAATGTCAATGATATATTATATTTTCATAATTATAAATATGTAATGAATAGAATTTATAAAAATTAATTTCATCATTATGAAAAATCGTGAGAGATGGTGATGGAAAATGAATTATTTGGTCTGTGTGCTGATAGTCCGCCATACACACAGACGGTGAACTCTTTTTTCATTTTATGGAAGAGGATATGGATATGGAAAATTAAATTAAAATAATAAAATATAATTATATTATTTATATTATATTTATAATTTTATCATGTTTTAAGAGTATTTTATGGAAGTGCAAGAAGAAACAAAATAGAAATGCTTGATTAAAAATGATATCTCTTCTTTAGACAATCACATTTGATTAACACCTTAAGACCACTAAAGGTAGTGTTATGTCTATAATAATGACTATATAAAATGGGTATGTATTCTAGGAAGGTATTTGGGTAAGTATCATATGATCAAAAATGGTTTTTAATTATGTTATAATGAGAGGAAGGGGTGCCCTTTTATAAGAACGGGGAGGGACACTCTTGTAATTTCTCAAAATTTTAAATTAATATAAATTATTTTTTTATTAAAAATGGATAAAAAAAGATTTATTTATAATATAGGATGATTATAGTCTAAATACATTAATCTAATGAAAATTAGACAAGTTTTTACTATTTTATTTATTATTATCTTTTTATTTTAACCCTTATTTAACCCCTTTTAACTCTTAAAGTGATAACATGGTTTTTTACATTTTTAGGGTTAATAAAGTTACTATAAAATTACAAAAAAACATAAAAATGTCATGGATGATATTTTAAAACTAATCCCAATGTTTTGGAAAAATTTAATATTTTTTTTAATTTTATATCATTTAATAAAATATTATTTATTTTAAAATATCAATAATGTCAATTTTGATACTATTCATTACTTTGACTTTTATAAAAATAAATACAACAACATATCTTCAATACAAATATTTTAATATATCCCAATATTTTATTTTAATATAAAAAATTGAATAATGACTTTATTAAAATCAAATTATATTTATTTTAATATTTTGAATATCATTTACTTGATTTTTACATTAATTAAATAATTATTACATCCGGGTTTTGTAAGAATTTAATGTAATTTTATAATAAATAAAAATTATAAAAAAATTAAAATGATGAATATATATCTATTATATTTAAAATTACTATATATAGTTGAACATATCCTCTGGATAAATCCATATTAAAAAATATATATTTATTAAAAATATGAGTATGACATATTTGACTTTTCATTAAATAAGATATTACATATTTAAAAATCTCATCCAATTTTCTCTTAAATGTTATAATTTAGATCCTTTAATTATTATAGTCAAACCTAACTTGTAAAATTAAATTTTTTCAAGTATTAGGGTCATTTTTCTAATCCTTGTCATTTTTTTTAACCTAAATTGCCAAATTTACCCTTTTCCATAGTGATAAAAATTACTAACATTAATATTCATATTAGAAAAAAAATAAAAGGATCTATTTACTAAATTTTTAACTTTTTATTTAAAATATGGTATCCATTTTTCAAAATAAAATTCTCATAATTTACAGAATTTAATTTAAAATTAGTTCCACAGATGTAATGAGAAAGCGGGTTTTTAAGATGAGAATGTTCAAAAGTTTGAAATGTTTTTATAAAAAAATTAAATATTAAAATGATTCAAATGACATAAAATGGATTAATATATTTATAATTTCTCTAATTTTACTTTAAATCCAATTAAAATTATAATTTAGAATTATAAATTATTTAACTCGAAAGTCATTTTTTAAATAAAAAGAAATATTTTTACCATTCATAAAAAATGAAACTTATCAGAAAAAATACCAAATAATCACATGAAGATAATTTTTACATTATGATTTAAAAAATGAGTTTTATTTTTCAAATAAAATTTATCAAAGTTTAAAAATTTATTTTTAAAACTAGGGTGCCATAAAAAGGCAGCAAAACTTTTGAAAAATACAACTTTTACGTGTAAAATTGAATTTATTTTTATATTATGGTAAAAAATAGTACGAATGTTAACAAAATGATTTAATAATATATATATATATATATCATTAATATAATCCAACAAGAGTGATTTTTTTTATTTTTTTTGGTATAAAACAAACTTGTGCACATTTAAATAGTTTTTTTTTTGAAAAATATTACCTTTTATTTTTAAAAGGGTTTTATTTTAATTTATGATTAGCTGTTCACTATTGGTCAGAGTAGGACACTCATGTGGGGGTGAAGTGAGTACCTATAAAAATTTCTATCTAAAACACTTACTAAAAATTCCCCAACTTTAAAATATAAAACGGACTAATTAACTAAAGTAGCATATTTATAAAATTTTTGATCTTTTAAAAGATTTATCAAAGAGTGATTAGTTCTTAGTTAAAAAAATATATTATTTCATTTACATCTGAAATCAATCTACTTAATCAAATTCTAATATAAAAACTATATAATATTAACTATCAAAGTGAAATAAATGTTTTCATCTATGAATAAATAAAGTAGTGAAAACAAAACATTGAAAGGCACAACGGAAATAACAATACGAAGCTTAGTCTCAAGTAGATAATTAATCCTCTCCACTTATTTATCACCTTCCACCAATAATTTTATATAAATACACTCTAATCTACACCCTATATTGGGGTAAACAACAGTATACACATTGTCCAAGTCAACAAGACCTCTTCCATAGTTTTTGTGGGAGTGCAGAAAAAACCAGACCACATAGGGACCTCTTCCATTATTTTCCATGGGAGTTTAAGGTGTAGAAAGATGGTTTTTTAAGATATCATTGTATCTTTTACTTTTTCATAGGATTCAGTGTGTGTTTATAGAACAAATATATACACACTACTCAAAATGTAGAAATAATTCACAAATAGATAAAAATATAGAAAATAGGGGTTAGAAGGATTTTTGTGATTGGAAATTCATCTTGAGACTCCTTATAAGTTATATTAAAATGTAGCTCGAGTCGATTTATGGAAACAGACAGTAAAACAGAGTGTCTTGAGAGCTTCTATCTTCTATTTTCAGTGTGATAGTAGTTTGATCTAGTAGTGTATCTCTTCTCTTTTTTTATTGTTGTAATATGGTCTTTAGTTTATGCTCTCAATAGAATCTTTGTGTTTTTAAAGTTTTTAGTTCTCAGTTTTTTCACAGGCACACAAGAAGTTCCACACCTATCTCATCTTTTGGATTGGATATTCCTTTTATACACTACAGTTGACAAGGAGAATGTTCTCTAGTACTTGATACCTTATATTAGTCTATGAAATTGATATTAATTTTTTTAATAAAATATAGACAGAGTTATTAAAATAAATAATAGCAATATGTTTCAAAAATATAAACGTTAGAATAAATTTAAAATTATTGACAAAGTAAGACTTGATGGTGTATTAGGAACAGTAGGTCAGATAGCGTTTTTTTAGAACCGGTGTCTCGGACTTACAGTATTCTGTAATTTTGAATGGTGAGTTGAGTAGCAGTGACTCGAGAATGGTAGGACACTCTGACAGTAAGTCCACTTGATGGTGAATCATTCTATTGGTATCTCATATTTGTAACTCATACTTAGTGAAAATTATGATGTCATTGGTAAGTCATTTTTCAGTAGGTTTATATATCAGTGACTCAGCTATCAGTAGCTCAATGCGATGGTGTCTCATCCTTTGAAAAAATAATAAGTTGAGCTATTGGTATGTTGAACAATGGTGAATCAGTACATTGGTAGCTTGAGTGGTGGTGTCTGATCCATTTTTAGAATTTAGAATTTGTGCTTACGGTGATATAGCTAACAGTGATACATATTATTGGAAATTTCATGTCAATGGTAGCTCATACTTAGTCATTTTCCAATCATCAGTAGGATTTCCAACATTGAGTCCACCTTAACGGTGACTTGTATTTAGTCAAATATTGGAAACCTAGTTTACGATGTGAAATGCTGACAAAATAGATTAATATGACAAGTAAACATGATTAAACATAATTTCACTTAATTGAACTTAATTAAACATGATTTGTGAGCATTAAAACTTGAGGAGGTCAACAATCTACCTCTTTTTGATGATCACAAATCATCGAATTAATAATCTATTCATAATGATCACTGTACAAAAGAGTCATTCTGCTTAACATGTCATAAAAATCCTATGAAAGTAAATTGTTGAATAAAAAATCAATTAAAATGAAATTTAATCTCATATTTATCCTTTTTCTTTTAATTCCATATGTATTCTCCCCCTTTTATGATTATCAAAAATAGAACAAATAAAAAAACAACAAAAAATAGAGGGAAAATGATAATGTATTTCATGATAAGAATAGAGTAAAGTGGATGATAAAGAGTAAAAATTACAACCCTATCAAAGATAAACCTAGAATCAACTCTTCTCCAAAGAAGAATCCATAAATGCTTTTCCCTTGTCAGCAATAGTGGGTGGAGGAACATAAGGTATAGAAGGGGCTTATGTATATAGCTGAAGAAAGGGGACCCCAGAAGGTAATGTAGTGGTGAGAGACCTTGAGTAGAAAAGGTAGGGGTAGTAAGTTGCATATAGATCATAGGCATCAGATGACTAAAATCTTGAGTATAAGATGTGGGAAAAGGGTAATGGGTTGCAGGAAGAGAAGAAAATGGTTTCGAGTAATAGAAACTCTAAATTGGGGATCCACAGATCGGTAGATGGAGCCTCAAGGCAGGTTCTCAGTTATAGGTCTAGTAGGGAATTCTTATATAGTGACAATAGTTGTACTCTGTACATATAGGTATGGCTTCAAAAGGTTGATGAAATCCATTATTATCTAACCACTTTTTTCTAAATCCCTGATAAAATCATCATTGTTTTCCATAAACATTTGACGTGTAGGTGTAAGCTCCTTGATCTATTTGGCTTGTTCCTTGAAGTCTTGTGTAACAAGAGGGATTCTCAAATTTTTAGCCAAGTACTTAAAGTGACTATCTAGTTGATGTTTTGTATATATAATTTCTTAGTGATCTATTCTTGAGAATTAGTGTCTCCTTTCATGTAAAACCATACCATGCCGTATATATGATCATTGTTTTCTCTAATTTTTCTTTGGCGTTCCTGATCTGAGCTTCCCATCATAGTATGTAGTTCTTCTCTTATTAATAATCTGGTCATATCACCATCAGATAGTTGAGTTGTATCGGTATAGGTTAAGGATTCATTTATTTCATCTTGACTACTGATCTCAAAATAGCCAGATCAAGATTTGGAGGAGGAGTATCATCCTCATAAGATGTATCTTCAATAATTTTTGCAACTTTTTTCAATGATGCTTCATACTTAGATGAAATACCTTTCACAACATGAATGAGTACATCCAACTCATCACTTAACCTATTATTTTTCAATCATACTACTTGAATTTCTGAAACTATCTATGGTTGAATCTGAAGAGAAATCTTTCTACTAGCATAGAAACAGTTGTTTCACTAATATTAGACACTAGTGATGGTTGAGGTTGGAGGATACCTCTAACCACTGAAAAAAATTCCTCTTTTAAAACATTGAAATCTTTTTGGGTAACATAGTATTTAGTTACAGGTTCAACTAGAGGGGAAGAATCCGGAGCTACTATTGGAGTATGTTCTATTTTCTGACCTATTCCAATAGGAAATCTTTAATAATAATCCATTTATTCTACTAATGACCCCTTAGGATTAGATTCCTCAATGTTTGGATATGGCTAATACAAGACTAAAGTGACATATCTAGGGTACTTTTACTACTACTTGTTTGTCACATCATAAGAAGTGATAGTGTCAACTCTAACTCTCTTAGGTTGTTTCTCCCCCTGAACGGGTTCTTTCTTCCTGGCATAAAAAAGTTCTTTTACTTGAACAACTATAACTTCTTACTCAACAGAAACTGAGACTATGGAATTCTTAGATTCTACAACATGTTCCTTTTCTACTAAACTAGTTTTATCCATATTTTCAGGTTCAACAGGATTTAGATCAATGAAAGCATGATCATTAGGTTCTGTAATAGGACATTGATCCTCAATCGAAGGGCTAGCTTCACAACCAAATTTTTCATTTTCTTCACTTGAATCACTTTCACTGACACTTTCTTCCTCTTCTTCTTAATCTTTTTTCTTCCTATTCTGCTTCAATTTTCTCATTCTTAGATTTGTTTTCTTCTTCACCAGACTCATCATCATCTTCACTATTATCTTCATCTTCTTCACTTCCATTTCCACTTGCATACACAACATCTTTTGATTTCTATGTATCTTCATCAGAATAATCATTTATGAGAGGTTATTTGGTATGAATCCTATTTGGACGGATAAGAGATCCAAAAGTGGTTCTTTCTGGACTTCCTAGAATATCTGGATCACTCATGTCATCAGTAGGAGAGCATTTTTCTCTATCTGCATCAGCTTGATCTTCTTCATTATCTGAGTACTCTACCACTTCATATGGTCCTAGACTAGTATCCACCATATCTTTCAGTCTATATGGATGTTTAATAGGATTAATCTTTTCATAAATTTTATCATTATCCTCAACCCACATCCTCTTCCAGGTATTCCATCTAATCATCATTCTTTTTTATTAGGATGTGGCAATGAGAAAAACCATCACAATCAATCATAGTTTCTTCTCCTTCATTTAAAAATAATTTAGCTTTCAGTATATAAGAAATAATCTTAGAATAAAATATGGATATTTACTTGGATTTAGGTTTAATAATATCACTCATGTGGACCACGAGTATATATACAAATTGATCTTGTGTCTTTCCATCATCAGATACAACCAATAGACATCCTGATATTTCAAGGAAGCAAAGTCCCCCTTCCTAGGACACAGTTAATGTTGAATAAACTTAAATAACAATTTGCATTCACCATCTAGATCAGTTTCTATAGGTCTTCTTGGAATACCATCACTATTCAGCTCAGTTAGGTCTATTTAATAACAAAAAATATCCCATGTAAGAGGAGGAATTCCTTGGTAATCATCAAAAATACCTTCATGAGGTACCTTTAAGCATTCAACATACTTTTTAGAATAAAATGAGATACTTTTTTCATTTATTCTTAACTTAATCAAAAATACGTCTATGACCTCAAGAATAAACATACTATACAAGTAAAAATCATGAACCTGTTTCGGATAGAGAGGTCGAGTGTTGTTTGGGAACCACTCCAAAAAACCTTGTTCTTATAACACTCTCTAAATGAGATAATTACTTGAAAAAATACACTCAGCATTTACTTCCTTCTAAGGTATGACTATTCTATTGGAAAGATCTAGGTTAATAGGTTCAGGTTTAGGAGAACTTAATTTACCCTTTTTCTTCTTCAAAGGATGAGGCTCGTCGAGATACTTCTCATACGGACGCCTCACTCAATCCATTGAGAAGGATTTTAAAGGTTCGGTGTGAGGAGGTAGTCAATAGAGGTTTGAGTGAGAAAGGATCAGTTTTGGTAGAGTGAGTGAGAAAGAAATAAATTTTGGATCTATTCGATATTTATCATATATGGATTTCAAAAAATTAAATTTAAAAAGTGGTATAAAATAAATATAAATAATTAAAAAAGTTAGTTTAAGTTTGAACCAGTAAAATAATGTAGTAAAGAACAGTAAGTCACAATGGTGAGTTCTAATGGTGAGTTTTCATAAGTGAGTCATGAATGATGAGACATCAATGGTGAGTCATTAACTATGAGACATCAACGATGACTCATCAATTGTGAGACATCAAAGGTGAGTCATCAATGGTGAGTCATCAACGGTGAGTCATCAATGGTGAGTCACCACTAGTGATACATCAATAGTGAGTCATAAATGGTGAGACATCAATAGTGAGTTATCAACGGTGAGACATCAACCAGTTAGTCACTCAAAATTGACCATCCCTAACTCATGTCTGATGTAGCGCATTCTCTCATAATTTAAAGGATTAGTAAAAATATCAGCAAGTTGATATTGTGTGTCAATAAAATCAAGAGATATATCACCTTTTTGATAATTATATATCAAAAAGAGATGTATTACATCAATATTATTTGTTCTTGAAAGAGAAACTAGATTCTTATAAATGTTAATAGCACTTGTATTGCCACAGTTTATAAGGACATGCCTAAATTGATATCCATAGTCTAGTAAAGTGTGTTTCATCCATTAAATTTGAGCATAACAACTACCAGTAGATATGTATTCAGATTCAATAGTATATAATGAAATAAAATTTTGTTTCTTACTATACCATGAAACTGGAGACTTTCCTAAAATGTGACATGTTCTAGAGGTTCTTTTTCTATCTAACTTAAAACCACCAAAATCTGCATCAAAATAACCAACCAAGTCAAATGGTTGTCCTTCCAGATAGAACGGTCCTAAGTTTGTTGTATATTTGAGGTATTTGAAAATTCTTTTAACATAAATTAAATGTGACTCTTTTGGATTTTCTAGAAAATGAGCACACATACACACACTAAACATAATATCAGGTCGGCTAACAGTTAAGTAAAGAAGACTTCTAATCATACCTCTGTAATTGGTTTGATCCACTAATTTTAAATCTTCAAAAAGATTCAATTTATAGGTAGTACTCATTTGAGTATCACTACTTTTAGTGTTATCTAGATTATAATGTTTTAAAATATCTTTAGTGTATTTATTTTGATTTAAAATAATACCTTCCTTATTTTGAAAAATATGGAAACAAAGAAAGAATTTGAGTTCACCCATTAAACTCATTTCAAACTCATTTTTCATATTTTTTTAAAAAAAACACATAAAGAATTTTTTGAAGATCCAAAAATAATATCATCAACATGTACTTCAACAACTAATACATCTTTATAAATTCTGTTTATGAAATGAGAAGGATTAGTTATAACTTTAGAAAAAACATTAGAAATAAGAAAATTATTTATCCTGTCATACCAAGCTCTTGGATCTTATTTTAAACCATACAAATATTTTTTTAATTTAAAAAAATGATTTGGAAAATGAGGATTTGAAAAACTAGGGTATTGTTCCACAAAAATATTCTAAACTATATAACCATTCAAGAATCAACTGTTTTCATTAATTTGATAAATTCTGAAATTAAGAAGTGTTGCATAAGCTAGCAGTGTTATAATATCTTCATGTTGGGCTACTGGTGAAAAGGTTTCTTCATAGTCTATTCCTTCCTCTTGACTATAACCTTGTGCAACTAGGATGGCTTTATTTTTTACCATTGTACTAGCTTCATCCACTTTATTTCTAAACACCCACTTAGTCCCTATTTTCAAGGTGTCTTTGGGTCTATCAACAAGTTTTCATAATTTTTTTTATTTTGAACTAGTTTAATTATTCCTTTATATCCATCATCCAGAGTTCATCATTGATTTCGTCATTGATGTTCATAGGATTAAGTTGTGATAAGAAGACTTGATGTTCAACCTGGTTTCTTAGAGAATCACTCGTATGTGTTCCTTTTTCTAAGTCTCCAATTATAGCATCTAAAGGCTGGTTTTTAAGGGTTATAATAGGTCTATAGAAGAAAGGGATGGTGACTTCAAGTTCATCTATAGGTTCAAGTTCATTTTGGTCAGAATCTAGATAGTTTTCATAACCTGGTTTTTTTTTTCTTTTTTAGAAACAGAATCATAAGGTATAGGATTTATTCCTAAACTAGACAAGTTATCCTCAATATTTTCTAGGGTGTTTTTGGACTCATGTGGATCTGTTTCATCAAATACGGCATGCACAGATTCTTTCACAAACTTTATTGTCTTACTAAATACTCTATAGGCTTTACTAGAGATTGAATAACCTAGAAAATTCCTTTATCACTCTTGGAGGCAAATTTTTCAATATTAACTTTTTTATTAAGGATAAAGACAATGAAACCAAAAACATTGATGTAATTAACTTTAGATTTCCTATTATTCCACAGCTCATAGGGGGTCTTCTTTAGGATAGGTCTAATTAAAACTTTTTGGTTATATATCAAGCTATATTCACAGCTTCTTCCCAAAAATAAATAGGAAAATCATATCCATTAATCAGAGTTTGTGCTACCTCTTATAAGGTTCTATTTATCTTTTCTACAACTAAATTCTATTGGGGTGTCCTAGGAGAAGATAAGTTATAACTATATCCATTTTTGAGCAAAAAGATTAAAATTTGTGATTTTAAAAATCATATCCATGGTCACTTCTTAAGGTTTTGATCATAAGTACACTTTAGTTTTCTACTGATCTAGACTACTTGTTGAAATAAGAACATTTCACACTGCTTCTTTTAAATTATTTATTTTATTAATTTTCTGGGCATCAGGTATTTTGGGTTGAATCTTGACTTAAATTATAAGTTCTTATATAAAAACACAAGTTTTGGCCATGAATGCATTCAGTGCACCATGGTCAAAGTCGTGTGGCCTTACCCTGGTCATCCCACAACTTCTCTCGTTTCACCACATGGCTTTCACAATGTTCAATTAATTAAATAGAATAATCTAATAATAAAGAAATAAAATTAAAATATTTATAAAAAATAAAAGAATAAAAGTATGATAAAAATTTAATGAATTATTTTAATGATAATAATATTATTATTATTATTATACCTATTATTTTTGTTGTTGTTGTTGTTGTTTTTATAATTTTGGTTAATTTTTAGGTTATTTTTCTTTTTATTCCATTAGGTTTTTATTATTTTTTCCCCTCTCCCTCACTTTTCTCTCTTCCCCTACCCTCCTTATGTCACACCCCACCTGGCCTCCTCCATCCCATCAAACTCAACTCCTCCCGGGGGCTCATCATACCCCCCTCTCCCTCCTCCCTCTCTTGGTCGTACCACCCTGCCTCCCAACTGGCATCCTCATCGGCGACCCCCCTCCTCAGGTTTCTCTTTATGTGGAAAACACCTAGACCGGCCTAAACTAGCCAACCTTCCCACTCCCAATTGCGCGACCAGCCACCCACCGAACCACCTACCACCGTGAACCCCCCTTCTGGCCAGTTTCCATCTTGTAGACTCCCCTCCAAGTAAGTTCTTCCTCTGAGCTGGGGTTTTGTCTCATTTTATTTGGGGTTTCTGTTTTCTGATGGGAAGGTTGTCTAATTTTAGTGTTAAATCTTGATATTTTTGGTTTGGTTGTTTGATTTAGGGTTTAATTTGGATCTCTTGTGGTGTTAGTAGAGTTTTATTGAATCATTCACATCAATTTTGGGAAATTCTTCACTTGAGGTAGGTGGTTTCATTCCCCAAAACTTTTTTATAATTTAATTTTTTTGTTTAGTTTATTTTTGCGTGCTCTATGATTTATTTTGGTGGTGCGGACTTTCTTTGGAAATGCTTTGACATTAATGTGTGTTGAAAATAAATTTTCAAAAGTAAAATTGTTATGATTTTATATATATCTTGTTGTGAAAAACTAGTGCATGTGTTCAATCAATAGTTTGTGTAGTGAGAATGTAGTTTTAGGAAAAATGTGATGTGTGTTTGGTTTGAAATTGGTGCCTTTATATGAATTGGTTTATGCGATTATGTAAATGGTTTTAAGGTGTTTTCGGAGTCATGCAATGATTTATTTAAATATTTTTTAAGGTGAAAAACACATTTTCATATTTTTGGGTGTGCGGTCAATTTTTAAAAGGGGTTTTTTGTGCAATTTTGGATGTAAACCTGTGTTAGATCACTTATTTTCATTTTTATAAATTTTTTAAATAATTTTTTAGATTGTGTTTGTTATGAGAAATATATTTTGTAAAGGTTATGATGTGCATTGGTTTTAAAAAAGGGATTTTGGGTATATTTCAGTGTAATGTCTTTGTGGTTTTCTAGAAATGGTTTAATAAATAGTATAAATGAATTATTAAATTTTTCATAATGGTGTGAAAACATTTTTTGGAAGAGTTTAATATGATTTCAATTTTTAAGAAACATTTTTTCATGAAATGTGTCATGTTTTTTATGTAAACCCACTTTTCATCACTTGTCGGTGTTTTATAAGTGGTGAAAATGATTCATTTAATTGTGCAAATAGTGTGAAAATAGTTTTAAGAAGAATTTGTTAATAAAGTGGTTTGAAAATGGATTTCATACTTTGAAATGGGAATATTTATAGTGTAATCCCTTATGGTGTTATTTAATAATGTTTTCTAAGTTTTGAAAATGATTTATTAAATTGTGCAAGGGGTATGGAACATGTTTTGAATTGTTTTTCATGTGCTTTGCTTGTTGTGTACTTTTGTTATGTATTGAAAATGGTTTAAATATTAGGAATAATTCCTTGAAAAAAAAATTATTATGTGTGGAATTAAAAATGGGTTTGGCCATTAAATTGGTTGGTTTTAATTGTGTGCCTTTGTTGTGTCTTTCCAAAGGATGTTTCATGATTTGAAAATTTATTTGAAAAGGCTTTAGTCGTGTGTAAGATGAAAAGTGGTTTTGTTCATGAAAGTGGTGACATAATGACATGCTTGACATTTTTTATGAAAGTGGTGGTGTGTGTGATATGTGAGTGTGGAAACTTTTTTGAGAAAAAGGGAAAACCTGGGGTATCTAGGTGGGTGGACTAGAACTAGTGATCTAGTGATCCAAAGTGGTATCATCCATGTTTCACTTAGAAAGTTTGACACTTAAAACACTAAATAAACTATGATGATGATGATTTTGGGGACTAATATGTTATGGATGATTCTCCAACTAGTGGTTTGTGTGCACGAGAACAGATATTTGTTATAGTTAGTTTTAATTGAGGTATGAGGTTCTAGGGTCCCACTCGAGCTAGATGAACCTTATAAAATTTACCCAAGGGGGGTATACTATTCATGATGTGGTGCCTTCCATTGGAATATGGAGGACCACTTAGGTGTGTGTGTGTTCTTTGTGAATTTTTCTCTTCCACTTTAAAATAGAGTTTGTGAAATGGTTTTTCTTCAAGTGTTCCTTTCTAACCTTTAGTTTGTAAAAATTTTCTTTAAACATGTTTTAAAAGCATGAATTTGAATGAACATGTTAATTTTTCTCTTTGATGTTATGGAATGGAATATCTTTATTTAGTGGTATCCTACTGGGCTCTGGTCTCACACCCTATATACACCTTTGTGTGTATGTAGACCTTGTTCTTTATGTATCCCAGGTTCAGGCATCATGCTTAGAGGTGGAAGTTAGGCTTGTTAGTGGCCTTATCTTGCAGGTTTGTTGATGGTGTCTTGAGGAGATGGCTCCTCATATTGCATGAAGGTTCAGGTAGATGTTTTAGTTTTCTCTTCATTGGATTCTTCATTGCGTTTGGGTTTGAGTTATAAACTTTAAATCTGGTCAAATTTTAAGGGCTTGTTACATTCTATTTTTCCAGATTTTTTTATTTATTTGTTAGTTGTTGTTATGTCTCATGTTTTGAGTAAATCATTCCCATGTATTATTTTGATACCCGATCACTTGTGTGAGATCGTGGGGATCAAGAACACACTTTGGGCCTTTCCATGGATTGGGTTGGGCACCGAGTCGAATGGTGACCCGGAATGGTTCATGACAAAATGGTATCAGAACTGTTCTCTCTCTTGGGTCGTGTTCTTTTAGGAAGAGTTAGGGTAGACTAGAGTTAAGGATGTGTTAACTCAATGTTTTGGCTATGAGTATAGTGTTTGTCCATCACACCTTGTGGTGGGACTCGAGTTACTAGGTTATGTTAATGTTTGTCTAAGTCTTTTTTCCTTGTGGTTGATCTTGTTTAGGGGAAATGAAAAGGGAGTAGAATCAATGGTCTCATCGAGCTCGCAGGTACTAGCAAGACTTTTTGAACTGGGGAAATTTACCTAGTATGCTCTTCATGATAGTGGAGTGATTGGTGTATGGACACTAATCATATTTCCAAGTCACCCACTGACACTAATTTCCACTTATGTTGTTTTGTGTCCCTTTGGGTTTTGGAAGTCATTCTGAAAACCTATTTTGTTTGATTGATGTTCCAGGTTGTCTTTCATTGGGAAGTTTTTTTGGAGCATTGGTTAGTGATCTTCTTTGAGAAGTGTTTCGGAAGGTCTTTGTGGTCGTCTTTCTCATGCATTGGGTGTTTACTCATTTTATGATTGACTATCAGGCCATTTTGTTTGGTTGTGTGGTTCTTCTTCTTGGTTAGTGTACTCCCCCGTTAGGAGCTAATATGCTTTTCAGATGCATCCGCGGTGATTCACCATTGTCTAGACCTTCATTTGATCAAAGGGATTTCCTTTTTGAGTGTTAGGACTCTTTTTATCCCTTTTTCCTTCTTATTTAAGTAAATACTCTCATAGAGGAAGATTGGATGTGAGAGGGTGAATGAAGTTCTGGTTCCTTGAGTCATTTTATGGTCAAAGGGTAAAATAATTGAAATCAATAAGTTTGAAGTTTTGTTGGAAGAAGCCTGGAGTTGTTGGTGCGGGATACTATTTTAGATGACCCTTGGGTCATTCATTGGTTTCGTCAAGGAAGAGAAATTTCTAGGCCACTAGTGTATGAATCTAGTCATAAGAGGCTATTTTGGCCACTTGTAGAAATCTTGTGTTGTTTAAGACACAACTTAAACTCCCTTTTCTTGTAATGTTTCCTTCAGTAGTAGGGGTCATGTTCAGTAACACTTGGCGGTGTTGTGCTCTTGTTTGGTTTTAAGGCCGAAGGTTGTGGGACACTCCAAGGGGATATGTCTTGAAATAAGTGTATTTTCCCTCAACAAATTTCAAATTCCTCTGTTTTATAGGAAGGTGTCTTTTATGTGTTGTTCCTCTCAATGTTTCATGTTCGTAGTAACAAGGGATGATGTGCATGAACCATCCTATCTTTTGTGTTGGTGATGTTCTGTTTCGGTTTGTTGGTTCTCGTCTCAGGGGGTGATGAAACTTATCTGAAAGTCTTTTTAAGGGTTTATTGAGGTTTTCATTTAAGTCACTTTATCTAAGCATGATGTGTTTGCCTCTTTTCACTTGTTGTTTGAGGGAGTCCTCTTTGAATATTAAGGGAGTATTGGATTCTTCTTAGCATCCAATCTTATTTGTTGATTTCTGAGGACGGAAAATGTTATAGTGGGGAGAATTGTAACACTTTCCACTTTTAATTTATTTATTTTATTAATATTTTGGGCATCAGGTAGTTCAAGTTGAGTCTTGACTTAAATTTCTACGTTCTTATTTAAAAATGAACGTTTTGGCCTTGACAACATTCATCACACTGCGGTCGAAGCTGTGCAGCCTCTCCCGGTTCACTGCATGGCCTACCCAATGTTCAATTAATTAAATAGAATGAGCTAATAATAAAGAAATAAAATTAAAAGTTTGATCAAAGAAAAATAAAATAAAATAAAATAAGAAAAGTGTGATAATGATTTAATGAATTGTTTTAATGATAATAATATTATTATTATTTGAGGATATTATTAATATTATTATTATCATTATTATAATTGTTATAATTTTTGTTAATTTTTAGTTTATTTTTATTTTTATTCCATTAGGGTTTCTTTCTTTTTTTTCCCTCCCCCTCACTTTTCTCTCTTCCCCTAACCTCCTTGTGTCACGTCCCACCTGGCCTCCTCCCACCCATCATGCTCAAATCCTCCCTTGGCCTCAGTATGCTGCCCTCTCCCTCCTCCCTCTCCTACTCGCGTCACCCTACCTCCTGGCCAACAACCTCACCGGCGAACCCCCCCCCCCCCCCTCCTTCTCCTACTTCCCTTCTGGCGGACTGCACCTAGACCGGCCTGAACCAGCCAACCTTCCCTCTCCCAATTATGCAACCAGCCACCTGTCAGAACACCTACCAGCTGTGACCACCCCATCTAACTGGTTTCCCTTCGGTGTCCACCCCTTCGAGTAATGACTTCCTCTGAGCTAGGGCATGGTCTCATTTTATTTGGGGTTTTGGTTTTCAATGGAAAGGGTGTCTGATTTTAGTGTTAACTCGTGATATTTTGGGTTCGGTTGTTTGATTTAGGGTCCAATTTGGGTCCCTCATGGTGAGACTAGGGTGTGATTGAAGAATTCACCCAAATTTTGAGAAATTCTTCACCTCAAGTAGATGGTTACATTCTCCAATGAATTTAAATAATTTAATTTGATTGTTTAGTTTATTTTTTCATTATCTATAATTTGTTTTGGTGGTGTGGACTTGCTTTGGAAATTCTTTGACATGAATGTGTGTTGAGAATAAATTTTTTAAAGGAAAATTGTTATGTTTTTATAAATAGATTTTTGGGAAAAATTGGTGTAGGTTTTCAATCAATTGTTTGTGTCGTGCGAATGTAGTTTTAGAAAAAAATATTGTGTGTGTTTAGTTTGAAATTGATTACATTATATGAATTGGTTTGCATGATTGTGTCAATGGTTTTAAAGTCTTTTTCGAGTCATGAAATGGTTTATTTAAATTTTTTTGATGCTTTAAAACATTTTTTCATATGGATAAGACATGCAGTTGATTTTTAAAGGGGGTTTTGGGTGAAATTTTGGATGTAAACCTGTGTTAGATCACTTATTAGAATTTTTATAAACAGTGTAAATAATTTATTATATGGTTTTTTTATGTGAATTATATTATGGAAAGGTTATGATGTGTGTTGGTTTTAAAAATGTGATTTTGGGTATTTTTTGGTGTAAAGTATTCATGGTTTTCCTGAAATGATTTAATAGATATTATAAATGAATTATTGAATTTTCCATGATGATGCGAAAACAATTTTTAGATGAGTTGAATATGAGTTTGATTTTTAAGAAGCATGTTTATGTGAAATGTGGCATGTTTTCATGTAAACCCACTTTGAGTCACTTGGTGGTGTTTTATAAGTGGTGAAAATGATTCATTTAATTGTTAAAGTGGTGCGAAAATATTTTTAATAATAATTTGTTAAGTAAGTGGTCTGAAAATGGATTTTTTACTTGGAATTGGGTATATTTGTGGTGTAAGCCCTTGTTGTGTTATTTAATAATGTTTTCTATGTTGTGAAAATGATTTATTAGATTTCTGAAGGGGTATGGAACATGTTTTGAATTTTTTTCCATGTGCCTTCATTTTTGTGTACTTTTGGTATGTATTGAAAATGGTTTAAATTTTGGGAAGCCTACCTTGAAAACAAAATTGTTTTATTTGTGGAATTAAAAAGAGGCTTGACCATTAAATTGGTTGGTCTTAATTGTGGTCCTTTTGTGTCTTTCTAAATAAAGTTTCATGATTTTAAAATGTATTTAAAAAGGATTTAGTCATGTATAAGATGAAAAGTGGTTTTCTTCCTGAAATTGTTAACTTCTTTTCATGCTTGACATCAGTTATGAAATTGGTTGTGTGTGTGATATGTTAATTTGGAAACTGTTTTGAGCATAAGAGAAAAACTCAGGTATCTAGGTGGGCATACTAGAACTAGTGTGCTAGTGATTTGGAGTGGTATCTTCCATATTTCACTTAGAAATGTTGACACTTACAACACTAAATAAAATATGATGATGATGATGTTGGGGACCACTAGTTTATGGATTATTATCCTACTAGTGGCTCATTTTTACAAGAAAGGATATTTGTTATGGTTACTTTTCACTGAGGTATGAGGTTCTAGGGTCCCACTCGAGCTAGATGAACCTTAGGGGATTTACCCATGGTGCTCTAATATTCATGATTTGGTGCCTTCTATCGGCATACGTAGGACCACTTGGATGCGTGTGTGTTCTTTATGAATTTTTATCTTCCACTTTAAAATAGTGCTTGTGAAATGTTTTTTTCCAGTGTTCCTTTTTAACTTTTAGTTTTTAAACCTTTTCCTCAAAATCATTTTATAATAACGAATTTGAATGAACATGTTAAATTATATCTTTGAGTTTGTGGCATAGAATCTCTTTATTTAGTGGTATCCTACTAAGACCTTGGCTCACACCCAATATACACCTTTGGGTGTATGTAGACCTTATTCTTTGTGTATCCCAAGTTGAGGCATCGTCCTTAGTGATGGAGGTTTGTATTGTTAGTGTCCTTCTCATGCAGGTTTGGTGATGGTGGATTGGGGAGGTGGCTCCTCATGTTTCATGAGGGTTCCGGTAGATTTTTTAGTTTTCCCTATGTTGTGGTATTTTTTTCATTTTAGGTTTAGTTGTAAACTTTAAATCTGGTCAAATGTTAAGGCCTTGTTTAGTTTTTTTCCATCTTTTGTTTATTTATTAATTGGTTGTTTTTATGTGTCATGTTTTAGGTAAATCATTACCATGTATTATTTTTGATACTCGAGAACTTGTTCCAGCCTATGGGGATCGGGAACGCCCTTTGGGCCTTGCTGCAGACCGGGTCGGGCGCTGGGTCGAATAGCGACCGAGCATGGTTCTTGAAAGAGAAATCCTCATCTTTGTGATCTAAAAACAATGTCCAAGTATACCTATAAAATTAAACTACTAGAACATAGACATAGTGATTCCCATTTAATATTGAAACTCTAGAAGTTCCAAACAAATACATGTGGACCAACTCAAGAGGTTGAGAATTTGAAACTTCTTTCTTTGGTGTGAATGATATTTTATGTTGTTTTCCTTTTTTACAAGGATTATAGAATTTTTCATTTGGAAACTCTATTTTAGGTAGATCCTTGATTAATCCTTTTCTAGTAAGATTTTAAGGAGAGTGAATGTTATATTATCCTAGTCTTTAATTCCAAATACAGTACTCTTTAAGAAATTCACTTAACCAAGAAACATTCTATGAGAATAAAGAATCCAGATTTATAGCATAGACATTTTCATTTCTAAAATAAGTAAAGACAAAATCATTTTTAGAATAAAAAACAATATAAGAATCATTTTCAAATTTTACATGAATTCCATCATCACATAACCATTAAATGCTATGCAAACTATACTTTATACCATTAACAAAAAGAACTTTAGAAATTAAAACTAAGTTAATGTTACGGATTTGAACATGGACAATAATTTTCCCTTTTTCCTTGTCACCAAGGGTGCATGTCCACCATCAATCTTTATGTGGTTCTTGAAGCTAGAGTAGTCTCTTTTTATGTGTCCTGAACACCCACTCTCCAATTACCATAATCTCCTATATAAACTCTTTAAATAGCTTTCCTATAAAAATAGTTTAAGAAAGAAAAGACTTTGGTACCCAGATTTTCATAGGTCTAGTAATATTAGTAATTAAAGATTTAGGAACCCACATTTCCTTTATGGGTTTCTTGTAATTATTTTTTAATGTTTTGAAAAAATAAACTCTATTAATTCCAGAAGAACTAAAGTAGTAAAATATGCTCCACTGATGGAACTTTCATAAAGTTTTCTAGAACTAGGCATAAAACTGAATTTTCAAGATTTGGATACAAAATTTTTATTTAACAAAATTACTTTTCCTAGGTTGATAACTAATACTTTTATCGTACTTAGGGGAAACATTTTTTCTGATAATTTTAACTATGTTACATTTACTATTTATAAATATTTTTAAATCCTTCTTTAATTTCTCATTAGAAAGTTTATGTTTGGTGTTCTCATTGAGTAGTAAAGAATTATTCTCTTTTTCTACAATGAGTTCACATTTAACAGTTGTAGAAATATCATGTTGTTTCTTGAGAGATTTTTATTTATCTTTTAGTTTATTTTAGGTATCCTCAAGCATTTGGAAATATTCAAACATTTCATCATTGTGCATATTTTAGTAATTTTCTGATTCATATTCTTCTCCAAAATAATAAGAGTTCTATACAGAAGATGCTAAGGTTACCTTGGACTTGTTTTTTCATAAAACACATGTTTAATTTTTCGTCCTTTTCATCATGAGAGGATTCAAATTTACTAGAGCTATCTTCGAAATCACTCCACATAGCCTTCATTGTCTTCTTGTACTTTTTATCCTTGTCTTCATACTTCTTCTTGTACTTTAGTTTGGGAAAGTCATCCTTTACATGTCCTCTTCTTTTGTATTCATGGAAGACTATCTAATTGGTATTATAATTTCTTTTACAGTCCTTTTTTTAGTTACCTTTGTTGTCATACTTACCTCTATAGCTAGGCCTTCTAATGAAATTCAACTTTCTATAAAATTTATCAAAATCTCATGGCTGAATGATCCATTTCCTCATAACTATCAACCAATGAATCTTTATTTATATAACTTTTAGAATGAACTTGAATTTTCTCATTTGGTTTGGATGTATTGATTTTGAAATCCACAAACTTTCTTTTAGGTTCATCATTTTCTTCTCTGTTGACTTTCATTTCTTCCTCATACATCAGTTTTCCAGTTATCTCATTTACAGGTATTGAATCGATGTCATAAGATTATCTAATTGTTACTGAGGTCCCTCTCCACCTTTCTATAAGACCTATCAAGATCCCCATGAACTATTATTTTATAGTGAATGTATTTCCAAGTGATATCATTGTATTTACAATCTCATTGAACCTCAGATACATGTCACAAATAGGCTCATCAGGCTTCATTTTAACATTTTTTGATTTAATATTATATGTGTTAAGCCTCATTTCCTTAACATTAGTGGTTTCTTCATGTGAAACAACTAAATTATCCCAAATTTCTAATTATTTTTTACATAAATAAATCATATTGAATTATTCATCACCTAGGGAACAATATAAGTCTTTCATAGTTTTGAAATTATTATTATAGGATACCTTATTTGGGTCATCCCAAGTGTTTCTAGCGGTGTCAAAAATCTTATATTGATCTATGATTGAAGAAAAATTTTCAAAACCAATTCTTTATAAATGAATTTCCATTCTGAGTTTCCACTGATCATAATTTGTTCCATTAAAATAGGTAGGAATGTTAGTAGCAGAACATTCGTATCTATTATCCATGTTAAAGAATAAAAAAATTAAAGAACTATAAATTTTAAACTGATATAAATTTTAAGATCTTTAAAAACACAACTAAAATCACAGTTAAAAAAAATTTAAAACATTTAAAACTCAAAAATAGAAACCATATGATACTAAATGTTGGTTGGAGTAGGAAACTCAATAGGGGGTGAATAGAGTACCTATAAAATTTTCTATATAAAACACTTATTAAAAAGTTCCCCAATTTTGAAATACACAGCGGCCCAGTTAATCAAAGAATCATATTTATAAAAGTTTTTATCTTTTAAAATATTTCTTAAAGGGTTATTAGTTCTTAGTTAAAAAAATATAGATTATTAATTTAACTTTTTAAATCAATCTACTAAATCAATTTCTAATATAAACACTATCAAATACTAACTATCAAAGTGAAAGAAATTTTTTTATCTATGAATAAATAAAATAATGAAAAAAACTTTGAAATGAACAGTGGAAATAAAAAAAGAGCTTCGGTCTCAAGTAGAGCCTTAATCCTCTCTACTTGGTGATCATTTTACACCAAGTTGTTTTTATAAATAAACCCTAATATATTCCCTAGATCGGGGAAAAAATAGTATACACAATGTCTAGGTCAATAAGACTTTTTCCCCAGTTTTTGGGGGAGTGCAGAAACAACCAATCCATGCAAGGACCTCTTCCACTATTTTCTATTGGAGTGTTAGGTGTAAAAATATGGTTTGTGAAGATATCATTGTATCTTAAAGTTTTTCATAGGATTCTGTGTGTGTTCATAGAATAAAGATACACACACTACTTGAAATATTGAATCAATGCACAAGTAGAGAAAAATATATAGAGTATACGTTATGATGATCTGTGTGATTGTAAATGCATCTTACAACTCCATTGAGGTTATTTTGACATGCACATCATGTAGACTTTTATAAATAGACAACAAAATAGTGTTTTGTGAGAGCTTCTATCTTCTATTTTCAATAAATTAGTAGTTTGATTAGTAATTATTATATTCTTTTTTGTTTGTTTCTATAATATGTTCTTTAGTTTAATCTCCCAGTAGTATCTTTAGGTTTCTATATTTTGTAGTTATTGAGTTTTTCTCAGGTGCATGAGCAGCTCTAGACCTTTTTCAACTTTTTGATCGGATATTAACATTATACACTACAGTAAACAAGGATCATATTCTTTGGTACCTCGTACATCATATTGGTCTCCGAAATCAATATTAATGTTTTATACAAAAGACAAAAAAAAAGTTATTAAAATAAATAATAGCATCAGGTTTCACAAATATGACCATTAAAATAAATTTTAATTTAAATAAAAAACTAAGAGTAGACAGTGTCTCTGGAATGGTAGGTCATGTAGTGTTATCTTAGAACCGATTTATCAGAATTAAAGCATTCTGTAATCTAGAATGATGAGTCGAGTAGCGGTGAATCCAGAATGGTAGGTCCCTCTGATGGTAGATCCACTTGATGGTGACTCATTCTATCGGTATCTCATACCAGTAACTCATACTTAGTGAAAATCTGATTCCATCAGTAAGTCATTCTATCGGTATGTTAATGCAATGATGACTCATTTATCGATAGCTCAACAAGATGGTGTCTCATCCTTTGTGAAAATTATGAGTTGAGCTGTTGGTACGTTGAATAATGGTGACTTATTACATTGGTATCTTGAGTGATAGTGTCTCATCCTTTGTTTTAATTTATCATTTGTGCTGATAGTCAGATAGCTAATAGTGTTACATATTATCGGTAAGTCCATGTCAATGGTAGCTCATACTTAGCTATTTTTCTTTCATCAGTAGGATGTCCAATAGTGAATCCACATTAACAGTGTCTCATACTTAGTCAAATATTAGAAACTTGTCTTATTATATGAAATACTAACAAAATAGATGAATATGATAAGTAAACATGAATAAACATAATTTAACTTAATTGAAATTAATTAAGCATGATTTGTGATCATTAAAACTAGAGGAGGCCAACAGTCACCAAAGAATTCATTATATATACATGTATACAAAATATTTTCATAATTTATTTACTCATGTTCATACCCACCATTATAATGGCTAGGTTATAATAATAACATTTAAATAATAATATTTAGTTCATTTAAGCTTGATGTGGTATATCGTGTATGATATCGAACATAGTATTTCCTTATTAAAATCTCAGGATGTTACATCCCCCCTTTAATAAATTTAATCTTAAAAATTTGAAATTGAACATGGAAACTAGGGATTAACGATTCAAAATTCCTTTATTGAACTCCCACATTAGAACAAGGGTTAGTAAAACATCCATTTGAAAAGAGATAAAGGAAATTATGGAGGTCACCTAAGAAAACACTTACTACAGTTCCATGTAGGAAAAAATTGACATGGAAGAGAAAACTAACTATCAATTTATGATGGAGAGTGATAGATTACATGTTATTGAGAAAGTGAACAATAAAAAAACCATAAATTTGTAATGGGTTATAAGGTAATTGATTTCTTAGTAATAAAATTAAATGAATAACATTTTTATTTTATGATCCTTTTCATATATTTGAAGAATTATTTTACTATATGGACTAAGAAAATGAATAAATATACTTACTTGACAAGTATAGCTTCATTATTTAATCAATTTCTACCACAATGTTATCTTTTTATCCAAATGGTGACTATTTAATATGAATTTCTCATTCCTGAATCATTATAATCAACTTCAAAAAATCAAAAAATACACAAAAGTATAACTATATATTCCTCATAGCTTTATAAATTATCCAAAAACAAAATGGTTAGGATAAGATAAAATAATTTTCCAAAAATAATAAACCTTTATATGATTAAAAACTGCTTTAATCTCTAAAATTCAACAGTAATACCCAAATTTCAACATAGATCACTCAAAAAATAACTATCTTGAAAATTCCTTAAAAATATTTTAGAATAATATTAAAAACCAAAAATCATAACAATATGATCATATAGACTTCCAGATAGAATTAACATTTGTCACAAAATAAAATAAATGAATCTTAAAGTCTCACACCAAAAATTGTATTCCAAAATCACAACATCATGAATATTTGCTAATCATTTCCAAAAATAACCTAAATCACCATAAATCCACAATAAAATTATATATGTTTCCAAAATATATTTCAACTTTTATTCCTAAAATAAAATACTGGGTTACTCTATTTACCTTAATTATATAGGGTTTCCAAAATAGTGGATGTCCTCCTAAATAACATTAATCACTTAGTCATAAAATCATTTTCCAATATCAAGGTTATCTATTCGATAAAACATATATTCCAAAAATAAACTTATAATTTATTCATAATATGGTTTAAATAAATAAATAAAGTATACTAACCATTACATCACTTAGGATAGTGGTATATGTGAAACCCTTATCAACCTTTGGTCATGGGTTCAAACCCCAAAAAATTTCTTGATGCGACGTGTTGTCACCCTGTATGAAAATTTTCATTTTTATAATGCTATATTAATATAATCCTTATAAATTTTTAGAAATATGAGAAACATCCTAAAAAATAACCTTATTATTTTTTAACCTCAAAGGTTTCTTATACCATTCATTTTTCATCCCAAAATTTAATAACCCATAATTACCTCAAAATGAATGTCTCCAAAAATACTGTTTGTCACTTTAAAATTGTATAACTTAAAGCCTATAAAGGGGTTTCTAAGGAACTGGAATTATGATAAACCTGAAAATTATTAAACCCATAATGATATCCATAACTCTTAATAGGACATCCTAATCTCCAAAGTTTTATAAGTTCTACTCTAATACCAACTATAAGGACCCGAACTTAATCATTACATATTCTAGTTATTTGAAAACTATAAATCACTAAGTTTTCCCAAAATATTTTAGTTTTAGGTTTTTATAGAATTAATACATACTCCTAAAAAGTAAACCCATACATTACCAGTGGACACTTACACTCAGTATCCATTTTCCACCAAATGAAACTCTTTTAAAATAAAAATTTTTTTTATTTCATGAAATATCTTCAAAATTTTCATATTGTATTTATCCTCATCCCTACTCATCATTTACCCTTTGAAAAACATTTCAAAACATGGGATGATCATAAAAAACTCGGTAAGGTACATAAAAAATTAAAATCATTTGTCTAGTGAAAAATATAAAACCCATTTAATAGTCTTTTAGAGAATAAAAAAAATCATTCTCACATAAAAAACACACACACATTCTACTCAAATAAAAACTTTAAAATCTTTAGAAAGAATAAATCATAAAGGTAACTGGTGGTATAATTTTCATATCACTCGTTTATATATTGTATATCTCTTAGCTAGACATTGAGTAACCATTATAGTTACATTTAGAATAATCACCACAGTATATTCCTATAATATCTTTAGATAAACCTAATTGGTTAATTTTACCCCATTACCCAATTCATTATAGAGCTAAAATTAGATCAACCACACTCATTTTATAATGGAACCACCCATCCTCATAAAAAATTCACAAGAACCAAAATATAAGCATACATAAAACTTTCATAAAATGAACATTCTAAAGGAAAAAAAATCATTTTTAAATCACATTTCATTTTTAAAAACCCGCACACTCATAAATGAAATAATTTTATTTGAAAATAAAATTATAAACTTGTAAAAGAATATTCAAATTATTAAGGAATCGTGAAATAAGAAAAAATATTTTCATTTCATATAAGCTAAAAACATTAATTTTGAATTTTTCAAAAATACTTGAAGGAGTAACTTTAAAAGAGGGTTTTTAAAAGAAATTTACTTACAAAGATCGTATCATTGAACTAATTCTTAATAAAACGAATCAATTATGTGTATCCAATGTAAAAGCACATTAAAAAAATGTAAATAAAACATAATATAATCAAAATTATTTTCACACATAATCTTTGTGTGGCATAATCAATGAATTAGAAGTTGAACCCAATAAATGGAAATTGAGTTAAGAGATACATTACTACATTTTAATCTGTCACATCATATTCCATATGAAAGAGTAAAATTTAAAAAAACTTTAAATATCATGATAATAAATAAATTCATGACATGACATGTGTCACATCCATGATTTTCTTTTCAATTTTTTTTTTATTTTCAATATACCATTTCACCTTATATTTCCTATGAGTTTTTAGAGAAAATGGAAAAAAATTGGGTGGACAGACCTTGGTGCAAGGTTGGCGAATGGTTGGTAATAATTCTGAACCCTACCCAGGTAACTATGTGGTAGGTAGCATGGCCGATTGAGGGAGCAACAACCACACTACCAGTGCATGTTCAGTCAGACCGTGTGAGGTAGTCGGGTGGTAGGACCTCCTTAGAGAGAGTATGCAGCATGGTTGCCACACAGTTTATCAAATTGTGCGGACTAAACATGTGTCATGTCCAGCTCATTAAAAATTCAGTTTTATTTTATCTCTATCCCTAATTTTAACCCCAAAACCCTCATTTTCTATCCCCACTTGGGATCTCCCTCCCTAGGTGCACCTCCCTCTCTATCAACATCCCTTGGGGCTCTGATTTTGAGTCGGATTTGGGAGGTTCTTCTTCAATTCATCAAATAATTCTCCTCCTTCCTTTGATTCTTTCTCTATTCAAGGGTTTACTTTCTTTTTATTGTGTTTTATCTTATCTAGTGTCTAGGGTTAGGATTATGTGGGTTAGATCTTGAAATTTTGGGTTTGAGCTTTGTGTTTAGGGTTTCATATTTCTACCTTATGGTGCAGTTGAGGTGTGGTTGGAGATTCTCACTAGTTTTTGGGGATTTATACACCAAAGGTAGGTGATTCCATGCTTAAACATTATCTAATGAATTTATATTTATTTCTTGAGTATTTTTTAATGTTATATAAACTATGTGGTTGGTAAAAAAATGGATTTTGAAAGGATTTGATATGAATTTGGTTTAAAAATGGATTTTCTTTATGAAAATGGGTGTATTTTTTATGTAAATCCTTACTGTGCATCTTAAGGGTGTTTTATAAAATGTTTAATTAATTCTAATTATGTTATGAAAAAAATTTAGTGTATATTTGATTTTAAAAGATTATTTGTGTGTGAAAGTGATGGCATATTGTGTTTGTTTCAATGTTTTCCTTTAATGATGTGAGGATGATGTGTTATGTGTAATGGGGAACATATTTCAGCATAAAAGGAATCCTTGGTGATTAGGTGGGAATACTAGGACTAGTATTCTAGTGATTTGGAAGTTGATTCAGCTGGGATTCACTTAGTGGGATTGATTATGACAGCACTAACTAAATATTTATGATGATTGGAGACCACTATAATTTTGGATGTTTCCCCTCTCTAGTGGTTCATGCACTAGAATGTGGATAGTTGTGGTTTTTATACCACTTTCCACTGAGATATGATCTCTCTAGGGTCCCACTATTATCTAGTTCATATAGGTATTTCTCGTGACATGGTTCTCTATAGTGATATTGTACTTACCATCGGCATATGGTTTATTTTGAGATTACTTCAAAAGCAATCATGGTTTTCCTTAAAAAAATCCATAATATTTGTCTCTGGATCTTATTTTATAAAACATATAAGTTTATTTATCTTATAATTTTTATAGCATGGAATATTTTATTGATTGGAATCCTACTAGGATTTTTCTCAGACCCTAATTACACCCTTGGGTGTAAGTAGACTTGGTTATGTTTAACATAGGTAAGGGAAAGGCTTTTGTAGATTGTGGTTTGGGTTTCTATAGATATTACTTGGTGTGAATTTTTTGGGGTGGCTTGAGGGAAATGATCCTCTTTTCATGTGGTGGTTTTTGAGTTAGTTCATGTTTCTCCTTTTGTAGTATCATTTTTTTTAAATGTTGTAAAATCAAATCTGTAAACTCTTTATGACATGTTTAGTTGTATACTTTTAGTTTTAGTTTGTTTATTTGGTTGGTTGTTTTATGTCTTGAATTTTGGTTAAATCATTCCCATGCCGCATAATTGATACCTGATCACTTATTGTCATCTCCTGGTGATCGGGAAAGCCCTTCGTGTCATGCCACGGACCAGGTCGGGCATCAGTTCAGATGACGACCTAACTTGGTTCGTGGAAAAATAGTATTGGAGGTGGGTAAGATATTTGGGTCATGTTATTTAGGATGATTTTGGATAAATTATATCTAGGACTATCAGGGCTTAGATTTCTAGTTACAAGTAGGGTTTTTAGCCATCACACCTCGTGATAGACCTCAAGTCTCCATGGGATGTTGGGATTTTTGTTTCTATCCTCCTTCAGGTGGGATGTGCAGGATAAAAAATGTACAAGTACATTGGGTGGAAATGAAGTGGTATGTTTTTTGCATTGTTGTGATGGTTTGACTTATTTATAATTGTTGTTATTGGTGACAATTTTTATATTTTCTTTATTTATGGTTTTTCTTGTGATTTTTGATTTTTGTAGAAACATGCCTCCCTGGTGAATTCCCTTGAAATTGTATGAAGAGGCTAGAGAGACTTATCCCTCGCCAATTGATCAGATATTAGTGAAATATTTGGTTTGGGCTATTCAAGCCTTAAGACAGGGAGAGGGTCCTGGTCCTGCTCAAGTTAGAGAAGCATAATCAGGCCTTATTAAAGACAAATCTCAAGAGTTTCTCAAGAAAAATCCTCCTACTTTTCAGGGAAATTTTGAGCCTTAGGATGAAACGGATTGGATTGAGAAGATTGAGAGGTTTTTTAATTTATTTACACTCTTGAGAAATTCAAGGTTAAATGTGCCCTGTTCTTGCTATGGGATCCCAGTCATAGGTGATGGGACTCAGTAGTTCAAACTGGGGAGACCGAGTAGATGAGTTGGAATTATTTCAAGTTCATCTTCAATGAGAAGTATTATCCTGATGTCTTGGATTATGCCATTTCCTAGGAGTTCAAGGATCCTTCATAGGGAGAGCGGTCAGTGATGAAGTACACCAATCATTTTACTAATCTAGTGTGGTACGCAGTAAAGATTTTTTTCAATGAGAATATGAAAGCTCAGAGAATCGAGATAGGGTTGTGACCAGAGATTTATTCTTAGGTATTTTTTTTAAGATAATGGCCTATTTTTAGGTTGTTGATTGTGATTTTATGGTCAAGATCAATCAGAAAGGAGATTTTGGGTTTTCTAGAGCAGTGTAAGCTATGGTTACTGGCATCTTTTCATAGAAAAAGAGGAAGTGGGGAGAGAAGTGGAAAATGGAAGTGGTGGTTCAGGCCATCCTTCCTAGAAATCCCCATTCATGGATTCTGATGTAGGGACCATTTTATGCCATCAGTGTGGGAAGGTGGGACACATTCAACCGATTTTAACATCTCCTCCAAAATAATATCTTCAATGTTGATTGATGGGTCACTTGCAGCGGTTCTATAGAGCCATTTGTTCTTATCATAGTGGTGCAAGATTAGTAACTTCTAAGGGGATTTCATCCTAGTCAAAATCATCCAAGATAGTGGGATATCATTTTGGTGTTTGTGGTGGAATGATAGGATTCTCTTCTGGTCAGATATAGTTCAGCGCAGAGCCATAGGTCATTGGTCATGTTTAGACTCAAGCAGAGACTGGGAGTCTTCATGATGTAGACCAAGCACCAATGGGATCGGATGCAGGGCCCTCAATAGTTTAAGGTACCACTCTGATTGCATCTTATATATCAACTGTTTTGTTTGATACTTGTGATTCTATTTCATTTATATCTACTCACCTTGTGAACTATCAAAACTTATCAACTGAGATTATGTATTATGTAATGGAGTTGGTGAAGTTGTTGAGACATAAGGAGTATGGTCTTAAGTGTCTATATTATGCACTCTCCATGTTAGGGTTTGAGCTAGAATGGTATTTCCTAGTTTTGGATATAGACCCTTTTCATGTAATCCTTGGCATGGATTTAATGGTTCACTTTACTGTGCATATCAATTTTTATAAGCAACGGGTAAGTTTTATGGAACCTAATAGGAGTCCTCATGTTTTTATTAGAGAGTGGGATCCTCAATCAAGTTGTGTTGGACCTCCACTCCCAGATTTGGGTAATATTGTTTTTTAATTATCATCACTCATTTTGGAGGATAATATTGGTTCTCTTGAGAGTTTATTACCTCTTGTAGTGGATGATTTCTAATTGGAATTCATAAATTGATTTTCATGTTTACCCCTTAAGTGGGATGTGGAGTTTTCAATTGATTTAGCATCAGGGACAAATCCTATATCTCTTACCTCATATCATATATCCCCCACCGAGTTGAGGGAAGTAAAGATACAATTGAAATGTTCGGAATCCAAATGGTCCATTCACCCGAGAGTCTCTACTTGGTCCACCCTAGTCTTGTTTTCAAATAAGGCCAATAGATCTATCCAGTTGTGTATCGATTATCAGAAGTTGAATAAGGTAACCATTAAGAACAAGTATCCTTTTCCCCAAATTGTTGAATTTTTAGATCATCTGAAAGGGGAAAGGTGGTTCTCTAAGATACACTTGTGTCCAAGTTACCATGAAGTCAGGGTGAAAGAGGTGGATATTATGAAGAAGTATTTTTGAAGCAGGTACAGCCACTTCAAGTATTTGGTCATTCCTTTCAGATTGATTAATGCTCTAATAGTCTTTAAGGAACTTATGAATAGGGTGATCCACCAGTATCTCAACTCCTTTATTTTAGTATTTGAGTAGGACATCCTATTTTTTCTAGATCTAATGAGGAGCATGAGAATCATTTCAGGATCATGTTGGGCACTCTTTAAGATCATCGTCTATATGAAATGTTTTCAAAGTGCACATTCTGGATTAGGGAAGTGAAGTTTCTGGGCCGTGTGGTATCAAAACAAGGGGTTTTAGTAGATCTTGATAAAATTAGTGTAGATATGTCATGGGAGTATCAAATGAACATGTTCAAGATCTGTAGATTTCTTGGCCTGGAAGGTTATTATAGGTGGTTTGTTTGAGACTTCTCAGGGCTTGCTTCTTCCATGACAGCACTCACCAGAAATGGGTGAAGTTTGAGTGGATCCCATAATTCCAAGTGTACTTTGAAGAGCTAAAGTGGTGGTTGACTACCATGCCTTTTTTGATCTTGACGGAATCAAAAAATAGATACAAGGTTTATTTTGATGCCTCATGGTTGGGTCTCGAGTGTTTGATTATCCAAGATGGTCATGTAGAAGTGATGCATGCCCTAAAGAGGTGGCCTCGTTATCTTTTTGGGGAGAAATTTTTGGTTTACTTTGATCATAAAATCTTAGCCGACATCTTCTTCCAAATAGATCTGAACTCAAGGTACTGCTATTGAATTGAGTATTTGTAGGGTTTTGACTTTGATATCATCTATACCCCAAGAAAGGGTAATGTGATGGCAGATGCTTTGAGAAGAAAAGTTATGGTACATGCATTGATGAATTCTAGAGATGAGTGGACCTTAATGGGGATTTTTCGTAGCTACACTTGGAAACCAAGGATCAGAGTGGTTCTGCTTCGTGGAAAGTGTTCAGATGGATCCTTCTCTTTTGGAGATGATTTAGTGGGATCATCTTAGTGATCAGTTATGCCAGCATTCTATGCAGTTTCTTCATGATGTGGAGACACCTCATGATTTTTTGTTGTCTTCTAAGGGGGTTCTATATTTCAAGGTTTTTTTGTGGTGTCGTTATCCCTAAGGACGATTGTGATGTATAATATCCACCAATATCAATGGGTTGTTCATCTGATATCTACCAAAATGTATTATGATGCGTGTAGTTAGTTTTGGTGGCCAGGCATGAGGTGAGTTATATCTGACTTCATATTGAGGTGTTACATGTGTTAGTAGGTGAAAGAAGAGCATCAAAGGCCATCTAGTTTTCTTAAACCATTACCCATTAATACATATAAGTGGGATGAGTTTTCCATGGATTTTATTATAGGCCTTCCTCATATACCTCAAGGATGGAACACCATTTGGCTGGTAATCAACCATTTTACCAAATCATCCAATTTTATTCTGATCAAAGATTCAGAAAAAGTGGATGAATAGGGCCGAATGTATGTTCATGAGATGGAAAAGTTCCATGGTGTTCCTTTAGGAATTTTTTCTGATAGAGAACCTAGTTTTTCCTCTTTGTTCTCAGAAGACCTTAAAAAGGCATTGGGGTAACAAATCAAGATAACTACGACATACCATCCTCAAATGGATGGTTAGACGGAGTGGTCAAACTAAATTCTGGAAGACATGCCTCATGCATGTGTCTTGGATTTTGGGGGATCATGGGATAGCCATCTGGGATTAGTCAAGTTTTCTTATAATAATAGTTACCAATCCTCTATTTGGATGGCTCCTTTTGAGGTGCTCTATGGTCGTCCATGTCGATCTTCTTTGTGTTGGGATGAGGTAGGTGAGACTTCACTATTGGGGTTGAGACTTGTTCAAAAAACATCTTAGAAAGTCAATTTGATCAGGCAGTGGTTATTGACAGCTCCATGTTAGCAAAAATATTATAATGAACATAAGAGTTGATATATTTATTTTTCTATGTGTGAATAGGTGTTCTTGAAAGTGTCACCTTGTTTGTGTCATCGTCGTCAGAGAAATTAGGGGAATCTAATGTCGAGGTATGTTAGACCTTTTAAGATCACCGAATGGATTGGAAAGGTGGCATAAAATTTAGCTTTATCTTCTTAGTTGACACCAATTAATACCATATTCTATGTCTCCCAATTGAAAAAACATAATCTAGATCCATCTCATGTGTTAAATTGGGAATAATTGGAGTTAGGTCATGATTTATCTATTTTTGAATGGACAATGAGTGTAGTGGATTCCCAAGAAAATATGCTTTATGGGAAGTCCATCTCAATGGTTCGTGTTCTTTAGCATCACAATAGTGACATGCATGAGACTTGGGAGTGGAATTCATGGGTTGAGAAAGAGTATCTTTTCATATTTTCCGATCAATATTCGATTTGAATTTCAGGGGATGAAAATTTTTCATGGTGGGGAGAATTGTCACATCCATGATTTTATTTTAATTATTTTTATTTCTATTTTTAGTCTACATTTTATCCTTATATTTACTTTTATTTTTTGGAGTGAAATGGAAAAAAATTGGGTGGACAGACCTTCACGCACAGTTGGCACATAGTTAGTAGTAAGCTTGTGCCCTGCCTAGGTAATCGTGTAGTAGGTAGCTGGGTGAGGCAGAAGCTACCCCATGGCCATCACACGGTCGTACACCTCATCCCAAGTACTTATTCAATCTCTTTCTATTTTATTAAGTAGCTACCACATGGACATCGCATGGTCAATTAGACCATATGAGGTAGTCGTGCGAACTAACTGTGTTCCATGTCCAAATCATTAAATATTGGGTATTATTTTCTATCTACCCTAAATTGTAACCCCCAAACCCTCTTTATCTCTCCCCTATCAAGATCTATGTCCCTAGTTGCACCTCCCTCTCCATCCTACTCCCTTGGGGCTCTGATTTTGGGCTGGATTTGGGTTTTTCTTCCTCAATTCATCAAGAAAGTCTACTCATTCCTTCGATTATTCCTCTACTCAAGGTTTTCCTTTTTTTTCTTGGGATTTATCTTCTTCAGTGGCTAGGGATACAATTTTTTGGGTTCAATCTTGAATTATAGGGTTTGATATTCATGTTTAGGGTTCGATCTTGCTTCCTTGTGGTGCAGTTGAGGTGTGTTTGGATATTTTCACTGGTTTTTTGGGATTTCTACACAAAATGTAAGTGATTCTATTCTTAAACATTATTTGATGAATTTATATTACTTTCGTGTGTATTTTTGGATGTTATATGAACTATGTGGTTGTTAAAAAAGGGTCTTTGAAAATACTTGAAATGAATTCGGTTTGAAAATGGATTTTATATATGAAAATGGGTGTATTTATTGTGTAAATCCTCGTTGTGACTCTTGAGGGTGTTTTATAAATTGTTTAATTGATACGAATTGTGTTTTGAAAAGGTTTTAGTGTGTGTTTGATTTTAAAATAATATTTTGGTGTGTAAGGGATGACATATTCTATGTGTTTCAATGTCTGGATTGAATGATGTGAGGATGATGTGTTATGTGTAACATAGTACATATTTGAGTGTAAAGGGAATCCTAGGTTACTAGGTGGGTGGACTAGGACTAGTATTCTAGTGATTCAGAAGTGGATTCAGCCCAGATTCACTTAGTAGGATTGAGGATGACAACACTAACTAAATAATTATAATGATTGAATACCACTATAATTTTGGATGGTTCTTCTCTCTAGTGGATCATTCATGAGAATGATGATGGTTGTGGTTTCTATACTTCTTTTCACTGAGATTCTATGCCTCTAGGGTCCCACTCTTAGCTAGTTCCTATAGGGATTTCCAGTGACTTGGTGCTCTATGGTGATATCCCACTTACCATCGGCATATGTTATTTTTGTGGTTATTCTAAAAGTAAGCATAGTTTTCCTTAAAAATTTCTATAAAATTTGTCCCTGGTACTTCTTTTATAAAACATGCAAATTTATTGATCTTATAATGTTTATAGCATGGAATCTTTTATTGGGTGGCATCCTTTTAGGATTTCCCTCACACCATACTTACACCCTTTGGTGTAAGTATAATTCATTATTTTTGACATAGGTAAGGGAAAGGCTTTTGGAGATGGTGGTTTGGGTTACTAGAGATCTTCCTTGGTGTGGTTTTGTTGGAGGTGTCTTGAGGGAAACTCTCCTCTTTCTATGTGGTGGTTTTTGAGATAATTCTTATCTATGATTTTGTAGTATACTTTTTATTTTTTGTTTAAACATTTTAAACTCAAATCTAAAAATTGTTTATGCCATGTTTTGGTTGTATAATTTCAGTTTTAGTTTGTTTATTTGGTTGGTTGTTTTATTTTTATAAATTTTGGTAAATCGTTCCCTAGTTGCATCATTGATACCCAGGTACTTGTTACCATACCATGGGGATTAGGAATGCCCATTGGGCTATGACACAGACCGGTTCAGGTGTCGATTCAGAGCAATACCTGGCTTGTTTCATGACAGCATGTCAAATGGGAGTTATATACACCTCATAAAATAATATAGGTGCATAACATCAAAAATATGCCTCAATGATATAAAATTGAGATAAAGTCTCTTACCTTGAGTTTGAATTATCACATACAAAATTTATATTATTGAATAATAAAATTATGATAATTATTTAATTTATTTAGATCATTTTATGGTTTATTATCCATTTTATATCACATATTATCATGTTATAACAAATACTTAAATATTTAAGTTCATAATGGATGTTTTGAAGATATTCGATACGTGAGTCCAAAATGAATTTGGTATGATGTCTATAGTCAAAGTTGAAATTATTCTATAATATTAATAAAAATATCAATGACATAATTATCACTTTGATACATAATTATACTTTTAAATTTATCTAGTAGACATTGTAATGAAAATGAACTATGTTACAATCATGAAAATGGTAGGCCTTACAAACGCACGAGTAACGGTTTCATTTTACAATGATCATTACGGAAATAATTTAATTATTTTATTATCTTTAAATAATGATCATAATATCATTAATATAATATTAATCATTAAAATATACTTATATATATTATTCTTGTGAGGTGGTGATGAAAAACGAATCACATCTCTTTGTGGATATGATAATTCACACATACGCATGAAAAATGTTATCATTTTTTAATACATAGCATGGTAAGAATATAAATGATATATTATATTTTAATAATTTTGAATATGTAATTAATATCATTTATAAACATTAATTACATAATTATGAACAATCCTGAGATATGGTGATGGAAAATGAATTATATCAGTTCGTATGGTGGTGGTTCGTCATACACGCGGACAATGAATTCTTTTCTCAATTGATGGAAGAAGATATGGATGTGGATAATTAAATTAGAATAATAACATCTCATTATATTTATGATAAATTATTTATTATTTTATTATAGTCTAAGAATATTTTGAGGAGGAGGAAGAAGAAACAAAATATAAATTCTTGATTAAAAATGATACCTCTTCTTCAAAAAATCTTGTTTTCTTAACACCTTAAGACCCCTAAGGGTGATGTTTTTTTATAAAATAAGGAATGTATAATGAGTGTAGGGATTATATTAAGGGATTTGGTCATGTATTGGATGAAAAAAATGGGTTTTAAGTGTGTTGAAATGATAATAATGGATTCCCCTTTATAAGATAGGGGACGGACAGTTTGAATTTTCAAAATATTAAATTAATATAAATTAATGTTTTCTTAAAAATGGCTCCAAACTGATTTATTTAAAATATAGTATGATTATGGGTTGAAATAAATTTATAAAATTAAAATTATAAAAGTTTTGACAATTTTATTAGTCCAAATATTTTAGTTTTTATCCTTATTTAAACCCTTTAAACTCTTACTATGACAACATTATTTTTTACTTTTTGAGGGTTACTATAGTTACTATAAAATACCAAAAAACACATAAATGGATCATGTAATGAATTTTAAACCTTATATAAAAAAATTTCCTGAATTTTATATTTTTAATAATTTTATATCATTTCATAAAAGATTATTTATTTTCAAATATCATTAATGTCAATTTTGACACTATTAATTACTTTGACTTTTAATAAAATCAATACAATAATATATCTTCAAACAAACTATTTTAATGCATTCCAAATATGTCATGGTCATATGTAAAATTAATTTATTACAATAATTATCTAAAATTATATTTATTTTAATAGTTTTAATATCATTTATTTGATTTTTCTATTAATAAAATAATTACTACATCAGCATTGTGTAAGAATTTTAGGTAATTATTTCATCACTAAAAATTATAAATAAATTACCAAGATATAGATAAATATTTTATCATTAAAATTACTATCTATATTCTACATATACCTTTTATAATCCCATATTAAAAAAGATAAATTTATTAAAAATATGAGTAAGATATCTTTGACTTTACTTTAAATAAGATATTATATATGACAAAATCTCATAAAAGTGGATCCCAAATGTTATAATTATAGTAATTAGATAATTTTGGTATAAAATAACACATACAAATAAATTGGGTCAAGTGATAGGGTCATTTTAGTCTTTAGAATTTTATTTTTAACTTAAATTACCAAATTTACCCTTTTTCGGGGTATGAAAAATTACCAAGGTTACTATTCAAATTGACAAAAAATAAAAGATATATATTTACCAAATTTTTACCTTATGAATCCAAATATGGAATACATTTTTCAAAATTTATTTCACATAATTTATATAATTTAATTTAAAATTTTTCATGCGGATGTGATGAGAATGCTGGTTTTGAAAGTGAAAATGTTCAAAAGTTTGAAATGTTTTATATCCAAATTCAATATGAAAATGATTAAAATTACATAAATTGGATAAATAAATATATAATTTATCCAATTTTACAATAAAACCTATTAAAATTATAATTTAATATTATAAATTATTTAAAATAAAATTCATTTTTCAATTAAAAAGTAATATTTTTAACAATTCATCAAAAAATGAAACATATTAGAAAAAATATGAAAATTAACCATAAGATAATTTTGGAAGTAATTTTTCAAAAATGAAGTTTATTTTTTCAAATAAAACTTATAAAATATTAAAAATTTAGTTTTAAAATAAGTTTTCCATCAAAAGGTGGAAAAAACTACCTTTTGAAAAATACACCTTTTTGTAGAAAATTGGATTTATTTTTATAACATGTCTAGAAAACACATATGAAGATTTTTAAAAATTAGATTAAATATTAAATATATATATATATATATATATCATTAATATAATCCAAAAAAGTGTTATTTTTTAATTTTATTGGTATAAAACACACTTTTACGTATTTAAAAAGTTTTTCATAAAAAGATATCATTTTATTTTCAAAAGGGTTTTATTTTTATTTAAAATTAATTGTTCACCAAAGAATTCATAATACATACATTTGTAAACTATATTTTTAAAATTAAATTAATAATTTTCATACCCACCATTCTAAAAGCTATTTTATAATGTTAACTTTTAAATAATTATATTTAGTTGTTTTTTTAAACTCGATGTGGTTATTATGTACGCTATCAAACATAGCATTTCATTCTTAAAATCTCGAGAAGCTACAACTACCATTTTATTTAAGGAATTTACATAGATAAATTTTGTTTTAAAATTGTTTTAAAAAAAATTGTTATTTAAATTATTATTAATTCAATTTATATCATTTTAATTTAAAAAATTTAAAATTGATATAAAAATTGTTCATGCTTAAGAAAACTTTTCTTTAGTAACCCGCATTTTCATCACGCTTGCTCATTTAATTTTAAATTAAATTATACCAATTATGTTAATTGAATTTTTTAAAAATGATTAAATATTTAAAATTATCATAATTTATATTATTTAATAAGTTCAACTTAAATTTCCATCATAATGAAAATTAAAAATATTAAAATTTTATTATCGCGCTTAAGGTTAAAAAATTGTTTTGCACGTTACATGCTCCTTTGTTAGAATTAATTTTACACACACATCAAAATTTTTATTTTATAATTTATATTTCATATTTATAATTATTGGTTCCAAATTATATGATAAATATCATTTATTTTTATTATTAAATGGTTAATTACGTAGGTAAATAAAAAATAGTTACTGTGGTGAAAACTAAAATGTTAAAAGTAAGTAACCTTATAGAAAAAGGAATAACATATTTAAAACATTTTTCTTTTCTTATGGTGGAGGTTTTTATCAAATTTGAATTCCCTACAATCCATTATTTATAAATTTTGGAGGCACTTTGGTTGATATTTTCTTCCCACTATTGAATAGTTTTGGGTATTTACAAAAATGTCACTCATTATTAATTATAAAAGGGAACCACCTCCCCCCACTTATTCACATATATTAATCCATTTAACTCAACCAAAACATATAAAAATATATCCCAAAAATCCTTATAAATATTATAGATCATATTTTATTCCCAAAATACCCACCCTAAGGTCATTAATAATAGATCCAAAGTGGGTTTTTCTAAGGAAAGGTAATTATCTTCATTATAATATTTCTTTCTTACTTCGTCTCTTACCACCAGAATTCATGTTATAATAATAAAAATATAATAATACCAATACCTACCAAATAATTATATGTTATTTTTTCGATTAAATAACCCATATCCTTCTCTTCTTCCATCTAATGGGAAATGAGATGATTTTGTGTACGGCGGACTACCGCCTCGTGAACCGATGTGATTTGTTTTCCATTACCACCTCTCACAAATGAATATAATGATATATTTAATGTATATATATGATATTTATGAAATAATTATACTTTTATAATTATAATATCAAATAAAACTTTTTACCTTCTAATCCATTGGAAAAATTATAACAACGCTCGTGCATACGTGTGGACTACCGCCTCCATGAAGTGATATGATTCATTTTTCATTTTATTTTAATATTGATAGTAATAAGGATGGATTTGATGAAAATATATGATTTATATGAAATAATAATTATTCTATAAAGGTGAATTATTATTTACCTTTCTTTCATTCCATCCATCAAAAAATAAAAACCTTTTTCATGTGTACGTACGGCCAATCGTCTCCATGAACTGTATAACCCATTTTTATACCTCTAAATTGTATTGAATATTATAAATAAAAATATAATTAATATATATGATAATAATAAAAAATTATCAATATTTATATGATATAACCATGATATAGGTATAAGGAATGAAACTACCAATACAAAATATATATGAAAATGGAAGCATTTATTATCCAAAAGAGTGATTTTAATGAATAATTATTAATAAACTTATGATAAAATATTATAAGTAAATAATATATGGTATGATATATATGATTATGAATATTAAAATATATGTATAATAAATCAATATTTATTATATAATAGGTTTAAACATGTACAAATGAATTCATTTCTAAAGTAAGGGTTTCTCATCTCACTTTTATTTCTCTGAGACATATGTCATAATCACCACTTATTTATTTTTCATTGTGTATATACTACCCATGAATTTCTTTAATTTTTTATCATGAAAATTATGGGATATAAATATCCATATAATGATATTTAATTCATAGGTCATATGATTCAAATATTATAAAAGTGGTAAGGTTTTATTTCACAATCTCATCATTATACAGAATTATTTATATTAAAGCCTCTACTAGAGGAATTATGTGATGTTTATATATTTAAACCAATATTTTTTATTATCATATGTTAATTTTTTAAAATTATAAGTTTTACCTTCATTTTCCACTTTTATTTACTCAATATATCCATAAAAATGTTTTTAAGAAAAATAGACTTCATTTCCTCTTTAGTCAGGAATATTTTTCTTCTGTGTTGATGTTTTATAAAAGTGTTTTCAAGAATGTTTTTAATATTTATATATTATTTTATAAATTCATTTTTACCCATGATATAATTTTTAATAAAACTAATAGGAATAATCCTATCATTTTTATGAATTAGGTACTTATTTAATTTTTAAAAAAGTGTGAAAGGAATTTTTTCTTTTAACTTATTTGGAATGAACCTTATTTCCCACCATCATAATGGCTCAATGATTTGAAAATTAATTTATAATTCTCCATGATCATTTTTAAATAAATTTTTTTTTCTTAATATTTCTAAAATTATATGTTTTTAAAATTTAATTTCATATCTAAAAGTTTATTTTACTCAAGAATGTGTTCAATAAAATTTTTATGGTATTTATATTCACAAAAAACAACCCTTATATTACGTATGCTCCATAGGGGATATGTTGTAATGATAATATCCGTATTATTTGTCCATATGGTTTATGATCATTTTGACTTGGGATATACAATTTTGATACCATTATCCATATTATTGTGGATTGTTTGTGATTATGTTTGTTGATTAAGAAAATTATTAACATTTTGTATGTTAGTTTTTTTCATAATAATGTTTACATTGATTATGTTTCACCCCTTTCATATGATTAATACATTGGACTTATTAAGTGATGGTTGGGGCCTGTTATTTCCCCTCGATGCATCAGTAGGTCTCATGAGACAAACTAGCTTGGGAATTTGACCAATTCCTTACCCATTTATATAAGCTTTATTGGAAAGAGGCCTTGAAGTTATGTTTATGATGTCAGTAGTTATGAATTATATCATTATGAGATTAGATATTGATGTCCATGTGATTATTTTATTGGTTATGATATCCATGGATAAGTTTTAAGTTTATTTGATTATTTATATGGAGTTATTTTATCATCATTTATTCTTGTCATATTATTCTTCATGCTCAATTTATTGATTAAATGGAATTTATTTTCAGATATTTACCTATACATATATATTATTCCTCATTTATTCATAATATTATCCATTGTACACATATCCATATTAATCATCTGAGCTTACCCCTTTATTATTTTTCTTTTCCATGGGATGGAAAGAAGTGGTTTATGATTGATATGCATGAATATGATAAAGGTAATATGGGTGTTCTCAAAGGAATTATGGTGTTTTATTTTAAGTTTCCAAATGTGACAAGATTTTCATGTATGTATCTAGTTTTACAAGATTGATGAATATTAGACCCTTTGGGATGAGATCAATTTTATCTAGCACTAATATAATAAAGTAACTACGTACTATAGGATACTATGGTTGGGGTATTTATAGTTGGTATCAAATAAAGTTTAGTAGAAACCTTGGGAACTAGATTTAGGAAAACTATATTAGGTAATGAATCCCTATGATTGACTTTGATAAGAACTGTAACATCCCAGGTAAATAAAGAATAAAGAATTTTCATATTTATTAATATTTACGAATTAAATATTAATTTTATTTTAAAGGGGTTGCTATGTTCGATAGCGTACCCGATACGCAACGATGAGTTTCTTTGAAACTTACGTAGCACACTAGTAATAAAATAATATTATTTTAAATGTTAGTTAACAAGTAGCCGTTGTACTGGCGGGATTGGATAGAAATAACTAAAATATGATTATATATGTTTTTAAATGTTTATACATTTACCCAATAAAAGATAAAGGCTTAAAATACGGAAAGAGTTCAATTTTACGGGCATATATACTCTAATTTTCACTAAAGGTTCACTTATCACCTTTTAATGGTGAACCGTCATTAAATATAGTTTTGACCACTCTTATACTTTATTTTGGACCAAATATAACTCTTATTTAGAATCGGGACATCAAAATTTACTTTGTGTAAATTTTTGGTACCTTTCTGATAAAGTTCTTTTTTTTATAAATAGTGTAAAATGTTGTATTTTAATTCAAAACCTCTTTTTAATCTAAATTATTTATATGATTATATTATTATTTTAATTGGTTTTAAAGTGAAATTAGAAAATATTTTTACCAGTTAATCCAATGGTGGTCATTGGAATCAATTTCACTTTGAAATTGGACTTAAATTGGTGTCAATCTTTTGATACTTATTGTTTCACAAAAACACGCTATTTGTCATGATAGCGGGAATTAATTATTAAATTAATTAATTTGACTTATATGTTTTGAATTTTGTAAAATGGACTTCATTTTTGAATTCGGAATATCAAATATAGCTTAGGGTGAATTTTTGGTAATTTTCTGAAAAACTTCAATTTTTGATGAATAGTGAAACCACTAAGTGGTAATCAAGCAAACTGATTTTTCAGTTAAATGAAAGTTTACCACTAATGTGTATTGAATTTTGAAAATCCGACATACATGGTTGTCATTAAGAATTAAAATGTGGTTCAATGAGATTAAAATAATTTTTTAGTGAATAGTAACTTTTTTTCATTAATCGCGATTAGAGGTAATTAGTGTAGTTTAAGGTAAAAATGGTATTATAAGAATGTGAAAACACCATGACACTTGTCCTACACCTATTGGGTGAGTCATGGCCGACCAAGACAAGCCATGGGCCAACTTGGGGACCCCATGGAGCCACTTTAGTTGGAAAATGACATTAATATATTTTTATTTAATGTTAAAGTGAAAATGACACTAACATAAATTGTTTTACAAAAATAATTTTTGAGTGGGGTTATACAAGTCCATATTTTGATTATAAATATTAATTGGAAAGCTAAAAAGATTTCCTACATCATAGTAGTTTTTTTATAATTTTTATACATTAAATAAATTAAATTATTTATGACATAATAATGATGCAGCGATGACATCATTATTTGACAATTTAAATAAAATGGAAAGATAATGAAAAATCTAAAACTTACACATGGCCAAAACCAATTGGATGAGTGGATTTCGAACCCTTATCACCTTATCCACGAATTATATCAATGTGGGACCTTTTAAAACCGAAACACATTTTCAAATAAAGTAATATTTCTTTACTTTCCAAAAGTGCCCCTCCTCTCCTCTTATAAAAGGCCCCCACCTCTACCCCATTTCACACACTTCTCAAGCCTTTGGCTCGGCCAACCCATGCCCAATTACTCTCTCCACATCTTTCTCCTCATCCTAGAGGATTACCATTGGGCAGAATCCTTTCAAAGGAAGCCTTTAGGCTCAAATCAAAAGGGAGTTACACTTTTAAGGTAATTCATTCTCTCTTGTTCATTTGTTTTATTTTGCTTCTCCAACCCTCTAAACTCTTTTTATTTACTTCTTTTGTAACAACACCAGTATATTAAATATACTAGGATTTTGTTATAATATTTATTTGAGCTACACTCTCACACAACTACATCAAATGGTTAAAGAACATACGGTTTTCGTGGATGGCGAAATTCTGCCTCCCGAAACGATGATTGTTCAATACTCATTTAACACCTTCAAGGGTGGCCATTATGATGTCACTATTTTTATATATGATATATAATATGTTTAGGTTTTCTTTAAGCTTCTGTATTTTTCATTTTTGGCATACCTTTATGGTTTCCATTATGGGTAAACACGATATCTTCATTTAAGGAAGTGCGGACTACCGCCCCCTAAAAGTGATGTGATTCGTTAATGCCATATGTGGGACGTGTAAAGGATGGATTTAAAGTTATTATATGTGATGTTATACTGGAATTATAATATACCTCTATATCATTATTATTTCTTTCCATTAAATTATGAGATAGAAATGAAAGTAGCGTTCATGCGTACGTACGGCTTACCGTCTCCATGAACGGTGCATTTCATTTCTTATCCCCAAATGTAATGTACTATTAAAATTACATGTATATAATGTATATATATAATTAATGATATATCTAAATGATGAATATAATTCTGGAATTAAAATATACATACCTCTCATTTAGTTTTAATTCCATTAATATGACAAAGAAATGAAAGTAGCGTTCATGCGTACGTACGGCTTACCGTCTCCATGAACGGTGCATTTGATTTCTTACTTCTAAATGATTATGTAATATTATAAATACATGTCTATGATGGATATATATGATACATATTATATCCAAATCTGGAATTTCATTCTGGATATAAAGAACTTTTGACCACACGAACAACATGTAATTGTAAGAAGTCAACTTTCGACTTAAGAACCAAATATTGACAAAACAAACATTATTAACTTAAATGGTTACATAATGTTTATAACATGGCAATAAGTTATATAAAAAGAATAATGAACTTTAAAAAGGTTCTTAATCAAGTATAAATTAACTCAAGTTTATTATTCAGGACGTTAAAGAACGATCGAGTCAAGTCGGACCCAAGGTAAGGGACTTCGTCTCAATCTCCTTTCATTGAGGCATATTTCCTTTTATACACAACTTTCTTTTATAAGGTGTATAAACCCTTTGACTTTTACTTTTATAGAAAAGGAATCTTTTTCTACGAAGCATTTTACTAAACGACAAAAAGGAATTATTTTTAACGTACGCGGTGACAACGACCTTTTCCGCCGCCGCGAGTATTATTTGGTCTTTGGCTTCCTCAACAAGCCGTAATGTTTTTAGAATAAAATAAATACCATATACTCTTTTATGAATTTTGGTATTGAAAATGCTTTTGAAAAAGGATTCTATTATGTCAATATATTTATGATATATTGTGATTGAAATGTGGAAATGTTATCATTCCTTTATATTGGTTTTATGTTTTATGATTTTATATTGGTACTTGGACATTTTAACGGGTGGTTACGTTATAAACCATATGACGGGTGGTGCTGTGAATACCAGGACGGGTGGTTACGTTATAACCTCCAATGCATTGGGTATGGAAGTCGGCCGTATGGCTATTCCATTAAGTATGTATGGAAATTGGCCGTATGTCTATTCCATTAAGTGATATGTGTGGAAGTCAACCGTATGGTTATTCCACTTAAGTATGTTTATGTCCCAAGTTACCTTTATATATTCTATGTGTTCTTTATATGGGTTTTATGGTAATCCTTTGGTTACAAAAAGGTAAGTAATGATACTTTATTCAGTGAAGATTGTTTTTTACTACTTCATGAAGGTGAAGGTATTACTTTGATATAGTATACATGGTTTACTTGATGTTTGAAAAACTAACAGTTTTCATTCTTTTTGTATCCCTTACTGAGCTTTTTATGCTCACCCCAAGTTTTTTCAAAATGTTTTTCACAGGACTAAAAGTGGAATAAGGTCAAGGATGGGATCAATGGAATTTCATGCTATCTAAAACATGGAATCTAGACATCTTTCTTTTTAAGAGTTTTTATTTTATGGAGACTTAGTAGAAGTGTCTACTTTGTAATCTTTTAAGATGTAATAGTTATGTTCTAATTCTCTAAAACTCTAAACCTGAAAAGATCCTCAATGTGAATTATTCATTTAATTCAATATTAAGTAAGGTTTAAGGCTGGGGCCTTATAGTTGGTATCAGAGGTCGGTTTAGACAACTTTAGGAGTTAGAAAAGTGTTAAATTATAATATGATTGAAATGATATAGCATTTACAGATTACCATGTTGCTTCGCCTAAGATATTTCTGTGTTCAGAATGGTTTTCCGCAGAGGAAACAAAGAAGCTATGTTGGGACGACATCAGGAGGAAGATAACCTTCCAAATCAGCAACCTGAGATGGTTGGAATTGGAACTGAACAGTTTGTTGCAGTGATGGCACAGTTGACTCAGGATATAAATGGTGGTGGTATCCATGCACAAGATCAGCCAGATCAACCGCAGAGGAACATGTCAGTGGTGGAACATTTCATGAGGCAACATCCCCCATCATTCAGAGGATCATCTGACCCTATGCAAGCTGAAGGGTGGATTAAATCACTGGAGAAGATTTTTGATGTCATGGGGTGTTCGGAACATCAAAAGGTTAGTCTTGTTGTTTACCGTTTTGAAGGTGAAGCTGATCAGTGGTGGTCGATGGTGAAAAATATAAGGGATAGTGATGAGATTGAGGATCTTCACTGGGATGAATTCAAAGGTATGTTTCTTGAGAAATATTTTCCTAAGGCTATTCGACTTAGGATGGAAAAGAAATTCTTGGAATTGAGGCAAGAGGAAGACTCAGTGGCTGCTATGAAGAAAGGTTCACTCGATTGGCAAGGTATGCTCCAAACTTCATACGAGATCTTGATAGTAAAATAAACCGTTTTTACTCAGGGTTAAAGCCAAAGTATCGAAGGGCTTTAGCTTCTCGTGAGTTCAAAAGTTATGAAAAACTTGTTCGATGTGCGGAGAAGGTGGAAATGGAGTTTGCCGATGATCAGGTGTTCTATGACAAACAACAGAATAAGAGGTCTAGTTGGCAGGCAAAGGGGAAGAATTCAACAAAGAAGCAAGGAGGTAAGAAAACCAAATATCCATCCTGTGAGAAGTGTGGTAAAATACATCCTGGAGAATTTTTATCCAAGTCTGGTAAGTGCTTTCGGTGTGGTAAGTCTGGTCATATTGCTCGTAACTGTAAGGAAGATGATCAAGCAGGCAATGAAAATCCAACGGTAAGATGTTTTAAGTGTAATGAAATGGGTCATTATGAAAACGAGTGTCCAACGAAGAACTCAACTGGGGGAATGCAGTCAGACTACAAGCAGAAAGGGGTGGTGAAATCCTTTGCAACAACTTCAGCAGATGTTGGGCCATCGAATGAGGTGGTATCAGCTCCAGGGAGCTCAGTTTTTTTCAAAGATTGACCTGAGATCGGGGTACCATCAGTTGAAAGTAAAAGAAGCAGACGTTCCGAAGACTGTGTTCCGTACTATATATGGCCATTATGAATTTGTAGTTATGCCTTTTGGGTTAACCAATGCACCTGCTGTATTCATGGACCTTATGAATAAAATTTTCCATGAGTTCGTGGATAAGTTTGGGTTTGTGTTTTGAGGTTTGGGAAGAGGTTATGTGCGCCTTGTGATTCACAGTTGAAGAATGAGTTGTTATGTGAGGCTCATAGTTCAACGTTTTCAGTTCATCCGGGCAGTACTAAGATGTATAGAGATCTGCGGGAGTATTACTGGTGGGATGGAATGAAAAGAGACATTGCTGATTTTACTGTGAAGTGTTTGACATGTCAACAGGTTAAAGCAGAGCGGCAGTTACCGAAAGGGATGCTTCAGCCTTTACCAATGCCAGAGTGGAAATGGGAGAATATATCCATGGACTTTGTTTTTGGATTACTGAAGACATCTCGAGGTAATATTGCAATCTGGATTATTGTTGATTGCTTGACCAAATCTACTCATTTCCTTGCTATACGAGATACTTTATCTCTTGATCAACTTTCCCATTTGTATCTTAAAGAGATAGTCAGGTTACATGGAGTTCCTCTCTCCATTGTATCGGATCGTGATCCCAGGTTTACTTCTAACTTTTGGAAAGGCCTTCAGAAGTCGTTGGGTACTGAATTAAATTTTAGTACATCTTTTCATCCTCAATCAGATGGGCAGTCAGAACAAACAATCCAGACATTGGAGGATATGCTACGAGCTTGTTCTATGGATTATCAGGGAAGTTGGGACCAACATATTTCTTTGGTTGAGTTTTCTTATAATAACAGTTTTCATTCCAGTATACAGATGGCACCATTTGAGGTATTATATGGGAAGCGGTGTCGAACTCCAGCATTTTGGAATGAAGTGGGTGAAAGGAAGCTGATGGGACCAAAATTGGTAGAAGAGATGGTAGAAAAAGATCAGTTGATTCAGAATCACATGAGAACAGCTCAGAGAAGGCAGAAGAGTTATGCGGATAACCGGAGGAAGGATCTATCTTTTGAGGTAGGTGATCATGTTTTTCTCAAGGTTTCTCATTGGAAAAGTGTGATGAGATTTTGTAAGAAATGAAAGTTGAGTCCATGGTTGGTTGGACCATACGAAATTCTGGAAAGAGATGGATCAGTTGCATACCGAGTGGCTTTACCTCCGAGTTTATCTCAGGTACACAATGTTTTTCATGTTTCAATCTTGAGAAAGTATATGCCAGATCCATCTCATGTTTTGAGTCTAGAGGTAGTTTAGCTGGAAGAGAACCTATCTTATGAGGAACAACCAGTCCAGATTCTTGACCAGAGGGAGAAAGTGTTACGAAATAAGGTGATTCATCAGGTAAAGGTTTTGTGGAAAAACCATGTGATTTAAGAGGCAACGTGGGAATCTGAAAATGCTATGAGGGATAAATACCCCCACTTATTTTGATAAGTGAATAAAATTGCGAGGACGCAATTCCCAAAAGGGGGGGAAGGATGTAACATCCCAGGTAAATAAAGAATAAAGAATTTTCATATTTATTAATATTTACGAATTAAATATTAATTTTATTTTAAAGGGGTTGCTATGTTCGATAGCGTACCCGATACGCAACGATGAGTTTCTTTGAAACTTACGTAGCACACTAGTAATAAAATAATATTATTTTAAATGTTAGTTAAAAAGTAGCCGTTGTACTGGCGGGAATGGATAGAAATAACTAAAATATGATTATATATGTTTTTAAATGTTTATACAATTACCCAATAAAAGATAAAGGCTTAAAATACGGAAAGAGTTCAATTTTACGGGCATATATACTCTAATTTTCACTAAAGGTTCACTTATCACCATTTAATGGTGAACCGTCATTAAATATAGTTTTGATCACTCTTATACTTTATTTTGGACCAAATATAACTCTTCTTTAGAATCGGGACATCAAAATTTACTTTGTGTAAATTTTTGGTACCTTTCTGATAAAGTTCTTTTTTTATGAATAGTGTAAAATGTTGTATTTTAATTCAAAACCTCTTTTTAATCTAAATTATTTATATGATTATATTATTATTTTAATTGGTTTTAAAGTGAAATTAGAAAATATTTTTACCAGTTAATCCAATGGTGGTCATTGGAATCAATTTCACTTTGAAATTGGACTTAAACTGGTGTCAATCTTTTGATACTTATTGTTTCACAAAAACACGCTATTTGTCATGATAGCGGGAATTAATTATTAAATTAATTAATTTGACTTATATGTTTTTAATTTTGTAAAATGGACTTCATTTTTGAATTCGGAATATCAAATATAGCTTAGGGTGAATTTTTGGTAATTTTCTGAAAAACTTCAATTTTTGATGAATAGTGAAACCACTAAGTGGTAATCAAGCAAACTGATTTTTCAGTTAAATGAAAGTTTACCACTAATGTGTATTGAATTTTGAAAATCCGACATACATGGTTGTCATTAAGAAGTAAAATGTGGTTCAATGAGATTAAAATAATTTTTTGGTGAATAGTAACTTTTTTTCATTAATCGCGATTAGAGGTAATTAGTGTAGTTTAAGGTAAAAATGGTATTATAAGAATGTGAAAACACCATGACACTTGTCCTACACCTATTGGGTGAGTCATGGCCGACCAAGACAAGCCATGGGCCAACTTGGGGACCCCATGGAGCCACTTTAGTTGGAAAATGACATTAATATATTTTTATTTAATGTTAAAGTGAAAATGACACTAACATAAATTGTTTTACAAAAATAATTTTTGAGTGGGGTTATACAAGTCCAAATTTTGATTATAAATATTCATTGGAAATTTAAAAAGATTTCCTACATCATAGTAGTTTTTTTATAATTTTTAGACATTAAATAAATTAAATTATTTATGACATAATAATGATGCAGCGATGACATCATTATTTGACAATTTAAATAAAATGGAAAGATAATGAAAAATATAAAACTTACACATGGCCAAAACCAATTGGATGAGTGGATTTCGAACCCTTATCACCTTATCCACGAATTATATCAATGTGGGACCTTTTAAAACCGAAACACATTTTCAAATAAAGTAATATTTCTTTACTTTCCAAAAGTGCCCCTCCTCTCCTCTTATAAAAGGCCCCCACCTCTACCCCATTTCACACACTTCTCAAGCCTTTGGCTCATCCAACCCCTGCCCAATTACTCTCTCCACATCCCTCTACTCATCCTAGAGGATTACCATTGGGCATAATCCTTTCAAAGGAAGCCTTTAGGCTCAAATCAAAAGGGAGTTACACTTTTAAGGTAATTCATTCTCTCTTGTTCATTTGTTTTATTTTGCTTCTCCAAACCTCTAAACTCTTTTTATTTACTTATTTTGTAACAACACCAGTATCTTCAATATACTAGGATGTTGTTATAATATTTATTTTAGCTATACTCTCACACAACTACATCAAATTGTTAAAGAACATACGGTTTCCGTGGATGGCGAAATTCTGCCTCCCGAAACGATGATTGTTCAATACTCATTTAACACCTTCAAGGGTGGCCATTATGATGTCACTATTTTTATATATGATATATAATATGTTTATGTTTTCTTTAAGCTTCTGTATTTTTCATTTTTGGCATACCTTTATGGTTTCCATTATGGGTAAACACGATATCTTCATTTAAGGAAGTGCGGACTACCGCCCCCTAAAAGTGATGTGATTCGTTAATGCCATATGTGGGACGTGTAAATTATGGATTTAAAGTTATTATATATGATGTTATACTGGAATTATAATATACCTATATATCATTATTATTTCTTTCCATTAAAGTATGAGATAGAAATGAAAGTAGCGTTCATGCGTACGTACGGCTTACCGTCTCCATGAACGGTGCATTTCATTTCTTATCCCCAAATGTAATGTACTATTAAATTTACATGTATATAATGTATATATATAATTAATGATATATCTAAATGATGAATATAATTCTGGAATTAAAATATACATACCTCTCATTTAGTTTTAATTCCATTAATATGACAAAGAAATGAAAGTAGCGTTCATGCGTACGTACGGCTTACCATCTCCATGAACGGTGCATTTCATTTATTACCTCTAAATGATTATGTAATATTATAAATACATGTATATCATGGATATATATGATACATATTATATCCAAATCGGGAATTTCATTCTGGATATAAAGAACTTTTGACCACACGAACAACATGTAATTGTAAGAAGTCAACTTTTGACTTAAGAACCAAATATTGACAAAACAAACATTATTAACTTAAATGGTTACATAATGTTTATAACATGGCAATAAGTGATATAAAAAGAATAATGAACTTTAAAAAGGTTCTTAATCAAGTATAAATTAACTCAAGTTTATTATTCAGGACGTTAAAGAACGATCGAGTCAAGTCGGACCCAAGGTAAGGGACTTCGTCTCAATCTCCTTTCATTGAGGCATATTTAGTTTTATACACAACTTTCTTTTATACGGTGTATAAACCCTTTGACTTTTACTTTTATACAAAAGGAATCTTTTTCTACGAAGCGTTTTACTAAATGAAAAAAAGGAATGTTTTTTAACGTACGCGGAGACAACGACCTTTTCCGCCACCGCGAGTATTATTTGGTCTTTGGCTTCCTCAACAAGCCGTAATGTTTTTAGAATAAAATAAATACCATATACTCTTTTATGAATTTTGGTATTGAAAATGGTTTTGAAAAAGGATTCTTTTATGTCAATATATTTATGATATATTGTGATTGAAATGTGGAAATGTTATCATTCCTTTATATTGGTTTTATGTTTTATGATTTTATATTGGTACTTGGACATTTTAACGGGTGGTTACGTTATAAACCATATGACGGGTGGTGTCGTGAATACCAGGATGGGTGGTTACGTTATAACCTCCAATGCATTGGGTATGGAAGTCGGCCGTATGGATATTCCATTAAGTATGTATGGAAATTGGCCGTATGGCTATTCCATTAACTGATATGTGTGGAAGTCAACCGTATGGTTATTCCACTTAAGTATGTTTATGTCCCAAGTTACCTTTATATATTCTATGTGTTCTTTATATGGGTTTTATGGTAATCCTTTGGTTACAAAAAGGTAAGTAATGATACTTTATTCAGTGAAGATTTTTTTTTACTACTTCATGAAGGTGAAGGTATTACTTTGATATAGTATACATGGTTTACTTGATGTTTGAAAAACTAACAGTTTTCATTCTTTTTGTATCCCTTACTGAGCTTTTTATGCTCACCCCAAGTTTTTTCGAAATGTTTTTCACAGGACTTAAAGTGGAATAAGGTCAAGGATGGGATCAAGGGAATTTCATGCTATCTAAAACATGGAATCTAGACATCTTTCTTTTTAAGAGTTTTTATTTTATGGAGACTTAGTAGAAGTGTCTACTTTGTAATCTTTTAAGATGTAATGGTTATGTTCTAATTCTCTAAAACTCTAAACCTGAAAAGATCCTCAATGTGAATTATTCATTTAATTCAATATTAAGTAAGGTTTAAGGCTGGGGCCTTATAAGAACTCTAAGTATTGGATAACATCTAAAATTGTTGTTAAGGTGTAGATTATTTTGTTTCCTAGTATTACATCCCTTTTTAGATACTAAAAGTGGATGTAGTCCTAGAATAGTTGTACCTAGGGGTAATAAATCTAAAAAGGGTGTATTGTGATTTGACTCAATCGTCACATAGTGCATGATAACATGCCTGTGACACACCCAGTTTGACACTCCCAGGGGATATTCTTTAGTTAATATTCATATTCTTTAAAAAATATTATGATTTATTTGAAAATATTTTTATGAATTAAGAATATTACCAAAGATACCAACTTTATGATTTTGAGAACAGTTATATAAAAATTTTCAATTCATCTTAAGATTTTTAGTAGTTTTGGAATTATAAATTATGTTTCCTAATTTTATGATAAAATCTTGCATATGTCATTATTTATAAATATCACCTATATGAAGGAATTTTAATGGTACTAATGCACATAATCCATGTAGTTATTTCCCTCCTGGGAAATATAATGAAGCTAGATATTAGGCTCTGGCTAGAGCTAAACAAGTTATAACTACATTTGGGAAGATGACTTAGGTTATGACCAATAACCATTCTCATATAGAGAATAATATTGATATAAAATTCAGTGCAATAATATTATATCATTTCATGCATCAGAAACCTCTGTCATTTAATGGGACTATGAATATATTTGTAGATAGTAAATGGATAAGTTCTTTAGAGAAGATATTTCTCATTTTGGGATGTAATGAAAGTGAGAAGGTTTTCATGGTAGTTTATCATGTCTCAATAGATTTGGATAAATGGTGGTTGTTGATTTAAAACACTAGATATGAGGAGGAAATAGTGATCATGTAATAGAAGGGTTTATAGGAACTTTTCTAAGAAAAATATAATCCACGTGAACAATCAGTGGATATGGGGAGAAAATTCTTGAGTCTAAGAACAAAGTAAGGGGATAATATTTCTAATTATAAATCCAACTTTTTCAAGATTCGAAAGGCATACTATGAAAAAAATATGTATTTAATATAGTAAGAATGACCATTTATTTAATGGTCTTAAGACAATCCTTGGAAGGGAACTAGTCTCCCAAATATTCTCATCATATGAGGATATAATATAATTTGGTATCAATATAGAGAAATAATTCCACAATTCTAATGGATTTGAAGGAAAAAATATAATAATATGGTGGTTGAGCACTCTAGAAAAGAAAATAAAGCAAAATTGGAGAAGCAAAGGGTAGAATTTACAACTTTTAATAAATGTGGAAAGAAATTACATGGAATATGATTATTGGGAATGGGTGTTTTCTAAAAGTTTGGATAGAAAGTCCACTAGGATTGTGATTGAAAGGGAAAGAAAGAAGTTTTAAGTGTTCAATTCTTCAACTATAAGGATTTGGGGCACTATTAAAATGATTATCCCTTTTATCAATGTATTTTTCCACAGAAAATTCTAGGGGAGAAAGGCCAGTATTATGCAATAAAAAAACTAATTTTTTAGTTTTTAAATATATAGGGTCAAGTAATATAATAATATTTTCAAATTTATCTAATTATTTATTTAATTTTGTATCTTTCCACTCTTTTATATCATCAAAGTTTTATAGGAAAATTATATATTTACATAGAACATTAAGAAGGGAGTTATCAATCAAGACTCTTAGAGGAAGACTCACCATAACAAGGATGTGTCATTCGATTCCCATTATTAATCATAAACATTCCCTATTTTATGGATTTATTATTATGTTTATGGTTGATTTTGATATAATCCTTGGTATGGGTTGGATTTCAAAATATGTTTCAAATATTTATTACAAAGATAAGAAAATTATGATTTGTGATGAATATGTGCAATTCATTATCATTAGATGGGATACTTCATCATCCGAGTCATGTCTAGATCCACCCCCAATACCTCTTCTAAATTAGAACCCTGGTGAAGAAAAGAATAAATAATATACAAATGGATAATTTAATTTTTAGATTGAGGATGTACCTATTATACAAGAATAAATTTTTGTATTTACTATGGAATTACCTAGACATACACCAGAGCATGAAGTTGAGTTTTCCATTATTTTAATCCCAAATGAAAGACTAATATTAAATAATACCTATATAATTTACACCATGGAAGTGGTGAAATTGAAGAAACAACTATAGGAGTTGTGTAACAAGTAAATTATACCACCTAGTGTGTCACCTTGTGGAGCCCCTATTCTTTTCCTTAAGAAGAAATATGGATCTATGAGGATGTGCATTGATTATATGTAAATCAATTATATTAAAATAAAGAATAATTATCCTCTACCACACATTGATTACATATTCGATAAACTTCGTGGAGCTCAATATTTTTCAAATTTTGAACTTTTTTGGGGTAACATCAATTATGAGTAAATAAGGAATATATTTTGAAGATAGAATTTCCTATGAGGTATGGAAATTATGAGTTTATAGTAATTTCATTTGCATTGACTAATGAACCCTATTTTTTATGGATCTAATGAATAGAGTATTAAAGGAATTTTTTAATGATTTTTTTGGATATTTATTAATGATATCTTATTGTAATATAAGAGATATTAGGACCATGATAATATCTTAAGAATACTTATTGATAATATTATATGAAAAGAGTTTTATTGAAAATTTATCAAGTGTAAATTTTAGCTTAAGAAACTTTCTTTTCTTGAAGAGGATATTAGTGAATTGTCCAATTTTTAATCTACCATTAAGAAATAATAGACTTGTGATATATTTTGATCCATCAAAGAAGGTATATGGTTGTGTCCTTATGAATAATGATAAATTTATTACCTATGAATCAATTAAATTAATGATTTGTGAACAAAATATCCAACCCATGATCTTGAGTTAGCAGTTGTAATTTTAACTTTGAATATGTAGATACATTATATTTATGGTCAATGATGTGAGATATGCAATAATCATAAGAGATCAGAATATATCTTTTCATAGAAAGAGATCAATATGAGGCAAAGGTGATGGCTTGAGCTACTCTATGATTATGATTTATAAATACACTATCACCTAGGGAAGGAAAATAAGTTAGCATATACATTGAGTAGGAAAGATCTTGTAGTTATTACCAAACTAAGGATAAACATATATCTTATATTAAATGGTATATTAAATATGTATATTGGAATTATTATCGAAGGGGAAACATCACTTATTTTTCAAATTATTCTATACCATTATTATTGTAAAGGATAAAAAGTTATCAACATGTGGATAATAATTTTCAAAAGAAAATTAAATTTATAAATGATGATAAATTAGTTTATTTTATTTGTGTTGGTGATGTTATAAAATTTGGAAAAAGTATATGTGTTCTATCTCTTCCTAATCTAAATATAGAATTTTTAGATGATGATCATATCTCAAATTTCTCTATACAACCTAGTATCACCAAGATGTATAAATATTTGAAAGAACATTTTTTGGTGAGATAAGATGAAGTAAAAATTGTTGATTATATTTCAAGATGTTTTTTTTCAATAGGTGGAGGTTTAGAGAAGGAATCAGAGAGAATTTATGTAGCATGTACCTATTCTTATGTTTAAATAGGATGGTATTACTTCGGACTTTTTCACTAGATTACCAAATACTCCTAGAAAAAATGATGCAATGTGGGTTATTATTGATCAACTCATAAAATCTACACATTTCCTAACTATAAGAGATGTTTTACCTCTTGATCACCTCGTACAACTCTATATTAATGAATTTTTAAGACTTCATGGAAAACCCTTTTCTATTGTGTCTTATCGTGACTCATGATTTACATCTAAATTATAGAAAACTTATTATGTATCTTAATACTTAGATTCATTTTAGCAGTTCTTATCACTCTAAAATTGATGCATAGTTCAAAAGAACTATTCAAACATTATAAGAAATTTTTAGGTTGTGACTTATTGACATTAAAGGTATATGGGATCTGTATTTACCTTTGGTTTAGTTCTCCTATAAAAATAGCTTACATCCGAGCATTCAAATGGCATCGTATGAAGCATTATATGGAAAGAGATGTTGTACTCCAACTTTTTTGGATGAAGTTGATGAAAGGAATATTGTAGGCCTACAACCTAGGTAGGATATAATTGAAAAGTTAAATACGATTCAAATCCATATCAAAGTAGCTCAAAGTAGGAAAAAGATCTATGCTGATAACTAGAGGAAAGATTTGGAATTTCAAGTGGGAGATCATGTTTACTTGAAAGTATCTATATAGAAGGGTGTTATAAGGTTTGGTAATGAGGGGAAAATATGACCCAAGTACATTGGACCTTTTTTAATACTATAAATAATTGGATCCATATCTTAATATTTCGAAATGCCACCGACTCACTTTAAAGTGCATGAAGTGTTCCATATATCATTGTTAAGGAAGTACATGCTAGACATAATGAATGATCTCAACACTAAAGAAATGGAGTTGGAACCTAATATATCTAACTATTAATATACAATCTAGATTTTGGACACTATAGAACAGGTGTTGAGGAATCAGGTGACTCGGTTAGTAAACAAACATTGGATAAATAATAAGATACAAGTGTCGATGTGGGAACCTAAAGAAATTATGATGAAGAACTACCCAAATATGTTCATGAGGTGACATTATATAAATTAAAAGGAATTAATTTTTTTAATGAGGAATTAATTTATAACCATGATAACTTATGATATATTTCTTTTTAAATAATTTTAATCCCTTCAATAGCTTGCAACACACATGACCCTGAGTCTAAATAAACCATAATATAGTATATCGTTATAACCTATCCAGTAAATTTGTAGGTATGAATAATAATAACTAAATTATTAAAATTATATGGTTTACACATGTATAAAATAAATTTATTGGTTATAAATTGATTATAAATGAAAATAAAAATCATTTTAAAGTAAAAGATATGTTTTTTCTAAACAACTATTTTTAACCGATCAATGTTTTTCTATCTTAAAAAATTAAATTAATCACTATTAAGGAATGATTTTAACTAAATTTAGATATTATATATTCAGTGAAATGTTTTATCATTCATTTAATATTTTTTATAAGCATGGTAAATGAATAAATCCAATTTTATGCTTAAATTTTGAATTTTTCTAAAGAAAAGTTTCATCAAATTTTCCACACATATTTTAAAATTAATTTTTTACACTTATGGAAAATTTATTTGAAAAAATAAACTTAATTTAATAAATTTTAATTTCAAAATTATCTTATAGGTAATTTTTGATAATTTTTTGAAAATATTAATTTTTTGATGAATAGTTAAAAATACTAATATTTATTGAAAACTGTCTTCTGTTTAAATCGTTTAAAATTTAAAATTGTTATAAAAGTAAAATTAGTTAAATTATATTATTATTAGTTTAATTTATATCATTTTAATTAATTATATGTTTAAATATTATATAAAAACATTTTATACTTAAGAAAACTTTTCTTTGGAAAACTACATTTTCGTCGCGTTGGTGGGTTTAATTTTAAATTAAATTCTACCAATTACATAAATTAAATTTGGTAAAATGGATTTCATATTTTTAAATAGAAAAATTAATATTATTTAATAATTTCAACTTAATTTTTGGTTATATTTAATAGTAAAAATAATACAAATTAATTAGGTGATTAATGTTAAAAAGGGTTTTACACGTTACATGCGTCTATGATAGAATTAATTTTCCACACACATAGGGTTTTTATTTTTTATTTTTTATTTAATATTTAGAATTAGTGGGTAAAAATTATCTAATAAATCTCACTTATTTTTTTTCTTAAATGATAAATTACCTAGGTAAATAAAAAATTAGTTATCATGATGAAAACTAAAATGGTATAAGTAAGTAACCATATAGGTTAAGGGAATAAAATGCTTAAGACAAGTTTCTTTTGTTTATTTGGAGGTTTTTTTAGAAATTAAATTTATTTAAATCCATTATTTATCAATTTTGGAGGCACTTTGGTTGAGAGTGACTTCCCATTGTCAAATATTTTTTGGTATTTACAAAAATTTCACTCCTCAATTATAAAAGGGAACCTCCTCCACTCACTTGTTAACACATCTTAAAAAATTATCATAAAAAAACCCCACTAAAAAATCTCCCCAAAATAATTATATAGGTTTTATAGTTTATGGTATTCACAAAATACCAACCCTGGATCCTTAATAATAGATCAAAATGATTTTTTTCTAAGCAAAGGTAATTATCTTCACTAAACTCTTTCTTTTTTACTTTTTCTCTTACAACATTCATTCATGTATTAATAATTGAAATATAATAAAAATAATAATATTAAATATACTTAAATTTTATTATGTTTATGGAATAACCTATATCCATATAATCTTATATAAAATGGGAAATGAAGTTGTCGATTGTGTGTATGGAAGACTATTGCCTTGTGAACTGATGTAATTCTTTTCCCATCACCACCTCTCATGGCATGATATAATGATGGATTTAATTTATATACATGATATTTATGACATAATTATATTTATTTAATTATAATATTTTATAAAACATCTTAACTTCTAATCTATTGTAAAATGATAACAACGCTCATGTGTACATGTGGACTACCACCTCCACGAAGTGATGTGAATTATTTTTCATTTTATTTTGATATGGATGGTAATGAGGATAGATTTTGTGAACATATATTATTTATATGCTATAATAATAATTTTTTAAAGGTGAATTATTATTTACATTTCTTTTTTTACCTTGTTCAAAAAATAAAAATAGTGTTCATGCATACGTACAAACTATTGTCTCCATGAACGGTGTAACTCATTTTTCTACCTCTAACTTTTATGGACTATTATAAATACTAATATAATTAATATATATTATATTTAAATAATTATATAAATTGTGTATATTAGGTGAACATTATCTAATTACAAAGATTGAAACTACCTAACCAAGACATACATAAAAACTAAAGTTGTTATTACCTAAAATAATGACTTTAACAAAAGATTGTTAATAAACGGGTGATAAAATTATATAAGTAAATCATATATGATATAATATATATGATTATGGTTCTATAATATATTTATGGTAAATATATATTTATTATATAGGATGTTCGAACTTGTGTGAAGGAAGTTAGACTTGAGGTAAGGGTTTCTCATCTCATTTTTACTTCTATGAGACATATGCCATATTCACCACTAATTTATTTTGTGTGGTGTATATACTACCCATGAATATATTTTAGGATTATTATAATGAAAAAAAATTATATACATATCCATATAATGATATTTATTTCATTGGGATTATGATTCAAAAATTACCAAAGTGGTAAGGGTTTATTTCATAATATCATCATTATTTGGGATTGTTTATGTTTAAGTATTCATGGGGGAATTATATGATCTTTCTATATTGAACCCAATATTTTTTTCATCTAGCTATTTTTAAAATTTATAATTTTCCCTTCCATTTTCTACTTTTATGTACACAAAATATGAAATAAATGTTTTTTAAATAGACTTTATTTCCTCTTTAGTCGGGAATCTTTTTATTCCATGTCTATTTTTTCTAAAAATGTTTTCAATAATGTTTTTAATATTCCTCTATTATTTTTTAAATTCATTTTTACCCATGGTATACTTTTAAATAAAATAAAATGAAACTTCAAATCATTTTCCAAATGAGGTATTTTTCAATTTTTACAAAAGTTTAAAAGGAATATTTTCTTTTAGCTTATTAGTATGAATGGTATCTCCCACCATCATGACTACTCAAGGATTTTAATATTACTTTATCATTTTCCATGATCATTTTCACATATATTTTTTCCCAAATACTCTATAAATTATTAGTTTCTAAATGTGAAATTAAAAGTGAAAAGGTTATTTTCCTCAAAAATGTTTTTAATGATATTTTTATAGTATTTGTATTTATAAAAACATTTACCCTTATCTTACTTATGCTCCAATGGGGATATATTCTAAAGATATCATCCTTATTATTTATCTGGGTGGTTTATGATCATTTTGACTGGGGATGTACTATTTTGATATTATTCTCTATATTACTCTGGATTGTTTTTTATTATGTTTAATGATTGGGGAAATAATTAACATTTTGTATGATAGTTTTTCAATATGTATTCTTTCATTGATTATGTTTCACCAGTTTCATATGAGGAATGAATTGGTCTTAGTGACTAGATGGTTTAGTTATAGCCCATTGATGCATCATGAGACAAACTAGCTTGGGTATTTGGATGTTGCCTTCACCATTTATATAAGATGTATTGGCATAAGGCCATGATTGTATGTTTATGATGCAAGACATTATGCATTCCCTAATTTTGATATTAATTATTTATTTCCATGTCATTATTTTATTAGTTATGATTTTCATGGATAAGTTTCAAGCTTATGTGATTATTTATATGGAATTATTTGATCATCATTTATTACTATCATATTATTTTCCATGCTCAAATTATTGATTAAATAGAATTAATTTATAGAAATTTACCTTTCCATATTGATTATGCATAATTTATTAATGATATCTTCAACTGTACACATACCCTAATTAAGCATCTGATCTTAACCCTTTCTTATGTTTCCTTTCCCCAGGATTCCAAGAAGTGGTTTATAATTCATATAAAGGGATATTTTAAAGTGAATAATGGTGTTCTAAAAGTAATTACTATGTTGTATGTTTAGTTTTCAAATGAAATTTGAGTTTCAAGTATGTATATATATTTCCAATACTAATAAAATATTCAATCGATTGGGATGTGATCACTTGTATGTAGTACCAATGTAATAAAGTAATTACTGAATCTTGGTTAATAGGGTCAGGGTCTTTATAGGACTCCTTTATATCCTTTCTTAAGGAACCACATAATTTTATTTTAAGAATACCAATACATATAATTAATATATAGGTAATTTTAGAAGATATGGGTTTGTTTTGTTCAATATAGAAAGATAAAATTGGTGTAAAGAAGATAAAGGAGGGGTGTCCTTTTATAAATATGCAGGAGGTAACACTTGGAATTTATTAAAAGATTAAAATATAATAAAGAAATTCTTATGAAAAAAGCTTCCAAATGAAAATAAATTAAAATTTGGGAAAATATGAGGTATATATATAGAAATCCAATAGGATCTAGAAATTTCTAATTGGAAAATCTAACCTTGCCGCTTAGTTTACCCCCCAGTAAACTTGTTTTAACCTTAATCATAGTGACAAAAATTCACTTTTTTCCATATTAATTATGACCAAAACTGAAAGTGGAATAATTACCAATTAGGAAATTATAATTAAAAATATGGAATCTATTTTATCAAATTCAATATCTAAATGAGATATAAATTACTTTTAAAATAAACTCACAAAAGATGATGAAAACGGTTTTTGTGAAAAAAATATTTTCTTAAGTATATAATGTTTTCATACACAAATCCATATAAAATTAATTAAAATGACTATAATTGGAATATTAATCATATAAATGAACTAATATTACTTTTAAAAGAAATTTTACAAAAAATGACTTTTTAAATTCTATAATGAAAATGCTTTTTCCAATAAAAATAGGTATTTTTCACTATTTATCAAAAAAATAATCTTTTCACAAAATTCTAAAATATTTACTCTAATATAATATTGAAATTTTAATTTAAAAAAATAAGTTAATTTTTTATATAAATTTTCTAAAATATTCAAAAATAAATTATTTTATTTTCTCAAAAAAACAAATAAAAAACATTTTTGAGGAAAAATTATGTTTTTAATGAATATAAAGACTTTACTATAAATATATTTTAATTATCTAAATACATTATACACAATTTTAAAATCTAGTTATACCTATATGAAAAAACCCACTCTCATAACTAGTATAGTTTAAGTATGGGCCTGATCCATATAGAGAGATTAAATCACTCTATATCTTGAGTTGTAATTAATTAGATGAATGTCTACTAAATTTAGAATTGATATTTGATGTTTATGAGATTTTTTTCAAATAGTTGAGTGATTAATTCTTCATATTCTCTAATAGTTTACTTTAAAACAATCAAAAGCGCAAAAACTATATTTAATAATTAAAGGAAGAAATGCTTCGAGGTTGTGGGTGTTTGTCAAGATCATCAAAAAATGATTTACCTATTATGTTGTTTTTTTCATAATAACTTGAATCTTTAGGTTTTATATGTATCAGAACCCCCTTGGTCTGGTGATTTCCAATTATGTTAATAGAGATCAATTTCTTGGTTTAAAAATTGATTTTTATAAACTTTATAAAAATATTCCCTTCAAAGACGACAAGTGCACCCAATGATCATGGGTTTACTTATATTAATTTTCCTAGTGATCTCTAGAAACTCTGTTCTCAATCTAATATAGAGTTTTCAGTGAGATATAGAAAAATATTTTTGTTTGAATTATGATAGTAATAATTAAACAACATAAAAAACAAGAATATTAATTATCAATGAATCTATATTTTCCACAACCCCAACACACAAAGGGAATTAGCTACTCGTTTAATAAATGAAGAAAAACAATCTCTTAATACCTAAAATGTTCATTATAGCTGATAAGGAAAGGAAAAAACATCAATAAACCACCAAATAAATCTTCAAAAAATTTCTTAGAATGTATTTTAATCTCCCATTTTCCAAGATTTATCTACTATGGTTTATGATCCTCCTACAAAATAGTCCCACTTTCATTAATTGGTTGTCCTCTATTGTCCAAGGGTGGTTAGGGGTCCAAAAATACTAGGTAAAATAATGGGTAGGAGGGGTAGATAGAAGGTTGGTGGTAGCCCATTGACTTTCACATGGTTAAGGCTTATAGTAAGTTAAATCATGTTCCAATTTAGCTTAAGTTTCTACCTTGAGTAATTGAAGTTCACACTTTCCTCGGTTAGTCCACACAGTTTGCAAACCATGCAGACACTGTGTGGTAAGCCTCTATCACCAAACCAACACACTCCACACAGTTTCTTAGAGGATCTTTATGGTTTGGATAACCATGCAGAGACTGTGTAGGGTGTTTTTCCTTAGTTCTCTAAGCTATTAATAGTCTTTGGGGTAGGGGTTCTTGGTTTGGGTGACTCATTAGTAGCGTGCACCATGGAAAAAAGGGTCCAAATGCCTCTAGTCTCCATTTGAATCACCTGATTGGTGTTGAAACTCTTTATACCTTCCTTTGAAAATTAAATACCATCTATCAAGACACATTTAGGTTGTAAAATCATGAAATTTTATCCATATAACCAATTTCAATATGCATAAGTGAACAAAAATTCCTTATGTACATCAGTGCATCAAACTCCCCCACACTTGATCAATTGTTTGTCGTCAAAAAAGATCCTAGAAAATCATCTCAAAGGCATTACCAAACAAATAGGTAGAAATGTGACAGGGTATATAAACTAAATAAATGTGGATTTTGGATGAATTATTATTAAGATTTTTCATGAATTCTTCAAGACTCACCAATATTTGAAATTATCTAAGAAAGAAAGACAAATTCAAAACCTCTAAATATTCATTCCTAAATCATTGTTGTTTAAAATTTAAATAGTCCTTCTTCATTAAAATAAAATTCCAACCTCTATTTCCATATCATTATACACTTATTTTGTTTAACCATAGATTTCATCATCACAAAATAGTGGACTATGACTTTTATAGGTCACACAAACTCATTGACTTGTAGCTTTTGAAAAATGATGAAAGTTCATCAACAAATTTGAGCATGCCTTTACATATCTCAAATTTTTTTCATTAAAATGACATACTAGTATAAACATTGGGCCCAATTATTCATTTCTAAGCATTGTTAATTTAGGGATAAATTTAAGAGTTTTTGAAATTAAGACTGTGTAATAACCACTAGTGCGACATCAACAATTTCCATAATCCAATTACCGTTATGTATAAATTGATTTCCATTTTAACAGGTTCCTTAATTTAAACTACTCCAACACAATATTCATTTTTAAAAAAAATTATAAATCAATATATAATGGTTTCTCCTAAAATTTATCAATGTTTATTCAAATCAAAAATAAGTTTTTTAATCTAGACATATGAGGAATTTCAAAAATATTTCTCCAAAATTAATTTTTATCTAATTGATATACATTTGTGGAACCTACAACATTCCTTTAAGAAACCACTAATAAAAACAAGCCATCCTAGGTAATGATAAGGCAATAACCAAATGGGGTTCCATATTTGGGCTCCCTCCCCCACACTTAAAACCGATTACAGTACCCCATGAATGCGGTAAGGTGGAGAAGGGTGGGAAGGGAGATTGTATGAAAGAGGAGGGTGAAATTATAAAAGGGAAAAATGTGGATCATAAAAAAAATAACCCCCTCAAAATCTTTCTGAAAAAAATATATTAGTTGGTTTTCAAGAGCCCATCTAGTGGAAAAGTTTCTTCATGTCATAAAGAGTGATCTGCCTACTATCTTGAGAAGAAAATCAGGGAGATTGAAGTAATAATATCATAGTAGCAGTAAGTGGAATGAAGTAGAGTCATACAATCACACCATTAATGATAGAGAAATTAACATCCATAAAACAAGGAAATTTCAAAAAGAGAGTCACTAGAGATCATTTTTTAAAATAAGTAGAAAATTTAAGAGAATTGGTGCCATACTATGGAGGGATCAAAACTATATGGATTTTGGAACTCAGTGATGGCTGCTTCAACACATGAGGAATCTTTTGGGGTCATATTGGAGGTAATCCCTTTAGTAGAAGGTGCTTATAATGGGTTTATTAGTTCATAGGATCCCCATGAGGGATTTTGAGGAAATGGGGCATCACAATATATGTGATAGGATGAAGGTTGGATGGTTAGGGGGTGGTAAAGATCAAGTTCAGGGAGATTGTGCATGCTGGTGGCAGCCACTTATCACTGAGTGGCCACAAGATGTCAATGGAACAATGTACAAGAATCTTGTTGCCACTTCAAGAAAAGATCTAGGTCACCATATGGGGTGATATCCATGTGTGGGTATGTAAGAAAGGCTGATTATTTTGGTGGTGGCATAAAGGTAGGAGGAGTTGGTGGTTGGTACTCCTCATCCTTGGGAGAAGAGTGGTGAGAGGTAGTGGGTGGGGATGAGGTGGGTTGGGGGTTATCTGGTCCTTCCACTTTCCAACCTCTAATCCAGTAATGGATACCATCATATTCTATCATCCACATGCAACAGAACATTTTAAGATCAAAACGAAGGTCCGATTTTAGTTCTAGAAATGCATCCTAATCAAAATCATTGTCAAAGAGTTCCATGAAGAGAGTGATGAATGGCCCACCAAAAATTTCCCCATTTGGCTTTGAGAACATTTTATGAAGGTATTGGGTGAAGAAGAAGTCATGTTGGATTAGAGTGCTAGTAATCATGGATTGAATGATGAAAAAATCCCTAATGTTATCATTTCCTTTGCTATCAAACCAAGGTGTGAAGCATGTGGTGATAATCCTATGTAATATGTGGTGGATGGGGTTCAAGAGGCATGATGCCTTGGAAGTCTATGTGACATGTATATCTCTAAGATGGGAAATGGTAGACTAAAATTCTCTAAGATCCACAAGATTATATTCTTGGGCTTCTTAGGAATACTCAACACTCTAAACAAAGCTATGATCATATATCCCAGCAAATGTAGTGAATTCAGCAGGTCAGAAATTAAATAAATGGTTCAATAGGTGGAATGTGACATCGCTGATATCCTCTCACAAAAATTCTTTCTCATCATCAGCATATCTATCACAACACTGGAAGGTGGAAGCGAATTCCAAAACAAGTTACTTGAATGTGGGATGATGTACAACAAGTGTTGTAGTGAGATATCCCTATGCAATCAGCTATTTCAGCTCATTCGAAATACCTAGAGCTACTAGATGTTGTGGAATGAAGCAATGATGGGTACTGACCTCATGAGTGATCAACACTCGATACCACTGATTCTCCTCCTTTTTCTGAATTTTACGTGTTGAACAAGGGGTTTGGTAGATCCAAAATCACGAGATATTTTTTATGGGGAAATTGTGTTATGGGTTGGTGATCATATAGGTAGTGGAGTACACATAAAGAAATTTCACACTTGACAACATTAATAGAGAGATAATTAAATTTTTATTATGAAAAACCTAAAGAACCTATGGAAAATCACAAATTTTGAAAAAATAGCGTATGAAATTGGTGGGTTTGAAAAAATCATGGTGGTACAAGTGTTTGGTGGAAGGTTGGAGAGAATGGGAGTGAACAAGGGTTAATCGAAGGAAAAAAATGGAAATCAAAATAAAATTGAACATGGGGGTCGGAAAATCATAGAAACCCTAACCTTATAGAGTAAAGAGAGGGGAATAAGGGATAAATAAGGAGAAGAGGAAGTGTATGAGAGAAGAGAACATACCTTGGCTAAAGATCCAGTGGAAGGAGGAAGGATGAAAGGGATTGGGGTTGAAGGATAGGTAGAGGAAGATGTTGCACATGATGGGGATGGTTCTTTCACAATTTGGGGATGAATTTGGGGGTGGGTGCAGTTTAGGATTCAAATTTTGTTGGGTATTTTAAAAGGGTTCACAATTTCAATGCACGGTTTATTAAATTGTATAGTAACCATTTAGGTGATACTAGAATGGGGTGTTTTGTCTACACAAGTACCTAGAGAATCCACATGATTTGGAAAACCATGAAAGACCCATGAGAGAATCCACTAGAATGAAGTATCTATCGTGGATTATTAGTGTGAAAGGTTTCTTTGACCAATCACAAATAGTGCACATAGCTCTACCTTGAAAAAAAATGGGATGTTTCCCTCATTTTAATGAACTATAGCCCATTAATATGAAAACAAGTATTCCCCCATTATTTATAAAATATGATTTTAGATTTCTATATGATATTTAAGTTAAGAATAATAGAAATTAAATAATATATCTATCATTGTGAATTTATCCTATGACTAAAACACACCAAAAATTAAAAAAAACACTAACATGATCCCCTAAACACACACAAATGAACAATTATTTTTGATAAAGTTTTAAAACTTTTGGGTTACCTCCTGGTAATTTATATGTTTAATGTCTCGATCTTGATATACTTGGGCCTCTTGTTACCCAAATTGCATGGTGGAGATTGTTCCCACCATTTCCTCCATTTGAAAATAAAGTTTTAGATGTTTCCCATTAACCTTAAATGATTTACCATATTCTCCAACAACTTACACCACACCATGGTGGAAGACTTTGACCACATTGAAAGGTCCTAACTACCAAAAATTTGGATTTCTTGGAAAAAAATTATCTACGAGTTAAACAATAATACCTAGTCATAGAGATGGAATGATTTTTGATAAATCATGCGGTCATGAAACTCCTTTTTCTTCTCTTTGTAAATTTTTTAATTTTCATATACCTCTTATCTGATTTCATCAAGCTCAGATAAATGGAATTTTTGTTTCTCTCCAGAGGCCTTAACTTCATAATTTAAAGCTTTAATAGACTAGAATGCTTTCTTCTCAACCTCTATGGGTAGGTGACATGGTTTTCCATAGAGCAAACGAAATGGTTAAATTCCCAATAGCATCTTAAAATAGGTCTAATATACCCATAAGGCATTACTGAGCTTCGTGGACCAATCTTTTCTCAATCCTCCCATAGTCTTTTCTAGGATTTGTTTAAGTTATCTATTGGAGACCTCTACTTGGATGATATTTTCAATTGAATACATTTTTGTAATTGAAAAGAATAATGGGTAACATCAATTGTCACATGGACATTGTATTACCCTATTTATGCTAATAGGGTGGACACGCACTATTGGTATTGTTTATATAGTGCTACATGAGTGAAAGTGTATATCCTACTCATAATATATCAATTTATTTAAAGTGTATGGTATGGTATTAGATTATTTCCAAACCATACCAAGGATGTAGCTATATTTAACCTCATACTTCATTAGAACATTCCTAATTATATTATTATCAAAATGTGTCCATATATCACTAATAAGGACCTAGGGAACACTGAACCTACTGAAAACATTCTTCTTCAAAAAATAAATGACTACCTTTGTTGTGTTTTGTGCTATGGAAATAGCTACCACCCATCTAGACACATAATCCACACATACTAGAATGTATGTATTCCTATATTATTGGGGAAATGACACCATGAAGTCAATACCTAATATGCTGAATACTTCAACCTCAAGGATGGGGTGTTGAGGCATTTCAGCTATGTGCGCAATGTTACCAATCCGATGGAATTTATCACAGCATGCCACAAATGTGTCAGGCATCCTTATGCATCATGGTCCAGAAAAATTTACTTTGGAGAATCTTAGTGATGGTTCAGTCTATCCTGTGATTCCCCTCAATTTTAAAGGAGTGACAAAACTCTATAATTCCATTCACTTCATCCTTAGGTATGCAGTGTCGAATCTCTCTGTCTCCACATGAACGAAAGAGTAGTAGGTCTTCCCAAAAATATCTTTTACTTCTGATTGAAAATACTTCATTTACTAGAAAGTGAGATCAAGGTGGAGCACTCCCATAACCAAATAATTGGTGATGTCATCAAACCATGGATGTGGTGTGGCTACTATTTAAAAAATGTACTCATCTGGAAATTCTTTCCTAATTTCCATGTCATCTAGTTTTTCCAAATGGGGTAATTCCAAGTAGGAGAGATTATTAGTAACTGAGTTTTCACTCCCTTTATTTTCATGAATCTCCAAAAAACTCTTGGATAAGTAGCACCCAATGAATGAGTCATGGATTTGTATCCCCCCTTTTTTAACAGGTATTTGATTGTTGAATGGTCAGTATAAACAATGACTTTTGACATCAATAGATATAAGAGGAATCTATCGAATGAAAAAAATCTCAACATCTCTTTTACAGTGGTAGTGTAGTTGATTCATACTTTTTTTAATTCTTGGATTTCATAGTAGATAGGCCGGAATATGTGATCCATCTACTACCAAATAACTTCCCTCATAGCATAGTCACTCACATCACACATAATTTCAAATTACTCATCCCAATTTGGAGTAATCATGATCAGAGCTTCAACCAATATCTACTTCAAGAGTTGAAAGGATTTAATACATGTTTCATTGAATTCAAAGATAGAAACCTTTAAAAGGATATTGTTCAGCAGTTGGGATATCTTGAAAAATCATGCACAAACTATCTATAAAAGCCTTCATGTCCAAGAAAGAATTGTATTGATCAGACAGAAGTTGGAATGGGTACGGGTGATATCACTTCAACCTTTGTGTGATCTACTTCAATTACCTTCTTGGAGGTCTAGTGGCCTAAGAAAATTCCATTATTCACTATAAAATGACATTTCTTCTAATTCAAGACAATATTTTTGTGCTCACACTACTCCAATAATAAATCCAAATTCCTCATACATGTGTTGAATGACTTTCCATAGACTGAGAAACCATCCATTAAAACTTCTAGAATTTGATCCACCATGTCATGGAATATAGCCATAATGCACTATTGGAAGGTGGATGGAGCATTAAACATGCAAAAATACATATGGAAATATGCAAATGTTTCATATTGGCATGTAAAGGTGATTTTATTCTGATTTTAAGGGGCAATAGAAATATGGTTATACCCTAAGTAACCATCTAAAAATATATAGAATTCATGCTCTATCAAGTGGTCCAACATTTGATTTGTGAATAAAAGTGGAAATTGATCCTTCCATGTAGCATCATTTATCTTTTTGTAATCCACACAAACCCACCATCCCACAACCATCCTTATTGTGATCATCTCAATATTTCCATTGGAAATAATAGTGATACCCTCCTTTTTGGGCACCACTTGTGAGGGACTCACCCATGGGATATCAGAAAATGGGTATATAATACCTTCATATAAAATATTAATTACTTAATTATTCACAACCTTTTTAATTAGAGGGTTTAACCATCCCTATAGTTTCCAAGATGGCTTCCCTCCTTACTCAATTAGAAACTTTTGTGTGAAAATGACTGGATTGATTCCCTTAAGGTTAGTAACCATCCAACCAATAGCTTATTTCCTTCTTCTTATATACAGAAAAGGTCAATTCTCCTGATCTTGTGTGAGTGATGCATTGATAATCACCGGTATCATGTTCTTATCACCCAAGTACCCATCTTTTAAAGTAGATGGGAGAGGTTTCAATTCAATCTATGGGGCCTTAAGAACTAAAGAAACAATTGGTTATACCTTAGTCCTCTATAATATATCTGAAACCACTTCTCACTACCAAAAAATGATTGTCTTGTCTTGTAATAAACATCAGTTCCTCTGGTTCATGTTCAGGATATATGTCTACTAAATTAAATTCATTGGAAGTAGAGAAACTTCCCATATCACCCTCCATGCAGTCAAAATAATAATCAATTGTATTTAAAGAACATTAGTCCTAATTCTTCATGAATGATGTTTGCTTGACAACTTTGAGGATTTTATAAGATGCTCTTTCATCCCCTACTCTGAAAATCAATTCAACTTGGTGAATGTCTATCAATACTTTTCCAGTGGCCAAAAGGGTCTTCCCAAAATCAGTGGTGCCTCTACATATTCCTTCATATCGAGTATGATAAAATAAACTGGAATAATCAACTTCACCACATTGACCAACATATACTCAAGTAGCCCCTTTGGATACTTAATGGAGCGATCAGCTAGATACAATGCCGCATGATTCAATTTTAGATCATTTAGCCCCAAATTTTTAAAAACATTAAATGGAATGAAATTAAAACTATCCCCCAAATCACAAAGGGGTTTGACAAACTCAAAATATCCAATTGTTCATGGGATAGAAAAACATCTAGTATCTTGAAGATTTGGAAGAATGAAGTGTTAAAACACTACTGAGCATTCCTTATTGAGAGTAATGGTACCCAAATCCTCCATCTTTAGTTTATTTGAAAAAATTTACTTCATGAACTTTATATAGGTGGGAATTTGAGTTAATTCCTTTTTTAAGGGAATGTTAATATGAATTTTCTTAAATAACTCCATAAATGTTTCAAATTGATGATCCAATTTCCTCTTCTTCCTGCATTTTGGTAATGGTAAGGTGGATTTATATGGTTTGGCCACCTCTTTTCCTTTATCATGTGTAGCATCCTTCCTTTTGAAAACTCTTATGATGAGGAGGGATCCTTGTCTTCATCTTATTTATCCATAAATTGAGTAGATTTATCTTGTTTTTAACCTTTAACTTTTATTTGTTGTGTATGTACATTTTTTGGTAACTCTTTCCCACTTCTCAAGGTCACTATATTATCATAGTCTCATGGGTTCTTTTTGCTGTTACCCGGTAGTGTGTCATGTTTTCTTGAAAAATGTTGATTGGAAGTATGTCTAATCTTATTATTAAGTCTTCAAATGGATGCCTCTTGATTCTGAAATCTTATCTCATCTATTATAATGAACTTAGAAATCATTTATTCTAGCTTTGATGGTTTCTATTGCTGAGGTTGTTGTTTCAAAACGTGATGAGGTTGCGGTTGTCATGGGGGTTGCATCAGATGAGGGTTTCAATACCCTAACTACTGATATGACCCTTGTTTTTATAGATTTCCATTTTTTCTAGGATATGAATTTTGATAATTTTTCTGACCATAACCGAGTGGATTTTGAGGTTGTGTCTAAGTATCGTGTTATTTCTATACTTAAACATTGTTTTCATTATATTTCCATGTCGGGTTATGGTATTGAGGGTACATGTTTGGACCTGGGTTAGAAGAAACATAATTTACTTAACTTGTTGAGGGTTCAACACTTAACCCTAGGAATTCACCAATGGCGTAGTTGTCACCACAATCACTACATTCTTGATGATTCATCGCATGAACTTGTGATGTTGTTTTTAGATTCAGTTCATCAATTTTCTTTGAAACGACATCATGTTGGGCAGTGATCATCATAGTGGAATAAATATTATGAATACCTCTCTTCTGAGTTCCCTTCTCAGAATACCATTGGAAACTATTGGCTGACATGTCTTCTAGGAGATCAAAAAGTTCCTTAGGATATTTCTCATGACCATTCCTCCAACAGATGCATCTACCACTAATTTAGTGTTTTTGTTGAGACCCCCAAAAAAGGTTTGGACTTGAATCCACAATAGAAGTCCATGATGAGGAAATTTCCTCAACATATCCTTGAAGATCTCCCAATATTCATACAATGACTCTGACTCATGCTGCTAAAAAATTTGAGTTTTATTCTACAACATCACTATTATGAAGGTAGGGAAATACTTGGAAAAAATGCCTGAGCTAATGCCTCCCATGTGAGGATGGAGTGCTGAGTTAACACTTTTATCTAGTCATTTTCTTTATCCCTTAATGAGAAGGGGAATAAGCAGAGATGAATGGAATCCTCGAACACCATGTGGTAATGGAATGTGTTTCATATTTCTAGAAAATTGGAGAGATGAGCATTAGGGTCTTCACTTAGTAAACAAATGAAATGCATCATATATTGAATAATCTGCATAATACCTAGTTTTATCTTGAAATGTTGGTCTTACACCGGTGGTTTGAAAATTCCATTATCCACTCCATGAAGATAAAGCATCCTATACTCCATAAGGGTACGTCATGGTGGAATTTGTTATATAGGAGGTTGAGGCATGTACTATTGTTTTTATGAAAAATAGGGTCACTGATTTTCAGGCATATATGGTAGCTATTCTGGTGGAAGATATTGTTGGGGTTTTTCTTGGTCATATCCTGGCATAAATTTAGCCGGTGATTGTTGGTGCTTCCATGACACATATTCCATAAAATTTTCTAGTGGGTGTTGATTTGGATCACCATTAGCAGTGATCTATTGGTTCTGATTCCCATCATGTAAAAAGGGATGTCCACCTCCATAGAAAGTAGTCAGGTCTTCCTCTTCCAAATTCTCTTTGGGAATGTTCTAGATGTATTATCCTATAAGTGTCGATGTCACCTTGATAAAAAAAAATTGATTTTAGGGTGAAAGAGAAGTGTTTATGTTGACTTGGTGAACTTGAAATGAGTAATTCAGTAGCTCATACACCTATGGTCTTGAACAACACAAAATGATCACACCAAGCATAAAAGGGAAAAACCAAAAATAATCAAAAATGGAAATGGGGTTAAGAGAATAATTTTTCAGAATTTATAATTTTTATATTCCCTTAATCAATACAAATTAAAATTATCAAAACACCATTTAACTGACTCATTGTAAATGGTGATTTAATTTGGTTTCATCCCAGCTTAAGTGTTACTTTCGGCAGCCCAAATTGAAAAGACCACTCTTGTAACTAGTGTGGTGTAAGTATGGGTTCAATCCACAGAGAGAGACTAAAACTTTTGGTGTCTTGAGTTATAATTAATTAGATTAATTTTTATGGAATTTAGAATAAATATTTGATGTTTTTGAGAGTTTTTTCCAATGTTTGAGTGATTATTTCTTAAGATTCTCTAACACTTTACTTTAAATCTGAAAAAATGAAAAAAAAACAATTGTTAACAATTAATAGAAGAAATGCGTCGGGGTTGTGGGTGTTTGTGAAGATCATCAAAAATCGATTTGCCTATTGTTTTTTGTTGTTCATAATAACTCACATCTCTAGGTTTTATATGTATCAAAACCACCTTGGTTCGGTGATTTCCAACTAAGTTAATAAAGATCAATTTCTTGGTTTGAAATAATTTTTTATAAACTTTATGAAAATAGTCCCTTCAAAAATGACAAGTGCACTCAATGATCATGGGTTTATATGTCATAATTTCCTTAGGCCTCCCTAGAAGCTCTATTATTAGTTTGATATGAATTATCCAGTGAGATATAGAAAGATATTACAAGGTAAATTATGATAGGAATAATGAAACAACACAAACACAATAAGAAAATTAATCTTAAATGAATATACATTGTCCACAGACCCAACACACAAATATAATTATCTACTCACTGAATAAATGACAAAAAACAATTTATTAATACCTAAAATGATCATTACAGTTGATAAGGAAAGGAAAAAATTTCAGCAACCATCAGAAATATCCTCCAAAATTTTCCTAGAATGGGTTTCAAGCTCCACCTTTCCAATATGTCTCTCTTACGGATGATGATCCTCCAATGAAATAGTACCCCTTGCATTAATTGGCCATCCCTCATTGTAAAAGGGTGGTTAGAGGTCCAAATCATAGGTCAAATGATGGGTAAGAGGCGTTTATAGAAGGTAGGTGGTGGCCTATTGAATGTCCAATGGTTAAGGTTCACTATTGGTTAAATCGTATGCCAACCATACTTAAGGTTCTGCCTTGTGGAATTGATGCACAGGATTTCTTGGGTTGGTCTGCATGGTTTTTAAACCATGTGGAGACCGTGTGGTAAGCCTCTATCTCCAAATCTGCACACCCTTCATGGTTTCATGGAGGATCCACATGGTTAGGCTAACCATGCAGGGTGTTGTATCTTGGTGCTCCAAGATCTGCATGGGCTTTGGGGTTGGTGAGGTTGGTTTGGGTGACTCAGTAGTAGTGTGTACCATGGAAAAAGGGTCCAAATGCTTCTAATTTCCTTCTAAATCACCCAGTTAGTGCTGAATATTCTTATCCCTTCTTTTGACTATTAAATAAAATCTATCAAGATATGTTTAGGCTGAAAAATCATGACAATTTATCCAAAAACCAATTTAAATATGCTTAAATGAATAGAAATGATGTATTCACATCAATCCATCACTATTCATACCACTAATTTAATAGTTGGGTTATAATAGTATACTATATTATGGTACATTTAGACTTGGGGTTTCTTGTATCGTAAGTTATTGAAAAAATTGAATTTATTTAATACATATATCATAAAATATCATGGTGTTACGACCTATCTTTATTTTACAAAAATAACATGAGATAATCATTAAAACACATAAAACATCTCAAAAACCAAATAATATAGGGTTTAGTGTCCTGTAGAATCATATTCATAAGAAATATATTTTAAGATATCATTGATCTTTTATCTACATTTGAACCGCACTAGATCCACTTCTAGACATCTCTTAGGTTATACACATCTTTATAACCTAAAGAGGAAACATAATAAAGGGGTTACTTTAAACACTCATTAAGGGAAAAATTATAAAAATTTCATCCAGTTTTAGATCATAAAAATATGATAAAACTCATTTAGGGGAGAAATTTATTATTAAAAGAATATGGGAAAATAATATTTTTCCATAATTCAAGGTAGAAGGACATGAAATATCAAATGAAAAAACATATAACATGGAAAAAAGAGTGAAAAAATCATGAGATAATAAACATTATCCCTGGAGAAAATCAGGGAATATGTCTTGGAAAAGTAATATGCCCTTGAAACAAAGCATAATAATGAGAATTGAAATAAACCTAATTATGGGGAAATTATAACATTGTGAATAAAAAAAATTCATGCTTCATGTTGTCAAAAACAAAATACTCACACTTTATGTTGTGAAAAAAAATGCCTAAACTTCATGTTGTGAATAAATAAAATTATCAGGATTCATTTTGCGAACAAAAAAACTGGTATCACTTCATTTTGTGAACAAAAAAATGGTTCATTTTTCATATTGAAAATGAAAATTTTATTTTATTTATGTTTTGAAAAAAAAATCCATTCTTTGTATTATGAAAAAATAAAATTTCCACGCTTCATATAATGAAAAAAAACAAAATATCTGCGCTTTATATTGGGATCAAATTAAATAATCACTCTTCAAGTTGTAAACAAATAATATGACCATGATTCATGCTATGAAAATAAAATCACACTTCGTATTGTGAAATAAAAAATATCATACTTTATTTTGTTAACAAAAAAATCACATGATTTATGTTTTTTACAAGAAAAATTCCCACGCTTTATATTATGAACCAAAAAAATGATCATGCTTCATGTTGTCACCAAAATAAATACACTCACTTAACATCATTATATAATGATATATATATAATTAAAAAATGCATTGGAGGGAGATATGGGACCCCTAACCTTATCTTACATATATATGTGTTCCACTTAAAATCGAATCAAACATCTTATTAAAAATAAACCATAAGAAGAAAATGGGATTCATAACTTTTACAAATTGTAAAAATTAAAAAAAATCATGATAATTTAATACCAAAAATATAATATTCTAAGAGGTGTATCTAATAATAGAACATATAGGGTGATTTATGAACCATTAATCCGTTGGATATAATCCATTGAAAATGGAATAGAAATCATGAAAATTATTTTTCTTAAAAAGTGTTACTTATTATAATATTAAAAAGATGTGATTTTCAAGTCACTTTATAAAAACCATTTTTTGAATATGAATATAAAACACAATAAAAATTAATTCAAAAAAATCCAATATATATACCTTGATAAGAGATAAAACAATTTTCAATATTAGAATAATAAATGAATAATATAAGATCATGGTAAGAAAAAAACTTTTAAATATTTTAAATCACATTCATTGAAAACCCACATTGATAGAAGTATAAATAAATCTTTTTTTAAAATAAATAAATGGATAATAAGAGTATAATTAAATATAAACTAAATATTATTTTCCACTATGTAAAGGATAAAATTGGGGGTAAGTAAAAACATGGACCTGGAGTGAAAATCCGTTAAAATAAATAGGAATTACTATTGGAAAAAAATCATTTCCACAAACAATATATTCCTATAAGGAATAAGAATTTGGTATGAAAAAATATTTCCTCATAAAATAAGGTTGATATACAATATAACAACATCATTGTTTATAATATAGTGGTCTTGAAAATTAATAGTCAAAGAGGAGTGAATATGATATAAAGAAAATATTTGAGTCACGAAAACCCCTTACAATTTGAGGATCATTTAAATTAAAACATCTTTAAAGAGAAATATATTTAAATTAAACATAAAATACCTTAAATAAGGGGTATATAATTATATGAAATCTCAATAATTAATCAACTTCAACACTTAAAATTAGTTAGATGCATAATATAAATCATGTCTTAAAGAGGGGAATTTGAGATGAAAAACCCTTACCTTTATTTCTGATTAGTGGAAATGCACTATAAACTTCTATATAATGTAAATAACTATCTTAATAAATTATAAAATTCCTTAATATAAATATACTAACCTTTTATAATTATTATAAAACCATATATTACAAATAAATTAACTGATTGTTGTTTATTTTAAATATTGGGTGTTATAACTTTTGGTTCTTTGTTTTGTACAAAATTCATGAAGATGGGATAGATTATCACTAAGTGGTTTCCATTTCATCATTCCCAGATCATTAAATATAGAATAATAAATTTATTTAAATATTTATTTGATTCCCATTTTCATTAGTTGAAGCACCTGAATACGTTCTGTAAAAAATTGAAATCGTGATAAACTTGTTTCGACGTGTTTAACGATCAAAAGGTAACACATTAATAAATATTTTAAATATCAAAAAAATGTTAAATAATCATTAAAAAATATTAAATATCTCATTATTATAGAATATTACCATTATATAGCATCCAAATATCATTTATGACATAATCATTATAACATCGTTTACATAGGCAGATAAATCGACCTAAATGATAACATGTTATAATGATTTTATGAGTAAGTGGATGAATTTAGATAATGATAATGTGACATATACAGAAAATTAAAAATTTAATAAACATCATATATAGTCATTAAATCCATTATAGGAACCATTTATTATTTTTGGTGATGAAAAATGAAATTCATCATTCATGGATATGGTAGTCCATCATACACATGTTTAACGATCCCATTTCTCAAGGAATGGATGGAATGGTGGTATATGAAAAATGAAAATTTTAGAGTTTTATTTATAAAATATAAAATAAATTTTTATGCATAAAATATATAGTTTATACCTTTATTAGATGCAATGAAGAAAAACTAACATCGGTTTGTGGAGGCGGTAATCTGCACATACGCACGATCGATGTTACTTTGTTTTATTTATGGATGTAAAGGATTGAATAATTATAAAAAAATTAATATGATGAATTTAAATTTTAATAATTACACTTATTTCATTATATTAATAATTTAATAGATGATTTAGGAAGTGTTAGAGTAAAACAAAAGAGTACATTAAATTAATACACATATTGGAATCTTGAGTTTTCCCTTGGAAAACAACTAAGAAATAAAGGCCATAATAAAACTAAATGTGACCATAATATTATGGAAGTGGGATAGGATTATATTAGGAGAAATTGGTATAGTTTTAAGGATAAATTATAAGGTTAATTTATTCTCTAATTGGTGGATGTTTTACTTTTGAATAAGTGAAGAGAAGGGTAGTTTTGAAAGTAACCATTACATTTTCAATAATATAAAGTTATTGTTCAAAAGTCAATGGATCCAAAAATGTAAAAAAAGGGAAGGATAACTATTTTTGGGTCTATATTCTCCCCATACACTCATTTTGGATAAAAAAAAATAGATTTTTTGTAGGATTTTTCTTTTAACTTTCCAACTTTTACACTAACTTACTTTTACCTTGGAAATTAATTTTAAACCTTAGTAATTAATATTAATGAAAAAATAAGAATTTCACCTTTTACATAATTTGAACATTATGACTTAAATTTTTTAAATAATTTTACTGAGTAAAATTTTTGAGGGTTTTAAATGTCAATTTTAAAAGAAATTTACATAACGTATAAAAATAACTTTTTTAGGAAAATATTGTTTTTATGTTTAAAAATTTATGTACAAGATAATATTATCATAGATACCAGTTTTTATAAAATAATATTCTTTATTATAAAGAAAATAAAATTTGGGTTTCTTTATAGTCAATTCAAAAGCGAATTTCAGCATCAAAACACTTAATTTGAAGAAAAGATCAAAAATAGTCTTTATTTAAGTAATAGTTTAATTTAGTTAAAAAAATGTGGAACATGAGATCTATAATTTCAAAGAATATTTTGAAATGAATATTTTTTTTCATAAATAAATATTTTATTACATAAAATATTTTTCTAATCTTCTAGGACACTCTTACATAATGAAAAAGTCAAAAAAATTTAATTTTCACAAAAATCATATTTTTCGACCAAAAAATGACATTTTCTGAAAAAAAAAATCAAAAAATAATAATAAGTACATTTTTATTCGAGAAATTAAAAAAATTATAATATTTAAATTATAGAATTTTTAAATTTATTTTTTAAAATAAAATACATAATATAAATAAAGTTACTTTTACTAAAAATATCCTTTTTTATTATTAACTCATATTAATTATTTATCTTCCAAAGGTAATATATTTTAATATTTTTCCATATTATTGTTTATTAAATATTTATTAATAATTTTCCTCTAATACTTTGTGGCTTTTTTACATTGGTTATAGCATTAAATTCAAGTTATCGAACATAACATCAATTTTACAAGGACTATAATTTTGGGTCATTGTATTCTCCCCCATCCCCTTAAATAAATTACATCCTCGTAATTTTAATTATCACATACTAATGAAAATAACTAAGGGTATATAAGTGATATAATCAAATCATGATATAATTTTTAGAGTGTCATCAACAAACTTATGAAATGTATCATTTTCCCTCATAATAGGTCAATCCTAATAATGAGTATTTCTCCAAATCATTTGAGCTAAACATACCTAACTCCTATAATGGAATTAGTTTTCCAAGTTAGTTCATATTTATTATTTCACTGATAGATAAATATAAGTTGGTTTGAAATATGAAATTTTATTTTTCCTATTTTGTTGATTACTATGGATTCTATGTGGATATAACCAATACATTTCTACAATCGCATAAAAATTATACAAAGAAGGGATAATAATACTTTCATGAATAATATTACATAAACCTCAAATTATGATACAATAATAATGTAATATAATATAAAATCATTGGGGTGTGGATTTAATAATCTTAAAAAACATCATAGGCCTACTAGGGTGGCTAGAACTAGGTTCGAATTGGATATCCACAAATATAGATTAGAGGGTGAGTGTATCTTTTACCCTTTTCATGAACTATTTTTAGTTGTAAGGATATCATAGTATTTACCTTTTTTCTTGGTTTATGATGTTTTTATGCATATTATCCTCATTAACTATTGGGTTAGTGAATCATTTTGAATAATTAATAACTCCAAACTTTTAATGAATTGGAAATTCTTCAACTATATTTCATTGATCAAATTATCCATCCCATATTAAAAATCATGGTCTTGATGGTAAATACTTACACACTTGGAACACTTAATTAGTCCACCAATTCATTCTGCAAGGTCCGGTTTCCCACATTTTTGATGTGTAGGAAGTTGAATCATTTTTTCTTCATTGTCTTAATCACTTAATATTCTATAAAACTCCATATTTATCTTATTTGGTGTGTTTGGATGTTTTTAAAGACTTAGATTATTAATTATAAATTTTGATATTTGGGTGATCATATCCATAAGGTTTTCAACACCAGATTTTATCCCACTTGGTTTCTCATTAGGACAATTAATATATTATCCATCACATCCATTATTAACTTGGTTTATCCTTTCTATGTCCATTTCTAAAACCAAGAGAGTTAATCATGAGTGATAAATATTTAATTCATAAGGTAATTATGAAAAATTAAACCTCGAAATTTGTTACTCTTGAAACCATTACATTATCTTTTAGTTCACCCTAAATGCCTTTTGGTTCAATCTAGGTTTCTTTAGATTGGGTTATCTCATACTTGTTATCCTAATACCTAAACATAATAAATCCTTTATAATGGATTGTAAAGAGAATTTAATTAACCAAATAATATACCCTAGGAATTTCAAACCAAGTGTGCATTTAGGCCTATTTATCATGCACCAGGTGACGATTGATGTCAAACCCAACATTCCCTTTTCAAGGTTATTACCCATAGGTACATTTATACTAGATCTTTTATCCACTTATAGTATTTAAATAGTGATATAATTTCTAATTAAACCACACAATCTCTATTATACCAAACCCGTATAATGTTATCATATACTTAGACATATCTATTAGACTTATACTGAGGGTTTTCACTAAATTTCACCTATTCTATTCCCTAAAAATAACTAAATTAATTCTAAAAAATAAACTCTACTTTGATACCAACTACAACACTCTAGATCAGCACTCATAGATATGGTGCTAAAAACAATTCCCTTAAACACTATATTTGATATAAATTGAGATGAACCTATCTTTATTTTATAATAATACCATGGGATAATCATTATAACTCATAAAATATCTCGCAATCCTGATAATGGAAGGTTTATTGTATTTGAATATCTTATACCTAAGAAACTTGTTTTATGATTCTATTATTAATTTCTACATATTTTAACCATATTATATTCACTTCTATACATATTATATGATATAATCATCTTTATAACCTAGGTAAGAAATATAGGAAATTGGTGATCTCAAATGCTCAATAAGGGAAAACTTATCAACATGTCATCAATAACCATATGAGAAAACATGTGTTGGGGGGAAATTTCTTATTAAAATAACATGTAATAATAATATTTTTACATGAGTCATGGTATATAGATATGTAGTCTCAAATGAACAAATATATACCCCAAAGAAAGTGTGTGAAATAAAGAGATAATAAACATGAGCTATGGAGAATAATCATAGGCATATGGCTTGTAAATGTAACATGCCCTTGAAAAATATCATAACAATGAATTTTGAAACAAAAATAAAAATTATGAAATTATAACATTGTGAACAAACAAAATGTCCATGCTTGATGTTGTGAACAAAAAAATGTTCACTCTTCTTGTTGTGAATAAACAAAATGGTCACGCTTCATGTTTTGAATAAAAATAATTTCCATGCTTCATTTTTTTTAAAGAAATGTAAAATATTCATTTTTTTAATAAAAAAATGTTCATGTTTCATATTGTAAACAAAAAAATCCAATTCTTCATGTTGTGAACAAAAAAAATGTTCACACCTTTTATTGTGAACAAACAAAATTCTCACGCTTCATGTTCGGAACTAAAAAATGTCCACACATCGTATTGTGAATAAAAAATGATCATTATTTATGTTGTGAATAAAAAATGTTCAAGCTTCATTTTTTGAACAAACAAAATGTTTGAACTTTATATTATGAAAAAAAATTCCACGCTTCATGTTGTAAACAAAAAAAATGATCATGCTTCATGTTGTATACAAAAAAAATGTAAAAACTTAAAAAACTTGTTTCTTGAGACATAAATCTTTTAAAAATTCATTATATGGTGATATAGGACCAAAACCATCACCATTAATATATATGAGTTCCACTTAAAATAAAATTATTCATCTTATCCTGAACAACCAATAATAAAAAAATGGGTATCATAAGTTTTCAAAACGGTATCACATTTAAAAAAATGATCATTTGATATAAAAACATAATCTCCAAAGTGTATTATTTAATAAGAGTATATATAGGGTGATTTAAGAACCATTACTCCATTTGAGATAATCTATGGAAAATGGAATAGAAATCATAAAAAATATTTTACTTAAAAATAATTTCTTATTATCATCTTCAAAAGATGTGGATTTCAATTCACTTTCTAAAACACCATTCTTTTAAATAATAAGAAATAAACCTATAAAATATTACTTAAAAAATACAATAAAGTGAACTTGAACAGCGATAAAAAATATAAAAATTTAAAGTATAATGGAAAAATATAAGATCATGGTAAGTAAAAATATTTTAAATATTTTAAAACACCTTCATTAAATACCCACCAAGTTAAAAGAATAATGAAAACATTATTTTAAAATAAATAAATGGGAATAAAAGGATCAGTGGTGATAAAAATAATTTTAGTTTCATCTAGGGAAAGGATAAAATTTATGGGAAGTGAAAACATGGATATGGAGGTACAATCCATTAAAAGAAATAAGAATTATTCTTGACAAAATTTCATTTTCACAAAACAATAGATTCATACAAGGAAGAAAGATTAATTTTGAAATATGTTTTCACTAAAAAAGAAGGTTTAAATACAAAAAAATATCATCATAGGTTATAATATATCAATCTTGAAAGATAATAGTCAAATAAGAGTGACTATAACCCAAGGAAAATATTTGAATCCCTAAAACCCTTTACAATTTGAGGAACATTTTACTCAAAACCTCTTGAAAGGTAGATAGATTTTATTTTTACATAAATTACAATGAATAAAGTTTATTTTAGGATATGAAATCTTAATTAGTAATCATATACAACACTTAAAATAAATTAGGTACATAATATAAAACATGTCTCAAATAGAGGAAATTGAGATGAAAACCCATTACATTTATTTCTTCTTAGTATAAATTCACCCTATCCTCATTTATAATTAACTTAAATATCTTAAAAAATTATATAAACAACTTAATATAAACATAATACACTTTTTATAATAATTCTATAACCATATATTAAAAATATATTAACTGATTATAGTTTTTTTATCTGGTGTCAGAACATTCGGTTGTTAGTTTCCAAAAACATCATGAAGATGAGATCAAATCTTATTAATTTATTTTAACATCAAAATTACTAGAAAATTAAATCTATAATAATAATTTTTTTCAATGATTACTTGATTCCCATTTTCATTAGTTGAAATTCATGAATACCTCTTATGAAAATAAAAAACATGATGAAGTATTTTTCAGCATGTTTAATGATCGAAAGGTGATACATTAACAAATATTTTAAATATTACAAAAAAATTATATAATAATTAAAAAATATTAAATATTTTATCATTACATGATATTATCGTTGTATGATATTCCATAATCATTGATAAAATGATCGTTGTAAAATCATTTACATGTGCAGTTAAATTGAACCAAATATTAAAGTGTTATAATGATTTAATGAGTTTTATTTGTGACATATAAAAAGTATTTATTCATAAAATCCATCCTTTAAAGGTGGTGATTAAAAATTAACATGATCGCTTCATGGATGTGGTAGTTTGTACGTACGTACGATAGATGTTATTATATTTTCTTAGTGGATGGAATGGATTGAATAATTTTTTTACAATTAATATAATTAAATTTAATTACAATAATTATTCTTATTTAATTATATTAATAAGTTTATATATGACTTATGAAGGATTCTAGTAAAATAAAAGAATAATTTAAAGTAATATTCAGGTTGGAATCTTGAGTTTTATCTTGGAAACCTCCTTAAAAATGAAGGCCTTAAGAAGACTAAAGGTGACCAGAAGCTTATGGAATTGGCAGAGGGTTATAGTAGAATAAAATTGGTTTATTTTAAATGATAATTATAAGTACAGGAGAGTCTTAAAGTGGTGTACATTTTTCATTTTTATATGTGAAGAGAAGGGTGGTTTTAGAAGTAAGTATTACATTTTCAATAATATAATGTTACTATTGAAAGGCCAATGGCTCAAAAATGAAGAAAAGTGTAGGGTAGGTGTGTTTAGATTAATATTCTCATAATCCACTCATTTTAGAGGTAAACTATAATATTTTAATACTTTTTATTTTAACTTTTTAAATATTACTCGAATTTACTTTCTCCTTGGTAATTAATTTTTAACCAAAGTAATTAATATTAATGGAAAAAATAATATTGGAAATTTTAACTAACTTGAACCCTATGATTTAAAATTTTTAAATAATTTTATCAAATAAATTTTTTAAGGGTTTAAAATGTTAATTTTAAAATAAACACACGTAACGCGTTAAAATGGTTTTTTATAAAAAGTGTGTTTTTTAAGTTTAAACATTTATGTACAAGTTAAGATTATCATAGATAATGATTTTTATGACCTAAAATTGTTTATTATAAAAAAATATAGGTTCTTTTCAAATCATGAAAAACCCAAATTTCACTACCAAAAAATTTAATTTTAAGAATATACAAAAAATAGTTTCTATTAAGGTCGAATTTTTAATTTAGTTCTAAAAATATTAGGCATAGGATTGATAAGTTTAAGGAATGTTTTAAAATTCAAAATTTTATTCCTTAAATATATATATATATATATTATTAATTAAAATTTTTTTAATCTTCTAGGATACACTTACATAATGATAAAATAATAAAAATAATAATTTTTACAAAACCATAATTTTAAACCAAAAAAACAATTATTTTATAAAAAACACAAAAATTATTAAGAAGTAAATTTTGATGTGAGGAATTAAAAAAAGAATTTTATTTTATCAAATTTAAATTCTATAATTTTTAAATTTAGTTTTAAAATAAATATAATATAAGGAAAATAGATTTTATTTAAAAAACATCTTTCCATATTAACTCGTATTAGTTATTTATCTTCCAAATGTAATATATTTTAATGGTTTACCATATTATTGTTTATTATATATTTATTAATAATTTTATTCTAATATTTTATGATTCATTTACATTGATTGTATCATGTAACACAAGTTATCAAGAATAACATCGGTTTTACAAGGTCTAGAATTTTGGGTTGTTACATCATTACTCTTCATATAAACATAGTATGTGAAACTCCTACCTTCTTCATGTAAGTATTCTACATGGTACTCATCTCATGAAATAATATTTTTTTCATGTCTTTCATCACTATTTCTTATATACATTCTCAAGATCATATGTCTTGATATCATTCATGACACAACTCAGGATCCTCAAATAATGCATGGATGTATGCATCATAATTCTCTTGACTCAAATTTTTTCTCAATCCTCACTTCATTTTATAAAGACCATTCATGGTCGATCTTGAAACCTCATACAGTCATTCATCACACTAAAATTAGGTTCTATTTTTTTAGTATCTCCACCTACCAGTCTTGGAGAAACTTGTGGTCGATTGTGACTTATTCATGTAGTTTCTTTACTAACTATGGCTTCACACTTCATCATGTGGTTGCTTTAATTTTTATGTATAGTAGGTCAATTTATCATGCTTAATCATCATGTAGTAGGTCCTAGTTTTTATGTGTGTTAGATCTATCTACCGTATGGATCTCTCTTTTTTATAATACTTCATCTACATGTGTTTGATTCATCAACTATATAGAAACCTGACATGCAAAAATCATTGAAGTGTGAAGGTAGAAAATGGGATACATGGTTAAAAATCATTCAACCCAACTTATGTATGCATCTCATTAAGCTGTAGGAATAGTATCCTATATAAGATGATTCCAATATCAAATCCACTAAAGTATTCTTGAACCCTTATAATCCTTGATTCCACATCAAGCACTAATCCATGACTAGTGGGTTAGCTCTGTATACACTCATGCATACCCCCTTTATGTTGCGCACTTCTTTTCATGCACCATTGTCTCTTATTGATGCCCTACATGTGTTAAACCCTTCCTAAAAATGTGTAATTTTTTACTCATCTACACACCACAATGCCACCATGGTTGGCTAGGTGTGGTTGAACTGACTCATGCTTGTAGTGAGCTAGTTCCCAAACCTGGATATGGTTGTCTGATTTATTTTAGAAAACTAAAATCAAAATACTTAGTAAAATACTAAGTATAAAATGAAAATTCTACATAAAATTAAATATGTTGTTTCCTCCTCAAATCTTCTCAATCTATAATTTCATAATGTTGTAAACATAGTGTTATTAGCACATGTCTTAAACATAATGACCTGATCAACAATAATAAAAAAATAATATGCCACTTTATCATGAACATATTCTCTTGAGTTCTTCAATATATAGCCTTAAAATTTTCCTTTTCCACATAACATGGTACTATATAAGTACCTCAATCATCTAATGGACTTATTTGGATACTTTATCATACATGAAATCCAATGTTCTTTTCTCTATGGAACTAAAAATCTTCAAATAATTATTTGCCTCCAAGAATAAATGAATCTTTTAAGAACCTTTCAAGGAAAGTACTTATTCATCACAATGTTCATTAAACATCTACTAAACTTCTTCTTTATTGGAATATTGAAATTACTTTATAGAAAATAAAACTAAAAAAACATAGAATCAACAACCTCCCCTTTTTATTTATTGGAAATACCTTAAAAGTGATGTGTTAATATGGGTTCTTCCACATATTCATTATCTCTCCCTTTCTTATAAATATTTTATTTCATTTTATATCCCCACTTATTGAAAATAAATAAAAATTACTTTGTAAATTGTAATGGTTTATACTTAATCAAAGGGTCATCAACCATTCCACTCTATGTCTAATAATCCATGATTAGTTTAGAAAACATGAAGGTTTGATTTATAAAATTAATTTATTACTTAAAAAATAAAATAATACCAAAAGAAATGAGAACTTGAAAACTTAATTCAAGGGTTATTCAAATATTTTCAAGTTTTGACACGTGAAAAATACAAATTGATATATAAATTATCATGAAATATATCAACATGGACATCCTGCATCCACTTAAATACACATACTATTATTGTAAGTGGGTTCTCTAGACCCAACTCCTTTATATAATTTTTTTACCACTACATGTATATAGTTTGATATATGAATGTGTTTAAAATTACCATAATAGTTTTGATACATTTTCATCCACTATTTACATGGAAATTTCCTTAGATTATGTGTCATATAAAAAGGTTATAGCGGCTCCCAGCTATAATGAGAACCTTGAGATACTATGCTAGTAATATCAAATATAAGTCATATAGTCTAGATATTTCATATTGTATTGACACAAATAATGTATAAATATAAGTTGTTGGGGGTTATAATATTTGATATTTCTTCTAATGAATTCCACTCTTTGTGATCTTGAGTATATGGGGTCATTAAGAAAGGCCTGCTAATAAGAACACCACAAGTTTCAAGTTTCATTGGTTGTTCCAATAAAATAACATGTGTATTGGTCTTTTTAAATGTGATCATTATCAATGTATACCATTTTTTATTGCATACTTTTATGAAAGGAAAAAACATGACATTGAATTCATGGTGAGGTATCTTGTGTTGAGTCAGTATTTGGTGGTATGGAAATAGTTGAATGATCAAGATAGAATTTATCACTTATGAGTTAAGAAAGAGATATATCATGGGCATGGGTTAATCGGGATAGTGGAACCTTCATTAAATTCAGGTCCATACTACATGAAGGTAATTCCATCTAGTATGGTAATGAAATATATAAAGAATCGAAATTATGATGACACAAGTTTCCATCTTGCTTTATGATATATCATAAGACAAAGAGATTATATTACAAAGAACATGTTCATAGGAGGTAGTCATAACTATGAAATTACTTATCTCATTAGGCTCCAGGATGGGTTTCTAGAATTTTAACTTTTTCTATGATTTTGAATCACTGATATTAATATAAGGACCTAAAGGGTCACATACTAATTGTATCCACAAGTTCCATCTATTCTGATAAATATAAGTTTAGGATGAAGTAGGCCCCATGTGTGAGCGTCTCTTAACATATTACAATGACTGATCACAAGTAAAGTAACATAATTATACTATTAAATTTTAGAATAATGTATATTGAATTTATTTCTCAAGGTATTCATGAGTTTCTTTATCATAAAATTGAATATGAGAAAGTATAATTTTTTGAATGAACATATCATTTTTATGTTTTTTTAAACTACTTTGAGATCTTACAGGACAAGTTAATGGTTCTTATTTTATCACATAACATGTTAAAGTGTTACAAGTGAGTGATAAAATATTTGTGACATTTATAGCAAATTTAATTAGGTCATTATTTCACAACAGTGTCTAAAATGAATGTTATTAATTTCTAAGGACCAAAGTATAATTTTTAAAAGTATAACCTATGTATAAAAGCCCATTTAAGAATATTGAGTAGTGTTATGTACAATTTGGAATAATTTAGAGATATAATATCTCATTTCTTATCCTATCATATTCTAAGACATAGATTCTAAAAAAAGAATAAGTTCGGATCGATCTGTGTTGCTCAATCGAGTCAGCATTCTTCACACAATCTAAGGGACATCATAAAACCCTACAATTTACCATTTTAGAAATCAGTAATTGTATATAGATGGTCTAAGAAATTTGGTTCATGTTTGGATGATCTATATAATTCCTAGATTGGATCCTTTGATCCAGGGCATTCTAATGGTGAGCAAATCAAATCGACGATTTCAAACAAACAAGGTACCATTTACACTTTTGTTCAATTTTATTTTAATTCTTAATTGTAATTTCACATGATCATTTTAGAAATATTGGAAATGGGTTTTATGTATTAATTTTTTTTAACATAACTATAAATCCAAAATTTTAAATTTTCTATTTTTCATGCTTCCACTACACCCCAAGTTCCTTCAATTGGTATCAAAGAAAACATGGAATTATTTAAGTTGAAAACATTAAATTTTCAATTAAATTTTTTCTATGATTCAAAAAGAGTGTTTTGATATAGACTCAAAACAACTAATAGCACATCGATGTGCTTTTTTATTTCTATGATATGGATGATCTAAGATCGATGTTTTTTGTGTATAATTGTGAAGTAAATTTATGTTTTAATTTTTTTTGCACATTAATGGCTATCAATGAGATTATTTTTTAGCTGGAGCGTGATACGAGCATGTTGTGTATTATCCAGTGATACCATAATTCTATTGGATAGTCCTTTTCAATAGGAGCCTATTGTGCAATCTTAATACCTAAGCTATAAAAAACTAAAAAACATATAAATTTCCTTACCCAAGGATATGGATAAAATTTAAAAAAATCAAAGATTCCACTCCTTGTTTGGGAGTGGAATTGAAAGTCCTCTCCATTTGTGGGGAGTGTAATGCCTTTGAATTTAAATATATTATATATTATAATATATATTATAATATATGTATATATATTTTGTATATATATTTATATACCTTTAAACAGATTCCCAATTAAACTTTGGATGAACTGGTATAGTTCGGGTCTGACCTACCTGACCCATCAACCCCATCGCAAGCCATAAATTAATTTTTTTTTTGTATCCTCTTTTAATCCAAATATACCCAAAAAATTGCGAAAAATATTTAGAAATTAAATTTAATGGTTTGGAATTTAATAAAATTATATCGGGAGTTGTAGAACGTATCGATAATTATTTAAAATTATTTTAAGATAGGTTAAATAATTAGAAATAACCTCAAGTTAAATTTTAGAAAATTTAATTTTTATTATGAAATATAACTTCATTTTTACAGATCATAACCTAATACCAACCCATGCATGTTTTTTTATTTATTTAATTTAATTATTTCAATTAAGTTTTAAAATGTAATAATTATTTTATTTTGATGATTTGTGTGTCATACCACTATATTTAATTTGTATACGGTTATACGTCTCCACATTTAAATGAAAAAAAAATTATTTCCAAACACCAATTACTTCTCACCTATATATGGGTATACATTGTAAATATTAGAGGAATTTATGGTGAAGTGGTTCGAGTCTAGAACCAATGTAAACCAAACAAGGGAAGTTCACAGGTGTTGTGGGAACAGCAATTCAAGTCAATTAATAACTTAAGGAATATTTCTAGTGTCTTAGTTAATCCCTTATTCAAATGACGGATTAAACTATAGTTAACATCTCATCATCATATCATTATTTATTTATTTTATTGTATGTATGGTTTATTATTTTGTGAATGTGTTTTATTATGCGCGATCACATACTATAATAATAAACAAGCATGTATAGATTAAATGAACATGTGTGGTGAGTGTTTTCCATTTAAAATCATGGTTAATTTGTGAGTTTGATCACATATAACAAGCATGTTAAATAGGAAAATGATTTAATTCTATGAGATTAAATTACCAAATCCAACAAAGAAAGTGCTATGTCGTTAAATACCTTCCATCACCTAAATTTGGACACCACCGATTGTTTAAGGTGATCATAAAACATAATTGAGGGTACCTCTTACTACTGAGGAGTTTTTTGTGAGATTTTTGAGTCAAATTAACTAAATTTTGAAGTAAAGGAGTATTTATAGCTATATTTTTGTAACTTTAGAGGCAAATCATTGAGCAATGCAAAGTAATTATTTTCAAGAGATTGGACTTCCCTCAACAGATCAAGGATCCATGAGTTAATGTGTTTAGCTAGTCAAAATCCTACTTTATACTCTCAAAGTTGTGGTGATGCCATAGATTGGTCTATGAAGTTAGTTTTAGGGATCCTTGCTCCTAGAATACTCTAGTGACTGAGTGTTCTGATTCTAGTAGTTGAGGATATTAGGATTTTATAAAATAGTGGGATACATTTAAAATTAGTGTTTTGAAAATTTCAATTGGTAATAAAGATAGTGAACTAATCTACTAATGTTATTTATTATATATCAAATGTAAACCACCACCAATTCAATTTCAATATGATTAATATTGTATAAAAATAATATCCTAACTGGTCATAACTTCTATGAGTGGTACCTGCACTTGCGCATAGTATTTTTCCAAGAGAGGAAGCTTTATATGATAGAATCCACACTTCTTGTTGAGCCCCATTCGGGGGAAATCAAGGTAGATAAAGATAAATACAAGAAGTATATGGATGATGTACTATATGTTCAATGTTTCATGTTTTTATTTATGCAAGTGAGCTATAAAAATTCATGAGGAAAAAGATTCTTTCCAAATGTTCTCTTATCTCCAAGAATTATACTAGGAGAAATCTCAAAAATAAAGATATGAGATATAAAGTTATATATATAGTGTTGAGTCAATAAGGTTTCCTTATGAATTTTCCATTCCTTCATGTTTGGGGAGATTTTTGAGTCAATAAAGGTGTCCTTATAACTTTACCAATTCTCATGTTTTAAAAATCACAAACACCTTATCTCAAGGAAAATTTCATTTTACCCTGTGTTTTAATTTAATAAGGAAAATTTACCTTCCCTAAGGAAATTTATCTTTACCATGCTTTTCATTGTTCATTATCTTGTCTAAGTGTAAAATTTGGTTTCATATCTAAAACCTCATAATCATATAATACTTAGATAAGGAGCATTATGTTTTCAGGATCTGAATTCTGACTCCGAGTTCTCTAAATTCAGACTCCGAACTCTTCTGAGTTCTGACTCCAAGTTCTATGAATTCAGACTCCGAACTCTTCTGAGTTATGACTCCAAGTTCTCTGAATTTCGACTCCAAACTCTTCAAATTTCTGAATCTGATTTCTCTGAATTCAGACTCCGAACTCTTCTAAGTTCTGACTCTGAGTTCTCTGAATTCGGACTCTGAACTCTTCTAAGTTCTCACTTCGAGTTCTCTGAATTCATACTTCAAAATATTCAGAGTTCTGACTCCGAGTTCTCTGAATACAGACTCCAAACATTGTAAGTTATGACTCTGATTTCTCATGAATTTTGACTCCGAACTTTGTAAGTTCTAACTCTGAATTCTCATGAACTCTCACTCCAAACTTCGTAAGTTCAGGTTCCTTATTCTTGTGAATCTAGATTCTGAATTTCCTTGAAATTCAGACTCCAGAATTATATAGAGTTTAGGTTCTAAATTCCTTAGAAAACAGAATCCAAATATCCTTGTATTATAGACATCAAATGTGTTTTTGGTTAGACTCTGAACTTTTATATGCTTACATTCTGAATATTCGATTTTAATTATGTAACCATATTTTTTCTTACACTTTTTTTTTGTTATAAAACAATGTCATGCATTCAGTTACTAACTAACTGTTGTTTGAGTGACACGTGTACAGGTCCCTATGAAATTGAAGGAAAAATATGATCGTTGGAGGAGGGAGCCGACCATTGGATTTGTGCCTATAAATAGGAGCTCATTTGAATGAGCTCATAACTTTGATGAACTGTTCTATGACTCTAGAGATTACATGATGTTGAAGTGATTTCTGTAGAGAGACTTTCATGCTTTGTACGTACTGAAATTATTATTCCGATTTTATTTGTGTGACTCTAAATTTTGCTGAGTACATTCGAGGACTTTCGGGTATAGGAAGACAGAGGTACCGACTACCTTGAAGTTGAGGGCTTCCTTGCTGAGGAAGACAGAGATGCCAACTACCTTGAAGTTGAGGGCTTGTGGGGATAGAAAGACAGACTCCAATATTTGTATCGAGGGATTACCCTGGTGTGGGTAAGACAGACTTTCTTGAAAGTATAAATCAAGGTACCTTTATCCAAGGTTGTTGGATACCCTTCTTTTGGGTTAAAAGATTTACTACTTGTTGTTCTGTTTCAATTTTTCCACTGCCTTTTTTATTGTAGAGGAAAGTATAACTATCTTATACTTCCTTATACTTGTACTCTGATTTATTAAGATTCTATATGCTTTAAGGTAGAATCTTTATCTTTGTAAACATTTGTTAAGTTTCCTTTCTAGAACTATATTTCCAGAGTTGACTTCTTGGAATCACTTTTCTGGATTCAAGCAAGTTTATAGAACTATAGGTTTTGTGAATTTTTCCTTGTTTAATTTTGTTAAATATTGCCATATTTAAAAGTTCCAAAGGAATTTTTAAATGTGTACAATTCACCCCCCCCCCTTGTATATTGATCATCATATGATACTACAATTAGTATCTTCATTCATTATTTCGATCCAACAATTGGTATCAAAGGCGGTGACCTCGTATCCTAAAACAATCCAATAATTGGTATCATAGGAGGTCTCTGAAATACTTTTATTCACATATAAGTTTTCCTTACTCAATTTTTCATTGTTCTGATTTTTCCTTGCTGAGGTATATTTTCCTTGTTTACTTAACCTTACTACTAACAAGTTTATGTGGAGATAGTTTTCTTTAAGATGGCAGGAATCAATTTTGGTTATATTGACAACCTAAATCCAACAAGAACACCTATTTTTTATGGGAATGATTATGAATATTGGATAGATCGCATGAAGACATTTATTATTAATGCTGGAGTGGAAAATTTTGTTATGATTACTGGAGGATATAAAATTCCTGACAAGGAAGTTAGTACCTTCACCAATCAAGAAAAGCATCAATATCAACTGAATTATAAGGTACACAATACTTTTCTTTGTTCCATGACTAGAAATATATATAGACAAATTTCATCTTGTGAAGCAGAAAATTGTATTTGGAATAAACTTGAAGTTTTACACTTTGTAACTTCAAATGTCATTGAAACTAGAATATCCATGATCATAGCTGAATATCATGGTTTTTTCTTTCCTTATGGAGAACCCATATGTAAGGTGCGAAAAAGATTCATGATTATTGTTAATAGTTTACAATCTATGGGTGAGAATGGATTAGACGATGAAGATCTTTTTGATAGGATCGTAGATATTATGCCCAATGAGTGGAAATCCAAGAGGACTACTATTGATGAGAATAGAAAGGTTACTCAGATTACTCTTGATGAACTTTTTGGAACTCTTCTTCAACATGAGACTAGAATGAAGAGAGATGATGATAATGTAAAGAAGAAGAATGGGGGTGGCAGTGTTGCTTTTACTAAAACTTCAAATCATATGAAAGACAAGACTCCTGAGAGAGATACAAGATCCAAATCTAATAATGTTGTTATACAATATGAATCTAATGGAAGTTAATCTTGAGAAAATGAACTATCCAATCTTGCTCGAAGGATGAACAAGATAGTTGGACATAAAAACTTTCAATCCAGATATAAGAAGAAATAAAGAAAAGATAAGAAATATTTAGAAGTTACATGTTATGAATGCAAGAGATCTGGACATATAAGACCTGGTTGTTCTATTCTAAAGATAAAAGAAATAATGTAAAAGAATTCTGAAAGAAACAAAAAGAAGTACTACAAAGCTAAAGCTAATAAATTCTTGAAGGATAATGAAACCTAGAGTGCTAGTGGTGGTGACTCTTTAGATGAATCATCATATTATGAATCTTTTGGATAGAAGAATCTTGGTTTAATATCTATACTACCTATTGACAATAATTGATTAATGGCTAAGGTACACAATGCTGAATCAATGACCAATGTTTCTTTGAATAAAAATTATAGTAATGATAAATACTATGAATCTTTAGATGAATAATCTTCTTCTAATAAAAATGATACTTTACCTTCCTATGAATAAGTTTCTAGGTTTTCTAAGCTTCTTGAGAATGAGAATTCTAAAGTCAACAAGAAGCTTGATAAGGAAAACTCTAGTATTTCTATACTTACTAAGGAAATATTAGATCTTTCTAAATATCTTGATAAGAAAACCCTTGATTTTGAAAGTATTTCAAAAAACCTTGAGGAAGTAAATTCTGAGAAGGATAAACGTTATAAGGATCTAGAAAATGTAATTTCTAAGAAAAATGTTTTCGAGCCTAACTCTAGTTCTAAAGCTAATGTTTTTGAAGACAATAACTTAGTTATCAGACTAAAATCTGAAATTTTTACCTTGAGAAAGTTTTTTTCAAACTTTACCTTAGGTAAATAAAATTTTGTTAATATGTATTCGCAAATATTACCTCTAAGGAATAATTCTGGATTTGTTTATACTAGTTCTAAACCAATCTTTAGTAAAAATTCTTTTCTTCCTCAAAGTGATCCATTCTGCACTAAGTGTCAGTGTAGACACTGGGCAAAAAATTGTTCCCTAAACAAAACTCAGTCTTTAGGATTTCATAAATCCTATCTTTCTAAGAAAATGTGGGTGCCTAAGATTTTGATTTCTAAAATTTCTTGATCCAAGAAAGTTTGGGTTCTGAAAGTCTAACTCTTTTGTTTTTAGGAAAATAGAGAAATTATTAACAACAATACATGGTACAAGGATAATGGATGTTTTTGTCATATGACTGGTAACAAAAAATACTTTGAAAATATTATTAATATGAAAGGTGGAAAAGTAACCTTTGGAGATACTGCTCAAGGGGAAATTATTGGTATAAGTAACATCGTTATTCTTGGAAAAACTTTGATTTCAAATGTTTTGTTTGTTAAGTGTCTTAAGCACAACCTTATTAGCATAATCCGATTATGTGATGAAGGTTACATTGTGAATTTTAGGAATGAAAAGTGCTTAGTACACAATTCCAAGGAAGAATTTATTCTTTCTACCCAAAGGCAAGAGAATGTATACACACTAAACATAAAATACCTTAGGAGCCAAGACTTACCTTTCCTTAGTGAAATGGAAGATCATTCTTGGTTGTGGCATAGAAGGTTAGGACACTAAAACCATAGAAAACTATGTAAACTCTCAAATAAAAGATTATTTAAGGCTCTACCAGAGCTTAGATTTGATTCTTAAAAAGTTTGTGATCCTTGTAAATATAGAAAGAAACATAAATCAAGTTTTAAATTAGTTGGTGAAGTCTCAACTACTGATGCATTACAGTTAGTACATATGGATATTTTTGGTCCAATACAAACTGGAATCATTGGAGGCAAGTATTATGTATTTGTTTTAGTTGATGATTACACTAGATTTACATGGGTCTATTTTTTAGCAAAGAAATATGAAGATTTTTCTTATTTCAAAAGTTTTAGAGCCCAAGTTAAAAATGAGAAAACCCTTCCTTTGATAACTATTTATAGTGATCATGGAGGAGAATTTCAAAATTCTGATTTTGAAACTTTTTGTAGTAGAAAAGGCATTACTCATAACTTCTCAGCACCCAGAACACCTCAACAAAATGGTGTTGTTGAGAGAAGAAATATAATTCTTCAAGAGATAACTAGAACCATGTTGAGTGAGTATTCTATAGCTAAACATTTTTGGGCTGAAGCTCTAAGTAGTGCTTGTTATAATATAAATCAAGTTTTTATTAGACCTTTTCTTAATAAAACTCTTTATGAGTTATGGAATGGTAGAAAACCTAGACTTTCCTACTTTAGGGTTTTTGGTTGCAAGGTATTCATTTTGAATACTAAAGATAATTCACACAAATTCACATCAAAATATGATGAAGGAATTTTCTCAGGTTACTCCACAACTTCTAAGGCTTATAGAGTTTCAATAAAAACACTTGTATTGTTGAAGAAACAATACATGTTAAATTTGATGAAAATGATCTCTTCGTTTTTAAACTACCCCAACCTAAATATTCAGATGTGTTTTCAAAAACTGATTATCAACCTTTGTTAAAAGATCCTTCTCATAAGAAAGATGCCCAAGAAAATGTTTCTGAATCATTTACCCCAAAAGATTTCTTACCATGTATTGATGAATAGTTTTTACAAAACCCAAATCAGTTGTTTCTAAATAATCATACTAGTGATAGTATCATTGGTGATGTGAATAAACCTGTAAGGACTAGAAGTTCCTTAAAAAAGAAGTAGAACGTCTAGCATTTCATTCCCAATTAGAACCAAAAGGCACTGATGAATATTTAGGTGGTGATGATTGGATAAAAGCTATGCAAGATGAGCTAAATGAATTCGAAAGGAATGATGTCTGGACCTTGGTTGAAAGACCTAAGGAAACTTATGTTATTGGAGTCAAATGGGTCTTCAGAAATAAGTGTGATGAAAATGGAATCATAGTAAGAAATAAAGATATATTAGTTTCGAAAGGCTATAATCAACAAGAAGGAATATACTATGAAGAAACCTATGCTCCAGTAGCTAGACTTGAATCTATTCGTATTCTACTTGCCTATGCAGCATTCTTCAACTTCAAACTTTCTCAAATGGATGTAAAATGTGATTTTCTTAATGGTTATGTTCAAGAAGAAGTTTTTTTTGAACAACCTCCTGGTTTTGAAGAAACAAAACATCCTGAACATGTTTATAAACTTACCAAAGCTTTGTATGGACTTAATCAAGCCGCTCGAGCTTGGTATGATAGACTTACAGGATTTTTGATTCAAAATAATTACATTAAGGGAAATGCAGATCCAACCCTTTTTATAAATAAAGATAAGAAAAATGTTTTGATTTTTCAAATTTATTTTGATGACATTATATTTGGTTCAACTCACCAATCTTTAACTGATTCCTTTTCGGATCTAATGAAATCTGAGTTTGAAATGAGTATGATGGGTGAGTTAACATTTTTCCTTGGTTTTTAAATTTCTCAAAAACCAGAAGGAATATACATATCCCAACATAATTATATTAAAGTTCTTCTTAAAAAGTATGGATTTGACAAAACTTAGAGTATAAGTACACCCATTGGTACCTAAAATTCACTTGATCTTGATGAAGCTGGGAAACCATTAGATCAAACATCTTTTAGAGGTATGATAGGAAGCCTAATTTACTTGACAGCTAGTCATCCAGAGTTAGTGTATTCATTATGATTATGCACAATATATCAATCCAATCCCAAGGAATCTCATTTAAAGGTAGTGAAAATAATTTTTCGCTACTTAAAGGGAACCATAGATTTGGGACTCTTTTATACTTTTGGAAATGATTTTGTTCTAAAAAGTTTTTCAGATGATGACTTTGGTGGTTGTAGAATGGATAGGAAAAGTACATCCAGAACTTATCATTTCTTAGGAGATTCATTAGTTTCTTGGTCATGCAAAAAAGAAATACTCAGTAGCACTTTCCACTGCTGAAGCTGAATATGTAGCAGCTAGAAGTTGTTGTACTCAGGTGTTGTGGATGCAACACACACTTACAGACTATGGTTTTAGTTTCACCAAAACAAAAATTTTGTGTGATAATACTAGTTCCATTGCATTAAGAAAAAACCCTTAACATCACTATCGTGAAAAAAACATAGATATTAGGCATCACTTTCTTAGTAATCACACACAAAAAGGAGATATCATTCTTCAATTTATCAGAACGCAAGATCAACTTGCTGATATTTTCACAAAATAATTACCCTTTGATAAATTTGAATACATTAAATAGAAGATAGGAATAATAACCATAAGTTAATCTTCCATGTTAACTTCCTGTTAAAACCAATCTCTTTGCATTAATAAACTTCTTTTTATAGGGGGGGTATATATGTCTGTTAGTTAGTTCAAAAAAAATTCAAAATTTTTTGTAAGGAAGTTTTTCAAAAAAAATCATAATGAAGTTTTTCAAAATTCTTCGTAATGAAGTTTTACAAAACTTTTCGTAATTAAGTTTTTTAAAAAAAATTGTAATGAAGTTTTTCAAAAAATTCATAATGAAGTTTTTCAAAACTTTTCATAATGAAGTTTTTCAAAAATTTCGTAGTATGTTTTTCTAAATTTTCCGTAATGAAGATATTCTAAAAAAAATTATAGTCAAATTTTTCAGAATCTAAAGTTCTTCAAGATATATTTTTCCTCACTACGAATAATCTACCTAGCAATCCGAAAGGTATGTTTCCTTTCTTGAGTTTTCATAATCATCATTTACTTGCTGGTATTTTAATTTGTTTTTTAAAAAATTTCGATTTCTCTTTTCCTTAAATCCGAATATTTTTTCTTTAAAAACCTCAAAGGATCAGATTCAATATTTCCTTGTGGCTATCATATCAACCGTTAAATATGATCAGAAGGATTTTCAGCCATTGTATTGAGTTTGTAAGATGAATCGTCACATCAAACACCTATATAAAGGACCCCTGATGCTAGTCCCACATCGAATCTCAAGCTCTTGCGTGCTGAAGCTTTACCTCTCTACTTAAGCCTGTTCCAATCTTCTAATTTTTTTCTCAAATCCAAATGTCTTTATAAGAATCCTCTCAGAAAGATATGTCTAATGTCACACCAATTCCAGAGTTTTAGGTATATAGAGAAAGGTTGTTTCATCCGAACTTCTTCAACAAGTATTATTCTATAATCTCAAAAAACATTAAGCTGAATGGATGGGAAATCATTTCGGTATCGAAGCCAGGGGATCAAGATTTGGTATATCCAGATTTTCTTGTTGAGTTTTATGAATCAGTTAGTTTCTTCAAGGAAGAAGGTAGAGATAAGTTTTCCTTCAAAAGTTATGGAAAGACCTATTCTCTTTCATATACTAAGGCAGCCATCTTAGTTGGTATTCCATATGAAGGGGAAGCTGAATTCTATTTTCACAAGTTGCCAGATGTCAAAGGAATCTTTGTAAAGGTGAAATCTATGGAGTGACTCAATATTACTAATGTCAAGACTCCGAATACTGTTTTAACACCCCAAGCTTCCATGGTACACTTCTCTTTAAATAATACAGTAGCTTATGTTGTACACAACTTTGAGTTCTAACACACACCACAACCAATCAAACTAGTCGTTATGAATAGTAATACCCACTTTTTGAAATTTTATAAATTTTATCTTTCAAAATGTACTTCATTTTTGGATTTGGAATATCAAAATTAGCTTAGGGTGAATTTTGGGTATTTTTCTGAAAACATTCAATTTTTGATGAATAGTGAAAAAACAATGAGTTATAGTTTAAAACCGAATTTTTATTTAAATAATTATTTATTTTATTGAAATTTAATTAAGGTAAAAATAGATACATAATACCTATATAAGTTCAATGTAATTCATTGGAGTTGGTTTAGAATAATTTTAGATATATAAAAATTTTATGGAACTTTTCACCGTCTTTTACCCACCTCCTAGGAGAATTTAGAAATTCTCATAAAACGTAATTTTACCACTTCTGTGAGTAGAATTTCAAAAATCCTATAGACACGGTTAATATCAAGGAGTAAAATGTGGTTCAATAAGATAAAAATAATTTTTGGTAAATAGTAACTTTTTACTTTTATTTACCATGGTTAAAAGTAAATAGGGTAATTAAGGGTAAAAATGATATTAATATTACCCTAACACATTTCCTAATTCTATTGGACAAGTTTATATCGACCAAAAACATATTTAGGAATAAAATATTATCATTTAGGTCCACTTGGATTAGATTAGGACATTTATTATTATTTAATTCAAAGAAAAGTTAAAAGAGTTAAAATCAAAGTTTAATAACTAAAACATTTTTAATATAGGGTTATACATAAGATAAATTCGATTATAAATATTCATTAGAAAGAAAAAATATTTCCAACTTAATTTTATTTTATTTATAATTTTTAGACACTAAATAATTTAATTTATTTATGACACAATGGTGATGCAGTAATTACCTTATTAGTGAAATATTAAAATAATTAATATTATAAATACCCAAATAAATATAATTTGAGACTTTTTATGAATTAAACTAATTTATAGGTTAATATGACATATTATGACTTATTATATAAATTTTTTTCGAAGTAATAATGCTTTTATGAAATTATCAAAAACAAAATACCCAATAGTGTCAAAATTGACATAAAAGAGTTTTTAAAACAAATATTATATTATTAATTTATATTCTATTCCTAAAAATATAAGGTTCGGCCAAGAGACTTAAATAATGATATTTTTATCATTAATGGATCACTTGGGGGTCTTTAGGAAGTTCATAGTAAGTTTATTGACTATGTAATATAAAAATACAAAGAGACATGGTAAGTGTCAAACTAATTAACTAAGAGTTAAAACTAAAAGATAAGGTTAATAAAGTGAGACAAACCTATCTAAAACCTATTGGTTGAGTGTTTTTTGACCTATCCCCACCTTAAACTTTAAATAATACACTTTTTATCCATTAGAAACTAAATATAAATTTATTATAAAATAATATTTCTAGCTTTTCCAAAGGTTCCCCTCACCCCTCTTATAAAAGGGCACCCCCCCCCCCTCTCAATTTCACACCTTCATAGCCTTTGGGATTGGCCAACATCTGCCCAAATACCCTCTCAAATATCCTCCCTTCATCCTAGATTCCTTCCTTTAGTCATAAATCCAACCTAAGGAGCCCTTTTGATCAAATCAAAAGGAAGAACCCGAAGAAGAGGTAATGTTTTCACCACCCTCTTTCAAGTTCCTTTCTTCTTAAAATTCTTTTTTCTTTGTTATTTACATTATAAAATAATAACTCCAGTATCTTCTATATACTATGATGTTATTATAAATATGCTACAACCATATTAAGTATTCTATCCATCCTTTTAATGACATGTCACCATACGTGCATACGTACGGCTTGCCGTCTCCACGTCGTGGTGTAATTGTTATTCAATATAATATTATTTGGATGGGTATAATAATGATGTGTAATTAATTTAAATAATAAAAATAACATGATAATGATTATGTATATATGATATACCATCAAATTATATATTATTTTAATATCAAAAGAATGATATTGTCGCTCGTGCGTAAGGACGGACTACCGTCTCCACGAACGCGATGAGATTCATTCCCCATCGTATCCATTCAAGAATAATTCTAATTTGATGATAAAAAGTAATGTTTAAGAACTTTATATCATTCTGGATATGAATAATATACAACCTATCCATAACAAACATGACTTATGTAACAAAACATATAAAAGAAAAAGAGTAAGTTAACACCTGAAACGACGATAATACTAAAATATTATTAGCAAAGAATTATTAGAAGATCATATATGATATCATAATTATGTATATGGTTCTTGTATAATTTAATAACATTTTTTTAACTATTATAAAGGAGGTTAACATACCATAGACTAAGGAAAAGTAAAAGGTAAGGGTTTATTTCACAATATCTTCATTATCTAAGGTTGTTAATACGTAATTATCTACTGGGACCTCTTTATCATCCACATACATGTTTCTTAAAAATGTATTTCAAATAATTATTAATAATTTAAAGACTATGGGATAAATTCATTTATACCCTTGTTGACTTTTTATAATAAGTTTATAAAGGAATCTTTCTGTCATTTTCCAAACAAGGTCCTTTTTAACCTTTTCGATAGAATTAAGGAAAGAATGTATTTTTTAACTTATATTGCGGGTGCAGATATTTTCCACCATTATAAAATCGTCAAAGCTTCCTTTATAATATTATAAGAAAATTTTCAAAGTAAATGTTTTATTTTATAATTATGTAACTTTTAAATGATTTCAAAAAAAGAGATATTTCTCTCAAATAGTTTTGATTTCATCTATGTCAACATCCTTTGATGGATTTTAAGCTTATTTGAAGTTGATTTATTATGATACAAAACTTCCATATTGTATTGAAGTTTTTGTGATATGTTTTAATGTCGATGTGTTATTTTTATACCATTCATGGTTTATGGAGAAAGTATTGACATTTTGTATGCTAGTTTTAATACTAATTTTTATGTTATGTTTAAACCTATTCATATGAGGAATACATTGGACTTAATAAGTGATGGGTGGAGCCCGCTATAGCTCCTCGATGCATCGGTAGGTATCATGAGACAAACTAGTGTCTTGGTACAAGGCCTTGGCAAAATCTTATTTGTAGTCTTGGCACGAGACCTTGGCTATGTGGTTATGATAGTCTGGCATTATGCATTCCATCATTATGAAAGTTGTTATTGATATTGAATGTGATTATTCGACTAGTAGAATATCCATGTGAATAAGTAAATGGAATTATTTCATTTTATCTTTTCCATATTATACTGAAGTTAAAGTTTAAAAGGCTTTTGTTTTAGTTATACATTTCCTTAAATGGTTATGCTTATTTATGAAAGTTTTCATTATATTGTTATCCTTACTGAGCATCTGAGCTCACCCCTTTCAATGTTTTATATTTCTCAGGATGTGAAGAAGTAATTTATGAATGAATTGCAGGTATAATATGAGCGGATTTGAAGATAAGATTTCATTGTAGTAGTTTTCACTTTATGATGTAATGTAAACTTCAAGAATGTATTTAGTTATTCCAAGGCTACTAAACTAATCGGTATTTAGAGACTTGATCTTTTGTGATCATGCCAATATTATGTAATAATGCACCGACTCTAGGTAACTGGGTTCGGGGCGTTACAGTTGGTATCAGAGGAAGTTTAGTACAAACCTTGGAAGCTAGATTTAGATAAACTCTGATTAGATCACATAGCCCTAAGAAAGACTTTGAGGATTAGTATAGAATAACTTCCTAGAATTTTGGTATTGTAGAGATTTTGTGAGTTTTCCGAGAAATACATCCCTGTCTGGATACGAGCAGGTAGAGGCAGCTCTGGAACAGATGTACCTAGGGGTAAAACCTGAAAACACCACTTTAAGCTAGACTCAAATGGGAACTGGTGCATGACAACGGTCCTTGCTGCACTCTTGGTTACGACACTCCTGGGGGATATTCTTAGGATAATTCTCATTTTATTTACAAACCATTATGAAGGGTTTATGAGTATATACTTCCTAAAAGAAAACATTTTTATGATTATGGATTATATCCATAAATAGTTCAATTTATGTTAAGTGTTTTACAAGTATGGAATTATGTATTTTGATTCATAAACTGATATAGTTTATGCCATTTTTTAGAAATGGCGCCTAGTGAAAGAAATGGAAACTGTATCAATGCACGCACTCTATGTAGGGATTTCCATCCTTCTGAAGATAATTATAGTGGAGCTTGTGATGCAACTGGTGCTGATCAGCTAATCACCATATTGGGACAACTCACTCTGGTTATGAATAATATCATTACCGGTATGGAGCACCCTGATCTGCAGCATGGAGGATCAATGTTAGATCGCTTCATGAGGAAACAACCACCAACATTAAATGGGAGTACAAATCCCTTAGTAACTGAGCAATGGATAAATTCCCTAGAGAAAATATTTCATGATTTGGAGAGTAGTGAAAGGGAAAACGTTATCATGGCAGTTTACTGCCTCACTGGAGATGCTGATCAATGGTGGTCCTTGATTCAAAACACAAAGGATGATGAGGAGGTATCAAATATGGAATGGAGGGAGTTCAAAGAGATTTTCTTAGAAAAATACTTTCCTTGTGACCATCGATCAGATATGGAAAGGCAATTTCTGAGTCTGAGACAAAAGGAGGATGAGAATGTCACAAAGTATGAGGCTAACTTTACAAGGTTAGCAAGGTATGCTGGAGATTATATACGTAACCCAAGAAGTAATATTGATCATTTCTTTGATGGTTTAAAATCGTTTCTTCGTCGAGCATTAGTCTCATAAACCTTCTCATTGTACGAAGATATTGTCTCATGTGCTATGAAGACAGAAAAGTAATTCTCTATGTCTTATGAATTTAAAGAAAAACAGGAGAAGAAGAGATATGTTGATCACTCTGGGAATGGAAATAAGGGGAATAAGGGAAAAGTTGAATATCCATCATGTAGTAAATGTGGGAAGAAACACCCTGGTACTTTCTTAAAAGGAATGGAAGTTTGTTTCAAGTGTGGTGAAAAAGTCCACCAAGCTCGTGATTTCAAGGGGAAGAAGGAAGCTACTGATTTCTAATGATACAATTGCAGGGAGATGGGACATTATGCAAATGAATGTCCTAAGCGTCATGGGAACTTACCTCAGAAAAGGCCAAGGGATCAAGGCCAAGCTTATGGTATCACTACTTCTTAGGTAGATGCTATGAAAAATGTGGTGGAAGGTAATTTAATGGTTTCCTCAAGTTTAGAAAATGAATTATTTGATTCTAGATCATCACATTGTTTCATATATTCCCAGTTTCTTAAGAAAATTAGATATTTCCAATGTGATTTAACAAGGGAGTTGTCAATTAAAACTCCTAAGGGATGTATCATTGCAACAAAGTTTTGTGAATCAGTCCCTATTAGAGCACATAAATGTTCTTTATCCGCTGATCTCATCGTCATACCTATGATTGAATTAGATATAATCCTCGGTATGGATTGGATTTTGGACCATGATGCAAAAATTTATTGTAAGAAGAAGAAGGATACTATTTTTTATGATGATGATAAGGAACACCTTATCTTTAGAGCGGAATCATCACCACCTAATTCTTACCTAGATCCACCCCCAGTAGCTCAACTAAATTAAATTATTGGGGATGAAGAGAATGAAATGACTATGGGTGAGGCAAGGAATGTTCAAATAAAGGATATACCTATTGTAAAAGAATAAGTAGATGTGTTTCTGGAAGATTTACCTGGACATCCTCTAGAACGAGAAGTTGAGTTTTCCATTGATTTAATTCCTGGATCAAGGCCTATATCGAAGACCCCTTATAGAATGGCCATTGTGGAATTAGTTGAACTAAAGAAACAACTAGAGGAATTGAGTAATAAGGTATTTATTTTCCCTAGTGTTTCTCCAGGGAGAGCCCCTGTTCTTTTTTTAAAAAAGAAATATGGATCTATGAGGTTATGTATCAACTACAAGGAGATCAATGCTATAACAATAAAGAACAAGTATCCCCAACCTCGTATTGATGATTTATTTGACCAACTGCATGGAGCTCAATACTTTTCAAAGATTGACCTTCAATCTGGATATCATCAGTTGTGTGTGAAGAAGGAATACATTCTGAAGACATCATTTTGAACTAGGTACGGGCATTACGAGTTTACAATAATGCCTTTTGGATTGACTAATGCACCCTCTATATTCATGGATATAATGAATAGAGTTTTCAAGTAATATCTCAATTAATTTTTGGTGGTATTTATTGATGATATCTTGGTATACTCTAAAAGATATGAAGATCATGAAAATCACTTGCACATTATCCTGAAGACTCTGAGAAGACATGAATTATATGGGAAGTTTAGAAAGTGTGAGTTCTGGCTTCAGGAGATTTCTTTTCTTGGCCATATTTTCTCTAAAGATGGAATCTATATTGATCCTTATAATACCAAGGAAATTCAAGAATATCTTGCACCGACAAGTATAATTGAGGTACACAGTTTTATTGGTTTAGCAGGTTATTATCAATGTTTCGTCCAGAATTTTTCCCGGTTTGTTAACCCATTAACAAAGATCACACGTAAAGGGGTTAAATTTGTTTGTACAAAAGAGTATGAATAATTTTTCGAAGAACTGAAGAGAAGATTATTCAATGCTCTTATATTGACTCGACCATCATGGAATGATGGGTTCGTTATTTATAGTGATGCATCGAATAAAGGACTTGGTTGTGTCCTTATGCAGAATGATAGGGTTATTGCCTATGCATCATGACAGTTGAAAATTCATGAGAAAAACTATCCTACTCATGATCTCAAGTTAGCAGCTATGATATTTTCTTTAAAGATATGGATACACTACCTCTATGGTGAAAAATTTGAGATTTATACTGATCACAAGAGTTTGAAGTATATTTTCTCACAAAAAGAGCTCAACATGAGGCAAAGGAGATGGCTTGAACTACTAAAGGATTATGATTGCATGATACACTACCACCCAGGGAAGGTAAATAAGGTGGAAGATGCTTTGAGCAGAAAATATCATGGAATTTTGAAAAATATGAGAATTGAAAGGGATCCAATTTTCATGTATCTAGTGAAGATGGACATGGGAATAACCATGGAAGGTGAAACATCAATTATTTTTCAAATGGTTGTCAAACCATCTTTACTAGAAAGGATTAAGAGTTCTCAGACCGATGACGATGAATTTCAAAATTATATTAAAGCTGTGAATGATGGGAGATTGAGAGACTTTGTGTACGAAGAAGGAATTTTAAAATTTGGGAAGAGACTTTGTGTTCCTGATATACCTGATCTGAAAAGGGAATTGTTAGATGATGCTCATAGCTCCAATTTCTCTATACACCCTGGGAGCACCAAAATGTATATAGATTTGAAGGAACACTTTTGGTGGGACAACATGAATAGGGAGATTTCTGATTTTGTGTCAAGATGTATGGTTTGTCAACAAGTGAAAGCTGGAAGGCAACAGCCTAGACGATTCATGAAAACTCTTCCTATACCAGAGTGGAAATGGTACAATATTACGATGGACTTTTTCATGGGGTTACCAAAGACTCCTAGAAGGAACGATGCAATATGGGTTATTGTTGATCGTCTTACCAAGTCAGCACATTTTCTTGCTATAAGAGAAGATCTACCACTAGAACGTCTAGAAAGACTATATATTAATGAAGTTGTGAGACTTCATAGAGTACCCCTATCGATTGTTTCTGATCGTGATCCATGTTTTACTTCAAGATTCTGGAAGAGTCTTCAGAAGGCCTTGGATACTGAACTTTTTTTGAGCACTGCCTACCACCCACAAACAGATGGACAATCAGAATGGACTATTCAAACCTTAGAAGACATGTTGAGATCTTGCTCACTTGACATTCAGGGTATGTGGGATCAATATTTACCTCTGGTAGAATTTTCCTATAACAATAGCTTCCATTCAAGTATTTGGATGGCACCATGTGAAGCATTATATGGAAAGAGATGTCGCACACCAACCTGTTGGGATGACGTTGGTGAAAGAAAACTTGTAGGCCCAGAACTGGTGGAGGAAATGATGGAAAAGGTAAAGTTAATCCAAAACTACATCAAAGCAGCTCAAAGTAGGCAGAAGAGCTATGCTGATAACCGAAGGAAGGATTTGGAATTTCAGGTAAGAGTTCATGTTTTCTTGAAGGTATCTCCATGGAAGGGAGTTATACGTTTTGGTAAGAAGGGTAAATTGAGTCCCAGGTACATCGGACCTTTCGAAATTCTAGAACGAATTGGGGTTGTAGATTACTATTTGGCAATGTCACCAAGTCTCTCCAAATTTCATGATGTGTTCCACGTATCACTATTGAGGAAATACATGCCTGGCCCAATGCATGTACTCACCTATGAGGAATTAGAACTGGAACCCGATATTTCTTATTGCGAAGAGCCCGTCAGGATTCTTGATACGAGAGAACAATTACTGAGAAAACGGACGACTCATCTGGTTAAAGTTTTTTAGAGAAACCATAAGATGGAAGAAGAAATGTGGGAACCCGAGGAACATATGATGAAGAACCACCCAAATCTTTTCATACAGTAGTATTATAGAAATTTCAAGGACGAAATTATTTGAAGGAGGGGAGAATGTAACACCCCAAGCTTCCACAGTATGCTTCTCTTTGAATAATACAGTAGCGTGTGTTGTATGCAACTTCGAGTTCTAACACACACCACAACCAATCAAACTAGCTGTTATGAATAGTAATGCCCACTTTTCGAACTTTTATAAATTTTATCTTTCAAAATGGACTTCATTTTTGGATTAGGAATATCGAAATTAGCTTAGGGTAAATTTTTGGTACTTTTCTGAAAACATTCTATTTTTGATGAATAGTGAAAAAACACTGAGTTATAGTTTAAAACCGAATTTTTATTTAAATAATTATTTATTTTATTTAAATTTAATTAAGGTCAAAATATATACATAATACCTATATAAGTTCAATGTAATTCATTTGAGTTAGTTTAGAATAATTTTAGATATATAAAAATTTTATGGAATTTTTCGCTGTCTTTTACCCACCTCCTAGGAGAATTTGGAAATTCTCATAAAACTTAATTATACCACTTCTGTGAGTGGAATTTAAAAAATCTGAGAGACACGGTTAATATCAAGGAGTATAAAGTGGTTCAAAAAGATAAAAATAATTTTTGGTGAATAGTAACTTTTTACTTTTATTTACCACGGTTAAAAGTAAATAGGGTAATTAAGGGTAAAAATGATATTAATATTACCCTAACACATGTCCCAATTATATTGGAAAAGTGTATCTATACCAAAAACAACCTTAGGAATAAAATATTATCATTTAGGTCCACTTGGATTAGATTAGGATATTTATTATTATTTAATTCAAAGAAGAGTTAAAAGAGTTAGAATCAAAGTTTAATAACTAAAACATTTTTAATATATGGTTATACATAAGATAAATTCTATTATAAATATTCATTAGAAATATAAAAATATTTCCAACATAATGGTATTTTATTTATAATTTTTAAACACTAAATAATTTAATTTATTTATGAAGCAATGGTGATGCAGTAATTACCTTATTAGTGAAATATTAAAATAATTGATATTATAAATACCCAAATAAAGATAATTTGAGACTTTTTATGAATTTCACTAATTTTATAGGTTAATATGACATATTATTACTGATTATATAAATTTTTTTAGAAGTAATAATTCTGTTATGAAATTATCAAAAACAAAATACCCAATAGTGTCAAAATTGACATAAAAGAGTTTTTAAAACAAATATTATATTATTAATTTATATTATGTTACTAAAAATATAAGGTTCAGAGAAGAGACTTAAATAATTATAGATGTATCATTAATGGACCACTTGGGGGTCTCTTGGAAGTTTATAGTAAGTTTATTTAATATATAATATAAAAATACAAAGAGACATGGTAAGTGTCAAACTAATTAACTAAGAGTTAAAACTAAAAGATAAGGTTAATAAAGTGACCCAAACCTGTCTAAAACCTATTGGTTGAGTGTTTTTCTACCTATCCCCACCTTAGACTTTAAATAATCCACTTTAGAGCCATTAGAAACCGAATATTAATTCATTATAAAATAATATTTCTAGCTTTTTCAAAGGTGCCTCTCACCCCTCTTATAAAAGGGAACTCCCCCTTCTCTCAATTTCACACCTTCATAGCCTTTGGGCTCGGACAACCTCTGCAAAAATAACCTCTTAAATATACTACCTTCATCCTAGAGGCATTCTTTATTTAGAAATCCAACCTAAGGAGCCCTTTTGATCAAATCAAAAGGAAGAACCCGAAGAAGAGTTAATGTTTTCACCACCCTCTTTCAAGTTCCTTTCTTCTTCAACTTCTTATTTCTTTGTTATTTCCATTATAAAATAATAACTCCAGTATCCTCTATATACTGTGATGTTATTATAAATATGGTACAACCATATTCATTATTCTATCCATCCTTTGAATGACATGTCCTCATACGTGCGTACGTACGGCTTACCGTCTCCACGTCGTGGTGTAATTGTTATTCAATATATTATTATTTGGATGGGTATAATAATGATGTGTAATTCATGTAAATAATAAATATAAGATGATAATTATTCTTTATATATGATATACCATCCAATTATATATTATTTTAATATCAAAAGAATGATATTTTCGCACGTGCGTATGTACGGACTACCGTCTCCACGAACGCGATGATATTCATTCACCATTGTATCCATTCAAGAATATTTCTCATTTGATGATTAAAAGTAATGTTTAATAACTTTATATCATTATGGATATGAATAATATACAACCTATCCATAAAAAACACGACTTATGTAACAAAACATATAAAAAAACGAGTAAGTTAACACCCGAAACGATGATAATACTAAAATATTATTAACAAAGCATTATTAGAAGATCATATATGATATCATAATTATGTATATGGTTCTTCAATAATTTAATAAAATTGTTTTAACTATTATACAAGATTTTAACATACCATCTACTAAGGAAAAGTACAAGGTAATGGTTTACTTCACAATCTCTTCATTATCCAAGGTTGTTAATACGTAATTATCTACTAGGACCTCTTTATCATCCACATCCAAGTTTCTTAAAAATGTATTTCAAATCATTATTAATATTTTAAATACTATGGGATAAAGTTATTTATACCCTTGTTTAATTTTTATAATAATTTTATAAAGGAATCTTTCTGTCGTTTTCCAAACAAGGTCATTTTTAACCTTTTCGACAGAATTAAGGTAAGAATGTCTTTTTTAACTTATACGGCGGGTGTGGCTATTTTCCACCATTATAAAATCATCGAAGCTTCCCTTACAAGATTATAATAAAATTTTCAAAGTAAATGTTTTATTTTATAATTATGTGACTTTTAAATGATTTCAAAAAAAAGAGATATTTATCTCAAATAGTTTTTATTTCATCTATGTCAACATCCTTTGATGGATTTTAAGCTTATTTGAAGTTGATTTATTATGATACAAAACTTCCATATTGTATTGAAGGTTTTGTGATATTTTTTAATGTGTACGTGTTATTTTTATACAATTCAGGGTTTATGGAGAAAGTATTGACATTTCGTATGCTTGTTTTAATACGAATGTTTATGTTATGTTTAAACATGTTCATATGAGGAATGCATTGGACTAGATAAGTGACGGGTGGAGCCCTCTATAGCTCCTCAATGCATCAGTAGGTCTCATGAGACAAACTAGTGTCTTGGCACAAGGCCTTGACAAAATATTATCTATAGTCTTGGCACGAGGCCTTGGATATGTGGTTATGATAGTCTGGAATTATGCATTCCATCATTATGAAAGTGGTTATTGATATTGCATGTGATTATTCGACTAGTAGAATATCCATGTGAATAAGTAAATGGAATTATTTCATTTTATCTTTGCCATATTATGCTGAAGTTCAAGTTTAAAAGGCTTTTGTTTTAGTTATACATTACTTTAAATGTTTTTGTTTATTTATAAAAGTTTCCTCTATATTGTTATCCTTACTGAGCATCTGATCTCACCCCTTTCAATGTTTTATTTTTCCCAGGATGTGAATAAGTAATTTATGAATGACCTGCAAGGATAGTATGAGAGGATATGAAGATAAGATTTTGTTTTAGTAGTTTTTACTTTATGATGTAATGTAAACTTTATGAATGTATCTAGTTATTCCAAAGCTACTAAACTAATCGGTCTTTCGATACTTGATCTTTTGTGATCATGCCAATATTATGTAATAATGCACCGACTTTGGGTAACTGGGGTCATGGCGTTACAATTTCTCACCTCTCTACAAATAATCGGATCCTTGAATTATGGGTTCAAGTATTTATCATTCCGAGAAAAGGAGACAAGGACACATTGAAGAAGAGTGATATGTACATCCTAGATTTTCTGGTGAACCTGAGAAAAGTTAATTTGGTTAAGCATATTCTGATTATGATCAAGAATATCAAGAATGTAAATCTAAAGTCTCAGATTATCATGTACCTAGCCATTCTTTCTAATTTGATTTTTTGGTGCTTAGAATCTTTTAAAATCCCTTGAAGTTCAAAACCTATAAATTTCAAAGTCATGCTAGTCAGTGATGATACTTTGAAGAGGATGAAAGTTGGATTTTCTAAAGACTCCAGAGAATTGTATAACCAACCAGAGAAGGAAGATGAAGCTGTTTCGAAGAAACAAGAAGTGGATGAACCTTCAAGAAAGGTTTCAAAGAAGTGGAAGTTGAAAAAAGTAGAAGAAGAAGAGAAAACCCCAAAAGCTACGGAAGATCAATCCACACCTCCTAAACCTAAGAAGAAAAAAGCATATCCAGATGAGGTTGTAGTAAAATGGAGGGAAGATAAGAAAAAACGGAAGGAAGGAGATCCAAAATTTGGATTGGATCCTATAGAAGCAAAGGATTTAAAAGAGAAGATTGTTGATGAGCTTTAGAAGCAAGAAAAAATAAAAGAGGAAAAAGAAGAAGATGTCTGAAACAGAGATTGTGCAATCCCTTTTGAGGGTACTGAAAAAGATTTCGAACAAATTCCGGTACCAGAATCCTTCCTGGTAGAATCTTTACCTAAAATGTTGGGGAGAAAGTTTGTCACTCCGAAAAAACAAAAAGAATTAGAAAAAGTTGTGGAAGAAGTGGAAGAAGAATAAATCAGTGGTGACACTAAAGATCTCATAAATCAAGTTGAAGACTTCCATGAGAAAGAAAGTCCATCTGAGAAATTGTCAATCTGAACTTCAGAAGCAGAATCTTCAAAGCTTGCTACACCTAGGAAGGATCAGAAAGAAGAGGATGAGAAAGCTGAAGATGAAGTGAACAAGCTGTCTGAGGAAGAAAGTTTTAATCATCATTTTATTCATCTTGAAGATGCTCAGGTAGGAGCTAAGAAGAAGAATATAGATGAAGATAGAATTTTTCAACTGTCTAACAGTGAACATGAATCTCTGAATGAGTAATCCATTCCGAGAACTGATAAGGGGAAACAGGTGGTTGTTGATACACCTACTAAAGTCGTTTTAAATAAAAAATAAGTTTGTGGATCTTCAAAGAAGAAAATCACTGAGCTAGAGAAAGAACCCTCACCTAGAAAAGTCTCATATTCGGAATCATCATCTCTAGGACATGATTTCATTGTCCAGTCATTGAAGAATCTAGTTGGCACCATTCCAATTTTCCCAAGCATAGACTCTAGATTCCAGATGATTCAACAAACACTAAATCAGAAATCAGATTCAGCCTCGATGGTGATGGACAAGAGTGTCAATATTGAGGTGTATTTCAAGAATTTATTCATTAACAATGATGCCCACGAAAGGTATTGTAAGAAAATGGTTAGCTGGTCAAAGAAGATAATTGAAGACATGAGAGAACTTGATGAATTCCAATATGGTGTCAAGGAGGTTTTTGACATTTAAGATGGTAGGATCAAAGATCTTACAACTAGTTTTGAAGAAAATTTAACTTTGGAACAAAATTATCGAATTCAAGAAGTGAAGGATCCGAATGGGAAATTGTATTCTATTTCCCAAAGCAGGAAGAGAGAAAGAGATCATCAGATTGAGATAGAAGAAAAGCTTGTCAAGCAGGAAGAATTCTTGAAGGTTCAAGCAGAGGCTCTTAAGTCTCAGGAAGAAAGAATCAAGGCTTTAGAGAAGAAAGTTGAGGATCAGGATCATCTTCTTAAGCGAGCAGAGTAAAATCATAAGGAGCTCAAAAATCTAAATACTATAGTCAAGAAGTTTATTCCAAAGGAAAAGGAAGGATAACTTTGTTGTAATCCAATCTTTTATTATACTTTTCATCCTTGTACAAATTCTTTTTATCATAATGAAATTTTTTGTGGCTTGTCTTTTGGATGTGTTGTACTAATATTTCATGTAAAATAATTTCTTTTACATTCCCTCAAATTCTTTTTGAAAATCACAAAGGGGTAGAAAGGAAAAAATAATTCTAAGTAAAGAAGAAATATTCCTAAGTAAGGGGTATTTTATCTAAGGGGGAGTTTTCATTACATATATTTTCGTACTCAAGATAATGAAAAATATCATTCCATAAATATAGAATACGATCCTTAGTGTTCCAAATCCTAAGGGGGAGTTAGTTGTATTCATATTTTCCCATATGATAATGGAGATAAGTTTTATTTTCAAAGTCGAGAAAAATATTTTCTATGTCCTTATTTCTTTTTCGTAAGGATGTTTGTGCTTTCTAAAAAGGATGAGATTGTTGAGTCAGTAAGTTTTCCTTATGAATTTTCTATTCCTTCATGTTTGGGGAGATTTTTGAGTCAATAAGGTTTCCTTATGACTTTACCAATTCTCATGTTTTGAAAATCACAAACACCTTATCTCAAGGAAAATTTCATTTTACCCTGTGTTTTAATTTCATAAGTAAAATTTTCCTTCCCTAAGGAAATTTATCCTTACCATGATTTTCATTGTTCATTATCATGTCTAAGTGTAAAATTCGGTTTCATATCTACAACCTAGGAATCATATAATACTTAGATAAAGAGCATTCTGTTTTCAGGATCTGAATTCTGACTCTGAGTTCTTTGAATTTAGACTCCAAACTCTTCTGAGTTCTGACTTTGAGTTCTCTGAATTCAGACTCCAAACTCTTCTGAGTTCTGACTCTGAGTACTCTAAATTCAGTCTTCAAACTCTTCAGAGTTCTGACTCCGAGTTCTCTGAATTCATACTCTGAACCCTTATGAGTTCTGAATCCGAGTTCTCTAAATTCAGACTCCGAACTCTTTTGAGTTCTTACTCCAAGTTCTCTGAATTTAGACTCTGAACTCTTCAGAGTTTTGACTTTAAGTTCTCTGAATATGGACTCTGAACTTTGTAAGTTCTGAATCCAATTTCTCATGAATTCTGACTCCAAATTTTTTAATTTCTGACTCTAAATTCTCATGAACTCTGACTCCAAACTTTGAAAGTTCAGGTTCCAAATTCTTGTGAATCCAGATTCCAAATTTCTTGAAATTTAGACTGTATAATTCTATAGAGTTTAGGTGCTAAATTCCTTAAAAAATATAATCCTAATATCCTTATATTATATACATCGAATCTGTTTTTGGTTAGACTCTGAACTTTTATATGCTTACATTCCGAATATTTGATTTTGGTTATGTAACCATATTTTTACTTACACTTGTTTTTGTTATAAAACAGTTTCATGCATTCAGTTACTAACTAATCGTTGTTTGAGTGACACGTGTAAAGTTCCCTCCGAAATTCAAGGAAAAATATGACCATTGGAGGATGGAGTCGACTGTTGGAGTTGTGCCAATAAATAGGAGCTCATTTTAACGAGCTCATAGCTTTTATGAACTATTCTATGACTCTAGAGATTACATGTTGTTGAAGTGATTTCTAGAGAGAGACTTTCATGCTTTGTGCATACCTAACTTCTTTTTCAGATTTGATTTGTGTGACTCTGAATGTTGCTAAGTACATTCAAGGAATTCCGGGGATAGGAAGACAGAGGTGTCGACTACCTTGAAGTTGAGGGCTTCCTTGCTGATGAAGACAGAGGTGCCAACTACCTTGAAGTTGAGAGCTTGAGGGGATAGCAAGACAGACTCCGATCTTTGTATCGAGGGATTACCCTAGTGTGGGTAAGACAAACTTTCTTGAAAGTATAAATCAAGGGACCTTTATCCAAGGTTGTTGGATACCCTTCTCTTTTGGTTAAAATATTTACTACTTGTTACTTGTTCTGTTTCAAGTTTTTTGTTGACTTTTTTATTGTAGAGGAAAGTATAACTATCTTATACTTCCTTATACTTGTACTCTGATTTATTAAGATTATATACACTTTAAGGTAGAATTTTTATCTTTGTAAACATTTTTTAAGTTTCCTTTCTAGAACCATCTTTCTGAAGTTGACTTCTCAGGATCACTTTTCTGGATTCAAGCAAGTTTAGAGAACTAGAGGTTTTGTGAATTTTTCCTTGTTTAACTTTGTTAAACATTACCATCTTTAAAAGTTCCAAAGGAATTTTTAAAAGTGTACAATTCACCCCCCCCCCCTTGTATATTGAGCATCATAAGATACTACAATTAGTATCTTCATTCATTATTTCGATCCAACATATAGATGCAAGATAGTATAAGGGAATCATGTTGGACCTCATGTACTCGAGATGATCGGGTACATTGAGAAACTTGAGTCCCTTGGGTTCAAATTGAACCAAGAACTAGGAACTGATATCATTCTTGTATCTTTACCACATAACTACTTGACTTTCATTGTTAATTATTGTTATTGTCCAGTCAGGATCAAGTATCACTAAGAGTGGGAGGGGTGAATCTATTATATATTTTTATTTTTATTTTCCTTTCTTTTGAAACAACCTTAACCTCCTGTTAGAGAGTTTCTACCATACTAAAAACAAAACAAAACACTAATCCATAGGAACATAAGAATTTAAAAGGTTCACTACTCAATAAGAGTATATATATCCTTGTCATGGTATGGAAACAATTTGTTACCACACAATCCAACAAAAATATATCCTTTTGTGGAATAAAAAGATTAGGATATTCCCTTACACTCGTGTAGCACTATGTTTAATAAAACAGTGTGTGTGCTTCAAGTAGCAAGAAATGATGTAATATAATTTTTTGTAAAAACCATGTTATGGTTCTACTTGATCAAATTTCAAAAATATGTTCTTCAAAAACAAGTCTTCAATTTATTACCTAGTAGTATGCAATAACTTCTTATAGGATTCATAATGAAACTCAGTCTTATTTCCCAATATGATTCTCCAGTCCTGTTTCTCAATATAGAAATATAACTCTGTTATAATATTCTTGAGACAATACTAAACTACTTATATCTAAATTTGGAAATCATGTTATGATTATCAGTCTAATGATTCAGCCTAATATGATGATATGATAAATATAACCTTTTCTCTTTTCATTTCTTCTTATGTCTAGAAAACTTTCTTTAGAAATCTAGATCTGAAAAGTTCTTCTCCCTATAACTTCAGATCTTCTCTCTCTTCTTTCTGGCACAATAATTATGTTAGAAAGTACAAAGTACCTTCTCCTTTTATAGGCGACCCAAAATAGGTTTAGGTAGAATTATAAAAATATTTCTTGCTCAACCAAATTTCTAAATATTAAAATTTACCTTAGATCTCATATCAATATTTTACTTCTTAACTCTTCTCAAACCTTCTTGAATATTCAAAAAATCTTGCTTCAGACTTTATTTTCAGTCATCAATCCAGTTATGATTATTCATTATAATCATCCCATTAAGATGAAGATAATAAAATCTTTGTTACATTTCTCCAATTCAAAAGAAAATATATTTCTTCTCATTATGATTATTAGAACCAACTTCTCATTTTAAGTTCTTCATTATGATGAATACATTGGATTCTTCATTACATTTCTCTGCACCAAATGAAACATATAAAAACCATTCTTCAAAATTCTTCAACTGCTTCTATGATACCTCTTGAAAAAACATCAACAATTACTTAAACCATCATTTCAAGATCCCCCTTTACAACTCTTTTTTGGGTGGTTAAAACAATTCTTTTTTTCTTCATTTCTTCAAAACTAAGATCCTACATTTGATTATGTTTATATGTGTCAGCCTATGTTAGATGGTTTAGTCTTTCCTTTACTATGATAGTCTGGTGTCATTTCTAGTTTGATGGGTCTTCACCCAATTTTTATAAGTCAAAGTAATTATTATTTCTTTCTTAAATCACTTGATAAGGAAAAAAAGTTACCAATTAAAAAAAATCAACAATTTATCTTGATGAAAATGGTTGACTACATTTTTTATAGATCTCTGATTTTCTTTTTCATGTCAATAACAACTAAATTATTTTATTTTCTATATTTATTAGTCCCAAAAACTTCCAATTTATTTTCATTTTATTGGTCCCAAAAAATTATCCATAAAAAATCCTTCCTCTAATTTTCATATGATGATCAGTTTTAGTATCACTTTGATAATTGGTGGCACACCACATTTGATGGATTGATGTAACACCCCAAGATTTCATAGTGTGTTATTTCTTCAAAATAATTCAATAACTTGCACTACACGCAACACTGAGTTCAATTGCACCATGACTTGCCAAAAAAAAAGCCATTAAAAGAGGTCATGAATAGTATTAACTAAATTTTAAACTTTATATAATCCTTATAATTTTAGAATCCATATTATGAGTTTCTTAGTCATAATGCAAGAACAGATTCATTTTCAGTATTGCACTTTTATCAACTTTTGATAGTGAAACCTTTTTAAATACAATATTTTAAACTTTTTGACTAAATGGAGACATCAAAAAAATTTAAAATGAAACATCCCAAGCTTCCACGGTACGCTTTCCTTTGAATAAAACAGTAGCGTGTGTTGTACGCAACTTCGAGTTCTAACACACCGTAACCAATCAAACTAGCTGTTATGAATAGTAATACCTACTTTTTGAAATTATATATATTTTATATTTTAAAATGGACTTAATTTTTGGATTCGGAATATCAAATTTAGCCTAAGGTGAAATTTTGGTACTTTTCTGATAACTTTCATATTTTGATGAATAGTGAAAATTACTAAATTTTAATTAAAAACAACTTTTTTAATCAAAATAATTAATAGTGATAAATTATGAATTTGAGTGGTTTTAAAGTATATTTAGAATATAGTTTTACTATTTAATATAATGTTGGTCATTGGACATAATTTTACAATTAAACCGAACATAAACAAGTGTCAATCTTTTGATAGTTATTATCTCTTAAAAACACGCTTTTTGTTTTGACAGCGGGAATTAATTTTGAATTAATTTCTGCCACTTCTGTGTTTTGAATTTAGGAAAATGGATTCCATATTTGGAATCAGGATGTTCAAATTGTGTAAATAGGTAACTTTTATTTTTACACATTTTGAATAATTACTGCGGTAAATATTTTATTTACCATGGTTAAAGGGTAAATCCGGTAAATAAGGGTTAAAAAATAATATTATAATAATACAAAATTACCCTAAAACGTGTCCTAACCTTATTGGTGGACACATACCCGACCATGGGCATCCTTGGGTCAATTTGGTGACCCCTTGGAGCCACTTGTAAGTGATAATGACACATTATATTAATAAAGTTAAAATAAAAATAAAAATGGCATAAGCTTACATCTTTTAGAAGAACAATTTTTACATAGGGTTATACATGTTGGATTTTCGATTATAAATATTCATTAGAAAGATAAAAAGATTTCCTACATAATGATATTTTATTTATAATTTTTAGACATTATATAATTTATTTTATTTATGACACAATGATGATGCAGTAATTACTAAAATAGTGAAAAATAAAAATAATTGATCTTATAAATACCCAAATAATTATAATATGAAACTTTTAATGAATTAAACTAATTTTCTATGATAATATGATATATTAGGATTGATGTAATTGACTTTGTTCGAAGTAATAAATCTGTTAGGAGTTTCACAAAAATCAACTATTGAATAGTGTCAAAATTGACATAAAAGAGTTCTTAAAACAAATATTATATTATTAATTGATATTAAATTCCTAAAAATCTAAGGTTCGGCCAAGAGACTTATATTATGATAGGTTAATCATTAATGGACCACTTGGGGGTCGCTTGGATGTATATAGTAAGTTTATTAACCATATTATATAAAAATACAAAGAGACATTGTAAAAGTGAAACTAATTAACTTAGAGTTAATACTTAAAGATAAGGTTAATATAAGTACCCAAACCTGTCTAAATTCTATTGGATGAGTTGTTTTCGACCTATCCCCACCTCATCCTTTGAATAGTCAACTTTGGAGCCTTTAGAAACCGAATATGAATTTATTATAAATTAATATTTCTAGCTTTTCCAAAGGTGCCCCTCACCCCTCTTATAAAAGGGCACTCCTCCTTCTCATTTCTTCACACCTCTAAAGCCTTTTGGTTCGGCCAAACTCTGCCCAAATACTCTCCCAACATACCTCAATACAACCTAGAGGCCTTAGTTTGATCAGAAAGCCAACCTAAGGAGCCCTTTTGATCAAATCAAAAGGAAGAACCCGAAGAAGAGGTAATGATCTCACCACCCTTTTCTAAGTTCATTTCTTCTTCCACTTCTTCTTCCTTTGTTCTTACCATTCTGAAATAATAACTCCAGTATCTCACATATACTGTGATGTTATTATAAATATGGTACAATCATATTCAGTATTCTATCCACCCTTTGAATAACATGTCACCATACGTGCGTACGTACGGCTTACCGTCTCCACGTCGTGGTGTAATTGTTATTCAATATAATATTATTTGGATGGGTATAATAATGATGTGTAACTCATGTAAATAATAAATATAACATGTTAATGATTCTGTATATATGATATACCATCCATTTATATATTATTTTAATATCAAAAGAATGATATTGTCGCTCGTGCGTACGTACGGACTACCGTCTCCACGAACGCGATGAGATTCATTCTCCATCGTAACCATTAAAGCGTAATTATCATTTTATGATTTAAAAATGATGTTTAAGGACTTGATATCATTCTGGATATGAATAATATACAACCTATCCTTTACAAACATGTCTTACGTAACAAAACATATGAAAGAAAACAAGTAAGTTAACACCCGAAACAACGATAATACTAAGATATTATTATCAAATCAATATTAAAAGATCATATATGATATCATATTAATGTATATGATTCTTGTATAATTTAATAACAATTATTTCACCATTATACAGGAGGTTAACCTACCACAACCAAGGAAAAGTACAAGGTAAGGGTTATTTCACAATCTCTTCATTATCCGAGATTGTTTATACGTAATAATCTACTGGGATATCTTTATCATCCACATCCATGTTTCTTAAAAATGTATTTCAAAACATTTTTTATGGGTTAAAGTCATTTATACCCTTGTTTGAATTTTTATAAGAGGTTTATAAAGGAATCTTTCCGTCGTTTTCAAAACAAGGTCCTTTTTAACCTTTTCGACAGAATTGAGGTAAGAATGTTTTTTTAACTTATACGGCGGGTGCGGTTATTTTACGCCGTTATAAAATCTTCAAAGCTTTCCTTACAAGATTATAAGAATATTTTCAAAGAAAATGTTTTATTTTATATGGATCTTAAATGATTTCAAAATAAAAGGAGATATTTCTTTAAAAAGAATTTTGATTTCATCTATGTCAACATCCTTTGATGGATTTTAAGATTATTTGAAGTTGATTTATTATGATACAAAACTTCTATATTGTATTGAAGGTTTTGTGATATGTTTGACTGTGGATGTGCTATTTTTATACCATTCATAGTTTATTGTGAAAGTATTGACATTTCGTATGCTAGTTTTAATACGAATGTTTATGTTATGTTTAAACCTTTTCATATGGGAATGCATTGGACTTAATAAGTGACGGGTGGAGCCCGCTATAGCTCCTCGATGCATCGGTAGGTCTCATGAGACAAACTAGTGTCTTGGCACAAGGCCTTGACAAAATCTTATTTGTAGCCTTGGCACGAGGCCTTGGCTATGTGGTTATGATAGTCTGGCATTATGCATTCCAACATTATGAAAGTGGTTATTGATTTTTGCATGTGATTATTCGATTAGTAGAATATCCATGTGAATAAGTAAATGGCATTATTTCATTTTACTTTTGCCATACCATGTTGAAGTTCAATTTTAAAAGGCTTTTGTTTTAGTAATGCATTGCCTTAAATGTTTATTCTTATTTATGAAAGTTTCCGCTATATTGTTATCCTTACTGGGCATTTGAGCTCACCCCTTTTCTATGTTTTATTTTTCCCCAGGATGTGAAGAAGTAAATTATGAATGACCTGCAGGGATATTATGAGGGGATAGTAGTGTGGATTATGGAGACATTATGTTGTTGTAGTAGTTTTTCATTTTATGATGTAATGTAAAACTTATGAATATATCTAGTGTTTCCAAGGCTACTAAACCAATCGGTCTTTCGAGATTTGATCTTTCTTGTGATCATGCCAATGTTATGTAATAATGCACCGACTCTGGGTAACTGGGGTCGGGGCGTTACAGTTGGTATCAGAGGAAGTTTAGTACAAACCTTGGAAGCTAGATTTAGATAAACTCTGATTAGAGCACGTAGACCTAAGATTAACTTTGAGGATTAGTATAGAAGAACTTCCTAAAATTTTGGTATTGTAGATATTTTGTGAGTTTTCCGAGCAATACATCCCTGTCTGGATACGAGCAGGTAGAGGCGGCTCTGGCACAGATGTACCTAGGGGTAAAACCCGAAAACACCGCTTTGAGCTAGACTCGAACGGGAACTGGTGCACGACAACGGGCCTTGCTGCACTCTTGGTTACGACACTCCCGGGGGATATGCTTAGGATAACTCTCACTATCTTTAAAAATCATTATGAAGGGTTTATGAGTATATACTTCCTCAAAGAAAACATTTTTATGATTATGGATTATATCCATAAATAGTTCAATTTATGTTAAGTGTTTTATAAGTATGGGATTATGTATTTTGATGCATAAACTGATCTAGTTTATGCCATTTTTTTTAGAAATGGCGCCCAGTAGAAGGAATGAGAACTCCAGAAATGCACATGATCCAAAGAGAAGGAAGGATCATATCTTTCATGGTCTTAAGCTAGAATTTATAAGAGAAATAGTCTCCCATGTATTATCATCATATGAAGAAATAATATCATGTGTTGATAAGATAAGTAAAGAGTTTACTGAGTCCTATGGCTTTGAAGGGAAGCAAGAGAATAAAAGGATGGAAGAGAGAAAAATGGATAAAGGGAAGAGGGAAAAGAAGAATTTTCCCATATGTGGTAACTGTGGAAAGAAACACCCTGGAAATTGCCTGAAAGGAATGGGAGTTTGTTATAAGTGTGGAGGAAAAGGGCACAAAGTACATGACTGCAAGGGTAAGAAAATGGTTTCAAATGTACAATGCTTCATTTGCAAGGAGTTTGGACACTACGCGAACCTATGTCCCAGTCATCAGACTATGCCACAAATGATGCTATTGGATAATAATCAAGTTATGATACTACCACAGATGAAGAAGAATGATTAGAGTTCTTATGTTGATTATGTCAATTGAGTGTTGTATCAACAATGTACTTGTTATAATAATTATGGAGTATATAGGATTGTACTGCAGTACTATTTCATTAAGGACTTGAGATTGTGTGGAACAAAGAAAAGTGACTCAATATCAGGATAAATTTTTGGAAAATATATGGTTGAGAGAATGATAAACCATAATATAGTTCTGATACCGAGGTAGTGATTTTCGAATAATACATGATTATTTTGGAAAAATTATATTGGATATTCTTGACTACCTTGGAACTGATTAATGATTTGTATATTCCATCATTGTTGGGGTTTAAAACATTTTTGGATTGATGAAGTATATCCAGCATTCAATATGGAATAAGGGAGCATGAATGTAATCAATAAAAAATATGGTAATTCAGGATGTTTCAGTGTATTAAAAGAATACACGATGAAGGTATTCATATGCTATTACGGGTTAAAAAGGATCTACATTATGTTTACCCTCCTTATAAAAGTTGGACTGTGAGTTTGGATAGAATTATTTTGGATAGTTCTTGTTTGGATTATTTTGGATTGCCATAAAAGGACAACCCGGAGGTCGGGCGGCAACTCGTCGCGTCCGACAAGGCTGCGAGACTTGAACCCGCAACCAAAGGGCGACAAGGGTGTATCACCTACCACTATCCCACGAGATGTCCTGGATTAAATAAAGTAGTTTTTTAAAAGATCTGGTAGATGAATTATAAATTCTTTTATTTTGGAACCCTCTATGAATAGTATAAATAGAATTTTTTTTACGAGTGAATGATGAGTTTTGGTAGAAATTTATTAATGGATAAAACTCTAATTATAAAGTAAGTATATCTCCTTATGATCTTAGCCAATCTCATAAATATATTCCTCAACATTAATAAAAGGAACTTAGAACAAAAATGTTGTCCTAGATGGTACCTTAAATCATCACTAATTCATGGCTTTGGGATTTTTGGCCTTTTCATAGCCATGTTCTCTACCACTCTCCATCAGATAATTGATGGTTAGATTTCTCTTCCATATCCATATTTTCCTACATGGAACCCTAGTATGTGTTATTTTCGGTAATCTTCATACTTTCCACTCTTTATTTTAAATAGAGGACTCATTAATTCATTTTTCGATGTGGGATTTCAACTAAGATATTTTGAAACGTCAAAAATGTGTTATCCTAATACCCTATGTTTTGTTGAACCGATGGTATTTCAAATCATCATAGATTGATGAATTTAAGGACCTCAATTATACACTTGTTTGTGATTGATGACCTCAATCACTACCTATAAATATTTACGTTTTTCCTCCGATTATATGTCTCTAATTTCCACCAATGTTCTCCTAATCGAGATCATAATTTGGTGGTGACCCTTTGATTTCTCTTTTCCTCATATTAAGACTAAATTTTAGTAACCCAATTTCCGATGTGGGTTTTCCCACAAATATATTTTCTACTTTCAACCTTTTATTTTTTAAGAACAATTTCAAATTTCGAGGACGCAATTTATTGAAGGAGGGGAGAATGTAACACCCCAAGATTTCATAGTGTGTTATTTCTTCAAAATAATTCAATAACTTGCACTACACGCAACACTGAGTTCAATTGCACCATGACTTGCCAAAAAAAAAAGCCATTAAAAGAGGTCATGAATAGTATTAACTAAATTTTAAACTTTATATAATCCTTATAATTTTAGAATCCATATTATGAGTTTCTTAGTCATAATGCAAGAACAGATTCATTTTCAGTATTGCACTTTTATCAACTTTTGATAGTGAAACCTTTTTAAATACAATATTTTAAACTTTTTGACTAAATGGAGACATCAAAAAAATTTAAAATGAAACATCCCAAGCTTCCACGGTACGCTTTCCTTTGAATAAAACAGTAGCGTGTGTTGTACGCAACTTCGAGTTCTAACACACCGTAACCAATCAAACTAGCTGTTATGAATAGTAATACCTACTTTTTGAAATTATATATATTTTATATTTTAAAATGGACTTAATTTTTGGATTCGGAATATCAAATTTAGCCTAAGGTGAAATTTTGGTACTTTTCTGATAACTTTCATATTTTGATGAATAGTGAAAATTACTAAATTTTAATTAAAAACAACTTTTTTAATCAAAATAATTAATAGTGATAAATTATGAATTTGAGTGGTTTTAAAGTATATTTAGAATATAGTTTTACTATTTAATATAATGTTGGTCATTGGACATAATTTTACAATTAAACCGAACATAAACAAGTGTCAATCTTTTGATAGTTATTATCTCTTAAAAACACGCTTTTTGTTTTGACAGCGGGAATTAATTTTAAATTAATTTCTGCCACTTCTGTGTTTTGAATTTAGGAAAATGGATTCCATATTTGGAATCAGGATGTTCAAATTGTGTAAATAGGTAACTTTTATTTTTACACATTTTGAATAATTACTGCGGTAAATATTTTATTTATCATGGTTAAAGGGTAAATCCGGTAAATAAGGGTTAAAAAATAATATTATAATAATACAAAATTACCCTAAAACGTGTCCTAACCTTATTGGTGGACACATACCCGACCATGGGCATCCTTGGGTCAATTTGGGGACCCCTTGGAGCCACTTGTAAGTGATAATGACACATTATATTAATAAAGTTAAAATAAAAATAAAAATGGCATAAGCTTACATCTTTTAGAAGAACAATTTGTACATAAGGTTATACATGTTGGATTTTCGATTATAAATATTCATTAGAAAGCTAAAAAGATTTCCTACATAATGATATTTTATTTATAATTTTTAGACATTATATAATTTAATTTATTTATGACACAATGATGATGCAGTAATTACTAAAATAGTGAAAAATAAAAATAATTGATCTTATAAATACCCAAATAATTATAATATGAAACTTTTAATGAATTAAACTAATTTTCTATGATACTATGATATATTAGGATTGATTTAATTTACTTTTTTCGAAGTAATCAATCTGTTAGGAGTTTCACAAAAATCAACTATTGAATAGTGTCAAAATTGACATAAAAGAGTTCTTAAAACAAATATTATATTATTAATTGATATTAAATTCCTAAAAATCTAAGGTTCGTCCAAGAGACTTATATTATGATAGGTTAATCATTAATGGACCACTTGGGGGTCGCTTGGATGTATATAGTAAGTTTATTAACCATATTATATAAAAATACAAAGAGACATTGTAAAAGTGAAACTAATTAACTTAGAGTTAATACTTAAAGATAAGGTTAATATAAGTACCCAAACCTGTCTAAATTCTATTGGATGAGTTGTTTTCGACCTATCCCCACCTCATCCTTTGAATAGTCAACTTTGGAGCCTTTAGAAACCGAATATGAATTTATTATAAATTAATATTTCTAGCTTTTCCAAAGGTGCCCCTCACCCCTCTTATAAAAGGGCACTCCTCCTTCTCATTTCTTCACACCTCTAAAGCCTTTTGGTTCGGCCAAACTCTGCCCAAATACTCTCCCAACATCCCTCAATACAACCTAGAGGCCTTAGTTTGATCAGAAAGCCAACCTAAGGAGCCCTTTTGATCAAATCAAAAGGAAGAACCCGAAGAAGAGGTAATGATCTCACCACCCTTTTCTAAGTTCATTTCTTCTTCCACTTCTTCTTCCTTTGTTCTTACCATTCTGAAATAATAACTCCAGTATCTCACATATACTGTGATGTTATTATAAATATGGTACAATCATATTCAGTATTCTATCCACCCTTTGAATAACATGTCACCATACGTGCGTACGTACGGCTTACCGTCTCCACGTCGTGGTGTAATTGTTATTCAATATAATATTATTTGGATGGGTATAATAATGATGTGTAACTCATGTAAATAATAAATATAACATGTTAATGATTCTGTATATATAATATACCATCCATTTATATATTATTTTAATATCAAAAGAATGATATTGTCGCTCGTGCGTACGTACGGACTACCGTCTCCACGAACGCGATGAGATTCATTCTCCATCGTAACCATTAAAGCGTAATTATCATTTTATGATTTAAAAATGATGTTTAAGGACTTGATATCATTCTGGATATGAATAATATACAACCTATCCTTTACAAACATGTCTTACGTAACAAAACATATGAAAGAAAACAAGTAAGTTAACACCCGAAACAACGATAATACTAAGATATTATTATCAAATCAATATTAAAAGATCATATATGATATCATATTAATGTATATGATTCTTGTATAATTTAATAACAATTATTTCACCATTATACAGGAGGTTAACCTACCACAACCAAGGAAAAGTACAAGGTAAGGGTTATTTCACAATCTCTTCATTATCCGAGATTGTTTATACGTAATAATCTACTGGGATATCTTTATCATCCACATCCATGTTTCTTAAAAATGTATTTCAAAACATTTTTTATGGGTTAAAGTCATTTATACCCTTGTTTGAATTTTTATAATAGGTTTATAAAGGAATCTTTCCGTCGTTTTCAAAACAAGGTCCTTTTTAACCTTTTCGACAGAATTGAGGTAAGAATGTTTTTTTTAACTTATACGGCGGGTGCGGTTATTTTACGCCGTTATAAAATCTTCAAAGCTTTCCTTACAAGATTATAAGAATATTTTCAAAGAAAATGTTTTATTTTATATGGATCTTAAATGATTTCAAAATAAAAGGAGATATTTCTTTAAAAAGAATTTTGATTTCATCTATGTCAACATCCTTTGATGGATTTTAAGATTATTTGAAGTTGATTTATTATGATACAAAACTTCTATATTGTATTGAAGGTTTTGTGATATGTTTGACTGTGGATGTGCTATTTTTATACCATTCATAGTTTATTGTGAAAGTATTGACATTTCGTATGCTAGTTTTAATACGAATGTTTATGTTATGTTTAAACCTTTTCATATGGGAATGCATTGGACTTAATAAGTGACGGGTGGAGCCCGCTATAGCTCCTCGATGCATCGGTAGGTCTCATGAGACAAACTAGTGTCTTGGCACAAGGCCTTGACAAAATCTTATTTGTAGCCTTGGCACGAGGCCTTGGCTATGTGGTTATGATAGTCTGGCATTATGCATTCCAACATTATGAAAGTGGTTATTGATTTTTGCATGTGATTATTCGATTAGTAGAATATCCATGTGAATAAGTAAATGGAATTATTTCATTTTACTTTTGCCATACCATGTTGAAGTTCAATTTTAAAAGGCTTTTGTTTTAGTAATGCATTGCCTTAAATGTTTATTCTTATTTATGAAAGTTTCCGCTATATTGTTATCCTTACTGGGCATTTGAGCTCACCCCTTTTCTATGTTTTATTTTTCCCCAGGATGTGAAGAAGTAAATTATGAATGACCTGCAGGGATATTATGAGGGGATAGTAGTGTGGATTATGGAGACATTATGTTGTTGTAGTAGTTTTTCATTTTATGATGTAATGTAAAACTTATGAATATATCTAGTGTTTCCAAGGCTACTAAACCAATCGGTCTTTCGAGATTTGATCTTTCTTGTGATCATGCCAATGTTATGTAATAATGCACCGACTCTGGGTAACTGGGGTCGGGGCGTTACAGTTGGTATCAGAGGAAGTTTAGTACAAACCTTGGAAGCTAGATTTAGATAAACTCTGATTAGAGCACGTAGACCTAAGATTAACTTTGAGGATTAGTATAGAAGAACTTCCTAAAATTTTGGTATTGTAGATATTTTGTGAGTTTTCCGAGCAATACATCCCTGTCTGGATACGAGCAGGTAGAGGCGGCTCTGGCACAGATGTACCTAGGGGTAAAACCCGAAAACACCGCTTTGAGCTAGACTCGAACGGGAACTGGTGCACGACAACGGGCCTTGCTGCACTCTTGGTTACGACACTCCCGGGGGATATGCTTAGGATAACTCTCACTATCTTTAAAAATCATTATGAAGGGTTTATGAGTATATACTTCCTCAAAGAAAACATTTTTATGATTATGGATTATATCCATAAATAGTTCAATTTATGTTAAGTGTTTTATAAGTATGGGATTATGTATTTTGATGCATAAACTGATCTAGTTTATGCCATTTTTTTTAGAAATGGCGCCCAGTAGAAGGAATGAGAACTCCAGAAATGCACATGATCCAAAGAGAAGGAAGGATCATATCTTTCATGGTCTTAAGCTAGAATTTATAAGAGAAATAGTCTCCCATGTATTATCATCATATGAAGAAATAATATCATGTGTTGATAAGATAAGTAAAGAGTTTACTGAGTCCTATGGCTTTGAAGGGAAGCAAGAGAATAAAAGGATGGAAGAGAGAAAAATGGATAAAGGGAAGAGGGAAAAGAAGAATTTTCCCATATGTGGTAACTGTGGAAAGAAACACCCTGGAAATTGCCTGAAAGGAATGGGAGTTTTTTATAAGTGTGGAGGAAAAGGGCACAAAGTACATGATTGCAAGGGTAAGAAAATGGTTTCAAATGTACAATGCTTCATTTGCAAGGAGTTTGGACACTACGCGAACCTATGTCCCAGTCATCAGACTATGCCACAAATGATGCTATTGGATAATAATCAAGTTATGATACTACCACAGATGAAGAAGAATGATTAGAGTTCTTATGTTGATTATGTCAATTGAGTGTTGTATCAACAATGTACTTGTTATAATAATTATGGAGTATATAGGATTGTACTGCAGTACTATTTCATTAAGGACTTGAGATTGTGTGGAACAAAGAAAAGTGACTCAATATCAGGATAAATTTTTGGAAAATATATGGTTGAGAGAATGATAAACCATAATATAGTTCTGATACCGAGGTAGTGATTTTCGAATAATACATGATTATTTTGGAAAAATTATATTGGATATTCTTGACTACCTTGGAACTGATTAATGATTTGTATATTCCATCATTGTTGGGGTTTAAAACATTTTTGGATTGATGAAGTATATCCAGCATTCAATATGGAATAAGGGAGCATGAATGTAATCAATAAAAAATATGGTAATTCAGGATGTTTCAGTGTATTAAAAGAATACACGATGAAGGTATTCATATGCTATTACGGGTTAAAAAGGATCTACATTATGTTTACCCTCCTTATAAAAGTTGGACTGTGAGTTTGGATAGAATTATTTTGGATAGTTCTTGTTTGGATTATTTTGGATTGCCATAAAAGGACAACCCGGAGGTCGGGCGGCAACCCGTCGCGTCCGACAAGGCTGCGAGACTTGAACCCGCAACCAAAGGGCGACAAGGGTGTATCACCTACCACTATCCCACGAGATGTCCTGGATTAAATAAAGTAGTTTTTTAAAAGATCTGGTAGATGAATTATAAATTCTTTTATTTTGGAACCCTCTATGAATAGTATAAATAGAATTTTTTTTACGAGTGAATGATGAGTTTTGGTAGAAATTTATTAATGGATAAAACTCTAATTATAAAGTAAGTATATCTCCTTATGATCTTAGCCAATCTCATAAATATATTCCTCAACATTAATAAAAGGAACTTAGAACAAAAATGTTGTCCTAGATGGTACCTTAAATCATCACTAATTCATGGCTTTGGGATTTTTGGCCTTTTCATAGCCATGTTCTCTACCACTCTCCATCAGATAATTGATGGTTAGATTTCTCTTCCATATCCATATTTTCCTACATGGAACCCTAGTATGTGTTATTTTCGGTAATCTTCATACTTTCCACTCTTTATTTTAAATAGAGGACTCATTAATTCATTTTTCGATGTGGGATTTCAACTAAGATATTTTGAAACGTCAAAAATGTGTTATCCTAATACCCTATGTTTTGTTGAACCGATGGTATTTCAAATCATCATAGATTGATGAATTTAAGGACCTCAATTATACACTTGTTTGTGATTGATGACCTCAATCACTACCTATAAATATTTACGTTTTTCCTCCGATTATATGTCTCTAATTTCCACCAATGTTCTCCTAATCGAGATCATAATTTGGTGGTGACCCTTTGATTTCTCTTTTCCTCATATTAAGACTAAATTTTAGTAACCCAATTTCCGATGTGGGTTTTCCCACAAATATATTTTCTACTTTCAACCTTTTATTTTTTAAGAACAATTTCAAATTGCGAGGACGCAATTTATTGAAGGAGGGGAGAATGTAACACCCCAAGATTTCATAGTGTGTTATTTCTTCAAAATAATTCAATAACTTGCACTACACGCAACACTGAGTTCAATTGCACCATGACTTGCCAAAAAAAAGCCATTAAAAGAGGTCATGAATAGTATTAACTAAATTTTAAACTTTATATAATCCTTATAATTTTAGAATCCATATTATGAGTTTCTTAGTCATAATGCAAGAACAGATTCATTTTCAGTATTGCACTTTTATCAACTTTTGATAGTGAAACCTTTTTAAATACAATATTTTAAACTTTTTGACTAAATGGAGACATCAAAAAAATTTAAAATGAAACATCCCAAGCTTCCACGGTACGCTTTCCTTTGAATAAAACAGTAGCGTGTGTTGTACGCAACTTCGAGTTCTAACACACCGTAACCAATCAAACTAGCTGTTATGAATAGTAATACCTACTTTTTGAAATTATATATATTTTATATTTTAAAATGGACTTAATTTTTGGATTCGGAATATCAAATTTAGCCTAAGGTGAAATTTTGGTACTTTTCTGATAACTTTCATATTTTGATGAATAGTGAAAATTACTAAATTTTAATTAAAAACAACTTTTTTAATCAAAATAATTAATAGTGATAAATTATGAATTTGAGTGGTTTTAAAGTATATTTAGAATATAGTTTTACTATTTAATATAATGTTGGTCATTGGACATAATTTTACAATTAAACCGAACATAAACAAGTGTCAATCTTTTGATAGTTATTATCTCTTAAAAACACGCTTTTTGTTTTGACAGCGGGAATTAATTTTAAATTAATTTCTGCCACTTCTGTGTTTTGAATTTAGGAAAATGGATTCCATATTTGGAATCATGATGTTCAAATTGTGTAAATAGGTAACTTTTATTTTTACACATTTTGAATAATTACTGCGGTAAATATTTTATTTACCATGGTTAAAGGGTAAATCCGGTAAATAAGGGTTAAAAAATAATATTATAATAATACAAAATTACCCTAAAACGTGTCCTAACCTTATTGGTGGACACATACCCGACCATGGGCATCCTTGGGTCAATTTGGGGACCCCTTGGAGCCACTTGTAAGTGATAATGACACATTATATTAATAAAGTTAAAATAAAAATAAAAATGGCATAAGCTTACATCTTTTAGAAGAACAATTTTTACATAGGGTTATACATGTTGGATTTTCGATTATAAATATTCATTAGAAAGCTAAAAAGATTTCCTACATAATGATATTTTATTTATAATTTTTAGACATTATATAATTTATTTTATTTATGACACAATGATGATGCAGTAATTACTAAAATAGTGAAAAATAAAAATAATTGATCTTATAAATACCCAAATAATTATAATATGAAACTTTTAATGAATTAAACTAATTTTCTATGATAATATGATATATTATGATTGATTTAATTGACTTTGTTCGAAGTAATCAATCTGTTAGGAGTTTCACAAAAATCAACTATTGAATAGTGTCAAAATTGACATAAAAGAGTTCTTAAAACAAATATTATATTATTAATTGATATTAAATTCCTAAAAATCTAAGGTTCGGCCAAGAGACTTATATTATGATAATTTAATCATTAATGAACCACTTGGGGGTCGCTTGGATGTATATAGTAAGTTTATTAACCATATTATATAAAAATACAAAGAGACATTGTAAAAGTGAAACTAATTAACTTAGAGTTAATACTTAAAGATAAGGTTAATATAAGTACCCAAACCTGTCTAAATTCTATTGGATGAGTTGTTTTCGACCTATCCCCACCTCATCCTTTGAATAGTCAACTTTGGAGCCTTTAGAAACCGAATATGAATTTAATATAAATTAATATTTCTAGCTTTTCCAAAGGTGCCCCTCACCCCTCTTATAAAAGGGCACTCCTCCTTCTCATTTCTTCACACCTCTAAAGCCTTTTGGTTCGGCCAAACTCTTCCCAAATACTCTCCCAACATCCCTCAATACAACCTAGAGGCCTTAGTTTGATCAGAAAGCCAACCTAAGGAGCCCTTTTGATCAAATCAAAAGGAAGAACCCGAAGAAGAGGTAATGATCTCACCACCCTTTTCTAAGTTCATTTCTTCTTCCACTTCTTCTTCCTTTGTTCTTACCATTCTGAAATAATAACTCCAGTATCTCACATATACTGTGATGTTATTATAAATATGGTACAATCATATTCAGTATTCTATCCACCCTTTGAATAACATGTCACCATACGTGCGTACGTACGGCTTACCGTCTCCACGTCGTGGTGTAATTGTTATTCAATATAATATTATTTGGATGGGTATAATAATGATGTGTAACTCATGTAAATAATAAATATAACATGTTAATGATTCTGTATATATAATATACCATCCATTTATATATTATTTTAATATCAAAAGAATGATATTGTCGCTCGTGCGTACGTACGGACTACCGTCTCCACGAACGCGATGAGATTCATTCTCCATCGTAACCATTAAAGCGTAATTATCATTTTATGATTTAAAAATGATGTTTAAGGACTTGATATCATTCTGGATATGAATAATATACAACCTATCCTTTACAAACATGTCTTACGTAACAAAACATATGAAAGAAAACAAGTAAGTTAACACCCGAAACAACGATAATACTAAGATATTATTATCAAATCAATATTAAAAGATCATATATGATATCATATTAATGTATATGATTCTTGTATAATTTAATAACAATTATTTCACCATTATACAGGAGGTTAACCTACCACAACCAAGGAAAAGTACAAGGTAAGGGTTATTTCACAATCTCTTCATTATCCGAGATTGTTTATACGTAATAATCTACTGGGATATCTTTATCATCCACATCCATGTTTCTTAAAAATGTATTTCAAAACATTTTTTATGGGTTAAAGTCATTTATACCCTTGTTTGAATTTTTATAAGAGGTTTATAAAGGAATCTTTCCGTCGTTTTCAAAACAAGGTCCTTTTTAACCTTTTCGACAGAATTGAGGTAAGAATGTTTTTTTTAACTTATACGGCGGGTGCGGTTATTTTACGCCGTTATAAAATCTTCAAAGCTTTCCTTACAAGATTATAAGAATATTTTCAAAGAAAATGTTTTATTTTATATGGATCTTAAATGATTTCAAAATAAAAGGAGATATTTCTTTAAAAATAATTTTGATTTCATCTATGTCAACATCCTTTGATGGATTTTAAGATTATTTGAAGTTGATTTATTATGATACAAAACTTCTATATTGTATTGAAGGTTTTGTGATATGTTTGACTGTGGATGTGCTATTTTTATACCATTCATAGTTTATTGTGAAAGTATTGACATTTCGTATGCTAGTTTTAATACGAATGTTTATGTTATGTTTAAACCTTTTCATATGGGAATGCATTGGACTTAATAAGTGACGGGTGGAGCCCGCTATAGCTCCTCGATGCATCGGTAGGTCTCATGAGACAAACTAGTGTCTTGGCACAAGGCCTTGACAAAATCTTATTTGTAGCCTTGGCACGAGGCCTTGGCTATGTGGTTATGATAGTCTGGCATTATGCATTCCAACATTATGAAAGTGGTTATTGATTTTTTCATGTGATTATTCGATTAGTAGAATATCCATGTGAATAAGTAAATGGCATTATTTCATTTTACTTTTGCCATACCATGTTGAAGTTCAATTTTAAAAGGCTTTTGTTTTAGTAATGCATTGCCTTAAATGTTTATTCTTATTTATGAAAGTTTCCGCTATATTGTTATCCTTACTGGGCATTTGAGCTCACCCCTTTTCTATGTTTTATTTTTCCCCAGGATGTGAAGAAGTAAATTATGAATGACCTGCAGGGATATTATGAGGGGATAGTAGTGTGGATTATGGAGACATTATGTTGTTGTAGTAGTTTTTCATTTTATGATGTAATGTAAAACTTATGAATATATCTAGTGTTTCCAAGGCTACTAAACCAATCGGTCTTTCGAGATTTGATCTTTCTTGTGATCATGCCAATGTTATGTAATAATGCACCGACTCTGGGTAACTGGGGTCGGGGCGTTACAATTGATTCCAGTAGCTTCAACTTCAAAAACTTCTTTCCTTATCTGATTAAAATTCACACAAATTATTTTTCCAAATATTTATATCTTATGGATTTTTTGTCTAACTAAAAACTAGAAACTTCATAACTTCACACTCTGATTAACCTTACCAGCCAAAATACATATATGCGTCTGGTGATCTCCCATTTATGATCTGAGATTAGAAAGCTTCGGCTTCATCAACTTCGATATTCCATAAACCTCTACTTGTATCATGACTTCCTCATTAATTTGAATATGATTAAGATCATCTTAAATTTCATTTAACTTATAATGAAATGTTTTGTAACTTCTCATTCCTCCAGCAACATATTTCTTTCTAACCAGACCTCAATACAATTGGAAGCACTCCCCCTTTCTTTTATAAAGATATCATCACAAGTTAATTAGAAAACTTATAATTTTTTGAATTAAAAAACCAAAAATAATCATCATATTTAAATTATATTCAAGAAGAATCTGATTCTATTCCTCATTATGACCTTCCTTTCATTTTGGACCCAAGGTGGGTCTGATAAACCTTTTCTTCCATAAAAATCTTCCTAACCCGATGGAATTTCTTCAGTATTATGAGTATGATCAACTAATTGTGATGGTGAGTATGATTTTTGAAATTTAAAAAGTGAGGTGATTTCTTATTCTTTAACATATACTTAACAAAAAAAGACAACACTTTGAATTCAAACTTCTATCATCTTCCAAAAACAACTTCCAACCAACTTAGTCCCAAAAATGTTCCCCTTTGGATTTTGTTGTCAGCCAAGATTCATAAATCACATAACTTTGTAAAATCAATCTATGGATTACTTATAAATAATTCTAGGGATATGTGAGCTTATTATTATAGGAAACAAGAATCAATGATTGTAAAACCATATTGTAAAAGAGTAGTGACTTGTGAAACCTCTTCATATTTTCTTCATGTATTTATATAATTCTTAAAATTTCTTTTCAATAAAAGTTTCCAATAACCACTCCAACAAAAAATTAGTATAGTTCACACAATTACATGTTGATATCATAGATTACCCAAAACATCCCCTATTTGTATACTTTCTTAAAAGTTTTAGCATATAACAATGTATAGATTTATAAAACAATTATCCCCATAGACAATAATATTAAAATACTAGATGAGATATCGGATAAAAACATATACCTCAAACTTGATGATAAGGTGGTTGGATGCCTATGGTCAACCTCAGTTTGTGAAAATGTTCCTTCGGTAAAGGATTTGTGAACATGTCAGCAACTTTTTTTGATGTAAGAACATAATCTAGATTCATTTCATTATTCTCCACATTATATTTGATGAAAAGATATTTGATGTCAATATATTTTGAATTATAATGTTGTAACTAGTTTCTAGTAAGTTTTATTACACTTTTATTATCCCAACCTAAAAGTAAGGGTAACTTTACTTCAATAAGTAAGTCTTCTAACTCACTCTTCATCCACATAAGTTGGGTAGTGGATTGAATAATAGTAACATACTCAATTTCATTCATGCTAATAGTTACTAAATTTTATTTTTTTGTATGCCAACTAACATGACTTTTTTCAGAAAGAAAACTCCAACAGATTTTGATCTTCTACCATCAACATTTTCTACCCAATCATTATATGAATACCCAAAAAAATAAATATTTTCTGGGTTATCATACCCAATTCTGAAATTTTTTGTACCTTTAATGTATTTGAGAATTATTTTTCAAACTAATAAATGTGATTATTTTAGAGAACTCTGAAATATTACACATAAGGTAACAAAATAAACAATATCAAAACTTGAGATACCCAAATATAAAAAAATTCATATCAGATTCTAAAAAATTTTCTGATAGACTTTCTTACCTTCAACATCTTTAGAAAACTTGGTTTCCACTAAAATCAAAGCAGAAACTTGTTTATAATTTTCCATGTTGAACCTCTTAATAAGTTCATTAGCATACTTTTCTTGATAAATAAAATTGTGTTTCTTCTTTTGTAAGATCTATAACCCAAGAAAGTATTTCATTTCTCCAATCATGGACATCTCAAAAAAAATTAATCTCCTTATAAAATCTTTCCCAAGTTCCTTCATCATTCCTATAAAAGATAATGTCGCCGTAATAAAAAATTATGATGAGGGAAAAATTCTAATTTTCTTTAATGTATAGAATACTATCAACTCTTCCTTTCATAAAACTCATCTTCCTAAATAAAGTATCTAATTTGGAATAACATTCATTTTGAGCTTTTTTAGCCCATACAAGGATTTCTTCAACTTGTACACATAACTTTCATCTTTCCCAACAACAATGTCACATGGTTGATCAATATAAACTTCCTCATCAAGATAACTATTCAAAAATTATGATTTCACATACATCTGAAAAAAATATTTAATTCCATTTTTTATCAATATAAAGAAAGATTCTAATTTTTTCAAATCTTGATACAGAAGAAAAAGTCTCATAAAAATATTTTCCTTAAATATATGAGTAACCTTTGCACACTAAGATTTATTGGTTCCTTATTACATCAAAATTATCATTAATATTTTTTTGGTAAACCCACTTTGTACCAATAACATTTTTTTATTAGGTTTAGGTATGAGTTCCCAAGTACTATTCTTTTATATTTTATATATCACCTCATTCATAGCCAGAACCCATTCCAGATTCTCAAGGAATTTGTTCACATATTTCAGTTCAACTTTTGAATACAAAGAATTATGTGTAATAGTTGTTGATGTTATTCTTGTTTGAACCTTTTGATGTTGATCAACAATAATGTTTTGATATTCCACTTTCTTCCTTAACCTGGGATGATATTTTCAAGAAATGTTATCATCACTAGAAACATCTGATTCTTATTCTTATTCTTGAGTAGTATTACTATTATCAGTATCCTTATCTAAACTTTCAACAAAAAATTCTTCATCCTATTCATCTTCCTTTTTTGCATGAGTCTGTTTATATTTCTAAAATTTTAAAAAAACTTTTACATTAATGGATTCAACTAATCTTCCTAAATCTTTGTTTAATAATCTTTTTTATCTTCTATATAGATCATAGCTAATAAAAATTACATCTTCACCTCTTTTCTCAAACTTTATAAGGTTTCCACATTTTTTTCTTTATGATTCATGGACTCCCAAAAACTCTTATGTGATTCAAACTTGGTTTTTTTTCATAAAATAGACCATTTGGATTAATATATGAACTTGGTATATAGAAATATTGGTTTTGGATATACATAGTAGTGCACATGGATTTACACCAAAAGTAATGATAAAGACCAGGTTCAAGTAACATAGTCAGACTCATTTTAACCAGGCTTCTATTTTTCCTTTCAGCAACACCATTTTGTTGAGGATTATAAGGTTTACTGAACTCATGACAAATTCCATGCTTCTCAATATAACTTTCAAATTATTTATTTTTTATATTCACCACCATTGTTTGTTCCCAACTTCTTCACTAAATACTCACATTCCTTATCATATTTCTTCCTATAACTCTTAAAATAATTTTAGAGCATCTAACTTACGTTTCATATACATAACATAGGTTATGTGAGTAAATTAATTAATGAAATTGTTGAATTAATTATCTCTTTGAGTTGATTGTTTTCTCATTGAACCATATATATATTAATGAATAAGTTACATGGGGAATTTTCAACAAATTTCAACTTTCTTATGCACTGATTTTGTAATCTTTCCTTTCTGAAAAATAGTGCAACATGAATCTCTTTTTCTTGAAATATCATAAATACAACAAAAACTATCTTTATTTTATAAATTTCTCATGTTTCTTTGACACATGTTTCCCATCCTTTTATACACAACGAGTTTTCTTCCACCATGCCTAAATAACAAGAGTTTTTTATTTCACTAACTTGAAATAAGTTTCATTTTGTATGTTTTCCTCTTATAATAATATTTCTATCTTCCTATATTTTCAAAACAAACAAATAATTTCTTAAAAAAACGTTTTCAATTCATCACAATGTTTTTAAATACTTATAAAATTGTGTTTTAGGCCATCAACAAGAAAATCCTTCTTGGATATCAACTTTTCTTCCCCAATGATGGCCAATCCAAAACCATTGATTTTAAGTGATTCAACATTTCCAAATATCATTGTTCCTTATTTGAAGTAATTTACATAATTCAAAAATTTTAAGTCTCATATCATATGTGAATAACACCGACAATCCAAAATCCAAGTTTTTTCTCCTTTTAAATCATTGAGAGAATTTTTTATAGCAAGATCCTTTTCTTTCCATTTATCTTTATTAACATCTGGCTTCTGAGAATTGTTAACAAAAATTTTTTGTACCAGTAACAATACAAGAAATACTTTTTCAATATATAAATTTTATTCACAATTCTCACAAATAGTTTCCATAGTTTTAAATATATTTTCAATTTTTAATCCAACCTTCTCAGGTTTCTTAAAAACATACTTCTCAGAATTCTTCCTTTGATAGGATTGGCTACCCCTCAAATTTTTCCTTCTGTAATTTTTGGGATAGTGGTAATGTTGTTGGTTAGACCAACACATATTTTCCATATTCCAAAATCCACCACAATACTAAAAGTATGCATAGAAAGAATATTTGCCTCTAAAACTTCCATATTATCCAAAGTTGTGACCATGTTTCTCAGCAACCATCTTATCATAACTTTTTTGACCACCAACATTTATATTATCAATAGGAATCTTATTTTTCATTTCAGTTTTTATTTCAACCTTATCAGAACTAGAATTATTATAAACTTTTTTGGACTCATACTTTTTATAAACTTATGACCTCTATACTTTGTTGTTCTTGGCCATATACACAACTTTCCCTGATTTATTCTTCTTAGAGAAAACTTCAACTTTCTTCTTAACCTTTGAATGTAATTTTTTACCCTTCTCAGGTTTATCCTTCCTAGAGCTTTCACAAACTTTAGAGATATAATTATTAAAACTCATAACCCCTAGTTTATCTTTAGAAGGTTTTTTTGGAAAAGTTATAACTCTTATTCTTTTTTCCTTCAAATTTACTTCTAGATATTCATTATGATTAATTTCTTTCTATAGATATTTCTTCATATTATTAATTTCTTATAGAAGCTTAACTTTCTCATTAGAGAAACATTATTGATTATTTTTTAAAGATTCTTCACTTTTAAACTTCTTAATTTCTTTCTCAAGCCTCCCAATCTTTCTCAGACCTGATTTCAATTCTTTTATCCGATAAAATTCAAATTCAGTTTCTTTTTCTTCAGAACTACTACTACTAAACTCTTCATTATTCAGTATTTTAACGAATGTTTTTCATAAATACTTTTCAAAATATTTTTTAGATTCAACCTCACTATCTTCTTCTTCATTGTCTTTAGATAATAAATGTCTTCTTATGGATTTGAAAAAAAAAATTATCTTTACCTTTGGAATAAGATTTATCCTTATCACCGTATTTCTTCCATGATCTTATCTACCTTATATAATCTTATTCACTATCTTATTATTAATTTCTTTGAGGGAAATTAACGGTAAAGTATAAAATAGATACACATTCATAAAATTTCAAGGGAATTTTTCCTCTATATTTACTCGTACCACTTCTCACATTTTTAGAAAACAAGGATAAAAAATCATCGAGATTTTTACATACCTCATTTTCAGAATCTGAATCACCAAATTATTCTTCAATAAGAGTCTTCTTTGACTTTTCTTTCTTAAAATCCTTGAAATACATTTCTCTATAAATTTTTGTTTTTATTTTTATAGCTTTATCCCTTATCATTTCATAAGTGATTATATTTCTATGAAAATCATCCATAGATAATGTTTTAGGATCTCTATCTTCCAATGAAAAAACTTAAGCGTCAAACTTGTCAAGAAAAATACTCAAAATATTTTCAAAAACTATATAATATTATAACTTTTCACCAATACATCTAATAGTTCTAACAATGTAATTCACCCAACAGATTTGTATTCACCCATCTTTAGAACTTCATACTTCATCCTATAAATTTTCATTTTTTCCTTATTTACTTTTGTATTACCTTCATAAATGTTTTTCATATTATCCCAGATAACTTTAGTTGGGGAAACACCCTTCACTCTTAAAAACTATCATTTATAATGTGATGGGTGTAAATAATTATTATCCCTTTCATTATTCTCAATATTCTTCTTATCAGTAGATATGAGAAGAACTTTATCATTAATAAGAGTAAATCCATCAATTGCATCTTCAAAAACAGCATACCCAAGATACATAAGATAATGCAACATTTTTCCTTTATATATATGATAGTTCTTACCATTTAAGATCAAAATACCTTTACTATTGACACAATTCAAATTCTCCATCAAATTCTCTTCTAAAAACATTAGCAAAGAATAAACAAATAGGACCTTTGCTCTGATACAACTTACTAGTGGGAAGCCAGGATCAAGTATCACTAAGAGGGGTGGGGTTGAATCATTTATATCCATTTATTTTAAGTTTCCTTTATTTTGAAATAAATTTATCCTCTTGTTAAATAGTTTATACTATGCTGAAAACAAAACCAAACACACATCCTTAGTAGCAAAATAATTTACAAGGTTAACAACTCAACAAGAGTAACTATGTCCATGGTATGGAATAGAAATAGTCTAATACCACACAATCCATTATAAAAAAATTCATTTTTATAGAATACAATTAGTGGGATATAAACTTACAATCATATAGCACTATGTTCAGTAAAATAGTGTGTGTTCTTAAAGTATCATGAAATGATATAATAAAATTTTTGTAAAAAACATGTTATGGTGTTCCTTCATCAACTTTCACAAATATGTTCTTAAAAAAATTATTAAATTTCTTAACCAGCAGCAGATAGAAAATTCTTTTGGATTTCATAATGAAACTTAGACCAATTTCCATGTCTGATTCTCCTGTCTGATTTCTCAATATAGAAATATAACTCTGTCGAATTATGGTTGAAATAATACTGAACTACTTGAATCTAAATTTGAAAATCCTAGTTTTATTCCTAGTCAAATGATTCATCACAATACATTTATCATCTAAATATGATATTCTCACTTATTTTCTATTCTCTTATCTGAAAAACTTCTATTGGAAAGCATGATATGGAATCTTTTTCTTCCTAAAACTTTAGAGATTATCTCTCTTTTTTTGCACATATTACTTGTGTAAGAAAATAAAAAGTACCTTCTAATTTTATAGGATACCTAGAAGAGGTTTGGGAAGGATTCTAAAAATATTTCCCACTCAACTAAATTTATAAATCTTCAAATTTTACTTAAATATTGAATAAATATTTGACTTCTTCAATACTTCTTAACTCTTCTCAAACCTTCCTAAATCTTCAAAACTTCATCTTGCTTCATAATTTATTTTCAATATTAATTATGATTCCAATTATTCATTATAATTTTTCTATTATGATGAAGGAATAATATTATTCATTACATTTCTATAGTTGAAAAACTAACATATGTATTCTCATTACAATTCACAAAACCAACTGCTCATTCTGATTTCTTTCTTCTGATAGAGATAGTAGATTCTTCATTACATTGCTCTTCACCAAATGAAACATAAGAAAATCATTTTTCAAACTTATTCAACCACTTCTATGATCCCTATTGACGAAACACCAAAAATTACTTCAACCATCCATTCAACATACCCCTTAACCACTATTTTTAGGGTGTTTGAAATAATTCTTCTTTTATTCTTTTCTTAAGACTAAATAACCTTCATTTGAGGATGTTTATCAGCGTCAACCTATTCCATATGGATTTTTTTTTCTTCACTATGATAGTTCAGTGTGATTTCTAGTATAATTTCTCTTGGCCCAATTATTATAAGACAAAGCAGTTCTTCTTTTTATCTTAACCCACTAGATAAGGAAAATAAATTCCCCACATGAAAAATAATCATAATTCATCTTGATGAAAATGGTTGACTACATTATTGATAGATATTTGATTTTATTTTTCATATCGATCACAACTAAATTATCTTTTTCTTTGTATTTATTGGTCCCAACAACTTCCAATTTATTTTCATTTTATTCATCCCAACAAATTCCCCCTAAAACAATTATACCTACAATTTTCATATGATGACCGGTGTGAATATGAATATGATATTCGGTGGCACGTTACCTCTAATGGATCGGTTTCAGTATATTCAACTTCATAAACTTTTTCCCATATCTTATTATGATTAAAAAAACTTATTATTCCAATGTTTTATATCTTATGGATTTTTAGTCTAACTGAAAACCAGTATCTTTATAACTTCATGATCAGATCAACCATCCCAACCAACAAACATATCTACATCTGGTGATCTCACACAGATGATCTGAGACTATAAAGCTTCGACATCAGAAACTTCCTTCTTCTACAAACCTCTACTTGTATCATGACTTCCCCATGACTTAAAATATCATTAATATCAGCTTCAGTATCATATGACCTATAATGAAAAGTATTATAACTTCCCATACCTCCAAAAACATCTTTCTTTCTAACCAGACCTTAATATGATTATCAGCACTCCCCTTTCTATCATAAATATTTCATTATAAGTTTCTTATAAGACTTGTGATTTTTTTAAATTACAAAATATAAAATCTTCTCCATGTTTACATTGGATTCATAAATAATCCAATTCTATTCCTCATTGTGATCTTCCTTTAATTATGGACCCAAGGTGTATCTGGTGAACATTTTCTTCTAGAGAACATATTCCCAATACTATGGACTTTCTTCAGTATTGTGGGTTTGATTTTCTAATTATGATGGTGATTATAATTTTCAACATTTACAAAGTGAGGTGATTTCTTCTTCTTTCACATCTCCTTGACAACAAAAGACAACACATTGAATATAAAATTCTTTTAGTTTCCAAAAACAAATTCCATCCAACTTGGTCCCAAAAATTACAATATGAATAACATGAATAAGTCACTCCTATAATTTTTGGATTTAGTTTACTAAAAAGATAAGAATATAAATAATTCAAACTCTTTGGCCCTTTTAGTGAATAAGAGGAGGAAAAGAAATAATAAAGTGTCAAGGGATAAGAATAAGTCAAAGACAACAATGCACTACACATCCAAGATGGAAAAAATAAATTGGGAGATAAAGGAGCAGGAGGAAGTCTGCTTTATATGTTGAAAGAAATGCCACTCAAAGAATAATTTCATGGTTGGGAAAAAGAAGCAAGATAATTCTTATGCTTCAGGTATATTTTTCATTGAATGAAATCTATCTATTTTTTCAATTTGGGTATTGGATATTGTATTTAGTTCATACATTTTTATTTAAATATAATAACCAATTAAATTAAAGACAATTGAAAAAGGTGAAGTAGATCTACAAGTAAAAAATGGTGTGAGACTATCATCATTAGAAGTGGCAGATTATCATCTTATTTTTCTGAGTAGAATGGTTCATGTACAAAATAATTGGTCTTATATACCATCTATTACCAAAATAATAATTTCATTGTTGAGTTTATACACTATGGTCTTTTCTTTCAAGTTTGAAGATAAATTTTTTCTTATGTATAAAGATATCCTATGTTATGGTATGGTGAATCTTAAAAATGGGTTATATATAATTGAAATAGAAAATCATATTTTTACAATCAATGAAAAATACAGCAAGAATGACTCGTATCCTATCCACATAAGAAACTTTAGGCTAGGTCATGTAAAAAATAAACATTTAGGAAAACTACATCAAGATGGGTATTTAGACTCCATTGAGTTGAAACCCTTTAATGTATTTCATGCTTGTTTATAAGGTAAAATTACCAAATCACCTATCAGTGGGAATGAATAAAGAGATAAAGAACCATTGGAATTGGTTTATACTTGTTCATGTGGTCCATTTATAGTGGAGGAAATTGGCGGTTTTTATTACTTCATTACTTTTTACTAATGACTATAGTATATGTGGATATATCGTCATAATGAGGTATAATTTAGATTCATTTATCATGTTTAAGGAATATCATAATGAAGTAGAGAATCAACTTGGTAAGAATATTAAGAAAATACACCTATACCATTGTGGATAATATCTTAATTAAAATTTCATCGATCATCTAAATGGGTATAGGATAGTTTTCCAACTCACTCCTCCGTATACGCCATAGTGGAATGGTGTTGGTGAAAGTAAGAATTAGACCCTACTAGATATGGTCGGGTCAATGATGAGTCTTGAAACTCTACCATTATCCTCTTGGAGATATTCACTATAGACTATGGAATATACACTGAAATGACTACTGACTAAAGCAGCATATGGGATTCCATATGAGTTTTTGCATGGAAAGAAACCTAATATGTCACATATGTGTATGGGGATGCAAGGTTTTTTCAGGACTATACCTAGTGAAAAATAGTATCTCAGAGCATGAAATGAATCTTTATAGGTCATCCTAAAGAAGATAAAGGGTATTACCTATATAACCCTTCAAATATAATGGTGATTGTAGTAAAACATATTGCATCTATATAAAGGTAACACATTTCCAATTTATTTAGTGCAAATAAAATTTAATTTGATGAAATTGATGCATAATACTTGGTATGGGAACAATATCAACAAGAGAAAGTTTGAGTGGAAGATGTCTCTCATACACTGGTACTATATAGGTCTACTAGAGAGGTTAGATAATTAGAGGGATATGGTTTTATTATCATAGATTTAGGTCAAACATTACTCCTAGATAATGATAAACCTCTATCCACAAGAAATTAGTATATGTCAATGATACAGCTAAATGTAAAGAATCTATGTATTCTAAAATGGATTCCATGTACCAAAATCAAGTTTAGATTTTTGTTGTCCCACCAATTGATGTAAATCTTATTGGTTGTAAATGGTTATTCAATAAAAAGATGGACATGGATGTTAAAGTGAGCACCTATAAGGTATGACTAGTAGTGATCGGTTTCATGAAATGTCAAGGCATCAGCTATAATGAAACCTTCTCTCTAGTCACTATACTAAAATCCATCATAATATTACTTTTAACAGAAAACTTTCATGATTCTGAAATTTGAAAAAATGGATGTAAAAATTGATTTTCTAAGTGGAAAGTTAGCTGAAGACATCTATATGACATAACACGAAGGGTTTATTATTTCAAAGAGTTTCAATAAAGTATGAAAGCTATAGAGATCCATTTTTTGATTGAATCGGACAATATGATCATGGAATGTTTGTTTTGATGAGTCCATAAGATAATATGATCTCATTGAGAATGAAATAAAACCACGTTTCTATAAAAATGTTATTGTAAGTGTTTTTATTTTCCTAGTTTTATATGTTGATGACATATTGTTAATGTGAAATGAAGTGAAAGTTTTAGTGAATATTTGGTTAAATGAATGTTTCCCCATAAAATAATTAGGTAAAGTGGCCTATATTCTAGGGATCCAGATTTATCAAGATTAATCACATAGGATTATTGGGTTAATTCATAGTATATATATTGACAAGGTACTCAAAAGCTATAATATAGAAAGATTAAAGATAAGATTGTTTCTAGTGACACATGGTATTAACATCTCCAAGAATATGTGTCCAAAGATATAGGAGGAGATTTAAAGAATTAGTATAATCCATTATGCTTCAATAGTTGGATATATCATATATGTCATGTTACATACTAGATTTTGTGTTTCCTTTTATTTAAACATGGTGGGAAGATATCAAGACAATATTGGAGTGATGTATTAAGAATCCATAAAAACTATCCTCAAATACATGATAGATACAAAGAATATGTTCCTGTTGTATGGAGTATATGAGGATCAAGTCATGAGGGGTTACACTAATTCTAGCTTCTAGAAAGATTATTATGATTTAAAATCACTATCAGACTATGTACTTACCTAAATGGTGGTGTAGTGGGATGGAGGAGATTGAATTAGTCCATGGTTTTTGATTCTATATTATATATAGGCTTACAATGTATAAAAGAAATTTTTTTGGATAAACAACTTTGTTTCTGAGCTATGAATTGAACCTATAAGTGAAGACCCCATTATAGTATATTGGGATAATACTATAGTAGTATTGCTTTCCAAGGATCCCAAGTCACACTAGAGGAAAAAACATATACTTCTGAAGCTTCATATCTTGAGGGATTTTACTCATAGAGGTGAATTCATGGTTATTAGAGTACCTAAAGAGGATAAAAAATTAGACCCCCTAACTAAATTAATATATTAGTAGAATCATGATACTCATGTGAGTGCTAGTGGGTTGAGAATTTTTAGTAGTTGGTTGTAGTGAAAGTGGGACTGTTGGGAGTGGGTTCCATATACCCAACTATTTTATATACTTTTATTACTATTACATGTATACGGTTTGATATATTCATGTGTTTATTCTTACCATAATAGTTTTGATACTTCTATATCTACTGTTTACATGGTAATTTCCTTAGATTATGTGTCTTTAAAAAGGTTATAGCAATTCCCAACTATAATGAGAACATTTAGATACTATGATATTAATCTTAAATATATATCATATGGTCTAAATACATCATAATGACATAACACATATGAAGTTCTCACTTGGTGATCTCGAGTAGATTATATCCTAAGGAATGATCTTCCAATGGGAACACCACATGTTTTAGGTGTCATTAGTTGTTCCTATATATGAACATCTGTATTGGACTTTTGAATTGAGATCAATATTAATATGTACCATTTCATCACATACTTTAATATAAGGAAAAAAACTATAACATTTAATTCATGGTGAGGTAGCTTTTGTTGGGTTTGTCATTATTGGTATGGAATTTTTTGAATTATTAAGATAGAATTTTTCACTTTTGAGTTGAGGAAGAGATATCTCATCGGCCTAGGATGACTAGGATGGTAGTGCCTTCATTAAATACTTGTTAATGGTACAAGAAGGTAAGTTCATCTACTAAGGTAATGACATATATAAATCATCAAAAGGATGATGACATAAGTGTGTATCTAATTTTATGAGATATCATGATACAAATAGACTATATTACACAGAATGTGCCCATAGGAGGTGGTCATAGCTATGACATTTGTTATCACCATAGGGGCCATGATGGGTTTCTAGAATCCACTCTTGGTTTGTGATTTGGACTCACTGTTATCAAGATAAGGACATAGAGGGTCACAGACTAAGTGTACCCACAAGTTCCACCAATTCGGATGAATAAGAGTTTAGGACAAAGTGGGCCCCATGTACGGCGTTTGGTGAATGCCCAAGTGTGACCAATCAAAATTAAAATAATTCAATTATATTATTCAAGTTTAGAATAATGATTATTGAATTTATTTCTCAAGGTATTCACAAGTTTTTTTATCTTAAAATCGAATATGAGAAAATATAATTTTTTGAATGAACATAACATGTTCAAAGTTCATTAAATTATTTTGGGAGCTTATAGGCCATGTTAATAGTTTTTATTTTATCATGTAACATGTTAAAGTGTTACAAGTGAGTGATAAAATATTTATGACATTTATGAAAAATTTAATAAAGTCAGAAGTGTGAAAAAGTGTCTAAAATTAAGGTTATTACCTTCTAGGGACCAAAGTTCAATTTTTAAAAGTATAACCTATGTATAAAATCTCATTTTAGCCTCTTTAATAGTGAGATTTGTCATTTTGAAGGATATAGATATGGAATATCACCTATAATATCCTCTAAATATCCTAGAGAGAGATTACAAAGAATGAACAAGGTCAGATCAATCTCGCTTTCTTGATCGAGTTTGTGTTCTTTATGCGATCAAAGGGACTTCGTAAATCTATTCAATTTCCCATGATAGAACCCAAGAATAATATATTGAAAATAAAAGATGCCATCTTATATGTGTGGAAGATCTATATGATGCCTATATTAGTTCCTTTGATCCACAACATGCCAAGGTAAGTGAATCAAATCAACAATTTCAAAAGAACAATGTATCATTTACGCTTTTTTTGGTTTTATTTTCTATTTTTTTAACATGAGTCTAAACTCAAAATATTAAATTTTGTATTTTTCATGCTTCTAATACACCCCTAGTTCCTTCAATTATATCATTCAAAATCATGGTAGAATTAACAATATCCTTATAACTTCTTTAAACCTCACTTCTTATGTCACTTATTAAAATAAATTTCCACCCCTTTATATTACAATTTTATTTTTATAATTAAGGATGATAGAATTATAATTCATAAATTTTCAATGAAACTTACTTCACAAACTTTGTATAATATTCATATTTTCATGAAATGGATAATTCTATTAGTTTATTAAATATTCACACCTATCTCTCCAAACCTTTATGTGTTTGTCCAATATTGAAAAATTTCACATAAACTTCATCAAGGATAATATTTAATTTAGATTTTTAGGAATACCAATATAGGGATCATTAAAAACTAGTATCTCTTTCAAAGGATGTTTTCAAGTGTTGACATCCCATCCAAAATATTAGGTTCTACCCCTAATAATATGCTTCAGTTTCAATTATCTACATTGTAAGTATAAATACCACACACAAAGGTTAGTGGAATAGGGTTGATATTTTTGTTCTTCAATGTGAATGGAAAGGTTCAGAGGATTTTCTCAACTAAGTGGTTCCATTCTTTATGTTACCACATTTGTTCTTCAGATGTGTTTTGGTTTTATGCAACATGGTACTCATCATAGCTTGTATTTCTTTGTGTGGGGTTAATCTTCTTTCTTTTTCCATATAATCATATGCCCCACCTTATACAATCTCTATACTTTTTATGGATTATTATTATTCTAGAAATGTTTTTAAACAACATATTTTAGTGTATCTATCCTTATTGCATCTCTCACACAAAACTTCTTTAACATAAGGGTTGTCTTATGTTGACAACCTCTTATTAAATTCAAGTTATTTATATGGACTATCTTATTTTCCTTTTGGAAAATATTTTTCTTGTGCCTCTTAAAACTTTATTACTTTATCTAAATCTATTATAGAAATTACTAAAATTTATTTGGGTACATAGGAATCCTTCTTGGAGTCTTCACATGGAAACTCATGAGTTCTTTTCTTTTCATAAAACCTTAGATATAATGAACTCTTCTTGAAATTCTTGGGTTCATTACCCATGGATCTCTCATTTATCCTCTTTGTCACCTTATTGGGAATATTATCATTTAAAACTTCCACTTTATTATGCTCTTTTTATAAGGATGGATCTTGTTTCTTTACTAACTTCTATGGTCTTTTTTATATTTGGGTTTTGATATGTTCTTAGATGAGAATGCACCATTTCTATGAATACCCCCATTGAAAAAAACTATATAGATCTCCAAGAACCTCAAATCTGTTTAATCCTAACATATTTCTCTTCATTATCTATGAGTTTCACTTCTTCACATGCTTGATCCCCTAGAAATAGGCTTCCTCTATACTTATAAATTTAAATTATTACTCCAAAAATATGATGTACAATGCCTGAACCTATTACAGCACCAACATAGTCCAACAAAATCTGGATTTTCTTTTAAAGAAAATTTATTTTTAAAATTTCATAGCATGTTATTTTTAGACTTTATTTATCACTGGATAGGTTTTTATTAAGAAACTAGATTCCACACTCTTTCTTATATCCATCATAGGCGCAGTGGTAGGATATTATTCATTTATACTCATCTATACTTATACAGATTTTGTTTTAGAATCTACACTATCCATGTAAAGATGGTTAGAAAATTCATTACAACATGGTATGGATGGTATCTTTTTCTTTGAGCCTTCTTGAGAATGATCATTTGATGATGTATTGATTTTCATACCACCTAATAGAGATCATTTGATATCATAATCTTTCATATAATGACCTATAGTAGTATCACATGTTGCATCTTCTTATTGTAATGGTATAGCTTGAGTTGTCTTCAAATATTCAAATTTAATCATAATATCAATACACTTCATATCAAGGATATATTTCTTATTTTCAACTACCTTCAATCAGTCTTCACATTCCTTCTTAACTCTTTCAAATTCCTCTTCATGTATCAATTTCCTTAATTCTTCTATATTTATATCCAATTATGCATTCTGGATATCAATGTAATATCTTTTGTCTTCCTCCAATGTATATATATTATTCTAAAACACTCTTGTAGTCTCATACTTTTCAAAGATTATATTGAACTACTCCACTTCAAAATTGGAGAAATTTTTTCCAATCTCTAACATTACTTCTTCGAAGTCTCCAACTTTCTTAGAGACATTTATAGGTGTCAATACTTCTTCCTTCAAAGATTTCTCCATGTTGTTGGACTCTCCTTCAAGATTGGTGATCTCATCCCATATTATTTTAGGGATCCCACAAATTGTAGAAACCATTTATTTTTAGTAATTTGTGAATTATATATTTTACTTCATAAATAGAAACATCTCTTGACATATGATCACTTCCACTTGCTTATTCTAATCATGGATATTTTTCACAATAACTTTTTCATACCTCATTATCTTTTGATTTCCTTAATTATATTGAGGTGGATAAACTATCCAAAACCTTAGTGGTACACCAAAACACATGTTCTTCTCCAATTTTCCATATTTGTCTTATTCATCATCATGGAATGATGAAAATTCTTTTTTGTTTTGATAATAAGGATAACTTCATCAATCTTCTCTTCTCTTTAGTTTTTTCTATTCATCATAGTCATGGTAGAAACTAAGTTTTTATTGGAAATAGAAAACTCTTATCCAAAATTGCACTTCATTATTAATTAGGGAAGTGAAATTAAAATATTCAAAAGAGAAAAACTTAAAATATAGAGAATCCAATCATTGGTGAACCATGATCTAATACCAATTTAGGGGACCGATTTAGATATTAACCACACTAAGAGGGGGTGAATAAATTTTGGTTTCTTTTAATTCCAATTTCCACTTTAATCTTTTTATCCATTTTATTTAATATTTTTCACTATTATGTGATTATTTATCTTATTATATATTTTGTTCTTTGTTCTTTCTTTCAGCACAACCAAACAACCATACACAAAGGACATGAAGATATACATGGTTCACCTATCAGGGTGAGAAGAATAGTCTTTGGTATGAACTAGATTACTCCCAGATCACACAACCCACTAGATTCTTCATGTGATATTTAAATTATTGTCTCATGATGGTGTAAAATATGAATCCTTCACTCAGGTACATCTCATAACTTTATAATGATTTGTAGAGGTAACAATGGGATATTCGGACATCGGTCTAGAATTAATCCTTATTATTGATTTGTTTCTTATTTACTCTTATTTCACTTTGGATAATAGCAAGTAACGTATTTCTTTTGTATACGTAGAAATGTACAGAATAGATTATTCTTCTCGTACCATGAACAGTTTCATTGGATCTCTTCTTCTTTTCACATCTTCCTATAAAAATACCAGTCTTCACAACACCTTCTTATTCTATGAACTTCACATCCAACTCGACCAACTTCTTATTATCATCCTCCTCATCCTCTTCCTTATTACCACTTATTATCTTCTTCTTTTACTTTAGTGAAAAAATAGATTCCAATAGATATTCTCTAGCTTCGACACATATAATTTTTTTAGAATAATATCAGTTTCATGGATCTCTTCTCCTTTCCACAAAAAAAATTTATCTCAAGAAATAATAGTGTCAAACAACTCATAGTTCTTTGATAACATGAAAATATGTTTATATATTTATAATAATATCTAGTAGCTTTATTTATCTCCTCTTCCTTCTCAAATTCACTAAACCGCATGAATATTTATAATTCAAATGTCCCAAAATTATCAGATATTGAATACCATCTGTTCCATCTTCACAACTACTCATAACCACTTTTATTTATAGATAATAAACATTTATATAAACATATAGAATTATCATGGCTTTCATTCTTCTTCTCATCCATGAAATTTTCATCATAATTTTTTTTCATTATCATCATCATAATGTGTCTTATTCATTATTTTTTCCATCATCATTATGTGGTGTGAACTCACTACACATAAAGAAATTTCATGTCCCCATGCATGTGGACTACCTTATCCACTACTTTCCTTTTATCACAAAATTCAATTCCAATTTTTTCATTAACACATGCACGTACCTCACTACACTTCACATAAACATAATATGTGAAACTCCTTACTTATTCACATAAGTATTTTTTGCAGTCCACATTTCATGAAAACATATTTATTGCATATCCTTCCCCATTATTTTTTATATTCATGTTCAAGATCAAATATCTTGAAATCATGCATGAAATGGTTCACGATCCTCAAATTTATGGTAGTATGGATCATAATTCTATTGAATCCTCTATTTTTCTAAAACCTATGTTTTATAGAGACCACTCATAGTTTATCTTCATACCTCATGTAGTTATTCATTACACTCATGGTATTTTCTAGTTTTTTATATAGTAGATCTATCTACCATGACTAAAGATACTTGTAGTCGACCATGTATTCTTCATGTGGTTAATCTGTATTGTGTATATGGTAGGTCCATATATTGTGCTTCATCATCAGGTGGTAGGTCCTTGTTTGTATGTGTGGTATCTCAATCTACCATGCAGATCTCCTTTTGGTCAATCATACTTCAACTTCATGTGGTCGATTCATTGACCTTGTAGGAACCCAAAATGCATAACCCTTGATGGAAGAAGGTGGAATATGGTACTTGTGGTGCCAAATCATTCGACACAGTTTATGTCCATATCTCACTAAGGTGGAGGAATAGTATCCCATGTAATATTAGTCCCACATCAAATTTAAAAAATATTTTTTTTCTCCATTATGAGCCTCAACATTCCTAAACCACTCGACCCTAAGAAGTAGGTAGGCTTCGCATACACTCACACACACACCCTCCATGTTTTGTTCTACCCAACGTACACCCTCTTCCTCCTATGTGTGTCATAAGTACATGTACCCATACCTAACCATGTCTAGGATATGCCTCAATTATGCTCCATAATGCAGCCATGGCTATATAGGTGTGGTTGAACTGGATCCAACTTATAGTGAAATGGTTCCCATGACTAGCTATGGTTGGCTGATTTTTTTTATAAATCGAACTAAAAATACTTAATAAAATACTAGGTATAAATTTCCAATTCCCTATAAAATTAAATAGGTAGTTTATTCCTCAAATATTTGAAATATCCAATTTAATCATGTTGTAAACATAGTGCTATCATCACATGTATTAAGCATAAATAATAGGTTAAAAATAATCGCAAGCAATACACCACTTCTTCATAAACCTATTCTCCTGATTTATTCAATTGGTATCCCCAAAATGTTCCTTTTCTATAGAACATGGAAGTATGGAAGTACCTTAATTATCTAATGAACTTACATGGATGTTTTATCAATCATGACATCCAAATATTTTTTTCTCCATGGAACTAAAACTCTTAAAATAATTATTTTCCTTCAATAATAAATAATTATTTCAAGAAAATTCCAAGGTGAGTACTTCTTCATCGCAATATTCATTCAACATACAGGAAACTTCTTCTCCATCAACATATTGACATTCATCGATAAAAAATAAAACCAAAAAAAAAGTGGGATAAAAATACTCTAAAAAACTTATGACTTCACCAACACCTTAAGAAACGTCAGGGATTTGACCGAGGTGACCTGATGTTGGATCACCAAATGTAAAGCCTCCTCGATATTCCTTGCCTTATCTTCCTCATCAGGTAGAATATATGAATCATAACACATAATATTCTTGAAATTAATACCAAAATCTCATACACTAAAACTCCCTTGGTTTAGGGGAATCATATCCTATAAACATGTTTCCTTCATGATTGAAAATAGAATTTCCTAGAAATAATAAAAGAACTTCTCCCAAGATACAAATGACTTATCAAAATCCTTGAGGAATAAAACCCACCAATTCTGAGTATCCTAGTGAAATATACTAACTACTAATGGAATCTAGTTCTACCTTTGAGCATGTATCATATTGAAATTAATCTCTATCTCCTCTATCAAAGCCTTGATATTCTGATTTTAAACAAATCCCATGTACATCTACAATATCTGGAGTTGAAACTCTTAAAACATATTTCCAAAAGAACCATCTCATCAATATCAACTCTACTGCAATTTTTTTTGCATCCTGAAGAATTTCTCTATTGTGAGCCTAACGAGGGTATCATCCTAGAGCCATACCTGAAAAATAATGAATAGTTAGGGACTTCTTAAACCCAAAATATATAATACATAAGATTAATTAATTAATATTTTATTTAATTCCCATTATCTACCTAATTTAATCACAATTAAAAAACAACCATGAGGCATGATCATTACCTAGTTCTCTACCTTGTAAGTAGAACCACTTCACTTAGTACATTTAGTAATCTTAATGTCCTTGCATAAAAAAATATGGGGGGATTAAAATTCCATTTCCTAACCGATCTCTTATGATTACATCATGTATTAAGTCCAAATGATATCATTTCCCTATCAATAAATGTAATCCTCACTACTATATATTCTCAAGCTTGATCATATACCTCAACCAAAAGATTTGATACCACTTGATGACAACCCTCCCCCACTAGTACCCATCTCTGGTTAATAGTAATATGGGAATAGACCTCAACAATAGGACATTAATTATAGACTAACACCAAGGGTATAAAACATACATATATGAGAGTTATTACCCTCAAATTCCCAGGAAATGATAAATAACCCCTAATCAACTCCATAAATATAAAAAATAATCCCAATACCAATACATTATGTTTTATACAATGAAAAATAAAAACATAAAGTAAACCATGAAACACTCTTATTCTAGTTATCACAAACACCCACAATTCATGAACAACTTCCATGAGTTAATAACATCCAACTTGATCACAAACTCCCTCCTAAGTACCTAAAATGCATATATATGTATAGTTTAATTCTTGGTACCCACTTTTTGGTACTTATTTACCCTTATTTTAATCATTATTTTCTTAAGACTTGTTACAAGTTGTTTTTTGAGACTTTTTGAAAATTTTGAAATTATTTTGGGTTTTTCACGGTTGGTGCATGATTAGGAAAAAACATGTGGTTTGTCCCAAAAAAAATTGAATCTTGTTGAGAGGGTTTGGAGGGTGGCGCATAGTTGGAACATGGTTAGTATAAACCATTTGGAAACCCCTTCAAATTTTATATCCTAGAGTAGTAGGGGTTTTCATATTTAGAACATGGTTAAACTAATCATCTGTCCAAACCATTCGCCATTTCTAGAATCTTAGTGAGGGGGCACAATTAAGTGTTTGTTTAGTACTAACCATGCATCCAAACATAGAAAACCATACAAACGAGTTTTTCTATTAGTTCCAATTAAAATATTAAAACCCCCATTATTAATCCTAAACACCTCCCATTCAACCCTAATCAAATTCCATGGATTTTGGAGGCTCTCAAGAGGTGAATTGGATCCTATAACCTATCCTCTTCTTAGATCTAAGCACTGGTGGATGTGTTTGAACTCTATCTAGTAAGTGATTTCTTCCTGATTTGGAATCCCTCATATATTATATTATCTATTCCTTTTAGAATGATGAATTTTCATATATTGATGAATTGGATATTTTATTTGATTAGTTGAAATTACAGGGATTTCCCTTTGATCTTTTTTCCTTAAATCCTCAGTTGGAAATTCCTATTTTGGGTGATTGATTGATTGAACATTTGATAAAAAGTTAGGTGGTTCCGTAAGGATTTTCCCTACAAATGAAACCTTGAATTTATTTCTTGATTTGAATTTTAATTACAATTTATTTCTTTAAAATTGAGTAAATTTTTATGATTGATTTTAAAGGCATGATATTTTCAAAATAAAACCCCTTTTTCAAAGGATTGATAAATTGGGTGAATTTTGAGAAAGATATCACGAAATGATAAATTATTTTATGAAATTATTTGATATTGATTCTTGAGAAAATTTATTGAAATAAAATATGGTTTTGAAAGGAATGAATTTGATGAAAACCTATGTTTTAGTTTTTAAATTGAAATGGCATGTTGAAACCTAAAATTTGAAATTTGAGCTATGATTGATGGATTGAATTGAATTGAATAATATTTCCCATTATTGATTGATTGAAATAAAATGTGAGCCTTAGTAGTTAGAAAGTTATTAGGAAAAGAAATCTAGAACTCTTATTCCATATAAATTGATTGATGATGAAAATTATCACTGAAACATGTTTGGAATATTTTCCCCAATGGGATATTGATTTATTATTCTGAGGGCCTTATCCTTAGGGACATGTAAACACAAATTGGGTTATAATTATTGAATGAGTGTTTTAAGGATCCTATATCTAGAAAAAAACTTATCTTAGGTCTTATGAACATATTTATTGGTTTTTATTTGATTATTACTTAATAGTGATTATAGAACTATTTTATTCATTTTCTTGATTTATGAAAATTTTCATTTAATCTTGTTTTGATATATCTTCCATATACTTGATTTGAAATCATCTTTTTATAGATAAATGTGAAATAATTTTTCAATCCTTTTTTTTAATAGAAGCATAAATTTTTTACTTGTATTAGAACTACTTATGGAACACTTGGTGATATAATATTGGGATATTGTATCTCACACCCGACCTTTTCCTTTGTGTTTTTTTAGACTATAGCATTCCAAGACTATAAAAATGGAAATCACCACATGGAGGTATTGGATGTTCTTGAGCATGGGACTCTGGAGTGATAGTGTTGATCAGTGGATCTATGGTTCACATATTTCATTAGGTTTTTTTAGACTTTATATTGATTGATATTGTGTTTTTTTGGGATGTTTATATATCTACTTGTAGTACTTTTCTCTTTGAGTATTGTTTGGAATACCAAATGTTTAATATTTTATCTTCCACTATTATATATCGATGGTTTATTCTTCTGTAAAAATCATTCTCTTTGATGTTCTACAAGATTTCAGGTGCTAGACACCAACCAGTGGGGATTGGGAATGCCCTTCGAGCTATGTCAGGACCAAATTGGGTACTTGTGTACTAGGGTATTTAGGTTAGTTTATGAAAAATAGGTATCAAAGGTAAGTTGATCATATTTCCTTGATGTTGGAATACAGTCTAGGATGTCAATGTAGACATGAGGTAGAATTTTAGAGATTTAAAGGATAGTTAAAATCAAGTTCATGGAATCTCGCATCACAGTGAGCCTTATGTCACCATGGGTGTTTGGGAAAGGCGTACAAGAGATATAAATTGATCCAATTCTAGTAATTTCCCAATTTGATCTGGGTATTTTGAAATCCTATAAATTTGAGTTATGTTTTATGGAATTTATATTATTATACCTCTTGATTAATTTAATGACCTGAGTATCCTTGTTAATGTATTCAAGTTGTATGTTGATACTTCATAGTACCATGCCTATAAGAATATGTTTGAATAGAACACATGAGGGGGTTACTAATGAACCAAAAAAATAAAACTCACTAGTTGATCATATCCTTGTATAGATATTAGTGTTTGATTTCCAAGCCATGGGACAAGTAACCACACTCATTCATGTTCAGGTTGCGGTAGTGGAACCTTGAATGGATGAATCTAGAGATCATTATCAATAGTTTCTTCACAAAATCCAATAGTTTTCTAAGGCTCAAGTGATCCTCAAGAGTTATGGGATTGATTGAAAAATATTGAGCAGCTTTATAAGTTCTTGTAAATTCCTGATTTGATAAAGGTAAAGTGTGTTACCTTCAATCTTAAAGGACTTGGAAGAAGGTGTTAGGATTCAATGGTTATAGAAAATAAATATGGTAGATTGGAATGGAATGAATTTAGAGTTATTTTCAAAGAATATTTCTATCTAGAGATTATGGTTTTGGAAAAATCTATCAAGTTACTCAACCTTCAACAGAGGTATATGACCATAACTCAGTATACCAACTGCTTTGCTAAAAAAATTAAATTTCACCTGAGGTAGTTATGAATGAGAAACTAAAGGCATAAATATTTGATATGGTTCTTCGATCTAATATATAATATTAGGTTTTTGTACTGAATCTCACCTTCTATACAGATTTTCTAGATGGTGAATTTATGGTTGACCTTGACATGGTTGATAATTCAAGGTTTACAGGAGTTCCTCTTACTCCTAGTGGCAGTTCTATTAGTTACATTAAAGGGAAGAGTATTTGTGATGAGTATCATGGTGGACCACAACATCAGGAATCATCTAAACCATATGTGGTGTTTTGAGGAGGACCATTGACTTGATTTCACTATGTTAAGGTCAGGAATTCAAAATGAGAGTGTACTAAGGCACTAAAGATATATAGTTTTCTCATCCATTCAGGACACCTAAAGAAATTCTACCATGCCTTTTTTCCCATGTACTGGAACAAGATCCTCAACTCCAAAAGATACTGCATTGAAACTAGATGCTTCAAGAACTAATTGGTTTCATCCATATACATTTTAAATGAATATTATTCATGTAGTGTATGAGTTTTCGAAAGAAGTTGTTGTTAGTCCAATGACAGTGAGAGGTACCATCACTATAGCTTCATCTTTAGTGACTTCTTTATTTGATGTCGGTGTATCTCATTTATTTTTATCTATTAATGTTTTTTATTTTCTTAACATTCCTAATAATCTTATGTATTATGTGATGTATATTTCTATTCCCCTGGGAACAAAGAAAGAGAAAGGTCTTTAACACCCTTTTGTGCCTTCTCTTTTTTTAAAAATCAAGATCACTTGGAATTTTCTATATCTATACATAAAACCTTTATATTTAATTATTTTTATGGATTTGATAGTTAACTATAAATCATGGATATAATATTATCATTGTAAGGTCTACTTTAATTCCCCTAATGGGGTATTCCATGTTTTCAAAGGATAATGGGACCCAAGTTTGAGTAGATCTAAACCATATTTTTCAAAGTTGGTAAAGGTAATATATATGTTTTATTTTGATCTAGAGAAAGAATATATGAGTGGTGATCTTCCTCCAGTGGTCATCTAGTTTCCCTATTTGTTTACATTTGACTTCTCTATTTTACTACTAGTAATGGAAGTAGAGTTCTCCATTGACATGGTACCAAGAACCCGTCTTATCTCTATTATGTCTTACCATATGGAACCAAATAAACTAAAAGAGTTTAAGACATAGTTGTATGACTTGTTGAATAAAGTATTTATACGTCTGAGTGTGTCACCTTTGGTGGAGCCTATTCTCTTTGTAAAGAAATCTTATTGGAAACTTGATTACTGAAAATTGAATTGAGTTATAGTAAAGAAAAAGTATTTATTGTCATGGATTTATGATTTGTTTGAACAAATTAAATGGGATAAGTGGTTCTCAAATATTTATCTTTTATTTGGTTATCACCAGTTGAGAATCAAAGTATGTGATATCCCAAAGACTGCCTTTAAGAGTAAGTATGGATATTATGAGTACTTTGTAATGTCTTTGGTCTAATCAATGCTCCTGAAGTTTTTATAGAATTAATGAGAAAGATATTACATGATCACCTCAACTATTTTATGTTAGTATTTTTGGATGACATATTAATCTACTCTTAGACTAAGGAAGACCATGTGCATCATCTGATAGCAGTTATGGAAATTTTGAGAGATCTATGACTTTATTCCAAGCTATAAAAATGTAGTTTTTGGATTTAGGAATTGATTTTATTAGGATATGTAGTCTTGTAACATGGTATTTCAGTCGATCCTAAGAAGTTGAAGGCTATTATGATAAGTTAACAACCATTAAATGTTTTCAATATTCAAAACTTCATGGTTTTAGATGGGTATTTCCATTAGTTTGTTAAATATTTCTCGAAGATGGATTCTTCAATGACCACTCTTACTCTGAAAGGAGTAAAGTTTTTATGGGATTTGGAATGTCAAAATTATTTTGATGAATTGAAACATATATTTACTTATGCACCAGTGTTGACTCATCTTGATTCTAGGTAGGGTGATGTGTTATTTTGTGATGCATCATGTTTAGTTTTGTGTTTCATTATCATGTAGGGAGATCACATGGTGTCATATGGTTCCTAATAGCTTAAGCCACATGAGAATAATTATCCTACTCATGATCTCAAACTCACAGTCATGATACATGTTCTAAATAGTTGGTAGAATTACGTTGTCAAATAAAGTTTTACCATTTATTTTGATCACCAAATTTTGAGTTATATATTCTCTCAAAAAGATTCAAATATTTTTTTGAGGTGATGGGTGGTGTACCTGTAGTATTTTTATTTAGGCATTACCAACACCCCTAGTAAGGTTAATTTCATTTCTTATTCCTTAAGTATGAAACTTCTGACCCATGATATGAAATAATCATCATAAAAATGGATTTTGATTGACTTTTTTTCTCATATGCATTTGGGAGTTTAGGAGGATGAGATCGATATTGTTATAGAAACCATACAGTTGCCATCCTCTCTTCTTGAGATGATTATTCAGGATCAGTAGGTTAATGATTAATTCTATGGATTTAGGAACTCTCTTGTGATGGGGATACCATTGGTGAGTAGTCTTTGTCTTCTGATAGTGTCCTATGTTTTTAGAAATGGTACATTGTGTCTTCTCCCATGAGAAAAACTATGATGTGGGATTTCCATAATTCTTAGTGGGTATTACACCCTGGTACCATGAAGATGTTTTATGTTATTCAGTGATGATTCTAGTAGTCATGTATAAGATAAGACATTATGAATTTTTTATCTCATTATTATAGCTATCAGCAGGTCAAATCCAAGAACTAGAAACCTTCATATTTTCTCCAGCCCCTTCCTATGACAACTTGGAAGTGGGATGAGATTTTAAGGATTTTGTGGTTGAATTTCCATATACCCCTCGAGGGAAGAATGTGATATGGATTATGATCAATTAGGTGACCAAATTGGCTCACTTTTTCCCCATTCAAGATACAACCAAAGTTAACAACTTGGGAATACTTTATGTACAGTTGATCATCAGATTTCATACAGTTTTATCTATTATAGTTTATGATAGGGATCCCTAGTTCACTTGTCACTTTTAGAGAGGACTCTAAGAGTCAATTGGATCCCAAGTTATTTTGAGCATGGTATTTCATCCATGGAAGTATGTCTAGATATAATGATCTGTACAAATTATTGAATATGTGATATGTGATTACATTCTCATTTTTGGTGGATCTTAGGATAGCCAGTTAGGAATTTTCAAGTTTTCCTATAAAATATTTACTAATAGTTCATAAAGATGAAACCCTTTGAAGCATTTTATGGTTTCCCATGAAAATATTCATTATGTTAGACTGAGGTTGGTGAAAATTTTCTGGTCAGATCTAGTTTGGTCCAAGAGACAATGACAAAGATTTAAATGATTCATTAAATAATGGTAGTGGTATATATATGATAGAAATATTATGATGATCGTCGTCGACTTCCTTTGTACTTTTCAGTTGGTGACCATGTATTTTTTGAGAGTTTCCTCTAAATTGGGTCACCTTTAAGATCATGCATCCATAAGGGTTAAAAAATTAGAAGTAATTTTATTTTTCATTTACTAGACATGTTAAATTTTTAAACAAGACTCGAAATAAAATTATGAGAGTTTGAATGATTCAAAGTGTTATTTTGAGATTAGTAATGATTCTTGGGAGGTATATCGAGTGTTAGGATGATATTTTAAAGATTTAGGTTATGTTTTGGATGTTTTGGAGTTATCCGGACATAGTGCATGGTTTTGTGTACATTGTTTAGGAAAAATCATGTGACACCTTGATGATTGGGGTGTTTTCGATTCATTTTGAACTAAGAATGATTAAGTTTCACATTTTGGGCATAGTTTGAGGTAAATTGTGCAAGGTAAAGTATGGAATGAGATATGGTTCATGGACTATGAATGGTTTCAGAAAAATCATGTCCCTTATTATAGAAGGGTTCCAATGGATTATTAAAGGTCAGTGCATAGTTTGGCCAACTGTGTATCCCAACCATGCGGGTGTGTTGGGTAGGATAGTTTCAACTTCATGTCCCTTGCATTTTTTTTAAAACCATGTGTCCAAACCATGTGGCTTCCCATAATTTCATTAAAAGTGTGATTTTTTCAAAATTCCCCCTTGGGGTTTTTATCCACCCACCCCCTTTCTCCCCCTTTTTGTGTGCATGGACCAGGGGTGTTCCCAACCCCTTCCCTCCTTCTACAACCCCTCGATTTGGGATGTTTCCATGGTGATTTCTTATAATTTTAGGTGAGTAGTCTTCCTATGATGTATACCTTTATTATTATTCTTCCTCCTCTCAAATTTTTGAGTTCTATTATTTAGATTTTATTTATGATTAGACTAGATCATGGTGTAATCATCTATTTCTAATGGGGATTTTTTTTCATCTTACATACAGGGGATCTCAAGACGACTTATGCACATCATCGCATGGAATTTCATTAAGGTGTGGATTTTTGGTTAATTTTTATAGGTTTTCCTAATTAAACTAATTTAATTAATTGTTATAAAGGAATATCCCCGTTGGTATTTTCCTGAAAATGATTTTAGGAGTCCATTTTGGACCACCCACAATGGTTTCATGGAGTTTCAATAAGAGGTGATCTCCCAATGAGTTTTCAGGAACTGTGCCAAATTGGGGATTATTTAATTAATTACTTATAGTTGTTATGAATAATTAATTTTTGTTAATTAACATGATTTTAGAGCTTGGGTGTTTGAGATGATCTCATTTGGATACCAAGTATTTTTTATGAAGCTTTGAGGGGTCTAGGAAAGGCCTCCAAACTTTGGAAATGTTATCGAAATCTTCGTTAATGAGGTAGGTGTTCTAAGTTCTCTAACCATAGTCATGATAATTTATTTTCATGTGTATGTAGTTTGTTCCTTAAATATCATGTTTGGTGTGTTGGTTCCTTGGTTAGGGTAAATGGTTTTGGGCTTTAAATTGATACCTTCTAGCTTCCATGAATCTCATTGGATATGTTAATGTTTATAAGACTGAATTTGCAACTACTCATGGGGTAAGACATTTCTTGGAAAGGGTATAATGTGGTTGTAAAGGGTTAAGTAAATGGTTTATGAGATTATCCTAATTAATCTCATTATTTGGCTTGATTTAATGGTTACAGGTTATTTGGTAGGGCTTGTAAATAAATAGTCAAAAAATATTAAAAGTATGACTTGGAATTCATTTATATGTTAATAATTTATAAATGACCTATGAGACATTTGAAATGGTTTCAAATATGTTCTTGGGGGTTTTGATCTGGTTTTGGGTGTCAAAGGGGGAAATATACATTTTAAAATAGTACCTATTTAAAAATTAGATTTTGATCTCCAAGTAGTTTATAAAAATGTGTTTCTAAGTGGGTTTCAAATGTTGACTTTAAATGGGTGTGTGGATTCCCCTTAGTGAAATGGCTTGATGAACCTTTAAATTTTTTTAATGGAAAGAGATGTTTTTATCTTGTTTTAGTTTTAAAGGCCCTGAGTGACCTAGGTAAATGATAATAGTTTGAAAAGGGTTTGTTTGTGAACTTTTTAATCTTGTAGGTTCAATATGTTTAACCATAGTATTTTATAAATGATGGGATGGTTTAGGTGTCAGACTAATACTCCAAGCCCATGTAGCATACTATATTGACTAGGTGTCAGACTGAGGATTTAAACACTAATAGTATGCTCTATTTTTTAAGTTATATACTAATTCTCTAGGAACACTAGTATACCATATGGAAATGGATTGTGGACTGACTCTCTGCATCCATGGTTTATGGTTTCAGACTAATACTCTAGGAACTATTATTTAATTGTATGAGTAGGTGATGTATTGAGGCTTAATAACTATTGATATGATGTATGATTATAATCTCATACCTGATGCCTCATATAGGTACCAATAGTTTTGGATATGGTTTGGTTGGTGGATTGAGTTTCCAAGAATGACTATCATTGACATTTATTCTTACCTAAGATAAATGATAAATGAAAATACCCTTTTTATTATTCATAGTATTTTTCACCCTATATTTTTTGGTTAGACAACTAGCTTCGGTCGATGGAGGTTTGGTTGGACCGAGTGTCACCTTATAACCTGAGAGCTTACGGTTACTAGATGAGATATTTTTTCCTTATATTGTATCTTCTTTAATGTATTGTTTATTTGTTTTAATGTTTATCTACATACAATGATGCTTGGATTGGTATTTTCTTTAGACACTATTAGTGGTGTCCTACTAATTTTTACCCATTCCCTTCTTGGGTTTCCACTACACATGGGTTCCCGAGAAGCTCTCACATGTTTATTGCAGGCATAGGTTTAGGATGATGGTGATGTTGAGTTTTCTATGATTAGGGAAGATATATTGGATAGTATCAAGAGACTGGATGAGGTTTGGCTTGGGGATGTAGTAGATCCCTTTTAATGGATATTATTTTATTCAGTATTTCTATGTAGCCATCCTAGTGGGTGGTTAGTTGTATAGATTATGTGGTTGTTCAGGCTGTTATAGCATTTTATTTTATATTATAGCACAATCTGATCAGTTATTCTTTATGAATACTCTAATATTTATGATGATTGGTTATTTATACTATTATTGAACACTCTAATATTGATATATAGTCTCCTTGCAGTACTGCCTTAGACCCTCGTTGTTATTCGGTAGCCTATGGAATAAAATGATTTAAGCTTTAATTCATGTGGAATCCAACTTGGAGCACCCAGTTTAGTGGAATATGGGTTGGTATGTTACATCTATGAAGGTTGGGAAGATATGGAAAGCTTTCTATGAGATACGTGGGACCATTTTAGGTTTTTTAGAAGATTGTTAAGGTGGTTTACTACCTATATTTTTCACCTTAGTTGACATAGATTCATAATTTTTTCACATATCATAGCTCAGAAATTATATCTCTAGCCCATCTCATGTTTTGATATGGGAGCACCTTGATGTTGAACCTGATTTATCCATGACTCTGAAACAGGTTTGGATTATTGATTTTGAGCCAAAGTTTCTTCGTGAAAATTCTATACTTTTTGTTCAAATGTTATAGAAGCACAATTCTGAATCTCATGACACTTGGGAGCGTGAGGAATTGATGAGAGAGAAGTAGCCTCATCTATTTGATTTAGAGTCTTCTTTATAGGCATTCTGGTTGTAGAAATTTTTTATGGTGGGGAGGTTGTAACATCCTATTACCCACTTTTGGGTACTTCTTGAAAAAAAAGGTAGGTGGTTCCATAAGTATTTTCCCTACAAGTGAAACCTTTATTTTCTTACTTAATTTGAATTTTTTTTTATTTCTTTAAAATTGATTAAATTTTTATGATTTATTTTAAAAGAATTATATTTTTGAGATAAACCTCATTTTCAAAGGATTGAAAAATTATGTGAATTTTGATAAATATGGTTTGAAATGATAATTAATTTGATGAAATTATATAATATTGATTCTTGAGAAAATGGTTTTAAATGAAAGATGATTTTGAAAGGTATAAATTTTATGAAATCCTATGTTTTGGTTTTGAATTTGAAATGGAATGAAGAAACCTGAAATTGGGTATTCGGTCTATGATTTATTAATTTAATTCAATTGAATGATCTTTCCCATGATTGATTGAGTGAAATAACATGTGATTTTGGATAGTTAGCAGGCAATTTGTGAAAATCATGCTAGCAATCTGACTCTCTAGCAATGGATTGATGATGAAAATTCTAATTGAGCCAAGTTCGGCATATTTTCCTCAATGTAGTGTTTATTTATTATCCCAAGGGCATGAGCCTTAGGGACATGTACGCATACATTGAGTTGTGATGATTGACCGAGTAGTGTGAGGATCCTATAGCTAGAAACTAACTTATCTCAGGTCTTATGAACATGTTTCTTGGTTTTGATTTTATTATTACATGATATTGATTATACAAATATTTTATTCATGTTCTTGATCAATGTAAATTTTCATTTAATATTTTTTTGATATATCTATCATCTACATGATTTAAAACCATGTTTGATTGATAAATGTGAACCGATTTTTCATTCCTTATTTTTTGGATTTGGTTCCATATAACCAACTTATGTGTACTTTATGATAGCCAATATTTATTTTTTTTAATATTAATAAGCTTTTTATCACATCATGATTGTTCATATTCATGACATAGTATGTGATAATGTTCTAAGAGTAGTTGTTTCACTAAAAGGACATAGTAGTTCTCTACTGTATTGAGAACCCAAAACTTCTACGATAGTATTCTTAAATATATATTCTATAGCTAGATGAAATCATTTGAGGTAAACAAATGATATAGGCTATCAGGGTTAGAGAATCATAAAACTTTAAGGCACCTTCTCATGGTATAATCCCTTGGTAATTTCCAGTGTAGAAAATTATGATGATGGGACCCACTAGTATGAAATCCACATTTATATGTTTAATTGGATGTTCCTATTTGTAGATGGGTGTATTGGTCCTTATACTTTAACATTATTATTAATGGATGTTATGGTTCATTTACTCTGATGTATTGATGAAAAACATGACCACATATGTTCGCGGTGAAGTAGGATAAATTATGTGTGTCACGAGTGATATTTTGGTAATGAATAATGTAAGAAAGTATTTGTACCTTATTTTCTTCAATGGAAGCTGATATCTCAACCCCTTTGATAAAAATTAATATCCTAAATAAATTCATGATCATGGTGTTTTTTAGGCAAGTTCATTTTCTATAAAGTCAAAGAAAGAGACATCTAGTACATAGGATGATGGCACTAGCATGCAACCTTCTTGATTAGAGATATCATGATAAAGGTATTATATTACATAGTAAGAATCTGTATGTGGATTTATTTCATTGATGCATTAACTTCTTTCTCAATGGGTGTTTTAACATGTTTCTAGATGTTAACCTTTGAATTTGGGTTTCTTTGCCTAATTCCACTAAGAAAGAGACCTAGAGGGTCACATACTAAGTATATCCAAAACCTCAGTTAAATAATATTATTATTTATTATCTAAGGATTTGAATAAATATTATTATTGCATGTGGTTTAATAATTATTCATTTTTTTCATTATCACATATAGTCCATTTCTAGTTATTCGAGAGAATATTTTGTGAGAAGAATATTTAATAAATTTTTATTTTTATTTAGTGAATATAAAATTTATCTATTTATTAGAGAATAATGTGGTGATATATATTTATTAAATAAATTTTCTTTTTTCATGTTCTAGTAAATATTGTGGAGGAATGGTGGACCGAGTTTAATGGTCCGATGAGAAATAATATATATTGAATATTTTTTGAAGAAATAATATTTAATTTAATTTTATGGAATTATTATTGTTTATAAATATTATTATTTTTATTTTTATTATATACATGGGGTTTTTTAAGAATTAATAAAAATAATAATGGTGCATGTGTAATTATTATTTTCTAGCCCTAACTATAACATCTGAGGTATTTATAGAATAATATATTTTCATATCTATTAATATTTTTTGAATTTAATATTAATTTCAGTTTAAAGGGGACACTATTTATAATAGAATACCCTAAAATCAACAAAGGGTTTCATTAAAATCTTATGTTGCACACAACACAAAGTTATACCGAAAAACAATACAACGATGATATTATTATTTTAAATGGTAGTTCATGCCTAGTCATTTTATTGGAAGGAATGAACAGAATTAACTATATTAAAATTTTACAATTTTGTTAAAGGTTTTTAAATTTATTCAATTAATTTTAGAGTCTTAAAATGAGAATGAATCAAATTTTAAGCATAAAATACTTCAATATTTTTAAAAGGTTGTTTTACTGCCTTTTGATGGCGAACCCTTTTTAAAAATAGTTTTTTTTTCATTTTTATATATTTTATTTTATAAAATAAAATTATTATTTAGAATCAAGAAATAAAAAATAACTTTGGTTGAAATTTTGGTATTTTTATGATAAAATCCATATTTTTATGAATAGTGAAAAATACTACATTTTAATTCAAAACTGCATTTTCATCTAATTTTTTTATATAGTTAGATTTTACTTTTAATTGGTTTTAAATTTTTATTTAATTAATTTTTTATCATTTAATTAAATTATGGTCATTGGAAGTAATTTCACATCTAAATTTGACATAAACACATGTCACTCTTTTGATAGTTTTTACTTCTTAAAAACCTATTTTCTGGTTTTGACAACGGGAATTAATTTTAAATTAATTTCTGTCAATTATGTGTTTTGAATTTGGAAAATTGGATTCCATATTTGGAATCATAAGATCAAAATTATGAAAATATCCACCTTTTATTTTTGTACATTATGAATAGTAACTTTAGTAATAATTTTTATTTTCCATGGTTAAAGGATAAATCAGGTAAATAAGGGTAAAACAATAATATTATAATAATATAAAAATACCCTAACACATGTTTTAATCCTATTTTATGAGATATTTATGACCATGAGAATCCTTGTGATGAATTTAGGACCCCATAGAGTCACTTGGGTGTGATAATGACCTTTTATAATATTTAATTTAAAGAAAATGGAAATATAACATAAATATGTATCTCTTAACTTAAAAAAATTTAATTTGGTTTATATAAATTATCTATTGAACTATAAATATTCATTATAAATATAAAAATATTTCCTAAATCATGCTATTTTATTTATAATTTTTATAAATTAAATAAATAAATATATTAATGACACAATGATGATGTAGTGATTACCTTATCAATAAAATATTCAAATAAATTATATTTTAAATATTAAAATAAATTTAACATGAACATTTTGATGTCATCCATGAATTTTTTGGATGATATTGACATGTGAGGGATGATTTAATGTCTTTGGTTCTAAGGAATAAAGTTTTTATGACTTTAACAAAAATCGATTTCTAAATAGTGTCAAAATTAATATAAATAAGTTTTTAAAAAAATATTATTTTATTAAATGATATAATAGTCCTAAAATTTTAATATTAGGTAAAATGAATTATTTAATGTAAAAAACCATTAATGATCCACTTTTGGTTCTCTTAGAATTTTACAGTAACTATAGTAACCATATATTATGAAAATACAAGAAGACATGGTAAGAGTTAATGTTTTTAACTAATGGTTAAAACTAAAAATAAGGTTAATTTTGTGACCTAAACTTGTCTAAAACTTATTGTTTGAGAGTATTTTGACCCATACTCATATTATCCTAGAAATTCATCACTTTTTAACTATTATAATTCGAAAATTAGTTTATAATAAAATAATATTTCAAGACTTTCTTAAAGTGGCACTCCCTCTTATAAAAGGTCACCACCTCTACCCACTTACTCACACCTATTAAGCCCCTTAGCCCATTAAAATTATTCTCAAATAACTCCAAACATACCTAACTTCCTCCTGTAATCCTTACCTTCGATAGAATGCAATTCAAGAAAGTTTTTTGGCTAAAATGAAAAGGAGTTACCTGATTTAGAGGTAACGCCTTCTCTCAAGCTCTTTTCATTTATTTTTCTCATCCAACCCCAAAACCTATATTTATTACATTATTTTATAAAAACACAAGTATCCTAAATATACTAGGATTTTTTTGTGTTAATGGTTCTATCTAGACTTATACACACCTCCATCTATTGGATATAGAACATATTGTTTCTGTGTACTGTGAACTATGACCTCACGAAATGATGATTGTTCAATTTTCTCCTACCACCTCTCATGGTGGACCTTATGATGTAACTGTATATATATATGATATATATTATATTTATATTGTCTCTATGCTTTTATAATTTTTATTTACCACATACCTTTATGATTCCCATAGTGTGTAAATACGATAATTTCATTTGAGGAAGTGTGGACTACCACCCCCTCAAAGTGATATGACTCATTCATGACATACATGTAATGTATAAATGATGGTTTTAATGAACTTATGTAACATATATAACATATATATTATATTTTAAATATAATATACCTATGTATCTTTTATATTTATTCCTTTAATATGACAAAGAAATGAAAGTAGCGTCCATGCGTATATACGGCCTACCGTCTCCATGAACGGTGCATTTCATTTATTATCTCCAAATGTTATGGACTATTATAAATACATATATACTTGATATATATGATATTTAAATCATGGATAATATTCTAGAGATAATGGACTTATTACCACATGGATAATTTGTGTCAAAACAAGTTCATTTTTTACTCAAATACCGAACATCGACAAAACGTCCGATATAAACTCAAATAATTAACTAATTGCTATAACATGGTAATAAGTGATATAAAATTAATAATAAACTTTAAAAAGGTTCTAAATCATGTATAAATTAACCAAAGTTTGTTATTCATGAAATTGAAGAACAGACGAGACAAGTCAGACTCAAGTTAAGGGACTTCATCTCAATCTCCTTTCAATAAGGCATTTCTTGATAATATGCACATTTATTCTTTTATAAGGTGTATATACAACCACTATGATATTTCATAAGCATATTTTATCTATATTAATGTTATTTATTAAATCATTGATATTAATATTTAAATGTTCAAAGTGGTATGGGACACCTTGAACGTTTAAGGATTTAATTATCAAATCTTTTTCTTCTTGATATTAAATTACATATTTATTTATATGGGTATAAAAGAAATATATAGGAAATTTTATGTCAATATTGAATTTCATTCAAAGTTTTCAAAAGGAATATTTTTATACAAAGTGTTTTAATTTATTTTCAAAATGATAAAAGGAATTTTTTTAACATATACGGCGATAACGACTTCTCCACCGATGTAACGGTTATTTTATATTTGGATTCCTCTATAAGCCTTAATATCTTTTAAAATTAAAATAAATACCTTATTCATTTATTTGGAAATCTTGGTATTGAAACTGTGTTCTTAAATAAAAATTTTATTTTTATATAGAAATTTTTTTCATATGGGATTAGAAGAAGCTTTCAAAAAAGGGGTTTTGTGATGAACTTGTTTTATTCATGAAATGGTACATGAGCATTATATGAATAGGGTGAGCCCGATATAGCTTATATGATGGGTTGAGCTCCATTGTAGCTCACGGTTAATCCTGCTATAGCTTATACAAAGGGTTGATCCCCATTATAGCTCACAGGTGAGCCCAACACAGCTTATACGAAGGGTTGAGCCCCATTATAGCTCACGGGTGAGCCTGATATAGCTTATACGAAGGGTGATCCCCATTATAGATCTCTAATTTGGAAGTGAACCATATGGTTATTCCAATTGGAAGATGTTTGTAAGGGTTTTATGTATATGATTCTCTAGGTCAGTTAAAAGAGTTTTAATTTCTTGCTATTGGTTTTAGTGTATTTAATTGAGAAAAAAGTATGAGTGTTATTCATGTGAAAATGTTTGGTTTCATCCACTCAAAGGACATTGAATGGGTTATCAGGTTTTAACTAGACTAATGGTTTTTCTTTATTTTTATGTCCCTTACTAAGATTTTTATTCTCATCCCAAATGTTTAAAGGTTTTCATAGGATTTAAGGTAGAATAGATTCAAGGATGGAATCAAGGAAAAGTTATAATGATTAAACATGATAAGAAACCATGTTTCTTTTTAAAAAAAATTATGTTATGGAAGAAATAGATACTATTGGAAGTGTCCACTTTGTATTTATATGCTTTTGTTATGTAATAGTTATGGCCTAATCTTCTAAATCTCTAAACCTGAAAATATCCTCAATGTGAATTCTTGACTTAACTCAAGATTATGTAACATTTATGGATGGGGACTTATAGTTGGTATCAGAGGTCAGTTTAGATAATTTTAGAGGTTAGGATGGTGTTAATTGATTTCCTTTAGAGGATTTTACTTTATGGTTAAGTTTAAATGATATGTCATCTTAATATTACCTTGTTTCTTCATCTAAACTATGCATGTTCAGAATGGTTTTCCATAGAAGAAATAGTAAATCTATAATGGGAAGGAATTGAGAGGAAAACAACCTTTCAAATAATCAACATCAGGTGGTGAGAATTGGAACTGAATATTTTTTTATAGTGATGGAGAAGTTGACTCAGCCTATAAATGGTAGTGGTATACATGCATGAGATCATCCCGATCAACTATATAAGAATATTTCAGTAATGTAACATTTTATGAGGCAAAATTGCCCATCATTAAGTGTATCATCTAACCCAGTGGTAGATGAAGGATGGATCAATACCCTAGAGAAGATATTTGAATTCATGGGATGTTTGGAGTGTAAAAAAGTAAGAATTTTCATCTATCGTTTTGAATGTGAAGTTGATTGATGGTGGTCATTAGTTAAGAATACTAGAGAGAGAAATGATCTTTATGCCATGGAATGGGAAGAATTAAAGGATATTTTCCTTTAGAGATATTTCCCTAAGGTTTTTTGTATTAGTATAGAGAAACAATTCTTGGAATTAAAGAAAAGGGATGATGATTTAGTTATCACATATGAAGCTAACTTCACAAGATTGGCCAGGTATGTTCTGAATTTTATTCGAGACATTGAAAGTAAAATTAAAATATTTTACTCAAGATTGAAACTAGGGATATGAAGAGATTTTTTCTCTTGAGAATTTAAAAGTTATGAAAAAGTGGTTCATTGTTCTGAGAAAGTTGAAATGGAGTTTTCTGACACTTATGTTCCATGAGATGATAAGGATAAGAAACAGTCACGGTGCCAATAAATGGAAAAGCAGACAACTAATAACTCTAGAGGTAAGCCCAAAACTTATTCCACATGTGGTAAAATATATTTCTGGGAATGTATGTCAGGATATAGAAAGTATTACGGGTGTGGTAAGTTTGGTCACAAGGTTTGTGAATACAAAGAAAAGGGTCCTAAATAGTACAATAATGAGATAACAAATATCCAGTCTACAGTAAGATGTTTTAGCTATAATAAATTGGTACATTATTAAAATAAGTGTCTGAAGTTAATTACATAGGGAGGAAATTAGAATGATCGGAAAAAAAGGTTTGGGAAAATATTTTGCTTCTCCTACAGTTGATATTGAGACATCTAGTTTACTGATGGAGGATCTTGAGAGCCCGGTATTTTTCGAAGGATATCCATAAGTTCAAGGTTTTAGACACACATTCTGAGGTTTTATGTGATGTGGTAATAAGTTATTAAGGACCTTTCTAGGAGTTATTTTGTGGGGTTATGTTTTTGTATGGATTTTTTTAATGTGGAACTATGCCTTTACTTTTGGACCTCAGATTTAATATATTGATATCCTTTATAGTTTGTGTGATCTTTTATACTTAAGTTTATTCTTAGGGATGTACATCATATTCTAGGAATATTATGAGGATGAAATTGGGATTATAAAATAGAAATACATCAAGTAATTATGTTTCCTTATGTTCTTATTCAAGGAAGTAAATTAATTCCTCAACTCTTTCAAAAGGATCTTAAAGTAAAAAAATATTATTTTACATATCTCAATGGTATTTTTACCCATTAGATAATTATGGTTTTGTGATGGATAACCTTCCAATGACTATGTTCTCTATCACTCTCCATTAGTCTTTGAGAGTCAGTTTTATCATCCATGTACATGTTTTCCTACAGGGAACCATAGAATATGATTTCTCAAGTGAACTTTGTACTTCTATTTATTTCTTTTAAAGTGATAGTTTTATTGACTCTTTTCGATGTGGGATTTTCAATGAAGTTTCTAAGTCTAATTTTAAAATTGTGAGGATGCAATTTCTAAAAGGGGGAATGATGTAACATCCCAGGTATTTATAGAATAATACATTTTCATATCTATTAAGATTTTGGAATATAATATTAATTTTAGTTTAAAGGGGACACTATGTATGATAGCGTACCTAATATGTTATAATGGGTTTCTCTAAAATCTTGCATTGCATACATAACTAAGTTATACCGAAAAAAATACAACAATAATATTATTATTTTAAATGGTAGTTAATGCCTAGTTGTTGTATTGGTGAGAATGAACATAATTAACTATATTATGATTTTACATATTTTTTAAATGTTTTTACATTAATCCAATGTATTTTAGAGTCTTAAAATTAGAATAAATCCAATTTTAAGTTTAAAATACTCTAATATTCTTAAAATGTTGTTTTACCACCTTTTGATGGAGAACCCTTTTTAAAAATATTTTTTCCCCTTTTATATATTATATTGGATAAAATAAACTTCTAATTTATAATCAGTACATCAAAATTTACTTTGGTTGAAATTTTGGTATTTTTCTGATAAAATCCATATTTTTATGAATAGTGAAAAATACTGCATTTTAATTCAAAACTTCCTTTTCATATAATTTATTTATATAGTTATATTGTCATTTTAATTTATTTTAAAGTTTAATTGGATTAATTTTTTACCATTTAATCCAATTATTGTCATTGTAAGTAATTTCACATTTAAATTGGATATAAACACATGTCAATCTTTTGATATTTTTTACTTCTTAAAAACTCATTTTCTGGTTTTGAAAACGAGAATTAATTTTAAATTAATTTCTTCCAATTTTGTGTTTTGAATTTGAAAAAATGGATTCCATATTTGGAATCAAAATTTACAAATTATGTAAATATTTACCATTTATTTTTTGATATTATGAATAGTAACTTCAGTAATAATTTTTATTTACTATGGTTAAAGAGTAAATCAGGTAAATAAGGGTAAAACAATAATATTATAATAATATAAAACCACCCTAAAATATGTCCCAATCCAATTTTATGAGATATTAATGACCATGATAATCCTCGGGTAGAATTTAGGATCCCATGGAGCCACTTCGATGTGATAATGACCTTTTATAATATTTAATTTAAAGAAAAGGGAAATATAACACAAACATGTATCTCCTAAATAAATCAATTTAAATTTGGTTTATATAAATGATATATTTGACTATAAATAGTCATTAGAAAGATAAAAATATTTCTTACATAATGGTATCTTATTTATAATTTTTAGACATTAAATAAATATATATATTTATGACACAATGATGATGCAGTGATTACCTTATTAATGAAATATTCAAATAAATGGTATTATAAATATTAAAATAAATGTAATTTTAACATTTTTATTCCAAAAATTAATTTTTTGGATGAAATTTACATGTTAGGGATGACTTTATTCCTTTTTTTAGAAGGAACCAAGTTTTTATGACATTACAAAAAATCAATTTCTAAATAGTGTCAAAATTGGCATAAATGAGTTTTTAAAACAAATACTATTTTATTAAAATATATAATAGTAATAAAAATATAATATTCGTCCAAATGAATTTTATAATGTTAAAAAAGTCATTAATTAACTATTTTTTTCTCTTGGAATTTTATAGAAACTATAGTAACCATAAATTATAAAAATACAAGAAGACAAGGTAAGCGTTAATGTTTTTAACTAAGGGTAAAAGCTAAAAGATAAAGTTAATTTTGTGACATAAAATTTCCCAAAAACTATTGGATGAGAGGTTTTAGATCCATAATCGTCTTATAATATAAATTTATTACTTTTTAACTATTATAATTCGAAAATAAATCTATAATAATATAATATTTCAAGACTTTCTTAAAGCGCCCCTCCTCCCTCTTATAAAAGGCCACCACCTCTACCCACTTACTCACACCTCTAAATCCCCTTGGGTCATCCAAATTATACTCAAATAATCTCCCAAAATCCCTACCATAATCCTAGAATCCTTACCTTCAGTATAAGGAAATTCAAGAAGCTTTTTAGCTGAAATCAAAAGGAGTTACCCGGTTTAGAGTTAACATCTTCTCTCATGCTCCTTTCATTTATTTTCCTCATCCAACCCACAAACCTAGATTTATTGCATTATTTTATAACAACATAGGTATCCTCAATATAATATGATTTTTTTATGCTAAGGGTTCAACCTACACTTACACACACCTCGGTTTAATAGATATAGAACATATTATTTCTATGTAAGGTGAACTACTTCCTCACGAAATGATGATTGTTCAATTTTCTCCTACCACCTATCATGGTAGAAATTATGATGGAAATATATTTATATATATTATATTTATATTTATATTATCTCTATACTTCTTTAATATTTATTTACAACATACCTTTATGCTTTCCATAGTGTGCAAATACAATAATTTCATTTGAGGAAGTGTGGACTGCCACCCCCTCAAAGTGATATGACTCATTCATGCCATACAAGGAATTTATAAAGGATGGTGTTAATGAACTTATATAACATATATAACTTAGATATTATAGTGTAATTATAATATACCTATGTATCTTTTATTTGTTATTCCTTTAATATGACAAAGAAATTAAAGTAACATTCATGCGTACGTACGACCTACCCTCTCCATGAATGGTGTAGTTAATTTATTATCTCAAAATGTTATGTACTATTATAAATACATATATACTATATATATATGATATTTAAATCATTAATAATATTTTGGAGATAATTTAATTTTTACCACATGGATAATTTTCATCAAAACAAGTTCATTTTTTACTCAAATACCAAACATCGACAAAACGTATGATATGAACTCAAATAATTAACTAATTTATATAACATGGTAATAAGAACTATAAAATGAATAATAATATTTATAAATGTTCTAAATAAAGTATAAATTAACCTAAGTTTGTTATTCAAGAAATTAAATAACGAATGAGGCAAGTCGGACTCAAGGTAAGGGACTTCGTCTCAATGTCCTTTCATTGAGGCATTTCTTAATAATATACACCTTTATTATTTTATAAGGTGTATATATAGCCACTATGACATTTAATAATCATATTTTATCTACACTAATGTTATTTATTAAATCATGGAGATTAATATTTAAATTTTCAAAGTGGTATGCGACACCTTGAACATTTAAATATTTAATTATCAAATATTTTTCTTCCTGATATTAAATTACATATTTATTTATATGGGTATAAAAGGAATATATAGGAAATTTTATGTCAATCTTGAATTTCATTCAAAGTTTTCAAAATTAATATTTTTATAAAAAGTGTTTTACATTCTTTTCAATATGACAAAAATAATATTTTTTTAACATATACGGCAACAACGACTTCTCTACCACTGTAACTGTTATTTGATATTTGGATTCATCTATAATCCTTAATGTCTTTTAAAATGAAATAAATACCTTATTCCTTTATTTAGGTATCTTGTCATTGAAAATGGGTTCTTAAATGAAAATGGTATTTTTATATAGAAATTTTTTTCATATGGGATTAGAAGAAGCTTTCAAAAAAAGGGTTTTATGATGAACGTGTTTTATTAATGAAATGGTACATGAGTATTATATGAAATGGGTGAGCCCGATATATCTTATATAATGATTTAATCCCTATTATAGTTCACGAGTGAGCTCAATATATCTTATATGAAGGTTTGAGCCCCATTATAGCTCACAGGTGAGCTCGACACAACTTATACGAAGGGTTGAGCCCCATTATAGCTCATGGGTGAGCCCAATATAGCTTATACAAAGGGTGATCCCCATTATATATCTCCAATTTGGAATTCAACCATATAGTTATTATAATTGGAAGATGTTTGAAATTTTTTTATTTATATGATGCTCTAAGTCACCTAAAGAAATTTTCATTTCTTGCTATTAGTTTTAGTGTCTTTTGTTGAGAAAAAATTATGAGTGTTATTCATGTGAAAATGTTTTGTTTCATCTGCTCAAAGAACATTGAATGGGTTATCAGGATTTAACTAGGCTAATAGTTTTTATTTATTTTTATGTCCCTTATTGAGATTTTTTTAATCATCCCAAGTTTTTAAATGTTTCCACAGGATTTAAGGGAGAATAGAGTCAATGATGGAATCAAGTAAAAGTTGTGATGATTAAACATGAAAAGAAATCATGTTTCTTTTTAAAAAAAATAATTTTATGGAAGAAATAGATACTATTGGAAGTTTTCACTTTTTATTTCCATGTTTTTTCATGTAATAGTTATTGCCTAATTCTCTAAATATCTAAACCTGAAAAGATCTTCAATGTGAATTCTATAATTAACTCAAGATTATGTAACGTTTAAGGTTCGGTCCCTATAAGAGTGGAATATTAGACAAATTATATTATTTCCTTATAGTTTCCAATTTCATTTGGTTGTGCACAATGACATACAAAGATAATTCTCTTGAAACCTTGGAGAACTCCCTCTCCAAGAATGCTCTCAAGAAAGAAGAGTGATCCCCCTCCACTACCACTCACGATTCTAAAGAGAACAAAGAGAATCCTTATTTAAGATATTCTCATGGAAACCAAATGTAAATGAAACAAGCATCAAGATCTGTCACATTAGCACATGGATATTCCTATAGAGACTTTCAGAGGTTCATGGAACAAATGCGGATCACTACTATAGGGAATCTACTCTTGATTCCTACAACACAAATATGGTATGACATAGATACATTGTTAAATCCATCAATTAAGAAAAAAGTAATCATAAGGTAATTCTTTAATTATCTAAATTAATTATAAAAAATATTTTATGATCATGGGTCATGGTATTTTTATTCAATCATCAATTGTTTTTTGGTTCATTTTCCTTGATCACAAAATTCATCATCATGTAAATATTGGATTAATAATTGGTTATGATAAGAAAATTAGTTAGACATGCCCCATCCAGCACTTTTTCTGCACCTGAAACCTTCAAGTGGTAGAAGAGTGAGGTTAAATAATTATTAATAAGTATTTAAAGATCATTGATGGATTTACATATTTTTCATTAGTTTTCAATTACAAATTAATTTTTATTTAATCTAAATCATGATATCTTATCTTCTCCTTCTTAATTCTTAAAAATATAATAAAATAGATTAATTTTCTAAATAAAATACATTTGAAGAATAATCTGGATTTTTTAAGTATTCTTTCTGGATATCACAAGAGTACATGTCATGTAGATCATTTTTACATTTTGTGTACCTATGTTCAATGCAACAAAAATTAATTTGGAATTAATTCAAGTTTTGTTCATTTATTACAAATGATGTGTATTTAAATGCACAACATATTGATATGGTTAACCTAGAACATGTCCAACTAGACTATACATTGAGTAACATATGTACATGACATATAGTCAATTAGTCAAAGATGGTCCATGTATTCACGTACATGACTTATATGACTGGTGACCATGTAACTCGAAGACCACACACCATGTTTCCCATGTATGCTCCATTTACTCCATTATTTTCCATGGAATGGTTACACATCAAGTCCCTAGGTGTGTGTCATAGATATATGGTGAGAAAATACATTTCTTGTATATTACCAAATTACACTGAATTAAAATTAATTTGTTATACTGCTTAAAACTTATCAAAATGTATTTCAAGTGGTCATTAATTTGATATCACATTCCATGTATTGATATATATATATATATATATTAAATGTATAATTAATTTATGCATAATTTTTGAAACTAAATATTATGTATAAGTTGTAATACATTCATTACTCTACGTGCATTGAAACATAACATGATATGTCAATATCATGTGTTTTTTGTGGTCATTAAGTTGATAGTACATTCCATGAAATTGCGTATTAAGATGTGTATGCCACATGTTATATGAGTAAACAGTATACAAATATAATACATGTTGGTTAGTTTAGACGAGTACTCACTGTGTTATCTACAAGGTACATTTTTGTACATGGTTATTTTTGAATAAATTTATTTAATTTGTTTAAAAAATTTGATGGATGAGAATCTCAAGAAAAAATCAGATGAGAATTAAGATAAAAATATTTATTAATAAGAGAATATAATTAATTTATTTGAGCATGATTTATCTTAAATAAGAACAATTATAATTTAATGATATTTTTATTAAATGTGTAATATGTTGCATGTATGTGGATGATCGTGAGTATATACCAGAATTTTGAATTCATTGGTTTCCTTTTCATTTATTATTAAATTAAATTTATGGCCTATGTGTCATCCCTACTATAATTATATAAGGTCCTACAAGCCCAGAGTTTCATTTATGTAAACTCCTTAACCAATCATTTGGTTCCCCTCACTAGTATGTGAGTAAAAGCTTATATAATGGATGGATCTCTAAAACTAGTGGATGTGATTCAAGTTTAGAGCTAAGGTGAAACCAATCCAAGAGGTACATGGGTGGATAGGTGGAAAGTTATAACATGAACCATAAAATGTTTCAAGGTGTTTTTACCATGGTCAGGGGTTTGTTTATCATTCTCTAGATAAACTAACCATTAGAAAAAGCTCATGATCATAACTATAATGACTTGAACTTGTATAAATAAAATTCCCTTTGTGATTGGATTAAATTCCCAATTATGGTTATAGAAAGAACATGGATTTATTTGGTTTTATTATATCCTACCATGTTTAAAAGACCATTTAGAATCATAACTATTGATAATATTTTTGTTGAATAGTGATCATATAAATATAGGGTTTTGATAAATCCAATTGACATAGAAAAAGGAAGTGATGGCCTTGACCAGTTGGATTATAACCTATGAATCCCATTTATCAGAGATCTTGAGGGAGATTGAATCACTTAAATTTTACCATGACCAATCCAAAGCTAAGATCCAAAAACTAATGTAACGACCTGAAATTTTGAATAAATCTTGTTTGCTAATTTTGTGTGTTATTTTATTTCATACTCAACAAAACTGTTTCATTTGATAACATGAGTATAATTAAAATGAGACCGTTGGGTTTTGACTGTTATATGACTGTTAGTCAATATGACCGCTGGAAACTAAACATTTCGATTATTGTCTCTAAATACAAGTGATCTTGGTTAATTAATATAGAAAGAAGATTTGATGGCATCATCCAGTAGTCTCGGTCCAATCGAAGCCCATCTAACGGAACATGGGAAGGAGGTAGCACCACTGGGCTTTGATCTGGACCAAACCTAAGCTGAACTTCATCATTTTAATCTAGAACGGAATCGCCTTCGTGAGAAGTTCAAACTGATAAAAATTACTACTCGTGCAATGTTAGTCGAGCCGCCCCAAGATTCTATAACCCTAACAGACCTTACTCTTAGGTCCTATACTGGTGTTATAAGGGGTTATGTAATGAGACTGTGACAGCCTTGTGTAATCCTTTGATTTAAATAAAAATTATGATTTCTTCTTATGATGAAGTTTTTGAATTTTTAAATGTTCGGATAAATATAGTATGTATATTTTTGATGAATTCTAGAAAAAGGATATTTTAAAATATTTATGTAAACCTAAGATAATTAATTATGTGTAATGATTTTCAAAAAATGGTCTTCTACAATTATGTTCAGTACGAAATTTAGAGTCTAATAAGATCAACTTAATTTTTGATGAATAGTAAATATGAATAGTGATTTTATGCTTAGTATTAGTAATCTCACTTAAAGAAAGTATTAATATAATCTAGGTGCCTTGATTCAGTAATGTGATTAAATAAAATAGGTAAATAACTGTTTCAGAAATTATTAGTCAAGTATTAGTTTTTTCAAGTGAATAGTGTTTTTTAATTAAAAATTAAATTAAAAATATTTAGAAAATTATTTTTATAAAATGGATTTCATTTTTGAACTCAGAGAATCGATATTATGTTAAGGTAATTTTTGGGGATTTTTCTGAAAAAAATGAATTTTCGGTGAATAGTGTATTTATTTAAAAATTAAATTAAAAATATTTAGAAAATTATTTTTATAAAATGGAGTTCATTTTTGAAATTAGAGCATCGATATTTAGTTAAGGTGAAATTTTGGGATTTTTCTGAGAAAGTTGAATTTTCGATGAATAGTAAAAATACAGTTTTTAAGTTATGGGTGTTTAATGACATCATTAAATGATGTATTAAGTATTTAATCAATATGGTAGACTTATGATTAGTAAGATAAGGTATGAGGTGTCCCAAGTGTCCAATACCATGGGCAAATACCATGGGCAAGCCCATGGTTTTTCCAATACCACCAATGAGGTGTCCCTTGGCCATTAATGCATTGTCCCCTCACTTTCCCTATAAATACCCACCCTTTCCTCCTTTAGTTTTCACTCTCAACTCTCCCCCAATGAATCTATGGTCTCATTACCTCCCAAGAAGTCCTCCCAAGGTGCCCCCAAGCCCTCAAGGTCCCCACCTTCGAGTTTTAAGAGATACAATTTAAGGTAAGGGATCCTACCTCTCTCTTTGTTTCCAAGTACTCTCTCTTATGTCATTTCTTTTAAGCCCCAAGTTATTATGCTGGGGGTGTTCTTTTATATTCGTCCTAATTCCCTTTTCATTTTCATTTTATGAGAGACCCTATCTTTGTAACACCCCAGGTAAATAAAGAATATGACATTTTCATATTTATCCATATTTGTAAATAAAATATTGATATGACTTTAAAGGGGACGCTATGCTCGATGGCGTACCCAACACGCAACAACGAGTTTCTTGGGAATCTTACGTTGCACTCTAATAATAAAATAATATTATTATAAATGGTAGTTAACATGTAGCCGTTGTATTGGAAGGAATGGATAGAAATAACTAAAATATGATTATATATGTTTTTAAATGTTTTTACATTTATCCAATAAAATATACTGGCTTAAAATACGGAAAGAATTCAATTTTAGGCGTATATGCCCTAGTTTTCACTAAAGGTTCACTTATCGCCTTTTGATGGAGAACTGTCATTAAATATAGTTTTTTTCACTCTTATACATCCTTTTGGACCAAATAAAACTCTTCTTAAGAATTGGGACATCAAAATTTACTTTGTGTAAATTTTTCGTATCTTTCCGATAAAGTTCTTTTTTTTAAATGAATAGTGTAAAATGTTGTATTTTAATTCAAAAACTCTTTTTAATGTAATTTATTTATATGATTAGATTATCTTTTGAATTGGTTTTAAAGTGAAATTATAATATATTTTTACCATTAAATCCAATAGTGGTCGTTGGAATTAATTTCACTTTGAAATCAGACTTAAACCAGTGTCAATCTTTTGATACTTATTGTTTCATAAAAACACGCTATTTGATCTGACAGCGGGAATTAATTATTAAATTAATTAATGTGACTTATATGTTTTGAATTTTGTAAAATAGACTTCATTTTTGAATTTGGAATATCAAATATAGCTTAGGGTGAATTTTTGGGATTTTTCTGAAAAACTTCAATTTTTGATGAATAGTGAAACCACTAAGTGGTACTTATAAAGACTGATTTTCCGTTTAAATGAAATTTTTCCATCATTGTGTTTTGAATTTCAAAAATCCGACATACATGGTTGTCATTAAGAATTAAAATGTGGTTCAATGAGATTATAATAATTTTTTTGGTGAATAGTAACTTATTAAGTTTTTAATCGTGATTAGTGGTAATTAGTGTAGTTTAAGGTATAAATAATGCTTTAATAATATGAAATGACCTAGACACATGTCCCAACCTTATTGGTTGTGTCATGGCCGACCAAGACAAGCCATGGGTCAACTTGGGGACCCCATGGAGACACTTTGGTTGGAAAATGACATAAATAACTTTTTATTAAATGTTAAAGTAAAAATGACACAAACATAATATGTTTTACGAAAACAATTTTTACATGGTGATATAAAGATTAGATTTTTGATTATAAATAGTAATTGGAAAGTTAAAAAGATTTACGACATCATAGTATTTTTTTATAATTTTTAGACATTAAATAAATTAAATTATTTATGACATAATAATGATGCAGCGATGACATCATTATTTGACGATTTAAATAAAATGGAAAGATAATGAAAAATCTAAAACCTACACATGTCCAAAACCAATTGTATGAGTGGATTTATAAGCCTTATCACCTTATCCATGAATTATATCAATGTGGGACCTTTTAAAACCGAAACACCTTTTCAAATAAAGTAATATTTCTTTACTTTCCAAAAGTGCCCCTCCTCTCCTCTTATAAAAGGCCCCCATCTCTACCTCATTTCACACACTCCTCAAGCCTTTGGCTCGGCCAACCCCTGACCATTTACTCTCTCCACATTCATCTCCTCATCCTAGAGGATTCCCTTTGGGCAGAATTTTTTCAAAGGAAGCATTTAGGCTCAAATAAAATGGAGTTACACTTTTAAAGGTAATTCATTCTCTCATGTTCATTTGTTTTTTTTTTTGCTTCTCCAACCCCCTAAACTCTTTTTAATTACTTCTTTTGTAACAACACCAGTATCTTAAATATACTAGGATGTTGTTATAAGATTTATTCGAGCTACACTCTCACACAACTACATCAAATGGTTAAAGAACATACGGTTTCCGTGGATGGCAAAATTCTGCCTCCCGAAACGATGATTGTTCAATACTCATTTAACACCTTAAAAGGTGGCCATTATGATGTCACTATTTTTATATATGATATATAATATGTTTATGTTTTACTTATGCTTCTGTATTTTTAATTTGTGTCTTACCTTTATGGCTTCCATTATGGGTATACGCGATATCTTCATTTTAGGAAGTGCGGACTACCGCCCCCTCAAAGTGATGTGATTCGTTAATGCCATACGTGGGACGTATAAAGGATGGATTTAATGTTATTATATATCATGTTATACTGGAACTATTATATACCTCTATATCATTATTTTTTCTTTCCATTAAAGTATGAGATAGAAATGGAAGTAGTGTTCATGCGTACGTACGGCTTACCGTCTCCATGAACGGTGCATTTCATTTCTTATCCCCAAATGTAATGTACTATTAAAAGTATATGTATATAATGGATATATATAATGAATGATACATATAAATGATGAATATAATTCTGGAATTAAAATATACATACCTCTCATTTAATTTTAATTCCATTAATATGAGAAAGAAATGAAAGTAGCGTTCATGCGTACGTACGGCTTACCGTCTCCATGAATGGTGAATTTCATTTCTTACCTCTAAATGATTATGTAATATTATAAATACATGTATATTCTGGATATATATGATATATATGATATCCAAATCAGGAATTTCATTCTGGATATAAAGAACCTTTGACCACACGAACAACATGTAATTGTAAGAAGTCCACTTTCGACTTAAGAACCAAATATCAACAAAACAAACATTATTAACTTAAATGATTTCATAATGTTTATAACATGGAAATAAGTGATATAAAAGTAATAATGAACTTGAAAAAGGTTCTTAATCAAATAGAAATTAACTCAAGTTTATTATTCAGGACGTTAAAGAACGATCGAGTCAAGTCGGACCCGAGGTAAGGGATCCTACAACTCTCTTTCATTTTAAGTACACTCTTTTATGTCATTTCTTTTAAGCTCATCTTTCTTATGATTGGGATGTTCTTTTATATTAATCCTACTGTAATTTTTATGTTCATGTGATGAGAGACCCTATTCTCTCTCATCAATCCATTTTGGAAGTTTTGAGTGGCGTCGTTAGGCTGCCGAATTTTCGTAAGAGATCTAACCTCTCTCTTTCTTTTAAAGTACTCTCCTTTTTGTCACTTCTTTTAAGCTCATATTTGTTATGTTGGGGGATGTTCTTTTATATTCCTCATTCTGTAAACAGTATTTTTATGTGATAAGAGACTCTATTTCCTCTCATCAATCCATTTTGTAAGTTTTAAGTGGCGCCGCTAGGCTGCCAAGTTTTCGTAAGAGATTTTTCATCTCACTTTTATTCCCGTGAGATTTATGCTACATTTTCCACAATTTCCATTGAGTGGTTTATGTACTGCCCACTATTACACTCCTTTTGTAATATAATTCCATTTATGGGTATTTACATATTCATTTTATGGCACTTCTTCAATGGGGTGTACTTTTCGAAAGTTACCCAAGTCGGTAAGGGAACCTTTCACCCTCCTCTTTTTAAAAGACTTCTTTTGTTGGGTATTTTAATTTACATATTTTTTATGTTGGGATATGTTCTCATATATCCTTATTGATGTAAATTTTATGTCCAAGTGATGAGATACCCTTTTTTTTAATCTCTCATCAACTCGTTTTGATGTGACGCCGTTAGGCTGTCAAGGGAACTTCTTAACCCAATTTCGATTTCTTTGGGTTCAACATGTAGTCATTGAATATGTCATCCATTGAATATGTGTGAATGACCTTTTATTGTTTTACACTTAATATCCACTTATATTGGGTGTATTTATATTTGTCACACATATTTTTGAGATTGATTTGTCTTTAATTCAAGGATACCTTCTTTATAAGGGATTTCATCATATTTGACATTTCTATTGAAAGTTCATTGTTGTTATGCACCAATTCACTCTTATATGGTGTGTATACTGACCTTTGACATATTATATCATGAATCCTTTTATTCTGATGATATTACAAAGTTCGTATTAAATGTTATTCCGCTATTATTTGTATTCAAGAGTCTCTCATTTTGTTAAAATTTCTTTAACAAAAATATCATTTTAAATGTTTTAAAGATTTATTATTCTAAACCTTTATCTTTAATGTCCATGTTTTCAAAATGGTTTTCATTATTTATTTATATGGACATTAATATTCCATTAAAAGCTTCAAAGTGGTATGGGACACTTTGATTCAAAAATCTCTTTTAAATGGTTTTTGAAAATGGATTGATTAATTCAATATCTGGGAATTATTTATTGTGATTGCAAATGAAATATTGTTATTGATATGTTTATATTTTCCATATTTTATGTGTAATAATGGTACTTGGACATTATGACGGGTGGTGCCGTGAATACCAGGATGGGTGGTTACGTTATAACCTCCAATGCATTGGGTATGGAAGTCGGCTATATGGATATTCCATTAAGTATGTATGGAAATTGGCCGTATGGCTATTCCATTAAGTGATATGTGTGGAAGTTGACCGTATGGTTATTCCACTTAAGTATGTTTATGTCCCAAGTTACCTTTATATATGTTATGTGTTATTTATATGGGTTTTATGGTAATCCTTTGGTTACAAAAAGGTAAGTAATGATACTTTTTTTCAGTGAGGATTTTTTACTACTTCATGAAGGTGAAAAGTATTACATTGATAAAGTATTCATGGTTTACTTGTTGTTTTGAAAAACTAACAGTTTTCATTCTTTGTGTATCCCTTACTGAGCTTTTTATGCTCATCCCAAGTTTTTGAAATGTTTTTCACAGGACTTAGCGTGGAATAGGGTCAAGGATGGGATCAAGGGAAAGTCATGCTACCTAAAACATGGAACTATACATGTTTCTTTTTAAGAGTTTTTATTTTATGGAAATTTAGTAGAAGCGACTACTTTGTAATCTTTTGAGATGTAATAGTTATGTCCTAATTCTCTAAAACTCTAAACCTGAAAAGATCCTCAATGTGAATTACTCATTTAATTCAATATTAAGTAAGGTTTAAGGCTGGGGCCTTATAGTTGGTATCAAAGGTCAGTTTAGATAACTTTAGAGGTTAGGGTATTCTTTAAGCATATGTGACATTACCATAATGGTTAGGATTTCAGAAAGAGTCCTAGTTTTAGATAAAGTGAATGAGTAAGTGTATATTAGTGTTTACCTTCCTCATTAGTACATGATGGTTTTGTTGATATACTCACACTGACATTTCTATTTTTAGTGAATGGATGGATCTAGCAGGCACCAAAGAGACAACAGGTTTGAAGGAAACTGTGGTGGTTCTCGGATTAAGATACTAGATAAAATGGAGGATTCAATGAGGAAACTCGTGGTTGTTCTAAACCAAATATCAAGGAGTCATGATCAACCACTTCAACCTTGGTGAGTTCTCTAATGCATCATGTACGAGATGGCCAACTCGATGTGGAAATTCAGGTAATAATTATTAAGGTAACCATTAGGGTTTATATGATACTTAATTTTTAGGTAATTATGGGTTACTCTATGATATGATGGAAAATGAAAGGAATGAGATAAACTTGAGGTTAAAATATGTTATGACTATTCTTGAAGATTTTATCTCATTTTTGGGAATGTTTTAAGAATTATATAGTTTTGGAAAAAGGACAACACGTATACCATGTGACATCCCGTCGTGTCGGACAAAGCTGCGGGAATCGAACCCACAACCAATGTGCGACTGGTATTTATCGCCTACCACTGGACTACGTGAAGTCCCTGGTTAGTTTGACTGATTCATTCTAGTTATATGATTTTTTGAATTAAGAGTAAGTTGATTTTGGGTTATTTATGAAAATGATTAACCTATCGTGGAGGATATGTGATTAGGTTAATTACTTTTCAAAACGAGACTTTAGGAGGAACTGGTATTGTTTGGAGATAAATGTTACGATTTATCATGGAAGACTATGCGACTAAATCCTTCAAATATTTGGGTTTCAATCTAATATTGGTTTACTTTGAAGAATTTTATGGACAACTTGATTATAGAATGGTCCTCGTTGAACTTTGGGTTTTTTTGGACAAATTTTGGAGATTAAGAATAGAATTTCTTTTTATAAAGGGTTATACTTTTATGGATTATCTGATCTTGTACTATCCTTTTTGGTTTTGGTTTTGGTTAAAGTCTAAAGACATGGGAAGTATATAGTTCTATTTTGTGGATTAGGTGATTCTCTAGAAGTTGATTATAGTACTCTTAATGAAAACAAGTCTCCCAAAATACTCATCTTTTGGAAAAAAAAATATGAGTTTGATTAAGGAATCTAGTAAAAGTTGAAAGTAAAAATGATAATTGATTATGTTTCCTTATGAATAAATTCCTCAATAAAAAGTAACTTAAAGCAAAAATGTTGTCTATTAACTTTTCCTACTGGGGAATCGAATACCGTTTAACCCATCACAAGTTTGTGATTTTCTCGTGGTTAACTTTCTCCTAAACATGTTTTCTATCACTCTCCATCAGAACATGACCCTTTGTTTTTTCCTCCATGTCCATATTTTCATACATGGAATCCTAGTATGGGTTAACTCGGGTGACCTTTGTACTTATCTTTCTTTATTTTAGAGTGATTGTTTTACCGACTCTTGTTCCGATGTGGGACTTTCAAGGATGTTTCCAAGCGCAATTTTAAAATTGCGAGGACGCAATTCCCAAAAGGGGGGAAGGATGTAACACCCCAGGTAAAGAAAGAATATGACATTTTCATATTTATCCATATTTGTAAATAAAATATTGATATGACTTTAAAGGGGACGCTATGCTCGATGGCGTACCCAACACGCAACAACGAGTTTCTTGGGAATCTTACGTTGCACTCTAATAATAAAATAATATTATTATAAATAGTAGTTAACATGTAGCCGTTGTATTGGAAGGAATGGATAGAAATAACTAAAATATGATTATATATGTTTTTAAATGTTTTTACATTTATCCAATAAAATATACTGGCTTAAAATACGGAAAGAATTCAATTTTAGGCGTATATGCCCTAGTTTTCACTAAAGGTTCACTTATCGCCTTTTGATGGAGAACTGTCATTAAATATAGTTTTTTTCACTCTTATACATCCTTTTGGACCAAATAAAACTCTTCTTAAGAATTGGGACATCAAAATTTACTTTGTGTAAATTTTTCGTATCTTTCCGATAAAGTTCTTTTTTTTAAATGAATAGTGTAAAATGTTGTATTTTAATTCAAAAACTCTTTTTAATCTAATTTATTTATATGATTAGATTATATTTTGAATTGGTTTTAAAGTGAAATTATAATATATTTTTACCATTAAATCCAATAGTGGTCGTTGGAATTAATTTCACTTTGAAATCAGACTTAAACCAGTGTCAATCTTTTGATACTTATTGTTTCATAAAAACACGCTATTTGATCTGACAGCGGGAATTAATTATTAAATTAATTAATGTGACTTATATGTTTTGAATTTTTAAAATAGACTTCATTTTTGAATTTGGAATATCAAATATAGCTTAGGGTGAATTTTTGGGATTTTTCTGAAAAACTTCAATTTTTGATGAATAGTGAAACCACTAAGTGGTACTTATAAAGACTGATTTTCCGTTTAAATGAAATTTTTCCATCATTGTGTTTTGAATTTCAAAAATCCGACATACATGGTTGTCATTAAGAAGTAAAATGTGGTTCAATGAGATTATAATAATTTTTTGGTGAATAGTAACTTATTAAGCTTTTAATCGCGATTAGTGGTAATTAGTGTAGTTTAAGGTATAAATAATGCTTTAATAATATGAAATGACCTAGACACATGTCCCAACCTTATTGGTTGTGTCATGGACGACCAAGACAAGCCATGGGTCAACTTGGGGACCCCATGGAGACACTTTGGTTGGGAAATGACATAAATAACTTTTTATTAAATGTTAAAGTAAAAATGACACAAACATAATATGTTTTACGAAAACAATTTTTACATGGTGATATAAAGATCAGATTTTTGATTATAAATAGTCATTAGAAAGCTAAAAAGATTTAAGACATCATAGTTTTTTTTTTATAATTTTTAGACATTAAATAAATTAAATTATTTATGACATAATAATGATGCAGCGATGACATCATTATTTGACGATTTAAATAAAATGGAAAGATAATGAAAAATCTAAAACCTACACATGGCCAAAACCAATTGGATGAGTGGATTTAGAAGCCTTATCACCTTATCCACGAATTATATCAATGTGGTACCTTTTAAAACCGAAACACCTTTTCAAATAAAGTAATATTTCTTTACTTTCCAAAAGTGCCCCTCCTCTCCTCTTATAAAAGGCCCCCATCTCTACCTCATTTCACACACTCCTCAAGCCTTTGGCTCGGCCAACCCATGCCCATTTACTCTCTCCACATTCATCTACTCATCCTAGAGGATTCCCTTTGGGCAGAAATTTTTCAAAGGAAGCCTTTAGGCTCAAATCAAATGGAGTTACACTTTTAAAGGTAATTCATTCTCTCATGTTCATTTGTTTTTTTTTCTTTTTTGCTTCTTCAACCCCCTAAACTCTTTTTAATTACTTCTTTTGTAACAACACCAGTATCTTAAATATACTAGAATGTTGTTATAAGATTTATTCGAGCTACACTCTCACACAACTACATCAAATGGTTAAAGAACATACGGTTTCCGTGGATGGCAAAATTCTGCCTCCCGAAACGATGATTGTTCAATACTCATTTAACACCTTAAAAGGTGGCCATTATGATGTCAATATTTTTATATATGATATATAATATGTTTATGTTTTACTTATGCTTCTGTATTTTTCATTTGTGTCTTACCTTTATGGCTTCCATTATGGGTATACGCGATATCTTCATTTTAGGAAGTGCGGACTACCGCCCCCTCAAAGTGATGTGATTCGTTAATGCCATACGTGGGACGTATAAAGGATGGATTTAATGTTATTATATATGATGTTATACTGGAACTATTATATACCTCTATATCATTATTTTTTCTTTCCATTAAAGTATGAGATAGAAATGGAAGTAGCGTTCATACGTACGTACGGCTTACCGTCTCCATGAACGGTGCATTTCATTTCTTATCCCCAAATGTAATGTACTATTAAAAGTATATGTATATAATGGATATATATAATGAATGATACATCTAAATGATGAATATAATTCTGGAATTAAAATATACATACCTCTCATTTAATTTTAATTCCATTAATATGAGAAAGAAATGAAAGTAGCGTTCATGCGTACGTACGGCTTACCGTCTCCATGAATGGTGCATTTCATTTCTTACCTCTAAATGATTATGTAATATTATAAATACATGTATATGCTGGATATATATGATATATATGATATCCAAATCATGAATTTCATTCTGGATATAAAGAACCTTTGACCACACGAACAACATGTAATTGTAAGAAGTCCACTTTCGACTTAAGAACCAAATATCAACAAAACAAACATTATTAACTTAAATGATTTCATAATGTTTATAACATGGAAATAAGTGATATAAAAGGAATAATGAACTTGAAAAAGGTTCTTAAGCAAATATAAATTAACTCAAGTTTATTATTCAGGATGTTAAAGAACGATCGAGTCAAGTCGGACCCGAGGTAAGGGATCCTACAACTCTCTTTCATTTTAAGTACACTCTTTTATGTCATTTCTTTTAAGCTCATATTTCTTATGATTGGGATGTTCTTTTAAATTAATCCTACTTTAATTTTTATGTTCATGTGATGAGAGACCCTATTCTCTCTCATCAATCCATTTTGGAAGTTTTGAGTGGCGCCGTTAGGCTGCCGAATTTTCGTAAGAGATCTAACCTCTCTCTTTCTTTTAAAGTACTCTCCTTTATGTCACTTCTTTTAATCTCATATTTGTTATGTTGGGGGATGTTCTTTTATATTCCTAATTCTGTAAACAGTATTTTTATGTGATGAGAGACCCTATTTTTTCTCATCAATCCATTTTGAAAGTTTTAAGTGGCGCCGCTAGGCTGCCGAGTTTTCGTAAGAGATTTTTCATCTCACTTTTATTCCCGTGAGATTTATGCTACATTTGCCACAATTTCCATTGATTGGTTTATGTACTGCCCACTATTACACTCCTTTTGTAATATAATTCCATTTATGGGTATTTACATATTCATTTTATGACACTTCTTCAATGGGGTGTACTTTTTGAAAGTTACCCAAGTCGGTAAGGGAACCTTTCACCCTCCTCTTTTTAAAAGACTTCTTTTGTTGGGTATTTTAATTTACATATTTGTTATGTTGGGATATGTTCTCATATATCCTTATTGATGTAAATTTTATTTCCAAGTGATGAGATACCCTTTTTTTTAATCTCTCATCAACTCGTTTTGATGTGACGCCGTTAGGCTGTCAAGGGAACTTCTTAACCCAATTTCGATTTCTTTGGGTTCAACATGTAGTCATTGAATATGTCATCCATTGAATATGTGTGAATGACCTTTTATTGTTTTACACTTAATATCCACTTATATTGGGTGTATTTATATTTGTCACACATATTTTTGAGATTTATTTGTTCTTAATTCAAGGATACCTTCTTTATAAGGGATTTCATCATATTTGACATTTCTATTGAAAGTTCATTGTTGTTATGCACCAATTCACTCTTATATGGTGTGTATACTGACCTTTGACATATTATATCATGAATCCTTTTATTCTCATGATATTACAAAGTTCGTATTAAATGTTATTCCGCTATTATTTGTATTCAAGAGTCTCTCATTTTGTTAAAATCTCTTTAACAAAAATATCATTTTAAATGTTTTAAAGATTTATTATTCTAAACCTTTATCTTTAATGTCCATGTTTTCAAAATGGTTTTCATTATTTATTTATATGGACATTAATATTCCATTAAAAGCTTCAAAGTGGTATGGGACACTTTGATTCAAAAATCTCTTTTAAATGGTTTTTGAAAATGGATTGATTAATTCAATATCTGGGAATTATTTATTGTGATTGCAAATGAAATATTGTTATTGATATGTTTATATTTTCCATATTTTATGTGTAATAATGGTACTTGGACATTATGACGGGTGGTGTCGTGAATACCAGGACGGGTGGTTACGTTATAACCTCCAATGCATTGGGTATGGAAGTCGGCTGTATGGATATTCCATTAAGTATGTATGGAAATTGGCCGTATGTCTATTCCATTAAGTGATATGTGTGGAAGTCGACCGTATGGTTATTCCACTTAAGTATGTTTATGTCCCAAGTTACCTTTATATATGTTATGTGTTCTTTATATGGGTTTTATGGTAATCCTTTGGTTACAAAAAGGTAAGTAATGATACTTTTTTTTCAGTGAGGAGTTTTTACTACTTCATGAAGGTGAAAAGTATTACATTGATAAAGTATTCATGGTTTACTAGTTGTTTTGAAAAACTAACAGTTTTCATTCTTTGTGTATCCCTTACTGAGCTTTTTATGCTCATCCCAAGTTTTTGAAATGTTTTTCACAGGACTTAGCGTGGAATAGGGTCAAGGATGGGATCAAGGGAAATTCATGCTACCTAAAACATGGAACTATACATGTTTCTTTTTAAGAGTTTTTATTTTATGGAAATTTAGTAGAAGCGACTACTTTGTAATCTTTTGAGATGTAATAGTTATGTCCTAATTCTCTAAAACTCTAAACCTAAAAAGATCCTCAATGTGAATTACTCATTTAATTCAATATTAAGTAAGGTTTAAGGCTGGGGCCTTATAGTTGGTATCAAAGGTCGGTTTAGATAACTTTAGAGGTTAGGGTATTCTTTAAGCATATGTGACATTACCATAATGGTTAGGATTTCAGAAAGAGTCCTAGTTTTAGATAAATTGAATGAGTAAGTGTATCTTAGTGTTTACCTTCCTCATTAGTACATGATGGTTTTGTTGATATACTCACACTGACATTTCTATTTTTAGTGAATGGATGGATCTAGCAGGCACCAAAGAGACAACAGGTTTGAAGGAAACTATGGTGGTTCTCGGATTAAGATACTAGATAAAATGGAGGATTCAATGAGGAAACTCGTGGTTGTTCTAAACCAAATATCAAGGAGTCATGATCAACCACTTCAACCTTGGTGAGTTCTCTAATGCATCATGTACGAGATGGACAACTCGATGTGGAAATTCAGGTAATAATTATTAAGGTAACCATTAGGGTTTATATGATACTTAATTTTTAGGTAATTATGGGTTACTCTATGATATGATGGAAAATGAAAGGAATGAGATAAACTTGAGGTTAAAATATGTTATGACTATTCTTGAAGATTTTATCTCATTTTTGGGAATGTTTTAAGAATTATATAGTTTTGGAAAACGGACAACACGTAGACCGTGTGACATCCCGTCGTTTCGGACAAAGCTGCGGGAATCGAACCCACAACCAATGTGCGACTGGTATTTATCGCCTACCACTGGACTACGTGAAGTCCCTAGTTAGTTTGACTGATTCATTCTAGTTATATGATTTTATGAATTAATAGTAAGTTGATTTTGGGTTATTTATGAAAATGATTAACCTATCGTGGAGGATATGTGATTAGGTTAATTACTTTTCAAAACGAGACTTTAGGAGGAACTGATATTGTTTGGAGATAAATGTTACGATTTATCATGGAAGACTATGCGACTAAATCCTTCAAATATTTGGGTTTCAATCTTATATTGGTTTACTTTGAAGAATTTTATGGACAACTTGATTATAGAATGGTCCTCGTTGAACTTTGGGTTTTGTTGGAAAAATTTTGGAGATTAAGAATAGAATTTCTTTTTATAAAGGGTTATACTTTTATGGATTATCTGATCTTGTACTATCCTTTTTGGTTTTGGTTTTGGTTAAAGTCTAAAGACATGGGAAGTATATAGTTCTATTTTGTGGATTAGGTGATTCTCTAGAAGTTGATTATAGTACTCTTAATGAAAACAAGTCTCCCTAAATACTCATCTTTTGGAAAACAAAATATGAGTTTGATTAAGGAATCTAGTAAAAGTTGAAAGTCAAAATGATAATTGATTATGTTTCCTTATGAATAAATTCCTCAATAAAAAGTAACTTAAAGCAAAAATGTTGTCTATTAACTTTTCCTACTGGGGAATCGAATACCGTTTAACCCATCGCAAGTTTGTGATTTTCTCGTGGTTAACTTTCTCCTAAACATGTTTTCTATCACTCTCCATCAGAACATGACCCTTTGTTTTTCCTCCATGTCCATATTTTCATACATGGAATCCTAGTATGGGTTAACTCGGGTGACCTTTGTACTTATCTTTCTTTATTTTAGAGTGATTGTTTTACCGACTCTTGTTCCGATGTGGGACTTTCAAGGATGTTTCCAAGCGCAATTTTAAAATTGAGAGGACGCAATTCCCAAAAGGGGGGAAGGATGTAACACCCCAGGTAAAGAAAGAATATGACATTTTCATATTTATCCATATTTGTAAATAAAATATTGATATGACTTTAAAGGGGACGCTATGCTCGATGGCGTACCCAACACGCAAAAAACGAGTTTCTTGGGAATCTTACGTTGCACTCTAATAATAAAATAATATTATTATAAATGGTAGTTAACATGTATCCGTTGTATTGGAAGTAATGGATATAAATAACTAAAATATTATTATATATGTTTTTAAATGTTTTTACATTTATCCAATAAAATATACTGGCTTAAAATACGGAAAGAATTCAATTTTAGGCGTATATGCCCTAGTTTTCACTAAAGGTTCACTTATCGCCTTTTGATGGAGAACTGTCATTAAATATAGTTTTGTTCACTCTTATACATCATTTTGGACCAAATAAAACTCTTCTTAAGAATTGGGACATCAAAATTTACTTTGTGTAAATTTTTCGTATCTTTCCGATAAAGTTCTTTTTTTTAAATGAATAGTGTAAAATGTTGTATTTTAATTCAAAAACTCTTTTTAATCTAATTTATTTATATGATTAGATTATATTTTGAATTGGTTTTAAAGTGAAATTATAATATATTTTTACCATTAAATCCAATAGTGGTCGTTGGAATTAATTTCACTTTGAAATCAGACTTAAACCAGTGTCAATCTTTTGATACTTATTGTTTCATAAAAACACGCTATTTGATCTGACAGCGGGAATTAATTATTAAATTAATTAATGTGACTTATATGTTTTGAATTTTGTAAAATAGACTTCATTTTTGAATTTGGAATATCAAATATATCTTAGGGTGAATTTTTGGGATTTTTCTGAAAAACTTCAATTTTTGATGAATAGTGAAACCACTAAGTGGTACTTATAAAGACTGATTTTCCGTTTAAATGAAATTTTTCCATCATTGTGTTTTGAATTTCAAAAATCCGACATACATGGTTGTCATTAAGAAGTAAAATGTGGTTCAATGAGATTATAATAATTTTTTGGTGAATAGTAACTTATTAAGTTTTTAATCGCGATTAGTGGTAATTAGTGTAGTTTAAGGTATAAATAATGCTTTAATAATATGAAATGATCTAGAAACATGTCCCAACCTTATTGGTTGTGTCATGGCCGACCAATACAAGCCATGGGTCAACTTGGGAACTCCATGGAGACACTTTGGTTGGGAAATGACATAAATAACTTTTTATTAAATGTTAAAGTAAAAATGACACAAACATAATATGTTTTACGAAAACAATTTTTACATGGTGATATAAAGATCAGATTTTTTATTATAAATAGTAATTGGAAAGATAAAAAGATTTAAGACATCATAGTATTTTTTTTATAATTTTTAGACGTTAAATAAATTAAATTATTTATGACATAATAATGATGCAGCGATGACATCATTATTTGACGATTTAAATAAAATGGAAAGATAATGAAAAATCTAAAACCTACACATATCCAAAACCAATTGGATGAGTGGATTTAGAAGCCTTATCACCTTATCCACGAATTATATCAATGTGGGACCTTTTAAAACCGAAACACCTTTTCAAATAAAGTAATATTTCTTTACTTTCCAAAAGTGCCCCTCCTCTCCTCTTATAAAATGCCCTCATCTCTACCTCATTTCACACACTCCTCAAGCCTTTGGCTCGGCCAACCCCTGCCCATTTACTCTCTCCACATTCATCTCCTCATCCTAGATGATTCCCTTTGGGCAGAATTTTTTCAAAGGAATCCTTTAGGCTCAAATCAAATGGAGTTACACTTTTAAAGGTAATTCATTCTCTCATGTTCATTTGTTTTTTTTTTGTTTTTTTCTTCTCCAACCCCCTAAACTCTTTTTAATTACTTCTTTTGTAACAACACCAGTATCTTAAATATACTAGGATGTTCTTATAAGATTTATTCGATCTACACTCTCACACAACTACATCAAATGGTTAAAGAACATACGGTTTCCGTGGATGGCAAAATTCTGCCTCCCGAAACGATGATTGTTCAATACTCATTTAACACCTTAAAAGGTGGCCATTATGATGTAACTATTTTTATATATGATATATAATATGTTTATGTTTTACTTATGCTTCTGTATTTTTCATTTGTGTCTTACCTTTATGGCTTCCATTATGGGTATACGCGATATCTTCATTTTAGGAAGTGCGGACTACCGCCCCCTCAAAGTGATGTGATTCGTTAATGCCATACGTGGGACGTATAAAGGATGGATTTAATGTTATTATATATGATGTTATACTGGAACTATTATATACCTCTATATCATTATTTTTTCTTTCCATTAAAGTATGAGATAGAAATGGAAGTAGCGTTCATGCGTACGTACGGCTTACCGTCTCCATGAACGGTGCATTTCATTTCTTATCCCCAAATGTAATGTACTATTAAAAGTATATGTATATAATGGATATATATAATGAATGATACATCTAAATGATGAATATAATTCTGGAATTAAAATATACATACCTCTCATTTAATTTTAATTCCATTAATATGAGAAAGAAATGAAAGTAGCGTTCATGCGTACGTACGGCTTACCGTCTCCATGAATGGTGCATTTCATTTCTTACCTCTAAATGATTATGTAATATTATAAATACATGTATATGCTGGATATATATGATATATATGATATCCAAATCATGAATTTCATTCTGGATATAAAGAACCTTTGACCACACGAACAACATGTAATTGTAAGAAGTCCACTTTCGACTTAAGAACCAAATATCAACAAAACAAACATTATTAACTTAAATGATTTCATAATGTTTATAACATGGAAATAAGTGATATAAAAGGAATAATGAACTTGAAAAAGGTTCTTAAGCAAATATAAATTAACTCAAGTTTATTATTCAGGATGTTAAAGAACGATCGAGTCAAGTCGGACCCGAGGTAAGGGATCCTACAACTCTCTTTCATTTTAAGTACACTCTTTTATGTCATTTCTTTTAAGCTCATCTTTCTTATGATTGGGATGTTCTTTTATATTAATCCTACTGTAATTTTTATGTTCATGTGATGAGAGACCCTATTCTCTCTCATCAATCCATTTTGGAAGTTTTGAGTGGCGCCGTTAGGCTGCCGAATTTTCGTAAGAGATCTAACCTCTCTCTTTCTTTTAAAGTACTCTCCTTTATGTCACTTCTTTTAATATCATATTTGTTATGTTGGGGGATGTTATTTTATATTCATCATTCTGTAAACAGTATTTTTATGTGATGAGAGACCCTATTTCCTCTCATCAATCCATTTTGGAAGTTTTAAGTGGCGCCGCTAGGCTGCCGAGTTTTCGTAAGAGATTTTTCATCTCACTTTTATTCCCGTGAGATTTATGCTACATTTGCCACAATTTCCATTTATTGGTTTATGTACTTCCCACTATTACACTCCTTTTGTAATATAATTCCATTTATGGGTATTTACATATTCATTTTATGACACTTCTTCAATGGGGTGTACTTTTCGAAAGTTACCCAAGTCGGTAAGGGAACCTTTCACCCTCCTCTTTTTAAAAGACTTCTTTTGTTGGGTATTTTAATTTACATATTTGTTATGTTGGGATATGTTCTCATATATACTTATTTATGTAAATTTTATGTCCAAGTGATGAGATACCCTTTTTTTTAATCTCTCATCAACTCGTTTTGATGTGACGCCGTTAGGCTGTCAAGGGAACTTCTTAACCCAATTTCGATTTCTTTGGGTTCAACATGTAGTCATTGAATATGTCATCCATTGAATATGTGTGAATGACCTTTTATTGTTTTACACTTAATATCCACTTATATTGGGTGTATTTATATTTGTCACACATATTTTTGAGATTGATTTGTCCTTAATTCAAGGATACCTTCTTTATAAGGGATTTCATCATATTTGACATTTCTATTGAAAGTTCATTGTTGTTATGCACCAATTCACTCTTATATGGTGTGTATACTGACCTTTGACATATTATATCATGAATCCTTTTATTCTCATGATATTACAAAGTTCGTATTAAATGTTATTCCGCTATTATTTGTATTCAAGAGTCTCTCATTTTGTTAAAATCTCTTTAACAAAAATATCATTTTAAATGTTTTAAAGATTTATTATTCTAAACCTTTATCTTTAATGTCCATGTTTTCAAAATGGTTTTCATTATTTATTTATATGGACATTAATATTCCATTAAAAGCTTCAAAGTGGTATGGGACACTTTGATTCAAAAATCTCTTTTAAATGTTTTTTGAAAATGGATTGATTAATTCAATATCTGGGAATTATTTATTGTGATTGCAAATGAAATATTGTTATTGATATGTTTATATTTTCCATATTTTATGTGTAATAATGGTACTTGGACATTATGATGGGTGGTGCCGTGAATACCAGGACGGGTGGTTACGTTATAACCTCTAATGCATTGGGTATGGAAGTCGGCTGTATGGATATTCCATTAAGTATGTATGGAAATTGGCCGTATGGCTATTCCATTAAGTGATATGTGTGGAAGTCGACCGTATGGTTATTCCACTTAAGTATGTTTATGTCCCAAGTTACCTTTATATATGTTATGTGTTCTTTATATGGGTTTTATGGTAATCCTTTGGTTACAAAAAGGCAAGTAATGATACTTTTTTTTCAGTGAGGAGTTTTTACTACTTCATGAAGGTGAAAAGTATTACATTGATAAAGTATTCATGGTTTACTTGTTGTTTTGAAAAACTAACAGTTTTCATTCTTTGTGTATCCCTTACTGAGCTTTTTATGCTCATCCCAAGTTTTTGAAATGTTTTTCACAGGACTTAGCGTGGAATAGGGTCAAGGATGGGATCAAGGGAAAGTCATGCTACCTAAAACATGGAACTATACATGTTTCTTTTTAAGAGTTTTTATTTTATGGAAATTTAGTAGAAGTGACTACTTTGTAATCTTTTGAGATGTAATAGTTATGTCCTAATTCTCTAAAACTCTAAACCTGAAAAGATCCTCAATGTGAATTACTCATTTAATTCAATATTAAGTAAGGTTTAAGTCTGGGGCCTTATACTCTTGCTCTCATCAATTCATTTTAATAATGTTTAAGTGGCGATGTTAGGTTGCCGAATTTTTAAGGGATTCTTTCACCCTTCTCGTTTTCAAAATCTATTTTCATGTCGAGTCTTTAATGTTCATTTTTATTATGTTGGGGTATGATCTATATATCTATCATACTGATATTTTATGTTGATATGATGAGAGACCCTATTTTATCTCGTCAATTCTTTTTTTTTTTGAAGTTTTAAGTGATGCCGTTAGGCTGCCGAATTTTCATAAGAGAAATTTTATTTTTGTCTTCCTTTAAATTTTTTCATTTCATATGGTATGTCCTTAAAATTTTATTACCATATTCTTATATCCTTTATATTCTTTACCTCTATTATTTTATATATCATTTATGAGTGGGTGACCCATGTCCCCTCTCTTTTCAATGTTTTCTAAATCCCTGCAACATAGCCGTTATGCTGCAGAATTTTCGTCTCAAAATGCCTCTCTCTTTGTCTCAAAATCTTTTATTTTATTAATTGAATACTCAAATCTCTTTCTTCTATAGGGTTATTCACATATACATCAAAATGTTCTATTTTAATTTTGGTACTTACATACATGAAACCCTCTTTCCTTTTTCTGTGGGTTTAAAGTGACATAAAGATCATGTCTTTAAAGCGGTTTTTAAAATTTGATGACTGTGAAATGAAACCCATTTATTTTATGATATATGGGTTATTTATGAAATGTTTGATGATTATATATGTGGCTCACATGGGTGATAAAGACAAATTTAAGGGTGCACCCTGATAGCACTCTAATGCATTGGGTAAAGACTTAATCTCTAGAGATGACCATTTTTAACGACACCTTGGTGAATAACCTTGGTAATTTTTAATGACACCTTGGGGATGGACCTTGGTGAAATGGAAATGATTTTCTATGTTAAATTTTTTAGCCACATCTTCAAGTTATGAAACACATTATTTTTATTATGATATGCCTCATGATCTCTTTCTCATGCCTTAAAATTATTTTTCATGACTTTTGATGTGTCTCAAGTTCTCATGTAAAATGTTTCCCTTGTTTCCCTTACTGGGCCTTCTGCTCACCCTTTCCTTTGATGTATGCTCTTAGGTTATGAGATGTTGTAATGAAATTAGGATGAACAAATGAAGAAGCCTTTCAAGTGTTTAAGAATAATTTTTTTTATCTCATGTAATAAGTTCCTGGTTTCCAAGACACTAAACCTTAAAGATCCTCGGTTTTCTATAATGTAATGAAAGTTTATGTGATAAAAAGGTGGGATGCTATAGTTGGTATCAAAGGATGGTTTAGTTATTTGTGGAAATTAGGATATGAAAACTTTAGGAAGAACCCTATATAAAATTTTAAATATAGGAAATCTTCCTGGTATTTTGGTGAGTATTGAGTAAGGGGTTGCCAAGAAAATACATCCCTGTCTGGATACGAGTAGGTAGAGGTGGCTCTGGCATAGATGTACATAGGGGTAAAACCCAAAAACATCACTTTGAGCTATACTCGAATGGGAACTGGTACACGACAATGGGCCTTGCTACACTCTTGGTTACAACACTCCCATGGGATATGATTTGGTTAAGCTTAGAATGAACCATTATTAAAGGAACAAAGATAAAATAAAATAAAGATTCACATAAGAATAAATGATCATGGATAACCTAGATTGGAACCTAGGGGATCACAAGTTAGGGTATACTTTCCGTCTACAAGTTTATCCTTCTATGCTTAAAGTTTCCTTTTAATGATTATTGGATAAGTATTTAAGCCCCTAATTATACTTTCTTTTCTTAGTTAATGGCGGGAAATTGAAGAACATGTCCCAACAACCAATGTGATAGGAAATGTGATGATTGCCCTATTAATGTGACAGAGATGACGAGAGATCAAGTTGAACATATTGTTATTATACCAAACCAGCTATCAAAAATCACAATTTATAGTTGGTACATAGTTGAATGCCCAAATTCATCAAGGAAGAAGAAGACAAAGTCTCAAGGATGTTCATCTGATAAAGTTTATAAGGTAAAGAAGATCCAATTTCCTTTTTGAAAAAAGTGTGGGAAGAGGCACCAAGGAGAATGTCACAAAGGAACCGGGAGATGTTTTAAGTGTGGGAAGATAGGGCATAAAGTATCCAATTACTTTAAAAAAGTGGATAATGTGATGAATAGAGATAAGGTTCGATCTAGTGTACCTTATACTTTTCAATATCATAAATGTGGAGAATTTGGAAATTACCCAATGAAATGCTCTCTTGGAAGGGATGAGAAGCAAGATGAGCATCAACAATCTTTAAGGACAAGGGAACAATGCAACTCCTATGCTGAGATGGATCATGATGACTGAAGTACATGTAACTTCTTTGAAATTATTGTCTATGTCATGTTGTATTTTAGTTCGTGCTCTATGAGCATATCTTTTATGTTTTCTAAGATCATCAAGTCACTACCTAAGATGATTTTATATCATTAAGGAAAATATCTATTGTTATGTACCACATGTTGATGTAGTGAAGTTGTTCTTCTTAAAAAAAAGTTGATTAGGGGATTAAAATATGATTATTATTTTGGAATGCGTTCACTATTTTGGGAACCCTATATTATCGAGGTAAATAGATTACTACGGTATTTTCTTTGAGGAGTAAAGGTTGACTTATATTTTAAAGAATCGATGAATTTAAGGAAAACTTATGGTAATTTAGGTTACTTATGGAAATGATTAACCTATCTTGGGGGAAATGTGATTAGGTTAGTTACTTTTGTTATAAGATGATAAGAGTGGTTGATGTTGTTTGGAGATGAATGATAAAGTCTATCTTGGAAGACTATGTTATGAGATCGTTCTTATAATTGGGTTTCAATCTTAGTTTGGTTTATTTTGAGGAATTTTATGGACAGATATTTATGGAATGGTCTATGATGAAATTTGGGTAGTACCATGGAATTTTGAAGATTTAAATAAGTTTCCCTTCCTATGGGATTATTTCTTTTTGAAGAGTTGTTTTATCTTACCCCTTGTGTTTTTGGGATAATGTTTAAATATAGAAGAAATAGATAGTTAATCTTTTGTGGATTATGTGATTCTTTAGAAGTTGATTCTTGTGCTTTGATGAGACCAAGTAGTTTTTGAATGCTCATCATTTGGAGAAAAGATTAGTTTTGGTAGAAACTTGTTAAAGGATGAAACTCTACTTGAAGGTAGGTATATTTCCTTATGTTTTTATTCTATGTAGTAAATTAATTCCTCAAAATTATGAAAAGTAATGTAAAACAAAAATTTTGTTGGTTTACGTTTCCTACTGGATAATCAAAGACTGTTTACATACATCATAAGTTTGTGATTTTCTTTTGGTTAACTTTCTCCTAATCATGTTTTCTATCACTCTCCCTCAGAACTTGAACCTTTGTTTTATCTTCCAGGTCCACGTTTTCCTACATGGAATCCTAGTGTGGGTTAACTCTAGTGACCTTTGTACTTCTCTTTATTTCTTTTAAATTAATAGTTTTACTGACTCCTTTTCCGATGTGGAACTTTCAATGAAATTTCCAAACCCAATTTTAAAAATTGTGAGGACGCAATTTCTTAAGGGGGAAGAATGTAACAACCTGAAATTTTGAATAAATCTTGTTTCCTAATTTTGTGTGTTATTTTATTTCATACTAAACAAAACTGTTTCATTTGATAACATGAGTATAATTAAAATGAGACTGTTGGGTTTCGACTGTTATATGACCATTGGTCAATATGACCGCTGGAAACTAAATGTTTCGATTATTGTCTCTAAATACAAGTGATCTTGGTTAATTAATATAGAAACAAGATTCGATGGCCTCATCCAGTAGTCTCGGGCCAATAGAAGCCCGTCTAATGGAACTTGGGAAGGAGGTAGCACCATTGCGCTTTGCTCTGGACCAAACCCAAGCCGAACTTCATCGTGTGAAGCAAGAACAGAATCGCCTTCGCGAGAAGTTCAAACTGATAGAAATTACTACTCGTGCAATGTTGGCCAAGCCGCCCCAAGATTCTATCACCCTAGCACACCTTACTCTTAGGTCCTATGCTGGTGTTATAAGGGGCTATGTAACAAGACTGTGATAGCCTTGTGTAATCCTTTGATTTAAATAAAAATTGTGATTTCTTCTTATGATGAAGTTTGTGAATTTTCAAATGTCCGGATAAATATAGTATGCATATTTTTTATGAATTCTAGAAAAAGGATATTTGAAAATATTTATGTAAACCTAAGATAATTAATTATGTGTAATGATTTTCAGAAAATGTTCTTCTACAATTATGTTCAGTATAAAATTTAGAGTCTAATAAGATCAACATAATTTTTGATGAATAGTAAATTATGAATAGTGATTTTATTCTTAGGATTAGTAATGTGACCAAATGGATTAGTAATCTCACTTAAATAAAGTATTAATATAATCTAGGCACCTTGATTAAGTAATGTTATTCAATAAAATAGGTAAATAACTATTTCAGAAATTATTAGTCAAGTATTAGTTTTTTCGGGTGAATAGTGTTTTTTAATTAAAAATTAAATTTAAAATATTTAGAAAATTATTTTTATAAAATGTATTTTATTGTTGAACTCAGAGCATTGATATTATGTTAAGGTAATTTTTGGGGATTTTTCTGAAAAAATGAATTTTTTGGTGAATACTGTATTTATTTAAAAATTAAATTAAAAATATTTAGAAAATTATTTTTATAAAATGGATTTAATTTTTGAAATCAGAGCATCGATATTTGGTCAAGGTAAAATTTTGTGATTTTTCTGAGAAAGTTGAATTTTCGATGAATAGTGAAAATACAGTTTTTAAGTTACGGGTGTTTAATGACATCATTAAATGATGTATTAAGTATTTAATTAATATGGTCGACTTATGAATAGTAATATGAGGTATGAGGTGTCCCAAGTGGCCAATACCATGGGCAAATACCATGGGCAAGCCCATGGTTTTGCCAATACCACCAATGAGGTGTCCCTTGGCCATTAATGCCTTGTCCCCTCACTTTCCCTATAAATACCCACCCTTTCCTCCTTTAGTTTTCACTCCCAACTCTCCACCAACGAAGCTCTGGTCTCATTACCTCCCAAGGAGTCCTCCCAAGGTTCCCCCAATCCTTCAAGGTCCCGACCTTAGAGTTTTAAGAGATACGTTTTAAGGTAAGGGATTCTACCCCTCTCTTTCTTTCCAAGTACTCTCTTTGATGTCATTTCTTTTAAACCCCAATTTCTTATGTTGAGGATGTTCTTTTATATTAATCCTACTTCCCTTTTAATTTTCATTTGATTAGATACCCCCTCTTTCTCTCATCAATTCATTTTAATAATGTTTAAGTGGCGCCGTTAGGCTGCCGAATTTTTAAGGGATTCTTTCACCCTTCTCGTTTTCAAGATCTATTTTCATGTCAAGTCTTTCATGTTCCTTTTTATTATGTTGGGGTATGATATCTATATATATCATACTGATATTTTATGTTCATATGATGAGAGACCCTATTTGATCTCGCCAATTCTTTTTCTTTTTTTTTGAAGTTTTAAGTGACGTCGTTAGGCTGCCGAATTTTCATAAGGGAAATCTTATTTTTGTCTTCCTTTCAAGTTTTCCATTTAATATGGTATTTCCTTAAAATTTTATTACCATGTTCTTATATTCTTTCTATTCTTTCCCTCTACTATTTTATAGATCATTTATGAGTGGGTGACCCATGTCCCCTCTCTTTTCAATGTTTTCTAAAGTCCTGCAACATAGCCGTTATGCTGCAGAATTTTCATCTCGAAATGCCTCTCTCTTTATCTCAAAATATTTTATTTTAATAAGTGAATACTAAAAGATCTTTCTTCTATATGGTTATTCACATATATATCAAAATGTTCTATTTTAATTCTTGGACTTACATACATGAAACCCGCTTTCCTTTTTCCGTGGGTTTAAAGTGACATAAAGATCACGTCTTTAAAGAAGTTTCTAAAATGTGATGACTATGAAATGAAACCCATTTATTTTATGATATATGGGTTATTTATTAAATTTTTGATGATGATATATGTGGATAACATGATGATAAAGACAAATTTAAGGGTGTGCCCTGATAGCGCTCCAATGCATTGGGTAAAGACTTAATCTCTAGAGATGACCATTTTTAACGACGCATTTGTGAATAACCTTGGTAATTTTTAATGACACCTTGGGGATGGAACTTGGTGAAACGGAAATGATTGTCTATGTTAAATGTTGTAGCCACATCTTCAAGTTATGAAACACGTTATTTTTGTTATGATATGTCTCATGATCTCTTTCTCATTCCTTAAAGTTATCTTTCATGACTTTTGATGTGTCTCAAGTTCTCATGTAAAATGTTTCCCATGTTTCTCTTACTGGGCCTTCTGCTCACCCTTTGCTTTGATGTATACTCCCAGGTTATGAGATGCTGTAATGAACTTAGGATGAACAAATGAATAATCCTTTCAATTGTTTAAGAAGAATATTTTTTTGTCTCATGTAATAAATTCCTGGTTTCTAAGACACTAAACCTTATAGATCCTCGGTTTTGTATAATGTAATGAAAGTTTATGTGATAAAAATTCAGTATGATATAACTAAATTATGATTAAAACTATTTATGGGATAAGTTTAAGATCAATTATATCATGGGCCAAACCATGTATGCCGAGCCACCCCATGAAAATCTCACCATCGTGTACCACACCCTTAGGGGATTTTCTAGTATAACAAAGGGATATGTATCAATAGCCTAATAATATTAATATTTATATTTTATTTTCAATATAATAATGGTTATATTTACTTCTTATTGATGTTACATTATAAATGATTTTGATTTTGATATGATAAAACACAAATTGTATTTTTGGGTAATATAAAATTTAAAAGAAAACATTCTTTTTGATAAATTAATGTAGTTTTAAAATAAATTATGTATTAATATTATCATTAAATAATTTTTATTAAATATAAATGATAATATAATTTTTCTGAAGTTAAATGTGATTTTTATAAGGGTTTGAAAATTGTTATTGTAAAAAAATCAGTATTTCTCAATAAATGTCAATTCATGTTTTAAAAGTGAAAATTAAAATATTTAGAAAATTATTTTTATAAATAAAATATTATTTTTGGAATCAGAATTTTGAAATTTTCTAAAAGTGAATTTTTCATATTATTCTGAGAAAGTCTAATTTTTGTATTAAAATTTAATACTGTATAAATATATGTTGTGTATTATGACATCATAATGACCCAAAAGAGATGTAATAAATTCTATAAAATATATCCAAGGCCAAATTTATGTTTCACCTTTAATATAATGTGATTTTTAGGTTATTTAATTAATTTTATAAAACACTTTATGAATCCTCCAAAACCTATATAATATTTAAGGTTTTAAAATCATTTCTTTATGAACATGACTCACTTCTACATCACCAGGGGTAATATTTTAATGTTTTAATACCTTGTAAATGTAAAATAATGAAAATAATTCCTCTTTGGGAGAATCCATGGTAAAAAAATATGGTAAGGTTTTTGTTTTTAATTACTTTATTGTATAGAGTCTGAAACCTATGTTTGGGAAATAATAAAGAACTCCCATCTTTTTTCCTATATAAACACACCCAATATCTCATTCATCTCTACTAAAAAGCTTTTAAGCACATCCTTACTCTATCCTCCCCACTCTATAGTCCTCTAATGGTTCCCCCAATCACTTAATAATCTCCTCCCAAGCTTTTGGAATCACCCTCTCAAGGTAAGTGGCCTCTCTCTCTTCTTTTCAATTCAAACACTTTCTTTGTATTTATCCATTTGAATATCAATTGGTTATATTTTCATGTATTTATAAATATCAAAATATTGTACAATTTTTTTCCTAATAATGATATATCATTTATCCCATCACATTATATCATTTACCTAAGCTCTTACTATGCTGAAATTTAGTAAGGGACCTCTCTCTCTTCTTTTCAATTCAAGAACCTTCTTTATATTTAGCCTTTTGAATCTCAATTGATTATGTTTTCAGGAATTTATAAATATACCTATAAAAAATTATTTCTTAATAATGATATATCATTTATACCCTCTCATTATATCATTTACTTAAGTCCTTACTATACCAAAATTTAGTAAGGGATCCATTCTTTCTCTTCTTTATTCAAGCATCGTCTTCATTGTGTGCCTTTTATTTCCAATTCATAATGTTGGGATATGTTTTTACACATCCCTATTACTATCCATTTTATTTAAAAATGAAAATATATCTATTTTTATATCATTAAACAATTTTATTGATCTTTAAGTATCGTCGTTCTGCTGCCAAAATTTCACTACAATTTTCCCATGCTAAACCTTTGCATTGTGAATACCATCACTATTTCCACTCAAGGGTATTCTCCAAGACATACCTATAATATGATTATTAGATACTTACATGTATATATTCCAAAAAAATGTATTGGAATTAAATTTTATGAAATAATATTTTATATTTAATAATCTATATGGAACACTAATACATGTACTTGATAAGAAAGCAACGGGTTCACCCGAAATTATATAGTGTTCCAATGCATTGGGTAATGTTTTAGTCTCATAAAAAATCATGAAAGGGATTAGGGAGTTAACCTAATCTATCATGGGACTTTTTACACCATGTTATGTTGTTTGGGAAGTTATCCTTGACCTATGTTTATGAAGTCATTTTTAAAAATTTTGACACTTTCCCATGTTTCCTTTATGTTATCATGTTATATCATGCCTCTTTTATCATGTTTATGATTCTCATACCTTTTTATATACCATTTAAATTACCATTATCTAACATGTAATACTTTCATCATGTAATTCCATAATTATTCACCTATAGGGCTTTATATATCATCGCTTTCTTATATATGTCCCTAGGTTATCCAATGCAGTTTTTAGAATGATGGAATATTAAGTGCATGTTAAGGAAGTTTTCAATAATAATAATGTACCACCTATTTTAAAGTTTTAATTTAATGTACCTAATTACCCAAAGACACTAGACTTCTCAATCTTATGGGTTGTAATATGTGTGTTCTTATGTAATAAATCATGAATTAATATGTAATAAAGAAAAGGGTTGTCATAGTTGGTATCAAATGGAGGTTTAGTTATTTTGGGGATTAGGATTAGAAAAGTCTAGTGAAAGACTTAGGGATAATACTAAAGATAAGAATACATCCCTATATTTTGGTAAAGTATAGAGTAATTTGTTTCCAAAAAAAATACATCCCTATCTAGATACTATAAGTGGATGTGGCCCAGGAAGAGATGTTCCTAGGGGTAACACCCAAAAACACCGAATTGGGATAGACTTGATCAAGAACTAGTGCACGACAATGATCCTTGCTGAAAACCTAGTTTGAAACTAGTTGGGAATTTTTTTTTGTTAAATTCATAATCTCATTACGAACCATTATTAAGGAAATAAAAAATCACATAAAATTCTATGTTAATAAATAGATCTTGGATAACATTGATTGAAGCCAATAAATTCACAAGTTAGTGAAATACATGTCATTTATAAATTATCCCTTTAATGTTATTGGATTCCCATTTATGTGTTTAATAGTTTAAAATTTCTTATTCCTATTATTCCCTTTATTCTATCCAAAGGCAAGAAATAGGAGGAACTGAGTAAACAACCAATGGGAGGGGAAATGTGATGACTTCCCAAATGAGTTGTCCAACCTGATGGGAGTAGGAATCATGAAATTTTTTATAATACTCTCTTAGTTTAATTAGGTTTTGAATACAACCCTATATCAGTAGGAACGCCCAACTACCCCTAAGAAAGAATAATATACAATTGAGACCTTTATGCGACAAAGGCCTCCAACTTTGAATGGATCCTTTGATCCCTTAATCATGGAAAAATGGATCAAATCTATTGAACATATTTTATCCATACTTCAATTTCCTGACTAAGAGAAGTTCATAATGGTTATTTATCATATGGAGGGAGAAGCTGGTCAATGGTGGACATTGATCAAGAATATGAAACCTGAGGAAGAGATCGAAGCAATGGGGTTGAAGGAATTTCATGAAATGTTTTTTGAAAAATATTTTCCTCATACTATCCAACTTAAAATGGAATGGTTTTTCCTTACCCTCAAGTAAAAAATGATGAATCCATTGGGTCATATGAGGAAAATTTTACAAGAATTGCATGATATGCCTTTGGCTTTGTTGTTAACCTAGAATGAAAATTTTACCACTTATTTGGTGGGATACAATCAAGCCTACAAAAAACACTGGTGATTTGAAACATTGATAGCTATGAGAAAATTATCTGAAGTTCCCTCAAAGTCAAAATGGAGATCATTTAATCTCAAGGGTATAACAGGGATAAGAAATGGAAATGAGATTTTAATTATGGTGCTACATTAGAGAAATATAACAATGGAAATAAATTTTAACATCCCACTTATCAAAATTGAAAATCGCCCCAAAAATTTCTTGTAGGGGATAATGAAATGTTTTAGGTGTGGGAATGAAGAGAACCTAGCTAGAAATTTCTAACTAGAGAAACCCACTAATTTAATGGAAGAGACAAATGATCCAGTCAACCCTCAGCCATCTTCCCAATGTTTCAACTACAAGGAACAAGGGAACTTTTCAAACCAATACACTAAATCAAGTTTGTTAAAAGAAAATTTCCACCAACAACTTACAAGGAAGAAATGGGAATCATATTCCATTAAAACTACTGAGGTGGATCCTAAAAATGAAGTGTTGATAGGTAAGATTGTTATTAATTATATAAGGTCTTGGATCTATGTGGATCTACCCTTTACATGTTTTAAAAGACCGAAGTTATCATATGAGGCTCAAAGGAAGTTTGGATGGATTAGGCTACTAAAGGATGAAAATAGGAAGAATTATACGTGTAAGTTACTTTCATGATGTGTGAGTTTTTAGGGTAAAATAATAAAAAGGTAACACATTTTTTAGTATAAATAGGACCCTGGGGATTAAATTACATGAAAGTGGATTACAGATCATGTAAATCCCTAATGTTTTATGTTTTATAACATTTTCAGCCACATGGGTTTGTCAAAACCTATAGCTACAGCACCTGTCTTCCAATTCCAGGTGACTCAGTGACCCCATCTTCGATATTTGGGGGATTCCTTCATCAAGGATAAATCCCTAGCTTCTCTCCTTTGATACTTATTATATATAAGGTAAGTTCTACCTCTATTATTACAGTTTATTCGATCTATTTACTCCCATTCATCTTTTCCATGTGATAGATCTAGATCTCCACATTTCTAAAAGAGTTTTTTTGGTTTTTTTGTGTGGTTATGGCATGACATCCTTAGGTGGATGCAGTTCCTGTGGGAGGGGTGATCAGAGATTCATTATGTGGATTGATATCATGTGAAGAATTTTGGAACCCTTTTGAGGTATGGTATTTTTTGCTTCTCTATTTACTTACAATCAATCCTAGAGAGAGTATGATTTAGCCCCTTAGATTACAATGAAATTAACCTAATAATTACTTGAACCAGATTAAAGAATCAGTATCTATTGCATGGTGATGTTTCTATTTTGTACTATTATAATGAGTTTCCTCCTTATTTTCTAGATAGTGTGGTATCTATTTTTTTCTTTTTATGCTTGGTTTGGAATGTGGAAATTTCTAAATAACATAAATCTATAATTAATTGTTAAAAAATTATTTAAAATATTAATGAGGCCAATGAATCTAATGTGTTTTAGCTTTAATGTTGCAAGCATGTTTAAATGATTTAATCTTACATGTGTTAATGTAATTGAATAAAGATGTGAAGCATGTTGATGCATGTTGATAAAATAATTAAAGGCATGTTAAATTAATTATTTAATTAATTTGTGACATCTTGTGATATCTTTAGGCTTAGGTTTCCCATTGTTGAAACCTGCAAATAATGAATTGGTTAATTCAAGATGAAATAATAATTGGTTGTGTGATAAAAGATAATGCCTTTGTTGGTCTTGATTTGCCTACTTGATTGTAAAATCTGAGTGCATTGTTCTATGGAGTCATGAGAGCTCATTGTGTGAGAAGGTTTGATGACTTGTTTTGAGGGCCTAGTTTCCATGTTGATTTCTTATTTTTATTCTACTAATTGTGACATGAGTCTAGAGGTATTTTGTGGTATATGGGGTGGGGAGGCCCGAATGTGACATGATCTTGGGATGACTGAGCATGGGATGGCTGATCCTAGAGGGTTATTATTGTATATGGGGTGAGGAGGCCTGAATGTGACATGAGCCTAGGTTTTCTGAGCCTAGAGGTATGTTAATGTATATGGGGAAAGTAGTATTAGATGTGACATGATCCTAAGATAGATGATCCTAGAGGTATGTTGTGGTTATGGAGTGGAGAGGCCCAATTTTTGTGATAGTAGTTGATACTTGTGGTGTCAGGATGCATCAAGAATTGCATGTGGGTGTTGGGGAGGACACTAAAGATAACAAAATGGGTCAAAGAATGGATTATCCATTGATATAAAAGTTGGATTCTTGTTTGAATATGTTGTTTAGTCAATGTCCAGGTTGTTTTTTTATGTTCTTTCCTTTCCCCACTGCTTAAGGAAGATGGATGTGCTCGGTTGTATACCTTATTTGATAGCTTAGGATGTTTTCCTAGAGTACCTGGTAATATGGAAAGAAATAATGTTAATAATTAAATAAATGATTAAACCATGGGGTTTGATATTTTTAGGATATAACGTTGAGGTTATAATCTTGAGAAGCTTTGGAATCAGTTTTCTTATTTCTGGAGGTCATGGAACTTTGTTGTAATGATAATGTAATGTAATGTGGGAAATTTTAATGGTTAATTAATGGTTAATTGATTAATCAAAATAAATTGAAACTAATGAAAATGAATAAATTAAGTTAATGTAGCTCTTTAAATTTTTGTGTGCTTATAGGATATATAGTCATAGCAATGACAGTCGGGAGTCTAAGAGATGTTAGATATAGTTGAGTCTGAGACTAGGTTACTCCTATAGTGTGGTTGTGATCTATATTATATCATGTAAATTTTTTGTTTTTATGCTCTATTCCACCCTATTAGTTAGGGTAACTTACACCTTGGGGGTTCTGAACTCTATGGGGTGTTTTCCCCAACCTCCCGATGGAAGGAAGGATGGATGACTACCTCCTTTAACTCTACTCTCTTCTCTTGGTAGTTACTTGTGATGGTATGAACAATAGTTAAATTTCCCCATATATTTGTGTAGTGGGATGTAATGGCTTGTGGTTATTTTCACATACATGTATTTTGGATATATTTTCCTAAGGAATATTATAGGTATAATTTGTATAGGCTATGATGGATTCAGGTTCCTTACTTAGTGTATGGGCTGTGATAGTTGGAGGTATAATACCTTATGTATGATACACATTATGAGGGTTGTGGTTGATCCTAAAAACTATTTGGTTACTTTTGGTTATGTGGATGTGGTAGTTTGATGCACGAAGTGCATTTTGTGGTTCATCACCCAGGTGTTTCTGGGATAGCATTTTTTGGAGAGAGATTCTCATGGAATACAACGCTGGGGTAGAGCGACAAACCAGTGGGGAAGTAGTAGTAGGGTACCCTTGATATTCTTTATTGTATTATATGATCTTATATGTGATACTTGGTGATATTATCCATGATTATTTTGGGAACTTAGTATATCTATTTTGGTGATGAGTTATTTTCACTTGTTGTTCATTGTGCTTTATCATGCTTTCTTTAACATTTGCATGAGATGCTCCAGAGAGGATCCTGTTGACTATACTATTATACTGACCCTACATATATATATAAACTATTTTTCAGTTCAGTTATAATAAGTTGGATATCAACTTGGTTACTATTATCTTGGGGTTTAGTAGGAGTTGTTTGGGCTTTGTGGTCATTATCGTCCTTACTTTTCTTTTGGTACTTGTAGTTTTTCATTATAAATGTAGTAGTTCTTACAAGTCATTGTATATTTGAAATTAGTTTTTCTTTTATATTGGAGTTTGAGTAGGATTTTGTTGGCGTGTGTATTATCCCTCTCTTTCACATGTGTTCTCTTAGAGGGTAATGCCTACCATCTGTGTGTTTACTATACCTTTAGTGAAAGTCACCAACCCGGGGCCTACTGGAGGTAGGAATTGAGGGTCACTATTTGTCTCCTCTCATTTCTAGCCTAGGAGGGGTACAATTTATGGGGAGGGGGTGTTAAAGAGTGGTATTAGAGGTCTATTTGAGGAATATTATGGATTTTGGAGTTAGGTACAGGTGAGGTTGCATGGGTTAGTAGGGAAACAGTATCTTCTAAGTTTAGCAAGAGATTTAAACATGGGAGACCGGCTTAGACATGGGTATTTAAGGCCCCCTATGATCTGATGCATGGAACTTTAAGCTTATAACAGCCACTAAATGAGGTGATACTAGTTGAAGGGTTGAGACCTAGGAAAGGATCATGCATCATTATTCTTTCCATCTACATTTGAATGGGTAGACCATGGGATAGGTTAAAATAAAATGAATAAATGAAAACAATTAATTAATTTTAAGGTCTTCTATATTCTAGGTTTAGGATATCTAACTATTTTTTCTTTTGTAGGCATAGCTCTATGTTAGAGTCCTTGCTAGGTTCACACGGAATATGTTCATTAGGTCAGCACAGAGTATAGGTTGATGATGATGAAACTTGGAGGATGAAACTCTAATAGTTTTAGCATCGAAGTCAGCAGATATATGAGGGATCTATTTATGATATAGTCACAAATGACTGGTTAGAGGAGGTTTAGATAACCTTCAGTTCGATCTGTGCTCAGAAGGAGAACTATGTATCTTTGGCTATGATGATGTTGCGTGGGGAATCAAGGAATTGGTGGTTCTTATTCCTTAGAGATTTAGAGGATTCGGCAGTCTCATGGGAAGAGTTCTGAGACTAGGTCCGAGCCAAGTTTCTTTCTTTGACTGTGAAGGCATCCAATCGCCTGGAGATGCTTACCCTTTGGTAGGGGTGCTCCAGTGTGAGAGAGTTCAGGGTTCATTTCAAGAACCTTTTGTGATATTATTTTGACCTATTTCCAAATAAGAAGGCCAAGGTGAGTCATTTCTAGGAGGCTTTGCATCTAGATATCCAACATCAGGTCACCTAGTTTATGATGAATACATATATTGAGGTGTTGGTGAGAGCATAGGTCATTGAGAGGATGTTATCTATAACTGAATCGTTATGATATGTAAGTCTTTAGGATTAATCACAAATCATATCTATGGTTCGAGGTTTCCATTTGTTAGGATAGAAGAGCTTTCGATCAACCAGGGGTAGGTCTCAGCCCTCGATGTCTCATTTCTAAAGGGGTAGCAGCTATCAAGCCAATTCCAGGGGATCATATGCATGTTTTTCTTATGGTGGATGAGGTCATTAGCGGTGATATTTTCCAACCTTTCTGAGCAGTCAGTGTAATCTAGTTGTTCTACTACAATCTCCTCTGCTGAGGTAGTTCTCGTTGATGTAGCAGCAGCAGGCTTCTATAGTTTGGGATCAATAGAGAGTTGATGGGCTAGGTAGAGGATAGCCTCTGGACACTCCTCATCCCTAAATAGTATAGAATAGCCATGGAGGTGGTCTTCAGCATGGTCAGAGAGTTTTTCAAGCAGATCGTGGTCAACTTCATGCTTTAGAATTGCCAGCACCAGGTGATCCATACATTATTTGAGGTACCCTTTACTTGTTTTATACTAGGGTGCATGCCTTGTTTGATCTAAGAGTGACACACTCTTTCATATCGCCTTCCCTTGTCCATGCTTTGGGACTTGAGTTAGAGATACTTTCAGTGCCATTGGTGTTGACTACGCCAATTGGAGGTCGAGCTAACTTGTTTGATGTATGTAGAGACTGAGCAGGTTCTAGGGAAACACTTCTCTTGAGTAGATTTCATAATTTTATGAATACAACCATATGAAATCATCCTTGGTGTGTATTGGTTGTATTCAGTATAGGATATTGTGGATTGCTTTAGGAGGAAGGTTGTGTTCTTTGATGCTGATAGAGATCCAGTAGTGTTTGTTGGTGAGAGAGGCCCTTGGATGGATCAGAGGCATGTTATGTACTTATCAACCTTGATGGTTGGGTTGATGTTGAGTTATTCGGAAGTTTAGAAGTCAGAGTTTCCTATGTTCATAAAATATTACCCTAATGTATTTCCAAAAGATGTTTTAGTGTTATCCCCACGATGAGATATCGAGTTCAGGATCAAAATACAACCAGGTGTGTCACCTATCTCGATATCTCTATATAGGATGGTGTCTTATGATTTGTGAGAGTTGTGTATATATCTTGATGGTATGCTACGGTGTGGTTTTGTTTAACCAAGTGTGTCACCATCAGGTGCAACAGTTTTCTTCGTAAAGAAGGTTGATGGCAGTTTTCGGTTGTGTATCGATTATCATTTCTTGAACCAAGTGATAGTGAAGAAACACTATCCTCTTATATTTATTGAGGATTTATTTGATCAACTAAAGGGTTAAAGTTGGTTCTTGAAGATCAATTTGTGTTCAGGATTTCATCAAATGTGTTTAAAGGATGACGATATCATGAAGACTACTTTCTATTATCATCATAGGCATTACACTTTTTTTGTGATGTCATTCAATGTGATGAATGCTTCAGTTGTGTTCATGGGGTTAATGAATTTTGTGTTCCATTAGTTCCTGGAAAATTTCATGTTGGTTTTCATCAACAACATCCTAATGTAATCTATGTCTGAGGAGGATCATGCAGGGCATCTACGTGCCATTTTAAGAGTTCTTCTTTATGAAGAGTTGTTTAGGAAGTTTCTAAAGTATGATTTTTGGGCCCAAGAAGTCTATTTCATGGGGAATGTTGTATCTCATAAAGGAGTAGTTGTGGATTATTCAAATATAGAAGTAGTTGTGTATTGGGAATCCCCCAAGACAGTAATAGAGGTGCGAAAAAATTTTGTCCTTACTGGATATTATAGGAGGTTCATAACTAGTTTCTCTCAGGTTGTTAATCCTCTGACACCATTAAACAGAAAGGATCATACATTCTTGTGGACTGATTAGTGTTGGATGGATTTTGAGTATCTAAAGGAGAAGTTGTTCAGTGCTCTAGTTCTTTGTCTTCCAGTATAAGGAGTTCAGTTTGAGGTTTTCTATGATGCTTTGCATCTTGGGTTGGACTGTATTCTGATGTAGTAGAGATCGGTCATTTCTTATGGGTATCATAATTTATGTCCCCATGAATTTAACTATGTCATTCGTGATCTTGAGTTTTAAATGGTGGTGTTTTCTATAAAGTTATAGAAATATTACCTCATCAGCAGGTGCTTTGTGTTCTTCACTGATCATAACATCCTGAGGTATGTTTTCTCCTAATGTGGCTTGAACTTATTCCAGCGTTGATGGATGGAGTTCTTAAAGTATTACAATTTTGAGGTTTTTTATACGCCTAGAAAGGGGAATGTTTTAGCTAATTTGCTAAGAAGGAATTCATGTAGCGATATAGTGTGGAAATCAGGCAATTCCTAGAGAGTGAGGGAAGAACTTTCAACATTACACCTAGATATGGGAGAAGTTGGGAGAAGATGTTTTCTTTTTCTAATTATGTTGTAGTCATTTTTGGTGCATTAGGTGGAGGAATCTTAGTTTTGGGGATCTTCGAGAGGAGTTTTAAAGAGATTGAGTTGTTTTTGGTGAGGCCCATGATGGTTGGTCTGAAGATAAACAACATTGACTGTTGTTTCGAGAAATTATTTCCATTACTTTGGCGATTCATGAAATAGTTCTCATAAAGTTCCATAGTTCACCTTTGTTGGTACAACCTAGAGTGAAAATATGTACTGATCTTTGAGAGATTAGTTTTGGTGGCTTGGTTTGAATCATGAAGTTTTATGTTTTATGTCTTGATGTTTGGTTTGTTAGAAGGTGAAGGCTAAGCATCATGTTCTCAGTGGTTTTCTCTAACCATTAGATATTCCTTAGTGGAAGTGGGAATACACCTCAATGGACTTTGTTAACAGTCTACCTTGATATTAATGAGTCTATGAAGCTATATGGGTGGTAGTGGATCATTTGAATAAATCATCCAACTTTATAGAGATAAAGAATTCAAGCTCAGTGAAGTTTTTGTCGAGGCAGTATTTAGAGGAGGTGGTGAGACTCCATGGGGTCCTGAGGACTATCATTTTTTATCAAGATCCTCATTTTACCTATAGGGTGTGGAGAGGTCTCCGACATGATTTTGGTTCTTAGCTATTCCTTATCACTACTTTTCATCCATAGATGGGCAGTCATATAGAGCAGACCATCCAGACTCTTGAAGTCATGTTGCACTCTCGTGTCCTGGATTTTGGAGGTTTGTGAATAAGGAACCTAACTTTGGTAGATTTCTCTTACAGAATAGTTTTCACTCCACCATCTATAATGATCCATTTGAATCATTGTATGGATGACCTTTCCATTTTCCATTATGTTGGACTGGGGTCAAAGAGTTAGCAATTCTTAGGTCAGAACTGGTACAAAATACAATAGTGATGTTTCAAGTGATTCATGATAGGATGAAAGAAACATATATTTATCAAAAATCCTATTTCAATCATAGGAGGATACCTATGGAGTTTGACATTGGGGACCATGTGTTTCTGAAGGTGGATCCCCATCATGGGCAGTGAAGGTTTGGTTTTGGGAGTAATCTTTCTCCCCAGTTTATTGGTCCTTTCGAGGTGTTAGCTCATGTTGGAGTCATGGCATGTTGGATAGTGATTCCCCCATAGATGACCTGGTTACATCATGTTTTTCACATTTCGTAGCTTCGTCTTTATCTTCATGGAGACTCTCATGTCATCGATTGGGGATAGATTGATTTTTATGATGATGCAGCCTTCAAGGAGAGGCCTGTAGAGATACAGAACCACCAAAAAAAGGTGTTGCATGAGCATGATATCCCCTTGGTTTATGTCTTGTAGAGGCACAGTGGAATGGAGGAGAGTGCTTGGGAATGTGAGTCATAGATACATGATCAATAACCCAAGTTGTTTGATGTTGATATCTTCTCTTGTAATTCTTTTTGTTTTGTGGTTGTGGACCTTTTTTGGTTTGTGAGATGGATTTTTCTTTTTGATTATTATTGTTTACTCTCTTTCCATGGGAGGTGAAGACACGTGAGGTATGTTATAGGCTTTATGTTTTTATCTTTTTGTGGTTGGATGAGTCTACTCTCATGCTATAGGTGTAGAAGACTCAATGAATAGTTCATAAACTCACCATGTTGAGCCCCTTATGCTTGGGTGAGGTGGTTGATATCCTATAGTGACGAGAGCCTTGAGAGGTATCTCACATGGTGGTTGTTCAAATGACCCCCTTTCAGTTTCCTCTTTGGGATGGTTTTAGATTCTCAAGAATGAGAATGTTTTGAGAGGTGTCTAATGTAAGGGCTCAGATCTGCATGGATCAACCCTTTTCATGTTCTCGAATACAAAGGTGCTAAGAGGAGGCTCATGGGATATTTGTATGGGTTAGGTTACTAAAAGCTAGAAACATGAAGAATTACACATCATGTAATAATTAAATGTCATGTAACTCAGGTTCATGATGTGTAATTTTTTAGGGTTAAATAATAAAAAGGTGACGCATTTTTTAGTAGAAACTGGACCTTTAGGATTACACAATGTGAAAGGGGATTACACATAATGAAAATCCCAAATATTGTACATTTTATAACATTTTTAGTCGCTCAGGTTGGTCAAACCCTATGGCTGTAGCACCTCTCTCCCAATTCGAAGAGACTCGGTGACCCCCTCTTTAATGTTTTGGGGATTCCTTCATTGAGGATTGATCCCTTTCTTCCCTCCTTAAATATTTCTTTGATCCAAGGTATGTTCCACCTCCTTTATTACATTTTCTTCCATCGGTTTCCTCCTATTACCCTTTTCCATGTGATGGTGATTGATTTCCATGTTTCTAAATGAGTTTTGTTGGTTGTTTTTGTAATGGTTATGGAATGACATCCTTGGGTGGATTCATTTCTTGCGGGAGGGGTGATCGAGATCCATTTCATGTATCGTTCTTGTGCAAAGAACATTGTAACCATTTTGAGGTAGGGTATTTTTTTCTTCTCTATTTATTTACATGAAATCATAAAGATAGCATAATTTATCCCCTTAGATCATAATGAAATTAACATAATAATTACTTGAACTTGATTAATGAATTGGTATCGATCACATGGTGATGTTGTTTTTTTACTATGATAACGGGTTGCCTCTTGATTTTCTAGATAGTGTGGTATCTATGCTATTATTTTTATGATTGGTTTATCATTTAGAAATTGGTAAAGAACATAAATCTGAAATTAATTGTTAATTAATTGGATAAAATATTAAAGAGGCATGTTTAATGAATCTGGTGTGTTGTAGTTTTAATGTTGTGATCATGTTTAAATGATTCGATCTTCCATGTAATAATGTAATTGAATAAATATGTTAATCATGTTTATAATTATTGATAAAATAATTAAATTCATGTTAAATTAATTATTTAATTAATTTGTGACGGCTTGTTCTAGCTTGTTACTTAGGTTTCCTATAGTTGGAACCTATAAATAATGAATCGGTTAATCTAATATAGAATAAGAATCGTTTGTGTGATAAAAGATAATGCCTTTTTAGGTCTTGAGTTTCCCCCTTGATTGTAAAGGTCAAGTGCCTTGTACTTTTGAGTTGTGAGATCTCATTGTGTGAGAAGGATGAATTCCCTATTTTGAGGGCCATGTTTCCATGTTGCTTTCTTGTTTGTTTCTTGCTGCTTGTGACGTGAGCCTATAGGGATATTGTGGTGTATGGGGTGGGGAGGCCTAGATGAGATGTGATCCTGGTATGGGTGATCTTGAGATGGTTTATCCTAGAGGGATGTTGTGGTATAGGGGGAAAGGAGGCCCGAATGTGACATGAGATTGGGATGGCTAAGTCTGGAGGGATGTTGTGGTATATGGGGCAAGGAGGCCCAGATGTGACATGAGCCTAGGATGGTTGAGCCTAGAGGTCTATTGTGATTATGGGGTGGGGTGGTCCAGTTTTTTTGGTAGCAGTTGATGCTTGTGATGACGGGATGCATTGGGATATGCATGAGGGTGTCGGGAAGGACACTAAAGATAATGGAACGGGTTGAAGCTGGTCTTACCCATTGATATGAAAGTTGGATGATTATTTGAATCTATTTTTTGGCCAATGGCTAGGTTTTTTTATCTTTTTTCATTTCCCCACTACTTTAGGTAGATGGATGTTCTTGGTTGTATACCTTGTTTGGTATATTAGGATGTTTTCCTAGAGTAATTGGTAATATGTAAAGTGATAATGTTGATAAATGGATAAATATTTAACTCATTGGGGTTGGATCTTGCTGGAATGCAATGATAAGGTTATAATTCTAAGAATTCGTGGACTCGGTTTTCTTAAGCCTATAGGGCATGGAACTTTTTGTAATGATAATGTAATGTAATGTGGAAAATGTTAATGGTTAATTAATGGTTAATGGATTAATCAATATAAATTAAAACTGGAGAAAATGAATAAAGATAATGTATATTTTTAAATATTTTTGTGCTTATAGGATATTTGGTCTTACCAATGGTAGTCAGGAGTCCGGGAGACATTAGATATAGTTGAGTCTGATACTAGGTTATTCCCATATTATGGTTTTGAGCTATATTATATCATTCACATTTATTGTTTTTATATGATACTCCACCCTATCAGTTAGGTAAACTCACACCTTGGGGATTCTGAGCCCTAGGGAGGTGTTTTACCCAACATCCTGGTGGGAGGAAAAATGGCTAACTACCCCCTTTGACCCCGCTCTCTTCTCTTAGTAGTTATTTTGTATGGTATGCATGGTGTTTAGTTTTCCCCGTATATGTGTGTAGAGGGATATAATGAATTGTGTTTATTTTCACACACATTTATTCTGAATATAGTTTCTAAAGGAATAATGTAGGTATAATGTGTGTAGGTTGTGATGGCTTGAGGTTCCTTACTCGGTATATGGATTGTGATGGCTTTAGATATAATAAATGATGTACGATACACATTATGCAGGTTTTAGTGGCTCTCGGAAAGTACCTGGTTACTTTTGGTTACATGTACGTGGTGGTGTGATGCACGAGGTGAATGTTGTGGTGCTTCACCCAGGTGTTTCTTTGGTAGACTTTTGGAGAGAGATGCTCAGGATGTGTGATGTTGGGGAAAAGTGGAAAACTAGTGGGGAAGTATTAGTGGGTTACCCTTGATATTCTTTATTATATTATATTATTATTTATGTGATACTTGGTTAGAGTATTCATGGTTATGTCGGGAACTTAGTATACCTATTTAAGTGATGAGTTGGTTTAACTTGTCATTCATTGTGCTTTAGAATTCTTTCTTTACATTTTGCATGAGAGGATTTGGAAAGGATCCTACTGAGTATACTGTTGTACTCAACCTACATGTATATAAATTGTTTTTTAAGTCTGTTGGTAAAGGTTGTAGATAAGTATGGTTACTAATAGATTGGGGTTTATCAGGATCATTTTGGGATTTATGGTCACTATCTTCTTTTTCTTTTGGTACTTACAGTTTTTCCTTGCAGTTGTAGCAGTTCATTCATGTCATTACATCTTTAAACTTAGGTTTTCTTTTATATTGGAGTCTAAGAAAGAGATTTTTATGTCTGTCTTATCTCTTTCTTTCTCATGTGTTCTCTTAGAGGGAAATGCCTCCTATCTGTGTGTTTACTATACCCTCAGTGCTAGTCGCCAACCCGGGGCCTACCGGAGGTGGGACATGAGGGTCATTATCACTCATCCCATTTTTGGACTAGGAGGGGTAAAAATTTTGGGAATGGGGTCATGACACATTCATTGATGGTGAAGGTATTTTTTTTATTCTGGTTCTACACATTTCCTTTATATCATGAAAGTTTATTAGAACTATTCAAACACCAAAACAAATCATGGAAGTAGAGTTGTCGATGAAAATGATAAATGGGTAAATTATTTTTTGGTCAGAGTAGGACACTCAAGAGGGGGGTGAATTGAGTTCCTATAAAAATTTCTGTTAAATATTTTATTTAAAAATTTCCCCCAATTTAAAATAAAACAGGCCAGTTAACCGAGGTATTAAAATTATAATAGGTTGAATGTTCAAATAGTTTCTTATATGATTGATTAATTCTCAGTTAGAACAATATGATATATTGATACAACTTTTGAAACTACTCTAATAAGGAAAAAATGGTATAACTAATATTCAAGACTAACTATCAAAGTAAAATTTAGTTTTTTGAAAAAAAATGAATTAAAATAGAGAAAGACTAAATTGAAAACATAGCAGATATAAAATAAGAGGTTCAATATCAAGTAGATGCTTAGTCCTCTCCACTTAGTGATCACCTTCAACCAAGAAATCTATATAAATAAGGATTTTTATCCACACCCTGGATTGGGGTTAACACAATAGTACACACACTATCCAGGTCCAATGACCTCTACCACAATTCTACGTGGGAACAAAAATTACAATCAGTTCACACATGACCTCTTCCACTATTCTTTGTGGGAAAAACAAGTGTAAGAAGGTAGTTGTTTGAGGATATCTAGTATCCTCCAGTTTAGTGAAGGAGAAAGTGTGTGTTTTTAGTACAGACACACACACTACTCGAAATTTTAGTTAAATAGTACACAACAGAGTAGAATATATTAAGAAGGGATTAGAGATGCTCTTAGTGTTATTCAATTCATCTCTAGACTCTTTAATGTATCAAAGTTGAATTTTGAGCCCTCTTCTATAAATAGAAACTAAAAATAGAGTGTCGTGGAGAACTATGTTATATCTTCTAGGAGGGTGAGAGGTTTTTCTCCTTCAGTTTAGATGGATGCTACTAAGATGATTGAAATTTGATGATCAACAGTTCTCTGGTTCATAGCAAGTAGAAATGAAGAATTCCTCATGAGTTCTTCTTTTTAGTTTGGTGCTTGTGGGAGGTCTCCTAGTATTTTCTTCTATATATGTTTCTACATGAGTCTTCCCATGTGTTTTTTTCTTTCGTGTTATCTTATTTGTATATATATTATTTTATCCTAATAATGTGTATATTTGAGGTAGACACAGTACCTCATATTTCTTACATCCTCATTTAAGATGTCTACAAAAAGGCACTAAATTAATAAGCTGCATTAAAAAACTCAAAATATGAATGTTAGAAATAATTTTTAATTGAATAAATTTCAAAAAGTCTATCGGTGAGTCTTAGGTTAGTATCTCCTTCTGTCAGTGACTCATTCTATTAGTGTTTCATTTTGTCGGTCTTTATATGCATCGGTGACTCATTGCATTAGTGACTCATTTTAACTGTTGGTGAGTCCTTACATCGGTAAAACCATGCATCGGTAGGTCATTTGAACTGACTATAGTTCATCTTTGTTGGTAGGTCATTCTCATCGGTAGGTTATCTGCATCGGTAGGTCATATGCATCAGTAGGTCATCTGCATCAGTAGGTTATCTACATCGATAGGTCATCTTCATCGGTAGGTCATTTGCATCGGTAGTTCATCTTCATTGTTAGGTTATCTTCATCAATAGGTCATCTATCGGTGACTCAGTTGAACTATCGGTATCTCATCTCTTCTGTCGGTGTTAGTCTATTGCACTTAGAAAATATTTTTGTTTGGACTGTCTTACAATATAAATATTAACAGAATGTACCAAATTTATGTGATATCATAGATAAACATAATTGAACATATTGAAACTTAAATAATTACTATTGAAATGTTTATACATGATTAATATTAGTTGACATGATTTGTGATTATTAAAACTATTAATACTAGAGAGGATGACCAACAGTATCCTATGGGACAACAATCTCCTTTTTGATGATTACAAATCATGGAATTATTCAGTATAATCATTTTATGTGGAATTAAATCATTCTACTTATCATCTCCCATTATGGATGAATGTTTATAATATCAAGATAAGTTTCGGTGGTAAAATAAAGAGTAATGGTGTCAAAGATAAAATAACATATATAATATTGATATCAAAGGTAAAGTAAATAATGATAATGCCAAACTATTTCTCCCCTTTTTTGGATTATCAAAAAGAAAATAGGTAGAAACGAAATAAAAAGTATCATAAAGTAATAGATAAAATAGAAATAGAGGAAAGAAAATAACACAAAATTACATTAACCAATAAAGTACAATGTGTTACAAGTCTTCAAATAAAAATAAAAAAAGTCAATAAAACAACCCTATCATATAATGATCTACACTATAGCTGAGGATTAAGAGGTTCCTTCCCTTTCTTAGAGGGATCAATAGAGAGTCCAGTAGGTTGTGGTTGAGAAGATGGAGGGTCTGAATAAATTTTCAGAGGTGGTAGGATCACTCCTTCTAGAATATTAGGTATAAGGCTGGGTTTGTGTTGGTACAACACAGAAGGTTGAATCTGTTCTTGGATCACTGGACAAATCTGAGTCAAATCCTAAGCAACTGACATTCAAGGTGGAGGAACTGATCTAGGAGGTCCAATAGGGACAGCAATAGGAACTAAAATTGCTTCATTTTGTATATGAAGTTATGGATATAATATCTTGATGAAATTATCAATAATCTCACCACCATACTTCATTTCTTTCTCAAAGTCATACTTATTATCCATGAATTTTTCCAAAAGATGAGTGAAGTCTTTCAACTTCTGTACTTGATCTTTAAAATCACTGGTTACTGGAGGCAAAGATAGGTTCTCTATCAAATACTTAAATAGACTGGTCAACTGATGCTTGGTAATGATCTTTTTGAATTAGTAATCCACTTATTCTGTGATCTTATCATTTTCAGTTTCAACACTCTTGGAATAGAGTCTGACTATATCATGAACGTGATCACTATTCTTCTCAATATTTTCAAGGTTTCCCAAACTAGAGACATCAAATAGAGCTTAAATCTCCTCTTTTATAATGGTTCTAACTACCTCAATGTCCAGATTCTGAGAAGTCTAACCAGATGTAGAAGGAATATCAAAAGGATCTGAGGTATGAGTCTTCAAATTTTTAAGAATAGTCTCAACATGAACTTTGAACTCTGAGGTTTAAGTATTTATTGCAGAAGAAATCCTAGACATTTATTTTCTCAATTTGGCAGTACTTGCAGCAATTGTCTCAACAGTTGTAATTAGGTTGGGTTGAATCTCCTCTATCACTTTCTTTGTAATATTAGTTGCATCATCCTCACTAATACCTACTATCTGACTTGGAATATAAACTGCTTGCCCATACTACCTCATTTCTATTATTGAAGATCTGAAAGAGTGTAATTCATCCCTCAGCTCAGTGTTTTCTCTTCTAGTTGTTTGAATCTCGTGAACCATCTATGATTGAACATATATTCATACAGTTTAATATACTTCTTCTTTAAACCTTTCAAAATCTTCTTTAGTGACAGAGTCACTAGGATGGGTATCATCAACTGATTCCCTTGCAATAGATACAAAAAATTCATCATCTGAATCTTTATAATCTAATCCCAGTGCTACATACTCATGATTCATTTCTCATTCAACCATTATATCATCATCCATAGGAGTGAGAGTATTGAGTCTTACTCTTCCAAGTTGATTCTATTCACAATCTTTTTCTTCTATTTCTTGAGGTTCCCTCTCAATCTAATCTCTCCTCAATGGTTGCTCATCTTGAGCATGAGGTATTCTTATTTCATAAACTAAATAAGGTACAGGAATTTCTTGATCTTCCAATTCAACAACAACTTTAGCATTTTCTCTTACTTCAACAACTTCAATATTTTCTTCCAACTAATCATGATCTATAGCTTCAACCATTACAACATCTTCACCTTGATCATAACTATGATGGACATCATCACTTTCACTGCTTTCGTCATCATCATGTCCAGATACATGTCCTTCATTTCCATTTTTATCATAATCTTCTTCACCTTCTTCCTCTTCACTAACACTGCCACTTTCATCATCTTTGGTTTCTTCTGCTTCTTCAGAGACAGAGGATCTACTTACATATTCAACACTTCCTAAGACTTCTGTCTCCTCATCTCCATTTTCAAAAAGTGTTGGATCATCAGAGTGTAAGTAAAGTGGAGGACTAGGAGGTCCAATGGAAAAACATTTGTGAGGTTCAGTGTTGTTTGGATCACTCCTATCATCGATAGGTGATCCATGGTCTCTAACTAGAGTGGCGGGATTTACTTCTTCTTCTGAAGAGTAAATAACTTCCTGATTTGGTCCATGACTAGGATCATCCATATACTTAGGCCTAGTTGGATAGTCTACCAGATTAAACTTATCATAAATCTTATATTCATATCCAACCCATTCTCTCTTCCATGGGTTCCAGTTGATTTTCATCCTCTTACAAATATATTTACTGAGGCGGATCCCACTTCACTTAGAAACAACTTCTTCTCCTTCATTTACACAACCTTTATCATTTGGAATAGTTGATATCATCCTTGGATAGAACAAGTAATTAGTTTTTCATGAACGTTTTATCATTTCATTCATGTGAACAATAAGGTATCTACACAAATTTACCTTAATCACTTTTCTAGCAGATAAAACATGTAGACATGTTGATTCTTCATAGAAATAAACTCCCCTTTCCTGGGATAGATCTGATGCTGAATAAACTTAAAAAAGATTCTACATTATCCACTTAACTCTATAGAAATGGGTCTCCTATGATCATCATTATTATTAAGCTCCTTCAGAGCTGCCTCAAAATAGAATATATCACTCTCAGGTGGAGAGTTACCATGATAATCATCAAATAAACCTTCATGAGGGACTTTAAGACATTCATCCCACTATCTTGAAGAGAAATAGATTCTCTTGCCTCTTACTATGGACTTGATCTAGGAAACATCACTTACTTCCAGTAGGAACTCCATATTCATGTAAAATTCATGAATTAGCTTCAGGTAAAAAGGTATTTCATTATCTGAGAACCACTCGAGCCATCTTTGATCTTATAGTACCTTGAGCAGTAAAGACTTTCTTTCCAACATCCATTCTACAAGAACTTCTTTTTCTGGAGTTACAACATGGTTATCTAGAGCAAGATTTATAGGTCCAGATGATTTTTTCAATACACCCTTCTGTTTCCTAGATGCACAAGACTCACCACCATCAAGAGCTTGCTTCACACATGTCATTACAACAGTTCAGTTAGAAGGTCAGAAGGTGAAAGGTTAGGGGTAGAGAGAGAAACAGCCGAGAGAGTGTAGGGGTAAAGGAGTAGGGTGGATCAATTCAAATTTATATCATTTAGGGATTTTGAAATCACAAAATCATGAAATTGAGAATCAGGTTCAACAAAATCAATGAAATAGTTTCATTTTGGTAAAAACATAAAATGTATAAAAATAGTGAGTCATCAGTGTCGGAAGGACAGATTTTGAGAAACACTAACAGTGTCATCTTGACAAGGCATCAGTGTTGGAATGACAGGGTATCAAAATAAAAATTTATCAGTGTCAGCATGACAATTGTGTCGGCATGACATAGCATCGGTGTCAGCATGACAACTGTGTCAGCATAATCTAGTTATCAATGTCAGAATGACATTGTTAGTTTTATACTGTCAGTGTCGGTATGACAACTTCGCCTAAAATGGTCAAAGTAATATCAACACAAGGTCCTATAGATTGATCATTCCTAACTCATGTCTGATGTAGTTCATTTTTTCAGTGTTTAATGTCTTAGTGAAAATGTCAGCAAGATGATGTTCAGTTTCAATGAACTCTAAAGTTATATTACCTTTTTTATAATGGTCTCTCAAAAAGTGATTTCTTACATCAATGTATTTTATCATAGAATGTGAAACAGAATTCTTAAAAATATTAATATCACTTGTGTTATCACAATTTATAGAAACATGTCTGAATGGATATCCATAATCTAGTAATGTGTGTATCATCCACAAAATTTGTGAACAACAACTACCAGAAGCTATATATTCATCTTTGGTAGTAGATAATGCAACAAAATTTTGTTTCTTACTACACCATGAAACTAGAGACTTGACCAAAAAGTTCCATGTGCTAGAGGAGATTTTTCTATCTAACTTACAGCCACCAAGATCAGCATCTAAATAACTCACTAAATCAAAAGGTTTTCCTCTAGGATAGAATAATCCTAGTTTGGGAGTATGTTTGAGGTATTTAAAAATACTGTTAATAGTAATAAGATGATATTCTTTTGGGTTTTCTTGAAAACATGCACACATGCATACACTAAACATAATATATGGCCTACTAGTAGTTAAGTAGAGTAAAATTCCAATCATTATTCTATAAGTGGTTTGATCAATAGATTTACCATCTTCATCAAGGTCTAACTTACAAGTGGTACTCATCGAAGTGTCACTACTCTTAGTTCTTTTAAATCCCAATATTTTTAAAAGATCCTTAGTATATTTACTTTCATTCAAAAAAATACCTTATTTATTTTGAAATATTTGAAATCCAAGAAAGAATTTGAGTTCACCCACTAAACTCATTTCAAATTCACTTTGCATCATCTTTGAAAAATCAACACATAAATAATTTTTAGAAGATCCAAAAATAATATCATCTAAATAAATTTGTACTACTAAAACATCTTTGGAAATTCTTTTTATAAAGAGAGTAGGATCAGCTATACCTTTTGTAAAACCTTTATAAATAAGAAAAGTGTTGAGCCTATCATACCAATATCTTAGAAAATGAGGGTTTTTAAAACTAGAAGGTTATTGAAAAAAAATATACTCAACTATATACCAATTTAGGAATGCACTCTTGACATCCATTTGATAAAGTTTGAAATCTAGATGTGATGCATAGGCAATAAGGATTCTAACAGCCTCAAGTATAGCTACTGGTGAAAAGGTTTCCTCATAGTCAATTCCTTCTCCTTGACTATAACCTTGTGCAACCTATATAACTTTGTTTCTAACTATGTTACCAGCTTCATCTACTTTATTCCTAAACACCCATTTGGTGCCTATAGTCAAGATGTTTTTGGGTCTATCTACAAGTTTCCAAACTTTGTTTCTTTCAAACTGATTTAACTCTTCTTACATATACATCTCCCAAAATTCATCATTGATAGCATCATCGATGTTCTTAGGTTCAAGTTGTGACAAAAAAGCTTGATGTTCAACCTTATTTCTTAGAGAATCTATAGTCTATTTTCATTTGTCTAAATATCCAAAAATAGTATCTAAAGTATGGGTCTTGAGAGTTCTAATAGGTATAGAAAATGAAGGGCTAGTCACTTCAGGTTCTTCAAGAGGTTTAGGTTCATTATGACTAGAATTTGGAGAATTTATAGAACTAGAAGTTTTAACATATTTCTTCACAGGATGATCAAAATATTTAGCATTGATGTCCAGGTTTGACATATCATCCTCAAGATTCTCTAAAGAGGTCTTTGGATCATGTGGATCTGTCTCATGAAATTTTACATGTACAAATTCTTCCACACATTTGTTTCTCTTATTTAATACTATATAGGCTTTACTACTAGTTGAATAAACTTGAAAAATTACTTCATCACTATTTGAGTCAAATTTTTCTAGATTATCCTTAATGTTAAGAATATAAACTTTGCAAACAAACACTTTGAATTAGTTAACCTTGGGTTTTCTATTGTTCCACAACTCATAGAGAGTTATTTTAGGGATAGGTCTAATAAAGACTCTGTTGATTATATATCATGTTGTATTGACAGCTTCTGCCCAACAGTATATAGGTAGTTCATACTCACTTAGCATGGTTCTAGCAATTTCTTACAGGGTTCTATTTATTCTTTCTACAACTCCATTTTGTTGAGGTGTCCTAGGGGAAGATAAGTTATGACTATAGCCATTTTGTGAGAAAAAGGATTCAAATTATTGGTTTTCAAACTCACAACCATGGTCACTTTTTAGGGTTTTAATTTTAATACCACTAATATTTTCCACAGTCCTAGCATACATGGTAAAATGAGAGAAAGCTTCACTTTTGCGAGCTAAGAAAAAGGTTCAAGTATATCTAGAGTAGTCATCTACAAGAACATATACACATTACTTCCCACTTACAATTGAAACTCTAGAAGGTCCAAAAAAATACATGTGAACCAACTCAAGAGGTTGAGAAGTTGAAACTTCTTTCTTTGGTTTGAAAGAGATTTTGTGTTGTTTATCCATTTTAAAAGGATTACAGACTTTGTCATTTGGAAACTTGAGTTTAGGTAGATCCTTGACTAAGCCATTTATAGTAATATTTCTAAGTGAGTTTACATTGCAGTCTCTTAATCTCCCATTCCAAATCTAGGATTATTTATTAAAATCACTCAAGCATGAAACATTTTGTGAAATTAAAGAATTTAAATTAACATCATATACATTTTTATTTCTAAGAGTATAAAATACTAACTTATTTTTAGAGTTAAAAAAATTGCATGAATCATTTTCAAATTTAACATTAAAACCATCATCACATAACTAAGAGATACTAAGTAGATTGTATTTCAGTCCATCAACAAAAATTACTTTAAAATTTAAAACTAAGTTAGAGTTACCAATCTGGATGAGACCAATTATTTTTCCTTTGGCATTGTCACCAAAGGTGAAATGACCACCATAAATTTTTATCATGTTCTTAAAGCATGATTAATATCATGTGATGTGTCTTGAACATCCACTATCCAAGTACTATAAGCTTTTATAGGTTCTTTCCAAACAGTTTTTCTACAAAACAAATTAGACAAGAAAAGATTTTGGTTCCAAGATTTTTTTGGGTCTAGTAACATTAATAATAAGAGATTTGGGAACCCAAATTTTCTTCATGGGTTTTCTATAAGTAGTTTGTAAAATATTTGAAAAATAAACTTTATTTGGTCTAGAAAAACTTGAAATAGTAGAAGATGTTTCATAGCTGGAACTTGTAGAAAATTTTTCAGAACTGGACATAAAACTAGATTTTCTATATTTTGATACAAAATGAGTTTTTTCCATATTCCTCTTTCCTTGTTGGTATCCTATTTTAGTAGTATAATTAGGAGCTACTTTTTTACCAATCATTTTAAATAATATTTCTTTACCATTGGTAAATTTCTCTAGATCCTTTTTCAATTGCTCATTTGATAAGTTAAGCTCATTATTCTCTTTAAGAAGTTGAGAATTTTTCTCCTTTTCCATTGCAAGTTCAGATTTAATAGTCGTAGTTAAGGATTATTATTTCTTTAAATATTTGTATTTATCTTTTAATTCCTTACAACTATCTTCTAGAATTTTTCAATATTCAAACATTTCTTCATTGGTCATATTTTCAAAATCACTTTCATATCCAAAATAATAGGAATTATGTTCAAAATAATTTAGTGTTACCTTAGATGTATTTTCCATAAAACACATATTTTCTTTATCAGACTGTTCATGAGAGGATTCTGAGTCACTTGAGCTGTCTTCAGAAGCACTCCATTTTACCTTCATGGAGTTTTATACTTTCTGTCCTTATCATCATACATATTCTTGTACTTTATCTTTAGACAGTTAGCCTTTACATGTCCCTTCCTCTTACATTCATAACAGATTATTTCACTGGAAGTATCACCTTTCTTCCAATCCTTTTTTCAATGGACCTTGTGATCATACTAACCTTTGTAGTTGGGATTTCTAAATATTTTCTTCTTTACATAAAATTTCTTAAACCTTATGGATATTGGAGCCATCTCCTCATCACTATATGCTGAGGATTGTTCATCACTTGAACTTTCAGTTTCATCTTGAACTTTGTCCTTATGCTTGGAGGCAATAGATTTGAAAGCAATAGATTTTCATTTGGGTTCATCATCCTCTACTTTTTTGACTTTTAGTTCTTCATACATCATCAACTTACCTATCAACTCCTTTACTGGTAACTTTATGATGTCATATGATTCTATGATTGATACAAAAGTTCCTCTCCATCTATCTAGAAAGCATATGAGTATTCTCATGGTTTTCTCCTTGGATGTAACATCTCTTCCCAGAGAGAACATAGTATTCATGATTTCATTAAACCTAAGATACATGTCATAAATAGGATCATCAGGCTTCATTTTAAAGTTATCATATTTAATAGTATATCTATTAAGTTTCATTTTCTTAACACTAGAGGTTATTTCATGTGAAACAGATAACGTGTCCCAAATTTCATGGATTGTTTTACATGTAGAAATTATATTAAACTCTTCATCGCCTAAATAACAATATAGGGAATTCATGGATTTTCAATTATTGTTATAGTAATCCTTAGTTGGGTCATCCCAAGTATTTCTAGCAGTATAAAGAACCTTATATCCATCTATAATTTAAGACCAAAACTTAAAACCCATACTCTCTAAGTTCATTTTCAATTTAATTTTCCATTGTGCATAATTTTTTCCATTAAAGAATGGAGGTATATTGGCAGCAGAACTTTCTAATCTACTATCAATGATAAAGAACTAGAAATTTAGAACTAACATAAATTTAAAGATCATTAAAATACAACTAAAATCAAAGCTTAAAAAATATTTTTAAAGAGATTTAATAGTAACTTGAATAAAAACCTCTAATGCCAAATTTTGGTTAGAGTATGACACTCAATAGGGGGTGAATTGAGTTCCTATAAAAAAATTTGTTAAAAAGTTTATTTAAAACATTCCCCAATTTAAAATAAAACTGGCCAATTAACCAAGGTAGTAAAATTATAATAGGTTGACTATTCAAATAGTTTCTCAAAAGATTGATTAATTATTAGTTATAAAAATATGAGATATTGATACAACTTTTGAAACTACTCTAATACTTAAAAATAGTTATAAATTCCATCCAAGACTAAATATCAAAGTAAAATTTAGTTTTCTAAAAAAATGAATTAAAACAGAGAAAGACTAAATTGAAAACACAGTGGATATAAAACAAGAGTTTTAGTCTCAAGAAGAGACTTAGTCCTCTCCACTTGGTGACCACCTACCACTAAGAAATCTATATAAATAATGATTTTGATCCACACCCTAGATCAAGGTTAAAACAATAGTACACAGACTATCCAGGTCCAAAGACCTCTACCATAGTTATATGTGGGAACAAAAATTACAATTAGGCTACACAGGACCTCTTCAATAGTTCTTTATGGGAAAAAAAGTGTAAGAATATAGTTTTTTGAGGATATCTAGTATCCTCCAGTTTAGTGCAGGAGACGGTGTGTGTTTTTAGTACAGACTCACATACTACTCGAAAGTTTAGTTAAATAGTAAAAAATAGAGAAGAATATATTAATAAGGGGTTAGAGATCCTCTAAGTGTTATTCAATTCATCCCTGGACTCTCTGATGTATTAGAGTTAAATCTCTGGTCCTCTTTTGGAAACAGAGACTGAAAACAGAGTGTCATGGAGCACTGTGTTCTATCTTCCAGGAGTGTGAGAGGTTCTTCTCCTTTAGTTTATATGGATACTGCTGAGATGATGGAACTTTGATGATCAGTAGTTCTCTGGTTCACAACAAGTAGGAATGAAGAATTCCTCATGTGTTCTTATTTTTAGTATGGTGCTCCTGGGAGGGCTCCTTGTATTTTATTATTTGTATGTGTCTGTGCGAGTCTAACCATGTGTTTTTTTATTTCATGCACTCTTATTTGTATATATATTATTGTATCCTAACAATGTGCATGTTTCAGGTAGACACAATACCTTGTATTTCTGACATCCTCATTTAAGATGTCTACAAAAAGGAATTAAATTAATCAGTCTCATTATAACACTCAAAATATGACCATTAGAAATAATTTTAAATAGAAGAAATTTTAAATAGTCTATCGATGAGTCCTCGGTCATTATCTCCTTCTATCAGTGACTCATTCCATCAGTTTTTCATTTTTTCGATCCTTCCATGCATCGGTGACTCATTGCATTATTGACTCGTTTTAATTTTTAGTGAGTCCTTTCATAGGTAGAACCATGCATCGGTATGTCATTTGAACTGATGGTAGGTCATCTGTGTTAGTAGGTTGTTTGCATCAGTAGTTCATTTGCATCGGTAGGTCATCTGCATCAGTAGGTCATCTTCATTGGTAGATCATCAGCATCAATAGATCATCTGCATCAGTAGTTCATTTGTATCAGTATTTCATCTACATCGATAGGTCATCTGCATCAGTAGGTCATTTGCATTAGTAGTTCATCTTCTTTGGTAGGTCATCTATCGGTGACTCAGTTGAACTATCGGTATCTCATCTCTTCTGTTGGTGTCAGTCTATTACACTTAGAAAATATTTTTGTTTGGACTGTATTACAATATAAATATCAACAAAATGTACCTAATTTATGTGAGATCATAGATAAATATAATTGCACATATTGAAACTTAAATAATTATGATTGAAATGTTTAGACATGATTAATAGGAGTTTACATGATTTGTGATTATTAAAACTATTAATACTAGAGAGGATGGCCAACAGTCTCCTATGGGCCAACATTATTGCATCCCAAGGATATAACTCCTACCCTATCAAAAAAAATTATCTTAAATTCCCAGTGAACCTTTTGATACTCCCTTTAGTGTAATTTGATGCAATTCTAAGTATGTATTATCTTTACTTACATAGATCCAACATTAATTGTCGTAATAAGGAAATCACTCTTCATATCATGATTCATACTTTGATTATATACAAGTTCAAGGACAAGGATGAGTCTTCTTTAGAAACAACATCTAAAGAATGGATATTATTCCTCTACAAGAAAGTAGATCTATCTCAAATAATTAATTCTAAGTAAAAGAACATTCTTGAAGACATTCCCATTATGAGGTAATATTCTAATGTATTTTCTAGAGAATTGTATGGTCCTCCTTATAGGAGAGAGGCTGAATTTTAAATTCATCTTATAAATAAGGCTTTTCTAATATCCAATACTCTATATATAATGTATGATGTGGGTCTTAAAGAGCTAAATGAACAAATACAAGAGAATTTGTATTAAGGGTTCACAAGCATAAGTGCTTCACTTTGGGGTGCACCAGTCCTCTTTGTCAAGAAGAAGGATTGGTCAATGCACCTTTGCATTGATTATCAATAGCTCGGTAAGATCATGATAAAGAAAATTTTTCCTATTTCATGGATTTATGAATTGTTTGATCAAATACATGGAGCTCAATACTTCTCCAAGGTGGATCTTCTGTGGGGGTATTATCAAGTAAGGGTGAAGAAGCAGGACATCCCCAAGACTACTTTCTGTGCAAGGTATAGGTAGTATGTTTTCATAGTAATGTCATTAAGACTCACTAATGATCCATATATATTTATGGACTTGATGAATAAAGTATTTAGAGATAATCTTGACAAAATTTTGGTAGTCTATATAGTCGATATTCTAATATAATCCAAAATCAAGGAGTAACATGGGGATCATATGAGCATTGTACTAAATAACTTATGAAATGATGGGTTTTATGAAAAGTGTATAAAATGTGAGTTATGATTTAAGGAAGTCTCATTATTAGGGAATATTATCACAATTAATGGGATATATATATATACCCTTCAAATATAGTGGCAATTGGAGGATTGTTGAGGCCAATATATATGACAAATATCTGTAGTTTCCTTGGATAGGATGGGTATTATCATTAATTTATGAGAAATTTATCACAATTGTAAAACCCTATAACCAAGCTAACTCAGAAAGGAGTCAGGTTTTTTTTTAATAATGAATGTGAAAAGAGATTCAAGGTGTTGAAAAAGAGGCTTATCATTATACATGTACTTATGCTACCCACAAGTGGGGAACTTTTCATGGTATACATCGATGCTTCCAAGAAGGTATAGGGTTGTGTACTAATACATAATGAAAAAGTGATAGATTGTGCCTCATGTTAATTGAAAGTTCATGAATAGAAATACCCAATGCATGATCTGGAGAAATTTATAGTAATCTTCGCATTGAAAATCTGTTGAAATTATCTCTTTTGGGAGAACTGTGAAATGTATACAAATCATAATAGGCTAAAGTATATATTCACACAAAAAGAGATGAATATGAACCCATGAAGATAGTTAGATCTAATTAAGGACTATGACTGCTCAATCCACTACCATCTTGGGAAAGAAAATAAATTGTAAGATTCTCCAAGTATAATAGATCCAACAATTTTATCATTGATGATAATTGAGAAGGATCTGGTTTTTTAGACTTGAAAATGATGTTCATGGGAATCATAAAGGAAGGAACATCATAAATTCTTTCAAAAATTATTTCTCAACCATACCTTATGGAGAAGATAAAGGATTCTCAAAGAGACTATGTAAAACTTTAGAAGAATGTGGATGCTATAAGAAAATATAAATCCTAAGATGTCACGACCCGACCCTAACTGGGGATCGATCTACAACTACCACAAGCTCGTATCCATATGAAAGGGGTTAGAGACAAGCTTTTAAATGTATTTCCTAAATGGGATGCATTTTCATAATGTATTTGTATGAATACACCCAATAATCTCAATGTCGTAGTGAAAAGGAATGATAATAAAAATATGCAATGTCTGGAAAGTAAACCAAGAAAGAAAAACCTCTAGGGTATACAAGAGTACAATAGTGTAAACAAAAAAGTAAAGGGGAAAAATACACACCCAACAACAAATATGTCCCATCCTGAAAAAAACTAGAAAGTAAACTATTGATAGAGTCCAGCTCCTGGTCTCCAAGCTATGACCACCATATGTGCTCCTCAGCACCCAGTAACCCTAAGCTCCTCTAAAGTCATCATGGACCTATCTGTCATATTCATAAGACATGAAACATGTAAGAAATTCTCATGTAGGGGTGAGTATATACATACCCAGTAGGACTCCCTAAAATCTTAAGGGTGAGCAGTAAGAGATAAAATAGGAATAGAAAGACAGTAGATAAAAAATAGGATGCAACTCAACCCAAAGCAAGAGAAAGATTAACCTTGTTCAAGCATAAGAGTATCAAAACGATGTGTGTATGGACAACACATCAAGTCTTTTTCACCCATAGTATGAGATTAACCTCATCTGACCATGAGAATCTAAACACAAAAATCATGTTGTTTCTAATTCTTTCTACGGGGCGCATCCACTCATCGTGTGTCATTTGCATTCACTGAAGGACTGCATTGTACCACGCATTCTCACTTTCCAAAGGTGTGTGTCATTCATCACTTCTTAAAATATGTCTACTCCTTGATTTAAATGTGATTATGGTATGTTTGTTCCTCCTTCCATGGATTCCTCCTCATAATTCATTGCCTAGTCTAGGTCTTCCTTATAGACTAGGACACTGTTCATGAAACTTATTTCCAGTGTCATCTCTTTATGGACATTGGTTAATTATGTTTCTTATGTCTGGACATTCCAAAGGTTCTAGTTTGGGTAGAAATCTTCTGTTATAAGAGTATCCACATTGGGAATTAGTGTAATATCTAGACATTGGAACATTGGAGCACCTATATTATTCCTCATAAGAGGGCTTCTCAAGGGTGTGAAAACATGAGACATCCCACGTCGATCATAGGGTATTTTATGCTATATGCATGTATTCTAAGGTTTTACTCAGTAATCCCATGTTTAACATAGGTTGGGCTACAAGTTTAATGTCTAGAGGAGATGGGATGAGGTTGATCAAGATTCTTGATGAAGGTGGATCAGAGAGGTACATCATTAGGATGGAGCATGGAGAAGGTTTACCAAATGGGTGGATCAGAATGCCCAATAATAATGGACTTGAGGTGTTATGTCTCATTTATAGAAGGTTTTGAACCATGAATTGGTATGTCCCTATGAGGGAGGAACTGAGGTTTACCATTGGATGGGTGGGAACACCTTCGACAATGAACCTGGGTGATGTGTCCCATAAAGGGAAAAATTTCACACGGTGAAGGCTAATCTGAACACCATCAAGGGTGAATCAGGGGGGTGGAACCTAATAAGGGGGAAACAAAGGTTTACCATTGTCTGATATTGAACCTCAATGAGGATTTTTTCATACCCTATTTATAATATAGGGATCAAAACCCACATAGTTTGTAGGGGTGATTTAGGGTTTATAAATGGTTAGCTTCCCATTATAAGAGGATCGCGCTTGGTTGGATGATGTAGAATGTGTGGGGATTATACATGTCTAGATTATCATGTGCTTCTAGGAGAAGTGATGATGTGGATGGAACGATCTCACCAAGATGTGGTAGCCCAGGTAAGAATCAGGATGGATATGCAGGAAGTACTTATGGAATTGATGGAATGGATGGAGTGTGAGGAGTTGTTGGGATTAAACCTTATGGAGGCTTCCTACGTATCCCAATGGATGGGAATAAAATTACACATAGTTTGGGATGGGGTAATGAGACACCTAAGTATGATAATAATGAGAATGGAATGCATTGATAGGGATCTGAAGGAAGTGTAACCTTTGGGTTGGGGCATGATCCTCCCGAGACATAGTGACTCAAGGGAAAGACCAAGATGGGAATGGATGATGGGATTGAACCTCATGGAGGCTTCCTATATATGATTTTTAAGAGATGGGGATAATATTACATATAGTTCTATATGTAATTAGGGATTACACATGGCTAGATTCCCTTTGACATGTTGGGGATTACACATGGTTATCCACCCAAATGGATGGAAGTAGATAAAGTGATCTCACCTAGATAAGGCTGAGGTGATGGATTAAGTGATGGAGGATGGATCAAAACACCTTAGGGAGTTGGATCCAAGGGATGTGTCCCATAAAGGAAAGATATAACATCATGAGGGTATATCCCTATGAAGGAGAACCAGATTTTACCATTGGTTGGGACTAGACCTAGTGGAGGAATATTATATACCCTATTTAGAAGAGAGGGATCAAACCTATGTAGTTAAAAAGGGTTGATTTGGGGTTTAAACATGGTTAGATACCTGAATAATTGAGTCACGGTCACTATTAATCTCTAAGACCACATGAGTCATGCTTGATTTAAGAAACAATAAGTAGCAGTAAACCTAATGATTGTGACTCAATATGTGCATCCACAAGAGGTGATGTGGGGCTTACTCACTAAGGCGAACTAGGGAGATGGAGGTTGGGGATTTCTATAGGAGGGATTCTAGAATAGGATATTGTTTCATACAAGGAGGATCTAATTCCTTGTAAGGAGGGTGATGAATATCTCACTCTCGTGGAGATGAGTGGGTGTAGAGAAAGCCCAAGGCGGAGCACCCCATGAGCATTGCATGGGGTGAGGATATAGTTTAACATCGTGTGTTTAGGACAATGGTGCTTGTTAGTTTAACATCCTACAGCTCATTCAAGGAGGAATCTCTCCTTACCCCCTAGCCTTACATAACTGATACACACCCATACTTGGGGAAGGGAAGGCATCAGCAACGCCTGATGAGATCGGTGTGGAGGATTTGTCGCTCATGGGATCCATATTAGTATGGATATTCCAAAAATAAAGATCTATTAGAATACTTATTCCAAAAATCAATAGTTAGGGCAATGAAATAAGGTACACCACATGAGGGACCAATAAATCCCTTCATACAATCCTGGAGTTCCGCATGAAGGAAGTGCGCACAAGACATGAGAGGTGTGTACAAAAAGAGCTCAAACATGATTCCCAAGAATAGAAGTAAGCCATTGAGCCTTAAAGAGGGGGTGCGTATAATATTGTAGACTTGTATGAAAAAGGAGGGGGCTGAGAAAAATATGGATGCACACAAGGGTAGGCAGTGCATGCAAGAGTGTAGTTTTCATGCACCTTCCTTAGACGAAAAGGAAATGGGGGAGAGTCAAGCCCTTGTGGGCCCATGTAAAGGGGGACTCATGGGGGACCTGTCGTGCAAGATCTCGTACCTTGAGGACATTTCCTGCACTTAGTTGTAGAAGAATTCATCTTTCATGCATGGGAGTGACGGTTCAACTTCCAGATTATTACACCAAAAAGGGAAGGATTTCCTTTTATTTGTAGGCCAAATTCTAGGTGGTGGATTAGGAAAATGGAGGCACAGAATGGGTAATTTGACTTTGCATCAGGCACATAATATGCTTACATGCATGCCATATTTACATTCCCACCTCTCCACTTATGTGAATCTACCTTATCCATTCCATTATGGAACAAGAAGAAGATATTCATTGACATTTCATCGGGTCCATAAGGACCTTTCACGCGGATTTCCGTCTTGCACGCAAGTATCCATACTTACGTGCAATGATCTTTTCCTTCTTATAATGATCCATTAAGTCAAATGGTGTCTTTTGTAACACCCCGAGCTTCCATGATACGCTTCTCTTTCAATAATGCAATAGCTTCCAAGGTACGCAAGTTCGAGATTCTAACACACCGCGACCAATCAAAATAGTCATTATGAATATTAATACCCACTTTTTGAAATTTTATGAATTTTATCTTTCAAAATGGACTTCATTTTTGGATTCGGAATATCGAAATTAGCCTATGTTGAATTTTTTGTATTTTTCTAAGAACTTCCAATTTTTTATGAATAGTGAAAAATACTTAAAAAAAACTTTTTTAATCAAAATAATTTATAGTGATAAATTACACTATTTAGTAGTTTTAAAGTGTAATTAGAATATATTTTTACCATTATATACAATGTTGGTCATTAGAATTAATTTCACTTTGAAATTAGACATAAACAATTGTCAATCTTTTGATATATATTGTTTCCTAAAAACACGCTATTTGTTGTGACAACGGTAATTAATTATAAAATTAATTAATGAAACTTATATGTTTGTAATTTTGTAAAATTGACATCATTTTTGAATTCGGAATATCAATTATAGCTTAGGGTGAAATTTTGGCATTGTTCTGAAAAACATCAATTTTTGATGAATAGTGAAACCACTAAGTGGTAGTTAAAAAAACTGATTTTTCGTTTAAATGAAACATTACCACTTCTGTGATTTGATTTTCAAAAATCCAACATACATGGTTTTCATTAAAAAGTAAAATGTGGTTCAATGGGATTAAAATAATTTTTGGTGAATAGTAACTTTTAAGTTTAGTTAATCGCGATTAAAGGTAATTAGTGTAATTTAAGGTAAAGATAATGTTATAATAATATTAAATGACCTTTACACTTGTCCTACCCCTATTGTATGAGTCATGGCCGACCAAGACAATCCATGGGTCAACTTGGGGACCCCATGGAGCCACTTTGTTAGGAAAATGACATTAAAAACTTTTTATTTAATGTTAAAATAAAAATGTCACAAACATAAGTTGTTTTACTAAAAAAAATTTTAAATGGGGTTATACAAGTCATATTTTTGACTATAAATATTCATTTGAAATATATAAATATTTCCTACATCATGATAGTTTTTTTTATAATTTTTAGACATTAAATAAATTAAAGTTTTTATGACACCATAATGATGCAGCGATTACCTCATTAATTAACGATTTAAATAAAATGGAAAGATAATGTAAAATCTAAGGCTTACACTTGTCTAAAACCTATTGGATGAGCATATTTCGAACCCTTATCACCTTATCCTAGAAATATATCATTGTGGGACATTTAGAATCCGAAAATCATTTCATAATAAAGTAACATTTCAATCTTTCCAAGAGTGCCCCTTCTCTCCTCTTATAAAAGGCCCCCACCACTACCACCTTACTCACACCTTCAAAGCCTTTTGGCTCGGCCAAACTCTGCCCAAATACTCTCTCAACTTCCCTCCCTTACTTCTATAAGCCTAAATTTTGGCAGAAGTCTTCCCAAGGAAGCCTTTGGCTCAAATCAAAAAGAGTTACCCGATTTTAAGGTAATGTCTTCTCTAATGTTGTTTTGTTTTATTTTGCTTCTCCAACCCCTTAAACTCTTTTTATTAATTTCTTTTGTAAAAACACAAGTATAATAAATATAATAGGATGTTTTTATAAGATTTATTGGAGATAAACTTACACACACCTACATCTAATGGTTAAAGAACATACTGTTTCTGTGGATGGCGAATTTCTGCCTCACGAAACGATGATTGTTCAACACTCATATAACACCTTCAAAGGTGGCCATTAAGATGTCACTATATTTATATATGATATATAATATGTTTATGTTTTAATTAAGCTTCTGTATTTTTCATTTATGGCATACCTTTATGGTTTCCATTATGGGTAAACGCGATATTTTCATTTTAGGAAGTGCGGACTACCGCCCCCTCAAAGTGATTTGAATCGTTAATGGCATATGTGGGATGTATAAAGGATGGAGTAAATGGTATTATACATTAAATTATAATTGAATTATATTATAACTTTATATAATTATAACTTCATTCCATTTAATATGAAATAGAAATGAAAGTAGCGTTCATGCGTACGTACGGCTTACCATCTCCATGAACGGTGCATTTCATTTCTTACCTCTAAATGTTATGTAATATTATAAATGCATGTATATACTGGATATATATGATATATATGATATCTACATCATGAATATAATTCTGGATATAATGTATAATTCACCACATGAACAACTTGTAATTATAAGATGTTTATTTTTGACTCAAGTACCAAAGATCGACAAAATGACTGTTATTAACTTAAATAATTACATAATGTTCATAACATGGTAATAAGTGATATAAAAGTAATAATGAACATGGAAAAGGTTCTTAAGGAAATAGAAATTAACTCTAGTTTATTATTCAGGAGGTTAAAGAACATTCGAGTCAAGTCGGATACGAGGTAAGGGAATTTCTTAACCCAATTTCCATTCATTGGGTTAATCTCCTACTTTCAAATTATGTCATGATATTATTATGTCATATCTTGTATTTGTACTTTCTTTATGTGTACTTATAATGAATACACATAATAGATCTATTTTATTTTAAAAATGATCTTTGTAAGGACTTCGTCTCAATCTCCTTTCATTGAGGCATATTGGGTTTTATACACAACTTTCATTTATACGGTGTATAAACCCCATTGAATTTTACTTTTATTCAAAATGAATCTTTTATACGAAGCATTTTTACTAAATGACAAAAAGGAATGTTTTTCTTACGTATGTGGTGACAACGACTTCTCCGCCGCCGTGACCATTATTTGAGTTTCGGCTTCCTCTACAAGCCATAACTTTTTTTTAAATGAAAAATAAATACAAGTTTTAATTTTCTTTTATTTTGGTATTGAAAATGGTTTTGAAAGTGTTTTTATTATATCAATGTGTTGTATTGATATCTTGTTATTGAAATTTTTAAATGTTATATTTCCTTTATGCATGTTTTATGTGATAAGTTTATGTTATATGATATGTTTAAACCTATTCATATGAGGAATGCATTGGACTTAAAAAGTGACGGGTAGAGCCCGCTATAGCTCCTCGATGCATCGGTCGGTCTCATGAGACAAACTAGTGTCTTGGCACGAGGCCTTGACAAAATCTTATTTGTGGTCTTGGCACGAGGCCTTGGCTACGTGGTTATGATAGTCTGGCATTATGCATTCCATCATTATGAAAGTGGTTATTGATATAGCATGGGATTGTTCGACTAGTATAATATCCATGTGAGTAAGTAAATGGCATTATTTAATTTTATTTTTTCCATATTATGATGAAGTTCAAGTTTAAAAAGGATTTTGTTTTAGTTATACATTGCCTTAAATGTTAATTTTTATTCATGAAAGCTTCTGCAATATTGTTATCCTTACTGAGCATCTAAGCTCACCCCTTTCAATGTTTTAATATTTTCCAGGATGTGAAGAAGTATTTTATGAATGACCTGCAGGGATAGTCAGAAGAGGATATGAGTGTGGACTATGGAGACTTTGTTATTGTAGTATTTCACTTTATGATGTAATGTAACATTTATGAATGTATATAGTGTTTCCAAGGCTACTAAACTAATTGGTATTTCGAAACTTGATCTTTTGTGATCATGACAATGTTACGCAATAATGCACTGACTCCAGGTAATTGGGGTCGGGGCGTTACAGTTGGTATCAAAGACAGTTTAGTACTAACCTTGGAAGCTAGATTTAGATAAACTCTGATTAGAGCACATAGCCCAAAGATAGACTTTGAGGATTAGTATAGAATAACTTCCTAGAATTTTGGTATTATAGAGATTTTGTGAGTTTTTCGAGCAATACATCCCTGTCTGGATACGAGCAGGTAGAGGCGGCTCTGGAACAGATGTACCTAGGGGTAAAACCCGAAAACACCGCTTTGAGCTAGACTCGAACAGGAATTGGTGCACGACAACGGGTCTTACTGCACTCTTGGTTACGACACTCTCGGGGGATATGCTTGGGATAATTCTCGTTTTCTTTATAAAACACTATGAAGGGTTATGAGTATATACTTCCTCAAAGAAAACATTTTTATGATTATGGATTATATCCATAAATAGTTCAATTTATGTTAAGTATTGTACAAGTATAGAATTATGTATTTTGATTCATAAACTAATCTAGTTTATGCCATTGTTTAGAAATGGCGCCTAGTAGAAGGAATGGAAACCGTATCAATGCACGCACTCCGTGTAGGGATTTCCCTCCTACTCAAGATAATTATTGTGGATCTGGAGATACAACTGGTGCTGATCAACTTATTACCATACTGGGACAACTCACTCAGGTTATGAATAATAACCTTACTCGTATGGAGCACCCTGATCCGAAACGTGGAGGATCAATGTTAGACCACTTCATGAGGCAACAACTGCCAACATTTAATGGGGGTACAAATCCATTAGTATCTGAGCAATGGATAAACTCCTTAGTAAAAATATTCCATGCCTTGGAGAGTATCAAAAGGGAGAAGGTTGTTATGGCAGTCTACTGCCTCACTGGAGATGCCGATCAATGGTGGTCGCTGATTCAAAACACAAAGGAAGATGATGAAGTATAAAATATGGAATGGAGAGAGTTCAAAGATCTTTTCTTAGAAAAATACTTTCCACATGACCATCGAGCAGATATGGAAAGGCAATTTCTGAGTCTGAGGCAGAAGGAGGATGAGAATGTTGCAAAGTATGAGGCTAACTTTACAAGGTTAGCGAGGCATGATGTAGATTATATAAGTAACCCAAGAAGTAATATTGATCATTTCTTTGATGGGTTAAAACCATTTCTCCGTCGAGCTTTAGTATCACAATCCTTCTCATTGTACGAAGATATTGTCTCATGTGCTATCAAGACAGAAAAGGAATTATCTAAGTCTTATGACAATAAAGTAAAGCAAGAGAAGAAGAGAACGGTGGAACAAGAGATAGATAAATGGAAAAAGGGAAAGAAGGATTTTCCATTATGCAATAATTGTGGGAAGAATCACCCTGGTACTTGTCTAAAAGTAATGGGAGTTTGTTATAAATGTGGAGAAAAAGGTCACCAGGCTCGTGATTGCAAGGGAAAGAAAGAGGCTATCAATGTTGAATGCTACAATTGTATGGAAATGGGGAATTATGCCAATGAATTTCCTAGGAGTCAGGGAAACTTACCTCAGAAAAGTCCAAGGGATCAAGTACAATCTTATGTTATTACTACAGTTGAAGTGGAATAATTAATGTATTGGTGCTTTTGGACTCAAGCATTATATTCTGGTTATAAGGATAATGTGATATATATATATAAGGATTGTACTATAGTACATGTTGTTTTCATTAAGGATTTAATATGATTAAGGTAATCATATTTTTAGTATGTGACAATAAGAGAAACTTTACTTTGTTTGGGGAATCTAATAAATTGATTTTGGAATTAAGAGAACTTTTAGAGAAAGTCTGGACAGAGGTATTTTGGATAACTATAAAGTTTGGGATAGATTAAGTTGAACTTTGAATAGTATTGTTTAAGGTTAAAACATTTTTGAAGATTATTTTTGGAATACTATAATACTATACTTTTAGGGAAAGGACAACCTGCAGGGTGGGGCATAACCCATCGCGTCGGACAAAGCTGCAGGAATCGAACCCACAACCATAGTGCGACAGGACTCTATTACCTACCACTAGCCTACAGGAAGTCCTTAGTTATTAAAAAATAGTTTTCCTAATATAAATGGTATGTGTTAATACTTTTAACCTTGTACTATTAGGATAAATATAATATTTTTGAGTTCCATTATCTTTTTGAGTGAAAGATGAGTTTGTGGTAGAAATTAGTTGAAGGTTGAAGCTCTACTTGTCAAGAATATATATATATATACCTATCTCTTATTCTATGAATAAATTAATTCTTAAACTTTAGTAAAGGGATATTAAAACAAAAAAATGTGTTATCCTAATACCTTATGTCTTGTTGAACTGATAATATTTTAAATCAACATAGATTGAAGGCTTTGAGGCCCTCAATTTTACACTTGTTTGTGATTGATGACCTCAATCACTCCCTACAAATATTTACGTTTTTCCTCCAATTATATGTCTCTAATTTCCACCAATGTTCTCCTTATCGAGATCATAATTTGGTGGTGACTTTTTTATTTCCATTTCCCTCTTATATGTCTCTTTCAATAATGCAATAGCTTTCAAGGTACGTAAGTTCGAGATTCTAACACACCGCAACCAATCAAAATAGCCATTATGAATAGTAATACCCACTTTTTGAAATTTTATGAATTTTATATTTCAAAATGGACTTCATTTTTGGATTCGGAATATTGAAATTAGCCTATGTTGAATTTTTTGTATTTTTCTAAGAACTTCCAATTTTTTATGAATAGTGAAAAATACTTAAAAACAACTTTTTTAATCGAAATAATTTATAGTGATAAATTATACTATTCAGTGGTTTTAAAGTGTAATTAGAATATATTTTTACCATTCTATCCAATGGAGGTCATTAGAATTAATTTCACTTTGAAATTAGACATAAACAATTGTCAATCTTTTGATATATATTGTTTCCTAAAAACACGCTATTTGTTGTGACAACGGGAATTAATTATAAAATTCATTAATGCAACTTATATTTTTGGAATTTTGTAAAATTGATATCATTTTTGAATTCGGAATATCAATTATAGCTTAGGGTGAAATTTTGGCATTGTTCTGAAAAACTTCAATTTTTGATGAATAGTGAAACCACTAAGTGGTAGTTAAAAAAACTGATTTTTCGTTTAAATGAAATATTACCACTTCTGTGATTTGATTTTCAAAAATCCGACATACATGGTTGTCATTAAGAAGTAAAATTTCGTTCAATGGGATTAAAATAATTTTTGGTGAATAGTAACTTTTATGTTTAATTAATCGCGATTAAAGGTAATTAGTGTAATTTAAGGTAAAGATAATGTTATGATAATATGAAATGACCTTTACACTTGTCCTACCCATATTTGATGAGTCATGGCCAACCAAGAAAATCCATGGGTCAACTTGGGGACCCCATGGATCCACTTTTTCAGGAAAATGACATTAAAAAAATTTTATTTAATGTTAAAATAAAAATGTCACAAACATTAGTTGTTTTACTAAAAAAAAATTAAATGGGGTTATACAAGTCATATTTTTTACTATAAATATTCATTGGAAATATAAAAATATTTCCTACATCATGATAGTTTTTTTTATAATTTTTAGACATTAAATAAATTAAAGTTTTTATGACACCATAATGATGCAGCGATTACCTCATTAATTAACGATTTAAATAAAATGGAAAGATAATGTAAAATCTAAGGCTTACACTTGTCTAAAACCTATTGGATGAGAATATTTCGAACCCTTATCACCTTATCCTTGAAATATATCATTTTGGGACATTTAGAATCTGAAAAGCATTTCATAATAAAGTAACATTTCAATCTTTCCAAGAGTGCCCCTTCTCTCCTCTTATAAAAGGCCCCCACCACTACCACCTTACTCACACCTTCAAAGCCTTTTGGCTCGGCCAACCTCTGCCCAAATACTCTCTCAACTTCCCTACCTTACTCCTATAAGCCTCACTTTTGGCATAAGTCTTCCCAAGGAAGCCTTTGGATCAAATCAAAAAGAGTTACCCGATTTTAAGGTAATGTCTTCTCTAATGTTGTTTTGTTTTATTTTTCTTCTCCAACCCCTTAAACTCTTTTTATTAATTTCTTTTGTAACAACACCAGTATCATCAATATACTAGGATTTTGTTATAAGATGTATTGGAGCTACAATTACACACACCTACATCTAATGGTTAAAGAACATACTGTTTCTGTGGATGGCGAATTTCTGCCTCACGAAACGATGATTGTTCAACACTCATATAACACCTTCAAAGGTGGCCATTAAGATATCACTATATTTATATATGATATATAATATTTTTATGTTTTACTTAAGCTTCTGTATTTTTCATTTATGGCATACCTTTATGGTTTCCATTATGGGTAAACACGATATTTTCATTTTAGGAAGTGCAGACTACCGCCCCCTCAAAGTGATTTGAATCGTTAATGCCATATGTGGGATGTATAAACGATGGAGTAAATGGTATTATACATTATATTATACTGGAATTATATTATACCTTTATATAATTATAACTTCATTCCATTGAATACGAAATAGAAATAAAAGTAGCGTTCATGCGTACGTACAGCTTACCGTCTCCATGAACGGTGCATTTCATTTCTTACCTCTAAATGTTATGTAATATTATCAATGCATGTATATACTGGATATATATGATATATATGATATCTACATCATGAATATAATTCTGGATATAATGTATAATTCACCACATGAACAACTTGTAATTATAAAATGTTTATTTTTGACTCAAGTACCAAAGATCGACAAAATGACCGTTATTAAATTAAATAATTACATAATGGTCATAACATGGTAATAAGTGATATAAAAGGAATAATGAACATGGAAAAGGTTCTTAAGAAAATAGAAATTAACTCTAGTTTATTATTCAGGAGGTTAAAGAACGTTCGAGTCAAGTCGGATACGAGGTAAGGGAATTTCTTAACCCAATTTCCATTCTTTGGGTTAATCTCCTACTTTCAAATTATGTCATGATATTATTATGTCATATCTTGTATTTGTACTTTCTTTATGTGTACTTATAATTAATACACATAATAGATCTATTTTATTTTAAAAATGATCTTTGTAAGGACTTCGTCTCAATCTCCTCTCATTGAGGCATATTTGGTTTTATACACAACTTTCATTTATACGGTGTATAAACCCCTTTGAATTTTACTTTTATTCAAAAGGAATCTTTTATACGAAGCGTTTTTACTAAACGACAAAAAGGAATGTTTTTCTTACATATGCGGCGACAACGAATTCTCCGCCGCCGTGACCATTATTTGAGTTTCGGCTTCCTCTACAAGCCATAACTTTTTTTTAAATGAAAAATAAATACAAGTTTTAATTTTCTTTTATTTTGGTATTGAAAATGGTTTTGAAAGTGTTTTTATTATATCAATGTGTTGTATTGATATCTTGTGATTGAAATGTGGAAATTTTATGTTTCTTTTATGCATGTTTTATGTGATAAGTTTCTATTATATGATATGTTTAAACCTATTCATATGAGGAATGCATTGGACTTAATAAGTGATGGGTGGAGCCCGTTATAGCTCCTCGATGCATCGGTAGGTCTCATGAGACAAACTAGTGTCTTGGAATGAGGCCTTGACAAAATCTTATTTGTGGTCTTGGCACGAGGCCTTGGCTACGTGGTTATGATAGTCTGGAAATATGCATTCCATCATTATGAAATTGGTTATTGATATTGCATGGGATTATTCGACTAGTAGAATATCCATGTGAGTAAGTAAATAGCATTATTTAATTTTATTTTTTTCATATTATGCTGAAGTTCAATTTTAAAAAGGCTTTTGTTTTAGTTATACATTGCCTTAAATGTTAATGTTTATTCATGAAAGCTTCCGCAATATTGTTATCCTTACTGAGTATCTGAGCTCACCCCTTTCAATGTTTTAATATTTTCCAGGATGTGAAGAAGTGTTTTATGAATGACCTGCAGGGATAGTCAGAAGAGGATATGAGTGTGGACTATGGAGACTTTGTTATTGTAGTATTTCACTTTATGATGTAATGTAAAATTTATGAATGTATCTAGTGTTTCCAAGGCTACTAAACTAATCGGTCTTTTGAGACTTGATCTTTTTTTATCATGCCAATGTTACGCAATAATGCACCGACTCCGGGTAACTGGGGTCGGGGCGTTACATCTTTAGTTTTCTCAAAAATGTTCATTTTCATCCTTAAGCAGAATTCAATGCCAAAAATTCCCCCCTTAGAATCTAAGATGAAAGGTGAATAGAAGGTCGGGTTCTGAGGGAAACTCCGAAAAGAACAGTGAATTTGGGGAGATGTATGCAAAATCGAAAAAATGGAATATAAGGTGCCTTGAATATGCATGAAGTACCTGTTATGTGCCTATAAATATGTGGGTTACTATATGCATAGTACATTGACTTTCCATACAACAAGTGACTTTTCTCCCGTGCCCCTAAGTTTTTGAATCTTGCACAAAAAACCTAAAGTTGGTTGGTGATTTACACGCAACGACTAAATCTTACACGCTTCGGACTTGGTAATATATTTATGAATCTTCCACCCAATAATAAGAACAAGCACTCATTTTGTGCACTGACCTTCAATATTTCATGTGACAACCTTACTTTTTTTATAAATCTCTTAACATGGCTGACCAAGAGACTACCGTTGAGAGGGAGGCTACTTTTTCAGTGCGGAAGGAAGAGATGATTGAGAATCCCCAAACACTTCATTCCAAAATATTATTGTTAGATAATATGATGCACTTAGGCATGCTGACATAGCATCTAAAGGATTAAATCTTAAGATATAGTCTCCCATTGTGGAATTTCAGGATACTAGATGAAGTTTCATCCCAAGATTTGTGACAGACTATCTGCAGTCATCGGTCACACATGAAGATAGCCTTCAGCGATACAACATCACCAAACATGGTCATCCTTCCATAGAGACTCGAGATATGGTTTTCTATGTCTTAAATTTGAAGACCAAGATAGCCATGGGGAATTAACCAGTGGATGAATAATTCCCTACCCACTATGAAAGCACCTTATGAAGTATCATAACAAATGAAAGTGTGGGATGGAAAAAGGGTTGGGACCTAAGGTCTAGGGGGAACTTCCAAGTGAATGTGAATGGTAATACTAGGAATGCCACACATGTGAGGAGTTTGGAGAATATCTGCACAATATCGGGATGTTTGAGGCCATATGGACATCTCAATTTCACTTCTACCATCAGCAAGAGATGGTGTCAGAGTTATTCATCTTGTGTTCTCTTGAAACAAAAACTTTACACCTCCACCATGGGGAGGTCAGTATCAGTCTCTGGGACATCCATTACATCAGGGGAATTCCTCTGGAGGTACTTCAATATGATGAGTTCCTACCAACAGAGAATATCTAGGCGGATAGAGAATGAACCCCCATCATGACATGGCATCTCCTAGATGTAGTGAATAAAGGGTCAGGGATCAATTATATCTTGAAGGATATCCCATATCTGGTGTGTCTTAGCTTTTTTTTTAAGAGGGGTGAAGTGGTGATGATTCCAGGCTCAGGGAAGCAGTGGCTGACCACGTCACAAAGGGGTAAGGTAGGATTATACTATGTGATCCTAGAATCAGGTGAATATCAGGTGTGGGGATTTAGCATAGATGAGGGTTGGGACCAATAGATACACTACACTACCATTATTACTTCCTTTTTGAGTGGGTGGCTATTAGCAATAAGGGATACAAGGATGGGGGTTTTCCTAGGAACTTTAGTAATGGTTGGGATTATGGAAGCCCACAACAAGGTCAATCTGGGGGTGACTGTCTTAGCAAAGCTCTACGGTATCATGGGGCACATCTCAAGGGGTGTTATGGTTAGGAGGATCTATAGACCATTATAGATCCTTTATGGTTGTATTTCATCCCAATTTGGTGGATATGATTTCTTGAATGTTATTCATCCTCTATGAAATAACCTTTGGCTGTCTCTTTTGAATATTGTTGGGGTTCGACCACTAAAAATCAATGAGGAAGGGGTCAAGATTCATATTAGTAACCGTGAAAACTTTAACTTTGGCCCATTACACACCCCAATTGGAAAATGGTGGATTACTTGCAAGGATCTTTGGATTAAATAGAATACCTTCATAGTATTAGGGGTGGTTTACTTGTATCTCGGGTTGATGGAAAGATATTTTGTGAACCATACATGTTGTCCTGCATTTCTAGACATTTTGGGTACCTTTAAAAGGTTTCAAAGAAGGGGTATATAGAGGTTTGAGAAGAGAATCACCCAAGCATTATTCATCAATTGTGGTGCATGCTCACAACTATTTTATTTGGAGAAACCATCACCCTTTAACCTACAAATGTCGATTTCGGACTATCAATGGAATATGATAAATATTGGGTGGTGGCATACCCAAAGTCAATCCTACAAAAATGAATTTAGAAGATAAAAGTGGAAGATCTAGGGTAGCAGGAAAGTAGGTGATTTCCCACTGGGGAGGCAAGACAAGAGGCAAGCCAGGTAGTAGGAGTAGCATGAGATGGAGCTTAAATAGTGGGGACATCACAGGGTGTGGCTGCACCTCCATCTTCTGTGGTGGGTTGGTCCCGAAGAAGGCCTAATGGGATATCCAAAGAATCCCCTAGGAAACAATTGAGATACTTTCTTCAACCTACTACTGATATGGTCTTCCCCACACTTTGGTCGGCCTAGAAAGCACTGTGATATTTGATAAATCTAGAATATATGTGGTGAAAATTTAAGCTGGATAGAGTTCAGCTGCCATAAATTATTCCTATCTAGGTTATAGAAAAAGTTGAATTTCAATGACAGTATGTGTATCTAACATCCATGGACGTATATGCACACCATTAGGGGATATATGAAGAATTGAATCTCTTGGTTAAATTGATTCTCGGCCAAGATCATAATCCAGAAGAATTGTCACCTGAAGTTTACAGCAATGATGAGGAAGAAGAATATGTGGGATGAGAAGAAATAGAGGATGATGAAGAATAGAAAGAAGATGAATAGGAAGGGGTTTAGGAAGAAGATCCTGAAAGTGGGGGATCCTAGGGGAAAACATCTCATCAAGGGATTCCAAGGGAGAGTGGTGTTATTGTAGGATCTGATATAGGACATACCAAATATCTCAAATTAATTATAAACTTATATCTCTCTTGGTCCCTTCCCTTTGAAACTCAAATACACTAATTAGACCTTTTCCTATATAGAAACATATCAGTGATGTCTAGGAATCCCCCACTATAGTGGTGAGAATTCTTCAATGGACATGGAGGGATGTGTCCTTGGGCCTGCACCTAGGACTAAACAAGATAGTGAGCCAATTACAGATGAGGTAGTTAGTGGTGGGCCAGCTAAAGGTGTCAAGTTGACAACCTCAGAATCTCATAGATTATTCCAAGACGATCTAGTTACAATCATAAAATTAATGATCCTTTAGGGGTCTATTATGGTGGATGTTCATGCAGTGAATCAGGCACTTGATCCAACTGCACTCAACTCTCATAAGTTTCTACCTTCACATATTCATACCCATCATCGGATGATTTGGTTAACTGAGGTTTCTACTCCACATAGTGATCATGAGACTACAAGCCTAGAAAAACAATGAGTATGGGACATCTACGTTAGATCTCCTGATGGATATACCTTTCTGTGAGGATAGTCACTCAAGCTGGTCTGGCCTTAGCTCTCAGTGAACAGGAGGTTGTGGCAATGGGTGATGCCACTACCAGGGTGGAGCCCAAAGCTAGTGGAGGCAAGATTTCTAAGTAGTAAATGAGCAACGAGGTTCACTCACGTTTCATAGGTCCCAAACCCTTAGATAGGATTCCATAGTAAGATCATGATGCTAAACTTCTGGCCATCTTTCTAGAGAATGAGCTTGCAGATCCTGAAGAGTTAGAAAATTCTAATCTAAAAGTAGTTGAGGAAAGCTACATAACTTGGTGTCGGGCATAGAAGTGCATCAAGTGTTTACCTGATGCCACGGTCACATAATGTATAATCCAAATGTGTCCACTTTTTACTTGGTTATGCTATCTCTATTCCAGAGGGTTGGATGCTCACAACCTTTGTGTGATGATCCACGATTACCTTGTCAAGAAGATACGAAAAATCAATCATCAATTAGACATTGTCTGTTGCTTGAAGAACTCTAACAGCATCCGGAAGATGTAAGAGGTAGAACAAGATATCTTTCACTTATAAGTATGGGTGAGCGAGTGTTTCTCCTTCTCCATCAATCAATCAGAACTTTTTTCACCATTGCAGGTCCTGTTAGAAGAGGCCCAAGAGTAGCTGAAGTAGGTGATCTATCAAGTATCTAATCTTCAAGATGAACATGACCAGGTGAAAATCAAGGCTAATGAGCTTCACTCTACATCCACTAATGAGGAGAGGGAACTCAAGAAGTGGTAAGAGACTCTATAATCCACACGCTTGAATGTGTAAGTGTTCAAGGGCTCCATCGAAGGAGAATATCCCTAACTGGCATGTTTTTCTAAACTCATGACACATAATTGCTTATTTACCCATTAGTTTTAAACTGTGTGCATGGACACACTCTTTCTCATTATAATTATTGCACATAGATCATATTTGTAAAGTAACTAATGATCAATCCCTAAGCTCATGTGGGTCATTCCCAATGTGATATCAAGGAATGAACACATAATCATTCACTTTGTATGAGAGTTACCAATAATCATTGAATACTCGAGGTATTCTATCGTTTAATAATCACCCAGATTGTTTAGGTTGGGAGAGGTAATTAATAGAGAATGGAGCTCTCGGGACAACCAATTTACTTTTCCCAACGTGCGTTAGTGCACAAGTGGGATAAAGCTAGGGGTGTTGAAATAAATCCAAACAAAGGGGAAATGGGAAGTGTGAATCATGATGCCCAAAATTTAAAACACATGAAGGATGGAATCAGGATATAGAATGTCTCATGATTGTATTTGAAACAAAGAATCTATATCAATTATCCTAGAATGGGGAAAAACAATGGTCGACCACTAACCATGTTTGAAACACGGGAACCTAACTCAAAATGTCATCCGATGATGTCCTTATAAACATTGGCCCAAGATAGTAGGTGAGCTGATGTGTCATATCCTGGAAAATAGGGGTCCCTTCAGATGTGAAAGAGGATGGGGATCTGAATAAAGGGGGTATTCAAAGAATGGGGTGGAGTGATAGAATGTTTGAAAGGATTCCAACACTCTTGAAATTACGTCGTTGTGACTAAATCACATTGGTGTAGGTGCATTGTTCTGGAAAAGGATCAAACCCATCTTCCAAGGAGGACCTCTCTGATAAGGGCCTTGGATGTAGTTTTATGGCATGAAAAATATGGAAGATTCATGGAATAGTTTAATGTAATGTGAGCAGGATGTGTCTCACAGTTTAATGTCGTGTGATTGGGATGTTGCACATAGTTTATGGTCATACTGCCCGGACCCTGGCCAATAGTTTAGAGTCACATTTAACGGATTGTGGAAGTGTATATTCCTAGAATATTTTTGTTTCGTGAAGAAAATAAACCTGAAGTGAATGATCAAAAGGATTCTTGTGCACTATAAAAGTATCATTGAATAAATGGGAATGAAGTACATGTGATACGTAAAGGGAAGAAATCACAACGAAGCTCTTAGTTTAAGGTCATAAAGTTTGGACTGTAATCAAGGAAAAAGGGCCCAAAAGGGGTAACAAATATGTGGATGGGCCCAGGAAAAAAATGTCTGTATGTTTCTATGTATCCCAAAAGAGTGGGACTCAATCAGTATGTGGGTTCTTGAAACACAACATAGCAAGAGAACAATAGTGGTGGGGATCATCTTCTCTAGAGAGGATACATAAACATCCCATAGTTTTTATGGGGCACCCTAAACCTATTTAGGGTAAGGTTATAGTTTAGAATTGTGCATCAAGGGTTATAGGTTCTTATTTTAAGGTCATAGAGTTCATACCATAGAGGAATCTCAAAGGGGTATATATTACACACAATCCTGATAGACCTAGCGTGAATGAGGACCAAAGAGGTTGATGTCGCGTAACATATCCCAGAAGAGGCATGTGCACAGTTTAAATTCATGGTGCCTGAACTTGGGTGTATAGTTTAAGGTCATAGATCTTATACCATGGGAGAGGTACTCCAAGACGAATGTGTGTAATGTGGTGAAATAACAAACCCGATTTGAATGAGGACCAAGAGTCCCACATTCACCACATATGAACTCTTGAGGAGGCTCTCATATAGTTTAAATTTGTGCATATTAGACTATGATCGAGTCCAAGGGGCCAAAGGTTTTAAGTAATTTGTGGCTGGGCCCAAAGATCAAATGTCTAGGCATCACTATGTATCCCATAAATATGATAATAAATCCATACGTAGTTCTATAATTCAGTTCATTTTAACATCATGCGGCCAGGATAAAGATGAACCAATTTGAAAAGGGGGGGAAATATTGTGACTGGACCTGAGATTGGTGATTCAGGCATCACTACATATCCCATAAGGATGGGAATCAATCCCCGAGTATATATTGAAGGGAAATTTCCCTATGTAGGTCTGATCCATACACAGAGAGAGGGAGTGTTGGATATTTCTTGTTTGTTCATTTGATTATTCTTGTTTTTTTTTTGAGAAGTGGGGCCAGGATGAAAAGTTTGAGTGTCTCTATAGAAATAAAACCACATGTAGGTATTTATAGGTGGCATGGTAGATGATCAGTTCCAAGGGTGATTTCCTCTCAAGATAGAACACCACAATGTTATATTTTTTTCATCATGTGACCTAGATGATGATGTCGCAGTTTAAGGTCACGTGACAGGACTGGTCCGTGCATTTTAACGTCATGCAGTATGGATGCTAAAGGAGGTGTTCCAAGTGGTATGTGCATGGTGTGGATCCTAGAAAACCAATTTTAATGGGGATCAAATAGTTCCACACCACACCAAATACTTTCAATAAAACCATGAAGAGTCTCTTAGTTTAAGGTCATAGAGTTTGGGCCATAGGGATCCTAGTTTAAGGTCATGGAGTTTGGACCATAGGGTTGAGTAACTTCTCTATGTGGGTATAAATCATACCAAGACTCTTAATCCCACATGATCCATGATTGATGTGGGAAACAAGGAGTGATATTAGGCTTTCCCCATTATATGTAGAAGTGTACAATATAGTATCTTCTCACTCGACATGCATAGATGCACTGAGGGAATCCCTAGGGGTGTTAGAGTTCCACTAGAGCATATAGAAGTAAAAAGGATGTAAATAAAAACTTCCAAGGTATAAATTAGGGATGGGGAGATTTATGGGTATGATCGCTTTTGACCATATTCTCAAAATAGGATCCACAACTTCACTAATTAAGGATAGGGCATGTAAATAAAGAATTAACTGTTTACTAAGTTCAAAAAACCGGATTCGATGTTTTTTTTTTGAAAATACATTAGGGTGTTGGACCCAGAAAGAAGGTTAGCTGAATCAGCATGAGACCATCACCGTTAGGGGGGCCTTATGGATGTAAAAATCCAAACCCAAAAAAGACTCAAATTCTGGAGATGGTTTGGGAATATATTATCATGTAACTTGACACTTTCTATATTGCGCCTCAATGCATTAGGGGTATGTTAGTGGTAGGACCCAACTGAACCCAGGATAAAAGACCCTAGTATTGAAAATAGTTTAAGGTCATATTTTTTGAACCATAGGCTCTTAGTTTAAAGTTAATAGATTTTGGACCACAAGGTTCCTAGTTTAACATCATGTACATGGGATATATCCATGTAGTTTAATATCATATTGTATGGATGAATCTTTTTACAGTTTATAGTCATATATCTTGGAATATAGAGTTCTTAGTTTATGGTCATATAATCCTGACCGATGGAGAGAGGGTATCTCTGGTAGACATATGCAGTGTGGAGGAATGAAAAATCTAACATGAATGATCCAAGGAGGCCCATTCCACACAACATTCTAGAGAGAACCATTAGAAGTATCTTAGTTTAAGGTCAAATAGTTTAGACCATTGGGTTTTATAGATTCCCCATGGGGGTACAAACCCTACCAGGAATCCTAATCCCAAATTATTAATGCTCAGTGTGGGAAACAAGGAGTGATTTTAGGCATTCCCCATCATATGGGAGCCCACAAGAATAGAAAATAAATGTTGGATGGTAAAGTCCCAACTATACTAACATTCCCACTCAACCTATGTGGATGCATGGAGGGACAACACTAGGGGTGTTGTAGATCCACCAAAACATAAGGAGGTAGAAATTGTGAATCACCATTCCAAATATATAGAACATAATGAGGGTGGCGTTATGATGGAGGATAACTGTTAGCCTTGTTCAAAACATAGCATACATATCATGTTATTGGGAATGGGGAAAAAATGAGGGTCGACCACTGACCATGTTCAAAACATGAGACATGTCTCAAAATGTTATCCAAAGTCTTTTGGGGTGTTGGTCCTGAATGGTAGGTGAGATTATGTGGTATACCCAGGCCATTAGGGAGTCCCTTCATACATGAGAGGGGATGGGGATCGAGGTAAAGGGATGCGTGAAGCGTAGAGATGGATGGGGAATGTCCCTCTGGAATCCAACACCCTAGGTTTCATACCACTCCACATTCAAACATGCTAGTGTGGAACATCTATAGGTGGGATAATATATTTTCTTAAGGATTGGGTTCCAGAGGGGGGTTGAAGGCTGAGATTTAACTCAGGGTAAAGGTCCCTAGTGTTTTGAATGGTTTAAGGTCATGTTTCTTAGACCAAAAGCATTATATATTTTAGATTCATATAGCTTAGACTATTGGGTTCCCAGTTTAATGTCGTGTTCTTGGGACATATCTATGCAATTTAACATCATGTAGTAAGGATGAAAATTTCATACAGGTTATTTTCATGCAACTAGGACATTATGTGAGAGAGGTGCATCCTAAAGGATAAGTGTGTGGTGCGGCCAAAACAATCTCAATGTAAAGGGGTACTGAGAAGATCCACATAGCTCCACACACTCTCAAAGGTAAATGCAAGACAAAGGTCTAAAAAGTTTTTTGATTCTGTAGCTGGGTCTGGAGATAAAATTTTTGGGCATCGCTACATATCCCATTAGGATGAGAATCAAGACACATGTATTTTTTGAGATCCATGTTGTTTAACATCATGTGGTAAGGACGAAGAGTGGGAAAGGTTATTCGAAAGGAACATGTGTGGTGTGACTACCATAACCTAATGTGAATGAGGACCAAAAGGATCTACACCACACCACACATTTTCAAGGAGTAAACCCAGGCCAAGAGGTCAAAAAGGTTTGTGATTCTATGGTTGGTCCTGTAGAAAAAAATTTTGGGTGTCACTGTGTATCCTATAATGATGGGAATCAATCCACACATAGTTCTGTAAGATGGAATGGAAAATGGCCAGTGCCAAAAGGGGGTGATATCCTATCAAATGATAATATCATGGTTTTTATGTAGTTTATTTTCATGCGAACTAGGATACTGAAAATCTTAGTTTAAGGTTATAGAGTTCGGACTGATTAAAGAGGAGATGTGTAGTGTGGTACCATGAGGCAACCCGATATGAATGAGGGATAAGAAGGCCCGTAATACACAACACATGCTCCTAAACAATACTCAGGACAAGGGGAAAAGGTTTGAGTTTGAGATTATATGGTTGGGCTTGAGGAAAAAAATTATGAACATCGCTACATATCCCATAAAGATAGAAATCAAGCCATATGTAGTTCTTAAAGATGAAATGGCATATGGCCAGTGCCAAGGGGAAATGTTTTCCTAGTAAAAGACATTATAGCACTGTGTATTTTATCATCGTACATCCAAGATGAAAAATGCATAGTTTAACATCATACGGTAAGGACGGGTGTTTTTATGTAATTATCCATTGTGAAAAAAGGATTCTAGAGGTCATAGTTTAAGGTCATAGAGCTTGGACCATTGGATGAGACTTCTAAGGAAGAAATGTGTAGTGTAGTGCCATGTGGAACCCCAAAGTGAATGAAGACCAAAGAGATCCACATCACACCACACATTACTAAATGATACTCACTGTAAAGACCCATAAAATTCAAGGGAATTTTTTTTCTTAATTTTTTTTTGGATTTTACAAGAACGCGGTTTCTGACGGCACTTGATTCCGAGGCCCGGTGTGCCCGGAATCAATTTCCGAAGTTTAGCTCGGGTACGTTCAGTGAACGAACGAGCAGGTTTTCCTAACTTTTGAACCGGTGCTCGGAATCGAAATCCGAGGGCACCGATGAAACTGCATCACTGGTAATTGCTTAAGAGGACCATTAGCAAAGATGCGTTTGCTCGGGAGGAGTTGTTAAAAATTTTTGGATTAATAATGAATTGAATAAAAAAATTGTGGAACAATTTTTTATTAATTCTTTATCCTTGTGGTTATATCCAACATGGGGTAGTTAGGGTGGGACCCACATGCCCCTAACTACCCATGAAAGGATTAGAGGTGAGGTGGTGCCCTCACGAGCCCCCACCTATTTCACTTTCCCCAAAACTCCTTTAAACCCCCCCTCTTTATTTTTGTAACTCATCTTAAATTGAGTAACCTTCCTTTTCCTCTCTCTATCCTCTCATTAATGTGCCAACACCTAAAATTAATGAGTTATGCTCCCTAATTAATTGATTCATTTGAATTAATTTGAAAGGCATGACTTTTTTTATAATATTGGGGAGCCTAATGTTTTATTTGCCTTGGAAAATATTGGTTGGGAGACTTTGGGAGAATTAGTAAGAACGACATTCTCTCATCAACGAACGCCGACTCCACCGAAGATCCACAACGTGTTTACCTTGTTCCTTCATTCGAGGCAAGAGCATGAGGTGACGCCCATAAGGAATGCCGATTTTCTTCCTCTTCCTTCATGTCAAGGGAGAAGACGTCGCCCGCGTAGAACATTGTCAACGTCTTTCCTTCCAACGTTGACAAAGCAACGCTACGAACGACGAACGACACGATGTAGGGGAATTTATTTGGTATTCTCTTTATCTTTTGAGAAAAGAATGACGAGCGACGACCAACCATTTCCAGGTTGATCCGCGGATCGTTCGTTCATGCGGGTTAATGTTGAGGTTTATTGTTTTTGCCCGTGAATTATTTCCTTGCCATACATCGACTTCTATTTGTTGGCCGCTTGCTATCATTATAACGGGAGGAGGTCGGACCACACAAACACGGCCGAACCTCCTCCCCCTTGTTGTTGATTATGTTGCGGCTCGAATGAAGGCGGCGCGGAGCAACAACACCGCGCGGAAACATGGAGAATTACGGCAAGGATGCGCGGCACTGTCGCACCGCGCCGTTGAGGCCGAACGAAACCGCGGCTGGAGTTGATTCCATGGAGGCGATTCGAAGACTCATCTGGTTGAATGTTGTGCGTGGATTGATGGGTGAAAATGAACGGGGCTGCAAAGTCCTTTTTGAAGCCTCCACAGTGAAGGTCGGGTCCCGGGAGGACCGTCGGTGAAGGCGGCGAGCAAAACGGACCACCGGAGCGCGTCCGGTGGTCCGCGGAAGGCACGCTGCACCGGCGACTGGTGGCGGCGTCGCACCACCGGAACAGGAACCGTCGCGGCTGAGCCACGGCGGTGGGCCGAATCGGAACGGCTTAGCCATTCCGGAGGCCGAGCGGCGCGGCTTTAAGCCGCGCCGGTTCGTCGTCCGCAGGGGGTTGTAATCCCCCGCACCCACTGGCCACACGGGCGTCGCGCCGCACTTGCGCCAGCGCCAGGCCGGGCCGGGCCGTGCCATCTGGGTCGGGTCGACCCGGGGGGGGGGCCTCGGGCTGGGTCGGACCGGGCCTGAACCCCCTATTTTCGGGCAGTTTCCGTTCAAACGCCCATAACTTAGGCTAAGGACCTCCGACCGACGCAGCGTCAGTTGCTATGCGATTCTTGGATCGAGAAGGTTGTTTCGGTATATTACACTCAAGGTTTCGGAGAACTTTGTGTACGGTCGGGTTGGTTCGAATACGAGACCAACCAGGCCATTGGAGCGGAAATGGATATATCTTGAGCGTCGGACGTCCGATTGACGTGTCGTTGACTTTGTTGGATTCCTCTTGATGAGATGGAACTTTTGGCATACTTCGCCCAAGTTTTGGACGCAGTTGGAGTATGGTCGGGTTGGATTGTACCCGAAATCCAACCGGGCCCCTAGAACGGAAAAGCTGATATCTTTCAGACCGGACGTCCATTTGACGAACCGTCAGCGGTGTTGGTGATCACGTTGAGAAACGGTCCCTATGATTATACCCTATGAGAGTTCGGGGTACAGTTGAGATACGGCCGGGTTGGTTCGCACACAAAACCAACAGGGCCCCTGGGACGAAAAGGCTAGTAACTCACAGACCGGGCGTCCCACTGACGCGTTGTCTGTTGTGTTGTGACCCCTATGACGAGGCGGTCCTTGAGATACTTCTTAGTGGAACTTCTTGATACTTGGAGTATCGACCAGTAGCTCATGGAGCAGACCCTCCCGGTGATGAGCTAGCAGAGTGCAGAGACCTAGTAGCTGGCTGAGACTTGACGACTGTTGATCTATCGACTCGGTGTGTTTCGGATAGCCCAGTGGGGAGCGCTTGGTTGTAGTGGCAGAACCACGGCAGAGGAGCGCTTGGTAGTAGCGGCAGACCCACAGTAATCAACAGAAGGAGTACCTATGGAGGTTATGAGGGGGAGCGCTTGGTTGTAGCGGCAGACCCACGGCAGAGGAGCGCTTGGTTGTAGCGGCAGACCCGCGGTACTCAACATAAGGAGTACCTCTGGAGGCTATGAGGGGGATCGCTTGGTTGTAGCAGCAGACCCACGGTGGAGGAGCGTTTGGTTGTAGCGGCAGACCCGCGGTACTCAACCGAAGGAGTACCTCTGGAGGCTATGAGGGGGAGCGCTTGGTTGTAGTGGCAGACCCACGGTGGAGGAGCGCTTGGTTGTAGCGGCAGACCCGCGGTACTCAACAGAAGGAGTACCTCTAGAGCCTATGAGGGGGAGCGCTTGGTTGTAGCGGCAGACCCATGGTGGGAAGCGCTTGGTTGTAGCAGTAGGCCCATAATAATCGACAGGTGGAGTACTACAGTAGTCCAAGGTTAGTGGGGTGTGCTTGGTTGTAGCGGCAGGCCCACTGTACTCGACAGAGGAGGAGTTCGGCGTGCTTGGTTGTAGCGGCAGGCCCACTGCACTCGACAGAGGAGGAGTTCTCCAGCAGTCATGGTTGTGACTTCATGAATAGAATCATGGTTGAGCTGAGTCTATGATCTTTGTGTTTACCTCATGATTGAGATGGGTTACTTGATAACTTAGGTATATGTATGGGCATATACCTAGGTAGTGGTTATCTATTGATTTCATAAATATTTGTGTTACCTCATGATTGAGATGGGTTACTTGATAACTTGGGTATATGTATGGGAATATACCTAAGTAGAGGTTATCTGTTGAGATCTTATTTGTGGTTATCCTTGTTGGATTTAGTGAGACCTTGAGGGTCTCGGGGTCCCTACTGAGTATCGTTATACTCACCCCTGCACGAGCTATGCCTTCACCTCATTGTGTTGGTTACAGACGACGGGCAGCATAGACAGAGGCCGAGTGTTCGAGGACTGGACGGTACCCGGAGGTGGACCTCACGACAAGATAGTGTCCAGTGGTGGACTTCACGACGAGGCGACACTCAGAGGAGGTTGACAGGCGAGAGCGTTGTGGGGGCTATCTGTACCTACCCTTCAGGTAGGATCTGTGGTGGACGATCCAGGAGTTGTGCTATCTGTACCTACCCTTCAGGTAGGATCTGTGGTGGAAGATCCAGGAGCTATGCTATCTGTACCTACCCTTCAGGTAGGATCCGTGGTGGATGATCCAGGATCTGCGCTATCTGTACCTACCCTTCAAGTAGGATCCGAGGAGGACGACCCAGGAGCTGCTTCCTTTCTTCCAGATATTGTCTTTGTTGTACTTTCTTTCAGTTTTAGCTGTACTTTCATTTGGGTTTGTATTATGGCCCATATACTTTTCAGTACTTCCTTTTTGTACTTAGTGTTTTACTTCCGCTTGTACTCTGTGGTTTTTTGTTACTTTTATAAAGGCAATGCCTTCCCAGTTATCGGGATTTACGCCTTCGGTGCTAGTCTCCATCCCCTGGCCTATGGAAGGCGGGCTTGGGGTAGTCACAGCACGGGCCCCGAGGACAGGCGAGGCTCCGGTGCGGGGCCCTTTTTACTATGTTGGCACCCTTGGGTGGTGTACCAGCAGCACCACCACCTGTTGGGCAGCAGATGCCACCAGCCATACTAGCGAACTGTGCACGCTGGCAGAGCACGTTGCACGAGTTCCAGTAGTAGAGGCCTCCGAGGTTACGAGGCGAGGTAGATTCCCAGACAGCAGAGCACTGGCTGGAGGCGATTGCTAGAGTATTCCACCTAGATGAGACATCAGTGGAGTGGATGGTGGACTTGGCTACTAGTGTTTTCTAGTGAATTATCATGAGGATGGTCCGCATAGTGATGAGTCTTCGGTACGTGGATCGATGCCTGAGATAGTGCCTTCGGGTAGTGTGTCAGCTATACATCACTACCTGTTGATCAGCAGTTACAACCGGCGGTACTGGTAGGTGACACGTGTAGGCTTACTACCTTATACGTGTTCCAACATCAGATACCCTCAAGTTCCAAGGTGAACCTGACTCACAGGCGGCTGAGGACTGGCTTGAGGAGGTGGCAGAGAGTTTTCTGGAGCTTATACAGCTTCGGCAGGATGACATGTCGGTAGTTGAGAATTCATCGAGGCGTACCGAACATTCCGGGTACTCGATGAATTCGTTTTGATCAGTGTTATAGAGCTCGGACCTCTGAGCGTGGTGTGTTTATGGATATTCGAGCCAGCACTTTTTCTTATATGCATTCCTACTCACGTTAGGGTGCTAGAGAGAACCTTGAGGTTGAATGTTCTTTGGATGAATGAATACAGGTAGAGAATGTTAGAAGTTGGAACGTAACGAGCTGGCACCAGTATTAGAGACTTGGACGTGCGAATGTTTCAAGAAGAGGAAACGTAAAGGATAGATAAATCTACAGAGAAGTAGACGTGGAGGAAGATCTAGGAGAGCAGCATGTGTTGGTGTACATTTCAACATGTTACAACCACCCGCCTTTGTTGTTCCCTCCAGGCTCAGGGAGCTGGAGGGCAGGGAAAAATTGTAGCTACATGCGGTCAAGGAGTGCAACCGAAAGGGATATAAGGATGATTTGAAGTGCAGACTTTGTCTTCTACTAGCTTCCGTAGCCACAGACATCGATACGAATCATCCCTTCCTTCCATGAATCTAGTCCCAGACCTAGAGTTTCTGGTTAAGCCATTGACTTGACCCTCACGTCTGGAGATACCTTTGGGAGGGGATTCGATAGTAACACTTATGCCGATGGTGTGATTTGACCCTTGAGGCAAGAGTCTCGGTTGGGACCTCTTGGTGGCAGCGTCGAGGCCTTACGACGTTAGTTTGAGTATGGATTTGGCAATCACTGTTCATACTCAAATTGACGGTATTAGGCAAACGTCAGGATGGGTTTTCCTTGGTCGGTGAAAAGGGAACCCCAGGAAGCACAGGTTAAACTCGTGCATGGGAGGGTGTAGCCGATCATTCTTGGGTCGGCCAACCTTACCCTCAAGGAAGCGGGAGTTTTGAGTTTCAATTTTAATCAGGAAAGGGAGACCTCTAGAGTTCGAGGATGGCGACCACGTTCTTATACGGGTATCACCTCGATAAGGTTTACGGAGATGTAGCCAAGGCGGTGAGATATCTTTGAGGTTCAGCGGACCTTTTCAGGTCCTCAGCAGGGTAAGCGAGGTGGCTTACCACTTGACCAATCCACCTCAATTGCACCAGGTGCACGACGACTTCCATGTATTTCAACTGAGGAGATACGTGCTTGACCCAATGCACATCATTGACCATGGTGAGCTGGAAGTTGGTGATGGGGTGAATTTTGCATAGTTCCAGTAGAGGTTGAGGATCGACAGGAGTGGGTCCTACGAGGACGGTCGATTCCTCTTGTTCGTTTTCGTAGGCATCACGGAAACCTCTAGGCGAGCACATGGGAGCAGAAGGCTCAGATACGTGCTCAGTACCGCTTTTGTTTCCCCAGTTTGTGTTATAGCTTTACGGGGACGTAACGCCCTGAGGTGGGAGTAATGTAAAGACCCGTAAAATTCAAGGGAATTTTTTTTCTTAATTTTTTTTGGGATTTTACAAGAACGCAGTTTCTGACGGAACTTGATTCTGAGGCCCGGTGTGCCCGAAATCAATTTCCAAAGTTTAGCTCAGGTACGTTTAGTGAACGAATGATCGGGTTTTCCTAACTTTTGAACTGGTGCTCGGAATCGAAATCCGAGGGCACCGATGAAACCGCAGCACCGATAATTGCTTAAGAGGACCATTATAAAAGATGTGTTTGCTCGGGAGGAGTTGTTAAAAATTTGTGGATTAATAATGAATTGAATAAAAAAATTGTGGAACAATTTTTTATTAATTCTTTATCCTAGTGGTTATATCCAACATGGGGTAGTTAGGGTGGGACCCACAAGCCCCTAACTACCCATGAGAGGATTAAAGGTGAGGTGGGGCCCTCACGAGCCCCCACCTATTTCACTTTCCCCAAAACTCCTTAAAACCCCCCTCTTTATTTTTGTAACTCATCTTAAATTGAGTAACCTTCCTTTTCCTCTCTCTCTCCTCTCATTAATGTGCCAACACCTAAAATTAATGAGTTATGCTCCCTAATTAATTGATTCATTTTAATTAATTTGAAAGGAATGAATTTTTTTATAATATTTGGGAGCCTAATGTTTTATTTTCCTTGGAAAATATTGGTTGGGAGACTTTAGGAGAATTAGGAAGAATGACATTCTCTCATCGATGAACGCCGACTCCACTGAAGATTGACGACGTGTTTACCTTCTTCATTCATCTGAGGAAAGAGCATGAGGTGACGCCCATGAGGAACGCTAATTTTCTTTCTCTTCCTTTGTGTCAAGGGAGAAGACGTTGCCCGCGTAGAACATCGTCAACGTCTTTCCTTCCAACGTTGACGAAGCGACGCTACGAATGACGAACGACATGAGGTAGGGGAATTTATTTGGTATTCTCTTTATCTTTTGAGAAAAGAACGACGAGCATGGACCAACCATTTCCAGGTTGATCCGCGGATCGTTCATTCATGCGGGTTGATGTTGAGGTTTATTGTTTTTTCCCGTGAATTATTTCCTTGTCGTATGTCGACTTCTATTTGTTGGCCGCTTGCTATCATTATAACGGAAGGAGGTCGGACCACACAAACACGGCCCACCCCCCTCCCCCTTGTTGTTGATTATGTTGCGGCTCGAACGAAGGCAGTGTGGTGCAACGACACCATGTGGAAACATGGAGAATTACGGAAAGGATGCGCGGCACCGTCGCGTCGCGCCGTTGAGGCCGAACGAAACCACGTCCGGAGTCGGGGCTGCGGAGGCGATTTGAAGACTCCGCTGGTTGAACATTGTGCACGAATTGATGGGTGACGACGAACGGGGCCGCAAAGTCTTTTTTGAAGCCTCCGCGGTGAAGGTTGGGTCCCGGGAGGACCGTCGGTGAAGGCGGCGAGCAAAACGGACCACTGGAGCGCGTTCGGTGGTCCGCGGAAGGCATGCTATGCCGGCGACCGGCGGCGGCGTCGCGCAGCCGGAACAGGAACTGTCGCGGCTAAGCCGCGGCGGCAGGCCGAATCAGAACGGCTTAGCCGTTCCGGAGGCCGAGCAGCGCGGCTTTAAGCCGCACCGGTTCATCGTCCGCGGGGGGTTGTAACCCCCCCACACCCGCTGGCCACGCGGGTGCCGCGCCGCGCCAGCGCCAGCGCCAGGCCGGGTCGGGCCGCCCAGGCCGGGCCGTGCCGAGCCGCGCAGCGCAGGCCGGTCCGGGCCACGCCAGCCGGGCCGGGCCGCACCCAATCGGTCCAGACCCGGACCCGGGTCGGGTCGACCCGGTTCGGGCCGACCCAGGGGGGCCTCAGGCCGGGTCGGACCGGGCCCGAACCCCCTATTTTCAGGCAGTTTCTGTTCAAACGCCCATAACTTGGGCTACAGACCTCCGATAGATGCACCGTCAGTTGTGATGCAATCCTTGAATCGAGACGGTTGTTTCAGTATATTACACTTAAGGTTTAGGAGAACTTTTTGTATTGTCGGGTTGGTTCGAATACGAGACCAACCAGGCCTTCGGAGCGGAAATGGATATATCTTGAGCATCGGACGTCTGATTGACGTGTCATCGACTTTTTTGGATTCCTCTTGATGAGACGGAACTTTTGGAATACTTCTCCTGAGGTTTCGACGTAGTTGGAGTATGGCCGGGTTGGACTGTACCCGAAATCCAACCGGGCCCCTGGAACAGAAAAGCTGATATCTTTCAGACCGGACGTATGTTTGACGAACCGTCAGCGGTGTTGGTGATCACGTTGAGAAACGGTCCCTATGAGTATACCCTATGAGAGTTCGGGGTACAGTTGAGATATGGCTGGGTTGGTTCGCACACGAAACCAACTGGGCCCCTGGGACGAAAAGGCTAGTAACTCACAGACTGGGCGTCCGACTGACGCGCCGTCTGTTGCGTTGAGACCCCTATGATGAGGCGGTCCTTGAGATACTTCTTCGTGGAACTTCATGATACTTAGAGTATCGACTAGTAGCTCATGGAGCGGACCCTCCCGGTGATGAGCTAGCAGAGTGCAGAGACCTAGTAGCTGGCTGAGACTTGACGACTGCTGATCTATCTTCTCGGTGTGTTTCGGATAGCCCAGTGGGGATCGCTTGGTTGTAGCGGCAGACCCACGGCGGATGAGCGCTTGGTAGTAGCGGCAGACCTGTGGTACTCAAGAGAAGGAGTACCTCTGGAGGCTATGAGGGGGAGCGCTTGGTTGTAGCGGCAGACCCACGGCGGAGGAGCGCTTTGTTGTAGCGGTAGACCTGCGGTACTCAACATAAGGAGTACCTATGGAGGCTATGAGGGGGCGCGCTTGGTTGTAGCGGCAGACCCACGGCGGAGGAGCGCTTGGTTGTAGCGGCAGACCCGTGGTACTCAACAGAAGGAGTACCTCTGGAGGCTATGAGGGGGAGTGCTTGGTTGTAGCGGCAGACCCACGGCGGAGGAGTGCTTGGTTGTAGCGGCAGACCCACGGTACTCAACATAAAGAGTACCTCTGGAGCCTATGAGGGGGAGCGCTTGGTTGTAGCGGCAGACCCATGGTGGGAAGCGCTTGGTTGTAGCAGCAGGCCCACAGTACTCGACAATTGGAGTACTACAGCAGTCCAAGGTTAGTGTGGCATGCTTGGTTGTAGTGGAAGGCCCACTGTACTCGACAGAGGAGGAGTTCGGCACGCTTGGTTGTAGCGGCAGGCCCACTACACTCGACAGAGGAGGAGTTCTCCAGCAGCTGTGGTTGTGACTTCATGAATAGAATCCTGGTTGAGCTGAGTTTGTCATCTTTGTGTTTACCTCATGATTGAGATGGGTTACTTGATAACTTAGGTATATTTATGGGCATATACCTGGGTAGTGGTTATCCGTTGATTTCATAAATCTTTGTGTTACCTCAGGATTGAGATGGGTTACTTGATAACTTGGGTATATGTATGGGCATATAACTAAGTAGAGGTTATCTGTTGAGATCTTCTTTGTGGTTATCCTTGTTGGATTTAGTGAGACCTTGAGGGTCTCGGGGTCCCTACTGAGTATCGTTATACTCACCCCTGCATGGGCTATGCCCGCACCTCATTGTGTTGGTTGCAGACGACGGGCAGCGTAGACAGAGGCCGAGTGTTCAAGGACTGGACGGTACCTGGAGGTGGACCTCACGACGAGACAGTGTCCGGTGGTGTACTTCATGACGATGCGACACTCAGAGGAGGTTGATGGGTGAGAGCGTTGTGGGGGCTATCTGTACCTACCCTTCAGGTAGGATCTGTGGTGGACGATCCAGGAGTTGTGCTATCTGTACCTACCCTTCAGGTAGGATCTGTGGTGGACGATCCAGGAGCTATGCTATCTGTACCTACCCTTCAGGTAGGATCCGTGGTGGACGATCCAGGAGCTGCTCTATCTATACCTACCCTTCAGGTAGGATCCGAGGAGGACGACCCAGGAGTTGCTTCCTTTCTTCTAGTTGTTGTCTTTGTTGTACTTTTTTTTAGTTGTAGTTGTACTTTTGTTTGGGTTTGTATTCTGGCCCGTATACTTTTCAGTACTTCCTTTTTGTACTTAGTGTTTTACTTCCGCTTATAATCTTTGGTGTTTTGTTTCTTTTATAAAGGCAATGTCTTCCCAGTTATCGGGATTTACGCCTTTGGTGCTAGTTGCCAGCCCCTGTCCTATGGAAGGCGGGCTTGGGGTAGTCACAGAACGGGCCCCGAGGACAGGTCGTGACACTCACACATAGTTTAAAGTTGTGGAGGATGAGGAAAAATGTTTGGGAGAGTTTGTGTCTAGGCCCAAATATGAAGTTTCTAGGCATCGCTATGTATCCCATAAGGATGGGAATCAAGCCATACATAGTTCTGGAGATCCGTTTAGTTTAACGTCATGTGGTAAGGATGGGGGCATAGGTTAATTTTTTGTAGGATGGTGTAGTTTAGAATCATGTAGGTCAATGGGAATTTATCTTTTAAGTTCATGCAAAAAGGACCATCAATGCTTTTCATTTTAATGTTTTGTAGCTAAGATGAAATAGTTTAACATAATATAGGATGAGGTAGCATAGTTTAATGTCATGTTTCTTCGATGAAGTGGAGGGAGTGCTCCAAGAGGTATGTGTGTGGTGGATCCATTATAACCTGATGTGAATGAAGACCCGAAATCCCCCTATTCCACACCATACATTCCCAAGGGGAAATTTTATGTAGTTTAATGTCATGATGTTTGGACTTGGGAACCCTGTTTAACATCGTGTTCTTGGTAGGTGAACTCCTAGTTTAAGGTCATAGAGTTTGCACCATGCAACAATTTAACATCATGAAGGATGAGAAACACACTCATGTGAATTACTATTTGAGGAACTTGGAATTTCAGGGAGGAGTGATTTTCTCACCATTCATGGTAACCAAAGAGTACACACCATTGGGATAGACCTTGTGGGTGATGTAGGATCCCTCCCATTTGGACTCTAAATTTGGTGGTTTCCTACCGGGTATCATTGGCATCCTTAGAGCCAACATCGTGTCACCATGGAGGAAAGAGTAGAGATGAAGTCTATTATTAAAATATCTAGGTATCTTATTATGGTGCCTCTAGATTATTCAAGTCCTAGAGGTTGTTCTAGGTGAGATATTCTAGTCTGGTTAGATGGACTTATGCTACTTTTTCTAATGTATGATGGTCATATATAGCTATACAGAGTAATGGAAACTAAACCTCTATGGGGAGGACTGCCTCTGTTCCATACACCATGGAATATTAAGTCACTTGGGTGGAATTACAAGTCATCGTCTGATAAGCCTAGAGAGCATTGGGGAGCCTTTCTGGACAAATTCTCTTGTTCTAACCCACCATCTTCTACAAAATGTTGGGGAGGGTCTTTTTGAATTTGTTAATTCTTCCATTTTCTTATGCATGGTAGTGAGAAGTGTGTTTGGACTAGATACTATACTTGACATACAATTTATTCATCTTTACTGATCATAAATTGGTTCTTTTATTAGTGAGAATAGCATGAGGGACCCCAATTAGATGGATGGTGTTGGAGCTCATGAATTAATTAATAGATCTGGCCTTTAATTCCTTAATAGTAATATGTTCTACCCACTTAGAAAAGAAATATTTCATGTCCAGAATGAACCTACACTGACGATCTATTGTCGGTGGGTAGGTCCCACAACATCGAGCCCCCAAAATGAAAAGTTCCAAGAGTAATTTGTAGTGTGGAGGGGGTCTGGAGGTCGATTCATGAAGTTTTCATGGATCTGACATGTGTTTAACCTTTTATATAACTTTATATAGTCACGGACCATGGTGGCCTAGAAGTATACCAACCTTCAAATCTAGTGGGAGTGATTCGTCCCTGCCTGATGAGCATCGCAAGATCTGACATGGACCTCCTGCATAACCTAGGGAATCTCATCTCCTTGAATACAGTAAAGGATAATTCCATCAAACCCACATTTTTAGAGATCCATCTCCATGATAGGACCACTCTGGAGGGTGAACTGAACTACACGGTGATGGATTCACTCACCTTCATCTTTGTATGACAGGAGATTGTCGTGCTGGAGGTACGCGATGAAAGGATTCATCCAATAAGAGGTTAAATCAGTTGCAAGGGGGATCCTGAGGAACTGATGTGAAAGAATCAGTGGTAATGTGGTTTACCTTCTGGTTTTTTTTTTCATTTTCCAATATGACGAGGGGGTGACTCTTTGATGAACTACACTAATGAATAGATCTTCTTATTCAAGCTCTGTAAGAGAAGTGTCTAGACGGTCCAGGTCATCAGCTCAACCATTCTATGACTGAGAAACATGAGTCACCTCTAGATGAGAAGGGAAATGTTCCATTAGATAGTGAAAATTCTTGATTAAGGTCATGAGATCAAGATTCCTAACGATATAGTCACTGTTAATCTGGTTGATGACTATCTTAGAGTCCCCCTTCACATGCAGGTGGAGAATATCAATCTCGAGATCCAACTCGAGGCTAGTGATGAGAGCATGACACTCTTACTTGTTGGTGAAACCCTTTGATAGAAACAATGATAAGGTAGGATGTCCTATGTAGGTGTGATGGATACAATCCATAGGCCTACTCTGTTGAGCCTAGTATCATTGATCCTGGGATCATTGAGCCTTATGCCAGTGGGACTATAGGAGGCTCCGTTGAAGTGAATCTTCCAACATGGAATATCCTGATCCACTGAGAGGATAGCCTCATCTGGAAAATCAATATCCAAATAAGTGGACAAAAAACTACCAATGCTTGACCCTTGATGGCCTTCTTCAGAATAAATATGATGTAAAACTATTGAAGAATCACTTCCTATCATGCTAGCCAGCCTTTCAACATGGGGTGGTTCAAAATGTATTTTAGTGGATCCATGTGGGAAACCAGATGTATCTCACGATGTTTCATATAGTGTTTCAACTTCTACATTGTGAAAACCAATGCGAGGAAACTCTTCTCGATAAGAGAATTTTTGGACTCTACATCAAATATCATGCAAATGATATAGTACAAATGGTTTTTTGTCCGTTATTTTTTCTTCTGGGTAAGAAGGGTGCTAAGAGATAATTCAAGGTTAGTCATGTAGAGGACCAATGGCTTCCCAAATATAGGTGGAATCAAAACCAGAGGCTACATAAAATACTGATTGATGTCCTAAAAATTGGTATGGTATTCCCCATCCCATGGGTAGATGGTACTTTTCTTCATGAACTTGGAAAAGGGATTACACTTTCTGGAAAAATTCATGATGAATCACCATATGTAGACTAAGTTTCCCTGAAGGCCTTGAATCTCTTAAAGGTTTCTTAGAGGGGTAATCTAGATAATAGCTTTGATCTACTATGGTTCGATCTCAATTCCCCTATATCTGACAACTAAACTGAGGAACCTTCCAGATTTCACCTCGAAATCACATTTCAAGGGGTTTATCATTAGCTGCTAGGAGCGATGGAAGCCAAACACTTTCTCAAGATCTCTGAGATGGTCCTAACATTGGTTTTATTTGACCACCAAATCATCCACATAGAATTCTATTAGCATATCAAGGATCATCTTGAAGATGCGGTGCATGGAACACTAATTGGTGGCTTCTGCATTCTTTAGACTGAAAGGCATTACCAGATTACATAAGGTACTATGTGGTGCTTTTAAGGTGGTATATTTCTCATCTTCGGGGGCCATACATATCTAATTATACCCATAATACTCATCCATGAAGAAGAGATGATGTAATTTAGTGGTGGCATTGATCAAAATCTCCATCACTATAAAGGTAAAATCATTCTTCAGGCAGTGGTGGTTAAGATCCCAAAAGTCAATACAAACTCTGATTTGTCCTTTCTCCTTCTTAGCAGGACCGATGTTGGACATCCATATGGGGTACTGAACTTCCTTGATGAAGTTTTCCTTGATGATATTATCAACTTCATCCTCAACCATGTAACTTTGATACGGGTTCATCTTCCTAGAAGGCTATTTGAACCCACTATGACTTATCTGGAGGCCAAGACAATAGACAGAAAGCTGATGTTCTAACCCTATAATCTCATCATAACTCTAGGAAAACACATCATGGTGTTTCCTTATGAATTCCACATATTTCTTCTACTCCTCTACAATAATGGATACACTGATCAGCATTGGCCTCAAATCTATCTCAGTGCCAACATTCACCTGTACCAACTCATCAATAGTGGTGGAGATTCCTTCCTCAAAGGTGGGAGGAGCATCTTACTAATCCTCTCTATCATCTGATATATAGGAATTAATGGAAGGAGGAAATTATTCTAAGTTAATTGACCCTGGAGGAATGTTGGTGCTAGTTTGAGCAGTGGTGGAATCTTCATCAGGGGACTCATGCACTATTGAAACCATGGAAATGAAATATTTCGACCTAATTCCATCAAGACATCGACCTAGAGGTCCATTATTGATGATATAAAAATAGTGGTGATGATTCCATTGGTTTTGATTCAATCTATCTCATCAGAATAAGAAGGTCGGGCGAATAGTTGTAGCCATGGGATGAACATATTGATACCTCACAGGGGTAAGAGGCTCTAGTATCACTCTATCATGTCCTGTATAGGAGTACTAGGTAAAATTTTGATGTTCCTTGTACCTAGGAATGTGTCTTCCCCTCATATCAAACATCAAAAAACAGTTTTCCATGTCTGGGGTGGTGGCCTCTAACTGGTGAATCAGGAGGATAAAGGCATTATCCAAGTCTGTCCATGGGTCATCCATAGTGATAATATTCTCAACCTCGTTGGTTAGATAATGATTTTCCTTACTCTGGTAATAATATTCATCCATATATAGAACATCACAAGAGGCTAAAGGATATGTTTCAAAGTTTGATCATTCTCACTCAACTATTGAGGGAGTACTTGAGGCACTGGTGATATGAGGATGGAACCACTGCATGCAGATTGAGCTAGGGTCTACCCATCAGCACATTATAAGAACAATCCTATTAGACAACCATAAATTTAATGCTTGTAATCAGGACATCGAATTGGGTCTTTAATTGGATTTTTTTACATGGAATTTTATCTATATTTTCATAACCTTGAATCTTTAGGCCAAAGGGATTCATATCTTCTTCATTCAGTCCTAGCTTGTAGAGAGTCTATATTAGGATGATATTAATCCCAGAATCTATGTCAATGAGACAGCTACAGATTTCCATGCCATTGAACTGGCCTATGATGTACAGTGGTTAGATACACCCCTAAATGAGTAAACTCTCATCTTCTCCAGAGAAAGAGATGATGGCCTAGAATTATAAATTCTCAATATACTTTTCTTGGAATTTCTTGGATGTTGCAACCTCTATCTTAAACTTGAGGGGTTTTTCAAGGATTATGTGAGGGATTCTTGTATATATTTTTATAGACATAGGGCCATGATAATTTATAGATTTATATTAATTCTAAAAACATGCTTAATCACATCATACTTTCATGTTAGGCCCACATTTCATCCAGAAGGAGGTTACTATTTGGCAAGAGGTATGACAAGCACTATTGGCCGAACCGATGGATTTTGGCTGGTATTGGGGATGTCTTATTTATCATTAGTTAAACCTCAAAAAATTATCAATGGATGGCTATTAGATTACCAAGATTGGGATATAACTGGACATGGCCAGTCATGATGTGGTCATGGAAAATCTTCCTGGTCAAGTAGCACGAACAACGGTTGTAGTGAATCTTACAAGAAGAGCCGAGAGGTCTATGCCTACTAGACTCTATGATGAGCCTAATATCTAGTCTCTATAGAATGCATGTCTTGGATTTCAGCACTAGTCTGAGCATTCTAAAAAATCACATAGCCACAGCCTCATCGATGATGGCGTCAATTGGGAACATTAGGTGGACCGGCTTTATACTCCACATTGTTGGGAATCATATAGGGATATACCAACTCGACGGTATTTATAAAGGAATAATCCTACTCATCATCTGAGGAATATTTCAATGATGGTTATATTTTGGGGATGATTCCCATCTCTAGTGGCATGAAATTGCTGAGGGTGCGATATGGATTTTGCACCAACGAGGAGATTTTCTTTCCATTTCACCATCAGCACTTACTTTTCTATGAAGTAGCAGGTTGAGATGTGGATGTTGAAGCAGAAACTAGAGAAGTTGCGTAGAATTCAAGAGACTTAGCCTATTCAAATTTTTAAAAATGATACCATGGGCATGAGAAACTAACTTGTGAGAAAACCAAACGTCGTAATTCTGAGAATCACAGCTGCAGACCTACTGCCACTCACTTTCGTTGTCACTATCAGGGATTTTGGAAACACATTCCACCTATTCTGGGATAGGGACTAATTTGACTACATTATTATCAACCTATTCCTGGATCCATTCCTTGAACACATAGCATTGATTAATGGTGTGTTCAAGGAACCAGTGATAGGGGAAGTAGTTGGGGAGATCAATGAGATCAGCCTCCTGGAGCTTCTTTTATTCTAGAAACTTAAAAATCCCTTGATCCAAGAAAATTCAGAAATAACCAAGAACCTAAGATTTATTAAATGATTAGGTTTGGTTCCTCCTGTCTGGGAAAGGAACTTTGGGGCCTAGCCTTGATGAGGGGATGGAGCCTAGTGAGGGACTGGAACCTGATTGTCCCACCTTGGCAGCATTGGTGCATTACATGGTTGCACCTTCTGATTCTGTGTCTGATGATGTTGAGCTTGAGGCTGGACCCGATGTTATTTACCTCAATGAGGTTATGGGTTAGACTCTTCCGATAATAATTTTAGTATCCTGGGGGGCTCTAACTGTGTGACGGTGGTAGTCTCAGCCTTGGAGGTTTTTCTTACAGGATCTATAGGAGGTAATGATAATGCCTACTTAGCCTACTTCAAGGCTTCAAATAGGTGCTGATATTTGTAAAAAAAATATCTAAAGTCACCTGATAAATTCTAAGTGATGAAGGAGGGGAACAATTCAGTCTTAACATTTCCCACACACATTGTGAGAAGTTTCTCTTTCATTAGTGGCATATCAAGTGAATATGTGAGTCCTTTCCACCTGGTGAAAAAGTATACAACTCTCTCATCTGGTCTTTTCTTGCACTTGAAAAGGTCTAAAATACTTGTCTTGTGTCTAGTGGAGCTAAAATGGTATAAAACTATCTTCAAAGATCTTTCTAACTAGTGATGGACCTAACAGGTAGCTAGCTATACCATATGAATGAAGTCCCTTCCAATGTCTGCAAAAAACACTAAAACTTGATAGTCACTTACTGCTTTGGGGTTCCCGTAATGAGTTTTCACCTTGATATGAAGTGGGCCTGATGTTGCACTAAGTTTCCCATCCCATTAAAGGGTGAGAAGGTAGGGTTCATGAAATTTTTGGGTGCTTGCATGTTGTTCACTCATTCCAGATATGAATTTCCATCATCTGTGATCTTCATATTTCATGTTTCCAAGGCTTTTAGTTGAGAATCAAGAGAAACTATTGGGTTTTCCTGATAGGGGTTACTATTTGGATGAGGATCTCTGACCACCAGTGCATTGACGGGCTCATCAGCACTATTAGAAGGCTCAGCGACTCGTGGAGCAGCTGGTGGAGTGGCCTATGGAATTTCTTGTGGAATATCTTGATCTAGATCTTGAGGAATTTTATCATGTCGCTCAGGCAGATTTGGTGACATATATCATGTTTTTTTACCATAGACTCTAGCTTCTACCTTTTCAGAATGCACAGGATTATTCAAATCGATGAGATTCATCTGGCCAAGGATGAAATGTGGCTTACCCTACTTACCTAGTTGAGGATTGATGGGATTGTATATAGGATCATCATATTCCTAACATTTCTCTACAATGCACTCATCAAGGATCTCTTTGATGAGCCTTTTCTATTTGGGAAGTTGTTGGAGCATGGAGGCCATAGCGGGATCAACCTCCATATCATGTGTTGCATCAGATGGGTCTAAGGGCTTATAGGTCCCAATCTTCTCCATACCCATATTGGTATTTTTATATATAATAAATGAGATGAAATATTCCCCGAGGCCACACATCTTCCTCTACAAATGAGTCATAATACTTGTATGAGTTTCTAACTAATGTTGTACTACCCCAGGGGGTGGGTCCTCTTCCACAGAACCTACTCCAGTGTCCCTCTCCTTGATTGTGTTGATATTTTCCATATTCACCGTGACTTTACCCATAGGCATATCCTCAATGTCATCAAATAATCCTGGATGTTGCAGTATGGGATTGAAGTGAAGGGTGTCATATTTTCCCCAACCCCAGATCTACACATGCAGGGACGCTTCCTTGATAATTATACAGAACACAGTGAAGTTCTAAACACATTTATGATGAATATTTTGGTGGTAGATATGTGACACAGGGTACTGCAAAACTAGAAGTGTTGCCAAATCAACCATATGGCGCTGTTGGCCAATGTCATTGAAATTCTATTGACTCTTTAGATAGACCAACTGTAGGTTGTAGAGGTGGAAATGTGTCTCCCAAAGGGTCCATCATAAGCACAAAACCCCATCCTAAGTAAGGTGCTTTGGAATGATGAAGTCGTGTGTTGTGATTGTACAGAACATCTCGAACAACTGATATGTGGTGAGAGTGTCCCACAACCTTATCTGTTCGAAAGAAGGGTCTGAATCCTCATTGCCTCATGCTTCGATTAGGGTTGGCTGAGGAAATGGCAATGGAACTGATCTGGATTGATGTGGTGGTGCACTAGTCGATGGAGAAAATAGTGCATGAATTAACTGACTGCCGCTTACTTGGTCATCTCTCAGAGGTGGTACCAACTACATCATCATGTCCCTATAGGAAGGGGTACTAACCACCTATTCATGTGAAAAGGAAGTAGCTATTGGTGGGGGATCCTTTAGGTTCTCATCATTTATCATGCCTCATAATAACTCTTGGTGATCTTGTGTTGAGGTAGAGAATGAAACTGGAAATGATATAGAGGAATGCATGGCAAGACCCTAGAAGGGAGCCAAATCTTCTTCCTCCTGCATGTACTTGTGATGGGACTTAAAAATCTGGTTCATATCACCTTCTAGGATGATGAAACTCACATGTTGAGCTCCTACCCTAGACTTTGATATAGAATATTGGAGGGAAGGTTCCATTAGTGAGCCACATTCATCTTCAAAATTAGAGAAGTGAATAGGATTAACAGCAACTTGGGGCCTCCCAGATTTATTCTTTTTGTGGAGAAGGTTCTCCCTTATGATTTGGGATGGTTCATCAGGGTAGAGAACTTTTTTTGGATGAGGAGGGCCTTCATGATATTGTTTTATTTTGAAGGGAGGGAATCCTCTTTGATTGTTTGGGATATAGGGAGGACCTCCATTCATGTAGTCATCAAAGCATGAAGGACCTCCCCTTGTATAGCTGTGAGAGTGGGGAGGGCCTCCACTTTGATGAGATGAGTTGCAGGGATCACCTGGTCATTTTTCGAATAGGTTATGATTAGTGCCTCAGTATTGGATGTAAAATGCATGGAGAGGACCTCCATGGTGGTTGGTGCTGGAGTGGGGAGAAACTCTGCTGGACTTGGTGAGAACATGGTGAGGTACTCCAAGTTGGTTGTTTGCAGCATAGGGAGGACCTTCATGCTTATTGGTAGTGATCACATGAGGATGGACTTCATCTAATCATGGATGAAGTGTGAATAGACTCCATTTTGGTAGTTGTTGGAGTGGGGAGGACCTCCACTGTGGTTGGCTGTAGTATGGGGAGGACCTCTATGACGGCTAGTGAATAAGTGAGGAGGGAATTCACTTTGGTCAACACTGTTGTAGGGAGGACATACTCTTAAGCTAGAAATGACGTGAGGAGGACCTTTTCATTGGTGTTTTGTGACATAGGGAGGACCTCTAGGCCAGGTGTCAACAAGTTGGGGAGGACCTCTACTTGGACGGGTGCTTAGAACATGGGGAGGGCCTCCATGTTGGGCATGAGAGTGTGGAGGACCTCCGATATAATGATTGATAGTATGGGGATCACCTTCGTATTGGATCTCATTGTCTTGGGTTGGCCCACAATGGCTTTTGGTGGTGTCGATGACCGAAAGAGTAAACCGAGCCTGCCCGAGGGTCTACTAAGGCCTTGATTCCGATCAAGCACTGGTGAATCACTAATATATGGTGGTATGAATCTATTAGAATATGTCGAGGTTGGCATGGGCCAAAGGAGATGTTGAAGATGATTCCTCTTATGGTCATATTTCTGAGCTTGGACCCGATGTTGGTGTCAGGTTATCTTGACTAGGGCCAATGGAGTAGGGATATAAACCACCTTTTCTTAGGCCTGAGGGACTGGTTGGTGGTGTTGATGGGGCCTTGTGGGAGCCCTCTTTAGTATCTCTTGGGTAGCTATCGTGGCTAGGATGACTCGAATATACCTTACCTCATCGGAATATAGGATTGAGTTATAGGATTACTCCAAAGAGTGTCACCTGAAGCACTTAAATGTGAGAGTGGGGAGTAGTGGTTCCCTCTGTGGCCCTTAGGGGAAATGGTGATGGAGAGGTGCAAAAGCCTCCAAGTCCTGGAAATCCATGTCCCTCATGAGAATGACCCCTTCCTAATCATATTGATGAAAAAGGATGTCAATCACCCTCCTCTATAGGATTTTTGAGGGTGAGATAGGGAATGGGCTCCCAGTATCCATGGTCATGGATGAAGTCATGGTAGTAGTAGAGTCATACAGGATTGATGCATTGATGTTCCTTCTTACCCTAGGTCTATGGGAGGGGTGATTGAATTCCTATAGTTGGGGTCCTATAAAGAATAAAGATTCAGCCATCATTATATAAAATAGGAAAGAAATTTTCTGTTCCCCAATGCTATTTAGTATTCCATGGTTGTAGAGAGAGATCCACGATGAAGATTCCAAAGATCAGAATTCCCAATGATTAATTTCCCCAATTTATGGTGAGTTTCACGCTAGGCCCAATATTTTCTTAGCGGGACCTAGCACCGGATAACTAGATCTGGTGACATGCTCATCTACTAATGTCTCGAATGATACTAATAACATGTTGAGGAGAAGAGTTCACATTGGGTTTACCATTTCTATTTTGAATGCTTTCTTCTGAGCACATCTTTTCGTTGTGCATCATTCAATTTTGTTGAAGGACTGCATTGTACCCCACATTCCTACTTTCTAAAGGCGAGTGTAATTCATTACTTCTTTAGAGATGTTTTATCCTTGATCAAAATGGGATGATTGGATTTCAGTTCCTCCTTCCATGGATTCCTCCTTGGAATCTATCACCTATTTTGGGTCTCCCTTATAGACTAAGACATTTTTCATGAAACTCATTCCCGGTGTCATATCTTCATGGATGTTGGTTAATTACGTTGTTTATCATTATACATTCCCAGTGTCATCTCTCATTGTATGTTTGTTGGAAAGGCCTCGGCCAATTCCATGTCTAGTTGTCTCATGAGACCTACTGATGCATCGAGGAGCTATAGCGGGCTCCACCCATCACTTACTAAGTCCAATACATTCCTCATATGAAAAGGTTAAAATATAACATAAACATCGTATTAAAACTAGCATAAAAAATGTCAATACTTTAACAATAAACCATGAATGGTATAAAAATAGCACATCTGCAGTCAAACATATCACAAAACCTTCAACACAATATGAAAGTTTTGTATCATAATAAATCAACTTCAAATAAATTTAAAATCCATCAAAGGATGTTGTCATAGATGAAATCAAAACCTCTTTTAGAGAAATATCACTTTCTATTTTAAAATCATTTAAGAGTCACATAATTATGAAGAAAAATTTTATTTTGAAAATATTATTATAAGCTTGTAAGTGGAGCTTCGACGATGTTATAATGGCAGAAAATAGCCGCACCCACCGTATAAGTTAAAAAAACATTCTTACCTTAATTTTTTCGAAAAGTTCATAAAGTACCTTGTTTGGAAAATGATGGAAAGATTCCTTTCAAAAAATATAAGGTTAAATAAGGGTATAAATTGATTTACCCCATTTTCTAGTAAAAAAATGTTTTGAAATACATTTTTAAGAAACATGGATGTGGATGATAAAGAGGTCTCAGTAGATACTTAAGTAAAAACAACCTCGGATAATAAATAGATTGTAGAATTAACCCTTACCTTGTACTTTTCCTTGGTCAAGGGTAGGTTAACCTTATGTATAATGGTGAAATAATTGTTATTAAATTATACAATAATCATATACATTAATATGATATCATATATGATCTTTTAACATTTCTTTGTTAATAATATCTTAGTATTATCGTCATTTCAGGTGTTAACTAATTCGTTTTCCTTTATATGATTTGTTAGGTAAGTAATGTTTGTTATGGATAGGATGTATCTTATTCATATTAATAATGATTTTAAGTCTTTAAACATTATTTTTAATCATCTAGTGAAAATTATTCTTTAATGGATACGATGGGGAATGAATCTCATCGCGTTCGTGGAGACGGTAATCCGTACGTACGCACGAGCGACAATATCATTCTTTTGATATTAAAATAATATATAATTGGATGACATATCATATATAAAGAATAATTATCATGTTATATTTATTATTTACATCAATTACACATCATTATTATACCCATCCAAATAATAATGTATTGAATAACAATTACACCACGACGTGGAGACGGTAAGTCGTACGTACGCATGTATGGTGACATGTCATTCAAAGGATGGATAGAATAATGAATATGGTTGTACCATATTTATAATAACATCACAGTATATATAAGATACTGGATTTATTATTTTAGAATGGAAACAACAAATAAAGAGTAAGTGGAAGAAGAAAGTAACTTGAAAGAGGTGATGAAATATTTACCTCTTCTTCGGGTTCTTCTTTTTGATTTGATCAAAAGGTCTCCTTAGGTTGGATTTATGACCAAAGGAAGGCCTCTAGGATTAATGGAGGACAGTTGAGAGGGTATTTGGGTAGGGTTTGGCTAATACAAATGGCTTTTAATGTGTGAATTAGAGAGAATGGGAAGTTCCCTTTTATAAGAGGGGTGAGGGGCACCTTAGGAAAAGCTAGAAATATTATTTTATAATAAAAAAATCGGTTTTTAATGGATCAAAAATGAATTATTTAAATGATAAGGTGGTGGTGGGTCGAAAACAACTTAACCAATAGGTTTTATACAGGTTTATGTCACTATATTAACTTTATCTTTTAGATTTAACTCTTAGTTAACTAGTTTGACATTTACCATGTCTCTTTGTATTTTTATATTATATGGTTAATAAACTTACTATAAACTTCAAAGATAACCTCAAGTGATTCTTTAATGAAATATATAATATTATTTAAGACCTTTGTCTGAACCTTAGATTTTTAGGAATAGAATATCAATTAATAATATAATATTTGTTTTAAAAACTCTTTTATGTCAATTTTGACACTATTTGCTATTTTATTTTTGTTAAATTCCTAACAGCATTATTACTTCAAAAAAATAATTTAATCAATACTAAAATGTCACATTATCCTATAAAATTCGTTTATGTCATCAAAACTTTCAAATTATATTTATTTTAACATCTATAATACCATTAATTTGATTCCTTCATTAATAATGAAAATAATGCATCATCATTGTGTCATAAATAAATATATTTATTTTATGTCTAAAAATTATAAATAAAATATCATGAGGTAGGAAATATTTTTATATTTAAAATTAATATTTATAGTCGAATAGATAAATTATATAACCTCATATAAAAATTGTTTTACTAAAAGATATTTGCTTTTGTTATTTTTGTCTCAACTTTAAATTATTTAATATATAATGTCATTATCACTTCCAAGTGGCTCCATGGGGTCCCAAAATCGACCCAAGAATGATCATGGTCTTAAATGTATCATCAAATAGGGTTAGGACATGTGTTAGGGTAATTTAATATTATTATAATATTATTTTTTAACCTTATTTACTGGATTTACCCCTTTAACCATGGTAAATAAAATATTTACTGAAGTAAATATTCCTAATGTCCAAAAAAAAGTTACCTATTTACACAATTTGGACCTCCTGATTCAAAATATTGAATCCATTTTTCTAAATTCAAAAAACATAAGTTGCAGAAATTAATTTAAAATTAATTCCCATTGTCAAAACAAAAAGCGTGTTTTTAAGAAATAATGACTATCAAAAGATTGACACTTGGTTATGTCCAGTTTAAATGTGAAATTACATCCAATGACCAACATTGGATTAAATGGTAAAAATATAATCTAATTATACTTAAAACCCACTCAATAGTATAATTTATCACTATAAATTATTTTGATTAAAAAAGTTATTTTTAATTAAAATTTAGTATTTTTCACTATTCATCAAAAACTGAATGTTTTCAAAAAAATACCAAAAATTCACCCTAAGCTAATTTCGATATTCCGAACCCAAAAATGAAGTCCATTTTGAAAGATAAAATTGATAAATTTTCAAAATGTGGGTATTACTATTCATAACGGCTAGTTTGATTGGTCGCGATGTGTTAGAATCTCAAAGTTGCGTACAACGCAAGTTATTACATTATTCAAAGGGAAAAGTACCGCGGAAGATTGGGGTGTTACATTATCCCCTCCTTAAAATAATTTCATCCTCAAAATTTATAGAATATTACTGCATAAAAAGACTCAGGTGATTCTTCATCATAAGTTCCTCGGGTTCCCACGTTGCCTCTTCCATCTTATGGTTTCTCCATAGAACTTTTACCAGATGAGTCATCTGGTTTCTCAGAACTTGTTCTCTTATATCAAGAACCTTGATAGGCTCTTCGCAATAAGACAGATCAGGTTCCATCTCTAATTCCTCATAGGTGAGTACATGCGTTGGGTCAGGCATGTATTTTCTCAACAGTGATACGTGGAACACATCGTGAACTTTGGAGAGACTTGGCGGCATTGCCAACAGGTAAGCTACAGCCCCAATTAGTTCTAGAATTTCGAAAGGTCTGACGTACCTGGGACATAATTTTCCCTTTTTTCCGAAACGTATAACACCTTTCCATGGAGATACCTTCAAGAAAACATGGTCTCCTGCCTAAAATTCCAAATCCTTCCTTCGGTTATCGGCATAGCTCTTCTACCTACTTTGAACTGCTTTGATGTGGGTTTGGATTACCTTCACCTTTTCCATCGTTTCCTCCACAAGTTTTGGGCCTATGAGCTTTCTTTCACCAACATCATCCCAACAGGTTGGTGTGTGACATCTCTTTTCGTATAACGCTTCATATGGTGCCATCTAAATACTTGAATGGAAGCTATTGTTATAGGAAAATTCTACCAGAGGTAAATATTGATCCCACATACCTTTTAAGTCAAGTGAGCATGATCTCAACATGTCTTCTAACGTTTGAATAGTCCATTCTTATTGTCCATTAGTTTGGGGGTGGTAGGTAGTGCTCAAACGAAGTTTAGTATCCAGGGCTTTCTGAAGACTTTTCCAGAATCTTGATGTAAAACGTGGATCAAGATGAGAAACAATCGATAGGGGTACTCCATGAAGTCTCAAAAATTCATTAATATATATTCTTTCTAGACATTCAAGTGGTAAATCTTCTCTTATAGAAAGAAAATGTGTTGACTTGGTAAGACGATCAACAATGACCCATATTGCATCGTTCCTTCTAGGAGTCTTTGGTAGTCCCATGAAAAAGTCCATCGTAATATTATCTCATTTCCACTCAGGTATGGGAAGAGGTTGCATAACTCCTCCAGGTTGTTGCCTTCCAGCTTTCACTTGTTGGAAAACCATACATCTTGACACAAAATGAGCAATCTCCCTCTTCATGTTGTCCTACCAAAAATATTCCTTCAAATCCCTATACATCTTGGTGCTACCAGGGTGTATAGAGAAATTAGAACTATGATCATCATCCAACAATTCTCTTTTTAGATCAGGTATATCGGGAACACAAAGTCTCTTCCCAAATTTCAAAATTCCATCTTCATACACAAAGTCACTCAATCTCCCATCATTCACAGCTTTAATCTTCTTTTGAAACTCCTCATCATCAGCTTGAGAACTTTTTATCCTTTATAATAAAGATGGTTTGGCAACCATTTGAAAAAGTATTGATGATCCCCCTTCCATGGTTATTCCCATATCCATCTTTACTAGATCCATGAGAATAGGATCCCTTTTAACTCTCATCTTGTTAAAAACTCCATGATATTTTCTGCTTAAAGCATCTGCCACCTTATTTTCCTTCCCTGGGTGGTAGTGTATCATGCAATAATAATCCTTGAGTAGTTCAAGCAATCATCTTTTCCTCATGTTGAGTTCTTTCTCTGAGAAAATATACTTTAAACTCTTGTGATCGGTATATATCTCACATTTTTTCACCATAGAGATACTAAATCCATATCTTCAAATCAAATATTACAGCTACTAACTCAAGATCATGAGTAGTATGGTTTTTCTCATGAATTTTTAGCTGTCGTGATGCATAGGCAATAACCCTATCGTTCTACTTAAGGACACAATCAAGTCCTTTCTTTGATGGATCACTATAAATAACAAACCCATTATTCCCTGATGGTAGAGTCAATATAAGAGAATTGAATAATATTCTCTTCAGTTCTTAATAACATTCTTCACACTCTTTTGTCCAAAAAAAATTAACCCCTTTACATGTGAGCTTGGTTAATGGGTTATCCAATTGGGAAAAAATCTGGAAAAAATGCCGATAATAACCTGCTAAACCAATAAAACTGTATAGCTCAGTTATACTCGTCGGTGCTAGCCATTATTGGATTGCTCTTGTCTTAGAAGGATCAATAGAGATTCCATCCTTAGAGACAATATGAACAAGAAAAGAAATCTCTTAAAGACAGAATTCACACTTGCTAAATTTCCCATATAATTCATGTCTTATAAGGGTCTTTATAATAATGTGCAAGTTATTTTCATGATATTCATAGATTTTAGAGTATACCAAGATATCATCAATAAATACCACTATAAATTCGTCAAGATATTACTTGAAAACTCTATTCATTAGATCCATGAAGATAGAGGGTGAATTAGTCAATCCAAAAGGCATTAATGTAAACTCGCAATGCCCGTACCTGGTTCGAAATGTTGTTTTCAGAATGTATTCCTTCTTCACACACAACTGATGATATCCAGATCGAAGTTCAATCTTTGAAAAGTATTGAGCTCCATGAAGTTGGTCGAATAAATCATCAATGCGAGGTAGGGGATACTTGTTCTTTAATGTTATAGCATTGATCTCCCTGTAGTCAATGCACAACCTCATAGATCCATCTTTCTTCTTAACAAAAACGACAGGGGCTCCCCATGGAGAAACACTAGGGAAAATAAATCCCTTATTACTCAATTTATCTAGTTTTTCTTTAGTTTCAATAATTTCATAGTGGCCATTCTATAATGGGTCTTCGATATGGGCCTTGAATCAAGAATTAAATCAATAGAAAACTCAATTTCCCATTCTGGAGGATGTCCAGGTAAATCCTATGGAAATACATCAACATACTCTTGCACAATAGGTACATACTCTATTTGAACATTCTTTTCCTCATCCAAAGTTACATCATTATCTTACTCCCCAATAATTGAATTTAGTTGAGTTACTGGGTGGATCTAAATAAGAATTAGGTGGTAACGATTATGCTCTAAAGATAAGGTGTTCTTTATCATCGTCATCAAAAATAGTAACCTCCTTCTTCTTATAATAAATTTTTCCATCATGGTCTGAAATCCAATCCATACTGAGGATTATATCAAATTAAATCATGGGTATGATGATGATATTAGCAGATAAATAATATTTATATTCCCTAATGGGAACTGATTCACAAAACTTTGTAGCAATGATACGTCCCTTAGGAGTTTTGACTAACAACTCCCTTATTAAATAAAATTGGAAATATCTAATTTTCTTAGAAAACTGGGAAGATATAAAACAATGCGATGATCTAGAATCAAATAAATCATTGGATAAACTTGAGGAAACCATTAAATTACCTGCCACCACATCTTTCAGGGCTTCAACCTCATTAGTAGTGATCACATAAGCTTGGCCTTGATCCCTTGTCCTTTCCTGAGGTAAGCTTACCTGATGCTTAGGACATTCATTGGCATAATGTCTCATCTTCCTGCAATTTTAGCATTGAAAATTGGTAGCATCTTTTTTTCCCTTACAATCACCAGCAAAATGGCCTTTCTGTCCACATTTGTATCATACTCCTTTTCCTTTTAGACAGGCACCAGGGTGCTTCCTTCCAAAATTATCATAAGGTGTAAATTCAATTCTTCCCTTATTCCCTGTTTCCTTATTTCATTTCCCATAGTGTTTAGCAGATCTCTTCTTCTCTTGATTTTCTTTAAAGTTATAAGACTTAGAGAATTCCTTTTCTGTCTTGATAGCACACGAGACAATATCTTCGTATGATGAGAAGGATTGTGATACTAATGCTTGATGGAGAAATGGTTTTAACCCATCAAAGAAATGGTCAATCTTACTTATTGGGTTACGTATATAATTTTCAGTATGCCTTACTAACCTTGTAAAGTTAGCTTCATACTTTGTGACATTCTCATCCTCATTTTTCCTCAGACTCAGAAATTTTCTTTCCATATCTTCTTGATGGTCATGAGGAAATTATTTTTTTAAGAAAATTTCTTTAAACTCCCTCCATTCCATATTTGATACTTCATCATCTTCCTTTGTATTTTGAATAAATGACCATCATTGATCAGCATCTCTAGTGAGGCGGTAAACTACCATTACAACTTTTTCCCTTTCGCTACTCCCCAAGGTGTGGAATATTTTCTCTAAGAAATTTATCCATTACTCAGCTACTAATTTATTTGTACCCCAATTGAATGTTAGTGTTTTTTTCCTCATGAAGCGGTCTAACATTAATCCTCCGCATTGTGGATCAGGGTGCTCCATACAGGTAAGGTTATTATTCATAACCTGTGTGAGTTGTCCCAGTATGGTGATAAGCTGATCAGCACCAGTTGTATCACCATCTCCACTATAATTATCTTGATCAGGAGGTAAATCCCTACATGTAGTGTGTGTATTGATACGGTTTCCATTACTTCCACTAGGAACCATTTCTAAACAATGTCATACACTAGATTAGTTTATGAATCACAATACATAAATCCAAACTTGTAAAATACTTAACATAAATTGAACAGTTTATAGATATAATCCATAATCATAAAAAAAAATTCTTTGAGGAAGTATATAATCATAAACCCTTCATAATGGTTTGTAAATAAAATGAGAATTATCCTAAGCATATCCCCCGGGAGTGTCATAACCAAGAGTGCAGTAAGGCCCATTGTCATGCACCAGTTCTCATTAGAGTCTATCTCAAAGAGGTGTTTTCAGGTTTTACCCCTAGGTACATCTGTGCCAGAGCTGCCTCTACCTATTCCTATCCAAACACGGATGTATTTCTTGGAAAAATCATAAAATCTCTACATTACCAAGATTCTAGGAAGTTCTTGTATACTAATCCTCAAAGTCTATCTTAAGGTAATGTGCTCTGATCAGAGTTTATCTAAATCTAGTTTCCAAGGTTTGTACTAAACATCCTCTAATACCAACTATAACACCCTGACCCTAGTTACCCAGATTCGGTACATTATTACATAACAATGTCATGATCACAAGGAAATCATGTCTCGAAAGACCGATCATTTTAGTATTATTGGAAACAATATTCATACATAAGTTCAACTTTACAACTTGAAAAGAAATACAACACAAATTTATTCCATTAGAAACATCCAAGCCTCCTAGATTATGCTTGCAAGTCACTAATAAATAACTTCTTTATATCTTAGAAAAATGAAACATAAGAAAGGGGTGAGCTCAAACGCTCAGTAAGGGTAAGCAATACAGTGGAAGATAACATAAATATTAGGCATGGTGAATAATTGAAATCACATGCCTTTACCAATAATAAACATGAATACTTTTATGGCAGGAATATGATATGATTAAATAATGTCATAATAAAACATAATCATGGGTATTCTACTATTCGAATGACCACATGAACCATCAATATTATTTTCATAATGAGGGAATGTATAATATCGGACATTCTGAAACATTTTTTCAAGGCCTCAGCCAAGACGTCTAAAAATTATTAAGGCCTCAACCAAAACCATATATCAAATTGGGAAAGGCCACGGACAATTCCACATCTAGTTGTCTCATGAGACCTACTGATGCATCGAGGAGCTATAGCAGGCTCCAACCGTCACTTACTAAGTCCAATACATTCCTCATATGAAAAGTTGGAAATATAACATAAACATTTGTATTAAAACTAGCATACGAAATGTAAATACTTTAACCATAAACCATGAATGGCATAAAAATAGCACATCTATATTCAAACATATCACAAAACCTTCAATACAATATGGAAGTTTTGTATCATAATAAATCAACTTCAAATAAACTTAAAATCCATCAACGGATGTTGACATATATGAAATCAAAACCCTTTTTAGAGAAATATATATTTCTATTTTGAAATCATTTAAGAGTCACATAATTATGAAGAAAACATTTATTTTGAAAATATTCTTATAATATTGTAAGTTAAGCTTCGATGATGTTATAATGGTGGAAAATAGCCGCACCCACCTTATAAGTTAAAAAAACATTCTTACCTTAATTTTGTTGAAAAGGTCATAAAGTACCTTGTTTGGAAAAAGATGGAAAGATTCATTTAAAAACATATAAGGTTAAATAAGGGTATAAATTACTTTACCCCATTGTATAGTAAAAAAATGTTTTGAAATACATTTTTAAGAAACATTGATGTGGATGATAAAGAGGTCCCAGTAGATACTTACGTAAAAACAACCTCGGATAATAAAGAGATTGTAGAATTAACCCTTACCTTGTACTTTTCCTTGGTCAAGGGTAGGTTAACCTCCTATATAATGGTGAAATAATTGTTATTAAATTATACAAGAATCATATAAATTAATATTATATCATATATGATCTTTTAACATTGCTTTGTTAATAATATCTTAGTATTATCATCTTTTCAGGTGTTAACTGATTCGTTTTCCTTTATATGCTTTGTTATGTAAGAAATGTTTGTTATGGATAGGATGTATATTATTCATATTCAGAATGATATTAAGTCTTTAAACATTATTTTTAATCATCTAATGAAAATTAGTCTTGAATGGATACGATGGGGAATGAATCTCATCGCGTTCGTGGAGACGGTAATCCGTACGTACGCACGAGCGACAATATAATTCTTTTGATATTAAAATAATATATAATTGGATTGTATATCATATATAAAGAATCATTATCATGTTATATTTATTATTTACATCAATTACACATCATTATTATAACCATCCAAATAATAATGTATTGAATAACAATTACACCACAATGTGGAGACGGTAAGTCGTACGTACGCACGTATGGTGACATGTTATTCAAAGGATGGATAGAATAATGAATATGGTTTTACCATATTTATAATAACATCACAGTATATATAAGATACTGGAGTTATTATTTTATAATGGAAACAACAAAGAAAGAGGAAGTGGAAGAAGAAAAGAACTTGAAAGAGGTGATGAAATATTTATCTCTTCTTCGGGTTCTTCCTTTTGATTTGATCAAAAGGGCTCCTTAGGTTGGATTTATGACTAAATTAATGCCTTTGGGATGAAGGGAGGACAGTTGAGAGGGTATTTTGGTAGGTTTTGGCCGATCCAAATGTCTTTTAATGTGTGAATTAGAGATAATGGGAAGTGCCCTTTTATAAGAGGGGTGAGGGGCACCTTAGGAAAAGCTAGAAATATTATTTTATAATAAAATAATTTTCAGTTTATAATGGATTAAAAATGAATTATTTAAAGGATAATGTGGTTATGGGTCGAAAACCACTCAACCAATAGGTTTTATACAGGTTTGGGTCACTATATTAACTTTATCTTTAAGATTTAACTCTTAGTTAATTAGTTTGACATTTACCATGTCTCTTTGTATTTTTATATTATATGGTTAATAAACTTACTATAAACTTCCAAGAGAACCTCAAGCAGTTCATTAATGACATATATAATATTATTTAAGACCTTTTTCTGAACCTTAGATTTTTAGGAGTAGAATATCAATTAATAATATAATATTTGTGTTAAAAACTCTTTTATGTCAATTTTGACACGATTTTCTATTTTGTTTTTTTTTAATTCCTAACATCATTATTACTTAAAAAAATTCATTTAATCAATACTAACATATCACATTAACCTATAAAATTCGTTTGTGGTATCAAAACTTACAAATTATATTTATTTTAACATATATAATACCATTTATTTGATTCCTTCATTAATAAGGAAAATATTGCATCATCATTGTGTCATAAATAAATATATTTATTTTATGTCTAAAAATTATAAATAAAATATCTTGAGGTATGAAATAATTTTATATTTCTAATTAATATTTATAGTTTAATAGATCAATTATATTACCTCATATAAAAATTGTTTTACAAAAAGATATTTTCTTTTATTATTTTTGTCTCTACTTAAAATTATTTAATATATAATGTCATTATCACTTCCAAGTGGCTCCATGGAGTTCCAAAATCGACCCAAGGATTTCCATGGTCAGACATGTAACAGAAAATATAGTTAGGACACATGTTATGGTAATTTAATATTATTATAATATTATTTTTTAACCTTATTTACTGGATTTACCCCTTTAACCACAATAAATAAAATATTTACTGAAGTAAATATTCTTAATGTCCAAAAAATAAAAGTTACCTATTTACACAATTTGGACCTCCTGATTCAAAATATGGAATCCATTTTTCTAAATTCAAAACACAGAATTGGAAGAAATTAATTTAAAATTAATTCTCATTGTCAAAACAAAAAGCGTGTTTTTAAGAAATAATAACTATCAAAAGATTGACACTTGCTTATGTCAAGTTTAAATGTAAAATTACGTCAAATGACCAAAATTGGATTAAATGGTAAAAATATAATCTAATTATACTTAAAAACCACTCAATTTTATAATTTATCACTATAAATTATTTTGATTAAAAAAGTTGTTTTTAATTAAAATTTAGTATTTTTCACTATTCATCAAAAACTGAATGTTTTCAGAAAAATACCAAAACTTCACCTTAATCTAATTTGGATATTACGAACCCAAAAATGAAGTCCATTTTGATAGATAAAATTGATAAAATTTCAAAAAGTGGTATTACTATTCATAACGGCTAGTTTGATTGGTCGCGATGTGTTAGAATCTCAAAGTTGCGTACAACGCAAGTTATTACATTATTCAAAGCAAAACGTACCGTGGAAGCTTGGGGTGTTACACATCCCTTGTCGGTCATGGGGTATTTTATTCCAGAGGCATGTATTATGAGGTTTTCTTTAGGAATCCCATGTTTAACATAGGGTAGGTCATAGGTTTAATGTCTAGAAGATGTGGGATGAGGTTTATCAGGACACCTGGTGAAGGCGGATCAGAGAGGTACATCCTTATGAGGCATCACCTAGAAGGTTTACCAGATGGGTGGATCATAATGACCAATGATAGAGGGATTGAGGTGGTGCATCTCGTGAAGAGAAGGATTCACACTATGAAGGGGTACATCCCTAGGAGGGAGGAACTGAGGTTTTCTATTAAATGGGTGGGAACACCTCTGATAACAAACCCAGGTGATGTGTCCCATAGAGGGAAAGATTACACACTGTGAAGGATGGTCTGAACAGTACTCTAGTGAGGGGAACAAAAAAATTTACCATTGGCTAGGATTGAACCTAGGGTAGGCTTTCTAAGTTCCATGTTTAGAAGATAGGGATCAAAACCCATATATTTTTAAGGGGTGATTTGGGGATTACACATGGTTAGCTGCCCATAACAAGAGGATATCTCTTGGTTGGATGATGTGGATTGTGTGGGGATTATGCATGGCTAGCTACCTGTGTGATTCTAGGAGCAATGATGATGTGTATGGCATGATCTCACCAAGATGTGGTGGCCCAAGTAATAATGAGGATGGATATAGAGGAAGTGCTGATGGAATTGATGGAATCGATAGAGTGTGAGGGGTTGTTGGGATTGAACCTCAGGGAGGTTTCCTACATATCCCAATGGCTGGGATTCAAAGTCCATATAGTTTGGTATGGGTTGATTATACACCTAAGTAGGAGACTCATGAAAATGGAATGCATGGGTAGGGTTCCAAAGGAAGTGTAACCTCTAGGTTGGGGCATGATCTTTAAGATACATAGTGACTTGAGGGAAAGACTAGGACAGGAATGGATGATGGGCTTGAGCCTCAGGGGGGATTCCTACATACCATTTTTAGGAGATAGGGATAAATTTCCATGTAGTTTCAGATGGAATTGGGGCTTGCACATGGCTAGTTTTCCTTTGGCATGTTGGGGCTTATGCATGGTTAGCAGCCCAAATGGATGGAAGTGGATGAAGTGGTCTCATTAGGATAAGGGTGAGGTGATGGATGAAGTGATAACAGATGGATCAGAACACCTTAGAGAGGTGGATCTAGGGGATGTGTCCCATAAAGAGAATATTTCACATCATGAGGGTACATCTCTAGGATGGAGAACCATAGTTTACCATTGGTTGGGATTGGACCTCATGGAGGCTCCCTACATACCTTGTTTAGAAGACAGGTATCAAACTCTTGTAATTTGGAAGGGGTGATTTGGGTCTTACACATGGTTAGTTTCCCAGATAATAGATTTGAATTCATTGTTAATCTATAATCCCATGTGATTCATGCCTGGTGTGAGAAACAAGAGGTGGAAGTAAATCTGATGATCATGATGCAAGAGGTGCGACCACGAGAGGTGATGTGGGGCTTACGCACTAAGGCGGACTAGGGAGAAGGATATTGGGGATTACTCCAAGAGTTATACCTGAAGAGGATCATTCTCCATGTAAGTAGGATCTAATTCCCTTTAATGAAGGTGATTAAGATCTCACTCCCATGGAGATGAGTAGGAATAGATAATTACCAAGGTAGAGAACCCCATGTGCATTGAATGGGGTAAGGCTACTGTTTAACGTCGTGTACTGAGGATGATGGGGATTATAAATTTAATATCCTACAGGTCGAATGAGGAGGAATCACTTATTACCCTCTAGACTTACATAATTGATACCCACCCATACTTTGGGAAGGAAAGGCATCATCAATTCCTGACGAGAGCAGGGTGGGAGAGTGATTACTCGTGGGATCTACATTAACATGGCTATGCCAAAAAGAAAGATCCATTAGCATACCTATACAAAAAATAAAGAGGTAAGGAAATGCAATAAGGGACACCACACGAGGGACTAAAAAATCACTTTGTATAATCCTAGAGGACCGTACACCCTACACTAACCTAGTTTAGGTCATTCATAGGGTAAAAAATGTGTTCCAAACTCAGTTGTGATCTTGTATTTCTGATCCAAGATTTCATTTAAGAGTTATCCCATTTTATTTAAGAAATTTCATGCATGAAATATAAAATATATTTAATATTTTTATAAAATTTATTCTAGGAACAATGGTCCTTGGAATCACACGTTGTCTCAGTTCCTGGTACTATAAATATATGTAGAAATATTTCAAATTATTAAAAGGAAAAAACTAGGTCTCTACATCATTCCCTCCTTCAATGTTTTAATCCCTAAAAAGAAAAACTAAAGAAAATACTTGGGATACTAAGCCTATATTAGGATCTCCTGTTCCCAGGAACTCTCCTACATGTTCTCGTGCTTTCACAACATGCAAACCAAGGGGATTGTTCATCCACATAGGGTCCCCTCCTTTTGATCCTTTATCTCTATCAGGTGCTCCGTAAAGGGGGATCTATCCTTGATATATAGATCTCCCCAGTCGACAATGTACATAGTTTTATGTACGTATCTCCTCGGTTTTGAAACATGGAATACTTTATGCACCTACTCCAACTGTGGGGATAGGGTGAGGTGGTAAGAAACCTCTTCAAACCTCTGCAAGATCTCGAATGGCCCGATGAACCTAAGGGATATCTTTCCCCTCTATCTAAAACTCTGAAATCCTATTTGTGGGGAGAATCTTAGGAAAAATAATTCTCCTTGATCGAACTCCAAGGGCCTACGATGATGATCTGTATAATATTTATACCTTCTATGAGCCATCCTCATCCACTCATGGATGACTTGGACCTTCTTTTTTGTCACCTGCACCATCTCTAGACCCATAAGAGATGTCTCTCTGATCTCTATCTAGTAAAAGACTGACCTGTACAGTCTCCCTTATAGGGCCTTAAAAGGTTTCATTCTAATGGTAGAGTGGTATTTATTGTTGTATGAAAACTCTACCAAGGGAAAGTGATCCTCCCAACTCTGGCCAAAGTCTAACACGCATACCCTCAGCATATCCTCCAACACCTGGATAGTGTGCTCGGTCTTCCCATCGGTCTAGGGGTGAAAGGCTATACTCATCCTCATTTGGGTCTCGAATGCCTCCTACATTCCTCTCCATAATCGTGACATGAACCATGCATCAAAATTTGAGACAATAATTGAGGGAACCCTATAAAGGAGATAAATCTCTTATATGTACAACCGCCTCAAAATCTCCACAAAAATCTACTCCCTGATAGCAAGGAAGTGTGTTGACTTTGTGGGGTCATTCAATGATCACCCAAATGGTATCATATCCCTTCATAGTATGTTGAAGACCTATAACAATATATATGTATATGTCATCCCACATTCACTCTAGGATCTCAAGGGGCTGCAACAAACCTACTGGAACCTGGTGATCAGCCTTCATATGATGATATGTGAGGCACTGAGAGATGAAATAGATAATACTCTATCTCATGTAGGACCATAAAAACTACTATTGAAGGTCTCTTTACATCTTCCCCACTCTAGGATGTATATCTAGGGGATAAGGATGGAACTCTCTCATCACTTCCTCCTATATCATGACTAGTACCGGCGTCCGTCCCTAGAAAATAATGATGTAATTACCTCCTTTAGATTATACATATGGTGAATACCGTATGGATATTTGGTCTCTCTCACACACATGAAAATAAGAGGATTCAGTACCATTGATTGAAGAAAAGTTATACCCTCTAACTCTTCCAAGGTCAGCTGCAAGGAATCCAACTGCTCTAAAGCCTCCTACACCAAGATAGTCTGGGGCTTCCTATTATGGTAATATGATACCACATTTCCCTTCCTTATAGTATAGAGTATCTTGAAGTCATAGTATTTCAGGAACTCCAACCAGTTCCACTTTCTTAGGTTCAAGTCTCTCTGTGTGAAGACATACCTAAGATTTTGATGGTCTGAGAAAACCACAAAGTGCTCCCCCAGAAGGTAGTTCCTCTACATCCTTAGGGTAAAGAATACCATTGTTATATCTAGTTCATGAGTTGCGTAGCTCTACTCACGAGGTCTTAACTACCTCAACTCATATGTGATAATTTCCAGTCACAACATCAACACGTAGTTGATCCCATCTCCTAAGGAATCACAATACACTATGAACTTCATGCCTTCCTCTACTAGTATCAAAACCATAGCACTCATCAGACTCATCCTAAACTCCTTGAAGGCCCTTTGGAACTTCTCGGTCTAGATAAAATGATACCCTTTCCACATCAGGGTGGTAAAAGGGGATAAAATCCAAGAGAATTCAGCCAAAATTGTCTTATAGTACCCCACCATACCAAGAAAGCTTCGTACATACGACACTTTCTTGGGTGGATCCCAAGAAAGAACTTCATTGATCTTCACTAGGTCCATAGCTAAACCATGCAAAAAAATAACATGCCCTAAAAAGTGAACTCATGAATCTAGAACTGGCACTTTTAGTCCTTACCATAAAGTTGGTTCTCTCAAAGAAAATCTAGAAACATACTCAAGATATTTGTATACTCTTCCTATTATGAAAATTATATGAGTATGTATTCAATAAAGATGACCAAAAACTGGTCCAAGTATTGTTAAAAGATCTGGTTCATCAAAATCATAAAAAAGGTGATAAAATTCATCACACCAAAGGGAATCATTAAGAACTCATAGTGTCCATAGTGACATTGTAATTCTAGATTTGAAATATCAACCTCACAAACCCTCAACTGGCGGTATCCAAATCAAAGATCAATCTTCAAGAACCATATCACGCCTTCTGACTAGTCAAAAAGGTCATCAATCCTCTACAAGCGCAAGCTCTCATCTGCCTTTTTCATGAACAACACTGGAGATTCCATGGGAAACACACTAGTCCTAATGAAACACTTCTCTCAAAGGTTTTCCAACTATAAATTCATCTCTCAGATCTCAGTAGGGACCATCCAATATTCTATATAAGATATCAATGTGATCCTAGGATGAAAATCAATGAAAAACTCCACCTCCTACCTCAGAGGTAGTCTTAGAACATATTTGGGGAATACATCCATATAATCATCCACAACTAAAGAAATCTAGATTTCTGAAGAGCCTACTGAACCAAGGGCTATACTCTCTAACTGATTGGTGATGGGATTCAACCTCCTGCTCATAGAACTCACTCATCCCACCATGAGATCTCTCTCAACCATAAACGTGAATCTTGTCCCATTAGTGTGCAGTCATCTGAATCATCTGTGGTGACATTCAATTTGGGATTGAACCATGTAAAAACAATCCATACCCAATATGAAGTCATAAGGTTCCATCATGATGACCAAAAGGTCCCATGTTAACCTCTTCCCACTAAGAGATATCTCTCATTTCTGGTATATAAAAGATATAGAAGAAATGTTCCCTGTAGGAACCTCAATAAAAAATTCAGGCTAGAGCCTCAACTAGGAGATTTATCTATCACACCAGAAGTATAGAGATGAAGGAATGACTAGAACCTTTGTATACTTATACTGAAGCAAGAGTATAAAACACACAGATCGTACCTTTGATCATCTCGTGTGTTTCATGGTCATAAGACTCTAGATCTTGCAGCTGCCAAGGCCCTAACCACCAGCTCCCTGAGCATGATGTGGGTTTCCTAGTGGTGGTGGTAGAAGGATCTCATAGTATCATCCACCAGCCATAGCTCATCCTCCTCCTTTTCAATATCTAGCTCCATGGGGGCCTCCCTTCCCTCTCTTGGGAGATCCCTAATCATGATGTTGTCTTTACCATGGTAGTCCATCAACTATCTTCTTATGCGACTCAGTGCATCTGTTCAAGTAGTTGTATACTATGTTACACCACCCATAATAATAAAAACACTACCCATTTCTAGGATTCCCTGTTCTTATGAATTTTCCATGTTCTTCACAACCACGTGTCAGATCTTGATCATGATAGGATCTCATGCTCCAAGATTCTACCGACTGGTGCCTGCTATCTGCTACAGACAACTCAGTTCTGTGACACCCATTATTATCTCCAGCTACCTGTCATCCATCTAATATAAATATCTCTATCACTAGTGTCTGCTCTAACACCTAGGCATATATGGTAATGCGCAAGGGAACCACACTGGCACAAATATCTTTGCAGAGTCCCTACTCAAACTTTCATGGTCAGAAGTAGCCATCTCAAATCATGTTAAGGGAGTACTGTGTAAGGTATATGAACCTTTTTATGTACTCAACCACTATCATCCCTCCCCACTATATCTCCAGAAGCTTTAAAATCTGAACTGATTGAAAATAGGAGGGCTAGTACTCATTACAGAACAACTACTAGAAGTTGGTCCATGAGAGTGTCAATTCATTATGCATATGGGTAACAAGACTCCAACATTGCCTAGCTACTCCATGGAAAAGGATAGATTTTAGAAAAACCGCATGATTCATTAGTGTCCAGATGAGTCTAAATATATAAACCACTGACTCTAGCCAATACTCTTGTGCTTGTGGATTTGGATCTCTACGGAACCTCAGTGGACTTTGTCATTGGAAATCATGGAGTGTGCTAAGCTTGTGCACATCCTTAGTATTCTCTACTGGGATAATTTTCTTCTCAATAGGGGGTGCTACTACCTACCCACCTTGAGGAATAATCTCACTAGATGGACCCTGAACTAAGCCCTCTTCACTCGTCGAATCTTCATTACAATTAGGAATATATATCCTAGATGGATATCTTTACAAAGGCATCTATAAATTTTAATCAATACATACCACTATTAGATGATAATATATATATATATATATATATATAGGGAGCTAACTCAATAAGGAAAATCAAAAAATAAATCCTATATGATGCATGTAAAATTGATCCCTACAACCAATGTCTCGGTATGTAGAGTTGAAAAGCAGATAGTTAATGTCCTGGTGAATAGATACATCAGCCGCCCATACCATCATTGGATTCCATGACCTGAGAACTACACTCAAGACACTTTGAAACTATTTCACCAAATACTCATAATGATACTAATCCATAAAACATTCTAAGGAGTAAACTGATCTGATACAAATATTTCATAACCCGACGCTAACCGGGGCTTGAGCCGCAACTACCCCAAGCCACCCTCGATAGACCAGGGGTGGCGACAAGTGCCGAAATGAATACCTTAAATGGGATGAAATTTTCTAATGTACATGTATGCACATACCTGACCATATTAATACATAAGTGAAGAGTAATAATGATAAAAATATGCAATAGATAGAATGTAAACTAAGCATGAAAAACCTCTTTGATATACTAGAGTACGACAGTGTAAACTGAAAAGTAAAGGGGAAAAATACATGCTCGATCATAAATATGTCCCAATCTAACAAAAACTAGAAAGTAAACTACTGATAGATCCCAATTCATGATCTTCAAGTTGCAACCACCATACGTGGTCCTCAGGACCTAGTATCCCTAAGCCCCTCTGAAGTCACTGTCGACCTGTTCATCATCTTTATAAGACATGACACATGCGAGAAAATCCCATGTAGGGGTGAGTATATACATACCCAGTAGGACACCCTAAAATATGAAGGGGGATAATTAAGAGATACAATAGAAATATAAAGATATTAGATAGAAAATAGGATTAATCTCAACCCAAAGTAAGAGAAAGAGTAACCTAGTACAAGCACAAGGGGTTCAACACAGTGTGTATATGGATTACACATCATGTTTTTCCCCCATATTAGGAGAGTAGTCTTATCTAACCATGAGAATCTAAACATAGAAAGTACATGACATGCCATGTGCGTCTTCACAACCTATGGAAGGAGAGAAACCAAATACAAAGGTATGGATACAGATGTATATATATATATATATATGCTAAGTAAAATAATCTCAAACAAGAGAGTAAGGGGATCTCCATCTCATAGGCCATCCCAGGAAAAGATTCGCTAATAGTTCTAGATGTCCAAAAATGATGCCCAGCATCTCACGTGTCTTCCCAAAAGAAATCATTCAAGTCAATCATTGCCTCATCACTGTGTTGCATAGTTGAGGGGTCACAATCTCTAGGTGGAGGAACCGTGACCTGGTATAATAGGAGGTTCCACTCAATGGATAGATAGAAGAATCATACCTTATTCCAATAAGAGGGTTCCACTCTAATAGTTTATAGAGGACTCATGCCCTTCCTAGTAGGATGGTGCCACTCTGTGGATAGATAGAGGACCCATACCCTATTCTAATTGGAGGGTTCCACTCTAATAGTTGATAGAGGACTCATTACCTTCCCAGTATGAGGGTTACACTCTATTGATAGATAGAGGACCCATACCCTATTCCAATTGGAGATTTCCACTCTAATAGTCAGTATAGGTCCCATACCCTACCTAGCAGGAGGGTTCCACTCTCTGATGCTAGAGAACCCATGACCTGACTCCATGGGAGGGTTCTACTCTAAGAGTCTATAGAAGACCCACACCCAACCTATTCATAAGTTTCCACTCTAAAAGTTTTTATAGGACCCATTCTCAGCCCAGCTAGAGGGTTCCACTCTAAAATTCATTAAGGACCCATGCCCAACCTAGATGGAGGGTTCCACTCGGGATGCCTCTGGTGATCCTGTGTGATCACTACCATCATAGAGCCTCACCTAAACAAGAACCATTCTCATAAAATCTCATATTGTATCTAAAAAACCACAATAGAGGGAACTATTATGTTCTATGTGAAAAAAATAATTAGGAAATGCTACTCGTGTGCCAAAATATGAGTTCAAATGAAGGAGATACGAGAGGTTGAATTTTCATCCAAATGAGATAAGGGGTAAACAGTGTGTGAGGGGACCCACAAAACGTGTGATTAAAGATAGATTATTGTCTCCTATCAATTATTCAAGGGTCCAGTGATCTTCTAATGTGTATAGTATCACTCGGGTCAAATCCTCAGTGATGGTACTTTTTAATAGTCGATTGTTTTTGTTTTGTTTTTATTTTTAATGGGGGTGTCTATTTTTAGAGCTTGATTAAATTTATTAATGGATTATTTTTTATTTAATAATTTTATAAATATTGGGTTGAGTTCATTATTTTGGATTTTAATCTTATTATATCCTTGATCATTGCTTTATATTGCAATAAATTGACACCCACTTCACAAGATGATTTTGATCAGAATTTCCAAGTGTTGAGGCTTTAGTTCAAGACTTAAATTAACTTAGGGTTATAATATAAATCATATATTGTTTATGTTAGTGTATTTATGGTTCCAATAATCCATTTAATCCACATTTTAAACAAAACATTTCATTAATCCATCACATTTTAAGTTCAACATACACAATGTTAACCTAAAGAATACTCAATGAGCAAAATCCCTCAATCACTTAATATCCCAAAATCATGAATAACCAAAATGGGAGATTTACTCATCATTTTATATGTTTATTACTCTGGTTTAATATGTTTGTGATGATGAATTATAAATAGAATGAAAATAATGAGATAAGAAAAGAGGTGTGCACCGAACACGCAAATGAGCGGTGAAGAAAGTTAAATACGGACTCTTGATTGAAATAGAAAAAAAAATAAAGGGTTTATTTTGATTTATTTAAACTATTTTAAGACAATTAATATTATGAAACATAAGTTGTAATAAAATAAGATATTAAGAAGAAGAAACATGCATTAAAATTCTACTGAAATGAAAACACACTTACACGATTACAAATAAAAACAACCGAAAACAAACAAGAAAAAGAAAGTGGTGGAGAGGTCTCTTTTATTGAAACAAGATCAAGGAAATTACTCCCATTTCCTTAGAAAGGATCTATTAATTACAAACATCCTTCTTAAGTTCTTAAAGTCCAACTCCTTGCAAGGAGAGGAGGAGGATGTATTTATAGCCCAATGAGTTGGACTGTTTGCATTCCAAATCTTTCCCTCCACTTGGATCGAATATTGGACCATCTAGACAGTATAATCTTATGAAATTTTCTTCTTACAAGTTGTATATATGGATTTTTTATTTCTACTCTGAAAATTTTGCGTCCATTGAATATTTTTAGCCAAAGTTATAATTGTTTTACTAAATAATGTGCAAATGTCCATTTTTATCAACACTTTTTCACATGATGAAATTTTATTGGGTTTTTTAATTATAATATGCCCTAAAATATGATCCAATTATTCTAAAAATCCAGGATCATATATCTTTTATTTCATACTACAGAATATCAGATCAATTGGATGTCTATATCAAGAGAAAAGTTAAGTATTGTATGTTGATTTAAAAATCCAGACAGAATGTTGGGCTGGGCATAAAAACATATGTCGGGCCCCTTTTTGGAGTTGGGATTTGAAATTTTTATCCATGATTATTATGGATAATCAAGAAAATATTCTGGAGTCACATAAAATTTAGGCTGCTAGATTGAGTCCAGAAATTCAAATATCATGGATGGTCCAGTTTCTTCACAGATTCTTTGGTCCTTCTTGTGTGGACCATATGACACATCAAATAACTGAATTGGGAAAATATTACTTCTAATGAAATGTTGGAAATTGAATATGGAATCCTAAATGATAATAATCACACAATTTGGATCAGTATAATGAGAGTTATGATTAAAACATTAAACATAATTGAATCTGGATTAATTCAAATAATGCGCAAAAAATATATTTAATATTAAAGCATGAATATTTCACACTAATTATGAACTTTTTATAGAAAATAAATAGAGGGAGTAAATAAAAAGTTGTGAACATAAACTCTACCAAAATTATTCTTGTGCATGTCCTCATGTACATAAAATAAAAACATAACTAAATCATTTTTACCCACCAAAAAATATTGAAATTTTGTTTTCACCAATCTGGGGAGGTTTAGACCATTTAAATCATCCATATTGAATTACACCACAAATTGTTACAGAAATAATGTTCTAAAAACAATTCATTTTCTATGCTCAAATTTACAAATGGAAAATGTGGACACTCAAAACTAACTCCTCTCAAGATCATAAAAAAAATTTTGTGGAGGTTCACTCATTCACCAATCAAAACTGAAAATATTAGATTTTGAAAGATCTATCAACTTCCATTACCTAACCTAAAGTAAAAAAATAATCATATGGTCTTTTTTAGGGGTTTTTCTATAGTTATGTCATGGTAGGAATTTAATGTCCAAAAGAGTATAAAAGAGGGGTAAAACCCCAATATGGGTAAAATGATGCATAATTTATTTTGAAATGAAACATGTAAGGAAATGAAAAAAATATATTTACAATGGAATGATTGTGTGAAGGAAGTCACAAATGAGGAATAAAATTTGAAGGGTGTAAGAAGATGAAACATTTACAAAACACAAAACTTCTCCCAATGACATAAGTGTTCTTTTTTTCTTTTTATTTTTTTTTTTTGTATTATTTTGAAATTAAAACTTGAAATAGATATCACAATCATCTCCCAACCCATGTTTGATCTCCTCACAATACTAATTGTAATAGTTATAATAATATCAAAGATTAAAGAAGAGTGATTTTTTACCATCCCAAGAAACAACCCATTCTTTTTTTTTATAATTTTTTTTAACACTTTTCAATAAAAAAATTACAAGATTTCATAAACATATATAAATTCTCAAACCTTATTGAATTACAACCTCTCCCCATACTAAAATGGATGATTTCCCTCAAGCATATGATAACATACTGAAAATCAAGAAAAGGATATCCAAAATGAAATACATTACCCCCATACTTAAATTTCAATAAATTATGAAATGTAAATCCATGTAGAAATTGGGTGGGATAAGTTATTGGGCTTATAATGTGACTATCAAAGAAAAGGTTTTCATAGGCTCAAAGAGTCTTTCAAAAGGAGGATTATTGTAGGGTTAATGGTATGATATTTAGCTATTGTGATTCTCATGAGGTTCATAAATTTCCTTTATCATATTAATGCACACCAAAGTAGTAAATTCAAATAAAAGTTCCAAAAACTCAAAGCTCATAATCAAGGGTGAAAAAAACATCTTGAAAATATAGTCATAGGTGACCTTGGCATAAAGGTTAATGTTGTTACCCATGATTAGGGAAGAATCATTATCCAAATCAAAAATTGAGCATTCAAAATTAGTTGGTTATGATACAATATTTTTTATCAAAATTTATGATGAAAATACAAAATTTTTTATATAAAAACATGTCTTTGGACTCCCCAAAAATGTTGGAAAATTTTTCAAAAGTGGATGGTGAGTAATTATGACTCTTTTTCTCATAATTTTTTAGTTTTTTTAGTTTTTTTTAGTTGTTTATAAATACACACCCATATGAAAGAGAAATATTAAATAAAAATTTTGATGAGGAAAGTGGTAAAAAAATGAGAATGAAATAGTAATAAGAATAAGAATAATAAGATATATATATATATATATAGAGAGAGAGAGAGAAGAGGAGTTAAATGGAAATAGGTTCTCCCTGGTTTGGATTTGGTGGGTCATCGTATCCATCCAGTGGTGGGTCTACCACAGTGGTTGGGGATTTGATAGAAGTTAATTTGGTTCCCAAGATGTATCTCCTCTCATGGTGATTCTTTAAATGATTTCCATTAACCATTAATGTCCTTTTGTAAGAAGGTTCTTGTACTTTCACTATACCAAATGGGTAAACATTAACAATAATAAAAGGACCTTCCAAACAAGAATTAAGCTTACTTGGGTGAATCTGAAATCGAGAATTGAAAAGAATTACCTTTTAACCTTTATAAAATACATTTAGTATGATTTGTTTGTCATGTAGTGCCTTTGACTTTTCTTTTTAGATATTGGAATTCTCATAAGAATCTAATCGAAGCTCCTCCAATTCAGTAAACTACAACAATCTTTTTTCACCAGATTTTTCAAAATCAAAATTACAAGTTTTCATAACCCAAAATGACTTATGTTGGATTTCAACTCGTAAATTACATGATTTACCAAAAAATATCCTAAAAGGAGACATCTCAATGGGTGTTTTATAGGTAGTTCGATAAACCCAAATCACTTCACCAAGTCTTTTAAGCCAGTCTTTTCTGGTGGGATTTATAATTCTCTCAAGCACTCTTTTTAGTTCTCTGTTAGAAATTTCTTACATGCCATTTTTAGGGGGTGATATGAAATTGAAGTTTTATGTACAAAATCATTCTTTTTTAGAAGATATTCCATGGTACAATTACATAAATGGGTTCATAAGTCTCTTATCAAGGCACACGGTGTTCTAAACTGGTGGAAGATATGGGTTTTTAGGAACTCACTAATAGTATGTGTATTATAATTCTTAGTGGGTTTGGGCTCAACCCACATAGAAACTTAATAAACTGTAAGAATAATGTATTAGAATTCATTGGAGGGTGAAAATGGTCCCATGAAATCAATTCCCCAAACATCAAATATCTCAGAAAATATTAAAGCCTTTTGGGTCATTTCATTTCTTTTAGAAATTGTGCCAAAATTTTAGCAAGTTTGACATGATTTACATAACTCATGTGAGTCCTTGAAGATTGAAGGCCAGAAGAATCCTGAGTTAAGGACCTTTTGTGAGGTCTTTTTTGGTCTAAAGTGGCCACCACCAGGCATTGAGGGACAAAATTCCAAGATCGAGGAATGTTCATATTCATCGAAACATATCATAATTACTACATCATCCCCAGTTTTCCAAAGTTTATTATCTTCCCAAAAATAGAATTTTGAATCAATTTTCATCTTTAGTTTTTTTTTCTTTTGAAAAAAAAATTCAATAAAAAAAACTAGAAACCAAGTAGTTTACAATTGGGGAATACCATGGTAACTTTGGAGTGATAGATGAGAGGTGTTTAGTTGAAAATTCAGGATAAATTATTTCAGAATGAGAAAAATTATAAATTATACTCAGGTAATCAGCCATTGGGTTTTCTTTTCCAGGTCTATCTTTAATCACAATTTCAAACTCTTTGATCATTAATATCCATCTTATTATCCTTGGTTTGGAATAATTTTTCCTAAGTAAGAACTTTAAAGTTGAATGGTCTGTAAAAATGATGATTTTGGCCCCTAAGAGATAGGGCCTGAATTTATCCAATGAAAAAACCACATCTAGAAGTTTCTTTTCAGTCAAATTGTAGTGATATTGAGTTTTATCCAATGTTTTTTAGGCATAATATATTACATGAGGAATCATTTCTCTTATTTGACCAAGAACAGCCCCAATAGCTCTATCAGAAGAATCACACATCAATTCAAAGGGTAAAGACCAATTTGGGGGGTTGGATTATTAGGGAAGATGTAAGAACATATTTTAGTTCAATGAAGTGTCTCTTTCAAGTTTCATTAAAATGGAATGTAACATCATTTTGGAGTAGTCGAGTGAGTGGGAGGGAAATCCTATTGAAGTTATGGATGAATCGCCAATAGAATCCATCATGACAAAGGAATAAATGGATGTGTCAAACTATTGTGGGTTTAATAAGTGATTGGATCACCTTAAGTTTGGTAGGATCAACTTTAATACCCTCTTGTGAAATTATGTGACCTATAAAAAACTCATTAGTAACCATGAAGTGACATTTTTCTTAATTCAGAAAAAGGTTGAATTTGATTCACTATTGAAGGAATAGAGAGAGGGAATTCAATAAAGATTCAAATGACTTGATATAAATGGTAAATTCATCCATGAATACCTCCATGAAATGATCAATAAATTTAGAAAAGATACTCATAATAAACCTCTGTAATGTTTCAAGAGCGTTGCAAAGTCTAAAATGCATTCTCTTATATAAATATATTCCAAAGGTGAAAGTGAATGTAGTATTTTCTTGGTCCTGAGGTGCGATTGGGATTTGGAAGTAGTTTGTGTATCCATCAAGAAAGAAATAATGTGACTTTATAGCTAATCATTCAAGCATTTGATCAAGGAAAGGAAGAGGGTAGTGATCTTTTCATGTTTTAGAATTCAATTTTTGATAATCGATGCACACACACCATTTTTTTCGCTCAAGTTGTGACCACCTCTCCATGTTCATTTGCAAAAATAGTTATTCCACCCTTCTTAGGTACCACTTGAATCATACTAACCCATTAACTATCAGAAATTGTGTAGAAAATATCATCTTAGATAATCTTGGTAATCTATTCCATAACTACCTCAAGTATGAGTGGATTGAGTCTTCTTTGTGGTTGTCTAATTGGTTTGGATGATTCCTCAAGATGGATGTGATTCATGCAAATGGCGGGGTTGATTCTCGGTATGTCATCTAGGTTCTAACCAAAGTCCTTTTTGTTTTCCTATAACACCAGAACTGGTTTGGACTTCTTGTTTTCAGTAAGTATAGAAAATAAAATGATAAGATAAGAGTGATCATGGAAAAGTAATACATATTTCCGGTGTGTATGAAGAGGTTTCAGATCAATATCATCTTTCATTTATGGGATATAAAACTCAATAATGGAGGAATGAATTGAGTTCCTTAGAGGAATAGAAGGTGGTGAGGGAGTGGCTTCAGTTTATTTTGTTGTTTTATTTTTATTTTCATTTTCTAGGTCAAAATTTAAAGGGAAGTTGGAGGACTCATCGTGAGGCATAGAAATTTATTTTCCCGATTGAAGTGCAGTTTCACTTACACTACCCTTTGGGTTGGGCAATGGTTGAGTTGTGAGTTGGGAATAATTGGATGGTTTCTGCTGGCTAAGGTGGGATTCAAGTTGACCAATTTGGGTTTCAATATTTTTAAGCCTATAATGGGTGAAGGAAGAAATATATTCCACAGAACTTTCCCATGGTTGCTTGGAATAGGATTCATGTCACAAATTTGGTATTACCTTTATTTTGGTTCTTTGGAAAGTTCTTATATTGGGTTGGGAATTAGGAAGGCTCACTAGGATAGTGGAATCCAGGAGGAGAAAGAGGAGGATTGATCCTTTGAGGTTGAGGAAAAAAAGGATAAGGTTGTTGGATGTTACCAACACCTTGACCATATTGGAGTTGGTTTGGGTTTTGAGGAGGGAATTGAGGACAATGATAAATGGGATTACCATACCTCAAGCATGGATTAAAGGTATAAGATAAGGGCTCAAAGTGGGGTTGGTTGAAGTTTCTAATGAAATGGACTGATTATTGAGGGTTTGTGTTCCTATGAGCATATTTTGCATTGAGCTCTATTGTTCTAGATGAATCAGATGGTTTCTCTTGAAGTTGTGGACATGTTTCAGTTTGATGAGATGGTGATCTATAGATTCCACAATTCTTGATAGGCCTGGGTAATAGAGATTGTAAAGAAGAAGAGTTTGGGGATTTGGCATCCACCTCTAGTTGTCTCACAAGACATGTAAGTTCACTCATCCACTCAGTCATCTTATTGGGCTCTATGGATTGATTCTCTTGGACTTGTTTGACTTGATCATGTGCTCGAGTATAGAATTGTTTCATGTTTTTAGGCATGTTACTTATGAGATCTCGTGCGGCTACAAGATTTTTATCTACAATATCACCACCACTTGCAACATCAATGAGATTTATCTCTATAGCCAATAACCCCTCATAGAAGTATTGTATCAAGAGTTGGTTAGGTATTTGCTGGTGTGGAAAGGTTTCCATAAGATTTTTTAACCTCTCCCAGTACTAATGGAGTGATTAGTTGGGTAATTGATGGATACCACATATTTTCCTTTAGATAGAATTAGTACAAGAAGTAGGAAATAACTTCTATAAGAAGAGTAACTTCATGTCATTCCATGTGATGGAACCATGAGGGAGGTAGTAGAGCCATGACTTAAAGGATTAAGCTAAGGATAAATGGAATTATCAAATTTTATTTGTTCTTTAAAAACCCCTTAAGGCTTCATGGTAGATCACACCACTTGGAAATATTTGATATGAAGATGTGGATCCTCATCAGCTATCCAGTGGAAATAAGGTTTAAGATGAATCAAACCTGATTTGAGTTAGAAATCATCCTCAATGTTTAGATATTTAATACCAAGGGGTTGGTAATTCATATTAGGGTAAGTGAGTTTTTTAAGGGTCTATTCCCTAGTATTTTCCAAATCTATTACAATTGGATAGGCAATGAATTGTTTAGTATTGGTTTGATTATCCCTAATGGTCCTCCTAATTTGGAAAAGAGTTCGCCCAATTTTTGGGTCAAAAAAATCTGATGGATTATTTAGGAGGCTACGGAGAATTCAAAGAAGTTTAGAAAGTATGAAAAATGTGGGTTTTTATTTGTGGTTTTTTCCATTTATTGTTTTTATGAGAATATGGGTTTTTCTTTGTGTGTTTTGTTTCAGATTTTTTTTGTTAATTTTTTTACTTTTTTCACTATTTTTTTACAAAAACCAAAAACTAGTGACTACTTAAGGAACCATACCCATAAATGACACCATTTTAAGTGAATATTATTTTCACCTATATACCATTCAAGGGTCTAGTTCTCTTCTAATTTGAATAGCGGAACTCGGGTCAAATCCTCAGTGGTGGTACTTTTTAATAGTCAATTGTTTTTGTTTTGTTTGTATTTTTAATGGGGGGTTTTGTTTTAAGAACTTAATTAAATTGATTAAGGTATGATTTTTTATTTAATAATTTGATAAATATTGGGGTGAGTTTATTATTGGGGATTTTAAGCTTATGATATCCTTGATCGTTTCTTTATATTGCATTAAATTAACACCCACTTCACAAGATGATTTTGATCTGAATTCCCAAGTGTTGAGGCTTTAGTCCAAGACTTAACATAACTTAGGGTACTAATATAAATCATATATTGTTTATGGTAGTGTATTTATGGTTCCAATAATCCATGGAATCCACATTTTAAACAAAACACGTCATTAATCCATTACATTTTAAGTTCAACATACACAAAGTTAACCTAAATAATACTCAGTGATCAAAAGCCATCAATCACTTAATATCCCCAAATCATGACTCAACCAAATGGTATATTTACTCATACATTGATATGGATATTAATCTTGTTTAATATTTTTATGATGATGAATTATAAATATAATTAAAAGAACGAGATAAGAAAAAAGTTGTGCGCTGAACACACACATGAGCGATGAAGAAAGTTAAATACGAACTTTGGATTGAAATAGAAAAAAAATAAGAAAGGGTTTATTTTGATTGATTTAAACTATTTTAAGATCAATAATATTATGAAACATAATGTGTATGAAAATAATATATGAATAAGAAGAAACATGCATTAAAATTCTATTGAAATGAAAACAAACTTACACGATTACAAATAAAAACAACTGAAAACAAGCAAGAAAAGAAAAGTGGAGGAGAGGTATATCTTGTTGAAACAAGATCAAGTAAAGTCATACTAGGAAATTTTAAAAGTATCTAGTAATTATAAACCTCTTCCTTAAGTTCTAAAATTACAACTCCTTTCAAGGAGAGGAGGGGGATGTATTTATAGCCCAAGGAGTTGGATAGTTTTCATTCCAAATATCCCCCTCCACTTGGATAGAATATTGTAACATTAATATAGCATAATATTGAGATATATTATTCTTAAAAGTTCTATATATGGATGTTTTCTATATACTATGAAAATTTGGTATCCATTGGATTTTTTTAGCCAAAGTTATGGTTGTTTTACTAAACAATGTGCAGCTTTCCATTTTTATCAAAACTTTTTCGCAGGCTGAAATGTGAATGGGTTTTTTAATAGAGATATTACCTCAAATACAAACCATTTATTCTAAAAAGTATTCGACCTATATCTTGGATTTCACATTGAAAAATATCATATCAATTGGATGTTTATATCTATAGAAAATTCAAGTATTGTGCTTTGATTTTAAAATTCGGGCAGAATGTTGGGTTGGGCATAAAAACATATGTTGGGCCCCTTTTTAGAGTTAGGCCTTGAAATTTTTATCCATGATTATTATTTATAATCAAGAACATATTGTGGAGTATCATAAAATTTGGGCGTCTAGATTCATCCCATAAATTCAAGAATCATGGATGGTCCAGTTTCTTCACAGATTCTTTGGGCCTTCTTGTGTGGACCATATAACCCATCAAATGGCCAAATTGGGAAAGTATTACTTATAATGAAATGTTTGAAATTGAATAAGTAATCATAAAAAATAATAATCTCACAATTTGGATAAGTAGGATGTGATTTATGATTAAAAGTTAAACAGGTTCGAATCTAGATTAATTCAAATAATGATCAAAAATTATATTTAAAATTAAAACATGAATATTTCACACCAATTATGCACTTTTCATAAAAAAAATAGTAAAGGGAGTAAATAAAATGTTATGAATAAATTAATAAAATCATTGTTTCTACTCCATCACCTATCCATGTTTTTGGAGGTACATGTCTCTCCAACCTTGTAGGGATACACAGTGTGTAGGGGATCTACACAGCATGACCATGCCACTCGGGGTCCCGCCTGTGTGCTTGGTCATGTCCATGTATCCATCCTATGTCTATGTACTTGGAACATGTCATGTACCTAGCTATGTCCATGTACTCTAATTCACAGCATGTATCTGGACCTATCTTCCCACATAGGGTCATGCCCGTGTGCTCTATTACACAGCTCGTCCACCTAGGGAAGTAGTACACAATGTGTAATATGTCTACAAGTTGTGCCATAATTGTGATTTTCCAAAACCCTAGTTGTTCCAGCATATGGGATTCATGTCATGTATTTATAGAACTACATGGTTTGGAGTCTACTTTTTTATAGAAATCCTGATCTAGACTTTTCTCTTTGAATCTGGTCATTCTGCTGCAAATCTCACCTCCACACCATTTGTAGCTGGTGGATCTAGTCTGGATTTATCTTTTTTGGCCATCATTTCCCAAAAATTGTATTTAGTCATTCTGTGGGGGTTCTTCATACGCACTTCACACAAATCTACCACCCTCAATCTTTTATTCAAAAATTGAATTGAAAAAAATAACCAAAACCCCACAATACCTTTGTTTCGATACCTTATTAATCATTCCATTCCTTGCATGCAGATTCTTCATGATTCTAGAAGTCTGATCGGGCCTAGCACCACCTGGAAATGTTGAACTAGGATGGAAAGGTCCAACCAGTGATGAAAATTAAGCAATTGAGGAGGAAAGTCACAGAAAAATGTTTAACCGTCATTGGCCAATTGTTCTTGGACAATGATAAAGAATGGGGATATTGGGGGTTATAAATAAAGAATAACCTATTTAAATTTCAATACGCAAGCACATAAAAAGGCCACAACTGGCATAGATCAAAAAATAGATGATCATGATCAATAAATTTAATCAAAATAGGTGAAATATACAAATTAAATAGTCATATCTAGATATTGGATCATTCTTTGTTTAAGAACATTATCACCAATGATTGAAGGAAGTCATGGCATTCGCTTCACTCAGATCTACTCTAATCCAGAGTTTTATTATCATCTGATATGATCTGCCAATGGATGGAGGAAGGAAAATATTTGTAATCCTATCAGGGTTTATGCGGCTATCTCTGGAGGATTCTCCATAGTGGTGAATTTATAAACATTCTAGTTAGGTTAAAAAAATCAATTAATTAATTCAATTTAATTTAATTAACCAACTGAATGCACCTCCAATGGGTGAGATATCTGAACACCCAACTCTAACCTATTATAGGTTGTGCCTTGGGTAAAATACATGTTCTAGACTCAACCATGATCTTGTATTTATGATCTTATATTTATTTTAAGATTTATTTCATTTTATTTAAGAAACTGTGCAGGCACAATATAAAATATATTTAATATTTTTATAAAATCAATTTTAGGCACATTGGGCCTCAAAATCACACTCCATATTAGTGCATGGATCTATAAATATATATATAAATATTACAAGTATTACAAGACAAAAATATGGTCTCTACATTAGAGTTCAAAATAAATGAATAAGGAGTTGTAAGATTTGGGTCACAACAATGTGTATCATCAAATCTTGAGTTAAATAAGCAATTATTTGTTTATGAACATAGCTCGACCTTCTCCATCCATCTAAGGAGAATAAAGATGTAACAATATCTCCAAGAGAACTTTTGTTAAGACAATATGAATAAGGATATTATAGAATATACATCAATGTGTCTTTAATGTCATCAAGTGGTGGCTGAAAGGAAAAATTCCAAGGAGATGATGCAATCATTACCCATACCAACATGGAAATGGGAAAACATAACCATGGACTTTTTCACTGATCTTCCAAAGAAATCAAGAGGAAATAATGTTATATGGTTTTTGTTGGACCATATTACAAATATTTATCACTTCATTGAAATTTAGGAGGACTTATCACTCGATCAACTTGCATGGATATACATTGTAGAAGTGGTGAGGCTACATGAAACACCAATATCAATTGCATCTGGTCAAGATCTAAGATTTACCTCCAAGTTATGGAAGAGTATCCAACACTATCTAAATATTGAGTTAAACTTCATCACAAATTATCACCCTCAAACTAATATACAATCTGATAAGACTATCCATACACATAAGGACATGTTGAGATCATGCTCAATGGACTTCAAAGGATGGTGAGATCAACATCTTCCTTTGGTCAGGTTCTAATACAATAATAGTTTCCAATCGAGCATCCAAATAACTTCTTATGAATCCATTTATGTTAAGAGGTTAAGAACACCTGCATGATGGGATGAAATTGGAGAATGCAATCTATTAGGTCCTGAAATAGTTGAGAAAATTGTAGAAAAGCTATAAAATTTCAAGACCATTCAGTAGCACATCAGGGCTGCTCAGATTTGACAGAAGAGTTATACTGAAAATAATCAATGAGACCTAGATTTTGTGGTTAGATATGTGGTATTCCTTCACATATAAACATGGAACAAATTAATGTGATTTGGGAATAAGATAAATCTTAGTCCAAGATACATCGGTCCCTTTGAGATCCTTGATCACATCAGAGTAGTGGTATATCGACTGGAACTCCCACCTAACCTATCTCAAGTACATGATGTGTTCCATATATCCCTCTTGAGGAAGTACATACTAGACTCCTCACATGTACTCAATGTATAGGTGGTACCATTGGATAAGGATCTCTCATATGAGTAGCATCTAGTGAAGATCTTATATTATAGAGATAAAGTTCTATGAAATAAGACAATGCACCTGGTCAAAGTTATATGGAGAAACCATAAGTTTGAAGAAGCGATATGGGAACCAAAGTAAGTAATGAAAATTAATTACCCTCATCTTTTTTAGTGAGTGAAATGAAAATTTTGAGGGAAATTTTTCTGAATGGGGGAATATTATAACGACTTGAACTTCTATAAATAAAATTCCCTTTCTTATTAGATTAAATTCCCAATTGTGGTTACAAGAAACACATCCATTTATCTGGTTTTATTATATATTGTCAAATTTAAATGATTTTTAAACATCATAACCATTGTTAATATAGTCATTGAATAATGATCATATGATTAGTATAAATATAGGGTTTTGATAAATCCAATTGACGCGGACAAAGGAAGTGATGACATCAACCAATATGATTGTACCCTATGAAGCCCATTTATTAGAGCTCCTGAGGGAGATAGAATCATTGGGATTTTACCTTGACCAAGACCAAGACAAAATCTAATAACTAAATAATGAAATAAAACGTTTACGAGAGAAGTTACAGCTCATCGATATCATGGCCCAAACCATATACGATGAACAACCCCATGAAAATATCACCATCACGCACCTTACCCTTAGGGAATTTGCTAGTGTAATAAATAGATATGTATCAAGATGATAATAATATGACTATGTATATTGTATTTTCAATATAATAATTTTTATATTTACTTCTTATTTTTGTTATATTATAAATGATTTTTATTTTTATGTGATAAAACACAAATTTTATTTTTGGGTAATATTTGATTTCAAATAAGTCATTACTTTTAATGAATTAATGAATTTTTGAAATAAATGATATTTTAATATTATTATTAAATATTTTTATTAAATATAATTGATAATATAATTTTTATGAAGTCAAATGTGATTTTTATAAGGGTTCAAAAACTGTTATTGTTAAAAAAACCCAGCATTTCTTAATAAATGTCAATTCATGTTTTAAAAGTGAAAATTCACATATTTAGAAAATTATTTTGATAAAATAAATATTATTTTTTGAATCATCACATCAAAACTATCCAATGGTTAATTTTTCATCTTTTTTTGAGATATTTTAATTTTTGAGTAAAAATTAAATACGGTATAAATATACGGTATGTATAATGACAACATAATAACCCAAAAGTGATTTAATAAGTGTAATAAAAGGTATTCATGAACAAATATATGTTTACCCTTTAAAATAATGTGATTTTAATATTATTTTATTAATTTTATAAAATACTTTATGAATCCTCCTAAACCTATATTATATTTTAAGGTTTTAAAATCATTTCTTTATGAACATGACTTGCTTCCACATTGCCAAGGGTAATATTTTAATTAATTCATCCATTGGTATTATAAAATAAATAAAAAACTCATATTTTGTATAAATCATGGTCAAAAACTATGGGAAGGTTTGTGGCTTTGACTACATTTTGTATAGAGTCCAAAACCTAAGTTTGGGAAATAATAAAGAACACCCCTCTCTTTTCCTATATAAACCCACCCAATCTCTCATTCCTATCCAATCAAAAACTTTGGAGCATGTACTTTATCTTTCCTACCCACTCTATATTCCTCCTAATGTTCCCTCAATATCTCAAGAAGCTCCTCTCAATCTTTTGGAAGCACCCGCTCAAGGTAAGGGACCTCTTTGTCTTCTTTTCAATTAAATCACCTTCTTTGTATTTAGCCATTTAAATCTCAATTGGTTATGTTTTCATGAATTTATAGATATTACTATACTGTCAAATTTATTTCCTAATAATTATATATCATTTATCCCCTCTCATTATAGCATTTACCTATGTCTTTACTATGCTGAAATTTAATAAGGGGTCACTCTCTCTCTCTCTCTTTCAATTTAAGCACCTTCTTTGTATTTAGCCTTTTGTGTATCAATTGGTTATGTTTTCATGGATTTATAAATATCCCTATAGTTTCCAATTTATTTCCTAATAATGAGATTTTATTTATCCCCTCTCATTATAACTTTTACCGAATCTGTTACTTTGTCAAAATTTAGTAAGGGATCATTTCCTTCTCCTCTTTATTCAAGAATCTTCTTCATTTTATGTCTTTTATTTCCAATTACTAATGTTGAGATATTTTTTTCTAGATCCCATATTGCTTTAAATTTTATTTCCAAATTATTATATACCCATTTCACTCTCATTAAATCATTTATCAATCTTTAAGTACTTTCATTATGCTGCTCAAATTTTACTATGATTTTTCCATGCTAAACATTTGTATTGTGAATACCATCACTATTTACACTCAAGGGTATTCACCTAGACATACCTAAACTCGTTTTATTGGGTAATTACATGTATTTATTACATAATACTTGATCATGGAATTAAATTTGATGAAATATGATCCTATGTTGAATGATTTATGTGCCACACTTATACATGTACATGATAAGAAAGCGACAGGTGCGCCCAGAATTATATAGCAGTCCAATACATTGGGTAATTTTTTAGTCTCATGAGACATAATTAAAGGTATTAGGGAGTGAACCTAATACATCATGGGACTTTTTCCACCATGTTATTATTTATTTTCATATAGCCTTGACCTATGTGTAGGTTCCGAGCACAGCGAAAGCGTGCGATGGGTCGTGCCCAACATTGCTTTTTTCTATGATCGATGATCAATCTAAGATTTACACAAAAATAAACTTTATAATATATTGAATTGAATAAAATAATATAGACAAGGAATATAATTTTGTAACAAGAATCTAGGATCATCACATATTATTTATAATTAATTTAATTAAATAAAGAATTAATTTGATGGAATTCTTTCTTCATTGATGGATCTGACAATAGATATGAATTATTCTGTCATTGCATTGTAGGAATAAAAGAATATTCCCTCTAGTGGTGATCCATATGTGTTCCAAAAATCTCTGAACATCGCTATAGGAATCTCTAGGTGCCAGCATGGAAGATCCTACCGCTTGCGTCGTCTGCCTTTGATCATCTCAAGAACTGCTTCCAAAGCATTCCCATGGATCTCTCTTGACTCAAGAGTGGGAGGTGGAGGAAGATCTCTCTTCGTTCTTGGGAGCTTTCTTGGAGAAGGGATCTCTCTAGGTCTTGAGAGTATTCTCAAAATCCATTGGGCAAAACCAAACAAATGAATTGGATTATTGAGAAAATAATATAATTGGGTTTGTATATTGCTAGGGTTAAAATAAAATAATTGCACAAGTTGCCTTTATTATTTATTTAATCCCTAAAAAACCCCATGAAAAATAATATTATTATTATTATTATTATTTATTGACATGTTCTTAACTTGAGAATTAAATTAAATATTATTTAATCAAATAATATTCATTATTTATTATTTCTCACCAGACTATTAAGATCAGTTTTCCATTCCATCATAATATTAATTGGGACTTAAATAATGACTATTTAATTATTAAATAAATATCACTGCATTATTCTCTAATAAATATATAAATATTATATTCACTAAATAGAAAATAAATATTTATATGCGATCAAGAATGCATGAATAATTATTAAACCACGTTCGGGAATAATATTTATTCAACTTGTTAAATAATAAATAATAATATATTATTTAACTAAGATTCTGTAAACACTTAGTGTGTGACCTTCTATGCCTTTTTCTCAGTGGCATTAAGTGAAATAGTATAAAGTCCAAGGACAACGTCTAGAAACACGCTAAGTTTCCCATAGAGAAAGAAGTTAATGTCATAATGACATGATACCTCATACAAATGCTTACTATGTAATATAATCTCTTTATCAAGATATCTCAAATCAAGTAGGTTGTATGCTGGTGCCATCAACCTATGTGATCTATGTATCTTTTTTTGACTTCCTATAAATTTAACTTGCCTATTTTACACCATGTCCATGGATTTATTTAGGCTATATCATTTCCATTAAAGAGCCTAAGAGATAAAATTTCATTAAAGAATAGAAGGGTTAAATCTTTTCTCGTATTATTCATTAATGAAATATTACTCATGATGTACCCAACATATCCTACCTCACCGCGAACATTTGTCGTCATAGTTTTCATCAATATGTCAAATTACATGAATCATAATACTCATTAATAATATAAGGACCAATACACACATTTGCGGATAGGAACATCCAATGACATATAAATGTGGATTTTCTACTGAAAGGTCTTGTTCTCATAATATCCTAATGGATATTACCAAGGGCGTACACCATAAGAAGGTGTTTAAAATTCCTATGAGTCTCCACCTCTGATATCATGTATCATTTTTGTCCATAAAATGATGTCATCTGGCTATAGAACATATATTTAAGAGTAGTGTCGTAGCACTTTTGGGTTCTCATCATAGCGGGGAACTGTTATGACCTTTCATTGCAACAGCTACTCTTGGGACATTATCACATACTATGCTAAAAATATGAATAGTCATGATGTGATAATAATTTTATTAATATTCAAAACTATGAATATAGGTTATCATAAAGTACACCGAAGTTGGTTCTAGGACACTAACACTATATCCAACTGCTGACAAAATTCAGTCTGCTAGATCTCAAATGATACTCATGCCTCTAATGAGGCAGGCCTTTAGTCAAGTGGTCTTCTATGTTCTCCTCCATGGGAACTCTATTTACTACAAATTCAACCCTATGATGAAAATCCCTTAAGAGGTGGTACTTCCAAATTATGTTCTTTTTCCATTGGTGTGACCTTGGATCTTCTTCAAGAGTCACCTCTGTAGTATTATCACAATAAAATTTGATGGGATATTTACTACTATGTACCACATCAAGATCCTATACAAAGTTCTGAATCCAAATAACTTTCTTAGCTACATAAGAATCCTCTATGCACTCAGACTATGTTGTAGAATCAGTGACAACTGGCTGCTTTAAACTCTTCCATATCATAGCTCCTCTATTGAGACAGAAAAAATATCCTGACTACAACTTCATATCATTCTAATATATCTGAAAACTAGCATCATTATAACCCCTGATGACCAGATCCTTGTATCCTCCATACACCAGAAACATATCCTTAGTTCTTCTCAGATGATTAAGGATAGCCTTAATATCAAAACAATATTTTTCTCCTAGATATTCTTGAAATCTACCTACCATGCTCAATGCATAGGAAATATTAGGTCTAATACATAACAAGGCATATATGATTGATCCTATTACTGAAGCATATGGGATCTTAATCATTCTATCTTTCTCATATTGTGTCTGAGGAAAAATTTTCCTAGAAAATGTAAACCATGTGACACTGGAACTAATCCCCTCTTGAATTATTCTATACTAAATATCTTTAGTATCTAGTCAACATATGTAATTTGACTTAGTCCAACCAGCCTCTTGGATATATCACTAATGATCTTGATCCCTAGAATATATGTTTCTTCACCTGAGTCTTTCATGGAGAAACACCTATTTAACCAGTCCTTAATAGATTTTAAGACTAATATATAGTTTCCAATAAGTAATATGTCATCAATATATACTACTAGGATAATAACCACATTTCCACTAAACTACTTGTAAACACACAGATCGCATTCTTTCTTAATGAAACCAAATTCTTTTATGGCTTCATCAAATCAAATGTTCCATGACCTAGATGCTAACTTCAATCCATAAATGATCTCTACAACTTTCAAATATTCTTGTCATCACCTAGAGTCACAAAACCTTCTGGTTGTGTCATATATACATCTTCCTGAAGGTTCCCATTAAGGAATTTAGTTTTGACATCCATCTATCAAATCTCATAGTCATGGTAAGATTCTATAGAAAGTAGAATTATGATGGATTTAAACATGGAAATTGGTGAAAATGTTTCATCATAGTCAATTCCTTGACAGTGTTTAAACCCTTTAGCCACTAGACTTGCTTTATAGGAATTTACTTTACCTTCCAAGTCTAGTTTCCTCTTAAATACTCATTTTCATAAAACGGGATTTACATCAAGTGGAACATCAACCAGAACCCAAACATGGTTCTGATACATGGAATCCATTATAGAATTCATGGATTCTTTCTATCTTGCAGCTTCTAAGCTCTATAATTCCTCCTTATAGGAGAGAGGTTCATTATTTTTAACCAATAATGGGTCACCATCTTCGATGACTAGAAAACCATATCTCTCTGGTTCTCTTACCTCTCATACACTCCTACATAGTACTTGTTTTTTAAGAACCAATTATTCCATGGGGACCTGTGGAATCTATTCATGTTCTAACTCTTGTGTATCTTGAGCATCAACTTCATCGGAGTCAATCTTACTCCCACTATCCCTTGAGGATGTGCTCCCTCTCAAGAAATATGGCTTGTCTGATGACAATCACTTTATTGTCTGAGGGGTTGTATAGGTAGTATCCCATTGTTTCCTTGGGATACCCTATAAAGATACACTTTGTACCATGGGGTTATAGTTTGTTACTTGATAAGGCATTAATAAATGTCTTGCAACCACATACATGGGTATGCAAAAAAACAGGTTTCTTTCCACTCCATAACTCCAAGTGAATTCTATTTGCTTCTTTAATTGGAACTTGGTTTAATGTGTATGTAACGGTTTGTAATACATATCCCCAAAAGTATAATGGAAGATCTATATGACTCATCATCAACCTTACCATGTCTAACAATGTATGGTTCCTCTTTCACTAATGCCATTCCACTATGGTGTATAAGGTAGAGTGAGTTGAGATAGAATTCCAAACTCTCGTAAAAGGCTGATGAACTCTTAGTTAATATATTCACCACTTTGATCTGATTAAAGATTCTTTATCTTCTTACCAAGTTTATTCTCTACTTCATTCTTGAATTCCTTGAATTTTTTAAAGGATTCATACTTATACCACATTAAGTATACATATCCATATCTACTCAAGTTATCAGTAAAAGTTATAAAGTAAAAAATATCCACCTTTATATTCTACTAGAAATAGTCCACACGCATCAGTGTGTACTAATTCTAGAAGCTCTGTGACCCTTTCACCCTATCCAAAAAATGGTTGTTTGGTCATTTTCCCTTGTAAATAATCATGACATCTTTTAAGTGGTTTTAGCTCAGATGAGTCTAAATAACCATCTTGACAGAGCTTTGTCAAACGCTTCTCATTTACATGATCAAGATAGTGATTCCAAATATGGATGTTATATGAGTTGTGTGAACATGATTCATTATCAATTTCCAATAATTGGTCACTATTGGAAATAGGGGTTATCCCCATGGAGCTATACCCAAAGTTTTGTAAACCATGGGTATAGCCTGATTCGAGTTAGTCTATACCCACAGTTTATTAAAAAATTTGGTATATATATTATATCCCAAAATTTTACCGTTGGGATATAGGGGTGAATATTTATCCCCACCCATGATCTTCCCCTTTACTCTTTAGGCCGCAACCCCCCCCCCCCCCCCCCTTGTAGTTCCCTTTCCCTCACCTCGTGTTTCCCTCACCCGACACCCCTTCTCCTCCTCTAATTAACACACATCCCCCTGCTCCTCCTCCAGTCGATGCACATCCCTCCTCCTCTTCCTCCAGTCAGCGCGCATACCCCCTCCTCCTCCTCCTCTGATCGGCACACATCCCCCCTCCTAATGTGGCGATGATCCATGCTTCAAATTAAGAAGATGACTTCCCCCCACTTGCCCATGTTGATGTCTGACATGGATTACCCCATTCTAGTGTAGATGTTGATGCTTATTTCATGAGTTAAATGTCATGAGTTAGTGTTCTTTTTTCCCACTCTAAACTGTGTATTTATTTATTGTGATATCTTCCTTAGTTTTAAATTTTTTACAGTTTAATTCTTTTTTTTAATTAGATCCCTATTACTTTAAAGGTAACAAACTGATTATTCTTGAAATGATTTCATGTGAATTTTATTATTCATCTATAGTTTTTACATGAAGTTGTTGAAGTTGGATATTGTTTGTAGCATTTAAAATTCAAAATTTAATTGAACATTGATTAACATTAGGATAAAAAAATTTGTTATAGTAAATGCTTTCATCCTACTATATTATTAAATTGTATTTTTAAATATGGTGTGTATCACAACATTTTTTATTTACAAAGTTTAATGAAATTATTTATAAGTATCCTATATTTTCTTTTGGTAAATCTGATTATGTACTAAAATCCCTTATAATTGGCATCAATATGGGTTATATCAGTGCATGCATGGGTTATCAATAGCCATATTGTATTCCTATATGTGATATCAATGTTTGATCACCATACCATTTATAGTGAAACAATAGAGTTATAATGCATCCCAATGAATTTTAAATGTCAAACATTCATGATTATTTTGGTCAATTTGTGTTTCCCTCACCCGACATGCATCCCCCCTAGGTCGAGTAGTGTTTCCCTCACCTGAAAACCAAATATTCTACTAGTCCAGCATTCTAAACTGATTGGGTGTTTTTCTGATTCCAATCTTCTTTGATAGTGATTCCCTAATCCCTCTTCTAGTATGGTTAATTGATTCTATTTTAGTTTGGGTATTGTTGATTTTATTTGTATCATTTCATATTGTTTCATTTATCTTTAATATCTGATTGATTTTCATTTTGTTCATATTAGTTATATTTAACACAGTTTGGTTTAGTATACATGATTTTAGGTTCATTTGGTTCACCATTAAAGTTATGTCTATTTTGGTTGGGTTAAAATCTATTTTTTTATTTTTCAAATCACTAGTATTTCATAGTTTTTTTTAGTTTGATAAGATATTGAAGTTGAGAAATTTCCCCTAGGTCAAGTGATTTCCTCACCTGATTGATGACCGGCCTTCTCCTCCTCTATTATTATCCCCTCATCTGCTCTATTGAGGTGTGTTTTTGTTCGTTGAGGCATGTCACCTGTTTATCTAGCATTCTTATTTGATTGGTTGTTTTTATGATTTTGGTCTTGTTTGACAGTGAGTTCTTAATCCTTCTATATCTAGTGTTTTGAAAACTACAGTAAACTTTAATTTGTTTTAGATTAACTTGATGTTTGTTTTTAATTTCCTTATGTGAAAACTATAATTTCTGAATCCATGTTCTATTAAACTATAAGATTCATTTATTTTCTAGAGAATCATGAAATTGAGCTAAATTTATTTCATAAAAAGTAATAACTACTTCAAATGTGAGTATAGATATGTCTTAGATATGTTTCACTAAATTTATCTTAATGAAATATATAGTTATGATTTTTTTCTAATGATGTATCATCTAAACTTGAAGTTCTCAGAATATGACTGTTGGATCTTGTTACAAATTCATTTAGAAATTAAACTGTGACATTAAGTATTATGAGTTTTTATAAAATATGAATGCGATGAAGAATAGTTGTAAATTTTATTGAAGCCTACATTATCTTGTGACTAGTGTGGTTGTGATTTTATTTTTAAAATTTATTGTATTTTCAAAAGATATTCCATTACGTGAAGTATAATTGTAAAAGTACTTAGTTTTTATTTTGTAATGGCATTTTATTATTCTATATGATTGAAGAGTTTTCAAGTCTAGTAAACTACATCTTCAAAAAATTTATTGATGATTTCAAGTGTTGGACATGTTATAGATCATGTAGAAAGAAGATGAGCCTGAGGATATATCTAATTACTAATAACCATGGTTATCAAAAATTCTTTTGATTTTGAACTTGATATCTTATAATTAGAGAAAGATCAATGATGTTTGTAGTTGGTACTTGGATGCATTGATCTTGTTTATCAAATCTCCTATCAATTTACAGTGAAATTGATTTCATCCATTATTGGATGTGTTTGATAATAAACATACTTTAAGAAATATTTTTATTGATATACAGTACTTCATTCACTTGTTTTTAGTTTTGATATTAATTTTTTTCATTACATTTAACTGTTCAGTTTTTATGTTCTAATAGTTTTATTTTTTATAGTATGTATCCCTTTTTTAATTTTTTTTATGCTATGATATATTCTATTTGATTAGAAATTGTTTCCTCTAATAAACTTTTATTATCAAGTGGGATAAAAATTGAGTTTTATTTCATCTTCAATTCACTCCCTCTTGATTTTGTTGTTTTTTTATCTATAATAACAACAATTTGGTTTAGAGTTTTCCTCATTGATTTTATTTTTCTAATATATTTGATATTAATGATTCTTAACATTGAATTATAGAAGAATGATGATCTTAGTATTTCACTATTGAACATAAAATATTCTTGAGACTAAAATAATTATTAATTATGTATAATATTACATGTTACACATAATACCAAGGGATTATAAGAATTAGAAACTTAGTATTTAACAAATCCTTGATATTTTAATATTTTATTTTAAAAAATGACATTCTTGACACAATTTACAAGTACTGTGTATTTTTTGAAAATAATTAATTGAGAAAGATAATATTTACATAATGAGATTCTAAATGATGCTAAGAACATAATTAAAATAACGAAACAAATATATCCTTAAGTCAAACCATCCATGTAATTATTAAATATGATTACTCAGTCTTACAATTTTGAATCCAGTGCTACAAATAGATATTTTTTATCGCTTATAGCATATTTTATTTCTCTTATTCTTTGTTTTTCTAGATACTAGTATGATTTGATTAATTTAATAATAAAATTGGTTTTAATGAATTTTTTAATTATGGTTTAATTTTTTGATTGGAAGATAAATTTTTTTATTTATTATAGAATGGATAGAAGCTGTATGTATCATACTGATCAAATTTCAACCGAGTTTCAAAATAATTTGGAGAATTTTTTAGATTTTTTATTTTACAATGATTCAGACGGAGGTTGTATACAGTGTTCATGCTATAAATGTGTAGGAATTTCATGGTTAAGCCAAGAAGAAGTTAGCTACCATATAATGAAATTTGGATTCCAAAAAAACTATTATGTTTGGTATCACCATGGAGAGACAAGTCAATATTCTATTTTTCATGGGTGAAAATAAATAAGTGGCATGGAGAATTTGATATTTGATTGGTTTCCATTTGTGAATCATCTTGAGAGAGATAGTATGCCAGTGCAAGAAGATAGTGATATCAATACACATGAAGAAGATACCAAAGATGATGATGTTTAGAGAGTGGAAAATTTATTGGATGATTCCAAAAATCCAGTATATCAGGAATGTACTAAAATGACCAAGTTGGAATTTTTAATGTGGTTATATCATGGGAAACCCTTTTATGGAATTTATAATACCTCCATTGATTATATTCTTACATTTTTGAAGGACTTTCTTCCTGATGGTGTAGATATTCCCTCAAATCATTACAAGGCATGAAAGTTAATTAAGCGTCTTGGATTTTCTACTAATAAAGTCCATGCTTTTCCAAAATATTGCAGTTTATTTTGGGAGGAAACAGCTGACTGTAATTACTGTAAAGAATGTGGTACATCTCAATAGAAGTAAAATGCATATGAAACACCATCTCGTGTGCCATAGAAAGTCATGTGGCACTTTCCATTGATTCCCAGACTTCAAAATCTATTCATGTTTGTAGAAATCCCATCCAATTTGAGATGGAATTATATTGATATAATTAAAGGTAATGATGAGTTGTTTCATCCTGAATATGGATTAGCAAGGAAGAAATTTGATGCACAACATCCTGATTTTGCAGCTAAGGTGCGTAATGTAAGGTTAGGTCTATCATGTGATGGTTTTAATTTGTTTGGTCAGATTCTTACTGCTCACAGCACATGACTAGTTTTTATTCATGTTTATAATCCTCCTATATGGATGGGTATGAAAAAATATTTCACCTTCTTGAGTATACTAATATCTAGACCTTCTTATCTTGGTAATGATATAGATGTCTACTTGTAACTTTTAATAAGAGAGTTGAAGAAACTTTGGGATTTGGGTGTGTGGACATTTGATGCTTCTTCAAAAAATACATTTCAGATGTGTGTTTCCCTTCTATGGACCATAAATTATTTCCCTATTTATGCAATTATTTTTGGGTGGAGCATTAAGGGAAAACTATCATGTCCCATTTGTATGAAGAATACATGATCGAGAAGGATTAAATATCATCATAGTTTCAGTTTCAGGGGGTATTGATGATTCTTTACAATGGATCATCAATACAAGAAGAATCATTGGATGTTTGATAATATTTTTGACATTGAAAAACCAACTCAATGTATGTCAGGAAGTTATGTGCTTAATGAAATGAAATATTTCAGTTTTCATTAGGGAAAGTTCAGTTGAAATCTAAAAATAGTAAGAATGTTGACATTGAATCCACTTACAATTGGAAAAATAGAAGTATCTTTTTTGAGTTGCCATATTTTTCTACCAATTTATTACATAATTATTTAGACATAATGCATATTGATAAAAATAAATGTGAAATATTGCTTTCAATTCTTCTGAATATAAAGGGGAAGACCAAAGATGACTTCTGATCTCATTGGGACTTGTTGGATTAGGGTATTCGACCAGAACTGCATCCTGTGTGTATTGGTGAAAACAAATGGAAAGTTCTTTATGCTTCTTATGTGATGACACAGTCAGAGAAAGATCAATTTTTGGTAGTATTGGATAATATCAAGGTTCCCAATGGATACTCTAGCAACATATATAAATGAGTCAACAAAAGAGATTTGAAATTAAAATCCCTAAAAACTCATGATTATCACATCCTTCTTCATGAATTAATTCCAATATAAATTTGGCATTTTCTATCCAATAATGTAAGGATGAAAGTGATTTGGTTGTGTCATTTTTTAGAAACCTTTGTACTAAAAGCTTATTGAAGTCATTCTTAATAAAAATGCAGCAAGAGGCACCGTTAATTCTGTATGAGTTGGGGAAAAAAATTCACCATTATTTTTCACATGTATGCTACATTTAATAGTTCATTTTCCAAACAAAACACTTATTGGGGTACTGGTCACTTTTCTATGGATGTATCCCACTGAAATAAATATGTGCACAATGAAATCATATATCTGAAACAAGAATTATCCTGAATGTTCCATTGTGAGGGGTTATCTATCCCAAGAATGTATGGATTTTTGTTCAATGTATTTATCTGATGTGAGCACAAGACATGATCGGACAATGAGAAAAGAATATTTTTAGAATGAGGAAATTGAGCCCTCATTTCCATCTCTTCCCCAAACAGGAGGAATTTTTGGGTCATATACATTGGCTACATTGATCTTTGAAGAGTAGGATATGGCACATCACACGGTCTTGTTTAACTATGGTTTGTTCGATGACTATACCAAGTAAGTAATTTGGATATCTATATGTTATCTCATACTATGTCATTTCAAATATACCTTATACTTTTATTATCATTTTATATAGGGAACATAAACAAATTATAATTAGAATTCATCTATCTTTGCCTTTGAGAAGAAGAGAGGCTTTGCATAGCCAAGAGTTTACATCTTGGTTAAAATAAAAGGTATGAACATTACTTTAATTATATTAAAATATATATATCCATATAATTGTATTACTCATATCTATTTCAGGTATTGAGTTTACCTGCTGACTATTTCTGAAGAATTAATAGCATTGGATTTTGGTCCCAATTCTTTGGTTCATGAATGAAAATCTTTAATAATCAATGGATATAAATTTGTTACAACTGATAGAATAGTGAAAATGAGAACACAACGTAATGGAATTATGTTAACTACTACAACAGATTATTATGCCAGTACATCAGATATTCGGCTCTGATATGACGATGTGTATTATTATGTAATGGTTGAGAAAATATTGTTATTGGATTATTACTCTCAAGTTCGAGTCACTATGATGAAATGTAAATGGTTTGATTCAATGACGCAATATGGTACATTTATTGATGATTATGGATTTAAAGTTATTTACATGAGTCGATTCCTTCATACTTATGAACCATACATTTTGGCATCAATGGAAAAACAAGTGATTTATAGAAAAGATCATTTGAGACCTTATTACGGTTTCATTAATGATGTAATCCCAAGAAATATTTTTCATAATGATGGGGACGGAATTTCCATCATTGACTTCCCCATTGGTTTTGACCAAAATATTTCATTTTATGAATCAAATTATCCAATTGTGATAGTTGATGTTGAACCTGAAGTAGTGGTGGGAAATATATATAGAAGAAACCATATATGTTCAGAGTTCATTCAGTTTACCTAGACATGAGTTTCTCAGGTTGGTATTAATGTAATTACTTTAATTTAGTTTTAGTTTGGAATGATATGTCTATTTTAGTATTTTTTTTGTTTCATTTCATTTAATTATATTTATTTCAATTTAGAAAACTAGATTTAAAATGGGTTTTTAAAAATGTATAACTTGGTTTTAAATTATTATTACTAAAAATTTTTATGAAATTTTTTGTTTTATTTGAATTATAAGTTTTATGAATCATTTTTAAAAGTTGTTTCTAAAAAATGTAAATTTCATTCTTATGCATATTATGAAAAATACTATAAAAGCTCGCAGGAATAGATTATATAATGTTGATCGTGATAGGCGTGAGCGTGGGTTGTCACCTATGGTTCCTTTAGTGAGTATAATAATTGAAATATTTTTCTTTTTCATTATATATAATGTCATGTTCATATTCTTTCTCACAATTTTTTAGGGATATATAGCTCCACAAGAGTTGATTCCTCCTACCAGCATGGGTCTGAGTGGGCATCCTCCTAGACCTAGGCGGAGTACCCGTCTTTCCACTGCCGACACTGACCCATCAGTGGACACCCCATCTACCACACATGTCCATCCTCTACTTGAGACTCCTGGGATGTTCCCATCCATGCCCCCATCATCATCTCATTTATCATCTTCTTCTTAGTCCTTGTCTACACTTACTCGACCGATGTTCCCACCTTTACCATTTCCATATCCATTCATGTATCCCCAGACCTAATACCCATATTATGACATGTCTACACCGCCTCCTTTTCCTACCATCCATCCATCATATAATGATTTTGTTCCTTTATCTTCCACTCTAGTGCAGGAAGATAATCCATAGCATGCAGTAGAACAGATATTTCCTTCATAAGCTATTGATCTAGGATAGTCCACGGATGCATCACATCCTATTTAGGAGCCTGCATCAGGTTTTTTTATTATATTTGTGTCAAATTATATCATTTCATTTTTTCCTATTGTATCGTCACTTAACTCTTCTTTTTTCCCATATTATCTTATTCAGTGGGATCTTCTAGTAGGCAATGTTGGCGCACTCGTATGCGGGATATCTGGAATCGTAAAACTCATATTATGGTGGATTACAATTATCAAAATCAAATGGTGGGTAAAAATGATATGCAGTGTATAATTTTCATGGACACTTTAGACAAGTACCATGATATCATTCTGATGGAACCGGTCTCATGGAGACATATTAGTGATGACATCAAGGATAGGGTATGGGTGCAGATATGGGTAAGAAAATTTTATAAATTTATATCTATATTAGTAATGTATTTATATGAATTAATGTGTTCATTTCAAAGTCAGGTTTAACTTTCCTAACAGTGAAGATGCCAAAGTTTCTAGTTTGATGGATCTTGGAGAGTCATGGTGGATATACAAGTATGAGTTATATATTGGTGGGAGGAGAAGAGTGGGTACTGATTTAGAGGGTGTACCCACATACCCTAACTATCCAAAAAGTCAATATAAAAAAATGATCACACATTAGAAGACTGATCAGTTTAAGGTACCTCCAATATTTAATGGTTTACATATAAATTTTAATTCTTATTACCTGTATTGAATTTTTTTTTATGAAGCATCAGATAAAAACAAAAAACAAAGATTGTGTGGCATATCTACACACATTGGGGCGTACTAAAATGCCCAATCATGAGAAGTGTCAGGTACTTTCATATGAATTAAAAAATCATTCATTTCTAAATCATGAGGCTAAGAATCATTTAAGTGCACATCAATAACTCCCCCAGATTATCTTCTCATCAATTCACCACTTTTTGGAACCAAATTTTTTATATAAATCTTCTCTATCCATAGCTACTAGATAATCTAAACAAAATCCACTTCAAGATTGAAGCATTAAGGTATCCTGAAAAACATTGAGGTGTTACCAACATATTAGAGTTTAAAAATTAAACATATTAGTTTGAAAGTTATTTCTTTTTCACAAGGATTTCCATCCACTTCTTTAGGGTATTCCACCATCATATATGGCATGTTTCTCTAAATTAGTATCATTTCAGTGCTTATTTCAATACGATTTTCTAATATTGAATCTTAAAATAGGGTTATTTTACTGCAATAATAGAATGGTTTCATAAATAGTGATTATTTTTCAACCAAATATATTGCCTAAAAATGTTACCTTCCAATTTTATTCACTAATCCATTAGCTTAATATAATTTTTCTTAGTCATGGTTCTCACATTATAAATTTTTAAAATTCATCACCCAACTTGATCCCATTGGTATTTTAATATTAATTGAAACAATATATATTATATCTTCTAGAATTTCATTATCCTCCAACTCTTAATTTCCTATTATACACTAATTATTATAATCTAGATTTGTGCATTTCTCATTTGAAGCAAGCTTTATTGGGCATCTATGTTCGTGTACCTCGTGCAAAATTATCTTTCTCTAGTAGGAAGAAAAAATATAGAAGTGAAATAAATGCACATATGAAAGAAAATATTGTAATTTTTTTATATATTTCAAATATTTGTATGAAATTCATAATTTAATATGTTGTTTATAATTTCAAAAGTCTTCCTTGGAGTCCCTAACTGATAAAGAAGATGACAACTTCGGGCCACATGATCATTTGAGTCGGGTATTAGGTGTGGAGTACCTAGGGAGAGTCTGATGTCGACCAGGGAAAAACATCATCCCCTCTAGGTATTGATCCTCATCAGGCTCCTATCAAGCCTCTCATACCTCTGAGTTGGAAAGCACTTGTGTAGAAGCAGCTAGGGAAAAAATAGCTTTAGAGGACTGTGAAAGAAGTAAAAAGGAGCATGAAAGAAGTAAGCTGATGACCGAACATTTCATGAAAGCTATGTCAATTTTGAGTCAGTCACTTTCATCAGAGGCTACTACTACTTTTTATTCATATATAGAGTCAATGCGCTCTTTAAATAATGCCTCAGGTGATGCCAATGAGGGTCCTAGTGGTGATCGAGCTGAAGGTGGTGGAGATAGAGCTGTTGGTGGTGAGGATGTTTTTGGTGGTGTTATTGGTGATGAGGTTGCAGATGGTGTTGTTGGTGATGAGGTTTCCGATGATGTTTCTAATGATGTTGAGGATGGGGATGGGGATGGGGATGTTGGCGATGGGGGGATATTAATCCTTTCTATTTTTGAATTAGTAGGGAGACTTGTGAAAGTACTTTAAAAACTTGTATTGACTGCCTATATGGATGAGAATGTACATGTATGTTTTATTTGATTTACAGGTTCAGTGTGGTTTGTTTTGTGTTGAAGTTGTTGCTTTTTTTTGGACTACTAGACTGTTTGTATGATGTAAATTTCTTCCTACAATGACATGGATCTTGATTATGTTTTCATCAGGGGTGTTAAATAGGAATTATTTAGGTAATTCTACATATTTATAAGTTAATTCATTCACCTATCATAAGCACTTGACTTTGGTTTCCTTAAAGATATATTCCACAATCATCACATTAAAAGTGTAGCTATCAATAATATTTTTATCCAAGTATTCCTGAATAACAATAGTACTTTCCTTAAGCTTATACATACATTGCCTCTACTTCAACCTACATCTTTTTTGTAATACAGTCTTTTAATTCCTTACAGTTCCATTCCTACAGTGTAACACCCCAAGATTTCATAGTGTGTTATTTCTTCAAAATAATTCAATAACTTGCACTACACGCAACACTGCGTTCAATCACACCATGACTTACAAAAAAAAGCCATTCAAAAGAGGTTATGAATAGTATTATCTAAATTTTAAACTTTATATAATCCTTATAATTTTAGATTCCATATTATGAGTTTCTTAGATATAATGCAAGAACAAATTCATTTTCAGTATTGCACTTTTATCAACTTTTAACAGTGAACCCTTTTTAAATACAAAATTTTAAACTTTTTGACTAAATGGGGACATCAAAAAAATTTAAAATGAAACATCCCAAGCTTCCACGGTACGCTTTCCTTTGAATAATACAGTAGCGTGTGTTGTACGCAACTTCGAGTTTTAACACACACCACAATCGATCAAACTAGCCGTTATGAATAGTAATACCTAATTTTTGAAATTATATATATTTTATATTTCAAAATGGACTTCATTTTTGGATTCGGAATATCAAATTTAGCCTAAGGTGAAATTTTGGTACATTTCGGATAACTTTCATATTTTGATGAATAGTGAAAATTACTAAATTTTAATTAAAAACAACTTTTTTAATCAAAATAATTAATAGTGATAAATTATGAATTTGAGTGGTTTTAAAGTATATTTAGAATATATTTTTACTATTTAATATAATGTTGGTCATTGAACATAATTTTACAATTAAACCGAACATAAACAAGTGTCAATCTTTTGATAGTTATTATCTCTTAAAAACACGCTTTTTGTTTTGACAGCGGGAATTAATTTTAAATTAATTTCTGCCACTTCTGTGTTTTGAATTTAGGAAAATGGATTCCATATTTGGAATCAGGATGTTCAAATTGTGTAAATAGGTAACTTTTATTTTTAGACATTTTGAATAATTACTGCGGTAAATATTTTATTTACCATGGTTAAGGGTAAATCCGGTAAATAAGGGTTAAAAAATAATATTATAATAATACTAAATTACCCTAAAACGTGTCTTAACCCTATTGGTTGATAAATGGTCGACCATGGGAATCTTTGGGTCTATTTTGGGACCCCATGGATCCACTTGTAAGTGATAATGACACTTTATTTTAATTAAGTTAAAATGAATACAAAAATGGCATAAGCTTACATCTTTTAAAAGAATAATTTTTACATAGGGTTATACATGTTGGATATTCGATTATAAATATTCATTAGAAAGATAAAAAGATTTCCTACATAATGATATTTTATTTATAATTTTTAGACATTAAATAATTTATTTTATTTATGACACAATGATGATGCAGTAATTACTATAATAGTGAAACATTAAAATAATTGATATTATAAATACCCAAATAAATATAATATGAAACTTTTAATGAATTAAACTAATTTTCTAGGATAATATGATATATTAGGATTGATTTAATTGACTTTGTTCGAAGTAATCAATCTGTTATGAGTTTCACAAAAATCAACTATTGAATAGTGTCAAAATTGACATAAAAGAGTTCTTAAAACAAATATTATATTATTAATTGATATTAAATTCCTAAAAATCTAAGGTTCGGACAAGAGACTTATATTATGATAGGTTAATCATTAATGGACCACTTGGGGGTCGCTTGGATGTATATAGTAAGTTTATTAACCATATTATATAAAAATACAAAGAGACATTGTAAAAGTGAAACTAATTAACTTAGAGTTAATACTTAAAGATAAGGTTAATATAAGTACCCAAACCTGTCTAAATTCTATTGGATGAGTTGTTTTCGACCTATCCCCACATCATCCTTTGAATAGTCAACTTTGGAGCCTTTGGAAACCGAATATGAATTTATTATAAATTAATATTTCTAGCTTTTCCAAAAGTGCCCCTCACCCCTCTTATAAAAGGGCACTCCTCCTTCTCTTTTCCTCACACCTATCAAGCCACTTGGCTCGTCCAAACTCTGTCCAACTAAGCTCCCCAAATCCCTCTCCTCCTCCTTGAAGCTTCCCCTTAGGCAGAAATCATTTCAAAAAGTCCTTTGGTTCCAACCAAAGTGAGTTACCTAAATTAAAGGTGGTTAACCTACTCCAACCAAGGAAAAGTACAAGGTAAGGGTTATTTCACAATCTCTTCATTATCCGAGGTTGTATTATACGTAATAATCTACTGGGATCTCTTTATCATCCACATCCATGTTTCTTCGAAATGTATTTCAAAACATTTTTACTATTTACAAGAATATGGGTTAAAGTCATTTATACCCTTGTTTGACTTTTTATAAGAGGTTTATAAAGGAATCTTTCCGTCGTTTTCAAAACAAGGTCCTTTTTAACCTTTTCGACAGAATTGAGATAAGAATGTTTTTTTTTCTTATACGGCGGGTGCGGTTATTTTCCGTCGTTATAAAATCTTCAAATCTTTCCTTACAAGCTTAAAAGAATATTTTCAAGAAAATGTTTTATTTTATATGGCTCTTAAATTATTTCAAAAATAGAAAGAGATATTTCTCTAAAAAGTGTTTTGATTTCATCTATGTCAACATCCTTTAATGGATTTTACGCTTATTTGAAGTTGATTTATTATAATACAAAACTTCTATATTGTATTGAAGGTTTTGTGATATGTTTGACTGTGGATGTGCTATTTTATACCATTCATAGTTTATGGTGAAACTATTGACATTTCGTATGCTAGTTTTAATCCGAATGATTATGTTATATTTCAAACTTTTCTTCAGATGAATGTGCTAAACAAGTATGTTCCGGGTTGGGGACCGGTAAAAGTAAGCCCTCCAGGTTGGGGACTGGTAAAAGTAAGCCCTCCAGGTTGGGGGCTGGTTAAAGTAAGCCCTCCAGGTTAGGGACTGGTAAAAGTATGCCCTCCGGGTTGGTGTCCGGTTATTAGAGGCACTCCGGGTTGGTGTCCGGTTATTAGAGGCACTCCGGGTTGGTGTCCGGTTATTAGAGGCACTCCGGGTTGGGTTCCGGTTAGAAGTAACCCCTAGGTCTTGGGATGAGGCCTAGACAAAGAAATTAACGTTTAGCATTATGCATTCCAACATTATGAAAGTGGTTATTGATTTTTGCATGTGATTATTCGATTAGTAGAATATCCATGTGAGTAATTAAATGGCATTATTTCATTTTATTTATGCCATACCATGTTGAATGTTCGTGTTTGAAAGGCTTTTGTTTTAGTTATACATTGCCTTAAAAGTTTATTCTTATTTATGAACGTTTCCGCTATTTTGTTATCCTTACTGGGCATTTGAGCTCACCCCTTTTCTATGTTTTATTTTTCCCAGGAAGTGAAGATGTAAGTTATGAATGACCTGCAGGGATATTATGAGGGGATTATAGTGTGGACTGTGGAAACATTATGTTGTTGTAGTAGTTTTTCATTTTATGATGTAATGTAAAACTTATGAATATATCTAGTGTTTCCAAGGCTACTAAACCAATCGGTCTTTCGAGATTTGATCTTTCTTGTGATCATGCCAATGTTACGAAGTAATGCACCGACTCTGGGTAACTGGGGTCGGGGCGTTACAGTTGGTATCAGAGGAAGTTTAGTACAAACCTTGGAAGCTAGATTTAGATAAACTCTGATTAGAGCACGTAGACCTAAGATGAACTTTGAGGATTAGTATAGAAGAACTTCCTAGAATTTTGGTATTGTAGAGATTTTGTGAGTTTTCCAAGCAATACATCCCTGTCTGGATACGAGCAGGTAGAGGCGGCTCTGGCACAGATGTACCTAGGGGTAAAACCCGAAAACACCGCTTTGAGCTAGACTCGAACGGGAACTGGTGCACGACAACGGGCCTTGCTGCACTCTTGGTTACGACACTCCCGGGGGATATGCTTAGGATAACTCTCATTTTCTTTACAAATCATTATGAAGTGTTTATGAGTATATACTTCCTCAAAGAAAACATTTTTATGATTATGGATTATATCCATAAATAGTTCAATTTATGTTAAGTGTTTTATAAGTATGGGATTATGTATTTTGATTCATAAACTGATCTAGTTTATGTCATTGTTTAGAAATGGCGCCCAGTAGAAGGAATGAGAACTCCAGAAATGCACATGATCCAAAGAGAAGGAAGGATCATATCTTTCATGGTCTTAAGCTAGAATTGATAAGAGAAATAGTCTCCCATGTATTATCATCATATGAAGAAATAATATCATGTGTAGAGAAGATAAGTAAAGAGTTTACTGAGTCCTATGGCTTTGAAGGAAATCAAGAGAAGAAAAGGATGGAAGAGAGAAAAATGGATAAAGGGAAGAGGGAAAAGAAGAATTTTCCCATATGTGGTAACTGTGGGAAGAAACACCCTGGAACTTGCCTGAAAGGAATGAGAGTTTGTTATAAGTGTGGAGGAAAAGGGCACAAAGTACGTGACTGCAAGGGTGAGAAAATGGTTTCAAATGTACAATGCTTCATTTGCAAGGAGTTTGGACACTACGCGAACCTATGCCCCAGTCATCAGACTATGCCGCAAATGATGCTATTGGATAATAATCAAGTTATGATACTACCACAGATGAAGAGGAATGATTAGAGTTCTTATGTTGATTATGTCAATTGAGTGTTGTATCAACAATGTACTTGTTACAATAATCATGGAGTATATAAGGATTGTACTGCAGTACTATTTCATTAAGGACTTGAGATTGTGTGGAACAAAGAAAAGTGACTCAATAGCAGGATAAATTTTTGGAAAATATATGGTTGAGAGAAAGATAAACCATAATATGGTTCTGATACCAAGTTAGTTATTTTAGAATAATACATGATTGATTTGGATAAATTATATTGGATATTCTTGACTACCTTGGAACTGATTAATGATCTGTATATTCCATTATTGTTGGGGTTTAAAACATTTTTGGATTGATGAAGTATATCCATAATTCTATATGGAATAGGGGAGCATGAATGTAATCAATAAGGAATATGGTAATTCAGGATGTTTCAGTGTATTAAAAGAATACATGATGAAGGTATTCATATGCTATTACGGGGTAAAAAGGATCTACATTATGTTTACCTTCCTTATAAATGTTGGACTGTGAGTTTGGACATAAGTATTTTGGATAGTTCTAGTTTGGATTATTTTGGATTGCCATAAAAGGACAACCCGGAGGTCGGGCGGCAACCCGTCGCGTCCGGCAAGGCTGCGAAACTTGAACCCGCAACCGAAGGGCGACAAGGGTGTATCACCTACCACTGGACCACGAGATGTCCTGGATTAAATAATGTAGTTTTTTTTTAAAATATCTGGTAGATGAATTATAAATTCATTTATTTTGGAACCTTGTACGAATAGTATAAATAGAAATTTTTTTTACGTTCTATTATCTTTTAGAGTGAAAGATGAGTTTGTGGTATAAATTTATTAATGGATAAAACACTAATTATAAAGTATGTATATCCCCTTATGATCTTAGCCAATCTCATAAATAAATTCCTCAACATTAATAAAAGGAACTTAGAACAAAAATGTTGTCCTAGATGGTACCTTAAATCATCACTAATTCATGGCTTTGGGATTGTTGGCCTTTTCATAGCCATGTTCTCTACCACTCTCCATCAGATAATTGATGGTTAGATTTCTCTTCTATATCCATATTTTCCTACATGGAACCCTAGTATGTGTTATTTTCGGTAATCATTATACTTTCCACTCTTTATTTTAAATAGAGGCCTCGTTAATTCATTTTTCGATGTGGGATTTCAACTAAGATATTTTGAAACGTCAAAAATGTGTTATCCCAATACCCTATATTTTGTTGAACCGATGGTACTTCAAATCATCATAGATTGATGAGTTTAAGGACCTCAATTTTATACATTTTTGTGATTGATGAGCTCAATCACTACCTATAAATATTTACGTTTTTCCTCCAATTATATGTCTCTAAATGCCACCAATGTTCTCCTAATCGAGATCATAATTTGGTGGTGACACTTTAATTTCTCTTTTCCTCATATTAAGACTAAATTTTAGTAACCCAATTTCTGATGTGGGTTTTCCCACAAATATATTTTCTATTTTCAACCTTTTATTTTCGAAGAACAATTTAAAATTGCGAGGACGCAATTTATTGAAGGAGGGGAGAATGTAACACCCCAAGATTTCATAGTGTGTTATTTCTTCAAAATAATTCAATAACTTGCACTACACGCAACACTGCGTTCAATCACACCATGACTTACAAAAAAAAGCCATTCAAAAGAGGTTATGAATAGTATTATCTAAATTTTAAACTTTATATAATCCTTATAATTTTAGATTCCATATTATGAGTTTCTTAGATATAATGCAAGAACAAATTCATTTTCAGTATTGCACTTTTATCAACTTTTAACAGTGAACCCTTTTTAAATACAAAATTTTAAACTTTTTGACTAAATGGGGACATCAAAAAAATTTAAAATGAAACATCCCAAGCTTCCACGGTACGCTTTCCTTTGAATAATACAGTAGCGTGTGTTGTACGCAACTTCGAGTTTTAACACACACCACAATCGATCAAACTAGCCGTTATGAATAGTAATACCTAATTTTTGAAATTATATATATTTTATATTTCAAAATGGACTTCATTTTTGGATTCGGAATATCAAATTTAGCCTAAGGTGAAATTTTGGTACATTTCGGATAACTTTCATATTTTGATGAATAGTGAAAATTACTAAATTTTAATTAAAAACAACTTTTTTAATCAAAATAATTAATAGTGATAAATTATGAATTTGAGTGGTTTTAAAGTATATTTAGAATATATTTTTACTATTTAATATAATGTTGGTCATTGAACATAATTTTACAATTAAACCGAACATAAACAAGTGTCAATCTTTTGATAGTTATTATCTCTTAAAAACACGCTTTTTGTTTTGACAGCGGGAATTAATTTTAAATTAATTTCTGCCACTTCTGTGTTTTGAATTTAGGAAAATGGATTCCATATTTGGAATCAGGATGTTCAAATTGTGTAAATAGGTAACTTTTATTTTTAGACATTTTGAATAATTACTGCGGTAAATATTTTATTTACCATGGTTAAGGGTAAATCCGGTAAATAAGGGTTAAAAAATAATATTATAATAATACTAAATTACCCTAAAACGTGTCTTAACCCTATTGGTTGATAAATGGTCGACCATGGGAATCTTTGGGTCTATTTTGGGACCCCATGGATCCACTTGTAAGTGATAATGACACTTTATTTTAATTAAGTTAAAATGAATACAAAAATGGCATAAGCTTACATCTTTTAAAAGAATAATTTTTACATAGGGTTATACATGTTGGATATTCGATTATAAATATTCATTAGAAAGATAAAAAGATTTCCTACATAATGATATTTTATTTATAATTTTTAGACATTAAATAATTTATTTTATTTATGACACAATGATGATGCAGTAATTACTATAATAGTGAAACATTAAAATAATTGATATTATAAATACCCAAATAAATATAATATGAAACTTTTAATTAATTAAACTAATTTTCTAGGATAATATGATATATTAGGATTGATTTAATTGACTTTGTTCGAAGTAATCAATCTGTTATGAGTTTCACAAAAATCAACTATTGAATAGTGTCAAAATTGACATAAAAGAGTTCTTAAAACAAATATTATATTATTAATTGATATTAAATTCCTAAAAATCTAAGGTTCGGACAAGAGACTTATATTATGATAGGTTAATCATTAATGGACCACTTGGGGGTCGCTTGGATGTATATAGTAAGTTTATTAACCATATTATATAAAAATACAAAGAGACATTGTAAAAGTGAAACTAATTAACTTAGAGTTAATACTTAAAGATAAGGTTAATATAAGTACCCAAACCTGTCTAAATTCTATTGGATGAGTTGTTTTCGACCTATCCCCACATCATCCTTTGAATAGTCAACTTTGGAGCCTTTGGAAACCGAATATGAATTTATTATAAATTAATATTTCTAGCTTTTCCAAAAGTGCCCCTCACCCCTCTTATAAAAGGGCACTCCTCCTTCTCTTTTCCTCACACCTATCAAGCCACTTGGCTCGTCCAAACTCTGTCCAACTAAGCTCCCCAAATCCCTCTCCTCCTCCTTGAAGCTTCCCCTTAGGCAGAAATCATTTCAAAAAGTCCTTTGGTTCCAACCAAAGTGAGTTACCTAAATTAAAGGTGGTTAACCTACTCCAACCAAGGAAAAGTACAAGGTAAGGGTTATTTCACAATCTCTTCATTATCCGAGGTTGTATTATACGTAATAATCTACTGGGATCTCTTTATCATCCACATCCATGTTTCTTCGAAATGTATTTCAAAACATTTTTACTATTTACAAGAATATGGGTTAAAGTCATTTATACCCTTGTTTGACTTTTTATAAGAGGTTTATAAAGGAATCTTTCCGTCGTTTTCAAAACAAGGTCCTTTTTAACCTTTTCGACAGAATTGAGATAAGAATGTTTTTTTTTCTTATACGGCGGGTGCGGTTATTTTCCGTCGTTATAAAATCGTCAAATCTTTCCTTACAAGCTTAAAAGAATATTTTCAAGAAAATGTTTTATTTTATATGGCTCTTAAATTATTTCAAAAATAGAAAGAGATATTTCTCTAAAAAGTGTTTTGATTTCATCTATGTCAACATTCTTTAATGGATTTTACGCTTATTTGAAGTTGATTTATTATAATACAAAACTTCTATATTGTATTGAAGGTTTTGTGATATGTTTGACTGTGGATGTGCTATTTTATACCATTCATAGTTTATGGTGAAACTATTTACATTTCGTATGCTAGTTTTAATCCGAATGATTATGTTATATTTCAAACTTTTCTTCAGATGAATGTGCTAAACAAGTATGTTCCGGGTTGGGGACCGGTAAAAGTAAGCCCTCCAGGTTGGGGACTGGTAAAAGTAAGCCCTCCAGGTTGGGGACTGGTTAAAGTAAGCCCTCCAGGTTAGGGACTGGTAAAAGTATGCCCTCCGGGTTGGTGTCCGGTTATTAGAGGCACTCCGGGTTGGTGTCCGGTTATTAGAGGCACTCCGGGTTGGTGTCCGGTTATTAGAGGCACTCCGGGTTGGGTTCCGGTTAGAAGTAACCCCTAGGTCTTGGGATGAGGCCTAGACAAAGAAATTAACGTTTAGCATTATGCATTCCAACATTATGAAAGTGGTTATTGATTTTTGCATGTGATTATTCGATTAGTAGAATATCCATGTGAGTAATTAAATGGCATTATTTCATTTTATTTATGCCATACCATGTTGAATGTTCGTGTTTGAAAGGCTTTTGTTTTAGTTATACATTGCCTTAAAAGTTTATTCTTATTTATGAACGTTTCCGCTATTTTGTTATCCTTACTGGGCATTTGAGCTCACCCCTTTTCTATGTTTTATTTTTCCCAGGAAGTGAAGATGTAAGTTATGAATGACCTGCAGGGATATTATGAGGGGATTATAGTGTGGACTGTGGAAACATTATGTTGTTGTAGTAGTTTTTCATTTTATGATGTAATGTAAAACTTATGAATATATCTAGTGTTTCCAAGGCTACTAAACCAATCGGTCTTTCGAGATTTGATCTTTCTTGTGATCATGCCAATGTTACGAAGTAATGCACCGACTCTGGGTAACTGGGGTCGGGGCGTTACATACAGATTTTTGAAAGCATGGAGGTTTGATCTTGAGAAATCCAAAAAGATGTGGGCTTCCATGATTTAGTGGAGAAAAGACTTTGGTGTAGACACTATTTTGAAGGTTATATTGGATACCTATTTTCTTTGTTGAAAAAAAATACCATTTATGTTTAAATCATGTTTTTGGAATCTCTGTAATGATTGGGTGGTAAATTAGATACTCTTGTCATTCCTTTGAATTTTTTTCTGCCTGTCTTTGTTGTCTCTAGGATTTTGAGTTTGAATAGTTGAATCAAGTTCTTAAATACTATCCCCAGGGTTATCATTGTGTCGAAAAGGATGGAAGGCATGTTTACATTGAAAGACTTAGAAAATATGATCCTAGTAATCTTATGAAAGTGACAACAATGGGTTATTATTTGAGATATTATATCCAGTAATTTTAAAAATGTTTTCAATCAAGTTTAATGATTGTTCAATTACTAAAAATAGGCAAATAGACTCAATTACAATCTTAATTTTCATGGATTTTATGAGTTCTTTCTTTACAATAGCTGTTTAGAATTTACTAATATGAATTTTTATAATGTTTAGTACAATTTATGATTTTATTCTTAAATTTAAAACATCAACTTGTTTTCTTGCTTCTTTTGTTTCATACCTAATAAGGCCTAAGTTGCTTCATCTCATACTTTAGGGTAGAGGGTAATTGGAGAGACAATGGTTTCTAGGTTGGTCCTTGATGACTCCGGGCATTGGGATCCTGACTTCACTAGTGTAGCAAAGCAAGGACCATCTCTCCTTCAAACTTACCTCCCTTTATCTTCCTTCTAATTCTTCCTATTTAAGGATCTTTTCTATGTTTCAGGTATATCATGTTCCCTCCTATTAGGGAACCTGTACATGGCAAGGCCCTCTGATCTTCCCTTTCAGTAGGTGTCCTATAGGTTTCTTTCTCACAACTGAAAAACACACAGCCGGTTTTCTTCAAGATCATAGAGACAAAATGGAACCATCTTAGGTTGCTTTTAGTTTTGGAAAAAAAATCCTTTTTTCTAATAACATATTAAAAAGTATGCTACAAAATGTTTTGAAAGGAGAATAAAAAACAGAAAGTGTAAGGGTTACCTATCCAATCATTTTCATTTTCTTGAAAACATGAAAAAGAATTTTTTTTCTTCTAAAATTATACCATTTTAATTTTCATATTTTAAAAAATGTTAGTCATTTATGTTTTTCAAAATCAAAGGAAACCTTAATTTTTGGTCCTTGTATAATAATATGCTGATGATGTCAGATTCTATTAGTATTATATCTTTTCTGTTGAATATTTTTTTCCATGTGGATGACCTAATATGTGTAATTCATTCTTTTAATAGTATCGTGATCATTGTTTCTATTTATGATGTCATTTTAATAAATGTCATAACTTTTTGAAATGGATCATTGTGGCATAAATTCTACACAGAAAGCTTTAGGTATTCATGATTTCTAGAAAATCTTGAACGGTGTTAATGGTAGTTTTTTTTTAAAAAAAATAGACACCAAGAATTTAAATGCAAGGTTGTGTTTGGCCTTAATTTCCTCTTTAAATCTTGTGGACTTATCAATTGATACCTTTAATTACAGGTACTTAAGAGAGGATGAACGTGGTTTGGGATATGATGATGATATGAAATCAATATCTTCACTTTTCTTATTTTACTGAATTGCTTGAGTAGCTTAAGGACCTGTTTGGTTACTAAAATTTATTTTACTTTAGGAATTGGGCCTTATATCCGTCACTAATTATTTACAAATAACAAGTACAGAGTGGTATGGTTTTTCCATTGCAATTATTTTCTTTTTCATCTATAGATTAAGTGTTTGGTAGTTTTTTAAAGATGGAATGGAATGGTCATTAATGGAATTCTCTTGTTTAAGATGGAATGAAATGGAATTCAATATTTCATTATTTGAGATTTTCATGATGGAATGGAATGCCCTTGTCCCAAACATGCTAATGTTGTGTTTGACGACCTTTTTTTCAAAAAATTTATCACTAGTAATGAATGCATATGAGATAAAATTACAGTGAAATCAATTGATTTAGTTATGAATACCCAAATCAGGTTGAGTGTAAGAAAACAAAAAAATTTACTAAGACAAGTCATCTAAAAATACCCCCCACGGTTGGCTAGGGTGGTGAGGTTGGGTTGGGGTTTGGGGTGTCGTCGCGAGGTCGAGTCCCCAGGCCAGCGTTTTCTTTGTTTTTTTCATTGTAGCATTTTGTGCCGCCATGCGATTGTACCCAAAATTTTAAAATGATCTTGTTGTTAATGGTATCAGTGAAAATAGGGTCTTTGATAGAGTTGATTGTTGTCAAACACAACCTAAAAAAGAATGAAAATCATTATTTTGATAATTCATCTACTTTATATTTCCAGTGCTAGGATATTCAACATTTATCCAAGAAAAGGAGCAGTACTTGCAGGTTCGGATGTGGACATAATCATCTTCAACCAAAATACAAGTTTTGAAATAAGTTCGAGATCCTATTAAGCTTATGTAAGTGACAAAATTGGATCGTTATTTGAGATACCATGTGTAGAAATTTGAAAAATGTTTTTCAATCAAGTTTCATGCTTGTTCAATTGGTGCAAAGAGGAAAATAGACTCAAGTACAAAAAATTTGGATGTTCAGGGTGTGGTGCGTTCCCGTTGTTTGGTTTTATGCCACATTATATGTTATTTGTAGTTTATCTTTGCCATATTATTTCACATCACCCTATTTTATTCTATTCAGGGTTTCAAGAGCTTTATAAAGTTTGCACGAGAACTCATTTTGTGGCTACAAAAGATCGATAGAGATAACTATCCCGAGGTATGTAATGTCATCATGCAGATTTAAATCTCTAAAAAAATTTTGGGGATGTTAATATTTAGAATTGATTACTTTTATATGCATAAAACTTAATTCAAACCCTTTACCAAATGTTTATTATCAATGTTGGCCCTTTACTTTAGGTGTTTTTTTATCCAAAATGTTTTGTTACCTTTACCCCTCCACCCATTGTAGATTTGTATCTTAGTGTTATTGTTTCATTATTTGATGCATTTTATGCCAAATGTGATGTTATTCATGATCTCTACATTTATTCTACATAACATGAACTTTAAAATAGTTCCCAATGAAGTATGAATACCAGGTTAACAATCAATGTAGAGATCATAAATAACATGAGCCTCAACCCAGTTGGTGAGGACTCCTTAAGTGCATCCAGGAAACCCGAGATCAAATCCAGGCGAAGGCTAATTTCTGGCACTGTAGCAGTATTGTAGCAGGGAATGTGCATTACTGTAGCAGGTACTATAGCGTACTGTAGCAGGCACTGTTTGACATTGTAGCAGCTGGGAATATTCCCCCGTTTGGGCCTTCGGGCCACCGATTTGGTCCCCGAGTCCTTTAAGGCCTTCGGGCCAACCAGGCCTTCGGGTCAGTAAGGCCTTCGAGCCCCCTCAAGGCCTTCGGGCCACCTTAAGTGTAGATGCAAACCGAACAAGCTTCAGAAGGAGGATGAGTAAGAAGATTTCATTATAGAAAAAGCTAAATAGATTGCAAGAATGAGAGGGTATGGCACCTACTATTAGGACAAGCATGTGCATGCATGAGAAAGCCTAGCCAAACAGTCATGCTTTGGTGGAGAGATGATTTCATGATGAAGATACTGGGGAGGAGCAGTTTCAAGTATTTAGTCTAGGTTGTATGTAATGTTTGAAGCCTATGGGAAATGAATTCCTCTAAGGCCTATGGGCCATGTAATACTTACGCCTACGGGTCTTGTAAGGGTTCCAACTCACCCCTTTAAAGGTGGATTATCAAAAATCAATAAAAAATGAAGGCCTTAGGGCCATTGGAGAGAGATATTAACAAATTTGAAATATCATTTTTTCAAATCCTGCTATATATATTGTTTCCTATCATTCCTTCACAAAGGTTCTGAGATTCTAGGATTTTGGAAGTCTTGTTTCTTTCACACCATATGTGAAGTATGAATACCAGGTTAATAATCAATGATTTTTATTTTCGAATGAGATAAATATTTCACCAAGGAGGGAGGATTGATATTGAAGGGAGGTAAAAATGGTGAGAAATCAATTTCAATGGAGGTCAATTCAATACCATTAGAGAAGCATTGTTCGAGCCCATTCAACATGGCATGAACTTCTACCCTGAGGGAATTACCAAGTCCATATGAGGCACTAAAAGGAAATATGGTTGAGCCATATGAGTCATGTTTGATCCCTCACATTCCCTACACTCATGATACCTTGGTAGCATGATCAATCCATGTTCAGTTTGATACCATTAATGGGTGGGAACCACCGAACCCAGTGACACAGATGATCAAGGTTCTAGAATGATGGAAGGGTTCTTCTTTCGTACATGATGTTTTTGATAGAGGGGGAGAGCTCCCAATGTTTCAACAAGGATCCCAAGTTTGTCTCAAAGCATCTAGATCTAGACAAAATTGATGCCCTCGAGATGGAGGATCCTTCAAGCCTATTTTTTCCTAGCATTCCCGATGCATCAAAATCTAGCCACTAGGAGAATTTATCTCACCTTCTTTTCTTGCTCATTAAATCCCACGTCTTACAACCACATGTGAAGAAAATAAGTGTTTGAGTGATCCCGGATGAATATTCTGGTGAAATCACTATAGGAGAGACATACAATTGAGGACCACTCACCTTCAAATAACAGATACACAGTAAATTCAACTCTTGGAGCTTGGAAAAAAATTGCTTGGTGTCTAGGTTAATCCCTTTACATTAGATAGCCTCATCATTCAAAATTGTGTGGTTATTTATTCAACAAACTAGAACGTTAAATTTCAATGGAATCTCCTTACACCAAAGAGTCCCCCCCAAGCATTGTGGACTATCTGGTTATTCTAAATCATAATATGGTATATCATCCCCAAAAAAATCCCCAAAGAGGAACCAGTGAATATGAACCTTTCATTCTCATCCAAAAGTATATATTATTTAAGATCTCATGTTTTTTATGGTATATGATGGAAATAATGAACAATATATTCTTACATGCCTACGTGAATGTGAGACCTGGATTTGGGAAACCAGGGAAGGTGAGTATAATAACCACCCTATTGTGAATCCAAAAATTAATGTCATATCGACCGACGATCAAGTCATTGTGCCATTAAAGCCAGTGAATATGACTTTGGGGAATCTTTCAATTCCTGGAGACATCCTATTTTGACTAATCCACCTACTAACCATATATGGACAAAATGAACTTACCCCAAAGGGATGCTACTTCCCATACCTCCCACATGAGCTTCTCCTAGAGGATATTCATGGAAGTGGTTACACTTTTGATATTTACCCCTCCTTTGTCAATCATCCCTGCAATAATTTTCAAGGATTCCTAGTGGAATATTCTGTGTGCATGAGAATCCCATATGAATCCAGTCATAATAATCTCAATAGATTTCAATACTATCTTTTGTCTGCTAAATTGATTGTATCCTTTGAGTTAGAAAATAAAAAAAATGGTGATATGTGATTCTTAATTTTCTGTCTCCTTGTCCTGTTATTTATATTTTGGATTCCATGAAGCATGAGAGAGATACTTGAAAGTCATGCTTTGTGATCAAGGAACCTAGACTAACTAGAAAAACCCACTCTTGAGTTGCATGTAATTAGGTTAGTGTACTCCTCCATTTCTTTTAGAGTCATATCACTCTACTAGACTAAGAATTAATTCAATAGGTATAGTGTAAATCATATCTATCATCCATTATTATATCTCTAAATCTAATTGTGGTCTGACTAGATTTTCCCATGTTGATTCCCAGGAAGCAGATAAAATAGGAAAATGAGGGGGAGGGGCTTTTGGGTTTTATTGTTGCCACTTGAAGTAGCTAGAGAAGTGTCTTGACAGTAGATTGAGCTATCTGATTGAGAATAAGGTCGACACTTCAGCCGCTACCTATCCATTTCCATTTCCTTTCATTTTATTTTTTGATCATGTTGTGAAACTTTGATTTATTTGTTTATTCAATTCTTGTTTACCATATATCGTGGTTTTTATGTGGTTTGTATTTTTTTATAGGTTAAGGATTTACCCATAGTTCAATGAACCGTGGGTATATTATTTTTGGTGCAATAATCTATACCCATGGTTTCGTAAACCATGGGTATAGATATATACCCACAATTTAACTAAAATCGTGGGTATTATGGAATTTTCCAGGGCTATACCCATGATTTCTATGAAACCGTGGGTATAGGTCTATATTGACGTCTCAGTAGCCCATAGTTCATGAAACCATGGGTATAGCCTATACCCACAGTTCTAGGGGCTATACCCACAGTTTCAAACCGTGGGTATAGGTGATATTTCCAGTAGTGGGTTTTTGTAATTTAATACATAAAGACAGTTATTTAAATGTGTCATACCATAACATATGTTTTCCTTATAAAATAAATAACTTTTATTTCAAAACTTGAAAATAAAATCATTAGAATCTAGGCGTGATACAAAAAGTATGTTCTTGGTAACCGTGGATACATAATAAAAATATTTTAAAACCAAAATCATTCTCATTGGAAATGAAAGGTGGTAGTCAAAAATGGATAGACCACCCAGCCTCGCTCCATTAGCAGCTCTCAGATCCACCTATTCTCTAGAAATCTTTTTAAATCTAATAGGTTCATACATTTGGATACATATGTGACCCCCACAAGCTATATCTAATACCCAATGTGTAGATATTGAAAGATTGCACTCGATAACGAACACACATTTAGATTCCCTTAGATTTTGGGTGCAGATCCTCTTCCAGTGGCCTAACTTTCCACGTGAAAAACATACTTCCTCCTTTTCCTTACCTTTCCTCGGGATCTTCCTCTTCTTGGAAAGATGGTGCTCGGGAGATTTAAACTATTTATAGGTATTGGTACCCTTTTCTTTGTTCTTCCTTTTATTATTCACCACAAGGACCACAGGTTTATCATGCCCCATGTCCTTATCCACTTAGAGAATCAACGTAAGAAGTTCTGAAAGACTCTTCTCATTATTGCTCATGTTGTAATTAACAATAAAACTGGAGAAGGTTTTGGGAAGTGATGAAAGTATGAGATCTGTACGCAACTCATTTGAAAATTTAATCTCTAAGATTTCCAAGCATTTAATGTATCCAATAAGCTTGACTATATGAGGCTCAGTTGGCGTAGACTCTCTAAGCTTAGTTGTGAATAAAGAATTGTAGATCTCATACCTCTCTTATCTTGTCTTCTCTTGATAGAGATCCCAAAGGTGAGACATCATGCTATACGCATCCATGTCCTCATGTTGCTTCAAAAGCTCATTGGACATGGATGATAGCATGAAACATTGAACATCTATAGAATCATTCAAATGTTTCTCATAGAGTTTTAATTCTTCATCACTAGCCTCATTTATAGGCACTTTAGGAAAAGGTTCTTCCATCACATATAATTTCCTTTCATGGAGAAGGATGACACGTAGGCACCTTTTCCATTCTTGTAAATTTGTGATGGTGAGAATGTTGTCATTCTCAAGTATGGATCACAATGATATGTTTGATGTCATTTTAATTTTGTTTCCAAAAAATTAGATAACCAGAATTTTAGTACTTTATCTGATAAATTTAGACAAATAAATAAACATTATATCTATTAATCTCCCACTATTTTATCGAAACCCAATAGTCATCACCATTGGTTTCAAAGTTTCATGTTGCTTGGATGTCCTAGTGGCAAGGATCCATATTCCCCTTCTCATTACCCCAACTTTGGTTGGTCAAGCAACTTGAATGGTTTTAGGTAGGAATTCCAAATGCCAACTGTATTAACTTGTAGTTCCTTGATCCGCTGAGTGGATTACCCAATTCTGAAATCCTTAAATTGGATTTCCTCTACCTTTGCCTCTCAGTTACACCAAGTCATGCATTGGAATTCAACCCTTGATGTGAACTAAGTCAACCCAAAACTTCAAGTTAGAAATCACATATAATTGAAAGCATCGCAACTTTGGTTGTTCAAGCACTTTGATCTATGGTTCAATTTTAATTGAAGTAGTGGAAGGCTATACCAACATAATATATATAATTGAGAGATTATATCCATTTATGTGTACATTTCCAATTATTATCTTTATTACATACTCGTTAATATTAAGTGGATTTACTTAAGTGGTTAACCATGTCTTAGATAATATTTACGCATAAGCCAATTTAATTTAGTTCTATCTTGCATGCTCGTTAATTTTATTAAATTATGTGATCGCAACAAAACATACATAATGAAATAACCACGCAACTTGACAGAAATAAAATAATAAAGTGGTATGATCATGAGCGTTTACTAATGGTTATTTTATCTAGCGGTTGATAAACTAACCGCTGAATTAGGGGGAAAACACCTTGAACCAATTAAGGTTCGTGTTGCAGCTTTCCACCTGTCCACCAATGTATCTCTCTTGAATTGGTTTCACCTCAGCTCCAAACTTGAACCACCTCCACTAGCTTGGGAGCTTCATCTATTGCATATGTTTTTACTCACACATAGGTGAAGGAAAAGAGTTTACATAAAAGAAACCACGGTCACGCAATCCCTACATAATAAGAGGAGAGAAGCCATGCATGCTAACAATTTGATTTAATAATAAATTAAATGAAACCAATCATGTACAATGGTCTAGTCTATGCTCATGATCATCCACATACATGCAACGAATTATGCATTTAATAAAACTAGCATTCAATTCTTAATTGTTCTTATTTAAGATAAATTGTGCTTGAATCAATTAATTATTATCTTTAATAAATTAATTATTTTGTCTTAATTCTCATCTGAATTTCCTTGAGATTCTCAACTATCATAATTTTAAACAAATTTAATAAATTTATTTAAAATTAACTATGTGCATTAAATGTACTTTGGAGGCAACATGGTGAATACCTATCTGAATCCACCCTATATGTATTATTACTCGTATACAGTTTTAATTTTGTGATATATAGCATACACGACTTATCATGTACGTTCATGACGTGTAATGTCAACTTAATGATTACATGAATTGCATAATTTTTCGGTCACATTTTATTCTTCAATGCATGTAGAGTAACAACTGTAATACAACTCATACATGATATGCAGATATGAACACTATACAGATATTAATTAAACATTTATATATATATATATATATATATTAAAAACCTCATCACATGGTGTGTCCTATCAACTTAATGACCACACACAAGAACATGTCTCAAGGTCTGTGCAGTATAATAAATAAATTTTAAATCTGTTTAATTTGGTATAAGTACACGGAATGTACAGGCGAGCTACACAACATGTACATCTCTCATCGTCATCTGAGGTACACACTTGGGAAATCGGTGTGTAAATCGTACCTTAGAAAAAATGGAGTACACAGCGTGTAAAAGGGACTACACAGCATGTGGACTCCAAGTTACACAGTCACCAGTTAGGTAAGTCATGTATAGAACACATGGCCTTTCTGTGACTCAAAGGGACTACACGCTATGTACATGGGTTACACAATGTGTACTCCGGCTAACTGTGTGTCAGGATGGCCCGGTCAACATGCGGTGTAAGAATTAACTACACCATGTGTCATAAATGCACACACATTGAATTAATTGCCGAATTAATTCCTAATGTATTGAACACAAGTACACGGCATGTAACTCCAATTACACAGTGTGTACTCCTGTGTTATCTAGAAAAAATCCTTAGCACCTCCGGATTAGTTCATCAATTTTATTTTTTTCATAAAATTAATCACATTGATTAGATCTACAAGAAACAAAGGATGAAGAAGCATGTCTCGCAATTAGAATTAAAAGAATGATTAAACTTGAATTGAAAAAGTAAAACACAAATGCATAAATCATCAACAATCTTTAAATAATTATAAATAATTATGTGACCGCTCTGATACCACTTGTAGTTTTTGGGCACAACGGAAGTGTGCAATTGGTCATGCTCAACTTTCCTTTTTGTTATGATCGATGATCAATCCGATATTTACACAACAATAAACGTCGTGATCTACAGAATTGAATCAAATAATATAGAAAATGGATAGAACATCAAAACCAAGAGAGAGGATCATCACATATTATTTATAATTAATTTAATTTAATAAAGAATTATCTTTATGGAATTATTTCTTCGTTAATGGGTCTGACAACAGATATGTGTTATTCTGTCATTGCGTTGTAGGAATCAAAGTAGATTCCCTCTAGTGGTGATCAACACGTGTTCCACAAATCTCTGAATGTCATCATAGGAATCTCGGGGTGCTGGCATGATAGATCCTAGCGCTTACGTCATCCAACTTTGATCGCTTCAAGAACCACTTCCAAAGTGTTCTCCTAGATCTCTCTTGACTCGAGAGTGGGAGGTGGAGGAAGATCATTCTCCATTCTTAGGAGCATTCTTGTAGAAGGGAGCTCTCTAAGTATTGAGGGGATTCTTCAAATTCGTTGTGCATAACCAAACAAATGAATTGGCTTATTGAGATAATAATATAATTGAGTTTATATATCACTAGGGTTAAAATAAAATAATTTCACAAGTGTCCTTTATTATTTATTTAATCCTTATGGAACCCCATGTAAAATAATATTATTATTATTATTTATTAACATGCGCTTAACTTGAAAATTAAATTAAATATTATTTAATCAAATAATATTCAATATTTAATTTTTCTCACTGGACCATAAAACTCGGTCTGTCATTCCTTCATAATATTTATGAGACCTTGAATAATGACTAATTATTTATTAAATAAATATCACTGTATTATTCTTCAATAAATATATAAATATTATATTCACTAAATAGAAAATAAATATTTGTATGCGATCAAGTATACATGAATAATTATTAAACCACATCCGTGAATAATATTTATTAAACTTATTAAATAATAAATAATAATATATTATTTAACTGAGATTCTTGATACACTTAGTGTGTGGCCCTCTAGGCCTCTTTCTTAGTAGCATTATGTGAGGTAGTCTAAAGTCCAAGGTTTGCATCTAGCAACACGTCAAGGCACCCATAGAGAAAGAAGTTAATTTCGCAACAACATAATACCGCATATGAATTATTACTATGTAATATAATCTCTTTATCACGATATCTCAAATTAAGCAGGTTGCATATTGGTGTCATCAACCTATGTGCTCGATTATCCTTCATTGACTTCCCGAAAATTGAACTTGCCTATTTTACACCATGTTCATGGATTTATTTAGGCTATATCATTTCCATCAAAGGGCCTGAGATATCAATTTTCATTAAAGAATAGAAGGGACAAATCCTTTCTCATATTATTCATTAATGCAATATTACTTATGACGCACTCAACGTAGCCTACCTCTTCACGAACATTTGTTGTCATGGTTTTCGTCAATACATCAAAGTACATGACTCATAATACTCATTAATAATAATCTTAAATTCTAAGGAACAATGCACACTTTCGCAAATAGGAACATCCAATGACACATATAAATATGAATTTCCTTCTGGAATGTCTTATTCTCATAATATCTTACTGAATATTATCAAGGGCGTACACCATGAGAAGGTATCTCAAAGTCCTATGAGTCTCCACCCCTAATAGACTGTATCATTTGTGTATATCAAATGATATCATTCAACTATAGAACATATATTTAAGAATAATGTCATATTACTTCTGGGTTCTCATCATAGCGGGAAACTGTTATGAACATTCAGTGCAACAGCTACTCTTGCGACATTATCACATACTATGTTACGCAAAAGAATAATCATGATGCGATAATAAGTTTATTAATATTAAAAACTATTAATACAGGTTATCATAAAGTACACAAAAGTTAGTTCTAGGGAACCAACTCCAACACTATGTTTATGATGTCATGTTTAAATTTGTTTCCACTTTTCTATGTTTCCTTTATGTTATCATGCTATATCATGCCTCTTTGCTCATGTTTATGATTCTCACCCCTTTTTATATCTCATTGAAATTTTTATTGTTTAACATGTAATAATTTCTTCATGTTATGCCATGTTTATTCTCTTACTGAGTTATATAGCTCACCCCTTTCTTATGCATGTCTGCAGGTTATCTCATGCAGTTTTAAGAATGATGGAATATTAGGAGCATGTTAAGAAAGTTTTCAATAATGTTGATGTACCACCTATTTTTAAGTTGTAATGTAATATACCTAATTACCCAAAGATACCAGACTTCTTGATCTTCTGGGTTGTAATATGTGTGTTCTTATGTAATAAATCATGAATTAATATGTAATAAAGACAAGGGTTATCATAATACTGCTTTATTATTTTATTTCTGTCAAGTTGCATGGTTATTCCATTATGGATGTTTTTTCACGGTCACATGAATTAATGAATTAACAATCATGTAAGATAGAACTAAAATAAATTGGTTTATGCATAAATTTTATCTAATATATGGTTAATCACTTAAGTAAACCCACTTAATATTTACAAGCATGTAATAAAGATAAAATGAGAAATTAACACATAAAGATAAAATCCCCCAATTATATATATTAAGTCGGTATTGTATTCCACTACTTAGGCTAAAATCAAACTATAGTTCAAATTGCTTGACTCGCCAAATTCGAGGTGCTTTTAATTATCAAGGAATTCTAACTTGAAGTTTTGGGCTGACTTAACTTAGTTCACATTAAGGGTTGACTATTAAAGAATGACTTGGTATAACTAAGAGGTAAAAGTTGAGGAAATCCAATTTAAGGATTTCAGGATTGGGGAGTCCACTCAACAGATTAAGGAACTGTGAGTTAATGCAGTTGGCATTTGGAATGTCTACCTAAACCCCTTCAGATTTTTTGGTCAGCCAAAGTTGGGGTAATAGGAAGTAGAATATGGATCTTTTCCCCTATAATTTCCAATCAATAGGATATTCTGAAGCCAATGATGAGGGTTATTGTGTTTCTATAAAATAGTGGGAGATTAATAAATATAATATTTATTTATTTGACTATTTTTATCAAATAAAGTGGTAAAATTCTATTTTTCTTATGTGTAGAAATGGAAATAATATATCTTCAAAAATATCACTATGATCCATACATGAGAAGAATAACCTTCTCACATACACAAATTTCCAAGAGTGGAAAAGGCGCTTACGCATTATCTTACGCCATGGAAGGAAATTTTATGTGCTTAATGAACCTATTCTAAAAGCACTTGGTAAAGAGGCTAGTGGGGAAGAGTTATCTCTCGATCAAAAACATTTGAATAATGTCACAGATGTTCAGCACATGAGCCTTAGCGCGGTTGGTAAGGACTCCGTAAGTGCATCCAAGCGACCAGGGATCAAATCCAGGCGGAGACAGAATTTCCGGGGGTACTGTAGCAGTACTGTAGCAGGTACTGTAGCGGGAACTATAGCAGGCACTATTTGGCACTGTAGCAACCGGGAATATGCCCCCGTTTGGGCCTTCGGGCCACCGATTTGGTCCCTGAGTCCTGTAAGGCCTTCGGGCCACCCAGGCCTTCGGGTCAGTAAGGCCTTTGTGCCACCTCAAGGCCTTCGGGCCACCTTAAGTGCAGATGCAAACCAGAAAACCTACAAGGAATAGGCTCTACAAGGAGGATGAGCAAGGAGCTTTCACCACCGCAGAAGTTAAACGGATTGCAAGAATGAGAGGGTATGGCACCTGCCATCGGGACAAGCCTGTGCATGCACGAGAAAGCCTAGCCGAACAGCCATGCGAAGGTGGAGAGCTGATTTCACGATGAAGGTGCTGGGGAGGAGCAGTTCCAAGTAGTTATTCTGGGTTATATGTAATGTTTGAAAGCCTACGGGCAATGAATTCCTCTAAAGCATACGGGTCATGTAATACTTACGCCTATGGGCCTTGTAAGGGTTCCACCTCACCCCTTGAAAGGTGGATTATCAAAATCAATAAAAAATGAAGGCATTCGGGCCATTGGAGGAATGTCACAGATGTTCAATGTTTCATACTATCATCCATGACCAATGAGATTCTAAAGTAACATGAGGACATAGATGTGTATAGCATGATGTCTCGCCTTCAGGATCTCTATCAAGAGAAGGAGAGACAAGAGAGATACGAGACCTTCAATACTCTATTTACAACAAATCTTGGAGAGTCAACGTCAGCTGGGCCTCATGTAGTCAAGATTATTGACTACATTGAATGCTTAGACATCTTAGAGATTAAATTCTCGTATGATTTTCACACGAATCTCATATTTTCCTCACTACCCAAGACCTTTTCTAGTTTTATTGTCAATTATAATATGATAAAAAATGAGAAGAGACTTTTAGAACTTCTTACTCTGATTCTCTAAGTGGATAAGGACATGGGTGTGACAAACCCACAGTCCTTGTGGTAAATAAGAAAAGGAAGAACAATACAAAGGGTTCCAAGACTCATAAAAAATCTAAATATCTCGAGCATTGTGCTTCCAAGAAGAGGAAGATCCAGAGGCAAAGAAAGGAAAAGGAAGCAATATGTTTTGTATGTGGAAAGCAATGCCACTGGAAGAGGAACTGCACCCATAAGAAATGAGAAGTTAAAGTTGTGTTCATTATCGAGTATAATCTTTAAATATCTAAATATTGAGTATTAGATATAGCTTGTGGTTCTCATATCTATATCCAAATATAGGAACCAAGTAGATTCTAAAAGATTACTAGAGGATAGGTGGATTTGTGAGCTGCCAATGGTGTGAGGCTGGATTCTCTAGCCATTGGAGATTACCACCTTTCATTTCCAATAGGAATGATACTGGTTTTAAAAGATTGTTATTATGTATTGATTATTACCAAAAACATAATTTTTGTATCCTGTCTAAATACATATGGTTTTATTTTCAAATTTAGAAATAAAATTCATTTCTTTTATAAAGAAGACATATGTTATGGTATGAAACATTTAAATTATGGTCTTTATATATTAAATTAATAAAACCAAGTATTGTAAATTGATAACAAATCACATTCACATGACTCATATAACACCCGATATAACACCCGGTTATGGCATCACTGTTTTGGTCATGTAAACGAGAAGCATTTGAAAAATCTATGTCAAGATGGTTATTTAGACTCTTTTGAGCTCAAACCACTTGAAAGATGTCATGCTTGTTTCAAGGGAAAATAACCAAACCACCATTCGGTGGACAGGGTGAAAGGGCTATATAGCTTCTAGGATTAGTACACACTGATATGTGTGTACCATTTCTAGTAGAAACTAGAGGTGGGTATTCTTATTTCATAACTTTTACAGATGACTTAAGTAGATATGGTTATGTGTACTTAATGAGGTATAAGTCCGAGTATTTTGAGAAATCCAAAGAATACAAGAATGAAGTAGAGAATCAACTTGGAAAGAAGATAAAGAAGCTTCAATCAGATCGAGATGGTGAATATCTTAACCAATAGTTTATTAACTTTCTATGGGAGTATGTGATTTTATCTCAACTCACTCCATCTTACACACCACAATGGAATGGTGTTAGTGAAAGGAGGAATCATACCTTGCTAGACATGGTAAGGTCGATAATGAGTCATGTAGATCTTCCATTATCCTTTTGAGAATTTTCATTACAAATTGCAGCATACACACTAAACTGAGTACCAACTAAAGTGGGAAATGGAATTCCCTTCAAGTTATGGAGTGGAAAGAACCCCTTTATATCACATACATGTGTATGGGGTTGTGAGGCGTTTGTTAAGACCTTATTAGGAAACTAACTAACACCTTGGGGCACAAAGTGTATCTTTATAGGATATCCTAAGGAAATAAAGGGATACTACCTATACGACCCCTCAGACAAGAAAGTGATTATTGTCAGACAAGTCATCTTTCTTGAGAAGGAGCACATCCTCGAGAAGGATAGTGGGAGAAAATTTGATTTCGATGAATTTGATGCTCAAGATACATAAGAGTTGGTACATGAACATATTCCACAAGTCCCCATGGAAAAAGTTGTTCTTGAAACACAAGTACTGTGTAGAGGCACTAGAGAAGCAAGAGAACCAAAGAGATGGTTTTCTAGTCACCAAAGATGGTGAATCATTATTGCTTGACAATAATGAATCTCTCTCCTACAAAGAGGTAGTAGAGAGCTTAGGAGCTACATGATGGAAAGATGCCATGAATTCTGAGATGGATTCCATGAACCAAAACCATGTTTGGGTTCTGGTCGATCCGCTAGTTGATGCAAAGCTCATTGGGTGCAAATGAGAATTCAAGAGAAACTGGACATGGAAGGTAGAGTAAGTACCTATAAAGCAAGTCTATTCATTAAAGGGTTTAAATAATGTCAATGAATTGACTATAAAAAAACATTTTTCACCAATTTACATGTTTAAATACATCAGAATTATACTTGTTATAGCAGATTGTCGTGACTATGAAATTTGGAAGATGGATATCAAAGCAGCTTTCCTTAATGGGAACCTTCAGAAAGATGTCTACATGACACAACTAGAATGGTTTGTGACTCCAGGTGATGCCAAAAAGATATTCAAGTTGTAGAGATCCATTTATGGATTGAAGCAAACATAAAGGTCATGGAACATTCGATTCGATGAACCTATAAAAAAATTTGGTTTCATTAAGAATGAATGTGAGTCATGTGTTTACAAGTGTTTTAATGGGAATGTGGTCGTTATCCTAGTAGTATATGTTGATGACATATTATTTATTGGAAAGGACATACCAGTCTTACAATCTATTAAAGACTGGTTAAACATGTGTTTCTCCATGAAGGTCTTAAGTCCAGCAGCCTACATTATAGGGATCAAGATCATTCGTGACAGATCCAAGAGGTTGTTTGGACTAAGTCAAGGTACATACATTGACCAGATACTAAAAAGGTTGTTATGGAACAATCTAAGAGGGAATTGGTTCCATTGTCACATGGTATATATCTTTCTATGAAAATATGTCCTCAAACACAATAGGAGAAAGAGAAAATGAGTAACATCTCATACGCTTCAGCGATAGGATCAATCATGTATGTCATGTTATGTACTAGACTTGATGTTGCATGTGCATTGAGCATGATAGGAAGATATCAATATGATCCAGGAGAACAACATTGACATGTTGTTAAGGTTATCCTTAAGTATCTAAAAAGAACTAAGGATATGTTCCTAGTGTGTGGAGAAGATGAGGAACTAGTCATCAAGGGTTATACTGATGTTAGTTTTCAAACAGATCAGAATGATCTGAAGTCACAGTCATGATATGTTTTATGTCTCGATGGAGGAGTTGTGAGCAGAAAGAGTTCAAAGCATCCAGTTGTCACCGATTCTACAGCGGAGTCTGAATATATAGCAGCTTTTGATGTAGCCAACGAAGCGGTTTGGATACAAAACTTTTTCCAGGAGCTTGATGTGGTGCCTAGGAGTAAAGACTCTATCACGTTGTATTGTGATAATACTGTAGTGGTGGCTCTTGAAAAAGAGTCAAGGTCACACCAATGGACAAATGATGTACTCCAGAAGTGTCACCTCTTGAGGGATTTTTCTCATAGGGGTGAATTTGCAGTAAGTAGAGTTTCCATTGAAGAATACGTGACAGACCTCTTGAATAAAGGTCTGCCTCAGCAGAAGCGTGAGTATCATGTGAGAGCTAACGGACTTAAGGTTGTTTGCAGTTGGCTCTAGTGCAAGTGGGAGTTTGTTGGAGTTTGTGACCTAGAACTAACTTTTGTGTACTTTATGATAATTTGTATTCATTGTTTTGAATATTAATAAACTCTTTAGCACGTTATGATTGTTTTTTTGCGTGACATAGTATGTGATAATGTCCTAAGAGTAGTTTTCGCACTGGAAAGTCATAGCAGTTCTCTGCTATGATATGAACCCAGAAGTGTCACAATAGTATTCTTAAATATATGTTCTATAGCCGGATGAAAACATTTGAGGGACACAAATTATATAGGCTATCAAGGGTGGGGACTCATGGACTTTGAGGCACATTCTCAAGGTGTACTCCCATAGTAATATCCAATGTAGGAAATTATGATAATGGGGTCCATCAGTAGGAAATCAATATTTATATGTATCATTGGATGTTTCTATCTACAGGCGTTTGTATTGGTCCTTAGACTTTAAGATTATTATTAATGGATATTAAGAGTTGTGTACTTTGATGTATTGATGAAAATCATGATGACATGTGTTCGTAGTGAAGTAGGATATATTATGTGTGTCATGAGTAATATTTCATTAATGAATAATGGGAGAAAGGATTTGTCTCTTTTGTTCTTTGATGAAAGTTGATATCTCAAGCCATTTGATGGAAATAATATAGCCTAAATAAATTCATGACCATGGTATTCTGTATGCAAGTTCAATTTATGAAAAGTCAAAGAAAGAGACATCGATAACATAGATTGATAGTTCCAGCATTCAACTTGCTTGATTAGAGATATCACGATAAAGGGATTATATTGCATGGTTTGTGTCCGTATGTGATTTTATTTCATTATGGCATTAACTTCTTTCTATATAGGGGTCTTAGTGTGTTGGTAGACGCTAACTTTGGACTTCGAGTTGCTTCGCCTAATGCCACTAAGAAAGAGGCTTAGAGGGTCACGCACTAAATATATCTAGAACCTCAATTAAATAGTATTATTATTTATTATTTAACAAGTTGAATAAATATTATTCTCACACGTGGTTTAATAATTATATATGTTTGTTTGATCACATATAGTCTGTCACCAGTTATTTGAGAGATATTTTGTGAGCAGAATATTAAAAAAATATTTATTTGTTATTTAGTGAATATAATATTTATTTATTTATTGTTGAATAATGCAGTGATGTTTATTTATTAAATAAATAGTCATTATTCAAGATTCAATAAATATTGTGGATTAATGACAGACTAAGTTTAATGGTCTGGTGAGAAATAATATATATTGAATATTATTTAAATAAATAATGTTTAATTTAATTCGTTGACTTTGCGAATGTTAAGAATTTTTATTATTATTATTATTATTATTATTATTATTATTATTATTATAGATATGGGGTCCTGCGTAAATTAAGAAAAATAATAAGGGTGCATGTGAAATTATTATTTTCTAACTCTAGCGGTATATAAACTCAATTATATTATTTTCTTAGAGTTGTTAATTTCATTTGATTGCGTCTAATGACATTCGAATAGAATTTTCTCAAAACCCTAGAGAGCTCCATCTCTAAGAACGCTCTCAGGAATGGAGAGCGATCCTCCACCACCACTCTCAGGTCTAGAGAGATCAAAGAGAATCCTTCTTCAAGCGATTTTTTGGGCGATCAAAGGTAAATGACGCAAGCGTTGGGATCTATTGCATTAGCACCCCAAAGATTCATATGGCGACGTTCAGAGATTCATGGAACACATGTGGATCACCGCCGGAGGGAATCAACTCTTGATTCCTGCAACGCAACGACAATACGATGTAGAGATGTTGGCATATCCATCGACGAAGAAAGAATTAATCGCAAGGTAATTCTTTAATTGTTTAAATTAATTATAAATAATATGTGATGATCCTACGTCTTGGTTCCGACATTCAATCATCAATTATTCTTTGATTCATTTATGTTGATCATGGTGTTCAATGTCATGTAAATCTCAGATTAATCATCGATTAAGACAAATAAACGAGTTGGGCATGCCCCATCTGGCGCTTCCACTGCACCCAAAACCTTCAATTTTTATTTAAATAGAACCATAAAATTGTTTATTTGTATTGGAACTGCTTATGGAACACTTTGTGAGATTCTAATGGGCTATTGTTGTTCACGCCCTACCTTTGCCTTCAGACGTTTGTAGACTGTGTCATGTCAGATCTAGGAAAAGGGAAAGTGTCACTTGGAGGTGGCGGATGTGCTTGAGCATGGGACTTTGGAGTGATGGTGGTGATTAGTGGAGCTATGGTCCACTTGTTGCACGGTGTTTTGTGAGACTTTGTCTTGATTAATACCATGTCATCTTTTGGATGATGTGTCAATTTGGGATGTTTATCTGTCCACTTGTGGTACTTTTCTCCTTGAGAGGAGTGTTTGACATACCAACTATTGAATATTTTATCTTCTGTTGTTATGTATCGATGGTTTATTCTTCTGGTAAAATCTTTCCCTTTGATGTTCTGCATGATGTCAAGTGTTAGTCGTCAACCTCAACAACTCAGGTGGTGGCGTGTAAGAAATAACATAACATAATGATATTTATAGCACAGTGTCATATTAAGGCAACTACATAACCCTAGACTCATTCTAAAGTTAACGTCTCACATGACAACCCAACTGTCATCACTAAGGATTAGAAAGGTAATAAGCATACATGCAACGAGTTTAATTCTTGAAGCTTTTAGTCAATCACTTAATCATTTAATGATATTCAACCATCAATCCTGATTAAAATTAATATTAATCATGAAGCCAAGGGGCTTAAATTCAATATTATATCTATATTTATGATCCTTTAATCTTTTCCTCATTCCATATTTATTAACATGAAGTCATCATCACTTAATCATTAATAACCATTCTCCTTCAATTAAATTATTATTTAATTATCATTTCATAATTCCGGGCACCAGGACACATCTATTCCAATATCTAGGAAGATATAAACAAGAAGGCATGGCCGGGGAGGGGGTCATAGGTAGTGACTCGGAGGGAGTTGCAGGTAGGGGGAGAGGGGTCCACTGGAAGGGGAGTACAGGAAATAATGGTGATAAAGTACTGTTTGGCTTTCACATGATCACCAGTCCAAGGCAAACCTTTCACAAAGATGCTTTCCAAAACATTGGGGGTGGAAGAAGACACGATGGCTCACTCAAAAAAAGCAACCACACTTAGGTGGAAATTTTCATCATGGAGTTGGGCATTACCTATCAACTCCTATAATTGGAATCCACGCAAGTATCGTCTCATTTTTGCATCAGTTAGGTCTAGTGGAAGGCACAGAACCACACACCAAGCCAATGCCAAATTTAAGTAAATCACCAAAAAAGTAAGAATGCCCACTTAAGGCATCAAACAGTTGGCCTTCCACTAACCAGATCCAATGGGTCCCACTAATCCCTTCGGCTCTGTACATAAATTTAAATAAAAAATGAATTAGGGTGAGTGTGTTCCCAGAGCCCCAAAAAGGGCGCCATGGGCAAAATGAAAGCCATTTCATGGACATAAACCCTAAACTCATCACCCCATCATTGTATAAACCCTAAACCTCTCATCTCATCATACACACCCCTTCCCCCCTACAATCCACCCCAATCCATTAATCTCTTCACCTCATCATACAAAACCAGAATGGCAGCCGCACCGGTGCTCCGAAACATGTTGGACACGGCCCCCCGGTAGAACGACCCCACCCCCTCCATCCTATATATCCGGCTCCAGCACTCCATCGTGCTCCGGTACACCGGCCGGTCCATCCCTGACTGCATCATCATGCGCCTCCGCACTGTGTCAAGCGGATACGACACCATTCCCGCGGCCGTCGTGACCCCCTGCGCCACGACCCACCTCTCCCACAGCGGCAGCTGTGGCTCGTTCGACCCTTCCCGGGACAAGAGCTCCTTGATGGTGTCAAAGCCCCCGAAGTAGAGGCCCCGGTGCACGATCATCCCATGGAGGGACGCGGGGAGCCCAGCATAGACCCCCTGGATCCCTTCTTTGCGGCGGATGGTGCTGAGAAAGTGGTAGATGCCGCGGAATTGGCGGGCGTCGGTTCGCCCGATGTCGGCTGCCAGACGGGTGTGAGCAATGTCGAGAGGGTAGACAATGATGAGGGCTGTGCACCCCGCGGCAGCTCCAGCGATGAAGTTGGCTGATGCGGCCGAGAATGAGTAGCCGTCACCATGGTTGCCGCTCCTCAGCATGCTTCTATAAAGATCCTGGAAAATGTTTCATATTTTCGTTTTCTGAAAGAGTTTTACAAAATCTGTAAGAAAATACCTATAATTTACCTCTTATTGCATTTTCATTTTCCAGGACACATGAACATTTTTATTTTCGTTTTCTAAAAATTGTTTTTCATATGCATAGTCAAATTAATTTTTGAAAAACAAGAAATATTTTATAATACCAAACACACCCTTCGTTTTTCAACTAGTGGGAATAAATTGAAACAGTTGTATTTAAAAACCAGCTTGATAAATTCTGAATGGTAACATGTTCAGTGCATTCATTCTATAACATGCAGATCAGATAAATACCCTGGTCGTTCATGGCTGAACAAAAAGATAAATAGCTAGGAGCTGCTTCTGAATTTTCCTCACAACAGAGAAATCATAGGGTCAGTTTGTTTTCTGTCTTCAAAAAAAAAAAAAAAAACTCTGGCTTGTTTTTGTTTTCTGTTTTTGTTTTCTATTCCTAAAATAAGTTATAAACAGGTGCGCAAGAGGATTGCAATGTCAACAGGGACCCAATCAGGCTGAGTCGAAACTCTCAAATCACCAATCGGATCCAGTGACCCGGTTTTCAGGTTGGCCCAGTCAGGTCCAAGCCTTCAACAAAAAAAAATAAAAAATGTAAATATCATATAAAAATAAGAAAATACTCAATGGTTCAGATGAAGCAGGATTTGGGTCAAACCCCAAATCTCCAGACTAGATCCACGTCCCACCCAATTTCAAAAATGTCGGCCCAACCCATCTAACAAGCTTATGCTGACAAACCGTTTTTCACTAGTACTTGTGTCCTTATATTCAATGCACTAATTTCCCATTCGATTATTAAAAAGAAATGAATCTTGAATATAAATTAAAAAAATTAAAATATATATACAAATTTCAAAACACACACACATACATGTATATCTGAAAATAATACTTTTCCAAAAAAGTTTTAAAAAAAATTATCAAACAAGTTTCTTTATTTTCTTACTTTCAAAACAGTCTTTAAATTGATATTATCAAACAATTTTTTTATATATTGTTCTCAAAATCGGTTTTCAAAATTTTAATTACAAAATAATTTTCAAGAACAAAAAATTAAAACAAAAAACAATCAGGCCCATATTCTCCTTGAAAGACAGGTGTCGCCCAATCCCCCCATACCACTAAAATGTGGGCTTCTACATCAATAGTACTTCACTTGAAGAGCTTGCATGGAGATCAGTGATAAACATGAAAGCATCAAGCAAGAAAAGTTTAAAATTAATTCATCTAATTAACCATTAAAAATATATTATTGAATGAGAAGAGTGATTTTCAATATGGTGATCGAGGCAACTATTCATTTGTGGGGAGATAAATATGGTGCAAGAAAGAAACAAAATGAGAAAAAATTTCCAAGACAAGGTTTCTTCAATATTGGGAGAGGCAAAGTAGGCACTGGATACGGGTTATACGAACAATCATCAAATAACAAGTTATATTTAGGACTTCTTACAGAAGCACACTTTCAGTTTAACAGAATCATTGTAGGGCCTATGAAGGCAGAAGACCATCGATTTAATATGAATCCCATCAGTCAAGAGATCATAAATGACCCAATTCCAGCTTTCAGTATATCTATTTTTATTATCCAATTTCCAAAATTCTTTAATAATTTCCGGCTGAGTAGTTTCAGAAAACTAATTCCATAAGATTCACAATACCAAATAACATGAGGCTGTGACCCTACAAATATTTTGTTCATCGAAGGCTGTGACCCTTAAACTATTTTGTTCATCGATTTGCTCTATCTGGTTGATTCTCCTGTGCTGTAGAACATACTGTTAATTCCTGGCACAGAACAGTTGAATGGTAATATGGTTTCAGAAGGTTGCTAATAAGGATCCATCAATAGCTGCTTTCCGATGTGAGCTTATGAATGCCCAAAATACTCAGTATTTAGTAGTCTAGATTTCTTATAGAGGAAAGTGATAAAAGTTGGTGAAGGAATATACTAACTCTGGATTAAGTTCTTCCAATATCTATTCAGGTGGTTCGACAGATATATTCTATGCTAGAAGAATGTCTCCCAAAACGAAGTTCCATCCACAAAGCAGCCTCAAACATAATAAAATATTCAGAAGCAACACGTGGGCACATCACCAAATCAAAAAATGACTCATAATTCAATATTTTGTAAGCCACTCAGTAAACACTCAAATTGAAACAATCAGATCAAACATTAGCAACAGAATAAAACTATGGAGTACCTTAAGAGAGAAATTGAGAGCCACGGACGGGTAATACCTAAGAACACTGCTACCATTGCCCCTCCAGAGGGAGAGAATGCCTTCTTCTCTGACCATGCGAACAATACAATCAAACATGCCCTTGAATCTGGTACGACCCGCGTTGACAATGGCCATATTGCTCTCTTGTGTCTGCAACAAAAGCTTGGCCCTCTCTATTGGGGCCACAATCGTGTGCACCAAACCCCCCATTGCAGCTCCCGCCACCAGATCCCTCTGAAAGCTGGCCAGCATTTCGTATGATAACAACCTCGATTCTGCATCATCGCCATCATCTTTTTTCATCCTAATCCCTAAACCCCCAAATTCCCTGCTTCCTTCGTTGCGTTGATTCTCAGACGGTTCCCATCACGTTCGTTAACACTGAGCTTCTTCTGGTAAGTGGTTTAATTCGTACAAGAACATCCGAATCGTTGACGCTATCCCTTTCCCCGCCTCGGTCGAAGTGTCAAACTTCGCTCCGAATATTCAATTCAACAGGCAGAAATCTATCCTCCAATTCTCCATCATCAAGGAATTGCAAACTGCGCTGTTCATCTTCCGAAAGCCGATTGAATTCCAAATAATCCAGCAGGGGAGGGTTTCCCGTTACGGGAAACTTCGGAACAACATGTGTTGATCATCCCCACCCCAAAAATGGAAAGTCGTATTATTTTTTAAAATGTTTAAAATATTAAAACTGAGTGAAAAACAGTCATCATCGATGCACCGGATGAGCGCCGCGTGTCTAAAAACAATCTCAACCGCACATTTCATTTCATTCATCTGTATTTTTTCTTAAATTGGCGGATTGTATAATTTACAATGATAATAAATTTTCGTGTATTGTAAATTCTGGTGTGAATGTCATAAAATTATAATTAATAAAAAAAATTCATTGCCCAATAAAACCCTTCATATGGTCAATATCTTTGGAGTTTATGTTTTTTTACTGGTCATAAATTTGTGTTCTTTCTCTTTTTTTATGTTCTATTGTGATTGAGTCGTTTTACTTCATCATCGTCATCCCGAACATTCGACGTCGTTATACACTCGGTTTTGTTTCGTCTCCAATAGTCATGTTTTACAACACATTATCGGCATGACTGTTCAGCCAAGTAAAAAGGTAGGTCAAACTGGTAAGATAAATTCTTCATAGCGAATATTGCGAAGCGTGGATTTCTCCCTCTTGACATTATTGGGAAGAATTACTTATCGTTGACTCTGGATGCGGAAATGCACTTTGATGCAAACACTCTTGTCGAAGCAATTAAAGTAGACAATCACGCTTCCGCTCAAGACCGTGCTCAAGCCCTAACATTCCTCCGCCATTAGTTGAGGATTTGAAGAATGAGTACCTCATGATGAATGACTCTTTGGTTTTATGGAAGAATCTCAAGAAGTGGTATGATCACTTTCGACTTGTGATACTATCAAGAGCAAGGTTTGAGTAGAGTCATTTACGATTCCAATACTATAAACCAGTAAGTGAATACAACTCTGTTAGGTTTAAAATAATATCGCAACAAAACATATGCGGAAACATTATCACTGATACTGATATGTTGGAAAAAACATATTCTACTTTTCATGCCTCATATGTCATTCTACAACAACAATATCGTGAGAAAGGTTTTACAAAATACTTCAAATTACTTTCTTGTCTTCTAGTTGATGAACAAAATAATGAACTCCTGATGAGGAATCTTGAATCACGGCCTACTGGTGCAGCTCCATTCCCTGAAGCGAATGTGATTGCTTATAATCAAGGTCATGGAAAGAATCGACGTAATCGAGACCCAAGAAAGTAATTTGCTCGAGGTGGTCATATACCAAATGAGAAGATGAAAGAGCACCACCAGAAGTGGTCCAATAATGAACAACCACAATTGAAGAAAGCAAAGAATGATGAAAGTGAATGTTTTCAATGTGGCATGAAGGGGCACTGGTCGCATACCAATCACATGTCGAAGCATTTTGTTGATCTTTATCAACAGTCTATCAAAGGGAAGGAAAAGAGCGCTGAAGTGAATTTTACTGACCCGGCTTGGAAATATGGTGATGATATTATGGACTTTTATATTTCTGATTATTTTGTACACCATGAAGGTGTTGAGCATATCGATCATGCATGAATGCTCGTGGTGGTTTTTGGTTTTTGTAATGTTTGTAAGATAAATATCGCATGTTTCATTTTGTTTATTTTATTTTATTCCTTACATGTATGTTTTATTTTATTTAATAGAAATGGATGATATAAATCATTACGTTGGGAATAATTTCCATAATGAAGATATTTGTCTCATCGACAGCGCCACAATACACAAAATTCTTAAACATGAGAAATATTTTATCACCCTTAAAATGGGGAGTGCTCATGTAGGTATGTTAACTGGTAGTGCGTAACCAACTAAAGGCTCCAGAAGAGCAAGAATATGTCTACCTGGTGGTACACAAATTATGATAAACAATGTTTTGTTTTCTCTTAAGTCTCGACACAATTTACTAAGTTTTGAAGATATTTGTAATAATGGATATCACATCGAGACTATGGATGAAGAAGGAGTTGAATACATCTATATAACAAACATTAAAAATGATCACAAATTGATTTAAGAGAAGCTTTCAAGACTTCCATCCGGATTATACTTTGTCAATATTTATATAATCGAATCAAACATGGTAAACCATAAGTTTACCGACCATGATACATTTATTTTGTGGCATGACCATTTGGGTCACCCTGGATCAATAATGACGAGAAAAATAATTAATTGTATGCATGGTCATCCATTGGTTGATAATTGGCTTCTTACACCCCGTGATTTCTCATGCGCTGCTTGTTCTCAAGGCAAATTAATTATAAGACCATCACCATCAAAGATCGGGACGGAATCCCCAATGTTCCTAGACCGAATTCATGGTGATATATGTGGACCAATTTACCCATCATGTGGACCATTCAGTTATTTTATGATCATGATTGATGCATAAACTAGATGGTCCCATGTGTGTTTATTATTCACTCACAACCCGACATTTGCAAAATTACTTGCCCAAATAATAAGGTTAAAAGTATAATTTCCAAATTATTCAATCAAGCATATTAGGGTTGATAATGCTGGTGAGTATTCATCACATGCTTTTGATAATTATTTCATATCATTGGGAATAAGTGTTGAACATCTTGTAGCTATTGTTCATACCCAAAATAGACTAGCTGAATCATTTATAAAGTAATTACAACTTATTGCTAGACCACTATTTATGAAAACTAAATTACCTAGTTCGACATGGGGGCATGCAATTTGTCATGCTACAACACTGCTTCAAATATGGCCATCAAGCCATCACGATTATTCCCCTTTTTCAATTATCTTGTGGCCATGAACCAAATATTTCACACTTAAAGATATTTTGTTGTGATGTATATGTGCATGTAGCACCCCCTATAATGAACAAAAAATGGGACCCCGAAGGAGATTGAGGATATATGTTGGTTTTGAATCTCCTTAGATCATTAAATATTTTGAGATTATGATAGGACATGCATTCACAACAAGATTTCCCGATTTTCATTTTGATGAAAAATTATTTCCAACACTCAAAAGGGAAAATCAATCGACTTCAAATGAAATATCATGGAAGGAGAATTCATTACTACATTTTGGTCCCCATACATGTATGAGTGAACTTGAATTTCAAAAGATCATTAATTTTCAAAATTTATAAAACAAATTTCATGATGCATTCAATGATGAAAAATGGGTTACAAAATCATATACACCTACTGTGAATGCTCCTATAAGGATAGATGTCCTTGAAGGACAATTTGATGGTATTACTAACAATGCTTCCAATCCACTCTTGAATCACGGTAGACCACTTGGTTCAAAAGATAAAAATCCTCATCAAAGAAAGGGTAAACAACCTATGTTTGTTGAAGATATGAATGAAACCGAAGAGAATGTAAATATACCATAAGTACATGATCATTATCAAGAGGAAATTTTAATAAGTTTCATCAACACTGGAAGATGTTAGAACAGAGTGGAGACTATTGTTAATAACACATTTTCATACAATGTAGCCCTAAAAATTATGAATGAGGTTCAAGAACCTAAAATAGTTAATAAATGTCGCGAAAGACTAGATTAGGATGAATGGAAAGTTGCAATCCAGTCTGAGCTAGGATCACTTGCTAAACATAAAGGTTTTGGGTCAATTATGAAAACCCTTGAAGGGATTAATCTTGTTGGATATAAATGGGTATTTGTGAGGAAAAAATGAAAATAATGAAGTTGTGAGATATAAAGAACAACTAGTTGCTCAAGGATTCTCACAAAAACTTGGGATTGATTTTGATGAAACATACTCTCCTGTAATGGATGTAATAACCTTTCGGTATCTCATGATGTTTGTTATACATGAGAAACTTGAATTATTTTTTATGAATGTTATGATTGCATATATTTATGGCGATATTTATAATAATGTTTACATGAAAATCCCAGAAGGATTCAAATTTCCATCAAAATATCATAGATCTAGAGATCTTTATTCAGTTAAGCTGAATAAATCATTATACAGATTAAAGCAATCATGGTGTATGTGGTATAATCGTCTAAGTAAATATTTGATGAAGGAAGGTTATAACAATGATCTAATTTGTCCATATGTCTTCAATAAGAAGACTGGATCTGAATTTGTTATCATTTCAGTATATGTTTATTATTTATGTATTATTGGGACAAATGATGAACTTTCCAAGGTAGTGGAATATTTGTTGAAAGAATTAGAAATGAAGGGCTTTAGAAAGACAAAGTTATTCCTTTGTTTACAAATTGAACAACTTAAGGATGAAATTTTTGTTCATCAATCACGATATACTACTAAAGTCCTATAGAGATTTAATATGAATGAATCACATCAATTAAGTACACCAATGGTTATACGACCTCTTGATTGAGATAGTGATCCTTTGAAATAGAGATAGGATAATGAAGAACTAATTGGTCCTAAAGTACCATATTTGAGTGCTATTGGAGCACTGATGTACCTTGCAAATAATACAAGACTAGATATATAATTTTCAATACATTTATTGGAAAGGTACAATTTTTCTCCTACTCATCGACATTGGAATGGTATAAAACATGTATTAAGATACCTTTAAGGATCTAAATATTGAGGATTACTTTATTCCAAATGTTTAGAACCAAAGTTAGTTGGTTATGCTAATGATGGATACTTGTCTGGTCCACAAAAAGTAAGATCTCAAACTGGATATGTATTTACATATGGTGGAATTGCTATTTCTTAGCATTCAATAAAACAAACCATTTCTGTGACTTCTTCCAACCATGCTGAGTTGATTTCTATTCATGAAGGATGTCAAGAATGTGTTTGGATGATATCAGTTATTAATCATATTATAATTAATAGTAGATTAGATATGAATAATAATATTCCCATCATATTATATGAAGACAATGTTGCTTGTATAGAATAGTAAAAAGGTGGGTATATTAAAGGTAACCGAACAAAGAATATCTCACCAAAATTCTTTTTTACTCATGACCTTCAAAAGAATGGTGAGATTGATATCCAAAAAATAAGGTCTTGTGACATTCTCACAGATTTTTTCATAAATGCATTTTCAACTTCAACATTTGAGAAATTGATTTATAAAATTGAAATGCGAAGACTGAAAAGTATATCATGACTTTATGAGGGGGAGTTGGGAATGTTATACTCTTTTTCCCTTCATTAGGTTTTTCCATTGAGTTTTATAATAAGGTTTTTAATGAGACAACATAGCATGAAATCATGTTATTTTGGATTCACTTATTTTTCCCAAAAGGTTTTTTTAAGTGAATATTTTTATTAGGTTTCATGGAATTATGACATCCAAGGGGGAGTGTTATAAATTCCCATTTATGGTGTGGATTTCATAAAATTATAATTAATGAAGTCTCTTTATTACCCAACAAAACCCTTCATATGGCTAATACCTTTGGTGTTCCCACCATTGGATCTAATTCGAAGGAATTAGTCTTGACCGTTGGATCAAGCAATATGTACTCTATAAATGAGGTGATATGTTAATGGTATTGGTGGGTTTTTGACTGGCCATATACTTGTGTTCTTTCACTTTTATTCTATTTTATGGCGATTGATTCATTTTACTTCTCCATCATCATCTCGAATAATCAACATTGTTATACGATCGATTTTTCTTCACATCAAATCATCTATTTTTACAACACCATGGTTTATTTGGATGCGTCATTTATTATGTTTCAAAATTAAATAATTTCAAAATTATCTTTAAAATGATTTTTTTTTTAATTTTAAGAAAATTAAAATTTATTTTACATTTAATTACAATAAAAAAATGGTTTTTATTTTAATAATATTATTTTTTGTTTTTTTTCATGTATAATCGACTATCACAATAATGATGGATTTTCTTAGGTGGTGGAAAGGGTTTGGACCTCAATTTTTGAGATTGAGAGTTTGACTCTCATTGATTGTGTTTTGGTACCAAAGTTTCATATCAACTTGAGGTAGTGTGAAATGTATAGTTTTCCTCAATTAAATTGTAGGACACATTCGAGACCTGAGATAAGAACTTACTTTTGGTGAAGGAGGGTTATGTTGAGAAGAGCATGTATTACATGGATTGACTGGGACTTTGTGCAAAAAAATAAATGTTTATTTTTTATCAAATATTATAATATACTTAATGTATTTGATACATCAATAAAAATAGATAATTGGATTGATAAATAAAAATATTCAATTAAATTATTCACAGGTCTACAAATATAATAATCAATTAAAATATTTACATATTATTATTCTTTAATATTTTAGAAAGGATGTCTTTCGTAGAACCATTTTTAAGAAAGTATTGTATTTTACCTTAATAAATTAAATTAATCATAGTTAAACATTTACTATAATAGGTAATATATAGATTTATAAACCAATATTTTAATATTAAATTATTTAGAAAATTATATGAAAGAATATTAAAGACACTTGAAGTTAAAAAAGTAATTTTTCAATAAAAATAGTATTTCTTTATATTTTACATTTTCATTTAAATAACTAAATATATAATTTTTTTTATAATTTTAATTTGATAAAAATAAGCTAATTTTTGAATTTATAATGTCAAAATTATCTTATGGTCAATTTTTGAGATTTTTCTAAGTAATTGATTTTTAGGTAAATAGTTAAAAATATAGTTTTTTTACAAAAATCGTAGTGTTTATAACTATATCAAGTTGCAAGTATAACTTAAAAACTTATAAAATGTTTTTCATAATAAAATAAGTTTTTAAGGAGTCAAACTATACATTTCAAAATATTATTATGAATTTATAAAATCTATGTTTGATAACTGAGGAAATATTTTCCAATAAAAGTGGTTTTTGATCTTTTCTTCTAATTAAATATTATTTTGGTAATATATGGTTTTGGATTGATTTGAAGGTCAAATAAAATTTATTTATTTTTATAATAAACAAATTTTATCATGAAAATCAAATACATTGATAATTTTATCCTACACATAAATTTTAAGCTTAAAAATAGACTTATTCTAAAATTGGGTTTTACGCATTACATGCGATAATGTTAGAATTAATTTTTATTACACATGTAAATTTTATATAATAAAATGAAATTATTATTTTTAATCATTAGTACTAAATGATGTAATAATTTCCATTTTTTATGCATTAAAAGAAATTTACTTAGAAAAAAATTAGTTAACACAGAAAAATATAAAACAGTAAAAGTAATAAATCAAGGGGTAAAGGTTTTGAAACATGTTTAAAACACGTTTATAATTGATTGGTTTATATATTTTCGACTTTATATCATCCATAAATCCATTATTTCCCATTTTTTATCCACTTGACAAGTGAAACATGTGCTCACTTTATATTAAATTGAATTATTAACAAAAATGACATTCTCACCACTTATAAAAGGGGTCTCTTACCACCCCTTCAATACCACTCAAAGAATTCTGTTTCCACATAAAACTATATACTTTATTCTTATCTTATAAACACATTCCTTATTATTGAGCCTCCAGTCATAATATATTAGTTTAATGCCTCAATTTCCATGGAGTCTTTCAAGGGAAATCCAAAGTTCTCAACGCGAGTACTTGTTTTCCAGACTTCACTTCCTTTCTATCTTACCTTCCCAAATATAACTTTATAATTCCTATATAATGACATAAAAATTTATTATATTCTTAAATTTATTATTCTAAGGGGATAACTAATAATATGGTATCCCGCCTTTTTATTACATAACTTTTCATTACATTTTACAAACAAAGGATCTATAAAGTCTAGTGTCTTGGAAACAAGGTACATAATATGTAAAGACCCGGAATTTTCCATGTATTTTTTTTAAATTATATGGAATTATTACGAGTTTGCGAAAATTTAAGGTGCGTGATTTTGAGGCCTAGTGTGCCCGAAATGAATTTCTGAACTTTTTTTCGGGTACGTTCAGTGAACACGTGAGCGGCGTTTTGTAACTTTTGAACCGGTGATTGGAATTGAAATCTGAGGACACCGTTGAACTCATAGCGCTGATATTCGCTTAAGGAGACCTTCACCTCGACCACAGTAGGTCAAGGGTGGGAGTTAGTTTTTTTGGATTTTTGTGGGAGAAGAAAAATAAAATAATTAACTTTTTATTTTTCTTTCTTGAAACCTCCATTTTGAATCTTGGTGGTGGGGACCACCCGAACTCCTCTTTTAAGGTGAGTTAACTCTTAGATTTCCCCCAATTAATGTGCCAACATTAATTGAATTAATTAACTTAACTTAATTAATATTGGCTCCTCATCTCTTTGTGGGGAATCGTTGGAAAAAGGAGAACTTGGGGAGAGCCTTTGGAAGATCATCCTCCAACGAAGAACCACCCCCAACGAAGAACGAGGAACCACCGCCTGAGCCCAGATCAAAAGTGTGTCGTGGGAGCAATGAACGCCGACGTTACCTTTATCAACTTAAAATTCTACCTCATGCCACCACTAACAGACAAACGAGGTAGGGGTGTGTTTATGATTGTTCTTCGCGGTTTTCCATTGAATCATTCTTCTCGACCCACCTGCTATCGGTCTAACATGGATGGTGCGGGCCAAACAAACATGACCCAATCCCTACACAATTCTTCATTGATCAACGTGTTCTTCGTGGTAGATCGACGGATTGAGCAGAACCCGACCACATCGTCGGTGACCGACGCTGGCGGGGTTGGAGTGGTGGTTGGCACACCTGCCAGCCGCGATGGTGCGGTGGCGCAACCGCGCCACTGGAGAAGGTCGCGGCCCGTCGGCTACAGCGGAGGAGGACGGTGGCCGACACGCTGGCCGGCTGCATGGAACCAAGGCGGCGCGCGTCCGCACCGCCGGTAGCGGAGGAGGCCGCAACCCATCAGCCGCAGCGGAGAAGGGGACGACGGCCGACACGCCGACAGGCCGCGTGGAGGCAGGGCGGCACGCGTCCGCACCACCAGTTGAGGAGAGGGTTGTGACTCCTTAGCCGCGGCGGTGCACCTGAAGGGTGGTCGACACCCGGTCGGCCACTGGAGGACAGCGGCGCCGTCGCGCCGCTGGGACGAGAGTCGGCCGGTCTTCTGGCCTGCCGCGTCATGCCGAGTGGGACCGCTCTGGTGGGTCCCGCGTGCTAGCAGGCGCCAGCCGAATGGTTCATGGGACCATTCAGAATACCGGGGGGTGCCTCCCCCCGGGTAAAGACTAGGGAGGCCCCCGCCACAACGGACCGCACCCAGCCGAGCAGGCCGCGCCGAGCGGGCCGTGCCCAGCGCGGGCCGGGTCGTGCCCAATGGGCGTGGGCCGCACCCTTTGCGAGACGGGCTGGATTGCGGCCCAGTGGGGTGGGCCCGCTGTGTTCCGGCCCATCCCAGCCGGACCCAGACTGGGTTGGGTCGACCCGAACCAGGTCGGTTCGGCCCAGGCTGGGTCGGTCCAATCGGGTCAGACTGGACCCAGGCCCATCTAGACCCAGATACACTTTTTTGGCCATATCTTGAGAATCAGGCATCCGTTGGACGAACCATCTACAACACTAGATTCATTAGATCGAGACGGTCCTTTTGGTATACTTCACTTGAGTTTTGGATAATGTTGGAGTACGGTCGGGTTGGATCGAACCCGAATCCAACCGGGCCCTCAGAATAAAAACGCTAATAACTTACAGATCAGGCATCTGATTGACGTGTCGTCTGTTGCATTGGGACCCTTATAATGTGACGGACCTTCATGATACTTCTTCATCATAATTCATGGTAGTTGAAGTTTCAAATAATGGATTGAGGAGAGGAACCTCTCGGAATCAAGAATGCTTAGTGCAGGAACCCTGTGGCTGACTGTACTTGAGAAGTCTTTAGATCCTGTGTGGGTCATCTTCGGATCCTGTGTGGGTTAGCGCTCAACGATCCTATGTGGGTCAGCGCATATCGATCCTCTGTGGGTCATCTTCAGATCCTTTGTGGGTCATCTCCAGATCCTGTGTGGGTCATTTTCAGATCTTATGTGGGTCATCTTCGATCCTGTGTGGGTCAACAGTAGAGATTCTCGACGAAGTAAGATGATCTACCAATACAACCAATCATCTATACTTTTGTACTTAAGTTATACCTGGTGTGAGATGAGTCTTTACCTTTATGATACACTTTTGTGTGGTGATACCGTCGTGGTATTCTTCTGTGTGGTGTTACCTTTGAGTTACTTACCTTCATGGTGTTACCTGTGTGGTAATTCTACCTTCGTGGTGTTACCTGTGTGGTAAATCTATCTTCGTGGTGTTACCTGTGTGGTACTTATACCTTTGTGGTGTTACCTTTTTGGTATTCTTCTCTCACATTTGCAATGAGTATATATTGATAACTTAGGTATATGTATGGGCATATAACTAAGTAGTATTAATGACTATTGCTTCATACTTTGAGATTGAGGTCTTGCTTTGTGGTCTATCCTTTATGGATTCTGGGAGACCTTCGGGGGTCTTGGGTCCCTACTGAGTATTGTTATACTCAATCTTACATGGGCTATGCCTGCACCTTGTTGTGTCTTGTGTAGACTACATACAACATTGATCGAGGCTGAGGGTGCCAGGATTGGAGGCTGCTCAGCGGTGGACCATTAGATGAGACGTACCGCAGAGACAACCGTTTGAGAGTTGTACCTACCCTTAAGGTAGGATCCTTGGAGGGTGTTCACAGGAGTTGTTTTCAGTTTTACTTGTACTTTCCAGTTGGGCTTGTATTCCACCCCCTTTACTTACTGTACTCACCATATTTACTATTTAGTCTACTTTGTACTTGTATCTTGTTGTGTGCTTGGATTGTGTGAGTATGCAGGTTAAAAGGAAATGCCTTCCCAGTTTTAGGGATATGCCTTCCCGATGCTAGTTTCCAGCCCCTGGCATATGGAAGGTGGGCTTGGGGTAGTCATGGAATGGGCCCCGGGGGACGGGTCATGAAAAATTGGTATCAGAGGAGTCGGTTCTACCAAAGAACATGAACTCTTATATTTTAATCGGCAATAGTGTTAAGTGTTATGAGTGTGGTTATCAGTTTGGGAAATCTAGTGTTGGTGCAGTGGATGATGTATCCATACACCAGGACCCTGACTACTGATTTCCGACTCATTGCATGAAAACATTGATTGCGTGTGTGTTTTTGAAAAGTTTTCTTTGTGATCTCTTTGAGTCAGCTCACCAGGTATAACTTATTGACTATGGCGCACCTATTTCTTTCTAGGATGCCTCTACGAAGACAGCCAACCAGGGTTCTAGGTAGAGTACACGATGAAAGCCCACCGAGCGACGAGGCTTCATTGCATGGCCCCCTTTCTACAGTTGTACCATCGGGTGGTGTACCAGTAGCACCACTACCCATTGGGCAGCCGAGGCCACCAGCCCCAACAGTAGAGGGTGCATGCTGCTTGATTGCGTTGCATGAGTTTCAATGCCAGAGGCCACCGAGGTTCTGGGAAGATATGGATCCACAGGCGGCTGAGGAATGGATGGAGGCCGTGGTTAGAGTTTTTCGACTGGTAGGGACACCAGCTGATCTCATGGTGATCCTTTCCTCCAGTCTTCTTTAGGAAGCAGCGGGCAGATGATGGAGCTTGATGCTCCAGGTTCACGATGAGGTCACTCTCATTTGGGAGGACTTCGAGAGACTATTCAGGGTAGACTTCGTCCCAGTGACCTTACCCTCAGTGTGTATACAAGAGCTTCTCTACTTGCAGCAGGGTAACATGACTATGGCTCAATATTCAACGAGGTTCACCGACCTCTCATGCTACTCCACTGACATGGTGCGAGACCCTTTCTTCAGGGCTTGAACCTTCGAGTAAGGGCTTAGATGGGATATTAGAGCTTCTATGATTTCTCTTAGCATCCCGACGCGGGGGGGTAGGGGGTGTTAGAGCGAGCACTATTAGTGGAGAGTTTCTTTGTTGAGAATTCACCGGCAACGAGACCCACCACCGGACGTTATGTAATAGAGTCATTTGTAGCTCGCAGCAAACATATGATGCATAGGTCCAAGAGAACTAGAACTACATGTGGATGACCGCAGGATACATGGTCGGTCGTGCGGGGCTCTCGAGACAGAGTAGGACAGGCGAGGAGTAGGCAATGTTACTCATGCGGCGGGCAAGTTCACATGGCTCACGACTGCCTGACCCGCCATACGGACGACCAGCAGACGGTCAAAGGACTGCTTGGGTAGAGGCGAATATTCAATCAAGGAGGTCTGCAAGCAGGAGGTAGACGTGGCAGAGGAGCTGGCTGTGCAACAGGCGATGGGCGGTGATTTGAGGTTCTACCGCACCACCTCCAGGTGGTCCACCCCGACCACAGGGAGTAGGTGGACAAGGACGAGCTCAGCTCCAGGAAGCTGAGGCCTATGACCACGACGCTCCAGAGATGATTCAAGGTACGATCTGTGTCTACTCTACCTTAGCTGCAGTGCTTATAGACACAGGTTCCTGTCACTCTTTTATTTCCACTGCCCTCGTTCAGAGCTCGAAAATTACAGTGGATTCGTTGGCTCAATCCTTACAGCTAGAGACTCCTACAGGAGAAGATTCGAAGATCACACACTCGTGCCAGCATCATGAGCTTACTCAATGAGGCGAGAACTTCGGCTGGAATCTTTTAGTATCGGTATCGAGGCCTTACGACGTCATCTTGGGTATGGATTGTTTATCTATAGTTCATGATCAGATCGACTGTATTAGGCACAAAGTGCAGTGTGTTCGTGAGTACGGGACCAGGTTTTCTTTCACCGGTGAGAAGGGAGCCTTTGCAACATAGGATGGACTTACCAAGAGGAGGGTGCAGCCGATCACACATCAGTTGGCTAGCCTTACCCTCGGAGCGGTTGATGTTGAGAGTCTGAGCTGTCCTGTAGTGGTGGACCAGTACACTGATGTTTTCCCTGATGATGTTCCGGGTCTACCTCCTCGCAAAGAGGTGGACTTTTATATCGACTTGTACCCCGGGATGACACCGATATCTACACTAGCATATCGGATGGCTCCCACGGAGCTTTGAGAGACGCAAGTACAATTAGAGGACTTGTAGAGGAAGGGGTTCATTAGGCACAATGTTTCTCCTTGGGCATCCCTGATTTTGTTCTCCAAGAAGGTGGATGAGTGTTTGAGAATCTATGTGGACTATCGGCACCTAAACTAGGTGACTTTGAAGAACAAGTACCCACTACCAAGGATTGACGATCTCTTTGATCATCTAAAGGGAGAACGATAGTTTTTGAAGATATAGCTCAGATTAGGCTATCACCAGCTTAGAGTAAGAGATGAGGATGTGTAGAAGATGGCCTTTAGATGCTGGTATGGCCATTATGAGTTCTTGGTTATACCATTCAGTGTGACCAACGCCCCATCAGTGTTCATGGGACTCATGAACAAGATCTTCCGGACATACCTCAATCACTTTGTGGTAGTCTTCATCATCGACATCCTGATATACTCATCTATAGAGGAGGAGAATTCCTATAATCTCCAAATAGTTCTTGACACACTCTGAGAGTACCATCTTTATGGTAAGCTCTCGAAATGCCAGTTCGGGATATGAGAGGTTCATTTTTTGAGACACGTTATCTCGGAGGTTGGAGTTGCGGTGGATCTCGAAAAGGTTGGGGATGTGCTTTCTTGGGAGCCACCCAGGAGTGTGACGGAGGTACGGAGTTTCCTGGGTTTGGTCGGTTACTACCGGAGGTTTGTGCCTAACTTTTTCAGAGTCTTGACACCCTTATCAGCGTTGATGAAGATGGGGAAACCCTTTGTGTGGTCAAAGAAATTCCAGTGGAGTTTCTAGGAGCTGAGGTAGAGATTGATGAGTGCCCCCCATCTTGAGGTTACTGGAATAGGGTGTTGGGTACGTAGTTTACTATGACACATCAGGGACCGGGCTTGGATATGTCCTGATTCAGGAGAGAGCAGTGACCGCATATGGTTCTCAATATTTGAGACAACATGAGAAGATCTATGCTACCCATGACCTGGAGTTAGTATAAGCGGTCTTCACCTTGAAGATGTGGTGACATTACTTGATGGGTGAATGTTTTACAGTCTACTCTGATCACAAGAGCCTCGGGTATATCTTCTATCAGAAGGACCTGAACCTGAGACAAAAGCATTGGCTTGAGTTCCTCCAAGATTATGACTTCGAGATAGTCTATACTTCTAGGAAGGGGAACGTAGTAGTAGATTCAATCAGCAGGAGATCAGGTATTCAGTTGCTGAGTGAGGCAATAGAGCAGCTAGCCGCTTTGCAGATATCCTACATGGATCAAGATAGAGCAACTTATATTCAGTCTTTAATAGTCACTCTCCCACTCCTTCAGCAAGTCAGGGAGGCGTAGCTTGGGGACACTGACTGCGAGGCTCGATGTGCTCAGATATCCACAGGACATACACCTGATGGATTTTATGAAGGTGAGGAGCACATTATCCTCTTCAGAGGATGTACTATGATACCAGTGGCGCTACGAGAGGAAGTGTTGAGGGAGTTCCATATGTCCCCTCTAGTGGTACATCCAGGAGTGGCGAAGATGTACTGGTACCTCCAGCGTCAGCACTGGTGGTTGGGAATGAAGAAAGCAGTGGAAGAGTTTGTCTCATGGTGCCTCACTTGTCAGCAAGTGAAGGCAGAGCATCAGATTCCAGTGGGCTTAGTTCAACCACAAGAGGTGCCAGAGTGGAAGTGGGATGGAATCTCCATGGACTTTGTGATAGGAATTCCACTCACGTCCAAGGGACATGATTCCATCTGGGTGATCGTTGATTGAATCACCAAGTCAACCCACTTCCTACCTATTAGAGAGCAGGGTTCAGTAGAGGGCTTGAGATGCCTCTACGTGTAAGAGATTGTATGGATTCATGGAGTGCATTCGATGATTGTCACTGATCTCAATTCACATTTTACTTCTCGACTATGAAAGGGGTTGTAGGAGGCGTTCGAGACACATCTTCGGTTGAGCACCGCCTTCCATCCTCAGACGGATGGTCAGATAGAGAGGACCATTCAAACCCTCGAGGATATGTTGCGAGCTTGCATCCTTGATTTCGGCCACAATTGTGAGGATTACTTTCCCTTGGCGGGGTTCGCATACAAAAAAAGTTATCACTCCACTATCGGTATGGTGCTATTCGAGGCATTGTATGGTCGACCTTGCAGATCACCTCTGTGCTGGACTGACCCAGGGGAGTCAGCACTCATGGGACCAGAGATGGTACGGGCTACCACGAAGAAGGTGAAGATCATCCAGGAGCGGATGAAGACTGCACAGAACATGAATAAGTCTTATGCTGATAAAATTCGGAGACCTATGGAGTTCAAGGATGGTGACCATGTCTTTCTACGGGTCTCACCTCAATGAGGTTTGTGGAGATTTGTCCGTGGTGGCAAGTTATCTTCGAGGTTCATCGGAGCCTTCCAGGTCCTCAGCAGAGTTGGTGAGGTGGCCTACCGCGTAGCTCTTCCCCCTCAGTTGCACTAGGTGCACAAAGTTTTTCACGTATCTCAGTTGAGGAGGTACGTGAATGATCCTTCGCACATCATTGACTGGGGAGAGCTGGATATCGATGATGGGGTGACGTTTTCGGAGGTTCCAGTGGAGATTGAGGATCGACAGGAGAGAGTCCTTCATGAGCGATCGATACCTCTGGTGCACATTCGTTGACAGCACAGGAACCTATAGGAGAGAACATGGGAGTGGGAGGCTCAGATTCGTGCTTAGTACCCCCACTTATTTCCCTAGTTTGTGTTGTGGCTTTCGGGGACGCAAAGCCCTGAGGTGGGGAGAATGTAAAGACCCAGAATTTTCCATGTATTTTTTTTTAAATTATATGGAATTATTACGATTCTTCAAAAATTTACAGCGCATGATTCTAAGGCCTGGTGTGCCTGAAATAAATTTCTGAACTTTTTTTCGAGTACGTTCAGTGAATGCATGAGCTGTGTTTTGTAACTTTTGAAACGGTGCTCAGAATTGAAATCTGAGGACACTGTTGAACTTGTAGTGCCGATATTAGCTTAAGGACACCTTCACCTCAACCGCAGTAGGTCGATGGTGGGAGTTAGTTTTTTTGATTTTCATGGGAGAAGAAAAATAAAATAATTAACTTTTTATTTTTCTTTCTTCAAACCTCCATTTTGAATCTTGGTGGTGGGGACCACCCGAACTCCTCTTTTAATGTGAGTTAACTCTTAGAATTCCCCCAATTAATGTGCCAATATTAATTGAATTAATTAACTTAACTTAATTAATATCGGCTCCTCATCTCTTTGTGGGGAATCATTGGCAAAGGGAGAACTTGGGGAGAGCCTTTGCAAGATCATCCTCCAATGAAGAACCACCCCCAAGGAAGAATGAGGAACTGATGCCCGAGCCCGGATTGGAAGCGTGTTGTGGGAGTAACGAATGACGGAGTCCCTTTCATCTACTTAAACTTTTACCTCATGACACCTCCAACGAAAAAACAAGGTAGGGGTGTGTTTATGATTGTTCTTTGTGGTTTTCTGTTGAATCATTATTCTCGACCCACCTGCTATCGGTCTAATGCGGAGGGTGTGAGCTAAACAAACACGACCTAATCCCTCCAAAATTCTTCATTGATCGATGTGTTCGCCACGGTAGATCAACGGGTTGATCGGAACCTGACCACATCGCCAGTGAATGACGTCAGCGAGGTTCGAGTGGTGGACGGCACACCGGCCAACCTTGATGGTGCGGCAGCACAACCGCGCCACCGGAGAAGGCCGCGACGGAGGAGGAAGGCGGCCGACATGCTGGCTGACCACGTGGAACCGGGGTGGTGTGCATCTGCGCCACCGGTAGTGGAGGAGGACGTGGACCGTCTTCCGCGACGGAGAAGGGGACAACGGTCGACATGCTGGTCAGCTGCATGGAGGTAGGGCGACGCGCGTCCGTGTCGCTGGTTGAGGAGAGGGCTGCGGCTGCTTAGCCGCGGTGGTGCACCCAGAGGGCGGCTGACACCCGAATGGTTGCAGGAGGACAGCGGTGTCATCACACCGCTAGGAGGAGAGCCGACCGGTCTTCCGGCTGGCCGCGTCACATCGAGCGGGACTGCTCCAGCTGAATGGTTCGTTGGGCCATTCAGAATACTGGGGGGCGCCTCCCCCTGAGTAGCGGCTAGGGCGGGCCCTGCCACGACGGACCACACACAACCGAGCAGGCCACACCAAGCGGGCCAAAACCAGTGTGAGTCGGGCCATGCCTAGTGGGCCGAGCCCGCTGCGGCCCAACCATCCAGGCTGGACCCAGGCCCATATAGACCCAAATACACCTTTTTGGCCATATCTTGAGAACCGGGAGTCCGTTGGACAAACCATACGTGACAATAGATTCCTTGGATCAAGACAGTCCTTTTTATATAATCCACTTGAGTTTTGGATAAAGTTGGAGTATGATAGGGTTGGATTGAACTCAAATCCAACCGGTCCCCCAGAACGGAAATGCTAATAACTTATAGACCGAGCATCTGATTGACGCTCTATCTATTGCTTTGGGACCCTTATAACTTGAAGAACCTTCGTGATACTTATTCGTGGGACTTTTTGGTAGGTGATGTGTGGAATGATGACTTGAGGAGCGGAACCTCCCAAAATCAAGCATGCTTAGTGCGGTAACCCTGTGGATGACTGTACTTGAGGAGTCTTCAGATCCTGTGTGGGTTAGTGCTCAACGATCCTGTGTGGGTCAGCGCATACCGATCCTGTGTGGGTCATCTTCAGATCCTATTTGGGTCATTTTCATATTCTATGTGGGTCATATTTCATCCTGTGTGGGTCAACAATAGAGCTTCTCGATGAATTAAGATGATCTTGTAATACATCTAATCATCTATACTTCCATACTTAAGTTATACCTGGTGTGAGCTGAGTATTTACCTTTTTGGTACACTTCTGTGTGGTGATACATTCGTGGTATTCTTCTATGTGGCGTTACCTTTGAGTTACTTACCTTCGTGGTGTTACCTGTGTGGTACTTCTATCTTCGTGGTGTTACCTGTGTGGTACTTCTATTTTTGTGGTGTTACCTGTGTGGTACTTTTACCTTTGTGGTGTTAACTATGTGGTATTCTTCCCCCGCGTTTGAGATGAGTATATATTGATAACTTAGGTATATGTATGGTCATATACCTAAGTAGTATTTATGACTATTGATTAGCTCTTTGAGATTGAGGTCTTGCTTTTTGGTTTATCCTTTGTGGATTCTGGGAGACCTTTGGGGGTCTTGGAGTCCCTACTGAGTATTGTTATACTCACCCTTGCATGGGCTATGCCCGCACCTTGCTGTGTCTTGTGCAGACGATGAACAAAACTGATCGAGGCTGAGGGTTCCAAGACTAGAGGCTACTCGGAGGTGGACCATTAGATGAGACGTACCGCAGAGACGATCATTTGAGAGATGTACCTACCCTTCAGGTAGGATCCTTTGTGGATGTTCATAGGAGCTGTTTTTAATTTTACTTGTACTTTCCTGTTGGGCTTGTATTCCGGACCCTTTACATACTGTACTCACCATATTTACTATTTAGTCTACTTTGTACTTGTATCTTTCTGTGTGCCTGGATTGTGTGAGTATGCAGATTTAAAGGCATTACCTTCCTGGTTTTAGGGATATGTCTTCCTGGTGATAGTCGCCAGCCCCTGGCCTATGGAAGGTGGGTTGGGGTAGTCACGACATGGGCCCCGGGGGACGGGTCGTGACATAATACATGAAAACAAAAAACAATATTTTAATCATATTAAAAGGATTCTTTAAATGTTCATCCTAATTAAAATTGCTGCATCTCATAACCTGGGGACATACATCAAAGGAAAGGGTGAGCAAAAGGCCTAGTAAGGGTAAACAAGGGAATCCGTTTACTTGTGATATCAAAATGAACTTGATGAATACATAAAGACATGGGAAATGGAAAGAGAGGAATATCATAATAATAATAGCATAAATCATAACTTGAAAATGTGGATAAAACATTTAATTTATAAATTCATAATCATATTACCAAGCTTCATCCCCAATGTATCATAAAAATTACCAAGGTTATTCCCCAAGGTATCATAAAACTTTTCATCTCTAGAGATTAATTTCTTTATCCAATGCATTAGACCGCTATCAGGGCACACCCTTAATATGTCTTTATTTTCATGTGATCCACATATATCATAATAAAAAATTTCATAAATAACCCAAAGATAATAAAATAAATGGGTTTCATATAAAAAAAGTGACGTATTAAAAAGTGATTAAAAACATGATCATTATGTATGTAAATTCCAGAATAAAATATATCCTTTTTATGCATTTATGAATACCCCTATAAATGAAATATTTTTGGGTATTCAAATAAAGAAAATAGGAAAATTTCTTGAGAAAAAAGAGAGAGATTTTGAGACGAAAATTCTGCAGCATACGGCTATGCAACATGGTTTTTGAAAACATTAAAAAGAGAGGGGATATGGGTCACCCATTCATAAAAAACTCATAATATATTATAGAAATAAAATAAAATAGAAATAAGAACATGGTATGTAAACTTGAAAGACATACCACATAGAAAAGAACTTGAATAAAAATGAGTTGATGAGAGAGAAAATGGTCTATAATCATTTGGATATAAAATTTTCAACAATAAGGATATATAATAACATAACCCAACATAATAAAATGTAAATTAAAATACATAACATTAAAGAAGTCTTTGACTTAAAAATGAGGGTGAAAGGTTCCCTTACCTTGAAGAGTAACTTAAAAAACTCAAAGGTTGGGACCTTAGGGGCTTGAGGGAACCTTGGGAGGACTCATTGATATGTAAAAAGACCATAGTTTCATTGATGAGGAATTTGGAATTAAAGGAATGGAGGAATGGGTTGGTATTTATATCAAAAGTGAGGGAATATTTTATTAATTTCTAAGGGACACCTCATTAGTGGTATTTGAAAAACCATGGGATTTTCCATAGTATTTGCCCATGGTTTTGGAAACTTGAGTCACCTCATATAAAATTTTAATCCAAATGAGTCAACCAATATTTTAAATTACACATTACACCATTATGATGTCATAAAACACACCGAAAACTCAAAAACTGTATTTTTACTATGCACTGAAAAAAAAAACATTTTATAAAAATCTCATAAATTCACCATAACCTAATATTGATGTTTTGAGATAAAAAATAAACTTCATTTTATGAAAATAATTTTATAAATATGAGAAATTTAATTTTTAAGTAAAATCACTATTTACCCGAAAAAATACTAATACTTAACTAATAAATTCTAAAACAGTTATTTACTTATACAATTATATCACATTACCATTCAAGATGCATAAGTTATAGTTATACTTACTTAAGTGAGGTTACTATTAAATTGTTCATATTACTATTCATAAGGGTGATATTACTATTCATAATTTACTATTCACCAAAAATTAAGTTGATCTTATCAGACTCTAAATTTCTTACTGATCACAACCGTATATGTCCATTTTCTAAAAATAATTTCACATTATTAATTATTTAAATTATAAAAAATATTTTAAAATACTATTTTTTTAATATTCATCAATAATATAAAACTTCTTAGAAAAAAACTAAAAATTTACCCAATATTTATTTTGACATTTTAAATTAAAAAATGATGGTTATTTTACCATAATAAGAAATAAAAATTTTATTTATACAAAAGGATTACACAAAGTAACTAAGGCCTCATTACATAGCCCCTTATAAAACCTGCATATAACCTAAGATTAATGTGTTCAATGGTGATATAATATTGGGGTGGCTTAGACAACATTACCCGAGTAGTGATTTCTATCAACTTGAACTTCTCCCATATACAATTATGTTCAATCTTAACATGTTGAAGCTCAGCTTGGTCCAGAGAAAAGCCCAATGATGTTACCTCCTTCCCAAGCTCTGACATATAGGCTTCATATGACCCAAGTCTACTGGATGAGGTCATCGACTCTTCTTTCTTCATTAATTATCCATTATTATTTCTATTTTAAACAAAAATCATAACATTAAAAATTATTATTGTTTCCAACGGTCATATTGGCCAATGGTCATATAATGGTCAAAACCCAATGGTCATATTTAATTTATACTTATATATTTTTTATTGATTATGACATAGTAAGGAATACATTTTCAGGAAAAAAAATATTATTTAAAAGTTTGGGTCATTAAAAATAATCACCTTTCCCTATTTTTATTATGAAAAATAAGATCGACATTCGTGCGTTGTGCGGACTATGACCTCTATGTAGCAGCGAATTTCATTTTTCACCCTTGCCTCTCTTCCCTGATTATAAAAGTGTAATAAATTAATAAATGTAACATATATAATATAATTATGATTATGAAGAGAAAAATTATAATCCACCTTATTTCCCTCTAATTCTTCAAGAAATGGAAATGTTAACCACGTGTTGTGCGGACTATCACCTCCACGAAGTAACATATCTCATTTTCATCGAGTTTCTTAATTATTTATTAAACTATTATCCAATATAATTCACCACCATAAAAGTATCTAAATAATATCATTATTCTTATACAATAGTTATATTTTTCTAAAATAAACCACTTTTATAATCATAATCATCCATTAATTTTGGTATGTTCATATTTGGGCGGGTCTAACCACCCACTTGAACAAAACTATAAAATAATATCATGGATGATTATGAAAAATTAATTATTGATAATATAATATATAAATAAGTAAATAAATATTTTTTATTTAATTTCAACATTAATACTAAACTCATTAATTAAGACACCAACATTCGTTCATTAAAAATCATCGAAACATGCTCATTATCGATTTCATCTTTAAGGATCGTAACCAACAATCAAATAAAATGAAATCATAAAATTATAAATAATTATAAAATATAAATTATAGTACCTTGTATGATTTGGGAGTGATGAACTTCAGGAAAATAATGAATAACAACACTGCTATTATGAAATTTGTTCAAACGATCAAGATTACTCTCGACCGATATTGAAAATTAATAATAACTAATATAATTATAGAAAATAATTATAAATAAATCTTATAAAATTTTCTGTATATAAAAAAGGTTCTAAAATAGGTTATTAAGGTATTAATGTTTTTTATACAGGAACATAGAGTGCATTCGACTAAGTGAGGAGACAAATTAATATTTTCTTGTCTCAAATTTTCACTCCTTGAGACATATTTCCTATTATACACCATGTTTTATTTATAATGATGTATCTTTTCCCCCTTTAATATTTTTCATCACAATAATCTCATTTTTCATGATATTTAATGTTTCATTTGAATTCATATCCTTCAAGGGGTCTTGATTTTAAAGTTTCTAATGTCATAAGGGTTTCTTTGTCTTATTTTCAAATCCATGAGACATGTTTGCTATTGAACACCATAATTTATTTTATATTGTGTATTCACTACCCTATTTTCTTAATGTATAATATTTTAATGGCAACTCTATGATTTTATTTTTATTCTTATGTTACCATCCCTGTAATGTTTTTTTGTTAACTCTACCCCCTTAGTTGAGTTAAAATAATATTTTCGAAACTTTTTATTCCAATATTAATTTATTCCACCCTAAGATTTTATTTCATGGTATTTTATCCTTATCTTTGGGGAAAATGAAACTTTTGATTCAAATGTTCCACCTCAATGAATTTTTATCCCCATAAAAACCACATCATTATTGAAAATAATTCAAATCCTATTTAATGACAGTTCCCCTATTTGTCCATATTTTCTTTCTTGTTAATGTTATCCTTTATAATTGAAAACCTAATTATGCGTTATCTCATGGGGAATTCATATTTCCTTCACCCTATTTTAAAAATTATTTTTATTAATCTTTTTATGATGTGGGTTTTAATAAAGGCATTTTAAAATATTCAAAATGTTTTTCATCCTTTCAAATCAAATGTTTTATCTTCAAATCCATGTTTTCTATATAAAACCTTTATTATTTTTCAAGAATCCACAATTTAATATTTATTAAAAAATAAAGTTATAATATATCTCAAAATTTTTATTTCCAACCTTTTTGAAAATGAATTTTCAAAATAAATTGGTGACTTTTTTCGCATAGACATTATAAAAATAAGAAAAGAAACTTATTGTTAAAACATTTTCGTAAGAATAGATTTCCTATAATTTTAATCTTATTTCCCATGATTCATGGTCTTAAAAATTAAATTATTTTTCCATTATTCTATGTTTTTTATTTTAAAAGGTTTTAATGGAAAAGGGTCATTTTCATCATGCTTTTCAAAGTAAAATTTGGATATTATTATAAAATTATTCTTCCTATACGGGTCGATTCTTTATATGTGTTTTCAAAAATGAGAAATGTTAAATCTTTATAAGTGAAATGATAAATAAATTAATTTTTATTGACTAATTATCTTTAGTTTATAACTATATTTCCTCTTCCAATGTATTTCCTCTATGAATACCCCATTTTTTATTCCTTTAATTTAAGGGTATTCACATAGATGTCATACATCAATTGATTTGGGGAAATTATTGAATTATCCACATACCCTTTATCTATACGGTGTAAATACCATATGATCTATTATCTTGATTGATGGTATTTACCTATAATGTTTCTAAATATCTTTGGATACCTATTTATTTTCTACAGGTTATCATGTTATGATTATTGATGGAGTTATGAATGTTTTCAATACGTGATTCCATTTGAAAAATATATGAAACCCATTTTATGTACTTGGGTTCTTTATGAAATAATGATAATTCATTTTATATGGCACACATATGTATGGATGATGACGAGGGAGGTCCCATATCATCCTCCAATGCATTGGTTTAATTTTATGTCTCATGATCTCTAAAGGTAACACAATAGGATTTATCCCAAGATAAAGGGTATATATGAGTATTTATCCCAATAAAAAGTGTACATGTGAGGATTTATCCCAAGCCAAAGTGGTACACAAGAGGTTTTATCCCAATCCTAAGGGTACATGAGAGGATTTTCCCAAGCCTAAGAAGGTACAAAGGTGGTTAGCCTAAGCCTACTATGTGATGAATGATTTAGTGGGTAACCTTAACATATAATTTCTATGCTTATGTTTATGCCACAATTTTATGCTTATTCTCTTGACTATATTATGATCTCATGGATCATGTTTATTGACTCTTGATTCTATAATATTTTGATTCATGTATTATGTTATTCCAAGACTTATTCCATGATTTATGATCTATTATTTATTGGGTATAACTTTCTTATATATCCTGATTATGCCCATATGATTATCTTATTCTCCCTTATGATCTTTTATTATTATTGCTTCTATTTACCCTTACTGAGCATCAGAGCTCACCCTTTTCTTATATTTTTATTTCCATAGGCTATGAAGGGAAGTAATAAGTAATATGTTTCTAGAAGAGTATCTTGTGTGGAGGATTTGTGGGAGATATTGAAGGCTTATTATGGATCAATTAGTTACTTATATAGTGGAAAGAATACCCATTTGATACAAAGAACATGGGTTATACTAGTTAAATATTTTACCTAAATATCTAAAACTCTAAACCTAAAAAGTCCTTGGAATGTAAATGTTACATTATTTGTGAAAGATCATGTAATTAAGGTTGTGTATCAAATCTAGTGTATAAAGTATGTTTTTTAGCACTAGATCTGGGAGTACGGGTTTGGGGTGGATCAATTGGTATCATATGATGGTTTAGATAACTTTATAGGTTAAGATGTTATTAATTGAAGATAAATTAAAATTTTTAAAGGTCATTAAAGATTGATCATTTAAGTTTTATCATAGTTTCAAAGGTATATATAAACCTTTAAGTTGGTTATACTAAATATTTTATCTTGTTTAGGGATTAGGATAAGAGATATTTATAGAAAACCCTAGGAATAAGTATAAATATAGGATAAAATCCTGATGTTTTGGTAAAATAGAGATTGTGTGGTTCTCCTGACAATGACATCCCTATCTGGATACTACAAGTGGATGTAGGATCTGACACATATGTACCTAGGGGTAATAACCTCGAAAAGGGCATGTTGGTTATTAAATCAATTTTCATCTGGTGCACGACAAAGAGGTCAAACCACACACCTGGTTTGACACTCCCAAGGAATATTGTTTGGTTAATTAAACTTCTATTTATGAACCATTATGAGAGATTTGAATATTTTTAGGATAGATAAACTAATAGAAAAGTGATCATGTATACCTTATATTGAAACATAGAGATTCATATGTTATGGTACATAATAATTGATATGTACTTTCTTGAATAAAGGGTAATTTGGATTTTTAAAGAATAAAATTCAATGATTTTCAAGTTTATAATATTGTAATAAAGTTCATGATAATTTTGGGATAGTTATTCTTAGGATTGGGCTAAGAAGAACAAGATAACCTAACTTTAAGAAAAGTATTGAAGGATGAAAAGAAGGTGCTATTAAAGATCATATATTAGGATTGAGTTTTCATATTAATAAGATAATTTACCTTGATTTTATTGATAACCATTTTAGGTTTTAGTATTTGGTTGAAATTGGGTCACATATATAAAGTTGAGAAAGGTATGTATCTAGAAACAACTATTTCTTATAACTGAATAAGGGAGCATACTTAAATGGTTGAGAATCTTATAATATATCTGTTATTATAGAAATGGTGAGTTTATTAGTCTTACCTAAGGCAGTGATTTTGATATCATAATATAAATTAAATTATGATACTCTTAGTTATTCTTATTAGTGAATGATATTTATCGATGACATTATGGTATTTTCTAAAAGTTGTGAGGATTATGTGAAACATTTAAGGATTGTTCTTAAATAGTTTTTCTTTAAAGGTTTATAAACATATATTAAATGGTATAAATAACATTGAAAAGTGATTTTATGATAAATTTATATTTTTATGGATAAATATTGAATAAAACATGATTTAGGGATGGATAACTCCTAGGTTTAATATATGATATCTTAGCACCTTCTTATTTTAATGATAAAAAATAAGGTTTGTTATGTTTCTAACAAGTTTAATTTTTTATGATAGTAAATATTTTTCCAGTAAAATTATGAACAAACTTGGATATGTTTTGATCTATCATTAGTTCAATAGATCTATCGATAGTTAAGTAAGATCCAACACTAAATATATCTACCACTAGACTCATATACCATTAGAAAAATATATCATCAAAAATATTTACCACCAGATCTGATATACCACCAGAAAAATCTATCACTGGATAGATTTACCACCAGATAGATATATCACCAGAAAGATCTACCGCCAAGAAATATTTATCACTGAACACATCTACCATCAGAGACTTCTACCACTAGTATAAGATACTACTGGGATGATCTACCACTACCATCAAAGCACTACTACCATGCAAAGTTTCTACCACCAGAGTACTATCATTGTTTTCTAAATTAATTTAAAAATATAATTTCTCTAATGTAAAGTTTAAGGAAATAAATGCAGTCAACTGCACATGGGTTAAAAAATCATTATTCTTAAACAAAACCAAAGATGAATCAAATAAAAATTTAGAATTTTCTATTTTTTGGTTGTATGATGATTAAGATTATATTATTATTATTCTTAAATGGATAATTATACCTGGAGTGATATAAATTCAGAAGAACTTCCTCATGCACTAGTAGAGACTGATACATGAATAGAGAATAATGAATTTCATAAATTGAATAATAGAAAAGCTCTAATACACCTGTGTGTGGAAGGAATATGGAAATCTAAAAATTGAGAAAAGAAGGATTTTCCAAACCATCACAACACTCTATTTTTCTGTACATCTTTTGAAACCTATTCAATCATCTATAAAGATATATTCAAGAACCTCTAAACATATGAATCCATTTATATCAAGCAACATCACTTTTTCCCATCTCTAATCACTTGATCTTTCTATTTATGCTTTTTATTTGATTTATGTTTAGTTTTACTCTATTTATTTGTAAAACACAGTCTCATATACTTAATTGGAGAGTGCTCGACAATCTCTCTAAAATTTCTTCATTTGTACACCCATGACAATCACGGAAGAGGTTGTGTATGACCTTAAATAGTTTTTATCCCATGTATAATTATGGAATATGTTTTGTTCATCGAAATCCTTACGTTTTGTAGTCTATAAATCCTGATCCAGGCTGTGGATCAAGTTTATTATTTAATAAAATTCTTAGCAATAGGCGATTTCCAAGTGGAGGGGATTATGTCTCAACTTGAGACCAAACCCCTTGTTTAAATTCTATTGTGTATTTTATTAGTATTGTTTTCTGTATTTTGAAGTTCAAAACTGTATATGATTTAAAATATTTATCAAAAATTTACTCTAATGGATAATATTAATTTATGTTATATATAGAGTATTTGATCAAGTAATTTAGTTTCAAAAGTTAAAGTGAGTCCAAATATTATTTTAATTGATCATTGATTCTACTTTGAAAAGCTATTTGAAAAATAAAATTATATATTTCTATAGTTGGTTAACAAGGTGTTTTTATCAAATTGGTGGATTTATGTTTTAAATATTTTTAAATAGAACTTTTTTTTAGAAAATCAATTCACCACTCCTCTTGAGTTTTCCACTCCAACCAACATTTGGTATCAGAGGAGTTTCAAAATATCCTTTTACTATGATCTAGTTGCAATTTAAAGATATTCAATTTTTTTATTCTAAATGTATATATTTATGGATAATAATAGAAAATAGGGACGTAACACTAATCATCCTCCTTATTTTAATGGTATTAATTATGCTCAGTGGAACATTAAAATGAAAATGCATATTAAAAGTATGAATTTTGAAATTTGAACTCTCATTGAGGATATATATGAATTACCCAAAAAAACTAGAGTTTAATGGAGGGATCTTACTAAATAAGCTTATAAAAATATTTGTAAAGATATGAATGCTTTATACTATGCTTTAGGATATGAATAGTTTAATAGAATATCTTCCTGTACCACTACATTTGAGATTTGGGATACCTTGGCTGTTTCTCATGGAGGAAATTAAAATGTCAAAGAAATGCATTTGAATACTTATACTATTAAATATGAAACCTTTAAGATGAAACCCAATGAACCAATTTATGATATGTATCTCAGGTTCAATGATATTTTGAACATGATGCATTCAATCGAGAAACTAGTTACTAACAAAGATCAAGTGATTCACCTACTAATATGTTTACTAGATAGATGGATATGAACTTTAATTTCAATTATAGAATCATGTGTATAAGTAAGTTATTTATTAAAGAGATAATAATAAATCTCATGATGTATAAAGAGGAACTTAATGTTAAAATAGAAGAATAAGATGAACCAAATAAAAAGTCAGCAACCTTCAATACTTCAAACTCAAAGAAAAAAAGGGAAGATTAAAAAAGATAGCTCATGTGACGGAGAATCATCTTCTGACAGTGATAAAGAAATGAATCATTTAGCTAGATGATTCAAGAAATTTTACAAAAGGAATAAATTCTTTAAGAAGACAAAATAAAATGGTAAGTATGAAAATAGATGTAACTAGAGAAAATAATGGAAGAATAAAAATTCTACAAATGAAATAACATATAATGAATGCAAGAGAAAAGGTCATATCAAAGAAGACTTTACTAATTTAAAGTTTAATAAAAAGCATGAGGATAGAGATAAGTGATATAATAAGGCTATGAAATAAACTTGGAGTGCTTTATAGGATTGTTCAAGAGATTTAGAATCAATCATAGGGTACAATCATGATAAATCCAATATGTGTTTTATGTCAAACACATATAAGGTATCTATTTTTTTTCCTACATTTCCTGTTCATAATTCCTACCTTTCTAAAAATGAAAATAGTGAAGAAAACATGTACAGTGAAGAAATTTTTGAATATTTTAATATGTTGGAGAACACATTCAATGAACTTAAAGATAAATACATATGTTTAAATAAGTAAAATGCCTTATCTTCTCACTTTAAAACTGATATTATTATAGAAAAGAATAAGATTACTCAAATTCTAAAAGAAAACAATGAGCTAAAATTATATAATGAAACATTAAAAAATGATATCGAGAGATTCAAAAATGTAATAAATACTTTAACCTAGATTCTTGGAAAGTAAACTGCACCTAAGTATACCAAAAGAATTGGATACCAACCCAGATATAGAAAGATCAATAAGACTAAATTTATTTATAGTTCTAGTTCTATAAATTATTTGAATACTTACTATTCTTATGAAACTAATAATGTTTTTAATTCTAAAAGTCTCATATCTTCTTACAAGAAACCTATAAAACAATTATGGATTCCTAAATCCCTTATTACTAACATCTATGGACCCAGAAATACATGAGTAACAAAATAATTTATTATTTAATTTCTTTTTAGAAAACCAACTTGGAAAGTTCTAGTAATCACTTATGGTATCTGGATAGTGGATACTCCAAACACATGATTATGGATTATTCAACCTTCAAGAACCTAATCAAATTTTATGGTGGACATGTCACCTTCAGTGAAAATGCCAAAGGAAAATTAATTTGACTTGGTCAAATCGAAAACACTAATATTGTTTTAATTTCAAAAGTTTTATTTATAGATGTATTAAATTATAATATTATTATAATATCATAGTTATTTGATGATGGTTTCCATGTTAAATTTGAAAATAATGATTGAAAAGTTTTTAATTCTAAAAATTATTTAGATTTCACTGCTTTCAGAAATGATAATGTATGTGCTGTTAATTTAGATTACTTGTTTTCTCATAATATTTCTTATCTAAGTGAATTTAAAAAAGAGTATTGGCTATGGAATAGGAGAGTAAATCATTGAAACATCCATTCAATTAGAAATTTAACTAGGAAAGGGTTAGTTAAGGATCCTCCTAAAATAGAATTCCTAGATGAAAAAGTTTGTACCCCGTATCAAAAAGGGAAACAACACAAGATATATTTTAAATAGAAGAAATATGTTTCAACATCTAAACCCATAGAGTTGGTTCACATGCATTTGTTTGGAACCTCTACAATTTCTAGCATAAATGGAAAACACTATGTTTATATTCCAATATATGACTTTTCTTAATGTACTTGGGTATTCATTCTAGATCACACAAGTGAATCTTATTCTTATTTTTCAAAGTATGATAAATCTATAGAAAATATTAGTGGAATTAAAATTAAGACCTTAAGAAGTGATCATGGATGTGAGTTTGAAAATCAATATTTTGAATCATTATTCTCACAAAATGGTTATAATCATAAATTTTATGCTCCTAGAACTCCACGAAAGAATGGTGTAGTGGAATGGAGAAATAGAACCCATCAAGAAATTGACTAGACCATACTAAATGAGTATGATTTACCTATTTTTTGTTGGGTCAAAGTTGTAACTTCCATAGTCTAGAAGCCACTAAAATTGGTGCCCCAATTTGGGTCATCACATGACCTTAGGCGCGCCTCCCCATATGCCAGAGGCTATCGACATATAGCATGGGTCTAAAGAAGAACATGGGGAGACTATACCCGCTTATCAGAGTGAATCCACAATAGAAGTTACACAACCAGATAAAATAACCACTGGAACAATAAATGAACACATGAAACAAAAACCAATAAGTGACCATGTACAAATTCTATAACAAAATATAATTAATACACTACATTTCAGGCATTCATAAAATGTAAACCAATACCTAAACTATCAAAAGACTCTAAACCTGAATCCAATTCCCAACCCGGTCCTAACCTCTATACTCCAACACGTCATCCCAAGCACAACCAACACCAGGTTACCATCCTGAAACTATACCTGAAACAAGTAGCATTTTCTTGGGTACCAGTGCCATGGCGACCCAAGAAGGGTGTGAGTACAACTTAGTAGGCCACCACAATTGGTTTCTAAAGAAATAGCCAGTCTATACAAAGGTCTATGGAGGTAAAAAGTGCAATAAATAAACTAGTAACAAGGAAAACATTTATGTAATTATCTAATATCCATTTACCCATTAAGTTACTTAGAATTGAACAATAAAAAAAACTAACTCAGGTCTATTGAACAATCAAAAAAACTAACTCAGGTCACACTAGGAGCCTAAGACAAGGCACAAAGGGTGACACACACGTTTAACCATAATGGATTTAACCACTCACAACTCATCACATACCCATTATCTATCATATTAATTTAATCCATTTTCATCATTATTACCATTTCACCACCTATGCTATCTTCATTACTAAATTCATCTTTATCTCATGTTCCATGGGTTAGGCAATACATCATTTTCACTGTGGCTTAATCCGGTCAATTACCACGCATAAGGGGGGTTATATACATTGCTAATCAAAAATCATTTACTATTCATAATTATCAACATTCCCGAAGCCTCAGTCCGATAATCAGGACATGTCCATGTGTTTGGGAAGCATAGAGCCTTAGTATGACATCCCAAACCACACCATGGACTCAAGTTGGGAAGCATAGAGCATCATTCCAACATCCCAATATTTCATTACACAAAACTTACCTTAGAGCCTCAGTCCAAGTAGTTTCATCGAATGCAACCATTAGGGGCATAGAGAATCAGTTCGACTCCCTAACCCATGCATTCCTGGGTGGGGTTAGATCATCAGTCCAACCTAACCCGTGAGAGGAGCCTTAGTCCTTTATCCCACAACCAAGAAATGTGCACATGCTTATCTATCCATTCAACACACAAAAACTATATCACAACCAAATATATACAATATAATTTGAAATCATAATCCATAACAGTAAACATGGGAGTCAATACTATTCCATAACCCACTAACACATTTACCATTTATACTACTTAACCCATTTATCCCAGTTCTCATTTCTTATTCCTAAACTCATTAATCATATTCACTAATCCCCATACATTAACCCATTTAACATATTCAACAATTTCCATATATCAATCCACTTAACCCATTCATCTTTTCCCCATGTATTAACCAGTTATTCATTTTAATTACAAATTAAAATCCATTGAGAACATTCACATTAATCCCATTTAACCCATTTCCACATCATTCCAAACACCCCCTTACGTTATATCATTAACTAAGCCCATTCTTTATTTACTCCATTTTACAATCTTGTTAACATGCCGACATAATAGTTATAGGTTCTATGTCATGAACCCTTACATCTCTTAAATTACTATGGTCCCAATAGACCTTTATAAACTACATCAATACAGTAAACACAATTCAAAATACTCATTGAAATCATCTTGAAAGCACCCATTTAAAACTTTGAAAACTAAAACATTCCCTGAGACTTTTATTTCAATTTTAAACCAATAAAAACAACCATTAAACCATTTCAAATAAAGGAACCTTGTTCCCATTTCAAACACCATTTGAAATCTCAAAGAAAACACCTTTTTGAATCACTTTGAGGTTAACACATCCTTTCAATACATTTCTCACTTCCAAACATCATTTTCCGTCAATAAATATAAAATCAGGTCAAAGATCCAAACATACCATCAAACTCATTTTAAAACATTTCAATCATTTAAAAAATCCAAATTATAAATTATTTTAATCAATCCATTAACCTTACCCACGTGTCAGTTACATTTTCACTACCCATTTCTTCTCATAATAACCCCATCTCAAGGTTTACTAATTTTTTTCACCAACTACATGGGTCCATCTTAACCCATGGGTAACCCTAGGTTAGGTCTCACATCACTAACAAACCCAGTAGGGCATGTGAATGTTCTCTCACCTCAATATAAGCTCCAAATCCCTTTCCATAACCCAAGACTTCAGGATGCAACATAACAAAATAATAGAACAACTACATACACATAATACACATCAAGACTATGGGAAAAGCATTAAGGCCACCTACCTCATGACCATTGATGAACGATTGCTTAATATCCACTTTTGATTCAAACTCAAACACCCTCTAAAGCCCCAAAATAGAATATGCTGGAAAAGTGATGGTTTTAGGGCTTCTAAAGAAGAGGATAGATTCTACAGGACTTAATCTAGAAAATAGAGAAAAGAGGCACGTTAGACTCACTGGGATTTTTGATTCGCACCCAAACATGCTCCAAACACCTAAGAATTTATGGAGAATCATCCATGGAGGGAGAGGGGGATGATGGTTAATCACCTAGGGTAGATGGGGTCGAATGGGAGGAAAAATTGAATGTGAATCTAAAAAACCCAAGATGTAAAAACTATAATTTTTCAACTTTTAATGGGGTGAAGGATTTACCCACATAGTTTCCAAACCATGTGAAAACAGTGTGCAAGACACTGTATAAGGGAAGTTGGGCTTCACAGTTTCCTGGTGATATTAGCACTATTTAGAAAACTATGCAGTAATAGTGTGCTAGCCCTCTGTCTGGATTGGCTCCCATGCCACATAGTTTCCGGGGCCAGATGTATTGTTTTCAATCACCATGCGCCAACCATACACTTTGGATTTTTTGGCCACTTTTCACCTCATTTCATGTCTAACACCCCTAAAACACTCCCAAAACTCCTTAATCACTCAAGAACCACTAATTTAACTATAAAAGAGAGTTTAACCAAATATTTTAACAAGGACATACCTTAATGAAAGGTCGAGAACTTAAAAACTCTTCACCTTATAACAGATCGTCCTCGAGCCATACTTCTAAGAATTCCCAAGCCCTCAAGACCAAACGAGTCTGACTATAGACCCACCAATCAATATTTATTTTCAAACTTCCTCCCTAAACTCAGCCATGTTGTAACAATGCTTGGATTAAGGAAACAATACTACCCAGAAATATTTCCCTCACCAAGATTCACAATCATAACCTGATTCTCCTTGAGGACAAATCTGCCTCAACTCACCATTACCTGCACCAAGCGTAAGAGAAGTTTTGGTTAACATTATTGGATCATCACACGAAAGAACACTGAAAAGGCACTACATTAATCTAGGAGAGTAAATCGGAGCACTCACAGTCTAATCCTATCTATAGTACATGTCCCAAAAACCTCATTTCATTTCCAAATGTTTGGAAAGTACAACCCAAACATACTATTCATCTCATGGAACTTAGTCGGAAAAAACTCGGGTAAATGTTTGTCACCAACACCATTCACCAAGATGGATCCCATCTGAGTCCATCTAACTCAACCCATCAGTTATTCCATTAACCAACCACTTACTCACTATGGTACTCCCCACTATATTCTTCATCCCCTCACCACCTTTTTTTTGGTACTGAGCACTCCCATAATTGAAAAAGAGACCAATAGAACTTCGAATTGACTTTCAAAACATACCCGATGTGTTTTATAACTCACCATTCTTAAACATTGACAGGAGGACCGTACAACATTAGCATTCAACCCTTTTATTGAAACCACTTGGATTAGACACCTCCACTATCCATACTCATTTAAGGGTAACTTAGTTGTTCCTCAGAGCCTATTCTCATTACCAAAACACTCTTATCCTTACAATGTCAACCAGAGGTGGCTCAAAACCCACCACACCCGTTACATTTTTCCAAGCTAAGTCAGGATATCCCCAGTTAACTTACTCTATTGATGCTTAACCTACGCTATTGGTACATCACCACTTTACCTGACCACGATGCCCTTTTCACTCAAAGAATACCACCCCCATCTGCATGTACCTACCGAATTCATCCCCGACGTCCGGTAAAAATTCTCCATCATGAAATTCTCTACTCTTCAAACCATTTTCATGCTCCATAGTACCCCTCAATACACCTATGACATGAACACACTGTTTACCTTATAAACTAGCCCAAGCCCAAAGCCATCGCTCATTTCGGCTGATCATCACACTCGAGGCCAACCCATATTTTTCCCAAGGAACCCAAACATGCACCTTATAGGATTTTCATTCACTTCTAGATTCCACCACATTCACTTTTTATCTTTCTCCATACATCCACAACTTAACATGATACCCCCACCTTAGTAGTATCATTGTAACCACTTTCCTCAAGAAATCTCAACCTTTGAAGTTCATGCTCAAACACATGATGAACCCAAAAACTTGGATGTAGTAGTCCATATTCTACTGTTATGACAAAACAAAAATCACCCAAAACTCATTCCCAGCTTTCGAGAATGACACCCATGGCATTCATTGACCTCTGATTCATTCTGAGGACCTCTTCCACACTCAGCCAATGGTGTACTCTCCCCCCATCATATAGCTCCCACACACATACTGCTCCTTGTGCATATCATACAGGCTATCCCTCATCAACCAAAACACACTCAAGTTGCTAGGTATAAAGCTAGAGCCTTATCATCACACCTGGGAAGATGTCAACATATTGGTCATGATCATCACTAGAGAAAAATATACTAAGAAGTCATCGATAGTCACCACAAAAAACTATCCACCACTTATGTCACCTCTCACCAAGAGGACACCTCAATCTACTGAAGGTCTTGGGCTTCCCTGCCTGCCAATGCCTCATCCATACTAGAACACCAAAACTCAATTTGGTTTTCAACCAAGCTCACCACCACCTCACAAACCTCTACTAAGTGGTTATGAAACAACATTCCTTTTGGCACAATTATCAATACCTCACTCAAATTCTTCTTCCACGACCCCACTAACCATGATAGACCTGAAATGATCACTCCACCGGTCCAAACTAACCAGTTTTCTACAATATGAGGGCCTTTCCACTTTGATTCCATGGAGAGAACGTGCACTTACAACCAACCCACCTGGCACATATATCAATGAAATAATGTAATCCTATCATGTTCCCATCATTCAACACTTTTTCAGAACCATCGAGGTCTCAAACTCTCTTATTACAAAACAAAAAAACCATCTATAGCTCGCACGAGCCATACATAACTCAATATAGCCTCCAACAAACATTGCCTTATACATGTAACACCAAAAAAATTGTAGGTTCAGGTCTATGGATGATCCCGTACTTCACAACCATCCTTACAACCAATATGAGCACTCAAGTGCTTTCTTGAGGTGAGTCCAAGGCATAAATATGCGGCTTTACCAAAGCCTGATGGCACCCACCATGTATTGATTTCAACCCTGAAGTAACCTCCTATGCTTTTCATTCTAAGGAACCTACAACTCTAGGTCAACCTCCCTTTAGGAAACCCTTTATTTATCAAGTTTGTCAACTCATATCCACCACTCAAGTTGCATTTACAAAAATAGTTAAATTTTCCACTTAGTCAACTAAGTTAATCCTGCACTAGGAAACACTCTCTGTGTGCCACTACCAAGGTCTGAAATGTCTACCTATTCCACACACACCCATAAGCACTGATTCCTGATTGACCTTTCTAATAGGTTAGCATCAAAATACAAATGATACCAACTCCCAAAACTACATCCAAACCAAGAAAGTTCACTAGCTCTCTCAAATAAATACACAACAAACCTTAAATACATATTTCTCATAATGGTCATCTTTCCCCTTATCTAAACACACTTTGTCTAACATACCAAAAAACCATTTACTCTAGCTCCCACACCAAAGATACTCACAAACATACTATGTAACCAAAAATTGAACACCCACTCTAGGGTTAAAAATACATCTCATAGGGTCTCAACTCATAAGATTCGCCACATTCACATTAATAGAATTTATTTCACAACTTCAAGGTTACAAACTAATAAAGGAAATAACAAAAAACATTCTATCTAACCAAAACACCCCAAACCTTAGTCTCAAAACTAAGTCATTCTCATTTCCCAAACCACCCACACAAGGGGGTCAGTAACTAATACAAGGGATAACCACCATGGGTGTCCCTAACATTTCCATCATTTTATCATTTTATCTTCTTAACCAGACCTTACCATTTAAACCCACGAGTTCACTTTTCAAAACTTTTCATTTTCAAAACCCAAGCATTTACACTTAGAAAAACATTTTCTTAGCCCATGATTTAAAAAATATCACTTTTATTCAAAATCACATTTAAAAACATTTCCCCTTTACAAACTCAAGGATTTACGTTTCTCAAAACCACTTTTAACACACTTTTCAACACCCATTATTTCATTCAATTTAACTTTTTTATACCCATTTGGTTCATCATCATGACACTCACAAGTCAATCATAAGCAACACATGAATGACCTATCCATCATATGTGCCTAACATGATGAATTAAATCACACACCCTCTCTTATTGCACCATTACAAGAGATGAAACCTCATAAATCAATAAATCACATCCAAGTATTCCAACCAAGGTGGAAATATCATCCATCTATAAAAGTACAAAACATAACATCATTTCCACCCCTGGAAGCTTGGGTTTTCCCTCGTATGTGGGGATGAAAGAACCCAGAAAAGAGCTCATTATCAAGTCTCAAAAAGATCCTAGTCACTTGCCAACCATGAAAAAATAGTAAGAAAAAATATGACCTCCTCTAATACCACTTTGTAACATCCACGGTCTGTAAGCCACTATAATTGGTGCCCCGAGCCAGGTCATCACATGACCTCAGACATGCCTCCCCATATGCCGGAGGCTACCTACTATCAGAGCAGGTCTAAAGAGGAACATGGGTAGAATATAAATTCTTATCATATTTAATCCACAACATAAGTGACACAATAGATAAAATAACCATAGGAAAAATAAATGGAAACATGCAACAAAAACCAATAAGTGACCATGTACATATGTTATAACAAAATATAATTAATAAACTACATGTTTAACATGAATACAATGTAAAACAAGACCAAAACTCTCTAAATACTCTAAACCCAGATCCAATTCCCTACTTGGTCCTAACATCTATACTCTAACCCATCATCCCAAGCACAACCAACATGAGGTTTCCATCCTGAACCTGTACCAGAAACAAGTAGCATTTGCTCGGGTACCCAAGTGCCATGGTGTCTCAAGAAGGGTGTGAGTAAAACTCAGTAGGCCACCACCAATGATGTCTAAAGAAATAGATAGTCTGTACAATGGTGTGTGTGGGTAACAAGTGAAATAAATAAATAAGTAACAAGAAAAAAATTTAAGTAATCATCTAATATTTACCTACCAATTAAGTTCCCTAGAATCAACCAATCAATAAACTAATGGTTATACCTAAATACATTGTAAACTTTGGTATTGAATGGGTATTTTGAAACAAGGTTTATGCGTTAGGAAAAATAGTTATAAATAATTCTATATTGGTTGCACAAAGATATATCCAAGAAGAAGGTATTGAATTTGAGGAAAACTTTTCTCCAAAATCTTAACATGAAGCCATTAAAATTCTATTTTCCTATGCAACACATTTTAATTTCAAACTATATCAGATGGATGTTAAGAGTGAAATCCTAAATGGTTATATATTTGAGGACTTTTTTGTTGAACAAACCCATAATTCCAAAATCATTATTTTTCAATTCATGTTTTTAAATTAACAAAAGATTTATATGGCTTAAAACAAGATCAATTAAAAAAAAGATTTATATGGTTTAAAACAAGCTCATAGATCTTGGTATGATAGGATTAGGTCATTTTTTATTTTTAAAGGTTTTAATAAATGAATATATGATATTAAATTATTTATAAAAATAATTTAAAAAGATGTTTTAGTAGTAAAAATATACATTGATGATATAAATTTTGGATCTTCTAGAAATTATTTGTGTACTGTTTTTTTCAAAAATGATGCAAAGTGAATTTGAAATGAGTTTAATGGGTGAGTTAAAAATCTTCATTGGTTTTCAAAATTTTCAAAATAAATATATAATTATTTAAAATCAAATTATGTACATCAAACTACTTTTAAAATGTATTGATATAGATAGAACAAAGAGCAGTGATACTCCCATGAGTACAACCTGTAGACTGGGTCTTGATGAAACTGTGAAATTAGTTGATCAAACCAATTATAGATGTATGATTAGAAGCTTTCTATATTTAACTACTAGACAACTAAGTATTATCTTTAGTGTATGTATGCATACTCATTTTCAATAAAATCATAAATAATCATATTTAATTTTTATAAAATGAATTTTTAAGTACCTCAAGTATACAACCAATTCAGGAATGTTTTATCCTAGAGGACAAGAATTTGATTTAGTAAGTTATTCATATGCATATTTTTGTGGTTATAAGTTTGATAGAAAAATAACTTCTAGAACTTGTCACTTTTTGGGCAAGTTATTAGTTTCATGGTGTGGTAAAAAGAAAAAATCTATTACTTTGTCTACTACTGAGGATGAGCACATCACTGTAGGAAGTTTCTATGCATAGATTCTATGGATAAAACACACATTGATATATTATAGTTATTAATTTAGACATGTACCTATAAATTGTGATAATATAAGTATGATAAATATCTCCATGAATCTCATATTTCATTACAGGGAAAAAAATATTGATATAAGACATCACTTTTTGAAAGATCATTTCTAAAAAGATAATATAACTCTTAAATTCATTGGAATTAAACATCAGCTTACTGATATATTTAGAAAGCCTTTGGTTATCTACCATTCGAGTATTTACAACTATATTCTACCACTCCTATTTTCTATGATTAAATTTTATTTTTTTTATTTATTTATATTTTATTATATTTTATTATTCTTAATCCCTAAATGATAAAATAAGATTAAAACCATAATTTGTGAACCCTCTCCCTCACACATCCTTAGAAACTTCCCTTATCATTTTTCTCTAGACCTATAACCCTCCATACACTAACCCTTCGTCCTTTAAATTAGTATGAATATGGTGAGAGTCAAACACACTTCAGTTTCATATCCTAAAGGATCATGTCCCCCAAAGAAATTGCGAGGTGAATCTAGTTAATCCACTATTATTGAACTGAAGAACCCCCAAACTCTCATCTCTAGTTGTTGTTGCTAAAAGGAAATAGACGCTGAATGGTTATTTTTGAGCAAGTCACTAGAGATAAATATGATCCAAAACCAAGAATAGATCAAATGGTTTTCAAGGAACAACCAACCATTCTATCCTTGTATTGTTCACCAGTTTTATCAGTTTTTATAGTATGATTTAGATGAAAAGAAAGATGTTATTAGGGTTGTAATTGATGGAAGGTAAGTTATATTTTCATTGAAATAGTGGGCTAGACACCTCAATGTACCTTATAAAGGTATATCTGATTATTTTAGGGATTCATTCCTAATAATAATGAGTTTTTCATGTATGAGGATGCCTTATTAGAGTTAACTAGAAATGTTGTTGTATGAAGGCCAACAGTTGTAGAGCTTGATGAGGATTAATACTTTTTTAAGTCCATTAGATATATATATTGTCTTAAGAAGGGGTACTTTATCAATACAAGGTATCAAGATGTGTTTTTCTTATTTCTTATGAAAATAGGATACAAGAAAAACTTATAAAAATACTTGATGGTTCATATTATGGAAATAAGAAATAATTCTTCTGGATCTAATTAATTTATCTACCCCATTTTCATTTCAACTATGTTGGAATCCAACAATTTAGTTATTGAAGGTCAAGAGGTTGAAATTAGTCATTAAGGTTTCTATCTAAGCCAGTTTACTTTCAAAATAATAAAGGTTAATTAGAACCCTTGGATGAGGAAATGGGTGGGTGATAATGATTATATTCATGATAATTTCAACCCTATATAGTAACCTTATATACCTAGAGATATGGTTGATCCTGGATTGGAGCCAGATGAAGTTTTGGTATATTCCACTAATGAGGAAGTTGCGTTTGATTTTGAAGAAGATGAAGCTGGAGATAGAGAAGAAGTTTCAGTGTCCATTTCAGTAGAGAAAGGAAGTAAACTTGATTTGGTAACAAACCCTTATGTTTCTTATGGATGAACTAGTCCATCTATTTATATTCCTATAAGAGAAATTTTACAAAGTGAAAATGTAAATTCCGAGGAAACTGAAGTCTCAAATATAGAATAATTTGATAGATCTTCTTCTAAGATCTCAAGGGATGTTGTGGATGTTTTTTAAGATTCCAAGGATTAAAAAGTTGATTATTTTAAGGATTATAAAAATAAAGATGGAAATGGTGATGATTATTAGGCTTCTAAAAATCTAGATGGAAATGGTGATGAAGATCAGGATTTTGAGAGTCAAGCTCTGTATGTTTTCTCTAATAGAGATGAGGAGAGATCACCTTTTTAGGGGGAGAAATCCCCAAGAGTTGATCAACTAGGGATTGAATATTACAAGTCAGAAGATGGTAATGATGATGATGACCATGGTAGTCCACTAGAGCATGGTGAAATTTCCATCTCTGTTTTTGAAAAAGATCTTAAGGGATCTCTAGTTGAACCAATTTATGTGGTTGGACAGTTAGAAGATTTTCCTTATGATGTTCCTATTGATGAGTCCGGACATGAAGAGATTGCCTTGACTAGACAAGAGAGGATACCATATCATCCTACTTTTTATCTTCCCTTTGTATATGTGAATAAAGAGGACTTGGATGCATTTAGAGTAAATTTTTTATCAAACATAGGTGGAATGATCAGATCCACACCTCCTTGAGAGACTAAAATTAGTAAAGCAGATACAGATTGGTTATTCGAATTATTCATCTATCATATCCAACCTGAGATGTTTTTTGAAAATTAAAGAACTGGAAAATGAGAAAAAGTGGTTGGCTGATCATATAGAAGAGACTAGATCCATCATGTTGGAGATGAAAGGAAGTTTTGCTAAAGAGAAGTTATCTCTTTTGGAGAGATTGGAGTCTCTGTCTAAAACTAGTGCTTCTACTCCCAATACTCCACCTAATACTAATTCTTCAGTTGATGCAGATTTGATTCATTCTATTTTTAGAGATGAACTGCATGTTATCATGGGTGATCTTTGTATATATAATCAATAGAAGCATCATCAGATAAAGGCACACAATGATAATATTTATAAGCTGGCTTGAGAATGCTTTAATTAGGCTAGGATTGATATAGATACTATCAATAAATCAATTAAATATTACGTTTACATGATTTATATAAATAATGAGATCAATTATCACTTTAAATTTCTTTATGAGAATCTAAGAATGCCTCTTGTGATAAGGGAATTCAAGGATCAAGTGAATCAACTAAAGGTTTTGGACCTATTGCTCAAGCTCTTAATGGAAGAAAAGAAAGATTTATTTAAATCAATGGATAATGGTGGGAAAATTATTATATATTTTTTTATTTGATGAAAATGTTTATTTATCCCTCTGGGAATACAATAGTGGCACCTTAGGATATATCCTTCTCCGCTATCATTTCTGCACCCCTTCCTGCAGAATTTGAACTGTTTGGTATGACTCCAGTTGAGGTAGTTTTGTATCTTAGGCCTGTCATCATTATGGAACTTCCTCAACCTACTTCTACACCCTTTGGATCTACCTCTTTACCTCCAGTTATTGGAAAAGGAAAGGGTCTAGTGGTTCTTTCTTCACATTGTGCAAAGAGCATCTCATATTCCAATTAATTTTTGATAGGGAATTTATTTTGCTTTTATTACTTTTAGGATATAGCTTTTGACATTTATATCTAATTCCTCTTGTCTAATGTTCACCTTTGTATCTTATATTTTATTTTATTGAATTTTCTTTTTGATCATGCCAAAAGGGATAGTATACTTGAATGAAATTTAAGTATAATAATTATCATCCATTATTATCCAAGTATGGGTAAATCTACTTATCACATTAATAACTTGAAATGTTAAGAAAAATATTCTTCATATTCATCTATATCTCTCTCTATATCTGTTTTTATATACATGGAAATTCCTTGATTTGTGATCAACAAAAAGGGGGATATTGTTAGAACCTCCCTCTTTTAATGATCACAAATCATGTTTGTTATGTTTATAACAAGTTTAATGTTTTATGATAGTAAATATTTCTCTAGTAAAATTATGAACAAACTTGGATAAGTGATGATATATTGGTAGTTCAACGGATCTATCATTAGTTAAGTTAGATCTATAAGCAAAAAAATCTACCACTAGACTCATCTACCATTAGAAAGATCTATCACTATACATATCCACCACTAGAACAAATCTACTACTAGATAGATCTGTTGTTGGAAAGATCTACCGCCATGACATATTTACCACTGAACGCATCTACCAATAGATAAATTTATCTCTAGTCGTGCTACCATTGGGATGTTCTACATCTACCATCAAAGACCCACTACTATTTAATTATGCTACCATCAAAGCACCACTACCTTTCAAAGTTTCTTCCACTAGAGTACTACCGTTGTTATCATAATTGATTTCAAAATCTAATTTATCCAATAGCTAGTTTAAGAAATTAAATGTAGTCATCAGTATGTGGATTTAAGAATCATTATTCTTAAACTACTCCATATATGAATTAAATAAAAATTCAGACTTTCTTAAATTTTTTCTCAATATGATGATTCATGTTATATTATTATTATCATCCTTCAATGGATAATTGGACATGGAGTGATATAAATTCAGAGTAAATCCCTCTGTGTGGGTAGATAGTGACACATGCATAGAGAACACTAACTTTCACACACTGAATCACAGAGAAAACCTAATACACCTGTGTGTGGAAGGTCTCTAGACATCTAAAAACCAAGAATATATGGATTTTCCAGACCTTCATGACACACTTTTTTTACTATAAATTTTGTGAAACCTGTTCAAGCTTATACAAAGATAGATTCAAGAACCTATGAACATTTTAAGCCATTCAGATAGAGCACCATTACTTTTTTCCATCTATAATCACTTTCTCTTTTTGTTTATGCTTTATATTTGAGATATATTTAGTTTTACTATGTTTATATGTAAAACATAATCTCCTATAATTAACTGGAGAGTTCTTGGAATCATCTCTCAAATTTATTCATTTGTATACTCATAAAAACTATAGAATAGGTTATGAATGAACTGCACTTATTTTTATCCCATGTATAATTATGGAAGAGTATTTGTGCCTAAATAGCCTTGTGTGTTATTTGTAAATCCTGATCATGGTTGTGGATCAATTTTATTGTTTAATAAACTTCTTGGTAGTGGGTGATTTCCAAGTGGAGGGGATTAAGTCTCAGCTTGATACTGAACTCCTTTTTTAAATTCTGATTTGCATTTTATTAATTTTTTGTTTTTTATTTTTAAGTTTAAAATGGTATCTGATTTAAAATCTTTATCAAAAGTTTACTCTAATATTTAATCTTAATTTGTGTTCAATATAGAGTGTTTGATCAATTAATTTAGTTTCAAAAGTTAATGTTATTTAGAATATTATTTTAATTGAGCATTTATTATACTTTGAGAATCTATTTGAAAAATAAAATTATATATTTATATGGTTTTGGTTAATTGGGTGTTTTTATAAAATTGGAGAATTTAAGATTTAAATTATTTGGAATAGAAATTTTTATTGGAAACTCAATTAACCCTCTCTTGAGTTGTCCACTTCAACCAACATTATTAATGTTGAGACAATAAAGGGTTGATTGATTTTGGAAAATTAAGTTAGATGGTATTGGTTACCATAGGATTGATAATTGATTCATGATATTTTTGGGGAATTTCATCACATTTTTTGGATTGTGTAATATATTATCTAGTGTGTGATTTTATAACCTATATATTAATACCGTTTTAGGGTTGATAGTTTTAATTTCTTAAAGAATATATGGTTTGGATGTGGTTTAGTATCTTTTATATTCATATGGATTTGGGAAAGGTAAATTTTATAGAATATATGATTAAGGTATATACATTCTTGAGTATATGATTTTATGAAAGATTAATTCTATTTTAGAAAAAACATGTAACTTAATATATCCTAAGAGAGTAAGGTAGATGTCATACCCTGAATGAAAAATATTTTAATAATACCCTCTTATACTTTAATCAGTGAGTAATAATTAAAATTTTTAGGATGAAATTTATTTAAGTGGGGGGGATGATAATGTAATGAACTAATATTTTGGATCCTTTAAATTGATACTATCTTCGATATCTTATGTCACACACAACACCAAACTAATGAAACACTCGACTAAAACGAACAAAAGCATATTAAAATTACATAAAGAATATTTAAAACATGTTTCTAATTAAGTGGTTGAGATATTATCAACCTTATCTCATCATCCAATCCATTATTGTTCTTTTTCAAATCCAATTGGCATGTGAAATATGTTCTCTATTTATATTAAGTTGAAATATTAACAAAACTGTCATTCTCACCACTTATAAAAGAGGTTTATCACTACCTCTTCAAGACCACTCAAAGAATTTTGTTTTTATCCTAAAATATAAAAAGTATAATTAATTTATAACAATATTAATTCTCATTTAGTATCCATTCATAATATATTATCTTAAGACCTTCATTTCCAAGGATTCTTTCACAAGAAAGCCAAAGTTCTCAACGCGAGTACTTGTTTTCCTAACTTATTTTCCTTTATATATCACCTTAACAAATATAATTTTCTAATTCCTATATAATTACATTATTATTTATTGTATTATAAATTTTATTATTCTTAGGTAATAACTATTAACCACCCTTTCCTATTTTTATTAAGAAAAATGAAACCGTCATTCATGTGTTGTGTGGACCACCACCTCCACATAGTGATAACTTCCATTTTTTTACCTCTAACTCTATTCACTAATTATAAATGTTTAATTGATGAAAAATTTGAATAATATAATACAATTATTATTATTAATAGGAAAATAATAATCCACCTTCTTTTCCTCTCATTCTATAAGATTTGAAAATGTTAACTCTGTGTTGTGCGGACTACTACCTCTATGAAGTAATATATATTGTTTTCATCTAGTTTATTTATTATTTATTAAAATATATTAAAAATAAATTTAACACCTAAAAATCATCCAAATAATATCATTATGATTGTCACGAACCAGCCGAGGTCAACCCTGAACCGGTCACTCGAGCCGGTCCGCAACATGGCCCGAGAGGCGTTCCCGATCCTCCCAGGCTGGCGACAAGCGCCAGGGCATCAACAGAGGTTGTGGGAACGATTTCGCCCAATATAAATAAATAAGGCAGCAGAAGTAATACAGAGCAATGCAGAATAAATAAACCAAGTAATGTGATTGAATGAGAAAAAAATAAAATAGAAATGACTAAACACGATGTCTGAACTAACTCCGTGTAACCCCGCGGGTCACTCTCCAACTCAACGGTCAAGCATCACCCAAGGCGAGCACACTCAAGCTATAGCCTGCACAAACACTAAAAACAGAAAAGAACTATAGGCGTGAGTATTAAAACTTAGCATACTAGCCCGATGTATATTTCCAATGCACTACCTTTAAAATAAAAGAAACACCATTTAAAGTTTGAATTACACTTTATAAAAGTAAGGTTTTCTACATGTTACTCAAAAACAAAGTATGAGTCATTGCCCCTATTCATTTCTCAAAAACCCAAGTCATTATTTTAGTGAGACATTAGCATTTTTCAAAGGGGTAGTGACATTTACATTTTCAATTTTCACAAAAAGTATAAAACACTTTTCTTTGAAAAAAGTTTTCATAAACCAGTTTAAAACCACACATCACTTTCAAGTAAAAACACTACATATGAAAACACAATAGTAGTTACACAGTAAGGGCAATGAAAAGAAAATATATACAAGTACCATATTCATCACAGCAAGTAACTGAAAAGTCACAGACATGGGTGAACCTAGGAGATCTAGAATAAACCAGAAGACACTAATACATGAGAAATCATCTTCGTTGACATGTCACACACGATGAAATCAAAACGACCAATACGCTCAACCATCCTTTCTCAGGAAGGCTGAGGGAAAATCCCATAGTAATAAACCCAATACATCCACCTACTATGGGCCACTAGTCAGTACCATAACCTACCTGTGCAGCAATCATTCTTAGAATATTCTCTCAATATGCCAGATTCCCATGTCTCAAGTGTTTGAAAAGGGGGTGAGCCAACCGATTACAACCGAGCATCCAATCATATATATATATATAAAGCACAACAGGCATCACCCCGAGCCACTCTATGGGACAACCTCTTGCCTTTAAACTACTCAAGTACCCGAGAGCCTCTAAGAGCGGCCTCCCAAACAATCAATTTCAACCAAGGCAGGAGAGTTATCCTAGGAGGGTTTTTATCAAAACATTTTCATCGTTTTCCATAAAGTTCCAAATGGGCATTAAATACATTTCACAATCACCACTTTAAAAAGAACCAAAATGCTTGTTCATGATTCAGAAGATATCATTTATCATTTAAACCCGAACTATAATTGAAATTCCTTGAATTATGTTTAAAATCCAAACTAGTATTCTTTCACTATTGTGCATCCTCTCATCAAGAAAATGTTTCAAGTGTCGTGTATAAAATAAATGGATCTTTTTACACCAAATAATCATTTAAAAATTAATTGTCTTATATTCACATTTATTAAAATTAATAAAATATTTAATTTGAACAAATAGTGTGTGCAAACAGTAGGAAATAAGGTAACTTAAATTTTAAAAAGCAGTGCAATTGGAATCTACCTCAACTCGCAGCTCGAACGCGACAACGCAACAATGCAACACACCTCGCACAGGCGCAAAAGAACACACAAACCGATGATCGTGGTAACGCGGGGTTACCCCACCAATGCACTTCAATAAATGTACGACAACAAAGGTACATAAACATGGACCCAAAACAATTCAAACGAACAAACAATTCAAAATAACTAGCTCGACATGTTTTGAAAATATCACATCAAAACCCGTATCAAAACACAACCAAACTCTTTATTAGAATCCAATCATGACCTTTAGACACACCAACCACTTTCCAAATACCATATGCTTCACATGAGTAAAGTAATAAACCATTTGAATAATTTATAAACATCCGCCAATGGTGAAACCATGGTTCACATCAAAACATACTCAGTTTCACATAAGAAAACACTTTAAAACAAAACACACAACATCATCACACCAAAACATGTCTCACACCTAACAACCACCCCATAAAACATTTTATAAAATAACGCACCCGTTTGCACACATAAAACATCACCACTTTCAATTAAAAATTATGTTTGCAACACTTAAACATGTTTACCACCTTAAAAATATAATTCACACCCAATAAAAAATTGATTAAACACTTCTATAAAATAACCAAAACAAAACCAAAATGAAAAACACACCATTTCTAATAGAATATACAATTTCATCACACACGCATGACAAAACAATTGTAAAGTGCATTTCACACCTTCCAAACAATCTTAAAACCCATTTTGAAACTATGAACACACCGCTTTAAATACCGTAAACCAAAAGTCTACCTTTGAAATCAAGAATGCCTCACAATACTCCAAAAACACAATCTGCACCACATATAATATTTATTAAACTAGTTAAAAGGTTATAATATGATTTTATTAACATCGCAATCCACCAATTAATTATCACAGACAAAGTGCAAAACATGAAACAAGTGAATACTAAATCAAGAAGATTTTTACAAAGGGGAAACTCACCTCAATCGATGAAGAAGACCCCGAAAGTGGCGTGAAACACCGTTCGCATCTCAATTGCACACTTTAGAATTTTAAATAAACCCGGAGGGGAGGCCGCACCAGAAAGGTTCGCCGGAGGAGGGTTATGTGTGCTAGAGGGTCGCACCTGCTGTCCAGGGGGTGTGGTTGGTCACGAGAGGTGGTCGCGGATGGTGGAGAACCGGCCGGGAGTAGGAAGCTGCAAGGGTGAATGCGGCGGGGCTTGGCTGGAATGCCGGCTGGTCGGCTGGGTGCTGGCGAGGTGGTAAGGCGGAGGCAACTTGGAGGCAGCTGGGTAGGGAAAGTCGGGGAGCGAGAAGGGAAGCGAGAGCCAGATGCAGGAGGTGCGAGCAGGGAGGAGGATGTGCGGAGGGTCTGGCCGGGGCAAGGAGGAGGGAAAAAAGGGGCGGACGAGGCCTGGGGTCTGGAGGCGCTGAGCGCTGCGGGGAGGCAATGGCGAGGGTGAGGTCGGCTGCGCAGGGAGGTAGGGGCCTGGGCGCAAGGCACATGGAGAGGGGCTGGGGCTTAGCTTGCTGGCCAGAGGTGCAAGGGAGAAGGGACCTGGTGTGAGTGATCTGGAAGGGGAAGGAGGGGTGCGGTCGTGGCATGGAACAGGAAGGGTGGGGGGGGGGTGCGCCGCCGGGTATTAGGGTTAAGTTAGTTTTTTTTTCATTCTAATAAAATAAAAATAGTTATAATAATAAAACTAATAATAATAATAATAACAAAAATAATATAAAGAATAATAATAATCCCAATAATAATAACAATAACATAATATTATTATTATTAACAACCCTTTTTTTAAACATAATCTAATTAATTATCAAATTCTGGAAACCGGGTACCCGTGCGCTCATCACATGACTTAAAAAAAACACGCATGCAAATTGCGCGCCTCAACGTAGTCCGCTTGGGCACCCGCACAAGAACTTGGGGTGATCATGCGGCCACCACCTATCGTGCGGTGACCGCGCACGGGCTCGAAACCCACTAAAAATATTAAACGACAAAAATTTTAATACAAGATCTAGCCCAGACCTTGGCGTGAGATCCCGGAGCCAAGAATTAAATAAATAAAAATGAAATAAAGGTCGGGGTGTGACAATTCTCCCCACTATAGACACTTTCTGCCCCCAGAAAGTCACGAAGCTGTACGTTGGTCAAGAAATAAGTCCATGCCCAAACAGAACCAGAAGGACCAAAGAAAACTGAGAATCTCAGAATGACCTTACTCTACATAGGCCACACCTAACCGATTCAAGAGAAAACTAAAGACCGATGTTGAGGGGAGAACACGAAGAGGTTCTCCCCACCACAAGAACTCAACTAGGGAAGAAATTTAACACCAAAACATATCACCCCGGGAAGGAGGGGGGGAGACGTGGGAACTCCCATCCAATCCAAACTATATTCTATAGAACGAGAAAAACAACACCACTTCTGAAACTTGGAACTCTCGACTCAGACAAAAAAAATCCTAAACACTAGAGAAAAACCTCTGAACAGAACTTAACCCAAGAAGTAAACCCGAGCGTAACCGCAATCCTAGACTCCTTCGCAGGCACTTACGTCTCCAAAAAAACACCGCTAAACCATGATTGACCCATAAAAGGGTCAATCAAACTCTTAAGAAAAACACACAATGCATAAAACCCTAACCCAAAAAACAAAACTGTTGTGATTACAATAGATCATGTTCGTCATAACTCTACGGGAAAACAATGAACTTTCAACAACGTCAAAACTTTAACAGCATAAGAACAAGAACGGAAGAATTTTAAATGTTCCACTGCCAACACGGAACACAAAACCCAAACCGAGGCTTTACACCCTTGGAAAATTCTGACTGCGCACGAGCTTCACCCCAAGACCTGTGGCTGGGGCTCTGATGGCTGAGGCATCTCCTGCCTCACAGTCAGGCACTATAATCCTTCAGTCGTAGTGTCTTCTTCAGGTGATGCTTCCTGCGGAACTTCTCCAGATGAACCAGATAGCCGCAACGATAACACATCTTTGGAGGGGTGCGTCATGACGACTTTACGTGCCCGAACCGGCCACACTGGCGGCACACCACTGAACGGTTCGACAAACCAAGAGCCAGAACCACTTCAGATGATTCTGTAGAAATAGATCCCTTTGGAACACCCTGCTCGCCAAATGGGAACCTTTGTAAGCAATCAAATACACTGGATTTATGAAAATCTTCACTTCAAAGACCCACTCATGTTAGAATGCCTCATCCACCAGTTTCTTGAAATAATGGCCCTTAAAAGGGAGGACCTACTCCTTAATCTCTGGATGAAGACCCCCGATGAAGAGGGAAGTCTTTATCAATCTCTGCGATGCTACTTCCGGAGAAAATGACACAAGCTCCTTGAAATGGTTAACATATGCCTTCACAATTCGTTGGCCTTGTTGAATACGCAGAAGCTCTCCCTTTTTCTTCGTCTTCACTTCTTCTGGTATAAACCATCGGAAAAAGACATATTTAAAGACATCCCACGTCACCCCAACTTACATTGTCGGTGGGGCGAGCAACTCTCATACATCCAGAGATGGACCTTCAAATAGTCCCCAAACAACACACACTCTGATAGCTACGGGAGTTCCCAACATCATAAGAGAACACTCTACCTCTTCAAACCACATAACTACCTTTAACGGACCACGATCACCGTTAAGTACAGAAAATGTTCGAGAAGGAACAAAAACTGGGCATGACTTATCAAAAACTCTAGGGACCTTTCTGGGTGGCATGTTCTGAACAAAATATAAAACACAGATCTAATACCAATATAAAGTCGAAGCAATATCACTGAAAGTGCTTTCATCCAAAAACATCCAACTCAAAAACCAAACAAATACCAACACAAAACAAAATCTTTTTTTCACTTTAGATTTCAAAATAACCTTTCTTCAAGGCCACTTCCCAAATACCAAACCAACTTTTCAAACCAAATTCAATTTCCAAAAATCATTTCCCTTTTTAAAATCACTTTAGAAAAACAAGGTCAAGCCTTTAATTCCAAGTGCACAACCCAATAATCCCATGAACCGTTGCACATGTCTTCATCCGCTTCCATCCATACACACCAACACACACTTCCCATGTATTCCCTCACATGTGAAAACATTCATAAAGGGTTCTTGAGGTTGAACTCAAACCATATCTCTACCGGTTCCAAGTAAACACTGGATTTTTAGACCAGGAGCTTTCAATTTTAAAACAAATTCATTTCACAAATTTAAATCCCTTTGAAAGAAATAGTTATCATTTCAAAAACCCTTTTTCATTTTCAAAAGTTCACTTACACCCACAAGATCCAAGAAAACCCACAACTTGCATCAAATCAACGAAGAGAGGGACTAGTAGTCATGCTTAACCTAGCGACATGGTAGTGGGCCATGCCCTAAGTAAGCATCAATGACTAGGAATAACTTAAACCGCGTACACGGACTCCACATGGGTCACTACTCCATGTAAAATCACAATGTAACATCAGTTTTCCTCCGTTTTCATCCCTCAATCCAAAACAAATCAGAATGAGACAAAAACTCAATTCCCGGACTACCCCTGGCAACTCGAGGTTCGGAACGGGCGAGGGTTCATGGCATCCTTCCTGTACCTACCTCTCGAGTCCCGAAAGTCCTAATATCTATCTACCAGACATCCTAAATAACAAGAACCTGCCTCTGATACCATTTTGTCACGAACCAGCCCGGGTCGACCCTGAATCGGTCACCCGAGCCGGTCTGCAACATGGCCCGAGAGGCGTTCCCAATCCTCCCGGGCTGGTGACAAGCACCAGGGCATCAAAAGAGGTTGTGGGAATGATTTCACCCAATATAAATAAATAAGGTAGCAGAAGTAATACAGAGCAACGTAGAATAAATAAACCAAGTAAAGTGACTGAACGAGAACAAAATAAAATAGAACTGACCAAACACAACGTCTGAACTAACTCCGTGTGACCCCGTGGGTCACTCTCCAACTCAACGGTCAAGCATCGCCCAATGAGAGTGAACTCAAGCTATAGCTTGCACAAACACTAAAAATAGAAAAAAACTATAGGCGTGAGTATTAAAACTCATTAGGATATCCCGATGTCTATTTCCAATGCACTACTTTTAAAATAAAAGAAACACCATTTCAAGTTTGAACTATAATTTATAAAAGTAAGGTTTTCTGCATGTTACTCAAAAACAAAGTAGGAGTCATTGCCCCTATTCATTTCTCAAAAACCCAAGTCATTCTTTTAGTGAGACATTATCATTTTTCAAAGGGGAAGTGATGTTTACATTTTCAATTTTCACAAAAAGTATAAAACAATTTTCTTTGAAAACAGTTTTCATAAACCACTTTAAAACCACACATCACTTTCAAGTAAAAACACTACATATGAAAATGCTACATTAGTTACACAGTAAGGGCAATGAAAAGAAAATATATACAAGTACCATATTCATCACATCAAGTAAATGAAAAGTCACAGACATGGGTGAACCTAGAAGATTGAGAATAAACCAGAAGAAACCAATACGTGAGAAATCATCCTCGTTGACATGTCACACACGATGAAATAAAAACGCTCAATACGCTCGACCATCCTTTCTCAGGCAGGCCGAGGGAAAATCCCATAGTAATAAACCCAATACATACACCTACTATGGGCCACTGGTCAGTACCATAACCTACCAGTGTAGCAATCATTCTTAGAATATTCTCTCAATATGCCAGATTCCCATGTCTCAAGTGTTTGGAAAGGGGGTGAGCCAACCGATTCCAACCGAGCATCCAATCATATATATATATAAATCACAACAGACATCACCTCGAGCCACTCCATGGGACAACCTCTTGCCTTTAAAATACTCAAGTACATGGGAGCCTCTAAGCATGGCCTCCCAAACAATCAATTTCAACCAAGGTAGGAGAGTTTTCTTAGGAGGGTTTTTATCAAAACATTTTCATCATTTTCCATAAAGTGCCAAATGGGAATTAAATACATTTCACAATCACCAATTTAAAAAGAACCAAAACGCTTGTTCATGCTTCAAAAGAAATCATTTATCATTAAAACCATAACTATAATTGAAATTCTGTGAATTATGTTTAAAATCCAAACTGGCATTCTTTCACTATTGTGCATCCGCTCATAAAGAAAATGTTTCAAGTGTCGTGTATAAAATAAACGGCTATTTTTACACCAAATAATCATTTGAAAATTAATTGTCTTATATTATCTCACATATATTAAAATTAATAAAATATTTAATTTGAACAAATAGTGTGTGCAAACAGTAGGAAATAATGTAACTTAAATTTCAAAAAGCAGTACAATGGGAACCTACCTCAACTCGCAGCTCGAACGCGACAACGCAACAATGCAACACGCCTCGCACAGGCGCACAAGCACACACAAACCGATGATCATGGTAACGTGCGGTTACCCCGCCAACGCGCTGCAATAAATGCACAAAAACAAAGGTACATAAACACGGACCCAAAACAATTCAAATGAAAAAACAATGCAAAATAACTAGCTTGACATGTTTTGAAAATATCACATCAAAACCCGTATCAAAACACAACCAAACTCTTTATTAGAATCCAATCACGACCTTTAGACACACCAACCACTTTCCAAACACCATATGCTCCACAAGAGTAAAGTAATAAACCATTTGAATAATTTATAAAACATCCGACAATGGTGAAACCAAGGTTTACATCAAAACATACTCAGTTTCATATAAGAAAACACTTTAAAACAAAACACACAACATCATCACACCAAAACATGTCTCGCACCTAATAACCACCCCATAAAACATTTTATAAAATAACGCACCCATTTGCACACACAAAACATCGCCGCTTTCAATTAAAAATTATGTTTGCAACACTTAAACATGTTCACCACCATAAAAATATAATTCACACCCAATAAACAATTGATTAAACAATTCTATAAAATAACCAAAACAAAACCAGAATGAAAAAACAACATTTCTAATAGAATGTACAATTTCATTACACACGCATGCCAAAACAATTGTAAAGCGCATTTCACACCTTCCAAACACTCTTAAAACCCATTTTGAAACCATGCACACACCGCTTTAAATACCGAAAACCAAAATTCTACATTTGAAATCAATCACGCCTCACAATACTCCCAAAACACAATCCGCACCACATATAATATTTTTTAAACTAGTTAAAAGTTTATAAAATAATTTTAATAACATCGCAAGCCACCAATTAATTATCACAGACAAAGCGCAAACATGAAACAAGTGAATACTTAATCAAGAATATTTGTACAAAGGGGAAACTCACCTCAATCAATGAAGAAGACCCTGAAAGTGGCGTGAAACACCGTTCATACCTCAATTGTACACTTTAAAATTTTAAATAAACCCGGAGGGGAGGCTGCACCGGCAAGGTTCACCAGAGGAGGGTTGTGTGCGCCGGAGGGTCGCACCTACTGGACAGGGGGTGTGGTTGGTCACGGGAGGTGGTCGCGGATGGTGGAGAACCGACTAGGAGTAGGAGGATGCAAGGGTGAATGCGACGGGGCTTGGCTGGCATGCCGGTTGGTCGGCTGAGCGTTGGCGAGGTGTTAAGGTGGAGGCAACCTAGAGGCAGCTGGGCAGGGAAAGTCGGTGAGCGAGAAGGGAAGTGGGAGCAAAATGTAGGAGGGGCGAGCAGGGAGGCGGATGTGTGGAGGGTCCAGCCGGGGCAAGGAGGAGGGGAAAAAGGGGCGAACAAGGCCTGGGGTCTGGAGGCGCTGAGCGCTGTGGGGAGGCAACGACGAGGGTGAGGTCGGCTGAGCAGGGAGGCGAGGGCCTGGGCACGAGGCACATGGAGAGGGGCTGGGGCTTGGCTTGCTATCCAGAGGCGCAAGGGAGAAGGGACCTGGTGTGCGCGGTCTGGAAGGGGAAAGAGGGGTGCGGTCGCGGCATGGAACAGGAAGGGTGGGGGGGGGGGTGCGCCGCTGGGTATTAGGGTTAGGTTAGTTTATTTTTTCATTATAATAAAATAACACTAGTTATAATAATAAAACTAATAATAATAATAATAACAATAATATAAAGAATAATAATAATCCCAATAATAATAACAATAACATAATATTATTATTATTAACAACCCTTTTTTTAAACATAATCTAATTAATTATCAAATTTTGGAAACCGGGTACCCGTGCGCTCATCGCACAACTTAAAAAAATGCGCACGCAAATTGTGCGCCTCAACATAGTCCTCTTGGGCACTCGCACAAGCACTTGGGGTGATCGTGCGGCCACTGCCTATCGTGCGGTGACCGCGCACGGGCTCGAAACCCACTAAAAATATTAAACGACAAAAATTTTAATCCAGGATCTAGACAGGACCTTGGCGCGAGATCCCAGAGCCAAGAATTAAATAAATAAAAATGAAATAAAGGTCGGGGTGTGACAATGATTCTTTAATAATGATATTATTCCAAATAAAACCACTTTTATAATCATAATCATCCATTAATTATGGTATGTTCATATTTGGGTTGGTCTAACTACCGACCTAAAAAATGATATAAAATAATATAATGGATGACTATGAGAAATTAATTAATGATAAAATATTATATAAATATATAAATAAATATTTTTTTCTTTAATGGTAACATTAATATTAAACTCATCAATTAATATACCAACATTCGTTCATTAAAAATCATTTAAACATACTCATCAATGATTTAATATTTAAGGATATTAACAAAAAATCCAATACAATGAAATTATAATATTGTAAATACTTATAAATTATCAATTATAGTACCTTTTATGATCTATTAATTATATAATTTAAGAGAATAATGAAGAACAACACCATTATTACGAAACTAGTTCAAAACGAGCAAGATTACTCACACCTGATATTGGAAAAGGATAATAACTAACTAATATACTTGTAGAAGATAATTATAAATTAAGTTCATAAAATATTATATATATAAAAAAGTTTCTGAAATAGGTTATTAAGATATTTATGGTTATACAAGAATATAGATTTCATTCAACTAAGCGGAGAAACAAGGTAAGAGTTTCTTATCTTAAATTTTCACTATTTGAGACATATTTCTTATTATACACCATTTTTTATTTAAAATGGTGTATAAAATTCCCCTTAAATATATTATATCATGATGTTATCATTTTTCATGATATTAAATGTTTTATTTTAAATCATATCCTTCAAGGGGTTTTGATTATAATGTTTATAATGCCATAAGGGGTTCTTTATCCCATTTTCAAATCCATGAGACATGTCTATTATTCCACACCATCATTTATTTTACATAGTGTATTCCATTCCATATTTTATTCAAGTGTAATAATTGTATTATAACTTCATCATTATCTTTTTATTCTTATGTTACCATTACTGTAAGGTATTTTATATTAACTCAACTCCCTTAGTTGAGTTAAAATGCTTCTTCTTGAACTTCTTTATTTCAAGATTGATTTCTTTCACCCTAAGACTTTATTTCATGGTATTTTATCCTTATATCTAGGTAAAATGACAATTATAATTCAAATATTCCTCCTCAGTGAATTTTCTTTCCTATGAAAATTATATCATTGTTGAGAATAATTAAAATCCTCTTTAATGATGGTTTCCCCTCCTTTCCCATGTTTTCTTTCACGCTAATGTTCTCCTTTATAGTTGGAAACCTAATTATGTGTTATCTCATGTGAAATTTATATTTACATTATCATCTTTTAAAAATTAAGTTTTATTAATCTTTTTATGATGTGGGTTTTTAACCAAGGTATTTCAAAATATTCAAAAGGTTTTCCATCCTTTGAAAATCAAATATTTTATCATCCACTCTATATTTTATCTTTAAATCCTTTATGTATTTTTCAAGTCTCTATTATTGGAGATTTCTTAAAATGTAATTTTTTAATATATCTCAAAAATTTTCTTTCCACATTTTTTGAAAATGAATTTTCAAATGAAACTAGTGAATTTATTGCTTAGAATTTATTTATAAAAATAAGAAAATAAACTTATTTTTAAAACATTTTCACAAGAATAGATTTCCCATAATTTTAAATATTATTTCCCATGATTCATGGTTTTAAAAATTAAATTATTTTTCCAATGTTCTATGTGGTTTATCTAAAAGGTTTTTCATGGAAAAATGGTCTTGTTCATCATTCCTTTCAAAGTAAAATTTGACTATTCTTCTAAAAGCATTCTTCATCCACCTATTAATTATTTAACTACATTTAAAAAAATGATAAATGTTAAATATTTAGAAGTGAAATGATACATTACTTCATTTTTATTTCCTAATCCTCTTTAGTGTATAACTATATTTCTTATTCCAATGCATTTCCTATATGAATACCCTATTTTTGATTACTTTGATTGAAGGGTGTTCACTTAGATTCCATACATTGATTGATTTGGGGAAATTATTGACTTAATCATGTACCCTTTATCTATATGGCATAAATACCATATGATATGTTATATTTATTGAATTATATTTAACTTTAAGGTTATAAATATATCTGGATACCTATTTATTTTCTAATGGTACATCACGCTATGATTATTGATAGAATTGTGAATGATTTCCTTATGTAATTCCATTTCAAAAAGATATTAAACCCATTTTATTTCATTGGTTTCTTTTTGATATGATGATGATTTATTTTATTTAGCACATATATTCATGGATGATGATGGGTGGGGTTATATATCACCCTCCTAATCATTGGTTTAAGTTTATGTCTCATGAGCTCTAAAGGTTACACATGAGGATTTATCCCTTGCCAAAGGGTACATGAGAGGATTTATCCTAAGCTAAAGGGAACATAGTAAGATTTATCCTAAGATAAAGGGTACATGAGAGGATTTATAATAAACTAAAGGGGTACATAGGAGGTTTTATCCCAAGACTAAGGGTATACATGAGGATTATCCCAATCCCAGGAATGTACAGGAATGGTTAGCCGAATACTACTATATGATGAATGTCTTTGTGGGTAGCCTTGATATATAGTTTCTATACTTATATTTATGCCATAATTTTATAATTATTCTATTGAATATGTTATTATCTCATGTATCATGTTTATTGACTCATATTTTTACACTCTTTTTATTTATGTATTATGTTATACCAAGCCTTATGCAATGATTTACGACCTATTTTTTTGGTATAACTTTTATATGCATCATGATTATACCAATATTATCATCTTATGCTATCTTATCATCTTTTATTATTATCATTTATTTTTACCCTTATCGAGCATTTGATCTCACCCTTTATTACGTTTCAATTTCCCTAAGTTATGAAGAAAATTACTATGTAAGATATGCATAGAATAGTATCTTGTGTAGAGGATTTATGGTAGATGTTTAAGGATTTTTATGAATCAATTAGTTTCTTCCATAGTGGAAAAAATTCCCTTTTGATACAAAGAACATGAGTCATACTAGTTAAATATTTGTCATAACTCTCTAAAACTCTAAAATTAAAAAAGGTTCTTAGAATGTAAATGTTACATTATTTGTGAAATATCTTATAATTAAGGATGTGTATTAAAGATAATGTGTGAAGTATATTATTTTTAGCACCAGATCCAAGAGTATGGGTTTAGGGTGCCTCACGATTCCTAGTTAATGCTAATTTTTGATGTTACTGTAATAGACATTGTAATAATGATATCATAGTTGATACATTATAGAAGATACTATAACTAATACTAGGGATTATAGTAGGAAACTATAGTGGAAACAATAATTTTTTTAGAACTATTTGTAAAGGTCTTTGGGTCTTGTAATAAGGATCATGGGACATGTTTTAAAGGCTTTCCAGTCCTGTCTTAAAATCCCAATGGCATGGGATTTCCCTATAAGAAAGGAAGTGTGACATAATCCAACTAGATCTTGTTGAATGTGTGAGTTTTTTTAAATCTCATATATAATGAAACAAACATATTCCACCTAAACACTATATATATAGGATTCACAAACAAAAAAATAATATTCAAGGAAAAAACATGATCAATATATTTAAAGAAACTAGTATCCCTCTCATACCTCGTACATTTTAATGAGATGTATAAGATTCTAAAATAAATAAAAATAACCATTGTTTATAAAAAAATATAGAAAGATACAATATAGGAAGAGAAACAAATTCTTGAATAAATATTAAATAAATAAAATGAAATAGATAAAAATTTCTGGGAGTCGATACTCAAAAGAAGAATAATTTTATGGTAAGTAATCAACAAAGGGTGAATAAATATGAATTTAAATGTATTTAGTTTATTAACTATATAAGTTAATTATAGTTAGTTTGATTGAACAAATTATAAAAATGAAATTATGGATATGGTAGGTACATGTAAGTAAATATTGTAGGAACTAAATAAAAGATACTTTTTAGATGAATATGTTCAACACTAATGATATAAATTGAAGTCTATATATTAGCTAAGAAAACAACATATTATAATAACAATAAATATTTATAACAGGAGTTATGAATGTGAAGACATGAATATAAGTTCCAATATCACGAGAACATTAAAAAGAGATATTCATAGAGGTAAATTATCAAAGAAAATATGGATAGTCATTTTTCTTAGTCTTACTTTTCTTTTTAATTAAATTAGATGGGACAATATGTTGAATATCATCTCTTCCAAAATAAAAATCAATAACAAATTTTCCAATTTTAGTGAATATTCATTATCAAAATATTGCAACAAATTTTTATATATAAAAAAATTAATTATTAGATAAAAAATGAATACATGTTAAAATTTAATCATAAATTCAATTTCAGATGACACATTGATGAATTTATAGTGTAGTTTAGATATATATAGAAAGAGTATCACATATTGGTGTATACTGATAGTGTATTATTATAGTGACCTAGTATTAACATATACAGATATTACAACATTTTAAATGAATATTCTATACATTACAAAAGTACATTCCTAGGGATCATAATAGTTTAGTGTATTTGGAAACATGGAACATAATTTTATAACTTGGTGAATGATATTCAATGTTTCCCAAAAAGATCTTCCTATTTAGTACTCCTCATAGGAATATCCTACCTAAAATTTTCTTCATAACCTGGGGAAGGAAACATAACAAAGTGTGAGATTAGATGATCAAAAAGGGAAAGCATAAGAGATATAAATCAATGAACATATACAAGCATAAGATAATAATATGGGTATGTGATAATTAATCAAAACTTTCAAAGTTCAAACCCAACCTATCATAGATCATAAACACGAGTCATGTCATAAAACTTTATCATTTTAGAAAATATGAGATATAAGGGTAAGAAACCATCAAAAATCAATCATGAACCATAAAATCATGTCATAAAAGTATGGCACCATCATAAATATAGAAAATCATTTCACATTCCAAGGTTAAATACTGATACCATCAATATAGTGGATTAGGACATACCTATTTCCCATATTGGATTAGGAGACACTTGTTTCCCATTGCGGATCATAACAATAAGGCCCAAACCTTAAACAATAAAAAATATTGAGTTAATTCTAGAATTCACATTGAGGATCTTTTCAGGTTTAGAGTTTTAGATAATTATGCTATAACTATTACATAAAAAATCAAAATTTAGAAATTAGACTCTTATACTCACTATCAATTTTTTTCACAAAATAAAACTACTTGAATATAACATGATTTATTTTATTGATAAAAATCTTGTTGAATTATTACTTTCTCTTACCCATCATTATACCATTTTAAAAACATTTCAAAAACTTGTGATGAGCATAAAAATATCATCAAGGGATATAAAATAAGGAAATAAAATATTAGTCCATGAATACATACAAACTAATGAAATAATACTTTTCACTCATAAAACATAAGCTCTTTAACATACCTCATGAAATCATAAGATTTATGAAAAACTCATAGAAATAATAAATCATATGTAACTTGTGGAATTTATAACATACTTATATTGTAGTTTTCATATCTACATAGGGATTAACCTTCATAGTTACATTTTCAATACCCATCAAAGTATATTCACTAAATCTCTTAGGATAAACCTTAACATTTACCTCCGTCATGTTACCCAATGAATTGGAGAGCTATCACGGGCTCACCGCTCTTGGTTTATCATGAAACCAACCATATCCATAAGCAATGCCCAATAATAATAACATAATCATAACGCATGAACATGAATAAATGAAAAATAACATTTCCACATTGGAATCATAGGATATCATTTAAAGATATTGATATAATCAACCCATTATCAAAACCATTTTCAATACCAAAATACCTAAAAAAGTAATATGGTATTTAATTTTATTTTTAAAAACATTACGACTTGTAGAAGAATCCAAATACCAAATAATGGTCACAGCGGCAGAAAGGTCATTGTCACCGTGTACGTTAAACAACATTCCCTTTTTGATGTTTAGTAAAAAAATTCATTGAAAAAGATTCTTTTTAAAAACCTTTGAATGAAATTAAGTTTCAAAGAAGTTTATTATACACCATATAAAAGAAGGTGGTGTATATTATCAAAATATGCCTCAATGAAAGGATATTGAGATGAAGTCCATTACAAAGATCGTATCCTTAGATTAAGGATAAATCAATGACATAATTATGTGTGAAAATAAAAATACACCCAATATAAGTGGATATTCAGTGTAAAAAAATCATAATTTATTCACACATATTCTTTGAAAAAAAAAAACCAATTACATGGATATTTAACTCAATGAATGGATATTGAGTTAAGATTTCCTATATCTTGAGTTTGAATTGTCTCGTTCGTTATTTAATTTCCTAAATAATAAAATTTGGTTAATTTATACTTGATTAATAACCTTTTAAAATATTATTATTCATTTTATATCACTTATTACCATTTTATAACAATTAGTTAATTATTTGAGTTCATATCAGACGTTTTGTCGATGTTTGGTACTTGAGTCAAAAATGAACTTATTTTGATGAAAATTATCCATTTTTTCATAATTACATAATATACAGAATGATATTCATTATTTAAAAATCACATATATCTAGTATATATATATTTATAATAGTCCATAATATTTGGAGATAATAAATGAAATGTTCCGTTCATGGAGATGGTAGGTCGTACGTACTCATGAATGCTACTTTCATTTCTTTATCATATTAAAAGAATGAAAAATAAATTATAAATAAGTATATTATAATTCTATTATAATATATATGATATATATGTTACATAAGTTCTTTAAATCCATCCTTTATATGTTCCATGTATGTCTTGAATGAGTCATATCACTTTGAGGGGGCGGTAGTCCACACTTCCTTAAATGAAATTATCAAATTTACACATTATGGAAAGCATAAAGGTATGTTGTAAATAAAAATTACAGAAGAATAGAGAAAATAATAATATAATATATATCATATATAAATACAATGATATCATAATGTCCACCATGAGAGGTGGTATGAGAAAATTGAACAATCAATGTTTCGTGATGCAGTAGTTCGTTGTACACAGAAACATTATGTTCTATATCCATTAGATGGAGGTATGCGTAAGTTTAGGTAAAAGAATTAGAATAAAAAAATTCTATTATATTTAAGATATAATTTGTTTTATAAAATAATGTAATAAAAAGAGTTTAGGGTGTTAAAGAAGGAAAATAAATGAAAGGATCTTGAGAGAAGATGTTACCTCTAAATCGGGTAACTACTTTTGATTTGAGCTAAAAGGTTTTCTTGAATTAACTTATTCCCAAGGTAAGTGTTCTAGGAGAAAGTGAGGGATTTTGGGAGCTTATTTTATAAGAATTTAGGTGATCTAAGGGGCTTGAGAGGTGTGAGTAAGTGGGTAGAGGTGGTGGCCTTTTATGAGAGGGAGGTGGGGCACTTTAGGATAGTCTTGAAATAAGATTTTAATATAAATTAATTTTCGAATTATAATAGATAAAAAGTGATATATTTATTGGATAATATGTGTATGGGTAGAAATAATCTCAACCAATAGGTTTTAGATAAGTTTAAGTCACAAAATTAACCTTATCTTTTGGATTTGACCCTTAGTTAAATAAATTAACTCTTACCATATCTTCTTGTATTGTTACACTATATGGTTAATATAGTTACTATAAAATTACAAGAGAACATAAATTAGATCATTAATGAAATTTTTAACATTATATAAGTCATTTTTACTAATCTTATATTTTTATGACTGTTATATCATTTAATAAAATAGTATTTGTTTTAAAAACTAATTTATGCCAATTTTGACACTATTTAGTAATTGATTTTTTTAAAGACATAACAACTTAAATAATTTAAAAAAACTAAATTAAATGAAAGATAATATGTCATAATCATCCATAAAATCTTTTAATGGTGTAAAAAGTTTCAAATTACATTTATTTTAATATTTATAATATCATTTATTTCAATCTTTCATTAATAAGCTAATCACTACATCATCATTGTATCATAAATAAATTTATTTATATAATGTATAAAAACTATAAATAAAATACCATGATTTAGGAAATAATTTTATCTTTATAATGACTATTTATATTCATAGATATCAATTCTATAACCTCACCTTAAAATTATTTTAGTAAAAAGATACATGTTTATGTTATACTTCCCTTTACTTTAAATTAATTATTATAACATGTCATTTTCACACCCAAGTGGCCCCCAAATGTAAAAAGTTCAGGCTTATTATTGTTTTGGTCGCCTATTAATCATCAAATAATACTAGGACACATGTTATGGTAGTTTTATATTATTATAATATTATTTTTACCCTTATTTACCTAATTTACCCTTTGACCGTGGTAAATAAAAATAATTACTGAAGTTACTATTCATAATGTCCAAAAATAATTGGGACCTTATGATTCAAAATATGGAATATATTTTTACAAATTCAAAACACATAAGTTTCAATAATTAATTTAAAATTAATTCCCATTGTCAAAACAAAAAAAACGAGTTTTTAAAATGTAATAACCATCAAAATATTAACGTGCATTTATATCTAATTTCAATGTAAAATTAATTACAATGACCAAAATTGTATTAAATGATAAAAAATTAATCCAATTAAACTTTAAAACCAATTAAAAAGATAATATAACTATATAAATAAATAATATGAAAAGGTAGTTTTGAATTAAAGTGAAATATTTTTAACTATTCATTAAAAAAATGAATTTTATCATAAAAATACCAAAATTTAACCAAAGTAAATCTTTATGTCTTGATTCTAAATAAGAAGTTTATTTTGTCAAATAGAACATATAAAAGTGACCAAAACTATATTTAAAAAGGGTTCTCCATCAAAAGGCGGTAAAACTGCATTTTTAGAAAAATACTCCTTTTATCTGTAAAATTGAATTTTTTATTATATGATGCATAGAAAACATGTACGATGAATTTTAAACATTATATTGAATTAATATTTCATTAATATAATCCAAAAAAGATTTATTTTATTATTTTATGAACACAATTATTCTCTTTTAAATAGGTTTTCATATAAACACATCCTTTATATTAAATTGGTTTTTATTTCCATTTCTAATAAATTTGGTAACCAACAGAATCATTATTTAATAATGTGTAAACCATATTTTTATAATTCAGTTGATACTATTAATTACCTCTATTCCAACTTCTAGGTTATAATGGTAACATTTAAATAATAATATTTAGTTGTTCGTTGAAGCTCGATGTAGAGTATCATGTATGCTATTGAACATAGTGTTTATTTCTTAAAAATTGGGATGTTACACCCTCCCCCTTTAATAAATTGAATCCTTGAAATTTGAATTTGGGGTCGGTAACTAAGGTATGACCTTTCAAAGTGCGTTTATTAAAAACCCACATCAGAAAAAGGGTTAATAAAACTTCCACTTTAAAAGATAGAAAGTGAAGTACAACGGTCACCCGATATAACACATACTAGGGTTCCATGTAGGAAAACATGGATATGGAAGAAAAAATAAGTGTCAAGTTTTGATGAAGAGTGATATAAAACATGACCAAGAGAAAGTTAAAAATAAAAAAACGACATACTTGTGATGGGTTAAATGATCTTTTATTTTGTAGTAGGAAAAGTAAACGGAAAAAGTTTTTGTTTGAAGATTCACTTCATAAAGTTGAGGCATTATTTTACTACTTAGAAAAATAACTTAAGGAAATATACTTAATTGAAATGTATAGTTTCATACATTAATCTAATTCTACAAACAACTCATATTTTTCCCAAATTGATGAGTATTTAAGATGACTTGGTCACTCCTGAAGCACTTGAATCAACTTCTAGAGAATCACATAATCAACAAATGATAAACCATATATTTCTCGTTTCTTTAGAAATTAACCAAAACAAAAATGGTTAGTACAGAATTAGATAATCCCCCAAAAATAATAATCCTTAATAACGAGAAGGACTACTTTTAATCTCCAAAATTCAATAGTAATACACAAGTTATACATAGACCATTACACAAACAAATGTCCTTAAAATTCCTAAAAATAATCCAAACAAATATTGAAACCCAAAATTACAATGGATTTGATCACATAGTCTTCCACAATAAATTTTAAAATTTATCTCCAAATAACATAGACTACTCTTAAATTCTCATACTGAAAAGTGATTACCATAATCACATATTCTCCAAAATAGGTTAATCACTTCCATAAATGTCCTGAATCACCATAACTCCACAAATAAAAACATAGATTATTACAAAATAAAATTCAACCATTACTCCTCAAATAAAATCCCATAGTATTCTATTTTCCTTAGGCATATAGGGTTACTAAAATAGTGAACGAATTCCCAAATAACATTTATCACTTAATCACCAAATCATTTTCCTATACTAAGGATATCCATTTGATAAAACATAAGTTCCCAAAATCAACTTATTCTTAATCCATAAAATAATTTAACAAAAAAGAATAAGTCATACTTACCAGGGACTTCACGTAAGCCAGTGGTAGGTGATAAATCCTAGTTTCACTTCGGTTGTGGGTTCGATTCCTATAGTTTTGATTGACGCAATGAGTTGTCACATAGTCTGCATATTGTCCTTTTTCAAAAACTATATAATTTTATAACATTCCCAAAAATTTAGATAAAATCCTCAAAACAACCATAACATATTTTAACCTCAAAGGTTATTTCATAACTCTAATTTTGCATCCCAAAAATTAATAATCCATAATTTCCTCAAAGGAGAATGTATCTAAAAAATACCATTAGTCATCTTACTATTTTAGATCATAAAGCCTAAAAAGGGGTTTCTAATACATTTAATATAAGATCCGCCTTAGAATTATAAACCCATGATGATATATTAAACCTTAAGAAAACATAATAATCTCCAAAGATGTCTAAATCATTCTCTAATACCAACTATAAGTCCCTAGCCTTAAACATTACATAATCCTGAGTTAAGTCAAGAATTCACATTGAGGATCTTTTCAAGTTTATATTTTTATATAATTATTCCATAACTATTACATAAAAACTCAAAATTTACAAATTAGACTCTTCTAATCACTATCAAAATTTTTCACAAAATAAAACTCCTTGAATATATCATGATTTATTTTCTTGATAAAAATCTTCTTGAATTATTAATTTCTCTTACCCATCCTTATACCCTGTGAAAAACATTTCAAAAATTTGGTATGAGCATAAAAATCTCAGTAAGGTATATAGAATAAGGAAATAAAACGTTAGTCCATGAATACATACAAACCAATGAAATCATACTTTTCACTCATAAAACATAATCTCTTTAACAAACCTCATGAAATCATAATATTTCTGATAAATTCATATAAATCATAAATCATATGTAACTTGTGGCATTCATAAAATACTTACATTATAGCTTTCACAACTATATAGGGAGTAACCTTTATGGTTACATTTGGAATACCCATTACAGTATATTCCCTAAATATCTTAGTAGAAACCTTAATGTTTACCTCCATCACATTACCCAATTCATTGGAGATATATCAGGGGCTCACCCGACCTTGGTTTATCACAGAATTACCTATATACATAAGCAATTCCCAAGAACCATGACATAATCAGAACACATGAACATGAAAATAGGAAAAATAACATTTCAAAATTGCAATAATAGGAAATAATTTCAAGACATTGATATAATCAACCTATTATCAAAACCATTTTCAATACCAAAATACCTAAAAAATGAATATTATATTTACTTTTTTTTAAAAACATTACATCTTTTAGGGGAATCCAAATACCAAATAATGGTCACGGCGGCAGAAAGTTTGCTGTCCCAGCGCACGTTAAAAAACATTCATTTTTTTTCATTTAGTAAAAAAATTCATAGAAAAAGATTCTTTTTTAAAAACCATTTAATGAAATTAAGAGTCAAAGGGGTTTATTATACACCGTATAAAATAAGGTGGAGTATATTATAAAAATATGCCTCAATAAAAAGAGATTGAGATGAAGTCCTTTACAAATATTGTATCCTTAGATTAAGAATAAATCAATGAAATAATTATGTGTAAAAATAAAAATACACCCAATATAAGTGGATATTTAGTGTAAAAAAAACATCAGAGGTCATTCACACATATTCTTTGAGAAAAAAAATGACATGGATATTTAACTCAATGAATGAAGATTGAGTTAAGATTTTCCTTACCTTGAGTCCGACTTGTCTCATTCTTTCTTTAATTTCCTAAATAATAAACTTAGGTTAATTTATAATTTCATAAGAATTTTTTTAAATATTATTATTCATTTTATATCACTTATTACCATGTTATAACAATTATATAATTATTTGAGATCATATTAGATGTTTTGTTAATGTTTGGTACTTGAATAAAAAATGAACTTGTTTTGATGAAAATTGTAAATGTTGTCATAAGTCCATCATTTAAAGAATGATATTAATGATTTATGTATCATATATATATATCCAGTATATATCTATTTATAATATTTCATAATATTTGGAGATAAGAAATTAAATGTTCTATTCATAGAGTATATAGGCCGTACATACACATGAACACTACTTTCATTTCATTGTCATATTAAAGGAATGAAAACTAAATTATACATAGGTATATTATAATTATAGTATAATATATATGTTATATATGTTAGAAAAGTTCATTAACTCTATCCTTTATACTTTCCATGTATGGCATGAATGAATCATATCACTTTTAGGGGGCGGTAGTCCACACTTCCTCAAATGAAATTATCATATTTACACATTATGAAATGCATAAAGGTATGTTGTAAATAAAAATTATAGAAGAATAGATACAATATAAATATAATATATATCATACATAAATATATTTCCATCATAATGGACACCATGAGAGGTGGTATGAGAAAATTGAACAATCATCATTTCATGAGGCAGTAGTTCATCGTACACAGAAACAGTATGTTCTATATCCATTAGATGGGGGTGTGTGTAAGTGTAGGTCAAAAAATTTAGCATAAAAACATTCTAGTATATTTATTATACTGATTTTTTATAAAATAATATAATAAAAATATTTTAGGGGGTTATAGAAGGAAAATAAATGAAAAGAGATTGAGAGAAGATGTTTCCTCTAAATAAGGTAACTCCTTTTGATTTGAGCCAAAAGGCTTTCTTGAATTGCCTTATGACCAAGGTAGGGATTCTAAAAGGAATTTAGGGATTTTGGGATATCATTTGAGAAGAATTTGGGTGATCCAAGGGGCTTGAGAGGTGTGAGTAAGTGGGAAATGCACACTTATATATTATAATGCTTATATTGAGCGAGATCAGCCTAGTTCCATGCTGTCATACTTATAGGGATTTGACCCGGATACTGTAATGCTTATATTGAGAGGGCTTAGCCTAGTCCCATGCTATAGTGATTATAGGTCTTTAACTCAGATCCTATAATACTTATAGGTATTTGATCTATATTTTTTGTGATTATGCCATGTTTATGGTTATGGTTGATATGGCTGCGAGTCATGTTCAGAGATATTTCAAAATGAAACTAAAGTAGGTTATTTTACCATTTTTATATGGTTATTATTGTCATAGTTGTGAGACATGATCAAATATATTCTGGCATGAAGCCGAAATAGTTTGTTGTTGTATTTTATTAATTGTTGAATTGATTAATACACCTACCCATCACTTTATTTCATACACTTCTTATCAATTTGGTTTGTTTAAATATAGTGGTGCTAAACTACTGAGTTATAATCACACCCTATTCGGGATTCCATTTGGTACCTGATTAGATTATGTGGATGCATGTTTAGACAAGGAAAATGGACCTTTCTATTGATTATCTTTGCTAGAAAAGTTGTATTTTGGAGATGGGACTATTGTGGGGTTTGATACTGGGTATTATTGAGTCTTTATTTGAGTCAAGCAGTATTTTAATTTTATTTTTTATAGCATTAAATTTAGTTACATTCCAGTACATCATTACATTATTCCTTTATTATCCATTAGATTATTTAGTTTTCTTTTATTATTACTTTCCACTATATTATATTATTTCCATTATTTCCACACTCTGATATTTATTTATTGTTATTGGATATTTTATAATGTGTTGTAAACTATGAATCCAAGGTATAGTCTCCCAACTATACTTATAACAACCCATCTACTAGTCGGAAGCCTCTGGTGTATGGGGAGGTATACTTGAGGTCTCATAACCAACCCTTTATGGCCATATGAGAGAGTGATAGATTGAGGGATGTTACAAAGTAGTATCAGAGCACACCATATTTATTTTATGTTTCTTACTTTTTGGAAAAGGTAGAAAGGATATTAGGATGTTTTAGGACTTGACAATGAGCTTGTACATGGGATTAACTAACCCATGTACGGTGGGCAATCCGAGTTCCCAGGGATGAGATTATTGTTTATACTATTTTCTTGTTATAGTTGATGTTATTTCACCTTGGGTGATTTACATTTTGTGTGATGTTATTATTTTATGATGTTATTGGTTCTTGAGATTTATACTCATGGACCGATATGGTGTGAGATGAGTATTTATGCATCATAATAGACACATAGGGAAATATGGACATGCATTGTTCATGATAGGGACATATTTATTTGCATGTGATATACAATTTCCTATTGAACTGTGATATGAGATATCTGTTTTATCTAATAAATGAAATGAATTAACATTTCATGAAAAAAACTTGTAATCCATGTTTATAGAGACCAAAAGTCAATGGTTCACTGTCTAGTCACCTGTTCAGGTTAGCCTTGTCATTTCCCAGTGCTCTAAGGTGTGTGTTTGTCTTGTATAGGAAATTCCTCCTAGTCATCTTTAACTTGAGTGTTGGGAGAGTGGTAATTATCATGCTCCTAACATAGCTATACCAAATATTCCTATAGTTCCTGATGATCAGATGTATTTTCAGCTTAATGATAGCTTCCTGAGGGTCATGTGATCCATGTAAATGGAGAAATTTCATACCATGCCTTTGATGTTTGAGATGAAAAATGAGTTTTAGCTATATAATCGACCTATGTTCACTGGGGAAGGAGGACCCCAGGTGGTCAAGTTCTGGATCGAGTCTGTCCAGATGATCTTTAAGCATCTTGAGACACCCGCAGATAAGAGGGTAAAACTTGATTCATATATGCTTCATAGACATGCAAAGCATTGGTGGGATATTCTGGAAGAAGCTGGGCAGCAGGATGAGCTATCTTGGAAGGAATTCAAGTTGAAGTTTCCAATCCAAATCTATCTCAAGACATTGAGGGATGAAAAAGATCGCGAGTTCATGCATTTGACATGGGAAGGCATGTCTGTGCCGGAATATATTGAATGCTTCACTAACCCAAAACATTTTTCTCTATCTTTGGCAGCTGATGAGATCTCTAGGGTGAGATGTTTTTAAGATGGTATTCATTATAAGATTAGGTTATAGGTGACCATTTTTTGTTTGAGAAGTTTTTTGGACATGATGAACCAGAAACTTTTCATGGAAGGGAATATGAGAGAGACCCCAAGTAGCATCCAGCTTGTTTCAATATGAAAAACTAGGATCTATTCTCCAGGTATCAAGAAGTATCACTATGAAATTTTCTCTAAGTTAGTAGTGGGTATAATAGTCAGGGTAATGGGAAACCATCTCAGGACCGTGTTCCATTGCAGTGCTATTAGTGTAGCAAGTTTATCCACAAGCGCCAGTAGTGTCCTTAACATGTAGTTTTGTATCATATATATGGAAGAATGAGTCATCTTTAGAGGTTTTCTGAGAAATTTCCATAGAAGACTAGTGACAGGGGATCAGGACATGCACCTGAGTTAGGAAGGGGATCAACTACCCCTCAACAAGCCGGTAGCTGGAGTTCCACTGGCCGTTCAGGATGAGGCCGGGGACATGGTACCCTAGTGTAAGAGAAGTAGTACTAGGCATGGGAAATAGTTTAGGGTAGTCATATTGGAGCCTAGGTTGGAGGGACAAGCCATTTAAAAATTATGTAGACTACTTTGACTATTGTGGATGCAGGACCATCTACTGTCAGATGTAAGATTCTTGTATCATCTACCTCATCTTGTGTTTTGTTTAATACAAGAGAATCATATTATTTTATATATTCTCTTTTTGAAAATGGTTTGGGATTAGATGTGGAAATATTAGATATTTTTTTGACTATCATCACACCATCTGGAGTGCGGTCAAAGAATATCAAACATTGTAAGGCATGTTCTCTAGAGATTGGTGGTTACCATTTCTTTTGGGAACTATTCATGTTGGAAATGAAAGGCTTTAAATTTATTCTTGGAATGAATTGGTTAGTTTTATACTAGACTCATATCAACTATTACTAGAGGAGAGTCACCTTTCTATCTCTAGAAGGAGGTATTTATTTTCACCAGGGTGAGAGGGATATTCATGCTGGTCATGTAAGACGAATTAAGTGTAGATTGGATTTACTCATGACTTAGATAACTGGTATTTCTATAGATAATGGTTGAATGTAGTAGTATTCTTTTGCTACAGTGGTAGACCATTTTCAGGATGTTTTCCCTAATGAGTTCTACAGCTTACCGGCTGAGCAAGAGATCAAGTTCACAATCGAGTTGGTGCTGAGAGTAGATCTAATTTCTATCCCAACTTATAGAATGGAACTTGAAAAGCTTCAAGAGTTGAAATTTCAGTTGCAATATTTAGAATATAAAGGCTTTATAAAACCTATTAAATCTTATTAAGGTTCTCAAATTATCTTCTCTAGGAATACTGATTGGTATTTACACTTATTTGTAGATTATTGGAGGTTAAACCAGATTATGGTCAATAACTGATATCCCCTATCATATATTGATGATATTTTCGAGCAGTTAAGAGGTAATAAGATCTTATACAAGATTGATTTGAGATTTTTTCACCACAAGTTAAGGTTGAGACCAACAGACATTCCCTAGAATTATTTTATAAGCATTCATGTTTTTTATGAGTTCATAGTGATGTTTTTTGGTTTGAACAACACAACAGTAGTATTTATAGAATTGATTCATCAAATATTTCATCCTTTACTAGATCAGTTTGTGGTATTTTTTGTTGAATATATCTTAGTGTACTATTAGTCAGTAGATGATCATGCCCAAAATATTGACATTGTATTGAGTACATTGAGAGAGAATCGAAATATGACAAGATAACCAAATGAATTTTTTTTGGATTAATAAAGTTCACTTCTCAGGCCATGTCTTCTCAGAAGTAGGAGTGTTAGTGGACCTAGATAAATTTGAAGCCATGGTATCTTGGGAACATCCCAATAATGAATTCAATATTCAAAACTTTTTTGGTTTAGCAGGTTATTATCAGTGTTTTATTCAGGATTTCTCCCATTTGGAAGTACCGATGTATGGGTTGACCAAGAAAGGGGTAAAGTTTATTTGGTTTGATGTTTTTGAGAGAGATTTTCAGGAGATAAAAGGTAAGATAACCTCATCACCTATCCTCACTTTTCCTATCATGAGTAAAGAATATACTATGTACTGTGACACATCTGGAGTTAGATTCAGAGTAGTTCTGATGTAGGAGGATCAAGTGGTTTCTTACGGCTCCATGCAGCTATGACTGCATGAGAGTAATTACCCTATTCATGATCTAGAGTTAGAAGTAGTGGTACATTCCCTGAGATTTTGGATACACTATCTCATGGGTTGGAGGTTTTTGGTATACATGAACCATAAGATCCTCAGGTATATATTTTCTCAGCAAGACCTGAACCTTGAACAAAGGGTGTGGGTTGAGTATCTGAAATATTTAAAATTTGAGTTAGATTATACACCAGGAAAGGGAAACGTCATTGCTGATGAATTGATCATAAAGAAACAAGTAAAGGTAATAAAAGTGTCTTTTGATGAGTGGTGAATAATGGCTCTCTTTATAGACATGCATCTAGATGTTCAGGAGTCTCAGGGATGAGTAGCTCTAACTTCACTATCTATTATACCCATACTCTTGGACCAGATCAAGACCGAAAAATTATTTAATTTGGAGGGATTGTTTTGGAGAGAAAAATTATATGGTGGGGATACACCATTAGGATGTCCTCTTATAAGAGACAATTCACTTCTTTTCTATGGATGAGTATGGGTTTCTATGGGATTATGCGAGGCGCTGATGAGGGAGTTTCATGATTATAGATGGATGGTGCATCCTATTTTGACCAAGATGTATTGTGATCTCCATAGATAGTAATAGTGGTTAGTAATGAAGAAGGAATTGGTAGGATTTGTGGCTAGATCCATTACTCGTAGCAGGTTAAAGATGAGCATCATAGGCCTGCTGGGATTTTCCAGAATTTTCCCATTCCTAAGTGGAAATAAGATGATGTTATTATGGATTTTTTGATAGGATTAACCAATAAAACCCATAAGAATAATGCTGTATGGGTGATTATGGGTCGACTGAAGAAGGTTACCAACTTCTTACCTATCAGGGATACTTTCACATTTGATGATCTGGGTAGTCTTTACATGTGTGAGGTAGTCATTCACATGGTGTTCTAAGGAGAACCATTTCTGATATAGATCCACATTTCACATTTCATTTCCTATAGGGTCTTCAAAATTCTCTCGAATCATAGGTTCTTTTGATTACAAACTATCATCCTCAGACTGATGGTCAATCTAAAATGACTATTCAGTTTCTAGAAGATATGTTACAGGATTATATTTTGGATATTGGTGGTTCATGGGAGCAACATATGAAACTCATAGAGTTTATATAGAATAATTGATTCCAGGCATCTATCCAAATGGAACCCTTCATGTATTTTTATGGAAGGACATTCCGTTCACCTCTTTGAAGGATGGAAGTAGGTGAGTTAGCAATTTTTGGGCCTAGTCACATGCAATAGACATCTGAGAAAGTTCAATTGACAAGACATTGGTTGGTGACCACATAGAGCAATAAGAAATCATATTCTAACAATCCAATAAGAACTTCGGAATTAAAGGTTATTCATCATGTTTTCCTTCGAGTGTCACCTTGATTGAGGAAACACTATATTGAGAAGCATGGAAAACTTGCGCCCAGGTTTTTTTAGGCCATTTGAGATAGTTGAAAGGGTCAGTCCAATGGCATACTATTTAGACCTTACACCATGATACAGTTCCATGCATGATGTACTTCATGCATTTCAGCTTCATATATTTCATCCAGACCATTCCCATGTGATAGAAATGGTGTACATAAAGCTTTGTGCTGGTGTGTCCTTTGAGGAACATTTGATACGGGTTATAGATCATAGTGAAAGATATCTTTGGGGTAGGACTACACCATTGGTTAGATTGCTATAGAAGAATAGGAAAGTTTAAGAGGAGACTTGGTAGAGAGAGTCTGATATGAAAACACAGTGTCTAGTCATGTTCTCCTAAACCCCATAGTGATGCTTGGAGTAGCTCAGGGATGAGATACTATATAGTGGAGAGGTTTTAATATCTAGTCTTTTTCTAGGGGGAACATCTCTTTTAGTTTTTCATTAAACTTATTTCATTTGAGTTTTTCCTCATCTTTAAACATTTGTGGTTATTTTTTCATCATAGATGTCTATCGTTTGAATAAACATAATCTTGGGTTTCAAGGAAACTTTAGAAAACCGTAGAGGATCTACGTGGAGAGACTTTGTTGGGGAAAATGACTTAATGTTCAGGGATGTATGTTTGTTTAAATTAATAGAGTCTAGATATAAATGGGCCAAGTGTTAACATGGGTTATTGGTATGTTGAGAATACTTAAAGGGGGTCCAGGTTGTTTAATAGGAAAATATGCTTAAAAAAGATCTACATAACATTTACACATCATTTAATGTTTGGGTGAATTTTAATATTTTCAGCTGAGGTGATGGGTTTTTTGGCATATAACATTAAAAATAATTACATGACATGTAACTATATTACACTCTATGTAATTCCCCAAATTTCTATTTTAAGGTATGTCATGGGGATGTTTTTTCCATTCATCTCACTATAGTCTTATCCTATCGACCCTTGAGTATACTCCAGGTGATTTTTGAGTGCCAACCTACCTTCTATATGTTCCAAGAATGTGATCAATCCCTGGTAAGTGGTTTTGGTTAGGTTTTTCCCTTATATCCCTTAATTCTACAACAATTTCATTTTAATCCCATGATTATGTGCATTTTTGTTTTTGATCTTGATTAGTTTTGATCTAGGATCCTCTTGGAAATCATTCAAACCTTCTTAATTGTGGGCATTTTCCATTGAAAGCATTTCATTCTTCACCAGTTAAAGGTATGATGTCTAAATCTTAACACTATTGTTTGATAATTTCCTTGTATATGAAATATTGTGATTAGGCTAATGTAACATGCATATGAATTAATTAAATAATGAATTAGATTATTCATTGGAGTTTTTTGGCTTCAATTTTTTATAAACCTGGCTTATGGCTACCCATTGGGTGAGAAAAACTTTAATTTAATTTAATTGGATAATGGATTAAAGTGTATTTATCATGACATAAGACCTTAGGTGGTTTCTTGATATAAAATCCGTAAGTTATAACTTACTTCTTATTTATGTGATTGTGGATAAATTATGATAAAAATGAAATAGGTAATTGAAAGAAAAATGACAATTCACATAAATAACCATTGGGCGTTATGATGTGATATTTTGATATCCATATTGTTAGTAAATGTCATGTGATCCTTTATGAAATTCTTATATATTATACATGGCCTTGAAACATGCACACTTATATGTTGTAATGATTATATTGAGTGGGCTCGGCCGAGTCCCATGCTGTGATGCTTATAGGGATTTGATCCAGATGTTTTAATGCTTATATTGAGTAGGCTCCACCCAGTCCCATGTTGTAATGCCTATAGATCCTTGAACTAGATGCTATAATTGTTATATTTATTTAACCCAGATTGTTGTGAGTATTCCATGTTTATGGTTATGTTTGAGATTTTTGTGAGGCATGCTCAGAGATATTGCGGCATGATACCAAAGTAAGTTATTTTATAATGGTTATATGGTTATGGTTGGTATGATTGTGAGACATGATCATAGATATTTAAGATTTAATCCAAAGAAGGTTGTTATTGTATTTTATTAATTGTTGAATTAATTAATACACCTTTCCATCACTTTATTGCATACACTTCTAATCTGACTGGTATGTTTAGACATAGTGGTGTCAACCTATTGAGTTATACTCAGACCCTATTTGGGCCTCCGTTTGGTACTTGATCAGATTACATGGATGCTAGTTTGGACAAGGGAAAAGGAACCTGATTTTGATTTTCTTTTCTTAAAGGGTTAGAGTTTGGAGATGGGACCAAAATGGGGTTCAAGACTGGGGACTGTTGAGTCTTTATTTTAGTATGCTAGTCTTTTACTTATATTATTTGTAGCATGACATTTAATTACATTCCAGGATTTCATTACATCATTCCTTTAGTGTTAATTAGATTGTTCAGTTAGATTTTATTGTTGGTTTCCACTATATTATATTGTTTCCATTATTTTTGCACTATTATATTTATTTATTTTCATTATATATTTTCCACTGTGTTGTAAACTCTGAATCCAGGGGGTATAGTCTCCCCACTATACTTATCACACCCCTGCTGCTAGTCGAAAACCTCTGGTGTACGAGGACACATGCTTAAGGTCTTGTAACCAACCATTTCTAGCCACATGATAGAGTTCCGAATTGGGGGACGTTATAATAAAATATAAATTGGTGGTGAATATGACACGAGTCTCATGAAGGTAAAAAGTGAAACAAAAATCCATTACGACTTGAGTAACTTTTGAATCATGATACACATGAAATAAGAACATCAATTGAAACTTTTAATATCCTGAAATAAAGTAAATTAATGATATAACATGTCATATAGAATTATATACACCACACAAAATAAATTATTGGTGAATATGACCGACATAAGTCTCGTAGAAATAAAAGGGAGACTAGAAATCCTCATATCTTAAGTCTTGAATTTCTTCTTACACATTCAAAACTACAACATAATAAATACAAGTTTATTATACATATATTATAAAACCATATTCATATATATTATACCATATATGATTTTATTTTGACTTTATATTATTTGTTTATTAATAATTCCATGTTAAAGTTACACTTTGGGTAATAACCACATTTTTTCATATATGTTTTGACTTGTTATTTTGGTATTATTACTTTGATAATGATATCATAATTACCATAATTTAAACCATGATATAAATATCATATATATTCAGTATATATCTATTTATAATAATCTATAAAATATGGAAATTAAATCCACCATTCATGAATATGGTAGGCCGTACATAACATGAACACAATTTTCATTTTCTTGTCATATTGAATGAAAGAATAATAAATGATATATATATATATATATTACCATTATAGTAGAATTATTATTTCATATATATCACATATTTCTATTAAATCATTCCTTAATACATTCCATGTAATGTGTGAACTAATCACATTGTTTTATGAGGCGGTAGACTGCCCGTACACATGAACGACATTATCGTATTCTCACAAAATTGAAATCATGAAGGCATATGTTATATAATAATTAAATAAGAATAAATAAATTATTAATATCATATATATTATATATAAACTATAAATCCATCATTATTACCAACCATGAAAGGTGGTAATGGAAGAATGAACGACATTGATTTGCGAGGTGGTAGTCCGCCGTACACACAAACAATGAATGTGTATCCCATTTGATAGAAGTGCGTAATGTTATAAGGTGTAACCTTAACATGACAACATATAAGTATATTTAAGTTAATGAGGTCAATATATAAGCATGATATAAATATAAATTAAGGTTTTTGAGGAAGGAACAAAACAAAAATGTTTATTGTTGAACGTTACCTCTTCTTTAAGTATCTTTTTTTGGTTTGCACCAAAGGAATTACTTGGTTATATTTCTTCCCAAAGGGAGTATTTTCGGATTAGGGGAGGGAAGTTGAAAGTTTATTTGGGTAAGTTTTGTATGATCCAAATGGATTTATAGGTGTGAATAAGTGAGGGGGTGGGGGGGGGGGGTGATTTCCCTTTTATAGTGGAGGAGGAGTGATATTCTTGTAAATACCAAAAGAAAAACACTATTTGGAGGTATACCTTACATCACGTGCCTCCAATAATAAAACATTTTCGATAAAATATAGGATATGGTGTAAATTGTTCCATATAATGGGGTTTTTATAAGTTTCTAGGTCATCGTTTTCTTTAATTTTAAAGTTTAGTCTCTTAGTAAACTCATTTTTTTCATAATCGTTGCGATTAATTTTAACTGTTTTCACTAATCGTTTTGGTAAAAAATTAAGTTGGAATTATTATAAATTAGAAATTATTCTGAATAAAAATATGTAATAAATCATTCTTAATTAAAATAATATAATTGTAATAAATTAATTTAAAATTAATCTCGCAGATGGGACGAGACAATGAGTTTTTAAAGAGAAAATGTTGAAAAGTTTGAATTTTTTTATATCCAATTTCAATGTGAAATTGATTAAAATTACCTAAATTAGATTAAAATATGTATAAATTTACATATTATACTTTTTAACCAGTTTAAAATATAATTTAACTATATAAATAAATTATATGAAAGGATAGTTTTCAATTAAAATTTAGTATTTTTTATTATTAATCCAAAAACAAAACTTCTCAAAAAAATAACAAAAAATTACCATAATATAATTTTGATATTATGATTTAAAAAATTAAGTGTATTTTATCAAATTAATTTTCTAAAATAGTTAAAAATAAATTTTTAAATGATCCCCAATAAAAAGGAGGAAAACCGCTTTTTATTAAAATATAGTTTTTAAGCATAATGTTGGATTTATTCTAATCTCTTGTTTTGGAAACTTTTAGGATGAATGTTAAATGGAACATTGAATATATAATATATTAATTTAATTAAAATAAATCCCCAAAAATGGTTTAATTAATTTTTTAAAATAGTTTTTTAACAAATGATTTCCAATATTTTAAAAGGGTTTTATTTTCATTTCTAGTTAATTGGTCACCAAAGGATTCATGTGTAAACCATATTTTTATAATTTAATTAATCCTATTAATAATATATATTCAAATGGATTGATTAAAACTATCATATTAGATAACAATATTTTAATAATATGTCATGTTTCATTTAAACTTAGTGTTGTGTATAACTCAAGATAAACTTAGTGTTGCGTACAACTTAGGCTAATCCAGTGTTGTGTGTAGTGAAAGATTAACTTTGTGTTGCATATAGTGAAATATTAACTTGGTGTTTTTTATAGCATAATCTTAATTTGGAATTGTGTGTAGTGGAGGCTTAACTTGGTGTTGTGTGTAACATAAGCCAAAATTAGTGATTTCATGCAACACAAGCTATATTTAGTGTTGCGTAAAATGAAAAATACCAAAAATATTAAATTAATTAGAAAAAAATTTCACAAAATCTTGGGGTGTTACATTATACCCCCTTTAAAATTAAGTTCACCCTAAAAAGTCATCCGAGTCATCAAAGGTTTAATACTTGAAAGTTCCTTTCATAGAAACCCACATCGTAAAAATGAATACTAAATCATCATTTAAAAGGGAAGGTTGAAAAAATAATGATTACCCAAAATAACTCATAACTAGATTTTCACATAGGAGAACATAGGTGGGAAGTGAAAACATGGACATGGAAGAGAAAACCAACACCCAAATACTGATGTAGAGTGATAGAAAACATGGTCACGAGAAAGTTAATGATCACAAATATATTAGCTAAAGAGGCATGAAAAAGTTCATTGATATCATAAAAATGACAATAACATGATTTTTTTTATTTCAAGACCCTTTTACTAAATTTGATGAATTTTCACAAGGATATATACTTACTTGACTTTATTCCATTTCATATACAGAATCCCACCCTTTGGTTATGCCATTACCAATTTCCACTTCATCTCTTACTCCAAAAATAAAGGGGAATTTTTTATGCCGGAAGCACTAACAGATCATAAGATCAATGAATAAATCCATAATTCATTTCATCTATCTTTATTTATCATCAAATCAAAATAGTTAGAACAAGTTATCTAACATACATAACTCTTCATATGGTGAATTAATATGTTAATCTACAAAACCTCATCCAAATTTCAACTCAAACCATTCCATAAATGGTTAACCTTATAACCCTTCCAAAATATAATTCACCCATTATTCCTTAAATAAGATCTTATATTACACCAAAAAAATTTTCATTGGAAACTTGGGTCCATCCTTGTACTGATAGAATATCAAATATGATTTTATTATTCCAAAATCTATGTAAAGGGAGGTAATCACATGAAATTTCACTAAAGGATGAACAATAATATTTTCATAGGGCTTATTCATACAAAATAAAACATGAAATTCACAACTAAGTAGGATAGGGTAAGTGTACCCAAATTATAATGATTCAATTCATCCATCATTATTTTTTAAGATTCCCCTTTGTCCTTTTTTCCTTAGAGGTTATTATGTCTTATCATCCATATTGGACCTTAGATTGAGGCATTGATTCTCATAATTCCCAGACTCATTGCACTTGAAACATTGTAGTGTGGGTGGTACATTAGTTGGAATTATCTTATACTACATTACCTTAACCATACCATTAATCATATTTCGACATTAATAGATTTTATGACTTTACTTTCCACATTTAAAACACCTCCCAGTTCCATTCAAGAAATTCCCTTGATGCTTCTTCCCACATTTCTGGCACACAAATGTCTATAATTTCTTTCCACCATTTGATTTTTCCTGAGACTCAATCTTAATTTTCTTAAAAAAATCAAAGGAATAACAAGAATATCCAATTTCCATTTCTAACCTTAGTACAGATCGAACAAATTCTTCATAGCTACAATAGTCTCTTATAGCCAAGGCCTTTCAAAGGTTTGGTTTCAGTCCACCAAATAATTGAACAATTTTTCATTTAGGACTGATGATTAAACTAGAAACATACCTTACAAGTCTTGTAAAATTAGCTTAATAGGTACCAATATATTCATCATACTTTTTATTAAGATAAATTAATTCCTTATCTATTATTTTTTATAGAATAATAGGGAAGTACTTATTGAAAAATACCACTTTAAATCTTCCCATTCTATAGATTCAATTTCTTCTTATTCCCTTGTGTTTTTAATAATATTCCACCACTAATCCAACTCAACTTCCAAAATATAAGCAACCAAAATGACTCTTTCATGACCCAATCACCGAAGAATGGAAAATATACTTTTATTGGTACTTATCCATTGCTCAGAAACCAGTGGATCAGTGGAAGCACTAAAAGAAGGTGGGAATTTCCTCATGAATTACTCAAAAGAACATTCTGTTTATCCTATTTTATTCATATTCATCATCAATTTTAATCCTTAATGATGGTTTATAAAGATTTTTGTGAATTTACAATGCATATCCCTGAGGAGTGTCAAACTAGGTGTGAAGAAAGGCCCGTTTTCGTGCACCGATTCCTGATTGATTCTAGCTCAATATAGTGTTTTCAAGGTTGTTACCCCTTGGTACATCTATTCCAGATCCACATCCACTTCTAGTATACATAGATATATTTTTAGTAAACCAATTGTTATATCCTTTACCAAATTCCAGGACATTTTCCTATACTTTGATACATCCATATACTTATCCTTAGAGACATCTCTAGAGAAATACTTAGAAATATCCCTAGGGATCTCACTAATTTTTTCTCATCCTATTCTCAAAAGGTTAAATAAACCTTTAATTTGATACTAACTATAGCGACCCATGCTTAACATAAATGGATATTACATCATTTTAGATGAATATTCATAACATTAAAAAAGTAAATTCCCAAGGACCATAATAGTTTAGTGTCTTTAGAAAAATGGAACACAATATTCTAACTTGGTGAAATATATTCAAAGTTTCCCACAAATATCTTCCCATTTAGTACTCCTCATAGGCATATCCTACCTAAAACTTTCTTCATAACCTGGGGAATAAAACATAAGAAAGAGTGAGATCAGATGATCAATAAGGGTAAACATAAGAGATATAAATATACAAACATATTAAACCATAATATAAGTATAAGGGTGTGTGATAATGAATAAAAAACTTTTAAGTTTATACCCAACCTTTCATAGATCATAAACACGAGTCAGGGCATAAAACATTATCATTTTAGAAAACATGATCCAAAGGTAGGAAAACCATAAAAAATCAATCATGAACCATAAGATCATGTCATAAAAGTGTGGTACCATAATTAATATAGAGAAAAATTTCATGTGTAAAGGTTAACTACTGAGACCATCAACATAGTCGATCATGACACACCTGTTTCTAATATTAGATCAGGGCACACCAATTTCCCATTATGGATTAGGATTCACCCATTTCCCATTATGGATCAAGACATAACTATTTCCCATTGTGGATCAGGATGCCCCTATTTTCCATTATGGATCATGATTAACCCATTTCCCATTATGGATCAAGACCATCGACTTGTTTCCCATTTTTATCTCATGAGATATAATTCTTTATCCAATGCTTTGGAGGGTGATATAAGTACCACCCATCACATAATAAAAACCATATTCATGTGTTATATAAGATCATAAAAATTAATCATATAATAACCCATGAAATGAAATGGGTATAATAAACATTTCATCATATCATAACCTGTTGAAAAGAGATAGGTTTCATAATCATTTCATCATAGAATAACCTGTGAAAAGAAGCCGAGTTGATAAGTGTTTTATCATGGTATAACCCATGAAATAGAAACAAGTTTCATAAAAAACTTGTCATATTAAACATAAAACATTAAAAGAAATAATATGAATGTTTTCCTTGTATCATATCTCTAGTAAAGCATAAACAATATAAAAGGATGTCATCTTAGATGGAGAAGGATTTTTAAAGATCACTTGAAGCATTTCTCAAACAAAAAAACTTTTTTTTAAAATATTTTTTTAAGACATAAATTTTTTTTAAAATTATTTTCTTTGAAAAAAGATTCGAAAACATATGAGGTATAATTTAAAAATCATTTGAAACATTTCTTAAGGAAAACATACTTTCCTATTTTAAAATTTATTTTTAAGACATAAAACATTTTGAAAACCTTTTTCTTTGAAAATAACCTTGAAAAATTATAAAAGAAGTTTTGAAAACCATTTTAAACAATTTTTAAAACATAAATAATTTTTAAAATACTTTCACTTGAAAATCAACATAAAATACTCTTTTTAAAAAAATTGAAAATATTTTTATAAAACATGGTTTTTGAATACAAAATATTTTTGACTGAAGAGAGAAATAAGGTTGGATTTTATTAAAAAAACACTTTCTTAATTATCTTAAGTACCAAAGAGTGGAAAAAATGGTACCATTACTTAAATATATCATGAATAAATATAGGAGAATAAAATTAATGATAATTATTGACATATGGGTCATAATATTTCATCAATGTAAGCATAATAATAAACAATCCCGATAAATGATGAGATTATAACAATGAACACTTAACACTTTGGTAACTTTGAATCATAATCACCTTGAAAAAATAACATTACATAAAGCTTAAAATATCATGAAAATAAGAATATTCAAGATATAACATGTCAAATGGAAAGTATATACACCTTGTAAAAGAATATAAGTTCATAACACAACATGCGTCTCAAAGAAGGCAAATTGAGACAAAATTTCCTTACAGATTTGGTAAATTTTGATCTGAAAACCCCATGAAAGAGAGATAAAAAAATCGATATAAAAATACCAATAATTTTATGTATAATAATTATAAAATAAATTTATGGGTAGTATATATACCACATAAAATAAATTGACGGTGAATATGACATGTGTCTCGCAGAAGTAAAAAGTGAGATGAAAATACCTTATTACTTGACTAAATTTTGAATCATGAACCACACGAAAGAAGGAAATAAATTGAAACTTTTAATATAATTAAATAAATTAAATAAATTAAATTCATGATATAAAATTTCATATGGAATTATATACACAACACAAAATAAATGAGTTTTGAATATCTCATAAGTCTCTTAGAAATAAAAGCAAGACTAGAAACCCCCTTACCTTAAGTTTTGACTTTATTCATAAACATTAAAACATCATATATAATAAATATAATTTGATTATAAATATACCATAGAACCATATTCATATATATCATACCATATATGATTTTATTATGACTTTATATTAACCATTTATTAATAATTCTATTTTAAAGTTACGCTTTAGGTAATAACCACTTTGTTTTTCATATATGTTTTGACTTGTTATTTTTGGTCCTATTAATTTTATCATGATTTTCACACTAATAGAATTTAAAACATGATATAAATATAATATATATTCATTATATATCAATTTATAATAATCTATAAGATATTTAAATGTAATTTTCAATGAAATGCACCGTTCATGATGAAATGCAATTTTTAATGTAATTTTCTTCCTTGCGTGTGTGCCGTTTTCACAGTTGTACCTAATTTTTTAAATGAAATGCACCGTTCATGATGACGGTAGGCGGTACGTACGCATGAACATTTACCCCTTTTTCTTTTTATATTTGAAAGGAAAAAAGTAAATTATATATATATATATATTATAATTATAGTAGAATTATTATTTCATATATATCAAATATTTATATTAAACCCATAATTAATACATTCTATGTAAAACATGAATGAATCACATCACGTCGCGAGGCAATAGTCCTCTGTACACACGAATGACATTATCATATTCTCATAAAATGGAAAGCATAAAGTTATGTGTTATATAATAATTACATAAGAATAAATACATCATAAATATAATATATATCATATATAAACTATAAATCCAACATTATTACCAACCTTTAAAGTTGGTAATATAATAACGAACAATATCAGTTCGTGAGGCGGTAGTCCTCCGTACACATGAATGATGATTTCATATCCCATTTGATAGAAGTGTGTGAAGTTTTAGGTCATAAACTTAAAATAACAACATATAAATATATTTAAGATAATTATGTTATTATATAATCATGTTATAAAAATAAATTAAGGGGTTTTAGGATGTAATAAAACAAAAATATTTGTTGATGAACGTTACCTCTTCTTCAGGTATCTTCTTTTGGTTTGCACCAAATGACTTCCGAGGTTGGATTTCTTCTAAAATATGGGATTCTAGGATGAGGGGATGTAAGTTGGGAGTTTTTTGGGTATATTTTTTAAGATAAAAATGGATTTATAGATGTGAATAAGTGGGGGGGGGGGTGGGGGTGAGTTCCATTTTATAGTGGAGGCATAGTGACATTCTTGTAAATACCAAAAGGTAAACACTATTGGGAGATCTAAATTACATATTTTACCAAAAATAATGAACCATTTTATATAAAATAGAATATATAATCTAAATATAGACATACAATGGGGTTTTTATATGTTTATAGGTCATTTTCCCCTTGAGTTTAAAGTTTAGTCCCTTAGTAAACTCGTTTTTCTCTTAATCGTTGTGATTAATTTTAACTGTTTTCACTAATCATTTTGGTAAAAAAATAATTTGGAATTATTAAACATTATAAATTATTTTGATTCAAAAGATGAAATCAATTATTCTAAATTACAATAACATAAGTGTAAAAAATTAATTTTAAATTAATTCCACAGACTAGACGTGACAACATGTCTTTAAAGTGAAAATATTCAAAAGTTTGAAATGTTTTTATATCCAACTTCAATGTGAAATTGATTAAAATGACATAAATTGGATTAATATATTTATAAATTAACTAATTATACTTTCAAACTAGTATAAAATATAATTTAACTATATAAATTAATTAGATGAAAAAAAAAATTTTCAATTAAAATTCTGTATTTTTTTACTATTCATCAAAAAATGGAACTTTTCAAAAAAATACCAAAATATAACCCTAAGATAATTTTTATATTCCAATTAAAAAATATGAAGTTTATTTTATCAAATTAATTTTCTAAAAGTGTCAAAAATCAATTTTAAAGCGAGTCCTCTATAAAAAGGTGACAAAACCGTTTTTTAGAAAAATAGAGTTTTTTAAGTATAATGTTAGATTTATTACTATATATTATGTAGGAAACTCATAGGATGAATGTTAAATGACCAATTTAATATATAAGATATCCATTTTATTAATACCATTCATCAAAATTGGTTTAATTTACTTATGAAAATATTTTTCGAGCAAATGATTTTCTATATTTTAAAAAAGTTTTTTTTCTTCATTTCTTATTAATCGGTAACCAAAGGATTCATGTGTAAACAATATTTTCATAATGTAATTAATACTATTAATAACTTCAATTCCAATGACTAGGTGAAAGTTATCATATTAGATAATAATATTTTAATAATATATCATGGTTCATTTAAACTCCATGTTGCATATAAATCAAGATAAACTTAGTGTTGCGTGCAACTTAAGCTAAGCTAGTATTGCGTGTAGTGAAAGATTAACCTTGTGTTGAATATAGTGAAATATTAACTTTGTGATTCATATAGCACAATCTTAATATGGTGTTGCATGTAGTGCAATAACAACTTGGTGTTGTGTGTAACACAATCCAAACATAGTGTTTTCATATAACACAAGCTATATTTAGTGTTGCGTGAAATGAAAAATATCAAAAAGACTAAATTAATTTGAAAAAAAGACACTTCACAAAATATCGTGGTGTTACAATTATTGATATTTTAGAATTAATTTTTCATAATACATATTCCTCAATATAAAAATAATATAAAATAAATAAAAATTGATGCAATAGAACTAATATCACATTTTTATTACTTATATAAACTATATATTGACAATTATAACTGAAATCATATTACATTTATCATTTATAATTTTATATTTTTCATATGATAATTTGAATTATACACACTATATATTATTAGATACAAAAATAATATTAATTTTTTCATACTATATATTTTGTGAATGAAAATAGAGTCACCTAAAATTTTAAACATTTAAATTTACTAGATCTGATACAACAAAAATACATGTTGGTGGGAATAAAAAGAAGAGGTTTTTACTATCAACAACATAGGAAACATGAGTAATTCCCAAAAAAATATAACATAGAGAAATGGACATTTATATTAGATTAAACATAAAATTTTAAAATATAATGCAACTGAAAGTATCATCAAGGACAAAGAGTGAAAAAATATATATTATAATTGGGACCAAATAGTGATACTAGATCAAACATATATTTATGAGAACATAAAAAAGATAGTAAGAGGAACCAATTGATAGAAGATAGAATTGTATATTTGATGATAATATAAAAATTATATCAATAATAGTTCAATATATTTAGTATACATATTAAAAATATGGTATCTATAAAAGAAGAATATGCATACACTGTTAAAAAAATGTTAATACGCATATACACTTCCTTTGTGATATTTCATATTTGATATTTCAGTGTATAAAAATTGTAGTGTATTATGTATTACATTTTAAAGAATACTAAATCAAAAATATTTGTGTAATAAATATTGTAGTTTATGCATATAAATTGTAGTGTATATAGTGAATGTATATATAATATCTATTTATTATATGAATATTACATATTGATTTTTATTAATCATTATAATGTATGAATATTGGTAGATATTACATATTAAAAAGTATGTATTGTATGAATATATGCTGTAGTGTTATTCTATATAATTTGTGAATGCTATTTAAGGAGTGTGAAAACTACTTTTAGGTTTTCTGCTTGCATCTACTAGAAGGAGAGGCACCAGAAGTTACATCAGACTTTGAGGTCTTAGCGAGTGGTAGCTTAATCCATTTATAGGTAGGTTAGTTAGAAATCAATAATCTATTATGGATGTGTGCAGATTGGTCAGTTCAACTAAAGGTGTTATGAAAGTAGGATAATTGAATAGAAAGGGGTGATTTTTTTTCTTACCAACAGTTATCAGTTAAGCTATGAAATTCTATAGGAGGTTGACAGTTATTACTAATCAATGGAAGGAACCCCATGAAAGTTGGAGGTTGTGCTACTAGTTGGCATACTATACCTCTCTATAAAAGGGAGGCGGGGCCACCTTCATGTGTATTACCATACATTCTTATGAAGACTTTATGTTTAGTTATCTACATGGTGGTAAAGTCATAGTGATTGTAAACTATTGTATCTTTTAGTGAAGTAATAAAAATGTAGTAGTGTTCTCCTGTGTATTTTGGATGTAATATCCAAACCATGTAAAATCAACATGACATTTTTTTTAGTTTTTTCTTTGTTGTATTCTTGTGTGAGTGTGTAAATGGCGGTGGACTTAGTGTGGTTATTTATGGAGTCTTCAACTTCCTAAGTTCTCAAACACTAAGCTCAGTGGAGGAGGCTTGTGTTTCAATATGACTGAATATTGGTGATTGAAATATCTTGGACTCATGAATTAATTTCTAATGATCTCATAGTTTTACATCCCCATATCCCCAACAAGTGGTATCAGAGCTTCAGTTCATGACTTAGGTACACTCACAGAATTCTCAGGTATCATCATTAATTATTTCCATAATGTTATTTCATTTTTAATGGGATCTTATTTTTATAAGAATTTATGATTGTGGATGATGATAAGGTGTGGGTTGATAAGTTAAATGGAATATATTATGGTTTCTGGAAGATGTAGATAGAAGATTATGTCCTGAATCAACTAGACACACCCCTAAATCAAGAAATATATTTAGCCTATAGAAAATAAATAAGGGAATTACAAAACCCAATAGGTTTTTAAATAGTTTTTGGTCATTAATAATCTCCTTTGGGAATGGTTTTTCTAATGGATACCATTTAATAGATCAAAAATGAGGATCTAACATGGCCTTTCCATACTTTAGAAGGACATGCACCAAATTAAATGGAACTAATGAAGTCAATAAATAACCAACATAAGCATAAGTGTAATATAAATGAAATGACAAAAAGCATAAATTCCAATGTAAAGTATAATCATATAATATATAAAATAATATTATGATAATTTTATGAAGTGATAAATTAATATGATACAAAAACTATAACAAAAAAAATAAATCAAAATATGCTATCCATCTCTGTGTGACATGAGGAATTAGTACCCATAATGTACCAACTATTAACCCCTTCTATATTACTAAGAAGATTCACCACCACAAAGTGGCCCTTTTCCTCCATCTTTATATGTAAAAAATGTTGATATACACCCATTGGGTGTTTGTTGTGTGTGAGAAATACTAGACCAGTAGGATCCCACCAAGTGTTTCATGAGAAAACCTTATTATAAAAACATAATAATTCTTGTTTGAAATAAATTATAAGAAATTAAGCTTTTAAATTTTAAAGTAAAAGATACAAATAACATTTATAGAATAATTTACAATAATAACTAATACTATGAAGAAACAATTTTGTACACATGCACTATGGGAGAGTCCTAGACTATCTAAGGTCATGGGAACCCTAAAACCCTCACATAAACTTATGATATAAAGGTTAAAAAATATTGTGTGCAGAAACCATTGAGGATATCATGCATTTTCCTATCAGTATGGTGTCTCTTGACCAAGACACCATTCTCAACAAACCGTTACGAAGTACATGTCTTGGTCTAGATGTCTGGTGACACTTGACCACAACACCATGACCATCATCTATGTATTATATGTTTAGTTAGTGTGGTGTAGTCCAAAGGGATAATTATTATAGTCTTAACCCTTAGATAACCTAGTTTCCATCTTCCATTATCTATTTAAATTAGTCACAATTATATTATCAAATCAATTTTCTATTAAAAAGGTACTTTTGAAAAATACAAAGAAAGTTGCCATCATTTTTCAAAAAACATCCCCTTTATAAAATGATTCAACGTGTTTAAACCAAAAAAGATCAATTATTGGAAATCACTTTATATATATACAGTCATTAAAATCTATTATATATGATAGAAAAAAAATTATAATAGATTTTTAAAATAGAACAAGTAAAATTGTTTCATAAAACAAGGGTGCCTCACAAAACCACCTACTTTAAGGAGGGTAACACAAAGCCATGTGAAGTCCACTAGAAAAGAAGTGTAAAACAAATATAGGTGTAATCCAGTAAAAAAGATATTAAAAATATTAAGGAATAAAAAAATCCCTAAAAATCAAAAACCCCTCTCATTAGATTCATCCAAGAGAAACCCTAGGACACGACAAACTTAGGGTGAAGAGAAATTGTAAGGAAAGAAGAGAATTGGGAAAGGAGAGGTTAAAGGAATCACTAAACAAAAAATTTTCTTGATGAATCCAATAAAAATACCATAAACAAATTGACCCATAGATGATAGGATAAAAGGGGTGTCATGAATGAGAGAGGAAAGAGGTTGAGTGAGGAATAAAAACGGGGTTTAGGGGATTAAAATCAAGATGGAGCACTTTTGATTTTTCCCATTTTTAAGTTTTTGGGTAGGTCACATGGTTTTATAACCATTTAGATTACCACTAATTCACCAAAGAACCTGTATGATTTGATAAATTATGTTCCAACCATGAAAATCCACACTATTAAATATTACATACATGATACACTATTTTTTCATGGTTACTCCTAACCATGAACTAATTGTGAAACAACCCAATTATTTTAAATTTTAAAAATTTTAAGGGATAACAACCTGAAAATGAAGAATAATAATAAAAATGATTAAATAATGGAAATAATACCTAAATATGACATTGTGAGTTTCAAAATTCTCCCCACCATATCAATTTATGCCCTTAGAAAGTTAGTTTGAAAATGGTTGATCAAAATAGAGGTGAGGCCATTAGTCCCTCACAAGAAATTCTCATCCCCCCCAGTCTGATAGCACCCAATATCATGTTTAAAAAATTTATGAATCAATAGAATTTATGAGGCAATCCAAGCTTTAAATAAATAAATATTACATCATTTTAGATGAATATTCAATACAATTCATAACAATACACAACTCATAACCATAAAGGTTTAGTGTCTTTGGAGACTAGATACATAATCAACTTAATTCATGAAAGATCTTTAACATATTCCAGATTTTTTTCTCACTTAGAACCCTTTTTATACCTACCCTACTTAAAACATTTCAGTATAAATAGGGGACTGGGATATACTAAGAGTAATCAAACTCCTCATACTGATCATCTACAGTCTTCTCCCGAATAGAGGGTGCTTACAACCAGTCTGCCTGATCAATATTAGAAATAGAGGAAGGGTCTGATGAATCAACTACTATATAGGGTTTCATGGTGCTAACATATATCTTAGTGGTTAGAGGTGGTGATGTACTAATCTTGAGTTTGGTTGTGGATCTAGTAGAAGGATTAGTGAAAATTACTTCAGAATATGATGGAGGAGCAGTGCCCTTGCCTTGATGGGCCTTCTCTACTAGAAACTCTTGTTGGGAAGTAGGGTCTATCTTCTTGGATGGTAGATGAACATGGGTTTTGTCTGGTGTAGGAATAATGGATGATGAAGGGCCTCCTTGAAGTGGAGGCTGAGAAACTGTAGGGGATTATGGGGATTAATGGATGGTAAATGAGTGTGGGGATATGAATGGAATGCCTAAGTGACAAAATATCTGCTGAAGGTTCACTAGAATGTATTGGTGAGAAATATAGAGGTCAGCAGAGCTAGGTGGGGTGGAAGAGGGGGTGGGTATGGTATTGGTGGATGGGAAGTAAAATGGGTGTGAGTAGGGGAAAACATGGTAGTTGGAATGGTGGTTGTGGAGGGATGGATGAGATAGAGGTAGTAGTAGTAAGGGTGGGATAATAGGTGGTAGGATTAGGTTTTGGGTTGGCATAATGGTCTCTTGGTGCCTCTTTAGCACCCTCAATGCATCCCAACACCCATCGATAGATGTCATTTTCCTCAATCAGTAGCTTCATCTTTTGAATTATAAGGAATTCGATCAAATCCATTGAGCTGAGAGATGTGATGGGAAGAGTGGTGTCAAAAACACTGAGATGTTAGGCCAGATGAGTGATAAATCTCCCACCCATCAGCATACCTTATGTCCATTGTGCATGTGTCCTAAATTAGAATGTGAACTAATATTAAATATTGATGGAATGCCTCTCATGTAAGTGTTGAAGATGAGGATGTCTAATTGGATAACACTGCTGTGAGCCTTGACATGGGAGAACCAGACATGAGTCAATGCCCAATGAAGAATCTAGAGCATGTGACATTTGAGAAGGGTTGATTTTTTAATATGAGGATCATCAAAACTTTGAGGGACCTAAGAAATCATCCTCCAAAGTTAGGTTACATATTACTTTTTTAGATCAAGATACAGAGTTAGGAAAACCTTGAAAGTGGTGAAGTCATCTGAATAAAGACCGAGCCTGATGCCAAAATCTGAAAAGGAGTGATCATGTCGTCTACCACCTAGTCGGAAGTGGATTCTATTGATATCCAATTCTAAGGTGGATAATAACTCTAGGAATATATCCCTAAATGTATCCTCTTGAACGTGAATGATGGGGGTGATGTTTATGTTGTCAAGGATTTGAAGGACCTCTGGATGATGTGCAGATAGGAGAGGACAACCATATCCAATGTTTTGTTGTTATTCATGGGATTTCCCTAAAAACACACCAGCATGACCTGGTGCTTAGGGTTTGAAAAGTGAATGATGGGATGAAGATGTGGGCGATTAGTATCTTGCGACCCACTATACAGCGAGCAAGAGTCCTTAGAAACTGACAGTGTTACGGAGGCTGAAGTAGAGTTGGATGAAGTCGAAATGGGAGGTGATGATGATGCGACAACCCCTTAGCATTTGACCAGTGCTGGATCCTCGTATACATGTGTGGAATCTATAGGAGGGGTGAAAATTGTCTTCATGTGATCCATTTAAGGTGAAATAGACTGAATATGATGTTGTGGAGTAGGGGTATGGGTTCGAGAGGGGGGAGGGGTAGCATTGGAAAGGGTGAGGTGAGGGAGAGTGATCGGTCGGGGGGGGGGGGGGTCGGGTGCAAGTGGTGAGAGAGGAAAGAAAAGGAGGGGGGGGGGGGTGTGCTTTGTGAACCTAGGGTTCACGACATTAAAAATTCATGAAATTAGAGGATGCGTATTGGAGTACATGTCAAGTAATTCATGAATTTAAAATTTTATAGGCTGTTAACCATACACATCATGTAGTTGATTATACAATGTGTAATTTGGTCTTTTTACCCCATTGTGGCCCTAGACATTTTTCTTTCCTGCTATCATTCACCAAGATGTTCTAAACCCTATTTTATCCTACTATATACTATGTTGATCTATCTGGGGATTCCTTCCAGTCATCACTTTGTTTAACATTGAGATCTTGACTCAATGGTGCTCATATGAATTTCAAAGTGATGACACACCCATTGCAGAATGGTTCTTGATATTTTGTCAATAATTGAAAATTAACTTTGAATGGTGGTTCTTATCATTTATGAATTTTGATGCTATCGTATGAGGATACATTTCCAACCATAAAGGGTCCTGAACATATGGACTTGAGATTCCTAGGGAATAATTTTAATTAAGATTTGAATAGTAAGACCTTATTCCATAGTGTGAAGATTCATCACACAATGCACTGATCGTTCAATTTATTCTTTTTATATTTATAAATCTAGGAATTATTATAGGAATACTTTCTTATCTATTCCATTTCATCCAACTGTAGCATCATAACTTCCCTATCTTTCTGAGAATCTAGATTCAACTAATTAATTTCTCAAAATGAGCAATTCTCTAGTTCTACTGAAAAATGGAAAGGCTTTCCATACACTAATCATAAGGGGATGGTACCGATGGGTGTTTTGTACACAATGTGGTATGCCTAGAGTATGTCATCTAATGTGAGGCTCCAGTCATTTTGATTTGTGTTCACATTATTCTTTAGGATTTTTTTGATTTACCTTTTTTGATAATTCAACTTACCTGCTTATTTTTAGATGTTAGGGAGTTTCTATGTTATACTTTATTCCATACATTTCCATTATTCCTTTAACAAACTTATTGGTAAAATGTGTTCCCTAATCAATAATGAGTAGTCAGGGAAATATAAATCTTAAAAACACATTTTATTTAAGAAATTCATTACCACTTTTTTCGTCTCTTGAGTGGTAGCTTCAACTTATACCCATTTCAAGACACAGTCAATGTCAATAATGATATATAACTTTCCATGTGAATTAGAGAATAGACCCATAAAATCTATTCCCCACACATCATAGATTTTGACTTCCATGATCGGGTTTTAGGAAATTTCATTTCTTTCCCCAATGTTTCTAGTTCATTGGCACTGATCAAAACTCTGAAAAACATTTCTTTCATCTTGATGGAGTGTGGGTCAAAAGAGTCCACTTTATAGGATTTTTATACTATGAATTTTGGTCCATGATTCCCTCTAGTTGGTGACTTATGACGCATATCTAGCACACTTTGGATCTCTTCCCCTAGGATATAGTGTCACATTAATCCATCAACACAATGCTTAAAATGTAGTGGATCATCCCTGTAGTAGTGTGAAGTTTCAACTAAAAATATCCTCCTTTACTGGTAAGAGAGGTATGCAAAGAGAGATCTCATGGTGAGATAGTTTTAAATGTTATAAAAATATGGGCATACCTTCATGTTTATGCTAAAAAGATAGGGAAGTCAACCTTGATGTATATATTATCATTGTACTTAATGAGTGGAAGTAGGAGTCTAGATAAATGATCAATGAAGCCATTATCTATCCCTTTAGTTTCTTTGATAACAATGTCAAATTCTTGCAGCAATAGGATCCACCTTATCAATATTGGTTTGACATCCTTTTTACTCCTCAAATATTTCAGGAAAACATGATCAGTGTAGAAATTCACCTTTGAAAAAACTAAGTAAGAGAAAAACTTTTCAAAATAAAATACAACTACTAAAATTTCTTCCTCTATAGTTGTTTATCTTACTTGCGAATCATTAAAGGTGTGATCGGAATATTCTTAGGGATTAGGCTATGAATTGGTGTATATATCACTAGTTAATTATGTTCAAACCAAATATATATACCTAAGATGAAACTATTACACAGTCTAGATATAACTAACAACCTAGATTCATTAATCCTAGATTCTATTGAATAAAGTGTCACAGAAAAATGGTCATAGCCCTCTCTAATCTAATTAGGTTAGGTTCGTTCATTTAAACTTTTTATGGTCAGGGTTTTCTAAAATAATTGAATAAACAACTATTATATAACCTAATTACTATCCTTAGGGTTACCAAGTTACGATTTATAGCTTCATTAAGTTTATAACACCCATACTCTTGACCCTTACCCTAAGAGGTTTAGTCGCGCATGATGTTAATAATCAAGATCAAAGAAACAATTGCAGGCATGCTCAGAAGATTTATAAAATAGTTGAAATATGACTATTTTTAGTCGAGGGTTCAAGAATCAAGTAGTTAAAAATTAAAAATAATAATAAACCCATCAAACCCTTACTTGAAATAGTAAACAATCGAGAACATAGTGAAAATCCACTGTCAAACAGAAATGGAAATGAAATACAAACATCAGAGCGGTAAAAAATGATGAAATAAATGAAGAAAACTTGTAGAACAATCAAAGACACTTGGATTTAATCAAAACAGTAAAATTAATTGTTTATATTTTAGTTGGGAGAGAAATAAGAGAGAAAATGAGATAATAAGAGAGAGAAAAAAAATAATTTTTTGGAATGTTATGCAATGCTATGTGTGCTCTGGAAAATAAATAGTGAATAAATTACATAATGTGTAAAATTCTCACATTGTGTAATCTAAATCCATGGTTTTTATCTTAATATTTTGGATTGGGCACCTATCTCAGACCGAATATTCAGGATTTAGATATTTGACTCATCTCACAACGTGTAATGGGAACTCATGACATGCTTCTTCTCATGATTTAAATTTTTAAGATGGAAGTGGTCTTGAAATGTACCCGACATGTATTTTATATTCACGTGATGTAATATTTTCATGACTTGTAAAATATTCACAACTTTCTTCATGACTTCAGACATGTAGTAAATAATTCGTAACCATCGTGTAAGTGATTAACGATGTGTAATGTCAATTTTTTCTAGTTTTGACCAATTTTCCTTTAGAATCTTGGAAATCTATTCTTTGAAAAATTCAACATATACCCAATGCATTATCAAATAAATCAGGAATATTAATTTATTAAATGAACAAAAATGTATATAAAAATTTAGTGTATCATCGACAACCTCTAGTGTAGGTGGATGCACTCTTGATGTTATGTGTCCAATCATCTTAAGGAACTGTTCAATGGATTATGATGCGGGATGCTACAATTGACCCATATTTATTATTATTAAAAAGAATAGGTGAACCTCATGATAATTACTTAGGGATTAAAAATTACTTACCAATATTCTCTTGGAGTTTTCTATTCAATTTTTGAAACTCAATTGGGCCCATTATATATAATGTCGTTGAAATAGGTGTAGCAAAAATTATGAGTTATATTCAAAACTCAACCTCATGATTTTGGATTAGTCTTGGAAATTATTCATAAAATACATCATTATATTCCTAAACAATAGGAATATCTTCAATGTTGAATTTCTCCCCAACCATTTGAGATAGATATCCCTCATGAATTGGTAGTAATACCCACACAATGGAAGTAATTTCCATTACAAGTTCATATTCATCCTTTCACTAAAATATGATCATAGATTGATTTAAAATATAAAATATAACTTCACTTCCTTAGAAATTGATATAGGGTCTATATAAAGAGAGCTAATCAATGCTCAAAATCACATCATATTCCACTAAAGGATGGATAATAATATTTCCACAAGGCATATTCTTATAAAACTCAACAATACATTGCCAAATATGGAGTGGAGTATAGTATGTCATAACCATCATAATCCACTTTAGTAATAGACATAGCTTAAACACTTCATTGATCTTTGAGATAACCCTTGGATCAGGGAATTGAATCAAATAATTCCCAAGTTCCCTACACATAATAAATTTAACTATTAGTGTTACTATAGGATGAACTTAATTTATATCCATTAAACACTTCATTTTTCCATAGAAATTATTTTCTTTATGCCTTTATTTTACACATATAAAATATCTTCCCATTTCTTTTATACATTTACCTAGGTAATTATTCCTATATTCTTAACATTTATGAAGATGAATCTTCTTCCCTCTATGGTCTTTATCACCTTACCATTCCAAAAATTCAATTTTTATATTATTTAGAGCATTCATAGATTCAATTAAATCTAGGTTTTTAATCATAAATTCATATAGTTGATTAGAAATAATCACAAGGTTTCACATTCCATCTACCATTTCATTTGGTTTCTCATGAGTACGGTCATTGCATTAGTCATCACATTCATTTTTCACATGATTACTCTTGGTTACATTCATTGATTAAAATAAAAAACATAGTGTGAGTAATAAACATCAATAATCAGAGTAAGCAATCAAATGACTATGAAAATCATTATTACGATGTCCTAAATAATGAAACTTTATTTTAATCCATGAAACATTAAGTTCATTTCATATCACTATGGATTATCATAAGTTTTCATAGATTCTATTATCTCATTAATCATAATGGATCATAAAGAGAATTTCATTTAACCAAATAATATCACCTCAAAGTTTCTATCCATGTGTGCGGTCATAGGCCCACCCATTGTGTATCGAGTGAAGATGGAGTTAATACATGAAAAAACTTTTTTTAGGGTGTTTACACCTAGGTGCATATATTATATATCCACATACACTTTCAAATATCTATAAAATGATTCCATTGCTACGAAAACATATAATATATATTCTTTACTAAAACTTCAAGATGTCATCCCATACTTAGACTTATCTCTAGGGTTTTCAAAAAAATTATCCAATCTTAATTTCTAAAAATAACTAAACCCTTATTTGATACCAAACGAGACGATCCAAGAATTACATATATAATTATTACATTATTTTAGATGAATATTCAATACATATTATAACAATACTCACCCTATAACTGTAAAGGTTTAGTGTCTTTAGATACTTGATACATAACCAACTTATTTCAAGAAAGATATCAATATCTTCCATAAATTGCTTCTCACTTATCACCCTTCTTAGACATACCATATTTAAAAAATTTCTTCATAACCTAGGAATAAAAAACATAAGAAATGGTGAGATCAGTTGGTTTGTAAGGGAAAACATAGGAGATATCAATCAATTATCAAAAGTGATCATAAGATAAGCATAAGGATATTATAACATGATTATAAAATATGAAAGTTATACCCAATTAGTCAAGGATATTTAATCATGAATCATAGAATAAGTCTTTGTCATAAAAAAATACATAAGTCATAAGAGTTCATAATCATCAATAATCAATGATGATCCATGAGAACATATCATAAGCATAATACAAATGTTCATGGCATGGAAATAAGTATAGAGAATCATTTCCTTAGTCAAGGATCACCGTTGAGACAATCATAGTAGATTGGGTTTTCTTATGTACCCTTGTGGCATCTTGGTTCCACTTCCTCTCCCTCATGCCGCTTTGACCAATTTGGGTTGAACTTTTATAGAAGACATCTAGAGGAAGTTGTGGTCCATGAATCATTATTGAAGACTTATCTCATTCCAATTTCTTCTCAGGTTCGATTACTCTTCTTGGTCGGGCTCACCTTTCATCCCTTTTTATGCGACCTATCCCGACTCTTCTGTTCTCTGAATCATGATGATTGTGGTTGTGGTGCCATTACGTCATTTTTTTGTGGTAAACAATGATGTTTTTCACAAGACATGGTCTTAATAGACCCAGGAACCCTTTTCATTTCTTCCATTGATGCATGTTTCACTGAGGTGGATGTCCAATGACCAATAATGGAATATGATTGTGTGGGTTCCATGGTGAGGAGTTGAACCCAGTTTAACATGATGAAGAGAGATTGATGGATGATGGCGGGGGTTCACATAGAATTTTAGATATGAGGAATATCTCAGGTCATCAATCCTTAGTGATCATGATGGATTTCATATGCTAATGGATTTTTTGGTTGTGGCGGCTTCTATGATGGGTGATGTAGGCATCTTTCATAGAGTCTGAAGACCTAAATATGGTTTTCTAGTCAAATAATTATGGTTTCTTATAACTAGAGGATGATGGAGAATTTTTTTCATATTTATTCTTGCATCTCCCAATGGAAAAAAGTTTAGGAGAATATCATCTCTCAGTGGTTTCAGGAATGGTTTAGTAGGAATCCACATTGATTTTTGGGAACATTTTTTTGTTGTGTTGTAGTTGTATTTGAGAGCACTAGATTTTGTCTCATTCCATTTTATAGGTGGTATAACATTTTTTAGGTGACGCTGGGTGGGAAGCCTTGAAAGAGGGATGGTTGTGATGACACCCATCATTCATCCATCTATCCTCATATCTTGTTTTATGGATGAAAAACTTTTTATTAACCATTTTAACATTATTTTTAGTCTAGTATTTCATTGTATTAGGTTGACAGTGAAGTGAGTTCCTCACAAGAATTACTAGGTGGGAGGATCAATAGAGAGATAGGTGTGTTGTAACCTATCATCCAGTCCCCCCCACATGTTAGTGTGGGTTGAATGGGTACTCTTCTATGTTGTGTTGGACTTATATAATGAAACTTATTGGTAGGGGATACACACCATCATTAATAAATTTCACTATTTATTTGTATAGTAGGGGGTGGCAAGACTTTTTTTTGGTGCTTTTCTTGACATATGCTTTTCTTTGGACACTCGGGACTATGTTTGGACCTTAGGGTCTTTTTTCCTTAAGGAATCTTTGAATATATGACATGTAATGAGTTACCACTTCAACAATTTTTTAAAAGATGTTTTCTTTTTTATTTTCAATAAAGGGGACTTGACCCTCAACCTATTAAAAAAAACTATCATAATAGAAAGAGTCCCTTATTGAACTAGGTTCACTCCCCATCCCAATCCATATTATCTCATGAGATATCAATCTTTACTAAATTAATTGAAGGGATAAAAATTTTTGGGCCCACCAATAACATAATGAAAACCATACATATGTGTTCTACAAGATCATAAATGAATTTATCATTTCATCATAGCCTAACCCATTTAAAAGAAATGGGTTTAATAAATATTTCATTATAAACCAAGTAACCCCTGGGAAAGAAACAGGTTTCATAGAATCATCTTTAAATCATCATCATCATAAGACATCAAAAAAATAAAGTGGATGGTATCATAAGATTATATCCCCAGTGAAGCATAAAAATTCTTAAAGGATGTTGACATAGATAAAAAATACCTTTATAAGAGAATTTAAACATTTCTATGAAAATAGGAAAACAACATTTTCTTTTTGTATTTTTAAAAACAAAGAATCCAAAAAATATTGAGAAAACATTTTCTTTTAAAATAAATATAAAAACATGTAAAGTAATCTTCAAAAAAAAATAATATTCCTGATAGTGGTAAATTATGTTCTTATAGAAAACATTAAAACTACAATTCCTTTTACACTCTTTGTAAAAAGTTATAAATAACCTGTAAAAAAACAATGTAAAAATTCCTTTAAAAACATTGAAAGGAAAGTAAAATATCGTTAAAAATGACATTAAGTAATCATTTTATCATATAAAATAATATTCTTGAAAACATTTTAAGGAACATGAACATATGAGAAATAATTCAATGACCAAAGAGGAAATTAGGTAGATTTTTCATAAAAAACATTTCTTAAACTTTTTATGTACCAAAGAGAGAAAAATGGTACTAATAATTAAAAATTATAGGAATAACCATAGGAGAATAAAATATATGGGGTTTAAATGATATGGACTAAATAATATCCCTCAATGGAAATCTAGCATAGACAATCCCGAAAGGAAATGATATTATAACATAAACCCTCACCAATTTTTTTAATTTTTGACTCAAAACCTAATAAAAGTGATAACCATAGATAGATTTGTAAATTTCCATAATTTTTTATAAAAATAACATTAAAAACATGCATGGGAAGTATATAAATCACACCAAATCCCAATAGGTTCCCATTGTTTTTCCTCCCTTTCTTTTAAATGCATCTAGGAAAAGAGGTGCATAGGCCCCCACTCATATGCTTACTTAAAATCTTGAGAAGATGAATTCCTATTGGTCATGTAAGTGATTATATTACCCACTTTTAGGGTGATTTTAAAATCAAATGGATAAATTTATTCTACCCACAAACTTTATCTAAGGTTCCATTCATTCTCAAATAATATTAAACTCAAGCTCTTGTGGTCATAATAGACTGTGAAATTTTCCCTGTAAAGGTAGTTTCACAAAATCTTAATGGAATTAATTACTACTGAATTATCTAAATCATGGATTGATTAATCTATATCATGTGTTCAAATATGATGTGAGTAAAATAAAACCACATGATTTCACTACAAAATATTGTATCCTAGGCCCAAGCCTGAGGCAACATGATAAACCCCATAGCTCTAACCAAACTCTTGTGAAATCATAATCATTACTTTGGTTAACCTTTATTTATAATTTTCAATGAAATCTTAACATTCATGGATCTATAAAATCCTCACTCTCCTCTAAGTGAGAGAAGTCATGGATACATAGAGAATCAAGAAATGCCTTATGAATCACCGATAGTGACCAAAAAGGACCAAAAAGTTTCTAATATCAAAGGAATGTTTATAGTTCCTTGCAAGACATGATAACTTAAACTTCTATAGAATCAATGGAAAATACCTATTCTGAAACCACATGTACCAATAATCTTACCTCTAACATCTAGAAGGAAGCCCGAGGGATATCTAACTCTTTCACCTTGAGCTGATGATAGTTAGATGAAGTTCGATTTGGAAATCCCATGTTAACTCTACAACATGAGGCATGAGATAATATTAGAGATTCATAATATCCAAAAAATGAACAAATATGAATGAATGGAAGTAACTAATATAAATTAAATAAAATTACATAAAGAAAGATACAAGAATAAAACCTCTCACTAAATTTTGACTCACATCAGTTCCTACTGATATTTTCTCCACCACATACAACTACTTCACTCCAGAGGAGGCTTGAAGTTTTTTTCTTTCTAGGGATTAATTAGATATGACTATCGGAAGAAATAGTTCTATCCCCACACCATTGGGATTTATATCCTATAACTTTGATGAAATAATACTAATTATGGATCCTCTTAGAGTTTAAGAGAACACACCACTATGTGGATATGAGATGACACAACAAGATTTCTATGGATGACCCAAATTCCTTCTTTAATGATAGTCTTTGAGGTTTCCAATAAAGAGGAACTCATATACCTCATATTTCCCTTCTAGTTATAAGTTAATTGATCACTTCTATCCACTTATAAGAATAAGGTATGATACTAATACCTAGATCCACCACTTCCCCTTTTTAGGTTATTTCCTCTTCATCTTCCTTTCCAAGGGGCCCCTATGACTCTCACCGACATATAGGAAGTACCAATTAACATAAAAATACATTTCTATTTAATATCTCCCATTATGGCCTGATCTACCACCTTATTATATGTTGGGAGCTTCAATAATAAGTTCTATGATCATAAAAATGCCGTAATGTCTATTTCAAATCTTTAAACATATAATCTATTATTAGATACTATCTCTTTTTATAAGGTGTATGAGATCAGAAAATCAGTTAGTGTATTCCACTACTATCTTATCACCTTGATAAAAAGTGAAAAAATATCAAGACTTGGCTAATTCTAAGGTATCTAGATATAACTATTATGTTAATATATAATTTAATTACTTTTATTCTAGATTTTCATACTGTTTATCTTAGACCTCCATCTCCAACCATCTTTAGTTGGGGAATTTAATCATAAAGGTAATACATTTCACCTAATTAGAAGGTGTATTTTTGATAAAATTATAGATCCTTTAAATTTTCTTCAATCAATCCCATACCTACTGAGGGTCATTAGTTCCTTGAAAGGATGGAGTCTTATGAAAAAGAAAATCTTAAACCCAATCCTTATCTATACTCGGTCTTGATTATACTTCCTTTTTCTGAGAAAGAGTAGGGCCCAAACCTTGGTCCATAGCATGGACCATACAAAAAACTTCCTCAATTTTTTTTGATTTGTCACATAATTAATTCATAGATAATTTTCTATAACACCATCCAAAAAATACATGGGAGTTATTTGAGAGGGAATAACACCACATAAAATCAAATAAAAATATGAAATTATTAAAAAAACAAAAAACACCATTTAAAACTATAGAAATATTATAAAAATTCAAGTAAATAATAAGAAAAGGAATATAAAAAATCACATACTTCCATAAAATAGGGAATGTGCACAATTCAAAATACATGAACCCAACTTGAATGAAAGGATAAATCAATTAGAAATCAAAACCTCTTCCCTAACATCTTCTAGAAACTAAAGGGAGGATATTAAGAGTGTTGGTCAGACACCCCTTTGAACCTATTACTCAAGATCTGAAAATCATAACTCTTGTATACTTGACTTCCCCATATAACATAACTAAAACTAGGATTTGATTTCAATTTATCATAGACCAACCCAAGACACCCCTAAACTAGGCATATGGAACATACCATGGAAAATATTTAAGGGATCTCTCAATCCCCATAGGATGATAACCCAAACCTAGGAATCAAGAATTTCTTTTGGGAATGGTTTTCTCAATGGAGAACTTTGAACAGATCCAAACTAAAGACTTGGTACAACATAGATATATATTGGAAGATTATGCACCCAATTAAATGGAACTAAATTAATGATTAAATAAGCAACATAAGAATAAGTGTAATCTCAAATAAATTAAAACAAATATAAATGAAAATGTAAAGGATAATCATACCATATAAAAAACACTAGGATGAGAAGTTGATTAGGTGATACATGAATAAGTTATAAAAAATAAAAAATTTCTACCCATCTCCATGTGACATGAGGGATTATTCACCAGAATTTAACCTTCATCGACCCATGATCCACTAAAAATAAGGTCCACTACCTTTAAGCGACCCTTTTACTCCACTTTTGTCATTAAAAAAATTTTATACACACCCATTGGGGGTATATAGGCTGTGAGAAACACTAGAATAATAGAATCCCACTCAGTGTTTCATTTTTAACTCTTTTTAAAAAAAACATAAAAATTCTAGTTTAAAATAAATTATAAGAATGTAGGATTTAAATTTTAAAGGAAAGTAAATAAAAAACATGTAAATAAAAATTTAAAATAAGAAAAGAATACCATGATGACATTATTTTTCACACTTGCACCATGGGAGATCCCTAGGATATCTATGGTAATCGGCACCCTCATAACCTCACACCAATTTATGATCTAAATATGAAATCTAATTTCACATGCAAACCACTAAGGATATCATGTCTTATCCCAAATATATGGTGTTTATCATCTATGCAACCATATCAAAATGACCACAGAGGAGTAAATGTATTTACCTAAAAGTGTGGTGATTCCCGACCATGTCACCGCGACCTTTATCCATGTATAATATATTAGTTAGTACAATTTAGTCCAAAGGGACACTTAATTATAGTATTCCACCTTAGATAATTATGTTCTCATGTTCTATTCCCCATTTAAACATGCCACAATTATATTATCAAATCAAAATTTCCATTAAAAATTTTATTTAGAAAATTACAAAGAAAGATACCATCATTTTCCATAAAACATACCCTTTATAAAATGACTCAATGTATCGAAACCAAAGGATATAAATTATTGATAAACCCTATTTATATATATATCACTTAAAATTTACCATAAATTCTTGAAAGAAATTTAAAACATATTCTTAAAATATAATAAGTATAATTATTTCATTTAAAATGGTGCCTTATGAAACTACATAACTCAATCTAGTGAAATCAATACTAACTAGGTGGAATACACTATTAAAGGAGAGAAAACACCTTAAAGAGGAAAAATGAAACCCTAAACATCAAAACTCTACTCATTAGATTTGGCCAAGAGAAATGATTGGCCACCATGGCCTTAGGGTAGAGAGGAATTGTAAGGAAAGAATAAATTAGGGAAAGGAGAGTGAAATGAATCACTAAAAAGGGAGTTCCTTGAATAATCCAAGAAAAATACTATAAAAAATTGAGCCACAAAGAAACATAGAGGAATGTGTCATGTGTAGGAGAGGTTGGTTGAGTGAGGAAGATATATGGGGGATAGGGGTTGAAAATTGAGTAGGGTAACTTTGTTCTTTTCCTATTTTTAAGTTTATGGGTAGATCGCATGGTTTGGGTACACAGTTTTCCTACCGTTCCCCAACTATGAAAATCCACACTATCAAAAATTACAAACCTATTGTACGGTTTCTGCTTGGTTATGAGTAACCACTCACTAACTGTGTAGCTGCCAAATTCTTCCAAATTTTCAAATTTTCAAGGGATAACTACCTAAAAATGAATAAATAATAGAAATAATATCCAAAAATGTCAAAATAGATGTGACATATTATCATCCAAAAGGACCTGGAAGTTTTTTTGAATGTAATCAAACTAGTGAAGAAGGATAATGAAAAATGGGATCAATTGGATTGTTAAGAACTTGTGCTAATCAGGATTTATATAAATCAATGTTTCCTTTAACATTAGAGAAAATAAAATGATAATCGATCTAATTAAGTCACTAAAATACATTTATAAAAAACTCACTACTTTAAATAAATTATTATTGATGCAGACATTGTTTGATATGAGGTTGTCAAAAGTAATTCCAAATACCGACCATATTAATGATTTCAAATTGTTTTGTTGATAGATTGAATCAATGAATGTAAAGTTGATAGAATATTTATGATAATTTCTTTTGTTTTCATCACTGCCGAATAGGTGGGAGGCATTGTTAACTTCTATTAGTAATTATTATGGAAAATATTACTTAGTTTTTGAGGATGTCAGGAACTTAACCCTAAAAGGGGATCTCAAACAAAGGAAAGTTGAAGAACCTATAAATAATGCATTGAATTAAAAAGGTAGAGGATGATTTCCCAACCTGAAGATAAGTCATAATAAATAAGAAAATAATTCGAGAGATAGGATTAGAGGAAAATTTAATAGACCTGACCTTGTTTTTTGACATTTTGGAAAAAATGGAAACTCAAGAAGAACTGTAAGGATTGTAGAGTGAACTATGGAAGTTCAAGTTTCATCAATTAAATAGAAGTGAACAGAGAATTTATATTAATTTTAAATATTCCATTAGATTCATGGGTTTTTTATTTTGGTGCATCATCTCATTCCATGATAGAGCAAGTGTATATAGTAAATAATGTACCTGAAATATTTGACAAGGTTCAATTGGCGGATGATGAGGCTCTTGAAGTTGTCAGAAATAGTGATGATTAAACCACCCCCGACATATCCTTAGACATAAAATTTGATACCAATTGATATGAATAAAGCATAACACACACATATTTTACATCATCTTCATAATTTAAATATTATTTCTCATAAATTCACAAACCATCCTAAAACCCAAAGGACTAGTGTCATCGGATATTAGCTATAATACCTTATCATTTCAGAATAATACTTGTAATTTACCACAATATTATCCACACATGAAATACTTATAGAAATTTCATTCTTAATATTCTTATTCATTTTCTAGGGAATGAAAACATAATAAAAGGGTGAGATCAGATGCTTAGTAAGGGTAAATATAATAGATAATGACTGAATATCATAAGTGAACATAAGTCAAACATGTAGGTATGAAAATATTACTAAGGTTAATGAAACTAACATAAGAGAATCATACTAAATAAGATATATATAATAAATCACGATTCTTGGAATAAGGATTTTTGTGTAAATAATACATTAGTCATAGGAGTTAAAACATGAGTTAATAATCACGATCCATGAAAACATAACATAATAATATAAAAGTGTGGCATGAAATAAAACTAATAACATGTATCACGGTTAGCCACACAAATATTCATCATATAATAGACCAGGATAACCCCTACCCATAACATAGTAATCTTCGTCTAATAATCCATGTACCCTTTTATGCATTGGATGACCTCCCATGTAATTTTTTAGGATTTGGCTAACCACCCGTGTATGTTTTTAGTTTAAGGATAACCACCCGTGTACCACAACCTTTTGGGATTGGGCTCACCACCCATATAACCCTTTTGATATCATGAGATATAAAACTTTATATATTATATTATAGAGATATATAGGGACCCACCCATCACATAATGATAAACCATAGTTATGTTTTCCATAAGAAATTAAAAACATTCATAATTCCATCATATCTTAATTAACCCATGAAAAAGAAATGGATTTCATGAAAGAATACATAATACTTTATCATAATAAATATAGAGAAATAAAGTGGATGATATAGTTAGAGAATATTCCCATTGAAGAATAATAATCATCAAAGGATATCGACATAGATGAAAAACACTTTTATGAGAGCATTAAAATTTACTAAAAAGAAATACCCTTTATATTTTTGATAAATTTTGAGAATTTTTTTAAAACAAAGGGAACTTAAATATCATTGAAAAACCATGAAAAATGTATAGGAAGTTTCTTAAAGAAAACTAATGAAGATAGTGGGAAAATGAAATTTTATGAAAAATGTTAAAAAGAGATTCATTTCACACTTTTGTAAAAAAGATAAATTTGATGGAAAACAGACGTACCAAAAACATTAAAATAATATTAATTTTATAAATAAAATAAATTACATTTAAAAATAAATTAATAAATTATATAAAATAACATTCCTTTTATAAATAAATAATATGTACATGGAAGAGAAATATTACCAACTTAAAAGAAGATTTAAAGTTAGTTTCTCTTACAAGTATCAATATGGGTGAATTATAAACCAAAGGGAAAGTGAAATGGAAATAGGACTTGTAAAAATATTAAAAAAAATACAATTATAAGATAGAATATTTGGTTTTATAGATAAATATCATACAATTTCCCAAGATGAAAACTTAGTCATAACAATCTTTAATTTGAAATGTGATTGGAAATAAAACCCTTACAGCTTCGGTAACCTTTGAATCAAAGGCCCCTGAAATAAGGAACATGATATAGATTTGTAAATAATTTTAATTTTATGAATAATGTAATAATAATACATCTATAGGAATTATATTCACAAAAAAATAAAACAAGTGGTGAATTTGAAGCATATATTAATTGATGTAAATTGAGTTTAAAAAACCCTTACAAAAATCATATTTTTGGAGTAAGATTCATTTGAAAGGGATTTTATGAGAAAGAAATGTAAATCCATAGAAACATAAGATAAAGTTTAATATACTTAGATCATAAGGTATAATGTTTCCAAATTATGATTATAAACTTCAAGAAGAATGATCACAACTCAATGAATGGAAATTGAGTTAACAAAACCATTACTTTTACTCTTGACTTCCACAAAAGTGTTTTAATCTTTAAATTAGAAAAAATACCTCCTTCTCATGATGAATTCCCCTGGAATGAAGGAATTAGGACTTATTTTTATGATCATGGTCCTCTAAATATGGAATATGATTCTAAGAGAATCAAAACATGTAGATATTCAAGAGGAATTAAAAGGAATAGAGTGGTTTGAAGTTGATGCAAGTGAGCTCTTTTTGTAGGTGAAAATGTGGGATATAACCTTGGAAACTAATGTTAGGTGGGGGGTAAATATAGAATAATATAGAAGTTAGGTGAGTTTGGTAAATAATGGTTAGATATATATATGGGTGTGAATTTCTATCCTAACAAAGATCTTCTAGAAGGTATATGTGTCACATTAATTTAACAAAATTTAAGCCATGTAAGATTACCCTCTTTACCCCCATTAACCAAGATTAAATATTTACCATGGAAATGATTTTTGAACTAAAATTATTATATGAACCTCATTACCAATTTTCAGCATGATGATTCTGAATTTAGAATCCATTTAATCTAATTAAATTTCTATATATGATAAAATTAAATTTTAAATTAAAAGAAGGTTATATAGAAAAGATTGTTTTTGTTGAAAAATTAATTTTCAAATATCAATGATTCTAATTATTATTCCATACAATTTACTAGTTAAATGAGTTTTAATCTATTTTATTATAGTCATTATTTAAAAGTTATCAATTTAATTTATTTATAAAGAAACACATGACTCCTAAAAACAATCCTTTTAAAATAACCATTTTACCATTATTGTGGTAACTAAATTTAACCCTGATAACATATTTTTATGACTAAAAATGAAATTGTACTCATTACCAAGTTTGAATATGTAGATTATAAATATGAAATATGTTTTATTTTATTCAATTTTAAAAAGTGATAGAAATTAATTTTTATATAAAAACACATAACACATACAAATATTTTTTAAGAAAATATATTTTTCATCATAAAAATATTTTAGTCATATTCCATGATAATTAAAAATATTTATATGAAAATTACATAATTTATTTTTATATATTATTTATATATTTCATATTATTAAATAATGATCAATTTGGTTTATTAATATAAAAATACATAATATATAGAAAAAGTATACTTCTTGGAAAATAGTCCTTTTATAATTAAATAATTTTACTTCAAATTCTATTTGATTGGTTACTTATTTAATGATCCTTAAATTTTATTAATAAATTTATATTAAATACCTCCTTTATTATTAGGTTAAATTCATTCTTTAAAAGTAAATTGTATAGAAGTGAAAAATTCATAAAATACATGTAATAATGAAAATGTAAAATTATTAATAATTAAAGTATTATATTATCCTAACTTCTTCTTAAAAATATCCTAAAAACCATCATATATGACTTAAGGGAAAGATAATCAATGGTGGATTTCATGGTGGTGATTCTGTGTGCATGGATGTTATAATGATTTCCACAACCTTGAACTTCTCTTGCGGATGATTTCACTCAAACCATACTTGTTGAAGTTTGAATTGGGATTTGTCTAGAGAAAACCCTAGTGATGCTACCTTCTTTCCAATATTAGATAAATGGGCATCATAAGGAAGAATCCTATTACTTAATTCCACTTCTTATCCTTTATACATAGATTCCATAATGCAATTACATCTATTTATACCCACTAATTCAATGAAAATATTATAATCATCACATTTACTACATAAAACGTATCATGGTTCCTTTTAGTTTTGTGTTTTATGCAAAACACGATATTCGAAATAATATTTATTTAAAGGGAAATAAATACTAAAATATTGGGGTGTTACATTCCCCACCTTAAATAAACTGTTTCCTCACAATTTTAATAATCTCTCAATGATGAAAATATTTAAGGGTATCCATAAGATAAAAAGGTCTTAAAATATAATTTCTAATTAGATATTAACCTTAATATCTTATATAAGAATAATAAACTCTCATTTTTTCTAAAAATTTCAAGAAAATACCCCTTATGATTGGGTGTTAAGACCTATATAATGGGAGTAATTTTTCATATGGATTTTATAGTTATCCTTATACCGATTATTAATCATGGGTTGAAATGAACAATGATTTACTTATCTGAGAAATTAACATGTCCTCTATGTAGATAGATCCAATCCATGACTATGATCAAGTCAAATTATAATAAGGTAAGATAAAATAGAGTCTCATGACTTATTTTCCTACAAACCTTGTTTAAATAAGAGTTGTAAATTGGGGATTCTTTCATTGAACCACTAGGAGTTTTCATTAATAATTCAATATATAACCATTGGGGTGGTGATTTAAAGCTCATATAAAACTCTCTCTCTATATATAATAGAGTAGGTAAGACCAAAATCAAATATGAAAACTAGAAATTTGGAGTGAATGATAAGTGTACATTTCACCTCTTAATACCATGATATACTTTAGCAGTAGTCATTACATTGGTTCATACGTGTTCCTTGGTTTAAGATGTTACTGATGTATATTAACCTCATTATCCCTTGGATTAGGTAATTTATTTTTAAAATGCCTGACTTAATTGAATTTGAAAAATTTAAGTGTAGGTGGGGAATCAGTTGGGACCTTCTCCTCCTCCATTACATTGATCTATATTTGCATAACTTTGTTAAATTTTTGAGTATAGTGCCTAGTCCTTCCATACTTGAAACATTTTCTTGTTAATTTCAGGAAATTTATAGAGTGATTATTCCAATAATTTTATCATATAGGTGGTTTAAATTTCTTTCCTCAATATGATTTTTCATTTGAGTTTCCAAAAAACTCCACTATCCTTTTATTATCATATAATAATGTGTCCCTAGTTTATATTTCACCCTAAGTGCACATAGAAAATTTATTAATATCTAACAAAGTATATTTTATCTATTCCATTATAAATACTTTATCTTAGATCAATACTGAATCATTTTATCTAATTTTTAGGGTTAGTGAAAAAACCCAAAGTGTAACTTACAAGTCTCATTAAGTTTTCTTCATAAATACCAATGATTTTATCACCCTTTTGTTTTATATGTAATAATTATCTCTTCATTTTAATGTGATGATTTTGGAGAAAATATTTTGTGAATAATATTTTCTTAAATTACTCTCATTCTATATATTCATCATTTTTCCTTAATCATATTCTTTATGAGATTCCACCATTGGTCAACCACACCTTCCAAGAAATAAATGGCTAAAAAACTCTTCTCATCATCTAATAACTAGATAATGGAAAATATCTACTCCATTTCATTGATCGATTAATAAAAAATTAGTGGATTGGAAGACCCACTAAAAGAGGGCGGACTTTGGTTCATGAAAGAATTTATAGCAATTTTATCCTTCCTTGGTGTGTTTAGGAGATCAACATGGTTGGTGTTTTTGTTTAGAAATTGGGAGAGTTGAGTGAGAATTTCCATAAGATTTTTTACTCAAGAACCTATCTTTTTAGGCTTCTCATTAGGAAAATATTTTCATTTTCCATTAAACCCATTATTACCTCATTTCTTTTTGGCTCAAACCACCACTTGAATAAAGGAATGTCTAGGGATGAGAATACATAAATGTATAAAAAGAAAATTATAAAAATACAAGATGTAACACATAAATGGTGTGTATAGATTCACTTATAAATATCTAGGTTTTTAATCTAGGTTATCCATGTTCATTTTCTTATTTGGTTATATAACCTAAATATTTATATATTATATCATCTAATTACATAACAAAATTTTTAAATCCTTATTAATGGTTCATAATGAGCTTGTGAATCAACCAAAGAATATCCCCTAGGAGTGTAAAACTATCTGTATAATTAAGCCCACTTATTTTGCAACATGTGAAGATTTATTAAATATAAAAAAAAACATTTTTGAAAGTTTATTACCCACAGGTACATCCATTTCAAAGGATACATCAATTTTTTGGTATCCATACATGGATTCAAATTCTTGGGAGTCACACACTCAATACTCTACCCAAAATTTTAGGATGTTTTTCTATATCTAGGATTATACCTAGAGTTTTCACTAATTATTTATATTCATAATCTCTAAAATAACTAAACCCCACACTGGTACCAACTGAAGTACCCCAGAACCACACTCCAATGTCTGGTTCAAAAGCATACCATTTAAAACACTATCTTGGATACCAATTGAAGTACCCCAGTCCCACACTATCGAGTATAGTGGAAAAAACATATCATTACACAATGACTTTGATACTAACTGAAATTAATGTAGAAAAAACACAAATATATTTACATAATATTTACAATTTAAACATTATATCTCACAAATTCACACACAATCCCAGAACCCAAAGGCTTAGTGTATTTGGAGTTTAACTAAATAATGTTATTATTTCATAATAAGTCTTCAAAATTTCTCATAATATTATCCACCCATGCTTTACTTCTAGACATTTCATGCCTAATACTATTCTTCATTTACTAGGGAACAAAAACATAAGAAAATGGTGATCATTGATTCTGAGTAAGGGTAAACATAAGTGATAACAATTAAAGATCGTAAGTGAGAATAAGTAAAACATGTGGGAATGATAACATAACCAAGGTTTCTAGACCTAATATAATAGAATCATACTAAATAATACATATATCATAAATCTTGAGTCATGGCATAAGTATTTTGGTATAACATAAGAGATGAGTCATAGAAGTGAAAACATGAGTCAATAATCTCGATCCATGCAAACATAACATAATAACATAAGAACGTGGCATGAAATAGAACTAATAACATGTTTCAAGGATAACAATAAAAAAATTTATCACATAATGGACTAGGATAACCACCTACCCATAACATTGTAAGCTGGTCTTACAACATGTGTACCCTTTTTATTCTTAGTAAAACCATTCATATACCTTTTCAGGCATGGTATAATCACATGTGTACCTTTTTAGTCTTGGTCTAACCACTGATGTGAATTTTTAGGCTTGAGATAACCACCTGTGTACCTTTTTAGGCTTAGACTAACCACCAATGTACCAAACACTTTTGTAATTGGACTCACCACCTATGTAAACCTTTGTATCTCATGAGATATACAACTTTACCCAATTCATTGTAGGGATATATATGTCCCCACATGTCACATAATGGTAAAACATTATTATCTGTGCCACAAGAACTTTAAAACATTCACAATTCCACCATAACTTAATTAACCTATGAAAAAGAAATAGGTTTCATGAAAACATCCATAAGACATTATCATAAGACATATAAATAAATAAAAAATAGTATTATTTTAAAATGTTCAGATTGAAGAATAAATATCATTAAAGGATGTTGTAAAAGATGAAAAACACTTTTATAAGAACATTACAATTTACTTGGTGAAAGAAAAAGAAATACCCTTAGTGTTTTTAGTAACTTTTGATAAAATATTTTATAAATATAAGGGAATAGAAATTTATTTACTACACCATGAATACTTATAGATGAATTTTCTTAAATAAAACTAGTGAACATGGAAAGAAAACTCTTTCATATAAAAAATATTAATAATAGATTCATTTCACACTTTTGTAAAGAAAGTCAATGTTGGTGGAAAATGGACATACTAAAAATGTTAAAAGAATATTTCTTTTATTAAGAAGGTAAAGTATTTTGAAAAAGTCCTTAATAAATCATTGAAGTTGTGATAAGGATTTATATAAAACAAAATAAAAAATATGGACATAGGAAAGTGCAATTCTTGACCAAAATGAAGAGTTAAGTATAGTTTATCTTATAATCACCACTTAGAGTGAATTATAAATTAAATGGGAAGTAAAATGGTAGGAAGACATGTAAAACTATTGAAAAACTATATGATAAGAAACTAGTTTTAGTTTAAGAGATAAATATTATACAAATTATCCAAATTATCCAAATGAAAACATAGTTATAAATATCTTTAATTTAAAATGATATTGGAAAGAAAACCATTATAAATTCCATAATCTTTGAATCAAAAGCCTTTGAAAGAAATTACTTGAGATAGATTTATAAATCCCTTGAATATTATGACAATTTTTATAAAAAATCATCCATGGGAATTATATTGTCACATCCGGACCATGCATTACGTCATGTTTTGAATATTTATTTTTCATCTTATAATTTTATCTGCTTATGATTATTTTTTTTCTTTTGATATGGAATATGGGCTGAGCCCGACTAGGGTTTTGCTCTGATAAATGAGTGTTTTGGCCTCAACAACATTTCAGTGCGCCACTTTCAAAGACGTGTGGCCTCACCTAGGTCACCGCACGACCTCGCTCGGTTCCCCGCTCGCCTTCCCAACGTGTAACTAATTAAATAAAAGGAATTAATAATAAATAAATAAAATTAAATGAGTTTTTTAGGGCTTTTCATCATGAGATGCACGGGCGAAGCATAATTGTGAAGCCATGCGGCTTTGCCAGGTCTGTCGTATGACCCTTCTCGATGGTCAACTAATTAAATAAATGAATTAATAATGATAATGAAATAAAATTAAATGTGTGGAAGAATAAAAAATAAGTAAATAAAATGAGAAGAATGTGTTAATAATTTAATGAATTGTGTCTCAATGACAATAATATTATTATTTTCAAGGTTTCAGTTTAAGAATATTAATAATAACTATAATAATAATAGTATTATTATGGGTTTTATTTTTTATTTTCATTTTTATTTTATTTTTACTCCATTTTATTTTGGGTTTTTTTATCTCTCTTTTATTATTATTTTCCTCCCTTGCACTCCCCTCTTACCCGTCGTGCACAACAGACCCCCCCGGTTCGCGCCGCACAGCCCTCCTCCTAACCCTAGCGGCACCTTCTTCCCTCCGGCTGCCCCGATCGGCCACCATTGTCTCCTGTAGGACCCTCCCACTTCGTGGTGTCGCATTACAGACCCTCCCCAAACCCTACTTACCTCCACCTCCTGCTCTGTCCGGCGAAGCCGTCATGCCCCGTCGAAGGCCTCCCCCCCTTGCCTTGTCCGACGACACCAGCCCGTGCCGCCTCCCTAGCACCAGTCGTGGCCCCTATTTGCGCCGCTCCCCTTATTCCTGATGTCCGCCGAAACTCTCCACCGGCGCAACACTACCCTCCGACGAACCTGATGCCCACCTGCCGGCCTGCCCTCCATGGCCGAAACCTCCCATCCGGCTTGGAACCCGCTGGACCCCCAGCCTCCCCCACTCAAAACCGCTTCCCTCCTACTTTATCCGGTGAAGAGCCGAACCGCCACCCCCCTGCTCCGTCTGGCGACACGCCACTCCATCGCCATCCTGCTTCGTCCGACGAATCACTGAACATCCCACCCCTGCTCCGTCCGGCGAGCACCCCCCTCGGTCAAGTCTTTCTCCTTGTTGTTTTTTTTTCAGCAGGTATATGTTCTGATTTAGGGTTTTTAATTTGAAGTTTTGGGTTGTGTTTGGTCTTCTTGCGGTGTGTTTGGCATGCAATGGGGGTTTTGCATCAATTTTTTTTGGGTTAATTCTTGATGTTTTTGTTCAATTGTTTGATTTACGGTTAATTTTAATTTGGTTGAGTTGCGGTTGACGTGCGACGGTCGTTGCGTACCATGGTTGTGAAGTCTGCTCTGACTAGGTAGGTGGTTCCACATTTAAACATTACTTAATGAATTAATTTTCTAGCTTAGTTAATTTGTGATGTTCTGGATTTAATTATTTTGAGTGTGTCTTTGGTGTTTAGAGTCATGTTTTATCTTCTGGTTTGCTTAATAAAATTTCTAGTGTTTTGTTTAATCGGTAAAATGATCTTTTAACAGTGAAGTTGGGTTATTAATTGATGAAAGTGGTGCAGTTTGTGTTCTTGATGTGGTGTCGGGTGTGTTTGTCATGAAAGAGGGTTGAGTTGTTTTTGTGTGTTAAATCCGTGTTATGTTTCTTTTTAAATAAATTTTTTACAAAGAATTTAATATGATTTAATAAAATTATTAACGATAAAAATTTAATATGTTTTTAATAAACAATTATCAGTAATTCAGAAATAGTTTTAATTGAGTTGGGTAAAGTCTTTTGTCGTGCGTGCTTTGTCAAATGGATTTCTGTGTGTGTGGAAGGGTCGCGTTGGGTTTATGTTACACCTTGTTTGTTTTATTTGTTTGAGTTTGACATGAAATGTGAATTTGGAACAACGTTGAGCACAAAAAGGGGAAGCCTGGGTACTAGGTGGGTAGACTAGACTAGCGTGGTAGTGATACGGGAGTGGCTCCTGCCCAATTTCACTTAGCTGGATTGAGGCTTAAAACACTAACTAAACATTGGATGATGATCTAAGACCACTAGGTTATGGATGTGTTGCCCTGTCTTGTGATACGGGAGTCCCCCGTCTCTTTATTTTGGAATTGTAGACATTTGGTTTTTAAGTAAAAATGATTTGGTCTTGGAAAATGTTTTGGAAAATGTTTTGAAATAAAGCACTTTTAAAAGAAAATGAGGTATGAGGTTTGAAAAGTGTGGGTTGGATGTTTTGGTTTTGAAAAATGGAAAGGTTTGGTTTTGATCCTTGGTTTTCTCGTGGGCAACCACATGCATGAGTATATATGGAAAGAGAAAGGGTTAATGGTATAAGCGGATGAGTTCCTGGATGGATGTGTGGTGGGTGCTGGTGTGGAATGGGAACATGCATGTGCGAGGCCCATGGGACACCATTGGTGTTTGTGCAACCCACAAGCTTTGATTATTTTTCAAAATGTTTTGTTAAATGAAAATTTGGTGTTTTAGTAACCGGTGATTGCATAGCATGTCCTTGTGATTTTGACATGTTGGATGTGAGACATTTTGGGTTGAGAATCCTTTTTGACTGAATTGTGTCCTGAGTTTGAATTCTTATTTATAAGTTGGTATGCAAGTGTGTAGTTATTTAATTCTTTTGAAAAGTATTGGGGAGCCCTTGTAGTGGTTCCCCCTGCACGTTTGGGGTTCGCTTGTTGTATATATTGATCGTTGGACCAATTTGGTTGGGTTCATGGTTTTATTTCTTGACTAGTGTATGCCCCCCATAAATCATTAACATGTGATTAAAGTGCGTCCACGAGTAATTATCCATTGGCCAACCCTCCAGTTGATTAAAGTAAGGACTCTCCCTTTTTGGGTGATAGTGCTAAGTCTTTTCCTTTTTCCTTTCGGTTAAGTAGATCCTATCGCAGTGGGATGACATATGCGAGGGGAGATGAAGGGAGTTTCAGTCTGTTTGAGTTGTCTGAGTCATCGGGTATTAAGTTTGACATCGTGGCGTCTGAAGGTTCCCCCTTGAAATGGTGAAAGGAGTTCCAGCAGGGAAGGGTGAAGGCGGTTCAGAGTTACTCGTGCTGACCAATGTCTTGAAAGGCTTGTAGTGATTTTATCAGCCGCAATGGTCATGGTTGGGTGACATCTTGCAGCGTGAGGTCCCTTTGATAGTCAACGGTTGTTTGGAAGCGGTAAAAGAGACTCCAGTGGGGAAAAGGTGGAAGCAACCCGAAGTTGTTGGTGCGATCTATTATTCTAAATGACCTTTGGTCCTTCGTTGGTTTCGTTTAAGGAAGGGTCTACGTTAGACCACTAGTGTGGCAGACCTAGTCACATGAGGCTGCTATGGTCGTTTGCAAGAATCACATGTTATTTAAGACTCAGTTTGAAGTCCCTCTCTATATAATGTTCCTCTCAACAACAATGTTCATGTTCAGGTGACGATTTGTGGTGTCGTATTCTCATCCAGTGTGACAAAGGGTAATGCACATGCACCATTTCAGCTCTTGTGTTAGTGAATGATTCGTGTATGATCAATTGGATGTCGTAATGTGTTGTATTTTCTGGTGTTGCCTCGGTTGTAGTGTGGTTGTGTGTGATGCCAAAAGGAGAAGCTCTGTTTAGGAGTCTTCAATACCTGACTGTGAGGTAGGAGATGCTTCATACATCAGGGCTCCAGCCGTAGGCCTCAGAGTGAAGCTGGCGGGTGGTCAGGAACCCTGAGAGTGTATGAAACTCCAACTTTATTTCTGTCATCGGTGTTGAAAGTAAAGACAGTTTAAAATGTTTTCTGTAATTTTTCCATTTCGAATGAACTATATGACTGGGTAAGGTTTCCATTACTATGTGGAGGCATGTTCGTCTCGTCTATTTAAAGTCTTTGGGGTTGCGTCGCATCAAATGTAATCGTTTGAGTGGTCTTTATGGGGCCTGGTGGGTAAATTGGTCTCAAATTGGAATAATGATCATCCGGGAATGTGGAAATGCTTATTTTTCTTGGGTTATGCTTTTGATGCCTAGGTAGTAAGGCCCCTCCATCCCCGCCCCTTGTGGTGGGGTGTTTGGTCACCATCAGGAATTTTTCAAAGTTCTGTATCCTCTGTAAGTTGTAATGGTGGCAAGACCCATGATGGGTCTCACACAAAGGTCTCTGGAATAAATTGGTGTTGGCCTTTCCTTAATGGTGGGGAGTCCACACGGACCTCCCTGTGTCGGTTTTCCAGTCTCGTCTTGGCTGTTGGTAGGTTCTTAATGGTGGGGAGCCCCTCGAGCTTCCCCATGCTGGCCTTTTGGCTTTATTCCTCGAGATGACTTGGTAGTCGGTGATTAGAGTGTTCCTTGGACGTGCTTGGTCTTGTCTGTTCATTCCAGTATAACAGTTTGGTTTTTGTTCAATGGTGCTTGAGGTGTTTTGGTCTTGTGAAGTTGGTTTCCATGGGTGTGAGAGTTACCTTCCTTAATTAGTCAATTGGAGGCATTCTAGCTCTTTGGGGCGGGTGACACATATCAGAAAGTCTTTATGCGAGTTTCTTGAAGTTGTCTTTGAGTCACTTTATCTGAGCACGATACTTTTGCCTCTCTTTGTTTGGTGTTTATGGGGATTCCCTTTAAACCTTAAGGGAATGTGGTTTTCTGCTTTGGGGTTTGGCTCTGGTTGTGGCTTTCCGGGGATGGAAAGCTTTATGGTGGGGAGAATTGTAACATCCGGACCGTGCATTACGTCATGTTTCTAATTTTTATTTTTCATCTTATAATTTTATCTGCTTCTGATTATTTTTGTTCTTTTGATATGGAATACAGGCCGAGCCCGACTGGGGTTTTGCTCTGATAAATGAGTATTTTGGCCTCAACAACCTTTCAGTGCGCCACTGTCGAAGATGTGCAGCCTCGCCTAGGTCACCACGTGTCCTAGATCAGTTCCCCACTCGCCTTCCCAATGTGTAACTAATTAAATAAAAAGAATTAATAATAAATAAACAAAATTAAATGAGTTTTTTTGGGGCATGTCATTATACGACGCATGAGCGAAGCATAATTGCGAAGCCGTGCGGCTTCGCCAGGTCCATCGTATGACCCTGATTGATGGTCAAATAATTAAATAAATGAATTAAGAATGATAATGAAATAAAATTAAATGTGTGGAAGAATAAAAAATAGGTAAATAAAATGAGAATAATGTGTTAATAATTTAATGAATTGTGTCTCAATGACAATAATATTATTATTGTCAAGGTTTCAATTTAATAATATTAATAATAACTATAATAATAATAGTATTATTATGGGTTGTATTTTTGATTTTGATTTTTATTTTATTTTTACTCCATTTTATTTTGAGTTTTTTTATCTCTCTTTTATTATTTTTTTCCTCCCTTGCACTCCCCTCTTACCCGTCGCACACAGCATACCCCCCCAGTTCGCACCGCACATCCCTCCTCCTAACCCTAGCAGTGCCTTCTTTCCTCCGGATACCCCGATCGACCACTGTTGTCTCCCGTAGGACCCTCCCCCTTCGCGGTGTCGTGTTGCAGACCCTCCCTAAACCCTACTTACCGCCGCCTCCTACTCTGTCCGGTGAAGCCGTCACGCCCCGTCGAAGGCCTCCCCCACTCTTTCCTTGTCCGATGACACAAACCCACGCCGCCTCCCTAGCACCAGTCGTGGCCCATCTTTTCACCACTCCCCTTATTCCCACCGTTCGCCGAAACTCTCCACCAGCGCAACACTACCCTCCAACGAACCCGACCCCCCTGTCGGCCTGCCCTCCATGGACAAAACCTCCCCTCCGGCTCGGAACCTGCTGGACCCCCAGCCTCCCCCGCTCGGAACCGCTGCCCTCCTACTTCATCCGGCGAAGAGCCGAACCGCCACCCCCTGCTCTATCCGGCGACGCGCCACTCCGTCGCCATCCTGCTTCGTCCAACGAATATCCGAACAGCCCGCCCCTGCTCTGTCCGGCGAGCACCCCCCTCAGTTAAGTCTTTCTTCTAGTTGTTTTTTTTTCAGCAGGTATATGTTCCGATTTAGGGTTTTTAATTTGAAGTTTTGGGTTGTTTTTGGTCTTTTTGTGGCGTGTTCGTCATGGAATGGGGGTTTTTCATCAATTTTTTTGGGTTAATTCTTGATGTTTTGGTTCAATTGTTTGATTTAGGGTCAATTTGAATTTGGTTGAGTTTCGGTTGACGTGCGATGGTCGTTGTGCACCATGGTTGTGAAATCTGCTCTGATAAGGTATGTGGTTCTACATTTAAACATTACTTAATGAATTAATTTTATATCTTAGTTAATTTTCGATGTTCTGGATTTAATTATTTTGAGTGCGTCTTTGGTGTTTAGAGTCATTTTTTATCTTCTGGTTTGCTTAATAAAATTTCTAGTGTTTTGTTTAATCGGTAAAATGTTCTTTTAACAGTGCGGTTGGGTTATTAATTGATGAAAGTGGTGCAGTTTATGTTCTTGATGTGGCGTCGGGTGTGTTTGGTCATGAAATAGGGTTGAGTTGTTTTTGTGTCTTAAAGCCGTGTTATGTTTCTTTTTAAAGAAATTGTTTACAAAGAATTTAATATGATTTAATAAAATTATTAACGATAAAAATTTAATATGTTTTTAATAAACCATTATCAGTAATGAAGAAATGGTTTTAACTGAGGGTAAAGTCTTTTGCCGTGCGTGCTTTGTCAAATGGCTTTCTATGTGTGTGGAAGTGTCGTGTTGGGTTTATGTTACACCTTGTTTGTTTTATTTGTTTGAGTTTGACATGAAATGTTAAGTTGGAACAACATTGAGCACAAAAAGGGGAAGCCTGGGTACTAGGTGGGGAGACTAGACTAGCGTGCTAGTGATACGGGAGTGGCTCCGGACCAGTTTCACTTAGCTGGATTGACACTTACAACACTAACTAAACATTGGATGATGATCGGAGACCACTAGGTTATGGATGTATTGCCATGTCTAGTGGCTCGTGCACGAGGACGTATTTTGTTGTGATTCCTATATTGTTCACCGAGACGCGAGGTTCTAGGGTCCCATTCCTTTTTCTAGTACCTTTAGGGCCTCTCCCTCTTTTGGTGCTCCTGGACTACTATACACTCACCGTCGGCATATGGTGAAACTTTTGGTTTTTGTGAAGGTTTGGGTTTTTCTTTTAAGTAAGGGTGTTTTCTTTTATCTAAGTTGTTTTCTTTAAAAGTGTTTCCCTTATAGAAAATGTTTCTTTAAAATTGTTTAAGCTTTGGTGTACCTTTATTTTATTTAGCCTGAAAATGTATTTTTCATTTAATGTTTATACGTGGAACCTTTTTCTTTGGGTGACGTCCTACTAGGCTCTTGGCTCACACCCTACATACACCTTTGGGTGTATGTAGAATTTGTTTCTTGTGTATTCCAGGTTTTGACATCATTCTCAGTGATGGTGGTTCAGGTCGTTGATGGTCTTCTCGTGCAGGTTGGTGTTGTGGTGTGTGTATGCTGCATCTCTCTGGTTTCTTGGAGGTTTGAGTTTGACTTTCTTTTGTTGTCGCTCATTTTGGTTGTGGATTCTAGTTGTAAACCCCTGATTTTGTTTTCATTTTAAGGCCCTGTTTGGTTGTCTACTTTCAGTTTCAGTTTCTTTATCTTATTAGTTGTTTTGTGTTTACTATTTCGGGTAAAATCATTCCCATGTGTTAGTTTTGATACCCAGGCACTTGTGCCAGCCCGTGGGAATCAGGAACGCCCTTCGGGCCATGTCGCGGACCGGGTCAGGTGCTGGGTCGGATGGCGACCTGGCCTGGTTCGTGACATATATTCACCACATAAAAATAAAAAAATTGTTGAATATGAAGAATATCTCAATGGATGGAAATTAATATGACAAAAACCCTTACAAAAATCATATTTTTTAAGAAAGATTCATTTGAAAAGGATTTTTTTGAGAAATAAATATAAATAAAAAAAAGATGTATTATAATATAATTCTATCATAAGGTATAATTTTATCTACTTATTAGAATAAAAGTCAAGAAAAATTATCATAACTCAATGAATAAAAATTGAGTTAACAAAAACCCTTACTTTTACTCCTGTCTTCCACAAAAGTGCTTTAGTATCCTATATTGGAGAAATTACTGCTTCTCATAACGAATTCTCTTAGAATGATGGAATTAAGACTTTTTATTGTGAATAGGGTCTTCCAAATATGGAAGATACTTGAAGTAGAAGTAAAATGGGTGGGGATTCAAAAGGAATTATAATGAATAGAGTGGTTTGAAGTTGGAAGAAATGAGCTCCTTTTATAGGTGTAAATGAGGGAAATATCCTTGGAAACTAAATTTAGGTGTGGGGTAAATATGGAATCATGTGAGAGTTAGGTATATAAAGGTTAGTGAAATACATGGGTATGAATTTCCAACCTAATAATGTCCTTTTATAATGTGTATGAGTCAAGTTAATTTAACAAAATTCATTCCATGGAAGATTACCCCTTTTACATTCATTAAATTTGATTAAATATTTACCATGGTAATTATTTTTGAATGAAAAATATAAGATGAACCATACTGAAAATTTTATGTGATGATTATAAAATTAAAATCTATATAATCTAATTCAATTTCTAAATATGAGAAAACTAAATTTTAAATGAAAACACAATATATATAGAAAAAAGTGATGTTTAAAAATTACTTTTTAAGTATTAACTGTTGCTATTATTATTTCCTATCAATTTAATAGTTAAATGAGTATTAATATATTACATTATATTTATCATTAAAAAATTTAAATTCAATTTATTTATATAAAAAAACATCACTCTTAAAAACAACTCATTGAAAATAACCCTTTTACCATTACCACGATATCTAACCTCAACCTTAGTAACTTATTTTTATGCCTAAAAATGAAATTAGACTCATCGAATAATTTGAGCATGATGGTTAAAAATATGAAATCCATTTTGTTTTATTAAATTTTTAAAATTGATATAAATTAAGTTTAACATAAAAATGTATAATAAGTAATTTTTTTATGAAAATATATATTTAAGAATAAAAATAATTTAGTAAAACTACATGGAAAGGGAAAATATTTAGATGAAAATTAATTTTCATTTATATATATATTATTTATATATTTTAAATTATTCAATAGTGATCAATTTTATTTTTAATATTAAAATAAAAAATATATAAAAAAATTACAATTATTTTAAAAAAGTATTTTTATCATTAAATGATTTTATTCCTAATTATGTTAGATTGATTAGTTGTTTAATTAGAATTAAAATTTATCAATACATTTATATTAAATAAAAACTTCATTATTTAATTAAATTAAATATTTAAAATTAAATTTTATAGAAATGAAAAATATATAAAGTACACATAATAATAAAAATATAACATATATTAATAATTATTGGATTATATCATTCTATATTCTAATTCAAAAACACCTAAAAATATCCACATAAGACATAAAGGTAATATAATAAATAATATATGTTTTGGGTGGTGATTCAACTAGCATGGATCTCAAAGTGAGTTCCACAATCTTGAAATTCTCCTACATATGATTTCTCTCAAACTGTACTTGTTAAAGTTTGACCTGGGATTGGTCTAGGGAAAACCATACTAATGCTACCTCCTTTATAAGTTTAGATAAATGAGACTCACTAGGGGAACTCCAATTAATTTCTTCCTTTGTGTCACTTTTTTACATAGATTCTATATTATAGTTACATCTATTTATACTTTCTAATTCAATGAATATATTATTATAATGAAATTTACTTCTAAAAACATATCAAATTTTTTTAGTATGTTGTTTCATGTGAAAAATCTATTAAACATTGTATTTATTTAAAGGGAATTAATACTAAAACCCCATGGTGTTTTAGTTTTAATATATGGATTCTTAATGGGATTTTTCAGAATTTTAAGGAAGTTAAACACATCCCATGATTATGAAAAATCTTATTTTCATTAGATAGATAGATAAAGAAGGCTATGGAGAATTTTTTTCCTATGGATTATGGATATTTATTCATAGATCCATGGTGTTGGAAAGGGAAGTAAGGATGGGATCTTATATTTGATCAAAAGGTCATATGGTTTGATGATAGTTGAAACTATAACTTCAAAAAGTCTGTTGTTATGGAATAGTTAACCTGGTATTCTCAGTGAGAATAATATGAAGGTTCTAATGAAAAGGTCTACTAAATCATAATCATAATAAATTCAAAAGTGATGGAAGTTTTTTACTCAGAAAGTTGTGGAAGGTTTTTTTAACTTGATTGAAGGGAAGCCTCATAGACAAAAATGAGAACTTGTTCATTAAAATGTATGGGGATCATCCCTAGTTCCATCTCATAGATGATCCTTTTATATTTTCACATTTATTTATAATTCAAGAAGGATGGTTTGGGTATACTTATTGAATAAAAAGTTATATGTGTTTGTAATATTCATTTAGTATAAATCAATGGATAAATCGGAAGTCAGATAGAATATAGAATGTAAATGGTCCAACAATTGAGGTGAATATATGGGAAGATAATTTAAGAACTATTTCTTGAAGAAGTAAATCAGAATGGGGATTTATATTCCAGGAACTCCATAAAAAATAGTGTGGTTGAAATAATTAATAGAACATTAACTGAGAAGTCTTGTAGCATGAGGTTGCACTCTGGCATGTAAAAAGAAATTTGGGTGGAATCACTAAATTATATTGTATACCATGTTAACTGAAGTCCAACAACACCAATGAGATAAGATATTCTTGAGAATTTATGGTCTAGTAAATCAATGGATATTAGTCTCCTAAAAGTTTTTACCATCTAGAATATATTCACTTTGATGCTAACAAAAGTGAAAAATAGAGGCTATGTCCTGATTATGTTTCTTTGGGAGCTATGGGGATGAAAAATTTGGCTTCCAAATCTAGAATGATGATCATTGGAAGAAAGTCATAGAATGAAATGTTCTATTTAATGAAAGGGACTATTATAAAGAACAAAACATATTTATGGAAGAATTTGATAATAGAGAGTCAATAATCCATGTTTAATTTTATTGGGATTGAAGTTTTAGAGTTATAAATTTATCAGATGGGTTAGATAATGACATAAGTTATTTAAGAATTAGACCAATAAATTATGTCTCTAAATATTATTAGTATGTAGAGGCATGAGGAAGATCTCTATAAGGTCATAAAATATAAGTTACAACACCAAAAGATATAGTGCTAGTAATAACATAATCATAGGTTCAATTAAAGAGATCTTCTAGAGTCAGAAAACTACTAAAAAACTTTGGTCATAAATTGCACTATATACTTTTAATAGATGTGGGAGAACCTTTAATAATGGAATAAGAGGATACACTAAGTGACTCTAAATAATGGGAGTTAGTTATAAAGGAGTAAATGACTTCTTTAAAGTCTAAACGAACTTTGAAACTGATAGAGTTACCACAAAGGAAGAGGAAAATAGAAAATAAATAGCTTTTCTTATTAAAATAAATTTTAATAGAAGTAAAAGGTATAAGGTTAGGATAGTGGTGAAAGGATTCCTATAGAAGAAGAAAATTTATTTCTCAGAATTTATTTCTCTGTTAGTTAAACATGCTCCCATATAAACCATGCTAGGTATGTTTGTTATTGATAATTTATACTTAGAATAAATTGATGTAAAGAAATATTTCCATCATGGTTGGAGGAGGAAATTTACAAGAGTAAACCATCTAGTTTTGAGGTTTATCATGGAAAGAACATGGAGTGTATACTAAAACATATGCACTACATATTTAAACAAGAAAAAAGATAATGAAATCTGAAATTTAATAAATTTATAGTTGAGAAGAGTTTCAGGTGAAGAAAATATGATCATTTTATCTATTATAAAGTATTTAAGGATTATTTATTTATAAAACTAATATTATATGTTGATGAAATTATCTTCTTTGTATATGACTTTCAATGGATACAGGGGATTAAATGAGAGTTATTTGTAAGTTTTAAATTGAAAGATCTTGGAACACAAAAAAAGTTCTTGGGATGATCATTTAAAGAGATAATAAAATGGGAGATTAGTTTTTTCTAAAAGATATTACATATAGTTCATCAAGTGGTTTTCAATGACTAGATGTATGGTAGTTTAAACTCCTCTGGATGAATACTTCAAATTATCAAAGGGTAAATTACTAAGATTAGAAGATGTGGTGAGATACATGGATGCAATTTCATTTTATTCAATAGTAAACAGTTTAATATATGTTATAGTTTAAACTCACCTTGACATTGCTAATTTAGTGGGAGTCATCAGGCATTACATGGAAAATAATGGGAAGGAACAATGGAAAGCTATCAAATGAATTATTAGATATCTCAAATCCATAAAACATATACCCATATACATACAGTTATCCAAACCATTTCAAGGGTATATTGATAATAATTGGGGGGGGATTTTTATACTTATAAGAGTACAATCAACCATGTGTTTACTTTTAGAGTGACGATAGACAACTGGATGTCAAGGATTTAGTCGATATCTTCACTCTCTACAACAAAATTTGAATATATGGTATAAACAAAAGCAGTGGAGGAGTTTTTTAGTTGATTCGTTTTTGGAAGAACATGGAAAGTGTCAGGAAAGTGGGATAATATACTATGATAGTCTGAGTACTATTAAATGGGACAAAAATAAATTTTTTCATTCAAGGAAAAAAACATATCAACATGAAATAACACTACATTCCGAAGTTTCTAAAGGATGTAGAGTTAGATATATGAAAGATATCTAAAAAGAAAAATATATTGATATCTGCACAAAGATCTTAGTCCAATAAATCGTTAGGTAACACTATGCCTCAATGGTAATAGGGTGACCAAAAAGTGGTGGAGTGAACTACATATTTTTGAATAAGAGTGGATGTTTGATATTTCTAAAATATTAGAGATTTCTATATTTCATTAAAAACAACCTTCAAGTGAGGGATTTTTATGAATTGTGAGGATTGTTTTCATATTTTTTTGATTTTATCCCCCATAAGGAGATACACCCAAAGTTACATCAATATTTGAGTTCTAAGTCAGCAAAAACATTACTCCATATAGTGACCGGTTAGTCATAATTTAATAAGATTCGATGGAAGTGTGCAGATTTGTCAATTTAGTGGAAGGGGTTGTGAAATCAGGGAAATTGGATAGAAAGGGGTGACCGTTTCTTCTATCAGAAGTTAGTGGTCAAGTTTAGGAATACTACAGGATAACGCTAGTCATCTCGACTCAACAGATTGATCCCCACAAAAGTTAGAGGTAAGTGATACCACTTGACATACTAGACCTCTCTATAAAAGGGAGGTGGGACCACCTTCACCTATATTACCATGCATTAATTAAAAGAATTGATTTTTAGTGATCTACATGGTGGTAAAATCACAGTGACTATAAAATATTATATCTTCTAAAGAAGTAATAAAAATGGAGTAGTGTTCTCTCATGGATGTAGGATGTAATGTACAATCTACATAAAATCATAATTTCATTTAATTTTGTTATTTTTTCATGGTCATATGCTTATGTGAGTGTATGAATGTTGGTAGACTCAGTGTAGTGATTTAGAATGTCTTCAACTTCCTAAGTTCTGGTACACTATACTCGATGTACGAGGTTCATGTTCCATAGTGTATGAATTCTGATGTTCTCATGGTTTTGCATCATTGACTCCCCAATATATTTCATATTATCGATATTATATATTTCATATTGTTCTTTGTGCATATGATAGTGTAATACTGAGGAGTACTATATATTATAGTGTAGTGAATATTAATGTATATTTTTGTGTATTTATATATAGTGACTCTATAATATGTTCATATTATATAATAGTGTTTCACTCATGCGTTTTCACAAGATTTACCCCACTTGAGTAGAATCTTCGTAGTTAATGTCTTATAAATAAAATTGCTATAGAAAATAAATAATCAATAGTTGAATCTTTAATAATAGATTAATTATTATAGGTATGAAATAATGATTTTAATAATTATATTTTATTTATTTCCATAAAGTAGATATATGAATATTTTATAATGAATTAACATAACTATAATTAATGATGGATATATATTGAAGATTACATTGCATAACACATATACATAATACATATTTTTGAAGTACATTTCTAGATACATAATGCATATATTTCATAATAAATAACTAGAATAATGAATAGGTAGAAGCATAATCTATAATGTATATAAATTAATCTTTTGGGAACACATTAAATAATATAAAAGCATAAATAAAATCTATAATTCATGGTAGAGTCCATAATAAAATTAGCGAATCCCTATAAAAAATTACAAAATCCATAATGAATATTGAAAAATCCACAATCCACGTTGAATATATATGGATATTGTAGAGTCCATAATGCATAATGAATACACATTGATATTTTTGAATGCATAATTCTTATTAAAATAAAATTAATATTGCATATATTTAGTAACATAATGAATATTTTTAGAAACATAATGAATTTTGTAAAAAAATCATGCATATTATATATTATATATATATTTAGAAATAGAATGCATATATTTTGATATATAGCACATATATTTTGAAATAGAATGTGAGTATTTAGATATAGATTTCATATTTAATATTCATATATTTATAAAAAATTAATATTCCATATATTTAGATAAAAATATATTTATAGTTCATATTGTATATACCTTGGATTTACATATCATATGTTTATAAACCTAATGTATATTTCCTATGAGTAAATGTAAATATATTAATGAAAATATAAAGTAAATGTGTATCATGTGAAATGACCACAATGATTCTTTTGAAACACTATTAATTTTCCTTACAATATTACTTCCTTAGAAGGGGGTTAGTATTTGAAATCTATGTGTGATATCTTTGTGTTTTTTTGATACGGGGTGCAATGAACTCGTGATATTTAAAATTGGTAACATAAAAATTATTCAGAAAATGAAAGTGGTTAATGTAATTGAATATAAATATAACTAAAAAAACAACTAAATTTTTTTATTTTTATTTTCATAAATAAAAGAGAATGGTTTATGAATTTAAATTTCATATGAGTTATATTAAAATGGTAAATAATTTAAAAGGATAATTTGTAATATATAGGAACTGAATATGTAATATTTATATAAAAGATATGCAGTGTGAATATATTGTATATATGAAATATGTATAAACCTAACTATATAATATTCAATTGGATTATGCATAATTTTTTTTTCAAAAATGAAATATTATTTACTGGAATTATAATGGAAGGATAAAAAATAATACACCTATAACTAGCATATTACAATATTGCATGAATTTATGAAAAAAACATGGAACCATTCTTATAGTTTCATAGAAGGGGAAGTTGATACTAGGGAATATGGGAAACACATGAAGTGATGAAAAATTATATGATTCTATTATGTTAAGGAGAAAACAAAATCATTATATTCACATTTATTAATATATAAGGTATTATTTGAAAAGAAAGTGACATAAGTAATTAAATATAAATGTAAAAAAATCATAGGATTTTCTTGATTATTTCATAATTAAAAGATACTCGTACATGAGTTTGAATTATTATATGGGAAATATTCAAAAGGTAGACATTTTCAAAGATGGATGTGTAATATTTGGGTACTGGATATGAAAAAATCATTTAAATGATGTGAAATGTGAATATATATAGTATAAAACATACACATAATCAAAATATACTCTATGCTTTAGAAATGTTAATTTAATGATTTTATAAAATAAAAAATGAAATACCAAATAAAGATGAAGTAATTGGGCTTAGAGTTATATAATAGATAGGGAACCCAACCCCATATCATTCCAAAAGAATTTTAAATCCGAGTCAAAATAAAGTTCTTTCGTAGTTTTTAAAAACATAAAGAATTAAAATTCAAAATTTAACATTAATATAAATAGTGGACCATAAGCTATAATATTACTAGTTGAAAAAAATTGAAAATTAAAGAAATTATTATGATCTAGAATTTATGATAAATTGGGTATCTAGTTTATAACATATATGTAGAAAAATTTATAGATAGTAGGATGAATTTGAATTTATCATACCTAAAAAAGATCATGGGGTGTAAGGAATAGGATAAAAAACACCGAGGTTCTAGATTTATAGAATCCCTACTTTAGGGTGGTTTCACTTATTGGGAGAATTTATTTATTAATAATGAACCATAATAAATATATTATAGTAAAAGATAAAAATTAAATCATCAATGAAAAAACATAATGTTGATAGTAAAATGAAAATAAAAAAAAAAATATAAATCTATAAAGATATTGATATAATAAAAAATTTGTGTAGTTGTTAAAAAATAAAGTATTAAAAACATGGAATTACCTATTGAGTAATGCAATACGTTATTATTCTTGTAATGAACCATCCCAGGTCGATCCGATGCGTCACCCAACCTATCTTTTCATAAGGCTTGAATCACATTTTTTATCACCAAGGGATAGAGATAAGTATCAAGGTATCAAATAATAATCAAGTGTGAATAATTTTACACTAAGAACCTAATAAAAAACAACAAGGGCTCCACTAAGAAGTATAAAATTATGTATCCATTACTTGGAAATCCATGCACACAAATAAGTAGTTCTAAATGACCGAAATAACAAAACATAGTATAACACAACATAATTAATAATCAAATTCATATATCACATTACAAAATAAAAGTAAAGGGATAAACCAAAATCATAAACATTGAGTAATAAAAATAGTCAAGGATGAAGTGGCTAATACAATACCATCCAAAAAATACCACTTGAGGATCCCCAAAATACTATACGTGATCTATCTTTATGTGACCCATTGACACAACCAATCCCACACCATGAAGGATGTTTAAGCATAAAAAGGCACTTTCATAAGGCCTGAATCATTTCTATTTACCTAATTCAGACCAAACCAAGTTTGTATACACCCTAGGGATATATATATGGTGTGAGGTAAAATCCTATATAAATACCACCATGAATTTACATAGTATATTTCACAATGTAAAAAATTAGTCATAGTTTTAAAATAATAATTTATAAAATCCTATTTTTATTGTAATCTAATAGTTGAAAACCATTTTAAAAAATCCTTTGGTTTATAAAATTATTTTAGTTATTAAATAATAAAGATCAGGGGGAACATAAAATATAACCAAGATAAACATGATATAATCAACATCAAAATATCCAAATAATTAATTGGAATATAAATTAATAATATATCTATATAATTTAAAACACTTGAAATATGTGTTATAACCTCTAGGAAAAATAAGTCGCAAAAAACGGTAACTATGACTTTATTGCAGAAAACTATCCGAACTATGTGAACCTAACAAAAAAAATCATCCCAATGTCTATCTCTATATTATCAGCACCAACCCCCATTTAGTACACAACTATACTAGAGTATAAGACTTCAAGGTTACCCAAAAACATACCCAAGGTTTCCCATATTCAACCCACCAAAAATCAATCCTCACAACATAGACAAACTCAATAACTATATAACCAAAAAGACTTTATAATAATATAAGGATTAAAAATTAAAAAAACATAAATCATAAAATAAACCCTTTTCAAATATTCTTTTGAAAACCCATTTGGTATGAGAATACCCTGTGAAATATTTTAACAAATACCTAGAATATGTAAAACTGGTTTTAAAGTAAATATCACTTGAAATCCATGTATAACCCACTTGAGAAAAATAAAAATAAAAACAAGGAACTAACAAATAATAGTCCTCTTTGGATCATTTTAAACATAATATAACAAATAAAACAAAAGGGAACTCAAACACTAAAGGTGTACTAAAGGAGTGATCCATTACACAGGTAAAATTGCCTAAATTTTATCATAACCTCATAAGCATATTAAATAACCATAATAAATGATAAGGATATATCAACAATCCCAAAGACCAAATATATTCAACTTAGAGTCCAAACCTACTCTTCTGGAATTCTACTCTATATCAACAGGGTTATACCAACCGTCTGTTAAAACCATTGGTATTGGGTACCTATACCAATAATTTTAGAATACCATTGTTATAGTGTGATAGGATAGTCATTTTATACTATTGTAATGTTAATAACTTTGGTATAGAAAAGTGGGAGAACGTAATGGGGGATTCCTTATGTAAAACAAGGAGCCTCAGTGTGCCATGGTGGCCGTGGTCCCTCAATATCCTCATATCCCAACTTTCCATTCAAGGATTCATAACCCTCATAGTGGAAGTGTTAAGATCTATTAATAGTACCATGAAAATATAGTAACAGAACAACATTAGTAGGCATGAAAATAATCTGTAGTGATGCCCTATTGCTGTTGCAGGTGGGGTGAAAAGGAACCATACACAACACTATCTCGATACCTCATGCATGCAAGGATTTTTGTACATTATTGTTGGAACAACATGATAAATCCAAGGGAGATGATAAATTGTTATAAAAAATATTTCAAGGGAATAATAAAACCTCAAGAAAGTGTCATATAATCCCTTATATGCTTGTGTTTTTAAGTGTATAGTGCCCTATGTCCCTAGATGTCCTACACCAAAGTTTCAATCGGGAGTGTTCTTCTTCATTACCACGACCATTCCTCAATATGTTATTGTCTCCTATGGTGACTACCCACACCATGAAAACTATATTTTTTTTCTCACGATGTATCCCCACATATTACACTCCTTATATTCCAACCTCATCCTGTTCTAGACCTATACACTTTAGCGCTACCTATGTTTGTGGCATTTGAACTCATTCGACTGCCTCACAATGGCTGTCTGATTCTAGGGATAACTAGGGTTAGATATTTTTTTAAATATTTGTTTATTTATTTTCCTTTTACATTTGAACTATAAAAATGGTCTTAGTAGACCATTGGTATATGATACCGGTATATTTCATGATCTACGACCTCCCCTACCCCATTATCTGTAACTTTCTTCCCTTCCCACTGTGATGTCCCCTTGCCTCCTTCACCTGATATACCCTTATTCATTCAATATTTGATTCAATTATTATTTAACATAAATTTGGTGAGTTCTAGTTCTATGTTCTATTCAACTAAGCATCACTTTCATTTTTATCTAGGCATTAAAAACAACTAATGTCTCATTAAGTTTCAATTCTCCCTAATTCATTGAACAGAGGTTAATTTATATCATATATTTATTATAATATTTCATAATAAATGTAATCATATTTTATGTTTTCTTAATTTATTTACTTATTTCCTCTACATAAATCCAATGTGGTTTTTTTATGTAACATATATACGGGGGTTATATAATTAATTATTGTGGCAATATTTTTTTGTTTTGTTAATATATTAGAGGATTATTAAATTATTCAATTAAAAGTTTCATTTTAATTAATGAATGATAAATTTTTATATAATTAATTTTAATATAATGTTATGTGGAATGTTTGAATAAGAATGTTATTAATTGTAAAATATTATATAAAATCAATTTCAATTCAAAAAGAAGATATTTATGTATTGTTTCACTGCTGATTAACCATAAATTTTTTTTCTTAATCATTATGATGATGAGTTTGATAGTTTTAATGGAATTTTCTTAGTAATTATGATTAAATGGAAAACTAATTATGAGGAAGAGGTATAATATAATATTATATATTATGTTAAAACTTTTACTTCCATGAATATATTTTTAATTTTTCTTATAAGTATGAAAGTGTATTGGTCAATGATTGTTTTTTCTTAAATATCATGATAAAAGTGGATGTTATGTTTATTTGGTTTTTTTGGAATAATAATTTTTGAATGTAATGTTAACATAATGATTTAAAAATAATATATTAAGTGAATTATATTGTTTTTAAGTCTATGGGCATTATATGAGTTTCTTATAAATAATATAATTGTTATAAAAACTAGTTTTCAAAAGTATATTATTATTTTATAAGTTATATTGGGCATTTATTTTTTTAAAAACATTGAAAACTTATTTGGATAAAGAAAATACATTTTTTATTAGAATTTATTGTTTTCTACTTAATTTAATACTTTCACTTTTATTAGCGTGATACTAGTATTAATTAATTATTTCTTATTACATGTCTTATGCTTTGTTTCAGTCACTACTAGTATTCATCGATTATAGAATATTCCATATGAATTATGATTCATTTGGATAGCTACTTGTTTGATTTGATGACTTTCATATTTGGTATTTAGGTTATCATATTGGATATGTTCTGTAGACATGTGGCATTGTATTATGTAATGATTTGAATTATTAATATTTTCCATGATAATAACCTATGTATCAAATATGAGACTTTTCATGTTGAATGGAACAATGTTATTATTTAATAAATTTATTCCAAGATAAAAAATGCATTTAGTTATGGAATTATTTTTTTCCTTAAAATGTATTAAAAGTCTTCATGGTCCTCCTGATTTTTTTAATTATAGTCTACTATGTTAATTTTAATAAAAAAATATTTTTTATGACAAAATGGATCAAAGTTGGATAAATTATATCGATAAAATATAAGTTGAGTTTTAAAATAAGTTGGATTTTTTTAGATTTTTCATTTAACAATGATTCAGATGGATGTATTATACAATTACCTTATTATAATTGCATCTGAAGACATTTTTTAAGTAAAAAAGAAGTTAGCTACCATATTTTTTTTCAAACAAAAAATTATGTTTTGTATCAGAACAGAGAGACTAATTAATCTTAGACTGTTCATTATCGAAATAAACATAGATGAATGAAGAATATAATATTTGATCAGTTTATGTTTATTCATAATCATGAGAAGGGAAGTTTTCTAATGAAACGAGAAAATGGTCTAAGTAAAAATGATGTAACTAATGAAAAAGATGATATTAAGAGAGTGAAAAATTAATAAATGATGTAAGGGATCCTATATATCGGTCATGTGATAAAATAAAAAATATAGAATTTTTATTGTGGCTATATCATGGGAAAAACATATATGTAATTCCTAATACTAACATCGATTATCTTTTTAATTTTTTTGAAGGTCTTATTTACTAAATATATAAACATTTTCTCAAATAAATATATAGAATTGAATTGAATTGATCAGTTTTTATTTTCATCTATTAAAATTTATGTTTTCATAAAATATTGCAACTTATTTTGGGAAGAAACCAAGGGAATAAATAATTGTAAAAAATGTGGTACTTCTCAAAGGAATCCAAAATGATGGAACACCATCACATGTTCCATATAAAGTAATGTGGAAATTTTCATTGATTCATAGGATTTAAAATCTTTTCACGACTAATGAAATCTTACCAAATATGAAAAAAATATAATGCTGAGAGATTTAATAATAATGATGTTAGGTTTCCGGGGCCCATAGCGGAAGCCGGTGGGTCAGGGATTTTAAAATTTTCTTCGGCAGAACGACGAAACTTGTCTTTGCTGATGTTCCGAGCCTCGGAGAGGTCCGAGGATCTCGCTTAGATTGTAAGAGCACAAATATAAATGGTAAATGTACCCATTTCAAATCCGAAGGCGCGATCGACTGCTGCTAGCCGATGGCGATCTTCGCTTGAAGGATCCAAAGCAGGATCCCTTTAGATCATCCACATGTGCTCCAAAATCCGCGGGAATGCAAATCGTCAAACTCTGGGTGCTAGCGCGGAGATTCAACGATATCTTCAACGTCCCGACGATCACCACATCGTTGATCTTGTGATGCGTGAGAAAGAACTTGATCCGAACTCTTGGATTATCAGCTTCTCTCTATAGGAAGTGGGAGGATAGAGAGGCTCTCAACTTTCATTCCATGAAAATGAATTAATAGTGAATTTCACACACAAGAGAGAGAGCCTCCTCTTTTATTTATAGACACGTTGATAAATACTAGGTAGGGTTCCCCGGCCCCCGTTAATATCAACGTTCTCTAAATAAATAATTATGACGACTTAAAACTGCATCAATATTATTTTTTTATTTTATCACATACTTGTAATATATATATAAAATATATTACATGATAAAATCTGAGCCATTTAACTCGACTCGCCATCCTAATTAATATTAAACGAACCTTGAATATTAAATAATATTCGTTCGATTAATATTTTTCTTGTATTTATTAAACTCACAAATACATTAAATAAATTCAATCCCAAATATTCGTAACTTGAATATTAATGAATCTATTTAATTCTTTTGGTGATCGGCAACTTGGACAACGCTCGGACCCCGTGGCGGGTCCCACTATGTCCATATACCTATTCAACTGAATAGGTGCGGATTCTTGAATACGCTATTGTGTGTGACCCTCTAGGCCATTATCTCGATAATAGTGAATAAAATACATAGACCAAGAGCAGAGTCTAGCAACTCATCAAGGCCCCTAAGGAGATAAGGATAGTCATTGTAACGACTACCATCCTACGAACACTAACTATGTACTATAGTCTCTTTGTCATTAAAAATATCATAAAGCAGGACGCACTATTGTGTCATCGTCCTTATCTTGCTTTATTATTTGTTGATCTATCCGGATGGATTTTACTTTATACTACTTTGGCCAAAGACTTATGAAGGCGACACCATCTTGATCAAACAGGCCTAAGATATACAACTTCCTAAACTTGGAAGCAACAAATTCTTTCTTGACCATTCAACCAATGTCATACCACTAACGACGCACCCGAAACAAACTACCTCGCCACAAAATTACTTCCATGGTTTTATCCTTGAATCAAAGTACGTATTAAATGATATACATTGGTAATGGTCTCAAGTCAGGAGACCAATACACATGTCTGTAGATAGGAACAACCAATGACACCCAAAATATGTGGTGTTACTATTGACGGGTCTGTCCTCATGATCTCACTACTAGAGATCACCAAGTGCGAAATTCATGAGAAGAAGTCTCAATGCTTATGAGCCCCCAACACCTGATAGTCAGAAATATACTGTGTCCATTCAGTAAGATGTATCTAGAATATATAACATATATTTAAGATCAATGTCATTGTATCTAGAGGTTCTCATTATAGCTTGGGATCTGCTATAACCTCTCGGCACGACAATCAACCTATGGACATTACCATTATTATAATGGACGCAGAAAAGTCTACACTATAATGTTAAGATATCACCATTCACATCTAACTGTACACATGATACGACAATCCAAAGTACAACATAGTTGGGTCTAGGGCTCCCACTATTTCAACACTCCCACTTGAACTAGAGCCAACTTGCTAACTAAACTTGTTAGATACTCACATAATTAATACCATGCTTCTGATGAGTAATGGATTTAACTACTGGGCCTTCCACGTTTTTTCCATGTGGCATATCTGCTATATGTGACCTCATATGCTTGAGTAAAACTTATCAAGATAAGGTATCTCCGAGTATATTATTTTTGTCCATTGTATTAACTTGACACCTTGGCTAGTAAGAATATCATAATTCTCATTATGATAATACTTTTCTCACTAGGTGCGAATCCAAGAACTGGGAAAAATCGTTGCGATTTATAACTGCTTCTTAGCTGCCTTAGAAGCTGCAACGTACTCGGTATTTGTAGGTATGGATACCACAAGATTTTATGATCTTGACTCGCTCATCTTCTTTGCCTAACTACGATACTAGATCAAATTGATCTAAGGATTACTAGTTTATGTCCCCCCAAAACTAGTATGCTTTCCTCTCCATATTCTAGGTACATATCATTTGTACTTACCGAAGTACAAGATGATAGTTCTGACTGCATAACTTGCAGTGCTCCTGGAATTAATTGATATCTGCCTATAATAAATTATATCCTAGTAGTATCAATTATTGTACATAATATAGCATATGTGATTGATCCATCACTAAAGCATATGGTATCAATTCCAAACTTTAATCTCTACACATGCTCTGAACATGTTAACTTGGAGAGATTAAGCCATGTGACATAGGAAAAAATTCTGAACTTGAATTGTTCCAACTTGTATTTATTCAATACAATATCATTATATGTACGATTGACTAGGACCAAACAACCTTTGGATCTACCTTAGTGGATCCTGTTCCCTAGAACTTAGGTTTATACTTGAAGTCAATCATTGGAGAATTGCTTTTAACCTGATCTTATCTAACTGTAAGATCAAAATCTGTTTTTCATATTTTTCCGAATATATTTCATTTGGAAAACATTGGCTCTCCCAGTAACCTTTGGTAGACACAAAGAAAAGATTATTTTATAATGAATGCTCTAAGATCTTGTCACTTACTTTAATACAAAATTGGATTTCAGTAACTTGCAAACATTATTGGCATCATTTGATGTCATCATCTCTTTCTAGTTGCGTCGTATAGACACCTTCCACGAAAAATGATCTTGACATCCAATGAACAATAAAAATATCTTAGAATTTTAGCTATGACATGTAAAATTCTAATAGATTTAGGCATATCGACTTGGTATAACCAATCGAGCCTTATTGGTACCATACTTGTACCATCCATGTATCATTTCATTTGAATACCCACCGCAGTATTCAATTTATAATCCCCTTTGAAATTTGATACATGTAATCTATTATTAAATTTTAGTTTAACTTGTCAATCTTAGCTTGTTGCGCTATACTGCTTACTTGTAGGATTTGTTAATCTCAATGAATAATATATCACCAAACGCGGTGAATATAAAACCATTACCATGGTTTCATCTTATGCAATATGTGTCTCTGGAATATTCCTATTCCACATGCACTTGTGGAACTTGTTCCTTATGCCAACCATTTGTGCATCTCGAGCATTGACTAAGTCCAAGTCAATTCAGCTCCCACTATATCTAATAGAGATGTGCACCCTTGTATAGAAATGTAGTCTAATACTTGACTACATCTTTTCTATCTTAGGGATTTAGGTAATATCTTAAGAAACTGTTAGGATAATTACCTTAGATACACAACGTGTTTAACTTGATGCATGTTTGTTTAAATCCTAACAAACGCTTTGCATCTAAACACATCCCTTGAAATAATGGTTTTTCCATCATACTATGACTTGTATGATATCCATTTGTCATTTTAGTTGGCATATTGGTTATGGGATTAAGCCGTTATTTTCAAAGCACATCATGAAATATAATGGAAGTTTCTATAGGTTATAACATTGATACAACTTATATCATAACTTTGATGTATAAAATGTGCATTTAGGAATTTCTCCACGATAAATTTTGTTGATCAATGTTAATATGTAAGACTCATCATCGATCCTCCTTATGAACATCAATACGCTGATGTAGATAAGGTAACATGCGTTTAGGAATTACTCCACGCTACATTATCATGATCGATGATTGTTTGGTCAAGATATTCTTTGGCCTGCCGATCCGAAGCAACTCATATCTTCTAACCAAACTTATACTTCATTGGTACATTCCTTAATGAATTAAAGGAGACTTAAAAAGTATCATTTTCTCTTTATTTCTTTGGAATAGTTCAAACTGTTTTATTGAAATAACCTCGAAAAGATTTGTGGCATACCTTTATTTCTAAAGGTTTCTTTGTCTAAACTAAAGATGTCAATTATACCATAGGTGTTTAGCTATGCTGAGACCAAATACCATACTGGGTATATATTTGATGTCCACTTTTAGTTTTACTTGACAAAGAATCACATTTCCATAACTGGGTAGGTCTTACATTTTATATTCATCATGTATTTCCATTGATTCAAATAGCAATAAACTATTTGTTGAGTATGTTACCACAAACAACATTCATTACAAAACATGGAATAAGGTCTCATCAAGTCCAAATGGGAACATGAGATAAATGTTTTTGGTTATACTTCACAACTTGTTCAATTTGAATTAATCACTTGGCAATTAGAAGTTATGTGTTTCTCACCACTAACTTAGGAATCACCCTTTCTCAGCTACTTGGAGAAGACACTTTACTTCTAGTAATGTTTCTCTACTTGCTTGGTTATTGTATTTAAATACATATATGTGAAAATCATATTTTATTTTAATACCCAAGAGTATGAGAGAAAACGATACTTTTATTTGATGAATATTAACTGAACGAGGAGCGGGTACTTGCTTCTTTTATTTCAGTTTTTAAACTTCCGTGAATTCATTTCATTATGTGATGAAAATAACATCCTGTTAAATAACTAACCACTTTTCATTGAAGGACATGACGAAGGTTCCTTTGGCGTAACTTGTCATATGCCTTTTCGCCTTGTCATTCAATTTATTCTCCATAAGAATAAAAGATGGTGTTATCTCTAATATTCTTATTACTTGTTGAATGCTACCTTAGCGGTAATGAAGTGCTTACTCTATGCCGTTCGTTTGTACCCTTAAACGAAACTAGAGTAATTGAGTGTAAAAGGTATAAGAATGGGATGACATGAAATATTGTGAACTGTCTTTCACTTTACACGATCCGAGTGTAATCATCACATTCAAATCCTACTTCGCTTTCTCCTCGAAAGGTTCTTGTAGATGAGACTACATGTAACATCATCCATGTCTTGATGTAGCGACCACAACTAACATCTGATGTTGATTATAGTATTATGATAGAACCATCATATTCTTGACTCATGAGTCTTTTGTAAGCAGTTTTACACCCTCACTTCTTAAGGTGGCTTAACAGGTTGGGACACAAGCACATTGAATTTCCATTATGGTAGTAATGTGCGCAAGCGCCTATACTACACTTGGAATTTCGTGATTTTTTGGACATTAACTTTGTTCAACATTTATTGCAGTTTTATTATGGTATTGCTTTCCATTATCTACAAATATACTTTAGCAGATTGTTCTTTTATGTGATTACCTAATGTGACATTACTAATTTTTAATCATTAAATGTCTCCCACTAATTTTTCAAATTATAGGAACCCTCTGTACTAGAATCAGAATACTCTTGAGTATTCTAGTGGCAAGGATCCCTGAACCTCCCTCATAGTCTACAAGCTAGGGCTACGCCACTACTCGGATGGTCCAAGGTAGGATTTTGGCTGGCCAACCTCTTTAACTTGCGGTTCCTTGATCTGTTGAGTGAAGTCCCAGCTTCAAAATCATTTAATGATTTACTCAACACTTGCCTCTAAAATTACAACAAAATAGATAAGGCTATATCTTTGTCATAATTTTAGTTAAGTCGACCCACCACACAAATAAGAACTCCCCGGTAGTAAGAGGCACCCTCAGCTGAGGCATGAACCGGCACCTCGAACACCCAGTTTTGTTCAAACTTGAATGATGGAAGGCTGTTTGTGACTTAATATTTTCTTTGAGGGTTTTATGTTTTTATCTCGATGAATGTGATCCATTTATATTAAACTTGTTCATCTATGTTTTCGTGCTCACAACTGAACTTTAATAGAAAAAAATACACTGCTTCTTTATGCATTTTATTATCTATTATTTTATGTGTTTTCCTGATGTTCTAAAAATGCATAAAATAATAAATAAATTCATAAAGGTAAAACTACTACCCGAATGGTCTTGAGCATCTAAACAACCTAAGGGGCATCATACCTGTGTCTAAACTTGACACTAGATGTATCTCAACCCATGCTGTATGTCTGCTTCTCATTTAGAGCATCGCCTTGTCTTGGAGGAGTCCACGTAACATCTTGGAGTACCACCTCATCTTGGCATGGTCCACATGTCATCTTGCATCGTCTTGATCAGTGTGCTTTACCTCGTCTTGGCGGTGTCGACGTCGCTCGTCGTATTTGTTTGAAGTAAAAAGATACTCGCGCGTAGGCAAGGAAAACTTGGGTATAAATTAACATCAGGTAAATTTGGCGCGCAGGCTCTTATACACTTTAACCGAAAAAAGATGATGTGCAGACCATCATTTAATTGATTACACACATCGCACACAGTTTAAAATAATTAATTAAATAAATAATTTAAAAGCAGACATATGAGGCCAATGCTCAAGACCAGTTGTCGGGTATAAAATATTGCACGATAAAATTAAAATGCATAAATAAGTACGAGGGTTATTAAATTAAATTAAATTAAATTAATTAATAAATTCAAATAATTTAATTAATTATCGGTCATCTAATTAATTTAATTTTAATACTTAAAATTAAATTAATTAATTAATTAATTTAATTTCAAAAATTAAATTAATTTTAATCTTCAGGTATTAAAAATTATTTTAACTACAATTAATATATTAATTAATTTAATTAATTAATTATATTAATTGATTTAATTAAACCCATGTCAGGGGGTACCTGCCCGCTAGGAGGACCGGGTGACGGCCGGGTAAGCTTGGCCAGGGTACTCCCGGGGAGGAGTCGCTGCGTGGTCTACCGCTGCTGGAGGCAGTGCCTCTATCAGTAGAGTGCGGGGGCTTCTCGGGGTGGTCCGACTTGCAACGCGCGGTTGGGAGAAGACCGCGGTCTGCTCGCGGAGGGTAGGCGTTCACCTGGTTCTGGCACAGAGGGGAGGGTGGCAGCTCGACCCCACATTCACGCAAGCTGCTCAAGGAGGGTGCGAGCGGCGGTGTTCGTCCGGAACCAAAGAGCGGCCGACGACCTGTGACAGGTGGTCCGGCGAGGCCTGGCGCGCCGGAGGAGGTTCAGCCGCCTGGTTTTGTGCTTGGGGCCGCCGCGTGAAGGTGACAGGGGGGGGGGGGGGGCGTCCGCGTGCGCCAGCGGGAGGTGGAGCAGGAGACACGGTCCAGGGTGGCCGTGCCTGCTTGGGGACGGCCAGAGGAGGTCCCTCAGGTGGCCGGGGCTTGGTCCCTTAGCTGTCCGTGTGCGCTGGCGGCCTGTTGTGAAGGGGGCGCTGCGGCTGGAGGCCAGCGGCCGACTGGTAGGAGGACGCTGTAGGGGTGCGGGGGAGGCGGCGCCTGCAGGTGCGCGGTGGCCTGTACGGTGGTGCGCCGTCCGGGAGGAGCCCCATGCAGCGATGCAGGGAGGGCTGGCGATCCACGGCTGTGGTCGCTGGGCGGTGCACTACATGCACCGCGCGGGAGAGGGAGCAGCAGGGTGGCGGGCGACTGGGAGGCCAAGCGCTGGCGGTCTGCTTCCCGAGCAGGAGGAGGGCAGCGCGGCGCTGCATGCACCACGCGGGAGTGGGAGGGGGTTAGCTCGGACCCCCTGCAAGCCTTTATTTTTTTTGTTTTTGTTTTTGCTGTTTCAACGGTCCAGCCCACCTTTTTTAAAAATAAAAGGTCTTGCTCCACGCAGGAAGACCCCCTTTGGGGTCTTCCTTCCTTATTTTTTTTATTATTATTTTGAAGACTTGACCTCCAATCAAGTCTACTCCCCCCTTTTTTTAAACATTTCTAAAGGATATAAATATCCTTTTAAATCAAATAATAATATAATTATTATAATGAAATAATAATTTATTATTATTACATTATTATAATAATAAAATAATAATTATTATAATAATAAAATTATTGTTCAAATTATATTATTTATAAAAATATAATTTTCACAATTAATTTTATTTCTAATGAACCAATTGAATTTTAATCAGTCCAAGAATATGAAATAAAATTATAACCCGAGATCAAACCGCACCTTCGATCCAATCCGAAAAATTAAACTGGCCTTAACTTGGCCGTTCGAAATCGGATCGGCGTGCAGTTTGAACGGTTGTGACCGATTTTAAACCCTCTACTTAATTTTATGAAAATTAATTTTATCTAGCTCAGAAAATTTACATGATCCCTTTGATACCACTGTTAGGTTTCTGGGGCCCACAGCAGAAGCCGGTGGGCCGAAGATTTTAAAATTTTCGTCGGCAGAACGACGAAACTTGTCGTCGCTAACGATCCGAGCCCCGGAGAGGTCCGAGGATCTCGCATAGATTTTAAGAGCACAAAAATAAAAGGTAAACGTACCTGTTTCAAATCTGAAGGCGCGATCGACTACTGCTAGCCGATGGCGATCATCGCTTGAAGGATCCAAAGCAGGATCCCTCTAGATTGTCCACACACGCTCCAAAATCCGCGGGAACACCGATCGTCAAACTCCGGGTGCTAGCACAGTGATTCAACGATATCTTCGATGTCCCGATGATCACCACATCGTTGATCTTGTGATGCATGAGAAAGAACTTGATCCGAACTCTTGGATCATCAGTTTCTCTCTCTAGGAAGCGGGAGGAGAGAGAGACTCTCAACTTTCATTCCATGCAAATGAATGAATAGTTAATTGCACACACAAGAGAGAGAGTCTCCTCTCTTATTTATAGACACGTTGATAAATACCCGGTAGGGTTCCCTGGCCCCCGTTAATATCAACGTTCTCTAAATAAATAATTATGATGGCTTAAAACTGCATCAATATTATTTATTTATTTTATCACATACTTTTAATATATATATAAAATATATTACATGATAAAATATGAGCCATTTAACTCGACTCGCCGTCCTGCTTAATATTAAATGAACCTTGAATATTAAATAATATTCGTTCGATTAATATTTTTCTTGTATTTACTAAACTCGTAAATACATTAAATAAATTCAATCCCAAATATTCGTAACTTGAATATTAATGAATTTATTTAATTCTTTTGGTGATCGACAACTTGGACAACGCTCGGACCCCATGGAAGGGCCCACTATGTCCAGATACCTATTCAATTGAATAGGTGCGGATTCTGGAATACGCTGTTGTGTGTGACCCTCTAGGCCCTTATCTCGATAGCAGTGAATAAAATCCACAGACCAAGAGCGGAGTCTAGAAATTCATCAAGTCCCCTAAAGAGATAAGGATAGTCATTGCAACGACTACCATCCTATGAACACTGACTGTGTACTATAGTCTCTTTGTCATTAAATATCTCATAAAGTAGGATTCACTCTTGTTTCATCATCCTTATATTGATTTATTATTTGTTGATCTATCCAGATGGATTTGCCTTTTTACTGCTTTGGCCAAAGACTTATGAAGACGGCACCATCCTGATCAACCAGGCCTGAGATATACAACTTCCTAAACTTGGAAGCGACAAATTCTTTCTTGACCATTCAACCAACGTCATACCACTAACGACGCACCCAAAACAAACTACCTCGCCACGAAATTACTGCCATGGTTTTATCCTTGCATCAAAGTACGTAATTAAATGATATACATTGGTAATGGTCTCAAGTCAGGAGACCAATACACATGTCCGTAGATAAAAACAACCAATGACACCCAAAACACGTGGTGTTACTATTGACGGGTCTGTCCTCATGATCTCACTACTAGAGATCACCAAGTGTGAAATTCATGAGAAGAAGTCTCAATGCTTATGAGCCCCCAACACCTGATAGTCAGAAATATACTATGTCCAGTCAGTAAGATGTATCTAGAATATATAACATATATTTAAGATCAATGTCATTGTATCTCGAGGTTCTCATTATAGCTTGGGATCTGCTATAACCTCTCGGCACGACAATCAACCTATGGACATTACCATTATTATAGTGGACGAAGAAAAGTATACACTATAATGGTAAGATATTACCATGCACATCTAACTGTACACATGATACGACAATCAAAAGTACTACATAGTTGGGTCTAGGGAACCCAATATTTCAACAAATGATGAGTTAGTTCATACTTTAGATGGATTAGTTTGGTAGAAATGTTATTCACGATATCTTGATCTTTCAAATATGGTGTGTAATTTCATATTAGAACAATCATGGGATGATTTTGATCTGTTTGGTCAGATTATTTATTCATACAACACTTGTAAAATTTTCATTCACATTTATAACTTTCTGCTATAAATGTGTTTAAAAAAACAATTTACATTATTAAGTATACTCATATCTGGGAATTTTGATCCTAGAAATGATGTTGACATGTAACTTTAAATAAAATGTTTAAAACAACTTTGGAATGTGTGTGTGCACATATGATTCTTTTTCCAAAATACATATTTAAGAAGTGTATTATGATTATATGGTAAATGAATTATTTTCATGCAAATGTAATGATTTCAAGATAGAGTATTAAGGGTAAACTAACTATCCTATTTTTTATAATGAATACACTATCTAGAAGGATTAAATATCATCATAGTTTCAGTTTCATAGTACATCGATGATTCCTTCTAATAAATCATATATAAAAGAAGAATCTTTGAATATTTGGAAATTATATTAAGGGAGAGAATCCATATCAATATATGTTCGGAACTGACGTGGATAATTAATTGAAAGATGTTAGTTTTTCATTTAGGAAAGTTTATATGTACTCTAGAAAGAGTAATGATTTTACACCAAATCCAATTAAAATTTGAGGAAGAAAAGTGTCCATTTTGATTTTCCTTATTGGTTGACCAATTTGTTATGTCATTGTTTAGATGTAATGTACATTGATAAAAATATATGTGAAATATTCCTTTCAACCCTTCTAAATTTCAATAGGAAGGACAAAGATGATTCATGATCTCAACATGAATCGATGTATTGGGGTATCATACCAGAACTGCATCCTAAGTATATCAGTTAAAATAACTTGAAAGTATTGGTCACAAATATAGGTATGTGAACACACTTCAAGAGGGGGGGGGGGAATTAAAGTTGGAAATTAACTTACAATCTTCATCCCAATCAAATTTATAGTTCACTGGAAATTATAATGTTTGACTAATTCATATTAGATCATATTATAAAAAGTATAATGATATATACACAATTGAAATTAAGTAATTAGAAAGTAAAATACTATTAGAAATGTGTAATATGCATAGTGTAAATTAAAATGAATACAATAATGTAAATATCATTGTATGGAGTATTTTATAACAATTCATATGCTCTAAAAGGATATTATTACCAAATCTACTCTGACTTCATAGAGAGCCTTCACTTTTACCAAAAGTGACAAGAGGATCTATAACCTAATCCTAAGTATCCCCTTCCAAAGCCTATAAATTCCTCAGCTGTAAACCCATCAAATGGTAATATTCCTTCTTATCCCCAAATTCCCCTAATAACCCTAATCAAACAAAAAGAGACCAAGACCCTAAACCTTTTTGATTGTAACCATCTCAAAATATCTCTTGATTTATGTACCTAGAAGCCATCAATATGAATAATCAGATAGTCTATATTTCTATCCAAACAACCCCTTGATATTTCAAGATATAATAAACCAGCTTCACACTCAGAATATCTATGTTATCAAATGATGAAAAAATGAAATTATAATAGACAATGATAAGAGTATTTATAATGAAACCTCACAAGATGCAAACTCTTAGAAAAATCTCGTCAATAGAAATAATACTATCTAAATCAATCAAAAGGAAAAAATATGTTACAAAATAAAACATGATATAATCTGATTAATCTCACTCATATAAATATTTAAACACTTAATAAAACCTACTCATACTCAAAACATCAATTTAAATTCATAGATGTCTGTGTAACTAACTCCAATAGTCAGACTCCAAGTTCTTCATGTTCAGTTTTAACAACATTAGGCACTACTTACCATCATCTGATGGATGTAAAGATTATCTCTATCATCTAATGTTATTTTTAACTACATAAAATCACATTGTACTCTAAATTTATATAGCAATAGGTTTATTTATCCAGTCTTTAATGTGTTATACATTAAAAATGAACAACCCAAAACTAAAAAAATTAAATACAAGTTAAATAAAACTCATGAAAAAGTTTATTTTTATTTTTAAAATAAGGATGAGGGAGTGGTATTTTTTCCAAAAAAACTCCCCAAAAAAATCCACATTTTTTATAATCACAATAAATTTATGAGAGAATAAGTCTTACTAATTATTTTAAAAAGTTAAAACTCCATGTAGCTTCTATAAATTCTAATAATTCTTCCTATATGTTTTATCATTTGAGTGATATAATCTATCTAGGATTTCCATCACAAGACACAAAAAAATAACCCCTTTATATCTTAAAATAAATTCATTAGAAAATAAATTCATTCTATTTAAACTTATCCCATTTTATGAAAATGAACAACCTTATAAACTTAATTCTTTTAAAAACTCATCCCACTTTGTTTGACTTAGAAAATTAATTCTTTTAAAAAATTCCATTTATTATTCTTCTTTATGTGGAAAAAATAATTTTTTAATAAAACTTATTATTTCATAGAACTTATCACCCTTTATGATTTTCAAAAAGAAACCTAAAAAGATAAAAATTTACCCATTTATTTTTAAAGAACTGGTTATTCTTACCTTTTTGTTTCAACATATAGAAAATTCAAAATATTAATTCTATACCTCTTTATGATTTTGAAGAAAAAATTTAAGAAAAGCAATAATAGAAGAATAGAAATGAAAAATTTCCTTTATCCTTGAATAATCCCATCAGGATGTATCTTCCTTTGTGGGAGAAATATGTCCGGTTATTATAGTGTATGAAATTTTCAATGTCCAATAATTTTCTTCCCATACGAAGAATCAATAAAAAGAAAATAAGTTTTTAAAAAATATTAGTAATATTAAATAAAAATCATCACTCATTCACCAATTGTTTTAAAAATATATAATATTCATCAGAGAATATAATGGAAACAATTCTTAACAAAATGAGATGGACATATAAAATAGAAATGATTTTAAATTTTCTTATGTAGTTTGATTATCAAAGATTTAAGACTATTCTACCTCTTCTATTAATATTTTGAAGGAATTATTTAATTTATTTATCATGATCTTCTAAAATGATTTTTTGATTATCTAGATCCTTCTTTAATTATGTATTATTGCCTACTAATATCCCAAAATCAGTATAGAGTTACTTTATGTATTTTTATGGTTTCTTCAAGATCTAAAACAGAGCATCACAATCATTTTTGAAGTTAAAAATAATGGACTTGATTCCTAATCATTCATAAACAAATTTTTTTATAAAGCCTTGATTTATGGAAATCAATTTCCAATCATGAAGATAATTAATTTTGGTGTTCCTATTTGACAGTTATCGAGTATAATCAGTTATACTAGTTATTTTTAGTTATAAAATCAATTTCATTTTTCATTATTTAAACGTCAGTAATAGGTTCAAAAGTGATAGTTTCAATGATTCTGCCTATATCATCAATTCTTGAGGATCTTATGAATGTCTATACTATTTAATTTTTCTATCAAGATTTGATTAATAATACTCTTCACCTTTTCATGAATCAGCTTCTGATTATTCTTGATCAACCATTATAACTTCATTGGTGGCTTCTATATCTTCCATGGAATTATCCTTGGATATTATTATAGGGTTTTATAGTATGTATTTTAAAGATTATGTTTTATATAAGGTGTATATTTTAATTATAAATAATTTATTGGTGAGGATTCCTTTCTTATATATTCAATTATTTCTTCAATTGAAGTTCCATATTTTCTACATTTTTATAGATGTGGTACCAAAAGTGATTCTGATGAGGTTTGATTTTCAGCTTCCATCTTATTTTATCTTTCCTTTATGGTATCTGATTCTAGAAAATATGAATTCTTTTTGAACTTTGAAATTATGATTATATTAATATTTGATGGATTTGGGAGGAAGAGTGGATTTGAATTTATTTGTATGCCCAAGATTTTTGATCAATTATTATTCTCTTTGAGCAGAAAGATCATAATTTGATAGTTCAAAGTAGGAATTTATTTCCACCTATTATTCTAACTCTGAGTGGATTTTAAATACTTTCTCTACCTAATAAATTCAATATTTTTTATATCATTCTCTTTCCATTTCCATTTATAGTTTCTAAAGGCTTAGACTTCTTTTGGAGGGGTGGATCAAACATAGAAAGTTTCTTATATTCCAATTTCTTTCTATTTTTCATATCTTTAACTTCTTTCTTCTTCATCTTATTTCTTGAAAGTTTAAATTCCATTACTTATTTGATAAAATTCTTTCCTCTTTAAAATATATCAGTTTCTTTATAACTATTGTTTCATGATTCAAATGATGTTTTTCATCCATTTGGAAGTATCAAAATTTGACACATTTTCCATTGTAGGGATCTTAATTATCATCCAATTTAGAATTTGGTAATACAAAAATATTTTCAAATCACTAGTTTAGAACATACCACATGTATATAATCCTAAATGAATTTATCCAAATTGATATTTCTCATCCCTTAGAGGAAATATAGCACATACAGATCTTGAAATTTGATGCATCCATTTCACCTTTTGTTGGTAATAAGAACCCTATCACCCACTGAAAAACTATTATCCCTTCCAGATGAAGATAATTAATTTTATGAACTATTTATTTAATAAGAATAGGGTTTCCTCTACCCTAAAATTATTAAAAGATTAATAAATTTATTATAGACTGTTCATAATGAAGTGAGACTCTCCTTCCAATGGAAAACCAAACAAATCCGTTATATTTTTCAGATTCATTTCAATATCATAGTCTTGAACTATAAAATTAATTCTATTTTCTCTATCAAACACTCCAAAACTTGATGAATTATAAAACTGATGAATAAGGGGAGGGGAAAAATAATCTTATTTCTTGGTAATAAGGGAAATTGATTCATATCACTGAAAATTTATAATTATTCAATATGGATTCATATTGATGATAACTATTGAAATCAATATTTCCCTTAGAATATTTCCCTAGTATCTATTTATCCAGAGTATACATAACCAAAATAGAAAATACAACTAGGGTATCCAAAATCATATAAACCAAAATGAAAAAACATTTCACTAAATAACTTCTAACCTCTCTTAGGGTCCACACCCCATTATATAGGCAATATAATCCATCGTAGATTTCAAGTAATCCTTAGATCAAAAATTATTCCCACTAGAAACCATAATTTCAAATCTAATAAAAAAATGAATTTTAAAATTTCTTCAGAATAAGTTATTTACCTTTCAAAAAAAAGAACAGAATTTTAAAAATTCCGTAGGATAAAATGATTAATGAAAAATTATAAGGTAAAAAAGAGAAGATTGAACCTTCCATAAGTTATCTTCTATAGACATGGTTTTATCTTCTTCCATATAATATGTTTCAATAATTAATTCAAAAATAGTGTTCCTAACTATTATTTAACTTATTGTTAGAAAAAAATTATGCATGGAAGTTAGAGAAAAAAAACTCCCCCTGAACAAGAGATTTAATATTTAAAGAACAAATTTATAATTACTAATACTTAAAAAAGTAAAAATATTTAAAAGATAAATAAAGTTTTTATACCATTAAAGTAAAAATTACTAGGCACCAAATATTGAATTTCAGCTATTAGTACACTATAGCTCCACCACTCAAAAATTATGTTTGAGGAAGATAGACCTTCTTAGGTCTGAAAGTGTTTGCAAAGAGAACTTTTGGAACCCAAATACTTATAAATATTTTGTTTTGAAGAAAAAATAGATCCTTAAAGATATAGTATTTATGTTATATAAAGTATTAGACTTTGTTAATGGATCACCAGTTCTTCATGTGTTAACCTTATGGACACATCATACAAAAAGGATCACTAATTGGTATGATTTAGTTGCTTTGGTAATGTATGCTTTTGTTAGATTTGTGTTAGAGTCCGAAATTTTTCCTTTATGGTCTCATTTTTATATAAAAAATCTCAGATATTTTTATTACTATAGTAATGTTGGTCCAAATATTATAAATATTTTAAACCTCATATTTTAGTCTCAGTACTTAATTTTTATCTTCCACAAATAATACATTCTTTCCATTTTTATCAGAATGTAGATTTGAAAATTAATTATTTGTTTTAACTATCTCTGAGATAAGTTTGGTATTATAATCATTATTTTTAACTAATTTCTATATGATATCATCAAACTTATATTTCTTCTTGGAACTTTCTTTTTTAAGTTTTGAGTATTTTATAGAGAGGTTTTGATAAGAACTTTCAACTTTAGTAAGTTCACTTTTATTTTTAGAAATTTCATCTTTTAGTCTAGTGTAACTCTTAAATATTATTTGATATAAATATTTTATCTTATAAATATATACCACCATACCTTATTTAGTTTGACACACTACCTCCACCAATTTATTAGATTGAGATTCATTGCTTGATAAATATGGAAACTCAAACCACAAAGTTAAATCATACAAAGAATAATATTTCATATTTCCCATAAGACACTTTTCAACTAACATAACATATCATGAGACATTTTTATAAAAAATTAATTATAATTATGTAATCATTATCACATGATGAACTATTTTATGAATTAGATGTTTCACCAACACTCTAGGTATCTTATGCTTTTAAACTTTTCTTTCCTTTTCCTTTAGAATATATCTTGAAGTATTTTCTTTCCTTTCTATTATGTTCAAAACAATTTGGATGAATGCATATGGTATTGTTACACTCATAACATATATTTTTTTGGGTATTATTTCTAAGATTTATCATTTATGTTTCTTTCTTCAAACCGATAATATCTTTAAAAATTATAGCTACTAAACATCCTTTTTGAAAGTAAATCATACCCCCCTTCAATAAGTTCAAAACTAATATTATCTAAAAAACTTATAGATTTTATTCTTTTTACTATACTAGGATTTAAATTATGTGTTCAAAAATTTAATGTTCTGGAAGCTAAATAAAATGCAACATGATTTCTCTTTTCTTTCCTTTTCAACATAAATTTTTAATCCACTCTCATATTTCAAGGGGTTTCGAATCAAATCATCTAAACTTAGCATTGTATTGTGTTTAGTATTGTCAATAAATATCCACTTTGAATCACATTACATGATTAAAATGTTGATAATTATATACAACTTTATCATATGAAAACTCTTTCTCACTATGTCATTAAATAATATTCACAACAGCCATGAATCTCTGATGCATTTGGGCAATGGACTCACCAGGTAGAAATTCAAAACATTGATAATCAACCTGCAATATAGCTCTATTTATCTTAAGAACATTTTATTTTTTGAAGTGTGAGATATCTAAATTTTTCTAAATGTTGCAAGTTATCCATATTGATTAAATATTACTATTGATATTTCTTTCAATCTCACAAAGTTAAGTATTTCAAACATGGAAATTCAACTGAAACTCAGCTCTTTCTTCTCTCATGAATGTAAAGAATTATTTATAAATAATCTTGTAAGTTTTTATAAGAATAAGAAATTTCTCAACATTGTTATTTATCACAAATGATTCCATCTAGTCTCTCTGATATTCATAATCACTTATATAAATAATAAGAGGGCTATTTGGATTGAGATTATCGATAGATCCAACTGACACTATATGAAAAATTTTATTTAGACACATTTATAAACGTGTTTAATTCATTTACTCATGTTTATAAAAACCACCTGGAAAACATTTGTCTCAAAATTAATTACATTTATAAACATCAATAATTTAGTTTTATTTATAAACATTGCTAAATTAGCAGAGTTTATAAACCCTAATAAATTTTCTCCATTTATAAACACTGCTAAATTACCCAAATTTTTAATTGTTGTTGATTTAAAGACACATCCTTCACCATAATTTCTTATAAAACTTGGTAAATAAGTCATTAATTAGCCACATTTTCCAGAAACGTGGCTAATTATTATTATTTTTTAATTTTTATATTTTTTAATGTGATTAATTATTAATGTTTAAATTATTTTTTGATATATATTTTTTATTTCACCCTTCTAAAATAACATCACCACCCCCTTCAATGACTGCATCCCACTTCATGTGCACCCATGTCACCCTTAGTATCTCTCGTTCTACCCACTCGAGGGCCAAACTCTGCCCCTCCCCACATCACAACACAAAGTCAACCCTAATAACCGACCACAAATAGCCTCACATGAGTGCCCAGAATTGCCGCTACCATGATTTAAAAATGAGAAAACCTATGTCCTATCCTAGTGATCAGACCTACCAAGTGATATTTATCATTTGAGAAATTATTATATAACACTTTATTATTAGATATATTAAAATATTAAAATATAAATAAAACTAATATATAATATATATATAAATAAATACATATATATATATGTATTAATATATATACCTCTATTTATACATTATTATATTTATAATATATATATAAATATATTATCTAGTTAAATTATAATTATAAATTTATTATAATATATAATATATATTATATTTATATGTTTGTTAATATATTTGCATGTGTACTTAGAAATTATATTTTTATTTAAATACAATTTAATATATAGATTAATATATATTATATATTTATATATAAATATTATATAAATATATTAATTAATATATTTATTATTATATACTAACATATATGTTATTATATGTTACATATATATGTGATAATATACGTTATTATATATTTATATATAAATTAAAATATACATCAGTATAAATTAATATATATCTTATTATATGTTATATGTATATATATATTAGTGTGTTATCTTGTGTTATTATATATATATATATATATATCTGTTGATCATGTGTTGATTCAACAATTTCATTAATTTCTTTTTGGTTTTGATGCTCGCAAACCCCCACATTTATGTTACTAACAAAGTTTCTTTTAAGTGAATTTACGAAAAATGATATTCGTTAAAATATTTATTCTAGAAACATACAAAAGTCCTTGATCCATGGAAAAATATTTGTTTAAAGTATTCTAGATGTGTTTGAAAGTATTATAGAAACACTGTTCATACCCTACATTTGTAAGTGCAACATATGGTTTGAGAACCTTTTTGGTTGGAATGAAAAGTATGAATCATGTAACCTATGCTATTAGAAAATTATAGATCAATAACCTTATGTTTGGAAGAAACCCTACATTTAAAAGAATAAACATATGGTTCATCAACCATAATTTTGCAAACAACCATATGTTATCAACCCTACTTTTGGAGTTTATCATTATATGAAGGAACCCTGTGTTTGACTGGTCAATGAAGGAGTTTTAAATTAAATATATTATCTAAATTTTATTCAATGGTATTTCTAGAAGTAAATATATCTTTAAAGGTATTTTATGATAGACTCAAAGGCTCATATTTGACAGATTAAGCCATTCTTATTTCTACAGGAATTTATAACTCTCTTGAATGATTTTGAACTCAAATATTCATGATTAATTATGCTGTATTTATGGAAGATTTTTAACCTGGAGATGTTTGAGCTATGGTATAAATATTGAGATATTTATCTTCTGAATATACAACACAACATAAGGATTTATTCATTGGAAATGAAAAGCTTTGTGATTATAAATAAAAGTGTGTCATCACCTTCAAATTTATATTTTGGAGACATACATATTTTGATATAGTCGCTACTATTGTCATCACAACTACTGTATATTATTGTTAAATATTCTTCTCCAAGTTCTATAAAGTATTTTTTAGAGTTACAATTTAGATACATACATGTTTATTCATCTTTCTGGTGTTCTCTCTATTGCTATTTAAAGAGATCTTGTGCAATGTTGAAAAATTATTTTGTTGCTAAAATATATTATTGAATATCAAACACATCTGTCAGTTACTAATATAACTATGATTGAAACATATGTTCTCAATAAAATCAATCTCTATTGATTTATTAGAGTTTAATCTACTTAGACTTAGTCAGGGAGGTGAAGGAGTTTCAACTTCTCAGACTAAGTTATGGATTTATGGTTCCTTGTAAAAGAACCATAAGGCCTTGAAAAATCCTTATTGTAAAGGCATCAACTTCCTATACTTAGTTGTAGAAGTCCTCGATAAAATAATTTCTATTGAAAATCACCAAGATTGTGGAGAGATTTAGTGGAGTGGACTGGGGGATCTTTGTCCCCTGAACCACTATACATTGTTATGTTCTATTTTTTATCTAATTTTACTAATTAATCATCTTTAAGAGAGAAGGAAATATACACTTCATAACAATATTTTTTTTAGTATATTAAATATTTTAAATGATCACAATTCACCCCCCTTTCATGTCTTTGACATAGTCATTCTATCCATTCTAAACTAACAAGTGGTATCAAAGGCCAGACACTATTGGTATATTATTATTGCTGCCTGCCAAATGAGCACTAAAAAATTAATAAAGGAAGAAATACTTGAATATGGGTATTATGTTCCTCACTAAAGTAAAGGAAGAAGAAGGTAGAAGAGACCCACATATCATGTAATACTCTAAGAGACACATGTTCGCATGACCATCATAAGTCCACATGAAGGAACCATGTGCATATCATAGACTAAGAAAGATCCTATAAATCCCCTTTGATAAGTCCTTATGATCTTATGAAGATGCCCCAGACAACTATTGATCACATAGTGGTAGCTAAGAAATGCTCACCCAGGTCACATATATTGTCAATCGGTGGGTGCCTGGAAAACCATAAAAAAATCCTTCAAAAATAGGAAGACAATTTACAAAAGGTGGAGGCTTATTGTGGTAATAAAACTCATGTGATGGATCATTAATGGGGAGAATTATTATTCTTGGAAACATTCAATAAAACTCATGAGATCCCAAGCCTTTTTTAAATGAACAAATGAAGTAAAATGGTGGAGGAGGCGGGAGCCACTTGTAGTCATAAAAATGTCATGTGATGTGCCCTGGGAGATCATAAATACACCACATGACCCCAGTGACATGTCCGACTCATCTCACAAAATCCTGTTGTCTTGTCATTATAATTACGGGAAGGGCCTCGGGTATGTCTAGGAAACTGCACGCTCCACCTTTGGCTCCTCAAGGACAATCATATAGAATTTTCTATTAAATGATCACATATAACCATCAGAGCTTTTGTTGTCACATGATGCATCATCAGGAGGTAAGGTGATTGTCCTCAACGACTCCCAAAGAGCCTCACAAACTCCCCAAACTTTGTAATATAAAAAAATTATATATAAAAGTGTAGGAGGTAGAAGCCTCTCATGGTCATAAATTTCTCGGGAAAGATAAGGCTATCTCCAACATGGTATTGTAAGACCCCTTGATAAGTTGGCATGATCTCACAAAGGTCCCTTGACAAGCCATCCTATTCTCATAGAGATTCCTAGAAAATTTACTTGAGTTCACGTGAAGGCCTTCTAAAGGTGCCCTAATCTCATGAATACCCTTGGATAGGGAAACCTAAAAACATGGAAGTCCCTTGACATGTCCACATGATTAAACAAGTACCAGTTAATTGGAAAAAATATAATAAAGGAGGAGATGATAGGATGGAGGTCCTGTTGCTAAAAATAAGGTGGCACCCTCAGAGTGATCCATGATAGGGATTCACAAGTAATCGTGACACATATTACCTTCACCGACTCTATCCTGGATTCACATGATACGTGCCACAAAAAGTGGTGAATAACTAGGGTGGAGGAGCCTATAAATCCCCCACCCCAGTAGAAAAAATAGACCACTACTACTGTTCGAACGAAGAGTTGGACTTTCCACATCCTGAAACATTGACGCTAGAGTGGGTTTCTTGGAGTGGATGATCTTGTGGTTGGAAAGTTTCTCGTCAAGTAAGATACTAGATAACAACCATATAAATCATGCCTCATGCATAAGAAATTATCATTTTTAATATAGATCACATGTAGGACCTCTGGGAGGACATGTGAAAAACATCCCACACATCTTCTAGATCATGAGAGACTTAAAATAAGTTAACACTAAAAAAATCTATGGAATTCACATTATAAATGATAGAAAAAAGAAAAAAGGTGGGAGAATTACGTGAAGAACATATAAAATGACCATCATGTACTTCACGTGAACTACCCAAGACATGCGACATCACCAGGACATGTCACCTAGATCTCACGATGCTCATTCAATATACTATTTGGGTCATGTGAAGTCCTCTATACATGTCAAATAAAGTCACAAGGTGCCCCTCAATAATGTCACCCAAATCTTGAAAAACCCTACAGGATCACCATTCAAGCTTCATGATGTCCTTTATATGTTCCTCCACACTCATATGGTGGCACCAATTCATGTCATCCAAGCATTTTAGTAGAACCTGAGTATGTTAGTCAGATCTTGCGTTGTACCTCAAACATGCCAAATAGGATTTGCTATGTCCAATAGACTTTTCATCCAGGATGTGAAACACCCTCCAAGACATGTCATGTTGACTATCATGATTCCCTCCTAGTGTGTCAGCCATCTCTCATGATGACACTAGGGCATGTCAATCGGATCACACGACACCCTTGGGACAAGTCTTCTAGGATCATGTGATGGATTCCAAGATCAACCAAACAAGTATTGAGATGTCCTCTAGACAATCCAACCTTAATAATGTGACAACCTTTGGAAATTCCATCCAAATTATGAAAATTCCTCTGGAAAACTCAACTGGATCATATAATTTCCTTTAGACATGTTAGGATGACACTATTTGACATGTCGAGCTGACAATCAAGACATGTCAATTGGACAATCAGCATATGTTAGGATAGAATTCAAGACAATTAAATGAGGTAATCTCAGGATCTGATGATCTTGTCCATCCTTGATGTGTAATACTTGATTATAGGGTATCCTCAGAGTGTAATCCATGATCAGAGGCATAATATGATATGTCCCTCCTAAAGGAAAATGTTAGTTTGTAATCCCCAATCATATAAACTATGGTGACTACGATTCCTTCAATAACCAGGATATATAGGATTCCTCTATAAGGTCCAATCTCTATATTTACCATCTAAGGTAAACCTTAGAGTGTAAGCCCCAACAAGCAACATAATACGATATGTACTGCATAAAGGGAAACATTAGTGTGTAGTATCCAATCAACTGAACTATGATGAATCTGATTCCTTCCATAACTAGGATAGGTAGGATTCCTCTCTAAGGACCTATATCTATATTAACCATCCAATGGAAACCTCAAAGTGTAAGCCCCAATCAGTGGCATAATATGATATTTACCACATAAAGGGAAACATTAGTGTGTAAGCCCCAATCAACTAAACAACGGTGACTCTGATTTCTACCATAAACAAGATATGTAGGATGCCTCTCTGAGGCCTGATCTCTATATTAACCATCCAAGGGAAACCTCTAAGTTTAAGCCCCGATCAACAGAATAATATGATATGTCACACATAAATGGAAACCTCAGAGTGTAAGCCTCGATCGATGACATAATATGATATATCCTTCATAAAGGTAAACCTAAAAGTGTAATCCATGATCAACAACATAATATGATACATCCTGTATAAAGGGAAATGTTAGGTCCCACATCCATAGGTAACACTACTGATCATTTTCCATCCCTTATTTCTCTCACCGAGCATAACTCACATGGTCTTAGAGAGTTGCAATAATAATATCATTTTCATCGTAAGAATCTACAACAGAAAGGGAAACATCAATGTGTAAGCCCTGGTCAACTAAACTATGGTGACTCCGATTCCTTCCATAACCATGATATGTAGGATGCATTTCCAAGGCCTAAGTTCTATATTAACCATCCAAAGGGTTGTCTTAGTGAATAATCCTCACATTTATTAGTAGCGAGACAAATCATTTTCCATCCCTTGTTTTTCATACCAAGCATAGCTCACATGGTCCTAGGTTGTTGCAATAATCATATCATTTTCATCATAAGACTATAAAAAGGCAAGGGAAATGTTAGAGTTTAAGTCCCAATCAACTAAACTTTGAGAACTACAATTCATGAAATAACTAGGATACATAGGATGAATTCCTAATACATGAGTTCAAATATGAATCCATTTTGATATAAGTACCATGTCTATGACATTTTGACCATTGGGACCTAATCATTACCATGGGATGATCACTTTTTACTCACCCCTCAGTGGAATGAAAAATTAACTGAACTATGGTGTCTTTGATTCCTACCATAAAAAAGATATAAATGAAACCTATTTGAGGCCTGAGATCTATATTAACACCATAGGATTGTCTTGGAACATAAGTCATGCAACCATATGAAATGGAACTGATCACTTACAATACTTTAATTATCACACTGAGCATAGATCATATGGGATTAGGGAAGTGCAATGAACACGTCATTAGCATCATGAGTCTCCACTATCCAGGGAAATATAAGTATCTAAAAACGGATGAGTGGCATGATATAAATATCCCTCATACAAGGGATTCGAACTCAGGGCTAGTCCTGAGGGCATGTTCAAACTATGATAACACTGATTCCTGCCATAACCATGATATGAAAGATGTATCCTTGAGACTTGATCTCAAATATCTAGTGCCTAAGTTCCCTCACATATTTCCTTTACATAGGAATTTAAACTACATGGGTTTACCAAACTATGTTGGTTTTTATTTCTACAATAACTAGGATATGTAGGATGCATCATAATGGCTCAATATTCCCATCAGAATATTAACCACCTTCTTTCAAGGCATAAAATTATGATATACTTAGTTATAGTTCTTTATCACATAAGATTCTACCCATAAATTTGGAAATGGATAAATAACATCAGATACATATAGATTGATTCACTAATGAGATCCCATTATTCTACACATAGAATATATTTAACCTATAAATCATTTTGTTAGGGTAACCGGTCCCATATCAGGATTTAGAAGAGATTCACTAACATATCTTAAATCTATAAGGGAGTCTCGGAGTAGGAAACAATTTTTCCTAAAAAGGGTGTGATGAGACCAAAATCCCATCATCTTGACTAATATGCATCCCCAAGCATCATTGGTTATAATACCCCAATTGACCAACAACCTTTGGAAAGTAGGTCCGTACTCATTTATAGATGAGGAAACCATTGGGAGTTTCCATTAAGAATGAAAATGGTGACCTAATGTCATTATTTTTTCAAGAATTGAACCCCAAACAACAAACCATTGGGACGAACCAAACCCATCTCGATGGGGGTTCTAGGTCATCCCTTCCCCATAGAAACAAAAATTGTGAACCCGACATGAATATCTAAAATAAAAAAATGATTAAGTTATTATCCATTGAGACATTTTGTTTGAAAACTATATAAAAAAATGAATAACCCAATGTGAAACTCTGAAATTATAGAATGATCAGTTAATCATGTGTTAGCCCACTTTGTTTTTAATATCTTACACAAAAAAGGCTAGTAATACTGGCATAATCTTACAACTAATCCTCCGTAATAAGTGTTCTCATGAAATAAGTCGATCCTCATGTTGAAAAGTCCAAGTGAGTAGAATGGATGGATCTGGAATAAAAGGAAAATTATATTAACCATGAATATCTAATTGAGAATATCATGCCTATGATATTTCACTAATGGGTAACCATGTTCCTCATTGTCTTCATGACTATAGATACTACTCTCATCAACAACATCTCAATCCGAGACAATGTATTATTTATCCAGAAATCTCTTTGGTAAATAACATATAACTGCAATCCTTGTGGGTCACAAAACAATATCACCTACTCGACAACTCCAACATCATGTGGTGAACAAAATGGTATGAGATTACCACAGATGTGGTATAATCCCAACTGTGGAAGCCACCCACAAAGGTCTCCATGCATGGAAACCAAAAATCCCACATCACATAATGAAAGATATATTAAATCCAATGACCCTAATTATCACAACCAATCACTTTAGAATATTATCCCTAGAGTGTGACAACTACCACCTTTAGTCTCTTATGAATATGGAATAAGGATCCAAATATGACTCCCTTCCGATTCAGGGGCTACTAAGGAGGTATCTTTTCAACTGCCATTACTAGCACCATCACATCAGTACCCATTAATTTTGTACTAAGGGTACCACCCAACACACTAATACCTTTGACGCACATGCATGAGTATCTTTAAAGACACATTAGGTAAAGAAGACACTGGATATCAAGGAGAGGGATCATATCCCCACTCCCGCTGATGAAGTCTACCAGCATATTCTGGTAGTGACTAGTGAGCATGTTCATATCCCTGCTCACTCAGAACAAGTTTGTAGGAATATTCATGCAACAGGCATCGGGGAGGCACATATTCCTACCCCTAAGAATGAATCCCACCATAAAATTCTAGTGGTACAAGGAGGAAAGAAGTGGGTGCATATCCCTGATTCAATTAAGGAAATATTCTAGTATATAATGGAGATAGAAAATGTGTTGGCTTACATCCTTGCACACACTTTTCAAAAAATCCAATACATCTTAGAAACAACTTAAGAACTCTATCACCATATTCCAAAACTGGTACAAATATAGGGAAAATTTCATACTCTTATTTATATATCCAAGACAACTCAACACTTTTACCATCACAAACAATTGGCTGCTCTAAAGAAATCACACCTTCTTTCTCCCATCCAGGAGGATTATCTTCATATTTTGGTAAAGGATGAGGCATTGTACCAGGCTCATATTCCCATTCCAACTGGGTCTCACCAGGTGAGAGTGGACAAAGCCTCGGGATAGGGGTACAGAGTGGAAAAAGCCTCGGGATAGGGGTACATGCCTATCAAAAAAGTCTGATGACATATTCCGAAGGCCTAGGATCTTGCTTATATCCCCATTATGGCCAGGGATCACCAAGCAAGAGGGGAATATCGAATGACCCAAGTTTTATGTACATAGAAATTACATTTATTTTGCAGAATACTTAATACATTAAACAAATAGATGCCCAAAGACCATATTAGTTTAGTGTCTTTGGAAACTAGGAAACATAAACAACTAGTTCATAAAACTTCTATATCATATCTCGTTTTATCCTTCATAGCTAGAATCCATTTTTGACACATTTTAATTAATACCCTTCTTCAAATTTTGGGGAAAAGAAACATAAAAATGGGTGATCTTAGACACTCCATAAGGGTAAAAAAATGTGATATGTAAACATAAACAAGAGCATAAAGGGTATTAGAATGTGATCATTACATTATAAGATCATTCTGTACATATCAATGAAAAAACTTTAATCATTAGGAAAATAAAAGATCATAATACATAAGATCATAACTGTAACACAAGACATGAAATCGTTGAATACACATAAAATTATAACTTTGTGAACATGTATAAATAGTTATAGGTTCACTGATTAGATTAAGGACATGAAATAAGGCCCTTGCATAAACATATGGACATGGAAACCAGGTCCACTTATAAAATTATGGACATGAAAACTAGGTCCACACATAGAATTGTGAACATGAAATTAGGTTTACACATAACATACATACCACATGAGTTATCCATATTTACCCAATGAACTGAAGGGAGATAAAGGTCCCACCTACCACATAAATAAATCATTCTTACATGTTCCCAAAAAAATAAATCACTCATCATAGTATAACCCAAGGGATAAAACAGGTTTCTTAAATATCATTCAATCAAAACATAATCTGAGAACAAAAAATGGACATCATAAATAATATAAATATAATCAAAACATAGAAATATCAGGGATAATATAATTGAAACTTAACCTTATTAAATAATGTCATCTTATATGGAAAATAATTTTTATAAAACACTTGAAATTTATTCTTGAGAAAAATATCATTTCTTCTTCAAAAACATTTCCTTTTCATAAAATGCAATGAAATTTTAAAAGAAAATAATTTATTTTAAAAAAATAAACTTGAAATATTATAAGGTAATATTCATGAAAATCAGGTGTTATGAAAGTGTAAAAAATCCTTTCATGACATATAAGTTAAAAAAACATTATTCTCATACATTTTCCAGAAAAGTCAGAATGTACCTCATATTTGAAAATGACAAAAGAATCCTTTCATATCGCTTAATAAAACTTTACCAATGGGAAAAATTGACTTTAAAAAATTATAAAATAATATAAATAATATTATATAACACATAATTAGGAAACATGGATGTGGATGATAAATCTACCCCAGTAAATACTTGCGTATAAACAATCTTAGAAAACAATGAGATTGAAAAATTATCCCTTAACTTTGGTCTGATATCCTTTGTATGTATCCGAACCTCTTGTATAGTGATTTAAATAATGTTATTGAATTATTAAATAATAATAATCAGTTTTATGATGTCTTATATGATTATATTATCATCTTTTTGTTAGTAAAATTTCATTATCACTCGTTATTCAGATATTAACTCCTTTATGTTCTTATACAAGTTTTGTCAGATAAGTTCATGTTCCAATTATTAGGTTATAGTTATATAATTTACAGAATGATATTAGTATAATATATATCATATTTATTCATTAAATTCTTGTATATAATTGTGGTTTAATGAAGATCATGTAAAATGAATCACATAGCATAGTGAAGACGGTAGGTTGTACATACGCCCGAGTGCCGATATCATTCCCTTAATGGTTAAATGGTATGTATTTGGATGGTATATTAATTATATATAATAATTATGATGTTATATTCATTATTTAAATTCATTATAATCATTATTATACCCATACAAATGAAGTATTGTTGAATAACAAATTACACCACGACGTGGAGATGGTAAGTCGTACATACACACGCATGGTGATATTAATATTCATAGGATGGATACAAGGAGATATAAGGTTGTCCCATAATTATAATAACATATCATAATGTAGAATATTATATCTTTTTTACTTTAGTATGTAAAAAACATAATAATAGGAAGTATAAGAATAAAATAATTTTGAAAGAGTTGATAAAAAAATTACATGTTTTTTAAGTATCTCCTTTTGATTTGAACAAAAGTTCTCCATAGGATTTATTTATGCACAAAGTGTGGCCTATAGGATGAATAAAGGGATGTTGGGAGAAGAAATGTGCATGTGTTGGATAACAAAAAGATCTTTCTAAGTGTGATTAATAGATAATTATAAGTTCCCTTTTATAGGAGAGGTGAGGGGCATTTTAAGAAAGTCTTGAAATATTAATTTATAATAAATTTATTTTAGGTTTATAATGGTCCCAAACTAATTTATCTTGAATATATGATGATTTTGTGTTGAAATAAAATCATCCAATAATTTTTATACAAGTTTTGAATATTTTTTAATCCTTATATTTTTGGTTTAACCCTTATTTTACTCATTTTAATCATACCGTGATATCATGTTATTTACACTTTGTGTGTAAATGTAATTATCATAACATGTCAAAAGAAAAAGAAAAGTATAATTTATGAAATATTAGGACTTATATTAACCATTTGGTTGAATCTTATATTTTTATTAATTTTAAAACATTTAATAAACTATTTTAAATTTTAAATTATAAATTATGTCAATTTTGACACTATTTGTACTTGACTTTTTCAAAAATTAATAAAAACTTTATTAGTTAGAAAAAATAAAATAAATTAATATTCACATGTAATATTTGTCTAAAATATTCTTGGATGACATAAATTATATCATATAATATTTATTTTAATATTTATAATATCATTTATTTGGAATTTCTCTTATTAAAATAATTATTATATCACTGTTGTGTCAATATTTATGGTAATTATTTAATCTCTAAAAATTCAAAACAAATTCCCATTATGTATATAATTTAATTAGATTTCTGTATACTATTTATTTTTTATGTTTCATCATGTTGATCAATACATTAAAATTATTATAATTATAAGAGATAAGAGAGTGAAATGTTGTCACTTTCTTTTGTTTTAATAATAATTACATCACTTTTAGGAAAAAAGTCCATTAAATGAATCAATTACAACACTTAGGTGTTATGGGTGTACTTTTATTTATCCAATTGGATTTTCTAGGTGTTATTATAATTTTATTATCCATATCATATTTTTTTTTACCTTAATTTACCTGATTTACCTTCAACCGTGGTAAATAAAAATTACCAAAGTTACTATTCATAATGTCCAAAATAAAAGGGAACTATTTAAAAAATTTCAAACTTATGATTCCAAATATGGAATCAATTTTTCCAAATTCAAAACATAGAATTTGAAGTAATTAAATTAAAATTATTTTTGTTGTTGGAATGAAAAAGAGGGTTAAAAGTAAAAACATTGCAAAAGATTGAAATGTTTTTACATCTGAATTCAATGTAAAATAAATGATAATGATGTACATTATATTTAATGATAAAAATATATTATATTTAAAATTTAAAACCATTAAATACTATAATTTAACCATATAAATTATTTTGATGAAAAAAGTTGTTTTTAATTAAAATTTAGCATATTTTTACTATTCATCAAAACAGAAAAGTTATCAAAAAAATAAAAAATTCATGTAAAATAATTTTTCTACCCCTATTAAAACTAAAACATTTATTTTATTAAATATAATATATAAAATTGTCAAAAAATATATTTAAAATGGGTGCACCATCAAAAGGAGGCAAAACTGCATTTTTTGAAAAATACTTTTTTTATCCGAAAAAATTGAATTTATTCTTATATATTGTATAGAAAACATATAAGATGAATTTTAAACATTATATTGAATATATTAAATATATATTAAATTAATAATATAAATCAAGTGTTCTTTCATTATTCAAAAGAAATTTAATATTGTCCATACACTCCATTATAATGACTAGGTTCTAAGGTAATTGAATTGCTCACTTAAACTCAGTCTTGCATGAAATTGATTCAATAAAAAGAAATCAAAATTGTGTGTAACACAAGCCAAGAATAGTGTTGTGTATACTGCATTCTAATATTATGTAGTGTATATCACATGCCAATCATGGCGTAGCATACAACACAAGACATCAAAAAATAAAAATAAAAAGAATTTATCTTATAAAATCTTGGAGTGTTACATTCAACCCCCTTTAAAATGAATTTAAACCTCAAAATTCATCGGGGTTATAAAAGGATAGAAACCCACATCGTAAAAATTAAAACATCCTTTAAAGAAGTAATACTCAGAAAATAATAGTTACCCAAAGTAAATCATAACTAGGTCTCTACATAGGAGAACATAGGTGAGGATTGGGCATGTATGGAAAGTATAAATAATCATAGAGATTGATAAAAATCACTAATAATAATAAATTTAATGATCTAGTGAAAGTTAACCAATCCATAAACTAAAGAAGTGTGAAAGAGGTCATTAATATCATTAAAAAAATGATGATAATAAGACTCCCTTTTACATCATGATCCCCTTTCCTAATGTTGAATAATTTTCATGAGAAGATATACTTACGTGATTTCAGTACAGTCTCACCGTTGGTTGTGCCTTCAAAAAATTTCCACATCATATATTTTTCAAAGAAATGAAGTTGAATTTTTCATTCCTAAAGTGTTATTAGATCATGTGATCCATAAATAGAATGATAGGTCATTCCATCTATCACAACAAAAATGTTATCATAAGTTATGAAATATGCATAAGTCCACCTATAGTGAGATAATACATTAATCTAACAAAATTCAACTGGAGTATAACTTATACTATCCATAAATGGATAACCTTACAATCCTTCTGAAAGATGAAAATAAAATACTTTATAAAAGGGTCACTAACTCAACTTAACATTTATCCCCCTATATCATAAGGTATATCTTGTTAGTCACATTCCAAAATGTGAGCACCTTCATCATGTATTGTCTTGAGTCATGGTAACAACCTGAATTATCAGATATCCTTTTTGAAAATATTCATGTTTCCTTGTTCCAAAACATATTGGATATATTATTTAAGTCCCAAAAAGTTGTATACTTAATCCATGATAGCATAACCCTCTTGTCAACAAATCCATAATTAGTTTTCAATAAACTAGAATCATCCAATTTAGTTATTCAAATCCAAAATATCTTTATCAAAGAATCATTATCTTAACATATGGGACTTATTAAGGGTTATCTTCCCATTAATCATGTTTTGTCCAAGTATATCACCTTACCCTTAAATCAATTTTCTATCTCTTTAGACCTATTCAATATATCCTTTCCAATCCTTAATGAAAAACATACAGCTTATATATTTCATGATTCATATAACATAATATTTGATCTCTGAAACATATACACCCCAATCATCCAACTTTATTCGTAAACCATTACTCAGGATCCATCATTTTATATTTTCTAAAATATGAATCATGTCTTAAGGTTTCTCAACCTCAATATTCTTAGGTTTAATGTAAACAATACTATAAGAACATAACATATCTTTTACATATTGTTTACAATCTCTTTATCCTTAGTAGTATAACCAATACTTGTACCGTCATCATGATTCTCTTCATCATATTTCCACTTAGGAAATTAATCTTTATAATTACCATAATTTCCACATCTGAAGCATTCAATGGTTAATAATGTTCTATGTAGTTCTGGCTATTCACTAAGACTAGAAAGAAAAGTGTGAGTAATACATATCAGAAACTAGAAACACATAAGGTATATTAAATATAATATTTCAATCTATGATATCTTCAGTTTAACCCTAGGTTAGTCATGATTATAAAAAAACACTCGGATTGTAACCTATACTTAGACTTATTCTTAGGAAATACCTATACATATAATTAGAAATATCTCTTTGGATCTCACTAAAGTTTTCGCATAGTAGTTTCCAAAGGTTGAATAAACCTTCACCCTGATATGAACTCTAACAACCCAAGCTTGACATACATGGACATTACATTTCTTTTGTGGAATACTTAATACATTACACAAATATATGCCAAAATACCATATTAGTTTAGTGTCTTTGGAAACTGGGAAACATAAACAAATAGTTTATAAAATATCCACATCATCTCCTGCTTTATCCTTCATAACTAGATACCCTTTTTGACACATTTTACTTAATACGCCTTTTCAAGTTCAAGGGAAAAGAAACATAAAAAAGGGTTAGATCGGATGCTCTGTAAGGGTAATAAAATGTGATATGTAAACATAAATAAGAGCATAAACAGTATGAGAATGTGATAATAACATTATAATATCATGCTATGCATATCAATGAAAAAACTTGAATCATAAGAAAAATCAAATATCATAATACATAAGATCATAACTGTAACACAAGAAATTAAATTATGGCATACACATAAACTTATAACTTTGTGAACATGTATAAATATTAACAGGTTCACTAATTAAATTAATGACATGAAATAAGGCCCTCGCATAAACATATGGACATGGAAACGAGGTCCACTCATAAAATTATGGACATGAAAGCCAGGTCCACACATAAAATTGTGAACATGAAATTAGGTTCATGCATAATATACATACCTCATTAGTTATCCATATTTAACTAATTCACTAGATGGAGATAGAGGTCCCACCCATCTCATAAATAAATCATTCTTATGTGTTCCACAAAAACATAAATCACTCATCATAGTATAACCCAAGGGATAAAATGGGTTTCTTAAACATCATTCCATCAAAACATAATCCGGGAACAATAAATGGATTTCATAAATAGGATAAACATAATAAAACCATAGAAATATTAAGGATAATATAATTAAAACAAAACATTATTAAATAATTTCATCATATATGGAAAATAATTTTAATAGAACACTTGAAATTGATTCTTGCGGAAAATATCCTTTCTTTTTTAAAAAAACTTTCTTTTCTTAAAACATCGTGCAATTTTAAAAGAAAAAAATTTATTTAAAAAAACTAAAACCTTGAAAAATTATAATCCAAGATTTATGAAAATCAGGCATTATGAAAGAGTAAAAAATCCTTTCATACCATATAAGTTAAAAAAATCATTCTTCTCATACATTTTCTAAAAAAGTCAAAATATACCTCATATTTGAAAATGAAAAAACATTCCTTTCATACAGCTTAATAAAAATTAACCAATGGGTAAAAATAAATTTAAAAAATTGTATAAGAATATAAATAACATTATAGAATATATAATTAGGAAACATGGATGTGTATGATAAATATACCCCCATAAATACTTACATATAAACAATCTCAAAAAATAATGATATTGAAAAATTGTCCCTTACCTTAGGTCTGATATCCTTTGTATATATTAGAGCTTCCTATATAATGATTTAAATAATGTTATTGAATTATTAAAAAATATTAATCAGTTTTATGATATCATATATGATTATATTATCATTTGTTTGTTAGTAACATTTCATTATCACTCGTTATTAGGATATTCACTACTTTATATTCTTATGCAAGTTTTGTCCGATAAGTTCATGTTACAATTCCTAGGTTATAGTGATATAATTTACATAATGATATTAGTATAATATATATCATATTTATTAATTCCATTCATTTATATAATCATGGTTTAATGAATATCTTGTAGAACGAATAACATCGCATCGAAGAGACGATAGGCCGTATGCACGCACGAGCGCCAATATCATTCACTTAATGGTTAAATGGTATGAAATTAGATGGTATATTATTTATAAAGAATAATTTTCATTTTATATTCATTATTTACATTCATTATACTCATAATTATACCCATCCAAATAATGTATTGTTGAATAACAAATTACACCACAATATGGAGACGGTAAGCCGTACGCATGCACGCATGGTGATATTGTTTTTAGTAGGATGTATAAAAGAAGATATAAGGTTATACCATAATTATAATAAAATCTCATCATGTAGAAGATACTGTATTTTTTTACTTTAGTATGGAGAAAACATAATAATAGGAAGTAGAAGAAGAAAAGAATTTTGAAAGAGGTGATAAAACAATTACCTCTTTTTGCAAGTATCTCCATTTTATTTGCATAAAAGCTCTCCATAGGATGGATTTATGCCTAAATTGTGGACTCTATGATGAATTGAGGGAAGTTGGGAGAGGAAATGGGAAGTTCTTGGATGAGAGAAAGAGATTTAGAGGTGTAATTAAAAGAGAATTAGAAGTTCCCTTTTATAGGCGTGGTGAGGGGCACTTTAGGAAAGTCTTGACATTTTAATTTATTTTAAATTGATTTTCGGTTTATAATGGTCTCAAACTCATTTATTTATAATATAGGATGATTTTGGGACTAAATAAAATCATAAATTAATTTTTATACAAGTTTTGAATATTTTTAATCCTTATATTTTTGGTTTAACCCTTATTTTACCGTTTTTAATCTTATTGTGATATCATGTTATTTACATTTGTGTGTTAATGTAATTATAAAAACATGTCAAAAGACTAAAAAAAGTATAATTTATGAAATATTAGGACTTATATTAACCATTTGGTATAATATTATATTTTTAGGAATTTTATAACATTTAATAAACTATTTTATATTTTAAGTTATGAATTATGTCAATTTTTACACTATTCATACCTGACTTTTTCAAAACTTTATAACAACTTGATTACTTAGAAAATATATATTAAATCAATAATAACATGTAATAGTCATCCAAAAATTTTATGGATGACATAAATTATATCATATAATATTTATTTTAATATTTATAATATCATTTATCAAATATTTCCCTTAATAAAATAATTACTATATTACTATTGTGTGAATATTTATGGTAATTATTTAATCTATAAAAATTAAAAATAAATTTAAATTATGTATATAATTTCATTATAATTTTTAAGACTATTTATTTTTGACATTTCATTAGGTTTATCACTACATTAAAATCATTATACTTATAAGAGATAAGAGAGTGACATGTTGTCACTTTCTTTTGTTTTAATAATAATTACATCGCTTTCATAGAAAAAAATCCATTAAATGAATCAATTACGACCCTTAGGTGATATGGGTCTACTTTTATTCATAAAAAAAGATTCTGGAAGGTGTTAGGGTAATTTTATTATCCCTATCATATTATTTGTTACCCTAATTTACATGATTTACCTTCGACCGTGGTAAATAAAAATTACCAAAGTAACTATTTATAATGTTAAAAAATAAAAGGTAACTATTTAAATAATTTGGACCTTATAATTACAAATATGGAATCAATTTTTCCCAATTTAAAACATATAAGTTCAAGTAATTAAATTAAAATTATTTTCGTTGTCGGAATGAAAAACAGGGTTAAAAGTTAAAACATTACAAAAGATTGAAATGTTTTTACATCTGAATTCAATGTAAAATTAATGAAAATGACATAAATTATATTGAATGATAAAATTATATTCTATTTATACTTTTAAACCATTCAATAAAATAATTTAACCATATAAATTATTATGATGAAAACAGTTGTTTTCAATTAAAATTTATCGTATTTTACTATGCATCAAAACAGAAAAGTTATCAGAAAAATATCAAAAATTCATAAAAAGTAAATTTTTCTATCCCTATTCCGAATAAAATGTTTATTTTGTTAAATATAATATATAAAAGTGTCAAAAAATATATTTAAAATGGGTACGCTATCAAAAAGATGCAAGATTGCATTTTTTTAAAAATGCTTCTTTTATCCGAAAAATTGAATTTGCTCTTATATCTTCTATAGAAAATAGATAAGATGAATTTTAAACATTATATTGAATATATTACATATAAATTACCTTAATAATATCCATAAATAGTTCTTTCATTATTCAGAAGAAAGTTAATATTGTCCATACCCTCTATTATAATGACTAGGTTCTATGGTAATTAAATTGTTCACTTAAACTCAGTCTTGCATTAAATGGATTCTATCAAAAGAACTAGAAATTTCATATAAAAAAAATAAAATCATAGTTTTGCATATACCACAAGCTAAGATGATGTTTATTTTAGCTCAAGCTAATCTTGGTGTAGCGTACCACACAAGACATCAAAATAAAATAAAATAAAAAGAATATATCTCATAAAATCTCGTGGTGTTACAGAATATGCCTCAAGAAAGGATCATATTCCTATCAAAGATTTCCAATGACATACTCTAAAGGCCCATGAATGGGAATATATCCCCATTCTGGACAAGGCTAACCAAGTGGGAATGAGACATGCCCCAGGACATGCTCATATTCATGTTAGTGAATCTTTCTGGAATATTATACCTAATCACAGAAGTTATGCACATATTTATACTTATGATGATGAACGACTGCACTATCATCATTCCGAGGAAATATAGAAGAAGGCTTATATCCTTTGTCACATCCCAGAGGTCTGTTGACATATTCTAGCAGGTAATGCATATTAGGATTATGCTTATATTTCGGTTCCAACCAAGGCTCATCAAGTGAGAGAAAAACATGAATTAGGGTAGGCACATACTCCTTCCAAGAAATACCAGTGGAATATTCCAAAGGCACAAGATCAGGCTCATAATCCAGTTCTGATCAAGGCTCACCAAGTTAGAATGAAACATGCCTCAGGACCAGCTCACATTCATGTCAATAATGAGATAGCTCATTGGCATATTGCAAAAGATTCTCAACAGCGAGCTCATACAACCACAAAACCAAATGGTTATAAGTATGTTTCATAAACCATCATACAATAGGCTCATATCCCTACACAATTCTAAAAGTAAGATTGCCATATTTCAACCATGATGAATAATGTGACCCATATTCCCAATCCTATCAATTCTAGTGTCCTTGAAGTCATTTGAGACACATTCTTAGCACCACAAGGGCCTGTAAACTCTTCCACTGAATCATAAGATGAACATTAACGTGATAGTACTCCCTGTGGTAGTGTGGAGATGGATTTAAAGGACTCTACTCCTGACATCCACCATGGTAAACCTCCCCATGATGATATCTCACATGGAAAAGGAAATTCTCTGCTTGCCCAGACACCTTCTTATAGAGAGATGTTCAAATCTTAGACACATTCTAATAGAGAGGTGCTCAAAACAACAGGATCAACCACATATAGTTCCCCATCAAATTCTAGTTGTACTCCACTCCAGTCAGCATGCGAATCCTAAAAGAATCTTCTATGGTCTAATCGGATGAAGGTTTGTAAGTCTGATGAATAGGAGGCCGATATATAGATAGAGTTAGTCGAAAAACATTCCCATCATGTTATGACCCTTGCCACTTTTGACTATAATATCATAGATGATATAAAAAAGGAGTGAATACTGTATCTATGAAAAAATATATGGGATACTCATCCACGACTGAAGGTTCGATATCTCCCTTATCTAGGATATGAGTGTCATATTCAAACAATCATGATAATATATTTAAATCTAGTATTAGTCTCTATCTCCTTGGATCGAGATCCAAAACCAAAAAAACACAACAAAAACCTACAACATGCTTGTCGCCATTTCATCATAACCCTTTGGAAGATGATCTCTAAAGCCACCTCGTGCATCCATATTCGAGGATGGAGAGAGTATGGAGCATTATACTTTTCCACACCCCTGGAACAGAAAAACCCTTTAGACTTAGTGTCCAGTAATGTTATAGCCTCTGGAGAAATTGTGGGACTGGGTAATGGTTGGGCTAGTTGGTCACTAAAACATAATTGGTTTCCTTTAATTCTTGGTGTCCTATAATGTTATAGCCTATGAAAAAATCATGGGACCGGGTAATTCTCGGTACATTTGGTCACTAAAAAAAATTCCCCCACTTAAATAATGCACAAACATCATTAATAGAGGTAGTGGATAGCCAAAAAGTCTTTAAAATTGGTCCCTCGAAGCAATGAGAATGCATTCTATACACAAAGTATGAAGTTGGATCACCCGAATAACTTCCCATAAAGAATGGTTCTCATCATAGTCTACCATCATACTTGTCTCCGATGGGAGAAGAGCTACACCTCATCAAACGATCCATAATAGTAGATGCTATAGTAGCCATCTAGAAGTAGACCCATCCCACTGGGCTGGGGGAACATATACCACTTCCACCACCCATCAGATCATAAATTACCAATAGGATTTAGGACATATTCTCAAAAGTTACAAACAATCCCCATCCCACTGGGATATGAGAATTTATATCTCAATCACCATCACTAGTTTCATCATCCCTTGAAAGGGTCTTGAGGACATAAATGGTGGTTCCAAATAACCCCTATCCTATAGGTTTGGGGACATTTATATCTCAATATCTATCTTGAAAATCATTAAATCCCAAAATGGAATCATTGGATCCTCAACAATAGGACCAATCAATGCCAGTTGCGACCCTGAATAACTCCCATTCCATAGGGTTGGGGGTATTTTAATCATCATCACCACAAAGGGAATAATTATTCTCTTGGATGGGATGCAAAAATCAATGGTTGACATCCCAATTATTTCTCCCACCATAAGAAAAACCCATACTATTTGAGGCCTATTCAACAAACATGACCAAAAACTCCATCAAGGTCACTACTTATAGGCCAGAACTGGAGGAATGTATGATAAAGGAAATCAAATCCTACCGAGGTCACAAGACAAAATGACCCAATATGGATAAGGGTTAAAATAATGATCCCAATGAAGGTAATGAATATTCATCCTATTGTGTTGAAAGTAATGGAACAAAAACCATTTCTCGATATGCCTATGTAAATGTCATCATTTTCAACATGTTAGAGATTTTTGACCAAGACACAAATGTAGAGGGTTGTAACATGTAAAATTTACCACGAGAGGAGGGATATTTGGATGCACTAAGGCTGCATGTACCCATAACCAGAGAAGGCTCCAAAACATGACACCTCCAAATAACGAGTTTCCGCCTCTTCAGTGGAATGCTGCCAAAGAGAAAGGGAATGTGTAGATAAATCCCAATCACCACCCATAAGAGTTGAGGTTCCTCCCATAGAGGAACAAATTTCATAATATGAGAGTGAAATACAAAATCTCTAACAACTCAATGAGGATATACTCAGGAGAAATATCCCCACTATGTATCATCTTCAGGATGAGTCAAATATCCCTCCTCCTATATGAGCATATCCACTAGAAAGAGAGGCATATGAGCATCAGAATGGATTCAGATCTAGGTAGTCTATCTATATAGATTAGGAAATAAAAAACATTCCTGACTTCCCTTAGTTGTGGTGATAGGCTTTCCCTCACGAGGACTATCATTCAGTGTTAGGAAGAATCGCAAATTAGTGAGATATGAAGGTAGGTCTACCTCATTGAGCCCCGCTCACTACCTATAGATGGTAGGTGACTCAAATAGAAGTACCCCCATAGATACTTAATGTGATCGAGTCCCTAGATACTTGAATCACTACTACAAATATGGATTTTATCAGTGCTAAAAATGTCCATTAACAGTGCTAGAAAAAGCGCTGATAATGCCGGCGAAGATAAAGGGGGGGGGGGGGGGGTCCCCTTTATTAGCGCTCCAAAAAGCACTGATAAAGACCACTTTTATCAGTGCTAAAAAAAAGCACTGATAAAGGGGTCTTTTATCAATGCTAAAAAAAGCGCTGATGGGTCTTTTATCAGCGCTTTTTTTTAGCGGCGATAAAAATAAAAAAAATTAAAAAAAATAAAAAAATACTACCAATCTCGTGGGGGGGGGGGGGTTTATAGCACTTGATCCCCCATTTATCAGCGCTTTCCTACACATCCAGCGCCCGCCCGCACCACCTATACCCTTTATCAGCGCTAGCCCTTTAAATCACCCTTGCGCGCACGCCCTTTCCTCCACCCGGATTTGATCTCGAGACCTCCCCCATGCGCACCTAAAGCCTTTGCCACTACCCTATATTGATTTGTTCTCTTATTCATGATATATCTATTTATTTATATATATATTTCATTATATTTATTCGCACTGTAATATATATTTATATTAATATATATAGTTATATTAATATATATATATATATATAGTTATATTAATATATATATATAGTTATATTAATATATATATATATATTAATATATTGTAGTTATATAAATTTCTATATATTGGTATTTTAAATAAAATGGATATTAGTTATTATTTAGATAAATCTAGTATATTTTATATGTAAATATGTTCAACTATTTATTTAAAATTTTTTATTTTTAGGTGTGAATATATAAAAAATATGTACATATAGTTATATATTTGATTATAAATAGTAGTGCATTATAAAAAACAATAAAATTTCAAAGACATAATATCAATATTAATGTAATACCTTGGAATAAATTCAGTCCCCACAAAAAAAATCCAATAATACCCCCTTAAACGAGGCTGAAAATCCACAAAATGTTAAAAAGTCTGGGTACCTCGACTAAAAACTCAGTTTTGGAGGCCTTATGGGCCTCTTTTGGCTATGAAAAACGCTTTTCCCAGGCCCCCCCAGTCACATCGACGTAGATCTTGTCGTAGGCTTTGATTTGATATGTGGTATAGCTCAAACGGACACCCAGATCAAAAGTTATGGCCATTTGAAGTTTGAGTTGCGTTTTCAACATATTTTGGATATTTTTTTAATTTTTTTTTATTTTTTATTCTTCAAATTGGTATTAAATGACTATTAATCCATAATAATTATCAAATTATTAATTAAAAATATTTTTTTTAATTTTTTAAGAATCCATTTTCACTAAATATCTTATATATTAAGTATATTAAGTGTAAATGTACATTTATACTTATCTAAAATATATTTAAAAATTATATATTATATTTATATGAATATAACTATATAACTATATTTATATATTAATATTTTTTTTAATTTTTTTGAAGTCGACCCTTTATCAGCGCTACTAAAGAAGCGCTGATAAAGGGGGTCCCTTTATCAGGGCTAAAAAAAAAGCGCTGATAAAGGGGTACTTTTATCAGCGCTTTTTTTAGCGCTGATAAAGGCACCCTTTATCAACGTTTTTTTGAGCGCTGATAAAGCCCCCCCCCCCCTTTATCAGCGCTTTTTCGTTAGCGCTGATAAAGGGGTGGTGTTGGCCTTGCCTAGTTTTGTGGTAGTGAATGAAATACATGGAAGGAAAATAAACACCTATGCAACTCGAGAGGAAGCCGTATCCCATGTGGGTAAACGACACTTTTCCTCCACTTAATTTTGGAAATCCTACCTTCTCTACCTTTTATTGTGTATGTGATCCTGAACAACATCTCACACATTTTTTATCCTAATGCAGATTGATGATGGGCCCTCAAGATTATTATGAGGCAACAAAGCTGAGGTATTTTATATAGACTCTAATAGGACAAGCCTTTGTTTGGTAAAAAAAATATTCCAGCAGGTTTTGTTGCATGATGGGGAGACCTTCATCATCAATTCCTTTATCAATTGAGTTCCACACTAAGGAAAACAACAATTTTCGACATGAAAAACTACAAGCAACACAAAAATGAAAGGGTGTGTGACATCATAGTAAGGTGGAAGGGTTTAACCTATTCTCTCATCATCCCTCTCTCACATGAGAAACTATTGGAAATATATACTATAAATTTTAGGGATGAGTTGCAGACACCTCTGATCCTAATGAAGTATCCTGGTGGGTTTCATGAGTTCATAGAAATGGAACAACATCTTGAAGATACCATTCAACAAACCTAATCCAGGTCTCAACTCATGACCTAAGAATATGATAAAACTCTAAGAAATGTAGAAGATACAACTATCACTCTCAATCCAACATCAGTGCCCATCCAAGAAACTAAAAATGTCCCAAACTACCCAGTACCTCCTATCAAGTAGAAAAAACCATAGAATCACCCTCGTTTAGAAAAATGGAGAAATAAGGGTAGTCTGATATTTGAGGAACAAATGAATCTAGCATACTACTTATAAAATGAACAAGTACCTATTTATTTCTTGGAATACATGGATTTAATCCTTCTTAGGATTCGATAACCTAGGAAGCTTGATGATGTTAACCTCACTTACCATTTGGACTGCTTCTATTTCTATAAAAGTCTAGGTCATAATATCTAGGACTGCTTCATCTTCAAAGATGTCCTTCAAGGCATGGTCGATTCTAGATAGGTGGTTATAGATAATTCCTCATAGAAGGTGGCCCGTATAACCATTTCCCAGTTAGAAGAAGAGGACTGTTTGTAGAAAGTCCTGGCCAGGTGTTTGTGAATGTTCGAAAACTAGATGAATCAAGAAATAGTTGACCAAGCTCATGAAACCCTGAGAATATAGCTACGCAGAACCAACATAACTCCACCACCTAAAAAGGATACATCAAATATGCCTCCCAAAAATGGGAATGACCATAGAATGTAGGAATAAACAGAACATTAAGAGTTATATTATGCTCAAACGCAAGTTCTAACTCCTGTAGACTTCTTCCCTACAACATCTGTAGAACATGTTTCATCCCACAAAATGGAAAACTCAATAGATGAGGATCTCATATTTAGTTTCTTCAATGTTATACACTTGGAATAACTCTTCTCTGATGATGAATATTCCTTATAATATGATTTTTACACACATAAATAGGGAACGAGAGGCCGTATCCATCTGAACTGAGGATACAAGGGACAAAGTGGATGTGGTTGGACCTAATATTTTAGTCATATCCCAATGGAGAATATATATGTAGTTGAGACCCATGAGAATACACTCCAACAAGTCCAAAAGAGGTATGAAGGATCTTAGAACCCTCTAGTAGTCTCCCACACCCAATTGTCTTTCATGACCACATAACAAGGGTTCAATTATCTGACTGGACCATAAAAAGGGGAAGATCAGTGTGAAATATGCGACATTAATCAGATAATACATAAAACTCTACACAAGCACCAGAACTATTTTCCTGAAATGCATCATCTCTTGAGCCACACATTAATGAAAAACCCCACCTCGGGAAGCACCGACTTCTGGAACAAAAGTATGACATTTTGAAATAGCTATTGGTGGTCCCATCCAAGATATAAATCCTCGGTTCACTCCATATTTTAAAATAACACAGAGAGGAACTTGTTGAATCCCTTTAGAGCCCATAGATTTTCAAGATAGAAGTCACTATAGCTGAGGTTTATCGAGTGAAGACCATGCCATCAAAGCGTCATGTCACAACCTCACTCGCTGATATGGATCAATAATAGGTCATCCAAGGGAGAATTAGATCCCTATATGTTTTAAGAAGACTCAATTATGTCAATTTCCAAAGGTATCTGATTGATAATGGTTCTAAGATTAAGCTCATACCCATTTGATACTTCTGACAGTTGGGATATAGAGAAGGGACCCAAAAATCTAACCATTCAAGAGTATGATAATCATGAGGAAAGACCTCTCAAGAAGATCAAACTTGAAGATCAGTTTGGGGATCTTGCATCAGACATCGATTTTATGGTTATCCAAAAAGACACCGTATACAATGTACTTATTGGAAGGTCTTGGATCCATAGAAACCTGGAGGTACCTTTAACATTCCATTAGTTTTTAAAGTACCCCATTGATGGAAAGGTCGACATACTACATGGTGATAGTTCCACCTTTTAAGCTTTTAGAGAAACATATGCTGAAGAATATTTCTACAAAATAAGGGGAAAATAAAAAATAAAAGATGATGGTATACAGGTTTCCACCCCAATGGATTGGATACCATCCCTACTAACCCCTAGAGTATGCTCGACGATGACTATGTTTTCCCCATTAATATAGTGGAGGTGATATAATTGAACCTAGAGGTCCAAACTACATCTATCCCCAGTGATAGTTTGAAAGAAAATCGGCTCCGACATCTCTCTACAATGAATCAGGTAGCAGGGGATGATAATGTATCTTTTCATGACCTCTCTCACCTCGATTAATGATAGAGAAGCCCCTAAATTTTCGAATTCATCTGTGAATGTCTCCACATATTTAGAGGTGGAATAAGATGAGGATGACCTCAGGAACATCCTTATAGAATTTGAGGAAGGAATATCCACCACCGTAGATGAGTTTAGATAGATAAATATGGGAACAAAAGAATACCCATAGACTACATTTATTAGTTCTACCATGCCCCTCAAAGAGTAATATATGTACATTGAATTTATCAAGTAACATCGATATGTGTTCACTTAGAACTATACAAAAATTCCAAGAATGAATCCATATGTGGATACACACTACCTTAGATTACCTGATGAGCATTGAGGCTTCAAGAAGGCTTCCAAGAGGATTCACCCCTCTCACACTTCCAATGTAGAGTCGGAAGTTGACAAGTTTATCAAATCCAACTTTTTCTGTGAAGTTCAATACCCAAGATGGATCGCCAACATCATCCCCATCAATAAAAATAATGGAAAGATTAGGGTCTACATAGATTTTAGAGACCTTAATCAGAATTGGATGAAAGATTATTTCCCATTTCTATTCACATAACTATTTATTGATGAAACTATTGGATTCGAAGCCCTTTCTTCATGGATGAGTACTCGGGGTAAAATCAAATAAAAATGTCCCATGAAGATGAATAAGCCAATGCCTTCAGAGCACCTCAGGGGATATTTTTCTTTCACTTCAAGCTCTTTAGTTTAAATAACATTAGCACCATTTATCAATGCACCATGAATCATGTCTTTAAGACATTATTGGTAAGGATAGATGAATGTTATATTGATGACCTGGTTTTCAATTCCTGAAAATGATGTGATCACTTCATGGATCTTAAAATGGACTTTGAAAAGCTACGACAACACAATATGTAAATGAATATGCTTAAATTAGCTTTCAAGGTAACATTAGGGATCTTCCTTGGCTTTGTGGTATTCCACCACAATAATGAGGTTGAACCAAAGAATACTAGTTCTATTTTAGCAATTATACCACCAAAAATCTCAAAGAACCAAGGGGGATCCAAGGAAACCGTGCCTACATTTGGTGTTTCATAGCCAACTTGGCTGGAAAATATATCCCCTTCACCAGGCTAATGATTAAGGGAATCACCTATCAATGGGATGATTACTACCAAAAATCCGTCATAATTCTTAAGTAGTACATATTGCACCAAATGGTTCTAATGATTTTGGTGGAATGGAGGCCCCTTATATTGTAAATGGACTCTATGGAATTCTCACTAGGTACCCTCCTCACATAAAAAATTATGTGGAGAGTGAGAATAGTCTCTACTAACTTATCCGAACAATGCTAGGTGTTGAGATACAATACTCTAATGTCGAGAAGAACTTCCTTTCACTCATCTTCATAGTGAAAAAGTGGGGGCATTACTTGAAACACCATGAATTACATATGGTATCTTGTATTGATCCACTCAAGTACATCCATGTCCATCCGATATTGATTGGGTGGTTGGCCTGATGGAAAATCATTCTACAATAATAAAACATTCAGTTCGTATCACAAAAGTCAGTGAAAGGGAAAGCCCTGATTGATTTCCTCACAGCACATACTACCACATAGAATATATAGGTGGATATTGAGCTTCTATATTAGAAGTTAATATATGCACATAATACTCCCCAGACATGGGATACGTATTTTGATGGCACCTCCCAAATTCCTTTTATAAAAAGGATGGAAATACAAAAGCTCAATCGAGATGTCTTAGGGATTGTATTTGTATCTATAGACAAAGAATGTTTTCCCTACTCTTTCTCACTATCTGAAGGATATACAAACAATGTGGAAGAATACCAATTCCTCATCGTTGGGTGGGAACTAGCCCTAACACTACACTTATCCTACCTAAATATCAAATGGGATTAAGAACTAGTGGTAAAGTAGATGAATGGTTAATTTTCCATTAAAAAGGAATAAATTGACCCTCTCAATAGCTACATTAGGGTAATGATTGAATAATTCCCTTTTAATCCCACATTACATCATGTTTCCCGATCATAGAATACTTATTCCGATGCATTGTATAATTTATCCACCATCCTGGATGACCCTAATCAGGAAGAAGAAATCATCTATATCACACATTGAAGAATGGTCACATAGATCATTGTACGTGATATAAAAGAAATAAATCTGGTCAAAATCACCCGAGATCATGATAAACCGATGACCACCCTTGGACGGCTGGAGCCCATAATCGACTATCTCCAAAATGGGATTCTCCTGACAGACCAAGCTAGAAGGGAACAAATTCAGCACTGTGCAACAAAATTCACATTACAGGATGAACCAAATGAACAAAATCATAAGGTTGGGATATTAATGAAAAAACATGATACATGACTATATATAATTCACCAAGATATTTCATTCATTCTAGATCCATGAAAACTTTATCCATCATCTCTCAAAATTGAAACTACAGCTAAATATTTCAGGCCATTTTTCATTTGTGGTATGGATGCTAAGGGGCCATATCCACTAGCTGCAACTAACCAGTTTAAGTACATTATTATTTCTATCAACTTTTTTTCCAAATGGTATGAGTTGACACCCCTTAAGGAATTCAAGAAAAATAACATCATCAACTTCATGAAGTCCCATATCATCACCAAGTTCAGAGTCCCTCAAACCATATTGATAGACAACGACACCAAATTTTATTCTACAGAGTTGAGTAAATTGTACCAGGAGTAAAACATCGATTCCAACCACTCATATCACTATAATATAGTGTAAAACGGATTGATAGAGGCCTTCAATAAGACCTTATAAAATATACTCCAAAATATGGTGAACAAGGATAATATGTCTTGGTCAGAGAAGCTTCTCCATGATTTATGGGTCTACCATACCACCATGCATACTGATACACAAGAAACTCCATACTCATTATTGTATGAGACCGAGGTAGTGTTGATGATATAAGTAAACGTTCCTTTGCCCCGAATAGGCATTTGAAGATACCTCTCAGATGAAGAGAAATAAAAAAGTAGATGGATGATTTGGAACGACTTGATGATAATAGGTTGTGTACATTGCACAACATTGAAGTATATCAAAATCGAATTTCATGGGCCTTTAATAAGAAGGTTCACCTCCATTAATTCCTCCAAGGATAACTATTATTGGCTCTTAGGACCCCAATGATACCAAGAAAAAATCCCCAAAAATTGGAACCCAAATGGGAAGGACCTTAAATCATATAAAATGTCTATCACAATGGGGATTACTTATTGGCGAAAATGGATGGGGAGGGTGTCACACCCCCACCAATTTGAGGGTTATCAAGAAATATTTTTCAACGATATCATAAAATGGGTATCCATATTAGTTTAAAACTCACTATTCATCCTAAACACATGAAAATAAACTATACAGAGTTTTCCTAGTTACATGATGTTAAATTGTACAAGCTCATCCCAATAGAAATATGATAAAATACACATCACCTCAAGTCCGAGCAGTGAGGATTTAAAATACATGGTGTTTGAAGTCCTTTCCACAGGACACAAAACTACACAGATGAAGTCCTCACCGCATGATGTTAAACTGCTTGGAAAACACCATCTCACTAATGAATCACTACACACGATCCTGATCTGTACAAAGGAAGGATGTGAAGCTCCCATCCCCGTGTGAGAGTCAACTCAACATAGGTAATATCTCCATCCAAGAACTACATTTTTCTTAATTCATATCATTTTAAGGTACGTAGTGATTCCCAAACCTCTAGTTTTGGTCCCAACTATAATCTCTTTTTTCCTTCATGTTGGGTTATCAACGTTCTTACTGCAAGATGTTAATCTACATGACTAATGTACTTTCTACAAGGAATTAAATTTCTTGTGTTTTCTATAACTATGTAGAGATTTATTCTCATTTTTAATGAGATATATAGATACTTCTTGATTCTATATCTTGGTCCAACCACCATATAATGTAGAATATCTTGATCCTATCCTTAATTTTCTCTATATAGTGAGAGGAACCCTTGTCATTTCTTGTTTCTCACACCAATCATAGCTCACGTGAGTTTAGGAGATTTAGTAAGTTCTTCCCCACAAAAAAATTGCATAAAAGATTACGACATGATCATCATAATCCCAAATGAAAGATCATAAAATATGTACCATGATTCCCCACCACATGATATTAAACTACATGGTTAATTCCATTGTATGAAATAGAACTGTACATTCATATGGACCTCGCATGAGAGGACCATATTTATTGGTTTCCTACCACACCTCTATTTAATAACTACATGTGGCATGATTCTAATTCTCATGAGATACATAGTAATGCCCAGACATCCACCCTTAGGCCCAGCTACAACATTTTTTTTCTTTCACATCGGTTCATCTTTGTCCTCACAACAAGAAATTAAAACTGCATGGGATTTCAAGAACTATGTATGACTTGATTCCTATTTCCATAAGATATGTATTGACACCTAGATTTCCATCCTTAGGTCTAGCCACAATATCTCTTTTCATGTCAGGAATCCTACATCCTTGTCGCATGATGTTAAAATTCACGGTTCCTCAAGAACTACATGTGGATTGATTCCTGTCATCACAGGATATGTAGTGGCAAATAAATATCCAATCTTGGGAATATCTATAATAATCAATGGAAATAATTCCCACCTATACACATGGTATATACTTATATAGTGTTTCCCATTCAATAACTATGTGTGGATTGATTCTAGTCATCGCATGGTATATAGTGACATCTAAATCTTTCATACTAGGGCCAATTGCAAAAACTGATAAGAAATGCACCCCAAATTCATAGGATCGAAGTAACATATGCTCATTTTGACCATGTATGAGCAAGATCTACATACGACCTATTTTTTTATGCAATATATCATTTAAAAAAAAATTCACATCGGTTCCTACATCCTTACTGCATGATGTTCAAATGTAAGGAAAACATCCTAGTAACATGAAATTAAAACTACAAAACAAAGATATACTTATCACATGATGATAAAATACATGACAAATGTTCTTACCACATGATGATAAACAGCATGGAGAATATCCCCACTACATGAAAATAAATTATTCCAACCATCAACCATTTTTCATCCTCTATCAAGGGACCAAAAGAGCCTTACCCTGGTCAGACAGATTATGGGGTGCTTTTTCCATCTCTTAAAATCACCTCAATCCATAAATCATACTTCATGTCTCCAGTGACTCAGGTTTCCAAAACCTTCCATGACTATTAGAGAAGATATACGAGGGACCCTTTGTTTGACTATGCATGTATGCCTATGGCTCCTACATATAATCCTATGGTTGTCAACCAAATTCATCACTCTATATAAAGGTCTTTATGACCCTTGTGCGCACTGACATAACCGTGACAGAACTCAACACCTCAGTGTGATCTGAACTACCCCATGTATGATTTTTCAATATCATTACTCATGACGTTAGGACCTTGATCCATGATTTAAAACATTTTCATATCCTACATAGAAGGATGTTGGGGTAATCCAGACCATGGGTATCCTAATTGGGATCTTGTGTATCATCCTCCATATTAAGTCCATGCGAGTTATGACCTTAAACTGCCTGCACTTTTTTTAAAGCTGTATGACCTTAAAATCTAGCCTATAATGATTCAAATCACAAGACCTTAAATTTATAGTGAAAGAGACACAAAACTTTTCAGGTTAAAAATACTCAAAGGGAGGCCTGAGTAAAAGTCAAGTCTTCACTTGCTAAACTCTTCATCTCCAAAGTTTAGAAAAAAATTAGGGACTAAATGAATAAGGCATAAAGCTCATAGGGTTTCCATTATAGCCCTTGTAAAATCCATGCTATGCTTACTGGACCCCCTAGTTCAAGAAAAAGTTAAAGTAATTATTTTTCACATATCCACACCATGAGAATATGTTCTCTAGAAGGTGCCACAACTTTTAGGGTGATCAAACCATTCTTGGATATTATAGTTTCCAAAAATCTCACTTCATGATTTGACTGCCTTGGATAATCACAACCTTCCAAGGCCCATGGAAAGGATACCCAACTTCAAGGGACCCTTTGATTGACTATGAATGTATGCTTATGGATCCTACATATGCACTTATGGTCTTCAACCAAATGCGTCACTCTACAAAAGGGATTTATAATCCTTATGATATTTGATATCACTATGGAATAATCTAGTATCCCAGTGTGTTTTTGGTCATTCTTGATACAAATTTCCCATATTAGCTTCCTAAACCAAGTACTTTGGACCATGATTTATAATATCCACACCAAACTATCTGATCATATTTGACATCCTTGACTCTACGTCACCATGTTTTGTACCTTTTATCAAATAAAGAATGCGACACTCCATTCCCAAAACTTTGATGTCACATTACTCGTGGCTCGAAACAATAGGGCCTAGGGATTGAGATTTAAAATATAAGATCCAAATTTCCCTAGGGTGCTATAATCCTTCCTGGATATCTGTCCTCCCAAATATTACCTAATTATCTAGACGTTTGAGTCTTCACAAATCTTTCATGGCCCTTAGAAAGGAGTGGAGGTCATCTTTTTCCTAGCCATGCTACCGATTCATAAGGGCCTTGAACCACCGACTAAAGGAATATCATCCTTTCCAGAAATGAGCTTTAATCCTTATGAGCCCTGGAAACACCATAGTGGATTCCGACACCTCATAGTGTTACGAGTCATCCTAAACATGCCTTCCCCATCTCATATTCACATACTCAAACTTTTTGGGTTATGACTTATAGAATCCAAGCTCCAACTATCTAGGTGGACCTAATATCCCTAATATTTTTCCATCAACTAATAATACCCCCATAAATCTTTAATCACCCCTAAAAAAGATACCCAACTTCAAGATACATTTTTATTAACAATGCATGTATGCCTATGGCTACTGCATATGCACCTATGGTCATCAACCAAATGCATCACTCTGTAAAAAGGGATTTTTGATCCCTGTGAGCCCTAAAAACACCATAGAAGAATCGAAAACCTTAGTGTGTTTTTGGTCATTCCTGGCATCTCTACACCATATTCCATGATCATTGATCAGGTTTGAGCTAAAAGACCCTAAACTAAAGTGATATAAGGTTTGAGCTAAAATCCATTAAACTAAAGTAATATAAGGTCTCAGCTAAAATATGTTAAAATAAATCAATAGAAGGTCAAAGTTAAAAGACCTTAAACTAAAGAAATAGTTGGTATGAGCTAAAAAACCCTAAACTAAATAAATAGAATGTATGAGCTAAAATACCCTAAACTAAAGCGATAGAATGTCCAAGCTAAAAGACCAAAAACTAAAGAGATAAAAGGTCTGAGCTAAAAGACCCCAAACTAAAGAGATATAAGGGTGTAGTAAAAAGAACCACAACTAAAGAGATATAAGATACGAGATAAAATGACCTAAAATAAAGTGATAGTAGGTTTGAGCTAAAATAATTTAAAATAAAGAAATAGATGGTCCGATCTAAAATACCTTAAACTAAATCCATAGTAGGTGCGAGGTAAAAGGCCTTAAACTAAAGCAATAGAAGGCACAAGGTAAAAGACCCTAAACTAATGTGATATAATTTCTAAGATAAAATACCCTAAACCAAAGTGATATAAGGTCTGAACTAAAATACCCTAAACTAAAGTGATAAAAGGTCTGAGCTAAAAGACCCTACAATAAAGCAATAGAAGGTCCAAGCTAAAATACATTAACTGAAGCGATGGAAGGTATAAGATAAAAGAACATAAACTAAATAAATATAAGGTTTGAGGTAAAAGACCCTAAACTAAAGAGATATATGGTCTGATATGAAAGACTCTAAACTAAAGAGATAAAATGTCCAAGCTTAAAGACCCTAAACTACATCATGAAAGAAATCTATCCTGTAAGAATTAAAAATATTATAAGGATAACCATATGGTCTTAGAAAAAATAAAGCTATACTCACCAATACCATTATATTTGAAAAAGGAAATACTAACCTACCTCTAAGAAATATATTCTACCCAATTATCCTTCTTCAAATCAGGTGATCTCAATATTATTGGAGAAGGTTTATCAAAAAGGAATGTCATGTTGTTGGGTATTCCTGAGTGCTTATAGAAAATAATTTGTTATTATTTAAATACTTAGATCTAGAAATTCATGTTTATTTGATATTATGAAAAGGATGGGTATTATTGTAAATTAACATAATATTGAAGTAGAAAAATGTCATGCTCATCATGAATGAAAGAAAAACTGGGTTGAAACATAGAAGGTTCAAGAAAATTCATTGGATGATAATGTGAAAAAGTGGAGGAATCTCCACATTTTTGAAGTCTCTATGATAATATCAAAAAAAAGATCACATATAATTGAAATAAGTTTCTATATTCTATAATGGACAAGTTAGTGAGGGTTTGATAGGAATCATCGATAAAACATAGAAGTGCTGCTCGCCCCACCTATTCTACTTCTATCCCGGGATAGAGAGTCTCAACTAAAGTAGTCAACTCCTCAACTCTATTTAGATAATTTTCCAATGATGATGATGATATTGAAAGTCTAGGACTTAGATGGGATATTATTTCCTCATTCATCTATATTTTTTTGTTCCAGGTATCCATCTTAGCTTGCAATTTAGATATCAATTGGATACCCTGCTCTAATTCCTCTGACGTCTCTTTTATCTACCCAAAAAGTGGATCCTTGTATTCAAGATCATGAAATTACCTTTTATTGGTGGTCAGATCTTACTATGTTAGAAAAATTTTCTTCATGATTTCGTACCGTGGTTTTCAATCAAAACCACCTTACCCAAATCATGAAATTGCTGATGAAGTCATTCCCATTGGTCACAAAACACTTTCAAAGGAGTATTAGTAATAGAGTCATGAATATATTTCCAGATCAAACTATGTTGTGTCTAAGCCTTTGTGACCAATGGAGTAGGCACAACAGGTGGTGGAATAAACAGTTAAGCTAGTAAAGAGGAAGGAGAAGAAGCCTCATATTCTCTTCCCTAAAAAGGTGTATCATCCGTATCCTATAATGGGGGAATAATTTTCTTAATGGATTCTATATTTCTATCAGGGTAGTCATTACTAGAATTTGGAATCTTCCTTGATTTCTTTCTTAGGTATTTGATCAACTCCGTTGTCTCCATGAACAGAGGGGTTAGTCAGGCAAAAGGATTTCCCACATGATGGAATAGATGGATTAACACACCATTTGGAAAATCTTCCATGAAAGCATGGGAATAAGACTAGGAAATAAAAGAGGAAGTGTTGACAGGAGGAAGAATGATATCGACATCAATATATTCTTGTTCCACAATCATTTAATACTAGTGGATGACCCTAGGTTTCCTCTCTCCTCATATACCATCCAAAGGAAGAGGGGTGACCCATTGGATACAACCAAACTAAAGAGAAAACCAATAAGGTGTATAAGGTTCTCCAATAATTATCTCTTCCAACCTAGTTATAATAACCCCATCCCAATGAGATATCAAATACAACCTTTAATCAAGGAACCACTTATGTTATCAATAACTGACCCATTCGATGCATGGTAAGGTGTAAAATCTAATATATAAAATCAGATCAATGCTTCCTAACCTCATCAGGTCCTAGAAAAATGGATCCAACCCACAATATTTTTAGCATTCTAGGATGGGATAAGGCATCGGGGATCCTAGTGGAATTTTAGTATTAATAACAATATAAATACTCTTCTACCCAGCAAAAAAACTAGAGGGGACCACTAATCTTGTAAGGGGTTCTGCCTTGTTGACTTTGGACCAGGAGTTGGTAAAGGCATGCAAGGATCAGAAATTCCAAATTGAGATGGTATCCTTCTGCTAGCCATGCTAGAATCACCAATGTACTAACACAAATCCCTGAACATGAATCATTGATCAGGAAAATACACCCATTAAAAAACATGACCATAAATCCTGCCAACCAAATAATCAGAGAGATATTCTAGTTTTCGCAATATACCCATAAGGTATAGTCCTTAGATTCTAGAATGGACCACTACAAGACAACACTATCATGGACCTAATGTGATGGGCACTGATGTGGGTAGATAACAGTTTGACCAAACCCACTATGACGAAGGAAAACACCAATCCAATCCTTGAATGATATAAGTGAGCACATGGTTGTCTCCTTTATCAACCTCTTTTTCAAAATGATGATCATTTCCCTTGCCAAAGATAGAATCTAAAAAAAGTCATCCCAAATGTCCACAATAGGGATAAACTCATCATACATCTCTTTGAGAGGGGGAATCCCACCCAGTTGGTAGATGTACCATAGGATAATACCCATTTCACCATGGGACATATGAAATGTGTTGATGGTAGGTAAACAATGGATGAGAAGTTCCTGAAGAAGATCATGCTGGGGATAGATAAAGAATTTAGAGATTCACACAAATTTATAAATATAGACCTTATATAATTAATCAGAAAACTCTTGAAATCTTTTCCTGACCAATATGAGATATTACCATTCATTAGAGAAATTACTGCCTAGATAAAGATCCCATTTCAAGCTCTATATACTGCCTAGATTGTTCAGAGAAGAGGCAAATATACTCGAGTAGTTCTGAGAAATAGGCTGATGAGAAAAATTACCGCCATCCAGACCCAAGGGAGAGTTTTCCAACATATAAGAAAACCCTTGGTACTGAGCACTGACTATCCAATCATCCTCAAATATTTTCATCTAAATATAGTAAATAGAAATTGAAACCCAGTGATATGATAAATTAAAGTCTAAAGGAGGTATTAAAACATCATCCAACAAACCAAACTCATATAGAGGAATCCTATGGGATAAAGGATATCTTGGTGTTCAGGTGAGAGGAACTAATTCAGAATCTCTTTATCAAAATTAAAATTATATCATGGGTTATAGTTTGAATTTCAATCAACCATGGCCCTTTGGTTAGACACAAAAGAATAAGAACGATGAGAACCTGAATCCATCTGAACAAAAGTAAGTGGCACATGTCAGAGAGATAAAATAAAGTTTTTTCAAAAGACATTAACCTATAGCATCATGTGCGTTGAATAAATCTGAAAAGGCATTCGTGGATCACTTAAAGGGACCATGAGTCACATGAACCATGAAGATATCATGATTCACATAAACTCATAGGGAATCACATAACCGCATGAACCCTCAAAGATTCATGATCACGTGACCTGAACATAGTCACACAAGGCACATAATAGTCAAAATGATCATATGATCAAGCCTGCAGATCCTATAAAACCCTCAATACAATTGTATCTCCATGAAAAAAGTTCAATAAAATTACTGAAGTATAGTTCATAGTTAGTTTAATCAGGCACCTTGGAAAAAGAGGTCTTGTGGAGTAGATCTTGTGAAATGGGTTTGTAGTGAGGACTCAGGATCAAGTCTTATAGAACGGTCTTGTGAGAAGGACACATGAAAAATATAGGGAAAAGAGAGATCTAAGGATCATGTAATCAGTGAATGAGACTGATCTATGATACTCTATAATAGGCCATTCTAAAGAATACCAAGCGTCACCTAGAAGACCAAACATCACCCAAGACACCATTTCATGACAATGCTAAATACTTATGTGGGAATTCAATTTCATCAGAACGAAGGCCTTTTTCCCCTGGACGTCGCTCTTAATGGGGGGGGGGGATATGTTGATGACTACCAAATGAGCACTAAATATGGGTATTATGTTCCCTTCCAAAGAAAAGGAAGAAGAAGGTGGTAGATACCCATGGATCACGTAAACTTCTAAGAGACATGTGTTCACGTTACCATTATAATACCACATGAAGGAACCGTGTGCAGTGAATATCCTGAAAAAGATCCCACAAATACCCTTTTAGGAGTACTTATACTCTTATAGAGACACCCCCAAAAACTAGTGATCATATGGTGGCAACTAGGACAAGATCCCCCAGGCCACATGGATGGTTAACCAGTGGGTTCCTAAATACCCATCCAAAAATACTTTGAAAATAAGAGGAAAATGTCCAAAATATAGAGGTCTCTTGGGGTCATAAAACTCACACAATGGATCACCAATAGGGAGCATTATTTTCCTTGAAAATAGTCAAGAAAACTCATGAGATTCTAAACCATTTTCAAACAAACACAAGAAGTAAAAAATATGGAGGAGGTGGGAGTCACTCACAGTCATAAAACATCATGTGATGTGCCCTTGGTGATATGAAAGACACTGCAAGACCCTGGTGACATGTTTTCCTTATCTTTCTATGCCTGTTGGCTTATTGTACTAGTTATGTGAAGGGCCCCAGTTATGTCCAAGAAACCACACACTCCCCATTTGGTTCCTTAGGGATAGGAAGATGGAAATTTCTAGAAAATTCCCATGCATCTCTATAGGACCTTTTATGGACACATGACACCTCACCAGGAGGTAATGTGATTATCCCCAACAACACCTAAACAACCTCATGAATTCCCCAATCATTTAAATATAAATAAAGGAAGTAAAAATGGGAGGAGGTGGAAGCCTCTCACAATTGTAAAACTCTCATGGCACACTAAGGCTATCCACATAATGGCCTCATAAGAACCCTTGAAAATTCGACATGATCCCATGAAGGCCCCTTGAAAATCCATCCTTATCTCATGGAGATTCCAAGAAAAGTCATATGATATCACACAAAGTCCTTATAGAGGCTCCCTGATCTCACAAAGGTCCTTGAATAGGGAAACCTGAAAATATGAAATTCCCTTGACATATCTTTGTGACTCAACAAGTCCCCATTAAATGGAAATAATCTAATAAAATAGATTCTAAAGGGATGGACATGTGGTTGCTAACAATAAGGAAACACCATTAGAGTGATCCATGGTAGATATTCACTTGGGCATGTGACATTGAATCCCTTCTCTGAATCCATCTTAGATTCATGTGATATGCTCCGCACAAAGCAGCAAACAACCGGGGTGGAGAGGCCTATAAAATCCCTACCCTAGTATAAAAAAAGAGATTAGAATTTCTATCTAGATAAATATTTGTCCTTACCACATCTAGATGAACTAGATCTAGAGCATATTTTTCAAAGCATTTAATCTCAAGATTGACAAGTTTCCCATTAGGTAAGATACCAACAAACAACCAGAAGAATAATACGACATGAAAAATCACTTCACATGATCACTATAGATCATGTGAAGGACCTTTGGAAGGAAACACGAAAAACATCCTACACATCTTCTAGATCACACAAGGCTTAAAATAATCTAAAACTGAACAAATCTAAGGCATTCACAATATAAAGTCTAGAACAAAGACTAAAGGTGGGAATTTTATGTGAATAATATATTTTTAACCCTCATGTGCTTCGCGTGAACTACCCAAGACACGTGAAAACTCTAGGACATGTCACCCTGATCTCATGATGCTCCTTTGTTATACTATTTGGGTCATGTGAAGTCCCCCATACATGTCAATGAAAGTTACACGGTGCCCCTTGGGCATGCTATAAAAGTCTCATGAAACCCTCCAGACTTTGCATTTAAGCCTTGAGATGTCCTTCAGATGTGTCAGAAAACTAATATAGAGTAACAAATTCATGTTAGATGAGTCTCATGGTAGCACTATAGTATGTTATCTGACTCTTGTGACATCCCTCAGATACGCTATCTAGGCTTCATGATCTCATCCAGAATGTCTATAGGGACATGCTACACCTTCATAGATATTTCGCATTGACTCTTACAATGCTCTCTAAATGTGTTTTTCATCTCTCACGATGACACTAGGGAATGTTAATTGGATCATGAAACACCCTTTGTACAAGTCCACTAGGATCATGTGATGTCTTACAAGATCAACCGACCAGGTATCGTGATGTACTCTAGAAAATAAAACCTTCATCATGTGAAAACTTTAGGACATGCCTTATAGATTATGTGAAGTCCTCTAGAAAAGTCAAATAGATCATATATTTTTTTTATACATTTTAGGTAGAAACTCTCTGATATGTCGAGCATGAAATTAAGACATATTAAACAGAAAATCAGTGCATGTCATATAGGCAAGCAGGCCAAGTCAGTGAGGAAATACTGGGATCTAATGACCTTGTTCATCCTCGATGTGTAGGCCCCAATTATAGGGAAACCTCAAAGTGTAATACCTGATCAGAAAAATAATATGATATGTCTTGTATAAAGGGAAGCGTCAGTGTGTAAGCCCCAATAAACTAAACTATGAAGAATCTGATTCTTTCCATAACTAGGATACATTGGATTCTTATCAGAGGATTGAGATCTATATTAACCATCCAAGGGATACCTCAGAGTGTAATAAATTATTAGTGGAATAATATGATATGTCATACATAAAAGGAAACATCAGTGTGTAATCCCTAATCAACTAAAATACAGTGACTTTTATTCCTACCATAAACAGGATATGTTGGATGCCATTCTGAGGCCCAAGCTCTAAATTAACCATACAAGGGTAACCTCTGAGTGTAATCTACAATCATAAGAATAATATGATATTTCCTACATAAAGGAAAATTCCAATGTGTAAGCCCCAATCAAATAAACTACGGTGACTCTGATTCCTACCATAACCAGTATATATAGGAATCCTCTTCGAGGCCCAAGCTATATATTAACCATCCAAGGGAATCCTGAGAGTGTAATCCTAGATCAAAAACATAATATGATATGTATTTTATAAATTTATACCTCTGAGTGTAAGCCTTGATCAGCAGAACAATATGATATGTCCCACATAAAGGGAAATGTCAGTGTGTAAGCCCCGATCAAGGTAACTATGGTGATTTTAATTCTTTCCATAACTAGGATATATAGGAAACCTTCGTGAGGTTCTATCTCTATATTAATCTCATAAGGGATGTATTAGTACCAAATTCTTGCATCTATAGGCATTGAGACTAATCATTTTCCATCCCTTGTTTCTCACATCGAGCATAGATCATGTGGGTTTAAGTAGTTAAAAAAATCATATCATTTGAATCATAACTACAAAGTCAAGGGAAATATAATTGTGTAATCCCCAATCAACTAAACTAAAATTACTCTGATTCCTACAATAACCAAGATACATATGATGCCTCTCAGATTCTTGATCTCTATATTAACCATCCAAAGGGATATCCTAGTGCATCAACCCCACATCCATCAGAAATGAGACTAATCGTTTTCCATCCCTTGTTTCTCATATTGATTATAGATCACATGGTCCTAGGGAGTTGAAATAATCATATAATTTACATCATAAGCCTCTACAAAGACAAGGTAAATGTTAGTGTGTAAGTCCCAATCAAATGAACTACAAGAACTACGATTCCTATAATAATCAGGATATATTAGACACATTCCTAAGGCCCTAGCTCAAATAAGAATCCTTTTCAATATAAGTCCCATGTCTCCAACATTTTTTCTATTAGGACCTAACCATTCCTATGGGTTGATCAATTTTTACTCATCCCTCAGTGGACTAAAAAATAAATTGAATGATGGTGAATATTATTCCTTCCATAACCAGGATACGTAGGACACCTCTTTGAGTCCTAAGATCTATATTAACATCTAAGGACTTTCTTAGTACATAAGCCTCATATCCATATAAAATAGGGCTAATCACTTTCTGTCCCTTGTTTCTCACACTAAGTATTGCTCATGTGGGCTTAGGAAACAACATTGAACACATCATTGGAATCATGAATCTCCACCATTCAAGGAAATCTTAGTATATAATCTCCAATGAGTGGGATGATGTAAAAATCCCTCATAGAAGGGAATCTACCTTGGTCTAGTCCTGAGGGAATGATATAACTTTGATAACTATGATTCCTACCATAAACAGGATATGTAGGATGTATACTAGAGATTCAATCTCAAATATCTAGTTCCTAAGTGCCCACAGAAATTTCCTTTCCATATGATGTTAAACTGCATGGGTTTACTGAGATACATGGGTTTTAATCCCTCTAATAATCTTGATAAATAGGATGCCTCATAATGTCTCAATCTCCTCCTCGGAATATTAAATTCCTCCTTGTGTGGAAGAAAATTATTAAGTAATTGGTTATACGGCTTCTACACATAAGCATCTACCCATTACTAGGGAAACAAATGAAGAACCTCAGATACATATATATGGAATCACTAATGAGATCCTCATATTTTGTACATAGAATAAATTTAACCTAGAAATCATTTTTAGGGTAATTGGTCCTATATTGAGATTAAGAAGAGATTCATGAACATATATTAAATCTATAATAGAGTCCCAAAGTATGCAACAATACCCCCAAAAAAATGGTGTGATGAGCCCAACCTCCCATACTCTCAACCAATGTGCATCCACAAGTGGCATTGCATCTGAAAATATTTAGAAAATATTATGGCCTAAATTAAATAATTTAATAAATTTATTCCAAATCCTTATTATTAATTGAAAAATGTTTTGTATGTTCTCATAGCTTATTGTTTATATCATTATTACATGAATTTTGGGGGAGTTTATATTAATAAATTTTATTCTAATAATTTTTATGTCATAAATAGGGGGAGAAATTTTTAGGGGAGAAATTTATGAGAAATTAATGAGACACTTGAAGGGGTGATTGTTGAGCAGTTTATGAGAAATTTATGAGAAAAAAACTTATACATAAAAATTTGTTCTTATTTTTTTCAATTTTAATATTTTTTTATGATTTTTCTGATTATAAAAAAATGAGTGATTTTTTAGAATGTGATTATTTAATAATTACATTAATTTATTTTTGGTTTTGATGCTCAAAAACACCCATATTTATGTTACTAATAAATATTATTTTAAGTAAATTTCAGGAAAATGATATTCATTAGAACATTTATTTTGGAAATATACACAAGTCATTGATCCATTGGAAAATATTTGTTTAAAGTATTCAGGATGTGTTTGAAAGTATTCTAGAAACACTTTTCATATACTATGTTTGTAACTATAATGTATGGTTTTGGAACCCTACATTTGGAATGACAAATATAGATCATGCACCCTAAACTATTGGAAATGTATGGATTAACAACCCTATGTTTATAAGAAACCCATCATTTAAAGGAATAAATATATTGTTCATCAACACCACTTTTGTAAACAACCATATATTTTAACCCTAATTTTTATATTTATCACTATGTGAAGGAACCTTATGTTTGACTGGTCAATGATAGAGTTTTAAATTGAAGATATTATCCATGCTTTTTGTAACGATCTTACCAGAATTTAATATCCCTTAAAAGATATTTTATGACCAATTAAAAGGGTCGTATTCAATGAATTACATCATTCCTATTTCTATGGGAATTTAAGAATCTCATAAATGATTTTGAATTTAAATATTTTCAATTTATTATGTGATATTTTTGGAAGTGTTTTAACCTAGAGCTATTTGACCTAAAATATAAATATTGATATTTTCATCTTATGAATATAAAACACAACATATAGATATATTAATTGTATATGAAAAGCTATGTGCTTGTAAATAAAAGTGTGTCTTCTCCATCCGAGCCACATTTTGGAGGAATATATGTTTTGATCTAGTCACTGCTGTTGTTATCGCTACTACTGTATCTTATTGTTAAAAATTATTCTGCAAGTTCAAAAAAGCATTTATCAGAGTTACACTATGAAGAAATTCATTCTTTTTTTATCTATATAGTGTTCTATATATTACTATTTAAATAAATCTTGGGCAATATTGAATAATTATTTTGATGTTATTTTACTTTATAGAAGATCAAACACATCTGTGAGTTGCTTCTGCAACTATGAGTGAAACCTGTGTTCTAAATCAAATCAATCTCTATTGATTAATTTTAGTTTTGGCTACTCAGACTCAGTGATGGTAGTGAAGGAGTATCAACTTCTCATACTAAATTTTAGATTTATAGTTCCTTCTAAATGAACTAGAAGCCCTTGTAAAAATTTATTGTAAAGGTATAGACTTCCTATACTCAATTGTAAATGTCTCTGATAAAATACATTTCTAGTTAAAATCACCATGATCGTGGAGAGAGTTGGTGGAGTGAACAAGTGGATCTTTGTACCCTAAACCACTCCATATCTCTGTGTTCTTTTCCTTATCTATTTCCATTGCTCACTTGTCTTTAAGAGATAAGGGAAGATACATTGCATAATAAGGGAATTATTTTGAATCTATAAAATATTTTAAAGGATCAAAATTCACCCGCTCTTTTGTCTTCATCATAATCATTCTATCCATTCTTATGTAATAATATCTTGTTATATATGTTATTATATATTAATTAATTAATAAATAAATAAATATTTGTTATTAATATTTGTTTATTTATATTTGTTATTATATATTTGTTATATATATTTTATTAATATAGTTTTTAATATATATATATATATATTATAAATAAATAAATAAATAACTAACTAACTAACTAAATAAATATATATATTATTCAACACTTTTGGTTGTGGGATGTTTTGGGTTTGGGGGGGGGGGGTGAGGGGCAGGTCGTGAGGTTAAGTCCTTGGGCCCATGTGTTTATTCTCTTTCTTTCCTTGCATAATGTTTTGCATTGGTGGATGTAATCCACCTTTAATATACATTTATTATCATATATTTGTTAATATATTTGTTAATATATTTGTTATAAATATACATTTCTTAATATATTTGTTAATATATTTACTTTTAGATTATTTTTATTATATATTTATCAATATATTTGTTATTATTATATTTGTTAATATATAAATTAATATATTTATTAACATATTTATTAGTCACATATTTGTTAATATTTTTTATTACATGTTACATATTTTTGTTAATACTTGTTATTTTATGTTATATATATTTGTTACTGTGTATATTTTTTAAAGTTTTAGCTGAAGCCTTTATTTTTATTAAACAAAGGAAACATTTTTTTATGGTTAGTGGAGAACCCATTACATGGCCCGTAGGCCAAGAGGCACATAGGAATATGAAATACATGGTCTGAAGGTCCAATATGTGGTCCAAAGGGCCTATGCATCATATGCCCAATAAATGTCCTACTTTCTCGGTGACCAGCAAACCACCCACCTAGGAGACTCACCCCCTCATATGTTAATATATAAATATATATTTATATATAAATTAATATTTTTTTTATTAACACACATATGTAAATATATATAAATATATAATGCCCCACTACTAGTGGTGGGGTGTAAGGGCGTTGGGGGGGGTGAGAGGTAGGTTGCGGTGTCAAGTTCACAGGCCTGCGTGTTTACTGCAATTTCTTTCCATATATTGTTTTCCATGACAACATATGTAACAAAACTTATATATAAAAATGTAGTTTACTATATTATATATATATATATATATATATAATAATATATCTTATATATTAATAATTATGTTATATATTTATATATAAATTTGTGTATCTGTTATTATATATATATATATATTAATATATAAATTACCATAAATATATAATTTTTTTTATAAATATACTTATCTATATTAAAAATCATTTATTAAATTATTATTAATCTATTAATAATCATATATGTTTGTTTATATCATTTTATGGTAAATAACCTTTTTTATTTCAATATAATAAAATTATTTGTGTAATATTATTAATATGTCTCTCTTTATATATTAATATATATATATATATAATTTTAAATTTGTATTTTTATATATAGATTAATATATAAATTAATATATATCTATGTATATATGTATGTATGTATGTTTGTATATGTGTGTGTGTCTGCATGTTATAATAACAATCATTTATGGAAAATATAAGCTTATATATATATATATATTAAAATATTAATTTACACACACATATATATATTAATATATTTAATATATATATATATTATAAAACAATACACGTGCACAAACACACACATATATTAATAAATTTTTTATATGTGTGTATAAATATGTATAAGTTATTATATATATATATAATTTTTAACTTTTAAAATTATTACATATATATTCACATATTTAATCTGTTAATATCAATGATCATTTATTAAGTTATTATTCATTAATTGTAATTATGTTTTGACCTTTATGCACATGTATTTGTTTATATGTATGTCTGTGTACACACACACACACATTTATATGAATAATTATTGTTAATGTTATGTAATAATATTATAAATATATACACATAAAATAACTTTTAAATTATTATTTAATCTTTTCATATTTAAAACATTATTAAAATAAAAGATAGTCACGTTTTGAAAAAAACACCGCAAATTAAAAATTATCCCCATTTTAAAATGTGAATAAATTAGTGACATTTATTAATGCTGCTAAATTATCCATGTTTTTAAACATATTTAAATTATGCATATTTTCAAATAGAGATAAATTAGTTATGTTTTTAAACATGACTAAATAAAAAATTAATAGGATTTTAAAATGTGGCTTAAGAAATGCGTCTAAATTTATTGAATTAAAATTTAGCCACTTTTTTTAGAAAACATGGCTAAAAAAGCATGGATAAATAAAAATTTAGTATAGTTTTCAAAATACATCACTAAATTTCATTTATTTTTGTTTTTTTTGGTATTCTTATCATATCAAAAAATATCTTTTATTTAATATATTATTAGTGTAAGGAAAGTTTTATCAATTTTGATAAAAGGGATGGATAATAAAAAATCAAGAGACTAGATTACATGAAGAATATATCTCAAATATGAAGATAAGGGATTTAATACCAAGTGTTTGTCTCAAATATTGGTAGTGAACACACTTTAAGAGGGGGGTGGATTGAAGTTGAAAAAAAACTCAAAATTTTCATTTCACTCAAAATTTAAGTTGATAAAAAACTATAATTAATGATCAATTCAAAGTATATCAGAGCATAAATAATACAAAAATATATACATAATAAAAATTAAGTAATCAGAAATCAAAATGTTTTCCTAAAAATTGTAATAAGCATAATGAAAATTAAAACAAATACAAAAATGTAAATAGAAATGAATAATGAATTGAATAAAAATTTGAATAACCCAAAAGATATTGTTACCAAATATACTCTCACTTCATAGAGAGCCTTCAATTTTACCTGAAGCGATTAGAGGATCTCTAACCAAATTCTAGGTATCCCCATTCAAACACTCGAAACATCCTCAACTATAAAACCATCAGATGATACTCTATCTTCATATCCCTAGAATCCCATGATCACACTGGCCAGACATGGAAAGCTCAAGCACCATGAGCTTCATCCACAATAACCCTATTAGAAGGGATCTATCTTCTTATCCCTAGAATACCTTGATCTAAAAAACTTGATAATATATCTTGCTATCCATAAAATCCCTATATCTAAAAAAAATTGTACAAACCATATTCATACATGGAAACTCTATGATCTTGAATGGAAAGAAAAATAAATTATAATAGAAAACTCCAAGAGTCTTTATAATGAAAACTCACATGATAGAAACTATTAGAAAAATACCACTGAATGAAAGAATAAAATTAAAATCACTCTAAATGAAAAAATAAATTTTATAATTAAACAATATAGAATCCTCTACAGATCACTCATATGACTACATAAATGTTTAAAATTACTAATTGGTCCTTGAAGCTTTAGGTTAAATTTTTAGAAAATCATGTAACTAACTCCAATGAATAGATTATGAGTTCTCGGGGTTAATTTACAATGGTATTGGGTGCATATTACCATTTTATGATAAATTTAGACATTATCTCTATCATTTAAGGTGTATATTAACTATATACCATCAAAATGTACTCTCAATTCCTGTAGTGCATGATTAACTTCTCCAGTTGTTAATGTATCGAACATTAAAAGAGCACAACACAAAACTCAAACAATGAAATAAAAGTTAAATAAAACTCATGAAAAAGTGTACCATGATTTTCAAAACAAGTGTAATAAAGTGATATTTTAAAATATGAATTCGTTTAAATAAGTCAATGTGTTCGATAGATTTCTCCACACGCAACACTGAACAAAAACAAAACCACGATATATTTAGATAAAATATAAATATTTTAGTATGGCCCTTAAAACCTACCCATTTATTTGGAGAGATTGAATATGATTAATTTCTTTATGAAATATATTTATAAATAAAATAAATCCTTCTTTTAAAATGAATTAAATTAAATTAGTTTTTCTAAAATGACTAATAAGATCATTTATTGTTTAGAAAAGTATTATTCTAAAAATTTACTTTTTAGGTGATATGCATTTCTATTTCAATAAATTTATGATTAATTATGATAAATTATTTTTTATATTCATAATTGGTTAGATATAATTTAGTTGTTAAATAATATTAATTAATAATAATAGTTAATATTTGAAAATTTCATTCTCCAATACAAACAATTTTTCATAATATTTTTTGATTTTATTCAAAAGTTGAATTTATAAATTTTATAATTATAAATTTTCTAAATTAAATTAATTTTTGGATTTAAAATAATTATATTTACCTGAGTTGAATTTTTCAGATTTTTCCTAAAATAATTGGTTTTTAGGTGAATAGAGAAAAATACCGATTTTTCTAAAAACTGTCACTTTTATGAAATTATCATAATTAAATAATGAATTAAATGTTTTTGAAACATTTTTTATATAATATATATTTAAAATAATAGTAATTCAATTAAAATTACCAAATTTGTTTTTATAAAACCCACGTATATCCTTTTGGAAACTTATGTAATATTTTTCTCTAAAAACTATTTTGTATCTCATATATTAAAAATTACTTTTCTTCACTTGTAGAAATTAAATATATCAAAATGAATTTAATATTTTATATTAACAAGGTAATATTATTTAATAAGTTTAATTTCCATTTTGGGTATAAAAGTATGATTACTAATATTAAATTTGATGACCATGATAATAACAAAACTATTATTTTGAAAGAATAGCCTTATTAATGTTGTAAATTTTTTATCTAATAAATTAAATTAATATATTTTAAATGATGAATATAATATTATGTTTAAATATATATTGATATATAATTATTTTAACACATATTTAATTGATAACCAATTCTAAATAAGATTAAGAGCACATAATGGTTAAAACAACATTATATATATACACAATGTTTTAATTTAAAAGTTATTTTTTAAATTATTTATAAATCTAATTATATTAGTTTTATATTAAATTTAGGTTTATAACACCCAAATTTGGTAATTGGGGTTATTTTATATTTTTATTAAACCATAAATTACTTAGTTAAAAACTAGTTACCAAGGTAAACAAAAGTAAAAGTAAAAACATAAGAAAAAATGACTTCCAACATGTTTAAAACATGAGTGGAAATAATTTATTGAGGATTTATTGACCCAATATCACCAAAAAATCCATTATTTATAAATTTTGGAGTCTTTGAACCTTGAATAGTGTAACTATATCATTGAAAATTAAAGGGTGCTCTCAAAAGTTCCCTTTTGTTCACTGATAAAAGGGGACACTTCCACCAATTGACAACACAAATATTACATAAAATTTATCCCTAAAACTATGAATTTTTTCTCATCAAAGAATACTACATCAATTTTATAATTCACTAGTTACCATAAGTTAGTTTATTCCCTTCATTTTTAGTGAGACACACTAGAGGAAGTTCAAGGTACCAAAGTGAGTATTACTTAATCCTCAACATTTTCTTCTGAATATTTATATTTCAATCCTATCCTTAAAATAATTATATTAAAACCTTATTATAATTATTATACTAAATTTTTATTATATTAATGTAACAACCATTAATTATTCATTTCTATACACTTAGAAAAACAAAATAATGTTAATTGTGCATTTTGCAGACTACTGCCACCACAAAGTAATGTTTTTTGTTTTTCATCTAAATTTTATTTATTTAAAAAAAACACTTAAAATATGATTCAAAAACCTAAAAACATCTAAATAATATCATTATTATTCAATTTAATGATATTATACATTTCCTTAACCATACTCACCCATTGAGATATAGCGTGTTCATGTATGAGTCAGTTTAACCACCTACTTGAATAATACTATAAAACTATATCATAGAAGACTATGATAACTTAAATAATAATATTATTATAATTTAATATGCAATTAATTTTTTTTTGTTTTTATAATAGTTGTATTAAGTATTTAACTTTTTATTAAAATATCATTTTTGATCTCTAAAATTACCAAAATAAGTCGATACCAAGTCGATTTTCACACAAACAGAAGAAAAATATATTCAATAAATGAATAAAATATGATAATAAATATTTCTTAATAAATTATTTATAGAATAATAATTTTACTAAGAAGGTATATAATAAAATTTATTTGATTATTCCAGAAGTTTGGTGCATACACAAAATGAATCTGGAACAAGGTAACAATATTCGTCTCAAATTACTCTCTTTGAGACATGTTTGGTATTATGAAACTAATTTAATTTATGTTGTGAACATACCATGTTAATTATAATATGTTATTAGATAACATAATGGGTGGGGGGGGGTGAATTAGGGTATGTATTCTTTTCAAAGTTCTTCTTTCCCCATTGGATATTGACCTCTTCGTTATATGAGTCACTTTTTTCTACATAGTGTTTGTGTTTATACTAATACCTGACCAACCTTTAAGTTTAAATTATTATTTTTTTAATTTTTACCTTATAGTTATTAAGATTAATTAAATAAAATAGTTAACAAGGACACATGATATTTAACTTGGTTCACCACAACAGGCTAGTCCAAGAAGCATCCTACTAACATCGTGTTGGTGCACCAAAAGCAATAGGCTCACTGCTTGTTTCATTAGTCTAGGTCACTCCTACCTAGGATCATTCACTTAAAATTGTTTGGGGTAGATGTACTATACCCACAGGATCACATCTCTCACACTTCCCCCTTATTCTCACTAGTTAAGAAGGAAAACAAACTATCATCTATGATAAAGAACAATATCACATATTGTTTGAGATTTAAACCAATTTTATTTTGGTGCATTTAAATCTCCAGGATACTATTTCAAAAATATAATATTAAAATCTCCTTAAATATTATATTCATTATTATTATATTATATTTCATGGAAATTATTTCCACTTTGTCTAGTTATTTAATAAAAACCATGAAACCTTCTTTCTAGAATAATTATGGAACCCTTCCTTTTCCAATTAAAAAATTAGAAAATTTATTGCAGTGAAAAAAATATTCTTATTCTAAAATCCTACTTTCAATTTTGGAATATATATATATATATATATATATATATATATATATTTTCTAGAAAAACTCCCTTTCTTCCTATTCTTCTTCTGTAGGTGATTCCTGTTTTGTGAAGATCCCGTCTCTATCTTTTTGGCTCTCTTGTACTTCAACTTCCATTTTTCTCATATGACTTTTCAATTTAAGAATATTAAATAAATATTAAACTCTCGATGTGTCTCAGGTCATAACCGTATGAATTTTTTATATATTAGAGATATAAATGAAATATAAATTCTCCATGCTCAATAATGAATTTTCATATCAGTAAATTTAGAAAACTGAATATACATAGAATCATGACCATGGTCTTATGCTTTTAACTCTTTATGAACCAGGATCATAAAACCTTCAACAAATGTGGTTGACCCTCCATTTATTAATAACCACATACAGTCATGCATTTGATGATAGTTAAGGACTCCCATAATCTTCACCATCAATCACGCATGGCCATTATAACAAAACCATTAGTTCCACGGTGAATGGTCTTATTTGAAAAAGATTAATCCATGATCTTATAACATGATCAAAACCATTAAATCATTAATAATATAAAAATTATAATACTTGTGGATTTTTACTATGGTGTAGCCTATAGAAAATTATTTAGTGACCACCAAGTCACTAGAACCACACAACTAAAACAGTTCTACGGTGCATCTATTTCTCCATGGTGTGGCCAGTTCTACTACACCATAGACTTCACATCCTTAGGTTTTAATGTGGTGTTGTTTCACTAACTATGACGTAGTAATTTGTAGGATTATAGATACCTAAAATCATTACTTATATTAAATACAAACCCTCCATGATGCAAGGCATATTTGTGATGTGGGCATCTCACATTCAATGGGACTGTGCGGTGGTGTTCCTTCTTATGGCATGGAGAAATGGATGGTGTTGAGTTCATGTATGTGGGAACTCTCTTGAGAGAGGTTTAAGATGATACAAAAGACATATAAAAAATAGATAAAGATTGAATTGATGTATCTATTCATAAAAATATGTTTTTAAAGAAGGCAAATAGTTACTGCATCCTAGAGTCCCACAACAAACTTCTTTCTTATCATCACCATACCTAATGATATTATTCGATTCCTCAAGTCCCTAGTTGTTAGTAATAGGATCCACTCCCAAAATCCTCCACACTTCCTCCCTATTATATATAACACTTATACCATGCACATTCTTATATCCCTATGCGTTCCTATATATGCATTCCCGTGAATGCTCTGCCTTAACTACGATTTCAACTCTGGTGCCTCTATACCAATTGTGGCTTGGTTGATCATTCATGTGTAATTCATGGTAGAGTGTGTAACACCCTATAAATTTAAAGGGTTAAAATACTAAATGTTACTACTCATGTCAAGAAGGTTAAAATTTCTTTTCAGTATCCTACCTGATTAGAACTACAAAGTTAAATAGGTTTGTCCTATTGTAGTGATCAGGATGAGTGACCTCCTAAGACATTTCTTCAGGTGCATGCAAGTGAGGAAAAAATAAAATTAGAAAGAGAATTTTTTTCACTATGGGGATAATAATTAGTTTTATTACCCACTTGGGAATGTGGGTGGGACCTAGGGAGGGGCCAACATGTGTCTATGGAGAAATTAGGGTTCTTGTGGGGCCCATTTGTTACATTGGTATCAGAGGAGGAACCTAGTTGAAAGTCTGGTGGAACTAACTAGGTTAAGATATAGGTCCATAATGAAGAACTTGTGTTCTAGGGGGGTGGGGGTGGGGGTGAATGTAACACCCTAGAAAGTTAAAGGGTTAAAATACTAAATGTTACTACCCATGTCAACATGGTTCCCTTTTCATTTTAGGAACCTACCAAATTATAAATCCATAGTTAAAGTGGTTTTTCTTTGAGCAGTGATCAGGATGGGTGATCTCTTAGGAATATTCCCTATCTGGGTTAAAGTGTGGAGAATGCACATTGGAAATAACATGTGTTGGTCTATGTGGATATTCATTAGTCTGGTGACCTATTTAGGAACATGGGTACACCCCAGGGTGGGGAAATAGTATGTTTTCATGGAAACTAGGTTTTTTTCTAGACATAATTGTTATAGAGTGATTCCTTATCTTGGTTGGCCAAGGATGACCTATTTTTTTGGAAATATATCATCTCACATATTAATCAAAAATATAACTCCTATAACATATAATTCCTTTATAATAATGCCACAAAAAAACATAAGGTAACACCTACACAAATATGTATTTTACTTCTTAAATAATATCAACCAGAATTCCTTCAATGTCAATATTATGTATTGATTGAATCCATAACTATACATTATTTAATTATAAAAAAAAATCCAATAACGTATCATCAAAAAATTGATGATCACATATTTTTAACAAATCCATGATCACATATTATCAACAAATCCATTAAAATATTACAATGGTTAAAAATATCTCTCTCAGATTTAGTTAAAAATATTCCCTTAAATAAAAATACATTTTAACTCTATTCCCTTATTATTAATGAAAGACAAAGGATTATTCCCTGTTCTTCAAATCCCCATGGACTTTTGAATTCCACAAGAAAATCATCATTGATGTAAGAAATTTCTCTGTTATAAAAATAGATTCTTGAAGACAAACTATCAAAATTTTCTAGCTGAATATATAAATACAAAATCCTTAACTTATCAAGATTTTAAAACCATTTTTTCAATAATATCTACATAACTTTCACAATAAGGATAGTGAAAAATATTACTACTTAGGACATGAGATGTCAATAAATTCTATGAGCCTATTAAACTAGGGATTTTTATTGGAAACAAGAGTCTTATCTAACACTTTTATGGCTATCCATATAGCTCAATAGGTCTAATAAACATCATTTTCATTCCTTTTTATCAACATACCATATTATCCAAAATCATATAAAACTATTAGCACATAAACTTTAAATCACAAGGAGTGAATGAAATACCATTTGAAACATTATTTATGAAACTTGTTAACATCAATAAGATAGTACCATTTTATTTCCATGTCATACAATATCTTTACATGATCCTTTAATTATGAATGAGGTTGAGCACCCATTAGAAATTAAAATGAAACACTCAATTAATTTTGAAAATATATAATTAAAGCATTCATCATTTTAGGGAACTATATTTATTGATAAACACTCCCCAAATTATAGTATTAATTTCCCCTTTTTTCACTTTTATCATGTTTCCATGTGTTTCTAAAAGGTATGTCTTAACTTGAGAGACCCTAAAATCACTAAGAAACTTCCAAAAATTGGCTGAAAACATCAAGAAACATCAATAATTTTATTTGAAACACATTTCATCATAATTTATACTAGGTTTCACTTATTTTTTTTTATCAAAATAGCATATAAAAATAGAGTTTAATTTCTTAGAATACCCTTCTTCTTTTTTGGGATAATTTCACAAAAAAGATATCATTTAGAACATCCACTCAAATTCCACATTGTTTTTAGCATTTTGTATTTAAAATGATTTTCTTTTTTGGGGACATAATTTGCTGGCCGGAGTGAGTATCTCAAGAGGGACGAGGGGAGGGTGAATTGAGTACCCAATAAAATTTATGTCTAAAATGGATTATTTTGAAATTCCCCAAATATTGAAAAATAGGTCATCTTATCAAAATAAGTAGTATGATATATATCTAAATTGTTTTAATGATTTCTATAAGGATTTATTAGGTCTCTGATTAATAATATAGAAAATATTATTCAAAAAATTGAAATAAATTTACTTTATCAAAATACTATATGAACACAAATTAAGATAAACTATCAAAGTATAAATTTTGTTTATAGTTAATTTTTTTTGATTTTAAAGTAAAAAAAAGTTGAAAACACAAAGTTGAGAAAAAAGAATACAAGAGGTCCAATATCAAGTTGAGTATTAGTCCTCTCTACTTGGTGATCACCCTCCACTAAGCAGTTTAAATAAAATAAATAGATGATACAAAACATGGATCGAGTTTTACAATAGACAACAATTTCCTGGTCATACATTACCTCTTCCATAGTTATTCGTTGGAGTAAAGATAAAAATGCCACACATGGACCTCTACCACTCTAATATATGGGGAAAAAGTAAGAATACTGTTTGAGAATATATCTTATATCTTCAAGTTTAGCTCACGAGACAGTGTGCATACATAAAATAGAGTATAACACACACTACTAAAATGTAATAAAATATAAACATAAATAATAAATCTAGGAGTATAGGGTTTATATATTCTTAGTCTATTGTGATATAACTTTTTAATCTTTATTTGATTAAACAATAAGCCTTGAGTTGAGTTCTCTTGAAATATTCAGAAAAACAGAGTGACACAAACTCTTGTTTTTGACTAGAACAAAGTATTGAATGAGATGATGCAGTTCAGCTTCCTCATTGAGAATTCAAAGCAATTCAAGTCTTTTGATTTTAAATAGGTTCATCTTGATAGTTTTTTTAGTTCAGTCTCTTCTAATATAGCTTTCATGTGTTCTCTCTATTTTCCACTTATCAACAATGAAGTGTGCTACACTTTTTATCAACAATAGCATCAAGGATGATATCTGGTGATGCTTCTTCGTATTTCTCAATATATCATTATTTCTATCATAAATTCAAGGAGAAATCATTAAAATAGTAAATAACATTAACTTCAATAAATATATCCACTATAATTATATAATTCAAAACAAAATTAGTAAATTAATATAAACAGTGATAGTATCTTAAGCTATAGTGGTGTCTCATGTTCTGGTAGTGGCTCATTTTCTGGTGGTATGATACTGATTGTATGATTTTGATGGTATGTTGCTCTGATGGTATATTGTTCTGGTAGTGTCTCAGACTTAGTAAATATTTCAGTGTGACACTTGGTGGTGTCACATGAAACTTTATATAGTTCAGAGGTGTATGATTTGACGGTGTCTCAGACTTAGTAAATATTTCACTGTTAGTGGTATGTGTCTGGTGGAATGAGATTGATGGTGTCTCATCTGGTGGTATTTAATACTTTTCTATTTTTGCATCGTGATAGTATGAAATCCTGGTGGGGTGTAGATCAACGGTGTCTGACTCAACGACATCTCAAACTTAGTCAAGTATTCAGTCCAATTGTATGACAGTATGATGGTGTGATGTCCTAGTGGTATCTTAGACTTAGAATTTTTTTTACTAGTTGTGTGTCATTACCAATGGTCTCATAATTATAGATTTTACACATGTTCTTAGAATATATATTTCTTATAGGTAAACATGAAATTCATTAGTATTATTAAATAAATGATTTTGGGATCAATAAAACTAGGAGGTCAATAATCTCCCCCTTCTAATGATCACAAATAATGGCATTAAAAGAACATTATAAATGTAAAAACAAGCCTTCACATGTATTAGAGAAGAGAAAACATGATAAAAAAACTTATCATTCATAGTTTGTAGAGATGGTATTAGAGATACAATAACAAAATATTGCAAAGATAGAAAGATGTAAAATAGATAATATCAAGGATAAATATTATGCAAGACATAAAAACTCTCCCCTTTTTGGGATTATCAAAAAGTTAAAGCAGAGAAAAATCAACACATTAAGAGGTAGATAACAGTCAAAATAAGAGGTAAGAAAGATATACAGAGGGAGGAGTAAAATGATATTACAAGCCATATCCCAATAGAGACATGAGAGTCTAATCCAACAAAATAAAAAGATCAAGGGTTGGCAGAAGGTTCCATCAATTATTTTCCTTTAGAATTATCTTGATATTTTTCTAGAACTGAGGTAGCTGGATCGGCCCAAGGTAGAATAGAGGGGGCACCAAAATATTTTACAATAAAAATTCTAGAATGGACCTCTATAACCAAAACTAGCCTGAGATGACTAAGAGCTTTAGTAAGAGTCATTGGAAAAGGTTAAAGATGAGGGGTTAAATATATAAAAGGATTAGTGACCATTGAAGAATGATAGTGTGGATGAGGTGAAGGGTACACTGGTCTAGTAGTGAGTCTAGTAGAGGTTGAAGGAATAGAAAAGGTATCTTGAGCTACAACTACAAAATTCTAAACATGAAGATATTACTTTAAAATATTGATAAAATCTACAATAATATATATCCTCACTTTTCCATAGCCTTGTTGAAATCATCCTTATTCTCCATGAAGGTTTGAAGAGTAGTAGTGAGTTCCTTGAGTTTCCTAACTTTCTCTTTAAAGGCTTGATTCATTAGAGGCAATCTCAGGTTCTCAACTATGTACTTAAAATAAGTATCCATAATATGTTTTGTATAGATACTCGAGATAAATAACTTGATAGACTTAGTAATAGTCTTTATAACGACCCATACTTTACATACATAGTTATTACTTCAGAATTGAAGCAAAATTATTACAACATATAACAAAACCATGATAGGAACGTATAGGTATAGTGTATTTAGAAACTAGGAAACATAAAAAACTGGTTCATAAAGCATATACATTGTCTCCCGTTTATTTCATCATATCTAGAGTCCCTTTTGGCATATCCTACCTAATACCCTTCTTCCTGATCTGAGGAAAATAAAACATACAAAAGGGTGATCTCAAATGCTCAGTAAGGGTAAACAAAGGAAATATCAATCATATCATATTCATAAGGACATAACATTTTGAAAATCTTAACCTGAAAAAGAGATCATAATATCATAACATGGGATAAATCATAGTAGTGAAATGTAATCCCAATAATCACAACATAAAACATGAAACTTTGTTTCATACACTCATAATCATAGAATATCATTTTATATTAGTCAAGACTCATTTGCAAGACTATCAAAGCGGACAAAGTCCATTTCTGAACCGAGTTCACTCCTCATTCTAGTCCTGTATCACTGAACCAGATTAACTTTCCATTCCATCCATGTGTATCTCATGAGATATAAATATTTACCCAATGCATTGGAGGAAGATATAGGTCCCACCATCTCATAATGAAACCATTCTTATGTGTGCCAAAAAATCATAAATCATATATCATAGCATAACCCATGTAATAAAAATGGGATTTTTAAACATCATGCCATCATAAAATTATCCATATAAGATAAAAGGACTTCATAAAAATAATTCCCTCATAACATTATAAAATAAATTTAAAAATAGGGATAGAAACAGAACCCTATATTATCTTATATGGAAAATAATTTTGATGAAACACTTGAACTCCATTCTTAAGGAAAATATCCATTCTACTTTAAAAACAATTTTCCTTTCTTAACATGTCATAAAATTTAAATCTAAAATAATTTAATTAAAAATAAACTTGAAAAATTCTAAATAAATCTTCATGGAAATAATGTTCTATGAAATCATAAAAATCCATTCATTCCGTATAAGTTAAAAAAAACATTCTTCTCGTACTTTGGTCTGAAAAGTCAAAAAGTATCTCATACTGAAAATGACAAAAGATTCCTTTCATATCTTTTACTAAAAATTAACCAATAGGTAAAATTGGATTTAAACAAATTTTGGAGGATAGAAATAATATTACATATTGAGGAAACATGGATGTGGATGATAAATATGCCCCAATAAATTCTGAAGTATAAACAATCTCGAATAAAAATGAGATTGTGAGATTTTCCCTTACCTTAGGTCAAATATGCTTTGTACGTATCCAAATCTCATATATAATGATTTAAATAATGTCATTGACTTATTAAAGAATCATATTAATTGTTATGATATCATATATGGTCATATTCTTATCTTCTTATTAGTAATATTTCATTGCTACTTGTTATTCGGGTGTTCAATACTTTATATTCTTATGCACGTTTTGTCGAATAAATTATTATTCCTATTTTTAGGTTATAGATACCTCATTTAAATAATGGTATTAGTGTAATATATATTATATTTATTCATTCAATTCATTTATATAATCATTTTTAATGAATATTATGTTGAACGAGTCGCATCACATCGTGGAGATGGTAGGCCGTACGTACGCACGAGCGATGATATCATTCTTTTGATATTAAAATCATATATAATTGGATGGTATATCATATATACAGAATCATTATAATGTTATATTTATTATTTATATCATTTATACTCATTATCATACCCATACAAATGATTAAATGTTTGAATAACAAACTACACCACGACGTGGAGACAGTAAGCTAAACGTACGCACGTGTGGTGACTTTTTCATTCATAGAATAGATAGAATAACTAATATGGTTGTACCATTTTTATAATAATATCACATTATATAGAAGATACTGGAGTTATTATTTTATAATGGAAACAACAAATAATGAGGAATTGGAAGAAGAAAGGAACTTGAAATAGGTGGTGAGATATTTACCTCTTCCTCGGGTTCTTCCTTTTGATTTGATCAAAAGGGCTCCTTAGGTTGGAGTTATGACTAAAGGATGACCTCTAGGATGAAGGGAGGACAGTTTAGAGGGTATTTGGGCAGGGTTTGGCTGAGACAAATGGCTTTTGAGGTTTGAATTAGAGAGAAGGGGGAGTGCCCTTTTATAAGAGGGGTGAGGGGCACCTTAGGAAAAACTTAAAATATTATTTTATAATAAATTCATATTCTGTTTATAATGGCTAAAAAGTGACTTATTTCGAGGCTAGGTTGGGTATGGGTAGAAATCCTCTCAAACAATAGGTTTTAGACAAGTTTAGGTTACCATTTTAACCTTACCATTTAGATTTAACTATAAGTTAAATAATTTAACTTTTACCGTGTCTTCTTGTATTATTACACTATATGGTTAATAAAATTACTATAAACCGCCAATAGAACCAAAATTGGTTCATTAATGTCATATATATTATTATATAAGTCTTTTTGCTGAACTTTATATTTTTAGGAATAGAATATAAATTAATAATTTAATATTTTTTTTAAAACTCTTTTATGTCAATTTTAACACTATTTGGTATTTTGTTTTTTTCTAAATTTATAACAGCATTATTAATTCAAACAAAATTCATATAACCAACCCTAATATGTTATATTAACCTAGAAAATTAGTGTCATTCATAAAAAGTCTCAAATTTCATTTATTTGGGTATTTATAATATCAATTATGTTAATATTTCATTAATAAGGTAATTAATGTATCGCCATTGTGTCATAAATAAATTAGATTATTTAATGTCTAAAAATTATAAATAAATTACCATTATATATGAAATATTTTTATCTTTCTAATTAATATTTATAATCGAATTTATCTTATGTATAACCCTATATTAAAAATGTTTTACTTATTAAACGTTGATTTCAATTCTTTTAACTCATCTTTGAATTAAATAATAATAAATGTCCTAATCTAATAAAAGTGGACCTAAATGGTCATATTTTATTCCTAATTTTGTTTTTGGTCTAATTAAACTTATACAATATAATTAGTAAATGTTTTAGGGTAACAATAATATCATTTTTACCCTTAATTACCCTATTTACTTTTAACCGTGGTAAATAAAAGTAAAAAATTACGATTCACCAAAAATTATTTTTATATTATTGAACCACATTTTACTTACGGATATCAACCTTGTCTCTAATAGTTTTTAAATTCTACTCACATAAGTGGTAAAATTAAGTTTTTTGTAAATTTTCAAATTCTCCTAGGAGGTGGGTAAAAGACGGTAAAAAGTTCAATAAAATTTTTATATATCTAAAATTATTATAAAATGACTCTAATGAATTAAATTGAACTTATTTAGGTATTATGTATCTATTTTGACCTAAAATAAATTTAAATAAAATAAATAATTATTTAAATAAAAATTTGGTTTTAAACTATAACTCAGTGTTTTTCACTATTCATCAAAAATGGAAAGTTTTCAGAAAAATACCAAAAATTCACCCTAAGCTAATTTCGATATTCTGAATCCAAAAATTAAGTCCATTTTGAAAGATAAAATTTATAAAATTTAAAAAAGTGGTTATTACTATTCATAACGACTAGTTTATATAATATTTTAATAACATATTGTTGTTTAGTGAAACTCGGTATTGCGTACAACACAAGCTATCGAGGAAGGTTGCTCTTTCGTTTAATGCAAGCCAAGATAGTGTTGTGTGTAGTGAAATATTACTTTGGTGTTTCTTATAACATAATACATAGAAACAAAATATTTCTCATAAATTCTCAGGGTGTTACATTCTACCCCCCTTAAAAATAATTTCACCCTTGAAATTCGTCACTTCGTAATAAACATATGAGGATACCTCTCCCTAATCATATCCTAATGTTCCCATGTCGCTTCTTATAATTGGTTTTTCCTACATAAAACTTTAACCAAGATAGTAGTCTTGTTTTGTAGAACTTTTTCGCTACGATCCATAATCTCTATTGGCTGTTCTTCATAAGAAAGATCTTGCTCCAGCGGTACAACTTCTGAGCTTAGTACATGTGAAGGATCAGGTATGTACTTTATCAGGAGAGATACATGGAACATATCATGAACTTGAGAGAGATTTGGTGGAAATTCCAATGTGTAAGCTATCTTCCCAACACGATCCAGTATTTCAAAAAGACAAATATACCTAGGGCTCAGCTTGCCCTTCTTTCCAAATCTCATTACTCTCTTCTAAGGAGATATTCGTAAGAACACTTTATCACCCACTTAAAACTCTAGGTATTTTCTTCAGTTGTCGGCATAACTTTTTTGTCGACTCTAAGCTACTATTATGTGTTGCTGAATATGTCTTACCTTTTTTTCATTCTCATCAACAAGATCAGGTCCTAATAGCTTTCTTTCCTCAAATTCATCCCAGCAAGTTGGAGTTCTGCATTTATTTCCATAGAGAGCTTCATAAGGAGCCATATAAATACTGGAGTGAAAACTATTATTATAAGAAAATTCCACCAAAGGTAGGTGTTGATCCCAACCACCTTTTAAATCCATAGAGAAAGATCTCAACATGTATTCTAGAGTTTGAATTTTCCTCTCGGACTGACCGTTTGTCTGAGGATGATAAGCAGTGCTGAAACTCAACTATGTATCTATAGTATGCTGAAGACTTTGCAAAAACTTCGAGGTAAACCTCGGATCCCTATCAGATATAATGGAAAGTGGTACTCCATGCAATCTTACCACTTCCTTCACATATATCCTGGAAAGCTGATCAAAAGAGAAATATTCTCTAATAGAAATTAAGTGTGCCGACTTCGTAAGATGATCAACTATAACCCAGATAGCATTATTTCCTTTGGATGTTTTATGAATTCCAGTGAGAAAGTCTATAGTGATGTTTTCCCATTTCCATTATGGTATGGGTAATGGTTGTAACATCCCCTTAGACTTCTGTCTCTCAGATTTAACTTTCTAACAAACCAAGCATCGAGAGACATATTCAGGAACATCTATTTTCATGCCATCCCACCAGAAGTACTTCTTCAGGTCCCTATACATCTTCGTTCTTCCAGGGTGAATAGAGAATGAAGAACTATGAGCTTCATCCAATATTTCCTTCTTTAATTCTGGGATGGGAGGAACACAAACCCAATTCCTGAACCTTATTATTTCATCACAATCAATATGAAATTCAGGAACATTTCTCACCTTCTTTTGTAACTCTACATCTTCTTTATGTGCCTCTTTAATCTTCACATGTATAAATGGTTGAACATTCATTTGATAAAGATAAGATTTCCCCCCTTCCATTATAATTCCAAGATCAATCCTTTGTAAATCTATAAATATTGGATCTTTTTTGATCCTCATCATGGATAAGATAACATGGTCTGGTCGACTTAATGCATCTGCCACCCTTTTTGCTTTCCCAGGGTGGTAATGAATTGAGCAGTCATAATCTTAATCAGTTCCAACCATCTTATTTGGCGCATATTCAACTCTTTTTGTGTGAAAATATACTTTAAACTTTTATGATCAGTATAAATATCACACCTTTCACCATAAAGATAATGCCTCCAAATCTTTAATGCAAAGATTACCGCAGCTAATTCTAAATCATGAGTTGGGTAATTTTTCTCATGGATTTTCAACTATTGTGAGGCATAAGCTATCACCATATCATTTTTCATGAGAACACACCCCGCTACCTTCTTGGATGCATCACTATAGATCACAATCCTTTCTCCACTACAAGGTAGTGTGAGCATTGGTGCACTAGATAAACTTCTTTTTAACTCCTTGAAATTCTCTTCACACTACTTCGTCCAAACAAACTTAACTCCTTTTCGTGTCAACCTGGTGAGTGGATTAGAAAATAGTGAAAAATATTTCACAAAACATCAATAATATCCATCCAAACCAAGAAAACATTGGATCTCAGTTACTATTGTTGATCTCGAACATCTTTCGATAACCTCTATTTTTGCTGGATCCATAGATATCTCCTCTTTTGAGATTATGTGACCCAAAAATGAAACTTTTTGAAGCGAAAATTCATACTTGGTAAATTTTTCATAAGGCTTCTCTTTTATTAGGGTCTTTTAATACAATTCCCAAGTGATCTTCATGTTCTTCCTTGCTCTTCGAATAGACAAGAATATCGTCTATAAAGACTACCATAAACTGATCAAGATAGTCTCTAAAGACTCTATTCATTAGATCCATGAAGATAACAGGGGGATTAGTAAGACCAAATGGAATAACTATAAATTCATAGTGTCCATACCGTGTACGGAAATCCGTCTTTGGTATAAACTCTCTTTTGACCCTTAATTGATGATACCCTGAACGAAGATCAATCTTGGAAAAGCATTGAGCTCTGCATAGTTGGTCAAATAAGTCATCAATGTGTGAGAGAGGATATTTTTTCTTGATAGTGATCTTGTTAAGTTATCGATAATCAATGCAGAGTCTCATTGATCCATCTTTCTTCTTAACAAATATAATAGGTGCTTCCCAAGGTGATGCACTAGGGCGTATGAATCCCTTATCAAGATTCTCTTGGAGTTGCTTCTTCAATTCCTGCAACTCAATTGGGGCCATTCTATAAGGGGTCTTTGAAATGGTTATAACACCCAATATGAGTTCTATTAGAAACTCAACTTCATGATTTGGTGGAAGACATAGTAATTCCTCTGGAAAGACATCATCAAACTCCCATAAAATGGGAATATTCTTAATCGTGATTTTCTCTCCAACCATTTGAGATAAATAACCTTCATTTATTGGAATCAAGACCCATAAGATGGAAGAAATTTCCACTGGAAGGTTATATTCATCCTTGCATCGATATATGATCATAGATTGATCAAGAATATGAAATGTGACTTCCCTTCTTTGGAAATCGATATGAGCTCCATATAAGGAAAGCTAATGCATGCCAAGAATCACATAAAATTCCACTATAGGATCACAAGATTTGTAGGAAGCACTTTCCCACAAACATCAATTGTATAAGAATTATAAACTTTTGATGCAACCGTTGTGGCATTAGAAGTTGTCACAGCTAACTCAATAGATAATTGTTGAGGTAGTACGGCGATACCCTTAAAAAATTCTTTAGAAATAAAAGAGTGGGTGGATCCAAAATCAAATAAAACATTTGATACTTTAGAGTGGATGGTAAGTGTACCTTTGACCACTTCGTTATCGTACTCCACATCGCCGATAGAAATTGTATGTGACTTTTCTTTGTCTTTGGCCTTAAGAGTTTGTTGATGTCGATCATCATCAACAACCCTTGGATTATGGCATTGATTAGCATAATTACCCATTTCCTTTCACTTGTAACATTGAAGTGTAGGAGGTTCATTCTATGTATCCTTTTCTTTATTTTCATCACTAGACATCTTTCTCCCATCATTGCAGCATTCAAATGCCCGATGACATTCTTTTCCATAGTTGAAACATTTATTGTCCTTTTAAGAAAATTCCCTCCATTTTTCTTTCCACACTTTGAGCATAAGGGAAAACTCATCTTCTTTTCAGTGTGGTCTTTAGATTTCCCTTTGAATTCAATTTTCCTCTTCTTATCAAACCCATATGACTGATGGGTTACTCCAATATCCTTCTCAAACTTGAGAGCACATCAAACAATTTACTCATAGCTATTGAAGTCCCTTATGGATAACACCCTTCAAAGACTTGGTTTTAAGCCACTAAAGAATTGATCGATCATACTCTTAGGTTGGATAATAATTCCAGAATCATACCTTGAAAGTCTTGTAAAATTTGATTCGTAGGTACAAATAGATTCATCATCCTTTTGCTTTAGTTTAAGAAACTCCTTCTCCATCTTTGTTCGAAGAATACGAGGGAAGTAATTTTTGAAAAACATGTTCTTGAACTCATCCAATTACATGGACTCAATTTCGTCTCTTTTCCTCATTTTCTTGATAAGATTTCACCATTGATCAGCTTCACCTTCCAAATGATATACTGCTAAGATGACTTTATCATGTTCAGAACATTGAAGAACTGAAAATATCTTTTCAGTGGTACTAATCCATTGTTCAGCCACTAATGGATTAGTAGACCCGCTGAATGAGGGTGGACGCTGCCTCATGAAGGATTAAACAGAATGTTGCTCCTTCCTTTGATCATTTGTAAGTCCTGTGTGATTCATATCTTGAGAAAGTTGTGTGATCATGGATACAAGATTTTTCATTCCATCTCCCATAATGTTTGGTTGCTTAGGGGGACAATCATTGCATTTCCCATCACATTCATCATTAACACGGTTCCTTCGGGTTCCAACCATTGACTAAAACCAATAAGCATAGTGTGATAAACACTAATCATAATAGGAAAACCACATAATCAAGAATAAAATTTCACACTTAATGTCCTATCATAGGTTATTCATGGCCATTTCTAAAACACTAATATTGTTTTCTATGCTTAGACATATCCTTAGGGTTCTTACTAAGGCTTTCACATCCTAGTTTCCAAAGGTTGACTATAAATTTCCTCTAATACCAACTATAACAACCCATACTTTACATACATTGTTATTACTTCAGAATTGTAGCATACTTATTACAACATATAACAAAACCATGATAGGAACGTATAAGTATAGTGTCTTTAGAAAGTAGGAAACATAAAAAACTGGTTCATAAAGAATCTACATTGTCTCCCATTTATTTCATCATATCTAGAGTCCCTTTTGGCATATCCTACTTAATACCCTTCTTCCTGACCTGGGGAAAAGAAAAAATACAAAAGGGTGAGATCAAATTCTCATTAAGGGTAAACAAAGTAAATATCAATCATATCATATTCACAATAACATAACATTTTGAAAATCTTAAACTGCAAAAGAGATCATAATATCATAACATGGGACAAATCATAGTAGTGAAATGTAATACCAATAATCATAACATAAAACATGAATCTTTGTGTCATACACACATAATCATAGAAAATCATTTCATATTAGTCAAGATTCATTTCCAAGACTATCATAGTGGACAAAGTCCATTTCTAAACCGAGTTCACTCCTCATTCCAGTCCTGTATCACTGAACCGTATTAACTTGATGTTCTAGCCCTGTCTATCTCATGAGATATAAATATTTACCCAATGCATTGGAGGGAGATACAGGTCCCAACCATCTCATAATGAAACCATTATTATGTGTTCCACAAAATCATAAATCATATATCATAGCATAACCCATGTAATAAAAATGGGATTCTTAAACATCATGTCATCATAACATAATAAATATAAGATAAAAGGACTTCCTAAAAATAATTCCATCATAACATAATCAAATCAATGTAAAAATAGTGATAGAAACAGAACCCCATATTATCTTATATGGAAAATAATTTTGATGAAACACTTGTACTCCTTTCTTGAGGAAAATATCCTTTCTACTTCAATTTTTTTTCCTTTCTTAACATGTCATACAATTTTAAAATAAAAGAAGTTAATTAAAAAAAAATTGAAAACTTGTAAAGGAAGATTCATGGAAATAATTTTCTATGAAATCATAAAAATCCATTCATGCCGTATAAGTTCAAAAAAACATTCTTCTCGTACTTTGGCCTGAAAAGTCAAAAAGTATCTCGTACTGAAAATGACAAAAGATTACTTCCATATATTTTACTAAAAATTCACCAATATGTAAAATTGGATTTAAACAATTTTATGAGGATATAAATAATATTACATGTTGAGGAAACATGGATGTGTATGATAAATATGCCCCAATAAATTTTGAAGTATAAACAATCTCAGATAAAAATGAGATTGTGAGATTTTCCCTTACCTTAGGTCCGATATGATTCATACATATCTGAAACTCCTATATAATGATTTAAATAATTTCATTTACTTATTACAGAATCATATTCATTTTTATTATATCATATATGGTCATATTCTTATCTTCTTATTATTAATATTTCATTGCTATTTGTTATTCGGGTGTTCATTACTTTATGTTCTTATGCATGTTTTGTAAAATAAATTCTTATTCCTATTTTTAGTTTATATATAACTCATTAAAAAAATGGTATTAGTGTAATATATATCATATTTATTCATTAAATTCATTTATATAATCATTATTCAATGAAGATCATTTAGAACGAGTCACATCACATCGTGGAGATGGTAGGCCGTACGTATGCACGAGCGATGATATCATTATTTTGATATTGAAATCGTATATAATTGGATGGTATATGATATATAAAAAATCATAATAATGTTATATTTATTATTTATATCATTTATACTCATTATCATACCCATCCAAATGATGAAATGTTTCAATAACAAACTACACCACGACGTGGAGACGGTAAGCCGTACGCACGCACGTGTGGTGACTTTTTCATTCATAGGATGGATAAAATAACTAATATGGTTGTACCATTTTTATAATAACATAAAATTATATAGAAGATAATGGATTTATTATTTTATAATGGAAACAACAAAGAAGGAGGAAGTGGAATAAGAAAGGAACTTGAAATAGGTGGTGAGATATTTACCTCTTCCTCGGGTTCTTCCTTTTAATTTGATCAAAAGGGCTCCTTAGGTTGGATTTATGACTAAAGAAAGGCCTATAGGATAAAGGGAGGACATTTTAGAGGGTATTTGGTCAGGGTTTGTCCGAGCCAAATGGCTTTGGAGGTGTTAATTAGAGAGAAGGGTGAGTGCCCTTTTAGAAGAGGGGTGAGGGGCACCTTAGAAAAAACTTAAAATATTATTTTATAATAAATTCATATTCGGTTTATAATGGATCAAAAGTGACTTATTTAGAGTCTAGGGTGGGGATGGGTAGAAAAACTCAGAACCAATAGGTTTTAGACAAGTTTAAGTTACCATTTTAACTTTATCATTTAGATTTAACTCTAAGTTAAATAATTTAACTTCTACCGTGTCTTCTTGTATTCTTACACTATATGGTTAATAAAATTACTATAAAATACCAATCGAACCCCAATTTGTTCATTAATGTCATATATATTATTATATAAGTCTTTTTTCCTAACCTCATGTTTTTAGGAATAGAATATCAATTAATAATTTAATAATTTTTTTAAAAACTCTTTTATGTCAATTTTGACACTATTTGGTATTTTGTTTTTTATAAATTCATAATAACATTATTACTTAGAAAAAAATACATCTAACAAAACCTAATATGTTATATTAACCTATAAATTATTTTAATTCATAAAAAATATCAAATTACATTTATTTGGGTATTTATAATATCAATTATGTTAATATTTCATTAATAAGGTAATTACTGCATCGTCATTGTGTCATAAATAAATTAAATTATTTAATGTCTAAAAATTATAAATAAAATAAAAATATTTAGGAAATATCTTTATCTTTCTAATGAATATTTATAGTCTAATTTATCTTATGTATAACCCTATATTAAAAATGTTTTACTTATTAAACTTTGATTTTAATTCTTTTAACTCTTCTTTGAATTAAATAATAATAAATGTCCTAATCTAATCCAAGTGAACCTAAATGGTCATATTTTATTCCTAAGGTTATTTTAGGTATAATTACACTTATCCAATAGAATTAGGACATGTTTTAGGTTAATAATAATATCATTTTTACCCTTAATTACCCTATTTACTTTTAACCGTGGTAAATAAACGTAAAAACTTACTATTCACCAAAAATTATTTTTATTTTATTGAAACACATTTTACTTACTGATATCAACCGTGTCTCTTGGATTTTTTAAATTCCACTCACAGAAGCGGTAAAATTATGTTTTATGTAAATTTTCAAATTCTCCTAGGAGGTTGGTAAAAGACGGTAAAAAGTTCAATAAAATTTTTATATATCTAAAATTATTATAAAATGACTCCAATGAATTACATTGAACTTATATAGGTATTATGTATCTATTTTGACCTAAAATAAAGTTAAATAAAATAAATAATTATTTAAATAAAAATTCGGTTTTAAACTATAACTCAGTGTTTTTCACTATTAATCAAAAATTGAAAGTTTTCAAAAAAATACAAAAAATTCACCCTAAGCTAATTTCGATATTCCGAATCCAAAAATGAAGTCCATTTTGAAAGTTAAAATTTATAAAATTTTAAAAAGTGGGTATTACTATTCATAATGGCTATTTTATATAATATTTTGATAACATATCGTTGTTTAGTGAAACTCGCTATTGCATACAACACATGCTATCGAGGAAGGTTGATCTTGCGTGTAACGCAAGACAAGACATTGTTGTGTGTCATTAAATATTCCTTTGGTGTTTCATATAACATAATATATAAAAATAAGATATTTCTTATAAATTCTCTGCGTGTTACAGTCTTTATGTCAGCATTCATATCTTTGGAATACTTTTGGATCATCATGTGGTTATGCTTAGTTCCCTGTTCAAATTTTCTTAGAATTACTAAATGAATTATAGGTTCCCCACTAGAGGGACCACTAAAGGTAGTAGAAAAGTCATCTCTAATAGCTGAATGGATGATATCATCATCAACCACTAGAGGATGAACAATAGAAACAAATTTATCGGAGGAGGTATCCCCAAGAATTTTAAGAATACCATCCAAAGAAGCTCAAAAAAAAGATTTAATTTCCTCAACCAATGATTTTAGAGAATTCATCTCCTTACTAATTCACTTATTTTCAATTTCCATATTATGAATGTGATGAATCATTTGTTGATTGGATATATAGGATAACCAACTCAAATAAATACCTTGTAGCTGTTTCACTAAGATTTTTCAAAATAGGTATTTTATTTCATACACACTTGTGAAACTCAGTGATCGAACTTTAACCAAAAAATATTAAATCAGCATGAGTGAATACATCCAACAGAAAAATTGGTGTAGGTTTAGGTATAGTAGGTTGCACAAAATTAAACTTATGAAGTTGTCCTTCAAAATCAGCCTGGTCTACCAAGGATCCTGTAGGGACACCTTACATACTAACTCCAGGTTTGTCAAACCTTGGAGGGATTCTTGCAATAACAGATAATTTTCCCCACTCCTATTCCATAGGATCAACTTATCTCCCTAAAATAGAAACTATGGTAGCAAGCACCAAAGTATTAGAAAAAATTGAAACTCCCTGATTTCTATGATTTTCAAAACTCTAAGTAGCCGTAGTGTGTCCAACACCGGAAGGTTTGGCTTCCAACTATGTATTAACATTGGGTGCATCTTTCATCTCAAAATCTATTTGAGCATCAACAATAGTGGACTCAACTTCCACATTTTCTTCCAAATGATATTTATGAACATCAAACAATTGATCATTCCAAAACTCTTATACTATTAGATCATTTTTCTCTTTCTTAGCAACATGCTATTCAACAATAGCTATAACTCTCAACTATTCAGCCACTGCAGAATCTAAATCTTCTTGACCAGTGGAAATTGAAATAGCCTCACCAGCATCACTAGCTGAAGTATCATGAAAAACATATACTAATGGGGAATTCTCCCCCACAATAAATGCATCTTTTAGATTAGAAGGCATCTCAATAACTTTCTACTTGATTATCCCACTATCATTATCAGATTTAGAGTCACTTTCATCATCTATATCCTCCTTTTCATTACCATCTTTTTATTCTTCATCATCACCATCATCATCTGATTTGGTTGACTTAAATGTTTTAAATTGATATTCTCCATAGAACTCATGTAACACCCCAATATTTCATAGTACGTTATTTTTCAAAGTAATGCAATAACTTTCATTACACGCAACACTGAGTTCAAGCGTACCACGACTTACCAAACTAGTTGTTCAAAAGAGGTTATGAATAGTATTAACTAAATTTTCAACTTTATATAATCCTTATAATTTTAGAATCCATATTATGAGTTTCTTAGACATAATGAAAACACAAATTCAATTTTCTCAGATTAAAGAAGTATTTTAAAAAAAAATGCAATTTTACCGCCTTTTAACGGAGAACCCTTTTTAAATCCAATATTTGAAACTTTTATTCAATTTGAAAAAATAAAATTCTTCTTTAGAATCGGGACATAAGAATTTAGTTTCAATAAAATTTTGGTGTTTTTCTGATAACTTTCATATTTGGGTGAATAGTGAAAAATACTATATTTTAACTGAAAACAACTTTTTTAATCAAAATAATTTGTAGTGTTAAATTATTCATTTTAATGGTTTGGAAGTATAAATAGATTATATTTTTACCATTTAATCCAATGTTATTCATTGGAAATAATTTCACTTTGAAATTGAACATAAACAAGTATCAATCTTTTATTAGTTATTATTTCTTAAAATCATGCTTTTTGGTTTTGACAACGGGATTTAATTTTAAATTAACAAATGAAAATTTTATGTTTTTAATTTGGTACAATAGAATTAATTTTTGAATTTATAATATCAAAATTAGCTTAGGCTGAAATTTTGGTATTTTTCTGAAAACTATCAATTTTTGATGAATAGTGAAAAACACCGAGTTATAGTTTAAAAACAAATTTTTAATTAAATAACTCTTTATTTTATTTAAATTTATTTTAGGTCAAAATATATACATAATACATATATAATTTCAATTTAATTCATTAGAGTTAGTTTATAATAATTTTAGATATATAAAAATTTTATTGAACTTTTCACCGTCTTTTACCCACCTCCTAGGAGCATTAACAAATTTATATAAAACTTAATTTTACCGCTTCTATGAGTTGAATTTCAAAAATCTTAGAGACATGATTTATATTAGTAAGTAAAATGTGGTTCAATAAGATGAAAATAATTTTTGGTGAATAGTAACGTTTTACTTTTATTTACCACAGTTAAAAGTAAATAGGGTAATTAAGTGTAAAAATGATATTATTATTACCCTAACACATGTCATAATTCTATTGTATAAGTATAATTAGTCCAAAAAAAACCTTAGGAATAAAATATGAACCTCTTTGGTCCACTTGGATTAGATTAGAAAACTTATTATTATTTAATTCAAAGAATAGTTAAAAGAGTTAAAATCAAAGTTCAATAACTAAAACATTTTTAATATAGGGTTAAACATAATATAAATTAGACTATAAATATTCATTAGAAAGATAAAAAGATTTCCTACATAATGGTAGTTAATTTAAATTTTTTATACATTAAATAATTTAATTTATTTATGACACAATGATGATGAAGTAATTACATAATTAATGAAATATTAAAATAATCGATATTATAAATATCAAAATAAATGTAATTTGAGACTTTTTATGAATTCCACTAATTTTATAGGTTAATATGACATATTTGGGTTGGTTATATGATTTTATTTCTAATTAATAATTCTGTTATAAATTTATAAAAAACAAAATACCAAATACTGTCAAGATTGACATAAAAGAGTTTTTAAAACAAATATTATATTATTAATTGATATTATATTCCTAAAAATCTAAGGATCAGCCAAAATACTTATATAATGATAGGTGTATCATTTATGAACTACTTGAATTTCTCTTGGAAGTATATAGTATGTTTATTAACCATATAATATAAAAATATAAAGAGACAGGGTAAATGTCAAACTATTTAACTAAGAGTTAAATATAAAAGATAAAGTTAATATAGTGACACTAACCTTCCTAAAACCTATTGGCTGAGTGGTTTTCAAACCATAGCCACCTTATAATTTAAATAATCCACTTTGGAGCCATTATAAATTGAAAATGAGTTTATTATAAATTAATATTTCTAGCTTTTCCGAAGGTGCCCCTCACCCCTCTTATAAAATGGCAACCCCCCTTCTATCTAATTTACACCTTCAAAGCCATTTGGATCGGCCCAAAATCTGCCCAAATACACTCTAAACTATCCTAAATTAATCCTAGAGGCCTTCCTTTAGTCAGAAAGCCAACCTAAGGATCCCTTTTGATCAAATCAAAAGGAAGAACCCGAAGAAGAGGTAAATATCTCACCACGTCTTCCAAGTTCCTTTCTTCTTCCACTTACTTTTTCTTTGTTGTTTCCATTATAAAATAATAACTCCAGTATATTATATATAATGGGATGTTATTATAAATATTTTACCACCAAATTCATCATTCTATTTATCCTTTGAATGACATGTCACCATACGTGCGTACGTACGACTTACCGTCTCCACGTCGTGGTGTAATTGTTATTCAATACGTTATTATTTGGATAGGTATAATAATGATGTGTAATTGATGTAAATAATAAATATAACATGATAATGATTACGTATATATGATATACCATCCAATTATATATTATTTTAATATCAAAAGAATGATATTGTCGCTCGTGCGCACGTACGGATTACCGTTTCCACAAACACGATGAGATTCATTCCCCATCATATCCATTCAAGAATAATTTTCATTAGATGATTAAAAATAATGTTTAAAGACTTGATATCATTCTCTATATGAATAAGATACATCCCATCCATAACAAATATTACTAACATAACAAATAATATAAAGGAAAATGAATCTGTTAACACCCGAAACAATGATAATACTAAGATATCATTAACAAAGCAATGTTAAAAGATCATATATGATATAATATTAATGTATATGATTCTTGTATAATTTAATAAAAATTATTTCACCATTATACAGGAGGTTAACCTACCCTTGACAAAAGAAAAGTACAAGGTAAGGGTTAATTTCACAATCTCTTTATTATCCGAGGATGTTTTTACGTAAGTATCTACTGTGACATATTTATTCTCCAATTCCATGTTTCATAAAATAGTTTTAAAAGGGATTATTTTTAAGGGAATTTTTACTAAAACATAATTTTAAATGTTTTAACGATTTATTCTTCTAAACCATTATAATTAATGTCCATGTTTTCAAAATGGTTTTAAGGATTTATTTAAATGGACATGAATGTTTTAAAATGTTAATTACTTTCAAAAGTTTTAAAGTGGTATGTGACACATTGATTAAAAAATGTCTTTAAATTTATTCCTTTTTAAATTGTGTGACTTTTAAAAATTTTCATGAAAAAGAGATATTTCTCTCAAAGAGTTTTACAAATAATTTTCATCTATGTCAACATCTTTTTATGTATTTTATACTTGTTTGAAGTTGATTTATTATGATACAAATATTTTATATTGTATTGAAGGTTTTGTGATATGTCTGACTGTGGATGTGTTATTTTTATAACATTCATGGTTTATGGATAAAGTATTGACATTTCGTATGATAGTTTTAATATGAATGTTTATGTTATGTCTAAACCTTTTCATATGAGGAATGCATTGGACTTAGTAAGGGATGGGTGGAGCCCGATATAGCTCCTAGATGCATCAGTAGGTCTCATGAGACAAAATAGTGTCTTGTCACAAGGACTTGACGGAATTTTATTTGTAATCTTGGCACAAGGCCTTGACTATGTGGTTATGAAAGTCTGGAATTATGAATTCCATTATTATGAAAGTATCTATTGATATTGCATGTGATTATTCATCTAGTAGAATATCCATGTGAGTAAGTAAATGGAATTGTTTGATTTTATCTTTTCCATATTATGCTGAAGTTCATGTTTGAAAGGCTTTTGTTTTAGTCTTATATAATGCCTTAAATGTTTATGCTTATTTATGAAAGTTTCCGCTATATTGTTATCCTTAATGAGTATCTGAGATCACCCCTTTATATGTTTTATTTTTCCCAGGATGTGAAGAAGTATACTTTGACTGACCTGCAGGGATAGTCTATGGGATCTCAGTGTTTTCTATGGAAACAATGTTGTTGTAGTTTTCCATTTTATGATGTAATGTAAACCTTATGAATGTATCTAGTACCTCCAAGGATACTAAACTAATCGGTATTTCGAGACTTTATCCTTTGTGATCATGACATTGATATGTAATAATGCACGAACTCTGGGATTTTGGGGTCGGGGCGTTACAGTTGGTATTAGAGGAAGTTTAGTTCAAACATTGGAAACAAGATTTAGATAAACTCTGATTAGAGCACATAGCTCTAAGATATACTTTGAGGATTAGTATAGAATAACTTCCTAGAATTTTGGTATTGTAGAGATTTGGAGAGGTTTCTAAGAAATAAATCCTTGTCTGGATATGAGCAGGTAGAGGTGGCTCTGGCATAGATGTACCTAGGGGTAAAACCCCAAAACAACTCTTTGAGCTAGACTCGAATGGGAACTGGTGCACGGCAACGGGCCTTACTGCACTCTTGGTTATGAAACTCCTAGGGGATATTCTTAGGATAATTCTCATTTTCATTAAAAACCATTATGAAGGGTTTATGAGTATATACCCACTCAAAGAAAATATTTTTATGATTATGGATTATGTCCATAAACTTTTCAATTTATGTTAGGTATTTTACAAGTTAGGAATTATTCATTGCAATTCATAAACTAATCTAGTGTCTGTCAATGTTTAGAAATAGAACACAGTAGAAGGAATGAGAACTCCAACAATACGTATGATCCAATATGTAAGAAGGATCATATCTTCCATGGTATTAAGTCAACATTTAGAAGGGAAATAGTCTCCCATGTATTCTCAACATATGAAGCAATAATATCATGTGTTAATAAGATAAGTAAAGAATTCTCTGAGTCCTATGGCTTTGAAGAGAAGCAAGAGAAGAAAAGGATGGTAGAGAGAATTATGGATAAAGGGAAGAGGGGAAATAAGGATTTTCCCATATGTGATAAATGTGGAAAGAATCACCTTGGTAGATGCTTGAAGGGAATGGGAATTTGTTATAAGTGTGGAGAAAAAGGACACCAAGTATGTAATTACAAGGGTAAGAAAAAGGTTTCAAATGTAAAATGATTTATCTGCAAGGCGTTGGGACACTACACAAATCAATTTCCCAGTCATCATAGTATACCCCAAATGTTGCGATTGGATAAGAATCAGGTTATGATACTACCGAAGATGAAGAGGAATGATTAAGAGTTCTTATGTTGTTATTAAAGTATTGTGTCATTTTGAGTGTTGTATCAATGATGTACTGGTTATATGAATTATGGAAATAAATAAAGATTGTACTGCAGTACTATTTTATTGTGAATTTGAGATTACATGGACCTGATACTAAGGTAGTAATTTTGGAATAAGAGATGGTCGATTTGGATAAATAATGTTTGATATTCTTAACTACCTTAGAACTGATTAATGATTTGTATATTCCATCATTGTTGGAGTTTTCAACATTTTTGGATAGAAGGAGTATATCCAGTATTCTATAAGTAATAATGGAGCATGAATGTAATAAATAAGGTTTTATGGTAATTTAAGATGTTTTAGTGTTTCAAAAGAATACCCGATGAAGGCGTTCAGATGTTATTACCTGACAAAAAAGATCTTCATTGTGTTTAAATTCATTATAAATTTTGTACTGAGAGTTTGGATAGAAGTTTTTTTGATAAGTCTAAAGGTTGGAATGGATTAAGTTTGAGATTGGATACTATTGTTAAGGTTATTTTTGGATTGTTATAAAAAGGACAACCCAGAGGTCGGACAACAACTAGTCGCATCCAGTAAGGCCGTGAGACTTGAACCCATAACCGAAGGGAGACAAGGGTATATCACCTACCACTGGTCTATGTGATGTCCTGGATTGAATAATGTAGTTTTTTTAAAAGGTCTGGTAGATGAATTATAAATTCATTTTTTGGAACACTATACTAATAGGATAAATATATATATTTTTAAGTTCTATTATCTTTTAGAGTGAAAGATGAGTTAGTGGAAGAAATTAGTTAAAGGATGGAACTCTACTTGTCAAATATATATTTTTTATTATCTTATTCTATGAATAAATTAATTCTTAAACTCTAGTGAAGGGATCTTAAAACAAAAAATGCGTTAACCTAATACCTTATGTTTTGTTGAACCGATGGTATTTTAAATCATCATAGATTGATGGACTTGAGGCCCTTCAATTTTACACTTGTTTGTGATTGATGACCTCAATCACTCCATATAAATATTTACGTTTTTACTCAAATTATGTGTCTCTAATTTCCACCAATAATCTCTTAATCGAGATCATAATTTGGTGGTGACCCTTTCATTTCCCTTTTCCTCTTATTAAGAATAAATTTTATTAACCCAATTTCCGATGTGGGTTATCTAACAAAGGTATTTTCTATTTTCAACCTTTTATTTTTGAAGAACAATTTCAAATTTTGAGGACACAATTTTTTGAAGGAGGGAAAAATGTAACACCCCAAGATTTCATAGTGCGTTATTTCTTCAAAGTAATGCAATAACTTTCACTACATGCAACACTGAGTTCAAGCGCACCACAACTTACCAAACTAGCCGTTCAAAAGAGGTTATGAATAGTATTAACTAAATTTTCAACTTTATATAATCCTTATAATTTTAGAATCCATATTATAAGTTTCATAGACATAATGAAAACACAAATTCGTTTTTCTCAGATTAAAGAAGTATTTTCTTAAAAAAAATGCAATTTTACCGCCTTTTAATGATGAACCCTTTTTAAATCCAATATTTTAAACTTTTATTCAATTTTAAAAAATAAATTTCTTCTTTATAATTGGGACATAATAATTTAGTTTTATTAAATTTTTGGTGTTTTTTATGATAACTTTCATATTTGGGTGAATAGTGAAAAATACTATATTTTAACTAAAAACAACTTTTTTAATCAAAATAATTATTAGTGTTAAATTATTTATTTTAATGGTTTGGAAGTATAAATAGATTATATTTTTACCATTTAATCACATGTTATTCATTGAAAATAATTCCAATTTGAAATTGAACATTAACAAGTATCAATCTTTTGTTTGTTATTATTTATTAAAAACACGCTTGTTTGGTTTTGACAATGAGATTTAATTTTAAATTAATAAATGAAACTTCTATGTTTTTAATTGGGTAAAGTAGACTTAATTTTTGAATTCATAATATCAGAATTAGCTTAGGGTGAAATTTTGGTATTTTTCTGAAAACTTTCAATTTTTGATGAATAGTGAAAACCACTGAGTTATAATTTAAAACCGAATTTTTAATTGAATAACTATTTATGTCATTTAAATTTATTTTAGGTAAAAATAGATACATAATAACTATATAATTTCAATGTAATTCATTGGAGTCAGTTTATAATAATTTTAGATATATAAAACTTTTATTGAACTTTCCTCCGTCTTTTACCCACCTCCTAGGAGTATTAGAAAATTTACATAAAACATAATTTTACCACTTCTGTGAGTTGAATTTAAAAAACCCGAGATACACAGTTGATATTAGTAAGTAAATTCGGTTCAATAAGATGAAAATAATCTTTGGTGAATAGTAACTTTTTACTTTTATTTACCACGATAAAAAGTAAATAGGGTAATTAAGGGTAAAAATGATATTATTATTAACCTAAAACATGTCCTAATTCTATTGTATAAGTATAATTCGACCAAAAACAACCTTAGGAATAAAATATTAACCTCTTTGGTCCACATGGATTAGATTCGGACACTTATTATTATTTAATTCAAAGAAGAGTTAAAAGAGTTAAAATCAAAGTTTAATAACTAAAACATTTTTAATATAGGGTTACACATAATTAAAATTCAACTATAAATATTAATTATAAAGATAAAAATATTTCCTACATAATGGTATTTTATTTAAATTTTTTAGACATTAAATAATCTAATTTATTTATGACACAATGATGATACAGTAATTACCTAATTAATGAAATATTAAAATAATGGATATTATAAATAACCAAATAAATGTTATTTGAGACTTTTTATGAATTCCACTAATTTTATAGGTTAATATGAAATATTAGGGTTGATTAGATGAATTTTTTTCGAAGTAATAATGCTATTATGAATTTATAAAAAAAATACCAAATAGTGTCAAAATTGACATAAAAGAGTTTTTAAAACAAATATTATATTATTAATTGATATTATATTCCTAAAAATATAAGGTTCTGCAAAAATAGTTATATAATGATAGGTGTATCATTAATGAACCACTTTGAGTTCTCTTGGAAGTATATAGTATGTTAATTAAGCATATAGTATAAAAATACAAAGAGACATGGTAAATGTCAAACTATTTAACTAAGAGTTAAATCTAAAATATAAAGTTTATATAGTAACCCAAACCTGTCTAAAACCTATTTTTTGAGTGTTTTTCAACCTATCCCAACATTAGACTTTAAATAATTCAATTTTGAGCAATTATAAAGAGAAAATGATTTTATTATAAAATATTTTTTCTAGCTTTTCCTAAGGTTCCCCTCCCCCCTCTTATAAAATGACACTCCCCCTTCTCTCTAATTCACACCTTCAAAGCCATTTGGATCGTCCAAACTCTGACCAAATACCCTATAAACTATCCTACCTTCATCCTAGAGGCCTTCCTTTAGTCATAAATCCAACATAAGGAGCCCTTCTGATCAAATCAAAAGGAAAAACCCGAAGAAGAGGTAAATATCTCACCACCTCTTTCAAGTTCCTTTCTTCTACCACTTCCTTTTTCTTTTTTATTTCCATTATAAAATAGTAACTCCAGTATATTATATATAATGTGATGTTATTATAAATATTTTAAAACCAAATTCATTATTCTATCCATCCTTTGAATGACATGTCACCATACGTGCGTACGTACGACTTACCGTCTCCACGTCGTGGTGTAATTGTTATTCAATATGTTATTATTTGGATGGGTATAATAATGATGTGTAATTGATGTAAATAATAAATATAACATGATAATTATTCTTTATATATGATATACCATCCAATTATATGTTATTTTAATATCAAAAGAATGATATTGTCACGCGTGCGTACGTACGGATTATCGTCTCCACAAACGCGATGAGATTCATTCTCCATCGTATCCATTCAAGACTAATTTTCATTAGATGATTAAAAATAATGTTTAATGACTTGATATCATTCTGTATATGAATAATATACATTCCATACATAACAAATATGACTCACATAACAAAGAATATAAAGTCAAATGAATCCGTTAACACTCGAAACAACGATAATACTAAGATATTATTAACAAAGAATTGTTAAAAGATCATATATGATATCATATTCATGTATATGATTCTTGTATAATTTAATAACAATTATTTCACCATTATACACGAGGTTAACCTACCCTTGACCAATGAAAAGTACAAGTTAAGGGTCAATTTCACAATCTCTTTATTATCCGAGATTGTCTTTACGTAAGTATCTACTGGGACGTATTTATTCTCAAAGTCCATGTTTCATAAAATAGTTTTAAATGAGATTATTTTTAAGGGATTTTTTACTAAAACATATTTTTAAATGTTTTAAAGATTTATTCTTCTAAACCATTCTCATTAATGTTCTTGTTTTCAAAATGGTTTTAAGGATTTATTTAAATGGACACGAATGTTTTAAAATGTTAATTAATTTCAAAAGTTTCAAAGTGGTATGTGACACATTGATTCAAAAATGTCTTTAAATGTCTTCCTTTTTAAATTGTGTGACTTTTAAAAATTTTCATGAAAAAGAGATATTTCTCTCAAAGAGTTTTACAAATAATTTTCATCTATGTCAACATCCTTTGATGGATTTTGTACTTGTTTGAAGTTGATTTATTATGATACAAATATTCCCTATTGTATTGAAGGTTTTGTGATATGTTTTACTATGGATGTGTCATTTTTATAACATTCATGGTTTATGGATAAAGTATTGACCTTTCGTATGCTAGTTTTAATATGAATGTTTATGTTATGTTTAAACCTTTTCATATGAGGAATGCATTGGACTTAGTAAGGGACGGGTGGAGCCCGATATAGCTCCTAGATGCATCATTAGGTCTCATGAGACAAACTTGTGTCTTGGCAAAAGGGATTGACGAAATCTTATTTGTAGTCTTGGCACAAGGCCTTGACTATGTGGTTATGAAAGTCTGGAATTATGCATTCCATCATTATGAAAGTGGCTATTGATATTGCATGTGATTATTCATCTAGTAGAATATCCATGTGAGTAAGTAAATGGCATTATTTGATTTTAACTTTTCCGTATTATACTAAAGTTCAAGTTTGAAAGGCTTTTGTTTTAGTCTTATACATTGCCTTAAATGTTTATGCTTTTTTTATGGAAGTTTCTGCTATATTGTTATCCTTAATGATCATCTGAGCTCACCCCTTTCTATGTTTTATTTTCCCCAGGATGCGAAGAAGTATATTATGACTAACCTGCAGGGATAGTCTATGGGATATCAGTGTTGTCTATGGAAACAATTTTGTTGTAGTTTTTCATTTTATGATGTAATGTAAACCTTATGAATGTATCTAGTACCTCCAAGGCTACTAAACTAATCGGTATTTTGAGACTTCATCCTTTGTGATAATTCCATTGATATGTAATAATGCACAGACTCTAGGATTCTGGGGTAGGGGAATTACTGTTGGTATCAGAGGAAGTTTAGTACAAACATTGGAAACTAGATTTAGATAAACTCTGATTAGTGCACATAGCTCTAAGATAGACTTTGAGGGTTAGTATAGAAGAACTTCCTAGAATTTTGGTATTGTAGATATTTGGTGAGTTTTCTAAGTAATAAATACCTGTCTAGATACGAGTAGGTAGAGGTGTCTCTGGCACAGATGTACCTAGGGGTAAAACCTGAAAACATATCTTTGAGCTAGACTCAAACGGGAACTGGTGCACGACAACGGGACTTGTTGCACTCTTGGTTATGACACTCCTAGGAGATATTCTTAGGATAATTATCATTTTCTTTACAAAAAATTATGAAGGGTTTATGAGTATATACCTACTCAAAGAAAATATTTTTATGATTATGGATTATGTCCATAAACTGTTAAATTTACATTAGGTATTTTACAAGATAGGAATTATTCATTGCAATTCATAAACTGACCTAGTGTCTGTCAATGTTTAGAAATGGCACCCAGTAGAAGGAATGAGAACTCCAACAATACATATGATCCAAAGATTAAGAAGGATCATATATTCCATGGTATTAAGCCAACATTTAGAAGGGAAATAGTCTCCCATGTATTCTCAACATATTAAGCAATAGTATCATGTGCTAATAAGATAAGTAAAGAATTCTCTGAGTCCTATGGCTTTGAAGAGAAGCAAGAGAAGAAAAGGATGGTAGAGAGAATAATGGATAAAGGGAAGAGGGGAAATAATGATTTTCCCATATGTGATAAATTTGGAAAGAATCACCTTGGTAGATGCTTTAAGGGAATGGGAATTTTTTATATGTGTGGAGAAAAAGGACACCAAGTACGTAATTGCATGGGTAAGAAAAAGGTTTCAAATGTAAAATGATTTATCTGCAAGGAATTGGGACACTACACAAATCAATGTCCCAGTCATCAGAGTATACCCCAAATGCTGTTATTGGATAAGAATCAGGTTATGATACTACCGATGATGAAGAGGAATGATTAAGATTTCTTATGTTGTTATTAAAGTATTGTTTCATTTTGAGTGTTGTATCAACGATGTACTGGTTATATGAATTATGGAAATAAATAAAGATTCTATTGCAGTACTATTTCATTGTGAATTTGAGATTATATGGTCCTGATACTAAGGTAGTAATTTTGGAATAAGAGATGGTCGATTTGGATAAATAATATTTGATATTCTTGAATACCTTAGAACTGATTAATGATTTGTATATTCCATCATTGTTGGAGTTTACAAAATTTTTGGATAGAAGGAGTATATCAAGTATTCTATAAGGAATAAGGGAGAATTAATGTAATAAATAAGGTTTTTTTGGTAATTTAGGATGTTGCTATGTTTTAAAAGAATACATGATGAAGGCGTTCACATGTTATTACCTGACAAAAAAGATCTTCATTGTGTTTAACTTCATTATAAATTTTGGACTGAGAGTTTGAATAAAAGTTTTTTTGATAAGTCTAAAGGTTGGAATGGATTACGTTTGAGATTGGATACTATTGTTAAGGTTATTTTTGGATTGTTATAAAAAGGACAACCCAGAGGTCGGGCAAAAACTAGTCGCGTTTGGCAAGTTCGCGAGACTTGAACCCGCAACCGAAGGGCGACAAGCGTATATCACCTACCACTGGTCCACATGATGTTCTGGATTGAATACTGTAGTTTTTTAAAAGGTATGGTAGATGAATTATAAATTCATTTTTTTGGAACACTATACTAATAGGATAAATATATTATTTTTTAAGTTCTATTATCTTTTAGAGTCAAAGATGAGTTGGTGGAAGAAATTAGTTAAAGGATGGAAATCTACTTGTCAAGTATATATTTTTTATTCTCTTATTCTATGAAGAAATTAATTCTTAAACTTTAGTGAAGTGATCTTAAAACAAAAAATGTGTTAACCTAATACCTTATGTTTTGTTGAACCAATGGTATTTTAAATCATCATAGATTGATGGACTTGAGGCCCTTCAATTTTACACTTGTTTTTGATTGATGACCTCAATCACTCCCTATAAATATTTATGTTTTTCCTCTAATTATGTGTCTCTAATTTCCACCAATGTTATCATTATTGAGATCATAATTTTCTGGTGACCCTTTCATTTCCCTTTTCCTCTTATTAAGACTAAATTTTATTAACCCAATTTCCGATGTGGGTTTTCTAACAAAGGTATTTTCTATTTTCAACCTTTTATTTTCGAAGAACAATTTCAAATTTCAAGGAACCAATTTATCGAAGGAGGTAAGAATGTAACACCCCAAGATTTCATAGTACGTTATTTCTTCAAAGTAATGTAATAACTTGCACTACACACAACACTGAGTTCAAGCGCACTACAACTTACCAAACTAGCCGTTCAAAAGAGGTTATGAATAATATTAACTAAATTTTAAACTTTATATAATCCTTATAATTTTAGAATCCATATTATGAGTTTCATAGACATAATGAAAACACAAATTCTTTTTTCTCAGATTAAATAAGTATTTTAAAAAAAAATGAAATTTTACCGCATTTTAATGGTGAACCCTTTCTAAATCCAATATTTGAAACTTTTATTCAATTTGACAAAATAAATTTCTTCTTTAGAATCAGGACATAATAATTTAGTTTCAATAAATTTTTGGTGTTTTTTATGATAACTTTCATATTTGGGTGAATAGTGAAAAATACTATATTTTAACTGAAAACAAATTTTTTAATCAAAATAATTTTTAGTGTTAAATTATTTATTTTAATGGTTTGGAAGTATAAATAGATTATATTTTTACCATTTAATCCCATTTTATTCATTGGAAATAATTTCACTTTGAAATTGAACATAAACAAGTATCAATCTTTTGTTAGTTATTATTTCTCAAAAACGCGCTTTTTGGTTTTGACAATGGGATTTAATTTTAAATTAATAAATGAAACTTCTATGTTTTGAATTTGGTAAAATAGACTTAATTTTTGAATTCATAATATCAAAATTAGCTTAGGATGAAATTTTGGTATTTTTCTGAAAACTTTCAATTTTTGATGAATAATGAAAAACACTGAGTTATAGTTTAAAACCGAATTTTTAATTGAATAACTATTTATTTTATTTAAATTTATTTTTGGTAAAAATAAATACATAATTCCTATATAATTTCAATATAATTCATTGGAGTCAGTTTATAATAATTTTAGATATATAAAACTTTTATTGAACTTTCCACCGTCTTTTACCGACCTCCTAGGAGTATTAAAAAATTTACATAAAACATAATTTTACCGCTTCTGTGAGTTGAATTTAAAAAATCATAGAGACACAGTTGATATTAGTAAGTAAAATTCGGTTCAATAAGATGAAAATAATTTTTGGCGAATAGTAACTTTTTACTTTTATTTACCACGGTTAAAAGTAAATAGGGTAATTAAGGGTAAAAATGATATTATTGTTAGCCTAAAACATGTCCTAATTCTATTGGATAAGTATAATTCGACCAAAAAAAACCTTAGGAATAAAATATTAACCTCTTTGGTCCACATGGATTAGATTATGACATTTATTATTATTTAATTCAAAGAAGAGTTAAAAGAGTTAAAATCAAATTTTAATAACTAAAACATTTTTAATATAGGGTTACACATAATATAAATTTGACTATAAATATTAATTCGAAAGATAAAAATATTTCCTACATAATGGTATTTTATTTAAGTTTTTTAGACATTAAATAATTTAATTTATTTATGACACAATAATAATGCAGTAATTACCTAATTAATGAAATATTAAAATAATGGATATTATAAATATCCAAATAAATGTAATTTGAGACTTTTTATGAATTAGACTAATTTTATAGGTTAATATGACATATTAGGGTTGATTAGATGAATTTTTTTCTAAGTAGTAATGCTGTTATGAATTTTGAAAAAAAAATACAAAATAGTGTTGAAATTGACATAAAAGAGTTTGTAAAACAAATATTATATTATTAATTGATATTATATTCTTAAAAATCTAAGGTTCTGATAAAATAGTTATATAATGATATTTGTATCATTAATGAACCACTTTGAGTTTTCTTGGAAGTATATATCATGTTTATTAAGCATATAATATAAAAATACATAGAGACACGGTAAATGTCAAACTATTTAACTAAGAGTTAAATCTAAAATATAAAGTTAATATAGTGACCCAAAACTGTATAAAACCTATTGGTTGGGTGTTTTTCAACCTATCCCAACCTTATACTTTAAATAATCCACTTTGGAGCCATTATAAAGCGAAAATAATTTTATTATAAAATAATATTTCTAGCTTTTCCTAAGGTGCCCCTCACCCCTCTTATAAAAGGGCAGTCCCCCTTTTCTCTAATTCACACCTTCAAATCCATTTGGATAGGCCAAATTCTTCCCAAATACCCTATAAACTATACTCCCTTCATCCTAGAGGCCTTACTTTAGTCATAAAGCCAACCTAAGGATCCCGTTTGATCAAATCAAAAGAAAGAACCCGAAGAAGAGGTAAATATCTCACCACCTCTTTCAAGTTCCTTTCTTCTTCCACTTCCTTTTTATTTGTTGTTTCCATTATAAAATAATAAATCCAGTATCTTATATATAATGCGATGTTATTATAAATATGTTACAACTGAATTCATTATTCTATCCATCATTTTAATGACATGTCACCATACGTGCGTACGTACGACTTACCGTCTCCACGTCGTGGTGTAATTGTTATTCAATATGTTATTATTTGGATGGGTATAATAATGACGTGTAATTGATGTAAATAATAAATATATCATGATAATTATTATGTATATATTATATAACATCCAATTATATATTATTTTAATATCAAAAGAATGATATTGTCGCTCGTGCGTACGTACGGATTACCGTCTCCACGAACACGATGAGATTCATTCCCCATCGTATCCATTCAAGACTAATTTTCATTATATGATTACAAGTAATGTTTAAATCCTTGATATCATTCTGGATATGAATGAGATACATCCCATCCATAACAAATATGACTCACATAAAAAATAATATAAAGTAAAAGGAATCCGTTAACACCCGAAACAACGATAATACTAAGATGTTATTAAAAAAGCAATGTTAAAAGATCAATAATGATATCATATTAATGTATATGATTCTTGTATAATTTAATAAAAATTATTTCACCATTATACGGGAGGTTAACCTATCCTTGACCAAGGAAAAGTACAAGGTAATGGATAATTTCACAATATCTTTATTATCTGAGGTTTTTTTACGTAAGTATCTACTAGGACATATTTATTCTCCATGTCCATGTTTCATAAAATATTTTTAAAAGGGATTCTTTTTAGGGGACTTTTTACTAAAACACCATTTTAAATGTTTTAAATATTTATTCTTCTAAACTATTCTCATTAATGTCCATGTTTTCAAAATGGTTTTATGGATTTTTTTAAATGGACATGAATGTTTTAAAATGTTAATTACTTTCAAAAGTTTCAAAGTGGTATGGGACACTTTGATTCAAAAATGTCTTTAAATGTCTTACTTTTTAAATTGTGTGACTTTTATAAATTTTCATGAAAAATATATATTTCTCTCAAAGAATTTTACAAATAATTTTCATCCATTTCAACATCCTTTGATGGATTTTAAACTTGTTTGAAGTTGATTTATTATGATACAAATCTTCCATATTGTATTGAGGGTTTTGTGATATGTTTGACTGTGGATGTGTTATTTTTGTACCATTCATGGTTTATGGATAAAGTATTGACATTTCTTATGCTAGTTTTAATACGAATTTTTATGTTATGTTTAAAAATTTTCATATTAAGAATTCATTTTAATTAGTAAGTGATAGTTGGAACCCGCTATAGCTCCCCGATGCATCGGTAGATCTCATTAGACAAACTAGTGTCTTGGCACAAGGCCTGGACAAAATCTTATTTGTAGTCTTGGCACAAGGCCTTGAATATGTGGTTATGAAAGTCTGGCATTACGATTTCCATCATTATGAAAGTGACTATTGATATTGCATGTGATTATTCGACTAGTAGAATATCCATGTGAGTAAGTGAATGGAATTATTTGGTTTTATCTTTTCCATATTATTCTGAAGTTCAAGTTTGAAAGGCTTTTGTTTTAGTCTTATACATTGAATTAAATGTTTATGCTTATTTATGAAAGTTTCCGCTATATTGTTATCCTTACTTAGCATTTGATCTCACCCCTTTCTATGTTTTACTTTTCCCAGGATGTGAAGAAGTATATTATGACTGACCTGCTAGGATAGTCTTTGTGATCTCAGTGTTGTCTATGTAAACAATGTTGTTGTAGTTTTCTATTTTATGATGTAATGTAAAACTTATGAATGTATCTAGTACCTACAAGGCTACTAAACTAATCGGTCTTTTGAGACTTGATCCTTTGTGATCATGCCAATGATACGTAATAACGAACCAACTCTGGGCTTCTGGGGTCGGGGCGTTACACCTTAGTCTCTTATTTATCAAATTTAATAGATTTTTCTCTTTTAGTAAACCTCCTAGGTGGACTAGGACCTCTATAAGTGATGGGAGAATCTTTGGGAGACAAATCAAGATCACTCCCTACATCAATTTATTGTTTTCTTTCTTCCTCAACAACAACCTATTCTTTATATTCACCAAATTATATCAAAACCTCATTAGGTTCTAAACTAGGATCAAATTCAACCTTAGGTCTGCTAGAATGATCAATTGGATTGTAATATGTATACAACTTTTTAGAATCTCCAACGCATTGTCTATTCCATAGATTCCAACCTATCTTCATTCTGGAGTAAGTAGAACTTTTTATATAGAAATCACCATAGTCAATGACTAATTTTTCATCATCATGAACTAGAACTTTGTCCCTCAACATAACAAAAATCATTTTTGGATAGATTAACTAATTAGATCTAGAGGAAGATTTGGTCATCTCCCACATATGTACCATTAGTTATCTAAAAAGATTAATTGTATGGACTTTAGTCATATGGGATAGAAGATACACATATTGGTATCTCAAAGTAGAAAATATACCTTCCTTAGACAATACATATACTACACAAATTTAAAAATAGCCTCAAATCTCCATCAAAATCAGAAGCAATAGGTGTTCTTGTTGAACCAACTCTTGTTAACACAATAAGGGCTTCCTCATAAATGAACATGTCACTAGATTCAGAAATTATACCATGATGATCATAAAAAAATCCATCATGCGGTACATTCAATAACTTAACCCACTTTCTTGAAGATAAACCAAATACCTGACCTCTTACACAACTTTTCAACTAGTCTACACCATCTTGATTTAATGCAAACTGTACATGCTAATAGAGCTCATGTACAAGTTTCAGGTAAAAAGGTATCTCATTTGATGAGAACCATTCCAAAATATCATTGTTTTTAGATAAACTCAAGTACTATATATTTACTCGACAACAACCACTTCTAATCTACTTCATTTTCTTCAAAATAAAAACTCACCTAGAAAGCTCGGGGTTAACTAGAGAAAATGAAGTAGGTGATTTTGGTTCTTTGTTCCATTTCTTTGAATATATCAACCCAAATAGAAAATAAATTTTTTTTGATTAATTCATGGAATCTATATCAGCTCAAAAAACTCGGTCAAACGTAATGGGAATGTTTGAAATTAAGAAGGCAAAGAGTTGTGCTCATCTCGAGAGAGACCCACAAAATATAGTACCGAGCTAAATATTTTCTGGGGAAATAATTATGTCGTATTCATATCATATATGATATTAGGTATTCCAGAATTGAAATCATACGTGAAATAAAAATTAAAATTGATATAGACAAAACATGCTTCTGGTTTCAAGAAATAAACTAAACATGGAAATAAACCAACAGTTCGCAATATTGGAAAATAGAACAATTTTGAAAAGTCATAAAATCAACGCATGAAAATTCAACAGTATTAAAACTAATGGTATGAAAACAAATAATATGAAAACCAATGATATGAAAACCAATGGTATGACAATTGATGGTATGACAACCAACGGTATGAAAAATAATGTAAAAATTAACATAAATTTATCATTCCTAATTCATGTTTGATATAATTCATTCACTCTAAATTCAAATTCTTGGGGAATATATCATCTAGATAATTCTAAGTAACAATAAATTCAAGAGTTATATATCCTTTTTGAAAATTATCACTCAAAAAGTGATGTATTATATATATATATATATATTATTTTGGAATGAGAAACATGATATTTAGATATGTTTATCGCACTTGTATTGTCACTGTTTATAAGTACATGTCAGAGTTGATATCCATTGTCTTGTAGAGTGTATTTAATCAAAAAAAAATTGTGCAAAATAGATACCTGCAACTATGTATTCAACTTTTATTGTAGATAATGAAACAAAATTTTTATTTTTACTACACCATGAAACTAAAGACTTTCCCAAAAAGTGATATGTTCTAGAGGTGCTTTTTTATGTCTAACTTGTATCCATCAAAATCAGCATAAAAGTAACTTACTAAATAAAATGATTGTACTCATTGGTAAAACAATCTTAAATTAGTTTTATATTTTAGGTATTTTAAAATTCTTTTAATAACAATTAAGTGTGACTCCTTAGAATTTTCTTGAAAATTAGCACACATACACACACTAAACATAATGTATGTTTGGATAGCAGTCAAGTAGATAAGATTTCTAATCATACATCTATAATTGGTTTGATCAACTAGTTTCCTAGTTTCATCAATAGAAATTTTTTTGGTGGTACTCATAGGAGTATCACTACTTTTAGGGCTATCCAGATAAAAACGTTTTTACAAGATCATTTGTACATTTACTTTGGTTCAAAATAATTTCCCCTTTTTTTTTGAAAAATATAAAATTCAAAAAATAACTTGAGTTCTCCCATTAAGCTCATTTTAAATTCATTTTTCTTAATTTTATAAAAATAAGTACAAAGAGAATTTTTTGAAGATCCAAAAAATAATACCATCAATATATATTTTTAAAACTAGTACATCTTTTGAAATTCATTTTATGAAAAGAATAGGATCAAATATTCCTTTTGAAAAAACTTTTAAAATCAGAAAATTAATGATCCTATCGTACCAAGATCTAGGATATTGTTTTAAACCCTATAAATATTTAGTTAATTTAAAAAATTGATTAGGGAAATTAGGATTTTGAGAATCAGGTGGTTATTCTACAAAACATCCTCAACTATAAAACCATTCCAGAAAGAACTCTTGACATACCTTTGATAATGTTTGAAATATAGATGGGTTGAATAGGAAAGAAATATTATTATGGAATCAAGTCTATCTATAGGTGTAATGGTTTCCTAATAGTCAATTCCTTCTTCCTAAATATAACCTCATGCAAAAAATCTATCTTTATTTCTATCTATATTACTTTACTCATCCACTTTATTCCTAAATAACCATTTAGTGCCAATATTCATGGTGTCCTTAGGTCTATCTACATGTTACCACACCCTTTTTCTTTCAAACCAATTTAACTCTTCTTGCATTTCTATCACCCAGAATTCTTCATTAATTGATTTATTGATGTTCTTAGGTTCAAGGTAAGATAAGAAATCGTGATGTTCAACCTGATTTCTAACAAAAGATCTAGTTTGTGTTCTTATATCTAGATCTCATATAGTAACATCTAAAGTATGGTTCTTGATTCTTCTAGACAATTTATGACTAGTTACTTATGTATTCTCATGTGGTAGTTCAAGAAATTCTTCAGAACTAGATGATTCATATGCTTGTTTCACAGTAGAATCCAAAGGTTTGGAATTTATGTTCAAAGAAGATAGGTCATCCTTAAGATTTTATAAATAAGTATTAGTCTCATGTGGATCAGTTTTATAAAATTTTACATGGACCGATTCTTCTATAGTCTTGGTATTCTTATTGAACACTCTATTGCATTTACTAGAAACTGAGTAACCAAGAAACATTCCTTCATCACCCTTAGAGGAAATTTTTTCAAGATTATCCTTGTTGTTAATATTAAAGACTTTGAAACCAAAAACTATAAATTAATTATCCTTAGTTTTCCTATTATTCCACAAATCATAAGGGGTATTCTTAAGAATAGGTCTAATAAAAAATATATATTTGATATAGAAGGATATATTGACAACTTGTGCCCAAAAATAGTTGGTAGGTTATACTCAATTATCATAGTGCCGACTATATCTTGTAAGGTTCAATTTATTCTTTCAATGAATTAATTATGACGAGGGGTCCTAGGAGCAGAGAAGTTATGAGTGTAACAATTTTGTGAGAAAATTTATTCAAAATCTTGATTTTTAAACTCACGACCATGATCACTTCTTAAGGTTTTAATCCATAGTCCACTAAGATTTTCAACAAAATTATCATACTTGGTAAAATAAGAATAGGCTTCACTTTTATGAGCTAGAAAATATACCCAATTATACCTATAATTTTCATATACAAGAACATAAACATAGTTCTTCCCATTAATACTAGAAAGTCTTGAAGGTCCGAAAAAATACATGTGAACCAAATCGAGAGGTTGAGAAGTTAGCACTTATTTCTTTAGTTTAAAATAGATTTTTTTCTATTTCCCTTTTTGATTGGGGTTACAAACTTTATTAGTTAGGAACTCATGTTTAGGTATATCCCTAACTAACCCTTTTCTATTTATATTTTTAGTTGTGTGAAAGTTGTGATGGCCTAGTCTCCTATGATAAAGATAAGATTACTTATGAAAAATAGTCAAACATGAATCATTATGAGAAACTAAAGAATTTAAATCTAAAATATAAACATTGTCTTTTCTTAAGGCAGTAAATATTAAATCATTTTTATAATTAAAAACATTACACAAATCATTCTCAAACATAACATGGAAACCATCATCACACAACTAAGAAATGATATGCAAATTATATTTTAAACCATCAATATATAAAACATCCAAAATTAAAACTAAATTTTTGTTACCAATCTGAACTAGGCCAATGATTTTTCCTTTTGAATTATCACTAAAGGTGACATGGACACCATAAAACCTAATAAGACTCTTGAAGCAGGTATAATCTCCTATCACGTGTCTTGAACAACCATTGTCCAAGTACCATATAATTACAATTGATATCTTCAAGCATTTTCCCTAAAAAATAGGTTTTAAATAAAAAATGATTTTTGTACCCAAATTTGTTTGAGTAAAAAAATGTTAGTAATAAAAGTTTTTGGAACCCATATTTTCTTCATGGGTTTTCTATAAGCATATTGGAGACTATTATAAATAAACAGTTTGTTGGTTCCTTTTGAAAAGTGTTTAGAAGTAGAGTTTTTAGGTCTAGATTTATGAATAATTTTTTTAGTTATTCTCCTTTGTCCATGTTCATATCCTATGATAGTAAAATATTTGGGAGAAAATTTATTTCCCAAGATTTGTGTCAATGTATCTCTAACAATTGTAAAATTTTATAGATATTTCTTCCATTTATCATTTGAAAGTTTAAGTTCATTATTTTCTTTGACCAGTTGAATATTATTCACTTTTTCTATAGACAAAACAAAGTTATAGTTTACAGTTAGAGTGCGCTGCCTATTCAAAACTTTGTGTTTATCTTTTAAATCATTAAAGGTGTCTTCCAACATATTGCAGTAGTCAAACAATTATTCATTATTCATTTTTCATCATCACGATTTTTATTATTAGACTTATCAGATTCATCAAACTCATGCATAGGTAGAATATAATAAACAATGGGTAAACTTGATACCTCACTGACTTTATTCATAAAGAACATATTTTCTCTATCCATATTTTTATTATATAAAGAATCAGAGTCACTTGAACTATCTTCACATGCACTCTAGGTGGATTTCATGGACTTTTTATATCTTCTATCCTTATCTTCATATTTCTTCTCGTATTTCAGTTTAGGACAATCAAATTTTATATGACATTTCCTTTTGTCTTCATAACAAGAAACTTCCTTTGAATTATCATCTTTTTTCTTGAAATTATATATTTTTTCATATTTTCCTCTATAGTTTGGTTTTTTGAAAAAGTTATTCTTCCTATAGAACTTAAATCTTTTGTCTAGGTGATACATTTCCTCATCACTATCAAAATAAGATTCACTACCACTTGAATCAATATCTTATAGCTTTTATTTTTCTTTTTTCTTTCTGTTTTCTAGGGGAAGTAGTCATGAAATCAACCAATTTTCTCTTTGGCTTTCCATTCTACTCATAATTTACTTTAAGTTCTTCTTTATACATCATACACTAACCTATCATTTCCATGAATAGAAATTTACTCATATCGTATGATTCTTTAATTGACACCGAAGTGCCCTTCCATATTTTAGTTAGACATCTCAACAATCTCATTATCTAGTCCTTATACGATACCAAGTTTCCCAACAATCTCAAAGTATTAAAAATATCATTAAACCCGAGATACATATCAAAAATCATATCATCATGCTTCTTTTTAAAATTATCATATTTAACAGTTTAAGTGTTAAGAATCATTTAATTAACATGTGTAGTTCCTTCATGTGAGACATCTAGAGTATCCCAAATCTCAAAATATATTTTACATACAGAAATTCTAATAAACTCTTCATCACATAAGACATAGTATAAGGAATTCATGAATTTTTAATTATTATCATAAGAATCCTTAGTTGTATCATCACAAGTATTTCTACCAATAGTAGGAATTTTATACTCATATACAATTGAAGACTAAATCTCAGAACACATACTTTCAATTTTCATTTTCATTTTTATTTTTCATTGGGAATAATTAATCCCATTTAAGAAGGGAGGTCTGCTGGTATCTGAGCTTTCATGATGATTATCTATACTAAAATACTAACATATATATATATATATAAAGAACTATAAATTTAGAACTAAATTTTTTTAATGTATTTAACGCTCAACTAAAATCACAGTTAAAAAGTATTTAAATTAAGATTTTAATTCCTATGATACCAAATGTTGGTTAGAGTGAGTATCTCAAAATGTGAGTGAATTGAGTACCCAATAAAATTTCTATCTAAAATGAATTATTTTTAAACCCCTCCAAATACTAAAAAATATCCCAACTTATCAAAATAAGTATTATTATACATATCTCAATAATTCTAAAGATTTATCTAAATATTTATTTGGTCTTGTATGAATAATATAGACAATATTATTGAATCTATTGAAATCAATTTACTTGATAAAAATACTTTATGAATACAAATTAAGATAATCTATCATAGTATAAATTTTGTTTACAGTGAAATCAGTTTTCAATTTTAAATTAAAACAAAGTTGAAAACACAGTGGAGAAAAATGAATACAAGAGGTTGATTATCAAGTTGAGGCTTAGTCCTCTCCACTTGGTGATCACCCACCACAAAGCAGTTTATATAAAATAAATAGATGATCCACAACTAGGATATAGTTTTACAACAAATAAAACTATCCGGGTCACACATGACGTCTTCAAAATTTTTTCATGGGAGTAAAGATAAACATGCCACATAGGGATACATACCACTCTTATCCTTGTAAAAAACAAGAATAAAGATTGATAATATATCGCGTGTCTTCCATTTTAGCTCAGGAGGCAGTGTGCATACATAAAATAGAGTATAACAAACATTTCTTAAATGTAATAAAATATAAATAGAAATAGAAAATCATGGATTATAGGGTTTAGAGATGCTCAGTATATTAAGATTCATATTTTAACTCTTGATTTTATTTTGCAATAAGGCTTGAGTTGAGTTCTATTGAAATATGCAGAAAAATATATTGTCGCAAACTCTTGTTTTTTGATCGGAACAAAAAACTGAATGAGATGATGAAATTCATCTTCCTCATCAAGATTTCATAGAAAGTTATCTCTTTTTATTTCCAATAGGTTTAGGTTAATACTTTTCATATTTCTGGATCCTCTACTATAGATTTCATGAATTCCCTCTCTTGTCCACTTATCAACGATGAAGCGTGTTGTTCTTTTTATTAACAATAGCAAAAAGGAGGATATCCAGAGATGCTTCCTGATATTATTTTTTTGGACATGATTTATATCAGACATTTAAGGTAAAATCATTAAAATATTAAATATAATTAACTTCAATAAATATAGCTATTAGAATTATATAATTCAAAAAAAAGTAATGTAATATAAATAGTGATCATCTCTTAAGCTCTGGTGGTGTCTCATGTTCTAGCAGTGGCTTATGTTCTGGTGGTATGATACTGATGTTATGATATTGATGGCACATTGCCCTAGAGGTATATTGTTCTAGCAATGTCTAAGACTTAGTAAATATTTCAAAAAGCTGGCAGTGTGACACTTGGTGGTGTCACAGTTAAAGGTGTATGGTTTTGCATTGTATGATCTAACAATATCTCATACTAAGTAAATATTTTAGTGTTAGAGGTATGATTCTGATGGCATGACATTGATGGTGTCTCATCTTACAATATCTAATAATTTTACATTTTTTCATCTAGATATTTTTAAATCTTGGAAGTGTGTCAATTAACGGTGTCTGACTTAATGGTGTCTCATAATTTTTCAAGTCTTTAGTCTAGAGGTATAACAGTCTGAGAGTGTGATGTTGTAGTGGTATCTCAGACTTATATAATTTTTGTTCTAGCGGTGTTTCATGACAAACAGTCTCATAATTACATATTTATAACCTATTCTCATAATACAAATTTCTTATAGGTAAACATGAAATTCATTAGTAGTATTAAATACATGATTATGGGATCATTAAAACCAGGACTTCAACATAATTGTTTAAGTATCTCATTTTGTTTTTCTATATTTAATTACCTAAAAGTTGACATAAAAAATACATCATGATACATGATTAACATGTATGATCAAGATCCATCCTTTCTACAACCTCAATTAATACTACTTTATTAGTGGAATAATCCCACTAACTACATGACATATAAACCCTCATTTATGGATAGGTTAATCATAGATTAGTATATTATTTCAGATACATATTCATGTAAAAAATTATATTCAAATAAATCCATTCATTATAAAATTTTAAGATCCAGACCATTTTGGGAGATATATTTGTATTTTTTACATGTACTCTTTTGTGTAGTTTTGAGTACTCTTGTTTGGGTTGTACCTTGGGGTGTGTTTGGGTTAAAATTGAGGATTTTGGAAGGAAGAAGTCCAATACATGGTTTGTGCACAGTTTTCCAAAACCGTGTGCCCTAGACCAAAAAATCATGTGAACCCAAATAGAGGGGAATTTCATGGATGGCGTAGAGTTTTTCATACCATGCACCCTCTTAGGAGAAACTATCCCCCTAAGAAGAGGCACATGGTTAAGGTGCACGGCTTATAAAACCATGCGCCCTTTCCCAACAAACCTTGAATAGGTTTTTAATTACCCTGAAAATTAGTTGTAAAATTCATGACCCCCTATTTTAACCCCTAATTAGCCCTTGTTTGACCCTAAGTGTAATTTCATGATTTTAGAGGCTCCAGGATAGATTCCCAAACTTCCTAACCTCTGTTATTTGTAATTGGAATCCTGGGTCAAATATCTTCACCTCCCCTAGTAAGTGAATCTCATCCCAAATGGTTTCCTTCTCCTTTTCCATATTTTCCTTATCTTTTATAAGGAATTTATCCTATGTATTTTTAGATCTAGATCTAGAATTATGGTATCTTAATTGTTCGATCTTGAATTAGGGTTTTAGATAAATATCTCATTCTATATCATGGTTATGCTCAAATTTTGGATTCCATTGGGGAGTGTTTATCATCAATCTTGAGGTAGGTGGTATCTAATTCAAATCTCAAAGTCTTTATTACAATTACATGTATATAATGGTATTATTTCTATTGAATATTTGGAAATTTAGTTTTTTATATTAAATTTATTAATTGGGTGAATTAATTAATTAATGAATTTTAAAATTGGGAATATTGAGTAATTAATTGTTACATTAATTATGGGACATTTATATTTTGAATTGAGAAATTAATTGTTGAATTAGTTATGGTATATTGATATTGTGAATTAAATAATTAATTGTTTACTTAAATAAGGGATATTGGGATTGTGAATTGATTAATTAAATTTTTTATTAATTAATGAAATTGATATGACCAATTAATTGGTTAATTAATTGAAAGGATTGATATGATTAATTAATTGATGAATTTGTTTATGGAATAATGGGAGTATGCCTTTGTGTAATTGGATTAATTAATTGTTTAATTAATTAATAGATGTTGTGATCATAAAATTTTATGGTAAGGATAATGTTTATTAACCTTCACTGAAGTGATATAAGTGTTATTATGATACATGTGATTATTGTGATATTTGTGTGTGGAACATGGTCTGTCACATCAAAATACCATATTGATAAATTGATATTCATGTGTGGGACAAGGCCTGCTACATCAAAATTCCATAGTGATAAATTTATATTCATGTGTGGGACATGGACTACTATGTCAAAATCTCATAGTGATATATTGATAAATGAGGGTGAGACATGGTCTACTACATCAAAATCCCATGGGGACCTAGGCATGGAAACCTAGACCTAAAATATTGGAATTTTAAGATGGTTCCAATTGGTCGTATTATAATTTAAATGAAATGATAATTGTTAACGATTGTATTGTGGTAGTTGACATCCCTTGGGGATAGTTTAGAATTTGGAATGGGCCAAAGAAAGTATCGTGGTTCAGGTGTCCTCAGGAACCTTGGGATTTTATGTGGTTAAATAAAGGGTAATTGAATAAATGTAAACTATTTACTTTATTGTTGGAATTTATTCTTTATAAAACCATATACGCTATTTTACTATATATGGTTTTAGACACCATTGGTGGTGGCCTAATGAGTTGTACTCACACCCTACTCAGGATGCCTGATCAGTACCGGAATAGATTAATTTTATGGTTGCAGGACATCCTAAGGGAAAATGACTTGTATTGGATGAATGATATGGGATGGATCATGGATGAGAGAAAAAAATGTGGTTCAGGAACAACTTGGGAGTTGTTAGTGTATTTTTTTATTTTGTGGTTTTTATATTGACACTTGATGCGTACTTAACATGGAATATCTACTATTTAGTTTTGGAATTATATATTTTTTTATTTTGTCATCATGTGAAATTGGTATCAGTCTGAATATGGTTATATTATTGGCTATTATTTATTTATTTATATTGGTTTATTACTATGATAAAGATGGTATAGTCTCCCCATGATCAATATTTGACCCTCGCTACTAGTTGGAAGCCTCTGACATATTAGGAGGCGTGCTTGAGGTCATGGGACTGATCGACTCAAGGCACCAACGAGTGGCACCCAGGTAGGGACATTATAAAGTTGTATCAAAGCCCCAATTTATTTTATTATCTTTTGTATTACGATTTGGGAAAGACATAAAATATATTAGGAATAGTTGGGCCTTGGCTGTGAGCTCGTTCATGGGAGTATCTAGCCCATGTACGGGGGAGAACCCAAGTACCCAAGGTGGGATTACTTTTTTTGATATGTTCTATTATAGTTGATGTTATTTCACCTTGGGTGATGAACTTGTTGTATGATGTGATAATTGTTTATGAGATTATATGAGATTTGAATCATGGCCTAATATGGAATGACAGTTGAGTATGCATGCATCATTCTAGGCACTAAGGATACATGCATCATTTTAGTCATGCATGGGAAAAAAAGTTTTGGGTAAGTTATTTAACTTGAAGCATTTTCCATGCTTATGGAATTGAAATGAAAATATGCCTAATATAAAATTGAGAATTATAAATGATGAAAAATGTGAATAAATGGGTGTTAAGTGAGAAACTTGAAAAATGAGATGAGTCTACCCTTTGTTAATCATGACCTTGATGTTGGATGGTTAAGGGTAGATATAACACCTCGGCCTTGAATTTGTGGCTGGGTTTGGGGGAATTAATTTTTATGGATTAATGAGAAAACCCTATTGTGAAGTGTTTTCATGTTGTGTTATCTTTTATAAGGTGCATATTTGGAATTATAGAGACATGTCTCCATGATGGAGTATTTTGAGAGGATGACAGGAGGACACAACTAGAGATGCTCTTATAGTAATGGAACCTAAGGTACTAGTAGTGATGAGTGAGGAAGTCAGAGATAAGTTCCGAGATAAGTTTTTTAGTTTATAAAATTCATGGAAAGATACCTAATGAGGGTTTTGAAAATCATGTCTGATCTAATGAGGGAGTTCCAGTTGCAGCACCCTTGTAATTTCAGTGGGGAGGGTGGATGTGAGGTAGTTGAGTTCTTGATTGAGTCCATCCAGACTATACTCAACCACTTAGATAATCCTAATGAGTAAAGAGTAAAATTGGTTTCATAAATATTATGTGGTTAAGAAAATAATTGGTGGGACATCCAGACTGATGATGGACAGATGAAGAATATAGAATGGGAGGAATTTTAGGAGAGGTTCTTGGAGCACTTTTACCCTGAGATGCTCAGGATAGAGAGAGAAACTGATTTCATAAGACTCACCCAAGGGAGAATTTCTATGATAGACTATGATGGATTATTTATATATTTTTAGCACATTGTTTCTACATTGATAGGATATAAAGCTAATGTGTAAAGGAGGTTTTAGGATGGGTTTAAATGTGAAATAAAGTCCAAGGTGAATATATTTAGGATGAAGATGTTTTCAGAAGTGGTCAATCATGCTCTCATATTATAGGGGAACCTAAAAAAGGTATCCAGTGGAGGAAATTTGATTCTAATAGGATAGTTTGGAGGTAAAACATCAGAGAGTTGGAAGCATCTTTACAATAATGTTAGCCAGGGAAGTGGGAAGCAGAGTAACAGGACAAAGGGGACAATTACTCACAATCTTACTCGAGTGATCTATAACTAGTGTGGTTGGAAGGGAAACTTCTGGTGATAGTTTCCATGACAACCAGTAGAGTGATAAGGCCGCATTAGGATAAGACATCTATATAGGTTATGCAGAAACCCGTGAAAGATGGGTAGCGATAGAATAGCTATATAGAGTCATATTGTATGAAGGGGATCTTATACACCTTATTAGTCTAGAATTTGGAGTTCTATTGGATGTGGAGGTATAGGTAGTGGATGTGGAGCCTCTAAGAAAGAGATCTCATATCATTAGAGTGGTATATCTTAGGGGACTCTGACAACATCATGGGGAATAGGGGTAGGATAGTTACATTCCATTCAGCCTACACCTATGGATAGTGAGGCTAGACCATCAATAGTAAGAGGTAATATTATTTAAGATTCTATGCTAGATAATGTCTTATTTGATACTAGTTACTCTCATTAATTTATTTCTAAACACCTTGTGAATGTTTTGTTCTTAGCGGTGGAGTTTGTAAGTGGATTTCTGAAGACAGATACACCTTTGTGAGTACAATCGAGAGACATATGTTTGTACAAGGGGTGTTATCTATAGGCTGGGGAGTATATATTTCCATGGGATCTTTATATCCTTTACATTTCATAATTTGATTTAATTATGGGTATGGACTAGTTTGTTGGATACCGAGACCATATAGACTATTACCATAGGAAAGTGAATTTTACTTCTCATGAGAGTGACAATTATATTCTTCATGGAGAATGGGATATCAAGGCGGGCCCTACAGGTTCAGTTTATTAGAAATTGGGGGAGATTATTGTCTAGGTTTTTAGTCTACTTCTAGATGATAGAGGTGTAAATCATGATATCTTTCCACCCATAGTGGACCAGTTTAAGTATGTGTTGCTAAAGAATTCTCTGGGATACCACTGGAGAGAGATGTGGAAATCATCATTGAGATCATGCCTAGGGATGATATGGTTTCTATTCCATATAGAATGGTACTATAATAGATTCAAGAGCTCAATAATTATCTAGAATATTTATAGGATAAGGTATTTATCCATTCAAGTACATTTCCTTAGGGTTCTCCAGTCTTGTTTGCTAAGAAAGATAAAAACACTATTCTTATTTGTGCATCACTAAAAGTTAAATCAAATTACTGTGAAGAACTGTTATCCTCTTCCATGTATTGATGATCTATTTGAATAGTTGAGAAGAGATTTTGCCATCTTAATGAGATAATTTCTATTAGGTTATCATCTATTGAGAGTTCTTCCTTCTTATATACCGAGGACTGCTTTTAGAAGCAGGTATGGCTTGTATGAGTTCATCGTAATGTTTTTTTGGGTTGGAAAATTCACCAAAAGTGTTTATGGATTTTATGAAAATATTATTCCATTATTACCTTGAACATTTTTTGGATTATTTTTGGATGAAATATTGGTGTACTCTAATACTCATGATGATCATGCCCAAAATCTTGATATCATCTGGAGTGAACTAAGATACCAGTGGCTACATGCCATGATATCTAAGTGTTAGTTTTGGATTGATTAGGTACACTTCTTGGTCCAAATAATCTTAGAGGAAGGTGTGTTAGTGGACCCATAGAAATTCCAAGCAGTGTTTTCGTGGGAGTATCCAAATAATTTTCTTGATATCTACATCTTTCTAGGGTTAGCTGGATAATATCAGAGGTTTATTAAAGACTATTACCATTTGGTATCACCTATTTCTAGATTGAAAAAGAAGGGAGTAAATTTTTAATGGTCTGGTGCATGTGAGAATGCCTTCCTGGAGCTGAAGAAGAATTTGACTTTGGGACCGAATATTGATCCAACCTGATCTAGGGGAGGAGTATACATCATTTTTTGACACTTTATGGATCAGACTTGGAGCTGTGTTGTTGCACAGAGATTGAGTTGTATCATATGGGTCTTGTCAGTTGACACCACATGAATGGAACTACCCTACACATGATATTGATTTGGCTATTATTGTTTATTATTTAAAGTGTTGGTGACATTATCTGTTGGCAGAAAGTTTACTATTTACACTGAACATAAGTGTTTAAATTATATCTTTTCTGTAATAACCCAAAGTTTTATCAATGGAATTCCATTCTTATAAGTATGCCTTAAAGTATAATCACTTCATGATAGTAAATACTATGTGACCATTAACCATAATTTTTCCACTTATATGTTTTGAATTTCGAAAAGATGACATACACGGTTGCATTCAAGGTGATTTTTGGAGTCTAATAGAGTAAACATAATTTTTGGTGAATAGTAACATACCCTTATGAATAGTAACCTACCCTTATGAATAGTAACATAACCTTATGAATAGTAATATGAACCTTAAGAATATTAAATCATCCAAAATAATAGTAACCTCACCCATGAATGATTAAATAAAAGTTTGGCATCTTATAAGTGACAATATGACCATAATAAAAGTATTGGTATTTTTGTAAGACATTAATAAATAATTAAAATTTATTAATTAATTTTAAAAAAATTATTTCCATAAATTGTTTTCATAGATTAACAATTATATGTCTTCTTTATTTAAGATAATTTTATAAGACCTTATGTAATTTTTGAAAGCATTATGAAATCAGTTTAAATTTTATAATCTGTATTTTTCAAGTAAATTATTATTTTAATTAAAAATTAAATTAACAATATTTAGAAAATTAATTTTGAAAAATGGATTTAATTTTTGGATTCTACTCATCAAAAAATGGTTAGGGTGATTTTTTGGTATTTTTTTGAAATAGTTTATTTTTATGAATAGTGAAATACAATAATTCACAAAATAAGTTAAATTCATTAATTATAGAGTCATGTATGATGTTATTTTGATGTAAGACCAATTGGTTCTTAATAAAATTCACTTATTACTATTCTTGGTCATTGAATCATCACTATTACTTTTATTGTGGAGAAATAATAAATTAATGAATATAATATTGAGAAAACCCCTCTCCCCTCCACTATAAATACCACCCTTCACACCCTCATTTCTTCACACATCTCAAGCTTCAAACCTTGTATAAACTTTAAAAAACTATCTTCCCTATCCCCTCCCCTAAATCCAAGATCTTCTAGTCTCATAGAAATACCAATCCTATTTTTTTAAGGAGGATATCAAGAGGAGGATTCAAGAGGCAATTCCTCTCTCTCTTTTCCTTTAATATTCTTTCAATTTCAAGTTCGTTTCTTAATCTCTCAACTCCTATACTAATCCAAAAGGTATAGTAAATCCAGTATCATACATATAATCTAATTTTATGATTCTAATGGGATATTATTTAATCCAAACCCCTTCTCCTATTCTTTTTATTTTGGAAAGGAAAATGTTGTTTGTGAGGTGTTAATTTATCACCTTCAAGAATGAAAAGTTTGCATTTTCCTTTACAACCTTAAGATCTGGTCATGAAAACATTTTTATGGTTGAACCATATTATGTTATATGTATTATATCCTATTTAATTTTTTTTAACTAACTTATGTACATATTACTAAATGATTAAACAAAATAATTTTATTGTGGTCGAAAAACTACCCGAATTAACCTAAACGATAATCATTAAATTATTATCTAATGATTCATTCTCATGGTATATAAAAAATTATTTATAAAAAAATTTAATGTTATATAACATAATTAATAATATGTAATATCTGTTCTGGGTGTTTATCCATGTTCTACATGAACTTCCATTCATATCGTTTATGAAAACGAAGAAAAAAACACTCCCAAACAATGAATTTAAACTATACGACTCATCCAACGACACATAAAAGAACTTAATTAAACCATAATGAACCATATTAATGTATAAAAGGTTTTTTAATTTCAAATTAATTAATATAATGTCATTATATTGGACATTAAAGTGAATAAAGTGTTCAGATACAAGTAAGGGGAAATTCTTGAACCCAACTCTATTTCTTTGGGTTTTCCCTCTTCAACCCATTTTCAGTATGGATATTACATAAAAATTATGTATTCATAATTATATTACCTTTTATTGGATATAAATGTTCTATAATTTATTTTATGAAAAACCCTATGTTTTCCAATTTAATTCTCCTTTCAAATAAACACACCCTTTTTAACTTCTTGAAGATTGTTTCACTCTTTACTCAAGGTTAATGGTTCTATGTCAAGGATGATATTCCATATTTATTTTGGTATTTTTTTTTATTAATGTATGATGTGAAAACCATTTCTTTCAATGAGTTATTTTATGTTCATGTTTGACATATTTTCAATGTGGCATGCATGATAGTGTAATTGTTATGATGAGACGGGTGCGCCTAAAATTATATAGCGCAATATGAATGTTTGAATGTGATGGGTGTGCCCGAAATTATACAACGCTGCAATGAATTGGGTAAATTGATGAATATAATGAGTTAAAGTGAAATTATGTGTGAACATGATACTATTTTTGTTCACAACTATGTGTGGCAGTTGACCACTAAGACATGATGTTTCATTTTTTATGCATTTCCACATTTCAAGTATTTTATTAATGCTTCCTCTAAAGTTAATATTCCTTTGTATATATTATGATTGGGCCCACCCGTTGTTATATTATCTTCTTACTGAGATTTTATCTCACCCCCTTTTTATGTTTATGCTCAGGTGATTATGTGTACTAAGGGGTTTTCAAGGGAGAATAAGAAGTTAGAGAAGAATGAATTAAATAAATGTTTATGTTTGATGTTGTAAATGTTATGTATGGTCCTAGTTTTCCCAAGAAAATAAAAATTTGGATCCTAATTGTGTAATAATATTGTTTTTTTATATTTTAAATTATGTAATAGTAATTTCAGAAAAGTATGGGTCGCAATAGTTGTTATCTAATGAAAATTAGGATTAGTGAACCCTAGAGAAAACATCTAGTATGATACTAAGTACAAATATGAACACAAGAAGCTTTATATAGGGATCCCATAAGTTATGATTTTAGTGAAAATTGTATAAATGAATAAGTTATATATTCATGAATTGTTGACTTATGATTTGTTCTAACCTTTTATATTTTAGAAAATAGAGGGAACTAGGAGAAACTAGGTCAACAACCCATGCGAGGGCCAATGCAATGATTTACCAAATAACATCCCCAATGATTTAGGAGGTGGAGTTCAAAATGTCATGGAAATTCTTGCCCAACTATTTCAGGTTATGATTAATAACTTGTATAATAAGGAACATCCTCCTTCACTAAAGAGGGAGCAACTGACTATCGAGTGTTTTATGCGGAAATGACCACCGACGTTTAGTGGATCCTCCGATCCACTAGCTGTGGAATAGTAGGTCAACTCCATAGAGAAGATCTTTTCTATGATTCACTATTCTGAGAAAGATAAGGTGAAACTAGCCATTTATCTTCTAGATGGAGATACCGATCAATGGTGGGAATTGATTAAGAACACCAATCCAAGAGATGAAATTGAAGAGATTGAATGTGAATAATTTAAGACCTTGTTTCTTAACAATTATTTCCCATGAACTCTTCATACTAAGACGGAAAGAGAATTCATAGAGATCAAGAAAAAGGAAGGATAATCTATCACAACCTACAAAGTGATTTTCACAAGGTTAACAAGGTATGATTCAGGTTTTTTATCAATAATGATAGAAAAATTAATAGTTTCTTTAGTGGATTAAAAACACACCTTTGAAAGGCTCTTGAAATTTGAGACTTTGGGAGTTATGAAGAAGTTGTTCGGTGTTCCCTCAAAGTATATATGAATTTTTGAGAATGGTCCCTTGGCTATGGTGATATGAAACTAAAGATGGATTTTCAAGCTAGAGGATCTAATGATAATGGTGGGAAGAACACTCAATGAGCTACATGCCAAAAATGTGGGAGGTTGCATCATGGGAACTGCCTCAAAAGGATGAAAAAATGATTCAAGTGTGGGAAATAAGGACACCATGCTCAAGAGTGTCAAAAATACAAGAGAAGGAAGGAGAATGTAGTGGAATAAAGGGGAGACCCACCCATGGTTTGATGCTAGAACTATAGGGAGAAAGGGAATTATAAAAGACAGTGCACTAATCCTCGAGTCCTCGAGGGTAATCAGCGTTAGCAGCCACCAAATACAAAAGAACAAGGGAAAGCTTATGCTATCACTACTACATAAGTGGATCAAGATAATGAAGTAGCACATGGTACACTTCCTATTCACTCAAGAATGGAAAAAGTATTATTTTATTTTGGTTCTACACATTCCTTTATATCTTGTATGTTTTATAGAACTATAGAATCGAATCCCTGAAACCTTGAAGTAGAGATATCTATAAAAACACTAAGTGGTGTAATCATTGAAACCCAAATGTTTGACTCTTCTCCTGTTGGTGTATGTGGGAAGATTCTTCCAGTGAATCTCATAATACTTCCCATAGTGGAATTCAATGCTATAATAGGGATGGATTGGATCTCATTATATAGAGCACATATCAACTATTCGAAAAAGGAAATATCTTTTCATATTCTGAACCATCCCATGATACTCTACAAATTCAAGGAATACCATGAATCTCCCTTGAAAAATACTTCATCAGTGTGGGTGTTGATACCCTAGGAAGAAGCATACCTCGCCCAAATGGTTGAGTCAAAGGAAAGTGCCAACCTTGCATAAATGGCCATCGTAAGTGATGTATTTACCAAAGAGTTACCTGGTCTTACTCCAGATCATGAGGTAGATTTCTCAATAGAACTCATACCCAGAGATACTCCTATCTCAAAGTGTCCCCATAAGATGGTTCCTATCGAACTTGAGGAGTTAAAGAAGCAGCTATAAGAGCATTTGGAAAAAAAGTTCATACACCCTAGTGAATCACCTTGGGGTGAGACAATTCTCTTTTTAAAGAATAAGGATGGATCAATGTGGATGTGTATCTATTATCAAGAACTCAAAAAGATCACCATAAATAACATGTATCCTCTTCCAAGGATTGATGACTTATTTGAACTGTTAAGAGGAGATCAATAATTCTAAAAGGTGGATTTTCATTCTGGATATCACCAGCTAAAGGTGATGAAGGAAGATATTTCGAAGAATTCCTTCCATACAAGGTATGAGCACTATTATTTTATGGTGATACCCTTCAAACTTACTAATACCCCTGAAATTTTCATGGATTTGATTAATAGAGTCTTTAGACATTACCTCAAAAAAAATTTGGTAGTGTTTATTGATGATATTTTGATATACTCCAAGATAAAGGAGGAACATGAAGAACATATAAAACTTGTGTTGGTGACATTGAGATAGAAGAAGTTGTACACCAAATTTTTCAAGAGTGACTTTTTGATTAAGTGAGTCACATTCTTGGGAAATGTGATCACAAGTGAGGGAATTTTTGTGGATCCTTCAAAAACAAGGTGGCTGAGGAATGACCCAGACCCTTTAGTGTCATAGAAATCCATAGTTTTCTTGGATTAGCTGGGTACTACCGACATTTTGTGAGAAATTTATAACAATTGTCAATCCTTCTAACTAAGTTAAAAAAGAAAGGGGTAAAGTATTTCTAGATTGAAGAATGTGGGGAAAGCTTCAAGGAGCTATAGAGAAGACTAATAAATACACCTGTACTCACATTACTAGAAAGTGGATAAAATTTTGTGGTATATAATGATTATTCAAGGAAAATATTGGGTTGTGTACTCATGAAAAACGATAATGTGATAGCCTATTTCTCACAGAAGTTGAAGATCCATGAGCAGAACTACCTGACGCATGATCTAGAGCAGGAATCCATGATTTTTTCCTTGAAAATATGGAGGTACTACCTTTATGGTGAGAAGTGTGACATATACACCCACCACAGGATCCTAAAGTACATATTCACACAAAAGTAGATGAACATGCATCAAAGGATATGGTTAGAGCTAATCAGGAACTATGATTTCTCTATTCACTACCATCCTAGAAAATAGGACAAGGTAGCCGATGCTCTAAGAAAAAAGCGCCTGCTACTCAATCCATGTTACGAATTGAGAAAGACCATATATTCTTGGATATTCAAAGGATGAATTTGGAAATAGTCAGGGTAGGGGATACATCCAACCTTTCCCAAATTATTTTGAAACCATCAATCTAAGAGAAGAGTAAGGAGGAACGAAGGGATGATCGGGAGTTTCAAAATAAGGTGAATGCGGTAAAGGATGGGAAAATAAAAAAGTTTTATATCGATGATGATTGTGAAATTCATTTTGGAACATGACTTTGTGTGCCTTAATCAGTTGAGATAAATAATGAGCTATTAGAAAATACACTCAGATCAACATTCTCTATCCATCCTGGTATCACCAAGATGTATCGAGATCTCCAAGAACACTTCTAGTGGGATAAAATGTAGAAGGAGATTGCAGAATATATCTCAAGGTGCTTGGTATGTTAGCAAGTTAAAGCAGAGAGACAAAAATTCCAAAGGGATGATGCAACCATTTCCTATACCCATGTGTAAATGAGAGGATGTCACTATGGATATTGTCATGGTTCTCCTGGAGATGTCCAAGGGAAATAATTTGATATGGGTTGTGGTTGACTGAATCACCAAGACTACCCATTTTATTTCTATTCAAGAAGATATCTCGCTTGAAAATATTTCAATGATATATGTGAAGGAAGTAGTGAGACTATATGGTGTTCCACTCTTGATTGTCTCTAACTGTGATCCAAGGATCACATCTAAATTCTAGAGGAGTCTTCAATATGCTTTGAGTACTGAATTAATTTTTAGCATGACCTATCACCCCCAAACTGATGACCAATCTAAAAGGCCTATTTAGATACTTGAATATATTCTAAGACCATACTCTTTAGAATTAAAAAGTGGATAGGATCAGTATCTCCCATTGGTTGAGTTATCATACAACAATAACTTCCAATTGAGTATTCAAATGGCTCCATATAAAGCTTCTTATGGAAAGCGATGTAAAACTCCAACCTTTTGGGATGAAGTTGGATAAAAAATCTACTTAAATCCGATATTGTGCAAGAGATGACAGATAAGGTTCAAGTCATCCAGAAACATATTAGAACTGCTCAGAGTAGAAAAAAGAGCTATGGTGACAACTGTTGAAGGGACTTGGAGTTCAACGTTGGAGATAAAGTCTTCCTTCAAATATCATTATGGAAGATAGTCATTCTGTTTGGAAAGAAAGGGAAGTTAAGACCAAGGTACATTTTTCCATTTGATATCCTTGACCACATAGGATTCATGGCCTATCAGCTCGCACTTCCACCAAATATGGCTCAAGTTCATGATGTGTTTCACGTATCACTCCTGATGAAGTATATACCAGATCCCTTAGATGTATTGAACTTAGAGGTGGAACAGTTGGAATATGATCTCTCTTACGAGGAGCAACCAGTAATGATTTTCGATAGGATAGATAAGGTCCTACGCAATAAGAAAACCCATATTGTTTAAGTTTTGTGGAGGAACCATAAGTTTGAAGAAACAACTTGGGAACTAGAAGAGATCATGAAGGAGAAGTACCCCCACCTGTTTGTGTAAAACAAAATTTTGAGGGTGAAATTTTGTAAGGGGGGAAGAATGTAACAAACCACAGTTGTATCAATGAAATTACCTTCTTATAAATATTCCTTAAAGTATAATCACATTAGGAAACACAATAAAATATCATGATACTAAATACTATGTGACCATTAAATATAATTTGGCCAATTCTATGTTTTGAATTTCAAAAATTTGATATACACAGTTACGTTCTAGATGATTTTTGGAGTCTAATGGAACAAAAATAATTTTTGGTGAATAATAACCTACCCTTATGAATAGTAACCTACCCTTATGAATAGTAATGTAAACCTTATGAATAGTAAATCATCCAAAATAATAGAAACCTCACCCATTAATGATTAAATAAAATTTAGGCATCTTATAAGTGACAATATGACCGTAGTAAATGTATTGGTATTTTTGTAAGACATAAATAAATACTAATTATTAATTAATTAATTTAAAAGAAAATTTATTTTCATAAATTTTTTTTATAGATTAAAAATTCTACGTCTTCTGTATTTAAGATAATTTTATAAGACCTTATGGAATTTTTTAAAGCATTATAAAATCAGTTTTAATTTTAAAATATGTATCTTTCAAGTAAATTATGATTTTAATTAAAAATTATATTAATCATATTTAGAAAATTATTTTTGAAAAATGGATTTTATTTTTGGATTCTACACATCAGAAAATGGTTTTGGTGAATTTTGGTATTTTTCTAAAATACTTGAATTTTTATGAATGGTGAAATATGATAATTCATAAAATAAGTTAAACTCATTAATTATTGAGTCATTTATGATTTTCTACTAATGTAAGCCCAATTGGTTCGAAATCACATGCACTTATTACTATTATTGGTCATGGAATCATCACTATTACTTGTATTGTGGAGAAATAATAAACTAATGAATATAATATTGAGAAAACCCCTCTCCCCTCCACTATAAATACCACCCTTCACACCCTCATTTCTTCACACCTTTCAAGCTTCAATCCTTGTCTAAACTCTGAAAAGAACATTACCTATCCTCTCCCCCATTTCCATGAGCTTCTGGTCTCATAAAAAGACTAAGCCTAGGTTTCTTAATGAGGATTTCAAGATGAGGATTGAAGAGGTAATTCCTCTCTCTCTTTTCCTTTAATTTCCTTCCAATTTCAAGTTCTTTTCTTAATCTCTCCCCACCTATCCTCATACACATTTTATGGTAACTTCAGTATCATACATATACTGGAATGTTTTGATACTAATGGGATACTATATCATCCAACCCCCTTATCCTATTCTTTTTATTTTAGATAGGAAAATCTTGTTCGTGAGGTGTTAATTTATCACCTTCTCCAATGGCCTGAAGGCCTTCATTTTTATTGATTTTTGATAATCCACCTTCCAAGGGGTGAGGTGGAACCCTTAAAAGTCCCATAGGCATAATTATTACATGGACTGTAGACCTTGGAGGAATTTGAATGCCCGCAGGCTTCAAACATTACATACAACCCATACTAACTACTTGGAACTGCTCCTCCCAAGCATCTTCATCATGAAATCAACTCTCCACCTTCGCATGGCTGTTCGGATAGGATTTACCATGAATGCACATGCTTGTCCTAATGGAAGGTTCCATACGCTCTCATTCTTGAAATCTTTTTATCTTCTACTATGGTGAAAGCTTCTTGCTCATCCTCCATCAGATGTTTGTTCCTTGTAGGTTTTTTGGTTTGCATCTGCACTTAAGGTGTCCCAAAGGCCTTGAGGTGGCCCGAAGACCTTACTGAATCAAAGGCCTGGGTGGCCCGAAGGCCTTAAAAGACTCTAGGACCAAATTGGTGGCCCGAAGTCCCAAACTGGGGAATATTCCCGGATGCTACAGTGCCAAATAGTGCATGTTGCAGTTCCGCCATAGTACTTGCTACAGTACTGCACAGTTCCTGCTATAGTACTGCTATAGTACCCCCATAAATTAGCCTCTACTTGGATTTGATCCCTGGTCTCCTGGATTCACTTAAGGAGTCCTCACCAACTGGGCTGAGGCTCATGTGCTGTTAATTTATCACCTTCAAGAACGACATGTTTTCATTTTTCGTTACTGCCTTCAGATCTTGTCATGAAACTATTGTTATGGTTGAACCAGGTTATTTTATATGTATTATATCCTATTTAATTTTCTAGAACTAACTTATGTACATATTACTAAATTATTAAACAAAATAAATTTGTTGTGGTTGAAAAACCGCTCAAATTAACCCAAACGACCATCATTAAATTCCTATCTAATGATTTATTCTTAGGGTATATAAAAAATTATTTATAAAATCATTTAATGTTATATAACCTAATTAATAACTTGTAATATTAGTTTTGGGTGTTTATCCATGTTCTACATGAACTTCCATTCACACCATTCATCCACACAATCCATTTTTTTTATTTTTCTAAGAAGCCACTTTTTGGGTAAGTGGGAAACATAAAAAAAACTTCCACATATCACCCACACCTGATCAACATACACCCGCACATGATCAACATACAGTATAAAAAATTCAAAATTCAAAAAAAACTCTAGGAAAACCCTATAGCCACTATCTCCTTTCAAAATCCCTAAAATTCGAATATCAAAATTCTATATATCATCATCCATCTTGATTCTTACATCACCTCGATTCCTACATCACCTCGAGTCTCACACCATGCCTCGAGACACACACCTAACTCGATGACTGAACTATCTACATCAAACCATATCGTCGAAGATCTCCATTGGCATCCACCATCACTGGATAAAGCTTCACCATCTCCACAATACTCGAGTCATGAAACATCATGCCAACATCCACTAATTTAGCTGATTCCCAACACTAGACATAATCTACCAGGGGATACATTGTCAAATTAACACTATCATTATCATCCTCATCCAAAAACCACACCATAGTAATGCCATGACTAAGATATAACAAAACCTTACCATATGAAGAAATCAAAATCATCACCGAACAGACCTCATACAATTCCACCGCCATAGAAGGAACACAAAAAACAACATCAAAACAAAGAGAAAAAAGTTTCCCAATTAAGTCAACACCATCAATACCACAAAACACATAAACACATGACTATCATAAATAAAAAAGAAATATCAATTCTGAATGAAATCGCTAAAAAAGGACTAAATAAAAGATCATCTTCAACAGAGAAAAACAACCAAAAAAAACACTGAGGACCATCTGAAAAAGATGGAAACCCAAGCCGAGAACATGACCAGGAGAGACAAGCCCCTACCATCAATTCACAACAACCAACACCATCCCAAAACCACTGAAAAAATATTCATACTGAACTGAAAATTTGTCAAGCATAAAGGGATGGGTAGCAAGAGCAGAGGAGAGAAAATCAGGCCAGGAGGAAGCCGCCTAACCTCACACCAACACAATGCCAAAATACCCGAGCACCTTTATGAAAAACCAGATGTTGTTTAACATGAATGTTCAAATGATAAGAGTAGAGGGTGAGTGAATGATATCCATGAAACATCATCAAACAATCGACCAAAATGAAACCAACAAAAAATAGACTCCAAAAGAAAAATAAGGTCGCCAAGAGAGCCAACAATAGAGAGGAGAAGTGTGAGTGCCAAGGAGGAAAAGAGACCAAAAACCTAAGTCATAAATAAAAGGTTCTAGAATTTATAATTAATGAATATAATGTCCTTTTATAGTACATTAAAGTAAAGAAATAATTTAGATACAAGGTAAGGGAAAATTCTTGAACCTAACTCTCTTTTTTTATGTTTTCCCTTTTCAACCCATTTTTAGTATGGATATGCCTTAAAAAATCATTTATTCATCATTATATTATATTTTATAGGATATAAATGTTCTCTAATAGATTTTATGAATAGCCCAATGTTTTCCAAAATAAATCTTTTTTCAAATAAACACACCCTTTTTTACTTCTTGAAGATTGTTACACTCTTCACTCAAGGTTAATGGTTCTATATCAAGATTGATATTACATATTTATTTTGGGAACCAAATGTTTATGAATGTATGATGTGAAAAAAATTTCTTTCCATGGGTTATTTTATGTTAAATTTAGACATATTTTCAATGTGGCATGCATGATAATGTAAATGTTATGATGAGACGGGTGCACCAGGAATTATATAGTGCAATATGAATGTTTGAATGTGATGGGTGTGACAGGAATTATAAATCATTCTAATGCATTGGGTAAAGTGATGAATCTCATGAGTTAAAGTTAAATAATGCATGAACATGATTCTATCTTTGTTCAGAACTATTTGTGGTAGTTGACCACTAAGACATTATGTTTCATTTTTTTTGCATTGTTGCATTTAAAGACTTTTATTAATTCTTCCTCTCATGTTCATGATCCTTTGACTATGTTAGGATTATGCTCACCCATTGTTATATTATCCTCTTAATGGGATTTTATATCACCCCTTTTTGATGTATATCCTTAGGTGATTATGTGTACTAAGGAGTTTTCAAGGGATAATAAGAAGTTGGAGAAGAATTAATTAAATAGATGTTTATGTTTGATATTGTAATTGTTATTTATGGTCCTAGTTTTCCCAAGACACTAAACCTTCAGATCCTTGTTGTGTAATACTATTATGTTGTTTATAATCTAAATGATTTAATAGTAATGTAAGAAAAGGCTGGGTTACTATATTTTCCAAATTATATTTGAATTTATGATAGTGAAGGTGGGTTGAGTATATGAATTCATTTGATTTTGAGATAGTATATACGCATGGGAAGGGAAATAGTGTTGCTGAAGATTTATAAAAGAAAAATTTGACTCAGGTAGTTCAGAAGCCTAGTGTTGAGTGGAAGATGATGGCCTTGATAGATGAGATGCATGTTGTGGTTTATGAGAGTAAGGATAATATGAATCTCATGTTAATTTTAGTGGATTCTACACTCTTTTGGTGGATCAGAGATAGACAGTATGAGGATTTGTAATGGTTGGACTTATGGGAAATCCTTGAAGGTGGGGATTCACCTTCATATTGGATCATAGATGAGGATGAAATCATCTATGTTAGTAATCGATTTGTTGTTCCTATAAGTATACAAGAAAAGATAATGTGTTAATTTCTTGACTCGAAGTGGGTGGTGCTTCCAGTTGTGACAAAAAATGTACCATGACCTATTTAGATAGTTTTGGTGGCTGATCATGAAAAAGGAGATAGCAAGGTTCATGACATGATGAAACAACTATCAACAGGTGAAGGCTAAACATAAATGACTTGGTGGTTTTTTCCAGCCATTTCCCATTCCAAAATGGAATTAGGACAATGTTACTATGGAATTTATGGTGGGTCTCCCAAGGATTCCTGGGAAGAATGATGTTATTTGGGTTATTGTAGACTAGTTGATTAAGGTATCACATTCCTTAATGGTATGGGATACATTCTCAACGGATAAGTTGGGAGATAGGTACGTTCAAGAGATAGTCCATCTCTATTGGGTTCTATAGACTATAGTTTCAGACTATGACCCTCATTTTACTTTGTGATTTTGGAAGGGCTTCTATAAGGATCTTGGTACAAAGGTTTTTCTGAGTTTTAATTTCCACCCACATTCAGATGGGAAGACAGAATGTACTATACTGGTGCTTGAGGATATCCTATAAGCATGTGTCTTATACTTTAATGGGTCTTGGGAGAAGAACTAGCTTTGGAAAGGTTTTTCTATAACAACAATTATCAGGAAAATATTCATATGGTACCATATGAGGTCATTTATGGTAGGTCATGTAGATCACCTCTATGCTGGAGAGAGGCTGGTGAGTTAATTTTTTTGGGACTGAGTCTTATGAAAGAGACATTATAACATGTTTAGTTGATTCAGAAGTGTATGCCAACAAATTAGAGGAGACATAAGTTGTATACCGATAGACATCAATGAACTTTAGAGTTTATAAAGGGTGATCGTGTATTCCTTTGGGTGTCACCTATATTGGGTCACCACACAATACAAAGACATGGAATGCTGGTGCCCGGATTTTTTGGACCATTTGAGGTTATAGAGAGAATCGCCCCAGTGGCATACCAATTGGATCTTCCACAGAGGTATAGTGCTATGCATGATGTTTTCCATGTGTCATAACTTCAGCAGTATCACCATGACCCTTATCATGTAATCCATGTGGATTATGTTGAGCTTGAGATAGATTCATCCTTTGAGGGGCATTCGATATGTGTGTTTGATTACAGTGAGAAAGTGTTGTGGGGAAAGACCATGTTGAGAGGTCCCGTATTGAGGAAATATGGGCATGTATAGTAGAAAACATGGTAGAGAGAAGTAGATATGAGAGTTTAGTGGCCTAATATTTTTAATTTTGAATCTTAGAGATGCTTGGTAGTATAGCTTGGGGATGAGTAGTTATAAGGTGGGGAGATAATAAGATCCTGAACTTTTCAAGAGATATCTCAGGCTTGTTTATAGGTACATTTTTCTTAGTTTTGAGTACTATTGTTTGGATTTTACCTTGGTGTGAATTTGAGTGAAAATTGGGGATTTTGGAAGGAAGAAGGGCAGTGCATGGTTGGAACACATTTTTTTCCAAATAGTTCCCCACATTCCAGAAAACCATGCGAACAAAAAAAGAGAGGATTAACATGGCTAGTGCATGGTTTTTCAAACTGTGTACCCTCTTAGGAGAAACCATGTACCCCATAGAAGAGGTGCATGGTTTGGAAAACTATGCACCCCTGCCCAGAAAATCATGTGTGAGTTTTTTCACAATGAAAATTAGTTTTAAAATTATATAACACCCCATTTTAACCCTTAATCAGCCCTAGTGTAACTCTAAGTATTCTTTCATGATTTTGGAGTCTCCTAGACATATTCCAATCCTTCCAAACCTCTATTATCTATGATTCGAAGCTTTGATCAAAGATCTGCACATCTCCTGGTATGTAAATCTCATCCCGATTGGTTTCCCTCCACTTATTTATATTTTATTCATTTTTAGAGATAATTTATCCTCTATATTGTTGGATCTAGATCTTGAATTGTGGGATCTTAATTTTTCAATATTAAATTAGGTTTTTAGATCTAGATCTCATTCTATATCATGGTTTCGCTCAAATTAGGGATTTCCATTGGAGAGTGTTTATCGTCAATCTTGAGGTATGTGGTTTATTATTCAAATCACAATGTTTTTATTACAATTATGTGTAAGTAATTTTAGAATTTCTATTGGATGTTTAGAAATTTATTTTCCTAAATTGAATTAATTAATTAAGTGAATTAATTAATTATGTAATTATGAAATTTGGAATATAGATTAATTAATTGTTGAATTAATTATGGGATATTGAGATTGTGAATTGATTAATTAATTGTTGAATTAATTATGGGATATTTATATTGTAAATTGAGTAATTAATTATTGAATTAATTATGGTATATTGGTATTGTGAATTAATTAATGAAATTGATGTGAACAATTAATTAGTTAATTAATTGAAAGGATTGATGTGGTTAATTAATTGATGAATTAATTTATGGAATTAAGTGAGTATAAATTTGTATAATTGGATTAATGAATTGTTTAATTAATTAGTAGATTTTGTGACCTTGAAATGTGATGAGAAGACTAATGTTGATTAACCTTTATTGAAGTGATATAATTATGATTATGATACATGTGATTATTGTGATATTCGTGTATGGTACATGACCTACTGAATCAAAATACCATAGTGATAAATTGATATTCATGTGTGGGACAAGGCCTATTGCATCCAAATCCTATAGTGATAAATTGTTATTTTTGTGTCAGACAGGGCCAACTACATCAAAATTCCATAGTGATAAATTTATAAATGAGTGTGGGACATAGTCTGATGTATCAAAATCCCACATGGTCTTAGGCATGGAAACCTAATCCTAAAATGTTGAAATTTGACTATGGTTCTAACTGGATATATAATAATTTGAAATGAAATGATAATTATTAAGGATTCTATTGTGACAGGTGATATACCTTGGGGATAGTTTATACTCTGACATGGGACAAATTAGGTATTTTGGTTCAGGTGTCCTTGAAAACCTGAGGGTTTTATGTGGTTAAATAAAGATTAATTCAATAAATGTAAATTTTTAAATTTATTTCTAGTACTTATTCTTTATACAAATACATACAATATTTTACTGGATGTTGTTTTAGACACCATTTGTGGTGGCCTACTGAGTTGTACTCACACCTTAGTCGGGTTCCGGATTAGTTACTGAATAGATTTCATGGTTTCCGGATAGGATAAGGGAAAAATCCATGTGTTAGATGACTGATATGGGATGGAGAATTGATAAGGGGAACAAACATGGTTTGGAACCCACTTGAGAGTTTTCAATGTCTTTATTTATTTTGGGTTTTTCATATTGAAACTTGACACGTACTTGGTGTGGAATATATGATATTTAGTTTTAGTATTGTATTTTACTCTTTGTTAATTATTTGATATTAGTATCATCCTGAATATGGTTATATTACAGGATATTGTGTATTTATTTCCTCTAGTTTATTACTTTAATAAAGAGGGTATCATCTCCCCATTCTTGATATTTGACCATCACTGCGTGTCCGCAGCCTCAGGAGTACGGGGAAGCAGGCTTGAGGTCATGTGACCGACTGGCTTAGGGAACCAGTGAGTGGCACCTAGGTTGGGACATTATACAAATTTAGTAGAAAAAATTCAACGTTTCATGTATATTCATACATGAAACCTAATTGAACAAGAAATAATTTAACCACCAATTTCTTTATATACTTTCTAGATAAAATTCAGATATAATCTTAGCTTAATTTCATGTGATTTTTAGCATGATTAACCCCTTGTATTTTGTATCCCCAATGAGTCCTAAACCTCTTTAAACAAGTTTGGATCTTTTAAATCTTAATGGGAGAGGGGTACCATCCATATTCCTCGATTTTAGGAGGTTGGAGAGTCACCGAGGACTACTAATTCCCCTTTACCTTTCACTTTGGATTCCACATTTAGGTCTAATTTTTAATGGGATAAAATTCATTTTCTAATCCTTTAAAATTGTTATATTTTATACAACCTAGGTCACGATCTTCTCCTATTTGGGTAGATTTTCGACCAAGGATTTATTCTACCAAAATATGTTGAGTTTTTCTTTATCCTACCAAAATTTCTGTTTTTCTTATCCCTGTAAGGATTATTTATTCTCTCAGTACATAACTTTCTTTGGGAAATCCCCTTCACATGAACATCTCCAATATTAGGAATATGTGAGTTCTTCATTTTTGAACTCAAAAAATTTATCTTGTTTCTCCAAGAGACTTATGATTCAATAGTAGATTTTTAATACCTTTGAATACTACTTTTATCATGATAGTACTCTTTATATAGATTTTGAAATCTATCTCTCAATGAGGCTGATTAATCATTGTATAAATTCTGATTTTTCCTTTAAATTCTTGCTGAAAATATCTCAACATTTTCACTTAATCCATGATTAGTATGGTAGTAATAATTATAATGATAAAAATAACTTTAATATTATAGTTTTATTATTTGTTTTTTGATATTTCTATCTTCAAATTATGAAATATATTCTAAATCCTCCAAATAAAAACTTGATATGTGACCATGCATCCCACAAAAATAGAAAATGTATCTATACCTTCTTGTTGAGATCTTAAAATTTTCATTACCTCTTATAAGGATCCTTTTAGACATATTTCCTATACCTTCAAGATTTTTCCATTTATTAGGAATATCCATAGCTTTATCTCTATTATGTATGAGATATGGTTCATCATATCAAATACCATATTTTCCCATATTGAATAGCCTTAGGCATATCACAATATTTTCATAATTTTCTTTAGATATGGAAAACTTCTCATTATTTACTTCATCATCTATTAAATAATTGTCAAATAATAAATTTAACGTATCCTTTAAGTCAGGATTACCCTTGGTACTATATTTTTGTACTTATTTTTTGAATTATTTTATTTCGTCTCCTAATTGTTGAATATTATTATCCTTCGATTAAAGCTGAAAATTAAGTTCTTTCTTAAGAATATTTCAAAAAATTATCTCATCTTCCAATTCTCGAGAGATCTTATCCAACATTTCAATTTACACATAAATTTTAAAATTTATTAGAGTAATTAAATCTTTAAGGAACACCTTCTCTTATCGTAGAATTTTCTTCTACTTAACTATTTCTAGCAGGTGTGTGACATGATAATTTTTCTTGGATTTCAAATTTTGAACTTATTTTGAGTTCAAAAAATTAACCATGAAATCATTTTTGAGTTATTCCACATTTGTAGAAATATTCTATAACTATTATTCTTGGGGGTTATTGTTTTCCCTTAGTTTATTAGAATCTTCAACAAGCCTTATGTTTAGGCCTTCTAATTTATCAACATCAAGTCTTAGCACTTGAATCTAGATGTTTTGAGATTTTTTTCATCCTTTAGATTCATATTTTCTTTTCTTGATTGTTGATCCATCTTCTATGATAGGTGGTAAACTTACACTTTTGACCTCATCATGACTTCCTCATCATTAGTAGTTCCAACTTCAATTGTCCTATAAACCTCCAAATTTATACCTAAATCATTATTAAATGAGTTAATGGATTAATAATTTGAATATTCCATACCTCTTTTCTTCAAGATATTGGAATCATTTAAATTAATCTCACCATTTCTAAAAATAGTTCCACACTAAGGGATTCAATGGCACGCCAGAATATAAGGGAAAATTGAAACTTAAAATTCAATAATCAGATGAGAAAATCCATTGAAAAAAATCTATTTATAGAAACCTACCCTATAATACCAATTTTTAGGGTTAAGAGAGGTTTAGATACCCTGAGGTAGGGAGGGGGGTGGATTGGTGTATTGATACTTTTTAATTTTCTTCCTACCCTAGTTGATCTTGACCTATTAATTATAAGGGTCTATCATTTTTCTATTTATTGTTTGAAATGATCCAGTTACCTAATCAATATTTAAGTATAAATTTTCCTTTTGATTTTATTTATCAGTTTTATTTGATGATGATGCATAATAAGTAATGAAAATGAAACAAAAGGACACATCCGTTTTTTAATTGGTTAACCACAATGTGATAGTCCATGGATCATGCTCCCAACATTGTATTGGTGCCCAAAAATCAGTATGCTCACTGCTTATTGTTTTAGGCTATGTCACTATTTCTTAGGATTACTTCTTTATAATGGTTCAATGTAGATTCACTATATCAATTGGATAACTTCCCTCACATATCCCTATTATTCTCACAACTATATAATGGAAAAAATTGGAATGTAGGCTAAATAAAAATATCCCATATTGTTTAAGAGTTACACTAATTATTTATTGGTAACCTTTGAATAGTTAGGCCACTATTTCAATAATATAAAATAAAAACCCCCTTCAATAATATATTCATCATTATTCTATGATATTTAATGTAACCTCTCCTATATTTGGCTAGTTATTTAATGAAAACTAGAATACATCCTTTTTTATAATTATTTAACCTTACCTTTCCAATTTAGAAATTTAAATACATTGAAATTGTTGTAGTGCAAACATATTTTTATTCTTTGACTATTCTTTCAATTTTTGAATATAGATATATCATATATATTTCATGTTCAAACTACCTTTATCCATATTCTTCTTCTACAACTGTGGCTTATTTTTTGTAGATCTTGTCTCTAGTTTCCTATGTGACTTTCTGGTCCTCTTATACTTCAATTTCTATTTTTCTCATGTGACTTTCTAATTTAAGATTCTTAAATAACTCTTAAATTTTCTCTGTGTCTCAGGTAATAACTGAATGAATATTTTTATATATGAGATATATAACGACCTAAAAAATTCTCCATACACAAGAAAGAATTTATATATCCATAAATTTGGAAAACTGAATATGAACAACATAAAGATCATGGTCTTCAACTTATAACTCTTCATGGAATATGATCATAAATCCTCCGTCATATGTGGTTAACTATCAATTTATGAAACACCGCAGACATTCATTCATTTTTTGATTATCAAGGACTCCTGAAATCTTATTTTTCAATCATCCATGGCCACTTTGATGCAACCATTCATTTCACGGTGAAAGATACTATTTGAAAAAGATTCATCCATGTTCTATTACAATGATCAATACCCTTACATTGTGGATACCATAAAACTTAAAGTTCCAATAGATTTTCTGTAATGCCCAGACCCCAGTTGCCTAGAGATGGTGCACTATTTTAATAAATTTTCATGATTATAAGGAATCAAATCTAGAAGGACCGAGTTGTTTATTAGTTTTGAAAAAACCAGATACATACATAGGTTCAACATTACAACTTGAAATGAAAAACAATATATTAGTTTTTTTGGGAACATCCACAACTCTATGATTATTCTAACAGGTCATTCATAATAAAATTCTTCATGTCCTGATAAAATGAAACATAAGAATGGGGTGAGCTCAGATTCTCAATAAGGGTAAGAAATACAATGGAAGATATCATAAACACAACTATTAGTCATGATGAATAACTAAAAACACATGTCTTTAAAAATAAACTTGAACATAATATGCTGGGAATATGAGCTTAGTAAATATGCCATAATCAAGAAATATCATAGGTATTCTAATAGTTTAATGACCACATAAACATTCAATTACTAGTTTCATAAAGAGGGAATTCATAATGTGGGACATCTTAACCATATCATTAAGGCCTCGTGCCAAGACCATAAATAATCATTTTGTCAAGGCCTCATGCCAAGACCGTAGTTTGTCTCATGAGACCTACTGATGCACCGAGGGGCTATAGAGGGACCCACATGACACTTAATAAGTCCAATTCATTTCTCTTATGAATTTGGTTACACGTAAATAACATATATAATCATATTGAAACAAACATATGAAATGTAAATAAGTTTCCTCGTATATTAAACATAAACACTAACCATTCGAAGTAAATTGGGAAATGGTATCAACATAGAACATCCACATTCAAATTAATTCGAAACCCTTAAAAAAAATATTGTAGATGATATCATAAGATGTAAAACTCTTTTAAATACAAGATTTATCAAAGAATTTTTCCCTAAATAAAGATACTTTCAAATGAGACCACTGATAAATTCTTGAGGAAATAATCTTTAAACATTCCAAAGTGTCCCATACCACCTTGAGACATTCAAATAATAACCCCTTAGAATATCATGAGAATAAGGAGACTCTTGATATGATATACCAAGGTAAATTACATACACCACATTCAAGGAATAAGTGATGAACAAGGAAAATATCTCATAAAAGTTAAAGTTAGGTGAGAAAAATCAATTTTTACTTTAAAAAGAAGAGTTATTTTGGAAAATAATTTGTATTTTTCATAAATCTGGGTTTAAACATGTATATCCATGAAAAGAAAAGGTAATTACATTAGGATTATATTTTATGCATAAATTATGTCCCACTAAAGTGAAATCATTTAAAAAGTGTTTTTAACAATGCTTTATAATTAAACCATTTTAGCATGGTTTAAGGAATTCATTAAAGAGATTTTAAAGTGAAAAGGCATGTTTTCTTTCATAAAACCATAAATGAACCAAAATAGAATTTCATGTTAAAATGTTTGTTTTTAGAAAGATAAATCTGGCTTAAAATAGATCATAGAGTGAACTTTAAAATAGGCAAGAATTCGAGAAGTTCCTTGAATCGGACTTGCATTTCGGAAGGATTTTTGAAATATTCTTATAAAACTTTTAACTCACCATAAAATAAAGAAGGATTATGATTGGTAAAAATATATAGAAAATTTAAACATAATTTCTATGAATAAATAAGAATTTAATTGAGGTGAGTAGAGAATAAGAACAACCCGAATGAAAATGGAAGTTCGGGTAGAAAATACTTACAACTTTGTAATAAATTGAATCATATTCCCAAAAATTAATAATAATAAAATGATAAATTTAATATAATTAAAATAAATAGATTCATGATATAAAACATCAATGTGTAGTATTCATACACCTTTAACAAGTAATAGTAGTGAATACAGAATACCTCACAAAAATAGAAGTGAGATGAAGAAAACCTTACCTTAAGTTCGATAGTGTTCTTCCCTTGATATTAATGACCTGAATAATAAAATTTTAGGTTCATTAATTATTAATTATATAACCTCATCTACATGTAATTTATTTATTATAACATTATTAAGTTCATTCATGTCCTTTTTGGTGGGCTAAGAGGTTCAATTTCATTGTTCGGATCCATTTGTTTCATGATCGGTATAATTATATACATGAAAAGAGAGTCATGTAAACTGAGGTTTTTTGACCATAATTGAAGTAATACGTTATTAATGAACATCTATAAGGTTACATGGTTTCAAATTTCTTTTGGTTACTTGGAGTTAAGATGAATCATTATAACCATTTGTGCTAAATAGTGGTTTTTGAACACAATGAACGCATTTTGATTTATAAATCAAAACCATGTGTACAAAAAGCTTACAGAACCATAGAGGAGAAATAATACATATATTATAGCCTGGTTCAACCATTATAATGGTTTCAGGACCATAATTGAATATTTTAATAGAAATTGAAAACATGTCATCCTTGAATGTGATAAATTAACACATCTCAAATGGTGTTTTTATTTTTAATATAAAATAAGGGTAAAGGATAGATGAGAATAAATTATTCACTAATTATAAAAATATTCTAGTATATTTATGGTACTAGATTCATCACAATATTTGGATGAGGAGAGGTGAGAATAGAAAAGAAAATAAAGGAACTTGAAATGAAAGTAAAATAATTGAAAAGAGGAATTTACCTCTTGAATTAATCTTCCTTGAGAGCCTCTTTAAGGGAGAGTTTTTGGCCTTTTTATGAGACCAGGGGATTCTGGAAGTGGGGAATGATCTTGGGAGTGTATTTTAGTATAATTTAAACAAGGAAAAATGGTTGATAGCAGTGAAGAGAAGAGGGTGTGAGGGGGGGGGGGGGTTATAGTGGAAGAGAGGATGGTTTTCCGATTATTTTACTCATTATTTTATTATTTTTCCAACTAGAACAAATAGAATTGATTATTGTGATCAAGAATAGTAATATTTGAATGTGAGTTCGATCCAATGGTCATTTACATCATCCATGACTCAATCATGATTCATAAATTCACTTATTTAGCATATTTTGTAAATTATCAAATTTCACTATTCACCAAAAATTCAAGTATTTCAAAAAAATCCAAAAAATTAACCCTAACCATTTTTCAACATATATAATTGAAATAAGAACTCCATTTTTTTTAAAATAATAATCTAAATATTATTAATTTAATTTTTTAATAAAATCTTAATGTATTTGAAAAACAACAATTTTAAAACTATAATTCGTTTTATATCACATTAAAAAAATAATCAAGATCATAACCTTAAGACAATAAAAATAATAATATGATTTAATATTCATAAGGGTCATATTAATTTTCATATTACTATTCATAAGGATATGTTACTATTCAAAAAAATTAAGTTGGTTCTATCAGAATCCAAAAATTACCCTAAACGCAACCGTGTATGTCAGATTTTCATAATTCAAATCACATAAGTGGAAAAATTATGTTTATTATCTCGATTATAACAAAGTTTTGTTTTTTAGAGACTTAGTGTTTTATAAATTTAATATTAAATTTATTTTTATATCCTTGGAGTGTTACATTATCCCGTCCTTAAAAAATTTCATCCTCTAAATTTTGAAATTAAATTTCAAAAGTTAATGGTTGAAACTTGAAAATTCATTTGTGGGAAACCCAAATATGGTTAAAATATCCTCTTAATAAGAGGGAAAGGGAAATAAATTGGTTACTAAAAAACTATGCATTATAATTGGATAACATGTTCATGTAAGAATAATCAATCCATCATGTTATAATGGAAAGTGATCAATAAAATGCTTAGTTGAAAGATCATTACCCCAAAATGATAAACTATATTTATGAAAAAAATGATAATAGGAAAAAATTATTTTTTAAGAATATTCTCCTAGAGTTTAGGAATTATTTCACTCTATAGGAGTATAAATACATATTTCTATTTCATAAACACAATCTTATCCTTTTTTTGTGCCTTGAACTATATATGCTTCATCTCTTAGCACAGGTTGCATCATGTAGTGACATTAATATCTAAAACATCATACAATGATCAACTTAAACCATTTCAAAAATGGTTTAACTTTCCAAAATATCATGATCCAATACTTTAGAATCATTCTCATAACCATCCTTTCTAGATCCATGTATATGGGTCCTTAGAAATCCTAATTTTTGTAGAACTCCATGATCTAACCTGCTCAATGCATCTTCTACTTTATTTTCCTTTAATCAACATGAAGCAGCCTAAAATTTTCATATTCCAAACCTGTGAATATCTTCATCATGTTTCCTCTTGAAATATGGTAATAAGTCAAATTATCATAAAACCTTATTGGAAACATGTATTCATCCTTACAAATTCTATTGGATATATTCCTTATATCCAAAAATGTTGTAAACTCCATCAACGATAGCATAGACCACTTGTCGACAAATCAATTTTGAGGTAGTCCGTACTTATCAAAATGAATCATTTCTTTATCATTATCTTCATCGTTAGAAATATATTAATGTTTTTCCATCCTTTAATCACGCGTTTACCAAAAGTTTAACTTTCCGGTGAATATCTTTTCATGGTACCATTCAATTTATGGTTTCAAATCCTTAAGGAAAAAGTATTGTAGTACAATACTCATATATTACATAATTATTATAACCATTATATTTCTGAAAAAATATTCAAATGACATAATTCTTTACTAGGCATATTAATAATTCTAATTCATCCGCGGAGGCATCATAACATGATCATTATCCAGAATCATCATTCAGGGTATATTCCTTTGATGCTAGGGAAATTGATTCACATAGTGTCCCATATCCTTACAGTTGAAGCATTGTACATTGGAAACCTTTTTCTTACCCTTGAAATCATGAAATTGGTGTCCTTTTTCTCCACAATTATAAAAAACACCCATTCCCTTCACACATTAACCATGTTGATTCTTTCTATAATTATCACATGTGGGAAAACCCTTATTTCCCTTCTTCCCTTTATCCATATTTTTCACTATGATCCTCCTCTTCTTCCGCTTCCCTTCAAATCCATAGGACTCAGAGAAGTCTTTACATACCTTTTTAACACATGATATTATTTCCTCAAATGATGAGGATACTTGGGATACTATCTTCGTTTGAAATGATGGATTAAGACCATGAGAGATATGATTATTCTTATTATTTTCATCATGTGAATTAGTGAAGTTCTATTTTCTTATGCTAGGCTCCATTTCTAATCAATTACATATACTATATTATCTTATAAAATTATTAACTTTATATAACTCTAAAAAATTATAGTACATATCATAAATTTATACATTGTAAATCCTTAAACCATATTATTTGATTACTTTGGAAGAATAAATCCTTCATAATGGATTATAAAGAAAATGTGAATTATCCTAAGTATATCCCCCGAGAGTGTCAAACCAGGTGTGTAGTAAGACTCGTTGTTGTGTACCAGGTGATCCTGGGTCAAGAACGAAATACTTTGTCAGATTTGTTACTCCTAGGTACATTTGTGCCAGAACCGCATCCACTTATAGTATCCAGGTAGTGATTTATTTTCTAGGAAGATCCAAATAATCTATTCCTTAAAAAAAATTATAGGATGTTCTTGTATGTGTATTGTCATGTCTATCTTATGGTTTTTCCCTAATCTATATTTTCAAAATATAGTTTTTATGTTTTCTAATAAATTTTCTCTGATACCAACTGTAACGCCCTGACCCCAGTTTCCCAGATTTGGTGAATTATTTTAATAAATTGGAATGATTATAATGAATCAAATCACAAAGGATTGAGAAGTTTAGTATTTCTGAAAAAACCAGATACATACAAAGGTTCAACATTATAACTTGAAATGGAAAACAACATATAAGTTTTATTGAGAACATCCACAACTCTAAGTTTATCCCTACAGGTCATTCGTAATAAAATTCTTCATGTACTGAGAAAATGAAACATAAGAAATGGGTGATCTCAGATGCACATTTAGGGTAAGAAATAAAACAGAAGATATCATAAACATAAACATTAGGCATGAGGAATAACTAAAAACACATTCCTTTAAAAATAAACTTAAACATAATATAGAAGGAATATGAGCTGAGTAAATATGCCATAATAAATCACTATCATGTGTATTTTACTATTATAATAACACATGAACTTTTAATTAATAGTTTCATAAATAGGGAGTGTATAATGCATGAAATCATAACCATACCGTCAAGGCCTCGTGCTAAGACCATAAATAACCATTTTGTCAAGGCCTCATGCCAAGAATGTAGTTTGTATCATGAGAACTACCGATGAACCGAAAGGCTATAGCAGTTCCCACCTGAATCTTACTAATTCTAATGCATTCCACTTATGAACAAGGATAAATATAAATAACATATACATTCATATTGAAACTAAAATATGAAATGTAAATAACTTTCCCCGTACATTAAACATAACCACTAACCATTCTAAGTAAATAGGTGAATGGTATCAAGATAGAATATCCACATTAAAACTAATTATAAACCCTTAAAAAACATATTTTATATGATATCATAAGATATAATCCTCTATGAAAAAACAAGATTCATCAAAGGATGTTTACATAAATAAAGATACTTTTAAATGAGATCGTTGATAAATTCTTGAGAAAATAATCCTTAAACATTTCAAAGTGTCACACACCCCCATGAGACATTCAAATAATAATCCCTTAAAATATAATGAGAATAAGGATACTCTTTATATGATATACCAAGGGGCAGAACATACACCACATGCAAGGAATAAGTGGTGAACAAGGCATATATCTCATAAAAGTTAATGTGAGGTGAGAAAAATCTATTTTTATGTTGGAAAGAAGAGTTCTTTTCGAAAATCATTTGTATTTGTCATAAATTTAGTTTTAAACATGGATATACCATAAAAGAAAAGGTATGTATATTTAGATTAAATTTTAGTCATAAATGATATCCCACTGAAGTGAAATCATGTAAAAAGTGTTTTTAAAGAAGCATTAGAATTAAAAAAATTTAGCGCGGTTTAAGGAATTAAATAAAGCGATTTTAAAGCGAAAAGGAATGTTTGCTTTCATAAAACCATAAATGAACCAAAAAATATTTTCATGTTAAAATTTGTAATTATATAAAGATAAATATGGCATAAAATGGATTATAGAGTGAACTTAAAAAAACGTATGAAATCGATAAGTTCCTTGAATCGGGCTTGCATTTTGGAAGAATTTTTGAATGATTATTTTAAAAAATTTAATTCCAAATAAAATAAAGAAGGATTATGATTGGTAAAAATATATAGAACATTCACACATAATTTCAGAGAATAAATAAAAATTTCTTTGAGGTCAGTAGGGAATAAGAGCAACCCGAATGAAAATGGAGGTTCAGGTAGAAAATACTTACAACTTTGTAATCAATTTAATCATATGCCCTAAAATTAATAATCATCAAATGATAAATTGAATATAATGAAAATAAATATATTCATGATATGAAACATGAATGGGAAGTATGCATACACCATGCACAAGTAATAGTAGTGAATATGGAATATCTCACAAAAATGGAAGTGAGATGAAGAAACCATTACCTTAAGTCTGATGGTGTTCTTCTATTGATATTAATGACCTGAATAATTAAATTTTAGGTTCATTAGTTAATAATTATAGAACATCATATAAATTAAATTGATTTATTATAGCCTTATTATGTTCATTAATATTTTTTTGATGGGTTAATAGGTTAAATTTCATTGTTCAAGTCCGGTTGTTTCATGATCGGTATACTTATATACATGAATAGAGAATCATGTAAAATGAGAATGTTTGTATAGAATTGAAATTATATTTTATTAGTAAACATATGGAAGGTTACATGGTTATAAATTTCATTTGGTTACTTAGAGTGAAGATGAATCATTATATAAATTATTTAATGATAATGGTTTGGGTTAAATGATGGTTTTTGAACACAACGAACTCATTTTTCTTTATAAATCAAAACCCTGTGTAAAAAAAGATTAAAGAACCATAGAGGATACAAAATACATATATTATCTTATGGTTAAACTATCACAATGGTTTCATGACCAGAATTGAATATGGTGATAGAAATTGAAAACCTATCGTTCTTGAATGTGATAAATTAACCCATATCGTATAGTGTTTTCATTTTTAATATAAAAGAAGGGAAAAGAAGAGATAAGATTGAATTATTCCCTAATAATAACAACATTAAAATATATGTATGGTACTAGATTCTTCACAACATTTGGATGAGGAGAGGTGAGGATAGAAAAGAAAACAAAGGAACTTGAAATGAAAGTAAAAGAATTGAAAAGAGGAATTTACCTCTTGAATTAATCTTCCTTGAGATCCTATTTAGAAGAGAGGGTTTGGTATTTTTATGAGAAAAATGGATATTGGACATGGGGGTGGGGGGTCTTGGGAGGATATTGAAGTTGAATTTATACAAGGCATGAGTCTTGAGAGGAGTGAAGAGAAGAGGGAGTGATGGGGGTTTTATAGTGGAGGAGAGGAGGGTTTCCCCCTTATTTTACTCACTATTTCATTATTTTTTCAAAGACTAACTATAGTGTTGATTATTGTGACCAAGAATAGTAATATGTGAATGTAATTTTATACCAATGGTCATTTAAATCATCCATGACTCAAGCATGTTACAAAAATTCACTTATTTACCATATTTTGTAAATTATAAAATTTCACTATTCACAAAAATACAATTATTGCAGAAAAATCCCAAAAATTCACCTGAACCATTTTTCAATGTGTAGAATTCAAATATGAACTAAATTTTTTGAAAATAATTTTTGAAATATTATTAATTTAATTTTTGAATAAAATCATAATTTATTCAGAAAATAATAATTTTAAAACTATAATTTGTTTTATATCACACTGAAAAATTAATCAAGACCATAACCTTAAGAAAATAATATAATAATATGATTTACAATTCATAAGGTTCATATTACTAGTCATATTACTATTCATATGGATATTTTACTATTCACCAAAAATTAAGTTTGTTATATCAAACTCCAAAAATGACCCAGAACACAACCGTGTATGTCAGATTTTCAAAATTCAAATCACAGAAGTGAAAAAATTATGTTTATTGGTTCAGTTATAAAAAAGTTTTGTTTTGTAAAGACTCAATGTTTTATGCATTCAATATTAAATTTATTTTTAAATCCTTGGGGTGTTACATTTTTATTATGATGTAGTCTGTACTCAATGATAAAGTGACGTTCAAGTCTCTAGAAACAGAAAAATGAAATAGTTCTACTACATAGATATTTGTCTATGGTGTGGCCATTTATACTACACTAAAGACTTTAATTCATCCGCTTTTACTATGGTGAAGTATCACTCAATATAGTGACTCCCTATATAAGATTATATTTCCCTAAAATATTTAATTCTATTAAATAAAAACATTCCATGAAACTGGGCATAGCTGCGATGTGGACATATCAACTTATTTGGGACTATGGAGAGGCATTCTTTCTTATGAAGGGAGATATGGATGGTGTTGATTTCATTCAAATGACAAGTAGTGAGATAGTGTTCGAAGATGATCTATGATCTAGATTGAACGGTTTAGTGATATTGAGCATACAAATCTTGTTATAAGAATTTGTTTTCAATGTTGGAAAACAATTACCACATCCCAGACTCACACATTAAACTCTTACTTATCATTACTACACTTAATAAGATTCTTCAGTTTTATGACTCACTAGTTGCAAGTAATAAGGTCTAATCTCAACCTCCTTCACACTGTTACCAAATTATACAGACCATTTTTCCCATGAACATGCCTATATCCCCGTGCATGATTTTATACGCATTCCTATGAGTGATCTACCTTAGATATTTTTGAATCCAAGGTGCCTATATGCCGACTAGGACTTGGATAATCATTCCCGTACAATGAATGGTTGAGTGATTCCTTAGTTCAGATATCCAAGGGTGGATTAATATTTTGTCCTTCCCTCATCTCATCCCTTAGCCAAAAAAACTGAGCTCCTCCAGCATATTATTCTTTTAGCATAATGTTACAAAAAAACTTAAGGTAGTACCACCATAAATATGTATTTTACTTATTAAATAAATTAAACCGAATTTCTATAATTTCAAAATTATGGATTGAATGAATCCATAAATATCCTCTAGTTAATTATCACTAATAAATTCAATCATATATCATCAACAAATCCAAGATCACATATTATCAAAATAAATCATGATCACATATTTTCAACAAATACACTCCAAAATATTAGTTGTTAAATATAATACCTATTTGAGATATTATATCACAATTTATCATTTAATCATGGTATTTTTAGTTTAATTACAATCCCTCTATTTCAAGGGGTTTTGGTTAAAATGTCTCAAGAATTCTTTGTCCCAAAATTTAATTCAACGAGACATGTTTATGTTATGCACCTTGTTCTATTATGAATAGTGTAGTCACTAACCATAGATGTGTTAAGTCAATAAGTTTCATTATGACATTTCCATTCCTTTACGTTTTGAAAATCAAAAACAAATTTTCTTAAGGAAAATTTTCTTTCTCTAAGAAATATTTTCTTAAAGAAAATTTACTTTCTCTAAAAATGTTATTTATATTACCTACGGTTTTATTTACCTTATCTAATGTTTTCTTAAACCAAATATTACCATATTTTTCTTAAAGACAAAAAATAGGATCCTTATATAACTTAAAACCTTATAGTTCCTTAAAATATGTTTTCCTTATAATTTTAAATCTGATTTATTCTCAAACCAGACTCCAATTTATTCTAAAATCATACTTTGATTTCTATTAAAACTAGATTCCAATTTCTTTTAAAATTAGACTCTGATTTCTTATAAAATCAGACTCGAATTTATTCTAAAATTAGACTCTAATTTCTTTTGAAATCCAACTCTGATTTCTTCTGAAATGAGATTCTAATTTATTTAGAAATCAGATTCATAATTCATTAGAATTCAGATTCTGATTCCCTTTTACTTAAAAATATGATTGTTTATATTTTTAGACTCTAATTATCACTTTATTAATAATCCAATTAAATTATATTCTCAAAGCTACCAAATTTCCTTAAAGTAACATCCCTTTTTATCAGATCCTAAAAGTGATAATGTTTCTTAAGCATGATAATGATTCCCATGATTTCTTATATGAAATTTTATCATACAATCTGTTTCTAATCAACCGTTGGCCGAGTGACACGTGTAAAGGTCCCTATGATATTTAAGAAAAAATATGACCATTGGAGGATGGAGATTATTTTTGAAACCTTTTCCTATAAATACCCCATCCATTTGAATATTTTGATACATGTTGAGAAGTGTTAGATGTGCTGATACTCTATGAGATCTTTGCTCAAACTTTCCTTGTGTGAATGCTGCAAACAAATTGTTTGAGGTTTGAAAATAATTTTCAACCTACTTAGTGTGATTCAAATTGTTGCTAATCAATCGAGGGCTTCTAAGGATAGGAAGACAGAGGTACCGATCACCTTAAAGACCAAGGGTTTGTAGGGATAACAAGACAAATTTTGATATTGTTATTGAGGGCTTACCCTGGTGTGGGTAAGACAAACTTTATTGAAAGTATAAATCAAGTGACCCTTATCTAAGATTGTTGGATACCCTTACCTTTGGGTTAAAATATTTCCAACTTGTTTACTTGTCTTTGTTACATGTTTTTAATTCCACTGTTTTTTGTTAAAGAGAGAAAGTATAATTTTCTTATACTTTCTTATACTTGTGTACGCTGATAAATAAGATTCTATATGATTTAAGGTAGAATATTTCTCTAAGTAAACGTGACTTAGGTTTCCTTATTAGATCCATATTATTGGATCATAATCAAGTAAGTTTATTATTTAAGAACTAAATAGGGTTTGTAAACCAATATTGTTTAAGTTTTTTAAACATTGATTTTATTAAGGATAAAAATGAAAAATTTTAAACCTAAAATTTCCCCCCCTCTTGTAATTATGCATCTACATCTACGTGAGATTCAGAAAGTTTAGAAGAATATATCTAAAGATGAGAAAGGTAAGAAAGGGGTTGTTGATTCACCAAATAAATCTAAAGTTAAAAAATCCATGAATGAAGTTGTTGTTGGAACATCTAATGGAAAATAAAAAGAAAAAGATAAACTTCCCTCACCAAAAAATGAATCTACTTCAAAAATATTCATATTCCTTAGGACATGATCTTTTTTTTCATTCCTTGAATAATCTTGTGAATACAATTACCTTATTTCCACGTATTGATTCCAGGTGAAAAATGCTTCAAAAAATAATCAATTAGAAGTCATATTCAACAAGAATTATAATGAAAAAGTTTATAAAACATGAAGCAGAATTTAAGACTTTTCAAATCAGTTATGATACTCATATGAGGTCTTACAAAGAGGTAACTAAGTAGTATAAGTCAGTAATTGATGATTTTAAAATTATGGAAGATTTCAATGATTTAGTAAAGGATTATTTTGATAAGATATATGAAACAATAAAGAACTTTTAAAAAAGTCTTTCAGAGTAAATGAATCAAGAGAAAACTGCCCGAATCCAAGAAGATAAATACCTGAATGAAAATCTGAATCCTGTTGCTTTAAATTTGAAAAGGGAAAGGGAACTTAGGGTAGGATAGATGAAAAGTTAAAAGAGAAAGTATAAGTGATAAAGTCTCAAGGAGAAATTCTTATGTCTTAGGAAGAATGAATCAAATATCTCGAAAAAAAAATTAGGATCAGGATCAGTTGATCAAGAAATTTTAAAACGATCATAATGAGCTGAAAAAACTGAAGGAAACCCTGAGAAATCTCATGAGGAAAGAAAATTAGAATGTATGATTTCAAAAATTGGATCTTTTGTTGTATTTTCTTTATAACAAAATTTTGCTATTTTAATAAATTTTTTTATCTTTCCATTGTTTTGTTTTTTATATTCTTAACCTTTTATGTACAATTTTTTTCTTTCCCTCCATTCTTTTTTGAAAATCACAAAGGGGGTAAAAAGAATGATCAAAAGAATATTATGAAAGATAATGTATAATTAAGGGGGAGATTACTTAAAGAATAAATTCTTAAGTAAAGAAGAATTATTTTCTCTAAGAAATACAAGAATACAATCCTTAGGGATTTCAAAACCTAAGGGGGAGTTAGTCGTATTCATCATGGACTATAAAAAAAATATAGATAAGTTTTTTTAAGTTAAAAAATGAAAATCTTAGCTACTTATATTCTTTATTGAAAACTTGTTTGTGATTTTCAAAAAGGGGGAGATTGTTAAGTCAATAAGCTTCTTTATAAATTTTCCATTTCTTTATGTTTTAAAAATCACAAACACATTTTCTTAAGGGAAATTATCTTTCACTAAGAAAAATTTTCTTAAGGAAAATTTACTTTCTCTAAAAATGGTTTTATCTTACCTATGATTTTTTTTATCAACTGTTTTATTAAAATATGTCTAACCATATTTTTATTAAATACAAAAATCAGATCCTTATCTAACTTAGAACCATAATGTTCCTTAGAATCCAATTTCCATATATTTGTGAATATGATTTCTTATAAAATCAGGCTTCGATTTATTCTAAAATAAGACTCAGATTTCTTTTGAAATTAGCCTCCAATTTCTTCTAAAATCATACTCCGATTTATTCTAAAATCCGACTCTGATTTCTTCAGAAATTAGATTCTGAATTCGTTAGAATTATGACACCAATTATATTTTTATTTCAGAATTAGATCATTCATATTTTTAAACTCCGATTATCACTTTATTTAATATCCGATTAAATTCTTTTCTTAGAGTTAACAAATTTCCTTAAATTAATGTCCCTTTTTATCATATCCTAAAAGTGATAATATCTCTTAAGTGTGACAATGTTTCCCATGATTTATTATATGAAACAATGTTATAAAATCTATTTCTAACTAACCATTGGCTGAGTGACACGTGTAAAAGTCCCTCCAAGATTTAAGGAAAAATATGATCGTTGGATGAGGGATCCGACCATTGGAACCTTTTCCTATAAATACCACAACCATTTGAAGATTTTGATATATGTTGATAAATGATGGATGTGCTGATACTCTGTGATAACTTTGATCAAACCTACCTTGTGCGAATGCTGTGAATAACTTGTTCAAGCTGTGAACATATTTTTCAACCTTCTTAGTGAAATTAAAATTGTTTCTGATCAATAAAGGTATTTCAAAGATAGGAATACATAGATTCCAATCACCTCAGAGATCGATAGCTTTCGAGGATTGCAAGAAATATTCTGATATTCTTATCGAGGGCTTACCCTGGTGTGGATAAGACAGAGTTTCTTGAAATTATAAATCTGGGGACTTTTATCCAAGGTTGTTGGGTATCCTTATCTTTGGGTTAAAAGATTTACTACTTGTTTACATGTCTTTATTACAAGTTTTTAATTTTGATGTTTTTTGTTAATGATAGAAATTATAACTTTATTATTCTTTCTTATACTTTTATATTTTGATAAATAAGATTCTATACGATTTAAGGTAGAATCTTCCTCTAATTAAACTTATCTTAAGTTTCCTTATCATATCCATATTATCAGATACCAATCAAGTTAGTTTCTTTGTTAATAACTAAAGAGGGTTTGTAAATCCATATTTTTTAACTTTGTTAAACATAGATTTTATAAAAGATAAAAACAAAAGTTTTTAAACATACAATTCATCCACCTTCTTGTAATTGAGCATCTACATATTAATTTCGATCCTACTGGATGTATCTTTATCATATACGTTTTATATTCATGGGAAATACTAATATAAATTAGTTATGTTTCATCAAAAGGATTTTGACTCAGTTGTTACCACTATTGTAAGGCTTTTTGGTAATTTTTTTTATTCAATGAGTTATGATCATTTTTATTATAACTATTTAATATACATTAGGTACATTATACACTTTTATTATATCATGTGGTATTTTATTTATTTACATTACTACCATATAAAACACCCTTTTTAAATATGAATTACTTGAAGGAGTATGTTTCCCATAAGGGATATTTATAACTCAATCACATTTCCTTGAGTTATATTGATTCATCATTAAATTATTTCTTTCAAGATTGGATTATTCAATGATTAAATATTTTATTATATGGTAATTTCTCTACCTTTATGGTGGAAAAATATTTTTTTTGTATAAATGAGTTTTTTACTCTTTTTATAATGTGGGTTTTGAACGAGGGTATTTTCAAAATAATAAAGATGTATTTTTTCTTTCCACTTTCATATAATTTTTCTTCATCTCCTATTTTATAAAATTTAAATTTCATGCCTTTTCAAGGCTCTGTTATTAGATATTAATTTTAAAGTAAAGGTTAAAAAAATTGCGTCAATTTTCTAAGAATTTTTATTTAGAAGTGACACATAAGTTTGTATTTTACCTCAATGTTAAAAATTATTTCTAAAATAACTTTTAGTTTTCAATTATAGTTTCTTTTTATATTAATAATATTTTACATTTTGGGATTTTGGTTTCATTATTTATCATATAGTATATATATATTATCATTTTGGGGACTCAACTCATGGTATCAAAAAATTCAATTCTTGATCCCTTTTTTTGTGATACCATTTGAAGTATTCTTTTTGAGAGAGTGTTTTTAATTTATGTCAACAACCTTATATGTTTCTTTTATTATATTGGGTTATGTTATTTTAAAAAAAACACCCTATTCCTCTATATGGATTATGGTTATGTTATTCTATAATTTTCTTAACCATATACCGCTATTACATTCATTTTTTTGAGGGATGTCTATATATAAATCTATTTCATTTATAGATTGGATAACTATTGAATATTTTAATATTTATTAATTTGATAAATATGTTTATTAATTAATTAGTAAAATTGGTTATGTATTGTTTAATTATCAGAATTCTTCCTTTAAATGATTCATTATCATGTTATCTCATTTATTAACATGAGGAAAAGTGTTGGTATTCCATACATTATTATTATAATATGGATGATTATGGAAAAGGTGATTATGAATTGATTATTAATTTTCACATATGATGAATGTATTGTACATAAAAAGTAATGGGTGGGGCCTGACATTATATAGGCCCTTAATGCATCGAATTGTCTTTTGGGATAAAACAACTTGAGTTTTAGTGAATACCTCTCCCCATATTAGTATAGAATCTTAGCACAAGGTCTTAATAACATGTTTTGATGTATAAAATTATGAATTCCCTTAGTATGTGATCAAAAATTATTATTATACATATTTTAATTTATTATCATGGATATAAAATTCTCTTAGTTTCAGTTAATTATGGAATTATGATGACTACTTAGTCTTACCGTAATATTTATGCCATGATTTCCTCAGTTGTATATTATCTCATATTGTGCATTTGAGGTCACCCATTTCTATATTTCCATTTTCAAATTCTATGAAGAAATTTATTACACATTATATTTATAAAAAGTTATCTTATAAGGATAACTTTTTAAATATTTTGAAGAATTATTTTCTTTGAATGGCCCGAAGGCCTTTATTTTTATTGATTTTTGATAACCCCCCTTTCAAGGGATGATGTAGAAACCTTACAAGGCCTATAGGATCATAGATTATAAGGCCCGAAGGATTAAAAGTTTACATGACCAAAAGGTATTAGGGAAATCAACCAGACTATATACATGGAACTTCCCCTCCCCAACGTCTATGTCATGATAGTAGCTCTCCACCTTTGCATGACCGTCTGGATAGGCTTCTTGTACAAGCCCATGCTGGTCCCGATGGTATATTCATACCCTCTCATTCTGACAAATCCTTTTGGCTCTACTCTAGTGAGTGCACTTGCTCTGAATCCTCTTCTAGGGATGCTCATTTTTTGTAGTGTGTCTGGGGAAACTGCATGTGGCCCAAAGGCCTTGAGGTGGCCTGAAAGCCCTACTGACCCGAAGGCCTGGGTGGCCCGAAATCCTTAAGGACTCCAAGACCCAACCGGTGGCCCAAGGTGAATAGTTCTAGCTGCTATAGTACCAAACATTACCTACTATAGTAACTACTACAATACCCACACAGTGTACAGTTCTGCTACAGTACCTGTGCAGTGTATAGTTCTTCTACAGTACCCGCACAGTGTACAATACTGCTACATTACTGCTATAGTGTCTGCTACAGTGTCTACTACAGTACTTGCTACAGTGCTGGAAATATGCCTCTACCTAGTTTTGAACCTGGGTCTTGTGGATGCACTTAAGAATACCTCACCAACTGGGATGAGGCTCATGTGCTTGAAGAATTATTATGAATTAAATAGTTCTTATATAGTGGGAAAACAATTTTCATTTGTAGATAAAGACATGAGCTTTATTAGTTTATGATTCATTCAAATTCTGGAAATCTCTAAACCTAAAACATATTGTGAATGGATTTAGTGAAATAAATTCATTAAGTCATGTAAATATTGATAGTTATATTTGAGAATATATAGTTTGTATCAAATCTAGTATGTAAATCATGTGTTTATGAATAACTAATCTAGGAGTGTGAGTCCAGGGTGTCATGGTTGGTATCAAATTAGGGTTTAGATAACCTTAGAAATTATGATATTTGTTTAAGAACATTTATGGGTTTATAAAATAATATTAATCATAATATTTAATGCATATATAACCCTTTAGGATAATATATGACTTAAGGTTAAGGTAATAATACACATTTTATTTTGATATTAAGATAACACAGCTTTAGTGAAAATACTAGGGATAATTCTAAGTGAGAATTATATGTTTAGGATAACATAGTGAAGTTTTGGTAAAGTAGATATTGTTTAGTTATCATAAAAATTATATAACTATATGGATACTACAAGTGGATGTAGGCTATTAAAAAAATATACCTAGGGTTAATAACCCTAAAAGGGTGGATTGGGTATTAAATCTATCATCACCTAGTGCACAAACAAGAGGCATAAATATACACCTGGTGTGACACTCTTAGGGGATACGATTTAGTTAATAACATTATCTTTACATTCCATTATGAATGATTTTTTTATGTTAAGGGATTAAGTTAATAAGTATAAGATAACCTATCATAATGAAAAGATATTAAACTTAAGGTATCAAATGATGAAATGAAGGTTTCATTAGAGAAGACATATTATGATTGAGTTTTCATATTCACATGATCTTTTACTCATATTTTATTAATAAAAATATTGGGTTTTATTATTTGGATGAAATAGGATCACAAGAATAAAGTCGAGAAAGGTATATACTTAGAAACCTATGTCTTATAACTAAATAAGGGATCATACCAAAATGGTTGAGAAAATTAATATTTTCCTGTTATGTGGGAAAAGGTGATATTCATAGTGTAGTGACCCAAACTTCTTATAAATAAATATTAAATCATAAAAGATGAATATTCATTACATAACACAATGAACCATGCTAGAATCATTTCGGTCTTGTGACTTTGGAAACTTGGACACATAAAAAAATGGTCGATAAGTGACCTACATCCTATCCCGCCTTGTTCTTCATAACTAGGACTATTTTTATACATATCATACACAACTTATTTCATTATAACCTAGGGAAATGAAACACAAGAAAGGGTGAGTTTATATGTTCAGTAATGGTAAATAAGAGAGATATCAACATATCATGTGTATAAGGGTACGAGAACATGAAAATAACATATGAATACTATACCCTTCATATCATGGATCATAATATTAAGTCATGTAATAAATCATGAGAGTTAATAATACATGAATCACAATGGAATGAATGAACTTGGGGCCTAAGAACATAACATTTTCATAAGATATAGATTTTTGGCACACACATAATCTTATATCATTGTGAACATGTATAATTAGAAATAAGTTCACACATTAACATAAGGACATGAAATTAGGACCTCCCACAAAATTATTAACATGAAAACAAGTCCACACATAACCTTATGGATATGAAGTCCAGGTCTGCACATAACACTATTAATATGCAATTAGGTTCATGCATAACATTGTGAACATGTAATAAGGTTCACATATTTCATATTTACTCTTGATTTATCCATCTTTACCCATTTCATTGGAGGTAGATATAGGTCCCACCCATATTGGTTATAACATAAAAACTATACATGGTTATAACTTAAAAAATGACATATATTGAAAATCATACTTATGTGTTCCACAAGTTCATAAAACATTAATTATATTAGAACTCATGAAAATAAATGGGTTTTATAAATATTTCATCATAACATAACTAGTGGAAAAGAAACAGGATTCCAAATTATTTCATCATTTTATAAAATCATAACCCATGGAAAAAAGAAGTGTGTTTCATAAGTATTTTATCATAGTATAAACTTTGGAATAAAAATGGGTTTCATTAAAATTATGTCATTATAAATATAAACCATCCAAGAAAATAATAATAATAGAATCCTTGGATTATATCCCTAGTAAAGCATAAGTAACCTCAAAGGGCATCATCTTTTATGGAAAATTATTTTGAAAGATCACTTGGAACATTTATATAGGGAAACAAACTTTCCACTTTGAAAAAAACTTTTTTAAAAAAATAACATCTTTAAAATCATTTTGTTTAAAAATAAACTTGGAAACTTATAAAGGAATCCTTAAAAACTATTTAAACAATTTCTTGAGTAAAACACCATTTTCATTTTGAAAACAAATTTTTAGAAATAAAAAATTTTAAAACATTTTTGAAATTGATTTATTTGAAAATTAAATTAGAAACTTATAAAGGAATCTTTAAAACAATTAGTTGGTCATGATAGTAGAAAATATCATTCATGACATACAAGTTAAAAAAAATATTCTATTCACATTTTTGGTTAAATCCTAATGGGAATTGTTTTTTAAAGAAATACGAATATTCCTTTTAAAACACTTTGTAAAATTAAAACATGGGTAAATTTTTTGTTAATAAATACTTTGGAGAATGTTAAAACATTTTTTTTATTTTTTTTAGAAAACATGGATATGGAAGGAAATGTGTTTTTTGGTTGAAGAGAGAAATAAAGCCAGTTTACTTTAAAACATTATTTTTTAATCTTGAGTAGATAAATATAGAAAAATGAAGGAAAAATTGTATTATATTGAAATAAAAAAAGGATAAGGAAATTCTTGAATTTATTTAGAGATGAATCATAATATTTTATCAATAGAATCATAATCATAAACATTCTAGATAACTGATGATATTGTTTCAAAAAACCCTTAACATTGGTAAAATTGAACCATAAGACCCATTGAAGGAATAAAATTAAATGAAACTTAATATAAAATGAGAGTAAATAAACTGATGATATTAAAAATTAAAGGGACTATATATACACCTCATTAAATATGATAGGTTCATAATAGAACATACATTTCAAAGAAGGCAAATGGAGACAAAAATCCATTACCACTTTAATAATCTTTTAAATAATAATCCAAAATAAAGCATAAAATAAAATGGAACATTAAATATAATTAAAATAAAGATATTATTTATATAACATGTAAATGGTTTAGTATATACATCACATAAAATAAATTAGTGGTGTCTTTTCATATGTCTCTTGGAAATAAAAGATAGGCTAGAAATCACTTACGACTTTGGTAACTTTTGAACCATAAATCCCATGAAAGAGAGATAGTAAAATGGATATGTAAATAATGGTAATTTTCTGGAGAATCATCATAAAATAAATTCATTGTTAGTGTATACTCCATATAAAATAAACACATAGTGAATATTGAATGTGTCTCATAGAAAATAAATGTTAGATGAAAATCCATTACATTAGGTCTCAAATTATTTCATACACATTCAAACCTACTGTATAATAAATATAATTTTAATATAAATATATTTAAGAACAATAATTATACATATAATACCATATATTATTTACATATGACCTTTTATTACCCCTTTATCATCAATTCCTTGTTAAAATCACATTTTAGGTAATAATCATTTTGTTTTTTATTTTAGTCTTTATTTGTTATTTTATGTCCTATTAATTTGATCATGGTTAAATAATATCCATGATATTATACATGATATAAATAATATATATATATATATATTTATTATATATTTATTTATCATAATCCATAAAACTTAGAGATAAAAAATAAAATACAACATTTTTAAAGACAGTAGGCCATACAGATGCATGAAAAATGTTTCCATTTTCTCTATGGAATTAATTAAATAATTGAATATAATATATTAACATCCTAAAATAATTTTTATTTCATATATATCACATATTTATATTTAAACATATCCTTATTTCCTTCCCTGTAAAGAATACATGAAAAACAAATCACATCACTTCATGAGGCGGTAGTTCGCCGTACAAATGAATGACATTATCATATCCACCATGGAATGAAAAGTAATAAGGTATATGTGAAATAATAATTAAATAAGTAAAAATATTTTACCAATATAATATATATTTATTTAATTTATACTAATTACCATTGAAGTAAAATAGTAATGAAAAACACGTCACATCGGTTCGTGAGGCGATAGTTTGTTGTACACATGAGTGAATTTTTTTTCTTTCCAAAGGTTTTGGATATAAGAAGTTATATGCGATATTATAATTATAGAGGTAAAATAATATCATAAAAAAATATTAAATCTATCATTATATAAATCTTTGAGATGTTGTGATTGAAAAAAAATAACATCGGTTCGCAAGCCGGTAGTCCACCGTACACACGAATGATGAATTTGTTTCCCATTTGATGGAAGAGAAGAAAAATTTAGATTATTTAATTAAAATAATAACATATAAGTATATATAATATAATTATTTTATTTTATAATAATTTTTTAATAATAATTTAATTAGGTGGATGAATAAATCAAATAAAACTCTCATTTAGGGATGTTACCTCTTCTTCAGACAAATACTTTTAGTTTTCACCAAATGGATTATTAGGATTGATTTATAACCAAAATAAGGCTTATAAGATGATAGGATGGAATTAAGGAAGTGATTTTTATATTTATTTTATGAAGAAATGGGTTTTTTAAGTGTGAAGTTAGAGGATATGGGGTGGTCTTTTTTAAGAGAGGGGAGTGACACACTTTTAATTTTTGAAAAGAAAAGTATGTAACCACATTTTTCACCTTAAAAAATGACCTAAAATGGTATATTACAGAACATTAGTGGTTATATGATCTAAATATGTCCATATAATGGGTTTTTGAAACGTTTCTATGTCATTTTCCTGTTATCATTTTAGTTTAACCCCCTTTTAAACTAGTTTTAACCTTAACCATGATAATTGATTTTTTTTCTGGTTTTACTATTCATTATGGTAAAAAAATAATTTGAAATTTTTATATTATATAAATTATTATTATTAAAAATATGTAATCCATATTTCCAAATTAAATTCACATAAGTGAAAAATTTAATTTAAAATTATTCCCAAAGATGCGATGAAAAAGCAGTTCTCCCAAGAAAAAGTTTCAAAAGATTAAAAAGTTTTTATATAAAAATTCAATATAAAATTGATTTAAATGAATTTAATAGAATATATAGATATATAATTTAACTAATATAATTTTTAAAAAATATTAAAATAAAATGTATCTTGTAAATCCCCTGAATGAAAACGTAGTTTTTTAATAAAAACCAATATTTCTCATTATTCACTTAAAAATTTATCTTTTCAGAAAAATCACAAATAATAAATCCAAGATAATTTTTACATTATTATTTAAAAAATTAAGTTAATTGTTTCATATATATTTTCTAAAAGTGGAACAAATTAATTTTAAAAAATAAGTGCGCAAAATGTGATAAAACAGTTTTTTCGAAAAAATACAGTTTTAAGCATAAAATTGGATTTATTTTATCTCATGCCTAGAAAACATATAGGGTTAATGTTATATATTATATTAAATATATAATATATAAATTTTATTAATATTATTCCTCAAAAGTTGTTTTTTTAATTTACTTATGCAAAAGACATTTGTTCATATAAAAATAATTTTTTTTAGAAAAAGAATTAAATTATTTTCAAATGGTTCTTATTTTCATTTATCATTAATTTGTTACCGCCAAATTAATTTTATATAAAATTTTTAAAGAATAAATTTTCACTATTTCTTTAATCATTTTCATACCAACCGTTCCTATAGCTAGGTGATAAATATCATATTAAATAATAATACTTTAATAGTTTGTCACAATTCATTTAATCCCAGTGTTTCATGTAAGATAAGATAAACTCAGTGTTTGATGTAACACAACAAAAAAATTAGTTTTTCATGTAACACAAGATTAACTAAGTGTTGTTTGTAACCCAAGATAAAAAGGTTTTAGTGTGTAATGAAAAATATTGAAAATATTAAATTTATTTGAAACAAATATTTCACAAAATATCAAGGTGTTACCCCTAGTCTTACCAATGAGAGTGACATTGATATTTTAATTAAAATTAAATCATGAAAAACATATAAATTTTCATTATTGGGTGATATTTATTGATTAAATTATGGTATTTTATAAATGTCATGAGGATTATGTGAAGCACATAAGTATTGTTCTTCAATAGTTTTAAATTAAAGGTATGGAAAAATATATTAAGTTGTATTAATAACCTTGAAAAGTGATTTTATGAAAAGGTCATATTTTTGGGGATAACATTTGGAGAACATGTGATTTAGGTGTGGATAACTCTTAGGTTTAATATATGATTTATTTTTAGATAATAAAACATGGTTTGATTTTGAATAAGTAAGTCAAATATTAATAGAAACCTTAGGATTAATAATTTATTCATGATATTTTTGATGAGGTTTATCACATTCTGGGGATTATGATATATATTGACTAGTGTGTAACCTTATAATCTAGTGGTAAATAACATACGAGGATAAAGATAATTTTTAGAAGAATAAATAACTTCGTTGTGGTTTAATGGATTGAGGATTCAAATTGTTTTGGGAAAGGTATGGTATATAGAATATAATATTGGGGTATATACATATTTGGGTATACGATTTGATAAATAGATAATTTTGTTTAAAGAAATATAAGAAACATTATATATCCTAATAGAGTATGGTAGATTTCATAATATAGGTCACACCTCTAATGATGAATATGCTAAGATTAACCTCACATACTTTCTTCAATGAGTAATAATTAAAATGTTTATGGTGAAATTTATTTAGGGGGGATGTGACACCCTGAGGTTTTAATATATGAATTACTTTAAATAAACCATTGTGGTCAATATCTTACTCTACAAAAAAAACTGAGCATAAACAAAATCATTATATATTAAGATAAACTATAAATATTCAACTTTGAATGTTAAATCCTAGACTTTGAATTAGTGGTAATGAATAGGAGTAACCACTTTATGAAAATATGTATAAATTAAATAATGGATACTTTTAATATGATTGAAATTGAATTAGTTAACCCAAATTGAAAAATATGAATATTTATTGTTTAAAAAAGTATTTTTTTTTAATTTTCATTTTTATGTGTTATGAATTTCTATTTTAAGAAATGCATGATTAATGATGATAAATTATTTTTGATATTAGTAATTATTTAACACCAATTTATTTGGTAAATGATATGTAATAATAATAATAATAATAAAAGTTAATATTTGAAAACATCATTTTCCAATAAAAACTATTTTCCATTATATTTTTTTATTTTATTCAAAAATTGAATTTATAAATTTCAGAATTTGAATTTTAAAAAATAAATTTTATTTTTATATTTGTAATAAATATATTATCTTGAGATTAAATTTTTGTTTTTTTGAAATAATTGGTTTTAGGTGAATATTGTAAAAAATTCTAATTTTGGTAAAAACTGTCACTTTTTTTATCATTATATGTCATATATACTTATAATTTGAGATAAAATATCATGAATAATATTTTAATCATTGTATCTTAATTTTAATTACATGCCCTCTCTTTCAAGGGGTCTTGGTTGAAATTTCATTGATGTCACAAGGGTTTTTTTCATAAACATTAATTTCATTAGACATGATGATGTTATGCACCATGTTCTCCATTAAATGGTGTATTCACTTCCCATGGATGTATATTTATCCTATAATTTATTATTCATGGGAAATAATAATCCAAATTTGTTCATTTTCATCAAATGAATCTTGACTGAGTAGTTATCCCAGTTGTAAGGATTTTTGGTAACTCAATTTTCATTCATTGAGTTATGACCATTTTTCTTATAATTATTTCATATAAGTTGGGTAGATTATAACTATTGATTTTGTTATGTTATATTTTATTTATTTATATTACTACTATATAAAAACCATTATTTAAAAATTTCTTACTTCAAGGAGTATATTTACTATAAGGGATATTCATAACTCAAGTTTTCCTTACTTGATTTATATTATTTCATCATTAGATTATTTATTCCATGATTGGGCTCTTGGAACATAATATTTTATTATATGGTAATTTATCTAACTCTATGGGGGAAAAATATATTTTGATATATGTTAAACCCTCTGGGAAAATTAGTTGAACTCTTATTTCCATAATATCAACTATGCTCAATCGTATTTTGATAATCCCAATTATGATCAATTTTAGTTTGGTAGTTACTATATTGATTAATGGTTAATTAATTATTTCGTTATTTATGAACATCATGGACATATTCATTTATTATATTATTTATATTATCTTCAAGGAATATGGTTACAGGATGAATATATATTCTAACTTAACTCATTCTACCAATAGAATACTTAAACAGGCGAAAGGTCACCGTTACAAAACAAGTTTACCAATACTCAAAGGTCACTGTTACAGAACAAGTTTACTGATACGCGAAGGTCACTGGTATATAAGTCTACCGATATGCGAAGGTCACCGGTATGCAAGTCTACCGATACGCGAAGGTCACCGATATGCAAGTCTACCGATACGTAGAAGGTTACCGATATACTAAGCTTATCGATATAAGAAGGTTACCGTCAGAAAAGCCTACCGATACGTAAAGCCTACCGATACGAAAAGGTTACCGATACGGAAAGGTCACCGTTATGAAAATCCTACCGATATGCGAAAGCCCACTGATACAAGAAAGTCTACCGCTACCGATGCAATCAAGTCTACCGACAGAAAGTCTACCGTTACAAATGAAGTCTACCAAGAGAAGGTTTACCAATGGAAATGCTACTGTTACAGAAAGGGAAACCGTTGCACAAGAAGCTACCGTTACTCAAGACCTACCGATACACAAGGCTACCGATATCCAAAGCTACAGTTCCAAAGACAGAACCCGATGATGCTTTAATTTCTTTATCATTATTTAATCTAACCAATGGTCATATCAGGTATATTTTAATACACTAACATTTATTTAATGTGTGTTGTTGGATGTCAGGGAACCGTACCTCGTACCTACGAAAAGAAATCATTTCTTTTGCCGGAGCTCGTGCTTTAAATGAAAGAAGGGTGTGCTGCTGAAGAAAAAAAGAGAAGGAATGTATAGAAGAATACACAGAGACATACATACCACGAGGTGTGCTGGAAGAACAACCGAGTGTGAATTCAAAGAGTCGACTAAACTTTCACGAAGAACTCATTCATTACTGCATACCAGTGAAGAGCTGAGCACAAGTACATCCACACAAGAACTTCATCGACTACCTTTTTCTCTATCTATACACCTGGAAGTCAAGGAAGTAGACGACACTCTGTTTTCTAGACAAAAACCAGAAGAGGACTCAGAACCAATTCTGATCAATCCAAAGGATTCCAGAGCTACACTGCAATCACTAGATCCATTTCTAAACTCTAAATCTTTGCCTCTGTGATTTAATTTTTACATTTTGAGAAGTGTGTGTCATCTGCTATATTTTACACACACACTATCTTCTGTACTTTAACTGGAGGATCTGTAAATCCTCACTCAAACTCTTACATCTTTTATTTCCCACTGGGATAGTGGTAGAGGTCGTGCGTGACCTGGACAGCTGGTTTGCTGTTGTGTTTGGTTCCCATGAATAACAGTGGTAGAGGTCTTGGACTTGGACAGTTGTATACTGTTGTAAACCCCGATCCAGGGTGTGGATCACTTTTATATAAAGTTTTGAGAGGAATAAGTCTCATCTTGAGACTGAACCTCTTGGTTAAATCTGCTGTGCTTATTTATTTTCAAAGTTATTTTTATTCCGCTGCAAACTACTTTAAAATGAAAACTGTTTTAAAGTCACTTTGATAATTAAACTCGCAAGTGTTTATATTAGTTGTAAATCAGTAAGTTAGTTTCAAAAGTTAATCAATTATTCTGATTTGATTAACTAGGAAATAATCAATCCTTTGAGAACCTAACAAAACCTATATTTTGATATAAATTCACTACATTTTAATTCTGTGTTTTATTTGGGGGATTTTAGGACAACATTTTTAAGCAGAAATTTTAATTGGAACTCAATTCACCCCCCTCTTGAGTGTCCACTCCGAACAACATTTGGTATCAGAGGATATTTAAATATTTTCTAAAGTACTCTGTTTTTCAACTGTGATTTTAGTTTTATTTTAAAGTTCTTAAAATTTCTGTTATTTCTAAATTTTTATCTCTTTAAAATATTTGATTTAAGTAAGTTATCATGGATAATAGACTTTAAGGTGCTGCTACTGACATGAAAACTTTCTTCTATGGTACAAACTATGCTCAGTGGAAACTTAAAATGAAAATTCATTTAGAAAACATAGGTTTTGATATTTGGACTGCTATATAATCAGAATATAAACTCCCCACTACTGCTATATCCACTTGGGATGAACCTACAAAGACTGCTTACAATAATAATTATAAATCCATGATTGCCCTGTACTGTGCTTTAGGAGATGAAGAATTTAACAAAATTTCTTCTTGTAAAACTTCTTTTAAAATTTGGGATACCTTAGCTGTTTCTCATGAAGGAACAACCAATGTTAAAGAAATGAGATTAAATACTTATACTATTAAATATGATAATTTTAAAATGAAGACTGATGAACCCATTTCTGATATGTATCTCAGGTTTAATAAGATAGTCAATACAATGAATTCACTTGGAAAGGTTGTTCCAGCAAAGGAACAAATTATGAGGATTCTGAGATGTTTACCAGACCGATGCAGAGGCACATCTGTTTCAATTAGAGAGTCATGTGACATTGCTGCTCTACCTATCAAGGAACTAATTGGAAAGTTGATGATGTATGAAGAAGAACTTAAGGTGAACAAAGAAGCAGAATATGAACCTAGAAGAAAGTTTGTTGCTTTCAAATCTTCAACTTCAAAGAACAAGGATAAGGAGAAACTTCAAGCTATAAATGAGAGTTTAAGCTGTGAAGACAGTGAAAGTGCTTCTGATAGTGATGCCGAGATGGCTCAAATTTCCAAAAGGTTTAAAAAATTTTATAGGAAGAAGAAATTCTTTAGAAAATAAAATTACAAAGGAAAGTATGACAATAAGGGACATTGGAAGAAGGATTGGAAAAATCCAGATAAAAGTGATGAAGTTGTCTGTTATGAGTGAAAAAGAAAAGGACATATTAAAGCAGACTGCCCAAAGATCAAATTTAAGAAGAAATATGATTACAAGGACAGTAAGTACAAAAAGGCTATGAAGGCTACTTGGAGCTCTTCTGAGGATAGCTCCAGTGAGTCTGAAATTTCTGAGACTGAATCCAAAAATAAGGCAAATATGTGTCTCATGACAAACACATCTGAGGTATCATCTAAAACTCCTGCTTTAAATTCATATTATTATGAAGATGATACTAACTCTGATAACATGTCAAAATATGAACTATTTGAATATTGTGATATGTTAGAAGAAACCTGTAATGAGTTGAAAGACAAATACAAAGGTTTAAAGAAACAGTATGCTTTAACTGTTAAACATAAATATGATCTTGATATTGAAATAGAAAAGAATGATCAGTTTCTTAAAGAGAATAAGGAACTAAAACTATCTAATGAGAAACTTAAGAAAGACTTAGAAAAGTTTACAAATGGTAAAGATACTCTTACTCAAATGCTAGGTAAGAAAATAGCACCTAGATAAACTACTAGTATAGGATACCAACCAGGACAGAGAAAATTTACCAAAACTAAATTCATTCCTAAATCTGGACAGAATGTTGCAAGTTCTAGTTCTAGAAGTTCATATACTTCAACTAGTTATATTCATAGTTATAGATCCAATAAAGTTTATCTTTCAACATCTGTTGATTCTACAAATTTTATGAGACCCATTAGATAAATCTGGGTACCTAAAGTTTTATTGGCTAACCTGTCTGGACCCAAGAAAATCTGGGTACCAAAATCATTTCCTGTGTAAATCTATTTTGTAGGGAACTTGATTAAAGAGATCCTGTAGAAAGACCTGGTACTTGGACAGTGGATGTTCAAGACATATTTTAGGAGACTTCTCATGCTTTAAAATATTAGTCAGAGTTGATGGAGGTTTTGTCACTTTTGGTGATAACTCAAAAGGAAAAATCATCAGCTTAGGCCAGATTGGCAAGACTGACTCAATATTGATTTCCAAAGTTTTATTTGTTGATGGATTGAAATATAATTTGTTAATTATTTCTCAGTTATGTGCTGATGGTTTTAATGTTAAATTTGAAAATGATTCTTGCAATTTTTTTAATTCTAAAAATGTTTTAGTATTTTCTACCTTAAGAAATGAAAATGTTTATGCTGTTGATCTGAATTTTTTAGCTAAGCAGAATATTACTTGTTTAAATGATTTTCATAAAGAGTCTTGGCTTTGGCACAGAAGATTAGGACACTGTAATGTACATTCACTTAGAAAACTTGATAGGGAGAAATTAGTTAGAGACCTACCCAAACTTGAATTTCCAGCAGAAAAAGTTTGTAATCCCTATCAAAAGGGAACGCAACATAAAGTTTCTTTTAAATCAAAGAAATAAGTGTAAACTTCTCAACCTCTCGAGTTGGTTCACATGGATTTATTTAGACCTTCTAGAGTTTCTAGTTTAAATGGGAAGCACTATGTCTATTTTCTAGTAGATGACTATTCTAGGTATACTTGGGTATATTTTCTAGCTCACAAGAGTGAAGCTTGTTCTTACTTTGTTAAATATTCCAAGTCTGTAGAGAACCTCAGTGGACTTAAGATCAAAACGTTGAGAAGTGATCATGGTTGTGAGTTTGAAAATCATGAGTTTGAATCCTACTGCTCACACAATGGCTATAGTCACAATTTCTATGCCCCTAGGACACCTCAGCAAAATGGTGTAGTAGAAAGGAGAAATAGAACCCTTCAGGAAATTGCAAGAACCATGCTCAATGAGTATGACCTACCTATTTATTTTTGGGCTGAAGCTATCAATAAAGCTTGTTATATTATCAATAGAGTCTTAATCAGACCTGTTCTTAAAAAGACCCCTTATGAGTTGTGGAACCATAGGAAACCTAAGCTTAACTACTTCAGAGTTTTTGGTTGCAAAGTCTTTATTCTTAATACTAAAGATAATCTTGACAAGTTTTCACCAAAGAGTGATGAAGGAATTTTCCTAGGTAACTCTATTTTTAGTAAAGCTTATAGAGTTTTCAATAAAAGAACCAAATGTGTGGAGGAATCTATTCACATAAAATTTGATGAAACTGATCCACATGAACCTAAGACCTCTCTTGAAAATCTTGAAGATGATCTCTCTGTTTTGAACCTTATTGATAAGAACAGTGGACCTGTAGTCAAAACATACAGTTCTGGAAATTTCCCAGAACCTGCTTCGGTTGAACCCCAACCTATAGATGAACCTGAAATCTCTAGTCCTACCTTTTCTAGACTAACTAGGACTCTAAATAACCATCCTTTAGATGCTGTTGTAGGTAATTTAGATAGAGGAACACAGACTAGATCTTCTCTAAGAAATTAGGTTGAACATCAAGCTTTTATTTCACAGTTAGAACCTAAAAGTATCAATGATGCTATCAATGATGAATTTTGGGTAATGGCTATGCAAGAAGAACTAAATCAATTTGAACGAAACAAAGTCTGGAAATTAGTAGAAAGACCTAAGGACACTTTAACCATGGGCACAAAGTGGGTGTTTAGAAACAAAGTTGATGAATCTAGAAGCATCATTAGAAACAAAGCTAGGCTAGTTGCACAAGGTTACAATCAAGAATAAGGAATTGACTATGAGGAAAACTTTGCTCCTATAGCTAGATTAGAGGCTATTAGGATCTTACTTGCTTTTGCATCACATCTGAATTTCAAGTTATATCAAATGGATGTGAAAAGTGATTTTCTAAATGGTTTTATTGTTGAAGATGTTTTTGTAGAACAACCACCTAGTTTTTCAAATCCTCACTTTGAAAATCATGTTTTTAAACTCTCTAAATCTTTCTATGGTTTAAAATAAGCTCCAAGAGCATGGTATGAAAGACTTACAAATTTTATTATTTCAAAAGGATTTACAAAAGGAATAGCTGATCCCACTCTTTTTATAAAAAGGATTTCAAGAGATGTTTTAATAGTACAAATCTATGTTGATGATATTATTTTTGGATCTTCTAAAAATTCTTTATGTACTGATTTTTCAAAGGTTATGCAAAATGAGTTTGAAATGAGCTTAATGGGAGAGCTTAAGTATTTTCTTGGATTTCAAATCTTTCAAACTAAAGATGGTATTATTATAAATCAAATTAAATATACTAAGGATTTATTAAAACGTTTTGGCTTGGATAGTATTAAGGAAAGTGATACACCTATGAGTACCACCTATAAATTGGATATTGATGAAACTGGGAAACCAGTGGATCAAACTAATTACAGAGGTATGATTGGGAGTTTACTTTATCTTACTTCTAGTCGACCTGATATAATGTTTAGTGTATGTATGTGTTCTAGATTTCAAGATAACCCTAAAGAGTCACACTTACTTGCTGTTAAAAGGATTTTCAAATATCTTAAAAGTACTGCTAATTTGGGATTGTTTTACCCAAAAGGACAATCATTTGATTTAATAAGTTATTCGGATGCTGACTTTGTTGGATGAAAGTTAGATAGAAAGAGCACATCTGGAACATGTCATTTACTTGGAAAGTCCCTAGTATCATGGTGTAGTAAGAAACAGAACTCAGTTGCATTATCTACTGCTGAAGCAGAGTATATAGCTGCTGGTAGTTTCTGTGCATAGATTCTGTGGATGAAACACACTTTATTGGACTATGGATTTGATTTTAAACATGTTTCAATTAACTATGACAACACTAGTGCGATCAACATCTCTAAGAACCATATGTCTCACTCTAGAACTAAACACATTGATGTTAGACACCACTTTTTAAGAGATCATTATGAAAGAGGTGATATAACACTTGAATTTATAGGCACCGAACTCCAATTAGCCGATATTTTCACTAATACTTTAAGTTTAGAAATATTAAGTTTCATTAGACACGAATTAGGAATGATAACTTATTCTTAAAATCGTTAGAAGACCTCACCTTTAGAGACCTCACCGTTAGGAGACCTCACCATTAGGAGACCTCACCATTAAGAGACCTCACCGTTAAGAGACCTCACCATTAGGATACCTCACCGTTAGAGAAACCTCACCATTAGAGATACCTCACCATTAGAGACCTAACTGTTAAGAGACCTCACCGTTAGGAGACATCACTGTTATGAGACCTCATCGTTAGAGACCTCACCGTTGGTGCATCTCGCGCTGTTTTAAACGTCTATATTTAAGGCCGAGTCTTTGAAAAAAAAATTATATAAGATTTATTTTATTTTTGAATGATAAATGATATTAAAAGCCGATATTAGACTTCACTCAATCTCACCGCGAACTCGTCTGTTCGAATCCCTCCAACCTAAACCTCTCATGCCGCAAAACCCTAAACCTCGAATCTGTAATGGCCCACATCAAGAGACCCCAGGTTACAGATGGGAGTGATGATCCGCAAGTGAAAAGACAGAAAGTAATGAATTCTAGTACCAGTGGAAGTGGAAGTGGAAGTATAGCTCGAAAGAATCCAGTAAATCCGCATCTCTCAAGGCGAGAGATTGTCGTTGAGAAAGAGGTGTGTGAAGAATGGATCATGGAGAGCAAGTCCTTGGTTCTTAAGGTTTTAGAAGAACAAGGTTGGACTGAGTGATTCGCAAACAACAATGGACCCTATTATCTAGGACTGGTGAAAAAGTTCTACGAATTCATTCATTTTGAAAAGTATGAGGAAGAAAGAAGAATGATTTCTTATGTGAATGGATAGGAAGTTTCTTTTACTTCAGTGGAATGGGCTGGGAACTTAAGAGTTCCGCATGAAGGAGATTGTGCTTTCTATTAAAAATCTGTTCCCTCAACCAGTGATGTGTTTAAGTATGAAGATGCTTTGTTAGAGCTAACAGGGAATGAGACCCCTAGAAAAATCATAGCTGTAGAGATGGCAGGGGAAGATAAAATTCTTTTCAAGTTTATTCAACATGTATTTAGTCCAAGGAGAGGAGACTTTGCTACACTAAGATTCCAGGATATTTATTTGCTACATCTATTGAAGCATGGAGTTAAGGTAAATCTGTGTAGAATGATTATGATTCAGATCGAGGATATGACTAGACCGAAGTCTAAGTCAAATGCACTGTTCTTCTTAAAGTTAATTTCTATTATGTTTAAGGAAAAGGAGGTAGCTGGACCTCAAGATGAAACTGTTGTAGTTAAGGATAATTTTTTCCTCACAAGGACTGTGTGTAAGTTTATGAAAGTCAGCTGGAACCCTTGGAAGAAGTCTTGGGTTAATGATGAAGGAAAAATATATGATAAGTTCACACCAAAGGACCATCCCTCTAGACCAAATAATGTGAGAGATCCTAGTCTTGGACCAAATGAGCGAGAACCGGTCTACAGTGATGATGAAACTGAGGAGGAAGAGACATCAGTTGAGGAAGGAGGAGACCCAGACTTACCCCCTAGTCCTGTGCATCAAGTTATTTTTTATGGAGCAGCGAGCCCTCCAAAAGAACTACCAAAGAGAGAAACTGTCTTGAAGGACAGTGATACAGAGACTATAGAAGAAGGAGAAGAAGCATGCCAGTATGTTTTTAAGGACACCTCTGAGGAGGATGAGGCAACCGAATTAGATCATGATGTTAATGGAGAAAAGGAGGCTTCTGGTGAAGTAGATGATGAGGAAAATGAAGAAGAAGAGCTTCGTTTGAGCCCTCTTATAGACTGTACAGTCAAAATAGTACCTGATCAGGAAGCAGAGGTAACATCTATTGTTGAGGAAGTTCTTGAGCCATCAGAGAAAATGGCTATTGAATCTGCTGCAGTTGTAGATGAAATTGTAGAATTACCCCAGGAAGAACAGTTGGAAGAGATACCTCAGGAGAATGTTCCAAGTGAGGGGGAGAATCTTGGCTCAGTATCAGTGCTATATGACATTGAAGGTTGGAAATCAAATCCAGGATATATGATTCTTGGACTTTCTTATGGAGATTCTGATGAGGAAGACCATCCCCAAAAGGAATCAGTTACCCTACCCGCTATAGCTGAAAATGTGGCAACCAAGGAGGACCTTGAGTCCTTAAAAGCTGAATTGAAAGATGCAATAAGGGAATCAGTGGAAGATATGAAGAAAAGTATGGTTGAATAGATGAAAAATGTGGATCAATACCTTGAGTTATCCATTGGATGTGGTGTATCCAGTCCTATGAAAGAAATGATGGATGAAATTAAAATGTGCCACACTCAGATTGAGAGTTGGACAAGAGCTGTAGTTGCTTTGAGACAATCGATTGCTTCTCTAACTACCTTTTATAGCTCTCAAACTCAAGTAAACTCTGACATTAGATATATAAAAGAAGTGGTCAAGCAATTTGTGGAAGTTTTCGAGGCCTTTAAGAAGTCAGTCAAAGAACATCTGAACAGTCAGGATGAACTTGTTCAGAAGGTAGTTAGTAGTCTGACTCAATCCTTCAAGGAGATAATGGCCTTCTTAATGAAACCTCTTCCCTCATCCAGCTCCAGTGTGAACCTTGACCAGATCCACACTATTATTCAGGAAGAATTGGCTAAGACGAGTCCCATTGGTTCATCAGATACTAAGATTCTTACCACCACTAGGGAAGTTAGTAGTTTTGTTCGTGATCACTTGCAGGCAACTACTGCTTCTCAAGAGGCAATCAAGAATAAGGTGGATACTTATTTTGAGAAGGTTTATACCAAGAAACAAATGACAAACCATTTCAAGATTTTGATTGAGAATCTGAAGTTACCTCCAGTAAATCATGCCTTCAGAGAACAGGTTAGTAAGCTCAGGGATCTTACTCCTGCCTTGGATAAATTCATCGAGAATCGAGATCACTTTGTGTCTGCAATGGAGAGAGGAGGGAGTATTATTATGGATTTCAGGAATTTGCTACTACCATTCTTGCATGTGGATGCAAGACCTATAATTGTACCTACTGCACTTCCTGCCTCTGCCTCTGGGAGTACACCTCAAATGACTCCAGTTCAAGCTATTCAAAGCTTGACTCTAATGATCACTCAGAAGAATATAGATTTCAGATCCGGTACAGTTTCTGTAGCTGCACCACCAGTTGTGCTTTCAGCTATTCCGAAACCCTCTGCTGACCCTGCACTTGACACCTCTACTTATCCTAAGGGAAAGTCACCTGTTCACGAGGAGGATTGAGTGATTCTAGATGTTTTTGATCGGACTCAATTGTATTTTATTTGAATTTATAAGTTTGTACCTTTTGTACTTTAATGGAAATTTGTTATTACAGTATTCACTTTACTGTATTTATATTCCTTCTAACCTTCTTTTTTTTAATCACAAAGGGGGATAAAATACTGGGGGAGAAAATGAGCCTCTTGTTTTAATGTTTTTTATGAGAAAACGAGCCTCTTGTTTTACAGTTTTTCATGAGAAAATGAGCCTCTTATTTTGAAGTTTTTCATGAATGGGGGAGAGCAAATCATATGGGGAGAAAAATGAGAAGTAAAACAAAGGGGGAGAAAATGAAATATATGCTATGGGGATATGGGAGAAAACTAATAACAACACAAAAATTTATTATGATAACTTTGTTTTAAAGTTTTTGTTTTTCTAAATTTTTTTTATTCTTTCCTCTGATACAATTTTTAATTTTATGAATACTTCGGCATAAGTTGTGATTATCAAAAAGGGGTAGATTGTTGAACCCTCTGGGCAAATTAGTTGAACTCATATTTCCATAATATCAGCTATGCTCAATCGTATTTTGATAATCCCAATTATGATCAATTTTAGTTTGGTAGTTCCTATATTGATTAATGGTTAATTAATTATTTCGGTATTTATGAACATCATGCACATATTCATTTATTATATTATTTATATTATCTTCAAGGAATACGATTACTGGATGAATATATATTCTAACTTAACTCATTCTTCCAATATAATAATTAAACAGGTGAAAGGTCACCATTACATAACAAGTTTACCGATAATCAAAGGTCACCGTTACAGAACAAGTTTACCGATACACGAATTTCACCGGTATGCAAGTCTACCGATATGCAAAGGTCACCAGTATGCAAGCCTACCGATACACAAAGGTCACCGGTATGCAAGTCTACCGATACGCGGAAGGTTACCAATATACTAAGCTTACGGATATAAGAAGGTTACCGTCAGACAAGCCTACCGATACGTAAAGCCTACTGATACAAAAAGGTTAGCGATACGGAAAGGTCACCATTATGCAAAGCCTACCGATATGTGAAAGCCCACTAATACAAGAAAGTATACCGCTACCGATGCAATCAAGTCTACCGACAAAAATTCTACCGAAAAAAAGTCTACCATTACAAATAAAGTCTACCGAGAGAAGGTTTACCAATGGAAAGGTTACCGTTACACAAAGGGCTACCGTTACCCAAGAAGCTACCGTTACTCAAGACCCACCGATACACAAGGCTACCGATATCCAAAGCTACAGTTCTAGAGACAGAACCTGATGCTGCTTTAATTTTTTTATCATTATTTAATCTAACCAACGGTCATATGAGGTATATTTTAATACACTGACATTTATTTAATGTGTGTTGTTGGATGTCAGGGAACCGTACCTTGTACCTGCGAAAATAAATCATTTCTTTTTCCGGAGCTCGTGCTTTAAATGAAAGAAGGGTGTGCTGCTGAAGAAAAAAAGACAAGTAATGTATAGACGAATACACAGAGACATACATACCACGAGGTGTGCTGGAAGAACAACCGAGTGTGCATGCAAAGAGACGACTAAACTTACACGAAGAACTCATTCATTACTGCATACCAGCGAAGAGCTAAGCACGAGTACATCCACACAAGAACTTCATCGACTACCTTTTTCTCTGTCTCTACACCTGGAAGTCAAGGAAGCAGACGACACTCTGTTTTTCAGAAAAAAACCAGAAGAGGACTCAGAACCAATTATGATCAATCCAAAGGAGTCCAGAGCTGCACTGCAATCACTAGAGCCATTTCTAAACTCTAAATCTTTGCCTCCGTGATTTACTTTTTACATTTTGAGCAGTGTGTGTCATCTGCTATATTTTACACACACACAGTGTCTCCTGTACTTTAACTGGAGGATCTGTAAATCCTCACTCAAACTCTTACATCTTTTATTTCCCACTGGGATAGTGGTAGAGGTCATGCGTGACCTGGACAGCTGGTTTGCTGTTGGGTTTGGTTCCCATGAATAAAAGTGGTAGAGGTCTTGGACCTGGACAGTTGTATACTGTTGTAAACCCCGATCCAGGCTGTGGATCACTTTTATATAAAGTTTTGAGAGGAATAAGTCTCAGCTTGAGACTGAACCTCTTGGTTAAATCTGTTGTGCTTATTTATTTTCAAAGTTTTTTTTATTCCGCTGCAAACTACTTTAAAACCAAAACTGTTTTAAAGTCACTTTGATAATTAAAATCTCAAGTGTTTGTATTAGTTGTAAATCATTAATTTAGTTTCAAAAGTTAATCAATTCTTCTGATTTGATTAACTGGGAAATAATCAATCCTTTGAGAACCTAACAAAACCTTTATTTTGATATAAATTCACTACAGTTTAATTCTGTGTTTTATTTTGGGGATTTTAAGACAAAGTTTTTAAAAAGAAATTTTAATTGGAACTCAATTCACCCCCCCTCTTGAGTGTCCACTCCGACCAACAATATAAAAGAATGTTTTGTTACTCTTTTTATTATGCGAGTTTTGAACAATTTTTTTTCAAAATAACAAAAAATGGTTTTTACATTAAATTTTATATGTTTAATCTTCCACTCCTCATTTATCCAAGATAAAATTAATTTCTTTTCAAGGATCCATTATTGGAGGTTCATTTTGAAATTAATGGTTTTAAAAAAATTCACATCAATTTTTTGAGAAGTTACATTTGAAAGTGACATGTATGTTTGCATTTTATCTCAATATTAAAAATGTTTTTTAAAAGATATTTTATGTTTTTAATTTCAATTTAATTTTCATATTAATTTTTTTTCTTCATGTTATTTATTTTTCATTATTTATTCTATAATATATATTTATTATTTGGGGGATTGAACTCATGGTATTAAGAAATTTTATTTTTTATCCCTTCTTTTGTGATACCATTTTAGCTTTATTTTTGTGAGGGTGTTTTTCATTTATATCTACACCCTTATATATTTCCTTTATTTCACCGGGGTTATGTTATTTTATAATAGTTCACCTTCTCCCTATGGATTCATTATAATCATGTTATTCTAGAATTTAAATAACTGTATACCACTTCTCCATTAGGTTTTAGCATGTTGGATTCCTATATAGTGTGCTATTCCATTTATTGATTATGAAACTATTGAAAATTAATATATTTGTTATTACGATATACAATTTTATTGATTACTCAATAAAGTAGGATTTTTATTGTTTAACCATCCACCTTCTTCCACTGGATATGTTATTATCATGTTATACCTTTTATTAACAAAGAGAAAAGTATTGGAATCCCATATGTTATTATTTTAATAAGGATGATTATTGGAAAAGGTGATTATGAATAATTTATTTATTTTATCATATTATTAATTTATTAAATTTAAATAAGTGATGAGTGGGTCTCAACATTATATAGCCCCTCAATGCATCGACATGTCTCATGAGACAAAAAAACTTCAGTTTTGGTGTATTCCTCTCCCCATATAAGTATCTTGTCTTGGAATAGGTCCTTGAAAACAAGATTTGATATCCAATATTTTGAATTCAATCAGTATCTAGTTAGTAATTATTTTTATAAATTTTTTATTTCTATTCATGGATATTGAATTCTCACAGTTTTAGTTGATTTTAAAATTTTGATGATTACTTACTCCTAAAATAATTTTTTTCCATGTTTATTCCATGATTTCCTTAGATGTATGTTCTCCATTAATAAGCATTTGAACTCAACCAATATTATGTTTCTATTTCCCTAGATTATGAAGAAAATTATTTCTCCTTAAATGTATAACATGATAGCTTGTATGGAGAATTTTCTAGAGATGTTTAAGACTTTTTATGAATTAAGTAGTTCTTATTTAGTTAAAAAATGTCCATTATTTGAGAAAGGCATGAGATTTATTAGTTTATTATTTTTTCTAACTCTATAAATCTCTAAAACTAAAAGGTATTCTAAAGATATGTAGTGTAATATATTCATTAAGTTATGTAAATATGGATAGTTATATATAGGAATTTGTATTTGGTATCGAATATAGCACGTAAAGTTTGAGTTTATGAGGGCTGAATTTGAGAGTTTGGGTCAAATGGATCACAAAAAGGATGAAGGAGTGGTATTTGACCAAATGAACAACTCAATAATTGAGAGTAGAAACATATTTATATGTAATTTTATAATTTATAGTAAAAATTATATTCAGAATGTGTCAGGACTTCTTTCATTTCTCTTCAATTATGGAACATTTGGCCAAATGTTTTTGGGCTTCTTAAACCAATAGAATATAGTTTACGAGGAATATTTCTTAGATTTATATTTTTTTTCCTTTGGTCAAACTAATAACATATGTAAAATTACGACTACCAAGCATCCTCTTATAAATTTGATCATATTCCCCTTTAGTAAATTTTGGACTACCATCATCTAAAAAACTCGTATATGTTCTTAATTTTGATGTACTAGACTTCAAATTTTGAGTTCTAAAATTTAATATGTCATAATTTGTAGTAAATTTAACACTATTTCACTTTATTTGATTTTCAATATCTCTTTATTACCTACTATCATATTTCATTAGGGTTCAAATCAAAATAATTTATACTAATAGGTTTAATATCATTAATAGATGTCCACTTTCACTCCCACTACTTATATAAAATATCAATAATTTTATCTACAATAAAATCAAATAAAAACAATTTATCACTAAGATATTTAAGACTATTCAAAATACTTATAAATCTAGGATGCATCTATAAAAATGACTCGATAGGTATAAAATTAAAACTTTGATAATCATCTTGCAATATATCTCTATTTATTTCCAAAACTTTGGATGGTCCACATTTTGTGGTTTATATCTTCTTCAAAATTATATAAGATGTATGGAATAATAAAAATTAACTAAAAATATTTATTTTAATCACAAAAAATCAAATTATTCATACATATAAATTAAGTTGAAAATAAACTCTTTTTCTCATGTGAAAATAGAAACTTCTTTCTATTGAAGAAAAATTATATGATAAAAAGTGTTTATACCAAATATAGATAGGTGAACACACTTCAAGAGGGGGTGAATTAAATTTGAAACACAAATTAAAATTTTCATCACACTCAATGTTTCACTTGATCAAAAATTATAATGTCTGTTTAATTCACACTATATCAGAGTATAAAAATTAGAATAATATATACATAATAGAAATTATATAATTAGAAAGTAATATACTATCTCATAAGTGTAATATAAACAACATATATTAAATCCAATACAATAATGTAATGAATAATGAATAGATTATCAAATAAAAATTTTAATATTCCAAAAATAAATTATTTCCAAATCAACTCTCACTTCATCAAGAGATATTTATTTTTTTCAAAAGTGGTATAAGGGTCTCTAACTTGATCCTTGGTATCCCCATTTCATATAGAGACCCTAAATTTTTATACATTAACATTAGATAACATTTGCGTAATACTTAAAACATTACAAAAACAGATGCCCAAAGACCATACTAGTCTAGTGCCTTTGGAAACATGGAAACATAAAAACTGATACATAAGTGAGATACATTATCTCACACTAGGTTCTTCTTTACTAGAACCCTTCTTAGACACATCAAACACAATACATATCTTCATAACTTGTGGAAGGAAACATAAAAAGGGGTGAGATCAAATGCTTGGTAAGGGTAAATAAGGGAGATATATAAGAATAATCAGGAGAATAAGGGTACGAGAACATGATTCTAAAAATAAAAGATCATACCATGTATATCAAATATCATATGCATGAAACATGGAATAAATATTGGTGGTTCATAATACATGAATAATAAGTAAATAATGAACATAATTCAAGACATCATAACATAGTAATAAAACATGGAATTGTTGAAAACACATAATTATATAATATTATTTCCATATTAGCCAAGGCATTACTTCCAAGACTATCATAGTAGTACGGGTTCACTCCCCATACCATCTTGGGGGTCATGGTTTACTCCCATGGTCATATTAATAGAACAAGTTCACTCCTTATACCATCTTGGTAGTCACGGTTCACTCCCATGGCCATCTTAGTAGTCAAGGTTCATTCCCAAGATAGTCCGAGTCTATCTCATGAGATATAAATCTTTATCCTATGAATTGGAGGGAGATATAAGTCCCACCCATATCATAGTGAAATCGTACATACATGTTACAAAAGATCATAAATAATCATATAATAACCCATGAAATTAAATGAGTATTTTAAACATGTAATCATATCATAACCTGTGCAAAAAGAATGGTTTCATAATCATGTCATCAGAAACATAACCCATGATTAGAATCCAGTTTCAAAATCATATAACCGATGAAAGAGAAAACTATTTCATAAACATCATGACATAAAAACGTATTACATTCAGAGAATGAATATGAATTAAAACATGGAATAATTTCCCCAGAAGGCAGGAGTAACACCAATGGATGTTATCTTAGATGGAAAATAATTTTGAAGGATATTTTAAAAACATTTCATGAGGAAAATATAATTTTTGTATTGAAAAAATATTTTTAAATCATAAAACCATTTGAAAAACATTTTCTTTGAAAATAAATTTTAAAACATATCAAGGAATCATTGAAAACCATATTTTTTTTAAAATACTTTTTCCTTGAAAATGGTCTTCAAATATCTTTCTAAAACATTTTTTTTTAAAACATGGTTTTTGAATACAATAGATTTCCAACAAAAGAGAGAGATGATCATATTTAACTTAAAAAATAATATTAAGTACCAAAGAGTGTGAAAATTGTAATAATACATGATTATATCTTGAATAACCATAGGAGAAGAAAATTCATGAGTGTTCTTGAGATATGGATCATGATATTTCATTAATTGAGGCATAATCATAAACAATATCGAAAAGCTATAAGATTGGTTTAATAAACTCTTAATACTTGGTAAACTGGGATCATACTATCCATGTATGAAAAAAATTACATGAATCTTAAAATATCATTAAAATAAGTTTATTCATGATATAATATGTAAAATGGAAGTATATAAACCTCTAAAAGAATTTATGTGCATAATTAAAACATTAATCTCAAAGAAGGAAAATTGAGACAAAACTATTTTATAAATTTGATAAATTTTGAAACATAAACCCCATCAAAGAAAGATCATATAATGGATATGTGAATACCCATATATTTAATCATAATATAAATATATTTTATTCATGGGAAATAAATACATCATATAAAATAAGTGAGTATTGACCATGGCATGTATCTCATGGAAATAAAAGTGATATGAAATTCCCATACCTTGTGTATTGACTCTCTTCATACTCATACAAATCACATGTATAATAAATATAAAATTATTATACATATTTTAAAGAAAAATATTCTTATATCTAACACCATATATATTTTTATAATGAGAATATATTACCCACTTGTTAACAATACTATTTTAAGGTTTCACTTCGGGTAATATCTGCTCTGTTATTCGCATGTCTCTTAATTTGTTATATCTTTGGTCCTTATACTCATATAAAAATTTAAATAATTTAAAATATGTTATAAATATCATTTATTTTAATTATTTTTTTATTATAATAATATTTATAATATAGAATTATGAAATGGAATACACCATTCATGGAGATGATAAGCTGTACGTACGCATGAACACTGTTTCTGTTTAATTTTCACGTTGAAATAAAAAAATTAAAATACAAATATTTATATATATATGTATATGTATATATTTATTATAGTAGCATTATTGTATCATATATATCATATATATTCAATAAATAAATCTTTAATACATTCCATGTAGTTGATAAACGAATCACATCGCTTTGAGGGGGTGGTAGTCCACACTTCCTCAAACGAAATTATCATATTTAAACCAAAAGAAAAGTAAAAAAAATGTGTTGTAAAATGAATACATAATATTAAAGATATAATAAATATAATATATGAAATATATAAATTGATTTTCAATCATAATTTTTACCATGATAGGTGGTAATGTAAAAATGAACAATCATCATTTTGTGAGGTGGTAGTTTATCGTACACAAAAACGTTTTGTTCCTTACCCATTAAATAGAAGTGTGTGTATGTGTAGGTAAAAATAATAGAATAAAATAATAATAGTATATTTAAGATACTGGTTATTTTATAAAATCATGTAATAAATAGAGTGTAGGGGGTGTATAAATAAAAATAAATTAAAGGATCTTGAGAGAAGACATTACTTCTTAATCGGGTAACTCATTTTGGTTTGTGATAAAAGGCTTCCTTGGATTTATTAATTTCAAAGGGGAGACCTCTATAAATAAGTAAGGGATGTTGGGAAAATTATTGGTTATATATTTTCCAATCTTAAGTTTTTTGAGAGGTGTTAAGAATAGGGAGAAGTGTTTTTTTAGAGGGGAGGGGAAGGATGCACTTGGCATTTTTGAAAACAGGTTAGGTGTACCCAAATTTTTACCTAAAAAAATTCATACAAAAAAAACTCAATATTAGAAGGTTAATGAAATAATAATGGCCATAAAATGGGTGTTTTACAAGTTTATAGGTCATTTTAGGTCTTAAATTTAAGGTTTATTACTTTGTTATCCTTTTTTCTCCTAATTTTTGTAATCGATTTTAATTACTTTCAACAGTAGTTTTGGTCAAAAATTATTTTGAACTTATTAAAAATTATTAATTTTTATTATTCCAAATATATAATCAATTTTTTATATTATAATCACATAAGTGGTATAAATTAATTTAAAATTAATCCTAAGGATGGGATGACACTACATGTTTTCAAAGTAAAAATGATCAAAAAATTTCGATATTTTTATATTTAATTTCAAAGTGAAATTTATTACAATGAAAAAAATTGGGTTGATTGATAAAAATATGATCTAATTAAACTTTGAAAGAAAATTAAAATATAATTTATCCTTATAAGTAAATTAGATGAAAAAATAGTTTTTGAATTAAAATCCGATATTTTTCACTATTCATCCAAAAATGATGTTTCTTAGAAAAATAACATAAATTAAACATAAGATAATTTCCACATTATAAATTAAAAAATGAAGTTTATTTTATGAAATTAAATTTCTAAATGTGTCTATTTTTTTTATTTTTCATCTAAGAACATGAAAAGTAGTTGATTTGTGAAAATAGTATTTTCAAACATATTAGGACTTTATAAAAAAATATCCTTCATTACAAATATGTTTTTAATTATAAAAAAATTATAAATTATATTTGAAAACTAGTTATTACTATTCATATAACTATATTTAATAGCTAGGTTATAATTATCTCATTTAAATAATTATAATAGTAAACTGATGTTTCGTAGAAACATCAGTGTTGCGTGTAACATACGCTAAGTTAATTTTTCATGTAACATATTCCAAGTTGATATTATATGTAACATATGATGAGTCTATTTTCTGTGTAATGTATGCTGATTTGATGCTATCTGAAAGGAATTTTTTACCTTTTGCATTGCAATACATAAGTGAAAGTTTAATTTATTTGCAATGAAATTTCCATAAAAACTATGCGTGTTACGTTATACCCCCCTTAAAATTAATTTCACGACAAAAATTCATCACTTGTGTAAAATAAAAAATGAGGATAAATATATCCCATCATATCCTCAAGTTCCACTATAGATTTCTCTAACTGGTGATTTCTACACAAAATTTTGACCGGGTGAGTGGTCTGGTTTCATAAAACTTTCTCTTTATGATCCAGAATTTCAATAGGATATTCCTCGCAAGAAAGATCCTACTCCAACAGTATAATCTAGGAGTTTAGTCCATGTTATGGGTTAGGTATTTAATTTATCAAGAGAGATACATGGAACACATAATGGAATTGGTAGAGATTTGGAGGAAGTTCCAAGAGATAGGTTACCATCCTGATATGATCAAGAATCTCAAGGGGACCAATATACCTAGCGATTAGTTTCAATTTCTTCATAAATCTCATAAACTTATTCTAGGGTGAGATTCATAGAAAAACTTTTTCACCAACTTAAAATTCTAGATCATGCCGATGGTTATCTGTATAATGTTTCTATCAAATTTGAACTGCATTGATATGCTGCTTAATGGTTTTAACATTCTCAACCATTTATTCAGTGATCTAAGGTCACAATATCTTTATTTCTCTAACTTTATCCCAACACATTGAAGATCAAAAGTTATTCCCACAAAGGGATTTATAAGGCGCCATATGAATGCTTGAGTGAAATCTATTATTGTAAGAAAACTCAACTAAAGGAAGGTATTGATCCTAACCACCTTTGAAATACAGATAACAAGATCTCAACATATCCTATAGGGTTGGAATTTTTATTTTATAATGACCATCTATTGGAGGATGATAAGTAGTTCAAAAACACAATTTTTTATCAATATATTGTTGAAGTATTCTCAAGAACATTGAGGTGAACCTCAGATCCCAATCAGATTCAATAAAATGTGGTACTCCATGAACCTTACCACTTTATTAATGTATATATTGGAAAGATGATCCAGGGAGAATTATTTTCTGATAGCGATAAAGTGTGTCAATTTTGTAAGGTGATCGACTAACACTCATATAACATTAAACCCTTTAGAGGTTATGGGCAGTCCAATGAAAAAATCCATAGTGATGTTATCCCATTTCCATTCTCATATAGGTAATGGATGAAACATACCCTTTGAATTTTGTCTTTCATCCTTGGCTTTTTGGAAAACCAAGTACCGCGATAGAAGATCTAAAATATCTCTCTTCATTCCATCCCACAAGAAGTACTCTTTAATGTCCCTATACATCTTCGTACTTTCGGGATGAATAAAGAATGAAGAACTATAAGATTCTTTTAACATCTACTTTTTTAAATCTAGTATGGAAGGAACACATACATAGTTACTAGACCTTATCATTCCATCATGATTAGGGTTAAACTTGGGAACATTTCTAACTTTATTTTTTAGCTCTACATCTTCCTTTTTCACCTCCTTAATATACACTTGGATAGAGGGTTGAGAATTCATTTGAGAAAGATAAGATTTTCCCCTTCCTTTAGGATTTATAGATCCATCCTTTTAAAATCTATAAATATTAGATATTTTATGATCCTCATCATGGATAAGCTATAATGATCCTTCCAACTCAAAGCATCATCCACCTTATTCACTTTCCAGGGGTGGTAATGTATTGAGAAGTCATAATCCTTTATTAACTCTAGCCATTTTATCAAGAGAATGTTCAACTCCTTCTGTGTGAATATATATTTCATATTTTGTGATCAGTATATATATCAAACTTTTCTCTATAAAGATAATGCCTCTATATCTTTAATGATAAAATTACCATTGCTAACTTCAAATCATGAGTTGGATATTTTTTCTTATTAATATTCAAATACTATAAGGTATAAGTGATAACAATGTTATTCTACACAAGAACATATCCCAATCATTTCTTTCATACATCGCTATAGATTATATACCCTTCTCCAGTACATGGTAATATAATCATAGCTGCACTGACCAACCTCACCTTTATTTCTTGAAATTTTCCACACATTCATCTTTCCAAAAGAACTTGACACCCTACTGAGTTAACTTTGTCAGAGGATTATATATTCATTAGAAATTATCTAACACCATCGATAATATCTAGCTAAACCAAGAAATATATGGATTTTATTCATTGTTTTTGATCTAGGATAGCATTAAACAACCTCTGTCTTTGATGGATCTAATGATATACCATCTCTTGAGATTATCTGACCCAAAAATGAAACCTTTTGAAGCCAAAATTAACACTTTTTAATTTTTTCATATAGTTTCCCCTACCTCAGGGTCTTTAGTACAATTATCAAGTGGTCATAATTCTCTTCATTTCTATTTTAATAGATAGGAATATCATCTAGAAAGACTACCACAAACTGATCGAGGTAATCTCTAAAGACACTATTCACTAAATCCACGAAGATAACGGGATAATTAGTAATACCAAAAGGAATTACTATATATTTATAGTGTCTATACCTTTTATATAAATCTATCTTCGGTATATCCACCTTCTAGACTCTTAATTGATTATATCAAGAATCAAGGTCAGTCATGGAAAAGTATTGAGATCCATGCATTTGATCAAACAATTCATTAATATATGGGATAAAATACTTATTATTGATTATGATATTGTTCAAATCCTGATAATAAATGAAGAGTCACATTGATCCATACTTATTTTTCACAAAAGGAACTGGTTCACCCCAAGATGATACACTTGGATTAATTAATCCCTTATCATGGTTTTCTTGGAGTTTCTTATTTAATTCCTACAACTCAATATTAAACATTCTATCAGGAGTATTTGAAATTAGTGTGAAACCATGTATGAGTTCCATTGTTAACTCGACTTTGTGTTTTAGTGGAAGGCTAGGAAACTCTTTCGAAAAGGCATCCACAAATTCACGAACATTAGGAATATCATTGATTTTGATTTTCTCCCCAACAATTTTAGACACAAAACCTTTTGAATGGGATTTGAGACCCATACACTAGATGTAACCTCCACAAGAAGTTCATTCTAATCGTCACATTAATGGATGATCATAGGAGAGTTTGAAATATCAAATTCAACTTTCATTCCTTGAAAATTGATGTGATATTTATGGAGAAGAATCCAATACATGCTTAAGATAACATCAAATTAAACAAATAAAGAATGACAATATTTACGGGAACCACATTCCCACAAATGTCAACTAGAAAGGAATGATAGTCTTGGGATGTATTCATCATACCATTAGGGGTTTGAAATGATAATTCCAAATCTAATTGTTTTGGAGGAATCTTAACACCCTTACCAAATTATTTAGATATGAAATAGTGGATATATTTATAATTAAGTATGACATAAGCAGTTCTAGAGTATATGGTATGTGTGCCTTTCATCACATAATTATCACACCCCTTATCAGAAATAACAATTTCATGAGAGTTCCCCTTTTCCCTTGGCTTAAGAGGTTATTTATGTCAATCATCACCACTATCCATTAGGTTTTGGCAGTGATTAACATAATGACCATTATCCTTATACTTATAGCACTAAATCATGGGAGGGTAATTTTGTTCCCCTTTTTCACGATACATAGAGTTAGAAAAATTATTCCCATCACTTTGGAAATCAAATTCATGATGTCCTTATATTCCACACTTAAAACCTTTATTATAACCCTTAAGTAAATTTCCTCCATGCTTCTTCCCACACTTAGAGAATAATGGAAATCTCATCTTCTTCTATTAATAGGTTTTATATTTTTCTTTAAACTCAATTTTCCTTTTCTTTTCCAAACCATGAGATTGATGCATGACCCCAACCTTTATTTCAACCTTGATTTCCCATTGAAAAATCTCTTTATAGGTACTATTGTATCTTATAAAAAAATCCCTTTTGAGACTTGGATTTAAGACACTAAAGAGCTTATCAAATTTACTTTCATGTGGGATGATAATTCCTGAAGTGTACCTCACAAGTCTAATGAAATTATCTTTATAGGTTCAAACAGACTCATCACCCCATTACTTAAACTAAATGACCTATTTCTCCATCTTGGTATGAAGAATTCGAGGAAAGTACTTAATGAAAAATAAGTTCATAAACACATATCATTCCCTGGATTGAATTTGACCTTTATTCCTTGTATTCTTAATTAGAGTCCACTATTGGGACTCTTTTCATTGTAACTGATAAATGGCTAGAATGAATTTCTATTTCTTCAAAAACTAGAGAATGAAGAATATATTTTCATTAGTAATGATATATTGTTCAGAAAAAAATGGATTAGAATACCCTCTAAATGAAGGTGGACATTTCCGCAAGAAAGACTGAACAAAATGTTGTTCCCTACTTTTCTCATTTTGGATTCCACCATGATTCATAGCTTGAGAAACTGTGTGATCATAAAAATAAGGTTTTTCATTACAGCTTCCATAGTATTAAGTTTCATAGGAGGAAAACCATTGAATTTTCCATCACAATTACCATTAAAGTAGTTTCCTTAGGTCTCAACCATTTACTAAAACCAAAAGCATAGAGTAAGAAATAGTTATCACATTGAAGAACCACATAATCTAGAGAAGTCACTTATAGGATACCTAAATTCTGATAACTTTCTTAATCTATGAAACCTTTGGTTTATCCTAGGTTATTTATAGGAAAATTATATTTAAATCCTTTTTGATGGTTCATGAGGAGTTTTTGAATTTTTAAAGCATATCCCTTAGGAGTTTCAAATAAGGTGTGGTGCAAGGTCCTTTATCATGTACCAGATTACCCTGAGTTAGGGATGAAACATCTTTTCGAAGTTGTTACCCCTAGCTATATCTATTCCAGATCCACATCCACTTGTAGTATCTAGATAGGTATATATTTCTAGGAAACCACTCATTGTATCCTTTATCAAAATTCGATGACATTTTCCAATACTTTTCCTTATCCTTAGACTTATCCCTAGACATGTCCTTAGGGTTATCACTAAGGTTTTCTCATCCTATGTTCCAAAAGATAACTAAACCTCTTCACTGATACCAACTACAGAGACCCTATCTTTGGATACATTAAGATTACATAAATTTTATGGAATACTTAAAATATTACAAAAAATAGACTCCCAAAGACAGTATTAGTCTAGAGCCTTTGGAAACATGGAAACATGGAAACATGAAAACAAAAACACTGATACATAAGTGAGCTACATTATCTACCACTAGGTTCTTCTTGACAAACCCCCTTCATAGACTTAAAAAAAATACATATCTTCATAACATGGGGAAAGAAACTTAAAAGGGGTGATCCCAAATGCTCAGTAAGGGTAAACTAGGGAGATATATAAGCATAGTCATGTGCATAATGGTATGAGAATATGATCATGAAAATAGAAGATCATACCCTATATATATCAAAATCATATACATGAAACAAAGAAAAAATCTTGGCAGTTAATAAGACATGAATCACAAGGAAATAATGAACATAAGACATGACATAATTACATAGGAATACGACATGGAATTGTAGAAAAACAAAAGTATATAATATGATTTCCATAGTATCCAAGGAATTGCTTCCAAGACCATATTAGTAGTATGGGTTCACTCCCCATTCTATCTTGGTAGACATGGTTCACTCCATTTTCCATCTTAGTAGCAAGGGTTCACTCCTCATACCATCTTGGTTTTCATGGTTCACTACCATGGCCACTATAGTAGTCAAGGTTCATTCCAAATTCAATCATAGTCTATCTAATGAGATATGAATCATTACCCTATATATTGGAGGGAGATATAGGTCCCACCCATCTCATAGTGAAATCATACATACACGTTCCACAAGATCATAAATAATCATATCATAACCCATGAAATGAAATGGTTATTATAAACATGTCATCATATCATAACCTATGAAAAAAGACAACTTTCATAATCATTTCATCCCAAACATAACCCATGAAAAGAAGTGGGTATCGAAATCATATAACCCATTAAAGAGAAAATGTTTCATAAACATAATGATATAAAAACATAATCCATTTAAATAAGGAATATGAATTGGAAAAATTTAATAATTTCTCTATAAAGTCATGAGTAACACCAATAGATGTTATCCTATATGGGAAATAATTTCGAAAGATCTTTTAATAACATTTCTTTAGGAAAATATCCTCTCTGTATTGAAATATTATTTTTAAAACATAAAACCTTTTGAAAACATTTTTCTTTGAAAATAGATTTAAAAACATATAAACGAAGCATTGAAAACCATAAAACATTTTTTAAAATCCTTTTCCCTTAATAATGGACTTCAAATATCATTCTAAAACAAATTTTAAAACATTTTTGAAAACATGGTTTTTGAATATAATAGATTTCCAACTAAAGAGAGAGATGATAATATTTTACTTAAAAACATCATATTAAGTACCAAAGAGTGGAAAAATGGTATTAATACATGATTATATCTTGAATAAATAGAGGATAAGAAAATTCTTGAGTTTTCTTGATATATGGATCATGATATTTCATTAATTTAAGCATAATCATAAATAATCTCAAAAAGCAATGAGGTTGCTTCAATAAACTCTTATCACTTAGTAACTTGGGATCATACAATCCATGTACAAAAATAAAATTACATGAATCATAAAATATCATTAAAAGAATTATATTCATTATATAACATGTAAAATATAATTATATACACCTCAAAAAGAATTTAGGTGTATAACAAAACATGAGTCTCAAGGAAGGAAAATTGAGACAAAACTATTTTACAGATTTGGTAACTTTTGAAATATAAAACCCATAAAATAAATATCATAAAATTGATATTTGAATACCCGTAATATTAAGTATAGGATACATATAATACATTAATGGGTAGTACATACAACCCACAAAATAAATGAGTGATGATCAAGGAATGTATCTCACAGAAATAAAAGTGAGATGAAAATCCCTTACCTTGTGTCTTAAATCTATTCGTACTCATAAAAATTACCTGTATAATAAATATAAATTTATTATAAATATTTTCCAGAACCATATTATTATATCTAATAACATATATGGTTTGATCATGGCCATATATTACCCTATTGTTAACAATCTTATGTTAAGGTTTCACTTCGGGTAATGTCCACTTTGGTCTTCGCATGTGTCTTAATTTGTTATATATTTTTTCATTATACTTATATCACGATTTAAAGAATTTAAAACATGATATAAATATCATTTATATTCAGTATATTTTATTATAATAATCTATATAATATAGAAGTAAGAAATGAGACACACCATTTATAGAGAAGGTAAGCCGTACGTACGCATGAACGCTATTTCCATTTAATTTTCATGTTGAATGAAAAAAATGTAAAATAAATATATATATATAAATTTATTAAAGTAGAATTATTATATCATATATTTTCACTAAAACCATTCTTAATACTTTCCATGTAGTGTATAAATTAATCACATCGCTTTGAGGGGGTGGTAGTCCACACTTCCTCAAACGAAATTATCATATTTACACCAAATGAAAAGTAAAAAGATATGTGTTGTAAAAAGAATATATAATCTTAAATAAATAATAAATATAATATATGAAATATATAAACTGATTTTTCATCATAAATTCCACCATAATAGGCATTAAAGTAAAAATGGATAAACATCATTTTGTGAGGCGGTAGTTCACCGTACACATAAACAATATGTTCATTACCCATTAGATAGAAGTGTGTATAAGTGTAGGTAAATAAATTAGCACATAAAATTTATATTATATTTAATATAATTTTTTTATACAATCATGGAATAAAGATATTGGAGGGGTGGATAAGGAAAATAAAATAAAAGGAGCTTGAGAGAAGACATTACCTCTTAATTGGGAATCACCTTTTAGTTTGTGCCAAAAGGATTCCTTGGATTTATTTATTTCCAATATGATTATTATATAAGGAAGTGAGGTACTTTTTTAAGATTATTAGGTTGGTATTGGCCAATCTTAAGTGGTTTTAGAGGTGTTAAGAAGATGGATAAGTGGTGTTCTTTTATAGGGGAGGGAAATGACACACTTGGCATTTTTGAAAACAAGTTAGGAGTACCCATGTTTTTAGTTAACAAAATTCATAAAAAACCAAAAAATAAATTAATAATGGAAGGTTAAAAGAAGAATAATTTATAGAAAATGGGGTTTTTTACAAGTTTCTATGTCTTTTGGGTCTTAAATTTATGGTTTAGTACTTTGTTAACCTATTTTTTCTCAAAATTATTGTAATTAATTTTGATCACTTTCACTAATATTTTTGGTAAAAAAACTAATTTTACCTTATTAGAAATTAGAAATTATTATTATTACAAATATAGAATCCATGTTTCCAAATTATAATCACATAAGTGGCAGAAATTAATTTAAAATTAATCCAACTGACGGGATGACGCTGCATGTTTTTAAAGTAAAAATGATCAAAAGTTTTCTATCTTTTTATATTAAATTACAAATTGAAATTGATTCCAATGAAAAAAATTAAGTTGAATGATAAAAATTTTATCTAATTAATCTTTGAAATAAACTTAAAATATAATTTAACATTATAAATAACTTATATGAAAAAGTAGTTTTGAATTAAAATCTGATATTTTTCACTGTTCAAGCAAAAATGTTGTTTTTCAGAAAAATACCATAAATTAGACCTTAAATAATTTGAATATTACAATTTAAAAAATGAAGTTTTTTTTATCAATTTTAATTTCAAAATGTTTCTAAAATTAATTATATTATTTTTCACAGAAGGATACGAAAGGTACTTCATTTATGAAAATATTATTCTTAAACATATAAAAACTTTACAAAATATTATATATTTCATCATCAATATGTTTTATTTATATAAAAAAATTATAAAAAATATTTAAAATCTAGTTATTACTATTCATATAACTAAGTTTAATGTCTAGGTTATAGTTATCTCATTTAAATAATTATAATAGTAAAATGATGTTTCGTAAAATCATCGGTGTTGTGTATGACATATGCTATGTTGATGTTGCATGTAACATAATCCAAGAAAATGTTCTGTGTAACATATTACAAGTTTATGTTTCGTGTAAAATACTATGATTTGATTTCATGTGAAAGGAATGTTTTAATTTCTTCATTACAAGTCATAAATGAAAATTTAATTTATTTGAAAAAAAAATTCTATGAAGACTTAGGGTGTTACATTATACCCCCTTAAAATGAATTTCAACCTCGAAATTCATGAATTGGGTAAAAAAATGGGGATAAATTTTCCTCATCATATCCTCAAATTCACACACAACTTCCTCTAACTGGATATATCTTCATAGATCTTTGACCAGGTGAGTAGTCTTATTTTGTAGAACTTTATCTGTATGATCTAGAATTTCAATAGGTTCTTCCTCGTATAAAAGATCCTGCTCTAGTGGTATGACCTATGAGTTCAGTACATGTGAAGGGTCATGTATTTACTACTTAGGAGAGATACATGGAACACATTATGGACTTGAGAGATATTTTGAGGAAGTTCCAAGCGATATGATACCTTCCTGATATGATCAATAATCTCAAAGGGACCGATATACCCAGGGCATAGTTTCCCTTTATTTCTGAAGCTCAAAACCATCTTCCAGGGTGAGATTCATAGAATTTATTTTCACCAACTTCAAATTCTAGATCACACAATTGGTCATCATTATAAATTTTCTTACAAATTTGAGATGTCTTGATATGCTGCTGAATGGTTCTAACCTTCTCGACCATTTCCTCAGTGATCTCAGGTCCCAGTAGCTTTCTTTCTCTAACTTCATCTGAACACATTGAGATCGACATTTATTCCCATAAATGGCTTCGTAAGGTGAAACATGAATGCTTGAGTGAAATCTATTATAATGAGAATACTCAACTAGAGGAAGGTGTTGATTCCAAACACCTTTGAAATTCAGATAACAATATCTCAATATATCCTATAGGGTTTTATTTAATCTTTCAGAATGAACATATATCTGGGGATGATAAGAAGTGCTGAAACTCAATTATGTATCATTTTATTTTTGAATACTTCACCAGAACATTGAGTTGAACCTTGAACCCCAATAAAATGTGATAGAATGTGGTACTCCATGAAACCTTACAACTTTCTTAATGTATATCCTAGAAATATGATCTAGAGAGAAGTCTTATTTGATAGTAATAAGTTGTGTTGATTTAGTAAAGTGATTGACTACCACCCATATAACATTAAACCATTTAGAGTTTTTGGGTAGTCTAATGAAAAAATTCATAGTGATGTTCAACCATTTCCATTATTGTATGTGTAATGGATACAACAACCCCTTTGGATTTTGTCTTTTATCCATACCTTATTAGCATACCAAGTACCAAGATATGAACTCTGCGATATCTATATTTATTCCATCTAACCAAAAGTATTCTTTAATGTCCCTATACATATTCATACTTCCAGGATGAATAGAGAATGAAGAAAATTGAGATTCATATAACAGCTCCTTATTCAAATATGGTATGTAAGGAACACATATACAGTTCCTAAACCTTATCATTCCATCTTGATAAAGGTTGAACATAAGAACATTTATAACTTTATTTTGAAGCTCTACATATTTCTTCTATGCCTCCTTAATCTTCACTTGGATAGAGGGTTGAACATTAATTTGAAAAAGATAAGATTTTAGCCTTCCTTCAGGATTTCTAGATCCATCCATTGAAAATCCATAAAATATTAGATCTTTTTTTATCCTCATCATGGATAAGCTAGCATGATCCTTTCAACATAAATCATCATCCAACTTGTTCACTTTCCTAGGGTGGTAATGTATTGAGTAGTCATAATCCTTTATGAACTCTAAAAATATTCTCTAGAGCATGTTCAACTCCTTCTATGTGAATATATACTTTATACTTTTATGATAGGTATATATATCACACTTTTCTCCATAAAGATAATGTGTCCATATCTTTAATGAAAAAAATCACCATTGTTAACTCCAAATCATGATTTGGATATTTTTTTCTAATGAATATTAAACCATTGTGAGGTATAAATGATAGCCATGTTATTCTACACAAGAACAAATCACAATCCCTTCTTGGATGCATCACTATAGATTAAAAACCCTTCTCCAGTATAGGGTAATGTAAGAATAGGTGAACTGACTACTTCATTTCCTTGAAATTTTCCTCACATTAATCTATCTAGAGGAACTTGACACCCTTTAGAGATAATTTGGTCATAGGATTATATAGTCTTGAGAAATTATCCACAATCCATTAATAATATCTATCTAAACCAAGAATAATTTAGATCTTAGTCACTGTGGTTGGTCTAGGACAACATTCAATAGTCACCGTCTTTGATGGATCTACTGCTATACCATATCTTGATATTATATGATGCAAAAATGAATCCTTTTACATCCAAAATTCACACTTTGTAAATTTTTCTTATAGTTTATCCTTCCTTAGTGTACTTAGTGTAATTATCATGTGGTCTTTATGATATTCCTAACTCTTTGAATTGATAAGAATAGTATCTAGAAAGACTACCACAAACTGATCGAGGTAATCTCTAAAGACACTATTCACTAAATACATGAAGATAATAAGGGAATTAGTAAGACCAAAAGGCATTACAATATTTTCATAGCATCCATACCTTGTGCGGAATGCCATATTGGGAATATCCACCTTCTTGAATCTCAATTGATGATATCCAGAATGAAGGTGAATCTTTGAATAGTATTTAGATCCATGCATTTAATCAAACTAGTCATCAATAAGGGGGAGAGGGTACTTATTATTGATCATGATCTTGTACACCCCTAATAATCATTGAAAGTTCATACTGATCCATATTTTTTTTCACAAAAAGAACTGGTGCACCCCAAGGTGAAAAACTTGGATGAATGAATCCCTCATCAAGGTTTTCTTGGAATTGTTCTTCAATTCCTGCAACTCAATAAGAGCCATTCTATAAGGAATATTTTAAATTGGTGTGAAACTAGGTACAATATCTATTGAGAACTAAACTTCACATTTTGGTGGAAGGCTATACAACTCTTCCGGAAAGACATCCAAAAATTCTCGAACAGTAGGCATATCATTGATATCGATTTTCTCTATAACCATTTGAGATAAAAAAACTCTTTTGAAGGGGAATTAAGACCCATACACTGAATGAAATCTACATAGGAAGTTCACTCTTATCATCACATTGATATATGATCATAGGAGAGTTTAAAATATCAAATGTAACTTCCCTTCCTTGAAAATTGGTTTGAGCTTTATGTAGAGAAAGCCAATCCATGCCTAAGATGATATCAAATTCAACCAAATGAAGAATGAAAAGATTCATAGGAAGCACATTCCCACAAATATCAACCGTAGAAGAATCATATACTTGATATGAAATCAACACACCATTAGGAGTTTGTATTGATAATTCTATATCTAATTATTTTTGAGGAATCTTAGCACCCTTAGAAAATTCTTTAGATATGAAAGAGTGGGTAGATCTGGAATAAAATATGACATTATCAGTTCTAGAATGGATGGTAGGTGTAACTTTCATCACGTTTTTACCCCAACCTCATCAAAAAAAGAAATTACATGATATTTCCCCTTATCCCTCAGCTTAAGAGGTTATTGACATCGATCATCATCACAATCCCTTGCATTTTGGGAAGTGGTTAGCATAATGCTCATTCTACTTACACTTGTAGCACTGAATCATGGGAGGGGTATTTTGTGCTGCATTTTCCCCATTAACACTGTTAGATAACTTCTTCCCATCACTTTGGAAATCAAATTCTTGATGACCTTCCCTTAAATACTTAAAAAATTTATTATACCACTTAAGGAAATTTCCTCCATGCTTCTTCCCACACTTATAGAATAATGGAAAGCTCTTCTTCATATCTTCATAATTTTTATATTTTCCTTTAAACCCTGTCTTCCTTTTCTTATCTAAACCATGACATTGATACGTGACTCCAACCTCCATTTCAACCATTATTTCACAACACAAAATCTGTTCATAACTACCAAAGTTTCTTCTGGAAAACACCCTTTTGATACGTGGCTTTAAGCCACAAAAGAACCTATCAACTTTAATTTTAGTTTAGATGATAATTCCTAAAGCATACCTCTCATGTCTTGTGAAATTATCCTTATAGGAACCAATAGAATCATCATCCATTTACTTTAACTTAGGGAACTCTTTCTCCATCTTAGTATTAATAATATGAGGTATGTAGTTATTAAAAAATAATTTCTTAAACTCATCTCATTTCATGGATTAAATTTCATCTTGATTCCTTATATTCTTAATTTGAGTCCACCACTAGTCCGCTTTGCCTTGTAACTGATAAATTGACAGAATGGATTTATCTTTCTCCAAACACTGGAGAAAGAAGAATATATTTTCAACAGTATGGATCCACTGTTCAAAAACAATTGGATCAGAATATCCTCTAAAATAAGGTGGAAATTGCCTCATGAAAGACTCAATATAATGTTATTACCTCCTTTGTTCATTTTGAATTACACCATTATTCATAGCTTGAGAAAGCTATGTGAGCATAACAATGAGGTTTTTCATTCTATCTCCCATATCATTCAGTTTCTTAGGAGGAAAATAGTTGCATTGTCCATTAGAATAACCATTAACACAGTTCCCTCAAGTCCCAGCCATTTAATAAAACCAAAATCATAGAGTAAGAAAATGTTGGGAAAATATATATCAAGGCATCCTCTTAGTGTTTCTGGGTGTGATTTTGTTTTTTGACAAATCCAAATGACCGCGATTATATATGGACAATGTTTGGAAAAGTGGGTTTTTAAGGTGGTGTAGTTTCCTAGTGTTTTTCGAAGTAGGTTTTTAATGTGGTACAATTTCCCAAAGTTTTCAAAAAAAAAATTTGGGCCTCAAAATTGGGATTTTGGATGTTGGAAAAGGAATATTTCCACATATAAGTATATAGTATGCAGACTGAAAACTTTAGTTTGCGGAATAAAAAAGCACGGTACACAAAAATATTTGGGAAATCAGCAAAATAAGGATTGCACATAGTAGTTCTATGCATGCTATGAAGTATGGTGTGTGGAATATGTAGAAGGAATGGTTTATAGAGCGATAGAAGTTTTCAAGAAGGCTAGCGGTACATGTAATTCTTATGGTACACGAGATGTCTTGTCATTAGAAAAAACAAGATGGTGATTTGTGAACGAACCATTAATGCAATGGAAGCCCCAAACTGGTGGGATTTTAAAAATTTTCATCAAAAATTGATGTAATCTTGTCGACGTCGGTGAATAGAAGCCCGATTAAAGCTGACGATCATGTGTGAAGAGTTTTATGCACAAAATAAAACCATAGATACATGGTTTAAATCTGAAGTCATGCGCGACATCTCCTCTTCATTGATGATCAATGCTTGAAGAATCCGAAGTTGAATTAACCTAGAGCATCGACACGTGATTCAAGGAATTTGCGGGAGTGCTGATCATCATAATTTGGGTGCTAGAGCGGAGCTACGATGATTCCTTCAACACTCCGATGATCACCGAATCGCTCTACTTTCGATGCCTGAGGGAGAGCTCCATCCAAGATCCTTGGATCTAGATCCTCTCTCTCTATGATATTGGAGAGAGAGGAGGATTGAGAGAGGAAATGAATAGTCCATGGGAAAATCCTCTCCTCTCTTTATAGAGTGGAATGAAATTACTCAAAAATGACAGACCGACCCCCGAACAATTAATCACAGTATATAAATAATATTTTCACTACTATACTAAGTCATAAATATTATTAATTATTACTATCATTTTCTTGTAATATATTAAATATATTACATAATAATAATTAATACATTAACTCGTCTCTTAATCCCACAAATATTTATGAACCTTGAATATTTTAATATTGATTCAAATAATATTTTTCATGTATTTACATAAAACTAGTCAATAAATTTAACACAGTTCCTTCAAGTCCCAACCATTTAATAAAACCAAAATCATAGAGTAAGAAAATGTTGGGAAAATATCTATCAAGGTGTCCTCTTAGTGTTTTTGGGTGTGATTGTGTTTTTTGACAAAGCCAAATGACCGCTATTATATATGGACAATGTTTGGAAAAGTGGGTTTATAAGGTGGTGTAGTTTCTTAGTGTTTTCTGAAGTAGGTTTTTAATGTGGTACAATTTCCCAAAGTTTTCAAAAAAAAAGTGGGCCTCAAAATTGGGATTTTGGATGTTGGAAAAGGAAGATTTCCACGTAGGAGTACATAGTATGCAGAATGAAAACTTTATTTTGCGGAATAAAAAAGCATGGTACACAAAACAAATTTGGGAAATCAGTAAAATAAGGATTTCACATAGTATTTCCATGCATGCTATGAAGTATGGTATGTGGAATATGTAGAAGGAATGGTTTGTAGAGCGATAATAGTTTTCAATAAGGCTAACGGTACATGGAAGTCTTGCGGTACACGAGATGTCTTGTCATTAGAAAAAACTAGATGGTGATTTGTGAAGGAACTAGGAATGCAACGGAAGCCCCAAACAGGTGGGATTTTATAAAATTTCATCAACAATTGATGTAATCTTGTCAACGTCAGTGAATAGAAGCCCGATTAAAGCTGAGGATCACGTGTGAAGAGTTTTATACACAAAATAAAACCATAGATACGTAGTTTAAATCTGAAGTCATGCGTGGCATCTTCTCTTAATTGATGATCACTGCTTGAAGAATCCAAAGTTGAATTAACATAGATCATCCACACGTGATTCAAGGAATTTGCGGGAGTTCTGATCATCATAATTCGGGTGCTAGAGCGGATCTACGATGATTCCTTCAACACTCTGATGATCACCAAATCACTCTTCTTTCGATGCATGAGGGAGAGCTCCATCCAAGCTCCTTAGATCTAGATCCTCTCTCTCTAGGATATTGGAGAGAGGGAAGGATTGATAGAGGAAATGAATAGTCCATGGGAAAATCCTCTCCTCTCTTTATAGAGTGGAATGAAATTACTCGAAAATGAAGGACCGACCCCCGAACAATTAATCACACTATATAAATAATATTTTCACTACTATATTGTGTCATAAATATTATTCATTATTACTATCATTTTCTTGTAATATATTAAATATATTTCATGATAATAATTAATCCATTAACTCGTCTCTTACTCCCAAAAATATTTATGAACCTTGAATATTTTAATATTTATTCAAATAATATTTTTCATGTATTTACTTAAAACTAGTCAATAAATTTAATAAATAAATTAAACACTTATTATTCTTAACTTGAATAATGTGAATTTATTTATTCCTTGGTGATCTAATCTCCTTGGAAAAATCTCGAACCCCAGTGGTGTGGCCCACCAAGTCCAAAACTCATATTCAACTGAATATGCCATATTCTTGAATGCACTATTATGTGTGACCGTCTAGGCCCTTATCTCGATAGTAGTGAATATTATTCATAGACCATGAGTTGGATCTAGCAACTCATCATGGCCCCTTAAGAGATAAGGATTGTCACAGCAGTGAAAACCAACCTACAAACATGCACTGTGTAATATAACCTCTTTGTCATTGATATCTCATAAAGTAGGACACACTCACATGTCATATCCTATTTTATTTATTTATTATTTGTTAATCTAGCTAGATGAACTTACCCTCGACTACCATGGACATGATCTTACGAAGTCATTATCATCCTGATCAACTTATCCCAAGATATATAACTTCTTTAAACCAGAAAAAACAAATCCTTTCATGACTATTCAACCAATTTCATGCCACCAATGACGCACCCAACACAAACTACCTTGCCACAAGTTCATTTCCATAGTTTTCGTCTTGCATCAAAGTACAGAATCAAATTAAATAAATTGGTAATTATCTCATGTCAGGAGACCATTACACATGATTGTAGATAGGAACATCCAATGACACTCGAAACATGTGGTGTTCTTATTGGTGGGTCTGTCCTCAAGATCTCACTATTAATGATCACCAAGTGAAAACTTCATGAGAAGAAGTCTTAATGCTTATGATCCCCCATCACTTGATAGTAAAACATCTACCGTGTCTGATCAGTAATATGTATGTAAACCATAGAATATATATTTAAGATTAATGTCATAGTATGTAGACATTCTCATTATAATGGGATCTGCTATAACCTTTCGATACAACAATTAATCTTTGGAAATTACCATTTCAAAAGTGGATGAAAAAAAGTATACACTATAATGGTAAGATGAAATTATGTATAACTAACTATATACATGATATGGTAATCAATATCACTGAATAGTTGGGTCTAGGGAACCCACTATTTCAACACTCCCACTTGATCTAGATCCAACTTTCTAACCAAACTTGTTAGCTACTCACATGATGAACACCATGTTTCTACTGAGTAAAAACTTTAGCTACTGGGTCCGCCACAGTTCCACCACATGACTATTCTGCTATTGTGACTTTGTCTCATTGAAAAAAACTTCTAAAGATATGGTTTTCCTGAGTATATATCTTTTGTCTATTGTCATAGATTGACATTCTGGCTAGTAAGAAAATCATTATTTACATTATGATAATAATTTTCTTACTAGGTGTGATTCTGAGAACTGGAACAAATTGTTGCATTTATCTAATTCTTAGCTTCCTTAGAAATGGCAACGTATGTGGTATTTGTAGGTATGGCTACCACTGACTTATATGAGATTGACTCTCTCATCATCTTTAGCCTAAATGTGATATTAGATCACATGTATCTAAGGAAAACTTTATTGTATCCCCCAAAACTAGTATCCTTTCTTCTCCCCTTACCAGGTACATATCTTTTGTACTTGTCAAAGTAAAATTGAATAGTAGTGACTATGTCACTTGAAATGCTCTTGGATATAACTGATATTTTTGAACTATAAAATATACCTTGGGAATATCAGTTCTTGTACATATCATGGCATACATTATTGATCCATCTCTTCAACGTATGGATTTAACTAATCACATTTATCTTCTCCTATGTCTCAGACTTATCAACCAAGAGATATTATGTCCTATGACATAGGCAACAATTCTTCTCGTGAATTGTTCCAACTTGTATTTTTTAATACAATGTCACTATATGTACACTTGACTGGGACCAAGCAACCTATATATCTACCTCAACATATCCTATTCCCTAGAACATAGGTTACTACTTTAGTTCAATCACTTGAGAATAAATTTCATTTTGTTATTAACTAGCTGTAAGACCAATGTATGTTTTCCAAATGTTTCCGAACATAGTTTTCTTGGAAAACCTTGACGCTCCCACTAACATCTTGTAGACACATGGAAATAATTTGTTGAAAATTTATATTCTATGATCATGTTGATTACTTTAATCCCAAACTAGATTTCATTAACTTGGAACCTTTATTAGCATTCTGTGATGTGCCCATCCTTTTTTGGATGCGTTGTATAGACACCATCCATAATTTATGGTCATGACATCCATCGATAAATAATTTGATCATAGATATTAGCTATGATAATTAAAATTCTAACGGATTTAGGAATAACGACTTGGTGAAACCAATCGATCCTTATTGGTACTGCTCTTGTACCATCCATGTATTAACTCACTTGAATACCCACTTCAGTATTCAAAATAATAATTCAATTTTCACTTTGATACATAGAATCCATTAATTTAATTTTAGTGGGACTCATAAATTTTAGCTAATTTCCATACACTTCATACTTGTTGGAAGTATTATTCACATTTAATAATAGATCAACAACCACAGTGAGGATAAAAACCATCACCATGGTTTTATCCTTCCTACACAATATGTGTCTCTAGAACATACTATGTTCCACATGCGCTTGTGAAACTAGTTCATATGCCAACTATTTGTGCATCTTGAGAATTGACTGAACACAAGTCAATATAGATCTCAATATCTCTAATAGATATGGGAAATCTTATATAGAAGTGTAGTATATTACTTGACTGCCTACTTTTCTATCATAGGGATTTATGTAACATCCTATGCAACTGTTAGGACTATTTTCAATAGATGCATGTTGTGTTTGTACCTGATGCAAGTTTGTTTATGCAATAACAAAATATTTGCATCTAAACACATGAATGTATGACATAATGAATTTCCATCATACCATGACTTGTATGATATTCATTTTTCATTTATAGTTATCATATGGTTATAGGACATCATCGTTATTTTCAAAGCATTTCATGAAATATAATGGAAGTTGTTGTAGGTTGTAACATTGGCACTACTTACATCAATATTATGATGTATAAATGTTTATTTAGGAATTACTCCATAATAAATTTTTTTGATCAATGTTAACATGTAATACTTCATCATCAATCCTACTCATTATCATCAATTCCCCGATATGGATAAGGTAATGTGTGTTTAGGAATTACTCCACACTACATTATCATGATCGATGAATGCTTTGGTCAAGATATTATTTGGTATTCCGACCTGAAGCAACTAATATCTTCTAAATATGCATATACTTCACTTTAGTATTCCATAATAACCTAATGGAATCCTATGAAGTATATTCATACCTCTATTTTACCCTTGGAATAGTTCATGTTCACTTATTGAACTATTTCCAAAAGATTTGTGACATACCTTTATTTCTAAAGGTTTCTTTGTCCAAACTAAAGATGTCAATAATACCAAATGTATTTAGATATACTGAGCCTAAATACAAAATTAGGTACATTCTTGATGTCCACTTTTAGTATTACTTGAAAAATAATTATCATGTCACAACTAGGTATAAGTCTTACATTTATATTCATCACTCATTGCCTATAATCCATGTATTACTGAAGTAGTGATTGAGTTTTAAATACCAAAAACTAAATTCATTCCAAAACCTGTAATAACGTCTTCTTGTGTCAAAGGACACATGAGAATAATGTTTGTGGTTATACTCAAGAATAGTTCCACATGAATCTTTCACTTGGAATTTAAGAAGTCATATACTTCTCACCACTGTCTTAGGTATAAACCTTTCACAGACACATGGATAATACACTTGACTTCTATTAATATTTCTATACATACTTGTTTACCATATTATAATACACATATTTTATCAGTATATTGTATTTAATACCCAAGTAGTAAAACAGAAACATTACTGTGATGAATATTCCTGAAGAAGAAGCGGGTAACTTTCTTCTTTAATTCATTTTTCTTCTTTTAAAATTAAATTGTTTTATTTTTTAATATGAAAAGCAAATAACCTTTGTTAATAACTCATTCATTGAAGGACGTTTCGAATGTTACATTGGCATTACTTTTGTTGTGGCCTTTACTCATTGTCTTTCAATTTATTCACCATAAGAATTAAGGATGAAACGTTCTTTAATTAACTTGGCGATTGTTACTTGAATTGGTAATGAATAATTTTCTCAATACTTTTTCATTTTATAACTTAAAATGAAACTTGAGTAAAGGGGTGAAAATTATTTGATAAAGGGATCCATTTAAATTTTATCATCCATCTTTCAATTTACACATGCCCGTGTAACCATTGTCTTATTCATATCATTGATTCTCTTTATCCTTGAAAACTTATTAGAGATAAGACTTCATGTTATATCATCCATGTCCTAGTGTATAAACAGTAACTAAAACTAGACTTTGACGAAATAATAAAGATATAATTATCATATTCTTTGTACATTAGTCTCTTGCAAGCAATTTCACCCTCACTTCTTTAGGTAGTTTAACAGTGTTGGGGACAATGGCACCTTGGGTTTCTTATATCATAATACTATGAAAAAGCACCCATATTATTCTTGGATACTCATGACAGTGTAGAAATTTACTTTTTATAGTATAATATCATAGTTTTTAAACTTTTTTTATAAAATTCCGTTTTTCTATAAAAAAATAATTTTAACAGAATAGTTCTTTTATCATGATTACCTGTTAAGACATTTTGATTAATTACATAAATTATTTAATGTCTCCCACAATTTTATTGGATTCTAGGAATAATCTTTTCTAGAATTGGAATAATATATCTCTAGAGTAGTCCAGTGTAAAGGATCCTAGAACCACCCCTCATAGTCTACAAGCTATGGCTACGTCACTACATGGAGGGTTCAAGGTGGGATTTTGGATGGCTGACTGCTTTAACTTGGGTTTCCTTGATCCATTGAGTGAAGTCCCATATTCTGAAATCAAAACTTTATTTACTCAATTCTTGAGTCTAAAATGATAGAAATATAGCTATGGATAATACTTACTAGCACTTTAGTTAAGTCGACCAATCATTCTTATAAGGACTCCCCATTGGTAAGAGGAACCGTCAACTATGGCATGACCGTCAACTCAAATAGCCGAGATTGTACAAATTTTTTTGATTGAAGGTGGTTAAGACTTAACATATCTTTGAGGGTTTTATTATTTTTAATGTAACAAAAGAAATCATTTTCTATTTTTATAAGCACGTACTATGTGATCGCACTCACAACTGACCATGCAAGAAATAGAAAACTTCATCACGTCACATGTTCATTTTATCATGCTTGCTTGTTTATTATTATTCTATGTGATCAATCATTAAATTCTCAATCAAAAAAATAATAAAACATGAAAAAAAATGATGACCTCATCATGAGACAATACTATTGGTTGATCCACTGGGTAAATAACATACCAAACTTGGCCCTAGGGGTAATACCTTGTGTCTCATCTCCTGCGACTCGAAATGCAGTGTATTCCTCTCCAATGCATCATATATTTTTTCTAGTGTGTCGCCATGACCTATCACGAACTAAGTCACACATTGTCTTGTCATTATACAACTGTACTCACATGCATGCGAGGGGGTCTCGGGGTATTAAAATACAACTCTAGGAATGGGAGCACATTCCCTTGTACATATAGCGAATATGAGATGACATGAATATTACATTTTAATTACAATAATTATTTAAAAAAAATTTCAATAAATAAATAATTAAATAATAAAGAACCATATAAGAATTGGTCGGTCTCTAGCTTATGATTAGCATACTCATTAACTTGCGTATATAAAATAAATGCAGAATAAAAATTAAAATTATATTGAATAAATTTGAGGGCATTTAATTTAATTAAAAACATCACTCTAATTTTTAATTCAATCTTTGTACGCCATTCAGTCCTGTTTAATTAATTTAATTTTTAAAATAAAAATTAAATTAAATTAATTAATTTAATTAAACTCCAAATTTAATTAATTACACCGCTGTCTTTATTAAACCAAAAAATAATATTTAACTAGTTCAATTAACAATTGTAATTAAATTAATTACATTAGTTAATTTTTTATTAAATTTAATTATCTAGGCCTCGAAAACCTCGAGTAAGCCTGTGCAGGTCAGGCCGAACCCTCTCTGGCCCATCCAGGTCTGTGCCGATTGATGCTGGGGCGTTCAGTGATGGGATGGTCCATCCAAGTCCATTTTGGGATGGGAAGACCTGCCCAGATCTATTTCGGAGCATACCAATGTTGTGTAGATGGTTACCTCCCTATTAGGCTGCAAAAAAGGACTTCCTGTGCCTGGCACGCACGGCAGATCCTGACAGAGGAGGTAACGTGGTCCACTGAGCTGAACTGTGTGTGCTACGTGGAGAAGAGCCAGGACCGGGGCACCTGCCCGCTGCAGGAAGTCACCGGATGGGGCAATGGTTGGCGGTGCGGGGTGCTGGACTAGTAGAGGGGAGGCACGAGCATCTTGGGTGGTCAGGTCTTGTCGGCGATTGGGTAGTAGTGGCACTGGCCACAGTGGGTCTATGTGTAGCAATGACGACTAGGGAAGAGGTGGTCTGTGGTCATCGGTCTAGATATAGACCGGCCGGGGAGGCACACTTGAGGCAGACAATGGATGACTGAGGAGAGGTGCCAGTAAGGTGCATGATATCACCAGACAGGGTGCGACGGGTCCCGACGACTTCACCAACTTGGTGCGCCATGAAAAGTATAAGATGACGGGGGAAAGGAGGTGACCATAGTGGGTCTGCAACGCCGCATGAGGTGAAGACTGAGGAGGGGGTGGCATGGTGATGGCTGACCATGGCAGAGTGGCAGCGTAGGGAGGTTGCGGGCGCCGCTGCTCCTACAGAAGGAAGGAGGCAGGCCTGGTGGGGCCGCCATATGCCGCGTGAGGGAGACCCGCTAAGGTCTCATACCCCCTTTAATTTTTTTTAATTTTTTAAAATTAAAAGACTTTAAGTATGTCCTTTTATTATGTTTGGCTTGTTAGACAAGTCATCACCCCACCCTTAATGTTTTCCACACCCTACTTTTAAATTTTTTTACACCCTTAAAAAATTTTCTAAAGCCTACATAGGCTTTTAGAAAAATAATAATATTATTAGAATAATAATAATATTATAATTAAATTAATAATATTATTATAATAATATTATTATAATAAAATTATTATAATAATAATAGTAAATAAGATTCTTATGAAAAAAACTAGTCATAGAAAACACTATTCCGACAACTAGAAATCCACCAGGTAGGAGGAGTTCATCCAATTTTAAAACTTCAGATGGCCGTAGATTGGCCATTCGATATCAAATTTAGAATCCATCTATAGCGTTGGAACCGTAATTATGACCTCTTTTAAAATTAATTAAAATTTAATCTATTTGTCTTAAAATCAACACACGTCACTCGAATACCACTTGAAGGAACCTGTTGTGTAGCAGAAGCCCCAAACAGGTGATATTTTAAAACTTTTCACTGAGGATCAACGTAATCTTGTCAATGTCATCAAATAATATCCAGGTTAAAGATGAGGATCACACATGATGAGTTTTAAGCACAAAATAAAACAACAAAAATACCTAGTTTAAATCTGAAGTCGCACAGGATGTCTGCTCATTGTTGGCGATCACAACTCAAAGAATCCCAAATCAAATTCCTCTAGATCATCCACACACTTTCAAGGAATCCATGAGAGTGACAATCGTCATAATCCAGGTGCTAGCGCAAAGCTACGATGGCTCCTTCAACACTCCGATGATCACTGCATCGCTCTGCTTGCGATGCCTGAGAGAGAGCTCCATCTGAGCTCCATGGATCTAGAGCCTCTCTCTCTAAGATATGGGAGAGAGAGGAGGAGAGAGAGAGGCATTGAATAGTCTATGGTAAACTCCTCTCCTCCTATATTTATTGATTGGTATGAAATTACTCGGAAATGATGGACCTTCCCCCGAACAATTAATCACACTATATAAAAAATACTTCAACTACTATACTGAGTCATAAATATTATTCATTATTATTATCACTTTCTTGTAATATATTAAATATATTACGTGATAATAATTAATACATTAACTTATCTCTTACTCCCATAAATATTAATGAACCTTGAATATTTTAATATTCATTCAAATAATATTTTTCATGTATTTTCTTAAAAACGGTAAATAAATTTAACATCCATTATTCTTAACTTGAATAATGTGAATTTATTTATTCCTTGGTGATTGAATCTCCTTAGACAAATATTGAACACTATTAGTGGGGCCCACTATGTCCAAAACTCATATTCAACTAAATAGGGCAAATTTTTGAATAAACTATTATGTGTGACCCTCTAGGACCTTATCTCGATAGTAGTGTATATTATTCCCAAACTAAGAGTGGGATCTATAGACCCATCATGGCCTTTAGAGAGATATGTATTGTCACAACAATGATAACCAACCTACGAACATGCACTGTATTATGTAATCTCTTTCTCATTAATATCTCATAAAGCAGGACGCACTCATGTGTCATCGCCCTTTTTCTTGCTTTATTATTTGTTGATCAAACTAGACGGACTTACCCTTAACTAATATGGCCATTGTCTTATGAAGGCATTACCATCCTGATCAACATGGCCCGAGATATATAAATTCCTTAAAATAGAAGGGAAAAATCCTTTCTTGACCATTCATCCAATGTCATGCCACCAATGACGCAACCAACACAAACTACCTCGCCATGACTTCATTGCCATGGTTTTCATCTTACATCAATGTATGCAATCAAATTATATACATTGGTAATGATCTCAAGTTAGGAGACCATTACACATGATCGAATATAGGAACATAAAATGACACCCAAAAAATGTGGTGTTCCTATTGGCGGGTCTGTCCTCATGATCTCACTACTAAAGATCACCAAGTGCAAACTTCATGAGAAGAAGTCTCAATGCTTATAAGCCCCCAGCACTTGATAGTCAAACATCTAATGTATCTGATCAGTAAGATGTATCTAGACCATAAAACATATATTTTAGATTAATTTCATAGTATCTAGAGGTTCTCATTATAGCCTGGGATTAACTATAACCTTTTGATAAAACAATTAATCTTTGGACATTACCATTTCAATAGTGGACGTAGAAAAGTATACACTATAATGGTATGAATAAATCATGTATTTATAACTATATAAATGATATGGTAATCAAAATAACTAAATATTTGGGTCTAGGGAACCCACTATTTTAACAATTTGGCCACCATAAAGGAAGAAAGGCAGTACACAGACTTTATAGGGAAACAGTTTGCGAAAGGAGAAGTTGCAGTAAAGGCGGACCACATTGAAGATTTGGGTAAATCTTGGATTGGAGAATTTTTTAGATATATTTTTTTATATAAGGATAACTAATCCCTTCATTACTTAGAGTGATATTTATAATAAAATATCTTTTCTCTAGAAATTCATCTAAGTCCGTCATTGGTTCACGAGGAAGGATTCCATGAAGTGAAGTAGTTCAATGGAACGATCTACGAAAGTGTTTTTGTGGGGATCTAAAACTCACAAAAGAAAGTGGTCTATATAGGAGTATTTGGTCCATGAAAGAAGTAGTTTGGAGAAGACCGATTTATGCAGAACCGGAAGTAGTAAGTGGAAGAATTCCGCAGAGGCGATATGCAGAGGTGGTTTATGGAGGCAGTATGCAGTGGATGAAGTAGAGGAAGTTCGTGAAAGAAGCATTCCATGAAGCATATGTTCTCTGAAGTTTTTGTAAGAAGAAGGTAGTTTGTGAAGGGACTTAAATGGTTTGAAAAACAAATTTTCTATAACAAGCATTACGTAGAAAAGTATATTTCATCTACAAGTGAAAAATGAACTTCAATAGAGAATATATCTATAGTTGAGGATGTGTGATTTCATGAAAATAAAAGCACCTATAAGTCCCTAAACTATGAGTGGATCCCTTCCAAGAGTAGTGAGTAAATTAAGAGGAAAACGATGGTCCTTTCCACTAAAAGTGAGCTAGAGAAAGAGACATAGAGAGAGACCCTTGGGAATGTAGTGAGGAAACCCTAAATCTTGTAGAGGTAGTGATCTTGAGAATAGAGGTGATCTAGCCTGACCCTTGTATTTGGAATTTATATTTAGTGTATTTAGTACATTGGAAAGTCAACATTGTATGCTCCTTGGACATATCCCAGTGAGGGTGAACCAAGTAAAATCATTGTGTCCTGTACATGATTTCATTTATGCTCATATATTTCTATGGGAGAAAGAGAGAAGTGTGTTTTGTTTAATGACGTAACATGTTCTAAAGGGGAAGTAGTTTTAGTATGTCATACCCTGATTCACCCCCATCTCAAGGTATTTGACTTAGTGGGCATAACAAAATTATATTAGAGAGAAAGGTTGAAATTCACGAGTTCTCTCTTATTAGAAGAAATGGAGGTTTACAATCACAAAGGGATCCCGATATTTAATGGAAAAAAATTTTAGATATGGAAGAATCAGATGAAGAATAACTTCTGATCATTATAAATGAATGTATTTATAGTATCCATGAATGGAATATCATCCAATATCGATAGCAGTGCTTTATCATAATCTGACCAAAGGGAATTGGATGTTGATGCTAAAGGGATAATTGCATTAGGGGTATCCCTATAAAATAAAATTTATATGAATGTGATGTCATGAAATTCATCACATGCTATGTGGGAAATTTTTTTCTGAATATTTATGAGGGAAACTCAAAATTTTGAGAAGCAAAGCTGTAGGTTGTATAGAACAAATATGTGGATCTAAGAATACACCCTAATGAGTCTATTGATACATTCTCTAATTATGTGATTGTAGTTGTGGAAGACATGTGTAGTCTAGGATAAATAATTGAAGATATAAATATTGTAAAGAGAATCTTGAGAAAACTTCCACATCAGTTTAATCAGAAGGTTTCTGTATTGGAAGATAAGGATCTGATGGAGCTGACATTGGATGACTTTCACAACACAATTGTTTCATATGAAATGATAAATGATGATAATGATGTTGTTGAAAAGGGGAAGTCTAAAGAGGTGAGATTCAAGGCCATAAATAATATATCTGTTGAAGATAGGTAGGAGAAAGACAATTTGTATGATTTTATGTCATTTCTCTCCTAAAATCTACATATAGGAAGAGACAAGTTCATAGGTAATCATCAACTTTCAGGCTTTTGATGTGGAAATATTGGTAATTTTGCAGCAAAGTATCCCAAGAAGATTAAAGATGACGATCAAGACAATGATGAAATTCCATGGAGAAAGTATCCATCCTATGTGAAAGATAGGAGAAGTGAAAAGAGAAATTTATTCAAAAAGAAGAATATACTTTCAAAAGAAGATAAAAGTTTAGAAGAATCTGAGGTAGAAGAGTTAGAGTATTGTAAGGATCATAAATAAGATTCTATAGTCGTAGTTGTGGGAAATTTCCAATCAAAGAAGGAAAGTGATAGTGATGAGGGAGAAGTATAAGGAAGAGTTGACCTTCAAGCTGAATTAGATGCTTCTATTGAAGTAATTGATTTTTTGAGAGACAAAATAAATAAATAAAACAAAGTTGTACATGATTCTAAAATCTATATGTAGTAGCAGGAATAAGAGAAGTCTAACCTAAATGAAAAAATTGAAAAATTGAAGTCTTCAATGCCAGAAATCTTATAAAATTTACTTGAGTACAAACTCAAAATTGAAAACATAAAAGAGATATCAATAGTATAACTAATATTGGAAAAGATAAAATCAAAAATATCGAAGATATTGAAGTGGAATTTGTTAGTATGTGAAGAAAAGTGAAATATTAGGAGAAACACTTAATTTCAGTAAAGCATGACCTACATGAAATATTAAAAGGAAAAATAGATTTCAATGTTATAGTGAAGCAGACAAAGGAGTTTCAGGAAAGGAAAATGATTGATCAAAATGATATAGTAGACATGGGGATTTATCACAAAAATAAAACAGTAATGGTTGAAGTTAGACCATAAGATCCCACTCCAAGATTGAAGATTTATTTGGGAATGAATCAGAATCAGATAATTCAGAGAACCCAAGGGAGAATAAGTGGTGTAGTATTTCGACACCAAAAATCAACCTGAATGAGATTTTATTATTATGGAAATATTGGAACCTCACAAAATGTATTTTCCATAACCAAGAGGTACCAAAGGGAAAAAGATCAATAGTGGAATCTATATGGAACTCAATTTTCGAGCAGTTCATTTGATGGACACTGTTTGAGGTGTGGAGGATTTAAGAACATGGTAAGATATTGTTCATCAATATTACAAAGAAATGTGCCAAAGCAAACTGAGGTTGGTTATAAGTAGTAGAAAAATTTATCATCCAATGATATGAAAATGAAAAATCTATTTACAACCCTAAAAGATGAATATAGTCCATCATATTCTGAGGAATGTCATGAGTATCAATCCATACCAAGTATGAAGTAAAAAACTTGGATAAAAAATAAAAGATACGAGAAGGTATTGGTTGCATAAATTGAATTTAAGGCATTAAATCACATTGGGATATGGATCATTGATAGTGGATACTCCTCCCATATGATAAGAAACAAGGATATGGTGGCAGGAATCAGGTATGATAAATAAGGTATCATAAGATTTATTAATGATGAAGGGTTGAAAATTATTGGCTTTGGGAATGCAAAGATTGTGGGAAAATACATGAGACATGTTGATGTCTTTTTTGTTGAAGGTCTTAGTCACAACTTATTAAGTGTAAGTCAATTGTGTGAATCAGGACATTCCATAATATTTTCCAAGAAATTATGTGTCATAAAGGAAAAAGATGGTGTTGTTGTATTGTAGGGAAAGCTTTAAAAAGGAAATATCTACCTTGTGAGTGGAGAAAGAGATATGTGCTTTCTATCCAAGGAAGAATAAAATAAGTTATGACATAAACAACTTAGCCATGTAATCCAAACATCCTTAGAAGATCTAGTGAAATATAATGATGCTCGAGGTCTCCCTATATTATCATGTGATCGTACACATACATGTGATGCCTACCAATAAGGGAAGTGAATTCGAAAGATATATAAGGAGAAAGAGAAAAATGTCAACAAGATTTTTTGAGTTAGTTCAAATTTATGTGTGAGGACCAATTTCACCAAGATATCTTGATGGGAGAAGATATTATGTTATCTTCATTAATGAATATAGAAGAATGGCATGGGTATCAATCATTACCCACAAGTTTGAGGTGTTCATTTTCATTACAAGATAATGACGAGAAGTTGAAAAGATGCAGATCAGAAAATCTATAAGATCCAGATATAAAATGGAATGGATTTCAAAAATATAAAAGTAGAAGATTATATTGATAAACATGGGATAATGCATCAATTTTTAGAATTGAGAACTCCATAGAAGAATGGAGTAGTTAAGAGAAGAAATCGGATTGTCAACAACATGGCAAAAACAATGCTCATTGAGAAAGACCTTCCATAGGAATTTTGGAAAGAAGAAGTCATGACAGAGGTAAAAACTTCAAATAGAGTGTTGTTATGACCAAAAGAATAGAACACTTCATATTATATATGGTATGTAAAGAATCCATCATTGAAGTACTTTTAAGTCTTCAGAAGTAATTGTTTCATTCTCAATAAGCAGAAACACTGGTAGTTTGAATCCCATGGAGTTGAGGGTATATTTCATGGATATTCAAATAAAATCAAAGCATATAAATAATTCAATAAGTATATAGGAAAGGTAGTTGAAAGTCATGATGTAACTATTATGATAGTGATGAAGAGACAAGAAGATAAGGGGATTATCCAGTTTCATAGGTTTATTTAGAAGAAGGTTCAAATAATGAAAAGGATGAGAAAAATTTAGAAACCAAACAAAAATAGAATAGAAGAGCCAAAATTGATAAATAGAACATAATTTGTGATCAAACTATTGTAGTATATACAAGGAGGATAAACAATCTACACCAAGAATCATACTTGTCTCAGGTAGAGCCTAAATGGTTTAATAAAGTAGCTGGAGATGAGAATTGGGTTCATGCTCTGAATAAAGAGATTGACCAAATTGAGAAGAATCATACATGGTATATTTTCTTGTGTCCAAAAAATAATAATGTCATCGGGACTAAATGGGTATTTCGTAACAAGATGAATGAAAATGGTGTAGTGATTCAAAAAACAAAATAATGACTAGTGTGAAAAGGGTACTCCCAGATAGAGGTCATCGATGTTGATGAAACTTCTTCAACTATTTCAAATCTTGAGACAATCAGATTATTCATGGCCATGGTAGTGAAAATAAAGTTTAAATTTTTACAAATGGATGTCAAGTCATCATTTATAAATGGGGAACTGAATTAAGAAGTTTACATTGAATATCTATATGGTTTTCTCATTCATGAAGATGAGAACATAGTTTTTTGACTGAAGAAGTATTTATATGGTTTGAAGCAAGCACCTGAAGCATAGTAGTAAAGGCAAGATCAATTTCTAAAGAAGCTTGCTTTCCAGCATGGTGGATTTGATTACAATCTGTATGTCAATAATAAAAGTGATTAAAGGATGATTGTGATGGTATATGTTGATGACATAATCTTCAGTGGATCAGATGAAGCACATGGTAGAAAATTTTCGTAATTCATGAAAACTGAGTTTGAAATGATAATGATTGGTGAAATGATGTTTTTCCATTGATTACAGGTGACATAAGTAAATAATGGAACATTCATTTCTCAATCCAAATATACTAAGTAGTTTCTGAAAAGATTTTAAATGGATAATTCCAAGGAGATTAAATCTCTGGTGGCTTCTCGGATGAAACTTTCATGGGATGATAAATGCAATGAAATCAATATCATTGAAAACAATAAACGTATTGGTAGTATGTTGTACTTAAAAGAAACAATACCTAATTTTTTTATCACATGAAAATAAGAAAGATATTAAAGAAATCCCAAGTAAACACACTTTATTGCAGTGAAAAGAATATATTGTTATATCAAGGTCATGGTGGAATCTAGTTTGATGTATATTGACAAATATCATCAAGAGTTATTGGGATATACAAATGAAGACCGGGATGGTTCATTAGATGTTTGAAAATAGACATTTGCTGGTTCATTCTTTCTCGGAGGATTGTATATTTCTTGGCTAAGCAAGAAACAAGATTTCATTTCATTGAGCACTATAGAAACTAAATATATTATGGCTTCTCAAGAATGTACATAATTATAGTGGATTAAGAAACAACACAAGGATGTGGGAATTGAAGTGAAGTATCTGATTGGAATCCATTGTGATAATTCATGTACTATAAATCTCAGAAAAAATATAGTCCATCACTCAAGGATAAAGAATATTGAAATAGAATATCCTTTCATCACAGAGAAGGTGGAGAAAGGGCTTTTGAAGTTGGAGTATGTACCTACAGAACTATAGGTTGCAGACATTCGAACAAAGGACCTACCCAAAGAAGAAGTCAAAAGGCATCGACTGGCTCTGGGAGTTCATTCGACTCCCTTGAGTTGAAAAAATGTGGTTTCAGGACCACTATATCTCCAAGGTATGGTGTGTTTTTCCCTAATGTGCTGCTCTTTGTTATTTACCCCATTGGAGACTTCAAAGGAGTAGACTTCGGGTTCATTGACAATGGGGGAGAAATATTGTAGCTGAAATGAGAAAAGAATGTCTTAATCAAGACACAGGGAGAAGCTAATAGGTGGTGTAGTGAGATAGGGGGAGTATTAAATCTGATGATGCTAGAAGTTATTGATCAAAGGATATATATCATGATAGACGAGGTTCTTGATGAAAGCAGATGAGTTGTTTTGGAATGGAATGGAATGAAGTGATTTATTGATTAACTTTGATCATACTCTTATTTCTCACACCGATCATGGATCATGTGGGATTAGAGTATGTGTTGAGTAAATCATTGATCGCAATATTAATCACAAGAAGAGAATGATAGTTGATGTTGGAAGGAGCTTTAAACGAGGAATAAAATTATAATTTTTTTTTCAAAAAACCCAAAGGGGGACATTGTTGGGATAAAATCCACCAAAAAGTATTCTCGATGTTTTTTAGTGTGATTTTTTTATTGACAAAGACAGATGACTGTGAATGTGTATGGATGGTGTTTTCCGAAGTAGGTTTTTACGGTGGCACAATTTCCCAGTGTTTGTCACATTTTTGGGCCTCAAAATCAGAAGTTTGGATTTTTTCAAAGGAATATTTCTACATACGAGTACATAGTATGCATACCGTGAACCATAGTTTGTGGAATGAAAAAGTATAGTATGCAGAATGAATTTAGGAAATCGAAAAAGGACAGATTCCACATAGCAGTGCTATGAGGACTGTGAAGCATGGTACACAGATCATATCGGAAGAACGGTTTTCAAAGCAATGACGATTTTTGGGAAGGATAGATGTATGTTATGGGCTTACAGTACATGGGATGACTTATAATTTGCGAAAATAAGAGGGTTATTTGGGGATCCATGAAGTAACAAAAGGAAGTATGAAGACCACATATGAAAACGGTTAGGGGAAGGAGCAATATATGATGAATGTGGTACCATATTAAAGATTTGGGTAAATTATAGATTAACGGATTTTGTGGATCCATTTGACTATATAAGGAGCCATAATACCTTCATTAAATATAGAAATTTTCATAAGAAAAAATATTTTCTCCTGGAACTTGGATAAGTGGGAAAGTGGTTCATGAGGAAGGATTCTATGAAGTAAAGTAGATCATGGGAATTGTCCATGAATGTTTTTTTATAGGGATATAAAGCTTAAAAAAGAAAGCAGTTTGTGGAGGAGAAGTTGGTCCCTAGAAGAAGCTGTCTTCAGAAGAAGGATTTATCTATAATCCCAAGAGGTAAGTGGAAGCAGTACACGGAGGCGGTATATAGAGGCAGTTCATGGAGGAGTTACACCATGGAGGAAGTGAAGACAGTTCATGACAGAGGTGTTATGTGAAGAATATTCTCTATACAGTTCATAGAAGAAGCAGGTGGTTCACGAAGGGGCTTAAACGGTTTAAGAATGTAATTTCTGCTAACTAACCATATGTGGAAAAGTGGATTACATCTATGGGTGAAAAGGGACTTTAGAAGAGAATCTACCTAAAGTTGGGGATGCATGATTTAATGCAAATTAAGTATCCTACATGTCCATATAATGTGATTGGATACCATCTAGGAGAAGTGAGAAAATAAATATGAAGACGATGATCCTTTTCACCGGCAGTGAGCCAGAGAAAGAGACATAAAGAGTGTGTAAGAACCTGGATCTTCGTTTAGGTATGTTTCCCCTTTTTCTGGAGTTTTTAAGGAAAATAAATTTTCTAGAAATTTCAGAAGTACACGCCGTGTACTTTTTGAGTACACGCCGTGTACTCTATTCCGGATCAAAGCTATGTGATGGCCGTGTCCAGGCAACACACACGGTGTGTAAGGCTGAGGTGGAGGCCGGTTAATTCGGAGTACAAAAAGATTAAAGTACACACCGTGTAATCAAAAAGTACATGCCGTGTACTTTTATTTTCATTAAACGGACTAGGGTCACGCCTAACCCCTATTTCCATCTTCTTCTCCAGTTTTCGACCGTCCGAGAGCAACCATACGGCCAGAACTTCGACGAAATCCTGCCTCGCCATCCGTTCTCCGATACGAGCATGGTCAGTTGCATTGGAATCACAACAGTGAGTTCTTCCTTCTGCTTTATCCTTGTTTCTTGATTCCTCCTCGTTTCCGAGTTATCATGGGATGAAATTTTTGTGCGTTTTCTCAGATCTACATTGTTCTAAGAGGAATCTGTCGTTGAGGTTCACGTATATTGATATCTTCAGATCGAGGTAGGTGGTTTGTTCCTTTCCGTAGAAAGTTGATGAATATTTCGTGCAATTTCCACCAATACCCTTGAACGGGGTATTGCGTGTTTCCTGTTTTTCCCTTGTTACTTACCTGCTTTGCTTGATTTCTTTAGTAGAGGTTATTGCTTGTGATTAGAGTAATTTGTTTGTACTCAGATTTATTTTCCATGCTTGTTCTGCCTGTTTGGAATTTTTCCAGTTTCCATGCCTAGTCGTAGGATAGTGGAACTGTTGTTTTATTATTGTTGTTGAGCCTTAGTTGATAGCCAAGTAGTTCTTGAGGTTTACTTGGATGATATACACGCGCTGAGCATGTTTAGTTATACTTAGGACTATGAGAACCTAGAGTAGTAGACCAAAGGGAGAATTGACGGAAGGGATTCTCCAGAGTGTCTTTTAATCATGATGCGAGACCAAGGGGAGAATTGACAGAAGGGATTATACAGAGTGTCTTTTAATTACGAAGCGGGATATAGGGGGAATTGAGGTTGAGTGCTTCCCCAGAGAGCCTTTAGCATGATACGAGACTATATGGGGAATTGACAGTGAGTGCTTCCCCAGAGAGTCTGCTTACTTACGTAGCTAAACCAGAGGGGTGAGACTGTGTGTGCCTCCCATAGGGTTGCTAGTACTTAGAGGTTGAACCATAGGGGTTAGACTGAGAGAGCTACCCAGAGGGTTACCTGTTTTCTTCTTGTTTCTGGTTGCTTACTTGTGTACCTTACTTGTTAGAACTGTGGATTTTAGCTACTTGTGTTTTTCTGTTTACTGCTTCTTGTTTTATTACTTCCATGTATTCATTTACTGTTAGGCATAAATATTTGGGTGATTGCCTACTAGGATTGTATCTCACACCCTGTTTGGGCCATGATTTTGGGCCCAAGCAGACTATGTTGCTGCAGGTATAGATAAGGGAAAGTTCCCTTCTACTTCAGGATCTTGATTGCACTGGAGCAGGGGAGCATGGGACCGAGCCATGGATCGCGATGATGAGGAGCTTTCTCTGTTTTTCTTTTGAACTTGGTTTCAGTTGTATTTCATAACGTTGTTGTGTTTTCTGTTTTCCTTAGATACTTGTACCTGCTGCATCATTGTCATCATAGTTATATATCTACATTGCTTCCATTGTTTGGTTTATGTTGTTATGCATGTTGTTTACTACTTCTGCTGTTTATTATTGTTTTCTTACCTTGTATACCTTATCGAATGAGGGCATAGTTTCCCCACCAACTCACCAAGGCCCTCACTGCTAGTCGGCAGCCTCTGGCATTCGGGGAAACGTGCTTGAGGTCATGTGGCGAACCAGGTACGGGGCACCAGTAGAGGGGCTCCGAACTCGGGTCGTTACAAAGTGGTATCAGAGGAGTTCTTTTCTCTTGTCTTACTATTTGGAGACCTTATCCAGGGATAGGATGGACTCGGTACTTGGCATTAAGCTATGCTCGAGAGTAGCTAACCCGTGTACAGGGAAAATCCATACTACCTCGTTAATTACAATTTTCTGGTTTTGAGATTTTATGGTTGGTATGTTTCCACCTAGAGTGATTTGCATGACTTGTGCAGTTATTGTTTTCATATTTTGGTTCTATTTCTGTCGCAACTTGATGATATGAGGGTATGTCATCTCATGAATCATATAGAAACTTGTTGAAATCACATGTCATGCATTATTGCCATGCCATCTAGGGTGCATTAGCAATTGCATGCTGTTGTGATAGACTTTGTGTAGATTATGCATGTTGTTGTGATAGTTTCTTGATAGATTCTCTACTGATATGTTAGAAAACTGTTGTTTTGTTCTTTGTTTAAAGTGAACACCAAAATTTGGTTCTTGAGGTGTTATGGGCCCTCAGGGATCTGAATTTGGCATCTTTTCCCTTGTTTTAGTGTTTCTGGAATTCTGCACAGTTTCTGAGCTACTACCCAGAAAAACCTAGAATACATGGAATGTACTTTTAGATACACGCCGTTTCATTTTCAGGCCGTGTCACTGACCGTGTGAGCAGAACACAGTGTCGTGGGAGTAACTTCAGGAACACGCCGTGTACCATTGGTACAGGCCGTGTGAGTTCGGAGCCGTGTACCCGGCCGTGTCACAAACAATACGGGCCGAGGAAGCTCGGGTAGAACACGCCATGTCCATAGGGAACATGCCGTGTAGTCCTGTCCAGGTACCCAGCCGTGTCACGAATAACACGGGCCGGCGTTAACTTCCTTTCCACATGTCGTGTTTTCTCGGAACATGTCGTGTAGTCTTTCCAGGTACCCAGCCGTGTCACGAACAACACAGGACAGTGTCGCCGTCACCTATGCATGTCGTGCTTGTTCGGAGCACGCTGTGTAAGGTCCAGTCGTGTAGATGGTATTTTACTCAACAACACGGACCGTCGAAGCCTCATCTAGTGCACGCCATGTTTGATTCAAACACGTCGTGTAGTCTCGGGTTGAGTCGGACCATGTGGGTTAGCCGTGTAAGGAGAATCGGGTAGGGGAATAGTTTTCAAGTACATGCCGTGTGTGGGGGGTCAACACTCCGTGTAGTTTGAAGTGTACACGACTTGTAGGGTGAGATTACACACCCATGTCAGTGGTTTAAGAAGACACGCCGTGTAGTTTTATACACGCCGTGTAGTTGTGTTTTGAAATCTTGTGTGTTTTTCTTCACCTGTTCCCGTTTGTAATCTTGTGTTCTCTGTCCTTGTTTTCCGGATCTAAGGTGTGCTTTTGATCTTTCAGATCTATGCCTCCGAGACGTCCTTCGGTCGTACGTCTGTCGTCAGGCAGTGATCAGACGCCAGACAGGGCTGATCAGGGACTTCCTGTCGATCCCCCAGCTGAGCCAGCCTTAGCACCGGTTGTTGTACCAGTTGCAGGAACCGATGCATAGTTCAGGGAGGGTTTCATGAGTATGATGCAGGCCTTCTAGAGAGCACCGCCTCCTGCCTCGTCTATGGTAGACTTGACGCAGTTCTTTCAACAGCAGAATCCTCCCACATTCTCGGGGGAGGGAGGACCTCAGGCTGCAAAGTCATGGCTGGAAGCCATGATGACTATCTTCGAGCATCTGGAGATGCCTCTAGAGAGGCGGGTCAAGCTCTCCACCTACATTCTCTGAGACTCCGCCAAGAGGTGGTGGGAAGTGGTCTCACAGGTGGGTCAACAACAGGCTATGGCTTGGGAGGAGTTCCAACGCGTGTTCTATGACTACTTCTACCCGGAGACCCTGAGGGCCGATCGAGCCCGGGAGTTCATGATCTTAGAGCAGGGTACTCTATCTGTCATGGATTATTCCTCTTGTTTCACTGAGTTGCAGCTTTTTACACCCCTTCGGGATGGGAGTTGGGTGTTCTTGGCGAGGAAGTTTGAGGATGGACTCAGGCGGGAGATTCGCTCACAGGCGAACATCTTCCAGCTGACTTCCATTACTTCCATCGTCAACCAGGCACTGATTGCAGAGCGCAATCTGAGAGACTCCGGAGCTGCGAGCTAGGGTAGTTCTGCTTCCAGAGTTAGCTTTCCTACAGATGACAGTAAGAAGTGCCGTAGGGAGCCTATGCGCGGTGATTCGAGGAAGCGAGATGCATCTTCAGGCAGCCAAGTGACATGCTATCAGTGTGGCCGAACAGGGCACACGAGGCCGCAGTGCCAGAGGGACCCCGTGGAGTGCCGATCTTACGGAAATATGGGTCATCTTCAGCATTTCATCTAGGTTTTCTCACCAGCTGATGGTGAACGAGGTTCTTCCATGACTCCTCGTTCAGGAGCAGCCCCACCAGTCTCTCACCAGTCAGGGAACTGGAGTTCTTCTGGTCGTTCAGTCTGAGGTGGAGGTCTAGGCCATGGCGGTCAGGCACCAGCCCCTCTGCACCAGCAGGTAGGTTCAGCTCAGAGTGGTTAGTCAGGGGCGCAGGGCCGCAGTGCAGGCCAGTCTTTTGTCGTGGAGCAGACTTATCATGAGCAGGATCCCGAACCTTCTACTGTTCAAGGTACGATTTTAGTAGCCTCAATTTTATCTTCAGTCCTTTTCGATACTGGTGCTACGCATAGATTTATCTCTGTTGCTGTTGTTGAGATCCTTGGGCTCTGTGTCTTTTCTTCTGCCGACTCGTTGACACTAGACACACCTTTGGGAATAAGGACATCTAGTGTACGTCAGTGTAGAGAGTGCCCCTAGAGATTTCAGGGTATCTCTTCTTATGGGATCTCTATGTCCTAGAGATGACAGGCTATGATTTCATCCTTGGCATGGACTGGTTGATTCCCTTCCGGGCAGTTGTCGACTGCTATTGTCGTAGAGTCAGTTTCATTTCACCAGAAGGTGAATCTTTCCTTCATAGAGGCGAATGGGACGTTCGGGAGAGTTGGGCGGGACTCGAGCATCTTGGGCTAGGAGGATTGACGGTCCAGATTTCTATCCTTTACCTAGATGATCAGGGGACTCCACAGTTGAACTTTCCTCTAGTGGTGGATCGCTTCCAGGATATCTTTCTAGAGGACTTTTCAGGTTTGAATATGGAGCGTGAGGTAGAATTTTCTATTGAGCTCGTGCTAGGATCAGCACTGGTGTCCATTCCTCCCTATAGGATGGCCACACCTGAGTTGCAGGAGCTCAAGAAGCAGTTGGAGGAGCTACAGGCTAAGCGTTTCATCCGACCCAGTACTTCTCCTTGGGGTTCGCCTGTCCTGTTTGCAAAGAATGAAGACGGTACCCTTCGGCTTTGTGTGGATTATCGGAAGCTAAACCAGTTGACGGTCAAGAACCGATATCCATTGCCGCGGATTGATGACCTTTTCGATCAGCTTTGAGGAGCCCCGGTGTTCTCGAAGATCGACTTGAGGTCCGGTTATCATCAGTTGCGCGTTAGACCATCAGATGTACCTATGATAGCCTTAAGGAGTAGGTACGGTCTTTACGAGTATACAGTCTTGCCTTTCGGACTCACGAACGCACCTGTAGTTTTTATGGCACTGATGAACTGAGTGTTCCATCCTTACTTGGATTACTTCGTCGTGGTCTTCGTGGACGATAGCTTTTTGTACTCTCACACTCTACATGACCATGCCACACATCTTGAGATCGTTCTGAGTACACTGAGAGAGCATCAGCTTTATGATAAACTCTCGAAGTGCCACTTCTGGATGGATTAGATTCACTTCTTAGGTCACGTAATCTCAGAGGAAGGAGTATCTGTGGACCCAGAGAAAGTGAGAGTTGTAGTTTCCTGGGAGCAGCCGAAGAACGTTTTTGAGGTACGGAGCTTCCTAGTGCTGGCTGGATACTACAGACGCTTCATTCGGGACTTCTCTCGTCTAGAAGCCCCTTTGACAGGTCTGACCAAGAAGGGAGAAAAGTTCTTATGGTCAGATTCTTATGAGTCAGCCATTCATAAGCTGAAAGGGAGGTTGACATCAACACCGATACTAGTCTTGCCAGAGCCAGGCAAGATCTAAACTGTTTACTGTGATGCTTCGGGTATCGGGCTGGGAGCTGTGCTTATGCAGGGAGATGGAGTCATTGCGTATGAGTCTCGGCAGTTGAGCCCACATGAGAGGAACTACCCTACGCATGATCTGGAGTTGGTAGCTGTTGTTCATGCCTTGTGCTGTTGGAGACACTATCTTCTAGGAGAGCACTTTGTGGTCTTCACTGACCACAAGAGTCTCAAGTATATCTTCACTCAGCGTGATTTGAATCTGAGGCAGCGCAGGTGGGTTGAGTATCTACAGTCTTTTGACTTCAAGCTTACCTATACGCCAGGAAAGGGAAACACCGTGGAAGATGCATTGAGCAAGAGAACTAAGATTCAGGAAGTTCTGGAGGCCAGTAGTGAGTGGAAGCTGATGGCTCTGTTATCTGAGATGCATCTGGAGGTGCACGACAGATGGGGATAGACTTTTCTATCTTCTGTAGCTGTTACCTCCACTCTACTTGATCGGGTACGGATGAGGCAGCTATCAGACTCGGAAGGATTAGTCCTGCGGGAGGGTGTGTCAGGAGAGGACCCTCTTCCTGGATGGACAGTGGGCGATGATGAGATCTTGCATTTCCAAGGACGCGTATGGGTGCCAGAAGACATACATGAGGAGCTGATGCGGGATTTCCATTCCTCAGTTTGGGCAGTTCATCCTGGCATCACCAAGATGTATCGAGATCTTCATCGCCAGTATTGGTGGCCAGGTATGAAGAAGGATGTTGCTGGTTTTGTCATGAGATATTCTACTTGTCAGCAGGTGAAAGCAAAGCATCAGCGACCAGTAGGCCTTTTACAGCAGTTACCCATTCCGGAGTGGAAGTGGAATGATGTTGTGATGGACTTCATGACTGGGTTACTGAGGTCACTGCGAGGTAATGATGCTTTTTGGGTTGTCGTCGACAGACTTATGAAGGTTGCTCACTTCTTTCCGATCAAGGAGACCTTCAGTGTCGATGATCTGGGACGACTTTACATCAGAGAGATCGTTCGTCCTCATGGAGTTCCTCGCTCTATTTTTTCAGACAGAGATGCACACTTTACCTCTCGGTTATGGCAGGGACTTTAGAAGGCCTTTGGTTCTCATGTACTTTTGAGTACAGCTTACCATCCCCAGACTGATGGCTAGTCCGAGCGCATGATCCAGGTGCTTGAGGATATGCTCCGGGCTTGCATCCTTGACTTTGGCGGTTCTTGGGAGAAGCATATTCCTCTGGTGGAGTTCGCCTACAACAACAGTTTCTAGGAGACCATTCAGATGGCTCCATACGAGGCTTTGTACGGTAGGCCATGCCGATCACCCTTATGCTGCCTGGAGGCAGGAGAGGCAGCTTTACTGGAACCTCGTCTTGTACAGGAGACTTCAAAGCAGATAGAGCTGATTCAGAAGAGGATGGCTACAGCACAGTCTCGACAGAATTCTTATGCTGATCAGCGGAGACGACCTATGGAGTTCGAGGTCGGTGATCGGGTTTTCCTACGTGTCGCACCTAGGTTGGGACACAAAAGGATTCAGAGACAGGGTAAGCTTTCGCCGCAGTACGTCGGGCCATTTTAGGTCTTGGAGAGAGTGGGGCCGGTTGCCTATCAGATGCAGCTACCTCAGAGGTATCGGGCCATGCATGACGTCTTCCACGTCTCTCAACTCCGACGTTACTTTTCAGACCCTTCTCACGTCTTTCAGCCCGAGGAAGTTGAGCTTGAAGCAGATGCATTGTTTGAGGAGCATCCTATCCGGATTGTCAATCATAGTATACGAAGGTTCTCCGCGGGCGGTCTGTTCCTCTGGTACGAGTGCTATGGAAGCATGGGCGAGTACAGGATGAGACCTGGGAGAGGGAGGCCGATGTACGATCGCAGTGGCCGGAGCTGTTCGGGGATTCTTCTTCTCCACCTTGTTAGGGAAATTCGGGGACAAATTTCCTTAAGGGGGGAAGTTTGTAAGAACCCGGATCTTCGTTCAGGTATGTTTTCCCTTTTATGGAGTTTTTAAGGAAAATAAATTTTCTGGAAATTTCTGAATTACACGATGTGTACTTTTTGAGTACACGCCGTGTACTTTTTGAGTACACGCCATGTACTCTGTTCCAGCTTGAAGCCGTGTGCTGGCTGTGTCCGGGCCACACACATGGTGTGTAAGGTTGAGGTGGAGGCCAGTTAATTCAGAGTACGAAAAAATTGAATTACATGCCGTGTACTGAAGAAGTAAACGCCATGTACTTTTTTTTCATTAAATGGACCGGGGTCGCACGTAACCCCTATTTCCATCTTCTTCTCCAGTTTTAGACCGTTTGAGGCCGGAACTTCGACGAACTTCTGCCTCGCAATTCGTTCTCCGATTCAAGCACAGTTAGTTGCGTGGGAATCACAGTAGTGAGTTCTTCCTTCTGTTTTAGCCTTGTTTCTTGATTCCTCCTTGTTTCCAAGTTATAGTGGGATCAAGGTTTTGTGTGTTTTCTTAGATCTACGTTGTTCTAAGAGGAATCTTTCATCGAGGTTCACGTATATCGATCTCTTCGGATTGAGGTAAGTGGTTTGTGCCTTTCCGTAGAAAGTTGATGAATATTTCGTGCAATTTCCACCAATACCCTTGAATGGGGTATTGCGTGTTTCCTATTTTGCCCTTGTTACTTGCCTGCTTTGCCTGATTTCTTTAGTAGAGGTTATTTCTTGTGATTGGAGTAATTTTTTTGTGCTCAGATTTCTTTTCCATGCTTGTTCTTCCTGTTTGGCATTTTTCTAGTTGCCATTCCTAGTCGTAGGATAGTGGAACTATTGTTTTATTATTGCTGTTGAGCCTTAGTTGATAGCCAAGTAGTTCTTGAGGTTTACTTGGACGATATACACGCACTGAGCATGTTTAGTTATACTCAGGACTATGAGAACCTAGAGTAGTAGACCAAAGGGAGAATTGATGGAAGGGCTTCTCCAGAGTGTCTTTTAATCACGGTGAGAGACCAAGGGGAGAATTGACGGAAGGGATTCTCTAGAGTGTATTTTAATTAAAAAGAGGTCTATTAGGGGAATTGACGTTGAGTGCTTCCCCAGAGAGCCTTTAGCACGATACGAGAGTATAGGGGGAATTGACGGTGAGTGCTTCCCCAGAGAGTCTGCTTACTTACGTAGCTAAACCAGAGGGGTGAGACTGTGTGTGCCTCCCAGAGGGTTGCTAGTACTTAGAGGTTGAACCATAGGGGTTATACTATGATATATACCCAGAGGGTTACCTGTTTTCTTCTTGTTGCTGGTTGATTACTTGTGTACCTTACTTGTTAGAACTGTGGATTTTAGCTGCTTGTGCTTTTCTGTTTACTGCTTCTTGTTTTATTACTGCCATGTATTCATTGACTGTTAGGCACAAATATTTGGGTGATTGTCTACTGGAATTGTATCTCACACCCTATTTGGGCCATGCTTTGGGGACCAAGCAGACTATGTTACTGCAGGTATAGATAAGGGGAAGCGCCCTTCTACTTCAGGATCTTGATTGCACTGGAGCTGGGGAGAATGGGACCGAGCCGTGGCTCGCGATGCTAAGGAGCTTTATTTGTTTTTTTGCACATGGTTTCAGTTGTATTTCAGCATGTTGTTGTGTTTGCTATTTTCCTTAGATACTTGTACCTTCTGCATCATTGTCATCATAGTTATATATCTACATTGCTTCCATTGTTTGGTTTCTTTTTTTATGCATGTTATTTACTGCTTCCGCTGTTTATTGTTGTTTTCTTACCTTGTATACCTTACCGAATGAAGGCATAGTTTCCCCACTGACTCACCAAGGCCCTCGCTGCTAGTTGGCAGCCTCTGGCATTCGGGGAAACACGCTTGAGGTCATGTAGCGAACCGGGTACGGGGCACCAGTGGAGGGGCTCCGGACTCGGGTCGTTACAGAGTGACCATTGGGAATATAGTCAGCAGACCCTAAATCTTGTAAAATAAAATATCCTAGGTATATATTTGATCTAGAACAAACCTTTTAATTTGAAGTGATATTTAGTAGATTTGGTACATCGACACATAGTTGTTGTATGCTCCTTGGACATAACCTAGTGTGGGTGAACCAAGTAAAATCACTATGTCCTGTGCATGATTTCATTTCTGTTCCTATATTCCTATGAGAGAAAGAGATAAGTTTGTTTTATTTAATGAAGAAACAAGATCCTAAGGGGCACTAGTTTTTTATGTCATACCTTAATTCACCCCCCTCTCAGGGTATTTGACCTAGTGGACCTAACAGAACCAATTATCATATTGATGAACCACATAATTAGGAAAACTCACTTATAGGATGTATAAATTATGATACCTTCCTTAATCTATGACACCATAAATTTATCCTAGGATATTTATGTTAAAATTATATTTAAATTATTCATGATGGTTTATGAAGAGTTTGTGAATTCCAATAGCATATCCCCTGATATTTTAAAACTAGGTGCGTAGTAAGGCCTATTTTTGTGTACCTGATTACACCGAGTGAGGCCCAAAAAATCTTGTCAGAGTTATTACCTCTAGATACATCTATGGAAGATCCAAATCCACTTGTAGTATCCAGATATGGATGTATTTATAAGAAATCACTCAATCTATCCTTTTCCAAAATTCCATGACATTATACTACAATTTTCCTTATCCTTAATCTTATACCTAGACATGCACTTAGGGTTCTTACTAATTTTTTCTCATCACAAATTCCAATGGTTAACTAAAACTTTGATCTAATACCAACTATAGAGAATCTCTATTTTTATACATTAAAATTACATAAATTTTATGGAATACTTAAAAAATTACAAAAATATATGCCTGAAGACTGTATTAGTCTAGTGCCTTTGGAAACATGGAAACATAAACACTAATACATAAGTGAGCTACATTATCTTTCATGATGTTCTTTTTGACAAAAACCCTTCTTAGACTCATCAAACTTAATACATATCTTCATAATCATGGGAATCAAATATAAAAAGGGGTGATCTCAAATACTCAGTAATGGTAAACAAGAAGATATGTAATTATAATCATTCACATAAGAGCATGAGAACATGATCATGAAAATAGGTGATCATACCCTGTATATCAAATATAGTATACCTGAAACATGGGACAAAGGAATAAAACATGTTTTTGGGGAAAACACATATGTATAAAATATGATTTCAATAGTAGCCAAGACATTACTATTAAGACCATCGTAATAGTATAGGTTCACTGCCTACACCATCTTGGTGGTCAGGGTTCAATCCCATGGTCATCTTAATAGAAAGAGTTCACTCATCATACCATCTCGGTAGTCATGGTCCACTCCCACGACCATATTAGTATTCAAGGTTCATTCCCAATACCATCTTAGTCTATCTCATGATACATAAATATTTACCTTATGAATTTTATGGAGATATAGGTCCCACACATCTCATAGTGAACTTGTACACACATGTGACACAAGATAATAAATAATAATATCATAACCCATGAAATGAAATGGGTATTATAAATGTATAATCATATCTTAACCTATGAAAAAGATAGGTTTCGTCATCATTTATTCATAAACATAGCTTGTGATAATAAGTGGGTTTCAAAAGCATATCACCCATGAAAGAGAAATGAGTTTCATAAAAATAATTCCATAAAAATATAATCCATTCAGAGAAGTAATATGAATTGAAAAATTGAAAAATTTTCCTAGATAGTTATGAGTAAAACCAATGAATGTTATCTTAGATGGGAAATAATTTTTAAAGATTTGTTAAAAAAATTTCTTGAGGAAAATATCGTTTCTGCATTGAAAAATGATTTTTAAAACATAAAACATTAAAAAACCCCTTATATTTGAAAATATATTTGAAAACTTATAAAGGAATAATTGGAAACCCTAATTTTTTTATAATACATTTTCCTTGAAAATATTCTTTAAGGATATTTTGAAAACAATTTTAAAAACATGGTTTTTGAATACAATAGATTTCCGACCGAAGAGAGAGACAATCACATTTTACTTAAAAACATAATATTAAGTACCAAAGGGTATAAAAATGGTAATAATACATGATTATATCTTTAATAACTATAGGATAATAAATTTATGAGTGTTCTTGAGATATTCATCAGGATATTTCATTAATTTAATCATAATCATAAACAATCTCAAAAAGTGATGAGATTGTTTCAATAAATTCTTATCACTTGGTAACTTGGGATCATAATCTTGATGTAAGAACATGAAATTAGATGAAGCTTAAAATATCATTAAAATAAGGATATTCATGATATAACTTGTAAAATGGAATTATATACACATCTAAAATAATTTATGTTGATAACAAAACACGAGTTTCGAAGAAGGCAAATTAAGACAAAACTATTTTATCGATTAGGTATATTTTGAAACTTAAATCCCATGAAATAATGATCATAAAATGGATATATAAATACCAATAAATTTAATTATAAGATACTAATAATACATTCATGGGGAGTATATACAACACAAAAATATGTGAGTGATGATTAAGGCATGTATCACACAGAAATAAAAGTGAGATGAAATTCCCTTACCTTGTGTCTTGAATCACTTCATACTCAAACAAATCAATTGTATAATAAATTTATATTTATTATAAATATTTTAAATAAAAATATTATTATATTTAATACCATATATGGTTTGATCATGACCATATATTACCCTCTTGTTAACAATCCTATGTTAAGGTTTCACTTCAGGTAATATCCACTATGTTCTTCGCATGTGTCCTAATTTGTTATATATTTGGTACTTATACTTATATCATGATTTAAATAATGTAAAACATGATATAAATATCATTTATATTTGGTATATTTTTATTATAATAATCTATATAATATAGAAGTATGAAATAGAATACATTGTTTATGGAGACAGTAAGCCGTAGGTACGAATGAATGCTGTCTGCGTTTAATTTTCATGTTGAAAGAAAAAAAGAAAAAATAAAAAAGAAATATATAATTATTAAATTAGATTTATTATATAATATATATCATATATATTCATTAAAACCCTCCTCAATACATTCCATTTAATGTATTAATGAATCATCTCTCTTTGAGGGGGCGGTAGACCACACTTCCTCAAACAAAATTATCGTATTTACACATAATAGAAAGTAAAAATAACATGTGTTATAAAATGAGTAAATAAGATTAAAGAAATAATTAATATAATATATGACATATATAAATATATTTTTAATCATATTGTACATCATGATAGGCAGTAAAGAAAAAAATGAACAATCATCATTTAGTGAGGTGATAGTTCACCGTACACATAAACATTATGTTTGTTACCCATTAGATGGAAATGAGTGTAATTGTAGGTATAAAAATTAGAATAAAAAAATAATAGTACATATAATATACTGATTTTTTTATAAAATTATGGAACTTTGATAGTTTCCCACTTTTCCGTAAAAGTGCTTTGAAATAAAAAATAATGAGTTAGGTAGGACATGGTGGGGTTTGAAAGTAAAAACAATCACAAATTTACTATCATTTTATATTCAATTTCAAATTAAAATGGATTATAATGACCAAAAATGGGTTTATTGATAATAATATGATATAATTAAACATTGAAACCAAATTTAAATATAATTTAAACTTCTTAATAAATTAGATGATAAACCAGTTTTGAATTGAAATCCGACATTTTTCACTATTTATCCAAAAATGATGTTTCTCATAAAAATAAAATAAATTAACCCTAAGATAATTTTGAAATTATAAATTAAAAAATGAATTATATTTTATAAAATTAAAATTCTAAAGGTTTCTAATATTAAATTTATTATTTTTTAATTAAGGACATGAAAAGTAGTTCTTTTGAGAAAATATTATTTTTAAACATATAAGGACTTTATGAAAAATTAAATATTTCATTATCAATATCTTTTATTTATATAAAAAAATTATTAAAAATATTAAAAAACTAGTTTTTACTATTCATATAATTACGTTTAATTTCTAGGTTATAATTATCTCATTTAAATAGTTATAATAGTAAAATGATGTTTTATAAAAGCATTGGTGTTTAATGTAAAATATGCCAAGTCGATGTTGCGTGTAACATATGCCTAGTCGAAGTTCTGTGTAATGTACAAAGAGTCAATGTTCCATGTAATATATGATGATTTGATGTTATATGTAACATACACCAATTTGATGTTTTATGAAAGCAATGTTTGATTAGTGAATTGCAAGACATAAATGAAAATTTATTTTATTCGAAAAAATGTCCATAAAAACTCAGGGTGTTACATTCTAAATCTTGGAAAATCCTAGATAGTAAACCCATAAAGTGTTACTTTTTCTTTATATCACCATATTTACTTGATCATAATGATCATTTATATAATTCTTAAGAACCTTGAGCTTTATCGACTATAACCTCGTCCTAAGGGATTTGTCTTCCTATGACTATAATATATTGATCCCAATAATCAGAAAATCTATCTTCCTATACATGAAATCCCACAATCTCATATGATCTAAAAAACCCAATTCACACTTAGAAGATATATGATATAAAAGTATTAGTTAATGAAATTAAAATAGACAATGAAAAGAAACATTATAATAAATCCTCACACGATGAAGACTCCTAGAAAAATATTACTAAAATAAGGAATATAATTAGAAGTACTAAATAAGAAAAATTTATTTCAAACTTCAACATGATAGAGAACTATTTATCTCGCTTTCATGAATGATTAAATTATTAAATTTCCTTACTGTTATTTAAAGCCTCAGGTCGATTTTTTAGACATCCATGTAAATAACTCCTATAGTTAGATTCCATGTTCTTTAGTTTAGTTGTAACATCATTGGACCCTGATCACCATCATAAACTAGGTGTAGAATTTATCTCTATCTTATTATTTGTTTATTTATGACACACCATAATAGTGTAATCCCATTATCCATAACATTCTGTTTAATTCTTTTGTTATTAATTTATTGGATGTTGAACTTTGAAATAAAAAACTCAAACAAATAAATACATGTTTAATTAAACTCACATAAATGTGTATTGTGATTTTTAAAACAAGGATGTGGGAGTCATATTTGACCAAAAAAACTCTCAAAATAACTTTATGATTCTTCTTTTATGAGGAAACATTTAGAGAAAAAAACTTCTAGAAGTACTAGTGACCTTCAACATTCCTGATGGTTATTCATGTAACATATTGAAATGAGTCAATAAAAGAGAGGTGAAACTGAAATCTGGAAAAAATAATGACAATTATATCTTTATTCATGAATTAATTTATATAGAAATCCTTCATTTACATTCAATTAAGGTTATCGTTATTATGATTTTTTTGATACTTTTTTATTGATACTTTTTTTATAAAAGTTTATCTAGATATTTATTGAAAAAAATAAAGGAAGGGGCACCATCAATTATGCATGGGTTAGAGAAACATTTTCCTCTATTTTTTCACTTTCATGCTACATATAACAATATATCTTCCAACTAATGTAATTTTTAGGGGACCCAATTATTTTAATTGATTGTATCCAATTAAAATAAATATATACACAATAAAGTTTCATGTCAGGTTCCATTGTGAAAGGTTATTTGGATCAAGAATGTATAGATTTATGTTTACTGTATTTTCCAAATTTGAGAATGAGATATAACCATCAAATGAGAAATTAAGATGATAAGTATAAGAAAATTGATCTGAATTTTACATCACTTACCTAAATAAGGGAAAATCCTTGATCATATACATTAGATAAATTTATCTTTGAAGAGAGAGAGAGAGAGATACTTTATCACACAGTCTTGGTTAATTGTTATTTATTTAATGACTATATAAAGTAAGTAATTTTAACATGTATATGTCATATAATCATATGTTATTGTATATATATGTTAAAATTTTACTATCTTTTTTGTTAAGAATATAAATAAACTATAAGTATAATTCATCATTTTTTACCTTGGAGAAGAGGAGAGACTTCACATAATAAGGAGTTTCTTTCTTGATTAAAATGAAAGGTGAAACCATTAATTTTATAAAATAAATAATATGTTTTTATTTAAATTTAATATTCATATATATTTTAGGAGTTGAGTTTACTGGTTGAATCTATATCTCAATAAATAAGCGCATTGTATTTTAGTCCCATTAATGGGTTTCATGAATGAATTTTTCTAGTTATCAATGGTTATAGATTTGTTATAACAATTAAATTAGTGAATATGTAAAAATAATATGATGGAATTATGTTAACTTTAATGACACACTATTATTCCATTATATTAGATAACTAACCTTGATATGAAAAGGTGCCTTATTATGGAGTTGTTGAGAGAATTATTATATTGTCTTATGACTCTCATTATTTAATTACATTGATGAAATTTAAATGGTTTGCAAAAAATATGTGACAATGAACATTTTTTGTTGACTATAGATGTAGAATCATTGAAACGGGTCACTTATTAGCTACTGATGAGCTGTATATTTTTGTATCAATAGAAAAAAATTGTTTTATGTGAAAGATACTCTAAAACATGAATTAAATATCGTTACTAAAGTAATTACAAGACATATATTTGATGATGGTGGGGATGAAATTGACACCATTTATTCCCCCATTAGTCTTGATAAATATTAATTATATTATGACTCAAATAATTTAATTTTTAGAGTTTATTGTAAAATAGAAGTAGTGGTGGGTAATATATAGAAGCAATAAAATGTAGTATCAAGCCTCAATTTTTTTTCAAATTTTGAAATAGCGACTTCAAGTAAATTTATTAATATCAAAAAACTAAATACACAATAAATTTTATTGGAATGATTTTTAGATATTTTTATTTTCTTTCAAATGCATTTAGACACACACAATTTGGATAGATTTAACTATAAGTATCATCAGTAACATGATGTAAAACAATCCTGAAAATATGAAACATATGTAGCTACCCATTTTCTTCTCTTTTTTGGGAAATTAATTTCCCAAATTGATAAAGTAGAGGGATTATTTTAAATCTATAAATGAGAATCCAAGATAAGTAGGCACTCCCTTATCCACTTATATGCTCCCTTCAAGTGTTGAAAAAATAGTTCCAAATTGTTCATGCTCTTTCCTAAGTATTTCCACTTCCTAATAAATTTATTTCCAATTGAATTTGGGATAAAATTCCACTTTTATTATAGATTTGAGGAACTTAATTAAATATGGAATCTCAGTTTCTTCTCCCCCATCCCATTTTTTAGGCCCACTTGCTTCAAATTTGAAATTTCAGTGGTTTATTTCTCCAAAACAACTTAGAATTGCCTTCATGTGAGTTTTATTATCAATATTATTATTTAAATTAGTATTTATTACCATGAAACATTCAAAATGATAGTTTTCATATTGGTTGGGATCTACTTATGGACTTTCCTCACTTTTTTGCAATCAGAGTTTGAATATTTTTTATCATAAATCCCATAAAAATATTATTGTAAATGGAATATAAGTCTAAAAATTTTTAGTGAGTGAGAATCCATCTTACTCCTTTAAATGTAGTTCAAATTGGTTCCTTAAATTTGGGTAATAATGATCTAAAAACAAATAGTTCAGCATAAAATCCTCATGTTGGACAACACTAATGTTTTTATTAATTTAATTTTTTTATATTGATTTATGTTTTTTGGATCCTACTGAGGTTTATTAATGTTATTCCACCATTTTGAGTTTAATTTCTTTTAATTTCCATAATTTACAATATTCTAGAAATGATACTAATCCATAAAAAACAAACAAGATTCATCACTCTAGTCTTTATGATTTCATCATGAGAGTTTTTTAACATTCGATAGATGAGTTCCAAATATTTTTATCCATTTTTATTCCATTTTAAAATTTTAATCGGATGATGTAGTTCCCAAATAAAAATAGTAGATTTCACCATGGCCAATCTTTCCACATGTAAGAAAATTTTCAATTTCACCCTTATTTTTTAACATTAATTCTTATAATTTTTGTTGAGTACAATCAATGTAAAATTTTAATTACTTTTGATATTTTAAATCATTAGATAAAAACCAAAGATTTATTTGTAAAATATTGGATCTAAAACCATATCAATTTAAGTTATGGTTTTCTAGGGATGACTTTAAGTGATTTTTTAGTGTTTTATTACTCTAAAACTTGTGTTTAATGATCAATACCAAGAAAATAACCTCGTATTTTTGTGAAATGATCATAAAAAGTCTTTAAACTATATTTAGAATTTTTGAATAGATGGAGCATTAATACGATCTAAAATTTTCTTAAAACGAGTAAATAATTAGTTATTAAGGATATAAAAGTCTTTAAAAACATGCGTTAGGAATTCAAAACCAAGAAAATGACCTTGGATTACTGTAAAATCATTAGAAAGATACTGTAGATTTTTTTTTTATAATCTAGCAATAAAAATCACATCAATATGAGTTTTTTTGGTTGAGATAATAAAAAATGTATTATTATTGTTATATAAAAGTATGTGTAATGGTCAAAATCTATCTGGAAACTTCAAATTGACATGAAATATTTGGAAAATCATATTTTATTTATTTCTTTACATTTCTTAATAGACATTTTCAATCTGATGTTTGGTGTGCTCAAAATGAATAAATAAATTATTTTTAAAGATATAAAAGTCATTATTAATGTGCATTAGGGTGTGAAAATCAGGAAATGACATTTTATTAACTTTAAATCATATTACAATGATCATAGATTTATTTGTTTAATGCATGAAATAATTTCATGTAAGTATTATTTGTGATTTTCATAGGATGATCAGAAATTATTTTTATGTGCGACTAAAATATTAACAAAAACACAAATTAATCAACATTATCAAAGAGAAAATAAATTATATATAAAAAATTATTAAACAATGAAATAAAAAAATAAAAAAGTGAAAAAAAGTAAATAATAAAAATAAAAAACAAATAATGAAAATAAATAAACATATACAAAGAAAAAAGATATAAATAAGTATAATTAAAGTGAAACAAATATATAAATGAGTATATAAATTAATAAAAATTAATAGAAAAATTAAATTATGCATAAAAGTAGAACAAATAAATAAATAATAAATGAAAAAAATGAAACACATATTAATCAATAAAAATAAACAGAAAATTGTAAAAAAATATATATGAAAATACATAAAGAACAATGATATAAAGAAATACATAATGAACAAATACATAAAAAATAAGTAAATAATTTTTTTTATAAAAATGAATAAAAAAAATAATACATAAATAATAAATACCTAAATAAAATATAAAGAAAAATTAAACATTTTAAGAACAAATAAATAAAAAATGGAAAAGAAAAAAGAAAAAAGATACTAACTAAAAAATAACTGACTTAATTTTGAATTTATAAGGACGGAAAACTTTCCATTTTTAAATATATGCCTTAAAAACATACTTATTATCATAAAATTTTCATATAAAGTGAGAATAATTTCATAATCTGAATATTACCACCAATAATCACTTGGGAAACACTAAAAATTTAGTAAATACATCTGATAAATAAAAATAATTTATGGTATATAAATTGAAATGAGAAATATCATCATTTTCATCAAACTAAAACTATTAGCTCCAACAAAATCTAACACAAATTAACTTTAATAAAATAAATGTGAACCTAATTGAAATAAAACCACGTTAACTAAACAAAAATATCTTAAACATAACCAAGACAAACGAAACTGAACTCAAGGATAAATCAATGATAAATAAACCAAACTAAAATAATAAAAATTGATTCAGCCTAAACCAAATTAAATTGGAATGAATTGACCATACCAAAAGAGAAAAATATCTTACTCATGTTCAGTTTTCTAATTAGTATATATTGGTTAATTTATTATACACCTTTTATGTTTTTTGTCTTTTCACTAAAAATGACATGAGCATGTTATGTCATCAACCATCCCCTTTTTGAATTGGAAATGAGTTTTCCTCAACATTATCATGCAACAAATTATTTTTTTCTTAGATTATCCATTAGTAATGGTTTTATATTTAAATTTTTATTTATTTTTTAATATAATAAATGGAAAATATTTAAGAGATATATTATAAGAGAGTTTTTGAAAATGATCAGTGCTTGAAAGAGATGGGAATTAATCCTTTGATACTTTCTATGATTTTATTATTTCACACACACACACACACACATATATATATATATATATTAAATATAATATAATATCACACCATTAATTATTTTAAATTTTATTCAGAAACCACCATATTGGAGACAAATATTCTTTGACCAAACTAGTAAGAGTGATTAACAACCTGATAGATTGAGGTGGGTGAAACTAGAGGTTCTCAAAGAACTCTTCCTAATTGATCACACATATACCCTTCACTAGATATAACATATATCATAATTTATCATCCCAGAGTTCCCTTTAAGGAACCAGAGATATTATTTCCACCTATTCATTCAAAAATATTTTCATTAGGTTATTATTCTCATATACCATTTCCTTACATGATGATGAATCCATATCATTATCCCTATTATCCTTTTCACGGAATTCTATGTTTCCTCTATTTACTACTACTCCAATATATTTGGGATTTTATTTTCATATTCCATTAAATTTCACTACTGTTTATTTTCACCATCTAGTGAATATTCATCATGGTGAGAATAAATTGGATCCCACCAGCACTATATAGGTATGCAATGTAAATACCCAAGATTGACAAACACGGACATTACATTAATTTTGAAGAATAATTAATACATTAAAAAAACAGATACCCAAAGACTGTATTAGTTTAGTGCCTTTGAAAACATGAAACAAATTATTCTAATTTGGTGAGATATCTTCAACATATCCCATAAATATCTCCACCTTTAGTTTTCTTACCTAAAACCATTCATTATATCTTAGGGAAAAGAAAACATAAAAAGGGTGAGCTTAGAGGCTCAGAAAGGATAAATAAGGAAAATATAAAATAAAACATGAAAACAATAATATAGAAACATGAACATAAATTTTGAAAACAATACCACATATAACATATATCAAAATCTGGAGTAATGAAATAAATATTGGCATTTCATAAAGAAATAATCATAAAGGAATCATGAAACCTGAGAAAATAAAAATCATATAAAACATAGAATTGTGGAAAACACATAAGCATAGAAAATCATTTATATATTATCCAAGGCTCATTTACAAGTCTATCAAAGAAGAAAAAGTCCATTATCGAACCGATTTCACTCCTTGTTCTAGCCATATGTTACTGAACCCAATTTACTTTCCATTCCAAACTTGTGTTACTGAACTAGATTTACTTTCTGTTACAGTCCTATTTTTCTCATGAGATATAAATCATTACTCAATGAATTAGAGAAAGATATAGGCATCACCCATCTCATAATGAAATCATTCTTACGTGTTTCAGAAAAACATAAATCATTCATCATATCATAACCGAAGGAATAAAATGGGTTTCTTAAACATCATTCCATTATAACATAATCCATAACAAATGGATTTCATAAATATAATTCTATAATAAAAATAATAAAACCATAAGAATTATAGGTATATTATACTTGAAACATATCCTTATTAAATAATGTCATCTTATATGGAAAATAATTTTGATAAAACACTTGAATTTAATTCTTGAGGAAAATAACCTTTCTTCTCCAAAAACATTTTTTTCTTAAAATACTATGCAATTTTAAAAGAAAAGAATTTATTTGAAAATAACCTTGAAAACATTTAAGTCAAGATTCATAGAAACAACACATTATTAAATAATGGAAATTTATTCATTCTATATAAATTAAAAAACATTCTTCTCATACTTTTGTTGGAAAGTCAAAAAGTACATCATATTAGAACGACAAAATATTCCTTTCATGCCGTTTCATAAAAATTCATCAATGGGTAAATTTGGTTTTAAAAATAGTATAAGAATATTAATAATATTTTTTAATAAATATGTATAAAACATAGACATGGATGATAAATATACCCCAGTAAACACTTATATATAAATAATCTCGGATAAAAATGATATTTGTGATATTATCCCTTAACAATTTATAATCAGTAAAATTGTATGACTCATAAAATAAATAAAATTATAGGAATATGAAAATATCATTACCTTCATAATAATAATCATAAAAACATCCATGGTAAGCATAAACACCACATAAAATAAATAGGTGGTGTATACTATACTAGAGAAATAGGTTTTGAAGCCCCCTAACACAGGCGACCGCCTTTGGCGGTCGCTATTGGTGGCCTATAGTGACCGCCAAAGGCGGTCGCTGGGCTTTGCAACCCCCCCCCCCTTCGGCACCCCCTCCCCCCGCGATTTCCCCCCTGTGATTCCCCTTTCCGTCCCCTCACCGTTGCTCATCTCCCATCCCCCATCCCCTCACCGCCCTCCACCCATCCCGCGTCCCCCGTCCCCTCGCCACCCTCCACCTCCTCGCCCATCCTCCATCCCCTCGCCTCCCTCTACCCTTCGCCCATCCCTCATCCCCCATCCCCTCACCGCCCTCCACTCTAGCTCCCCTCCATCCGCGTCCCCTCCCTTTTCATCCCCTCCCTCACCGCACCGTCGCTGCCTGTCCCCCCCTCATTGTCCCCTCCCTTGCCGCACCGCCACCACCCGGTCCCCTCCCTCCCCACACGGCCGCTTCCCGTTCCCTTTCCACTGCCGCCTATCTGGTTCAGCTCCCCACTGTCCTTCATCCCCTCCCTCATCGTACCACCCTCGTTGCACCGTCGCCACCTCACCGCCTCCTCCTCCGGCTCACCGCTGCCACCACCGCCCATCACCTCCCTCACCACACCGCCTCCGGCACTAGATCCCCTCCCCTACTCTCCTCTCCCTCTCAAAAATTCCTTTGACTCCCCTCCCTTCTAGATTTATAGCGCAATCAGGTATGCCCTAATTTCTATTTAAGAGTTTTAATTTTGGGAAAATTAAAGCACAAATTTGGCATGCATGAAGACTATATGAATATTGTGTGTGAATAAAAAGTGTGGAAATGGAAGTTCGTATGTATACGGGCTTCTTTGCGTATGAAACAATGTGTCTTGACAATGTGTCTATGAGAGAATTCGCAATTTACTTGAGTTCTGGAAGTTACATAAAATGTTTGAGTCCATGTATATGTTTACTGAATTAATATTAAGTTGTGTTGTTATTTGATTTATACCATTCTTGAGTTTTATCACATGTCTCTGTGTGTGTGTATCCCATGATAAAATTTTTGAGGTTTGACCACATGTGTGTGCATCCATATCCCATGAGACACATGTTTGAGTTTGATCACATATGTGTGTTTCGATACTATATGTTATTATTAATATTAAATGATCTTACTCTATATGATATTCCATGTTTCAATGTGACGTACTTTTTATATGTTTTATATTGTGTTATTCTATGCATGGTATCAATGTTACTAGTGTACTTATTGTGGCTCAGTAGCCCTTAAGGGGGAGCATGATAATATGATCTATGTTCCATGAAGATTGGACAGAGATAACACAAGTCATGATAGATTGGTATTTTTTTTGTTCTGGAATTGTATATATTTTATGTCATCCGAGATATAGATTAGTTAGTTTTCCATAAATTTTAGATTGATTATTATCATTGATGGTTACTATATACTACCTCTAATGGGATAAAGGTTGTGTGAATCCAAGAGGTAGTGAGACATTATTTTTACAAAGATACAATTTCTCTGAGTTTGAGAAGACTATACATATTCTTGTGTGAAGTATTCACTATTTGATCCAAATATGATTAGTGACTCTTGAATATAGAATCATCATTAGATTTACTATACCAAATGACGACGATGAAATGGGATTTCACTTACAATCCATTATCTATTCTCTTTTTTATTATTCAGAGATATAATTTGATTATTTTATCAATGGTCCACAAGCATTTGGTTAGTATTTATTTTAAATATATTTGATATGAAAAATGCATGTAATAAGTCTTGTGTAATTGTTTATTATACATATATTATTATGGATAAGATTTGGACTGATCTTCCAAATCGAACGTCTAGATAATATTTCAATGGAATTATGCAGTTTATTGAGTTCACTAGAGGATTTGAAAGTGACTATACTAGTTGTCCATGTAGAAAATGTGCTAAAAAATATCAATTCACACGAGATACTGTGAGGGAGCCCCTATTATTTAATTTATTTCTGAAAAATTATAAGAGTTGGACTTGTCATGGAGAGGAATATGTTCATTGTCAAAATACAGATGCAGTTCAGATGGATGTTAATGCAAGGATGAATGATTCAATGCATGAAATACTTACTGAAATAGTATGTTGGTTGAATCCTGAAGGCATTTCCATCCAAAATCTTGAGACTGGTGAGATAAATCTTTGCTCTGGTACATATTGTAATTCTAGGAGGTTTTATCAAGCACTTTATGATGCAAAAGCAGAATCATATCTTGGATGTACTTCTTACAATAAATTGTTGTTTATTGTGGAGTTGTTTCATTTGAAGACTTTGAATCAGTGGCCAGACACATCATTCGACATGCTGTTAGTGTTATTGAAAAAGGTTCTTCCTTTTGATTCTAATATTCCCGAGTCGTATTTCCATGATCGTAAGATGATAGAGAATTTTTTTTACATATGAGACCACAAATTCATGTGCAAACAACTATAGGTTGTTTATAAAGGAAAATTCCCATTTAGATATATGTATGATTTGTGGTGATTCCAGGTAGAAAGAGAACAGGGGCAATCAGACTCATCAAAGTCAGATTGCGATACAAGGGAAACTGATTGCCATAAAGAAAATGCATTACTTTCCCCTTAAACCGAGGTTGAAAATATTTTTTATGTCATCTAAAGTTTCTAATTTAATGAAATGGAATGCATAAAGAATTCATGAAAGTGATATGTTAACCCACCCGACAGACTCTCATGCATGGAAGGATTTTGATAAGAGACATCCTAACTTTTCTAAATATGTTCATAATGTCTGATTAGGGTTGGCAGTAGATGATTTCAATCCATTCAAGTCTATAGTTGTTGCAACTCATAGCACATGGCCCGTGGTGTTGGTTATGCATAATCTTCCTATGTGGATTTGTATGAAGAAACAATTTATATTACTTTCCACTCTTATTGACAGACCTATAATTCCAAGGGATAAGATTGATGTTTACCTTCATCCATTGATTGACTAGTTGAATGAATTTTGTGGCGATGGTGTGATGACTTATGATTGTGAAACGAATGAAATGTTCAAACTGCAGGATGATTTATTGTGGACAATCAATGAATTCATGGCTTATGAAAATTTATGAGGCTGGAGTATGAAAGGGGGATTTTCTTTCCATTGTTGCAATAAAAGTAATAAAAATGTATGGTTTAAAAAATCCAAAAAATGGGCATACATGGGTCACAGACGTTTTCTCCCCCCTCTGCACAGGTTCAGAAAGGATAGAGTGGCATTTTATGGTTCTAGAGAGTTCAACCCAGCACCAAAGATTATGATAGGAGTCGAAATGTTATCGAATATTGAGGAAGAAAACATCTACATGATATGTGAAATTCAGGATTTTGTGGCTCATCTATTACGTAATATTCGTGCTGCGGGTAGGCAGCGCAGTCACAATTGGAAAATAAAAGTATTTTTTATAGTCTTCCATATTGGAAAACTAACATTCTAAGGCATAATTTGGATGTCATGCACATTAAAAAAATGTTTGTGATAATATATTGTGGACGATTTTAGGTGTCAATAGAAAATCAACGGACCATGTTAATGCACATCGTGATTTGGAAGAAATGAGTTTAATGAAACAGTTTCATTTACAATTATTTGAGGGAAACAATGCATATATGCCTTCTACACAGTATACGATGACTACAAATGAGAAAGAGACATTTCTTTCCATTTTGAAGATGCTCCAGGTGCCTGATGGTTACTCTTCTAATATTTCAAAGAGTGTGAATCTGACGAGCAAGACATTGCAAGGGTTGAAAATTCAAGACAATGACATAATACTTTAGATATTGATTCCAATTGCAATGTGTGATTGTTTATCCCCCAATGTTGTTCAGCCGTTGATTGAGATGAGTAATTTTTTTTGGACAGCTTTGTTTAAGAAATCAATGAATGAGTGATTTAAAAAAAATTTAGGACCTAATTGTACTTACGCTTTGTCACTTTGAGAAACTATTTTCCTTCTCATTTTTTGATGTTATGGTTCACTTGATAGTGAACCTAACTAATGAAGTAATGGCTATTGGTCCAGTTAAATTCAGGTGGATGTATCCTATTGAGTGGTATTTGAGTACATTGAAATGATTTGTATGCAACATAGCTCATCCAGAGGCATCAATAACCAATGGTTATTTGATGGATGAGTGTACTACATTTTTTGCAGAATATCTTATGGATGTTGAAACAAAATTAGATAAGCCCTCTTAGATTCATGATGGTCTAGTTTGAGAAGGAACCATATTTGATATGGACAACATAGAGTGGATACTAGTGTATCTATATATCTTGTTCAATATCCCATCAGTTGCACCATTAATGCAGTAAGTGTCTTATCAAATTTTTGTTTAAATTTTACATGTTTTGTTTGCATAAGTTGATCATTTAAACATCATGTTATCATTTGAAGGAAACACATTAATAAGATAAAAGAAGAGATGTATTATGTGACTGAGTATCAAATTCAACAATATCATTATGCATCATTTCATGATTGGTTCAAGGATTTTGTACGTATAAATTGATTTTCATTATGAGTGAAGTATTATACTAATTTCTTTCTGTATAAATCATTATTGAATTCTATGAATTATATAGGTTCATAAGATGAGGGAGTTAAGGGACCCCACGCTAACTGAAGAATGTATCTAACTGGATGAGGGTCCATCTATAATGGCTCGTCGTTATAAAGCTATAGATGCTAATGGTTTTTGATTTTGCATTAATGATGTTGATGACAAACAAGAAACACAAAACAGTGGCATAAGTTTTCCATTCTTCGATTCTGGTTATTATTATGGTCAATTTATAAGCATCATTGAAGTTGTATACACACATGGGTTGAAGTACATATTGTTAAAATGTAATTGGGTTGATCCAGTGCGTGGATGTAAAGTCGATCAATATCTGTTTCAATTGGTGAATTCTAACTATATGTTATAAAGAAATGAACAATTTGATAATGAACCTTTCATTTTGACATCACAAGCGGAACTAGTATTCTTCATTACTTTGCCTTCGAATCCAAGTTGGCAAGTTCTTGTGAAAATGTCCCGGCAAGGAGTGCTTTTATTTGAACAAGATGAACCCAAGACTGTTCCCTTTGTTTCCCAACAACTTGATCAACATACCATAGTTCAACGTGAAGTAGATATTTATTAGGTCAGAGTGGCCATTGAAGGACAAATTTTCTATTTTCATGTTTAATGAAAGGTATAATTGTTTTCACGCTATTTAGTATTTAATGTCCTAAGATATCATAAATTATATAACCATTTTATAAATCCATGTAAGTTATAATCCTCAATTTTGGAAGTTTATTCATTTATAAATATTTTGGGTGATTTCTCTTTTGGTATCTTAATGTTATTGTCGGTGTATATTTCCATTGTGGTATTCTTCATTTGGTTCATGTGCTGCTTGAATTTTTATTAATTCAATCTGAAATTTGGCTATGCATTGATTGGTTTTGTACATAATTTTATATCTATTTTGTTAACTTTATGATTTTTTAAAATCCATTTACAACTAATTATTCAATCCCTTTCTGTTTAATTGACAATTGTAAAAGTTTTTTTTTATTAAAAAAAATCCAATTTATCTTTTGGACACTTTGGATAGCCCCTTTACTAATGTTTTCTATGACTGTAGGCATGTCAGGGGAAGAGGCAGTAGATACACATCATCCATCTGATCCATCTACATCTCAGGGTCGGGGTATGTTTGAATTTAATTGTGTTTTATTTTTATGTAATTGATAAACAACCACACACACACACACACATATATATATTTATAACATATGTCAAATTATATATAAAATTTCTTTCAACAGGATCAGACTCGACCGCTTCTTCCTCTCGCAAGAGAGGCCCTGGTCATGGAATTGTATCATGGAATTCTGACACGACATTTGATGTTTCCTTTGATGAGATATTTCATCCTATGGGATTAAATTCCCTTGCATTTATTCATCAATTGGGTCATATAATACATGACCCACATCGATTTCCATTGACCACACATGACTGGGCTTCTATCCCTCAAGACACATTAGATCGTATTTGGAGGGAGGTTCAAGTAAGAAGACCATTTTAATTTCTTCCCTATATATAAACAATACTAACATATGTGATTGTTTTCTTAAATAGAATAATTTGATAGTATGCCTCGATTAGTTTTGGCCCAAGTGTATGAGAAAATTCCATAAGATGTGGAAAGATTATAAAGGAAAAGTCAAGAGGGACTACTGGGTACCAAATGTGGGTGCCCTAAAAATTCTGGAAAAAATACTGAGAGGTGTTCTCCCAGATCAGTGGCATGAATTAGTTGCATATTGGTACACTGAGGGCCTTGTGGTTTGTATTTTTATTTTGGTATATATATTTTCAAGAATGTGTTATTTGTTTGAAATTTGAATTAATTGAATGTAGGAGGTGTCATCATTCCATTCGGAAAGTCGAGCATTACATGGACCACCTCACAGGCTCATGACTCGTCACATGTCTCAGATCTGACATGAGGTATTTATTATTCATTTTTTAATTTATTAATTAATATGGTTTTCTGTTTATATTCTATTCATATACAGTTACGAGAGCAAGGTGCACTGACTGATAAAATGTCGGTGTGGATGAGGACTCATGATCGAAATGATCAAGAGGCTACAACATTGATAGTAAGTTCTTGTACTCATTACGAATACTTAAATAAATCTTTATATTAACATATATATATGTATATATATTTAAATATTACACATGCTCAATTTAAAGCTGAGTTAGAATAGCAGCCAGAGGACCAGAGACATCTTCCCATACGAAGGGATGTGATCTTCCATCGCATTATTGGTCAGGACAGGCATAGATATAGTTTGACCTATGGAATAGGGAACCTCATTCTATATTATCATGCGCTACGGTTTTCGGTTCTACTGTTGCTCAGATGACACAACAGTTATCATATTTCAAGGCACATATGCGCGCTTCCGAGGAGGTAAATGCGCAATTGATCACTGAGGTTAGAACACTGCGGGAATATGTGTGTCTAGGTGATGGTGTTAGGGATCATACGACATAGTTTTATACTAAATTTATTTATTTTCATTCTATTATTTTTTTAAGAAATTCTTCATAATTTTTATTTTTTGTAGGCCCCTGGACTACCGGATGGAGGTAGTAGTCATGACCATAAATGATGCATCATATTCACGAGGTGTGTTTCTCTTTTTTTTGGTGGGGTTGTTATTGATGTTTCAAAAGGTAAATTTATTTTTCTTGGTGATGATTAAGAAGAATTTAATGTTTTTAGGAAGTCCACACTTTTGGTGAGTTTCAAGTTAATTGAGGTGGTTGAATATGTCTTTTGAGCCGGGATAAGAAAGGATACTCATGGACATTCTGTCCGGGGGTGTTGGGAGTTGTCCGGGGGGTTTGGAGGGGGTTGTTCCGGTGGGTGGGGGGGTCGGGATCTGTATGGGGGGTATGGACTGGGTTTTTTGGTGGGTGGGGGGTTGGGAGCTGTCTGGGTGGGTTGGGAGGGGGGTTGTCTGGGGGGGGGGTTGGGAGTGGGCTATTTGGGAGGCAGGAGGGGGGGGGGGGGGGTTAAGAGTGGCGGGGGTGGGGGGGGCTATGGATTAGTGTTGTCTGGTGAGAGGGGGCTGCAATGTGGGCTGTCCGGTGGGAGTTTTTTAGGACAATTATCCATTAGGCCATTAGGTGAATTTTACATTAGGTAATTGGCCATTAGGCCATTAGTCCTATTGGTCAATTAGTCATTATTCCATTATTCCATTAGGCCAATTGGCTAATCGGGCCATTAGTAAAATTGTCTATTAGGCCATTAGTTGGATGTTTTTCCATTAGGATATTTATCAATTAGATCAATTGTCTAAGAGACTGTTAGATCAATTGGAAATTATATCCTTAGGACATTTTTACAAGAGTTAATTAAGACAATTGACCATTAGTTCATTAAAGCAATTGTTCATTAGGTTGTTAGGCCATTAGGGAAATTGGCCAGTTGGACAATTGTTCAATTAGATGTTAGGCCAAATGGTCATTAGGCAATTATGCCATTATTCCAATTGTACAACTAGACAATATGCCATTATTCCAATTTTACAACATATGCGCTGTCCGTGGTACGACTGAATATGTTGTTTTTAATAGTTTGGCGCGATCTAAAAGGGTACGTTGGGTGGTTAAAACTAGCCGAGCAACCTCAGAATGTCATTAAATCATACCACAACAACCGTTGTGTGAATTATGAAATGGTAGGGTAGAAGGTACATCAATCAGAGGTGTCGTTTGACCACGATGACCAGAAACAAATTTCCGGAGTCATAAAACACCAAAACGACGTGTAACGGTCAAATTCAGAGAAAACATTCTCATAATGACTTGAAATAAAACGAAAAAATAGAAATATTATTTGTGAAAAGTATAAGGAGACGACACATAAATCGGATGTGCGGTGTGCGCGGTACGACCGAATATGTTGTTTCTAACAGTTTGGCACGCTCTAAAAGGGTGTGTTGGGTTGTCAAAACTAGCCGAACGAACTCGGAATTCCATGAAATCATACGACTACAACCATGGTGTGAATTTTGAAATGATCAGGGTGACGGTACATATAAGAACTCAGAACTTCTTTTCAGGTATGTTTTTCCTTTTCTGGTCGTTTTGGGAAAAAGAGGAGAATCTGAAAATTTTCTAAGTACACGTCGTGTACTTTATAAGTAAACACCATGTACATTGATGCCGCTCGAGGCCATGTTCTGGCTGTGTCATGGCCACACAAACGGCCATGTAGGGGTGATGTGGAGGCCGCTTAATGAAAAGTACGGAAAATCCTAGTACACGACGTGTACTCCAAAATTACACGCCGTGTACTTTTTTTCATTAAACGGACCAGGGTTGCGTCTTAACCCTAAAAACGTCTTCTTCTCCAACTTCTTCGACTGAGAGTGAGGGTACGACCACAGATCTTCTCTGAGCCACCCATCCCTCACTGATTATCCGAATTGAATGCCATTGGTTGCAACAGAATCACAACGGTGAGTTCTTGGTTCTTCTTTGACAACATTTCCTGATTCTTTCTCTTATGAGAGTTATCATGGGTTGAATGTTTAAGAAATTTTTGTAGATGAACTCCGTTATAGGTCGATTCACGGGCCGAGGTTCTAGTATATCGATCTCCCAGGATCAATGTAGGTGGTTTGATGCCTCACGTTGAATGTCTTTGAGTTTTTGTGTAAAAGTGTCGGAATCCCATGTTTTGGGTATCTCAGGTTATGGTTTTGATCCTGAATTATTGTTTGCCTTATATTGCTTGTATTCTTGAGTCCATTAGGTGAATAATAATTTCTCGTTATCATGTTTGAGGATCACCCCATGGGTGTTTCCCTTGTTTTGGCTATTTATTGCCGTTTGGCTTAGGTTGCCTGTGAGGCAGACCTTGTTGCATTGATTGCCTGCCTTGACATAATTGATTGCATGTATTGCCTAATATTTATATGCTTTTGATGCATTGTATATATTAGCCATGTAGTTTTTTGAACTTACTTAGGGCTGATGACAGTCGATTACGCTCGACTGGACTGCTCATGACTGTGTGAACCTGGTGCGGTAGACTAAAGAGGGAATTGACGATTAAGGTCTTCCCTAGAGAGCCTGTTATAAATTAGTATCATTCACAGGACCTATGGGAATGTAACTTTGTACTTCCTCAGGGTTTCCTTAGTTACGTATCGAGACTATAGGGGGAATTAGATGTAAGTGCTTCCTTAGAGAGTCTATAGCTATCGTTGCTAGACTGTAGGGGAATTGACAGTGAGAGCTTCCCAGAGTGTCTATTCCTTTGTATGATTACTTTACTAGAGGGGTTTGCCAGTATGAGCCACTGAGAGAGTCAGAGTGAATATTGTTTGGTTGCTTTTGACGAGTCCACCAAGCCAAAGAACAAGCTTGGGTTTTGTACTGCTTGTTGTTTTAGGTAGTCTGCTGAGATACTTGTTGTGTTACTTGCTATGCCTTGGGAATATAGAGCTGTTGCAAGGTTCCTTGGTTGATAATTAAATGATTGAATTAAATTAATAAATAAATTTTAATGGAAATTTGTAGGATTGTTTACTTTAGTGTACTCCTGTTTCTCTGCTACATTTATTTCCATTACCTTTTCTATATTGCTCACTGACTGTAGGGCACAGATCTTGTGGTGGTTGCCTACTGGGATTAGTCTCACACCCTGTTTGGGTCCTGCTTTTTGGCCCAAATAGGTTATATGGTTGCAGGTTTGGATAGGGATTGTGGCCCTTCTACTTCAGGTACATGATTGTTGGTTGGATCTGAAGAGCATAGGACTGAGCTTAGGCTTGAGATGCTGCTGGAGTTGCTGTTTACTTTTAGTACTTGTTCTCAGTTTTATTTCAACACATTGTTGTGTTTTCTACTTTCCTTAGATACTTGTACCTACTACATTATTATCATCATTACTATATGTTAATTTTTTCCTCTATTTAGTTTCAGTTATTGTATGCTGTTTAGTGATTCCGCTATTGTATGTTATTTCCTATCCCTTTTATACCTTACCAAATGAGGGCATCGTTTCCAAAATGACTCACCAAGGCCCTCGCTGCTAGTCGATAGCTTCTGGAATTTGTGGAAATTTGCATGAGGTCATGTGGCGAACCGGGTACGGGGCGCCAGTTGAGTGGCTCCAGATTTGGGTCGTTACAAAGTGGTATCAAAGGAGGTTCTTTTATTTTCTATTGACTTACTATCTAGAGACATTATACAGGGATAATACTGAATTGGTAAATGGTAAATAGCTGTGCCTGGGAGTTCTAGAACCTGTGTATAGGGAAAAATCCAGGTTACCTTGAATATTGCAATTTTTGAGTTTTGCAAATGTAACAGTTTAATTGAGTTCACCATTGGGTGGTGCACTTGTTTTGTGTTGTTACTGTTTATATGATTGTGGTTCTATTTTGTTGAAACCTGATGAGATGAGGATATGCCACCTCATGCATTATATAGGCACTTGTTAGGAAGTCACATGTCATGCATTTTTTCATGCCATCTAAAATTGCATTAGAAATTGCATGTTGTTGTGATGGAATTTTTTTTATAGACTATGCATGCTGTTATGATAGCTGCTATGATAGAATACCTTCTATATTGATAGGGTATTGTTTGTTTAGAGCTTCTTTATCATGGACGCCAGACTTTGGTCTTAGAGGTGTTATGGGCCCTCGAGGATCGGAATTTAGTGGATCGTGAGTTTGTTATACTGTTTACTTGTTATATGCATTGTTATGATTCCATGATTTGATTCACGGGGAGTATAGGCCCACTACAAGAAAACCGCCGTTTAGCGGCGGTTTTTTCGCGGCGGTTTTTAAAACCGCCGCGAAATGCGTTTTCGGGCCGCCATTTCGCGGCGGTTTTAAGAACCGCCGCAAAAAAACCGCCGCTAAACGACAAAAAAAAATTATTTATTTTTTAATTTTTTTTAATTTTATTTGAGGATTAGCGGCGGTTTTTTTAAAAAACCGCCGCGAAATAGCAGCGGTTTCGGTAAAACCGCCGCGAAATGAAATGAAAAAAATAAAAAAAACGTGAGAAACACCGAAATCACTAAAACGATCATAACTTTGGATCCGGGCGTCCATTGAAGTGCCACAACCAGTCAAATTGAAGCTCATGAAGGGATCTAGAGGCAAATATAATCAAAACCGTGAGACGGTCTAAGGTGTGGAAGATATTTGAGTTATAAAAAATTTGAAAAAAGTTCTCCAACTTCAAACGGCCATAACTTTCGCTCCGGGTGTCCGTTTGGGCTCTACCACATATCAAATCGAAGCCAGCAAAGAGAGATACACACTATTTTGACAAAAGTAAGCTTTTGTCACGCTTTTTGACCCCAAAAACCCCTCCGAAGGCCTCCAAAACCCTGTTTCCTTCATCGGTGTCCCGTCAAACTTGTCTTTAAACAGACCTAACTTTTGATCTGCGTCTCAGTTTGGCCTCCTCCACCTGCCAGATCATAGATCGTTCCATGAGCTTCAGTTTGACTGGTCGCGGTGCCCACATGCACTCCTAGATCATATGTTATGGCCTTTTTAGTGGGTATCGGGTTTGTTATGTTTTTCAATGCCTCGTTTCAAGCACCCGTTCTCCACCAGCTTTTTTTAAATGGTCATAACTTTTGATCTGTCTGTCCATTTAGACTCTTTCACCTTTCAAGTTGAAGAGCGTTTCAGGATCATTGATTTGACAGGTCGCGGATCTAAAACGGACTCTCGGATCATAAGTTATCTTCTTTAATGTGAGTCCAATGTTTTTGTCTCTTTATGACCGTTTTGACGGGTTTTAACAGTAGCTCCATTTGTTACTGTTTATTTGGGTTTCCATGACTTGTTATCTTTATCAATGGTTTTTTATGGGTTATTATGATGATTATGTTGAATTATTAAGGAATTTTCCAGAGTTGTCACGAGTTTTCATGCGTTCTCATTTTTTCTAATGCCTCATTCTTCATATGCTTCTCCATCCCTTTTCATGCGTTTTCATGATTTTTCATCCCTTATCACGTCTTTTCATACTTTTTCATGTGTTTCCTTTATTATTTATTATTTATTATTTATAATATACTTTAATTTATTTATTATCTATTATTTGTAACTGGTTATTTATTATTTATTATTTATATTTATTTATTAGTTATTAGTTATTAGTTATTAGTTATTATTTAGTATTTATTATTTATTATTTATTATTTATATTTATTTATTATTTTTTTATTTATTATTTATATTTATTTATTATTTATTATTTATATTTATTTATTATTTATTATTTATATTTATTTATTTATTATTTATTATTTATATTTATTTATTATTTATATTTATTTATTATTTATATTTATTTATTATATATTATTTATATTTATTTATTATATATTATTTATATTTATTTATTATTTATTATTTATTTATTATTTATTATTTATATTTATTTATTATTTATTATTTATTATTTATATTTATTTATTATTTATTATTTATATTTATTTATTATTTATATTTATTATTTATTATTTATATTTATTTATTATTTATTATTTATATTTATTTATTATTTATTGTTTATTATTTATTATTTATATTTATTTATTATTTATTATTTATTATTTATTTATTATTTATTATTTATTATTTATTTATTATTTATTATTTATTATTTATTATTTATTATTTATTTTTTATTTTTTATTTTTTATATTTATTTATATTTATTTATTAGTTATTATTTATTAGTTATTAGTTATTATTTATTATTTATATTTATTTATTATTTCTTATTTATATTTATTTATTATTTATTTTTATTTATTATTTATATTTATTTATTATTTATATTTATTTATTATTTATTATTTATATTTATTTATTATTTATATTTATTATTTATTATTTATATTTATTTATTATTTATATTTATTTATTATTTATTATTTATTATTTATTATTTATTTATTATTTATTATTTATTATTAATATTTATTTATTATTTATTATTTATATTTATTTATTATTTATTATTTATATTTATTTATTATTTATATTTATTTATTATTTATATTTATTTATTATTTATATTTATTTATTATTTATATTTATTTATTATTTATATTTATTTATTATATATTATTTATATTTATTTATTATTTATTATTTATTATTTATTATTTATATTTATTTATTATTTATTATTTATCATTTATATTTATTTTTTATTTTTTATTTCTATTTATTTATTATTTATATTTATTATTTATTATTTATATTTATTTATATTTATTATTTATATTTATTTATTATTTATTATTTTCTATTTATTTATTATTTATTATTTATTATTTTTTATTTATTATTTATTATTTATTATTTATTATTTATTATTTATATTTATTTATATTTATTTATTATTTATTATTTTCTATTTATTATTTATTAATTATATTTATATATTATTTATTATATATTATTTATTATTTATATTTATTTATTATTTGTTATTTATTATTAATATTTATTTATTATTTATTATTTATTATTTATTATTTATATTTATTTATTATTTATTATTAATTATTAATATTTATTTTCTATTTATTATTTATTATTTTCACATACATGTCGTGTCTTAATCTTACACGCTGTGTAGTTTGATCTAGGTACTCGGCCATGTCACGAACAACACGGGTCGGTGTTACCCTTCCTCGTACATGCCGTGTCCATCTAGAACACGCCGTGTAGTGTCGGTCGTGTGTCAAGCCGTGTCGCTAACAAAACGGGCCAGGTAAGGCATGTCTAGTACATGCTGTGTCTCCCTTGAACATGCCGTGTGGTTTTGTCTTAGAGGAGCCGTGTGGCCTAACCATGTAGAAGGACTCAGGAAGGGAAGAGGATTCAAGTACACGACGTGTGTTAGGACAACACGCCGTTTGTTTGAGGTGTTACACGACCAGTTTATGTAGAAGTACACACCCATGTGAATTATTTAAGGGAACACACTATGTAGGGAAAGAACATGCCATGCAGTCATGTTTTTCATAACCTGAATGCCTTATTTTCCCTATTTCTTCTTGTGCCTTCAGTTTTACTGTCTTTGTTAATCCTGTATCTGAGGTTTGCTTTTGGCCTTTCAGAGCTATGGCAGCAAGACGTCCTCCCGTTGTACGTCAGGAACCAGGAAGTGACCGTACGCCTGATACGGCAGATCAGAGACTACCAGTAGTTCCGCCTATCATTCTGGACATGGCACCTGCAGTGATTTGAGATGCTGGTGCAAATGCTCAGTTCAGAGAGAGTTTCATGAGATTCATGTAGACCTTCCAGGGAGCTCAGCATCCTGCCCCGTCTATGGCAGAGCTGATGAAAGTTTTTCAACAGTAGCATCCTCCCACGTTCACAGGGGAGGGAGGACCATAGGCTGTGGAGTCATGGCTAGAGGCCATGTTATCCATCTTTGAGCACCTGGAGATGCCTCCAGAGAGGAGAGTGAAGCTCACGACTTATATGATGCGAGATTCTGCCAAGAGATGGTGGGATGTGGTTTCACAAGAAGGGAGCCAATAGGCTATGGCTTGGGATGAGTTCCAGCATACATTTTATGACTACTTCTACCCGGTGACGCTGAGGACTGACAGAGCAAGAGAGTTCATGATCCTAAAGCAGGTTACTCTCACAGTTATGGAGTATTCCTCTCTCTTCACAAAGTTACAACATTTCACTCCCATACTGGGGAATAATGAGCTGTTTTTAGCAAGGAAGTCTAAGGAAGGCCTCAGACCAGACATCAGACCACAGGTGAACATCTTCTAGTTGACTTCTATTACTCTGATAGTCAACCATGTGCTTATCACGGAGAGGAACCAGAGAGAGACTGGAGTTGTGGACCAGGGTGGTTCAGCATCCAAGGCTGATTAATTTCAGGTAGATTGCAGGAAGCGCCACCGAGATTCTACACGAGGTGACCCAAGGAAGCGAGGTATTCCTTATGTTAGAAGAGATATTCCTTATGGCAACCAAGTGGTGTGATATTAGTCTAGAAAAAGTAGGCATAAGAAGCCTCAGTGCCCGAGAGAACTAGTGGAGTGTCGATATTGTGGCAAGATGGGTCATCTTCAGCGTTTCTGCAAGGTTCTCCTTCCAGCAGCTAGTGAAGGAGGATCAGTTTCGACTCCGTGTAATGTAGCATGATTACCAGATCCACAACAAACGAGGGGCTGGAGTTATTCAGGTTGTTCAAGCTAGGGTAGAGGCCATGGATGTAGTGGTCAGGCTCAGGGAGGGTCAGCTCAGGGATATCAGGCTGCTACACAGGGCCGTGGTATAGACCAAACTTTTGCGGTAGAGAAGATTCATCAGGAGCAGGATATTGTACCTTCTATAGTTAGAGGTATGATTTTAGTAGCCTCAGTTTTATCCTCTGCACTTTTCGATACATGAGCTTCTCATAGCTTTATTTCTGTGCACACTGTGGAAAGCCTTAGACTTACTGTTTATACTTTTGAGGAGATGATGACGCTAGACACTCCCTTGGAAGTTAGAACTACTAGCGTGCGTTATAACGAACCATACTTTACATACATTGTTATTACTTCAGAATTGAAGCACACTTATTACAACATATAACAAAACCAGGAAAGGACCATATAGGTATAGAGTCTTTAGAAACTGGGAAACATAAACAACTGGTTCATAAAGCATCTACTTTGCCTCCCATTTATTTCATCATATCTAGAGTCCCTTTTGGCATATCCTACTTAATAACCTTCTTCCTAACCTGGGGAAATAAAACTTACAAAAGGGTGATCTCAAATGCTCAGTAATGGTAAACAAAAGAAATATCAATCACATCATATACATAAGAACATAACTTTTGGAAATCTTAACGTGCAAAAGAGATCATAATTTCATAACATGGGATAAATCATAGTAGTGAAATGTAATCCCAATAATCATAACTTAAAACATGAAACTTTGTGGCATACACACATAATCATAGAGAATCATTTCTTATTAGTCAAGACTCATTTCCAAGACTATCTTAGTGGACAAAGTCCATTTCTGAACCACGTTTACTCCTCATTTCAGTCCTGTTTCACTGAACCAGTTTAACCTTCTGTTCCAGCCATGTCTATCTCATGAGATATAAAATCTTTACCCAATGCATTGGAGGGAGATATAGGTCCCACCCATCTCATAATGATACCATTATTATGTGTGCCACAAAATCATAAATCATACATCATTGCATAACCCATGTAATAAAAATGGGATTCTTAAACAACATGACATCATAAAACAATTCATATAAGATAAAGGAATTCATAAAAATAATTCCATCACAACAAAATAACATCAATGTAATAATAGGGATAGAAATAGAACCCTATATTATCTTAGATGGAAAATAATTTTGATAAAACACTTGAACTCCATTCTTGAGGAAAATATCCTTTCTACTTCAAAAACATTTTCTTTTATTAACATGTCATACAAGTTTAAACTAAAATAAGTTGATTAAAAATAAACTTTAAAACTTGTAAAGGAAGCTTCTTGGAAATAATGTTTTAAAAATCCGTTCATGCTGTATAAGTTAAAAAAAACATTCTTCTCATACTTTTGTCAGAAAAGTCAAAAAGTACCTCGTACGAAAAACGGAAAAATATTCCTTTCATATCTTTTACTAAAAACTCACCGAAGGGTAAAATTTGATTTAAAAAATTGTAGGTGGATGGAAACAATATTACATATTGAAGAAACATGGATGTGGATGATAAAATACACCCCAGTAAATACCAAAGTATAAACAATCTCGGATAAAATGAGATTGTGATATTTTCCCTTACCTTAGGTCCGATTTGCTTCGTAAGTGTCTGAAACTCTTGTATAATGATTTAAATAATGTTATTGACTTATTCCAGAGTCATACTTATTTTTATGATATCATATATGGTCATATTCTTAGCTTCTTATTAGTAATATTTCATTACTACTTGTTATTCGGGTGTTTATTACTTTTTGTTCTTATGCGTGTTTTGTCGAATAAATTATTATTTTTCTTTTTAGGCTATAGATACCTCATTTAAAGAATGGTATTAGTGTAATATATATCATATTCATTCATTCACACTACTGGAAAAGGGATCTTTCCCAACAGTTGTGTACCAACGGTTCTTTGAACCGTTGGCATATCATATCTTTCCCAACGGTTTCTATAAACCGTTGGGAAAAACCCCTCAATTCATAGTTTTCTCAACGGTTGTATGAAACCGTTGGGAAAGATAGGTTTTTCCCAACGGTTCTTAAGAACCGTTGGGAAAAGTGGTGAAGGACCCTTGTTTTCCCAACGGTTATATGGAAACCGTTGGGAAAGATGGTTTTTCCCAACGGTTCTTAGAACCGTTGGGAAAAGTGGTGAAGAAATTGGGAAAGGTTGGTCTTTCCCAACGGTTATTAAAAACCGTTGGGAAAAAAAAGCCCCAAATACCAAATCGAGCCAGCGGCCTCCCCACATTACAGAAGCATTCACCTCGTGTCCTCCTGGAGCGATTTCTTGCGGAAGGACCTCCCAATCCCCACATCGTCCATCAGATCAGCACCTACCAGGTTAGACTCCTATATTTTATCAACGATATAGTTCCAGCTCTTATAAATCATATAATTCTATTCTTGATTTTGTTATTCCCAATTATTAGGGTTTTTGTAAAAATTTATGATTGTTTCATGGTGGTCATGTGCACCACTATAGGTACATTGATTCACTAATTTATTTTGGTATTTCCATAAAATTCGAATACAATTTATTAATGAATCAATGTTGGGTGTTAACAGGAAATTCATGTTCTTGATTTTTGTTGAACACCTTATTTATGGTATGGGGTAAGATTATTTAAAGTGTAAACAAATACTTAAATAGAATTTCCTTGTAAAACCTGATGGTTTAATTCTAGTTAAATGGAATCATAATTTTTTATGTTATTAATATTTAGTAATTGGTGAGGTGAATCATATATGTATCTGAAAAATAGATCAAGATCATTTAGTATTGTATAGAATTATTCCCTAGTAATGTGAGACCCTTATGTTGTTGGGTGAGTATGGAGTAGTGAGATATATTGCTTGTTACTTACCTTTTTTCAATTCTATGAGCTAATGATGGCATGCACTAATTTTTTGAGATCTTTTAATGTTTTTATGGTTTTGATAGTGATCCATGATGTGTATCCTAGTATGTAAGATCCTGTTGGGTATTAGACCCTAGATTGGGTGAATTTGTATGCGGTAGGGTGCTTTCTAGGATGGGTTGTAGTGATGTGATGGTAACTTATGAGAGGGGTGGGTCTTACTAATGTGGATTCATTCTATATCATAAGCATGTAAATATAATTTGTATTATGATAACTAAATGTGAATGATGTGTGATCAAATATTGTCTTATCCTGGAGAATTCCTTGTGATATATTGATATGGTGGCATGAGTGATGATGCATGTGGTGACATGACCAACATACATGTGTTTCATGGTTAGTGATCAATTAGGCTAATGATCCTATGATCATTGGGATGTGACTCTCAATGATTCAAGAAGAGTTATTAATATGATAACATAAGGGTGTGTTCCTATTTGGTTTTGTCATTCGGTCAGTTTGGACCCCCCCACGCGCGTTTATCAAGCGCGCGCAACGCTTAAAGAACGCATAATGAGACCTCCCGCGCAGACCGCACGTCCGATTGACGTTCCGTCTGTGTGTGCACGTCGCGAATAATAATGGGATTGTTGTCCTGTGATTTCAGGTCAATCTGATGTCGTCCACTATGAGTTTGAACGTTAGACGCCCATTTTGGCCGTTTATGACACCAGAACGGCGTTCCCGGTCACCGCGGGCACACGGCACGTCCGATTGACATGCCTTCTGCTCGCCCACATCACAATTCACTCAACCTTTGATGTCGTCCGATTTCACGCCATTCGGAATTCATTCGGCCAGTTTGGACCCCCCCACGTGCGTTTCTCAAGCGCGCGCAACGCTTAAAGAACGCATAATGAGCCCTCCCACGCAGACCGCACGTCTGATTGATGTTCCTTCTGCGCGTGCACGTCGCGAATAATAATGGTATTGTTGTCCTGTAATTTCAGGGCAATCCGATGTCGTCCTCTATGAGTTTTACCGTTAGACGCCCGTTTTGGCCGTTTATGACACCAAAACGGTGTTCCCGGTCACCGCGGGCACACGACACATCCGATTGATGTGTCGTCTGCTCGACCACATCAAAATTCACTCACCCTTTTATGTCGTCCGATTTCAGGCCATTCGGACTTCTTTCGGCCATTTTGGACCCCCCACGCGCTTTTATCAAGCGCGCGCAACGCTAAAAGAACGCATAATGAGTCCTCCCGCGCAGACCGCACGTCTGATTGACGTGCCGTCTACGCGTGCACGTCGAAAATAATAATGGGATTTTTTTCCTGTGATTTCAGGTCAATCCGATGTCGTCCGCTATGAGTTTGACCGTTAGACGCCCGTTTTGGCCGTTTTTGACACCAGAACGGCGTTCCCGGTCATCGCGGGCACACGGCACGTCCGATTGATGTGCCGTCTACTCGACCACATCACAATTAACTCACCCTTTGATGTCGTCCGATTTCAGGCCATTCGGACATCGTTCGTCCAGTTTGGACCCCCCCCACCCCCACGCGCGTTTATCAAGCGCGCGCAACGCTTAAAGAACGCATAATGAGCCCTCCCATGCAGAACACACGTCCGATTGATGTGTCGTCTGTGCGTGCACGTCGAGAATAATAATGGGATTGTTGCCTTGTGATTTCAGGTCAATCTGTTGTCGTTCGCTATGAGTTTGACCGTTAGACGCCTGTTTTGGCCGTTTATGACACCAGAACGGCGTTCCCGGTCACCGCGGGCACACGGCACGTCCGATTGACATGCCCTCTGCTCGACCACATCACAATTTACTCACCCTTTGATGTCGTCCGATTTCAGGCCATTCGGACATCGTTCGGCCAGTTTGGACCCCCCCACGCGCGTTTATCAAGCACGCACAACGCTTAAAGAACGCATAATGAGCCCTACCGCACAGACCGCACATCCGATTGACATGTCGTCTGCGCGTGCACGTCACGAATAATAATTGTATTGTTGTACTGTGATATCAGGTCAATCCGATGTCGTCCGCTATGATTTTGACCGTTAGACGCCCGTTTTGGCCCTTTATGACACCAGAACGGCGTTCCCGGTCACCGCGGGAACACGGCACGTCCGATTGACGTGCCGTCTGCTCGACCACATCACAATTCATTCACCCTTTGATGTCGTCCGATTTCAGGCCATTCAGACTTCGTTCGGCCAGTTTGGACCCCCCCACGCCCGTTTATCAAGCACGCGCAACGCTTAAAGAACGCATAATGAGCCCTCCCGTGCAGACCGCACGTCCGATTGATGTGCTGTCTGTGCGTGCATGTCGAGAATAATAATGGGATTGTTGTCCTGTGATTTCAGGTCAATATGTTGTCGTCCGCTATGAGTTTGACCGTTAGACGCCTGTTTTGGCTGTTTATGACACCAGAACGGCGTTCCCGGTCACCGCGGGCACACGGCACGTCCGATTGACATGCCCTCTACTCGACCACATCACAATTTACTCACCCTTTGATGTCGTCGGATTTCAGGTCATTCGGACATCGTTCGGCCAGTTTGGACCCCCCCACGCGCGTTTATCAAGCGCGCGCAACGCTTAAAGAACGCATAATGAGCCCTACCGCACAGACCGCACATCCGATTGACGTGCCGTCTACGCGTACACGTCACTAATAATAATTAGAATGTTTCACGGTGGTTTCAGCACAATCCGAGGTTGTCCGCTATGAATTTGCCCGTTGGACGCCCGTTTTGGCCGTTTATAACACCAGAACTGCATTGTCAGTCACCGCGGGCACACGTCACGTCCGACTGACGTTCCGTCTGCTCGACCACTTCATAAATCACTCACCCGTATTTATCGTCTGATTTCAGGTCATTCCGACATCGTTAGGCCCGTTTGGACCCCCCTCACGCGCGTTTATGAAGCGCGCGCATCACTTAAAACACGAATATTGAGCCGTACCGCGCAAACCACACGTCCGATTGACGTGAGGTCAGCGCGTACATGTCACGAATAATAATTAGAATATTGCACGGTGGTTTCATGTGAATTTAAAGTCGTCTGCTATGAATTGGACCGTTTGACGCCCGTTTTGGCCGTTTATGACACCCGAACTGCGTTCTCGGTCACCGCGGGCACAGGGCACGTCCGATTGACGTGACGTCTGCTCGACCACTTCAGAAATCAATCACCCGTATTTTTCATCTGATTTCAGGCCATTCCGAAATCATTTGGCCCGTTTGGACCCCCCTCACGCGCGTTTACGAAGCGCGCACATCACTTAAAACATGAATATTGAGTCGTACCGTGCAAACCGCACGTCCGATTGACGTGCCATCTACGCGTACACGTCACTAATAATAATTATAATGTTGCACGGTGGTTTCAGCTCAATCCGAGGTCATCTCCTATGAATTTGACCATTGGACGCCCGTTTTGGCGGTTTTTGACACCAGAACTACGTTGTCGGTCACCGCGGGCACACGACACGTCCGATTGACGTGCCGTCTGCTCGACCACTTCATAAATCACTCACTCGTATTTGTTGTCTGATTTCAGGCCATTCTGACTTCGTTCGGCCTGTTTGGACCCCCTCGCGCGCGTTTACGAAGCACGCTCATCACTTAATACACGAATATTGAGCCGTACCGCGCAAACCGCACGTCCGATTGACGTGACCTATGTGCGTACACGTCACAAATAATAATTAAAATGTCTCACGGTGGTTTCAGCTCAATCCGGAGACACAGTGTGGCCGACACCACTCAAAGTGTCCGTCTTTTGTTTCAAAAGGATGTCATTTTAAGTGAAAAGCATCAACTGGTATACGGAAAACCGACCAAACGCATTCTGAATCTGTTGATAATTTATCCCAACAATCCATGGGTCATATGTGACGTGTACAAGCCAACCTGGGAAGAATCCAAGTCGCGGTGTGGCCGGGATAAGTCTAAGTGGCTCTCTTTTGTTTAAAATGGACACCATTTTAAGTACATACTGAAAAATGACCAAACGGATTCGGTTTCCATTGAAAATTTATGAGAACGATCCATGAGTAATATGTGACGTGTACGAATCAACCCCGCCACAATCGGAGACGCGGTGTGGCTGACACCACCCAAAGTGTCGGTCTTTTGTTTCAAAAAGACGTCATTTTAAGTGAAAAGCATCAAGTGACATACGAAAAACCGACCAAAGGCATTCAGACTGTGTCGATACTTTAGCACAAGGATCCATGGGTCGTATGTGACGTGTACGAGTCAATCCCGCCTCAATCCGAGGAGCGGTGTGGCCGACACCGTTCTAACTGTGTCTCTTTTGTTTAAAATGGACAAGATTATAAGTGAAAAGAACAACTGACATATGCAAAACTGACCAAACGCATTCCGAATCTGTAGATAATTTATCACAATGATCCATCGGTCATATGTGACCTGTACGAGCCAACCCGGGCTCAATCCGAGTTGCGGTGTGGCCGAGATCAGTCTAAGTGGCTCTCTTTTGTTTAAAATGGACATCATTTTAAGTACATACGGAAACCCAACCAAACGCATTCGGTTTCCATTGAAACTTTAGGAGAATGATCCATGGGTCCTATGTGACATGTAAGAATCATCCCCGCCTCAATCCGACATGCGGTGCGGCTGACACCACTCAAAGTGTCCATCTTTTGTTTCAAAAGGACATCATTTTAAGTGAAAAGCATCAACTGACATACGCCAAACTGATCAAACACCTACGAGTTCTGTTAAAACTTTAGTAAAATGATCCATGGGTCATATGTGACGTGTACGGGTCAACCCCTCCACAAACCGAGCCACGATGTGGCCGATACCACTCAAACTCTCTCTCTCTTGTTCAAAATGGACTAAATTGTAAGTGAAATCAACAACTGACATACGGGAAACGGACCAAACGCCTTAGGATTATTTTGAAACATTAGTAAAACAATCCATTGGTCATATGTGACGTGTATGAGTCAACTCTACCTCAATATGAGGCACCGTGGGGCCGGGACCATCCAAACTGCCTCTCTTTTGTTAAAAATGGACAATAGTTTACGTATATACGCCAAACCGATCAAACGGATTCTGATTGTGTTTTAACTTTATGAAAATGATACCTAGCTCATATGTGATGTGTACGAGTAAACCCCGTCTCAATCCGAGGCCCGGTGTGGCCGACACAACTCAAAGTGCCTCTCTTTTTTTTAAATGTATTTAATTTTAAGTGAAAACAACAACTGACATACGAGAAACCGACCAAACTCCTATTAATTATGTCTAAACTTTAGGACAACAATCCATGTGTCATATGTGACGTGTACAAGTCAACCTTGCCAAAAGCTGAGCCACGGTGTGGCCAGGACTACTCAAAATGTATCTCTTTTGTTAAAAATGGACTAAATTGTAAGTGAAATCAACAACTGACATACGGGAAACGGACCAAACTCCTTCAGATTCTATCGAAACTTTAGGACAAAGATCCATGGGTCATATGTGATGTTTAAATGTCAATATCGCCTCAACCCGAGCTGCGGTGTGGCCGGAACTACTCAAACTATCTCTCTTTTGTTTAAAATGGACATAATTTTAAGTGAAAACAACAACTGACATACGCCAAACCAACCAAACGACTTCTAATTCTATTAAAATGTTACTAAAATGATCCATAGATCAAATTTGATGTGTACGAGTCAACTCTTCCACAATCTGAGCCGCGGTGTGACCGGGACCACTCAAAATGTCTCTCTTTTGTTCAAAATGGACTAAATTGTAAGTGAAATCAACAACTGACATACGGGAAACTGACCAAACACCTTCGGATTCTATTTATATTTTAGGAAAACGATCCATGGGTCATATGTGATGTGTACTAGTCAACCCCAACTCAATCCGAGGCACCGTGGGGCCGGGACCACCCAAACTGCCTCTCTTTTGTTCCAAAGGGACAATATTTTATGTACATACGCCAAACCGATCAAACAGATTATGATTGTGTTTAAACTTTAGGACAATGATTCATGCCTCATATGTGACGTGTATGAGTCAACCCCGCCTCAATCCGAGGCCCGGTGTGGCCGACACCACTGAAAGTGGCTCTTTTTTTAAAAATGTACTTAATTTTAAGTGAAAACAAAAATTGACATACGGAAAACTGACCAAATGGATACGGATTCTGTATAAACTTTAGGAAAACAATTCATGGGTCATATGTGATGTTTACGAGTCAACCCCGCCTCAATCCGAGCCACGGTGTGGCTGAGACCACTAAAACTTTCTCTCTTTTGTTGAAAATGGACTAAATTGTAAGTGAAATCAACAACTGTCATACGGGAAACCGACCAAACGCCTTCGTAATCTATTTACACTTTAGGAAAACAATCCATGGGTCATATTTGATGTGTAAGAGTCAATACCACCTCAATCCGAGGCATGGTGAGGCCGACACCACCCAAACCGTCTCTCATATGTTAAAAATGGACAACATTTTACATACATACGCCAAAATGATCAAACAAATTCTGATTGTGTTGAAACATTAGGATAACAATCCATGGCTCATATGTGACATGTATGAGTCAACGCCGCCTCAATCCGAGGTCCGTTGGGGCCGACACCACTCCAAGTGTCTCTCTTTTGTTTAAAATGGACATAACTTTAAGTGAAAACAACTGTTGACAAACGCCAAACCAACCAAACGCATTAGGATTCTATTGAAACTTTAGAAAAACGATCCATGGGTCATATTTGACTTTTACGAATCAAACCTACCTCAATCCAAGCCACAGTGTGGCCAGGACCACTCAAATTGTCTCTCTTTTCTTGAAAAGGGACTAAATTGTAAGTGATATCAACAACTGACATACGAGAAACAGACCAAATACCTTCTAATTCTTTTGACACTTTAGTAAAACAATCCATGGGTCATATGTGACATGTAAGAGTAAATCCCACCTCAATACGAGTCACCGTGGGGCGGGGACCACCCAAACTACCTCTCATTTGTTCAAAATGGATTAATATTTTACGTACATATGCCAAACCGATCAAACGGATTTTGATTGTGTTGAAACTTAAGGACAATGATCCATGGATCATATTTGATGTGTACCAGTCAACCCAGCCTCAATTTGAGGCATGGTGTGGCACTTACTGAGTTACAAGTGATGAGACTCCTATGAAAATACCTTTTCACTATATATTATAAAAGTGGTTGTCGTATGAAGATTGAAATGGGTGTAAATAATATTTGACTTATTGAAACTCTGATTCAACTATACTGGATGATTTTTGTCATATGAAGATTCAAATGGGGAATTATTCACCATGACTCTATTCAAAGAGGTGGTGTTCTTTTTTGTTGTTTTAAGTGTGTCAGTGTTTTTTTCATATGAAGATTCAAATGGGGAATTATTCAGCATGACTCTATTCAAAGAGGTGGTGTTTTTTTCAGTGTTGTTTTTTATGCAGGTGCACTGGAGGGGCCACTGGAGGAGCTGCTGACAATTCTGAAAATACTGAATACCAACGGTTGTAAACCGTTGGTATACTTTGCCATACTTAAACATATGCCAACGGTTTCCATGAAACCGTTGGGAAAAACTCTATACCAACGGTTTACAACCGTTGGTATAAAATAAAAACCATTGAATTCCCAACGGTTTCATGAAAACCGTTGGGAAAAATACTATACCAACGGTTGTGAACCGTTGGTATAAGATGAGAATATAGTATTTCCAAACCGTTGGGTAAACCTATACCAACGGTTCAGCAAGAACCGTTGGCAAATCCACACCTACAGTGGGCTACCCCAACGGTTTACTTCAAACCGTTGGTATATATCTTTCCCACGCCTTACTTCCCTACGGTTTGGACAACCGTTGGTATAGAATATACCAACGGTTCTCCAGCCTATACCAATGGTTCTAAACCGTTGGTATATCCTTTATTTCCAGTAGTGTCAATTCATTTATATAATCATTATGCAATGAAGATCATGTAGAACGAGTCACATCACATCGTGGAGACGGTATTCCATACGTACGCACGAGCGATGATATCGTTCCCATGATCGTGGAATTGTATTGGAGTGTATGTATACTATTTCAGAATCAATATCACTTTACAATAATCATATATAGTCATTATTTACACCATTATACCCATCCAAGTAAGGTGGTGGTGGAAACTAGATTACACCACGGCGTGGAGACGGTATTCCGTACGTACGCACGCACGATGATTTCATTTTCTGTAGGATGGATAGATGGTGAAATATGGTTGTTTCATACGTATAATAACATATAATTATTTGATTGATACTGATGTTATTACATCATAATGAAACAACTAAAGAAGAAGAAGTGGAAGAAGAAATAAAGTTGAAAGAATCGGTAACAGACATTACCACTTCTTTGAAGCGCCTCTTTGAGACCTCCTCTTAGAGGACTAAAATTGGTCTTTGAAGAAGACCAGGACCTTTATGATGATTTTATGGAAGTGTAGAATAGAATTTGGAAGGGTTTTTATGAGCTTTAAGGCTCAATGTGGTGTGAGGAAAAGAGGGAGGAGGTGCCCTTTTATAAGGGAGGAGAGGGGCACCTTTGGAATAACAAAAAAAATTATTTTATTATAAAGTCAAATTCGGTTTTTAATAGCTCTAAATTGATATATTTAGAAGCTAAGGTGGGGATGGGTCTAAATCCTCTCATCCAATAGAATTTAGACAAGTTTAGGTCATTATATTAACCTTATCGTTTAGTTTTAACTCTTAGTTAATTAGATTGACATTTACCATGTCACTTTGTATTTTTATATTATATAGTTAATAAACTTAATATATACATCCAAGCGACCCCCAAGTGGTCAATTAATGGTACACATATCATGATATAAGTATCTTGGCCGAACCTTATATTTTTTCAAATATAATAACAATTAATAATATAATATTTTTTTTAAAAACTATTTTATGTCAATTTTGACACTATTTGGTAATTGATTTTTGTGAAAATCATAAAAGAATGATTATTTAGAAAAAAATTAATTAAATCAATACTAACATGTCATATTAACATATAAAATTATTTTAATTCATAAAAAGTCTCAAATTACATTTATTTGGGTATTTATAACATCAATTATGTCAATATTTCATTAAAAAATAATTACTGCATCATCATTGTATCATAAATAAATTAAATTACTTTAAGTCTAAAAATTACAAATAAAATACCATTATGTTGAAAATCATTTTATCTTTCTAATTAATATTTATAGTCGAATTTATCTTATGTATAACCCCATATTAAAAATGATTTAGTTATTAAACTTTGATTTTAACTATTTTAACCCTTCTTTAAATAAATTGATAATAAATGTCCTAATCTAATACAAGTGGGCCTAAATGGTCATATTTTATTCCTAAGGTTGTTTTTGGTCGAATTACACTTATCCAATAGAATTAGGACATGTGTTAGGGTAATAATAATAACACTTTTACCCTTAATTACCATATTTACTTTTAACCGTGGTAAAAAAAAAGTAAAACGTTACTATTCACAAAAAATTATTTTCATCTCATTGAACCACATTTTAGTCCTTGATATTAACCGTGTCTCTCATATTTTCAAAATTCTACTCACAGAAGCGGTAAAATTAAGTTTTATGAAAAATTCAGTTTTTTTAACTACCACATAGTGGTTTCACTATTCATCAAAAAATGAAAGTTTGCAGAAAAATACCAAAAGTTAGGCCTAAGCTATATTTGATATTATGAATTCAAAAATGATGTCTATTTTACCAAATTCAAAACATATCAGTTACATTAACTGATTTAAAAATTAATTCTCGTCGTCAAAACAAATAGCGTGTTTTTAAGAGATAATAACTATCAAAAGATTGACACTTGTTTATGTCTGGTTTAAATGTGAAATTACATCCAATGAACAACATTGTATTAAATTGTAAAAATATATTATAAATATACTTTAAAACCACTCAAATTAATAAATTATCACTATTAATTATTTCGATTAAAAAAGTTGTTTTTAATTAAAATTTAGTAATTTTCATTATTCATCAGAATATGAAAGTTATCCGAAAAGTACCAAAATTTCACCCTAAGCTAATTTCGATATTCCGAATCCAAAAATGAAGTCCATTTTGAAAAATTTACAAAATTTCAAAAAGTGGTTATTACTATTCATAACGGCTAGTTTTAATAGCATATCATTGTTTAGTGAAACTCAGTATTGCATACGACGCAAGCTATCGAGGAAGGTTGTGGTTGCGTGTAAAGAAAGACAAGCTAGTGTTTTGTGTAGTGAAAGATTCCTTTGATGATTTATATAACATAAAAACAAAATATTTCTCACAAAAGTCTCAGGTGTTACATTCTACCCCCCTTAAAATTAATTTCGCCCTCGAAATTCGTCACTTTGTAACAAAAAGATGAGGATATCTCTCCCTCATCATATCCCCAAGATCCCATGTAGCTTCTTCTAATTGGTGGTTCCTCCATAAAACTTTCACCAAGCGAGTGGTCTTGTTCCATAGGACTTTTTCGCTATGATCCAGAATCTTTATTGGCTGTTCTTCATAAGAAAGATCTTGCTCGAGCGGTACAACTTTTGATCTGAGTACATGTGAAGGATCAGGTATGTACTTTCTCAGGAGAGATACATGGAACACATCATGAACTTGAGATAGATTCGGTGGAAGTGCTAATCAGTAAGCTACCTTTCCAACATGATCCAGTATTTCGAAAGGACCGATATATCTAGGGCTCAACTTCCCCTTCTTTCCAAATCTCATGACCCTCTTCCAGGGAGATATTCGTAAGAACACTTTATCACCCACTTTAAACTCTAGGTATTTTCTTCAGTTGTCAGCATAACTTTTTTGTCGACTCTGAGCTGCTCTAATGTGTTGTTGAATAGATCTGATCTTTTCTGCCATCTCATCAATAAGATCCGGTCCTAATAGCTTTCTTTCCCTAACTTCATCCCAGCAAGTTGGAGTCCTGCATTTCTTTCCATAGAGAGATTCATAAGGAGCCATCTGAATACTGGAGTGAAAGCTATTATTATAAGAAAATTCCACCAAAGGTAGGTGTTGATCTCGACCACCTTTTAAATCCATAGATCAAGCTCTCAACATATCTTCTAGAGTTTTAATTGTTCTCTTAGACTGACTGTCTGTCTGAGGATGATAAGCAGTGCTGAAACTCAACTCTGTATCCAGAGTATGCTGAAGACTTCTCCATAAATTCGAGGTAAATCTCGGATCCCAATCAGATATAATAGAAAGTGTAACTCCATGCAATCTTACCAATTCCTTTACATATATCCTGGCAAGCTGATCCAGAGAGAAATCCTCTCTAATAGAAATGAAGTGTGCAGACTTTGTAAGACGATCAACTATGACCCAGATAACATTATTGCCTTTGGATGTTTTAGGAAGTCCCGTGACAAAGTCCATAGTGATGTTTTCCCATTTCCATTCGGGTATGGTTAATGGTTGTAACATCCCCTTATACTTCTGTCTCTCAGCTTTAACTTGCTGACAAACCAAGCATCGAGAGACATATTCAGCAACATCTCTTTTCATACCATCCCACCAGAAGTATTCTTTCAGATCCCTATACATCTTTGTGCTTCCAGGGTGAATAGAGAATGAAGAACTTTGAGCCTCATCCAGCAGCTCCTTCTTTAATTCAGGGATGGGAGGAACACAAACCTGATTCTTGAACTTTATTATCCCATCACAATCAAGGTTGAATTCAGGAATATTTCTCACCTTCTTTTGTAACTCTACATCTTCTTTCTGTGCCTCTTTAATCTTCACATGTATAGATGGTTGAACTTTCATTTGAGAAAGATACGATTTCCCCCCATCCATTATAATTCCAAGATCCATCCTTTTTAAATCCATAAATATTTAATCTTTTGTGATCCTCAACATGGATAAGCTAGCATGGTCTTGTCGACTTAATGCATCTGACACCTTGTTTGCTTTCCCAGGGTGGTAATGAATTGAGCAGTCATAATCCTTAATCAGCTCTAACCATCTTCTTTGGCGCATATTCAGATCCTTTTGTGTGAAAATATACTTTAAACTTTTATGATCAGTATAAATGTCACACCTTTGTCCATAAAGATAATGCCTCCAAATCATTAATGCAAAGATTACTGCAGCTAACTCCAAATCATGAGTTGGGTAATTTTGCTCATGTATTTTCAATTGTCATGAGGCCTAAGCTATCATCATATCATTTTTCATAATAACACACCCCAATCCCTTCTTGGATGCATCACTATAGATCACAAACCTTTCTCCACTATAGCACAGTGTGAGAACAGGTGCAATAGATAACCTTCTTTTCAACTCCTTGAAATTCTCTTCACATTCCTCCATCCAAACAAACTTAACTCCTTTCCGAGTCAACCTAGTGAGTGGATTAGATAATTGTAAAAAATCTTTCACAAAACGTCAATAATATCTAGCCAAACCAAGAAAACTTCGGATCTCAGTTACTGTTGTTGGTCTCGACCATCTTTTGATAACCTCTGATCCACAGATATCCCCTCTTTTGAGATTATGTGACCCAAAAAATGAAACTTTTTGAAGCCAAAATTCACACTTGGTAAATTTGGCACAAAGCTTCTCCTTTCTCAGGGTCTTCAATATAATTCTCAAGTGATCTTCATGTTCTTCCTTGCTCTTTGAATATACAAGAATATTGTCTATAAAGAATACCACAAATTGATCAAGATAGTCTCTAAAGACTCTATTCATCAGATCCATTAAGATAGCAGGGGAATTAGTAAGACCAAATGGCATCACTATAAATTCATAGTGTCCATACCTTGTACAGAAATCCGTCTTTGGTATATCCTCCCTTTTGACCCTTAATTGATGATACCCCGAACGAAGATCAATCTTGGAAAAGTATTGAGCTCCGCGTAGTTGGTCAAATAAGTCATCAATGCGTGGGAGAGGATATTTGTTCTTGATAGTGATCTTTTTAAGTTCTCGATAATCAATGAAGAGTCTCATTGATCCATCTTTCTTCTTAAAAAACAGAACAGGTTCTCCCCAAGGTGACACACTAGGGCGTATGAATCGCTTATCAAGATTCTCTTGGAGTTGCTTCTTTAATTCCTGCAACTCAATTGGGGACATTCTATAAGGTGTCTTTGAAATAGGCAAAGCACCCGGTACGAGTTCTATTAAAAACTGAACTTCACGATTTGGTGGAAGACCCGACAATTCCTCTAGAAATACATCATCAAACTCCCATACAACAAGCATATTCTTAATCGCGAGTTTCTCTCCAGCCATTTGAGATAAATAACCCTCATTTAGTGGAATCAAGACCCATAAGATGGAAGAAATTTCCACTGGAAGGTTATGTTCATCCTTGCATCAATAGATGATCATAGATTGATCTGGAATATGAAATGTGACTTCCCTTCTTTGGCAATTGATATGAGATCTATATAAAGAAATCCAATCCATGCCAAGAATCACATCAAATTCCACTATAGGAAGGATCACAAGATTTTCAGGAAGCACTTTCCCACAAACTTTAATCGAGGAAGAATTATAAACTTTTGATGCGACTATTGTGACATTAGGGGTTGTCACAGCTAACTCAACATCTAATTGTTGAGGTAATACAATGATAATCTTAGAAAATTCTTCAGAAATAAAAGAGTGCATGGATCCAGAATCAAATAAAACATTTTCTACTTTAGAGTGGATGGTAAGTGTACCTTTCACCACATCGTTATTGTACTCCACATCACTGATAGAAATTGAATGTGAATTTACTTTGTCTTTATCCTTAAGAGTTTGTTGACGTCGACCATAATCATCAACCCTTGGATTTGGGCATTGATTGGCATAATTCCCCATCTCCTTGCACTTGAAACATTGAAGTGTAGTAGTTTCATTCTGTGTATCCCTTCCTTTTTTTGCATCATTAGACATCTTCTTCCCATCATTGAGGCATTCAAATGCCCGATGACCTTCCTTTCCACATTTGAAACATTTACTTGTCCCTTTAAGTCAACTCCCTCCATGTTTCTTTCCACACTTTTAGCATAAGGGAAAGATCATCTTATTTTTAGTGTGCTCTTTAGATTTTCTTTTGAATTCCATTTTCCTCTTCTTATCAAACCCATATGACTGATGGGTTACTCCAATATCCATCTCAACTTTGAGAGCACATCGAACGATTTCCTCATAGCTATTGAAGTCCCTTATGGCTAAGGCCCTTCGAAGACTTGTTTTTAAGCCACTAAAGAATCGATCGATCTTACTCTCAGGTTGTATAATAATACCAGAAGCGTACCTTGCAAGTCTTGTAAAATTTTCTTCATAGGTACCAACAGATTCATTATCCTTTTTCTTTAGTTCAAGAAACTCCTTCTCCATCTTTGTTCGGAGTATATGAGGGAAGTACTTATTGAAAAATAAGTTCTTGAACTCGTCCCTTTCCATGGATTCAATTTCATCCCTTTTCCTCGTATTCTTAATAAGATTCCACCATTGATCAGAATCTCTCCTTCCAAACGATACACTGCTAGGATGAATTTATCATGTTCATAACATTGAAGAACTGAAAATATCTTTTCAGTAGTACTAATCCATTGTTCAGCAACTAATGGATCAGTAGACCTGCTGAATGAAGGTGGACGATGCCTCATGAAGGATTCAAAAGAATGTTGCTCCTTCCTTTGCTCGTTTGGAAGTCCTGCATGATTCATAGCTTGAGAAAGTTGTGTGAGCATGGTTACAAGATTTTTCATTCCATCTCCCATAACGTTTGGTTGCTCAGGGGGACAATCATTGCATTGCCCGTCACATTCCGCATTAACACGGTTCCTTCGGGTTCCAGCCATTGACTAAAACCAAGAATAATAGTGCGAGTAGCACTAATTATAATAGGAAAACCACATAACCAAGAATAAAATTTCAGACTTAAGGTCTTATCCTAGGTTATTAATGGCCATTTCTAAAACACTAAGATTGTGTTCTATGCTTAGACTTATCCTTAGGTATCTTACTAAGGCTTTCACATCCTAGTTTCCAAAGGATGACTATACCTTTCCTCTGATACCAACTATGACGACCAATACTTTACATACATTGTTTTTACTTCAGAATTGAAGCACACTTATTACAACATATAACAAAACCAGTAAAGGACCATATAGGTATAGAGTCGTTAGAAATTGGGAAACATAAACAACTGGTTCATAAAGCATCTACTTTGCCTCCCATTTATTTCATCATATCTAGAGTCCCTTTTGGCATATCCTACTTAATAACCTTCTTCCTGACCTGGGGAAATAAAACATACAAAAGGGTGAGCTCAAATTCTCAGTAAGGGTAAAAAAAAAGAAATATCAATCACATCATATACATAAGAACATAACTTTTGGAAATCTTAACCTGCAAAAGAGATCATAATTTCATAACATGGGATAAATCATAGTAGTGAAATGTAATCCCAATAATCATAACTTAAAACATGAAACTTTGTGGTATACACACACAATCATAGAGAATCATTTCTTTTTAGTAAAGACTCATTTCCAAGACTATCTTAGTGGACAAAGTCCATTTCTGAACTGAGTTCACTCCTCGTTTCAGTCCTGTTTCACTAAACCGGTTTAACCTGCCGTTCCAGCCATGTCTATCTCATGAGATATAAAATCTCTACCCAATGTATTGGAGGGAGATATAGTTCCCACCCATCTCATAATGATACCATTCTTATGTGTTCCACAAAATCATAAATCATACATCATTGCATAACCCATGTAATAAAAATGGGATTCTTAAACAACATGACATCATAAAACTATTCATATAAGATAAAGGAATTCATAAAAATAAGTCCATACCAACAAAATAAAATCAATGTAATAATAGGGATAGAAATAGAACCCTATATTATCTTATATGGAAAATAATTTTAATAAAACACTTGAACTCCATTTTTGAGGAAAATATCCTTTATACTTCAAAAACATTTTCCTTTCTTAACATGTCATAAAATTTTAAACTAAAAGAAGTTGATTAAAAATAAACTTGAAAACTTTTAAAGGAAGCTTCTTGGAAATAATGTTTTAAAAATCCATTCATGCCGTATAAGTTAAAAAAACATTCTTCTCGAACTTTGTTGGAAAATTCAAAAAGTATCTCGTATGAAAAACGACAAAAGATTCGTTTCATATCTTTTACTAAAAACTCACCGAAGGTTAAAATTGGATTTAAACAATTGTAGGTGGATGGAAACAATATTACATATTGAGGAGACATGGATGTGGATGATAAAATACACCCCAGTAAATACCAAAGTATAAACAATCTCGGATAAAATGAGATTGTGATATTTTCCCTTACCTTAGGTCCGATTTGCTTCGTAAGTGTCCGAACCTCCTGTATAATGATTTAAATAATGTTATTGACTTATTCCAGAATCATACTTATTTTTATGATATCATATATGGTCATATTCTTAGCTTCTTATTAGTAATATTTCATTACTACTTGTTATTCGGGTGTTTAATACTTTTTGTTCTTATGCATGTTTTGTCGAATAAATTCTTATTTTTATTTTTAGGTTATAGATACCTCATTTAAAGAATGGTATTAGTGTAATATATATCATATTAATTAATTAAATTAATTTATATAATCATTATGCAATGAAGATCATGTAGAACAAGTCGCATCACATCATGGAGACGGTATTCCGTACGTACGCACGAGCGATGATATCGTTCCCATGATCGTGGAATTGTATTGGAGTGTATGTATACTATTTCAGAATCAATATCTCTTTACAGTAATCATATATAGTCATTATTTACACCATTATATCTATCCAAGTAAGCTGGTGGTGGAAAATAGATTACACCACGGCGTGGAGACGGTATTCCGTACGTACGCATGTGCGGTGATTTTGTTTTCCGTTGGATGGATATATGGAGAAATAGGGTTTTTTCATACTTATAATAACATATCAGTATTTTAGTGATACTGATGTTATTACTTCATAATGAAACAACTAAATAAGAAGAAGTTGAAGAAGAAATAAAGCTGAAAGAATCGGTAACGGACATTACCTCTTCTTTGAAGCGCCTCTTTGAGACCTCCTCTTAGGGAACTAAAATTGGTCATTGACGAAGACCAGGACCTCTAGGATTTTTCTAGGGAAGTGTAGAATAGAATATGGCAGAGGTTGGCTGAGCTTGAATGCTCAAAGTGGTGTGAGGAAATGAGGGAGGAGGTGCCATTTTATAAGGGAGGAGAGGGGCACCTTTGGAATAACTAAAAATATTATTTTATTATAAAGTCAAATTCGGTTTTTAATAGCTCCGAATTGATATATTTCTAAGATAAGGTAGGGATGAGTCTAAATCATATCATCTAATAGAATTTAGACAAGTTTAGGTCATTATATTAACCTTATCTTTTAGTTTTAACTCTTAGTTAATTAGATTGACATTTACCATGTCACTTTGTATTTTTATATTATATAGTTAATAAACATAACATATACATCCAAGCGACCCCCAAGTGGTCCATTAATGATACACCTATCATGATATAAGTATATTGGCTGAACCTTATATTTTTAGGAATATAATAACAATTAATAATATAATATTTGTTTTAAAAACTATTTTATGTAAATTTTGACAGTATTTGGTAATTAATTTTTGTGAAAATCATAACAGAATGATTAGTTCGAAAACAATTAATTAAATCAATAATAACATGTCATATTAACATATAAAATTATTGGAATTCATAAAAAGTCTCAAATTACCTTTATTTGGGTATTTATAAGATCAATTATGTCAATATTTCATTAATAAGATAATTAGTGCATCATCATTTTATCATAAATAAATTAACTTATTTTAAGTCTAAAAATTACAAATAAAATACCATTATGTTGGAAATATTTTTAGCTTTCTAATGAATATTTATTATTGAATTTAACTTATTTATAACTCTATATTAAAAATGATATAGTTATTAAACTTTGATTTTAACTATTTTAAGCCTTCTTTAAATAAATTGATAATAAATGTCCTAATCTAATCCAAGTGGGCCTAAATGGTCATATTTTATTCCTAAGGTTGTTTTTGGTCGAATTAAACTTATCCAATAGAATTAGGACAAGTGTTATGGTAATAATAATAACACTTTTACCCTTAATTATCCTATTTACTTTTAACCATGGTAAAAAAAAGTAAAAAGTTACTATTCACCAAAAATTATTTTCATCTCATTGAACCAAATTTTAGTCCTTTATATTAACCGTGTCTCTCGGATTTTTGAAATTCTACTCACAGAAGCGGTAAAATTAAGTTTTATGAAAAATTCAGTTTTTTTAACTACCACTTAGTGGTTTCACTATTCATCAAAAAATGAAAGTTTCTAGAAAAATACCAAAAATTAGGCCTAAGCTATATTTGATATTATAAATTCAAAAATGATGTCTATTTTAACAAATTCAAAACATATCAGTTACATTAACTAATTTAAAAATTAATTCCCGTCGTCAAAACAAATAGCGTGTTTTTAAGAGATAATAACTATCAAAAGATTGACACTTGTTTATGTCTGGTTTAAATGTGAAATTACATCCAATGAACAAAATTGTATTAAATTGTAAAAATATATTCTAATTATACTTTAAAACCACTCAAATTAATAATTTATCACTATTAATTATTTTGATTAAAAAAGTTGTTTTTAATTAAAATTTAGTAATTTTCACTATTCATCAGAATATGAAAGTTATCCGAAAAGTACCAAAAAATCATCCTAAGCTAGTTTCGATATTCCGAATCCAAAAATGAAGTCCATTTTGAAAAATTTACAAAATTTCAAAAAGTGGTTATTACTATTCATAACAGCTAGTTTTAATAGCATATCGTTGTTTAGTAAAACTCGGTATTGCGTACGACGCAAGCTATTGAGGAAGGCCGCGGTTGCATGTAAAGTAACCCAAGCTAGTGTTTTGTGTGGTGAAAGATTCCTTTGATGATTTATATAACATAAAAACAAAATATTTCTCACAAAAGTCTCGGGTGTTACATGCATCAGTGCTTAGACTACCCCCTCGAGGATGGTGGGTGTCGTTTTTCATGGAGTCTCTATGTTTTGGAGTTGACAGGCTATGATGTCATTCTCGGGATGGAATGGTTAGTTCCCTTCCAGGCCTTTGTTGATTTCTATCATTGTAGGGTGAGTTTCACATCACCAGAGGGAAGATCTTTTCTTCACAAGGGTGAATAGAATGTCTAAGTGAGCTGAGCTAGACTAGAGCATCATGGGTTGGGCGTTGTTACAGCCCAGATTTCTAGCTTATATTTGGATGACCAGGGGACTTCTCATACATATTTTCCTCTAGTGGTTAATCACTTTCCAGATGTCTTTCCAGAAGAATTTTCAGGTTTGCCTCCGAAGTGTGAGGTAGACTTTTCTATTGAGCTTGTGCTAGGGGCGACATCAGTGTCCATTCCTCCTTATAGTATGGCTACACCTAAGTTGCAGGTGCTCAAGAAGCAGTTGGAGGAGTTGCAGGCAATGTGTTTTATCCGACCCAGTACTTCTCCATGGGGTTCACCCGTTCTTTTTTGCAAAGAAGGAAGATGATACCCTTAGTCTTTGTGTGGATTATCGGAAGCTGAACCAGTTGACGATCAAGAACCAATATCCATTATCATGGATAGAAAATCTCTTTGATAATCTTCGAGGAGCGAGAGTGTTCTCGAAGATCGACTTGAGATCTGGCTACCATCAGTTGTGTGTCAGACCATCTGATATACCTCTTACAGCCTTCCAGAGTAGGTACGGTCTGTATGAGTATTTGTTTATGCCGTTCGGTCTCACGAATGTGCCATCAGTTTTCCTGGCACTGATGAACAGAGTTTTCCATCCTCACTTAGATTTATTCATGGTGGTTTTCGTGGACGATATCTTGGTGTACTCTCATACTCGACACGACCATGCTACCCATCTTGAGATCATTTTGAGTACACTGAGGGAGCATCAACTATATGCTAAGATCTCAAAGTGCCACTTTTGGATTGAAGAGATTCACTTCCTGGGTCATATCATCTCATAGACAAGAGTATCAGTAGACCCAAAGAAGGTGAGAGTAGTAGTCACCTGGGAGCAGCCGAGGAATGTCTTCGAGGTACAAAGTTTCTTAGGGCTGGCTGGTTACTACAGGCGGTTTATACAGGAATTCTCATGCTTAGCAGTGCCGTTGATGGGTTTGACTAAGAAGGGGGTAAAGTATATTTGGTCAGAAGCCTGTGATTCATACTTTCAAGAGCTGAAGGGGAGATTGACTTCAACACCGATTCTAGTCTTGCCAGAGCTGGGAAAGAGCAATGCAGTTTTCTATGATGCATCCAGCATCAGGATTGGAGCAGTGCTTATGCAGGAGGATCGTGTTGTTGCATATGGATCTCGGCAGTTGAGGCCACATGAGAGGAACTATCCTACGCATGACCTAGATTTGGCTGCAGTTGTTCAGGCTTTGCGTTGTTGGAGACATTATCTTCTGGGAGAGCATTTTGTGGTATATACTGACCACAAGAGACTCAAGTATATCTTCCTGCAATGTGACTTGAATATGATACAGCGGAGGTGGGTTGAGTACCTACATTCTTTCGATTTAGAGCTTGCTTATATGCCTGGGAAGGAAAATGATGTGGCAGACGCACTGAGGAGGAGGACAAAGATACATGAATTTTAGGAGGCCAGTAGCGAGTGGAAGCTTATGGCTCTGTTCTATGAAATGCATTTGGAGGTGCACGATAGACAGGGTTAGACTTTTCTTTATTCTGTAGCTGTTACCTCTACCCTTCTTGACCAAGTTCAAATGAGGCAGCTATCAGATTCTGAAGGCCTAGTCCTACGGGAAAGCGTGTCAGGAGAGGAACCTCTTCCCGGATGGACCGTAGGTGAGGGTGAGATCTTTCGTTTCCAGGGACACGTATGGGTGCCAATAGATATGCGCGGAGAGCGGATGCGTGACTTTCATTCCTCGATTTGGGCAGTTTATCCTGGCGTCACCAAGATGTATCGTGATCTACACCGCCAGTATTGGTGGACAGGTATGAAGATAGATGTTGCTGGTTTTGTCATGAGGTGTTCTACTTGTCAGTAGGTGAAGGCGGAGCACCAACAACCAGTAGGTATTTTACAACAGCTACTCATTCTCGAGTGGAAGTGGAATGATGTCGCTATGGACTTTGTGACCGGGTTACCGAGATATCCTCAAGGGAATGACATGGTATGGGTTGGAATTGACAGGATCACGAAGGTTTCTCACTTCTTGCCGATTAAGGAGACCTTTGGTGTTGATGATATTGGACAGTTGTACATCCGTGAGATTGTATGCTTGAATGGGGTTCTGAGTACTATCATTTTAGATAGGGACACCCACTTTACGTCACATTTTTGACAAGGGCTACAGAGGGCTTTGTGTACACACGTACTTCTGAGTACAACTTACCATCCCCAGATAGATGGCCACTCAGAGTGCACGATTCCGGTGCTTGAGGACATGCTACGAGCATGCGTCTTCAATTTTGGAGGTTCTTGGGAGAGACATATACCTCTAGTGGAGTTTTCTTACAATAATAGTTTTCAAGCAACTATTCAGATAGAACCTTACAAGGATTTGTACGGTAGACCGTGCCGATCACCCTTGTGTTGGCTAGAGGCAAGAGAGGCAGCTATGCTGGGACCTCGACTTGTTCAGGAGACCACAGAACATGTGGACTTGATTCGGAAAAGGATGGCTACTGCACAGTCTCAGCAGAAATCTTATGATAATCAGCAGAGATGACCATTGGAGTTCAAGGTCGGAGATCAGGTTTTCCTACGTGTTACCCTGAGGTTGGGACACAAGAGGATCAAGAGACAGGGTAAGCTTTCACTGATATACATCGGACCATTTGAGGTTCCGGAGAGAGTCGAGCTGGTTTCTTATAGGTTACAATTACCTCAAAGGTACCAGGCTATGCACGACGTCTTCCGTGTTTCTCATCTTCGATGCTATTTCTCAGACCCGTATCATGTTTTTCAACCTGATGAGGTTGATCTAGAGCAGGATGAATTATTCGAGGAGCATCCTATTAGGATTTTTGATCATAATGCAAAGGTACTCCGTGGATGGTCTGTCCCTCTAGTACAGGTGCTATGGCAGTACGACAGTGTACAGGACGAGACTTGGGAGAGGGAGGCCGATATGCGATCACAGTGGCCAGATTTGTTCGGAGTTTCTTCTTCTACACCGTGCTAGGGAAATCCAGGGACGAATTTCTTTAAGGGGGGAAATTTTCAAGAGCCCGTACCTTCGTTTCAGGTATGTTTTTCCTTTTCTGGCCATTTTGGGAAAAAGAGGAGAATCTAGAAATTTTCAAAGTACACGTCGTGTACTTTGATGCCGCTCGAGGCCGTGTACTGGTCGTGTCATGGACACACACACAACCATGTAAAGGTGATGTAGAGGCTGCTTAATGCAGAGCACATAAAAGCCTAGTACATGTCGTGTACTCTAAAAGTACACGCCATGTACTTTCTTTTTTTTCATTAAACGGACCAGGGTTGCATCTTAAACCCAAAAATGTCTTCTTCTCCATATTCTTCAACCAAGAGAGAGGGTACGACTACTGATCTTCTCTGAGTCGTCGATCCATTACTGGTTATCCGAATTGAATGCCTTCGGTTGCAATAGAATCGCAGCGGTGAGTTCTTGGTTCTTCTTTGGCCACGTTTCCTAATTATTTCTCTTATGAGAGTTATCATAGGTTGAAAGTTTAAGACGTTTTTGCCGATATAGTCTGTTCTAGGCCGATTCATGGGCCAAGGTTCAAGTATATTGATATCCTAGGAACGAGGTAGGTGGTTTGATGCCTCATGTTGAATGTCTTTGAGTTTTTGTGTAAAAGTGCCGGATTCCCATGTTTTGGGTATCTCGGGTTTGGGTTTTGATCATGCATTATTGTCTTCCTTATATTGATTGTATTCTTTACTCCATTAGGTGAATAATAATTGCTCTTTAGCATGTTTGAGGATCACCCCATGTGTGTTTCAATTGTTTTGGCTGTTTATCTCTGTTTAGCTTAGGTTGCATGTGAGGCAGACCTTATTGCATTTATTGCCTGCCTTGACATAAATGATTGCATGTATTGCCTACTGTTTATATGATTTTAATTCATTGTAGCTATTAGCCAAGTAGTTTGTTGAACTTACTTAGGGCTGATGACAATCGATTACGCACGAATGGACTACTCATGGCTGTGTGAACCAGGTGCAGTAGACTAAAGAGGGAATTGACGATTAAGGGATTCCCTAAAGAGTCTGTTATAAATTAGTATCATTCAAAGAACCTACGAGAATTAGAATTTGTGCTTCCTCAGGGTGTCCTTATTTACGTATTGAGACTATAGGGAGAATTAGATGTAATTTCTTCCTCAGAGATTCTATAACTATCGTTTCTAGACCACATGGGAATTGACGATGAGAGCTTCCCAGAGTGTCTGTTCCTTGGTATGATTACTTGACTAGAGGGGTCTGCTAGTATGAGCCACCCAGAGAGTCAGTGTGAATATTTTTTGGTTGGTTGTGATGAGTCCACCAAGCCAAAGAACAAGCTTGGGTTTTGTACTGCTTGTTGTTTTAGGTAGTCTACTGAGATACCTATTGTGTTACTTGCTATGCCTTGGGAATATAGAGTTGTTACTAGGTTCCTTGGTTGATAATTAAATTATTGAATTAAATTAATGAATAAATGTGCATAGAGATTTGTAAGATTGTTTACTTTAGTGTACTACTTATTTCTCTGCTGCATTTATTTCCATTACTTTTGCTATATTGCTCACTGACAGTAGGGCATAGATCTTGTGGTGGTTGTCTACTAGGATTAGTCTCACACCCTGTTTGGGTCTTGATTTTCTTCCCAAACAGGTTATATGGTTGCAGGTGTGGATAGGGATTGTGGCCCTTCTACTTTAGGTACATGATTGCTGGTTGGAGCTGGCGAGCATAGGACCGAGCTTAGGGTTGCGATGCTGCTGGGGTTGCTGTTTACTTTTAGTACTTGTTCTCAGTTGTATTTCAGCACGTTGTTGTGTTTTCTTCTTTCTTTAGATACTTGTACCTGCTGTATCATTATCATCATTACTATATGTTCATTTCTTCCACTGTTTAGTTTCAGTTATTGTATGTTGTTTACTACTTCTGCTATTTTCTTTTATTTCCTCTCCCTTGTATACCTTACCAAATGAGGGTATAATTTCCCCAATGACTCACCAAGACCATTACTGCTATTCGGAAGCCTCTGGAGTTTGGGAAAATGTGCTTGAGGTCATGTGGCTAACCGGGTACAGGGTTCCTGTTGAGTGGCTCCGGATTCGGGTCGTTACAGTACATCAATTGGAGGTATCGTTTGACTGTGGTGACCAGAAATGCATTTTCGGAGTCATAAAACACTAAAACGACATGTAACGATAAAATTCTAAGAAAACTTCCTCAGAATGACTTTAAATCACACGAAAACAATAGAAATATTATTTTGGACATGTAGGAGGAGACGAAACGTCAATCGGATGTGCGGTGTGCCTGGTACGACCGAATATGTTGTTTTTAACAGTTTGACACGCTCTAAAATGGTGCGTTGGGTGGTCAAAACCAGACGAACGACCTCAGAATGTCATGAAATCATAAAAAAATAACCATGGTGTAAATTGTGAAATTTTCAGGTAGACAGTACGTCAATCAGAGGTGTCATTTGACCACGGTGACCGGAAACGTATTTCCGGAGTCATAAAACACCAAAACGATGTGTAACAGTCAAATTCAGAGAAAATGTTCTCAAAATGACTTTAAATCACCCAAAAAAATAGATATATTATTCGAGACATGAAAGAGGAGACAACACGTCCATCAGACATGTGGTGTGCATGATACGACCAGATATGTTGTTTTTAACAGTTTGGCACGCACTAAAAGGGTGCGTTGGGTGGTCAAAACCAGCCGAACGACCTCAGAATGTCATGAAATCACATGACAACAACCATGGTAGGAATTTTTAAATGTTCAGGTAGACAGTATGTTAATCAGAGGTTTCCTTTGACTGCGGTGACCAAAAACGCATTTCCGAAGTCAAAAAACACCAAAACAACGTGTAATGGTCAAATTCAGAGCAAACATTCTCAGAATGACTTGAAATCACATGAAAAAATATAAATATTATTTGAGAAATGTAGAAGGAGATTACACGTCAATCACATGTGCGGTGTGTGCGGTACGACTAAATATGTTGTTTTTAACAGTTTGGCGCACTCTAAAAGGGTGCGTTGGGTGGTCAAAACCATCCGAACGTACTTGGAATGCCATGAAATCATACAACAACAACTGTTGTGTGACTTTTGAAATTTTCGAGTAGACAGTACATCAATCAGAGGTGTCATTTGACCGCGGTGACAGGAAACACATTTCTGTAGTCATAAAACACCAAAACAATGTGTAATGGTCAAATTCAGAAAAAATGTCCTCAGAATGACTTGAAATCACACAAGAACAATAGAAATATTATTTGGTACATGTAGGAGGAGACGAAATTTCAATCAGACGTGTGGTGTGTGCGGTATGACCGAATATGTTGTTTTTAACAGTTTGGCGTGCTCTAAAAGGGTGTGTTGGGTGGTCAAAACTATCCGAACGACCTCGGAATGTCATGAAATCATACGATAAAAACCGTGGTGTAAATTGTGAAATGGTCAGCCATATGGTACTTCAATAAGAGGTGTTGTTTGACTGCAGTGGCCGAAAACACATTTCTGGAGTCATAAAACACCAAAACTACATGTAACGGTCAAATTCAAAGAAAACATTCTCAGAATGACTTGAAATCACATGAAAACAATAGAAATATTATTCATGACATGTAGAAGGAGATGAAATGTCAATCGGATGTGCAGTGTGCGCGGTACGCCCGAATATGTTGTTTTTAACAGTTTAGCGTGCTCTAAAAGGGTGTGTTGGGTGGTCAAAACTAGCTGAACAAACTCAGAATGCCATGAAATCTTACGAAAACAACCATGGTGTGAATTGTGAAATGTTCAGGCATACTGTATGTCAATCGGAGGTGTTATTTGACCACGGTGACTGGAAACACATTTCCAGAGTCATAAAACACCAAAACAACGTGTAGCGGTCAAATTAAAAGAAAACATCCAAAGAATGACTTGAAATCACATGAAAAGAATAGAAATATTATTCGTGACATGTAGGAGGAGATGTCACATAAATCGGACGTGCGATGTGCGCGATACGACCAAATATTTTGTTTTTAACAGTTTGGCGCGCTCTAAAAGGGTGCATTGGGTGGTCAAAACCAGCTGAATGACCTCAGAATGTCATGAATTCATACGAAAACAACCGTGGTGTGAATTGGAAAATGGTCAGGTAGACGGTATGTCAATTGGAGGTGTTTTTTGACTGCGGTGACCAGAAACGCATTTTCGGAGTTATAAAACACCAAAACGACGTGTAACGGTCAAATTCATAGCAAACGTCCTCAGAATGAATTGAAATCACAATAAAATAGTTGAAATATTATTGGTGAAATTTAGGAGTAGACGGAACATCAATCAGACGTGTGGTGTGTGCGTTATGACCGAATATGTTGTTTGTAACAGTTTTCCACTCTCTAAAAGGGTGCGTTGGGTGGTCAAAACTAGTCGAACAACCTCAGAATGTCATGAAATCATACGACAACAACCGTGGTGTGAATTGTGAAATGGTCTGGTAGATGGTACATCAATTGGAGGTGTCGTTTGATCGTGGTTATTGGAAATGCATTTTCAGAGTCATAAAAAACCAAAATGACATGTAACTGTCAAATTCACAGAAAACTTCCTCAGAATGACTTGAAGTCACATGAAAACCATTTAAATATTATTTTTGACATTTAGGATGAGACAACACGTCAATCGGACATGTGATTTGTGCAGTATGACATAATATGTTGTTTTTAATAGTTTGGCGCGCTCTAAAAGGGTGCGTTGGGTGGTTAAAACTAGTAGAACGACCTCAGCATGTCATGAAATCATACAAAAACAACTGTGGTGTGAATTGTTAAATGTTTGGGTATAAGGTACGTCAATCAGAGGTGTTGTTTGACCGTAGTGACCGGAAAAGCATTTCCGGAGTCATAAAACACCAAAACGATGTGTAACGGTCAAATTGAGAGAAAATGTCCATAGAATGACTTTAAATCACATGAGAAATATATAAATATTATTCGTGAAATGTATGAGGATACGCCACGTCAATCAGACGTGCGGTGTGTGCGGTACAACCGAATATGTTGTTTTTAACAGTTTTGCGTGCTCTAAAAGGGTGCGTTGGGTGGTCAAAACCAGCTAAATGACCTCGGAATGCTATGAAATCATATGAAAACAACCATGGTGTGAATTGTAAAATGGTTGGGCAGACAGTATGTCAATTATAGGTATCGTTTGACAGTAGTGACCAAAAAAACATTTCCAGAGTCATAAAACACTAAAACGACGTGTAATAGTGAAATTCACAGAAAACGTCCTCAGAATGACTTGAAATCACACAAAAACAATAGAAATATTATTTGTGACATTTAAAAGGAGACGACATGTCAATAGAACATGCGATGTGCGTGATACGACCAAATATGTTGTTTTTAATAGTCTCACGCGGTGTTAACGGAGAGCATTCCTTTTTAGACCACAAAACACTTCCACAATTTAAACCAAAGACTCCAAAACAAGAAAAAAATCCTAAAATGATTACATTTCTTGAATTGGGGGTTTTAAATTATTATATCACCCATGATTTGATGTAATACTTAAATTTATTATATATATATACTAACTGAACGAATATGTCTAATTTTCATTTGTTTTGTTTAGTTGTTTTTTTATATCTTATTGTAGGTTTATTGAAGCAGAAGATTGAAATGGATTGGACCTATTTGGATCATTGAATATGAAGCACTTATGTAATTTATTGTTTATGAGGATCCTAATGTTTATGCTATTTGGAATTGTTTTTTCTATGATTCTTACCCTCTTTCTACTGTTTGGGAACCATTAGTGAATTTTTTTTAAAAAAATTTCTCCAGGATAGCGACTGCCATTGGAGGTTGCTATATTTCGGATGGGAAGTAGGATAGTGACCGCTATTGGTGGTCTCTATAGCTCGACCGAGGAGTAGGTTAGTGATCTCCAATGGCGGTCTCTATTGCTCGGCCGAGCAGAAGGTCAGCGACCACCTGGTGGTTGCTGTAAGCCAAATTTTCGGCCCCCTTCAGGGACCGCCATTGGCGGTTACTGTAGGCCAACACCGTTAGACCTAAAGTGACCACCATTGGCGGTCGTTGAATTTTTAGTAGTGATAAGGCATATATCCCAATGAAATAAAAGTAAGAAAAAATAATCCCTTAGCTTAGGTCCAGTTTCATTTATACATATATGAAATTATTGTATAATGGTTTAAATAATACCATTAACTTATTCCATAACAATATTTATATTTATGATATCATATGTGATTATATTAACACCTGTATAATAATATTTCATTATTACTCTTCTTTTGGTGTTAACTGCTTTATTTTATCTTGTATGTTTTGTCATATAAGTCCTAATTAATGTAAATAATATATAGTTACATAATTTACATAATTATATTATGGTAATATGTATCATATTTATTCATTATATACATTTATATAATCATGCATGAATGGTTGACATGGATATGAATCACATCATGTCATGGAGACAGTAGGCCGTACATACGCATGAGCAATGATATCATTCCCATAATTGTAAAATAGAATTGAAGTGAATGGTATATAATTTTTTCCAAAATCCATATAATTTTTTAATAATAACTTATTGTTATTATTTCCATCATTATACTCATCCAAGTAAGGTGATGTGGAAAAAAAGATTACACCACAGTGTGGAGGAGGTAAGCCATACGTACGCAAGCATGGTGATTTCATTTTTTGTTAGATGGATAGAAGATGTAATAAGGTTGTTAGATAAAAATTATAAAATCTATATTTATGTATGATACTATTGTTATTTTTAAATAATTGAAACAACAAGGGAGGAGGAAGTATAAGAATAAATGATCTTGAGAGAGTCGGTAAAGAATATTACATCTTCTTCAGTGAGCTTCCTTTAGATCTCCTCTTAAAGGCACTAAAGCTAGTCTTTTGAGAATATCAGCACCTATAGAATGTGAATAAAGAAGTTTATAAGGGAAATAATTAGGTTATAAAAAATTTTTAAGGTCCAATTCGAAGTGAAGTTGTAAGGGAGGATGTTCCCTTTTATAGTTTATGTGGGGGGCACATTTATAATCTCAAAAAATATTGGTTTATAATAAAATCAAACCACATTAAAAAATATCAAAAATGTCATATTTTAAAATATTAGATGAGATAAGGTTTAAATATCATCCACCAATAAATTTTAGAAAACTTTTTCTTTCAATTTAAACCTTATCATTTTAATCAACCCTTTGATATTATAGTTTCATTTTAACTAAGGTAACAAATGTTTCAATATTAAAATAATGTAATTTTTTCTTATTTGATGTCAATTAGAACATAAATGAACAATTTGAAACATTTTATACCATATAATAATTATTTTTTATTTTCAAAAATTTATTATTATTTATAAATAATTTAATAAAAAAAATTTTCGACAAAATATCAATAACATCAATTTTAAATCTATTTATTTCTTAGATTTTTAAAAATATCTAGATAATATGTTATCCTAGAAAAAAATATTTTTTATATCACTAAGGGGTCAACTTCATCTACAAACTTAATTGGATATATTAATTATCCAAAATTATATTTATTTTTAATATTTTTAAAGACATTAATTTGATATTTACATTAATAAAATAATTACAATGTAATTTTTTTTTGTAATTTTTTAATATACTTATTTATTGAATAAAAATTAAAATTAAAATACTATGGTGAAGAAAAATATTCCATATTTTTTAGGAATACTTATAGTCTAATATATCTTTTGTACAATCCTACATTAGAAATGTTATATTTATCAAAACATGAATGTGACAACTTTAACAACACTTTAAATAAAATATTATAAGTGTCATAGTCTTTTCCATATGACTCCAAATGGTCAATAACTCACCCTTATTATGATTTTGTCCACCATAGACTCTACCAATAATATTTGGTCAATTTTTTTGGTCTTTTAATGGTTATTATAATTTTATTAAAATAATTTTATTTATTTTTCATCCATTAAATAATTTATGCATCATCATTGTATAAGTATTTAAGGTAATTATTTAAACTAAAAAAAATTAGAAATAAATTACCATGATTTATATAGTTTCATTAAATTTATAGAGACTATATATTGTCAAAGTTAGATCATATATATCACCATATTAAAATTATTACACATAAAAGAAATAAGAGGGTGACATGTTGTCACTTTCTTTTACTTTAATAATATATATATATATATATCATTTTCATGGAAAAGAGTCCACTAAATGTGTTAATTCCAATACTTTGGTGTTAATGGTCAAATTTTATTCATCCAATAGGATTTTTAAAATTTTTAGGTTAATTTTATTATCCTTATCATATTAGTTGTCACCGTAATTTACCCAATTTAACTTTAACCACGGTAAATAAAAATTACCTAAGTCACTATTCATAAAATCAAAAAAAAATAAAAGGCACCAATTTAAATAACTTGGACCCGCTTATTTGAAATATTGAATCCATTTTTGAAAATATTAAACACAAAAATTGAAGTAATTTAATTATAATTAATCCCGTTGAGGAAACAAGAAAATGAGATTTTAAAAAGTAAAAACCATCAAAAGATTGAGATGTGTTTATATCTAATTTCAATGTGAAATTACTTACAATAAACTAAATTATGTTAAATTATGAAAAATTAATCTAATTATACTTCAAAACCAATTAAAAGGATAATATAAAAATATAAATAAATTTTATGAAAAAGAGGTTCTAAATTAAAACCCAGTATTTATCACTATTCATTAAAATATGAAATTTATTAAAAAAAATAAAAAAAATTCATCCAAACTGATTTTTTATGTCAAAATTACAAAGAAGAAGTTTATTTGGTGAAATAGAATATATAAAAGTGTAAAAAACTAGATTTAAAATGGATGTTCCATCAAATAGTGGGAAATTTTTTTTTGAAGAAATACTTCTTTTATTCAAAAAACTGAATTTGTCCATATATCATGTATATAATACATATAAAATGAATTTAAAATATTAAATAAAATATATTACATATATATTTAATTAAAAAATCTATAATGGTTGATTTTATTATTTTATAAACTCACCTATTTTCATTTAGATAGTTTTCTTAGAAAAAAATTTTGTTTTATTTAAAATGGGTTTTTATTTTTTATTTATAATTAATTTCTCACTATATAATTAATTATATATAGACATTTTTAAAGAATATTTTCATAATTCAGTTAATACTTTTCATATCTTCTGTTATAATGGATAGGTTATAAGGTAATATAATAATATTTAGTTTTTCGCTTAAACTTGGTCTTGTATGAAATGCATTCTATTAAAAGAATTTGAAATTGAGTGTAACAAAAGCCAATAATAGTGTTACATATACTGTAAGCTAATTTAATGTTGCATGGAGCACAATATTATCTTGATGAAGTTTATAACACAAGACATCAAATATTTTTTTTAAACTCTATCTCATAAAAAACTCTGGCTGTTACATTCTACCCCACATAAATTGATTTTTCCCTCGAAATTATTATGGGTTATTAAAGGATTAATACGTGAAATATTATTTAATAGAAACCAGAATCATAAAAGAGGACTAACACTTTATTTTGAAAAGGAATATTTGGAAAATGAAAGTCCCAGAAAGTAAATCATAACTAGGTCTCTATATAGGAGAATATAGGCGAAGATTGAGAATAGAGGAAAACTTTAAATAATCAAAGAAATTGATAAAGATAATGGATCACAGGAAAGTGGGTGATCCAGAGAAAGTTAAAAATCAAAAATCCATAACCTAAATAAGCATGAAAGTGGTCCTTGATATCATAAAAAATTATGATAATCATACACCCTTTTTTATCATTAACCCTTTTCATAATGTTAAATAATTTTCATGAGAAGATATATTTACTTGATTTTATTACAATTTCACTAATGATCAGGAATTGAACTATTTTCCACTTTATCTCTTATTGAAAGAAATGAAGTGTAATTTTTCATTTCTAAAGTGTTAGTAGATCATGAAATCCATATAAGAATGATAGTTCATTCCATCTGTCTCTATCAAAACAAAAAGTTTTCAAATGTTATCAAATATGAATAAGTCCACTTATATTGAGATAATACTTTATTCAAAAAAATCATTCGACTTTTAACTTATAATATCCATAAATTGATAACCTTATAATCGTTCTAAAAGTTAAAAATACAAAACTTTAGAAGGAGTTACAATAACTATTCTTAATATTTATCCCCATATATCATAAGGTATCTTTTATTGGTCACATTACAAACACGTGAACACCTTTAGCATGTATTATCTTGAGTCATGGTAATAACTTGAATTACCATATATCCTTATTGAAAACATGAATGTTTCCTTATTCCAAAACTTATTGGATATATTCCTTAAGTCCTAAAAAGTTTTATACTTCATCCATGATATCATAACCCACATGTCAACAAATCCATAATTAGTATCATCCAATTAATAATATCGAATATATCTTTATCCAAGATAAAAAAATTTACTCCACCTATTAAACACATTAAGGGTTACATTACCTTAATCAAAATATTACCTATCCCTTAAATAAATTTTCTAAGTCTTCATCACCATTCAACATATACTTTTCAATCCTTAATGAAAAACTTATAATGAATATACTTATACATAGTTGTTGAATTCCAAAACATATACACTTCAATAGTCCAACATTATTCTTAACCCATTACTCAAGCTTCATTATTTTATTCATACCAAGAATGTGAAATGAGTATTATATAATAAGGTTCCTCAATATTAATCTAATCATGCTTCTTTTGTTTAAGGTAAAGAATATAGTTAGGTCATATCATGCCTTTCACATGTTGTTTGGAGTCTCTTTATCCATAGTTATATAACCAATCCACCTACCACCTTCCTGATTATATTCATGAGATTTACTCCACTTACAAAATAAAATACCCAATCTTTCCACATCTAGATATTGACTATGACTATAAATATAAGTGTGAGAAATATATATCAGGGATTTAAAACACATAAGAAAGGGATGGTACTTATAATATTTCAATATTTGATATCTTAGGTTTAATCCTAGGTTATTCATGATTATCAAAAAAACTCTAGAATTATAACCTATACATAGAATTATCCTTACGAAATTGGTAGAAATATCCTTAGAAATACTTATAGAGATCTCAATAAAGTTTTAACATCCTAGTTTCCAAAGGTTTAAAAAACCTTTTCTCTGATACAAACTATTAAGACCCAAGTTCGACGTACATGGAAATTACATTAATTTTATATAATACTTAAAAAATTAAAAAAACAAATGCCCAAATACCATATTAGTATAGTGCCTTTGGAAACTTGGAACACATTATTCTAATTTAGTGAGAGATATTTAAAATATCCCATAAATATATTCACCTTTAGTTTTCCTACCTAAAACCTTTCTTTATATCTAGGGGAAAAGAAAATAGAAAAAGGGTAAGCTTAGATACAAAGTATGGGGAAAAAAATAAAATATCAAATAAAACATGAACATAACTTTTGAAAACCATACCAAACATAACATATATCAAAATACTAATTCATAAACTAAATATTGGAATTTCATAAGGAAAAATCTTAAAATAATCATGAACCATGAGATAATAGAATTGGCATAAAATATGGAATTGTGGCAAACACCTAAGCATAGAAAATAATTTTAATATTATACAAGAATTATTTAAAAGACCATAATATTAGACAATATCCATTACTGTATCGAGTTCACTCCTCATTCCACCCCTATATTACTGATCAATGTATACTTTCCATTTCATCCCTATATTACTGAACCTTATTTACTTTCCATTCCAGTCCTGTTTATCTCATGGGATATAAATCTTTACCCAATGCATTGGAGTGAGATATAGGTCCCACGCATCTCATAATGAAATCATTCTTACATGTTCAACAAAAACATAAATAATTCATCATAGCATAACCCAAGGAATAAAATGAGTTTCTTAAACATCATTCCATCATAGCATAATCTAAAAAAATGGATTCCATAAATAGAATTCCATAATAAACATAATAAAACTATAATAATAATAGTGATATTATACTTGAAACATATACTTATCAAATAATTTCATCTTAGATGGAAAATAATTTTGATAAAATATTTGAATTTAATTCTTTAGAAAAATATCATTTTTTCTTCAAAAATGTTTTATTTTTCTAAAACACCATGCAATTTTAAAATAAACGAAATTATTTGAAAATAAATTAGAAAACATATAAGGTAAGCTTCATGGAAATAGGGAATTATGAAATCATAAAAATATATTCATGTCTTATAATTTAAAAAAACAGTCTTCTCGTACTTTTTTCAGAAAATCGAAAAGTACCTTGTATCAAAAGGACAAAGGATTCCTTTCAGACCATTCAATAAAAATTATACAATGGGTAAAATTGGATTTGAACAATAGATTAATAATTTTAAAATTATTTTTTAATACATATGTATAAATCATGGATATAAATTATAAATATACCCCAGTAAATAATTACGTATAAACAATCTTAGATAAATATGAGATTTGCAATATTATCTATTATTTATTTATAACCAGTCGAATTGGATGCATAATAAAATAAATAAAATTATATTCCTATGAAAATATCATGAAATTAATAATAATAATAATAATAAAAACATCCATGGGAATCACAAACACCACAAAAAAGTAATAGCTAGTGTATAATGCATATATCCCAAATAAATAAAAGTGAGAAAAAATAATACCTTACCTTAGGTCCAGTTTCATTTGTACATATCAAAAACATTTGTATAATGTTTTAAATAATGTAATTAACTTATTTTAGAACCATATTTATATTTATGACATCATATGTGATTATATTAACACCCGTATAATAATATTCCATTATTACTCATCTTTTGGTGTTAACTACTTTATTTTCACTTGTATGTTTGTTCATATAAGACCCAATTCTTGTAAATAGGATATAGTTCTATAATTTACATAATTATATTAAGGTAATATATATAATATTTATTCATTGTATAAATTTATATAATCATACATGAATGGTGGACATGGATATGAATCACATCACGTCGTGGAGATGGTAGGCCGTACGTACGCACGATCGACGATATAATTTCCATAATTATGAAATGGTATGGAAGTGAATGCTATATAATTTTCTCACGAATTCATATAATGTTATAATAATTACATATAGTAATTATTTACATCATTATACCCATATAAGTAATGTGGTGGTGAAAAATAGATCACACCATAGTGTGGAGACGGTAAGCCGTACGTACACACGTGTGGTGATTTCATTTTTATTAGGATGGATAGAAGGTGGAATAAGATTGTTCCATAACCGTAATAACAACTTAGTATATAAGTGATTCTAATTTTTTTACTTAATAATGGATTAAAAAAAGTAAGAGGAATTAGAAGAAGAAATGATCCTGAGAGAGTCGGTAACGGAGATTACATCTTATTTGGAGAGATCCCTCTAGATCTTCTCTTAAAAGAACTAAAGTTGTTCTTTTTGGAAGACCCACACATCTAAAATGTTAATAAGGAAGTTGAGAATGGAAATTGGTAGAGGATATCTGACCATGAAGGCTCAATGTAAAGTGAAGTTATGAGAGATGATGTTCCCTTTTATAATTGAGGTGGGGGCACACTTGGATTCTCCAAAAATATTAGTTTATAATAAAATCAAACCACATCAGAAAAACTCTAAAATGTCATATTTTATAATATTATATTATATAAGGTTGTAATATCTTCAACCAATAAATTTTAGACACATTTTCCAGTCAATTTAAACCTTATCCTTTTAATTAACCCATAGTTATTCTATTTTAATTTTAATAGAGGTAACAAATGTTTCAATATTAAAATAGTTTAATTTTTAATTATATGATAAAAATTAGACCATAAAGGAAAAATTTATAACATTTTAAACCATATAATAATTATTTTATATTTTTAAAAATTTATTACGATTTTCAAATAATTTAATAAAACATTATTTTGAAAAAATATCAATAGTGTCAATTTTGACAAAATTTATTTATTGGATTTTTAAAAATATCAGGATAAGATGTTATAATAAAAAAATACTTTATTATTTCCCAAAGAGAGAAAGGTATTCTATAAAATTTATTGGATATATTAATTATCCAAATTTATATTTATTTGAATATTTTTAATAACATTAATATGACATTTCCATTAATAAAATAATTACTACATTAGTTTTGTGTAATTTTTTAATGTACTTATTTTTGAAAAAAATTAAAAATAAAATAATATAATTAATATAAATTTTATATATTTCACAGGAATACTAATATTTGAATATATATTCTGTATAGTCCTACCTTAAAATTGTTATATTTATTAAAACATGAATAGAAAACTTTAACTTAACTTTAAATAAAATATTATAAGTGTCATAATATTTTTCATATGGATCCAAATGGTCAATAACTCAACCCTTATGATTACGATCGAGGTATATTGTAAAAATAATATATGGTCAAGTGTTGTGGTTTTTAATGGTTATTATCATTTTATTTAAAATTATTTTTTTGATTTTTAAACAATTAATTAATTTCTACAGCACCATTGTACTTGAATTTAAGGTAATTATTTAATCTCTAAAAATAATAAATAAATTACCATAATATAGATAATTTTATTATTTTTATTGAGACTATTTATTTTTGAAGTTATCTCTTATTTACCATTATATTAAAATTATTCTACTTATAAGAAATAAAAGGGTGACATGATGTCACTTTATTTTATTTTAATAACATATATATCATTATCATGGACAAGAGTCCAGTAAATGAGTTAATTACAATACTTAGGTGTTAAGGTTCCACTTTTATTCATAAAATAATATTTTTTTTTCAGGTTTTAGGGTAATTTTAATGTCCTTATCATATTATTTGTTACCCTAATTTACCCAATTTAACTTTAACCCTGGTAAATAAAAATTAACAAAGTTACTATTCATAAAATACTTAAAAAAATAAAAGGATCCTATTTAAATAATTTGGACAAATTGATTCCAAATATTGTATTAATTTTTAATAATTTTAAATAAATAAATTGTATTAATTAGATTAAAATTAATCCTGTTGGAGGAACGAGAAAATGAGTTTCTAAAAAGTAAAACCATTAAAATATTGACATGTGTTTATATACATTTTCTAATGTGAAATTTCTTAAAATGACATAAATTGGATTAAATGATAAAAACATATTCTAATTATACATTACAACCAATTAAAAGGATAATATGGTAATGTAAATTAATTTTACAAAAAATCACATTTGAATTAAAACACAGTATTTTTCACTATTCAATAAAATATGAATTTTATCAGAAAAATACCAAAAAATCAACCAAAATAAATTTTTATTTCCCTATTTCAAATAATAATTTTATGTAGTCATATATAATATAAAAAAGTGTAAAAATTAGATTTAAAATGGGTGTGCCATCAAATGGAGACAAAATGTATATTTTTGATGAAATACTTATTTTATTTGAAAAACTAAATTTGTTCATTTATCAAGTCTATAAAACATAGAAGATGAATTTTAAACATTAAATTGAATATATTACATATATAATTCATAAAAAAATCCATAAATAGTTATTTTATTATTTCACAAACTCCCTTATTTTCATTTAAATAGTTTTTTAGAATAACATTTAATTTTATTTAAAAAGGTTTTTATTTTTATTTTTAATTAATTTCTCATTAAATAATTAAGTATATATATAAATGTTATGTCATATTTTCATAATTGAGTTAAAAATATTCATATCCTCCATTATAATGGCTAGGTTATAAGGTAATATAATAATATTTAGTTGTTCTCTTAAACTCAGTATTGTATGAAATGAATTCTTTCAAAATAAAATGAAATTGTGTCTAACACAATCCTAGCATAGTGTTATATATAATTCAAGCTAATACAATGTTGCATGTAGTGAAATATTATCTTGTAGTAGTGTAAAACACAATATATCAAATAAATTTTAAAAAAATCTATCTCAAAAAATATTAGGGTGTTGTAATAAATCCTTCATAACTAAGGGATCTATCAGATCCCACTAATCATCCTTCCTTAAGTATATGTATAAAATCTTAATAAATATTATATAACTATTATTTATCTTTAATTTAACTTTCATTAATTAAAATTTTCTGTTATTATTTAACAAATAGGTCTACTACTATTTGGAGGTGTGAGCGTACTCGAATGAATAAAGTATAAAACCACTAGACATAGGTAATTATTGAGTATAACTAGGATAATAATACTAAGATATAATGTTGGAGTTTCATTATGATGATTTCTAAACATATTTATATTATTCCAATCCAATAAGTCTCCTATAGATAGATTTGAGATGAAATCTTGGATAATTTATGGTATCTGATATGGATAAGAAAATATATTTTATTAAAATGTGTATTATTATTTAATTTTTATGAATTAATATTTTTGTATGAACTTTCGTACAATTTTCATGATGGTGAAGCTGTGAGGGATGCATGAATGATGGAGTTAGGTGAGTAATAATGATAATTTAAGCATGAATTGTATAGGTAATGAGATGGTAGAGCTGACATAGATTAAGAGGGTATACTATCCCTCAATTATTGACTAGTAACATAGTGCTAAGAGATGATTTATTATTGGAAGAGTGACTAGTTTAAGGTATCTTTGAAATGTGACTATTTTTATTGAAAAAATAATAATTTATATTAATACTTTGATTCATAAACTAATAATTTTATTTTTTTGAATTATTCAGAAAAAAAATATTATATAAACTATGTTCACACTTTGGAATCAAAGAACATGGTATAATATGAGAGAATATAGATATTATTCAAATAAATCTATAATTATTACATTATTTAGGATTTAGTAAATAAGAAGCATCATGTAACACCTATTGTTTTTAATGTTTTGATCATTAATATAATTATAGAATTTTATTTTCATTCATTCATTAACCTTTTCAATTAGAAGTGATGAAAATTGAAGGGAATTCACATTGAGAACAACTATTTTATATGAGAAGAAAGAAGAAAGTTGGGAGTACTGTTAATTATAAGATGTAAAAAAATATTTTAATATTTATTAACCACATTAAAATTTTAATATATATTTTCTTAATATGTATCTATTTAATAATGTCAATAGTGATATCTAGATGCTTTTTAGAAGATATGAGATGATAACTTTGGATAAAATGATCCTTTTTTATATGTATTATGTGAGGAGCACTGAGGGATGGTTCGATATCAACTTAAGAAGTATATCACACCAATTAGGTGTTGTTCTGCTTCAAAAAATGTAAAAAATATTTCTATTTTTGAGAAGAAGTTATAAGAAGCCCATGTACAAGTATTCGAGGGAAAGAAATTAGTAGTCCAGTAGCATGAAAGAGGGAAAGTAGTGATGAAGTAGTTAATATGAGAAATGACAGATCTATAACTATAACTTATTCTACATTATATTATAGACATGAACATATTTTTTTCCATTATATTCTTAGAGTATTATTTTTTGGGTGATTAAGGAGATGATCCTAGGAGTGATCAAGATAATGAACCTTGGTTTCCAACACTGATAAGGTTGTTTGAGTTGACGATTCTTATCATGAGTTTCTGGATGAGAATGATGGTGGTGTGGTGATGATGATAATGTTGATTCTGATGAAGATTTTTTGGAGAGATATATTGATCTGATATATTTCTCACTGAATATTTATGACATTTTAAACATTATGGGTGGTTATTTAAAACTAAAACTAATTGCACATATGCATTATAATTTAATTTTTAATTTTAAAATTGTTTAATATAAAATATATAATATTTATTGTCTAAATGTGTATTATTATTGGTTTTATATATGTTTTTTGTTAGTTGTTTATGGGGGGGGGGGGGGAATGCTAGGAGGTGTTTACTGCCTACTGATGGGGCCAACACCAATGATCATTTATGACTATTGGTATGGATGGTGCTTGTCAAATAAACCTATAATAATTTCTACTTATAACCATTGGTATAGGATCACCCCCTATCCTGATTTTTCTATACCAAAGATCACCAAGAATTGTTGGTATGTCCTTTTACTAAAAAAGTATAATCTAAAGGTTGGGGTGACCATTAGTGTAGACTTTCCCAACGGTCCCCATTTCTATACAAAATGTTTTTTGACCACTAGTATAAGAAAAATTTCTAGTTGTACTTTCCATTTACTTAGTTACCATAACTGACTAGAGTAAGAACATAATAAATTTTTTTTTAAGAAAATGGATCTATAATACAAAGGGAGGATAATTCCATAATAAAAAAAATTACCTTAAAAAAATCACTTGACTTGATTATAGACCAGCAAATAAATATTGGGAAAGAAACCCATTGCTGAGAGGGGTTGTTGGGTCACATGAATGGGGAGAAATGGAGGGGATAAGGTAATATTTCAATGGGTTATATAATTAAATTTACATCTGTGTAAAACTAGTCAATCCTCTTGGTTTTGAAAACTGTACACCAACTGTGTGAGTTTCAATAGATGGATTGACCATGCATATGAGTCATTCAAATGGTTTGGATGCATGATTTTCTCTGACTTTTTTCCTCAACCATACATAATAAATAAGGTTTTATAGTCTTCCTTGAAAGTGTCATGGTTTACCCAACTATGATAGCCACACCAGAAAGCTCCTTCCCTCTACTATATGATTTAGGTGAACATTTATTACTAACCAAGCGCTAACTACACACCCTAACCTATTTACTCATTTTTCATATTTTAAATCCTCCAAATACTAAAAAAATAAAAAATAAATTAAAAAAATAAAATTAGAAAATAAAATAAAAAAAATAAAATAATTAAAATAAATTTGTACTGGGGAACCTTGAGGGTTTCATAATTATTACCCCAAACAAAATGTGTGTCTATCACATCCTATTAATTGTAGCCAACTAATTCAATATTCTATATGATAAATGATATAACAAAGGAAATCCAAATAATAGTTACATTAAAACTTTCAAACAAAAATGTAATGAGGTAATTAGAAATTAGACCATCATCATGATCATTACCTCCAACCAATTGTGAGCTAATCTAATCAATCGTTTTAATTGAGCGACCTTTTTTCTTCAATACAGAAAAATATTATAGTTTATATTTATATTTATAGATCAAGATATAATCAAATGAATATATATTCTTAATATAAAAACCCACATAACCACCACCACAAAAACCAAAAAAAAAACAATAAGCAGTAAAAAAATCCAATAAAACATAATAATCATATGAAGTTTAGAAAACTTTGACCTTTGAATTCTGAATATAACCTTATATTTTGAAAGAAAATCCAAGAGTAAATATAAATGTAATTTTCTATGGGATTGTGTAAAATAAAATATATATTAACCCAATAAAATACTAATTTCTTATAAAACATTTATAAATTAAAATTGAAATCTAGTATATCTCGTTCATGAATTGACAATAGATCCTTCTCCTCTCTTATTAATTGAAACATATTTTCCAAACATGAAAGGTAGTATCTATTGAAACATTATTGTATCAAAATAATGATTACAATTGAAGAGAACAAATTAATAAATAAAATACATCAATGAGAATAAGAGAGTATATGTAGAGAGAAATAAAAATAGAGGAAAAAAGTGAATAAAACAAATCTAAAATGAAAAGAGAGTGAAAAATTGAACATAAAATAGTTTATTGTAAACTAAAAGTAATTATTGTTGAAATAAAAATATGTGAAAATTATCCCATTTTATAAAATTGAAACTCATGGAGGTTTTTAGTGGTTTAATACCCTGTTAGTTTCTCACTCACTACCTTAAAAAGATTAAATATAACTTAGAATGACATGAATTAAATATACCTTTTCTAGTTTCTACCAATTGTAGCATTTAGATCCCTTAAATGTATTCAATAAAAATCCACAATGATGTAACAAAATCCATTTCATTAATGATAAAATAGTTCTATTAAAAAAATACCTAAATGGAATAAAGATATCATACTATAACATTAACAAACACCATTTCAACATCTTCGAATCATCAACCTGCTAGAGAAAATAAAACTAGTGAAGAAAATATGTAGTGGTGTGTAAAAAACACAAAAAAGGAAAGAAATTATCAAGAACAAACCTGTAAAATTTTTATAATGACTCAAAGACTATGAAATTCATGTAGTTATAGAAAATAATTCCATATATAGTTGTGAGATATCATTAAAGAAAAAACATAATATGAAAAAACCATTAAATTATATTCATAATTGGGAAATAAAATTAAATAATATTACTAAGACACTGCTATAATATCTTAAAAAAAATATTTTTTTGGAGAGAAAAGGAAAGAGGAAGAGAGTCGATGCTTGAATATGAGAGAATAATATATATAAGTTTAGGTATTGGGAATAACCCATTCTAGATATTTTGGAAATAATTAATGGAAAATTATAGGGGAGAGACAAATAAAACCTATATGGGTGAGGAAGGTTTGGTAGTAAGAGAGGAGGTGATGACCAGATTAGGTAATCTACGTAATTGAGGGAGCATTCATTAAGGGAAGATATCGACCACACCCACATGGTAAATGATTATTTGGTAGTTGGAAAGGATGCTATGAACTGATTGGGAAGAGTTCCTGCATATCAATATATAAAATATAGTACAAAATTGTGTATAAAAAACATGAATAGAACATGGTACTGGAATCAATGTTTGAAATGGATTATAATTCACTTGCCTAAATTTAAGTAGTACCTGAATAACATGTCTTCTGTAACAGATATCTAAATCCATGAATAATACAAACTAAATAATTCTAAAAATTGAATATAAAATTAGAAAGTAAAGAGTTATCATGTCTTAATAAATAATAAATAACCAATTAAAATAAAATATTTTGAAATAAACAAAGCTATATTTGGGAAATTAAAATTCTTAAAACAGTTATAATAATTAAATAATAGTCCAATACATAATGTTAAATATTTAGGATTCAAATAAAATAATTATATAGTAGACTTTCAATATATAATAGAACATTTGCACCATGTAATAATGATTTAAAAAAAATCATAGAATATTTTAATAGTAGGTTAATAATCAATTCAATATAGATAACATAATTAGTATAAAAATTATTTCAAAATATATTCAAAAAGATTTTAATTAAATAAAAAATTCAAAAAAAAATAAAAAAAAATTTAGAACATGAAATATATGTATTTAGAAAAAAAAATAAAAAATTGTAATTCATATTCTATAATTTATACAAAAATATTTGATTAGAAATTTCTGATTCTTAACCATATATAAGGTGAATTTTGTGAGTGACTAGGGAAATTTAGATAAACTTTCATAGTAAATGAGATAACTAATTATGGGAGGAAAAAATTTAGATGATTGAAATATATTATAAGATATAAAAAATGAAAGAGATACCAAACTTGGCATAGTGATAGAGTGTAGAGGAGAAGTGACTGAGTGAAAAGAGTATTGAAACCCTATATAGTGGACAAATATTTCTATCTTAGGCCTAAAGAGAAAATTTAGTGAAAAATTAAATAGGGGATATTAATTTTGTCATGAAGGTTATGGATTTCAAATCAAAGAAACCCTACCTAATGTGAGAAAATAGATGTTTTCATGAGGAAAAATTACAACTAAATAAATTAATGATGTTTCCTTGAGTTAATTATATGGATGAGGAATATAATAGATCAAAATTTGATAAAACACTTGTTGAATGGTGAGAAAGAGCAAGATATGAGGAGTCATACACATGAAGGAAGATGAGATAGGGAGAAGGAGGCTGATGGGAGGGGGTGAAAGGAGATGGGAAGGTAGACATTAATATAATGTGGTAGAGGGAGAGGTGGGGATACAGAGTGGTGGAGATTTTTTCAGGTGAGGAGGAAGCAGGGAGGTAGGGAAAATGGACAGTGAGGTGAGGGATAAATCGGGGGGGGGGGGGTTGTATTGGAGGAAAAATAATCAAGGAGGAAGTGACATTTTTATAGTGTAGGGATATACTCCTCTTATAATAATTATTAATTTTTTATCAAAATTTGACCAAATAATTAGTTAGTGTGAAAAGTATCCTTTTATGTTTAATTTCCTTTATTCAAAATACAATTGAAAATTTCTCAATCTTGAAAGTCTCTCTTTCTAATATTTTTTCCTCCAAGGTTTTATACCCTAGGATCCATTATTGATATAATTTATTATTGTAATTTTTTCTGTTGTTCAGTGGTGGTGATCGTTATGGGTGAGAAAGATCGATGTTGGGGGTGTCTAACAAGATAGGGTTCAACCCATGTTTTTTGAATTATCGAATGAGAGAGTTTTTTATTTGAACTATAATTATGAATATTGTATTCAAAGGGATATATTTTCATATATCTATTTTTTATGATAAGTTCTTATCTGAAAGTGATAGAAACCTTTTGAAGTTTAAGATAGATTTTTTTGTATATTATCTACATTTGAAAAAAGTGACTAAAATGGATTTAAAATAAAGAGAAGCAGATGGTGGAAGACATAACAAGGGAGTTCCTCAATATGTAGTCTATTGATATGAGGAAGGGTGCTACTACATTTGTGGTAGCATGTGCTTTCCATTAGTGATGGAGACCGAAGCATCGATGGTGAATATCTGATGTGATTTGATACTGTGTTTGTAGAAACTTTGAAACTTATTGATATGGAATATGTGAAATGCATCAGCTATTTTATAGGGTTCAATAAATTTCATTTTGTGGTGGGAAACCTTGATATATAGACTTCAAAGAGAGGGTTTTCCATCATCACAAGGCTTGGGTTCCTTGATTTCCAGATCTAGGATAAGTCATAAAAGTATTATTGCAATATAAAATTTATGATGACACATGTATAGATCATGATATCCTAGATAGTAATGTTTTTTATATAAGGGTGATTCTTGTCACATATAGATCTCTGATATTGGTGTCTTTTCATAAAAGGATGATGTTTATCATCAAGATTATTTTTTAGAGAGAAGATGGAGTCATATAAAGGTTTGAATTTGACACTGTTTTTTCCATGATATAATTGTAATTCATGTTTGGGAATTTACATATATTTTGAACTCTCTAATTTATAGTTTAATTTTCAGAGTTACACTGTGTTTTTTTGATCCAAAAAATCCGAGGGTTTTTATACTTAAAAAAATATTATGTACTGATTTATTTATTATTTATTATATATCTTCCATATGTAGTGATGTTTCTTAAAAATATTTTGCAATAAAATTTTATGTTTGAGGATATTAATCTCTTTAAAAAGTTGTATCATTAGTGATGGTTCAGGCTTAGAATTTTATGTATTAATTATGGAAGATTTAATGGGGATAGTTGATGCGCCTGTGAGGTTGAACAAGATTTGGAAGTTAAAGAATGTAGAGAGACATGTTTTAGGTCCAACACAAAATTATTTTTCATCAAAGAGTGAAACCAATTAAGAAATAATTAAAATTAAATATTGAGGTGATGTGATAACTACTCCTAGGATATTGAGTGTAGGTAAAAAGTTATTTTAGTAAGTTCTCAATATTATACAATAATCACTATTAGGGGAGATCCTATTTTTGGTTCTGGTCTTATTCACTTGGATCGGAATGGTCGAAGGCCTTCAATTTTTTTATTATGTTGATATTCCACCTTTCAAGGGGTGAGGTGGAACCCTTACAAGGATCGAAGGCTTAGAGACAATTACATGACCCGTAGGTCTTAGAGGGAATCACCCAGACAAGACAAATTGGAACTGATCCTCCCCAGCATATGTCATGATATCAGCACTCCACCTTTACAGGGCTAGTCGGCTAGCTATCCAATGCAAAACTGCACAGGCCCGGTACCAATGGAAAAGTCATACCCTCTCATTATCCTAATTCTTGTTAGCTCTACTCTAGTGGATGTGCCTACCCTGAATCCCCCTCTGAAGCCTTGTCCCTTGTATTCTGACTGGTACATCTGCATTTCATGTGGCCTGAAGGCCTTGGGGTGATCCTAAGGCCTTAAGGTGTCCTAAAGGCCTTGAAATTTCTTTTTCTGGGGAATCCATCAAGTTTCTATCAAAATTATAAAATCGTGTTATCATATTTTATATAGAGGATAGTGGTTGTGCTATTACAACTTTTTTTTAATCCAAACATGTTTTTTTGAATGGTATATCATTTGATGAGCTAATGGGGGAGATATATAGTTTTTATCCTATGTTTTTTGAATTGGAGATAAGAGAATGTTTTTAATTAAACTCTCACTTTGGAAGTGGTATTTAAAGAGAGATTTTTTATATATCTATTTTCTATGATAAGATATTATCTCTATGTTATGGAAACCTTTTTTAGTTTAAAATATAAATTTTAATATCTTATATATATTTTGGAAAAGGATCTTGTGAGGGATTTAAAAGAATGGTAATAAGCTAGTGGAAGATATATCAAGGGAGTTACTTAGAACTTAGTATACTAAGAGGTGGATGAGTGCAGCTATGTTTCCTGTAGAATATGGGAACTATTGGTGATGGAGAGTGAAGCATCGATGGAGGATCTTTGATGTGTTGTGTTACTGCATTTGTATTAGCATATGTGGTCCTTTGAAAAAGAATATTCATGAAGAAACAAAAATTTTATAAAGATAAATAAATTTAATTTAGTGGTGATAAACCTTGAGTTATAGGCTTCAAGGAGTGGGTAGGCCATCAACATGAGGCTTGGGTTCCTGGATTGATAGATCAAAGAGAATCCATCGAAGATGTATTGTAGTAGCACGTCGATAATAATACATTTATAGATCAACATCCATGAGATAGTTTTATTTTATCATATAAGGACGATGCTTGTCATAGATGTATCTCAGATCGTGAATTTTTTTCATGGAAGGGTGAAATTTTTGATAAAAATGATTTTTTAGAGAGAAGGCGAAGGCATATCATGGTGTTATTTTTACACTGGTTTTTTCTACGCTATCATGGTAATCCAAGTTTGTTCATTTACTTGGTTTTGGGACTCTTCATTTACAAGGTAATTTTTAGAGTTTCCCCATGTATTTTTAATCCTTATAATCATAGGGTTTCTTCATATTAGAAAATCCTAAGCATTGATTAATTTATTCTAGTTTATATATCTTCCATATTTTTATTCAGGTTTCTCTCAAATATTTCGCAGGTTATTTTTCTATTTTGGATTGGTAATCTCTCCAACATGAAATTGGGAGTGGTTATTTGGGTAGGATGTGGTGTTTGGTGATCAATAATGGGTGTAATGATTAATGAATAATGGTAATGATCAATTCAATTTACAATGATCAGGTCGGGTGGCAGTGTTCAGTCATGGAAGTGGGGATCGGTCTTAGTGGCGATGATTGGAATTTAAGGGATGGTGAATCGTGTTTATCTATTTAGAGATTGGTGTTGATCTATAATATGCTAGTTTTGATTGGAAACTAATATATCTATATTCTAAAATCATTGTAGAGAACCGCCTTGTTGATTGTTTTAAAAAATTTAGCTTGATTTTTATAGATATGACAATTGTTGGTGAAGGTAGATGAAAACTTGGAGGGTCTTATATAATTTCTTTGGGTTGTGAAACTTTATGAGAAATTTAATTATAACTTTAATGCATTATAGAATACACTAAAACATATTTACAATATAAATTTATAATGTAATTTTTATTTTCAATTCTTCCTTAAGGAAGAAAAACAAAAAGTAAAAGATAGATGACCATTTTTTCTTGATAATCATCTCTTTATTGTGAATCAAGTTTTGAAAAAGGTGACTATAGGAAATGATCATTTTTTAAAATCACTATTTTGTGTTAATATTAAATAAATACCCTTAAATTTGTTTTGCATTCCAAATATTTAAAATATTATAGATACATTAACAGATTTCAAAGAATGAGATAATTTAAATTCCATTAATCGGGGGGTGTTAGATAGAATATCGGTTTGGGTCGAAATTAGAAAGGCTATTATACATGGAATTATGCTTCAGGATGGGGAAAATAATTGACACATTTTCTTTCACTATGACTACTTACAAATTTTTTGATATATCTTTAGTTAATTTATCCATTTGGAGAAGGATTTTGTAGTGAAGGAGGAAAATATCAATGAAAAAACTACCATTCAATACAAAATTTTCTTAAAATTTAAGAAATGCAAGGTTTTCTATGATTTCAATGGTTGAGAAGAATTGGGATAGGATGATGTTTTAGGAAATTAATTATATAATTCGTAATCAGGTTAATAAATATACTAATGTTTTTAATCTAGGGTTTAAAAATACTTTAAATATCCTATGTAATTCAAAACATAATGGTGTTGTGTTTTTGTCTTTAGATCTGAAGATAATAGTGTCTGAAATGAAAGTGGATCCTTTTCTAAAGTCTAATTGTAATAAAATACTTAAAATTGGTGGCGGGGGGGGGGGGGGGGTTCTACTGTGTTTTTGAATCAATGGTATTTCGGTATACTTATCTAAAAAATTATGATAATACTATTATGATAGGTAATAATTGGTTCTAGTCTTGAACTTAGAAATGAATAATCAATGATGGAAATAAAGGGGTGACAAAAGATAATTTCAATGGTTAAAGGAAATTGTAGGTTAGTTTTTTTATGAATCTATTTTCAAGGGATTGCAATGAATCCCTTCAGGGAGTTAGCACAATCCTATTTTAATAAGGTAATGTTTGGTATTGGATAGCTCTATTAGTGTCAATGAAAAAATTATGATAAAACTACAAAGGGATTGAAAATATATAGACAATTTTAATACTCTGCAATTGGAGTATGAAGTGTTTTCTCATGTTTGAGACTATATAAAAAATTAATGAAACATACTTTTGGAATTTTAAGTTAGGATTCCCAGATGTGGTATTTTTTTGATAGGTGTGGAAATTGTAGGGGTGTTGGTTTCTTATCGATGGAGGGTGTGGATGTGAAAATCAGGAAGTTTTATCAAAAACTTGTTATTTCTCTTGTGAATAGTTATAATATTCAATAATAGTAATTTGTTAGCACATATGGGAGGTTGATAATGAATGATATGTGGGATATATAGGGACTTCCATGGAGGGTTTATAGGGTGTTTATTGAGCCAATGTTTGATAGTGGTGATTTTAATGATATATTTTTTATAAAGAAAAAAGGGGAGGGGTGTGAGTTTATGTAAACTTGATGATAATGTTCCATAATGCTTTGAATGACATGGGTAAACAAAACCTTAGATGTGAAGAGAATCTATATATATGGTCACGTGGTAGGGATACCTGAAATTATATTTTTGAGCATCTAGTTGCATATTTAGGCTTCTTTCAGATTTGAAACAAATTGGTTAAAGGACCATCAATGTGAATAAACACTCTATTAATCTTGGAATTAAAGTGTATGAATTTTATTTTATAATATTTAAAGGGTAGAGACACATCTCCAATCATGGTTTCATTACATGAAAACTAGTTTTTACTGTTGAGTTAAATGACTACCTTAATATCCTTGGTCTTTAAAATCACAAAACCCTTCATTTAGTTCATATGTTTATTTTTATCTTTTTTAGTTATATTTATATATAATTTTTAACATCTGATTCTAAGTTCCAGTGAGATGAACTAATGCATTTATTTTTTGAATCTTTCATGGATGGTGTAAAACTTTAGTTCTTTAAAAGATGCTGAGATTATTTTGATGTATTTTTAATTTAACCAAATGATATTGGTATTTTTTTAGCATGATTTTTATAAATTAATTTTATGATTTGGGTAAATGAAGGTATGAAAATGAAAAAAATTACTTCAATTGAGATCTTGTGCATCATCTTGCTTCTTTTGATATATTTTGTTGGTTTTTTCTAGTGTGATTTACTAAAAGATTTTGTGAGTGTGAATTTATTGTGAAATATATTTTATGGATTTTTTAATCATTTATTTTGAACCCACATTATAAAATGGGATATAAAACTCTATCTTTAAATCTTCACAGTCGATGAGATTCTCGATGTGGAATCTGCTGCTTCCAATATTTGTGTATCATGAATTCCTTATGTAGACTTATTATCGATCATAATGATCAAAATGGAGCTCAAGGTTAAAAATTAATACTATTAAAATTCTATCAAATAATTTTTTTGTGAGGAAATTTTACCTTATGAAATGTTTATTGACAATGTTATTGGTACAAATCTTGGACACATTATTCTTAGTTTCTAAACCTCCCACCTCATTGTGATAAAAGATAAGAGTTGTTGTGAATTTTAATTGGTGGTGATAATATCCTTTATATAAGTGTTTGTATTGATATATTATAATAGCCATTTTTTACCCTAAATGTCTAATTTTAATTTGATTGTATTTTTTAGTTAAGTGTTTAGATTTCAAGACTTTAATTTTCTGTTGTTTATTTTAGTTAATTGTACATTGATTGTTTGGAGTTTATAAATACTATATAACTTACTTTATTGAGTGGGATAAATATTTTATGTTGTATTTAAAAATTCAATTGACACCTCCTTTTTAAGCTTTTGTACTTTTTTATCTGGGACACTAGAGATGAAATTTTCAAGAATTGAAAAAGAAATTCAAAGGCTTTATGGAAATGTGTAAAATAAATAAGCTGTTACCAGATATGAGTAATGAATGATAATATAGATGATTGATTTACATAATAAAGAATAGTTTTTTTATCTTGTATCTGGGGAAACATTTATAAAAATTGGAGATTAGAATAGAAGTCAGATAGATTATAAATAATGTATTTAGAAAATGATTTGAAATTTAATAACACTTTTTTTAGTTGTGAACCACTATGTGCTTCAGATGAAGTATTATGATTTTTTTATTTTATAGAATAAATGAATATTAATCTAGTGAAAAATATTTATGATTCCGAAGTGATATAAGTACTTAAGGGTATGTACTTTAGAAAATACCCAACATCTGATGGCTTCAATACTATTTTTTAGTAATGATTTTTGAAAATTTTCTACTCTTTTGTGGTTAACCTATAAAATTAGTTTGGATAGGATTTGAATAAAATTCACAATTTAATAATACATTCATTGATATTTGGAAAAATATTAAAACCCCAAAAAATATTAGGGAATTTAGGTCTATTAGCCTATGTAAGCCCACTTATAAATTGTATTCAAAGGTGTTGGGAAATAAGTTACACCATATTTTTCCCTCCAATATTTCAAAAGAGTGAAGCACATTTCCCCCCATTGAAAAATTATTTTCTAAGTTATAGAAGAAAATAAATACATCCATTATATTAATAACATATTAGTTTCAAATAAAGGATCAATAAACATGAAGCATGATACAATGAGGGCATTTAATAGAGTTGAATAGAGAATCCTACAGTTCCCTCTTCTCAAAATTGGGTTTTATGAGGTTTGAAATTGAAATATCTTGAATATTGTTTATTCTATTTATGATAAGGTTAAATATAATAGTGATTTCATTGATACTATTTTTCTAAAAATAGGGTTACACTAAGGTGAACCAATATCATTATATTTATTTGTTATTTTGGTATATTTTTTTCTCTGAAATATCGAATCAAATACAATATTAATGAGTAGGATTCATGATGTTAAAAATAATAACAATAGACCATTTATTTATTATCTTCTTACAATAGATGGATATATTTTATTCTATAGGGATAATCCAAATGAATTTCATGTTGTTATGGATATCATTAATTATTATTATGATGCATCAGGATAGAAGGTTAATCTCTAAAAATCGGAGGCCTCATTTTGTAGAGGGATTTCATAAGTGAGAATAGAGGAGTTGTGTTCCCTTATTTGTTTAAAGTTGTATTTTGATGAAAAAAATATTTTGGACTTCCTATAACTTTTGGGATATAAAATAAAATGGTTTTAGATCAGTAATTGAATGAGTTTGAGAATGAATAAATGATTGGAGGGGTAACTATTTTTCTACGGTGTTGAAGGAAGTGCAACTCAAATAGATGGGTGAAGTAGTGACTTAATATAAAATATCATAATTCAAGATTCATAACCTTTTTATTTATTAACTTCATGAATCCTTTTCCAATTTCTGGTGGGAGAGGTATAATTAAATGAACAAGAAACACTTGGATATATGGGAGATGTAATGTTTTCCTAAGGATACTGGCTAGTTAGGATTTCAACATATGAGAAAGTTTAATGATCCTCATATTGAGAAGACATGGTTGAGATTGATTTAATTTTCAATTTATCTTTCATATATAGTGTCTATATATAAACAATTTCATGATACTAATTTTTTTCATGTGAAGAAAATTCTAAGGTCAAATTAATTTTCATATAGTTTATAGAGATAATTATCTCTTACCAAGGATGGATTTTGTTGGAGAGTTTATAATTAATTTTTGATTAAAATTTAAGGGAACCCTTGGTTTCTAAATAAGGATTATCAATTCAATACTTCAAGATATTCTTCAGGTATGAGTTTTATTTTGTTTTGTTGACTTAATTTGAAGTAAATTTGGTTAATGAATTTTTATGTGATCAGGATAGAAAGATAATATTTAGCATTCCAATATGTTTATTTCCAGATGGTGATTGAATATATTTATTTTTTTCTTTATGAACCATACATCATTAAATATGGATATTAATGGGTTGAAGCACATTTATGAAAAATAAAATTTGGAATAAGGTTTCGAGTGTTGATCCACCTCCTAATATGAGACAATTTTAGTGTTAGGTATTTTATTGTTTTATTAGTACTTAAAAATGTCTATCAATGAAACATGTGGTTGATAGTTCAATCTATCTCCGACGTCACATAGAGATTGAGTAAATCTTGAAAGATTTTTTTGAGAGATTCGATTAAAATTATTTTAGAGAAGAGGGGTGAGTATTTACTTCCATTAATTTCTCTAATTGGAAGAATGGAGGAGGGTTCCTCTAGGTGCTATGTCAGTTTTCCAAGAGCTATGAAAGATCATATCGTCTGTGTGGATGTAGTGTAATGAATTTGTTTTTAAAAACGATGAATTTTGGATGCAAAAGATTGTCAATATATTGACTGTATAATGAATAGTAGTATAAATGGGATCATTTCTTTGGGAGGTAGAGGCATTGACGCTTGCATGGGTCTCCAAGCAATGAGGCCTAGAGATAAGATAGTGTTATGGGTATAGATTACTTTGATTTTGTGGGTTTGAAGTATTTTTTTTGGAATAAATGCATTTAGATGTTTCAAGTTTTTTGAAGATGACATAAATCTTATGAAAATGTGGTGTCCTCCTTCTATATTTTTTTACACTTTAGAATCCAATTATTATTGAAGCCGTGATATATATGGAAGGATTATAGTTTGAAAATGATCATGGCTCTCGAACTGTTTTCATAGAAATATATTTTATTTGATTAGTATCCATGATTCAATTATTTGGTACTTATTTTAGACGATATTCAATATTTTATGCCTTATTATTAGAAATGATAATTATATTTTATATAAAGGGGTTTCAATTTTATAGTCAAAGGGGTTGTCTAGTTTTGTTTTATCAGATTGACTTGATCCATTGTTTAATTTTCATTTTAGGAAATTTGATTTTTAGTATATTGGTTTCTTATTAAAAAAATAAATAATTGAAAATTTATTAACAATATTGATAAAAATTCATCCATTTTAGAATTTAAAATATGATAAATATAATGCGAAAATGTGAAAATATTATAAAACAATAAAGAGAAACATGATATAAAAAGGTATATTGATCATGCTGATTGAATCCTATTTTACATTTAAATTATTGTGCCTTAATTTTTGGTTTATAAATACTATAGATATACTAGATTTTTACACTATAAAAAAGTTCACAATACACTTTAGGAGAATAAATTATCAAATCCAACTTTTTTTATTTTAATCATTATTTTAATTAAACAAAAATTACATGTTTCCTTTTAGAAAACCTTATAAATGGTAATTAAAAATTTCAAGATAAAAAATTTATTAAAAAATTTTACTACATTCATCATGTTATAAATAAAAAATAATTTTTAATAATTTAATTTATTTTTATATTAATCAGACACAAAAAAATCCTCCTTGGTAGATAAATAATAAATAAGAAATTGAAATACTAAATTGAATAGTTTTTGAGAAAAAAGCTATTCCAGATAAAACTTATTCTCCAAAACACATAACACATATTTTATGTTTCAAAAATCATATCTTGGTATGACTATACTAAATTAACCCATTTTTAAAACTAAGAAACATATCAATTGTTCTATATATTTTTATTGAAATCAATTATATAAAAAATGTCTTTGTGTCTCAAAAATGTATTAGGTGAATATTATAAAAAATTCATCATGTTTTAAATAAAATAATAATAATTTTTTTCACTATTTAAATACTTTTTAAATACTAATATAACACAAAACAAAGGTTTTATAATAAAAAATGATAAAAAAATAAATTAATACGCAAAATTTGATTATTTTTGCACGTAAATATTTTGAGGCATTACAATATATACTCAAAGGCATATAATATTTTTCATGTATTGGATACTATATTATATATAGATTATATGATCATGTTATAAATAAAAAAACATTTATCAATTTTCTTATCATTTTTTTAAAATTAATGGGATATATAACGCATGTTATCTATTGAAAAAAACAACATTTAATTAACTATTAAAACACTAAATTTAATATTTTTCAAAAAATTAATGTTTTATCACTTAAAGAAAGAATTTTAAAATATATAAAACATGTTCTCTATCGAAAAAACATGTTATTTTAAAAATATACAAAATCCATATAGTTTAAAATATAAAACACCATTCAATCACTTTCTTGTGTACCAATAGGGATGATACACTAGAGGAGAGTCAAAGTATTTGAAATTAAAATTATTACCAACAACAATCTTGTTACAAAGTTATTTGGAACACTTTTTTCTTCCTCATTAAGAATGGTCATAATAAAATCTCAAGATAGAATAAGTTTTACTTGGTTCACCCACATTAGGATACATTCAAGTAGATTACAATGATGATATGATAATATTTTAAAAATAAACTAAGCGCCCTGGCTATATATGTTTAGATTAGACTCATTATCCCTCTTGGTTTAAAAACCCACAATCTCACTATTATCCTCCACAATAATGATTCACTATAAAAACAATTGAACACTTTGATGTGTGTACAAATAAAAATAATAATGATCACCCCTTTATCCATTCAGCAATGATATTTATATTCATCATGTTATTGATATGTTTCTTATCCTTCATCTTCTTCATAAAAATAGAACAATTATGGTTGATAATCCTTTATTTTTTCTATAATGTGTTTAAATGGAATATATACTCTCACATTTTTCATGAACACCTTTGATATTCAATATTTTTCCCCAATTAATAAAATTTGATATATGTATACTAAAAATCAAATATTTACTCTCTCATAAAATGTGGGTTAAAACCATCCATGAATTATTTTAATACACAATGAGTATATTCCAATTAAAAATCCACAATTTTCCATATTTTTTGATATATTCAAATCTATAAATTGTGAAATAATTTAGTAAACCATAACATGGAAAGTGAAACCATGATGTGTTATTTAAATCAATAATTTAACTTTGAAAACAAAAACAAGAAAAATATTAAATTCTTTTAATTTTAAAATATTTTCATTATTTTAAATTACTATCTATCATGAACTGTGAAACGGTTTCTTATATACAATTTGTTTCCGAAGCTTTTACGTCGGGGCGCGCACGCGTGTCCATCATGCATGGGAGGACACATGGCTCGTTGCTCCGCATTCCCGCTTTCCAAAGGCGGGCGACATCCGTTCCTTATCCAGGGACGTCTTCTCCTTGATCGAAACCGGGATGATGGAATGTCGGTTCTTCCATCCGTGGATTCCTCCTCGGAGCTCGTCACCTAGTCCGAGTCTCCCTTATAGATTTAAGATGGGTTCGTGAAGCTTGTTCTCGGTGCCATATCTGCATGGATGCCTGTTAATTACGCTTCTTCCATTGAGACGCTCCAAGGGGTCTTGTCGGGGCATCAACCTTCGGTGGAGAGAATGGTCACGTTGGGGTGTCGTTGGAATGTCTTGACACTAGAGATTGGCATGTCTATCTTTTGTCCCTTATTACAGGGCTTCAAGAGGGCGCGGAAGCCCGAGGCATCCCACACCGAACATGGGTAATGTGTACCATCTGAGGTTTTCCTCAACTTCCCATGTTTAAAATGGGGTATGCCATGAGTTTAATGTCTAGCGGAGACGGATCGGACTGATCGAAACACTGAGAGTGGATCAGATTGAAGGACCCCCTATGGGGAACACCGATGTTGGGGCTAGCACGTGGGTGGCTTCCCAGATACTATAGAGTGGGATGGGGTGGCATGATCTCACCGGGATGTGGCGGCCTGGGTAAGGATCAGGATGGATGATGGAGTGACAGGCTTGAACCTCGTGGAGGCTTACTATGTATCCCCATGGAAGGGAAACAAAGCCCACGTAGTTAGGTGATACGGTGGTACACCGGAATAGGTGACCCGTGAGAATGGACGCATGGATTAGAGCCTGGAGGAAGTAAGATCTCCGGGCTAGGGCATGAGCTTCCCAAGGAACATGGGCCTGAGAGGGGGAAGTCAGGATGAGACGTGGGTGTGAGGCATGGGGCTTATGCTCTGAGATGGCCCAAGAGGGGGAATATGGTTTAACTTCATGCGGGACGAGATACATTTTAACGTCATGCAGGACAGGGGCATACAATTTAATGTCATGCGGGATGAGGAATATGGGGCTTACACTCTAAGGCGGACCAGATTGGATATAGGGCTTACGCTCTGAGGTGGTCCAAAGTGGATATGGGGATTATGCTCTGAGGTGGACCATGGTGGTCGAGGAACCGACGTGGAGAGGTCAGAACGACCAGGTGGTTGGCTTGAACCTCGTAGATGCTTCCTACGTACCATGCGTTAGCACGGATCAAAGTCCACGTAGTTCGTTGGCATGGGGCTTACGCTTTAAGGCGGCCCATGGGAGGATGTCATGGTCGATGCGTGATCTAAGCCCACGTGAGTCATGCTCGGTGTGAGAAACAAGAGGCAGCAGGGACCAGATGATCACGTCACAAAGGGTGAGTCCGTGAGAAGCGGAAAGGGGCTTACGCATTGAGCGGCCCGAAGAGCAAACAGGGGCTTACGCGTGGTTAGAAGCCCTGGGTTCTGGGGCTTACTCCAGGATGGCGGCCCATGGTGCGACAAAGCGCAGTGGGAAAGGGACTCCACTGGCCTTGGCAGGGGGGAAGTACGGAGGTGCATGGGTGAAACCTTCCGTAAGAGAGGCTAGGGGCTTACGCTCTGAGGCAGCCCTTCCCCCGTGGATAAACGCCACTCCGAAAAGGAGGATCTCATTCCATGTGAGGAATAATCCATTCCCGTGGAGACGAGTGGGCATAAAGAATGTCCGAGACGGGGGGACCCTACGTGTGAAGCACGGGGTCGGAAAACAATTTAACGACATGTGTTTAGGATGAGGTGCTTAGCTGTTTAACGTCCTACAGCTTGGACGAGGTGGGTTCGCTCCACACCCCTAGGGATTACATGCCCAATTCACTCTACCCATTGTGGGAGGGAAGGCATCGACAAGTCCGTAAAGAAGGGGGTCCGCAGGGCGAACCATCGAGGGGTCCACGTTAGTGTGGCTATGGTGGATGGGGCCTACGCATGGAAGCTGCCCACAATGTCTTCCTCATGTCTGGCCATGAGGGCATACCAAATCACTGATGGGTTGAGGTATGCACCTATGGACTAGTGCACAAGAGGGATAATGCCAAGGGAGTTGGAATCGGCCCAAACAAAGGGATATGGAAAGTGTGAATCACTTGCCCGGCATTCAGAATGCAATGATAGCGGCGTGGCGATCGAGGATAACTTCTGACCATGTTCGAAACGCAACATCTTATCATGTTAGCCTAGAATGGGGCCAAACAAATGAGGGGTCTTCTGCTGACCATGTTCAAAACAAAGGACCTGACTTAAAGCGTCACCCAAAGTCTTTCGGGGCGTTGGCCCAAGACAGCAGGCAGACCATAGATCAATCGTCCATACTATGACAACAGGCAGACCAAAGGTCTATCATCCATATTGTTACAGCAGGTGGACCATAGGTCAATCATCCATACAGTTAGGGGGTCCCTCCAGACTTGGAAGTGGATGCAGATCTGAATGAAGGACACGCAAAGCGTTGGGTGGAGTGATGGAATGTTTGAACAGATTCCAATGCTCTTGAAAATACGGAACTGTAATCATGGAATTAGGAATCTTATGCTTAGCGCATAAGGCATCTCTTATTTGGAACAATGGGCATCCTATGTTTGGAGCACAGGGTTTACCACAGTTTATAGTCATAGGACTATGGAATCTCATGCTTGGAGCATAAGGAATCTCTTATTTGGAACAAGAGGCATCCTATTATTGAATGATAGGGAATTATTCTCATGGGAATTGATGATGAGAATCTCAACTCAGGACATAGGAAACGAACCAATAAGAATATGTCGACTCAAGGTGTCTCGCAATGTGCGGAGGAGTATCTCAAATCATGGTATTCCCTAGGTGGAAGGTGGGTGCGCCTAAGGGTGCAATGGAAAATCCCGAAATCCCGGCCTGAAAAGTTCATGGTGCGACTCTCCATTTTTTATGGGGGTCTATGATAGTAGCGAATGGAAAATTCTGACATCCCGAAAATACCGGGCCATCGCACAATTCAGGGATGCGCGCGAAAAGGCCGGGTCGGCTCCCAAAGGAATGGATTGTGTGCAAATGAAATAATTGCGCGCAATGGAAGGGGTGTGTGCGCAAAGGAAGTATTGCACGCAACTTGGCGGCCCTACGTGAAAACGAAGAAATTTCGTGCAAGGGAGGACCCCAAAGGGGTTGGATTTTAGTATAAGCCATGGGGATCTCACGCAAAGGCGGATCCTGGGGTGACCTGGCGCGGAAAAGAACCATGACTCAAGACCATATTGCGCGCACAATTACACGCATGAGAGCCGGTTCAAATTCCGCAACCCCAAACCTTTTGGGGTATCCTTCTATTTATAGGCATCAGCCGGCGCAGAATCTAAGAGGTGCGCAAAATTCTACGTGATGGGAACCGTTGGCGTGCAAAGCTTCACTGAGCGGAACCAGGACGCGCAAAATTGCGCGCGCCATCGGCTCAATTACGCGAATCCCGGGAATGCTTCGCCCACACATCATTATTTCACGCAAGTCCTCCTTTATTTCACGCACCACTTCCTGGGCCCCCAGACCGGGCCTCTGAGTCCGAATATGAATTTTCTTTTCCATTTCAAAACTTCCTCTAGGAGTTACAGACTTTTTTCAGTGTCTACACAATTCATTAATTTTATTATAAAATTTTCACTAATTATTTTAATAAAAAAATTTAGCTCCATGCCAGATGTAAGGTCCCAGATTTTCTTAAAGTATTATTTCGTTAAGTGTTGGCCTGGATATCACTTTGGAAGCTAGATAAGTGTTTCCCAAGTTCAGGCAGTGGATCGGGGGTGCCCCCGGGGGATCAGGGCATGAAGAGAGGAGCAATTTGGCTAAGCAGTGCAAGGAGCACAGTCTGTACACAATTAGGGGAAACCGTGTGGGTAAACCATGCGGACCAGCCATCCTTGGATAGTAGCCTTTTCAAGGTCCATGAAAGGTTAGGGAAAAATATGTGGGATCCCTAGGAAATTGTGCGAGCCAGCCTCTCATAGACAATAACTGGAATATGGTTTGGCCAACCATGCAGGTAAACGGTGCGACCCCAAAAAGTTAAAAAATTTACAAAATTTCTATCCTGAGATTTAAAACCCCAACTCAATATTTTCCTGCATTTCATCCCCTACAACCCTAGTGATGAAACATTCTAACCCAAGCTTTCAAGTGGTGGTTTTACTTCGATTCTTGGAATTTTGGAGCGCCATCGATTGCAGATCGAAGCTCCGGGTAAGTCTAATCCTCTACACCCCTCTCTTCTTCAGATTAGGGCTTTTGGTTTCCCCCATCTTCTTCAGAAGCTCTAACCCCCTTTTTTTCAGTGGAACCTAGGTTGGGGTTTCAAGGGGTCCTTTAATCCAGATCCAAGGCCACAATTAAGAGTGTGTTCATCACCAGATTTGAGGTTGGTGGTTTACACGTTATATGCCATTCATTTATTATAGATTTGTGCATGTGTGTTGGTATTTTTCCTGTCTCTTATTGTGTATTGGTTTCCTTGAGTAAGATTGGGTAAATTGGGTGTCCTAATGATTTCCTTGAAACCATCACTACCCCCATTGGGATGCGTAGGGAGTGACTTGTCCATTTTAGGGCCACCCATGGGGTGCGCTGGTAATTCCTAATCTAAAGAGTGGTAAGGGTTAAGTGAATGATTGCCGAATAATAGTTTGTAACCCATGTCAAACATGTTTAAATGGTTGATTAGGATGTAAATAGAATTATGATAAATATTCCTTGGGTGATAAGGGCATAAGATGTTGTTCTAATGACATGAAAATGGGTAGTTGGGATAAAAGAGATTATGTCGATTAGTTCATGAATTTTGGTTAAGAAATACCTAAGGGGATTAGGGAATATTAAATGGTGAACATTCAATTGAGTAATAGAATGGGAAATGAGGAATGTATCAGTGGGATGTAATAAGGAAGTGAATGAATCTTTGGAATGGGTTAATACATGAGAATTAAGTGGTACACCTAAATGATTAAATGTAATAAAGGGATTGTGTTATGTGATATGAGAAATTTACTTGAAATGCATAAGTGGGTAAATTATTGTGAAATGATAAATGGTATAAATGGGTTAATGAATGGTCCATGATGAATTCATCTAGGGCATAAGAGATTGTTGAATGCACCTAAAGGGTTAAGAAACGAGAATGGGAATTTGGCTAAATAGATACGAATTGTATATGGTAAATGTATTAATGGGTTATGGAATAATATTAATTCCCATGTAATTTTTTTGTGTTGTGATATCCAATGGAATTGAATATTCTTGGTTTTGTTACGGTATGGTAGTGGTGACGTGAAAAATAAGCATGTTTACATGGCTTGGTAGTGTGAGGTATTGACTTGAGGTTCTATGCCCATGGGTTGAGTTATAGACTGAGGCTCTAAACTCCACCCCAAAATGTATGGGTTAGAGAAGGGGATAGAGGCTCTATTCCCCTAACGGATGCATTCCACCTGGACTGAGTCTTTGAGGCGAGGATAATGGTTTGATGTGATATGTGTGTCCCTAGTGAGATAGGGACTTGATTGATTTCCCTTATGCATTGCGATTGATTGTCTTAGACCCATGTATGGAATGTATATATATTCCTAACCCAAAGAGAATATGTTGAAATGGAATATGTGTGAAAATGGTGTAAGAAATGAAATTGTGATGAACTCTAGTCACAAACTAAATGAACCTTGTTTACTCATGGAACCCAAACTATCCCTTGTTTACTTACCATTTATTTTTTACTTGCATGCACTATATATTAGACTAGATATTTTGTATACACCATTGGTGGTGGCTTATTGAGTATTGTACTCACACCCTTCTCCGGCTTCCGTTGGGTACCTGAGCAGACTTCTTGGTTGCAGGTCAGGACGAAGGGAGAAGTACCTACTATAGGAGGTTGAGTTGAGATTAGGATGTTCATGGAGAAGGACCTGAACATAGAGTTAGGACCCGATTGGTGTTTTGACTGTTTGTTTTATTTTGAGTTTATTTCACTTGCACTAGTTGTATGACATGTCATTGTTGTTTTCGATTTGTGGTTGTATCCTATTGGTAAACATTTGGTTATGCATGTTTATTTGTTATTTATATTGTTTCCACTATTTATATTGTGTTCTACTGTGGCTTACTCTTTTAAAGAGGGTATAGTGTTCCCACATGGCTTATTAGACCCTCACAACTAGTTGGAAACCTATGGCGTATGGGGAGGTGTGCTTGAGGTCATGTGATGACTTAGCTCGGAGCACTGGTTTAGTGAATTTTGGGTTGGGGACATTACACTAGAAACCATGAGTTCCTCTTCACTTTTTAGAACCATAGTATGAACCATAACATGGTTTAAACACTATGACATTGTAATGTTAATAATGATGTGGTTTCTGACCTTTTTAAAAACAATTATTGTAGCTTACTTTAATCAATATCTTTCCAAAACCATAATCCACACTATAACTTGAAGAAGGACATGGTTTTATCTCTTTCATTTTAAAAACTTTAAAATATGAGGTATTTGACAAAATAGTCTATTTTTTACCTCAAGATTAAAAACCATTATTTTCATTGCAACCATTTTCTTCCCATGTTTTCATATTTTTTAAACATAAAACATAGCTATAGATCAAACAACACATAGTTTTTAGTTATCATGGGTAATAAAATCATATGATACTTCTATATTAACCACCACATAAACTCCAGTTAGTTTTCCATACCTTGGTGTAAAACTTGATATAGAAATATTGAACCAAGACATGATTTTTTATTCCATAAAAATATCTTTCAATCTTCTCATAAAATTCAGGCCACATTCAATGATTAACTATATAGTGAAATATAATTCATCTAAATGATATTCATTTTAATTTTTCAAAAAACAAAACCCTTAAATACTTATATTTTTCTAAGATATCCTTTTGTTTTTTAATCCCATTTAAACAAATCAGAGATATTTTTTCAGTAAAAAACTATAAAATAAGTAATAATGACTCTAAATTGAGTTTTTTTTAAAAATTATGTTATTTAAAACATAAGGAATAAGACATTTAGCACATATATAACTTATTAGTGACCATAATATAATATTCAAAATGTTCTTTATGTAACAAAATCATTAGTGAAAAAATAAAAAAAATAAAAAATGAAAAAGAAAATCAAAAAAATTGGTCTAAATTCTAAATTAAGAAAAAAAATTATAGACAAAAAACACATTTTTAGACATGTAAAAAAATGAAATAAAAAATATTTTATAATAGAAAAATAATTAAATATTTTTAAGATCATACCATATAATTTTTTTTTTTGATCTAAAAAAATAATGTTTTTTATAATATTCAAAGTTAGATATTTGGGAGTCAAAGTCACTCAATAATATAACTATCATGTTTTTTAAAATATTAAAACTATAAAAATCATTTTTTATGTTAATAAAAAAAGTAACAAGAAACACTAAAATCAATTTTTTTTTCAAAAAAAATTTTATATTATACCAAAAAATTATTTTAAGGAATACAAAACCATTTTCTATATTTCCAAACACCTATTATGGAAAAAATATATACGTACCATTGTACTGATAATAAAACATTTATATTTTAAATTAAATAAAAATAAAAAATTGAAACTATTTTAACCCATAGATACCCTATAAGGATCAGTGAAACATACAAGAGTACCTCCCCAATCCCTCCTTTAATTGGGAAGGGTCTCCTGAATAACACCAAGAGGGAGTACGTTCACAAATGATTTTGATTCACCCATAAAAATCATAATCATAAAAGTATAATTTTCATAGATAATTTTAATTGAAAAAATAATATATAAATATAACAATAAAATTCATGAATATGTGTCACAAAATTCATCAATTAGTAAAATAAAAAACATACTCTGTTGTATTATAAAAGAGGAAAAAAATTCCGAATATCATAATAATAACCTAATGAAAAAATGGATTCAAAACAATAATCTCCTCTGATCCCCACCTAACATTCTATATAGTGATCAAATCCTTTAAAACCTCATCTATCTCAATCACCATGAAATTGAAAATAATATTCACAACCATGATTACATTACTACACAAGTTTTCATGCAAGGGAGAGTACATAAAGTAAATATGATATCACATGTGTTGTGCGATTTTAAATTTTATCTCTTGTATAAAATATAATTAGAATAGAAAAAATTATAAATCCTAGTCATATACTTAACACATATCATGATCAAGGATCAACTTTATCAAATAAACAACACAAGTACTAAGTGACATCTTTTCTAATGACCTAGACCATGGTCATTATGTTTTCTTTAAAATATTAGTCATTGAATTTTTAGGGATGTTTAATTTTTGCTCAAGGTTAAGGATGAAGTGATTTTTTTTGTTTTATAATGATTATAATGCTCTATTAGAGTATAATACGGTGTTAGGAAAGATTAAAATAGATTTAATTTGGGATAAAGGAAAGAAATATATGGAGTAATAAATATACCTACCTTAGGAACTGTGGTGAGATTCCATGAGAAGTATGATGGAAACCCAGTGGCAACGTTTCCACTAGAGTGCTATTGGAAGTCCTATGGTGGTTAATTGATCTAGGACAACCCCTGAGTAATTTTAAATAAATTTTAAAATTGGAAAAAATTGTAATTTTTTCCTCTTTAAACATTATTCCTTATTTCCCTTATCTATTATTTTCACCTTACTAAATTCACCTTTTATACTCTCTCTTCTTATATTCATGTGTTTTTCATCTCCCTTCAAGAAAAAGATTATATTTGAGTGAATATTCTTAATTCTATGTCTAGGTAATTATTTTATCCCCATATTTTCTATATTTGTCATAATTTTCTACTTACTCTCTTATGGTAATAGATTATTTAATTTGGGGTTTTAATAAATTCATGGTGAAATCCATTTGAATTCCTTGTCTTTTTCTAGATTGAGATAGGGATGATCTAAGAGGGTGATTTCTCAATCATTTTTCACTGATTTTCTAAAGTTATTTTTTTGAAATTATTTAATTTGGTTATTCTAAAATTTAGAACTTTGATTTAGTTGTAATTTGGGTAAATCTATTTGGCCTTTTTAGTGATTGAGTATTAACAAGAATTTATTGATTTTCTTCCCATATCTTGGTTAGTTTTTTTTAAAATTTCTATGTATTCATTTTGAGATTTATGGGTAATTTATTTTAAATGATTATGGATTATATTTTGATTATTTTTAGGGGATTATATGATTACATTGGTGAATTAGTGAGGATTATTCATAGCTATGTGAATGGTAAGTGGTTCTGACCCATATGGAAACTCTTAGGGCTTTATTTGGATATATTTACTTGTTTTTATCTTATGTTAATAAAACAAATTTTATATGATTTATAATGATGTGAATTGAATTTTATAATGAGAATCATAAATTTTTATTCAAATACATTTTCTATAAAAATTAATTTTTATACTTGTAAAAAAGGAAATTATTACAATTTTGGTTTTAAATTATAGTTGAATTAATTAATAGACAATTAAAAAATCTTAATAGGCCCATTAGGAGTTTTTTGTAATTTTTGGAAATTAGAATAACTTATAATATGTTTATAACTACTATTCATATTTGGTTGTTTAAATAAATGACTTTATCTACCTTGGTTAACTTATAAAAGTATAATATAGATCAAGTATCATGGTTTGAATAATTTGTTCCTAAATAATTAAGATCATATTTTGTCTTCAATGAAACTAGTGAAGAAAAAATTTTATACTTAAGTTATAGAAATTTTTTAAATTATGTTAACGATTAAATAATTTTGATATGGTTGGTAATATGTCACTTATATACTAAGGAATGTATAGTATTCACTTTCTTTGATTTATCAATTTAGATTGTGTAAGTGGGTAAAACTCCTTGAATAAACATAAAGTAGTTCTCTTGAAACCTTATAGACTTACAATGTAAAGGATAATTGTTTAATTAGTTTATATTAAATAATGAATCATTTGTAGTGAGATTATATTTAATTAAATTCCTTATTCCTATATTATTTAAAAATGTTATTTATGTGATCATAATTTCCACCATTGCTTGCTTGAGCCGAAAGATAGTGATCCACACCTAACATGGATTAATCTACTACATTAAATATAAGGTGAGGGAATGATTAATTTAGTGGGATGGAATTATATTTTTTTTAAACACTCTAAGTTTTAATAACTTTTTTATTACCAAATTGAAACATATTTTTCAAAAAAAATCATTTTTATTAACTTTATAAAGCATGAGACTTGGTGGTGGGTTTTTTTAGAAATCCTCTACATTATAAAATGTTTTTAGGGAAAATAATCTTCTATAAAACCTATTAAACACTATTATTTTTCATGTAATAGGTTTCAATATACAACTTCATTGAATATTATGCTTTTACTTGGAATAAAATTTTCCTTAAAATATGTTTTAATTTCAAAAATTATTTTGATGGAACTCCATCATTAAATTGGTATTCTAATTTTAATAATTATTCTATCATTAATTATTTATTCGGTTTTCCAGGGGTAGGTGTTTTTTATGAATAATAAAAACATTAATATTTTATATAGTATTTATGAGTGTACACTGGCTACAATCCTTTCTCGAGTTAAAGCTTCATTTGACTAGATTTTTAATGTACCTTGAACCGCTGATTAATCCATTTTGTAAAGTTGGTATAAAAAAATTTAGAGTAATATAGAGATAAATGTTATCTTACATCTAATGTATTATTTTATTTAAAATTTGTGTACTTATTTGATTTCTATAATTTATACTCATTGATTTATCATGCTTGTATTATGAAATCTATAACTTTGAAGTAAGATTTGTTGATTTGAAAATGAATGAAGCATATACTAGAATGTTTATCCTTTATTTCATTAATCATTCTGGTTTTTATGGTTTGTTTGATACTTGATATTGACTACTATTTTACTAAATTATGATCATTCTAGTAGGTATATATTATTTTCATATAAACTACAAATAGGTATATTAGCTATTGATGTATAGGTTATTATGGGATAGGCTACATGATTTTCTTCCCCCTTGTATGGGGTGGGATCATAACTCATTAACTTGTCATAACAATCCACCTATTACTTATGACAAGTTATTATATTTACCTGATTAATTATACCAAATTACTTTGGGATAGGTCTCTAGGACCTTCTCCACACATCTTCTGATATGTGTGGGAGTATATGTGCACATGCGTGAGCTATTTATAGGTTATGGTATTGAATCTCATGGGGGAGGAGAGTGGATGACTATTAAATATTATAGTAACTAGCCTCGAAGCATGTATTTATGGTATATAACCTCTCAGTATAGAAATTTAAGTATGCAGACTATATAATTTCATTTATTATTTTTAGGGAACATTCTATGATTTTTTAAAATGATATGTTTTATATTTATGTAAATGAGTAGAATGATCTATTTCATACAAATGAGTTTATTTTATGTGTGTTAAAATCATGGTGGTTCCCTGGTGAGCATTATATGCTCACACCTAGTATGTGAATTTTGATGGACATGTATATTTCATGGTCTATTTTTAGGTACCTATAGGTACTAGTTGATACTTGGATGTTTAATTTTTCTATGTGTACTCATTGTTGCTGTGATTCTATCCCCACTTAGTGATATAGATGGTGACTAGGGATAATGATTGGCACTTAGACACTCATTTTATGCTACCAGAGTTTATTTTTTAGATTTTTTTGGGTTTTATTTAACTATTTTGTGATACATTGACACATTTATATAGGGAGTTTCTATTCCTTATTATAATAATGATTGTGTTTGTACTTCGTTTTCTACCAGAAAAATAAATCACCATTGATGAGTAAGATTCTTTAGTATTAGTTTCCATCACTTGGGTATTAGGTAATTATTTTGGGGTCATATGGTTTTCTGGTCAGGTGTCGTTTAGGGGAATCGGGTCGCAATCACTACAAAGTGGTATGAGAGTAGGAAAATGATATCAATTTTCAATTAGAGCAACTAGGATGGTCATGATTGATAGTAAAAAGGGTCTTTCATAGTCCAGACTTGAGAAATAATAAAAAAATAGTGTCTATAACCACTTTGTGGAAGAATATCATGTTTATAGTGATTTATGGGTAGCTAGACATAAACCACCAATGTAAAGGATATATATTTTTAGAGTACCTCTATTGTTATGAGGTATAAATATATTCAGTTTTTCATTCTTAACTAAGAGAAAAATCTTTCAATCATTAGTTCATCACCTATTTAGTCCCACCAATACATGTGAATACATATAATATGATCAAATCCATATGAAATTCTAATTAATTATAATTAATTAATAAAGCATATAGTTTATTCTTGTATACATTATTAGCAGTGATGTAACTAACTAAGGCAATCACATGGATGATAATTGGTATTTTTTTCTTAACATTCTTTTTATATTCCTTTATTTTATTAAGATTACAAACTTAAAGAATGTCTCTTATTGTATTTTTCTCTGATAGTATCATTGATCTTAGAGTATTCATCATTTCCAGTGTTGATATTTTTCTATCACAATAATAGTTATTATTTATTTGAGAATGATTCTATAAATTTTTGGTATACTAATTTTGTTTTAATAGTTATTACTGGTTATATCATGTCATTACTATTTCTTGATTTGTTATTCTGAAATTGAGTTCTATTATTGATTAAATTATTCTCTTTATCCTGAATTTTTAGTTTTTTATCACTATTTTATGAATATTTACTATTTAACAATAACTTTTGTTCTATGTTTACATAAATATAAATATTGATAATGTGATTTTTATTATATTTCATGGTGCTTTGGTAAGAAAAGGATTTTACAAACTAAAAGGTGGACTTTGAAAATGGATACACCAATTTTATAAAATCAAGTATTTTGAAAATTAATTTAATATAGTGTTTTGGAATAAATTTGTGGGTGATTTCAAAGGTAATAAGTAAAAGTGATTTTCCAAATGGTATGTTTTTATAATGAGTGTATATAATGTTTTATGATATATGAAAAAGTTTTTCTATTGGTGGATTAAAAAATGTTTTATAAAATAACATTTGAATGGGGATTTTGGAATGGAATCTAAAATATTTTATTGATAGATAAATAGTTTTGAAAATTTTAATTTAGTGGAATATAAATAAGAGAAAATCTTAGGTAAGACTTATGGTGGGGATCAACCTAAGATGAAGGGTATTTCATGTAGTGGAGTTTTGATGATTTAGTTATGGATATAATGCCTTGATATTTTTGGATTATATGTGTGTTTTAGATAATAGTTGATATATTATAGTATATAAAATCATTGGATTGAGTGGGATTACTTTTTATAGAGAGTTATTTAAACATTAATAATATATATTTTGGGTTACTAAGCTATTATAGTTTTCCTATTTTTAGTTTTTGATGGTATTTTGAATCCTTATACAGGTGTATAATTTGAAGTTATTTCCTTAGGTATGTGATAAGAACACGAGGTTATAAATTTAAATGAGTATAGTGGATTAAATGAGTTAGATAATTAGTAAATATCATTATGGGATAGTAGATTTTTTTCTGGGAAAAAAATACTATAATGGAGAGTTTTTAATGACCCTGACTTTGGATATTAATTTTTTGAGGAAAATTAGCCGTTATTTTTTTTGGGTAAATTTAATTTTTGGTATAGGTTATAGATAAATCTATTTTTTATTATTTTATAATTATTATAGTTGTCTCTTAGAGATGAATTGGGTGTTAGAAATATTTTGAAATCAATTAATAGTGGATAAAGGACTAATAGGAGAAAAGGGAAGGGATCTTCTTATCATTGGAACTCTAGTGGGAGTCCTTAAAAATTATAATGGAAATCTAGTGGCTAAGTAGCCAAATGAGTGTGACTAGAAGTTTTGTGGGGACTATTGGAACTTTTGTGGCACCTTGGATAATTTTATATAAAATTTTAAATAGGGGAGAAATTATAATTTTCTCTCAACCCAAGAAACTCTTGTCATAAAATCTCTTCTACCTAAATTTCACTTGTCCAAAAACCCTTATTGGGATCTCTCCTCCCCCCTTTAAATGATTTTTATCTCCCTCTATAAAGAAGTTTGAATTTGTGTGGGGTACATCAAGTATAAGGCTAGGTAATCTTATTTCTTCCTTCTCTTATATGATTATATTGATTTCATTCATACTATATCTTTCTTTAATAGATTATCTAATTTGGTATTTCACCAAAGTCATTATGAAATTCATTCAAAAACCTTGGATTCGTCTTATTTGAGTTATTTATGATCAAATATGGTTTTTTCTGAACCGTTCCATATTATTTTGATCAGTTTATTTTGTGTTGAAATTTAATTATGGTTATCTTGACTTTGGGAAATGATTTAGGTAAACTTGTGATAAATCTATTCAAGGATTTATATTGAATTAGGATTACCATGATTGTTTCGTATTTTTCTTGGGTTTCAACAAGGTTTTTGTTGAATTTTAATTTGTTCATTTTGTGATTTTTGGGTAATTGATTATAATTGATTATCCATTGTGTTTTGGTGATTTTTAAGTAATGTTATGATGTAATTATATTATAGAAGAGTAATAATAAAGGATAAGTAAATAAAAGCTGGTTTGGGACCATATGGAAAAGCTTGGTACTTTCATGGGATATGTTTTCCACTAATTTTCCATATATTCATAATCCAAATTATAAATGTTTTCTAATTATCTTGACATACAGTTCTCAACGATTATATTAATTGTTCATTTAGATATATTTATATAATAACATATCATTTATTTTAAGAATTTTGGTTTTATATCGTGGTTTAATTTATTATTGAACGATTATAAAATTTTAATAGGTGAATTCAGAATTATTTTACATTTGTTGATGTTGGAATAGAACATAATATATTTAACCTTAAATTCCATGTTTGGGGCTTTAAATATATTTCTATATATCCTTTAAATAAATTATTAATGTAGAATAGAGAGCATATATTATCGTTTAACTAATTTTTTCTTAAATAATAAAGAGAATTTTTTTATCCTCAATGAAACTACTGAAGTAAATATTTTATACATATGTTATAATAATGTTATTAAAGAATAATAATTTTTAAATACTTCTAATATTTTGGGAATATGTCTCAAATTTATTAAGGAATGAGAAAAATTCACTTTCTTTAAGTTATCAACTCAACTTTTATAAGTGGGTAAAACTCCATGCATAACCTTAAAGAAATTACAATTAGAACAATGTGGATTTACAATGGAAAGAGTAGTTATTTAAGTAGGTTATAATAAACCATGAAGATGATGTATTTATAAGGATCGAGTAACTGTTCATAAACATAGAATAAATAACAAGATATCATTAATGTAACATCCCAGGTAAATAAAGAATATGACATTTTCATATTTATTAATATTTGTGCATTAAATATTAATTTTACTTTAAAGGGTATTCCATGTTAAATGACATACCTGATACACAACAACGGGTTTCTTTGAAATCTTATATTATACACAATGTTAAGATATACTGAAAAATAATATAGTAATATTATTATTTTAAATGGTAGTTAACACATAACCGTTGTATTATCGAGAATGAACAAGAATAACTAAAATATAATTATACATATTTGTTAAATGTTTTTACATTTATCCAATAAAAGTTATAAGCTTAAAATGTAAATGAATCTAATTTTAAGCATAAACACACTAATATTCTTTAAAAGGTTTATTTACCGCCTTTTGATGGTGAAACCTTCTTAAATATATTTTTGTCACTTTTATATGTTCTATTTGAAAAAAATAATATTCTTTTTTAGAATTGGGGCATAAAATTTTACTTTGGATGAAATTTTGGTATTTTTCTAATAATGTTCATTTTTAATGAAATAGTGAAAAATTCTGTATTTTAATTAAAAACTGCCTTTTAATATAATTTATTTATATAGTTAGAATAAACTTTTAATTGTTTTTAAAGTTTAATTTTATTATATTTTTACCATTTAATCCAATTTTGGTCATTATATGTAATTTAACTCTTAAATTTAACATAAACAAGTGTTAATCTTTTGATAGATATTATTTCTTAAAAACAAGCTTTTTTTGTTTTGACAATGGGAATTAATTTTTAATTAATTTCTTCCACTAATGTGTTTTGAATTTGAAAAAATGGATTCAATGTTTAGAATTCGGTGATACAAATTGTGTGAATAGGTAACTTTTATTTTTAGACATTATGAATATTTACTTTAGAAAATATTTTATTTACCATGGTTAAAACGTAAATCTGGTAAATAAGGGTAACAAAATAATAATATAGTAATATTAAATTACCATAACACATGTCCTAATCCTATTTTATGATACATGTACGATCATGGGAATCCTTGGGTCGAGTTTGGGATCCCATAAAGCCACTTAGGAGTGATAATGACACTTTATATTAATTAATCTAAAGTAAAGAAAAAAATTACATAAACATATAAATTTTAGTAAATAAATTTTCATATGGGGTTATATAAGTTATGTATACAACTATAAATATTCATTTGAAATATAAAAATATTTCCTACATCATGGTATTTTATTTATAATTTTTAAACATAAAATAAATAAAATTATTTATGACATAATGATAATGTAGTGATTACCTTATTAATAAATGATTTAAATAAATGAGATTATAAAATTTTAAAAACTATCAAAAACCTGTCCAATTTTTTTTGATGATTTTATTTAGAACCATAGTCATCATATCTTATAATTAAATGTGTTTTGGAAATTTTGAAACCAAAAATCAGTTTATAATAAAATAATGTTTTCAAACTTTTCTAAAGAGACCCTCCTCCCCCTTATAAAAAGACATCACCTCTAACACATTACTCACACCTCTCAAGCCCCTTGGATCATCCAAAATCTACCCAATTAATCTCCCCATATCCATATATTCCTCTTAGAAGCCCTTCTCTTGGCGTAAGGTACTTCAAGGAAGCCTTTTGGTTGAAACCAAAGGGAGTTACCCGATTTAAAGGTAACGTTTTCTCTTAAGTTCTTTTCATTTATTTTACTTCTCCAACCACTTAACTCTCTTTATTACTTTATCTTATAACAAAAAAAGTATACTAAATATACTAGGTTTTTTTTAAGATAAGTATTATAACTACACTTCCACACACCTCCATCTAATGGATACGAACATACCGTTTCTGTGGATGGAGAACCACTGCCTCATGAAACGATGATTGTTCAAATATCTCCAACCGCCACTCATAGTGGCCATTATGATGGAACTGTATTTACATATTATATATATTATGTTTATTTTTTTTTCTATTATTCGGTATTGTTCATTTATATCATACATTTATGGTTTCCATAATGGGTAAATATGATAATTTCATTTGAGGAAGTGCGGACTACCGCTCCCTCAAAGTGATATGACTCGTTCATACCATACATGGAACATATAAAGGATGGTTTTAATGAAATTAAGTAATGTATATAAAATATTATATTATAATTTATTAATAATATTCCTATGTATCATTTGGTTTTCATTCCTTTTAAAATGAAAAAAATGAAATGGAAGTAGCATTCATGCGTACGTACGACTTACCGTCTCCAGGAACGAAGCATTTAATTATCATATATCCAAATTATATGGACTATTATAAATACATATATACTATTTATATATGATATAAATTATATATAATTTATTAATATCACTCTAGATATAATTTAATTTCGACCACATGGGCAATTTATAATTATAACAAGTTCATTCTTAACTCAAGTTTCGGACATCAACAAAATGTCCGATATGAACTCTAATAATTAACTAATTGTTATAGAAAAGTAATAAGTGATATAAAAGGAATAATAAAATTCAAAAAGGATCTTAAGAAAGTATAAATTAACTGAATCTTATTATTCAATAATAAAAAATAATATATAAGACAAGTCAGACTTGAGGTAAGGGGTTTTAATCTCACTTTTTATTCTTGTGAGATTCATGATATATTTTACACCATTTACTTTTTTGTGGAGTATGCACTACCCATGATTTTTTACTTTGTGTAAAATAATTTAATTTATGGGTATTTACATCTTCATTGTATGATCCTTCTTTCATGTGGTTTATGTTTCATAAGTTAGTTAATCGGTAACGGAACCTTTAACCGTACTCTTTTAGTTAAAGACTTATTTTATGTCTTTTAAATTTCTATTTTCTTCTGTTGGGGTATGTTCTTATATATCCTTATTGATTTACATTTTATGTCCATGTGATTATAGACCCTTTCCTCTCTCATCAACTCATTTTCTGAATTTAAAAGTGATGCCGATAGGCGGTCGAATTTTTGTAAGAGAACTTCTTAACCCAATTCTTATTCTTTGGGTTAAACTTCTACTTCTTGATTATGTCATGATATGAATATGTGTGAATAACCTATGATTTTTTTAAAACATAATATCTGCTTATATTGGGTTTATTCTTAATTTTCACACATAATCATGTCATCGATTTGTCATTAATCTAAGGATATGATATTTGCAAGGGACTTTGTCTCAATTTACATTCCATTGAAACTTATTTGTTTTTACACACCAATTCACTTTTATATTGTGTATATACTTCCCTTTGAAATATTATATCATGAATATATTTATTCTCATTATATTATAAGCTTTTATTAATGTTATTCCTCTGTTATTTGTATTCCAGTGTCTCTCATTTGGTTAGGAACTGTTTAACTAAAATATCGTTTTAAATGTTTTAAAGATTTATTCTTCTAAATATTTCTCATTAATGTCCATGTTTTAAAAATGGTTGTAAGGATTTATTTATATGTACATGAATGTTTTTAAATTAAATTTTTTTCAAAAGCTTCAAAGTGGTATGGGACACATTAATTCAAAAATCACTTTAATAAATATTTTAGATGATTTTGAAAATGGTTTGATAAAGCATTGATTATGTCAATATCTTGAAATGATATATTGTGATTACAATGTGGAAATGTTATCTTTACTTTATTCTTGTTTTATGGGTTATGAATATGTTATGGTTCTTGGTAATTTTTTACGTATATGGGTGGTTTCTTGATAAACCTAGGGGGTGAGCCTGAGATAGCTCTCCAATGCATTGGGTAATGTGACGGAGGTAAATGTTAATGTTTCTCCTAAGAGATTTAGGGAATATACTATGATAGGTATTACAAATGTAACTCCCTAAGTTGTTATAAAAGATACAATGTATGTATGTTATTCATTCCATAAGTTACCTTTATGATTTATGATTTCAGTGTGTTATTCATAAATCTTATGGCTTCATAAGGTACTTTCTGATTGAAAAGTATGGTTTCATTGATTTGTATTTATTGATGGGATAATGTTTTTATTACTTATTTTATAACCATTACTGAGATTTTTATTCTCATCCCATGTTTGGAAATGTTTTTCACAGGACTGAAAGATGAATAGGGTAAAGGATGGGATTAAGAAAAAGTCATGAAGTCGAAGACTTGTAACTAGACATGTTTCCTTTTTTAAGAGTATTTATTTTTTGAAAAAAATGAAAACTGAGGGGAAGTTTATACTTTGTAATTTTTGAGATGTAATGTAATTTTTATGGAATATTTCTCTAAAGCTCTAAACCTGAAAAGATCCTCAATGTAAATTATTAACATAATTCAAGATTATGTAATGTTTAAGGATATGTCCTTATAATTAAACCGAAGACAGGTCCGAATTGAAACCTAAAACAATGAATATGAAATAATGAAAAACATATTATGTAACATACACCAATGATTAACACTAACACTATCTTATTTCAGGCGCTTGATGAAAATTTCCAAGAGGCATTCAATAGAATCCATCATCCATGGTGTATCCACAAGTTGGAAGAATCACATAATGCTTGGGTGGGTTCATCCTCATATCTATAATTTCCTAGTACCTCCCTAGGTAAAGGATAAAGAATGAAAGGATCTTGAAAGAGAATAAATATCCAAAAAAGGATTGGGTAGTCCTAAACACCCACCACATTGAAGGTAGTAGGATAATTAATTAATCCTTCGGGAAACTCATTGATGATCATGAATTTACTCATATGTTCATAATGTATGAGTAAATGGTATGTCAGTTATAACTTTTTATAAATTCTTAGTCATGGAATAATTTACATTCATTTCATCTTATAAAGCATAATGATGAAAAATTATGAGAGTTGGAAATACAAACATTAATGTTTAATATTACACAACCCTCTTTAATCTTCAAAATCTATTTTTTTTTGTATTTTCAAATGCTAATTTTAGGATGAGTGGTAATCTTACAAATATTCATAGATTTAAAAATTCAAAACATAATTCAAAACATGATCAATGTCAAATTCAAACTAAAAAAATATGATAAAAGATGCCGATATCGCCATCCCAATCAGTTCCATGTCCGGGTCATCCACTCCAAGCAACACCAATATCCCACCCAAAGAGAAAATTGTAAAAAATTCAATTTTAAAATCTACAAACTCATAAAAAAAACCATCATTAATGGCTTGGATGATGAGACGACTCATATAACGCACCTTGACCCACCCTGACCCACATTGTACCTCCATCAATAGCTACCCACTGGAATCCAACTTTGCCACTGAAGAATCTCCAAACAACACACTACTAACGCAATGAGAACAACTAGTTGACAAGTATCCTCAACCATAAAAAAGATAAAGCCCAACAGAACCCAAATATGGAAATGAGGCCACCATGAGAGACTCCACCATGAGATAATCCACCTAGATTCCAATGGCCATGTGAACTCACATCCCAAAACACCTTGAACACCACCACACTAATCCAACTGGGAGAAGAATGGTGGAATCCTAGAGTAGGAGAAGAGTATTGAGCGGGTCAAGGAATTGAAAGGGAGCTTGTTCCCATGGCTATCATCACAATCTAGTATTTATTAAGATGGAATATAAAGAGGCAACTTCTTCTTCAAGATAGAGAACCAAAAGGATCACCAAGACACCATCAACTAAGCATTAATACATCACAAAAAACAATATAAAACCAAATCCAGAAAAATACACCATGCCAATGGAGGAAAAGAATGAGACTACTGCCAGCCCTCACCCAACACCATCCCAGGATGAAACGAAACCCTCATCAAGACTGACTAGGATGGGGTCCAACACAATGGGTTGTCCAGAAATGGAATAGGATAAGAATGAAATCCATATTCCAGAACTGATTCTGAACCAAGCTGCCTGAAGCACTGACATCTGGACCCAACATAGAGGTCCGATGAGCTGGGTTAGACTCAAAGCGGGGTGGTGAGTTACATCCAAAATCCACACCAGCGAATAGTCAAGTCAAGAATGGGAAAGATAAAGATAAGTAGGGATGAGAAATTTAAGACCAACAGAGTAGTAGTTCCATCACACTAGATGGAACAACAAAAATTACCTAAGAGGAAGGGGAAGAAAATGGGAGATGTGAGATCCATGAACTTCGAGCAGATGCAGATCTATCCCCACAACCTATTTTAATCATATAATATAATTAAATAAAATCTTAAACCTTATTATATTGCTCTGTGATACACTATAACATAACTATAGGAAGTGACAAGATATGTTCATATCACACCATATATTATCCTTGACTAAGTAATATGATATTAGTTATTTTTCATGCATGTAATAATTTATGACTTGAATATATCATAAAATATGATATAGAAAAACTCATCATATGTGTTTAAGGATTCAGGGAATTTCTGTTTCAATCTCTCAATTTCACTAAATATTTATAGAATCAGTATCATTTTAATCTTATATTTTATCATATAAAATTACTTATGAAATCATATCCAACAATATATTTGGATATCTTGTAATTTTTTAAAATCTGTCATCAATTTACCCTATATCACATCATATGTAATTACTTATGATTATCCATTCAAAAACCTTTTGGATAAAATATTAAATACATTATGAGTAGATCTATTAGTTTTATAAACTCAATCCCCTTTCTTTCAACCACTAAGTGTGACCCCATCGGACTTTATAGCATGGAAAACAAATATAAATTTTCAAATACATAAATGTATGTAAATAGAATCCTATAGAGAAGAATTAGTTCTATTTGAGTTGCAAAGGGATCTAGCATGATCTCCATTAAACACACACATCTCTATATACGTGTTCAATAGCTACACCATAATCAAGAATGGGTTTTAATATGTTCCCTTTGTCCAATACCTAAAGTAACCATGGGAAAAAATGTATTTAAATCCCAGATAACCTTATAATACACTCTCGATTCTCCGATTATAGAATACTCAGCTCAATAAATACACTATATGTCATTTAGTTTAATGGATGATCACATCATATACCACTCACATGATTGAAAAGATAATAATATATCTTATCTAGGTAAGACCTTACTGTTCTACAATCTATCTTAATTGTGGGTCCAAATGTCATAATAATCATAAAAGAGGATAAATTCCATCTTGGTCAAGCTCCAATCGATGTCAGGATAAAAAATTTACCCAACCACCATATACTAGCTAAGCCACGAGGCTAGCATTAGAAATGTATAAAATTTTAAGGTTATAATATTATATATTAAATGAGATATTCCATAAATACATATTTATGTAAGATATATTTATGGTTTATATAAAATCTTGCATAAAAATTATGATTTTTATATGTTGGGTATATTATTTCACATGTTCTAGACACTCGTACCATTTTAAAAACATAATCTATCATTAAATGAAACTAATTAATATTTATATGAAACATATATGGAGTTAATGCATATGATTTATGAACTAGAAATGGAATTTATACTTGCATTTCAACACATGTGTTAATGCAGAAAAAACATTTAGAGAATCCTCATGTGTTATATAGATTATTTGCAAATGATGAAAGTGGGTTATGTGTGGCTATTCAACCACTAAATCCTAGGAACTCAAATATCTCTTTAATATTCATCCTTTTAACTAAGAGATGCTGGCTTGATGTAGAGGTTGGTAGATCCCACTCAAACATTGGATGATTCAGATCATCTCATGGATAACTAGTATAGTTGGATGCTTTTTTTAAACTATAGTGATCTCTCTAAAACCCATTTTGTGAATTTTAAACATTTTTTAAAAGGTTGGGGCCGATGCTTCATTTTATAATGTACACCTGTAAAATATTTCTCCATTTCAGTATTTTTTAGAGTTTCATATTATCTTTCAAGGAAATCCTCAAACAAGGGTTTTTAATCACTTTCACATGATCTAATAATTATTATTAGGCTGTAACAAAACGATTTTGTTGTATCAAATGGATCTATATTCGGTTTTATAAAATCATGTGTAGAAATGAAGAAGAAATAAAAAAATAGAGTAAAGTTTTCATATTATAAAAACTTGTTTTTTGGATTACACTTAATTAGATTGGCTATGTATAAGTAATCATGATGTTACAATTAAATAAATGGGTTGTGTAAAGGTAACCTAGTAATTACACTTACATAGATAAATTAAGTAAGGGTAACCAAGACAATACATATATTTGAGTGGTCACATAAAGGTAACCCATGAATTACCTTTACATGAAGGGGATCATGTAAGGGTCAACATGGATTACCATTACAAATAAGTGTTTTGTGTAAGGGTCATAAGGACTTAACCTAATGTAGAGTGGTCCTTATAAGTCTAAAACCTCCTCACATTAGGGTAATTGTTCTCTACATAAAGGTATCCTTGTTTATATCTTATCCATATAATCATCTACTTACCATTACACGAAACAGGGCTACATAAGGGTAAACTCTTTCTTACCTTTATAAAAATAGTTTTCATAATGGTAGTACCCTAATGTAGTGGTACCATGAGGCCATATAAAGGTAAATTAATACTTACCCTTACACAAATCATTCATGTTAACGTAATCTCTTCATTACCCTTACACAAAATGAGTAGTATAAAGGTAATGTTCATATTACCTTTATGCAACGTGTTATATTTATGTTATGTAAAGTTATTTAGTGAATTACCTTTACACAGGGGATTCCAAACAGTCTGCATAAGAGTATAAATCTTTACCATTATATAGGAATACCCCTATGTGTAAGGGTAATCAAAATTGTTTAAAAACTGTTAATAAATGTTTTTAACAGATAAATTTTTTTAATGGTTTGTAAAATGATTATAAATAATTATAAAATTATTTTTGGGATATTTTAATTTATAAATTTTTAATTAATTAATTAATTATTATTTTTTATAATAAATTAAATTCTTAAGAAACATTTTATTCCCAAATGTTAAATTTTAATATTTAAAATAAATTTTACAAAATTATTTGGCATACCATATGATCTATTAATAAAATTTGTTATTTATAAATCATAAGTGATAATTTATAAATAGTTATAAATTATTAAATAAGGCCAAAATATAAAATATTTATATTTAAATTATGAATTCCTCATAATTAATACTCTTGAATTATTCAAAATTAAAAGGGGAATTATTGGGATATTATTTAGGCCACATAATATTTTTTATGATTTATATGTCAATGTTTAAATAATAATTAATTATATTATATTTAGATTATTTAAAAAGTTTAAATATTATAAATTGGATTTTAAATTTTTTATAATTCATATAATATCATATATTTAAAATGGACATTCTATATATTGATAAATATGAAAGAGTTAATATTTTAATTAATATAAAATGTTTGTATTCATAATTATGAAATGTTTGTAATGGTAAATATAAAATTTTAAGGTTTTTATAATTAGATTTTACTTACGAATTATTTATTGATGTTTATCTCATATTTAGATATATGAATTTATAAATTATTTAAAATGGGTTTACCTATTTTATTTATAGTTATAAATTTTTTATCTAATGAATTGTGTATGATTTAGTTTATGATGCTAAACTTCTTCTAAGATAGAGTCTTTCATTATACAATATGAATGATAATGAATTTATTTTTTCATCTAACTTGAATTCAGTTTGTAATTGAAGTTATGGTCTTGAATTTAGTTTTAGAATAAAGTTTGTGTGTATTATGAGTTAGAGTTAAGATGAATTTTATTCTCTCTTGAGTAAAGTATCCCTGGGTAGAGGGACCTAGGGTCAGAATACATACCAATTTGGTGGCCCGTGACTTGTCTAAGTTGGTGAATGGGGTTGGTTATCTATCACTTCTAGCTTACTGATGTAGATATTGTCAATCTCAGAAAGCTTTGTCTTTATTTTAAGTGTTCATACAATTTATTCATATGATTCATCTAGATATTTATGAATATATTTGACTTCTATTTTTGGGTATATAACAGAAACTTGTGGTTCTTGTATAGAGTTACATATTAATATGGTTTGAACATATTGATTATGTGGATGGAATAAGATTCCATATGAAAACAACTATAAGCATACATATATAAAATTTAATAACATGAGATAATATGGTGATCTTAAAATACCCTTTAATCACTAAATGTTAGATTCCTTATAAAGTGGCACTTGTTAAGACCTCGATCATCCAACTAGGTAGTTTCACACTAAAGTTGGGTACCTCTAGGTTATCTTGTGCAAGGAAAGAAAGTAATGGGTGTCACTAGATCATACCTGGGTATTATCATACTAAATCATATTTCTCTTGGATTTCATTGTTGTTAGCTCATTTTTGACATTTTATTTAGGTTAAACTTGGTGGGAAATCCCAAGGGTTAGAATAATAGAGGAATAGAGTTGGTTTATCCATATGATTGTTTGGAAAAAAAAATCTGTTCAACTATCCAAGAGTCATATATGATATGAATGGGATGATTCCCTACCTAAATAACAAAGTAGTGAGTTTCACACCAAATATGGGTCATTTAATTATTGAAATGTGGATCTTGGACCACTAATGGATATGATAAATTTTAAAATGGGTTATCATTCTAGTGGGTGAACATTTAATAAAAGAACTTATTAAAGGGTTAATAATACATTATACTCATATGATAAGATATTTTATTATAGATAATGTCATCATCATCATCATCAAGAAAAACATTGTAATTATTCATTGATTATTAGAATCTTAATGTTAGTAGCTCTTAAGAATGGTAACTTAAGAAATCTTTCTAAGAAAGATTGGTGATCTAAGAAACATTATTAAAGAAATATATATATATCTGAATATTAATAATTAAATATTAATAGATTATCCAAGATATAACAAAAGGAGTATGTGAAACCCCATGGAATTTCAATGTGCAGTTTGGACGTTGTAGAAACTGATTCTTTAATTTTGAAAGATAATTGATTCTTGATGTAAATTTTACAAAGCACTATAAATATACAAGAGTTTAAAATCAAAGGAATAATTTATTGAGTTTGTAGTTTATATTCATGAGATGCATTAAATAGTTACTACAATAAAGATTTGAATGTAAAGTATTTTTTCAAGATCAAATGAATCAAAATAAAATATCTGTATCTTCATCTCATTTCCATTATGTGATAAGAGAGGTTGTTTGATTATAAATAGTTATTATGAACAAACATGATATGATTAATTATATACACAAGGTTTATGATTCATATATTTATGTAGTAGTTTTAGAGAAGATGATATGGATAAAAGAGTATTATCCAAGATAAAATTATTTATCTAAATATTTGTTAAAATATATGGGAATATGTTCCCACCACCCATTGGTTATATATTTTAATAAAAATTTATTTCCAAAAAGTAATGTTTCTAAAAATATATTTGATATGTAAATAATAGTTTATTTTTTTAATATTCCTACTGGTAAGAAATAATTGTTATTTGTTAACAAAAAATGGTTTATGTATCTTATAAATATGTACAAAAAATAATATAGTTCCTAAGAGGCCAGTGGGAGTATTTTTGGAATTAGAGAAGTTCAAAATTAACTGATATAGGATAAAAAATGTTAAGATAACATGTTTTTACTAAATATGTGAATTACACTTGCTATCCAAAAATAGATAAGGAGGACTAATAAACAATAATGTAAGTAAATAAATTATTTCAGGGAAATTTTTTGTTGGAATATGGTTCTAAAGTTGATAACGAGGAACTTATAAAGAGTTTTAATTAGACAACAAAATTTTACATCATAACATTTAATGTTGTGAAGTTAAGAAGTTTGAATATGATTAAAAAGTTGAACAATTATAAATATGATACCTAAATATCCCCCTTATTGAAACTATATTTCTTTATAAAATTTTCTCACTAAAGATTTAGGGGGATTTTTTTATAAGATGGTCACATAGAGATACAATGGTGATTACATATGTTGTCATGTGTTAACAAAATCTAAAAAGTTTAGCAAGTATAAGGATTTTATAGAATTTTATCATATATGATATATTAATCTAGTAATTATGCATAGTTCCTTAAATACTCTTTAAGAGTTTATGAATATTAAAATATATCATATTTAAGGTAACTTCTATTTTGTCATTTTCTCACATTGGCTATATAAATGTGTATATAGATATAGATTTCATGGAGTGCAATGATTTTTCACCTCTCAAAGTATGACTTTTGGTTTATTATTAATGTATGCTATTCATGGATTATTATAAGTTTTAAATAAATGTTATTTTTAGTGTGTGTGGGATTATTTTATAGAGATACAAAAATATTCTCATCACGCACAAAATGAAGAGAAAGATTCTTTCTGTTTTCCAGATTACCCACTAAGTATACCACATGGAGTATCATACAATTTTCTTTGGTATTATATAGGCACATGGACCTTATTTTATCCCCACTACCTAATTATGGTGAGATACCTAGAAATAGAACCTTCGTACTTTGATACCCTACTTACACAAGTCTACAAATTGACTTAGTTAATACGGGGGTGGTTGGGTGTATTATTTTTCATGTCGTTGGTTGGAGCTTAAGCAAGATGAAATGTTTCCTCTCATATGACAAGTACGACATCGCAGACCTCAATTGAGATAGATTGTGGGAGTGTGTAGACATATCTAGATATTTTATATCTATCTGGATAAGGGACATGTGATGTGCTTATCAATAATGATGAATCACATGTGATGTATTGATCAAAAAGATTAGTCTATACGTTATGAATCATGAAAAAAATGAGTTGGTTATATGGGTTTGGAATTCTATGTGTTCCTTAGTCACCTGATATCTTAGGAAAATGAAAAATAAAATAATAAAAAAAATTATATGATTAACACTAGTGGGAACAGGTATAGTGATATGTGTGTTTGATAGATATCGTACCGGATCCCGTTATACCTTGAGTAACATTGATTTTTTTGCTATAGGATTCTATTTTAATACATATATAGATCTAGATATTTGTATATATTTTTAATGCTATACAACCTTATGGGGTGACACTTTGTGGTTGATTAGTTGAAGATTGATTTTGAATCAAATAGCTACTCTAAAAGTGTTTTATAGTTAATTCAAAAGTGTAATGTATGGATGTTCCCAACATATTTCATATGATGTGATACAAGGTGAAGTTAATAACAGGTTTACAAAAGTGTTTTGTAAGATATAAAAAAGGATTTTTGGATATGATTTTATAAGTTCTTTTATATGATATAATATAAGGTGAAATGGAATAGAGTCTATTAGGATTTAGTGAAAGTGAGAGATTGAAGGATATACGCCCTAAATCCATATTTATATATAATATATCTATGGAGTGTATTTTTGATTTCATGGAAATTATGATTTTCAAGCATTGGGTATACTATTTCATGTATGTTAGACACTAAAACGATTTTAACCACATAAACTATCATTACATGAAATTGTTTCATATTTATATGAAACATACAAGAAGTAAATTCATATGATTCATTAACCTACCATGGAATTTGTATATGAGTTTTAACACATGAGATAACTTAAACACCACCATTGTATAATAGTAAAGTGTTATGTAAATCACTACAAAAATGATGATAATGGGTTATGTGTGGATACTTATCTGTTGTCTCCTAGGAACCCAAAGTTGTCCTTCGTCTTCCTCTATTTCACTGTGAGATACTAGAACATCATAGAAATTAGTGGATCCCACTCAAATATAGAGTGATTCATATTAGAAGTTAGATACATATGGGTTTGGGAGGCTTTTGTTATATAATTTGGAGATCTCTCTCAAACCCATGTGATAGAGTTTAAATATTATGTTGTGTCTTAGTTAGTGTAATGTACACTTGTAAATTATTTATTGATTTTAGTATTTTACACAGTTTCATATTATCTAGCATGGATATCCTTGGATAAGGGGTTTCAATCACTTCCAGTTGACCTTATAATTTTTATTGGTCTGTAAAAAAACCCTTCATGTGTCTTACAATCCTCAGTTATAAGGATTAAAACATGGTCCATGCACCCCTAGTATATCAAATACATTATGTACGACACTCCATGTGGTATACTTCTTGGGTCATCTATCAGAAAAACCATTTTTTACCTCATGAGTGTATTCTATATCTTGATAAAATAATCATACTGACGCTAACCATAATATTTCATCATAACATATAATACTTCATGTGAAATTCGATTAGGGATAACAAAAATACATACTTTGAGAGGTAAATTATCATTTCACTACATGAGTATATACTGTCAACATGAAATAATGATAAATTGGACATTTCATTTTGAATAACATGATAGATTTTATATTTAGAAAGTATTAAATTATTTTAACAACACCATACATAATAATCAATTTTATCATGTCACATATGATAGAATTATAGACTAGCCTTATGTTTGCTATAATTTTAGGGTTTTGCTACTCATTACATCGATATAAAATTCCTATTATACCTCTATATTACCATTTGATAAAACCCTCCTACTATACACTTTAGTGAGTAACATATCTAATGAAATAACATCTGTATAATGGTGAGACTAAGGAATCATATTCCAAAACTTCAACTCCTTAAACAATGTATTCAAATTACTTTACTACATAACATAAAAATTTAGGATGTTAATAACTTCTATTATCTACTTAGAACTCCTTATAAGTTCACCATCTTCATTATCCATGGAACCATATTGATAAAAATATTACTTGAAATATTTTTGTAAATAATGTTTCTTTATATTCATATTTTTTTCAATATACCCTAAAATGTTTAGTATATTAAGTTACATTAACATTGTAATTAAACTACTATAATAATTTATTTTTTATATTTTAACTTCTCAAATCCCAAACAATCTCCCAATAGTATCTTAGACTCTATATTATTTTCATGATATCATGCTTGGATAACAAAATGATTTTTCCTAAGAAATAAATATTATTTAATTTTATATGGAATATTAAAAAAATGATATTAGAGTACATATTATATGGAGATCTATGTGTTTAGATAATTATTCTAAACATAATATTTTATTCTTTAAATTATTCCCCTGATGGGTGGTGGGATCATATCCCTCACATTTTACAAAATTTTGGAAAAACTCTTTAATCCATAATAAAAATCATTTTATTCTTATCCTATTTCTAAACATGTTATAAAATTATATGATTCATAAACCATGTGTATTAAAACTTTTATCTCATATTATTCATAAAAAATCATTATTAATATTAAACTTATCTTATCATATAAATAAAATAAGAAGAGTATACACTTCAATTTCAAATTCACCCATGCATGATATATTTTTTTAAATTAAAATATGTTATTAAACAAACCCATTGTTTCATCATTTAATTTAAAACCACAATATTCATCATAAATTTTCTTGATTTTGGACTTCTTTATATTTAATTATTTTTAATGTATACATTTGGTATCATATACCCATCAAAATCAAAAAAAATGTTATTATAACACTAATACAAGTCATGAACATTCCATAGTGTTTTGATACCCCTTTAGGTTTAATGGACTATTACATCAAAAGGAAACATTGTAATCTTTTCAAAATTTCCCTTTAGGTTTCAATGAAATTATTAAGCTACTCCAAGAAACATTATTGTACTTTCCAAAAAACATTTTCTTCTTTTATTTGGAACTTTTTGACACTTTTTCTATTAATACGGTACCAAAACTGAGACATCTCATTCCAAGTTCATCCATCATAAACACTTTGAGAATATTAGGTAAAACTTTATTAATAGTCATTCATATTTTCATAATATTTATAAGGTTGAAAAAAAAATGAATTCCTGAGAAAGAAAATTCCTTATAAGAAACATCTAGTATTTACTAGTCTTAAACATAATCAATCATATTGAATATATGATCAGTGACTAAATTTACTTTGGTCATTTTTATTTAATTATTTTGAAAACATGAGTGATCCATTTTGTGATTCTTAGAATACTCTATATTCACTCATTGAATATATTCAAATTTAGGTTACATGGGAAGGTATTTCTCTAAATAATTTAAGTTACTTATTTAAGAATAATTCTTAAGAATTTATACAAATCTATGAAGATTATTACATTAATATTATTATTTTCCTAATATTTATCTCAAAATTAATTCATATGACGAGGATGTTATTTATCCGTAATAGAATAATTTACTAGATGTGTATGGTGTGTTACTTATATATAATAAGGACTTTCATTAAATATTCTCCAATGAAAATGATGTCCAACTTTAAATTCCTAATATCCATTAGTGGGAAACGACTCATATTTAACATAACAATGAGTCATATTTTCCATTACCATCACCACATTGATATTTAGGTAAGATATCATGGTAATCATATCATAGGTGACTCTTGGAGAATTGAAAAAAACTATTTTTCCAGTCCATCATATGTATAAAATGAAGAAAAATACTCTAGTATTATTCATAATGGTTTCCTGGATAAGTGTAACCCAAATAAAACACAAAAAAACATGGAAACAAACTCTTAGGGTCACTGCGTTACTTTATTTCCTTAGAGAAGACAATTTATGGCCACCTAACTTTGGAAAGGAACTACTATGTTGGATGATCGAGGTCTTGACAAGTGTCCATTTTTGATGGAATCTAACACTTAATACTATTATGGGGATTTAATATCCCCACCTTATCTCTTATATTCTCTTTACACGTATGAAATATTATAATGATTTAGTTTGGAATCTTATTCTTTCTACTAAATTAATATTCTCAAACTATATTATTGTGTAACTCTTTACAAAACTCATAACATATGTTACATAGCCAAATTAAAACTGAGTTATATTTATACATTTGCAAGTATATCTCAGGTATAAGGCATATGAATGATTTTCATGTAATAGATTAAAACCATATGAAACTAGTAATCTTCACAAGAGTATTCTTGGAGATACCAATAGCTAACCCGCACGTTTCTAAATAAGGCATAAGCTTTCAATCCATTGAGTTGTCAGACCCAAAGTCCATCTACATAAAGACACTTTACCAAGAGGGAACTCAATTCCATCCTAAATCTAACACTTTATATGTATAAACTATATTTCACTTCTAAATTTAATCTTACAACCATGTATAATTTGGAGTCAATGTACAAGAAAACTAAATAAATTATCATACCTAGCACGTAACTCCTTATATGCATGTATGCCAATTTTTAAGAATCTTTTTTACTCTTTAAACTAATGCATGCCCATATTCATAATATAATAATTATATTCATGAATAAAATAGGGAGTAAAATAAACAAATAAACCATTCATATATTTAAACATGATACAAACAATTTATGAACAATTAATAAACAATGTAATTACAAACACTATATATATAAGTTATTCATAATGAAAATTCCATAAAAAAATCAATATAAACACTTTATATTTCCATGTATACGATATTTTACTTAAATACATGATAATTTAAATATAAAAATTCTATATATAACCTATTAATATATTATGTAAATATTTAGAATATCATATATATAATATTATTTAAACCTTGATCATATAAACTATCAAAAATACCATTGAAATGGTTTAAATAATTTCCACAAATATGAAATTTTAATATAGAACAACACATATTAAATAATTATGAAAAATCCATAATTATAGATATAGACACCTTTATATTATTCCTTGTTTTGTAATTTGAGAAAAATTTATAAATTATACTTATAATTTCTATATAAACATTATATATATAAATTATATGTCATTCCATATAATTTGAGAAAGGTATTTTAATATTAAAAAATAATATTATGGAATTTTCATTTAATAAAATATTTATAAACACATAATTTATTATATATAAATAATTTTTAATAAATTAATTTATAAGCATTTTATAAATTTAATAATTACTTTAAAATACCCTTTTCTATGATTTATAAACATTTTATAAACAATTTATTTGAATTTTAAATTGAAATTTAAGAAAATTAAAATTTTCATTCATATTGTATTCTGTGATATATATATATTATAATCTACATCATTTAACATTATCAATCATATTTTCCGATTGATAATGTGTGGTTGTGAGATCTTCCTTGAAGCTTATTCTGTTGTATCTTATGATATATGTTATATCATAAGGAAGATACGATGTGTAAGGACCTGAATTTTAAATGAGGTAGTGAAATTTTTTTATTTCCATTAATATCACTAAATTCATCATTATGTGAATGTCTAGTAAGGATATTAAAGAAAGTATGGTGTACATGGCTTGTTTGGAGTTAAAATCCCTATGTTGTGGAGAATACAACTAGGCTGCAGGGTTAGTAGAAACTGTGCCACCCTATCTACATGGTATGAGTAAACAGTTTAAAGAATATCAGTGCATAGTAGAGGGGACATGATTTTCCCTAATAGGGAGACCCATAACGCTTTCCCATACATGTGTTGTAGGTTTTATAATGAAGGGAAACCACATGGTTAGTGTACGATTTGTCTAATCACTATCCATTACCGTGCGGGGGGGGGGGGGGTCTTGAGGTGGAGCTAGGCACACATTGGTGCATGGTTTGACCAAATAATGCAACATAGTTTTTAAATCGGAAATGACCATTTTTACCCTAATTATTTTATGAGTGAAACCACATCCTTTATTTCTTATTTCCTCTAGTGTCCAGCCCCTCTCCCTCTCATTAAAGATACCATTCATGAATAACTTTGGATCTATGATAATTCATCCATCTAAAATCCTATTCGAGTGATGACATCTCATTGTATAGCTACATGTGATTTCATCATTCCTTAGGATCTTTTAGTTTTCATTTTTCTGGCAACACTATTTTGGTGTAAGCTAAAATGAACTATTTATACGGTTTTCACCACTTATTACATTTTCCTTTGATCTAGGATGAATCAGAGGCCAAGATTAGATAAGTGTTATTCTATGGGAATATTATAGGTACTCTATACCTTTTACCTCATGTATGGTTGTTTTATACCATATTGACACTGTTACGCATGCCATAATTTCCATAATATTATTCTTAAATTACTTAAATCTTTGTTTAAATGTTAAATTCACGTTTAAGACATGTTTTGACACCATTTTATAAGGTTGGTGGTAGTTGAAATCAACCTGAACTACCCATGGGTTGGTTTATTCTTTTTGACCATGATTATTCCACCCTTGGGGTGTGTTGAGTTAGATTTGAATTTTTTAAGTGAATATCATAATTAAGAGAATTGTTAAAGGTTAAAAGCACCATATAGAACCTTTTAAAATATATATGAATGGTATAGAATGGATAATACCTTGTCTTGTAAATTATTATGAAGGGATTAGTGAAATTATTAATTTAATGATTAATGAAACAGTTATGATGTTAATGGAGGGTTCACAATGTAGAATCAATGAAGCATTTAGATGCCATGGACATTTCTACTCCATTGATCTGGCTTATTTAGATTCCATAGAAACTTCCACTCTATGGATATAATCTACATGGATGCCTTGGATATTTTTACTCCTTGGATCAAGTTATTTTTTTAACTGTCTTATCTTGATGCGATGTTCATTTATACTCCATGGATCCTATTTAATTTCCTATCTTGGATTACTTGGACATTTCAACTCCTTGGATTTGATTACTCGACCTATTAGGAAGCCTTGAAAATTTTTCTCATTGAATCTGATGATTCATTAAGATACCTTGGACATGTATACTCTTTATATTCAGTGTGCATAACCTGATAGGATGCCGTGGACATTTAAATTCCTTAGATCCGACCCAATAGGATTCCTTGGAATTTTTTAATACTTGGATACAGTTTATTATTTTACTTATATTACATAAATTCTTTGGAAATTTATACTCCATGGACTTGACTTACTTGGATATGTTGGACTGAAACTTGTTTACATGACGTAGGCTATTGTAGATGCTTTCCATGCTTTATAGTTGGACATTATGACATAGTTTCTTGATCACAATGAGACTTAAAAAACTGGATAATATCACTTTTATTATTATTACTTCTACCCCTATTATACTTGCACATTTTTTCAGATTATATACACAGAGTAGAATTGTTATAGACCCCATTAGGGGTTACCTTTGTGTGTTATCTCACAGCCTATTCAGACTACCATTGGGTACTCTGATTCACTTTTTAGATGCAGGTAGAGACAATGAAAAACAACTGATTTGTGATTCTTGATTGCTTGTTACATAGGAATAGGGGAGTGAAATATTGGGCTATGTCTTGTGATTCTATCTAGGGATAATTTCCTTTTAGTCTTTTGTACCTTGATATATGTATTGTACTGGATGCATGTTTCCCTATATTTCCTATATTTTTCCTGGAATGACATGATTATCATTTGTATATGACATTGTGGGAAAAGATTACTTGGTTATTTATTTGATGGGTGTTTATTCCTCAGCTGTTTAGTTATTTGATACACCTATGATATTGATTGATATGATTATACTATTATACTACACTCTAATCATGATGGGTATAGTTTCCCCCTATTTCACTATAGGCCATCACTACTAGTTATAAATCTCTAGCATATCGGGAGGTGCACTTGAGGACATTTGATCAACCAATTAAGGGATGTTTTTATTGGATTCTAGGATGGGACATCATAAAGTGGTATGATAGGGGTTTCTTTTCTTTTTATTATTATTTTAGAATATTATAATGATGATTAAGAATTTTTCAGAGTTTGGTAATGGTATATTCATCAGAGTAGCTATCCCACATATAGAAAAAAAATCCAATTTTCTTGGAATGGGATATGATGTTATGATTTATGCATGTTACAGTTGATTTCACTTCACTATTTGGTGGAACACATGATGTTTGATTTTCCTTATGACTATGTATTTTTACCGTCGGCCTGGTATGGAATGAAAATATTGTATCATGCATCATCATAGGAACTTCCATATTTTTATGTTATGAATTATTCCATTCCATGTTTACTTACTATGTGCACTTCTTATATCATGTTTTGTTTCATTATTTATATATCCATGATTTTTTTCTAACATTTCATGTAGCCACTTAATAAATAATAGTTTGGAATTAGAATAGAACCACACTTCAATTTGTAACCTGTATAATGCCTTATAAATTATAAGTGGTGATCCTTATAGTTCAACCTTATTAAAAAAATTTATAAATAAATGATAATGAATTTAAATCTAATTTAATTCTAAAATTAATTATCTACCATTAAATAGGGATTCAAATTAAAAATTAAAGGGTGTTTCACTTTATAAATTATAATTTACATTATGTATAATGGGACCTTGGACTTCTAGTAGAGAACTGAACCCAGATCTGACCTTATTAGTGGTAACTAGTCAATATATATTATGTTTTTATGATCTATATGTCACACAGATCTTGATTCAGGAGTAGGTAGAGGGTTGTGACATGTGTTTTGGAAGGATTGTACCTTTCCTTTCATGTATCTATGATCTTATGATTTCTAAATATTTTCTAAGGTATATGATGTGAATTTTTAATGATATTCCACCATGCTAACCTCAATTCATGCACCATGAGGGTGGTGAAAACCATCCTCTAGAGTGGTTGTCTTTGGGCCAAAAGTAGTACCTCTAGTAGTTCCACTTGCGACACCACCTATTATACCGCATATGGGTGTTGATTCTATTTTATGAGGGGATTTCCTATACTGTATATAGACTATTTAAGGAGACCTATGACTTACCCAAACTATGGAAGAGTTGACATGCGAGTTTCAATAGTAGAATCTACCTACATTTTTAAAGGATGGTGGAACAAAAGCTGTCGAATCATGGATAGAGGCTAAGCTATCAATTTTTTAGCATCTCAAGACACCTTCCAAGAGGAGAGTTAATATCACTATGTATATTCTTCTATATTCCACCAAGAGATGGTGGGGAATGATTAATCAGATAGATTAACATCAATATATGACTTGGAGGAGTTTTCAGATATCATTTTATGATTTTTTATCCAGAGATGTTGAGATTCGACAGATCCAGTGAGCTTATGCATATGGTGTGGGGAGTCTTGTTAGTCATGGATTATTTTGCATGTTTTATAGAGATCTAACATTTCACACATATTCTGTATGGTAATGAGTTATTGAAATCCAGGAAATTTAAGTATGATATCTGGTATGAAATACAATCATAGTTTTATGTCTTTTGTCTTACTACCATATCATTAAGAGTATATAAATTACTTATTACTAAATGTAACTTGATGGAATTTTGGGGGGGGGGGGTAGAGTAGGGTATATCAGATTATAGACCTAATGGATTAATGTTAGGAGGAAAGAAGAGATGCATTGAGGTCTCTCATGGGGGGAATACTATCTAGATAATGAGTAATAGTAGTTATGTTCTCTATCATAAATGTGGGAGGCAACAACACATGAGGATCCATTATGATAGAGACCCTATCGAGTGCTGAGCCTATGGTAGTATGGTCTATCTAAAGTGGATTTTAAGACCTTTCATATAACATCCAGTGAGAAAGGGTTTTCATAGACTCCACATTAAGAAGTGGGTTTAGTATATTATTGTTAGGAAGGGAGGAGAAGTGTGACCAAACAATCAGGCTGAGGTGATGGTCATGGATGAGGTAGCCAGACCCCAAACATAGAAAACCATCCAAGTAAACATGTTCAAGGAAGTAGGGCTGTATCTTAGGGATACAGTTCATCCCATATGTGTACACTACAACCAATACCAAAAGTGCAGAGTTCTAGATGTTCTATAGGGATATTTAATATTCTAGTAGACTCTATGTTAGTATTTTGTATTTTTGATAGAGGTGCTTCTCATTCTTTCATATCTGTGCCTATTGTGGAGACCCACAAGCTCAATTTTCTATTTTACTGTAGTGTGGGGACACTTTATACTTCTTTAAGGATTTGATCAAAGAGTGTATGCCAATTTAGGGAGTTCCCATTAAAATAGCTAGGTGTCTCTTTTTATGAGACCTATTTTTTTTATCAAGATTATAGGTTTTGTCATCATTCTTGGGATGAACTGGTTGGTTTCCTACCATGGTTACATTGATTTTATCATTAAAGGGTGACCTTCATATAATTGGAGGGTGGGGTTTTTATTAGCAAGGGTGAATTGGATGTCCCAGAGAGTTGATCTGGACCCGAGCATCATGGGATGTGTGGGATGATAGACTAAATTTCTAGCTTATATCTAGATGAAAATGGACCATGTCAGGTATATCCCCCTCTAGTGATTGAATATTTCTGGGTTGTTTTCCCATACAAAATCCTTGGAATACTACATGAGAGAGAGGAAGCTTTTGGTGAGTTACAAGAGCTCAATAGGAATCTAGAGGACTTAGAGTAAAAGGGGTTGACATGACCCAATACTTATTCATGGTGTTCACTAGTCCTTTTAACCTAGAACATAGATGGAACCCTTCATTTATATGTGGATTATAGAAAATTGAACCACTTGATGGTTAAAAACTAGTATCCTTTTCCTTATATAGATAATCTATTTTACTAGCTCAGGGAATCTAGAGTGTTCTTAATGATTGTTATGAGATTTGGTTATCATCAAACGAATGTTATACCATCAGATATTCCGTGTACTACATTCCATATTAGTTATTACTTATAAGAGTTTTTTTCATGTCGTTCAGTATCATGAATGTGTCAGTAGTTTTCATGGAACAAATGAATTGGGGTTTCCATTCATTTTTAGTTGTATTCATGGATGATATCTTGGTGTATTCTCACACATGACATGACCATGCCAGTCATCTCAAGATTTTATTAGATACAATGAAAGAGGATTGGTTATATTCTTAGATCACAAAGTGACAATTTTAGATAGATAATGTTTACTTCATGGGTCATATTATCATAGAGACAAGATTATTAGTTGACCTAGAGAAGGTGAGAGATCTAGTTTCATGGGATCATCCCAAGAAATTCTTTGATATATAGAGTTTCATGGGGATAGATAGTTATTTTAGGCGCTTCATACAAGACCTATCACACAGAAAATAACCTCTTATGAGCTTGAATAAGGATGGTGTGATTTATATATGGACATAAACCTCAGATAAAAAGTTTTAGGAACAGAAATTAAGACTAAATTTAGAGCCAATACTGATTATTTTGGAGCTCGGTAGGAGCTATACAATATATTGTTATGCATCAAGTATTGGGTTGTGAGTAGTTATGATATAGGAGGATCGAGTTATGGTGTATGGGTATCATCAGTTGAGGATAGAAAAGAGGAACTACAAGATGAAAGATCTCAATTTAGCCAGTTTTGTTCACGACTTTCATTGTTGGAGACATTATTTACTGGGAAATCATTTTTGGTGAACACAGACCACAAATCCTCAAGTAAATATTTACATCATATGACTTGAATATTAGGTAATTAATGTGGGTTTAATACATATAGTATTATGATTTCTATATTTGTTATATGATTGGGAAGGGTAATGTTTTTGCTGATGCTCTGAGTAGGACACAAACACAAGAAATTAATGAGGCTAGTAGTGAGTGAAAACTTATAGACTGGTTTTCTGAGATGCACCTGGAGGTGAAGGATAGTCACATGAAAACCTTTCTCTCATACTTGGAAGTGACTTATACTCTTTTGTATAGTGTTAGGATGATACAACTATCAGATTATGAGGGCTTAGTCCCATGGTAGAGCATGGAAGGTGAGGACCTTCCCCATGGTTAGACCATGGTGAGGATTAACTTCTATGTGTACAAGGTAATGTTTGGGTTCCAACAGACATATGAGAGGTGTTAATATGGGAATTTCATACATCATCATGGTAAGTAAATCCCAACATCACCAATATGTATCGAGACTTACATAGCCAGTATTGGTGGCCTGGTATAAAATGAGAGATAACTGGCTTTATTACACGGTGTTCCACCTATATACAGGTGAATGAGGAACATCAACAACCAACATGAAATTTATTGCCTCTACCTATTCCTGAGTATAAATGGTATGAAATGGCCATGGATTTCATGATGGGAATTCATAGATCACCTTAGGGGAGTGACACCATATAGATGATTATAGACATATTGAAAATGACCACCCATTTTTATTGACTCTGAAGAAAGTTTTAGTGGGTGTGCTTAAGAGGTACTATATTTGTGAGATAAAATGCCTTCATGGGGATCCACATTCTATCATGTCAGATAGATATGATTATTTCATGTCATGGTTCTTGTAGGTGTTTTAGAGGGAACTGGGTTCATAGGTACAACTGAGTACAACTTATCACCCATAGACCGATGATTAATTGAAGTGAATGATACTGGGTTTGAAGGATATGATTTTAGCATGAATCCTTGATTTTTAAGGTTATTGGGAGAAACAATTACCTATTTAGAATATCTCTTATAGTATCATCTTCTAGGAAACAACATAGACGGATCTTTATGAGTCCCTATATGATAGGCCATGCCGTTCACCCATATTCTGGTTAGAGGTTGGAGAGGATACACTAGTGGTTCGTCATCCTATTTAGGATACCTCGGATAAGGTTCTACTTATTAGGAAGTAGGTGTTTATAGATCATTCTTGGTATAAGTCATAAAAAATTATCGCCATCGAGAAAAACTATCCCTCCTAAGTACACCTTTCTCATCTGGAGAATATGTAACCATGTAATCCCTTCGGATGTGGCTATCAAGGGCAAGGGTTTCTAGTTAGCCTCTAGGTGTAGCTGCTATATTTCCCCTAAGGAGGATTCCTCAATCCATCTGTTCTTTCAATGTGAGTGGGAATAAGCCTTATCAAGTGAGCTGGGGGAGTTCAGGGGTAGTGCAAGTGGATGGACCTCTGTTGATGAGTTCCTTGTGCAATGGTTTTCTGGTGTGGGTAACAGGTGTGAGGAAGAGGCTTGAATGCCCCATCTTACATTTGGTTATTAGACCCTATGGCTGGCGCACAATTAGGCTAGGCACTCTAGCCCCCATCCTTTGAAGCAGGTTTTTACCATTCGGGCCAAATGCCTTGTTGTGGTCCTCGTCGGGCTTCTGAATCACCTGGAGGATGCCCCCTCTCTCAAGCGGTCTGGCCACAACATGCTTCCCCTCTCCCCTCCTAGTTCCCACTCGATGGGATGCTGGGTGTGATATTCCCCTCCTCCATAAGGCCCTAATCTCAATACTGACGAGGCCTACCATCAGGAGAGTATGCGCTGGGGTAGACTGGTTCGTGACCCATCTGGTTCAGTAAGCCTCACATTTTGTACTTCTTATGGTGCTGGAGACTCTTTAATAGTGGAGGAAATAGCCATCCTCACTGGTCTCAAGCTCTATAGCTCCATGAATATTAGCCTTTCCTATGTGTAAACTAACTCCGAAATTTTAGGGAGTTCCCTCATCAGAACACTGCCCCCACTATGGACCATCATGTACCTGATCCGTAAATACAAGGCTTTCCAATCCAGCAATACTGAGATCCTGCATACATGGAATGAAGGTAACCGTGCAGTTGAAATCTTGGCCTCTAAGGCTACCCAATAATCCCCTCTTTCAATTCTCTGTACTGTCGGATCCCTCCCCCCGGGTGGAGTGTATGTTGTTATCAGGGATTCCCTTGGTCTCCGCTTCTACAGACCCTCATGATGTGTATCTGCTTATTTTTATTTGAAATAAAAAAGTAGTAATTTAGTAGTAGGGCATAGATTTATTTAGAAATAAGGGATTTTATCACCTCATTACATTAGGCACTTTGATATTCTGGAGAGAGTTGGGGTGGTATCCTATCAGTTGCAGCTACCTTAGAGTTACCAAACCATGCATGAAATCTCCTACATATCTCAGTTTCACTGATACCATTCAAATACATTGAATATTCTTCAAGCTGAGGATGTTGATTTATATATTGATGCATCCTTTGAGGATCATCCTATCTATATTGTTGATCGTATCATGATGGTTTTCTGAGGTCATTCATTTCCTCTCATATGGGTGCTATACAAGAACGAATGAGTATAGGATGATACATTGTATTGGGAGGCCGACATACATGCCCAATGGTCGTATTTATTCTCAGATTATGTTTTACCACCATTGGAAGGGGAATACAGGGCCTAATTGGTTTTTTGGGGGAAGATTATAAGGACTCGACTTTTCAATGAGGCACTAAACCTTTGTTATTTCTATTAATTTTCTTAAATTCATACTTATGTGAACATTAAGAAATGATATGGAAGTAACAAGACCCACAACCGGGCCACCCCTCAGCCGGGCCGCCACAGCCAGGGCGCCACGGGCCGGGCTGCCCCTCGGCCGGGGCGCCACGGGCCGGGCCGCCCTCAGGCCAGGCCGCGCCTTCGAGCCAGGCCGCTCCATCTTCGTTCACTACGGCCCGCATGGCCATGGCCCCCTTCCTCCGGCGTGGTGCGATGGCGCCGCGCATCTTCCGTCCATCGTGGCCCTTCTGGCCGCGGTTCATCTCCGGCGCGGTGCGTCGGCACCGCGCCCTTCCGGATCCGCCTCCATCGTCAACCAATCAAGAACCAATCAAAGGGATGTTGGGCCGTGTTTGTTCGGGCCGCGCCCTCTGCATTAGGTGATAAAAAGTGGCCATCATCGAACCAAAATAAACGACGAGGAACGAGGGTAAAATTAATACATTAAAATAATCAAATCCCCCTACCTAGTAATCGGTGTTCTCTTGATTCTCGGGAAGGCGACGTCATTCCGCTAACATCGGGAGGAGATGACGTCATCGTTGGTGACATTCTTCTCTGGCGGCATCTTCCCTTTCTTTCCCTGGTTGGAAAGGGAGAAGATGACGTCATCGTTCCTCGGTGGAGACGAGCGTTCTTCCTTGAGAGGATATCATTCTTCGTTGGAGAGCACATCGTTATTCGTTGGAGAGGATGATCTCTCTATTTCTCCAAGGCTCCACCAAATATTATGTGCCAACCAAAAATAATAGTGGAGGAGTCTATTATTTTTTGGCACAACAACACACAAGAATTGTGTTTAATTAAATTAAACAACTCATTAAATTAAATGGGGGAAATGAAGAGTTCATCCTCCTTAATTTGGGGTTCAAGGGGAGTTATAGAGGTCGGGTGGGACCCACCTAATAATACTCCAAGGGAGGTTATGTGGGGGTGGGACCCACCACCATAACCTATCATGGGAGGTTATGGTGTGGTGGCTTCCACCTCCAATCACCACTTGGTGGTTTTAACAACCACTAATAAAATAAAGTGAATAATTTATTGTATTCAATTTAATTAAAAACATCCAAAAAATATTTTCCACTCACGATAAAACGCAAATGCGATGAAAGTATCACTAAGAAATCACAAAAGTTGCGAGTTCAACGGTGCCCTCGGATTTCAGTTCTGAGCACCGGTTCAAAAGATATAGAACGCTGCTCGTGCGTTTACTGAACGTACCCGAAAAAAGTTTGGAAAACTATTATCAATCACCCTTGACCCATGCCAGTTGAGGTTAGGCTCTGCCTATGTGAAATACACCCTAAAAAACCCAATGGTACTCTCAGATATTTAATTCGAGTTACCATTTAGAAGTTATGAATTTTACAATAAAATAATTGTCACTTAATTATTTTATTTGCGGCCAAAAACTAACTTTTTCTGGTGACCCACGCCATCCAATGTTAGTATCTTTTTAAATAAAGCATTCCCTCATGAGGTCAACAGTGGACTCAGATTTTTAATCCGAGCTACCATTTGTGAGTTATAATCATATTAAAAATAAAATAACTTTATTTAATTATTTTATTTACGGTTATGCCATTTTCGGGTTTTCTCATAGGAGGCCCGCGCTGACTAAACATAAGTCACACCTAGGTTAAACCCACTATACTGAGCATAACGGTGGCCTCAGATTTCTGATCCAAGTAACCGTTTAATATTTATTCCACTTTTTCAAAAAAACTGCATATGCACGTTAATTTAAGCTTAACAAAACTTCGACAGATCATTCCAGGCACTCCGGGCCTCGGAATCACGCACCGTCAAACACTGCGGGCCTGTAAAATTCCCAAGTATTTAAGAAAAAATTTCCACGGAAATTCTGGGTCTTTACATTCTCCCCACCTCAGGGCTTTACGTCCCCGTAAGATACAACTCGAACTAAGGGAACAAATGGGGGTACTGAGCACGCATCTGAGCTTCCCGCACCCATGTGCTCTCTTGGAGGTTCCTGTGCTGCCAGAAAACACGCACCAGAGGTATCTATTGTCCATGCATGACCCTCTTATATCGATCCTCAATCTCCACTAGAACCTCTGTGAATGTCGCCCCACCATCGATGTCCAGCTCCTCGCGGTCGATGATGTGGGATGGGTCATGAACATATCTCATCAGTTTGGATACGTGGAAGACGTCATGCATCCTGTGCAACTGAGTTAGAAGTGCTAAGCAGTAATCCACCTCGTCAAATCTGCTGAGGACCTGGAAAGGTCTAATGAACCTCAAAGATAACTTTCCGCCTCGACCAAAACTCCGTAGACCTCATCGAGGTGAGACCCATAGAAATATGTGGTCGCCATCCTCGAAATCCAAAGGTCTCCGTCTCTTGGATGTACGTCTAAGACCCAACACGAAGTCCATGGATATCCAATACTACATCTACTCTGGGACCTCGAAAGGTAGAACTAAGCTTGCTGGTACCTGTTGTTCCGCCTTCACTTGCTGACAAGTGAGGCATCATGAGAGAAACTCTGCCACTGCTTTTTTGATTCTTGGCCACCAGTTTTGTCGTCGGAGGTCCCGGTACATCTTTTCCACTCCTGAATGTACCATTGGAGGAGATGTGTGGAACTCCTTCAACACTTCCTCATGAAATGCAATTGGTACCATGGTACATGCTCTGAAGAGAATGATGTGCTCCCCACCTTCAAAAAACCCACCAGGTGCCTACCATGTGGATATCTGATCACGTCACGTCTCACAGTCAACGTCCCCACACTGCGACTCCCTGAATCTCTGGAGAAGTGGAGGAGTGACTGTGAGAGACTATAGAAAGGCTGCTCCATCTCTATCCACAAAGGATATCTGCAACATGGCCAGCTGCTCTGTCGCCTATCGTAGCAGCTGAATGTCTGATCTCCTACTGAAAGCATCTGCTACAATGTTTCTCTTCCCAGAAGTATAAAATATCTCGAAGTCATAGTCTTGGAGGAACTCAATCCATCGCCACTGTTTCAGGTTTAGGTCCTTCTGTGAGAAGATATAACTGAGACTCTGGTGGTCATTGTAGACTGTAAAGCATTCACCCATAAGATAGTATCTCCACATCTTCAAGGCGAATACCACTTCTGCTAAATCTAGGTCATGGGTAGCGTAGTTCTACTCATGCTGTCTAAACTTCCTAGAACAATACACGATCTCTGCTCACTCCTAGATCAGGACACACCTGAGTCCAGTCCTAGATGCGTTGCAGTAAACTACATACCCAACTCCCTCCTCTGGTAGCCTCAAGATGGGCACACTAGTTAACCTCTTCCTCATCTTTTTAAAGCTCTGCGGGCATCTCTATGACCACATTAAGGGTTTCCCCTTCTTCATCAATGCTAAAAGAAGTGCTGAAACTCTAGAGAAATCTGGCACAAATCTCCGATAGTACCCATCCAGTGACATAAAACTCCATACCTCTGTCACTCTCCTGGGTGGATCCCAAGCAAGTACTATCTCAATCATTGCTGGATCCACTGCAACTCCTACCTCTGAGATGATGTGTCCAAAGAAGTGAATCTCTCGAATCCAAAACTGGAACTTCGAGAGCTTACCATAAAGATAGTGCTCTCAGAGTGTGTCCAGTACTACCCGAAAATGGTAGGCATGCTCCTCCTCAGTAGTCAAGTAAATCAGTATGTCGTCGATGAAAACTAAGACAAAACAATTGAGGTAAGGCTGGAAGATCTTGTTCATGAGACTGATGAACACTGCTAGAGCGTTGGTTATGCCGAAGGGAATAACCAATAACTCATAGTGGCCATACCGACACCTGAAGGCCGCCTTCTTCACATGCTCATCCCGTACTCTGAGGTGGTGATATCCTGACCTAAGGTCTATCTTTGAGAACCATCATGCTCCCTTCAGCTTATCAAAGAGGTCATAAATCCTTGGGAGTGGGTACTTGTTCTTCACGGTCACCTGGTTTAGGCGATGGTAGTCAACACACAGTCGCAAGCTCCCATCCACCTTCTTGGCGAACAAAATCAGATATCCCCAGGGTGAAACACTGGGTCGGATAAATCCCTTCCACTGCAAGTTCTCCAGCTGTACCCGCAGCTCATGAAGCTTAGCAGGAGCCATCCGATACGCTGGAGTAGATATCGGTGCCGTCCCGGGGAACATGTCAGTGTTGAAGTCCACCTCTCTATGAAGAGGTAGTCCTAGAACATCTTCAGGGAAAACATCGACGTACTGATCCACCACAACAGAAAAACTCGGACTCCGCACATCAACCGCACAGAGAATGAGGCTAGCCAACTAATGTGTGATCGGTTACCCCCTCATTTGGGAAAGTCTATCCTGCACTGAAAAGGCTCCCTTCTCACAGGTGAAGGTAAACCTCATCCCATACTCATGCACACACCACACTTTCTGCCTAATACAGTCAATATGATCATGAACTGTGGACAACCAGTCTATACCCAAGATGACATCGTAAGGAATCGACGCTGCTATGAGGAGATCCCAGCCAAAGCTCTTGCCTCCTAGAGTAAGATCACACTGCCGGCACAAATAATTAATCGTCGAGTCTTCTCCTGTAGGAGTCTCTAGTCGTAAGGATCGAGCCAATGGCTCTGCCAGAATCTTCGTTCTCCGAACAAGGTCAATGACAATAAAATAATAACTCACACCTGTGTCTATAAGTACTACAGAAAGGGTGGATTAGACACAGATAGTACCTCAAATCATCTCAGGTGCGCCGTGGTCGTAGGCCTCGACTTCATGGAGCTGAGCCCGCCTCTGTCCGCCAACTCCCTGTGGTCGGGGTGGACCTCTTGGTGGTGGTGGTGGTGGTAGGGCCTCAAAACATCGCCCACCAACTCTTGCTTGGCCAGCTCCTCTACCATGTCTTCCTGATCCTGATGGACCACCATGGTCGAACTTCTGCCTCTTCCTGGGAGGTACCTCTACTGTCTGCTGATCATCTACATGGCGGGTCGGGCAGTCACAAGCCATGTGTCCCTACCCGCCGCATGCATAGCACTACCTGCTCCTCGTATGGCTGGCTCTGTATCGTGTTCCCCGCACAACCAAACATGTATCCTAGGGTCGACCACCTGATGGAAAGGTCCGCTTGGACTTTTACGACATCTGTCTACTGCCGGCTACAGAAGACTCTGATACGTGTCTCCCAGTGGTGGGTCTTGCCACTGGTGACTACTCAGCTAGAAAAATCTCCACAAGAAGGGCTCACTCCAGCACCCCCGCCTGGGTCGGGATATTGAGGAGATCATTGAAGCCCTGATCTCATGCCTGAGTCCCTGCTCAAAGGTCCTGGACCTGAATAATGGGTCCTGAACCATATCTGTGGAGTAGCACGAGTGGTCGGTGAACCTCGCTGACTACTGAGCTACTATCATGTTGCCCTACTGTAGATGAAGTAACTCCAGAATCCACACCGCACAAAGGGTGGCTGGAACAAACTCTGGCCGGAAGAGACTCTTGTAGTCTGACCAAAGTAATGTTGCCTCGTATGCACCTGGAGAATCAGGCTCCACCATCTGCCTGCTGTTGCATGCAGGAGACTCGCGGAAAGGATCACCATGAGGTCGGCTGGTGTCGCTACCAATATTAATACTCTCACAACAACCTCCATCTAATCCTTAGCTGCATGTGGGTCCATCTCTCCCCAGAACCAGGGCGGCCTCTAGGGCTAGAACTCATGCAACACACTCAAACGACGTGCACTCTCTGCTACTGGAGCTCGTGGTATCGGTGGTTCAGCGGGTAGTGGTACCGCTAGTTCCTCCACTGTGATGGGGCCCTGCACCGAGGCCTCTTCACTCGGTGGGCTACCATCTCGTATGAAACTCGGAACCCTAGCTGGCTGCCTTCATGGGCCATCCTAAAAATAAACAGGTGCTCCACGGTCAAAAAAATATACCTAGTGAGCTAACACAAAGTAATCACGAAGAAATATTTTCAAAGGAAACACACACACAATCAGTCTTTTTGTGCTCTAAGTCAGAAATCAGAAGTCAGAGTCCTAGTATATGGATACATCGGTCGCCACACCAACACCGGTTTCCCTAAACTGATAACCACACCCAAAACACTTAACACTATTGCTGTTAAAAAAATCAGAGTCAAAGTTCTGTGGTAGAACCGACTCCTTTGATACCAATTTGTCACGACCCGTCATCGAGGCCCCTGCCGTGACTACCCCGAGCCCGCCTTCCATAGGACAGGGTCTAGCGACTAGCACCAAAGGCGTAATCCCGATAAAAGGGAGGGCATTGAATTTAAACCTATAACACACACTGTCTTAACACAAGCTGTAGAAGCAACAAGTAATAATATAGAAAAGAAAGGTGTGATGGAAGTAACTGGGCTAGTATACAAACCCAACTGAAAAACACATACAAGTTAAAAGTGAAAAAAACTCCTGGATCGTCCACAGGGGAATCCTACATGAAGGGTAGGTACAGAACTCGAACAACTCGTCCCTGCAGTATGTCCCGTCTATTCCAGCTCTGATCAGCCTCCATTCCGTCACCCTCAGACTCGATCACTGCTAACCGGCGTCTGCACAGAAAACAACAAGGAGCAGGCGAAGCCCATCTAGAGGTGAGTATAACAATACTCATTAGGGGACCCCGAGACCCCCAAAGGTCTCCCCAAATCCACAAAGGATAAACCACAATAGAAAGATACAATCATGAAGTATCAACCAAACCTAATAAGTTATATGCCCATAAATATACCTAATTTATCAATCACAGTCCGGCTCCAACTCTCAAGCCCAAGCACAACCCATTCAAGAAAGGAAGTAAAGTCAATCACCACGATGATAATGGTTGAAAGACATGACTCAGCTCACACAGGTATTCTACTCATATAGAGGGGTAGAGATGATTAGTTGTAGCCACTGAATCATCTCCTTTGTCGAACCCATGTAGAATCCTGGAATAGTATTAGTGATGTCGAACCCACGCAGGATCCTGGTACAGAAGTCGTCACTGTCGAACCCACAGAGGATCCCGATACAGTAGTCACTAATGTCGAACCCACGGAGGATCCCGATACAGTAGTCACCCCTGTCAAACCCACGGAGAATCCCGGTACAAAAGTCATAACTGTTGAAACAACAGAGGCACCTGGTACAGAAGTCATCGTTTTTGAACCCACAGAGGATCCTGGTACAGTATCGTCACTGTCAAACACATAGAGGATCCTTTCATCTCAGTCGCAGCTAGCCCTAGGGTTCCCGCACACAACACGCTCGATTCCAAGAGGGTCCGCTCCTTGAGACAAGTGTCGATACATCAACTATCACGAAGTCCTGAGTTGATGTATCCCATAGTTCCGTCTCGTCAAAAGGAACCTAACGCGACAGATGGTGCGTCAATCAGACGCCCGATCTGTAAGTTATTGGCATTTCCATTCCAAGGGCCCAGTTGATTTTTAGGCTCAAACCAACCCGATCATACCCCAACTGCGTCCGAACCTCATGTGGAGTTTGAAAAAAGAATCATCTCGCTCCATAAATTCCACCACTGCAGAAGGTTCATGAATCTAACACCCCTAGTTGAAGATATGGGTGAATAGGTGAAAATGGCCATAGCAGGTCCGGGTCCGGTACGACCCAGTCAGACCGACCCGGCCCGACCCTGTTCGAACTGGAGTCTGACCTGGTCCATGGGTGCGGCCCGACCCAAGTGGTCAGTCCGGCCTGAGTGGGTGGCCTGGCCCGAAGGCGCGGTGCTGCCTGATGGCGGCCCGGCCGTGGCCGACCGGCCAAGGGGAAGCCCGGCCGTGGCTCCCCGGCTGAGGGGTGGCTCGGCCGTGTGGCAGCCCGACCGAGGGGCGGCCCGGCCGTGGGTCTTCTCCGGCACGGTGTTACGGCACCGCTCCATCTTCGTTTTTCACGGACCGCATGTCCGCGACCCCCTTCCTTTGGCGCGGCGCGACGACACCGCGCCTCTTCCGTCCTTCGTGGACCTCTTGGTCGTGGTTCTTCTTCGGCGAGGTGCATCGGCACCATTCCCTTCCGACTCCACCTCTGTCATCAACCAATCAAGAACCAATCAGAGGGATGTCGGGCTGTTTTTGTTTGGCCCGCACCCTCCGCATTAGTTTATAACAAGTGGTCATCATAAAACCAAAATAAACGACGTGGAATGAGGCTATAATTCATACATTAAAATAATCAAATCCCCTACCTCATAATCGGTGTTCGCAAGCCGGAGTCACGGGAAGGTGTCATCGTTCCGTTGACTTCGGGAGGAGATGAAGTCATCGTTGGTGAAATTCATCACGGGCGGTGGCGTCCCTTTCTTTCCCCGGTTGGAAAGGGAGAAGACAGCGTCATCATTCCTTGGTGGAGATGGGCGTTCTTCGTTGAGAGGATATCTTTATTCGTTGGAGAGGATATCATTCTTCATTGGAGAGGATTCTCTCTCTATTTCTCCAAGGCTCCACCAAAGTATTATGTCCCAACCAAAAATAATAGAGGAGGAGTCTATAATTTATTGGCACAACAACACAGAAGAGTTGTGTTTATTAAATTAAACAACTCATTAAATTAAATGGGGGAAGTGAAGAGTTCATCCTCCTTAATTGGGGGTTCAAGGGCAGTTAGAGAGGTCTGGTGGGCCCCACCTAATAATCCTCAAAGGGGGGTTATGTGGGGGTGAGCCCTTACACCATAACCTCTCATGGGAGGTTATGGTGTGGTGGCCCTCACATCCAACCACCACATGGTGGTTTTAACCACCAATAATAAAATAAAGTGAATACTTTATTTTATTCAATTTAATTAAAACCCTCCAAAAATTATCTTCCACTCATGATAAAATGCAACTGTAGTGAAGGTCTCACTAAGCAATCACCGACGCTTAAAGTTCAACGGTTCCCTCCGATTTCAGTTCTGAGCACCGGTTCAAAAGATATAAAACGCCGCTCGCGCGTTTACTGAACGTACCCAAAAAAAAGTTTGGAAAATTATTATCAGTCACCCTCAACCCGTACCGGTTGAGATTAGGCTCTTCCTAGGTAAAATAATACCAATCAAACCCAACAGTACTCTCTTATTTTTAATCTGAGTTACCGTTTCAAAGTTATGAATTTCACAATAAAATAAGTGTCACTTAATTATTTTATTTGCGACCAAAAACTAACTTTTTCTGGTGACCCGTACCAGCCAATGTTAGTATCTTATTATATAAAGCATGCCCTCATGAGTTTAGCGGTGGTCTCATATTTTTAATCCGAGCTACCATTTGTGAGTTATAAGCATATGAAAAATAAAATAATGTTATTTAATTGTTTTATTTATGGTTATTCCATTTTTGGGTTTTCTCACAGGAGGCCCGCACCGACTAAAATTAAGTCACGGCTAGGGTAAACCCGCCATCCTGAGCGTAACGGTGGCCTCGTATTTCTGATCTGAGTAACGTTTTAAGAGTTATTCCACTTTTTTAGGAAAACTGCATACGCACGTTAATTTAAGCTTAACAAAACTTCGACAGATCATTCCGGACACTCTGGGCCTTAGAATCACGCGCCATCAGAAACCACAGACTCGTATAATTCCCAAGTATTTAGGAAAAACTTTTCCACAGAAATTCCAGGTCTTTACAGGATTGGCCAACCATGCAGAAAAATCATGTGACCCATTTTAAAGGATAAATAACCATTTTACACCTAATTATTTTTTAGTCAATCCAAATCCTTTATTTCTTATTTCCTCATGTGGTTAGTCTCTCTCCCCACTTTTTTAATCTCCCATTCAACTCTAATGTAGGATTTGTGTGAATTATTCTGGCCAACAGCCGATTCGAGTTCCAGTCATCTTGTATGATATCCATCAGTGAGTTATTAATTCCCTAAGATATTTTCATTGTTTTCTTTACTATCAGTGTCACTATTTTAGTGCAATATAATATGACATATTTCTTAGTTTTTTAGTTTTTTCATCCATTTACTTTAGATCTAGGATGAATCATAAGATGATACTATATGAATGTTATTCTACGAGCATATGGTAGTTTATCTATAACTTTTCATTCACGTTTGGTTGTTTTATACCTAGTTTCTGTTGTACTTTACACCTAACTATCGAAGAAATGCTTCTTAAATTAATTGAAACTTGAGTTAAATGTTAAATTCATGATTAATACATGTCGCGGAACCCTTATATAAGGTTGTAGGTAGTTGACCTCAACTAGAACCACCAATGGGGTGGGTTCTTCCTTTGGAAAATGATTATGCCAACCTTGGGGTGTGTTGGGTTGTCTTTGTATTATTTGGAATTGAATATGGTAATTAAGAGAATTTCTAAAGGTTTCAGTAACCTTATAAAAAATTTTAATTAGAATATGAAAGGTATGGAGTGGATAACCCTTATTTTTATAAATGATTATATAGGGATTAGTGAAATGATTAATGGAATGATTAATGAAATAGTTATGATGATATTGGAGGGCTCACAATATGGAACCAAAAAACCCATTTAGATACCATGAACATTCCTACTCCATGGATATAACTTACTTAAATTTTTTTGACATTTCTACTCCATAGATCTCACCCACTTGGATGCCTTAGAAATTTCTACTCAGATCTGGTTACTTGTCTAACTAAATTATTTGGATGACTTAGATATTTCTTATACTTGGATCCTATTTACTTAGATCACTTGGATGATTTGTATATTTCTACTCCTCGGATTTGATTACTCAACCTGTTAGGAGGACTTGGACATTTCTACTCTTTGGATATGATGACTCAATAGTATGTAGTGGATATTTCCACTCCTTATATCCAGACAACTTGGTCCACTAGGATGCCTTGTAAATTTATACTCCTCAGATCCGAACAACTAGAATGCCTTGAAAATTTATACTCCTTCGATATGGGTTATTGTTTTACATAGCTTACCTAGACACCCTGTACATTTATACTCCATGAATATAATTTACATGGACATGTTGGTATAAAAGATATTTACATGGTGTAGGTACTTAATGATGCTTTCCATGATTTTAGGTTTGTCCTTATGACTTAGTTTATTAAACACATTGATGCTTGATAGACATGAAAATTCCAATTCTATTATTATTACTTATACTCCTACTATAAATGAACATTACTTTATATTATATTGATCGATTTGAATAGTTATATACCCCATTGGTGGTGGCTTACTAAGTTTTATCACACAACCGGTTTGGGATACCATTGGGTACCCTAACAAACTTCATGGATACAGGTATGGATAGAGGAAAATGACTAATTGGTGAATCTTGATTGATTTTTACATAGGATTAGGGGAGAATAGGACCGGGATATGGCTTATGATGATAAATGAGAATAGTTTCCTTTTGGTATTGTATACCTTGATATGTGTATTTTACTGGATGGATGTATCCATTTATTTCATATCCTTTTTATAACATGACATGATCATCTTGAGAAATTTTAATGTATTGTTAAATTATGAGCATTCCAGTGCATAAATATTTTCTATTTAAACTACAAGAATTTTTTTTTTCAGTTATTGACATATAGGTTTTCAGGGGATAGGATGAAAAATTTTCTTTACCTTGGTGCATGATTTTATCATATTTCCCCGACTTATTATACGTATTCTCAGATTCCCTTAGATGAAATCATTATTTTCTTGACCAGTTACACCTGTTTAACCTGATATGGGTTTCTAGGACCCTTAATTATTTTTCAAAAATCTACTTATATATTTGGGTGAATATGAGTACTTGTGTGAGAAATTTATAGGTTATGGTATCACCTATCATATAGGATGGTAGTATATTACAATAACAGATCATGAGCACTTGGATCTAAATAGGTATGTTAGGTATGGATCCTCTCAGTATAAGGAGTTAGGAATCTAGAATATTTATATTATTTTTTATTTTCTATGATCATTATATGATTTTTATCATTGTAATTATTTGTTTTATATTTATATAAATTTTTATATTAATCTATAGCATACATATAAACTAATTCAATGTGTGTTTGAATCATGATGGTTTCCTAATAAGTGTTACATTTGATGAAGATAATATTTTCACACATTATATACTATAATTTAATTTTTATAATACCAACTTAGTACAATTTTATTGGAAATTGTTAATTTTTTTGGTTTTATTGCAATTTTTAATTTAATTATAAAAATGGAATAATTTTGGGATTTAACAATTTTTATTATTATTTATTTCATCCATAATTTTTTCTACCCTATTTTAAATTGTGAAATTATTTTTTTAAGATTCAATACGTCTTGGTCCTCATTTCATACTTCTTGATCCAAAGCTCAATGAATCATTTGGAAGACCAAAACATGCTCAAAATTTGGTAAAAAAACTGTGAATAGATCGGGACACATTTTCCTATAGGTAGATATAAAGTGGTCCAATCAAATGAATCCTGAATTAGACATGGAGTTGGATCCAAAGTTAATTAACATCTTCAACGATAGGGACACGTGAGAATATTCCGTTTTCAAGGACATAATGGCATGGGAAGTTGAATTTTTGGAATACAAAGAGTCATCTGGATAGATTAAATGTGGAAGAGTAAAATTAAAAGTACTCTTTAATATAATGTTAAATCACGATTAAAGTTTTAGGGTTAAAGATATAAGAATAATAGAATAACTTTCATGAATAATTATTTAGAATATTCATTCATTTAATAGGGACAACACATGTGAACTTCTGGTAGAAATAATTGGAGCCAAAAAAATTTCCATCATTTTTTAATAAATTTCCATATCTTCTATCTTTTACAAGGATATCCATTTCAAGGGTGAAAGGTGGAGTTTAGTTTCTATAATCGTTTTTTTATTTTCATTTAATATTAGATTATCTCTTTTCTTCTTATATTGTTTTTTCTTTTCAATTTTTTATTTCTCTCACCCATCTTCTTTTTAACTCTATGTTTGTGGAGTGCTAAACCTCAATATTGGTTGAGGGGGGAAGTGGTGGTATTTGATTATATTATGATTTTCTGATTTTCCATGTTTTATTATAAGTATTTAGTAGTGGTTAAAATTATTATGGTGAATGGTCACCCTGCTTTATCTACTATTTTATTCTTCCTCATCATTTAATAATTTTCCTTCTCGTTGATATCTAATTCATTGAAATAATGGAGTTTGGATTAGGTATTTTTGTGGAATATATTACTCCTACATGAAGTTGTATTAGTGTAGGGTAATACCACTAAAATTATAGGGTATGGAGTGAAATATATTTATATACACATTGAATGAAACATTGATAGATATTTTGAATAATAATGATAATACCACTATGAATCCCCAATAGAAACAATTTTCTTCTGCTAACTTCTTTATGTGTTTTATTCATTTTATTTTTGTTTTTTTACTTTTAATAATATATATGAATATATGAATATATATATTATATTTATTGTTTTTTAGAATCAATCCCGCATTTATATTAATATATAAGTTAGATTTATATTACTTTGTTTATAATAGTGATAACTGGAAGATAGAGTGGTATGGGTGGCTTCCTTGAGAGATCGACCATGGTGTCCACACTATATTTCATACATAGGAAAATTAAATATTGACTAGGGTGAAATGAAAAAAATCTATATCATCAATATTATCATACCCCACATGTGATCTTAAGTGGACATGATAATTTCATTGTCTATTTTATTTGTACCTACAAGTACTAGTATATTCATGGTTGTTTTCTTTTGTTGTGCATGCTCGTCACTGATACATGTCAGGTCCATCTTGATCATGGAGTTAGTGATTGTGGACCATGTTTGGAACTTATCCATTTTTTTTATTCTATAAGAGTTTGTTCCATATAATTTTTTTATTTGATTATGATTAGACTATACTGTTATATATTGAAAAATTTATATAGTCACTTTATCTTCATTATTATTACCAATATTATGTTAGTAATTTGTTTACTATAAGGAAAATCATTCCCTAGTAATGAATCTGAACCCTTGGTTCTAGTCACTGACACTTGGGTATTGGGGAATACTCTTAGGGTCATGTAGTGTCTTGGTCTAGTTCTATTTGGGAGAATTGGTTCATAGTCACTCTATCAGTACTCACATTATAACAAAAAACATCTCTCCCAAAAATAGTTATAATCATTGAAACTCATGCCAAAATAGTGACCCTAAATTTACCCATAAATATTAATTATTTATAATGTTAAACCAAGGGATCTCTCAATGTTTTTGTAATTAAAATGAATGAATGAATCAGTCCCATAATGAAGGATCATGAGTCACATGATGAGGTGTGAAACTTATTTCTTGACCATGATATTATTGATATAGTGTAAATGGGATAGTAAGAGCACTGGTAGAGCAATCATGATTGTAATCTATACTTCTTGTAAGATCAATGGAAACACATTTTCTAGGTAGTAAAAATAAATATAATTAATGGATTGATATATTTGGGTGATGGATATATGATTTCAATAGTATTGACTATAATATCAATATAACCATTTGTGGAAATAATTATTATTGAAGGAATATTTTCAAAATATTTAGTCCATATGCTTATTGGTGACTGTATATAGTTTTTTAGATCTTCTTATAAACAGGTTCAACATGAGGATGTTTATAACTTGTAATTTTTTCTTTGAATAGTTATTATTAAGATCAGTTGTAACTCAAGAGTTTCTCTATCCTCTCTATTCTAGTGGATTATAGTGTTTCTTCCTGGATATATAGAATTACTCAAACCATGTGAAATTATTTTGTATCACTGTTGAGTGTGTTAGCTCCTCCATTGAATTTGTGTCTATTATAATTCTTTTAAGGCCTTATATAGTTTGGCGTGATGTGGTCTATGGAATCATTCTCAGATATATTGTTATTTATTACCTTAAAATATTTGGTATTTGTTCTACATTTGATATTCTAGGGGATGATTTGTGTTTTAGGCCAACAAGAAGAATCTTGGACTGTGGTTGGTCTCTAAGGGTATACTATTTTTATTAGGATTTGTGGTTATAATGTATCCATTGTTATTTATAGTTCATTTTAATACGTATGTTAAATGTGTATAATTGTTTTTGTGTTTCAAGTTCTATTTAGGGGTTTATGTTTAGATGATTTGGTATAGAAGAAGGAAATGAAAGGATTTACAAGGTTGGTGGGTTAATTTTTTGTTTATGGAATATTGATATGGAGGATTAACAATATTGGAGAGATATAAATATTCTATTAACTAGTGTCAAGCCTAAGATGATAGAGAAAAGTACACTGGAGAAGTTTAATGGGAAAATAGCTATAGTTGTATGGATTATGTTTTCATGGAATATTTCTTTTAATATTAAAGAAAAAAATACCACTACTCAGTTGATGTAAATACTCATAATCATGTATAAGAAGACTACCACAATGAAAAAAAATTTCATGATATATAGCATGTTTAGTGTGAAGAGGTATAATATAAATGTAGATTTTGATCAAGTAAATGATTATAATGTGATCAAAAGTTAGTTTGAGTCTATAAACATGATGTTAGTTCATGGAGTGCAGGTATTAATTCTATTATTGTAATTACTAGAATCATGTGTGTGATGATTACTATTATGGGTATCCTATGTGATATTATTAACATAATGTTTTAGGATATTTATAATATGATATTGGATAAAGGGATTATATGAAATAATATTTTGAAATTTTCTATAATAATATACAATACAAAGGGTAAAATGTGACCAACTCAATGAATAATTGAAAATTAGAGAAGTGGATAAAGTGAAAGTATGTAAAGTAAATATGTAGGTTTGATTCATGCATATTTGAAGTATGATAAAAAATTATAACTATAGAAAATTTGGAAGGGATGTATTGTAACACCCGAAGGATCATATATAAATTCCATAATTGAGAAGGGGGAAAATAATTAACTGTTGAGTGTTAATGTCCTACCATTTTCCAAGATCATTAACTATGGATTTTCATTTAACTCAATATCAGAGAGTAGATTCATTGTAAATTATGTATCCAAAAAATTTATTAAAGTATTTCATATTAATAATAAAATTATTGAGATTATATGAAGATGTTATATGGATATTCTTGTAGATACATGGGTTTTTTTGAACGAGTCTAAGCTTAATTTTGAGATTTAGAGTTGATTCTATAATGTTGTGTTTACCTAGGAACTGAGTGGGTTTGGAATTTCAAGTGTGGTGGGGCCTAGATAAAAATATATAAAATATAAAATATTAATTTTTAGCCCATGCACAATTTTTCTCGATAGTTATGATTTCTATTTCAAAAAAGGTGTCATATGGGAAAATTGATACCCCTGGTTAATCTAGTTCATGTATTTTATCCTATGAGTGGTGTTAGCCACATTCACACCCTAACTCTTGGGTGGTTGACAATGTGGGGGGGATTAATTAATCAATTAAATTTATTAATTTATTAAATTAAATGAAATCCCTTAGAGGAGTTTATCTATATTATGAACACTATCAATGATGTCCCGTCCTGAGTTCCACACACCGGTGCCCCAAGAAAGACCACTAAATTCCTCTAGTATGCCTCAAAATATGCCAGAGGTTTCCAACAAGCAGCGAGGGTATGATAATTCAATCAAGGGGATACTATACCCAATTTTATCAAAGTCATACAATAACAAAAATAAATAATCAATAGTAGAATAATCTATAACTGTAAACAATACGAATATGTCAAGATAATCATAACATGAAATACAATATCCAAAAAAACTATGAAACATGTCGTGCTAATGTATGCATCAAGTTACTAAAATTAAAATGGAAAATAAATACATTGATGACTCACAAGAAGGTCCCAAACGACCCCCGGTTCCCTCATCCAAGCATTATCCCCAACTCAACCATATAATAGAGGGCCTTTTCACATATCCTCTCCTGTAATAGTTACATCTATTCTAGTACTGATTAAGCAGTCTGAGTAGGGTGTGAGTAAAACTTATTAGTCCCCCCTCAACGGTGTCTAAAAACCAATACTATCAATAATAGTGTATGTAGTTGTATAAATAAATTATTAAAATTTATAAATTAATAGTTTATCAGATTATAATATATTCTCTATTTAACAAAATAAACCCCATGGGTTTTAAGGACACCTGAACCTCAATACCTGCTTTGGCCCATGTCAGAGTCAAATCTACCCCCAAGGGATATCACATTTAATGCCTATGTTACCATTCTTAATACTTGGTGTAATTTCCATGTTATCATTCACTGTTTAATAGTATATAATTTAATGTTCATATTAGAATTCATAATAATTGGATGAATTTCTAGGTTACTATTCACCATTTTACAATACATAATTGAATAAACATGTTACCATTAATAATACTTGGACAAATGTCCATGTTACCATCCACCATTTAACAATTCATAATTGAATGGGTATGTTGCCATTAATAATACTTTTCCGAATTTCCATGTTACCATTCACCATTTAATAACACATAATTGAAAACATTACAATATTACATATATCTTAAGAACCTATTAATTAATTCACCAATTAATTACTCATACTCATTATTTCAACATCTCATAATTAATTCACCAATTATTTATTCAATTAATAATACCAATATCACAAATAAATTCCACCATTAATTATATCAATTCAATATATCATTATACCATAACTAGTTACACAATTAATTATCTCAAAAAATAATATAAATATCAAATAATTAATCCCCCAATCGATTATCTAAATCACAAACCCATAATGTATTAATTAATCCCCAAATTAATTATTTAAATCAACATCCCTTAAATCTCAAAATTAATTCCCTAATTAATTATCTATATCAATAATACTTCACCTAATCAGTTGGTCACATTAATTTACTGAATTTAGGAATTAAAATTGATAATAACTCTAGAAATTTTAAAATTTTCACACGTTCATCAAAATCATGACTATGGAAGTTGAATATTTGACCACCTACCTCGATTCATTGATGAATAATCACCCAATGGAAATCCACAAAAATTGAGTGGCACAACGGCGTAGAATGAGATCAAATTATTAAAACCCTAAATTAATACTAAAGAAACCAAGATCATATAAATATAGATATAGATCTAAAATCATAGATCCATATCTCACCAAATAGATTTAGATCTAAAAAAAATAAAGGATTGCTTCGCTAAAGGTAATCAAGAAGAATAAGAGGAGAACGAGAAAATAACCAAGATATAATTCATATATCGGGAGAGGAATGAATCTTTGATCAAGGATTTTAATAATAATTAATTTTTTTAGGAGGTATTGGAATTAATTTACAGAGCTCTAAAAATGTGAAATACTCCACAGGGTCTAATGGGGGTCAAAATGGGTGATAATAGGGGGTCATGGGGATTTAAAATCTAATTTTCGAATGACTTTAATCACCGCACATGGGTTTTTATTAATTAGAACATGATCGTCCCTAACACTGAACTTAAACCATGATCATATTATTTTAGTGGTTCATGGTTACTCTTACGAGGGTTCACAATTAGACAAACCATGCACTGACTGTGAAAATCAGCACTATCTAGGGTTGCCTGGTTTGCTAGGTTAGGGTGCACTATTAGGGGAAACTGTGCACCAACCATGAAAAAGCATTTTTATTCTATATTTATCAAAATTCCACCCAAACGCACCCCATGTAATTACCCAAAAAGGTAATCAAATAATGAAAAATGTGTCCCTAAAATTAAGCCTGAGTCAACTCCAGAAAATGTTGGGATCTTACAATCTCCCAACCTTATAACTAATCATCCTCAAGATATACTCCCAAAAATATCTATGATTTTGAGTTGAAAATATTGGGCCATTGATCCCTCACATATTTCCCCATTTTCCATGTTTCCTCTATCACATTCCTATGTTTCTACAACATATGAACTATCAGCACAGTCTTTTCCCACAACACTTTCTCACTTCTATCCAGCACACATATCAGATGCTCTTTAAAGGATGCATCTATCTCAAGGTAAAAGTAATCCACATTGATCAAATGATAAGGTTCATGGTGATAAAATCACATTTTTGATACATGGAAGATATCATGAATATTTCTTAATTTATATGTAAGAGACAATTGATATTCTGACATACTGATTTTCTCTAAAACCTCAAATGGTCCAATGAACCTGGGTTCCAACTTTACCTGTATCCATATCCTGTAGTGACCCAACCCAGGTGACTCCTAGGGGAATACATGATCAAACTCTATAAACTATTGGGGTCATTGATTTATATTAGTATATGACTTCTGTTTACTCTAAGACATATCCATACACTCCTGAATTTGCTATAGCCTCTCTAATTTCTCCTCCACAAGACTCGGTCCCAAAAATTCTAACTCACCTACCTCCATCCAACATAGTTGAGATCTGTATAGCCTATGATAAAGAGACTTATATGGTTCTATATATATAGTTTTCCAATGAATATTTTTATAGGAAAACTACACTATATCCAATTGATTCTCCCAAGTCCCATCGAAGTCAAGAACACACACCTGGAGCATATCCTCAATCACCTGTACAGTATGCTCCGACTTCATATATATGAGTAGGTGAAAATCCATAATAAATAATACCTATGTACCATGTGACTTCTACAATACCATGCATAATCATGAAGTAAAACATTAGTTTTGATTTGAAAATATAGATCGAGGCACCTCATGAAGACATATTATTTCCCAAACATATTTGTCTCTTTACTGCTCCACTGAGAGTGTCTCCCGCATAGGTAAGAAATGTGATACTTTCATTAGTTGATCCAAAATATCCTAGACAACTTTATTATTCTTTGGAGTCTTCAGGAGACCTACCTGACCACATCATCCCACTTTAGCTTTAGAATGGGTAATGACTGTAGTAAATATACAGGTCATCGATGCCCAACCTTCACCTTCTGACAGGTGTAACATCGTTTCATGAACCTTGCTATCTTCTTTTTAATTCTTAACCACCAAAACCATCTTCATAGGTCACGATATGTTTTTGTTAGACTTGGATGTACTTCCCACTTTGAGGAATAGAATTCAAGAATCAAATCCTCTCACATGCTTGTGGGCATAACAAATCAATTCCTAAAATAAATGATATCATCATCATGTATTCTTCAATCAGTAGGTGATTACCCACATTTAAGTATTCCACTCAATATTAATCACTCAGTATCCTCATACGTTCTGTCTCTAATCTGGGTAAAAAACATAGACACCACTGAAACTGATGCAAGATTAGTCTTCTCCTAACTCTCTCTAACCACCACATGCATCTCAGCTAGTTAAGCCTTGATCCACCACAAGCACTAGAATCCTGAACTACCTAAGTCTAAATTTTCCTACTAAAATCATCAGCCACACTATTTTCTTTCATAGGCATATATGACAGATCCATATCAAAATACTACATATAATCAACCCATCTCTACTATCAGAGATTGAAATATCACTACGAGAAGATGTACCTTATGCTCTTATGATTAGTAAAAACTATAAAATTCTTTCCATAAAGACAACTTCACCAACACTTTAAGGAATAAACCACTATTTCTAACTCAAGGTCATGTGTAGGGTAGTTCCATTCATGTGGCCTTAACTATCAAGACCCATATGCCACAACTCGATCTACCTGCATCAATACAGCTCCAAGTCCAAGACCATATGCATCAAAATACAGCATATAATTCTCCACTAACTCAGGTAGGGTCAAGATAGTTGCCTAGGTCAAGCACTTATTCAACTATTGGAAGGAATTATCACATGCTTCTGACCAATCAAACATTATCCCATTTCTGGTCAAGCTCATAATAAGTACTACTAATTAGAAAAATTCCCCAATGAACCCCAGATAATATCCAACTAACCCAAAAAATCTACAAATATCAAACAAATTCTTGGGATGTTCCCAATAAACCACTATATAAACCTTCTCTATGTTCAATAACACACCATCCTCTGAGATGATGTGTATCAAAAAGTGTACCCGATTAATCCAAAATTGACACTTTGATAGCTTTGCGTTTTTCTAATGCTATCTTAGTGTTATATGGATGATGTAAATATGTGGGGAATGATCATCATGAGTATTAGAGTAAAATAATATATAATCCACAAATAATATAACAATATGATCCAGGTACGATTGGAAGATTCCGTTTATCAAGGCCATGAACAGATATTGTGTGTTCATCAAACCAAAAAGCATTATGAAAAACTGATATAGGCTCTACCAGCCTCTGAAAGTAGTACTAGGTATATCAGAATTTCAAAATCTTAGCTGACGATAACCTAATATCAAGTTGATCTGCGAGAACACACAAGATCCTCTCACCTGGTCAAATAGATTGTCGATACAAAGAATAGGATACCAGTTCTTCATAGCCGTATGGTTCAAAATCTGGTAATTATTTCATAATCATAGATTCCCAAAAACCATCTTAGAAAACAACACTAGAGAACCCCAAGGCAATGTACTCTAATGGATAAGTCCCTTATCCTCCAACTCCTTCATCTAAGTTTCAATATTTTGTAGCTCTATCAGTTCTATTCTATTAGGAGGTGTAGATACTAGCTCAACCTCTAGCATGATCTCAATAATGAATTCCACATCTCTTTCAGGTGGAAACCCTAAGAAGTATTCAAGAAAAACATCCTAAAAATATTCCACCACTAGTGTAATGATATCATTCTTTATACATTCATCATCCATCAAAATACTTGCACCCTGATCTATGATCTCTCTAAGTTGCTGAGTGACTTTCCCTGCTCAGCCTACATGGATATCCTATTATCCACTATGAATTTAATGGTCACCATTAGGAGACGTAAAAAAACAATATCTAGCGGTAACAATCAATATGGTCTTGGTATTTGACTGTCGAATCCATACCCATAATTTGGTTGAGTTCCGACATATCTTGGATTGATATCCCATATAAATAGTACTCCCTGACTTGAAGAGAAAATCTCTTGCACAAAACTATGTCTCAATACAGTACTCCTAAGGGTGTATCTATATTCATTACCCCGGTCAAAAACTCCACTGCCAGACTAAAAACATTAAAAGTTTTTAAGATATAAAGGAAAGAGAGGCACCGATATCAAATAAGGCCCTAGATAATATGGAAGCTATACCAATTATACGTTTCACTGTCGATGGTCCAACTTCACTATCCACAAGTGTAGGCTACACTACATGTAATTGTTCTGCCCCTCTTCCATGTGATGTAGTCTGACTTCCTTGAGTTGCACCACTTTAATGATCTAGGTTCTCTTTCTAAGAAGCACCACATCCACTGGCTTTACTTCCTCATCCAATAGAACTCCAGCTTCTAGACTGATATGATGTAGAAGACCCCATTCTCACACCCTGATTTTGTCTAGATCCTTTATCACTAAGGTTATGTCGTGGGTTTATAAAGAACATCTATAGATTCCCCATATTTATACAATATTGACAGTCTATGGGTGGTATAGAATAGTTCCCACAATAGTTTCATGACCTACCACACTGGTGACATACCACTCCAATAAGGTCCTATGAAACTGGTACCTTTTTCTGGGTACACTACTTCTTACTGATTTGGAAAACATTATCACAATGATGCTTCTTTCTCACAAAAGTCATACCACTGGTCACGCAGAAGAAATGACCTATCCACCACTAGAATACTCCCTCAGGTTCACCTCATCTATGAGATCCTGATACCCTACCTTATAAAACTTCTTTAATAAAAATAATTTAACTTGGGAATTAATCTCACACATAAGTCTATCCTGAAAGCATCTCTTTATAGCTATCTCATCTCCTTCCAATACTGGAGAAAGTCGCTAAAGGTACGTAAAGTGTTTAACATAGTCCATCACGAACAAGATAACCTATGTCAGTATCATGGAATTAGCTTCTCTCGCCTATCTAAATATCTATAGATAGAAGTTCTCTAGGAACTTCTCCATGAAGTCCTTAAATAACATACCATCAGACTATCTAGTCCACGTATTAATGTCCCACCTACACTTCACTGATCCTCACAACATATAAGTGACCAATTTGACCCTATTCTCAACATGATTCTCTAAATGGTCATTTATCATCTCAATGTACCTAACCTAGAAGTCAACTTACTCAGTTGAACCCTCTCTAGAAAAATTAGAAGGGTGCTGCAACTGAGACTCCCTCGCTAGGTCAGACATACTCTTCACAACCCACCTTGGGTCACTTTCCATGTATTTCATTAAGCGAGTGAATTTCTCGTGGAATTTATTCCCTGCTTCCTCACATGGAACTATCTGTGCCTCAGGTTCCACTATGGGTAGACCATCTCCCAAGATATCCCCGCAACATCCTCTCAACATGCATTATCATAGTAGAATAAATCTAAATTTCTAAACACATTTCATAGGAATCATAAAAAACATTATCACATTTATGTTAAAGGAATAATCACAACAAGTCATAATAATTATTTTCCCTAAATCTCACCACGCGGTCAAAACCGAGGTGATGTTACTACCCTAAACCATATTAGACCTAGGTCTTGGTTATCTAAGGGTATAATCATTCTAATTATTCTTGTTTCTCATTTATACACCAAATTATTAACATTATTGCATCATTTTACCACTTCCAACATCATCTTAGGCACTATTTTTAATTTAATTTCACAGGAAATGAAAAAAAAGTAAGTTCATCAACTTATGAGAAACCTGTTTTCCTATTCATGCCTAAAATGATGTATGTTAAGAAATAATCCTAAGTGCCTCGAATTATGCATGAATATTCAACTCTGATGCCATTCCCCAACTCAAGTAAATTTTTATAAAATATCAAAAATAATTTTCACATCACAAAACAAGTGTGTCACCCATAGTGAAATAATTTTCAACAGTAACAGTAAACAATAATAACAACAATCCCACCCTGGGTACTTGGGTTTTCTCTCATACAGGGGTTTGAAACTCCCATGAATGAGCTCATTTACAAGCCCCAAATGATCCTAGTATCATTTATACATTTCCCTAAATAGTAAGAATAAAATAAAACGAAAATAAAACTACTTCTGTTACCACTTTGTGACATCCCAACCTAGGTGCCACACACCAGTACCCTTAGTCGGACTAACACATGAACTCAAGAATGCCTTCCCATATGCTAGAGGCTTCTAACTAGCAATGATAGTTTAATAAGTCAGTCATGGGGATAATAAATCCTCTTTTATCATAGTAATACACTAGTGAAAATAAATAAACCATAACAGAAGAATATATAACCATAAAAAATATCAATATCTCAAGATAATCAAACTATGGAATGTAATATCTAACTAAAGTAGAAAACATTCAATGATAATGTACATGTGAAGTGTCTAAAACTCACACTGAAAACAAAGAAACCGAATACTCTTAATTAGGTCTTGAACCATGACAAGTTCCCTTTTCCAAACTCCATCCCCAACTCATCCATCTAGCTCAGATACTTTTACCTTAATCCATCACACAATAATAAAGTCTATCCAGGTATCAATCAGGAAGCCCAAGTAGGGTGTGAGTATGAATCAGTGGTCCACAACCAATGGTGTCTAAAAAAAATCCAATCAATGATAGTGTATGAAGTTGTATAAATAAATAAGTACAATGCATAAATTAAGGTCTATCATATTATTAAATATTATCTATTTAACCACATTAACCCCCAGGTTCCCAAGAACACCTGAACCATAATAGCTACATTTACCCGTGCCGATGTCTGATCTATCCCCATAGGAATCAAATTTGAATGTCTATGTTATCATTATTAATACTTGGTTTAATGTACATGTTACTATTCACCATTTAATAACACATAATTGTATTATCATGTCACCATTCATCATACTTGTCCGAATATCTATCTTACCATTTACCATTTAACAATACAAAATTGAATGGATATATTACGATTCATAATACTTCACCGAATTTCCATGTTACCATCCACATTTAACTATACATAATTTAATGATCATGTTACCATTCTTAATAATTGATCAAATTTCCTTGTTACTATTTAGAATTTAATAACACATAATTGACAACATCACAATATTACATATATCTCAACAACCCAATAATTAGTTCACCAATTAATTAATAATACTCACAATTTCAATATCTCATAATTAATTCAGAAATTAATTATTCACTTAATAATATCAATATAACATAATTAATTACTCTATTAATTATTAAAATTCAAGATATCATTATCTGATAATTAATTCCATAAATAATTATCGCAAACAATAATATCAATATCACAGAATTAATTCCTGAATTAATTATCTAAATTACAAACCCTAAATATCATAATTAATTTCCCAATTAATTATTTAATTAAAAAACCCATAAATATAATAATCTATTCCCCAATTATTTATCTATTTCAACAATACTTTAATTAATCAATTGGTTATATTAATTAATCCAATTTAGGAATTATAATTGATAAAAAAATAAAAATTCTACAATTTTCATACATGGATCAAAATCATGACTGTGAGAATTTAATATTAAACTACCTACCTCAATTCAATAATGAAAAATATCCTATATGAAATCCAAAAAAATTGAGTGGCACAATGGCGTAGAATGAGATTCAATTCTTAAAACCCTAAATCAAGATTACCGAAATCTAGACCTTATAAATCTAGATCTAGATCTAGAATAATTGATAAAGATATCACCAAATATATTTAGATCTCAAAACAAGGATTACTTCATTGAAAGAAAGCGAGATGAATTGAAGGAGAACGAGAAAGGAACTAGGATAGGATTCACTTACTAGGAGAGGTGCAGATCTTTGATATGAGATTCCAATCATGAAGAACAGATGTTTGGAGGTCTAGTAATTCATCTGGAGAGCTCTAAAAACACGAAATACCTCTTAGGGTCGAATGAGGGTCTAAATGGTTGAGTTTGGGGGGGGGGGGGTTTAGGGGATTTAAAATCTAATTTTTAGTTGACTTTAATTCCTACACATGGTTTACAGGGGATTGGGAGAAAATTTTTCCTAACCATGAATTTATTATTTTAGGGGTGCATAATTACTCCTAAGGTGGAACAAATTTATAAAAACTATGCACCAACTATAAAAATCCCCTCTATACAGGGTTCTACGGTTTGCTAAGCTAGGGTGCACGGTTAGGACAAACCGTGTACCAACCATGTGCAACCTTATTTCTTCCATGTTTCTAAAAATTCTTCCCAAACACACCCCAAGTGATAACCCAAATGAAAAATACTCAAATAAAGACAAAATAATGTTCAAAATCAAACCCAAGATAATTCCAAGAAAAGGTTGGGATCTTACACTCTCTATGGGGGAACTTTTTTCATCAATATAACCCTATAGAGGAGGAAGGGATGGATTTTTCTTGGTCACGCTGACAATAGAATATAGGAATGATACCATATCTACAATTACACCAATGAGCGAATGATGTGACTGCATCAACAAAATAGAAGTGAAAATGATCCTCTATGAGGTAGTTGTTAATTACCATGTTAATGCCTCAATTCTCAAGATATATTGATTATCAAATATCACCATTATCAATTTATATTTTTTATATTGATTATTATGTGATAATAAATTTTCTTTAGAGATATTTTCTTTTCATATTTTCTTCCCTACCATAGAACTTCTTCGTGACATGATTATAAGTGTAATTCTTCCATGAACTTATGACTGATTTTACCCATATATAATTCCCCTTTGTTTCTTCTATCTTTTAATTTTAATCTATTGATTTATTGGGATTCAAGTATCCACCCAACCACTTTTCTTCATTTTAATTCCTCTATGTGATGAAATATTGGTGCAAACCATCACTTAGACTAGTGGTTTTACCGATTATAAACCAAATCAATTAGTGATTCAATGCTTGTACCATAATAGTTTGATATGGGATTGACATTGATGAAAAATCTATGCGAAATAATTATTGAGTGGGGATTATAGGTGGACATAGAAGATTCAATTCATATTGATTGTAGCTGAAGGTGGTAGATGGTGCATGTGATAATCAGTAGATAAATTCAAAACCCAATTATTGAAAAAGTGGGTTAGAGTTTGACCATTGGAGTTCTTATACTAGTGAACTTGGTCAATAGTGAAGAATCTGGCATGATCAGAGCTGAGAGTGGTGGCTATAATAGAAATATAAGAATGAATGAGAGTTATTGTGGGAACCCTACAGAGTGTGGTTCCATATTGGCTACACCATAGAATACCAATACTATAGCCTGTGATAATGTGTAATAATGGTATGCACCTTGGCCTTGTGCTCATATGAAATTTCAGGTAGGGAATTTTTCCACTCACCACGGTATTTACCATGATGTCGGATTACCTATGTTCCAATTAAAATGGTCACTATATTTATACCATTTCATGGAGGAATTTTCTTGGTCCTCAAGAATATTTGGATCTCTAATCCCTCCATGAGAGTGAAAATGATCATATGTCCTTCTTGACCAGTTTCACCCAGAAGCTCCACCCAACATTACCTAGGTCTTATAATAACATGAACACACAAAACCTATATATGAATAAATCCATGGTGATTATGTATAAACCAAAATCATGCGGACCCTAATAAAGACCCTCTATGGTGTGGTGATCCCTTTTCCATTACTTGGGAATTCACATTTTTTAATTTTTCATTCTTGGACCCATATAACACCCCGAAATAGCAACTCACATAGTTTAATTATTTTAGATCTAGTGTCTTGTCATATATATTTGATTAGAGATCATATTTGGGCACATGGGTAAAACATATTGAATGTTTTCTGCACATTATTATGTTTCACATCAGTATTTGTGGTGATACATGAGATCATATATGAATTTTAGTGTCCATGGCTCCAAATGTGTGAAATTGTGGTTTGAGGATGATCATCAGAGAGTTACTGGGGTTGGTACTCCCAAAAATATGGTGTCTTCCAAATTGGTGTGGTTCCCCTATTATCCTCATGTGGGGAAGGTATTTTCCCTAACTTGGGTTTCTTCCATTTGGGCATGAGATCCTATACATGTGAATCAAATAGGGTAAGTATTCCCCCAACCTACTCAGGGTGAATGATCTTCTTTGTAAAAATTTGTCATCCCCATTATCTATAAAGATCGTATGGGGACCATGATCCTCAAATAGAGTTGATATTACCCAAGACTGAGGTTTATATAAGTAAGTATGGGATCCACTACACCAGTCCTTGTGAGATTATGCGAGTAGTTAGAATTGATAGTTTTGATACTTGATATGTGGTATTGTATTGATGGACCATAAGGTTTAGTGAAGGGAATCATTAGGATATAATAACAATTATTAGTAATTCTATAAGTGATTTAATCTCATGATGAAGATCACCCATAAAAGAAATATGAAATCTTGTATAAATTAAAATGAATAAATATCATAAAATGATATACCTAACACTAAAGATCTTCTATAACAATTCAATATTTTTATAATATATTTATTAAGGATCAAAAAGTGTAAGAAAAAGGACTCCCATCTATAGAGGTATCTATAGATGAAGTAGAATATATCATCATATAATTAGTATTATTTTTTACCCATGGTTTTCTATAACCTTATTGTGCTAAGGAAGTAGAATAGAAGAGCTATAAATTTCAAGTAAGTTCAATAAAACATCATATAAAAATCTACACATACTTCCATCATGTGGTAGCTTTTTATATAGGTTGTTGAAGAATCTACTCAACTTCTTGCATTTATGTATTCATTAAATTTTTTGAATAAATGTTACACGTAGTATATGATTTCATAAAATGAATGCCTCACCTCCTATAAGTTTTATCCTATGAAACCATTTCTTTAAATGAGGGCTTATGTGGATGAATAATAATAAAGCCATAGGCTACATGAAATTTTACACCCCATGTATACAAACAATAAATTGCCTGAAATATATAATTACTTATATATATCCTATACATAAAAGGATTTAGGGAACACCTCTTTAAATCTCTCACTTTCATTAAGGCATAAAGACATTGTGTCATTTTACCTTATATTGTATCATATACAATAACATGTGAAACCATATCTAAAATTCATTTTTGATATCTTCCAAAACAATTTTGGAAATTTATTATTAACTTCACAATGTATGATATCATAGGTAATACATTGTGAATTCCCATCTAAAAAACATTTGGATTTACTAAAAAACATTTATACTATCTTTATTAGTCAAAATAAATCTGAATTTAGGAAAAAATAAAGTGTTACCAAACATGATTTTATATCATTTAAATAAAAATGAATATTCAAATACATAATTGTAAGAAAAGAGAAGCCTATAGATAAGAATCAATGATATTCAATCTATAAATAGACTTGGCATGATCTCTATCAAACACATGTATCTCTATAACCGTGTTCACCAGTTTGAATCATATTTAAACATAAATTATCATATATCCATTTTTCAAAGACATTAAGTGACCATGGGATATAGATCATGTTAATTATATATATCCAAATCATATGTTTTCAATTATTAGAGAATATATTTACCTAGTTGATGAATAAATCACAATTCATTCCTCCTTAAGATAAGTACATGAAATGTACCTTATCTAGATAGATATATATTATCCAAGTGCAACTGAACACTTCTAAAATCCATCTTAATTTGGGGCCCAAATATCATACTCGTCATATAAGAGAAAAAACACCATTTTGGTAGAGTTCCAACCAATTAAATGATCAAAAACATACCCAACCACCCTCGTTTTGGCTATGCCAATATGTAGAATTGTGTAAGTAGGGTATCAAAGAATGAAGGTTCTATTTATAGGGATATAACTAATCTCAGGTAATGAGGAATCAAATATTATCCATGTTCCCCTTGTATACCAAAGACATCTATAGAAAACTCTATGTGGTAAACCAAGCGGGTTATCCAATACACACAAAGAATCTTATTCATTGTTTTGTTAACCATGGACATATTTTATACCTCAATATAATAATACTACGCACACTAACCTTAACATTTATTTATAAACTATAATTATATATTACAAACATAAATTCTGGATAACTCAATTTCAGACTTTGAGAGGTCAATTATAAATACACTTCACAAAATGGATATATATACACATTTATGTAGCCAATGCAAAAGAATGATAAATTAGATATTTCTTTTTATATATGATATATTTTAATATTATTAAACTATGTTAGGAATATTTAACAAAACCAACTTAAATGACTATATATATTATCATATATGATAAACTAATAGATCAACCTTATTTATGTTTCACTTTTAGGGGGTTTTAACTTATTACATTATTTGAAAATCTTGTGACATCTCAATATAACCTTTTTAAAAAACATTACCATTATCCCATAAGTGACTAAAATCAATGAAGTAAGTTAATTTGTACAGTAGTTCGATTTAGGAATCATATTCTTAACTTTTTAACTCATTGAACATATTGAAACCTTTTAGATTAACAACCTCAAATGTTATGATGTTATCTTCTGTTGTATACTTAGAACTCTTTCTTAGTTCATAATAATCATCCTTGGATCCCTTTATATAAAACACTTTCCATGAATCAATATAAATACTTAAATTATTTATTTATCATCCCATCATAAAGCATTTTAGGATAAATATGAATTTGGGGTTTTAGGGTAACTAATGCAACCCTTTACATCTCTCTTTTCCAATATACCCTATACCCTTTTTAGATATCCAGAGTAATTTAGTTTGTAATTTTACTATTCAAATCTTATAGTTATATCCTACTGTTAATATAACTTTCTTTTTAGTCACATATCATAAAAAAATTAAGATATTAAGTGAGGAATACCTTAAACATTGTCTGGTAAAATTCTTTAAGAAATAAGGATATCCATTTTCTATATTAAAAAATGTAACTTTTTTATTTTTATTTATCGTAACACATCACAAACTATTTAGGATATTATGTATAAATTAATCTAACTATGATATTTTATTTTTTAACTTTGAACCTTTTTAAGTCCAAAAATAACTCCAATATCCTCTCATTCACTATATTCCTATTAGAATATCAGGCTAAGGAATAACAAAAATTATTTTGTGTTTAAGAAATAACATGTATTTCTTCTCAGTAGAATATTTAATAAATAAATTATTGTTTCTATGTCATTTATGGAATTATATGAGTTTGGATAATTTCCCTTGAAAAGAAGAAAATTATTTAAAATATGCTACTGACGAGTGAAGGAATCACATTACATAACATTTTTAGAAATTTTTAGAGAAAATATTTATCATGACTAAAATATTTTTATCCTATTATATCTTTTCCAAATATGTTTTGGAACCTATTGAATCCTAAATAGTGTGTATGTTATTAATCATCTTTTGTTTCTCAAAAAAAATATTTGTTATCAAACAACTTATATAATCATATAATATAAGTGATATGAAGATACAAATCATTTAAAATGATTCATATGATATTGATAAATTCATTTATATTAAAATTATTTATGTAATTTTTTTGAATCCCTTGAATACAAACTATAATATCCATAAATTCTTCCTTTTGATTTATAAATCTTTTATATTTACAACACTGATAAATATACATTCAGTATCACATAAACTTTAAAATTAATGAATGGATTTCTATGACCCTTTTACCTGACATGTACATTCTATTTAGTTTTACCAACTCCTTTAGATATACTAGATAATCCAATCATACGGAATTATTACTCCTCCTCCATGATAACAGTAGGTTTCAATTACCTTGACTCACTTCTTGAAGAAACATTGATGATCTTTTCAACAAAATTTTCATCTTTTGAATTGAAATTTTACCCATTAATAAATAATATAAAACACTTATAACCTAGATATCATATGTCCAATTCATCTATTCTAAACACTTATAAAATATTGGGAAAAGTTTTCTTAAATTCATTCATATTTTCAGAACATTTCCTTAAAGTAATATTAAATGAATTCATTTACCAAAAAAAGTAATTTTATCCCCCTTTAAAGAATATTATACAATTAAAAAAATCATATGAAAAGTTCATCCAAGTTTGTAGAATCCAAGTTATCAAAGCAGGAACTAAATTAATCATTTAATTAAATCTTAATTATTATATTATTTTATCTTTATAAACATTTATAAATTTACAACACCTGTAAATCATATATTCCATATCACGTATCTTTCATAATAATAAAATTAAATTCTATATACAATAAATATTTAAGAAAACAATTAGTCTCACCATATCATTAAACTATTCAATCATATTAAATATAATTTTTCTTACATATTCAAATTGAGTGTATGAAATTAAATTCCATAAATTATTGACATAAACAATCATGTTGATTACATGTGTGTATGTAACACTCAAATAATTCAAAAGAAGAATATGATGTTTGATAGAATATATGACACGAAACACTGAGCCTAAACAAACCTTGATATAATATTTAAACATGACTATTATAATATAGTCATCAAAATTGATTGTATGAATTTAAATAACTTTTTTTTAATATTTTGAATAAATATTTTTGATGAATCAAATGTATTGGTATATAAGGATTCAATTTTTATTAATGTCATTACATGCTTCAAAAATATATTTTTCATCAAAAATGATTTGATTGATTTTTGTGAGTAGTTAATATAACTAATTTAAGAAATATTTTGAAACAATATTGTTCATACATAACTTAATTTATGAACTTATCATGTTAAAATTAATATGTGTGTATTTTTTTCTAAATTGTGTGATTTTTAGTGAATATTGAAAAATACCACTTTCTGTAAAAATGTTATTTCATTTCAATAAACTAAGTATATTAAATACACATTACTAATTTAATTTTATTTCAAAGAAACATAAATATTCATTAGTTATATTTAATCTAAATAATTTTATTCAAATAATCTTTATACTAGATTTTGGTATAAGTTTAGTTTTAGGCTTACAAACACAATTGTCTGAAAACTATTTTTAAGAGAATAATGTTTATCTATTTTAATTAATTAAAACAATCCCTAATGATGAATTATTTAAATTAAATATATATTATATATCCATATAAATTAATTTAAATTTATATATTGATGATTACTAGTTATATAGTTAATGCATGATTGTCTTATTCTTGTTAAATATGTTTCTTGAAAAACTGTTTTCAACCCATTTTTTGGGTTCATTTTCAAATTACAATTTTCCACTTATGTTAATAGAATTTGATAAAATGGATTTAATATTTTTAATAAGATTAATTAATATCATATAATAAGGTAAAATAAATTTTTGTTCATAATGAATAGTAAAAAAGAAAAAATTTATCACCATAGTAAGAAGGAAAATAAGGTTAATAAAGGTTAAAACTACGTGATAAGGGAACCATTTTTCATCCTAATTATCATTTTATTAATTTATTTATAACCTTATCACCATATAAACAGGATACAATTATGAATTTTTTCTATAAAAGTGATCTATATAATAATTTATGAAAATATAAAGAGAAAATGTCACTCCTTTTGGTATAAATATTTCTCTTCTGTTCACATAAATAAAAAAATAAGTAGTGAATGAATAATAAATGTGAATTTCAATGTAAAATAATTATTTTTGTGATTTTAATTTTAATTTTAATTTTAATTTATTATACATTTATCTTAAACGTTTAAACAACATTTACACAAAACTTGTGCAAACATTGGAAAAGTTAGCGTAAGTAATATTAAAAAAAAGAAAATAAAGGTATTTCAGATGATTTATGGTTTCAAAATATTTTTTTTAAATAATTATTTATTATTGATGGTAAAATAGATTATATTCAAAATTTATTATTATATTCTCATATTTAAAGTAAAATTAAATTAATAGTACAAAAATGACCTTAATGATATTTTATAATAAATAATATTTTATCAAATTTATTAAAAATCTTAAAAATAATTATAGAGTTAAAATAGGATGATAAATGGTCTAAGATTTCTTCTATTTTCAATTTATGATCTAATTTTTATCTTATAAGTAAAATTAAAACCCTTTCAGTTTGAAAAAGTTATTACAATGTTTATAGATAAAATGAGTTTACCTGGGGATTAAAACAAGAGATAAGGGTTATGTTGCTAAGTAAAATTGTCTAAATACTATTTTATGAACATATTTAAACCTTTTACTATAAAAAAATATATTTAAAATCCAAATTTATGTATTTTAATTGAATGTTCCCTTATAATAATTTAATATTTTAAGGAATTCCAAAAGTGCCCATCCCCTCACTTATAAAAGGGAACCTCCTCTTCTATTTTCTTAATTCTTAAATAACTATTTCTCTTAATTACCTTACCACTTATTATATGGATTTGTTTTATTATAAAACCCTCATAGGAAGGATTTTTCTGAAAACCAAAATAGGTTGTCTGAAGAAGAGGTATCATTATTAAACAATCATTTTTGTTTGACCACGTCCTTCACCTTAATAAGATATCATAAAACCATGATAATATAGTAAAATAAGTATGTAACATATAATAATATTTTTTTATGTTATGTTCATACCCTATATCTTCCTTCTCTTCCATCAAATTTGAAACCGAACTGTCTTCATGTGTACTATAGATTACTGCATCATGAATCAATGAATTTTTTTACATCACCACCACTCACATATGGTTTAAAATATGGATTTAGTATATAAATAATATATTAATGAATTATCTAAAATTATATAAATATCATATATCATATAATTTATTACATTTACATTCATTTGAAAATGATAGCATTGTTCGTGCATATGTATGGATTACCACCTCCAAGAAGTGATGTGATTCTTTTTTTATAACCACAACACATGAATAATATATATAATTATATTTAAATAAGTAATATTATAACTATTTTATAATTATATTTTTATAAATATAAAATAAAAATTACATTCCTTCCGTTATGATCAATTAAAAATAGAAACATTACTTGTGTGTAAGAATGGATTACAGTTTCCATGATTGCAACGCAGTTCATTTTTCATTACCATAATTAATGGTTTGTATAAAAATTACAATTGATTTATAAAAATTATAATTATTTCAGGATTATTATTATGGAGATGATGGGGCAATGAACTCTTTTACTATAGTTAAACCCCCGAAGTCATTTTGGGTATTTGAACTGAATATCTTCCAAATGCTCGATAAGAATTTATTAATCAAGTAACTTAATATAACATGGTATTAAATAAAATAAAATGAATGATAACATTGAAAAATTTCTTAATAAATTAAATATTAACACATGTTTATTATTCAAGAAGATAAAGAATGTACATGATGAGTCATACTCGATATAAGGGATTCCATCTCAATTTTATTTCATTGAGGAATTTTTTAATTTTATGCACCTAACTTATTTTATATGGTGTATATATTGAACTTTTAAATATTATATCAGGAATAATTTATATTCATTTTATTTTATGATTCAATTTTAATTATTTTATCCATGGGTATTTTATATGAAAGTTACCAAGTGGTATGTGCTACATAACATAATTTTTAATTATTGAGTTACATCATCATTGTATTTGATATTACAAGAATATGAGAGTAATAAATTTTGGTTATTTTAGGATTTATTTTTACTTTTTATGTGGATCTAAATTTGATACACAAAATAAAATCATTTATTAATCATCACATAAATGATATCATCTTCGTAAGAGATTTCATCTCAATTTCCACTCTATTGACATAGATTTGGTATTATATACCTATTTATTATATTTTGTGTAACTACTTACCCATTAAAATATTATATCATGAAGAAAATTATGTTCATCTTATTTAATGTGTCATTTGATTTTATTTATCTCTTTGGGATTATGATTCGAAAGTTACCAAATAGGTATGGATTTATCCTCAAATATAATTTTAGTTAGGATTTTTTATACCTGATTTTCCATTGGAGGAAATCATTTGATAATTTTCCAATAAACCCATTTCATTTTATTTTCCAATATATATTCATGAATTTTTCAATTAATAGTAGCATTTACCTCTATTTAGTACTTAAAATTAATGAAAACATTTTTTTTAAGAAACTCCAACTTTATATATGTTTTTGATCAAAATTATTTTTCTTCCATATCCATGTTTTCTAAAAATATTTTAAATAATTTAATGACCTTGAGCCTAGTATCTCAGAGTTGATTCCTTAATTTATTAAACTGGAATACAACCAATGTTTTGAAATCCTGAAGGACTACTCAGTTTAGTAGTTTTGGAGAACTAAGTACATACATGATACACACTTTTTATAGGGAAAATAAAATAAAACATATTAAATAATAAAATAAAATGTTCTTCATCCTTGAGAACTCATTCAATGATTTAGTCTTTATATCCTGGGGGAAGTAAAAAAAATAAGGGCGAGATCAGATGCTCAGTAAGGGTTAATTAAAATAGAATATTTCATGAATCATTTTAGAATAATCAATATGGAATGATAAATAACATAACACATATTATCTTTTAATAACTTGAGTGCACAAATAGATATGGAATAATCAATATTTCAAGGTAAATAACTATAAACACATTCCATTAAATCAATGATATGAGAATTAAATGTATCTAGAGATAATATTGTTGTGAATATATCATAGATAATAATAACTTAATTCTTAATGAATGAAATTCTTAATTATTGGAAACCATGATATCAAGCACCATGATACCTCTACTGTCAGTACCTTTGACATGATAGTTTAAATACTATAGGTAGAAACACATTAAATTTGGCTAACTTAATTTTGTATCATGAGACTTACTGATTCATGGATGGGTTATATTATACCGCGATCACCCATCACTCTAGGTCCAAATAATTTCTTATATATTTAATAATAGATTTAATTCATGAATCAATATTCCTTCACATCAAATTTCCATATTGAGTAAAGGATATAGATTTATGAACACTTCCCTATTTAATCAAATAATTTCCACGTAAAAATTATATGTAAAAATGGAATATGTTTTAGGAAATAATCATATTAATTATACAAAGATATGGATATTTAGTAGAAATGAAATTTCTAATGAAAAATGATCACAAGAAAGTGATTATTTAAAGGGAATGTTTACAATCAAAAAAGAAAGTGAGATTGTTCAATATCTTTTACCACTTGGTAATTTTCAAGTCAAAACCCCTTTAGTTGAAATAATTAAAATTAAACCTTAAAATACCATGACTTATGTATTAATCATGATATTAAATTTCAAAGTGTCATTGAATACCCCACATTAAAGTGTGTTTGTGTATAATAACAAATAAGCCTTAAAGGAATGTAAATTAAGATGAAATCCCTTATATCACACTTATTTTTAGTTTAAAATGATTTAAAATCCTATATAGATGTTTTAAACATGTCATTAACTGACACCAGAACCATATTAATTTTTATAATATCTTATATGATCATTTTATAATATATTATAACTCATTCATTAATAATATTTTATTATTTTCATTATTTTTGGGGTTAATTGTTGTGTTTTCTCATTCATTCATTGACATAAATGTTTTAGTTCTTGCACATATTATATGGTTATATCATATCCAGAATAGTAATAATTAAATAATTATAAACTTTTTTACATAAATAATACTTTTTAATCTAATCATGAAATATGGTTTCAAATAATGAAGTATGTTACAATCATGGAGATGATAGGTTGTACGTATGCATGAGTAACATTTCCATTTGTCAATGATCATTATGAAAAGAAGGAAAGTAATATTTTATATTTAAATAAACATCATAATATAATATATACCATATAAAGTCTTTAAATATACTTATATATATCATTCATATGGTGTGGTTATGAAAATAGAGTCACATCGCTTTGTGAAGGTAGTATTCCACACATACACTAACAAAGTTATCATATTTAAGTGAGTGAATAGGAATGAAAGAAAATGATATATATTATATTTAAATAATGATGAATATTTAATTAATATCATTATTATGTCATGTATATAACATAAAATCATTAACTTTAACCATATTGTATTCCATGTAAAGAATCAATGAATGACGAATCACATCGATTTGTGAGGTGGTAGTCCGTCGTACACACACGCAACATTATCGTAGCCCCTATGAAATGAAATGTAAGAAGGAATATATGATATAATTACTCTAGAGGAATAATGATCATATATATATATATGATATATATGAATTATATACACCCTCATAACCAACCGTGATAGGTAGTATTGGAAGAGCGAACGACATCGGTTCACGAGGTGGTAGTCTGCCGTACACATGAATGATGATTTCATAACCCAATTGATTTATGTGGGGAAGCTTTTAGATCATTAAATTATTATAAAAGAGTCCAATTATATTTATGATACTTAGGTTAATATATCATAATGTTTTAATAATAATTTAATGAGGAGGAGAAAGAAATATAAAAAAGGAACTTATTGAAAAACATGAACTCTTCATCGGTTATCCTCCTCAGGTTTTCTCTAAAGACTTCCTATGTTAATTTATACCCAAGGTAAGGCTTATATTATATAAGTATGTAATTTAGGATGTTATTTGGGTAGGAATTTTCTGAAATAAATAGGTTTGATGGTGTGAGGAAGACATGAGAGTGGGTGTCCTCCTCAGGTTTTCTCTAAAGACTTCCTATGTTGAATTTCTACCCTTATCTTTTTAGTTTAACACCTGGTAAACCAAATTTTACCTTAAATATGATAATTAATTTTTACTACATCCAATAATCATTCCGGTAAAAAAATGTTAAAATTATTATAAATTATAAATTATGATGACTCAAAATATGGAATCAATTCTTCCAAATTCAATTTATATAACTGGAAAACATTAATTTAAAATTTATCATGTATACATGATGGGAAAGCATATTTTTAAAGTTAAAATTTTTAAAAGTTTAAATAGTTTTTATATCTAAATTAAATATGCATAAGATTAAAATGAACTAAATTAGATTAATAGAAATAAAATTTAACTAATTTGACTTTAAATCGAGTTCAAATATAATTTAAAATTATAAATTATTTAAATTAAAATGTGGTTTTCAATTAAAATATTTCATTTTATCTTATTTATCATTAAATGAAACTTTTTAGAAAAATCCAAAAATACCACCTTTAGATACTTTTGATATGAATATTTAAAAATGTAAGTTAATTTTTTAATTAAATAATATAAAATTAGTTATAATTATTTTTAATTTATCTGTGTAAAGCGTGACTATGTTTAAATAATTGTAAATCATTTTTTGTTTAAACATGATGTTTCGATCATCACAAACTATTAATGAGATTAAATTTATTCTAAAAGAAATATATTTTTAAGCATTTACAGGTAAAATTATTCCCTCCTCTAAAAAATTTCATCCTCAAAATTTCTAGATATTATCTTCTAAATAGATGAGGGAAATTATTCTTCATAAAAACCACTTCTTCCCACGTTTTTTCCTCCATTTTGTGATTTCTCCAAAGTACCTTTACTAGATGAGTCATCAGATCCCTCAATATTTTCTCTCTACTATCAAGAATCTTAAATTTTTCTTTATAGTATGACAGAGTAGGTTCCAAATCTTTTTCATCATAGGCAATCACATGCATTGGGTACATCATATACACCCTCTATATTGATATATGGAACACATCATGTGTTTTTGAGAAATTTGGTGGAATTTAAAAATGAAAAGCAAGAACTTTAATTCTTTCTAGAATTTCAAAGGGTCTGATGTACCTAAGGATCAGTTACCCTTTCTTACTAAACCTTATAACTCGTTTCCATGGGGGTACTTTCAAGAAAAAATTATACCGCACATGGAATTATAGATCATTCCTTTTATTATCGACATTATTCTTTTTCCTACATTGAGAAGATTTTATGTGAGAGTAAATAGACATTACTTTTGTTTTTGTGTCTTAAACCCATTCTGTTCCTATAAGTTTACTTTCACAAACTTCATACCAATAATTTGAATTATGGAATCTCTAGCTATATAATGCTTCATACCACACTATTTGAATACTTGAATGTAAACTATTATTATAGTAAAACTCTACAAAATGTAAGTACTAATCCCACATACCATGAAAGTCAAGTGAAAATGACCTCAAAATGTTTTCTATTGTTTTAATAGTCCTTCCAGACTATCCATAAGCTAGAGGATCATAGGCATGACTCAATTAAAGATCATTATCAAGAGATTTATAAATAATCTTTTAGAATTTTGATGTAAAATGAGGGTCTTGATCATAAAAAATTGATAGAGGCATGCCATGAAGTATGAGAAATTTATTAATATTAATCCATTAAGGGTTATCAAGAGGTTAATATTCCCTTATTGTGATGAAATTTGTAGATTTGGTTTGGAGTTCAATGATAAACCATGCTACATCATTCCTTTTAGGGGTCTTTTGTAGTCCTATAACAATGTATATAGTAAGTTCATCCCATTTCTACAATGGAATATGAAGAAGTTATGAATCCCCTAGGATTCCATCTCATATCATTCACTTGTTGGAAAACCAAACATCTGGACACATAATCACCAATCTCCCACTTCCTGTTATCCCACAAAAATTTTTCCCTCAATCCCTATACATATTTGTGCTACTATGGTGTATAGATAAATTCGAGCTATGAACACCATCTAACAATTCCCGTTTTAGATCAGGTATAGAAGGAACACATAATCTCTTTCCAAATTTCAGAACACCATATTCAAAAATGATGTATGTTAATTTCCCATCATTCACTAATTTAATTTTCTTATGAAAGTTGTCATCATCAGACTAAGAACATTTTATCTTTTCCAATAAATATTGTTTCCCAATATTTTGGAAAATGAGTGATGTGTCCCCTTCCTTAATAAATCAAGTATCCATCTTTAATAGATCCATAAACATTTAATTCTGATAAATCCCCATTTTTTTAACTCTATGATATTTGTTACTCAATTCATCAACTACCTTTTTTTATTTCCCTAAGTGGTAGTGTATTGATCAATCAAAATCCTTGAGTAGCTCAAGCCGATGTATTTTTTTTGAGAAGATGTATTTTAGGATTTTATAATCCATATATATCGCACATCTTTCAACCTAGAGATAATGTCACCATATCTTCAAAGAAAGGATTACAGATACCAATAAAATATCCTTGGTAGGATGGTTCTGTTTGTGATTCATCAATTAACTTGATGCATAAAAAATAAATTTATCATTTTTTATAAGGAAAAAACCATTGCCCGTCTCTTATGAAATACTACATATCACAGAACCATCACTTCTAAATGGTAGAATTAAAATTAGAGCATTGACCAACCTCCTATTTAGTACATCAACACATTCTTCATATTCCATTATCCAAATATACTTAACTCCTTTACATGTAATCTTTGTTAACGAGTTATCCAGTTAGAATTTTTTTTGAACAAATCACCAACTATAACCTAACAAACCAATGAAACTATGTACCTTAGTTATAATTAATGGGTATAATCCATAATCTGACTGCCTTCATCTACATGGGATTAACTAAGATTCCACCCTTGGAGAAAATATGGCCAAGAAAAGAAACTTATTGAATCCATAAATCACACTCACTAAATTTCCCATTTAACTATTTCCTTATAAGAGTCTTAGGAATGATCCACAAGTAATTATTAGGGTCCTAATAGATTTTAGAATATACCAAAATATAATCAATGTATACCATAATAAAATCATTAATATATTCCTTGAATACTCTATTCATTAGATCCATAAAAATAGATGGTGAATTGGTCATTCCAAATGGAGTTACTGTAAACCTATAATGTATATACCTTATTGTAAAAGATATATTTGGAATTTATTCGTTATTTACTCACAACTATGATACCCAAAATAAAGTCCAATATTTGAAAATATTGGGCTTCATGATGTTTATTGAAAAAGTCATCTATGTGAGGAATATGGTTGTTATTATTTATCAAAATAGCATTGATATCTCTATAATCAATGCATAGACTCATGGATCTATATTAATTCTTAACAAATAGAACAAGGGTTCTCCATGGTGAAGCACTAGGGAGAATAAATCCCTTATCACCCAAATCCTATAGTTGATTCTTAAACTCCACTAATTCTAAAGTGTCCATTTAGAGGGAGTCTATAATATTTTTCTTACATCATTGATTCAACCATTGAAAAACATAGGTTCATGCTATGAGTTATGTATTTGTAATTTCATAGAAAATTCATTAATGTTTTTCTATATAATAGTAACATCCCCAATTTTATGATTACAGTCTTTATACATATATTTTTTTCTTATTCCCTAAGAATCTCATTTAGTGGAGCTACTAATTATGGGTATATATAAGAATCATAAGTTGAATTATGTTCTCTACACATGAGGAATTATAGATCATCTTTACAAATAACAATTTCCTTCTTCTTTACATTAAATTTTTCATCATACTTTGAAAGACAGTATATACTTTGGATTATATCAAATTCAACTGTAGTCATGATAATGAGTTAAGAAAATAAGTCATGTTTATGTTTCATAATGGGTTCTGCCTGAAACATCCTTATTACAATGAGACTTACTTTTGTAGTTTTGACTCATAAATACCTTCTTAAATTAAGTGGTAAATGTCTAATTTTCTTGTTAAACTGGGAATATATAAAAGATTTTAAGGATCAAGAATCTAATAAATCATTATCAAAATTTAAATATAGGATCAAAGTACCTTATACCACATCATTGGGTACTTCCACCTTAGATGTGGTTATTGTATAATTTTGGACTTATCCCCTTGCCCTATTCTATAATGGATTCCCTTAACTCTTGGGATATTGGTGTGAACAATTACCCATTTATTTATGATAAAACACTATAAATCATTTATTTATTCCTTCCCCTTACAATCATGACCCATATTCCCCTCATCATGTCACTTTTAACAGACTCTCATTCCCATAAATCACATCCCATTATGATTATTTTAGAAAATTTTGTATGATTAAAATTGTTCTATCCTCTTCTACTTCTTTGAAACATTCCTTTTCCCTTGGTGTTCAGATAACCTCTTATTCTCTTGATTCATATTTCATATATTGGCTATAGAAAATTCAATCTCTATTTTTATGGGATATATAATTATTTAATCATATGATGCAATTTTTTGAGAGATCAGCACCCTTAAAATAATTGGATTAATCCCTTAAAATAAATGATCAATCTTTCACTCCATATCATGTATGTAATCAATAGAATAACTATTTAACCTTTTAAATATTTCCCCATAATCAACAAAACTTTCTTTATCATTTCTCATTAAGATAAGGAACTTTAAAATTATTTAAATTTTCTTCTCATGAGTGATTTTTTTAAGAATGTCTCTTTAAAAGAATTCCATTCAATGAGTTATATTTCATCTTCCTCCCTAGTATTCTAGATTAATGACCACCATTGATCAAAATTACCTTCGATACCAACTATAATGACCCCGGACCTAGTATACCATATACAATTGATTAATTTTTTACATTATCATAGACATAATAGGTCGAAGCCCAAAGAAATGATCAGTTTAGTAGTTTGGGAGAACTAGATACATACATGATACCCATTTTACATTTGTAACAAAGATTAAAACATTATACCTAACAAATGTAAAATAGGTATCATGTAAACACTATATGTAAAAATGGTATATGGTTTAATAAATAACTATATACATCATATAATAATATTAATATTTTAGAGAAATAAAATGTGTAATAAAAAATGATCACAAGAATGTAATTGTTTCAATAGAAAGTTAAAAAATCACAAATGAATGTGAGATTGTTCAATAACTTTTACCACTTGGTAATTTTAAATTCTAACCCGCTTAGATGAAATAATTCAAAATGAAACTTAAAATATAATTAATTATTAATTAATCATGATATTAAATATAAAATGGTTTTTTTACACCATATAAAAGTGAATTGTTTCATAATAATATAATTCTTAATGGAATTATAATTGAGATGAAATCTCTTACCCCATGCTTCTAATTGGTTGAATGTAAAATAAACTCATGTATAGTGGGGTTAAACATGTCATTAACTTACACAAGAACCATATAAATATTTATAATATGATATATTATTATTTTATAACATCTTATCACCTCTTCCTTAATAATATTAAATTATTTTTATTGTTTTTGGGTGTTAATTTCCTTATTTTCTCAAATGCTCTTTGTCATGAAAGGTCCATCTCTTTCACATATTATATAGTTATATCATCTATAGAATAATAATCATCAAATAATTATCATATTTTTACATTAATTATACATTTAATACCAATCATGAAATATGTTTATGAAAAATGATGTACATTAGGATTATAAGACAATAGGCCGTACATACTCACGAGTAACATTCCAATTTTTTAATAATTATTATAGAAACGAGGCGAGTAATATTTTATAATTATATAATTATAATAATATCATATATAGAACATTATTTCATTAAATATACTTATATATATCATATATGTGGTGTTGTTATGAAAAGAGATTCATATCACTTTGTGAAGGTGGTAGTCTAAATGTAAATGAATGATGTTACCATATATAAGTGAGTGAAAAGGTATGAAAGAAAATGATATATATTATCATTATAGAATGATAAATATATAATTAATATAAAATATATTTCATTAATATATTATATTATCATTAAATTTAACCTTATTAAATTCCACTTATATCCTGAAAGAAAGATGAATCACATCGATTCACAAGGCGGTAGTCTGCTGTACACATGAGCGATGTTATCATAACCCCTATGGAATAAAAAGTAAAAAATAATATATGATATAATTACTCCATAGCTATAATTATGTTATAAATATCTTATATTCACATTATATCCATCATGATACCCAACTATGATAGGTTGTAATGGATGAACAAAAGACATCAGTTCACAAGGCAGTAGTTTTCCATACACATGAACGATGATTTGTAACCCATTTGATGGAAGTGGAGATGGTTTTAGGTCATTAAAATCTTATAAAAAACTATTATATGTAAAATAATTAAGTTATTATTTCATAATGGTTTAATAATAATTAAAAGAGGTGTAAACATAAATAAATGAAATGATTCTCATTGAAGAATGTTACTTCTTGTTCGGGTATCCTCCTTAGGTTTGCAATAATGCCTTCCTAGGATGGATTTATGCCCAATATAAGAGTTATATGATTAAGGGAGGGAATTGTGGAAGTGATTTTGGAATATAATGGCAGGAAAAAATATGTGTGCGGGTGTAAATAAGAGAGGAGATGGGGTGGACTTTTATAAGTGGGAAAGAGGATCCACTTGGTATTTTTTAAAAGAATTGAGTGATCCCATTGTTTTCATATGTCATAAGGGTAAAAAATGGTCCATTATAGAACAGTATTGGTGTAATGGTTGAAATATTTCCATAAAATAGGTTTTATACTAATTTATAGGTAATATTTTCCCTTATATGTTTAGTTAAACCCCCAGGTAAACCCATTTATACCTTAAACACAGTAATTAATTTTCACCACACTTACAATTCATTTTGGTAATTTTTTCCATTATTATAGATTATAAACTTTTATAATTCTAAATATTTAATCCATTTTTCCAAAGTCAAATCATAGAAGAGGGAAAATATAATTTAAAACTAATCCATCAAACATGACGAGAAAGTTAGTTTTTAAAGTGAAAATGTTCAAAAGTTTATAAAGTTTTTATATCTAAATTTAATATAAAAATGATTAAAATGGACTATATTGAATTAATTGATATAAAATTTGACTAATTTTAATTTAAAACAAATTGAAAATATAATTCAACATGAAATATTATTTAAATGAAAAGAAGGATTTCAATTAAAACACACTATTTTTCACTATTTACCAAAAAATGAAATTTTTCAGAAAAATACCAAAAAGTCAATATAATATATTTTTTGAATTATTATTTCAAAATATAAATTTATATTTTAAGATAAATGTTTGGAAAGTGGTAAAAATTAATTTAAAATTACTTGTACGAAATGTGACTATGTTTAAATAATAGAGTATCACGTTTTATTTAAACCTGGTGTTGTGTGTGTCAAAAGATATCAACGAGATTAATTTTCATCTAAAAGGAATACATTATAAAGTATTTGGGTATTACAAATAACATTTTCAGTATTATACTATTATTTTTTAAATTCATTTTCACCAATTTTTGAATTTTTATAAAATGGATAAAATTTAACTTCTTATCATTTTCCAAACAAGGCAACTTTAAGATTTTTTTTTTCTGAAAATGATAAAGGAATTTTTGTTTTAAAATAATTTTCATGAAAAAAACATTCCCACCATTATTAACACACATTTATTTCAATATTTCTTTTCAATTTTATAGGGTTCTTCTCAAAGAAAATGTTTTTCCTAAAATTCTAGTAATTTTTAGTTTTTAAAGTGCTTATCAATGGGAAAAGAGTATTTTCTAGAAGTATGTTTTTAATTTATTTTTATGTTGTATATATTTATGAATGTAAAAAATCCATTATTTTATTTTTAATCCACTTAGGATATGTTGTAATGATACCATCATTATTTTTTATTTGGATGGTTTATAATCAATTTTACTAGGAATATGTTGATATTCATTTTCATTATTATTTTTATTGGTCACTAAATTGATCTTGAATCATTCACTTTATTGTGATTATTGGACATTACATTTATATTAAATAACCATATTATTTGAATCATGGATATGATTATTTTGTAAATTATATAAAATTATTACATATAGTGTCTAACTTTGAAAGTTATTTGATTGACTGGGGAAATATTGATATTCCATATTATTTACTCAATAATGATATTTATTGACAAGGAATATTGTTAATGAATTGAATTGATAATTCAATTTAGGATTAATGTTTTGGAAAAATAGTGATGAGTGAGGCTCAGTTATAAATATCATCTCGATGCACCGATAATTCTCATGAGATAAATAAGTAAACTAGAATTAAATTTGTTTTTTCTATATACATACCCATCAATGAAACTATATTATTATAATGTATCTAAAATATAGGTATCATGAGGTTTGTGGTCATGAATTCCAATATTAATCATTTCCTTCATCTAGAATTTAGTTATTATTATCTATGATATTTTTTTATTGATATTATCATTGAATGAATTTCAGGATTATGTTATTGACTAAATTACATGTATTTTCTATTATTTACCTTTATATTTTGATTATATATTATTTACATATGATAGATTCCACTGAAAATAACAAAAACTGATAATCTAAGCTCACCCTTATTTTTTTCCTTTTAGCATGATAAGAAGATTGAATCTTTAAATGACTTCAAGAATCCAGAATATTTTCCTTCACTATGTTGTAAATTATGTTTTAAAATATAATGTGATTATCAAGTATATATATAGTTTACTAATAATATTAACTATTTGGTTATTTTGGATGAAACATATTGTATATTAATAAAATTTAATAATGTAACAACTAATTCTAGGGTACTAGAGTGAGGATGTTTATAATTGGTATTAGATAATTTTTAGTATAAACATTAGAAACTAGATTTAAAAAAACATATATTATGGAATATAACTCTATGATAGACTTCGTATAAATTTATTATAGATAATATGTTAATTTTTTATATGATTATTTTTTAAAAATTTTAGGCCTTATCATGGTTTAATATGTTTAAGTTTGATTATAATTTTAAAGGCACATATTCCCATTCTAAATTTTAAGTAATTGAAGTACTTTTGAGACATTTATTTATTTTTAATAGATTTTTTAGGTATATTTAATCCTTATGTATTAATTTTTTAGCGAGAAAAATATTTTAGTAATAATTTTTTTATGTTATATGTAAACTAGTTTAAATTTATTAATAAAAATTATCGTTAATATGATTGTTTATGTTAAGGTAATAGTAGTCAATTAAGATTATTTTTTTGTGAAAGAAAATTTTATAGAAAACCATTGTGTTTAAAAAGTTTTTTGAAGACTAATATTATATTTTATGAATTTCAAAATATTTTTAGGGTCCTTATAAGAGTTATATTAAGATATTTTTAGTAAAAAGAAAAAACTTTCATATCTGGAAAGGTCATGGGGCTTGAAAACAAAACTAATGCGGAATACGGGTGCAAAACCTACACAATTTCATGGTTAGAATGAAATTGTTTTTACTTAAATTTTTTGAAGGATAAATTCTAAAATAATTTTTAGAAACATACTATATGATCTATTTTTTTTATTTTTAGATTATTAATGATAATTTGGGAGACATTTTATATGGATGAAGTATATTTAACCATTAGGTTTAACAAAAAGTATTATTTGGGAAGAATGTTGTTAAATTTTTTATGATACATTTTTAAAGGTAAGAAATCACCTTTGAGGTGAAAATATTCTTTAATTTTCAGAATACCAAGATTAATAGGAATGAAAGGTTATTTATTTATATAATAATTGAAGTAGAACCTTTTGTAGAAATTGGGTAGTAAAATTTATTATTTCTTCATAATAAGGTTTATACATTTTTGTTATTATCTTACCTTATTATAACTATTTATTTTTTATCAATATTTAAAGAAATGAGGTATATATTTTTGTTCTTATGGATCTTACAATCCATTAAAAGTTTATTATAGTGCCTTAGGCATAACAAATTCATATTGGATATTAATTCCTTAGAGTAAAAGATGAAGTGGAATTTGATCAAAGCACAACCAAAGGATGAAATTGTGATTATGAAATATAAAGATATAAAGTAATAATAATTCCTCCTGTTGTTAATCTAGATGGTAAAGTAATTACTCATATCTAATAAAATAATATTGAAATAAAGATTTTATCCTATTATAATCATTTTTGATGAATTTATTGACTTTTCCCCAATCACATATTTATGGTTTTTTGGTTGTTAATTTCTCCTGCCCGTATTCTCAATCACTCCCTATTAGTCATTTGGAATTAGTTTTATCCTTCATATCCAGATTTTCACTTCCCTCTAATTTTCTCCAATTATGAAACATAGTTTTGTGTTATTCTAGAGGACCTCCATATTTCCCTTCCCATCTTTTTTAAGAGAATGTTTTATTAACCCTTTAATAATGCAAGTTTTCTATAAAGGAATTTTAAAATTTCAACACTTGATTTATAATAAAAACATAAAATTAAATAAATGAAATTTATTTAAGTAATTGTTAACTTAACACCATGATATTTTAAAATAATAATATTATATGATTCACAATAATAAATCTAAATGAACTATGATATACTATTTAAGAATGACCATTATAACATAGTCATTAAAATTGGATGTATTAATAATAATAACAAATTTTTTTTAAAAAAATTTAAATATTTTATATGAAGTAAATATATTATTAAATAAGTGATTAATTTTATATCAAGCCTTTACATTCATCAAAAATTTATTTTTCATCAAAAATATTTTTATTGATATTTATGAAAAATTATATAATTAAATTCAAAATTTTTAAAAATTATAATTTAATAATTGAAATATATTTATGAAATAATTATTTCAAAAATAACTTGGTGTGAATTATTGGGTTTTTTTGAAAAGAGTGATTTTTCAGTCAATAGTGAAAAATGCCATTTTTTTGTAATTCTGCCATTTATTTTCAATAAATTTATGAATTTAAAATTACCATTATTATTTAATTTGATTTAAACGTTACATAAGTATTATTTAGTTTTATTTAACCTAATTAATTACTTTTAAATCATCTTTATACTATATTTTTGCATAAAAAAAATTTAGGCTTAAAAAATCATTTTTCTAAAAGTTTTTTTTAAGTGCATAATGTTTCTCCATTTTAATTCTTAAGATAAAAACTAATGAGGAATTATTCTAATGAAATGTATATATTATGTATCCATATTTTTTAATTTAAAATTATATAACGATTATTAATATTCATTGATTTAATGTAAGATGATCTTATGCTTGAATATTACATTTCATGAAAAACTATTTTTGACACATTTTGTGGGTTAATTATTAAATTAAATTGATCCACTTATATGAATGTAATTCTATAAAACGTATTTTATATTTTTATTTAGTAAAATAAATATTATAAAATAAGGGAAACATAATTTCTTGTCATAATGAATAGTAAAAATAATAAATATTTGTCACCATGGTAAAAGGGTAAATTTGGGTAACCTAGGCTATAAATAAGTCATAAGTCCACCATTTTTCATATTAAATACTATTGAAGGAATTTATTTCTACCTTTATAACCTTAAGATCTATATTAAATTATTTAGGGTATACTTGTCAAAAAATGTGACCTATATAATAATTTATGTAAATGAAAAGAAAAAACATCACCCTATTCCATTTAAATATCTTATATATGTTCTTGTATGGATAATAATAAGTGGTGAATGGATATTAAAGATTATTTGGAGTTTAATGAAATTATTTTTATTTTTATTAAATTATTTATAATTTCTAGTGATTATATTGTTATCACAAATTCTTATACAATGATGGCACAACATTTGTGAAAATAGTGGAAAATCAGGGTAGATAATATTAAAAAGATTAAAAGTAATGTATTTGGGGTTATTTATGTTTATAAAATAAATTTTTAGTTAATAATTATTAATTATTTATAGTGAAATGTATTATATTAAAAAATATTATCTTCATGGATTTAAAGTCAAATTAAATGAATTGTGTCAAAAATGTCATTAATTATATTTTATGTTAAATAATATTTTATAAAATTAATTAAAAAAACTAAAAATCATGAAAGAGTAAAATTTAGATTATAAATGGTCTAAAATTCAACCCAATTCCATTTTATGATCCAATTTTTATCTTATAAGTAAAATTATAACCCTTTTAGTTTGAAAAAGTTGTTAGTATGGTTAAGGTTAAAATGAGTTTAGTGAAGGTAAAATAAATAGATAAGGGTTATTTTTCCTTATAAATCATCTAAATCCTATTTTATGTAAATATTTTAAATTTATACTATCCAAAATAGAAATCCCTATCCATTTGTATGTATTGAAATCGAATATATCCTTATTATAATTTAATATTTTTTGAAATTCCAAAATTGCCACTCCCCTCACATATAAAAGGGAACCTCATATCCTCTTTTATTAAATATTTAATAATTTTTTTTCAGACAATACCTGATGAAATTCCATCCTTACTCACCTTTTTATATAGGCCTTGGTTTGATTTGAAAACCCTAGTAGAAAGGATTTTTTTGTGTAATCGTAAATTGGTTGTCTGAAGAAGAGGTATCATTTTTAACCTAGTTTTTTATTTTATTACTTTTTATTAAACCATGATAATTTAAAAAAAATTGTACCTAACATAAAATAAGATTTTTTTATGATAAAAAAATTCTATATATCAATATCCTCCTCTATCAAATGGGAAATGAAACCATTTTTCTTGTGTACAATAGACTACCACCTCATGAACCGATGTTATTCATTTTCCATCACCACTGCTCACAGCTAGTTTTAATAATGAATTATATATATATATATATATGACATTATAGAAATATTTATCATACTATAAATATAACATATCCTATAATTTCTTATATTACTATTAATTTAAAAATGGTATCATCGTTCGTATGTACATGTCGATTACCACCTCCAGGTAACGATGTGATTCATTTTTCATAGCCACATTACATGATTTCTATATATAAGTTTATTTAAATAAGTAATATTATATTTATAATTATATTATAATTCATTAAATATGAAATATTAGTTATGTTCCTTCCATCATGATCGTTGAAAAATAGAGACATTACTCATGCATATGTAAGACTTTCCATCTCCATGATTGTAACATAGTTTATTTTTCATAACCATATTTCATGGTTGGCTAAAAAAGTATAATTTATGTATAATAATTATAATTATTTAAAATTTTTTATTTTAATTAGGATGGAATATTCACTTCTTTTAACATAGTCAAACTAATGAAATCATTTTTGACAAATGAACTGAATAGAATCAAAACACCCAACACAAACTTAATTGAATGAGTAATTAAATGTAACATTATATTAAATAAAATAAAAGGAATAATGTAAATTAAAATTTTTCTCATGTATGTAAATAGTTAACATAATTTTATTATGCAGGAAGATAATGTTTTTACCTGACAAGTTGGACCTGAGGTAAGGGATATAGTCTCAATTTTCTTTCGTTGAGGCATATTATAATGGTATGCACCTGAATTAATTTATATGGTGTATATAATATGTTTTAAATATTATACAATAAATAATTTATATTAATTTTATTTTATGTTTTAATTGAAATTATTTTATCCGAGTATATTTTAATTGAATGTCACTAAGTGGTAAGTGTTTCATAACTCAATTTTGTTTCATTGGGTTATATTACCTCCTCATTATCTTTGATATTCGAAGATTAGGTGTATAATGAATTTTTATTATTTTAGGTTGAATTTCCATTTATTTTATGTGGTTTTAAATGTTATTCACATAATAAATTCATTAATTAATTCTCACTTAAATAATACGATCTTTATTATAGTTTTCATCTCAATTTTCACTCCCATGAGATATATTTGATATTATGCACATATTTATTTTTATGAGGTGTGCATACTTCCCCTTTGATATATAATATCATGAATAAACTTATAGTAATAGTATTTAATGTTTCATTTTATGTTATTTAGTTTATGGGGTTATTATTTAAATATAACCAAATTAGTATGGGTATATGATTCAATATGATTTTAATTAGGATTGTTTGTGCTAGAATTTACAATGAAGGAAATTATTTGATCATTTTTTTATATGCCCCTTTCATTTTATTATACTCTATTTAGTCATGAAATTTTCATATAATAGTACTATTTTACTCTATTTGGTAATTAAAATTAATGAGAAAATGACTTTAAGAAATGCCAGCTTAATTTTACTTCTTAGTCCAATTTTTTTATTCCATATCTGTATCTTGTTAAAATGTTTGAATAATGTTTTTATTCCAATCATATGATTGTTTAATTTAATTTTTACCAATGTTTTAATTTTTTAAAAATTTATTAAAAATAATCATCTTTTCATTTTCAAAACAAATTACTCTTTAATTTTTACACAAAACGTGAATGGATTCTCTATTTTAATAAACTCAGTATGAAAATAATATTCCCACCATCTTGACTAATCGTTGGATTAAATATTCCATTACATGTTTACAAGTTTATTTTCAACAAAAATGTTTTTCTTAATATTCAATAATTTTTTTAATGTGATTTTAAATGTGAAAAGTGTATTTTCCTCAAGAATTTTTTTGATGATATTTTTATGGTATTTCTATTTATCAATAAAAAAATACTTTGTTTTATTTGTAATGCACATAGGATATGTTATAATGATACTATCCTTAAATATTTATTTAGATGTTTTATGATCAAATTGACTTGAAAAGTGTTGAAATTCACATTCTTCATTAATTCAGTGGTCATTAACTTTCTCTTATAACATTCACATTGTTGTGATCATTAAAAATTAAATTTATCTTAAATATCAATATTTTTTATATCTCAGATAGGATTATTTTTAAAACCATATACCTTTTTTACTTACAATATTTTACTTATAAAGTTATTCGATTTACTACTTAAATATTGATATTCTATATTCTTTACTAAATAAAGATATTTTTTGATAAGGAATAATGTTTATGAATTAAGTTGAGCATTCAATATATATGGAATGTATTTGATATGTAGGGATAGGTGGGGCCTTGTTATGGATATCCCCTTGATACATTAATAGTTCTCATGAGATGAATTGATAATCTAGCATTAAATTGGATATTGGTGTATATTTAATCATCAATTAAATTGTTTTTGAGTAAGGCCTTCATAGTATAGATATCATGATTTCCAATATTAAGCATTTACTTCATTGAGAATTCAATTGTTAGAATCTGTGTGATTTTTTCATTAATATTATCCATGGATGCATTTCATGCTCAAGTTATTAGCTAAAAGGCATGTTTTTTCATTTATTTACATTTCCCTATTAATTATTCCACATTTACTCATGTTAGTTCTGCTATATGTCACCCAGAATGAAAATACGAGCTTACCCTTATTTTTTTCCTTTCTCCAAGATACAGAGATGGAATCTTTAAATGATTTCAAAGATGTATAATATTTACTTTCACTATATTTCCATTTATTTTTTTCAAATGTATTGTTAGACTCAAGTACGCATCTAGTTTACAAAGACTAATAAACTATTTAGTCCCTTGTGATGTGATTTCGTGTATCTTTTTACCATGTAATAATGTAACTATTAATTTTGGGAAATTGTAGTTGGGGTCTTTAGTGTGGAGACTAAGATTCCTTTGGTCACATTGTATATAATTATTTGGAAACCACAAGAGAATATTTCTTTGATTAAATAAACATAATGATTTATTTGTTGAATAACTTCAACACTTGATTACACCTAAATAGGCATTTCACTAGTACATAGAATATTTATTGTACTTTAACAACTTTTAATGTCACTATTCTAGATTAATTACATTTCTTAAGTTACCAGTCTTAGGATTTTTTCATATTTAGATTATCATTTCACGGATTATTCTCAAAATTCATTTTGATGCTGATGATACTATTTATACACAGTAAGGGTTTTTATAATATGGTAATCATTTTTTGTTAATCATTCAATAACAACTTACTCTAAATGGGTTCCCACTAAAATGATGACCCCTTTTAAAAATCATCCTACCAATTAGTGTGCCAAGATCTATATGTTACTATAAAAGGAACCCTCTATGGTTTGAAACTCATCACCTAGTTATTTAGGTAGTGAGTCATCCCAATAATTTCATATATGATTATTGGTTAGTTAAGAAGGCAACTCTTTCCTCACTCCATCGTATGGTTGATTATCAAATCTGTTCCTCTAGAATCCCAACATTTGGGGTTTACCAACTATGAATAACCCAAATAAAATTTTCAAAATGATCTTGCAAAAGACAATCTTTGGGAAACCCTCAATGGGTTGAAACTACCCAAAGATGTTCTAGTATCACCTATTAATTTCTTTCCTTACACAAGATAATCCAGGGGAACTTCACTATGATGTGAAACAACTTGATTGGATAAATAAGGTCAAGAAAAGTGTAGCTTTTGAAGAAACAATACACTTAGTATTTAAAGGTAATTTAAATATCACAATCATATACCATGTTATTTAATTTTTATGCATTCTTCTGTTGATTTAGTTTAGAATTCTATTCCATACACCATATCAATATATTCAATTTATATTGATGTGTAACTCTTAAAAACTCACAAGTTTGTATTAATGACCAAAAAATAGAAGTCAAATGAATTCATACATACAAAAATTCATCATGGGAATAACATATATGAACTTTTCATATACATTCATAGATTAATATGAAATGGATAATATCCACATGGGTAAGCCCAGAGTTAAAACTAGAAAAATCCATTCACCTTACTAGATATGAAACAAGCCTCCAGGTTGGTAGGTAGTTTGACCCCAAGCCCCTTTACTGTAACGCCCTAACCCCAGCTACCCAGAGTCGGTTCATTACTTCGTAACATTGGCATGATCACAAAAGATCAAGTCTCGAAAGACCGATTAGTTTAGTAGCCTTGAAAACACTAGATACATTCATAAATGTTACATTACATCACAAAGTGAAAAACTATAATAACATAGTCTCCATAGTCCACACTTCTATCCTCTTCGGACTATCCCTGCAGGTCATTCATAAAATACTTCTTCACATCCTGGAAAATATTAAAACATTGAAAGGGGTGAGCTCAGATGCTCAGTAAGGTTAACAATATAGCGGAAGCTTTCATAAATAAACATTAACATTTAAGGCAATGTATAACTAAAACAAAAGCCTTTTAAACATGAACTTCAACATAATATGGCAAAAGTAAAATGAGATAATGCCATTTACCTATTCACATGGATATTCTACTGGTCGAATAATCACATGAAATATCAATAACCACTTTCATAATGAGGGAATGTATAATGCCAGACATTCTGAAAAATTTTGTCAAGGCCTCGGCCAAGACGTCTAAAATGATTAAGGCCTCGGCCAAAACCATAAATCAAATTGGGAAAGGGCCTCGGCCAATTCCACGTCTAGTTGTCTCATGAGACCTACCGATGCATCGAGGAGCTATAGCGGGCTCCACCCGTCACTTATTAAGTCCAATACATTCCTCATATGAACAGGTTTAAACATCTCATAAACCATAACATAATCGTATCACATAAAACATGCATAAAGGAAACATAATATTTCCACATTTCAATCACAAGATAAAAAACGCTTTCAAAACCATTTTCAATACCAAAATAAAAGAAAAGTATAACATGGTATTTATTTTTTATTTAAAAAAAAGGGTATGGCTTGTAGAGGAAGCCGAAACTCAAATAGTGGTCATGGCGGCGGAGAAGTCGTTGTCGCCGCATACGTACGACAAAAAAATTCCCTTTTGTCGTTTAGTAAACGCTTCGTATAAAAAAGATTCCTTTTGAATAAATGTAAAATTCAAAGTGGTTTATACACCGTATAAAAGAAATTTGTGTATAAAACCAAATATGCCTCAATGAAAGGAGATTGAGACGAAGTCCTTAAAAAGATCATTTTTAAAATAAAATATATATATTATGTGTATTCACTATAGGTAAACATAAAAAGAGTAAAAATACAAAATAGTACATAATAACATCATGACATAATTTGAAAGTAGGAGATTAACCCAAAGAATGGAAGTTGGGTTAAGAAGTTCCCTTACCTCGTGTCTGACTTGACTCAACCATTCTTTAACCTCCTGAATAATAAAATAGAGTTAATATATACCTTATTAAGAACCATTTTCAATTTCATTATCCTTATTATATCACTTATTACAATGATATGAACATTATGTAATTATTTAAGTTAATAACGGTCCTTTTGTCGATCTTTGGTACTTGAGTCAACAATAAACTTCTTATAATTAAAAGTTGTTTATGTGGTAGAATATCCACTATCTCCATAATTATATTCATGATTTAGATGTCATATATATCTTATATATCCAGTATATACATTCATTTATAATATTACGTAACATTTAGAGGTAAGAAATGAAATGCACCGTTCATGGAGACGGTAAGCCGTACGTACGCATGAACGCTACTTTAATTTAAATTTCATATTTAATGGAACGAAATCATAATGATATAAATGTATAATATAATTCCATTATAATATAGTGTATAATACCATTTACTCCATCCTTTATACATCCCACATATGACATTAACGATTCAAATCACTTTGAGGGGGTGGTAGTCCGCACTTCCTAAAATGAAATTATCGCGTTTTACCCTTAATGGAAATCATAAAGTATGCCATAAATGAGAAATACAGAAGCATAAGTAAAACATAAACATATTATATATCATATATTAAAATAGTGACATCTTAATGGCCACCTTTGAAGGTGTTATATGAGTGTTGAACAATCATCGTTTCGTGAGGCAGAAATTCACCATCCACAGAAACCGTATGTTCTTTAACCATTAGATATAGGTGTGTGTAAGTGTAGCTCGAATCCTTCTTATAACAACATCCTAATATATTGAGTATACTGGTGTTGTTACAAAAGAAATTAATAAAAAGAGTTTATGGGGTTGGAGAAGAAAAATAAAACAAAACAACATTAGAGAAGACATTACCTCAAAATCGGGTAACTCTTTTTGATTTGAGCCAAAGGCTTCCTTGGGAAAAGTTCTGCCCAAAGTGAGGCTTCTAGGAGTAAGTGGGGGAAGTTGGGAGAGTATTTGGGCAGAGGTTGGCCGAGCCAAATGGCTTGAAAGTGTAAATGAGGTGGGAGAGGTGGGGGCCTTTTATAAGTGGAGAGGAGGGGCACTCTTGGAAAGTAAAGAAAATTCACTTTATTATAAAATGAGTTTCGGATTTTAGAGGTCCCAAACTTATATAATTCGAGGATAAGATGATAAGGGTTCGAAATATACTCATCCAATAGGTTTTTGACAAGTGTACGCTTTGGATTTTACATTATCTTTCCATTTTATTTAAATCGTTAAATAATGAGGTCATCGCTGCATCATCATGATGTCATAATTAATTTAATTAATTTAATGTCTAAAAATTATAAAAAAATACTATGATGTAGGAAATTATTTTAGATTTCTAATGAATATTTATAATCAAAATTTGGACTTGTGTAACCCCACTTAAAAACTGTTTTAGTAAAACAACTCATGTTTGTGTCAATTTAATTTTAACATTAAATATATATATATTAATGTCATTTTCCAACCAAACTGGCTCCATGGGGTCCCCAAGTTGACCCATGGGTTGTATTGGTCGGCCATTACTCATACAATAGGAGTAGGACAAGTGTCAAGCTCATCTCGTATTATTAAAACATTATTTTGACCTTAAACTACACTAATTACCTCTAATCGCGATTAAGAACTTAAAAGTTACTATTCACCAAAAAAATTATTTTGATCTCATTGAACCAAATTTTACTTTTTAATGACAACCATGTATGTCGGATTTTTGAAAATCAAATCACAGAAGTGGTAATATTTCATTTAAACGAAAAATCAGTTATTTAACTACCACTTAGTGGTTTCACTATTCATCAAAAATTGAAGTTTTTCCGAACAATGCCAAAATTTCACCCTAAGCTATAATTGATATTCCGAATTCAAAAATGATGTCTATTTTACAAAATTCCAAACATATAAGTTGCATTAATTAATTTTATAATTAATTCCCGCTGTCACAACAAATAGCGTGTTTTAAGAAACAATTTATATCAAAAGATTGGCAATTGTTTATGTCCAATTTCAAAGTGAAATTAATTCTAATGAACACCATTGGATAAAATGGTAAAAATATATTCTAATTATACTTTAAAACCACTCAATAATATAACTTATCACTATAAATTATTTTGATTAAAAAATTTGTTTTAATTATTTTTCACTATTCATAAAAATTTGGAAGTTCTCAGAAAATTACAAAAAAATCAACATAGGCTAATTTCAATATTAGGAATACAAAAATGAAGTCCATTTTGAAATATAAAATTTCTATAATTTTAAAAAGTCGTTATTACTATTCATAACAGCTACTATGATTAGTCGCGGTGTTTTAGAACTCGAAGTTGCGTACAATGCAAGCTATTGCATTATTGAATGAGAAGCGTATTGTGGAAGCTCGGGGTGTTACATTCTCCCCTCCTTCAATAAATTGCGTCCTCGCAATTTGAAAATTTTCTTGGGAAATAAAAGGTTGAAAATAGAAAATACCTTTGTGGAAAACCCACATCGGAAATAAGATTAATAAATATATAACATTAAAAGAAAGCAAGATAAGTACAAAGGTCACCTGATATAGCCCATTCTAGGATTCTATGAAAATATGGATATGGAGGAGAAACAAACCATCAAGGTCTGATGGAGAGTTATAGAAAACAGGATTAGGAGAAAGTTTAACTACAAGAAAATCACAAACTTGTGATTGGTTAAACGGTCATTGAATCCCCAGTTGGAAAAGTTAACCGACAAATTTTTTGTTTTAAGTTACCTTTTATAATGTTGAGGAATTTATTTAGGAGATTTACTAAGAACGTAAGGGAATATACATACTTGTTATGTATACTTTCATTTGTTAATAAATTTTTACCACAAACCCAACTTTTACTCCAAATGGTAACGGAACTCAAAAATATTCTATTTATCCTAATTGTATAAGGTTCCAAATGTTAACACATACCATTTAGATTAGTAAAATTATTTTGTAATAACCAGGGACTTCCTGTAGGCTAGTGGTAGGAAATAAAGGCCTGTCGCACTATGATTGTGGGTTCGATTCCTGCAGCTTTTTCCGACGCGACGGGTTATTCCCCACCCTGCATGTTGTCCTTTTCCTAAAACTATAGTATTATAATATTCCAAAAATAATCTTCAGAAATGCTTTAACCTTAAACAATACTATCCATGGTTCAACTTAATCCATTCCAACCTTAATAGTTATCCAAAATACCTCCGTCCAGACTTTCACTAAAAGGTCTCTAAATTCCAAAATCAATTGTAACATCAGATTCCCCAAACAAAGAAAAGTTTCTTTTATTGTCACATACTAAAAATATGATTACCTTTATCATATTAAAACCTTACTGAAATCAAAAAGTACTGCAGTACAATCTTTATATATATATCACATTATTCTTATAACCAGAATATAATCCTTGAGTCCAAAAGCACCAATACATTAATTATTCCGCTTCAACTGTAGTCACAGCATAAGATTGGCCTTGATCCCTTGGCCTTTTCTGAGGTATGTTTCCTTGACGCTTAGGACATTCATTTGCATAATGCCCCATTTCCCTACAATTGTAGCATTCAACTTTGACAGCCTCTTTCTTTCCCTTGCAATCACGAGCCTGGTGACCCTTTTCTCCACATTTATAACAAACTCCCATTCCTTTTAGGCACGTACCAGGGTGATTCTTCCCACAATTATCAAATAATGGAAAATCCTTCTTTCCCTTTTTCCCTTTATCTGTCTCTTGTTCCCCCATTCTCTTCTTCTCTTGCTTTACTTTGTTGTCATAAGACTTAGAGAATTCCTTTTCTGTCTTGATAGCACACGAGACAATATCTTCGTATGATGAGAAGGATTGTGATACTAAAGCTCGACGGAGAAATGGTTTTAACCCATTAAAGAAACGATCAATCTTACTCCTTGGGTTACGTATATAATCGGCAGCATGCCTCGCTAACCTTGTAAAGTTAGCCTCATACTTTGCGACATTCTCATCCTCCTTCTGCCTCAAACTCAGAAATTGCCTTTCCATATCTGCTCGATGGTCACGAGGAACGTATTTTTCTAAGAAAAGCTCTTTGAACTCCCTCCATTCCATATTCGATACGTCATCATATTCCTTTTTGTTTTGAATCAGCGACCACCACTGATCGACATCTCCAGTGAGGCGGTAAACTGCCATGACAACCTTCTCCCTTTCACTACTCCCCAAGGAATGGAATATTTTCTCTAAGGAATTTATCCATTGCTCAGCTACTATAGGATTTGTACTCCCATTGAAGGTTGGTGGTTGTTTCCTAATGAAGCGGTCTAACATTGATCCTCCACGTTGTGGATCAGGGTGATCCATACGAGTAAGGTTATTATTCATAACTTGAGTGAGTTGTCCCAGTATGGTAATAATTTGATCAGCACCAGTTGTATCTCCAGATCCACAATAATTATCTTGAGCAGGAGGACAATCCCTATACGGAGTGCGTGCATTGATATGGTTTCCATTCCTTCCATTAGGCGCCATTTCTAAACAATGGCATAAACTAGATTAGTTTATGAATCAAAATACATAATTCCATACTTGTAAAATACTTAACATAAATTGAACTATTTATGGATATAATCCATAAACATTAAAATGTTTTCTTTGAGGAAGTAGGTACTCATAACCCTTCATAGTGGTTTGTAAAGAAAACGAGAATTATCCTAAGCATATCCCCCGGGAGTGTCGTAACCAAGAGTGCAGCAAGGCCCATTGTCATGCACCGGTTCCCGTTCGAGTCTAGCTCAAAGCGGTGTTTTCGGGTTTTACCCCTAGGTACATCTGTGCCAGAGCCGCCTCTACCTGCTCGTATCCAGACAGGGATGTATTGCTCGGAAAACTCACAAAATCTCTACAATAACAAAATTCTGGGAAGTTCTTCTATACCAATCCTCAAAGACTATCTTTGGGCTATGTTCTCTAATCAGAGTTTATCTATATCTAGCTTCCAAGGTTAGTACTAAACTGCCTCTGATACCAACTGTAACGCCCCGACCCCAGCTACCCAGAGTCGGTGCATTACTTCGTAACATTGGCATGATCACAAAAGATCAAGTCTCGAAAGACCGATTAGTTTAGTAGCCTTGGAAACACTAGATACATTCATAAATGTTACATTACATCACAAAGTGAAAAACTATAATAACATAGTCTCCATAGTTCACACTTCTATCCTCTTCGGACTATCCCTGCAGGTCATTCATAAAATACTTCTTCACATCCTGGAAAATATTAAAACATTGAAAGGGGTGAGCTCAGATGCTCAGTAAGGTTAACAATATAGCGGAAGCTTTCATAAATAAACATTAACATTTAAGGCAATGTATAACTAAAACAAAAGCCTTTTAAACATGAACTTCAACATAATATGGAAAAAGTAAAATGAGATAATGCCATTTACCTATTCACATGGATATTCTACTGGTCGAATAATCACATGCAATATCAATAACCACTTTCATAATGAGGGAATGTATAATGCCAGACATTCTGAAAAATTTTGTCAAGGCCTCGGCCAAGATGTCTAAAATGATTAAGGCCTCGGCCAAAACCATAAATCAAATTGGGAAAGGGCCTCGACCAATTCCACGTCTAGTTGTCTCATGAGACCTACCGATGCATCGAGGAGCTATAGCGGGCTCCACCCGTCACTTATTAAGTCCAATACATTCCTCATATGAACAGGTTTAAACATCTCATAAACCATAACATAATCGTATCACATAAAACATGCATAAAGGAAACATAACATTTCCACATTTCAATCACAAGATAAAAAACGCTTTCAAAACCATTTTCAATACCAAAATAAAAGAAAAGTATAACATGGTATTTATTTTTCATTTAAAAAAAAGGGTATGGCTTGTAGAGGAAGCCGAAACTCAAATAGTGGTCATGGCGGTGGAGAAGTCATTGTCACCGCATACGTACGACAAAAACATTCCCTTTTGTCGTTTAGTAAACGCTTCGTATAAAAAATATTCCTTTTGAATAAATGTAAAAGTCAAAGTGGTTTATACACCATATAAAAGAAATTTGTGTATAAAACCAAATATGCCTCAATGAAAGGAGATTGAGACGAAGTCCTTAAAAAGATCATTTTTAAAATAAAATATATCTATTATGTGTATTCACTATAGGTAAACATAAAGAGAGTAAAAATACAAAATAGGACATAATAACATCATGACATAATTTGAAAGTAGGAGATTAACCCAAAGAATGGAAGTTGGGTTAAGAAGTTCCCTTACCTCGTGTCTGACTTGACTCAACCGTTCTTTAACCTCCTGAATAATAAACTAGAGTTAATATATACCTTATTAAGAACCATTTTCAATTTCATTATCCTTATTATATCACTTATTACAATGATATGAACATTATGTAATTATTTAAGTTAATAACGGTCCTTTTGTCGATCTTTGGTACTTGAGTCAACAATAAACTTCTTATAATTACAAGTTGTTTATGTGGTAGAATATACACTATCTCCAGAATTATATTCATGATTTAGATGTCATATATATCTTATATATCCATTATATACATTCATTTATAATATTACGTAACATTTAGAGGTAAGAAATGAAATGCACCGTTCATGGAGACGGTAAGCCGTACGTACGCATGAACGCTACTTTCATTTCAATTTCATATTTAATGGAACGAAATCATAATGATATAAATGTATAATATAATTCCATTATAATATAGTGTATAATACCATTTACTCCATCCTTTATACATCCCACATATGGCATTAACGATTCAAATCACTTTGAGGGGGCGGTAGTCCGCACTTCCTAAAATGAAATTATCGCGTTTTACCCATAATGGAAATCATAAAGTATGCCATAAATGAGAAATACAGAAGCATAAGTAAAACATAAACATATTATATATCATATATAAAAATAGTGACATCTTAATGGCCACCTTTGAAGGTGTTATATGAGTGTTGAACAATCATCGTTTCGTGAGGCAGAAATTCGCCATCCACAGAAACCGTATGTTCTTTACCATTAGATATAGGTGTGTGTAAGTGTAGCTCGAATACTTTTTATAACAACATCCTAGTATATTTACGATACTGGTGTTGTTACAAAAGAAATGAATAAAAAGAGTTTAGGGGGTTGGAGAAGAAAAATAAAACAAAACAACATTAGAGAAGACATTACCTCAAAATCGGGTAACTCTTTTGGATTTGAGCCAAAGGCTTCCTTGGGAAGAGTTCTGCCCAAAGTGATGCTTCTAGGAGTAAGAGGGGGAAGTTGGGAGAGTATTTGGGCAGAGGTTGGCCGAGTCAAATGGCTTGAAAGTGTAAATGAGGTGGGAGAGGTGGGGGCCTTTTATAAGTGGAGAGGAGGGGCACTCTTGGAAAGTAAAGAAAAGTCACTTTATTATAAAATGAGTTTCTGATTTTAGAGGTCCCACACTTATATAATTCGAGGATAATATGATAAGGGTTCTAAATCTACTCATCCAATAGGTTTTTGACAAGTTTACGATTTAGATTTTACATTATCTTTCCATTTTATTTAAATCGTTAAATAATGAGGTCATCACTGCATCATCATGATGTCATAATTAATTTAATTTATTTAATGTCTAAAAATTATAAAAAAATACTATGATGTAGGAAATCTTTTTAGATTTCTAATGAATATTTATAATCAAAATTTGGACTTGTGTAACCCCACTTAAAAACTGTTTTAGTAAAACAACTCATGTTTGTGTCAATTTAATTTTAACATTAAATATATATATATATATATTAATGTCATTTTCCAACCAAAGTGGCTCCATGGGGTCCCCAAGTTGACCCATGGGTTGTCTTGGTCGGCCATGACTCATACAATAGGAGTAGGACAAGTGTCAAGCTCATCTCATATTATTAAAACATTATTTTTACCTTAAACTACACTAATTACCTCTAATCGCGATTAAGAACTTAAAAGTTACTATTCACCAAAAAATTATTTTGATCTCATTGAACCACATTTTACTTCTTAATGAAAACCATGTATGTCGGATTTTTGAAAATCAAATCACATAAGTGGTAATATTTCATTTAAACGAAAAATCAGTTATTTAACTACCACTTAGTGGTTTCACTATTCATCAAAAATTGAAGTTTTTCAGAACAATGCCAAAATTTCACCCTAAGCTATAATTGATATTCCGAATTCAAAAATGATTTCTATTTTACAAAATTCCAAACATATAAGTTGCATTAATTAATTTTATAATTAATTCCCGCTGTCACAACAAATAGCGTGTTTTAAGAAACAATTTATATCAAAATATTGGCAATTGTTTATGTCCAATTTCAAAGTGAAATTAATTCTAATGAACACCATTGGATAAAATGGTAAAAATATATTCTAATTATACTTTAAAACCACTCAATAATATAACTTATCACTATAAATTATTTTGATTAAAAAATTTGTTTTAATTATTTTTCACTATTCATAAAAATTTGGAAGTTCTCAGAAAATTACAAAAAAATCAACATAGGCTAATTTCAATATTAGGAATACAAAAATGAAGTCCATTTTGAAATATAAAATTTCTATAATTTTAAAAAGTCGTTATTACTATTCATAACAGCTACTATGATTAGTCGCGGTGTTTTAGAACTCGAAGTTGCGTACAATGCAAGCTATTGCATTATTGAATGAGAAGCGTATTGTGGAAGCTCGGGGTGTTACATTCTCCCCTCCTTCAATAAATTGCGTCCTCGCAATTTGAAAATTTTCTTGGGAAATAAAAGGTTGAAAATAGAAAATACCTTTGTGGAAAACCCACATCGGAAATAAGATTAATAAATATATAACATTAAAAGAAAGCAAGATAAGTACAAAGGTCACCTGATATAGCCCATTCTAGGATTCTATGAAAATATGGATATGGAGGAGAAACAAACCATCAAGGTCTGATGGAGAGTTATAGAAAACAGGATTAGGAGAAAGTTTAACTACAAGAAAATCACAAACTTGTGATTGGTTAAACGGTCATTGAATCCCCAGTTGGAAAAGTTAACCGACAAATTTTTTGTTTTAAGTTACCTTTTATAATGTTGAGGAATTTATTTAGGAGATTTACTAAGAACGTAAGGGAATATACATACTTGTTATGTATACTTTCATTTGTTAATAAATTTTTACCACAAACCCAACTTTTACTCCAAATGGTAACGGAACTCAAAAATATTCTATTTATCCTAATTGTATAAGGTTCCAAATGTTAACACATACCATTTAGATTAGTAAAATTATTTTGTAATAACCAGGGACTTCCTGTAGGCTAGTGGTAGGAAATAAAGGCCTGTCGCACTATGATTGTGGGTTCGATTCCTGCAGCTTTTTCCGACGCGACGGGTTATTCCCCACCCTGCATGTTGTCCTTTTCCTAAAACTATAGTATTATAATATTCCAAAAATAATCTTCAGAAATGCTTTAACCTTAAACAATACTATCCATGGTTCAACTTAATCCATTCCAACCTTAATAGTTATCCAAAATACCTCCATCCAGACTTTCACTAAAAGGTCTCTAAATTCCAAAATCAATTGTAACATCAGATTCCCCAAACAAAGAAAAGTTTCTTTTATTGTCACATACTAAAAATATGATTACCTTTATCATATTAAAACCTTACTGAAATCAAAAAGTACTGCAGTACAATCTTTATATATATATCACATTATTCTTATAACCAGAATATAATCCTTGAGTCCAAAAGCACCAATACATTAATTATTCCGCTTCAACTGTAGTCACAGCATAAGATTGGCCTTGATCCCTTGGCCTTTTCTGAGGTATGTTTCCTTGACGCTTAGGACATTCATTTGCATAATGCCCCATTTCCCTACAATTGTAGCATTCAACTTTGACAGCCTCTTTCTTTCCCTTGCAATCACGAGCCTGGTGACCCTTTTCTCCACATTTATAACAAACTCCCATTCCTTTTAGGCACGTACCAGGGTGATTCTTCCCACAATTATCAAATAATGGAAAATCCTTCTTTCCCTTTTTCCCTTTATCTGTCTCTTGTTCCCCCATTCTCTTCTTCTCTTGCTTTACTTTGTTGTCATAAGACTTAGAGAATTCCTTTTCTGTCTTGATAGCACACGAGACAATATCTTCGTATGATGAGAAGGATTGTGATACTAAAGCTCGACGGAGAAATGGTTTTAACCCATTAAAGAAACGATCAATCTTACTCCTTGGGTTACGTATATAATCGGCAGCATGCCTCGCTAACCTTGTAAAGTTAGCCTCATACTTTGCGACATTCTCATCCTCCTTCTGCCTCAAACTCAGAAATTGCCTTTCCATATCTGCTCGATGGTCACGAGGAACGTATTTTTCTAAGAAAAGCTCTTTGAACTCCCTCCATTCCATATTCGATACGTCATCATATTCCTTTTTGTTTTGAATCAGCGACCACCACTGATCGACATCTCCAGTGAGGCGGTAAACTGCCATGACAACCTTCTCCCTTTCACTACTCCCCAAGGAATGGAATATTTTCTCTAAGGAATTTATCCATTGCTCAGCTACTATAGGATTTGTACTCCCATTGAAGGTTGGTGGTTGTTTCCTAATGAAGCGGTCTAACATTGATCCTCCACGTTGTGGATCAGGGTGATCCATACGAGTAAGGTTATTATTCATAACTTGAGTGAGTTGTCCCAGTATGGTAATAATTTGATCAGCACCAGTTGTATCTCCAGATCCACAATAATTATCTTGAGCAGGAGGACAATCCCTATACGGAGTGCGTGCATTGATATGGTTTCCATTCCTTCCATTAGGCGCCATTTCTAAACAATGGCATAAACTAGATTAGTTTATGAATCAAAATACATAATTCCATACTTGTAAAATACTTAACATAAATTGAACTATTTATGGATATAATCCATAAACATTAAAATGTTTTCTTTGAGGAAGTAGGTACTCATAACCCTTCATAGTGGTTTGTAAAGAAAACGAGAATTATCCTAAGCATATCCCCCGGGAGTGTCGTAACCAAGAGTGCAGCAAGGCCCATTGTCATGCACCGGTTCCCGTTCGAGTCTAGCTCAAAGCGGTGTTTTCGGGTTTTACCCCTAGGTACATCTGTGCCAGAGCCGCCTCTACCTGCTCGTATCCAGACAGGGATGTATTGCTCGGAAAACTCACAAAATCTCTACAATAACAAAATTCTGGGAAGTTCTTCTATACCAATCCTCAAAGACTATCTTTGGGCTATGTTCTCTAATCAGAGTTTATCTATATCTAGCTTCCAAGGTTAGTACTAAACTGCCTCTGATACCAACTGTAACGCCCCGACCCCAGCTACCCAGAGTCGGTGCATTACTTCGTAACATTGGCATGATCACAAAAGATCAAGTCTCGAAAGACCGATTAGTTTAGTAGCCTTGGAAACACTAGATACATTCATAAATGTTACATTACATCACAAAGTGAAAAACTATAATAACATAGTCTCCATAGTTCACACTTCTATCCTCTTCGGACTATCCCTGCAGGTCATTCATAAAATACTTCTTCACATCCTGGAAAATATTAAAACATTGAAAGGGGTGAGCTCAGATGCTCAGTAAGGTTAACAATATAGCGGAAGCTTTCATAAATAAACATTAACATTTAAGGCAATGTATAACTAAAACAAAAGCCTTTTAAACATGAACTTCAACATAATATGGAAAAAGTAAAATGAGATAATGCCATTTACCTATTCACATGGATATTCTACTGGTCGAATAATCACATGCAATATCAATAACCACTTTCATAATGAGGGAATGTATAATGCCAGACATTCTGAAAAATTTTGTCAAGGCCTCGGCCAAGATGTCTAAAATGATTAAGGCCTCGGCCAAAACCATAAATCAAATTGGGAAAGGGCCTCGACCAATTCCACGTCTAGTTGTCTCATGAGACCTACCGATGCATCGAGGAGCTATAGCGGGCTCCACCCGTCACTTATTAAGTCCAATACATTCCTCATATGAACAGGTTTAAACATCTCATAAACCATAACATAATCGTATCACATAAAACATGCATAAAGGAAACATAACATTTCCACATTTCAATCACAAGATAAAAAACGCTTTCAAAACCATTTTCAATACCAAAATAAAAGAAAAGTATAACATGGTATTTATTTTTCATTTAAAAAAAAGGGTATGGCTTGTAGAGGAAGCCGAAACTCAAATAGTGGTCATGGCGGCGGAGAAGTCATTGTCACCGCATACGTACGACAAAAACATTCCCTTTTGTCGTTTAGTAAACGCTTCGTATAAAAAATATTCCTTTTGAATAAATGTAAAAGTCAAAGTGGTTTATACACCATATAAAAGAAATTTGTGTATAAAACCAAATATGCCTCAATGAAAGGAGATTGAGACGAAGTCCTTAAAAAGATCATTTTTAAAATAAAATATATCTATTATGTGTATTCACTATAGGTAAACATAAAGAGAGTAAAAATACAAAATAGGACATAATAACATCATGACATAATTTGAAAGTAGGAGATTAACCCAAAGAATGGAAGTTGGGTTAAGAAGTTCCCTTACCTCGTGTCTGACTTGACTCAACCGTTCTTTAACCTCCTGAATAATAAACTAGAGTTAATATATACCTTATTAAGAACCATTTTCAATTTCATTATCCTTATTATATCACTTATTACAATGATATGAACATTATGTAATTATTTAAGTTAATAACGGTCCTTTTGTCGATCTTTGGTACTTGAGTCAACAATAAACTTCTTATAATTACAAGTTGTTTATGTGGTAGAATATACACTATCTCCAGAATTATATTCATGATTTAGATGTCATATATATCTTATATATCCATTATATACATTCATTTATAATATTACGTAACATTTAGAGGTAAGAAATGAAATGCACCGTTCATGGAGACGGTAAGCCGTACGTACGCATGAACGCTACTTTCATTTCAATTTCATATTTAATGGAACGAAATCATAATGATATAAATGTATAATATAATTCCATTATAATATAGTGTATAATACCATTTACTCCATCCTTTATACATCCCACATATGGCATTAACGATTCAAATCACTTTGAGGGGGCGGTAGTCCGCACTTCCTAAAATGAAATTATCGCGTTTTACCCATAATGGAAATCATAAAGTATGCCATAAATGAGAAATACAGAAGCATAAGTAAAACATAAACATATTATATATCATATATAAAAATAGTGACATCTTAATGGCCACCTTTGAAGGTGTTATATGAGTGTTGAACAATCATCGTTTCGTGAGGCAGAAATTCGCCATCCACAGAAACCGTATGTTCTTTACCATTAGATATAGGTGTGTGTAAGTGTAGCTCGAATACTTTTTATAACAACATCCTAGTATATTTACGATACTGGTGTTGTTACAAAAGAAATGAATAAAAAGAGTTTAGGGGGTTGGAGAAGAAAAATAAAACAAAACAACATTAGAGAAGACATTACCTCAAAATCGGGTAACTCTTTTTGATTTGAGCCAAAGGCTTCCTTGGGAAGAGTTCTGCCCAAAGTGATGCTTCTAGGAGTAAGAGGGGGAAGTTGGGAGAGTATTTGGGCAGAGGTTGGCCGAGTCAAATGGCTTGAAAGTGTAAATGAGGTGGGAGAGGTGGGGGCCTTTTATAAGTGGAGAGGAGGGGCACTCTTGGAAAGTAAAGAAAAGTCACTTTATTATAAAATGAGTTTCTGATTTTAGAGGTCCCACACTTATATAATTCGAGGATAATATGATAAGGGTTCTAAATCTACTCATCCAATAGGTTTTTGACAAGTTTACGCTTTAGATTTTACATTATCTTTCCATTTTATTTAAATCGTTAAATAATGAGGTCATCACTGCATCATCATGATGTCATAATTAATTTAATTTATTTAATGTCTAAAAATTATAAAAAAATACTATGATGTAGGAAATCTTTTTAGATTTCTAATGAATATTTATAATCAAAATTTGGACTTGTGTAACCCCACTTAAAAACTGTTTTAGTAAAACAACTCATGTTTGTGTCAATTTAATTTTAACATTAAATATATATATATATATATTAATGTCATTTTCCAACCAAAGTGGCTCCATGGGGTCCCCAAGTTGACCCATGGGTTGTCTTGGTCGGCCATGACTCATACAATAGGAGTAGGACAAGTGTCAAGCTCATCTCATATTATTAAAACATTATTTTTACCTTAAACTACACTAATTACCTCTAATCGCGATTAAGAACTTAAAAGTTACTATTCACCAAAAAATTATTTTGATCTCATTGAACCACATTTTACTTCTTAATGAAAACCATGTATGTAGGATTTTTGAAAATCAAATCACATAAGTGGTAATATTTCATTTAAACGAAAAATCAGTTATTTAACTACCACTTAGTGGTTTCACTATTCATCAAAAATTGAAGTTTTTCAGAACAATGCCAAAATTTCACCCTAAGCTATAATTGATATTCCGAATTCAAAAATGATTTCTATTTTACAAAATTCCAAACATATAAGTTGCATTAATTAATTTTATAATTAATTCCCGCTGTCACAACAAATAGCGTGTTTTAAGAAACAATTTATATCAAAATATTGGCAATTGTTTATGTCCAATTTCAAAGTGAAATTAATTCTAATGAACACCATTGGATAAAATGGTAAAAATATATTCTAATTATACTTTAAAACCACTCAATAATATAACTTATCACTATAAATTATTTTGATTAAAAAAGTTGTTTTAATTATTTTTCACTATTCATAAAAATTTGGAAGTTCTCAGAAAATTACAAAAAATTCAACATAGGCTAATTTCAATATTAGGAATACAAAAATGAAGTCCATTTTGAAATATAAAATTTCTATAATTTTAAAAAGTCGTTATTACTATTCATAATGGCTACTATGATTAGTCGCGGTGTTTTAGAACTCGAAGTTGCGTACAATGCAAGCTATTGCCTTATTGAATGAGAAGCGTATTGTGGAAGCTCGGGGTGTTACATTTACTCATGGAGAATTTATTAAATAAATAATAAAATTATCACAACTATAAAACCTAACATACATAAACTACATTGAAAAAATAAATTAAATTTCATAACATTAATTACAAACTGAGGTAAAGGTAGATGAAAAAATTAATTCATTTTCATACTTAGCTGTAATTTAAGGCTCTATTTCCTATAAAAAGATTGGAATTTTAACAAAATGATACATGATTCATAATATACATAGTTTATAACTATAAATAAAATAGGGAATATTATATTTAATAAATGAATAATTCAAATATTAAAACTAAGGATAACCATTTATGAATAATTCATATTTTAAATCCAATTATAGACATTTTATAATTTAATATTTATATAATAAAAACTTCATAATCTTAAATATAAACATTATTTAATAATTTTAATAGAAATTTTTTCACATTAATCATTATATTTCAAGTTATTTTAAATATATTATATTTTATGAATTATAAACAATTTATAATCCAATTCCTGTTATATAAACACATTATATAATCTAAATATCTTATAATTTTTATTATTTAATCATTGATCATATAAATAATCAAAAATATTTTTATGTAGATTAAATAATATTAAAAATAAGGATATTTAATTTGAATAATTAAAATTAATTTTGAATAATTCATAAATTAAATATAAAAAGATTTATATTTTGGCGTTATTTATATAATTTATAAGAACTTAATAAAATTTTCTTACAAATTATAAGTAGAGACTTAATTTGTAGATCTAAAATTATGACTTATAAAATTTTAAAGGTATTTTAAATATTAACAAATATTATTTGGAATAGTTTATAAATATATGTTTCATAAACAATTATATATAATTAATTATAAATAAATTATAATTAAATAATTTATAAAACATTTAAAAATTATTTTTTTTTTCACAAAATAATATTTATTATGATTCATAATCATATTTAAAAATTCTAATAAAATTTAGTAGAAAAATAAAAATTTTAGGCTTTTCAACTTACCTATATAATGTAGTGGTAGTAGTATTTACCTTTATATAGCCTCTTCTACATATGGTAAGTAGTTATAACTATTATTTATACCACTATAAGTAAGGGTAATCACTGATGACCCTTACATAGACAACATTGTGTAAGGGTATTTGTGAATGAACCTTATATTGACCAATCAATTTAAGGGTAAAGTGGGATGGCCCTTGTGAAAACTACTTTACAAAAGGGTATATTCAGATGACCCTTATATGGACCGTTCTACGTAAGGGTAAACCAAGAAAACCCTTAATAAAAATAATTCTATGCAAGATTAATCTATTATGAACCATACAGAGAACACTTTTGTGTAAGTATAATCTATGATGATAGTTATATAGAGAACTTCTTCATATGGGTAATCCATTTTACCTAGAAAAGTTGGAAGTGAAAAACAATACTTTGATTCAAATTTGGCTCATCATTTCATATATATTTTTAAAAATATACACACATGGGTGTCTCTTATACCATCAAATGGAATCATTAGGGTCTAATAACTCTTATCAGAACATGTGAATGTGATTTAATCCCATGCCCAATACAACCCATGCAACAACTATAGAAAACATGTAAAAACCGAAATAAACAAATATAGTAAAATAGTGTACTTTACTCTGAAGAACTTCTATAGCATTTTAATCTTTGTCTAATATGTTTGTTAAATATAAAAAAGTGATAGAAAAGGTCTTCCTTCTCTGGAGTTATCCAAAGTTTTAGAAGAATATCTCATTTTATGAGATGGATTTGTCTTCACCCATGATTTGTTTGTACCTCAATGTGTAATAGAGTTAGAGGAGTAGAAATTATGGTTTCAAGGTGGTTTTCTCAAACATCATTCAAACATGAACTCCCACTACCATATCATAGAAGTGGTCTATATAGACTTTTATATATTCTCTTCAACTTTTATCACTTATTCATGAATTAAATTTTTCGAATAAGTAAAAAAAATAGTATATTTATTCATTATATAACTGATTTACCTCCTATATTTTTCATCTTATAAAACGGTTTCTCTAAGTGGTAAATTAATTGGTAAAATACTAATGAAGACATATGAAACATGAAAAGATACCCCCATGCAAGAAAATCATAAAAAGGATAAAATATAAAATAGATTACATATATTATATATAGATATGGCTTTAGGGAATATCTCCTTGATCTGAAGTTCACTTTATTGATGATAATGACTTGACGATAAGTTGGATTTTATTTATTTATTTTCATAGGGGTGTTATGGTTGGAAAGGATAAGTAATATAGATTTGTTTTGGAATTGTGGATCCCCGTCACCACTTGTAAGGACCCTGACTCAAGTAGTCGGAAGCTTCTGGTTACTTTATTACATTAGTAGCAGATAAAAAATGACCCCTTTTCAAATGAATGAATAGTTTAGTTTTTGTGGTAAACCAATTATAAACATAATTCCCATACTAATTTGTAAATAAATATAAAGCATATTGAAGGTAAATGTTTTTTATCCCAGAACTCATTAAAAGACTCCTTCATATCCTATGGAATGGAAACAAAATAAAGGTGAAGTCAAATTCTCCATAAGATAAACATACAATAGAATCTATCTTGAGTAAATAAGGAATAATCAATATGGAAAGTTAAATAACTATAAAACCTTCCATATAATTAATAAATTATTCATGAAGAATAATATGATAGGAATAAATGATGATCACATAATTTCAAATAAATAATCACATGATATTGAAACTTATCCAGGAATATCATAAATATTAAAACCACCACATGTACATTAATAACTAATTTCATAATAAAGGAATTCATAATATGGGAAATCATAAATTTAAAATAGATTCCTTGTTCCAAGGAAACGTAAACATACCATCAAGTCCTCAGGCCAAGATACCATAAATAAATTTGTAAGGTATAACCCAAATACCCAAACTAGTTTTTCTAATGAGACCTAAAAATGCATATAGGGAATATAACATGCCACAACTATTTCTTTCTATGTCTAATGCATCCCTCATTTATTTAATGAACAATTTAATTTGAAAACAATATGCATCATTAATCAATATTTTTATTTATTAAAGAATATAGAATATCAATATTTCCATAGTCAACATAGTAAAAGAAAACACTATATGTTGAATGGTATACATTTTAGGCAATAAGTATATCTCTGATTTAAATAATATGGATATTTATGAAGGAAAATAATCACAAGAAACTGAATATTTCAAGGGAAATTTAATATCCACTAAATTAGTCAAGAGATGTTATATAGACACTAATTCATCATAAATGTAGATATTTTAGTAAAATAAATTGTTTTAGAGAATAGGAAAAAATGGAAGTGAAACATATAAATAAATTCATTAAATAATTTTCTTTTTAAAACCTCTGAAAACTTATAGAAGGAGTTGAATATCATAAAATGGTTGTGGTGGTAGGAAATATATTTAATGTCGTATACATAAAAAACATTCCTTTTGAATTTTTATAAAGAAATTGAGAATGAATCATTCAAAAAACATCATAAATATTCTTTTAAAATGTTTTAAAAAAATTCAAGGATAAAATAAAATTTCCTTAATAAAATAATTTAGTAAATACAATGGAAATTTTTAAAATAATTTTTAAAAATAAAGAAATAAAATAAAAATATACCCCATAAAAATAGAAATAATAATGAATTTTTTTAGAATTTTTTTTCTTAATTCAAGTGATAATGAGAGGATAATATTGAATAAAATATGGAAACTCTTCAAATATCCAGATTAAAATAAAATATAAGTATCTTATGAAGGATATATGAAACACTAATATTTTCATGAAAATTTTAAACATGTACTAACGATTTTAGATGATTTTTTAATCAATATAACCTTGAAATTCATTGTTTTATTAAATTTTGAGTAATTAATATTGTAACCATGAGGTTGATTTAAATAAAAAATGATTATTTCAAATTTAGGATTTTATTTTAATTTATCTAAGTGTTTGAACAATGTTTCTAGTGTTTTTATAGGGAAAGTCTTACCCAACCCATCAACTAGTGGTATCCCACCACATAGTAGTCCCACTAGGGTTTGGCCAGCCAGGACACCATTGGGAGGGCCAATAGAGCCGGTGGGATATACGAGTAAGGTTTTGTGTAGAGGCCCATGGGGAGGGACCTCTAGGTGCAAAGATAGGGAAAATCCCATGTAGAAACATCAGTGTGTTGTGGCCAAGCCCTCAAAACTATAAGATGGGTGGATTTTCGACATGGTGTGGTGCACAATGGTGGTTGAGGGTCCTTTGGGCCTCATTCGACTTCATTGGGGTTGTTTAACTATTACATGATATTTATATGCACTTCTTTTGTGGGATGCATGATTCTTGGTTACAGTTCATCATTTAATGAAGTGACACCATTCCTACTTACCTATGTCTCAGCTTTGCTAAAAAACATATCACCTATAACCCCCAAAGGTTTTCTAAAAATAAATTGAAATGCTTGAAATTTTGTTTAAGGTATATATTTATAAGTAGCCTTTATACAAAATTTTACTGCTTCTAGGTTTTGAATTTCCAAAAATGGAAATCTACAATTGTGTTCAGTATATTATTTGGAGTTTATTAGAACCAAATTGTTTTTTGGTGAATAGTAACATATCCTTATGAATAGTAATATGAATTTTAATATGACCCTAATGAATAGAAAATTTTATTATTATTTTATTTTCTTAAGGCGTTAAGATAATGACATCTTGATTAATTTTTTAATGTGATATAAAAACAATTATAGTTTTTAAATTATTAATTTTTGAATTAAGTATGATTGTATTTAAAAAATAAATTAAAAATATTTAGAAAATTATTTTAAAAAATAGATTTCATTTTTAAATTCTACACGTCGATAAATGGTTAGAGTGAATTTTTGGGATTTTTCTGAAACATTTGATTTTTCTATGAATAGTAAAAAAACAGTTTTGAGTTTCGGTGTGTTAATGACATCATTAATGATGTAATAATGATATAATAAATCTGGTATACTTGTGTATAGTAAAATAGGTTATGAGGTTTCTTAAGTGACATATACCATGGGAAAATACCATGGTAAGCCCATGGTTTTTCAAATACCACTTATGAGGTGTCTGTTGAAAATTATTAAAATAATCCCTCGCTTTCGCTATAAATACCAAACCATTTCTTCATTAGCATCATTAAAAATTCTTTATAAATGAATATCTGGCCTCCTTAACTCCCTAGTAGTCCTCACAAGGTTTTCTCAATCCCCCAAGGTCCCAAACTTCATGATCTAGGAGTTACTCTACAATGTAAGAAAATTCTCAATTTCTTTCTTTTTCTATTCAAGTTCTATTTTATGTGGTATGTCTTTCATGTTTCTATACCATGTTCTTATTTCCTTATTATTCTTGATCTATAAGATATTATTTTTAATTTTGGGATGGGTGACCCTTGTCCCCTCTCTTTTTAATATTTTCTAAAACCATGTTGCATAGCCGTTAGGCTGCTGAAATTTTGTAAGGGATTTCTCAATTATTATTTTATTTTGATTTCCATTATTTTCTTATTCTTTATTCATCTCTTATTACCCAATATGCCTGAACTCTCTAGAAATAATTTATATTCTGGATGTTCTCATGTTCTTGGAAAATTCATCATCATTATTCTTCTCTACTTCCACTTATGGAAGGAATAATAACATTGTTCGTAATGTGTCAAATTACCGACATCGTGGACATTGTGATCTAAATTTCCATTAATTCTTTAAAGTCTAGTCTTGAAACCATTTCTATGGTTAAACCAGTTTACAATATATGTATTGTGTCTCATCTATGGTTCTGAAATTATTTTTTACATGTGGTTTTTATTTATAAGATAAAATGAGGTTGTTATTATCAAAGAACCACTAAAATGATCTAAATGAACATCATTAATGTTTTAACTTATGAATCATCCTCATATAAAACATCAAAATGATAAATGATATAAATTATGGTACTGGAAATATTTAAATACCTTTCCATTCCAATTATATTTTTTCACTTCCAATCGACAAGAACATCAATCATGAACCAATCATGGAAATCATGTAAAGAATGATCCCTAAACAATGCAAGGAACAAAATACTAACAATTAAAGGGTGAAATGAGGTTATGAAATGATCATAAAAGATGTTATAAACATGAAAATGTGTCTTTAAAATACTAATAACACTTTTTAACCATTATACAAGAAGTTTAAACAGGTTTTATGTAAGACAACCCTAAGGTTAGGGGATTCTTAACCAGATTTCCATCCTTTGGGTTAACCTTATTCATCATTGTTTATGTGGTATTTAAATTGTTTGTGTGATGAATTCTAATTATAATATGTTTAATTATGTATATATATATATTATATACATATTTGATCCTCTCTATTAATTCTCACTTCAATTATATGATATTTATAAGGGACTTTTCTTTTAAAACAATCTTTTAAAATTGTATTTTATATAATTCAAAAGCAATGTTTTTATGCTATTATTAATGTTGTATGATTGTGTTCTGTATCATGGGAATTGTTTATGATGAAGGGTGGGACCTATATTTTTCTCCAATGTATTGGGTATGTGTCTTTTGGAGGTCAGTCGTATGGTTACTCCATGTGTAACTACGATGGTTACACAAATAATAAGGTAGCTCTGAGGGTTAAAAATTATAAGGTAGTTGAGAGGATTTGCAATGGTGGATCCCCTGAACATGTTGTCTTTTTTGTTTTGTTTTGGTTGATCTAATTTGTGTTTTCAATCTTCCCATTCTGTCTATGGCTCATTTGGATGGCTTGTTGGTTCTCACTTAGCTTCAAAGTGGTTTTGTACTTGTGGGTTCTCACCTAGCCAAAAAGTATTTTAAAAAATCAAAAAAATGGATTTTCATCTGAGTATACATATACTGGTGATAAAGTATGTCTTTTATAAGTGATTTTATACGTTACAAGTATTCGTGGACTAATGTGTTCTTTCCTTATTTTTATATCCCTTAATGAGTTTTTCTGCTCGTCCCAAGTTTTAAATGACTTCCACAGGTTAATGGATGTGTAAGACAAAGAAGTAATTTGTGTTAAATATTGAAGAATTGTCAAGGAATCATGTTTTAATTTTTAATGTTTTATATTTTGAACAAAATGGAAACTGTTTTTATGGTATCCAATTTGTAACAATGTGTAATGTTAGGAATGTATTATGTCCCAATTCTCTAAAGATCTAAACATCAAAAGATCTTCAATGTAAAAGGAATTGTTTTCTTGACTAAATTCAAGATTATGTATGTAATAAGGGTGGGTCCTTATAGTTGGTATTAGAGGATTGTTTAGATTACTTTAGGGGTTAGGATAATGTTTAAATAATTCCATAAATTATTTTTACTCTATAATTAATTTGAAATGTTATATAATTTAAAGATTACCATGTTTGTTCATCTAAGATATGTTTGTTCTAAATGGTTGTCCGTAGAAAGAATAGGGATACTGAAGAGGAGAGGCACTGACAGAACGACGTCCTTCCGGATCTACAACCTGAAATGGTAGGGATTGGAACCAAGCAATTTGTGACCGTAATGGCTCAGCTAACGTAGGAAATAAATGGTGGTAGAATCCATGAAAGAGAACAAATAGAGGTACCACAACAAAACAGTATAGTAGTAGAACATTTTATGAGACAACACCCTCCTTATTTCAATGGATCTTCTGACCCAGCAGCAGTTGAAGGATGGATAAAATCCCTTGAAAATATATTCGATGTTATTGGATATTCAGACAATCAAAAGAAAAGTCTTTCCATTTATCATTTTGAAGGTGAAGATGATCAGTGGTGGTCAATGGTAAGGAATATTATGGGTAGAGAAGATTTTGATACCTTATAGTGGGATGAATTTAAAAGTCTTTTTCTTGAAAAATATTTTCCTAAGGTGGTGTGAATTAGGATGGAGTAGCAATTCCTGAAATTGAAGCCAAATGAGAAGGATTCAGTGGATGTGTATGAAGTGAACTTCACTCGACTGGTGAGGTATGCTCCAAATATTATTTTGTATATGGATAGTAATGTCAAACACTTTTACTCGGGCCTGAAGCCAAGGTATCGAAGGGCGTTGGCCTCTCGTGAATAAAAAAGTTATGAGAAACTTGTCTGATGTGTTGAGGGGATGGATATGGAGTTTTCTGATGATCACATGCATTTTGGTAACAATGCAAAGAAGAGGTTTAGGTGGTAAGAGATGGGTAAGAATCAACCAAAGAAATCAAATGGTAAGAAAACCCAATTTCTAGTTTGTGAAAAGTGTGGCAAGAAACACCCTAGGGAATGTCTTAGAAAAACTGGGAAGCATTTTAAATGTGAAAAGTTTAGACATATGGCCTGAGATTGCAATGAAAATGATCTTAAGACTTATCCTAATAAGAAAAATTTAAAGTGTTTTTAATGTGGTTAGAAGGTTCATTTTGAAAATTCAAGGCCAAATAGAGATCTGAATGATGCAAAGAAGCCAGACTATAAGCATAAAGCTGTAGTGAGATCCTTTGGGACTACATCAGCAAATGTTGGGCCATCCAATGAAGTTGTATCTAGTACTTTGTTTGTTCACTCAGAATTTTCTAAATTTTTGTTTGATATGGGGTCTACAAATTCTTTCATCTCTGAGAAATTTTCAGGTAAATTGGAAATATAACCTCAAAAAATGAGACCTGAACTTTTTGTTAAAACACCAATGGGAAAAATTATTGCAAAGAGGAATTATAATAATATTTCTATTGTGGTCTATGGAAAGACTTTACCATCGAACCTTTTTGTTTTACCCTTAGTCGAGTTTGATGTTTTTAGGGGAATGGATTGGCTTTCTATTTATCATGCTAATATTGACTATAGAGCTAAATAAGTTTTTCAGATAGAGTTTCAGTTTGTATAAAATAATGAACCCATACAATTGATAAAATATCAGGAATATAAGAAACTATTAAAATATGTAAATGAAATTTATCTTGCTCTTATTTTTGAAAAAAGGGGAACTGTTCAGATTAATGATGTGCCACTGGTAAATGAATACCTTGGGGGTTTTCCCAATGAGTTACCCGGTGTGATACCTGATTGGGGAGTTGAATTCACAATTGACTTAGTTTCTGATGCTAAGCCAATTTCAAAACCCCCATATCATATAGCTCAAATAGAACTTCTTGAATTGAGAAAACAGTTGCAGGATTTTCCTAATAAAGGCTTCATTCATCATAGCACTTCACCATGGGGAGCCCCTATTTTTTTATTAAAAAGAAAGATGGTTCCATGAGACTTCACATTGATTATAGAGCTTTGAATAACAACACTGTTAAAAACAAGTCTTATTTGCCTCATATCAAAGAATTTTTTGATTAGATCTAAGGATCTTAGTACTTTTACAAGATTTACTTGAGATCTAGATACCATCAACTGAAGGTGAAGGAGGATGACATCTTGAAAAAAACGTTTCATACTAGATATGGCTATTATGAATTTTTTTGTTAGGCTATTTGGGATAACTAATGCATCTATGGTATTCTTGAATCTTATAAATATATTATTTCATGAGTTCTTGGATAAGTTCATGGTTGTATTTATTGATGAAATTCAATTATTTTCTAAAAACAAATAGGATCATTAAAAACATCTAAGGGTTGTTTTACAAACGATAAAAGAAAAGAAACTACCTGGAAAATTCAGTAAGTGTGGTTTTTGGTTGCAAGAGATTTATTTTATTGGGCACATTGTAAATAAGGATGGAATAACAGTTGATATTGCCAAAATAATAGTGGTTGGTGAATGGACAAGACCAATAAATGTTATAGAGATTTTTAGTTTTCTTGGATTAACAGGTTATTAAGGATGTTTTATTAAGATCTGTGCTCGTTTATCTAGCCCGATAACTCAGTTAACATGAAAAGGGATTAAATTTGTTTGGACAGAAGAATGAGATGTTTGTTTTTAAGAGCTGAAGAAGAGATTGGTAAATGCTCTAGTTTTGGCATTTCCTTCCCGAAATGGTGTTTTTTTCATCTATAGTGATGCTTCTTTGAGGGGACTTGGTTGTATTTTGATGCAGAATGATCAGGTAATTTCATATGTTTCAAGACAACTAGAACCTCATGAGTAATATTATCCCACACATGATTTGGAATTGGAAATTGTGGTTTTTTCTTTGAAAATTTAGAGGCATCATTTATACCGAGCCAAATGTAAAATATATACTGACCATAAAATTATGAATTATATATTCACTCAAAAGGAATTAAACATGATGCAGGGAAGATGGATTGAACTAATAAAGGATTATGATTGCACAATCAATTACCATCTTATAAAATCAAACAAAGTGAAGGATTACTTGAGTCGAAAACATCATGCATAATTAACCATGTTACGTTTGGAACATGATCCCTTGATTAATGCATTGATGAATTTTGGATTAGAAGTTGTTGGTGTAGGGAATACATCTGTTTTGTTTCAGGTTTTAGTGCAGTCTTTGTTGTCAGATAGAATTAAGGGAGCTCAAAAAGAAGAACGCGAGCTACAGGAAAAGGTAGAATTGGTCAAAGTGGGTAAATTTCCTGAATTTAACCTTGATAAAGATTGTGTTTTAAGATTTGGTAAAAGGTTGTGTATGCCTTGTGATTCCCAGTTGAAGAAAAAATTATTGTGTGAAGCTCATAGTTCTCTATTTTCAGTTCATCCTGGCAGTAATAAGATAAACAGAGACCTTCGGGGGTATTATTGGTGGGACAGAATGAAAAGAGATATTGCTGATTTTACCAGGAAATGTTTGACATGTCTACAGGTTAAAGCAGAGCGACAGTTACCAAAGGGGGTGCTTTAACCTTTTCCAGTGCCATAGTGGAAATGGGAGAATGTATCCATGGACTTTTTGGTGGGACTACTTAATATATCTTGAGGTAACAAGGAAATTTGGATTTTTGTGGATCGACTGACAAAATTGGTACATTTTCTTTCAGTTCAAGATACAATGTCTTTTGACCAGCTTTTTCGATTATACCTCAAGGAGATTGTCAGGCTACCTGGAGTTCCTCTTTCCATTGAATCTGACCAGGATCCCAGGTTCACTTCTAACATTTGGAAGGGACTGTATAAGTCATTGGTTAGAGAGTTAAATTTCAGTATAGATTTTCATCCTCAATCAGATGGGCAGCCAGAATGAACGATTCAAACTTTGGAGGATATGATTCGAGCTTGTTCAATGGACTACCAGGAAATTTGGGATCATCATCATTTTTTGTTGAGTTTTCTTATAATAATAATTTTCATTCTTGTATTCAGATGGAACCTTTTGAGACTTTGTATAGGAAGAGGTGTCAGACACTAGCGTTTTTTGATGAATTCAGTGAATGAAACTTTATGGGGCTAGAATTAGTGGAATAAGTGGCTGCGAAAGTGAAGATGATCCAACATCACATGAGGAAAGCTCAGAGCTGACAGAAAAGTTATGCAGATAACAGAAGGAAAGACTTCTATTTCAAGGGAGGTGACCATGTTTTCCTTATGATCTCTCCTTGGAAAAGTGTGATGCGTTTTGGTAAGAAAGGGAAGCTAAGTCCACAGTTCATCGGTCCTTTTGAAATCTTGGAGGAAGTTGGAATAGTTTCATACCGAGTATCATTGCCTCCGATCTTGTCTCAGGTACACAATATTTTTCATGTTTTGATGTTGAGAATGTATGTTCCAGATTCATCACATTCCCTGAGCCCAAAAGTAGTTCAACTGGAATAGAACTTTTCTTATAAAGAGAAACCAGTCCATATTCTTGAACAAAGGGAACATGTATTGCGGATAAGGTAATCCACCAGGTAACAGTTTTGTGGAGAAACAATATAGTTGAATAAGGAACATGGGTGTCTGAAAATTCTATGAGATAAAGGTACCCTCACATATTTAATAAGTAAATAAAATTACAAGGATACAATTTCTAGAAGTTAGAATAATGTAACACCCCAAGGTTTTCTAAAAAAAATTGAAATGCTTGAAATTTTGTTTAAACTACATATTTATATGTAGCCTTTAAACACAATTTTACTTCTTCTATGTTTTGAATTTCGTAAAATGGTCATCTATAATTGTGTTCAGAATGTTGTTTGGAGTCTATTGAAACCAACTTGTTTTTTTGGTGAATAGTAACATGCCCTTATGAATAGTAATATGAAACTAATGAATAGTAAATTGTATCATTATTTTATTTTCCAAAGGCTTTAAGATGATGACATCTTGATTAATTTTTCAATGTGATATAAAAACTGTTACAATCTTTAAATTATTTTTTTTTGAATTAAGTATGATTTTATTTAAAAATTAAATTAAATATCATTAAAAAATTATTTTTCAAAAATGGACATAATTTTTGAATTATACACATTGATAAATGGTTAGGATTAATTTTGGGGATTTTTCTCAAACGGTTGATTTTTTGGTGAATAGTAAAAAATACAGTTTTGAGTTTCTGTGTGTTAATGACATCATTAATGATGTAATAATTATATAATAAATCTGGTAGACTTTTTTATAGTAAAATAGGTTATGAGGTGTCCCAATTGTCTTATACCATGGGAAAATACCATGGGAAAGCCCATGGTTTTTCAAATACCACTTATGAGGTGTCCCTTGAAAATTATTAAAATAATCCCTCACTTTTTCTATAAATACCAACTCATTCCATCATTAGCTTCATTCCAAATTCCTCATCAACGAAGCTATAGACTCCTTACTTTCCTATTAGTCCTACCAGGGTTTCCTCAAGCCACAAAGGTTCCAACCATCATGTTCTAGGATTTCTCTACAAGGTAAGAAAATTCTTTATTTCTTTCTTTTTTCCATTAAAGTTCTCTTTTATGTGGTATAACTTTCAAGTTTCCATACCATGTTCTTATTTACTTATTATTATTTATATATTCTATATTATGACTCATTTTTGTATGGGTGACCCTTGCACCCTCTCTTTTTAATATTTTCAAAAACCATGTTGCATAACTGTTAGGCTGCTGAATTTTAGTAAGGGATTTCTCCATTATTCTTTTATTTTGAGTTCCTTTCCTTTCTTATTCTTTATTCATATATTCTTTCCCAATAGGCAAGAAATCTACAGAAATCATGTATATTCTATATGTTATGATGTTCATGAAAAATTCATCATCATTATTCTTCTCCTCTCCCACTTATTGAAGGAATAAAAAAAATTGTTTGTAATGTGTCAAATTATCGACATCGTGGTTGATGTGATTTCAATTTCCATTAATTATTTCAAGTATGGTCATGAAACCATTTTGATGGTCTAAATAGGGTATAATATATTTATTATTTCTCATCCATGGTTCTGTAATTATTTTTTAGTCTTGGTTTTAATTTATAAGACGAAATGAGGTTATTATTATAAAAACCCACTAAAATGATCTAAACGAACATTATGAATGTTTTAAATTATTAATAATCCACATATAAAACATCAAAATTATGGTACTAGAAATTTGTAAATAACTTTACATTCCGATCCTAGATTTTCACTTCCAATATACAAGAACATCCATCATGATCCAATCATGGAAATCATGTAAAGAACGATCCCTAAACAACACAAGGAACAAAATACTAACAATTAAAGGGTGATATGGGGTTTTGAAATGATAAAACAAGATGTTATAAACATGAACACGTTTCTTTAAAATACTAATAACACTCTTTTAACCATTATTCCAGAATATTAAACAAGTTTGAAGTAAGACAAGCCTGGGGTAAGAGAATTCTTAACCCGATTTCCATCCTTTGGGTTAAACTTATTCTTCATTATTTATGTGGTATTTAAATTGTTTGTGTAATGAATTATGATTATAATATGTTTAATTATCTCTATTTATAGAGTATATACATATTCCATCCACTCTATTAAGTCTCACTTCAATTATAAGATATTTATAAGGGACTTTTCTTTTAGAATCCTCTCTTAAAAGTCTGTTTTACAAAATTCTAAAGCAATGTTTTTATGCTAATATTATATTGTATGATTATGTTCTAGATCTTGGGAATTGTTTATGATTAAGGTTGGGACCTATATTTACCTCCAATTCTTTTGTTATGTGTAAGTTGGAGGTCGGCCGTATGGTTACTCCAAGTGTAACTGCGGTGGTTATACAAATAGAAAGGTAGCCATGAGGGTTACAAAGTATAAGGTACCCAAGAGGGTTACAAGATTATGTATGTAATGCCCCAAGATATCTTTATGATTCCACTTATGTTCTTATGTATTGTGGAAATCTAATTTTTTACATAGTATGTATATATATATAGGTGATAGGTATGTCTTTTGGAGTTGATTTCATACTTTACAAGTATTTATAGACTAATGTGTTCTTTCCTTGTTTTCTTATCCCTTACTGAGTTTTTGTGCTCATATCAAGTTTTAAATGATTTCCACAGGTTAATGGATTTGTACAAAAAAGAAGGAAGCCATGATAAATATTGAATAATTGTCAAGGAATCATGTTTTAAGTTTTAATGTTTTATATTTTGAAAAAAATAGACACTGTTTTTATGGTATCCACTCTATAACAATGCGTAATGTTATGAATGTATTATGCCCCAATTATCTAAAGCTCTAAACATGAAAAGATCCTCAATGAAAAAGGAATTGTTTTATTGACTAAATTCAAGATTATGTATGTAACAAGTCTTGGTCCTTATATCATCCACAACTCCACCATCCTCTACTACACTACCACAACCAAAACCCATAGTTTTTTGTTACTATCAATGGGAAACACCATACACAACACCCTCAAAGCATGAGATAGATCACCTGAACACTTTCACCACCTGAGGTCACCATAGATAAAATATTGGGACCTGAATGACCCCCCCTAAAGCATATTTTGAAACTTCATATTGCCACTATGAAGTCGGGTGAAAGAGGATCCTCTTCTTTCGCCGCCATGCTCAAGCGCCACAACTGCAACCACCAAGCGACTACCACACTTCCACATCACTAAAATATTCCATGAAAATACATCATGAACATGCATGATCCATGAATGGGGATATCCTACTATGTTTTCTATACTTTCAATATTTAAACACCTGGAAACTTCAAGTGTTTCCATTTTTTACTCCTATGGTCTGACGACTATATTTGTGATGAGATATCCCAAAGATTTGGAATGATAAATCCACCATAAAGGATGATTTTACTGGCCTATAAAAGAATAATTTTTCTACCCATCCAGGGGATTTTGACACCCATAGAGGAGGCCACTGGAAAGACCCCTATTGTCAGTTTTTTATTTATTTATTCTTTTGGTTTTATTTTTTCAATTTTATTTTATTTAATAATAAGACATGTATTGTTTTGTTTTATTCAATTATGTTCCACCCATACAATTTTATTCTTCTCATTCTTATTGTTATACTTTTTCTCCTTCTTCAAAAAATATATCCCCCTTTTTATTTTATTTCATTTTTTCTCTGTTATTTTATTTCTTCTCCATATTTATTATTATTTAATTTTTTTCTATCATTTCATGTGTTTATTTTATTATTAAATTCATATTATTCATTATATTATATTTTTATTATTATTCTTCAACATCTATCACTCACATCTAGTTAAATTTTTATTTTTGAGTCTTACTCTTTTATTTTATTTTATTATTCTTTTTTCCCTCTCTTATTCTTTTTATTTTATTCTTATTCTTATTATCTTCTCTATTCCCACCAAGGAATATCTTACCCTCTACAATGAGGGGTTTACATGAGGCTTGGCCCGGGGGTGGTTATGTATTATCAAATTCTTTCTTAAAGTTTATTATATATTTTTTGGGAGAAATGGTTATGTACATATGTGTGACAATTGTCTACTACGACACGAAACTCAAACTCATTTCTATGTTTTTATAAAATATTTCCATCCCTTATACTAGATACAAGATCTTTGTATGATGGAGTTGATTCATTTATTGGATTAAATTACATATGATGGAGCTAGGTCTGGGAAGATGTCACACTCTTGATTTAGGTATGCCATCAACATTGATTATATGAGGAAGTAGAATTTTGATTGCTTAAGGCATTAAATATTTTACCACAATAACTAAAAGGATAGTAATCTAGGTATGATATTTCATAATTAGACTATATAACGTAATTTAAACAAACATAAGAGAATAATGATAGAACTCAATACCAAACCGAGGACTATTTTTTTATTTCTAATAAAATTAAATATCATTTCATGGTAATTTTGAATTGAAATTTATTTTATTATTTGAAAAATAATCTAAACACAAATTTATGACTACTTTCATAAAATAATAAAATCAACAAAATAATTAGTTTAGGTGAGTTATATTAGGTATGTAAACAAACTATGAAGCCCCTATAGTGAGATATACATGTTTATCCACTATGAAGCACTTGAAAAAATATAAAAATCTGATTTTTCCACACATAGTGATTGGTGTGAATCAAAAATTAAAACCATTTCTGGGGAGTAGGTTTTAAATCCTACCTGAATGGCCTGAAATAATTCAATTTTTATTAATTTTTGATAATAACCCTTTTAAGGGATGAGGGGGAACCCCTACATTTACCATAGGTTTAGACACACATTACATGACCTGAAGGCCCAAGAGGAATTCATCCTAAATAGACTACTTGAAACTGGCCCTAACCAGTAAATATATTGATGTCATCTCTCCACCATCATAAGGATGGCTAGATAAATGTCATGTACAGAGATGTATAGGCCCAGTACCGATGGTATTACCGTACCCTTTCATTCTTCAAATTCATGTTAGCTCTACTCTGGTGAATGCACATGCTCTTGAATCCTCATCTGAATCCTTTTTCATTGAAGTCTATTTGGTTGCATCTAAATTAAAATTGGTCTGAAGGACTTGAGGTGGATGAAAGGCCTTGAGGTATCCCAAATTCCTTGAGGTGGCACGAAATCCTTAATGTACAGAAGGCCTTGGGTTAGTTGAAGGCCTTACATGACCCGAGGACCAAACTAGTTGCATGAGGGCTGAAACTAGTGAATAATTTGGGCTACTACAGAACTGAATAGTACCTTCTACAGAGTCTGCTACAGTACCTACTACTTTAATGCTACAATACATGAAATATGCCTCTACATATAATTTAACTTGGGTCTATTGGATTCACTTAGATATTTCTTACTAACTAGGATGAGGCTCATGTGTAGGAGTAGTAGTTAAATAAATACCATAACTTACATGACTAGGACCTCCAATGAGAAAATATTTGATACAGAACCTAATAAAGAGAAGACTTTGATAACTAGGCTTATGAAACTTAATATTCAAAACAACTTTTCACAAATCAATTTAGATGACTCAAGTGAAACATCAAGTGCTTACTCCAAGACAACAAGTATAACAATTAACCCACAACAAACCCTATGAGAAATTTTTTGGAACAATTTTATAATAAAAATTATCAATTGACCATAAATGTTCAATAAAATTATTTTAATATATGAGTAAATATGATTATTATACTGCCAAATTTTCATGTCCATGAAATAGTGGACCTAAAACAAAACATTTAGGTGTTCAACTATGTTTGTTCGAGATTCAAACAAAGAGGAGTGGATAAGAACAAGTAAAGTGAATGGAATTACCCTTTTCACATGATGGTGATTTCAAAGAGTGGATATACATCCTATAACCTAGAAAGATCCACAACTGAGATGATTTCTAAATAAGTTTCATATAAAGATTCTTGTCAGCCTCACGACGCATCGTAATAAGAAACGAGATATATGAAATCATAGAAGCAACTAGAGAAATCATCTATGAATACCGGGAAAGATTAAAAAGTATTTATGCAAGATATCCTCATCATTTTATCTAATATCACCAATTCCTAGTATGATTCAACCATGTACTTCTAGAAAATTATAGACAACTCTTGGATTGGTAATTTAGAATATATTTTATTAATAAGTCACCCTTGTAAGATAAGATCCAAATTAAGAATATTACAGAAAATTCACAATAGTTTTGAACAAGATGTATAAGCAGGAGAGGAATTTATAAGCATTTTTTTGAATCATCACCCTTGATTAAAACCAAACAAGAATAATTAACATGTTTAATAAGAGATATAATTGTCAAACAAGTGAATTAAGAACCATCCCTGGCTATGGTATGTGGTTTATGTTCCTACCCCACCACGTCACAAATAATTGCGCTAAGGTACAAGGTACAAAAAGTTGTTTACTCACATTTAATCCATTACAGTTTCAATATAACCAACTGTGGAGATGAGGAAAATCCCAATAGGGATTTGGAGGACAAAAAAGTAAAACTAGACTTCCTTTCTAGAAGAAAATAGAAAAATCATACCGTTTCCAACAACTGTATGGGAAAAAATACCAAAAATAATCCTACTAACCACCTTATTTTCAATTAAAATCCTATGGAAAACCCTCATCTAATTCCCCACCATTTGAATGAAGGATAAGAACAAAGATTGAAGAGATAAAAAATTTTGTGAAGGATTTCCCAAATAAATGTGAGATTCTAATGGTCATTAATCCAAAAACCTAGGAAATATCCCATCTTAGATAATCCCAAACACAACAAAAAGTGTAACTATGATCATCAAAAAAAGAAAAATGGATATCCATCCACCAAAACCCAAGTAATATAAAGATGAACTTAAATAAGGTGAGTTTGTGAATTTTTTAAACTCTAGGAATATTTTGGAAGAGGAAACCACTAACCATGGGCATGGTAGACAAAATAGTGAGGAAAAATACAAGACAAGATTTTGGAATGAAAGGCCCAAAACTCCATTTCAAAGATAGAAAATGGATAAAAATGAAATTCCATTTCCATTTAATTATATTTTTATAGAATCCAAGAAATTTTAGGAAGAAAAACTTTAATGGGGATCTAAGAGACATTTCAAATGGATGAAATTAACATACCCCTCTTACAATCCCTCAAGAAAATTCATAAATTCAATAAATTCCACAAAGAGATATGCACCAAGAGGAATAGAATGGATGAGAATGAAAGAATAAACATTGTAAGGATATTCTCATCAAGGATCACACCACTATTTCCGAAAAATTGTTAATATCCAGGGACATTCTCTATTATCTTCACAATTGGTTCATTGAATTTTTTGATTCACTATGTGATCCTGGTGCTTCTATTAATATCTTTCCAAACTCTATCTTTTCATCTTTGAAAATAGGTAATCTAAATACTATTAGATTAGTCATACAAATAGAAAAAGATCCACTTTTTTTGGATCTAGAGTTTTTAAAGATGTGATTTGTCGCGTAGAAGGTATTATTTTCCTAGTAGATTTTTATGTGATCACTCTAGGGAAATATAATGAATTTGGGAATTCAACCATTATTTTGGGAAGAAAATTCCTAGAGACATATAAGAAAATCATTAATTTACATGAAGGAACCCTCACTATGGATATGGGAGATAGAAATGTTTACATTAGTGTTCTTGACTCAAAGAGGAATGCTTCAAACAATCATTCATATTTTTCAATTTTTCATGAAGATGATATTGATCCCATTGAATACTCAGGTATTATTAGATATTTTTTTACCCTTATGAGATCATTGTACTCTTGAAAATACTTGGGAACTGGTTAATACTAAAAAATATAAATAATATCTTTATAATTATCAAGAAGATATAAAATATAAATTATTTGATAATTTGTTAGAAGAAATTTGTATGATACACTTTGATAAAGAGATTAAATATATTGAAGTAGGATATTTGAATTAAATATTATCTCTAGAGAAACACACAAATATTGAACTAAATCCTCCACCACGTGACTTAAAATACATGTATCTTATAGAAGGATAAGGATCTCTAATAATCATAGATAACCACCTATCCCAATACTAGGAGAAAATTATAATTAGCCTTTTGAAAAAAAATATTCAAGGCATAGGGAGGATCCTAGGAGATATCCTTGGAATAATCCCCTAGATCTGTTCCCATAAAATTTTTCTAGAAGGGGATTCCTAACATATTAGTAAAACCTATAAAATAATTATCCCCACCATTATGAATGTTTTTAAATAGGTGATTGAAAAAATATTGGAAGCTAACATAATATACCAAATTTCTGTCTCACAATTGGTTAGCCACATCCATGTGGTTCATAAGAAAACTGTATTAACTATAGTTATGAATGATAATAATGAATTAATCCCCATTAGAGTTCAAAATAGTTAGAGGGTGGGAATTGACTATAGAAAACTGATCCAAGTCACCCAAAAGACCACTTACACACCCTGATCATTGACCACATGCTAGAAAGGTTGGTAGGTAGGACACATTAATATTTCATGGATGTATTTTTTGAATATTTTCAGGTATCAGTTTTACCAAAGAGAAAAAAGAATAAAACATTCACTTGTCCTTTTGGGACATTTTCTTTTTGGAGGATGCCTTTTGGATTATTCAATTCTCTAGGTACATTTCTAGTAGTGTTTGCTGAGTATTTTATCATATCACATGGAGGAATTTCTAGAGGTATTTCTTGATGACTTAACTATTTTTTGAAATTCCATTGATTACGTCTTTGGGAATCTAAAGGTTGTTTTGAAAATATAAATAGGGAAAAATATAGTTATAAAATTTAAAAAATTTCACTTTATGGTTAAGAATGGTACTGTGCTAGGTCATATAATTTCACAAAAAGGAATTTAAGAAATTATGTCTAAAGATGTAGTTATAAATTATTTTTCATATCATACTAGTGTGAGACATATTAGATCATATTTGGTTCATGTGATATTTTACAGGATATTCTTCAAGGTATTTAGTAATATTTCCCTTCCTGTTTTATGATTTTCTTTAAAGAGGATAATTTTTTCTAATGATAATTATTGGGAGGCATTTGATGAGCGGAAGTAAAATTTGATTACCCCACCTATTATGTAACCACTATATTTGGAGCACTCTTTTGAGTTTCTTTGTGATTTATAAAACCAAGATATAATAGTATTCTTATCCCAAAGATCTTAGGTAGACCAAAAGTCATAACATATTCCTTAAGAATATTGTATATAACTCAACTAAATTACACAAATATTGAAAAATAATTCCCTACTATTGTATTTTCATTTGACAAATTTAGATCTTATTTACTAGGAACTAATGTAGTTATATTTTATAATCATGCACCACTGAGGTACTTGATTAAGATGTTTGATGTAAAACAAAGGATGATGAGATGGATACTTCTTTTTCAAGAGTTACACTTTGAGTTAAAGTACAAAAATGGACCTGAAAATCGTGTGGAAGATCACCTTAGTAGATTACCCAACCTTTCTAAAATATAAATTATAGAACTAAGCTTTATCAATGATCACATACCTTGATAGAAACTCTATATAGTAGAAGGAGAAGTACTATGGTATGTTGATATAGTAAATTATATGGGCACACTATAGGTACCTTCTCAACTTAACTATCGTCAAAAGAAAAAAAATATACTTGATGATAACTTATATATTTCGTAAGATCCATTTATTTGGAGAATCTATAATGATTAATTCATAAAGTGGAGTTTACAAATAATTGAAATATAATTTTTATTTGAATTGTTTTTCATATATTCGCTTTTTTGAGTCTACATTAGAACTCAAATAACGCATGTAAAAATATTAAAATATTTAGTTTGTTTCACAATCTTAAATAAATATGCTCATGAGTGTTTCAAAAAACATGATAAGTATCAATATTCTATAAATATTTGAAAAGATAGTAGATTACTTAAAAAACATTATTTTTATTAAATATTTGAGGTATAGAGCATTTATTTTATGGGAACCTTTCCCATTTATTTTGTAAATGTTTAATTTTTACATGTTTTAGATAATGTTTCTAAATGTATGGAAGATAAGGTAACCAATACTGATGATTCCAAAGTTATATGTGAATTTTTCAATTTGTAAACATTTTTTTGGTTTTGAGTTCCAATGTCCATCATCAATGACCAAGGGACTCATTTTTGTAATATAAATTTGGAGGTTGTTCTTAAAATGTATGAGGGGAACAATAATACATCTACACCTTACCATCCCCAAAAAAATGGCCATGATGAAGTGTTCAACTGGGTGAATAAATGAATTTTTTAGAATAAAGTTAAACCAAACCCGAAGGATTAAAACCATGGTCTTAAATAAACATTATCAGAATACTATAAAGAATACAAAACACATATAGTTATGATCCCATTTGGGTTGGAATATTGAAAGAGTTTTCATCAACTGGTGCAGTTGAACACCAAGAATAATGAGCTATAAAGAGATGAATTTTGTTTCGAAGGGTTCTAGGAATGAGATAAAGCTCCAAATACAAGAATTAGAGGAAATTAGAAGTGATGATATCAAAAAATCAAGAATTTACAATGAGAGAACCAAAGTGGAACTTGAAATAATAATCCAGTAAAAGACCTTTCAACCTAGAGACTACGTCATACTCTATAATTCCATACTGAAGCTAATTCTAGGTTAGCATAATTCTGGGTGAGAATGAACTTTTAATGTTTCTAATGTATATCTGTTTACTTCCATTTAGATTAATATTGAAGAATAAATAAACCCATTCACTATTAATGGGAACAGGATGAAAAAGTTCATTGTGAATTTACCTTAATATCCATTGGAGGAACGTAGAATTATCCAAACTATATATCAATTTCTTTTCATAATATTTGGTTGAGCCAATAATATTAACAAATGTTACATCTAGGATGCCACTCAAGATTTACTAATTTTAATATTAAGGAGTTTAGGATAAATTCACCAATTTTATTCATCCATTGAGATTTAATGGAATGGATCTTACGCTAGTATGAGCTGTTTTATATGACCAAAATGAAGGGAGTTAATAGAAATCCCCAAAAATAGAGAAGGATGTAGAGAAAAAAATGCATGAGAATAGGGATATCATTTTATAATTCTTTATTTTTACAACTTCTTGGATGTTTCTCAATATCTATTTTAAGTTGGACTTTCTAGTAGTTTTGTTAACCTAAAAATTACATGCCCATACTTGAATGATTAATTTACTTGACTTATCTAGGAGAAATGAGTTCTCATCAATCATGTGATTAATTATTTTAGATTTAAATATTAATAAAATTAAATGGGTAAAATGGAGAGTTTATTTTTTAAATATAAGCATGATATTAAAATGAGGACTTAAGATTTGAAGTAATTAGTTGATTCATATAATTGAAATATCCTTATAATTTATTCTTCATTGAATTTATAAAATTCTTGTAAAATGATTTTTTATTGTTATTAATTCCATAAGTGATTTTTAAAAATCATATGTATATTCCCTATATTATTTATAGAGAAAATACTTTATATTTTATCTTAATCATATTTCTTGAGAGATATTTGGACATTCCACCTACTAGAATTTACATCAAAACTTATCAAAGTTAATGAATATGAAAAATAGCATTTAAAATGATTAATTCATTGAAAATACCTTATCATAGAGACCAAACTTTACATAAATCCTCTCTTATTATATAGATAACATGAATGACCTTGTTATAAATGATCCATGTTTTAATCCATTTTAATCCATTTCTACCATCCTCTTTGTATTTTCATGATATTTTAAAGTTTAATTATGGGGTTGAAGGGAGTATTTGTAAATTGGATAATCTACATTATAAGGTAAGACTTTGCGGGTTTTATATTGGGTATTAAGAAAGGTTTATTGATTCATTCATTATTATTTATACTTTTCACTTTTTTAAAAAATTAATTGAAATTAAAATAAAAATAAAATAAAAAATAAAATATTGGTTGTGACTTGGGAGTATAAAAAATCACCATTCCCAGAACTATGATTTTTATCAGATGTGGTTAGGTGGTGTATGTGAGATACTTTCTAATCATAAAAAGTAAAAAAAGTAAAAGAAAGAAAATAAAAAAATAGAGAATATAAATAGTGAAAATTCAATAAAGATCAAATCATTCATTATCCTTTATTTTGATCATAACTATAATTTGAATTTTGGGTAATTGTGAATTGATAATTTGAGGGGATGAATGTAATTATAATTTTACTTTTAATATCATTCTTTATAATTTAAATAGAAACCTCCTCTTTGATCCTTAATTTTATAACACAAATTCCCACCAACCTTAATCCTTAGATCTCTTTTAACCGTTATTAAAAATTCCTCATGATTTTAGGTGCCTTTTATCTTTGTAAAGATTATAAATAAGTTTCTTTATAAGGATATGGAAAAGGATCATGTTTTCATGATATGAGAATAAATAAACTAGAATTAATATCATGTGTGATGAGAGAAAATATTCAAGAGAGGTAGAAAATTACATGGCATGTTTAATAATAATAAATTAAGGTGATTGAATGGATGAAAGAATAGGTTCCGTTATTTATAATAAAAAAATTTAAAATACTAGAATTGAATGTTTATTTGATTGAGGAGAATTTAAGGTGATACAATATTTGTAATTATGAATGATTTATTTAACATTGCTATTATTCTAATTTAATTGTTTTGAGATTTGAATAATGGTAACACTAGTGCCGTCTAATTTTTAATGACGAGATTTTATGATTGTGGAAAAGAATAGCTTATGTGTGGGGGTATTGAAATAATGATATTTTCTTAATAATATTAAATATATCATATGGATTTTATATGCATTTTTAATCAATATAACAATGAATTAAATTATTTTATTAAATTCTGAAAAATAAATATTGAAACATTAAAATTGATTTAAATGGATAAAAAATGAAGATTTTAAATTTAAAATTTTATTTGGACTTAAGATTTTATTATCTGATTTTTTCTAAGTGTTTGATAAATATTTAAGGAGTTTATATATGTCTAGTATTGTCTAGACCATCAACTAGTGGGAACCCACCTCCTAGCCAGCCCACAAGGGGACGACTGGCTATGCCACCACTAAGAGGGACAACAGAGCTGAGGGGGTACATGAGGAAGATCCAATGTAAAGGAATGAAGGGAAGAACATGTAAGAACACAGTTGTGGAATTTGTTTTGTGATCATAGATGTATATGGGGGTCAAGAAACCATGGATATGAGAGTAGTGTCTCACCGGCATAGGGCAGTGCATGACAGCAGGCAGGGGTCCTCCTACCCCCATTTGACTTTATTGAAGATGTTGAACAATGAATTGATATTTATAAAAACCCTATACTTTTTCACATAACATTACATGATTTTAAGAATAATTATACATTAGAGTACAAGCCCTAGATCGTGAAGTCCAGTTTCTTTGAAGACCAGGTACATAAAACAAAAAATAAGGGACTAAAGAATAACTTCCTTATTTAATCTTCAAAAGTACCCCCTAAATTCTATTGTTATCATACATATTCATAGGATTACCTAGGGATAACATGAAAAAATGGATGAGATAAAAATCCCAGTAAGGGAATAAACATAAGAATAATGATTTAGCACATGGGTTAGAAGGCATAAAATGATGACAAAAAAAGGCATGTAACATATGGAATCATAAAATATAAACATGGAATCATATAAAAATGGATTCATAGTAATGTGGAATCATCATAAAACATTAATGTTTCACAATTTAAGTCTAACTGTCAAGATCGTTGCACATGGTAGCACAAGCCAAGGCTAACCGCCAAGACCTTCGCACATAGTAGCACCAGCCAAGGCTAACCAACAAGACCATCAAACATAACATATCACGAGACTCAAATTTAACCAATTAATTAGAGCCCTACATGGGTGCACCCATCCTAAATTTTCAGGAATATGTTTTCCACATTAATAATCATACATAATCAATCATATATAAACACAAACATACCCATGGAATGAAATGGGTAACCTAATCATGTTATAAGCATAATGAATTGGATTATCATACAAGTGTCCATGAAAGAAAAAAATTAAAACATAAATGGAAATTAATAATGTAAAATGATCATATATCATGATAAGTGAGGTCAAACATAATTGACAATATGAAAGAAGAGTATTTAATAAATTTAACCATAAAAACTTTTTTGTGTGGTTTTAAGGAAAATACTACAGTGCCTTTAAAATAGATTAGGGAAAAATATTTTATATAAAACCAGAAGAGAACAAATAAATATTTAATAATAAAAAGACTGATTTTCTAAAGAAAATGGTTTCGTGAAATGTAAGTAGAGTGCATATGAAATTGGTTAAGAATTCAGGATGTTCCCTTAAAACAAGTTTGCATATCGGGAAGTATTGAGAAGAGAATCACTTAAAAACATGTATATCCCAGAAATAAAAAGAGGGATGGATATTGAGACCTGATTTTGGAGCTTATAAATAGTATTTAGATTTTGTACACAAAAGTAAAATACAACTTCCCTTGGATAAAAAGAAAGATAGAGAAACCTGAAGAAATAAAGGTGGTCCTGGTAGAATCCCTTATGGATTATCGACATGGTATCTGGTGTATTTAAGAGGGATTAATGGGAGAGTAAGGGGTTTATAATCACTTATAAATAATTAATAAAATATTTTGTAGGTTTTAAATCATACCCCATCATTAGTGATTACACATAAAAGGGCATAACATTGAGGAAATTCTTGAATAAGAGTAAAATAGAGAGGATCCCTGACCTTAAGTCCGATGGTGTTCGCCACATGATATTAAAAATAAAATTATGTTAATTAATTAAAAATTAAAAAACCTATTATAAATTTAAAATTTTTATTATAACATTTTTATTTTCATTAACATCTTTTCTGATTGGTTATGAGAATCAATTTCATAGTTCAAGTCCGTTTGCTTCCTTGGTTTTAATGACCGGTTCAATTATTCATGTTCAGACACACATGTACAATGAGAGTGGTTGTATCTAATTGAAGTTATATTTTATTATTGAAAATCAAAAAATTTATATGTTTGTAAATTTAATTTGGTTTCTTGGAGTGAAGTTGAATCTTTATATAAATCATTAGCGGCAACTTTTGGGTTAATTGGATATTTTTCAAAGCAGTGAACGCATTTTGTTTTTTAAATCAATTTTTTTTTTAAAAGGATTAAAAAACCATATGTGAGACATAATACATTTGTTATGGTTTGTTTAAAAAATGGGAATAGTTTCATGACCATAATTACATATGGTAATGAAAATTGAAAATCCATCATCCTTGAATGTGGTAAATTAACACATCTCAGATGGTGTCTTTACTACTAGTATAAAAGAAGAGTAAAGGAGAGATGATAATAAAATATTAAATTGTTAGAACAAAATTGATGTAAATATAAGTTAGTGGAGTTTTAATAACATTTGAATGGGGATAGGTAAGGATATAAATGAAAACAAATGAACTTGAAAAGAAAATTAATGAAAAGAAAAGAGGAATTTACCTCCTGATTCAATCTTCCTTAAGATCCACTTAAGGGGAGAGGATTTGGTATTTTGAGGAGAAAAAGGGATTCCAGACGTGGGAGAGGATCTTGGGGAGATATTTGGGCAGTATTTAGGGAAGACACAAGGCTTGAGAGGAGTGAAGAGAAGAGTGGAGTGTGAGATGTTTTTGTACTGGAGGGGAGGAGGATTTTCATAACATTTAATTCCTAAGATTAATAATTTTCCTCATGACCATAAATAATGAAGAATACATGAACAAAAAAAGTAATAAGTGAATGTGAGTTAGAACCAATGGAATTAACATCATCCAAAACTCAATCATGATGTAGAAATTCATGTTTTATCATTTTTTGTGAATTATTGTATTTTACTATTCATACAAAATTTAATTATTTTAGGAAAATAACCAAAATTCACCCTAATAATTTTTTGATGAGAAGAATAAAAAAATTAAGTACATTTTTCAAAAATTATTTCCTAAAAATGATTAATTTAATTTTTATTTAAAATCACAATTTACATGAAAAATAAAAATTTTAAAACTATAACTGATTTTATAATGCTTTCAAAAATTTAAAAAGGTCTTATAAAATTAACTTAAAACTAGAGAAAAAAATTATTAATTAATGAACACATTTTCGGAATATATATTTTATTGTAAATTAATTAATTAATTGTAATAAATTATTGATGACTTATAAAAATACCAATACTTTTTCTATTGTCATATTATCACTTATAAAATGCCTAAATTTTATTTATACCATCATAGATGTGGTTATTATTCTTTTGGATGATTTAGTATTGATAAGGGTCATATTACTAATCATAAGGTTATGTTACTATTCATAAGGGTTGGTTACTATTCACCAAAAATTATGTTTGTACCATTAGACTCCAAACGTCTTACTGATCACAAACGTTTATGTCAGATTTTCAAAATTCAAATCACAGAGGTGATAATATTATGTTTAAAGGTCACATAGCACTTATTAGTTCATTATGTTTCAATTTCATGTAATTATATAACATAATTATAAGAAGGGAATTTCCATTGATAAAACATCGGGTCGTTAAATTATTCACCCCTTATGAAATTTTACACTCAAAATTTTGATCTACATTAAAGGACATAAATAGGTGTATGTACTTTTCCTTCATTACTTCCTCTCATTATTATATCACCTCTTAATACTTATGGTTCCACCACAGTACTTTGACCAGTTGAGTAGTCTTGTTATGTAGAACTTTATATCTACAATCCAAGATCATCACTGATTGCTCCTCATAAGAAAGATCATCCTCTAACTGTACCACCTCTGAAGAGTGTACATGTGAATGATCTGGTAAGTACTTTCTTAAGAGGGATCCATGGAAGATATAATATACTTTGTCTATGGTAGGTGGAAGTAATAGTTGATAGGCCATATCCCCAACACGATCAAGAATCTCAAAGGGGTTGTTATACCAGGGACCTAACTTTCCATTCTTCCTAAACCTCATGAAATTCTTTGTTGAAGATATGCAAAGTAATACCATGTCTCAAACTTTGAACTCACGGTCTCATTAACAATTTTTTAGATAACTATTCTATCAACTTTGGGCAGCCTTGATGTGTTGTAGAATGGTTTTCACCTTCTCCACCATTTCTTCGACCATTTCAGGTCCTAGTATCTTACGCTCACTGACTTCATCCCAACACGCTGGTGTTATGCACCTTTTCCAATAGAGGGATTCGTATGGTTCCATTCAGATGCTCTTGTGGGAATTTTTATTATAGGAGAATTAAACCTGTGTAATATGTTGGTCCATCAACCTTTTAATTCCAAATAACTCTCTCTCAACTTAGCTTGTAGTGTATAAATAGTTCACTCAGATTGGCCATCTGTTTGAGGATGATAGGGCTTACTAAAGATCAGTTCAGTTCTTAGAGACTGTTGGAGACTTTTCCAAAACTTTGAGGTGAATCTCGGTCTCCATCAGATACAATAGATAATGGTACTTCATAAATCCCTACCATTTATTTGTTATATAACAATGCATGTTGATCCAATGAGAAGTCCTCTCTAATTGTGATAAAGTGAGTTGTATTTGTAAGATGATCTACAATGTCCCATATAGAATTGTTTCCAATGAATGTCAAAGGAAGTCTAGTGACAATGTCCATGGTGATGTTCTCCCACTTCTATGTTGGTTTGTTTAGTGGTTTCATCATTCCCTTAAACTTATTTCTTTTAAACTTCACTTGTTGACATACAAGGCACTTTTATGTATACTCAAAAATCTTCTACTTCATATTTTCCCACTAAAAGTTCTCTCGAAGATCTCAATACATTGTTGTGCTTCCTGGGTGGATAGAGAAGGTAGAGCTATGTGCATCATTCAGAATCTTCTTCTTTATCTATGGATCAAATGGTACACATAATCATGACACAAATATTACTACACCATCCTCATTAATCATGAACTCAAAGGATTTCCCATTTTTAATGGATTCTACCATTTTTATTATTTCCACATCTTTTCTTGGAGCATCCTTTATCTTCAACATGAGTTATGGTTGAGAAATCATTTCAGAAAGGATTGATGAAGTTCCTCCAATAATGATTCCCATTTCCATCCTCTACAAATCTAAGAAGATCAGATCCTTTTCAATTCTCATCATTGATAAATATGAATGATCCTTTCTACTCAGAGCATCTACCAATTCATTTGCTTTATTGGGAAGGTAGTGGATTGAGTAGTTATAATCCTTGATGAGATGTATATATCATTTCTGGTTTAGCTCTTTCTGTGTGAATATATATTTGAGACTATTGTAATCAGTATATATCTCACACTTCTCCCCATAGAGATAAATCTACCAGTTTTTAACACAAATATCACAACCGCCAACTCCAGATCATGAGAAAGATTGTTTTTATCATGGATTTTTAGCTAACATGATGATTAGGATATCAATTTCTCATTTTTCATCATCAAATAGCCTAATACCATCTTTGATGCATCATTGTACACCTTAGAGAGTTAACTACTTATTGGGTGTGTGAGTATTGGTGCAGTGACTGGCCTCTTCTTCAAATCCTTAAAATAGTATTCACATTCTTGAGTCTAGAAATACATTACTCCCTTCCATGTCTGCTTGGTCACTGGGTTTGAAAATCATGAAAAATTCTTCAAAAATTGTATATAATACATGGCTAGACCCAAAAAGCTATGGATCTCTATTACAGATGTTGGCATGGTCCACTATTCAATTGCCTTTGTCTTGGAAGGGTCCACCGATATCCCTTTACTGGTGATAAAATACCCTTAGAATGATACTTCCTCCATCTAAAATTCAAATTTACTATACTTTTCATACTAATTTTCCCTTCGAAAAGTCTTCACTACTGTATTCTAATGATCCTTATGTTCTTCCTTTCTCTAGGAGTATATCATAATATCATCAATAAAGACTACCACAAATTTTTCAAGGTAATATTTAAAGACTCTATTCACTGAATCTATAAAAATTTATGGACCATCAATGAGTACTAAGGGCATCACTATGAACTCATAGTGTATATACCTCATTCGAAAGGACGTCTTGGGAATATCTTCCTTCCTCACCTTTAATTGGTGATATCCCAACTGAAGGTCCACCTTAGAAAAATAACTGACCCCATGAAGTTGATCAAACAAGTAATCAATCTGAGGCAGGGGATAATTTTTCTTTATCATGATTTTATTTATCTCACAATAATCAATAAAGAGGCGCATTAAACCATACTTCTTCTTGATGAAGAGTACTGGTTCTCCCCTTGGTAAAGCACTTGGGATTATAAAAACCTTATCCAGATTTTCATGTAACTGCTTTTTTATCTCTTCCATCTTTAAGGTGGACATTCTATAAGGTGTCATGGATATAGGAAGTGTTCCTGGAATAAGTTCAATTGAGAAATCAATCTATCGGTCAGAAGGAAGACTAAGAAAATCTTCCAGAAATACATCAGTGTAATCACTCATGATGGGAATGTATTCAAGCTTGATTCTATCCTTTGTCTCAATCATTTGAACTTGATATTATTTCTCATAAGGTAGTAAAATTCAGACTTGAGAAGATTATTCTAATGTAAATTCAACATCCTCCTCACACTTGTAAAGAATTGGAGGATGCTTCAGGATGTGAAGGGTGATTTCCCTTTCCTAACAGTTGATGTTGGGTTTTTATAAAGATAAAAAATCCATGCAAAAGATAACATTTAACTCCACTAATAAAAGTATGAAAAGATTTTATGGGAGTTTATGTCCACAAACATTTACCTAGTATGAGTTATAAACCATGGATGCAATAATTTCCCCATTTTTTGTTCTCACAGACAACTTTTCCTCCAAATTTTGAGGTGGTGTTTGAATAGTTCTACTAAACTTGCATGATATGAAAGAATGTGTAGAACCAGAATCAAATAGTAAATTTGATATTATTGAATTAATAACAAGAGTACCTATCACCACATTGTTTTCTGGATTTACCTCAACCGTAGTGATAGAATACACCCTTCTTTTTTTTCTTTGGAGGGTTTTATTGATTGCCTTTGACAGCCACTGACTTAGGGAAATTGTTCGCATAATTTCCATTTTCCTTGTAGTTGTAACACTACACCACTAGATGAGTGTTTATCTAATCCTTCCTTTCTTCTTCCACATTAGTGGGACTTTTCATATCTCTTCGAAAGTTTTTAGATAGATGTCCCAACTTTTCACATTTGAATCAATTTCTAGATCCCTTTAGACAGTTCACAGGATGATTATTCCCACAATTTTTACACATGGGATGATCAAGATTCTTTCTATCATGTAATTTATTTACCGAAAAACCCACATTAGATTCTATTCTACTCTTCTTATAAATAGGCCCACAATAACACTAAGAGTCTCCGATCTCCATTTCAACCTTGAGGGCACAACAAACAATCTACTCATAATTGTTGAAGTCCCAAATAACCAATTATTTTTGTAGACTCATCTTTAGTGTGACAACGAATAGATCCACCTTGATTTTTGTGTTCATGAAAAATCCAGAGGTGTTCTTTGAAATCATTGTAAAGTTTACTTCATATGCCCTGAGTGACTGATCTTCCTTATGCCTGAGTCCATGGAACTCTCTTTCCATCTTGAGATATAGGGTTTTCGGAGAATATTTATTGAAAAACATTCTATTGAATTCATCCCAATCCATGGAATCAATTTTTTACTGGTGATTTTTATTCTCATTCAGTGTCCACCACTGATCAGCTTCCCCATCAAAACGATACACCACCAGTATGACTTTATCCTCTTCTAAGCACTGAAGGACATAAAATATATTTTCAATGAAGTTAATCCACTATTCTAAAATGAGGGGATCATATGATCCAATAAACATGGGAGGACTTTTCCACATGAAGGATTAAATGAAAACATTCTCTTTCCATGGATTAAGAGGGTGTTCCACATAATACACGTTATTATTCATAACTTGATCCAGTTGAGCAAGTACTATCATGAAGTTTTGAGCAACCATTCACATTATTTCAGTTATATCATTAGGGAAATATTCACATTCCCTACCACATTTATTTTTGGCACGAGTTCTTCCATTTCCCTCCATTAGCTAAAAAAAGAATGTACAACTAGAGGGATTGAATACTTAGCTATTGAGCATAAAAAAGGAAACTTGAACATAAGAGGATAAACATGTAAAGGGAAAGTATATTCTAACTTGTGATTCCATATGTTTCAATCTAAGTTATCCTTGATATATTTCATAACAAATATTTTTATGGGATTTTTTTTATTCATTTAATAATGGTTTGTACTATTCTCATGAATTTACCAAATCATATCCCTTGGGAGTGTCAAACCATGAGTGAACCAAGGCTCTTTGTCATGCACCAATTCTCATTTGAGTCTAGCTTAAAGTGGTATTTTTGGGTTTTACCACTAGATACATAATTTCCATAGCCACCTCTACCTATTTTTATCCAGGAATGGATGTATTTTCTTGATAAACCACTTACTCTATACTTACCAAAATTTTGGGGTGTTTTCTTATATTTAGTCTCATCCTTGAGGTTTTCATTAATGTTCTCTATTCCTAATTTAAAAAATAACTAGACCATCCTCTAATACCAACTATAGAGACCATATTCTTTTACCCAGAACATTACATGATTTTAAACATAATTATACATCAGAGTACAAGCCAAAGATCATGAAGTCTAGTTTCTTTGAAGATCAGGTACATAAAACTAAAAATATGGGACTAAAAAACTTCTTTATTTAATCTTCAAAAGGATCTCCTAACATCCATTGTGCTCATAAATCTTCATAGGAAAACCTAAGGATAACATGAACAAATGGATGGGCTAAAAAGCCCAGTAAGGTAATAAACATAAAAATAATGCTTTTGTAAAAGGGTTAGAAGGCATAACATGATGACATAAAAAAGAATGTAAAATATGGAATCATAACATATACACATGGACTATAATAAAAATTGAGTCATAGTAATGTGGTAGCTATGTAAAATATGAATTTAGCATGATACAAGGATAACCTCTAAGAATGTTTCACATGGAAGAACAAGCCAAGGCTAACCACTAAGACCGTCACACATGGTGGTACAAGCCAAGGATAACCGCCAAGACTGTCTCACATAACGTATCATGAGAAAAAAAAATACCCAATGCATTGGAGATCTATCTGGGCACACCAAACCTAAATTTTCCTGAATATGTTTTCCACATTAAGAATCATATATAATCAATCACACATAAACATAAAGGTACCTATGGAATGAAATGGGTATCCTAATCATGTCACAAGCATAATGAATGGGTAAATCATACAAGTTTCCATGAAATAAAATAATTAAAAAATACATGTAAATTAATAAGGAAAACTAAACATAGATCATGGTAGGTAATTTCAACATGAATTGACAACATGAAAGAAGAATATTTATGAAATTTTACCATTAAAGCATTTTGTTCGGTCTTAAGGAAAATATTTCAGAGCCTTTAAAATAGAAAAGGGAAAAGTATTTTATATAAAACCAGAAGTGAACCAATAATTTTTTCATAATAAAAATAATTAATTTATAAAGACAAAAGTGGCTTAAAGACAAAGATATAGTGCACTTGTATTTTAGTAATAATTCAGGAAGTTTCCTTAAAACAAGTTTTCTTATCAGGAAGTACTGAGGAGGGAATCACATAAAAACATGTATATACCTGAATTAGAAAGAGGTATGGATCTTAAAACATGAATTTGTAAATTATAAACAGTTTTTAGAAGTTTTACACAAAAGGAAAAGACAAATTCATTTGGATAGAAAGAAAGATAGAGAAACCCGAAGGCATAAAGGATGTTCCGATAGAATCCCTTACGAATTATCGGCATGATATCAAGTGTACTGAAGAGGGATTATTGAGAGAGAAAGGGGTTTATAACCAATTATAAATCATGATGGAAGTATGTGGGAGGTTAAAAATAATACCCCATCACCATGGATTACACATAAAATGGTGTAACATAGAGGACATTCGTGAATTAGAGTGAAATAGAGAGGATCCCTTACCATGAGTCTGATGGTATTCTCCACCTGATATTAATGACCAGAACAATAAAATTAGGTTAATTAATTAATAATTATATAACCTATTACATACCTAAAATATTTATTATAACCTTTTTATGTTCATTCAAGACCTTTATGATTGGTTATGAGGTTCAATTTCATTGTTCGGGTGCGTTTGCTACCTTGGTTTTAATGACCAGTTCACTAACTCATGTTCGAAGACACATGTATGATAAGAGTGGTTTTATAGAATTGGATATATATTTTAAATATGTAAATACATAAGGTTACATGATTTTAAACTTAATTTTGTTACTTAGAGTCAAGTTGAATCATTATATAAAACTTTAGTGACAACCTTTTGGGTTAATTGGCGGTTTTTGACCACAACGAACATGTTTTGTTTTATAAATAAAAATGATGTGTAAAAAGGATTAAAAAATAATAGATGATAAATAATACAAATGTTATGGTCTGTTTCAACCATGGAAATGGTTTCATTACCAGAATTTAATATGGTAATGGAAATTGAAAACCCATCGTCCTTGAATGTCGTAAATTAACACATCTTGGATGGTGTATTTATTACTAGTATAAAAGAAGAGTAAAAGAGAGATGATAATAAATTATTCCATTATCATGAAATTGTTTTATTACATATAAGGTATTGGATTTTTCATAACATTTTGACGAGAAGAAGTATGGATAGAAAAGAAAACAAATGAACTTGAAAAGAAAATGAAAGAAAAGAAAAGTGGAATTTACCTCTTCATTCAATCTTCCCTGAGATCCTCTTAAGGGGAGAGGATTTGGTCTTATAAGGAGACCAAGGGATTATGACATATGGGAGAGGTGCTTTTGGAGAGATTTGGGAAGAATTTAGGGAAGGCACAGAGCTTCAGATGAGTGAAGAGAAGAGGGAAGTGTTGGTAATATTTATAGTGGAGGGGAGGAGGGTTTTCATAATATTTAATTACACTGTTTAACAATTTCCCTCAAGAATAGAAATAGTGATTATTATATGACTTAAAATAGTAATAAGTGTATGTGAGTTTGATCCAAAGTCCATTTACACTATCCATGACTCAATCATGATGCAAAAATTTAGGTTTTAGCATTTATTGTGAATTATCGTATTTTACTATTAATAAAATATTCATGTATTTTTGGAAAATACCAAAAACTCACCCTAACCATTTTTCAACATTTAGAATCCAAAAATGAACTAAATTTTTGAAAAATAATTTTCTAAAAATGATTAATTTATTTTTTATTTAAAATCATAATTTACCTGAAAATACAGATTTTAAAAATATAACTGATTTTATAATGCTTTCAAAAATTAAAAAAAGTATTATAATATTATTTTAAAATAGGAATACATAGACTTATTAATTTATTAAGACCATTTAGGAATATGTATTCTCTTTTAAATTAATTAATTAATTGTAATTAATTATTTGTCTTATAAAAATACCTATACTTTTACTATAGTCATACTATCACTTATAAAATACCTGAATTTTATTCATACATTCATGGATGAGGTAACTATTCTTTTTGATGATTTACTATTCATAAGGGTCATATTACTATTCATAAGGGTATGTTACTATTTATAAGGGTAGGTTACTATTCACTAAATATTATGTTTGTTCTACTAGACTCCAAACATTATACTGATCATAAACATGTATGTAAGATTTTCAAAATTCAAATCACAGAGGTGAAAATATTATGTTTAAAGGTCACATAAAACATAGAAGTTAATTGTGTTGTAATTTCATTGATTATATAACATAATTATAAGAAGGTAATTTCCATTGATAAAACATTGGGTCATTATAATATTTATATGAGTGTTGAGATTTTCCTAACTTCTGATATGGGAGATAGGTTTCTCGTGCACTGTTCAAAAATTAAGGAAAATATTCCTTTACCAATCTCATATGCTTTAGCTTTACTTGGAAAAACTTCAATACCGAATCCACCATAGTCCACATCACTTCCACCACCTGACGTTGGCCAGAACTGCTTTTATCTCTAGTAAATTCAATATCTGACACCCCAAAAGATCTAGATCAAGCCCCTATTTACTATCACCACCTAGGGTCTCCATGGATCACCTCCTGGGACTCAAACCACTCCCATGAATCATATTTTAAAACTTCATCTTGCCATTGTGAATTCCAAATGAAGGAGGAACCTATTCTTCCATTTCCATGCTCAAGCACCGTTGTCGCACCCACTAAGACACTACTACACTACCACATCCCCAGGCGAGGCCATTAAAATCCCTAATGATCAATGAATGACCAATGAAGGGTGATATCCCACTCTTTTTGTCTACACAAATAATATTTAACCACTTGAAATCATTGGGTATTTCCATATTTTACACTTGGATCTTATGGATGTATTTGAGAAGAGAGATCCTGAAGAATTGTATCAAGAAATCCAAAACCAAGGATGCATCTCTATACCTATAAAAGATGAAGTTTTCTTCTCATCAAGGGGAGCTCAACACCCATAGAGTATGCCAATTCCAAGGCCACCAATCCTAATTCTTATTTTCTTTTATTATATTAGTTTTTTTTGTAGTTTTATTTTCTTTCATAATAACACATTCATTGTTTTGATTTCATGAATTGTGTTCTACCCACATACTTTTCTTCTTATTCTTCTTTTTATTCTTCTAATACCTTTTATTTTTTATTTAATTAACACTCCATCCATTCTTATTTTCTTTAATCCTTTTCAGTTTTGTTTTATTTTTCCCCCTATTTCTTCTTCTTTTATTTTTGTATAATCATTTCATATGTTTATTTTATTATTATTTTGATATTAATTCATCTATATTAATTTTATTATTATTCTTCAATTTCTCTATCCCCCACATCTTCTTTTATCTTTATTTTTTTTCTTTTTCTTATTCTGTTATTTCATTATTCTAACTTTATCTCTCTAATTATTTTTATTTTATTCTTATTCTTATTCAATTATCTCCTTCCACCAAGTTATCTCTTACCCTTGAAAATTAGGTATTGAACTAAGGGTTATCCTAGAAAAGGTTATGTGTTCTTGAATTCATGATTAAATTTTATTTTATATTTTTAGTGAGAAGGGGTGATCGTCACAAGTGTGACAATTTTACACCATGAAACTGAACTCAAAGTCATTTATATGATTATATTAAATCCTTTTCATCGCTTTTACTAGATAAAATCTTATCATATGATTGAGTTAACCCATTTAGTGGATAAAAAGAAATATTACGGATCCATGTTCTGGAAGTTGTCACACTAATGAATGAGGTGTTACATCAACCTTGATTACAGGAGGAAGTGTAATTTTGATTAATAAAAGAATTTGAGATTTAAAAATACTAAATAAAGGGATAATAATACATTCTTGAGATTTCATAACTGTATTATAAAACATAACTTAAAAACATAAAGAAGAATAATCATAAAACTCAAGACCAAACCTAGGACTAAGATATCTATTTCTAAACACATTCTATTATAATTTCATAGAAATTTAGAATTTAATTTAATTTTATTATTTATAAAATAATAAAAACCCACATTTATTAATTATTTCATAAAATAATAAAAACAACAAAATGTAGTATTGTATGTGAATTAGATTAAGTAAGCAAACAAACTGTGATGCTCTTCAAGTGAGATGACCCTAGTTATCTATTATAATGAACCAGAAAAAACACAGATATTTTATTTTTCCTCACCCTATGATAGGAATTCATCCATATATTATAATATTCCTTCAATAAAAATAATAAAAATACAAAAAAATGAGATTGAAAAATAAATACTTGAATCATTGGTAACTTTAAAATTGTAACCCTATGAAAGAGTAAAATTTAATTGAAACTTTAATAACCTTTTAAAAATATAAATACATGTTAAATACATTAATGGGGCAATATATACACCTTATAAAATAAAATAGGTGTATAATAATAAAATATGTCTCAATAGAGTGAAAATTTAGATGAAATCCATTACGAATATTATAAAATTGAAGTGAGAACTAATAAATGTAGTGATTATGTTAAAAAATTTAAATAAAGAAATAAAAATGTTGAAATTAAAAATAAGAGAATCCAAGTTCATTTCACACATAATCTTGTAATAATATTATCAATTAAGTGTAAGTATAACCCAATTAATAGAACTTTAGTTAAGAAACCACTTACCTTAAGCTTCTACTTAGATGAACATGATATAAAATCCTTTATATTTGTTCAAAACTTGTTATTAATTTATAAAGAACCATATTAATGTTTATAATAACATATATGATCCAATTATATAATTTTATCATCCATTTATAAATAATTTGTTATTAAAATTTCTATTTCAATGTGTTAACAAACTCATTTTTAATATATGTTTAAGTTAAATGGTTTTAATACATTCATAGTTATCATGGTTCAATAATATACATAATTATATAAATGAAATAAATAATATATTTATTCATTAAATAAATTTTTAGAACCGTTCATGAAATTTTTATATAGAAATGTGAATTATACCATTTATAGTGATGGTAGACCATACGTACACATGAACGTTGTTTTCAAATTTTTATAGATGGAATGAAAGAAAGGTAAAAGATAATTCACCATTTTATAATTATTATTTTGTAATATATTTAATATATATTGATTATATCTATCCTTATTACCATCCATGTAAATCAGAAATAAAAAAGGACCACATCACGTTGTGAAAGAGGTAGTATACATGTTAGGATGAGGAAAGTTATCATTTTTTAATGAATGTAAAGGTAAGATGGTAAATGATATATATTATATATATGCAAACATAATTATTTAATAAATATAATTTATATTAATTATATCTATCTATATAACCATCCAAGTCAAAATGGTGATGAAAAATGAATTACACTGCAACGTAGAGTTGGCAATCCGTATGTACGCGTGAGCGATGTTTTCACTTTATATAGGATGGAAAAGTGGTGGAAATAGTTTTAACATAATAATTATGAAATATAAGTATATTTACGATAATATATTTATTATATAATTATTGGTACAATATATTTATAGTATGTATAAGAATAAATAAACTTAAAAGAGTCAGTAAAGATGATTACCTCTTCTTTGGTAAAATTTCATTAGATCCCTTATAAAGGACCCATAGAAAGGTATTTTATGAACAAAAACCATATATTTAGTTGAAAAGGAAGTATAAAATATAATTGGGTATATTTTAGCCGATCTAGGTTTCTCAAATTTGTGTAAAGAAGAGAGGGGAGGGTGACATTTTATAAGTGAGGGGGAGAGATAATTTTTGAATTTCATAAAATTATTAAATTAATATAAATTAATATTCATATTCAAGTTTCTATAAATTATAATATTCATATTATAGGATGATTATAAGTCTAAATTCTCTCCTCCAATAAAATTTAGAAATGTTCATGTTATATTTTAACCCTTATCTCTTAGTTTTAACCCCCATTAACCATTTTGACAGTAACCGCAATGTGAAATTATTCTACTATTTATTGATCAAGAATGAAAGAATAAAAGGAAAAATGGACCATAAATCTACCATGGTTGATATTTTCAACCATATTTTATTTAATTGTCTCAATATAGATTTTTATGAGTTTTAAATCATTTAATAAAGTATTTGTTATTATAAAATATCATTGATGTCATTTTTGGAACTACTCATTAACGTTGACTTTAAAGTCATTAGTATAATTATGGAATTAAAATATATCCATATAAAATATCATTAGTATGTAATATTTATCTAAAAAACTCATGTAAGAAAATAATATATCCATTTTTTATCACTTTTAATATTTCTAAAATCATTTATTTTAGTTTTATATTAATTAGATACATACTATTTTGGTGTTGTGTAAGTCATTATGGTAATTATTAAATAACTATAATTTTTAAAAATACCATGATAATAAATTAAATTTTCTATCAAATAATAATTTATAACAAAACTTATCCTCTTTTTAGCCTTCAATAATATTTTTTAGATATTAAAATCAAGATAATATAAATTTCATTATCAAGGAAAAATGGTACCAAAATGTAATATATTAAAATATGGTATGGATATAGTTGAATATATCCCATAAAATAAAATTTATTAAAATGTTTTGTTGTTTTTAGTCATTATATCATGGTTTTTATGGGGTTTTACCCATTTTTGCATTATCGATGCGAAAAATATTTACCACGTTTACTATTCATATTGACAAAAATAAAGGAAACCTATTTATCAAATTTGAACATCCTAATTCAAAATATGGAAGTTATTTTCCAAAAATAAATTTATAGTAGTGGAATAACTTAATTTTAATATAAATGTGGAATAAAAAATAATTGTGAAAAAATGTGTTTTTAGCATTAAAATTAATATATGTCTAAATCATAAAAATTAGTAATTCCGAAGAAATTAATTTTATTATTATAAATAAAATATATCATACATCACTTTAATAAAAAAAATGTAATGTTAATTTTAAAATAAATTCTTCAATGAAAATAATTTACAGTATTTTAAAAATCGGTATTTTTTCACTATTCACTAAAAAATCAATCATTTGAGAAAAATCCCAAAATCTCACCCAAAGTTAATTTTAATTTTATGATTTAAAAAATAAAATTCATTTTATAATATAAATTTTTTAAAATTGCTATAAATTTATTATAATATACACATACAAAGTACAATAAAAACAATTTTTAATGAAATAATATTTTTAGAGAATAAAAACGACTTTAATAAAAATCATTTCAATAATTACTAAGATTTAATCAATTAATTTGTATTGAGTGTGACAATTATACACATATTTCATAATTTTTTATTCATATTCATAGCTAACAATTTAATATCTATGTTATAGTGGTCCCATTTAAATAATAAAATTTTTATTGTATATATAAATTTACTTAATGTTTGGTGTGGCGTGTTATGGAATATATTAAAAATATTATTATTTTAAATAAAAGTTTCATGGAGTTACATTTGAAACCCTTAAATAAATCACTCCCTCCCAATTTTATATTGGTCATAAAAATTTTAATATATGAAAACACCTTAATTAAAAATCCACATTGTACAAAGGGATAATAAAACTTACTTTAAAAAGAGGATGTGGGAAGGATAAGGGAAACCTGAAATAACACATAATTAGGTTCCCAAATTTAGAGAACATTGATGGGAAGTTAAATTATAAACATGGAGGAGAAAACTAAAGTCAAAGAACTAATGGATAGTTTTAGGGAATATATTCATGAGAAAGATAATGACTACAAAAAGAAAAATAAGTGAGAGGTGAAAAGTCAACCAATTCATCAAAAATGAAGGTAACAGTATAAAACTTTTATTTCAATACATAGTTCCTAAAGTTGAGGGATTATTTTACTGTTATAATAGATAATATATAAAAATTTAATTTTTCTATTTATTTCCATTTCATAAGCACAATTTCATCTTTCAATTTCGATTGGATGAATTTTCACTTCATCTCTTATTCCATGATGTGAATAGTCAAGATGAATTTTTCATGCCCGAAGCACTAAAATAAAATTTGAATGGATTATATGATCTATAAAATAATGTAAATTAAATAGTTTTTTTCTCTAACAAACCAAAAATGGCTTACAAAAGTTAACCAATATAGATAAATATAGTAAATTAATATCTAAAACCCAAGAATAACCCTAAACATCAACTTATTACATTCCCTAAATAGTAAACCTTAAAAATCCTAATAAATATATCTGATCAAATTCAAAACCTAAAAATATGAAATATTTTGTCACACTATTTTAAGATCAACCTAACAATTACCTAAAAATTATATCAATTTCTCATAAGGTCATATAATAATAATGTATATACCTTTATCACAGACTCCCCAAAATATGTTAATCATTTAATAAACAACCTGAATCACAAAAATGACCCAATAAATTCATATACTCCTCCATAAAAAATATCATTATTTATTAGTAAAATTAAGTTTACCTTAATCATATAATATTCCCAATATAGTGTACTTAATCAAAAATGACAACAATCACTTTTCCACCAAAACACTTTTTAATCCCTTGGTTGTCTGTGACAACTGGGTCCCAGTGACAGCACAACCACCCCGCCTTAACATGGCCGTTGGGTCCTGGCCCCCCTGGTACAACCAGTTGCCACATAGACATGTGGTCCCTACCCTAGAGCCCACCCATGTGCCCGAACAGGTAATCTGACAAATAATTGTCCCCACAGGCCAACACATGTCCTTTCCACTGTGCTTTGTCCTCAATAACACACACCCTGGGAACAATCAATTTTCCACAAATCAATTTTTAATCCCCTGGTTGACTGTGACAACTGGGTCCCGATGACAATATAGCCACCCCGCCTTAACATGGTAATTGGGTCCTGGCCCCCCAGGTACCACCAATTACCCCACAGACACGTGGTCCGCACCCTTGAGCCCCCCAATGTGCCCAAACGGGTCATCGGACTAATGAATGTCCCCACAGACTCCCCAAAATATGCTAATCATTCAATAAACAACCAGAATCACAAAAAATACCTAATAAATTCATATACGCCTCCATAAATAAACTCAATATTTATTAGTAAAATTATGTTTACTTAATCATATAATATTCCCAATATAGTGCACTTAATCAAGAATGACAACAATCACTTTTCCACCAAAACACTTTTTAATCCCTTGGTTGTCTGTGACAACTGGGTCCCCGTAACAGCACAACCACCCATCCTTAACATGGCCGTTGGGTCCTGGCCCCCCAGGTACCACCAGTTCCCTCATAGACACGTGGTCCCTACCCTAGAGCCCACCCACGTGCTCGAACAGGTAATCAGACTAATTATTGTCCCCACAGGCCAACACATGTCCTTTCCAGTGTGCTTTTTCCTCACTCACACACACCCTGGGAACAATAATTTTTCCACAAATCACTTTTTAATCCCTTGGTTGTCTGTGACAACATGGTCCCGAGGAAAACATACCCACCACGCCTTAACATGGTCGTCGGGTCCTGGCCCCCCAGGTACCACCAGTTGCCCCGCAGACACATGGTCCCCACCCTAGAGCCCACCCACGAGCCCGAACTGGTCATCGGACAAATGAATGTCCCCACAAGCCAACACATGTCCTTTCCAATGTGATTTGTCCTGACTCACACACACCCTAGGAAACTTCCCAGATGGTCACCCGTCTTGATCACTACTCCAGGCCAAGAATGCTTAACTGTGGAGTTTTAATCAGATAGGCTTTCAAAAAGGAAGTTACACCTTGTTGACATGAGTCATATCATTTAGTCATTTAACACTTTATCATTTGGGGGTGGTACATTAACCCCCCCCCCCTTAGAGCACAACGTCCTCATTATGGGCCCTACATCTCAACCCAGGTTGTGCACTGCACTTAAGGCTGGGTACCACCTTTGATACCAAATGTGACAACTGGGTCCCGGTGACGGTACAACCACCCCGCCTTACAATTGCCATCGGGTCCTGTCCCCCCAGGTACCACCAGTTTCCCCGCAGACTTGTGGTCCCCACCCTGTAGCCCAACCCACATACCCGAACGGGTCATCGGACTAATGACGGTCACCTCAGGCCAACACATGTCCTTTCTAGTGTGCTTTGTTCTCACTCAAACACACCCTAGGAAACTTCCCAAAAGGTAACCCATCTTGATCACTACTCCAGGCCAAGCACGCTTAACTGGGGATTTCTAATCAGACAGGCTCCCAAAAAGGAAGGTGCACCTTGTTGACATGAGTCATATCATTTAGTCATTTAACCCTTTATCATTCGAGGGTGTTACATTCACCCCGCCCCCTTTAGAGCCCATCGTTCTCGTTGTGGGCCCTATATCTCAACCCAGGCAGTGCGCTGCACTTAAGGCTGGGTACCAACTCTGGTACCAAATGTGAAAACTGGGTCCCGATGATAGAACAACCACCCCGCCTTAGCATGGCTATCGGGTCTAGGCCCCCCAGGTACCACCAGTTGCCCTGCATACATGTGGTCCCCACCCTGGATCCCTCCCACCTACCAGAACGGGCCATCCAACTAATGACTATCCCACCAGGACAACACATGTCCTTTCCAGTGTGCTTTCTTCTCACTCACACACACCCTGTGAAAATTCTCAAAAGGTCAGCCATCTTGATCACTACTCTAGGCCAAGCACGCTTAACAGTGTATTTCTAATCAGACAGGGTCTCGAAAAGGAAGGTGCACCTTGTTGACATGAGTCATAACATTTACTCATTTAACCCTTTATCATTCGGGGGTGTAACATTGTCTATATAATAATAATATATCCCCAAAATATACTAACTCTTTTATCCCAATAAAGCATGATTACATCAATATTATTGATCATTATAACCCAAATTTTTTCAATAATTTTAAACTGCTGTCTAGAAAATATGAAAGAACTATTCCTCAAATAAAAATTTCACTAGAACATATACAAAAACAAAGTGTTGTATTAAAATAAATGTCCCCCAAAATATCCTTTTTCATGTTAAACTACCATAACATAAAACCAAAAAATGGGTATTTATACCATTAAAATTTTGATCAACCTCAGAATTGTCAACCCAAGACACATTAGTTTTATATCATATCACTATTTCATATCATATATTATTCATCATAATGGTTTATAATGAAAATGTGAATTGAACAAAAAATATCCTCTAAGAGTTTCAAACTAGATCTGTAGTAAGGGAATACTCATCATGGACTAGAATGATGGTTGAGAAATATTCCACCATTTTTTGGGGTTATTACCCCTAAACGAATCTGTGTTAAAACCTTGTCTAATTATTGTATCCATACATAGATTTATTTATAAGAAATCCACATATTTTATACATTAATAAAACATTATGATGTTATCATATACTAATATTTATCCTCAAATTCATTCATCTGGTAATGTTCACTAATCTATGTTTCCCTAAATCTAGTTCCAAAGGATTATACTAAACTTTCTACAATGCCAACTATAAATACCCTAAGTCTTATATCCTAGATCCAGTGGTTATTTTATTACATTATCCCCAGATATAAGATATCACATCACAAAGTACTGAATAGTTTAGTAGTCTTAGTAAATTAGATACAAATATTTTTCCTACATTATAATGGAGATAAAGTATAAAAAAACTAAAAGTAAATATTCTACATCCTTTAACTAATTCAAATGTGTTTTCCATATCCCAAAGAAAGGAAACAAAATAATATTGAGCTCAAATGATTAGTAAGGGTTAGACACAGAGTAATCTATCCAAATTAAATAATGAATAATCAGTTTTAAAAGGTAAATAACTAAATACACATTCCATCGAATCAATAACTTGAGCACAAATAATAATATTATAAGAATAAATGATGATCAAATAAATATATATAAATAACCACATGGGTTTATAACTTATCCATGGATATCAAAATTAATAAAACAATAACATGTAACTCAATAATTAATTTCATAATAATAGAATGAAAAATAAAGGACATATTAAACTTACCGTTGATTCCTTGTGCCAAGAAAACATAAACATACCATCAAGGCCTTATTCCAGGACATCCAAAATAAATGGGTAAAGTATATGCCAAATAACTAAAATAGTTTGTCTCATGAGACCTACCGATGAATTTAGGGGAAATAACATGCCCTACCCATCACTTATTAAGTCTAATGAAATCCTCATATTCATAATTATCAATTTAATTCATAAAAAATATTCCTCTTTAATAAATATATTTATAGAGTAATGAATTAATAGTATTAAGATTTCACTAGTTAATCAAGTTACAAAACACTGTATGTAGAATGGTATATGACTTAGTAAATAAGAATATCCATGATGAAAACAATATTGATATGTATGATAAAAAATGATCACAAGAAAGTTAATGTTTAAAGACAATGTTAATGGCCTCAAAATCAATCAAGAGATGAGAGATGAACATTAATTCATCAGAAAACTAGATTTTTTAGTAGAATAAAATCATTTGGAGGATAAAATAAAATTAAAGAGAATGATTTAAAATAATTTTTTATTAAATAATTTTCTTTTTAAATCAATATTAAAATTATATGAGAATCTGAATACCAAAAAATATTATTGCTGCAGGAAATTCTATTAATTACATATACATAAAAAAAATATTAATTTTGTTTTTTTGTGAAGAAAGTGAAAAATATCTCTTTTGGAAGACATTATAAACATTCTTTTCAAATATTGTAAAAAAGTTAAGGGATAACAAAATATATCCTTAATAAATAATTTTTTTAAATGAAAAGGACACCTGTAAAATAATTTTGAAAAATATGGACATAGAAGAAAAATATACCCAAATAAAAGGGAAATAATTTTGGATTTTATTTTAAATTTTTTTTTCTTGATTTAAGTGAAAAATAAATGAAAATATGGAAGAAAATATTGAAACTAAATAAATAACTATGGGAAAATAAACTAGATGGGTTTTATAAAGGATATATTAGATATTCCTTTAATTAAAATAATTGAACTCACAAAAAAGGAGAGGTTATCAAATAAATTCTTACCTTTTTTGAAACATTAAATTTTTAACCCCTTAAAAGATTAAGGATGAATTGAAACATTAATCACAATGAATAAATTTATTTTAATGTTAATCATATTAATGGGGTATTTTATATACTTTTTAAAATAAAATAGGTGCATAATATAAAATATGTCTCAATGGAGTGGAAATTGAGATGAAATCCCTTAAAAAATATCATTAAAGTACGAATTAATCGATAGAGTGATTCTTCTTGAAAATTAAAAATCACTCAAAAAAGAGAAATTAAAACATATTATAATCAAAGGTCATTTTACACATAATCGTAGCATAAAATTTTCAATCCGTTACAAATATAACCCAATGAATGAAAATTGAGGTATGAAACCCCTTACCTAACACTTTTACTTTTTTGAATGTTATTTATAATCTTTTATAATGGATTAAAACGTTTTATAAATTCATAAAAAAACTATATTGTTAATTACAATATCATATATGATCCATTTATTACATTCCATCACCTTTTATTAATAATTATTATTAAAATCACCGTTTTCGAGTGTTAATAGTCTCATTTTTCATATGAGTTCTGTTTCGGTAGTTTCAATAATTTTGTATATATAAATTTTTCATAAAATAAAGAATTATATTAGTATTTTAAAAATTATACATATTCATTATATACATTTTTATAACCATTATTGAAAGGTCTACATAGAAAAATGAATTACATCATTCATTGAGACAGTAGACTGTACGTACGTATAAATGATATTTTTAATTCTCAAAGACTTGAAAAAAAGAAATATATGTAACAATTTACCTTCATATAATTATTATTATATCAAATATATAATATATATTAGTTAAATTAATCATTATTACCATCAATGCAATGAGTAAATCAAAAATGAATCACATTTCTTCATGGAGGTGGTAGTCCACACGTACGCATGAGTGAAATTATCATTTTCTAATTGATATAAAGTTAAGAATTTAAATAATATATATATTAACATAACCAAAATTAATTCATAAATATTATATATACCCATTATTTCTATATTTATAACCATCTGATTATAATGGTGATGAAAAAGAAATTACACCTCTATGAGGAGATGATAAACTGTACATAAAGATGAGAGATGTTTTCTCTTTATAAATAATTTAAAAGAGGTGGAAATGGTTGTATCATAATAAAAATAATATCTAATTATATTTATGATTATATAGTTATTATATATGAATTGATACAACATTTTTAGTGGAATTAAAAGAAGAAATAAACTTAAGAGAGTCGGTAAAGACAATTACCTCTTCTTTGTTAGAACTCATTTATATCCCTTCTCAATGACCCCTATAATGGAATTTCAAGAATAAAATAACCCCTATTTAATTTATAGATTAGTTTATAATTTAATTGGTATGTTTATTTATATAGGTTTCTCAGAGTTATGTAAAGAAAAGATGGGAGGGAGATCCTTTTATAAGCAAAGGGAGGGGTAGCATTAACTTTCTTAAATTATTAAATTAATATAAATTATTTTTTATATTAAAGTGACAAAAAATTTCAATATTTAGAATATAATATGACTAAAAATATAAATACTATAATAAAATAAAATTCATACAATATTATGTGATATATTAATCCATATCTTTTAGTTTTAACCCCTGTAAATATTTTTAACAATTATCGCAATATCAAAATATTCTATGATATATGGTAAAAAATGTTTCCTTAAAAGGGAAAGTGACACATAAAAAGAACATGGTTTTTATTTTGAATCATATTCCATTCTATTTTCCACATATAGGTTTTTATTAATTTTAAATCATTTAAAAAAATATTATTTATTATAAAATGTCATTATTTTCATTTTTTGAACTATTCATTTACTTTCAATTTAAAGTCACAGAGATAGTTATTGAATTAGAATATAAAAATTTAAAACATCAATATTATGATATATGTATCTTAAAAATTTATGTAACACAATAAGTTATCAAATTTATTTTACTTTTAATATTTTTAAAATCATTTATTTTTTTATATTAATTGAATAAATATTGTGTCGACATTGCGTAAGCATTTAAGGCCATTATTCGATAACCAAAAATTGAAAATAAGTTACTATGACAATAAAATAATTTTTATATCAAAAAATAATTTACAACTAAATTTATACCCTTTTTATCGTCATCTAAAAAATTTATCGATATTAATGTTAAGAGAGTAATATTTTTGCATTTTCTGTACTTAAAATAGTATAAATGTAATTATCTATAGAAAAGGAAAAAATAAATAAATTCTATTTTTTAGGGATATGGTCTAATTTTTACAATAAAATATCATTAAAGAATATCTTAGGACCATTTTGAGACATTTTCTCGTGGTTTTAACATTATTTTACCCATCTTACAATTACCGATGTGCCAAATATTTACTATAGTTACTATTTTAAAGACAAAAATTAAAGAGACATGTTTTCAAATATGAACATCATGATTAAAAATATGTTATCCATTTTCTGAGAATCAATTTCTAGAATTTAATGAAATTAATTTTCATAATATTTTGAAATAAAAATTAGTTTTTTATAAAAATATTTTTTAATCATAAAAATTAACTTATCTCAAAATCATAAAAAGTTTTTATTAAAATGGAATTAATTATATTAATCTAAATAAAATAGATAATATGTCAATTTTAAGACAAAATACAAAATATAATAGAATATTTAAAATACTTGATTTAATGAAAATAAATGAGACTATTTGAAAAAATGGATTTTTTCACCATTTACTGAAAAATAAATAATTTCATAATAATACCAAAAATTTACCTTAAGTTAATTTTTATTTTCTGATTTCAAAAATTATTTTCATTTTATAAAATAAAATTTAAAAAATTCAATGAACTTTATTATAATATCAACACACAAAATAAAACATAATCTAATATGAAAGAAAATAAATTTTTAAATCATAAAAATGAATTCACTGAAAATTTAGAGCTTATTTAATAAGATTTAATCAATAAATTTTATTTAGTATGAAAACTATTCATATATTTTATAATTTTGTTACTCGCATTCATACCCATCAATTTAATGGCTAGGATATATAGGCCATATTGAAATAATCATATTTTTATAGTATATCATAATTCACCTTAAACATGGTGTTACATGTTAATAAAGATATCAAGCTTATTATCCTTTTAAACTAATTTTCAGGTTGTTATACCCCTATGGTTTCCATTTAGATGATAAATATTGCTGATTACTTCCTTTGTCCTCATGGACTATTCAGTGTTTTGATTTCCCAAGATTGCTCTTATGGTATTTCTTACAAGTTTTGTAGTTGAGTTATTTTGGATATTTAATTAATCCTTGAGACTTATAATGGTTGAGAATATATAGATATTCTATTGACCTCTCCTGGTTACTCTTTAGATCCAATGGATTTGGATAAAATAATTATTTATCTTTATTTTTATTTTTAGGGTGTCCTATTGGGTATATTTAAACTCAAATCTAGATAGGCTATATACCCACGCATGATGTTTTTGTGTAGTTATCAAGAGGTTTAAAGGTGTTCTTTGTGGACATTAAGATGGTGTTTCTTGATGTAATTCAATTTGATCCTTGATAATGCATTATAGAGTATAGTGGTTCTTGATATTGGTGATTACCATTATGAGTGGAGATCATTCTATGAGTAAAATAAATGATGATGTGAGTTTATGCACCTTTTATCTATTGAATTCATGATCACTTTAGATTTATTATTTCTTTTTCTTTTCAATTGTAGTGATGTACGTGTACCCTTTGTCTGAATAATGTGTTGTACATTGTTTAATTGATTTTTATATACACCCTTATTATTTTATTTTCAATTTTTAGAGATTTTTATCTATTACTAGTTGATATAGGCCAAGGACTCCAAGTTTGCACGATATGACTACTCGATGATAGTCATGGGCTCCTAACCTGTTAGTGGTGTACATGGGTGGGGGCGGGGGTCACTCTTGGCTTAACATTACCCTGGGAATGGCCCCTATGTGTTGTGTCATGTCAAAGTGGCATCAAAGTGGGTCTAACATAGGGATGATATTGATTTAGTAGTCATACGAGGGATGGTTTGGGGATTTAGGGAAATGAAGTTCTTGGGGTCTTGAGTTTTATTATCATACCAAGGAGACAAGTAAAGGTGTGGTGGAAAATGTATCCTTTCACTTAGACTCTGATCACCTCATAGTCACCTTGATATTTGAGAAATTATTTTGGGGTATATGCAAGTTGGTACATGTATCACCAGTTATGATCTTCCATTTCCTTCCAATGTCAGATCATCTAAGTATGCTCATACCCTTATGGGTTCATCCTATCAAATGAAGGGTGTTTACCAATAATATATATATTGAGTTCAAATTTATGGTTGTGATGATCTTGTGATAGCAGTTTATCTTCTCACCTATAGTTAGTGAGAGATGAGCCTTTATTCTATCAATTTATTGAGGGACATCATTTCCCAGTGATTTGAGGTAGTAATCCTCCCCTTAAAATTTAGTGGATATATTTTTTATAGAGGGAATTGTAATTCCCACTAAATTATATGAGACTACTCACTGGATTAATATTACACATTTTTAATGCTCAGGGTTTATGAGAATAGTCTGATTTTCAAGAGACATGGGATTGGATAGAGTTTAAGACTCATATTTCTGTCTAGTATAGTCATTCACTAAATAGATAAAAGATCTTGTGGTGCAATAACCACTATAAATAGTTGATTTGTTAATGGGAATGATTTTTATCAAAATCATGGAGGCACTACTCTACTGTAGTTGGTTTTTTATTTTTTTACATGATGGAGATGATTCTATGGATGTTGGATTCTCTAAAGGGAAGTATAACCATATTTTAAAACTTATCAATGCCCATAAACCTCACATGGTGTTTCTTGAAAAAATTTCGAGGTTTAATTTTTGGAGCATATTAGTTGGGTGGAGACTCTAGATACATTTCATAAGCTTTCTAAAATAGATAATTCTTGGTAGAGATGGACACTAAATATGGGATTAGGTTATATTTTTATCAAAATATGGATAGATTAGTGTCATGGATATACCACCCCATGAGGGAGAGCATTGAGACTAAATAATTCCATATAATTGGATATGTTGTCTACCCAAAATATGTCGATGAACGATTTGATACTATGAGTGCAGTCAAAGATATACAATGCATCAATCCACTCCCATAGTCACCACCCTCAATTACATCCTGCCTCACATGGGATACTAAAATTCAAAGAAACATAAATATGTGAATGGTGGATGAATATGGACAAGCATTAATGGATATAGTTTTTATTATGATACATATCCTTTTCTCAGGGACCCTTCTACTGGATGGATTAGGTGTGAGTTACTGTTTATGCATAATATTTTTAGGATATAGAGATTCTGGTGAAACCGCTATCCAAACCATTGTCCTTGATAGAGTTCCCACTGATGGGGAATATATTTAATTAACCCCTTTTAGTGAATTTAGACCATTAATGAAGCCTTCATATTCTATTATTATAAGTGTTCACCATTGTTTTGGTGATACTTCACTCCCACTGGATATGGTGTGTTTCATGGATGATTTAAAAGTGTGACCCATGGTTTTACCTTACTATGAGACTGGTGTATGAAATGGCTTTCATTCTGGAGAATAAATTAATTCTTTGATAAGGAAATTAACGAACTGTATTGTTCCGGTTATTAGATCGTATATGAACCTACTGGGCATTAGATGAATTTTACCTCATCTTTCCATTAGAGTGTCATATGTTCATTAAATTCTATTTATATAGGATATGGATTTATGGGGTTGAATTGGTATTCATAAAGATGATTATTTGAAGGTTTATTAGATATTGTTTGTGAAGAAGTAGTGTGGTAGTTGATACTCCTTTCAAATTAATCTGTGTTCAAATGGAAGGGGAGATTCATGAACATCTTGATTCTAAGGCATGATTCTAGCATTAAAAGAGAGATATTTTCTCACCTTTAATCAACAATGGTGTCCCAAAAAGTAACCTTTATATGAGATATTGCCAAAAATATTATTTTGATCTTGCAATCCAATTGGACAAGAAATTCTTATGTTGTAGACATCAAGGGTTTCCATGAAGGTGGGGAGAACATTGCCTAGTTTCTTGGAAGGTAGTGATACTTCCTTAGTGTTTTTAATTAGAAATCATAAATGATATCTGGAGTGTACAACTTCCTCAAGGAGAATATCCTTCAGTATGGAATGTATAGTGTCCATTTATGGGTGTACCCATGACATATAAAATAATACTATGACACCCAATACCCACACTTCCAATTCTGGTTCCACAAGATCATACTTTACATGCTTTCTTTGATACCAACAATATATTAACTGACATAACAATCCCATAATTACATGTCATAAATAAAATAATACTATACATAAAATCCCAATAACATTAGGGTTTAGAGATTTAGAGAAATAATAAAAAACATTAACAACTATAGCTTACGTTCTTTGTCAACTATTGAACTCTTTTTTTCACAATATAAGAAACTACTTAAACAATAATAGTTCTTTAAAATATCTCAAAAATTATCTACATATTCTTTCCTATTAATCATATCATGTGTAATAATTTTATTCATATCTTAGGAAAATGGAAACATAAGAATTGGAGAGATCAAATACTCAGTAAGGGAAACATATAAGTATATATGTAAAAAAACATAATCATGGTATACATAATATGGAATAAATAAATAATATGATTAATGAAATAATCTACTGAAATTTAGAGAATGATATATCCATGATAATAAATAAAAATAGGGATATAAATAATTACTGATCTCATACTTATATAATTAATAATGTTAAAACATTAAAAAAACATGTTTCTATGTCATTGTTCTAAAACACTATACTGATATGGGGAAAGGTATCTGCCAAAACAAAAGCTATTCTGTCTAATTAGATCTGTCTATGTATTTACATTCTATATAACTCAAGGAGATAATCATAAATTCTTTAATTCAAATGAATTAACACTAGATTCAACAAGACATTTCATACCATTACAAAAGGAACATCTAATATCAAAAAACATTGGCTATCCATCTAATGAAAAATATAGATTTTCGATACATAATCAACTTAAGTTAGCTATCAATAATCATCAAGAATGTAAATACTTTTAGAAATGTCAAAAAAAGGAATTACATTATCATAAAATATCTAGATAATAAGGTTTATTGTTAATAAATACATATTCACCTTACCAATAATTATCTATACTATAATAACAAATATATGGATCTTCAACAGTTCCCCAATCAGCAAATAGAATAACTTTATATATGAGAATACATCTAGATAAAAACATATGGGGTATTGGTATATTGTTAAATAAATTATGTAATAGAATGAACATAATATATCCAGATAAATAAGGTGAATTTTTTAAAATAACATAAACCCATTGTAATGAAGAAAACATATAGGGATGTTTTCATAGATAAAAAACATCCTTTCAAAAGAATTCTTGAACGATACCACCCAAGAAAGGATAGAGAATTGGATTGTTTGGTAACTTGAGTTAGTTACTCACAATAATAAATATATAATATATTATAAATATTGAAACACACACCCTATTAGGGTAAATATTTTTGAAAATTAACAGGGAAATATAAGTGTAATCTTAAAAGATATTTTAGAAAACTTTTGTAATATTCACGTAAAGGACAATGTAACGTGTCTATTACAAAAGTCTTTCAAAAGGTGATGTGAAAAATATTTAAAAAAAATTAATTTTAAATATGAAATTCAATAATAGGGCCTTGAAAATATATTTTTTTTACCTTGGAGAATGTTAGGAGGAAGACAAAACATTTGAAAGTGAAAGTAAAAACACTTTTCAATTTCTTAAAAATTTACTTTATTCAAAAATCATATTATAAAAAGAGTAAGAAAATATAATTTTGTGTAAAAATATATTTTTCACTATAGAGGTATACAAATTACCATAAAAAAGTATTAGGGGTTGGAGAACCCATACATTGAAGAAAAACGTTTACGAGGAAATAAAATAACTCACGTAAAGGAGATTCGAATGATCAATATTCCACACGAGGAACATAATCCATGAAGTTAGAAATAATTACAAAAGATAAATTATGTAGTAGTAAAGTGAATTAATATAAAAAATATATAATACCAAATAATATAATTTATTTTTATCATTTATCTAACTTTTAAGTTTATATGTATGATCATAACTCACTGAATGAAAATTAGGTTACTAACAGATTTTTAACAAGGGTAACAAACGATTAAAATCCATTTGATGAAAATAAAATTATTTATATTAGTATTTACCATTAATAATATATATATACATATATATATAAGATAAATATACATCCATGGGAATTTAATAAACCATTACAAGGAATACATGGACTATAACATAAACATGTCTCAAGGAATTAATATTTGGGAAAAATAACCCTTGTAGCTTGAGCAACATTTCAATAAAACCCACACGAAAGAGTGGGCTTGTCATTGAACTTAAAATAAAATTATTAAAAGATAATTCATGATATTATATATCATATAGGTAGTATATAGACCATATATAGTAAATTTGGTGCATAATACTAAACATGTCTCAAAGAGAGGAATTTAAGGGAAAAACCCTAACCTTGGTCCGAATTCATTCCCCACTTGCACCAAACATCCAAAATAATTAAATCAGGTTTAATAAATACTCAAAATAATAACATTACCCATAACTATCACAATTTCAATTCCTTATTTATAATCACACTATAGACAAATATATATATATATATAGAAGTTAGTTTTTATTGATTTTCAACACCAGGTGTAAGTAATCTTTATCACATCGAACTAGTTTTATAAAAATGGAGTTGTATTCATTATTGTTAAAAAGTTAATAATTAAAATATAACTAAAGGTACTAAAAATATTTATTACCTGATATTTATAATGTTATAGTTTCATTCCTTGTTAGTTTTGGTAACAAACCACAATGATGAAATCGGTTAGGATCATATTTTGACAATTATAAAAAAATGAAAGGAGATTTTTAATTAATGAGTAAAATGTTGATATAACCATAGTAAAAAAATCAATATTTTACATATTTATATAAAATTATAAAATTAAATATTTTCTCTTATTAATCCAAGATATAAATTCATTTTATTGTTCAAGTTTGTGTTTGAACTGACCCAAACATGAAACTACCATGATTAATTGATAATTATGAGGTGGTTTAGTTGTAATATCATTTTAAAATAGAAAAATGATTTCATTTAGTGATTATTAATTTTTATATTATAATTTTAAGTATTTATAAAGAGAAAATAATATATATAAAGTCATTACTTAGATATAATAGATTATATTCCTCAATGTTCGCCCGTTTTAAATGATAATCATTTATTAGACATATCATTAATAGAATCTAAAATATTTCATAATACAACTATAATTATATCATAAAAATAATATATATACCAAAATATCATACTTATTTACATCTATGTAATGTTTTGATGAAAAGAAAAAAGTAAATCAATCATTCCATGGAGGCGGTAGTCTACACATACACATGGATGATGATTTAATTTCCATAGAATGAGGGGAAAGTGTAATATGGTTTATTGTTTAATAATAATAAAAATTAAATAAATATCATAATTATTTAATAAATTAACTTATTATACTATTCATTTAATATGGTAAATGAAAACATGTCATGTTGCGCCATAGAGGAGGTAGTTCGCACATCACATGAATGACAATTTCATTTTTCTTAATTGAAAAGAGAAAATGTGATTAATAAATATTCCCATAGTATAATAAAATTAATTATATAAAAATTATTTAGTTAATTATCTATTTATTTAAAAATAATTATTTTAAAACAAAAATAGAAAATAAATAAGTTAACTTAAAATGATTACACACATTGAGTTTTTGAGATTTCCTTGGGAGATCTATTAGAAATGGATGAAATGGGAAAATATATTCAAACTATAAGTTAAATAAAGAAAAATAGTATTATAAGGGAATAAAAAGGTTATGGTTTTATGATGGAACCTATTTTTTAGGATTTCCTTGAAGGGGTGGTGGGAGGCCCCTTTTATATGTGGTGAGAATGACATTTTTGTAAATATTTCAACATAATACAATGAGAGGACTTTCTAAACATGTCACATGTATCCAAATTTAAGAAATAATTGATTAGATAATGTATATTGTTGATAAAATCATCATAAAATCAATTCTATACAGTTTTAAAATGTTTCAATCTCCCTACCCCTTGAATTATTACTTTTACCATTTTAGCTTTTTCCTTGGTAACTAGTTTTTAACTAAGATAAGTTAATATTTATAACTAAAAATAAAGAGTTCCATATTATATAATTTGTACAAAATTATTCTAAAGTCAAAACCCATTTAATGTTTTTTAATTAATTAAAGTGATAAATATCAATTTTAAAATAAAAATCTATAATGTACTAAAAATTATTTTCGAGAAAATATTACTCATGTTTTAAAATTTCAAATATGGTTTTGTAAATTGATTTTTTTAAATAATAAATTCACTTATAAAATATATATTTTCTTTTATTAAATTTTTCAATAACTACTAATTCATACTTATAAACTTATAAAGACATAAAATCCATGTTATATGTAACTACAATATTTTTCACTATTCAACTAAAAATCACAATTTTTAGAAAACCCCCAAAAATTCATCTGTAGAAAATATTACTATGACGAATCCAAAAATAATTTTCATTTTTCTAAATTTAAAATAATTATTTATAAATTTAACTTTCCAATAAAATGGTGAGATATAATTAAAAACTATTTTTATAGGAAAATAACTTTTTTATAATATTAACCATTCTCCTTCATATTCCCTATAATTTGATAATTAAATTACTATTAATAAATTATAAGTATGAAATATATTTTATCTTCATCAATCATAGGTTTTCTAAGATACAAATATATATCCTATATAATAGAAATATTTCCAAAACTACATTTTAAATAATAAAATGATCATATTAGTAATTTTAGCAATACCAATTGAATGTAATTCATATTAAAAGTATAATTTTGTTTCTTTAAAGGGATATTTTATAAAGTGGTTACTGTTATTAATTATATCTGATTCAATAGATATATTTTAATTACTATACATAAATATTTGTATTTTTTCTAAATATTTCATGATTTCAGTTAAGTTAGGTGTTGTGTGTGGAGAAATATATCAAACACATTTGAATTATTTAAAGGAAATAATATATTAAAATCCTGGGGCGTTACACTTAATATGTATTTGAGGAATATTTTTCATAAGGTTATGGATCTTGGGTACTTATTCTTGTGTTATATTGGGGTTTATAGATGATAAATTAGAATCATATAAATGGTTAGGATGGTCAGCTTGGAATTATAGAAGATTAAGACATCCAAATTCCAATGCTGTTATATTGAATGATTTGATGAGGTTAATATCATTCCAAATTTTCTCATTGGTATCTTACATGAAAGTGATATAACAACGCAACCGAGATATATTCTATATAGGGTGAAATCCTATTGGTGATCAAAATGCAGACAAGTGATTCCCACAAATGATTTTGTAAAGGGTTCGGAAGAAGGACCATATTTATCTTGTGACATAAGATATTGACAATGATTCATTTTACTAGTTGGAATGAAATTATAGAGAAGATATTTCATATTCTAAAGATCATGTGGTATTTCATCTTTTTTTGTGTTAGCGTGGAATATGGTAAATATTTAATGTTGTGGTGTGGAAATGATTGATTGCATTCATATGAAAATAATCTAGCAAACACATATAGGTGAAAAAAATGGGATATCACATGGGTTAAGCTAGGTAGTGAACCATTTCGAGATGGGTGTTAGCGGTTCATCATTTAATTTCAATCCATGTGGATGAAAATTGATCACATGAGAAAATTATATGGGTAAAGAGGCTTGAAAAGACTTCTCAAAGTGGAATTGTGTTTCGTATTTAGTTATGGTTGAATATAGAATAAGTTGGTATCTTGTGGTTGGAATATGATTCTTCTTATATAGATGGTTGTTTATCAAGATTATTTAGATCTCAAACCTTCAACATTAAGGAATTCTATGTGATGGTGGGATGTTTACTGCCCAATGTTTCTTTGTTAATTTTTTTTATAAAAAACTATTGATTTCATTTTCAAGGATAAACAAGTATTAAGTATAGGAGGATATAGAGACCATATTTATTTAGAATGATACTTTTCGCAGTTTTTAGTTTTAGAGTCAAAGGACCTCCTCAGGGGTATAATGATAAACTTATCCTTATAGATGTCCTTAGAAAAATTATCTAATTGTTCCAATTATTTTAAGGTATAGTGTTTACCCTCATTATGATATGGTGTGGAATCAAGGCTTCGTTAGGGCCTTAATAAAAATAATTTTTGTATAAAATATTAATTTTATCTCTCATAAGATAATATTCAATAATTACACCTTATCTTCTAAATGGAGTCTCATACGGGTGAACTTAGATTTTAGTTGAATCCAAAATACATACATTACCTTATGAGTGATGTTAGTTTCATTTTAATTAAGACACTTGGGAGGTTTCTAATATGGTGGTATTAATTAACAACTTCAATTTATTATTTGATTTTGTTATAACAAAACTATAAATGAATTCTATATATATCCTGTTATATAGCCACTTCTGGTGGCCAGTTTTGCCATCGATATAACTATAGAGAGATCGGGAAGAGAGGTATGGTTCTTAGTTGTGAAAAAGATAGATTGGATGAATGAAACCAAATTAGTATTGGCATTGATCAGTATATTGTGTAGATGGAACAACAGAATGGAAGTAATGATGATTCACCATGTGGTTGGGCTTCTTCTTTACGCTAATGTCTTACTTCTCAAGATATGATGATTATAAAGTTGTTTTAAAATCAATTTATATTTCTATATTGATTATTATGAGACAAAATATTTACTCTTGGTGTGATTTTTACCTGGGTTTTTTTACCAACATAGGAATTTTTTCACAACAATATTCTAAGAGGAATCTTTCTATGATCCTATATTGATTTTCCCATATGGAATTCCTATATGTTATGAGTATGTTATTCTATGATTTAGGTGAGTTATTAGGAGTTGTGTAACAACCCCATCCACTATTCTTCATTTTACTTCCTCCGGGTGATGAATGATCATTATTAGGCATCACATGGTCCAATGGTTTAACAAATCATGAATCAAATTGATAAGTGAATAAAAAGTGGGACCACTACTATTTTATATGGGATAAATGTTGATAATTGAGGCATGTTGAAGAACCACTGGGTGATTGTAATTTTTATTGATGTAGATGAGTTAGTATGACTTTATGGTTGTCAATAATGGTGGATAATGTGAGTGAAAAACTGCGGATTAATGTGTTACATGATTGAGGATAAAATTGGTTATAGATTAACTATTGGATGGAATATACCCATTAACATGGAATTTAAATGAGAATTAGTCTTTGTTAGAGCTGATGATAGTGGAAATGTCATGATTATCAAAATAAATGTGGGATCTCTAAGGAACCATCCATGTCATGGTTCCCCCTAGATACACCATGACCCCCCTCACCATAGACTATCCAAATGTTTTTTTGAGGTATGCACCATGGTGTGGTGCTCCATTTTAATTTTAGATAGGTAATTTTTCAAATTACCATAGTGTGTTATATATTTTGGGACTCATCTTGATCCATTAAAAATGGAAAAAAATTTAGAATACAACATAACATATGTCATTTTGGTTCTTAGGAATATTTCTCTCAATCGATCCTCCATGTAGGTGAAAATTATAGTAAGGCCTTCTCCCGCAATTTCTCTCGTGACCTCAATAAAAATTCACTTGGATCCATAGTAATTTAAATGCCCACAACCCATATTCGACCAACTCCATGATGGGACCATAGAAACAATGTTTTTCCCCAAGAGGGACCCTCCATGATGCGGTGATCCCTTTTCCATAGCTTAGTGACTTGTAGAATTCAAAATTTCAGTCATAGATTACAAAACACTCTAAAATACCAAATCATGCCATTTAATTATTTTAGATACAATAAATTATCATATTTCTTTTCCCATAGATCATATTTTTTCATATGGCTAGCCCATCCTAAAACATTTTTATGTATTGGTAAACTTCACATCAACATCAGAAGAGATATGAAATTTGATAGGTGTAGTTTAGTTCCCATAGATCCATAGGGTTGACATTGGGGTTCATTCATAATGATATAATAATTCGTGGGGTCAGTGATCCCTCAAATAAGGTGTCTTCAAGTAAGGCATGGGACCATCATTATACTCAGGTAGGGTAGAAATTCCCTCTAATATAGGTTTCTATTAACGGGACATATGATAATCTATATATAGATCATATAGGGTAGATATTCCCCTATATAATTGGGGAATGTGATACTTTATTTTTTTATTTTATATTCCACCAACACACTTGGGGCATGATATCCTCTATCCATGGATTTGATATTCTTCCATCTAATTTTTCATATAGGGAAGGAGATCCTCCAATAGAGTCAATATTCCACCCAACTAAGGTGTCTCACTATGAGTATAGGATCCTCTACATTAATCCCTATGAGGTTACATGGGTTTTATGGAATTTAATATTTGAATATTTGATTAGTGGTATGGTATTGATATACCAAAGGGTGAAAAGTTCCCTTGACCAATTGGCATGCCTCAACAATGGGAAGGACTCCATTTATATATTCTAACATCAGTGTGATAGTTGAAAATGTTGAGCAGTGCAGCATTCTTTAAGACTCATGGATCATTAACATCCTGGGGGTTTTGTTTGTGATGTGAAATATATCTAGTTACTAACCTCTAGCCTTGTGCAATCTTTGATATTTTGATCTCCCTTACTCATATGTTATGAATTCAAAGGATTGGATTTCATATTTTTGGGACCTTTATCCTATCATTGAGACATTTAGTGGACAATCATATCAATATACTATATTGCCTTCTCATATTTACTCTTGTTCCCATAGCTTGAGTTAAATATTTGATTTTTTTTTCTTTTTAGTTTTTCAGGTTTCCAAATGGTTATATTTAAAATCATCCTTACACGAGATCTAATCCCATATGTGTTGTGTTTATACAATTGATTCAGGGTTTTGAAGTGGTCTTCCTGGTTATAAAACCATATTTTCTCATTCATAACTGAGGAAATATGACGACGACTAACACATGATAAGGCATAGTGGTTGTTGATGGTGGTAGTAACCACTGTGACTATAGATATTTCTATGAGTAAACATAGTGCGGAGTATATTTCCAATGTCTTTAATTTTTTATATTCATGGTCTTGTTAGATGTATAGTTCTTTTATATTTTCCTTTGTGGGGATGTAGACGCACCTATTGTATCCTTCGTGTTTTTATACATTTAAACGTATTATATATATACAAAATGTGGGTTGTATTGTCTATTTTTAGAGATGTGTATCTTTTGTGGTTTGATATAGGATAAAGCCTCCCATTTTGTGAGATTTTCCTAAATCTTGGAATGTGTATGTGTCCTTCAAACATGAGTGAGAATTTATTCTTCATCATAATTGACATGACCTAATCCATTCAGGTCCCATATGGGCTAATGGTAAGTAGAGAGTTCAACATGTTTTAAAATAAAACACGGTTCCATATTAGTGTCCAAACGAAATAAAGATGAAACATTTTATATTATAGTAATTTTAGACATGAAAATGGTTGTTGTTATATTTATCAGAGATGTCTAGTTTTGGAAACACCATATTTTTCACATGAATGATAAGTGGTTGTGAGTATTTGTTTATATAGGTATACAAAAATTTAATAATAAGAAGTACATAACATGATAAGAGTGTTTCCTTGGAAATAATGAAATAAATTATTTTTTATGAAAGGATATGAACCTAAATAAAATAATATAGTTCTTGTATAAACAAATTTTTGGGGACCAACTTCAGTATATTCTAATTGTGGTTTATTGTACTATAATAACTTTTATTAATTATTCCACTTAAAAAGTGTGGGTGTATTTATTTAAATAATAAGGCAGATTCCTTTATAATGATAATCATATTGTGATCAATTGGAAAAAATGAGACAAGTTCAAAGCTAAAATACTTTAGGTTTGATAATGTTAGTAAGTATAATAGTAAAGAATTTAACAAATTCAGCTAGAAAAATGGAATTAGGTTTGAGAAGATAGTACATGGGATACCACACCATAATGGTTTGGTAAAATTGATGAACATAATACTAAATAAAATATCACAGATAAAATGATTTCATTTTTGGTTTTATAAAGGAGTTTTAGGTATATGTACTGAATTTCATGAATTATTTGATCAATAGAAGTTTATCTCTTAAAATGTGGAATAATATGTAAGAATAATTTCATATTGGTAATTCACTGGATGTATCACATTTGATGGCCTTTGGGTGTATCACCTATATCCATGACAATGCTAATGAAATATATAAGAAAGAAGCTAAGTCTATGAAATATTTCTTTATGTGGTATGATAATGAGGAATTTGGATTTGAGTTTTAGAATAATGATGAACAAAAGATCATTATAAGTTGGAATGTCTTAATAAATTCCGGGATCTTATAAAAGGAATAGTACTTGGTGGATGAATTTTTTTCAAATAAAGAATCAAATAAGAATGCAGAAGTTGAACTGAATATATGTTCAAAAATATTTGTTAGTTTGAGGTGTATTGATTTTCTAAAGGTATCAAAATGTTTTAGAATACAAGAAAATCATAGGTTTTTAAGGTACTAGAATGGTTTTTTTTTTGAAATATTCAAATTTTGTTGAAGGATAAATGGGTTTTACAAAAAGAGAAATTGATTCCAAAGTTTAGTTGAAGAGGTATATAAAGGTTAGAAAATTGATACTTTGGTTTTGAATGGTATTTTAAAGATTTAAAAAAAATAAAGGTTAGATAATGTGAAATTTAAAAAGAGAAAGAAATCATAACATTGCATCTTAGCCCACCCAAATATTTTTGATTTAGTTTCACTGCATGATATCATGTACTAATTGTCATACATTAGAGGCTATTGAATAAAAAAATGGTATATTGATAACATGGGGATAATATAATCTCTATTAGATAACTATAAATAATAATGTAATAATACAAACCATTATCCACAATATGACAACATAAATTTATATTAAAAAGATAATCCAACCATCTCATCACGTCACATGCTATAAAAAGATAAAAAATCAATTTAAATATAAAACCTGTCATACATTAGATACATGATCACATTGTTGGTTTATCATATAATATATATATATATATAATATTCATCCAAGGCCTCTACTTGTCTCATTTCCCAATCCATGATAAGAATCCTCAGTTCATTCCTCAATGAACATGGTTTTTCCCTTCCTTGCATCAGAGATTATGAAGTCTACAATCCCACTAAGGTATACATATAGGTTCAAAGTGATACCATTAGTATGTCACCACTAGTATTGTCCCTAAATAAATCCAACAAATATGGTTTCGTAGACAGTATGATATAGAAACCAAATAATTATATACATTCCCATCACTACTCCATTAAGTTCTAATGAGACGTCCAGAGCACAAACCTTACCTACTTTTTCTTGTTCTAGAATGGGATAGGTATTCATATAGTCATATCATAATAAAATAGTTAATAGGACATCACCAGTAATAATAATAACTATGGGTGAATGATTTATAACCACTCATAATAATTTTCATGGGTAAATGGGTTACCACTAGGCATAAAAATAAGAACAGGTTAATAGGTTGTCACCACTCATAATAACAATTGTGGGTGAATGGGTTATTACCTCTTGTAATAATAAACATTGGTGAGTGGGTTATAACATCTCATAATAATAAAAATCGAGGTTATCACCTCTCATAATATGAAACATGGGTAGAAAAGTTATCACATCTCATAATAATAATCATTTGTGAAAAAGTTATCACCTTTGCAAATAATAACCATTTGGAAAGGGTTATCAATCATCTTTCAAAACTCTATTTTTTAAATATCCACTTTAGGTTGAGTGTTAAACTAGTATATATAAATCCAAAGTAGACCATATCACACCCCAACCTTGGTTTTCACGTTATTTTATATTTTAAATGATTTTTGATATTTCCCTTGAGTTTTAAGATAAACCTAGTCATTTTTTTGATTTTATACCTATATTATAAATTTTAGTGCATATGGTTTAAGGTAAATCCTAAGACCACATTTACGCAGGGATCTCCTTTGTTCATTTTTTTGAATGATTTATTTTCACCAGTAGTTCAATGTTTGGATCAAACCACGTATAACAAATTAGAAACCATGCAAGGACTCTGGTGTGTAAGTGTATAGGCACATGTTTTGTTCACAACTAGTATAAACCATGCAGAAATAATTCATATGGATAAACATGTTAATTAGAGACTTTTCACATAGTATGTTCAGTGTTTCCCTAGCTCTGTGGATAAACCATGATGGTTTCCTTGAAATCCCAGTTAGAGGCACATGGTTAGTTCATGGTTTAGTGAACTGTTTGTCCAAGCAATACAACCTACCATGAAATTAAAAATTGGAAATTATCCTTTTTTACCTTTCTTTTTAAACCCCAAATATACCCTTTCCCTCCCCATTTGTGTCCCACAGTTGAGACACATTTTCCTCTTCTCTTTACCGTTTTATTTATTATTTATCATTTCTTAAATATTTTTTCTCAATTATTCAAAGTCAATAATCCTCCCCCTTTCATTCTCCCTCATTTATAATTTTTCTTAATTAAATTTCTTGGGTATCTTGTTAAAAACCCCAAGTGTGGATATCAACTTAATTCCTTATGGCTTATGATGTAAGGGTGTGCAGAATTATCTACGGGTATTGTTTAGTCTATATTTGATAGTTTCACTACGTCTGCACTTCTTTTTGAGGTCAGTTTCTCCTTACATTAGTCCTTTAATTTTATAACCAAGATTTATTTCATATTTAAATTCACATTTTTGGTATATCATGATAATTTTGAATAAAATATTGGATTTTATTAGGAGGAACAAAATTTTTAATTAATTGAAATAAAATGTAAAGGTGTTTTATGGATAAAATATATTGTTCAATTTTGTTTTACTCAACCACACTCACTCAATGATTGATAAAATGCATTAATGGGCTTTATATATGAATTATTGAATATCAAGAGGTGTTAAAATTTTAAAATTTAGTTCCAAGTTATTTTTGAAGTATTTTTAAATGTGTTATTAGTTATTTTATAAGGATAGTATGGTTTGGTTTATAAAGAATGTTTTAAGACCTAATTGGAATTCTAAATAAGGTATTTTATAAGGAAAACATACCCTTGAAACATGCCCCTTTGAATTTATTATTTTCAAAATGGATGAACTGTACATGGTATAATACACATTTACTACGTTGAAGCAAGGCTGTTCATTGAAAATAATGGAGTTTGGTTTGTGTCTGTTTTCAATATACACATGGATGACTAAAGAGTTCACAAGAAATGTGGTTATCAATTTTAGGATGAAAGTATTATTGAAGGTGGTGTAGTTTCCTAGGGTTTTCGAAATTATTAGGCCTCAAAATCTTGATTTTGTTGTTGGAAAACAAAGGTTATTTACATAATAGTGAATAGAATGAAAAATTAAAAAGAAAATCAGAAAAATAAGGGAATTACATACCTCGAAACATGGACTGCGTACCATGTTCTGAGAATGGCTCATGACCGCATACAGAACGCTACACGGAGTGATGCGCAGAACCAAAAATGGTTCATAGTATTGGTATGTGGTGAAGGTATTCAGTATGCTGAATGGTACTGAAAATAGTTTTTAGTAACGGTACACGTTGAAGGCATGTAGTACGTGAAATGAAAAAGGTTCATGAGATTTCTATAGTTTTTGAAATAGGAGTAGTGCATGGTGGAGGCTAACAGTATGCACATGGAGAGTAGTATATAGTAAAGACTATCCCACATTGAAAATTTGGTTAAATCAAATTAGAGAAATTTTCATAGTTATGTTCCTCTTTGAGGAGTACTAATCCCATTTTTTTGGGGTAGATATTGGAGATTAAAACGTCGAGTATAAATCCAATGATTTCCAAAGTTATTCATAGAGGAGAAGATGGTATGCAGAGAGAATCATCCATGTAAGGAAAATAGTCCGTGAAAGAGAGTGTGGTTCGTGTAGGAAGCTCTCACAGTACACGGCGGAGCAAGGTAGTATGCAGAGTAGGATGGTATGTAGAGGAGTTGAGCAATACATATATTAGAGCAGTACATGGAGAAGGGTAGTTCACAGAGAAGATGGATGGTATACAGAAGTATTTATGGTATGCAAAAACAGCAGTAGTACGCATAACACTAATGAAAGCCTGAATATTGACTAAATCAATTTGTGGTGTTAACTTCAATAACATAATAGTGTATCAAAAAATAAATCTCATCTATGGGTGGTTACATGATTTCAACAGAGAATCCATTTACAGTTGAGGATGCATGATTTAATGATAAACTATTGATGTGACCTTAAAGTCGATAAACTAAGTGAAGATTCTTCCAACTTAGTGAGAAACAGGGAGTTAGTGGAAGTGATTTGAGGGAGGCAGTGTGATATCCCTAAAACCATGTAAATGCGGTGAGTTTGGCACATATTGACTGTGCTAATCCATAACTTGTGAAGATTAGTGGGTTTTGGTATGACTGACACACTGGCGGTGTATTCTCTTTAGATGTATCCCTTAGGGGTGAACCACATAAAATTGCAGTGTCATTGTTTTGCATGAGATTGTTTATTTTATATACATCCTCTTCAGACAGGTTTAATAGGTTCCTACCAACGTGGGGAAAAGATATATAAGTTTAAAAGAAAAATTTGATACCCTGATTCACCCCTCCCCTCTCAGGGTGTTATGGTGTCCTTCATACTATACTTTTATTCTTTTTGGTGGGAGTTTATTTCTAATAAGGGTTCTTGGGGGTGAGTCTTGCTTATAGTTGTTTCATGAGTTCATTGAAGTGTATTTATTTTCATATTTTTATTGGTTATTACCATTGGATCACCCTAGTTTTATAAATCAGGGTAAAAGGAGAGTAACTAGTGGAATTCAAATGAATAGATATTTCACAAGTTTACTACCATGATCAAAATAGTGTCTCATTGTATGGATTTTTCACAATTTAGGAGTTTCCCCTCATTTAGGTTGGGAAGGGTATGACTAGGTGCTAAGGTGGTTAGATTGGATTAGATGATCCAATTTATATGGATCATATTTTAGTATGTTATAGATCTTTCCTTGATCTGAAAGGTTCTCATGATCCCTAATATTTGACTATATTGAATTGATTATGTTTTCTGTAATTACTATGATGGACTATATATTATTTCCCATTTTCCTTAACTTTTTACTAGCACCATTATTCTTATTTTAGTTTATCAATGTTTCTTTGATACTCATTTCATTAGAAAGGAAATTAAGGATTAAAATGTTTTAAAAATGGTTTGGAATGATTTTATATCAATTATAATATTGAATATTTCTTTTAAATTTCAATAATCCTCTTCATTTTTAAAATAATTTTTTAAACGGAAAAGAAAAATATATAGTTATTGGTTATAATCTAAGCTAGAAAAACCTATATTTTTTAATATATATTTAAAAATATCCTAAAACAAATATTTTATTTTAAGGTAATTCATGTGGTGTGGTTTATTTTGGCATACCAACCAAGATTTAGGATCATGCATATATATCATTTTAGTTTTATGTTCAGGTTCTAGTTTAACTTATAGTCACTCATGGAGTAATAGGGGTACATAGAATGGATGGTGAACTTGGGGTCTTGTGAAAATTTCATCATGTTCTATAGGTCTTTTTTTGGGTTTTTATCCTTCTTGTATAATCCAAGTTATTCATTCTCATACTGATTGATATTTTAATTTTATGTACGTTTTGATTTGGATTTTATTTTATTTTATATATTCTATTTGGGTCTTCTTATAAATATTTATTTTCAGCTACTGCATGGACCTATGGTGTATGTAGTGTTAATTTTGTTTTTATTAGGTTATTTAACATGATTAATATTATTTATTTGATTAAAATTGTTCCCATATACTCTTAACTAATTCCCTTAAATTTTTTGTTAGCCCAGGGCTATTCGAAACGCGATTTACATGTAACATCCTAAGATTTTATAAAATATATTCTTTCAAAATAATTTAAAATCATTTTCTATATTTTGGTACATAGAAAAATTTCTATTGTGTTATAAAAAACACCATATTTATCTTGCGATGCACGTGACGTAATGTTTATTTGATAAAATTTGTTACACAAAAGGCAAAGTCTTACCCAAAAATAATATACTATTAATATTATTATTTAACATGATAGTTATCACTAGGTCATTTAAATGACAGGAATGAATAAGATTAACTAAATTATGAAAAAATGGTTTACACATGTGTATTAAATGAATTCATTTTTTACCAATTAATTAGAAATGAAAATAAAAACTAATTGAATATAAATGAAATGTTTCTATAAAATTTTTTTTTTATGAATTCGTACTTAATAAAATAAATTAATTACTATTATAAAATTATACTAATAAAACCTATATATTCTATATGAAGTAAAATATTTTTACATTCATCGAATATATTTAACAAGAATAAGATAAGAACAAATCCAATTTTACATATAAAAGTTGTATTTTTTTTTCTAAGGACAATTTTTCCAATTTTTAATGGTGAAATTATTTTAAAATTTTCTTTAAATTTTTATAGATTATATTTAAAAAAATTAATTTTTTTTAAATCTAAATTTAAAAATCATCTTAGGTTTATTTTTTGGAATTTTTTATAGAAGTTTCTTTCATTATGAATAGTGAAAAATACTAGATTTTAGTTGAAAGATGAAATTTCATCTAAATAATTTATAATGATAAAATATAATTTAAATTGGTTTTAAAGTAAAAATAGATCAATTATATATCTATTAAAATAATTCAGGTCATTGTAATATTTTTTATTTTGAATTTAGATATAAAAATTGAGTAAACGTTTGAACATTCTCACATTAAAAACCCGCTTTCTCATTATGTATGTGAGATTAAATTTAAATAAAATTTTGCCTATTATATAAATGGATTTTGTAATAATTGGTTTCATATTTTGAAAAATAATAATAATAATATATACTATCAAATAATATAAAATTAAATTTTTACCGTATTTATTATTGAAAAAAATTAAAATTAGTTAACACGATTAAGGTTAAAACATAGTTTTCTGCAAAACATGAATTTGTATTAAAATTATTTTAACACAAACACATAATACTAATTTTAGGAATTCCTAAAACCAATCTTTTTTTATTCATGAATTAGATGGGGGTTTTGGGGTTGAATCGGGTGAAATTCTAAAAATTTTGGACATTTTTGGGCTAGTGCCCTGTTGGCGCACAATTTTCCCAAAAAGTGCGCCCTGCTAGAGAAAACTATGCAACTAAAGATATTTTATTTTTAATTGTTGGTGTATAGTTTATAAACCATGATACCTATTAATAAGGAAATTTTGGACCATTTATAATTGGCACATGGCTTGCACAAGGTTTTTCTAAACCGTGCACCTCTGCCCAGGAAACCATGTCGACTGGTTTTTAATTAATCTGAATTTTGATTATACATTTTCGAACCTATATTTTAGGCCCTAGATAGATAGGTACAACCAAGAAATGATATCTACCTTACCTGGACCTTCAGAGAAGTGTTTCTGGCCCTTCATATCCCTCTTATAAGGAATCAAATTCTACGTGAACAATATTCAATCTTCTCCTCATTAGTTTCCACTTATTATTATTCTCAAACGATTTGTCTTTTCCTCCCTAGGGTTATGTGGATAATTGTGTTGAATTTTGGATCTATTAACCATGATTTTGGGGTTATAAACCTATTTTGGATCCTAATTTCCCAAATTCCATTATTGTCATTCTTCCTCAGAAAATCCCAATTTTGGTTTGAAGCTTTGAGATCTAGAGACTTTGAGGTAAGTGGTTCCGTTATGATGGCTGGGTTTTATTAACATTTAATTTATTTATTTAATTTAAGTTGTTTCTAATTAAATGAAATTTCATGGTTTTTATTAAATGCATTTCAATATTTTTTTAAAAGAAAAATTCCAATGTATTGGGAGGTTTTATGAAAAGTTGGTTTTTGGCATAAAATTGGAAAACCACCAATTTCATTGAAATGGGGTGTGTTTTTAGAAATTAGTATAATTTAAATTGTTTAATTTAAATTATAATTTTTTTTCAATTAATTTTTTTAGTTTTATTTTGGAAAAACAATTCTATTTAAAATTTAAAATACCCCACTTCCATTGAATTCAGGGGTTTCTTATGAAATTGACGGTTTTGTTTTTGAAAATAAAATAATTTAATTTAATTTTAAAACTGGATTGTATAATTTAATGATGAATTGATTTCAAATCCATATTTTTTTAGATGGATTAAAAATTGTTTTTATTGAAACCTTTGGGCTTTAACTTCACGAAAATGCATTCTTTTGATTAAAAATCCATTTTGTTTTTAAAATAGAAGACATCAATATTTGAAATGGAGAATAGGATGAATTGTATTTTTAGTATTCTTAAAATAAATTTTCCTTCATTTTTTACTCGATCACATGAAAAACTTAGGTTTTTAGAGAGTTATTTGGATGACACATTACAGTTTACAATGTTTTAAAACCTAATATAAGCACATCACATCCCTTAATCGATGGCGATGAGTCCTCTTTGACCTGAGTTCGAGGGAATTATTTAAATACTATTGTAAACTTGAGTTTGGGGTCTCTATAGCTTGAAACTGTCATACCTTATTACGAATATGACAATGTTTCTCACTTTTTTGTATTTTAAATAAATATATTCCATTTTTTATATTATTTTTCATATCTTCTAATTTATGTAAACTATTTTACATAAAAGTGTTTATTTAAGCCATTGTAAAAGTGAAATTATTTCAGAAATATTACATCAATTTAAATGTGAATAATTTTATTAAATTATTTAAATATTTTGAAATTTAAATCGAGGGTTTTTCTAATTACTCTTTTAAAATTTCAAACCTATTTGTTTAAAACTGAAATAATTTTTTTTCTTAATTTAATATTGGAATATATTATAGGATTTGTGGTGTGGAACCACTAGGATTTTTAGAGAACACCCAACATATTTTTTTGGGAGATTGTAGATTATCTTTGTCCTGGGTTGGGTAGGGGTAAAGCACCAATTTAAGGAGGTTCTAGCTGTTGATCCTTGGACTTGGTGAGTTTCATCCTTTAGGGATTGGGATATTTTCCTAGTTTTGGTACTTTGGTTGAAGTAATTTGGGCTATTATGCTAATATGACTTCTCATATAGTTCTCCACATAGAGTCTCATTTGTATTCATATTGACTTTTCTATTTTACTTACGCATTGTTAGAGGAAAATTAATTTCTATGTTTATTCTTATAATATGCCCGATGCTAGTCCCCGACCTCTGGGGATCAAGAACATGCTTTGGGCCATGTCATGACTAGCCCAGTTATCAAGTTACTAGGGCACTGAGGGAGGTTCATGATAATTTTCTATTGGAGGTTCAGGTTTAACTTCATGTCATTAACTTAGTATGCATTGTAAAATCTTGTCGTGACTTATGATGTAGTTTTAATTTAGTTCTTAGACCATTCAAACCACAATAAACCTTATATCAGCAGGGTTGGTTAGGTAAATACATCTTGTGTATTAGATATAGTGTTTTCCATGATTTTGATGTATATATATTTAAATCCAAATATTTTTTTCTATATGTTGGGATTAATTTCCCTTGTATCTTTATTTGATTGTTAATATGATATTTTATTTATTGTTTGTTGATGTTTTGTACCATCATGAATCCAAGAATAAGTTAGAATCAGATCCAGGGGGAAGTTGCTGCTAAACCTCATCGAGGGAATCCTCTAGTGGACCTGAGTCTAGTAAAGGTGATTGTGTGCATTTTCCAAGCTATGGGAGAGGTACCAACACTAGTTCCCATTCAGGATCTAGCTGTGGAACCTTATAGGGACATCCTCAAAGTTTGTTCTTAAGAGATTCCTCACCAGATACTAGAATCATTCACAGGATCAAATTATCCAATAGAAACTGAGGAGTTGTTGAGTATAATGAAGCATTTGTTTGGGTTCTTGGACACACCCAACCAAATAAAAGTGAAGTGTTCCACCTTTTTTCTGGAGGGACCATGCATGAGATGATGGTGAAGGTGAAGAAAAATGAGGGCATAGAGTGGAAATACTTAAAGGTTCTGTTCACCGACTAGTTCTACTTATATTTGATGTTATTGGAAAAGTATATGGAGTTTTTCAAACTTGAGTAGGCTGAAACCACCGTGATAGAATATGAAAACCACATTATAGAGTTCATGTATTTTCGCCTAAGATTATATCAATTGTGAAGATGAAGGATCAAAGGTTTGATTTGGGACATCTTCAGGACACCCTTTTTCTAGTTTTCTTAATAAATCTTCCTTATAATACTGATGTGTTTGATAGAGTTATAATGGTTCAAATGGAACTGTCTTGAAAGTTAGGTTTGTTGGGAGTTTCTTTACCTCATAGTGGCATTTTGAGTTCCTTAAAAGGAAAATGAAAGCTTATTTATTCTAATAGTAGATCTCAAAAGAAGGGTAATTCTTGACCTCATGTAGTATCTAGAAGAGATTATTTTATTTGCTACTAATGTGGAAAGATAGGACATTAAAATAGGGTTTCATTGAGGCACCCAAGAACTATGGCTCCTCCAGATTCTCAAGGCACCTGCAAAGATTCATCTTTGTTTATTTTACTCTGTGTAGTGGAACAAGATCATCAGATTCTCCTAAAAAAGTGGAGAATTCATTTTTTTCTTGTGTGAAAGTGTTCTAGCCATAGGCATCTCGAATGAAGATTCTTAAATAATGTAAGAATATATAAAAGAAACTCATTACGGTCAATAAAAAGTGAGAGGTACCATTACTATAGTTTCTTCATTATAGATTTCTCTATTTGATACTGGTGCATCTCATTCATTTATTTCAACCCATATTGTTAATCTTCTTAATATTCCTACAGATCTTTTATCTTTTTTAATGGATATTACTACACCCCTTGGTATGAATGGAGAGAAGAGTATACATATTCCCCCCTTATGTTTTCTCTATAACCAATGTTGATCTTACTTGGAGTTTTCTAGTTCTAAACATGAAACCACTTGATTTCATTTTTAGGATAGATTAGCTCATTTCCAATAAAGCATGGATTTATTTATATATTTGATGGGTTTAATTTATAGCACCCAATGAGGTTTTACAAATCTTATAAGGATAATGGGACCTAAGGTCGAGTAGAACCAAACTTTCATATCCATAGTTGGGAATGTTATATCAATGCTTCACTTTGATTTGGAGAATGAATCTTTGGGTGGTAATATCCCTCCAGTTTTTATTGAGTTTCCCAATGTCGTTCCTTTTTAATTCTCTGGTTTTACACTAATAAGGGAGGTATAGTATCCTATTATCATATTTCTTAGTAGTCAACCAGTTTATATTACCTCTTACCAAATGGAACTAGTGGAACTGAAATAGTTGACATCATAGCTGGTTGATCCTCTTGAGAAAGGATTTATATTCCCAGGCATCTCAGCTTGAATAGTGCTAGTTCTCTTTGCTAATAAAGCCAATGGTTTACTTAGTCGATGTGTTGATCACCAGAAGCTCAATCAAGTGACATTAAAGAAAGAGTATCTCATTCCATGGATTGATGATCTCCTTGATCAGTTGACAAAGGTAAATTTTTTCTTGAAGATCAACCATAATTCTAGTTACCATCATTTTAGGATAAAATAATATAAAATTCTGAAAACTTCCTTTCAGTGAAAGTATGACCATTATGAATATCTTTTTATTACCTTTGGTCTAACCAAAGGCCTTGTAGTATTTATGGCATTAATGAATAAGATTTTCCATGGGTATCTAGATTCATATGTGGTAGTCTTTGTGGATGTCATCCTGGTTCACTCTAAGTCTGAGGAGGAGGATGTGCATAATATGGGAACAGTTCTAAGTTTATTGAGAAATAATCACCTTTATGTCATGATTTAGAAGTGTGACTTCTAGATTCAGGAAGTCAAATTATTGGGGTATGTGGTGTCAGAACATAGTATTTCAATTGATCATGAGAAGGTAAAAGGTGTTATGAGACCTAAACAATTACCGACTATTTTCTAGATTTAGAGTTTCTTGGGTCCATCTCAATATTACTGCCATTTCATTAATTACATCTAAAATTTTTCTTCTCCGATGAATACTCTAACTAAGAAGGGACAATTTTTTTCTTGGAATGAGAAATGATATACTTCTTTTGTTGAGATGAAACATGTTTTGACCACTACACCCATGTTGATTCTTCTAATGGCCAAGTAGGGCTATATGGTCAACTTGATACATCAGGTATTGGTTTGGGATCTGTTATTATGAAGGGTGATAATGTCATTGACTATAGATCCCATCATATCAGGTCACATGAGAATAATAATTAAACCCATGACCTTGAACATGGAGCTACGAGTCACGCGCTTAAGAGAAGGTGAAATTGCATTTATGGAGAATGGTTTTCTATGTTTTCAGACCACAACATCTTTAGTTATATAATCTCTCAAAAATATTTGAATCATTGTGTAGAATACATATAATATTTTAAATTTGATAACACCAATACCTCGGGGAAAGGGAATGTCATTATAGATGTTATGATAAGGAATCAATCAACCCAAGCAGTGAAAGAATCATCAGAAGAGTGGATCTTTATGGATCTCCTTTTACATTTTCATATTGGAGTCCAATAATCAAGGGACATAGTTCCCATGGATAGTGTTCTGTTGAAATATATTCTTCTCAAATTGATTCTTTACGTAAAATAGCTTGATGATGAGTTCTATAGCATTAGAGACACTCTTAATGGCAGAGAGACCGTTCTTGTTTGGAAATTCTTTTTTTGGTACCAGATTCGGTAAGGAAATATATTATGGGTTTTTCCATAATTCCCAGTTGGTAGTGAACCCAGGAACTATGAAGATTTTATATGATACGTGGCATTAGTTCTGGTGACTAGGTGTTCTTGAATGTTTCAACCTGGTTGGGTCATCGATGACTTGGGACTCAAGGAAAAATTGGTCCTCATTTTTTGGGTCATTTTAATGTTGTTCAACATGTGTGGAAAGTTTCATATCATCTATCACTTCCACTTTAGAATACATTGATACATAATGTGTTCCATGTATCATAGCTGAATAAAGTATCTATATGATATATCTCATATTATGAGTAGGATTGATCTTGACGTTGAACCTGATTTATCCATGAATGAACTACCAACTAGTATAGTTGATTCTGAAAACAAGTTACTTTATGGGAGGAAGATACATTTGGTTTGTGTGCTGTGGAATCATGGTTCTAATAGTAATTGGACATGGGAGAGGGAGGAACTAATGAGAGAGAAATTTCTTTAACTTTTTGGCATGGAAGCTTCTTCATAGGCTTTTTAGGGACAAAAATATTCTATGGTGGGTAGGTTGTAACATCCTGTTTCTATTTTCAGGTATTCCTTAAACCACTTTTTTAGTCATGGTTTGTTTTGTTTTTTTGGGTGAATCTAGTGAAAATCATTGGAATTTTGGATGATTCTAGGCTAGTTCATGGTTTCCACATGGGTTTTCCAATCCATGCAACCCAAGACAATAGATTTTACATGGTTTTCCCAAACCGTGCAACCCAAGATAGTCAATGTTTCATGGTTGGTAAATAATTTACAAACTATGTGCCCACTTAAGAAGAACCATAAAACCTATTTATAATAGGCATATGGATTGTGCCCAATTTATCTAAACCATGCACCATTACCTTGGAAACGGTGAAAACAAGTTTTTAATTAATCCGAATTTTGATTAAAAATTCAAAAACCACTCTTTTTGGACCCTGATAGACTGATACAACCTAGAAATGTTTTTTCTATTCTGTGGAGCTTTGAAGAAGAGTTTTTTTCAACTTAGATCCCACCTAGAAGTAATATGAAGCTTGGGGAATGACGGTCAATCCTATTCTTATTAGTTTCCTCCTATCGTTCTTGTTCTCCAGCGATCTCACTTTTTCTATGTTTTGTTTTGTGGATCATTGTGTTTAATTTTTTATCTAATACCCAATGTTTTGGGTTTATAAACATAATTTTGATTCTCATTTCCATGGATTTTTATGTAATTTTTCTTCCTTATCAAATAATTATTTGGGTTGGATGCTTCTATATCTAGATACTTTGAGATAGGTGGTTCCATTACGAGGCACAAGTTTTATAAACCATGAATTTATTTATTTAATTTCTATTTTTTTGAAAAATATAATTTTTTTGTTTTGATTAAATGGATTTCAATAGTTTTCTTGGAAATACACAATTCCATTTAATTGGGGTTTTTGAAGAAAAATGGGGTTTTGGCATGAAATTGTAAAACCACCAATTCCATTTAATTGAGGTCTCTATTGTAAATTGGTGTAATTTAAATTTTTTTTCCTAGATATGAAATTATTTTAATTAAATTATTGAATTTAATTATGTAAAAGGGATTGAAGGGGAAATTGTGAAAACCCCTAATTCTATCGAATTGGAGGTTTGTTATGAAATTGATAGTTTTTTGGAAAATTAAATTGGTAAATTAAATTGTGAAATTCAATTTTGAAATTGAATGGTGAATTGATTGAAATCCCTATTTTTGAAAATGGATTAAAAATGGATTTCAAAGAAACCTTAGGTATTTATTTTGGTGAAAAGTCATTTTTTTTATTAAAAACTAGTTTTAGTTTTTAAATAGGAAATTGGAATATTTGAAATGGACAATGGGGTGAATTGTATTTTAGTAATTCTTAAAATCAGTTACCCATAATTTTTTGATACTAGAGAACATGCCAGCCTTGTGTAGTTAGTGAGTTATTTGGATGACACATTATGATTTTCAATGGTCCAAATCATAATATCATCACATCCCATCACTTAAGTGACGGTGATGTGACCTTTTTAACCTGAGTGCAAGGGAATTATGTACATACTGGCGTAACCTTGATTGAGTGGTTTATATAGCTTGGAACTATCATACCTTATTAGGAATATGAAAATGTTTCTCACTTATTTTTTATTCCAATGAATATATGCCATTATTGTAAACTTTTCTACATTCATTTTAATGTATATAAACTATTTTATATGAAAGTGTTTATTTATGAAATTATGAAAAGTGACATTCTATTAGAAATATTCCATCAATTGAAATGTGAAGCATTTGGTTTATGTATTTTCATATTTTTAAATGTAAAGAATGAATTTTTTTAATTATTCTTTTGAAATTACAAACCTCTTTGATTAAAATTGAATGCATTTTTTTGGGTTAATTTAATATTAGAATCTTTTTTCGAATACATGGTGAGTCCTTACTAGGATTTTTATATCGCACCCTATTCATGCCTTCGGGTGATTGTATATTATCTCCTTCCAGGTACTATTAGGGGTGAAGTTACCCTTATAGGTGGTTCTAGCGACTGATCTATGAACTTTTTTATTTTTTCCCTTTGGGGCCTGGTCTGTTTTCCCAATTTTTTTACTTTTATTGGAGTACTTTGGGATGTTATGCCTGTTTGTATTCTGGTATAGTTCTACCCATGGAGTTTTCTTTGTATGAATATTTAATTTTTTCTTTTACTTTATAATTTTTATTGTAAAAATGATTCCAACATTAATTCTTGTATAATGCAATGTTTTAGTCACTGAAATGTGGGGATCGATAACGCCCTTTGGGCTGTGGCATGATAGGCTCAGTTATTGGGTTACCATAGTACCTGGGTTGGTTTATGACATACTCATAATATTTTTATTTAATGAATTAATATTCATATTTAAAATAAGTGTGTCTAAATTATTTAATAAATATATTTTTAATTACAATATTAAATACTAAATTTCCTTGGTAAATAAAAAGTTACTAGTTAATTTTGTAAAAAAATATAAAGAGAAAATGGAGTAAACATAAATACTATAGAATAACATGATAAAAATGCATTTTTTGTGATGGAGGTATCAATTAACCCAATATTACTGACCCTTAATTATTTTTCAATTTTTGAGGAACATGAGGTAAGGGATAACTCCCAATAGTGTTTTATTCATGGTATTTACATGATTTCCACTCCTCCACCATTATAAATAAGAATTCACTCTCCCCACTTCATCCCACCTCTCAAGACATTTGGATCGAACAACCCCTAAAAAAATAAATTATAATCTTCCATATTATCCCCCTATAAGCCTTAGTTTGTGCATAAATAAAACCTTTCATGGTAAAAACCATAGGAGGATACCTAAACAAGAGGTAATGTTCTTCTAAAATAGTTCTAATTTTATTTTCTTCTCCACATCTTTAAATTATCTTAATACCATGATTATATAAAAATCTCAATATCGTCTATATAATGAGATGTTTTATTTTTAGGTTATGATTTAAAACCACACACACTTCCATCAAATGGGTTATGAAATCATCATTCATGTGTACGGTGGACTACCACCTTGCAAAACGATGTTTTACTTTTTTCCCTTACCATGTCTCACTTTTGGGAATAATGATGAGCATACTATTTATATATGATATATACGATATCTATAAACTAATTATATCTCTAGAGTCATTATATTATATACATCCCTTTTTACATTCCATACCATTGTGGATATGATAACATCGCTCAAGTGTACGGTAGACTACTGCCTCACCAAGCTAAGTGAAACTTTTTTTCAGTAACATGTTACATAGATGGTAATAAGGGTAATGATAATAAATATATATTATATAAAATAAATCACCTTGATTTTCAAGACACAAATATCTTTATGAAAATATAATATATCATTTCCTTTATTATCTTTTCACAAACATGGAAAAAGTGACAACGCCATTCGTGGATATGTGGGATACCACCTCCTCGAAGAAATTTGATTCCTTTTACCTAAAATATCTATTTTTTATTTTCAAAATATCATAAAAGTTATGCAAGGATTCAAATGTAACAAAATTACCAAAAAAACACATTCAGGGATATGGAATACAAAGATACCTCAATCCTAGAGTCACACGCATCAACCGAAGTCACATAACCTTCCATAAACATCACAGTATCACCTCCACCATTATCTTTGATGTCACCCTTTATCGTCACCCTTCACCAATGAAATGGGAAAAAACCTCCCATATCAAACAAACAGTAGAAGAACCCTTTAACCTTACCTTTGTCTCTTCAGCCTCATTGTCATTAGGAGTAGACATCGTCATCCAATTCACCATCTCCCCACAAACAACAACACAGACCCATCATGAGATGAACTACATCAAAATGGGGCGCTTAAAAACCACACATTTGAACAATGAAACACCCTTAAATGGCAATTCCAATGACTAAAAAGATGATAAACTACAGTGTGAACCCAAAAGAAGGAATAAAGTCGATGAAGGAATGACCTCCTTGACTGATGACCACTTCAAAAACACTTCCAAAAACTTTATTGAAAGCCACTTCATCATGCCACACTTGGAGATGCACAATGGACCTCGATGTACGATAAGTGTAGGAGAAACATCCTCAAAAGAGAACCACAACCTTTCCAGTATCATCAATTCCTTCCATAGAGACAACCACCATATGAGAACATCATCTTTGCATGATCAGAAGCAAAACAGACCCGTCGTCGACTGAAACCAATCACCTCGACACCTCTCATCGACGATCACACCTGCCTCCATCACAACACAAAACCAATTACATGACTTTTTTCTTGGAAAACCATTGAACGCTCACAAAGCACCTCCCAAAGCTTCCTTGAGAACAACCTAACCAGACTAACTTAGGGAGGATGAATGAGAGATGATTCTAGGACATGGATAAAGTGGCCTAAAGCCTCCATAGAGAGATAAAACTTTGCTAGACTTCCAATGCCTTCAAAAAAATGACATCTAGAACAACCACATGCCGCACCATTAGGGACATTACTGACACCTCGGGCATCACATCCCAAACCAACCCAAAAAAACTATTACTCCAGGCTAGGGATCAAAATGCTGAACATGTGGTAATTGCAGAGGAAGAAACTCCAACGATGTCAAATAAAATGTGAGACCACCATGGAAAACGAGCAGGAGATGACATTACAAAAATGACAGGACACAAAAAAACAAGGAGAGACAAGATAAAGGTTAATAGATGGAAGAGTTAGAGAGAAAGAGTCTAGAAGGGGAGGGGGAGCCAGTGCCAGATTAAAGCGTAAACCTCCCCCCTCTAGACCGCCACCAAGGAGAAACCCTATCAAGAATGATATATATAAGTATATATAATTAAATTACATAGTATTAATTATTTAATTATAATTAGTATAAGATAAAAAAATTTATGCCTTCTTTCTATAATTATCATTGAAAAAATGGAAATGTCAATCATGTGTATGCACGAACTACCATCTCCATGACTGAATGATAGGTCATTTTTCACAACCATACACTATGCATGATTTTAAAAGAATAATTGATATATAAATATAATATTTTTTTTATTCATTATATGATTAAATAATTACCCCTTTCGGCCATTTTATACCAACTAATTTCATTTCAGACACATAAACCAAATATGGTCAAAACATACCACTTAAAAATAATTGATTAATTAATTATATAAAAATATTTTATAAGTTAAATAAAATTAAAACTAAGATTGGAAAATTTTTAGAAGAAATTAAATAATTATTATAGGTTTATTATTCTTGAAGATAATGAAAAATTCTGATGAATCAGACTCGAGGTAAGTGTTTTTTATCATCTCACTTTTCTTTTTATGAGATACATTCCATATTCCCCACATATTTTTATTATGTGGTGTGTATACTAACCATGAAATAATTTTATGATTATTATCCTTATATTTATGGGTATTTACCAATTTTTGGATCTCTATAATGTGGGGTTTACGGTTTCAAAGTAACCAAAGTGGAAATGGATTTTTTTCACAAATTTCCTTCTTTGATACTTATGCCATGTTATAACCCTATATTCATTTATGAGGTGTATATACACCCCCTTTGACATGTAATAACATGAATTTATATATTATAATGATATTTTAAGTTTAATTTTAATATATTCATGGGGTTTACTATATAATGTAACCGAAGTGGTAAGATTTTTATATTACAATCTCATTGAATATCGGGATTGTTTATAATGAAGTTTCTAGTGTTGAAATCATATGATATACCACTAAATAATTCTTGTGATTTTTATTCTCCTATTTTTATCTCATTATAATACACCTTTTCCCTTTATTTTACTCTCTTCATATAAAAAAGAGTTTAGAATAATGTTTTAATGAAATTAAATTTCTTGATCAACAAGTATTCTTCTTTGAAAACCATTTCTTCTAATTTTTTATTATTTTTTTTAAAAATAGATTTAAAAAATATATTTTACTCATGAAATGTTTTAAATGTTTTTTGCAAAAACTTCCATTGTAATATTTCAAGGTTATTTTTAAATAAAAATATTTTCAAAATGTTTAATGTTTTAGAAAGTGATTTTCCAAAGAGAAAGTGTACTTTCCTCTAAATTTTTTTATTGAAATTTTAATGATATTTTCCTTCAACAATATCAAAAACCATTGTTGTTACATATAATCAAATGGGGGATATTATTTTAATAATAACTTCCTTATTATTTCCTTGGATGTAATAATATTTATTTTAATATATTGTTATGAAACCCATTTCCTTTTCATAGGTTGATTATATTTTAAATAGAATGATTTGAAACAAATTTCATTTCCATTGGATAACCATGTTTCAAAGATAATTTTATGGAACAATTTTTATTTCCATGGGTAAATAATTTTTCATAGAGATTATTATGGAACCCATTTCATTTCTATGGGTTAATCATACTTCAATGATATTTTTATGGAAAAAATTTCTTTTTCACTAGTTAATCATGTTTCAAAGAGGTTGAAATGAAACCCATTTCTTTTCCATGGGTCAATAATTTTGTAAAAGGAATAATGATTTTTATGAGTTTAGTGATGAAATATATATATGATTTATTAATTTATTGTTTTTTATATATATTATATGATGTGGTGGCCAAGATAGCACCGGGTGAGCCTATTAAAACATAGATGTTGGGGTATCCCATATAGCGCCGAGTAAGCATACTATAGCTTAGATAATAGGGTTGCCAAGATATCACCAGGTTAGACTGTTATGGATTAAATGAAGGGTCCACCCAGATAGTGATGTAATGTATTTGTTATTGTACATTGTATTTAGAGGTAAGAAAGGGGGAGTTGCTCGAGGTTTTTTCTTATGGATCTAACATGGATATATTTATTTTTGACATGGATTAAAAAAAAGTTTAGAAGAAAAATGTTCAAATATACCAACATGGTTTTTTGATTCTTGTCATCCGTTACTGATGCTTCATTTGATGAATATTGATATCACATGGATCATGATTATTGACTCATATAAATATTTTCATTATCATATCCTTATTATGTGGTTTCATATTTGATGATCCTAATATTGATGGGTATGAGTTCATTTATTATTCACTTATTCACTTTGATTATTTCATCATACCCTTATTCTATTATTATTTTCACTAAAGAAATTAATTTCTTAATGTTTACATTTTCCCTAACTGAACATTTGAGATCGCATTTCCTATGTTTCATTTTCCCCAGGTTATAAAGAATGATTTTGAATAATGTATTTCTATAAAGGGTTTCACCAGGATGATGTTGATGACCTAATTTGAAATAAGATAAATAGGTTCAAATTGGAGAAATCTTGATTTTATGGATTCAATATTGTTTATATATGATCTAATTATTTAAAACTATAATCCTAAAAGGTCATCCAAAATGTATGTAATGAAATTTTTCCTTTTGATGTGGTATGTTCTTTATAGAAAAAATATGTTCCCAATTATCAGCATCATAGATGGAAATGTGAAGTTCATGATTTCATCGTAGGATCTAGGAGTGTGGGACCTGTGCTATTATGGTTGGCATCAAAGACAGGTTTATAGATATTTGTAGATTAAGATTTTTTTCATTTTATGTTATATTAAGAAATATAGATACCATCATAGGTCTATATGAATAAGTATGATCATAAGTATTATGTCTTAGACACATCATTTGAGTGTTTTAGGTAGTAAATATATTAAGAACATTAATTAATTTTTTGTAGTTATTTTTTTCGGATGAGGAATTTGTAACCCCTAGGATCAGCATGAAGTGTTTTTATGGAGGAATTATTTTTCAGGATTAAAGAAAAAGGGGGAAAACCCATATGCTATGTGATTACACATTACATTTATCTAGGTGGTGGGCTTGAACCCATGACCGAAGAACGATAAAGGATTCATGTGTTCCATGGGCCAACATGATGTGAAGGATAGTATAACCTTTTTATAGGTAAATATTATTTTTATTTTGGAAATAAAAGGGATTTTATTTTAGGAATAACAGATGATATTGGAAGAATGTAGAATCAAATCCTTCTAATCTCTGGCCTTCGAACTTAGTCTAGAAATGATTGAAATTTTTTAAGGATAGTACTTTATTGAATGATTTTTTTTTTGCATATTGGTTAATAAATTTAATTATTAATTTACCATATAAAGTTTTAATTATTTTGGGAATTATATTACCATGAGATAACCATTTTGGTTTTTGATAATGTCTAAATATAGGTGAAACAGCTTGATTATCCCTTTTATGTTTATGTGTTCATTAAAATTTTATTTTAGTGCATCATGACATAAACATTGATCTTGAATACTCATAAATTAGAGATAAATGTGATATTATGGTGAAAAAATATTGAAGTGTGAATTTATAAACATAATGTAAGTATATTTATATATTCTCTCTGTCTAGATGGTGAAAGAATCCTTAAAATATAGGAAAAGGATCTTGAAATAAAATTTTAATATGTTACCATATTTTATAATGATTTCAATGACCTTTTACAAACCTGTTTGGATTGTTCTTTTGTCTTCATTGAATTACCCTTGATCAAGTTCTCTATCAATCTTTATTAGTCCATGAGTATTTGTTTTCCCTTCCAAATCAATATTTTAATTTCCCACTTATTTTCACCCTATGTGGAATCCTACTTATGTGCAACTTCATTTGAATTTTATGTTTCCCGCTATACCTTATTCAGGGATGTTTTTCTTTATTTCATTTTTACTAGGTGGGATTCAACAAATTAATTATAAAAATTTTAATCCTTTTATAACTAATTCGAATTTCAAGGGTGAAACTCATTTTAAGGGGGGTGGGGGGGGGGGGTAGGTTGTAACATCTTGAGAATTTATGAAATATATTATTTCAAATCAATTTAAAATTCATTGGTATCTTGTGTTACATGGAATGAATAGTTTATCTTGCATTATACATAAAACATTGTTTTTCTTGAATTTCACACATCATCATGTTTCTTCGATAACTTGTGTTATACACAAGGATGTGTCTTATGAGAAAATAATATACTATTATTATTCTTATATTACATTATAGCTATCACATAGTCATTGGAACATAGAGAATGAATAAGATTAACCTATTTATGAAAATACTGTTTACATATTTGTATAAAATTAATTCATTTTTTACTAACTAATTAGAAATGAAAATAAAAACTAATTTAATATAATTGAATTTTTTTTATAAAAAAATATTTTTATTTATTTTACCTTAAAAAATTAAGTTAATTAATAATATTGAATTAAATTTATAAAATATTTATTATATATTCAATAAAATATTTTTCCATTCATCAAATATATTTTATAGTCATAAGATAATAATAGATCCAATTTTATATGCAACACCCCAAGCTTCCACAGTATATTTCACTTTGAATAATGCAGTTTCTTGTGTTGTATGCAACTTGGAGTTTTAACACACCACGACCAAGGAATCTAGCCGTTATGAACAGTAATACCCACTTTTTGAAATTTTATAAATTTTAATTTTAAAAATTAAATTCATTTTTGGATTAATAAAAACAATATTAGCTTAGGGTGATTTTTTGGTATTTTTTTGAGAACTTTTAATTTTTGATGAATAGTGAAAAACACTACGTTATTGTTTAAAACTGACTTTTTATTTAAAAAATTAGTTATTTTATTTTAATTTGTTATAGGTAAAAATTGATACATAATACATATATATTTTCAATTTAATTCATCGGAGTCAGTTTATAATAATTTCAGATATATAAAAATTTTATTGAACTTTTCACTTTCTTTTACCCACCTCCTAGGAGCATTTACAAATTTGCATAATAGTTAATTTTACCACTTCTATTAGTTATATTTCAAAACTCTGAAAGACATGGATGATATTAGTAAGTAAAATTTGGTTCAATAAGATGAAAATAATTTGTGGTGAATAGTAACTTATGACTTTTATTTAGCACGGTTAAAAGTAAATAGGTTATTAAGGGTAAAAATGATATTATAATTACCCTAACACATTTCCTAATTCTATTAGATAAGTTTAATTAGACCAAAAACAACCTTATGAATAAAATATGATCCCCTTTGGTCCTCTAGGATTAGATTAGGACATTTATTATTATTTAATTTAAAGAAAAGTTAAAATAATTAAATTCAAAGATTAATAAAAAATCCATTTTTAATATAGGAATAAACACAATATAAATTCTACTATAAATATTCATTAGAAATATAAAAATATTTCTTACATAATTGTATTTTATTTATAATTTTTAGACATTAAGTAATTTAATTTATTTATGACACCATGATGATGCAGTAATAACCTTATTATTGATTGATTAAAATAATTGATATTATAAATATCCAAATAAATGTAAATTTATACATTTGATGAATTAAACTAATTTTAGATGTTAATATGACATGTTGGGGTTGATTAAATTAATTTTTTATCAAAGTAATTAGGTTGTTATGATTTTCACAAAAACAAAATAATAAATAGTGTCGAAATTGACATAATTGAGTTTTTAAAACAAATAATATATTATTAATTTATATAATATTACTAAAAATCTAATGTTCAGAAAAATACAAAGAGACATGGTAAATGTCAAACTATTTAACTAAGAGTTAAATCTAAAAGATAAGGTTAATATGGTGATGTAAAACTGTCTAAAACCTATTGGTCAAGAGGGTTTCGACCCATCCCTACTTTATCCTCGAAATAAATCATTTTGGAGCCATTAGAAAGTGAAAATTATTTTATTATAAAATAATAGTTCAAGATTTTCCTAAAGTGACCCTCACCTCTCTTATAAAAGGGTACTTCCGCTTATCTTAATTTCACACCACCAAATCCATTTGGATTAGCCAACCCCTACCCAAATATCATCCCAACATTCCTCCCTTAATCTTAAAGACATTCATTTGGTCATAAATCCAACCTAAGGTTCCCTTTTGATCAAATCAAAAGGAAGAACCCGAAGAAGAGGTAAATATTTCAGCACATCTTTCATGTTCTTTCCTTATTTCACTTACTCTTTCTTTATTGTTTCCATTAAAAAATAATAACTCTAGTATCTTCTATATAAAATGATGTTAATATGTAAATGGTATAACCATATTCCCTATTCTATCCATCACATGAATGAAAAAGTCACCATACGTGTGTACGCAAGGCATACCGTCTCCACGTCGTGGTGTATTTAGTTATTCAAACACTTCATTATTTGGATGGGTATAATAATGAGTATAATTGATGTGAATAATAATTATAAAATGTTAATTATTTTTTATATATGATATGACATCTAATTACATACAATTTCTCCATCAATATAATGATATTGTCGTTCGTGCGTATGTACGGATTACCGTCTCCATGAATGTGATTAGATTCATTTTCCATCATAATCGTTCAAGAATAATTTTCATTTTATGATTAAAAATAATATTTATGAACATAATATCATTATTTATATGAATCAAATACATCCTTTTTTGTTGGAGTATATTACTCAAGAGGGGGGTGAATTTTGTATCTATAAAAATTTCTATTTTAAAAGTATTCCTAAAAAGGTTTCCCCAAAAGGTTAAATACAACCCTGTAAATCAAGGTTATATTGTTATAAGAGTTTGACTATTTAAATAACTTCTTAGAAGATTGATTAGCTCTAAGTAATATTAATGTCAGTTATTAATATTACTTTTGAATCTATTCTACTATGAAAAGACAATTATAACTTCCTTCCAAGATTAATTATCAATGTGATTTTAGTGATATCTGAATTATATAGTAATATTGTAAAATAGAGAAGACTAAATTAAGAATCATAGCAGTTATGAAACAATTGGTTCAGTCTGAAGACGAGACCTAATCCACTCCACTTGGTGATCACCTTACACAAAGCAGTTTATATAAATAAACTTGATCCACACCCTAGATCGGGGTTAAACAATAGTTAACAGGACTATCCTGGTCGCACAGGGACCTCTTCCATAGTTCTTCATGGGAACAAACATCCAGGACACACATAGACCACTTCCACAATTATCAGTGGGTATACAAATATAAAAAGTTGTTTGAGTAAGGATATCTTGTATCCTTCAGTTTAATGCAGGAGACAGAGTGTGTTGTTATACAAATACACACACTGCTCAAAAGATAGTAAAATGATACACAATAGAGAAGAAATACTAAGATAGGTTTAGAAATGATCTGAATTTTTATCTTTGTAGCTCTGGACTTCTTATCTGAAGAAGATGCAGAAATAAATTCCTTGTATGGAAACCAGAGTTTCACATGTTAGACAAATCCGACTTATGTTCTTTGTGATGTTTGACAGTGCGAAGATGTTCTCGATTCTGGGATTCACTTGAACATCATGTGTTCTCTAGAAGCGTTGAGTTGCATGAGACAATTCTTTCTTTAAGAATTCCCTATGTGTATTATGTTTTCATGCTCATTCCTACTCTCTTGTTTTTCTATTTAGTATCATGCCACACTTATCATTTTTCTCGGGCCACATTACTCTTTTATCTTGGAGTGCATGTGTTTGAGCTGATAGGTTGCATGTATTTTGCACCTCGTACTTCATACTATCAGATGACATGTCTACGAAGAAATATTAATTATTTCAGTGCATTTAAAATCTTTAAATATGACCTTCAGAGATTAAATTGATAAATAAAAAACATATTAAAAAATGGTGTCATAGTATGTCATGGAAACAGTGTCTCCTTCACACGATGTCTGGATTGGTCATAGTGTCTTGTGGTCACATTGTCTGGTTCACGGTGTCTGGTTCACAGGGTCTCAATTTCACGATCTCTTGTTCATGGTGTCTTTTTCACTGTGTCTTGTTCATTGTGTCTTGTTCATGGTGTCTTTTTTACAATGTCTTATTCACGGTGTCTGGTTCACGGTGTCTTGTTCACAGAGTGTTTTTCACAGTGTCTTGTTCACGATGTCTGGTTGTCACAGTGTCTTCTTGTTCACAGTGTCTCACACTTAAGAAAATATCTGTATTCAGACTTAAGCAGTGATATTTATGGAATGAATTAAACATAATACTTTGTTAGATAAATCATTATAAAGTGAATCAAAATATAGTGTATATGAACCAAACTGAGTGTATAACACTTATGATCTTTGGACAACTTTTACATAATAACTGTGCATTTGATGTGAGATAGATTACATAGAGTTTACATGGTTTATAGACTGAATTGGATTTTTTATCATTAAAACATGATTAATAAATGAGGAATCCAACAATCTACCCCTTTTTTATGATCAAAAATCATGTATATTTAGAGTGTATATTTGTTCTAAAAACATTGTTCGAATGTGCATATAACATATATATAGTGACTGTTCTTTTCTCCTATATGTCTCCTATATTTCTCCCCTTTTAGGATTATCAAAAAGTAGCAAGAAAAAAAAAGAAAAAAGAGACAAGAAAAGGGAATAAGGTGTTAGATAAAAAGAGGGGAATTACAAAATGTAAAACAAAATTAACAAGATTCCCATAAAAAGGAGTAAGCACTATCTTTCTTCACTGGCTGGTCTTCTCTTTGTCCTTAGTAGCAGCAATAGAAGATGAAGCCATTGGAGCAGAGGTTGAGGCAGAATAAGAGAGTGAGCTGGTTGATAGAGAAAGTAAAGGAAGTCCTTCAAAGACAGAGGGAGCCAAAGTAGGAGAAGTAAAAGACCGAGTTAGTTGTTGACCAAGAATCATAGGCTTGATCTAACTCAGGACCTTGACTGATAGACATAGAAGTGGAGGCTAGGGTAGAGGTGAATGTAGGAAAACCAAGCCTCAGAGGTGTAGCCACAAGAGAAAAAATGGATGTACTCTGTACATGAAGATCGGGCCTCATAAGATTAATAAAATCCACAATTATTTCTCCACCATACTGCATAGCTTTCTCGAAGTCATCCTTGTTTTCCATAAACTTGTCCAACAGATGAGTGAACTCTGTGAGCTTTTAGACTTGAGTCTTGAAAGCTTGAGTAACAGGAGTATTCCTCAAATTCTCTACAAGATATTTTAAATTATTGGTCATGTATGTCTTTGAGAAGATTCTGTTGAAGTAGAAATCCACTTTCTTGGCAATTTATTACTGAGCATCATTAGAAATTTCTTAATAGATTTGGACCAGATCAAGAACTCTGTCACTTTTCTTGATAACTTATGATAGATAATCTTTATTGATACCACTAAGAACAATCTGAAGTTCTTATTTGACCACTGTTCTGAGCAGGTCACTGTCTAAGGAATATTGAGATGATTGTCCATATATCTTAGAAGCAGTGACAGCTGAGGTGAGAGAATTTAGTTGATTTAGAACTATTTGAAGGCACCTCATAAACTCATCAATGATATTGTTAATATTAACCACAAGCTCTCGCATTTCTTTCACAATCTGTTTGTTTCTTTCTGCCACTTTTTCAGCTAAGGAAGCTAAATGAGGTTGAATCTGAGAGACAAAATTCTGTGGGGTTTGAGGAACAACATGCTCCATAAGATAAGAATGAAGCTCTGATCTCAAATACATCACTTTCTGCATGTCTTCAATCATACCTCTTACAGTCTTCACTTCTTCATTAAGCAACCTGTTTTCAACTCTGATGTCCTAAATCTCATGAATCATTTTGGGTTGATTTTTTCAAATAAATTTTTCCAACAACAGTGAGGAATCTCTCTCACATAGATTTGTTACAGGAGCTGGTTGGGTATTCAAGAGTTTTTAAACTCCAGCCAAAAGGGTATCTCTAAATTCATTCAGATCATCTTTACTCACCAAGGATGGTTGTTCTGATGAAGGTTCAGAGAGAGGGACTGATATGGGCTCATGTTCTTTTTCAGGGGAAAGATTAGAGACAAATTTAAATTGGAACATAGTGTAAAGGTGAAGGCCTTTTACTGACACTTCCTGGGAGTTATTCACATCATAAAAGCTGGAGAATTTATACTAAGTTTCTATAGGTATTGGATCAATCGGGTTTGGTACTTCAATAGATTCCAGATTTGGGGGTTGATCCCCCTCAACAGTTGCATCATTCTCAGGACTGAGAGGCTTAGGGTCTTGACTTATTTCCATGAATTCATCACTTAGTTCCTCTCTCATTTCCTATCTACCCAACTGAAAATCCAGCTCTAGCCTTTCCTCAACCAAAGGAATGACTTCAGGAATATATTGTTCCACTAGGAGTTCCTCTAGGCCAGCTTCTTGAATAACATGTAATTATTCTTTTATAAGATATTCCATAGCATTCTTTTTAGTTTGTTTGACAATAGATTCTGTTTCAACTTCGGGCTGATCTTCCAGATTAATAACATCTTTAGATGTAGGGACTTTCTTTTCACTTATAACATGAGGGACAAGAGTACTATCATCCTTATTAGAAACAGTTTCCCTGGGAGGCACAACAACCTCTTATTCTTCTTATTATTCTATAGAATACTCAACAACAACATCAGGTTCCAAACCAAGATCAATAATATTTTTTTGGACATGAAGGATGTTCCACTGGATTGAACTTTTCATAAATCTTATAATTTTCTTCCACCCATGACTTCTTCCAAGGATTCCAATTGATTTTCATCCTCTTGATAATGAATTTTGAAATAAAGAACTCGCAATCCTTGATAAATTTTAAATTAGGTTCAACTATACCTTTGGCATGAAGCATGGATGAGATAAGATGAGAATAAAACAGGGAGGTTTACTTGGATGTGGTTTTGATCATCTCACACATATGGTGTATGACATACTTACAAAGGTTGATCTTATGCCCATTTTTCATAAGATCAATCAGAAAAACATCATGATATTTTAGTATAGCAAAATCCCCTTTTTATGGGGCTAATCAAGTTCTGTATAAATTTAAACAGAAGTCTAGATTCTCTATCCAGTTCAGCAGCAATGGCTCTCCTCTTGGTTCCATTTCTGGTTAAGATTTTTAGTGCATATTCCAAAATAAAGAATTCACTAAAAGGTGGATTTCCTCTATGATAGTCCCCACATATTCCTTCATTAGGTATCTTAAGGAATGAAGCCCATAAACTCGAAGAGAATGATAATTTCTGTCCATTTATCCAGCTTATCACAGCATAACCATTTTTAGAATCAAAGTAGAGCTGAACATATTGATAAAATTTAGCCACAAGATTTGGGTATATAGGACTATCTTTCTTCAAAAACCATTCTAAACATCCTTTATTTTTAAAAACATTAAAAACCCGAGACTTTATCGACAGAATCCACTCAGGACATATCTCTTTCTTATATACTACAACTCGGTTCACCAGATTTGGATTTGGAGGACATTCGGGGTGCCAGCTTAGGGTGATCTTCATCTTCTTTGAGCTACTTTTCTCATGAGTCGACGATGAAGGGCATTTCATCTTGGTCATTCCCTGAAGGTTCGAGAGAGAGAAGGGTATAAGGATTCAAGAAGGGTTACAAATTGAGTGAATAGAATAAAGCTCGATTGAAGGACTAGTGACACCTCCAATATTTAATCACTTAGGAATACCAAACGTCCCAAAAGTAAAATCACAGGGAAATAAAAATGTGAAATGAATAATTACCGTGACACTGTTTTTAATCTGTAAATAAAAATCATAAAAAATCTTTACGGGGAGACCATATCCGGTCTTTACAGTGAGACAGTGACTGATCCTTACAGTGAGACAGTGACTGATCCTTATGGTGAGACAATGACTCTCAAACAGTAATCACGAACTACTAACTGTGAGACCGTAAACATGAAATAGTAAGATATAAAACAGTAAGATATAAAATAGTAATATATACAATAGTAAGACATAAAATAGTTAGATATTAAACAGTAAGACATTTACATAAGATTTATCATGCCTAATTCATGTATGATGTAGTCTATTCTTTCCGAATTTAATGGTTTGGTAAATATATCAGTAAGATGATACTCAGTACCAATGAATTCCAAAGAGATATCACTTTTTTGATAATGATCTCTCATACAGTGATGTCTTACATCAACATGTTTTGTCCTAGAATGTGAAACAAGATTTTTTAAGATGTTAATAGCACTTCTATTGTCACAATTTATAGGCACATGCCTGAATTTATATCCATAATCTAGTAATGTGTGTTGCATCCACAAGATTTGTGCACAAAAACTACCAGCAGCTATATATTCATCTTCTACAGTAGATAATCAAACAAAATTTTGTTTCTTACTACACCATGATACTGGTGACTTGCCTAAAAAGTGACATGTTCCATAAGTGATTTTTCTATCTAACTTACAGCCACTGAAGTCTACATTAGAATAACTAACTAATTCAATTGATTGTCCTCTAGGATAGAACATTACTAGATTGAGTGTATTCTTAAGGCATTTGAAAATTATCTTTACAGCATTTAAATGAGACTCTATAGGAATTTTTTGAAAACCATCACACATACACACACTAAAAATAATGTCAGGTCGACTAGCAGTTAAGTAGAGTAAACTTCCAATCATTTCTCTATAAGTGGTTTGATCAATAGATTTTCCTTTTTCATCAAGATCCAACTTACAAGTGGTACTCATGGGAGTGTCACTACTTTTAGTTCTATCCAATCCAAAATGTTTTAGAATATCTCTAGTATATTTACTTTGAGTTAAAATAATACCATCATTATTTTGAAAGATTTGAAATCTGAGAAATAATTTTAGTTCAACCATTAAACTCATTTCAAATTCATTTTTCATCATTTTATAAAAATCAACACATAAAGAATTTCGTGAGGATCCAATGATAATGTCATCTACATAGATTTGAACAACTAAAACATCATTAGAAATTCGTTTTATAAACTAGGTAGGATCAACTATTCCTTTTGTAAAACCATTAGAAATAAGAAAAGTAGTCAACCTATCATACCAAGCTCTTGGAGCTTGTTTTAAACCATATAAAGCTTTATATAATTTAAAAAATATGATTTGGAAAATGGGGGTTTGTAAATCCATGGGGTTGATCAACAAAGACATCCTCAGCTATATACTCATTTAATAACGCACTCCTAACATCTATTTGATATAGTTTGAAATTATGATGTGCAACATAAGCAAGCAAGATTCTGATGGATTCAAGTGTAGCAACTGGTGAAAAGGTCTCCTCATAGTCAATTCCTTCTTCTTGACTATAGCCTTGTGAAACCAATATTTCCTTGTTTCTAACTATTTTACCAGCTTCATTTACCTTATTTCTAAACACCCATTTAGTTCCTATGGTTAATGTGTCCTTAGGTTTCAACAAGTTTCCATACATTGTTCCTTTCAAACTAATTATGTTCTTCTTGCATAGACATCACCCAAAATTTATCATTGATAACAACATTAATGTTTTTAGCTTCAAGTTGTGACAAGAAGACTTCATGTTAAACCTAATTTCTAAGAGGAGATCTAGTTTGATTTCCATTTTCTAGGTCTCCTACAACAACATCTAAAGGATGGTTCTTAAGAGTTCTAACAGCTCTACAGAAGGAGGGACTAGTGATTTCAGGTTCATCAAAAGTTTTAGGTTCATTGTGACTTGAGTCTAAGGAATTTATAGAACTGGTGGTTTTTACAGATTCACTCACAGAACGATTTGAGGATTTTGAAGTAACATTCAGATTTAATTCATCATCCTCTAGGTTTTCTAGAATGGTTTTAGACTCATGTGGATCTGATTCATCAAATTTGGCATGGACCGATTCTTCCACACATTTAGTTCTTTTATTGAACACTCTATAGGCTTCAATATCCATAGAATATCCTAAAAAGATACCTTCATCACTCTTGGATGAAAATTAGTCAATATTGTCCTTAGTATTAAGAATATTGACTTTGTGACCAAAAAAGTTGATGTAGTTAAACTTGGGTTTTCAATTGTTCCATAACTCATAATGAGTCCTTTTAAGAATAGGTCTGATCAACACTATATTGATTATGTATCATTATGTATTGAAAGATTCAACCAAAAAAATAGGTTGGTCATATTCACTTAGCATTGTTCTAGAAATTTCTTGCAGGGTTCTATTTCTTCTTTCTACAACTCCATTTTGTTGAGGTGTTCTAGGGGCAGAGAAATTGTGACTATAACCATTTTGTGAGAAAAAGGATTCAAACTCTAGATTTTCAAACTCATGGCCATGATCACTTCATAAGTATTTAATCCCAAGTCCACTAATATTTTCTATAGACTTGGAATATTTAGTAAAATAAGAGCAGGCTTTACTTTTGTGAGCCATAAAGAAGGTCCAAGTATATCTAGAAAATTCATCTACGTGAACATAAACATAGTGCTTCCCATTTAAACTAGAAACTCTAGATGGTCCAAACAAATCAATGTGAACCAGTTTGAGAGGTTGACACTACATTCTTTGTTTTTAAGGAAATTTTGTGTTGTTTTCCCTTTTGATAGGGATTACACACTTTTTCATTTGGAAACTCAAGTTTGGGTAAGTATTTAACTATTAATTTTCTAGTTATAATTCTAAGGGATATAATATTATATATTTCTAGTCTTCTATGCCAGATCCAAGAATCTTTCTGAAATACAATTAAGAATGAAGCATTTTGAAAAGCTTAGGAATCTATGTTAACAGAGTAAACATTTTCATTTCTTAATGCAGAAAATACTAATTCTTCTTTAGAATTAAAGACATTGTAAGCATTATTTTCAAATCTAACAAGAAATCCATCATCACATAATTATGACATACTAAGCAGATTATATTTTAATCAATTAACAAATAGTACTTTAGAAATTAAAACTGAGTTAGAGTTACTAATTTGGTCGAGGCCAATAATCTTTCCTTTGGCATTGTCACCAAATGTGAAATATCCTCCATCTATTTTTATTAGGTTCTTGAAGCATGAGTAGTATCCTGTCATGTGTCTTGAACATCCACTATCCAAGTACCATAAACTTTTACAGGAACTCTTTAAGCAGCTTTCCTACAAAATGATTAAGAAAAAATAGATTTTGATACCCATACTTGTTTGGGTCTAGTAATATTAGTAATGAGTGCTTTAGGAACCCATATATGCCTCATAGGTTTCCTATAATAATTAAGTAATGTATTTGAAAAGTAAAATCTATTTATTCTAGAAAAAACTTGAAAGAATATAAAGTGTATCATAAATTGAATTAGTTTATTTGTGTCTAGAAATGGGAGAAAAAATATATATCCTAGATTTAGAAACAAAATTAGTTCCACCAATAATTATTTTTCCAGGTTGATAACCAATCCCAGTGTTATATTTAGGGGTAATTTGTTTAACTAGAATTTGAGTAAGGGTATTTTTTCTATTGTAAAACTTTTCTATTCCGTTGTTAAATTGCCCATTAGACATTTTTAATTACTTGTTCTCTTTGATAAGTTGAGCATTTTTCTCTTTATCAGTTATGAGTTAATATTTAACTATCACAGTAAGAGTATACTATTTCTTCAGTGATTTATAATTTTCTTTTAGTTCATTTCATGTTTCTTCAAGAATGTTATAGTATTCCAACATTTCTTAATTATTCATATTTTCAGAGTCACTCTCATCTCCAGAATAGTATGAATTATGTACAGGAGAGTCCAGTGTTACCTCAGACTATTTTTCATAAAACTCATATTGGATTTGTTATATTGTTCATCATGTGATGTTTCTAAGTCATTGAACTTACCTTATAAGCACTCTATGTTTCTTTCATTTCATTTTTGTACTTTCTGTCCTTGTCCTAATATCTATTTTTGTACTTGAGCTTTGGAAAGTCAGACTTGATATGTATATTTCACTAACATTCATAGCAGACAATCTCGTCAGCCTTGTCCCTTCTTTTCCAATCCTTCTTCCAACTTCCTTTTTGGTCATATTTTCCCTTGAAGTTAGGCTTTTGGAAAAAGTACTTCTTGTAAAATTTATTGAATCTTCTAGCTAATTGAGCCATCTCCTCATCAATGTCAGGTGATGATTGTTCACTACTGGAAAATTCTATAGAAGCCTCCAATTTCCCTTTTTCTTTGTGTTTAGAGGTGGTGGTTTTGAATGAGACAGATTTTCTTTTTGGATCATCCTCTTCTTCCTTGTTGACTTTCAGCTCTTCTTCATACATCATTAGTTTCCCAATGAATTCTTTTATAGGTAACTTGATGACGTTGCATGATTCTCTAATAGAGATTGAGGTTCCTCTCCATCTGTTAGGCAGACATCTAAGAATTCTCATGATATGATCCTTGGCAGTGACTTCTCTTCCAAGAGAAATCATTGTGTTGACAATCTCATTGAACCTAAGAAACATGTCAGAGATAGGCTCATTAGGTTTCATTTTAAAGTTATCATATTTAATAGTATAAGTATTAAGTCTCATTTCTTTTACACTAGATGTTCCTTCATCCGAGACAGATAAGGTATCCCAAATTTCATGGACAGTTTTACAAGCAGAAATTCTATTGAATTCCTTATCTTCAAAGGAGCATTATAAAGCATTCATAGATTTGAAATTTTTATTGTAGGTAGTTTTGACAGGTTCATCCCATGTGATTCTATCAGTAGCAAGAATATTATATTCATATATAATGGAAGACCACATTTCAAAACACATACTCTCTAAATTCATTTTAATTTTAATTTTCCATTGAGCATAATTGGTTTCATTAAAGAATGGTGGTCTGTTGGTTGCAACACCTTCCAATCTATTATCTATAATAAATAATTACTTTGAGAGAGATAGAAATTTAGAATCAATAAAAATTTACAGATCTTCAAAGTAGAACTACAGTCACAGTTGAATAAGGTTAAACAAATTCTTAATAAACAACCTATGATACCAAATGTTGGTCAGATTAGATTACTCAAGAGGGGGGGTGAATTGAGTATCTATAAAAATTTCTGGTTAAAAAGTATTCTTAAAAAGGTTTCTCCAAAAGGTTAAATACAACCCAGTAAATCAAGGTTGTACTGTTATAAGAGTTTGACTATTTAAATAACTTCTCAGAAGATTGATTAGTTCTCAGTAATCTTAATGGCAGTTATTAATATTACTTTTGAAGCTATTATACTAATACAAGGCAATTATAACTTCTTTCCATGATTAACTATCAAAGTGAATTTAGTGATATCTGAATTATAAAGTAAAGTAGTAAAATAGAGAAGAATAAATTAAGTAGCACAGCGGATATGAAACAAGTGGTTCAGTCTCAAGCTATGACTTAATCCACTTCAATTGGTGATCACCTTCCACCCATCAGTTTATATAAATAAACTTGATCCACACCTTAGATCTGGGTTAAACAATAGTACGCAAGACTGTCCAGGTCGCACAGGGACCTCTTCCACACATATCATGAGGTATAACAATATAAAAAGATGTTTGAGTAAGGATATATTGTATCCTTTAGTTTAATGCAGGAGACAAAGTGTGTTGTTTTAAAAATACACACACTGCTCGAAAGATAGTAAAATGATACAGAACAGAGCAAAAATATTGAGATAGGTTTAGAAAAGCTCTGAATGTTAGTCTTTGAAGATCTGGACTTCTAAGAAGAAGCATATTCAGAAATGAAGTCCTCGTATGGAAAACATAGTGTCACAATTCAGACAAATCCTGCTTGTGTTCTTCGTGATGTTTGACAGTGCGACGATGTTCTCGATTCTGGGATTCAATTTAACTTCGTGTGTTCTCCAACAGTGTTTAGGTGCTTGAGACAATTATTTATTTAAGAATTATTTAAGTGTATTATATTTTCGTGCTCACACCTACTCACTTGTTTTTCTTTTTAGTATCATGCCACACCTCTCATTTTTCCTGGGCTGCATTACTCTTTTATCTTGGAGTGCATGTGTTTGAGTTGACAGGTTGCATGTATTTTTCACCTCGTTCCTCGTACTATCAGATGACATGTCCACAAAGAAATATTAATTATTTCAATGAATTTAAAATCTTCAAATGTGACCATTAGATATTAAATTTAAAGAAAACAAAACATATTAAGAAACAGTGTCACATTATGTCATGGAAACAGTGTCTCTTTCACATGGTGTCTAGATTGGTCACGTTGTCTTTTGGTCATGGTGTCTGGTTCATGGTGTCTGGTTCAAGATGTCATGATGTCACATTGTCTTGTTCATGGTGTCTTGTTCACAGTGTCTTGTTCATGGTGTCTTGTTCACGGTGTCTTATTCATGGTGTCTGGTTCATGGTGTCTTGTTCACGGTGCCTTTTTGACAGTGTCTTGTTCACGGTGTCTGGTTGTCATGGTGTTTGCTTGTTCATGGTATCTCACACTTAGAAAAATATCTGTATTCATACTTAAGAATTGATATTTATGGAATGAATTAAACTTAATTCTTTTTCAGATAAATCATTATAAAGTGAATAAAAAGATAGTGTATAGAAACCAAACTGAGTGTATAGCACTTAAGAGCTTTGGATAACTTTTACTAAACAACTGTGCGTTTGATGTGAGATAGATGAAGTAGATTTTACATGGATTCTAGAATGAATATGATTTTTTTATCATTAATTCATGATTAATACATGAGGAGTCCAAAAATCCTATCCATAACAAACATGGCTTACGTAACCAAGCATATAAAGGAAAACGAATCAGTTAACACCCAAAATGATGATACTACTGAAATATTATTAACAAAGCAATTTTATAGGATCATATATGATATCATATTTATGTATATAGTTCTTTTATAATTTAATAACAATTTTTTAACTATTATACCAGACGTTAACAAACCATCGACTAAGGAAAAGTACAAAGTAAGGGTTAATTCTACAATCTCTTTACTTATCCGAGGTTGTTAATACATAAGTATCTAATGGGGACTCTTTATCATTAACATCCATGTTTCTTAAAAATGTATTTCAAATTTTTTTTACTATTTACTAGAATATGGGTTAAAGTCATTTATACCCTTGTTTGAATTTCTATAAAATGGTTTGAAAGGAATCATTCCGTTGTTTTTCAAACAAGGTACTTTATGACCTTTTTGACAAAATTAAGGTAAGAATGTATTTTTTGAACTTATACGGTGGGTGTGGCAATTTTCTTCCATTATATCGTCGTCAAATATTCCTATACAATCTTATAAGAATATTTTCAAAATAAATTCCTTCTTTTATAATTATGTGAATTTTAAATGATTTCAAAATAGAAAGAGATATTTATTTCAAATATTTTTCATTTCATCTATGTCAACATCCTTTGATGAATTTTTAACTTGTTTGAAGTTGATTTATTATGATACAAATCTTCCATATTTTATTGAAGGTTTTGTGATATGTTTGATTGTGGATGTTTTATTTTTACACCATTCATTGTTTATGGATAATGTATTGACATTTCGTATGCTAGTTTTAATACGGATGTTTATGTTATGTTTAAAAAATTTCATATGAGGAATGCATTGGAGTTAGTATGTGACAGGTGGAGCCCTCTATAGCTCCTCGATGCATCGATAGGTCTCATGAGAAAAACTAGTGTCTTGGCACAAGGCCTTGACAAAATATTATTTTCAGTATTGGCACAATTCCTTGACTATGTGGTTATGAAGTCTGAAATTATGCATTCCATCATTATGAAAATGGCTATTGATATTGCATGTGATTATTCAAATTATAGAATATCCATGTGAATAAGTAAATGGAATTATTTTATTTTATCTTTTCCATATTATGATGAAGTTTAAGTTTAAAAGGCTTTTGTTTTAGTCTTATACATTGCCTTAAATGTTTATACTTATTTATGAAAGTTTCGGCTATATTGTTATTCTTACTGAGCATCTGAGCTCACCCCTTTCTATGTTTTATTTTTCTAATGATGTAAAGAAGTATTTTATGGTTTACTTTTAGGGATAGGCTAAGGATTTAAGTGTGTTCTAAAGGTGACAAAAAAAATTTGATGTCTTTATTTCATGATGTAATGTAAAACATATGAATGTATCTAGTACTTCCAAGGCTACTAAACTGATTAGTATTTTGGGACAATATTCCTTCATGCCAATGTTTTGTAATAATTCATTGAATCTAGGTTACTGAGGTTGGGGTTGTCATGACCCATCCTAGTGGGGACCACACCGTGACTCCCCAAGCCCGCCTCTAATAGGCCAGGGGATGGTGACTAGCACCGAGTAGGCATATACTACATGGGAGGCATTTCCTGTGAACCTATACACACGCACACATCTCCAATACCAAAAATTCAGAAATTCAAAAACCAATAAGGAAAAAAAATGAATGCATACAACTAAACTCAACCAACATAGTACGACAGAATGTAAATTACTTAAACTAAACTGAGCTAGAATATAAGCCCACCAAAAACAAGACTCTGAAAACTACAAAGTCCAACCTCATAACACCAAGATGTACTGGGACTACTACTCATAGACGAAGGGATTCCTCGGCCTATAGGGAACTCAGAATGCTCAGCCCTGCCCCGGTCCTCCCTGGACTCCATCGAAAGGCTGATCATCTGCACAAGACACGACACGTGCGGGCAGAGCCCGTGCATGGGTGAGTATAACAATACTCAATAGAGGAATCCGAAAAGCACAAAGCAGTACCCAAAGGAAAGGCACATTCATCTCTACACAATATATGTATACTGAACATATAATAGGAGATCACAATCCAGATATACTCAAAACCCAAACCCGTAGTGTAGATACAAGTCACAGAACCGCATACCCCCACTAGGGATTCAGTTCAAAGATTCCATGAAGTACTTGTTCCGGGAGAACACAATCCATGAGTCTGGTAGATCTAATGACGTCCGTCCAAGAAGTACTATTCATCGGGAAATGTCACGAGAGGTAGTTACACTCATTACGAGAGACACACTCTTGAGTGGGAAGATCACGATAGATAGAAGCACTCATTATGGGAGACACACTCATAAGTGGGAAAGATCGCGATACACAGATGAGGATCAATGCCAGGTCTATTGAAGATACTGCGACTCATCCGGATTCAACATCTAGGTGATTCACCAGCTAGGTAGAGGATCAACGCCTGATAGAGTTGGTCATGTCGATTCCTGACTCTACCTAGGGTCAGGAATGTATAGAGGATCTCGCTCCAGGCCTCTCGGAGGGATGCTGACTCTATCACAGAAAGTCCTGCTGAAGGGGTCATACTCATGTAGAAGGAAACAATGGCTGACCTTCAGGGGAATGAGAAGAAGGGGTACTAACCCAAATGAAATATTTCCAAGATACGGTGAACAAGAGGACCATGCCATTTTCCAAAAAGTACACGGCGTGTAGAAAAGTTACACGTCGTGTTTTCTGACCCTGGGTACTGCCAGTGTACAACGACCCATGTCGTTAGGCTGGCCATGTATAAAAGTGAGTACATGGCATGTAGTACGGTGTAGACCCCATGTCCGAGTGACTGGGGTTGGATTCGTGTACGCTGGCCATGTGCCAGTACACAGTCATCAACCCGTGTACTCCAACCCATGTAATCGTTACACGGGGTGAGCCACATTACTGGCTTCACCAGGCCATGTGATGGAGTACACGGTCGTGTACTCCATCATGTGTCCATGTATCCCCAAGATACACACCGAGTCCTGCGTAATCACTTCTGTCATGTCGCGTAGAGAGTACACTCCGTGTCGTCTGAAGCCGTGTAGTCCATCCCATGTCCATGTACTTCCCAAAATACACGTCGAGCTTCAGGGAAGGTCCAACACATCGTGTGACCTAGGTCACACACCGTGTGATTCCTCTATGACCCTAGAAACCCTTTCCGCCACCACCAGTACTACACAGTGTGTTATTCAAAAGTACATGCCATGTATTCTGGAAATTTCCATAAACATGAATCTCCACCGTCACGAATTTCGTGATGCCCCGTTCTTTGATCCTGTCATCCGGTCACCACGAAAATCCGCGGTTTTGGTCACCCCAACACCACAAATATTATTCCGTTGTTTTCGGACCACCGATTGACTCTGAAAACATGCAATGATCCACCCGCGTGATGAACACTCGAAGAACGACCCTTCCTGATCTGGTCCGATTCTTCATCCGCTATCATCGTCACACCTCTGCAAGGTCATTGTGGTGTAGATTATTCAATTTTGGCTCTTCATGTCATAGAATGGATGAAAAATGATCCATTTTTCATCGCCCCATAAAGAATGCGAAGAACATGCGAAAGAAAAGGGGGAGGAAAAATCCAATGAACGAATTGAGGAACGAACGTTCGCCATCGTTCGTCACGACACCGATCCTCTCTCGTTAATAGGAATAAATTGACTGGAATCAAACAATAACAGTTCAACATGGATTAATTCCCTGAATCATCCCAAATAACACCCTTCAACACGAACATACAAATCCGCGGATCAACATGTTCGGGGTTGATCCGCGTTCATCATTTAAAATCAAAAATGGGGAAGATAATTTAAATAAAAAACCCCTACCTCAACTGGGATCGATCATTGATGAAGGGTAACACTTCTGTCATCATTTAGATCCCTCAACTTCGTTGGCGCATCGATTCACAACTTCGATCTATCGTCGTTCATTGCTGAAGGTTTTCTCCAGAGTTTCCTTTCAATCCTTGACAACGAGCGACAGTTGATTATCCTTATAAAAATTGAAATGGGTTTGGCATTCAAAAAAACACTGCGGTATTAATGAGTCCAGCTTGATGTTTCTGAGTCATTATATCGTGGCATTTATTAAAGAAACAGCTTCCCCATCACTGCTCTGCATCAAATGTTTCCATAAAATAAAAATAAACATTGCGAATTTATTTTTATTTTTATTTTAGTAAAAATGTCCGAATATTAACTTTTTCCCTCAACCCGTGCCAGTCGAGTTTAGAACCGTTCTTAGGTAAATTATTCATCCCAGAAGCAACGGTGCCCTTAGATTTTTAATCTAGGAATCCGTTTAGAAACTGACACAACCGTGTACAAGTGCCGACTCACATAACTTTAAAAAAGTTCGAACCACCATTTCAGTCATCACCCAGCCTCGGAATGATGTTCTGTCTCTACGCCTAGTCTCATAATAATTCTATATAGTATTTATAAATAATACACAAAAAAACAGAGACACTACATTCTCCCCACCTTGTGGCTTTGCATCCCCGAAAAGCCAAAAGAACAAAACTCAAAAAGATGTGGGTACTGGGCACGTATTTGAGCCTCCCACTCTTACGTGATCTCCTAAAGATTCATGTGCTGCCAACGAACGTGTAGTAAGGGAATCGATCGTCCACGAAGGATCCTCTCTAATAGATCCTCGATCTCCACCAGGTACTCAGCAAAGGTCACTCCATCCTTGGTGTCCAGCTCACCCTAGTCGATGATGTGCGATGGGTCATTCACGTACCCCTCAGCTACAACACGTGGAAGACTTCATGTACACGATTCAACTGTGGCAGTAGATTTAGGTAGTACACCAACTCACCAACTCTACACAGTATCTAGAAAGGTCCGATGAACCTCAGAGATAACTTTCCACCCCAGCCAAATCTCCATAACCCTCGATGAGGTGAGACGCGAAGAAAGACATGGTCTCCCTCATCAAACTCTAGTGGTATCTGTCGCCTGTTAGAATAAGAATTCATCCAGCTCTATGTAGTCTTCATCCACTCCCGGATGATCTACACCTTCTCAGTGGTAGCTCGCACCAACTCTGGACTCATCAGTGCTGACTCTCCGGGGTCGGTCCAGCTAAGCGGCGACCGAAAAGGTCTTCCATACAAGGCCTTGAACGGTTCCATACCAACGATGGAGTGGTAGTTGTTATTATAGGAAAACTCCACCAGTGGTAGGTGGTCCTCCCAACTGTGACCAAAGTCCAAGATACAAGCCCGAAAAATATCCTCCCAAACCTGAATGGTCCTATCCGTCTGACCATCTGTTTGGGGATGAAACGCTGTGCTCAAGCATAGCTGAGTCCCAAAGGCCTCCTATAATCCATTCCATAATCAGAATGTAAAGCGGGCATCTCGTTCCGAGACTATCGTCGAAGGGACTCCATTAAGACAAACTATCTCCTGCATGTAGAGGCTTCCTAAGATCTCTATGTAACATTGCTCCCTAATAGCTAGAAAGTGGGATAACTTGGTGAGTCGGTCAACGATCACCCAGATAGAATCATGAACCTTGGGCCTTCATGGTAATCCTATCACAAAGTCCATCAAAATTCCATCCCACTTCCACTCTGTAACTTCCAAGGGGTGATCTAATCCCGTTGGAACCTGTTGCTCATCCTTCACCTACTGGCATGTGAGGCATCGAGAAATGAACTTTGCTACTTCTTTCTTCATGCCTGAAAACCAGAACTGTATTTGAAGATTCTGGTACATATTTTACACAACAAGATGTAGCACTAAGGGCGATTTATGAAACTCTGTCAGGACCTCCTCTTGTAGTGCCACCGGTACAATAGTGCGTCCTATGAAAAGAAGTATGTTCTCCCCACCTTGTTAATATCCATCATGAGCATGTCCTGTGGATAACTGTGTACATAAATCCACACAGTCGACATCTTCTAGATATACCTCCCTAACCTTCTGTAAGAGTGGAGGGGTGACAACCATCGACTTTAGGTAAGTTGTATCCTCTCTGTACACAAAGGATAACTACAATGTGGCTAACTGCTCTGTCACCTCACTCAATAGCTATGAGCTCGACCATCTTCTAAGAGAATCCACCACCTTATTCCACTTCATTGGAGTATAAATGATCTCAAAATCATAGTCCTGGAGGAACTGTAGCCAATGCCTCTGCCTCAGATTTAGATCCTTCAGTGAGAATATGTACTTGAGGCTCTTGTGGCCAGATTAGACGATAAACCACTCACCTATAAGGTTGTGTCGTGACATATTCAATGAGAAGACTACTACAGCCAACTCGAGATCATGGGTCACATAGTTCTGCTCATGTGGCCTAAGCTGGCATGAACCATAAGCAATCAAAGCCTGACTTTGCATCAGGACATAGCCAAGACCAGTCTCTGATGTGTCGTAGAAAACTACATACTCAACACCCTTCTCTGGTAATCTCAAGATTGGGGTGCATGTCAAACTCTGTCTCAGCTGCTTGAAAGCCTACTGGTACTTCTCCATCCACACGAAGGGTTTCCCCTTCCTGGTCAAGGCTTTCATCAGTGCTGATATTCGGGATAAATCAAGGATGAATCTTCGGTAATATCCTGCCAACCCAAGGAATCTCCACACCTCCATCACGCTCCAAGGTGTCTCCCACGCTAACACATCCTCCACCTTGGCTAGGTCTATAGCTACTCCATCTACTAAGATGACATGTCCCAGAAAGTGGACCTCTTAAATCCAGAACTATCACTTTGAGATCTTACCATAAATCTTGCGCTCCCGAAGTACGTCTAGAACCATCCACTGGTGTCTCGCGTGCTCCTCCTCTGACACTGAGTACACAAGGATGTCTTCGATGAAGACCACTATGAACCTGTCCAAGTACGGATGGAGGATCTGGTTCAGCAGTCCCATGAACACTAAAGGGGAATTCGTCATGCTGAAAGTCATCACCAAGTATTCATAGTGACTATAGTGTCATCTCAAAGACGTCTTCAGTATATCCTTATCCAGTACTCGTAACTGGTGATAACTTGATCGAAGGTCAACCTTCTTGAACAACTATTCCCCTCTCAAATGATCGAAGAGGTCATTAATTCTTGGCAGTGGATAGTTATTCTTCACCCTCACCTGGTTCATGCACGTGTAATCCATGCACAACCTCAGACTCCCATATTACTTCTTGGAAAACAAGACTAGGGCTACCCAGGGTGAAACATTGAGTCTCACGAAACCCTTTCTCTGAAAATCCTTTAACTCCATCCATAGCTTGTGAAGCTCTGAGGGGGCCATTCGATATGCTGGTGAGGAAATCGGTGTCGTCCCGGGGTGTAAGTTGATGTAGAAGTCGATTTCCCGATGGGTAGGTAATCCTAGAACGTCTTCGATAAAGACGTCCTAGTACTCCACCACAACTTCTGGGAACTGAGAGCTTACAACATCTACTTCTCTGAGGGTAAGGCTAGCCATCTCATGAGTGATCAGATACACCCTTCTATGCATGATCCAATTCTGTGCTACCTTTGTCTTTTTTTCTCCTACAAAAGAAAACCTCATTCCATCACGGTGGAGACACCACAATATTTTCCTAAAACAATCAATCTAGGAATGGACTGAAGATAACCAATCCATGCCGAGAATGACATCGTAAGGCGTCGATGAAACCACCAAGAGGTTCCAACCGAAATTCTCACCACCAAGGGTAAGATCACACTGTCGGAAAAGGTGTGTGATCATCAAGTCTCCTCTCGTAGGTGTCTCCAAGTGTAAGGATTGAGTAAACAATTCTACCGGAATCTCAAGGTTTCTCACAAGACATTTGGCGATAAAGGAATGAATAGAAACTGTGTCTATAAGTATGGAAGATAAGGTAGATAAGACACAGATCGTACCTCGTATTATCCCTGAAGTACCTAGGTCGTACGCCTCGACCGCATGTAGCTGTCCCTGCCCCATCCCCCAGTTCCCTAAGCCTGGTGCGGACCTCCTGGGGGTGGTGGTGGAAGTAGATCAAAGCCTCTGCCACCACCTGCAGCTATCCCTGCTCTACCACATTTTCCTCCTAGCGGGTCTGTCTGATCCATTCTCTACCTCTACCTCTGTGGTCCATCCACCGCTTCCCTGTCAGCAGATCGACGAGTCGGACAATCTCTAGTGAGATGTCCCCTACCATCACACCTTTAGCATCGCTTCTCCCTAGGCTGACTGGATCCAACCTGAGAGCCCTGGACTATCAATCTGATTTCCTAGGTCCTTCTCTAATGTCTCTCACATCCTGATCCCTGCGTCCGATGTAGACTCCGTCCTACCAAGGTCTCTGCACCTGTCTTCCTACTGCGGACTTTCGTCAGTTTTCTCTGCTCTTCCAAGAATCTCTCGATCACCAAATCCCACTCGGGCACTCCATCATAAGTCAGAATTCATAGATGCATGACACTAGCTCGGATGCCTCGTCTCAGACCTCACTCAAAGGTCGGAGCTCGGAAGTACTAATCCCTGACCATATCCATCGAGTACTGAGAGAGTTTGGTGAACCTCGATGAATAGTCAGCTGCCATCAAACTGCCCTGCAGATGCAGAAGAAGCTCATGGATCCATACGGCTCTTAGCATAACCAGAGAGAACTCCTCCCTGAAGAGTCGCTCGAACTCTATCCATGAAAGAGTCTCCTCATCATGAGTCTGTGTGGTCGGACTCCACCATCGTCCCGCCGAACCCTGATAAAGGCTCGCCCCTAGGATCACCATCTGGTCTACTAGTGTCCTCATTAAACGGAAAACTCTGGTCACTGCCTCAAGCCAGTCCTCAGCCGCCTAAGGTTCAGGCTCGCCTTGGAACCTGAGGGGTCTCTTTCTTTGGAACTCATGGAGCGCGCTCAGCCTATGCTTCTCATTGGTCGATACTGCTGGTACCATGGTTGCTTCACTAGTGGTGGTATAGTAGGTGCACCACCTGGTGACAACACCTAGGGAACTGGTCCCTGTATCGAAGCTTTGTCACTAAGGGGGCCATCCTTGTGATCGTGCTGCTGCATTCTAGCGGGTATGTGTCGCAAATGCATCCTGTAAGGAAACAATACATACCATGGCCAATGATTATATCTAGATAGCGGACACAAAGGATATAGAAAACACAACCCATTCCTATATGATGCATGTACAATTTCCCCACAACTACTGTTTTCATGTACCGAGTCGAAAAGAAGGTTATCAGAGTCCTGGTGTATGGATATGTCGACCGCCTCACCAACACTGGAGTCTCTGGCCTGAAAGCCGAGCTCAAAACACATAACACCATTTCCCAAAACCCATTTCACCGACTCTTGGTCCTAAAGTAGAACCAACCACCTCTAATACCACTCTATCAGGACCTGTCCTAGTAGGGCCTACTCCATGACTCCCCAAGCCCGCCTCCAAAAGGCCAGGGGCTGGTGACTAGCACCGAGTAGGCATATACTACATGGGATGCATTACCTAAAAACCTGTACACATGCACACATCTCCAAGCCCAAAAATGTTGAAATGTAAAAACCACTAAGGAAAAAAATGCATGCATACAACTAAACTCAACGAATAGAGTACGATAGAAAGTAAAGTATTTAATATAAACTGGGCCAAAATACAAGCCCACCAAAAACAAGAGTCTAAAAATTGAAAAGTCCAACCTACAAACATGAAGAGGTACTGGGAATAGTGATCATAGACGAAGGGACACCTCGGCCTATAGGAAACTCAGAAAGCTCAGTCCTGCACCGGTCTATCCTAGACTCTGTCGATAGGCTACTCGTCTTCCCAAGACACGACACGTGCGGGCAGAGCCCGTGCAGGGGTGATTATAACAATACTCAGTAGAAGAACCTTAAAAACACAAAGAAATACACAAAGGAATGACAAAGTTAGTGCTTCACAATATATTTGTACTTAATATATAATAAGATATCACAATCCAGATATACTCAAAACCTAGAACTGTAGTCTAGAGACAAGTCACACAACTACATACCCCCGCTAGGGATTCAGTTCAAAGATTCCATGAAGTAATTGTTCTAGGAGAACACACTCCATAAGTCTGGTATCTCTGATGATGTCCATACGAGAAGTACTATTCGTCGAGAATCATCACGAGAGGTAGTTACACTCATTACGGGAGACACACTCCTGAGTGGGAAGATCATGATGTATATAAGAACTCATTACGGGAGACACACTCTTGAGTGGGAAAGATTATGATACACAGATGAAGATCACTGCCAGGTCCATGGTAGATACCGCGAATCATCCAGATTCACAAGCTAGGTGATTCACCAGCAAGGTAGAGGATCAATTCCCGGTAGAGTTGGTCATGTCAATACCTGACTCTACCTAGGGTTAGGAATGGATAGAGGATCTCGCTCCGGGCCTCTCGGAGGGATGCCGACTCTATCACAGAAAGTCCTGCAAAAGGGATCATACTTTTGTAGAAGGAAATGATTCATGACCTTTAGTGGAACGAAAAGAAGGGTAACTAACCCAAACAAAATATTTCCAAGATACGGTGAACAAGAGGACCATTCCATTTTCCAAAATGTACATGGCATGTAGAAAAGTTACACGCCGTGTTTTCTAACCCTGGGTACTGCCCGTGTACAATGGATCATGTCGTAAGGATGGTTGTGAAGAAAAATGAGTACACGACGTGTAGTACGGTGTACACGCCGTGTCTGAGTGACTAGGGTTGGCTCCGTGTACGCTGGCCATGTACCCGTACACAGTCATCAACCCATGTACGCCAACCCATGTAATCGGTACATGGGGTGACCCACATTACTAGCCTCACTTGGCTGTGTGATGGAGTACACATTCGTGTACTCTATCCAGTGTTCGTGTTTCCCCAGGATACACACCGAGTCCTATGTAACTGCTTCTGTCTTTCCATGAAGAGAGTACATGTCGTGTCTTCTAAAGCCGTGTAGTCCATTCTGTGTCCGTGTACTTCCCAAAATACAAGATGAGCTTTGGGGAAGGTCCAACATGCCGTGTGACTAGGGTCACACACCGTGAGATTCCTATTTGACCCCCGAAACCATAGCCTCCACAGCCAATACTACAATGTGTTTTCTTTGGAAGTACACGCCATGTATTCTGGAAATTTCCAAAAATGCAAACCTCTGCCATCGCGCCTTCCGTGATGCCCTGTTCGTCGATCTGGTCGTATGATCACCACTAAACTCAAAGGTTTTGGTCACCCCGACACCACGAAGCCGATTCCATTGTTTTCGGACCTCCGACCGGCTCCAAAAACAAGCAACGATCCACCCACGTGATGAATACTCGAAGAATGACCCTTCCCGATCTGTTCTGATTTGTTATCTGCTATCGTCGTCACACCTTCTCAAGGATGTTGTGGGGTAGATTCTTCAATTTGGGATCATCACGTTGCAGAACAGAAGAACAACGATCCATTGTTCTTTATCCCACGATGAACACGAAGAGAACATGAATGAAAAGGGGGAGGAAAAATCCAATGAACGAATCGAGGAACGAACCTTCACCATCGTTCTTCACGGTGCTGATCTGCTTCTGTTAGTAGGATTAAATGGAGCAGAATCAAACAATAACAATTCAACATGGATCAATTCCCTGAATCATGCTAAATAAAACCCTCCCGAAAGAACGTATGAATCCGCGGATCAACATCTTCGTGGTTGATCCGCGTTCATCGTTTAAAATCAAAAATAGGGAAGAGAATTTAAATAAAAAATCCATACCACAACTAGGTTCGATCGGTGATGAAGGGTCATGTTGCTGTCATCATCGAGATCCTTTAACTTCATTGGCGCAGCGATTCAAATCTTCGATCCGTTGTCCTTCATCGCCGATGGTTTTCTCCAGAGTTTCCTCTCAATCCTTGGCAACGAGCAACATTCGATTATCCCAATAAAAATGGAAACTTGTTTGGAATTCAAAAAAATGTTGTAGTATTAATGAGTCTAGCTTGACGTTTCCAAGTTATTATGACATGGCATTTTATAATGATATAGTTGCCCCATCGTCGTGCTGCAGCGGATGTTCCCATAAAATAAAAATAAACATTGCAAATTAATTTTTATTTTTATTTTACTACAAAAATCTAAAAATTAACTTTTTCCTTTGACCCACGTAGGTCGCGGTTAGACCCATTCTTAGGTAAAGTCGCCATCCCAAACTCAACGGTGCCCTCAGATTTTTAATTCGGGTATTCGTTTGGAAGCTTCCACAACCGCGCACAAGTGTCGACTCACTTAACTTAAAAAAAGTTAGAACCATCATTCCAGGATCACCGAGCCTCAGAATGATGTTCCGTCTCTGCACCTGGTCTCATAATAATTCCATATAATATTTAAAAATAATACACTGAAAAACTGAGACACTATAGGGGAGTTACATTATATATAAAAAGATGCATTTGTTCTAAAAGTAGTTTTGACACATTTTAAAAGTGAACTTATTTTAAAACAAAATTTTGAAAATTTCATAAAAAATATTTGAAAAAATAAACTTATTTTTTTAATAGGAATTTAAAAATCTCTTTAGGGGGATTTTTTGTTGTTTTTCTTAGAATTTTCATTTTTTATGGATAATGAAAATACTGGTTCTAATTGAAAACTACCTTTTCATATAATTAAGCTATATTGTTAAATTTTATATTAAATTGGTTTTAAAGTATAAATTTATAAATTATACACCTATTAATCCAATTTATTTCATTATAATCATTTTTATGTCGATTTTAGATATAAAAAGTATTAAATATTTGAACATTTCACTTTATAAATCTTCTTTTTTATCACATCTTTGATATTAATTTTAAATTAAATTATTTTGCTTCTGTGAATGGTATTCAAAAAAAAATTGATTCCATATTTGGAATAATCATAATGTATATTATTTAATAAGTTCCACTTATTTTTTACTATAATTATTAGTAAAAAAAATTAAAATTAATAAATGAAATTAAGGTTAAAAAATTATTTTAAGCAATACATGCATTTGTATTAAAATTAATTTTACACAAACACAGGTTTTTATTTAATGAATTAGTGTTCATATTAAAATATTTTTTTTATAAATTATCTAATAAATTTAATTTAATTATTATATTAAATGATAAATTAACTTTGTAAATAAAAATATTCAAGTTATGTTGGTAAAAACTATAAAGATAAAATTGAGTTAACTTAAATACTCTGAAATAACATGATAAAAAATATATTGATTTTTTTGTAAGAAGTATTTAATGACCAAGTCATCTGTAACATTAATTATTATTCAATTTTTAGGCACATGAGATAAGGGAGACCTCCTTGTAGTTTTTTTGTATCTACAAGAATGTCACTCCTTCTCCATTATAAAAAGGTCATTACTCTCTCAGATGATTAACACCTCTCAAGAAAATTAGAACTAAAGAACCTAGAAAAAAATAACATCCCAACATCCCTAATATAATATTATAAGACTTACCTTTGGAAGAAATAAAACCTTTCAACATTTAGTTGAAACCTAAGGAGGATACCCGAAGAAGAGGTAATGATCTTGTAAAATCATTTTTATTTTATTTCCATCTCCACCTCCTTAAATTATTTTAATACTATGATTATGTATCAAAATATATATTATAAATATACTGATATGTTGTTATGTTAAGATATAACCTAAAAACACACACAATTTCATCAATTGGGTTACAAAATAATCATTCATGTTTACAACAGACTATCGACTAGTGAAACAATGTCGTTCATTTTTTCCATTACCACATATCATGGTTGAGAATAATGATGGACATACTATTTATATATTATTTTTATGATATTTATAACATAATAATATATCTAGATTAATTATATCATATACATCATTTTTTAAATTCCTTACCATAGGGGATATGACAACATCACTTGTGTGTATGACAGACTACCGTCTTGTGAAGCAGTGGGAATCGTTTTTCACTAACTGGATATATGGAATTTAATAATGGTTAATAAAATAAATATATATTACATATATGAAATAATTATGATACTAATTCCATAATTAATATAATTAAAATATCATATATAATTTTATTTATTTCTTTTTCACACACACATAAAATGTGATAACGTCATTTTTGGTCCTTTGGACTACCTCTTCCTCAAAGAGATGTGATTAATTTTACATGAAAATAATGATATATATAAGTATATATAATTAAATATCTTTATGTTAATAATAAAATTATTATTCTAGAAATATGAAACATTACATACCTTCTTTTCATAATGATTACTAAAAAATTGAAATGTTACTTATGAGTATGTATGAATTATCATCTCCATGATCATAAAAATAGTTCATTTTTCATAACAATATTCCATGATTGGTTTCAAAATAATAATTATTTTATAAATATTGTAATTATATTATAATTATTATTCATTATCTGTTTCATATAATGACCCCTTTTGACCGTAGTCGACCTACCAAAGTCGTTTTTGACACATAGATCGAATTTGTTCAAAATATTTGACTTAAAATTTTTTGATTAAGTAATTATATATAACTTGTTTATTTTTAAAATAAAAGTAATTATAAAATTTTAAAATTTTATCCTGAAAAATTATAATTAAATTTTTTTATTATTCATGAAGACAAAGATCAAGCATGGTGAATTAGACTCAAGGTAAGGGTTTTTCTCGTATCACTTTTATTTCTATGAGATACATGACATATCCAACACTTAATTTTGTTTTGTGGTGTATGTAATTTCCATTATTGTATTATATGATTCTTATCCTTAAATTTATGGGTATTTATAACTCCATTTTACAATCTCTCTTTCCTGGGGACAATAGTTTCAATGTTACCAAAGCGGTAATGGATTTTTGTCACAATTTTCCTTCTTTGATGGTTATGTCATATTATAAACCTATCATCTTTTATGAAGTGTATATAAATCACCTTTTACATGTAATATCATGAATTAATTTATCCTCAAAATATTTTATGTTTATATGAAATTACTTCACGGGGTTTACGTTTCAAAGTTACCAAAGTGGTAAGAGTTCGACAATACATTCTCTTTGATTATTGGGACTATTTGTGATTAAGTATCCAATGTTTAAATCTTATGATATATCCCTAATTAATTTTATTAACTTTATTATCCTCTATTTATGTCATTAGAATGCATATTTTCCTATCATTTTTCTCTCTTCATGCCCTTAATAGATCAAAAGAATTTTTTATAAAAATCATCTTTTTGTTAAAAAATTATTCTTCCCACAAAACCAAGGTTTATAAAAATACTTTTCTAGAACGTTTTAAATAATGTTTATAAAAGCTGAAAGGATTGTTTATTTGGATATTTTTGAAATTATATGTTAAAAAACATCCGTTATAATATTTTAAGGTTATTTTCAAAGAAAATTATTTTCAAAATATTTTAAGTTTTAAAAAGTGATTTTTTAAATTAAAAGAGCGCTTTCAAAAAAAATATTGGTCTTTTTTTGAAATTTTCATTAATCAATGTCAAAAAACCTTCTTGTTACTTATGATATAATTAGGATATTTTTTAATGATTCCATCCTCATTATTTATTTGGATTTATTAAAATAGATTCAATGGAATTTTTATGAAACTTGTTTCATTTGCACGAGTCGATTATATATAAAAGAGATTGATATGAAACCCATTTCATTTACTTGGGTTAATCATGTTTTGATGAGAATGGTATGGATCCCATTTATTTTCTATGTTTTAATCATGTTTGAATGATATATTTATGGAATCCATTTCTTTTACATGGCTTTATCATATTTCAAAGAGATTGTTAGGGACCCCATTTTGTTTCCATGGGTTAATCATGAGTCAAATATATTGAAATAAAAATAATTTAATTTACATGGGTTAATCAAGTTATAAATGGAATAATCAAGGTTTCTTTGAGTTTTATGATTAATGATCTTTGTACTTTATTCATTTTGTGGTTCTTAGACAACTTTTATGATGGGAGACTAAGATATCACTGGGTAAGCCCCTTAAAACCTAGATTATGGGGAGGCTCGTATAGATTTGGGTGAGTCCATTACTTCTTAGACGATGGGTTGATTCATATAGTGATTGGTGACCAAATTATAGCCTAAATGATGGGTGCGCCCAGATATCACTCTAATGCATTGGGAAATGTATATTTTCTTGGGAGTCAAAAAGGAAGGAGTTACCTGAGAGGTTTACCTATGGATCTAACTGGTCTCTAGTTATTTTTGACACAAGTTTAACAAAGTTTATAAAGATAAATGTTCCAAGATTCAAATACATTTTTTTATTTTTGTTATTCATTTATGATGTTTCATTTGACCAAGATTGATATCACATATCTCCATATTATTGATTCATATGACTATTTCCTTTATTAAAGATATTTGTCATGTTTTAATATTTTATGATCTATGTATTGATGGTTCTAGGTTCTTTTATGATTCACTACTGAACTTTGATTATTTCATAATACCCTTATTCTCTTGTTTTATTCACTGATGAAATTAATTTGTTTAAAGATTATATTTTTCCTTACTAAGAATTTGAGCTCAGTCTTATGATGCTTCCTTTCCCATAAGGTATAAATACTGAGGTTAAATTATTTATGTTTATAGAGGATTTCCCATGGATGATGTTGATGACTTATTGTGAAATAGGTAATGTTGAGTAAAATAGAAGAAATATTCATTTTATAACATTGGTATTTTTTATGAAGGAGTTTTAAAAATTATCTAAAACTATAATCCTAAAAGGTCTTCTATAATGTAAGTGATCCATGTTTTCCTTTTATGTTGTATTGTTTGGATGGAAAAAAAATTGCACCACAATTATCATAATCATTGTGGGAAATGTAATGTTTCTTATTTCAACACAAGATCTGGAAGTGCGAGTCCTGAGATGTTATATCATGTTTTTCATAGGCCAGATCAGGTAACCAACTTAATTATTATCTGGATTGGTTCATGATAGATTAAAAATATGAAAAACCTTCACTATAGTACAAACAAAATATGGGCTACCTAATTACTATGTGGGTTTCCTGAGTGAACATGTTATCACTATAAATAAATAACAAGGGGAAATGGTCTATCATTATAAATAAATGAAAAGGGGTAAATTATTTATCACTATAAATAAAAATGGGGTGAACAAGTTTTCACCATTTGTAAATAAAAAATGGTGAATGATTTATCACCAACCAATAATAAAAGTGTTCAATACAAACCCATACTAGACACACTACACCTAAATTACTTTCTAAGATACCCACCCCCATGTTTCATAGACCTAATTACCCCTATCTCAGACTACACATTTATATAAATGGATTGGTTAACACAAAACCACCCCTATCTCAATTTTCAATCCATATCAACCACTATCTATCCCAAAATCAGACAACAACATTATCTAACAACAAGAATACCACATGTAAAATAATCTTTATCACTATGAAATAGTAATGAACTCTTGTTAAGGCTAAATAACTCATGATACATAAATAGACACTTTATTTTGGTTCACATTATAAGGTTTCTCTATACATTATATAAGATACATTGTCATAAAAAACAAAGTGACTAAATAATAAACTCAAAGGACTTATTATTGAGTAAAAGGTCCTTACTCATTATACAATATATATAGAAACTAAATTTAGTTTCATTTTTGGTTGTTCACACTGACCAACCAACACCAAAATATCACACAATGCAAGAAATTTATATAATTAAAGGGGAGAATATAAGAACCTCATACCTCATATTGGTTGGACACACCTCATCGATTATCCTAATGTAATTCAACATTAATTATATGAAATCATAAAGCTATAAAAAACAACTATTTCAATTATTTTAGATAAAAAATAGTGAAATAGTAAAGAAAATATTAATAGAAGAAATGAGAACATTAGACTTAATTATGATGATACAATGGGATAAAAAACCTTATTTTGAGCATAGATTGAGGAGGTGCCACAATTGGAAGAGATAAAATATATAATTGGGGATATTGGTTTGTGTTTCTAGTGAAAAGAGGTAGAATGGGTTTATAAAAAATAGTAAATATTTAACTAAATTTGTTAAAAATTTAAAAATAGGCTTGAGGGAACCAAGTACCCAGTGCACCCACACAGTCTACTCAATAGTCTATCCGATTTGTAGACAAGGCTCCCTGACATCAAATAGATCACTTATCCTTGCTTCCCTATAAGATTTTCAATAATATACCCTATACCTAGCTACAACGTACTTGGTGGTATCTATTACCCATTGCATCATTTTTACTATTAAGCATGTTTTCTTAAATTTTGGATCCCAACCTCTTATGAGCACTATAGTAGTTAAAATCAACCAAATTTTATATAGAATAATTTAATTTAAATAAAATTCACACCACAATATAAACCTATAATTTAGGAATTTCCACCATACTGCTTATTATCCTTGATATATGTCATAGAGACTCCCTTGTGAAAGACCACATTCATTGAGATCTCATATCTATTTCACACGCCAAAGTATTCCATTGGATGCATTTATTTCACCACTACACATATGCTAATATTATTTTTATTCCATGGAGTATCTTATTAATTTTGTCTAAAATGAACATGTGTTGCTCCATTAATGGCTTTTTTCCTCTAATTAAACATCATTGACAATGATCACCTAATAGGGGTTCATATGATATCTCTAGATATGAAATACATAATAAATATCATATATTGATTTTTTTTCGAATTATGAACCATCAACATACCAAGATTATGATCCTCTCAATTTTTTTTGAATGGACACACAAAATGGGATACTAAATTACCATAACTATATAATATTAGTTTCTTAATATAGGTGACACTCATCAAATGGCTAGTACATGAATTCTTATAATGGCTAGTACATGAATTCTTATAACATTAACCTCTTATAGTAAGTGCTTAAACTTGATAAATAAATATTACATTGAAATGTAAAGTATATTATATTTATGATTTGTCTTAATTAATTGTAATAAAATGACGTGGATTCATGTCTATATCAAACTTTTTCCAGATTAATGGATGGAAGTATAGTGAACCTAATGAATTAAAGATGACATATATGATTTAATAAATGGTTGCATGCCCATTAACCTTATCACACTAATGAAAGGTATTAAATAAAAAAAATAGATTAATAAGAGGCATGAGTAATACATGGAATAATTTATACAATTAATCAAATATAGGGTGCCTATTGCATATGGGACCTAACATATTTTTAAGAGTGGTCAAAATCGAGGTAGAGTTGGATTCTCGAGGGAATTCCTTGAGCACTCATTGTCGCCATTCTGATTTAGGGATGTTGGTTTCTATGGTTGATACCCACCTTGGAACCTGATCCTTGTCTACTAGTGGATGCTCAATATGACACCATTAGATCCCTCCATTATTATTATAGGAAACATTCGATACACTCTATAGATCTATCAATATTCCTATAGACATGTGGTTACATGGGTACAAACTTTGTCCTAGTCATTTGTTATCCTATTTTACATTGGTTGAATTACATGGACTTGGATAGAATCATATATCAGTGTAATTAATTTAGTGATTCCCCTTGGATTATAGGTATACCCCTTATATACAAGATACATGTTATTACTGAGTTGGTTAGACCCCTAAGGTCAATGATTCCATGGTTATTACCATAGATCCTCTTTGTTATTATAATGACTATGGATGCCTTGTTATACCTTGGATCCTTTATCATTATAACAATGAGATGATGTCAGTGTTGGTTATGAATCATGTGACATACAATATAAACTGGAAAATAATTAGTTAATGAAAAAATTACTGGTTTAGAAACTAGTTGAGGCTGGAGTAGGTACTTGAGTATTTAAATTACTATAACTCTCTACTTTCATATATGCTTGCCTGTATTCTATTACATATTATATTACATAGACTAGATTTTATTGATTTAGATGGTGGTTACCTAATGATATATATCTGACACCCTATCTATGCTACCATTGGTACCCGATCATATTACATGTTTTCATGTGCTGACAAGGGGAAGTGTCATATTTTGAATACCTCATATTGCATTCTTGCTTAAGATGGCTCTTGGTAACAGATGACCAAGTTGGTGCTCATAATTCTTGGATAGTTTTCAGATAGTTTTGGGATTATTTCGTATATAATGTATTTTATTATAAATTTTAACCATGTTTTCTATCTTTATAAATACATGAAATATAACATAAATAACTTTTATATATTATTATCAGTTCTTACTGTTGTTTATTATTCTATTTTCTTTTGTTCTTCGACCTATATATATTACTGATTCCACTATTTTCCTATTATTATATTAATACACTATGCTACACTCTGGTAATGAGGTCATAGTACCCCCATAGATACACTCTAGGCCATCGCTACTAGTCATCAACATCTGGTGTTCGGGGAGATTCGCTTTAGGAAATGTGGCCAATCGGTCTCGGGCACCATTGAGTGGAACCCGAGTCTAGGATGTCCCACCTAGGATAGATTTATTCCAAAAATAAGGACTCTAATATAAGGTTAGGGAAGTCATAGAGTAATTTGAATAGGTTTTTGCTGAAACAAAAGGGTTTTAATTTGTAAATAAGAGAGGATAGTCGGTGGCCTTTAATAATTGGGGGAGAGGACACAATTGGTATTTTTGAAAAGAATTGTGTGGTACCACATTCTTCTTATGTATCAAGGATTAAAAATAGACCATTAATGACCCTTAGAAGTTTAATGGTAGAAATATGTCCATAAAATAGTTTTTAGAAATGTTTATAGGTTGTTTTTACCCTCATATTATTAGTTCAACCACTAATAACCAATTTTTTCCTTTATCCCAATAAATAATTTTTATTACATTCACAATTTATTTTGGTAAAAATATATATTGAAATTATTATACATTATAAATTATTATTATTCAAAAAATGGAATCCATTTTTTTCTATTCAGTTGACAAAAGTGGGAAAAAGTTAATTTAAATGTAATTCCACAAGTGTGACAAGAAAGCGGGGTTTTAAAGAGAACATGTCCGAAAGTTTACAATGTTTTTATATAAAAATTAAAAATGGAATTCATTCCAGAGAAATAAATTGGATTAATAGATGTATAATTGGTCCAATTTTTTTAAAATATATTTATAAGATAATTTATCTTGATATATAAATTTAAGGAAAAAGTAGTTTTTAAGTAAGATAATTATTTTTCAATATACATAAAAAAATTAATATTTTAATAAAATTAAAAATATTAACCCTAATATAATTTTGAAATTTCTATTTTAAAAAATTTACTTTTTTTAAAAAAATTTATAAAAGTGGGAAAAATGAAATTTAAAACAAAACCGACACTGTAGATGAAAAAGCGAGTTTTCAAGAAGTGTATTTTTTTAAGAAAAAAATGATTTTATATTAACTATATATCTAATAATAATAATTTTATTTAAATAATTTATAATTTATTAATATATTGACTTTAAATTATTACACATTAATAAATTTTTTAGATAATTAAAATGGAGAAAAATTATGTACATTAAAATAGTTTTAAAAAATCCCTTTCTCAAACCCTAAAATAAAATTTTACAAAAATACAATATAAAATTGATTAAAAAGTGAGTAATTAAATTAAATATAACTAAATAATATTTATTTTACTTTAAAACATAATGGAGAAATTAAATTACTTCACTTATTGAAAATAAATGATAGTTTTGCAAACAATTGGTATTTTCACTTTTCGCTGAAGAAATCATTATATTCTGAAAAATCCCAAAATTTCACCATAAGTTAATTTTGATAAAATGAATTAAAAAATTTAGATAATTTACTAAAATAAATTTTATAAATTCTACCTCAATAAATTATAAAATTTTCTTATAAAAACCTTTAACAATCATTTTTAAGGAAAACCTATTTTTGATGAATATAATTACTTTAACAAAAATTAATTGATTATTTACAAAAAATTTATAAACAAATTTATATTAACTAGGAAATTTATTTGTATATTTCATAAAGTTTTAATATAATTCATTCTTGTATATTTAATGGCTAGGTTATAATGGTTATATTTAAAATAATATTATTTCATGGATAAATGATGCTCGATGTCGCGTGGCATACATGCTATCATTATTGAGGGTAATGAAAGATAAATTTGGTGTTATGTATAAAAGAAGTTGTAATCAGTATTATGTGTAATAAAATATAAAATTAGTGTTTTTTGTAATGAAAAAATTTTAAATATTATATTTAATTGAAAAAAATATATTTCATAAAATCTCAGGGTGTTATATTCTACCCCCATAAAATTAATTTCTCTCTCAAAATTCGTCATCGTCATTAATGGTTTAATATTTGAAAATACCTTAATATAAACTCCCATAATACAAATTAATAATAGAAGTCCCCTTATAAAGGAAAATTTAGAAACATATAAGTTACCTAAAGTAACCCAGAACTAGGTTTTCACATAAGAGGACATAGGTGGGAATTTATGATTTGGACATGGAAGAAAAGTGTAAATAATTATAGAGAGTGATAGAGATAATTTATCAAATGAAATTGGGTGATCTAGGAAATATTAACAGCATAAAAAACATAAATATGTGATTATTTAAGGGACCATTTGATTCCTCAGAAATGATGGTACTTGGATAACATTTTTATATCAAGATCAATTTCCCATTTTTTAGGAATTCCTTTTCCATATAGTCTGTGAAAATATGAAAATGTACATTCTTGATATATTTTTATTTAATAGTAAAACTTTCATCCTTTTTTCCTTGCTAAATTTATACTTCATCTATTACTCTAATAGATGATTTTTATGTCTAAAGCACTAAATAAGATCCCTAATAGAATGATAAGTCATTTCATCTATCTTAAAAAAATGTTTAGAACTAGATTAACAATATGGATAAAGATTCATTCGGTGATGTAATATATTTATCTATAAAACCACATCTAATGTTTAAATTAGAACATTCCATATATAGTTAAACTTATAACCTTTCCAAAATTTAAAATTTATTGAGAAAGAAACTAAATTTCCCACAATCAACTTAATATTAGTCCCCCATATACAATAAAGTATCTATTGATTGTAACATAAAAAAATTTGAATACCTTCATCATTTATTCACATTAATCATGGTAATAACCTGAATTACCATAAAAACTTATTAAAAACACAAGATACTTCAATCCTTAAATAAAAAACAGATTATTGGATATATTACATAAATTAAAAAATGTTTTAAACTCTATAAATTTTATAATATAATACTCTTCCAACCAATCAATTTTTAGATTTTTGGTCATAAATACTATTAAATTAACTTTATCCAAGCTAAAAAAATTTATCAGCATAATGAACATATTTAGGATTGCCTTCCCTTAATAAAAATATCAATTTTCCATTAAATAGTTTTTCTTGGTCATTAAAACCATTCAATATATTTTTTCAAATACATAATGAAAAACATATACTTCTTGATTTATATAACATAATTCTTTAATTAAAATACATTAAAACTTGAATCATCCCACATAATTCTTAAACCATTAAATATATTTTGTCATCTTATTCCTTAATACCCCTTTCATAAAATATGAAATATGAATCATGTATCAACATTTATAAACCTCAATTTAATAAAGATTATAAAATATTATATTTGAACAACCCATAACATTAATATGGTGTTCGTGGTCTCTTCATCCTCATCAGAAAAACCATTACTCATACAACCTTACTGATTTCCTTCATGAGATTCCCCCTGAGGACATTGATTCACATAATTCTCATACATTACACATATAAACCATTCATCTATTGATCATACATTAGGGAGACTGATATTCACACCCATTAAATTAACTTCACTTTTCCTTTATCCTTGGAAATTAGTGGCTATGTATCCTTCCTTTCGGTAATCAAAACGTCATCCTGTTCCCATGAGACATTCACTTTGGTGCTTTTTCCAACATTCATGACATATAAGAAATTTAATTTTCTTTCCTCTATGGTATCGACTAACCAAGCTCTCAGTGAACATTATCCTTATCTTGTTTGGAGAGTCTATGATTTGGTTAATGTTCACATTGTTAATCATGTTTCATGATGAATGATTAGGTATAATCATAATATCCTTTATTCCAGTCATAATCCCATTTTGGATTCTCATCAGCAAATTTTCAATCATATTCAATGTTAACCCAGTTCCTTCTGGTTCCCACCATCATCTAAAACTAAAATAATAGTGTGAGAAAAAATAATACTATTGGGGAAAAAATAATAATTAAAACCCACTTATAAGATTTATAAATCATAAAACCTTTGGTTTATCTAATTTCAGTCAAAATCATTATCTATTTAAATCCTTCACGAAGGGTCATAAAGAGTTTATGAATTTTAAAAGCATATCCCCCAAGAGTTCAAAACCTAGTGTACAATAAGGCATGTTTTTGTGCACCAGGTGATGATCGAGTTTAGTTGGATGCATCATTTTCAGATTTATTACCCATAAGTACCATTGGGCCAAAGCTATATCCACTTGTAGAACCCAGTCAATGAGGTAATTTAATGGAAAACACTTAGTCTTTCCTTTAAAAAATATGAAGAAAATTTTACTATACTTTGAATCATCATTATACTTTTCCTTAGAAACATCCCTAGACATATCCCTATAAATACCACTAGGTATTTATCAAAAGTTTTCTCAACCTAGATTCTAAAGGTTAATTAAACCTGTCATCTGATACTAACTACAGTGACCCGAGATTTTCATACATGTTTATTAAATCTATTTAGATGAATATTCAATATGTTCTAAAAACATATGACCAAGGAAAATAATAATTTAGTTCCATTTGAAACATGGAAACATTAACACTTTTCAATAAGTGAGCTGCATTATATCCCAATACGTTCTTCATAACTAGCACTGTAACACCCCGATATTTTATGAGAAATACTATTATTTTTAATTTCTTTGATGTCTTTTGTTGTACACTTCACCAAGATTAGCTTGCGCTATACGCAACACCATATTAGCTTGTAGTATACGCAACGCTATTCTTGGATTGTGATGCACACAATTTCAAGTTCTTTCGAATAAAATTCATTTTACACAACACCAAGTATATATTTTGATCAATGTATAATTGAACTATATTTTGAGTGTGTTATATGAATCACAAAAGGAATCTTTCCCTACACGCAACCCTGACATGGCTTGAATTACACACAATAGTGACCTTCGTCAATAGCATGTGTTGTACGCAATACCAAGTTTCACTAAACAATGAAATGTTATTAAAATATTATATAAACTAGCGGTTATGAATAGTAATACCCAGTTTTTGAAATTTTATAAATTTTATCTTTCAAAATGGACTTCATTTTTGGATTCGGAATTTTGAAATTAGACTAGGGTGAATTTCTGGGCTTTTCTGAAAACTTTCAATTTTTGATGAATAGTGAAAACACTGAGTTATTGGTTAAAACCGAATTTTTACTTAAATAATAATTTATTTTATTTAAATAATCATTTATTTTATTTAAATTTATTTTAGGTAAAAATAGATACATAATACCTATATATGTTTAATGTAATTCATTGGAGTCATTTTATAATAATTTTAGATATATAAAAAGTTTATTGAAATTTTTACCGTCTTTTACCCACCTCCTAGGAGCATTTTCAAATTTACATAAAAATTAATTTTATGCATATCTAAGTTTAATTTTAAAACTCCAAGAGACACAATTGATATTGGTAAGTAAATTGGTTCAATGAGATGAATGTTTTTTTGGTGAATAGCAACTTTTAACTTTTATTTACCACGGTTAAAAGTAAATAGGGTAATTAAGGGTAAAAATTATATTATTATTACCCTAAAAAATGAACTAATTCAATTGGATAAGTTTAATTAGACCAAATAAACCTTAATAATAATATATGACCCTTTAGGTCCACTTGGATTAGATTAGGACATTTATTATTATTTTATTTGAAGAAGTGTTAAAATAGTTAAAATCAAAGTTTAACAACTAAAACATTTTTAATATAGCGTTATACATAAGATAGATTATACTATAAATATTAATTAGAAAGATCAACATATTTCCTACATAATGGTATTTTATTTATATTTTTTAGACATTAAATAATTTAATTTATTTATGACACAATGATGATGCTGTAATTACATTATTAATGAAATATTAACATAATTGATAATATAAATACCAAAATAAATGTAATTTGAGATTTTTTTTGAATTAAACAAATTTTATAGGTTAATAAAACATATTAGGGTTGGTTAGATGAATTTTATTCGAAGTAATAATTCTTTTATGAATTTAGAAAAAACAAAATACCAAATAGTGTCAAAATTGACATAAAAGAATTTTTAAAAACAATATTATATTATTAATTGACATAATGGTCCTAAAATTATATGGTTTGTCCAAAAGACTTATATAATAGAATATATGACATTAAGGAACCAATTGGGGTTCTATTGGCAGTTTATAGTACGTTTATTAACCATATAGTGTAAGAATACAAGAAGACACGGTAAAAGTTAAATTATTTAACTTAGAGTTAAATCTAAATGATAAGGTTAAAATGGTAACCTAAACTTGTCTAAAACCTATTGGTTGAAAGTATTTAGACCCCTACCCACCCTTTCCTCTAAATAAGTCACTTTGGAGCCATTATAAACCAAGTATTAATTTATTATAAAATAATATTTTAAGTTTTTCCTAAGGTGCCCCTCACCCTTCTTATAAAAGGGCACTCTCACTTCTCTCTAATTCACACCTCCAAAGCCATTTGGGTCGGCCAAACACTTCCAAAATACCCTCCAAACTGTCCCAAATTTATTCTATAAGCCTTAATTTATTCATAAATCCAACCTATGGATCCCTTTTGATCAAATCAAAAGGAAGAACCTGAAGACGAGGTAAGAATATCACCACCTATTTCAAGTTCCTTTCTTCTTCCACTTCAACATTATTTTTTGTTTCCATTCTAAAATAATAACTCCAGTATATTATATATAATATTATGTTATTATAAAAATTTTACAACCATATTCGTTATTTTATCCATCCTATGAATGAAAAATTCACCAAACATGCATATATACGGCTTATCGTCTCCACGTCGTGGTGTAGTTTGTTATTCAAACATTTCATCATTTGGATGGGTATGATAATGAGTATAAATGATATAAATAATAAATATAACATTATTATGAATCTTTATATATGATATAACATCCAATTATATACAATTTTAAATTCAAAAGAATGATATTATCGCTTGTGCGTATGTACAGACTACCGTCTCCACGAACATGATGAGATTCATTCTCCATGATTAACCATTCAAGTATGATTATAAAGTATATATAATAAATAATAATGAAATATATTAAATGATAATGATACTGTATTTATGTACACATATGTTTCTTTTACTTAATTCCTTTCAATTCAACAAGGAAATGAAAACAGCGTGCATGCATACGTACGGCATACCGTCTCCATGAACGGTGTATTTCAATCCATTTATCGATGTATCATATATATTTATATTATGAATATATATTATATATAAATCATGGTTTAAAATATGGAATTAAGTAAATCAGGATATAAGTAATAATATCCAGAATAACAAGTCGAAACATGTACAATAAATTAAACGATTTTACCCAAAACGCTGCTTTAACATGGAATTTAGAAAAGAACGTGTAATATAATGTCCAAAATGAATCATATATGATATCATAAATCTTATTATGGTTATTTTAGAAGTTAATAATTTGTTTTAACCCACTATACAAGATTTTCGGACATGTACATAAGAAATTGGACCTACGGTAAGGGATTATTTCGTCTCACTTTTGTTTCTGTGAGACATATACCTTAATCACCATCCATTTCTTTTGTATGGAATTTATGCTTCCCATGAATGTTTTATTATTTTTATGTATGTAATATTTTTTTTATTTTATGACACATATGATTCCACTGATCATAAATGGTAAGGGATAATTATTCCAATCTCGTTCTAATCCGAGATTGTTTATTCATAAGTATTTACTGAGGTTATGTTTATCATCAACATCCATGTTTTCTAAATTTTTTTACATAGAATGTTTACTATTATTCCATGTATGTTTAAAGGTATTTTTAACCTTTCTTTACTTTTACCACATTGTATTGAAGGAATCATTCCTTTGTATACCATATAAGGTACTTTTTTCCTTTTTCGGCAAAAGTATGAGAAGAACGTTTTTTAACTTATACAGTGTGAATGGATTTTTATGGTTTCATAATGCCTTATTTCCATGAAGCTTCCTCTACAATATTTCATGATTATTTTCAACAAAATTATTTTCTTTTAAAATCGCAGGACATTTTGAGAAAAGAAAACGATTTTGAAGAATAAATGATATTTTCCTTAAGAATTCATTTCAAGTGTTTATTAAAAACTATTTCCCATCTAAAATGATATTATTTAGTATGATTATGTTTCAAGTATAATATCTCTATTATTTGAATGGTTTGATTTTTTTATGATGAAATGATATCCATTGGTTTTATATGGATTATGTTTAGATGGGATGATGTTTATGAAACCCATTTTATTCTTTGGGTTATGATGCATGATTTATGATTGTGTTGTGGCACACGTAAGAATGATTTCAATATGATATGGGTGAGAACTATATCTCCCTCCAATGAATTGGGTAAAGATTTATATCTCATGATATAGACATGGCTGGAATGGTAAGTGAATCCATTTCAGTAATATAGGGTTAGAACGACATGTAAACCCGGTTCAGTAATGGAATTTGTCCACTATGATGGTCTTGGCATCAATTCCTTGGCTACTATAGAAATCATAAAATGTGGTTAATTGTTTTCCACAATTACATGTTTTATTCTCATGCTATTTTATCATGATTGATATTCCATTATGATCTATGCCTTACGTACTACCATGATTAATGTCATTGCTCAAGATTTTGATGTTTAAACTTTATGTTCATGTTTTTAAGTTTAAATGTATATGGGTTGTTTTATTTTCTCGATGCTTACCATTAATGAGCATTTGAGATCACTATTTTTATGTTTTCCCTCCCCCCAGGATATAAAGGAAGGTTTTCGGTAGGAAAAAAATAAGATCTTTATGGGAGATGTTGAAGATCTTTCACCATGAATAGAAGATCATGTTCCGAGTTTCCAAAGACACTAAACAAATACGGTCATTTGGAGTTTGTTTTGTAATGTATTAAGTATTCTGAAAAAAGTAATATAATTTCCATGTATGTCAAGATTGGGTCTCTACAATTGGTATCTGAGCGAAGGTTTAGTTAACCATTGGAAAGTACGATCCGAGAACTTTAGTGAGATCCCTCTAGGAATTTTTATAGTATGTCTAGGGATGTTCCTAAGGTTAAGTATAAGTATAGGTTATAGTCCTAGAATTATGTTGATGATCATGAATAACCTAGGGTGAACCAAAGGTGTCATGTATTAAAGAATGTGTGATAAGTTCCCATAAGTTACTTTTTATGATTATGTGGTTCCTCGTTATTTTAACTGTTTCTTACACCATGGTTTTTGGTTTTAGTCAATGGAGGGATCTAGAAGGAATTGGGTCAACATTGAATTCAATGGAAAAATTGGTGACTATGAGCAACAAAATTGTGTAATGACTAGAAAGAAAGATTTTGTGATTATGTTGAATCAGTCATTGCGTTATATGATTAACAATGTGAACTTTAGTGGTATTCCTAATTCATCAAATAAGAGGAAGATGGAAGTTTATGCATGTTCACATTGTGAGGAGCATAGAGAAAGGAAGATTGAGATTTCTAAATAAGGGAAGAATAAACTTGATCAATACATAAAATGGAGGGAAATATGTTATCTGTGTGGGGAGAAGGGTCATAGAGTGACAAACTGTTATGGAGTTCAATGACTTATCTATGGAGAACATGGGAATTACCCAAATCAATGACCTAAGCTGAGAGGTCACTTCTAAATCAAGGAATGACTTATTCTGTGACAATCATTGAAGAGGATGGATTTAAGTGTTTATGTATTGTTATTCTAGAATAATGTTGTTGAGGTACTTTTATGGTATATTGGAATATCTATGTATTGGACCATTGTGGTTTTTTCATAAGAATACGATACCAGTAACCCTGAAAAGTGATTGAAATATTTTTGTAAAGAAGATGATATGCACATAATGATGGGATAAGGAGAAAATAATATGTTTGATATTATTCATGAGCTCATGATTGATATAAGGACAAAGTGATATCGTGGTTTGAGTATATAAATTTTTTGGGATTTTTGGTATGTGGAAAGAGTTAACATCATTAATGTTTTCACTAAGGTTATATGGCAATACATGTTTCAAGAGAATACATGATTAAGGAGTTAAAATGTTTGGAATGTGACCAACAAGATATATCTTATGATACATAGTGGATAAATGATGGTATTCACATTCTTGGTATATGACCTTTCTAGTAGTCATTTTCTTTATACTATGATATGGCACCGAAGTATTTCCAATAAGTCTTATGGTTGGAATGGATTATGTTGAACATCATATAGTATTGTTTAAGGCTAGAACTTTTTTTGATTTTATTTCTAGAATGTTATAATAGTATAGTTTATGAAAACGGACAACCTGCAAAATGGGTGATAACCCATCACGTCGGACATGGCTGCAGAAATCAAACCCAAAAATGAAGTGTGGCAGGCCTTTATCACCTACCACTAGCCTATAGGAAGTCCCTGGTTATTATAAATTAGTTTTAATTTATTAAGTGGTATGATATATGAAATATAAGTCCATTTTAGGAACCATATACGTTTAATCTCACCATAGATGGACTTAATTATATTTAATAACTTTTGCTAACCTTTTGTTTGAGACATATGGAATGACCTATCATTCTATCGCATGATCTTCCAACACTTCACGAATGACTAATTCAACTTCATTTCTTTAAGAGATGAAGTGGAAATTGGTCAAGGAATGACCAACTGTGAAATTGTACCAAAATCAATTAAGTATTTCTTCTAATTCAAATTTTTTTAAACTTTAGGGAAATGATCTTGAAAACAAAAAACGTTTTCCAAGATGGTTCCTTAGATCATCAGAAATCTATGTCATTGTGATTGATGGATTTTTCATAACCATGTTCTCTACCACTCTCCATCAGAACTTGATGGTTAGATTTCTCTTCCATATCCATATTTTCACCTGTGTTATTCTATGTGGAAACCCATTGATGAGTTAATTTTGGTAACTGTTACATTTCTTTTTTAAAATTATGTTTTAGTATTCCTTTTAATGATGTGGGTTTCTATGAATCAAACTTTCAAGTAGTAAACCGTTTTTAACCCCAATGAATTTTGAGGGAAAATTCATTTGAAGGGGGGTAGAATGTAACACCCCAAGATTTTATGAGAAATATTATTCTTTTTAATTTTTTTGATGACTTTTTTTCTACGCTTCACCAAGATTAGCTTTCACTATACGCAATACTATATTAGCTTGTAGTATACGAATCACTATTCTTGGCTTGTGATGTACACAATTTCATTTTTTTCGAATAAAACTCATTTTACACAACACCAAGTATAGATTTTGATCAATGTATAATTGAACTATATTTTGAGTATGTTATACGCAACACCAAAGGAATCTTTCCCTACATGAAACCCTGACTTGGCATGCATTACACACAAGAGTGAACTTCCTCAATAGCGTGTGTTGTACGCAATACCGAGATTCACTAAACAATGATATGTTATTAAAATATTATATAAACTAGCAGTTATGAATATTAATACCCACTTTTTGAAATTTTATAAATTTTATCTTTCAAAATGGACTTCATTTTTGGATTTGGAATATCAAAATTAGCATAGGGTGAATATTTGGTATTTTTCTGAAAACATTCAATTTTGATGAAAAGTGAAAACACTGAGTTATTGGTTAAAACCAACTTTTTATTTAAATAATAATTTATTTTTTAAAATTTATTTTAGGTCAAAGTAGATACATAATACCTATATAAGTTCAATGTAATTCATTTGAGTCATTTTATAATAATTTTAGATATATAAAAATTTTATTGAACTTTTTACCGTCTTTTACCCACCTCCTAGGAGCATTTGCAAATTTACATAAATCGCAATTTTAATGCTTCTATGAGTTGAATTTAAAAAATCCAAGAGACATGGTTGATATTAGTAAATAAAATGTGGTTCAATGAGATGAGAATAATTTTTATTTAATAGTAACTTTTAACTTTTATTTACCACGGTTAAAAGTAAATAGGGTAATTAAGGGTAAAATGGTATTATTATCACCCTAAAACATGTCTTAATTCTATTGGATAAGTGTAATTCGACCAAAAAAACCATAGGAATAAAATATGACCCTTTAGGTACACTTGTATCATATTAGGACATTTATTATTATTTTATTTAAATAAGAGTTAAAATTGTTAATTTCAGAGTTTAACCCCTAAAACATTTTTAATATAGGGTTATAAATAAGATAAATTCTACTTTAAAAATTAATTAGAAAGCTAAAAATATTTTCTACATAATGGTATTTTATTTTTATTCTTTACATATTTAATTATTTAATTTATTAATGACACAATGATGATGCAGTAATTCACTTATTAATAAAATATTAACATAATTGATATTATAAATACCCAAATAAATGTAATTTGAGACTTTTTATGAATTAAACTAATTTTATAGTTAAATATAACATATTTGGGTTGGTTAAATGAATTTTGTTCGAAGTAATATTTTTTTTTGAATTTTGAAAAAACAAAATACCAAATAGTGTCAAAATTTACATAAAAGAGATTTTAAAACAAATAATATATTATTAATTGATATAATGGTCCTAAAAATCTACGGTTCGGCCAAAAGACTTATATAATAATGAAAAAATTGGGGTTTCATTAGCAGTTTATATTAAGTTTATTAACCATATAGTGTAAGAATACAAGAAGACACGGTAAAAGTTAAATTATTTATCTTAGAGTTAAATCTAAATGATAAGGTTACAATGGTAACATAAACTTCTATAAAACCTATTGGTTGAGATGATTTCGACCCATCCCCACCCTATCCCCGAAATAAGTTACTTTTTATACATTATAAACCGAATATGAATTTATTATAAAATAATATTTTATGTTTTTTCTAAGGTTCCCCTCACCCCTTTTATAAAAGGGCACTCCCCCTTCTCTCTAATTCACACTTCCAAAGCCATTTGGCTCGGCCAACCCCTGCCCAAATACCCTCTCAACCATCCTCCCTTCATCGTATATTCCTTCCTTTAGTCATAAAGCCAACCTATGGAGACCTTTTGATCAAATCAAAAGGAAGAACCCGAAGAAGAGGTAAATATCTCACCACCTATTTCAAATTCTTTTCTTCTTCCACTTCCTCCTTCTTTGTTGTTTCCATTATAAAATAATAACTACATTATCTTCTATATACTATGATGGTATTATAAAAATTTTACAACCATATTAGTTATTTTATCCATCATATGAATGAAAAATTTACCACACATGCGTACGTACGGCTTATCGTCTCCACGTCATGGTGTAGTTTGTTATTCAAACATTTCATCATTTGGATGGGTATAATAATGATTATAAATTATATAAATAATAAATATAACATTATTATGATTCTTTATATATGATATACCATCCAATTATATATTATTTTAAATTCAAAAGAATGATATTGTCGCTCGTGCGTACGTACGGACTACCATCTCCACGAACGCGATGAGATTCATTTTCCATGATTAACCATTCAAGTATGATTATAAAGTATATATAATAAATAATCATGAAAGATATTATATAATACTGATACTATATTTATGTAAATATATGTTTCATTTACTTAATTAAATTCAATTCAATAAGGAAACGAAAATAGCGTTCATGCGTACATAAGGCCTACTGTCTCCATGAACGGTGTATTTAATTCCATTTATCGATCTATCATATATATTTATATTATGAATATATATTATATATAAATCATATTTTAAAATCTAGAATTAAGTAAATCAGGATATAAGTAATAATATCAAGAATGACAAGTGGAAACACGTACGATAAATGAAACGATTTTACCCAAAAAGCTTCTTTAACATGGAAGTTACAGAAGAAAGAGTAATATAAAGTCCTAAGTGAATCATATATGATATCATAAATATTATCATGTTTCTTTTACAAGTTAATAATATGTTTAAACCCACTATACAATAATTTTGGTCATTTATAGAAGAAATTGGACCTACGGTAAAGGATTATTTCTTCTCACTTTTATTTTTGTGAGACATATGCCTTAATCACCATCTATTTCTTTTGTATGGTGTTTATGGTTCCCATGAATGTTTTATGATTTTTATGTATGTAATATTTTTTTTATTTTATAACACATATGATTCCACCAATCATAAATGGTAAGGGATAATTATTCCAATCTCATTCTAATCCGAGATTGTTTATTCAAAAGTATTTACTGGGGTTATGTTTATCATCCATGTCCATGTTTTATAAAAATGTTTTCATAAAATGTTTAATATTCTTCCATGTATGTTTAAATTCATTTTTACCCTTTTTTTTAATTTTACCACATTGTATTGAAGGAATCTTTCCTTTGTTTACCATATAAGGTACTATTTGACTTCGCCGACAAAAGTACGAGAAGAATGTTTTTAAACTTACACATCGTGAATTAATTATTACAGTTTCATAATGCCTTATTTATATGAAGATTCCTATACAAGATTTCATTATTATTTTCAACAAAATTCTTTTCTTTTAAAATTTCATGAAATTTTGAGAAAAGAAAATAATTTTGAAGAAGAAAGGATATTTTCCTCAAGAATTCATTTCAAGTGTTTATTCAAAACTATTTCCCATATAAGATGACATTATTTAGTATGATTATGTTTCAAGTATAATGTATCTATTATTTGTATGGTTTTATTTTTCTTATGATGAAATGATATCCATTGGTTTTATATGGATTATGTGAAAATGGGATGATGTTTATGAAACCCATTTTATTCTTTGGGTTATGATGCATGATTTATGATTGTGTTGTGGGAAAAGTAAGAATGATTTCAATATGAGATGGATGGGACATATATATCCCTCCAATGAATTGGGTAAAGATTTATATCTCATGATATAGACATGGATGAAACGACAAGTGAATCTAGTTCAGTAATACAAGGCTGTAATGATAAGTAAACCCGGTTCAGTAATGGACTTTGTCCACTATGATTGTCTTGGAAATAATGCCTTGGCTAATATGGAAATCATAACATGTGATTAATGGTTTTCCACAATTATATGTTTTATTCCCGTGTTATTTTATCATGATTGATGTTAAATTATGATCTATTCCTTAGTTACTACCATGTTTAATGTCATTGCTCAAGATTTTGATGTTTAAACTTTATGTTCATGTTTTTAAGTTCAAATTTATATGGGTTGTTTTATTTTCTCCATGATTACCCTTACTGAGCATGTGAGCTCACCCTTTTTATGTTTTCTTTTCCCACAGGATATAAAGGAAGGTTTTAGATAGAAAAAAATAAGATCTTTATGGGAGATGTTGAAGGTCTTTCACCATGATTAGAAGATTATGTTCCGAGTTTCCAAAGAGACTAAACTAATACGGTCGTTGGGAGTTTGTTTTATAATGTATTAAGTATTACACAAAAGTAATGTAATGTCCATGTACGTCAAGCTTGGGTCTCTAAAAGAACCCTTCTTAGGTATATCATGAATAATACATTTATACATAACCCAGGGAAAGGAAACATAAGAAAGGGTGGGATTAGATACTCAGTACAAGTAAAAAAGGTAGATACATAAACATAAAATGAACATATGGTTATAAGAACATCAGGATAACATTTGAATAGATAAAACTTCATACCAAATATCATAATCATGAATATGTTATGGAATATTCAGGAGTCGCAATGACAGAAACATGATACAAGATAAAATTAAGAAGAAAAGAAAACACATGGAACATAATGATTTACGTGATTTAGGAATAATCTCTATGTCCATGGAGAGGTATAATTTTCACTAAAATCGGGAGAAAAAATTATAGAGTTTTTCTATAGTAACCCTATATGGAATAATGGGAAATAAAATGGAGAAGACAATCCACTGTTTTCACAGGAAGTCCGCATCGCTATAGTGAATGAAGACCATCTTTGTCAAAAGTTCTATAGTATAGTTGACTCTGAAGTCTGCACTGTTACAGTGGCTATCCGTGTCGGTCGGTCCGCTCTGCTACAGTGGTTAGAGATGCTACAGTCCCTTTAGGTGTTGGTCAGTCAGCATTCGGCCCAAACGGATCGAGATACACCAATCCAACAATATCCCACTTAGATCCTCATCCACTACACTACTATGCTTCGATGAAACTAACAAAGACAACTTACTTAATCTAAGTTCTTCCTCTTCTTCACAGACTAGTACACATGCTTTCCAGTCACATCTTCAATTTCAACCTGACGATTCATGAAATACAAACTATTTTCCTCTTGGGATCCCATCGTGTCCCATATTATTCTGCCTCTCATCCTTCGTTCATCAGTGGAGACCAACATAGGCACAGCAGTGCCTCATCTTCTATATCACCATGGGCTTTGTCAACATGACTTCCATATTGTTGGTTCCACAAATCTTCTGCAGCATCAGCAACCCATCCTGTATCAAGCCTCTGATTAAATGGTAATTCAACTGAATCTGATTCATCTGGGCATGAAATACCATGTTCATTGTAAGATGTATAGCACTCTAATTATCACAGTGCTATACATTCTTCTCTCACATTATTCCTAATTTATCCAATAGTTTCTTCATCCAAACCATATCTTTCCCAGCTTCTGTTACAACAATGTATTCTGCCTCTGTGGTGGATAAAGCCACTACCTTCTGCAATTGTGATATCCAGATTACCACAGTTCCTCCATAGGTAAATACATAACCTGTGGTACTCCTCCTGCAGTCAAAATCGCCTCCAAGTTCAGCATCCACATACCCCTTCCATTAATTTCTTTTCTCAAAGCAAAAAAGATAACTCTTTGATGCCTTTCAAATACCTCATTTTCCAATTCACAGCTTCCCAATTTTTTTTTATAGGGTTATCCATATACCTGATCACAACTCCCACTACATGAATGATGTCGCGTCCAGTACATACCATGGAATGCATCAGGCTTCCAAAAGTTGATGTGTATGGATCTTTTTCCATGTGCTCAACCTCTTCTTCCATATTCGGTGATTTCTCCTTTGATAGATTGAAATGGATCACAAGGGGAATAGAGACTACTTTTTATTCCATCATACTGAATCTTCTCATAACCTTCCCAATGTAATCAACCTGTGACAACATGAACGTTTCAGCTATGCGGTCACTCTTGATCTTCATCTCCAGAATCTTTCCTGCTTCTCCATGATATTTCTTTTCAAACTCATCAGCCAGCTACCCTTTTAGTTCATTAATAATCTGCATACAAGATCCTACAATGAGCATATCATCCACATATAGAAGTAATATAATGTTTTCAACACAAAAGGACTTTATGTATCAACATTGATCCATGCCACATCGTTTATATTCATTTGTATACATAAATGAATCAAAATTCTTATTCCACTGCCTAGGTGCCTCATTCAGCCCTTATAAGATCTTTTGGAGTTTTCACACTAGGTCTTTTCCCCATACTCTACATATCCCTCTGGCTGCTGCATGTAGATATCTACCTCCAAATCTCCATGAAGAAAATTTGTTTTGACATTAAGCTGCTGAAGGCGAAAGTCCTCTGATGCCACAATGTTGAGAACCACCAAGATAGTGGTAAACTTCACTACCAGTGAGAATATTTCAGTGAAATCCACTCCCTCCTTCTATTGGAAGCCTTTCACCACCAGCCTTTCCTTGAACCTCCTCTTTCCATCATGTTCTTCCTTGACTCGGTAGACCCATTTGTTCTGCAATGCATTCTTTCTTGTTGGAAGGGGTTTCAGCTCCCAACTGTTGTTATCATGCAATGAGGTAACCTCCTCCTTCATAGCCTGCTCCCACTTGCTCGACTCCTTCTACTGCATTCCCTCTTCAAAGAATTCTGGTTCTACACCATTATTCAATAATAGATAATGTAGGGATGGTGAATACCTCTACACATGCCTTCTCACCATTGTTGATCTCCCAAAATCCACTGGAGTAGTAACTTCCACCGGTTCATATCTGTCATGCTCAGATACACCTTTAATCTCCACTTTCTCATTGCACTCTGATTCAATGTTACCATTTACATCTTAAGCTACATGATGATCTTTAAACATGATACCATCATTGAATACCACGTTCTGGATCCTAATGACCATCTTCTTGAGATCACACCAAATGTGGAAACCAAAATCGTCAGCACCATATCCCATAAAGAAACTTGGCTTGGACATAGCATCAAGCTTGTCCCTTACATTAGCATCAATATGAACATATGAAAAAATTCCAAAGACTCATAAATGTGAGATTCTTACCTCCTTCCCAGACCAGAGCTCCTCGGGTAGGTGTTCTCTCATTGGCATAGATGGACTCTTATTGACCAGATATACTGCCATATTTACTACATCAGCCCAAAAGGATTTGGGCAACCCCAAGTGTAACCTCATGCTTCTAGCACATTCATTAAATGTTCTATTCATTATTTCTTCCACACCATTCTGTTTTGGTGTACCTATAATTGTGTTCTCCTACCGAATTACATTATTAGAATAGAATTATTTGAAGTCATGACTGTCATACTCTCCACCATTGTCAGACCTCAATCATTTTAGCTTATCTTCTGACTCATTATATACCATGTCCTTCCAATTTTGAAACATCTTAAACACATCATATTTACTTTTCATAAAGTAAACCCAAACCTTCCTTGTTGAGTCATCGATGAATGTCACATAGTATTGTGAAACTCTAAGAGAAAGTACTGGTGCAGGTCCCCAAACATCTGTGTGCACCAGGTCCATCTTCCTAACCATCAATGTTCTACCTCCTTTTGCAAAAGACACCTTATTATGCTTTCTGAAGATACAATCTTCACATAGGCCAACCTCCACTAACTTTGCTCTGGTAGCATCTCCTTTGTTTCCAACCCCTTTATCCCCTTCTCACTCATGTGGCCTAGCCTGTTGTGTTATAGTTGTGAGTCTCCTACAATGTTGAGTGACGAAGCCATTTCCTTGCAGGTTTATATCATGTTGTAAAGGGTACCATTCTTTTCTCTCCGAGCTATGAACATAGCTCCATTAGTTCTTTTCCATGCACCACCAGTGAAGGTGGTACTCAACCCTACATCATCATGTTGTCCCATAGAAATGAGTTTTCTTCTCAAACCAGGGATGTACCTCACATTTTGTAGAACCAGCAAGCTCTCACTGTTGGTCTTGATCTGTGCATATCCTTTCTCCACAATCTTTAAGGGATCATTATCATCAAAGATGTGCCTTGCCAAAATTTCTAGAAATGTAATTTTCCAAAAATACCTTCTCCGATGTAGAATTTAAAGATGCCCCATAGTCTAAAATCCAAGACTCCATTAGGATTTCCATCCTCAACAACAACACATCATCAGTTCCTTTAACCACGGTGTTTGCTCCACTGGTTTTAGGTCCCTTCGGTTTTTCTGTACACTCCTTCTAGACATGACCTTTCTTTCCGCGTGTCTAGCTAGTAGAACCAACCCCCTTTGCCTTGTCTCAGATTTTCCCTCTTGACCTTGATCACGCTCTATGATTGTCTCGATGTGGGTATCCTCCTCTTCCTTCAATGTTCAGAGCAGAACCAGAGAATCTGTCTAATTCTCTTATTTTCACATCCTCACTCAGGATTATGTCTCGTATATATTTCAGAACCTTTTTGGTATTCTCCATGGTACTACTTACAACTGTTACAGTTTCTTCCCAACTGTCAGGTAAAGAGGACAATAAGTGCCCATACCTCATTACCAAGATCAATATTCACTGACATCAACTAACTTATAATGGTGTTGAATACATTGATGTGGTCAGCCACAATTCTCCCTTCATCCATTTTAGGGTGAACAATCGCCACATCAAGGGGACATTTTTTGCTACATATGGCTTCTCACACATATTCATTAGTGCTTTCATCAGGTCCATTGTCGTCTTCTCCTCTTGGATGTTGAAATCCACGTTTTTGGCCAACATCAGGTGCACAACACCTAGAATCGGTCAATCCGGAAACTCCCACTCTGACTGCTCCATGTCCGTTGGCTTCAATACCAGAAACAACAAGTGCATATTTTTTGACAAAGATAATCCTCGATTTTCATCCTCCAAAAACTAAAATCAGTTCTATCAAAGTAATCGATCTTCACTATTTCTCCATCCAAAGCCATCGTTGGAGAATTCCGAACTCACCCTTTGATACCAGTTGTTACAGAATCATTAGGAGTCACAAAGACAGAATCAAGAAATGAGATAAAATGAAGAAGAAAATAAAACACAAGGAACACAATGATTTACATGGTTCAGGAATAATCCCTACATCCTCGGAGTTGTAGAAATCTCTTTAATATCGGGACCACAAATTACAAAGGTTTCCAGTAATAACCCTATCCAGAAAAATGGGGAAAAAAATACACTGTTTTCACATGAAGTCCACATCACTATAGTGAAAGGAGGCCAACTTTTTCAAATGCGCTACAATATAGTTGACTATAAAGTCCGCACTGCTACAGTGCCTGTTGGTGTCGGTCAGTCAGCTCTACTACAGTGTTAGAGATGCTACAGTGCCATACCACAATCATTCGACCTAATCGGATTGGGCTACACCAATCCAACAGAATCATGGTATGATGATGGGTGGTTCAAAATACATTAATCATCTAGAAATAAAAAAAACATGATCCATTATAGAAAAAACTGGAATAGGACATGGAATTTTTATAATACACATAAGAATAAAAAATTATTTCCATATTATTCAAGGATTACTGCCAAAGATATAATATTATAATGGATTCACTCCCTAAACCATCATAGTTGTTACGGTTCACTCCTAATAAAATAATATATGACAAAGTCCTTTACTAAACTAGGTTTACTCCCTTTTATATCCATGTCTTACTAAACTAAGTTAAATCCCCATTACAGTCCTCTTTTACTTAAATAAGTTCACTCCCAATTTTAATACTATCTATCTCATGAGTTATAAATATCCACCCAATACATTTTAGGGTGACATAGGTCCCACCTATCAAATAATTAAATAATACATAAGTGTGCCACAAGATCATAAAAATTCATCACATAATAGCCGATGAAATGAAATGAATAACATAAAAATTTCATCATATCATAACTTATGGAAAATGGATAGGTTTCAAAATAATTTCCTCATAGAATAACCCATGAGAAGAAGTGGATTTCAAAAGAATGTCCACATGGAATACCTTGTGGATGTGAAATGTGTTTCATAAACAACTTGTCTTCATAATCATAAACCATCTAGAGAAAGAATAAGGATGATATCCTTGGATGATACACTATTAAGTTATAGGTAACATAAATATATTAAATCATAGATGTAAAATTATTTTTATCATTAATTTAAAACATTTATTGATAAAAACATCCTTTCCACATTGAAAATAATTTTTTAAAAACATTTTCAAAATCATTTCATTTTGAAATGATTAATTTTAAATATAAAAAATTCCAAAAATATTAAGGAATAAATTTTATTTGAAAATACAATTAAAAATATAAGTTAATATTTCAATTATAAGGAGTTCATGAAATAAGGAAATATTGTTCTTGTCGTGCATGTTGAAAACCAAGATTCATTTCATTGTTTCAGTAAAATCCAAATGAGAATTGTTTTTTTGAAAATGACTTGAAGATTCATGTTATTATTTATCAATGTTAAAAAATGGGTAAAAATTCATTTAATAAATAATTTCAAAAATAATAAAATATTTTTAAATCAATACAAGAAACCATGGTTTGGGATGAAAATAGATTTCTAATCAAAGAGAGAAATAGTTTTAGATTTCCCTTAAACAATTTCTCAATTAATTTATGTAAAGAAGGGTGGAAAATATTAATATAACATTATAATATCATGAATTACTATGGAAAACTAAAATTTATGAATTTATTAATATATTTATTTCATGATCGTATCACCAAAAATAGAACCCTAAATAATCCTGATAAATGGAGAGATTATACAATAAAATGCTAATGAAATTAGTAAATTTTAATTATAATAACCATGAAGTAATAACAGAAAATAATACATAAAATATCACAAGGATGATTAAAACCATGTTATTATACGTCAAAGGGTATGTATATACACCCTTTGAAAGACTATTGTTGTATAACAAAACATATGTCTCAAAAAAGAAAAATTGAGAAAAAAAATATCTTTAGGATTTTTTAAATTTTAAAATGTAAACCCAATGAATGAGATATAATAAAATGGATATGTAAATACCAAAAATTTTATGTATAATTATAAATAAATACAATCAGGTTTAGTATATTCACCAATTAAAAGAAACATGGGGTTAATATGGCATTTGTCTTATTGGAAATAAAAGTGAGACAAAAATCATTTACCTTAAGTCTCTAATTTTATTGCACACGTACAAAACTCATATATATTTAATTTAATTTTACTATAAATATATTAAATTACCATAAACATATATATTATACCATATTTTATTTTATTATGACATTTTGTTACCCTTTTATTAATAATTTCATATTAAAGTTACGTTTCGGGTAATCATATATGTTTTGATTTGTTATATTTTTGGTCTCATTAGATTGATAATGGTTCCATAATTTCAATAATTATAAACATGATATACATATAATATAAATTATATATAAATATATATTTACCAATACATAAAATTTAGTGATTGGAAAATAAATACACCATTTATGGAGACAGTAGTCTGAACATGTACAAGAACACTGTTTGTCATTTTCTTATTATTTTGAAAGAAATACAATTAAATGATATATATTTAAAATAAATAATGAAGTAATTTTGGTGACCTATAGAAATTATATTTCTATAAAAACAATTTTATTTTCCTTTAGAAAAATTAATATGAAAATATAATGTCAAAAATATATATTATTTACTGAGGGACTAAATTATAATTTTGTAAGTTTCAATAAATTATATGATGATGTAAATGAGGTAATTTTAAATAAATACCCCTATATAATAAAAAATATTAGGAGCAACACTCATGAAATAAGGAAAAGGGAGAATACAATTCAAATTTGTGATCATACAAACACGTCTTATTTTAGTCCTAAAACGAAAGAAGTTAAGACACATAAGACTTGGTAATCTTACGAAAATTAGTTTGAGTAAAATTATAATGTATGATATTTTGAGAGATCTAATCAAGATAAAGATATAAATATATAATGTTTTTGAGTGTTTTTAGAAAGGTAAAATAGATAAAGGTTCTTATAAAAGAGTGGAAATTATATCTACAAGGAAACTTGAGCTTAGTGACATTGATTTTTCTGGATCCTTTAGAAACAACTCTACCAATGTTGATGTATATTTTCTTATTTTCATTGATAATTAAACATAGCTAAAAATTTTCATTTTTATCACACAAAAATCAGGAGATATTGAGATATTCAAAATCTATAGAAGATATGTTGAGAAAGAGATAGAACATTATATCCAGAAGTTGAGATGGGGAGAGTATAATTTTTATGATTTTCAAATGTATATTAATAATTATTTAAGTGAAAATTAGTATATTACACCATATAATACCTATAAAAATGGTCTTGTATGATGAAGAATAAAAATATTTGTAATATGGGTAGAACTATACCGGTTAGATATAATATCTCAAATATTTTTTGGAGGGTAGTTGTATGTATTTCTGTTCATATTAAGAATAAATGTCAATTAAGACCTAAAAAACATATAAAACCTTAGGAAATGTGGTAAAAGTGGAATAAAACTATTAAATACCTTAAATTATTTTGTATTACTTAGAATATGAATATTAAAAATACCAACCTAGGAAAATTTGATGAAAAAAACAGAATAATAAATATTTATGGATTACCTATCCAAAGAAAGTGGATATATATGTTGGAAAAAATGATGCCAATTTTTTTTGACTTTTTTTATGTTAAAATTATGTAGAATGAGAGAAAATAATATGTAATAGATAAATCATATTTAAAAAATATTACAGAAAAAACCTTCTAATTCCAAAATATCAGAACGAAAGAGAAGCTAAGAAGGAGCCAATATCTATTAATATTGATTATGAAAAAACCATTGATAAAGATGATACTGATGGAAATTAGATATTTAGGCATATAATATTGAATAATCATGTTTATTATGAAAATGTTATTATAAATTAAGTGGCCCTAGTTCAAAAAATAAAAATATTAAGGCTTGAAAACCAAATTACTCTCATTTATGAAGTTTTAAAACAAGCTGTTTCATAAGTAGTTAACAATGGGGAATTAATCAATGCTGTGAATGATGAAATGATCAAATTAAAAAGAAATCTACTTAGGATCCATTACAAAGAATTGAAAAAACATTAATTGGAATGAATTGGATTTTTAGAATTAACATGAATGAGAAAGGTTAAGTGTCATGAATTAAATATTAGTTAGAATGTAAAGGTTATTTTAAAATTTAATGGATTTAATTTGAATATTCATTTTTAATAGTTTAATGGATAAAATAAATTGAAATATTCTTCACTGTGGTAGCACACATAATCTACAATTACTGTTAAATGGATGTGAAATATTCTTGCCTAAATCTAGACCTATAAGAAGTATTTTTCATTGAACAACCTAAGGGTTTAATTATTGATTGTGATGGAATCCTAGTGTGAAGGTTAAAAAAATATTTTTATAGATTTAAATATTCTTATAAATAATTGTAATCTAAATTGTGTGACTACATGTGAAATCTGAAATTTTCAATGGGAAAAGATGATCGCAAACTATATGTGTAGTTGATGATCACATATACTATAATAGTGATTTTTTATATTGATGATATTATATTTTCTGGTGACAAAGAGCATATCTATGACGAAATTTTAAAGAAGATGGAAAATCACTTTGATATGTTTATATTGGGATAGATAATCTACTTTATAGGATTGATGATTATAAAATATTTGAATTTATTATCTGATACCAAGAGAAATATTCCTAAGAAATATTGAAGATGTTTCCCATGGAAGATTTAATAAAAATATATAGGCCAATTATAGTTATCACTATGTTGAACATAGATGAAGCTTGAACTAATGTGTGTTAGAAATATTTTAGTGGAATCCTTTGAATTTAACTCAATCTAATAACATGAAGTCCAGATATTTTTTATGATTTTATACTATGTGAAATGTTTTATAATGTTCTTAAGTAGAATCATATTCTATAATAATAAAGAGGCTTCAGGTATATCGTATGTACTATAAAATATATCATGTTGTGTGGAATCAAATTAGGATTAAATTTATAGGGGTATACATTTTTATTTTGGGATGAATATTATACTAATAGAACATACACTTCTATAGTTTCATTATTTCATGGTGTGAGTTTTGTGAGTTGGTGTAGTAATAAGAATAATTATGTTTCATTTAGTATAACTGAGGAATGATATATTATAACAATAAATTTATTTATAAAGATTATATGGATGCAAGTGAATTTGGATGATATGAAATTTGATGTTGAGAAGTCACTAATTGTTTTTTATAATAATAGTGAAATTGATCTATCATATAACCTATTCCAGTAATCAAGAGCAATGAATAATGATATCAGATTTCATTTAATCGATGAGAAATTAGGAAACTTTGATGTGAAAAATGAAAATATTTTAAAAAAATATCAAACTATAGATATTTTCATAAAGGTAATGCCAAGAAATATTATTGATTAATTGAGACTAAAACTTCATTTTAGCCTCCCCCTCTCACCTGATGATATGTGGAAGAACCCCAAAAAGGCATTGTATTATGCATTCAAAGGGAGAGATATGGTTGTACAAATATTTTTCAAAGGGGGGGAGTGTTTATCAATTTCTATATATGTTTGTAATATAAAGTATTGTTTATTTTTAAATGGGGGATAAATGTTAGTGTTAATTGAAGGGAGTTTATTTTTTCTATTGGACCAGAATATCTAGTGACTGAATTCTAGAATTCTATAAAAACAATTCCTTATATTATAGCATGGTGTAAGGAAACTTCTCATTTGAGAAAGGCTGTTACTGGATGATTTGAATTTGAATTAACGAATTCCTAAAAGGGAAATGTAAACATTACAAAGTAGAGTAATCCTAACAACATATACAATGTCGAATATTTAATAGCCACATGGAATTTATAAAGAGTTGTATTTGTTCTCAACTATCCTTGGGAAGTTAAAATAACACTATGAGATTGTTTTTTTAGTTATTTGAATCTTTTTGACATAATTTTATCATTAATGAGTTGAATTAATGATATTAATTAAAGTTAATCTATAATTTTTTGATTTAAGAAGAAAAAATGGCTTGGTATTTATAATTCCTTTAGAGAAAAATCGCCTTACAAAGTGAGAAAATGGATAATATATGTAGCTCATCGGGGTACCCTAGAGCCGCATAACGTGAAATATAGACATTGTAAGGAGATCTATGGGGATTTAAGTTGTTTCTTAAAATTATCAAGGTTAATGATGAGAAACCATATAGTGATATAGGTGCAACATAAGGTGATATTGATACTTCATAAAGTGATTCATGAAGACTGTATGGAGAAAATCGCCTTATAAAGCATGTACTATTAGAAATTTAATAAGTGAAAATAATATGACCTTGAGGAATGTATGGTTTGTTTGTGACTTGTTAAGGTTTATATAAAACATCACAAGGTGATCTATAAATAATACATGATGATCGTTATCATTGTAAGGTTGAAACACTTAGAAATATTTTGAGGAGATTTTCAAAATCAAATATTACAAGGGAAAATAATCTCATGGTGGTTGAGAAATTCTTAATTTCCTAAAACATCATACTCAATTTATCATACAATCTGATGATTGTGAGAAATTACATGGGTGATCACCACTCAAGTTGTTAAGAGTTATTCAAATACATTTATTTATAAACAATCAATAATGATCAGGGATGAATGAATTTATATGTATTAAATAGGATGATGTTGTGCTCTTACTAAATTTGAGATAGGGAAGAATACTAAAACTAATGTATGATTGAGAGATAAATTTGATAGGATATAATCCTAACTTATTTCATAAGTTGATTTGTAAAAATAAATAATAAAAATAAGCAACCCTATATTCTACCCCTATATCATTGATGAAACTATTTATAGGGAAACATTAAATATATATTCAATAAATATAATATTTAAAAAATAAACAACAACCATTTTATATATGATATTATATTCATTTGGAGTAATTTTTTTTGATAATATGAATTTATTATTTAAAATATTTCTTTTAAAGGTAGTGGGAAATATTTACCTCTTATTTTAATAAATAACATTGATAAAAAAAATTATACTATATAAAAATTCTGTTATACCTATATGTTTTTAAAATATTTTATAGAATAAAATTAATAAAAAACATGTATATTAAAACACCATCTCATTTTAATCATAAAAACTCTTTTTTTACAAATAAATTCTCTCATCACATTAGATAAATGAGTTAAAATATATATCATTTATTCCAAATTCATCCAAGATTTAATGTAATATATTATATCCATCCCTTTAACAATGAAAACATTGTTTTACCATTCAAATTGTTACTTAATGCTTTAACTATAAATTTTTCATCATTTTTGAACTCTAATACATAATAATAATTTTTAAATGTATTTTTGGTATTATATACCCTTTATAATCTTGAATTGGTTTCTATAATATTAATACCTATCATGGATTAACCATGTATTTTCTTATTCCCCTTTAGGTATTAAATGATATACCTCATTAAATGATGAGGCTATGAATAATGGATGTATTAATTCTCCTTCTTGAATCCTCCATTGGGACTCATTGACTTTGACTAGGTATTACAAGACAAAATTTTTGATATTCCAATAATAATTTTTTTCTACTAGTTTGAAGTTTTATCCCCTTAAACTACTAATAATATTCTTGATATTATACTTCTCATATCCTTGTTATATATTCTAAAAATATTGAGGAGACTAGATACATTATTTTTAAACTCATTTATATTACAACTGAAAATAAACTATTGAAACATTTCCATTAAAGGTTGTAAAATGATTTTTTCCTAGATAAATATATAATAATAACACTAAACTATATAATTCATTGAAATACCTAATGATATTAATTATATAATTGGAGACTCGAGTTCCTTCATAAAACTTGTATATATAAAATGCCTTTGAAACCTTGTACCTATCATGCCTTCCCAGTTCATGACACAACCTTTTAAAGGTATCAATCATCTTGAAGATATCCACATTCTCCAGTTTCTTTTGAAATTTTGTCTATATGGAAATAATAATAATAGTAGAGTCATCCAAAAAATTATTTAAATTCTAATTATAATTATCTAGATACATATATTGAATATCTTCTATAGTCTTATACTCAAGATGGTATTTCTCTAACACATTAAACATTCCTTCTTACTCAAGAATAAATCTTATGTTTCTATATGAGTATATGAATTTTATTCTATTTAAATTTTAAATTTATCATATTTATCCCAAATTAATTTTTTATGATGGTGATGAAAATTTATCCTTAATTGAAGCTTTTATCCAGTGAGTATAATATTTTATTTTAATTTAATAAAGAATTTTAATAAATTTCATTCTATTAAAATGTAAAACCATTTTAAATTTAATTATATCCATTAGTGGTCCAATATATATATTTCACTGACTTATGAGTTTACTTTTCTGTCAATCACGTTGTATATCTATTTCAGTAATACATCATTTTAATCATATCATACATGGTTCTGGGATAGTTAAGAAACTCTATATCCTAATCCATCAAAAGGATTATCCAAAATATTTTCCTATATTATCAAAAATATTAGGTTTTCCAATATATGTCTAACCAAATGATTATAATGGGATTTATTTACCTTACTATTATAGTTTTCTATTTCCACATAGCTTTATACATTATAATCCAGGGGTGCGCTACTGCAGATTCAACCTAGTTGAATGAATAAAAACATTACATGTGTTTTCATTATATAGAATCAATCAATTAGTTTTTAAGGGATTTTTAATATATCACCAACTTACCTCATGTACTCCCTTACATAAATACATGTCTCAAATGATTTAGTTTTGAATCCCTATCCTTTCCACTAAATAAATTTTAAACTACATTGATGTGTAACTCTTTACAAATTTAATATCTCATGTTACCTACCCAAATTAAAATATAAATATATTTATAAATATTTAAATACATAAAAAGAAAAAGTTACATGAAAACCTTTCATTTTTACACTTATAATCATATTAAATAAACAATCCCTATAAGGGAAACCGTGGTGTGATAGGTATCCCAACCCCACATCTCTTAGACATGGAACAATCCCCTAGGCCATGGGATCTCCAACCCAAATTCCCCTAAACCATGGTTCAATGCCTATTAAATAATTTAATTCCATCATAATTATATTACTGAATATACTAAAAGTATAATTAAAATTCAAATTCAAGATCATAACTAACAAACAAACCAAATTTAAGGTAGAAGAAAACTAAATTATTTATCAAACATAAAATTTATCTTCTTAAATGAATATATGATAATTTATAGATGTATTTTAAACATATTTAAACTAAATTAGACATATAAATTCACAAATTAATAGTTTCTATCATTGAATAAATAAAGGAACACACTAAATAAATAAACATTGCATAAATTTATACCCGAGATAAAAATTAATGAAAAATTATTAAAAATAATATATAAACAATTTACAATTGAAAAAACATATTAGACATTCAAAAAATAAATAAATAATGAAATTTAATATTTATTTTTAATAAAAACTCCTTCACATTACCATTATATATGGAATTTATCTTAATATATTATATTTAATATAATTATGTTTAATATTTCACATGAACAATTTATATATTATGTAAACATTTTACATAATTAAATTATCAGATATATAATATAATTTAGACCTTGATCATGTTAATTATAAAAACTTATTTTGACATGGATCAAATAATTTAATGTATAAGGCTAGTAATTTGAACCCTTCAAAATTTAAATTTTTGGATATTTCATAATTTAATATTAATACCTTTATGTATTACAATATTTAGTAAATCATAAGCACATTATAAATAAATTTATTATTATATATATATATATATGTTTATATGAATATAATATATTTATATATTATATTAAAAAACTAGGTCATTCCATATACAATAATGTGGTTTGATATTAAAAATAAATATCAATTATATTTTTTATTAAATGTTTCAAAAACAACTATAAATTAATTATAAAAATTTTATAATTAATTAATTTATATTCTCTTAAAGATTTAAATAAATACCCCATAATAAAAAATTTCTATAATTTTTTTCATAATTTATAAATTATATAATTCAATTCATACTTTAAAATTTAAAATTCAACATTTTTCATCCTATCATATTTTATAAATGAAAATCAATCAAAATCTATGATGTTACTCAAAATAAAAATTACAGTTTATGATAAGAACCATGTGGCCAATAATATCATTACTCATTTTTATTAATCATATTTTATGATATAGCCATATCATATACTGTGATTTACAATATTTTCTATATCATATTTTATGATTGGGAAACTAGAATGGCACATCATATTTAATTCATTTTCTATTATATTTTATAATAAGATGGATATCACATTTAGAATAAGAGGCCCTATTTTACAAAATTAAAATAGCATTATTGATATTTTTTTGTAAATATAATTGCCCAAATCATATTTCATGACATAAAAAAATTCCACCCTGCATCTTACGATTACCACATAACCTATATTAATATATACAAAAATAAAATGATTTATAGTAATTCATAAGCTGTGATATTTCATATCTTTTGGTTGAAACATGTCACTAATTAGGATACAACATATTATAAAACATTCCCAAATTCAAAATATATATATATATATATCATAATTTAGCATTTACATTATCATATCCATTTTTCTTAATCTTCAATATGATTTAATGAATATATTTAATCATTACATGAATTTAATATCACTTATAGGTTTATGAATATTGAATAATACAAATTTATGAAAAAAAGACATAGTATATGATAAAATCAAGATTATCCATGTTTTGAAACTGAAAACATGCATAATATAAAATTAAGGACATATAATTTGTTGTACATGGATGAGTATCCTTCTTCAACCCCACATTTTATGAAGATTAATATCATGTATCCAAATGATTTAATACACCTAGGGTATCCATTATTTGATGAATCACCTATAATATTTTTTCATGGTCCTCATTTTCACTATAGTATTATAGTACATCATCTATAAAGGAATTAATAGAAGAGATTTCTGACTAGGGAGATCCATTCTAATGGATTTTTCCTTTTTATACAACCTCCAAGGGTGCTTCATGATCCTTCATTTATTTATACAAATGTTATGGAATTTTTAATAAATCCCTTCAATTAAAAAATTTTTATAACTGTTATCCGCAGACATAAATTTTATAATTTAATTCATATTTGATTCTTCTAAATGTTTAATCATATGGAACATTAACAACTAATGACATCATACAAAATTATATATGAATATTAAGACTTAACATTCAGTAGACTTTTAAATCATAATATACAATTGATAAATTGTCACATGATGATATTTCCATATCATACACTAGTAAATTCCAAAGTCTATAATATGATATCATGAAATTGCATCAAATGATATTCCTTACCAAGTCCTGAAATATGCCTTTGTTTTATATATGTCAGATAATATGACATACCATATATAAAAAAATATGATATATCCAAAATATATCATATGTATATATTTATTTGGTGAATATCTCCATAAAATTTAATGGAGTTCATAAAATAAATAAATATAAAGGGTTGAGATTTATCTATTCATGAAATGTTTAAAATGCTTCATCAATTAAAATATATCTATAATTGTTTTATTTATAAATTATTCATGAATTATTATCTCATATTTAAATTTTGATAAATTTATATTTTTTTTATTATCTACTTCATCCATAGGTATAGATTTTTTCTATTAGGAATTTAAGTATTATATAGTTTATATTTGATTAAACTACATATACAATTTTTCAAGCATGAATTTAAGAAGGTACATGTTAGTTGTGATATTTTATTTTGTTTTAGTATACCTTGTTTCTAGATTTTTTATAGGTTATGAGAAAGAATTTAGAAGTAAAATATTGTTTTAAAAAATTAGATATAAGAATTATTATAACACCCGAGACTTTTATGTTATATAAATCCCCAAAGGAATCTTTTTCTACACACAACAGTTTCTTGGCTCTCTTTACACGAAATCGCGACCTTCCTCGATAGCTTGCGTCGTACACAATACCGAGTTTCACTAAACAATGATATGCTATTAAAATATTATTAAAACTAGCCATTATGAATAGTAATAACCACTTTTTGAAATTTTATAAATTTTATTTTTCAAAATGGACTTCATTTTTGGAATTGGAATATCAAAATTAGCCTAGGGTGAAATTTTGGTATTTTTCTGAAAACTTTCAATTTTTGATGAATAATAAAACTACTAAGTGGCTGTTAAAAAAAACTGAATTTTTCATAAAACTTAATTTTACCGCTTCTGTGAGTAGAATTTTGAAAATCCAAGAGACACGGTTAATATCAAGGACTAAAATGTGGTTCAATGAGATGAAAATAATTTTTGGTGAATAGCAACTTTTTACTTTTTTTTACCACGGTTAAAAGTAAATAGGGTAATTAAGGGTAAAAATGATATTATTATTACCCTAACACATGTCATAATTCTATTGGACAAGTTTAGTTCGACCAAAAACAACCTTAGGAATAAAATATGACCATTTAGGCCCACTTGGATTAGATTAGGACATTTATTATTAATTTATTTAAAGAAGGGTTAAAATAGTTAAAATCAAAGTTTAATAACTAAATCATTTTTAATATAAGGTTATACATAAGATAAATTCGACTATAAATATTCATTAGAAAGATAAAAGTATTTCATACATAATGATATTTTATTTTTAATTTTTAGACTTTAAATAATTTAATTTATTTATGACACAATGATGATGCAGTAATTACCATAATAGTGAAAACTTTGAATAATTGATATTATAAATACCTAAATAAGTATAATTTGAGACTTTTTATGAATTAAACTAATTTTCTCGGTTAATATGACATGTTAGTATTGATTTAATTAACTTTGGATGAAGTAATCATTCTGTTATGAGTTTCAAAAAAATCAACTATTGAATAGTGTCAAAATTGACATAAAATAGTTTTTAAAACAAATATTATATTATTAATTGTTATTTTATTCCTAAAAATATAAGGATCAGCCAAATGACTTAGATACGGTTATATATATTAATTAAACACAACTTGGGGGTCGCTTGGATGTATATGGTATGTTTATTAACTATATAATATAAAAATACAAAGTGACATGGTAAATGTCAATCTAATTAACTAAGAGTTAAAACTAAAAGATAAGGTTAATATAATGACCTAAACTTGTCTAAATTCTATTGGATTAGAGGTGTTAGACCCATCCCTACTTTATCTTTGAAATAACTCAATTTGAAGCTATTTAAAACCGAACTTGACTTTATAATAAAATAATATTTTTAGTTATTCCAAAGGTGCCCCTCTCCTCCCTTATAAAAGGGCACCTCCTCCCTCTCTTCCTCACACCACTTTGAGCCTTCAAGCTCGTCCAAAACCTACAAATTTCTCCTCTCCACTTCCCTAGAGACATCATAGAGGTCCTGGTCTTCTTCAAAGACCTATTTTAGTGCCCTAAAAGAAGGTCTCAAAGAAGCACTTCAAAGAAGAGATAATGTCTGTTACCAATTCTTTCATCTTTATTTCTTCTTCCACTTATTATTCTTTAGTTGTTTCATTATGAAGTAATAAAATCAGTATCAATAATATACTGATATGTTATTATAAGTATGAAACAACCCTATTTCACCATCTATCCATCCTACGGAAAAAGAAATCACCGCGCGTGCGTACATATGGAATACCGTCTCCACACCGTGGTGTAATCTATTTTCCACCACCACTTTAATTGGATGGGTATAATGGTGTAAATAATGAATATATATGACTATTATAAAGTTATATTGATTATTAAATAGTATACATACACTCCAATATAATTCCACGATCATAGGAATGATATCATCACTCGTGCGTACGTACGGAATACCGTCTCCACGATGTGATGTGACTCATTCTACATGATCTTCATTTCATAATGATTATATAAATGAATTGAATGAATGAATATGATATATATTACACTAATAACATTCTATAAATGAGTTATCTATAACCTAAAGAGAAGAATAAGAATTTATTCGACAAAACACGCATAAGAACAAAAAGTAATAAACACCTGAATAGCAAGTAGTAATGAAATATTACTAATAATAAGCTAGGAATATGACCATATATGATATCATAAAAATAAGTATGATTATTTAATAAGTCAATAAAATTATTTAAATCATTATACAAGAGTTTCGGACACGTACGAAGCATATCGGACCAAAGGTAAGGGAAATATCACAATCTCATTTTTATCCGAGATTGTTTATACTTTGGTATTTACTGGGGTGTATTTTATCATCCACATCCATGTTTCCTCAATATGTAATATTATTTCCATCCACATAAAATTTTTTAAATCCATTTTTACCCTTTTGTGAGTTTATAGTAAAAGATATGAAAGGAATCTTTTGTTATTTTTCGTACGAGGTACTTTTTGACTTTTCCAACAAAAGTACGAGAAGAATGTTTTTTTAAATTATACGGCATGAATGGATTTTTAAAACATTATTTCCAAGAATCATCCTTTACAAGTTTTAAAGTTTATTTTTAATCAACTTCGTTTAGTTTATAATTGTACGACATGTTAAGAAAGGAAAAGTGTTTTTAAATCAGAAAGGATATTTTCCTCAAGAATGGAGTTCAAGTGTTTTATCAAAATTATTTTCCATCTAAGATAATAAAGGGTTATGTTTCTATACCTATTATTACATTTATTTGATTATGTTGTGATGGAATTATATTTATGAATTCCTTTATCTTATATGAATTGTTTTATGATTTCACGATGTTTAAGATTCCCATTTTTATTACATGGGTTATGCTATGATGTATGGTTTATGATTTTGTGGCACACATAAGAATGGTATCATTAAGAGATGGGTGGGACCTATATCTCCCTACAATGAATTGGGTAAAGATTGTATATCTCATGAGATAGACATGGCTGGAATGGTAGGTTATACTGGTTCAGTGAAACAGGACTGAAATGAGGGTGACTCGATTCAGAAATGGACTTTGTCCACTAAGATAGTCATGGCAATGAGTCTTGACTAAAAAGAAATGATTCTCTATGATTATGTGTGTATGACACAAAGTTTCATGTTTTAAGTTATGATTATTGGGATTACATTTCACTTCTATGATTTATCCCATGTTTTGATATTATGATCTCTTTTGCAGGTTAAGATTTCCAAAAGTTATGTTCTTATGTATATGATGTGATTGATATTTATTTTGTTTACCCTTACTGAGCATTTGAGCTCACCCTTTTTTATGTTTTATTTCCCCAGGTTAGGAAGAAGGTTATTAAGTAGAATATGCCAAAAAGGGACTCTAGATATGATGAAATAAATGGGAGGCAAAGTAGATGCTTTATGAACCAGTTGTTTATGTTTCCCGATTTCTAAAGACACTATACCTATACGGTCCATTATTGGTTTTGTTATATGTTGTAACAAGTGTGCTTCAATTCTGAAGTAATAACAATGTATGTAAAGTATGGGTCATTATAGTTGGTATCAAAGGAAAGGTATAGTCAACCTTTGGAAACTAGGATGCGAAAGCCTTAGTAAGAACCCTAAGGATAAGTCTAAGCATAGAACACAATCTTAGTGTTTTAGAAATGGCCATGAATAACCTAGGATAAGACCTTAAGTGTGAAATTTTATTCTTGATTATGTGGTTTTCCTATTATAATTAGTGTTGCTCACACTATTCTTCTTGGTTTTAGTCAATGGTTGGAACCCGAAGGAACCGTGTTAATGCGGAATACGAAGGGCAATGCAATGATTGTCCCACTGAGCAACCAAACGTTATGGGAGCTAGAATGAAAAATCTTTTAGCCATGCTCATACAACTTTCTCAAGCTATGAATCATGCAGGACTTCCAAACGAGCAAAGTAAGGAGCAACATTCTGTTGAATCCATCATGAGATAGCGTCCACCTTCATTCAGCGGGTCTACTAATCCATTAGTTTCTGAACAATGGATTAGTACTACTGAAAAGATATTTTCAGTTCTTCAATGTTCTGAGCATGATAAAGTCATCTTAGCAGTGTATCGTTTGAAGGGTGATGCTGATCAATGGTGGAATCTTATTAAGAATACGAGGAAAAGGGATGAAATTGAGTCCATGGAATGGGACGAGTTCAAGAACTTATTTTTCAATAAGTACTTCCCTCGTATTCTCCGAACAAAGATAGAGAAAGAGTTTCTTGAACTGAAGCAAAAGGATGATGAATCTGTTGGTACCTATGAAGCAAATTTTACAAGACTTGCAAGGTATGCTTCTGGTATTATTATCCAACATTAGAGTAAGATCTATCGATTCTTTAGTGGCTTAAAACCAAGTCTTCGAAGGGCCTTAGCCATAAGGGACTTCAATATCTACGAGGAAATCGTTCGATGTTCTCTCAAAGTTGAGATGGAGATTGAAGTAACCCATCAGTCATATGGGTTTGATAAGAAGAGGAAAATGGAATTCAAAGGAAAATCTAAAGAGCGCACTGAAAAGAATATGAGCTTTCCCTTATGCACAAAGTGTGCAAAGAAACATGGAGGGAGTTTTCTTAAAGGGACAAGTAAATGTTTCAAATGTGGAAAGGAAGGTCATCGGGCATTTGAATGCCGCGATGATGAGAAGAAGATGTCTAATGATGAAAACAAAGGAAGGGATACACAGAATGAACCTACTACACTTCAATGTTTCAAGTGCAAGGATATGGGACATTATTCCAATAAATTCCCTAATCCAAGGGTTGATGATGATGGTCGACGTCAAAAAAATCTTAAGGCTAAAGACAAAGGAAAGTCACATGCAATTTCTATCAGTGATGTGGAGTACGATAACGATGTGGTGAAAGGTACACTTACCATACACTCTAAAGTAGAAAATGTTTTATTTGATTCTGGATCCACCCACTCCTTTATTTCTGAAGAATTTTCTGAGGGTATCACCATATTACCTAAACAATTATATGTTGAGTTAGCTGTGACAACACCTAATGGCACAACCGTCGCATCAAAAGTTTATAATTCTTCTCCGATTTAAGTTTGTGGTAAAGTGATTCCTACAAATCTTGTGATCCTTCCTATAGTGGAATTTGATGTGATTCTTGGCATGGATTGTCTTTCTCTACATGGAGCTCATATCAATTGCCAATGAAGGGAAGTCACATTTCATATTCCAGATCAATCTATGATCGTCTATCGATGCAAGGATGAACATAACCTTCCCATGGAAATTTCTTCCATTTTATGGATATTGATTCCACTAAATGAAGGTTATTTATCTCAAATGGTTGGTGAGAAACTCACAATTAAGAATATTCCCATTGTACGAGAGTTTTATGATGTCTTTCTGGAGGAATTATTGGGTCTTCCACCGAATCGTGAAGTTGAGTTTTCAATAGAACTCGTACCGGGTGCTTTGCCTATTTCAAATACACCTTATAGAATGGCACCAATTGAGTTGTAGGAATTGAAGAAGCAACTCCAAGAGAATCTTTATAAGGGGTTCATACGCCCTAGTGTGTCACCTTGGGGATCACCTGTTCTGTTTCTTAAGAAGAAAGATGGACCAATGAGACTCTACATTGATTATCGAGAACTTAACAAGATCACTATCAAGAACAAATATCCTCTCCCGTGCATTGATGACCTATTTGACCAACTACGCGGAGCTCAATACTTTTCCAAGATTGATCTTCATTCAGGGTATCATCAATTAAGGGTCAAATGGGAGGATATACCAAAGACGGCTTTCCGTACAAGGTATGGACACTATGAATTTATAGTGATGCCATTTGGTCTTACTAATGCCCCTGCTATCTTCATGGATCTAATGAATAGAGCCTTTAGATACTATCTTGATCAGTTTGTGGTAGTCTTTATAGATGATATTCTTGTCTATTCAATGAGCAAGGAAGAACATGAAGATCACTTGAGAATTATATTGAAGACCCTGAGAAAGGAGAAGCTTTATGCCAAATTTACCAAATGTGAATTTTGGCTTCAAAAAGTTGCATTTTTGGGTCACATAACCTCAAAAGAGGGGATATCTGTGGATCCAGCAAAAACAGAGGTTATCGAAAGATGGTCGAGACCAACAATAGTAACCGAGATCCGAAGTTTTCTTGGTTTGGCTGGATATTATCGACATTTTGTGAAATATTTTTCACGATTATTTAATCCACTAACCAAGTTGACTCGAAAAGGAGTTAAGTTTGTTTGGATGGAGGAATGTGAAGATAATTTCAAGGAGTTGAAAAGAAGGTTATCTAGTGCACCTGTGCTCACACTGACTTGTAGTGGAGAAAGGTTTGTGATCTACAGTGATGCATCCAAGAAGGGATTGTGGTGTGTTCTTATGCAAAATTATATGGTGATAGCTTATGCCTCACGACAGTTGAAAATCCATGAGCAAAATTACCCAACACATGATTTGGAGTTAGCTGTGGTAATCTTTGCATGAAAGATTTGGAGGCATTACATTTATGGTGAAAGGTGTGATATTTATACTGATCATAAAAGATTAAAGTATATTTTCACACAAAAGGAGCTGAATATGCCCCAAAGAAGATGGTTGGAGCTGATTAAGGATTACGACTGCTCAATCCATTACCACCCTGGGAAAGCAAACAAGGTGGCAGATGCATTAAGTCGACAAGACCATGCTAGTTTATCCATGATGAGGATCACAAAAGATCCAATATTTATGGATTTACAAAGGATGGATCTTGGAATTATAATGGAAGGGGAAAAATCTTATCTTTCTCAAATGAATGTTCAACCATCAATACATGTGACGATTAAAGAGGCACAGAAAGAATATGTTGAGTTACAAAGGAAGGTGAGAAATGTTCCTGAATTCAACCTTGATTGTGATGGGATAATAAAGTTCAGGAATCGGGTTTGTGTTCCTCCCATCCCTGAATTAAAGAAGGAGCTGCTGGATGAGGATCATAGTTCTTCATTCTCTATTCATCCTGGAAGCATGAAGATGTATAGGGACCTGAAAGAGTACTTCTGGTGGGATGGAATGAAAAGAGATGTTGCTGAATATGTCTCTCGATGCTTGGTTTGTCAGCAAGTTAAAGCTGAGAAACAGAAGTCTAAGGGGATGTTAAAACCATTACCCATACCCGAATGGAAATGGGAAAACATCACTATGGACTTTGTCACAGGACTTCCTAAAACATCCAAAGGCAATAATGCTATATGGGTCATAGTTGATCATCTTAAAAAGTCTACACACTTCATTGCTATTAGAGAGTATTTCTCTCTGGATCAGCTTGCCAGGATATATGTAAAGGAAGTGGTAAGGTTGCATGGAATACCACTTTCTATTATATCTGATCGGGATCTGAGATTTACCTCGAAGTTCTGGCGAAGTCTTCAGCATACTCTGGATACAGAGTTGAGTTTCAGCACTGCTTATCATCCTCAGACAGATGGTCAGTCTGAGAGAACAATTCAAACTCTAGAAGATATGTTGAGAGCTTTCTCTATGGATTTCAAAGGTAGTTGGGATCAACACCTACCTTTGGTGGAATTTTCTTATAATAATAGCTTTCACTCCAGTATTCAGATGGCTCCTTATGAAGCTCTCTATGGAAAGAAATGCAAGACCTCAACTTGCTGGGATGATGTTGTGGAAAGAAAGCTATTAGGACCTGATCTCGTTGATGAAATCGCAGAAAAGGTCAGATCTATTCAACAACACATAAGAGCAGCTCAGAGTCGACAGAAAATTTTTTCCGACAACTGAAGAAGAGACCTAGAGTTTGAAGTGGGTGATAAAGTGTTCTTACGAATATCTCCCTCGAAGAGGGTTATGAGATTTGGAAAGAAGGGGAAGTTGAGCCCTAGATATATCGGTCCTTTCGAAATACTGGATCGTGTTGGGAAGGTAGCTTACCGATTGGCGCTTCCACCGAATCTCTCTCAAGTTCACGATGTGTTCCATGTATCTCTCCTGAGAAAGTACATACCTAATCCTTCACATGTACTCAGCTCAGAAGTTGTACCGATGGAGCAAGATCTTTCTTATGAAGAACAACCGATAGAGATTCTGGATCGTAGCGAAATAGTCCTACGAAGCAAGACCACTCGATTGGTGAAAGTTTTATTGAGGAACCACCAATTAGAAGAAGCTACATGGGAGCTTGAGGATATGATGAGGGAGAGGTATCCTCATCTGTTTGTTACAAAGTGACGAATTTCGAGGGAGAAATTCATTTTAAGGGGGGTAGAATGTAACACCTGAGACTTTTATGTTATATAAATCCTCAAAGGAATCTTTTTCTACACACAACACTTGCTTGTCTTGCTTTACACGAAATCACGACCTTCCTCGATAGCTTGCGTCGTACGCAATACTGAGTTTCACTAAACAATGATATGCTATTAAAATATTATTAAAACTAGCCGTTATGAATAGTAATAACCACTTTTTGAAATTTTATAAATTTTATTTTTAAAAATAGACTTCATTTTTGGACTCGGAATATCGAAATTAGCCTAGGGTGAAATTTTGGTATTTTTCTGAAAACTTTCAATTTTTGATGAATAGTAAAACTACTAAGTGGCTATTAAAAAAACTGAATTTTTCATAAAACTTAATTTTACCGCTTCTGTGAGTGGAATTTCTAAAATCCAAGAGACAAGGTTAATATCAAGGACTAAAATGTGGTTCAATGAGATGAAAATAATTTTTGGTGAATAGTAACATTTTACTTTTTTTTTACCACGGTTAAAAGTAAATAGGGTAATTAAGGGTAAAAATGATATTATTATTACCCTAACACATGTCATAATTATATTGGACAAGTTTAATTCGACCAAAAACAACCTTAGGAATGAAATATGACCATTTAGGCCCACTTGGATTAGATTTGGACATTTATTATTAATTTATTTAAAGAAGGGTTAAAATAGTTAAAATCAAAGTTTAATAACTAAATCATTTTTAATATAAGGTTATACATAAGATAAATTCTACTATAAATATTCATTAAAAAGATAAAAAGATTTCCTACATAATGATATTTTATTTGTAATTTTTAGACTTTAAATAATTTAATTTATTTATGACACAATGATGATGCAGTAATTACCATAATAGTAAAAAATTAGAATAATTGAAATTATAAATACCTAAATAAGTATAATTTGAGACTTTTTATGAATTAAACTAATTTTATAGGTTAATATAACATGTTAGGATTTATTTAATTAACTTTTGTCGAAGTAATAATTTTGTTATGAGTTTCAAAAAAATCAACTATTGAATAGTGTAAAAATTGACATAAAATAGTTTTTAAAACAAATATTATATTATTAATTGTTATTTTATTCCTAAAAATATAAAGTTCGGCCAAATGACTTATATAAGGTTATATATATTAATAAAACACAAATTTGGGGTCGCTTGGATGTATATGGTATGTTTATTAACTATATAATATAAAAATACAAAGTGACATGGTAAATGTCAATCTAATTAACTAAGAGTTAAAACTAAAAGATAAGGTTAATATAATGACCTAAACTTGTCTAAATTATATTGTATGAGAGGATTTCGACCCATCCCCACCTTATCTTCGGAATAACTCAATTTGGATCTATTTAAAACCGAAGTTGACTTTATAATAAAATAATAGTTTTAGTTATTCCAAAGGTGCCCCTCTCCTCCCTTATAAAAGGGCACCTCCTCCCTCTCTTCCTCACACCACTTTGAGCCTTCATTCTCGGCCAACCCCTGCCACTTTCTCCTCTCCACTTCCCTAGAGACATCCTATAGGTCCTGATATTCTTTAAAGACCAATTTTAGTGCCCTAAAAGAAGGTCTCAAAGAAGCACTTCAAAGAAGAGGTAATGTCCGTTACCGATTCTTTCATATTTATTTCTTCTTCCACTTCTTCTTATTTAGTTCTTTCATTATGAAGTAATAACATCAGTATCACTCATATACTGATATGTTATTATAAGTATGAAACAACCCAATTTCACCATCTATCCATCCTACGGAAAAAGAAATCACCGCGCGTGCGTACGTACGGAATACCGTCTCCACAGCGTGGTGTAATCTATTTTCCACCACCACCTTACTTGGATGGGTATAATGGTGTAAATAATGTCTATATATGACTATTATAAAGTGATATTGATTATTAAATAGTATACATACACTCCAATACAATTCCACGATCATAGGAACGATATCATCACTCGTCCGTACGTACGGAATACCGTCTCCACGATGTGATGCGACTCGTTCTACATTATCTTCATTTAATAATGATTATATAAATGAATTTAATGAATTAATATGATATATATTACACTAATACCATTTTGGAAATGAGGTATCTATAACCTAAAGATAAGAATAAGAATTTATTCGACAAAACACGCATAAGAACAAAAAGTAATAAACACCCGAATAACAAGTAGTAATGAAATATTACTAAAAATAAGCTAAGAATATGACCATATATGATATCATAAAAATAATTATGATTCTGTAATAAGTCAATAACATTATTTAAATCATTATATAGAAGGTTCGGACACGTACAAAGCATATCGGACCAAAGGTAAGGGAAATATCACAATCTCATTTTTATCCGAGATTGTTTATACTTTGGTATTTACTGGGGTGTATTTTATCAACCACATCCATGTTTCCTCAATATGTAATATTATTTCCATCCACATACAATTTTTTAAATCCATTTTTACCCTTTTTTGAGTTTATAGTAAAAGATATGAAAGGAATCTTTTGTCGTTTTTCGTACGAGGTACTTTTTGACTTTTCCGACAAAAGTACGAGAAGAATGATTTTTTTAACTTATACAGCATGAATGGATTTTTAAAACATTATTTCAAAGAAGCATCCTTTACAAGTTTTCAAGTTTATTTTTAATCAACTTATTTTAGTTTAGAATTTTATGACATGTTAAGAAAGTAAAAGTGTTTTTGAAGCAGAAAGGATATTTTCCTCAAGAATGGAGTTCAAGTGTTTTATCAAAATTATTTTCCATCTAAGATAATAAAGGGTTATATTTCTATCCCTATTATTACATTGATTTTATTATGTTGTGATGGAAATATATTTATGAATTCCTTAATCTTATATGAATTGTTTTATGATGTCACGATGTTTAAGATTCCCATTTTTATTACATGGGTTATGCTATGATGTATGGTTTATGATTTTGTGGCACACATAAGAATGGTATCATTAAGAGATGGGTGGTACCTATATCTCCCTCCAATTCATTGGGTAAAGATTTTATATCTCATGAGATAGACATGGTTGGAATGGTAGGTTATACCGGTTCAGTGAAACAGGACTGAAACGAGGGTGACTCGTTTCAGAAATGGACTTTTTCCACTAAGATAGTCTTGGCAATGAGTCTTGACTAACAAGAAATGATTCTCTATGATTATGTGTGTATGCCACAAAGTTTCATGTTTTAAGTTATGACTATTGGGATTACATTTCACTTCTATGATTTATCCCATGTTATGATATTATGATCTCTTTTGCAGGTTAAGATTTCCAAAAGTTATGTTCTTATGTATATGATGTGATTGATATTTATTTTGTTTACCCTTATTGAGAATTTGAGCTCACCCTTTTGTATGTTTTATTTCCCCAGGCCAGGAAGAAGGTTATTAAGTAGAATATGCCAAAAAGGGACTCTAGATATGATGAAATAAATGGGAGGCAAAGTAGATGCTTTATGAACCAGTTGTTTATGTTTCCCAGTTTCTAAAGACACTATACCTATACGGTCCTTTCTTGGTTTTGTTATATGTTGTAATAAGTGTGATTCAATTATAAATTAATAACAATGTATGTAAAGTATGGGTCATTATAATTATTATGTAATTAGGATCTCTCTGAAGTACTGAACATTATGATGTAAGATTTGGGGTGGGACTTCTCACTGACCCGAGGGTTTATAATCATTCAAGAAAAATGGATACTAATTATCTATCACGCCATGATTTGTCTTGTAGGTATTTTGGATTAATATTATTCAAATAATTTACATGAGAGGGTTTTAAGTAACTTTTATATACAATGGATTTTAACATATGTATATATAGTTGGATTTTAATTTGGGTTGGTAACATAATCTATGAGTTGAATAAAGAGTTAAAAAATTATACTGTTTGAACCCATTGATTTAGGGGGATGAATAGTGATTCAAAACCAAATAATTATATGAATGAATACAAGTAAAGGGAATATATATGAGATAATATGGTGATATATCAAAAATCCACTTAAAAATACTATGTTTTATATTCATTACAATGTGAACACATATAGAAACATTTATTTTCCTACCATGTAAGATCATGTTAAAACTAGGATCCCCTGGATTATCTTATATATGGCATGGTGGAAATGGCTCACCCTAAGAGTTATGTAACAAAACTCTGTTGTGAGTTTTGGGTTACACTTATCTAAGAAACATTAAGAGATATAATATTAGTGGGTTAGAGTTGAGTTTATCAATATGATAGATTTTGGAAATGAGTTTTCCACTCAATTATCTAAGAGTAATATATTATTTTACTCATAGGACAACTTACTTAAATATCTATGTGTGGAAAGAAAAACTAATGTGTACCAAAAATATATTGAAATATGAATCTTGGATCACTAATAGATGTGATTGAAGAAAATGGGTCATCATTTTAGTGGGAGTAATTTTATTAAAATTCATTATTAAGTGAATATAAAACATGATACTTGTTTTACATAATATTTTGTTATATATAATTAAAATAATTATAAAAAACTTGACATTGACTTTAATCTTATATAATGAGATGTTTTACAAAGTAAACTTTATATATTGGTATTGTAATTTGAGAATCATTATTTTTTAAGAATGAAAAAGCTATATATATATATATATGTAACACGTTATTGAGAATTTGACCAGTGAATCTGTCTATAAAATGGACCTATATTCTTATGATAATAATTTAAAGGTTTCATTGGATGTCCCCACAATCATTTTTATTTGTATAGATCCTAAGTTGTAAAAGTAGCAGTAGAACATGGATGTGTTCAAAATGATATATAACATGAAATTGTTTTATGAAGAACATGAAATTAATTGGATTGATGAGGTCTTACAAGATTTTTTAAGATACATGATATATGAATTAAATTAGGTATCTACTAATGTACTAAATATAATTAGGCACCTAAACAATATAATGATATTTGAATCTCTTTTATGGATTGATTTGGCTAAGGATTTCATTATATGATCGATCTCAAGAAGGTTCAAAAATTTTGTTTTGAATTAAAAAATGAATGAGATTATTAACAGTTTTCTTAATATTTACAAGATTTTAATGATAACAAAGATTTACATGGGAGGTCCTAGCTCAAGCAATGTATTGATAGTGAAAAATTGTAAAAGTTTAAATAGAAGTAAGAAAACATATTTTGGAAAGTCTAAAAATGTTTCTTTGAATAACTAGTAAATGTCACCCAAATCTAATGGTGGTATCAAGAAAGAGGGGGAGTTATTTCATTGTGGAATTCTAGGCCACTCGAAGAGGAATTTCCATGAATTTCATAAGGGGTGTATTAAGCTCATTCAAGAGTCCACATTAATACAAAATATACATTAAAAATTTAGAATGAAAATGGATATGAGTCTACAATCTAGGAAATGTAGATGGTTAGAGATTAAAGTATGAAATTAAGAAATGTATAAAGGGGATAATACCTTAATGAGTTAGATATGGTTGGTTAAATTAAAATATATTGTGATTCATAATAATGATTGAGTATTTTTAACTTTTTTATATTATGTGATAACATGAGTTATTTTAAACAATATTTATTAAAAATAAAATAAATGATTGTTTTGATACAAATGGATATTAGTTGATCCAAAACTATAACATTATTTGAAAAAAATGTATTATAAATGGGGTTTTTTCTTGAATAAAAGTGTTTTTATCCATGTTATTTTTTAAAATATGAGGGAAATATTTCCTACAACCTAATAGTTATATATTTTAATGAATTATGCCTTTTTTAGAATATTTATCCAAAAAAAATATGAGATATAGTTATTGATAGTTAATTTATTAAAAATTATCACAAATGTAAATAAGTGTTATTTCAAGTGACAATATGTTTTCATATTTTTGAGTGATATGTAAGTGAAAATATTCTTCTTAAGAGGATAGTGGGAGTATGTTTAGACCTAGATAAGTTAATAGTGTAAAAAAGAAAATATTATACAAGTTAAATTCATCTTCTGATTCAATTTATTTCCTTAAAGAATTTCGAGTGATTAGTAAAAAAATAAAATGTAAAGAGTTTCATTTTTTTATTATAATTATCTCAAATAAATGTTCTAATTTAAAATTTCTATGAAGATGATGATGAAATTTTAAAGAGTAATATGTAAATAACATAATTTATTGAAATCATAACATTATATGTTATAATGTAAATGATTTCAAATTTTTTTAAATTATTTTAACATTTGGAATATGATTCAAAGTCTTACTATTATTCAAATTATATTTCTTCATATATGTTACTCACCAAATATTTTAGTGGGAGGTTGTCTCAAATTGTCTCATTGGGATATAATGTGAATTACATTGAGATGTAATGGACCAAAATAAGTCCTATGATTATAAAAAACATATGTCTTATATGGTGGTATATGATATAGGATATGATTAGACAAATTCTCATACATGAATTTTTAATTATTCTCAAAGGAGGATAAGAATATTAAATGTATCATGTTATATAAAGCATATCACTAATTTATTAATATTTTATATTAAATATATATATAAATATATTCATTAAGTGTGGTGAGAATTGAAATATAAAATTATGAATTTGAGTTGTCCCTAATGATTATTTTCCTGGATTATTTTATGTTTTGTTGAAATGTTAAGGTTAACATAGGTAGTTTTTTTATAGAGATAAAAAATATGATCATAAAACAAAAAACATTTTGTGTGTGTTTTGTGACCCATCAAATATACCACATGGTGTGTCATAAACTATGTATTTGGTATGCTATAGGTGTATATTTCATTTTGAATTCCTAGTCACTAGGTTATATAAGAAACCAAAAATAAAAACCTTCACAATTTTATATCTTAATTATTACAAAAATGATATTGAGCTAATTAGTGGGTGGGTGGGTGGGTGTGTTGTCGATCAAGTCATCAGTAGATGATTAGTAAAGATGGTTTTTATCCTCTTCTATAACCTATAGAAAAGGAGTCCATTTTTTATTATATGTTATCTTCATTAAACATGTGATTGTAGATAAGAGGTTTGGCCATATTTGGTGTACAATATGTTCATTATTTTATATTATTTGTGGTTTAAATATCAATGAATGAATGATATTTGTTATGATTTATTATATTTCTTCCATATTAAAAACTATTATTCAATTCAAATAAACCCATCACTTTTTTTGTATAAATAACCTTAAAACATTCTAATACTATTAATCACTTCAATAACTCTCTTAATGTGTCACCTGATAATGAAATCATTTTATCATTATAACCCCAAGAGATTTTAAATCATATATTCCATTAAGACCTATCATGGTAAATATCATGTGGTACACCCAATATTAAACCGTTATGAACTGAGAGACAACATATAACCATTAAAATGTATCCAAATAATTGGAAGGTAAGAATACAGGAAAAACAATTATTAAATATATGTAGAAATAAAAATAAATCTCATTATTAATACTAAGGCATTGATAATATTAAATTAGCATATTTAAATAACTAATAATACTGATTTATGATTTAAAATGGAACCATTCTAAAAATTTAATTTTTATGCACTTAATTTTAATATACAAAATATATTATGGATAAAATATATTATTAATATCAATAACACGTTAACACCAAATTTTACTAGTAATTGATTGGAAACAAGAATCAGAATAATTAATATTTTTAAAAATAATTTTTCTTGGAAAACATTTTTGATTATATATATATGTTTTTATTTAAAATTTAAATTCTCAAATATTAGAATTCTAATTTTTTCAAATAGATTTTATTTATTTATAAAAGAACGATCTTAAGATGATTTCTTTGAAATAATTTATTTTTAGGTAAATATTAAATAAATATATTTTTTACTAAAGTTGTAGCATTTATGAGTATATTATTAAGTCAGTATAACTTAAATACTTATAAAAACATTTCAATGATAAATTATGTGTTTAAAGAGTAAAACTATACATATCAAAACATTATTATGATTTATAAAACCTATGATTATGATTTTATAAACATAAGTAATATTTCCCCAAAAAGGAAACTTTTTTGGTAATTTATTTTAATTAAATATTATTAAGGTACAATTTGGAATTAGATTGATTTTAAAGACAATTTTTTTTTATTTTTCAATAATAAAATAATTTATATTGTTATGTCCTAAATAATGGATTATTATATTAGACACATGAAGTTTAAGCTAAAAACATTATTTCTGAAAATGGGTTCTTACACATGAAATGAACTATTGTTAAAATTAAGTTCTATTAAATAAAAAAAATATTAATTATAAAGTGGGTTAAATATTTATAATTAGTAGGTCAATTTTTTTTAATAATTTCCAATTTATTTTTAGGTTCTAAAAGTAAATTACTTTGTTAAAAGCTAGTTTCCAAGGTAAAAACCAAAATGATAAAGTGTAAAATCTGGTGGTAAAAGAGTCAAAAAATATTTAAAACATCTTCTAAAATGCATGATTGTAGACTTCATTACCATAAACCTTCTCAAATAAATTATGAACAAATTTTAGATCCATTTACAATTTAATATTTTCATAGAACCGTTGAGATGTAAAGGGTATTTAATAATACTTTTTTCCTACACTTATAAAAGAAGATCACATACACCCTTTCAATAATACACAAATGTTTCTAAAGATTCCTGAAAAAACTACCCAATTTAACTATCCTAGAGGTCCCTTCCATATCCATATGCCACTAACCCCTAGAATTTATCCTATTCCATGCATTTTCAAGAATACTTTCAAGATAATGTTTATGTTCTCCACATGTGTAATACTTACTCCTTAAAATTTTCTTCTTAATATCCCTCTTAAAAATAAAATATATCCATGAAATTATGAAAAAAATAAATATTATCAATATTTTAAAATGTTATTATACTAATGGATTATCAATTTTAAAACTCTATACAAAATAATTTGAATAATGAAGATGTGTTCATATGTTTGTGTAGATGATTTTCATCATAAATTTGTGTGGACTACCACCTCCAAAAAATCACAAATTTCTTTTCTATAAATTACAACCTAACATGACTAAAAAACCCAAACCTACACTCCCTTATATTATGCTAAAAATATAATATTTTTATTTATATATGTGATAAGAAAACACCCTTTTTTAGTCAACCGAAACTTATAAAATCATCATAAAATAATGTATCTAAAACCGAAGGACCATTTAGGTTTATAGTTTTAGATAATTAGAGAAAATATACATAAAATAACAATGTAATCAATTGATCATTTTTCTTATTATACCAATATTTTCATATTTCACAATATGTCATAAATAAATGCCAAAAAATTATTCACAAATGAATCTTTACAAGACATAATTTATCTAAAAGAATTATTCATAACATTGGGAAATGAAAAAAATTAATAAGGATGAGTTCAAACACTTAGTAATTGTAATCATAAGAATTATCAACTAAATTTCATCAATGAGAATTAGAAGGTCATTAGGGTATAAAGAAACCATCAAATCGTATGATCTTGAATTAAGAGAATTAATACCAATAAAAACATGGAATATAGAGCATGTGAAATGGAATAAAGATATAACATAAGATAATATTCATATATTTCATAATTCAAGAGCCATTGGAACACAATCCTTGAGAAAAGGATCCATTAGAACTCATAAAAAGCATTGAAAAACTACATAGGTATCTTGGAACATCAAACTTTCATTATTGAATAACCAAACATGATCACTCCAACATCTCTTAGGATTAACCTATAAATGATAAACTTAGTAATCTCATAGGATTAACTTATAATTTGTGAGATCCAATATCTCTTAGAAGTGACATAACACCTTCATCACTTATGAGTAACTTATATCCGTTTAACACCATCTCATTACCCAACACAATAGAGATCTCTAATGGACCCACCCACCACATATCATAAAAATGAAATTAGGTATTTTTGTTGACTCCCAAACACCTATTTTTCTAAATATTTCTATCTATCATATCATGAAACAAAACACTTGAATTATTATATTTCATCACAACCGTCTTAGCTTGATTTACCCATAAAAAAGAAGTAGGTTTCTAGGTAGTATCTCTAGAAAATCACCATAAACAATTTATATAAAGGAAATGAATATTATCATGAGATCATACCCTCAATGAAGTATGAAAATAATTGAATGGTTTTTACATAGATGAAATAAGTTTAAAAGAACGTTTAAAAAATTTCATGGAATATCCGGTAAACCCCCTTTTCTTTCCATACCTTTAAAAACTAAAAATTCACATAATATAGATAAAAGGACATTATTTGAATAAAATAATATTTAATTTTAAATTAATCATAAAAAATAGAACATATGATGAAATTAAAATCTATTCATGTCTAAAATGTAAAAAATAAAAAAAAATTATATACCTTCTATAAAGAGAGTCAAAATTGATACATGTGGAAGACATTAAGAAATTAACATTTTAATTTTTTTTAATAGAAGGTAAAATATCATGGAAAATATATTTATTAAATGATTTTAATTTATAAAATATCATTATTTAGAGAAGATAAATTAAAAGGGGGAAATTTTGGTTAAATTTATTTAAAAACTTCAAGAAAATATGTTTAATCAGATACCCCTTTATAGATTTTTAAAACCAAAAACCATTTGAAATAAAGAACATATGAAGGGGAATAAAATACCATGAGTATAAAAGGAGTCATGATATTATATTTTAATATTTAGTTCATAAAGATAGTAAATAAATATTGGTTCATAAATAAAAAACATTCCTCAAAGAAGGAAATTTGAGATGAGAAACCACTGTAACTTGGGTAACAGGTGAAACAAAAAATACATTGAATGAAGAAACAAAAAAAATACATAAAAAAATAATTTCGATGAAAATATATGTTAAAACACGTTCATAGTTTATTAATTACACTATATGAAATAAATAATAGTGTATAATAAGAATTATGTATCAAAGAATTAAAATTGACACAATGAAAACCCTGTCAAATTTTATAATATTTCAATTAATATATAATGAAAGATATAAATTAAAATAAAGTTAAAAGATAATTATTAAGGATTCATTGATGATATAATATCTTCAAAGGCAGTATATACACCTCATAATAATAAATAGGTCTGTGTTACAAGACATTTCTCAAAGAAACAATATTGCGATGAATAATCCATATAGTGATTATATCATTGAAGTTATCATTATTCAATTAAGTGATTATGTGTATGAATTTTAAAATGGAACAAAAAATTGGAAATACAACATAATTCAATCAATGATCATTTGACACAAAATTATGTCTTAATATAGTCAATGATGTAGGATTATAACCTAATTTATATAAATTGAGTTAAGAATCCTCTTAAATAGAGTCTCGATTTTCTACATACATTATTTAGATACATACACTCTTTAATTATTTCCTTATTTAAGAAATTTTTTATAGGGTTATTAATTTATTTCATTGATATATTTAATTAATTAATAAGTTAATTCCATATTAGGGGTTATGATTATGTTCATTTCATAATTTAAAAATGAATTTGTTAGTTTGACTATGGTATAAGGGATTGGTTTTGTATGAACATATAATCTTCATATGCATTGGAAGAAAACTAAAAACACAGGATATACATATTTATGAAATAAACATGTAAATAATATGAAAATCACTATACCTGTAAACCATGTACATCAATAACCATCTTCTTAATTGATGAAGTAGAATGCCTTATGGATTTCTTAATGAGAACTTAATTTATGGACCATGTCTCTAAGGTGATAAACTACCCAATGGATCCATGATCATATTGAGTAATGCACCAACCATAATTACCTAGAGTTGGTGGATTATTACATATCATTGGCTTGATATAAGGAATCGTGTCCGGAAAGATCAATCAGTTTAGTAGCCTTGGAAGTACAAGATACATTCATAAGTTTTACATTACATCGTGAAATAAAAACATCAATAACATTTTGTCCCCTTTTTAACACACTTAAATCCTTACCCTATCCATGCAGGTCAACCATAAAATACTTCTTCACATCCTAGGAAAAATAAAACATAGAAAGGGGTGATCTTAGATTCTCAACAAGGATAACAATATAGCGAAAAATTTCATAAATAAACAAAAAAATTCAAGGAAATTTATAAGACTAAAACTAAAGTATTTTAAACATAAAATTCAGCGTAATATGGAAAAGATAAAATAAAATAATGCCATTTACCTATTCACATGGATATTATACTAGTCGAATAATCAGATACAATTTTGATAGCCACTTTCACAATGATGGAATGCATAATGCCAGACTTCATAACCACATAGTCAATGCCTTGCGCCAAGACTACAAATAAATTTTTTTCAATGCCTTGTTCCAAGACACTATTTTGTCTCATGAAACCAACCGATTCATGGATGAGCTATAGTGGGATCCCCCCATCATTTACTAAGTCCAGTGCATTCCTTATATGAAAAGGTTTAAACATAACATAAACATTCATAATAAAACTAGCATACGAAATGTCAATACTTTATCCCTAAACCATGAATGGTGTACAAATAACACATCCACAATAAAAAATATCACTAAACCTTCAATACAGTATGGAATATTTTTTTCATAATAAATTAACTTGAAACAAGTTTAAAATTCATCAATGGATGTTGACATAGATGAAATGAAAACTATTTGAAATAAACACCTCTTTCTATTTTGAAATCATTTAAAAGTCACATAATTATAAAAGAAAACATTTATTTTGAAAATATTCTTATAAGATTGTATGAGATTCTTTGAAGATGATATAACGGTAGAAAATAGCCACACCGCTATAAAAGTTTAAAAAATACATTCTTACATTAATTTTGTCAAAAAGGTCATAAAAAACCTTGTTTGGAAAATGATGAAAATATTACTTTCAAACCATTTTATAAAAATTAAATAAAGGGTATAAAAGAACATAACCCATGGTCTAGTAAATAGTAATTTTTTTTTGAAATACCTTTTTAAGAAACATGGATGTGTATGATGAAGAGGTCCTAGTAGATACTTACGTATTAATAACCACATATAAGAAATGAGATTGTTGAATTAACCCTTACCTTGTACTTTTCCTTAGTCGATGGTATGTTAACTTAATATATAATAGTTAAAACATTGCTATTAAATTATACAATAACTATATACATAAATATGATATCATATATGATCCTTTAATATTTCTTTGTTAATAATATTTCAGTAGTATCAACATTTCAGGTGTTAACTGATTCGTTTTCCATTACATGGTTGGTTACGTAATCCATATTTGTTATGGATAGGATGTATTTTATTCATTTATAGAATGATATTATGTTCATAAACATTATTTTTAATCACAAAATGAATATTATTCTTGAATGGTTACGATGGGGAATGAATCTCATCGCGTTTGTGGTGACGATAATCGGTACGTACGCACGAGCGAAAATATCATTATATTGCTAGAGAAATCATCTATAATTGTATTATATATCATATATGAAGAATAATTAACATGTTATATTTATTATTTACATTATTTATACTCATTATTATACCCATACAAATAATTAAGTGTTTCAATAACAAACTATACCACAATGTGGAGATGGTAAGCCGTACATACGAACGTATGATGACATTGTCATTCATATGATGGATAGAATAAATAATATGGTTGTATCATTTTTATAATAACATCACAGTATATAGAAGATTATGGAGTAATTATTTAAGAATATAAAAAACAAATAAAGTGGAAGTGGAAGGAGAAAAGAACTTGAAGGAGGTGAGGAAATATTTACCTCTTCTTCGGGTTCTTTCTTTTGATTTGATCAAAAAGGCTCCTTAGGTTGACATTATGACCAAATGAAGTCCTCTATGAGGAAGGGAGGAAATATTGGATGATTTTTTTGTAGGGTTAGGCTAAGCCAAATGGATTTGGAGGTGTAAAATTAAGAGAATGGGAAGTACCCTTTTATAAGAGAGGTGAGGGTCACTTTAGGAAAATCTGGAAATACTATTTTATAATAAAATAATTTTCAGTTTATAATGGCACAAAAATAATTTATTTTGAGGATAAGGTTGGGATGGGTCTAAAAAATCTCAACCAATTGGTTTTATATAGGTTTAGGTCACCATATTAACCTTACCTTTTAGATTTAACTCTTAGTTAAATAGTTTGACATTTACCATGTCTCTCTGTATTTTTATATTATATGGTTATTAAACATACTATAAAAAGCCAAGATAACCCAAAGTGGTTCATTATTAATATATATAACCTTATCAAATTACTTTTTCCGAACCTTATATTTTTAGAAAAATTATATCAATTAATAATACAATATTTATTTAAAAAACTCAATTATGTCAATTTGGACACTATTTAGTATTTAGTTTTCCTGAAAATCATAACAGCATGATTACTTCAAAAAAAATTATTTAATCAACCCTAACATGTCATATTAACCTAAAAAATTATTTTAATTCATCTAAAGTCTTAAATTACATTTATTTGGATATTTATAATATCAATTATTTTAATCTTTCATTAATAAGGTAATTACTGAATCATTATTGTTTCCTAAATAAATTAAATTATTTAATGTCTAAAAATTATAAATAAATTACCATTATTAATGAAATATTAATATCTTTCTAATGAATATTTATAGTCAAATTTATGTTGTGTTTATCCCTATATTAAATATGGATTGGTTATTAATCATTGAATTTAAATCTTTTAACTCTTCTTTAAATTAAATAATTATAATTTTCCTAATCTAATCCAAGTGGACCAAAGGGAGTCATATGTCATTCAAAAGACTGTTTTTATTCTAATTAAACTTATCCAATATAATTAGGACCTGTTTTAGGGTAATTATAATATCATTTTACTCTTAATTACCCTATTTACTTTTCACCGTGGTAAATAAAAGTCAAAAGTTACTATTCACCACAAATTATTGTCATCTTATTGAACAACATTTTAATCACTAATATCAACCGTGTCTCTAGTATTTTTGAAATTTAACTCAAAAAGTGGTAAAATTATGTTTTATGCAAATTTGTATATGCACCTCAAAGGTGGGTAAAAGATGGTAAAATGTTCAACAAAATTTTATATATCTAAACTTTTTATAAAATGAATCCAATGAATTACTTTGAACATATATAAGTATTATGTATCTATTATAACCTAAAATAATTTAAAATAAAATAACTAATTATATATATAATAAGTCGATTTTAAACAATAATGTAGTGCTTTTAACTATTCATCAAAAATTGAAAGTTCTCAGAAAAATACCAAAAATTCACCCTAAGCAAATATTGATATTCCAAATCCAAAAAAGAAGTCCATTTTGTAAAATAAAATTCATAAAATTTCAAAAAGTGGGTATTATTATTCATAATGACTAGTTTCATTGGTCGTGGTGTGTTAAAACTCCATGTTGCATACATCACAAGCTACTGCATTATTCAAAGGGAAACATGCCATGGAAGCTTGGGGTGTTACACTCTCCACTCCTTTAAATAATTTCATCATCAAAATTTATAGAATAATTTGGCATAAAATGATTGGGGTGGTTCTTCATCTTATATTCTTTGGGATACCACGTTGCCTCTTCCATTTTATGGTTTCTCCATTGAACATTTACCAGACAAGTCATTCAGTTTCTCAGCACTTATTCCCTAGTATTAAGAATTTTGACATGATCTTAACAATAAGATAGATCAGGTTCTAGTTCAATTTCCTCATAGGTGAGTACATGTGTTGGGTTAGGCATGTATTTTATCAACAGTGATACATGGAACACATAGTGAACTTTAGAGAGACGTGGAGGTATTGACAAATCATAACCTACAACTCCAATTCATTTTAGAATTTAGAAAGGTCCGATGTACCTGGGACTCAATTTACCCTTCTTACCGAAACTTATAAATCCCTTCCATGGAGATAACTTCAAGAAAACATGGTCTCCTACATTAAATTCCAAATCCTACCTTTGGTTATCGGAAAATCTCTTTTGCCTACTTGGGGCTGCTTTGATGTGGGTTTGGATAATATTCAATTTTTCTATTGTTTCCTCAACAAGTTCCGGGCCTATGAATTTTCTTTCAGACACGTCATCCCAACAAGTTGGTGTGCAAAATCTCTTTCCATATAACACTTCATATGGTGCCATCTAAATACTTGAATGGAAGATATTATTATAAGAAAATTATACCAGAGGTAAATATTGATCCCATATACCTTGAAAGTCATGTGAAAAATCTCTCAATATGTATTCTAAGGTTTAAATAGTCCGTTCTGACAGTCGATCGGTTTTAGGGTGGTAGTCAGTGCTCAAAAGAAGTTCAACATCCATGGTCTTTTGAAGAGTTTTCCCGAATCTCGACGTAAAATGGGGATCACGATCAAAAATAATCGATAGGGGTACACCATGGAGTCTTAAAAATTCATTAATATGTAGTCTTTTCAGATGTTCAACAAGTAAATATTTTCTTATGGAAATAAAATTTGTTGACTTGGTAAGATGGTCAACAATGACCCATAATGCATCATTCCTTCTAGGAGTCTTTGGTAGCCCCATGAAAAGTCCATCGTAATATTATCCAATTTCCACTTAGGTATGGGAAGAGGTTTCATGACTCCTCTAGTCTATTGCCTTTCAAATTTAATTTTTTGAAAAACCATACATCTTGACACAAAAATATACAATCTACCTCTCCATGTTGTCCCACAAAAAATGTTACTTCCAATATCTATACATCTTGGTGCTCCCAGAGACTATAGAGAAATTGGATCTATGGGAATCATCAAACAATTACCTTTTTAGATCAGCTATGTTTTGAAAAAAAAGTCTCTTCCCAAATTTCTAAATTACATCTTCATATAAGAAGTCACTCAATCTCCCATAATTCACAACTTCAATCTTCTTTTGAAACTCCTCATCATCAGAATGAAAACTTTTTATCATGTCTAGTTAAGATTAGTTGGAAAAAATTTGAAAAAGTATTGATGTTTCATCTTCCAAGGTTATTCCCATATTAATCTTTACTAGATCTATGAAAATAGGATTCCTTTCAACTCTCACCTTGTTCAAAACTCCATGATCCTTTCTACTCAAAGCATCTTCCACCTTATTTTCCTTCCGTTGGTGGTATTGTATAGCTTAATCATAATACTTGAGTAGTTCAATCCATCTCCTTTGCCTCATGTCGTGTTCTTTTTGTGAGAAAATATACTTCAAACTATTGTGATTAGTATAAATCTCACACTTTTTTCACCGCAGAGATTGTGTCTCCATATCTTTGGATCAAAGATTACAGTTACTAACTCAAGATCATCAGTGGGATAGTTTTGTTCATGAATTTCTAGCTATCATGATGCATAGCCAATAACTCTATCATTCTGCATAAGGACACAACCAATTCCTTTCTTTGAAGCATCACTATAAATAACAAACCCATTGTTCTGTGATGGTAGAGTCAAAAGAGAATCATTAACTAATATTCTCTTTAGTTATTCAAAAAAAATTCCCACACTTTTGTCCCAACAAATTTAACCCCTTTACGAGTAAGCATGGTTAATGGGCTAGCCAATCGGGAAAAATTCTAAACAAAATGTCGATAATAACCTGCTAAACCAATAAAACTTCATTCCAAAGTTATACTTTTCGGTGATGGCCATTCTTGGATTGCCTTGGTCTATAAAAAATCAAAAGAGATTCCATCCTTAGAGACAATATAGCCAAGAAAAGAAATATCGTGAAGCTAGAATTCACACTTGTTAAATTTCCCATATAATCCATTTCTTCTAAGATTCCTTAGGATAATGCACAAGTTATTTTCATGATCTTATTATATTTTTGTGTATACCAAAATATCATCAATAAATACAACTACAATGTCATCAACATATTCCTTGAAAACTCTATTCAATAGATCCATGAAGATAGATGGTGCATTAGTCGATCCAAAAGGCATTACTATAAACTCATATTGCCCATGCCTGGTTCGAAATAATATTTTCGAAATGTCTTCCTTCTTCACACACAACTGATGATATCCAGATCTATGGTCAATATTTGAAAAATATTGATCTCCATGAAGTTGGTCGAATAAATCATCAATGTGAGGTAGGGGATACTTGTTATTTATTGTTATAGAATTGATCTCCCTGTAGTCAATGCACAACCTCATTGATCCATATTTCTTTTTAACAAAAAGGACAGTGGATCCCAATGGAGAAACACTAGGGTGATTAAATCCCTTATTATGAAATTCCTCTAGTTGTTTATTTAGTTCCACTAATTCCACAGTTTCCATTCTATAAGTGGTCTTTGATATGGGACTTAAACCAATAATTAAATAAATAAATAAAAATCAATTACTCATTCTGGAGGATTTCCAGTTAAATCCTCTGGAAACACATAAAAATATTATTGAAAAAAATGTACATCCTATATTCAAACATTATTTTCCCCACCCAGAGATATTTCTTTCTCTTGTCCCCAATAAATGATTTTAGTTGAGCAACTAGGGTAAAATCTAGATAAAAATCAGGTGGTGACATTTCTGATCTAAAGATATGGCACTCCTTATCATCATCAAAAATTGTAACATATTTATTCTTACTATAAATTTTCGCATCATGGTCTGAAATCCAATACATTCCAAGGATTATATCAAATTAAATCATGGGTATGATGATGAGATCAGTAGATAAAGAACATTTATATGCCCTAATGGGAATTGATTCACAAAAAAATGTTGCGATGATACTTCCCTTAGGTGTTTTGACTGACAACTCCCTTGTTAAGAAAAATTGAAAATATCTAATTTTATTAGAAAAATGGGAAGAAATGAAACAATGTGATGATCCAGAATCAAATAAATCATTGGATAAACATGAGAAAACCATTAAATTATATGCCACCTAATCTTTCGGAGCTTCAACCTCAACAGTAGTGATCACATAAGCTTCTCCTTTCTCCCTTGGCATTTTTTGAGGTAATTTCCCTTGGAACTTATGAGATTAATTTGAATAATGCTCATTTTATCTACAATTGTAGCACTCAACATTGAAAGCCTCTTTCTTTCCCTTACAATCACGAGCTTGGTGGCCTTTTTCACCACACTTGTAACAAACTCCCATTCCATTCAGGCAAGTACTGAGGTGTTTCTTCCCACAATTACTGCATTAAAGATATTAAACTTTTCCCTTTATTTACATTTCTAGAGTGTTCATCATATCTCTTTTTATCTTGCTTTACTTTAAATTCTTAAGACATAGAGAATTACTTTTTTGTCTTGATAGCGTATGAGACTATATCTTCATATGGGGAGAAGGATTTTGAGACTAATGCTTGACAGAGAAATGGTTTTAACCCATCAAATAATTGAGCAATCATACTCATTGGGTTAAGTATATAACCAGTTGCATGCCTTGATAACCTTGTAAAGTTAGCCTCATACTTTGCGACATTCTCATCCTCATTTTTCCTCAGAATCAGAAATTATCTTTCTATATTTTCTCGATGGTCATGAGGAAAGTATTTTTCTAAGAAAATATCTTTAAACTCCCTCTATTCCCTGTTAGATACTTCTTCATCTTCCTTTGTGTTTTGGATTAATGACCACCATTGATCTGCATCTTCTGTGAGGTGATAAACTACCATGACAACCTTTTCCCTTCAACTACTCCCCAAAGTATGAAATAATTTCTCTAAGGAATTTATCAATTTCTTAGCTACTAATGGATTTTTTACTCCCATTTAATGTTGGTATTTTTTGCCTCATGTAGAGGTCTAACATTCATCCTCTGTGTTGTCGATCAGGGTGCTCCAAATAGGTAAGGTTATTATTCATAACTTGAGTGAGTTGTCCTAGTATGGTGATAAGCTGATCCGCACCAGTTGCTTCACCAGCTCCACTATAATTATCTTGAGTAGGAGGGAAATACCTACATGGATTATGTGGATTGAAACAGTTTCAATTCCTTCCACTAGGCACCATTTATAAACAATTTCATACACTAGATTGTTTTATGAATCACAATACATAATTCCAAACTTGTAAAACAGTTAACAAAAATTGAACTATTTATGAATATAATCCATAATAATAAAAATGTTTTATTTGAGGAATTATATATACTCATAAACCCTATATAATGGTTTGTATGGAAAATGAGAATTATCCTAAGTATATCCCCTGGGAGTGTCAAAATCAAGAGTTCAACAAAGCCTGTTGTCGTGCAATAGTTCTCGTTCAAGTCTAGCTCAAAGCGGTGTTTTTGGGTTTTACCTCTAGGTAAATTTGTTCCAGAGCTGCCTCTACCTACTCGTATCCAGACAGGGATGTATTTCATGGAAAATACCCAAAATCTATACATCACCAAAATTCTAGGATGTTTCTCTATACTAATCCTCAAAGTCTATCATAGGGTAAGGTTCTCTAATCAGAGTTTATTTAAATCTAGTTTCCTAGGATTGCACTAAACTTTTTTTATACCAAATGAAATGCCCCAACCCTAGTTACCAAGAGTCGGTTCATTATTATATAACATTATCATGATACAAGGAGTCATTCCAGAAATACAGATCAGTTTAGTATCCTTGTAAGTACAAGATACACTCATAAGTTTTACATTACATCATGAAATAAAAAACATCAATAGCATTTTGTCCCCTTTTTGACACACTTATATCCTTACCCTATCCCTGTAGGTCAATAATAAAATACTTCTTCACATCCTGGAAAAAATAAAATATAGAAATGGGTGAGCTCAGATGATCAGTAAGGATAACAATATAGAGGAAATATTCATAAATATGCATAAACAATTAAGGTAATATATAAGACTAAAACATAATCCTTTTATACATAAACTTCAGAATAATATGGAAAAGATAAAATAATATAATTCCATTTACTTATTCACATGGATATTCTACAAGTCGAATAATCACATGAAATATCAATAACCACTTTCATAATGATGGATTGCATAATGCCAGACTTCATAACCACATAGTCAAGGCCTTGTTCCAAGACTACAAATAAGATTTTGTCAAGGCCTTGTGCCAAGACACTAGTTTTTCTCATGAGACCTACCGATGTATCAAGGAGCTATAGGAGGCTCAACCCATCAATTACTAAGTCCAATGCATTCCTCATATGAAAAGGTTTAAACATAACATAAACATTCGTATTAAAACAATCATATGAAATGTCAATACATTATCCTTAAACCATGAATGGTGTAAAAATAACACATAAATAGTCAAACATATCACTAAACCATCAATATAATAATAATGATTTGTATCATAAAAAATCAACTTGAAACAAGTTTAAAATTCATCAAAGGATGTTGACATAGATGAAATGAAAACTATTTTAAATAAATCCCTATTTCTATTTTGAAATCATATAAAAGTCACATAATTATAAAATAAAAAAATTATTTTGAAAATATTCTTATAATATTTAATGGGAAGATTGGACGATGATATAATGGTATAAAATAGTCACACCCCCCATATAAGTTAAAAAAATACATTCTTACGTTAATTTTGTCGAAAAGGTCATAAAGTACCTTGTTTGGAAAATGACGGAAATATTTCTTTCAAACCATTTTATAAAAAGTCAAAAAATGGTATAAATGACTTTTACACATAGTCTAGTAAATAGTATAAATTTTTTGAAATAACATTTTTAGAAACATGGATGTGGATGATAAAGAGGTCCCAGTAGATACTTACGTATTAACAACCTCCGATAAGTAATGAGATTGTAGAATTAACCCTTACCTTGTAATTTTCCTTAGTTGATGGAATGTTAATATTATGTATAATAGTTAAAAAAAATTTATTAAATAATAAAATAATTGTATTCATAAATATGATATCATATATGATCCTATATTATTTCTTTGTTAATAATATTTCAGTAGTGTCATCATTTAGGGTGTTAACTTATTTGTTTTCCCTTATATGATTGGTTACATAAGCCATCCTTGTTATAGATAGGATGTATTTGATTCATATATAGAATTATATTATGTTAATAAACATTATTTTTAATCATAAAATGAATATTATTCTTGAATGATTATAATGGAGAATGAATCTAATCGTGTTCGTGGAGACGGTAATCCTCATGTACGTAGGAGCAACAATATCATTATATTGATGATGAAATAGTATTTAAATGGATGGTATATCAGATATACAGAGTCATTAACATGTTATATTTATTATTAAAACATTTATACTCATTATTATACCAATCAAAATAATGTAGTGTTTGAATAACAAACTACACCACGACGTGAAGATAGTAAGCCGTATGTACACACGTATGGTGACTTTGTCAATCAAATGATGGATTGAATAATGAATATGGTTGTACCATTTTTATAATAACATCAAATTATATAGAAGATATTGTAGTTATTATTTTATAATGGAAACCACAATGAAAGAGGAAGTGTAAGGAGAAAAGAACTTGAAAGAGGTGATTAAATAATTACCTCTTCTTCGTGTTCTTCCTTTTGATTTGATCAAAAGGGATCCATAGGTTGGATTTATGAAAAAATTAAGGCCTCTAGGATGAAAGGAAGAAATTTGGAAAGATATTTGGGAATGGGTCAGCTGAGACAAATGGATTTGAAGGTGTGAAATTAAGATAAGGGGAAATACCCTTTTATAAGAGTGGTGAGGGTCACTTTTAAAAAATCTTGAAATATTATTTTATAATAAATTTTTTTTTCAGTTTCTAATGGCTCAAAAATGATTTATATCAAGGATAAGGTGAAGATGGGTCGAAAACCTCTCAACCAATAGGTTTTAGACGGTTTTAGGTCACCATATTAACCTTTTCCTTTATATTTAACTCTTAGTTAAATAGTTCGACATTTACCATGTCTCTTTATATTTTTATATTATATGGTAAATAAACTTACTATAACAAGCCAAGAAAACCCAAAGTGGTTCATTATTAATATATATAACTTTATCTTAGTCCTTTGGCTGAACCTTAGATTTTTTTATAATATCATATCAATAAATAATATAGTATTTTTTTTAAAAACTCAGTTATGTCAATTTTGACACTATTTAATATTTGTTTTTTTTTTGAAAATCATAACATCATGATTACTTCCAAAAAAATTATTTAATCGACCATAAAATGTCATATTAACCTATAAAATTAGTGTAATTTATCAAAATTCTCAAATTACATTTATTTGGATATTTATAATATCAATTATTTTAATCATTCATTAATAATGTAATTACTACATCATCATTATGTCATAAATAAACTAAATTATTTAATGTCTAAAAATTATAAATAAAATACATTTATGTAGGAAATATTTTTTGATTTGTAATGAATATTTATAGTCGAATTTATATTGTGTTTTTATTTATATTAAAAATGGTTTAGTTATTAATCATCGAATTTAAATCTTTTAACCCTTCTTTAAATTAAATAATAATGGACCAATCAGAGTCATATTTTATTTTTAAGGATTTTTTTTGGTCCAATTAAACTTATCCAATAGAATTAGGTCATGTGTTATGGTAATTATAATACCATTTTTACGTATAATTACCCTATTTACTTTTAACTTTGGTAAATAAAAGTCAAAAGTTACCAATCACCGTAAATTATTTTCATCTTATTAAACCACATTTTAATTACTGATATCAACCATTTCTCTCAGATTTTTGAAATTCAACTCATAGAAGTGGTAAAATTATGTTTTATGAAAATTTGTAAATGCTCTTAGAAGGTGGGTAAAAGACGGTAAAAGTTCTATAAAATTTTAAATATATAAACTTATTATAAAATGACTCCAATGAATTACATTGAACATATATAAGTATTTTGTATCTATTTTTACCTAAAATAAATTAAAATAAAATAACTAATTATTTAAATAATAAGTCGGTTTTAAACAATAACTCAGTGCTTTTCACTATTCATCAAAAATTGAAAGTTCTCAGAAAAATACCAAAAATTCCCCCTAAGATAATTTTGATATTAAAAATATAAAAATGAAGTCCATTTTGAAAATGAAAATTTATAAAATTTCAAAAATTGGGTATTACTATTCATAACGACTTGTTTCATTGGTTGTTGTGTGTTAAAACACCATGTTTTGTACAACACAAGATACTTCATTATTCAAAGGGAAACATACCGTGGAAGCTTGGAGTATTACATATCTTGAGTATTCTTGATGAATAAAAGGGATTATATAACGTTCTCAAGTGATTTGTACAGTTATTGGGAAAAAGATAGTTTCTAAAGAGGATTATACACTTGCACCACACACCTCATCACGTTGGAGAGTTTCACATCCTCTTATATATACGAAGATTGAGGCTTCTAAAATGCATCATATGTATTTCCAAAATTTTGGATATTGTTTATTGAATGTTTTCAATGAATTTAATTCAAAGACTTTAATATTTTCATAAAGAATTGTAACTGATGAATAAACCATTTAGGGGAAATAAATAATATTTATTACAAATATATATATATATATATATATTATATTCATTCATAGAATGAATGAAAAATTCATTCATCAGATGAAAATGTTAAATTTACACTGTATATAATATAAAAATATATCCCATGCATCATATACATGTGTACATGAATCCCATCAATTTAAATTTTAGTGCACATCTAACATTCACCCACTTGAATTGAAATCCTCTAAGAACATTATGAAAAATATAACAAAACTTTTTAAATACATCTAAAATCTTTTGGATATATGTTTTCATCAAACTCTATTAATTGAAAAAAAAATCTACCCAAAATTTTATCTGTATCTAAAGACCTAACTCTGTGACCCTATGAGCCTTAGTAATGTTGAAAAAAACTATGAAATTGTAATTTCGTAGATGTATGCATAAAGTGACCTCAGAAAAGAATCAATGCTACTCAAGGTACTATGGGGTCTTGTGTAATATCTATTAAACATACTCATGTCTATATAAGAACATATCCACCATAAGATTTATTATATAAATCAAATTTATACTTTTAAAAACTATTTATCCATGATATTGAGTTACCAATAATCATTGAAAATGTCTATCTTGTAATGACCTCGCAATATTTATTGATTATCTAAAAAAGTCTTCCCCCATAAATTAATACATCATGTTTCATCCATATATCTGATAATTACATCACATATCACTTATCCAAGATGTTGAACACATCATATTTGAATCAATTAATAATTACCATTAATTTTCTTAGTCTACTTCAATCAAAGGCATAATGGAAATTTATATCACACTTGTGATAACAATCCTATATTATTTTCAGTCCAACTGATGAAATGATCAAAAAAATACTTAATCAGCCACATATTTTCTAATTTCTTAGGTTGAATTACATATGTAGGGTATAAATTTATAAGTGTTATCATGTTAAGTACCTCGATATCCTTAGGTAATAAGGATTGATAATAAGTATACACACAATGTTTATATATGACCATATAACATTCCATGAGATATAAATTTGTAGATTAGTCTAGGTAATAAGTATATACTTATTAGCTAAAGAATCGATTCTTCATATGTCATATACCACCCTTTATAATGTATATAATAATCTCATTAATCTAACAATTATATATCATCTCAATCTATTACACTCCCTCATGATAAACAGTTAGGGACAACTCAATGTTTATACAATGAGGGGATACATATCATTCAAATGATCATATAAAGTAATGTCGCAACACCCATTGAAGAATGATAAATGAATATTTCCTTTATTGTAAATATATGATATGTTTTTCAACTATTATAACCAATATCTTATTTTTTATACACATAGGGATATAACATAAACCACATGTAGTAATTGTTCTAATGATATTTCTAAAAATTATACCCATTTGAAATCCCTGTCACATTCTTATGTGACCATGTGATAAAATAATCCCATGAACCTCTTAGTGATAAACATTTACGAAGCATGGTAGTTTGAATAATGGTGAGACATACGAATAAAATTATTGATGTTTAATTCTTTGATCATATATTCAAACTCATTTACTTCATAACATAAAATGATAAAATGTTTTCATCTATAGTCAACTTAGAACTCATTATAAGTACATTATTAAAATCCTCAAAATCCTTTTTATCAAAAAATTTCCTTGAAATTTTTTTGAATAATGTAACTATTTACATTATCACTTTTACAACATATCAATTTTTTCAGATAAATTTATATCCATTTCATTAGGGTAATTGATATAACTCTTTACAATTCTAATTACTGGAATACCCTAAACTATTTTAGGATACCATGTGAAAAAATTTGTGTATTAGTTAGTATAAACCATTAAGGAATAGTGAAGTTCATTTGTTAGGGTAATTAAATGAAACTCTTAATATTTTTCTTTACCATCATATATCCTTAAAAAATTTAGGATATTATGTAAATAATCAATATAATATTATATTTGTAAAAACTTTTAGTTAATAGTGATATTCACTCTCTTATAGTAACTAAACCTAACTCTTTACATTTTTCATTTCTTTCCCATATCCCAACTCTTTAGGGTATAAAGAAAAGAATAAAATAAAATTAAACTAGAACAATATTTTATATAATATATTTAGACTAATCCATGTTCAAACACTCTCACACTGGCCTCTTAGATACAATATTATCTTCATAATGACAATATAAAATAAGACAAACTACTTTGTGCTTTATGAAACAACCCTTATTTCCTTTTAGTAGGAATATATAACAAATAAACTATTGTTTCCATATATCATTTGGCATTATACATGTTTATAATATAGATGTATAAACACTTTATCCTGGATAAAACAATTTTAACCATATATTATTCTCATGAAATGTTATTAAATTAAATGAATCGTAAACCCAGTGTATCTAATTAATCATATAATGATATTAATAACAAATCATCGTTAACACTTATTATCAAATAAGAGAAGTGATATGATACTTACTTCATTTAGTTAGATTCATCCAATCATGATACAAATATTTATGTTTAAATTTATGTTTTAGAAACTATTTACTTCATTAAATAAATGTAAACTACAAGATCTTCCAATTTTTCCATTGATTTTAAAATACTATATATTTACAAAACTTGTAAAACATACATTTAGTAACATATACCCTTAAATTTTAATGAATTAGTTTCTATAGTGATTATACCTGACATGGAAATTCTATGGAGTTCCCAAACCCATTTAGATATTCATGATAATATCATTATATTGAATCATTACTCCTTGATACAACCCTCGTGTTTGAAAGAACGTTAACTATAATCTTGAAGAAATATTTTTGAAATTTCTTCTTCTAGTATAAGCCTTTACCTACTAGAACTGTCTATACAGTTAATAACATAATAATCATATTCCTAGTTAATTTCTTCTTAGATCTTTTTGAATATTGGGTAAACTTTTATTGAATTCAACTATCTTACTAAAATATTTCCATAGATAAAAATAGGATGAATTATTCTGTCTCTCCATACCTATTAAATCATATTGAATACCATTCACATTACAAATCATAATGGTTATATAATACAATAATTTTATCAGTTAATAAGAATATAGTGACTTTGAAATCTTAATTTATTAAATAATAATCTTGATTATCTTACAAAAAAATTACAACACTTACTTACTTAGGAAAGTACCATTCTATCAAGTAGAATATTTTTTTGATCAAGAAAATTTCTTATCAAACAAATTTTAGGAGTTTATTACATTAAAATTATCATTTAATGTATTAATATAAATTTTATTTTTATGATGATGATGCGTCTATCTAGATTTTTTTTAGATTTTGTTAATATCATGACCTATATATTTTAATTATTAATTTTTTTGAAAGTGCTCCCACTAAAAATTATGACCCCATACATCATATCCATTTAGTAATACAAGATCCAAATTTCACTAGGAAATTCATCCTCTTTATAATATCTCTCACAACTTCATTATTTTGGTATGGAATCATCCAAATCACAATGGTTAAAATTCATGGATAGTTGAGTGGATAAAACTTTATCCAAATTCATTATATGGATTCTAACAACTATATTCCTCTAGTATCCTAATTATTTGGGATTCCCATTTAGTGTAATGTAATGAAAATGAAAAAATCATGCTAAACAAGGAAAATCCAAGGGCACCCATTTTTTTCTTGAGACAACCTAACAAGAGAATCCATAGACGCTTATTATTTTCTTACGATATACAAGATAATACAAGGGAACCCGACTTTGGTGTGAAACTATGATGTTTGATTATAGATTTCCTGAAAAAAAATTGGAAGGTACCACACAATTAGTTTTTTCGGTTTTTTAAGATTTCACTGATTTAATATACATTATATTCTTGATAAATTCATAACTGTTTCATCTTATATATTAAATATATTCTCATGTTTTATTTGCTTTTGTTCATGCATTATTCTAACAATTTTGTTTTGGAAATCTCTATTAAAACCAATAAATTAATGTTTTCAAACGATATAAACATGTAGAACTCTTTACATAGCCCAGAAGTTTGTGTTAATCCCATAAAAAGAGAATCCAAGTATATTCATACATATAAAAATTAATTATATATATAAGGTTCATGAAATCTTTATTTAAAGGCATATAGTTATTTGACATCGAGAAAATACACTTGAGTATGCTTGAAGAAATAGATATCCATCCCCATTAACTTTTCTAGATAAGGAAAGACTCAAGAAAAGTTGGTTATTTGACCCTAAGTCCCTTCATCCTAGGAGACCATAATAGAGATAGATTTCACTTCATGAAAAATATAACACCAAATATGAAAAAACTATTCACAATAACTATAATCATGCACATATGTAACAAAAAAATAGATCACTATAACTAGAATCTAAACAGGTCCAACATTTGACCTTAGGGGAGAATCCTTGTATGACAAAGGCTGCCAACTAGCAGTGAGGGTCTAATGTAAAATTTGAATAGACTATACCCTATTTCATAGAGTGATGAAACAATAGAAATAATTAATAATAATAATAAAATACTAATAACAATTATACATCATTTTACTCATTTCTAATAATGGGTAAATTCCCAAAAACGAATACAGTAAACATGCCATGCTATAATAGTGTCAACAAGCAACAGAATCCCAAAATAAAGACATTGATAATCCATAAAATAGGTCCTGAGATCATGTATGACCCCCTCATTAATGCTCCTCCTATATACCCAATTAGCCATCTAACACAGGTCTTTTCCCTTAACCAAATATACATCCACGAAATCTACCCAGGTTCCATTGAAGGCCCATGTAGGGTGTGATTATTACTCAGTAGGACACAACTAGTGGTGTATAATATAATATACAGTCTCATAAAAACTATGTGTAGAGGTACAATGAATAATGGACTATGAATGAAATGTAACAAGTTTTATAAATAAATAAGTTCAAAATAAAATCTAGGGATCATGGGATCTATCATGACACCCGACCAAACCAACATACTTTGGCCCATGCTAGAATTTTGGCCCATATACCATAGAGGTTAACAATATTATGTAAATATGGGTGTTAACAAATCATTCTAATTCTAGCCACTGAGAAGCATCATTCCAATTACATTCAAGAATTCAAATGCTATTTGTTCCTGAAACATCACGCAATCACCCAATATAATAATTTGGTATTCCATGTTCAATATTTAAAATATTGAATATAGAACTTCATTATAAAAATTCATGAAATAATATTAACTCGTTAAAACTCATAAAAGGTAAATATCGTCATATTCAACCCATTTAACCATTTTCAAATAATTTGCATGCCCCTAGTGTGGATGTAATCATGGTATTATTATCATAAATGGACCTAATGGGAACTATAAGGGATCTAAAATGTCATTTATTAGCTCAATATATCATTCTTGAATAAAGTAACAATTGTATAACATGTTTTCATACTATCACACACTACATACACATAAAAACCATAAAGACTATGGGGAAATCATATAGGCTACCAAAATTATGCCCATAGATGATTACTCATTCAAACCTTAACATTGATTCAAGTTAAAAATGCTTTAATGAAAATAAGTGAAGAGATCCCCCAAAAAATAGATCATGAGTCTTAGGAGAATAAGGGAAATAAAGATGTTAATATTCTAGATAATATAAGGAATAGAGTCTTAGACTTACCTGGGGATTCCAATAAAATTAAATGATGCTTTAAATACCTTATAATCAAAATACAACAACCCTTGGGAGTGTATTTAGTTCTTTGTTTACACCATAGGATGTTGTGAGTGGAATGAGGAGGTAAATTGGGTAATAGGGATATAATATTTGGGGATAAAATGATAACATCTTCACTTTTAATGAGATGCATGATTTGGAAAACCATGAATGAACCATGTGACCACCTTTATTAATGAAAAACCTGGCTGCACAGTTTCCATGGCCACCTATACAGTCTGTAAAACCATTATGAAGTTGTGTGGATGGATCTAAACCAATGATTCATAGTTTTCAAGGAAACTCCCATGGGTTTCACAACTATGATCCACCCTTTCCCCTTCCACATGATCATGAAATAATATTATAACTAACCATGTGAAAACCATGAACCATGAAATGTATTTATTATTTACCTATTTTACAATGCCTGAACACCCTATATAATCCCGGTACATTCCTTAATCTCAGGAATCATTCCACACGACAATAAAAATGAGTTTAATCAAAATTAAAATATAAACATAACTTACCAAAGGTAAAGGATATTACAATATTCCCACAATATAGCATCTCATCCTCAAGGTATACTCCAAAAAATCACAAAGTCACTATGTTAAAAACATCCGGTCACTATGCCCATAGATTATTTTCCCTCTCCCATGTATCCTCTTTAACATGACTATGATGCCACAACACTCAGACCAATGGTATGGTCTTACCCTAAAGAATTTTCTCACAATGATCCACATTACGAATCTGATGATCCTCAAAAGAAACATCAAACTCTATCTCAAAATCATCCATATCAACCAAATTATAAGGGTCAAGGTAATACTACTGAAGTAGTGATGCATGAAAAACTTCATGGATTTCACTATACCCCTTTGGAAGTGCCAATCAATATTCCATGTGAGTAATCCTCTCCACAATATTAATATTCATGGCTTACTTGGGTGCCAACTTTCCCTACTTCCCTATTAAATAGTGACCCAACCTCAAAAACACTACAAGGTACACATGGTAACATAGTGTAAACTCAAGAGGTCAACTACATCATTTAGTTTATAAATTATGACTACTCTAGTCAATATCCATATGCTTCTGGACAATTAAGACTTGCTCTGACATCTCTTGCATGAGACTCAATCCAAACAACTCTAACTCTCCCAATTTCATCTAGTATAATGATAATATATTTGGTCTAACATAGAGAACCTCACATAGATCAATCTAAATAGATTCTTAATAACTATTTTTATAGGATAAATCATCAAATGCTATGTGATTATCCAAATCTCCACCATAATAATGGATTCATGATGTTAGCCTGTTCTCTAACACCTGGATAAACCCTGTTAATTTCCCATATTTATGTGGGTGTAAATATTTACTCAAAAAACCCAAATTTCCAAGATATATCGGAAAGACTTTCTAGATACATAAAGTAATATAGGGGTCCCTATTTGGCATAATAAATACACCTAACAGATCGATGATTAAAGTATTCCATATCTATATGAAATGAGATACCTCTATCAATCGATTAATGATCACCCATGTCTCTTTTTTCTTAAAAGGTTTACTCAATTGAATGTCCATTAAATATATTTTATTATTGTAACAATTCCATTCTAGTATGGATCATGGATATAAAATACAAAACAGTCCATGATGCTCAACATTTACCTACTAATAGGTGTAACATCATGTCACAAAACCTTCAAATTCTATTCTAGTTCCCTGAAACCAATACATTCTATGAGGATCACAGTAAATTTTGGTCAAACGAGGGAGAAATATCCACTTAGAAGAATGTAAATCATTAATCAACTCCTTCCTCATGCACATAGGCATAATAAAAAATCCTGGAAAATAGATAATTTCATCATCATCGATTTCCTAGTTGAGTGGTAACTCCCAACCCTCAAATATATCTCTCAACGCTAGGAACTATGGATCCTCATACCGCCTCCTCTTGTTTTGAATTAGTAGAGAGGGAGTAATAAATAAGGACTTGAGTGTCATCTATTCCTAATCTTCAAAACACATGCACACATCTCAGTGAACAAGGCCATCATTTTCCACTCAGAACTAGACCACCGAACCACAAGAGTCATGGTCTTCAAACTCAAGGAATATGAAACAATAGTATTTTCTTCATCTTATACACTATCTCAAAGTTAAAATATTTTATATATAAAACCCATATCCACTATTGTATAATTTGATCACTCTTGGAAATGATATATATCAATCTATTATGGTCCATATAAACAATAAACTTCTTGAACAAGATTGTAAGAACCCGGTTCTTATTTTTGAGGTACGGGCTTCTTATTTTTCCTTTTCCTTAAGTGTTTTTGAGAAAATATGGAAAATGGAAAAAATCGTAAATTTTGAAACTATACGCCATGTACTTTGTCCACACACTGTGTACTTTTGGAAGAATTGGGATGAGTAAATGGGGCGTGTAGCCTTGTCGGTGACGAGGGGTGTAGGAACCGACTACACGCCGTGTAGTGGTACCTTACACGCCGTGTAGTCAGTCGGCAGGCTTAAACAGTAAGGCGGTGGAGTTGCCGCCAGCTGGTCGACAGTACACGCCGTGTACTCGAGAGTACATGCCGTGTAATCATGTCGACGGATGAATAGTGTGGCGGTTCCACTGGGGGAACAGTTAGATGATGAAAGTACACACCATGTACTCTGAAGTACACACCGTGTACATTGTTTTTTCGGCTTAAAATAGGCAGTATCCTCCTCATTTGGTAGAGGAGGCGTTTGAGCCATTTTGGAGCCAAGGGGGACGGCCCGACCTTTGAAGATCCATCGGGTGTTCGTCTAGAATCGGTTTCCGCCTCAGACGATCTTGTTGGAACAGCACGGGTAAGGGCTTCCACCTCTTTGGCTGCTTCTGACCAATTCTTCTCCCAACTGAAGTTATTTACATTTGAATGGGTTTTGTTATTCGTCAGATATATGTCATTCTTTGGAATTTTTGGGATCGACGATCGTGTATACCGCTCGTTGACGTATAATGTAGGTGGCTTGGTGTAAATTTCCAACTGTAGTGCGTTTTTGTGGGTTTTTGTGCCACGAACCCATGTTGGGGTGTCGTGTGGCTGAGTCTGTTGCTATATTTAATTCCTATAATTGCATAGGTGATTAAATTATGATAATAAAATATTGGTTGGGATCATTTCTTGGATCCGAAACCACCCCATGAGTGTGTTCCACTGTTTAGCCATTTGGCCAGGATACCCAAGGGTATGCCTTAAAAGTAGTAATTATAGAATTTCCTTGAGAGGAATTGCTTTTTACTGCTTGTTTACCTGTTGGGCATGGCCTGGTTACCTATTTAGTATAAGGGTTCGATTTTATTTAGCCTGAGGTCCTTTTTGTGATTAGCCTGAGGGAACTGCACTATTTAGCCCGAGGGCTGTAGTATTTCGCCTGACGGCAACCTTTCGTGCCTGAGGGCTTGACTTCTGTGCCTGATGGAGACACTTCATAAGCATGAGGGAAATTTCTGTTATACCTGAGGGCTATACCTGTGGGTTGGATTCTTCTTACCTGAGGGTACGGTTTTGCTTGTCTGAGGATGTGGACTGCTTGTTTAGAAATGCACTGTGGTGATTTCTAGAATATAATGAATTAAATGAATAATAAAATGGAAATTTAATTGTTAAGTTAGTTACTTGTCAGTACTGCTTACTTTATTGCATTTTACTATTGCACACTATTTTTGCATGCTTACACGCAGTTGGGCACAAGCCTTTGGTGGGTGCCTACTGAGATATATTTCTCACACCCTGTTTGGTCCATGCTTTTCAGCCCAAACAGATTACGTTTCTGCAGGTGTAGATAGGGGAAAGAGTCCCTATATAGGTACTTGAATGTTGCTGAGGAGTAAGGGGCATGGGACCGAGCCTAGGCTCGCGATGCCGCTGCCAGCTATTTTTCTTGTTTTGTTGTACTCTGTATTTTGTTGTACTGTATTGATGTATAACATGTTCTGGATGCTTTCTTAGAACTTGAAACATGTAGCATCATCATTTATATACTGTTGGTTATATCCACTACTGTAGTTTATTTCAGTTGTGTATGTTTTATTATTTCCGCTATCATTGTATGTTTATTTGTATTCTGTTGCGCTGCACTTTGAAAAATGAGGGCATAGTTTCCCCACTATCAGACCTGGGCCCTCGCTGCTAGTCAGTAGCCTCTGGTGTTTGGGGAAATGTTCTTGAGGTCACGTGGCGAACTGGGCTCGGGGCACCCGTTGCGTGGCACCTGGTTCTGGGACGTTACAAAGTGGTATCATAGGCGTTTATTTTCTTTCACTTACTATTTAGAGTCGTAGTTAGGGATAGGACGAACGGTAGTTGTTAATAAGTTGTGCCCGGTCGTAGCTAACTCGCATATAGGGAAAATCCAATTTACTTCGTGATTGCAATTTTATTGATTTTTCAATTTACAGTTGATTTGTTTTCACCGTTGGGTGACGCAATTGAGATTGTGTTGTTTATATTTTATCTGTGGGTTCTATTTAGTTGCAACCCGATGAGATGAGGGTATGGCATCTCATCCATCATATAGGCACATGCTAGATATCACATTCCATGCATAGTTTCCATGCCATGTAGGTGCATTAGAAACTCACATGTTGTTGTGATAATTGTTGTGCTAGAAAAGCATGTTGTTGTGATAGCCGCTCTGATAAAATACCTGCTATTTGATAGGGAAATTTTATGTGAGCCTATTTATAGAATGAATGCCAAACTTCGGTTTTTGGGGAGTATGGGCCCTCATTGACCGGAATTTGGTGGATCATTGACTGTTTATTGGTTATAACACAGATAAGATGTCAAACTTTGATTCGTGGGGAGTATGGGCCCCCATGGGTCAGAATTTGACACTTAGGTGTTGTTTTTCAGTATTTTCTAGGTTTCAAGGAAGTTTCTGAGGCATAATGTCTGGAAACCCAATATACACGCCGTGTAGTATTTTTATACACGCCGTGTATGCTCTTCTGTTCGGGAAAAAAAATAAACTTTTTGAGTACATGTCGTGTAGTCTCTTCCTGTGTCACAAACTGTGTGGGCTGCGACACGGGATAGGGAAAGGCTTGGGTAAAACACGCCGTGTACCGAATGGACACGCCGTGTAGTGTGACCCGGAGTCCGGACGTGTAACTAACAACATGGGTCGGTGAACTCCTTGACAGAACACACCATTTTAATTATAGACACGCCGTGTAGTGTGACCTGGGGACTCGGCTGTGTAACTAACAACACGGGCTGGTGTCACCTCTCCCTGAACACGTCGTGTACCTGTGGGACACGCCGTGTAGTCTTGTCCAAGGACAGACCATGTGGAGTTAGTCGTGTAGCTGGGAAATAGGGTGGTGTACACGCCGTGTTCAGGAGTAACACGCCATGTAGTGTCAAGCCGAGTAGTCGGCCGTGTCACGGACGACACGGGCAGTTGGAAAATAACACCGTACATGCCATGTATATATTATACACGTGTGTAGTTTTGATCGATGGAAGTTGTGTGGATTAGCCATGTAGAAGGACCCAGGTAGGGGAAGGGAAGTCAAGGGCATGTCGTGTAGTCATTGTACACGCCGTGTAGTCTTGTTTTTCCAATTTTTCATGCTTTCTTCCTCTTGTTCCTTTGTGGTTCCTTCGCTTTTCAGTCTTACTAATCTTAAATCTGAGGCATGCTTTTGACCTTGTAGTCTCATGCCAACTAGACGACCGTGAGTTGTTCGCTAGGAGAGCGGCGATGATTATACTCCAGAAATGGTGGGCCATGGGCGACCAGTTGATCCACCAGCAGAGACAGATGCGGCACCAGCTGTTATACCGGACACAGGCATGGAGGCGCAGTTCCGTGAAGGCTTTATGCAGTTCATGCAGACCTTTCAGGGTGCACCGCAGGCTGCCACATCTATGGCTGAGCTGACACATATCTTTCAGCAGCAGCATCCGGCTACGTTTTCAGGGGATGGAGGACCACAGGCTGCGGAGTCTTGGCTAGGATCGATGCAGAATATTTTCGAGAATCTTGAGATGCCTCCAGGGCGGAGCGTCAAGCTCGTGACTTATATGCTGCGTGATTCAGCCAAGAGGTGGTGGGATGTTACCACCCAGTCAGAGCATCACAGAGACATGGCATGGGAATATTTTCAGGTAGTCTTCTATGACTTCTTCTTTCCCGAGATGCTGAGGTCAGATAGAGCTCGAGAGTTCATGAATATGCAGCAGGGTGCTATGTCAGTGATGGACTATTCTGCTCGTTTTACGGAGCTTCAGCGTTTTCCACCCATGCTGGTGGGTGATGAGACGTTGAGAGCCAGAAATTTTGAGGATGGTCTTCAGTATGACATCCGAGCATTGGTAAATGTTTTTAGGTTTCCTAATGTACACGCGATTGTGAATCAGGCACTGATTACATAGAGGAACCTACAGGAATATAGTGGTGTGGGCCAGGGCGGTTCAGCACCAGTTACTGGTACTATTTCTACTGGCAAGAGGAAGAGATAGATGGACTTCTCTCAGGGTGGCAGTACCAGCCAGGCAGCTTCTTCAGGTGGCCCGATCAGGTGCTACTAGTGTGGCAGAGAGGGGCATAAGAGGCCGTAGTGTCCACTAGACCCAGTGGAGTGCCGAGCATGCGGAAAGGTAGGTCATCTGCAATGCTTTTGTAGGGCGTTTCTACCAGTGGCTAGTGAGAGGGGTTCTGTGGAGACTCCGCATGCGGGAGCAGGACCAGTGGCTTCTTACCAGTCAGGGAACTGGAATACGTCAGGGTGTGCAGGCCGAGATGGTGGTCGTGGCCATGGTAGCCAGACACCAGGATCGTAGAGGAAGCAGGGCGGGACAGCTCAGGGTAGCCAGGCTGTGTCGCAGGGCCGTGGAACTGGACAGGAATATGCAGTGCAACAGACCTAGCAGGAGCAGGATCTCAGACCTTCTACAGTCAGAGGTTCTATTCTAGTAGCTTATGTCTTATCTTCAGTGATTTTTGATACGGGTGCTACGCATAGTTTCATATCTGTACCTATTGTGGAGATCCTTGGTCTCTGTGTTTCTACTTCTTATGATATCTTGATGCTAAACACTCCATGGGGAACTATGACGGCTAGTGTGCGTCAGTGCAAGGAGTTCCCCCTTGATGTTGGTGGGTGTAACTTCCTTGGGGACCTCTATGTCTTGGAGATAATGAGCTATGACGTCATTCTCGGGATGTACTGGTTGGTTTCCTTCTGAGCCTTCATAGACTGCTACCATCGCAGGGTGCGTTTCACGTCACCAGAGGGAGGAGAGTTTCTATACAAGGGCGAGTGGGATGTTTAGGCGAGTCGAGCTGGACCAGAGCATCATGGGAGAGGTGTAGTCACAACCCAGATAGCGAGCTTATATCTGGATGATTAGGGGACTTGTCAGATGGAGTTCCCTCCAGTTTTTGATCATTTCAGGGATGTCTTCCCGGATTACTTTTTGGGTCTACCTCCTGTAGGAGAGGTGGATTTCTCTATTGAGCTTGTTCCAAGAGCAGAATTAGTGTCCATTTCTCCTTATAATATGGCCAAGCTAGATTTGCAGGATCTCAATAGGTAGTTATAGGAGTTACAAGGAAAGGGCTTTATCCGACCCAGTACTTCTCCTTGGGGTTATCTGGTCCTTTTTGTGAAGAAAGATGATGGTACCCTCAGACTTTACATGGATTATCGGAAGCTGAACTATTTGAAGGTTAAAAACCAATATCCCCTGCCGAGGATAGATGATCTATTTGATCAGCTTCGTAGAGCACGAGTGTTCTCGAAGATTGACTTGAGATCCGGATATCATCAGGTGCGCGTGAGACCATAGGATATACCGCTTACAGCTTTTCGGAGGAGATATGGTATGTACGAGTACTTGGTTATGCTGTTCGGACTCACGAACGTGCCACCAGTTTTTATGGCTCCGATGAATCATGTGTTCCATCCGTATCTTGATTCTTTTATGGTGGTATTCATGAAAGACATCTTGGTGTACTCTCACACTCTAAACGACCATGCCACCAATATTTAGATCGTATTGAGTACACTGAGAGAGAATCGGCTATATTCTAAGCTCACAAAGTGCCACTTTTAGATGGACCAGATTCACTTCCTGGGTCATATCATCTCAGAGGCTGGAGTTGTAGTAGACCTAGAGAAGGTGAGAGTATTAGTTTCCTGGGAGCATCCTAAGAACGTGTTTGAGATACGGAGTTTCTTAGGGATGGCTGGTTACTACAGAAACTTCATAAATGACTTCTCCCACTTAGAAGCATCGTTGACAGGTCTGACTAAGAAGGTTGTGAAGTTCGTTTGGTCAGATGCTTGTGAGATAGATTTTCAGGACCTAAAGGGAAGGTTGACATCAGCACCAATCCATATACTCCCAAAGAAGGGGAAGAGCTATACAGTTTACTGTGATGCATCAAGGATTGGGCTAGGGGTTGTTTTGATACAGGGCGACCGAGTTGTTGCATATGGGTCTCGGCAGTTGAGGCCACATGAGAGAAATTACCCAACTCATGGTCTCGAGTTGGCTGCAGTTGTGCATGTGTTTCACTGTTAGAGACATTATCTATTGGGAGAGCATTTTTTGGTTTTCACCGACCACAAAAGCCTCAAGTATATCTTTACTCAGCGTGTCCTGAATCTGAGGCAGAGAAGGTGGGTTGAGTACCTACAGTCCTTCAATTTTGAGCATGCCTACACACCTGGTAAAGGTAATGCAGTAGCTGATGCACTGAGCAGGAAGACTCAGATACAGGAAGTGCAGGAGGCCAGTGGTGAGTGGGAGCTCATGGATTTGTTTTCTGAGATGCATCTGGAGGTGCACGACGGTCAGGGGTAGACTTATCTTTCTTCTTTGGCTTTTACATCTACCCTCTTGGACATAGTGAGGATGAGACAACTATCAGATTCAGAAGGCCTAGTTCTACGGGATTCGGTGGCAAATGAGGACCCTCCTTCCGATTGGACTATAGGTGATGATGAGGTTTTGAGTATCCATGGACGGGTATGGGTTCCAGGGGATATACACGAGGAGATGATGTGAGAATTTCATGCTTCAGCTTGGGCAGTTCATCTCGGGGTTACCAAGATGTACCAAGACTTGAGACGTCAGTACTGGTGGTCGGGTATGAAGAGAGAGATAACTGGTTGTGTTATGAGGTGTTCCACCTGTCAGCAGGTGAAGGCAGAGCACCAGAGGCCAGCTGGGCTGTTATAGTAGTTGCCCATTCCAGAGTGGAAATGGGATGATGTCGCGATGGATTTCGTGATGGGATTGTCGAGGTCACCTCGAGGCAATGACACCATGTGGGTTGTTGTGGATAGACTCATGAAGGTAGCTCATTTATTGCCGATCAAGGAGACCTTCGGTGTTGACGAGCTCGGAAGGCTGTATATCCAAGAGATCGTACATCTTCATGGGGTCCCACATTATATCGTTTCAGATAGGGATGCCCGATTTACGTATCATTTATGGAAGAGTTTTCAGAGGGCACTGGGTACTCAGGTGCTTTTGAGCATAGCATACCACCCTCAGACTGATGGCCAGTTAGAGCGGATGATATAGGTGCTAGAGGACATGCTGCGCGCATGCTTCCTAGACTTTGGGGGCTCTTGGGAGAAGCATATACCATTGGTTGAGTTCACCTATAAAAATAGGTTTTAGGCAACTGTTGAGATGGCACCATACAAGGCTTTATATGGTAGGCCATGACGATCACCTTTGTGCTGGTTAGAGGTAGGTGAGGCAGCTTTACTGGGACCACAGCTCATACATAAGAAATCTGAGTAGGTCCAGTTGATTCGGAAGCGTATTGATACTGCGCAGTCTCGTCAGAAGTTTTATGCTGATTGTCGCGGAAAACCATTGGAGTTCGTGGTCGGGGATTAGGCTTTCTTGCGTGTTTCGCCGAGGCTAGGACACAAGCGGATCAGGATATAGGGTAAGCTTTCACCGAGGTATGTGGGACCATTTTAGATTTTGGAGATAGTTGGGTTGGTTACCTATCGGTTGAAATTACCGCAGCGGTACCGATCCATGCACGATGTCTTCCACGTGTCTCAGTTGTGTTGCTACCATTCGGATCCATCTCACAACTTTCATCCGAAGGAGGTTGAGCTTCAGCATGATGCGTCCTTTGAGGAGCATCTGATCCGTATAATTGACAGGATCACGAAGGTTCTCTGAGGCTGGTCAGTTCCTCTCGTACGGGTGCTATAGCAGCATGGCTGAGTGCAAGACGAGACCTGGGAGCGGGAGGCTGACGTGTGAGCTCAGTGGCCAGAGCTGTTCTGAGCTTTATCTTCGCCACACTTGGAGGGGCAATTCGGGGAAAAATTTCTATAAGGGGGGAAGTTTGTAAGAACCCGGTTCTTATTTTTGAGGTACGGGCTTCTTCTTTTTCCTTTTCCTTAAGTGTTTTTTTAGAAAATATGGAAAATGGATAAAATCCTAAATTTCAAAACTACACGGCGTGTACTTTGTCCACACGCTGTGTACTTTTTTCCATGTTGGGATGAGTACATGGGGCGTGTATCCTTGTCGGCGACGAAGGGTGTAAGAACCAACTACACGCCATGTAGTGGTACCTTACATGCCATGTAGTCAGTCGGCAGGCTTAAATAGTAAGGCGGTGGAGTCTCCTCCAGGTGGGCGATAGTACACACCGTGTACTCGGGAGTACATGCCATGTAATCATGTCGACAGATGAACAGTGCGGTGGTACCGCCAGGGGAATAGTTAAATGAAGAAAGTACACACCGTGTACTTAGAAGTACACGTCGTGTACTTTGTTTTTTCTGCTTAAAACTTGCAGTAGCCTCCTCATTTGGAAGAGGAGGCGTTTGAGCCATTTTGGAGCCAAGGGGGATGACTGGACCTTTGAAGATCCTCCGGGTGTTCATCTGGAATCGGTTTCCGCCTCGGACGATCCCATTAGAACCGCACGGGTAAGGGCTTCCACCTCTTTGGCCACTTCTGACCAATTCTTCTCCCAACTAAATTTATTTACGATTGAATGGGTTTTGTTCTTCATCAGATATATGTTGTTCTTTGGCATTTCTGGGATCGACGATTGTGTATACCGCTCGTTGACGTATAAGGTAGGTGGCTTGGTGTAAATTTCTAACTGTCGTGCGTTTTTGTGTGTTTTCTTATCATGAACCCATGTTGGGGTGTCGTGTGGATGAGGCCATTGCTATATTTAATACCTAGAATTGCATAGGTGATTAAATTATGATAATAAAATGTTGGTTTTGATCATTGCTTGGATCTGGAACCACCCCAGGGGTGTTTTCCACTGTTTATCCATTTGGCCAGGATACCTGAGGGTATGCCTTCAAAGTAGTAATTGTAGAATTTCCTTGAGAGGAATTGCTTGTTCCTGCTTTTTTACCTATTGGGCATGGCCCAGTTACCTGTTTAGCCTGAGGGCGCTGTTGTATTTAGCCTGAGGGCATTGTTGTGATTAGCATGAGGGAACTGCACTATTTAGCCCGAGGGATGTAGTATTTCACCTGAGGGAAACCTTTTGTGCCTGAGGGCTTGACTTCTGTTCCTGAGGGAGACACATCGTATGCCTGAGGGCAATTTTTGTTACGCCTGAGGGCTATACATGCGGGTTGGATTCTGCTTTCCTGAGGGTAAGGTTTTGGTTGTCTGAGGTCGTGGACTGTTTGTTTAGAAATGCACTGTGGTGATTTCTAGTATATAATGAATTAAATGAAAAATAAAATGGAAATTTAATTGTTAAGTTAGTCACTTGTCAGTACTGCTTACTTTATTGCATTTTACTATTGCACACTGTTGTTCCATGCTTACACGTAGTTGGGCACAGGCCTTTGGTGGGTGCCTACTGAGATATATTTCTCACACCCTATTTGGGCCACACTTTTTGGCCCAAACAGATTACATTTCTGTAGGTGTATATAGGGGAAAGAGTCCCTATACAGGTACTTGACTGTTGTTGAGGAGTAGGGGGCATGAGACCGAGCCTAGGCTCGCGATGCCGCTGCCAGCTGTTTTCTTGTTTTGTTGTACTCTGCATTTTGTTGTACTGTATTGATGTATAACATGTTCTAGCTGCTTTCTTAGAACTTGAAACATGTAGCATCATCATTTATATACTGTTGGTTATATCCACTTCTGTAGTTAATTTCAGTTGTGTATGTTTTATTGCTTCCGCTGTCATTGTATGTTTATTTGTATTCCACTGCGCTGCACTTTGACAAATGAGGGCATAGTTTCCCCACTATCAGACCTGGGCCCTCGCTGCTAGTCGGTAGCCTCTGGCATTTGGGGAAATGCGCTTGAGGTCACGTGGCGAACCGGGCTCGGGGCACCTGTTGCATGGCACCCGGGTCCGGGACGTTACAAAGATGTAACACTACAAATATTTTAAATTCTTAACCACCATGGAAAACTTAATATTGTGCATTGGATAGTTCCTTTCATGTTGTCTCAACAATCATGATAGTTACACCACATGTAACATCCCATGAATTTAAAATTATTAATATTTTAAATAAATATTAGTAAATAGATTTCAATATAATTTAATCAATCTATGATATGTTTTAATATAATCATGTTCTATAAAAATAACTTATTTTCATTAATAAAAATATGGTTTGATATTAAACTATATTAAAAAATTCAAATTATAAATTATAAAATTTATATTTCTAAGAAATTTTATTTACAATGAATAATATTTCAATGAAAAATATCACTATATATTTTGACTCATTAAATAAATGTATTTTCTTAAATCAAACTAAAATATAATGTAAGTGGATATTTATAGAAAATATGATTCTTTTTGTTAATTTACTTTTTATTTTGATATAAAATATAAAATGTTTTATGTTTTTAATGTAATATTATTTTCAATAAATACTAATTTTATAGTATAATATCTGTTTTTATTTTAAATATATTTATTTAATTTGATAAATGTCTATAAAATCCTTTTTTCAAAATGTTATACACTTTATAGTTATAATTGAATAATTTTTTTTGCTGAAATAGTATTTAATACTATCTTTGTAAAGAAATTATTTTAATTTGTGCTTTCTAAAATTTTATTACTAAGAGAGTAATATTATTAATAATATTGACAAGGAATAATGTTAGTGATAACAAGTAATATTAATAATTTTTGAGACAAATTTAATAAAAAAGTTACATAAGTAAGTAAATATAAATATAATATGTTTAAAGGTAAATAATTATTTAAAAAGTATATGTAAGTATAAAAAAATGGTTAACTAAATTATTATTTTCTTTTATTTTAATTACCTTTAATTGATTTAGAAATTTACCTGCTTAAATAAGAAAATTATACCACCATGGGCCAATCTAGGGACAACTCAACCACATTTGGGACTCATAAGGTTAACCACGTGGGATGGTTCTACCTAGAAATCCCATAATGATATAGGAGGAACTGAGTTCCTACACATTGGAAAGCATGTGGTGGGCCATGTAGAAGACAACATGATGTTTTGGGAATAGTTCCCAAAGGAATGCATGTGGTTCAACCCATGGAGGAATGGACCATGTGGCATGTGTGTGTGTGTGTAGAGTTGAAGGTGATAAACCATGCAACCGACTCAATAATTTACCAGAACATGATAACTTATAATTAATCCACCAAAATGATTTAATTTCAATGTGGGATCACTTAATGTAGGTACGGTTCAACCAACTTAAAAACATTAGTTTATATCATATCCATTTCTTAAAAATGATCCCATCCTTCCAAATCATTTGACCTTTATCTTCTTTCTCTCGCTAACCCAGTGAACCATCGATGTAGATTTCTTCTTCTTCCTCCTGACACTGTGCTTCTACCTCAATGATTAAAATCCTACCTCCAATATTGACATCACCCTCAATAACCATTTTCAAACTCTTCATTGAAAAACATGTTGTTATCAGATCCTATAAACATGAGAGGCCCTTTTGTCCTATGTTATTCATCAACACACTTTTTATATTTGTCCCTTCAATATACAATATTAACATCATCACATTAATCAATTTGATATCATCTAATCAAACCGAATCAATTTTATTCTTACAAAGTCAAAAAATTTCTATGGGTGTTGTGTTGATTTAGTGAAGCTTCTTGAATATGAATCTGCATATCATGGTAAAAATATATATATATAAATATAACCAAATGTAACAATCATTTATAATATTGTATCTCATTTACAATATATTTTAGATCTATCATGCTCATTATATTATCCTCTTTGAGATATACCAATAAAAATTATAATATATATATATATCTATTATGTTTCAAAAATTAATTATCATCTTTAACTAGCTCTACAAGAAAGGAGAAATTAAAAAACTCATGGAACATTAAAATTTTGATTTTTGTAGGATAATAAATTAATGAAAGCCTAAGGAGGATCTTGAGTTTTTTTAAAACAACATTGTGACCAGGATTTATTTGAGTCCCAATTTTACTAAAATTATAAATCATATTATCCATTATTATTATCCAAAAATGAATTAATAGTGGAGGATATCTATATATAAAGTCCAGCATCCTCATTTGAAAGCCACATGACCCAATTTTTTCCTTATCTTGGTTATCTCCTATTTTTTTATCTCTCTCTCCTATATTGAATGTAATATCACTGCTAAATCTCCCAAAGTCTCCGATTATGTCTATAATTCCATAATTATGGGAATAATTTTATAAAAAACTCTATTTTTGAAGAAATTTATTTATTATTATGTTTTAAAAACTATTATTTTTTGTAAGGGGGTCTTCTATTTTTTACAAAATATATATTTCATTAAAACCCTTATATAAGGATTACTTATTTATGGAAAATTCCAAATAATATATAATGGAATTTATTATTTTCATATATCTTATTTATTTAAAAATAATTTTGTGTGTATATATATTTATTTTTAGAGTTTATTTATTTATTTAACAACATATAATTTTATGTTTTTCAAATTCATCTAAAAGGAGTTATATTTTTTTATTTTATGTAAGGGAAAATATGTTATTAAATTCTCATTCCATGTTTATTTTAGAAAACTATTTTTAAAAGAAAATCTTGTTTTTATTTAAGGAATTTTTTTCCATGAATTTTCAAAAACTTTTCTCAGAAGTGAATTTTTTTAAATAACGTTAATCTAATTCTATCATAAAAATTATGAAAATTATTTAAAAATGTAATTAGTTCTCTAAAATCAAGAATCATTCCTTTTAATGATAAAATATGTTATTTATTGTGTAATATTATATTTTATATTAATTAATGCTAGTCATGATAATATATTTTCCCAAATATACTAATTTTCTTTGAAATTTCATTCATATTAATACAATATTTTTTTAATCTCAATTTCCAAAGTGTTTTTAAATACTTTCTTTGAATTTATGGATTTTTTCTAAAAATTATGGATTTATCCTTACCCATACGAGTTTTCAGAAAGATAGATGTTTCTTAAATTTAGAATATATAGATTTATTTTATCCGTGTATAATAAGTTGTGTAATGTTTGGAAAGGATTTAAGTGGATTATAAATGAGGAATGAAATATTGGAAAATTGTTTCTTAAAATAAAACCTGGAACATGGGTATGGAATTTATTGATAAATAAATTGAAGTTAACCCCAGAAAACAAGGGGATGTTTTACAAATTCTGATAACATTCTTAACAATATAAAATTCTTATTGTTTTTCAAGTGTCATTTTAATCCACAAAAATTTATTAGTTTCAAAATATTTTAAACGGATAAATCCATGTTTATTTCAAATGTAATTTTTTTTTAAACTAAATGGGTTTTGAAAATTTTATATCACTTAACGATCTTTGAAACTTATTTTTCAATATATTTATTTTACAACCCTAGGTTATTATTTACAAAAAATAGTTTTAATAAAATGTTTCATATTTTGAAATAAAATTACTTTTTCCGGAAGATTTTTAAAATAGTATTTTATAAATTAAATTAACCCTTGTTTTAAAACCCCCCAACTAGGAAATTTTATGATCACCATGAATTTTAAAATTTTCTTCACAGAATCATCATAAGCTCTAATGGTTTTTGGATTCATTTAATGCGATACCAAAAATTGAGCCAATTATTTGGTTTTATTATAAATTATTTAAAATTATGATTTGTTTTTATGAATAATTATAACCCTACAAAATATATAAATGAAAATTTCCTTGTGTATATGAAAGACTGTATATTTTTCATCAAATTTTTTTAAAAAATTATACAGCCATTTTCTGACACATGATCTAGGAGTGCAGGTCTCGAGATATCATAATTGGTATATATAAAATAGTTTAGAGAAATTTGTAGATTTGAATATTTTCATTTAAGGATAATTTAAGAGATGGTGTTTTTATTTTGATATTCAAGGTAATTAAGTGACCCTTATGAGTATATCTGTTTTAGTAATTCTAGTTTTTCAAATACTGAAGATGGAAAATCATAATTTCACTATGTACGATCAAATTTTTATGAATGAACAATTACCTTAAGGGGAGAATATAAAATCCCATTACTTTAAGCATATTATTCATTTAAATAAATTTTATTAAATAGATTTCATTATAATTTCCTTAAAATAAGGTATATTTAAATATAAAAAATATCTATGAAACTAAATTATTTTCTTTAATCAAAATATGTGTTGATTATAAATTATGATAAAAAATTTAAATTATTTAATATTAATTTTATTTTTTCAAGAAATAAAATTATTTTTGTAAAATATTTTAATGATTTTTCATATATTTATAATATTTTATGAAATTAATTTTCTTAAATCATGGTAAATTATTTTTTTCAAGTAGATATTTACAAAAATATATGACTATTTATTTAAAAGTACTCTTATTTTGATATAATTTTTATAGTATTAATTTTTTTGAATTTATTAAAAATCTTCAAGAAATTCTATTTTTATAGTAGAAATTATATTTTAATGTAAATATATTTATTTAATTTTTTAATATTTTATATATTCACCTTTTTAAAATGTTACATACATTAATTTTATATGTGAATAAATTTAATGATTTTTGAAAAAAATATTTTATAAAATATTGTAATAAAATATTTTTAATCTGTGCATTCTAAAATTTTATTACTAAGATATTAATATTAGTAATAAAATTTACCTGGTATAATATTAGTGATTAAATGTAATATCAAAAATTAGTGTTATAATTTTAATGAACAATATACCTTAGTAACTTAATATAAATATTATAAGTTTAAAGGTAAATAATTGTATAAAATGTACATGTAAGTATAAAAAAATGATAAACCAATTTTTATTCTATTTTAATTTTATTTAAGTGATCTAATGATTTACCTAGTTAAATAAAAATATGGTCCAACCATGGGCCAACTAAGGGACCCTTAAAGAACATGTGGTACCCACATGTGAGAGGTTTACCACAGATAGACCATGGTGATATAGGAGGAACTGAGTGCTTGCACATAGGCAGGCATGTGGTCAGCCAGGTATAAGGTCACATAATAGATTGGGTATAATGCCCACATGATTATTGTCGGGCAAGTGCATGGAGGCGCACCCCATTTAGCATGTGTCTAGTGTTCAAGGTTTCGAACCCTATTGACGTCTTGAGCATTTTCTGGCATGTGTTAACTTATAAGAAAGTTCCAAAAAAATGGAATTTTATTTGGGATTTCTTGATGTGTGTATTGTTCACCTAAATTAATAACACATGTTTATATCATAGTTGTATGATAAAAATGATATCTACAGTCTAAATAATTCAACCTTATTCTTCTCCCTTTTTCTTACCCAAAAAACCATTGATACTAGCTTCTTCTTCTTCATCCTGATGTTATGTTTCATCCTCAATGTTTCAAAGCCTATGGTCCAAGATCAAATTCACCATTAATCACCATTTTTATCTTCGTTGATGAAAAACACAAAGTTATCAGATTCTAAAACAACGATATACCATTTGGCCTATGTTATTCATCGATATCCCTTTCATCTTTGTTCTATCAATATATATAATATAAATTCTCACATTAATCACATTGATATCATATTATCAACTCGAATCAGTTTTATGATTTCAATGTCAAAAATTACAAGGGAGTTTTTTCACGATTAAGTGGAACTTTTTAATGAATCTCCTTTAGAAACTGATAAAAAATGAGAGATAGTGATATATATAAAACAAAATGTAACAAACATAATTAAATTTGAAGATCATATATGGTCTATTTGAGACCTATCAAGCTCATAATTTTTTCCTCTACGAGATACAATAGATGAAATGATGAAATATATAAAAAAATATAAATATTTAATTTTAAATATTAATTATTTTCTTACACTCTCTCTGCAGTCCACAATAAATTCAACACTCTTAGAACATTAAAATTTGGAATTTTGTTGGATATTAAATAAATGAAATCCAAAGGCAGATTCAACATTTTTTTTGAAAATATCATTGTAAGTGGTATTTCATTGAATACTATTTTTTCTAAAATTATAAATCATTATGTTCATTTTTTTATTCATACTAAAATGAAAAATCAAATATCTATATATATATAAATGAATTATTTGTCCCTAGAAAAACATATTGCCAACAATTTTCCTTATCCTGGTTATCCCACATTTTTGACTATCTATCTACCCTACACTAAAAGTAATACCACTACCAAAGAACAACAAGTATTAGCTTAAGGCTAAAAGTCCACAATTAAGGAATTTCTTTTCATAAATTTTTTAAAGAAAACTTTTTTTTTATTAATTTTTAAAAACTATTATTTTATACAGGGGAATCTACTGTTTTTAACCAAGATTATATTTTGTTAAAACCCTTCTATAAGGATGAATTATTTTTTCAAAATTCATAACACTATGAAAGGGAATTTATTAATTTCAAAAAATTTATTTTTATGAATGTGAATTTAGGTATAAATGTTTTTGTTTTTATATTTTATTTATTTATTTAAAACTTTATAATATTATGTTTTTCATGTTGATCTGAAAAAGAGTTGTATTCTTTAATTTTATGTAAGGGAGAATCTGTTTTAAAATCCCATTTTCATGCTTATTTGAGAAAAATTATTTTGAAAGGAAAATCTAGTTTTTGATTGAATGAAATTAAATTTTAATGATCTTATAAAAGTATTTTTTAAAATGTAGTCTTATTTTAATAAATATATTATAAATATTTCTTTCAAATTAAGAAAGTTTTTTAAAATGGAATTTTTTTTCTAAAATCATGAATGTTTATTCTAATAATAAAATTTATCATTTAATGTGCAATATTTTATTTTATATGAATTAACGTATTTCTGGATAATAAATATGTCAATATACATTAATTTTCATTGATATTTTCGTCATGTTAATATGAACATTTTCTTGAAGATCAATTTATAAAGTGACTAAAAATATTACCTTTGAAGTTATGAATTTATTTTAAAAATTATGGATTTTTCTTAAACCTTATTGCATTTATAAATGATAACATCTAAAAAATTATAGAATATATAAAATTATTTTCTTCTTGAAAAATAATTTATGATATGTTTTGAAATGTTTTCTGTCGGTTTTAAATGGGAAAGATTGGAGATATTTTTTTTAAAAGTAATAAATTGTGCATTTGTATCAAATGAGGTGATGATAAAATGGGGGTGAATGTAAGACCTTAAGGGGATGTTTTTTAAAATTTAATACTGGTTGTGGGCTCATTAATTTTTTATGTTTTTTCATGTATTATTTTAATCCATATAATGTTATTATTTTCAATAGATTTTAAAAGTAGAAATCCATGTTTATTTCAATGGGTATTTATTTTGAAATTAAATGGGTTTTAAAATTATTATATATTTTAAATTATTCTGAAAATCATTTTCAAAAATATTTATTTAACAAACATAGGTTATTAATTTAGGAATTGTTTTTATATAAAATATTTTATATTTTTAAATTAAATGAATTGTTTTCTAAATAATTTTTAAATATTGTTTTACACTAGGCTTTAGCACCGGTTTTAAAACCCCTTCCTATGAAATTTTATAATCGCACTCTGTTTTAAAATGTTTTCCATATGATAATTAGCATATATATAGGTGTTTTGTTTAATTTAAGGAGTTAGATTGAGTGAATTCAAATAGATATTTCAATTTTTAATTATGTAAAACTATGATATGCTGTATTGATTTTTCATTATTCTCCAATATCTAGACTAGAAAAGATCCTTGGGTATATAATAATTTATATATTTTTAGTTATTTTTTATGAAAAAAATATATACAACATGTTTTAACACCAATTTCGAGAGTGAGGGTCTCAGTATTTCATGCCATGACATGATCTCCAAGCATCCACAATGCAAGAAGTTTGATCCCCTATGCATTAAAATACATGGTATATATCTTACTTAGTTTAGGTGATATCAAGATTAGTTATGTGGTCAATCACCTTTAATTTCATGGAATGAATTCTTATATGATTTAGATAATTAACGGTTAATTCCCTTCTTGGCTATGATTTAAAGTGCTGCTTCTAAGTAAGAAAATAATATGGTGAACCTTCAGTAATATCCCACAAAGTCCAAATTTATTCTAAAATGAAAAATGTTCTTGGGAAAATCCCAAGTAAAAACTACTAGAACCTACTTAGGGTTAAGTAGCACACCTTATTTTTAGATGATGTGACCCAATAAATGTACTTTGTTAATATGAAAATGTCTCATAGATAGATTGGTGTATAGGCCATTCCCTCTTAGTCTACAAGGGATGATATCAGGGATATCGACTTGGTCATCTCATGTTAGGGAGTTCTATAAGATATAATCAAGGATCACCGCCTTATATTGATACATGTATGGGTGAAATATTTGGTTTATCGAAGCTAAAAACACTATAAGAGATATTTTCAATCTAAAAGGATTAAAGATGAACTAATAAAAGAGATGCCTACTTATAAATGAACTCTGTAGTATATTAGAATGTCTCACACTCAATTTATTATTCACTAATGTTAAATAAATATTGGATAACACACAAGAACCCCTTAACTAGTCAAAAAGATCATCAATACAAGAAAGTGGATACACGTTCTTAACCTTAATTTGGTTAAACTTCCAAAATTCAAAAAAATGAAATATTCTGTAAGACATATTAAAAAAATAGAATTAAGTTACCCTAATATTATGTACATTGATAGATAAACCATTTTTCTTCCAATTACCCTATCTGATTCTTGATCTCTTGATTCTATGTAAATTCTTTTCTACAAGGTGGAATAGAAACATGCTCATACCTAGGAATCAAATCAAGAATAAATTCAATTTCACAACCTTTTGGAAATCCTAATAAGTAAAAAATAAAAATGGCCTAAAACTAATCTACTAGAGGAGTTATTACATCATGTTCCTCTCCTCCCTCATCTAGAAATAGACTCGCAACCTAGACTATGAGTTCACATAATTGTTGGAGGACTATCCCTTCACAACATTCCTGGATATTCCACTGTTTATGTTGAATGAATATGTTAATCTTAGAATATCTGATGGTCATTATCCTATGGTAAAAATATATGGTAGCCTAATATGAAACAAACCAATCCATTCCTAGTATCAAATCAAAACATAAAATATCCAGAATGTACAAATACAAAAGCAAATAGTACTCATCATCCTCAAGGGAACACCCCTGACAAAGACACATTCCCTTCATTCGCACCCCCAACAACATGTCAATCAACATAACCCCACACAAGAACTCCAAAACTAGACTGAAACCACCCACAAGACAAGAGGATATAATAGAATTTTAGGCTATTGTATAAAATAAATCACTAGAGAGCATAGAGCATATAAGAATCATTCTGTGAACTGTCAATGACCCATCCTCTCTACCGACAGGTACAAGCTGAACTACATATAGTTGACCTATCCCTCTACCTTGAGTTCATATCTGAGTCCAATTTAAAACATTACTTTTCTGATATGAATTCTCTTTTCCATAAGCACAACATCCTCTACCCCAACTAGTATGGATATTAGAAGTCTAAATGGGTGATTGATACAGGGAAGAAGATCCCATTTTGGTACTCTACCTCGGCCTAAGTGCTCCATCACTAATAATATATTAGGGGTTCTCATAGAACCTTTGTATAATCCCCATCATACCACAATATTTTAACTCCCATAACGCCTGATGACATTATCTTTTCATGTGAGCAGACATTCCACACGGATAATAGATCACCTATTCACTTCCTTGAGAGGATGATCCCCATGATATTATTCCTACCAAAACCTTGGTGAAATATCTAATAATTATGCTTCCATGAATTAGAAAATTTAAACTATAATGACCCACATAAACTATTTTCCCACCACTAGATGCCTCTTTAAGGTTACCCATATAAATGAGAGTCTGATTAACTACCTCAATGAAGTTATTCAAACAAAATATATTTACCTGACACCTTTTCTCACATCTAATTACCTCATACAAAAATCTTTTCACTCTGTGTATCATCTGTTTCAAATGTAGGGTGAAAAAATAATGTTTAGTGAATCTCCGAAAATAATCTATCACTAGAATATTTCCCTGGGTCAAACACATAAAATTCTATTGCTCTCAGTTATATCAGTGTTTTTTGGTAAAAAAGATCCAAAACTTCTCTTAGAAGTCCTTATAAGGCATTGCTTCTACCTACTCATCCTAGACCTAAGTATCCAAATAATGCTTCACTCATCCTCATAACATATAAACTTTTGACTTAACCCTCTTATTTAGAGGTTTCTCCAAGTGATCCTGAGTAATTTGGATAAAGTCAATCTAGAACTCAGCTGCCTCATGTCAACCCTCTCCAAAAAACATTGTAGGATGCTACAGCTGGAACTCTTAACTTAGGTCAGACATACTCGACATATCCCACCCTGGATCTCATTCCATAAACTACATAAAGTTATTAAAATTATCATTGAACTACTTTTCCTCCCCATCACCCAGAACCAATAGGGGCTCTGGACTTTCTACCGGATGTAAATTCTCAACAATATCCTCCAAACACCCTGGATCTAATTCCATAAACTACATAAAGTGATTAAAATTATCATGGAACTACATTTCCTCCCCATCACCCAGAACCAATAGGGGCTCTGGACTTTCTACTAGATGTACATTCTCAACAATATCCTCCAACCACCCTAATATAAAACATCTTCATGGAGGCATCCCTCTACAATTCCAAATACACATATCATGTCACATAACGTATTTTTTATCACATTAATACAAAATAGAGTTCACAACTAGCCATATCCAGCTACTCCACACAAACTATCCAAATGTTAATGACCACAACATTACCATTACACCCAAAAATCCCCATCTAGGGTAACTAGTTAACATAGAGTAAGATAAATTTTTATTGTTACAACTTTTATTTGATTCCATTTTAATACTTGAAATTAACATATTTCAATTTAAACAATTGAATCTAATTTATTTTGAACTATTTCTTAAAAAACAAAAAATAAACAGAAAACCATTTTTATTTCCCATATCCCAACCATAACAAACTTTTTCGTGTGTTTATAATATGATGAATTCCACATAAACACATGTGTGCCTAAAATGATTCATGCATAGTCTATCTCATTTCATAATAGATAACAAGTAAAATCATAAAAAACTATAACATCACCTGACAATTGATTCATCCAAGGTGAAATAACATCCAACTCTAACAAGAAGATATTAAGAACAGTAATCACACCCTTGGAAATTAGGGTTTTTCCAGCACCAATGTTAGCTAATCCCATTCAGGAAATCATTTCCAAGGCCTGATAAATCATAGTCTCATGTCAACATTTCCATTGTAGGAATACTATATAATATAAAATAGCTCTGATAACACCTTTTAATGTCCCAACCTAGATCACTCCAACTAGTAGAAGATCTCATCCACTACATGTCCGTAGATGTTTCTCCCTATAATTCAGAGGCTATTGACTATTAGTGAGGTTATAATGTAAAATGCAGGGAGACTATACCATATTTATTAGAATAATATAATAATGGAAATTATAATAAATATTAATAAACAATACCATTAACAACTATAGATCATATAACTAATTCCCAATACTTTGTAAATTACCAAAAACTAATATATTAAAGATGCCAAGATATGACAGTTTTAAGTGTTAAAACAAACTCAAAATAATGTCACACTGAAAATCCATAAAATGGGTCTAGAGAACATGTATAGTCCTCTCATCCATTATTCTTCATGCCCAAAATTATCCATCTAACATTGGAATTTTCAGTTATCAAAACCTAAAACCATGAAATCTTCTTAAGTACCAACAATGACCCGATTATATGTGAGTATAACTTAGTAGGCCACAAAAAATAGCATCTAATGTAATATCATGTATAATAAACAATGAATAGAATATTAAAATGAATAATAAACAAGGAAAAAAATTTAACATGTTCCATAAATAAATAAGATAATGTTATCCTCTTGGTCTCTAAGGTTTCATCGTGACACCTGACCAACCAAACATGATTCGGCCAAGAATGAATTTTGAACCACATACTATAATGGTTAACCAATTTTTTTCAAGAGGGGTTTTTGTTGATAATTTTTGTTTTCAGAACTGGGGAATGACCAATTACATGAACCAAGTCAAATTCTATTAGTTCTCGAAACATCATGCCAGCACTGAAGTCAAGAATGAGGAATGCCTTGTCTAAAATTTCAAATCAAGGATTATAAGCATCATGTATGGCCATTCTATACTATGTATATGTGGCATAATTTCCCTCATCCTACCCATAGTTGTGGAGCTTCATAACCAAAATCATAAACCATTCATCATCAACTAATTTCTAAGGTCTAGCATTCATTATCTTTTTACACATTAATATATATAAATTGATGGACCCATTATAATAATTATTATTAATTATGGTGTATAACACCCTACACGTTTAACAAAATTTCATATTTAAACCATTTAACCATTTATACATGTGGACCAACCCTAATTTGTTCTTTAAAACCCATTAGACAAGTTAAAAAACACCCTTGTTAACCATTTTCCATTCTTTCTCATTATCATTTCATAGATATTTAATTACCAAACAAGATATACAACACCTTATTCCAAGATAAAAATTCAAGCCTCAATAATACCTATTATAAACTCATAAACCATCAATTATATCATCCACACACTATTTTACCATTTTTTAAGGATTGGAACACTAGTTGGGTGACCTTAAACCAGGTCTCATAATCATCAATGAACTTGACATGATCCAAGAAAGCTCTAATATGTCATTTATGGGCCAAATCTACAATTCTCTAACAAAGAAGAAATTTTATAGAATTATGGAACACTAGTGCACACTACATTCACATGAAAAACTTCAAGACAATAAGAGAAATGTTTTACACCACCTACATTATTCTTGTAGATGACCACTCATCCAACCCTGACCTTCGATTCAAGATAAAAAAACATTAATCACAAAAGTAATGAACTCCCTAGAAATAGGGATCATGAGTCCTAGGATAATAGGGGAACCCATGTTATGAAAATTCCATAAAATAAAAGTAAAAATACTCTTAGATAAACTCGACGATTCTAACTAAAATAAGCAATAATTAAAATTCCATAAAATCAAAGGAGAGCCACTTTTGGGAGAGGTGGGAGTTCTTGGTACACCCCTTAGGTTAATGGGAGTTGAATAAATAACCAAATAAGTTATGGAAGATAGAATATTAGGAATAAAAATGGTAAAATACTCAAATTTAATAGGTACATGGTTTGTAATAACAATCACTAACCATGCAACCTTCTATATATATGGAAAACATGGGGTACACAGTTTCTTGCGCTACCTACATGGTTGGGAAATACATGAAGAATTCATGTAGATGGATCTAGACCAATCCCATATGGTTTCCAGGTCACCTCAAATGGTTTAGATAATGGTTCCTCCCCCTTGTCCCTGACACATGGGCATGGTACATAGTAAACACTAATCATGTGCTAACCATGAACTATGAATTATAACTAAAATTTCCCACTTTTTCATGTCCCAAACCCCTCAAGTTACACCAAAGACCTTAAATACTCCCTAGATTCATTCCAAAAGACATTAAAAAGAAGTTTAAAAAAAATTAAATCTAGAACATACCTCGTAAAAGTGTTGGGATCTTACTTTATAACTGAAATTACAAACAGATTTCAACATAAAACAATACTAAATTTTATAATGTCAAACATAGAATGATATACATATTCAATCCTATATGAAATATATCATATAAATGTACCTACATAATATTAATATTTTATAAATAGTTTATAAAATATGAATATCATGGAAATAAGACTAATTGATAAACCATTTAATTATTTTTCAATAATATTAGACATTTATGAACTATTTATAAATTATTTCTAATTATAAAATTTTATAATTCAGAAAGTACATAAATATTTTATATATAGTTCAAAACGAAGTCCATATTTTATATTAAATTTAATTTATATGAGATTTTAAGAATTTTAAACATTTTATAATTTAATATCTATTATATAATTTTTTTATATAATTTAAATATCATATATTTTCTCAGTTATAAACACATTATAAATCATATCATGTGGCTTATAAATAAAGCATTTTCATTATCATATGGAATACCATTTATTTTGTGAAATGGTATTTTAAATTTTTTACATTTAATACATGGGAATAATGTTTCATAAACATTTATTTAATTAATTATAAACATTTTATAATGAATTAATAAATTTATAAAATCACTATAAATAAAAATATCTCAAAATACCTTTTAACATGATTTATAAACTATTTATGATCCATCAATACCATTTAATATTTAAAATTAGTTTCTAAATATATTATTGTTTACCATTATTTAGAACCCATATTATATGTAAGGGTATCCACATTATTACCCTCATATAGGCACTCTACATAAGGTTGAATGATGTTGTTTGAATCCTAGGTAAAGTTAATACATTGATTACCTTTATAAAGACCCCTCATGTAAAGGTATTAACCTTATTAACCACCTTTGTATAAGGATAATATTAATATTTCATACATAATGTAAAGATAAAAATAACAAACCTTTACATAGTAGCACTAATACCTATACATGTAAGGGTTAAGTGACAATGTCTTTTACGTAAACCACTTTTTATAATGGTACTATGTTTAGGAAAAAAACCCATGCCTAAGGGTACTACCTTCATGCCACACTACTTTCATAAGTGTATTATCTTTACACAACCCATTAGGATAAAGGAAAGAATGAAGTTACCGTTACATTAGAATTATCTATAAGGGTATCATGAAAGGTTAAAATCATATCTACCTTTACACACTATATTTTATATGGTTATAACCATTACATAGCTTACCCGTGTAATGGTAAATCACATTCACTATTTTTTTAGCACACATAAGGTTCTGTATCACTTTTTTAGGTTTACAAAACTTCTATTTTTATCTTCCCTTGAGAACCAGTGACTCCAACACATCTAAATCATGATTAACATGAATTTGATAACACTGATGGGTTTCACATGAACATCAAATAATCATATACCATGTAAGACATCCCAAAATACATCAGATCTATATTTAATAAATCAAAATTAAAATAATTTGAAAATGAGTACTCATAAACCATATATAACATCAACCATAAACTTTTTTGATGAAGGATAATTATTAAACAAAATCAAAAATAGTAGTACATGTAAAAACCCTACCTCTGAGGTGATTCACAAGATAATGGATACATGTTCATATTATGAGGATTCTTGGGCAATGTATGTGGATATAGTGCCTTATTGGGTGAGATGAACAATTCTCAGAAAGGAGAGAGTTTTAGAAGAGGCTCATACACATTTCACCACACACCACCCCACAAAAGAGATGATCAAATACTCTTATATTTTCGAATCCTAAGTCATATCAAATGAATTTCATGAGTTTCTTACTATTGGGAAATTATTCATTGAAAATGTTTCATTGAATTTAATCAAAATAATTTAAAAACATTCATAATGGATTATTACTAATGAATAAACCATTCTAGAGAATTAAATAATATATATAAATATATATTATTTTCACATAACACATTCTCAAAAAATAAAACTAGAATATTCATATATTAAATTCACAATAATATATATATATATATATATATCATGCACTATATACATGTGTGCATGAATACCATGAATATACATTTTAGGGCCCATAGAACACAAAATATTTACTATTCAATCATCTACAAAGTGATAAATATGAAATAATTATCATTTTTAAACATCAAATACGATTTTAAAATCACCCCTAAATGGTGGATGTAAAAAAATTAATCACATCAGTTCTTAGAGGTGGTATTCCACACACATAGAATAATAATATAATAATTTTTAATTTGTGGAAGGATATGATTGTAATTAATATATTATATTTCCAGAATCATATTTATTTAATGAATATAACATATACTAATTAAATCCATCATTTTAGCAAACCATTAGATGTGGTGATGAAAAATGAAACACATCTCTTTAGAATGGTGGTAGTCCACACGAATGCATGAATGATGTTTTCAAACTCTTTTGGATGAAAAATGAGATGAATAAGGTAATGAAATTAAAATAATGATATCTCAATATATTTAAGATACTTATGTTATTATATTTTATGTTTTTAGACAAAATTGAAAGAGGTAGAAGAAGTAAAATGAAAATGCCCAGTTGATATGATTACCTCATATCTAAAGATCCTTCTTTAGATCTTTTCTTAAGGAACCTAGAGATGGTATTTGAAAAACATAATCACCTTTGGAATGTATATAATAAAATTTAGAAGATATAATTAATGTATTTGATAGAGTTATGTATCTTATGAAGTGAGAGGAAGAGAGGGGAGGTGGTGTTCTTTTTAAGAGATGATAGTGGCACCATTGGAATTACATAAAGTATTAAATTAATATAAATAATTTTTTATGTTTATGTGTATCTTAATTAATATTTTAAGAATTTATAATGATTATGGGTTGATATAATCCAAAAAAATCAAATTTAGATAATTTTAGGTGATGTTTTAACTAGTAACTCTTAATTTTATCACGCATTAACTCTTTTAACGATTATTGTGATAAAAATGTTTTTTAATAATTAAGGGTAAATAAAGTTACAATAAAAATAAAATTAGACCATAAAAGAAAAATTGTTAATATTATAAACTATATAAAATGAAATTAACTAGATATAAGATTTTATGAATTTTAATTTATTTAATAATAATATCATTTAATATAAAATACCATTAATGTAATTTTTGGGATTATAAAAATAGTTTGAATTTATAGACTTAAAGATAGTAATAGAAATAAAATATAAAAATAAAATAAAATAAAAATATTACATATATATCTAAAAAATTCATGGAACATAATAATTCATCTAAATTTTATAAATTATATTTGTTTTAAAATCATTTACCTGAATTTTGTACTTCTTTTACAAGAAATATAACAGCGTTGCGTAACAATTTAAGATAATTATTTCATTAATAAAAACTACTATAAAATTAATTTAATTTAAAATTTTATTATTATTTCAAATAATATTTTAAATTCAAATATATCTACTTTTTTATCACTATGAAAAAATATTAGTTATATTAAAATTAAGAGAGTGAAATTTGGTTTTTTTTTGAAATAATATTTAGGAAATTATCAAATAAAAATGAAAAAAAGTTTCCATATATTTGAATATTACATTTGGATGGTGAAACAAAAATCATAAAATAGAAATAATCTAGGATTAGATTGATTTTAAATTCCTTATAACATTATTTTGAACCCTGATTTACTTATTTACCCTTATTGTGGTGAAAAATATTTACCACGATTAATATTCATTATGACTAAAAAAAGTTTAACTATTTAAAAAAATTGGAAAATATGATTCCAAATATTTAATAAGTTTATCAAATTAATTTACTATAAGTGAGGGAAATTTATTTTCAAATAATCTTGCAAAACACAATGAAAAAATATTTTTTAGAAAAATTATTTTATATGTATAAAAATGTTTTTATAACAAAATTATATATTTATATTTTAAAAATAACAAGAATTGAATTATGTTTAATAAAAAATATGTAATTAAATGTTAAACTCAATTAAGAAAACAGGACTTTGTAAATACTTGAATGTAATGATAGTGTTATATAAAATCAACATTTTCTCAATATTTACTAAAAGATTAATATTTTAAGAAAAATATCAAAATATTATCCAAAGATAATTTTGATATTCTGATTTAAAAAATAATATTTTTTGTAAAATAATTTTTTTTTATAATTTTAAGATATTAATTATAACAGTCATTCAAAAAAACTATTAAAATAAATTTTTGAAGAAAAAATATTTTTAAAGAAAAAATTGACTTTACTATAAATTGAGTACTAATTTCCAAGGAATTAATTAATATTTTTTATGTAGGACCGTTTAATATATATTTCATAATGAATTTACCCCTATTCATATTTTCAAATTCCGAAACTAGGTTATAATAGGTATATTTAAATAATAACATTTTATGGTTCATTTAAGCTGAGTATTAGGTTTCACATATTCTATCAAACATAATTTCATTTTAAATTCTCCGGGAAGTACATTTTCCTACATTTAAATTTTTTATCCTTGAAATTTTATCTAGAATTTAGTAATGATGTTTTTATCATTTTAAAACTTGTTTGGGTAACACCCACATTATAAACATTGATAGTAAAACATTCTTGAAAAAATTGAGAAAGGGAATTATGAATGTTTCCTAAAATAATGTATAACTAGGTTTCCTAATAGGAGAACATTAGTTAGTAGTGAAATATTAGACATAGAGAAAAATCATAATATCTATATAATAGAGGAGAGTGACATAGATCATTGATAAAAAGAAATTAAATGATGAAGAGAATGTCAATGACTATAAAACACTAAAAAAATAGGTGTGAAGAAGACCATAAATTCATCATAAAAGAAGGTAATTGGATAATTTTATATTTCAAGATTCTTTTCCAAATGTTGAAGATTTCATTTACCTTCTAGAATAAGAAAATAAATAAATATACATACATTATTTTCTTAAAATCCTTAAATTAAATTTCATCATTCATCTTCTTGTTTCAACCAATTTTCAACATTATCTCATCTTTTACAACAAATTATGAGTAAGAATATTAAATTCTAGAGGGACAATTATTATAATTTTTTCCCATGAGGTATATAAAAGGATGAAAATATCTTCATACGATCTTTACTAAATCCAATATGGTTAGAAAAATGTAAGACTATAAAAAATTAATAAACCTTCATATGAAGAAATAATACATTAATCTCTAAAATAATAAAATAATACCCAAACATCAAATTAAATCATTCCAAATCAAATTATCCCTATATCTCAAACAACATCAATAAAAAAATATTAAGACCAAATGTTATATTATAAAATTCCTCTTACATCCCTATAATGAAATATAGTTCATCATAAATAATCCATCATATTAAATCACATGATACACCAAAGGGTTACTTTTAGTTGATCCTACCCCCCCCCCCCAATATCATTAATCACTTTAAAATCCCATTTCTTAAAACCAAAAATAGGTGTCTATGACTTTGAAATTATGATTAACCTTAAAATTATAAACCCATAATGTTATCAATAATTCTTATGCTAACATCACATGATATCTTATTGACATTCAAATCTATTTACCCATTTATTTGATACCAACTATTATAGCCCCAAGCCTATACATAGAAATCCAGTTCTAAAAACATAATATTTATATTTATTTCTTTGATAAAAAAACATGACCCAATTCAATTAATCAAAAATCTTATAACATCATTGGAAAATTCGGGATAACATACACACCCAAGAACCTTTTATTTTTATATTTTTAGAGGAAAATGAAAAACAATTAAAGAATAATACACATATCCTTAATTGGTCATTTTTTATACTATACCCATAATTTCTAATTCCATAATAAGTCTTTGACATATCCCATTAAATTATTGACAAATTAAAACATTCTATAAATAATTTATTTAACATCATTCTTCATGACATATGGAAATGAAAAGCATAAGAAGGGTGAACTCAAATACCCAATATGGGTAAACATAATCATCAACAATTGACTGCCATTAGTGAGTAAAAGATAAGAATAAGGGTATGATAAAATTATCAAAGCTCATGAGTATAAAAAAAGAAAATTCATACCCATATTAATATGGATTATAAATCACGTGACATGTAATAAATATATAATATAATAAAATATTAATATAATCCGACAACCATGATCCATATAAAAACAATCATTCAGAAAAGGACCTGTTAAAACACATAAAACATTGAAAAAACTATGTATGTATATTGAAAAAAATATTCATCAGTTAACAACATAATAAGATAATTACAATATCTTATATGTGAACAATATCCACTAAACTTCGTCATCTCTTAGGAGTAACTTATTACCAGTTACCTTCATCTTATATTAGGAGTAAAAAAACATAATCCTCTCTTAGGAGCAAGTTCCATATAATAAATCCATCTATATACTCAATACATTTAAGGGATATAACGGTCCCACCCATCACATATTGGAAAACATCCACTAAATAATTGGGTTCTCTCCCAAATATAGATTTTATCAATAAATTCCAAGTACCATATCATGATAAAAATTACATGGATGTTTCAATTTCATAAAAAATACCAAAAGTTGATTTACCAATTAGAATGAAATTAGTTTCCTAAAAATATATTTTAAAAATAATAATTAGAAATTAATAAAAAGCAAGTGAAATATATTATAATATCATATCTCTAGTGAAGCATTTGAATCCATAAATAGTGATGTCATGGATTAAAATACCTTTAAAAGAACATTTAAATAATTTCTTGGAAAAGAGAGGAAAATAACCTTTTATTTTGATACCATTAAAAATCAAAATTCCAAAAATATTGAGAAAAATATATTCTTTGAAAATAATCATGGGGATTTGTAAAGGATGATTAAAAATAAAAGATATTTATGATGTTTATAGAATTAGTTTAGGTCATAAATGATAAAAATAAACATTATTTTAAAACATTATTAAAGAGATTCAAAATTTTCCATTATAGAAAACATTAAAAAATTATTTTTAAAACATATTAAAAAAGGTTTAAATATATTAGAAATTTATTTTATGGAATTATTTATATTTATAAAATAAAAATACTTAAAAATAAATAAAGAGAATGGGTGAAGAGTTTTTTTAATAGTATTTAAAATATTAAAATAAAGTTTTTAAAAAAAATTCTTATACTAACTTTTAAAACCAAACAATATTTGAAATTAAGAATATAATAAGGAACATAAAATTATCTGAGTATAAAATTATTCATGATATTATATGTCAGGATTCCATGTATACATTATATAAATGAATATAAGTGCATCAATTAAAAACATGTCTCAATGAAGGATGCTTGGGAGGGGAAACCCTTACAGCTTGGGTAATACATGAGCAAACAATCCATATATTGAAAAAAATACATGATTTTATAGAACCCAAATTTTTCATTGAATAATATTTAAAAAAACATTAATTTTTTTTTTTATAATTATACAATATAAAATAAATCATGTCACATAATGAAATTTTTATCTCAATGAATTTAAATTGAGGTCATAAAATCCTCTGAAACATTAAAAACTTTTGAATTAATTTATAATGGAAGAGATAACATAAAATTAAAATTAAATATCATGATAAAAGAGTCATTCATGATATAATTCCTCAATTGGTATCATTTACACATTATAACTGGAAGTGGTTTTATAGTACAAGACTTGTCTCAATGAAACAATATTGAGATGAATAGTCCTTGCAATGATCATATCCTTGATGCTAGAATGAATCAATGAAGATATCATTTGGAAAAATTATAAAACCATAAAAATATTTAAATAATAAATAATAAAATCATTGTTAATCTCACACATAATCTTCTCATAACAATTTCCATAAAGAAGATGTATACCCCAAAGAATGGAAATTGAACTAAAAAACCCCTAAGCCTGAGTCTCGAATCCATACGTATGTTGTTTAAATATTATATAATAAAATTATATATATTATTTAATTCCTTAAGAACATTCTATATATTTATTAATTTACCAATAAATTATTTAATTAATTTATTATAGTTATATATTTAATTAGTTAATAAGTTATGCCTGTGTTAAGTGTTTTTAGGACGTTCTGTTCATAATTGAAATAAGGATTTGGTAGGTTGACCATGGTCAAAGGGTTAATTTTCTCTTAATTTCATGATTAATAATAATGAAATAATTATAATTATTAAATTTTATTTTATAGTCACCCATGAAAGGTGATCATAAAAAATAAATCACACCACTTTGTAGAGGTTGTATTAAACATGTACGCATGAGCGACGTTATCATTTTTTAATGGGATGAAGTGTAAAATGGAGAGTAATATATTATATGAAAATATCATAATTATTTCATTAATATCACATCTATTTCAAAAATCCATCATTATAACCATCCTTGTTTGGTAGTTATGAATAATAAAACACATCACTTCGTAGAGGTGGTAGTCTACACGTATGCACAAATGCCGTTTTTATTCCCTATAGACTATAAAACTAGATTAATAAAGTCATGAAATTAACAAAATAACATCTAAATGTGTGTTATATAATTATTTTACTATTTTTAAAATTTTAGGTTATAATTTATGGTGGTATGGGAAGAAATAAAATAAAAATTCCAGATTGAGAAGATTTCCTTCTCTACAAAGAAAATCCTATAGATCCTTCCTTAGGAACCATAGGGATGCAAATTTAAGTATAAAATAATGTTTATAACATTTTAAAGGAATTTAAGAAGTATTTTTTTCATGTTTTAGTCCAGAAATGTGGATCATGAATAGTGAGAAAGTGAGGAGAGGTCATGTCCTTATATATGAAAGGAGAGGGGCACCCTCTAAATAACATAAATTATTGAACTAATATAAATTAACTTTCATATAAAATTGCATCTCAACTGATATATATTGAATCTATTATGAGGATGAGTTGTTAAAATCTCATATAATAAAATTTATAAAAGTTGAGTTGATGTTATAACCCTTATCTTTTAGATTTAACCCCGACCATCCTTTTTAACGAGTACCACAAGAACAATATTATTTACTATTTAGGGGAAAATAAAGATACTATAAAAGCACAGGTGACCCATAAATGTAATTTTTTTAATATTATAAACCATTTCCCATTCTATTTTACAAATATAATATTTTAATTAATTTTATATAATTTGATAATATATTATTTAACTAAAACTACCTCTAGGGTCATTTTCAAGACAATTCACATAGTTTACCTCAATGACAAAATCATAGTAATGTAATAGGAATATAAAATTTTAAAATATCATTGATATGTCATATATATCAAAAAATGAATATAAAACAATAATTTTTCCAATTTTTTTAATTTTAATTATTTTAAAATAATTTAGTTTATTATTCTTCTCATGGAACATGCACTGTATCTACATTGCGTAATATTTTAAGGTAATTATTTCATCAGTAAAAAATAAAAACAAATAAAATAAATAAATAAAATCAATTCATATTAATAAAACTATTTATATAAAAATATTAATTATATTTATGACCATGAAAAAAATTAGAGATATTAAAATAAAGAGTGACATTTTCTATTTATTCATTACATAAAATAATATTAAGGTCATTATAAAAGGAAAAAAACAAAGTTGAAATATATTTAATTATTGGATTAGGATATATGAAATAAACTCATCCAATAGAAATAAGGCAAGTTTTCGATATATTTTTAAATCCCTATCATTTGAATTTTATCCTCAAAAAATTGATTTACCCTTACAATGGTGATAAATATTTACCACATTTACTATTAATTATGAAAAAAAATCACACTAAAATATTTAATTTTCTTATAAAAATGTGATTAAAAATATATTTAAAATTTTATCAAATATATTCCCTATATTTTTCATAAATTACATATAAAATAAAACCATAAAACATGATGATGGACAATTTTCATGAAAAATGTATTCTTAAGTATAAAAATGTTTTTATACAAAAATTAATCATAATGTCGATTATAATGATATTAATTAGATTATTTTTAATAAAATTAAAAAAATATAACTCTAAAAGTAACTCAAAAACCAATTGGTACTTTGTAAGTAGCTGAATGAGAAGAAATTATTCTATAAAATAGGCATTTTCAATATTTTTTGAAATATTAATATTTTTACAAAAATACAAAAATATCATCCTATGATAATTTTGATATATTTATTTAATTTTATTTTTCTTTCTTATGTAATATAATTTTTAAAATTGGAATAAATTAATTATAATATCTACTCTCAAAAAGTAATACAACCCATTTTTGAAGAAAACATATTTTTGAAGAATAAAATGAATTTACTATAAATTGAATGATTATTTCAAAAAATATAATCAATAAATTTTTATATAGTATGTAATATATATATATATCTGTATGTATATATATATTTCCATATTTGGCTACTACAAATCATATCCACCCATGCAAATTCTATTTTATAACAATCATATTTTAATAATAATATTTTGTGGTTAGTTTAGGCTTAGTGTTACGTGCCGTATGCACTATCAAACATATTTTTTCTTAAGAATATGATGTTATTATAATGAATGATTTTAAAAACGTTTCTAATGTATAAAAATGGTTTTTATGACCCTATTAATATTCATTAATGGCTATATTTTACAATCTATAAGAAATATTCGTAAAAATTATTTATACTAATCTTAGCTGCATTAAATAAACATATCAAGGAACCTTTCTTATTTTGAGTCCATTTTTAAAGCCACTAGAACTATAAATATTTTATGTAAATTAAGTAATAAAGTACCTACAAATATAAAAATATTTATATTATGAAGCAATTTTATAACAACTTTTACAATGTTCAACGTATGTAAAGATTTATAAAGAAATTTCCTGAACACCTCAGAAAGCCAGAATAAGCTAAAACTATTTAAAAAATTGATAAAATATGATAAAAAATAGAAAAACATAAAATTAAATTTAGAAGAAAAAAAATTATTAATTTTTTTTTTAATAAACTTAATTTGGTTACCTGGATGTTTAGTGTATGAGTAGAATAAATCAAGGCATAAGGTAATAGTTTTGGGATCTCAATTTCATTTCATTAAGATATGATTAATGTTTACCATTTTTTCTTTTCTATTTTTGTTATTTATATTGAAAATGGATTTTTATCTTTAATTTTATGAAGTCAAAAAAATTTAAAATATATCTCATGTTTTTCCTTCCATGTATTTTCAAATTGAAATATTGTAATGTTGTGAGGGTTTCTTAGTCTCATTTTGTAATTCCTTGAGAACTTTTTATGTTATACATCATGTTTTATACATTATGGTCCACTTAATAACTATTTAATATTTTATATAATGATTCAATTATTATTCATGATATTTTATGTTCCATTATAAATTGTATGATTAATATTGTTTTTATTCAATAGTTCCTAGAGCTCTAAGTGTTATTTTTCTCTATTATCAATTCCACAATACATATTTGATATAAGGAATAAAATATAATTTTATATAGTGTGTTTACAAACCTATTAAATTCAATGATAATTAATATATTATATTTATTAACATTACAATTTTATGTAATCTCTATCATGTTCATTTGATTCTTATGTCACTATTATAATAAGGGTTTTGTCATCTCAATTTACTTCCCCGAGACATGATTTATATTTACCACTTGTCTCCTATTTTCAGGGAATTTATTATTCATGGATTATGTTATTAATCCCCCAATTCTATTTACTTTTTAGGAATTAAACTCACAAAAATTCATCAATACATTTTTCCTCCAAATCATTCTCTATTATATGAAATTTTTTTCATCCAATGCATTTCCAATGTGACTCTATATTTACTTCCATTGATTGAAAGGTTTTCTTGTAGATTAAATATTATGATTGATTTTTGATATTATTAACTTAACCATATAACCATTTCTCTATACATTGATAGTTTTTTGGGGCAATTACTTAGAAATATGTTCCATTTATTTATTGGGGGAATATAAAAAATCTATATACTTGTTATCATGAAAAAAAAAATTATTATTAACTCAGGAAAGTTAATTATTTATTGTTTAACCATACACTTTATTTTTAGGGATGTTTTTTGTTCATTTATTTATTGTTAAATTATTTACATTCAAAATGTTTTTATCTCAATAAATATGTGTACTAATTACTGTGGAAAATTGATTATGAAATGAATTAATATTCCTATCATTCACCGGGGTAATTGATTATACTTGAAGATTTGATGGGTGGGGTCTAGTATTATATAGCCCCTCAATGCATCATTGGGTATTTCATGTATTTTTAAATAAAGAAAAAACGGATTTTTTATTGTGACCTTGATGAAAAGAATTATTTGTTGGTTATAACATTGGGGAAAGAGTAAAATATCGACTGAGACTTTGATGGTAAATGATGTTTAAAATTATGTATTATGTCAGTATGAATTCAATTATTATTATCCCTATGATTATTTATATTGTTATGTCATTCAAGGATTTATTTCAAGCTAATGTGTTTAGTTATATGGAATTATTTGATTCCTATTTATTCTTACCATATTACTAATTCCATGATAATTTTTGATATACATTTTCCCTTACTGATCATTTGTGTTCATACTTATTTTGTTTCAGTTCACACATGTTATGAAGAAAATTATGACAAATGATATTTCTAGAATATTATCATTTAAGGAGAATTTATTGGATATGTTTAGGACATAATAAGGATTATGTAGTTTCTAATATTGTGAAAAAAGTTGTCTTTGTTAAGAAATCATGGGATTTATTAGTTAAGAATTTATCCTAATTCTCAAAAATTACAATCCAAAATGGTATTTTGAATATAAATGAATTATTAATTTTTAGTGATATTGTAATTATACATGGTTAAAATTGAGTCTCTTTGGTTCATTTCATAAATGGTGTGCAATGAATGTGACTATCATCACCAAATCCTAGGAGTTTGGGTCTATGTCATAATATTTGGAATCAATGGGAGGTTAACATTACATTAGTGATTATGATGTTATCTATTGGAGATAATTTAAGTGTTATAAATTTCAGTAAGGGTGGATAAATTAATTTTTTCACAATTTTAAAGGCATTGATAACCCTTTATGTCGGTTGACGTAATATTGAATATTTTACATTGTTTAGTGATTAATATAAGGTAATGTATCATAAAAAAGTTAAAATAGTATTGCATTATGTTTGGAATGATATTTTATTATGAAGGGTTCAATGTTCTCTACAATCATTCATGTAGGTTTTACCATTATTATTCTTAACAGAAACTCCCAATGGTTACCACATCTATAACTAAGTATAGACCTACTTTACAATGGCATGTGATCATTTGGGGTTACAAAAACAATGTAACTTAGTGACTCACATCGGTAGATAGTATGGGAGGATTGGATCATCACACCATTTTGGGGGGAGTTTTTTCCACTTTGGTACACTCTTGTTGATTTGAATTTTGTTTCATAATATCTTCCCAATATTGATACGATACTGGTTACCTTAAAAAATGATCAAGTTTTTAGTCATTCCATGTATAAATGGGGGTCCATTAATGAGTCAATCTATATGTTTCCAAGCTTCTTCATATATTTCCATTGAAAGGGAAGCTGCTCATATATTGAAGTTATATAACTAGGAACTACAGAGTTTAATGTCATCCAAGGAATAAGTTAATATTATAAGGTTGGGATTGAACCTTTATGAGGTTTCCATCATACCCTTCTTATATAGGGAATCAAAACCCACATATTTCTTTAAACACAAGTATTTTAATGTAATTCAGAAAGGATATATATGGGGGAACTTAGGTATTGGGCATTGAGATCAATCCTCAAGAAGGTATCATATGTATCCTGGTTATGGAAGAAATTAGTGTTATCATAGTTTGATCGCACCCTTGGGACTTACCTTAGTGTGGATTCCCTTGTATGGGAAAAGTCATATCATTCCACTGATTTGGGATTAAATGTTGTGGTTTCCCTGGATGGAAGAGATTCATAATGTGAATGATATCACCATTTAATATCCTTAAGCCCATGTGATACATGATCGGTGTGAGAAATAAGGAATAACAGGTAATTAGTCACCCAACAAATTAATGTGTGACTTATGTGCTAGGATAGCCATTTAGATTTTTTATATGGATCTCAAGTCTTAGGAACGAATCTAACATATCCTTATTATAGAAGAAATTAGAGTTTTTCTAGTTCACTTGCCTTCTCAATACACTAGTGGATGAAAAACCCATGGGAGAGATTGGGTTCTGATGGTTCGAATGTCGGAGACAAGGAGGTACTTACACCGAGGTGGATGCCTATGTTGGCTTGGGCCTTAGAAAGAATCCTTCATATCCTAGTTATAGAAATAATTAGTTTCATCATAGTTATGTTGGATGAGGTATTTCACACTATGGTTTCCCTTATTTATCCATCAGATACAGTAATCATGTCTTGATCCTTCTGCTCAAAATGACTTGAGTTTCTTTATAAAATGTTCTAATTTTCTTTTAGACATGTCTGAGGATGTATGGAAATGTTCTTTTTCCCTTAGGGTGATATGTAAAGACAATTTCAAGATCCAATGGAATTTCTTGGAGGGTTTCATATAACCTAAATGACATGTGTGCGACCGTCACATGATCAAGGATGACATGCCTTGGGGGTGCCACATGATATGGATGCTTGTTCGGAGTATATACTTAGATCAAGGCCGGATGTTTTGGAGGGTGTTGCATGACCTGAATGACTTTACCAATCAGTGTCTTATGACTTGGATAACATGTTTTTAGGGTGATGAATGACCTAGATATCTTGTCTAGAGGACATCACATGAATCGATTAACATGTGTTGGTTACATTTTCAGTATTAGATGAAATATACTTATGTCACCGTATATCTAGGGTGACATGTCTAAGGGATATCACAATATTTGGATGGAATGAATAGAGGACAACGTAAGACTTGACTGGAATTCTCAGAGGGCGTCGTGAAAATTTATTGACATATCCAACTGATTTTACATGATCTAGATGGTATGCTGAGGGAGTATTTGATGACCTTAGTGACATGTTCGGTACTATCTCAGGATATAGGTGAGTCATGAAATTAACAGAAAGATAAATGAATATGTATTTATATAATTCTCCCATCTCTCAGTTTTTATTACAACCTTTATGGTATATACACGTTGGTTGTTTCCAGTGTTAGTCTATTTTATGTATCACATTACCCACCCAAAATGTGAGACATCCTTCACCAGATCTGGATGACACAACAAAAGTCCTTCATTTGAGATGACATTTGCGATCACATGAATGGACACTCATTGAAATCCAGTGTTAGACCTTCATTCCCTAGATTTTACCTATTGGATGACATTTGTGATCACATGAATGGACACTCATTGAAATCCACTCTTAAACTGACATGCATGATGGATTTTGGATGAATTAATTTTTTATTCTCAGAGGGGGAGGGGGTATTAATATGCCTTATTTCACTGGTTATATGACACATTTCCTAGAATATTTCTCACAAATTTGAGCTAGAGTTGTTAGAGTGTTTTGGTGTCACAATATTCACATGACCCTGGCATGGGTCATCAATGGCGTCACATGATGATAAATGACTATGAGAATGTTGCACCTTTTAAACATTAATTAGTCCTAGGTCAATCAAAGGTATTTCTTCTGACCATGTGGACATTTCAAGGAGTTTCCACAAGGTTAGGCCGACATATCTAGGGGTCTTTGCGATATCAGGAATACTTTGGAAAAGACTTCATGTGATCAAAGATGACTGGTACAAGGTATTTAATGAGACAGTGGTGGCTTGTTAGGGGGCCTTAATGAGGTTAGGATGACACATCTAAGGTCCTTTTAAAATATTTCTAGTATATAGAGGGGGCCCTCATGTGATCAATAGTAATCACAAGCAGAATATGAACCCTTTCTCATGAAGGCCAATGTATCCTCTATTTTCAAGAAGCTTTTTCCTATTCCCCACTTATTTCATTCTTTATTTTACAAGGGAAGGGGATCTCATGAAGTTGCACAAGTGTTGTTTAAAAAATCCACTCTCCTTGTATATGATGTGTGGCGTGAACAGTAATGGGAATTTAGGTGATTCATGAGCATTGTCATGGACATACCTGTTTCTTGACCTATAGAGAAAAAGGGGAAACAAATAATCAAATGGTCAGGTACGAGACCCTTCCCATTTTGAAGGTGAGATGGAAATGTTCTTTTATGAAACAATGTGTTTATGTTTCCTGAGCTCCATGGTGTATTTTGAACCATATGAGTGTGTCAAATGAAGATCAAAGACAATATTAGGTGTCTGAATTCTACATATTTTCACCCTTGATTTTACATAGTATTTGGATTATTGTTTGAAGTCTTTTGATTGACAATTCGCATGGTGTAGAGGAACTTACCAAGAATCCACCGCATGATCAGTGAGTCTCTTGGTCACATCCTCAAAAGAGGGGGGTTGTTCAAGAGGCTTTTAGGGGTCTCAAGTAGATCATGTAATGCACATTACCAATTCACATGAACTTTTTAAGGTCATATGATCATGCGTCCCATGAAATTTTACACGACCCGAATGTTTTCTAATACCTTTTACACAATAGTTTTGAGGAGAAAATAACACCCACGCTTCAGGTATTTCATCCTTTGTAAATTTTAGGATTCTCATTTGGCTAGAGTGAACAAATTCCCCCCTAGGAGGAAGATTCATAGGGATAAGGGCTTAGTTATGATGAATGTAAATTCCCACAAGATTCTATGGGGACACCACCATATGGTCTCTTGGGAGACATTTGTTCATCAAGGAGGGCATTGTAATTCCATATAATTACCTATAAATATGGGAGAATATATGATATCATTGACCATATACTCTAACTCTATAGATCTCTTGCCATCCTCTTCATAACATGATCTGTTTCACACGACCATGTTTCGAGATCATGTTCACAAGACTCTCTATGAGAACTGCTTTAGAAGACATATTTGTGAGATCTAATTTGACTTATCACTTATTAAAATCAACCATGAATCAATATTTAGTAATTTATTAATCCTTTTTTATATGGATATCTTGTAGGTTTGACACGATTCGATGGATTTATCACCTGATCGCTTGAATTTCATATGGATCATGTGACCATACAAGGGTCACGTGATCATGAGTCTCATGAGAGGTGCGGTTAAGGTTTCACACCAAGATTCAAAGGTTTTGACTCAAAAGGTAGATGATTCCATTTGTAACCATTTATTGATGTGTTAGTTTTCTTGTTTTACTGATTTTTAATGTTCCTCATATGTTATGTGTTGTGTGAAAACTATTTTTTCTCAATTTGGTTAACCATTTAATTCTATAGTTTCATTTTGATTTAAATTGGGTGTATTTCCCTGTGAAACTCTTGTGGTATTATTTGGGTTATTATATTACATATGCAAGTGGTTTAGTAAATGTTGTTTGGGATTCCAATTCTTCTTTGGTAGGTTATTGGTGTGATTTTGGGTTTTAAAGAGGGTTTTTGAATGGGTTTTACGTGTAAAACCATGTAATGCCTCTTGAAAGCATTTTATGAAAATGTGTGTTTTTCATGTGCGTATTTTGTGGAATTATTTGAGTTGATTTTATAATACTTGAGAGTTGCTAAATAAATATATCTATGGAAGTAAATTCTGTTTTAGATTGGTATTGGTGTGATTTTGGCTTTGAAAGAGGATTTGGAAATGGGTTTTGTGGGCAAAACATAGTTATACCCCTTGGGTTGGTTTTATGAAAATTGTAAATGATTTATTGAGTTACACAAAATGTAAAAAGGATTATTATGTACTGTTTTGGTGGTAGTATGTTCTTAAAAATATTTTTTGAAAGAAAAAGTGGTTAGTTTTTATGTCAAACGTTTTGGTGATGTTTTTTAATTTGTCAGGTGATTTAAGAAATTGTGAGGTGGGTGTGAAACATGTTTTCGGGCTATTTTGTGTGAGTGTGATGTGAAAAATGGACTTTGTTTATAAAAATATGTAACATTTTATTGGGTTGTTATGTGATTTTTAGAATCTTGGGAAAGATTTTATAAAAATTTTAAAGGATTTTTTGAATTGTGAAAGATATGAAAAATGTGTTGTAGGCTATTTTGGTGTGAGTTGGATTTCAAAACCAATTTGAATAAAAATGGGGATGATGTTACTTGTGTGATATACATGGGGTTTTTTGGTTAATGTGTTATGTGGAAGTGGTATTTTCATGTGAAAACTATTTTTTTGGCTTGTTGAACTTTTTTGATCACAAGAGGGAAACCCAGGTATCTAGGTGGGTAGACGCGTACTAGTATGCTAGTGATCCCGTGGGGTTTGTCCTAACTTTCACATAGCAAGATTGATGCTTACAACACTAAATAAACTATGATTATGATGATGGGGACCAATAGGTTATTGTTATGTTCCCTACTAGTGTCTCATGCGTGAGAATAGATATTGTGATGGTTACTTTCACCGAGATATGAGGTACCTGGGACCCACAACATCTAGTGCCTAGGGGTTATATCTTATTGCTTATGCTCATAAGATGATTCACTACTGTAAATTATGGCATTTGCGATGGGGCATTTGCGTCGGGATCCCATCGCTAATAGGATTTTGCGACAGGGGCCCGTCGCAAATAGCCCGTCGTGGAAAACGGCGTCGCAACAACAATTATTTGCAACGGGCCCGTCGCTAAAGGTATTATTTGCGACGGCGATCCTTCCCATCGCAAATATTAGTCCGTATATTTGTGAAAACTTTTTAAAAAGGTAATTGCGACGGGCCCGTCGCAATTACGTTTTTTTAAATAAAATTAAAAAATAATAATAAATTATTTTAATGAATATAATAATAATACTATTTGCGACAGGCATAGTATCCCATCGCAAATACTTTAAAAAAATAATAATAAATAAATTATAATAAATTATTTTAATTAATATAATAATAATCCAATTATAATTCAAAAAAAAATTTAATAAATGATTTTAATTAATATAATAATAGAATTATAATTCACAAATAAAAATAATAAATTATTAATAAATTATTTTAATTAATATAATAATAATAGAATTATAATTCAAAAATAAAAAATAATAAAACATTAATAAATGGTTTTAATTAATATAATAATAGAATTATAATTCACAAATAAAAATAATAAATTATTAATAAATTGTTTTAATTAATATAATAATAATAGAATTATAATTCAAAAATAAAAAATAATAGAATATTAATAAATGATTCTAGTTAATATAATAATATTATAATTATAATTCATAAATAAAAAAAATATTAATAAATTATTTTAATTAATATAAAAATAATAGAATTATTTTACATTCAAATATTAAAATAATTCTAATATTACAAAAAAAAATTATAATATTATAAAATTTTAATATATATATATAATTTAATATTATAAAATATAAATAATATTATTATTCATATTAATATTGTTATTTCAAAATATAATATTATTAATATTTTATAATGAGACAGAAACTACGAATAGAAAAAAATTCATATTTTGATTTAACAAACTTTATAACATAAAAACAAACTCTAATCTGAAGGAGGGGGGAGGGGGGAGGGGGGATCTGCAGATGCTGGTGGAGGAAACTCCATCCCTAAATCATGAGTGAGTCGGTGCATGTACTCCATCTGCTCCTGATGATACTACTGCCACCGACTCATCTGCTCCTCGTACAACTGTTGTTGGCGTTGACGCTCCTCCTCATGCTGCTGCTGCTGCTGATGCATCAGCTCCTGCTCCTGTCGGAGACTCTCTATCAGTGCAGTCTGAGATTGAAACTGATCCTCATACTGTGTAGTAGAAGAAGATGCACGAGCTCCTCTCGAGATGGACGCTGACATCGTAGCACTTCCATAATAATCTCCGGGAGTCAGTCGAGAGATGATACCAACTACCCGGCCCTTCTCGAAGGCATACTGGGTGGCCTGCATCCATGCCGCCTCATCAAACTGACGGCCAGTTGTCTGATCTGATGACTCGGTCTGACTCTCAGGCCGGGTCTGTGACGCCGCGGCCTCATATGACTCCTGTAGTTTCAATTTAAAATTAAAATTGTGAATATATTATATGCAGTTAATTTTTAAACTTGAAAACAAATAATACTGACCACGATGTGATGCTGACAATCACCTCTGAGCTCCCCAGTAGCAGGATCACTATACATCTGCCGATATACGTCGTACTCCGTAATATCGGGGTGCTCAACATCCTATAAGAATAAAAAACAAACTGTTAATATTTATAGTTATATAAAATATTTATAAATAATGTACGTACCAGATGCTGTCTATGAGTACTGAAAGTACGACTCCCAGCTCGATGATTCACCTCCTGTCTCCCCCGATTCTACCTCCCCACCGATGATCTCCTCTGAAAGGCCTCACTCAACCAGTGCACACATAATCCATCCCATACATGGGATGAAATGTACTCTAGTCGGTGTGCTTTACATGACTCGTCAAAATTTGATACTCTTGCTTTCTTCGTGGCAGCTTTTCTTAAATTGTGCAAAAATTGACGAAAGCGATCACGCATGGCCACCTCCCATGCCTCGTGGATGGCGTCACACATGGTATTCTCGATTGGATACCATAAAACCTACAAATAAATCAAAATATCAAGTTAGAAATGAAATAATTTTCAAAATAAAAATTATTTATTTATGTACGTACCAACCAATGGTCGAACATGGCCTGCTGCACATCAATGGGAATCTGCTCCCATGTGGTCCAAAGCTGAGAGAAATAGTTGCGCAAAATAGCGCTGCCCTGTCCGACTGCTATATGTGGAAAACTGTAAAAATAATAAACATTTATTAGGTGAATAGAATAATTAAATCTTAGTCAAATCCACAGGTTATCACACAGGTTATCACACCTCCGTGTGCGTGGATCAAACCCAAGACGTGGACGTCGCTCGGGGACGGGGTCAGGAATCATCAATCGTGCAAGACTGCGCCCCCTCCGCGTACTCCCTAGAGCGCCTACAGGCTGAGGGTCATCAGCCAGCAACTCATCTGCATCGAAAGGCAGGTCAGCATCCGCCAACTCACGAAATGTCTCCTCGTCCATCTGAAACAGAAAATGTTAATGTTGTTAGAAAATAATTGATAATTACTATTATATATACATATATATTAGTTATGATTGTATATAACTACCATGTAATTCTATCAGTGTTCATATTCATCATCATCTTCATATATGTCAATGTCATCTTCATATTCCTCCTCAACATCATCGATATCCATTCGAGTTCCAGTTGCTTCATCTCTTACCATTTCAAATTCATATGTGACATCATTAACATCATCGTCATCACTGACTCTTAAATTTGGGGTGTCATCATCGATACTCATGTCTCTTTTTAAAAAATATTGATTTTGAGTACTCTCTTGAAAAACTTCAATTCTTTTCACATCAGTGAAATCACATTCACTTTGACTAAACTGATTGTCTCGAATTTTGATTTTTATTATACTCCACCAATCAGTCAAGTCTCTTGATGTAGCACAGTACTTTGCGTAATAAACTTGATGTGCCTATTGAGCCAATAAGAATGGTTCATTTACTGCGATAACACTTTTACATTTAATATCGATGATTCCATGAGTCGGATGAACACGCACGCCTCTCTCTGTATCCAACCACCGACATTTGAACATGGTTATGTAATGTTGTCTAAGATAACAGATTTCAATGATTTCATCAAGTATGCCATAAAAGTCAACTTCATTTTCTCGATGAAGATATCCTCTCAAGCTAACCCCACTGTTCATTGTTTTTTTGATTCCCCATATGCATGTGTGTGAAATCAAAATCCATTCACCACATATGCATTATAAGTTTTAACAAGTTTGGAAGGTGGGTTACTCAATATACACAGCCGTTTGTCAATTTTATCAGCATGTCGAGACACCTGAAAATTTGTGAAATAATTATCAATATATTAAACTATACATTGAATGAGTTGCTAAAAGATAAAGAATTTATGTTACCAGTTTTTGAAACCACTGAGAGAAATTTTTCTGTCGGCGTTCTTCGAGAGCAGCTGCTGTAATTTGTGAAATTTGTTTCTTGATATGATTATCATACAACCTATAAAAAACAAAGTTATTTAATGAAACATAAATGATAGAATAAGTGATATAAACACTTACAGTACAACTGATGTCATCTCTTCACAGTTGAGCAGAACATACGTATGAGCTCTGTGATGTTCATCATCCGAAAGCCAGCATTCATAAACTCCACCAAAACCAAGCTCTGGATGGTTGAAAATAGATAATTGATTGCCGATTTCATCAATATTCCTCTTGTTCCGTCCCATTCGGTTGTGTTTTGAAGGATACTCAGATTCAAAATAATGGGAGAAGAAAAAAGATATTTCCTCTTGAAAATAAGCTTCTGCAATAGATCCTTCAATAGATGCTTTGTTACGTACTTTTATTTTCAATTTTTGCATGCATCTTTCAAATGGGTACATCCATTGAAACTGTACTGGACCTCCTCATTTGGCTTCATATGGAAAATGTAACATCAAATGTTCCATTGAGTCGAAGAAAGACGGAGGAAATATTTTTTCCAGTTTACATATAATTACAACAACATCTTTTTCAAGTTTGCATAGAGCATCATAATCTACTGTAGCCGCACAAATTTCCCGAAACAAATGAGACATGTCTGTTACGGAATCCCAAATCACAGAATTCAACAGACCTCTTAATCCAATGGGTAGAAGTCTTTCCATTATAACATGACAATCATGACTTTTTAATCCAGTAATATGACCATTCTTTACACATCTACCCAAATTGGAAGCACATTCATCTGGAAGTATCAAATTTGCAATCCACTGACAAACTAATAAACGGTTTTCTTTAGACAATGTATAAGCTGCTTTTGGTTTCAGTAACCTTTCTGTTCTGACATTCTCAAACAGTTCCAGTTCTGGACGCCTGCAAATTTGGCAAGATCTAAACGTGCATTTACATTGTCTTTGCTCTTTCCTAGCGTATCCAAAATTGTATGAAACAAATTATCAAAACAATTCTTCTCAATATGCATGACATCCAACATGTGGCGGACCAACAAATCAGACCAATATGGAAAATCCCAAAATATGCTACGTATAATCCAATTGTGTTCTTTCCCAAAACCAGAAATTTTCTGTTGGTTTATTGTGGGACCAAAAGTGATGGGAGGTAATGAAAATACAACTGATTTTAACTCCGAACCTGATAGCATTTTTGGAGGTCCATCCCTTTCAAATGTTCCTTTTCTGAAATGAGATCTGTTTCTGGAAAAGGATGATCAGCTGGAAGAAATCTGCGATGACAGTCAAAATAACAAGGTTTCTTTCCATGAATGAGCATAAATGCTTTGTTCTCTCCCATACAGTAAGGAAATGATTTCTGACCATGTGTACTCCAGCCAGATAACATCCCATAAGCCGGGAAGTCACTAATTGTCCACATCAATGCTGCTCTCAGTATGAAATTTTGTTTCATAGCAACATCATATGTACTGACCCCAATACTCTACAATAAACATAATTCATCAATCAATGGTTTCAAATAAACATCAATATTCTTCTTCAGATTTCCTGGAATTAGTAAAGTCAAAAAGATATATGGCTCCTTCATCAACATCCATGGAGGTAAATTGTACGGAGTTAAAAAAATAGGCCAACATGAATATTGACTACCATAAGATCCAAATGGACAGAAACCATCAGTGGAAAGGCCCAGTCGAACATTTCTAGCTTCTAAAGCAAAGGATGGATGCACTCTATCAAAATGTTTCCATGAATCACAACCGGCTGGATGATTCAAGCTTTTATCGGTTGAAATATTCGCTTTATGTCATGACATCATTGTCGTTGTATTCTTAGACATGAATAAATGCTGAAGTCTAGATGTAAGTGGAAAATATCTCAACTGTTTTACAGGAATCAAACCAGACTTCCCATGTTGCCCTTCTTTATATCTCAGTTGCCCACATGTGGGACAACTATCCAACGACTCATTTTCCCCAGAATATAAAATGTAGTCATTTGAACATGCATGAATCTTCTGACAAGTAAGTCCCAAATTTCGAACCATCCTCTTACTCTCATAGTAATTTGCAGGCAAAACATTTCCTTCGGGTAACAGTGTTTTAAGCAAAGCAAATATATGGCCAAAACAGGTGTTTGACATTCTGTTATCTGATTTGATAGCCATAAATTTTGCAACTGCTTCTAATTTTCTCATCTTGTAGCCAGGATATAATGCATCCTCAGCAGACCTCAACAACTCATAAAATTCAGATGGTGTCAACTCAGGATCTGAAGCTACATCAGCTAGATTTTATGTATGTTGAACAGATGAACCTGCAACATCATGTACTAAATCTTGAAACCGGGATGGATCCGGAATCAAGTTGGTATCACCTACTCTGGAACTGCGTTCACCGTGTTGATACCAAAAAACATAATCTGGTTGAAAACCAAAACGCAAGAGATATCCCCCCACTTTGTCAAACGTGTCAAACGTTCTCAATGCACATTTTCTACAAGGGAATTTTATTTTGCCTTCTGGAACAAATTCTAGATTTGATGCCGCAAATGATAAAAAAGTCTCCACACCCTCTATATATACTGGATTTAAACCAGAATCGTTTGGATTTCTACGTTGATTTATCCATATCCGGTCATCTAATAAAAACTATTGACGACCTCGTTGTTCCATATTTTCCTATAAAATATAAAAGCATTACTGGTTTTGAATAATTTGTTAGAAAAAACACTCAAGCAAGGATAATTATAGTCTACATCAGACACGACTGATGCAAACTTTTTATTGAGATAGACCTAAAAATTGACCCTTTAAGAATTGAATATGTTGAGAATGAAGCAAAACCTATTACAAATTTTGATAATTTTAATATTATATAAATTTTTTATTATTTTAATAATACTAATATGATTTTTTCATAAATATTAATTATATAATAATAACATTATTAAATTATTAGTATATTTTATTATTAATATTAAAATAATATAATTTTCTATATTATATACAATTATCCTTTCATCTGTGTGTTTAACATTCTGTCTCCACATGTAATATTTGCATTCACTTTCACATCTCCATTGGTGAGTAGGTTGATAATTTTGAAAAAGAATGCAAATATTACATGTGGAGACAGAAAACACACAAATGAAAGGAGAATTGTATATAATATAGAAAATCATATTATTTTAATATTAATAATAAAATATAAAAATAATTTAATAATGTTATTATTCCTAATTATTGGTAATTATTCCTAATTATTGGTAATTATTCCTAATTATTGGTAATTATTCCTAATTATTGGTAATTATTCCTAATTATTGGTAATTATTCTTAATTATTGGTAATTATTCTTAATTATTGGTAATTATTCCTAATTATTGGTAATTATTCCTAATTATTTTTAATTATTCCTAATTATTCTTAATTATTCTAAATTATTCTTAATTATTCCTAATTATTCTTAATTATTCATATTTATTGGTAATTATTTCTAATTATTGGTAATTATTCCTAATTATTGGTAATTATTCTTAATTATTGATTACTATTCCTAATTATTCGTAATTATTCCTAATTATTGGTAAATATTCCTAATTATTGGTAAATATTGACAAGTATTGGGAATTATTGGTAAATGTGGACACTATTGAAAATTATTGGTAATTATTACTAATTATTACTAATTATTAATAATTATTCCTAATTATTACGAATTATTACTAATTATTGGTAAATATTACTAATTATTGGTAAATATTACTAATTATTAATAATTATTGGTAATTATTGGTAATTATTGGTAATTATTGGTAATTATTACTAATTATCAGTAATTATTGGAAATATTACTAATTATTGGTAATTATTGGAAATTATTACTAATTATTGGTAATTATTACTAATTATTACAAATTATTACTAATTATTACTAATTATTACTAATTATTAATAATTATTGGTAATTATTGTTAATTATTGGTAATTATTAGTAATTATTACTAGTTATTGTTAATTATTGTTAATTATTACTAATTTTTGGTAATTATTACTAATTATTAAAAATTATTACAAATTATTAATAATTATTACTAAGTATTACTAATTATTACTAATTATTACTAGTTATTACTAATTATTGGTGATTATGGGTAATTATTGGTAATTATTGGTAATTATTACTAATTATTGGTAATTATTACTAATTATTACTAATTATTACTAATTATTACTAATTATTACTAATTATTAATAATTATTAATAATTATTGGTAATTACTGGTAATTATTAGTAATTATTAGTAATTATTGATAATTATTACTAAATATTCTTAATTATTACTAATTACTGGTAATTATTGGTAATTATTGGTAATTATTACCAATTATTAGTAATTATTGGTAATTATTGGTAATTATTACTAATTAATGGTAATTATTGGTAATTACTGGTAATTATTAGTAATTATTAGTAATTATTGATATGTATTATTAAATATTGGTAATTATTACTAATTACTGGTAATTATTGGTAATTATTGGTAATTATTGGTAATTATTACTAATTAATGGTAATTATTGGTAATTATTTCTAACTAATGGTAATTATTGGTAATTATTTCTAATTAATGGTAATTATTGGTAATTATTACTAATTATTACTAATTATTGGTAATTATTTCTAATTATTACTAATTATTGGTAATTATTACTAATTATTGATAATTATTACTAATTATTACTAATTATTGGTAATTATTGGTAATTATTGGTAATTATTGGTAATTATTACTAATTATTACTAATTATTGGTAATTATTACTAATTATTACTAACTATTGATAATTATTACTAATTATTACTAATTATTGGTAATTATTGGTAATTATTTCTAATTATTACTAATTATTGGTAATTATTACTAATTATTACTAATTATTGGTAATTAGTGATAATTATTACCAATTATTACTAATTATTGGTAATTATTGGTAATTATTACTAATTATGGATAATTATTGGTAATTATTACTAATTATTGGTAATTATTGGTAATTATTACTAATTATTGATAATTATTACTAATTATTACTAATTATTGGTAATTATTACTAATTATTACTAATTATTGGTAATTATTTTTAATTATTACTAGTTATTGGTAATTATTGGTAATTATTTCTAATTATTACGAATTATTGGTAATTATTACTAATTATTACCAATTATTACTAATTATTGGTAATTATTGGTAATTATGGGTAATTGTTACTAATTATGGATAATTATTGGTAATTAGTAAATTATTACTAATTATTGGTAATTATTACTAATTATGGATAATTATTGGTAATTATTACTATTTATTGGTAATTATTGGTAATTATTACGAATTATTGGTAATTATTACTAATTATTGCTAATTATTGGTAATTATTACTAATTATTACTAATTATTGTTAATTATTGGTAATTATTACTAATTATTCCTAATTATTGGTAATTATTACTATTTATTACTATTTATTACTAATTATTGGTAATTATTACTAATTATTGTTAATTATTACTAATTATTCCTAATTATTGGTATTTATTACTAATTATTAGTATTTATTCTTAATTATTGGTAATTATTATTAATTATTCCTAATTATCATTAACTATGAACAATGAATACTAATAATTTAAATTTATTAAGTAACAAAACAATCTAAACATAATTAAATTACAACTAATTAAGAATAATTCAAACTAATAAAAAATTTAAAATAAATATTAAATTAAAATGAATATAAATACCTTTAAAATTGATCTGAGGTTGATCTCTGATCGTTGTTGCAGACTTCAATATCAACTCCAGAAATAAAAATTAAACTTAAGAAACTCTGAACTCTAAAAATAGATTTTTGAGAGAAGTAGAAGATAGAGTTTGAGAATGAATGGAAAAAACGGATGAGGGTATTTATAGGTTAGCTTATTTGCGACGGGACCATTTGCGACGGGTATCCCGTCACAAATAGTATTATTTGCGACGGTACCCGTCGCAAATACCTTAGCCTACATTTGTCACGGTCAATGGTTGAATAGTTATTTGCGACGGGATCCGTCGCAAATAATAACCTGCCGACAATCTATTTGCGACAGGGGTATATTCCCGTCGCAAATGTTTTTTACCGCCGCCGGTTATTTGCGACGGGGGGTTACCCCCCGTCACAAATAACCTTTTGCGACGGGGGGTTACCCCCCGTCACAAATAACCTTTTGCGACGGAGAGATTTCCCCGTCGCAAATATCTTTTACCGCCGCCGGTTATTTGCGACGGGTGGTAACCACCCGTCGCAAATAACTTTCCCGCGATTTGGCACGCATTTCGCGCCAGACCTTTTGCGACGGGTTAGCTTTCCCCGTCGCAAATAAGTAGTTATTTGTGACGGGAAAATTCCCTCGTCGCAAATAAATTTCTAACGGGACTATTTGCGACGGGATTTATCCCCGTCGCAAATAACCCATCGCAAATACCCATTTTTCCCGTAGTGATTTGTACTTACCATCAGCATACGATATGATTTTCTAGAAAGACTCAGTAGCTTTTCCTTTTCTTTCAAAAGTATTGATTCTTTAAAATAACCCACTTGAAAACTTCTTTTATTTAAAGGTTCATCTTTTAGAAATTGTATCTATAATTTCATGTTTTGAAAAACTTTCATGCTTTTCGTCTCTAAATTTTTATCACATGGAATATATTAGTGGTGGTATCCTAATGGGATTTGTATCACACCTTACTTACACATTTGGGTGTAAGTAGACTTGGTTATTTCTATCATAGGTTTGGGTACAGTTTTTAGTGCTAGTGGTTTGGGATTCTAGCAGGTCCTTCGTGGTATTTTCTTGTGGAGATGGCTTAATAGAGGTACCACTTGCCATGAGGGTGGTTCTTGGGCTGCCCATTGTGGGTTTTTGAAGCATTTGTAGTCTCTTATAATTGTTTTAAACTATGTAAATCAATTCTTTTTTTTGTAAAAGATAGTTTGTTTTGAAAAATCCAGATAGGTCATATTGAATTTATTTTTTTGTTTAATGTTTATAAACTTGGGTAAATCGTTCCCAATTTTCAGATTATGATACCCGAGCACTTGTGTCAGCCCATAGGGATTGGGAATGCCCTTCGGGTTTTTCCACGGGCCGGGTCGGGTGCTAGTTTTGATAGAAACTAGATCTGGTTCGTGGAAAAATGGTATTAAAGGAGGTTCATGTTAACTTTTTGGGTAATGTTATTTGGGGAGCAGTCGCGATAGTCTGGATTTAGGATTTTCGGGGCTTGTCATTCCAGTAATGGTTAGTGTTCATGATCACCACACCTCATAATGGGATTCAAGTCACTAGGGGATGTCAGGACTTATCCGAGTCCTTCGGTGGGTGACTTAAACAGTTCAGTGGTTAGCATATCCACCAATGGGATTCAAGTCACTAGGTTTTGAAAAAGTGTTTCCAAGAGAGTTTTCTAAACTATTGAAAGGTGTTTTAATGGGAAGATATGTTTTGGAATTGATGTGAATAACTTAAAAGTTAGTTCCTATATGAATTTTTAAGTTTTTATTAAAAAATTTGTAAGATGTAAATTGGGATTTTGATTTCATGGTTAGCGGTCTTGAGAAAAAAAGGAAGTATTGGTTGACTATTTTGGTTTTGAAAAGTGGAAAGGATTTTTGCTTTAACCTTTGTTATTTTCATGAGTGACCACATGCATGGGGTTATGTAGGATGATGGATGGTTAATTTCATGACATGATGGATATGAGGAGGGTGCCCGGTGGCATGGAGACATGCATGTGTGAGGCCCATGGTATACCATTGGTGGATATGCTAACCACTGAACTGTTTGTTTTCAAAGAAATTTTTTTAATGTAAAACATGATGTATTGATGAATGATTTGGGATGGTGTGTTTTATGTGTTTTTTTTAAATGTTGACGTTGTGGGATGTTTTGAGTCTAATAACCCCTTTTATTTGAACGGTGTTTTAGGTTTGTGTTTGGTCGGTAAGCTGGGTTGAAGGGTTGGTTAGTGTTATCTTCTATGAAATGCTTCGGGATGCCTTTATGGTTGTTCCCTTTATGTGTTTGGATCGGGTTCATGGAACGTTTTGAGTAATGGACCATCTTGGTTGGGCCCTTGGGTTCTCTCGTTGGATAAGGTATACCCCCATTAAAGGTTAATGCATGACTGAAGTGCAACCCGGATTGTTTTTTCATTGGAAAATCCTCAAGTTGATCAATATAAGGAATATTTTTCTCAAGATTTGGAGATTGAGTTTGTACCATTTCCTATCTTTGATTTGTGTATCCTTTTATAGCGGGAGAGTGCTCGTGGAAGGTTTAAATAAACCTTCGTATCTTAAGTTACCTAATTTATTGAAGGTGGAAGTGGTCTAGGGTTGTTAGTGTGGATGAGTGTCTGGATGGTGTACAAGCAGGCCTCTGGGTCCTTTGTAGTCTCTTCGAAGTAGTAGTTCACGTTAAACCACCAGTGTGGGAAATCTGGTCATGAGAGGCTATTATGGCCACTTTTTGGAACTCTGTGTTGTTTGGGGACTTCGTATAAGGTCCCTTTCCATGTATTGTTTCTATCAGTCGCAATGTTCATGTTCGGTGATGCCTTGTGATGTCGTGTGCTCATTTGACTGTAAAGGTGAAAGTTGTGCCATCCTATGAGAGTCTCCTTTATGTTGGGAGTATGTATCCCTTGAAAAAACTTCAAAATCTTCCATTTTAGAGGAAGGTGATTATATGTTTCCTTTCCTTCTATTGTTCCTCACCCAAAGAAACAAGGTGTGATGTGTGTGCATCTTCTAAGCCCTTGTTTCAGGGAGATGTTGGGTTAGGTTAAGGTGAGTTGGGAATGGGTTATGTTTTTGTAAACATATCGGGGATTGTGGTATAGTTGTTTGTATCACCAAAAGAAGAATTTATGTTCATTGGTTTCCAATGAATAACTATGAGGCTGAAGATGGTTCAATCATTTGAGCTCCAGCCATAGGTCTTGGAGGGAAGCTGGCGTGTAGTTATGGAAAATCCTAGGGTCATTCAAACCCTTGAGAAATTCATATCCTCATTATGAAATATGGGAATATTTTAAACCTCTGGTGTCATCATCTTATTCTAGTTGTTCCCATTTGGTGGTAGAGGTGGGAGGACTTCATTTCCATGTTGTAGCCTGAGTTCATACTTTTCCCCTTTGGTTTCTTTCATATTTTTAGAGAAAAGTTGGAAATTTGGGCAAGGAATATTAAAGCGTATAGTTTGTGCATAGCTAGTACCATGTACCGAACTAGGGAACCATGTGATAAGAGACAGTAGCTACTGCACGTCTATGTGCCTTGGCCCATGTAACCATGTGAAGTTTTCCCTTTGGACAAAATTCTCCACACGGTTAGCGCATAGTTTCCCAAATCGTGTGGACGAACCGTGTGGCTGCACTAAATCTTTATGTTTTGGGTTATTTTCGTGTCAGACTATGCTAGTCAGTTTAGATGGTTGGTTCCTATGGTGGGGAGACCCAATATGGGTCTCATGTAAGTTTTTTTGGAAAAATATAATGATATTATACCCCTTATTCCAGGGAGTCCGTTCAGGACTCCCCCTGTTAGTGTCTCAATTCCATCTTGGGAGAATTTAAGTTGTCTCTTATGGTGGGGAGCCCATTTGTGTCTCCCTGTATCAGTAACTTGGTTTTTTCCTTATTCTTGACTTGGAAATAGTTAGTCTTGTTCAGATCTATCTAACTACCAATATCTTCCTTTGGTAAATGTTGATATTAGAAGGCACCCAATGGTTTAGTTAATTAAGGTTAGTGTAACCTTGTTTGATGTTTTTGTTCATTAGGGTAAACTACTTGAGTCTTGTTCAGATGATCTTTGAGGTGTTTCATTTGGGAAGAATTTATAATGTTCTTGATCATTACAGTAAAGTGTAGTATGTTTTTAATTTTGAGATTATTCCTTCCGTGACTGATTAACTGGATATATCTCTGCCTTTTCGGTGGCGGCGAAACATGGTAAATGAATCCATTTGGGCCTTTCAGTTTGGTTTGGTTTTTTCCTTTGGCCTTGCTGTGGATTTCCAAGGGTGGGAAGTTTTATGGTGTGGATAATTGTCACATACATGACTTATTTTAAAGTTATTTTTCATTTAACTTCTATACTTTCTGTGTTATGGGGTTTTTCCATGCATTTTGGTGGAAATGGTGAGTTTTCAAAATTTGGGCCAAACCGTGATCTCATTTCCAGATTTAAAAAAAATTATTTTATAAATCCTTCATTTTTCAACATTTTACACACATTACACTTCCAAATTGGAATACACTGGTATATTAAAACCACCATATCAATTTTGACCACTTAGGCATCCATAATAATTATGGATTTGGGTTTTTTATTAAGGTGTTGAACCAACCCAAAAGCCCATTTCCTTCTTTAAAAATATTCTTTTAATTATTTAATATCTCATTCAATTTTTAAGTTTTTTTGGTAAGTCTAACACTCACATGATCCCACGTACCCAAGGCATGCCCCTATCCTCTCCTACCCCTATTTGGAGCTCATTTTCATCACGAATGGGAGCAAAACTTCTCTAGATTTAACAAATCATCCATATTTGAAGAGGTAAATTGATTCTTTCATAAATCCTTCTATTTGTAATATTTTTCTCCGATTTCAGTTCCAAAATGATCTCCTCAGCATTATTCTAACCTAAATTTCATTTATGGTTGTTTTTAAATTCATATACTGGTGTATTTGGGTCGTTTTATTCATGATTTATTTGGGTAAGTGTTTCTCTCTTCATTTCCTTCCTTCTCCTTAAGGTTTCCTCCTTCTTTCATGAATTTATAGAGTGTCCAGAAGTTAGGGTTCATACCTAGAGTTTGTTTTGGGGTCTTTTTGGTCAAATTTGGTGGTCTAGGTCTGGATTTATTTCCCATGTGGTGCGGAGGAGGTTCGGCTGAGGTTTCACACCAAGATTCAAGGGTTTTGACTCAAAAGGTAGGTGATTCCATGTGTAACCATTTATTGATGAGTTAGTTTACTTGTTTTAATGATTTTTAATGTTCCTCATATGTTATGTGTGGTAAGAAAACTGTTTTTTCTAGATTTGGTTAAGCATTTAATTCTATAGTTTCATTTTGATTTAAATTGGGTGTATTTACATGTGAAACTCTTGTGGTATTATTTGGGTTATTCTCTAACATATTCAAGTAGTTTAGTAAATGTTGTTTGGGCTATCAATTCTTCTTTTTTAGGGTATTGGTGTAATTTTGGGATTTAAAGAGGTTTTTTAATGGGTTTTATGTGTAAAACCATCTAATGCCTCTTGAAAGCATTTTATGAAAATGTGTGTTTTTCATGTGCATCTTTTGTGGTATTATTTGAGGTGAATTTATAATACTTTAGAGTGGCTAAATAAATATCTCTAGGGATATAAATTCTGTTTTGGATTGGTATTTTTGTGATTTTGGCTTTGAAAGATGATTTGGAAATGGGTTTTGTGGGAAAAACATAGTTACACCCCTTTGGTTGGTTTTATGAAAATTGTAAACGATTTAATGAGTTACACAAAGTGTAAAAAGGATGATTATGTACTATTTTGGTGGTAGTATGTTCTTAAAATTATATTTTTAAAGAAAAAGTGGTCAGTTTTTATGTCAAATGTTTTGGTAATGTTTTGTAATTTGTCGAGGTGATTTATGAAATTGTGAGGTGGGTGAGAAACATGTTTTCGAGCTATTTTGTGTGAGTGTGATGTGAATAATGGACATTGTTTATAAAAAGGATATTATTATGTAACAAATGGATGGGATGTTATGTGATGTTTAGAATCTTGGGAAAGATTTTATAAAATTGTTAAAGGATTTGTTGAATTGTGAAAGATATGAAAAATGTGTTGTTGGATATTTTGGTATGAGTTAGATTTCAAAACCAATTTGAATAAAAAGGGAGATGATGTGACTTGTGTGATATACATGGTGAATTTTTGGTTAATGTGTGATGTGGAAGTGGTATTTTCATGTGAAAACTATTTTTTTAGCTTGTTTAACTTGTTTGACCACAAGAGGGAAACCCGTGTATCTAGGTGGGTGGATGTGTACTAGTATGCTAGTGATCCCATGGGGTTTAGCCTCGGTTTCCCATAGAAAGATTGATGCTTAAAACACTAACTAAACTATTATGATGATTATGGGGGGGCACTAGGTTATGGGTATATTCCCTACTAGTTTATCGTGCATGAGAACGGATATTGTGATGGTTACTTTCACAAATATATGAGGTACTTGGGACCCAGGACGAGCTAGTGCCTAGGGGTTATTTCCTATTGCTTGCACTCATAAGTTGATTTGTGCTTACTGTTGGTATACGGTATTATTGTATAGAAAAATTAAGTCACTTTTCCATTTCTTTTAAAAGTGCTGATTCTTTAAAATAACCCACTTGAAAACTGATTTTATTTAAAGGTACATCTTTTAGAAATTATTGCTAACATTTCATGTTTTGAAAAAAATTACATGTTTTTCGTCTCTAAATGTTTATCACATGGAATCTCTTAGTGGTGGTATCCTACTGGGCTTTGGATCACACCCTACTTACACCTTTGGTTGTAAGTAGACTTGGTTATTTCTGTCACAGGTTTGGGTACAGTTTTTAGTGCTAGTGGTTCAGAATTCTAGCAGGTCCTTCGTGGTGTTGTCCTATGGAGATGGCTTGAGGGTGGTGCCTCTTTCCATGAGAATGGTTCTTGGGATGTCCATTGTGGGTTTCTATAGTTGTTTTAGTCTTTTATAATTGTTTTAAAATATGTAATTCAGTTATGATTTTTTGTAAAATATGGTTTGTTTTGAAAAATCCAGATATTTCATATTGAATTTGTTTGCTGTTTAATGTTTATAAACTCGAGTAAATAATTACCAATTTTCAGTTTATGATACCTAAGCAATTGTACCAGCCCATGGGGATCGGGAACGCCCTTCGGGCCTTACCACCACCTAGGTCGGGTGCCGATTTTAATGGTAACCAGATCTGGTTCGTGACAGGTCGACCTTAGGGCTCAATAGGAATCTCTAATTATCAAACTAGATAATATGAAAGAATGGAATGACTCACACATGTGTCTATTAAAACTAAAGTAAGGGTATAAAAGGAAACAACTTGTACCTCGTATCATCCTTGGAGCCTCTGGTTCATAAATCTTAACTGCATGTAGCTTCCCTCACCCCTATCCCCCAACTCCCTAAGCCTAGTGTGGACCACCTGGGGGTGGTGGTGGTAAAAATTCAAAACATCTACCAACTCCATATTCCCTCAAAACTCTTATACCATGTATGTTTCCCTATGGATCCACCTTCTCCTACCACTTCCTCTTCTTAGGTATCCCATCTTTTGTCTCTCTGTCGTCCACACATTAAGTCAGACAATCTCATGCAATATGTCCTCGATCGTCATAATAGTACCACATCTTATCTCTAGAGTGACTAGATATATCATGTGAGACATTAACCAGAGTCCTTATATCATGGTATCACCACCTAAAATGTCTCACACATCCATGTACATGTGTCTATCGTCAGCTTCATGTTGTCGAAGTCTCTGCTCTTGTGTTCCCACTGTCGGCACTAAGTGTCTATGTCTACTTAGTCAGGAAACTCTCAACTACCAAAGCATGGTCCAATACCCGAGTTTAGTTAGTAATTAATAGAGTTATCATACTATCATGGATGTATTTCCATATTCCTCACTTGAAGTTCTGATCTAGGAAGAGGTAATCATGCACCATATCTATCGAGTACCAAGAGAGGTTGGTAAAACTCGATGAATACTCATCTATAGTCATACTTCTCTACTGAATATATAGAATATAATGGATGTGAATATCCCAAAATGTTTTTGGAGAAGTCTCCTCTTTGAAAAGGTGATCAAAATCTAACCATGCTAGAGTCACCTCATCATACGAATGGGTCACTTATCCCTTCCATTACATACAGATCCATAGAGAGTTATCACTTCCAAGGCCACCATCTGGTTTTTAGGTGTCCTAATAAGAATAAAGACTTGTGTAATTGACTTAATTCATTCCTAAACCACCTTTGGGTCTAGATCACTCTTTACCTAAGGGGTTAGTGATGCAAAAACTTAGGAATTGCGCTCAACCTGTTCACCTCATCTGCTAGTACTACCAGCACCATCTAATTCTCAAAAGGTGGTGGTAACACTAGTGCACCACCCAGAAGCAACACCTCTAGAATGGGTCCATGTATCGAAACCTCATTTCTAAGGTAATTATACTCATGATCCTATTACTTAATCTTATATTGAAAACATCATGGAGGCATCCAGAAATATACAAGATATAAAACAATCAATGAGCATATCTAGAGAGATGAATCTAAGACATGGAAAATAAACCCCATTCTTATATGATGCATGTACCAATATTTTCCCTGCAACTGATGTCTACATGTACCGAGTTGAAAAGAAGGTTATCAGAGTCTTGGTGCATGGATACGATAGCCACTGCACCAACACTGAAGTCCCTATCTTGAAATCCGAACTCAAAACACTTAACACTATTTCTATAAGCCCCAAACCAATATCACATACTCTATTACTAAGGTAGAACTGACTAATATGATACCACTCTCTCATGACCTGACCTAATGGGTCCCATACTGATACTATCCTAATCTCACCTACAATAGGCCAGGGGCTAGTGACTAGCGCTGGGTGGGAATATCACACACATGGGAGGCCTTATCCTAATATACTTGTATAAACACACACATCCCCAATCCCATAAAATGTTTAAATGTAAAACAACCAATAACCATCCAAGTATACATCTAAAATATCACCATTAGAGTATAAAAACAAATACTAGAAAGTAAGGTTCCAAATACAATATCACCAAAAGAAACTAAAAACAATCACAACCTCTAAGTATGAGAGGATTTCTATAAATGAAACCACCATAAAACACCTCAGTCTATCTGGGTCACTAATCTCTGCCTAGTCCTATTCCCTCTAGGACTCCGTTAAAAGGTTTTTTATCTTCATAATACACAACATGTGTAGGAAAATCTCATGCATGGTTGAGTATAACAATACCCAAAAGGAAATCCTGAAGTCACTAAGAATATAACATCTAGAATAATAATCAGTTCATCATAGGGATATATAAATATTATACATAATAATTATATCTAGATATACTCATAATAGACACACAATCTCAAGGTAAGGTCACAACTATAAATTCAACTTAGGATTCCTACTCGAAAGTTCCATATAACACTCATCCGAGAGAACACACTCCACAAGTAAAATAGCATTGAAATAATACATCAAATATTTCATGCTCATCAGGTCTCACCATAACAAATACATGCTATAAATCTGAATAGATCAATACATAGACTAGGATCACACCCAAGGTCATTGGTTATACCAACAACCTAATCTGGATTAACCCGCTAAGTAGGGGATCAAATCTCAAATTGAGTTGATCATGCTGATGCCAAGAACCCCACCTAGGCTACTGATGATGATATATGATCTCACTCCTGGCCTCATAGAGGGATTACCATAACTCTATCCAAGACTGAAGTTACTCAAATGAGATCACCATCTTATACATAGGATGTGACTCTAGGCCAAACCCTCAAGGAAATGATTAAGGGAATATGCCCTAATAAATTTCGTCCAAGCTGAAGGTAATAAGGTCTTTGAGCCATCTTTGAAAGATTACACAAAATATACTAGAATTACAAGATATTTCACTTTGAAATTGGGTTCTACCTATGTATCATGGCTTGTTCCCATGTCTGTGTCTGAGTACATGGCATGTTCATTCCTGTGTACTCCTGGATGAATTCATGTATAGCTGTTTGTGTTAAGGGGTGGATAGACATGTCCATATCCATGTACCTCTTTTGGTACATGCTGAGACTCCAGGTAAGGTTCGCACATCAGGTAATAGGGGTCACACATCATGTGATAATTATCTCCTCCATGGAAACCCTAGTGTTGCAACTAGGGTCCCACACAACATGTATTATCAGATTAAACACCATGTATACTGAGATTTTCTAAAACCAGTGGAGATATTTCATGCATCATCTTTGTTGGGTACTAATCCCTCAAGGCGTACTCTCAATTTTTTGGGTTTAATTGTGTTTGTTGACAAAGATAGATGATTTTGAATTAGAATATATGGTTTTTTCCTAATTATGTGTTTAAAGTGGCGTAGTTTCCCAATGTTGGCCTAATTTTTGGACCTCAAAATCAGGAGTTTTTTTTTTGGAAAAAGAAGATTTTTCGTGTAAGAGTACATAGTTTTCGGACCGTGTAGCATAGTTCGTGGATCACTAAGGAAGTACACGTAATGGAGATAGAATTTTAGAAAAAACATATTTATGTATAGCAGCTCTATGAGGACCAAAAAATGTGGTACGCGGACCATGTGGGAAAAATTGTTCGCAGGACAAAAATGGTTCGTGGGAGTCAAGTAGTTCATGGAAGGATTGTAGTACATGGTATGACACATTTTTTGTGTAATTGAGGTATTTATTTTTGGATTCATGAAGGGATTCGTTCACGAAAGAGATCGGCCACCACAAAGGTGAAAAGGAACTATGCGGACCACAAATGGAAAATGGTTTATGGGAGAAGAAAAGTATATAGTGAAGGTTGTGCCACATCAAAGATTTGGTTGAAACAGATTAGTGAAATTTTCAGATATATTTTCCTATATAAAGAGCACTAATATCATCATTAATTAGAGAGATTTTCATTAGAAAAAAATATTTCTTTGAAATAATTCGGCTTTGTCCAAAAGTGGTTTTTGAGGAAGGATTCGGTGAAGTGAAGTGGTTTGTGATGGAGTATTTTGTGATGGGTGAATTAGTTCATGGGAACTGTTCACAAAAGTGTTTTTTCATGGATCTGTAGCTCGTAAAGGAAATTTTTTTGTGGAGAAGAAACAATCTGTGGGGAAGAAGAGGTTTGTAGACGCTGTTTGAAGAGGCATTGTGCAGAGGTGGTATGTGGAGGGGGTACAGGGAGGCGGTACGCGGAAGTATAGACCGTCCAAGGAGGATAGATGGTCCTTATAGGAGAAGTGGTATGTGAAGAACTTGTGCTACATGGTGTAGCACAGTTTTCCAAGGGCTCAATGAAATTCATTTAGGAACGGTTCGCAAAAATAATTTCTGAAAACTAACAGTGTGTTGAAAGTTTGACTTCATCTAAGGGTGAAAATGGGACTTCAACAGAGCATCTATATATAGTTTACGATGCCTTATTTCATGAAAATTATGGGACCTACAAGTCCATAAACTACGAGTGGATCCATTCCAAGAGTAGTGAGAAAAGTAATAGAAATAAGGTGATCATTTCCACCAACAGTGAGCTAGAGAAAGATACATTGGGAGTGACCTTTGGGAATTTAGTGAGAAGGCCCTAAATCTTGTAAAGGCAGTGATCCTAGTCATAGAAGTTATCTAGCATGAACCTTAAAATTTCAAAGTTATCATTAGTGGATTTGGTACAATTGAAAAAATTGCATCGTATGCTCGCCTAGTGAGGGTGAACCAAGTAAAAAAAATGTCTCTCGTGCCTGATTTCATTTCTATTCATATATTACTACAAGAAGAAGAGAGAATATTTTTTTGTTTGATGATAAAACAATATCTTAAGGGGAAGTTGTTTTAATATTTTATACCCTCATTCACCCCACCCCCCCCCCCCCCCACCCTCTTAGGGTATTTAACCTAATTGGTCTAACAATATTCCGCTCCTATGGAAATTGATCCAAACATAAATCACACAAAAAATCATAGATCTAATCTAGATGAGCCTCATCATAGCCGCTCACCGGAATATGGCCATCTGATTCACACAAAAAACCATCTATCACATCACCCAATCAATGCATGTCAAGATCCATGTGAAGAACTATGATCTGGTCACAATTTATCATCACTATCAACACAGATCAGTCCCATCCTTAATCAAAACATGGATCTATGATATCAATTAGTTGTGCTAAGAAACCTATGTTCAAGGTTTAATTATCCAATATTTATTAAACCACCATCCAAAATGAACATTGATGATGAATGAATTAAGAATGGTGGGATAAATCCAAGAAAAACAAGGGTGGAACAAACCTCATCCATGTTTGGGTTGGACTTGATTAGTTGTTGTTAGAACAATGAATAAAGATCCAAAATAAACAAACAATTTCTCTCAAATTCCACACAAATAAACCCACACACGCAATATGATCTATCTATGAATAAATACCTTAGTTGATTGACTTTCATTCATCATAGGATATGAAAATAGGGATAAATACACATAAAACAAATTTCCTAACTTTATTTGGATCAATCGCTGGTGAAGAACAAATCTGTATCATTTTTTTGGGTGAGATCCTAGATATTCTCTATTCACTGATCAATGATCCATGATCTGATCATTGTTTTTCTGAGAAAAATCATCCAATGTTCTCTCTCAAATCTCTAGGGTTATACAGATAACCTTGGGATTTTTCCATAGTAGTGTATTTATAGACAAATAATCGGGTCATGTAAAATTTAATTAAATAAATTATTTTAATAAATTTATTTATTAATACATTCCCCATGACCACACCCAACCAGAGTGTCTGATTATCTCCAAAGTTATATCATGCCTAGGGTAAACCCAGCACTCCAAACTCCAAAAAGACATCAGATTTCAAATCTGAGTCTATTCGTGGAAGTTATTCCACTTTTTCAGAAAAATTTCATGTGTGTGCATTTAATATATTTAAAATATTTCAAACATTTATTTTGGGATCACCAAGCCTCATAATAACATGTTATCTCAACGCCTGGTCTTGGAATTATTTCTAGATATATTCGAAGAATTTACATGAAAAAGAACAGAGATGTTCTGGCCTATAAAATAATTCACACTATTCTATATGCCATTATATCCCAAGATACATATACTCATATCTACATACAAGGGAAGAGTGGGAGAGAGGGATAATTTAGTCATATTTTACCTCAATATCATGGATGTTGGAGAAAACATCCCCAGAACATTTTGGTGTCAGTTTCCCGAGTGACACGGGTGGGGTAGTGTATGAAATCAGATAATATAAATAATATCATGTACAGCCACACTAAGGAAAAAATGTATCCTTAGAATCATCTTCCACTATCATTGCACATGACCCACATCTTCCATTGCTAAGGTCTAGATTATAAACAAGCACAAAGCATCATAGTTCTTATTAATTTATTAATTTACCATTAATTAGTATTATTCCATGATTAACATCTTAAACATATTAATCCAAGTGTTGATGGAACTATTAGTTCTCTTTATTATATTATAAGGGCCTCACCTTAAACATTACTTAATCTTGAGATAAGTCGATAATTTGAATTTAATTATCATCGAGGATCTTTTCAAGTTTAGATATTTAGAGAATTAGGTCATATCTTATACATAACATCCTGAATATTACTAGTAGACACTCTTACTCACTATCCTTTTTTTATAATACAAAAACTCTTTAAAAAATATGGCATCGTTTCATGTTTTAATAGTATAACATTTCATTGATCGCATCCTTGATTCTACTCTTCTTTATGTCCTGTGAAAAACATTTCAAAACTTCGGATGAGCATAAAAATCTCAATAAGGGATACATAAAGAAAGAAAACTGTTTGTATTTGGATAACATTAAAACCATGAATAATTTATCATAAAGTAATACTTTTCACCATTAAGAAGTAGTAAAAATAATTCACTAAATATAAGCTTTTTTACTTACCCTTTTGTAACCAAAATATTACCATAAATCCCATAGAAAGAAATATATAACATATAAAGGTAACTTGGGACATAAACATACTTAAATGGAATAACTATATAGTTGAATTCCACACATATCACTAAATAGAATAGTCATACGGCTGACTTCCATATCCAATACATTGGAGGTTATAACGTAACCACTTGTAAAAGGTTTATCATGGAAACAACCTTAATTTGGTTTATCACGTAACCTCCTGAGATTGGTTTATCATGTAACAACCCGTCAAATGTCCAAGTACCATTATATAATCATAACACATAAAATATTTCAAATATAAATATTTCACTAATAACATTTCATTTTCAATCACAAGAAATCATTTCAAGATATTGAAATAATAAATCCATTTCAAAAACCATTTTCAATACCAAAACACCCAAAAAGGGAATAAGGGGTTTCTTTTCCTTTTAAAAACATTAAGGCTTATAGAGGAAGCCAAATAATGATTACGGCGGTGGAGAGGTCATTGATGTCGCATAAGTTAAAAATATTCCTTTTGTATTTTATTAAAACACTTCATAGAAAAAATATTTCCTTTGAATGAAAGAAAAGTAAAATGGGTTTATTATACACTGTTTCAAAGAATGAGGTGTATATTATCAAAACAAGCCTCAATTAAAGGAGATTGAGACGGGGTCTCTTACCTTGAGTCTGATTCGTCGTGTATGTTCCTTGTTCTTCCTGAATAAAAAACTTAAGTTAATTTCTACTTGGTTAGGAACATTTTTCAAGTTTATTATTCCATTTATATCACTTATTACCATGTTATAAAAATTACATAATTATTTAAGTTAATATTAGTCTTTTTGTCGATATTGGGTACTTGAGTAGAAAATTATCTTGTTATAATTACAAATTGTCAATGTGGTCAAAAGTACATTATCTAAAGAATAGTATTCATGATTTAAATATCATATAAATCCAGTATATATGTATTTATAATAGTCCATAACATTTGGAGATAAGAAATGAAATGCACCGTTCATGGAGACGATAAGTCGTACGTACGCATGAACTCTACTTCCATTTATTTGTCATATTGAAGAAATGAAAACTAAATCATAAAAAGGTATATTATAATTCTAGTATAATATCATATTATATATATGTTACATAAGTTCATTAACACCATCCTTTATACATTCCATGTATGGAATGAATGAGTCATATAACTTTGAGGGGGAGGTAGTCCGCACTTCCTCAAATTAAATTATCGTATTTACACATAATGAAAATCATAAAGGTATGTTTGTAAATGAATTTTACCATATAATAGAGAAAATATAAATATAATATAAATCATATATAAATACAGTTTCATCATAATGGCCACCATGAGAGGTGGTAGGAGAATATCGAACAATCATCGTTTCGGGAGGTAGTAGTGCGCCGTACACATAAATAGTATGTTCATATCCATTAGATGTAGGTGTGTGTAAATGTAGTTATAATAATTATCATAACAACATAATAGTATATTGAGAATACTGGTGTTTTTATGTAATCAAATAATAAGAATATAATAGAGAGTGAAGAAGTAAAATAATGGAAAGGAACTTTACAGAAGACGATGCCTCTAAAACGTGTAACTCCCTTTGATTTGAGCCAAAAGGATTTCTTGAATTGCCTTATGACTAAGGTATGGATTCTAGGAGGAATGGATGGATTTTGGGAGCTTATTTTGTCATAATTTGGATGAGACAAGGGGCTTTATATGTGTGATTAAATGGGTAGAGGCGATGCCCTTTTATAAGAGGGTGGAGGGGCACTTTAGGAAGGCATTGAAATATTATTTTATTATAAAATTATTTTCAGTTTCAAAAGGTCTCAAATTAATTTAGTTCAATGATAAGATGTTTTTTTGTCTAAAAAATCTCAAACAATAGGTTTTAGACAACTCTAGGTCACAAATTTAACCTTGTCTTTTAGCTTTAACCCTTAGTTAACTAATTTAACTCTTAACATGTCTTTTTGTATATTCATACTATATGGTTAATATAGTTACTATAAAATTACAATAGAACGTAAATTGGTTCATTAATGTAATTTTAAACATTATTTAAGTCATTTGGATTAATATTAGATTTGTAGGACTATTATATCATTTAATAAAATAGTATTTTTTTAAAAACTCATTTATATCAATTTTTATACTTTTCATATCATGACTTTTTAAAAATACATAACAACTTGATTATTTCAAAAAAAACATCATTAATTCAAATATAAAAAAGCAATACTCATCCTTAAAATTTTTTTATGGCATAAAAAGTTTCAAAATAAATTTATTTTAATATTTTTAATCTCATTTAATTTAATCATTCATTAATAAGGTAATCACTACATCATCAATGTTTCATAAATAAATTTATTTATTTGATGTATAAAAATTATAAATACAATACCAAGATGCATTAGATATTTTTAGATTTATAATGACAATTTATAGTCGAAAATATCACTTATATAACCCCATATAAAAAAATTTGACTAAAAGATACATGTTTTTGTTACATTTTTATTTAATTTAAATTAATTCTTATAAAATATCATTTTCACTTCCAAGTGGCTCCATGGGGTCCCAAAATCGACCCAAGGTTTTCCGTGGTCAGAAAAATATCATCTAATAGGATTAGGACATTTGTTATAGTAGTTTAATATTATTATTATATTATTATTTTACCCTTATTTACTAGATTTACCCTTTAACCATGGTAAATAAAATAATTAGTGAAGTTACTATTCATAATGTCTAAAAATAAAAGGTACCTATTTACACAATTTGGACCTCCTGATTAAAAATATAGAATCCATTGTTCCAAATTCAAAATACATAATTTTCAGAAATTAATTTAAAATTAATTTCTGTTGTCAAAACCAAAAAATGAGTTTGTAAGAAGTAATAACTATCAAAAGATTAACATGTGTTTATGTCCAATTTCAAAGATAAATTACTTACAATGAAAAAAATTGAATTAAATGATAAAAACATAATCCAATTATAATTTAAAAATAATTAAAATGAAAATCTAACTAAATAAATAGATTAAATGAAAAGATAGTTTTGAATTAAAATGCGGTATTTTTTCACTATTCGTTAAAAATGAACTTTATGAGAAAAATGTCAAAATTTCATCCAAAGTAAATTTTGATGTCCTAATTCTATCAAAGAAGTTTATTTTGTCAAATAGAACATATAATAGTGAAAAAAACTATATTTAAAAAGGGTTTTCTATCCAAAGGCAGTAAAACTACATTTTTAGAAAAATACTTCTTTTATCTGAAAAATTGAATTTTCTCTTATATCATATCTAGAAAAAATATAATATTAATTTAAAATATTACATTTAATATATATCATATATTTTTCATTAAATAAAAATTCATAAATAGTGATATGAAAACACAATTATTCTCTTTTAAATAGGTTTTCATAAAAACACATCCTTTATATTCAATTGGTTTTTATTTCCATTTATAATAAATTTGGTAACCAATGAATCATTATTTAAACATGTGTAAACCATATTTCAAAATTTAGTTGAACTTATTCATTCCCTCCATTCCACCATCTAGGCATTAACTAACATTTAAAATAATAATATTATTACTATATTATTTTTCGATATATTTCAATGTTGTGTGCAACGTAAGATTTTGAAGAAACCCATTGTTATGTGTCGAGTATGCTATTAGAAAAATTTTCCCACTTAATGTAAAATTAATATCTTATTCATAAGTATTAATAGAAATCAAAAATTATTATTCTATAAATACCTGGGTCATTACATATATTCTCAAGTGTTTCATCATTATTAAATCTATTTTAACCATTTCATTACATCTACCATACTTCATTAAACCAGACTAAAAATTCCATATTTTAAACCCATACTCCTCATAGAATCCAATTCAACTATCCCATGGCTCCCATTAACATGATATTAAACATTTAAACTTACTACCATCAAAAATACCCCACCCCATATGTGTATTTTTTATTCATTCATAATTCATAAATTATCCAAGTACTCTAGGACTCTGCCTAATCAACCACATCAAAGATGAATGCATAATGAATAAAGTCTGATTAGTCTGAGAAGTGGGGACCCAACAACAGGGAGAATTTGAACACTCGTCAACATAGTAATAATCAATCAAAAGTAAAGAATCTATGAGAAATCCTTAAAATGAACTATTCCTAACCACTCGAATGACATACACCATTATGCATAACATCAAACAATCCCACCATCAAAATCATCAACCATCACTGCACCCTATGCTCCCAACCCATTTCTCATCCATTAAAATATCATCAGTCTGACTATCCCAATACTCCAGCCCATTTCTCATCAAGAAATCCAACCATGCATGGTTATCAAAAAATCACAAAAAATATATATATAATTCATTGAGAAAATATACATTTCAAATGTATTTTCCATGCATAAGAAATGTCACTAAGGCCCTAGAACCAAGGTATACAAGCCTTCCACAATAATAATGGGATCACTCAGCCCGAAATAATATTTCTTTAGTAAAAAATAATTTTAATTCTCATATTAAATTAACCAGTTTATTGTGTATTGGTTTTCAGCAACAAGAAACCTATAAATTATTATAAATTAATAGGTATGAAAAATATAAACATGTACAGAGAATTACTTTCATGTTCCACAAAATAAAAGAATAAACATATATCAATTTAGCATTCCTCTTTCTTTAATAATATCATCATAATTATTTCAGATTTAATTTTTTTATAATATTTCCAAAAAATAATGACCATGATAAGAACAATGATAGCCACAAAAGGTATATGACACGCTATATAACAAACAAGAGGCAAAAAAACATAAACCAAAAGCAATCAAAAAACCCAAAATTACAAAAAAAAATCCTCTTTTAATTATATATTATTATATTATTAGGTTAATTACAACTTTACCCAGAGGATTAGATCATAAAAATCCCACACTTTCCCTTTAAATAGAAGAGAGAGAGTTAACAAATCCCCCACCTCAACCTGATGGTTTCAACGTTATTTGAAAAATAAACACCATGTGACAAAATCTGATTACCTATTCTATGCAGAACCAATGAACCCTAAAAAAATAGACCAACAAGAGACCTATATCATTCATCAATAGAAACCAAAATAAAATAAAAGAGAAAGACCATACATAGCGTGGAAAAAGAAGAACATAACAGAAAAAACCATTGTAAAAGAGAAAAATGACCTCGAATCACCACAGATTGATCTCTAAATGATGGGGGTAAAATATAATCCAATTTTCTTCAAATACATTCAAAAAAGAACCTTAGGTCGATTAGGTTTTTAGAGAGGGAGGTGAAATGAGTAAAAAATAAGGGGCTACCCAACTTATAATCAGTCTTCTGGATAATCAACATTAACGATGTGAAAGGATACTTCACACCATGAATTCCTCGAATCCTAAATCAACAAAAAATATAATCACCTCATTCTTAAAACCCAAAAAAATATCATTCACTTCATGAATCAATAATTCATGTTGTAGATATATTCTAGGTAGAACTGTTTAATTCCACCTCAAAACCATATAGGCCATAAACCAAAATTGAAATTGTGAATCAAAATTCATGTCATGGATACTGATTTTATGCTAGGAATTCATCCTACAACCTAGTATCCAGCTTTTGACCACTCGTTATTGCCTCAATCTCACAAAGGAAATATCCAAGAAAAAATAGACCCTTACAAGAAGAGTTAGTTGAGGGTCGAGACTCAGAATTGTGGTAGGCCTTAAACCCACACTAAGGAAAGACAATTACATGTGGTGGATCATGTGGCTATGAAATATTATGCAGGACTAGAAACTGTGTGAGGTAAAGGGTTATGGAATTGGATCGAGCCCCTATGGCCAAAGGGGTTCCTTTCACGAAGGCTTTGTGTGGATCCTACAGTAATATAGACATTTCTCCATCCCCATCAGCACCGATTAGGTTTGTGGATGGTGTATTTTTTCTCTTCACTGATCAAGAAGTGCTTAATAATAGGCTTCAATCCTATAATTTTTCTACGATGGGCCACATATATCTTGTCAAGGGGGATAAACCATGGAACAATAAAGAACTAAAACTGAGGATTTTTCAATGTTGGAATGTTTTGGACTGCAAAATGATTCATATTGGGAGAGGATTTTTTCATCTTGTTTTCAATAACAGGTATGACCTTAGGGAATCCTAGAACAAAGGTGATACCATTATCAAACCTTGTGTCTTTAAATATTCATAATGGGATAGGAATTTCAATCCCTTCACTCACTAGAAAACTTCTGCTCAGGTGTGGATTTGCCTGTATGGACTGAACTGGTTCTACTAGGATCCCAAGATTCATAGTGACCTTGCTTCTTCTATGTGGATTCCACTGAAAATGAATCAGCACAGTATGGATGGGGAACATGGGTTTTATGCTCAAATTTTTATTGTGCTATGCATGGAATCCAATATGCCTGATGTGGTGCATTTACTTGACAAAGGTAGAAAATTTGAAATTATAATTGAGTATGAGAAGAAGCCTCCATTTTTTATTACTGTAAAATGGTTGGTCATTCAATCTCTAATTTTAGGAACATACACAATCAGGTGAAACATCTGACTGCTGACAAGGCTCATGCTTCGAAAGAGTTTGGTCAGAGGGGAAAAGTGAAGGGTACCTTATCAGATAATGGAGAACATTCAGGTAAGGAAAATGAGGAAATTTAGAAAGGGGTTCATGTCCTTTTGGGAATGGAAGTTAAAGACACAAGTAGTGATGGTCCTACCCAAGCTATATACTTTCCTAATTTAGAGAAAACCACATCGATTGTGGTGGTCTTTGGTGCTCCTCCTGGGGATGGCACTACTGGAAGAGATGAATCTCTTCCCTCTTCTAATTCTTAGATGGGTGATGGGGGTTCCATAGCTCTATATGTAGAGGTTAACCCTCATGCTTCTAATACTAATATGGGTGATAGGGGTTCCAAAGCACTAGATGAAGAGGGCTACATGGAAGGTACTATTCTAGAATTTGTGCTGCATAAAGATGTTGGTAGTTCATGCACCGATATGAGTGGCTAAAATGATGAGTTTGATGTTTCTCCTACCTCACACTCTACGTTGGCACCATCAGGGCATCATGTTCTCTCTGATGTTTCAATTGACTCCCCTGTTACCACTACCTGTATTGCAGGGAGGATTTCTCCTTTATCTGCTAAGGTTGGTCTCATGACAGATGGTAAGAATATCTCTATAAGAAAGTGTGCAATATGGTGGAGGAGGGGAAATCTTTGGAGTCACTAAGTTCTCTACCTTGTTCCTTAGAAGTCCCTCCTGTAGGGGATACGTTTATCCCTCCTACAGTTTGCTCTGTTATTGGTTTTGTCAATAGGATGTAGACTAGAAGTCTCTCAAAGCTTAATAATGGATCTAGGAATTCTTTTAGAAAGACAAAGGATAAAAAGAAGGGAAATATGGGAAACTTTAATTATAAATCAAATTCTAAATGATTACGCCTTATTGGAATTATTAGGGGCTTGCTAACTCCACAAGAGTGAATGATTTTCACAAGAATATTTAGGTACACAAACCCAAATTTCGTGGGATTTTTGAACCCAAAGTCTCTTTCTCTATGGATTTTTTAGTCGTAATAAACTTGGTTATCAATTTTTTACTTCTGGCGGTTCTTCTGAATAGGATGATCTTTTATGGGTTTTTTCTCACTCTTCCTTGGGGAATGTTGATGTTATTAGTATTGATGATAATATTATCTCTTACTCCTTTAGGATTACTTCTAGTTTGATGGATGGTTCCTTTATCTATGCCATAAATAGATATCAAGATAGAATGGGATTATGGAAGGATATTGAAAGAATTATGGGGGGGATTTCCTCTCCCTAGTTTCTTATTGGGGACTTTAACATGGTTCTATATTCTAGTGAGAAAATAGGTGCTCTTCACTAATATATATCTCTTAGAGAATTCAAAGAATGTGTTAATGTTAATGAGTTGATTGAGGTCAGTTTATTGGGTTCCAAATACACTTGTTATAGGAGGTTTCTTAATAAGATGGTTTCTAGTAAGCAGGATTGTGCTTTTATAAATAATCTGGCCTTGGAAAATTGGGGTTCCATTTTTAGCATTACTATTCCAAAAGTGACATATGATTATCATCCTATGTTGGTCAGTTTTAAGAACCGAGAGAAAATATTTACTTTTCATTTTCATTTTAATAATGCTTGGTCTCTTCAAGGTGATTGTGATAGTTTTATAAAATAATTATGGATCAGTATTAATTGATATTGGGGGGGGGTATGATTTCCACATTAAATTAAAGATTCTTAAGGCTAAGATGAAACATTGGAGCAAGGAAACTTATAGTTGGCTAGATAAAGAGACCACTACCCTTGAATCCTCTCTTTATCTTCTTTTGGAGGAGGCAACTAACGCTGATTTTAATTTGGATTTTTTCCAGGAAGCTAGTCTTATTTTCAAATTTAACTTTATCTTAGCAATGAAGGAGAGTGGTCTTAAATAAACTTTCAGAATTAAATGGTTGTAGGAAGGGGACCAAAATACCAACTTTTTTCACTCTCTTCAAATAATTCATAAGGATAGCTAACCCTTGACTTTTCTTAAAGTGGATGAACAAATTATCTGCAATAAGGAATGTATTACTAATAATGTTGTGGATTATTAATCTATGTTTTTCAATGAAATTATATTGGATAGATCTATGATGGATGGTATTATCCCTTATTTGGTTACTCCTAAGGACAAATATTTTCTTACTAGTGTTCCTCTTGATTTTTAGATAAAATATGTTGCCTTTAGTCTCAATTCTAGCAGTTCCCCTGGTCTAGATTGTTTCAATAACTTATTTTTTCAGAAGTATTGTAATGGGATTAAGAGGGATGTATGCAAATTTGTTATTGACTTCATCACTTTTGGAGTGCATCAAGGACTTAATGCTCAATTCATCAACTTGATTCCTAAAGTTGAGAGTGCTTGTGAAATTCATCTTTTCCAGCCCATTTTCATGGTCAAAACTATATATAAGTTTATCAGAAAGATTATTTCTAACAGGATCTCAAGAATTTCTTATATAATTGTTTCATGGAATTAGTTTGGTTTTATTAAATGGAGATCTATAAAATAATGAATTTGTTCCACCTCTGAATGTATAAATCTTCTTAGGAAACCTGGGATGTGTGGAAGTATTTATTTAAAGTTGGACATTAAGAAGGATTTTGATACTCTTGATTGGAAATTTTTATATAATTTTCTTAAGGCTTTTGGATTTAATAGCACCTTTATTGATTGGGTTGCCTCTATCTTCGGATCTGCTCATTTTTTTGTTATTTTAAATGGTTCCCCTAAAGGGTATTTTAATTTCTCTAGAGGTTTCTGGAAAGGTGATCCCCTTTCAGCTTTTCTTTTATCTATTGTTGAGGATTATCTAAGAAGGCTTATCACCCACATGGTTGCTCAGGGAAAACTCAAGCCAATTCAAGAAAGCAGGTCTATCATTTCCCCTACTCACCTATTTTATGTAGATGATATCATTCTTTTCTTAGAGGGGGAGAAATAATATTAAGGTCATAAAGAAAATCCTATATTATTATGATTTAATTTATGGGAATAATTTTATATATGATAAATCTTTCATTTTCTTTGGGAAGGGATTTACTAATTCTCAGAAAAATTTCATTCTTTTGGAGATGGGAATCAGATAGGGGTTTATGCCCTTTTATTATCTTGAAGTGCCTCTATTTTGGGGATGTTCAAGAGAGTCTTATTTTGGTGATATTTTTGATAAAATCTATGGGAAACTATAAACTTGGAAAGGGAAGAGTTTATCCATGGATGTAAGGCTTAGGTTGGTGAAGACGGTGACTATTTCTCAATTTGTTTACTCCTTTATGGTTTATAAATGGTTGTGAGGTCTCATTAAGAGATTAAATGTGTATCTCAAGAACTTCATTTGGAGTGGTAATATACACTAAAGGAATATTTTTACTATCCCTTGGAATGCTTTTTATAAGACTTTATCAATTGGTGGTATGGGTATTAATAATATTGGGTTATTCAATGAACCTCTTCAAGATAAACTCACCGGGAATTTCATGCATGGTAATTATGAATCCTTGGGTTTTCTTAAAGAGTTATACTTTGATAAGATGAAACAAGGTAGTGTCACCTATATGGACTCTTTTATTTTTCCTTCTATTAGATCCTCTTTTCAGAATATCATGAAATGTTAAATATGTCTTCTGCAAAAGGGTTCTATGCTAAAGTTTTGGATTGATAATTGGGCTGGTTCTGCCCTCTCGGATATGTTTCAGCCCCCTATTTCGAGTAAGGAATCTTAGATATCTATCAAGGATTTTTTTGATGGCCCCGAGATTAATTTTCAAGAAGAGATTCAGTCCATTGTTGAAAAATATGATTTTGTTCCATGCCATAATATTTTGGTCTGAGAACTGTCCAGAAATTGTGTTCTTAGTAGTAAGCTTTTTTATCATCATGTTTCTAGGACCCCAAATCTTGTTTTCAATTGGCTATCTAGTTTCAATAAAAATTGGATCAGACCCTCTCAATTGACTCTTATATGGAGGATTACTAATAATATAGTTCCCATAGATGATATTATTCAGAAATTTGGATTTTCTTTTTTCTCTAGGTGTTTCATATGTAATCAGAATAGGGAGGATTCGGAACAACTCTTTCTTAGATGTGCAATGGCTTCCGCTATATGGGATGAGATTCTGGATGCCTTCAGTATGCATGATCTTTAGGATTCATGTAAAGACCCTTAAATTTAAAGAAATTTTTTTCTTAATTTCTTTGGGATTTTACGAGTACGCAGTTTCTGACGACACCTGATTCCGAGGCCCGGTGTTCCCGGAATCAATTTCCGAAGTTTAGCTCAGGTACGTTCAGTGAATGAACGAGCGGGATTTTCTATCTTTTGAACCGGTGCTCGGAATCGAAAACCAACGGCACCAATGAAACCGTAGCACCAATAATTGCTTAAGAAGACCTTTACTGGAGGTGTGTTTGCTTGGGAGGAGTTGTTAAAAATTTGAGGATTAAATGTGAAGAAAATAAAATTTCGATACAATTTTATTTTCTACTTCTAAGTGGTTTAATACTATGTGTGGGAGATGGGTTAGGACCCACTAAATCCTAACTCCTCTTGTTAGGATATTTGTGAGGTGGGGCCCACATGATCCCCAGCCCTTCAAATTCCTTTAACTCCCTTAATCCCCCTTTAAGTTGGAAACTCCCCATTAATTTGTGACTCTTCCCTCTCTCCTCTTTAAACATGACAACTCAAGTTAAATCAATGAAGGGAGTTATGTTTTGAATTTTAAAAATTGAAATGTTGACATGAGTAAATAAAATAAGGAAAATCCTTATTTTATTTTGGTTGTCTTTTGTTGTGGGAAGAAAAGGGGAGAGATCTCTTGAGTTATTTCTGAATAACTTCATCTTCTTCGTTGAAGAACGCCAAGACTTCGACGAAGAACACCGACACCAAGGAGAGATGGTGTGTCGTACTTTTCCCTCTCCGCAGCCGGTGTGAGACATCATCCCCTCTTTAGACGGACGCCAACGCCGTCATCAAAACCTCACCACGTGACGCTGACTTTTGTCATCGTTGTTGAGGTAGGGGTTAATTCTTCGTTCACGCATTATTTAACGAACTTCATTGTAAAATGATTGGCCGCTTGTTATCAATATAACGGGAGGAGGTCGGACCGAACAAACACGGACTATCCTCCTCCACTTTTTGTTGTTGATCTTCATTGTGGCTTGAAATGGAGGTGACGTGGTGCCATTGCACTGCACGAGAATGAGGAGGATCATGGCTGGAGCGGGCCGCGGCAGAGGAGTGCGGCGCCGTTGCGCCACGCCGGTGAGGCCGAAAGAGGCCGCGGCTAGAAGTGGGCCACGACGGAGGGGTGCGGCGCCATCGGGCCATGGCGGTTCAGCAGGAGGCGGCCGGGCTCAGCCGGCCGCCGGCACCACATGGAGGCGGGACCCCCTCGGGTCCCATGGTTACACAAGGCTAGCCTTAAAGGTCGGCAGTTCCAAAAAACCCGGGGGTTGAAACCCCCAGCCAGCGCAAGGGGCGGCACCCCCCTTTGCGCCCCGCTCGGCCAGCGCCGAGCCGCCCCGCTCGGCTGGCGCCGAGCCGTCCGCGCTGGGCCGGACCGCACGTGCCGGGCCGAACCGCCCGCGCCGGGCCGGGCCGCGCCCAAGCGGGCCATACCCGGACCCGGGACGGGTCAACCCGGTTCGGGCCGACCCAGGGGGTATCAGGCCGGGTCGGACTGGGCCCGAACCCCCTATTTTCAGACAGATCCATTTAAACACTCATAACTTGGGCTACAGACCTCTGACCGATGCACCGTCAGTTGCGTTGGGATCCTTGGATTGAGACGGTCATTTTGGTATATTACAATCAAGGTTTGGGAGAACTTTGGGTATGGCTGAGTTGGTTTGAACACGAAACCAACCGGGCCCTCGGAGCGGAAATGCTTATAACTTTAGTTCCGGACGTCCGATTGACGTGTCGTTGACTTTGTTGGATTTATCTTAGTTAGACGGTTCTTTTGGCTTAATCCTATTGAGGTTTGGAAGCAACTAGAGTATGTTCGGGTTGGTTTCAACTTAAAAACCAATCGGGCCCCTGGGACGAAAAAGCCAATAACTCTCAGACCGGGCGTCTGATTGACGCGCCGTCTATCGCGTTGAGTTCCTGTTGACGAGATGGAACTTTTTGATACATCAACTCAAGACTTCGTGATAGTTGATGTATCGACCCGCCTTGGCTCGTGGAGCGGACCCTCCCGGAATCGAGTATGTTGTGTGCGGGAACCCTAGAGCTAGCTGCGACTGCGACGATGATGACGACTATACTTGGATCCTTCGTGGGTTCGGCAGCGATGAAGACTGTACTTGGATCCTACGTGGGTTCGGTAGCGAGGATGACTGTACTTGGATCCTATGTGGGTTTGGGAGTGAGGACGACTATACTTGGATCCTACGTGGGTTCGGCAGTAAGGACGACTGTACTTGGATCCTACGTGGGTTCGGCAGCAAGGACGATTGTACTTGGATCCTACGTGGGTTTGGCAGCGTTGGTTACTATACGTGGATCTGACGTGGGTCCGGCAGCGACGACATCTGTACTTGGATCCTACTTGGTTTCGGCAGGAGAGATGATTCAGAGGCTACATCAATCATCTCCACCCCTCTTCGTGATTAGTATACATGTGTGAGCTGAGTCTTGATTTTCAATCAATATCTTTGATATGATTGACTTGATTTCATGTGTGGATTGGGTTGTGTTTTACGGTGTGGATTGTGTTGAACTTTCCTATGTGGACTGGGTTGAACTTGGGCTCGGAAGTTGGAGTCGAACTGGAATCGTTGACTTAGGTATATGTATGGGCATATACCTAAATATTGTTGGTTGATACTTCGTATTTGTATCTTTACTTTGTGGTTTATCCTTTTTGGATAATGGAGGACTTCGGGGGTCTCGGGGTCCCTACTGAGTATCGTATACTCACCCCTGCACGGGCTATACCCGCACTACGTTGTGTTGGTTGCAGACGACGGACAGCGCTGATCGTGGTTGAGGCTTGTGGAGCAGGACGGTACCCGGAGGTAGACTATCAGGCGGGATGTACACAGAGTGGACTGCTGGACCCGAGGAGATGAGGAGACTATCTCCACCCACCCTTCAGGTGGGATTTCCAGTGGAGGGATCAGTGTTGTTGCTTTATTTTACTGCTGCTGTACTTTCTTTTCAGTTGTACTTTACTTTCAGTTGGCTTTGTATTCTGGCCCATTTACTTTCCAGCACTTACTATTGTACTCTGTTTACTTAGTGTTTACTTCAGATTGTGTACTCTGTGGTGTTTGTTTTCTTATATAAAGGCAATTCCTTCCCTTTTATCGGGATTTACGCCTTCGGTGCTAGTCGCCAGCCCCTGTCCTATGGAAGGTGGGCTTGGGGTAGTCATGGCAAAGGCCCCAAGGGTGGGTCGTGACAAATTGGTATCAGAGGAGTTGGTTCTACCAAAAAACTCAGGACTTTGATAATTTCTTCTATGTGAAGAAATAGTGTTAAGGGTATTGAGTGTGGTTATCAGTCCCGGGAGTCCAGTGTGGGTGCGGTAGCCAACGTATCCATACACCAGGATCCTGACTTCTGATTTCTGACTCAGTGCATGAAAAAATTGATTGCATGTGTGTTTCAAAGTTTTCTTTGTGATTACTTTGTGTCAGCTCACCAGGTATACTGTATTGACTGTGGTGCACCTGTTTCTTTTCAGGATGACCCCAAGATGGCAGCCAGCTAGGGTTCTGAGCTTTGTGCGAGATGACAGCCCACTAAGCGACGAGGCCTTGGTGCAGGGCCCCATTACAGCGGAGGCACCGGCGGTACCTCTACCCATCGAGCCACCGATGCCACTAGCCCCAGTAGCTGAGGGTGCACGTCAGCTGAGTGCACTGCATGAGTTTCAGTGTCAGAGGCCGCCCAGGTTCCGTGGGGAGAGGGACCCTCAGGCATCCGAGGATTGGCTGGTGGCTGTAGTTCGAGTCTTCAGGTTGGTAGGGTCACCAGCATATCTTATGGTGATCCTTGCGGTGAGTCTCCTACACGCGGCAGTAGGTAGATGGTGGAGCCTGATGCTCCAGGTGCACGACGATGCATCACTTCTTTGGACGGGCTTCGAGAGACTCTTCCACTCGGAGTTCATTCCATCCACCCTCTCTGCGGTGCACATTCAAGAGCTACTATAGCTGCGGCAGGGCAGCATGATGGTAGCCCAGTACTCGGTGAGATTTACTGATCTCTCACGCTACTCCACGGACATGGTACGGGACCCATTATTCCGGGCCCGAACCTTTGAGAAAGGACTGAGTCATGAGATCAGGGCTTCGATGATCTCCCTCAGTATTCCGACACAGGCTGGAGTACTAGAGTGTTCCCTTCTTGTAGAGAGATTTCTTACTGAGCTTACACCAGCAGCAAGACCTACCACAGGGCGACACGTAGCGGAGTCTTCTACAGCTTGCAGTAGAAATACATCGCAGAGGTCCAAGAGAACCAGGCCATGAGGTGGACGACCTCAGGACACTGGTTCAAATGTGCAGATCACACACAGCAGAGCCAGTCATACGAGTGGCAGACAGTGCTATGCATGCGGTGGGCAGGGCCACATGGCTCGTGACTGCCCGACCCGCCGTGCAGAGGAGCAGCAGATGGTTGAGGGACCACCCAGGCAGAGGCATAGGTTCGACCGTGGAGGTCTGCATGGAGCAGGAGGACTAGGCAGAGGAGCTGGTCGGGCAGCAGGTGGTGGACGATGCTTCGGGGCTCTACCACCACCACCACCAGGAGGTCCACCCCGACCATAGGGAGCTGGCGGGCAGAGGCAGGCTCAGCTTCAGGCATCAGAGGCCTACGATCATGGCGCACCTGAGATGATTCGAGGTACTATCTGTGTCTACTCCACCCTTTCTACAGTTCTTATATACACAGGAGTGAGTCATTCTTTCATTGTCGCTGCCCTTTTTCGGAGCTCGAAGATTCTGACGGAGCCGTTGGCTGGATCCTTATAGATAAAGACTCCCACAGGAGCAGACTCAATGATTACACACTGGTGCCGGCAGTGTGAGATTACTCTAGGAGGTGAGAGCTTCGGCTGGGATCTTCTTGTAGCGGTGTTGAGGCCTTACGACGTCATCTTGGGCATCGATTGGTTATCTACGGTCCATGCTCAGATCGACTATATTCGGCACAAGGTGAGATGTGTTCGCACCGATGGGAGTAGTTTCACCTTCACCGATGAGAAGGGAGCCTTTGGAGAATAGGATGGACTCAGGAAGAGGAGGGGAAAACCGATCACTCATCAGTTGGCTAGTCTCATCCTTGGAGTAGTTGACCTGCAGAGTCCAAGTTTTCCTGTTGTGGTGGATCAGTATGCGGATGTTTTTTCTGACGGCGTTCCCGGACTACCTCCTCGTAGAGAGGTAGACTTCTATATAGACCTATACCCTGGGACAACCACGATATCTACTCCAGCATATCGGATGGCTCCCACTAAGCTTTGAGAGCTACAGGTACAGCTGGAGGACTTGCAGGGCAAGGGATTCATCTGACCCAGTGTTTCACCCTGGGCTTCCTCAATTCTGTTCGCCAAGAAGGAGGATGGGAGCTTGAGACTGTGTGTCGATTACCGTCGCCTGAACCAAGTGACCATGAAGAACAAATCCGCTACCAAGGATTGACGACCTCTTCGATCATCTTAAGGGAGCACGATGGTTCTCGAAGATAGACCTCAGGTCAGGCTATCATCAGCTCAGAGTTTGAGACGAGGATGTGCAGAAGAAGACCTTCAGGTGTCGGTATGGCCACTATTAATTCTTGGTTATGCCTTTCTGCATAACCAATGCTCAACCAGTGTTCATGAGTCTCATGAACAGGATATTCCATCCTTACCTCGATCGATTTGTCATAGTCTTCATCGATGACAAATTGATTTACTCGACTACTCAGGAGGAGCAGGCCTACCACTTGCGGGTTGTACTGGATACACTCTGAGGGAACCAACTTTATGGTAAACTCTTGAAGTTCTAGTTCTGGATTCGAGAGGTCCACTTCTTGGGGCACGTTATCTATGAGGTGGGAGTTTCGGTGCATCCTGCGAAGATCAAGGCAGTGCTAGATTGGGAGCCACACAGGAGCGTGACAGAGGTGTGGAGTTTCCTTGGTCAGGCTAGGTACTATCGGAGATTTGTGCCAGACTTCTCCAGAGTTACAACACCACTCTCAACTTTGACAAACAAGGGGAAACCCTTCGTGTGGTCAGATAGATGTCAGCAGATATTCCAGGAGCTGAGACAGAGATTGACCATTGCACCCATCTTGAGGCTACCGGAGGAGGGTGTACGGTACGTAGTTTATTGAGATGCATCAGGGACCGGACTCGGGTGTGTACTGATGTAGGAGCGGGTATTTATCACCTATGGATCACAATAGTTGAGGCATCATGAGCATAACTATGCTACCCATGACCTGGAGTTAGCAGTAGTGGTCTTCGCCTTGAAGATGTGGTGGCACTATCTGATGGGCGAGTGCTTTACAGTCTACTCTAACCACCAGAGTCTCAGGTACATCTTCTCGGAGAAGGACCTGAACCTGAGACAGTGGTGATGGCTCGAGTTCCTCTAGGACTATGACTTTGAGATAGTCTATACTCCTAGAAAGGGGAATGTAGTAGCCGATGCTCTTAGCATGAGGATGGGCATCCAACTACTTGGAGAGGTGATGAAGCAGCTAGCCGCGTTGCAGATATCCTTCATGGATAGAGATGGGGTAGCATTTCTACAGTCGCTCACAGTCACTCCACCACTTCTTCAGTGGTTCAGAGAGGCACAACGTGGGGATGTTGACTGTGAGATGCAACGTGCACAGATATCCTCAGAACAGACACCTGATGGATTCTCTGTGGGTGGAGAGCACGTCATCCTTTTCAGGGGGAGAACCATGGTACCGGTTGCCTTAAGGGAAGAGGTGCGGAGAGATTTTCACACTTCCCCTCTAGCGGTATATCCTGGAGTGGTGAAGATGTACTAGGATCTCAGATGACAGCACTGGTGGCCGGGTATGAAGAAGGATGTGGCAGAGTTCGTTTCATGATGCCTCACCTGTCAGCAGGTGAAGGCGGAGCACCAGGTACCAACAGGCTTGGTAAAACCCTTGGAGGTCCCGGAGTGGAAGTGGGATGTGATATCTATGGATTTTGTGATAGGGCTTCCACGTACTTCCAGAGGTCATGACTCCATTTGGGTGATTGTTGACCGAATCACCAAGTCAGCCCACTTCTTACCTATCAGAGAGCAGGGCTCAGTGGATAGCTTGGGACGTCTCTATGTTTAGGAGATCATATGGCTTCAGGGTGTACCATCATCTATTGTCTCCGATCGAGATGCTCGCTTTACTTCCCAGCTTTGGAAGGGGTTTCAGGAGGCGTTTGGGACGTAGCTACGCCTGTGAACTGCTTTTCACCCACAGACGGATGGTCAGATGGAGAGGACCGTTCAGACTCTCAAGGACATGCTCCGAGTATGTGTCCTCGAATTTGGTTGTAGCTGGGAGGATCACCTACCCTTGGTGGAGTTTGCGTACAACAACAGCTACCACTCCAACATCGGGATGGCACCATATGAGGCATTGTACAACCGACCTTGCAGATCACCTTTGTGCTGGACTGACCCTAGGGAGTCAGCACTCGTAGGACCAGAGATGGTCCAGGCCACGATAGAGAAGGTACAGGTCATCCAGGAGCGTATGAGGACAGATCAGAGCCGACAGAAGTCATACGCTAACAGGAGTCGGAGACCACTAGAGTTCGAGGATGGAGACCACGTTTTCTTACGGGTCTCACCTCGATGTGGATTACGGAGATTTGGCCAAGGCAGAAAGTTATCTCCACGCTTCATTGAACCATTCCAGGTTCTCAGTAGGATAGGTGAGGTGTTTTATCGCCTGGAAATTCCACCTCAGTTGCACTGGGTGCACGACGTCTTCCATGTATCTCAACTGAGAAGATACGTGCATGACCCGATGCATATCATTGATCATGGGGAGCTGGATATCAATGACGAGGCGACTTTTGCGGAGGTCTTGGTGGAGATCGAGGATCGACAGGAGCAGGTCCTACGTGGATGGTCGATTCCTCTAGTACGCATCAGGTGGCAGCACTGGAATCTCCAGGAGAGCACATGGGAGCGGGAGGCTCAGATGCATGCTCAGTACCCTCATTTGTTTCCCTAGTTTGTGATGTAACTTTACGGGGATGTAAAGCCCTGAGGTGGAAGTAATTTAAAGACCCATAAATTTCAAGGAAATTTTTTTCTTAATTTATTTGGATTTTACGAGTACGCAGTTTATGACGGCACCTGATTCCGAGGCCCGGTGTGCCCAGAATCAATTTCTGAAGTTTATCTCGGGTACGTTCAGTGAACGAACGAGCGGGTTTTTCTATCTTTTGAACCAGTGCTCAGAATCGAAAACTGAGGTCACTGATGAAACCACAGCGCCAGTAATTGATTATGAAGACCTTTACTAGAGGTGCATTTTCTCGGGAGGAGTTGTTAAAATTTTGAGGATTAAATGTGAAGAAAATAAAATTTCGGTTAAATTTTATTTTCTTCTTCTAAGTGGTATAATCCTATGTGTGGGAGTTGGGGTGGGACCCACTAAATCCTAACTCCTCTTGTTAGGATATTTGTGAGGTGGGGCCCACACGATCCCCACCCCTTCAAATTCCTTTAACTCCCTTAATCCCCCTTTAAGTTGGCAACTCCCCATTAATTTGTGACTCTTCCCTCTCTCCTCTTTAAACATGAAAACTCAAGTTAAATCAATGAAGGGAGGTATGTGTTGAATTTTAAAAATTGAAATGTTGACATGAGTAAATAAAATAAGGCAAAGCCTTATTTTATTTTTTTTGGATTTTGTTGTGGGAAGAAAAGGGGAGAGAGCTCTTGAGTTATTTCTGAAGAACTTCATCTTCTTCGTTGAAGAATGCTAAGACTTCGACGAAGAACGCCGACACCAAGGAGAGACGACGTGTCATTCTATCCCCTCTCCGCAGCTGGTGTTAGACGTTGTCCCCTCCTTGGATGGACGCCAATGTCTTCATCAAAACCTCACCAAGTGACGTTGACTTTTGTCATCGTTGTTGAGGCAGGGGTTAATTTTTTGTTCAAGCATTATTTAACGAACTTCGTTGTTAAATGATTGGCCTCTTGTTATCGATATAACGGGATGAGGTTGGACTGCACAAACACAGCCGATCCTCCTCTTTTGATCTTCATTGTGGATTGAAATGGAGGTGACGCGGTGCCATTGCACTGCACGAGAATGAGGAGGACCGCGGCCGGAGCGGGTCACAGCGGAGGAGCGCGGCGCAGTCGCACCACGCCAGTGAGGCCGAAAGAGGTTGTGGCTAGGAGCGGGCTGCGATGGAGCAGTGCGGCGTCGTCGCGCCGCGCCGGACGGACGGGAGCCGCGGCCTTAGGCCGCGGAAATTCAGCAAGATGTGGCTGGGTTCAGCCGGCCGCCAGTGCCACATGGATGCGGGACCCCCTTGGGTCTCGCGGTTACACAAGGCCGACCTTAAAGGTCGGTCGTTCCAGAAAAGCCGGGGGTTGAAACCCCCGGCCAGCGCAAGGGGCGGTGCCCCCCTTTGCGCCCCGTTCGGCCAGCACCGAGCCGCCCACGCTGGGCCGGACGGCCCGCGCCAAGCCGTACCGCCCGGGCCGGGCCGTATCGCCCGCGTCGGGCCGGACCGCCCGTGTTGTGCCGGACTGCCCGCGCCGGGCCGAACCGCCCACGTCGGGCCGGACCGCCCGCCCCGGACCGGACCGCCCGCACTGGGCCGGACCGCCCACGCCGTGTCGGTCCGCCCGCGCCCGTGCTGGGCCGGACCGCCCGCGCCGTGCCGGGCCGACCCAGGGGGTATCGGGCAGGGTCGGACCGGGCCCGAACCCCCTATTTTCTGACAGATCCATTTAAACACTCATAACTTGGGCTAAGGACTTCCGATCGACGCACTGTCAGTTGCGTTGGGATCCTTGGATCGAGACGGTCGTTTAGGTATATTACACTCAAGGTTTTGAAAAACTTTGGGTACGGATAGGTTGGTTCAAACATGAAACCAACCAGGCCCTCAGAGCAGAAACGCTTATAACTTGAGGTCCGGACATCCGATTGACGTGTCATCAACTTTGTTGGATTCCTCTTAGTGAGAAGGTTATTTTGGATTACTCCGCTCGAGTTTTGGACGTATCTGGAGTACATTCGGGTTGGTTTCAGCTTAAAAAACAATCGGGCCCCTGGGACGAAAAAGCCAATAACTCTCAGACTGGGCGTCTGATTGACGCTCGGTCTGTCGCGTTGAGTTCCTGTTGACGAGACGGAACTTTGTGATACATCAACTCTGGATTTATTAATAGTTGATTTATCGACCCCCCTTGGCTCATGGAGCGGACCCTCCCGTAATCGAGCATGCTGTGTGCGGGAACCCTAGAGCTGGCTGCGACTGCGACGACGATGACGACTGTACTTGGATCCTTCGTGGGTTCGGCAGCGATGATGACTGTACTTGGATTCTACATGGGTTCGTCAGGGAGGACGACTGTACTTGGATCGTACGTGGGTTCGGCAGTGAGGACGACTGTACTTGGATCCTACATGGGTTCGACACCATGGATGATTGTACATGAATCCTACGTGGGTTCGGCAACATTGGTTACTGTACTTGGATACTATGTGGTTCCGGTAGTGACGACATCTGTACTTGGATCCTATGTGGGTTCGGAAAAGAAAATGATTCAGAGGCTACATTAACCATCTCAACCCCTCTTGGTGAATAGTATACCTGTGTGAGCTGAGTCTTGATTTTCAATCAATATCTTCGATATGATTGACTTTATTTCCTATTTGGATTGGGTTGTGTTTTCCTGTGTGGATTGTGTTGAACTTTCCTGTGTGGACTGGGTTGAACTTGGTCTCGGAAGTTGGATCCGAACTGGAATTGTTGACTTAGGTATATGTATGGTCATATACCTAAGTAGTGTTGGTTGATACTTCATATTTGTATCTTTCCTTTGTGGTTTATCCTTTCTGGATACTGGAGGCCTTTTGGGGTCTCGGGGTCCCTACTGAGTATCGTATACTCACCCCTCCACGGGCTATGCCCGCACTACGTTGTGTTGGTTTCAGACGGCGGACAACGCTTATCGTGGTTGAGGCTTGTGGAGCGGGACGATACCCGGAGGTGGACTATCAGGCGGGACATACACGGAGTGGACGACTGGACCCAAGGAACTGAGGAGACTATATGTACCCACACTTTAGGTGGGATTTCCAGTGGACGGCTCGGTGTTGCTGCTTTACTTTACTGCTGTTGTACTTTCTTTTCAGTTGTACTTTACTTTCAGTTGGGTTTGTATTCTGGCCCATTTACTTTCCAGCACTTACTTTTGTACTCAGTTTACTTAGTGTTTACTTCAGCATGTGTACTCTATGGTGTTTGTTTTCTTATATAAAGGCAATGCATTCCTTTTTATCGGGATTTATGCCTTTGGTTCTAGTCGCCAGCCCCTGGTCTATGGAAGACGGGCTTGGGGTAGTCACGGCACGGGCCCCGAGGGTGGGTCATGACAAATTGGTATTAGAGGGGTCAGTTCTACCGCAGAACTCAGGACTCTGTTAATTTATTCTATGTGAAGTAATAGTGTTAAGGGTATTGAGTGTGGTTATCAGTCCATGGAGTCCAGTGTTAGTGTGGCGGCCGATGTATCCATACACCAGGATCCTAACTTCTGATTTCCGACTGAGTGCATGAAAACATTGATTACAAGTGTGTTTCAAAGTTTTCTTTATGATTACTTTGTGTCAGCTCACCAGGTATACTTTATTAACTGTGGCGCACCTGTTTCTTTTCAGGATAGCCCCATGATGGCAACCATCTAGGGTTCTGAGCTTTGTGAGAGATGGCAGCCCACCAATCGATGAGGCCTCGATGCAGGGCCCCATTACAGTGGAGGCACCGATGGTATCTCTACCCGTCAAGCCACCGATGCCACCAGCCCCAGCAGCTGATGGTGCACATCGCCTGAGTACACTACACGAGTTTCAGTATCAGAGGCCGCCCAGGTTATGTGGGGAGATGGATCCTCAGGCATCCGAGGATTGCCTGGAGGTTGTAGTTCGAGTCTTCAGGTTGGTAGGGACACCAGCAGATATTATGGTGATCCTTGCGGTGAGTCTCCTGCACGCGGCAACAGATAGATGGTGGATCCTGATTCTCCAGGTGCACGATGATACATCACTTATTTGGACGGACTTCGAGAGCCTCTTTCGCTCAGATTTCTCTCCAGACACCCTCCGTGCGGTACGAATTCAGGAGCTACTATAGCTGCGGCAGGGCAACATGACGGTAGCCCAGTACTCAGAGAGATTTACTGATCTCTTATGCTACTCCACGGACATGGTACGAGACCCATTATTCTGGGCTCAGACCTTCGAGCAGGGACTGAGGCATGAGATCAGGGCTTCGATGATCTCCCTCAGTATTCTGACACAGGCATGAGTACTAGAGAGATCCCTTCTTGTAGAGAGCTTTCTTGCTGAGCTTACACCAGCAGCGAGACCTACCACAGGGCGACACGTAGGGGAGTCTTCTACAGCTTGCAGTAGACATACGTCGCAAAGGTCCAATTGGACCAGGCCATCAGGTGGACGACCTCAGGACACTGGTTCAGATGTGTGGAGCACACACATCAGAGCCAGTTATACGAGTGGTAGACAGTGCTATGCATGCGGCGGGCAGGGCCACATGGCTCGTGACTGCCCGACCCGCCATGCAGAGGAGCAGCAGACGGTTGAGGGACCACCCAGGCAGAGGCATAGATTTGACCGTGGAGGTATGCATGGAGCAGGAGAACGAGGCAGAAGATCTGGTCGGGCATCAAGTGGTGGACGATGCTTCGGGGCTCTACCACCACCACCACCAGGAGGTCCACCCCGACCACAGGGAGCTGGCGGGCAGAGGCAGGCTCAGCTTCAGGCAGCAGAGGCCTACGACCACGGCGCACCTGATATGATTCGAGGTACTATCTGTGTCTACTCCATCGTAGCTATAGTTCTTATATACATAAGAGCGAGTCATTCTGTCATTTTCACTGCCCTTTTTTGGAGCTCGAAGATTCCGACGGAGCTGTTGGCTCGATCCTTATGGCTAGAGACTCCTACGGGAGCAGACTCGACAATTACACACTGGTTCCGGCAGTGTGAGCTTACTCTAGGAGGTGAGATATTCGGCTGGGATCTTCTTGTAGCGGCGTCGAGGCCTTACGACGTCATCTTGGGCATGGATTGGTTATCTACAGTCCATGATCAGATCGACTATATTAGGCACAAGGTGCGATTGTTCGCACCGATGGGAGCAGGTTCACCTTCACCGGAGAGAAGGGAGCCTTTTTAGTGTAGGATGGACTCACGCAGAGGAGAGGAGAGCCGATCACTCTTCAGTTGGCTAGTTTCATCCTTGGAGCAGTTGACCTGCGGAGTCCGAGTTTTCCTGTTGTGGTGGATCAGTATGCGTACGTTTTTTCCGACGACGTTCCTGGACTACCTCCTCGTAGAGAGGTAGACTTCTATATATAATTGTACCCTGGGATAGCCCTGATATATACTCCAGCATATCGGATGGCTCCCACTGAGCTTCGAGAGCTACGGGTACAGCTGGAGGACTTGCAGGGCAAGGGATTCATCTGACCCAGTGTTTCACCCTGGGCTTCCCTGATACTGTTTGCCAAGAAGGTGGATGGAAGATTTCGACTGTGTGTCGATTACCATCACCTGAACCAAGTGACCGTGAAGAACAAGTATCTGATATCGAGGATTTAAGACCTCTTCGATCATCTCAAGGAATCATGATGGTTCTCGAAGATAGACCTCAGGTCAGGCTATCATCAGCTCAGAGTTTGAGACAAGGATGTGCAGAAGACAGCCTTCAGGTGTTGGTATGGCCACTATGAGTTCTTGGTTATGACTTTCGGCGTACCCAACACTCCAATAGTGTTCATGAGTCTTATGAACAGGATCTTCCAGCCTTACCTCGATCGATTTGTCGTATTCTTCATCGAATACATATTGATTTACTCGACTACTAAGGATGAGCATGCCTACCACTTGCGGGTTATACTGGATACACTCCGAGAGCACCAGCTTTATGGTAAAATCTCAAAGTTCCAGTTCTAGATTCGATAGGTCCACTTATTGGGGCACGTTATCTCTGAGGTGGGAGTTGAGGTGGATCCTGTGAAGATCGAGGCAGTGCTAGCTTGGGAGCCACCCAGGAGCGTGATGGAGGTGCGGAGTTTCCTTGGTCTGGCTGGGTACTATCGGAGATTTGTGCCAGACTTCTCCAGAGTTGCGGCACCACTCTCAGCTTTTCCGAAGAATGGGAAACCCTTTTTGTGGTCTTATAGATGTCAGCAGAGTTTCCAGGAGCTGAGACAGAGATTAACCAGTGCACCCATCTTGAGGCTACCGGAGGAGGGTGTAGGGTACGTAGTTTAGTGCGATGCATCAGGGACCGGACTCAGGTGTGTCCTAATCTAGGAGCGGGCAGTGATCGCATATGGATCATGACAGTTGAGGCAGCACGAGCAGAACTACGCTACCCATGACCTGGAGTTAGCAGCATTGGTCTTCCCCTTGAAGATGTGGCAGCACTATCTGATGGTCGATTGCTTTACAGTCTACTCTGACCACTAGAGTCTCTGGTACATATTCTCGCAGAAGGACCTCAACCTGAGACAGTGGCAATGGCTCGAGTTCCTCTAGGACTATGAATTTGAGATATTCTATACTCCTAGAAAGGGGACGTAGTAGCTGATGCTCTCAACAGGAGGACGGGCATCCAACTACTTGGAGAGGTGACGGAGCAGCTAGCTGCGTTGCAGATATCCTTCATGGATAGAGATGGGGAATCCTTTCTACAGTCGCTCACAATCACTCCACCACTTATTTAGTGGGTCAGAGAGGCACAGTGTGGGGACGTTTACTATGAGACGCGACGTGCACAAATATCCTTAGGAAAGGCACCTGATGTATTCTATGTGGTTGGAGATCACAACATACTTTTCAGGGGGCGAACCACGGTACCGGTTGCCTTACAGGAAGAGGTGCTGAGAGAGTTTCACACTTCCCCTCTAGTGGTACATCCTGGAGTGGTGAAGATGTACCAGGATATCAGACGACAGCACTAGTGGGCGGGTATGAAGAAGGTTTTGGCAAAGTTCGTTTCTCGATGCCTCACCTATCAGTAGGTCAAGGCGGAGCACCAGGTACCAGCAGGCTTGGTACAGCCCTTGGAGGTCCCAGAGTAGAAGTGGGATGAGATATCTATGAATTTTGTGATCGGGCTTCCATGTACTTCTAGAGGTCACAACTCCATTTGGGTGATTTTCCACCGACTCACCAAGTCGGCCCACTTCTTACCTATCAGAGAGGAGGGCTCAGTGGAGAGCTTGGGACGCCTCTACGTTCAGAAGATTGTACGGCTTCATGGTGTACCATCATCTATTGTCTCTGATCGAGATGCTTGTTTTAATTCCTGGCTTTGGAAGGGGATACAGGAGGCATTTGGGACGCAGCTACGCCTGAGCACCGCTTTTCACCCACAGACGGATGGTCAGATGGAGAGGAACATTTAGAATCTCGAGGACATGCTCTGAGCATGTGTCCTCGACTTTGTTCGCAGCTGGGAGGATCACCTACCCTTGGTGGAGTTTGCGTACAACAACAACTACCAATCCACCATCGGGATGGCACCATACGAGGCATTGTACGGCTGACCTTGCAGAACATCTTTGTGTTGTACTGACCCTGGGGAGTCAGCACTCGTAGGACCTGAGATGATCTAGGCCACGACGGAGAAGGTACAGATCATCTAGGAGTGGATGAGGACAGCTTAGAGCTGACATAAGTCCTATGCTGACAGGAGGCGGAGACCACTAGAGTTCGAGGATGGCGACCACATTTTCTTACGGGTCTCACCTCGACGTGGATTACAGAGATTTGGCCGAGATGGAAAGTTATCTCCACGCTTTATTGGACCATTCCAGGTTCTCAGAAGGATAGGCAAGGTGGCTTATCGCCTGGCAATTCCACCTCAGTTGCACCGGGTGCACGACGTCTTCCACGTATCTCAGCTGAGGAGATACGTGCATGACCCGATGCATATCATTGATCATGGAGAGATGGATATCAATGACAGGGAGAATTTTGTGGAGGTACCGTTGGAGATCGAGGATCGACAGGAGTGGGTCCTATGTGGATGGCCGATTCCTCTAGTGCGCATCAGGTGGGATCACGGGGACCTCCAAGAGATCACATGGGAGCGGGAGGCTCAGATGCATTCTCAGTACCCTCATTTGTTTCTCTAGTTTGTGATGTAACTTTACGGGGACATAAATCCCTGAGGTGGGAGTAATGTAAAGACCTGTAAATTTCAAGTAAATTTTTTTCTTAATTTCTTTGGGATTTTACGAGTACGCAGTTTCTGACAGAACCTGATTCCGAGGCCCACTGTGCCCGGAATTAATTTTTGAAGTTTAGCTCAGGTACGTTCAGTGAACGAACGAGCGGGTTTTCTATCTTTTGAACCAGTGCTCGAAATTGAAAATCGAGGGCACCGATGAAACCGCAGTGCCGGTAATTGCTTAAGAAGACCTTTACTGGAGGTGCATTTTCTCAGGAGGAGTTGTAAAAATTTGAGGATTAAATGTGAAGAAAATAAAATTTCGGTACAATTTTGTTTTCTACTTATAAGTGGTTTAATCCTATGTGTGGGAGTTGGGGTTGGACCCACTAAATCCTAACTCCTCTTGTTAGGATATTTGTGAGGTGGGGCCCATACATGAGCCCCACCCCTTCAAATTCTTTTAACTCCCTTAATCCCCCTTTAAGTTGGAAACTCTCCATTAATTTGTGACTCTTCCCTTTCTCCTCTTTAAACATGAAAACTCAAGTTGAATCAATGAAGGGAGTTATGTGTTGAATTTTAAAAATTGAAATGTTGACATGAGTAAATAAAATAAGGCAATTCATTATTTTATTTTGGTTGTCTTTTGTTGTGGGAAGAAAAGGGGAGAGATCTATTGAGTTATTTCTGAAGAACTTCATCTTCTTCATTGAAGAACGTCAAGACTTCGATGAAGAACGCCGACACCAAGAAGAGATGACGTGTTGTTCTTTCCCCTCTCTGCAGCCGGTGTGAGACGCCGTCCCATCCTTGGACGGAATCCAATTCCGTCATCAAAACCTAACCACGTGACGCCAACTTATGTCATCGTTGTTGAGGTAGGGGTTAATTCTTCGTTCAAGCATTATTTAATGAACTTCGTTGTTAAATGATTGGCCGCTTGTTATCGATATAACGGGAGGAGGTCGGACTACAAAAACACGGCCAATCCTCCTCCCCTTTTTGTTGTTGATCTTAATTGTGGCTTGAAACAGAGGCAACGCGGTGCCATTGCACCACGCGAGAACGAGGAGGACCCCGGCCGAAGCGGGCCGCGGTGGAGGAGCGCGGCACCGGCGCGCCACACCGGTGAGGCCGAAAGAGGCTGCGGCTAGGAGCGGACCACGACGGAGGGGCGCGGCACTGTCGCGCCACGCCGGTTGGACCAGAGTCATAGCCTTAGGCAGCGGCGGTTCAGCAGGAGGCGGCCGGGCTCGGCCGGTCGCCGGTGCCACATGGAGGTGGGACCCCCTCAGGTCCCGCGGTTACACAAGGCCGACCTTAAAGGCCGGTCATTCTAGAAATGTTGGGGGCTAAAACCCCCAGATAGCGCAAGGGGCGGCACCCCCCTTTGTGCCCCGCTCGGCCAGCGCCGATCCACCCCGCTCGGCCGGCGCAAAGCCGCCCGCGCTGGGCCGGACCGCCCGCACCGGGCCGGACCGCCCACGCCAGGCAGGACCGCCCGCGCCGGGCCGGGCCGCGCCGGCTGGGCTGAGCCGCACCAGCCGGGCCAAGCCATACCTAAGCGGGCCGGACCCAGACCCGGGACGGGTCGACCCAGGGGGTATCGGGTGAGGTCGGACAGGGCCCGAACCCCCTATTTTCTGACAGATCCTTTTAAACACTCATAACTTGGGCTACGGACCTACGATCGAAGCACCGTCAGTTGCGTTGAGATCCTTGGATCGAGTTGGTCTTTTTGGTATATTAGTTTCAAGGTTTTGGAGAACTTTGGGTATGGCCAGGTTGTTCGAACACGAAACCAATCGGGCCCTCGGAGCGAAAACGCTTATAACTTGAGCTCTGGACGTCTGATTGACGTGCCGTCGACTTTGATGGATTCCTCTGAGTGAGACGGTTTTTTTGGATTACTCCACTAGAGGTTTGGACATAGCTAGAGTATGGTCAGGTTGGTTTCAGCTTAAAAACCAACCGGGCCCCTGGGACGAAAAGGCCAATAACTCTCAGACCGGGCGTCCGATTGACGCGCCGTCTGTCGCGTTGAGTTTCTGTTGACGAGACGGAACTTTGTGATACATCAAATCTGGACTTCGTGATAGTTTATGTATCAACCCCCCTTGGCTTGTGGACTGGACCCTCCCAGAATCAAGCATGTTGTGTGCGGGAACCCTAGAGCTAGCTGCGACTGCGATGACGATGACGACTGTACTTGGATCCTCCGTGGGTTCGGCAGCGATGACGACTGTACTTGGATCCTACATGGGTTGGGCAGCAACGACGGCTATACTTGGATCCTATGTGGGTTCGGCAGCGAGGATGACTATACTTGGATCCTACGTGGTTTCGGCAGTGAGGATGACTTTACTTGGATCCTACGTGGGTTCAATAGCATTGGTTACTGTACTTGGATCATACGTGGGTCCGGCAGCGACGACATCTGTACTTGGATCCTACATGGGTTCGGCAGAGGAGATGATTCAGAGGCTACATCAATCATCTCCACCCCTCTTCTTGAATAGTATACATGTGTGAGATGAGTCTTGATTTTCAATCAATATCTTTGATATGATTGACTTACTTTCCTGTGTGGATTGGGTTGTGTTTTCCTGTGTGGATTGTGTTGAACTTTCCTGTGTGGACTGGGTTGAACTTGGGCTCGGATGTTGGATCCGAACTGGAATCGTTGACTTGGGTATATGTATGGGAATATACCTAAGTAGTGCTGGTTGATACTTCGTATTTGTATCTTTCCTTTGTGGTTTATCCTTTCTGGATACTGGAGGCCTTCGGGGGTCTCGGGGTCCCTACTGAGTATCATATACTCACCCCTACACGGGCTATGCCCGCACTACATTGTGTTGGTTGCGGACGACGGACAGTGCTGATCGTGGTTGAGGCTGGTGGAGCGGGACGGTACCTGGAGGTGGACTATCAGGCGGGACATACACGGAGTGGACGGCTGGACCCAAGGAGCTGAGGAGACTATCTGTACCCACCCTTCAGGTGGGATTTTCAGTGGACGACTCAGTGTTGCTGCTTTACTTTACTACTGTTGTACTTTCTTTTTAGTTGTACTTTACTTTCAGTTGTGTTTCTATTCTGGCCCATTTACTTTCCAGCACTTACTTTTGTACTCAGTTTACTTAGTGTTTACTTAAGCTTGTGTACTCTGTGGTGTTTGTTTTCTTATATAAATTCAATGTCTTCCCTTTTATCGGGATTTACACCTTCAGTTCTAGTCGTCGGCCCCTGGCCTATAGAAGGAAGGCTTGGGGTAGTCACGGCACGGGCCCCGAGGGCAGGTCGTGACAATTCAGGTCTATTGTCCATGATTCAATGTTATTTGCACGTTTCTTTTTCTACTTAGGTATGTTCCCTATTCTATGTTTCCATTACTGAGGTCATGTATACTGTCTAGAGATGTCTTAATGTTTCTATATTTGAGGGTAGGTTTGTCCACTTCAGGCTGATTATGCAGCAGATTTTCACTGTAACTAGGGAGTCCAACAGGGTCGGAATGGGCTTCTATGCTAATTCTATCTAGGAGGTCACCATTCTGAGAAAACTAAAGGTTGTAGGGAATTTTAATCCGGAAATGGGTACTTTAGAGGTGTTCTGGTTTCTGCTATTTACTAGTTGAATTAAATTCAACATGGATGGATTCTCTAAAGGGAATACCAGACATGCGTCGTGTGGTGCTATTTTTTGGGATCATAGGGATGTTGTCTTGGGATTTTTTTTATGGCTCCTATGGTGTGGCTTCCTCCGATTAAAGCGGAGATTCTAGGGATCATTCATTTTGTTTATTTTTATAAATTGAAAGGTTGGTATAACCTTTGGTTGAAAAGCAATTCTTCTACTCTTGTACTGGCTAGTAGGAATGGTGTTTTCCATATCTCATGGTGGCTCGTGGACAAATAGATTGAGTTCAATAACACACTTATGGGCCTCAACTTCATTCTCACACAAGTCTTTCGAGAGGCTAATATGGTTGAGGATGGGCTTGTTAACATAGGTGTTGGAGTGGCTCTCACTTGGTCTAATGAGTTACTAGTTGATGTAAGTTTCTTTTATCAAAATGATTGTAATAAGATCTCATGATTCTGACTCTTGTAACTTATTTCTATAAAGAACTACCTTGTCCTTTTGGTTGGGGACTCTTTTAAAAAAAATAAAGAACATATATTTTGATGTCCTTTATGTTTTATCTCTATATTAAAAGTATAAATCACATGGGATTTTATTATTCTTGAGATGGACCTCTTTGATATTATTATTGGGAATGATTGGATGATTAAATTTAAAACCTATATTAATTTTTATCATTGGAGGGTAACCTTCACCAATCTTGATAGAATATATCATCTATTTCAAGTAGAATAGTACTCAAGATATAGTCAGTTTGGACCACATCATTCTGATATTAGTAGGTTAATATGTTATATATCATCTCTTATAGTAGAGTCTGGTAAAGGTTATTTTGGTAGTGATCATCCTCCCATGGTTATGGAATTTCATATAGTATTCTCAAATGACTTCTTGTGGTTTTCACCTAAGTGGGAGATCAAGTTTTCTATTGATATGGTTCCTGAGATGTATCCAATCTCATTGAACTCATATTATGTGCAATTTTTTTTATTAAAATAGTTTTAGGTCTAGCTGGAGATTTAGAATCCAAAGGCTTTAGTTGGCCTAGTGTCTCTCCATGGATTGTTCCTATTTTATTCACTAAGAACATATATGGAACTCTTTATTTTTTTAATTAACTATAGGAATTTGAACTATGATACTATCAAGAATTAATAACCCTTGACTCGCATCAATAAAGTCTTTGATCAACTGAAAGGGGAATAGTGTTTCTCAAAGATTAAACTCTAGTTAAGGTACCATCAACTCAGGGTAAATGAGTTTTTTATTCCCAAGAATTCTTTTAGAAGTATCTATAGCCATTTTTAATACATATTGATTCCATTTGGACTCACTAATTCTCCTATAGTGTTCATGTCCCTTATGAACTAGAAATTCTATTGATACCTTGAATTTTTTTCATGGTATTTGTTGATGAAATTTTAGTTTAATCCAAAACTAATAAAGAGCATAAGAATCACTTGATTATTCTTTTGGGAACTCTTTATTATCATCACCTTTATAAAAAACTATTGAAGTGTAGCTTATGAATCTGAGAAGCTAGGTTCTTGGGGAATTTGGTGTTGGAATGAGATATTTCATTTGATCATGAGAATGTGAAATTTATTATATCTTGGGAAGAGATAAATAATTCCTTTCATATATATATATAGATTATTAGGTCTAAAGGGACACTACTTATTATTTTTCAATGATTTATCTAAGATCACATTGCCTTTGAACACTCTTACTTAGAAAGGTGTGAAATTCATATAGATTTGGGAATGTCAAACCTCATTTTATGAGTCAAAGCAATGATTTAAATTTGCCACTATTTTGGTTTTACTTGATTCTATACAAGGCTATGTTGTATATTTTGATGCATCAATCATGTTATTGGGTTGTTCTCTTATGAAAGGTGATCATGGGGTGGCGTATGGTTCTCACCAACTTTGTCCAAATGAAAGAAATTTCCCAAACCATGATCTTGATCTTGAAATGGTCATGAAAGCTCTAAAGTGTTGGAAACACAATTCATACCAACTATAAAATATTGTGTTGTATTTTATCCTAGAATGAATTTAATCTTTGAAAAATGATTTGGGTAGAATGCCTTCAAAACTTTTGATTTTGACCTATCTTATACACCAGGAAAAGGAAATTTCATCATCAATGTTCTTAGTATGGATTTTTCATAAAAATCCTTAAAAGAGTCTAGAGTCAAGTGGAACCTAATGATCCTATTTACTAATATGTAATTTGAGATAAAATAAGTGAAGGATAGCCTTTTTCAATATAATATTTACTTAAAAAAACTATATCCATAAGATTATTTATTAAGATAACCCAGGGGTGATAAGTGTCAGAGTATTTGGAAAGCTATATATGGTAGGTAGATCATTGGTGAGTGGTCTTATTCTCTTAAAGGCATTATCTGTTTCAAGACTCATTATACAGTTCCTCTATCCATGAGAAAATTAGTGATGAAATATTTTCATCACCCTTAGTGGTAAATTTATCCAAGTGATACTAGAATGTATTATAATGTAAAACATTGATATTAGTGTTCTGGTATGAGACATGACATCGAGTAATTAATTTCATGATGTTCTACATGACAGTGGGTCAAGTTAGAGAATCAAAATCCATCTAGTTTTCTTTAGCCTCTTCTTATTCCCACTTGTAAATGGGATGATAGATCCATATATTTCATTATTGGGTTACCGAAGACCCCTTATAGAAATAATTTTATATGGGTTATCACTGATCGGTAGAGAAATTATGCTCATTTTATATTGATCGAAGATATCATGAAAATAGAGGGTCTTAGGAACTTATACATTTAAGAAATCATTAATCTTCATATAGTGCCTTATTATATCATTTATAATAGATATCCCTAATTAAGATCCTAATTTTTTAAGGTATTTTAGGAGGCCATGGGATTCCAAGTTAATTTAATCATAGCATACCGTCCCCAAATGTATAGACAAATAAAGTGGACAATCAATTCTGGAAGACATAATTTGTGCTTATGTATTATAATTTAGGGGATCATGGGATAACCATTTAGCATTGGATAAATTTTATTACAATAATATTTATGAATCCCCTATTATAATGGATCCTTTAAAATATTTATATGGTTAAGCATGATTTTCTACCCTTTATTAGATAGAAATGGGTGAAACTTCTCTGGTGGGGTTGAGAATTATTCAGGAGATGATTGAAAAAATTTATATTATCTAAAATTGACTGATAATGAATCAAAGATTCTTAAATATTATACTAATCATAATAATAATCATCATCCTTTAGAGTTCTCATTTTGGTAACCATTTTTTGTTAAATTTATCCCCTAGGTTGGGTCACCAATGACTTGGTAAGTAAGTATAAAATGAAATTGATGTATGTAGGGCCCTTTGAGATCACTAAAATGGTCAAGAAGTTTACATATTTATTAGATTTTCCTCCACAGATGATTTTGATTCATGATTTATTCCATGAATCTCAGCTAAAAAAATATAATCATGATCCATACCATGTGTTGAGTTTGGAATAGTTGGAATTGGAACCAGGTGTTTTGGTAATTGAACAAGTGATTTGAATTATCGACTCCTGGAGTAAATTTATACATGGAAAATCTAATCCATTAGTTTGGGTATTAAGGTAGAATAATATTGATTCCCATGAGATGTGGGAGTGAGAATATTTAATGAGGGAGTAATGGCCTCACCTATTCATGGGTCATCATTTTTGGGTTGAATTTATAAGGGAAGAAAGTGGTATATAATGGAACATTTTCTTGACCAAGGTATCATTTTCATGTATAAAATATACTATTTATTAATTTTTACTATTGTTTCATAGTTTCAATGTGTTTTTCTTTAAAATTTCATGAAAATGTAGAAATGGTGGGATCTGTATGGTTTTTTCATGATTAGTAGTAATCATGTGGCTCAATCATATGTAGGGTGTACCCATGGTATTGATAGATTCAAGGTTTTCATACAGTTATAAGTAACAGTGAAGATTAATCGTACATATTGAGGAAAAATCATGTGATCCTAATAATGGGTTCTTATACCGTTCACATTTTTGGGTCTTAGTTTACCAATCTATGTAGACTTCCCATAAATAAAACATTGTGAAATTTTTATTCTTCCCCTGCTCAATTTAAAACATTTTCTCCTCTTCTCCCTCATTTAAAACTCTTTAGTCATATTTCATATCAACCCATGCATCCCCTACTGCATTTGATATCTTTTGTATTCTTCACTAAAGAACATCTAGAATCATTGATTAAGTGGTTCCCCTCCTTCACTTTAGTCTTCTTCTTCCTTCTCCCTTGTTTTTCTTCTTTCCCCATGGTCATAGTGCCATAGGGTTTATGTTGTACAAATTCTAAGTGAGTGGTTTCCATTTTTTTGGTTCTAATCAACTAGAAATATCCCTTTATCCTCTCATTTAGGGGTTTCACATCAACTTCCATCATTTTAATCAATTAAAGGTAAGTGGTTTAGTGTGTTTCCTTTGTTTTAAGAACCATATGTACTTAATTTATTAAAATGGTGTTTTAAATTTCTTCATAGTGTTTCATGACATCTATGAGGATTAATATAATTTATATGATTATTCTATAATTATTTTCTTTGTTTTGGGAAATTATAGATGTTCTCAAGGTAATTTTTTAATATGAATTTGATGATTCCTATAAAATATTAGATAAAATTATTCCCCTAGCCGTCTATGGAATTGTTTCTTGATAAATAATTTTTTTCAATAAGATGGATTCATGGTATGGTTTTGGAAAGGAATTATATAGAATGGTATGCCTCATGAATACAATTGAACATGTTATGAAGTTGAATTATTTTATAATAGTTATGTTTCTTGGGATTATCAATTTCTGGGGTAAGGAACTTAGGACAAGTAAATTGCTGGATATTGATTCCATTATGTCTAGTTATCACTACATTACATCAATAGTGAAATATTTCACTATAACTAGCAATTATTTCCGCTAGTTCAAGATGTTACTCTATCCAATAGCCGGTGAATAGTTAAATATTCTGGGTTTAGATATGGACTAGTAAGGGGATATTTTCTGTATATTACTTACCCTCAAGAATATACCATGATTCTTTATTGAACTTTTATTTTTATTTTTCTCTTTACTTTCATGATTAATATGTATTGAAGTTGGTTCTTTTACATGCTCCATGTTACTCATTTCTAAAAGATTCAAGTGTATCTTCATATGTTTATTTTCAAAATAATATGAATGGATTATCATATAAAGTTTTTTTATGGAACACTTGGTTGGATTCTATTTTTATAGTTATGATCACACCTTACATACTCTATTCGGGTGTATATATACCTTTTTTTGATTGATTTTGTAAAGGAAAGTCATTCCTTAGAGGTGGTGGTTATATGTGTTAGCTGGGTTCAATTTTGGATGAGGTGACATGGTGGGAGTTAGCCCTTGGGTCACATGGTGATGGGTAGTAGCTATTTTAGTTTTTTTAACTATATATTTTTGTAAATATTTATCCCTTATATCGCCTTATCAGTTTCCCATCCCATTTCCCTTATGATTTCATTTTTGATCATTCTATATATGTTTTCTTGGTTTGGTAATTAAGTTTAAAGGTTTTGAATATTATTTTTATTCCATTTCCATGATATGGTTTATTATGATATTTATTTTATGTTATGTTATGTTTTTTTATTCATTATCCCCTAACTATTTATTTATCTTCATGACTCACCAAACTATACTAGGGTCGTGTTTATTTCCCTAGAAAGGACCCTTGTTAGATGGATTTTTTAGAGAAACTATTCCCAAGGTGTAATTTTGATGCTCAATAACTATTTTCTAGCCTATAGGGATCAAGAACATTATTTGTGTATTGTTATGAGCTAGCTCAAGTACTAGGAATGGGGTAGCCAAGGTTAGTTCATAAAACTAGAACTGGAAAAAATAGGTATGGTTGATACCATGAGTGATAGTGGAACCTAAGGACTGATGGTGACTTATTTTAATGCACTTTCAATTATTTACTATAGTAGATTAGCATGAAAACTATTTAGACTTGATATATTTAGGGACATCATTGATGATGGTATACTGATTTTTACTCACACTCTACTAGGGTAATTGTGGGTACTCAAGCATACTTCATGGTTGCAAGTCAGTACAAGGGAAAAAGCTATATGTATAACGGTTAATCTGGTTAGTTCAGATAGATATTGGGAGATGGTATCGGTCTAAGACCCAAGACCAATTTTATGATTATCACTATTTTTTTTACATTTTATTTATTTAAAAACCAGATGTATATAACCTTATACGGGGGGATCCTTATAATATCAATGTTCCTTGTATGAAATATTCATTTGTTCATATTTCTATATCATGTGTTGATTTATTTTTCTAATGAAATTTATCTATGATGTCTCTTTTTATCTTTAATTTATGTTTTGATTACTTCTAATGATATTTTCTTCCACAGTTATTTATAGTTACTTAGTCTAGAGGGTATAGTCTCCCCAAGATATTATTTCCCCTTCACCACTAGTTTCAAGCCTCTAGAATATAGAGTCATGCCTGACATTTGTAGCACTCCAGTTCAATCATGGTGAAGGTGAGTCATCTTGGGAATGTTACATAAGACTTCTAGAATTTGGGAGGATTATTACCTATATATGAAAATTAGTGTGAGGATTAACATATAAAAATATTATTGATAAAAGTTTTAATAAAATTATTATAACTATTGGGTATAAATATATATCACTATGGATTCTAAAATTTATTTGGACATATACATTGGTAGACTCTTAATTTGTTTTATGATAGAATAATCCAATAAGGATGTCCTATTAATCACATTCCCAAATACATTTTATGCGCTAAGATTGAGAATTGGATACAAATTCAATCCAAGTTAGGTTCAGTATATCTCTATAAACTATATATTAAAGTACTTATAAAGTATTTAGGATACATTCTTGGGATATTAGGAATAAAAAATTCATTTTAAAGGGTTAAAATAATGTAAACATCCAAATAGATAGTGATATTTATAATAAAAACCTATTTTTATATTATACATAATACGGGTTTTTTAGTATGAAAGTTCCAAGAAAATAATAGTGATTGATTCTAAAAATGAAGTTAAATACGTTTTAGTATTCATTGCAATGAAGGAGTTTTTTTGTACGATGAAGTTCATCATTGAATTTATGTTTTCCCAGGAATTACTAATCAATTGGTTAATCACAAGATCTAGGGAACCTTAATCTCACTAGTAATCCAAACACTTAATTATACGATTTCATCTCATTTATGAGATTATAAATCAAGTAAATTAATGGATTTGAAATATTAATATTAAATAGATATTATAACTAAACCACTTGTGTAGTTGAATCATTATGTATATGCATGATCTTAGTATGATATACTTAGAGATTCATGTATGACTATGAGTATGAGATACTTAAGAGCTTGACTCAGGTGAAAGTGGAGGATTTTGGAATTTAGTGGATTAGAGACTAATGAGAGGTTTATTATCTAGGAAAATATTTATATCATGTGTCATTTTCTAAAGAGGAATTCTTCCCTTATTATTATATTTTAGTTTACTATTTTTACACATTATATTGCGGTAATAATACTTTGGGTATCTTCCAAAATCCGCCCCCATTGGTACCCCTCCAGGATCAGTAGTAAAGATGAGGGTGACCCTTAAATCCCACCTCTAATAGGCTATGTGTTGGAGACTAGCACCGAGGGTATAAAAACACACAAATTTGAGGAATTATCGTCATAATCCCTTGAATATAAATAAAACAACCAATAAAATCCATAAAGAAACCAATATTCAAAAATTCTTGTGATTTGATACATAAAAATAAATTCTAAAATATAAAAATAATCTCATATAGAAGAAATCCATGAACACCATCCATGAACTCCACAATCTAGTAATGTCCATCGTTGTCACTAACACCCCTGAAAATCTAAAATATAAATACATATAGAAATGGATGATAATAAACATATACTTAGTAGGATCTTCCTCAAGACCTTTTATGTAAATTTGGAGGAAGAATAATAATTCCTTAGTTAATAAACAACATAACCAACCTTCACCTATATCAGACAAAATATCACCAAACCTCACTAAGTCTCACTTTCCTAATATCATATCCAAATATAGTAACGTAATATCAAGAGAATATATTAAAAAGGTACTCTAAAACTACTTCTCCACTGATCTGGTCATTCTCAATTCCCAAAAACATACATCATGTGCTTTAATCCCTTCCATATCCACATAATCATACAACCACATACCACATCATAAACATAACCACATCACAACCACACATAAACCTCATGCCCTTACCCTTACATGCATGTCATCCACCATGTATCCACATCACATCCATCAAACCATGTCATTTGGTATATATATACTATAACCACAATATTTTACAACCTGTATATATATAGCTAATTGAAGGAGGAGTGTGGAAGAGGGAGATGCTGACCATCTATTCCCTCTATAACTTGGATGTTGGAAAAAACACCTAGAAACTATGTCCTTGTATGGTAATCAGTAAGGTTACCTAACTTGGGTGGGGGTGTGTATAAAATTGTATGAAAATAAAAATGATATAATAATCTACCTAATCATAACTTAAGGTTCAACTCACAAACTAAAACACATTAATCATTGATAATTGTAATATTCACTTCATCTCTTCCATCACCCTCTAAAAATCGCTACCAAAACTATAAATCAACAGCATCAAATTGACACACAATATACTAATAATTCACCCCTTTAATCACATCATAGTTAAATTTTATATTTAGTATTACTAATCACATTACATTTATTTATCCATATTTAATTTCAATCAGTTCATTAATCATTAACCACATTCATCCCAACCTTCTCATGTTTTATTTACACTTCCCACTTACCAAATATCATTTTCCCATTTAATCAATTAATATTTTTAACACATTATTAAACCATAATCTCATTAAAACTTTGTTTAGTTACTCATTCATTCATTCATTGTAGTATAAAACCAAGTTACTGGGAAACTATGACACAAGCTACATAAACCTATTAGATACCACATAAACAATCACATTATCCCATTTCAATAACCACCATAATCATACCATCACAACCACAATAGTGAAAAATATTCCCTTTCCACATAACTAACCATGTAACCTATAATAACCACAAAATATACCATCCTTCACTACTGTGACAAAAACCATGCCTCATCATCCCAACTAACCAATACCGCTATAACCATGACAATAATGACCATACATACAACAAAAAACAATGGAAAAATATAAAAAAAGTACATTGAACATACTTTTATTATTAATTCTTATGTATTAGTTAATCACTATAGACATAAACCACATTAATATAATTCTATATTTTTATGCTACCAGTTCATTATCATCTTAATTAATTATTCAATTATGAGAGATGGTCTTAGTGTTATAAAAAAATACTAGGGTTTCATGATAGATAATAACTACCAAGAAGAAACACATATGAAATAACATGAATATACAAAAACTACATGTCAAACACCCTTTTCCTATTTAATTATTTTATTTCAATCCATTTTCTTATTTAGGTTAATTCATAATATCCACCCAATTAAAACAAAATCATGATTCACCCATATTCACATGTAATTAAATATGGTTAAGTGTCAAATCCCCTACCTCAAAGGACACATAAACAACCACTATATGACATGATGAGGAAACTAAAATCAAACACTACCCAATAGATGAGGATCTGTCACAAATACTACACACAACCATCCCCCCATCAAAACCAAATCCCAACAACCACAAAACTAAATCAACATAATAATAAAATTCTCTTTATGAAGAAATAACAAGAATATAACCAAAAAGTATGGGAGATGAAATCACTTTAGATCACAAAGATTTGATCTATTAATGTTGATGGCAAAAACCAACCAAAGGATGTCCAAATATATCCATAGATGTAATACTGGTCAACTAGGGTTTGAGGGAATTTTTTTAAATAGAATATAATTTCAGAAAGGTCCTAAATTTATAATTATTCTAGAAAATATGAGGTCATTACATGATAGATGTGACTATTCCATAATACAGGCCCGATCTAGAAAATACGGTGTGATATCCCCTGAATCTCTACATGAGACTGCTTTATCGATGCATACAAAAGAAGTCCATGGTGTGATTCATAGGGCTATGTTGCAATCTTTGAATACCTGAGGTTCACGTTGTGAACCTAAGATTCCCCACTCGAACCCATGACATCTCAAACAAAACCACACTATAATGATAGACACCATGGTGTAACTGACCTTGGCTAAGTAGGTTAGACCCACGTTGTGTTTGTCCTATACTTTTTATCAATAAATATCAATTATTTAGGCATCACATCAAAATGTTGATAAATAATTTCTTGGATGGAAATTTTATTTCTCTATCATATTGAAGATGAGGTTAAAGAAACCAAGAAAAGGTATTAATATGTATAATGAATTGAGAATGATATTTGAGGTTTGATAAGTTACCATGAGTCTGGGAAGTTGTATAATATCACTTATATTAGATTATAGGAGATCCAATCACATGACGAAAAATCTGATTGAAGATGAAACTGTTTGGAGGTTCATATACAGATTTGATTTGAGTATATTTTATTTTATAAAAAGAAAAGAGTTAAAAAAATTGAGATTGATTTAGAATGATTCAAATATTTCTTGAAGTAAGTTGAATATGTGTTGTTATTTCTTAAAGAAATATGAAAATTCTAAGTTTGTAATCGAGATATGAAAAAGTTAGGACTTCATAAGACCTATCTATTGAGTTTTTAAGACTTCAAGAATGTTGATTTCATAGTATAATCCACTTAGTAATGCTTCATACTTTGTTGTTGAGTTGAGTTCATAAGACTTAAAAGTCTTAAAAATAGATGTTGTTGTGAGATTTATTAAAGGAATTTTGTAATTTCATAAGTCATTAAGCTTGAATTCATAAAAAATTAATATGTATAAAGGTAAAAAAATGGTCCAACCTTATGTATGACATAGGAGCTTCCTCTACCACTATGAGGTAGTGGCTCAACTCAACTGTAGTCGATATAAGGTGCTAGACGAAGAGGATAGAACATTAAATGGTTAGTGAAAGTAAGAAGATTGTAGCACCATGTGAGGAATCATGGTGACCAATCAGGCAGTGTGGCCCTAAGGGATTCATCATGTAGCTAATGGATTATGACACTACGAGAAAGCAGTGTTTTAGTGGCAGTTTTTTCACGGTGGTTTTAAAAACCACCTTTAAATTTTTTTCAATCAAAAATATTATATATTATATATTATATATTATCTATTATATATTATAGATTATAGATTATATATTATATATTATCTATTATCTATTATATAATATCTAATATATAATATATAATATATAATATAAAATATCTATTATCTATTATATATTATATATAATACATTATATATTATATATTAGATATTAGATGTTACATATTAGATATTATGTATTATGTATTATGTATTATGTATTATATATTATATGTAATATATTATATATTATATATTATATATTATATATTATATATGATTTATTATTAATTATTGATTATTGATTAATAATTATTTATTAATAATTATTTATTTTGTATCTATTTGTTTTGTATTACTTGTTTTTCCAATTAATATATATATATATATATATATATGTATGTATTTATAAGTATATTAAATTCGATTTATTGACCATATGAAGTGTCTGCTGGAGTGGTAAAGTCTTTGGAGAATAAGCAAGAGGTAAGGGGTTCAAATCTCACCCAACGCAGAATTTATATATATGGCATGGGCATGTGCATGGGCATGTGCAGGGGAATGTGCATGGACATAGACTTATGCATGGAGATGGATGGTCATGTGAATGGTAATAATAAATAATAAATAAATAAATAATAAAGAAATAATAAAGAAATAATTAATTAATTAATTAATTAAAAAATAAAAAAATTAAAAAAATTAAAAACGGTTTAGCGGCTATTTAAATCACCGTTAATTATTCCTCGATGCACGATTTAGTGGTGGTTTTCCAAAACTGTCGTAGAACGATTTCGTGGTAGTTTAAATAGCCGCTAAACGAAAAAAACCGCCGCTAAATATAAATTTTGGCGTAGTGTGAGGAGTAAAATGAAAGTCACTTCTTGAAGTTTCTTTTGATATGGGGTCACTATACATGACTACTATTCATTATTTAAAAATTTTGAGTGTTATCAGGTGTGAATTGTATGGAATGAAACTATAATAGTTATATTCTCTACATCACCTAGTTTAATTCATGCCTATTAAATTCCACACAGTATCTATGAGTTCATTCCACAGCTTCCATAGTGGTGTGTTCTATCAAGAATGATCATGAAAATCATGTAATGCCTAATGTAATATACCAAAGAGATGAAGTCAGTGGACTTGGAATGCCATGTTTTATGTTGAAGGCTTATAAATATTATTATAATAAGAATATTCAGTGGTGTTATATTGTCTAGATCATTTTTCATGGTTATATTTCAACCATATCTCATATCCTCTGTGAATATGAGTAATTTTTGATTAATTTTTCTTAAGTAAGACATTAATATATTATAAAAATACCATGTTTTTCCTCTCCCTCACTTATAAAAGGACACCACCTCTCTTCTATTATCAACTCTTCATGATCCCCCTAGATCAGCCAATCCCTACCCAAATCATTTCCTAACATCCCTCCCCACATCCTAAAGTTATTGGTTTGATTAGGATATCATCCTATGAGTGATTTAGGTATAAATCTCAAGAGTTTTACCGAAGAGGTATAGCTCATATCCAAGTGTTTTCATTTTATTTCTTCTTATACCTCCTTCAATTATTTGTTAACCATGATGATATGATAACATCTATACCTCCCATATACTAAGATGTTATTATACAAATTAAATAACCTTTATTAATTTCGTTATATATCAAATGGGAAATGAAAGCATCATTTGTGTCACGACCCCCTCCCCGCAAGGGGTACCCCTCCAGGGCCAGCAATGTGAGAAGAGAGATAATGACCCCCGATTCCCTCCTCAAGTAGGCCATGGGTTGGCGAATAGAACTGATGGTATAAAAACACATATATGGGAAGCATTACCCTCTAAGAGTACACATGCGAAAGAGAGAGACAAGATAGAGACCAACCAACTTCAACTCAGACTGCAATATAAAAGAAAATCCAAGCACACATATATGTAATGTCATGCAAGAACTAATACATCTGAAAGGAAAAACTACAAGTACCAAAAAAAGTAGAAATGTAGTGACCACGAAGCCCGAACAACTCCTATAAAACCTCACAAGGTATTAGTAACCTGCCTGATCTCAAACCTTCTCTATGTGACCTGAAAATAGTTTATATAACATAGGGTGAGTATAACAGTATACTCAGTAGGATCCTCCCTAGATCCTCTCATGAAAAAGTAAAGAAATCATGTTAAATTACAGTGAACAACAAGTGAAACTAACTCGTCACCTAAACAGGTATACTAAGTTCTTGGCCTCACCATGGATACTCTCACCAAGTATCACATACAAGATTATATAATATAATTGTTTTCGATGCTTTTGTCAGGGCGCACACATCCATCAGTGGAGGATGCACAGTTGTTACCCCACATTCCTACTTTCTGAAGGTGGGTGTCATCCGTCGCTTATTCAGAGACTTTTTCTCCTTGATCAAAATGAGATGATGGAATTTCGGTTCTTTCTTTTGTGTATTCCTCCTCGGAAATTGTTACCTAGTTTGGGGCTCCCATAAAGATTAAGTCGTGGTTTTTTAATCTCATTATTGGTGCCATATCTTTGTGGATGCTGGTTAATTACACTAGTTCCATCAGAATATTCCATGGGGTCTTGACATGGTAGCAAACTTCGGTTGGAGTAGATGACAACATCATGCATGTCGGGGCATATTTGGATGCTTGGACATTGGGGAACCTATATTCATCCTCATAAGAGGGCATCTCAAGGGAAAAGAACCCAAGGCATCCCACGTCAGTCGTGGGGTATCTTATGCCAGAGGTATGTCTCTGAGGTTTTCCTTGGCTTCCAATGTTTAACATGGGGTATGTTGCGAGTTTAAAGTCTACCGGATACGGTTACATCAAAGGCGTGTCTTTAAAGGTTTTCCTCATGTATCTTATGTTTAACACAAGGTAGGATGCGAGTTTAACTTTTTACGGAGACGGTTACGCCAAAGGTGTGTCTTCTGAGGTTTTCCTCAGGAATCTCATGTTTAACATGAGGTAGGATGCGAGTTTTAGGTCTTGCAGAGACAGTATGAGGGTGATTAGAACATCCCATAGAGATGGATCAGATTGGTGCATCCTTAGGAGAGAACACCTGGAAGGTTTACCAGGTGGATGGATCAGAACACTCAATAAGAGCATACCCAAGATGGTGTGTCCCATAAAGGGAAGATGTCACACCATGAAGGCTGATCTGGAGTAGCCCATTTCACACAAAATAGGCCCCAGAAGAGGATCAGAGCAACAAGAGTAGAAGCCACCAAAAGCAGAGCTAACCGGATTGGAAGAATGAGAGGGTATGGAAGCCACCATCGGAACCAGGCACCGTGCATCTTTGTACGGGGAAATGCTATCCAATCAGCAATGAAAGGTGGGGATATAGGTGATCAATGACACAGAAGCTGGGGAGGGGCAATTCAAGTGGGTTGGGCCTACGGGTCATGTATTGGGCATGGTATGCCTCTAGGCCTTTGATTCATGTATTGTGGGTCATTCGGGCCTTGTTCCTTGGGCCTACGAGTCATGTGCGGGTTCCCCTTCAACCCTTAAAAGGGGAATTATCCATAATAAAATAAAAAAGTAGGCCTTCGGGCCATTCAGGCACCCCAGAATGGGGGAACACTAAGGTTTAATATTGTCTAGGATTGAACCTCATGGAGGTTTCCTATGTAACCTGTGTTGATGACAGGGATCAAAACCCACATAGTTTGAAGGGGTGATGAATTGGGGTGTATAGAAAGCACAAAAACCTGGATACATGTTGGGTATTATGCATAGAAAGCGGCCCAGGTACAGCTAGGATCAATGAGGTGGTGGATGACATGATCCCACCGGTATGTGGCGGCCTGGGTAAGAATCAGGATGGATGATGGAGAGTTTAATGAAGTGGAGGGAGAATGAGATGGAACTAACGTGAGTATGACGGTGATGTTGGGATTGAGCATTGAAGAGACTTCCTACATATCCTTGTGGTTGGTAATCAAAGCCTGCGTAGTTCGGTGGGATGATGGGACACCTGAGGAGGTGACCTGTGAGAATCGACGCATGGATGGGATTTGGAGGAAATAGAACCTCTAGGTTGGGTCATGACCTTCCCAAAACACATAGGCTCGAGGGAGAGATCAGGATGAGACATGAGTGATGGGCTTGAACCTCGGGGAGGCTTCCTACGTATCCTCATGGCAGGGAATCAAAGTCCACATAGTTCATCTGAAGACAGCTTACCATCAATTGGGGACTTCAATGGCTTATTGTCGATTGGGGGACTTCAACGGATTACCGTCGAATGGGGCTGATAACGGCTTAATTCTGAATGGGGTTGACAACAGCTTACTACTGAATGGGTTTGACAACGGCTTACTGCTAAATAGGGCTGAAGCCGGGGAGGCTTCCTACGAACCTTGTCTAGGAGATAGGGATCAAAGACCATGTAGTTCGAATTGGTATAGTTTAACATCTTGTAGGTTGAAAAGGGGGAATACAGTTTAACATCGTGCAGGATGAGGTGGACCGACGTAAAGTGGTCGGGACTAATGGGTGTTGGGCTTGAACCTCGAGGAGGCTTCCTACAAACCTTGCCTTGTCAAGGATCAAATTCCACATAGTTCATGATAGTGTTGGTGAACCAACGTTAATTGGTCGAGACCAATGATTATTGGTCTAGAACCTCGAGGAGGCTTCCTTCGTACCTTGCCTTGGTAAGGATCAAAGTCCACGTAGTTCAGGATGGTGTTGGTGAACCGACGTGAAGTGGTCAGGATAAATGGTTGTTGGGCTTGAACCTCAGAAAGGCTTCCTACGTATCTTGCCTTAGCAAGGATCAAAGTCTATATAGTTCTAGCGGAGTGTGAACCGACATGAAGGGGGGTCAGAACTAATGGTTTTTAGGTTTGAACCTTAGGGAGGCTTCCTATGTACCATTCCTTGGTAAGGATCAAATTCTACGTAGTTCAGGATGGTGGGAACCGATGCGAAGGGGGTCAAAACCAATGGTCGTTGGGCTTGAACCTTTGGGAGGCTTCCTACGTACCTTGCCTTGGCAAGGATCAAAGACTACGTAGTTCATAATGGTGGGAACCTATGTGAAGGGGGTTGGAACCAATGGTTGTTGGGCTTGAACCTCAGGAAGGCTCCCTACGTGCCTTTCTTTGGCAAGGATCAAAGACCACATAGTTCAGGATGGTGGGAATCGACGCGAAGGGGGTCGGAACCAATGGTTGTTGGGATTGAACCTTAGGGAGGCTTCCTACGTACCTTGCCTTGGTAACAATAAAATAACACGTAGTTCAGAATGGTGTGAATCAACACGAAGGGGGTCGGAACCAATGGTTATTGGGATTGAACCTCAGGGAGGCTTCCTACGTACCTTGCCTTTGTAAGGATCAAAGACCACACAGTTCAGAATGGTGTTTTGGGCTTACACTCTAGGATTCAGAGAGAGGATGTCCTGGTCGATGCTTACTCTAAGCCCACGTGAGTCATTTTCGGTGTGATAAACAAGAGGCGACAAGGACCTGATGATAACGGTGAAAAGGTGAATCCATGAAGGGAGGTGAATGGGGCTTACGCAAGAAACTGCCCAGGTGCTTCTATGAAGTGACAATGGTGGATGGGGATTATGCATGGATATTGTCCGGGTGCTGCTATGGAGCAGTAATTGTGCATGGGGATTACACAAGAAAGCTGCCCAAGTGTTGCTATAGAGAGGAAATTTTGCATGGGGCTTACACAAGGAAGCTGCCTAGTTGCCTCTATGGAGTGGAAATGGTGGATGGGACCTACGCAAGAAAGCTACCCATAATGTCTTGCTCATGTATATCCATGAGGGAATCCCAACTCACTGGTGGGTTGAGGTATATAATTGGGTACAACACCTATGCGCAAGAACACAAGTGGGATAACACCAAGGGGCATTGGAATCAGTCCAAACAAAGGGAGATGAAAAGCATGAATCACATGCTTGAAATTTGGAATGCAAGGAGGGTGGCATGGCGATGGAGGATAACAGTTGACCGTTTTTGAAACACAACATCCATATTGTGTTAGCCTGAAATGGGGACAAACAAATGAGGGTCTACTGCTGACCGTGTTCGAAACACAGGACCTGACTCAAAGTGTTGTCCAATGTCTTACAGGGCATTGTCCCAGGATGGTAGGTGAGACGATGTGGCATGGGACTAGGTCCTTAGGGAGTCCCTTTAGATATGGAAGAGTATGAAGATCCGAATGAAGGACATGCAAAGCGTGAGGTGGAGTGATGGAATGTTCAAATGGTTTCCAAGGCTCTTTAAATTACTCCATTGTAATCATGGCATAAGGTATCTTATTCTTTTCACATAATCCATCTCTTATTTTGAAGAATAGGTATCCTATTATCGAATTATAGGGCATTCTATAGTTTAAAGTCATGTAGAGAGGACCGTTAGCATCTTATTCTTGGAGCATAAGGCATATCTTGTTTGGAGAAAGAGGCATCCTATGTTTGTCACATAGGGTGTGCTACATTTTATAGTCATTCAGAGAGGACTATTCGCATCTCATTCTTGGCGCATAAGGCATCTCTTGTTTGGAGTAAGAGGCATCCTATTATTGAATGATAGGGAATGCTACAGTTTAAATTCATGTAGTGAGGACTATTAGCATCTTGTGCTTGGTGCATAAGGCATCTCTTGTATGGAGAAAGAGGCATCCTATGTTTGTTACATAGGGTTCACTGTAGTTTAAAGTCATATAGATAGGAATGATAGGCATAAGGCGCCTAGAAATGGCTGGTGTTGTGACTTACATAAGAGCGGCCCTTTCTGGTTCAACCTGGCATATGAGCCAAGTGATAGGGTTTTGAGGAGTTTCTTGAGGAATGGTTAAACTCAATGTACATAGGGAATTGATTATGAGAATCTCAACTCACGACATGGGAAATTAACCAAGAGGAATATGTCAACTCAAGGTTTTTTGGTGTGTAGAGTAGTATCTTGAATCAAGGTATTCCATAGGTGGAAGGTGGGTGCACATAAGGGTGAAATGGAAAATGACGACATCCCGGCCCGAAAAGTTCATGGTGAAACTCTCCATTTTCATGGGGGTCAGTGACGGAAGGGAAGGGACTGACTCAGAGGGCCGAGACCACAGCCCGGTAGTGACCCTGAGCGGGGGTGCGGGGGTCCAGCCCCCGCGGTATGGACCGGTGGGTGCAAAGGTAGTATCTTTGCAAAGGATTGGGCTTCACAAAGTAGCTTTGAGGTAGGAAGGTGCTCGTGGAGCATGGGGTTTCGCGAATCAATTTCGTAAATTAAAGCTTCTCACAGAGCATGGACTTGCGAAGCAAAGGCTCTTATGAAGAAAAGGCTCGCGAAGCAAAGAATCTCGTGAAGCAAAGAATCTCGCAGAGCAAAGGGACTTGCGGAGCAAAGCGTCTCGCAGAGAAAAGAATCTCGTAGAGCAAAGCCTCTCACGAAGCAAAGAGTATCGTGGAGTAAAGCACCTCGTGGAGAAAAGATTCTCACATATCAAAGCCTCTCATGGAGCAAAGCCTCTCATGGGGAAAAGCCTCGCGGAGCCCTTTGTGAAGGGCATCACTTCGCGGTGCCTTGGAGCTCTGCGAAATAGAAGATCATCCACCTAAGGGGCGGTGTGACTGTCATTATGAAGGGGGGTGAGCTGGGTATTTATAGGTGATGGAGGTCATCAGAGCACACCACGAAGCACAAATGTGCGTCGTGAAGCACAAATGTGTGCCACGAAGCACAAATGCGCGCTGCGAAGCAAATCGCGCTCCACAACTTGAGGGAGTTCTGTTGGGAAAAAATACCTCAAGGCATCATTGAAGCATTTTTGAGGTGATTGTGTTTGTTGACAAAGTGGAAAACTGTGCTATGATTGTTGAAAAAGAAAAACAATGACATACAAATTGGTTGAAAAGGGGGATTTCCTGGTGGAATGTCGAGTTCAAGAGTTGTGGTCAACGCTCCATGTTTGATTCAAGAACGTCGATAAAGGAATGGATGATCTGGAGGCGGTACAAAAAGAACAGATACAAGATGGCTCCGTTTTGCAGTGTTTTCCTAATTTTTGGGCCTGAAAATCGAAAAATGAATACAAGTTGTTTTTGGAAAAGGGACCTGCACGCCGTTGACTTGAAGTAGAAGAAACTTGTGCGACATATGTTTTTCAAGATCAGAGCATCAAAATATGGAAAAGGAAAGAGGGTCGTGTAGGTATTGGTGTGGTCACGCAGGTGACCTGCACGCCGTGAAGAGACTTGCGCGTCGGTGCCTTGGATGCTTGAGAACTTGTGCACCTGTTGTTTTTAAAGATCAGAAGATCAAAATATGGCAAAGGAAAGAAGGTCACACAAGTATTGGTTTGGTCGCGCAAGTGACTTGCAGGGGAAGAGACTTGCGCTCCGAGACTTGCACGCCGAAGGGTGACTTGTGTGTCGCCGTGTGGGTTGACCAAATGCCTATAAATACAGGACCACCCCTTCTCATTTTCAATGGATTTCAACACTTAGAAAAATAATAGCTCCCGTCGCATTGGTTTGGTGGTAGCTCAGGTGGTGTGTGGTCACGTAGGTGGACTTGTGCGCCAGTGTTTGAAGTTGCGCGCCAGTTGGTAATTGCATGCCAATATTGGCTTAGGCATATACGGGATTGAGTCGTGCAGGTTTGGAGTTGCAGAAGATTGTGTCGCGTAGGTGGTAGAGGCAGACCTGCGTTCCAGTTGTGACTTGCACACCGATACTTGCGCGTCGGGTTAGACCCGCACGCCATGTAAGGTTGATTCCCTGAAAGTGTTTTCGGGCTGCGTGGAAGCTGTAAGTTTCCCCGATACCTTCGGTGCAAAGAGAGATTCATCTACAGGTGAAAGTTGGACTTCAACAGAGCATCCACATACAACAGAGGATGTATTCATTAGAGATACTGAAGAGACCTACAAGTCTATAAACTGTGAGTGGATCCTTTCCAGAGCAGTGAGCAAAGGAAGAGGAAGAAGGTGATCCTCTCCGCCGGTAGTGAGCCAGAGAGAGAAATAGGGAGTGACCCTTGGGAAAGCAGTGATCTGACCCTAAACCTTGTAAAGGCAGTGAGCTTGGGATAGAGTGACTGTGCCCGAACCTTATAATCCACATCTAGTGAAGTTTAGTGGAATTTGGTACGACCGAAAACCTGTTGGCGTATTATCCTTAGACGTAGCCCTTAGCGGTGAACCAAGTAAAAATTGTTGTGACCTGTGCTTGCTTTACTTTCTGTTTATACAGTTCAACAAGAAAGATATGTAAGAGTGTTTTTCTTAACAACAAAACAAGATCAGAATGGGATTTAATTATAAATTAGTCATTCCTTGATTCACCCCCCCCCCCCTCTCAGGGTATTCAGCCTTGTGGACCTAACAAGTTCCCTCAGGTTTCTCATAATCGTAGAGCTGACTGTCATCGAGCTTCACAGTGCTCGTGGAGGCTTTGGTCAAGTTCCCTTGCTCCGTGATCGCGGAGGGAGCTTTGTAAATGGGCTCCGCGAACTAGTTTTTCAGCCCTTCTTCAAATGTCCATAACTCATAATCCGTAACTCCATTCAGGCCCTAAGACCTACCAAATCGAAGCTTGTGAAATGGGATACAATCTTGGATCATGTATTGAAGAATTTGGAATATTTTGGGTATGCTTTTTCTAGTGCCAAAAAAAATAAAGCATATCAAGTGTACCCCGCTACTACTTTCCCACTAGTTTTCTGCTTTGCCCCAACGTTGCACAACCTAATCCATATCTCACCAAAAAGGTTGGACTGAAGACACCTGGGTGAGCACCGCCACATGTACCTCATGAAAGACAAATCTTTCTCGTAGACACCTGGGTGAAGCACCACACCATTCACACAACCAAAAGTAACTAGTTAATTTCTAGGATCCACCACATCCTGCATAACGTGTATCATATGTTTGGTATTATGACTCAAGCCACTATAACCCATTCAATAATTAAGGATCCTCAATCCACCATAGGCTATACATGTTATGCTTATAGTAGCACAAAGGAAACTATATCCAGAATATATGTGTGTGATATAAACACAAACCATTATATCCCTCTACCCACATATATGGGGAAAACTAAACGTTGTGCATAACAACATAAGTAACTACCAAGAGAAGAGAGTGGGGGGAAATGGAAAAGTCATCTATCCATCCTCTCACTAGGATGTTGTGGAAAACATCCCACAGGGCTCAGAATCCATGAGGTGTCAGTCTCCCTAACCAATAGGGTGGGGTAGCATATAGAAACACCAAAATTACATTATATAATATATCTCACAACTAAATTATGTAAAAAACCTAGTCTCTAACTCAACTGAAGTTAACGTCTCTCAGACTCCCAGCTACCACTACTAAGACTAGGTTTCCTATAAGCACACAACCATTTAAAGATTTTTATTAAATCATCTTATCCTTTTTTATCAATTTCACTTTATAGTAATTAATTCTTTAACCATTAATCAACCAATTACATTTTCACATTACATTCATTATCATCTCAACAAAGTTCCATGCCCTCTAGGTATACCTAAAACTAATTCCACGTTTCCTCCAAGCACAACCTCAACATTACATCCCAGCAAGCTCTAAACCCATGGGTTTAACATCATTTAGTCAAACATTTATTAATAGGATTATTATTTTTTATTATTCTAGGAATTCTAGAGAAGAAAAACTAAGCTATGAAACACAAGGGTCTTAACATGATGAGTAGATGGGCTACCCATTGATTCTTTTCCACCTATATCAGGAGCATAGACCCATCCATCATTGAGAAGCTAAACACTGAAAGAACATGGAATACCTAAATCATATTTGCCTCTTTTGAAAGGAGGTTAATCTAGACCAGCTATCTCAAGCAGTGAGGAAAGTAAAGCAGATAAACAAACAAGATATTTAATAAGACACCACATTCATAGCAGAGGGTAAGCCCAGCTTCAACCTGTTTCATCACCTCTGGTGCCTTCCCCGACACCTACATGCATAAACTGATGCATCTCACCACTCTAGGGATCAACTACTGCCACAACCACTGGACCTCCCTACCCCACATCTCACAATAGCCATCCAGGCTCACAACACATCACAAGCAGCAGGAAACAACAAGGAAACTGGGTTATAGCCCTAAACAAGGAATTCTTACTTCACAAGTAATAAGCTCTCATAGCTCCAAGCATAAGGCTCTTGGCCTTTAGAAGCAAGAGGGTAACTCAAAACCCTACTAGGAATTATCTTTTATCAAACAACCAGTTCATTAATTCATCTTGAATTAATAGATTCCTTATTTGTAGGTTCCAACTATGGGAAACCTAAACTGCAAGCTATCATATCTACCACAAATTAATTAAACAATTAATTTGACATGCCTTTAAACAACAAGCACCAACATGCTTCAGGTTTGACAACCAACTCGATTATACATATAAATTTGCATCAATTTGATTAACTTCAGATTACAACAACAAAAACTTGATTCATTTACATTATTTTTTATCTTTAGTCAATTAATTCCGGCTTCACATTATTTACCAATTTCATCAATAACAACATGATAACAAGAAAATCATAGATATCACACTATCTAGAAAATCAAGAGGTGAACTGTTATCACGGTGTGAAGAAACAACATGCGATCAAACTAACTCTTTTAATCTGGTTCAAGTATTTAATTAGGTAAATTCCATTGCAATCCAAAGTTCTAAATCATGATAACTCTACAATTTCATGTAGATAATTAGAGAATCAACTAATCCCCTACCTAAAAAGGTTTCCGACATTCTTCACTCAAAAATGGATCAAAGAAACAAATCATGATCTTCTTACCCGTAACAACTGCATCCACCCGAGGATGTCATGGCACAACCGCATCAACAACAGCCAAAAGAAACCCCCTTAAAACCATGGAGATCAAATTCCATATCATGGAAAAGATAAATGGGAGAAGATGGATCGAAGAAAACCAATGAATAGAGGTATATCTTACCTCAGATTGAAGACATATTGAAGAAGGAAGTGGGGAACCAATCAAGGATGAAGGAATCTTCAAACATTGAAGAGGGAGGTGTTTGGGTCATCTGGGGTTTAGAGGGGGTTCCCTCAATCCATAGGGTTTGAAAAACACAAGAGGTTAGGTGTCTTTAAAACACCTAGTAGTGGGTCAGTACATGATGTGTACCTCCCCATCACATCATGTACCACCTTGAGGCTGACTTACACCGAAAAACATGTCACCTTAGCACTTTGTTTTATTTTTCTAAAAATTGAATGGTATGTGTTGTGTACCCCTTGGTCACATCGTGTATACCCCCTATTTTCATCTTCTCGTGACTGAACTCCTCCAAACTTCCTCTAAGCCTTATCTGAGCACCTTGGTCTTCAAAAACATGGAAAGGGTTGATCCACGTGGATTTGGGCCCTTACATTAGATACCTATCAAAACATTCTTATCCTCAAGAATCCAAAACCAACCCTGACAGAAAACTAAAAAGGAAAGAAAGGGTTCATCCAAGCAGTCACCCCGTGAGATACCTCTCAAGGCTCTCGCTACCACAGCAGTTCAACCTTTTTATAAAAGTAAAACTCGAAACCATTGACCACCACAACCAGCTCCCAAACACTCTCTTGAGGAAGATACCTCTCAAAAGGGAGAAATACACAAAAAAGAGGAATCCATCTCATAGTCAAGAAAGGTCTACAACCACAAAACAAACATTGTTACAAGGAAAGAGCTAAACATCAAATATCTTAGGATACAGATCACATATCTGTGACTCACATTCCCATGTACTCTCCTCCACACAACCAAGATTCCACAAGACATGAACCAAGGGGATATAATGATCACACAACACCTTCTCCTTGTAGTCCTGGATCTTTACAGGACACTCCTCGAAGGTTGCATCATCATCAACATCAATCTCACCCTAATCGATGATGTGAGAGTCATCATGAAGATTACAACGGAGCTATGACACGTGTAAAAAATTGTGTATTTGGCTCATATATGGGGGGAGTGCTACCTGATACGTCATGACTCTGACATGATCCAACACCTCAAAAGAAACAACAAACCGATGAGAAAGCCTACTCCAATAACCAAACCTTATCTTCCCACAATGGGGAGTCACCTTTAGAATCATGTGATCCCAAACATAAAACTCTAGAGGTCTCCTCCTATGATCAGAATAGGACTTCTGATGATCTTTTGTTGCCTTAATCCTCTAGAGAATCACCTGAACCATATCTATCATATTCTATACTAGTTCCAGCTCAAGAATTACTAACTCTCTAACCCTAGTCTAGCACAATGAAGAATGGTAAGGTTATCCATACAAAGCTTCAAATGGCACCATACCGATGGTGGAGTGAAAGCTATTGTTCTAAGCGAACTCTACCAAGGGTAATTTCCTCATCCAAAAACCTCCAAAATCCAAGACACAAGAGTGAAACATGTCTTCAAGAGTCTTGATGGCCTACCCTGTTTGACCATCCATCTATAGATGAAAATCAGTGCTAAGGCATAGCTGAGAATCGAAAGCATTCTGGAGACCTCTTCACACATTGGAGGTAAAACAAGGATCTCAATCAAAGATGATCATTCTTGGGAAACCATGGAGTCTCGCAACCTCATCTAGATATTTCCTCAAAAAAACCTCTACTGAGCTCGACTCCTTGATTTCTATGAAGTGGGATGATTTTTTAAAATGATACACTACCACCCATATAGCATCATGGCCTCCCTGTTCTTAAGGTTAACTGATAACAAAGTCCATTGAGATGTCCTACCACTTCCATTGAGGAATATCCAATGGCTGGAGTAAACCACTAGGAACATGGTGCTCACCCTTCACCTTCTGGTAGACCAAAAATCGAGACACAAACTATGCAACTACACGCTTCAGCCCAGGCCAGCAAAATTAACTCCTCAAGGCTCGATACATCTTCATCACACCAAGATGTACCACTAATGGAAAACTATGGAACTCCATAAGAACCATATCCTGTATCTTCAATGGAACAAAAGGCCATCCCTAAAACAACACTAGGTGTTTTTCATCCTCATACCAACCATAAGGGGCCTCGCCACAAACAACTCAGTCTCTCCATACCTCCACCTCATAAACCCCCAACTGGGACTTTTCTACCCATTACACCAGATATAACTACACCATCATCTAGAAAAGACAAAATCTTCCCCCAACTTCCCACATATCTAGATGTAATGCTGAAAGTTCTTCCATCACCCTCTAGGAATCACTTGATTTATGCACTCCATCACTACGTGACTTCATGCGCAGTTCATTGGCTACAACATTCCCCTTTATGGGAGTATACAAAATTTCAAAGTCGTAATCCTATAATAACTCCATCCATTAACGCTTCCACATGTTCAAGTCACATTGGGAGAAAACATACTTCATGCTCTTATGATTAATGAAAACCACAAATCGCTCTCCTATGAGAAAATTTCTCCATAACTTTAGAGAAAACACTACTGCCACCAACTCAAGATCATGGGTGGAATAGTTATGTTTGGGGGGAAACAAGTTCCATGACCCAAAAGAAACAATATATCTATGCTAAATTAGAATGCATCCCAAACCTGGACACAAAGCATCGCAGAAAACATCAAACTAAACTCCCTCTACTGGAAGACAAAGAACTGGAGCATTGAAAAACTTCTCCTTCAGATGCTCAAAAGCCACCTGACACTGATCAGTCCACACAAATGCCTAGTCCTTCTTAGTTAATCTTGTTAGATGAGTCTCAACCCAAGAGAAATTGGATACAAACCTCCTATAATAGCCTGCTATACCAAGGAAACATTTCACCTCTTCCACTATCTTAGGGGCTTCCCAAGACACAATTTATTCTATCTTTGATGGATCCATAGTTACTCCCTACTAGGACACCACATTCCCCAAAAAATGAACTTATCAAGTCCAAAACTTACACTTTGACAATTTCCCAAATAGCTTTTGTCGACGAAGAACTCTCAAAATGGAATGCATATGCTCTGCATGCTCCTCCTCAGACGTGGAGTACACAAGGATGTCATCAATGAAAACTACGAAAAACTTATCCAGGAACTAAAAAAACACAACATTCATCAACCCCATGAACATAGATAGAGAATTCATTGCACTAAACGAAATTAAAAATAACTCATAATGCCCATGATGACAAAGGAAAGTAGTCTTTGGAATATCCTCATCCTTCAGATGCATCTAATGATACCCATACCGCAATTCAATATTTGAGAACCATCTTTCACCCTTCAGTTGATCAATCAAATCATCAATCTGTGGAAGAGGATAATGATTATTCATTGTCACTTTATTTAAGCAATGATAATCAACACACAAACACAAACTGTTGTCAGCCTTCTTCACGAACAAAACTAGTGCACCCAATGGTGAAACACTTGGATTAACAAAACAGTACTGCAACAGGCCATCAAGTTGTTTATGCATCTCTCGTAACTCAGAAGGTTCCATCCTATACAAATACATCAAATAGGAGACATGCTCGGCTGTAGCTCGATCCCAAACTCGATCTCCCATTGAGGGGGGTAATGCTACAACCTCTTATAAAAAGAAATCATGGTACTCTTCCACGACCCTGGGAAATGTTGACCATTGAACCTCTGATGAACTCAAAATCATCTCATCCATCAAGGATGATAAATAAGGAACATGCCTTTGACCCATCTGAGGGTCTCGCTCACCAACAAACATTGTTGGATCTCCATCGGCATCGAAGAACACCACCTTCCTCTAGAACAAATCTGCAATAGCCTGCACTAAATACAACCCATCCATGTAAAGGATGACATCATATGGTTGTATCCATAAACATAGTAAATCTTCACAAGAGTGGAGCTTCCCTAGCACTAACTCAGAGCCTCTATATACTTCAAATAAGTCATCTTGGCCTCCAACTGGCGTAGTCAATGCCAAGGGCACTGGAAACCTCTCTAACTCAAGTCCCAAGGAATGGAAAAAGGGCAAGTGATATGATGGAGTGCATCACTCCTAAGTTAATAAAGGCACACACCCAAGTAGAAAATAAGAAAAGGGTACCTTGAATGACGTCTGGATGGTCTGGAGCTGGCAACGCTAAAGCACAAAGATGACCACAACCTACTCCATGGACTCTCTGACCCTGATAATGACCACCACCATGACTGTGCTCTACTCTCTGAGGATGGGGAGCATCCTAGGGCTATACTCTATCTACCCCATATTCTCTCTACTAATCCAAATCTAGTGTAACCTGTTGCTGCTACCTCGTCTAGAACTACCTCAACGGAGGAACCTAGAGCAGAACACCTGACGCACACTGACTACTCTAAATATTTGGTCACTCTCACTACTGATGACCTCAGACTCTATAAGAAAAACAAGCTCATGATCCCTTGGAAAAGTCCTGAGAACCACTTCCCCTAGATAAATGAGATACTGAGGGATAGGACCTAACCTCGACCGAACAGAAACTCTTCTGCCCTAAAAACCAAGAAACCTAGACCATAAATCTTCTTCATGAGGAATCCTGGTGACTCCCCACTCATAATGATCCGTTTCTAACTAATGTTCTCTCAATGACCTTTGTCTTCACCAACATCTTAAGATGTATCATTAGCATAAATGGGGTGACCTGGTGTTGGATCTTTGGATGCAAAGACTCCTCGAAATGACTTGACTTGGCCTCCTTATCAGGTAATAAGTCTGAAGAATATCGTAGGAGGTTTATGAAATGGATCCCAAACTCTCACACACTATAGCTTCCTTGTCGAAGGGTAAGCAGCTCCTGGTGACTCGTCTCCTTCATAGTTGAAGAAATAAACTCAACTCTGAACTACTCTTAGAACTTATCCCAAGAGATTTTAGACTCCTCGCGATCCCCTAGAAACAATAACCACCATTTCCTCTCTACTCTACGTAGCATCATCACAACCAATGACACCAAGTGCTCCTTCTGAACACGAATCGAACAAAAGGCTATCTCAACCTCCTCCAACCAGTATTCTGTGACTGCATCTAAAACATATCCCTCATACTTCTGAAAACTTTGTCACTAAAACTCTCAGAGGTTACTCCTCCAAGTTTCATTATTGTCAACCTCTACTATGTAGTGATATGCGGGCACAGCCTGCTAGACTTCTCTGTGAACGAGACGCGGATGTCAACCTGGATCCATACCTTAAAAAACAATTATAGCTCCTAAACCTGTAATATGGAATAATTTACCATTAATTAACTAATTGTTTTCTTTTATTCATTTTAGGTTAACCTATCCCAAGGTCTACCCATTCAAACACATGTGCAAAGAAGAATGATGCATGATCCTTTCTCGGGTCTCTACCCTGAAACCAGTATCACTTCATTTAGTAGCCACTGTAAACTTAAAAGTTCATGCATCATATCACATGGGGCCCTAAATACCTGTGTCTTAGTCGGTCTTTAGTGTTACAATACTTGATAAACTGAGCTGACATTGTTTCCCTACCAACCCATGAAACCTAACTTGTGTCTAACTCCAAACTCCATCTTATCCCTCAACCAGAGATCTAATACCACTCTGTCACGACCCCCTCCCCATAAGGTGTACCCCTCCTGGTCTGCCAATGTGAGAAGAGAGATAATGAACCTTAAGTCCCACCTCCGGTAGGCCCCGAGTTGGCAACTAGCACCGAGGGTATAATAACACACATATGGGATGCATTACCCTCTAAGAGTGCATATGAAAAAGAGAGAGATAAGACAAACACCAACCAAATCCAACTCAGACTACAATATAAAATAAAACCCAAGTACTCATATATATATATATATATAATTTCATGCAATAACTAACAAAAATTAAAGAAAAAACTGCAAGTACCAAAAGAAAGTAAAAAAGACAGTGACCATGAAGCTCGAACAGCTCCTGCAAAACCCCGTAAGCTGGTAGTAACCAGACTGATCTCCAACCTTCTCCAAGTGACCTGAAATACAGTTTATATAACATAGGGTGAGTATAATAATATAATCAGTAGTATCTTACCTAGAGCCTCTCATGAAAAAGTAAAGAAAGCATGCTAAAGCACAGTGAACAACAAGTGAAATTATCTCATCACCTAAACAGGTATACTAAGTTCCAAGCCTCACCATGGATACTCTCACCAAGTATCACATATAAGATTATATAATATAATAAATCATATCAAGGTTACCCCTCTACCACTTCTCCTCTGGTTTTCTGCTTTTCCCCAATGTTGCACGTCCTAAGCCATCTCTCTCCAAGAAGGCTCACACGAAGGCACCTAGGTGAGCACCACCACATACACCTAGTGAAAAAACAAATCTTGCCAGCATACACCTAGGTGAAGCACCACACCATCCATACAACCAAAAGTAACCAGGTAGTTTTTAAGATCCACCACAGCCTGTATAACATGTATCATATATTGGGTATTATGCCTCAATCCATTACAACTCATAGGTCGAGTAAGGATCTTTAAGCTACCACATCCTATACACGTTATACCTATAATAACACAAAGTAAACTATATCCAGAATATATGTGTGTGAAATAACCACAATACATTATAGCCCTCTATACACATATATGGGGAAAACTAACTGATGTGCATACCAGCATAAGTAACTAGAAATAGAAGAGAGTGGGACCAAAGGGGTAAGTCATCCATCTATAATACCACCAGGATATTGTGGAAAACACCCCCTTATGGATCAAAATCCCTAGGGTGTCATTCTACCAAACGAACAGGGTGGGGTAGAATATAGATTCACAAAACTTACATAATATAATATAGCTCACAACCACACTATGGGAAAAACCTAGTCTCAAAATCAACTGCAGCTAACGTCTCTCAAACTCCCGACTTCCACTGCTAAAACAAGGTATCCTATAAGCAGACAACCATTTAAAGGGCATTATTAAATCATCTTATCCCTTTTTATTAGTTTCACTTTACTTTAATTAATTATTTAACCATTAATTAACCAAATACATTTTCACATTACATTCATTAGAATCTCAACAAAGTTATATGCCCTCTAAGCATACCCAAAACTGATTCCACGGTTCCTCTAAGCACAACCATAGCATTGCATCCCAATAAGCTCCAACCCCATGGATTTATTATCATTTAGTTATAAATTTATTAATATAATTATTAATTTCCATAATTCCAGGAATTTTAGAAAAGTAAAACTAAGCTACCAAACACAAGGGGCTCAACACGGTGAATAAATGGGATACCCATCAAGTCTTTTCCACCTATAGCAGGAGCATAAACCCATACATCCTTGATAAGATAAACATGTAAAGCATGTGGAATACCCCACAAGTCTTCACCTCTTTTGGAAGGAGGGTAAGAAAGACCAGATTCCTCAAGTAGTGGGGAAAGTAAAGCAGATAAACAAATAGAAGATTCAACAACCAACCACATTCATAGTAGTATGTAAACCCAAATTCAACCCATTTCATCACCTTCAATGTTCTCCATGACACCCACATGCATAAACTGTTTCATCTCACCACTCTAGGTGTCAACTTCTTCCACAATCACTGGGACTCCCTTCCCCCACTTCTCACAACATCCATCCAGGCTCACAACACATCATAAGTATCAGGAAACAACAAGGAAACTGATCTCTTGGCCTTAAACTAGGAATTCTTCCTTCACAAGTAATGAGCTCTCACAGATCCAAGCATAAGTCTCTTGGACTCTACAAGAAATGTGGTAACTCATAACCCTGTCAGGAATTATCTTTTATCAAACAACAAATTCTTTAATCCATATTGAATTAACTAATTCCTTATTAGTAGGTTCTAACTATATTCAACCTAAACTTCAAGCTATCATAGATACCACAAATTAATTAAACAATTAATTTTACATACCTTTAAACAATAATCACCAAAATTATTTAGGTTTAACAACCAAATAAATTATACATGCACATCTGCATCAATTTTATTAACATAAAATTACAACAACAACAACAACAGGATTCATTTTCATTCCTCTTTATATTTATCCAACTAATTTTGTCTTTATGTTCTTTACCAATTTCATCAAGAACCGCATGCTAACAGGAAAAGCATAGATATCATACTATCTAGAAAATAAAGAGGCAGTCTTTTATCATAGTGCAAAGCAACAACATACGATCAAACAAATTCTTTTAATTCGGACCAATTATTTATTAGGTCAATTACATTACAATGAAAAGGGTTAAATCATGCTAACTCTATGATTGCATGTAAATAATTAGAGAAGAAAATAATCCCCTATCTCAAAAGGTTTCCAACATTATTCACTCGAGAATAGATCAAATAAATGAATCATGATCACCTTCCCCACAACAACTGCATCCACCCAAGGATTTCGTGGCATAACCGCATCAACAACAACCAAAAGAAACTCCCTTAGAACCATGGAGATCAAATTACATAGGATAGAAATGAGAAACAATAGATGATGGATCAAATAAAACCAAATAATGGAGTTAGATCTTACCTCATATTGAAGATGGATCAAAGAAGGAATTGGGGAACCGATCCAAGATAAAGGAATCCCCAAATGTTGAAGAGGGAGGCATCTGGGTTGTCTAGGGTGGAGAGAGGGTGCGCTCAAGACGTGGGGATTGAAAATACCGAGTGGTTGGGTGTCTTTAAAACACCCATTGGTGGGGTAGTACATGACTTGTACCTCCCTGTCATGTCATGTACCTTCTTGAGGTCGACTTACATAAAAAAATGTGTTTCCTCAGTGCTTTTTTTTATTTTTCTGAAACCCAAATGGTACACATCGTGTACCCCTTGGTCATGTCATGTAACCCCCCCCCAGTTTCCATCTTCTCATGACCGAAATCCTCCAAAATTCCTCCAATTTTTATTTGAGCACCTCAGTCTTTGAAAACATGCAAAGGGTTGATCCACATAGATCTGATCCCTTACAGTTTTTATGTACGTGTGAACTACTGCCTCAAGAATTGATGTATTTCATTTTTTACCACCACCACTCATGAATGGTCATTGTGATGGATATAATGTTTATAAATGATATTTATATTATAATTATGATTCTTGGAATAAAATATACCATTTTCCTTTTAAAGGAGAAAACATGATTTGTGTGACCATTGAGCGGGGGTGAATCAATGTTCAATTCCTTATTTTATATTTTATATTTTATACTTTAAAAAAACCTCCACCTCTAGTTAAAGAGATAAGAAACTACTGAAACATAATATATAATCATTACCATTGGAAAATATGAATTTATAAGGTTCAATATTAAATAATTATTGTTGGTCCCTTGCATGATATGGAAATAATAGCATATCACACATCCATTAGAAAATAAAAATTTGTTGTTTATAGCAAGTAGAGTATATCCATCACTTGAATTTCACTATAGTCCTTTGATAGGGAATATTCTCCAACACAGATAATATTTCAAGATAAGATTTGGATAAAAAAAATGAAACTTCACCGGCATGACTCAAGGTTTCATCATTATGCTTCTTGATTTCTTGACCCTTTCCCTTCTATAAGTCATAATCTTATTCTAATTTGATTTCTTGCATGGCATTGATCAAGAACTTTTTCTCTTCTTATTTTATTAAAAACTTCTCACTTTCATGAACATAACTCACATTATAATCTATAACGACTGTAAAAAATATATTGTTCAACAACAGTTACCTTTTCTATTTCTTTTTAATTTAAATATTTACAACACCATGTAAATATTTTCAATTTCAAATATACAAAATCTTGAATCTGGTCATCGCAATAACTTTACTACTACAGAAGATGCATTTAATTGCACTAGAATTGGCCATTATCAGTGATAAAAAAGGTGTTGACTATTAGAGCGTGGTTAAAATCCCTAGACTTTTATCAACGCTTTTAAAAGCACTGATAAAGAACCCAATTTATCAATGCATTTAGTAGTGCTGATAAAGGGGGATAATATAGTGTGCAGTTATAGAAAACTACAACACCAAAAACAGTTCATATTTCCATGTGCTATAAAATCACATTGAAGTAATCAATATAAAACCATAAATTAGAAAAATCTGATAAAAATACAGAATTTAAATGAAATAAAATTTACAACACAAATACAAGAAAAAACACTATTATAGAGAAAAAGAGTGTGCCTGTATAAAAGAACCAAATACCCCTGCATGAGAAAAATAACACACCTATATAAGAAAAGCATTACTATGTTAGTAATAATATAAATAAATACATTAAATATAAAGTGTTAATTTTAAACTAAACTTTGATTCATACCAGGAACATTGTGTATCATATTGAGTTGTCGTTGATTCTTGCACGTCACACCATTTATTGTTTATCTTCAAGAATTATCTTTGTCAAATTAAAATATATATATATATAAGATAAAAATGATATGTAAATTTATTAATTAATATCATATAGAATGATAAGAAAGTAACCTAGTCTAATTTTTTTGGTTTTGGTGTTGTGATGCGCATTTTAAACTAAAATGACACTTATATGTTGAAAAGTCACACTTGGAGTCATGATAGTTACATCGTGCATCAGATTAAGGTGAGGTTGATTCCTATACATAGAAAATGACTTATGGGTCATTTTCATAAAGTATCAAATTAAAAAAATGTATTTTCTGGGTTTTTAGTATGTCACTTGTGTTTTTTACTAAAATGTCATTTTAAATTTGAAACACGGATTTTCATCCATAATGGTCACATCGTGTGTGAGTTTTACATGAGAATGATTCCTAAATAGAAAAAATTAATTATGTATAATTTTTATAAATTATCAAGATAACCTAAGTGTTTTTATTTTTTTCATTGAGTGACACTTTTTGAACTAAAATATCAATTTTTAATTGATAATGGACACGTTAAGTCATACTGGGGACATCATGTATCAAATTGAGGTGATGATGATTGATACATATCGAAAATGACTTATGGATCGATTTTCTAAAGTATAAAAACAATATGAATTCATTTTCTCAATTATGAATATGTCAGTTGTCATTTTTACTAAAATTAATGTCAATTTTAAATAAAAAGACACAATTGGAGTCATATCGGTCACACATGCATCATATTGAAGTGAAGATGATTCATACACATCCCAAATGACATATGAATTTTTCTCCTAATGTATAAAAACAATCTGAATGTGTTTTCTCATTTTTGAGTACACCACTTTTGTTTTTTTTACTAAAACGTCATTTTAAATTAGAAACAGACACTTTGAGTCATAACAGTCACATAATTAGTGGGTTTTATGTGAGTCTAATTCCTACACATCACAAATGAATTATGAAATTTTTTCCTAAATTATCATGATAGTCTGATCATGCTTTCTTATTTTTCATTTAGTGTCACTTTTTGTACTAAAACGTCAATTTTAAACTGATAATGGAAACTTGGTGTCATACCGGGAACATCATGTATCAAATTGAGGTGTGGCTGATTACTACATGTAAAAATAACTTATGGTCTATTTTAATAAAGTATCAAAATAATATGAATGTTTTTCCTAGTTTTTGAGTATCTCAGTTGTCTTTTTATTAAAATTAATGTCGAATTTAAATAAAAAGATTCACTTGGAGTCATACATATCACACCGTGCATCAGATTGTGGTTCTAATGATTAATAAACTTCCCAAATGACTTATAGATCATTTTACTAAATTATCAAAACAATATAAATATGATTTATTGGTTTTGAGTACGTTACTTGTTTTTTTCTAAAATGTCATTTTAAACTAGAAACGCGCACTTTGAGTCATACCGATCACATCACCTAACAGTTTGATGTGTGACTAATTCCTACACATCACAAGTGACTTATGAATTGTTTTACTAAATTAACAATACAATACAAGTCTTTTTTATCCATTTTTTAGTGAGTTGTGTTTTTTGATCTTAAATGTCAATTTTAAACTGATAACAAACACTTTGAGTCATACCGAGAACATCGTGTATCAGATTGAGGTGTGGTTGGTTCCAACACATCACAAATGACTTATGGATTGTTTTCATAAATTATCAGAACAATATTAATGTGTTTTATTATATTTGAGTATGTGATGTGTGTTTTGAACTAAAATTTAAATTATAAACTAAAAACACACAATTTGAGTCATACTGATCACACCATATGTTAGATTGAGGTACAACTGGTTGAGTAAGTGATGTGTTTATTTCTTTAAAATGTTTTCACCAATCTATAAAATAAATAAATGTTTCATTTTGAGGGAAGAAGAAACACCATGTTTCCTGAAACACCTCATCCAAAAGCACCATTTTCTCTCTTTTCTAGCTTGTTGTAAACGATTAAAAAGACAATATAAATTCCCAAAAGATATGTGGAAAAAATTGATAAAAATGATAAGAAATTTAAATTAAAAAAATTAGATAATATGGTGAAAAAAGTAACTAAATAAGTTGTAGGAACTCAACTTTTTAGGATTGTTTTATATATTGTTGACCCATTTCCTTATAGTTGTTATCTCAGTTGCGGCCTCAAAATCCAATCTATCATGAGCACGAGCAACTTCAAACAAACCACCTTAACTTGATAAAAAAATTATGTATAATAAAATAATTATTATGTTAGTAATACTATAAAGAAATAAATTAAAAAAATATATGAAACAATAAATTAATTAAATGTCAATTTTAAACTGAAACCACACAATTTGAGTCATACTGAGTACACTGTGTATTTCTTTCAGGTATGGTTTATTAAACAATGTCTTTTTATCATATAGTGCATTCAACACCCTAGTTCATCTAAAAATATTTCAGTATGATAACCTATAATGTTGAATGCATTGGAGAATAAAAATAAAATTTCATCACCATGAGTGAATCATCCTTGTTGAGTGCATGATCATAGTACAGAAGTGAATCACCATTGTTTAAGGTGTCATTTATTCCTAGAAAACATTAACCATTTGTGTAAACCTATTATAATTCATTGATTAAACTAAAATAAATATTTACATATGAGTTTTTATGAAACATAATAAAATATATCTTACCCTTTCACTATCATAGAGAGTACAAACTCCATGATAAACCATTTACCTTGTTTGATGGAAAAATATTTAGTGTGACCCATTATGTATTTTCAGAAGACATTAAACTCTATTATAAATTTTTTAACACTTTTTTATAGTATTAAACATTAGTATATCACTTTATAGCATCCAAATGACACTAAAATCTAGTTCATCAATTAAGTATTCTTGGATTGTGTTATATATTAGTATATCCTTTTCAATATTCATGGTGATGATAAACTCTAACATAACATCATAATTATTTGTTCATCAAAATTGAAATATCCCTATTCTCATATATTTTTTATTGAGAATGATGATGAGTTTTTTATTAATGATTTTGTAAACATGGATCATTTTATATAATGAATGTGTGCATGCATAATGAATTTTACTTGAATGGATTTCATAAGAATTTTTTATATTATATAATGAATCTAATTAATGGTCGAATAGCTCAGATAATACCACCACCCACTAAAGTGAAACCATAGTATTTTTCTTTTCGGATAATTCACGATCCAGTCAATGAAATTTTCTTTATTTATTTTTTAAAAGGTTTTGTATCAAGATACTAGCTTCTTTTTCAAAGTGTTTTTTTAATTTTTAGTGCATCATGATTTCATTTGAATCAGGTTTTTCATTTTTGGGGATTTCTTCATAAGGTTGTTTCTTTTAATTTTATGTCATGTTTCCTTTAACACCATCCCTCCTTGATTACCAAAATATCTCAATGTTGGTTGTCCTCCAATAGTTCGATCATAAACCTTCTAGATTAAGTGTTTTGAGTTGAATTATATACATGTTAAATTATTGGATTGGTTTTTTATGACTCTAAAGTGACTATTGAATTGACTACTAAGACCCTTTCTTTGCAGTGTAGAGAAGTCGTGGGCAAGAGACTGCATTATTATTTTTTATTTTGTTCTTGGTGAGGGGTTTCTTTCAAATTTCAGTAATATTTGATAGTAATTAGAATGTGATAAAACAAAACATATTCTATGATAATCATTTTGAAAAAATAAGCGTTGTTTGTTTTTTTATAAAAAAATCCTCTAATTAAATTTTTGTATAAACTCAATTAAACATGTGGTGAAAAAAATCAATAAACCACCTAAAACACTTTCCCAATGGATCTTATCTTAAGTAAAAAGTTTTGTGCGTACTTTTCAATAATTTTTATCAAAAACAACCTTGGTATGATCCTCATTCTACTCCATTGTCAAATAATTTTATTATTTTCAAGCCAATGCTTTATATCCTGCTCTGCCTCGGTCTTCACTTCTACCTCCTCCTATACCTCAATATCTGACTCTGAATCCACCTACACCTCCACCTACACCTCCACTTCCACCTCTGCCTCCTCCGTTACCCAATATTTTTATTGTTTGTAGGATAGTGCTTCTCAAAAAATTGGTTTTCTCCATTATACGTCTCCTTGAGAAATAGACCAAAAATAATATATAAGCATTATAAAACTAATTCTTTACACTCCAAATATATTTCTAAGGTCATAGCTCATAATAAATCACAAAAATATAATTTAATCACCTAAATATGTTTTTGGAAAATATTATAACATGTACACTGCCCACTCATTTCTAAACAAATTTACTTCTTCATTTGAGTATGAAGGTTGGCGAAAATATTGATAGTAATTAGAAAATATAGAAAAACAAATGATTAAGAAATATATTTAATGAAATTTTAATTACCTTCATAAATTTCATTTTTTTGGATGCTGGCCTTTTCATGCTTTATGATCTCTCCCATAAATTTATAAACATAATATCTACAATCATTACCATTATCTTTCTTTGGACACTGCAGAAATATTAACCAAAATAAGTAATTTTTTTGAAATATGTTTTGATAGTTAAATATATCTATATATACCCTAATTTATTTCCATTTTTAGTAATCCATGAGATTTATCTATTCAGACACAGACTTCATGCCATGATTTAGCCTATTTCTAGAAACCTCCTTATCGTAACAAAAATCTTTTTAAAACACAGACTAAAACATATAATTAAAATTTTATCTATAAAATTTTTATTGTAGTGTTTTACAAATTCACAATACACATCATGTGAGATCATTTTTTTGGATATCCATGCATTGGAACCAAAAAATAAATATTTGGGGTATCCAGATTGACTGTGATCAATATTAAGTGTTTCCTAAAAAACAAAAGCAATAAATAATGCTAAAAATTATAAATATATTTTATGTTATTAGATTTTAGATTTTTTACTACTGCATTGTTGGCATCAAAAAGTTTCTTTTTCTGATATTTTTTTCTTAAACTCTTTGTGTAGCTCATCTCTTTTCTTCTCAATTTTTTCCTTATCCAAAGTAAGTTTTTTCATAGAAATGATACAAGGATTAAGGAATCCAAATCATGTTTTCCCCAGTTTTCCATTTATATAATATTAATATAAATTCCTATAGAAGATATGAATAGTTATTAACTTTAATAAATATATTATCTCACTATTTGGATAGAGGTATTACGAAAATTTACATTATGTATGTATTCACAACTGAGACTCCCAACCATTCCCGTTTGAGAATCTCATTTATAGTCTCCAGACCAATTATGTCTGTTATGAAGGTTCCATATATTTCTTTTTCATATAGAATGTAAGAAATGTTTTCATCCTTAAATGTGGTTTCTTCATGAATTTTTAATGATAATAAATGTTTCTTTTGGAACTGGTGGAGAGAAGGTACTCCTAGAAGGTTGTTTTGATTTCTTAGTTGATTCATAAGATTTTCTTGATCTGACCTTTCATTTCCCTATCACTTTATACTTATGTAATATCATACCTCACTTAAGACCTTTTTATATCAACTCTCATAGGTTTTTCATATGAACAAATTTGTTACAGACATACCTCATGTATCGTTATAATATTATATGGCCATTCTATAAAATTTCTAATAGCATCATTGAATATTGTAATATCTGGATCATCAAGTGGAACATGCAACTCAATAGGAGGATCATGAGTTACCTTAATCCCTGCTCTTAGGTGATCTTTTGGGATATATTTATGGTGTATATTTTCTCCCAGAATATTATACATCGTACCCCTCGCAACAAGGAGGTGTGTGGGTATTGACATATACAAATCACATACAACTTTACCCTTCAAAATTTTAGTAATATAAAGTTATCATAAGTTGGTTGATTCAGATTTAGGAGAAAGAGTAATGAAAAAATTGATTACCTCAAGTAAGGTATGTGGTTTAGGGTAATGACTAGCCTCAAAGTTAGTGGGGTCATTTGGTTCACATGCAAACCTTGGTTCCAATACTAGTTCACTTTAATCCTTTCTCATACATTGATCTACCAAACCAAACTGAACAATAATATCTTACAAAGGGTCTATTTGTGTCTGTAATCTTTTCACTATATTATATGTATCTTCATGTGGTTTTATCTTCTCAAAATATGTTCGAGGGGACACACCAAAACCTAATTGTAATGCCTCAACCCCAGTTACCCAGATTCAGTGCATTATTTTATTACATTGTCATGATCACAAGAAATCAAATCCCAAAGGAATGAACAGTTTATTAGCCTTGAAAATAATAGATACAAACATAATTTTTACATTACATATTGAAATGGAAAACAACATATTTTCCCATTTGAAAACAATCATATCCCTTATACTATCCTTATAGGTCAATCATAATATAATTATTCAAATATTTGAGAAAATGAAACATAAGAGAAGGGGTGAGATCAGATGCTAAGTAAGGATAAACAGTATAGAGAAAGCTATTGTAAATAAGCATTAACTTTTAAGGCAAGATATAAAATAAAAACAGAATCCTTTTAAACATAATATTCTGCATAATATGGAAAGAATAAATCAAATAATTCCATTTAAAAATTCACATGAATATTCTACTAGTATAATAATCACATGAAATATCAATAACTAATCCCATAATGAGGGAATGCATAATGTCGTACATCATAACCATACCATCAAGGCCTCATGCCAAGACCATATATAACTATACCATCAAGGCCCTATGCCAAGACATTAGTTTGTATCAAGAGATATATTAATGCATCTAGGGGCTATATCAAACCCTTCCCATCAATTATTAAGTCTAATTATTTCCTCATATGAAATGGGTGAAACATAACATAAACATTCAAATTAAAACTAGTATACGAAACGTTAATACTTTAACCATAAACCATGAATGGTATAAAAATAGAACATACATATTCAAGCATATCATAAAACCTTAAGTACAATATGGAAGATTGTATCATAATAAATCAACCTCAATCAACCATAAAATACAATAAAGGATGTTGAAAAAGATGAAAATAATCTAATAAATTCATTAAAACTCTTTGAGAGAAATATCTCTTTTTACTTTGAAATTTCTTAAAAGCCGCACAATTATAAAGGAAAACATTTCTTATGAAAATAACCTTTTAAACTTTTAAGGAAAGATTCAAAATGTTAAGGTTTTATAATGGTGTAAAATAGTCGCTCACTCTGTATAAGTTAAAAAACACTCTTTCCTTAATTTGTTGAAAAGGTCATAAAGTACCTCATTTGGAAAATGATGGAAATATTCCTTTCAAAACATTTTATAAAAAGTAAAACATGGGTAAAAATGACTTTAAATTTTTTTTGATAATATTTAGAAATACATTTTATGAAATAAGGACATGGATTATAAAGATGTCCTAGAATATACTTACATATAAACAATCTCGGTTAATAAAGAGATTGTGAAATTAACCCTAACCTTGTACTTTCCTTTAGTCGAGGGTGCATTAACCTCCTGAATAATGGTTAAATTATATTATTAAATTATACTACAATCATATTCATATTTATTACATCATATATGATCCTATTATATAATTTTGTTAATAATATTTCAGTATTACAATTATTCCAGGTGTTAACTGCTTCATTTTCCCATTCCTATTTTATCATATAAGTAATGTTTTTTATGTATATGATGTATTTTATTCATATAAATAATTATATTATGTTCATAATAATTATTTTTACTCATCATATAAATTTTATTATCATTATTGAATGGTTAACATGGAGAATTAATCTCACCGCATCATGGAGACAGTAGGTCGTACGTACGTACAAGCGACAGTATCATTCCCTTAATGGTTAAATGGTTTGGAATTAGATGGTATATTAATTATACAGAATTATTATAATTTTATATTCATTATTTATATCTATTATAATCATACAAATAAAGTATTGTTGAATAAAAAATTACACCACGACATGGAGATAGTAAGTTGTATGTATACACGCATGGTGATATGTTATTCATAGGATAGATAAATGGAAGAATATGGTTATTCCATAATTATAATAAAATATAATCACATATATTATTCTGTATTTATTAATTTGGTATGTAAGAAACATAGGAATAGGAATTATAAGAAGAAAAGAAAATGAATGGAATTGGTAAAACTATTACCTCTTCTTTGAACGTCTCCTTTTGATTTGAATAAAAGGACTCCTTAGGATGGCTTTATACCCAAAGTATAGCCTATAGGATTAATTTAGAGAGTTTTTAAGGATAAGGGATCAGTTTTTGGCAGATCCAAAGGGCTTTAGAGTTGTGAATAAAAGATAAGGAGATGTTCCCTTTTATAAGAGAGGGGAGGGGCACTTTTGGAAACTCCAAAACTATTAAATTATTATAAATTGATTTTCAGTTTAAAATTTCTCAAAAGTGAGTTATTTAAAGTATAAGATAAGGATGTGTATAAATCCTAATAACCAATTATTTTTAGAAAATTTTAGGTTACAAAAGTGACCTTATCTTTTGGGTTTAACCCTTAGTTAAACAGTTTAACACTTATAGTGTCTACTTATCTTTGTATACTATAGGGTTAATATAGTTACTATAAGATGTCAAAAGAACCCCAATTGGATCATTTATGAAATATTTAACATTATATTAGTAAGTTTATGAAACCTCATTTAATAAAAAAAAATTATTTTAAAGTATCATTTATGTCAATTTTAATGATATTCAATATTTATATTTTTAAAAATATCAAACCAACATGATAACTTAGAACCGATACTTTCAATATGTTAATAACATGTTTATGTTATCTATAAAATTCATGGATGTCATTAATTAAGTCAAATTATATTTATTTCATATTTTTAATACCATTTAATTGATTCTTCCTTTATTAATTCAATTATTGCATCGTTATTGTGTTACCATTTAATTTAATTATTTATTTCATAAAATTATAAATAAATTAACATTATGTATATAATCATTTTATATTTATAAATAATATTTATATTTTATGATATCACTTATATATCCTCATATTAAAAATAATATAGTTATTGAAATTTGAATATAACATTTTTAACTCTTCTTTAAATAAAATATAATAAATGTCCTAATCTAACACAAGTGAGTTAAAAAGAATCCTATTTTAAAACTAAGGTTGATTTTTGTCAAAAAAAAACTTATCCAATGAAATTAGGACAAGTGTTATGGTAATATTATATTATTATAATGTTATTTTTACCTTTAATTACCCTATTTACCTATAACCGTGGTAAATAAAATTTAAAAGTTACTATTCACCAAAAATTATTTTGATCCTATTAGACCACATTTTTTTTAATGATTACAACCATGTATATCTGTATTTTGAAATTAAATTCACAAAATTAGTAAAATTATGTTTAATGCTAATACGCAAATGTGGATAGAAGACGGGTAGAAGAGATGTTCAAAAGTTTAATAAATTTTTTATATCTAATTCTATTATAAAAATGATTCCTAATACCTAAATTGGACTAATATATTTATTATGTATATATTGTGAATTTAAAATAAATTTAAAGTAAAATAATTATTTAAATGAAAAAGTCAATTTTTAACCATAATACAGTATTTTTCACTATTCATCCAAAATTGAAACTTTTCAGAAAAATACCAAAAATTCATCATAATATAATTTTGATATTATGAATTCAAAAATGAAGTCTATTTTGAAAAATAAAATTTATAAATTTCATAATTTAGTTAATACTAATCATAAATGCTTTTTAAACGGTTGGTTTGATAGGCCATGGTGTGCTCGAACTCAATGTTGTGTGCAACACAAGTTATTGAATTGTTTAAAAAGAAGCATACCATAGAAGCTTGGGGTGTTACATTATTCCCTAAAAATAATTTTTACCTTGAAATTTCTATAATATCACTTTATAAAAAGATTCAGGTGGTTGTTCATCATAAGTTCCTCTAGTTCCCATGTCACCTCTTCCATTTTATGGTTTCTCTAAAGAACATTTACCAGACAAGTCATCTGATTTGTCAACATTTGTTCTCTAGTGTCAAGAATTTTGATAGGAACTTCATGGTAATAAAGATAGAGTTCTAGTTATATTTCTTCATCAGTGAGGAAATGTGTTTGTTCTGGCATGCATTTTTTTAATAGTGATATATGGAACACATCATGAACTTTGGAGAGACTTGGCGGCATTTCCAAATGGTAAGCTACAGCTCTAATTCATTCAATAATTTCAAAAGGTCTAATGTACTTGGGACTTAATTTACCCTTTTTACTGAATCATATAACACCCTTCCATGGAGTTACCTTCAATAAAACATGATCTCCCACTTCAAATTCCAATTCCTTCCTTCAGTTATCGGTATAGCTATTTTTCTTACATTGAGATATTTTGATATGGGTCTGAATAGTCTTTAACTTTTCCATAATTTCCTCAACAAGTTCTTGTCCTATTATTTTTCTTTCACCAACATCATCCCAACAAGTTGGTGTATGACATCTCTTTCCAAATAACGCTTCATATGGTGCCATATAAATACTTGAATGGAAGCTGTTGTTAATGGAAAGATCTACCAGAGGTAAATAATGATCCCATTTACCTTGAAAGTAAATTGAGAAATATCTCAACATGTCTTATAAAGTTTGAATAGTTCTTTCTTATTGTCCATCAGTTTGAGGGTGGTAGGCAGTGCTCAAATGAAGTTCAGTGTCTAAGGCCTTCGAAAAACTTTACCAGAATTGTGATGTAAAATAGGGATCACGATCAGAAACAATTGATAGGGTTACACCATGAAATATTATAACTTCATTAATATATATTCTTGATAAACGTTCAAGTGGTAAATCTTCTCTTATCAAAATAAATGTGATGTTTTGGTAAGACGATCAATAATAACCTATATCACATCATTTCTTCTAGGAGTCTTTGGTAGCCCCATTACAAAGTCTATCATAATATCATCCCATTTCCACATATGTATAGAAAGGGGTTTAATAACTTCTCTTGGATGTTGTCTTCCATCCTTCACATATTGAAAAACCAAAAATCTTGACACATAATCAGCAATATTCCTCTTCATGTTGTCCCGCCAAAAATATTCCTTCAAATATTTGTACATCATAGTGCCACTAAGATGTATAGAGAAATTGGAGCTATGAGTATCATCCAAAAATTCTCTTTTTATCTCAATAATATCTGTAACACAAAGCCTCTTCCCAAATTTAAAAATATCATCTTCAAATACAAAGTCAATCAGTCTCCCATCATTCACAGCTTTAATTTTCTTTTGAAACTCCTCATCATCATACTGATAACTTCTTATCCTTTCTAATAAAGAAGTTTTGGAAACCATATGAAAAAGTATTGATGTTTCACCTTCCATGATAATTCCCATATCCCAATTTACTATATCTATGAACATGGGATCCTTTTCAGCTCTCATTTTCTTTATAACTCCTTGGTCATTTCTGCTCAAATCATCTGCCACCTTATTTTCCTTCCCTGGGTGGTAGTGTAATGTGAAATAATAATCCTTGAGTAGATCAAGCCATCTCCTTTTTCTCATGTTGAGTTCTTTCTGTGAGAAAATATATTTCAAACTCTTGTGATCAGTATATATCTCACATCTTTCACTATAGAGATAGTGTCTCCATATCTTCAGAGCAAAGATTATTGTTGCTGACTCAAGATCATGAGTTGGGTAGTTTTGTTCATGAATTTTTAACTTCCTTGATGTATATAAAATATCCATATAATTTTTCATAAGAACACAACTAATTCCTTTCCTTGATGCATCACTATAAATCATAGACCTATCATTCTCAGATGGTAAAGTCAATATAGAAGCATTGACTAATCTTCTATTTAATTATTCAAAACATTTATCAAACTCTTTTATCCAAAAAAATTTAACCACTTTACACGTGAGCTTAGTTAATGGGTTTTCCAATTAGGTAAAATTCTGGACGAAATGTTGGTAGTAACTTGCTAAACCAATAAAACTGTGAACCTCAGTTATAATCATCGGTGCTGGATATTCTTGGATTGCCTTTTTCTTTATAGGATCAACAAAGATTCCATCCTTCAAGACAATATGGCCAAGAAAAGAAATTTCCTGAATCCAAAATTTTCACTTGTTAAACTTCCCATATATTTCATTTCTTATAAGCGTCTTTAGAACAATCCTCAAGTGGTTCTCATGGTCTTCGTAACTTTTGGAGTATACTAAGATATAATCAATAAATACTATGAAAAAATCATCAAGATATTCCTTGAGAACTCTGTTCATTAGATCCATGAAAATAGAGGGTTCATTAGTCAATCCAAATGGAATTACCACAAATTCATAATGACCATACCTCATTCGGAATATTGTCTTTGGAATATCATTCTTCTTTATAAACAATTGATGATATCCATAAAGAAGTTAAATCTTCAAAAAATATTGAGATCCATGAAGTTGATCAAAAAAATAATTAACATGATGTGGAGGAGACTTGTTTTTTATTATAATTGCATTTATTTCTCTATAGTCAATGCAAAACCTCATTAATCTATCTTTATTATTAATAAAAAGATTTGGGGAACCCCACAGAGAAAAACTAAGGAAACTAAATCCCTCATTACTCAACTCCTCTAGTTGTTTCTTCAACTCTACTAATTCCACAATGGCCATTATATAGAGATTTTTTGATATTGGCCTTGAACTAAGGATTAAATCAATAGTAAACTCAACTTCACGCTCTGGGGGATGTATGGGTAAATATTCCGTAAAAACATCAATGAATTCCTTTATAATAGATACATCCACAATTTGAATATTTTTTTCTCCATCCCTATATATTATTTCCTCTTCCTCCCCAATAATCTCATTCAGTAAAACTACTAGGGGTGGGTTTTGATAAGAATCAGGTGATGAATTTTATGATCTAAAGATAATGGGTTTTAAATTTTCCTCACAAATCATAACTTCCTTCTTCTTGCAATAAATTATTTGCATCATATTTTGATAGTCATTCCATACCGAGGATTATAACAAAGTCTACCATAGGTATGATAATAAATTCAGCAAATAAAGCATTTTTATATGTAATAATGGGAACTATCTAACACATCTTTGTTGCAATGAGAATTACATTAGGGTTTTTTTACTGAAAACTTCCTTGTTAATGTGAATTGGAAATATCTAAAGGCACAATTGAAGCACTGGGGTGCTTCCCCGCTTCCCTAGATAGCGATGGTCGGCATGACTGCTCCTCCCCCCTATGTGGGGGAGGGACCCTCTTTGATCTCCAAGGGTGCTCGCACCCATTCTTTCTCCCCCTTTTCTAACCCTAATCTTCTCCCATCCTTTCCTAGGATATCAATTTTCTATAAAGTTTCTGATTTGTGTGATGGTCGCCCACAACTGCCGCTCTCGATTTCCGAATTCAACGAGGCTTATTCTCTTCTCAAATAGAAGTTGATCGCTCGGTTCAATCACCATCACCCATTGGTGGATGATTTCGATAGATTTGTTTTTGGATCCCGGGGGCTATAGGAAAAATCTACGGTGGGGCTTCTGGAAAAAAAACACATCATGATCAAATTTTCATCAGAGAAAGACCCGATTCAGGCCTGGTCCTTCGCTCCCCACATATGCAATGACTTCAGATTCTTCCTTTTCCGTTGGAACTATGACTTCCACATGAAGCGGGATTCTCTGACTACAACTATCTGGGTTGGTTTTTCTCACCTCCCGCTACCCTTTCAAAACCCATACATAATCTGTATGTTGGGGAACCTAGTAGGTGGATTCCTATGTTCTGATAATAGAACCCATTCCGTTTCTACCCCATTTATTTTCGAATTTGTGTCGAAGTGGATGTGTCGAAAGGGCCGCTTGACTTCGTTTGGATTTCTATTTGAGAAGAGTTTCGTTATAAGCATTTTTTTGTTATGAATCATGGGTGAATTTTTTTTCTCTCTACAAGAAGATGCGCCATTCGAAGAAAGTGTGTAGGCGCGGGGGCAGGACCGAGTTCCAGTATCCGGAGGAGAGACTGGGCAACAGGCTATCTGTACTGGGTGCAGGTTCGAAGGAGCTAATATTGTTTGGTGATCCAAGCGATACAATCAGAAATTCGGAGGTTGTTCTAGTTACTCATATTGAAGATGAGGATTGGTGGGGTCTGACCTTCAAATACGAAGTTCAGCAGACCAGAAGATTTCTTATGAATCGGTGAAAGATATTATCATCTAGTAGAAGGATCAGGGGATTCTTTCGAATCCAAATGGGTTTATTGATGGTTGTGAAGGATCTGGTCGAGGTTCTAGAAAGAATACTTGTATTATTTGTTTGGGAGAAGCAGCGAAGAAAGAAACAGTTAAGGTATTACCTCCTGAACTGAGGGTATCTGAAATTTTTAACAGGATGAGGAGAAATTTGGTGAGACCTCCTGGTGAAAATTTGAATACAGAGGGTGCAAAGGGCAATGTGATCCCAAATCCAAGCACCTATGCTATGGATATGTGTGCAGGAAGTAGTAACAACTCTGAAAGGTTGATCCAAACGAATGGTGGGAATAAGTCTATAGATGGCTAGGTGTGGGAGCAGACATCGCATGGTGTAAGCAGTCAGACCAATAGGAGGAGGACTTTGGTCGGTCTCAACTTAAACTACCAATTTGATTATTTGATTAACGAGGGAGGGATTGAAAGAAACTTCATTTTTCCTCCGATTCTGATGGATATTGACAAACCTCAGATGATTATGTTATAGGAGGGGTTGATAAAGGCATGTATAGTCTAAGAAGGAAAAAAGGGAAATAAGGAAAACAAGGACCCAAGAGTTGCATTGTTTCCAAAGAAGTTGAAACCAAAGGGGCTCAAAGACTACTCCTACCTTCCTAGTCCTATGGAGACTCAGTCAGCCAAAAAGATGGTAAACCCAAGGAACATGAGGTCTAGATAGTGTAAGACGAGGAGGTTCAGCAAGTTAGAGACATCGGGTCTCAAGAGCACGACAACGAGGCCTCAAAGGCAGAAGGTACCTCGGTAGCTTTGGCGACCCCTCATGGGGATGCCAACAAGATGTTGGAGGATCAACAAGGGGAGATACATCTGCGATCCGAGGGGGTGATGCTGGTGAAGTAGGATGATCTCCTACCCAGACAACAGTGTGAGGTAGGAAATCCCGACAGCTCATAGAGACAGAAGGTTGTGAGTCTAGAACATAAGATGGATCTACTCATGAACTCTAGTGAAGAAATGGTGGAGGTAGTTCTGACAATTAAGGCAACAAAGAAATATGTTGATCAAATGATGGGAAGATTACTCCAAGTGGATACTACCAGGGAGAAATGTGATTGGATTGAAAATCAATATCGCATATTGTTTTGAGGCTTCAATATGGGGAAGATTAGTAAATAAGAGTACATGCAAGCTTGGGACTATCTAGCATATCATTATGAGGATATCTTAAAGGATGATCCAGATAGCTAGGTAAGTTCCTTTCCTTGGAAATTGTTTATGGAATGTGATTCCAACTATCTTAGACTTTTCTTTAATAAATCAGTTTTCCCTTTTGCTACTTGATCTACTTTAAATGTGAGGGTTTTCACTTTCCCCTTAAAAGTGTTTGAAATAAAAAAGTTAATTTTGTGGTGAATTGTAAATATCTAATTTTTAAATTAAATTGGGAAGATATAAAGGAATGAAAGGATCCATAATCAAATAAATATTTGGCTAAATTTGAGGAAATGATTAAAGTAATTTCCACCACATCATTAGGAACTTAAACCTTATCAATTGTGATCGCAAAAGCTTGGTCTTTCTCCCTTGTACTTTTTTTGGGGAATGTTTCCTTGACACTTAGGCCAATAATTTTCATAATGTCCCATATCTTTAAAATTGTAGCATTGAACATTGATAATTTCTTTATTCCCCTTACAATAATGAGCTTGGTGGCCTTTTTCTCCACACTTACAAAAAACTCCCATTCCCTTTAAGAAAGTACCGAGGTATTTATTCCCACAATTTTTGTAGGGTAGAATTTCATTTTTCCCTTATTCTCCTTATTTTATTTTCCAGAGTATTCAGCATCTCTCTTCTTCTCTTTCTTTCCTTTAAAGTCATAAGACTTAGATAATTCTTTTTCTGTCTTGATAGCACATGAGACTATATCTTTGTACGATGAGAAATATTGTGAGACTAATGCTGGTTAGAATAATGGTTTTAACCCATAAAATAATTGATCAATCTTACTTCTTGTGTTATGTATATAGTCTGCAGCATGCCTTGTTAACCTTGTGAAGTTAGCTTCATAATTTTCAACATTCTCATCCTCTTTCTTCCTTAGACTCAGAAATTGTCTCTTCATATCTACTAGTAGATCATTATAAAGTTATTTTTCTAGGAAGAGTTATTTAAATTCCCTCCACTATATATTTTCTACCTACTCATCTTCCTTAATGTTTTGAATTAATGACCACCATTGATCTGCATCTCATGATAGACGATAGAATTTCATAAAAACTTTTCCCCTTTAGTTACTACACAAAGTAAGAAATATTTTCTGTAATGAACTTATCCAATTATTAGCTACAAATGGATTTGTATTACCATTTAATGTTGGAGGCTGTTTTCTCATAAAGCGATCTAACATTGATCCTTTGTGTTGTGGATTAGAGTGCTTCATATGAGTAATGTTATTGTTCATAACCTGATTCATCTATCCCAGTATAGTTATAATTTGTTTAGCGCCATTTGTATCACCAGCACCACTATCATTATCTTTCATAGGTTTTAAATCCCTATATGGATGACATGAATTGATATGGTGTTTATTCCTTCTACGAGGAACCACTTCTAAACAATGGTATACACTACATTAGGTTATGTATCATAATTATTAATTCCAAACTAGTAAAATACATAACATAAATTGAATCAAATTATGCATACATAATCTATAATCATAAAAATGGTTTATTTGGGGACATATTTACTCATAAATGATTTATAATTTTTTATAAAGAAAATGTTAATTATCCTAAGCATGTCCCTCATGAGTGTCAAACCAGGTGTGTAGTAAGGCCTGTTGTTGTGTGCTAAGTTACCCTAGGTCAAGCATGTAACACCTTGTTAGAGTTGTTACTCCTAGGTACATATGTATCAGAACAACATCAACTTATAGTATCCAGATAGGTATGTATTTTCTAGGAAAACGAAAATAATCTCTATATTACCAAAATTTTAGTATGTTCTTCTATACTTAACCTCAAAGTCTATCTTAGGGTAGTGTCTCCTAATTAAAGTCTTTTCTAAATCTAGTTTCCAAGGTTTGTACTAAACTTCCTATGATAACAACTGTTACACCCAGACCCCAGTTTCCCAGAGTGGATGCATTATTTTATTACATTGGCATGATCACATTAAAATCAAATCCCAAAGGACGGGTTAGTTTAGTAGCCTTTGAAATACTAGATAAAAACATAAGTTTTACATTACATATTGAAATGAAAAACAACATATTATCCCATTTGAAAACTCTCATATCCCTTAGACTATCCTTGTGGGTCAATCATAATATACTTCTTCACATCCTAAGGAAAATGAAACATAAGATAAGGGGTGAGCACAAATGCTCAGTAAGGATAAACAATATAGAAGAAGCTATTATAGATAATCATAAACTTTTAAGGCAAGGTATAAAAATGAAATATAATCTTTTTAAACATAATATTTAGCATAATATAGAAAGAATATATAAAATAATATAATTTAAACTTTCACATGGATATTATACTATTCGAATAATCATATGCAATATCAATAACTAATCTCATAATGAGGGAATCCATAATGTCGGATATCATAACCATACCAGCAAGGCCTCATGCCAAAACCATACATAAACATACAATCAAGGCCTTATGACAAGACACTATTTTATCTCATGAGACCTACCGATGAATAAAGGGTCCATAGAGGTCCCCACCTATCACTTATTAAGTCCAATGCATTCCTTGTATTAAAAGGGTGAGACATAACATAAAAATTTGTATTAAAACTAGCATACGAAATGTTAATACATTAACCATATATCACGAATGGTATAAAAATAGAATATCTACAATCAAGAATATCATAAAACCTTCAACACAATATGAAAGATTGTATCATAATAATTCAACATCATTCAATCATAAAATCCAACAAAGTATGTTGACATAGATGAAAATAATCTAATAAATTCATTAAAACTCTTTGAGAGAAATATCCCATTTTACTTTGAAATTATTTAAAATATAAACAATTATAAAAGAAAAAAATTATTATGAAAATAACCTTGTAAACTTGTAAGTAAATATTCAAAATTTTAAGGAGTCATAATGGTGTTAAATAGTTTCTCACACCGTATAATATTAAAACATTCTTTCCTTAATTTTTTGAAAAGGCCATAAAGTACCTTGTTTGGAAAAGGATGGAAAGGTTAATTTCAAAATATTTTATAAAAAGTAAAACATGGGTGAAAATGACTTTAAATTTTTTTGATAATATTTTGAAATACATTTATAAAACATGGACATGGATGATAAATATTTTCTAGTAGATACTTATGTATAAAGAATCTCTAATAATAAAGAGATTGTGAAATTAACCCTTACCATGTACTTTCCTTTAGTCGAGGGTGAGTTAACCACATGTATAATGTTTAAAGTATTTTATTAAATTATACATGAATTATATCTGTATTCATGATATCATATATGATCCTATTATATCATTTTGTTATTAATATTTCAGTATTACCATTATTTCAGGGGTTAACTACTTCTTTTTCTCATTCATGTATTTCCATTTAAGTAATGTTTTTTATAAATAGGATGTATTTTATTAATATACATAATGATATTAAGTTAATAAAAATTAGTTTTACGCATCATATAAATTTTATAATCATTATTGAATGGTTAACATAGAGAATGAATCTCACCACGCCATGGAGACGGTAGGTTGTACGTACACTCAAGCGACGGTATCATTCCATTAATGGTTAAATGGTATGGAATTGGATGGTATATTAATTATAAATAATCATTATCAGGTTATATTCATTATTTATATCCATTATAATCATCATTATACCCATCCAAATAAAGTAGTGTTGAATAAAAAATTACATCGTGGCGTGGAGATAGTAAGCCATATGTACGCATGCATGTTGATATTGTTATTCGTAGGATGGATAAATGGAGTAATATGGTTGTTACATAATTATAATAAAATACCATCATGCATATAAAACTTTTTTTATTACTTTGGTATGGAAAAAACATTGGAGTAGGAATTATAAGAAGAAAATAAATTGAATGGAATTAGTAAAACAATTACCACTTCTTTGAGTGTCTCCTTTTGATTTGAACAAAATGACTCTTTAGGATGGATTTATTCCTAAATTATTTCCTCTAGGATTAAGTGAGGGAATTTGAGAGGATAAGTGGGTAGGGTTTGGATGAACCAAAGGTCTATAGAGTTGTGAATGAAATAGAAGGAGTGGTTCCCTTTTATAAGAGAGGGGAGGGGCACTTTTGGAAACTCCAAAACTATTAAATTATTATAAATTGATTTTCGGATTCAAATAGCTCCAAAGTGAGTTATTTAGAATCTAATATGAGGATTATTTAAAGGTTATTATCATGGGAACTCTCAAATAATGTGTTCTTTTTTGGTACTTAGGTGCAGCGGAGTGGGTGACCAGGGTCGTCTCTGAAAGGAGGAAGTAATTTAAAAACTTATTAAAGGTATTTTAAAAAAAAGTAAGAAAAAAATAATTAGAATGATGTGGGGGTTCCATTTATAAAATAATAATAAGTATTTTTGAATAAGATTTCAGTTTTTTGTTTTTATTTATGAAATGAAATTTGATTAAAAAGACACAACAAGAAAAAAAAATTTTAAAAATATTTTTAGAAGGAGAAATTGATCTAAATATACCTCTTAACTCAATTATTTATCATTATAATTTAAAATAAAATATACTTAATTATTATCCTTTAAATTTTTAACCCCCAAACCCTATGAGAATTAACAAAACTGGGAAGATGAAATGAATTAAACCCTAGGCTATCTTTAGTACATGCAATCATAGCACCCTACTTTGATTGATATTGTAAGGCTAGATTATGGTCAGTGGTTAATTAATTAGAATACCCACTCTGTAAATTAATATGAATTATGTTTAGGGATTGTATTTTAACTCTATAAATTTATCTTGTGTGGTTTTGTTTTACCAATTAAATTTACGCTCTCACAATTTACACAAATCCCGACCTCACGTGTTTTTGTGTTAATTGTTCAATTGCTTACTTAGTTTCTTATATTTAAAAAACTCAATTCATATATCATATTAAGTTAATTAAAATAGATAATTTATTAAAAATAAATGAATGAATAAGGTAAGAGGTAGATTTATTACTAAAAAACTACTCTTTCATGGGCGGTGTAATCATCGTAGAAACGAATTGCATCCGCAACGGTTTAGAATGGGTATAACCCAATATAATTTCTACTCTTTATTTTAAAAACAAATAGGAAGATTAATGAATAATATAAGTGAACAAAAAATATTAAAACATAAGAAATAAAATAGTAACTAAGGATTTTATTACACAAACAAAAACATTACAACATGAGAAGGAGAGGAAGGCTTCGACAAAGGGATTCTTGCTTCTAGAGATCTCCCTATGAGTATAGAGAGTTCCAGAACCTCCATGGGGGTGATAAGACTCCTATGGATCTCTAAATTGGAATCACTTAACTCCTTGATCAATCTTGAAAAGGGGGTTCCCAAGGTGCCAACTTATATCCAAAATGGAAAGTGGTTTTGGGCACCCATATTTAGAGATACTAATTGTGTCTCTGTTTTGGGTTAGTAAATTGCCTTATATTGACTTGTACAAAAGAGAAAAATTGTAGGACTGAATCATTATTATCTCCATGTAAAATTTGGATTCCAATGGATAAATAAACCGCACTATATAACTAAAATACATAACCAAATATTTGACTTCATGCAAATTCGGTTCCCCATAAAGGTATGTTCGTATGGGCCCTCAAATAGCAGAATTGGGCTTGGGGTTTATTGAGATGAGTTGTAGCCCACTTAATTTTGGACTATAAAAAAATTCATCCCATTTTAGAACACTAATATTTCGTAATGTTCAAAAAAGTGGAAAGATGTCCTTGGATTTCCATGCAGTTTGGCTCATTTTTCTTCTGGAACATCTCTGACCCTCCAAACCATCTCCTCCTACATTGAAATCACCAAAACAATAATAATTTCTCATATTCAAAGTGATAGAAATTTAATAATTGAATCAAATGGGATTTGAAATTTGAGATAATATTTGTAATTTGAAATACAAAACAAGTTTAAAACAGTGATGTAAGGGTGAAATAAATCAGTGAATCATGATGTGATCACACCTTCACACTTAACCTTTTGCACTCTTGGGAAAAACCTCTTATCGTGTATTCCAAAAAATTATGAAAAGATATTCATGTTTATATTCCTTAATATACAGTGGAAATATAGGAAAAGTAATAATCCCATCAAGGTTCAATATCAATAAAGTTTAAAGTAATTGTCTCATAAATTATATCAAACCAAAATCCAATGAGATTAATGATGCTAATAATAGAGAAAAAAGTCATGGGTCAACTAAGACCTTAATTAACCATGAGTTTTTGTTGAAAACATTTCAAGATTATATCTCCACCATTTATTTATTGTATTCAAGTCAAGTAAAATAATTCTTCTCGCCTGGTTTAATTCACCGAACCTATTCTACATTCCTTTGCAATTGAATTTCAAAACTCACTCACTTAAGCATTCTTGATAGTCAAACCTTAATCCCCCAACCTAGATATCCCCATATATTTTACATTTCATCACTCCCATAATTTATTATTATTTTTTAAGTTTCACTTGGAACAAATATCACACACATCTCTCAACCCATGTTTGATATCCTCACGACACAAATTGTAATAGTTATAACAAGATCAAAGGTCGAGGAAGAGTGGGTTTTGACCTGCCCAAGACACAACCCATATTATATATATATATATATATATATATATTTTTGATTGCATACAATATTTGGATAGCAGGTACACATGTATAGTTCAATTTGGTATATTAATTAAATTGATTGAAAGATAAATGAACGTATGGACCAACCATTGATATAAGATGAAAATTTTTACCTAACTTTGCTATACCTTCAATTGAGTAGTAAATAATTCACAAGTCATGGTTGAGTGAAAGTTTGTGTGCAGAAATCAATGACACAATTTACCAAGAACAAATATCACAAATAATGGTGTCAAAATATAAAAGGTTTTATAATGATAGAACCAATCATATCATTAACGACTTCCATTTTTATAAAAATCAAACCTTGATGATGAAATCTTACTCAAGTTTATCATTATACCAATGAATTTTGAAAACATAAATTTTACATATGTTTCACATTATAATGTTAGAATATATACTTTTTTTCTTAAATTTTAATAGAAAACTTAACAAAAAACACACAAAAACACAAAAAATAAAAAATACTAAAAAAAATATCCCAAAATGTTGTCCCCTCCCCCACACTTAAAATATTTCATTGTCCCAAATGTGAGGCCATGAGATGATATGTGAACATGAAATACATAATTTTAAATATGAAAAATAATATAAAAGTGATAGGGTTAGGAATAGCCTTATATTATCAAGTGATTATGGGGTCATGGAGTGTGATGAAATCCACTACATCAGTAGAAATTACCTCGATGTATTGCTTCAAACATTGTTCATTGACTATAAATATTATTCTCATGTCCTCTTGTGTAATCTCCACTACACCATAATGAAAATAATTAGATACAATATAAGGACCTAACCATCTGGAATGCAACTTAGCGGGCATTAACTTTAGTCATCAACTATAGAGAAGAAATTTCTCTTCAACATGAAAATACCTTTATTGGATCATTCTGTCATGAGATTATTTTGATCTTTCCTTGTAGATCCTTGAGTTCTCATATGATGACAATCGAATCTCCTCAAGCTCTTGAATTTGCATCTTCCTTTGGATTATAGCTTGTTCCAAATCCATGTTGAATTTCTTTATATCTAAATAAGACTGATGCTAGACTTCCACAATGAGATGACATGATTTCCCAAAAACAATCCAAAAGGTTGATATATTGATGGGGATCTTGTGTGTTGTTTTATAAGCCCAAAGAATATCATCCAAGCACTTCCTCTAATCCTTCCTATTAAACTTCACAATTTTCTACAAAAAAAATTAAACTCTTAATTTGAAACCTCATCCTAGCCATTTGTTTAGGAGTGGTATTGTGTTGATGTTTTGTGTGTCACCTTATACTTCTGAAAAAGTGAATACAAATTATGATTGTAAAAGTGTGTCCCTTGGACACTAATGATGGCCTTTGGTACTCCAAACCTATAAAAAATCTATGTCTTGATAAAGTCCACTACAACATGAGTGTCATCAGACCCAGTAGCCTTAGGCTCCACCCATTTACTCACATTACCAACAGTAACCAAAATATAAAAAAACAAATTAACAAGGAAAAGGACATATAAAATTAATGCCTCATACATCAAAAATATCACAGAATAATATGGGTTGTTAGGGAATCTCTTGTCTCCTAAAAATGTTCCCAATGTGTTAGCAATGCGAGCACGACTTACAAAACACATGACCATCATGGAATAAGCTTGGACAATATAATCCAGAGTCTAAGACTTTCATAGTCATTCGTTGGGCTCCACCAAAGTTTCCTCCACATGAAAGTGTATGGAAAAAATGTAGAACAGACTCAAACTCATGATCAGGAACACACCTCCTAATAACTTAATCACTACACATGCTCTAGATATATAGATCATCCCAAACATAAAATCTTGACTCACTCTTTAACTTTTGTACTTGATATTTCTTTAAATTTCTAGGAATTTTATAGGAAACAAGGTAGTTAACTAAATCAGCATACCAAGGATGTGTACCTGAGATGGAATAAATATTCTCATCAGGTAAATTGTCCCGAAGTGGTACCTGGTCCAAGGTGTCACCCTCTAATGTGTGAGTAAGCCTACTCATGTGGTCCGCCACAAATTTCTCTGACCCCTTCTTGTCCTTTATCTCAATATAAAATTCCTAAAGAAGGATCATACATCAGATAAGAATGGTATTTACATATAGCTTTATCAAGCGGTACCTCAGAGATGTATGGTCAGAAAAAACAACTACTTTAGAGCATAATAAATATAAATGAAATTTAACTAAAGAAAATATTAGTTCAAGAAACTCATTTTTCATGGTTGTGTAGTTTGATTGGGAAGAATCCAATGTCCTCAAAGCATAGGAAATAACATGTGAACGTCCCTCCATCCAATGTGATAAGACTACTCCAACTATGAAGTTTAAAACATCACACATCAGCTCAAATGGAATGTCCTGCCATAGGGGTTGTATGATCGGTGGAGTGGCCAAACACTATTTTCATTCATCAAAGGAAGTCTTGCAAGAATCATCAAACAAAAAATCAGAATCCTTTTGAAGTAATCGCAACATATTGTCACGACTCGACCCGCACCGGGGCTCAAACCGCAACTACCCCAAGCCCGCCTCCATAGACCAGGGGGTGGCGACTAGCGCCGAAGTCACAACAAACTCGGGGAGGCCTTTACCTAAGAGACAATACACACACACACAACCAACTCAATGCAAAAGTGCGAAGGAAAATAAATCAAGGTACCACACTACTATAAAAAAGGGAACCAACATAAATGAATAGACAACTAGACAGTACCGGTATAAGAAAAGTAAAGCTGAAAGGGAAAGGGAAAAAATACACACCTAACTATAAAATTACTACAACCTAGCAATAAGTGAAAAATTAAAATAGTTGGAAGTGTCCCACTCCTGAATCCCAAGCTATGACCACTGCACGCAGTCCGAGCACCCTATATCCCTAAGATTCTATGATATCACGATCAACTTTTCCATCATCTGCAAGGGCACACCAAATGAAGGCAAAGCCCAAGAAGGGGTGAGTATAATAATACTTAGTAGGATGCCCCAAGGGCTCGAGGGAGAAAAAAGAGAGGTACTAAAGAGGGGAGCAATAAAAGAGAACAAGGTAAAACAAGAGTGAACGGAAAGAGTACAACTCCACCCAATAGTAGATATGCTCTCTCAAAGAAACCCAAATGAGAGAGTTAGGGAATCTCCATATCATAGCTCACACCAGGTATATGACCATACATATACCCAGGGAATCCAAATACACTCATCTCGGCCACAAAGAAACATAAGGATCCGACCTCAATCCATTACCAGGATTTCCAAAGAAGGATTAAATCGTAACTCAAGGATCAAGAGTACACGCTCCATGAGATGGCCATCTCAGATAGCACCTATTTGAGAGATGTACTCTATCAATTACAACTCAACCATTCCTAATGGTACGTCCGAGAGCAAGTGCTCCATCGAGAACTTTATGCTAGAACTGCCTCTAGTGACCGACACTAGAGGTCTCCTGACACAGTCTTGCTCCCAAGGCCAGAACAAGGGAAAGAAAGTGAATAGGTCGACTCCTCGACACTATATTCACTTGGGGGAACACTGCTCCATTCTGACCCACGATGTCTCAGCCTCTCTAGTAAGAATTTTCCCGCACCTTAGTCCGTTGATGGATCACTAACTTCTACCTTGGTATGTAATATCACAAGCATGATCTAAATCATAAAGCACAAAGAAAAAGAGATAGATCACTCTAACAGTATAACTTTCAGGTTAATGGGATAGGGATGACTAGTCATAAATCCATATCATCATATCCGTAGTAACTCTACTGTTGACCCGTATAAGTCACTGTATGATGACCTGTATTGGTCGCTAGATGGTGACCTGTATTGGTCGCTGGTGCTGACCCGTATTGGTTGTTAGATGCTGACCCCTATTGGTTGTTGGTGTTGACCGGTATTGGTTATTGGTGCTGAACTGTATTGGTCGCTGGTGGTGACCCGTATTGGTCGCTGGTGCTAACCTGTATTGGTCGCTGGTGCTGACCCGTATTGGTCGCTCAATGCTGACCTGTATTGGTCACTGGTGCTGACCCATACTGGTCGCTGGTGCTGACCCGTATTGGTCGATGGTGCTAACCCTTATTGGTCGCTCGATGCTGACCTATATTGGTCATTGGTGCTGACCAGTATTGGTCACTGTTATAGAGATAGGGATGATTAGTCATATAGCTAGATCATCCAACACTGGAGTTTCTGATGGTGACCCGCATTGGTTGCCCTTCTTCTTCATGTCACAGTCAGCCACTAGATTCCTGCTCATAACACGCTTGATTCTGGGAGAACTACTCCTCAATCCATCGGTCATATTTCAACCAGTACGAAATTCCATGAAGAAGTAACCCGATGATATGTCATGTCATAAGGGTTCCAACGCAATAGACGACGCGTCAACTGGACACCCAGTCTGTAAGCTATTGGCATTTTAGTACCGAGGTCCTAGTTGGATTCAAGTATGATCCAACCCGATCATACATCAAATGGAACCGGATAACCAAACGGGTCACACCGTTGCGATTCATAGAGAAAAACACACGATATGGACTACCCATTTTTCTAAAACGGATACCCGGTGAAAAAGTTTCATTTCACCGAAACACACGTGAAACGGGCCTTGTGGGTCCCACGCCTTGACCTTGACTGAAATATCAAAAATTGGTCTTGAAATGTCTATCTTAATTTCAAGATCACAACACTGCTTACGGTTTACCAATCTAATGTCATATGAATGAGTTACAACATAAGTAAGATTCTACAATAATAATAATAACATTATTATTGGGCAATTCATGAACCTGAGTCATGGACTAGAATTTAATATTCAACATTAGACTTGAATTGACCATCTTAATGATAGGATCATGTCACCACTGACAGCAAGTCAATCGGTCATCGCATGTAGGAGTTATGGTGGGTTGAAGATTTAATAATTATATTAAATCTATTAATTCCCAAGCGATTTGGGTACCCAATCCGAAAACCCAAAAAAGACATCCAATATTGGAATCATAATTTACATCTTGAAGTCAAGGTCACACCACCACTGACAGTTCGTGAAACTGAGGTCGCATGGAGAATTTTTAGACAAAAAGATGTTTTATCATCAAAAGTAATAATAACAATATTTTATAATTATTATTAATTACATATTTAATTACTTTTCCTTAACTACAAAATCAATCCATGCTTGGAGCCCCTTGGTGCACACCAGAAAAAAATGCTATCAATTACATCTTTTCTTTTAATTATTTTACCATTATTGTATTTTAGGTTTTCTCTCTCCAATATCCCCTTCTTCATTCATGATTTTCCTTCTACCGTACGGCCAGACGGCCGCCACCACCTCCGGCTACCGAGCCATGGCACCTCCAGAATACCTCACCGCCTAGACGCTGCCTTCCATCTATCCTCCTATACTGCACATCACACCGTCTACCTCGCCCGGAGTCGCGCCCTAAACACACGCCGAAAATCACACCACCACGTCTCCCCTTCCGTGGGCCGCCGCATCTTCGTTCTAAGCCTAAAAATTGTGACAATTGATGATCTACAATCCTCAGGTCAATATCTCCATGTCCATATTCCGTTAATGAAAAAACATTGAGTTTTTGGTGCACTTAATTGTTTGGTGTGCCGAAGAACGTGTGGAGAACGAAATAGAAAAGATCATGGTCTATGTGCGGATCGATGGTCGTGCTTGTTTGTCCATCGTCATTGAAAATCAAGAACATGAGGAATTGAAAAATAGATATTTATCACACTTAAATATTTTCAATATCAAGATAAATGAGAAGAAAAAAATTGATTCAACTCATTGTTTTTCAATCTGTGAATTAATTCATTTAATTCGCATTCATCATGAAAATTCAACTATGGTAAGGAATCCACAAAGATAAATCCTACCTCATGTTTGGATCGATCGTTGGTGAAGATCACGTTCATCAAGATTCATTTGGTGTTGAAAAATATCATACTTGAACAACGATGAGAAGAATATGTTTCATTTTTCATGCTTCGATTCGCCTGGATCCAAGGCTTCATCATCATTCGTCGTTTTCCAGCGAGGGGGAGAGGAGAGTAGAGGAAGAGGAGTTGTCGTTGGCAAAAAGGGTTATGAGGCCAAGATCTCATAACCATGAATTTATAACCTCTCATCAGGTTAAAAGGGGTTTTAATCAAATAATTAAATAAATAATCATTTAATCATTTAATTATTTAATTATTTTCAAACAATGGCGCATAAGACGAACATCCAATTCCGATAAAGGTTATACCCTGTCTAGGGTAAAGCCTACAATTCGAGCTCATTGGTGGTCTCATATTTATCATCTGATCCCTTTTCCATGAGTTATTTGGGTTTGAGATATTAAATGAATAAAATAATAATTTAATTTATCTGTTTAATACACCGCCAATGAGAGAAGGGTTTGAACGTCCTATGCTGACTTATTTTATGTTGCGCCTGGGGTAAACACCGTGTTCCCGACCCAACTGCGGTCTCAGATTTCTAATCTGATCAACCATTTAAAATATATCCTATTTTCTTTAGTTAACTTCGCATGCGTAATATAAAAAAAACTTCACATTTTTATAAAAATTAATTTTGGGCACACCGGGCCTCGGAATTGCACGTCGTCTCAGTGCCAAGCTCTGGAAATATTCTTAGTAATATATCAAAGTCTTATTAAGCCAAAATCGGGTCTCTACACATAAGAAGATAAATCTTACTAAAATATTTGATGAAACACCAATAAAATCATGCATTTCCTAGGAAATATCTAACATCACGCACACATAAATGATGGGGTAAGGATTAAATAATATCTACCTTATATCTATCAACCTATATCCCATGTTTTGACAATAAATTACCTAAGAAAATCCCATGCTCTACCATAAAATGAAACTTTTCAAAGTTTAAGACCATATTTTTCTCAATAAAAAGATTCAACACCTTTCCCAAACTAGAGATACAATCATCAAATAAAGACCCGTATACTATAAAATCATCCATAAATACCTTCTTCTAGGTCTCAAAAAAATTAAAAAAAATACTCACCATGCATCTCTATAAGGTACTTGGGGCATTTCAAAGTCCAAATGGCATACTTCAATAGGAAAATGTACTAAATGGACGAATTAATATTGTATTCTCTTGATCCTTTTGAGATATAGGAACCTAAAAATATCTATATAATCCATCCACGAAACAACAGTGTGTTTTACCAGCTAGTCTCTCAAGCATCTGATCAATAAATGGGCGGGGGAAATGGTCCTTGTGAGTGGACTGATTTAGTTTACTATAATCAATACACGCACCAACTATTTTTCACCCTCATTGGAACTAACTCCTCTTTATAATTTCTAACAATAGTAACATCACTTTTCTTATGAACAACCTGAATAGGAATCACCCACTGAGAATCTGAAGTGGGATAAATTATACCTGCCTCAAGAAAATTTTTAATTTATTTTTTAAAAACTTCCAGAATAGTTGGATTCAGTCTTATTTGTGGCTACCTCACTAGTTTAGCCCCATTCTCCAAAATAATAATATCCATGAAAATGGAGGGGATAATACCACATATGTCATCTAAGGTCCACCTAATTTCCCTAATGTTCTCCCTCAAAAGATTGAAAACTTTTTCTTCATGTTCAAAATGGATTTTGTTAGAAATTATAATAGGAAATCTATCACCACTCAACAAGTATGAGTAGTTTAGATTTGATGGAAATGGATTGAGTTACAGTGTAGGGGTGATGTATGGATGGATAAATTTAAGGAACTTAAATATGTGCACAATGAACAATATTATTAGAATATAAATCATCAAAAACATAGAATAAAGCATCAAATACATCAGCATACTCAACAACCATATCATAATCAGAGTTCTCATGATCAAAATCAGAATATAAATCCATTTTAAAATCAAATCTAAGAGACTTTTGTGCATTAGAAACTAGTTTTTAAGTGCTCTTAGATATAAAACTAGAACCAATGCACATAATATACCTAAGAATAATACATTAAAATCCCATGGGGTTTTTATTTGGTGGTTCAAAATGGGAGATAAAAAAAGCAGAATGGTCCTCTGAGGGGTACTTCATGGACTCTATAACATTAAATATCACAACTTAATCTCCAAAATCCATCAAAAGTGTACCCTTATGGACATTTATGATCAGTTTTTTAGTTTTTAGGAAGTAACTGCCTAATATAATGTGATCATGAGAACTTAACGATCATACTCCATGTTAAGAATATATAAATTTGCTAGAAAGATCATATCTCTTACCCAAAAAAGTACATCCTCAAGGAATCCCAATGGAAATGTTGTATCTTTGTTCACCAACTGCACCACTAGTCTCATAAGCCTCAACTAACCAACCTATAAATAATATAATACAGAGTGGGGAATCACATTTATGGATTAACCTAAATCGCATAAAGCATCAGAAAAGTGCAACTCCCCTATGGTGCATAGTATGGTGAATTTCTTGATATCCTTTCACTTTATTAGCATTGTTATAGTTGGTGTAATGAGTTCTGAAACATTCCTTCCAAGATTTATCCTCTCATTTCCCTTGATCCCTCTTTGATTAGTACAAAGTTATTTTAAGAATTTTTCATACCTTGGTATTTGTTTAATGGATTAAAGTAGAGGTATGTTGATATTCACATGCTTGAATGTTTCTAAAACCTCTTTTTGTATCACCTATTTAGCAATTTTTCTGGTTTTTTCAACTCTATTTGAAAATGTAGGGGGTTTAAGATGAACATAATAAATATTTTTCTTACCTTTTTCATTTTCCTTGGTCTACTCATCAGTAGTTCTTGAATGAGGATTCTCTAGAGTTGAGGTGATTCTTGGTGGAATGGTAGGTGCAGAAGTATCAGTTGTTTGCTTCCCGCTTCTCAATGTGATGGCACTAAAAATCCACTTAGGATTTGGAATAGGTTGAGAATGAATGTTTCTAGAGTTCTTACTTACCATTTCATAGAGGGCGGTGGAAATTTGTCTCATTTGTGTCTTAAACTCCCTTAACTTTGAACCTTGACTCTTAAGCTCATTCTTTTGATTAATAATAATTTGTTTCAAAATATCATCAGTATTAGAATCTACCTATGGTTTAGAATTTCCTTATTATTGAATTTTTTATTCTTGGTATTTGAATCTCGTTTGGGGTTGTTGGAAACCTTGTTGATAAGGTGGAGGGTGCAGGAAATTTTGTTGAAATGAGGGGCCTTTGTTGTTCTCTATAGCCATACCTCATGTCTGATTGACCCTTCCACCCTTGGTTGTATATTGTAAGAAAGGAGTCATACTTCTTCTGGGTATATGGTTTTTTTTCTACTGATATGGTCTCCCAGAGAATACTGCTATTAAATACTCAATCACTTGTAATTGAGGGGAAAATCATCTGGGTGGTCTATTTTAGTGAAAATTACACAAGGTCTCATAGGAGTGGGTTGGGATGTCTTTTGAGCCAAAGTAATTTTCCTCATCGTAGTGGTAAATTTTTCTAACTTTGTGTCATACCTCGATCACCATATTTTTGGGAGTTGTGTGTCATCTTGTCGAGAAATACACATGTGGATACAGGTGTTTTGTCCACCAATTCTCTTCTAGCTGTAGCATCCATCATGCTCCTCTACATAGGTGTGAGTCCTTCATAGAAGTGTTGGATGAGAAGTTTCTCACCAATTTGGTGATGTGGACATCTTGCACACAACTTCTTGAATCGCTCCCAGTACTCATACATTGACTCCCCTAATGCTTGTTTGATCCCTGGGATATCCTTAATAATGGAAGTGGTCCTTGATTCTAGAAAAAATATCTTCAAGAAAATATGGTTATCTTCAGCTTGTAAATAATATATATAATCCTTTCCAGCTCCATCAAGTGAAAATTAGAATTCTCTTAGTTTTATTTGATCATAAAAGACATTACCTAGTTTAATGGTTTAGTAAAAAACATTAAATTATTTCAAATGTTTTTTTGGATCCTCACCAGATAATTAGTGAAATTTTGGAAGAATGTGAGTTAACCTAGATTTCAATTCAAAGTTTGATTTGAGATTTGGTTATGTAATACAATTTGGTTGATAGTTAATATTTGGTGAAACCAATTCTCAAATGGTTATATTAATTTTTTTATTATTGTTTTCATATTTTTGGTTCTTCTTTTATGTTTGAATTAGAATTGCTTCAAATTTCTATGTTACTATAATGGAGAAATTATCCAAATGGTTGAATGCTGAAACTTTCCATAGACTAAGAATGTATGATTTGAGCCCTAAGGTTGCACTCAATCTCGAGGCCAAGATCTAAGAGATATTTGGGATTATTTCATGTCGTGAATCAAATAAAAATGAAATGATGATAATTGAACCATAATAAAAAGATAATAATTTTGGTTTGATGGTCCGATAAAAAGAAAAGGAGAGAGAAAAAATGAACACTTGAGAAATGGTAAAGAAGAAAGAAAGAAGAGAAGAAAATTATAAAATGAAAAATAAATGAAATACCTCTAATTGGTTGAAAATAGTACTTGAATCCCTAGAAATGGCACCGATTTGAAAGGGTTCTATCATGGGTGCTCTCAAATAAAGTGTGATTTTTGGGTACTTAGGTGTAGTGGAGTGGCTAACCAAGGTCATCTCTCAAAGGAGTAAGTAATTTAAAAACTTATTAAAGGTATTTTGAAAATAAAATAAAAGGGAAGAAACAAAATATTTAAAATGTTGTGGGGGTTCTATTTATAAAATAATAATAAGTATATTGGACGAAGATTTTTTTTTAATTTTGAAATGAAATTTGATTAAAAAACCCAACAAGATGATATTTTTCTAGAAAATATTTTTAAAAGGAATAATCAATCTAAAACTACCTATTCACTCAATTATTTATCATTATCATTTAAATTAAAATACACTTAATTATAATCCTATAACTTTTTAACCACCAAACCCTGTGATAATTAACTAAACCATGAAGATGAAATGAATTAAACCCTAGGCTAGATTTAGTACATGAAATTGTAGCACCCTGCTTTGATTGATGTTATAAGGATATATTATAGTTAGTAGTGAATTAGGGCACATAACCACTCTATAAATGAGGATTAATTGAGTTTAGGGATTTTATTTGAACTCTAAAAATTTATCCCATGTGATTTGTTTTTACTAATTAAGTTTAAGCTCTCACAATTTACACAAATCTCGACCTCTTGTGTTTTTGAGTTAATTGTTAAATTGCTTAATTAGTTCCTTCTATTTTAAAAACTCAATTAATAGATCATATTAAATATATTATAGAAGCTAATTGATTCAAAAAATGAATTAATAAGTTAATAGGTGGATCAATTACTAAAAACACTACTCTTATATGTGCGGTGTAGTCATCGTAGAAACGAATTGCATCCCCAACAGTTTAGAATGGGTATAACCCAATCCCATTTATAATATTTATTTCCATCCCAAAGAAGAATATTAACAAAAAATATAAGTGAACAAAATAGAGGAAAATAGAATAAATAAAATAGGAACTAAGGAGTTTATTACACAAACACAAACATTACAACATGAGAATGAGAGGAGAGATTCAATGAAGGGATCCTTGCTTCAAGACCTATGTCTATGAGTATATAGAGTTCAAGAACATCCAAGGTGATGAGAATACTCCTATTTAACTCCAAATATGTATCACTTCACTCCTTGGTTGAACTTGCAAATAGGGTGACCAAGGTGCTAATTTATAGCCAAAATGGGAAGTGGTTTTGGGCATCCATATTTTAAGATACCACTTGTGTATCAGTTTTGGGTTCATAAATGGAATTATCTAAACTTGTAAAAAAGATAAAAGTTGAAGGTTGGCATCTTGAATGTCTCTTTATTAAATTTGGTGTCCAATGGATTATTACACCATGAGATATGGCCAAAATACAGAACCAAATCTTTGACTTCGTGCAGATTCTGTCCCCCAGATAGATCCATTCGGATGGGACCTCATATGGAAAAATTTGACTTGGGTTTCTTGAGATGAGTTGTAGAACATTGAATTATGGATCATCACACAAATTTAAACCCATTTCAATGTGAGTATTTTTTATAATGTTCAAAACAGTGGACAGATGTCTTTGGGCTTCCATGAAATTTGGCCAATTTTCCTTTTAGAACATCTCTGACCCTCCAAATCACCTCCTCCTACAACGAAATCAGCAAAACTAGAATAATTTCACTTTTTAACAGTGATAAAAATTTAATAATTTAATCAAATGGGATGTTAAATTTGAGATAATATTTGAAATTTTAAATACAAAACAAGTTTAAATCAGTGATGTAAGGATGAAATAAAGCAGTGAATTGTGATGAAATAATGGTTTGAAATCCTCAAAAACAATGATTTTTAGACAAGTTTAGGTCAAAAAAGAAACCTTATCTTTTGGTTTTACCCTTAGTTAAACAGTTTAACTCTAATCATGTCTACTTGTCTTTTTATAATATAGGGTTAATATAGTTACTAAAAAATGTCAAACAAACCCCAATTGGATCATTTATGACATCTTTAACATTATTATAGTTATTTGGATGAACATTAGATTTTTATGAATTTTATAAAATTTAATAAAATATTATTTATTTTAAAGTATCATTTATGTCAATTTTTATGCTATTCAATATTTTCATTTTTTAAAATATCAAACTAATATGATAACTTCAAGCCAATACTTATAATATGTCACTAACATGTCTATGTTATCAATAAATTTTTTTGATGTCATTAATTAAGTCAAATTATATGTATTTTAATATTTTTAATATCATTTAACATATTTTTCCTTTAATAATTCAATTACTGCATCATTATCGTGTCTCCATTTAATTTAATTATTTATTTCCTAAAATTATAAATAATTTACCATTATGTAGATAATAATTTTATACTTATAAAGACTATTTATAGTCAACCATATCACTTATATATTATTATATTAAAAATGATATAGTTATTAAAATTTGAATATGGAATTTTTAACTATTCTTTAAATAAAATATAATAAATGTCCTAATCCAACAAAAGTGGCTTAAAAAGATCATATTTTATACCTAAGGTTAATTTTGGTCAAAAAAAACTTTTCCAATGAAATTAGGACAACTTTTGGGGTAACATTATATTATTATAATATATTTTTTACCTTTAATTACTCTATTTACCTTGAAATGTGGTAAATAAAATTCGAAAGTTACTATTCAAAAAAATTATTTTGATCCTATTAGACCACATTTTTCATATTTATTACAACCATGTATGTCTATTTTTTAAAATTCAATTCAATAAAGTGGTAAAATTATGTTTAATGCTAATCTGTATATGTGGTTAGAAGACAAATAAAAGAGACGTTCATAAGTTTAATAAAATTTTTATATATAATTCTATTATAAAAATGATTATTATGACCTAAATTAGACTAATATATTTATTATGTATATATTTTTAATTTAAAATAAATTTAAATTAAAATAATTATTCAAATGAAAAAGTTGGTTTATTAACCATAATGTCATATTTTTCACTATTTATAAAAAATTAAAACTTTTCATAAAAATACCGAAAAATCACCATAAGATAATTTTGATATTCCAAATTCAAAAATTATGTCTATTTTGAAAATTAAAATTTATAAATTTCATAACTTGGTTAATACTATGCATAACCGTTTTTAAACGGCTAGTTTGATAGGGAATGGTGCATTCGAACTTGATGTTGTGTGCAACGCAATATATTGAATTTTTCAAAATGAAGTGTACCATGGATGCTTAGGGTGTTGCATTAATCTTATAACACAACCATATTATTTCGGCCTCTTCAAATAAGTTTTTCTTCTAGTATGGTCACTGTCGATTTTTGTGTCTAAACCGTATAAAAAATATGAACATAAATAGATATTTTTTTGTAAAATTTTTATAAATCATAAAAAGTTAATATTATATCATACTTGAACATGTTTATTATGCTAACTTTTTGTTTTCATCAATTAGTTTAGTCTCCTTATTTACGCGTGCCTCCTTCCATTGCACATGATGTGGGATATAAGCGGCTTCAGATTTTTTTCATCAATCTGTATATAAAAAAGTAACATATATTTTTTCATATCACATAAAAATTTTATTGTTGATTTAAAATACATACCAATTTCTTCTCTAGTGAATCATACCCCATCATTGCTTTGATATAGGGGTACATTTGTTTTGATGCACATAATTTATTTTCAGAACTCTTTTTTTGTTTCATAAATTAACAATTTTAAATAAAATTTGATAAAATAAATAATGTAAAATAATATATTATAGACTAAAATTCACCTAAAATTATTTGTCATTATGATGACTAATGAAATAATTTCATGTTTCTACTTTAAAATTTGTGCATAACTAATTGGAAGGTGAGGATTTATTTTCCCCTCAGCATCCCTAAGTTGTAACTTGGTAAGAAGCATTTGAAAGCCACTATGGGATCTTCCAGTGGCCATTGAGATAAGTTTCTTAAGAAAATATTCTAAAATAAATGAACTCTATAAATAATAAGGAAAATTAAATAAACAGTTTATTATATAATTTTTCGGTAAAATAGAAAATGTATATTGTAACATTACCATTATATCTTTCCAAAGGGTTTCTTTCATTATAGGTTGGATGTGGTTCCACAAATCAATATAAATCAGCACATTCATCTCCATTGTGACCCCAACATAACTAATAAACATTTACTTTTGGGGTTTAATAGGTTGGCGACATTGATTCCAACCAACATCAAATTTTATACCATGACTTCTTACCTTGATAATTTTATTCAACTCTGTGATGATGTGTCATTACTATTTTTTTCAACAACATGTTTTTGATACCCTAATAATTCTTCAGTTTCATCATCAATAGTCTATCATTCCTTAGTATTGATAACATCATCATATGTAGAAGACATTGTCTACATGAGTAGTCAAACATTTATTTTTTCTTGAATAACAACAATATAAACATGAACATAGGATTTGAGAAGGGTCGTATGCATGCTCTATTGAAAACTTAATGAACTATTTAACTCCATATTCATACTCTTTTGTCAAATGATTAGTATGAATACATTTTGGAGGAAATGGATAATTGAATTTAAGAAAATAATTACTTCAGTATGGTAAGTTTTATCCTCTAAATTCATCTCAAAATGATAAAATTTCCCTAACACTACCATGAGAACATCAACTCATCCCCACGGAGATGCACTGACTCTAATCTATTTCACTATTCCTTTTCCCTCACATATATCTCAAATATAAGAGATTTATATCCATTGAGGCTCATGTGTAGTGTGTGAGTATAAAAATAAAAAAGTAAATACTAATAGGGCCCCTAAAATATATAAAAATGAATATTTTTTAATATATGTTCAAAGTTGTGACACACAAAATACACATGTAAGTCAAGTCATTGTGTACTAACCAGGAAACCATGATAATCAAATGTATCTACTTCATTTCGTACCAATGAATTATAATAATCATACCATAATTTTATACCATGGTTGTTTCCCTAACGTTCAAATCATTTAACTAATAAGAGGTTAACATTTGAGTCATAGGATGAGAAAAATTATTTATCTCCATATAAAAATAACCACATCACAGGTACCACGAGATTTGACCTCAAACCCATAGCATTTATGACTATCCCTCAGGGATAACCATCACATGTACTTATTGCATCCAAATCATGAATTGGGTATAACATATCCATTTTTTAGTAAGTGAATTTGAAATATGGTTAACTCTTAACATAATTTGTTCCCTTAGGAAAGAACTGCACAGTGTGTTCCATAATACATTAATTAAAACTAACTTCTGAAAAAACCCATAAAGAAGAAAAAACAACAATATAAATCTCACATCACTATCACCTTATACCTCAATGAATCACTAACATGACTATAGTAACTCACATTATAACATACCATACCTAGAACTCACATAATACCCATTATATTCTAATATATGATAAAAAATGTTTTTCTCACCTCCAAAAATGTATTTATTGTAGAAAAATATTGTAATCATTCATTGAGAGCTATATTAAAAATCATTTCAAATAATATCAAGTGATTATTTAATAAAAATATTATAAGGAAATATTTATCCAAATTTAATAAAAAATTAGTTACATATTACATTTCATACAATAATATTCAGAAAAATTACTCTAGAGAAAAAATTATTAGACAAGTAAAAAAATTTGTTAAAAAATTAGAAAAAATGTATACAAAGATAAAAATGAAGACTTTAAAAATAAAAGTCACATATTTTTTCCATTTATTAAAATTCTAATGTCTAGAAAAAAATCATGTTAGATTTTATAATAATTCATAGAGTTAACTCAGACAAAAAAATATTTATAAATGTGTATTGTTTCATTTTACAATATAAAGGTTATTAAAACCATATTTGTGTATGATTATAGTAAAATAATTTGAATAATATATTTACCTTATCAATATATATTTATTATAAACCATTTCATTTGAAAAATAAAATATTAAATCCATATATATAAACTATAATTAATATGGTTTCATAAACATCAAATTCCTTAGTTGAATAATAAAACATGATAATCGCTTAAATATTTCTATTATAGCATGTGTAATACATAATAATTTATCAAGATTCTATATAAACCATGTTTTCTAAAATATAACATAATTAAAACCATTCACTATCATTGATCATATTCAAAATGAATCTAAAATCCTTATCAATGGAGTTTTTTAATTAGTATTAAATTATTTAAATCATGAATAATATATTTCAATGGTTAATAAATAATAAATTCTCTATTTTCAAAAAAAAATACTCTAAAAGACATAAATTATAAAATCTTACATATTCTACATGATCTGAATATTGTGAAATTAATATAAATAAACTTATCCTTAAATGAAATCATGAAGTAATTTATATGTTTAATGAGAAACTATTTTTTACATCTAATTAGAACAAAAAAATAAAGAAAATTTTATTCAAAAACAAAATAAAACCTATCACTTATTATTTTTTAAAAATATTTTTATCCCATATATACTCTAAACCCACTCATATTTAAAAATAACCTAAATGAAATTTTAATTATGGATTCTAAAATATTACATTTCAAAAATATAATTCTCTAAACATAAGTGTTCATTTTTTATCACATTAGAAAAACAAAAATATTTTAAAAAATACCATAAAATAAAATAATAGAAGGTGAGAATCAATATTGTTTGAATGAAATTTTCGTTAAAAATTACATTAAATTGAAATGAATATAGTATTAATATATGTATACAAATAAATATACCTATCAATTTTAAATTATTTATAAAAAAGTAAGTAACATGTGAAAAAACATATCATGGTGGCCTATAATAGTGTGGCTTGAGGGAATTAGGACCCTTTTATCATTAACTTACATCACATAGATACCTGAATCCATGGAAAATATTCATGGAGACCTTGTTCCTTCCAACTAAAGATAACATGTCTGAATCCATATTTTGTTCTTTAATATTTTTGGGGAAACTCAAATGATTATACTAAATACCATTAAACTACATATTAAGTAGTTAATTGGTCAATTGGTTGTAGTTTGTGATAGTAACCTGTTTGGATAAATGAAGAGTCGATTATAGAAATTAATGGGATAAAGCCCTTATCGATGCACAATAATATTCTAAACCAAACATACTTTACTTACTCTATAACATAATATCCTGCTCCATGGGAAGCCTCAAAGACTGTAATGAAGGAAAGAATGAGTCCCCAAAACTATATGTAAAGCACACAACCCATTTCCATTTTCCATCACTAGAAGACCCATTACTTTCCAATATGATATCTATGATATGAAGTGACCATGTAGCATAAGGGGAATGATTAGAGGGAATGTTCGGTGGAGCAATGTGGACTTTGGTGATAGGGACAACGTTTGCACTAACAATGTAAAGAGCCATGAGAGAAGGTGGTTATAAGAATGGAAATAATGAGGAAGAAAGAGAGAGACCAATCAGTACTAAAGTTATGGGAGAAGACAAGTAGTGAAATTGAATAATTAAAAATGAGTACACTTTAAAAATATTGAAAACATTTATAAGATTTATTAATTAAATATAAATTATTAAAAAAATTGGGTATATATTGAAGTAAAGATGAATACATATTGAAAATAATAAAACAAAGTAAATAAATTTATATAAATAAATAATAGAAAATGATTAAATTGAAAAAATATATATATATATTAAAAATTAATAAATAATACCTAACTATAATAATATTAAAAATTTATAAATAAAATTAACTGATTAAAAACATAATATATTAAATGTATCATGTCATTATGAAATTCAAAAATATACTAAAATTTGAATAAATTACATAAACATTAGTTGTATGTGTTTCTATATAAGATTTAATTAATTGTGTAAATATTTGTGTGTGCATGTTGTATATAGAAATGCATTAATTATATATGTGTGTGTGAAACCAATGTAACACATGTTTGATATATGTTAAATTGAAAAATAAAACTGTATTAAATATGAAAAGAACATTAATATGTTTTTAATTATTACATTTTATTCATTATATATATATATATTTAATATATATTATTTATTACTATTTATAATTAATATATATATATATTAAATTTATTCATTTTTATGAATAACTATTTTATTAATAATTTTTTTTAATAATTTTTTAATTTATTCATATTAGTTTTTTTTTGTTTATTATTACAATTTATTCATTTTTTTTAATTATTACAATTTATTCATTTTAAATATATATATTTAATATATACTATTTATTAATATTTATAATATATATATATATATGTGTGTGTGTGTGTGTGTGTATTAAATTTATTCATTTTTATCAATAATTATTTAATTAATAAAATGTTTAATATTTTTATTAATTTACTCCTCATTAATTATTATTTGCTTAATTATTTCATTTTATTCATTTATATATCTATATATTTAATATATATTATTTATTAATATTTTTAATATATATATATATATTCATTTTATTCATTTTTATCAATAATTATTTAATTAATAAAATTGATAATATCTTTTTCAAAAATTATTTGTTTAATTATTTCATTTTATTCTGGACCATTATCAGTGCTAAAAAAGTTCTCATAAAGACAACACATTACCATCACTAAGAATAAATCATTGATAAAGGCTACCCTTTATCAATGCTTTTTACTAGCGCTGATAAAGGTCAATATTGTTAAAGTTTTGTTTTGTAGCATTACTTCTATAAGAAACTACTTCCAGAACAAATTGTAACCACATAAAAACATACAAAGATCATTGAGGCCTCTTTATTCTTATTTAAACCTTCATTTCCTCCATATTAAATCAACATGGATGAATCAATACATTCATGGTTCATAGATAGGATCATTCCAAATTTAATATTGGAATTCGTCCCCATAAAAATAAATTAAATTATATCCCCTTAATTCCATAAAAACCATGCATAAATGATTGCATATAAATATACATGTAAATATGCATTCATGCATCGTGGCTCATTTTCATATGTGGTCCATTCGTATATGTGACCAATTTCATATGTGGTTTAGTCACGTATCCAGATTCTAATTCATATAAGATACAAATATATAGGAAATCCCATATGTAGATATGAAACACGTATACAAATTTTCATATATGGATTAGCACTTATCCAGCTAGTTTACAAACTTCATTTCTTCACTTTTCTAACCTTCTTTATTCTTTAAAACTTCATTCATAATCTTACAACAAGAATCATTATAGTAAATATCATGATATTTAAGCACTGGAAGATCACCTTACTTTGCATCGACTTATTTTAACAATCTCCTTCACCTATTGACTTTCCATGTGGTTGATCATGTGATCATTCAACCTGCCATGAGAACCTACAATGCTCAACCTACCTTGTGAGTCCATGAACAAATAACCTATTGTTTGTATCAATATTTATGCATATGGTGACTTGATCATGGTCAATTGACCTATTATGCATGTCTTCATGTTGTTATGTGGTCACTTGGTCATGGTCACTTGAGTTACCCTTCATACGGTTGGTATATTCCTTTATGTGGTTGCAAACCTTCATCTTAAGATCTATTACTTTAAAACCACGAGGAATTATGTGTTGACAACAAAAACAACACAATAATTAATTCCAATTCTTATTCACCAGATTCTTTATCAACCAAACAAAAAATTGAACCCTCTTGGTCTCAACAATCTCCTCCTTTGGATTTTTATTATCAACCAAGGAACATAAAGAAAGAAAACTTTAAAACTTAAATAAATGATCACTATAAAACAATTTTAATCCTATGTGAGAAAGCTCGGTGTAGGAGAAAATAGTCATTGAACAATAAAACCATGTCATCCATAAAGCAATGTTCTATAAACATCCAATCTCTATTAAAATAACAAAAACAGAATTAAAACCTATAAGAAATTATTTCTACACCCTAATTATCCAAGAAGGAATCATTAAATCTTCAAGGTGTTATCAAATTATAACTTTATATCCAAAACTACACTTATCTACTAATGTGAAATAAGTGGAAATGTAGAGTCTAACCCACAGAGACATCTTATAGACAAGTAACCCATCAGTACGAACCTATTTGATTGGATTCCTCACGCTCACTCTCTTTGGTTTAGATTTTATTAAACTGTGCAGATTGGTATTTAAAATGGATTAAAGGAAGTTTTTTGATTCATTTTCAAGGAATAATAAAAGTATAATCCTAAATCTTACTTGGTACAGACATATGACATAGGCTATAAAGTGGTAGAAAAGACACAAATTGATCTTCTTCTAAGAAATTGGATCAAACTAATCTGGAAACTTCTCCTTTGTTCAGAGTAGTTCAAAACCTAAGCATAGGGATATTAGTTTCTTGGTATAAATAATCATAGGCTATTGGTCCAAGCCTGATCAAATCCAACTAGGTCATGGTTGTTCGACTACACAACTAATGGTTAGGGTATGTGAAATCGAATGAGATGGAAAATTGTTTTAAACCTTGTTACTATACATAGAGTTACCCAGTTTCAATTTTATATATTAATTAAGTTCAAAACACACCTAATCTAAACCTCAAACCCTAATCAGATTATCCATGCATGACGGTATTGAAATAAAGTAAGGAAATAGATGGAAACATGCTTGGAATAACAAATTATCAACTCAAATAAAAGTAATCCATAATTTAAATTGTATGAAAGAAATTAAAAACTAACTAGGATGAGGAAACAATAAATAACGTATTAGAAATGGAGGTTTCATGATAATTGGGATTGAAATTGGAATATCTGAACAACAATAGGTAATAAAAGAATCTTGAACTTGAAAGCAGAAACAACAGAATGAATAAAATAGTAAAAGGAAGTAGTAGAGATAGATGGGAATAAAAATAAAATAAAAATGAAAAGAACTAAAAAGTAATGAAATGTTTCTAAACTCCCTCTACATGTTGGGTCTCTAGAAATATATAGACCCCAAGAACTACATAATGTGTAAATGGTTCATGTAATGTCGGTGATTTACGTGGCTTCTACATCGATACTTTCATGGAGTTTACTTGAATTACACACCATGTACTTAAAATCTGAATTAATCTCAAAATATTTTGGATCTTGTAGATTTCATGACATGAATCTTCAATAGTAATTAAGTTTTGAATGTTACACATTGTGTATTGAGTTCACACTGTGTATCTTCATCATATTTGAAATTTGAGTCTTGCGTGATGTGTAATTAGGATTCAAGTTGTGTATGTGGTCCATACCTTATAATTGGGATTCATGGGAAGACCTTCAACTCATAAGTGATCTTATCAGGGATTACACATCATGTACTTAATATTCACGATGTGTGATAATGATTTCTTCTATTTACCAAGATTTCTCCTTTGAGTCTTGAATTTCAAATTCCTAAAAAAATAACCTAAAACCTAGTTTAATATTAAAAAGACATGATTAAACATTAATCAAATGTATCCAAAATATATATATGAATTTTTCTTATCAAATTCCCCCACATTTGATCAATTTCTTTTCCTCAAGAAAAAATCATCTCAATAGAGATTCCAAATGAAAAAAAAATTAAATGAGAAACATGAATTACAACCAAAAAAATAAAACTAAGTGTAAGCTTAAAAATTAAGTCCTCTGAAATCAATACTACATAGAAAATTAGTCATGGATCATAGTTGAGTTCTTTATTCAGATTATTTCTTCCTTTAATTACCTTTTTATAATTGTTCCTCAGACACTATACCCATTTTTTAATTTACATCATAATTAATTTTCTATCATAACACAAGGTAAAAAAAACTAGAGTTATGATCATAGACTTAATACATGTTCATAACCATAGGCTTTCATTGGTTATATCATCTCTACTTAATAAATAAGAAAAACAAAATTAATCATGAGGGCTTCATCAATAAGTATATAATGTATCTGAGGTTGACGAAAGGTGTGAAAATGATAAAAAAACAAGATTAAGTGGATGGTAATCTCAAAATTAAAATGTGTGATAATCATGAATAGTGTGATGAAGTAACTCCTCCTATAAAAAATGTGCACATGCTTCAAACATCTCAAAGTGGTTCCATGAATGTGTTAAGATAATATCATGAATGTACCTTATTAATTTCTTTTTATTTTATTTTTAAATAATCGTTTTTAATATATATCTCACATCTATCACCTAACCACACAAGATCCATCATAGGATTTGTCAGTCTAGTAATGGTGATTTTTGAATTTCTTAAGACATGGTCCATTTTTTCATGAAATGGGTAAGCATAAAAAATTCCAAAATTAATCATGAATCACATCATATTTATCTAGTGAAAGTTCCACCATACATATCCTCAGTATCAATATCTTGTGTCCATCAGAGATGAAAAAAACCCCACACTTTTTCTAAAGAAAATCATGTGTAATACTAAGAGTAGGGTAGGAAAGGATGGTAGGATTGAAATAGCTCTATCCTAACAAGGTTATTAATGTATATTATGGTATAAATAAGGAAATATATATATGTGGTTCTCAGGAAAAAGGGATCAAAAAATATTTCATCAATCATTTTAAATGTGTATTTTTTTAAATCATAGGAACAATAATATCTTAATGCAAGTTCTGATAGATTTACATGTCCCAAGTATCTCTTGATAAATATGATTATAAAATAATATGAAAGTTTGAATTATATAATCCTATCAAAAATGGGAGTATAAAAAATAACTAGGAATCATTCAGGGTATTGTATCAAGTAATAAGTCAATCAAAAGAAATTTCAAGAATCTAAAATTAGAATTAAATTAATCAACTCAGAAATCTTGCTAAGAATTATAAACTTGAATAAAATGGATTTAAATAATATCCAACCTAACTTTTTATTTTATTTAAATGGGTTTATTGAGTTTTCATGTTTAAATAATGATTTTAATGAAAATTTCACCTAGATAAGTAAAAAATACAATAATTCAAGTGTATCAACAATAAAGCTCAAGAAAGACCCCCCGCCCCACACACACACACAAACACATAAAATGAGATAGTGTATTCACTTTTATGAGAATAATTTTGGGAGATATATCAATAGTATCATAGAAAAAAATGAAATGGAAATTGAGGAATTTGAAATTAGGGAATCGAGAGGTCCCTATAGTGAAATTCATGCTATAGAGGAATTTTTCAGTCTTTTCTTGGAAATTGTGATACCTATAAAGACTATTAGAAGAAAAATAACTAAACTAGATAAAGCATTAGTATATAGGGATTAATCTATATGTAATTAAAATAATGGTAAAGTTCACATAGTTAAAAATAGGATAACACAACTTAGATAAATACAGTAAGCGAGTACAGTAAAGTTTGGAACGACCTACGAACAAAAATGCTAGAAAAGGGAAAACATGGGTCCTAAGAACACAATGAAAATAAAGAAAAAAAATATTGTTTGACTCCCATAAATAACTAACTATGAAACCATTATCTAAACATATAGAAAAATGATCAATCGAACTAAAAATAAAGGGCACACCCTTCAGGAATTGGTTCTTGATAAATTTTTAGCCTCTGCCTATTGACCTTGAAGGGTGGTCATTCGCCTTGTTGAATTTAGATATCCCCATAGGGGAACACTTTGATGACTATAAAGGGACTTGAATGTTGGGATTTCAGATTCTTGGGTAATGTTTTCAATCACTAATTAAAAATCATAACATTTCCCCTTGGTGTTAATATTTTTCGTGCAATGCATTAGTCATGCCATTTCTTTGTTTTTTCTTTGTAAATATGATAATTGTATTATGCATCCCTTTTGGTTTCTTTCAACTAATTAATTTGTATCATTCTTACTTCTAGGTATTTTTTTAAATCCAAATTTAGTTTCTTAACTACCCAATTAGTGTGATTCTATAATTCAACAAGCAAGTGAAATGGATCCCCATAAACATGATGGAATAGAGTAGTGCTTATGGGTGTTTTATACACTATGTGATCCGCCCAAAGCGTGTCATCCAATTTCAGACTCTAGTACTTTCTACTTATATCCACTTAATTTTATAGAATTTATTTGATATTAATATTATATATTTCAACTTTTCCTCTTATCTATGTGTGGTAGGGAGTTTTAGTGTTATAACATATTCCATACTTTTCGAGAAATCCTTTCACAAAATTATTTGAAGAGTGAGTTCCTTGATCACTAATGAGATATTGGGGAAATCCAAATCTTGAAAATTTCTGTCCTTAAGAATTTCATAACCACTGTAATTTTTTCATGGGTGGTTGACTCAGATTCCACCCATTTTGAAACACATTCCATGCTGGCCAGGATGTAAAATTTCCCATAAGAATTTTGGAATGGAACCATAAAATTGATTCTCCATACATTGAAGAGTTCAACATATAAAATGGAATTTTGGTTCATTTCATTTCTTTTTTCCAATGGTGCTTTTTCGCTGGAACCGATCACAACATTGAATGAAACTCCTCACATCCCAATGGAGTGTGGGCCAAAAAATTCCTCTTTGTAGGATTATCCACGGTGCATTTAGGCCCATGATGTCCTCCAGCTAGCGATGTGTGGCACATCTCAAGTATGCTTTGAACATTATCTTATGGGATGCAACATAACATTAATCCACCATCACAATTATTAAATATTAGTATCTCATCCAATTAATAGTGTGAGGTTTCAACAAATAATCTCTTATTGTTTTGGTAAGAGAAGTGTAGGAAAAGTGTTCTCATGGAAGGATAGTTTGTGATATAAGAAAACCATATTTAATATTGTGTATTTATATTAAAAATTGATTCATTAGGAAATTACTTCTTAATATCTAGATTATCCTCAACCTTATTACTGAGTAGTGGGATTCTGGATAAGTGATTAGTAATAAATTTCTCAGTCCCTTTTGAATTTGTGATCATTAACTCAAATTTCTGTAGTAGTAGGATCCATTGTATAAGCCATGGTTTGGAATCCTTTTTACATAATAGGTATTTGAGTGTTTTATAATCAGTATAGACCACTACATTGGATATCATGATGTATGATTGAAACTTTTCAAATACATAGACAACTTATAGTAGTTACTTTTTAGTGGTTGTATAGTTAAATTGAGCTTCGTTCAATGTATAACTGACATAACAAATGGGTTGTAAGATATGTTCGGATTGATATCCTAACACAATGTCCAAAAAAAAGTAACTAGTGTTTCACATCAGTTCAAATTCCTTGTCCCAATATAGTGATATTATAATAGAAGCATCCATCGTGCTATTTTTTAGAGTGTTGAATGCTCGTCGACACTATTCAGTGAACATGAAAGGAGTATCCTTTGACAAAAGGTGTGTTAATGGATGGTCTATTCTTGAAATTTCTTGAAGAAATCAGTGATAAAATCTTATGTGGCCTAGAAAACTCCTTATGTATTTTATGGTTGTGGGATCAAGTAAGTCTTTAATGACTGTAATTTTTTCTGGATCAAATTTCAGGCCTTGATTTGATATTTTTTGTCTGGGAATTGTGCCTCTTTGGACCGTAAAATGAAATTTTTTCTAGTTTAATACTAGGAAATTTTATTCATAGAGTTGAAGAGTTAGATCTAAATTACTCAGTCACACCTCAAAATTATCTTCCATAAATAGAGAAATTATCCATAAATATCTCCAGGAATTCCTCATCCATATTATAAAATATGTGTCATGCACCATTGAAAATTTATTGGTGTGTTTCAAAAACCAAATGACATTATTCTATAGGCTAAGGCTTCAAAAGGATAAGTAAACATAGGTTTTAATTAGTATTCTAGGTCGATAGCTATTTGATTTTACCCATAGTAGCCATCCATGAAATAATAGAATTGATGCCCAACTAGTCTTTCCAACATTTTATCCATGAAAGGTAAAGGGAAAAAATCCTTTAAGTTTTCATGTTGAGGTTTCTACAGTCAATGCATACTCCCCATCCAATAATGTTTTGATTTAATATTAACTTCTCTTTATTGTTTTAAACTTTTTTTAAGAAGCCTTTATTTATGATGACTTATAGCAAACTCACTCATTCACTATCATAGATTGAAAAAATTATTCCAACATCTAGAGTCTTCATTACATCCTTTTGACTACTTATTTCATTATAGGGGTGATTCACCTCTAGGGTTGACATTTGGTCTTAGAAATGTATTCCAATAAAATATTGTGGGTTCATATTGTAGGGATGATCCCATTAATGTCAGCTACTACCTAGGAAATTATATTTTTGTGTCACTTAAGGACTTAAATGAGTTTTTCTTCTTATACTTGGATCATTTCTACACTGATGATGAATGGAAGTGCATCTTTAGTCTCTAAGAATAAATACTTTAGGGTTATCATTATAGGTTTTAATTCCAGCATCAATGGTCTGATGATTGAGGGTATTAATGGTGGAACGATATCCCTTATCATAGGTTCATTGAAATTTACACCTTCATAGTCACTAAATTCATCTTTATCTAGAGACTATGTCTCTATGTTATCCTCAATGGTCATGAAATCATCTTTACCATCAATAAGAAATATGGCTTGATAGTCATACAAGTCATCGTCTTTCTTGGATGGCTTTGCTAAGTCAAACATCACATGTTTTTCACTAACTCTAAATAACAATTTTCCTTTATTTCCATCAATAAAATCCATCCCATTTGAAAGAAGTGGTCTCCCTAGAATGATATGAATTTATCCCTCTTACTCCATATCTAGGATAAGGAAATCGATAAGAAAGATGAATTTTCCAACTTTGACTAAGATATCCTCATGAAGCCTATGAGGGTATTTTATTGATCGATTAGCAATTTGAAGTTATAATCTTATTGGTTTTAACTCTTTGAGCCCCAGTTTTCAGAAGACACTCATAGACATGAGATTGATTCTTACACCAAGATCTCACAAGGCTCTTTCTAAATTGCATGTCCCTATAGTGCATGGAATAGTGAAACTTCCAGGGTCTCACATATTGGGAGGTATATTTCACTGAAAGAATATATATCATTATTAATTTAAGTAGATTAATCCTAGATCTTCCATTTTCCAATTACTTGATAGAAAATATTTTAAAATTTTGGCATACATAGGTATTTCAACAATTAATTCTACAATGGGAATATTTATGGGTAATTTTTTAAACATTTCTATTTTTCTTATCCTTTATTTTGGATTGTCTCATACTCTATTAAAATGGTAGAGGGGGATTTTAGGGTAGTGTTTTAACATAGAATTATTCATTTTTAGTCTACTCTTGAACTAGAGTTTTTTCAATTTTCTCTGATTCTAGATTTTTCTCAGGAATAGATTTAGTTTTACTAGCATCATCATCTTTACTAATGAATGAAGTATGTTTTTAGGCTCTTTTGGAATATTTTCCTCCTCTCTATATGGTTCTTGAAGATCCAACATTTTTACACTTCTAAGAACTATATCCTTAGATTCTTCTTTTGGATGTGTTCTGGTATTACTTATCAAAGTACCGAATAATTGATCTAAAAGAATCTTTGAGATTTGGTCCACTTTGTGCTTAAGGTTTAAAAGGGAACCCTTTTGTTATTATATTTCAGTGTCTTGGGTATTCATCCTTTGATCAGATTTATATCTGAAGGCGGTTAGTAGTTTTTAAATATTAGACTAAAGAGGTTGGGATTATTGTGGTGGTCTTAATAGAGATTGTTATAATTGTTGTTGCTGATTAGGTGGAAACTGCTAAGATCTAGGAAAAGTTTGTTGTGATTATTTCTATAGTTGAGGAGTTGTGACTTGAGGTGGGTACCCATGTGGTATATGATTACTTGATGGAACTTGACCACTCCTTTTCTAATAATAACCATGGTTTTCTTGTTGGATTTGTTGAGCCGACATATGCAGATAGTATGGATGCTGGTAGGGTTAGGGCTACTCGTACTTATGATTTTGTTGATTGTAATTAACATAATTATAATATTTGATTTTAGTATTATCTATTCTTTACCTATAGTCTTGATATGGGGAAGGCCTCTACAAATCTTACAAGATTAGTTCTCCCTAATAGAATCAGGAGGGGGTGGTGAAGTAGATAGTTGAAAAGAATCCAACTTTGTGAGAGCTTCAACCTTGTCTACCAAGTGAGTAGTCTCTTCCACCTGATGGATTCTGTGATGGGGAGGACCCCTATCACTTTTGAAAAGACTAGTATTATAATATATTTCATCTAATTGTGTTTTTAGAATGATCTTGGCTTCATCGGTGGTGTCCAAAATAGTGAGGGTGAAAGGCTGGAGTCCCTGGTAGAAAGTCTTACCTTGTATCCACACATTGATTATGTGATATGGGAATTTATGGGTATGTTCCTTAAAATGGTCTCATGCTTCCCACATTAATTCTCCATCCTCATGGTTGAAATTTTGAATTAAATTCTTTATTTCTAGGTTTGTATGGGTGGGAAATACTTGTCTATAAATTTCTTTGCTAGATCATCCCAAGTCATGATGGATTCGGGAGATTGAATTCTTATCCAATCCATAGCTTAGTCATGCAAGAAAAATGGGAAATTTCTTATTATTATGGAATCTGATGATACCACTTGGTTGAGAAATGTATCAAAAACCTCATGAAAATTATAAGTATGATCATGGGGTCTTTTCTTTGAATACCACTAAAGTTTCCCATATTTTGGATCATATGAATGAGTCTAGATTTTATTTAAAATGCGTATAGTTGAGTGGGATGGAACATAATTATGGGAACAACAAAACTAATGGATGTCAGGAGCAAGTCTATTATGGTGTGATCCTATAGTTTTGGTCACTCTCCATGATTTTTAGGTGGTTCATGTTGAACATTTTGTGGGTGTGGCAGTGCAAGATCATTGTGACCATCCATTGTGAAGTGGTAGTGTGAAGTTAAAGATCGATCGATCTCTAGATCAAATGGAATCAGTTCTTGAGATTCAAGGCTCCTCAAGTGAGTTAGAGGTCCCTAACGCATGTACTAGCAAAAAATAAGTTGACATAGGTTCTATTCCATGAGTGAAAATATTTTAAAAATAAAAGGGGAAAGAAAATAAGAAAGGGTAAGGGTTAAGTTAATCCAAGATTCATATTGAAGGTTATTGTGCCTAAGCATAGTAGTCCCTGATAATAGTGCCAAAATTTTATACACCCAAAAGGAATTGTTAAATTCTCTAGGTGTGATGAGATTATAAATTTATATCCCAAACTACACACAACTACTATGGCATAGTAAGTGGTAGTTTGGGATCTAACCCACAGAGATAGCTTATGGACAAGAAACCTAGTTGTATGAACTTATTGGATAGGATTCCTCACATTCACTGTCTTTGTTTTGGATTTTATTAAACTATATAGATTAGAATTTAAAATGGATTAAAGGAAGGTTTTGGGGTCAATTTTAGGGTATATTCCAAGGATAATCCTAAATCTAACTTGGAATAGACCTAGGACAAAGGATGCAAAGTGGTGAAAAAGACACCAATTGATCTTAGTCCAACTAATTGGATCAACCTAAATTGGATAACACACCATGGTATAGAGTAGTAGACAACATAAGCATAGGGATATTGGATTCTAGGTACAAATAATCATAGGATATTGTTCTTAGCCAGATCAACTATAAATAGGTTATTTTCATTCGATTACACCTCTAATGGTTAGGGTAGATGCAATCGAATGAGATTGAAATTTTTTTAAACCTAGTTACTAACTATAGGGTTTCCCAATTTTGATTTTAGATATTCATTAAGTTCAAACCACCCATATTCTCGACCCCTAACCCTAGGTGGATTATTCACACATGATGATATTGAAATAAATAAGGGAAACAGATGCAAACTTGTTTGTCATAACAAATAAACAACTCAAAGAAAAAAATACATAATTGAAATTGTATGAATGAAATTAAAAACTAACTTGGATGAGGAAAAATTATGAATTTAGTGGAAATTGAAGTTTTAAAACAATCGGGATTGAAGTCAGAATGTCGAAATAACAATGGAAATCAAAAGAATCTTGAACTTGAAAGCAGCAACAATAGAATGAATAAAATAGTAAAAGAAAGCAGCAGAGAAATATGAGAATCAAAATAGAAGAAAAATAGAGTAGAACAAAAAATTAATTAAAGGTGTTTAAACTCTCTTTTCACATAGGGGTCACTAGAAATATACAATCCCCGAGTGTGGCACGACATGTAAATTTTTCATGTTGTGTAGGTGCATTAAGTGGTTTCTCCATAGATACTTTCACGGAATGTACTTGAATTACACTCTATTTAATTTATATCCACATTAATATCCTAATATTTTGGATCTCATGGATTTAATAGCTTGAATATTTAGTGTAAATTAGGTTTCAAACTTTTCACTTTATGTATTTATTTCATGCCATGTATCTTCATCATATTTGAAATTTGAGTATTTCACGATGTGCAATCAGAATTCACATCATGTATGTGGTTCACACCTTGTAATTAGAATTCATAGGCTCGACTTCAACTCATAGGTGCTCTACTCGAGGAGTAAACATAATGTAATTCATATTCACGAAGTGTAATGATGATATCTAACATATTTTCAGAATTTTTCCATTGAGTATTGAATTCCTAATTCCTACAAAAAACAACCCAAAACCTAGTGTAATGTCAAATAAAACATGATTAAACATTAATGAAATGTATCCAAAATATGTATATGAATTCATCTTATCACTCCCACATTAAAAAATTGTTAGAATAGTTCACACATGCTGACATCATAGCTTACCCTATTTAAAAACTCCCCCTAAATATATTCTCACCCTTGATAAATAGTTCACACATGATTACATCATAACTTAACCCTTTTAACCCCACTAAATATACGATCTCCCTTGATAAGTAAAGAAACTATGAATGGATATATTTATATTGTCATATTTCTCCCCTTTAAAAATAATATCCAAATACAAGAAGAGTTATGGGATAAAAAAACATACCTCATCATCAAGGTGGATTAGGTTGAACGTCCAACCTCAGATTCTGAATATATTCTTTTGATAATGGATTAGTATAAACATTAGGGATATGATCCTTTATTGGAACATACTCCAAATTTAATTAATTTCTCTGCATAAACTCCTTGATAAAGTGATATTAAATATCAATGTGTATGCTCGTTTAATTTTAAACTAGATTCTTTAAAAAAATTGATAGCGATTTGATTATCATTGATAAAACGAAGTGGTAAATTTTCCCCAACTTTAAGTCTTCTAACTATGTTTTCATCCATATTAACGGATTTTTTTCATGAGTTTTAGCCATGTATTCAGCCTCAGTAGCACTCATGCTCACTAAGTTCTATTTCTTAGTGTTCTAACCCACACATCATTCACCCATGAGGAAAACTCCACCTCAAGTGGATCTCCATTCATCAACATAGCCTTCCCAGTCTACATTAGTATAACCAAATAGATCTACCCCTTCTATGCTGTCATATTTCAACCCAAAATAAAATTTTCCATTAATATATCTAAAAATTATTTTCTAGCCACAATATATAACTCTTTTAGAGCATTTTGATATTTGTCATAATGGGTAACAATAAACAATAAATTCTTTCTTGAAACTATGAGATATAACAGGCTTCCAGTTTACTTCATAAACTCTTTCATATAAATATCCTTTCCTTGCTCATTTTTTGGAAACTTTTTCCCACTATAATAGTTTTGTAAATAGGATTTGAATCTTCCATGATAAAATTTTTCAATATTTCCTTATCATACTTATCTTGAGAAAGAAAAATGTACCTTTTCTTTTGAGGGATTTATAGGCTAAGAAAATATTTCATGACTCTCGACATAGACATTTCAAATGACTCCATCATCACCTCAAAAAACTTATCGCATATCTATTAATTTTTTCTATAAAATATAATTTCATATTAAAAAACAATAAGAAGAGATACCTATTTTTCATCTTTAATGTAGTGGTTTTCGTCCACTCTTCCTTTTCTAAAATTTAGCCTCTTTAAGAGAGAATCTATCTTTTAGTACCATGTTCTCAAAGTTTGTTTCATCACATATAATGCCTTATTTAACCTGAAAACATTTTTTTAAAATGTATTAAGAAATAAAAAATATGGTTTCTCAATATAAACCTCCTATTATAACTCATCATTAAGGAAAGAATAATTGACATCCATTTAGAATATCTTGTATTGTATTCATACCAAAATATAAAGAAATATTATAATGGTTTCAAGAATTGAAACTTGTGAAATGTATCATTAAAATCCACTCCTTCATCCTAGGAATATCCTTTGAAAACAATTTGTGCTTTATTTCTTACCACTCCACCCTTTTCATTCATGTTGTTATAGAAAACCCACTTTATTATAATCACATTTTTATTTTCAGGTTTAAGAACCAGCTCCCATATCTCATTATTATCAATATAATTCAATTATTTATTAATTTCATTAATACACTCTTGATTATCCATTTATTCTTCAATGTAACTTGGATCAACTTGTGAAAATAAAGTGGTTTGTTTTGTCATCAATTTTATTCTAGTTTTAACCTATTGTCATTTAATTCCAAATATATTCTAGACCTCTACTTTATTTCTCATGAAAGGATGTGATAAATGAGTTTTTTCATCTCCACTTGAAATAGATAAGTCTTATTTTTTATCCTTTCATAACATCAATACTTTCATTACTTTTAATGATTTAAATGATGTCATCTTGCTACTTAATAGTCATAGATTTAGTTTCCCCCTTTAAATATGTATTTTCTTCTACAGTTTCCTTTTTTGAATTTTCCATCACTTTCACATAAGTGGGATCAATAATTCTTCTAGAATTCTTATTGAATCATTTGTATACTCTACCATTTTAAGTGTATCCAAGGAATATGTCATCAACACCTCTTTGATCAAACTTTATGATATTTTCACCTTTGATTTTAACAATGTAGTGAATTCCAAATACTCTTAACTACACCAAACTTGGGGTATTCTTATAATACATATCATATAGAGACATGTTTGATTTTTTTCTATAGAAGAAGTGATTTTGAAATTGTATAGTCTCTCTAATACCATGTTTCCAAAAGAACCAAGAATTATCATGTTCAATCAAGATAGTTTGATCCATCTTAACTATACATCTATTCTTTCTTTCATCCACACTATTTTATTATGGTGTGTATAGTACACTAACCTCATAATGGATATCATGCTTCTGCACATGAGCCTTAGACCGGTTGGTGAGGAATACTTAAGTTCATCCAGGCACCCCAGGATCAAATCCAAGTGGAGACATAATTTCCAGGGGTATGGTAGCAGTTACTATAGTACTGTGGTAGTTCTATAGAAGGTACTATAGCGGGGACTATAGCACGTACTGTTTGGAAATATAGCAGCCGGAAATATTCCCCCATTTGGGCCTTCGGGCCATTGATTTGGTCCCAGAGTCCTTTAAGGCCTTCGGGCCACCCAAGACTTCATGTCAGTAAGGCCTTCGGGCCACCTCAAGGCCTTCGGGCCACCTTAAAGCCTTTGGACCACCATAAGTGCAGATGCAGACCAAACAACCTACAAGGAACAAGTTCTAGAAGGAGGATTATCAAGGGGCATTCACCATTGCAGAAGCTAAATGGATTGAAAGAATGAGAGGGCATGGAACCTGCCATCAGTAAAATCCTGTGCATGCACAGGAAATCCTAGCTAAATAGCCATGCGAAGGTGGAGTGCTGATTTAATGATGAAGATGTTGAGGAGGAGTAGTTCCAAGTAGTTAGTCTAGGTTGTATGTAATGTTTGAATCCTACAGGTAATGAATTCCGCTAAGGAATATAGGCCATGTAATACTTATTCCTAAGGGACTTGTAAGGGTTCCACCTCACCCCTTGAAAGGTGGATTATCACAATCAATAAAAAATGAAAGCCTTCAGGCCATTGGAGGAATACCATACTTCTCAAGATAAACCTAAAACATTCTATTTGTATATTCACCACCAATATATGTTAAAATATTCTCTATAAAGTATCCATATTCCTTCTCAACACTTCTCCTAAAATTTTTTAAAATCTTAAGAGCCTATGCTTTGTGTTTTAAAAACAAAACACATGAAATACAAGTTAAATTATCAATAAAGTTAATAAAATAATTATCTCTATTTTTTGATTACTTTATCATGGGTCCACATATGTTAAAATAAATAATATTTAAGGGATGAGATATATGTATCTCAACCTTATTATGTGAATAATTTGAAATTTTTTCCTTCTATTATATAAAACAACACTGATGTCTACTCTTTTTCAATTCAGTAATATCATAAAAATTTAATCTATTTATTAAATTATTCATGTTTCTATGGAAAAAATGGTCAAGCCTTTTATACCATAATTGGTTTTCCTCTTTCAAGCTCAAATGAAAATAATTTTTTCCATATCCAACCTAGAACAAGTTTCCTTTAGTTCTCTATTACATTTTTTTAGTCATTTACATTCTTCAATAATTTCAAATCACCTATCATATGTGAATAACACCCATTATCCAATATATAAGTTCATTCTCTTTTTGTGGCTTTGAGTGTAGTTTCAATAAAAAGAGCCTTCAATTTTCCCTTTTATTCTTTCTACTAATGATTTTGATTTTTTTCATTAAAACATTGTTCAGATGGTAGAACCATAAGACAACATTTTGAAAGGTGTTGAGTTTGATCACACCTCTTACAAAGAGTTTCAAGAAGTTATAATTTTTTCTCAATCTTTAAATTATATTTTTAGATTTTTTTGAGTATTTATTCTTTGAGTGGGATGAATCCCCCTCAAGCTATATCTCCAAAGCCTCCTAGATCCATTATAGTTGTTAATATTAAACCAACACATCTTCTTCTTTATGGAAAAATCATCCACATCATCATAAATATATATAAAAAACATATTTTCTTTTGTAATTGGAATATTTTCTAGAACTATGTAACTATATTACAACATCTATTTTTTCATCAACCTTGGATCATTTTTAGAACCAAAATTTTGGTAGACTCCTAACATCTTGTTTCTCATATTTTACTACTTATTAGACTTGACAAAGTTTGTAGTTGTAACAGTTTTTACTTTAAGGTTGTATTTATTAAGAATTATATAATTATATAATTCACTTTAATTGGCCACAAACATGGTTCTAATGGATTTATTTTTCTTCTGAGAATGATCTTAGTTGATCTTTCTTGGATTTACACTCCATATATATTTCACCAACTTTTGAAATTGGATTTTGGAAGATAAAAAATATTTATTTTGATTCAACCAATTTTAATTTAACAATGTAAAATTATTTTTAATTTCCCCTCAAATTTTATTCAATATTTATGTTGATATTTTTCTATTCATCAAGTAAATTTTTTATATTGTCAATATCGTTTAATAATTAGGATTTTTCTTCAAGAAGTAATTCATGATTGCATATAAATTGGTCTTCCCTTTTTAACTTCTTATTTTTTTTATCAAGATTTTCAATTTTCTAGAGACATTATTTAAATTTTATTTTAAGCATAAAATCCAAATTATTTTTCTATTCTTCATATTTAGAGTTTCTACTTTCTTCATTGGTAAACTCCTCATCATTTACCTATGTAATAAGAAACCTCTTAGCACCTTCATAACAATAATATTTATCTTTTATTTATTCATCATTGTCATCATCTTCCTCATATTTGGACAAAAAAAATTCTTTTTATATTTATAAAACTTCTCATTCCTTATTTTTGAATAAGACATTGATTTTTTTACATTCTTATTAAGAGATATTATCAATATTCATTCTTATTCATCATTATCATCATCTTCCTTCAATCATGGAAAATTTTATACAAAATTTTCAATGGATTCACAATTATATAACTTTGATGGTAACTTTAATTTATAATTCCCTATGCCTATTTTCACATTTTTGGAAAAAAAAGACATAGATTCATCAAAATTGTTACTCAATTCATATTCTAAATCAGAATCACAAACCTCTTTTTAAAAAAAACATTATTTGACTTTTTTTCTTTGTGAATTTTAAGGAGATTTAGTTATAAATATTTCTATTTATTTTTAATATAATTCTATTTTTTAATCTATTATGTAATGAGAATATTAGGAAAATCATCTAGAGAGATTGTCTCAGGCTCTTTATCTTCTAAATATGACACTTTTCTATTAAATCTATTGAGAAGAATTATCAATATATTTTCAAAAACTATTGAGACTTCTAGTTATTTTCAAGGATTCTTAAGGTACTTAAAATATCCTTATCCCTTATGAAAACACTATGATAGATCAATTATTTCCCATTTTCAAATCATATCTCAATCTTTAAATCTACAACTTTTCTTTCTTCACTTTAATGTTCCCTTCATAAATGTTCTTTAACTTATCCCATATTTCTTTAGTGGTTCCAATAACTTTAACCTATAGAAATTCAATTTTTGATATAGAGGAAAAAAATAGAATTTATACCTCATCCACCATTCTCTATATTTCTCTTGTCTAGAGCTGTTAGGGGATAACCCTCAATATGAGTAGTGAAACCATTTGTATTAGATTCAAGAACCTTATAGATAATGGATAATAGATATGGAATCATTTCTTCCTTCCTGATATGGTAGCTCTTCCCATTTAAGATAGTAATACCCTTACTATTAATAAATTTTTGAACATATATGAAAAACTTCTTCTTCTTCAAACTTTAAACAGACAAGATTCAATGAATGAACATCCCTTTAATACCAATTAAAAGGAACAGTCATGATTTTTGTTACCAATGAGTGGGGTTTAATTAGTGGTTAGTTCTTTATTTTATATTTTCTCCTTTAAAAACCCTTCACCTCCAGATAAAGAGATAATAATCAACCAAAACACAACACATAATCACATCCAAAATACCATAAGAATTTACAAAATTCACTACTAAATAAGATTACTTTGTCCTTAACATGATCTGGAAACAATCTGAGATCAAAAATACACTAAAAAATAATCCTTTATGGTTTATAGAAAACATAGTATATCCATAAATTTCATTTTACTATAGTCCTTTTATAGTTCATGTGATCCATTCATAGATAATATGTTAATACATTTTTTAAAACAAAAAGAAAATAAACCTTCACCAATAGGCTTTAAGGAATTGTTACTTTGTTTCTTAGTTTATTCAAACTTTCACTTCTACATGATAGATATTCTTCTACTTTGACTTCGTACACATCAGTGAGAAAGAACTTCTCATATTCTTATTTACTCAATATCTTCTCACTTTCATGTACACAAGTCTCATTATTATTAAAAGAACTATAAAACATATACCATGAATCAACAATTAACTTTTATCTTTTTTTATAATTAAAATATTTATGACACCACAAAAATAATTTCAAACTAAAATCTCTATAAATATTAGATATTTTCATCTTAATTACTTCCATAATAAACCACTTACATTAATTAGTGTAACTGTATTGAAACATGTAGAAATAATCATATCATCTTCATTCTTCTTTAAACCTTTATTTCCACTATATTAAATTCATGCAGATGAATCAACACATGCATATTTTAGAGATAGGATCACTCTAAATTTAATCTTGGAATTCTTACTCATAAAAATCATAAAAGTTTTATCCCCTTCACCCCATAAAAACCATACATAAATGATTACATATAAATATGAATTTAAATATTCATGAATTCATTGTGGTTTATTGATATATTTGGTTCATTCTACTATGTGTCCAGTTTCATACATGGTTCAATCACATATCTAAATTCCCATTCATAGAAAATTTTTCTTTGTATAAAATCCCATACATAGATATATAACACATATGAAAACTTAAATATGTGGATATTAACTTCTTCAACTAGTATCGATACTTTATTTTTCACTTTTTAGGATTTTTTTTCAAACTTCATTCAGAATATTACAGAAAAAATCATGATAATCAATATCATGATATTTAAGCATTATAATATCACCTTACATTGAATCAATTTATTTTATAAATATCCTTATCCTATTTATTTTTCATGTGGTTGATCAAACTACTGTGAGAACCTACAACACTCAACCTGTCATAAAAGTCCATGGTCACTTCATGTACCATGTGTGTACCCATTTATTCATGTGGTCACTTGATCATTGTCACTTGACCTACCATGCATGTTCATGTGTCTTCATGTGATCACTTTCTCATGGTCACATGAGTTTCCATTCATACGGTAAGTACATTCATTCATATGGCAACATACCTTTATCTCAAGATATCTTCCTCTCATAACCCAAGGATATATGTGTTTATAGAAAAAGAGAAACCCATAATCAATTCCACTTCTTTTTTTAAGGATTATTAATAAAAAAAATAAATTAAATCATCTTAGTCTAAATAATATTCTTACCCTTCCACCCATTAAAAATGATAATGTCACTCATGCATAAATGTGGAATTCCACCTCCATGAAGTGATGAGATTCATTATTTTAATTTCTTATAGTGACTATATTTTTTCCTTATAAGACATTTTAATATGTTGAGGAATATTTTTAGAGCCTAGTGTTGAGTCTTCATGAGATTTTGATCCCCGGTGATCCTAGAATTTCTATTATAAAAATATTAAATATATTAATATAATGCCCGTGTATTTTTTTCTGGAATAGTGGAATAACTCTTGAATTGAGTCTTGGATTAGAAATTTGAGAGCACCATTGGTTCTGGAATTTGGATTTTCCCCTGGGCACGGCTTAAGGTTGGTTGGTGTGGAACATCCAATTGATATAGTAATTGGCAGTGTATTTAATTAAAATTATTTATTTTATCTTAAATTCCCACAGAGTAGTCTTTTAAACCCCAACATGGTGCAACAGTGTTGTAATAATTCATGTGATAGAAACCTCTATAATTCAATGGGACTACAAATCTATTAATAGTTGAGAAATGGATCAAGCCCCTAGATAATTCTCACTTTGGGAAGTGGAAAAATAGACAAATTTATTATGGAACATTATCATATTAAGGTAAACATTGATCAAAAGTGGCCATTGATCTAGAACACTAAGGATTTATAGAAATTAAATAATATAATGTAGAATACATTCAAGGAGATATTATTTGAAAACACTTTACTCATGATAAAAGAGATGATATGGAGAGTAAATTCCTTAATCTAAGGTAAAAAGAAGGATAAAATTTTTCTGAATATAAAGATAAATTTATAAGTTTATAAGCTCATGTTGTGGATTAGGTATGTAATCCAATGAGTAATATTGATCATTTATTTTGTGGGATAGATCCAATACTTTGAAGGGAATTATTCTATCATAAATTTTTATTATATGATAATATAGTATCAAGTTCCATAAAAACAGAGAAATAATTCTCCAAGTAATATGTTTTTTAGGGAAAATAAGAAAATGTGTGGGTGGTTGAGCATTCTTAAAAAGGAAAAACTACAAAAGAGAATAAGGGAAAGGTGGAATTTCAAACTTTTAATAATTTTTAAAAGAAACATCATGGAACATGATTTTTATAAATGTTAATTTTCTTTAAGTGTGGAGAGAAATTCCATCAAGATCATGATTATGAGGGCCAAAAGGAAGTTTTCAGTGTTTAATGCTTCAAATGTAAGTATATGGGGCACTATTCAAATGAATAACCCAAGATTTAAGGGGATTTTCCTTTAAAAAGGCCAATGGAGAAAGGCCAAGATTATGTGATCACTATAGCTGTGGTTGAAGTTCATGAAGATGTAGTGATGGGTATGTTTATTGTAGCCTAAGATTTAGATAATGGTTTATTTTATTTTGGATCATCAAACTCATTTATATCTTAAGTTTTTTCTAAGAAAATTAGATATTTCTATCACACGTTAATAAGGTAATTTTTAATCAAGACTCATAGTGGAAATCTTAATATAATAAGGATATGTCAATAAGTTCCCATTATGACATATAGAATTACCTTATTTTCAAACTTGATATAATCCTTTGTATGGATTGGATTTCAAATTATAAAGTAAATATTTATTATTGAGAAAGGGAAATTACAATTCTTGATAGAGATAAGGAATCCCTTATCATCATAGGGGAGAATAAATCATTGAAATCATGTTTTAATACACCTCTAGTGGAGATCTTTAATGAAATTCTTGGAAAATAAAAGTAGAAAAAACCTATGAATGGAAAATTTGTCCTTAGAATAGGGGATTTACCTATTGTATATGAATACATTGATGTGTTTCCTAATGAACTACCTAGACAACCACCTGAGTGTGAAGTTGAGTTTTCCATTAATCTCATCCATGTTGAAAAACCTATATCTAAGACTTCATATATGATTTACATAGTATATCTAGTGGAGTTAAATAAATAGTTTTATGATTTATTTGATAATTTAAATACACAAGTTTTTCACTTGGGGGATCTCCTATTCTGTTTGTAAAAAATAAGGATGTTACAATAAGGTTATGTGTCAATTATATGTAAATCAATGCCATTATAGTGAAAAAAAGTATCATATGTCCCACATTTATGACTTATTTAATCAAATTCATGGATATAAATATTTTCCAATGATTTATCTTTTTTTTGGGTACCATAAACTGCAAGTAAAGAATGATATTACAAAAAACCTTTTCATATAAGGTAATGACATTAAGAATTTATAGTAATTCCCTTAGGATTAACTAATGAACCCTATATTTTTATGAACCTAATAAAAAAATTATTCAAGGATTATTTCAATAATTTAATTGGGTTATTTATTGATGATGTCTTGATATACTCTAAAAGTAATGATGAGCATAAGAGTTATTTGTGAATCATTAATAAGACTCCTATAGAAAAGGAGTTATATTTAAAATTTATCAAATGTGATTTATAGCTTAAAGAAGTATCTTTTCTTAGACATATTGTCTCTAAGGATGGAATATTAATTGATCCTTCAAAAAAATTCATTGATGGAATGACTAATGCCAAAAAAATATATAACTGTGGTATGTATTTTCTATGGATTAACAAGTTATTATTGATGATTGTTCAAAAAAATTCTCAATTAGATAAATCATTAACCAATTTGACACATAAAGGGGTTATGTTCATATGGTCAAAAGAATGTGAGGAAAGTATTTAATAATTAAAGAGAAGATTTATTAATGCCCCAATATTGACTTTACCATCAGTAAGGGGTGAATTTTTGATATATAGAGACGCATCAAAGAAAGTAATTGGATGTGTTATTATGAAGAATGATAGATTTATTTCATATGCATCAAAGTAATTAAAAATTCATGAATATAATTATTCAACACGTGATCTTGAGTTAGAATCCAAAATATTTTCCCTGAAGATTTGGAGGCATTATCTTTATGGTGAAAGATGTGAAATATATATCTATCACAAAAGTTTGAAATACATTTTCTCATAAAAAGGGATCAACATAAGGCAAAGTTAATGGTTAGAAATACTCAAGGATTGATATTTCTCAATACAAAACCACCATCGAAAGGAAAATAAGATGGATGATGTGTTTAGTAGGAAAGATCATAGAGTTTTGATTAAATTGAGGATTAAAAAAGATCTTATATTCATTGATTTAGTAAATTTGGATATTGGAATCATTAAGGAATTGGAAACATAAAATTTATTCTAAATTATTTCCAAACCATAGTTATTATAAAAAATAAAAATTACTCATCTTGATGATGAGAATATTAAAAAAATTAAAGTTTTGAATGATGAGAAGTTGGTAGAGTTCATATATGAATATGTTATTTTGAAATTTGAAAATAATTGATGTGTTCCATCTGTGATTGAGTTGAAAATATAATTATTAGATGAATCACATAGCTCAAATTTATCTATACACCCTGGTAGTAAAAAAATTATTATTATTTAAAGGAAATTTTTTGGTGGAATATTATGAAATGGTAAATTGTAGACTATGTATCAAGATTCTAAGTTTCTTAATGGGCAAAGTATAAGAGACAACATACTAAAGGAGTTTTGAAACCTCTACCTATTCCTGCATAGAAATTAGATGATATTACTATAGAAATTGTCACTAGATTTCCAAAGACTCGGATAAATAATGATTTCATATGAGTATTTTAAAGGTTGGGGTTGAAGACTCATTTATTATTAAAGCAAATAAAATACCTATTTTAACTAGGTAGAGGGAGACCCATTACATAGCTCGAAGGCCCAATGGGCATTTAGCCCATTACATGGCCTGTAGGCCCAATTTTTTGGCCTAAGGCCCATTATATGAATAGTACTGCTACAGTACCCACTGCTACAGTGCCACACAGTACCTACCACCACTATAGTGACTTGCCGCCGATAAAGTACCCACCGTTGCTACAATGTCACTACTGCTACAATACCATTGCTGCTACAGTATGCTACAGTGCCTGCGCCCCATGGGTTTTGAACCCCCATTTTTCATATAGAATTATGGGGTGCTTACCAATAAGCCAAACCCCAACTACTAATGATTTCATATGGGTTATTATTGATCACATTATCAATTTTTCACATTTCTTAACTATAAGGGAAGATGCACTTCTTTAGAAAATCATACATCTATATGTTAATAATGTTGTGAGGCTTCATGTTGCACCTATTTTGATTATATATAATCATGATCCATAATTTACATCAAAATTCTAAAAGATTTTTCAGAAGGCTCTCAAAACTGATCTATATTTTATAATAGCTTATCATCCTCAAACTAGTGGGTATTCTGAAAGGAATATTCATAAATTAGAAGACATTTTGATGTTATTCTTACTTACCTTTCAAGGTATATAGGATAATTATTTACCTTTAGTGGAATTTTTATATAATAATATATTCCATTCAAGAATTAAAATGGCACAATATGAATCATTTTATGGTAAGAGGTGCTATACTCTATCTTGTTTGGATGAAGTTAGTGAAAGGGGTCTTGTAGGCCTATATCTCATTGAGGATACAATAGAAAAAGTGAATACTACTCATAATCAAATTAAGGCAGCTCAAAGTAGATAAACAATTTATGTCAATAACTGAAGGAATAATTTAGAATCTCAAGTGGTAGATCATGTTTTATTGAAGGTATATTTGTGTAAAGGTGTTATAAGGTTTGATAATAAATGGAAAATAAGTCTTAGGTACATCAGTCCTTTTGAAATCATTGAAAGAATAGGATCCTTGACTTACTATTTGGAAATGTCAACTAACCTCTCTAAAGTTCATGATGTGTCCCATATCTCTTTATTAAGGAAATACATGCTAAAACCAATGCATGCGATCACCTATGAGAAAATATAATTGGAACTAAATTTATCTTACTATGAAGAACCTATCAATTATCTTAACACTATGTAACAGTGTTGCAAAATTGAACGACTCTGATCATAAAGTTAATTTGGAAAAATCAAAAGATAGAAGTGATGATGTGATAACCTAATGAAGTTGTGATTAAGAACTACTCACATCTTTCCATGAGGTGATATTCTAGAAATTTCAAGGATGAAATTTTAAAGGAGGGAAGAATGTAATACGTGAGATTCAATTATAAAAAGTAAGCATTTATTCTTAAAGAAACTGCAGCATAATGCACATATATTTATTCAAAAATTTGATTAAGACCTAAATTCAAAAAAATTATAATTATAATTTTAATAAATTAATCTCATTATCTAAGGATGAATTCTTGAAATTTTTAAGAAATAAATGATTTTTAGGTGAATAGTTAAAAATATCGATTCTATAAAAATGTCACTTTTATGAAATTATAATGATTTGAGAAAAAATTTAAGGTTTAAGAAATATTTTTTCTAGAAAAAATATATATTTAAGAAAAATATAATTTACATAAAAATATAATGTTTAACATTGAAATATATGCTTGAAAGTTTTGACATCTAAGTAATATTTTTGTTCAAATAAAAATGTTTTTTAGTTTTTATCATTTAATCAAGTATTTATAAGGTTAATTTAATCTTTGTTTTGTATTTAAGGAAAAATAATTAAACTTTTATTTAAAATAATTCAATTATTTCCTTTATAATGAACTTTATACTTAATTTTTCTATAAAATATTATTTATACTTAAGAAGTAATTTTTATACAAAATTTTTTTTCATCACGTTTTGTGGGTTCGGTTGTAAATTAATTTATAACTATTATAGAAATTAAATTTTATAAAATTAAATCCATATTTTGAGTCATAATTTATAAATTTATTAATAATTTCACTTTGATTTTTCATTATTATGAATAGTAACTTTAATAAAAAAATCCAGTTACAGTTGTAAGAGTTAAAACATCTTAAAAGGGTTAAAACTGAAATTATATGGGTTAAAATGTCCTAAAACTTTTCTAAAACCAATTTAATTTTAATATTTTTATCCCATATCATATCCTATTCAAGTATGTGTAATTTTGGAGCTATTTTTATTGAGTAAGATATTAATATATTTTAAAAATTCTAAGTGTGTCCTCTCCCATGCTTATAAAAGGATACCACCTCTACTCTCTTATTCACACTTCAAGAGTCTATTATCTCAGACAATACCTACCCAAATACTTTAATAACATCCATATATACGTATTATAGGTCCTTTTCATATCATAATACCATCCTAATAATGGTTTAGGTATAAACATAAGGAGGTTGTCCAAAAAAAGTGGTATAGCTCTTAACCAAGTGTTTTCATTTTATTTCTTATTATAAATCATTGAATTATAAGATAAATATGATGATATAATAACATAATTATATTATATATATTTATATATTATTACCTTGATGTTACAAAATTTATTTATCTTCTTCTCCATCAAATGGGAAAAGAAAGCATCGTTCGTGCATACGTGCGAACTACCACCTCACAAAGTGATGTATTTCATTTTTCATCAACTACATTAATGGGTGGTTATTATGATGTATATAATGTTTATATATGATGTTTGTGTTATAATTATTATTATTTAAATATAATATATCATTTACCCTCTTATCCTTACACCCATTAAAAAATTATAATGTCGCTCATGTATACATGTGGACTACCACCTCCAAAAAGTTATGTGATTAATTTTTTTTAATGTAAATAATTAAAGAATGATTATAAATATATATGAAATTTATATCATGATTAAATTTTTTGATATTATGGAACCATAATAAATATTAAAGGACTGAAACTACTAAACTGAAACTTACATGAAAAATGAAACAATCAACCCTCAAAAATAATGATTTTAATAAGGAATTATTAATAACCACATGTTGAAATTTTATAAGGGGGTCATATATGATATTATAAATATGTATATAGTTTTGATATAAAATTATAATAAATTTAAATTTATTATACATCGGGTTAAAATTACTTACAAAGCAAGTCATGCCTAAGGTATGGGTTTATTCACAATCTCATCCTTATTCGAGATTTTTTATGTTCATGTTTTCTTTAGGGGAATTATATGATATTTATATATTAAACCTCATATATTTTATTATCCTTTATTTATTACTAGTTTTTTAAATATTATTTTTATTTTTACCTTCTTTTGTACTCAAAATACCAAATGAATATTTTTTTAAGGAAAACTGACTTTCTTTTTTTATTATGTTGGGAATATTATTCTTCCACGTCTGTATTCTCTTTAAAATGTTTTCAATAATGTTTTTAAAATTAAAAACTTATTTATTAAAGAAATTTTTACCTATTTTTTAATTTATATAAAAAAATTAAAATGAAACTTCTTGTTATTTTTCAGATGAGGTACTTTTTACCGAAGGTGTGAGCGGAATATTTTTTTTACATTTAATGAATAAACGGATTTTATCATTATCATGAATATTATTTTATTTGAAGATTCCTTTATAAATTTTCATGGTTATTTTCAAAGAAAATTATTTTCCTACTATTATAGAAATACCAATATTTTAATATAAGTAATTTCAAAATGAAAAGGGTATTTTCGTCAATAAATATTACAGTGATACTTTAGAAGTATTTTCGTATATATAAATATCTTATTATTTATTAGGGATATAATATATTGATACCATACACCATATTAAGTTTTATTTTTTATGATTATATTTTTCTTTTTATTTATTTGTGAAAATATTAACATTTTTTATATAAGTTTTTCAATAAAAAATTTTATATTGATTATGTATTGAATTGTTATTGATTTATTTCATATGATGAATGCATTAGACTTATTATGTGATAGGAAGGGACAATTATATTCCCTTTATGCATCAATAGGTCTCATGGGAAAAACTAGTTTAGGCATTTGGAATACGATTTACCTATTTATGTATGATGACTTGGTACAAGGCCTTGATGCTAAGATTATGATATCTAATATTATGCATTCTATCATAATGAAACTAATTTTTGTTATCCATGTGATTATTTATGTTATTATGTCATCAATGGATTTAGTCCCCTTTTTTATATTAGTTATATGGAATACTTGATTATTGTTTATCTATGCTATATTTATTCTATGATAGATTTTGTTGTTATATTTTCCTTATTAAGAATTTGAGATCACCCTTTATTATTTTTTTCTTTCCCTGTGATACCAATAAGGAATCTATGAATGATTTCCTAGGTTTAATTGAAGAAATAATATAATCCTCATTATAATTTTTAAGTTTTATTCTATGTTTTTAGATGTAATATGAGAATCATGTATATGTCAGGTCTCTCAAGACTACTAAACTATTTGATATTTTTGGTTATGATCCATTTTATTTTAATTCAATGTAGTAAAAAACATCAACTTTGGGATACTGGGGTTGGGGTGTTATAATGAGTGTGTGTTTCATCCACAACACTTGGTCACATGTAGTGGAAAGTGAAACCAAGTGTTCCTTATTTCTAGACCAAGAAACTAAATATCCTTTCAGGAAATGAAATGCTCTAAAAGTACTTTTTGTATCTAAAATATAGCCTTCAAAGTCAATATCTGACGAACTATTAAGAATAAAATGATCACTAGAAGAATAAAATAAGTCAAATTCCAATAAACCATTAAGATAACGGAAAATATTTTTTACCACTTTTAAATGTGATTCCTTCATATTTTCTTGGAATCTTATACACAAATATAATGAAAACGTAATATTTGGTCTCCCTATTGTTAGGTATAATAATATAATGATCATACCTCTATAAAGTTTTTTATAAATCAGTTTTTCATATTCATCAAGGTCATGTTTGATAGAAATTATCAATTTAGTGCTTGTACTTGAAGCATTTTCAAAATAGAAACATTTTAAAAGATATATAATATATTTATGATGAGTCAAAATATTTCCTTAAAGGTTCTAGGAAATTTTATATCCATAGAAAAAGTTAATCTCACCCATCATGATCATTTTAATGTCACGTTTCCTAAGTTTTGAAAAACCATTAGAAATAGTTTTTTGAGTTGAATGAAAAATAATTTCATTAAAATAAATCTGAACAATGGTGGTGTCTTAAAAAACATTCTTTATAAAAATATTTGGGTCTACATTTCCTTTAAAAAATATTTTGAAGTAAAAATCTAGTTAATTTATCATGTTATGATCTTGGATATTGTTTAAGGTTAGAGAGAGCTTTGGTAAGTTTATATTCATGTTCCATAAATTTTAAATCTTTAAAGATATGGGTTTTTTAATATAAAATTCCTCTTGAACATATCCATTAAGAAAATCACTTTTTATATCCATTTGAAATAAATTTAAATTCATATTTTCAATGAAAGAAAATAGTTTTTGAATAGATTCAACTATAGCTATCGGTTAATATCTACATAGTGTATACCTTATTCTTGATAATAACCCTTAGCAATAAGACTTGTCATGTTCCTTAAAATTATTCTATTTTTATCATATTTATTTCTAAAAACACATTTTACACCTATAACAAGAAGTTATTTTGGATGTTCAACTAAAGTCTAGACTTTATTTTATTCAAATTGATTAAGATCTTCTTACATAAAATTTATCAAAATTTAATCACCCAAGGAATCTTATGTCATCTTAGGTTCAAAATGAGAAAAAATATAATATTCTCACATTCATTTATTAAGAAACTCTAATTTTTTATTGGTTATTCTATATCACCAAACAAATTATTAATGGTATGATTCCTTAAGATAAACTAGTTTCTAGGTAAAAATGAATTTTTTTCCTTAATTATTGAATATTATTATTTCATTTAATTCACTTATAGAATTTGAAATTTCATTAGTATAAATTTTGAAGGATTTAATACTAGTTGATTTGGTTAAGGTTCTGGTAAATGAACATAAGAAATTTTAAAAATACTATCTGGATGATTAACTTCTGAATGTTTCAAACAAATAAAAATATTGGTTTGATAAAATTTTAAAATAATTTATTCTTAAAAAACATTATTTATTTTATTAAAAACATGATAGGCCTTACTAGTTTTTGAATAACTAATAAAAATTCCTTCAACAACCTTAAGATCAAATTTATAAGGTTTATTTTAGTATTCAAATTAAACACTTTACACCCAGAAATTATAAAGTTTGAATGTTTTGGTTTTCTTAAAATACACAACTCATAAGGAGTTTTATTTAAAAAAAGGTTGAAGTAAAACATAACTTATAGTATAGAAAAAAATTACTTACTGTTTTAGTCCAAAAAACTTAACAGTAAAATATTCACTCAAAAAAGTTCGAGTAATTCCCCGAAGAATTATTTTTCTTCATTCATCCAAACTATTTTATTTGGGTATTATAGGTTCTAAGAATTTATGATTAATAAGTTTCCTACCATAAAAAGTTTCAAAATCAGAATTTCAAAATTCACCATCAGGATCACTCTAGACAGTAATAAAAGGTATGTTTTTCTCATTTTTAACAAAAGCATGAAAGCTTTTAAAACAAATAAAATCTTTGGATTTTCATGTGAGAAAAAAATACAAGTAAATATAGTGTAATCATCAATCAAGAAATATACATATTTTTTCACCCAATACTTGTTGTGTATGTAGGAAAAAAGTTTATGTGAACTAACTATAAATATTTGGAAGTAGAGACTTCACCAACAGGTTAAAATTTAGACTTATGTTGCTTACCAAATTGATAAGGATCACAAACACTGTAAGAGTTAAACTGAATTTTTAGTAGACCCCTTGCATAAAATTTCTTATAAATTTTAGCTAAAGATATAACATTCTTGTGTCTTATTTTTCTATTCCAAATCCAAGATAAATCTTCAATTATACTTAAACATGGTATGTTATTATTTCTATGGTCATTCAAGTCAAGTGTATAAACATTATCATTCCTAATGGTAGATATAATAAATGTTCCTTTTGAAATTTAAATAGTATATTTATCATTACTGAAGTTCATAAGATAACCCTAATAACATAGATGAATAATTCTAATAAGTTTATGTTTAAGTCCTAAAACATATAAATCATTATAAATTAAATTTTTACCAAGGAAAGATACATCACTGATTTTGATGATTTCACTATACACATTGTCTCCAAAAGTAACCTATCTTCCACTAAACTTTTTCAAGTTCCAGAAGTTTTACTTGTATCATGTCATATATTTAGAACAAATTATATTTATATACCATTTTTTTTAGATTCTAGTATTTAGTCTTTTTCCCTAAAATCAATAAAACTAATTTCTTGGAACCCATAATTTCTTGGGTTAAACTTTTAGGTTCCCATATATGTCCAATTATTTTATGTCGAATGGCTATAAGATATTCATAAATAAAAAATAATTAATATCTAAAAGATCAAACTCTATTTAAATAATAATAATTTTTCTAGTGACCTAATCGTTAACATTTATTACCAAAAGGTTCACTCCGAGGAACAAAATAATTTGATAGAAAATGTGATTTTTCGAATGGTAAAACCTATAATAGAATATGTACTATATGGTTTCGCATGTCTATATAACTTTTACAATTTATTTCTACTAGAAGTAAAATTAAATAAAATTTCCTTTAATCATCTGACTTCATATATTAGTTTTACAACCAAATTCTGATCATCAGATGTTAAACTAGAACTATATTTAGAATCTACTTCCAAGGAAAGTTTAGAAATATAGGAAGTAAGTTTTGAAATTATATTATTAGATTTAGAAATATTTACCTCAAAACAATTATATTCTTTCATAAACTTATTATTTTTCCATTGCAAGATATTTTCATATCTAGTCATTTCCTTAAATATAGTAATATCCTCCTCATCTTTTGATGAAGTAAATTTTTTCATTTTTTGATGAATTTGAAGTTGATTCATCATCCAAAGAACTAAGAGAATTAGAATTTAATTTTAAATTTATATGGGATTCAATATTCACCATAGCCGTAAAAAAATCCATTTTAAGGAATATTTTCATAGAATGTAAAAATCTTCTGACTATTATTGTTATCGTCTAAAGAACTATCAAAAGTTGTATCTCCTCCACTTTTTCTATAATTGACTAAAGATTATAAATTTTTTATCACTCTACTTTTAGATGATATTATATATTTTCTTTCATTACTATTAAACTTTAGACAACCATGCAAAATATTACATGGACTCTTATATTCATTAAAAATCACTTCATAAGGATATTCCTTTCTATACTTTTCCTTCTGATCCTTTCGGAAATCATAATAAAAGTTCATATTTCCAATAATCTTGTTTATCATTAAATAAATTTGAGGGATTTCATTTGAAATATCATTTTAATTTATACAATTTTAATGATGTTTTCATTTCTTCTTCAAAATTTATATCTTCAAAACATTATCACTAAAATTAATATTACTGAAAGTAATATTACCAGTAGTAGAAGAAAAAGTTTCTATTTTCTTTATTTTATATTTTTCATCATCTATTTTCAAATTATTATTATACTGTATCAATTTACCAATAAAATCATTTGGATTTAACTTTTTAAGGTTATCAGTGTCAACTATAGTTGTTTTCTTAGATTCCTACTCCTTAGAAATTATATCGATTATTTTCTCCACCATCTAATAATTTGATAATTATTTATCTCCAAGTGATTAAAGTCTATTAAAACCCATCGTAAACCTATTATGAATTTTTTATAATTGTTCTTTAGGTATAAAATCAAAAATTTGGTAGTCATTCCTCGATATAGCTTTATGAGTTTTAAGAATTTTGGAAGTTCTAAAATGAATTATCTATAACTTATTCCATATAGTATTATTCATTTAACATGAAGAAATTAAAATATAGATATTTTTATCCATAGAATATAACAAGTTATTGTAAACATTATAATTTTCTTGATATTGTAGCTTATTATCACAAGTGAAAGTAGAAATTGATTTCTCAGGAATCTGATAATTTTTTTCCATAATAATAAAATGATCCACACTTGTGTTGATAACAAAGGTACTTATCCTATCTCTTAAATATTCATAATATTCTCTATCAAAATGGGTGGTCTTCTAAGACTTAGTTTATAAATAATTACAACTAGAAATAATATCATAACAAAAACAAAAACAATCTTCACACTACTATACATTAGTGTAATGAAACTATTATAAATTTCGATAAAATTAATAGTATACACTAATACCAAATGTTGTCCTAGATAAATATGGAAGGTAAACCTACAATAGGGGAGTGAATTTTGGTTTAAAATCAACTTGAAATTTTTATCCACCTCAAGTATTAAATTCACCAAAAGTTACAAAATTTCGATCAACCGAAAAAACAGAGTAAATAAAACTTAATATAAAATGATAAATACAATATAAATAAAACTATCAGTAGAATCGATATAAGATCAATAGAAATATAAATATTAATAAATATAGTAAACAAAATGTAAATTAAATGAGATTTTTACTACTGTTTTCAAACCAAGTAATCCTTTAAAGTATATTATTAAAAAAGATAAACATACTCCAATTACTGAGGTCTTAACTTTAACCCAAAATGGTAGGGGGTCTTTGACCTAACTCTAGGTATCCCCTTACAAGGACAAAATTCCTCAATAAAAACTTCAAAAAATCTAAACTTCATCCATAAAAAACTCATTTGACTCCATAGTCGGTAGAAAATTCCTAGATCCAAAATCTTTTCATCAAACTAAAAGAAATAACATGCTTCCTAGACCTTGAATATTAATTAGAATTGTTGTAAAACCAATGGTTACAATATATTATGCTAAAATATTTACAAAAATACCTCACAATATAGATCTTAGCTCAAAGACTCAAAAATAAAAATTACATCAATCAAAAGAACACAAAGAAATAAATTTTTTATAGACTTCAAAATGATTGAAATATATCAGAGATTCTATTCACTTCTTCTATTCCTCAAAGATGTTAATTCTATTTATAGACACTCCTTTAATGTTCAGATTCCATAAACTCCACATTTAGTTGTAATGATATTAGAATCATAAGAATCCATCTTCCAATGGATTCAACATCACTCTGTATCATTTGATGAAATTAATTTTCACCTCTATAGCACCCTTTCTTATGATTAATATATTCTAGAATGTACTTTAAGTTCTATGTATTTCCACAACTTTAAGCACAAAGTTGAATCATCTAGATTAACTTTACTCGATTTTCATCCTATACAATAAAAAAACTAAAAAAACTTCAAGTTAAATCAAATTCATCTCTAAGTATATTGTGATTTTAAAAATAAAAGATAAAAAGGAGTCATAAACTCATCATGAGATAACCGGGCCACCAAGACACCTGACCATACCAATTTAAGCTCTATGTTGAATAGAATAAGTCACCTTGTATTAGAACTTAACCCATACCTGAAGATGTAGGTTAGGGTTTCCAACTAATTCTTGAACACATACCTAAAACTACTTCCTAGAGATGGAGGGTAGTGTGTCATCCAAGACCTTGATCCACTACCTCATCACTCAAGGTAGGTTCTATCTTCAATATATTACATCATACCATGACCCATATTTCTCACATAGGGTGATCCACTATCATGAACCAAGTATACACAAGTAAATTTCCATTATCATGTACATGAGTACTCTATATCTCCCATGATAGTCTAGAAAGAACCATCTCACTCATTGTGGGTCCAATACTGAGGATCCTCTACCTCACTAGGTCAATTTCCTATCATAGGTGCATAGTTAGGAAAATTTAGGCAACAAAAAACAAGCCACACAACCCATATCACAACTCACCAACTAATTATATATATTTAATCTCTTGGGACATATCCCTATATTCCAATACCCATATTAGTTCTCTAAGGGTTCTTCCATAGCCACCAAAACCAACCCTTCACTTAGATACCAAAATAAGAGTTATCATAGGGCTACACATATAATATTCATCACCAGGAAACATTTTTCACACCAGGTATTCAAAACCAAAAAAGAAAAATAGGCACATTATCTTTAGAAAATAGGGTATCACCATCATGAGGTCAAATGGAACAAAACTAGATTAATCAAGCCTCTCATAACTTCCTTTATAAAATAAGTAAAAATCTCATTTTAAAAAAAATTAGAAATGGAATCTCATGTTATCTTACTCACACTAGTCCCTTAGTTAAAATCCCATTAAAAGTCATTAAAAAACTCCCTTACCAATTTAAAAACCATTTCTAAACCCATTTATCAAATCATCCATTTTCCTTTGAAATTACCATTAAAATAAATACCCTATTTCAAACACATTTTAAAAAAGAAAACCTCTTTATCTTTGAAAAATGAACTCGCACTACCAATCAAGCCATATAGAGGGTTATAAGGACTTTTTCAACTCACGTTCCATCATGAGACCATTTAGCGAGCTATAAAATCAATGTTGACTATTAGGATGACATGAAAATTTATGGTGAGATAACACAAGGCATAAAACATGCTGGAAAATAATACTAATGATTTTATATGAATATAAAATCACCAAATAACAAGATATTTGTCAAATTTAAGTCCAATCACCTCAATATATGATACATAATTCAATATTGTGCTCGTACTGATCTTCTATAGGTCCACAAGAACCTATTTCATCAATAAACATCGTTAAATTAATAAATTAAATGATTAAAATCAAAAACCCAATTTGGAATAATTGATGCCAAAACTCACTAGGTGACCTTAGTGTGTCAAAACCATGAACAATAGGGTGTAGTTTACTCCCGATGCACAACCATACTTAATCCATGAAAAATATTTAAATAAATTCCTAAATAGAAAAATAAGTTAACCCAAAATCACAAAAATCGTAAAGAGACTCACTGGGAAATATACCTCAAGTAAAATGATGAATTACAACTCAATTTCATCATCTTAGGACATCCTTTATGTGCCGCATATGAAATACCCATAAATTGGTATGATTTCACCATGCTTCACTGAAATCATTTCCCCAAATCCCTAGTTTTCTGAACCAAAATCAAAAGATAATCAAGAGTGAAGAACAGGGAGGAAGAGAGGAAATACATTACTATGAATCGGCACAAGGAAACCATCCCAAACCCTTTGGATCTAAGGGATCCAAGGGAGAGAAAAATAGAATCCAACATAGGTTTTCCCCTCTCTCTCATATGACTGGAGAAAGAGGAGCCTAAGGGGATTCCAAATAAGAACCCCTAGAAATTACCAAATGGTGCCCTAAAAACTGGGTGGGACCCTTTGTGGAGTGGCTATAGAGGCCATGATGTAAAGATCCCTCACCTGGGGTGACCTAGGTTGTGGCATAGGGAAACTTCTCTGGACTTCATCTGCGACATAGAGCAAGGATTCATGGTCCATCCCACCTCGAGGGGGGGGGCAACCCAAGGGTCCTGCCTCCTAAGGGGCCTCTATGGAACAACCTCTAGAGCTATAGTATGGGGATTCCCTACCATTCCATGTTGCAGAATGGCCTCCTCAGCTGTGGAAAACCTGACCTTAGGGAGGCAGCTCAAGGGTCTAACCTCCTAGGGGACCACCATGTTGTAGACCCCCTGGGCTATAGTGTGGTCCCTTATATAAGGTTATTCCCTTAGAGAAATTCTATAAATCCCAAGTTTTCAGTGTGTTCCTTCCCCCATAGGCATTGTTATATTGTATCCATGTATGGACCTCCCTAACTGTAGGTCACTACGCTTCCATAGTTAGTGTTACTTTATTGTGGATTTCCTATAACTGCGGCTCTGTAATAGGGTCACCTGAACCCTTCTCTGACAAACATCTGAACACCCAAATAGTCAACCAAGCCATGTTCTATGTCAAAAAACGCCTCCAAGAGGCATCCAAACACTCATAACTCTAATATGAGTCCCAATTCAAGAAATGGACCCTTACCCATATCAAAATTTTAAATTTCCTCCAAATCTCACAATTCGTAATGTTGAGATTCATTGTGAGAATGTTATACCCCCAACAATTAGAAAGGAAGTAAGTCTTCCTTATGATCCTCTCCATATTTGAAAAAATTTCTTCCTCCTAAGAAGTTATTTAAGAACACAAATAATAAGGGTTGGATAAAGAATAGTAAAAAGAAAATATTGACGAACATTGTAGTAATAAAATATCATCATATTCTACAATTTGAGTTTTCTATTTGAGTTTGTTCTTTTTATAATCCTATCAATTATGGTAATTATAATCATTTTTATTATTTATGTTATGTATTTTAAAGATTAAAATATCCTTTGATTTCTTCAAATGTGATTTTGAAACACTTTATATATCCTCACAAATGAAGCCATTATTTTAGGGTTATATAAGATGCATGAAAATTCATATTTATCTTTTCAATCATATCAACACTTACAATATCAATACGGAAACATTTTAATTTTGATAAAATTCGATAAATGGTGTAGTTATATCCATTAACCCTTTTATAATATCAAAATAATAATGTAGTCTATTCATTGTGATCAATAATAAAAACAATTTCTTTGGATAACCACATATTCCCTTCAAATTCTTAAAGATAATTCTTGGATATCTTTATAAGAGATATTCAGATTTTAACCCATTATCTTGATTCCTTATGAGGAATATCATTTCTAATAATTTATTTCAAGAGGGTTGTGAGTTATTTTCTTTTATCATTTTTATGATTTTCATGGATTATATATCCATTTCTACATTCATGATTCATGAAATGTAATTTCTACCATTAATTTTGAGAGTGGTGAATTTGGTTTTGGTGAGATTTAATATGATGATGACTATGAAAAAAAATTATAATCATTTCATAACAGTAAAATCTGAAATACATAGTTAATAAAACCATAACAAAAAAAATTAAATAGATAAGTACAAATACTAATACAAGTAAATAAAATAATTGATATGGGAAACAACCTGTAAATATGAGAGTATGTGAAACCACTGTATAAAAATTTGGGAATATCCAATCATTTTAAAGGTTGGTTTCTTATCATCGAGGTGTATTCAAAATAATAAAAAATCAATCCATTTTTTCTCAACATTACTCATTTAAAATTTTCCCATGGGTGCCAATTTATATAATAAATAGTTAAATAAAATTGAATAATCAATTATTGTATGCATAATATTAAATAAATAATAAAAATCATATGATTAAGATACAAATAAATTTTTATTTTTGAAAGATTTTATAGTGATAACTTGTTCTAAAAAAATAAACAAAATTTATTTTAAGATAAAACATAACAGTAATAAAATAAAATAAAATAAAAGTTAAATGAGAGTGAAATAAACCACATGGAACTTTATTTCATTATCCTCATGTTTTTACTTTTTTATGCCCTCACAAGTGGTATGCATTTCATATAAAAATTACATGAGATGGTTGTTAGATGATGTCAATCAACCTGTATTCATTTTAATAGTTTTAACACCTCATAAACATGGATATATATATATATATATTAAAATTTTGAAAAATTTATGAAAATTAATGTCACATGTAATAAATTATATTTTTTTAACTTTTAATTCCAATGTTAATTTAAATTTATTAAAAACATTAAGAAACTATGACTAATCAACATATTTTATTGTTTTTTCTATGTTAAAAAAATGGGGAAATGGAATTTTTTTCCCCCCTCCCTGTGTCAGGCATAAACCACAAGACCACCGGTAACCCCCAACACAGCATGGATCTGAAGTTCATAAGGAACAACACATAACATGGGTTATCTCACATCCCCACCCACCCATACACAGGTTCAACCACCAAACAACCACTAGGTCTACCTCACACTTATATATAGGTTTCGCAAACTTACTCTTTTCATTTTACATTAACCTAGATTTTCCATAACATGTTATCAGTTAAATGAAATTTCAAGTACAAATTCTAGATAAAAATAATTTTTAAGTTGTACTTGGAATTTTATTTAGCTGATTTCATATAAAAATAAAAAATTTAACACAAAATTTATCTTTAACCATTTACTTTGACCAGAAGTTCTCATAGTTGATTCTTAGTTAAATAATATGTCAATTACAAGTTGTAGATGAAAATAATATTTTTGTTTTAATTGAAATTTTATTTAGTGGATACCTCATTATAATCAAGCCAAAAGGACACCAAACACATTTTTAATTCATTGGGATCATTTATGTAAGATTAGACCGCACACTTATATGGTAACATCATATAAATGGTTGTGGACACTTTAAATAACTGACCCATGTCATAGTCTAGATAAAACATCATAGAAAATCATGCACATGAATCGGACATGACTGATATGATGCATGAACATGCCCTCTCTCATTTTAATAGGATAAGAGATGAAATATCATAAATCAATAACCTTGTAATTAAGTACATCACTCAATATGAAATTATATCCATAGTAAAAACAAATAGAATGAACAACAATCTCATCCTTGGAAATATGGACTTTCCTCATACGTGGGGTGGCCAATCCTAGGAACAAGCTCCATACCATGTATTGATACAATCATATTCTCCTATCTACCAAGCCCAAATAGTGACACAAAAGGAAAACACCTCTGATACTACTTTGTAATGTCCCGCCACCCCATACCACTGACCGGAACCCAAACTGTTGGAATTCTCTAATAACTCTGGTATGCCTCCCCATACACTAGAGGCTGCTGACTAGTAGTGTGAGTCTAAGGTGGTATGGTGGGGAGAATATACCTAAATATCTGAGTAAATAAATAGTGGAGATAAATTAAATCACAACATCAACTAGATAAAATGGTAAAATTAAAAGAAAGTATGTGACAACAATAATAAAATAATCCATGAAATAATAAATGAATGGTATACCATACATGCCCGATAGTCATACATCAATGAAGGTTCATAATTAAATCAACCCTAAATAAATCCAAAAGGAAAAACTATAATAATCACGAAAAATTGCCCAGATTTCTAGCCTATCCTAACTCCCATGCTCTGCCCTATCAACCTAAACTCAGACCTACAACCATGTAGTGTATGCCTGGGTACCCAAGTTCCATAGAGGGCCATGAAGGGTTTGAGTACAGCTCAATAGTATACCACTAATGGTGTCCTTAAAATAAATAGTCTATAAATAATGAATGTATAAGTTCTCAAGATAATAGTTATAAATACAACCATTTAAAACTAAATGGATAAAAACATTAAACCAGGCCTCCCATGATGACACTAAGAAATATTACATACTTGATTCAGCTAGTGTCATGGTCTCTCTGAGCATGTCATGATGACCATTATAACCCATCTCCCATTGTGGGTAATATACTCATACCTTATTAAAAGAATCATCTGGGGGTAATATACCCATCCTCATAGCTTATGTTTCCACCAAGGGTGGTCATATTTACCCTGGGTTTAATAATCAATCAATAATCCAAGTGTCCACCCAGAGGCCATATTCACCCTATTTTTAACCATTAACCAGCAATCCAATAATCCACCTAGGAGGGGAATTCACTCTAGGATTAATTATCATAAATATATCCAACCGGGGTTCATGTTTACACTAGTCTTAACCATCACACCCAAAATCTTCCCAGGGGTCAGGTCCACCCCGGGTGTTATAAGCACAACCAAAAACCATTACCTTTATTTATTTTAAAAAAAAATCTAGTGGGTGTTTACCATTTCACTTAAATAAATTCATGTACAAAACAATCATTTCCATAAAAAAAATATTCCTCATTTTATTTTATAGAGCTGGTTTTTGGGCAATCACCCATTTCAAAAATAAATTTCAAAACCCTCTTCTATTTTTATTTTCAAAATCCTTTTAAAATATTACTTCCAAGAAACATTTAAAATTTCATTCCAAAAGAACCAATTTTCCAATACCATATATATGTTATCAATCCCATTACACGTTTTTATTTCAAAAACCAAACTCAATTTACCATTTTTTATTCCTATTTCTAAAAGATACCATTTGTGAAATACCATTCAAATTTTTATTTTAAAAAATAAAAAATTAAAGTACCATTTCAAAATTTTTATTTCAAAATCCATATTATATTCACCACCGAGGTACCCCACTTATGATTTCGATTCATTTTGTAAAAAGTAATATTTAATGAGCATTTAACTATGGTGAATCTATTCTAAAAAATTATTTTAACCTATGTGATACATGGCTAGGATGGCACAACCACACAATGCACTACTAAAAAATAAGGAGAGACTATGGGTTAATTTTAAGGAACCACCTACATTAACCTTAGAATATTCCATACTCTTGATATTGACCCTTAGTTTTTCCTATAATAAAAGAAAATGAATAAGTATACAAACAATTTGAACATAGGGAATATTAGACATAAACAATGAGACGAAACTAGAATTTGAGGTAGATGAAGAATAAAAGGTAAAAGAGTTATATCCTTGACATAGTCTCTTGATCGAAAGTGAAGGTGGATGAAATGGGTTAGTGGTGGAGGAGATCCATAGTAGAATAGAGGGTGGATAAGGAGGCATGTGTAGGGTTTAAGGTTTGATGGAGAGGAGAAATAGAGAGGTTTGTGATATAAAATCATAAGGGAAAAATGTAAAATACAAATTTTAAAGGGTTTCATGGTTAGATTCATGTTTTTATAAACCATGTACCAACCATGCAGTCAAAACTATCCCAAACACCCCACCTCACATGATTAGTTTGGACAGTTAACAAACCATGTTCCAACTATGAAAATTAGCTCAATAACCCTATAAAATAATTTATATGGTTTTTCTGCAACTTTGCGCCAAATACCAGATCCAAGATACCTCACATGGTTCATTCTAAAGTTGCATGTTTTACCCAAAACTAGATGACCCAAACCATGCACCCTAGGAAGAGATCTCGAATACTTTCAAAACTCAAACCAAATATTTTTTAGACTTACCCAGTCACCTGGCGCACCTCTTGGGCCTCAAACCACATACAAAATTATCCCTTTAAGATGTTCCAACCCTCATATTATCAATCAGAAAATTTATTTTAAATTCATCATATGTATCAAACAAAATTTAAAATTTCCACAAAGAAATTCAAACCCATCTGTACACATGGGAAATTATGGGAGGCCTATTGAGATTTATATCTCACCCTTCGTTTCATGTAATTTCTCTTAATCTTATGGTCCATGTAGTCACTAAGCATACGGGCCTTGTAAGGGTTCCCCTCATCCCTTGAAAGAAGGGTTATCAAAAATCAATAAAAATAAAGGCCTTAGAGCCATTTGAGCTAGTGGTTAGGGTCGAGACCTAGTTTTTCTTGATCTATAGGGACCACTCGTTTGAAGTTTTTCATTATGATAGATAATCTTAATAGTTAGATATCGGTTATGATGTCTAGATTAGAGTTATAATTAGAGCATCTTTATTTGTGTCATTTATTTATTGTATGTATATGTGATCAATATAGTGGTTGATTGGTTGTTGTTTGTTTCAGAATGATTTTTATTTTGTATGGATGTATTTCATATTTAATTTCATATATCATGTTTCTCTTTTGTTTATTATATTGCATACTCTAATGGTTATTGATGTGTATGAGTTTGGTTATTTTCTACTGTTATTGCATTATGGATGAGGGTATAGTCTCCCCACCATATCTTTTAGACCCTCTCTACCATTCATCAGCCTATAGAATTTGGGGAGGCACAGTTAAGGCCTTATGGTGATATGGATCGAGTGATGTGTTAGGTTGACCATGGTTAGTTTTTCAAAACACTTCTGAAATATCCGATGTAGTAGTATTATCATAGTATAGTGTGATAAGGTATTTACTTTTAGGTACCACATCAATATCTTATATTACGTTATGTATCCAAACTACTTCTTTATTTGCATCAGAAGATGTAATATGCTTGGACTCGACTATAGAATTGGTGACCATAACTTTCTTTGAGCTCTTTCAGTTCACAACACCTCAATTTAGAGTAAAGATGTATCTTAATTGTGATTTTAGGTCATCTTAATCTATTTAGAATACAACATCTCTATATTCTCTAATGGATAACACTCTATCTCATCTATAAACTAGGTGCATATCATTAGTTCACCTAAGGTACTTTTGGATAGTCTCGACTACCATCCAATAGTAGTCTCATGGATTAGTTTGATATTTTTCTGTCATTATCAAGGCATAGGAGGCATCTAGCCTAATACAAAGCATAACACACATGACTAACCCGATCGTAGATGCATATAATATCTTTTTCATTCTTTGTCCCTCTTAATGTGTTTGAGTACACAATTTCTTGGAAAGATTAATGCCTTGTGACATTGGAAACTACCCCCTCTTGGATTGTTTTCATACTGAATATCTTCAGTATCTTCTCAATATATTTACTTTGATTTAGTACAAGAAGCATCTTGGATCTATCATGATGGATCTTAATCCCATGAATGTATATTACTTTACCTAATTCTTTCACGAAGAAACATGATTTTAACCAATTCTTAATAGTCTATAAGGATGTTTTCTCATTTCAGATCTATAGTATGTCATCAATATATATTATCAATAAAATGATTTCACTTACACTAAACCACTTTTAGATGCAAGACTTGCTTTCATTATTTATGAAATCAAATTACATTATGGATTCATTAAAGTGAATTTTCCATGACCTATATTCTTACATTAATCTATAAATTAATCTCTATAACTTGAATACCTTTTTAACATATTTTGGAGTTGTAAACCCTTTTGGTTGTGTCATATGGACATTTTACTAAAGGTTATCATTAATCAAGACTATTTTTGACATACATTTTTAAAATATCATAGTCATGATATACTATTATAGCAAGTATAATTTTAATGGATTTAATCATAGAAACTGGTGAAAATGTTTCATCATAGTATGTTCCTTGACACTATTAAACCCCTTTTTCAACTAGTCTAGTTGTATAGGTATGAACTTGTCTATAAATGTCCATATTATTCTTAAATACCCATTTACAGCCAAAGATATTTGCATATACTATAGGATCTACCAAAACCCAAACATGGTTTTAGTACATAGAATCCATTTCAAAATTCATATCTTTTTTCCATTTTATAGCTTTTATTCTACTTACTGATTCATTTTAGGTTATAGGATCACTATTATCAACTAATAATGATTCACCATCTTCAGTGACTAAAAAACATATATTTTAGGTTCTCTAACCTCTCTTTTACTTCTACATAGTACTTTAATCTATAAAACGTCCACTTCCATGGGGATTTGTTGGATCTATTCATGTGCCAAATCATGTATAACATGAGCCATGACTTCATAAAAATCTATCTCACTCTCAATATATATTTTAGATATGTTATCCCTCTTAATAAATATCAGATGTCTTTTAATCAAAACTTTCTTATCTAATAGGTTATATAGGTATTATCCTTTAGTTTCCTTAGGATATCTTATAAATATACACTTAGTACCTATGGGTGCAATTTTGTTTCCAGAGATAGACTTAATAAACAATTTGAAATCCCACACTCTATATATGACCACAATCCATTTTTTTTTGTATTTATTAAAATCCACTTTTTGGGTAAGTGGGAACCATAAAAGAAAGAGCCACCAGTTCACGCCAAAAACCCCCCATCCATCATCACAAATTCAAAATAGAACATTCAAATTTCAAAACCAAAATTCAGACAAACCGCCCAATTTAACTTCGAACCAAGAGCTACCCACCTCAATCCTCATTATAGGGATACCTCTAATATCACCCAATTCCATCATCAAATCGCCGTCCAAACATTGCAGAAACTTTATTGACATCACATCTTCATGTCATCAATAGTAATCATTCTCATCACCAACCGCATCTCTGACCGCCACCACTGGAATGATGAAACCAGTCACAGTAACATTGTGTCATCCCTCAACACCAAATCACCATCATCCTCATCACCAGATCCAAAACACAACCTTGTCGTCCATGATTAAAATGTCGTCATTATCAACCTCTTGAAGTCTCCCCCTCAGACTCACATCCCAAAGGACCTTAAAGACCTCCACGAATCTCTAACTTGGAGATAATGGTGGCCTCCTGGAACCAGAGTAGAGAAAAAGTATGCTTTTTCAAGATGAAACATGGTAAGAACCTCTGAGAACCATCAATGCCTAATAGAGCCAACCCCTTCACCGTCGTGACATCCAACATTGCAAAATAAATAAAAATAACCAAAGATAGAAACCAAAACAAATTTTCCACCAAATAGACATTAAAAAAAATAAGAACTCATAGAAAATCACAAAAAACCTTTACCTAAAACATTGAGGAAGAATCACTAAGAGTTATGAAAAATAAAACACCTACTTCACCAGAGAAAATCGACACAACCTGCGCAAGGAGCACAAAAGTCCGCCAAGCCACACATCCCAAAACTTTATAGTTACCCCTGTGCCAGATCCTACTAGGAGAAGCACAGAGGAACCTGAGGTCAGAGCAGGGCTTTAGTGTCAGAGAGATCTGAACAACAACAATAAAGAAGAGGTAGAAGAATAGAATCAGTCTGAATCCAGTAGCACCTGAAAACCCTTCGTCCGCCAAACCACAAAAACCCAAAGTCTCTTTGAGACCTCCTCTCTAGCGCTAACTAGAAGTGGTGCAGAGAATCATGAAGACAGAGCATGATAGGGTGTCTGAGGGCTTCCACAACACACCAGCAAATGAAAAAGAAGAAGGAAAGTAAAAAGGAGGAAGGCTGGAGAAGGAAAATATGGAAAGATCCATCACAGCTAAGAGTGTCTTCGAAACCCTAGAGGAGGATCCTCCAAAAGAAAGAGAGGCTAGGAGAATGTGGTGTCATTATCCCAGTTGATGACACATTCTATATATGACAATATGGGATTATATCCATACCAAAGTTGATATGGAATACTATTTTCCACTTTATTTAGAAATTGGTTTAGAATCTTTATAATTGTCGGTAATTCATATCCCTAAAAGGATAATGAAAGACTCACATGACTCATCATTGATCTCACCATGTCTAACAAGGTGTAATTCTTCTTTTCAATGAAACCATTCCATTCTTGTGTGTAATTAGGATTGGATTCAGATATTATCCCAAAATCCTATAAATAATCAATGAACTTTTCATTAAGATATTCTTGGCCACATTCCGAGTGGAGAATATTTATTTTCTAATTAAGTTGGTTATAAACTTCATTATTGTATTCCTTGAATTTATTAATGGAATTTGACTTTCATCTCATTAAGTATACATATCCATATCTACTAAATCTAATGGTCTAAGTTATGAAGTATGAGTATCCACCCATTGCTTAAACTGGAAAAGGTCAAGTAACATTTGTATAAACCAATTCAAGGAGATCTGCGACCCTTTAACCTTTTCCAATAAATGAATCTTTAGACATTTTTCCTTGAAAAAAATCATGACATGTGTCAAGTTGTTTTATTTGAAAATAATATAGATATCCATCTTGGTATATTTTATTCAAGCGCTTTTTGTTTGTATGACCTAGCTGATGATTCCATGGTTGAGTGTGATATGAGTTGTGTGAATTAGATTTGTTATTGATTTAAATTACATGGTTTATATAATATAAGACATAAAGAACGTTATTTATATGTGACTTACCTTAATATATGTTATTGTAAAAGAAGAAACATTTAATTTCAAATTTGAAAATAAATGCATCCATATCAAAACTGGACAAAAAATAATATTTTTGGTAACTGATGACACATAATAATAATTTTTTAAAATCAAGATCATTTCAGTCATAAATTTGATGTGGTAGGCTTTTATATCTACCACATTGAATCTAAATCTATTGGCTACTCGTATATCCACCTCATCTTATTCAAATTTTATTAGTCTTCTTGGTTCCTATAATTGGATAAAAATTTGATCACCACAAGATATATCTAGTACTTAATTTATAGAAATATATAGATTGAACTTGATAATGAATGTGCTTTAAGATTCCCCTTTATTCCTTATGGTGGTGTAGTTATTATTCTATTGGCCCTTATTACCACATGTGGAACAGATAGTATCTTACTCCCTTGATTTCCCCTTGACCTTTCTTATTATGGATGGGTGTTTCAAGGAAGTCTTATACTTAGTGTCAGTCTTAGGGATTTTCACTTTTCCCTCTATCTTGTTCACTATAAGAATATAATTATTTCCATGATTCATGTCCTTATCAACTTCGAAAAGTAGATTAAGAATATCTTATAAAGACTTATCAATATTGTTCATGTCAAAATTCATAAAAAAGATGAAGAAGCATTGAAGAAGTGATGAAAGTATGAAATCGGTGTATAATTCATCAAGAAATAGAAACCCTGGAATATTTATATGCTTAATGTACCCAATCATTTTGACTGTGTAAGACCCATCTAGCACACTCTATCCAAGTTTTCTTGTGAATACACTAAAACAAAATCGACTGATAGTGGTGGATTTTTTTTATTTCACAGTGGTTTAAACTGTTGCCATATGGTTCTGTGATGGTCTCCAAAAACCCACTGCTAAAGTTGGTGTCAGCATCCAACTCATGTTGATTCCATACATTTATCTTAGGTTTCTGAGAACCATCATAGAACGTTTATTTATCAGTTGTTTTTTTGGTTTTAGTGGTGGTTTCCCTTCAAAAAAATGTCGAAGAAATAGCAGCGGTTTAAACCACCGCTATCCACTCGCAATTTTGGGATGGGAAACCGCCAATAAAACTAAAAAACCGCTTCTAAAACAAATTTAGACCTAATATAGTGGTGTTTTAAACTAATTTTAAAAAATAATTTGGCATATATAGAGGTGAATTAAACCACTGCTATATATCAATTTTCAAAAAATACAACTATAGAATCTATAACCCCAGAATAGCCAAAAAAATATAGATATGATGATATATAAAACAAAATAATTATTATAACAATAATAACATAATAATAACAGTAAAAATTAGAACAAAAAACACATATATTAAAATCTACATGTATTTATAATAAGATTCAAACTAGGAAATCTATGGAGTGAGATAATAACTAGATACAACATGGAGTAGGCTTACATTATGACCAAACCATGTAAAAACACATGTGACATTTTAACTACATTATATTCATATAAAATAATTGAATGAATAGTTAAAATACAATTGGTTTATTTCACTTAATATAAAATAGATGTTTAAATACCAAAGTTATAAATTTTTTAAAATAATAAATTATGTTTTTTAAAAATTGGTCAAACCCAATTTACCCCACACTCAGGTTTTTCAACATGATCCTTCTAGGAGTACCAATTGGTATCATAACCAAGGTTTATTTAAGTTGGATCTACTGCACATTTCTCATTTTTTTACTTGAATATATGACATTTTTATTTAATATGTCTGATGAATTTCCTTATATGGATCAATCAGTATCTATCCCATTTAGAATAGATCTGGAAGTTTCCACCAAGTCCTTAATAAATAATGAGGATAAATAGTCTATAATGTAGATAAATACCTAAATTATGAAAATCAAAATTTCTTTATATGAATGTAATCAGAATGTACGGTTTTATTTTTTTAAAATTAGTTGATTATGAGTCCTCTAATTTTTTATGTACAAGTAGTGAGAAATATGGCTATATGAAATATGTTGATTGAATGTACATTTAGGGTTGGGAATAAAAGAATAAAATCTCTAGTGATGTTATAAAATTTTTATTTGAGTTCTTCCATGAATTTTTATACTAAAAATCTTAGTTAGTAGAGGATTCCTAATAATTACAAGATGAAATAGCTGAGAAGTTGCAAAAATGAAACATTTTCATCAAGGTGTTTAAATAAATGGAGTAATCTTTATAAATAAGTTTGTGAAAAATTTAGAACCTTTAAGAAAATTTGAAATTATATATTTATGAGAAGGAAAAGGTTATAAAAATCACTGAGTAGATAACACATACCATAGAAGAAAATCAAAAAACTTCTATTAATGTCATGTATTTTCAATCAGGTGTCAAATTCAATTGGATAATTGACCTCAATAAGTTTTTAAAGAAAAAAAGATGCATGATGAGTGAATTCAAATGTTGAAGGAGGATTAGGATGAAATACTATAGTTATTTATGTATTAATATAATAATATCATTTTTATGTACATGGAGATGAATGTAAAAATAATAAACTGGTTTCAACAAAATTTAATTCTTAAAAAATAGTTGAGAAGAAAAGTACTCCCACCTAGGTGTATAAGATGTTTTTACCTCAAAATTCACTCATTTTGGTGGTAAAGAGAGAATGAGAACTAATAACAATTATTACACTATAATATCATATAAAAATAAATCCAACAACTATTTTTTTCCTAAATTCATAGTTTTAAAATAAAAAACTGCAAAAATGTGTAGGAATAAAAATGGTGGTAAATTCACTTGTAAGTCAAGCATGAGGGCTGAGTATTCTGTAGAAAATATTCCCAAAAAAAGGATACTAAATGTTTTTTTATCTAAACCAATATCATCCAAGGTGTTAATCTAGATATAATACATGAAAAATATAATTGAATATAATCATTAGAAGGTGTTAGTGCTATTAGAGATTTTGGCATAGGGATATTGAAGAGTGTTGGTGTCTACCAACCCAAAATAACTCTCTTATATTTTGAATGATTTTAAATTATAGAGTGTCCAAAATTAATGTTAAATTTGTGATTTTTCATGTTAAAACAATCAATGAAATCGGGTAAGAAGTTTTCACCTAAGAAGGCTGTGAAGAAATCTCATAATGATGTCTAACCTAGAAAGAAAATATGATTTTACTATGGAAATAGAGGCTAAAAAACTAACCATTTAATTAACTTTATGAATTTTAAATGAAGTAAGATCAAGCTAGAATTGAGAAAATATTACATCCAAGAGAGAGATATCTATATCGGATAACTTTTTTATACTTTTTTTGATGAGGTAGACAAGCTTCGCAAAAAGGGTAGGCCATAAGCTGAAAAAAAAAATTGTGTAGAACATGCAAGAATATAAGAAATACGGATTCCAAATATATTATTATTCATCCCAGAAAACTAAAAACCATGTAAATGAATCATTAACTCAATGTTCTAAGAATTATAATGCTACTACAATATGTTATACAAACAAAATTAAATAAGGGCATAATGCTTGTTATTTTTTGACTGTATGATTTGACTATTTGGAAGAGGTTATGAGAATATAGAAATCTAAAAAAACAAATTAATTTAGTTTTTTAATCTAATAAGCTTATTTACACAAAGTAAATAGCTAAAATAAATAAAAATTGTATTCTAACATGTAATTTATATATCAATAACATCAAATAAAGTGCAAGAATGAATATATCAAAATATTTTAAACATTAAATGAAAGGATTCAATTGGTTGATAATTCTATCTTAGCCATGTTTCCCAAGATAAATCACTATATTAGTGTTATCTTATCATAATTTTAGTTACACATCATCTCTGCATCTAAAGTGAACACTAATCATTACCTAATGAACTTTTATCGACACCCTCTTCATCTCTCTCTCCACTCTCTACTACCGGTACCTTCATTAAAATTATATTGAAAATTAAATAGTGTTTTTATTTAAATTTAAAATTAAAACAAATAAAAGTTTTTGTACTAAATGATTTTGAAGTTTTTTGATTTACCTACTCACTACCATCCATTGAGGAAATATCATCAAGGACAGATCCAGTTGTCTTCTGATATAATTCAATCAATGTTTTCTACATAGAAATGACCTTTGAATCTTGCATCTCTATATGTTCTCCCTATTCTTGAATTGTGTTTTTCATTATAGAAAACTTCCTCTGAGCATCTCTAGGTAGGGGTAACTACAACCAAGGTTATATATTGCTGAAATCCCCAATTTCCTTTCAAATACCACCAATTGTAATGGTCTCAAATCCATCTTGTGTACAAGAACAGGATGCTCCTTCCCAAGGACTTGAACAACAGAATCATCCTGGGAGATTGAGAAGGACTGTGTGCGATTGGAATCCAATAGTTCTTTTATTTTTACCTATAAATCAAATATCAGTCATATTTTAATCAATACATATTAAGAAAGTGACAAATGAAAATAATTTATTATAATGAAAAAGGTATTTATACCCTAAATTTAAAAGTAAAACAATAGATCTTTGAAGAAGGTAAAAGTAGTAGATAATGATTAAAATAATAAAAAAATGATTTCAATAACTGCACTGTAAAACAAGGGAAATGTAAGCAGTAACCTACTATCATATAATAATAAAAACATTAAACATTTTATAAATTCAAGTACTAGTAGTTATGGGAGAGCCTATAATTTGAGGGTAAATTCTATAATATACTAAACATGTTCCATCATATCAATATGTTTGATGCAATCTGGCCACCTGAATTCTTAGTTATACCTTACCTGGCCCAACTGAGGGGAAAAATATAAAATAAGTGGATATTAATATTAAGGGTCATTAGTGAGACCATGATCCTAAACTAGTTAAGTATGTGTCTTGGGAAGTTACACAGGCTACTCTCGGTTCCCATGGTATATAAAATCGGGGTGAGTCAACATGTAGTAACAAATAACAATATAAAAATAGATAAATGTTATACAGAAGATGAATCATAATAAATACTCACCTTTGAGAACCCCTCCTAGTAATATCCCCTTACTCAAAAAATTATAAATGTTTCTTATACTAGGGATACTCTCATCCATTTAAAATTAATCAAGTTAGGGGTATATTCCAAGGATGATTTAATTAATAAAAATACTCTTCCAAAGTTTAAGATGTGCATCATAATCAATCATTAACGAAATAGAATCACCTTTTAAATTTTTGAAGTACATTTTTAAACCCATTAAAAAACCAAAATTCCATTTCAAATATAAAAATTCAATAATAAAATCCATTTGGGAATTTCTTCAAGCATTAGGTGTGCATGGTCGAGTAAAAAAAACTATCCAAACTTGAAAATAAAGGAGAAACCATCGTGTTCCATGAAAATAAGTGAAAACCCAAATTTTCATTCTAATACTGATCAAACATATTTATTACTATAATTTTATACCCATCACATGAATTAAAATAGAAAAAAATCATGGTACTAAAGGTTAATACAGGGGGGAAACCTACTTTAAACCAAAGGTAAATAATCTAGAACTTTGAATATGGGATAAACATAACCTATAAGAGAATATGAACACCATAGAAATGACTAATCATAAGGAATGAGGTCAAACCCTGACCCTGGGGTTGGTCCAAATAGGATCACAACCAATGTATAAGAGGATAAATATAATAAAATGAAGCACCAATGAGCACTAGTGAGGGTGAGGGCTTGTGGGGATCGAGTGTTGGTGAGGGTGAGGGTTTAGAGGGTGATAGTGAGGGGTTATGGAGATGGATCGGGGTAGGGGTGATCAAGGGATAGTGGGGGGCTTGGGTAGGGGGTTTCTCGAGGAAGAAAATAGAGAAATTGTCTTTTTTTAATAAATGGATAAAATTTAGTGGTGGTTTTTAAAAAAAACATTATTAAACCCTCACAATTTTTTTAACGATGGTTTAAAAAAGGACACTAAATTACGACTTTACTATATTGATAGTGCCTTGGAGATATCAAATCACTCATTTATAACTATCTCCTGATAAATATTAAAAATATGTTTTATAATTTTATAAGCATCCATGCTCTCATGAGATTTCATAAGTTCTTCATACATGGATGAATTCACAAAAAAATGGACATCTAGTTCATCATCCAAGTGTTTTTCGTAGACCAAAATCTTCTTATCACTTTCCTCCTTATAAAGTATATTAGGAACTGAGGATTCTATCTCTTAAATATTTTGTTCATAGTGTAATATAATGCACAAGTGCCTTTTCCATTCCAAGAAGTTATTGTTAGTAAATAGATTCTTTTTATCCATAATTGATAGCATGGATAAAGTGCTTCATGAACATTCCATTTTACAAAAATAATATAAAAGTATAAATAATTACTTTATCTTGATTACTAAAATATATGAGATGAAATAATTAAATTTTATTATTATTCTCCTAGTATTTTATCAAGTATCAATGGATCTCGCCATTAGACTTATAATGACTTATATCATGGATATTATAGTGTAAAATATACATACTTCCCTTTTTATAACCCAAAATATTCCCATGAAAATCATAAGAAATTTTTTAGTTAAGCATTCTTGTCAACTATAAGTTTTGCATCTCCTTGATTCATTGAGAAAACTCCCCAATCCTAAAATCTGAACTCATATTTCCTCATACTTGCCTCCAAAATTTTATTGAATAGACTATTGTAATTTCATTTAAAACAAGTTTGGTTAACTTGACCATAATCATTGTTTATCCTCCCTATTAGTTGAAAGTGTCCTCGACTTTGGTCTGACCAACACTTTAACTATGGTTCTATCTTAACTTAGATAATGAAAGTCTTTTTTGAATTAATATTTTATTGAGATATTTTCTATTTATTTATTTTAAAAATGACTTATTAATATTATATGGATTTTAAATAATTAATTAATTATGTTTTTTTATAAAATTAATTTGTTCATAGTCTAATTTATTTTATTTTCATCTTACATGATTGTTAATTCATTAATTTATGTGATCATGAAAAATCATTCATAAAAATAAACCATTCACTTATATGGAAATAAAATAAATAATGTGGCATGATCGTGAAATTTATAATGGTCGATTTATCGAGAATATAATAAAATAACCCATGGATCTAGGGGAATAAACTCTTTGAACCAATCTTGGCTCTATTTACAGCATTCCACTATTGACCTTTTTATCTTTTGGGTTGATTTCGCCTCAACCTGGGTCCTGAACTACCAAGTCTACTTAGAGCTCCATCCTTTATATATTTCTACTCACACATAGGTTATGTGAACTATTAGAATGGTTAAGAGGGTTTACATAAAATAAACCATGGATACATGGATCCTATATAATAAGTGGATAAAGATATCATGCATACCATCCTTTTGATTTAACAATAATAAAACTCATGCAATTAAATTAAAATGAATCCAATGCATAAATTGGTTAGTCTAAGCTCATAATCATCCATGAATACAAGGAATGTACATTTAAAGAGACTAGCTAGGATTTATTTCAATCGGTATTAATTAAGATAAAATTCACTTGGATTAATTAATTTTCATAATTAATTCATTCGTTCATTTATCTTAATATCTATACAAAATAGTCGTGGAGATTCTCATCCACTGTAATTTTAAACAAATTAAATTAATTAATTTTATTAAAAATTAATTATGTACATGATGTGTACATGGAGGCAATATGTTGTGTACCTGTATAAACTACCTGACATGGTCCTTGTGTGTACTATGCTCTCACGCGCAATGTAGAGTACATGGTTGGTCATGTATTTACATGGTGTGTATAGTTAATAAATAATATAAGGACACATGTTGTATTACATGGTATGTCCTTATTTTAATGTACATAGATTACATGGTGTATAAAGATCATACAAGGCATATAACTCAAAATTTAATATGGAAATTAATTAACCATTTAATATTTTATAAAACCTATCACATGACGTGTATTTCCAATTAATGACATATAGACACATGATGAGTAGATTTACTGGTGTAATTAATTACTTTTTCTTTTTGTGTAACATGTATGGGATAGAAAACATATACAATCCAGTTACACTCCATTTATATCACTCATCATTTGTCTGTGATACATGCCTAGAGACTGGATGTGTATTTTTTTCATGACCATTTATGAGGTACAAAACATGTCCAAGATAGCTACACACCATGTAAATTTCATGTTTGACAACTTCTAGTCCTATATGTCATTTAATAAATACACAACATGTATTTTACCATGCATTTTCCATCATGGAAACACATATCTTACACAAAATGTACAATATCTACACTCTGTGTAATTTGGAAATATATGTTCTAGTCTAGCCTGGTTAACACATGACATGTAATGAAACCACATGAAATTTATTACATAACACATTTTAATAAATTTACAACTTTTCTTAGTGTAATGAAAATAGATACATGGCGTGTAACTTTAGGTTACACACCGTGTAGTTCCATGTTTTCCAGATAGGATCCTCGGCACCCCTAGATGAGTTATTTGAATGTTATTCATGTAATTTCAACCTGTTATTAATCATATTAAGGGGAAAGAAGAATAAATATCTATTTTAATATTAAATAATGATAAATTGGAAAATAAATACTAATTAAAATGCATAAATTGATCAATTTTTAATAAATAATTATAAATTTTAAGGTGACCTATTTGATGACACTTAAAGGGTTTGGGCACAATAAAATCTAGTCAAGCCTATTCCCAATGATATATTTTCATTTATTCCAATGAATCATAAGAACATGATGAATAATGACATGTCTCATGATTGTATCTAAATAACCATAATCAAAGAATCCCAGAACCAGATATAGTATCTTTCAAGTTAAATTTATAATTAATTTAATAACAAGAATAATACCTTGATCTTAATATCTTTCTTTGATTTAGATGTTAATCATCCATACCTATGTTCAGTTTTATCATAATTGTTTCCAGAGGTTCTAATGTAGAATCCCTTTAGTGGTGAAACACACATGATTCTTTGATCTCTAAACATCACTTATGGTACTTCAAGTGATAGTGTGGTGGTACTGATCATCTTGTGTTGCATCCTTTGATCATCCTACAATCCTTTGGGGTTAAAGGATTGTATTTTTAATCTCATTATTGAGAAGATGATTAAGGTGTAATATATTATTTCATGATTGATAGATTACCCTAGAGAAGTTGGTCAATGATAGAATTATCTATAAAGGATAAATTCCATGCACAAAAAATAATTCTCACACCACCACATAAATGATATAATTAGGTATTTATAAAAATAGAGCTAGAGAGTTGGTAATTTAATAGACCCTTAGACAATATCTTAATCCTTAGAGAACACCATGTCTATTATTATTATTATTATTATTATTTATTTAAAACATTAATGTCTCATAGATAATATAAATATCAATAAATAAATTGATATTTATTTAAATGATATTTAGTATATCATTTTTTACTGGGTTCCATACTCATCTCATCCACGTTTTCCTTCATTTACCGAACCTGAAATAATAAATATTTGTTATTCAATAAATAAAAAAATATATAATATTCATGGTATTTTGAATAAATATTTATTTAATATTCAACTCGCATAAAATAGTGACTGAATATATACATTAAATAAATCCTGAATATATATTATTCCTTGGTCCCAAGAATAATATTTACTCTAATAATTATATTTAAATATAATTTAATTGAGATCAATGTAAACACCGAGTTAGTTTCCCTCTATACTTATTCCTAAGTGGTATTAGGTGGGTTTCCCTAAAGTCAAATATTGGTGTCTAAAAACACTTAAAGGCGCACATATAAGAATAATTTAATGTCGCAATGTCAACAACAACATATAAACACTCATTGTCTAATATAATTTCTTTTTCTTGATATATCATTAAAAATGTTGCATACTCATTTCATCAACCTATATGCTTGATATGTCTTTCTTTGACTTATTAAATGAACTTGTCTATAGACCATGACCACAAAATCTAGTTAGATAGTTTCATTCTAGTCAAAGGGTCTAAATATAAAATTCTATAAGGATGTAAAGGAAAAAAATCCTTCCTTGACTTATTCATTAATAACATATCACTCATAATGCATCCAACATACCCAAATTCACTATCAACATATGGAATCATAGTTTATGTAAATACATCAAAGTGCGTGAATCATGAAATTCTTTGATAATAATCTTAAAGTTTGAGGATAATTATACATGTTTGGAGACAATAATATCCAATGAAATGCAAACATGTGTATTTCCTAAAAGAGGGTGTATCCACATAATCTCTGATCTTGGATATTACCAAGTGAAAACTTTATAAGATAAAGTCAAATCCTCTTATAAGTATCTAACACCTGATAGTATGCTTTATTTGTGTCCTATTAGATGAAATCATATGACTATAGGATATATAATTTAAGAATATCATCATATCATTTCAAGGTTCTCAATATGGAGGGGAACTGTTATGACCTTTTCAATATGATAGATACTCTATAACATTATCACATTAAAGTTGCACAAAATAATAATCAATATGTGAAAAGATATTTATTTATATTCAAGTATTTTTAATAAAAAAATATAAAGTAAAAATTAGTTGGTTCTAGGTTGTTAAATCCAATAACTACCAGCAGAGCTCGACACAGATATGATCTTTTCCAAATAATATTCCATGTGTGAGGTATGGATCGTTATTCACTATCTTCCACTACATTAATTGTAATTTTTGAGATAGATAGATTTATTTTTGATTATTGAATCCCAAAATCATGTCCCTGCAATTTATCTGCTTTTATTTTGCCTATAATTCTGAAATCTATGTTGTTTATCTAAGTTATTCACTTTTGGAATCCCACGCACACTGGATGATCACTTCGGGTATTGGACCCTCGTTTCCCCTATATTTTTTCCATTGTTCTTCACTAATTTGTTATTTTTCATCATCATGGATGGAGAATTGATGGTACTTGGACTGGATTGATGAAAAAATGGAATTCAGGCTTATGATCATCAAATTTGGGCATGTCAATAAAGATTGGGGCATACAGGATTGATAATGAGTGATAGAAAATTTATGGAAGGTGAAAAAATATAGGATCCTTAGGGTAATGATGTGTGAAGGCATACCGGTTGAGTGTGAACCCCTTCAAGATTTTGTTTTGGTGGCATGGCCAAAAACCAATTTTAACATTCCTTCCCATGTGCCACTAATGCCAATGCCCTAAGCCGGTGTTCCACATGATCTCAGGAATGCATCCCTATATGCTAGAGGTTGTCGACTAGTTGTGAGGGTCTAATGAGGTACATGGTCAAACTATACCCTCTTTTCCAATGTAATAAAACAATAGAAATCAAGATAATCAATAACCAAGTAATAATGATCAATAACCATCAATAACCATGTAACATATAATCAATCCTCAAAAATGGGTAAATGACCACAAACCAAAACTGTTAATCTAACATGTCATAATAGTGTCATGTGTTATAAGAAATCCAAAAATAAAGATACAATAATAATCCCCAAAAAGGGTCCCAACATCAGTCTGGTCCCCTCATCCATAATCATATCCCATATCACAAATCATCCATCTAACATAGGTAATTTATCTTTATCTTGACTTGAAACCATGTAGTTTGTTTGGGTACCAACGGCATCCTGATCAGAGTGTGAGTATAACTCAATAGGCCACCACCAATGGTGTCTAAAGTAGTATCTAGTCTAATAAGAGAATATATAGTAGCATTTATGAATAATAAAAAAGTCAGCGATGTAAAATGGGTTCATTATTTAAAACATTCAATTTAACCACATTCCCCCTCAGGTTCCAAGTGACACTCAAACCCATCAAACCTACTTTGTCCCATTCCAAAAGTCTGAATCATACCAAAGGGGTTTAACTCTTTAAATTGAAACATACATTCTTTTATCAATTACACCTAACAATGTACCTTTTAGCCTCAGTCCAGAAACTCATACCATGACCATATCATTGGAGCTTGGATCATGAGTCTAGCATCAAATCTATATAATACATTGGTGGGTCCTACAACATCAGTCTAGCTCGACCTAATGATGAGGAGCCTTAATCTAACATCCTAACCATACCATTTTCATCTATTTTCAAGGTTCATCATCGGTGACCTTTTTATCATCAATAATATCAAGGTTTTATCATTTCCTTAATCAATATTTACATTTTCAATTTCATTCCACATTTTAAATCATTTCCATGACTCATCCATTTTTCCATTTATCCATAACCACAACTATTAAAATGTCTATTGAACCCTAAACAACACAACCATATCCCCTCGACCATTTAACACTTTTACCCTTAATCATCCCCTAACCCATTTAAATTTTCAAGTTAATAGAAAGGCCTTTTTATACCATGTTCACATAGAAAACATAATTAAAATTGGTTTAAGTTCATAAACCCTCCCATTTTTCAATTAATAACATATTCCACCATTATCAAGGGAATGTCTCACCCCATGGGTGACCTTAGGTTCAGCCTCATAATTGTCAATGGACCCAACGGGGTCCGTGAAGGGTCTCATACTTCAATTAAAGGCTCAAATTACTTTTCTAATCAAAGACACAAATTAATAGTATAGAATCACAATGACACAACCACATACTCATGAATAATATCATGACTATGGGAGAAATCTTGTAGACCACCTACCTCAAGCTCATATACAACCACTTGTCTAACAACAACCCTTGATTTAAACTAAAACAACCTCAAATCATAAAGTTAAGAACTCCTTAGAAATAGGGTATATGATCTTTATAAGAATAAAAACCATCATAAGGGTTCTTCTAGAAAATATAAGGAAAATTAGTCTTATACTTACCAAGAGATTATATTCTAACTAAATGACACTTCAAATACCTAAGAATTGACGGATATGGGTCCTTAGAAGTGGGGAGATATCTGGGTTCACACACAAGGAAATTGGGGAAGAAATGAGGTGATAAATTGAGTGAAATTGCCTAAATATCGGGAGGGAAAATATGAATTTTCCCCCACTTTTAATAGGTGTGCGGTTTGGTCACATGGTTAGCCAAACTATGTTCCAACTATGTGGTTTCCTCAATCCAAGAGGGAGCCAGGTTGCATAGTTCCTTGGGGGAACCCACATGGTTTTAAAAACCATGAAGAATCTATGTGTATGTCTTTATCCCAAGGGTAAAATTCACATGGTTATGGTGAAAATTTTGTTCAAACCATGTGAAACTATGCTCCCAGCAAAGATTGGACCCATTTTACTCTTTTTCATGACATGTACCCCCAGGACACCCACAATACTTTCCATACAGAAAAAAATCATTCCATTTACCATTTAAAAGGGATTTTGACCTAAATTAAAATGAAATATACCTCATAAAACACCTAGATCTTAAAACCCCACCTTATAATATCTTTTCCTCAAGCTGATATCTTAGGAATCACTAAACTTATATGGTAAAAAAGGTTGGGCCACTAGGCCCACATATTCGATTCCCTCTCCCAATTATCCTCTTGAATATGGACATGATTCAACAAAACTCAGACTAAATGAACTTTTTTACCCCTTAAAACTTTCTCACTCTGATCCAAAACACGAATAATATCCTCCCCGAAGGATTCACCAGCCACAAGCTCCACATCGTCAACATCAATCATATGATACGGGTTTGAGTGATACTTACAAATCTATGACACATTAAAAACATTATTCATATCACTATAGCTATATGAAAGATCCAATCAATATTCCACCAATCTAATCCTCTCCACATTCTCAAATGGACCCATATACCTAGGCACCAACTTACCCTATTTTTGAATCTGACGGTGCCCCAAACTTTTCAACACCTGAAGGAACACATGATCACCCACTACAAACTCAAGATATTGACTACATAGGACATCGTATTACTTTTGTATACTATGTTCCATATCTATATGTGTTCAGATCAACTAAACATTATCTGATGTCTCCTACATGAGATTCTACCCCAATAACTCTGACTCCCCTACTTCCATCCAACATAAATGAGATCTGTGTAACCTACCATCGAGCACCTCGTATGGTTCCATATAGATATTCATCTGGTAAATATTGTTATAGGTTAACTGATAGAGATAATATTTTCATTATTTTTCATGTGTGTTTAAATTATTTAATTCCTTCTAATTAATCAATTTGATATGATTTTAATTGTTTTAATATTTTTGGTGGATTTTGGGCTTAATTGTGGAAATTACTTAATTATGGAAAATTGGAAATTTTATGGAGCTTCTATTTTTCGGGCATAACTTTTACAATTATGATCCAATTTAAGTGATTGTTTTTTGAGGCTTACTTTTTTTGTGTTCATAGACTTTGTCTTTTGTGCCTAAACCCAATTTGATACACAATGGTCCAAAAAAATCAATCAAGTAGAAAACATTTGTTGTCCAACATAATGGACTTCACATCTATAATTGAAGCATATCTCGACCTAGAGACATCCAATTGAAATTATATTAGTTTTATTAGAAATATAAATTCTAGAATAATATCCACAATAAATTTCATGAATAATTTTTTCATTAAGGCATCCATTTCATGCTCTAAAGAAGAGGTATTTGAGAAGTCTCCTCAAGAAGAAAAAGTCTTTATCATTAATTCGGCAATAAATTTTTAGAAACTTTTCCAAATATTCTAAGATTTTTTAGGAACATGAAAAATAGATATTTAAAAAAAATTATTAATAAACCTCATCTATATTCGGCCATTTATTATGCTAAATGGACTCAAATTTTCATAGGATTGAATCTGGAGGAATAATTTTCCACCCCTCAAGACTATAAATATGTGTGTCCACTTCAATTCAAGGTTGTTGTTAAAGGAGGAGAAGGAGGTTCTATTCTAGAGGATTTGAAGCTTGAAGTGTTTTTTATTTTATTTTTTCCTTTTTCTTAGTTTTATAATGCTCACTTCTTCCCCTTTTAACTCTATTATCCTTCATATGGATGGGTAAATTCTTGAGTGATCAGGGAAGGGGGATTTATCCTTTTGAAATATTAGAGTCTTATTATTTAATATAAAACACTATTTTTATATTTAATGATATATATTTTTTGTGTTATCCAATTCTCTTAATGTGGTCATATTTTTTTTTGGGTTTCATCTATTTTTTTATAGCTTTGGTTGAAGATCACTAAACTCCATCCGCCTAGTGCAGTTTGTCTCGATCAAGAAGATTGTGTTAGGTGGTGAGTGTCTAGAGATAGTTGGAACATGTGTGGAATAAGTGAACTATTTTATATTTATAAGGATAAAAAATTCATTATTGGTACTTTCTTTAGTTTTTTTGAAATAGTTTATGAACTTTCATGAACATAGGAGTGGTTTCAATTTCTTCTTTCAACTAAGGGTGATTAACAACTCAATCGAGGAGTATTTCATTTATCATTTAATATGAAGAGAGGGTGAATGATTTTTATGATGATTATAACATTGAAAAAGATTATCCTACCCTAAAAACATCACTTAATTCATAAATTTTATTTCAAATATCATTTTAATTGCTTTCGTTCTTTTAAAAAATAAATAATTTCAAAAAAAAACTCAATTATTTATCTAATTTCAAGTGAAAATTGAAATTGTTTAGTGCTCCTCTCTGTGGAAAACCTAGGTCATCCACTTTACTACATTTTAACTTAGGAAATATTTTTTTTCACACCCCATTAAAGGTAGGTGTCAAAACTTGGTGTTGTTGCTGGGGAGGTTGTGGCAACAATATTTCTTTTTTTCTTCTTTTTTTCTTTTCTCTTTAAAATTTCATGACTAGAACCTAAAACACTGAACCTTTCCCTCTAGATCATGAAATTGAAAGAAACTTTTTAAATAGACTTATAAACCTTAATTTTTAACCTGAATTTGTGGAAATTTCTCCTTCATAATTGAGTGAAACTTCAAGTGTTCACTCCAATTATGTCATCATGTCTTGAAATTAGAACCATACCCTTAGAGACCTATGTGAACCATGATTCCATAATCAAAATAATCAACTTTCCATAATAGAGTTACAAAATGATTTTGAGATGAAACCAAACATGATCTCATTTCTTCCAAAGTTTCATGGATTAGTAGGTGAAGACCCAAATAATCATATTAAAGAGTTCATGCATGTCTGTACTACTTTTAAACCCCATGGAGTTGCTAAAGAGCAGGTAAAGTGGAAGGCATTATCATTTTTATTGGAATTAGATACTAAATAATGGTTGTATGGACTAAAAATATGATATGTAAATTATTTTAATGACTTAGTGAGATACTTCATACAAATATTCTTCCCCATATCTAGAAGCATGGCCATCATAAAAGAAATCTATGCCATCAAACGGTAATCTAGAGAAACCCTTTACGAGTACTAGGAAAGGTTTAAAAAGCTATGTGATAGATACCAAAATAAATAAATTCAGGAGAATCACTTTATTGTATTATTTTATCAAGTCTTACTAGACAATGAAAGAAACCTTTTGGATGCATTATCTAGAAGCGCATTGACTGATAAGTCACCAGAAGAAGCTAAGGGCTTGATTGGGAAGATTTCCCAGAACTTGCAACACTTTGGAACAAGAGGTTCTGGAGAAATTTGTATTCATTAGGTAGGAACTTCTCATCCATTACCTTTATTAGAAACTAATATTAAAGATCATTTTTGTGAGACAGATATCCTTGAAACAAGTGGGTGACCAAAAAGCACCATCTAAGGTATGTGGTTTATGCTCATCACCTGATCATTTCACTAACCAATGTACTAAAATATAGGGAATTGAAACTTGTATGGAATCCTTTCAGATGAGTTAGTTCCAAAAAAATCAATTATAGAGATATCATAACCATGTTTAATATAGATTTTGAAATCAGGTGAATCAAGAAAGACCTTCATACCAAAACCAATTCCAAAACCAACCCTCATTCCAATAACAATCCCAAAACACACCACCATTTAAAAAAATAAATCTTATAACCATCTTTATTACCGCCAACCATTCACTTTAAAAACCCTATTATCATCCATCCACTAGTTCATAACCACTAATTCAAAACTAATAGTAGATATCTGAGATTGAGGGGCTGAAAGACAAAGTAAAATATTTTTCCAACAGGTTCAAAAGTATCATGGACTTTCTAACCAAAAATACTAGTAAACTCCCTTCCCAAATAATCCGAATCCCAAAATAGAATTTCATAATGATAATAACAAAAATTGGAAAATAAATCTCACAACCATTAGTCCATGAACCTAATACAAGACTGCCTGATCTAAGGGAGAATGAATTTTTAAATTCTAAAAATTCTATAAAAATTCACTATGATGAAGAGGAGAAATAAGAGGAGGATAAGGATAGTACAAGGATAAAGAGACCAGAAACACCATTTCAAAGGATACAAATTTAGAATAAAGAACTACCCCCACCATTTCCATCAAGAATGATTTAATCAAAGAGATTGTAAGAAGAAGCACTTCAAAAAGAAATTCTAGACACCTTCTAGAAAGTGGAAATAAATATACCCCTTCTTAAAGCACTCAAAAAAATTACAAAGTATACTAAATTTTTAAAGGATATTTTCACCAAGAATATAAGACTTAAATTTAATGAAAGGATAAAGTTTATAAGAAGTGTCTCGTCTCTTATCACACCACAATTTCCAACCAAATGTCAAGATCCTGGGATATTTTCCATTCCATGCACCATAGGATATTTAAATTTCTCTAATGCTTTTTGTGATCTATGTGCTTAAATTTATTTATTTCCTCACTCAGTATGCACTTATTTTCATATGGGATACTTTAATCCCATAAAATTGGTGGTCCAACTTGCAAACATATCTATATTTTTCTTAGTAGGAGTTCTAGAGGATTTCATAGTGAAAGAAAAAGATCTCTTATTCCCAGCTGATTTCTATATGATAAATATAGAAGAAGATAATAACCCATCACACTCACCCATTATTTTGTGGATAATTTTCTTGAAGATAGCCAAAACCATCACCAATGTCCATGAAGGGACACTCACCATGGAGTTTGGAAGTAGCATTGTCCACTTCAAACTTTTTTGAATCCATAAGGCACACATCGGATGATCACTTGCTCTTTGAAATATCTCATGAATTTATTACTTAGAAAATTGAAGAATTAGGTACATTCCATGAATTATTATCCTTATTAAATAATTTTTCCATTAAAAATATCACTAAATATGTGAATTCCTAAAATACTGGATATTCTGATTTTATATGGGAAGAAGAGGTAAAATATAATTTATTTGATGACGTTTTAGATTATGAGGAAGATGATATGGTTTCTTGTATATAGGAGGTACAACCTTTGGAAGTGGGTAACGTTAGTTTAGTATCATTTCTTAATAATACCCCTAATTTGGAATTAAAAACACTCCCCATTTATTTTAAATATGTGTATCTTAGGGAGGGAGAGAAATTACTAATGATAATTAATAATAATCTATCTGAAACTCAAGAAAAATATTTGATTGATCTTTTTAGAGATAATATCCAAGAAATAGGGTGATGATTAGGTGATATCCCATGAATAAACCCAAAAATATTCTCACATATAATTATTCCTGGGGGAGATTCCAAACCTGTCAGGCATCCCCGAAGGAGGCTGAATCCAACCTTGATGAAGGTTGCGAAGAAGTAGATTAAGAATCTCTTGGAAGCTAGGATCATTTATCCCATCTCAGATTCATAATATATTATCCCAATTCATGAAGTTCCAAAAATAATTGGTCTAACCACTGTGGAGAATGAAAATAATGAATTAATACCGATGAAAATTCAGAATAGCTAGAGAGTGCATTAATTATAGGAAGTTGAATTAGGTCACTCAGAAAGATCATTTTTCCATTCCCTTCATTGACCATATGTTATGGATATTTTTATGGATAACTCATTATTTCTTTTTGGATGGATTTTTAGGTTATTTTCAAGTACCTATTTCTCCCTAGGATCAATAGAATACAACCTTTACTTGTCAATTCGACACTTTTTCATATAAAATGATTCCATTTGGATTATGTAATGCTCTAGGTACATTTCAGAGGTGCATGGTGAGTATTTTTTTCTGATCAAATTGATGATTTCTTGGAGGTTTTCTTGGATAATTTCATAGTTTTTAGAAATTCTTTTGACTATTTTTTGAAAAATCTGATTTTTTTTTAAAACTAGCATTAAAAAGAATCTTGTTTTACATTTTGAAAAGTTTTATTTCATTGTTGAGATATGAATTTTCCTTGGGCGTTTCATTTCAAAAAAATTAATTGAATTGGATAAATAAAAAATTGAAGTGATAAATACACTACCTTGCCCAACTTTTATGAATCATGTTAGATCATTTTTAGGACATACAAGATTCTACAAGAGTTTTATCAAATATTTAAATAAGATTGATCACCCACTCTCTAGATTTATTTTAAAATATAATGATTTTGATTTCAATGGTGAGTGTAGGTAATCATTTGATTAGTTGAAGAATATATTGATTACACCACCCATGATGCACCCACCAAATTGGGAAGAACCATTTGAGCTACTTTATGATGCTTCCAACCAAGAAGTCAGTGAAGTACTTTATCAGTAAATTGAGAGAAGGACACAAGTCATTGTATATGCCTCAAGAACTTTTTATGTAACTCAATTCAATTACACAACCATAGAAAAGGATTTTTTAGTAGTTTTTTCTTTAGAAATATTTAGATCGTGTCTTATTGGAATTAAAGTCACTGTGTTTTTTGATCATGCATCTCGTTAGTACTTGATGAAGAAGGTGAAATATAAACTGAGGTTAGTTAGATGGATGTTATTACTTCAGGAGTTCAACATAGAAATCAAGGACAAGAAGGGGTTCGAGAACCAAGTGGGTGATCATTAAAGTTGACCTCACAACACTGCTGAAGCTGAAATTATAGAAAAAGAACCATTGAATGATCACCTACTAAGAGAGCATTTATACTTGATTGAAGGAGAAGTGTCTTGGTATGATGACATAGTCAATTATCTGGTAACATCTCAAGTCCCATATCATTTAAATTATCACCAAATTCACAAACTGAAAGCTGAATCTTGATATTACATTTGGGATTATCCATTTCTTTGGAAGATTTTCAATGATCAAGTAATAAGAAGATGTTTTCTTGAGAGTGAAATTGGTTCTGCCTTTAAGTTTTGTCATAGTTTATCTTGTTGAGGCCAATTTGGACCTCAAAGGATAGTAATTATGGTTTTATAATCTATAATTTATTATCATGACCTTTTTAAATATTCTCATGAATTTTAAAAAAAGGTGTTAAAAATGTTAGTTTTCTGGAAACATTTCAAAGGGACAAGTAATTCCCCAATATCTAATTATTTTTTATGAGATTTTTTTTTCTAGGGGATAGATTTTATAGGAACTTTACCAATTTAATTTGGAAATTATTATATATTTATTTCATTTGATTATACTTCCAAATGTGTGGAAGAAAAATCCACCAGTACTGATGATGTTAAAGTTATTTGTGATTTTTTAGGGCTAACATATCTTGTAGGTTTTTAGTTCCCAGATCCATCATCAGTGATCAAAAGACCCAATTTTACAATATTATAATGGATTATTTACTAATAAAGTATAGGTTTCATCATAAAACATCAACTTCATATCATCCACAGACTAATTAGAAAGCAGAAGTGTCAAATAGGGAAATCAAAGGAATATTGGAAAAGACTGTTAATCTAAATAGAAAATATTGGATCCAAAGGTTGGAAGACACCTTATGGGAATAATATATTTGATATAATAAATATTTTCAATTATTTTATTCTTAATTTAAATGTTTTTAATCCCACCAATGTGTTATTTTAAGGGAAATTGTCATATTTTATAGTTTTTGAATTATTTTGAGCTTAATTGCTAAAATGGATTATTTTGGAATTTAACAGTTTTAATTTATTTCAATTGTTAGGACATAACATTTTCTACTATAATAAAAATTTAAAAATTATTATTTCATAGGTTCCTATGTTCGATGGGATTCATTTTATACTTCTGGACCCAAAGCCTAATCCATCATTTGGAAGCTCAAATCCATCTCACAAGTCAGGCCTCAAAAAATGTGCATAGATCTGACTAATTTTATTTTTGGGCCTATATATCATAAATGTTGGACCTAAATGAGATGATATTTTACATGGAGAAATAATAAATCTGTATTAATAACTTTAATTAATATTTTCTCACATGAATATTTCATTTTCAAGGTCATAAATTCATTGGAACTCGCTGTATTGGAATACAAATAGTCATCATGAGAAGATTAAATATCCTAAGTAATTTTACTATATCTATATCCCCACATGTCCAATGATTATCAAATTTTTTGGGTCGACATAGGAGAGATATAAAAACAACTTTCAATAAGGAACAATTTTCCAATTCAGTCATTAAGTAGTAAATCCATGTGCAAACTTTTGGAGAATATTTTTTTATACAAATTTTCACTCCCTTTACCTATAAAAGTGTATCCCTATTTCATTTAAAAGTGTTGGAAACTTAGGGGTATACTTTGTTGGAAATTTTATGTTGTTTAGTGTTGTATTTTCTTTTAATTTCATTATGTAATAACATTTCATATTTTTATTTAAGTGTTCTTATTTCTCTCTTTTTCTTTCTCTGTTTTGTTTTCTCCCACCGTTTTCTTCATCACTGTGAACTCTTATGCTCATGATCATGAGTAGCTAACCCAAGGAAGTTCCCAAGGATTAATTCAGTGGTGAAACTAATTCATTTAACATTAATATTTTATGTTTCATATTTTATTAGAGTTATGCCTAGGGGATCTTTGTGGTTAAGGTGCCTCTATGTCTCCACTTTCTACCCGAGGTTTAACTTTCACTTCTGTCACATTCTCCCTCAATTGAGGAGGTGGATGTGTGGTCTATCGGCGATCATTGAGTGTATTGTATATTCGCAACTATAGTCATAAGTTTATGTTCATGCATGCAATTTAGCATGTTCATTAAGTAAATTTGAAACTAAAAAAAGACAATTAAGGTTCACTCTGGATAATCTCCTGGGAGGATCTCCTTTCTGTCAAACATCATTCTGTTTGCATTCATTATGTTTGCATTGAATCTATATATTTAATTTTAGTATTTCATTATCATTTCTAAAATATAAATTTATGGTCATTTTATTTCATATATATATGGTGAATTATAATTATTTAGTGATTGACCGCAAAAGCCCCTCAAGAGATCAACCTAGGTCAGCCACTGTGTTGCACTTAGTTATAAATATTTTTGAGAGTGCACACGACAACACTTTATCGATATCCTACAAAACCATGATTGGGATTAGTACATATAGGCTGATTTATGGGAAAATCTATCACCTACCTATGGAGTTGGATCATAAGTCATATTGGGATGTAATAAAGATGAATTCGAATCTTGAAAAAGGCTGGAAAAGGGATGAGATTTTAATTACATGATCTAGAGAAAATTAGAAGGGAATATTTTTAAAATTCTAGGATTTAAAAATATAGAACAACTCTCATGACAAGATGATCCAACTAAAATAATTTCATCTTGGAGAGAAAAAAAATTTATTCAACTCAAGACTCAAGATGATGCCAAGTAAACTTTGTTCTAGATAGGATGGTCCATTTATAGTTACTCATGTATAACCTTTTGCTGATGTGCAGATTGTGAGGATAGAGAGCATGATTAATTCGATGTTAATTTAAATGGGAAAAATAAATTCCATGGGAGCATTCCATCATATCCAGTGGAGGATATCACACTCCTCCAACCTGTCTATCAATAAATGTCATTAGGTTGTACCTCTACTTTACACTTTCTTTCTTGTTGTGATTAATTTTAAAATATCAAAACATGTTAAATTAATTTTAATAAATTTATGACACTACATCATTTAATTTTTTGGGATGGAACCTTCATAGTTTAGGTTTTTTAATTTTTTGTTTTTATTCTTTTAAAAAAGTGTGTGTTTTTCAAATTTTTGTGTGTTTATTTTTTAATTTTTGTGTGTTTTTGAAACTTGTGTGATGAAATGATTATGATTTATTTTTTTGAAACCCATTTTAATGAGTTAACCAATTTATTCCATGAAACTAATCTAAAATTAATGTTGAAAATGACTTTGCTTCAAGTTCAAATCTTTGAGAATTTCATGAAAAGTACTCTGATTTTTGAATCCCATGACATATCTCATTGTCTTTATATTTGAAATCACTTTCAAATGAAGCCTCTGAACCATTTTTTTCATATTATTTTCATTCACCTCACTCATTTAGATAACCAAACCATGATTTACTTAACTATAATTTGATTTACTCCTATCAAAACTTGAGGTTTTAAGATACTTTTGTTTTAAATTATTGATGAATTTATTTGGTTTTAAATCCCCTTTTCAAAAGAATCTATTTCATTTTAGATTTAATTATAAATTTAATCCTTATATCCCTTATAATCCATGAATATCCTATTAGGTTATCCAAATTACAATCAAATTTTCCCTATACAACCTTCTCTTGAAGTGAAATTGCATAATCTAGTTGAACTTAAGTGTGGGGGAAGCTATTTTCTGTTGTGATACCTTATTTGTTGCAACTTTGGGTGGAAAATAGAAATAAAAATAGATGTGTTTTCTAAAAAAATAATTCTCTTGAAAGTTATGCCTTTTATGGAGCTTTCATGATAAGAGACTTTGTGCCTTTATGGAGCTTTCAATTAAGAAAGATAGTTGTTCCTTTTCTAGAGATTTTAAGAGAAATATATTTTAGAAGATTGAAATTTTTTCTGCTAAAATTATGAATGGTGTGCACATTCCTTTATATTTCATGATGATCGAGATGATTTTCTACTAAGGATAGTGAGGAGGATACCATACTTGAGTGAAAATTAGAATCTTTTGATTTTACTTTAAAAAGAGCCAAGCCCTCCTCATTCGGGCTCTGATTTTTTTACATCTAATCCTATCAATCGAAATCCATAGAATAACCTTGAAAATTACTCATGATAAAAAAATGTTCTTGAATCACATTGCATGGATATGTAGGAATTTATCAATCCTATGGTGACACTTATATTTGTTTGGATGCGAAAATCCTTTTTGAAAAATGACATTTGTGAGATAAGGGAAAATTCACATAAGGTAGGTGTCTTGTGTGCATGGGATGATAAATGAAGAAAAAATGCTAAATTATCTGAATAGAGAACTTTAAATCTTGGTTTTTATGAGGCATGATATCTTTTTTTCTTGGTGTGGAATTAGTGGATCTCATTGGAATGTGTTTTGAATTTTCTTTGATTTGATATTGATGTTGACTTGTCCAGGTGTCCAAGTGGTATGTATGGAGGAATTGATAGAGATAATATTTTCATTATTTTTCATGTTTGTTTTAATGATTTTATTCCTTAAAATTAATCAATTTGAGTCTATTTGAATCATTTTAATATTTTTGGTGAATTTTGGGCTTAATTGTGGAAATTTATTAATTCTCTAAAATTTGAAGTTTTCTGAAGCTTCTGTTTTTTTAGCATAAATTTTACAATTTTGATCCAATTTAAGTGATTGATTTTTTTAGGCTTCATTTGTAATTGTCTTAGACTTTTTCTACTGGACCTGGATCCAATTCGACACACAATGTCCCATAAAAATCAATCAAGTAGAAAAGTTTTGTTGGCTGATAGAATGGACCTCGCATCCATAATTGAATCATATATCAGACTAGAGATATCAAAATGAATTTATTACAGATGTATTAGAAATATAACTTTGAGCCTCATGTCCAAAATAAATTTCATGGATAATTTATTTCATTAAGGAATCTATTACATGAACCAAAGTGGAGGTAGTTGAGTAGTCTCCACAGGCAGAAAAAAGTATTTATCAGTAATTCAGGAATAACTATTTTGAAACTTGTACAAATATGCTTATATTTTTTGGTCACATGAAAATATATATTGGAAAAACTTTTATTAATAACCATTCTCAATATTCAGCCATTTATTATTCTAAATGGAATCAAAATTTCATAGGATTTAATCTAGAGGGAAAATTTTATACCCCTAAAGCCTATAAATATGTGTGTCAACTTCCATTCAAGGTTATTATTAAAGGAAAAGAATGAGGGGTTTTTCTAAAGGATTTGAATCTTGAACTGTTGTGGATTTTTTTATTTTCCCTTTTCATAGTTTTATAATACTCAATTCTTCCACTTTCAACTCTATTACCCTTCACATGGAGGGGTAAAACTCTTAAGTGATCAGGGAAGAGGGAGCTTTCCTTTTGTAATGTAGGAGTCTTGTGATTTAATTTAAAACATTCTTTTTATATTTAATAATATCTATTTTTATTGGTGTAAAATTATCTTGATGTGATTATATTTTGGGTTTTGGTTTCACCCATTTTTTATAGCTTTGTTTGATGATCATTGAACTTCCTCTACCTAGTGCAGTTTGTCTCAATCGAATAGATTGTGTTGGGTGGTGAGTGTCTAGAAATCATTGATACATGTGTGGAATAAGATAACTATTCTTATATTTATAAGGAGTACCAATTTTCTATTGGAAATTTCCTTAGTTTTTTTGAAATAGTTTATGTACTTTAATGCACACAGAAGTGGTTTCCATTTCTTACTTAAATAAAGGGTGATTGACAACTCAATTGAGGAGTCTTTCATTTATCATTTAATAGGAAGAGAGGGTGAATGATTTTTATGATGATGATAACATTGAAAAAGGTTATACTTCCCTAACCCCATCACTCTCTCCACCAAGTTGGTTTCAAACATCATTTTAATTACTTTCTTTATTTTCAAAAACAAACAATTTCAAAAATAATCTCACTTCTTTCTCTAATTTAACGTGACAAATGCAAATGTTGAGAGCTACTATCTGGATACAACCTATTTCAACCAATTAACTGGATTTTAACTTAGGAAATATGTTTTTTATCACACCCCACAATAGGCATGTGTCATGAACTCAAAGAGTGCTAATTGATTCTCTTAAGTCCCACCAGAATTTAGGATGCATGCTGCCAACATGTCCTCTAACACATGAATAATATGTTCTAATTTCTCATCTATCTGTGAATGAAAAGATTTACTCAAAATCACCTGGGTATGAAGCACATTTTGTAACCCTTTTGAGAGGTAAAAAGTACATTGAATATCCCAATTTGAAACTATAGTCTTTTTGACCCCATGAAAACATATTATCTCTCAAACATGAAATTCACCCAACTTATTGATGGTAAAAGTATCTTGAATCGACAATAAGTGGCTATCTTTGTCAACTAATTCTCAATCACTCATATTGTATCATTATTTTGATGCATCCTTGGAAGTCCCACTACAAAATCCATGGTAAAATCATCCCTATTTCATTCCAAAATGGGTAATAGCTTTAAAATTACAGTTGTTCATTGATGCTTGGCCTTCACCTGCTGACAGGTATAGCATCGTGTCATGAAACCTATAATATCCTTTTACATTCCTAGCCACCAATACTATCTATGAATATCATGATACATTTTTTTCAAACTAGGGTGCACTACCCACTTTGAGGAATGAAACTCTCATATCATCTCCTCCCACATACAAGTAGTCATAATAACATGGCCATGAACATAGATAATATCTTTCCCATCAATGGTCTAATCGGTAGGTATCTCCCCACCAACAAAATTATACCTTAATGAAAAACACTCATGATCCTCATATTTTCTTTCCTTAATATATCTCAAAATTTTGGGATCAACTGATAAGGACAAAAAAATATTTGTTCCCACCCCTCTTAAACTCCTATATACATCTTTGTGAATAAGTCCATCATCTTACACTGAGAACCAGACTCCTGAACCACCTGATTTGGTATCTTTCAGCTCAAGTTATCCAAAAAAAAATTCCTTTTACTAGCATATAAGCTTGATAAAAATCAAAATATTGCATATACTCAACCCATATCAATTTCTAGATATTTAAATCATGCTAGGAAAATATGTAATTAAGGATATTATGATTGGTATAAACCTAAAAATTCTCACTTAAAAGATAATTCCACCAAAATTTGAAGGTATAAACCACTACAGCCAACTCAAGATCATACGTAGGATAATTTTGTTCATGTTGCCTTAATTTTCATGATCCATATTCCACAACTCAATCTCCCTACATCAACACAGCCCCAAACCGGATTCCAGATGCATCACAAAACAGAGTATACTTCTCACCCGATTCAGGTAACACCAGAATTGGTGTTGTGGTTAACAACCACTTTAATTACTATAATGCATTATCACATGATCCAGACCATTCAAACATAATTTAATTCTTTGACAGACCCGAGTGCGGTGATACTAAGAGAGAAAAGTCTTTGATGAAACTTCAGTAATAACCCACCAAATCTAAAAATCTTCAACTATAAAAAACATTATTGTAATTATACCAAAATACAACTACTTAAAATTTCTATAGGTATATTGAAACACCTTCATATGAGATAATGTGACCCAATAAATATAACTTTTTTACCCAGAAATGACACAAAGATATCTTGGCGTATAGAATGTGCTCTCTTAGTGTACTCACGACAGTGTTAAGATGTTTAGCATGATCATCATGAGTCTACGAGTACACTAAGATTTCATCAATGAATACAACTACAAAATAATACAAGTATGGGTGGAATATTAAGTTTATCAAATCCATAAACATATCTATAGTTTTCGTTAGCTCGATTGAGATCACAACGAACTCACACATGCCATAGTTTCTCCTGAAAGCAGTCCTTGATATATTAGAAGGTATCACCCTCAGCTGATAATACCCTGATCTCAAATCAGTCATAGAGAACAAAATGGACCCCCCCCCCCACAACTCATTACAAAGATCATTAATACATAGTATAGGATACTTTTTCTTAATCATCATCTGATTCAACTTCTGATAATTGACACACAAACACAGCATCCTATCATCCTTCTTGGAAAAAAATTAAATACCCCCAATGTGGCATACTTAGACATATAATACATTTTTCCTCCAACTCCTCCAATTGAGACTTAAGTTCATGAAGTCCTACTGGTGCCATTATATAAGGTGGGATAAAAATTGGCTCAGCTTCAGGCATCATCTCAATCATGAACTCAACCTTTCTCATAGGCGGAATCCTTAAAAGTTTCTCATGAAAAAACATCCTGAAACAGGTCTACTATGGGAGTAAAGATATCACCCTCCACTCCCTCTTCATCAAGAAAAATACTCATAACCTAGGTTATGGGTTCATCCAGTTGTAGAAGAACTAAACATACACAACCTTCCTAGATGTCCCACTCCCCATGATGAACATAAGTGTCACCTTCAAGAAATGTGAGTATTACCCTTTGATGGCAATAGTAAATATGGTATTGATATGAAACTAACCAGTCCATTCCTAGTGTTAAATCAAAGCTGAACATTCTCAATAAAAAACAATCCCCAAAGTATATGGTACCCACCAACCTTGAGGGCACACTCCTTACATCAACATAACTTGGAATAGAAACTCCATAACTAGAACCAAACCATTTACAAGTCAAGTAAATATATAAGAATGAGAGTCCCCATTATAAAATAAATCATTAGATATCATGTAATATACAATAATAATACCTCGGATAGTCAATGGTAATGCCTCACCACCACCTGGTGTAGGATTAAATGCATGAATATGACCTATCCATCCACTATGTGCACCTGTCTGAGCCTCATGTATTGTGTTATTATGATGATATAGATTCTCTTGTCCTAAAGTATCACATCGTCCACCCCAACTGGTATATCCAGTGGAACTCCAACTGCTAGATTAGTATGGGCTAACAGATCCCTTTTTAACACTCCAAATTGACCTAGGTCCTTCATCATTATTCATCTTCTAAGGGTTACAACAGAACCTTTGTATGTAACCCATTGTAATACCCTAAGTTTTTATGGACCTTTTTTTGAATAAATTAAAATTTATATCTTCCAATGCGCCAATTTAAAGATTTGTTTCACACTAAACCTACCTTTCATACATTACATGCAACACTGATTTGGAATAAGATACATACAACATTGAGTTGGCGTACGATACATACAACACCGACTTGGTGCATGATACATGCAACACTGAGTTTCTATGAAACATATCTTTTCATTGTTTTAATTATTTAAATAATATAATTATAACATAGACATTAAACTTAGTTATATAAATATTATTAACTACTTTTCAAATATTGTTTACAACTATTTCATGTAAATAAAACATATTGATTATGAAAGATACAATTTTTGTAAAGTCCTTCTATGTCTAAAAATATTGTTTTTAATGTCCTTATAATAAAAATAATTTTAGACACATTTATAAATTTAATTTTATAAAATAAAATTAATTTTTTAATTCAAAATGTCGTAATTATCCTAGGGTAAATTTTTTGTATTTTCTAAGAAACTTTATTGTTTGATGAATAGTGAAAAATATAGCTTTTTAGTTAAAAATGCCTTTTTGTCTAATTAATTATTAATGATAAATGATATTATAAATATTGTTTAAAGTAAAATTAGATAAATATTAAATATATTAATACAATTTAATTCGTTTGAATCAATTTCACTTTGAAAATGAATATAAAATCTTAACAAACTTTTGAACTTTTTCCTACTTTAAAACCTCATTATTCCATCCAATCTTCAGGATTAGCACTAATCTTAATTTTTATGATTGTATGAATTTAATATAAAAAATAAAATATAAACCATTTTATTAAAATTAATCATGGTGGTTAAGGCCAAAATAAGTTTAATTTGGGACTAAACTTTAAAATTAAGGGTCCAAATGACCAATAATCTTGTCTAAAACCAATTAGATATCCATAGTTAGGCCATAAACCTTACATTATTGAGTTGTTTTGGTTTTTTATGACTTTTTTTGGTAATAAAATTTTCACACCTAACTTGTTTCTAAAAATTCTATGTGAGTCATTTTCCTTCCCTATAAAAGGCCACCAACTCTACCCATTCCTCACACATCTCCAACCTTTTAATTTCATCCAATATATGCCCAATTATACTCTCAAAAATACTCCCTTTTACCTTTAATCCTCCATTTGGTCATAAATCTTCTCAAGGAAACCTTTTGGCATAAACCAAAATGAGTTGCCTGATTAATAGGTAATGTCTTCTCTCAAGATCCTTTCCTTTATTTTCCTTATTAACCCCATACAATCACTTTATTACATTATTGTGTTAAAAAATAAGTATATTCCATATACTATTATGTTTTTATGAAAATGTTTCTACCTAAACTTACACAAACCTCCATCTAATGGTTGTTGAATATACTATTTTTGTGTACAGTGAACTGCTGCATCACGAAATGATGATTGTTCATTTCTCCTTTACCACCAATCATGGTGGCCATTATGATGGAAATTATTTTAATATATTTCATATATTGTATTTATTATATATTTAATATTATTTATTCATTTTACAACACACATATATTTACTTTCCATTTGGTGTTAATATGACAATCTTGTTTGAGGAAGTGTGGATTACAGCCCCCTCAAAGAGATGTGATTTGTTCACACACCACAAGGAATGTATTAAGGATGGGTATAGTGAAATTATATATATGATATATTAATGATACTAGAATAATTATACATATATATACATATACATATATATATATACATAATCCATTTACTTTCTTTCAATAAGATAATAAAGACGGAAATAATGTTCATGCGTATGTATGGCTTACCGTCTCTATGAACGGTGTATTTCATTTCATAATAATATATTATATAGATTATTATAATACACATATACTATATATACCTGATATTTATATCATTATATACATTCTAGAATCATGATATAAGTATAATAACCAAATATATAAAAAATTAAGGCACATGCGAAGAACAAAGAGAATTTTACAGGAAGTGAAACTTTAACAGAGGATCATTAACAAGCGGGTAATATAAGGTCATAATAAAACCATATATGATATTATGTATAATAATATTCTTCTATAAATGATTTATAATAAACTTATATTTATTATACAGGAAACTTGTATGAGTACGGAGAGAGTCAAGATGCAAGGTAAGGGAATTTCATCTCATTTTAATTTCTGTGAGATTCATGTTTTGTTCACCACTATTTTATTTTGTGTGGTGTATGTACTGAACATGATTGAATTATATTTATATTATAGTTATATTTATTTTTATTCAAACATTCATTCTATGATACTTTCTTTATGGGTTTTAACTTTCCAAAGTTACCAAATCGGTAAAACACTTTTGTCTCAATTTACCTTCTTTGATACTCATGTTTTGTTAAGAAACTAAAATATTTTTTAGGTGTATATACTTCCATTATACATTTTATATCATTAATATCCTTATTTTCATGATATATTAAGCTTAATTTAATTTCAATTTCTTACATGGAGAGCATGATCCCAAGTTACCAAGTTATAAGAGTTTATTGAGACAATCTCATCGGTTTTTGATATTGTTTGTGTTTATGCTTCCTTTGATGAAATCATATGACCCATAACTCAGGAATATTAATGAGTTTCTTTATCCTATATTTATTCAAGATATAATTGTGTGTTATTACCATTTTTACACTCTTTGTTACTTACCAAGTTATAAGAGTTTATTGAGACAATCTCATCACTTTTTGAGATTGTTTACGTTTATGATTCCTTTGATGAAATCATATGACCCATCACTTAAGAATATTCATGAGTTTCCTTATCCTATATTTATTCAAGAGATAATTGTGTGTTATTACCATTTTTACACTCTTTGTTACTTAAGATAATGTTTTTATGAAAAATTTGACCATCTCTCTCTTCGGTCAAAAATCTATTGTATTCAAAAACCATGTTTTCAAAAATGTTTTCAAAAATGATTTCAAAATATTCTTGAAGATAATATTCAAAAAAAGGATTTTAAAAATGTTTTATTGTTTTCAAATATTATTTTATAAGTTTTAAAATCTATTTTCAAAGAAAAAAAGTTTTCAAAAGTTTTTATGTTATAAAAATAATTTTTTAAATAAGAAAGGATATTTTCCTCAAGAAATGTTTCTAAAGATAATTCAAAATAATTTCCCATAAAATATAACATCCATTGGTGTTACTCATGCCTTTATAGTGAAATTATTCAATGTTTCTATTCATATTATTTCTTTTAATGGATTATATTTTTATGACATGATGTTTATGAAACACGTTTCTCTTTCATGGGTTATATGCTTTTGAAAACTGCTTCTTTTAAGAGGTTATGTTTATGATGAAATTATTATGAAACCTATCTCTTTCCACAGGTTATGATATGTTTACATTTTTATGATACCCATTTAATTTCATGGGTTATGATATGTTTATTTATGATCTTTTGTCACATGTATGTATGATTTCATTATGTGACGGGTGGGACCTATATCTCCCTCCAATGCATTGGGTAAAGTTTTATATCTCATGAGATAAACTAAGATAATCTTGGGAGTGAACATTGACTACTATGATGGACATGGGTGTGAACCATTACTACTAATATGGAATGAGGAGTGAACTCATGCTACTATGATGGCTATGGGAGTTAACAATGACTACCATGATGGTATGGTGAGTGAAACCATACTACTAAGATGGTTTTGGAAGCAATGTCTTGGATACTGTGGAAATCATTATATACTTATTTGTTTTCCACAATTCCATGTCTTACTCCTATTTTATTAATTCATGAATTATGTCCTTTACTTCCTTTTTATTCATGTCTTATGAATAACCAAGATTTATTCCATGATTCATGTATATGATCTTTGATATGCAGTTTATGATCTTATGTTTTCATGATCACATTATCATACCCTTATGCTCATGTTTACTCTTACATGTCCCCCTTGTTTACCCTTACTAAGCATTTGAGCTCACCCCTTTTTATGTTTCCATCCCCAGGTTATGAATATATTTATTATTTTTGATGTCTCTAAGAAGGGTGATAATCAATAAGAACCCAGTGGGAGATGATGTATCTCATTTATATACCAGTGTTTATGTTTCCATATTTCTAGAGGCACTAGACTAGTGCGGTCTTCTTGTGTCTGTTTGTGAAATGTTTTGTGTTTTCGAAAAATTTAATGTAATTTTAATGGTTGAAAAGTAAGGGTCTCCATATTTGGTATCAAAGGAAAATTTTAGTTAAACTTTGGAAACTAGTATGGAAAAACCTTGGTGATAACCCTAAGGGTTTAAGGATAAGTATAGGGATGATTCAAAGTATAATAAAATGTACTATAATTTTGGTGAAGGGTATAGTTAGTGGTTTCCTAGAAATACATCCATGTCTGGATACTAGGAGTGGATGTGGATCTGGAACAGATGTACCTAGGGGTAAAAACTCTAAAAAGATGTCATGGGCCTGACTCGGGGTGATCCGGTACATGATAACGGACCTTTCTGCACACCTAGTTTGACACTCTCGAGGGATATAATTTGGGAATTCACAAACTCTTCATGAACCATTATGAAGGATTTAAATATATTTTGGCTATGAGTAACCAAGGATAAACCTAAGTTTTTTTAGATTAAGGAAGTTTTCATAAGCTAGACATCCTATAAGTGATTTTTCATGATTTTGTGGTTCCTTATTATGATAACTAATTCTTACTCTATGCTTTTGGTTTTAGTCAATGGCTAGAACCCAAAGGAACCGTGTTAATGGAGATTATGAAAAACAATGCAATGATTTTCCTCCTAAGCAACTGAATTATATGGGAACTAGAATGAAAAAACTCATTACTATGCTCACACATCTTTATCAACCTATGAATCATTGTGGACTTCCAAATGAGCAGAGGAGGGAACAAAATTCTATTGAGTATTTCATGAGGCAACGTCCACATTCTTTCATAGGGTCTCATGATCCACTTTTTTCTGAACAATTGATTAGTACCAATGAAAATATATTCTCCATTATTTAGTGTTTGGAGCATGATAAAGTCATTCTAGTTGTTTATCATTTAGAAGGAAAATCATATCAGTGGTGGACTCTAATCAAGAATATGAGGTAGCAATATGAGATTGAATCCATGGTTTGGGATGATTTTAAGAACTTATTTTTTTAATAAGTACTTTCCTTGAATTCTTCATACCAAGATGGATAAAGAGTTCCTTGAGTTGAAGAAAAGGGATGATTAGTATGTTGGTACCTATGAGGCTAATTTCATGAGACTTGAAAGGTACGCTTCAGGAATTATCATCCAACCCGAAGGTAGAGTTGATAGTTTCTTAGGTGGATTAAAGACAAGTCTCATAAGGGTGTTTGCCATAAGAGAATTTAGTAGCTATGAAGAAATTGTGCATTGTACAATCAAGGTTGAAATGGAGGTTGGATTACCGTATCAATCTCATGCCATTAACAATAATAAGAAGATGTATTTTAAAGGAAGCTCCAAAAACCAAGGAGAAAATAAGATGAAATTTCCTTTATTCTCTAAGTATGGGAAGAAGCATGAAGGAAATTTCCTTAAGGGTTCTAATAAATATTTTAAGTGTGGAAAAAAATTCTATCGGGTAATTGATTATCAAGGTTATGGGAAGAAGTCAGCCCAAAATACTAATTGGTAAAACGCTACACAGAATGAACCTCCCATGATTCAGTGATACAAGTGTAAGGATAATGGGAATTATGTTAACTACTACCCAAACTCAAGGGTTGGTGATGATGATTGACGTCATCATCCTCTTAAGCTAAGGGACAAGGGGAAATCTCATGTAATTTCTATTTTTGGTGAGGGGTGCGATAACGACGTGATGAAAGGTACACTTCTCATCTACTCTAGAATAGTTAATGTAATATTTGATTCTAGATATACCCACTCTTTCATATCTAAAGAATTTTCTAAGGGGGTTATGATTCCTCTTAGATTGAAGTTTTTGGGAATGTGCATCCTTCAAATATTTTCATTCTTCCTTTGGTCAAATTGTGATTTCATACTAGACATGGATTGGATTTATCTATATAAATCCCACATCAATTTTCAAGGAAGGAGAGTTACATTAGATATTTAAAACCCTCCTATGATCATCCATCAATGTGATGATAAGTCTGAAATTCCTGTGGAGATTACATCCAGTGTATGGATCTTAATTCCTATTTAAAAGGGTTTTTTTGACTTTATATGTATAAATCCCACATAAATTTTTAAGTAAGGGAAGTTATGTTAGATATTTCAAACCCTCCTATGATCATCCATCAATGTGACGATAATTTTGAACTTCCTGTGGATATTACATTCATTGTATGGGTCTTAATTCCCATTCAAAATGGTTGTTTATCTCAAATGGTTAGGGAGAAGATTGATATCGATGATATGCCTATTTTTTGGGATTTTATGGATTTATTTCTAGAAGAGTTGTCTAGTCTTCCACAAAAACATGAAGTTGAGTTCTCAATAGAACTTATACCTGGTTCCACACCAATTTTAAATATTCCTTATAGAATGGCCCTGATTGAGTTGTAGAAATTGAAGAAGCAACTCCAAGAAAACATTGATGAGGGATTCATTTAGCCAAGTGTATCACCTTGGGGTGCACCAGTTATTTTTGTGAAAAAAAAGATTTATCAATGAGACTCTACATCGATTATCGTGAGTTGAACAAGATCACAATCAATAACGAGTATCATCTTCCCTGTATTTATGACTTGTTTGATCAACCGTGTGGAGCTCAATACTTTTATAATATTGACCTTCATTCTGGATATCATCAATTGAGGTTCAAGAAGGAGGATATACCCAAGATGGAATTCTGTACAAGTTATGGTCATTGTAAATATGTATTGATGCCTTTTGGTCTTACTAATGCCCCTACTATCTTCATAGATTTAATGAATAGAATCTTTAGAGATTACCTCAACCAATTTGTGGTAGTTTTTATAGATGATATTATTATCTATTAAAAGAGCAAGGAATAGAATTAATATCACTTGAGAATTGTACCAAAGACCCTATGGAAGGAGAATTTATATGAAAAATTAACAAAGTGTAAATTTTGGATTCAAAAGGTTTCATTTTTGGGTCACATAATCTCAATAGATGGTATATAAGTAGATCCATCAAATATGGAGGCTATTGAAAGCTAGCCTAGACTAACCATTGTGACTGAGATCCATATATTTCTTGGTTTAGAAGGATATTATCGATGGTTTTTGTAGAATTTATCACGACTATCAAATCCTCTTAAAAGTTAACTTAAAAGGGTGTTAAGTTCCTCTAGATAGATGAATGTGAGTAAAAGTTCAAGGAACTAAAAAGAAGGTTGGTCAGTGCACATATTCTTACATTACCCTATAGTGGAGAAGGGTTTTTAATTTATAGTGATACATTGAAGAAGGGATTGGGATGTGTTCTTATGAAAAATAACATGGTTATAGCCTATGCCTAACAAAAGTTGAATATTCGTGAGAAAAATTACCCAACTCATGATTTGGAGTTAGCAGTGGTAATTTTTTCATTAAAGATATGGAGGCATTATCATTATGGGGAAAATTATAATATATATACTGATCGTAAAATTATGAAATATATATTCACACATAAGAAGTTGAACAAGTTCTAGAGAATATGGTTATAGTTTATAAAGGATTATGACTACTCAGCACATTACCACCTTAGGAAAGCAAATAAGGTGGTTGATGCTTTGAGTTGAAAAGATCATGCTAGCTTATCTGTGATAAGGATCACAAAAGATCTAATATTTCTAGATTTGAAAAGGTTGGATCTATAAATCATGAAGTAAGGGTAAAAATATTATCTTTATCAAATGATTTTTCAACCCTCTATCTAAGTGAAGATTAAGGAGTCACAAAAGGAAGATGAAGAACTACAAAAGAAGGTTAGAAAAGTTCTTGAGTTTAACCTTGATCATGATGGAATGATAAGGGTTAGGAAACATGTATGTGTTCCTTCCATGTTGTATTTTAAGTATTTGTTATATAAAGATAATAGTTCATCATTCTCTATTCATCCTGGAAGTATGAAGATGTATAGAGACTTATAATAATACTTTTGGTGGGATAGCATGAAGAGAGATATCGCAAAGTTTGTATCTTGGTGTTTGGTATGCCAGAAAGTTAAGGATGAAATACAAAATTCTAAAGGGATGTTGAATCCATTACCCATACCAAAATGGAAATGAGAGAACATCACTATGGATTTTGTCATTGGACTACTCAAAATATCTAAAGGTTTTAATGATATATAGGCGGTAGTTGATCACCTTACTAAGTCATCACACTTTATTACTATCATAGAATATTTCTCTCTTGACCATCCTACCATAATATAAATTAAGGAAGTGGTAAGGTTGAAAAGAGTACCACATTATATTGTATCAGATTAGGATATGAGGTTTACCTCAAAGTTATGGTGAAGTCTTCAGAAATCACTTGATACATAATAGAGTTTTAGAACTACCTATCATCCTCAAATAGATGTCTAGTCTGAAAGAATTATTTAAACCCTAGAGTATATGTTGAGATCATGTTCTTTGGATTTGAAAGGTGGTTAGGATCAACACCTTCCTCTAGTTGAGTTTTCTTACAATAATAAATTTCACTCAAGAATTCAGATAGAACCATATGAAGCCCTATATAGGAAGAAATTTAGATCTCTAATGTAATGGTATGAGGTTGGAGAAAGAAAGATATTAGGACCTAAGATCACTGAATAAATTTTCGAGAAGGCTATAACCATTCAACAGCATATCAAGGAAGATCAAAGCCGATAGAAAGGTTATGATAATAATATTCAGTGTGATCTAGAATTTTAAGTTGGTGAAAAGGAGTTTCTATGAATCTCACCATGGAAGAAAGTTATGAGATTCTCGAAGAAAGGGAAACTATGCCCTAGGTATATCGGCCCCTTTCAAATTCTTGATTGTATCGAGATGGTAGCCTATCATTTAGAAATTTATCCAAATATCTATAAATTTCATGATGTGTTCCATGTATCACTCCTGATAAAGTACATACCTAACCCTTTACATGTACAAAACTCAGAGGTCATACCGTTGGGGAAAGATCTATCTTACAAGGAACAACCTATTGAAATTCTGGACCGATTAAAGAAAGTTCTACGAAACAATACCACTCTCCTGTTCAAAATTTTGTGGAGAAATCACAAGTTATAGGAAGCTACATGGGAACTTGAGGATATGATGAAGTATAATTACCTTCATTTTTTTACCTGAGTGATGACTTTTGAGGGATAAATTCATTTTAATGGGGGTAGAATGTAACACCCCTGAGTTTTTATGGACCTTTTCTTAGGATAAATTAAAATTTATATATTTCAATGCACTAATTCAAATATTCCTTTCACTCTAAATCGAATTTTCATATGTTACACACAACACTAAATTGGCATAATATACACAAAACACTAATTTGGTGCATGATACATGCAACACCAACTTGGCGTACGATACATGAAACATAGAGTTTCTACAAAACATCTCTTTTTATTATTTTAATTATTTAAATAAGATAATTATAACCTAGCCATTAAACTTATTTATATGAATAGTATTAACTAATTTTAAAATATTGGTTACAATTATTTTATATAAATAAAACATATTGATAATGGAAGATATGATTTTTGGTAAAGTCATTTTATGTCTAAAAATACTATTTTTAATGAACTTATAATAAAAATAATTTTAGACACATTAATAAATTTAATTTTATAAAATAAACTTCATTTTTTAATTTATAACATCGAAATTATCCTAGGGGGGTTTTTTGGTATTTTTCTGAGAAACTTCATTTTTTGATGAATAATGAAAATTACTGCTTTTTAGTTAAAAACTGTCTTTTGTCTAATTAATTATTAATGATAAATGATATTATAAATATTTTTTAAGGTAAAATTAGATAAATATTACATCTATTAATACAATTTAATTCATTATAATCAATTTCACTTTGAAATTGAATATAAAGTCTTAACAAAATTTTGAACTTTTTCCTACTTTAAAATCTTGTTTTTCCTCCTCTCTGTGAGATTAGCACTAATCTTAATTTTATCACCTCTGTAAATTAAATTTAAAAAATATTACATACACCATTTTTTCAGTATAATATTTTGATTCTAATAATACCATGTTAATTTTTTGACAAAAATGATTAGTAAAAGTGATTAAAATTAATCACAGTAGTTAAGGACAAATTAAGCTTAATTAGGGACTAAACCTTAAAATTAAGGGTCCAAATGACCAAGAAGCTTGTCAAAACCCCATTTTATTTCCATAGTTCTACCATAAATCTTCCATTATTGAGTTTTTTTTTTTTATGACTTTTTTTAGGTGATAACATGTGCACACCTAACTTGTTTCAAAAAATTCCATGTGGGTCCTTTTCCTTCTCTATAAAAGTCCACCAACTCTACCCATTCCAAAAACCTATACAAACATTTAATTTCAACCAATATCTACCCAATTAACTTCCCAAAAATCATCCCTCTGACCTTGAATCCTCTCTTTGGTCATAAATCTTCTCATGGAATCCTTTTGTCATAAACTAAACTCTTTCAAGCTCCTTTCCTTTATTTTCCTTCTTAAAACCCTCCACTCTATTTATTACATTATTATGTGACAACACCAGTATAATAAATATAATATTATATTTTTATATAAAGGTTTCAACATACAATTTCAAACTCCTCCATCTAATGGATGTTGAACATATTGTTTCTATGTATGGTGAACTACTTCCTCATGAAACGATGATTGTTCTTTTCTCCTTTACCACCAATCATGGTGGCCATTACGATGGAAACTCTATTTATATATTTAATATATTGAATTTATTATGTATTTAATATTTTTTATTCCTTTTATAACACACATCTATTTACATTCCATTTGGTGTTAATACGATAATCTCGTTTGAGGAAGTGTGGACTACCGCCCCCTCAAAGCGATGTGATTCGTTCACACACCACATTGAATGTATTAAGGATAGTTATAGTGAAATTATATATATGATATATTAATGATACTTTAATAATGATACATATATATATACATACATATATATACATATTTCATTTACTTACTTTATTTCAATACGATAATAAAGACGGAAACAATGTTCATGCGTACTTACGGCTTACCGTCACTATGAATGGTGTATTACATTTCATAGTCCTATATTATTTTGATTATTATAATACACATATAATTTATATACCTGATATTTATATCATGATCTAAATTTTGGAATCATGATATAAGTATAAGGACCAAAGATATAACAAATTAAGACACATGCGAAGAAAAAAGTGAATTTTACCCGAAGTAAAACTTTAACATAGGATTGTTAACAAGAAGGTAATATATGGTCATAATCAAACCATATATTTTATTATATATAAGAATATTATTCTGTAAAATATTTATAATAAACTTATATTTATTATACAATAATCTTGTATGAGTATGGAGAGACTCAAGACATAAGGTAAGAGAATTTCATCTCACTTTTAATTTTTGTGAGATTCATGTTATGTTCACCACTATTTATTTTTGTGTGGTGTATATAATAAACATGATTTAATTATATTTATCTTATACTTAAATTTAAGGGTATTCACATATTTATTCTATGATCCTTTCTTCATGGGGTTTAACTTTCAAAAGTTACCAACTCGATAAAACAGTTTTGTCTCAATTTTCCTTCTTTGAGACTCATGTTTTATTAAGCACCTAAACTCTTTTTTTGTGTGTATATACTTCCATTGTACATTTTATATCATTAATATCATTATTTTAATTATATATTAAGCTTAATTTAATTTCAATTTCTTACATGGAGACTATGATCTCAAGTTATCAAGTTATAAGAGTTTATTGAGACAATCTCATCGCTTTTCAAGATTGTTTATGTTTATGCTTACTTTGATGAAATAATAGGACCCATATCTCAAGAATATTTTATGATTTTTCTTATCATATATTTATTCAATATATACTCGTGTTTTATTACCATTTTTACACTCTTTGTTACTTAAGATAATTTTTTATGTAAAATTTGACTGTCTCTCTCTTCAGCCAAAAATATACTGTATTCAAAACCATGTTTTTGAAAATGTTTTCAAAAATGATTTCAAAATATTATTGAAGATAATATTCAAGGAAAAAGTATTTTAAAAGTGTTTTATTGTTTTAAAATATTATTTTATAATTTTTAAAATTTGTTTTCAAAGAAAAAAGTTTTCAAAAGGTTTTATGTTATAAAAATCATTTTTTATATATGAAAGGATATTTTCCTCAAGAAATGTTTTTAAAAGATAATTCAAAATAATTTCCCATAAAAGATAACATCCATTGGTGTTACTAATGAATTTATGGTGAAATTATTCAATTTTTTCATTCATATTCTTTCTTTTAATGGATTATTTTTTTATGACATGATGTTTATGAAACCTATTTCTCTTTCACGGGTTATATGATTTTAAAAACTACGTCTTTTAATAGGTTATGTTTATGATTAAATGATTATGAAACCTATCTATTTCCATAGGTTATGATATGTTTACATGTTTATGATACCCATTTCATTTCATGGGTTATGATATGTTTATTTATGATCTTGTGGCACATATATGTATGATTTCATTATGTGACGGGTGGGACTTATATCTCCCTCCAATGCATTGGGTAAAGTTTTATATCTCATGAGATAAACTAAGATGGTCTTGGAAGTGAACCTTGACTACTATTATGGTCATGGGGGTGAACCATGACTACTAATATGGTATGAGGAGTTAACTCATGCTACTATTATGACTATGGGAGTTAATAATGACTACTATGATGGTATGGGGAGTGAACCCATACTACTATGATGGTTTTGGAATAAATTCCTTGGATACTATGGAAGTAATTATATACTTATTTGTTTTCCACAATTCCATGTCTTACTCCTATGTTATTCTTTCATGGCTTATGTCCTTTAGTTCCTTTTTATTCATGTCTTATGAACTACCCAATTTTATGCCATGATTAATGTATATGGTATTTGATATGTAGCATATGATCATCTATTTTCATGATCACATTATCATACCCTTATTCTCATGTTTACACTTACATGTCTCTCTTATTTAACCTTACTAAGCATTTGATATCACCCCTTTTTATATTTCCTTCCCCAATTTATGAATATATGTATTATTTTTTATGTTTCTAAGAAGGGTTCTATTCAATAAGAACATAGTGGGAGATAATGTAGCTCATTTATGTACCAATGTTTATGTTTCCATATTTCTAGTGGCACTAGACTAGTATGGTCTTCTTGCGTATATTTGTGTAATGTTTTTTGTTTTTTAAGAATGTAATGTAATGTTAATGGTTGAAAGGCGAGGGTCATTATACCCATCATAACTCAAGATTGACACTCCATTTGTGGGTAAAGAAATTGACTACACATGTGACCTATCCTTCTTCACTAATAACAAAACACTCGGTCACTTCCCTGAGAGGTTGATCCTCTCCCCTATATACTTTTCCTTCCACCGCCTTGGTGAAAGATCTCAAAATGGATCTTCCTACCATCTAAAGGTGTACCACCTAACACACCAAATAAAACCATATTACCACCACTATAATCATACTTCAGGTTCCCCTTATAAATTAAAACCTGATTCACCACCTTATTAACCCTCCTCAAATGAAATATATTAATCTAGTAATTGATATCACATTTAAACCCATCCTAAAAATGTCTTGACACTAATAAATTTTCCCCTAATAACATTGAAATGAAATGATACAAATTAGTGAAGTGGTCAATATAATCCATTACTGACATATTCCTCTAGGTCAACCACATAAACTCTGCAACTCTCTCCTATCTCAAGGTATATGGGTAAAATTGTTCCCAGAAATTTTCTTGGAAGTCCTTCTAAGAAATATTCTCTATATTATAATCTTGAAATTGAATATCCCACTAGAGATTCACTGATCCACACACCATATATGTTTCTAACTTGAAACTATTATCTAGAGTAGTCTCTAAGTGGCCCAGAATTGTCTGGATATAATCAATCCAGAACATATCTACCTCAAGTCCACCCTCCCTGGAAAATATTAGAGGTTGATACAGCTAGAAATATCTTGTCAGATCATACATACTCAGTAAAACCCACCATAGTTCTCATTCCATAAACCACATGAAATGGGAAAAATTATCATGGAACTACTCTTCCTCCCTATCACTCAGAACCAATGGGTTTCGGTTCCTACTACTAGATGTGCATTCTCAGCAATGTCCCCTTATCTTCCAATCAGAAACTGTCATCATGGTGGCATCAATCTACAATGCCAAACATACATCTCAGGACATATAGCATATCACATCCATAGTTATAAAAAATAGGTGGGTCAACGCTAACCATAAACAACCACTCTATATACACTCTTTGTGTTATCATAACCACCACACTATCACTACCCTCAATTATCCCTACCCTAGATCATGACTAACATGGGTTAACCAAACTTACATAATCACAATGTTTTCATTAGACACCATTATAACCATTTTATTTAACATATTTCAATTATTTAATCAATTAAAAAATCATTATTAAGAACCATCTCTTTGAAACCATAATAAGAAAAAACACATTTTTTAATTTCCCACAACTCGGCCATAACCTACTTTTCTATGTGTACCTAATATAATGCATGTCACATAAATCATTAAGTTCCTAAAATAATACATGTATACACATACCTAATTATATAATATCCCACAAGTATAATATCATGAAAAAAAGGATATTATACTACAAGTGAATCACCTAAGGTGAAATAACATACAATTGTAACAAGAAGACATAAAGAACAACAATCCCACCCTTGGAACTTGGGTTTTCCCCCGCACATGGGTCAGATACTCCCATGAATGATATCATTTTTAAGGCCTGACATGCCCTAAACTCCTTTATACCTTTCCCTAATAGTAAATTAATAGAAAATAAATACTTTGATGTCGATTTGTAATGTCTTGGCCCGGGTACCACGAATATCGATGCCCCGATCTGATGCACCACATGACCTCAGACTCACCTCTTTGTATGTAAGAGGTTTCTCAATAATAGTGAGGGTCTAATGAGGTATATGGGGAGGCTATGCCTTCTTTTTTTGAGTAACACAATAGTGGAAATTAGAATAATAAATAACCAAGTAATAATGATCAACAAACATCAATAACCATGAAACATATAATCAATCCCCAAAACTATGTAAATACCCACAAACCAAAATAGTGAATCTGACATGTCATAATAACATCATGTGTCATAAGAAACCCAAAATAAAGATACACTGATAATTCCTAAAATAGATCCCAACATCATTTTGGTTCCCTCATCCATTCCCCATCCCATATCCCAAATTTGCCATCTAATATAGGGCCTTTTCCCTTATCCTGACCTACAACCATGAAGTCTGCCTGAGTACCAATGACTACCCAAGTAGGATGTGAGTACAACTCAGTAGGCCACCACCAATAGTGTTTAAAGTAGTATCTAGTCTAATAATAGTTTATGCAGAAGTACATATGAATAATCTACCAGGAAGTAATTCAAAATAGGTTCATTGTTTAAAAATATTCAATTTAACTGAATTTTTCCTCAGGTTCCAAGTGACACATGAACCCATCAAACATGCTTCATCCCATGATGGACGTATGAACCATACCAAAGGGGATTAACTCTTTAAATCACAGTAGATGTTATTTTATCAATTCCACTCAATAATATACATTTTAGCCTCAGTCTAGGCACTCATACCATAGCTATATCACTAAATCTTGGAGCATCAGTCTGGAATTCAATCTATTTAATACATCAGTGAGGCCTAGAGCATCAGTCTAGCCCGACCCAAAGATGAGAAGCCTCAATCCAAAATCCCAACCATATCATTTTCATCTCTTTTCTAGGTTCATCATCAGTGACCTTTTTCTCATCAATAATAACAAGGTGCACCATTTCCTTAATCAATATCCACGTTGTTCATTTCATTACACATATTAAGTCATTTACTTATCTATTTTTTCATTTATCCGTAATCACAACTATTAAACTTTCTACAGTCCCCTTAACAACACAACCATATACCCTTCACTATTTAACACTTCTACCCTTATTTATCACATAACCCATTTAAATTTACATGATAATCCAAACACCCATTTATACCATTTTCGCACACTAAACACAATTAAAATTGGTTTAAGTCCATATACCCCCCCCCCTAATTTCTCATTTAACAACATGTTCCACCATTATCAAGGGAGCAGGTCACCCATTGGGTAGCCTTAGGTTCAGCCTTGTAATTTTCAATAGACCTAACGGGGTTCGTGAAGGGTCTCATACTTCAATTAAAGGCTCAATTTACTTTTCTTAAACAAAGACACAAATGCGTAGAAAAGTAGTACAATGGCACAACCATATCAACATGAATAATAACATGACTATGGGATAAACCTTGTAGGCCACCTACCTCATTCTCATAGACAACCACTCATCCAATAATGACACTTGGTTTTAACTAAAATGGACTTGAATCAAAAAGTGAATAACTCCTTATAAATAGGTTTTATGATCTTTGTAGGAAGAGAAACCATCGCATAGGGTATCTTCTATAAAAAATGAAGTAAATAGAGTCTTAGACTTACCTAGAGCATCGATTTTCACTAAATGGAACTCAAAACACCTAATATTTGAAAGAGATGGATCCTTGTAATAGGGGAGATCTCTTGGTTCTCACAAAATTCTGTTGGGGAAGAAATGAGGTGAGAAATTATGTGATGAAATTTAAATATTGGGAGGGGAAAACATGAATTCTCAAAACTTTTAAGAGGTGCACAGTTTGGCCACACAGTTAGCCAAATCATGTGTCTAACGTGTGGTTCCCTTTATCCAAGAGGGAGCGAGGTTTCATGGTTCCATAGGGTCACCTGCATGGTTTGAAAAACTATGTGTAATCTGTGTATCTTCCTTTATCCCAAGGGTACAGTCTACATGGTTATGGCACACGGTTTGTTCAAAACATTCGCCAATTGTGATCCTAGAATAGCTTGGCCCTGTTTTCCTATTTTTCATGCCCTAAACCCCTAGGAAACCCCCAATACTTTTCTTACACTCAAAAGGCATTCCATTAACCATTTAAAATGGAGTTTAACTAAAATTAAAATGAAACATAAATCATCAAAGATCGATATCTTACTCCAACCATTAGAGGTATGATAATGAAAAATGATACTTTTTAGCTGTGTTTTCAATTGTATTAGAGGAAAGAATATAAATAGCTGGGAAATTATATTCATTTTGAATATTCTAGTCTCAAATATGCAATCACATAGTGTGTGATCTAGATCCAGGCATTATATATCACCCATGCATTAGTGGAATGGGTTTTTAAGGAGTTAAGGATCACATGACATGTGAATTGGTACACATGGCATGTTTCCCTAAGCTGACCAACTTGGAATGTATAGGGAGTACATTTCTGGGTGTTTTTTTAGCCACACATAATGTGTTGGTTAGGACTAAATGGCATGTACCCTTGTCCATATATGGCCCAACCTCCCCGAAAATATATAACAAATGATTCAGCTAAGTCCACACATCATGTACCCTTCCTAGGAAATGCTATGTAGTCTGAGTATGATTGAATCATAGTTCCTTATATGTGTGTGATATTAAATCATGTACCTTACTTTCCCCACAAACCATGTACCCTAACACACATGTAATGTAGGTTGACCATTACATGCTATGTGGGTTGCAGTAAATGATTGGACAAACCCTAAGGGATGCTTGATGTGTACTCCCATATTATAGGCTACGTACTTTTTCAACTTTAGTGTATTTAAATATCTTCTTTCCCATGAATTAGATTTTTGCATGTGAGTAGCCCATCCTAAGTGTTTTTTTCCTATAGAACGTGTTGATACTCTTCTCTTTGACATTATAGGTGAGACGCATGTCCATAAATGCATTATAGTCTCTTTAGCTCCATGGGGCCAGAAATGAGGATCAAACGAGATGATTGGGGACTACATGGGATTAGAAATTCCCCATAGTATCATGTTTATGATAGGGTGTAGTTATCTCATGTTAATGATAGGATGCAGGTACCCCCCGACTCTCAGAATGCGAGTCCTCTATTCATAGAGTTGGGTACTCCACCGTCTAAGGAGCTCCAACATAGTGTGAGTCCTCTATCTAGGTTGGTTACTCCCTCGATCTATATTTATCCTTTATTGAGGTATGGGACCTCTCAAATATAGTTTCTAAGAGGTGATATGGGTTATAAACCTAGTTGATTTAGATCTTGAGATACTTATTAGGATTATTATTATATAGTTGGATTATGTAGAGAGATACTCTCTTTAATTTCTCGAGTTCTATACATTTAGCATATATGGGTTTCTCATTGTATTCACTTTATTATTTTTGAGTAAATTGTTCTTCTTATCTTTCCTTTTTGGTTTTTGAGGTTTCCTATCAGGTATGTTTATGTTCACCCTTGCATGGGTGTTGTAATTGCACATTTCATGTCTTTTGTAGATGACATACAGTTAAACATCAACTTTGGTGGTCGTAGTGTTGGTGTATCTTAGTGATTAATGAAGGTGGTGATATTGTATAATGATATTACCCAAATCTATTTTGGTATAGAGATCCTTTTCTTATGGTACATTAGGTTGGTCTCTGTTGGGTTTGTTGGGTGTGAAATTTTTTCCATTACATTATGGTTTATTCACTAGTCATTCCTTTTTGGATATTAGTGCCTCTTAAATGGATTTTATATTTTAGTTGGTTTTATAATCTATACTACATTATTATATCCAATGTGAATATGTATGTTGTTTATAGGTGTGTTAGGATAAGGCCTCTTATCATGTGTGATATGTCCACTCGGTTCTAGTCACCAACTCTTGTCCTATTAGAGGTGGGATTGGAGTGGCACAATCACCTTACTATCGGCCCACATAGGGTCATGATAGATCAATTCATGTCATTAGAAGGTAAAAAATACAAATAAACCATTAGACAAGCTAAACTACACTTACTCAATTTAAACATTAATAATTACAACCCATATAATCTAGAAATTTTAAAATAAACATGAATGAAAAAGCCATTAAAATTTCCATATAATACCATACAAGGATGTGGAAGGATAAAAAAATAAATAAACCATTATAAGTTCTAAAGAAAACTTATTCAATTTTAACATTAACAATTATAACCCATTTAATCTAGAATTTCTAAAATGAACATGAATGAAAAAGGATTTGTTAAAAATAAACTTTATACATGACTATGAATCAATATTTGAAAATAAATAAAGGATTAACAAAAAATATTACATAGTGAAATACATTTTAAAACCTTTATCATGATATATAAAAATATCAATGAAAAACTCCCATTCATAATTCCCAAAATAAATTTTTAAGATTAATTATCAATTTTGGAAAATAAGTGGCAATCATACTGTAGAAGTAACCCGAATGATCACATGGAGGTTCGAGACAACCTACCATAATGAATCTTCAACAAGCTCCTTATACCTTGATAACCATTAAAAACATCTAATAGTCATTAAAAATGTATTTATAACCAAATAATATAAGATTCATTGAATCCATGAGTTAAGAATGAATTAAACTCAAATAAAACCTATATGAAGGCTCCTGAAATAAATTCAAAAATATAATAAATAAAACCCCTAATTAATTCTAACATAAAAATAATCTAATTCCATCCCAAAATCATAAAATACCAACAATAAATTACATCTCATTATCTGAGTATCAAATCAGTGTTCAATGAAATGTGATCAACCATTTATATCTTCCTTTAGTCATGAGAAGTGGAAAACCCAACCTCAAAGATGAATTTAACTATACCTTAGTAAAATCCCACATCAAATACCTAATACAATGTAGGGAGGTGGTAATCTTATTTTCAATTAGTGGAAAATTCCATGGAATTCTGATTTAAGAGAGAAATAAGGGGATAAGAAGATGGCCAAAGGAGGGAGCTTACATGGTGTTTCAGTTTAATTGGAAGAGTGAGGGTTGAGGAATAAGAAAAACTGAGTTTCATAGGTTTTAAGGAAAAATATTGAAATTAACCTTTTTAAAAAAATCAAACTAGGGATATCGGGTACCTAGTGGTCCTCCAAGACCACCCCCGTTCTATTTTCCTACATTGGGTACCTGATGAACTCCTATCAGGTGCATGATTCCATCTGCAACAAAATGCTGCAAATGACACCCTCATCCTACTTTGAATGAACCTAAAAAACTCTAACCAAATTTGTAACCATATGTAAAAACACAAAAAAAAATCATCCTTAAACTCTCAAATTCACATCAAAATCCCAAAAATAAGAAATTATTATTTCTCACATTTCAAACATTCAAACAAGCCTTATTTTAATTAATTTAATCACAAAATTAAATTAAGGTTTCACCTTTAATAAATACACTATGACATGGATCAATATAGTATAACTGAAGGATATTTGAAATAGTAAGATGTTGGTGAGTTCTACTTTCTTAGAAAGTCTATTTATGGTCTAAAAAAAATATTTATCAAGTGGTTTAAGAAATTTTATTCTTATATAGTAAAAAGTGATTTTAAAATAAGTTCATTTGATGGTTGTGTTTACTTTTATGTTAGCCAAATTTTTAATTTTCTATGTTTATTCATAATGGATTAAGTAACAATGTTGGTTCTATCCCACACATCTATTTTTTAATCATTTTATTTAGTAGCTTTTGGTTTTATACTTAACAAAACATTATTTTATTGATGTATAACTAAACTCAAGTTTCACCATAAAAAAATATTCACCTATATTTCTACTCAATGCATTTTTAGTGCCTACTTAATGAAATATTTTTCAACTATGTTTTCTCTCAACACCACTAACTTCACATTTCTACTCTATTCAAGTTCTTTTTATCCAACTATATTGAGTAACATTTGATTCTACTCAACACAACTCCTCTTATAAGGAATATACTCAATGCATCATCTTTATTATGTGTTTCTACTTTATATAAGGAAACATACCTCAGAATTCTCCTTAATGTAACTCAATACATTGAACAAAGAATTTTTTTTACTTCACAAGAGTTTAATCCATTATCAAATATTTACCTCAACATCAACCAATTATTATTTTTTAAAACACTCTTCCATAAAATCAACCATTATAGACATGTCTACCACTCTAATACATTCATTTTCATTATTATATGTATATCAATTCCTTTAATATTTTCATATTTAATGAGATCTATTTAATAAACTCAAACAAAAATCATAGTCCTTCTTCCATCGAACCCCTAGAATTGTGAAATTATTTCAGTAGTGCTTTAACCAATCTCATTGGTCTTCAATTATATTATAAGCATCACTATAGGATCTTCACTAAATTTCAACATAGTTTGATGAATCATATTCATGTGTTGGTACTTACTCTTCATTTTTTGATGCTTCATATGTATGGTTTGACATCAAATCCAACAAACCAATAATCTATGAGTCCAACAATTGTGTATTTCTATTTTTGTTTAATTTTTTTCTTTATTAATTTCTAAATCAATTTTAATTGAGTGAGTCTGAGTAATTCAATTTGGTGTTCGAGTTTAAAGTTGAAATTTACTATTTTATTGGGTTTAAACCTAATTTTGAGTTTGAGTAGTATATTTTATTGGCTCAACTTAATTCAATTACACTCATATTTTGTAGAAAAAAAGTCATCTTTTCATTTTGGTGTGCTGAAAAATTCTCTAAACACATTCCTTATTTATCTTATTATAATATAATACTAATATCAATGCCTCTCCAATATTAAATTGAATTATTATTCTTTTTTGTTGATTTCATCATGTAAAAACTCATTTTTCTTTGTTATTTCAACCTCCTTTATTTTAATTTTTTATGAAACTTCTTTTTCATCAGTTCTTGATCAATCATTAATATCACAAATCATGATTTCCAAACTTTATAGACACCATTGTTAATATTTATGATATTATTTACTTATTTCAATGATTCCATCAAACCTCTTCTATAAATTTAAAGATCCAAGTGATTATTTACACTAATGCATGTTAATTATTAGTTTTTATTTTTTTAGTTTTTTTGAGGGGTTTGAAATTTCAGTAGTGTTCCTTTTTTAATATTTTGTAAAGATCTTATTTTATTTTATTTATATTTTTTTTTTGTTTCTTTGATTTTTTATATGTTTACTTGATGATGTTATAAATTGGTGGTCTAGGATATGCTTGTCCTAATTTAATTATGTAGTGTAATGTTGGAAGCTAACATTTTCCTAACTCTTGAAGTTAGTTATGTACCTATTTTGTGAATATAAGAAAAATATTTTAATGGTTATTTTACTTAATTTTTTATATAATTATTTTATTATTATTATAGAAATTGTACACCCAAAAATCATTCCTATTTAATGATTATATGTATAGAGACTAATATGAAATACATGACACCAAAATATATAATAAATACAAGATTATAACTAGATCAAAGTGAGGTTATGATGAACCTAGTCTATAATCATATACTAAATATTTAAATATTTTAACTCTCCCTCTAAATCTGAAGCATAATCTAGAATTATTCACTATTAGAAATACTTGATAGATAAATAAACAACATGACTTTGAACTAAGTCATGCGGGGATGAAGAGGATGCTTGAAAAGGTCACCTGAAAAAGGATACTAGAAAATGGATTTATAGAATGATAACCTGAAATTTTCATTTTAAGAGGATTCATGGAATGTATCATCTGAAATAGGATTCTTGGAATATTCATATCAAATAGGATTCCTAGAAATTTTAAAATTGTGAGTTTTATTTTGATGGTAGGATGAAATACAAACCAATGTAAGGAGAAAAATATGGTTGTCTTATTTCCAAAGATTGCATGAAGATGGGGTGACAGCATATGAGAGTTCACCAAAAGAATCAAACTAGTGAAATAGGATTCATTCCATATGAAGTTATTTCACTGGAAGATATTTGGGATTCTATAGTTGTGATATCTTTAAAAAAGGAACAGTCAACTAGCTGGGCATGTTGAGGTGGTGGAAATCTTTGACCAGATGAAGGTTTCCTCCATACATCATGGAGGAGGTAGACTTCAACCCGAATGGATCAAATTATAGTAGAAAATGAAAGCATCATAAGGTAATTGTTATATGTTTCAGTTTGGACCACTTGTGATCGACATAAAAATATCATAATATTAGTTGAGCGATTGAGTTCATTGTATTTTTATTCTTGTTTATTTGAATCAAAGTGAAACAATATTACCTTGTGGATTAGGGCGCAAGGTTGAACCACATAAGACTATTGTATTATTCTTTATCTTTTATGTTTTTTTATTGTTTTTTTATATAGTATTGTATATATTATTTTGTTGGTTTTATGTTTTATTATAGTGACTTGGGTGCATTCTTCTTCTAATATTTAATCATCGTACGTGGGGTTCATTATGGATTCGTTGCTTCTGCACATGAATTTATGGTGAATTACCTTTTTATGGTTTAGTCGAAAGGTATTTGTGGACCAAATAAGTGGTATCAGAGCTCAAGGTTGGATTTTTTCCATAGTATCATACCTTAGTGAAGGTGTTTCAGAGATTGGTTCAGTAGAAAGATTATAACCTTTTCCTTATAAGAGAATATCAGTAACTAGTTCCTAAACTCTTGTCTTTCATTGATCAAAACTAGTGGGAGTTCATAATTTCTAGTGGGATGGAATATGATGATAGAAAATTCTAGTTTGAGAATTTTGGAAAAAATAATTTTGGTTTTTTTAAATGAAGATAGTGGATTTTCTTCTATAGAAAGAACTCAATAATTTATTGACTATAAATAAGATGGAAGTGATAAAAAAATGAATAATGGGAAAGGATAGATAATAATGTACTTATTATGATGTGTATTTTACTTTCTTAAAACATATAATTCAACATATATGAAGTTAATACTGCATCAGAACTCAGAAGACCTTAGAAGATAAGTATGAGAAACCCATGATGATGAATAAGCTGTTCTTGGTAAAGAGATTATTTGTCATGTGATGTTGGAAAAATTTTATAGAGTAAATCATTTGAATAAATTAAATTTAATTTGAGTTCATATGGAATCAATAAAGGTTAACTTTAGAGACTTGATCTGGGCACTATTTTTACTTTCCTCACTTATGAATCATGGGATATGATGTTGATGACTGCGAGTAATTTTGGTGCAATGATGGATTTGAAGTTCATGGATGTTTGCAACCTAGTATAATTTGAATAAATTCATTAGAAGGGGGTCCAAGTATCTTTCGGAAACACTTATAGTGAAGAAGTAAGGGGGTGTACTAATGGACAAAAAGATTATTGAAAAAGGAAAAATATGAGGATCCAAGGAGTAACCCGACAGTTAGTGAGCCCCTAAGTTTGCATTGTGGGAAGAAAGACCAACTAAAACGGGAATAATGTTTGGAAGATTTAGGAGGACCTAGTCTCAAAACTAAAATGAATCTCAAGTGGGAGATTTTTAAGGTATGAGATTCATTTTTTTCATAAGGATTAAATATTGGATCAATGGAAGGAGAAAATTTGGTGGTATTATTTCCGACGACCACGTAGAGATGGGACAATAGTGACTGAGTGTCAGTTCATCAGAAGAAGTTGTTCAGTATAGTAAGAATCATTCCATTTGAAGTTCTTTCACTGGAAGATATGTAGGATTACATATCAATAATATCTTTAGAAAAGGAACAGTCAACTAATTGGGCACATTGAATTGGTTGGAATGTTTGACTAGATAAAGTGTTTCTTTATGCATATCAAAGGATATGGAGTTCAGACCACATGAATCTGATGAAGGTGGTGATTGGAAGCACTAAAAGGGAACTTATATATATGGAAGGGTGGATCACTTGTGAATGATATGAAAAATATCATCAAAGTGGTTGAGATATTAAGATCATTGTAATATTTTTTTTATTTGAATTATAGTAAAACACCATTCTCCCATGTATTAGGGTGAAAACATAAAACATTTAATCCCTTTATATTGTGATTTTACTTTCATGTTTTCTTATATTAATTGTTTCTGATAGTTGTGTATGCATTCTTCCAGTGGTTTTACATTGCATTGTAGTGACTTGGGTGAAATTTTCTTCTAAGTTCTGAGCATTGTATGTGGGGTTCATTTTAGATTTGTTTCTTACACATGTGAAGTTCTAGTGAAGTATCTTTTTTTGGTTTACTCATAAGGTGGTTGTGGATCAAACATAAAGGTTGTTTGAAAATAAATGAGAAATAATGGATTCGACAAGAACATGATTCCTAGACTGTAATATAGAGGTCCAATGAAGGACTGGGTAGAAACAAAGAGGCCCAAAAAAGGCTTAGACAGTTAAGGAGAGGTTGGATAGGGGTTGGATAGTTACAAAGTTTAGGTATGAGGCTTGCACAAGGAGATAACACTTGATGTGTCTGGATTTGATGATCTAGGAGAGAGGCACAAAATTTTATGGAGCATAGGGAGTTGTGTTGGTTGGCCAGAGTACTAGGATTGCTAATATGAAGTGCTTGGAATAGATTTGGTTATATAAATGTATAGAGTAGAGGGAGGAATTATGGATGGATAGAGTTTTAGTATTACTATTATTTAGTTCTTAGAATGGAGTTGGGTGTGAAGAGGTTGCATGCAGATCGTGCAAAACATGCACATATCATGATGTGATGGAAAAAGAAGCACTCAGATGGCGTACGATGCTCCTGGTGTTGGTGTGTGGAGGTGGTTGTGGATTATATAGGTATCATAGGTGCATGTGAGTAAGGTTACATAATATAGAAGGATGCATGTGGGGGATAGTGTAAAAGATTAGATTGTGATGGGTCTGGATACTCTCATAGAGGAAGTGAATGGTAGAGGTTCATAAGGCCTGGGTGTTTACTTGTAAAGTACATCACTTGATAGGAGTAATAGAAATGAACCAACAGGCAGATCACTTGGTCATGATAGGTACTCGAAGAGTCAGGGCACCTTGCCAAAGCCAACACACATGTCTTAGGGCACTTAGCTCGATATTGACTCAACAGTGAGAGAGAACATGTGACAAATGTAAGATAAATCCCAATCCTCTATAGGTTATGATACCATTGAATGAGGATGAAATATTTCCATTTTTATATGAGATACAAGACTCCAGAATAGATAAGAAATAAAAAATTCAAATTAGAGGGAAAAAAATATAGACCTGCCCAAATATCCATATCCAAGATATTCAAATACTCTAACAGCTATTATTATTCAATGTATTGTATAACTTTTGATTAAATATTGATATTCCATTTGATAATAAGTATACCATTTTTCAATCAATTTCCATAATGAATCAGTAAGCATACGAGTCCCATAAATATTATGAAAACATAATAAAATTAGAGTGTTGTGATATTTTATCCAGTTCTCTGAAAGGTGGGCCTACTATTAAACTGATAAGGGGAGAGGATCAAGTTCTGACCAATTTGATTGATTAAGTCATATAATCTGACCAATTTTATTATTGTATTTATTTTTAATTTTTATTTTTCATTTATCCTATTTTTTATTAATTATAATATTTATTATTATTATTTAATTTTTAATCATATTAAATTAATTTCATTTTCATTATAAATCACATGCTTAATTATTTTTTCATATTCCTCTTTATTTCATTTAGTTTATTTTTATCAACCAAATATAACTTGGTCCTATATTGAAATTTTTAAAAAAATTCAACAACCCAAAACTTTCAAATAGGGATGAGTAAGACTGGCTTTGAGAGTTTAAAAAAGATTCAGTTACCCAATTCTTAAAAAAGTAATGTTTTATTTTCTTTAAAAATATGATTTCCGAATAATTTTTCTTAAATAAATACCAATTATGGTAAATAATTAAATGGTGTTTAAATTTTATAATAAATATATAATACAAAATGAAAATATTAAGAAAAAATTAGCATTTAGTGATTTGGAATTATTATCTTTGTTTACATATGAATTTTTTTATGTAAGTTTTATATTTAGTGGAGAGAAACATCATTTGATACTTATCATCATCTCCTTCCCTTTTTAGGTGGTTTGTTCAATTAAACATTTATATCAAGGATGGTATTTAATTCAACACACCCAAATGGGTGGTGACCAATGAGTTAAACATCATCTAATGTATTAACATGGTATAATGGGAGTATTACAACATGGTTCAATTAATTTAAAGAGGAAGCATATTTTTAGGGAATCATGTGGAAAAGTATGGATGTGGAACTATGGATAAATCTATAAAAACACCTAAAAATTTAGGTAAAATTAATAAAATACCTACCTTAGGCCCATGGACAAATCCTCATCTAGTATCAGCTTCAGGTTTGAAATAAAATGGTAGAAAAGAGAAGAATGGAAAAATGCACTGGAAATAGGGAATATCATCTCAGAAAAAAAAATAGTGTATAAAACAATGAGAGAAACTAATAATGGAAGTAAGAGGATTAGAGAGATTACTAGTAGGGATTAAACGTGACAACCGACGATGAAAATGGAGGTCAAACGAAGAAGATATCAAAATCCATAAGATAAGCAGAGGAGGATCTCCCTAGGTTTGTGATCCATTAGAAACAAGAGGGATGAGGAAAAATAAATGAGGTTTCTTAAGGGAAAGTGAAGAAAAAGGTATTTTCTCCCATGTTTTAAAGGGCACATGGTTTGGCCACATGGTTGGTCAAACTATGTGCCAACCGTGTGTCTGCCACTATAAAATAGATAATGGAGACATGCAGTTAGGGAGAACAGTTTTTATAACTATTCTTAGTATATGTGCTCCCATATATGGAGACCTAAATCACCATACATGGTTTTCCCAAATTTTGTATCCTCTAATGCATAGTTTGGTTAAACCATGTTCCTGTCCTTTTTCCTCCATAACTTGGATCTCTGGGCTCCGAATAAGCCTTAGACGCTTCTGAGACCTTCCTTAAGCCATAGGGGACATTTACTAGGATAAAACAAGGAATTTAAACTAGAAAAAATGATTTGTACCTTCATAAAAATCCAGGTTGTTACATATAGGACTTACCATTACTGATAAGTTCTTATATACAAGTTTTTTCATTTTTCTATTGAATAAGTGATTTACTACCACTTATTTAGCTGATTTTTTTATTTTAGAATTAAAATCTAAGTGTCCTTTGAGAAACAGAACAAACACCGCTTATTTTTTTCAACTGCTTATCAAAAATTATATTTTTTAAGTATATTTTAGTAAATGTTTTTAGATTAACTCGAATCATTACCTAAGAATGAGGATCTAAGGTTTTGTTTGGTTTTGAAAAACATTTTTCATATTTTAATTTTCAAAAAAAATATTATAAAATGTGTTTGATTATATAAATGGAAAAAAATTAAAATGATAGATCTTTTGGAAAAAAAATTTTGCCTTCATATATTATAAAAAATAAAAAATCAATAAGAGGTAAATCAATCACTTGTTTTCAGTCACTAATAAAAATATTTTCCTAACATATATTTTGATACATTTTTTGAAAATTAAATTAGAATATATTTTCAAAAAACACATGAAGAATTTGTGTTTTATTGATTGTATTGAATTATGAATTTACTTTGATGCATGTTTTATGTAGAGTCAATAAATATATTCATGTTATATTGTTTATTTTAATGATGTATGCCAATAATGATTTTTAAAACATGGTTGGAGTAGTTTTAGTGCTAGATAAATATTATCTATTTTTCTTTTATTTTCGTATTGATTAATTAAAATGTTATAATTTAATCACAATTTCTCTATACAAACCTCAAATAGGTGTCTTAATTGATTCACTATATGATTTGGTTATGAGAACATAATTTTTTTTGTACTCAGTTAGTAATGGAATTCATAAAATCATCCATTCTTTGATTACCATCATGAAGGATTTTTGTTGTGGTTTTTAGGTGAGGTTTTATACTGGGTGATGGAGGAAATATTGATAAAAAAAGTTTACTACCAATAATTTTGTTTCATTTCAATCAATACGCAATGAATTTAGTTTTGGAATTATATCCAACTATCTTATAAACTACAATGATATTTTTTCCATTACATGTGGATCATATATGTGTGTATGTGTGTTTTATGATTTGAAATGATATTGATGTTCAAGGTACCTTGTTTAACCCTTATTACACCATAAATTATTTTTTATTATGGATCCTGACATGATGTCATTGATTCTAATGTTTATTTTTAGTAATTAGGTTTCTTTTGGTGATGTTGTCGATATGGTAGGGTTTTGGTGGTGCATGGTTCAGAGGATGGAATTGTTCCCATGGAATATGTATTCAAGTTTGTTAAAGGTATCATTAGACTTGAGGGTGAATTTAAAAATGTTTTACTTGGACTTAAAGGTTGTTCTTATTTTGAAATATAGTGTGTGAATTCATTTAAAAGGATTTAATATTTAAAAGTTATGGAAACTTTGTTTCAAGATAGTTTTTATTCTTTAAACTGATTTCAATATGATTTTCATTTTCTCATAAGGAGTTTACTTGGAATTTCAAGTTTTTTTATGTGATATGTGATGTTTTAAGTGTTTTGATCCCATTTGAGTTGTGAAAATAAATTTGAAAGTTATGTTTAAACCTTTAAGGGTTTTTTCAAGTGAAAAAGTGATTTGATTTCATAAAATATTTCCAAAGGGCCTTAATTAATTATTTTAGAAAATATTTTGGAAATGGGTTGAAATGGGTTGATTTCAAAGGGTCGTCTAAAATAGAATTTAAAATGTTCTTCTAAAATGGGATTTCAAATGACCAAATATGGCTTGGAATTCTAAGTCCACTTTAATAGAAGGAATTTTTGTAACTTTTTAATGATTTTCAAATGGTTTAGTGAGTTTGTGACCCTTATGTGGCCCCTTGCATTTGTTTTCCCTTTATGGGTGATGCTTGATACTTCCTTTTGGGAAGTTATTTATTTATGAATTTGTTTTATGATGTAAAAAATGGTCAGTTTCTTGTGAGGTAATTTTAGGGGTGGTGAGATTTATTTTCTTATGTGTTGTAATGGTTATGGTTATCTTTGATTGATCTTATGCTCGCATCTATTTTTTATTGGTCATGGGAAACTAGGTAACCTAATGGTAGACCTTTATTTATTCCACACTAGTTATTTCACATCCTACCTAGTGACCCCTATTTGATTGGTATGATTAGGATAGGGGAGTGCCTCGGTGATGCTTGTGTGGGTAAGTTGGGGAATCTAGTAGGATTGTTTAGGATGAAAAATATACTAGCATTTGGTTTAGTGATTTAGTAAAAATATAGTATCATCTCACTATTAAACCCATGATGTGGCCCATGACATGTATCCTTTTCTTAGTGATTTATATATGAGATTTCCCTTGTTTCTTGATTCTTCTCCCATGTGCTTGTATTTATTGTCACACTTGAGTGGTTTGTTTATTTCTCCTTTTCCTGTGACATTGACCTTATGGTGTATGCTTCTTTATGATTCTTCTTCCTTATATTTTGGTTTAATTTTCAAATGTTTTCGAAAAGGTAATTTATGAAAGGTTTTGAAATAAGGAATAATAAAGTGTGGTTTTTTTCATATTTTTTGTGGTGGGTTTAAAGGGTGTGTCTACCAAGTTTCAAAAATATGTTTTCCCAAAAAAATTGGAGTGTTTTGTAAATAAATAAAAAATTATGTCTTGGATTTTAAAATTTAGACTCTTTATTTTATTTTAAAATAATTTAAAGGGAAAATATTTTAACCAATGTGTAGTTTTTAAAGTGTGGTGTTAGGCCTAATGGACATAGTTGTTTAAAAATGGTTTTACCTTGGATTTTAGAAATGTTTTCGATATGAAAAACCAATTTTGCAATTATGTTCGAAAAATATTGAAAATGAGTCTTTAATTAAAGGTTTGGTATGTGGAAAGGTAGGTGGTGGCCTAATGAGTATTTTTATGTTCATGCCTATATTATTAAATCTCATTTTCAGACCTTTTAAACAACTCTTATTCACTCCTAAGGGTGTGACCAATATTAAGGTTAGTTAGTTACCAGTGGGGATTTGAGGGTAGTATCTATCTTTTTTAATTTTTTTCTTTATTACATCAGCCAAGTAGGCCTTTACTACTTTCAATTATGGTTATTAGTGGATTTAATTATATTTTTGGAGGTCGTAGTGGGACATAGAGCTAGTTACAAGTGATGGAGTTTTGAGGCTGAGCAGAGAGATTTATTTTACTTTAAACTTTTTATATAGACTATTGTGTTTTAGTTTTACTTAAAAAAATATTGAATTTTAACAAATACATCTGACTTACAGATGGATCATGCCATATTTTCTAGTGAAATTCTCATTGTTCATTAAATCTAATTTAAGGGTGAAATAATTCCTAATGATGTGTTTTTTTATGCCTAGACACTAGTTGTTAGCCTGTAGAGAATAGGAACATCCTTTGGGTCCAGGGCTGATCGGGTCAGGTGTGGGTTTAGGTGGAGGCCTGGGATAGTTTTTTACAAATGGTATCAAAGCCTAGGTTCTATGGTGGGATACTAGGTTTCTGAGTAGCCTTTTTTCTATTTGGGTGTGTTATGGTTGAATTGAGTTATAATTTTTCATTTTAACTCGGGAGGTAAGTGCGGGGAGAGTATATCTAGCACTTTCCTACCCCAAACCTCGAGTTTCCATGGGAAGTGGGATTTGAATTTTGAATTTTGGATTCCATTTTGATTATAGATGTTAGTGGTTTTGATCCTCATTAGAATAGTTGAGTTACCTTGGGGGGTTTTTTTATTTTTGGATTGAAATAGAAAATGGTTCGCTGGCGTGAGGTTGGATTGCATGACCTAATAAACTGATAAATAACTAAATAATCTATCTAATATGTCTTAGGAATTGTTTTGTGTCTAGAACACAGTCCATCAAGCCATGTGGACAAGTTAAGCATGGTTATGCATCCCATTTTGTCTTGATATTTAGAATGCCTTTGAGTGACACCCCATGATGAGGGTGAATTCAAAGGGGATTCTTGATATGTTGACATGTGGTTTGGACTTAAGATATGCCTCCTTTTTTATGTGGTTTTTTGGAAAATAGTTTTTTGGTGTAAAAAGGGAGTATTTACAGAAAATTATTTTAGGTATGAAAATGATCCTTTGGGATTAATTTTAAAATAGAATTTATATTCTAGAAAAAATTTGGGTAATGTTTTGGTTTCAAAATCGGTTGATTTTATTATGAAATCTAGAAGAAAATTGTATCTAAAAATTGGTTGTTGTTTAAGTGCAATGGGTTTTTGACCCTCTTAGGGTGTGTTTTCAAAAGTGTTTATTTTTATTTAATCAAAATAAAGTGGTAAATGATTTTTTAAATGTTTTAAAAATAGGTAAAGTGATTTATAATGAGGGTGAATTTTATGTGAATGTTTTGAATTAGGGAAAAAATATAAAAATTTGAGTTGTTTTAAAATTATTTTGGGGATATTTAAAATCTTATCCTATTTTTAAAATATTTTTTCCCTTTGAAATGAGATTTAGGACTCCTCATTTAAGGTTCATGTATTTAGAAAGTAAATATTTTGAAAAGTGTTTGCTTGTTTGGGGTGAATTAGGTTTGGATTTTTTCCCCTTAATTGACCTTGGGGTCATTTAATTTGTTTTAGGAAACATGATTGAGTTTATGTTATGTTTTTTAATATAAATTATTCCTCTCATAAAGATCTTGAGTGAAGGTACGGTGTTGATTCCTCCTCTTACTAGTGTGTCTTGGAATCATCCAAGGTGGTGTTGTATTGTGGTCTTTCTGGGAATCATGTAGATTGAGTGGTGTTTTATCTATTATTTTTTGTTTTAGAGACTAGGGTAGGTGAGCCTTGGATAACTAGATGGTTGAATTGATAATAATTGATCTACTTGATCTTTTATATGTAAGTTTTATCTTAGGATGATTGTTTTTTTGAGGATTTATGCTTGTTGAGTTTAAAGCCTTATAGACTTGATGTGTATTTTGTTAGGTGTTCCTTAGGTGATTTTTGGATTTCTCTATTTAAGTGGTAGTTGTTTGAATTATATTATGCCTCTTGTTATTTGTTTCTTTTTTGTAATCTATTAGTAATTTTTTCATTGTAGTGAAATTATTGCATGAGTTTTGATTCTATTTTTGGACATGGGACAGCCTTGGTTGGGTGAATTGGATTGCTAGGATAGATATGGAACTAGTTGAGATTATACAATGATTGGTGTTGGATCAGTTCTCTTTAGGTTCATAATGAGAGGGTATCCCAGGTATGTGGTCCAAGTTTACCCTATTTTCTCTTTATTTTGGATCCAAGGTTAGAGGCCATATCATTTCCTTGATTAAGACATGTGTTTAATCATTGTGTGCTTTTGGTGTTTTGAGATACAAGGGTTCAGGAAACCTGATCTCATGATATTTGGATATTTCTTGAATAGTTATCCCATTTTTGAGTTGAGATAGGTTTATGGATATATATGGTGGGTGTAATATTATTTCCTTCTGTGTTGGTTTGTGGAAATAATATGGTTGTTTCAGTAGTGTTATCCCTTTTTTAGGTGTTTATTATTACTTCACCATTTTAGTTTGTTGGTAAATAGTGGGGAGACCCATGTTGGGTTGCTATTATTTTCGATAATCATGTGTAATGATTTTAATTTTGATCTTGATCAAGGTTTTTGTGCCTATTTAAGGATTTATATAGACCTTTAGAAGATGGAAATTTTATAGTGTCTCATTTTTCTTAGAGTCTCCTCAAGTTTTTCCTTTTCTTTATGCCACCTTTAATTGATGACTTTTGGGGGGGAATAAATTATCATGGTAGGTATAATTGTGGCACATTTTTTATCACTATTGTGTTTATTTTACAATATTTTATATTATTTTGAGTCCTCGGAAATTTTGGAAGTTTCAGGCCAAAATTTTGAAAGTTTCAAAAAAAATGGGTGTTGCAAAAGTAGCGCACAGTTAGGAGTAACCATGAAGAAACTGTGAATTTGTTGTATGTTTTGAATAGTGTTGTTTGTAATGGTAAGTGAAAATATTGTTAAATTTTAAGGGTTCCTATAGAAAATCATGTGGGTTGGTTTTTGGTGCACAGTGAGTGTCACATGATTACCACATATTTTGGAAAACCATGTGAGTTGCTCATGAATTAAAATTTTTTGGTTTTCCAAGTTTTCCTTTAATAAAAATAAAACCCATTTCACCTTTCTCCCCCTTTCTCATTATGATCCCCCTTGGAAGAGACCTCCATGGTTCACCTCCTACTCTCTGGATCTCTCTCTATTTTGGTGAACTTATCTTGGATTTTTCATGGTTCTTTGTCTAACCTCCATAAAAGGGACTCCTCTTCACTTATTTATTATTTTCCTCATGGTTTTCCCCTTCCCTATCATAGAACCCAACCTTGGATGAACCCTAGGTATGTAAAGGATGAAATTGTGGTTCAGGGTGGCCTTAAAATTTAGGTTTTTGGTGTTTAGGGTTCAAAGGGTTATCCTCTTTCTTGTTGGATCCTTTTCCAGTGAAGGTAACACCTTCCAAACCATTCTTCATCTATTCCAAATAGGTTTTCCCATGAAATAAAATATTAATTATAGATTTTTTTATTTCTTGATTTATAAATTTGTTCTTTAATTTTCAAATGATATTATTATGTGTTTGTATTAAAATTTTAAGATGAAAACTTGTTTTCCCCTTGATTTTATTAGAAATCAAAGGGTTTTCCAATTTTAAGGGATGGTTTAAACCTGATTTCACTTCATGCGCACACCTAATATTTTTAATATTTTCTAGTTGGTATTTTAAGAATTATATTTGGGTTGATAAAGGTATCATTTTCCTTTAGGGTTAATTTCCAAATGTTTTACTTGTACTTAAAGGGTGTTCTTGTTTTGAAACATAGTGTTTGAATTGCCTGAAAAAGTTTTAATATTTCCAAGCTATGGAAACTTGGTTTTAAACCAGTTTTTAATTATTTAAAGTAATTTCAAGATGATTTTACCTTTTTATATGGTCTTTACTTGGAATTTAAAGTGGTACTTAAAATTCCAAGTATCTATAAATTGTTAAATGGTTTGTTTTAAGTGAGATGTTATGTTTTTATTATTTTAACCTTGTTTGAGTCATTAAAATAAATTAGGAAGTGATTTTTAAACCTTTAAGGGGTTTAAAAGTGAAAAGTGGGTTGATTTCATAAAATATTTCCAAAGGGCCTTGATGTATTTTTTTAGAAAATGTTTTGTAAATGAGTTCCAATGGGTTGATTTCAAAGGGTCATCTGAAATGGGATTTCAAACAACCAAATGTGACTTGTTGTTCCATGTCTATTTTAATAGAAGTCATGTTTGGAAATTTTGAATGATTTTAAAATGGTTTAGTCAGTGTGAGACCCTCTTGTGTCCCCTTTTTTACTTTATGGGTGATGCTTGCTACTTCCTTTTAGGATGTGATTTATTTATGTGATGGTGTATGATGTGAAAAGGGGGTGGTTTCTTATGAGGGAGTTGGAGGTGAGGTGAGATTTATTTTCCTATGTGATTCAATGATTTTTATTCTCTTTGATTGATCATATTATCAACTCCACTTTTGATTAGTCATGGGAAACTAGGTAACCATTTGGGAGACCTTGATTTATGCCACACTAGTTAGTTCACACCCTAGCTAGTGACCCCTAGTTGACTGGTTTTATCATGATAAGGGAGTTCCCCAATGAGGATTTTATGGTTAAGTGTGGTATCTAGGAGGTTTTTTAGGATGCAACATAACCTATAAATTAGTCCAATGATTTTGGAAAATTATAGGATCATCTCACTGTAGGACACAGTATGTGTCCCATGACATGTATCATTTTCTTAGTGATTTATATAGGGGATTTTTCTTATTGCTTAACTATACTCCTTTATGATTTCATTATTTTTCACCCTTGTATAGTTTGTTTGTTTCTCATTGTCATGTGACATTGACTATATGGTGTTTTATTTTTTATGCTCCTTCTTCCTTGTATTTTGGTTTGCTTTTCAAATGTTTTTGAAAATGGAATTTTTGAAAGTTTTTGAAATAAGGAATAATAAAGAGTGGTTTTTGTTATTTTAAAACTTTTTTTCATGGGTTTAAAGGGTGAGTTTACCAAGTGTAAAAAATATTTTCCAAAGAGTTTTGGATTGTTTTTTAAAGAAAGGGTAACTTATGTTTTAGTTTTTGAACTTTGAACTCTTTATTTTTATTTTAAAGGAATTTCAAAGAAAAATATTTAAACCAATGTGTGGGTTTTAAAGTGTGTTGTTGGGTATAATGGTCATAGTTATTTAAAAAGGGTTTTACCTTGGTTTTTTGAAAGGTTTTCCATATGAAAAAACTATTTTTTAATTATGTTCAAAATATATTGAAAATTAGACTTTAATTAAAGGTTTGACGTGTGGTAAGGTGGGTGGTGGCCTATTGAGTATTTTAATGGTCACACATATATCATCACATCTCAGTTTCAAGCCTTTGATTGAGCTATTGTTCACTCTTGTGGTCATGCCTGATGTTAAGGTTAGTTAGTGAATAGTGGGGATTTGAGGTTAGCATTTATCTTGTTTATTTATTTTTCTCTATTAAATCGGCCAAGTAGACCTTTAATTATTTAATTTATGGTTATTGGTGGATTGAATTATATCTATATAGGTCATAGTGAGACTCGGATCTAGTTTCAGAAAAGTGAGTGAAGGGGCTTCTTTTACTTTAAATTTTTTATATCTATTATTGTATTTGAGTTTTATTTAAAATTATATATCTAATTTTTTCATGTATTTATGAATTCTAGACGGGTCATGCCATATTTTTTTGTGAAAGTATCATTGTGATTTAAATCTAATTTAAAGGTGAAACCATTCCTAAAGTGGTGTTATTTGATTCCTATGCACTAGTTTCCAGCCTGTAGGGATAGGGAAAGCCCTTCAGTCTAGTGGATAACCAGGTCAAGTTTTCATTTAGGTGGTAGCCCAAGATGGTTTGTTACAACTAGAACATGGATGCCTCAGCTATAGTGTAGCTGACCTCAAGGAGGCCGACTAAGGGTCCTAGCTCCTGGGGGACCTCCACATTGTATCCACCTTAGGTTGCAGCTTGCGTAAGGTTCCTTAAACCCCCCCCCCCCCCCATGTAATTTCCATCCCTTCGAACCACCTCGAGAAACACCTAGGTTGTGGAAAAGTCCTTCCCATGTAAGAACCACCATAGCTTAACCTTGTAGGTTGTGGAATGGCCCTTCCTGGATACAGGGCACGATGTCGCATGAGTTAGTGTTGGGCCACAGTGCCCTGTCTGTAGCTGTTTATCTTCAGAACGGTCACCCAAAACCTTCTCTAACAAGAATTCAATAATTTTAACTCTCAAGAGAGACTTTTTCTATGTATAAACACTTAAAACTTTGATTTGAGTCTCAATTTTCAAAATAACCCATGCTCTAGATCAAAATTTCAAATTTCCTTCAAATCTCACAACCCATAACGATGTGATTCATTACAAACTCCTCACTATAATACTTATCACCCTCAAGAAGACATGGTAATACTATGACCATAAACCCCAACCTACCTCACTCATCAATTCACCATCAATAGGTCGTGTTCCATCTCTAAATTCCCAACACACTTTCACTTTGCAACTACGACCATTACACTTGGACACACTTGATTTTATCTAAAAAGCTCAGTCTAGTCCTCAAACCACCTCATCCACATCCTAAAAACACTCTTGATATAGTCCTCGCCTCACTATATCCAATTCTACACAACAACACTAGTTGGACCTTCTCCAGCCTACCTTCATCGAAAACTCCCAGCCTCACCCACAGACGCATCATTTCTTCACCGCACCATTGAACCACAATGCCTTAACACCTAAAGGCATTACTAAATCATCCTGATGCCTGCACTGATTTCTGAACCTAAATCTTGGTGTGATTATATATTTTAATCCTCAACTGAACCATTCAACCACTATGTTCTCCTATAGCACTGAAACACCCTGGTCCGACTCAATTTCAGATCACACTACCACCATCCCACTATCATCTCAATCATCCACCAACTAGTTTCACAGCACCCAAAACCCTTTCAACATGAAGAGCATACCTCCATAGATTATTTAATTCTCCCCAAAATAGTATTATCCATATCATCACCTCACTGAACCAAAATCCCAATCTATACCACCCACATTCCATTCATTACTATGCGCAATGATTGGATGTGACAACCTCACTCATACCTGAGCACCAACTTGCAATATCGATCCCAAACCACCAAGACAGTTCTCAACCATACTCATCAATCCTTATGAAATGAAGTGTCAACAACTAATTCTCCCTAAGACTTATGGTTCTCCCCACCATAAAACTCCACTACCAATAGTCAATTCTAAATAATGGTGCTCCTCGCCATAGGAATTATCCATGGAAAATACAATTTAATCGGTCCAAACTATGAAATCAAAAAAAAACCCACATCTTAATACTTGAGTCCAACCTCAACATCCACTTCAGGATATTTCCACATGTGAATCTCTCAGAACAGTTGTTCCATACCTACTGAATGTACATTCCAACTCTTGGTTTTCTCCTAGTCAACCATTGAAAGTAAATAAAACCGGTCTTTAAAGGCACCAATTTCTCTCTACTCACCACACTAACAAGCTCGAACACGACCGCCAACCTCACTTGGTGGTTTCCAAATAATCATAGCTTACATGTTAAGAACATAATTAAAGCATATGGGTCACTCCTGGAAAAATCAAAACTCCAATAATACATAGATTACACAAGTACTGGTCTCTTATTTTAAAACCCATTTAAAGAATTTTACACATACCGAAATTCACTCAAATTTACATAACACCACTTATCATTGAAGGGTTTTTTTCTAGTAACTAAAACCACCTAAAACCTCAACCTAACCAGTCCTTTTTTAGAAAATTACTCCCAGTTTCTAAATTTAATTCCAAAAACATTTTCCGAAAATTTTCTCAAAACCATAAATCAAAAGCATTTAAAAATAACCATCTCTATAATCCATTTCAAGTAAAACAAACTTACAAAACCATTCACACACACCTCATTCCACCATATTATATTTCCTTTAAAATTGTTTTTCCTTCTTAAATTAGATTTGTTTTTAAAAACCAACCATTCTGAAATCAATTACCCTATGGAGGTTGAGTAAACACAATAACAATCAATAATTAATCAACCAATCCCATTGAATCTATATTAATCTAATCACCCCTTATAACATATTTGAGAAATCATTTATTATATTATAATTTTCTTTAATTAATAATGTATTCAGAATAGAAAATATTCCAAACAACACCACCCATATGTGTGTGTATCATTCCTTAAGCATGACACTATAATGGTGAATAAACAACTCACTAGCTCCCAAACAAGACCTATAACTCACCCCAAGTCTCATCCATCCTAGATTAGGATTCTCAGTCCAACCCAACACCTCACTCATCCTAGAGTTCCTAGTCCCGAAATTGGACATCCACTAAAAACTTGGGTTTCAACCAATTTCATTTTATCTAGGTATGTTCTTGATCAACCACCTAAGTCCTGACAACCTAACTCTACCTATGACTACACTAAATCATCTCAAAATATTCTCTTATACCATTTGTAACATCCTAGCTTGGATATCCCAAACAGTACCCAAGTGGGGGTCATCACTTGACCTCAAGCGCACCTCCTTGTATGTCATAGGCTGCCGACTAGTGGTGAGGTCCTAATCTAGTCATGGGGAGATGATTCCCTCTAAAACAAGCTCAAGAATCATACCCAAATCTATCAAAATTCAATATAACTCATATGTATAAAAACATCCAAAAAACTAGTATACATGAAATAGGGAGCCCCATGGGCCCCTGTAATCCAAAATAAAAAAACAGTAAAACTATTTATATGATGCAACAATACATAATAGAGTGGAAACAAATAAACATGGAATAATAGACATCATATATAATAAATGGAACACTAGTTTGTACACATGTTGAAAAAAACTAAAATGAAAACTACACTGGCCTCTGACCCTACTTTCATGATCATCATGTCAAATCATGAGTCTACTTGACCTGCTAACTGAACCATGGGTCCATATCTAAGTGATATTTGTGTCCTTAGAGAAAACTGAAAGTTCTACCCATGTACATCGAAACTCATGTCATGTATATAGGTAGGGGTGAGCCCAACGACCCGGTATCAATCCTCAATGCCTCAACCATACTAAGTATTGATGTGGTCAAGTGGATGTACATGTGATATATATATAAGAAGTGCAGTCGTACTTGTGAAACACACCCACTTGTGAAATGTAACATGCAATGCACATACAAGCATACTAGTTAGTCATCATGTGCTAACTAGGTCACCACAACACCTAACCATACCTATTTTAGTTCCATTTCGGAAGGAGTAACCTCATACTAGAACTTGACCTATGCCCAAAGATGCAGGGTAGGGTGTTCAACTAAGTCTGGAACCCATACATGAAGGTGCAGCATAGGGTATCATGTTGAATCTTGACCACTACTTGGAGATGCAGGGTAGGGTGTCATCCAAGACCTCAATCCATTACCTCATCACTCAAGGTAGGGTTCATCGTTCCCATCTCACATCATACCATGACCCAGATTTCTCACTTGGGGCGGTCCACTATCACAACCAAAGCCCGCTCAAGGCAAGGTCCACTATCATGCACACGAAAACTCCATATATCCCACAGTAGTCTAGCCAATGTCATCTCACTATTGGTAGGTCCAGGCCTCATGATCTATTACTACAAAACATGTCTTTAATAGCACTGGACTTTATCATTGCTAGCAAAAAATGCTGATAAACGTAAAAAAACACTGATAAAGGGTACCTTTTATCAACGCTAAAAAAGCACTGATAAAGGTCCAAAATAAAATGAAATAATTGAACAAATAAAAATTAAAAAAGTGTAAATTAAAAAAATATTATAAAATTATTAATTATAAAATTATTGGTAAAAATGAAAAAATTTAAAATACATATATAAAAATTATAAATAATAATAAATAGAATATATTAAATATATAGATATCTAAAAAGAATAAAATAAAACAATTAAACAAATAAAAATTAAAAATGAGTAAATCGAGAAAAATATTAAACATTTTATTAGTTAAATAATTATTGATAAAAATAAATAAATTTAATATACATATATATATTATAAATAGTAATAAATAGTGTATATTAAATATGGATATATAAAATGAGTAAATTTTAATAATTAAACAAAAAATTTAAAAATGAATAAATTGTAATAATTAAAAAAAATTAAAAATGAATAAATTATAATAATTAAACAAAAAATTAAATTTGAATAAATTAAAAAAAATATTAAATAAATTATAAATTAAATAATTATTAATAAAAATAAATATGTTTAATCTACATATATATTAATTATAAATATTAATAAATAATATGTATTAAATATAAATATAGAAAATGAATAAAATGTAATAATTAAAAACATATTAATGTCTTATTCATTTTTAATGGTTTTTATACATAGTTATTCATTAATACATTTAATATTGAAATATATTCATATATATTTCTATATATATATATATATGTATATAATATTTCCTAAAATATGATTTATATAATATAAAATATTTTTTCTTTACATTAAATAAGTCATATATTTAGTGAAGAATAGTTTATAATTAAAAATTAACATTGATTAAAAATACTGATTAATTGCGTCCAATAGTGGACATAGTTGAATGTCGTTTGATTTTTCAATTTAACATTTATCAAACATGTGTTACATTGATTTTACATATATACATAATTAATAAATTTTTATATAAAATGTATATAAACAAATATTTATGTAATTAATAAAATCTTATATAGAAACACATACACCTAATATTTATGTAATTTATTCAAACTTTCGTACTCATTTTAGAATTTCATTATAACATGATACATTTAATATATTATGTGTTTAAGCAGTAAATTTTATTTATTTATTTTTAATATTATTACAGCTAGGTATTAATTCATTTTTAATATTTTTTATTTTTTATTTTTTATTTTTTTTTGGAATTTAATCATTTTATATTGTTTATTTATATTTATTTATTTAATATGTTTTAATATTTTAAATATGTATTCATCTTCAATATATATTCATATTTTAATAATTTATATTTAATTAATAAAACTTATCCATTTTTTCAATATTTTAAAGTGTAATCATTTTTAATTATTTAATTTCACTCATTTTTAACATGCATGCATTTAAGATTATATATTCATTAATAATGTTAAAAATATATTTGTAAATATTTATAAATAAATATATTTATAAATGTATGTTTACTATATTTGTAAATTTATATATTAATAATTACAAATAAATAAATATTATTTTTAAAAAAAATATTTGTATAATTATAAATAAATATTTATATATATTTAAATAATTATAAATTTATAATAAATTTATATAAATAATGAATATATTTACTATATTTATATTTATATTTATATATATTTATTAAATATATATATATATAATGATATAGATATATAAATATATAAATATTTTTTAAAAACATTTATATAATTATAAATAAATATATATATTTAAATTATGAATATATTTACTATATTTATATTTATATTTATATTTATTTATTAAATATATATATATATATATAATTATATAAATATATATAATGATATAAATATATTTATAATTAAAAAATTATAATAAATATATTTAATAATGAATATATTTACTATATTTATATTTATATATATTTATTAATATATATATAATTATATAAATATATATAATGATATAAATATATATAATGATATAAATATATATAATGATATAAATATAATTATAATTATAAATAATTAATTATAAATATATTTACAAACATATTTATAAATATATATTTACTATAATTATAAAATTATATATTTATAAAATTATATATTTATAAGTATAAATAAAAATATATATATTTAAATAATTATAAAATTATAATAAATAAATATATAAATATATTTATAAAAAAATTATTTATAATTATAATTATAAATCATTTATCGGCGTTAAAGTTTTAGCACTGATAAAGATGTCTTTTATTAGTGCTTATTAATTTAGTGTTGTTAAAAGTGTCCCCGATCTATTTAAAGAACCATAACCAGTCATGAACCAGTCACAATATCTAAAAAATTCTATGGAAGTCACCTGCTTCTGGCACTCCTCAACAAATCCAAGGTTAAATCAAGACATGATTCAAGGCTAGAACAAATCCAAGGCTTAAATGAATCAAATCTCAAATGAATCTAAGCTTTGGAGATATCTTTACTTTCTCTCAGATAAATCAAAGCTTCAATCCAAGGTATGTTAATTTCTTCTCCTCACCCACTCATTGATTTCTTAGTTAGAGATATCTTTTTTGTGTTTTTTATTCATTATCTCTTGTCATTCATTATCCATCATTGCTTTCCCTTCTAGAATAAATTTTTAATTGGGTGTTTCTATGATTTTGGGTTTGTATTGACCCTTTAAGGGATTTTCCTACTTCCTTGTAGCATATTAAGACTTTCATAAACTGATTTCATCCATTCTGGTAGGTGGCACCATTCACTTTCCTTTAAACATGGAACCATGAATGCTTGTATATTTTAAATCTATGTTTTTATCTAAATTAAATTTTATTATAATTATCCATGATGGGGTTATGGATTTATAAGTGTTTTTCTTAAGTTTTCAATAACATCAAAGGAGTTTTTCTTAAGTTTAAATGTTTTGAACTTCCTTCCATGGAAATAACACACACAAAGTGTTTATTAAAATTCTACCCATGGTTTTTATTGAATAAATCTAAATGGATTTCATGTAATGATTTCTTATGAATTATAATGAATTTACATTATGTTTTGATCAATAATTTCTATGAATTAGACTGTGTTTGGATATTTTTCAAGATGATTTTTACATTAGCAAATAACATGGAAGTATTGTTTATTTTCATTGTTTTAAATGTTTTAGATGGGTTCCAAATGGAAATTTGGATGTATTTTATCATATTTTCAAAGAAAGTAATCTATGTTTGATATTTTTTCCCAATTATATTAATATTTTGTGTTATATACACCCTTGAAGTTAAACCCCTTATTGATTCATAAGTGAGAATTTGTTTGTTATTATAATATAAATTGATCATGGTTCATTGATATCATTATATTATTTATGTTATTATGAAGGGGGTTGTTCATTAAAGGGTGTTCAAAGGTGCGAGTGAGTTTATGTTTTTTGAACTATTTTAAGAATTATTTTTATTGTATTGAGATGTGTTATATTGTATTATTCGCCTCTATTTACACGTCATGATAAACCTTGGGTATCTTGGTGAAAGATCTAGGGATGAGTATTGCACTAGTGTATGATCACTTTTTGGCTAGATTCGGTGACTATTGAGTCATGCATCATAATAGGCATGTGGGAAATTCTTATTTTCTGATGATTATAATGAAAATACAAAATTTATAAAAACTAAAATTATCCTACTTAATTAATTTAAATGTAGTATTGGTAAGTTTGAGATCAATCCAAAGAGACAGTGAAATTAGTCTAATTAGGTTTTTTAAAATAAAATGATTTGATTGATTGATTAAAGAATGGAGAAAGAATCAGATTGGGGTTTGGGAAACAATTTGGAGAAATCAAGAATTGAAAGTGAAGCAGATTGATTGATTGGTTTGAAAATAGTTTTGAAAAGCATGTTAGGGTTTTGTAATTTCAGGGTTCGGGTTCGATTGAATTTTAGAAAATAAGTTTATTGATCCACGATCGGTGTTGGAGTCGAGACTAGAAAGAACCAATGGTCATGGTATCCCCTCCTTGATGAAGAAATCCCTTATTTCCCTTGGTTCAATAATTTAGGGTTTCTCCAAATCAAGTTTGTCTAGATACCATATTTAAATCTGATTAACTTAAATTTGACAATGGTCATGCCTCCTTTAGGGTTGTAAGTTTTTGTAACGTCCTTATTCTGAAAGCCACCCAGAGGCGCCCCGTACCCGGTTGGTCACATGGCCTCAAGCGCATTTCCCCGAATGCCAAAGGCTGCCGACTAGCAGTGAGGGCCTTGGGTGTGATAGTGGGGAAACTATGCCCTCATTGGTAGAGTACACAGTGGAAGTAAACAAATACATACAAGAGCGGAATTAGTAGTAATTACATACAGCAGTAACAGTATAAGACTAAAAGTATAAACTGGAGAACACATATATAAAATGATGCATGATACATATGTCTAAGAAAATATCCAAACAATTCACAATGTTGGAATATAACAGTATTAAACCAAGGTGAAAAATAAAGAAAATAAACTCCTCAGTATCACAATCCATAGCTTGGTCCCATGCTCTCCAGCTCTACAACAAGTCAAGTACCTGAAGTAGAAGGGTGTTTGCTCTTATCTATACCTGCAACAATATAATCTGTTTGGTCCCAAAAGCATGACCCAAACAGGGTGTGAGACTAAATCCCAGTAGGCAACCACCCGAAGATCTGTGCCTAACAATCAGTGAATATATGGCAGGTAAAAGTACAGGAAGCAGTAAACAGGAAAGCACTAAGAAGTAAACAATCCACAGTTTAAAGCATTAAAATACCACATAGGATGCAACAGCTAAACAAGATGATAACACAACAGGTAACCCTCTGAGAAGTACTCACATCCTATCCCCTCTAGTCCTACCTAACAAGTACAAGCAACCCTCTGGGTAGTACACTCATTATAACCCCTCTAGTTCAGCTTAAGCATAGACTCTCTGAGGAAGTACTTACCATCAATTCCCCATATAGTCTCGTATCGGTACTAAAGGCATTCTAGGGAAGCACTCAACATCTCATTCCCCCTGTAGCCCACGTCGAGGAACTACAGACACTCTGGGGAAGCACTCAATGTCAATTCACCCTATGGTCTCGCATCTTAAATTATAAAGACACTCTGGAGAATCCCTTATCATCCATTATCCCTATGGTCTATACACCAGGTTCTCATAGCCCTGTGTAAGTTAAGCAAGTGTAGCAGTGCATAATGGTCAAGGTCAACCTCAAGAACTACTTGGATATAATTCTACAGCACAACATCATAACAGAAGAATAGTTACACCATCCTATAATATTAGTAATGGAAAAGTTAACAGCATCCTACAGGTAAACAAGACCCATAGGTCAAAACTGAAAAACATGCATGGGAAATACATCTAAAGCACAACAATTCACCCTATTCACAATCAATAATCATCTACTCGGGCATACCAGCATAGCAGAGAAACAGTAGGGCTAAAACGGTAAACATGCAATACCTTGTTCATGGTTATTGGGAAAATCTGTACATATAACTCAAAGACTTCCTACATAAAGGCACAAACCACCTACCTCGGGGTTAGGAGATCTCTATACGTGAACCTCTAAGATGTAATCTCCTTAGAATGTCAAAGATCTACAAAAACGTATAAAACATTCAACCCACAATAACTTGGAAAAGAAGAGAAATCATGAAATGAGGTTCCAGCTGAAGAGAGAACTCACCGATGTGATTCCAACGCAACTGACAGTGTTCAGTTTAGAGGAATGACGGAGGATCGGGGGTTCGTCAAATATTTGCGGCCATATAGACTCCTTCGGATGAATGATACCTAAATGAAGGTTGTTCTATCCATCAAACGCGACCCTGGTGCGTTTAATGATAAAAAAAAAAGAAAATACACAGCATTTACTTTTGGAGTACATGACGTGTATTTGATGTTCCCGTACTCTGCATTTTGCTTCCTCCAAGTCATCACACATGGTCATGTTCAAGGCCATTACACGGCTAGCACACGGATACCCATGGTAACCAAGTACATGGAATGTACTCATAAAGTACATGGTGTGTACTTCAAAAATTTCCAGAAACTCCTCTTTTCTCAAAAACTCCAGGAAAAATAAAAACATACTTGAAAAGAATATCCGGGTTCTTACAAAATTCCCTCCTTAAAGAAATTCTTCCCTGAATTTCCCTAGTGCGGCGTAGAAGAAGAAACCCCAAACAGTTCCAGCCATTAAGCTCATACATCGGCCTCCGTCTCCCAAGTCTCATCATGTACTCGCCCGTGCTGCCATAACACCTATACCAGAGGAATAGACCAGCCACGGAGAACCTTTGTACTGTAATCCTCAATCTGGATAGGATGCTCTACAAACGACACATCCACTTCGAACTCAACCTCCTTGGGTCGAAAGACATGAGATGGGTCTGAAAAGTAACGTCAAAGATGAGAAACATGGAAGACATCATGCATAGGTCAGTACCTCTAAGGTAACTGCAACCAGTAGGAAACCGGCCCAACTCTCTCCAACACCTCAAATGGCCCGACATACCTCGGTGAAAGCTTACTCTATCTCCTAATCCTCTTGTGTCCCAACCTCAGTGTGACACGCAGGAAAACCTGATCCCCAACCTCGAACTCCATAGGTCATCTCCGCTGATCAGCATAAGACTTATGTCACAACAGTGTAGTAGTCATCCTCTTCCGAATCAACTCTCTTTGCTTTGTGGTCTCCTGAACAAGATGAGGTCCCAAAAAAACAGCCTCTCCTACCTCCATCCAACATAAAGGTGATCTGCATGGCCTACCGTACAAATCCTCATAAGGTTCCATCTGAATAGTTTCTTGAAAACTATTGTTGTAGGTAAACTCCACAAGAGGTATATGCTTCTCCCAAAAACCTCCAAAATCCAGAATGCATGCTCGAAGCATGTCCTCAAGAACCTAAATCGTACGCTTGGATTAGCCATCTTTTTGGGGGTGGTAAGTTGTACTCAAAAGTACATGTGTTTCCAAAGCCTTCTGAAGCCCCTGCCAGACCCAAGAAGTAAAACGTGCATCCCTATCTGAAACAATGGATTGTGGAACTCTATGAAGACGTACAATATCATGGATGTACAACCACCCTAGATCATCAACACTGAAGGTCTCCTTGATTGGGAAAAAGTGAGAGACTTTCGTGAGTCTGTCTATGACAACCCAAACTGTGTCATTCCATCGAGGCGACCTCGGAAAACCGGTCACGAAGTCCATCATGACATCATTCCTCTTCCACTCGGGAATGGGTAACTTCTGTAAAATCCATGCTCATCGCTGATGATCCGCCTTCACCTACTGAAAATTGGAACAACTCATGACGAAACCAGCAACAACCCTCTTCATACCTGGCCACCAATACTGACGGTGTAGGTCACGATACATCTTGGTGACTCCAGGATGAACTGACAAAACTGAGGAATGAAAATCTCGCATTATCACCTTGTGTATGTCTGCTAGTACCCATATGCGCCCCTAGAAATGCAAGATCTCATCCTCACCTACGGTCCATCCAGGAATGGGTTCCTCTCCTGACACACTCTCCTGTAGGAATAGGCCTTCAGAATCTGATTGCTTCCTCATTAGAACTCGATTCAGAAGAGTAGAGGTAACAGCTACAGAAGAAAGAAACATCTCCCCCTGACTGTCATGCACCTCCAAATGCATCTCAGAGAACAGAGCCATAAGATGTCACTCATTGCTAGCCTCTTGAACTTTCTGTATCTGAGTCCTCCTACTCAATGCATCAGCCACTACGTTGTCTTTCCCAGGCGTATAGGAAAGCTTCAAAGTCAAAGGACTGTAGGTACTCAACCCACCTGCGCTATCTCAAATTCAGATCACGCTGAGTGAAGATGTACTTGAGACTTTTGTGGTCAGTGAAAACCATAAAATGCTCTCCCAGAAGATAATGTCTCCAATAGCGTAAGTCATGAGCAACAGCTGCCAACTCTAGATCGTTTGTTGGGTAATTCCTCCCATGTGGCCTTAACTGCCGAGACTCATATGCAACGACTCCATCTCCCTACATAAGCACAGCTCCCATCCCGATACCTGATTCATCGCAGTAAACAGTATAGATCTTTCCCGCCTCTAGAAAGACTAGTATCGATGATGAAGTCAACCTACCTTTCAGCTTATGAATGGATGACTCACAAGAAACTAACCATAAGAACTTCGCCCCCTTCTTAGTCAGACCCGTCAATGGTGCTGCTAAGCCTGAAAAGTCCTGTATGAAACGTCTATAGTATCCAGCTGGCCCTAGAAAACTCTACACCTCAAAGACGTTCTTCAACTACTCCAAGGAAACTACATCTCTCGCTTTCTCTAGGTCTACAGATACTCCTTCCTCTAAGATAACATGACCCAAGAAGTGAATCTGATCCATCCAAAAGTGTCATTTTGAGAGCTTAGCATATAACGGTTGCTCCCTTAGTGTACTCAAAATGATCTCAAGATGGGTAGCATGGTTTTGTCGATTGTGATAGTACACAAAGATATCATCCACTAAGACTACCATGAAGGAATCCAAGTATGGATAGGACACTCGGTTCATCAGTTCCATGAAAACTTTAGGCGTGTTCGTGAGATCGAATGGCATAACCAAGTACTTGTCTAGACCATACCTGCTCCTAAAGGATATAAGAGGTATATCTGATGGTCTAATGCGCAACTGATGATAACCGGACCTCAATTCAATATTCGAAAACACCCGGGCTCCTCAAATCTGATCAATGAGATCATCGATCCTTGGAAAGGGATATCATTTGTTAATCATCAACTGGTTCAACTTCTGATAGTCCACACAAAGCCTAAGGGTACCTTCTTCCTTCTTTTCAAACAGGACAGGTGAACCCCAAGGATAAGTACTGGGTCAGATGAAACTCTTTTCCTGCAACTCCTCCAACTACTTCTTGAGCTCCTGCAACTCAAATTTAGCCATCCTATAAGGAGGAATGGACACCGCTGTTGCTCCTAGCACAAGCTCAATCGAGAAGTATACCTCACACTCTGGAGGCAAACCTAAAAATTCCTCTAGAAATACATCTCTGAAATGATCCACCACTGGAGGAAGGTATAACTATGAAGTCCCCTGGTCATCCAGATAAATACTAGCAATCTGGGTTGTAACTCCTCCCAACCCACGATGCTCTGGACCCGCTCTTCTCACCTGGACATCCCACTCGCCCCTATGAAGAAAGGATCCACCCTCTGGTGATATGAAACTCAACCTATGATGATAACAGTCGACAAATGCCTAAAATAGGACTAACCAGTCTATATCGAGAATGAAATCATAGCCTATCATCTCTAAGACATAAAGGTCCCACAGAAAGTAACATCCACCAACCTGTAGAGGGCACTCTCTGCACTGACGTACACTAGTCGTTCTAGTCGCCAACGGAGTATCTAGCATCAAGATATCAGTAGAAGAAAAGATGCAAAGCCCAAGGATATCCACAACAGCGACAGATATAAAGCTATGGGAAGCCCCTGTATCAAAAGGAGTAGAATATAAAATTGAGGCTACCAAGATCGTACCTCAAATGGTAGAAGTTCTGGGACCCTTCTCCTGTTGGGTCTGCTCCACTACAAAAGTATGGCTTGTACCGCGGCCTTGTGACCCTGTCTGGCCACTCTGAGCTGATCCACTCTATTGTAGCTGAAAACCAGGTGACTGGCTACCACGTCCATGGCCTCCACCTCATCCTGAATGGAAGAAAGAACTCCAGTTCCCAAACTGGTGAGAAACTGGTGGTGCTGCTCCTAAATGAGGAGTCATAGAAGAACCCATGTCACCAATGACTGGAGAGAAGATCTGACAGAATCTCTAAAGATGACCCATCTTGCCGCAAGATCGGCACTCAATTGGGTCTCTCTAGCACTGCGTCCTTGTATGACCTGCCCTTCCACACTGGTAGTATACCACCTGGCTACCTGAAGGTGTCTTTCACCTTCTTGTATCACCACACAAAGACTCCCTGCGGTGCTTCCTACTGTCAATAGGAGGAATACTAACCCCATATGTTTAGCCGGCCTGGCTCACAACTCCAGAATACCTCAGATTTCACTTTGTGATCAGCACCTGGTTGACTATAGAAGTGATAGAAGTCAACCATAATATGTTCACCTATGATCAGATGTCATGCCTCATACCATCCTCGAACTTCCTTTCCATGAAAAGCTGATCAACTCCTGGAATAGGCGTGAAGCGCTGCAGCTCGGTAAAGCGGGAGGAATACTCCATAACAGAAAGAGTACCCTGCTCTAGACTCATAAACTCCCGAGCTCGATCGGCCCTCAGGGTCTCTGGATAGAAGTAATCAAAGAAGATGCGCTAAAACTCATCCCACGTCATAACCTGCTGGCGTCCAGCCTGTGAGATCACACCCCACCACCTCTTGGCAGAGTCCAGAAGCATATAGGTAGAGAGATTTACCCTCCTATCTAGAGGAGTCTCCAGATTCTCAAAGATCATCACCATGGCTTCTAGCCATGACTCTGCAGCCTGAGGTCCTCCTTCCCCTGAGAAAGTGGGAGGATGCTGCTGCTGGAAGACCCACGTCAAATCATCCATTGACAGGGCAGGAGGCGGTTCTCCCTAAAAGGTATGCATCATCCTCATGAAGCCTTCCCTAAACTGTGCATCAGTACCGGTAACAGGTATAACTACTGGTGCCAAGACTGGCACAACTGGAGGATCTGCTGGAAGTCCCTGATCATCCATGTTCGGTGTCTGATCACCACCTGGAAACTGACGTACAACTGAAGGATGTCTCGGTGGCATGAATCTTCAAGGTCAAGCACACACCTTAGATCAAGATATCAAGGACTGAAAACAAGGAGCTTAAGAATGGAACAGGAGGAAGAAATCACTCAAGTTTTAAAAAACATGACTACACGACATGTACATTTCCTACATGGTGTGTTCCCTTAAGTCATTTACAGGGGTGTGTACTCCTGCCTAAACTGGTCATGTAACACCCCAAACACATGGAGTGTTTTCTTAACACATGGAGTGTACTTGAATCCTCTTCCCCTACCTGAGTCCTTTTACACGGTTAAGCCACACGTCTCTCCTAAGACAAGGCTACACGGCGTGTAAAATTCCTACACGGCGTGTACTAGACAAGCTTTACCTAGCCCGTGTTGTTAGTGACATGGCCTGACACACGGCTCACACTACACAGAATTTTCCATATGGACAAGGCATGCATGATAAAGGATAACACTGACCCGTGTTGTTCGTGACACGGTCGGGTACCTGGGTCAGACTACACGGCGTGTTCAAGGTGGACATGGCATGTATGTGAAAGGGTAACACCAACCTGTGTTGTTTGTGACATGGCTGGGTACCTGGGTCAGACTACATTGCATTTTTAGATGGAACACGGTGTTTATTAGACATGACTCGGCCAACCTGTGTTGTTAGTGACACTGGTGGGCACAGGGTCGACACAACACGGCGTGTATGGATGATACACGGCATGTTCACTATAGACTTTTCCTCATCCCATGTCTCTGCCCACATGGCCTATGACATGGTAAGAGACTACACGGCGTGTACATAATGTACATGGCATGTACTTAAGAAAAACTGTTTCTTCCCGAACATAAGAACACACGACGTGTACTGAACATTACACGACATGTATTCTGGGTTTTTCTAGATAGTAAGCCTCAAAAACTACTCCAGAACCCTAAAAACACTGAAACAAGCATCGAAAGTGCCAAATTCTGATCCCTGAGGGCCCATACTCCCCACAAATCAAAGTTTGGCATCTTATACAAGTTATAACAAGGAAAACAAAGCAATGATCCACCAAATTCTGGTCCATGAGGACCCATAACACCTAAAGAACCAAATTTTGGCATTCATTAAAGCAAATATCTACACAAAACAATACCCTATCAAACAGCAGGTATTTCTATCAAGGGAATTATCACAACATCATGCATATTTTACATATCATCTATCACAACAACATGTAATCTCTAATGCATCCTAGATGGCATGGAAAAAATGCATGACAAGTGATTTCTAGCAAGTGCCTATATGATGCATGAGATGACATACCCTCATCTCATAAGGTTGTAAAAGAAATAGAACCTCAATAACATCAACAATAACATCACAAATCATGTGAATCACTCAAGGTGAAATCAAATCAATTGTAATAATTTCAAAACCAGAAAAATTGCAATTAAACGTGGTAGATCGGGTTTTCCCTATACACGGGTTAGCTACTCCCAAGCACAGCTTAATACCAAGTACCTATTCCTTCTTATCCCTGGATAAACGCTCCAAACATTAAATCAAGAAAAAAGAACCCTCTGATACCACTTTGTAACGTCCAGATTCTAGAAGCCACCCAGAGGCACCCCGTACCTGGTTGGTCACATGGCCTCAAGCGTATTTCCCTGAATGCCAGAGGCTTCCGACTAGTAGCGAGGGCCTTGGGTGTGATAGTGGGGAAACTATTCCCTCATTGGTAGAGTACATAGCAGAAGTAAACAAATACATACAAGAGTGGAAGCAGTAGTAATGATATACAGTAGTAACAGCATAAGACTAGAAGTATAAACAGAAGAACACATATATAAAATGATTCATGATACATATGTCTAGGAAAACAGCCAAACAAGTCACAATGTTGGAATACAACAGTTCTAAACCAAGGTTTAAAATAAATCAAATAAACTCCTCATCATAACAAGCCGTATCTTGGTCCCATGCTCTCCAGCTCCACAACAAGTCAAGTACCTAAATTAGAAGAGTGTTTGCCCTTATATATACCTGCAACAATATAATCTGTTTGGGCCCAAAATCATGACCTAAACCAGGTGTTAGACTAAATCACAGTAGGAAACCACCAAAAATCTATGCCTAACAGTCAGTGAATATATGGAAGGTAAAAGTACAGGAAGCAGTAAATAGGAAAGCACTAAGCAGTAAACAATCTACAGTTTAAAGCATTCAAACACCACACAGCATGCAACAGCTAAACAAACAGATAACACAACAGGTAACCCTCTGAAAGTACTCATAGCCTATCCCCTCTGGTCTTACCTAACAAGTACAAGCAACCCTCTGGGCAGTACACTCAGTCTAACCCCTCTAGTTTATCTTAATCATAGACTCTCTGAGGAAGCACTCACCATCAATTCCCCCTATAGTCTCGTATCGGTACTAAAGGCATTTGGGGAAGCACTCAACGTATCATTCCCCCTATGGCCTGCGTTGAGGAACTATAGACACTCTGGGGAAGCACTCAACATCAATTCCTTCTATTGTCTCACATAGTAAATTATAAAGTTACTCTAGAGAAGCCCTCATTTTCCATTCTTCCTATGGTCTATACACTAGGTTCTCATGGCCTTGTGTAAGTTAAGCAAGTGTAACAGTGCGTAATGGCCAAGGTCAACCTCAATAAATACTTGTATATAATTCTACAACACAACAGCATAACAAAAGAACAATCACATCATCCTATAATACTAGGCATGGAAAAGTAAACAGTAGCCTACCGGCGAACATGACCCAAAGGTCAAAACCAACAAACATGCATGGGAAATACATCCAAAGCAAAAAAAAAATCACCCTATTCACAATCAATAATCATCTACTCAGGCATACCAGCATAGTAGAGAAATGGTAGGGCTAAAATGGTAAACACGCAATACCCCGTTCATGGGTATTGGGAAAATTTTCACATATAACTCAAATAATTCCTACAAAAAGGCACAAACCACCTACCTCGGGGTTAGGGGATCTCTATACGTGAACCTCTAAGCTTGAATCTCCTTATAATGTTGAAGATCTACAAAAACTTCTAAAACATTCAACCCACGATAACTTGAAAAAGAATAGAAATAATGAAACGAGGTTCCAGAAGAAGAGAGAACTCACCGATGCGATTCCAATGCAACCAACAGTGTTCGATTCGGAGGAAGGACAAAGGCTGAGGGGTTTGTCGAAGATCTACGGTTGTTCGGACTCCTGAAGATGAATGAGACCTAAACAAAGGTTGTTCTATCCGTCAGACGTGACCCCGGTGCGTTTAATGGAAAAAAAAATACACGGTGTGTACTTTTGGAGTACATGGTGTGTACTTGCTGTTTCCATACTCCGCATTAGGCGGCCTCCAGGTCATCACACATGGTCGTGTGCAAGGCCGCTACACGACCAGCACACGGCTACCCGCGGTAACCTAGTACACAGTGTGTACTCATAAAGTACATAGTGTGTACTTTAAAAATTCTCAGAAACTCCTCTTTTCTCAAAAACTCTAGGAAAAAGAAAAACATACCTGAAAAGAAGATCTGGGTTCTTACAGTTTTGCAACTTTAAAGTTCCTTTCAGAATCAAAAATAAATGGTCTTGATAAAATTAAAAGAAATGTATTGGAAATTGATTAAAGAAATCCTGGAAAACCAAATACATGAATAAAGGAAATGAAATCAATCCAATAGAACCTTCCTAATTCTGTTACATAACCCTAGAACAAGGTGGGTTTACCCCCTCACCCTATTGATGAGAGGATAATAATGAAGGAAATAAGCAAAGGAATTTATAATGAAAACAAGGATGAAAACATGTGTAAAGTTATGTAAAATACTTAGAAATAATATAAAAACTTGAAATCTATTTTATAAAAAAATAATTAAGGAATAAATAAAATAAATGATAAATAAAAGTAATAAAAATATAATTAAAAAATATTTAGAGGCATAAAATATAATTAAAATATTGTTTTGAAATAATAAAAATATTAATAGGTGTTACATATAATTAAAAAATATTTCTTTGATAAATAATAAAAATATTGAGAAGCATTTATAATATTCAAAACATAAAAACATAAATAAGACATATATACTCCAAAATCGGTTTAAAAGTGTTTAAAACCAATATAGAATAGTTTTAAATAGTTTTAAAACTAGTTTTAAATGGTATTAAATAGTATTAAAATAGTTTTAAAAATAGTTTTAAATAGTGTTTTAATAACTTAAAACCTATTTTAAACTAATTTCAAAAAAAATTAAAAAACCATTTTTTTTTAAATTAAATAGTTTTAAAATACTATTTTAAAGATATTTATTTAAGAACATATTTTATAAACTGTTATTTAAAACCAAGTTATACATGTTTTTAAAAATAGTTTTAAACCTAGTTTTTTGAATTGAAATAAATCTATTTAAATGAAACAAAAAAATAAAACTAAAACAAACATTCCATTCCAAAATAAAACCAAATTAAAGTAATTATAAAAGTACCAACCTAAAAACCCACATCAAGCTAAACTGAATAAACTATGAACATATATGGTTGCTTATATATATTACCCACCGCTACTTTAGGTTCACCATCAATTTTGACAATTTGATCATTTGATTCATCAAATGAAATATTTTGGTCAACTCTAATTTGGGAATCAATGGTGTCAATTTTATCCCCACCATCATTAAAAATATATCTTGAGATTACTTCAATAATGACATTGTAATCAGGTCTTAGATGATATTTCACATAAAACACTTATTTTTCCATTGAATCCAAAATATATGGTTTATCAATATCCAGGAAGAAAGTCATGTCAATAACTCTATTTCTATAGTCATCAATAAATGCACCATGTCATGTCATTGAATCAAAACATTTCATTTCATCATAGTGAATTGGACATGAGAGTAATAATACAATAACAATATTTTATCATCAAGTACATAATAATACACATTTTCATATCAAGGCCTATTATCTGATGCATTAACAAAATAGTTTGTTGTTGTAGTTAACATAACACCATCATTTTGTGTTCTCACATTCACCACTCGATTAGTTATAACAAGTTTGTACCATTTGATTATTAATGATTTGTCTTTATAAACCAAAGATTTGGGACCAAAAGACAACACTCTTAATTCTTAAGAGATAAGGTCAACATGTAAACTCAATACCTAAAATATATATGATTAATACTAAATGAATATTTATATTTTAAGTTGATTAAAGTAGTGTTCATACCTTTGATTTTAACCAATCAATAAATTCTTTTCTATGAAAAGTATATCTTTTTCTCAAAGGAAACGAATGAAAAAATCTAATTATAATTTGTTTATATTCCCTATATAAGATAATAATAAAATTTTGAGGTATATGTAAAATTTCATAGTATGAGATAACATATACATATTAAAATTACTTTCTTGATATATTCATTGAACAAAACACAGTTAAACAAGATTGTATGATATGTTATATCTCGCTTATCAAGGATTAATGTTGTCAATGTATATGAACTAATAATTCACCCTATTTGGGGAAGAGATGGGAAATGGGGGCTTAATTTAACCATACTTCTCGTATTAATTTCTCATTGGATGGTTACATATTATGCTCACATAAGACAAATATATTGAACCAAAATTCATACATTCTTGAGCCAGATTACCCCTCACAATGGAACCTTCAGGTTGATTCTTATTCCAGACATAAGACTTCATTATGAACATATTTCTTTTGGTAGGATATATCCACCAAAAAGCAATGAGTCCCCTAAGAAGTATTCCAGTTGGAAGATGGACTATTAGATGCATCATTTGGGTGAAAAATGATGGTGGATTTTTTTTCTAACTTATACAAAATAAATGGTATTTCTTCCTACATTTTTATCATGAAATACTTGGATAAGATTTTAGCATAAAGGTCTCTATAAAAATGGAATAATCAAATAACCTTCACCTTACATCATTGGATATTAAATGATTAATTTCTATTATAATTAATTCATGATGAAGGATGTGATAATCATGATTTTTTAGGGATTTTAGTTTCAACTCTCTTTTATTAACTCATTTATATATATTGATTGAATAGCCATCAATAACTGTGATATTATCTAGTACTTAGAGAAATTGAATTTTCTATGAAGGTGTCTTCACATGAGAAGCATACAGAACATTTTATTTGTTTTCAATGATACACATAGGATACATTTTTAGTATAATACCCCAATCTAACAAGTCACACAAATATCATAAGTCATATTTGGTCTTACCCATGATATTTAGAAGAATTTAAATCATCATGTCACATATATTTTTTCCAATGGGCATTACATCTAAACAAGGATGTAACAAATTGATTGACCAATATGTCAACTCAAAAAATATACTTTTATTTTTCCAATTATAAGTGGATTCACTACCAACATTCTTCCTCTTTTTAGATTTCATCCGATATTTCCATAATGAAAAACTAACATCTTACAATTCATTTAGCATATCATTTCCTAACATATTTTGATGTGGCTTTTCAGTGTCAATATTATTATCAAACCTTTGATAATTCTTTATATATGGATAATCCATTAGAAATAATCATATATTACCCATGAAATTGAAACTATAATGATATTTATGTCTTTTAGATCATGTATTATTCATAAAAATAGGACAAGATAGTTTTTCATTCATGCTCTAACTAGAAATCATTCCATTAGTAGGTATGTTATTTATAATTCATAAAAGTGTAGCACACATCTAAAATATATTTTTCATTGAAGTATCGAATGTGCACACACTCACATCCCAAATCCTCTTTAACTATTTTATTAAAGGTTACAAGTATACATCTATATCATTCCCAGGATCATAAGGTCCATATTGAGTATACTCAATAAATTGAATGGTTTTTTCATACAAATCCATGAAGGAAGGTTATAACCGTGAAAAAAACTAGACAGGTGCTATGAGAAGTAATCATTTGATCAAATAGATTATAACCATCACACAGTAGACCCAACCTAAAATTACACACCTCAGATATAAAATTAGGATTTCATGCATCAAATGTATACCATGATAATCTATCTGTAAGATGAACCAACTCATCATTATCTTTAATTCTCTCAAAATCATTATATCATATATTTGTTGAAATTTCAACATAAATGAATAGATTTTAAATCCTAGGAATCAATAGAAAGTTCCAAATGACTTTATATATAACACAAGATGGTGTTCCATCCACATTTGACTTACATTGAGATATACCACATCCTTTATAGTCATTTAGTCTTGTTGTTTCCTCCTAGAGTGAGATGAAATATTTTAGGAAAGCATGAATTTTATTAGTTGAAAATCCAAGATAGCTAATTAAATTCCATTCCATATAATGAATTGATGGAATATTTCAATTATCAAGAATTAATCCCTTAAAAAGGTAATAATATAATCAATGGATTAATTATAAATTCCATACATATTTTTTCATGATATAGTCGCATTAAAAATTCTAATTTTGTCATTTTATTGCATTCCTGATATATAGGATTCCTAAAATCATCCATTAATTTTTTCACTCTCTCAAAATCATCATTTTCATTATTTTCCTTGTGTGTATTGATATTATTGTCTTCTTGAAATGACATACTATCTTTCTTGTGATGATTCACAAATGGAAACCGATCAAATATCAAATTCTCCATACCACTCCTTTAATTTCGTTCATGAACAATATGAGATTGTGTCATATCTCTATTGTAATACCAAACATAATAGTTTTTTTGAAATCCAAATTTTTTTATATGGTAGTTAACTTATTCCTGAAATAACTAAGGTCTTCTATCACAATTATAACATGGACAGTGTATAATACCTCTATCTAAAGAATATTTAACTGAAAAATCTAAAAAAATCCAAATTATTTTGAAACTTTTTTGAGATCCGATTAGTATGATACATCCAGATTCTATCCATTCTATAATAGAAAAAAAATCTATATTAATATCAACATAGTAAAAAATAATTAAAAAATTTATTACAACTGATATTATTTTGAATACATGGAATATGAAATAGCCAGTATATACTATTCGATAAGGTGGAGGTAGAAAGTGTCTATTTAAAGAACATTTATTCATTAGAAAAATTAATATTCAAATATTTCACACAAAATTAAATTAAAATTAATTATATATAAATTCTGATCATTTAATTATTAAAATAACATTGAAATGAATAATTTCATAGCCCCTTAATACATTCAAAAAATAAAATGAGTATTAGAATAATTAATTAAAGGATTACCTAATATATATTACACAAAATAATAGCTTTATATTCAATATAAGTAGGTTTAAGACCTGAATCATTTCTCCCCACCTGTATAACCTATCCATTTTCTCCTCACTTATGTAATCACATAAGAAATTTGGGTATAATTAGAATTTAGTGGTTATATTTAAATAATTAAATAAAAAATTTAGAAAGAATTCATGACTAAGAGATTGGAATATTATACCACTTAGATTCAATGAATCAATAATTTTATATTTATGTATAAGTAGATCTTAAGTAAATTAAAAAACACACATTACCTACAATCAGATTTTTTTTTATATACTATAACAAATATAATCAGAATGAACTATTATTTAATAAATTGGGAAGAAACCTGGCCTAACAGAATCTAGGTTAGTGTTTGATACCTAAATAAGAATGAAAATGATGATTAGCACTAGAGATTATATATTTTTAACTCACCAATTATATTTTGCAGAATAATAAAATCAAAATGCTAAATGAGAGATAGTCAAGGGTGGGAAGGGTAGGGAGATTCCACTTTGTGAAGAATTAGGATGGGAGTAGGAATGGGGGAGAGGAGGTTGTATGGGTGAGGTAAATCGGGTATCCTATACCAATGGTTTGTTAAAAACTATTTTTATAGTTACTATTTACCAAAAAATTATTAGAACCATTGCTATAGAGGTGTGGGATTATCCCCAGTTTCCAGTAGTGAAAATTTTATACCAAAAATATTTACATTAGAACCTCATAAATGTGATGGTCAAAACTATATACATATGAGAGGTTTATTCCCATTGTAAATATAAGGACCTATACTTAGAGCTTATATAATCTTGAGTTTTAAGTCAATATTTCAATCTATGACATTTTAGGATCTTTTTAGGTTGACAGTTTTAGAGAATTAGTTCATAACTCATACATTAGAAAACTATATATATATAAAGTCAAAACTTCTAATTAGTATCCATTTTTCCATAATATAGAACTTTTGATAAAAAATTATTTCCTTTCATGAAAAATATTCACGACTTTCAACTTGAACTCTTTATTTCTCTTACCTATCCTTAAAACTGGTGAGAAAAATTTTAAAACATGGGATGAGCACAAAAAGATCAGTATGTGATATAAAAATAAGAAGTTTGTTAATCCAGATAAAAACATGAAAATCTATGAAATGTTTACCTTTATCTCAAAGTTCTTTAATCTAAATGAAATAAATCATTTTCACATGAAATCACACACACTTTTTTCTCAAATAAATCATTTAAAACCCATATCAAGTACATATAAATCATATAGGTAACTTGGGAAATCATATTTTATATCACTCTAAAAAATGGAATAAACGATATGGTTTACTTCCATCTCTAAAGTACCCAATGTGTTGGAGGGCTATTATAGACTGACCCATCCTTAGTTTATCATGGAACTAACTGGCCTTGGTTTATCATGGAACCACATGTCATTGGTTAATAATATAACCATCTTTCCTTGGTTTATAATGGAACCACTCATCCTTGGTTTATAATGGAACCACCCTTCATCATAAACAATGCACAAGAACCATAACTTAATCATAAATCATGAAATATTTCATTTTCATCATGAAACCCATTAAAAACTCTTTTAATCTTGTATGAAAAAACTCTTTTGAATATTAAAATACCAATTTCTTCTAAAACCCATTGTCAATAACAAAATAAAATTTCTTTTAAAAACCCATTTTCAATACCAAGTTAATAAGAAAAATGGAAAGGGGGTTTTTCTTTAAATAAAAAGTCAAATATTTTAAATGAATTAAAACTTAAAATAATGGTTATAGTGGTGAGAAAAGCCTTTTCTGTGGTCTATGTTAAAATAGAACATTCCTTTTTTTCATTTATAAATGAAGTCAAAAATTTCATACAAAGATTCCTTTTTTTTAATTTAAAGAAAGAAAAAATTTCTTTATTAAATTATCATCTCCATATAATTACATTCATAAAATCATTTTAAAAACATGTACATGGAATAGAAATAGAGTTTTAAGGAAAACTTTAAAAGATTATTTTTTTAAAGAAAAGTCCCTCGCCACTTTAGAAATATTTAAATCATAATCCCCATGAAAGAATAAAATTAAACAAAACTTTAAATATCATGAAAATAGATAAATTCATGATATAACATGTAAAATGGGATATATTTAAAACTCATAAAATAATATAGGTTCATAACATCAAAACATGCCTCAATGAAAGGAAATTGAGACGAAGTCCCTTACCTCAAGTTCGATTTATCATGCTCATTATTTATCTTCTTGAATAATAAACTTATGTAAATTGTTTAATTACATAAGAACATTTTTCAATTTTATTATTCCTTTTATTTAACTTATTACCATGTTATATACAATTACTTAATCAATTAATTTTATGTCGTATGTTTTGACGATATTTGGATTATATGTCCAAAATTGACATTGGTAGGTCGACTATGGTCAAAGAGATCATTTTTTAAAATATATAGAATAATAATAATTAAATAATTATCATATTTATACATTAATTATACTTTTTAATCCAATCATGAATTATGGTTATGAAAAAATAATTATGTTACGATTATAAAGATGGTAGGTCGTACGTATGTATGAGTAGCGTTTCCATTTTGCGATGATCATTATGAAAATAATATATGTATTATTTTATCATTAAAAATTATAATAATATCATAAATACCATATTATTTATTTAAATATACTTATATATATCATCTATGTGATTTAGTGATGACAAAAGAGTCACATAGCTTCACATGGCGGTAGTCCACCGTACACACGAGCGACGTTGTCATATCCCCTACGGAATGGAAAGTAAAAAGGTATATATGATATCATAACTAAATAATTATAAATATGTTAAAAATATAATATATTTACTTTAAACCCATAATTATAACAATTTATGAGAGGAGATGATGCAAAACAAATGACATCGGTTTACAAGGCGACAGTCTGTCGTACACACAAATAATGATTTCATATCCCATTTGATGAAAGAGAATATTGATTTAGGTTATTAAATTAGAATGATAAAATATAAGTATATGTTATATAATTTTTTAATTATATAATAATAATTTAATAATATTTTAAGGAGGTGGAAGAAGAAATAAAATAAATATGCTCGGTTAAGAACGATACCTCTTCTTTATACAACCTCCTTAGGTAAGCACCAAAAGCCTTATTAGGATGACTTTATGATAAAAATAATGGATCTCGGTAGTGGGTAGGGAAGTTATAAAGGTATTTGGGTAGTTATTGTCTGATAAAAAAGGACTTTAATGTGTGAAGAGGAGATAAGAGGGGGTGTCCTTTTATAAGTGAGGTGAGTGATACACATGTAATATATGAAAAGAAAAAGGTGTACCCATGTCTTTAACATAAAAAAAAGCTCCAAAATAGACCATTATAAATAAAATTATTCATTTTAAGTTCTAAATATTTTCATAAAATATAATTCATACAAGTTTTTAGGTCATTTTAACCCTTATCTTTTTCATTTAACCCTCTGGTAAAACCATTTTTACCTTAACCGTGATAATTAATTTTTACCATTTCACAATTAATTATAGTAAAAAAATAATTTGACTTATAAAAAAATATAAATTAAGATAATTCCAAATATTTAATCCATTTTAACAAATACAATTTACATATGTGATAAAATTTAATTTAAAATTAAACCCGCAGACATGAGGAAAAAGCTATTTTTCAAGAAGTGTATTTTTCAAGAAATATATGATTTTATATTAAATCTATGAATAATAATAATAATTGTATGAATAAAAATTAATATTTATAGATATAATATATATATATATCATTTAAAATATTCCTCATTAGGTATTATCCTAACTAATTAAAATGGTGAAACATTATGCCCTTTAAAACAGTTTTCAGACAAACCCATTTTTAATCCCAAAAATAAAATTATACAAAAATCCAATATAAAGTTGGTTTAAAAGTAATTAAATGAATTAAATATATATAAATAATAATTATTTTAATTTAAATTATATTTAAAACATAATTAAAATTTTTAAATTAATTAAATTATTGAAAATAAATGATTTTTTACAAAAAAACAGTATTTTTCACTATTCACTGAAAAATCAATATTTTTTGAAAAAACTCAAAATTTAACCCCAAGTAAATTTTAATATGATAATTTAAAAAATTAAATTAATTTTTTATAATTAAAATTGTAAAATTTAAAAATTTATTTTTAAAATAAAAACCTTATAAGAAAAGAGCTTAGTTAAAACTATTTCCTTTTTGATGTAAAAATTAATTAATATTTTTATAATGAATATGACTATATAATTCATGAAAATGATTTATTATATTATTACCTAAGATTTTATATTCTTACCCCCATTTTTTTAAATTGTGTTCTCATAATTCTATTTACGTATTAAAAAAATGGGGATATCTTTCCATCATAACATTTTCAGATTCCCATGTTGCTTCTTAAATCTTATAGTTTTCCATAAAACTTTAACCTATTAAATTTCTCTATTCCACAACACTTGCTCTCTATTTTTAATAATATGGAAAAGATATTACTCATAATAAATCTTCTCTTCCAACTAAATTAATTACGGTCTCAAAATATGATATGAATATGGCACATATTTCCTTAACATTGAAACATGAAAAACGTTGGGTACTTGGGACATACTCAAGATAAAAGCCACATGGTAGGAAAATGATCCAACTTTATCAAGTATTTAATATAGTACAATGAACCTAATACTTAGATTCCCCTTTTTACCAAAACTCATGACACTTTTTCATGGAGATACTTTAAGAAGAACATGATCACCTACCTTGAAAGAAAGATCTTTCCTCTGGTTATTCGCATAACTTATATGTCTACTCTAAGCCTTCCTCATATGTTACTGAATTAAGTATACCTTCTCAAACAATTAATCTACCAAATCTGGTCCCATGAAATTCCTTTATCCTACTTTATCCCAAAAATATAGTGCCCGATATCCCTTTACATATAATTCCTTAAAAGGTTCCATTTGTATGCTGGAATGAAAACTATTGATATGATTAAACTCAACTAAATAAAGATGTTGATCCCAAATTCCCAAGTAATTCATTTAATAATAACTAATAATATCTTCCATGGTCTAAATCATCCACTCATACTATCCATCATTTTGAGGAAGAAAATTTATATTGAAATTTAATTCAGTACCCAAAGATTTCTGAAGTCCTTTCTAAAAATTAGATTTCAATATGGAATCATGGTCTAATACAATGAAGAGATAAACTCCATGTAATATTACTTATTTATTTATATAAAATTGATAAATATTATCTAAATACATAGTATCTCAAATGGTAATTAAATATTAATATTTAGTTAATTAATCAATAATAACCCAAATCTCATTGTTACCTCATGAAGTATTTAGTAATACCACCAAGAAATCCATTGATATATTTTCCCATTTCAACTATGACACTTTAAAAGGTTTAAGAATTGAATTTAGTAATTTTCATTCTACTTTAACCTACTGAGAATTCAAATACTTCATGGTAAAATCAACAATATATATTTTCATACCATCCCACTAGTAATACTTCTAAAGGTCTCTGTACATCTTAGTGTTGTACGAATAAATAGAAAATACAGAACTATGAGCTTCACTCAACAAATCTTCCTTCAAATAGGAATCAAAATAAACACATAATATTTTTCCAAATATTAAAACACCTTCTTCATCAATATTAAAATCAATAAACTTACCTTACTTAATAGATTATACCTTTTACTACAAAACATGATCCTCCTTCTAAGATTTATTAATTATTTCTGATAAAGTTGAATACATTGAAACCTAAAACAAAATAGAGGAAGTCCCTACATCCATAACTTATAGGTTAAAATTCATCAAATCATTAACCAAAGGGTCATGTTCTAAACATAAAATGATTAATGTAGCATTATTTTTCTAAATCGAAGCATCAGCCACTTTGTTTACTTTTCCAAGATGATACTGATTCATGCAATTATGATCCTTGATCATTTCCATCCATGTTCTTTATCTCATTTTCAATACTTTCTGAGTGAACATATACTTCAATATTTTTTTATCAGTATATATTTCACACTTTACTCCATACAAATGATGTCTATAAATTTTTAAAGACAAAACCACAGAAATTAATTCCATATCATGTGTATAGTAATTTAACTCATGATTTTTCAACTAATGTGAAGCAAGAGAAATTAACTTATCATTCAACATTAAGACACAACCAAGTCCCTTCAATTGAGCATCACTATAGATGATAAATTCACCATTTCTAGAAGGCAAGGCCAAAACTAGATCATTAACCAATATTATTTTTAGTTTCTAAAAAAATCATCACATTATTTTTCCCATATGAATCCTTTACAAGTTAACTTAGTCAATGGGCTAGATGACCTAGAAAATGTTTCAATAAATCACTGGTAGAAACCTTCTAATCAAAGAAAACTAAAAATCTCTGTAATATTTATGAGTTTTGGCCATTTTTTAACAACTTTTGTTTTAGAAGAGTCAGCCATTATTCCATATTTAGAAACAATATGACCAAGGAAAGAAATCTGTTGTAACCAAAATTCATAGTTACTAAATTTTCCATAAAGTTTATTTTCTTTTGAGGTTTACAAAAAAATCCTTAGGTATCCTTCATGTTCTTCTCAACTTTTAGAATATACCAAAACATAATTAATAAATACAATGAAAAACTTATCCAATAATTCTTCGAAAATCTATCCATAAGGTCTATAAATATAGGTGGTTCATTAGACAACCCAAAGGGAATAATTATAAATTCATAATAGCTATATCTAGTTTAAAATGTAGTCTTTGGAATATCTTCTTCTTTTATATTCAACTGATGTTACCCCAAGCTGAGATAAACCTTTGAAAAATATTATTCTCCCTAGAGATGATCAAACAAATCATCGATATGTGGCAAAGGATATTTGTTCTTAATGGTGATGTTATTAAAATATCTATAGTCAATGAAAATTGAAATTGAACTATATTTTTTTAACAAATAAAACTGGATCACCCAAGGGTAAAGTGCTAGGGTGAATGAAAAATTTATTTATAAACTTTTAAAATTTATTTTTCAATTCTAAAAGTTCCACTTGATCCATTCGATAAGGGATTTTGAAAATAGGCTTAACATTAATCACTAATTAAATAGTAAACTCAACCTCCTGATCGGGAATAACACAAAGAAAATAATCATGAAATAAATCCATGTATTCATTTACTATTGAAATATCACTAATTTGAACAATTTATTTCTTTTAAAATATATTATCTAGGTAACTTTCACTACCATATTTAATAAATTTATCAACTTCTTGGTAAGTTATCAAAGGCATGAAATCATTTAACATAACTTGCTTAGCTTTTCAATCTATCTTAGCATGATAAACTGAAAGACAATCTATACCAAGAATTATATAAAACTATAATATATTCATATCAACAATATTTTTAGAAAATATTATCCCACTAATGAAAATAGGAAGATTAATATAAATCTTAGTTTCTTTAATACTTCCACCTGGAGTTTTCACCAAAAGTTATATCCCACTTTCATGAGGTTATATTCATAATTTTCTTGAAAATTTCTTAGAAATGAAATAATATAAAGATCCATAGTCAAGTAGGGTATTGGTATAATTTGAATAAATAAGAAACATACCATTAACCACTTCAGTTGATGGCCCGACATCAAATATAGTAGTATAAAAATATTTTTCCACATCTTTCTGATTTCAGTCTTGATGATTTCCATCTTGAGAAACTAACTTCAGACACACATTAGCATAATTACCCAACTCATTACAACTAAAATATCTCACCATTTTATGGATATCTATTACCCCATTCTTAGATTCTTCAAGTTTCTTTTCCTTGTAATCATGGTCCTTATGAAAAAACTTTCTAAATAGGTAACACTTCCCTAATTTCATATGACTTTATCCAGGGTTCCTTTTACCACACTTACCACAAGATGAGAACTTCATTTTCGTACCTCTATATTTCTTTGATTTATGTTTCCTTATCTCCTTTCATCCTGATAGCTTCTTACTTTCTTCATCACAAGGCATATGAGTGTCATAAATCTTCATGTCAATTTTTTCAGTACAACGAACAACTTTCTCATAACTTTTAAATTATTGTGTGGAAAAAGATCTTCATAAAATTGGTTTTAATCCTGAGTAAAGTCGGTTAGTTTTACAATAAATGTTATAAATAACATACAGTATGTATCTATATGTCCTTTTTTAAAAAAAATCATACACTGTCACAAAATCCTTTTTTTACCTCAATTCTTGGAAAAAAATTCTATCTGGAGTTAAAAAACCTTAAAGAAATATTTATCAAGAAAAATATCCTTAAATGTTTCCCATTCCTTGGAATCAAGATCATATTTATCTCTATTATTCTTAACCAGAGACCACCATTGATCATATTCACCTTCAAATGATAAATGAAAAGAGTTACCTTTTGACATTATGAACATCACATGACTTCAAATATCTTCTAAATATCATTGATCCATCCTTCGGCTACCATAGGGTGATATGATCTAATGAATGATGGGGGAAGTTTTCTCATGAAATGATCTACTATATACATGTTCCTTCATAGTAGATCGGGTTCCTCTCTAACATGGATACCACCACAATTTATATCTTGTTTCAACTGATCCATCATTGCAATAAATTATTCTATTCCATTTCTAACCATCTTGGGATTCCTATTTGAAAGGATATTTTCCTATCATTTCCTTCCCAAAACTACTTTCCTATTTCCCCTACAGAAAACCATTATAAATTGATATAGTTTAGATAAAGAAATATAGTGATATTTAAATTTTATATCATTTAAAATTAAATATAAGGTAAAATATTTCAAGGGCATGCTATTAACATTATTATAAACTATAAAGTTGTCTAAACTAACCTATGATACCAACTATAAGGACCTGACCTTAGACATTGCATAATCTTGAGTTTTAAGTCAATATTTCATTCTCTTGCATTGAGGATATTTTTAGGTTTATATTTTTAGAGAATTTTTTCATAACTCATACATTACAAAAACATATATATACAAAGTGGAAACTTGTGATAAGTATCAATTTTTCCATTATATAAAACTTTTGAAATAAAACATGATTTATTTTCATGAAAAATATTCAAAAATTTAAACTTGACCTCTTCCATTCCCTTAACCATCCTTAAATCCTATGAAAAACATTTTAAAATGGGGGGTGAGCACAAAAAACTCAATAAGGGACATAAAAATAAAAAGTTTGTTAGTCCGGTGAAAAATATGAAAACCCATGAAATATTTACCTTTATCTCAAATTTATTTGATTGAAATGCGATAAATCATTTTCACATGAAATAACACACACTTTTTTCTCAAATAAATAATTTAAAACCTGTATCAAGCACATATAAATCATGTAGGTAACTTGGGACATTATCACTCATATCATTCTTACAAATGGAATAATAGATATGGTCAACTTCCATATTTAGAGTACCCAGTGTGTTAGAGGTCAATCATAGACCCACCCATACTTGGTTTATCACAAAAACACATGTCTTTTTTTTATCATGGAACCGCCTATCCTTGGTTAATATCATTACCACCCATCCTTGGTTTATAATGGAACCACTCATCCTTGGTTTATAATGGAACCACACATCCTTGGTTTGTAATAGAACCAAAAATCATCATAAAAAATTCCCAAGAACCAAAACATAATCATAAATCATGAAACCTTGCATTTTCATCATAAAAAACCTTTAAAAATTATTTTAATCACATATAAAAAACTCTTTCTAATATCAAAATACCCATTTATTTTAAATAACATTTTTAATACCAAAATACCCTTTTCTTTTAAAACCATTTTCAATACTAAAATACTTATAAAAAGGGAAATAGGTTTTTTCTTTAAATAAGAAATTAAATCTTGTAAAGGAATAAAAACTTCAAATAATGGTTATAATGGTGGGAAAATTCATTTTCACCGTACACGTTAAAATAGAACATCACTTTTGTCGTTTGTAAAGAAAGACAAACATTTCGTAAAAAGACTCTTTTTGAAAAACTTGAAAGAAATAAAAAAAATATTTATAAAATTCTCATGACCATATACTTACATTCATAAAATAATTTCTAAAAATGTAAATGGAATATAAACTGTGCTTGAAGGAAAACTTTAAAATATGATTTTTTTAAAGAAAAGTACCTTAGCACTTTGGAAACATTTGAATAATAAACCCCATAAAATAATAACATTAAAAAACTTTAAATATCATGATAATATGAAAATTAATTATATAAAATGTCAAAGGGTCTATATATATAGCTTATAAAATAATATAGGATCAAAAAAATGAAATATTCTTCAATAAAAGGAAATTGAGACAAATTCCATTACCTTGAGTTCGCTTCATCGCGATTGTTATTTATATTCCTAAATAATAAACTTATGTTAAATATTTACTTTCTTAAGAAAAAATTTCAAGTTTATTATTACTTTTATTTCACTTATTACCATGTTATATACAATTACTTAAACAATTAAGTTTATGTTGTATGTTTTGATGATATTTGGCTTATATGTCCAAAAATGAATTCAATTGGATGACTATGGTCAAAGATGTAATTTTTCAAAATATCAAGATTAATATTCATGAAATAATTATCATATTTATATATAAATTATACTTTTTAAAACCAATAATTAATGATGGTTATGAAAAATTAACTATGTTACGATCATGGAGATGGTAGCTCGTACGTACGCATGAGTAACGTTTCCATTTTTCAATGATCATTATGGAAAGAAAGTATGAATTATTTTATATTTAAAAACATATTTTAATAACATAAATACCATATTATTTATTTAAATATACTTATATATATCATATATTTTATTTAGTGATGAAAAAATAGCCACATCACTTCGTGGAGGTGGTAGTCCACACGTATGCACGAACGACGTTATCATTTTTCAATAAAAGAAATAAAATGATATATTATAATTTTATAATGATAAATTTGTCATTAATATCATAATTATGTAAATTATATTTCATATATTAATTAACTTTATCTTTATTACCTTACATGTAAATAGCTCGTGAAAAATGAATCACAATGCTTCATAAGGCAGTAGTCTATCGTACACATGAGCAACGTTATTATACCTCAACAGAATGGAAAGTAAGAAATTATATGTGATATAATAACTCCATAGGTATAATTATTTTAAAAATATAATATATATATATATATACTTTAAATCAATCATTACAATAAGTCATGATAGGCAATGATGGAAAATGAATGACATCTGTTCGCCGGGTGGTAGTCCGCCATGCACATGAATGATGATTTCATATCCCATTTGATGGAAGAGGAAATTGATTTAGGTTATTAAATTAGAATAATAACATATAATTATATGTAATATAATTTTTTTTATTATATAATAATAATTTAATAATATTTTAAATAGTTGTAAGAATATATAAAATAAATACACTCAATTAAGTGCAATACCTCTTCTTCAGACAACCTTCTTAAGTACCAAAAACATTCTTAGGATGGATTTATGATAAAAATATGGGATTTAGGTAATTTATAGGGAATTTAGAAAGTTATTTTGTTATTTATTGTCTAATACAAAGTTATTAGAAGTTATTAAGATGATAGGAGAGTGGGTGATCTTTTATAAGTGAGGTGAGTGACACACTAGAAATTATTTATAAGGAAAAGTTGTACCAACATTTTTCACATGATTCAAGGCTCCAAAATGGACCATTATCAAGAATTATAAATTATAAGGCCAAAATATGTTAATAAAATATAATTTATACTAGTTTTTAGGTCATTTTAACCCTTATCATTTTATTTTAACTCCCAGTAAACCCGTTTTTACCTTAACTGTGGTAATTAAATTTTACTGTTTTCACTATTCATTATGGTCAAAAAATTAGTTGAACTTATTATATAATATAAATTATTTTAATTCCAAATATTTAATCCATTTTAACAAATTAAATTCACATAATTTAAAATTAAACCGGCCAACGTGACGAAAAAGCGGTTTTTCAAGAAGCGTGTTTTTCAAGAAAAATAAGAATTTATATTAACTCTATAACTAACGATAATAATTATATGAATACCAATTAATATTTATTAAAATATAATATATACATTTAATTTAAAACATTACTCATTAGGGGTTATCATAACTCATTAAAATGGATAAATACTACGCACTTTAAAACAGTTTCCAGAAGAAACCTGTTTTTAATCCCAAAAATAAACGTATACAAAAAACAAATATAAATTTGATTCAAAAGTAATTAAATGTATTAAATATAACTAAATAATACTTATGTTACTTTAAATTATATTCACAACATAATTGGAATTTTAAATTACTCAAATTATTTAAAATAAATGACTTTTTTACAAAAATTGATATTTTCACTATTCATTGAAAAATCAATATTTTTTTAAAAAATACCATAATTTCACCCTTAGTAAATTTTTATATGATGATTTCAAAAATTAAATTCACTTTTTTATAATTAAAATTATAAAATTTAGAAAATAATTTTTTAAATAAAACCCTTATAAGAAAAATAGCTTAGTTAAAACTATTTCCTTTTTGATGTAAAAATTACTTAATATTTTTATAATGAATATAAATATATAGTTCATGAAAATGATTTATTATATAATTACCTATTTTTTTATAATAAAAGGACTTCCCTCACACTCCAAAACTAAATATCATAAAAATGAAACCAAATCAATAAATAAAGAGAAATTTAACTAAAATAATAATTAAACCAATAAAAATCCATAAAAATATCACATAAAACAACATAATATTAAAAATGTAGACTATATTTAACATAAAAAATACCCCCAATGTGAATAAAAACTAAAATACCATAAAATAATAACTATATCCTTTAAAATAAAATAGTTTACTTATTTTGAATTCAAACATGACATAACCCATAAAACAACACTTAAAACCATAATACTCAACATCCATACTACATTATAAAAAATTAAAAAAATAATGATAGGAATCAAAAACCTCATTTTAACTATGAAAATACCCATTTTCTTTTCCTTGAAATAATGATAAACTAAAAAAACCATTCTCATTCTCATACCATTTATTACCAATTAAAATAAAAACAGTTTTTGAAAAAAAAAACTTTAAAAGTTTCAATACATAATTAAAATAAAAGACTATGAAGAGGAAAAAAACAGTTAACCAACCATTAAAAATTTCTTACAAAGTAAATCACTGGTATATAATATAACAGTTGAAATTCAAAATTCATTTATCCAAAACTAACACCAGCATATAATTTTTTTGCCTCATAGGTTTTGATAACACTATCCCTCATCTACTATAACACCCTAAATAAAAAACAAAATCGGGCTTTGATAGCATTTTGTGACAAACAAACTTGGGTCAACTTTGATTTGGGGCACCAAATCTAGTTTGTGGAAAGGCCTGAAGAGCATTACCAATCCCCCAAGGTCTGAAAACTAATGCCAGACATCAATATAAACTCTATTGGGAATTATTTTTCCTATTAAAATAATAATAAACATGGTACATCCCCCTAAATTTCAGAATGACCATTTCATGCATTGGATAGTCACTTAAATAAAATAAACAGTCTTGATAATTAAATAGAACCAAACAAGGAATAACATATAATGAATAAATAAATTATCAAAATAAAATGAGATAAACCTTTTTAAATACACATGTCAAACAAAACAACTTGTGCCAAAATCCTGAGACCAAGTGATAAAACCCAACGATACTTAAATTAAGCCTAAAATGATAATAGGAATGACCAAAAATCCTATTAGGTAACCTCCCCACGCCACATTCATAACCTTTAAAAGTAAATCCATGTCATTCTAGTTTGAAAATATGTAAACTTATTGTTTTATTTAAAATAAAACACATGTGACCACTACTTTAATTCCTCTTCTTTAAAATCCACAATTTTACCCATTTTAAAACTAGTGTTTTAAAAAATACCCATATTATAATACCTATTTTTAAAATATTTCAATAAAAACATCAGTAATACCAAACTATTCTTTTGAAATAAAATGGAATCATAAGGATGTGAACTACTAACATAACTACCCCAAAAAAACCATGAAGTAGATTCATAAAAAAATAACAATGATAACCACTCAATACAAAAATGTGGAAAATAACTAAAACTAAGTGGAAATAACATCACTCAAATAAAAGAAAGAAATTAATTGATATAATAGGTAATAAAATAAGAATAAATGAATATAAAATCATCATGGGATGGTATTAAGTAAACTAAGGTGAAGGTATCCTAGGATCCTCATACTATCTCAGTGATCTAAACAGTATATATTCAATTTTTCAAGAAATCCATCGAGGAGTACATTCCTCTAGCCTAGTGGCATGGAGACACCCCAGTTTATGCCTTAGAACCAATTTTGAAGCTACTATTTCTTCTGGAAATGGGGAAGACCTTGTTTGTTTAAGGTTCAAACTTTCCAATCGGTTTCTAACGGGTTTATTCGTAGAATTGAAAAAATCCAATGATTCTATATCCATTTGGACCTACTTTTAAAAGGTAGGTGCCCATTAGTTGTGGATTAGTGAGGCTTAAGAATTTTCATTGGTCAAGAGGATGGGAGTTCAGACTCATCACACCTTTTTGGGGGGAATTATTGTCTACTCTGGGACTCTCTTATAGATTTAAGTTATGTTCATGAATCCTTATTAATTTACCAAGCATGAAAATGAGTTTTTACTTTAGATTTTGCAATCAATGATTGATATTTAGGGAATTTAGATAATATTTTATATGTATTTGAGGTTCTTCATCAATAGAGAATCATCCATATGAATTAGAGATTCTTATTCAATGGTATCCTTCCATACATTATATAGAAATATCATGGTCATTATGATGACCATACTGTTTTTAAAGGCACTCAGTGGGGAACTTGAAGTTTATTTTCATTCAGAAAGATCGGATTATTTTAGAGTTGGGATCATACCCACAGATGGGATACCTACGTATTCTCATTAGAAAAGGAATCAGAACCCACGTATTTTGATAAGAATGATATATTTTAACATCATATGGGACAGAAAATAATTAATGAAAGATGGGATTAAACCTTAGAAAGGCTTCCTACATACTCTACTTTTAAGGAAGCGATCAAAGTCCACATAGTTTGGGTGAAGAAGTATGAAGTTTATGCATGATTAATGGCCCAAGGAGAGATGTCATAATTACTTTTACACTCTAAGCTCACATGAGTCATGCTCGGTGTGAGAAACAAGAGGTATCAGTAAAACTGACGATTGTGCCACGAAAGATGCAATCATAAGAAATGATGTGGGGCTTAAGTATGTATGACTGCCCAAGTAAATGAATACAAATACTTTTAGTAAATAATCCTAAGAGCAGGGTCTATAAAGGTGTTTGTACTTTATGAAGATTTGGGATTTTAACTCGGGACTTACTCTTGAAAAGGAAGCCCAAATCAAAAGAAATTAAGACTAGGGATTACTCCTAAGAAGGAGTACCAAATAAGGGGACTTGTAATTTGGGGCTTACTCCTGAGAAGGAGGCCCAAATAATGGGACTTGTAATTTGGGGCTTACTCCTGAGAAGGAGGCCCAAATAAGGGGACTTGTAATTTGGGGCTTACTCCTAAGAAGGAGGCCCAAATAAGAGGACTTGTAATTTGGGGACTACTCCTAAGAAGGAGGCCCAAATCAAAATATCTTCTCAGAATTCCTTTTAGATAAGGAATCCAACAAAGGAACTATGCCACAAATGGCTTTGAAGAGGGTTTTGAAGGCTATGTCTTTGAAGAGGAAAGGTGGATTTGAAGAAAGTAGGTGACTAGTAAGGAGGCGCGCAAGTGTTGTTCTGGTGCGCAAGTCCTGGTCGCGCAAGTATACTTGCGTGACATGAGTCACCTTGGGTGATGAAGAATACATAGGGTAATACTTGGGTGACTTTGAACTCAATCCCTTAGTATCATCCCTAGAGGCTTCCATAAGGGTGGCGCGCAAGTTCCCTTGAAAGGGAAAGGCGGCACGCAAGTGTCTTCACTTCCCTTAAGGAATGGACACTTAGGTGCACAAGTATTGATGAGTTCTAATACTTAGGACTTATTATTCCTCTTTAGAGCTTCCATTCTAGGTAAAGAATTACCTTAGAATTGTTCGGAAGACGTCAAAAAAATACTTGGGAGACCAGATCTTGAATTTGAGTTTTGGAAAATTCGTTTTTCGAAATGGGGGCCCACAGGGGCTATTTATAGTCCACTGAACACCTTGGGTGAAAAAGGAATAGGGCGCTCAAGTGACTTGTGTGACCCAAATGTGTCACGCAAGTGACTTGTGTGTCCATAAGGAAACTTGTGCAACCCATTCTTAATGGTTTCCATGTTCATGCCTTTGTCAATTTTTAATGTTCTTCAAAGGATGACTCTCTTTGTGCTTAAGGTATTCCCCTTTTCCATTCGTTAGACTCTGTGATGGAAAGGAGTGTCAACAAAATCCCCCCTCAGAGTTGGCTCTGAAAAAAAGAAAAAGGATTTGACTATGAGGAAAAAAAAGAAACCAAGGTGCAGTGACGCATAGGTGGTAGGCGCATAGGTTCCGGCGCGCAGGTTCCGATGCGCAGGGTTGCATGATCGCCTATATATATGGCATCACTTCTTGAAAACCATCCTGCCTTCTGAGTTTTTGATATCTCGTCACGCATGTGTATTCATCTCTTCGGTCGCTCTCTTTTTTCCTGTGTCGCGCTTCTCCAGTAAGATTTTGACTTGCGTGGCAATACTTGCACGACCACACTTGCGTGACCACACTTGCGCGACCACAATTGCGCGATCACACTTACGTGCCTTAATGCCTTAGCCATTTTTTTATTTTCTTCCCAAGTATTTCATAAAAAAATAGACTTACTTAAAATTTAACTGTTAGATCTTTGTGCAGATTCAATGGATCCAAAAAGAATTGGATCGGCTGATGAGTTGGCCAGCAAGAGAATTGATGATATAATGAACATAGTTTTCCATGACTATTATGATATCTGTGAAAGCACTCTCCCAGATTTGGCCAAGTTCTTGACGAAATATCATGTCAATTTCCCACAGAGTATTTACTTTCCATTATATAGCCATGGTCATCTATAAGGAGTCAATGTTTCAGATGCAAAGAATTATATTCCTCATTCCTGGTTTCAGACTTACACCAATTTCGCTTCAGCAAATGTCTCAGTTTCAAGATCATTTTTCAATTCTAGAATAATGGAAAAGAAATTTATAATGCATCATAGCCCATGTGCTCCAGATCTGAAGCCTCACAAGCCTGAGTTGCAGCCGCATTGCTATCCCTCTATTTTCCGGAATTCTCAGTTGGATCAATCCAAGGGATGGAAAAGGAGTTGGGATTTTCATCCCGGAGGAGGTGTGAATATGACTTGGATGTGGTCATATTGGATGTGAAAAACCTGTGTAGATTTTTTCGAGGATTTGAAGGGAGCTTCAATATATGAAGTTGTCTGGGCTGGGCAGACATATGTCTACAGGAATGATAATTTTGTGTCGGAGCTAATCATCCACTGGAGCTCAGAAACCAATTCTTTCCATATGACTCATGGAGAAGTAGGCATTAGCTTGTGGGATGTCTACAAGATCTCGGGGGATCCAATTTTGAAAGATATGTATGATGAATTCATCCCCCCAAGGTGACCTGGAATGATTTGGAGAAGACTCCAGCTTTGGCTCGAGAGTTATTGAAAATTTTCCACAAGCTCAAGAATTCAAAGTCCACAAAAACTCATTCTAGAAAGGATATTCATCCATAGGAGTGGATGGATATGTTTCTCATCAAGAGGAAGGAGAAGGAGCCCACCTGTACTCGTCCTACCAGTTGCCCTAGAACAGAGAAGAGGGGTGCTCTTGGCACATTCTAGCCAACTCTGGAAGTGAGAGAGTTTAAAAAGTGGGGGTATGAAGTGGATAAAATAATCCCAGAGAAGACCCGTCTGGAGGGATTCTTATCCTTGTGGCTCAACGTTTATATTTTTTCAGTTAGGGATTCAAAGGGAGGTGTCAGGATAGGGACCTTCGTTGTTGCAGCCAAGTTGGCTGAGAGAAAAATGGTTGGGTTGGCCACCCTGATTTTAGCGAAGATTCACAGGAGCTTACTTCGTGTCTATATGGGTAAGTCTCCTTTGAGAATAGTGGGACCATTCCAAGTTTTTTGGGGATGGATCGCCACTCACTTCAGGACTTACACTGTACAGAGTGGAGTACAGGTTTTTGGAAGTTCTTTTAGTCCATCGGTGTAGGCCTTTTCCTGAATTTATCCATTGTCCCTCAATTCCTATGATCTAAAGGTGAGGCTGAGCATGTTCAAAGAATTTCATTTCTTTCTTTATGGAAACCCGCTAATTGGGCAGTTTGTTGATGATGGAACAGCTAGCCTGGAATTGAGGTCATACATGTTGGCTTGCAGAGATGGTGTATTGGCCACCAGAATTGACGGAGAGATTATATGCGAGGCCTATGCTCTATATAGATTTGCACGCCAATTCAAGTGTCTGTAGTAGATTTTTGTATCCCCTCCTATTCGTGTCAGGTCAGAGTATCATCCAATGGTTGCCCGACAAATATGGTTGCTAACAGCTATGGAGAAGACCGGGGCAGTGTTTGATCTACCAGTTGCTGGAATGGCGAGTCACTTGACTACATGGTATGCTGAGAACTGGGTAGTATCATACCCAGAAGGAGTACTGAATCATCTGGTTCCTTGGGTGGGGACAAAAAATAGAACTGTCAGGAAAGAAACCCTTCGTCTGGAAGGTGACTCTTCCTCACCCAGAGCTAATTCACCGGGTTCCTCACCCGGGGCTGATTCGCTAGATTCCCAGGATGGGGATGATGATGTATGACATGCTTCAAAGCGGCCTCATGCCAGATATAATCCTCCTACCAGAGTCAAGATACCTACTCCATCGACTCTTGGTGAGTTATATCATTGAGTAAATTTAGTCGTCATTATTTTATAGAGAAAAAATTTACATTTTCTTATCCTTTATCTGTGATTGCAGGAGCTAGGAAGAAGTTGAAGTCCCATATTGTAGAATCCTCCTCGTGGCCTTCTGGTGCACATGCTGAATATTTACGACCAGAGGCTGTCCATACATTGAGGAGTTTATATTGTGATGTTGATACCGCTTGGATAGACTTATGCGAAGGGATACATATCCCTGAAGTGCAGAATCTTCAGGCTTCTACTGATATCCGCTTCGAGGATAACCCGATGAAGTGTGGGCTTGCATTAGAGAGCTGGATATGCTCATATATACCACTGATGATTCCATTCCTATCACCAAGCGGGTGAAGGAAATGATGGATTGTGTCACCACTGAGGGGATTCGTGCTTCAGTAGATGAGGAGTGGCACGATTACGTGGCTCCTGAAGATGTAAGTCTCTTTCCTTATTTGATTTACAACTTGATTTTAGTTAAAGATTTGTTACTCAAGAAAATTACTTTCTTCATCCAATATATTGTAAAGAAAGAAACTACTTAGGTACCTCGCCACAGTATAGCCCTGGTGGCACCGCTCTCGGAGCCACTGAATCTCCCCATGAACCAGGCGAAGTATCTCTAGGACATCAAGCCATGGATAAGGAGTTAGAAAGGGATTTTCATTCTCCAATACCTATATTTGGATGTGATGATGTCAACACACCCAAAAAGTAAAAGAATCAAAGGCATCGAAGGAATAAGACCACAACCAAATGCTTTATCAGTAGTGGTAAGTCCTTCAGATAGTTATGAATCTGAACTCATGAAAAAGATTGATCATACTTCTTGGGATTGCAGGTGCTTCTTCAATTTCTCCTTTGAGGGATAGGACTAACCTTACTTTGAGGACTATGGAGGGTGTTGGTGAACAGTCGCCAATTCATTCTGACCTAGCTACTCCTGAAGAAGAGCTAGCATCTGTTCCCAGTACTTCTCTTGTTGCTGCTACAAGGAGAGAAGAGCCTGCTTCTGGTAAATTAAAAATACTTCATATAACGTTGAATGAAAACATCAACTGACTTCCATTATGTGATGCTTTAGGTTCAACACCTACACCAGAACATTTGGTGGCCACTGTAACTGACTCCATAATTTTATCTGAGGAAGCTGTCTAGGGTCAGAGGTCACAGGAGGAAGGTCACCAAGAAGACATATCAAATGCTCCCACTTGTGAGACTAACCAGGAATCTAAGATATCACTAGAGAAATGATAAAAATTGGCATGTATTTTGAAGAAATTTTAGATCATGTTAAATTACCATGTGACTTAAAAGATTTTGGACGTGAGTGTTATCCTTCATCCTGTTATTTTTTTTTATTACATTTCTGACCACAATTGGTTGAAATATACAGTTCCGTCTGAGAAGTTGTTGATCTGTCGATGCCTGAAGGGGGTAGAGACAACCCTTTCATTGCAAAGACACTAGCTCAAGTAGAAATTAACCCAGCAGAGCTTCCTAAAACCTATCCTGAAAATCCTGTTGAGGCTAGGAAAGAAGGGGAAGATCCTTCTCATACTGCTGATCTACTATTGGGTTAGAGATGATAATATTTGTGGTTGTACTTAAATTGAAAAATAGCTAAACAAATTTTTTATCCTTTTAAATTAACCAAAGCTTTCAATTGAATATGCAGGGCTGTCAACTTCAGTGGCTAAATCCAGAGGTGAAGCCTCATCCTTTGCCCTAACGGGAGTAGAAAGTGAAGTAACAAGGGTCAGGGGGAAGGAGCAGAACAGGGAACTTCTTTAAGTGCATTAATCCCAGACTATATTCCCCCTTGTAATAGTGATGTTGAATCAGACCCAGAGGTGCAAAAGGCACTCCAATTTTCACATCGTAAGGCATGGAAGAATATATGGAAGATCATATCTGAAGTGCCTCTTAAAGATTTGTCTTCAAAGATCCCACGAATATCATCCTTGTTTGTCATGTTGGGACTTTGTGGTTTTGGATATCAAGAGATCCATGTCACGGTGAAACAAGTCATCTTAAGGAGGGAGCAGAAGAAAAATTGCTGTCAAGATCTGACTAGAGCGAGGTTGTTGACCAATATCGGAAAATTCAAGGCTGCGGTGTCCCAAGCTAAGGATGATCATGCTACAAAGTTGAAGGAGCTGAAGCATAAGATCAAGGAGAAAGTTTTCCAACATATGCACCTTCATCAACAGTTAGATGTCGTTACTGGGGAACTTGACCAGCTTAACAATTCACTGGAAGGATTCCAAATGAATGGTATGAAATCCATCACAGATGAAAAGAAAGCACTCCATCAAGCTGAAAAGAGTGAAGATGGTCGAGTAAATGAACTTCAAGTGGCTGTCGATGAAGCTCGAGATGCCGTAAATCAAAATGAAGAGTTATTTTGAAAGCCTCTTGTAATTCTTGAAAAGGAGAAGATAATCCAATCTATGGATGTTCTTCTAATTTTGTGCATCAATAAAAAAGACATTTCATCTTCAATCATTTGTACCTTCATTCTCTTACTAATTACTTATATATATTTTTTTACCTAATCTAATGGGCCTAGTAAAAGCATAGTTTAATTGTTGCTAGGATTATACAAATAACCTCACAAACTTTGCATCTTTTTGTTGCTCAATATTGCCTAAATCACACAAAATGTATGTTTAGAGAGTTGGGACTTGACTTTTGCTCAGATTTCCTTTTATAGGTTCCCAATTTAATGAGTACCCTGTCTCTTATTGGCAGTTTAAAGTCATGCATGTCGGACATAAAAAGGATAATGTTTAAGGTCAAATAACTTTGACCGAATGGATTAAAATTGAATCAATTACTTGATAATATGTTTGAAAACATATTAACACATTCAAGTATGGGGGAAAACATGTAAACTAAGACTTAAGAAATTTTGAATCTAAGAGATGATATGAAAAAAGGTCTAAAAGGCATTAGAGGAAGTATTTCCTAAGAGTGAAGTTACCACTATTTAACAAACCCGTTAGTGGGTTGAATTATGCAGGGCCGCTTAAGGGCATTGGATGCATAGTCAAATAATAGCATCTTTTGGCTGACAGGTCCATTATGTAGACTACTTATGCAAGGCCGCCTAGGGGCACGTGCTGCACATTCAGGCAAAATATCTCTCAGAAATTTTACTTTTCTATTGCTAAAAGACAGTGAAAGTTTATGGAGATTCAAATTTTCCAAAGCATAGAGTATGTTGTATGGAAAGAGGTACTTGAATATGGAGAGGATATTTCCAATCAAGATTGTCAAAGAATTGGATGAATGTCACTCCTGCGAAGTTCTGACCCAAACATAGGGAAGGGAAATATAAACCATAGACTTAAATACCTTTAGATCATAAAAAAGAGTATGAGACAAATATGTTAAGGATGGATATTTTTTGCAGATCCCTACATACCATTGTTAAGACAAATAAAGAAAAAAGAGGTTTTCCCCCCAAGAATGAAGTTACCACTATTTGAAAAACCCGTTAGGGGGGTTTAAATTATACAGGGCCACTTAAGGGCATTGGATGCATAGTCAAATAATAGCATCTTTTGGCTGATAGGTCCATTATATAGACTACTTATTCAAGGCCACCTAGGGGCACATGCTGCATAGTTAGGCAAAAGAATTATAGGGTATCAGACATTTTGTGACCAGAAGTCAAGAAAATGGTTATGGAGATCTGGAAGTATTTAAAGTCAGGAGTATGAAACATCAAAATGGGTATTGTATAATGCATGAAGGAGATATATAGACCAATGCTGACCATAATCATGTTGTGGCTAGGTCCTGAATTGAGATGTTGTACTTCACTACATATCTCATTAGGATGAGAATCAAGCCATAAGTAATTCTTGAAATATAGTTTAACGTCATGTGGGACGAGAGTGTAGGAGATCTTAGTTTAGGGTCATAGAGCTCAGACCATAATGAGGGATACACATTGTGTGTTTGTTATAAACCTGATGTGAATGAAGACCAGGGTTTTCATACCACATTCATGTTTTCACAGGGGGACTTTTCGGCCAAGGGACTGAAATTGGAATTTGGGGTTAGGCCCAAAGACTTGGGGATGGATTCGAGGGATGCTTGAATGTTCCTACCTATCCCATAAGGATGTGAATCAAGCCACACATAGTTCTTGAAATACCCTCTGTACAGATTTGGTTCGTACAAGTGAAGGGTGAAAGGTGACTTTAGTGCAACAATGGTTTTGATCCAAGATTAAAGGTTTGGGAATTACCATGTATGCACGTAGTCCTTGGAATATGACATGGTTGGATATCAATGTCAATAATGATTCCCTCTCTGGTGAGGGTATCAAAGACTGTGGTAGTTTATTGTCATACAGAACAAAAGTACAAATATTTTAGGGTCATATGCATGGACTGGTGCTGCATAATTTAGCGTCATGTAGCTAAGACGTATTGCTATGCAGTTTAATGTATTGCAGTGAGGACAATGGGTGATTGTATAGTTTAATTTCATATATCAAGGAAGATAGTGAACCAATGTGAAGATATTTGTTTTGGGCTTGAACATCAGGAGGTTGCCTACGTACCCAGCCTAGAAGGCAAGGATCAAAGTCCACGTAGTTTGATTAAAGAATGAATTGGTGATCGAGTTGTACTTGAGAACAATGACCTAAAGATGTTGTTGGGACTTACGCGTGGTTAGCGGCCCAGAGAGGGTGTTATGATTGAAGCTTACTCTAAGATCACGTGATTCATGCTCGGTGTGAGAAACAAGAGGTACCAACAACCCTAACGATGCACAGTTTAATGTCATGTAGGACATATAAGGGACTGGACACGGTTTAACGTCATGTTGGAAAATGGAGGGAGCTATGCATTTTAATGTCCTATAGCAAGGAAAATGGTGCATTTGTGTTACACAAAATACTTCTTCAGAAATATGGCATTGGTTGGAGTCGTGATGATTTCTCCATCCATTGAGATTAAGGAATAATATCCATTGGAGTAGACCTTATGTATTGAGTAAGGTCCTTACCACTTTGACTCAAGATTTGGAGGTTTATTTCCTAGTATCATTGGAGTTCTAAGGACCAATACCAATTCTCCTTGAATGAATTAATGAAGATGAACTTTTTTGTTGAAATCCCATGCTATTTGATTTTGATAGACTTCCAAGTGGTGCAGGGTGCACAATCTTTTTTCATCTAATTGTTCCAATTCATCCAATCGCTTTTGAGATTGTTCATATGTAGATGATTGATCACAAATGGCTACTTTGAGTGAAGGTAATTTAACCTCAATGGGAAAGACTTCTTTTGTTCCATATACCAATGAATATGGAGTTGACCGCGTAGCAGTGCGGGTGGTGGTCCGATAAGCCCATAAAGCATGAAAAAGTTTATCAGGTCATGATTTCTTATCTTTATCAACCATATTTTGCAATATGTTTTAAAGAGTCTTATTGAATTCTTTCATTTGGCCATTGGCCGCTGCATGATACCGAGATGAATGGTTGGATTTGATGTTGTATTCTTGATACAACTTCCTTACCTCGGATGAACATAAATTGGTGCCATTGTCCATCAATATGGTATGAGGGACACTAAATCTGGTAATGATGTTAGACTTGATGAAGCTAACAATGCTTTTAGAACTAACTTCTTTGAGAGGTATTACCTCAAACCATTTGGAAAAGAAGTCAGTAGCAGTAAGAATATACTTAAACTGCTTGGATGTAGCTGAAGGGTAAGGTCCTACTACATCCATTCCCCATGTGGAAAATGGCCATGAGTATTTAGTTGTATAGATAAACTCTAGGGGTTGATGAATTAAATTGGAATATACTTGGAAATAATGACACTTCTTAGTGAAATCAACACAATCTTGTATCATTGAAGTCCAGAAGTATCCAAGCCTTCAAATTTGATCAGATAGTCTATGTCCAGACTGGTGGGCACCACAAACTCCTGCATGTACTTCATTCATGACAGCCATTATCTCTTCACCATCAATACATCTGAAGAGAATTCCATCAAAACCTCACTTGTAGAGAATTTTTTGGTGATCTGGGATATCATAAAGAGTAAAATTGACTACACGTCGTCGGACTTGTTCTTTCACAGCTCTATAAAGTGGGAGTGTTCCATTTTAAAGGTATTCCCTAATAGGTGTCATCCATCCTGTAGTATGACCATATGGTTCAGAAATGGGACTAATTTCATTGATTTCCTCTGTTCTAATTTGAACATAAGGTGAAACTGTACAACGGTGGGCAATACTGATGATTGTTTCGTCCCGATTTGGATCTGCCAGAGTTGTGGCTACATTAGCTATTGCATCAGCTTTAGCATTTTGTGATCGCAGGACATAAGAAAATGTCGATTCTGAAGGAAATTCCACCATTAAATCTCTAACATAATCATACAAAGGTATTAACTCTTATTTTATGATGGAATAGTCCCCATTGACTTGTTTGATTACCAAATCCGAATCACCTTTTACCTTTAAGTGATTCACTTGTTCCTGAAGCACCAAATCCAATCCTGTGATGAGAGCTTGATATTCTGCTTCATTGTTTGTACCACCTTCCAACAATAAGAAGGAATAGGGTAGCACTTCCTTTTCTGGGGAAATAAGCACAATTCCTAACCCAACTTTGTTGAATTTAGGATCTTCCATTTTCTTCCCTGTTGGACTTCTGGAAGTACCATCAAAGTACATTTCCCACGTTTGAGGATTATCTTGAATAGAGAAGACTTATTCATCAGGAAGTTAAATATCTAAAGATGTATCTTCTACTGAAGGGTGTTCAGTAAGGAAATCAGCCAGAGCTTGGCCCTTTATTTCCTTTTGAGACACATACTGGATATCAAATTGCTGTAAAATAACTGCCCACCTTGCCAGACGTCCTGTAAGCATTGGACGACTAAGGATAAATTTGAGTGGGTTATTGAGAGATACCAATTGGACCTCATGATGTTACAGGTAGTGTCTCAATTTCTGAACAGAAAAGATTAACGCTAGGCAGCACTTTTCAATACTTGAATATTGAGTTTCTGCCTCAAGCATAGTCCGACTAAGATAGTAAATGATGTTTTCATTCCCAACATCATTCTTTTGGGAAATGAAGGAACCCAATGATCACTCTAAAGATGTTACATAGAGAATAAGTGGTCTTCCTTCAACAGGTGGCATTAATATTGGTGGACTCAAGAGATATTTCTTGAGAATATTGAATGCTTCTTGACATTATTTAGTCCACTGGTAAGTGACTCCCTTCTTCATTAATTTAGTGAAGGGTAAACATTTGCCTGCCAGATTGGCGATGAAACGCCGAATATAGGCCAAGTGTCCTTAAAGTCCTCTCAATTCTTTCAAATTTCGAGGAGGTGACATACCAATGATTGATTTTGTCTTCTCAGGATCAACTTCGATACCACGATGGAATAAAAAAAAGCCGAGAAATTTTCCTGAGGTTACCCTGAAATCACATTTCAAGGGGTTTATCTTCAAATTGTATTGTCAAAGTTTGTGGAATATGATTTCCAAATCATCCAAGTGATTAGAACGTTGTCTGGATTTAACCACCAAATCATCCACATAACATTCAACAAATTTCCCTAAAAAGGGTTTGAAGATATGTGCATGGCACGTTGATATGTTGCACCTGCATTCTTCAGGCCAAAGGGCATTACCCGATAGCAAAACACACCTTGAGGGGATCTAAAAGCCTTAGATTCTTCATCTTCTGGAGCCATTCAGATTTGATTATACCAGAATATCCATCCATGAAGGAAAGTTCTTTATAGCCAGTTGTTGCTTCAATTAAGATTTTTGTGATCGGAACTGGAAAATCATCCTTGGGACAATGCCGATTAAGATCTCTGAAGTTAATGCAAACTCTAATTTATCCATTATTCTTTTTCATAGGGACAATATTATCTAGCCATTTGGGATATTAAACTTCTCTGATGAAGTTATCCTTGATAATCTTATCCACTTTAGCTTCAATTTTTGAGGCATAAGTTGGGTGTGTTTTCTTGCGGCTTGCTTGAATCCTTGATGTTCTTCTAAAAAACCCAAATGATGAGTAGCAACATCAGGATCAAGCCCTGGAATTTCTGTATAATTCCAAGAAAATACATCTCGATTTTTATTTAGAAATGAAATATACATTTCTTGCTCTTCAAGATTCATGGCCGTACTAATTAAAGTGGGGTGTGGATCTTCTTTTATACCCAGATTTATTTCTCTGAGTTCATCCACAGTGGTAGAGATACCCTCTTCAAATGCTAGAGGAGCATCTCTAATATATTCCTCTTCTTCTTCAATATGTGTTACTTATTTTGTTTCTACTTTCATAGTAGATGATGAAGCAGAATTTCCATAATCAGGGGAGAAGTTAAAATTTGAACATCTTGAAGAAGAGACTACCATTTATGACCCTATTGATGATGAAGGGTCTTCCTTGGGTAATAAAGAGGAGATGATGTATTGAGAGTTGACATCATCGTTCACCTCTGACATTGCTATAACTTCTTCTGTCCTGGTTGATGAAGTATAGAATTGATGTATTTAAGTGGATGAAATGAAGACATCTCCATTTAAACTATCATCATTTCTTGGTGAATCAACAATTTCTACCATGCTGTCTGGCTTGGTTGTCGTAATTGACATTATGGAAGTTTCCATAAGAGTGTTTGGATTTGGGTCTATCCTGTCAATTTTACTGAAAGGAAACAAATAATCTGTACTCACATGTATGAATGGATTTATTGGAATCTTTTCCAAACCATTTGGAGCATTAATTTTGGTAACCTCTTTTGTCGTGGATTTCTCCTTTCCCTCCATGTTATAGAATTCTGCCTCAATGTATTGAGATTCATATGTTTTGAATGGGTCTTTATCACCATACAATGTCCCAATTTGACCATTGAAACAATATTTGAGACATTGATGGTATGATGAAGGTATAGTTTCATGTTGATGTTGCCAAGGTCTTCCAAGAAAAATGTTGAAGGCTATGTCATGATGAACAACCATGAAATCTGAATTAGACACAAGGTCTCCAAACTGATTTCTAAGTGTAATCTCGCCCAGAGGTTCTTTTTCATTTTTATCATATCCTTGAAAAATCAAAGTAGAAGGAGATAAATCAGATTCAGTGAGGCCCAATCGACAAAGTATATGAATAGGGATGAGGTTGACTCCTGAACCATTATTAATGAAAGCTCGTCTGATGTCTACATCATTGACCTTGCTAGATAAATACAAAGGTCTAATATGTCCATGTATACCATCATCTTCATCTTCATCTGTAAAAGATATCACTGCACGGCATTATGTAGGATCATTCTCTATATGGTAGACTTTAGCTGTAGAAATTTCAGTTTCAAATTCCTAATGACTTGACAAAGCCTCAATAAGCGCCTCTTGGAGATATTTTGATAGATTCAAGGCATCCAGAATTGATAACTTGGCCGGTACTTGAGCCAAATGTTTCAAGACATCATAATTTTGGTCTAAAGGTTTGTGTTTCCTAACAGGAAACTGTGGTTTTGCAGGTGCCTTAGAATTTGATACTTTGGAAGCAGATTCATCTCATATCGGGGTAGGAGTTGGAATACTTCTGGATTTCAATAGATTAGACCTACTAGGTCTATTTATTTTCTAAGAGGAAGAAGGTGTAACCTCTAATCGATCCTCCAAAATAACTATGTCAGGACTGAATCTGCCATGTGTAGAAGAACTTTCTTATTCCTTTTGATCCCGTTGAAGGGATTTACCACGAGTTTCTTCCACATATACAGTTCTAGCAGGGGTATAATTGAAATAGTGTCTTCTGAAATATCTACATCTTCCCATGTATCCTAGACCTTTGTCTCTTCCTATAATTCCTCTGTTTGATATAAAGAACTCAGGGTCATCAAGATTGAAACTGTTACTGGCATAAGGATTCGTTAAGTGAATCATGTTAACAGAACCAAAGATAAACTCTTCATCTGATGAAGATTCTGTCTGATGAACCAGTTTAGGTTGTGCTATTTGGTGGGGTGGTGCCTGTGCTTTTGAAGTAGATGGCATAAAATCTGCCAGAGTCAAAGACAACTTAGGATTTGACAGGATCTCATCTTCTTCCGACTGCTCTTCTTTCTTCGAATTATGCCGCCTCTTTGAGGATTTTCCTTCTGATGAAGGGATTTTTGTTGTGGAAGGAATAGAAGAAGGCACCATTGGTTTCTTCAATTACGTTCATAAAATAGCATGAGTTCGGTTGATCGTTTTCCTGACCATACAATCATCATATTTCTGCACATTTTTTCTTTTGACTTCATGCCACTCGCCTTCTTCCTCTGGATCTGTAGCAGTAACACATGCTACCTGGGCTGAAGAACCTTTCTGTTTTACTTGTCCAGAGTCCACCATCTTTTACAGAAGGTCTTTGAAGACAAAACACTCCTGAATGGGATGCCCCAACATCTGATGAAATGGGAAATAGTTGGTATGGTCTTCATCTCCTTCCTTGTTCGGCCTTTTAGGCCCTGGAAACTGAACCAAATTATTTTTCAGAGCCGAAATTAAGTAACCAGGAACTTGTTCATTTCAGAAAGAATAACGTTTATTATTTAAATCCTCAAATTGTTTCCGTCTTTAATCTATTTGATCATCTTGACGAGACAACTTTTATTGTTGATGCTCGGGAGGTGGATACCTTCGATATGATGAAGGTTTTTAAGTGGAAGCAGGTATAGGTGCTTGTTTAAGTGTAATTGTAGCAGTATTTGCTCTCCCCATTCTCCTTCCTAGAGCTGATGGAATTACACGAGTTTTAGCCTTAGTCTCTATAAGAGATTCTTCGATATGTTGAGCGATTTAAGTAAGGTCTCGAAACCCTCATGTGTATTTCACAGGGATCAATGGTGTGCGTAATTCATCACACAAATTTTCCACACAGATTGGCAACAACTCTTCTTGAGGGAGTTCTAAGCTTAAGGAATATGTTAATTCCTTCCAGCGAGCAATAAAATCTGAAACTCTTTCATTTTCTCATTTCTTACAATTTGTAAGATCAAAAACTGTCATCTTTGGTAATGTTGAGATAAATTGAACAAGGAATCATTGACAGAGATATTCCCACACAGTAATTGACTGAGACTGCAAACCTGTATACCAGACAAAAGTAGGCCCTTGTAATGACTACACAAAACATATGAGCTTAACTGATTCTTGTTGTTGAGGAGTTCCCATCATAGGATCACAACAATAAACAAAATGTGTTAAGTGTTGTTCTGGATCTCCCAAACCATTAAAAATTGGGAATGTGGTATTCGCAAAATTTGATGGCGGAGGAATTGTATCAACCCATTCAAGGTAAGCTTTCTTTTCCGATTGAACTTGTGCATGTTTTCCCTCCATAGCTTCCAACCGAGTTGTTAATTACTCAATTGTGGTTATTAATTTTTGAGAAACATCTGGTTGAGCTTGGACCTGAGCAGGTACAATAACTGGAGTTTGGATGGGTGTGGTGACTGGTACTATAACTGATGGTAGTACTACCGGTTGTTGTCATCCATGACCCATAGTATTGGACCTGTGAGGGTGTACTTGTAAAGGAGGATATTTTTTATCCATCCTAGTAACTGCAATGAATTCCCTTGACTGACTAACTCCAGCACACTTAGGAGGAAGACTACCTTGAATTAGTTCTGTATTTAACCTCCTTAACTCCTTAATTTCTTCCTCTTGTTGTGAGAACCTTTACTCTAATGAGAGTGATTGGCCTTCTCCAGAGGTAGGGTGGGACGTAACCTAACTTTTACCCTTTTCCTTGGCATGTGCCTTTATGGAGTATGGAAGGGCATTACCCAAAGTAATATCTTGCCTCTGGGAAACCCTATGGCTTCTGGTACACACACCTTCTTCATTTATTTCTGTATATATAGCCTCTTGAATAAGAACTTCTTCATATGATTCCTCTGATTGAACCTCATGTTCTGGGGGATCAGTGACAACAGCATTGATGACATTTATCGATTCATAACGCATTGCATCCCTTCTGTCGGCATTTCTGTGATGTTGTCTTCTTCCATGTCCTTTATGAGACATGGACTTTTGTTTAGTTGATCCCTCAGGAACTTCTTGATGAACTGTGAATTGGAGGGAATCTCCTGATAATTCGGCTCTGTGTTCCTCTTGTGGATTCTTCCCTAATCGAGAGAAGACTGACTTTCGCTGATGAAGAGATTGAGAATTTGAAAAAGTCCTCAGTCCGATGAACTGGGGCAGTTCCTACTTTTCCTTCTCAACTCCTTGAATCCCATCTGTTGATCCCAAGGGTTGGGCTAAAAGAGTCCCCAGCCTAGCAATCTGAGGTGGTTCTTGAGCTGCTACATCTGAGACTTTCTTAAAATATCTCTTGATTTTGCAGATTTTAGTCTGGAAATTGGTCGGATGCATCATCTGACATCCACTCAAATCACCTGGCTCAGATGACCATGGGATGATTTCTGACACCTCTGTCACATGATGATGCGAATGCTCTAAATGAGAATCATGTTCAATATTTTCATTTACTTGATGCAAGATTAATTAGACAACTTGTTCTTTATATGCCTGACTTTGGGAAGAACTAGTTGAGGCTTGTTCCTGAGAAATCCTTTGATTACACACAAAACCTGTGGCCAGCTATGGGTAATAACATTGCATGAGACCACTTTTGGCGGGCTTTGTTGACTGGAGAGCATAGTGAAATTCAATGCTCCATGAACACCACATCCCCTGATATTAATACCAGATGGGGCATTGGTAATTAACTAGCACAACCTTTTTAGTGCGCCAAAGCATGCACACTGAAGGGATATCTGCTGCTTTTCAACCTTTGGATATCAGGAAACTGAGAGAGATGTCAAGTCAATTTGGCATTGCAACCCTTCTATTACCTTAACATGATTTTTATATTCATCATAAGGTAATATTCTCTCTTTTAAGTGACAAAGAGTTTTACACATGTTGAGATGAACATAGTGAATACAATCTTCAGTCAACATTTCTAAAATATCATACTAAGAGTCAGCCAAAGGCCAAAACATGACCGGTACTTCACCTTTCACTAGTTGTTTTCTCATATTCAGCACTTACTCCTTATCATTTGATGAAGATTATTCTACCTGATTAGACCAAAGATAGTGCTTCTTTGTTTCTTCATTATATTCAACAATATTGGTAGAGAATTCATTTATCAAATTAGAATATGAATGAACCAGGGGTGGTTCGAAGAATAACCTACACCCCGGGCTATCTTCTGATTGAGAAAGTATTTCACCTTCTAGTGGTAAAACATCATACATGACTGGCTTTGCATTTTTCAAGTGCCTCAAGATAAGAGGGCTTTCTTGTTACTGCATTTTCCATTGAATAATTTTCTAGGAAATGCGAATTACTACTGCGGAGAATACTTTTGCAGCTAAATTCATCATCATGGAAAGGACCACCATGGTGGGTTACAGAAAAAGATGAAACCTTTTTCTCCTTGATCTTCTTGCCACGCAGAGTGTTATCGTGGCTCTCATCTGAAGATGATACTTCGAGATCAACCGAACTATCATGAAGTAAACCTTCATGAGGAAATTTCTGATGAAGACCTTCGGAATTGTTTTTGTTACTTCCGGAATTTGAAAATGAAAGAGTATAATCTTGATTTGTAACAGATAATTGTCTAAGGGCTTCAAGAACTCCAGCATTGAGCAAGGCCTTATTACATATTGGCTCTTGATTTATCGACTGTGCTAGACGTGTATTTTTTTTAGATGCCTTCTTACTCACTTTGGAAACCACTTGTTGAAGTAAGTGCTTATTATGGGCAGGTGTATGTGCATGCTCAGGAGAAATGGTCAGGTTAGGATTATTTTCTCCCTTCTAATTGGGTGTATGTGCCTAACTTGATTGTCTGTATGACATGGGGGAGTATGCCCCACAACCCTCCTGGACTGAGACAGAGGTGTGTATCTGCTCCGGAGTGATATGTTGATGAGTCACTCCACTGATAGGGATATATTTATGATTCTTTCCCTGTGATGTTGCTGAAGTTGTTATAATATTCTGACAGGCATCCAGAATATGGGCAGGGATTTGCTTCTGCTCTTTCACATTTTTAGAATGTTCTTGGTGACTTCAGCTACAGAAATGGGAATATACGTCCATTACGTGCTTGGAGTAGGTGTGTATTCCTACTCCTGTCCTCCTTTTCCTGTCAGTAAATTCTGACAGTACTCATATGTGGGGGTAGAAAATTGTGTCTGCCTTCTACTTGTCATTGGAGCTTTCCAATTGACATCTCCGGGTGCTACCAAACGAGACTGTTAGTTAGCCTGATAAATTGCAGGTGTATGTGTCTGCTGATTGTTCTCCACAAAATTTAATTGGAGAGTTTCTTTGGTTGTAGTCAGACGAGCCTGTTAACTAGCTGATGAATTATATACAGTGGTATGTGTCTACCTATAATACTTCGTCGGAATTACCTGGTGGGATTGGCGTGTTACTTCCATACGAGTCTGCTGGGCAGTAAAATCAGGACGGATGGGTGTATATGCCTTCTCATTGTTTGCCATCAAGTTAGCTTGATGGACTTCTCTGGAGGGGGCATAAGTAAAAACCTTCTCCCTGTTGTCCGAATTTCTCCTCTGACGGTTCGTCTTGTGTTCTCGGGTCTGAGGAACCTGAGACAAACCCCTAAAGGCGATACCCTCATCATGTTGAGGGTGCACTACCACATGAGTCTGGCGGCGATTGTTGATGGGATCCCTCGGGAAGGACTCCTGTCTTCTTGAATTGAGGCCTTGAGTGACCTTTTCATTCACCTCCCCATAATATGGGAGGGACTGGCGATTGTGTTCTGGGGATAACAACCTGAAACAGTTGGAGATGGTGGTTGGAACCACCTGCTTCTTGACCACTGGTCATCATTGTCTAGATAACTAGGGTGAGTTGTTAACTTAGATGGATTTTCGAGTAGCCTCCAGAGTCGGGATAGTACCGTGTTGACGGTATTCCTTAACCAATGCATTTGAGACCCAGTGTTGAAGATGCTGAGTAGGTGATGTCGTCCTCAGAGCGGATGAGGATCTAGCAGGAGTAGCAGCCGATGCATTCACAGGTGTGAACTTTAAAGAAGCCATTTTTTTATTGCAGAGAGATCTTGGAAAAGAGTGCATGTTTGATAAAACAGACATAATCAAGATAAGTTTGTCCAGACTACATCTTTTGAATGAGCACATATGTTATTGATTGCTTTGTTGGCCCTCGCATTGAGTTAAATAGGGGCCTAACAAATAAGTAAAACATCATTTAACTTGGTTAATGATTCACTTCGGGTTCACCATTTTTGTTTCTTATGGAAATTGGGAAGACCTTGTTTGTTTAAGGTTCAAACTTTCCAATCGGTTTCTAATGGGATTATTCATAGAATTGGAAACATGCAATGATTCTATATCCATTTGTACCTACTTTCCAAAGGTAGGTGCCCATTAGTTTTGGACTGATGAGGATTAAGAATTCGCATTGGTCAAGAGGATGTGAGTTCCGACTCATCACACCTTTTTGGGGGGAATTATTGTCTACTCTGGGACTCTCTTATAGATTTAAGTTATGTTCATGAATCCTTATTAATTTACCAAGCATGAAAATGAGTTTTTCCTTTAGATTTTTCAATCAATGATTGATATGTAGGGAATTTAGAAAATCTTTTATATGTATTTGAGGTTCTTCATCAATAGAGAATAATCCATATGAATTAGAGATTCTTAGTCAATGGTATCCTTCTATACATTATATAGAAATCTCTTGGTCATTATGATGACCATACTGGTTTTAAAGCCACTCAGTGGGGCACTTAAAGTTTATTTTCATTCAGAAAGACAGGATTATTTTAGAGTTGGGATCATACCCGCAGATGGGCTACCTACGTATCCTCATTATAAAAGGAATCAGAACCCATGTAGTTTGATAAGAAGGATATATTTTAACGTCATATGGGATGGAAAATAATTAATGAAAGATGGGCTTGAACCTTAGAAAGGCTTCCTACGTACGCTACTTTTAAGGAAGAGATCAAAGTCTACATAGTTCGGGTGAATAAGTATGAATTTTATGCATGATTAATGGCCCAAGGAGAGATGTCATAATTACTTTTACACTCTAAGCTCACGTGAGTCATTATCGGTGTGAAAAACAAGAGGTATCAGTAAAATTGATTATTATGCCCTGAAATATGCAATCATAAGAAATTATGTGGGGCTTATGTATGTATGAATTCCCAAGTAAATGAAGACAAATACTTTTAGGAAAGAATCCCAAGGGCAGGGTCCATAAAGGTGTTTGTACTTTATGGAGATTTGGGATTTTAACCTGGGACTTACACCTGAAAAGAAAGCCCAAATCAAAAGAAATTAAGACTGGGGATTACTCCTAAGAAGGAGGCCCAAATAAGGGGACTTGTAATTTGGGGCTTACTTCTGAGAAGGAGGCCCAAATAAGGGGACTTGTAATTTGGGTCTTACTCCTGAGAAGGAGGCCCAAATAATGGGACTTGTAATTTGGGGCTTACCCCTAAGAAGGAGGCCCAAATAAGGGGACTTGTAATTTGGGGCTTACTCCTAAGAAGGAGGCCCAAATCAAAATATCTTCTCAGAATTCCTTTCAGATAAGGAATATAACAAAGGAACCATGACACAAATGGCTTTGAAGAGGGTTTTGAAGGCTATGTCTTTAAAGAGGAAAGGTGGATTTGAAGAAAGGAGGTGACTAGTAAGGAGGCGCGCAAGTGTTGTTCTGGCACGCAAGTTCTGGTCCCACAAGTATACTTGTGTGACATGAGTCACCTTGGGCGACAAAGAATCCATAGGGTAATACTTGGGTGACTTTGAACTCAAGCCCTTATTATCATCCCTAGAGGCTTCCAGAAGGGTGGCATGCAAGTTCCCTTGGAAGGGAAAGGCGGCGTGCAAGTGTCTTCACTTCCCTTAAGGGATAGACACTTAGGCGCGCAAGTATTGATGAGTTCTAATACTTAGGCCTTATTATTCTTCTTTAGAGCTTCCATTCAGGTAAATAATTGCCTTAGAAGTGTTAGGAAGACATCAGAAAAAGACTTGGGTGACCAGAGCTTGAATCTGAGTTTTGGAAAATTCATTTTTCGAAATGGGGGGCCCAAAGGGGCTATTTATAGGCCAGTGAACACCTTGGGTGAATAAGTAATAGGTCACTCAAGTGACTTGCGTGACCCAAATGTGGTGCGCAAGTGACTTGCATGGCCAGAAGGAAACTTCCGCGACCCATTCTTAAAGGTTTCCTTGTTCATGCCTTTTTCAATTTTTGATGTTCTTCAAAGGATGACTCTCTTTGTGCTTAAGGTATTCCCCTTTTCCATTCGTTAGACTCTGTGATGGAAAGAAGCATCAACAGATACTAAAGAGTATATTCCCTTATCATAGGAGTATAGAGATACCACAGTCGGTGCCCCACAACCAATTCATCCAAGTCTTAGGAATTTTTAGTTTGTGTCACATAATCCAAAATTCATGTACATTTCCTAGTGTTCCTTGCCTAAGATCTCGAGTTCCCGTGATTTTTCAAAGTGGATGTGAGTGGTAAAACAAAAAAATATCATCACATGTATTGTCAATAAAGAAAAAAAAGTAAATCTAAACTCACCTCCAACACCCACACATGAAATAACCCCTTTCACATTCATACAATAAGTATATAAATATCATAGTTCAATTCATCCCATAATAAGTAAATTCATAAAGAAAAACAATGGGCTCAATATTAGGGTGTCACAATCATGAAATCCATTTAATTTTTTTCCAATCATGCCTTAAATACTTTTAAGAAAGGTTTAAAATAAAGAAAACCATTTTCAAAACCAAATACAGTTCATTACTTTGAAACCAACACTTTAAAATTAAAGGGAAGCTCAACTCCATGATAAAAAACTATTATGAAACTCAATAGTAAGCTTAGACATCATTTAAAACATCACTACACATAATGAGAATCAAACCAAGTCATGATAATCATAAAATAACAACTAAGGGACACTAAATACCAACAACATTTGAATCCCTTTAAAACATTACATTTAATTTGAAAACTATATATATTTCTTAAATTTACACTCTTTTGAAAATATCCCAAATTATAAAATATTCTATACATTTATTTTGAAACTTACATTATCACAAGAAATTATTTAGGCATATCATCAAACACTTAGTGGGATTTATAAATCAATTTTTAACTATACATGGTCTATGCACCATTGAAAACCCCATTTTCAAGACTTAAAAATCACCAAAGCATGGAAATAAATTATATATTCACTAAAAAAAAACACTATTACATTGATTTCAAATAATATAGTATTTAAAAAACTCAATAAATTCAAGGATTTACATTTAAAGAGTTTTGCATAGAGTAACCTACCTCAATCAACAACCCACGCCTTAATTATAAGCTCACAATAACCTTTCCTAAGTCCCCAAAAACTTATCCTGACCATAAACACACAAAAATTAATAAAGAAAACATCTAAAACCAAAAACCCATAATGACATAACTACACCAAACTCACCGGATGACATAAGGATGCCAAACCATAAGAAAAAAGGGATGTGGTTAAAACCCAACATACTCATGGGCCTAAACTAAAAAAAATCTCCAATCAATACATCCAATCAAATGGAAAATTAAATAAAAAATAATTAAAACCATAAGTAATCCTATAATGAGATATACCTCAAGATGAACTATGAAAAATATAATGAACATCTCCTTCCAGGACCTCCTTTACAAGACTAAAGTGGAAACCCCAATAACTAGAACACTAAAATAGATTTAATTAAATCTAGACACAATAACTAGATACCTATAAAAATAGTCATAGGTCTTGCCTTATTCTCACCAATATGAATCCAACACTATCAACAACATGTCAATCCAATCATTATCGAAATAAATATGGAATAAAGAAAGTGCACAAATTTAGGGAGGGAGAGGGGAGAGGGGGGAGAGAGAGGGGTGAGAGAGAAAGGGATATGGGAAGATAAAAAACCTCCTTGTGCACACCTTTCACCTCACCCACACACACCCATGTTTCATTTATTTTTATTTTTTACATTTCTCATTTTGTTTCTCTTTTTTCTTTTCATTTACATTATTTATTTATTTATTTATTTTCCCTCTTATCTATGTGGTGTGTTACACAATGCACCCCCCCTCACTCATTAGTATTTTTTTCCCTTCTTGACTTCATGTACAAACCCCATACCTCATATTTCCATTTTTTATTCTTATTTTCTTTTAACATAACTAATCAAGATTTACATAATAATAATAATAATATCCCATTATTAGTATTATTACCAAATTAATAATATTTTCTAAAATCTCACATGTATATATATTATATAAATGAATTGTGTTTACATTTTTTTCAACACAAATAATAATATCACCATTATTATTTTTTAATCACCCAAAAAATATTTAAACATAATGAAATTTTATTTATCAATTTAAACAAATCCAAAATATTATTTAAATTTTCATGCAATAATTTCATTTTCATTAGAATAAAAATAATAAGCCAAAAATTCAAAATTCCTTATATTATCACAACCCTATAATGACATGGTTAATTACAACATTACAATTTCATAGTTAAGATACTCAATCTATAAATAAACATATAAAAATAAACTAAAACTTAATTAAACTTATAAATTGGTTAGTCCATAATGCATGTAGATAATTACAATCATTTAGATTATATAAATGAGCATTATAAAGAATATACTAAATATATTGAAACTATTTAACATTTAATATTAATATAATGATACAATAAACAAAATAAATATTTATGATAAAAACTAACCTTGAAGAAAGTTTTAGTTCTTTTAGTTTTTATCATTTCACACATAAATATTAGAACTCAATATTTGAAATTTTAACGAATTGGGTCCAGTGATGTGTTGGGTCAGCCCAGGATGGTTCTAGGAAACTCATACGGCTAGACTGCACAGTTTACAAAACCATTTTCCAACCATGTGGGAGCCACTGAAAGGAACCTATGGCACTTCACATGGTTGTATTACATGGTTTCTCTTTTCCATTTGAAAGTTGTGTGATAAAAGGACTTGCATAGTTAACATTATAAATCATATGGTTTGGACCATACCATGAACTTCTCATTAAAACTAAGTGCTAACAAAATAAACCAAAAAAACCCCATGCGCATGACCTCATGCACGGTTTTCCCTATCCTGCACACAAAAATCATGAAACGTAGGAAAAATTTCTAGAAAATTCAAAATTCAAGCCTGAAACTTCCAAAAATTTAAATTACTTTGAATTAATATAAAATATAAAATTATAGTGACATGGGAGTGTCACAATTATCCCTACCATGCCACTTTATGGACCCAAAAAATCATTAATAAAAGTTGAAGCAAAATGAAACTAAAAACCATATAACCTATATAAGATGATAGAGGTCTAGGAAAAATTAATGAGGTTCGGTGAAAAGGGATCACTAAAAAAACACACAACTCCTCAAAACCATATAAACAATCCTTAGAAATCAACAAACATCTCTAACCAAAAACAAAATCATAACCATTAAACCCAAATATCTAAGAACAAGGAGACCTGAAAAAGGTCTCCCCAATATTTAGAATCCCACTAAAGTAGTGTAAGAAAAGGATAACCTTTATTATAAAGAGAGTTTCACTCAGCCAACTATAATTCCATAAATCAACCAAGGGAACCAAAAAATTCCACTGAACAAAAACAGATACCAGTAAACTAGTTCAAACTCCACAAAGGGAGAACAACCCAAAATCCATCCAAAATAAATCACATCTCATGTCATCATAGTGGGTAAAGGTACCTCAACTAAAAATATTACATAATAAGAAACAAACAAATATATTAACATTAGTTCACAAAAATGAATAAAAGTAGAGATCTAGGACCTCATACCCAGAACACCATCTCTCGATGAACCCAACAAGATCAAAACCAACACTAGCTGATTCATAATTTCAATCGGTGGCATGTCCATCCTGGTCACCTGAAACACACACCTAATTATTATCCATATCCAAACCATCATAACTCTTACATTTTAATAATCTCACAAAATTTTCAATGGATAAGATCAAATACTAAGGCACAACACAACCACAATAACCAAATAATACCTCATTAAGGAGGAACCATGAAAAAAACAAGAAATATATCCAGAAAACATAACTTCAAGAGCCTCTATATACTCTAAAATTAATGAGAAAAAATATATAAACAACAATGACCCAATAGTATATTGAGTAATTAAATTTATATAATTTTTTAAAATAACCCAACCACTTAATTACTTGAAAACAACCTTGATCACCATGGAAGGGAGGATGGTGACTCAAGAGGTCCCGAAATAAGGAAGATTTTGGCTCCACTACTCCATTCAATGTCTAGATAGTGTCAAAAATTTAAATAGATACACCTAGAAAAAAATAGGATTCACCCTATGATTCATCCTAGAAGATAGACTTTGCACATTCTCTCAAGAAATTTTTTAGAGGAACAACTAAAAGGAAAAAAATGTTAATCCATCCCATTCATGTTTCACGAACAAACACTACAAAAAAATAAACTAATAGTGGTGGTTATTTTTTTTTTTGATTTGGAGGTAGTTTAGACCAATACTATATGGTTTCATGATAGTTTCCAAAAATCAATGATAAATTTGGCATCAGTATCCAACTCATGTTGGTTCCATCCATTTAGCATAGGATTCTAGGAACCATCATGAAACATTTGTTTAGTAGTGGTTTTTTTAGTGGTAGTTTCCCCTCTCAAAAAATACTAATGGAATAGAAGAAGTTTAAACTGTTACTGAATAATAATTTGGCATATATAGTAGCAGCTTAAACTACCTCTATATATCACTATTTAAAAAAAATATAGTTGTAGAAACTAAAACCCCATAATAGCAAAAAAAATAGATATTACATTATACAAACAGTAAACAAACTATTTTGGCATAATAAAAATAGAATCATAACATGTCAAGTTCAATTTATACAAAACCATAATAAAAAAAATATTAATATAAAAATAATAATAACCAATGATTAATTAACATGAATAATGTTATTTAATGTTCCTCTTGATATTATTTTGATGGATAGGTCGCAGATTACCATTCATTTGACCTTTATGTTATATAAATGATATAAAGGAACCCAATTGGGGTGTTTTCAAACATGTCATGGACTAGTGAACTAAGTTATAAACCTTGTATCCATCCATGATAAATTATATAATGTTAATGTAAGGAAAAAGTGGTGGTATCCTTATGAATTAGTGGGAATTTGAAAGAGGTTGGTTGTGTGATTTTAGCTACCCTAGCTTGTGTAGCATTTAGTGTTGGGTGTTTTACTAACCTGTGAGAACACTTGGCCTTTTATGTTTGTTCTTGGTATATTTAGTATTATCATTTTGAATAGTGATTTATTAATTTTGTCTTAAGATTATATATTCTTGGATTTTATATGGGTGCCTTGTGACATGATTTGGGTGAGCATGAAAACCATTAGAATGTGATTTTATAGAATGGTTATGTGTATTGGGTTGGTTGATGATGCCAACGATGTTGGGAGCTATAATGGAAATGTGGGTTGGGTGTTCACATCAATCATAGACATGGGAGATGTTATGAAACATATTATGTGTTTTGGTTTTGGAATTCATTCCAACCATGGATATAAACATTGTGATGGACTGGGTTATATGAAAATATCAAGGAAAGCATGACAACCATGGATGTGAGTTATATATCATGTCATATTAGCATGCACATTTATATTGGATGTGAATGAATATGATGTGATTTTATTATAAAATAATTGTTATATAAGTATAATGATTTTATTTAGATGTTATATAAGAGATAAATCATATCCAAGATGAAAGAGGATGTTAATATAAAATAAAAATAAGGAAAATTATTTATTACTTATAAAGAAGAACTTTGAGTTCCCACTTTCAAACCTTCCTTATTTGGAGGACTTACAGTTTTGCCTTAAAATAAGGAGATTCCAAGCATGAGATTTCATTTTTAGGGATGGAATATGGAAAATACACTTCTAAACAACTAAACATCGGGTTCGTATTTCAATAGGTAGAAGAAGGACCTTTTATAGATTAGAATGACTGGAATTTCTGAAAATACTCATTCCTTAATATATAAGGATTTTAATTTTATAGGGAAAGTTACACAAAAAGAGACAAAGGATAAAGAAAGGCCATGAATTCCTTTACCCAAAAACTTATGTGATAAGGTTCCAATATATTTTAAATATAATTTATTATATTAAAATTTATATATTGATAACATCTTAAAGTGTACTTGAAAACCCCCAAAATACCTTTACATAAGATCTAAGGGTAGGATAACAAATTGTCTTAGTCAAGGGTGGTTATTAATCTAGTATAAATATTTAATCCACTTGGTTTTAATTTTATTTTTCATCAATAAAGATTAAGGTAATATAGATGAACTCAATATGTATTGTGGAGTACATCTATGTAATATTTTAGAGTTCCTAAGCATGTTGATGAGAATATAGTTATATGTTATCTCATGGTTTATCCAAAATAAATAACAGTTAATATGATGGAATAAGTTTCTTCTATTGATAATACTACATGAAGAATAATCATTTGTAAAAGCTGGTTAAAGATGATGTAGATGTTTCATCTTGTAGCGTGAAGATATTCAAGATACCTATTATATAGAATTATTGTGGTATATTATTGAGTTAACTAAGTTTTAAGGTAAGATTACAATTAGAGAAGATTTTTTTGGAGTGTATGGAATGATGAACATTTTATCTCTATGAATAAACTAGTTTAAGGTCTACTGTCTGAGATGAGAGTGAAACTAACAATCTATATGTTTCACAAACAAGTAAAATACTATTGGGATGTCCAAATTCAAGTTGACCAGCATGTTTAGTTATCCAGGTAGTACTTGGTGAATTACCAAGTGGAAATCATAACTAAATAAAGTTCATAAATAGTTGAAAGAGACTAGATATTTTGAAAAGAACAATAAGATGTGGAATTTCAAGGAGTACTAAAACAAAATAAAACCTGAAGAGCCTAAGAATGATTATTATAAGTTAAAATTCAAAATAAAACATATAAAATTAACTGAGCATATATATTTTCATGCAATGTAAGGTAAATATAGATATCTTCTACTAAAAACCACAACTTTGTTTTTGAATAACTATATTAGTGTTAGTCTGTCATAAGCTAAGTTACACATCATCACTAAATCCAAAGGGAACCCTAATCACTACTCGACGAACTTTATCTATATCTATCTCCACTTCCTACTATCACCACCTACATGAAAATTTTCTTGAAAATTAAACAGTGTTGTATATTTAAATTTGATCTTAAAACCAATAAAAGTTTGTGTACTAAATGATTATGAAGTTGTGTGATTTACCAGTTCACTCATACCATCCATTGATGTAATATCTCCAGAGATGAATCCAGTCATCTTCATATATAACTCAATAAACGCTTTCTTTAGAGCAACAACCTTTGCATCTTGCATCTTTATATAATCCCTATGCTCCTGAATTTTTTCTTTGCATTGCAAAAAACTCCCTCTGAGCATCTCTAGGTAGGGAGTAACTATAACCAAGTTTAGATATTGCTACAATACCTAGTGTCTTTATAAAGTTTTTATATGGTAATGGTCCAAAACCCATTCCACATATGTGACCAGGATGCTCCTTCCTAAGGACTTGACCAACTAGATCATCCTGGGAGACCAAGAAGGACTGTGCGGTATTGGAATCCCATAGTTCTTTTATTTTTAAGTATAAATCAAATGTCATTCATATTTAAATAAATACATATTAACATAGTTAAAACTAACAATATGTTATTGAAATGAAAAAGTAATTCATACCCCAACTTCTTTGGCAGGATCATTCACATAACTCCCATCAGATTTTGTATAAACATCCAACCAAAATTCTGTTCAGGAGACATGGTACCCTAAATTATTTGACTACATTAAATAAAGAAAAGTAAAAAATTTAATATATGAAATAGATAATTTTATCTTATAAATATTTAAACTAATTAAAATATTACCATATTCGATCTGTTTCTAGAAAAGCTCATTGACCCAGTAGTGTGGGGGTGATTTTTTTAGCTCGACGTGATGCATTTTTCCTTGAAACATCCTGAAATAAATAACATGTGATTTAATATTAATGTATGCAATGGAATATCCTTTTCATATGAATATATATGTGAAAAATGAGATTAATATAATAATATATATTTCAATACCACGTGCTTCTCGTAATAATGGCTATCAACAAACACCTTCCACTACTCTCTAGGTACCCCTTCATATACCTTATCATACTGTTGTTGAGTGTTCAATGATGTATCATTGAATTCATTCCATAATATCTATTTAAAACCTTTCCATTTATTACCCAAATTTTTCAACATCCACTTTCATGCTATAATATCATCAATGATAAAGTGGAATAACATCTATACAAAGAGATTCATTTTTAAAATATTATAATTTAATTACATAATTACATTCAATTACACCATAATTTATTAAAATTAACTTTATCTAGGAGTCAAATACTTCATTCTTCCAAGATTTAGGCATATTTATCCAATCATAATAGGTAATCAAAAGGGTAACTGGTTTCTCCGCTAGATGTCCTAGAATCTAGCCTATAATCTGGCCAAATAATCCTACAGCATCATCCATGGGGACCCTATAATAGTCAAATGGGACAACTATCTTCAATCCATTCAGATTATAGACATCTAAAATTTTCATATTTGTCTCCTTAGTAACACAATTTTCATCTTTTATGAAAAAATAGTTAGTGGTATAAAAAATTACAATAACTTTATTCACATTAAAATTTATACCTATAACTATCACCCTTCAACATCCTCATGATATAACAGGAGTGACAACCTATTCCCTCACTATTGAACATATTAAATGGGGATTCAATGTCTTGGATGTTTAGGGGATGGAAAATGAGGGTGTTCCATATTCTGAAGGAATAGTGGAGGGTGTGAGAGAAGCTAACTGGGGGTAGACGAAGGGTATCTTGGTTGTTATAGGGAGGGAGATCGATGGATCATCAGTTATCCTTTTGGTCATGGGAACATCAACTGGAAGTTGATTTAGATTAGTAAAAAACTTATTCCTTGTAATTCCTATCATTTAATCAAATAAAATTAACTTCATAACATATATTTAAAAAAATCATGTAGAAAAAAAATGTATAAATGATAATAGATGCACAGTGCAGAAAAAAAATATACATAGCTATGATAATTAATGACTAAAAATATAACATAATTAGTTTATAAATTAATGTATGACTACACATACAATCATTTTTTTGCAATCATGTCATTTTCATATTCCATCGTTACTTCATCTACTCCATCCATCCTTTCAAGACTAATATTTTCAATATCATGATAGAAAAATAATTTCATTTCTTACTGTTTATGGTATTCAATATCAGAGGTAAAATATTCAAATTTATCGCCTATATCATACAAGTATCTTTGTTTTATATCAACAACTACACTCCACCCTTCATTCATGAAATCTGCCACATAATATACCATTTTTGGTTGTGATGAGAAGAGATACAGATCATGTAATTCAGGTTCACTGGCATCTATCAAGTGAGATGAGTTCACATAAGTAAATTTCAAGGAATCTATTTTAATACCCCTGGTTATATCAACCCACTTGCATTTGAATAAAACAACTAAAAAATTCCTATGGTAGTTTAATTCAATAATATCAGTCAACTTTATATAGTATCCCAATTTAGAAACTATAAATACAACACTATTTTTTTGTTTCTAAACCCTCTTACCAATCAACTATATGAAATTTAAATCCATTTTCATTGTAAATATCAAATTTTCTAGCCTATTTTAGTGGACCTCTGTCCAGAAACTTCAAATCTTATGAGAACTCAGATCGAGTATCAGTATTCATGATCTAAAAAAATTAATATACATTATTATATTTAAAAAATATATTTTAATCTAATATCTATATTGATTTCAATATTTATGAACTTACACGACATGCAAACCATTTTATAATCTCTTTTTTAACAACTTTTCTTATATCTTTCTCATTTCATTTTGGACTTTTTATTTGTATATTTTTTTATATTGATCACTTTAATAAATGGACTTTCAATTTCACTATTCAGTAGCACATATCAATGTTCCTATAATAATTTCATTTCTATTAGTGTAACATTTGAGATCATACCAACATATCGTCAAATAATAGGAAAGATTTTTGATTTCCCATGTAGTTGATATTGATTCGATGTGTCATCAGCATGTCCAAATAGATTTAATTTTGTCTCAATATCATCCAAGTATCTAGAATAAAAGTTAATACACTCCTCTTTTAAATAGACTTAAGAAATAGAGCCTTCAGGTTGAGATTTGTTTTTCATATTTTATTTCAAATAACCAAGATATTTGTGACATAAAATAAATAAAACATAATTATTTATTTGATGAAGTTTAAATAATTGTTTACTTAAGATGAAAAACATATAAATAAATTACCTCTTAATTAGATACATCCATTGATAATGTACGGGGCCTCCTAATTTAGTTTCTTCAACCAAATGCATAGTTAAATGCATCATGATGGAAAAAAACAATGGAGTAAAGATAATCTCCATTGAAAAAAGTGTCAATAAAAATTTATCCAAAAGTTTTTCAAGCTCATCTGGTTATAGAGTTTTCTCACATAGTTTTCTGAATAATGTGAAAATTTGGGGTACAACTACAGTTACCTTTTTTTGTAATAATTAACATAATTCCAGTGGTAGTAAATATTATAACAAAACATGTGAATCATGACATTTCAATCCATGTAACTTATGATGATTTAAGTTGAAAAACCTTAAGATATTAATTGAATACCCCTTATATACCTTCACATGTTTTAAAATTCTAAGGATATATCTTTATCACTTTTTTCATTGCAAAAATTGTCAGAGCATACTTTCCATTCTCATTTATCCATAGATCATGATTTATATTCATTTTTTGTATGTCCTTATGATTATTGAGATGGTCCATCGATTTTCCATTCTCATTAAGTAATGTAAAGATCAAATTGTCACAAAAAATCTTCTTAATATGCATAACATCAAGATTATACCACAACAAATTAAATTCCCAATACAAAATTTTGAAAAATATACTTATTTTCTTCCATTGTTGCATTCCAATTTCACTTGATGGTGCACTTAAAATTCATTTCCCAATATCATTAAAATGATGAACCTTCCCAAATTCTATTTCAACATTTCTAAGTTGTTCCAATATTTCAGAACATGTCAACAACTTTGAAGGTGGTTTATGGTCAATAGAACCATTAAATTTTGACTTGTTTGATTGAAATATATGAGATGCATCAATAAATCATCAATGATACAAGAATAACCATTTTTTACTATAATGTAGTCATTCAGGCTCAAAATCAAAGTTACAAATAGGATGATCCAAACTCATGTAAGTTTTCCAACCAGATAGGTTCCCAAGTCTAGGGAAGAAACTAATGGTACACATTAGAGCAGTGTGCATTTTGAACATTGTTCTAGAAGATGCATCATATATCTCAACACCATTTCTCCATAATTCCTTTAATTCTTCAATTAGAGGCTACAAGTATACATCAATATCATTTCCAAAAAAAATTTCTAGGAATAATAATCGAAATGATAAAATATATTTGTTGCATACACATCCACATAGGTAGATTTTAAGGGATTAAAAAACCATCCAAATGTTTTAATTGGTGCTCAAAGTCCCAAATGGGTTGAATCCATCAGCAACCAATCCCAATCTCACATTCCTAGGATCATATGAAAAACTTGGATGTAATAAATCAAAATTATTCCACAATTTTGAATATGTTGGATGTCACATTAATCCATCAATGTTATTATCTATATAAGGCCACTTCATGTGCTTGGTGGTTTTTTATGACATGAATAATATTTAGAAATCGATGTTATAAAGGGAAGTAACGCAAAACCTTTGCAGGTGTTTTCGTTTTCTTATTCTTTATAGTACTATGTTGATTCAAACTTCCAACATCACCCATTGACTTCCATCTTGCAAAAGAAAAAAAATTCAATCATGTCTACTTGAATCCTCTCCCCAATAAAGCATACAATCATTGGTACAGGCATGTATTTTTGTAAAATTCAAAACAGTATTGTCAAAAACATTTTACATATCATAAAAAGAATCAAGGGTCTTAGCTTTAGAAAATACATCACACAAAAATTATAATATCATGTACATCACCTTATTTTTAATTCCTCATAGGATTTTTATATATTACAACTTTAGTAGAAAAGAAAGTTTTGAATATTTTAGACATCCATCATATATATCTTAATTTTCATCATCAACTAAAACATGAAATGAATTTGTCCTCTCAGTGAAGTTCTCTCTTACATTAGTCTCTAAAGAATCAATAGGAGGATCCAATTATATGTTACAATATTGATATGATTTTCCTACAGTCCCAAAAACATCACTTGTCAAGTTACTTTTTATAAAACCCTCAACTATTTGTTCTTATATGTTTTGATATTGATTTTTTTGTCTTGTAATGCTGAAAACCTCATTTATAAGGTTTTCATTTCATTTTCCATTGTCGGTGAAGTTGGGAGCTCATTTTTTTTATTAAAATTAGTGCTCAAACATTCTGTAACATTAGATTCTCCATGATAAATCCAACACAAGTATTGAGTACGGAATTTCTTCAATATAAAGTGTTCATAAACTTAATATCTCTTCAACCATCTTCTAAATTTACATTTAGGGAATGGAAATATTATTATATCAATAACGGATCAATTTTAAATTAAAAATTCTAAAAACTCCTTCAAACACTTAGCATACTGAGGTGTGTTCCTTGGTAATGTGATCCAAATTTTATCTATATATATCATAATGTGCTTACACTTTTTTAAAAAAAATAAAACACATAAGTATTACTAAGTAGGAAAAGAGATAAATGGAAGTGAAAAAAAAACACAACCCAAGTAGTTATAATAAAAGTCATATAAGTACTAAAAATATCAAAGTAAAAAAAGGAAATCAATCATGGATAGTATTATATAAAATATAAGCAAGATAAAAATCAAACAATCATTAATAAAACTACATTTAAAATGTTATTTGAAAATAATTTATCAAACCGCACATTGAAAAAAAAATATAAATCTAACTATTTTCATAAAATCACTTTTTAAGGAAAGACACCTCATCTAAAAAGTGTGGGTTGAATGGATAGGGACACAAGTTTCATCTATTTTTTCCCCTCTGGAACACCTATATGTATCTTGGTGAATAAGTCCATCATCTTCCAATCAGAACTAGACTCTCGAACTGCCTGAGTCTATATCTTTTGGCTCAAGGAATCCAAAACACTATTCCCTTTTCCTAGAGTATAAGCTAGATAAAAATCCAAATATTTCATATACTCATCCCATTTTCACTGTTGTAGATTTAAATCATGCTAGGAAAATATGTACTTATGGATCTTATGATTGGTATAAACAACAAACTTCTCACCCAAAATATAATTCCACCAATATTTTAAGGCATAAACCACTACATCCAACTCGAGATCATTAATAGGATAATTTCATTCATGTGGACTCAATTTTCATGATTCATACACCACAACTCAATATCCCAACATCAACACTACCCCAAACCCGATTTCAATGCATCAAAAAAATGAATATAATCCTAAGATGAATCAGGTAATAGAAGAATTGGTGTTGTGTTTAACAACCTCATTAATTCCTAGAATGAATTATCACATGATACAAACCATTAAAACTTGATTTTTTTCATGGATAGGCCCGAGAGTAGTGATACTAAGTGAGAAAAGTTTTTATGAACCTTCATTAATAACCCGCAAAATCTAAAAAGATTAAAATATCAAAAACATTCTTGGGATTATATCAAGATATAACTACTTAAAATATATATGGGTCCACTGAAACACCTTCATCCAAGATGATTTGACCTAAGAAATATAACGTTTTGATCTAGAAATGACGCATAGATAGCTTAGCATATAGCCTATGCTCTCTTAGTGTACTCAGGACGATGTAAAGATGTTTCACATGATCATATTCAATTTGTGAGTACAAAAATATGTCATCAATGAATACAATTACAAACTAATCTAGGTATGGTGGAAGATTCAGTTCATCAAATCCATAAAAATAGATGGAGTGTTTGTCAGCTCAAATGACATCACAACGAACTCATACATTCCATAGCTTCTCTTGAAAGTAGTCCTTGATATATTATAAGATCTCACCCTTGGCTGATAATACTCTGATCTCAAATCAATCTTGGAGAACACACTAGAACCCCCCATCTCATTAGAGAGATCATTAATACACATTAGATGATATTGTTTCTTAATCATCATCTGATTCAACTTCTAATAATCAACACAAAAACACAACATTCTATCAGCCTTATTGGAAAAAAACTAAATAACCCTAAGGTGGAATACTTGGAAAGATAAAATAGTTTCCCTCTAAATCCTCCAGCTAAGACTTAAGTTCATGAAGTTCTATCGGTTCCATTATATAAGGTGGTATAGAAACTGGCTCACCTCCGAGCATCATGTCAATCATGAACTCAACCTTTCTTGCAAGTGGAATCCCTAAAAATTCCTCAACAAAAATATCCTAAAACTATTCTAATATGGGAAGAAATATATCACCCTCCACTCCCTCTTCATCAAGAAAAATACTCACAACCTAGGTTGTGATCTCACACAGTTTCTGAAGAACTTACCATGCACAACCTGCTTGGATATCCCACTCCCCATGATAGTGGGGAAACTATGCCCTCATTGGAAGAGTACATAGCGGAAGTAAACAAATACATACAAGAGTGGAAGTAGTAATAATGACATATAGTAGAAAAGTTAAATAATAAACAATTGGAGCACATATATATATAAAATGATGTATGATACATATGTCTAGGAAAGTATCCAAACAAGTCACAATGCTGGAAATACAAACAGTGCTAAACCAAAGTGCAAAAGAAAACAGATAAACTCCTCAACATCGTAAGCCATATCTTGGTCCCATGCTCTCTAGATCCACATCAATCAAGTACCTGAAGTAGAAGGGCGCTTGCCCTTATCTATACCTACAACAATATAATCTGTTTGGGCCCAAAAGCATGACCAAAACAGGGTGTGAGAATAAATACCAGTAGGAAACTACCCAAAGATCTGTGCCTAATAGTCAGTGAATATATGGCAGGTAAAAGTACAGAAAACAGTAAACAGGAAAGTACACGGCAGTAACCAATCCACAGTTTCAATATCAAGCAACAGTGAAACAAACAACTAAACCTCAAAAAGGTAACCCTATGGGAAGTACTCACGGATATCCCCTCTGTTCCTACCTAACAAGTACAAGCAACCCTCTGGGCAGTGCACTTGGCCTAACCCCTCTGGTTCAGTATATAAAGACTCTCTGAGGAAGCACTCACAGTCAATTCCCTTTATAGTCTAAGGTAGTAATGAACTCTCTGAGGAAACTCACACAATCAATTCCCCTTATAGCCCCAAGGTAAAGAACTCTCTAAGGAAGATCACTCATTCAATTCTCCTTATAGACCAGGTCGTTTAGAGACTCTTTGAGGAAGCACTCACTGTTAATTCCCCTTATAGTCTAAACAGTTCAGGAATAAAATCAAAGACTCTCTGAGCAAGCTCACTTGGTCAATTCCCCTTATAGTCTAAAGAAGCCAAGGAATCTCTGAGGAAGCTCGCTCAGTCAATTCCCCTTATATCCCTAAGTGTTTCTAGGCTCTCTGAGGATGCTCACTCGGTCAATCCCCCTTATATCCAAAAGTTCTCAAAACTCTCTAAGGAAGCTCACCCTTTCAACTCCCCTTATAATCTACTACACCAGGTTCTCACGGCCCTGTATAGTTCAATGAGAATAGAAGTGCAATATGGCCAAAGTAAACCTACAGAACTACTTGGATAAATAGTCTACAGTATATCAAGCATGTCAGAATACAAACTTTCCATCCTACAGTAATAGTCATGGAAAACAGGCAAGGCAGCCAAACTGGCTAAACAGGATCAAATGGTCGTAAACAGAACATGTAAGGGAAAAACATCCAAAGCATAGAAATCAACCCAAATCATATCCAAATTACCTCTACACAAGCATAAAATCATGTAAGGAAATCAATAGGGGTAAAACGGTAAACATGCAATACCCCGTTCAAGGGTATTGGTGGAATTTGCACATAATACTCAAAGACTTTGAATATAAAGGCTCAAACCACCTACCTTGGGGTTGTAGGAACAATATATGTGAACCTTGAAGCTTGAATCTCCTTATAACGTCAAATATCTATAAAAACATCTAAAACGTTCAACCCACGATATCTCACGAGAGAGGAGAAATCAGAAGATGATTCTCTAGGAGAAGAGAGAACTCACTGATGCGATTCCAATGCAACCAACGGTGTTTGATTTGGAGGATGGATGGAGGCTCGGGGGTTTGTCGAAGATTCATAGTCGTACGGATTCTCTCGAATGAACGATACCTAGAAGAAGGGTGTTCTGTCCATCAAACGTGACCTCGGTGCGTTTAATGAAGAAAACAAAATACACAGCGTATACTTTTGGAGTACATGGTGTGTACTTTCCTTTTCCGTACTCCGCTTTAAGCAGCCTCCAAGTCACTCCCACACGGCTGTGTGTGTGGATAATACATGGCCATCACATGGCCTCCTACGGTAAGGAAGTACACAACATGTACTCATAAATTACATGGCGTATACTTAGAAGATTTCCAGAATTTCCATTTTCCTCAAAAACAACTAGAAAAAAAAACATACCTGAAAAGAAGGTATGGGTTCTTACAAACTTCCCCCTTAAAGAAATTTGTCCCCGAATTTCCCTATCATGGTAGAGAAGAATAAACCCTGAATAGTTCTGGCCACTGTGCTCGTACATCAGCCTCCCTCTCCCAAGTATCGTCCTGCACCCACCCGTGCTACCAAAGCACCTATACCAGAGGAACAGACAGGCCATGGAGAACCTTCGTACTTCGATCCATAATCTGAATAGAATCCTCCTCAAACGACGCATCCACTTCGAGCTCAACCTCCTCAGGTTGAAAGGTATGAGATGGTTCTGAAAAGTAACGTAGAAGCTGAGAAACATGGAATACATCATGCATAGCCCGGTACCTCTGAGGTAACTGCAACTGATAGGCAACCGGCCCAACTCTCTCCAACACCTCAAACGGCCCGACGTACCTCAGTGAAAGCTTACTCTGTCTCTTAATCCTCTTGTGTCCCAACCACAGTGTGACATGCAGGAAAATCTGATCCCCGACCTCGAACTCCAGGGGTCGTCTCTGCTGATCAGTATAAGACTTCTGTCGAGACTGTGCAGTAGCCATCCTCTTCCGAATCAACTCTATCTGCTCTGTGGTCTCCTGAACAAGACAAGGTTCTAGAAAAGTTGCCTCTCTTGCCTCTATCCAACATAAGGTTGGTCGGCATAGCCTACCATACAAAGCCTCATAAGGTGACATCTGAATAGTTTCTTGAAAACTATTGTTGTAGGAAAACTCCACAAGAGGTATATTCTTCTCCCAAGAACCTCCAAAATCTAGAATTCATTCTTGGAGCATGTCCTCAAGCACCTGAATCATACGCTCGGACTGGCCATCTGTCTGGGGATGGTAAGTTGTACTCAAAAGTACCTATGTACCCAAAGCCTTCTAAATTCCCTGCCAGACCTGAGAAGTAAAATGTGCATCCCTGTCTGAAATGATGGAGTGTAGAACTCCATGTAGACATATAATCTCTTGGATGTACAATCGTCCCAGCTCATTGACACTAAAGGTTTTTTTGATTGGTAAGAAGTGATCAAACTTCATGAGTTTGTCAATGAAAACCCAAATTGTGTCATTCCCTTGAGGAGACCTCAGAAAACCGGTCACAAAGTCCATCACGACGTCATTCCACTTCCACTCGGGAATGGGTAACTACTGTAAAAGCCCTGATAGTTGCTGATGTTATGCTTTCACCTGCTGACAAGTGGAACACCTCATGATGAAACCAGAAACGTCCTTCTTCATACCTGGATACCAATATTGATAGTGTAGATCATAATACATCTTAGTGATGCCAGGATGAACTGCTCAAACTGAGGAATGAAAGTCCCACATCGGCTCCTCGCTTATGTCTGCTGGCACCCATACACGCCCTTGGAAATGAAAGATCTCATCCTTGCCTATGGTTCATCTAGGAATAGGGTCCTCTCCTGACACACTCTCCCTTAGGACTAGGCCTTAATAATCTGATAGCTGCCTCATTCGAACTCGATCAAGAAGAGTAGAGGTAACAGCTATAGACGATAGAAAAGTATACCCCTGTCTGTCATGCACCTACAAATGCATCTCAGAGAACATAACCATAAGTTGTCACTCACTGCTGGCCTCCTGAACTAACTGTATCTGATTCCTCCTGCTCAACGCATCAACCACTGCGTTACCCTTCCCAGGCATGTAGGCAAGCTCAAAGTCAAAGGACTATAAGTACTCAACCCACCTATGTTGTCTCAAATTCGGATCACGCCGAGTGAAGATGTACTTGAGACTTTTGTGGTCGGTGAAAAACACAAAATGCTCTCCCAGAAGATAATGTCTCCAATAGCGTAAGGCATGAACAATAACTGCTAACTCCAGATCGTGTGTCGGGTAATTCCTCTCATGTGACCTCAACTGCCGAGACCCGTACGCAACAACTCCATATCCCTACATAAGCACATCTCCCATCCCGATACCTGATGCATCACAGTAAATAGTATAGCTCTTTCTCAGCTCTAGAAAGACTGGTATCGGTGCTGAAGTCAACCTCCCTTTCATCTTCTAAAAGGATGACTCACAAGAATCTAACCATAAGAACTCCGCACCCTTCTTAGTCAGACCTGTCAACGGTGCTGCTAAGCATGAAAAGTCCTATAAAAAACGTATGTAGTATCCAGCCAGCCCTAGAAAACTCCGCACCTCAAAGACATTCTTCAGATGCTCCCAGGAAACTACAGCTCTCACTTTCTCTGGGTCTACTGATACTCCTACCTCTGAGATAATATAACCCAGGAAGTGAATCGGATCCATCCAAAAGTGGCACTTTGAGATCTTAGCATATAAATGATGCTCCCTCATTTTACTCAAAATGATCTCAAGATGGGTAGCACGGTCATGTCGAGTGTAAGATTACACCAAGATATCGTCCATGAAAACCACCATGAAGGAATACAATTATGGATGGAACACTCGGTTCATCAGTTCCATGGAAACTGTAGGTACGTTCGTGAGACCGAACGGTGTAAACATATACTCGTATAGACTATACCTACTCCGGAAGGCTGTAAGAGGTATATCTGATGGTCTAACATGCAACTGATGATAACTGGACCTCAATTCAATCTTAGAGAACACCCGGGCTCCTCGAATATGATCAAAGAGATCACCAATCCCAGGCAAGGGATATTAGTTATTGACCATCAACTGGTTCAACTTCTGATAGTCCACACAAAGCCTGAGGGTGTCGTCTGCCTTCTTTGCAAACAGGAAAAATGAACCCCAAGGAGAAGTATTGGGTCGGATGAAACCCTTTGCCTACAACTCCTCTAACTATTTCTTAAGCTCCTGCAACTTAGGTGTAGCCATCCTATAAGGAGGAATGGACACTAGTGCCGCTCCTAGAACAAGATCAATCGAGAAGTCTACCTCATGCTCCAGAGGAAAACCTAAAAAGTATTCTGGAAAGATATCTCTGAAATGATCCACCACTGGATGAAAGTCTAACTGTGAAGTCCCATGGTCATCCAGATATAAACTAGTAATCTGGGTTGTAACTCCTCCCAACCCATGATGCCCTGGACCCACTTTGCTCGCCTGGACATCCCATTCACCCCTATGAAGAAAGATCAACCCTCTGGTGATATAAAACTCACCTTATGGTGATAACAATCAACGACTGCTTGGAATGGAACTAACCAGTCCATCCTGAGAATGACATCATAGCCTATCATCTCTAGGACATAGAGGTCCCATAGAAAGTGAAACCCAACAACCTGTAAAGGGAACTCTCTACACTGACGTACACTAGTCGTTCTAGTCCCTAACGGAGTGTCTAGCGTCAATATATCAGCAAAAGAAAAGATACAGAGCCCAAGGCTCTCCACGATAGAAACAGATATAAAGCTATGGGAATCCCCTATATCAAAAAGATCAGAAGCTAAAACTAAGTCTACTAAGATCGTACCTCGAACAGTAGAAGTTCTGGGATCCCGCTCCTGTTGAGTCTGCTCCACTGCAAAATTCTGGCCCGTGCCATAGCTCAATGACCCTACCTGACCACTATAAGCAGATCCACCCTGATGTCACTAAAAACCGGGTGACTGGCTACCACACCCACAACCTCCACCTCGGCCTGAATGGCCGAAAGAACTCCAGTTCTCAGACTGGTGAGAAACTGGTGGCACTGCTCCTGAATGAGGAGTCATAGAAGAACCCCTATCACTAGCTGCTGGTGAGAAGGACTGACAAAAGCACTGAAGGTGACCCATCTTACCACAAGATCGACACTCCACTGGGTCTCTCAGGCAATGTGGCCTCGTATTCCTGCTTCTCCCACACTGGTAGCACACCACCTGGCTACCAGAAGATGAATCCCACCTGCTCTGATCTCCTTGTGCAGCCTCCCTGTGGCGCTTCCTACTATTAGCTGACATAGCACTAACTCTGGATGTCGAACCACCCAGGATCACAGCTTCACAATCCCTTATATTTGACTCTGTGATCAGCACCTGGTTGATGATAGAAGATATCAAAGTCAACCTGAAGATGTTCACCTGAGATCGTATGTCGTGCCTCAGACCATCCTCAAACTTCCATACAAGGAACAACTCATCACCTCCTGGAATAGGCATGAAATGTTGTAGCTCTGTGAAGCAAGAGGAATACTCCATAACAGAAAGTGTACCTTGCTCCAGACTCATGAACTCTCAATCTCGATCAGCCCTCAAGGTCTCCGGATAGAAATAATCGTAGAAGATGTGCCGAAACTCTTCCCAAGACATATTTTGTTGGCGTCTTACATGTGAGAACACATCCCACCACCTCTTGGCGGAGTCTCGGAGCATGTAGGTAGCGAGCTTCATCCTCTTCTCTGGGGTTATCTCCAGATACTTTAAAATCATCAGCATGGATTTTATCCATGACTTTTCAGCCTGGGGTCCTCCATCCCCTGAGAAAGTAGGAGGATGCTGCTACTGGAAGACCTGCGTCAAATCAGCCAACGACAGGGTAGGAGGTGATGCTCCCTGAAAGGTCTACATCATCCTCAGAAAGCCCTCCCTGAACTGTGCATCTGCACCTATGTCAGGTACAACAGCTGGTGCCAATGCTGGCACAACTAGAGGATCTGCAGGTAGTCCCTGATCATCCATGTCTGGTGTCTGATAACCGTCTGGCAACTGGTGCACAACCGGAGGATGTATCGGTGGCATGAATTTGTAAGGTAAAGCACACACCTTAGATCAAGATTATCAAGGACTGAAAACAAGGAGTGCAGGAAGAGAACAGGAGAAAGAAAGCACTCATGTTTTACAAAACATGACTACACGACGTGAACATTTCCTACACGGCATGTTCCCTGAAGTCATTTACATGGGCGTATACTCCTGCCTAATCTGTTCATGTAACACCCTAAACACACGGTGTGTTGTCTTAACACACGGCGTGTACTTGAATCCTATTCCCCTGCCCAAGTCCTTCTACATGGTTAAGCCACACGGCTCTCCTAATATAAAACTACATGGTGTGTTCATGGTAGACACGGTGTATACTAGACAAGATTCACCTGGCATGTGTTGTTAGTGACATGACCTAACACACAAATCACACTACACGGCATGTTCCAGACAGACATGGCATGTATGAGAAGGGATAACACCAACCCGTGTTGTTCGTGACAGGGTCGGGTACTTGGGTCAGACTACACGGCATGTTCAAGGCAGACACGGTGTGTTCGTTAAAGGTTAACACCAACCCGTGTTATTCGCGACACGACCGGGTACCTAGTTCAGACTACACGATGTGTTCAATGCAGACACGACATGTATATCTTAAGGTCTTATCCTTACGTATTGTTGGTTACACGGGCGGACACAGGGTTGACACTACATGACGTGTTCGTCTGGTATACGGCGTGTTCCCATCAGACGTTCCCCATCCTGTGTCTCTGCCCACACGACCTACGACACGGTCAGAGACTACATGGAGTGTACATAAATTACATGATGTGTACTTAAGAAAAATAGTTTCTTCCCTAATAGAATAACACATGGTGTGTAATTAACACTACACGGCGTGTATTCTGGATTTTTCCGGACAGTAAGCCTCAGAAGCTACTCCGGAACCCAGAAAATACAAAAATGAACACTGAAGTGCCAAATTCCGATCTGTGAGGGCCCATACTCCCCATGAATCAAAGTATGACATCTTATACATATTATAACAAGGAAAACAGAGCAATGATCCACCAAATTCCGGTCCATGAGGTCCCATAACACCTCAAGAACCAAATTTTGGCGTCTATTCAAGCAAAAATTTACACAAAACAATACCCCATCAAACAATAGGTATTTTATCAAGGAAACTATCACAACAGCATGCATATTTTACACAACATCTATCTTAAAAACATGCAATCACTAATGCATCCTGGATGGCAGGGAAAAAATGCATGACATGTGATTTCTATAAATTGCCTATATAATGCATGAGATGGCATACCCTCATCTCATCAGGTTGAAATAGAAATAGAACCTCAATAATATCAACAACAACAGCACAAATCATGTGAATCACTCAAGGTGAAATCAAATCAACTGTAATAATTGTAAACCAGAAAAATTGCAATTAACGAGGTAGATTAGCTTTTCCCTATACACTAGTTAGCTACTCCTGGGCACAGCTTATTACCAAGTACCTATTCCTTCATATTTCTAGCTAAAGGCTCCAAATAGTAAATCAATAGAAAAGAATTCATCTGATACCACTTTGTAATTTCCAAATTCCAGAAGCCACTTAGAGGCGCCCCATACCCAGTTGGTCACATGGCCTCAAGCACATTTCCCTAAATTCCAGAGGCTGCCGACTAGTAGCGAGGGCCTTGGGTGTGATAATGGGGAAACTATTCCCTCATTGGTAGAGTACACAGTGGAAGTAAAAAAATACATACAAGAGCATAAGTAGTAATAATGAAATATAGTAGAAAACTGAAATAATAAACAACTAGAGCACATATATATATAAAATGATGCATGATACATATGTCTAGGAAAGCATCCAAACAAGTCACAATGCTGGAAATACAAAAATTTATAAACCAAAGTGAAAAATAAAATAGATAAACTCTATAGCTTGGTCCCATTCTCTCCATCTCCACAGTAATCAAGTACCTGAAGTAGAAGGGTGCTTTCCCTTATCTATACCTGCAACAATATAATCTGTTTGGGCCCAAAATCATGACCCAAACAGGGTGTGAGACTAAATCTCAGTATTCAACCACCCAAAGATCTGTGCCTAATAATCAGTGAATATATGGCAGGTAAAAGTACAAAAAAAATAAACAGGAAAGTACTCAGTAGTAACCAATCCACAGTTTCAATATCAAGCAACGGTGAAACAAACAACTAAACCTCAAATAGGTAACCCTCTGAGAAGTACTCACAGTCATCCCCTCTGGTCCTACCTAACAAGTAAAATCAACCCTCTGGGTAGTGAACTTGGCCTAACCCCTCTGATTCAGTATATAAAGACTCTCTGAGGGAGCACTCACAGTCAATTCCCCTTATAGTCTAAGGTAGTCAGGAACTCTCTGAGGAATCTCACACAGTCAATTCCCCTTATATCCCCAAGGTCAAGCACTATCTGAGGAAGCTCACTCATTCAATTCCCCTTATAGCCTAGGTATTTCATAGACTCTCTGAGGAATCACTCACTGTCAATTCCCCTTATAGTCTAAATAGTTCAAAAATAAAATCAAAGACTCTCTGAGGAAGCTCACTCGGTCAATTCCCCTTATAGTCTAAAGCAGTCAAGGACTCTCTGAGGAAGCTTTCTCGGTCAATTCCCCTTATATCCCCAAGTGGTTCTAGGATCTTTGAGGATGTTCACTCGGTCAATCCCCCTTATATCCAAAAGTTCTCAAAGACTCTCTGAGGAAGCTCACCCAGTCAATTCCCCTTATAGTCTACTACACTAGGTTTTCACAGCCCTATGTAGGTCAACAAGCATAGCAATGCAATATGGCCAAAGTAAACCTACAAAACTACTTGTCTAAATAGTCTATATCATATCAAGCATGTCAAAATACAAACTTTCCATCCTACAGCAATAGGCATGGAAAACAGGTAAGGTAGTGAAACTGGCTAAACAGGACCAAATGGTCGTAAACAGAACATGCAAGGGAAAAACATCCAGAGCATAGCAATCAACCCAAATCATATCCAAATTACCTCTACATAATAATACAATCATGGCAGTAAATCAACATGGGTAAAACAGTAAACACTCAATACCTCATTCAAGGGTATTGGTGGAATTTTCACATAATACTCAAAGGCTTTGAACAGAAAGGCACAAACCACCTACCTCGGGGTTGTAGGAACAATATACATGAACCTCGAAGCTTGAATATCCTTAAAATGTCAAACATCTAAAAAAACATCTAAAACTTCCAACCCATGATATCTCACGAGAGAGGAGAAATCAGAAGATGATGCTCTAGGAGAAGAGAGAACTCACCGATGTGATTCCAATGCAACTAATAGTGTTTGATTCAGAATACGGATGGAGGATTGGGGGTTTCTAGAAGATATGTAGTCGTATGGATTCTCTTGGATGAACGAGACCTAGAAGAAGGGAGTTCTATCCGTCAGATGTGACCCCGATGCGTTTAATGAAAAAAATACACAGCGTGTACTTTTGGAGTACATAGCGTGTACTCTCCTTTTCTGTACTCCACTTTAAGTAGCCTCCAAGTTACTCCCACACGAATGTGTGTGTGGCTACTACACATCCAGCACAGGGCCTCCTGCGGCAAGAAAGTACACGGCGTGTACTCATAAAGTACACGGTGTGTACTTAGAAAATTTTTATAATTTCCTTTTTCCTCAAAAACAACTAGAAAAGGAAAAAACATACCTGAAAAATAAGGTCTGGGTTCTTACATAAAGAATCCAAGATTTCTAGAATCCATGAATTAAGATTGAATTAAACTCAAATAAAACCTATACAAATTATCCTAAAATACATTCAAAAATATAACGAATACAACCCATTATTAATTCTAACATAAAACTATTCTAATTCTATCTCAAAATCATAAAATAACAAGAATAAATTACATATAATTCTCCAAGAATCAAATCAGTATTCACTAAAATACAATCAACCATCTATATATTCCTTTATCCATGAGAAGTGGAAACCCCAACCTCAAAGATTAATTTCACCATACCTTAATGAAATCCCACCTCAAATCCCTAATCCAAAGTATGGATATGATTATATTAGTTTCAGTGAGTAGAAAATACCTTGTAACCCGAGATTGAATAGAGCAATAATGGGATAAGAAGATGTCCAAAGAAGGGGGCTCTCATGGTGTTTCGGTTGGCTTGGAAGAGTGAGGGTCTAGGGAGATCCAAAAATTAGTTTAATATATTTTAGGGGGAAATAATGAAATGTCCCTCTTTAAAAAAAATTAAACCAAGGCTAATGGGTACCTAGTGGTCCTCCAGGACCACCACTATTCTGTTTTAATGCATTGGGTACCTGATGAACTCCTGTCGGGTGCATGATGACATATTCAGCAAAATGCTACATATGACACCCTAATCCTAGTTTGAATGAACCTAAAAAACTCTAACCAAATTTGTAACCATATTTAAAAACTCCTAAACATTCATCCTTAAGCTCCCAAATTCACATTTGAATCCCAAAATAAGAAATGATTCCTTCTCCAATTTCAAAAATTCAAACAAGCCTTATTTTCATCACTTTAGTCACCAAATTATACTAAGTTTTCACCTTTAATAAATCCAATATGACATGGATCAATACAACAGAACTCATCTATATGAATCCCCTCTTGAAGTATATTTAAAATAATATGATGTTGGTGAAGTTTGTATGCTTAGAAAGACCATTTATGGTCTAAAACAAATATTTATCCAGTGGTTTAAGAAATTTTATTCTTATATAGTAAAAATTTATTTCAAAATAAGTTCATTCTATGATTGTGTTTACTTTTATGTCATCCAAATATTTAATTTCCCGTGTTTATTCATAATGGATTGAGTAACAATATTGGTTCTATCCCACACATCTATTTTTTTCATCATTGCATTTAGTAGATTTTTTGTTTCCACTTAACAAAACATTATTTGATCGATGTATAACTAAAGTCTTGTTTCACAAAAAAAATATTCACCTTTATTTATACTCGATGAATTTTTAGTGCCAAATTAATGCAACATTATTTATCTAGTTTTCTATCAACAACACTCACCTCGCATTTCTACTCCATGAAATTTTGTTTTTATCCAACTACATTAAGTAACATTTGAGTCTACTCAACACAAATCCTCCTATAGGGAATCTACTCAACGCATCATCTTTCTGCTATGTTTCTACTTTACATAATGAAACATACCTCATAATTCTACTCAATATAACTTGATACATTAAACAAATAATTTTTTTACTTCACACAAGTTTATTACATTGAAAAATATTTACCTCAACTTCAATGAATTGTTATTTTTTAAAACACTATTTCTAAAAATTAACCAATATAGACATGAATACACTCCAATAAATTCACTGGAATTATCATATCTATATCAATTCCTTTCATATTTTCACATTTAATGAGATCTATTTAATAAAACCAAACACAAATCATAGTCCTTTATCTATATAACCCCTAGAATTGTAAAACTCTTTCAGTAGTGCTTCAACCAATCTTACTGGTCTTCAATTATATTACAAGTATCACTATAGGATCATTACTTCATTTCCACATAGGTTGATGAATCCTATTCATGGTTCGGTACTTACTCTTCATGTGTTTATGCTCCATCTTTATGAGTTGATATAAAATCCAATAAACCAATAATCTATGATTCCAACAATTGTGTATTTCTATTTTTTTTATTTTTTTATTTTATTACTTTCAAAATAGAGTTTAATTGAGTGAGTTTGAGTAATTCAATTTAGTGTTAGAGTTAAAACTTGAAAATCAATATTTTATTGGGTTTTAATCTAGTATTGGATTTTATTTGTATATTATATTGGATCGAATTGATTCAATTACACTCGTATTTTGTAGAAAACAACTCATCTTTTAATTTTGGTGTGATGAAAACTTCTCTAAACACATACCTCGTTTGTCCTGTTACACTCTAATATTGATGTCAATGCCTCTCCAATACTAAATTGAATGATTATTATATTTGGCTAATTACATCCTGAAAAATCACCTTTTTCATTGTTATTTCAACCTCCTTTTTCATTGTTTATTGCAACCTACTTCATCAATTATTGATCAATCATCAATATCATGAATCATGATTTCCAAACTTCAAGGATACCATTGTTCATATTTCTGATCTTATTTATTTCTTTTAATGATTCCCTCAACCCTATTATATATATTTAATGATCCAAGTTATTCTTTACTCTAATGCAAGTTAATGTTTAGTTTTTAGTTTTTAGTTTTTTTGAGGGGTTTGAAATTTCATTAGTGTTTCTTTTTTAATATTTTATGAAGCTATAATTTTATTTTATTTACAAATATTTGTGTTTTTTCTTTGATTTTTTATCCGTTTACTTGATGACGTTATAAATTGGTTGTTTAGGATATGGTTTTTCTAATTTAAGCATGCATTTTAATGTTGGAAGCTAATATTTTCCTAGCTCTTGAAGTTAGTTATGCACCTATTTTGTGAATATAAGAAGAATATTTTCATGTTTTTTTTACTTCATTTTTTATAAAAAAAAATTATTATTATTATATAAATTTTACACCCAAAATCATTCCTCTTGAATGAATATGTTTATAGATACTCATATAAAATACACGACACTGAGATAAATAAGAAATATAAGATTAAAACTAGAGGAAAAGAGGTTAGGATAGACCTAGTCAATACTCATATCCTAAATATTTAGATATTCTAACACTCCATCTCAAGTTGAATCATAATCTATAATTTAACACTCTTAAAACTACTTGATAGATAAATAAACAACATGACTATGAACAAAGTAATGCAGGGATGAAGAGGATGCTTGAAAAGGTCACTTGAAAAAGGATGCTAAAAAATTGTTGTCTAGAATGATCACCTGAAATTTTCATTTTTAGAGGATTCCTGGAATGTATCATCTGAAATAGGTTTCATGGAATAGTCATATGAAAGAGGATTCCTAGAAAGTGTAAAAGTGTGAGGTTTATTTTGATGGAATGAGGAAATATAATAACAATAAAAGGAGAAAATATTATTATCTTATTTCTAATGATCGCGTGAAGATGGGGTGAAAATGGATAAGAGTTCACTAAAAGAAGTATACTAGTGTAGTAGGAGTCATTCCACATGAATTTATTTCACCGAAATATATGTGTGATTCCATATCTATGATATCTTCAAAAAATAAATAGTCAACTAGCTGGGCATGTTTAAGTGGTGGAAAGCCTTGACCAGACAAAGGGTTCCTCCATGCATCATGGAGGAGGTAAACTTTAGCTCGTGCAAGTCAAATGATAGTGAAAAATTGAAGCATCATAAGGGAATTACTTTATATTTTAGGTTAGACCACTTTTGATCTACATGAAAATATCATCATATCAGTTGAGAGATCAAGTTCACTGTAATTTTATTCTTGTTTCTTTGAATCAAAGTGAAATAATATTACCCTATGGGTTAGGGCATAAGGATTGACTACATAAGACTTTTTTATTGTTATTTATCTTTCATGTTTTTTTATTTTTTTTCTATAGTCTTGTCTATATTATTTTGGTGGTTTTACATTGCAAAGTAGTGACTTGGTTGCATTTATATTCTAAGTTCCATTCATCATATGTGGGGTTTATTCTGGAGTTGTTTCTTCTACACGTGAATTTATAGTGAATTATCTTCTAATGGTTTAGTCATAAGGTGGTCTTGGACCCAATAAGTGGTATCATAGCTCAAGGTTGGATTTTTTCTAGAGGATCACACCTTGGTGAAGGTGTTTTATAGCTCAGTTCAATAAAATGATTCTACCCTTTTCCTTGTAGGATAATATCAGCAAGAAATTCCTGGAATTTTGTTTTACATTGATCAGAAGTATTGGGAGTTCACAATTTCTAGTGGGATGGAATCTGAAAAGAGAAAATTCTAGTTGGGTAAGTTTAACCAAACAACTTTTGGGTTTTGAAAAATTCAGATAGTGTATTTTCTTCTATAGAAAGACCTCAATCATTTATTGATTAGAACTAAGCTGGAAAATGATGAAAAGGGAAGAATGAGAAATTATGGATAAGAATGTACTCATTATGATGTGTATTTCACTTGCTCAAAATGTGGCATTCAACATGTGGGAAGTAAATACCATATTAGATTTCAGAATACCTTAGTAGATATGTATGAAAACCCATGATAATGAATATGGTGTTCTTGGTAAGGAGACTATTTAGCATGGGAATATAGAAGGAAATATATGAAATTGATCATATTAATGGATTCAATGTAATTAAAATTCAAATGGAATCAATAAAGGTTGACTTTTTAGACTTGTTTTGGGAACTATTGTTACTTTCTTTACTTATGGAACCATGGGATGTGATGTTGATGACTATAGGTAATTCCAATGGAATGATATATTGTAAGTTCACGAATGTTTGTGACCTAGTCTTGAATGAATAAATTAATAAGAAGGAGGTCCAAGTATCTTTAAGAAACACTTACAGTGCATAAGGAAAGGGGCATACTTATGGGAAAAAGGTTATCAAAAAACAAAAAATTGGAGGGGTCGAAGTAGGAGTATCTCTAAAATTGGTGCTCCCAACTGTTGGCATTATAGGAAGAAAGAACACCTAAAAGAGGGAGTTTTGGGGAACTTTTGGAGGACCTAATATAAAAAGTAAAATGAATCTTAAACAGGATATTTTGAGGTGTGAGCTTCATTTTTTTAGGAGGAAATATCAGACCAATGGAAGGAGAAAATATGGTGGTCTTATTTTTGACAACCACATAGAGATGGGGAAGCAGTGGATTAGTGTTAGTTCACTAGAAGAAGTTGTCCGGTGCAGTAGTAGTCATTCCATCAAAAGTTATTTAACTAGAAGATATGTAGTATTCCATATCAACAATATCTTTGGAAAATAAATATTCAACCAATTGGGTGCATTGAGGTGGTGGAAATATTTGACCGGATGAAGTGTTCCTCTGTGCAGCTCAAAGGATATGGAATTTATACCACATGGATCTGATAAAGGTGGTGAATGGAAGTACCAAAAGGGAACTGCTATATATGGTAGGGTGGATCACTTGTGATCGATATGAAAAATATCATCAGAGTGGTTGAGAGATTGAGATCATTGTAATATTCATCTTGTTTATTTGAATAAAATTGAAACACCATTCCCACAAGGATTAGAGTGCAAAACTGAACCATTTAATCCCTTTATATTGTGATTTTACTTTCATGTTTTCTTCTTTTCTTTGTTTTTTATAGTCTTGTATGCATTCTTTTAGTGGTTTTATGTTGCTGTGTAGTGACTTGGGTGTAATTTTCTTTTAAGTTCTAAGATTTATATGTGGGGTTCATTCTGGAGTTGTTTCTTTCACATGTGAAGTTCCAATGAAGTATCTTTTGGTGGTTTAGCAATAAGGTTTCCGTGGATCCAATATAAATTTCATTTTAAAAGAGATGATAAATAATGAATTTGATAAGAACAAGGTGTATGGATAGTGACATAGAGGTCTATTAGAGAACTGGGTAGCAACAAAGAGGCCTCATAAAGTCCTGGATAACTAAAAAGAGGCTTGATAGGGGTTGGATAGTGATAAAGTTCAGGGTTGAGTCTCACACAAAGAGAGAGTGCTTGATGTTTCTAGATTGGGTGATATAAGAGAGGTGAAAAATTTTATGGAGAATAGGGAGGTGCATTGGCTAGTCAGAGTGCCAGGATTGTTGATCTGTAGTGCTTGGAATGTAGTTGGTTGCACAACTATATAGAGAATAGGGAGGCACATTCGATGTATATAGTATCAGGATTACTATTCTAAAATGCTTGTAATGGATTTGGGTGTGCAGGGGTTGCACGTGGTGTATGTGTGACATGCACAGAGCATGATGTGATGGAAAGAGAAGCACTCGAGTGGCATACAATGTGTATGGTGCTAGCGTGTAGAGGTGGTTGTGGAGCATGCAAGTAGCATAGGTTCATGTGAGTAAGGGTGAACAACATAGAAGGAGGCATGTGGGGGAGTTGTATAAGTTTGGACTGTGATGGGCCTGGGCACTCTCATAGAGGAAGTTCAGAGTAGTGGTTAATGAGGATTGGTTGCTTACTTAAAAAGGGTATCGCTTAATAGGATCTACAGAAATGAACCAACAGGAAAAGTACTTGGCCTGGCTAGGTGCTTAAAGAGGCATGGCACCTGGCCAGGGCCAGTGCACATGTCCTTGGTCACTTGGCCCGAGCTTGACTCAACGGTGAGAGAGAAAATGTGACAAAAGGAAGAGAATCCCTAATCCTCTCTATGTTTTGATACCATTGAATGAGTATGAAACATTTTATTTATTTATGATATGATACACAAGACTTCAAAATATATAGGAGATATAAATTCAAATTAGAGGGAAAATGAGATAAGATAGGCATGTTCAATACCCATATCCAAGATATCCAAATACTCTAACAATTATTATTATTCAATGTATTGTATCTCTTTTCCTTTGATATTGATATTCCATTTGATAAGGTGTATACCATTTTTCAATAAATTTCTTGAATAAATCAATAAGAATATGAGTCCCATAAATATTATGAAAACATAATCAAATTATAGCGTAAAGACATTTTAACCATTGCTCTAAAAGTCAGGTGTACTATTAAACAGATAAGGGGAGAGGATCAAGGTCTCACCAGTTAGATTGATTAAGTCATCTAATCAAACCAATTTTATTATTTTATTTATTTTTAATATTTTATTTTCATTTATCATATATTTTTATTAATTATAATATTTTTTATTATCATTTAATTTTTAATCATATTAAATTAATTTCATTTTCATTATAAATCACATACTTAATTTTTATTTTTTTATATTCCTCTCTTTTTATTTCTTTTAATTTATTTTTATCAACCAAATAGAACTTGGTCCTATATTTAAAGTTTTAAAAAAAAGGTCAACTACCCAATACTTTTAAATAGGGATGAGTGAGACTCACATTGAGAGTTTAAAAAGATTTAGTTATCTAATTCTTAAAAAAATTAATGTTTTATATGCTTTAAAAATATAATTTCTGAATAATTTTTTTTAAAGTAATACCGATGTAAGAACTCGGTTATTATTTTAGAGGTACGGTCTTCTTCTTTTCCTTTTCCTTAAGTGTTTTTGAGAAAATATGGAAAATTGGGGAAAATCCTAAATTTTGGAACTACACACCATGTACTTTTCCACACACCGTGTATTTTTGGCCGTGTTGGGATGAGTACACGGGGTGTGTATCCATGCCGATGATGAAGGGTGTAGGAACCGACTACACACCGTGTAGTGGTACCTTACATGTCGTGTAGTCAGTCAGAAGGCTTAAACATTAAGGCGGAGGAGTCGCCGCCAGCTGGGCGATAGTACACACCATGTACTTGGGAGTACATGTCGTGTACTCATGTCGATGGATGAACAGTGTGGTGGTGCCACCAAATGAACAGTTAAATGAAAGAAGTACACGCTGTGTACTCAGAAGTACACGCCGTGTACTTTTTTTTCAGCTTAAAACAGGCATTAGCCTCCTCATTTGGCAGAGGAGACTCTTGAACCGTTTTGGAGCCAAAGTAGGAGGCCGGATCTGTGAAGATCCACCGGGCGTTCGTCTGGAATCTGTTTCGGCTTCGGATGATTTCGTTGGAACCGCACTGGTAAGCCCTCTCCTCTCCTGGTACCGTTCTTACCAATTATTTCCCTAACGTAAGTTATTTACATTTGTTTGGTTTTTGTTCTTAGTCAGATCTATGCTGTTCTTGGGCGTTTCTGGAGTCGGCGTTCGTGTATAATGCTCGTTGACGTATAAGGTAGGTGGCTTGGTGTAAATTTCCAACTGTCGTGCGTTTTTGTGCATTTTTGTGCCACGAACCCATGATGGGGTGTCGTGTGGCTGAGGCTGTTGCTATATTTAATTCCTATAATTGCATAGGTGATTAAATTGTGATGATAAAATGCTGGTTGGGATCGTTGCTTGGATCCGGAACCACCCTGGGGGGTGTGTTTCATTATTTAGCCGTTTGGCCAGGATACCCAAGGGTATGCCTTCAATGTAATAATTTTATAATTTCCTTGAGAGGAATTTCTTGTTTACTGAATTTTGATATGTTGGGCATGGACCGGTTACATGTTTAGCCTGAGGGCATTATTGTGATTAGCCTGTGGGCACTGTACTATTTAGCCTGAGGGCTGTAGTTATTTTGGCCTGAGGGAAACTTCTTCCATGCCTGAGGGCCATAGACTCTGTGCCTGAGGGAGACACTACCTACGCCTAAGGGAAAAATTCGGTTACGCTTGAGGGCAATTACTTGCGGGTTGGGTTCTGCTTAATTAAGGGTAAGTTTTTTCTTATCTGAGGATGTGGAATGTTTACGTAGAAATGCACTGTGATGATTTATAATATTTAATGGATTAAATGGATAATAAAATGGCAATATAACTGGTAATTAGTTACTTTTGATTACTTCTTACTTTATTGCATTTTACTACTGCACACTGTTGTTCCATGCTTACACGCAGTTGGGCACGGGCCTTTGGTGGGTGCCTACTGAGATATATTTCTCACACCCTGTTTGGGTCATGCTTTTCGGCCCAAACTGATTATGTTTCTGCAGGTGTAGATAGGGGAAAGAGTCCCTATACAGGTACTTGACTGTTGCTGAGGATTAGGAGGGCATGGGACCGAGCCTAGGCTTGCGATGCCGCTGCCAGCTATTTTGTTTGTTTTGTTGTGCTCTATATTTTGTTGTGTTGTATTGATGTATAACATGTTCTAGCGGTTTTCTTCAAACTTGAAACATGTAGCATCATCACTTATATAATGTTGGTTATACCCACTGTTGTAGTTTATTTCAGTTGTGTATGGTTTACTGCTTCCGCTATTTGTTGTATGTTTTATTTTGTATTCCGCTGCACTATACTTTGACAAATGAGGGCATAGTTTCCCCACTATCAGACTTGGGCCCTCACTGCTAGTCGGCAGCCTCTGGCGTTTGGGGAAATGCGCTTGAGGTCACATGGAAAACCGGACTCGGGGCACCTATTGCGTGGCACCCGGGTCCGGGATGTTACAAAGTGGTATCAGAGGCGTTTCTTTTCTTTGACTTACTATTTGGAGCCATAGTCAGGGATAGGACGGAACGGTAGTTGGTAATAATTTGTGCCCGGGCTTAGCTAACCCGTGTACAAGGAAAAGCCAATTTACCTCGTGATTGCAATTTTGTTGATTTTTCAATTTTACGGTTGATATGTTTTCACCGTTGGGTGACGCACTTGGATTGTGTTGTTTATATTTTATCTATGGGTTCTATTTAGTTACAACCCGATGAGATGAGGGTATGTCGTCTCATGCATCATATAGGCACATGCTAGAAATCGAATACCATGCATAGTTTCCCTGCCATGTAGGTGCATTAGAAATTCGCATGTTGTTGTTATAGTTGTTGTGCTAGAGAATCATGTTGTTGTGATAGCTGCTTGATAAAAATAACTGTTTTGATCTTGTTTATAGAATGGATGCCAAACTTTGGTTTTCAGGGAGTATGGGCCCCCATTGACCGGAATTTGGTGGATCATTGACTGGTTATCGGTTATAACACATATAAGATGTCAAACTTTGATTCGTGGGGAGTATGGGCCCCCACAGGTCAGAATTTGACACTTAGGTGTTTTTTTTCAGTATTTTCTGGGTTCCGGGGAATTTTCTGAGGCATACTATCCAGAAACCTAGTATACACGTCATGTAGTACTTTATACACGCCGTGTATGATCTTCTGTTCGGGAAGAAAAATGAACTTTTTGAGTACACGCTGTGTACCCCGAGTACATGCCGTGTAGTCTCTTCCCGTGTCACAAACTGTGTGGGCGGCGACACGGGGTAGGGAAGGGCTTGGGTAAAACACGTCGTGTAGTTTTTTTGCATGCCGTGTAGTGTGACCCGGAGTCCGGCCGTGTAACTAACAACACGGGTTGGTGAACTCCTTGACATAACACGCCGTGTCAGTTATAGACACACCGTGTAGTGTGACCTGGGGACTCGGCTGTATAGCTAACGACACGGGCCGGTGTCACCTCTCCCTGAACACGCCGCGTACCTATAGGACACACCGTGTAGTCTGGTCTGAGGATAGATCGTGTTTCATTAGCCGCGTGGCTGGGAAACTGGATGGTGTACACGCCGTGTGCGGGTGTAACACACCGTGTAGTGTAAAGCCGAGTACTCGGCCGTGTCACAGACAACACGGGCAGTTGGAAAATAACACTGTACACACCGTGTAGATATTATACACGTCGTGTAGATATTATACACGCCGTGTAGTTTTGTTCGACGGAAGCCGTGTGTCTTAGCCATGTAGAAGGACCCGGGCAGGGGAAGGGAAGTCAAGTACATGTCGTGTAGTCATTGTACACGCCGTGTAGTCTTGTTTTTCCAATTTTGAATGCTTTCTTCCTCTTGTTTCCTTTGTGGTTCCTTCGCTTTCCGATCTTAATAATCATGAATCTGAGGCGTGATTTTGACCTTGTAGATTCATGTCGCCTAGACGACCGCGAGTTGTTCGCCAAGAGAGCGACGACGATTATACTCCGGAGATGGTGGGTCGTGGGCTACCAGTGAATCCTCCAGCAGAGCCAGATGTGGCTCCAGTTGTTATACCGGACACAAGCGTAGAGGTGCAGTTCTGTGAAGGCTTATTGCAGTTCATGCAGACCTTTCAGGGAGCACCGCAGGCTGCCACATCTATGGCCGAGCTGACGCGTATCTTTCAGCAGCAGCATCCGCCTACGTTTTCAGGGGATGGAGGACCACAGGCTGTGGAGTCTTGGCTAGGGTCGATGCAGACTATTTTCGAGCATCTTGAGATGCGTCCAGGGTGGAGGGTCAATCTCGTGACTTATATGCTGCGTGATTCTTCCAAGAGGTGGTGGGATGTTACCACCCAGTCAGAGCATCACAGGGAAATGGCGTGGGAATATTTTTAGGCAGTATTCTATGACTTCTTCTTTCCCGAGACGCTGAGGGAAGATAGAGCTCGAGAGTTCATGAATCTGCAGCAGGGCGCTATATCAGTGATGGACTATTCTGCTCGTTTTACAGAGCTTTAGGGCTTTGCACTCGTGCTGGTGGGTGATGAGACATTGAGATCCAGACGTTTTGATAATGGTCTTCGGTATGACATCCGAGCACTGGTAAATGTTTTCAGGTTGCCTACTGTACACGTGACTATGAATCAGGCGTTGATTACAGAGAGGAACCTGAGGGAATCTAGTGGTGTGGGCCAGGGCAGTTCAGCACCAGTTACTGGTATTATTTCCGCTGGCAAGAGGAAGAGACATATGGACTTCTCTCAGGGTGGCAGTACCAGCCAGGCAGCTTCTTCAGGTGGCCCGGTCAGGAGCTACCAATGTGGCAGAGAGGGGCACAAGAGACCGCAGTGTCCACGAGACCCAGTGGAGTGCCGAGCTTGCGGAAAAATGGGTCATCTGCAGCGCTTTTGTAGGGAGTTTCCACCAGTGGCTAGTGAGAGGGGTTCTATGCAGACTCCATGTGTGGGAGTAGGACTAGTGGATTCTTACCAGTTAGGGAACTAGAATACGTCAGGGCGTGCAGGCCGAGATGGTGGTCGTGGTCGTGGTAGCCAGACACCAGTATCGCAGAGGCAGCAGGGCGGGACAGCTCAGGGTAGCCAGGCTGTGTCGCAGGGCCGCGGCACTGGGCAGGCATATGCAGTGCAACAGACCCAGCAGGATCAGGATCCCAGACCTTCGCAGTCAGAGGTACTATTCTAGTAGCTTTTGTCTTGTGTTTAGTACTTTTTGATATGGGTGATACACATAGTTTCATATCTGTACCCATTGTGGAGAGCCTTGGGCTCGGTGTTTCTTCTTCTTCTGATATCATGACACTAGAAACTTCGTTGGGGACTACGACGGCTGGTGTGCGTCAGTGCAAGGAGTGCCCCTTGAGGTTGGAGGGTGTCACTTTCTTTGGGACCTCTATGTCTTGGAGATGATGAGCTATGACATCATTCTTGGGATGGACTGGTTGGTTCCATTTCGAGCCTTTGTAGACTGCTACCGTCACAGGGTTCGTTTCACGTCACCAGAGGGCGGGGAGTTTCTATACAAGGGCGAATGTGATGTTCAGGTGATTCGAGCTGAACCAAAGCATCATGGGCAAGGTGGAGTCACAGCCCAGATTGCGAGCTTATATCTGGATGTTCAGGGGACTTGTCAAATGGATTTCCCTCCAGTTTTCAATCGTTTCATGGATGTCTTCCCTGATGACTTTTCAGGTCTACCTCTGGTGCGTGAGGTGGATTTCTCTATTGATCTGGTGTCAGGAGTAGCACCGGTGTCTATTCCTCCTTATAGGATGGCCACGCCTGAGTTGCAGGAGCTCAAGAGGTAGTTAGAGGAGTTACAGGAAAAGGGATTTATCTAACCTAGTACTTCTCCTTGGGGTTCTTCGGTCCTTTTTGTGAAAAAGGTGGACGGTACCCTCAGACTTTGCATGGATTATCGGAATCTAAACCAGTTGACGGTTAAGAACTGATATCCCTTACCGAGGATAGATGATCTATTTGATCAGCTTCATGGAGCACGAGTGTTCTCAAAGATTGAATTGATATCAAGATATCATCAGCTGCGTTTGAGACCATCGGATATACCGCTTATAGATTTTCGAAGCAGATATGGTCTGTATGAGTACTTGGTTATGTCGTTCGGACTCATGAACGCGCTAGCAGTTTTCATGGCTCTGATGAATCGTGTGTTTCATCCATATCTTGATTCCTTTGTGGTAGTATTTGTGGACGACATCTTGGTGTACTCTCACACTCGACATGACCATACCACCCATCTTGAGATCGTATTGAGTACACTAAGAGAGCATCGGCTATATGCTAAGCTCTCGAAGTGCCACTTTTGGATGGACCAGATTCACTTCCTGGGTCATATTATCTCAGAGGCAGGAGTTGCAATAGACCCAGAGAAGGTGAGAGCAGTAGTTTCTTGGGATTATCCTAAGAACGTGTTTGAGATACGGATTTTCTTAGGGCTGGCTGGTTACTACAGACGCTTCATACAGGACTTCTCCCACTTAGAAGCACCTTTGACAGGTCTGACTAAGAAGGGTGTGAAGTTCGTTTGGTCAGAATCTTGTGAGATAGCTTTTTAGGACCTGAAGGGAAGGTTGACATCAGCACCAATCCGGATACTCCCAGAGCAGGGGAAGAGCTATACAGTTTACTGTGATGCATTAGGGATTGGGCTGAGAGTCGTTTTGATGCAGGGTGACCGAGTTGTTGCGTACGGGTCTCGGCAGTTGAGGCCACATGAGAGGAATTACCCGACGCATGATCTCGAGTTGGCTGAATTTTTTCATGTGTTGCGCTGTTGGAGACACTATCTGTTGGGAGAGAATTTCGTGGTTTTCACCAACCACAAAAGCCTCAAGTATATCTTTACTCAGCGTGACCTGAATCTGAGGCAGTGAAGGTGGGTTGAGTACTTACAGTCCTTCGATTTTGAGCTTGCCTATACACCTGGTAAAGGTAATGCAGTAGCTGATGCACTGAGCAGGAATACTCAGATACAGGAAGTGCAGGAGGCCAGTGGTGAGTGGGAGCTCATGGATTTGTTCTCTGAGATGCATCTGTAGGTGCACGACAGTCAGGGGCAGGCTTATCTTTCTTCTTTGGCTATGACATCTACCCTCCTAGACAGAGTGAGGATGAAACAACTATCTGATTCAGAAGGCCTAGTCATATGGGAGTCGGTGGCAAGTGAGGACCCTCCTCCCGGTTGGACGATAAGCGATGATGAGGTCTTGCGTTTCCATGGAAGTGTATGGGTTCCATGGGATATACGTGATGAGCTGATGTGGGAGTTTCATGCTTCATCTTGGGCAGTTCATCCCGGGGTTACCAAGATGTACCATGACTTGAGGCGTCAGTACTGGTGGTCGGGTATGAAGGGAGAGATAGCTGGTTTTGTTACGAGGTGTTCCACCTATCAGCAAGTGAAGGCATAGCACCAGAGGCCAGTAGGGCTATTACAGTAGTTTCCCATTCCAGAGTGGAAATGGGATGATGTCGCGATGGATTTCGTGACGGGATTGTTGAGGTCACCTTGAGGCAGTGACATCGTGTGGTTTGTTGTGTACAGACTCACGAAGGTATCTCACTTCTTACCGATCAAGGAGACCTTCGGTGTGGATGAGATCGGAAGGCTGTATATCCGAGAGATCGTACGTCTTCATGGGGTCCATCATTCTATCATTTCAGATAGGGATTCCCGCTTTATGTCTTGTTTCTGGCAGAGTTTTCAGAGGGCGCTGGGTACACAGGTGCTTCTGAGCACAGCATACCACCCTCAGACAGATGGTCAGTCAGAGCGGACGATACAGGTGCTAGAGGACATGTTGCGCGCATGCGTCCTAGACTTTGGGGACTCTTGGGAGAAGCATATACCCTTAGTCTAGTTTTCCTATAATAATAGATTTCAGGAAACTATTGAGATGGCACCATACGAGGCTTTATATGGTAGGCCATGCCGATCACCTTTGATATGGTTAGAGGCAGGTGAGGCAGCTTACTAGGGCCACAGCTCGTGCAGGAGACATATGAGCAGGTCCAGTTGATTCGAAAGCGGATGGCTACCGCACAGTCTCGTCAGAAGTCTTATGTTGATCATCGCAGATGACCTTTGGAGTTCGTGGTCAGGGATCAGGTTTTCTTACGTGTTTCGCCGAGGCTGGGACACAAGCGGATCAGGAGACAGGGTAAGCTTTAACCAAGGTATGTGGGGCCATTTGAGATTCTGGAGAGAGTCTGGTTGGTTGCCTATCGGTTGCAGTTACCACAACGGTACCGAGCCATGCAAGACGTCTTCCATGTGTCTCAGTTGCGTCGCTACCATTCAGACCCATCTCACACCTTTCAGCCAGAGGAGGTTGAGATTCCACATGATGCGTCCTTTGAGGAGCATCCGATCCATATCGTTGACAGGAGCACAAAGGTTCTCTGAGGTCGGTCAGTTCCTCTCGTACGGGTGTTATGGCAGCATGGCCGAGTGCAGGACGAGACCTGGGAGCGGGAGGCCGACATACGTGCTCAGTGGCCAGAGTTGTTCTGAGCTTTATCTTTTCCACCCTTAGAAGGGAAATTCGGGGACAAATTGCTATAAGGGGGGACGTTTGTAAGAACTCGGTTCTTATTTTATAGGTATGTGCTTCTTATTTTCCTTTTCCTTAAGTGTTTTTGAGAAAATATGGAAAATGGGGAAAATCCTAAATTTTGGAACTACACGCCGTGTACTTTTCCACACGCCTTGTATTTTTGGCCGTGTTGGGATGAGTACACGGGGCGTGTAACCATGCCAGTGACGAAGGGTGTAGGAACCGACTACATGTTGTGTAGTGGTACCTTACACGCCATGTAGTCAGTCGGCAGGCTTAAACAGTAAGGAGGAGGAGTCGCCACCAGTTGGGCAACAGTACACGTCGTGTACTTGGGAGTACATGTCGTGTACTCATGTCGAAGGATGAACGGTGTGGCGGTGCCGCCAAATGAACAGTTAAAGGAAAGAAGTACACGCCGTGTACTTTGTTTTTTCGGCTTAAAACAGGCAGTAGCCTCCTCATTTGGCAGAGGAGACTCTTGAACCGTTTTGGAGCCAAAGGAGGAGGCCGTATATTTGAAGATCCATCGGGCGTTCGTCTGGAATCCATTTCGTCTTTGGACGATTTCGTTGGAACTGCACGGGTAATCCCTCTCCTCTCCTGGTACTGTTTTTACCAATTCTTTCCCTAACGTAAGTTCTTTAAGTTTGTTTGGTTTTTGTTCTTCGTCAGATCTACGCCATTTTTGGGCGTTTCTGGAGTTGGTGTTCGTGTATAACGCTTGTTGACGTATAAGGTAGGTGGCTTGGTGTAAATTTCCAACTGTCGTGCATTTTTGTGTGTTTTTGTGCCACGAACCCATGATGGGGTGCTGTGTGGCAGAGGTCATTGCTATATTTAATGCCTAGAATTTCATAGGTGATTAAATTGTGATGATAAAATGCTGTTTGGGATCATTGCTTGGATCCAGAACCACCCCAGGGGGTGTGTTTCACTGTTTAGTCGTTTGGCCAGGATACCCGAGGGTATGCCTTCAATGTAGTAATTGTATAATTTCCTTGAGAGGAATTGCTTGTTTACTGCATTTTGATATGTTGGGCATGGCCCGGTTACCTATTTAGCCTAAGGGCGTTGTTGTGATTAGCCTGTGGGCACTACACTGTTTAGCCTGAGGGCTGTAGTTATTTCGGCCTGAGGGCAACTTCTTTCGTGCCTGAGGGCTATAGACTCTGTGCCTGAGGGAGACACTACCTACGCCTGAGGGAAAAATTCTATTACGCCTGAGGGTAATTACCTGTGGGTTGGGTTCTGCTTACTTGAGGGTAAGGTTTTTCTTGTCTGAGGACGTGGACTGTTTACATAGAAATGCACTATGGTGATTTCTAATATTTAATGGATTAAATGGATAATAAAATGGAAATATAATGAGTAATTAGTTACTTTTTAGTACTGCTTACTTTATTTCATTTTACTACTGCACATTGTTGTTTCATGCTTACACGTAGTTGGGCACGGGCCTTTGGTGAGTGCCTACTGAGATATATTTCTCACACCCTGTTTGGGTCACGCTTTTCGGCCCAAACAGATTACGTTTCTGCAGGTGTAGATAGGGGCAAGAGTCCCTATACAGGTACTTGACTGTTTCTGAGGAGTAGGAGGGCATGGGACCGAGCCTAGACTCGCGATGCCCCTACCAGCTCTTTTGCTTGTTTTGATGTGCTCTGTATTTTTTTGTATTATATTGATGTATAACATGTTCTGGCTGTTTTATTCAAACTTGAAACATGTATCATCATCACTTATATATTGTTGGTTATACCCACTGCTGTGGTTTATTTCAGTTGTGTATGGTTTACTGCTTCTGCTGTTTGTTGTATGTTTTATTTTGTATTCTGTTGCGCTACACTTTGACAAATGAGGGCATAGTTTCCCCACTATCAGACCTGGGCCCTCGCTGCTAGTCGGTAGCCTCTGGCATTTGGGGAAATGCGCTTGAGTTCATGTGGAAAACCGGGCTCGGGGCACCCGTTGCGTGGCACCCGGGTTTGGGATGTTACAACTGATTATCATAAATAGTTAAATGATGTTTAAATTTTATAATATATATATATAATAAAAAATAAAAATATAAAGGAAAAAATAGTTTTTGGTGATTTGGAATTATTATCTCTGTTTATATGTGAGTTTTTTTATGTAATTTCTATATTTAGTAGAGAGAAATCCCATTTGATACTTATCATAATCTCCTTCCTTTTTTAGAGTGTGTTGGATCCTTTTTTATATTATTCATTGTGGATCTTTGACTTATCAACCAAGACCCCTAGATTCTTATTTGTATCCTTTATTTGTTTTGTTTCTTATCACATTTCCCCTTTTTCGTAAATTTTTTAAAAAACTTTTCATATCCAAGCTTTCATATCGAAGTAGGATTTTTTCATCTAATATTCTTATTCCAACCTTACACTTCTCCCATTATTGGAATATGTGTTTCTTAATAAAATTATGCAATCATATTTGTACTTTACATTCATTTATTTCCATTTCTATTTCTATTTTCATTTTTATAACATAAAATATTAAGGTTTCATTTCATTTTGGAAAATAATTTTTGTTTTCATTTTTTGAAAATGTATGGGAAAATGTATTGGGTTATGTAAATGGAAAATAATTTTTAAAAAATAAAAATAGAAATAGTATATTTTTTTAAAAAAATCACTTTCATGTCTTTAAGAAAATGAAAAATTTAAAGACTTTGGATGAGTTATTCATATACTTCCTCATTTTCCTTACGTTTTTCAAACAATTTTTAACATATTTTTAATTCATATTTTTAAAATGAAAATAAAAAATGTTTTTCAAAACTAAACACAATGTGATTTTTTTATTTCCATTTTCATTATATTTCTCTCACTCTCTTTTTAATACATGAATATACCACTTGTTTTATGATGATAATTAGCCCTATTTTTTCTCTTTTTATGCATTCCAAACACACTTGTCCATTTCCTTTTGTATTAAATTACTCTTTTAATTTTAATTTTCTTTCCATCAAAAATTATCATGTTTTACAAAATGGTGATTAATAAAAAACCTCCCCCAAACTTTTATAATACCCAAGATTTTACACAATTATCGAATGGATGAAATTAAATGAACTCTTTCCAAATTTCTTTTCACTTTATTTATTAACCAACTTTTTATTTTCAGGAAATATACATGGAAGAAAATGTTAGTAAATCATGGTTACTTTATTTCAACCCATTTCTTTAGCTTTTCAAGTTCCCATACCCCACCCACCCACACACCCTATGTTTTAGATATTTCTTTATCAGAGATTAAAAAATAACATTTTTTCACAATAAAAATATTATGTGTTTAATCTGTTAATTACTTGATTATTATAAGGAATTATTTGTGATTCTCTATAGTGAGATTGAAGTTTTGTTTCAGTATGGTAATTATCAAATATAATATAAGGAATTACATGGCTTAGAATCATATTTTCATGAGGAGAATCATAGGATATCTACAATTAGTGTCCATAGAAAAGGTTTGCTTACACAAACAGCAATAAATGCATGTTTACACAAACAAATTAAAGCTTTGAAGCATCACTCCCTTGATAAATGAAGAGATGGTACCAACTTTAAGGATATATTATATGTCATCATCTTAGGTTTTTCATGGTTATAAAAACATATTAAATTTTGTAAATTTTGTAAATAGAAAACATTTTTAAGAAAATAAAAATGGAAATAGATTTTTTTATAAAAAAAATTGTTTTCATATTTATTAGAAAATAAAAATTCAATAAAATGTAAACCAATATATACTTGTTTTTTCTTACTATCCAAAATATTTTCTAAACATATTTTTAATTTATTTTTGAAAAATAAAAACAAAAAATGTTTTCCATCACCTAACGTAACCCTATTTTATTTATTTTTTCCATCATCATGGCTCATCTTACTACTTAGGAGTGTAATCAAGTTGAGATGAGATGGTATACTACTTGAGATTGAAAAAAAAATCAAACTCAATATTTGATTCAAACTTTATCCAATATTAATTTTCAAGTTCCAACACAACTAAACTTCTAAATAAAACTACTAGAAATTTCTTTATTAATATTGATTCTATAATAAATAAAAATATATTTATAAAATCAGAAATATGCGGTAAAAATCATGTATATAATCTCATTAAAAATATTTTAAAATAATAATTATAAATTTTGGTTCATAATATAAAAAACAAATAATATTTTTAAAAAATTAAGAAATTTGATTAAAAGTTGTTGGAAACTTTTAATTTATAATAAATTATCACGTTTTTTAAAAAATACCATTATTTAAACATTTGAAATATATTATCCCTCATAATTAATGCATGTCATTTCTGAATAAATATAGTTAAATTCATTTATTTTTATTATATTTTAGATCCTGAAAACACCAAAAATTATTTCTTATATCATGGAATGGACTTGTGAGGTACTTGATTAAGTTATTTTAAAACATGAATTCAGTATGGTGTAATAATGAAAATAAATCCAAATCCAAGTATTATTTGAACTAATCTCAACAATCTTCTAATTATCATTGTATCATTTACATCTTTATCACTCCTAAAATGATCATAGACTAAATATTCTTTATACATCTCCCATTATCTTCTTTTATTTATTTTTTCCATCAACCTAATTCAAGTTACCATTGAATCTAACATAGCCTTAATTTTTTTGTATATGTATTCCATTATATTCATTTCTTTACTTGCTACCATATCCTTGAATCTTTGTATATTTTTTAGGCATTTTCCAAGTGAACTATTTTTTTTCTTTAAACATTGAGAGTTTCCCCGGGAGGGAATTTAGTGCTCTCGTATGATTTGAGGTATACTTATGTCTCTATTATTTTCAATATTTTTTGTTGAATTTTTATAGAGTAAGGAATTGAGGGCTTCCTGGGAAAATCTTTCCTTGATAGGATTAAATGGAATAGATTTATTGATGTTCACAATAAAAGAGGTAGTTTATATCAGTAGCTTTAATTTTTCTATGTTGTTACTAGGATTGGTGTGGTTTAACTGTTCAACTGGAAAACTAATAAATTGGTCTAGGGACTTAGGTGGACTTGTGATAGAATCATAGGTGAATAGAAACTATAAAAAAATGATAAGTTGGTTATTCAGCCTATTTTAGGGGTTTTTATATTTTTATTTATTTTTTAAATATGGTTACTCCAAATGATGTTGAAGGGGGAATTAAGTATGAAATGAGAAAAATATTTAAGTTGAAATAGGGATATTTTTTAAAAAACTTATTGAAAATTGTTTATAGTGTAACATCCCAACCTGGGAGACACTAATCGGTTCCCCAATCTGGTGGGTCACATGGACTCAAGCGCACCTCCTCATATTCTAGAGGATGTTGACTAGCAGTGAGGGTCTATGGTGGTACAATGGGGAGACTATACCCTTTATTATTATAGTGGATCAGTGGTAATAATAAGTAATCAGAAAGAGTGGAAGCATAATTTAACTAACATCATAGTAGAAGATAAACATCCAAAAAAATTAATAATAATCAATCCATAGACCGATTCATATACAAAATGATGTAATTTCATACTAATGTACAAAATGGGGGACATAGGGGATACATAGTATAGGAATATACAACATGCTAGAAAAAATTAAAAAAGACCCAAAAGGTAACTCCACTAGAATCAAGAGCATAATATTGGTTCTCTTCTCCCATGCTCTTATTCTATAAGTAAAACAAATCAAGCATCCATGATCGGACGCTTTCCCTTATCCCTACCTGCATCCATAAGGTCTTTCTGGGCACCAATTGGTGGCCCAAACAGGTTGTGAGATAAACTTAGTAGTACACCACCAATGTTTTCTAGAATAATATCATTGGTGTGTATAACATAGTAGTGTGTAGGTATAAAAATAATAAACAAAGCTGAAAGTGATAAACTATTTAACTCAGGTTCCTAAAGAACACCTGGCTAACTCTAACTACTTTAGCATAGGTCGGAATAAATCTGATATCAATTTACCATGTATAAAAATTTATAAATAATTATATATATATACACTATATATGTGAGTACATATATAGGCATATACGTAGATACTAGGTGCTAGATGGACCCGAGGTGTAACTCAGGTGTCTATGCATAGTCTAATGAGTTATAATCTCCATTAATGGTACTAGCCCTGAATCTCATATGAATGCAATACATCATGCCTGTCACTCAAGACATTGGGGTGAATCATCATTCCCAACACCTGATGTAAGGGAACGTGGAACGTCATGCCCATCATCCAAGTAAACAGTGTGAGACATCATTCCCAACATTCAATGTAAGGGAGTATGAAACAACATTCTCAACAAGTCTCTTAACTATTTTCCAATGACCAATATATATGGTCTAATAATAATAATCATATAGAATTTCCTCTCAAGAATTTATATTCATTTAACACAATTCAACCATGGGTTCTACGAGTTATATAATTCATTAACCAATTATACCATGTTATGTGGCCTTTTCACTCACTAAAAATTAATTAAGTTAAACCATTAAGTTTAGGAATCAAGTCAAAACCAATTTAATTTCAATCCAAACCACTTAGGAGGTGGTTTTTTCAATTAAAAATTTATTTCAAGGAGGGTATTTAATTCAACACACCCAAAGGGGTGGTGACCAATGAGGTAAACATCCTCTAATGGCTTAACACGAGATAATGGGGGTATCACAAAATGGTTCAATTAATTTAAGGATGAATCATATTTTTAGGGAATTTTGTGGAAAATTATGGATGTAGCATAATGGTAAAAGCTATAAAACACCAAAAATTTTAGGTAAAATTACTAGAAAACCAACCTTAGGCTCGTAGATGAATCCATATTTGGTATTGTCTTCAGGTTTGAATTATAACAGGAGAAAACATAAGAATAAACAAATTACTTAAAAATAGGGAATTTCAACTCACACCAAAATAGCATAAAAATGACGATAGAAACTAAGAATGGAAGTAAGAGTATTATAAAGCTTACCAATAGGGATTTAACATGATAATTAATGATTATACTGGAGGTTTGATGGAGAATATATCAAAATCCCTAAGAGGAGGAGAAGAGGAGCTCTCTAGGCATGCGGTCCACTGGAAACAAGAGGTGGGGGGAAAATAAATGATTCTACTTAAGGGAAAGAGGGGAAAAGAGGTCTTTTTTCCAAGTTTTAAAGGGTGTGCAGTTTGGAGGCATGATTGGCCAAACCATGCACCAATTGTGCGCATGCCACTATCCAATGGATAGTAGACCTGCATAGTTGGAGAGTATAGTTTTTCTAACCATGATTAGGCCATGTGCTACCTTCTGTGGAGACCTGCAACACCCCCACATGGTTTTCCCAAACCATGTGGCCTCTAATGCAAGGTTTGTTCAAACTATGCACCTGGACTTTTTCCTCCATAACTTAGAGATTCGGGCTTTGAAAAAGCCCCAAACACTTCTAAGACCTTCCTTAGTCCATAGGTCACATTTACTATGATAAAACAATGAATTTAAATTGTAAAAAACAATATGTAACTTCATAAAAATATAGGTCCTTACATATAGCATGTACTATTAATAATAAGTACTTATGTATAAGTGTTTCCATATTTTTTATTGAATAAGTAATTTTTTCCACTTATTTATATGATTTTTTTATTTTGGAATTAAACTCTAAGTTTATTTTGAGAAACATAACAAACATCGCTTATTTTTTCAAATTTCTTATCAAAAATGATATTTTCTGTAAGCAAGTTTAAGTAAATGTTATCAGATGAACCTGAATCATTAACTAAGAATGAGGATCTAACACTATGTTTGGTTTTGGAAAACATTTTTCATCTTTTAATTTTCCAAAAATGTACGAGAAAATGTGTTTGATTATATAAATGGAAAAAAATGAAAATGTTAGATATTTTGGGAAATTTTTTTTATCTTCATGTATATTGAAAATTGAAAAATTAAGAATAGGCAAATAAATCACTTATTTTCACTCACTAATAAAAAAATTTCTTAACATATCTTTTGATACATTTTTTGAAAATTAAATTAGAAAATATTTTTAAAAAACACATGAAAAATTTATGTTTGGTTGCTTGTATTGAATTATGAATTTAATTTTATGTATGTTTTGTGTCGAATCAGTAAATATTTTCATGCTAGATTATTTATTTTAATGATATAATTATTTTTTAAACATGGTTGGGTTAGTTTTAGTTCTAGACAAATATTATCTATTTTTCTTTGATTTTCATATTTATTAATTAAAATTTTGTAATTTAATCATGATTGGTTTATCCAAACCTTGAATAAGTGTCTCAATAGATTTACTATATAATCTGGTTATGAGAATATATTTTTTTTGTTACTCATTTAGTAATAGAATTCATAGAACCATCCAATCTTTGATAATGGCATGAAGGAAATTTATTTGTGGTTGTGTAGGTGAGGTTTTATACTAGGTGATGGAGGAAAGATTAATAAACCAGTTTACTACCAATAATTGTGTTGCATATCAATCAATACGCAATTATTATAGGTCTAGAATCAAGTCTAACTCTCTTATAAACTATAATGATGTTTTATCTATTACATGTTGTTTATATATGTGTGTGCATGTGTTTTATGATTTGAAATGATCTTGATGTTTAAGGTACCTTATTGAACCCTTCTTACACCATAAATTGTTTTTTTATGATGGATCCTAACATGATATGATTGAATATAATGTTTATATTAAGCAATTAGGGTTCTTTTGGTAATTTTTTTCATATGGTAGGGTTTTGAAGGTCCATGGTTTAGAGGATGGAATTGTTCCCATAATAGATGCATCCGAGTTTGTTAAAGGTGTAGTTTTTGGGCGTAGGGGGAGCATGGGAGGGCTAGTGCCCAACTTTGATTTTTTCCATATTCAATGGACAATATGGGATCTATCTGATGATTAATGTCACGATCCACATAATTGAATCAAAGAAATAAGGAAAATTAAAGAAACTAGGAACCAAGAGAGAGGATTAACATATATTTTTTATAATTAATTTAATTTAATTTAATAGAGTTACCTCCAAGGTTATTCTTTCTTCATTGATGCATTCGACCACAAATCTAGAAGTGTATCATCATTTCCTTGTAGAGATCAAGGGTAAATCTCCTCTATCAGTGATCCACATGTGTTCCACATATCTCCAGATGTCATCGAAGGAGTCTCTGGGTGTTAGCATGGAAGATCTTTGTGGTTGTGATGTTCACCTTCGATTGACTTGAGAATCGCTTCCAAAGCATTCTCTTTTATCCAGTGGAGGAGGATCTCTCTCATTCTTGATAGAGTTCTTGGGGAGGGATAAACTCTCTAGGATTGAGAGATTTTCTCTAATTATTTGTGAACAACACAATAGGCATCGCTTGGCTTGCCCTTGGGTGATGAGAGAATAATATAATCGGGCATTTATTTCACTAGGGTAATAATAAATAATTTTCACAAGTGCCTTTAATTATTTCATTAATCTTAGAAAAAACCACCATGTTAAATAATAACAGCAACATTATTATTTTCTGACATGTGCTTAACTTGAAAGTTATAATTAAATATTATTTAATAAAATAATATTCAATATTATTATTTCTCACTAGACTGTTAAACTCAGTCTGACAATCCTCCTCGATATTTATTAATTATTTTGTTCATAATATATTCTCTCAAATAACTAGTGATAGAATAAAATCAATCATCCATGCATTAATAATTATTAAAACATGACTCGGAATAATATTTATTCAACTTGTTAAATAATAAATTATTAAACTGATATACTAGACACACTTAGTGTGTAACCCTCTAGGACTCTTTCTCAGTGACATTAGGCGAACCTGCCTAAATTCCAAGGTTAGCATCTAGCAACATGCCAAGGCACCCATAGAGAAATAAGTTAATGTTGGAACGACATGTCACCTCATATGAATTCTTACTATATAATATAATCCCTTTATCACAATATCTCTAATTGAGTAAGTTTCATGTCAGTTCCATCAACCTATATGCTCGATATCTCTTTCTTTGACTTTATAGAAATATAATTTGCCTATTGAGGTCAGTCGTTACCCGAAACAGGGGGTCCGCCCTAGGCAGGTAAAAAGGGGGGTTGCACACCCCCCTGTTTCGGGTAACGGTCGACCTTAATGGTCGGCCGGTTGTGAGCTGTCGCGGGACCTGTGGGGGTCCCGCCTCCTGGAGCGCCGGCAGTTGGCCGAGCCCGGCCACCCCTGCTGGTCCACCGTGGCCTTAGGCAGTGGCGCTTCTCTCCGGCACCGAGCAACGGCGCCGCGCCCCTCTGCCACGGCCCACTCCTAGCTGTGGCCTCCCTCAACTCCTCCGGCGTGGCGTGATGGCGCCGCGCACCACCGTCGCGGCCCGCTCCGGCCGCGGTCCTCTTTGTCCCCGCGCGGTGCAGCGGCACTGCGCCGCCTTTTCCACAATGATCAACGAAGATCAACTACAAAAGGGGAGGAGGATCAGTTGTGTTTGTGCGGTCTGATCTCCTCCCGTTATGACGATAACAAGCGGCCAAATTTTAATCAACGAAGGTCGATAAATAAAAATTGAACGTAGATAACCCCTACCTTGTGTCATTCATCGTTCGTTGACGATATCGCGAGGAAGACTTCGGATTCAACGTAGTTTGTTGTGCCCACACTACGCTACCGATCCCTACTCATTCGTCGATGTCTCGTCGGAGAAGATGGAACCTCGGTATTCTTCGAAGAAGAGACGTTATTCTTCGCGGGAGGAAGAAGTTCTTCAAATCTTTGGAGCTTTCTCTCCAAAATATTTTCCCAACACAAGCCAACCAAATTAAAATAAGCTTCCACCTTATTTTAATTGAACTTTCCAAGCCATTCAAATTTTGAAAAACAAATCCTCTTAATTCATTAAAATGTAGGTTGGAAAATTTAATAAGGAAGTGGATGAGTTTCATAATTAAAGGTGGGAGTTTATGAGAGTTAAAGTGAGTTATGTGAATGTGAAAGGTTGGGGATCGTGTGGGCCCCACATCGCATTTATCCTCACATTTATCCTCACATGGGTAGTTAGGTGCCACCCCAACTCCCCCATGTAGGATAAAACCACCTTAGACTTAAAAATAAAATTGTTTCACAATTTTATTCATTCCTCATTTAATCCAAAATTTTTAACTTCTCCACCCGCACAAACGTAATTGAGGTAAAGGTCCCCTTAATAAATTATCGGCGTTGTGAGTTTATCGGTGGCCTTGGATTTCAATTCTGAGTACCGGTTCAAAAGATAGAAAATCTCGCTCGTTCTTTTACTGAACGTACCCGAGCTGAACTTCAGAAATTGATTCTGGGCACATCGGGCCTCGGAATCAAGTGCCGTCAGAAACTACGCACTCATAAAATTCCAAAGAAATTAAGAAAAAAATTTCCTTGAAATTTTTGGGTCTTTACATTTCTTCCACCTCAGGGCTTTACGTCCCCATAAATCTACATCACAACTAGAAAAACTATAGGAGGTACCGTGCACACATCTGAGCCTCCAGCTCCCATGTGCTCTCATGGAGGTTCCCATGATGCCAACAAAAGTGCACAAGAGGAATCGACCATCCCCGTAGGACCCGCTCATGTCGATCCTCAACCTCTACTGTAACCTCATGAAAGTCGACCCGTCATCGAAGTCCAGCTCTCCATGGTCGATGATGACGGATAGGTCGTGCACACATATCCTCAGCTGAGATATGTGAATGACGTCGTGCACCCGGTGCATCTGAGGTGGAAATTCTAGGAGGTAAGCCACCTTTCCTACTCTTCTGGGGACCTGGAAAGGTCCGTTTAACCTCTAAGATTACTTTCCGCCTCGGCCACATCTCCGTAGACCTTGTTGAGGTGAGACCCATATAAAGACGTGGTCGTCACCCTCGAACTCCAGTGGTCTCGTCTCCTACAGCATAAGACTTTAGTCTACTCTGTGTAGTCTTAATCTGCTACTGGATGATCTTCACCTTATCCATCATATCCTGAACCATCTCTGGTTCTATACATGCTGACTCCATCACTATCCACAAAGGATATCTGAAATGCGGCCAGCTGCTGTCTCGCCACTCCTAACAGCTGACTGCCCGATCTCCTACTAAGAGCATCTGCTACAACGTTCCCCTCCCCAGGATTATAAACTATCTCGAAGTCATAGTCCTGGAGGAATTCAATCCATCACCATTGTCTCAGGTTCATTTCCTTCTGAGAGAAGATACACCTGATACTATTGAGTTGGAGAGAACCGTAAACCGTTCGCTCAACGAACAATGGGTGAGACTAGCCAATTATAAGAACTCATCTCCACCCTTCTTCGTCTACGTTCCACCAAAGAGCTGCTGGGATTTCTCCTCTTCTGAAAAGAGAAATCTGGTCTCATCCCCTAGATGAACCATGTTCTTTTCCTAATACAGTCAATCCTGACATGAACGGTACTATTTCATGCCATGGACGACATCTTAAGGCCTCGACGCTACTACCAAGAGATCCAACCATTACTCTCACCTCCAAGGGTCAAGTCACACTGTCGGCAGTAGTGTGTGGTCACTGGGTCTCCTCTAGTAGGTATCTCAAAAGTGAGGATCAAGTCAACGGTTTTAAACTGGAACCTCTTAGTATCAACCATACAGAGAGGACAGGAAAGTAAACGTCACAAAGAAAGATGTCTTTTATTACAGCAGCTCAAAGTAAAAAGACACATACAACCACAACAACAACAAAAATGAAGCTAGAAGCACCAAGAACAAAGGCCTCCATGCCTATAACTAGTCTTGCTCCTGTCCACCTGCTTCTGGTGCTCCATGGTTGTATGCTTCAGCTGCCTGAAGTTGTGCTCTCCCCTATCCACTCGTTCCCTACGGTCGGGGTGGACCTCCTGGTGGTGGTGGTGGCAACACCTCGAAGCGTCACCCACCACCAGCTGCACGGCTAGCTCCTTGCAGTCCATCACGATTGAACCTCTGCCTCTACCTCTGCCTGGGAGGTCCTTCATCTATATGTTGATCGTCCGAGCGGTGGGTCGGACAGTCACGATCCATGTGATCTTGTCTGCCACATGTGTAACATAGCAGGGCAGGTCTAGATCTGTCTCTACCCTTGGTGCCTCGCACTACCGATCCTGAGTCGTGCGGTCGACCACCTATAGGTCTGGCCCTTCTGGACCTCTGCGTCATCTGTCTACTTTCAGCTGTAGAAGATTCTGCTGCATGTCGGCTAGTGGTGGGTCCCACTACTGGAGACTGCTCAGTAAGGAAACTCTCTACTAAAAGGGCTTGCTCCAACACCCCCGTCTGCGTCAGAATGTTGTGAGAAACAACTGAAGCTCTAATCTCTCGCCTGAGCCCCTGATCGAAGGTCTAGGCCCTGAAGAATGGGTCTTGTACCATGTCTGTGGAGTAGCGCAAGAGGTCTGTGAACCTCGCTGAGTATTGTGCTACTGTCATGTTGCCCTGCTGCAGATACAGTAGATCATGTATCCGCACCGCTCGAAGGGTGGCTGGTACAAAATCTGCCTGGAACAAGCTCTTGAAGTCTGCCCATAGGAGTGTCGCCTTGTTGTGCATCTGGAGCATCAGGCTCCACCATCTTCCTGCTGCTGCCTGTATGAGGCTGGCAGCAAGGATCACCATGAATTTGGATGGTGTCCCAACCAGTCTAAAGACTCTCTCCACAGGCTCTAGTCAATCCTCATTTGCCTGTGGGTCCATCTCTCCCCAGAACCTGGGTGGCCTATGGTGTTGGAACTCATGCAGCGCGCTCAAGCGGCGTGCATCGCCTGCTGCTGGGGCTGGTGGCATCGGTGGCCCAACGGGTGGTAGTACTGTTGGTGCCTCAACTGAAAGAGGACCATGTACTGAGGCCTCATCGCTTGGCGGGCCGTCAGTATGTACAACTCTCGGGGCTCTAGCAGGTCGTCCGCGGGGAGGCATCCTGAAAGAAACAGATGCGACATAGTCAAAAGACTATACCTGGTGAGATGACCTGGTTTGAGCTGACCTAAAAGGAACTTTTTGAAAACATACATGCAATTAGTGTTTTCGTGCACTGAGTCAGAAATCAGAAGTCAGGGTCCTGGTGTATGGATACATCAGCCGCCCGCACCAACACTGGACTCCCTGAACTGAAGACCACACTTAGTACCCTTAACACTATTGCTTCACAGAAAGAAAATATCAGAGTCCTAAGTTCTGAGGTAGAACCGACTCCTCTGATACCAATTTGTCACGACCTGTTCTCGGGGCCCATTCCATGACTACCCCAAGCCCACCTTCCATAGGCCAGGGGATGGCGACTAGCACCAAAGGCGTAAATCCTGATATTTGGGAAGGCATTGCCTTTATAAAACATAAACACATACAACCAGAGTACAAGCAGAAGTAATACACTAAGTAAAAAATAAAGTGATGAAAATTAAATGGGTCAGAATACAAACCCAACTGAGAAGTACAGCTACAACTGAACGAAAGTACAACAGAAAAGACAAACAGCTGGAAGATAGAAGCAGCTCCTGGGTCGTCCTCCTCGGATCCTGCCTGAAGGGAAGGTACAGATAGAATCCTCAACGTTCTCGCCCGTCAACCTCCTACGAGTACCGTCTCATCATGAAGTCCACCTCCGGGTACTGACTCGTTGTGAGGTCCACCTCCGGGTACCGTCCAGTCCTCGTATACTCGATCTCTGTCAGCACTTTCTGTCGTCTGCATCCAACACAACGAGGTGCGGGCATAGCCTGTGCAGGGGTGAGTATAATAATACTCAATAGGGACCCCAAGACCCTCAAGGTCTCATTAAATCCAACAAGGATAACCACAAAGAAGGATCTCAATAGATAACTCTTACTTAGGTATAAGCCCATACTTATACCTAAGTTATCAAGTAAATCATCTCAATCAATAGGAAACACAAAGGTTATGAAATCAACAGATAACCACTAATTAGGTATATGCTCATACATATACCTAAGTTATCAAGTGACCCATCTCAATCATGAGGTAAATACAAAGATAATTGACTCAGCTCAAACCAGGATTTTATTCATGATGATGAAAACATGGCTGCTAGAGAACTCCTCCTCTGTCGAGTGCAGTAGTCCTGTCATGACTCCGAGGTGCCACTCACTAACCTCAGACTGCTGAGTTACTCCTCCTGTCGAGTACCGCGGGTCTGCCACCTCACAATGTAGTGCTCCCTGCCATGGGTCTGCCACCTCACACAGTAGTGCTCCCCCTCATAGCCTACAGAGGTACTCCCCCTTTCAAGTACCGTGGGTCTGCCACATCACAAAGTAGTGCTCTTCCGCCATGGGTATACCAACTCACAAAGTAGTACTCCCCACTGGGCTATACAAGTCACTCTGAATCGAATCAGACGAGCAGTCATCAGGTCTCAGCGAGCTACTAGGTCACTGTACTCTGTATGCTCGTCTCCAGAAGGATCCGCTCCATGATCCACTGGTTTACACTCTAAGTGTCACAAAGTCCCATGAATAAGTATCACAAAGGACCACCTCATCACATGGGTCTCAACGCAACAGGCAGCGCGTCAATCGGACGCCCGGTCTGTGAGTTATTAGCCTTTTCGTCCTAGGGGCCCGGTTGGTTTCGTGTATGAACCAACCCGACCATACTCCAACTGCGTCCAAACCTCAGGCGAAGTATTCCAAAAGATCCGTCTCATCAAGAGTAATCCAACAAAGTCTACGGCACATCAATCAGACATCCGGAGCTCAAGTTATAAGTGTTTCCGCTCCGAGGACCCGGTTGGTTTCGAGTTCAAAACAACCCTACCATACCCAATCTTTGCCAAAAGATTGAGTGTAATATACCAAAACGACCATCTCAATCCAAGGATACATACGCAACTGATGGTGCATCGATTGGAGGTCTGTATCCCTATTTATGGTCATTTGAACAAACCTAGTCCGAAAATAGGGGGTCTGGGCCCGGTCCGACCCGGACCAATACCCCCTGGGTCAGCCCGATTGGGCGCGGCCCAGCCTAGCTGGAGCGGCCCGGCCCGGTGCTGGCAGCCCGGCCCGGCTGGGCTCGGAAGCCGACCGCGGCTGGGCTGTCGGCCGAGCGGGGTGCGAAGGGGGCGCGGCCCCCTTTGTTTTGGAAACAGTGACCCCCCCGGTGGGGTCCGCCCTAGGCAGGTCAAAAGGGGGGTTGCACATGCCCCCTGTTTCGGGTAATGGCCGGCCTTAATAGCTGGCCGGCTGTGAGCTGCCGTGGGACCCGCGGGGGTCCCGCCTCCTGGAGTGCCGACGGCCAGCCGAGCCCGGCCGCCCCTGCTGGTCCGCCGCGGCCTTAGGTCACGGCTCTTCTCTCCGGCGCGGCGCGATGGTGTCGCGCCCCTCTGCAGCGGCCCGCTCATGGTCGCGGTCCCTTTGGTCTCACCGGCGCGGCGCGACGGTGCCGCGCACCACCACTGCGGGCCGCTCCGGCCACGGTCCTCTTCATCCTCGCGCGGTGCAACGGCACTGCGTCGCCTTTGCCACAATGATCAACGAAGATCAACAACAAAAGGGGAGGAGGATAGACCGTGTTTGTGCGGTCTGATCTCCTCCCGTTATGACGATAACAAGCGGACAAATTTTAATCAACGAAGGTCGATAAATAAAAATTGAACGTAGATAACCCCTACCTCGTGTCGTTCTTCGTTCGTTGACGATATCGCGAGGAAGTCATTGGATTCAACGTAGTTTGTTGCGCCCACACCACGCTACCGATCCCTGCTCGTTCGTTGGTGTCTCATCGGAAAAGATGGAACCTCGGTATTCTTCGAAGAAGAGACATTGTTCTTCGCGGGAGGAAGAAGTTCTTCAAAGCTTTAGAGCTTTCTCTCCAAAAGATTTTCCCAACACAATCCAACCAAATTAAAATAACCTTCCACCTTATTTTAATTGAACTTTCCAAACCATTCAAATTTTGAAAAACAAATCCTCTTAATTAATTAAAATGTAGGTTGGAAAATTTAATAAGGAAGTGGATGAGTTTCATAATTAAAGGTGGGAGTTTATGAGAGTTAAAGTCAGTTATGTGAATGTGAAAGGTTGGGGCTTGTGTGGGCCCCACCTCACATTTATCCTCACATTTATCCTCACATTTATCCTGACATGGGTAGTTAGGTGCCACCCCAACTCCCCCATGTAGGATAAAACCACCTTAGACTTAAAAATAAAATTATTTCATAATTTTATTCATTCCTCATTTAATCTAAAATTTTTAACTTCTCCACCCGCATAAACATAATTGCGGTAAAGGTCCACTTAAGAAATTACCGGCATTGTGAGTTCATCGGTGCCCTCGGATTTCAATTCCGAGCACCAGTTCAAAAGATAGAAAATTCCGCTCGTTCATTTACCGAACGTACCCGAGCTGAACTTCAGAAATTGATTCTGGGCACACCGGGCCTCAGAATCAGGTACCGTCAGAAACTGTGCACTCATAAAATTCCAAAGAAATTAATAAAAAAATTCCTTGAAATTTTCAGGTATTTAATTTAATAATAATCTTAAAGTCTAAGGACTAATACACATTTCCATTAATAGGAACATCCAATGACACTTATAAATGTGGATTTCCTACTGTCGGGTTTCGTTCTTATAATATCCTAATAGATTTCTCTAAGGGTGTACACCATGAGAAGGTGCCTAAAAGTCCTATGGGTCTCTACCCCTGATATATTGTATCATTTTTGTCTCTCAAATGATATCATTCTGCTATAGAACATATATTCAAGAATAGTGTCATGGCACTTTTGGGTTCTCAACATAGTAGGGATCCTCTATGACCTTTTAGTGCGACAGTTACACTTAGGAAATTATCACGTACAATGTTTTTTTTTTTTTTTTAATTGACCAAGGAAGGTGGCCAGAGGCAAACCCCTGACTATTTATTAAAATAAACAAAAAGTGCATAAAGAGCGCGCCACAAAGTAAAAGTCATCACATGTCATACATATCAAACCCATTCCCACCTCCCGGATAGACATCCTCCGCCGTGGCTGATTCCCATTCTGAACTTTCATATTGCTTGAGGATCTTGGCATACTTCCTTCGGAGATTCAGCTTCTCCAACGAGATCAGCTCTTTTGGCGATTGCTTTAAAGAGGACCGAGTAGATATTGGCTTCGGCAGCGTGGAGTAATCCTTCCTTGGCTTTCGACTTGGAGTGACAGGGATCACCTGTCCACGCTTTCCCTTCCCATCTTTTAGAACATCACTATATGATAGCATGCCCTTCCCATTTTCTTTATCACTTTCCAAAGCATCAGCCCAATTCCCAGACACCACACCATAAGAGCCAACAGCAACCTCCCGAGCAGCATTCACACTGTTACAGTCCACCGTCTCCAAGCAGTGCGGCTGTCCCTCAAAGACTTGTTCATCATTTACAGCCTTTTCTGTATCAACCGGGACAATTTGCATCTCCTGACTAGCATCCAGTGTGATCTCCCCATTCAAATCCTCTTTATTCGCTATGACTTGGAACCTGTTATCAGTCTGAACCTCATTTGGAGGAACAGCAGCATGCAAATGCCTCCTGGACTCTATAGGAGAGAGCACATCATTGGATTGCTTCCGGCCCTCTAAGCCCAACCTCCTCCCATCCTCCTTCATGCTGTCAATCACCCCTGCAGCACTTACAGCATATACAGCCTCCATCGGAGAATCAGTAGCCTTGACAGCAATAGCAGCTCCCGGGCTGATTCTGCTCCCCTCAATCCCAGCGTTGGAGGCACCCACATCACGCATCACTGCAGAATGCAGGCTCACCCCACTTTCAGAAGGACCGGCCGTATGAGCACAGACCTGAGAAAGAACCACTGAAGGATTCGCCCGCACTCCACCCATGCCATCACCGGCACCATTCACCTCACGAACACAGTCCTGACGAGGCCCCACTGCATGTCGCGGCCCTACTTCACCCACGCCATCGTGAGAAGCACCAGTCCTCCTCCCATTTCCAGCATCCTTACCACTGCACCCCATCAGCCCTGAAACAACACCACCATGACACTGCCCATCCCGATGACCCAGCCGCTGGCACCCTGGACAGAAATCCTCCCATGACTCAAAGACCACCGCTTGCTTCCATCGTAGTTCCTCACCGATCGTGATCCAAATCCACTCAACAGGCGGTTTAGATACGTCCACCTCCACACAGATCCGCGGATTGACCGGGTGACATACCGAAGACGTTCGCGCGTCCGAGCAGAGGAACCGCCCAACCAAATTCCCAAGCATACGTATAATGGATGGGTTTTGAAACGGCAGCGGGAGATGAGGAAGACTAACCCACAACGCAGCTGAAGGTGAATCATGATTCAAACACAGATCGAACGTCCATCGAAGCAGAAAGAAGCGACATCCACCACATCGACGCAGAGCCCGCGACCAAGCGCAAACAAGATCTTCCTCCGAGGCAAAACGAATCATCAGTTGATACTTATGTTTCTTTTGTGATAGGCCTTTATTCAAGGGGTTCACCATGTTATCTTCCATGGATACTATGTTCACTACAACTTCACCCCTTTGATAAAAATCCCTCAAGTGGTGATACTTCTGGAGTATGTGCTTTGTCCATTGATGTGACCTTGGCTCTTTTGTAAGATCCACCGCTGTAGTATTATCACAATACAATGTGATAGGGTATTTACTATTAGGTACCATATCAATATTCTGGATAAAGTTATGAATCCATACATCTTCCTTCGCTATATCAGAATCATCTATGTACTCGAACTTTGCTGTAGAATCAACTACAACTAGCTTCTTTGAACTCTTTCAGCTCACAACTCCTCTGTTGAGACAGAAAACATATCTTGATTATGACTTCAAATCATTATGATCTATCTAAAAACCAGCATCAGCATACCCTTTTATGAAAAGCTCCTCTTCTCCTCCATACACCAAGAACATATCCTTAGTTCTTCACAGATACTTAAGGATAGTGTTAACAGTAGTCCAATGCTATTCTCCTAGATCTTCTTAATATCTTCTTACCATGTTAAATGCATAGGAAATATCAATTTTAGTACATAACAAGGAATATATGATTGATCTTATCACCGAAGCTTATGGGATCTTACTCATTCTATCTTTCTCCTGTTGTTTTGGGGGACAAATTTTCTTAGAAAGATATAAACCATGTGACACTGGAACCAATCCCCTCTTGGATTTTTTCATACTAATATGTCATCAACATATACTACTAGGATAACAAACGAATTCCCACTAAACCTTTTATAAACACATGGATCATATTCATTTTTAATGAAATAAAATTCTTTTATGGAATCATCAAATCAAATGTTATGTGACCTAGATACTTTCTTCAATCCATAAATGGATCTCTATAACTTAAAAATCCTTTTGGAGTCATCTGGTGTCACAACCCCTTTGGTTTGTGTCATATAGACATATTCCTGAAGGTTCCCATTAAGAAATGAAATTTTTAAATCCATCTTCCAAATCTCATAGTCATGGTAAAATACTATGGAAAATATGATTATGATGGATTTAAACATGGAAAATGGTGAAAAGTTTTCATCATACTCAATTCTTTGACGTTGTTTAAACCCTTTAGCCACTATTCTTTCTTTTTAGGTACTTACTTTACCTTACATGTCTAGTTTCCTCTTGAATACCCATTTAAACCCAATGGGATTTACATCAACTGGCACATCAAACAGAACCCAAACTTAGTTTTGATGCATGGAATCCATCTCAGTATTCATAGCTTCTAGACATCTTGCAGCATCTGATCCCTCTACTACCTCTTTGTAGGAGTGAGGTTCATCATTTTTCAATAATAATGAGTCACCATCCTCGGTGACTAGAAAACCATATCTCTCTTGTTCTCTTACCTATCATACAATCCTATGTATTACTTGTGTTTTAGGAACTACTTATTCCACAGGGACTTGTGGAACTTGTTCTTGTATCAACTCTTATGTATCTTGAGCATAAACTTCATCGAAGTCAATCTTACTCCCACTATCCTTTTTGAGGATGTGATCTTTCTCAATAAAGACAGCTTGTCTGGAAACAGACACTTTCTTGTCTAAGGGGTTGTATATGTATTATTTCTTTATTTCCTTAGGATACCCTATAAAGATACACTGCATGCCTCAAGGTTCTAGTTTGTTTCCTGGGAAAGCCTTAACAAATTCCTCACATCCCCATACACGTGTATGTGATAGAATGGAATTCTCTCCACTCCATATTTCTAAGGGAATTCCATTTTCCACTTTATTTGGTACTTGGTTTAATGTTTATGATGCTATTTGTAATGTATATCCCCAAAAGGATAATGGAAGATCTATATGAATCCTCTTCAACCTTACCATATCCAACAAGGTATGATTACTCCTTTCACTAACATCATTCCATTGTGTTGTATAAGGTGGAGTGATTTGAGATAGAATCCAAAACTCCCATAAAAAGTCTATGAACTCTTGGTTAAGATATTCTCCACCTCAATCCAATTGAATATTCTTTATCTTCTTACCAAGATGATTCTCTACTTCATTATTGAATTCCTTGAATTTCTCAAAGGACTCTAACTTATACCTCATCAAGTAAATATATCCAGATCTACTCAAGTCATTAGTAAAAGTTATGAGGTAAGAATATCCACCTCTAACCTCTATTGGAAATGGTCCACACACATCTGTGTGTACCAATCGTAGAATATTTGTGGCCCTTTAACCTTTTCCACCAAATTTTAGTTTGGTCATTTTCCCTTGTAAATAAGTGTGACATATATCAAGTGGTTTTAGCTTAGAAGATTCTAAATATCCATATTGATAGAGCTTTGTCAAGTGATTCTTGTTTACGTGACCAATACAGTGATATCACAAATGGGTGTTATATGAGTCATGTGAACCTGATTCATTATCAATTTACAACAATTGATTTTCATAATTTAATACATACATACCATTATTTAAATGTTCCATACCATAACATATGTTTTCCTTATAAAATCACAAACTTTTATTTACAAACTTAAAAATAAACCCATATTTATCTAAACTTGATACAAAAATTATGTTTTTGGTAACAGTAGGTACATAATAATAATCATGTAAAACCAAAATCATTCTCGTTGGAAATGAAAGGTGGTTGTCATCAATGGAAAGAGAAGCTAGCCTTGCACCATTGGTAGCTCGTAGATCCACCTCTCCTCTAGAAATTTTTAGAAATCTTCTTGGTTCTTGCATTTAAATACAGATTTGAGCACCACAAGATGTATCTAATACCAAATATATAGATTTGAAAATATTTCACTTGATAATGAATGCACATTTGTCTTCCCCTTTCCTCAGGGTGCATTTCCTCTTCCAATGGTCTAACTTGCCACATGAAAAACATATTGCCTCCTTTTCCTTTCCTTTGGATCTTCTTCTTCTTGGCCGAATAGTGCTCAGGGGATTTAGACTATTTATAAGTATTAGGCCCCTTTTCCTTGTCCTTCATCTTCCTATTCACTATAAGAACTGTCCCTGCATATCAATCACAATACACTTCTTGGAATCTTGGGAAAATAAAACATAGAAAGGGGTGATCTAAAATGCTCAGTAAGGGTAAGCAATACAGTGGAAACTTTCAAAAATAAGCATAAACATTTAAGGCAATGTATAAAACTAAAACAAAAGCCTTTTAAACTTTAACTTCAGCATAATATGGCAGAAATAAAATGAAATAATGTCATTTACTTATTCACATGGATATTCTACTAATCGAATAATCACATGCAATATCAATAACCACTTTCATAATGATAGAATGTATAATGCCGAACTTTAATTTATGTGTCAAGGCCTCGTACCAAGACCTAAGGGATAACTGTAACTGGAACCCAAACCGGAGAACCTCTGTAACCGGACTCCATCCCGGAGAGCCTCTGTAACCAGACTCCAACCCGGAGTGCCTCTAATAACCAGACACCAACCCGGAGTGCCTCTAATAACCAGACACCAACTCGAAGTGCCTCTAATAACCGGACACCAACCCGAAGTGCCTCTAATAACTGGACACCAACCCGGAGGGCTTACTTTTACTGGTCCCCAACCCGGAACATACTAGTCCAACACATTCATCTTAATAAGAGGATGAAATATAACATAAACATTCGTATTAAAACTAGCATACGAAATTACAAAACATTAATCATAAACCATTAATGGCATAAAAATAACTCATCCATAGTCAAACATATCACAAAACCTTAAATACAATATAGAATATTTGTATCATAATAAATCAACTTCAAACAAGTGTAAAATTTATCAAAGGATGTTGACATAGATGAAATCAAAACTATTTGAGAGAAATATCTCTTTTTTTGAAATCATTTAAAAGTCACACATTTATAAAGGAAGTAATTTAAAAGATATTTTTGAATCAAAGTTTCCCATACCAATTTGAAACTTTTGAAAAGAATTATCATTTCAAAACATTCATGTCCATATAAATAAATCCTTAAAATCAATTTGAAAACATGGACATTAATTAAAAATATTTAGAAAGATAAATCTTTAAAACATTTAAAATTCTGATCTTGATAAAGAGTACCTTTCACAAATCTTTAAAATATTCATTTTGAAATCATTTTTATGAAAAATGGACATGGATAATAAAAATGTACCAGTAAATACTTGCACACAAACAATCTCGGATAATAATGAGATTGAGGAATTAACCCTTACAAATTTGGTAACTTACGAAAAATACACCCCATAAAAGAGGTATCATACAATGAATATGTGAATACACATAAATTAAATTGTATTACATAAATAATACAATTATGGTCAGTACATACACCACACAAATGGTAATAGTGGCAATATGGCATGAATCTCACGGGAATAAGGAGTGAGATGAAAACCCCTTACCTTGAACTTTCCTTTAGTCGAGGGTACATTTAGCCTCCTGTATGAAGACTATAGTATGTTATTAAATTATACCAGAAACATATTAATATTTATGATATCATAAATTATTCATTTATGACTTTATACTACCCATTTAATAATAATTTCTATGTTATATTAATATTTCGGGTAATAATCGCTTTCTTTATCGTACGTGTTTTAACTTGTTACTCTTGATTGTATCACTTAGATCATGATTTAAATACTTCCAGAATATAAAACATGATTTATTTATCATATATATTAGAATATAAAAATTTATAATAGACGTATATATGAAATGGAAAACACCGTTTATGGAGACGGTAGTCCGTACGTACGCATAAACGTTGTTTCTATTTTCATATAGTATTGAACGGAAGTAAGTGAATAAGATATATGTAAGTACATAAATACTTATATATATAAATATATGTATCTACAGTATAATTATTATGTCATATATTACATACTTATTAGTAATATATATTTTTATAATCGTCGATGAATGGTGAACTTGGAAATGAATCTCATCGCGTCGTGGAGACGGTAATCCGTACGTACGCACGAGCGAAAATATCATTCTTTTGATATTAATATAATATATAATTGGATGTTATATAATATATACAGAATCCTTATCATGTTATATTTATTATTTACATCAAATACACATCATTATTATACTCATCCAAATAATAATGTATTGAATAACAATTACACCACGACTTGGAGATGGTAAGTCGTACGTACGCACGTATGGTGACATGTCATTTAAAGGGTGGATAGAATAATGAATTTGGTTGTAACATAATTATAATAACATCACAGTATATATAATATACTGTAGTTATTATTTTATAATTGAAACAAAAAAGAAAAAGGAAGTGGCAGAAGAAAGGAACTTGAAAGAGGGTGGTGAAATCATTACCTCTTCTTCGGGTTCTTCCTTTTGATTTGATCAAAAGGGATCCTTAGGTTTGATTTCTGGTCAAAATAAGGCCTCTATAATGAAGGGAGGATATTTTATAGGTTATTTGTGCAGGGTTTGGTCGAGAAAAATGGCTTAGAAGGTGTGAATCAGAGAGAAGGGGGAGTGCCCTTTTATAAGAGGGGTGAGGGACACCTTAGGAAAAACTTAAAATGTTATTTTATAATAAATTCATATTCAGTTTATAATGGCTAAAAAGTTGATTATTTAAATTATAAGGTGGGTATAGGTCTAAAAAAAATCAACCAGTATGTTTTAGACAATTTTAGGTTACCACTTTAATCTTATCATTTAGATTTAACTCTAAGTTAAATAATTTAACTTTTATCATGTCTTCTTGTATTCTTACACTATATGGTTAATAAACTTACTATATACTGCCAATAAAATCTCAATTGGTTTATTAATGTCATATATATTATTATATAAGTCTTTTGACCGAACCTTATATTTTTAGGACTATTATATCAATTAATAATATAATATTTGTTTTAACAACTATTTTATGTCAATTTTGACACTATTTGGTATTTGTTTTTTGTTAAAATAATAAAAATATTATTACTTAAAAAAATAAATTTAATCAATCCTAACATGTCATATTCACCTATAAAATTCTTTTATGTCATAAAAACTTTGAAATTATATTTATTTTAATATTTATAATACCATTTATTTGATTCTTTCATGAATAAGGTAATTACTGCATCATCATTGTGTCATAAATAAATTTATTTATTTAATTTCTAAAAATTATAAATAAAATATCATGATGTATGAAATATTTTTATATCTCTAATGAATATTTATAATCTAATTTATATTATGTAAAACCCTATATTAAAAATGTTTTAGTTATTAAACTTTGATTTTAACTCTTTTAACTCTTCTTTTAATTAAATAATAATAAATCTCCTAATCTAATCCAAGTGGACCTAAATGATAATATTTTATTCCTAAGGTTTTTTTTGGTCGAGATAAACTTGTAAAATAGAATTAGGACATGTGTGAGGGTAATATTAATATCATTTTTACCCTTAATTACCCTATTTACTTTTAACCGTTGTAAATAAAAGTAAAAAGTTACTATTCACCAAAAATTATTTTCATCTCATGGAACCACATTTTACTCCTTTATATTAACCGAGTCTCTAGGATTTTCTAAATTCAGCTCACAGAAGCGGTAAAATTAAGTTTTATGTAAATTTGCAAAAGCTCCTAGGATGTGGGTAAAAGACGGTGAAAAGTTCAATGAAATTTTTATATATCTAAAATTATTATAAACTGAATCCAATGAATTACATTTAACTTATATAGGTATTATATATCTATTTTGACATTAAATAATTTAAATAAAATAAATAATTATTTAAATAAAAATTCGGTTTTAAACTATAACTCAGTGTTTTTCATTATTCATCAAAAATTAAAAGTTTTCAGAAAAATACCAAAAATTTACCCTAAGATAATTTTGATATTCCAAATTCAATAATGAAGTATATTTTACCAAATTCAAAACATAGAAGTTTTATTTATTAATTTAAAATTAATTCCCGTTGTCAAAACAAAAAGCGTGTTTTTAAGAAACAATAACTATCAAAAGATTGACACTTGTTTATGTCCGGTTTAAATGTGAAATTATGTCCAATGACCAACATTGGATTAAATTATAAAAATATATTCTAAATATAATTTAAAACCACTCAAATTCATAATTTATCACTATTAATTATTTCGATTAAAAAAAGTTGTTTTTAATTAAAATTTAGTAATTTTCACTATTCATCAAAATATGAAAGTTATCAGAAAAGTACCAAAAATCCATCCTAAGCTAATTTTGATATTCCAAATCTAAAAATGAAGTCCATTTTGAAATATAAAATGTATAAAATTTCAAAAAGTGGGTATTACTATTCATAACGGCTAGTTTGATTGGTTGTGGTGTGTGTTAGAACTCGAAGTTGCGTACAACACACGCTACTATATTATTCAAAGAGAAGCGTACCGTGGAAGCTTGGGGTGTTATAGAGAATCAAGGTCATAAGTTCTTATTAACTCTTCTCATTGTTACTAATATTATAATTCACAATAAAACTAGATAAGGTTTTGTTCAGTGATGAAAGTACGATATTTGTACGAAAATCATCTAGGAATTTAATCCCTAAGATGTCCAGATGCTCAATGTATCTGATAAGCTTAACTACATGAGGCCCAACTAGTGTAAACTCCCCAAGATTGGTCATTAACAAAGCATTGAATATCTCATACCTCTCTTGTCTCACCTTCTCTTGATAGAGATCCCAAATGTTATACATCATGCTATAAGCATCCATTTCCTCATATTGCTTCAAGATCTCATTGAACATATATAGCATCATTCAGATGTTTCTTGTATATAGAGTGCTCTTCGTCACTCACCTCATTTCTAGGTGCAACTGGTAAAGTCACTTCCATCACGTACAATTTCCTTTCATGTAAAAGGATGACCTATAGGCTCTTTTTTCACTCCTAGAAATTAGTGGCAGTGAGAAGGTTTTCCTTCTCAATTATATAACATAATGATATGTTTGATGTCATTTTGATGTTGTTTATAAAAATAAGATTATCATAATTTTAGTACTTTATCTTGATAAAATTAGACAAATAAATAAATAAATATTTATTAGTCTCCCACTATTTTATCGAAACCCAATATCCCTCACCATTGGATTTGGAATATCATGTTTCTTATATATTCTAGTGGAAATGATTCATATTTCATTCTCATTACCCCAACTTTGGATGGTCAAGAAACTTGAATAGTTTTAGGTACGCATTCCAAATAAAAACTGCATTAACTAACAATTTCTTAATCCGTTGAGTGGACTCCCCAATCCTGAAATAATTAATTTAGATTTCCTCAACATTTGCCTCTCAGTTACACCAAGTCCTGCTTTATAAGTCACCCCTTGATGTCAACCAAGTTAATTCAACCCAAAACCTCAAATTATAATTCCTTAATAATGTAAAGAACCCCAAATTTGGATGGTCAAGCACTTTGAACTATGGTTTGATTCTAATCGAAGTAATGTAAGGCTATACCAACTTAATATTTTATTGATGGATTTTATCCTTTATGCGTAAATTTCAAATTATTATCTTTTCACATGCTTGTTAATATTAAGTGGGATTACTTAAGTGATTAACCATGTATTTAGATAATATTTACACATAATCCGGTTTATTTTAGTTCCATCATGCATGCTTGTTAATTCATTAATTATGTGATCGTGATAAAACATACATAATGAAATAACCATAAAACTGATAGAATTAAAATAAAGGGTATGATCATGATATTTTTCTAATGTTTAGTTTATCTAGAAGATGATAAACCAATTGCTGACCTAGTGGGAAAACACCTTGAACCATTTAAGTTTCATGTTTATAGCTTTCCACCTATCCACCTTTGTATCACCTTAGATTGGTTTCACCTCGACTCCTAACTTGAACCGTCTCCACTAGCTTGGTATCACCATCCATTACATATGCTTTTACTCACACATAGGTGAGGGGTAAAAGGTGGTTTACATAAAAGAAACCATGGGCATGCAGGCCCTGCATATTAATGAGGAAAGAAGGCATGAAGGCCAACAATTTAATTTAATAATAAATTAAAAGGAAGTCAGTCACATACAAAGGTATAGTCTAGCTCATGATCATCCAAATGCATGAAATGGATTATGAATTTAATAAAACTAGCATTCAATTATTTAATCATTCTTATTTAATATAAATAGCACTTGAATTGATTAATTATTATCTTTAATTAATCAATCCTTTTATCTTAAACCTTTTCTAAATTTCCTTGAGATTCTCATCCATTGTAATTTAAAACAAATTAATAAATTCATTTAAAATTAACTGTGTTCATAACTTGTACCTTGGAGGTAACTCGGTGAATACCCATCCAAAACTACCCAACATGTATTATAATTGTATGCACTTTATTCTTTGTGACATGTATCATGCACATAGAATAATAACTGTAATACAACTCATACATGATGTGAAGATTTTAAATATTATGCAGATGTTAATAAAACATATATATCTATATATCTATCTATATATATATATATATATTAAATCATATGACATGGTGTGTACCAGTTTTACACCCACATGCAAGTACATGTCTCAAGGGATACATAATATAATAAATTTTAAATCTGCATAACTAGTAAAATTACATGGCGTGTAGATATGATCTACATGGCGTGTACATTATTCATTGTGTATAGTACACACCTAAGGACTTCATGTGTGAGGAATTATTCAGAAATATTGGAGTACACAGCATGTCCAATGGGCCGCATGCCATGTTGACTATTTGTTACATGGTCACCGGTTGGGTAGGTTGTGTGTGGAATACATAGCCTGGCCCTGACCCGAAAGAGACTACACATCATGTCCAATGGGTCTCATAGCATGTATTCTAGATGATTGTGCACCGGTCTATCTTGGTCAACACTTAGTGTAAGAATTAACTACATCTCATGTCATTAATTCACTCGGGTTGAGTAATTGATGAACTACTCCTGATGTATTAAACGCAACTACACAGCATGTAATTTTGATTACATGGAGTGTACTGCTGTGTTGCCTAGATATAATCCTTAGCTTATCTAGATAAGATACTCGATATAATTTTAATCATAAAATTAATCATTTCTATTAGATTTGCGAGAAACAATAGAGGAATAAATAGATCTCGTCATTCAGATTAAAAAGGAATGGTTAAACTTGAATTGAAAAACTAAATTATAAATTTGAAAATCACCAATGATTATTAAATAATTATAAATAATAATATTCCCGCTCTTATACCACTTGTAGGTTCTGGGTGTAGTAAAAGAATGGGAGGGCTGGTGCCTAACTTTGATTTTTTCCATATTCAATGAACAATCCAGGATCTATCTGATGATGAACACCATGATTCACAGAATTGAATCAAAGAAATAAAACAAAGGAAAGAAACCTGAAATCAAGAGAGAGGATAAACATATATTTTTTATAATTAATTTAATTAAATATAATTACCTCTAAGGTTATTCTTTCTTTGTTAATGTTTTTGGCCACAAATATGTAGGTGCACCGTCATTTCATTGTAGAGATCAAGGGTATATCTCCTCTAGAGGTGATCCACACATGTTCCACGTATCTCCAGACATCACCAAAGGATTCTATGGGTGCTAGCATGGAAGATCCTTATGCTTGTGATGTCCAACTTAGATCACCTTGAGAACCACTTCCAAAGTGTTCTCCTTGATCCGGTGGAGGAGGATCTCTCTCATTTTTGATAGCGTTCTTAGAAAGGAATGAACTCTCTAGGCTTAAGATCTTTTCTCCAATTCGTTGTGCACAACACAATAGGCATTGCTTGGATTTCCCTTGGATAATGAGAGAATAATATGATTGCGCATTTATTTCACTAGGGTAATAATAAATAATTTTCACAAGTGACTTTAATTATTTCATCAATCCTAGAGAAACCCCCATGTCAAATAATAAGACCAAAATTATTATTTCCACACATGTGCTTAACTTGGAAGTTATAATTAAATATTATTTAATCAAATAATATTCAATATTATTATTTCTCACTAGACTATTAAACTCAGTATGCCAATCCTCCTCAATATTTATTAATTATTCAGCTCATAATATATTCTCTTGAATAACTAGTGATGGAATAAAAGTAATCAGGAATACATGAATAATTATTAAACCACAATTAGAAATAATATTTATTCAAATTGTTAAATAATAAATTATTTAACTGCAATGCTGGATACACTTAGCGTGTGACCCTCTAGACTTATTTCTTAGTTGAATTAGGCAAACTTTCATAAAGTCCAAGGTTAGCGTCTAGAAACATGCCAAGGAACCCATAGAGAAAGAAGTTAATGTTGCAACAACATGTCACCCCATATAAATGATTATCATGTAATATAATCTCTTTATCACAATATCTCTAATCAAGCAGGTTTCATGTTAGTGCCATCAACCTATATGCTCGATATCTCTTTCTTTGACTTTACAGAAATAGAACTTTCCTATTTATCACCATGGCCATGGATTTATTTAGGATATATCATTTCCATCAAAGGGCATGAGATATTATCTTCCATTAAATAACAAAAGGGATAAATATTTTCTCGCATTATTCATTAATTCAATATTACTCGTGATGCACCCAACAAATCCTACCTCACTACAAACATCCATCATCATGGTTTTTTTCAATACATTTAAGTGCACGACTCATAATATCCATTAATAATAATCTTAAAGTCTAAGGACCAATAAACACATCCATAGATAAGAAAATCCAATGACACTTATAAATGTGGATTTCCTACTGTCAGGTCTCATTCTCATAATATCCTACTAGATATCACCAAGGGTTTACACCATGAGAAGGTGCATCAAAGTCCTATGAGTCTCTACCCCTAATAGCCTGTATCATTTGTGTCCCTAAAATGATATCATTATACTGTAGAACATATATTCAAGAATAGTGTCATGGAACTTCTAGGTTCTCATCATGGTAGAGATCTTTTATGACCTTTTAGTGCTATAGTTACTCTTAGGACATTATCACATACAATGTTACGTATAATAACAATCATGATGTGATAATGAATTTATTAATATTCCAAACCATGAATATAAGTTATCATAAAGTAAAAAATAAGTTAGTTCTAGGGCACCAACTCCAACAAAAGGTATCCTTGTACTTTAGGGTGAATTTAAAAATGTTTTACTTGGAATTAAAGGGTGTGATTATTTTGAAACATAGTGTGTGAATTCATTAAAAAAGTTTTAATATTTCTAAGTTGTGGAAACTTGGTTTCAAGATCATTTTTGATTATTTAAAGTGGTTTAAATATGATTTTCCTTTTTTATAATTATTTTACTTGTAATTTCAAGTTGTTTTAAGTGATATGTGATGTTTTGAGTGTTTTGATCTCATTTGAGTTGTGAAAATAAATTGGGAAGTGATTTTTAAACCATTAGGGGTTTTTTCAAGTGAAAAAGTGAGTTGATTTCATAAAATATTTCCAAAGTACCTTGATGATTTTTTTTAGAAAATCTTTTTAAAATGGGTTAAAATGGGTTTATTTTAAAGGGATGTCTAAAATGGGTTTTCAAAGGGTCTTCTGAAATGGGATTTCAAATGACCAAAGGTGACCTGGAATTCTAAGTCTGATTTAATAGAAGGAATATTTGGAACTTTTTAATTATTTTCAAATGGTTTAGTGATTGTGATACCCTCTTGAGGCCCCTTGTGTTTGTTTCCCCATTATGGGTGATTCTTGTTACTTCCTTTTGAGAAGCACTTTATTTATGCAATGGTTATATGATGTAAAAAGTGGGTAGTTTCTTTTGAGGGAATTGTAGGTGAGGTGAGATTTATTTTATTATGTGTTTCAATGCTTATGATTATATTTGATTGATCATATTCTCACCTACACTTTTGATTGGTCATGGGAAACTAGGTAACCTAGTGGGAGACCTTGATTTATGCCATACTAGTTAGTTCACACCCTAGCTAGTAACCCCGAGTTGACTGGTTTGATCAGGCTAGGGGAGTGCCTCAGTGATTCTTGTGTGGGTAAGTCATGGTATCTAGTAGGTTTGTTTAGAATGTAAAATATATTGGCATTTGGTCTAGTGATTTTTTAAAACTCTAGGATCATCTCATTGTGGAACCCATGATGTGGTCCATGATATGTATCCTTTTCTTGGTGATTTATATAGGTATTTATCTTGTTTCTTAATTTTTCTCCCTTGTACTTACATTTATTAGCACACTTGTATGGTTTGTTTGTTTCTCCTTATCATGTGACATTAACCTTATAGTGTTTGCTTATTTATGATCCTTCTTTATTATATTTTGGTTTACTTTTCAAAAAAAATTAAAAGGGAATTTTTGAAAGGTTTTGAAAGAAGGAATAATTAAGTGTGGTTTTTTTAAATGTTTTATTTTGGATTTAAATGGTGTGTCTATCAAGTGTGAAAAGATGTTTTCCCAAGAGTTTTGGAGTGTTTTGTAAAGAAATAAAAACATATGTTTTTGTTTTTTAACTTTGGACTCTTTATTTTATTTAAAAGAATTTAAAGGGAAAATATTTAAACCAATGTGTGGGTTTTAAAGTGTGTTGTTTGGCCTAATGGGACTAGTTGTTTAAAAAGGGTTTTACCTTGGATTTTAGAATATGAAAAACATATTTTGTAATTATGTTCGAACTAGATTAAAAATGAGTCTTTAATTAAAGGTTTGGAATGTGGAAAGTTGAGTGGTGGGCTACTGAGTACTTTTATTCCCATGCATATATTATCACATCTCAATTCCAGGCCTTTTATTTAACTCTTGTTCACTCCTAAGGGTGTTCTTGACATTAAGGTTAGTTAGTTACCAATGAGGATTTCAGGTTAGTATCTATCTTTTTTATTTATTTTCTCTGCTGCATCAGCCATGTAGTTATTTAATACTTTCAATTATAGTTATTGGAAGATTTCATTATATCTTTGGAGGTCTCAGTGGAACTTGGAGCTGGTTATAGGTGATGGAGTTTTGAATGTGAGAAGAGATATTTATTTTGCTTTAAATTGTTTATATATGTTGTTGTGTTTTAGTTTTATTTAAAAAAAATTATCTAATTTTAACATAAATGTATGACTTACAAACATTCCATGATAATTTAAGGGTGGAATCATTCACTACTAAAAAACATGTCTTTAACAGTGCTAGAATTGGCCTTTATCATCACTAGAAAAGCGTTGAATACTTCAACACGGTTAAAAGGTCAAGTCTTTTATCATTGCTAAAAAATCACTGATAAAGGGTATATTTATCATCATAAATAAAATCATTGATAAAAGAAATCATTTATCAGCACTTTTATTTAGTACTAATAAATATATCCTTTATCAGTGGTTTTATGAGCACAGATAAAGATATATTTATCAGCACTTTAAAAAGCATGGATAAAGGATCTATTTATCAGGGAATTTATCAGTGTTGATAAATTCTATCTTTATCAGCACATTTAGTAGTGCTGATGAAGATCAACACTATAATTTAGTACTACAACACACTACAGCACCAGAAATAGGTGTTGTGTGTTGTAACAACACACTACATCACTATAAACAGCAACAGAAATTACCAAAATAATGAATAGAAATAAAATAAAATTTCAAATAGAAATACAAGAAAAAAAATATTATAGAGTATTTTAGTTGTTTTTTTACTAAAATTAATATAAATTTTTAATAAAAGGTGCACTTTGAGTCATACTAGTCACACCGTGAGTCTAATTGAGGTATAACTGATTCATACACATCAAAAATGACTTATGGATCATTTTCCTAACATACCAAAATAATTCAAATACATTTTCCTGGTTTTGAACATGTCATTTTTGAATAAAAAGATTCACTTGGAGTCATACCGGTCATACCTTGCATCAGATTGAGGTGTGGTTGATTCCTACACATCATAAATAACTTATAGACCATTGACCTAAAGTACTAAAACAATCCAAATGTGAAACATGTGGTTCTTTTTTATGAAAATTTACTTATGTTTCTTATGAAAATGGGTTAAACCCACAAAATATCTCAAACCGAACAATAAACCTACACACAAGTCACAAAGAGTGATTTCCACAAAAATAGACATCTCCAAACAGGCATGATAAAAATAGAAAAACTAATTCATGAAAGGTTAACCATTTAAAGGTTCAAATATAGAAAAAAACCATTTGAACTATGAAAGGATGATTTAATCATACTTTTATAATGAAATATGAACTTAAAACATTCGCAAAACAAAAATGAGGAAACTCTGAATGTCTTCACCCCAACACGGGAGACAACAATTGAGCCAATGTGTTGTATGATTCTTGCACAACAACTCATCCAAAAATGTTTCCTCTGCCAATTTCTCAAAATAGAGATCCTTGGATAAGAGGACACACTACTTGATCCATAGATGAAGACCCCCAATAAAAATAGAAGCTTTCAACAGATCCTGTGAAACCACCTCTATAGAAAATGAAACCAACTCTTTGAAGTTTTCAACATAATCCTTCACAGTCCTATGACCTTGTTGGACACTCATGAACTCTTCCCTTTTCTTTGTCTTCACCTCTTCAGGTATAAACCATCAAATAAAGACAGACTTAAAAGCTTCCCACATCATCCCAACTTGCATCATTAGTGGGGAAAACAAGTCCCATTATTCCAAATATGGACCCCCAAGTAGATCTAGAATAGCATGAACTCTAATGAATTTGGGAGTTCCCAACACTCTGAAGACATGCTCAACTTCCTCAAGATACTTCACTGCCTATAATGAACCTCGATTTCCATAGAATATGGGCAACACTTGAGGAGAACCAAAAATAGTATGAGACCCACTAGAAATTCACAGACCTTTCTGGGCAACATATTCTAAATAACACAAAAATTATAAAATAAAGTTCAGAATAAATTCCTCTCATACCCACACATATGCAAACACTCGTAAGGAATACTGAGGGTTAAACTTACCACTTTATCACCAAACCTAATAATTTACCAAATTTTCAATCCAAACATTTTCCTTTAAAATAAATTTTTTTCAATCTGATACCATTTGAAATAAATCATTCTAATTTTCAAAATAATTTTCATTTTAAAATCTTACTCATATCAACTGAGACCAAAATAAGACATAATTCACGCTAAACCACCAGAATGAGGAACTAGTAGTCATGCTTAACCCGGTGATGTGGTAGTGGCCCATACTTTACTTGGTATAAAAGTTTACTATGATTAAAAAGATAAAAAACCCCCATCACTAATAAAAACTCAAAAGTACCACCATATACATAATACTGGGCCATCAGGTTCTCGGTTGTGTTAATAGTGGCCCTACTTACACTAGCCTATCAACAGGTACCTAGTTTCATTCCATCAGGTACTCAGTGCCTACTGCATAAGGGTACCCACAAATCCTCACCACTCTCTCCTATCAAATCCTCTAACCCCACTTTTAAATCCCCTTCAACACAAAATACACCCAAAATGAGACTAAGATACTAAAATTAAAGGGGATTACATGGTTAGATCAGACGGGGAATTTAAACCCTTCATAGCCTCAAGCATTTCATACTCAATAAAATTCAACCAGATTCTTGAGGTAATAGATTCAACCGTTGGGTTTTCATATGCATAAGGCTAGCTGTTAAGAAATTTCCTAGACTTTTCAAAGAATTTTAAAAGCTTTGATGTATTTCAAGGTTAATTTCCACTTATTTCTAATCCATTAGTGAACCAATCTCAAGGAAACATAAATAAACACATGATCATTAACATTAAATTACAAGGGTCGCCTCTAATGGTTAATGTAGGACATTAGTTGACTTTGAGTAGTTTCAAAATGTATTTTAATTAACATCACTCAATTTATTATTTCTTGGAGAAGACTAGGGATATTCATAGAATATTCTTATATATTTATCCAACATAAAGGAGAGTGAAAATTTATTTAATATAATTCCTCATATGGGTCCATCTAGATAAGTTATTAATAACTATTTTTATAAGATAATTCCACCGAGGAAAGTTAATCCTTCTAGGAGCCACTAAAGTCAAGAATTAAGGATCAAAAAATATCCTCCAATATCAAGATAGTCTAATTATAATGGTCATTAGTCTGTGGAATAATAGAAGTATAAAATTTCACCCATAACCACATTGAAAATTAATTTCCTTACTATAACCAAGATAAAAACATCATATCCCTATCACTAGATGGGACACCTGGAAGCATTATTATCTCTTTGACATACAATTAATCAAGTTCATCAACTGAGGAAGCCTCTTCAATATGTAATAAGTTATCCATCTTAGTTAGGTGATCCACTATAACTCACACTACATCTTTCTATTTAGTTGATCTTGAAAAAATGGTCAAGAAATTCATCATGTTTTCATCCCATTTTTTAATAGGAAAATAAATTATTGAGAGTAATTATTTGTTTTTTTTTATTTTTTCTTCACTAGATTATAGGTAAACAATTTAGAGAGGAATACTATGATTTATTTCATCATTACAGGCCACAAAAACCGATGACTAATATCATAGTACATCATTATGATCCTTACATGAACCTAGAGGAGTCACGCTGGCAATTGTGAGGAGATGAGATGTAGGATTCTTCATGGTTAAGAATGGCATAAAAATGAAAAATGTGGAACCCAAAAGATCAAACAATGATATAGAGTAGAAAATAACATACATTGGATTCTAGCCTTGATTCGTCCAAGAGAATGTAAAAGAGTCATGCTGGTAGCAGAGGAGTTCCACGAGAGCTTGAGAATCGCAACTAACTGAGTACCGGTTAGGGTTCTTTTAAATAAATTGGGAACACTTTTAATAGCGCTTTCAGAAAAGTGATGATAAATATCCCTTTTATCAGCATTAAATTGATAAGCACTGATAAAGGATTTATTTAAATAATTTTATTATAATTTTATAATTATTGAATATATATAATTATTTATTTATAATTATATAAATACTTATTTAAAAAATAATAATTATTTATTTATAATAATTATAAATATATAAATTTATAAATATAGTAAATATGCATTTATAAATATATTTATTTATAAATATTTATTTATAAATATATTTTTAACATTATTAGTGGATATAATCATAAATACATGAATTTTAAAAATGAGTGAAATTGAATAATTTAAAATGATTACACTTTAAAAATATTGAAAAAATGGATAAGTTTTATTAATTAAATAGAAATTATTAAAAAAATATGGATATATGTATATATTGAAGTAAAGATGATTACATATTGAAAATACTAAAACATGGTAAATAAATATATATAAATAAATAATAGAAAATGATCAAATTCAAAAATAAATAAAAAAATATTAAAAATAAATTCCCTAACTATAATAGTATTAAAAATAAATAAATAAAATTAACCAATTAAAAATATATATATCAAATGTATCATGTTATAATGAAATTCTAAAATATACTAAAATTTGAATAAATTACATAAATATTAGGTGTATGTGTTTCTATATATTGTGTAAATATATTTTTGTGTGTGTTTGTATATAAAACTATATTAATTGCATATATATATATATATATATCTGTGTGTGTGTGTGCATAAAATCAATGTAACACACGACGTTTGATATATGTTAAATTGAAAATTCAAACAACATTAAAAATGAATAAGATAATAATATGTTTTTAATCAACATTTTATTCATTTTATATATATTTATATTTAATATATATTATTTTTTACTATGTATAATTAATATATATATATTATACTTATTCATTTTTATTAATAATTGTTTCATTAATAAATTTTTAAATAATTTTGTAATTTATTCATTTTTAAATTTTTGTTTAATTATATATTCATTTATATATCTACATTTAATATATATTATTTATCAATATTTATAATCTATATATATATTTATATTAAATTTATTCATTTTTATCGATAATTATTTAATTAATATAATGTTTAATATTTTTCTTAATTTACTCATTTTAAATTTTTATTTGTTTAATTATTTCATTTTATTCATTTTACATATCTATATATTTAATATATACTATTTATTAATTTTTAAAATTTATATATATGTATATTCAATTTATTCATTTTTAACAATAATTATTTAATTAATGAAATTTTTAATTTTTTTTTAATTTTATTTGTTTAATTATTTCATTTTATTATGGACCTTAATCAGTGCTTTATTTTTAGTACTAATAAAGGGTATTTTTTATCAATGCTAAAAATAAAGTGCTAATAAGGGGTAACATTTATTAGCGCTAAAATAAGCACTGATAAAGGTGACCTTTTATCAGTGCTAAACAAAAAGCGCTGATAAAGGGTTCCCTTTATCAGTGCTTTTCTTTAGCACTTATAAAGGTCCCACTTTATCAGTGCTGATAAAGATGGACTTTCTCAGCACATCTTTTAGTGCTGATAAATGTCAGCGTTGTTAAATGCGTGTTTTTTAGTAGTGATTCCTAATGAGGTGCTTTTTTGATGCCCAAGTACTGGTTGTCAGTCTGTGGAGATCAATAACACCCTTCGGGCCCGTAGAAGATCGGATCAGGTGTCGGTTCAGGTGGTGGCCTGAGATGGTTTGTTATAAATGGTATTAGAGCCTAGGTTCTGTGGTGGGATCCTAGGTTTTTGAGTATTACTTTTTTCATTTTGGGTGTTTCATGGTAGAATTGAGTTAGAATTTTTCATTTGAACTTAGAAGGTAAGTGTAAGGAGAGTCTAGCTAGCTCTTGCCTGCCTCGAACCTCAAGTTTCCATGGGAAGTGGGATTTGAATTTTGAATCTGGGATTTCATTTTTATTATAGATGTTGGTGGTTTTGATCCCCATTTTAATGGTTAAGTTACCTTGCGGGTTTTGTTGGATTTTAGGATTGAAAACGAAAATGGTTCGGTGGAATGAGGTTGGATTGCATGTCCTGATAAACCATGAAATGACCAAACACTCTATATAAGATGTCTTAGTAATTATTATGTGGCTAGACCATGGTCCATCAAGATATGTAGACAATTTAAGCATGGCTCTTTATCCCATTTTTTCTTGATATTTAGACTACCTTTGAGTGACACCCCATTATGAGGGTGAATTCAAGGGGGGTTCTTATTATGTTGACATGTGGTTTGGACTTGAGGTATGTCTCATTTTTATGTGGTTGTTGTAAAAATTGGTTTTTGGTGTTAAAATGTAAAAATTCATAGAAAATAATGTTTGGTATGAAAATTATCCTTTGGGATTACTTTTAAAATAGAATTAGTTTTCTGGAAAAGTGATGGGGAATGTTTTGGTTTTAAAATCGGTTGATTTTGTTATGAAATACATAAAAGTGTTTTGACTCTAAAAGTTGGTTATGGTTTAAGTGCAAGGGTTTTTTACCCTCATAGAGTGTTTTTTAAAATGTGATTGTTTTCATTTAATGAAAATAAATTGGTAAATGATTTTGAAACGTTTTAAAAATGGGTAAAGTGCTTTATAATGAGGGTGAATTTTATGTGAATGTTTTGAATTAAGGAAAAATAAGAATTTGACTCGTTTTAAAATGTGAGATTCTTTTAAAATGAGTTTGGGGATATTTAAAATCTTATCCTATTTTTCAAATATGGTTTTCCTTTGAAATGAGCTTTAGGACTCCTCATTAAAGGGACATAGATTTAGAAAGGAAAGGTTTTGAAAAGTTTTTTCTTGTTTGGAGTGAATTGGGTTTTGGATTTTTGTTTCTTGATTGAACTTGAGGTCATTTAATTTGTTTTAGGAAATATGATTGAGTTAAATTTATGTTTTTTATATAAATTATGCCTCCCAAAAAGGTCTTGAGTGAAGGTACAATTTTGATTCCTCCTCTTACTGGTGTGTCTTAGAATCATCCAAGGTGGTTTTTTCTTGTGGTATTTCTAGGAATAATGTATATTGAGTGGTGTTTTATCTATTTTTTGTATTTCAGAGACTAGGATAGGTGTTCCTTGTCAGCTATATGGTTTAATTGATGACAATTGATCTACTTGATCTTTTTGAAGTAAGGTTTATCTTATGATTATGGGGTTTTTTTGAGGATTTATGCTCGTTGATTTTAGAGCCTTATAGACTTGAGGCGTATTTGTTTCGTGTTTTTTGTATGATTTTTGGATTTCTCTATTTGAGAATTAGTTGTTTGAATTCAATTATTCCCCTTATTCATTGTGCCTTGTGTGGTGAATATTGGTAATTTTGTCCTTTTAGTGAAAGTATTTCATGAGTTTTGATTCAATTTTTGTACATGGGATGACCTTAGTTGGGTGAATCAGATTGCTAAAAAAAATATGGCACTAGTTGTGATTATGAATTGACTGATGTAAGCTTAGATTTGGTTAGGTTTATAATGAGAGGGAAACCTGGGTATATGGTCCTATTTTTCTATATTTTCTCTCAGTTTTTTATCCAAGGTTAGAGTCCATATCATTTTCTTGATTAATACGTGTGTTTAATCATTGTTTTCTTTTGGTGTTTTGAGATACAAGGGTTCTAGAAACTTGGTCTCATTATCTTTGGATATTTCTTAAATGGTGCTCCCTTTTTTGGAGTTGATTTGGGATTATGGAAGTTTGTGGGGGGTGGAATATGATTACCTTAATTATTGTTTTATGGGAAAAACTATGGTTATTTCAATAGTGTTCTCCCTTTTTTAGGTGGTTACTGTTGCTTCACCATTTTAGTTCATTGGTAAATAGTGGGAAGACCCATGTTGGGTCTCTATTCTTTTCATGAATCATGTAGAATGGTTGAAATTTGGATATTTCTTGAGGTTTTGTGCCTATTTTAGGACTTAGATAGACCTTTTTAATATGTAACTTTTATGGTGTCTCCTTTGTCTTAGGTTCTCTTTAAGTTTTTCCTTTTATCTATGTCACCTTTACTTTAACCGATGACTTTATGGGGCAGAAATTGTCATGGTAAGGATAATTGCGACACATGTTGTGTCACTATTGAGTTTATTTTATAATATTTTATATTATTTTTATTATTCGAGATATTTTGGGAGTTTCAGACTATAATTTTGAAATTTTGAAAAAAAATAGGTGTTGCATGGGTAGCACATGGTTAGGGGTAACCATGCCGAAACCATGCATTTGGGGTCTATTTTAAATAGTGTTATTTGGCATGGTTAGTTAAAATCTTGTTAACTTTTAAGGGTTCTTAGGTAAAATCATGTGGGATGAATTTTGGAGCCTAGTGAATGTAACATGATTATCACACAGTTTGGAAAACCATACGATTTTCCCAGGAATTAAAATTTTGTGGTTTTTCAATTTTACCCTTAATAAAAATAAAATCCATTTCCCCTTTCTCCCATTTCTTGTCATGATCCCCCTTGGATTATACCTCCATGTAACACCTCCCCCTCTTTGTATCTCTCTTCCTTTTGGTGATATTATCATGGATTTTTCATGGTTCTTGTTCAAACCTCCATGGTAGGGACTCCTCTTCCCTTTTGTATTCTTTTCCCCTTTGTTTCCCCCTTCCCTATCACCACACCACACCTTGGTCGAACCTTAGGGATGTCGAGGCTATAATTTTGGTTCTGGGTGGCCTTAAAATTTAGGTTTTTGGTGTTTAGGGTTCGGAGGGTTGTCCTCTTTCTCATTGGAGCCTTCGCCAGCGAAGGTGACACCTTCTGGATCATCTGTCATCAATTCCAAGTAGGTTTTCCCACACCCTAAACTTTAATTATATAATAATTGATTTATTAAGTTATAAATTTTTTCTTCAATTTTAAAATGATGTTATTATGTGTTTGTATTAAAATTTTAAGATTAAAACTTGGTTTCCCCTTGATTTTATTAGAAAGAAATGGGTTTTCTAATTTTAAGGGGTGTTTTAAACCTGATTTCACTTCATGCACACACCAAAGGTTTGCTATATTTCTTGTAGGTTATTTTAAACATTATATTGGGGTTTATAAAGGTATCATTGGCCTTTAGGGTGAATTTAAAAATGTTTTACTTGTACTTAAATGGTATGCTTGTTTTGAAACATGGTGTGTGGATTTCTTGAAAAAAAATTAATTTTTCTAATCTATGGAAACTTGGTTTCAAGCTAGTTTTTTATTATTTAAAGTTATTTCAAGATGATTTTACTTTTTTCATAAGGATTTTACTTATAATTTCAAGTGTTACTTTAAATTACAAGATTCTATAAATTTTTGAAAGTATTGTTTTGAGTGATATGTTATGTTTTGAGTGTTTTCCCTGAAATCGCCATTTTCCCTAAGGTTCCTGGTCTCCTTGATGGGTACCCTCAACTTGAGCTTTCAACCTCAGAATTTATCGAGGCTTCATCTATTCTTTATCAAACCCTAATTTCTTGGTTCTCCTCTCGATGTCCAATGGTTTATATCTTCGATAGATATTTTTTTCAATCATGGGGGCTTCAAGCTCGAGCAACTATCGGTCTTCTCGACAAGTGGCACATCATGATCTAATTCTCCTCTTTGGAAGATCTGATCCCCATGTGCTATGGGGCTCCTCTATCCTACAACAGCAACCACTTCCATCTGCTAAAATGGTCTTTCAACCATCATATGAATCGGGATGCCCCAACAACGGCTTTGTGGGTACGCTTTCCTGATCTCCCTCTCCCATTTCAGAATCCTTCAATTCTCTAAATGATTGGGAACCTGGAGGGCCGCTTTCTTTGTTCGTATTCAAGAACCAGTTCAGTTTGTCACTCGATCTCTCCACACATATATGTCGAAGTAGATGTGTCAAGACCCCCTGTAGAATGGATTTGGATTTCAGTAGGAGAGGAATTTGGTTGGAAACAACTGGTGGTCTTTAAATCTTGGACGCAGTTCTGTTCGGCATGCCATCATCTTGGACACATGTCCCCTTCATTCCAGTGAAGTGGAAGGGCACGTCAAGGGGGATCGGTCGGTGGCCATCCCTTGGGCTCGGCTGGGAACGAGGACGAGACTGTTTCTAATGAAGGTGGTCATCGATTAGGGGTTGTGCACTCTACCTATCCTTTTCCCAGGGCCCTATGTGAAGAAGTCAAGGTTCCCCAGAAGGCACCTCTATTTTCTTAGGTTAACCCAAGTGTAATTTATATTTTTCATCATCTTAAATGATATTTGGGTGCGGTATGCTCGGTTGAGGCTGTTGTTACGCCTCTTTGTGATAGTGGGATTGGCAGTGTTGAGTGTACTTGGGTCAGCAAACATGCAGGACTGGAATAGGAATGGGTTGGGAAGGAAGAGAGGGAAGTTCATCTAGATGTTTCTCAATAAGTTCATATGGACACACCAAATATAATCAATGAAGTTGTGGTGAATTAAGTTGTATGTGAGTTCCAAAACATTGGTGAGGATTCCCAGTGTCTGGAAATAGAGAAAACCTCAATACATTTCCAATTTATGGTCTGAGGATTTGAATAGGCAGGAGTCTCAAACAAGTCCAAGCAGGGCATGCAGACTAGAATCTCCTATGCTGAGAAGGTTAAATATGGGGGATCAAATTTGAATTCCCAAAACCAGTTTGCAGTGTTAGGATAATAAGAAGAAGTCCTCCATGCTAGTGAGGAATTGGGAGGGGTGGAGGTCATCCTCAGAGAGGACCCCCTGGTGGATGTGGAAGCTTCTCAAGAGGAAATGAATGAGGATATGGAATATGTTGTGTCCATAAACATGGTCATTGCGGATGACTATCTAAGATCCTCTCTTCGGAAAGAAAAAAACATTTCTATGGACTCTGACGGCTTCATTATGAAAAATTGTAGGGTGTAGCATAAGAAGGATTACTCCACCCTTCCTAATCCTCCTGTTACTAGATCTTCAAGCAAGGGTAAGATACCCTCGAAGGATCCTACAAGTGTAGGTATCTCCCCCACGAGCAGGTACAATGGTTTTGGAAAGCTTCAGGAGGCCGGCACCTCCAATGACCTAGTGTCTTTAGGTTGCGAGCCTACTACCCCAGCTGTAAGGGTCCCTGGGCAGCAGTGCGAGTCAGCCTCAAAGGAAGACCCACAGCGATAGATAGCCTCGGTGTTGGAACACATGGATCTCCTTATACACTCTGATGAATAAATGAAAGAGGAATCTATAAATATTATGGCGTCGAAGAAGCTAGGTAAATAGATCTGTGTGATCATCACAAAGGAGCAAGGAGAGTGGATTGATAAGCAGGGATGTATTCTTCTTAGAGGCTTCAACAATGGGAATATTGATAAGGAGGAATACAATAAATCTTGGGGCAACATATTGAATCAGTATGAAGACATCATAAAGGACTACCCGGACACTCAGGTAAATTCCATTCCTTGGATACTGTTTAGGAAGATCGGTTCCAATCAACTCATGATGTTCTTTAAAAAATCTGTAGTTTCTTTTGGTGTTGAAACTAGTAAGCTATGAGGGTTCTCACTTTCCCCTTAAAAGTGTTTGAAAATAAAAAAAAATACATTGGAGGGTTGATTTCAAATGGTCATCTGAGATGGGATTTTAAATGACCAAATGTGGATTTTCATTCCAAGTTTGTTTTAATATAAGGCTCATTTGGAACTTTTGAATGATTTTCAATTGGTTTGGTGAGTGTTATATCCTCTTGGGGACCCTTGTGTTTGTTTTCCCTTTGTGGGTGATGCTTTCTAATTCCTTTTAGGATGTGCTTTATTTATGTGATGGTTGTATAATGTGAAAAATGGAGGTTTCTTGTAAGGGGGTTGGAGGTGAGGTGTGATTTATTTTATTATGTGTTTCAATGCTTTTGATGCTATTTGATTGATCATATGATCACCTCCACTTTTGATCAGTCATGGGAAACTAGGTAACCTAGTGGGAGACCATGATTCATGCCACGTTAGTTAGTTCACACCCTACCTAGTGACCCTTAGTTTACTGGTTTTCTCGGGCTAATTGAGTTCCCTGTTGAGGCTTGTATGGTTAATTTGAGGAATCTATGAGGTTTATTTAGGATGCAACATATTCCATCAGTTGGTCCAATGATTTTGAAAAATTCTAGGATCATATCACCGTAAGACCCAGGATGTGTCCTATGACATGTATCATTTTCTTAGTGATTTATATAGGGGGTTTCCCTTGTTTCTTGATTATACTCCCCTATGATTTCATTGTTTGGAACCCTTATATGGTTTGTTTTTTCTCCTTGTCATGTGACATTAACCTTATGGTGACTACTTTTTTATGATCCTTCTTCCTTTTATTTTGGTTTACTTTTCAAATGTTTTTTAAAAGGGAATTTTTGAAAGATTTTGAAAGAAGGAATAATAAAGTGTGGTTTTTGTTTTTTTCAAACTTTTTTATTGTGGGTTTAAAGGGTGTTTCTAATTTGTGTAAAAATATGTTTTTTAAAGATTTTTGGAGTGTTTTGTAATGAAAGAGTAAAGTATGTTTTGGTTTTTTATCTTTAAACTCTTTATTTTATTTTAAAGTAATTTCAAGGGAAAATATTTAAACCAATGTGTGGGTTTTAAAGTGTAGTGTTGGTCCTAATGGGATGAGTTGTTTAAAAAGGGTTTTACCTTGATTTTTTGAAAGTTTTTCCATATGAAAAACCTATTTTGTAATTATGTTTAAACTAGATTGAAAATGTGTCTTTAATTAAAGGTTTGATGTGTAGCAAAGTGGGTGGTGGCCTACTGAGTATTTTAATCCTCACACATATATCATCACATCTCAATTTTAGGCCTTTTATTAAGCTCTTGTTCACTCTTGGGGTCATGCCTAATGTTAAGGAAAGTTAGTGATTGGTGGGGATTTAAGGTTAGTATTTATCTTGTTTATTTATTTTCTCTATTGCATTAGCCAAGTAGACCTTTACTACTTTCAATTATGGTTATTGTTGGATTTCATTATATCTATGGAGATTGTAGTGAGACTCAGAGTTGTTTGAAAATAAGGGATCTTAGATAGTGAATGAAGGGACTTTTTTACTTTAAATTGCTTATATCTATTTTTGTATTTGAGTTTTATTTAAAATTTTATATCTAATTTTTTCATGGATGTCTAACTTATATAAGGGCCATGCCATATTTTTTTGTGAAAGTATCATTATTATTTAACTCTGATTTAAAGGTGAAATCATTACCAATGTGGTGTTATTTGATTCCCATGCACTAGTTTCCATCCGCAGGGATAGGGAAAACCCTTCAGTCCAATGGTGGACTAGGTCAAGTTCCGATTTAGGTAACAAATCGAGCTGGTTTGTTACAGTTAGAGCATGGCCTTCTTGACTATAGTGTAGTTGACCTCAAGGAGGCATCCCAAGGGTCCAACCTCTTGGGGGACCTCCACATCATATCCCCCTTAGGATACATCTTGTATAAGGGTCCTCAGACCCCCCCCCCCCCCCCCCCCCCCGATATAAGGGTCATCCCTTCAAGACACACCGCAAACCCCAAGGTTGTATCATAGTACTTACCTCATATGCACAACCATAGCTCAACCTTGTAGGTTGTGGCATGGCCTTCCTGGATACAGGTCATGATGTCATATGACCTGGTGTTGTGCCATGGTGGTATGTCTGCAGTTGTTTCTCTTCAGAAGGGTCACCCCAAAACTTCTCTAACAATCACTCAAGAATCTGAACTCTCGACCAAGCCTTGTTCTATTTCCAAACACTCAAAACTCCAATTTGAGTTTCAATTCGTGAAACAACCTCTGATTTATATAAAAATTTCAAATTTTCTTAAAATCTCACAACCTATAATTATGTGAGTCATTAAAAACTCCTAACTATAATACTTACCACCCTAAAGATTCCATGGTAATCCTATGAACATAAACCTCAACCTACCTCAGTCATCAATTCACTGTTAATAGGTTACATTCCATATCTTAATTCCCAACACACTTACGCTATGCAACTACAACCATTACACCCAGATACACTAGATTTCCTCTAAAAATCTCGGTCTGATCCTCAAACCACCTCAGCCACATCCTAAAAACGCTCATGATATGGTATTCACCTCACCGTATCTAATTTTACACAACAACACTAGTCGTTCCTTTTCCAACTAACCTTCATCGAAAACTCTTGGCCTCACCCGCAGATGCATCATCGCTTCACTGCACCACTCGACCACAATTCCTTAATACTCGGAGGCATTACTGAATCATCTTAATGCCTGCACTGATGTTTAAACCTGACTCTTGTTGTAATTCTATATTTGAATCCTCAACAGGCCCATTCAACCACCATGTTCTCCTCGAGCACTGACGCACCCCGATCCGACTCAATTTCGGATCGCACTACCACCATCCCACTATCATCTCAATCTACCACCAACTGGTTTCACTGCACCCACAACCCTTCCAACCCAAGGTTCATACCTCCATGGATTATTTAATTCTCCTCATCATAGGATCATCCTTTTCATCCCCTTGCTGAACTAAACTCCCAATCTCCACAACCCACATTCCATTCATTACCATGCACAATAACCGGATGTGAACACCTCACTCATACCCAAGCACCAACCTACAATATCAATCACAAACCACCAAGATGGTGCTCAACAATAATCATCCATCCTTAAACACTGAAGTGTAAACAACTAATTCACCCTAAGACTTATGGTTCTCCCCTGCATAAAACTCCGTTACCAATGATCAATTCCAAATAATGGTTCTCCCCAGCATAAAACTCCACTACCAATGGTCAATTTCAAATAATAGTGCTCTCCTCCATAGGAATTATTCATGGAAAACAAAATTTAAATAGTCCAAACTGTGAAACCATCAAAACCCACATCCAAATACTTGAGTCCAACCTCAACATCCACTTCATGGTCTTTTTAGATGAGGATCTCTCAAAACAATCAAGCCATACCTACTAAATGTACAAGACAACTCTCAAGTCTCTCCTGGTAAACCATTGAAAGTACAAAAAATTGGTCTATATAGGCACCACTTTCTCTCTATGCACCACACCAACCATCCTGAACACAAATGATAACCTTACTTGGTGGTTTCCAAACAAACACAATGCACATGTCAAGCACATAATTCAAACATCCAGGTCACTCTTGGACAAATCACAGCTCCAAGAAGGCAAGGATTACACAGGTACCAGTCGCTTATTTTAAAACCCATGTAAATCATTTTACACACACAAAAATTCACTCAAATTTTCAAGACACCCCTTGTCATCCAAGGGTTTTTTCCAAAAACTAAAATCACCTAAAACCTCAACCAAACTGATCCTTTTTTAAAAAACCACTCCCAATTTCAGAATTTAAGTCCAAAAACATTTTCCTATGATTTTATCAAAACCATAAATCCCAACCATTTCAAAATAACCAGATATATGATCCATTTCAAGTAAAAAAACTTATAAAACCATTCACAAACACCCCATTCCACCAAATGAGATTTCCTTTAAAACTATTTTTTCTTTTTAAAATAGATTTTTTTTAAACAACCATTCTGAAAGCCATTACTCTATATAGGTCGAGTAGATACGATCAAAATCAATAATTAATCAACCAATCCCCTTGAATCAATATTAATATAATCATCCCTTATAACATATTTGAGAAAACATGTATTATATTATAAGTTGCTTTAATTAATAATAGATTCAAATGAGGTAATATGCCAAACAACACCACCCATAGGTGCGTGTATCATGCCTTAAGCATTCCACTATCATGGTGCATGAACAGCTCACTAGCTCCCAGCCAAGACCTATGACTCATCCCGAGTCTCATCCATACCAGATTAGGATTCTTGATTTAACCCAACACCTCACTCATCCTAGAGTGCCTAGTCCCAAAATTGGACATCCACTAGCAACTTGGGTTTCAACTGATGTCGTGTTATTTAGGCATGTGCTCGATCAACCACCTGGGTCCTAACAACCTAACTCTACCTCTAACTACACTACCTCATCTCAAAATATTCTCTTATACCATTTATAACATCCCATCCTAGATCGCCCAAACAACACCCAAGTGGGGGTCATTACTTGACCTCAAGCGCCTCCTTATATGCCATAGGATACCAACTAGTGGCAAGGGACTAATCTAGTAGTAGGGAGACTGTTGCCTCTGAAACAAGATCAAGAATCATTCCTAAATCTATCAAAAATCAGAATGAATCGTATGAATAAAAAACATCCCAAAAACCAGTAGACATGAAATAGGGAGTCCCATGGGCCCCCACAATCCAAAATAAAAAGAAGTAAAACAATTTATATGATACAAAAATACATAATTGAGTGGAAATAGATAATCATATCATAATAAACATCATATATAATAAATGTAACACTAGCCTGTACACATGTTGAACAAAACTAAAATGAAAACTACATTGGCCTCTGACCTGACTTAAATGATCATCATGTCAAATCCTCGACCTCCACGACCTGCTAACTGAACCATGTGTCCAGCTCCAAGTGATACCTGTGTCCTAAGAGAAAATTGAAAGGTCTACCCATGTACATCTAAAATCATGTAGGGGTGAGTCCAACGACCCGGTAGGAATCCTCAATGCCTCAACCATGTTGAGTATTGATGTGGTCAAGTGGATGTGCATGAAATACATATATAATAAGTGCAGTCGTGCTCATGAAACACGCCCACCTGGGAAATGTAACACAAAATGCACATATAGGCATACAAGTTAGGTCATCATGTGCTAAATTGGTCACCAAAACACCTGACTATACCTATTTTAGTTTCATGCCAGAAGGAAGGAGTCACCTCGTACTTGAACTTGACCCATACCTAAAGATGCAGGGTAGGGTGTCCAACTAAGTCTGGAACCCATACATGAAGGTGCGGTATAGGGTGTCATGTCGAATCCTGACCACTACTTAGAGATGCAAGAAAGCGTGTCGTCCAAGACCTCAATCCATTACCTCATCACTCAAGGTAGGGTTCATCGTCCACATCTCACATCATACCATGACACTGATTTCTCACTCGGGGTGGTTCACTATCATGACCCAAGCCCACTCAAGGCAAGGTCCACTATCATGCACATGAGGACTCCATATATCCCACGACAGTCTAGCCATCATCATCTCGCTCGTGGTGGGGCCAGGCCTTAGGATCCACTACTACAAAACAGGCTTTTAATAGCACTGGCCTTTATCAGCGCTTTATTTTTAGCACAGATAAAGGTCCTGAATAAAATGAAATAATTAAAAATTAAAAATTAAAAATGAGTAAATTAAAAAAATTATTAAAAAATTATTAATTAAACAATTATTGATAAAAATGAATAAATTTTACATATATATAAATTATAAATACTAAAAAATAACATATATTAAATATATAGATATGTAAAATGAATAAAATTAAATAATTAAACAAATAAAAATTAAAAATGAGTCAATTAAGAAAAATATTGAACATTTAATTAATTAATTAATTATTGATAAAAATGAATAAATTCAATATACATATATATATTATAGATATTAATAAATAGTATATATTAAATATAGATATATAAAATGAATAAACTTTAATAATTAAACAAAAAATTAAAAATGAATAAATTGTAATAATTAAACAAAAAAGTAAAAACCAATAAATTAAAAAATTATTAAAAAAATATTAATGAAATAATTATTAATAAAAATGAATAATTTTAATATATATATGTATATATATGTATGTGTATATATATATATTAATTATAAATAGTAATAAATAATATATATTAAACATAAATATAGAAAATGAATAAAATGTAATAATTAAAAACATATTAATGCCTTATTCATTTTAAATGTTTTTTATACATAATTATTCATTGATACATTTAATATAGAAATATATTCATATATATTTCTTTATATATATATATGAATGTATGTAATATTTCCTAAATATGATTTATATAATACAAAATTTTTATGATTTACATTAAATAAGTCTTATATTTAGTGAAGAATGGTTTATAATTAAAATTTTATATTAATTTAAAATATTGATCAATTGCATTGAATAATAGAAATAATTGAATGCCATTTTATTTTTTAATTTAATATATATCAAATGTGTGTTACATTGATTTCACACATATACATAATTAATGCATTTTTATATACAATGCACACACATAAATATTTACGTAATTCAAGAAATCTTATATAGAAACACATACACCTAATATTTATGTAATTTATTCAAATTTTAGTATTCATTTTAGAATTTCATTATAACATGATACATTTAATATATTATGTCTTTAATTGGTAAATTTTATTTATTTATTTTTAATATTATTGCAGTTAGGTATTAATTCATTTTTTATATTTTTTTATTTTCTATTTTTTATTTTTTTGGGAATTTAATCATTTTATATTATTTATTTTTATTTATTTATTTACTATGTTTTAATATTTTCAATATGTATTCATCTTCAATATATATACATATTTTTTAATAATTTATATTTAATTAATAAAACTTATCCATTTTTTCAATATTTTTAAAGTGTACTCATTTTTAATTATTCAATTTCACTCATTTTTAACATGCATGCATTTAAGATTATATATTCATTAATAATGCTAAAAATATATTTGTAAATATTTATATATATAATTATATAAATATATATAATGATATAAATATATAAATATATAAATATTATTTTTTTTAAAAGTATTTATATAGTTTTAAATAAATAATTATATATGTAAATAAAGAATATATTTACTATATTTATATTTATTTATTATATATATATATATATATAAATATATATAATGATATAAATATATTTATAATTATAAAATTATAATAAATATATTTAAATCATGAATATATTTACAATATTTATATTTTTATATATTTATTAAATATATATATAATTATATAAATATATATAATTCTATAAATATATTTATAATTATAAAAAATTAATTATAAATATATTTTTAAATATATTTATAAATATGTATTTTCTATATTTATAAAATTATATATTTATAATTATAAATAAAAAGTATAAATTTTTTAAAAAAGTATTTATATAATTATAAATAAATAATTATATATTTAAAAAATTATAAAATTATAATAAATAAATATATAAATATATCTATAAAAAATTATTTATAATTATAACTATAAATCCTTTATCAGTGTTAAATTTTTAGTGTTGATAAAGATGTCTTTTATCGGTGCTTATTAATTTAGCACTGATAAAAGGTATTTTTATCAATTCTTTTTTGGAAGCACTGAAAAAAGTTTCCCTGATCTATTTAAATAACTCTAACCAGTCATAAACCAGTTGTGATATCTGAATCTTTCCATAGAATACATCTGTTGTCGGTGCTCCTCCTTATCGAATCCAAGGTCAAATCAAGGCTCGAACGAATCAAGGATCAAATGAATCCAAGCTTTGGAGAAATATCTACTTTCTCTCAGATGAATCAAAGCTTCAATCCAAGATATGTTATTTTCTCTTCCTCATCACTCCTTTATTGCTTGTTTGACGATATCTTTCTATGTTTTTTTATTCATTATCTTCTGTTATTCATTATTCATCACTTATTTCCCTTCTATAATGAATTTCTAATTGGAGGTTTCTATGATTTTGGGTTTTTATTGACCCTTTAAGGACTTTTCTTACTTCCTTGTAGCGTATTACAACTTTCACATGTCGATTTCATCCATTCTATTAGGTGGTTCCATTCACTTTTCTTTAAATGTGGAATCGTGAATGATTACATCTTTTAAATCTATGTTTTTATCTAAAGTAAATTCTATTTTAATTATCCATGATAGGGTTATGGATTTATAAGTGTTTTTCTTAATTTTTCATGAACATCAAAGGAGTTTTTCTTATTTTTAAATGTTTTGAACTTCCTTCAATGGAAATAGAACACACAAAGTGTTTCTTAAAATTCCACCCATTGTTTTATTGAATAAATCAAAATAGATTTAATGTAATGATTTCTTATGAATTATAATGAATTACCATTATGTTTTGATTAATAATTTCTTTGAATTAGACCGTGTTTGGATATTTTTCAAGATGCTTTTTACATTAGAAAAGAACATGGAAGTATTGTTTCCTTTCATTTTTTTAAATGTTTCATATGGGTTTCAAATGAAAATTTTGATGTATTTTATCATATTTTCAAAGGCAGTAAGCTATGTTTGATATTTTTTCCCAATTAGATTAATATTTTGTGTTATATACACCCTTGAAGTTAAAACCCTTATTGATACATAAGTGAAAAGTTGTTTGTTATTTTCATATGGATTGATCATGGGTTATTGATATCATTATATTGTTTATGTTATTATGAAGAGGTTGTTTATTCAAGGGCGTTCGAAGGTGCAAGTGATTTTATGTTTGTTGAACTATTTTAATAATTATTTTTATTATATTGATATGTGTTATATTGTATTATTAACCTCCACTTACATGTCATGATAAACCTTGGGTAGCTTGATGAAAGATCTAGGGATGAGTATTTCACTACTGTATAATCACACTTTGGATAGCGCTAGTGAAAATTGTGCCACGCAACGTAATAGGCTCGTGGGGCATCATTATTTCCCAAAGGGTCTAATAAAAATACAAAATTTATAAAAACTCAAACTATCCTACTTAATTAATTAAAATTTAGTGTGGGTAAGTTTGAGATCGATCCAAATACATAGTGAAATTAGTTTAATTATGTTTTTAAAATAAAATAATTTGATTGATTGATTAAAGAAAGGGTAAGAATCGGATTGGGGTTTTGGAAACAATTTAAAGAAATCAAGAATTGAAAGTGAAGGAGATTTATTGATTAGTTTGAAAATAGTTTTGAAAATCATTCTAGGGTTTTGTAATTTTAGGGTTTCGGTGAAATTAGATTTTATAAAATAAGATGTTTGATCCATGATTGGTATCATAGTAAAGACAAGAATGATCCAATGGTCATGGTATCCTCTCCTTGATGAAGAAATCCTCTATTTCCCTTGTTCTGATAATTTGGAGTTTTGTCGAATCAAGTTTGTCTAGATAATGTATTTAAACCCGATTCCCTTAAATTTGAAAATGGTCATGCCTTATTTAGGGGTTTTAGTTGAACAACTTTAAAGTTGCTTTCAAATTCAAAAATCAATGGTTATGATAAATGTAAAAGAAAGGGATTGTAAATTGATTGAAGAAATCACAGCAAACCAAATACATGAATAAAGTAAATGAAATTGATTCAATAACACCTTAACCTTTATATTACATAAACCTATAACAAGGAAAGTTTAACCCCCCCCCCCCCCCATCATATTTATGAGAGGATAATAGGGAGATAAATAAGAAAAAGAATGCATAATGAAAACAGAGATGAAACTGGAGAGGACCCTGCAGAGCGCAGCTTCTCGCTCCAAGCTTTGGTCTCCAGGATCTTCTCAATAGAAGAAGGATAGAAATAAATTTATAGTCACTATTTGGGATTGGGTAATAATGAGTAACATTAAGTATTGTCCAAAAGTGGTCATGGGTGGGTCCTAGGTCTTAAAATGAGTCAAAATTTGAAGATACGTCAAATCTAGTTGTTTAAATCTCATCCTAAATTTTTACATGATGTGTAATGATTACACGATGTGTAAATATTACACTAAATGTACTGAAATAATTAAATGTAGACTTATGGTTCATCATCACATGTGTCATGTCATGACATACATGTGTCACATTGTGACACATGTCTACATCACTTCTTGCTACTTTCCTCTACTTCACGATGCGTCTCTCTTTCACGAATTTCACTGGTTCATGATGTGTAATGATTATACGATGTGTAATGCCAGTTTTCTTCTCTGAAAGTCTCATTTTTTCTTAGTTATTCAGTTATGTTCCTTTGAAGTGCTCCATGATCATTCTCAAAAATTCAGGTCCTTTTTCAATTATCTGTTATATCCTTCCATAAAACACAAAAAGAGTTAAACCATTCATAAATTGGAAATAATAATCATTTAAAAATAGAAATAAATATATTGAAATACCATAAAATACAAACATGAAATAAAGATATCACAACATCTGTGAAATAGCCAAATCCAGATGGAATGTTGTGGCGTGCACTATGTTACGCCATGGTGCAGTGTGGCATTGTGCGTTTCATTGATCCGTATTATTTTTCTTTTGTGTTTTTTTCACCTATTTTAACCATCCAAACCAAAACTTATTAAAATAATTTATTAAAACACTTTTTTACAAGGAAATCGACACACCTCCCCTAATTTCATGTGACACATCGATCGAGTGCCACAACCGAGCACAACCAGCAACCCTGCAACCTTCTCAAAAACCCTCTCATAATATAATTATAGTGATTTGTTATTTAAATTACTTAAGGTTATTTATTTATTTCATTTTAGTTACATTTTTTTATATTTGGTTTTTATTCTTAGTTTCATTTCTTTAAAAACAAATCCAAAAGGTATTTTTAAATGTGTGTTTTTAATAAATAAGGACTAGGTTAAGGAAAATGATTTTCAAGTGATTATTTTCATTTAAAAGGTAAAAAAGCTTAATAAAGGTTTATAAATTCTTTTTTAAAATATTATTCATTTTTAAATATTGATATTGGGAAAAGATTTTGTTTGGATTTTCTTAAAAGAATTAAAACATATTCTCCATATGTATTTCAAACTAGCTTTCTTTGTAATTGATAAATGGTATCCTTGGTTTATAACAAGGATGGTTTTGTTACAATATTTTCACCCATCTGAGGTTATGATCACAAGGTATAAAAGGGAATACTTAACTAAGTATATTCATACCATTTAAACTCATGATTTAAAACTAAATTCAAGTTTACTAAAAGTACTCAAGATACCATAACATAAATATGTACCAAATAGTAATTTATTTTCTTGAACAAAGGTCTAAGACATGTGAATATTCAGCTTACTTTATCAAAATAAAGTGAGGTAATGTAACCCAAACATATGATAGCTACATTCCTTTATAGATCTTATAATGATTTAGATCTTATAATATTTCTAATAATGAACTTATATCAATGAAAGAATGTAAATAATTAAAGAACATAAGTCTAAACTTTAATTTCATAGAATAAATAATTTTAAAACAAGTAAACATGTTTAAAATACATGACACAATAAACCAAGTATAAATATATAATGTAAAGAACACACGTGATGTGGTTTCAATATCACCACACCAATCTCATGCAAAAACATTATTCAATCCTCCTCTGGAAAAAAATTCATGGAAAATGATCAGTTTCACCCATCGACATGCTATCTCAACACTCTGTCATGATTCATAAACAACTGAAATAATACCATGATATTCTAAACACCCACAAGAATATACAAACTCAAAACTTTTTGTAACTTCATGGTTGCTTCCTTTCGAAATAAAAAACAAATATGTTATCGTTCTCTTACCCTGGGTACTAGATCACCTCCAATTCGAATCACACTCAGATAAATTCAAATCAAACCTAAGACTAATATCACACACATACTTCATCTAACACCTCATGATCTTTTGGAAAATAGTTTTCAATGTTATGAATATTTTTAAAACCTTCTTGATGTTTATTCATGAATAAATTGTATGTCATGTGAAATCTTGTATTTTTAGCTTCTTATGTGATATTTGATGAAACCGGATTTTGATAAATGAATAGTCACTTAATTGAATTTTGAAATAATACTATGGGAACCTAGGTATTTAAGTGGGTAGTCTAGGATAATCATGTTATGATTTAAATTTTTAATTTACTAATATCTTCTGAAAATATTTTATTCATGTCAACTTTATAAAAATTTTATGAAATGTTTAATAATCATCCTTTACTTTAGATTGGGTGGTGTCCTACTTAGAATTTTTATGGCCATGCCTATTTTTAATTTAAGTTTTGAAAAAGAAAACTTGTTTTAATTGTAAAAGTGGGTTTTGAAATAAAAAAATGATGTTTTCCCTTAAAATAACTAAAATGGATTCGGTGTTTTGAAACTCATAAAGTGATTTCAAAGTGAACTTATAAAGTTTTAAACATTTAAAAGTATAAAGCTTTCCATGGAAATAGTCTTAAATTTTAAATTTATTATTAATGGTTTTTGAATATGATTTTAAAAAATTTCACTTGATGCTAACAGTTTTTATAGAAAAAAAAGGTTTGTATCCCATTAAGTGTTTTGAAAAAAATGGTCGATTTTAATGTGGAATTTTAAAAAAACAAATTTTAAGTGGGGTTTTAAAAATTAAAAGGATAGACTTTTAAAATTTTAAAGTGGTTTTTGAGATGAGATTTGAAATTTTAAATTAATATGTGGTAATTTAAAAAGTTTTATGGAGACAAATGTCATCTTCATCAGCTTCATCTCCTAAACAGTTATTATTGAATTTTTTTGCCTCAAACTCATCCCACATTTATTCTATGTTGCTTAAACTAATATGAGAAACAATCATCCAAAATGATCACTGGTACCCAATATAAGATGACTACTAGTCATAGTAGTTTAAGAAACTTAGGTGCATGTCCAAAAGAGATGAGTTTTGAATCTTAAGAAATAAAAAGAAATAATAATTGTTCGAGAGATGAAGTTGAACAGTTGTCTATAAATTTCACCTTTAGATGAATTCAAAGGATAACACATACCATAGTGGAGTAATTATTTTATTAAATTCAATTACCCATTTCCTTCAAATAAAACTAAAATTATTTGAAACAATCAAATTTTGGGTTCCCCTTGTTATAATTATCTATAACTTTCACCTTTGATAATGAATATCTTATGTGTATTTATTTATTTATTAAAAAAATGACTATTTTATGAACCTAATATGATGGATATGAATCAAAATTCAATGCATTATAATCATTTAACAAAATAGTATAAATATTGAGTTAAATAGTTCATCAAGTTTGTAATAGAGCATGCATACGACCCTTATCAAACCCTTTTTCCATGTTTATTTTGTTTTTATTCAAGAAAAATTAGTTTGGAAGAGTTGGAAGAATGTTTGATTTGTCATATAATAGATTATATCTATAAAATTTTGAACTAAACCTAGGGAAAAACAGAACTTTCACACCAACTGGGATGATACTACAGTTTATGGATCATTAGATATGAATACCAGTGTAAATGATGATGGAGATTTCATAGAAGAAATGAAAATGTCAATTGAAGATGACCTTTGTGATTGTCCAAAGTTGTTTGAGAAGTTAAATAGTTGTTCTAAGAGACCATTCTATATCATCTGTACTAAATACACAATATTGTTATCTATATTGAAGTTATATAATTTTAAAGCTAGAAGCTGATGGAACAACACCAGTTTTATAGAACTACTTGGTCTCCTGAATGATATGATACCAAAAGAAAATGAACTTCCATGTTGAACATATGACATTAAATTAATTATATGTTTAATGGGAATGATATCTAAAAAATGAATGCTTGTCCAAATGATTGTATATTATTTCGCAAGGACCATTAATCACTCATAAAAATCCCTAAGTGTACCATGGATCGATACAAGAAAAATGAATCAAGTCCTTCGAAAGTTGTATGGTAATTTCCTATCATTCTATAGTTTAGAAGACTAAATGTATGTTAGGAAAACGTAAGACAATTGATATTTAATGCAAATACAAGAATTAAATATGAGAACCTATATCATCTAGTAGATTCTCTAGAAAATTGATTATGAGTATTCTAAATTTGAAAATAGTCCATGAAACTTTCATCTTTCATTATATACTAATAGAATAAATCCTTTTAGTGTACAGAGTAGTACTCATAGTACATGTCCTACCATGTTAGTAAATTATAACTTTCCACCATGGTTATGCATGAATCATAAATACATTATTTTTTCTCTGCTTATATAAGTGAAGAATTCACATTGAGGGTCATTTTGTACAGGATAATAAATGACTTCCATGCTTATGGAAAATTTTCATGCTATAGCATTAAAGGAATATTGGGGTGTCTCATTTATGAATAATGCACACACTCAGTTTGATTGAAACATTCCTTGAAGACTGAGTTTTTAGGACATCATAAATTTTTACCTTGATGACATAAATATCAATCATGAATTATGACATTTGATAGGAATGTCGAACAAGGTACAACACCATCTCCACTAACAGGTGATAAACTATTTGATAAAGTAAAAGATATTGACATTGTTCTTCGTAAACCATTTTCAAAAAAACTTACGAAATCAGGTTGGAATAATAGATCAGTTTTCTTTGAATTATCCTATTGGAATTTTTTGTACATCAGACATTTTATTAATGTCATGCATGTAGAAAAAAATTGATAGTGTTATTGGCATGTTACTAAATGTTACTATTAAAATGAAATATGGCATCAAGACTAGGTTGGACATGATTTTCATGGGGATAAGGTAATATTTGGCATCAATGAAGGGTAAAGGGTATACTTTTCTTCCTCCAATAGATTACACTCTATCCAGATAGGAAAAATTGTAATTTTTAATTTTCCTTAATGGTGTAAAAGTTCTAGAGGGGTATTCATAAAATATCAAGAATTTTGTTTCAATGAATAATTTAAATTTATTGGGAATAAAATCACATGATTTTCATTTTTTGATGTAATATTTGATGTTCGCCGCTTTCCCTTGTATTCTACCTAAAAATGTATGACATACATTAACCAGACTCTACTTCTTTTTTAAATCTATATATGATAAATTTATATACCTGGCGGAGTTTTAAATCATAAATAAGGAGGTTTAAAACATATTATGTGAATTAGAGATGTTATTATCATTATCATTTTTTGATATAATGGTCCACATAATGGTTTAATTAGTTAGAGAGGTTCAACTATATAGTCTGGTCCACTATAGATAGATGTATCCCATTGAATGGTATATGAAGATTTTGAAAAGTTATGTCAAAAATAGAAGTTTTCTAGAAGGTTGTATTGCATAAAGATATATTTTTGAAGAATCTATTGAATTATATACTTATTACCTATCAGATATTGACAACATCAGTCTCCCAAAGTCTCATCATAGCAGACGCCTTATAGGCAAATGGATTTCTGGAAGAGATGTCATTACCATCATAGAGTGGGAGAAAGTGTACCTTTACATTTTTTATAATAGTGAAGATTTTGATCCATATGTTGAAGCCCAAAAATAAATTCTTAGATATTAGGGTTGAAGGATGGATATCAAATACACATAATCAATAGTTTATAGGATGGCTTCGAGATCAAATTTATAAGTATTTATCTGAAAATCCGAATCCAATTGTCAAATGAATTTGATGGTTATTCAGGGGAGCAAACACAAATTTTACATCTTATACTAGTTTTTTAATCAATGTTTATACATTCTATACAAAAGGACATGATGAATATAGTATGATGCAAAATAGTGGAGTTACACTTCTGGTAGAATGCATGCACATATCTGGTTCCAAGGATAGGAATCCAATTTATGTGAATACACTACAAAATAATTAGATTTTTCCAACATGGGTATATCTATTGGTAAAATTGAATTTTCTATTAGTAAAACATTTTACCAACAAAAATTGTCCTGTCACAAAATTATTGATAAAAACTCTATCGTTAAATATTATTATGACAGATAAAATAATTCCATTACAATTATAATAATACCAATAGATAATATATTTGTTGGTTAAAATTTTTAGCAATAGATTTATCTATTAATAATGTCATTACTAACATTTAAATTTATGTTGGTATTATTATCGACAAAATTAACTTATCTATTACTATACACAATTCCAACAAATAATATATGTTTGTAATTCATTTTCAATGAAGCATTCATATTATCATATATGTTGGTAAAAATTTATAATATATTTATTAATATAAAAAAATAAAAAAAAAATAAATGTATAAAAATATACACAAACTATTAATAAAAAATAAATTTCATCCAATTTTAAAAATATTCTAATCCATACAACTCGTGATATTTTTTCACCCACATGAAAACTCAACTGTAGTTTGACATCATTCTGTAGAGTAAGTGAAACTAGAAAAACATGCCAAATTACATAAAAATGGCATCAAATAAAAGAGAATGTGTGTGTCCTCCATGATATCAAAGGTTGGGAACTAGTAATTTCAAAACATTGATCAAAAACTTAGGGGGTCTGTTCTTGGAATTTTCAATGTAATACTTTTTCATAACTTATCCCAAACATTGTCTCTAACCCACAACATCTTCAAAATCTTTTTTTTCATCCTTCCCTATAAAAAAATTATTCATCTAAACATCCATACAAAACTCAAAATTATCATTTTTTAATATAGCTTAACCACAAACATACCGATTGATGATAGTATGATTTCATCACCTCCAGGATGAAAAAATATTGAAATTTGAAGTCATTCACTCGATTCCATCTGTCATATTAGATAAGAGAGAGAGAAAATAGTATTTCATGGTTCTTCTCACTTTGTCCCTCGAGGGTAATTCCATACAAGAAAAACTAAGCAATGATAAAAAATAATTCCTAATAAAGGAAGTCCTAAAATTTCTTTAAATCCATAAAATAAATTGAATATCAAAAAAATAAAGCACCATAATAAAATTCACTTAAAAGAAAATGCAATTAATATTGTTTAAAATATTTTATAATGTTACATGACATATTGTTAATGAATTTTTAGTTAAAAGTCCAAAATGTTCAATAAGATATCATGCTTGTTGTTAAAAAAATTATAACGTCCAATTAATGTTAATATAACTTCACTTAATTTCTTGAACTTTGATGCATGCTTGTTGTTAAAAAATTATGCACATTTAACAAAATAAAATACATATTTTCTTTGCACTTATAAAAACATGTAAATTATATTGCAATACCTTTTATAATAAAATATCTTGCATGTTGTCACAATTTTATATCATTTTATAACATGCATCAATAAAAATAATAAAATTTATGAAAATGAGGTCACGAAATTAAAAAAGATACTAGACAAAAAAATATTATTTGACTACATAATTTATAAATGAATCTACTTCAATAATCATATATTTACATGGATTGTAAGAAAATTACACATTCATTTACTAAACCACAATACTCTTATATAGTTTTTAAATCCTCTAAAACTAAAATTTGGAAAAGATGTGTCCACAATAGAGGAACACTACTTTTTCATGTTCAATTTAGCACTCAATTACAATTTCTACTACCTATTATATTGAAAAATCACAACACCCTGAAATTTTATACAAATTTAAGGAAAAATTATCCCCATGTGATTCTAGTTTAAAAAAATCATTTAAAGCAGATAAAAAAACAAACCTAGCCTTTGGCTAAAAATCATGGCCCCACATTGATATGAAATGCACTTCATCAACTTCAAATATAGAAATATCACGTTTCTCTACAAGACATTGAATAAACATGAAGAAGCACAATCAATCATAAAAAACCAAATAAAATGAATAAACATGAAAAAAACATTTTTTTCAACACAAGGGGCCTGAGGCCTTACATTGGTACCCAAAAGGCGAGGGTGGGTCCATTTAACAATCTCCATGAACTATTTTAAGTATGGAAAGCTGAACTAGTTGAGGTCTAGTGGGATGAGCTTTGTGTCCCACTGATCGAAGATATGGATCATGTGGGATCCGCTATTGGATTGGTACCATATGTACATGTCCATGGAGGGGATTAATATTTAAAGAAGTGCATGGAAAACCTTCAAGATGAAGGATGAAAGCAGTTGTGGGAAAATAAGTAGAAGTCAGGTCTTGTGTAAGGGAATGAAATTAGAACACTAAAATGGATTCTAGATTCTACATTTTAGACAGACCGTGTGTGCAATCTAAGTGGAATCCAGGCTGTGTGTTCAATCTAAGTGGAGCACTAAGAAACCCAGATGATATCGTGTGTTCAATCTAAGTGGTACACTAAGAAACCCATATGAGAAAGAGGTCATGGGACAAATTGCACAAATTCCAGAGATTCCATATTTCATACAGCAAGAAACTCATATGGCTTCTACTTAGAAACCCACTTAGCTTCTACTTAGATTACACGTATGGATGAGGCATCAATCTATGTTAGTGAGAACACTAAAACAAATTACAGGTTTCAAACCATGGAATGATAAAGAGGTGAAGTTGGGTAAGATATTATTGAGAACACTAAAACAATTATGTGGCGTCAATATATTACCTTAAACATGCACTCTCGACTACTCCACACACTCTATAACCAACTACGGATTAAGAAACACTTCTCACTTCTTCATGATACACATTATTAAGGCATCAATAGAATACTATATGTCCTTGTCAACATTATCGATAACTTTATTCCTCATATACAAAAGGTAGAGTAATATGCAAGTTAAAACATAAGTAAAAACATCACCATTCCTGTATTATTATTATCATCACTGGACACATTGAAAAGAGTTTTAATAAAACCGTCAGTTTTTTCCATGTTAAATCATTTATCTTTCACATTTTGTTAGTAAATTTAGAATTGAATTCAAATTGATCTACCCCTTTTGATGTTTCTATTTTATCCATCCAAATGATTCGTTCGAAATAGAAATCTGATCCTAGCTAGTCAACAATGGCGGATAAGGTCATTCTACTGGATTTCTAGTTCAGTACGTTCAGTATAAGGGTTTTAATGACCCTCACTCTGAAGGGGATCAATTATAAGTACAAGGAAGAGGAATTGGGAAACAAAAGCTCTTATCAACAACAGATAAACCCCATCCATAAGAATATCTCAAACCTCGTCAATAATGGAAGGCTGGTCTACAAATCCCTCATCATTGTCTAGTATATCGACGAGGTCTGGCATGAAAGGACTCCATTGTTTCCCTCCAATCCTTACCAGTAAGTACGAGCTAAGTTCTAGGTTGATTGTGTTGACCATAATATATACATACAGGGGAGGAAGCAGTTAATGAGCAAAGGCAAGGAGCAGGATAGGGGAAAATATTAGTAGATTGAATATAAATAAAAGGATAAAGAGATGATACTATATTCAATGGTTAATAACACCATAAAGAAAATGGTGAAAATGAATCCCAAGAAAATTACAATTTGTAATGTAAGTGATAAAGTAATGAAACTAATATAGTGTATAGGATAAATTTTATGTTTTGAACAAACCACAAAGGAACCCTATGGTACTTATATCAAGCCATGTATAGGAACTATAATGAATGACATGAATATAAATGATCACTATTAAAGATATTTAACATTTATAGTCATATCAATGAAGAAAGAGGGGTGGCGATTAAAACAAATAAATATTAGGAAATACCTCATGTGAGGAAGGCCAGGTGGGGAAGGTAAGGGGTGGTGGGTCAAGTGGGGAAGGTCAAGGATGGCGTGGGTTGAGTGGGGAAGTTCAGGGACGGAGGGGGTTGAGAGAGGAAGGCTGGGGAGGAAGGGGTTGTCTGGTGGGGACGGTATGACGGTCATTGAAAGAGTGCGGTGGGTGTAAAGGGTCACGATAGAGGAGGTTGGTGGCGTAGTCGGAGGGTCATGGAGGAGGTGGCAGGGTCATGAAGGAGGTGGGCGGCATAAATAGAAAGTGGTAGAGGATTCGGTGAAGGTCATTGAGGGGAGTGGTGGTTTTAAAGGAGGTAGGAGGTCGCAAAAGCGGAGGCAGCGTCGGCGCCAATGGAGGGCAGCGATGTCACAGGTCAATAGAGGAGGCAGGGTGGGGGTGGATCACACACTAGTGGTGGGTGAATTAGGGTTGGTTATTATTATATATTTTAAAAAATAGAATAAAATTAATAAAATATCAAATTTCATTCAATTTTTTAAATTAAAGATATAATAAATATATATATAAATGGTATAAAATTTTATAAAAATTATTAATTTTATTTTAATATAAAATAAAATTTCAATACATGAATATAAATTAGTATTAAAATAATATTAATCAATTGATTATTATGTTTTTTATTTATTAAATTTAAATTATTAATTTTTTAAATTTATTTTGACTATATTTTATTATGTTTATTAAGTTTAAATATGAATATTAAATTACCATGTATATAGAGAATATCGAACATATATTTAAATATATCAAATATCATAATGATTTAAATTTTATTTTATAAAAATTATTTAAATGATTATCAAATGAATAACATTAACAAATATAAAAACTATTGATATTTATAGAAAATTGAAAATTAAAACCTGTTAATGAGATATTTTTAATAATAACTCAAATGAATATTGACTTTGGTCATAAGAATAGTAATATGTAAAAAAATTGGGTTCTCTTAATTTGTTACTGATAAAAAAATTGTTATTAAATGGTTAATTGTAACAATTTTTATTGATGGTAAAGGATTTTTTGGTAATAGTTATCATTACTAACAAATTCACATATTAATAAAAAAAATTGGTATTAGTATGATAAAGTGATAGATTGAACTATTTGTAACTGAATTGTTGGTATTGAATGATCAATATTAACAAATATATCTGTTGGTAAAAATAAATGTTGGTACTTAAAATTAATACCAATAAAACTTAATATTAGTTGGAATTTTCCATTTTTATCAACATATATTATCTTCTAGTAAATTTATTTTGGTATAAATTACTTTTTTGTAGTGATATGTCATATTTCGGCATTACTGAATAATATACGAGTTAGATTATACAACATTTCAAGTGCTGATTTTCCATTGCAAATGGGTTGACAATAGGATTGTAGTGAAAGTTAATGAAATGAGATTTGTGAAGGTGAATTTTAGTGTAGAAGGGGAAAAGAATAATTTTTTATAATGGCATCACAAGCAGTGTAAGTATTTTATTTCTCATATCCAGTAAACAAGAATTGGTCGATTATCTTACCAGTGAATAAAACAGCTACAGGGTCGGATGGAAATTCAATCAAGGATGACCCTTTCATTGGCAGATTACAATCATTTCATGCTAGTCCCAATGTATATGATGTATTGTACATTATAAGGGACCACAAATAGGGGATTTAGATTCTCGATAGAGGATCCAAATCCCTTCATAATTTAAAAAAAAGAGAGTTTAATGATAAGGCTAAAGTTTTTTTTAGTATTCTATGATTTTCCTCAAAATATTATCCTCAAAATATTATATGTTCTCTACTATATTAACATAATATAAATTAAATGTTTGACTACTCATGCAGAAAAACAATGTCTTATGGACATGATGATGTTACCAATCCTTGGGAAGAATAAACTTTTGACGCTGAAACTATAGAATTATTAGGGAATCAAAAACATGTTGATGAAAAAAACAAGAACAAATCAACATAATAGTGTTGAATAAAATTATCAAGGTCATAAGTAAGGGTATAAAATTTGAGGTTTGATGGAATCAATATGACCAAGATGTTGACCCCAACAAGTCAATGTTCATTAGTTATGTTGGGTTCACAACGAGGATGAATGTGCTGGTTGATATAGATTCATGGTGCCACGTTTAGCCTATAATGAAGGAATCTATTTGGGAAGATATAAAGGTAATTTTACGATATATGTTCTCTATTTTAATGAAAAATTATATAATGAAACATTGATTTAATTTTCATTATTCCTTACATATTTCATTTATTTTAGAAGATTTCCATAAGAAATATGTCTTAATGGCTGGTAGAAAAAACCCATAAGGGATTCCAAACTCTTCTTACCAGGTTATGTCTTAGGGATATTGAGGGGAAAGTAAATCCCCACCCACTAGTTAGTTATGCACACATTATAAAGAAGGAAATATGGAATGCTTTCATTAGTCGTCACGATGAAAAATCATTTTAAGTGCATTGTAATTGTTAATATATTATTTGAATTAATTTATTTTATCTAATTTGATTCAAAATTATTAATTTATAAAATATAAAAATAGTGCTGAAAATAAAGAATGTGCGTCAAAACCAATGTATCCTTATCGCAAAGCAAGGATGGGGTATGCTTCACTAGAGAAGAAATTGGTATGTATTTTAAATCAACAATAAAATTTTTATGTTATATGAAACAACATATTTTCCTTTGTTTCTATGTAGATTGATGAATCAAAATATAAATTCACTTTCATCCCATGTAATGTGTTGTGAAATGAGGCTCGCATAAATAAGGAGGGTAAATTAGTTTATAAAAACACAAAAGAAGTATAATAAACATGTGTAAGTATGACATGATAGTAATTTTTTATACTTTATAGTAGTATTACATTAGAATGTCTATTTATGGTTATATGTTTTTTATATGGTTTAGATACAAGAATCGGTAATGACCATAGAAGAATAAAAACTACTTTCAATAGCTTTGAAGTGGCCGAAACAATATGGTCACGTTATATGATTAGGTTTTGGAGTGTCTCCTTAAACATATTTTGGGAAGAAAAATCACAAGAAGATGCATATAAGATGATGAAATAATTACAGAAAAAATTATATGCTTTACAAGATATTATTGTCTGGTTTGGTTTGACAGACCAATATATGAGAAAGGATCAAAGAAAACTAGTGGTGGAATAAAGATCCCCACATAGAGAACTAAATGACCCCGCTAGCTTTAAGGCTAGTCATTCCCCTCAACCGCATACCTTGCCCGAGGTAATCAATTTTGTCATTACTCTTTTTTCTAAATATAAATAAAACAACTTATGATAACTTTTTATTACTAAAATTATGCAGGGTAAATTTTCATGTGATTTATATCTGTCAACTCTTGTGCACTGCCTTGTGGTGATGGGTACGATGTATAATATCCTGGGAGACAAGTTTCACCATAAAGAACTCCCAAAATATCACATGAGAGTGGGGATTGAGGTAGCTCAAGATTTAACCACTAAGTTTCATGTTTTACTTGATGATCCAAATATTACAATGGTCAATTGTCACAACCCATCCTCGGGGCCCATGTCGTGACTACCCCAAGCCCGCCTTCTATAGGCTAGGGGATGGCGACTAGCACCAAAGGAGAATTCCCGATAAAAAAGGGAAGGCATTACCTTTAAACCTGTAACACACACAGTCTGAACACAAGCAGTAGAAGTAACAAGTATTAATATAGAAAAGAAAAGTGTTCCGAAGTAAGTGGGCCAGTATACAAACCCAACTGAACAACAAGTACAAGTATAAGTAAAAAGGGAAAACAGCTCCTGGATCGTCCATCGGGGAATCCTACCTGAAGAGTAGGTACAGATCTCGAATAACTCTTCCCTGAGGTACGTCTCTTCTAGTCCAGCTCTGAGAATCCTCCCGTTTTTCACCCTCAACCTCGATCACTAATGACCATCGTCTGCACATAGCACAACAAGGTGCGGGCGAAGCCCGTGCAGGGGTGAGTATAACAATACTCAGTAGGGGACCCCAAGACCCCCGAAGGTCTCCCAGAATCCACTAAGGATAAACCACAGTAGTAAGATACAATCACAAAGTATCAACCAACCTTAATTAGGTATATTCCCATACATATACCTAAGTTACCAATCACAGTCCGGCTCCAAATCTCGATCCCAAGCACAACCCAATCCACAAAGGAAGTAAAGTCAATCACCTCGATGATAATGGTTGAAAGTCAAGACTCAACTCACACAGGTATACAACACATGAAGAGGGGTAGAGATGATTAGATTTAGCCTCTGAATCATCTCCTCTATCGAACCCATGTAGGATCTTGGAACAATATCAGCGTTGTCGAACCCACGTAGGATCCTGGTACAGAAGTCATCACTGTCGAACCCACGGAGGATCCCGATACAGAAGTCACCACTATCGAACCCATGGAGAATCCCAGTATAGAATTCATCACTGTCGAACCCACATAGAATTCTGGTATAGTATCGTCGTTGTCGAACCCACGGAGGATCCTGTCATCTCAGTCGCAGCCAGCCCTAGGGTTCCCGCACACGACATGCTCGATTCCGAGAGGGTCCGCTCCTCGATCCAAGTTTTAATACATCAACTACCACTAAGTCTTGATTTTATGTATCTCGTAGTTCTGTATCATCATAAGGAACCCAATACAATAGACTGTGCGTCAATCAGACGCCTGATCTGTGAGTTATTGGCATTTTCGTTCCAGGGTCCAGTTGGATTCGTGATTGATCCAACCTGACCATACTCCATCTCAACCCAAATCTTTAGTGAGGTATACTCATCGCACCATCTTGCTCCAAGGATTCCAGCACCACTGAAGGTTCATCAAATGGACGCTTGTTTCTAATGTTATGAAGGTTTGTGTAGGGGTACATGGTTTGCGCATGGTCTAAACAAACCGTGCGGCCAGGTCATGTGAAGTCTCTGGGTGAGACAGTAGCAACTGCACGGTTGGCGCACGGTTTGAAAAATTGTGTGGCCAATCCATGCGAATTCCCCAGGTGGGATAGTGGTTACCACACGGTTGGCGCACAGTTTCCCAAATCGTGCGGCCAAGCTATGCGGTCACTTAAAATTAGGGTTTAAATTCCCGGGCCACTCGGGATTTCTCATATTTCCCCCGTTCTTCCTACCACTCAAGCCTCATGTGGGATTTTTGGTTTTTCAGAGGTTGGGGGATCTCCTTAGATAATTTTGGAGGCACATCGAAGAGGTTTATTGGTGGATTGAAGGGGGTTCTCCATTCGTCACCGCAACGCAAATCCGTCACCTTCCATCGTGATGAACACACCATTCAAGAAGAACAGCAGAGGGGTCAGGCCATGTTAGTTTGGCCCACACCCTCCGCATTAGATCGGTAACAGGCAGCTCAATAAAAACTTAAAAGAAGATCATCAAACCCTAACCTCCTGCAAATATTATTCCCAACCCACAAAAAAAACATCCGCGTTATTTATTTTTTTTTAAAAAGAACTTGGGAATATAATCATACTCAAAAACGAACCCCTACCTTGATTTCAGTGATCAAATACAGAGTTGTGGAAGACGGATGTCGTGGGAGATGGATGTCGTTCCGTCAATATTGGAGGAGGAAGAGCTTGATGAAAATGATTCGAGATGACGTCGTCGGTGAACTTCATGGACGGCAGTGCTTCCCTTCCTTGCCCTGGGTGAATAAGGAAGAATTTGATGCTCATTGTTCTTCATAGATGAGAGGTGTTCTTCGTTGGAATAAGTATTTCTCAAAGAACTCCAAATCTCCCCAAATAGAATCACCAACCAAAATAAAATAATAGCTTCTCTATTATTTTATTGTTTCCATGCATTCCAAAAAAAATCAAAAGTTTTCTAATTAAATTAAGCTACTTCACTTCATTAATGGATGAAGTTGTCTTAATTAATTTGGGGGAGGAAGGTGAAGAATTCAATTAATCCATTAAGTGAATAGGCACATTAATGAGGGAAAGGTGGAGAGTTGACATCCCTCATAAATGGGGGTTTAAAGGGGGTTTAAGCTCATGTGGGCCCCACCACATAATATCCTCCCAAGGGAGGTTATGCTCGAATGGGCCCCACCCCCAACCTCCCCTTGGAGGATTAAACTGCCGCAAAATAAAAATTTGTAACACATATTTTTATTTAATTTATTTAGAAAATCCCTAAAATTAACTTCCGCTCTTGTTAGAACGCAACTGCGGTGAAGGTCTCCTTAAGCGAATACCGACGCTGCGAGTTCAACGGTGCCCTCATATTTCAATTCTGAGCACTGGTTCAAAATATATAAAATCCTGCTCGTACGTTTACTGAACGTACCTGAAAAAAACTTCATAAATTGATTTCGGGCATACCGGGCATCCGAATCAAGCGCCGTCAGAAACTACGGACTCGTAAAATTCCCATGTATTTAAAAAAAATCCACGGAAATTCTGGGTCCTTACATTCTCCCCACCTCAGGGTTTTACGCCCCTATAAGCTATAAATCACACTAAGGAAAACAAATGGGGGTACTGAGCACGTATATAAGTCTCTCACTCCCATGTGCTCTCCTGGAGGTTCCTGTGCTGCCAGCGAACACGCACCAGAGGTATCGACCATCCACACAGGACCTGCTCCTGTTGATCCTCAATATCCACTGGAACCTCCATGAATGTTGTCGCGTCTTCGATGTCTAGTTCCCTGTGGTCGATGATCTGGGATGGGTCATGCACGTATCTCCTCAGCTGAGATACATGGAAGACGTCATGCACCCGGAGCAACTGAGGTGGAAGAGTCAAGCTGTAAGCCACCTTGCCTACTCTACTGAGGACCTAAAAAGGTCTGATGAATCGCGGAGATAACTTGTCGCCTCAGCCAAATATTTGTAGTCCTCGTCAAGGTGAGACCCGTAGAAAGACGTGGTCACCATCCTTGAACTCCAGTGGTCTCTGTCTCCTATCAGCATGGGACTTCTGCCTGCTTTGTGCAGTCTTCATCCACTCCTGGATGATTTGTACCTTCTCCGTCATAGCTTGCACCATCTCTGGTCCTATAAGTGCTGACTCCCCTGGGTTAGTCCAGCACAAAGGCAATCTGCAAGGTTGGCCATACAGTCTCTCGAAAGGTGTCATCCCGATGGTGGAGTCGTAGTTATTGTTATACACAAACTCTACCAAGGGTAAGTGATCCTCCCAGCTGCGACCAAAGTCGAAGACGCATGAACGGAGCATGTCCTCGAGTGTCTGAATGGTCCTCTCAGTCTAAACATCTGTCTAAGGATGGAAGGCAGTGCTCAAGCGAAGCTGCATCCCGACAGCCTCCTACAACCCCTTCCATAGCCCGAAAGTGAAATGAGCATCTCGATCAGAGACGATCGTCGATGGCACACCATGAAGCCATACGATCTCCCATACGTAGATGCATCACAGGCTCTCCACTGAACCCTGCTCTCTGATCGGTAGGAAGTGATCCGACTTGGTGAGTCGGTCGACAATCACCCAGATAGAGTCATGTCCTCTGGATGTACGTGGAAGTCCCATCACGAAATCCATGGATATCCCGTCCCACTTCCACTCTAGAACCTCTAAAGGCTGAACCAAGCCTGCTGGAACCTAGTGCTCCATCTTCACTTGCTGAAAAGTGAGGCATCGAGAGACAAACTCTGCTACTGCCTTCTTCATACCTGGCCACCAGTGCTATCGTCGGAGGTCCTGGTACATCTTTTCCACTCCTGGATGTACCGCTAAAAAAGATGTGTGGAACTCCCTCAACACTTCCTCCTGAAGTAAAATTGGTACCATGGTACGTCCTCTGAAGAGAATGACGTGCTTCCCACCTTTAGAAAATCCATCAGGTTCCTGCCCTGAGGATATCTGAGCACGTCGCGTCTCACAGTCAACGTCCCCAAGTTGTGCCTCCCTGACTCGCTGAAGAAGTGGAGGAGTGACTGTGAGAGATTGTAGAAAGGCTACTCCATCTCTATCCACAAAGGATATTTGCAACGCGGCCAGCTGCTTCATCGCCTATCCTAGCAGTTGAATGCCTGATCTTCTACTGAGATCATCTGCTACAACGTTCTCCTTCCCATAAGTATAGACTATCTCGAAGTCATAGTCCTAGAGGAACTCAAGCCAACACCATTGTCTCAGGTTCAGGTCCTTCTGCGAGAAGATATACCTGAGACTCTGGTGGTCAAAGTAGACTGTAAAACGATCGCCCATCAGATAGTGTCGCCACATCTTCAAGGTGAAGACCACCGCTGCTAACTCCAGGTCATGGTTAGCATAGTTCTGCTCATGCTGTATCAACTGTCATGAACCACAAGTGATCACTGCTCGCTCCTGCATCCAGACACACCCAAGTCCAGTGTAAGAACCCAGACCTTCTTTTCAGGTATGTTTTTCCTTTTCTGGTTGTTTTTGAGAAAAAAAGGAAAAACAGAAGAATCTGTAAATTTTCTAAGTACACGCCATGTACTTTTCTCCCGCACGAGGCCGTGTGCTGGCTGTGTCTGGGACACACACGGTGTGTAGCGGTGATGTGGAGGCCACTTAATGTGGTGTACATAAAGGGCGAGTACACGCCGTGTACTTTTCTTTTTATTTCATTAATCGGACCGGGGTCGCGTCTTAAACCTATTTTCATCTTCTTCTCTGCCTAATTACATCCAGAGCATCCAAGGAGGCCGAATATTCTCCAAGACACTGATCCATCACCAATTATCCGAATCAAACGCCATCAGTTACAATAGAATCGCAGCGATGAGTTCTTGGTTCTTCTATGGTCACGTTTCCTGATTCCTTCTCTTGTGAGAGTTATCTGAGGTTGAACGTTTTAGACGTTTTTGCAGATATTCTCCATTCTAGGCTGATTCATGGTCTGAGTTTCAATTATATCGATCTCCTAGGATCGAGGTAGGTGATTTTTTTTCCCTATGTTGAATGTCTTTGAGTTTTTGGTGAAAAAGTGTCGGATACCCATGTATCAGGTATCTCGGGTTAGGGTTTTGATCCTATTTTGTTATCTACCTTATATTTCTTGTGTTCTTGAGGTTATTATATGATTAATAATTTCTTGTTAGCATGTTTGAGGATCACCCCTTGGTTGTTTACCTTGTTTTGGTTGTTTATCACCATTTGGCTTAGGTTGCTTGTGAGGCAGACCTTGTTGCATTGCTTGCTTGCCTTGATATAGTTTATTGCATGTATTGCCTACTGTTTATATTCTTTTGATGCATTGTAGTTATTAGACAAGTAGTTTGTTGAGCTTACTTTGGGCTGCTAACAGTCGATTACACACGACTACACTACTCAGGGCTGTGGGAACCTGGTGTGGTAGACTAAAGAGGGAATTGACGATTAAGGGATTCCCTAGAGAGTATGTTATAAATTAGTATCGTTCGCAGGACCTATGGGAATGGGACTTTGTGCTTCCTTAGAGTGTCCTTAGTTACGTATCGAGACTATATGGGGAATTAGACATAAGTTCTTCCTCATAGATTCTATAGCTATCGTTGCAAGACCGCAGGGGAATTAATGGTGAGAGCTTCCCAGAGTGTCTATGCCTTTGTATGTTTACTTGACTAGAGGGGTTTTCCAGTGTGCGCCACCCAGAGAGTCACCATGAATATTTTTTGGTTGGTTGTGATGAGTCCACCAAGCCAAAGAACAAGCTTGGGTTTTGTACTGCTTGCTGTTTAGGTAGTCTGTTGAGATACCTGTTGTGTTACTTGCTTTGCCTTGGAAATATATAGTTGTTTTCCAGATTCCTTGTTTAATAATTAAATGATCATATTAAATTAATAAATAAATGTGAATTAAGATTTGTAGGATTTTTTACCTTAGTGTACTTCTGTTTCTCTGTTGCATTTATTTCCATTACTTTTTCTATATTGCTCACAGACAGTAGGGCACAGATCTCATGGTGGCTGCCTATTGGGATTAGTCTCACACCCTATTTGGGTCCTAATTTTCGTCCCAAATAGGTTATATGGTTGCAGGTGTGGATAGGGATTGTGGCCCTTCTACTTCGGGTACATGATTGTTGGTTGGAGCTGGAGAGCATAGGACCAAGCTTAGGCTTGCGATGCTGTTGGAGTTGCTATTTATTTCTTTTTTGTAATTTGCTTCTCAGTTGTATTTCAGCACGTTGATGTGTTTGCTGCTTTACTTAGATACATGTACCATGCTGCATCATTATTATATTATACATTGCTTCTGCTGTTTAGTTTCAGTTATTGTATGATGTTTACTGCTTCCGCTACTGTCTGTTATTTCCTTTACCTTGTATACCCTACCAAATGAGGGCATTGTTTCCCCAATAACTCACCAAGGCCCTCGCTGCTAGTCGGAAACCTCTGGTATTTGGGGAAATGCGCTTGAGGTCATGTGGCGAACCGGGCACGGGGCACCAGTTGAGTGGCTCTGGATTTGGTTCGTTACAAAGTGGTATCAAAGGGTTTCTTTCCTTTTCTATTGACTTACTATTTAGCGACATTATACAGGGATAGAACGGAATAGGTAAATGGTAAATAGTTTTTCTCGGGCATTCTAGAACCCGTGTACAGGGAAAAAGCCAAATTACCTCGAATATTTCAATTTTCGAGTTTTTGCAAATGTTACAGTTTAATTGATTTCACCGTTGGGTGGTGCAATTGTTTTGTTCTATTACTGTTTGTATGATTGTGGTTCTATTTTGTTGCAACCCGATGAGATGAGGGTATTCCATCTCATGCAGCATATAGGCACTTGTTAGAAAATCACATGTCATGCATTTTTCCATGCCATCTAGATTGCATTAGAATTTGCATGCTGTTGTGATAGAATTTGTGATAGAAGATGCATGTTGTTGTGATAGTTGTTGTGATACAATACCTTCTATGTTTATAGGGTATCGTTTGTTTAGATATTCTTTATCATGGATGCCAAACTTTGGTCTTAGAGGTGTTATGGGCCCTTGAGGATCGGAATTTGGTGGATCATGAGTTGTTACACTTTTTACTTGTTATATCCATTATTATGATGCCAATATTTTATTCGTGGGGATTATGGGCCCCCACGGATCGGAATTTGGCACCTTAACGCTGGTTTTTCAGTGTTTTCTGGGTTCCGATGCAGTTCTGAGGCTACTGTCTAGAAAAACCCAGAATACACGGCGTGTACTTTATAAATACACATCGTGTAGTTTTTAGCTGTGTCCCTGACTGTGTTGGGCAGAGACACGGGGTTGTGAAGTTTTTATAGGAACACGCCGTGTACCATCTTATCACACTGTGTAGTCTGGAATAGGTATTTGGCCGTGTCACGAACAATACGGGCTGGGGTTTTCCTTCAAGTGCACGTCGTGTCCCTTGGGAACACGCCGTGTATAGTTGACCATGTAGTCGGCCGTGTAGCCAACATCACGGGTTGGTTTTATCCTTCCGCGTACACGTCGTGTAGTGTCGACCGTGTATCAGGCCGTGTCACTAACAACATGGGCCAGGTAAGGTATGTCAAGTACACGCTGTGTCTCCTTTGACACGTCGTGTAGTAGTGGTCCGTGTACCAGTCTGTGTGACTAACGACACGGACAGGGGGAAGATCTTAAGGACACTCTGTGTAGTGGACAAGCACTCCGTGTAGTTTCCTACTGGGACAGTCCATGTTCCCAGCCGTGTAGGAGTGAACGGGTAGGGAGGAAAAGGGTTAGTACACGCCGTGTATTTTAAGAACACGCCGTGTAGCCGGGTGGTTTACACATCCATGTATGGCCAAGGTACACGCCCAGGGTAAAATTTAAAGAAACACACCGTTTAGTAGTACTACACGCCGTGTAGTCATGTTTTTCCCAAATTTTAAAGTTTTTTCTCTCCTATCCTATTTTTCTCTCTTAAGTTTCAACTGTGTTCATCGTTAATGAAGGTGTGATTTTGACATTTCAGAGCTATGGCACCAAGACTTCCTCCTGTTATACGTCAGTAACCAGGCAGTGACCGTATGCCGGATACGGAAGATTAGGGACTACCAGTAGTTCCGCCTATTATTCCGGACATGGAACCTGTAGTGATCCCAGAAACTGGTGCCAACGCTTATTTTAGAGAGGGTTTCATGAGATTCATGCAGACCTTCCAGGGAGCTCAGTATCCTACCCCGTCTATGGCAGATCTGACGTGGGTTTTTCAGTAGCAGCACCCTCCCACGTTCACAGGGGATGGACGACCTCAGGCTTCAGATTCATGGCTAGAATCCATGCTGACCATCTTCAAGCATCTGGAGACACCTCCGGAGAGGAGATTAAATCTCGTGACTTATATGCTGCGAGATTCCACCAAGAGATGGTGGGATGTGGTTTCGCAGACAGGGCGCCAACAGGCTATGGCTTGGGATGAGTTTCAGTGTACATTCTACGACTACTTCTACCCAGCAACGCTGAGGGCTGACAGAGCCAGAGAGTTCATGAACCTGCAGCAGGGTACTCTCACAGTTATGGAGTATTCCTCTCGCTTTATAGAGTTACAATGTTTCACTCCCATTCTGGGGAATGGCGAGCTATTTTTGGAAAGGAATTTTGAGGAAGGCCTCAGACCGGACATCAGGTCACAGCTTGTGCCAGGAGCGGCACTAGTGTCCATTCCTCCTTATAGGATGGCTACACCTGAGTTGCGGGAGCTTAAAAAGCAGTTGGAGGAGTTGCAGACAAGGGGTTTCATCCGACCCAGTACTTCTCCTTGGGGTTCGTCTTTCTTATTTGAGAAGAAGGTAGACGGCACCCTTAGGCTTTGTGTGGATTATCGGAAGCTGAACCAGTTGACGGTCAAGAACCAATATCCTTTTCCACTAATAGATGATCTCTTTGATCAGCTTCGAGGAGCCAGAGTGTTCTCGAAGATCGACTTGAGATCTGGCTACCATCAGTTGCGTGTCAGACCATCTGATATACCTCTTACAGCCTTCCGGAGCAGGTATGGTCTGTATGAGTACTTGGTTATGCCATTCGGTCTCACGAACGCGCCAATAGTTTTCATGGCGCTGATGAACAGAGCTTTCCATCCTTACTTGGATTCCTTCGTGGTGGTTTTCATGGATGACATCTTGGTGCACTCTCACACTCAACACGACCATGCTACCCATCTTGAGATCGTTTTGAGTACACTAAGGAAAAATCAGTTATATGCTAAGCTCTCTAAGTTCCACTTTTGGATGGATGAGATTCACTTCCTAGGTCATGTCATCTTAGAGACAGAAGTATCAGTAGACCTAGAGAAGGTGAGAGCAGTAGTCACCTGGGAACAGCCAAAGAATGTATTCTAGGTATGAAGTTTCTTAGGGATGGATGATTACTACAGGAGGTTTATACAGGAATTCTCATGCCTAGAAGCGCCTTTTACAAGCCTGAATAAGAAGGGGTGAATTGTGTTTGGTCATAAGCCTGCGATTCAGCCTTCCAGGAGCTGAAGGGGAGATTGACTTCAGCACCGATTCTAGTCCCACCGGAGTTGGGCAAGAGTTATACAGTTTTCTGTGATGCATCTGGCATCGGGCTTAGAACAGTACTTATGCAGGAAGATCGTGTTGTTGCATATGGATCTCAGCAGTTGAGGCCACATGAGAGAAACTATCATACGCACGGCCTGTAGTTGGCTGCAGTTGTTCATGCTTTGTGTTGTTGGAGACATTATATTCTGGGAGATTATTTTGTGATATATACTGACCACAAGAGCCTCAAGTATATCTTCATGTAGAGTGACTTGAATCTGAGACAACGGAGGTGGGTTGAGTACCTGCAGTCTTTCGATTTCGAGCTTGCCTATACGCCTGGAAAAGGCAATGCAGTGGCTGATGCATTGAGCAGGAGGACTCAGATACAGGTAGTTCAGGAGGCCAGCAGTGAGTGGCAGCTTATGGCTCTGTTCTCTGAGATGCATTTGTAGGTGCACGACGGACAGGGGAAAACTTTCTTATCTTCTGTATCTGTTACCTCAACACTTCTTGACCGATTTCGAATGAGTCAGCTATCAGATTCTGAAGGCCTAGTCCTGCGGGAGACTGTGTCAGGAGAGGACCCTCCTTCTAGATGGACCGTAGGCGAGGATGAGATCTTTCGTTTCTAGGGACGCATATGGGTGCCAGTAGATATATGTGAGGAGATGATGCGAGACTTTCATTCCTTAGTTTGGGCAGTTCATCCTGGTGTCACCAAGATGTATCGTGATCTACACCGCTAGTATTTGTGGCCAGGTATAAAGAGAGATGTTGATGGTTTTGTCATGAGATGTTCCACATGTCAGTAGGTGAAGGCAGAGCACCAGCAACCATTAGGGCTTTTACAACAGCTACCCATTCCCGAGTGGAAGTGGAATGATGTTGCGATGGATTTCATGATAGGGTTACCGAGATTGCCTCGAGGGAATGACGTGGTATGGGTTTTCATTGACAGTCTCATGAAGGTTGCTCACTTCTTGTCGATTAAGGAGACCTTTGGTGTTGATGATCTTGGACGGTTGTACATCCGTGAGATTTTACACTTGCATGGGGTTCTGAGTACTATCGTTTCAGATAGGGACGCATTCTTTATGTTGCATTTATGGTAAGGTCTACAGAGGTATTTGGGTACATAGGTACTTCTGAGTACAGCTTACCATCCCTAGACAGATGGCCAGTCAGAGCGCACGATTCAGGTGATAGAGGACATGCTACGAGCATGCGTCCTCGATTTTGGAGGTTCTTGGGAGAAACATATACCTCTAGTGGAGTTTTCCTACAATAATAGTTTTCAAGAAACTATTCAGATGGCACCTTACGAGGCTTTGTACGGTAGGCCGTGTCGATCACCCTTGTGTTGGCTGGAGGCAGGAGAGGTAGCTATGCTAGGACCTCGTCTTGTTCATGAGACCACAGAACAGGTAGAGTTGATTCAAAAAAGGATGGATAATGCACAGTCTCAGCAGAAATCTTATGTTGATCAGCAGAGATGGCCTCTGGAGTTTAAGGTCGGGGATCAAGTTTTACTACGTGTTACCCCAAAGTTGGGACATAAGAGGATCGGGAGACAGGGTAAGCTTTCACCGAGATACGTCAGGCCGTTTGAGGTTCTGGAGAGAGTCAGGCTGGTTGCTTATAGGTTGTAGTTACCTCAAAAGTATCAGGCTATGCACAATGTCTTCCATGTTTCTCAGCTTTGCCGCTATTTCTCAGACTTGTCTCATGTTTTTCAACCTGAGGAAGTTGAGCTGGAGCAGGATGCATCATTCGAGGAGCATCCTATCAGGATTGTTGATCATAGTGCAAAGATACTTTTTGGCTGGTATCTTCCTCTGGTATGGGTGTTATGGCAGCACGGCCGTGTACAGGTTGAGACTTGGGAGAGGGAGGACAATATGCGATCACAGTGGCCAGAGTTGTTCAAGGTTTCTTCTTCGCCACCTTGCTAGGGAAATTCAGGGATGAATTTCTTTAAGTGGGGAAGTTTTTAAGAACCCAAACCTTCTTTTCAGGTATGTTTTTCCTTTTCTGGTCGTTTTTTAGAAAAAAGATGAAAAATAGAAGAATCTGTAAATTTTCTAAGTACACGCCGTGTACTTTTCTCCCGCACGAGGTTGTGTGTTGGCCGTGTCCGGGCCACACACACGGTGTGTAGTGGTTATGTGGAGGCCGCTTAATACAGTGTAAGGAAAGGGCGAGTACACGTCGTGTACTCATGAAGTACACGCCATGTACTTTTCTTTTTATTTCATTAATCGGATCGGGGTCGCGTCTTAAACCTATTTTCATCTTCTTATCTGCCTAATTATGTCCAGAGCGTTCGAGGAGGCCGAATATTCTCCGAGCCACCAATCAGTCACCATTTATCTGAATCAAATGCCATCGGTTGCAATAGAATCGCAGCGGTGAGTTCTTGGTTCTTCTTTGGCCACGTTTCCTAATTCCTTCTCTTGTGAGAGTTATCTGAGGTTGAACGTTTTAGATGTTTTTGCAGATCTTCTCCATTCTAGGATGATTCATGGGCCGAGTTTCGAGTATATCGATCTCCTAGGATCGAGGTATGTGGTTTGTTTCCCTATGTTGAATTTCTTTGAGTTTTTGGTGCAAAAGTGTCGGATACCCATGTATCGGGTATCTCGGGTTAGGGTTTTGATCCTATTTTGTTATCTGCCTTAGATTTCTTGTGTGATTGAGGTTATTATATGATTAATAATTGTTTGTTAGCATGTTTGAGAATCACCCCTTGGGTGTTTCCCTTGTTTTGGATGTTTATCATCGTTTGGCTTAGGTTGCCTGTAAGGCAGACCTTGTTGCATTGCTTACTTGCCTTGATATAGTTGATTGCATGTATTTCCTACTATTTATATTCTTTTGATGCATTGTAGATACTATCCAAGTAGTTTGTTGAGATTAATTTGGGCTGCTAATAGTCGATTATGCATGACTACACTACTCAGGGCTGTGGGAACCTGGTGTGGTAGACTAAAGAGGGAATTGACGATTAAGGTCTTCCCTAGAGAGTCTGTTATAAATTAGTATCGTTCGCAGGACCTATTGGAATAGGACTTTGTGCTTTCTTAGAGTTTACTTAGTTACATATCGAGACTATAGGTGGAATTAGACGTAAGTGATTCCTCATAGAGTCTATAGCTATCGTTTCAAGACCGCAGGGGAATTGACGGTGAGAGCTTCCCAGAGTGTTTGTGCCTTTGTATGTTTACTTGACTAGAGGGGTCTACCAGTGTGAGCCACCCAGAGAGTCACCATGAATATTGTTTGGTCGGTTGTGACGAGTCCACCAAGCCAAAGAACAAGCTTGGGTTTTGTACTGCTTGTTGTTTAGGTAGTCTGCTGAGATACTTGTTGTGTTACTTTCTTTGCCTTGGAAATATAAATCTATTTGATAGATTCCTTGGTTAATAATTAAATGATCGTATTAAATTAATAAATAGATGTGAATGGATATTTTTAGGATTGTTTACCTTAGCGTACTTCTGTTTCTCTGCTGCATTTATTTCCATTACTTTTACTATATTGCTCACTGACAGTAGGGCACAGATCTCATGGTGGTTGCCTACTGGGATTAGTCTCACATCCTGTTTGGGTCCTGCTTTTCGGCCAAAACAGGTTATATGGTTGTAGGTGTGGATAGGAATTGTGGCCCTTCTACTTCGGGTACATTATTTCTGGTTAGAGCTGGAGAGCATAGGACCAAGCTTAGGTTTGCGATGCTGCTGGAGTTGTTGTTTATTTCTTTTTTGTACTTTGCTTCTCAGTTGTATTTCAGCACGTTGATGTGTTTGTTGCTTTCCTTAGATACATGTACCATGCTGCATCATTGTTATATTATACATTGCTTCCGCTGTTTAGTTTCAGTTATTTTATGTTGTTTACTGCTTCCGCTATTGTCTGTTATTTCCTTTACCTTGTATACCCTACCAAATGAGGTCATAGTTTCCCCAATAACTCATCAAGGCCCTTGCTGCTAGTTGGCAGCCTCTGGCATTTAGGGAAATGCACTTGAGTTCATGTGGCGAACTGGGCACGGGGCACCAGTTGAGTGACTCTAGATTCGGTTCATTACATCCAGTCCCTGATGCGTCGCAGTAAACTACGTACCCAACGCCCTCCTCTGGTAGCCTCAAGATGGGCACACTAGTCAACATCTGCCTCAGCTCCTGAAAGCTCTGATGGCATCTCTCTGACCACATGAAGGGTTTCCCCTTATTTTTCAATGCTGAAAGTGGTGCTGCAACTCTGGATAAGTCTGACACAAATCTCTGATAGTACTCATCCAGTCCCAGAAAACTCCATACCTCCATCACACTCCTGGGTGGCTCCCAAGCAAGTACTACCTCGATCTTCGCTGGATCCACTACAACTCTAGCCTTCGAGATGACATGTCCCAAGAAATGAACCTCTCAAATCTAAAACTGGCACTTCAAGAGCTTACCATAAAGTTGGTGCTCTCAGAGTGTGTCCAGTACTACCTGAAAATGGTAGGCATGCTCCTCCTCAATAGTCGAGTAGATCAGTATGTCGTCGATGAAGACTACGACAAAGAGATCGAGGTAAGGCTGGAAGATCTTGTTCATGAGACTCATGAACACTACTGGAGCATTGGTTACGCCGAAGGGAATAACCAAGAACTCATAGTGGCCATATCGACACCTGAAGGTCGTCTTCTGCACATCCCCATCCCATACTCTAAGCTGGTGATAGCCTAACCAAAGATCTATCTTCGAGAACCAACGTGATCCCTTCAGCTGATCAAAGAGGTCATCAATCCTCGGGAGTGGGTACTTATTCTTCATGGTCACCCAGTTTAGGTGACGGTAGTCAACACATAGTCACAAGCTCCCATCTGCCTTCTTGGCGAACAAAATCGGAGATGCCCAGGGTAAAACACTAGGTCGGATAAATCCCTTCCCCTGTAAGTCCTCCAACTGTACCTACAGCTCACAAAGATCGGTGGGATCCATCTGATATGCTGGAGTAGATATCGGTGTCGTCCTGGGGTACAGGTCAATGTAGAAGTCTACCTCTCTATGAGGAGGTAGTCCTAGAACGTCGTCAGGGAAAACATCCGTATACTGATCCACCACAACAAGAAAAATCAGACTCTGCACATCAACCACTCCGAGGATGAGACTAGCCAACTGATGTGTGATCGTCCGCCCTCTTCTATGGGTAAGTCCATCATGTGCTACAAAGGCTCCCTTATCACCGGTGAAGGTGAACCTGGTCTCATCCGTGCAGAAACACCACACTTTGTGCCTAATATAGTCAATATGAGCATGAACTGTGGATAACCAGTCCATACCCAAGATGACGTCGTAAGGCCTCAACACCACTACGAGGAGATCCCAGCTAAATATATTGCCTCTTAGAGTAATCTCACACTACCGGAACCAGTGCATAATTATCGAGTCTTCTCCTGTAGGAGTCTCTAGTCGTAAGGATTGATCCAACGGCTCCGTCGGAATCTCTGAGTTCCGAATGAGGGTAGTGGAAATAAAATAATGACTTGAACCTGTGTCTATAAGTATTGCAGAAAGGGTGGAGTAGACACAGATAGTACCTCGAATCATATCAGGTGTGTCATGGTCATAGTCCTTGACTGCCTGGAGCTAAGCCCACCCTTGTCTGCCAGATCCCTATGGTCGGGGTGGACATCTTGGTGGTGGTGGTGGTAGAGCCTCGAAACGTCATCCACCACCCGCTGCTCGGCCAGCTCCTCTGCCACGTCCGCCTGCTCCCAGAAGACCACCATGGTTGAACCTCTACCTCTGCCTGGGAGGTCCCTCTACTGTCTGGTGCTCATCTGTATGGTGGGTCGGGCAGTCTCGATCCATTTGACCCTGCCCGCCGCATGCATAGCACTATCTATTCCTCGTATGACTGGCTCTGTCTCGTGTGCCCTACACAACCGAACCTATATCCTAGAGTCGCCCACCTGATGGTCTGGTCCGCTTGGACCTCTGCGACATATGTCTACTGCCGGCTACAGAATACTCCACTACGTGTCGCCCTGTGGTGGGTCTCTCTACTGGTGACTGCTCAGCGAGAAAACTTTCCACTAGAAGGGCTTGCTCCAGCACCCCCGCCTGCGTCGGGATATTGAGGGAGATCATCGAAGCCCTGATCTCATGCCTGAGTCCCTGCTCGAAGGTCCTAACCCTAAAGAATGGGTCCTGCACCATATCCGTGGAGTAGCGTGAGAGGTCAGTGAACCTCGCTGATTACTGAGCTACCATCATGTTGCCCTGTTGCAGATGAAGTAACTCCTGAATCTGCACCGCACGAATGATGGCTGGAATAAACTCTGATCAGAAGATACTCTCAAAGTCTGTCCAGAGTAATGATGCCTCCTCATTCACCTAGAGCATCCGGCTCTACCATTTGCATGCTATTGCATTCAGGAGACTCGCGGCAAGGATCACCATGAGGTCGGCTAGTGTCCCAACCAATCTGAAAACTCTCACAGCAGCCTCTAGCCAATCCTCAGCTGCCTGGGGGTCCGTCTCTCCCCTGAACCTGGGTGGCCACTGGCACTGGAACTCATGCAACACACTCAGACGGCATGCATTCTCTGCTGATGGAGCTGGTGGTATCGGTGGCCCAATGGGTAGTGGTACCGCTGGTACCTTCGCTGTGATGGGGCCCTGCACCGAGGCCTCATCACTCGATGGGCGAACATCTCGTACGAAACTCGGAACCCTAGTTGGATGCCTTTGTGGGGCCATCCTAAAAAGAAACAGGTGCGCCACAGTTAAAACAATATACCTGGTGAGCTGACACAAAGTAATCATGAAGAAAACTTTACAAAAGAAACACACATGCAAACAGTGTTTTCATGCACTGAGTCAGAAATCAGAAGTTAGAGTCCTAGTGTATGGATACGTCGGCCACCACACCAACACCGGTTTCCCTAAACTAATAACCACACCCAAAACACTTAGCACTATTACCACTTAAAAGAATCATAGTCTAAGTTCTGTGGTAGAACCGACTCTTTTGATACCAATTTGTCACGACCTGTCCTCGGGGCCCATTCCATGACTACCCCAAGCCCGCCTTCCATAGGCCAGGGGCTGGCGACTAGCACCAAAGGAAAATTCCCGATAAAAAAAGGAACGCATTGCCTTTAAACCTGTAACACACATAGTCTGAACACAAGCAGTAGAAGTAACAAGTACTAATATAGAAAAGAAAAGTGTGCCAAAGTAAGTGGTCCAGTATACAAACCCAACTGAACAACAAGTACAAGTACAAGTAAAAAGGGAAAACAGCTCCTAGATCGTCCACCGGGGAATCCTACCTGAAGAGTAGGTACAGATCTTGAACAACTCGTCCCTAAGGTATGTCTCGTCTAGTCCAGCTCTAAGCATCCTCCCGTCCGTCACCTTCAGCCTCGATCACTACTGACCGTCGTCTGCACAGAACACAATAAGGTGCGGGCGAAGCCCGTATATGGGTGAGTATAACAATACTCAGTAGGGGACCCCGAGACCACGAAGGTCTCCCAGAATCTAATAAGTATAAACCACAGTAGTAAGATACAATCATGAAGTATCAACCAACCTTACTTAGGTATATGCCCATACATATACCCAAGTTATCAATCATAGTCTGGCTCCAACTCTTGAGCCCAAGCACAACCCAGTCCACAAAGGAAGTAAAGTCAATCACCTCGATGATAATGGTTGAAAGTCAAGACTCAGCTCAGACAGGTATACAACACATGAAGAGGGGTAGATATGATTAGATGTAGCCTCTGAATCATCTCCTCTGTCGAACCCGCGTAGGATCCTGGAATAATATCAGCGATGTCGAACAAACGTAGGATCCTGGTATAGAAGTCATCACCGTCGAACCCACAGAGGATCCTGGTACAGAAGTCACCACTGTCGAACCCATAGAGGATCCCAATATAGAATTCATCACTGTCAAACCCACGGAGGATCCCGGTACAGTATCGTCATTGTAGAACCCACGGAGGATCCTATCATCTCAGTCGCAGCCAGCCCTAGGGTTCCCGCACACAGCACGCTCGATTCCGAGAGGGTCCGATCCTCGAGCCAAGTGTCGATACATAAACTACTAATAAGTCTTGAGTTGATGTATTTCGTAGTTCAGTCTCATCATAAAGAACCCAACGCAATAGACGGTGCATCAATCGGATGTCCGGTCTATGAGTTATTGGTATTTTCGTTCCAGGGTCCAATTGGATTCGTGATCAATCCAACCTGACCATACTCCATCTCAACCCAAATCTTCAGTGGGGTATACTCATGGAACCCTCTTTCTCCAAGGATTCCAGCGCCGCTAACTTTTCATCAAATGGACTCTCGGTGCCAAAGTTATGAAGGTTTGTGCAGGGGTACATGGTCTGTGCATGGTCTAAAAAAACCATGCAACCATGTCGTGCGAAGTCTCTGGGTGAGAAAGTAGCAACCGCATGGTTGGAGCACGGTTTGAAAAACCGTGCGGCCAAGCCGTGTGAAGTCCCCAGTTGGGACAGTGGCTACCGCACGATTGGCGCACGGTTTCCCAAACCGTGCGGCCAAGCCGTGCGGTCACTTAAAATTAGGGTTTTAAGTCTCAGGCCACTTGGGATTTCCCATCATTCCCCCGTTCATCCTCCCACTCATGCCTCATTCAAGATTTTCGGTTTTTCATAGGTTGGGGGAGCTCCTTATCTCATTTTGGAGGCACATTGAAGAGGTTTCTTGGTGGATCGAAGGGGGTTCTCCATTCGTCACTGCAACGCAAATCCGCCACCTTCCATCACGATGAACACACCATTCAAGAAGAACAACGGAGGGGTCGGGGCATGTTAGTTTTTCCTGCACCCTCCGCATTAGAGCGGTAACAGGCGGATCAATAAGAACTTAAAATAAGATCATCAAACCCTAACCTCCCGCAAATATTATTCCCAACCCACAAAAGAAAACATCTACATTTTGTTTTTAGAAAAAAGAACTTGGGAATATAATCATACTCAAAAACCAACCCCTAGATCGATTTCAGTGATCAACGACGGAGTCACGAAAGATGGACGTCGTGGGAGATAGATGTCGTTCTGTCTATGTCGAAGGAGGAAGATCTCGGTGAAAATGAGTCGAGATGACGTTGTCGATGAACTTCGTGGACGGCGGTGCTTCCCTTCCTTGCCCCAGGTGAAGAAGGAAGAACTTGATGCTTGTTGTTCTTCATAGATGAGAGGCATTCTTCGTTGGAATAAGTCGTTCTCCGAGAACTCCAAATCTCCCCAAAGAGAATCACCAACCAAAATAAAATAATAGCTTCTCTATTATTTTATTGTTGCCATGAATTCCAAAAAAAATCAAAAGTTTTCAAATTAAATTAAGCTACTTCACTTCATTAATGGGTGAAGTTGTCTTAATTAATTTGGGGGAGGAAGGTGAAGAATTCAATTAATCTATTAAGTAAATAGGCACATTAATGAGGGAAAGGTGGAGAGTTGACATCCCTCATAAATGGGGGGTTAAAGGGGTTCAAGCTTGTGTGGGCCCCACCACATAATATCCTCCCAAGGGAGGTTACGCGCGGGTGGGACCCACCCCCAACCTCCCCTTGGAGGATTAAACCGCCACAAAATAAAAATATGTAACACATATTTTTATTTAATTTATTTAGAAAACCCCCAAAATTAACTTCTGCTCTTATTAGAAAGCAACTGCGGTGAAGGTCTCCTTAAGCGAATATCGGTGCTGCGAGTTCAACGGTGCCCTCAAATTTCAATTTCGAGCACCGGTTCAAAAGATATAAAATCATGCTCATACGTTTACTGAATGTACCTGAAAAAAACTTCAGAAATTGATTCCGGACACAGCGGGCCTCAGAATCAAGCGCCGTCAAAAACTGCGGACTCGTAAAATTTCCATGTATTTAAAAAAATCCATGGAAATTCCAGGTCTTTACATCAATGATGCTATTGTAACTTTCATAACATGGTCATTTAATCTTATAAAGATACATGATGTATGTCTTTAACAAATTTTTTCTTATGAAAAAACCTATAATAGTTGATAAAAAAAGGTCTAAAGTGAGGTATGGTATTACAGACAGATAAAATGATGAGGAAACAGAAGGTTGAATCAAGATGGTCTAGTGAATCGACCAAGAAATCAAAAGGAGCTTCTGGGAGTACCTTCTCCTTTCCAGTTCCAGAGCAACATTTATTATCATTACAACTTCATGCAAATACCACATTTAAAGATAAAAATATTCCTTACATTCTATATAAAGAATAAATATATGGCACTCTCATGCCAGACGTAGTTGGTCTTGAAAGTATAAATTATATTCTCAAGTTTAAATAGTTGAGAGTCTTGATTATGAATACATACATAAGGTATATTTCCATTATATGTCTATCTAAAAAATGATCTAATATATTTATTAAAGTTAATAATTATTCATATTTTCTATAGGAATTTATATTACTATTATATAAATGGAAAAAAATGTAAATAATTATTTGGATTCTTTAATCCCTATATCATTTCTATTCAAAAAAGCTTTTTTGGATAAGGAATAAATTTATAATAAGAAATATAATCTATACGATGTATTTGAGAAAAAAATAAAAAACAATAAACTATTTTTTATGTCTACAATGTAGGGGTAAAACTCTACAATCTAATAACATAAAATATATTTTTATTTTTTTCATTACTTATTTGTTTTTGTTTCTTAGGCAACACTGGATGTTGATCATAGCCAATATGGATACCCCAAATATTTATTTTTTGGATCCAATGCATGGATATCCAACAAACTGAGTACACATGATGTGTATTATGAATTTGTTTCAAATTATATGTTTTAATATATGTTTTAACAATAATTTTTTTATGATAGGGCGGTTTCTAAATATAGGATAATTCATGGCACGAAGTCAGTAACTGGACATAAAAATCCTATGGATTACTTCAAATGAAAAAAAAAATTAAGGTATATATAGAATTATTTAACTATCAAAACATATTTCAAAATAATTTACTTATTTTGGTCAATGTTTATGTAGTGAACGAAGAAAAATAATGACAATTATTGTGGATAATATGTTTGCAAATTTATGAGTGAGATTATAAACCATGAAAAGACCAGCATCCCCAAACAGGTAAATTCTAATGGTAATTAAAATTTCATTAAAAATATTTATTAATAATTTATTTTTCTATATTTTCTCAGTACTACCAATATTTTTGATAATCTTCATACTCAAAAGAAGAAGTGATTTTTTTTAGAGATGAGTAGACAATGTAAATGGTGTCAAAATGTTTTTCAAAAAAAAAATTAGGTGATTACCTACTATGTTTGTGATCTAGTACAGGCTATAACCTTATAAATATATTTGGGGTGTGAAGAATTAGTATCAAAATGCTTATATATTATTTTTGATTTGTTTATCAAAGATAAGTATAATGGAGGAAATAAATTTTTTTAAAAGCTCTAGCCTACAAGCAATAAAATTTTTTGGAAATAGCGGAGGTGGAGGTGGAGGCAGAGGCGGAGGTGAAGGTGAAGTTAGAGACTAAGGAAGAGGTGGAGACGAATCACTGACCTACAAACAATAAAATTGTTGGGAAATGGAGTAGAATGGGTATCATGCGAAGGTTGTGTTTGATAATAATTATTGAAAAGTTTTCACAACACTTGTCACATAAGATAAGAGTCATTGTGTATGTGTTTCATATTTCTTAATAAAAAAATGTTTTTTACCACTTGTTTAAGTGATTTTATACAGAAATTTAATTGGAGGAATTTTTTTCAGAAACAAAACAAACACCACTTATTTTTTCAAAGTGATTATCATAGCCTATAATTTCTATTAGCACATTCTAAGTACTATAAAATATTAATGAAGTGTGAAAGAAATATATCACCAAGAACAAACTGAACAATAACAAAATAGATTCAGTTTCTTACCCACAACTTCTCTACACTTCAAAGAAAGGGTCTTAGTAGTATACAATAACCAAAATAATCACTTGTTTAATATTCTTATACAGAAATTTCCGCTAAGAATGCAGGGATTCATAATCTATAAATTTCATAATTGAGGTAACTTCAAAATAAAATTTATAAGTTATATAAGTGGAATCATAGTAATAAAACATGTGTAGATGAATGCATGTATGCATGCATACAAACACAAATAGAAGGACGGTGGATTTATCCAAAACCTATAAAAAATAAAAAAATACAGAATTCCATTGATTGAATTGTGAATTTTTAAAAAAGAACAATATAGTGGTTTCACTTTGGTGGGTGGTGGAATTATTTGGGCTATTTGGTCATCAATTAGATGTATGATGTAATATCACAAATACTTGTTAAATCCATACAAGTAACACATCAAGTTTACATTAGTGAAATGGATTGATTAAAACTTGTTCTTTTAAATGCACATGATGTGAAAATAAATCATCCAACCATTATATAAAGTAAAATCTCACAATAATTACATGAGTATATGTGTTTAACCTATCCTTATTATGCATATAGATACTTATTCACTGGATCACCATAAAAAAATGTGTCCAATAGTTCATTACTAATATGCATGTGAACATTAATTATATAAAATGATCCATGTTCACAAGCTCATTAATAAAAAAACTCATCATCATTCTCAAAAAAAAATACATGATAATAAGGATATCCCCATTTTTATGAACAAATAATGATGATGTTATGTTAGAGTTCGTCGTCACCCTAAATATTGAAAAGGATATACTAATCTATAGCACAATATAATAATACTTAATTGATATGCTATATTTTAGTTTCATTTAGATTCAAATAAGAAGGAAAATGTTTATATATGAGTTTTACACCAACCTAAAAGGATAAAAAAATTATTGGAATTTTGTGTAATACATGAATTTTATGTTATTATAAAGTGGTTAAATATATCATGTTGTTAGGATTGGTCATCTAAGATATTTTATTTTAGGGTTGTATAATATTGACTAAATTCTTTGTATTTTAGTTTCATATGATCAAGAATAATTACATTATAGTTTAATGATATATAACTAGAATAAATTATTTTTTATTTTATTTTCTCATAATTTTATCTACTTTTTTTAGTTAATTTCCTCATAATTTTTATCTAATACTTATTTTGTTAATTTTCATAAAGATCATAAAGAAATGACTCTGTCAACAAGGATGAGTCACTCCTTTACTATGATCATGAAAAGGTGAATTCCTACTACTTATTTAGTTAATTTTTTTACCGTTTTATCTACTGTTTTTAAGTTAATTTCCTTATCATTTTTATCTAATATTTTTTTTCATAGATATTTTGGTAAATCATATTTTTTCTTAAATCATCTACAGAAATCCAAAAAAACATGTTGCTTTTGGATGAGGTGTTTCAGGTAGTATGGTGTTTCCTCTTCCATCAAAATGGAACATTTATTTCTTTTTTGGCTTGGTGTAAACAGTTGAAAGAAAAAAAAACACATCAAATACTCAATTAGCTGGACCTCAATCTGATACACAGTGTGCTTGGTATGACTAGAACTGTATGTTTTTAGTTTATAATTTACATTTTAGTTCAAAACACGCATCACATACTCAAAACTGAGCAAACGCATTCCATGATATCTAAACTACATTCACCTATATCTATATTCTATCAAAGAAATTTAGTGAGTTAAAATACAACTTAGTTGGTTGGTTCTTTCCAAATATTTTAAAAACTTATTCTCTTGTATAGGCTTTCCAATCTTGATGTTTTCATAGTAAAACCACTTTTTATAAAAGTAATGTATTGTTTCATATTGATGTTTAATTTATTTATTTTTAGTATTACTCACAATAAGAATTGTTTCCATATATATGTGGATTATTTTGTTCAAGTTGGGGTGGTTTGTTCAAATATGATCATTCTTGTGATATATTGGACTTTGAGGTTGAAAATGATATAATGACAATAAGGAAATGGGTCAAGAATTTATACAAACATTTATTTCACTCTTATATCAATGTTTTAAATTGGTTTTGTATTGAAAATTACAAATATAATAACAAATTTCACTTCCCATTTGATTAAATTATTCATTTTTTATCACTATTAAAAATGGAAATTATATATGTTCTGGTGATTTTATTGTAGGAGGGGGTGATTTAGAGGATCGAAGATGATGTAGAAGGAAAATGGGCCAAACTGCCTGGAAGCCCAAGGACATATGTCAAATGTTTGACATGTCCCAAGAAATACATGCATAAAAATGGGTTTAAATTTTGTGATATGATCCATCATTAAGTGGGATACAACCTATCTCAATACATCCAATCCCAATTCATCCATCTGGTGGCCCAATCGAACTGATTTGTCTAGAGAACTGAATCTACATGAAGTCAAAATTTAGGTTTGGTATTTTAGCTATATCTCCCATTACAAATGTCCAATGGCTTCCAAATTTGACATGGTGATATTCAATATTCCTTCTAATAACTTTTATATTTTTTCAAAGTCTAGATAATTTCATTTACCAACCCAAAACTAATACACAATTGGTATCTCAAAATCTGGATATCCAAAACCACTTCCCATTTTTGCTATAAAAGGGAACCATGGGCCCCTTATTTGGGAGTTAGACCAAGGATTGAATTGATTCCTTTTTTTAGTTCTATATGATTCATCTCATCACCTTAGAGTTTATGGAACTCCCTATACTCATAGGCTTGATAAAAATATCCCTTCATTAAAGCCTTTTTCTCCTTCTTATGTCGTAATATTTATGTTTGCATAATAATATTCTTATTTTATATTCTATTTCTTCTATTTTATTCAATTTTATTCATCTATACTCATCCTATTTGGGTTGGAAATCAAGAGTAGAAATTTTATTGGGTTATACCCTTTCCATTACTTTTGATAATGCAAAATTTTTCTACGATGACTACACCACCCATGGAAGAGTAGTTTTTCATAGTAATTGATCTAATTCTCACCTTCTTAACTTTTTTTTGAATAAATTAGATACTATAATTCACATAATATGATACATGAATTAATTTTTTAACTTAAAATAAACTAATCAAGCAATTTAAAAATTTATACAAAACTCGTGAGGTTGGGTAATGTGTGAATTGTGAGAGCGTGATCTTAATCAGTAAAACAAAACCACATGGGATCAATTTATAGAGTTAAAATATAATCCCTAAACTCATTTCATACTCATTTACATAATGGATATGTGCTATAATTTATCATCGACCATAATATAGACTTGGAATGAAAATCACTATAGGGTTCTACAATTGCATGTTCTGAAGCTAGCTTAGGGTTCAATTCATTTCATTATTGTGGTTAAGTTAACTCTCATAGGGTTTTAGGGTTAACAAATTAAGGGATTATAATTAAGTGGAGATTATTCTAAATGAAATTGATTAATAATTAATTGAATAGGTAGTTTTAGATCGATTATTCTTTCTAAAAATAGTTTTCTAAAAATATATATTCTCTTTGTGTTTTCTCAATCTCATTTCAAAAATAAAAATAAAAAAAAATGCAATCTTATTCTAGCATACTTATTCTAGTTTTATAAATGATAACCCCCCCCCCCCAATCCTTTTAAGTGGCATGTTTATTTTATTTTATTTTAAAAATACCTTTAATATGTTGTTTTAAATTACTTCATCCTTTGAGATATGACCATGGTCATCCACTCTACTGCACCTAAATAACCTGAAACCAAACATCATTTGAGAGCACCCCATGACAGCACCTTTTAACCATCATGAAAAGATGAATTCCTACTACTTATTTAATTAATTTTTTCATAATTTTATCTATTATTTGTAAGTTAATTTTATTATAATTTTTATAAAATACTTATTTAGTTTTTTTTCACATATATTTTGGGAATTTATATCTTTCTTTCAACTATCTGCAACAAGCTAGAAAACAGAGAACGTGTTCCTTTCTGATGGAAGAGGACACCTCATTTTTCCTAAAACGAGAAGTGTTTTAGGGAGCATAGAGTTTCTCTTCCATTAGAATGGAACATGTTCTCTCTTTTATAGATTTTTTTATATAGTTAAAAGCAAAATACATATCGTATACTCAATCAGCCACATCACAATCTGATACATAGTGTGTTTTTATGGCTTAGATTGTATGATTTTAGTTTCTAATTTACATTTTAGTTCAAAACACACATCTCATACTCAAAACTGATTAAACTCATTAATATTATTTTGATACTTCAGGAAAACAATCCATAATTCATTTTTTATATTTATGAATCATCCAAACCTCAATTTGATGCATGGTGTACCCGGTGTGACTCCAACTGTGTATTTTTGTTTAAAATTGACAATAATTTTAGTAAAAAAGATAAGTGACATACTGAAAAATAATAAGACACACTAAAGTTGTCTTGATAATTTAGTAAAATGATTCATAAGTCATTTCTTATGTGTATGAATCGTTATTACATCAAACTGACACATGATGTGACCAGTATGACTCAAAGTGCATGTTTTTAAAGTGAAATTTTAGTAAAAAAGACAAGTGATGCCTTAAAAACTGAGAAAACACATTCATATTGTTTTTATAATTTAGTAAAATGATTCATAAGTCATTTGGGATATGTAGGAATCAACCTCACCTCAATCTGATGCACGATGTGACCGATATGACTCTAAGTGCATCTTTTTATTTGAAATTGACATTAATTTTAGTAAAAAAGACAACTGACATACTCAAAACTAATAAAAAGCATTCATATTATTTTGAAACTTTATTAAAATGATCCATAAATTATTTTTTACATTTAGGAATCATACTCACCTCAATCTGAAACACGATGTTCCTAGTATGACTTAAAGTGTCCCTTATCAGTTTAAAATTGACATTTTAGTTCAAAAAATGTCACTCACTAAAAACCAAGTAAACATGATCATATTTTATTGATAATTTATTACAATGATTCATAAGACATTTTTTATTTCTAGGAATCATTATCACATCAAATCAACACACTATGTGACCGGTATGACTCAAAGTGCATGTTTTCAGTTTAAAATGACAATTTAGTAAAAAAGATAAGTGACATACTCAAAACTAAGAAAATGAATTTGGATTGTTTTTATACTTTATAAAAATGATACATAATTCATTTGGGATGTGTAGGAATCATTCTCACCTCAATATGATGCATGGTGTGACTGGTATGACTCCAAATGCATCTTTTCATTTAAAATTGACATTAATTTTAGTAAAAAAGACAATTGACCTACTCAAAACTAAGAAAACGCATTTATATTGTTTTTATACTTTATTAAAATTATCTATAAGTCATTTTTTACATATAGGAATCAGATTCACCTCAATTTAATACACGATGTGCCTGATATGACTCAAAGAGTTTGTTATCAGTTTAAAATTGTCATTTTAGTTCAATAAGTGTCACTCATGAAAAACCAAGAAAACACACTCTTATTGTCTTGATAATTTATTACAAGGATTCATAAGTCATTTTTTATGTTTAGGAATCATTCTCATATAAAACTGACACACTATGTAACTGGTATGACTCAAAGTGCATGTTTCCAGTTTAAAATGACAATTTAGTAAAAAGACAAGTGACATACTCAAAATTGAGAAAACGTATTAATATTGATTTGATACTTTAGTAAAATTATCCATAAGTCATTTGGGATGTGTAGGAATTATCATCACCTCAATCTGATTTACGGTGTGACCGGTATGGCTCTAAGTGCGTCTTTTCTTTTAAAATTGAGATTAATTTTAGTAAAAAAGACAACTGACCTACTCAAAATTGATAAAACATATTCATATTGTTTTTATACTTCACTAAAATTATAAATAATTCATTTTTTATGTGTAGGAATCATCTTCACTTCAATAGGATATACAATGTGACTGGTATGAATCAAAGTGTTTGTTATCAGTTTAAAATTGACATTTTAGTTCAAAAAGTGTCACTCACTAAAAACCAAGAAAACGCACTTGTATTGTCTTTATAATTTATTACAATGATTTATAATTAATTTTTTAACATGTAGGAATCAATCTCACATCAAACCAACACATTATGTGACCGATATGACTCAAAGTGCGTGTTTCTAGTTTAAAATGACAATTTAGTAAAAAAGAAAAGTAACATTCTCAAAACTAAGAAAACACATTTTTATTGTTTTTATACTTTATTAAAATGATCCATAAGTCATTTTGGACATTTAATAATCATCTTCACCTCAATCTGACGCATGGTGAGACCGATATGACTCCAAGTACATTTGTTTATTTAAAATTGACATTAATTTTAGTAAAAAAGACAACTGACCTACTCAAAACTGAGTAAACGCATTCATATTTTTTTATATTTTAATAAAATGATCCATAAGTTATTTATTATTTGTAGGAATTATTCTAACCTCAATTAAATACATGATATGTTTGGTATGACTCAAAGTGTCCGTTATCAATTTAAAATTTTCATTTTAGTTCAAAAAGTGTCACTCACTGAATATCAAGAAAACATGCTTGTATTGTCTTAATAATTTAGGAAAACGATTCATAAGCCATTTTTTATATTTAGAAATCAGAATCATAACAAACTGACACACGATGTGACTAGTATGACTCAAAGTGTGTGTTTCTAGTTTAAAATTAAAATTTAGTAAAAAAGACAAGTGATGTACTCAAAACCAAAAAAACTCATTTGTATTGTTTTTATACTTTATAATAATGATCCATAAGTCATTTTTGATGTTTATTAATCATCTTCAAATGCACGGTGTGACCAGTATGGCTCCAAGTGTGTCTTTTATTTAAAATTAACATTAATTTTAGTAAAAAAGAAAACGGACCAACTCAAAACTAAGAAAACGCATTCGTATTATTTTTATACTTTAATAAAAGTATCCATAAGTCATTTAGGACATTTAAGAATCAACCTCATCTCAATCTGATGTACGATGTGCTCGGTATGACTCAAAGTGTCCGTTGTCAGTTTAAAATTGACATTTTAGTTCAAAAAGTGTCACTCACTGAAAACCAAGTAAACACAATCGTATTGTCTTGATAATTTAGTACAATGATTCATAAGTCATTTTTTATGTATAGGAATCAGTCTCATACCAAACTGACACATGATGTGATCGACATGACTCAAAGTGTGTGTTTCCACTTAAAATGGAAAATTAGTGAAAAGGACAAGAAATGTACTCAAAACCAAGAAAATTCATTAATATTATTCTAATACTTTATAAAAATGATAAATAATTTATTTTGAATGTGTAGAAATTATTTTTACCTCAATCTGATGCGCGGTGTGGCCGGTATGACTCAAAATGCATCTTTTTATTTAAATTTGACATTAATTTTATATAAAAGACAAGTGACCTACTCAAAAATAAGCAAAAAAATTCTGATTATTTTTATAATTTAGGAAAATGATCCATAAGTCATTTGTGACATGTAGGAATTATTTTCATCTCAATTTGACACACTATGTGCTTGGTATGACTCAAAGTGTTTGTTATCGGTTTAAAATTGACATTTTAGTTCAAAAAGTGTCACTCACTGAAAACCAAAAAAATGTACTTGTATTGTCTTGATAATTTATGAAAATAATTCATAAGTAATTTTTGAAATGTGTGAATTAGTCTCATGTGAAACCAACACACGATGTGACTGGTATGACTCAAAGTGTGTGTTTTCAGTTTAAAATGACAATTTAGTAAAAAAGACAAGTGACGTACTCAAAACCAAGAAAATGAATTCAAATTATTTTTATGATTTAGTAAAATGATTCATAAGTCATTTGTCATGTGTAGGAATCAGTCTCACCTCAATTTGACGCATAGTGTGACCGGTATGACTCTAAGTGCATCTTTTTATTTAAAATTGACATTAATTTTAGTAAAAAATATAACTAACCTACTCAAAACTAAGAAAAAACATTAATATTATTTTTATACTTTATTAAAATTATTTATATGTAATTTTGGACGTAAAATAATCATTTTTACCTCAATATGATACACAATCATCCCAGTATGACTCAAAGTGTCTATTATCAGTTCAAAATTGTCATTTTAGTTCAAAAAGTGTCACTCACTAAAAACTGAGAAAATGAGCTCAGATTTTCTTGATAATTTAGTAAAAATATTCATAAGTCATTTTTGATGTTTGGTAATCATTCTCATGTCAAACCGATATACGATGTGAACAGTATGACTCAAAGTGCGTGTTTCTTTTTTAAAATGACATTTTAGTAAAAAACACAAATGTTGTACTCAAAACCAAGAAAATGAATTTGTATTATTTTGATACTTTATAAAAATAATATATAAGTCATTTGAGACATGTAGGAATCAAATACAGATTAATCTAATGCACGGTGTGACTGGTATGACTTTAAGTGTGTATTTTTATTTAAAATTGACATTAATTTTAGTAAAAAAGATATCAAACATACTCAAAACCAAGAAAAAACATTCATATTATTATTTATAATTTAGTAAAATGGTCCATAATTCATTTTTTACATGTATAAATCAGTTTTATCTCAATCTCATACACTATGTGCCCGATATGACTCAAAGTGTCCATTATCAGTTTAAAATTGACATTTTTGTTCAAAAAGTGTCACTCGCTAAAAACCAAGAAAACAGGCTCAGATTGTATCGATAATTTAGTATAATGATTCATAAGTCATTTTTGACATTTATGAATAATTCTCATGTCAAACCTACACATTATGTGATTGGTATGACTCATAATGTGTGTTTTCGATTTAAAATGACATTTTAGTAAAAAGGACAAGTGACATTCTCAAAACTAATCAAACACATTCATATTGTTTTGATACTTTAAGAAAACAATTCATAAGTCATTTTAGACATGTAGGAATCATCCTAACCTCAATATAATGTATGGTGTGACCATTATGAATCCAAGTATGTGTTTTTAATATATAAGTGTCATTTTAGTTTAAAATGTGCATCACGCCGCCAAAACCAATCAAATGATCCTAGGTTGTTTTCTTGTCATTATATCTACAATTAATTAATTAATTTTCTTATCATTTATATATTATACTTATTTAGTTAGTTTTCACAAAGATAATTCTTAAAGATGAACAAGAAATGGTGTGATGTTCAAGAATCAACCGCAACTCCACCTGATACAGAGTTTCTGGTATGACTCAAAGTTTAGTTTAAAATTAACACTCTCTGTTTAATTTATTTATTTATATTATTACTAACATAAGAATTTTTTTCTTATATAGTGAATTATTTTGCTCGAGCAGATAAATAACCCCTTTATCAGCACTTTTCTAGTGCTAATAAAATTTTTGAGATTTTAATTGCGCTCTAGTAGTCAGTGTTTTTCTAGCACTAATAAAGGATAATTTTAGCATTACTAAAGTCATGTTTTGTAGTAGTGATCCCCCCCATTGGGTATATCACCTATCACAAGCACACATTCATCTATACACAAGCAGCAGAAAATAAGGGACGTAGCCCATCTCACAACTCACCAACTCATCATAGGGCACTAATCACTTGGGACCTATCCCCACATCTCAAACATGTCCCATTACCCATCGTAAACCTCTAAGGGTTTTTCTACAACCACTCAAACCAACCCATCACTTTGATACCAAAAGAAAAGTTCTCACAAAACTATACACGCAATATGCATCATCATGAAATATTATACACCCCAGGTTAGCACAACCAAGAAGCACAATAAGCACACAAGCTTTGGAAAATAAGGTATCACCCTCATGAGCTCAAATAGACCAAAACCATCTCAATCAAGATTCGCAGGCTTTCCTTTGGAAACCAATTCAAAATCCCCTTTTAAACCATTTAGAAATGGCATCACATGTCATCTTACTCACACTAGGCCCTTAGCCAAAATTCCATCAAGACATTCTTTAGAAAACCTCTTTTCTATTTTGAAAACCATTTCTAAATCCATTTGTCAACACCCGTCACCCGGGGCCCGTGTTGTGACTACCCCAAGCCCACCTCCCATATGCCAGGGGCTGGTGACTAGCATCAAGTAGGCATTTCTCACAAGGGGAGGCCTTTTCCTATAAACCTGCACACACATACTCATTCCCAAACTAAAGTAATGAAACTGAAAACACTGAGTAAATGTATATGAAACCCATTAAGACAACCACTGAGAGTAACAGTACAAAATGAAAAGTAAATGGGCCAGAACACAAGCTCAACTGAAATAGAAAATTACAAGCTCCTAGATCTCATCAGTAGAAAAACCTACCTGAATGGAAGGTAAAATAAGCTATTTGAATGTCGCTGAAGCATACCACGTCCATCGGGTCACCCTAAATCACCACCTATCACCAGTCCACCAAGGACTCCATCAAAGTTTTTGATCGTCTGCACAAGACATGACACGTGTAGATGAAGCCTGAGCAGGGGTGAGTAAAAAAATACTCATTAGGTAACCCAAACCACAAGGAATCACATGAAGTAAACTACAAGTAATCACACAAAGTATACCACAATGAATCACACAAAGTATACCACAAAGAAGACCACTAAGAAATACACCAAGTAGACTATCAAAGAGGCACATGAAGTGTAGCCTCTAATAGGTATAGTCAAGAGAGTTAGTAGAGTTAGCTCACACAAAGTATAGGTCTATGGTACGTAAATAGGATTTTTGTAAGAATCCACAATACCCTCAAGTAGTAACATGTGGGGAATTGGTAATACACAAAGTATAGGTAACACACGGAGTGTTGGTAACACACGGAGTGCAGGTAACACATAGAGTGTTGGTAACACACGGAGTGTATATAGCACACGGAGTGTCCTCAAAGACTAGAGGACCCGCACCCTGGTGGGAAAAGGGAGTAATGACTCGGTCTTAATAAGACACAAATTCTATATAAGACACATAATCTAGGTAAGACTTGCAGTCTAGGTAATCACATATCTTCTAGGTCATAGTCATCCATGGGATTTCATCCTTAGAGCGCTTGTTCTGGGAGCACCTACTCCTCAAGCCAAAATTACACATGCCAACTTCCACTAAAACTCACTTAGAGTATCTCAAAAGGATTTCCTCGTCGCGAGGGTATAAACACCGCAAAAATCTTGTCAAACAGACACACAGTTTGAGAGTTGTGGGCTTTTTTGTGAAGAGGGGCTAGTTGGGTTTAGGTCTGGTCTGACCCGGTTAGACCGACTCGACCTGGGTCCCATCTGACCTAACCCTATGGGTCCGACCTAACCCATTGGGTTCGGCCCATCCTGCTTGCTTCAACCCATCCTGCTTAGACGCGGGCCGGTTCGATCTACTCTAGTTGCATGCAGCCCGCTGGTCGCGTCTCCCCGGGTCAACACGGTCGGTCCTCATGTCCAGCTCCACTCATGGATCGTCCATGGGTCCTTTATCCGACACGGCTCGAGGAGTCACATCCTCCCACCGATGAGTCGATGGTCGCCTGTTGTCGGGTGGTCGCGCCTCTGCATGCCACCACCGGTGGCTCTCCTTCTATAGGTTGTCGGTCGCACTCTAGTGCTCTGTTTTTTAAAAAAGAAGTACGACTATGACCCTCGAGTCACGTTCTTCATAACCATGAGCTCTAATTCTTCTCTTCATCACCCTGGGGGTCCGACCACGTTCGAAACCACCCAGTAAAACATGTTGTGACCACGAGGGTCCGTCGATGAAGAATGAAATAATGGGGAAGGGAGATAGGCACAAGAACACCCTTAGAATGGACCTTGTCCTTATTCATGTCGGCCTTGGTCCATTCATGTCAGTGTAAAATATGAAAGAGGAAAAAATAATATTTAATAATTCATCCCCTTTAATCTTGTATTTTTAACTATCTCGCAAGAACGATCGAACCACAGATCAACCTATTCATGGGTTTTTCCGCATTCGTCATTGTAAACAAGAACATGGAAATAATTAAAGAAGAAAAATAAGCCCCCTACCTCGAGGATTGAATTGATTGCTGACGAAGTGTGAGTCCTACGTTCATCATTTTTCAGTCCTCTGACGCCTTTTGTGAATCCGATCGTCAATCTGCCATCATTTTTCATTCATCGACAAGAGGATTTTCCAAAGCATTTCCTTTCTTTTTTCTAGAGCCTCCATGGATTTTGAATCTGATCACGCATATCTTCCAAGATATTAAATTAAAAAACATGTTTTAGCATTGTTGTTTCGCTGAGTTTCAGAGTTTCCACACTATTTCATTTAATAAAGGAAACAACTTCTTAGTCGTGGAATCGCAGAGTCGTCGTGTCAATGTTAAACATTAAAATATAATTTTCTAAGTTTATTTTATTTTCCTTTAAAAAGTCCATAAAATATTTTCCGAAGTCGACCTCATCGGTCGAATTTAGGTCATGCCTAAGAAAAACTCACTACTATGAACACAATGGTGCCCTCAAATTTCAAATCTGAGCACTCGTTTAAATGTTACTAAAACCGTACATGAGCGCTATTTTTAATAAACTTAAAAATATTTCGAACATTTATTCCAAGCATCTCGGGACTTAGAATCATGTGTTGTATTAGCTCCCAGTCTCAAAATAATCCCATATAATTTACAAAAAAATTACATGGAAAAACCAGGACATTAAATTATCCCCACCTTAGGGTTTTACATCACCGAAAGCTAAAATAATGGCTAAACAAACAAATGGGGATACTGAGCAGGAATATGAGCCTCCTGCTCCCACGTGCTCTCCTGAATATTCTCATTCTACCATTGAACGTGCACTAGAGGAATTGATCACCCATGGAGTTTCCTCTCATTTTGATCCTCGATCTCCACCAGGTACTCCATGAAATTTTCCCCATCATCAACGTCAAGCTCGCCCCATTCAATGACGCGTGAAGGGTCGTGTACATATTTCCTCAACTGGGATATGTGAAAGACAAGTGATAATCCACCCCGCCCACTCTACACAGTATCAGAAAAGGTCCAATAAACCTCGAAGATAACTTGTCACCCCGGCCAAATCTATGTATCCCATGTCGAGGAGAGACCTTAAGGAACACATTCTCTCCCTACTCAAACTCCAAGGGTCTCCATTGCCTATCAACATAGGACTTATGATGGATCTATGAGGTCTTCATCTGCTCCTGGATGACTTGTACCATCTCTATAGTGTCTTGTACCAACTCTAGGCCCCTGAGTGCTGACTCCCTGGGGTCAGTCCAACAAAGTGGTGACCTACAAGGTCGCCTGTACAAGGCCTCGAATGGTGTCACATCGATGGTGGAGTGGTAGCTATTATTATACATGAAATCCACTAGCGTTAGGTGATCCTTCCAACTAAGGGCCAAAATCAAGGATATAAGCATGTAGTATGTCCTCTAAGACCTGAATGGTTCGCTCTGTCAGGTCATCTGTCTGCAGGTGGAAAGTTGTGCTCAAGCACAGCTGAGTCCCAAACACCTCCTATAATATCTTCCACAACTGGGATGTAAATCGTGCATCTTGATCTAATACTATCATTGATGTGACTCTATGGAGTCAAATTATCTCATGTACGTAGAGGCGTCTCAAGCTCTCTACTGAACCTTGTTCCTAAATCACTAGGAAGTGGGCCGACTTGGTGAGTTAGTCAATGATGACCCAGATGATATTATGATCTCTGGAAGTACGTGGTAATCCCATCATGAAATCCATCAATATTCCATCCCACTTCCACTTTGGCACCTCAAGGGGTTGAGTCATACCCACTAGAACCTGGTGCTCGACCTTCACTTACTGACAAGTGAGGCATTTAGAGACAAAATTTGCTACTACCTTCTTTATCCATGACCACCAAAACTGAAATCAGAGGTCCCAGTATATCTTTTCCACACCTAGATGTACCACTAAAGGTGATGTATGGAACTCCCTCAACACATCCTCCTGTAATATTGATGGTACAATTGTGTGTCCTTTGAAAAGGATGATGTGCTCCCCACCTTTCAAATATCTATCAGGGGCATGCCCTTTGGACATTTGGGCACGTGTAGTCTCGTAGCTGACATCTCTAAGTTGTGCCTCCTTCATGTGTTGTAAGAGTGGGGGTTAACTGTAGGTTCCGGGTGCAGCGGAAGCGCGGTTGGGACGACACCCAACTTTGATTTTTACCATGATTAATGATTATTCTAGGATCAATATGATGATTAATGTTAGTATCCATGGAATATAATCAAAGATTTAGATAAATAAGGAAGAGTTCTGAAACCTTTAGAGAAGATCTTGCACATCATATTTATAATTAATTTAATTAATTTCATAAAGAAAAGAATATATGGATCTTTGATATTTTCTTTGTTGATGATGTTGATCATCTGGAATGGCCCTTCTGAATTATCTCATTTCACTTGCGAGGATAAAAAACTAGAATCCCTCTAGTGGTGATCCACATGTGCTCTGATGGCCTCGGATCGAAGCCATTCGTTCTCCGGGTGCTAGCGCGGTGAAGTGAGTGTCTTATGTCAGTCATTCTTGATCGCTTGTTCTTCGGCCCTGAAGAACATCTCTCGTTCTTGAGAGGGGAGGGAAGAGGATTTGAGAAAGAAATTGTTTAGCTCAACAATTCGCAATTCTCTGGTTGTGCATTTCGATATATGGCACAATAGACGTATGTTTCTATTTATTATCATGGGGATTCAGTTACAATATTTAATTGTGTAACAATAATTAAATTCATTTATAACCTTAGAGAAAATCTGTATTATTGATAATAATACAGCATCATTATTTATGGTGCGCCAACTTGTGCAAAATGGAATTATAAATAAAATTTTGTGTCACAAAATAATAGCAGTGTTATTTTAATTTGTCTAACTAATTAAATAATTATTTATCATCTTACAAATAATTATTTTACTATCAGATTGGCCTTGGTCCGCTCAAACTCCACTTCTATTTATTGAACACCCGAATAAATAAATCAATAATTTATTCTCGTAAATAAATATTTTATTTATAAACTAGTAAATAAATATTTATTAAATTTTCAATAAAATAAATAAATATATTTTACCCAAAATCTAGTGAATAAATATTTATTTAATTTATGCAATCATTTTAACATGAAAAAAAATTATTCCTATATCTTGAGAATAATATTTATTAATTAAATTAAAATATAATTTAACTGAGACCACTATAAACACTCAGTGTGTGACCCTCTAGGATTCTTTCTCATTGGCATTAGGCAGGTTTTCCTAAAGTCCAAGAGTACTATCTAGAAATGGGTCAAGGCACCCAAGAGAAAGAACTTAAATTCTCAACAACAACATCCACATATGAATTCTCACTGTGTCATATAATCCATGTGTCTTAATATCTCATCAAGAAGGTTTCATGATAGTGTCATCAACCTTTGTGCTTGATACGTCATTCTTTGACTACCTAAAATAAACTCATTGTTACACCATGGCCATGAAATTTTGTGTGACGGTTCTATTTCAATCAAAGGGCTAAGATATAAACTTACATAAATAGAAGGGAAAAATCCTTCTTTGACTTGTCCATTAATATCATGTCACTCGTGATGCACCCAATGTACCCTACTTCCCGCCAACTATCTGTATGACAGTTTTCATCAGTAAATCAAAGTGCGTGAGTCGTGACATGTATTAATGATAATCTTAAAGTCTAAGGATCGTTACACACACTCGAAAATAGAAATATCTGATTACACCAAAATATATGGAATTTCTACTGGCGGGTATGTTCTCATAATCTTATGTCTTGGAGATTACCAAGTGCGAACTTCATGAGAGGAAGTCTCATCTTCTTATGAGTACTCGCACCTGACAGTATTTATGCTATGTGTCTCATCATAGTATGTCATCCAACCATAAAACTATATTTAAGAATATTTTTATAGAATTTCAAGGTTCTCATCATAGAGGGGAACTGTCGTGACCTTGTCAATGCAACAAATACTCTAGGACATTATTACATCATAGTCATGCAGAACAATGAACAATATGTACATTAAATATACATGTAATAAAAGTACAACCAATTGGTTCTAGGACACCAACTCTTACAAAATCCCACTTGGACTAGAGTCAACTGCCTACGACTTTTAGTCTGCTAGACCTCACATGGTGATCATATTTCTACTGAGTCAAGGCTTTAGTCAAGAGTTCCACCATGTTGTCTTACATGGAAATACTGCTCACTACAACTTCACCTCTCTGAGAAAAATCCCCCAAGAGATGATATTTCCTAAGTATGTACTTCGTCTGCTGATGTGACCTTGGCTCTTTTTCGAGAGCCACCGCTACAGTATTATCACGGTACAGTGTGATGGGATCTTTACTGCTAGGTATCACATCCAACTCCTAGATGAAGCTTCACATCCAAACTTCTTCTTTAGCTACCTCAGAAGCTGTGATATACTTGGACTCTGTTGTATAATCTGTGACCGCACTCTTCTTTGATCTCTTCCAGCTCATTGCACCTCCATTCAAAGTGAAGATGCATCCCGTTTGTGACTTCATGTCATCTTTCTCAATCTGGAAACTAGAATTTTCATATCCTCTAATGACTAGTTCCTCATCTCCTCCATAAACTAGGAACATATCCTTAGTATGCCTCGGATACTTTAGGATAGTCTTGAATTCCATCTAATGGAGGTCACCTAGGTCAGCTTGATATCTGCCTACCACACTCAATTCATAGGCAAAATCCATCCTATTATATAGCATGGCATACATGACTGACCCAATCGTTGATGTGTATGGAGTCCTTGTCATTATCTTTCTTTCCTCATGTGTCTGAGGACACATTTTCTTGGAAATATGAATGTCATGTGACGTTGGGAACAATATCCTCTTGGATTGTTCCATACTGAATCTCTTCAGTATCTTATCAATGTATGTACTTTGACTTAGGCCCAAAAATCTCTTGGATCTGTCATGATGGATCTTGATCCCAAGAATATATGTTGCCTCGCCCAAGTCTTTCATGGAGAATCATTGATTCAACCATTCCTTAACAGACTATAAGACTGGTATCTCGTTTCCAATAAGTAATATGTCATCAATATATACTATTAGGAAAACAACTACACTCCCATTAAATCGTTTGTAGACACAAGGCTCACATTCATTCTTGATAAAACCAAATTTCGTTATGGCTTCATCAAAATGAATTTTCCATGATCTGGATACTTTCTTTAACCCATAAATGTATTTCTTTAACTTTCATACCTTATTGGAATCCTTTGGACTCATAAATATTTCAAGTTGTGTCATGTATACATATTCTTGAAGGTTCCTATTAAAGAAGGCTATTTTGACATCCATTTTCAAAATCTTGTAGTCATGGTAAGCGGCAATGGAAAATAGAATTTTGATGGATTTTAGAATTGAAACTGGTGAAAAGGTTTCTTCATAGTCAATTCTTTAACGTTGTTTGAACCCTTTTGCAACCAGTCATGCCTTATAGGTACTGACTTGTCCTTCCATGTCCAGATTCTTCTTGAATACCCATTTGCAACCAATGGGATTTACATCAACTAGAGGATCTACCAAAATTCATACTTGGTTTTGGTACATGGAATCCATTTCAGAATTCATGGCTTCTTACCACTTGGAAATATTTGTACCACTTACTACTTCCTTATAGGTTATATGATCATTATTATCAACTAATAATGAGTCACCATCCTCAGTAACTAGAAAATTGTACAGTTCTGGTTCTCTAAACTCTCTTGTACTCCTACGTAGTTATTGTGTCTCTAGAACAGTTCTTTCTTCCATGGGGCTTTGTGGAATCTTCTCTTGTACCAACTCTTATGTATCTTGAGCCTCAAATTCATCTAATTTTATCTCGCTCCCACTATCTCTTTTGGAGATATGCTCCCTATCAAGGAATATGGAGTGTCTTTCCACTATAACCTTTTTGTCTAAGGGGTTGTATAGGTAATATCCCCTTGTTTTGTTAGGGTATCCTATAAAGGTACACTTTGTGTCTTGGGGTGCAGGTTTGTTACCTGAAGAGGCCTTGACAAATGCATCGCTTCCCCACACATGTAAATTTGATAACATGGCTTTCTTTCCACTCCAGAACTCGTATAGAATACCATTTATCGATTTAGTTAGTACTTGGTTTAGTATGTGTGTCATTGTTTGTAACACATATCCCCAAAAGGATAATGGAAGACTCGCATGACTTATCATTTATCCCACCATGTCCAATAGGGTGTGGTTCCTCCTTTCACTCACACCATTCCACTGGGGCATGTAAGGAGGAGTGAGTTGGGATAGGATCCCAAAATCCTGTAAGTAATCAATGAAGTCTTGATTAAGATATTCTCCACCTCGGCCTAAGCAGGGTTTCTTAATCTTCTTACCAAGCTAGTTCTCAACTTCATTCTTGTATTCTTTGAACTTATCAAAAGAATCCGACTTATACCTCATTAGGTAGATATATCCATATCTACTAAAATCATTAGTAAAAGTTATGAAGTATGAGTACCCTCCCCTTACTTAAATTGGAAATGGTCCACACACATCGGTATGAACCAATTCAAGGGGTTCTTTATCCCTTTCACCTTTCCCACTAAATGGGGTTTTGGTTATTTTTCCTTGTAAACATGCATAACATACGCCAAGTGGTTTTAGTTTGAAATAATCTAAATGTCCATCTTGATGTAACTTTGTCAAGCATTTCTCGTTTACATGACCTAGTTTGTGATGCCAAATTTGGGTGTGGTATGATTCATGTGAAGTATCTTTGTTATCGATTGTCATTACTTGGTCTGTGTAATCCAACATGTAAAGACCGTTGTATAAATGTGCCCTACCAAAAAAATGTTATCTTTGTAAAAGAAGCAACATTAATTTCTAAACTTGAAAAAAAAATCCATTTGTATCTAATCTGGATACAGAAATAATGTTTTTAATAACAAATGATATATAGTAACAACCCTTTAACACCAAGATCATCCTAGTTGGCAATGTGAGGTAGTAGTCCTCAACAGCTACAGCAGCAAGTCTGGCTCTATTGGCTGCTCGTAGATCTACCTCCCCTCGGTAAATATTACTAAATCTACTTGGTTCCTATATTTGGATACATATGTGAGAACCAAAATCTATATCTAATATCCAATTTGTAGAAACAGATAGATTTCATTCGATAACAAATGAACCTGAAGCTTCCCCTTACTTATTAGGCCAGGTGCAGTTCTTCTTCCAGTGGTCTTTCTTTCCACATGTGAAACAAACAACCTCTTATTCCCTTGCCTCCACTTTGATCTTCCTTTTATTGGAAGGTTGTGAAGAAGCTTTGGGCTTAAATATCTTCGCCTTCCCTTTCCTCTTATTCACCATAAGGACATAAGGCTTTTCAGGCTTCATATCTTTGTCCACTTGGTGAATGAGGATAAGAAGATCATATAGAGACTTCTCAATGTTTTTCATGTTAAAATTAACAACAAAGCTCGAGAATCTCTAAGGGAGTGATGTGAGAATGAGATCGGTGCCCAGTTCTTCAGTGAGTTTAAACCCTAGAATCTCCAGGTGATCAATGTAGCCAATGAGCTTGACTACATGAGTCCCATGTGGGGCACCCTCTCCAAGCTTACTCTAAAAGAGTGCCTTAGAGATCTCAAACATTTCTCATCTTTCTCTCTCCAGGTAAAGACCATGGAGGTGCTCAAGCATTCTATAAGCATCCATGTTTTCATCAGACTTCATGAGCTTACTAGACATTGATAATAACATCAAACATTGAATGTATACTGCATCATTCATATGTTTCTAATAGACCAAGAAATCATCATCACTCGCCTCTTTGGCAGTCAAATCAGATAATGTCGACTCCAACATATAAGACTTCCATTAATGGCATAGGATAACCCGAAGATGTCAAAACCATTCCTGGAAGTTACTACTAGTGAGGATGTTGTCTTTATCCAGAATTGATCGTAGAGATAGTGTGGTTAATGAGCTTGTCATTTTTATTCTATGATTAAAAGATCAGATCATTATTACTCTCTTGATTACATTTTTATGAGAAATAATAAATTAAGTCTTCCACTATTTTATCAAATCCCAATGGCACTCACCATTGAACTCAGAATGTCTAGATTCCATGACATTATAGTGGCAAGGATCCATATTCCCCTTTGCATAACCCCAATAAGGGTTGGTCAAGCTATTTGAAGGTATTTAGTTAGGAAGGTCTTTGCCAACTACGGGCTTGCAAATCCTTGATCTGTTGAGTGGACTCCCCAATCCTAAAATCCTAACTTTGGATTTCTTCAACTCTTGCCTCCAATATTACACAAAGTCTAGAAAGGGATACTCCTCTTGATGTAATATGGTTAATTCAACCCAAAACCTTTCATAAGGGCTTCCTGTATAAAAGTAAGTGTCCCAATAAGGGTTGGTCAAACACATAGTTTTATTGAGTTTTTCCCTTAATCAAGTAACAGAAAGCTTGGTTTGACTTAATATTTTATTTAAGGGATTTTTATCTCTTATGCATGAATTTCTTATTATCATTATCACATTATTGTTAATATTAAGTGTAACTTACCTAATTGATTAACCATATCTTGATAATATTTACACATAATCCTGGTTTATTTTAGTTCCATATTGCATGCTTGTTTAATTCATTAATTATGTGATCGTGACAACACATCCATAATAATAAACCATGCATTTGACAAAAATAAAATAAAGAAAAGGGCACAATCATGAGATTTTCTAATGGTTAGTTTATCTAGTTGTTGGTAAACTAACCCTGACCTAGGGGAGAAACATCTTGGACCTTTTAGGTTCATGTTTACAGCTTTCCACCTGTCCACCTTTGTATCTCCTATGATTGATTTTGTCTCAACTCCAACTTTAACCACCTTCACTATCTTGGAAGTTCCATCCATTACATGTTCCTATTTTTAACTCACACATAGGTGAGGGGTAAAAATGGGTTTTACATAAAAGAAACCTTGGGCACGCAGGCCCTACATATTAATGAGGATAATTCTTGTAGTCCAACAAATTTAATTTAAATAAATTAATTAAAATAAACCATTCATATACAAAGTTCTTGGTCTAGCTCATGATCATCCATACATGCATCAATATTTACGCATAAATAAAATTAGAACTCAATTATTTAATTGTTTTTTTAAGATAAATATCACTTGAATCAATTAATTATTATCTTTAATTAATCAATCCTTTTATCTTAAACCTTTTTCTAAATTTCCTTAAGATTCTCATCCATCATAATTTTAAACAAATAAATTCATTTAAAATTATCTTTGTACGTAACTTGTACCTTGGAGGCAACCCGGTGAATTCCTATTCATAACTACCCAATGAGTAGAAATGAACATTACACAGATGTTAAATTAAACACATATATATAAAACACCTATCACATGTTGTGTCTCATCTTTATTCCCGCATGATGGTACACGTATCAAGGGTTTGTATAATATAATAATAAATTTTAATAAATCTGCATAATTTGGATTAGTACATGGTGTGTAGTTCCAACTACACAGTGTGTATTATTGTTCATCGTCCATCTGAAATACATTCCTAGGGAAATGGCGTGTGAGTGTACTTCGGAAATATTTGGAGTACACAACATGTCTAGTGGTCCACATGCCATGTAGTTCCTCTTTACACAGTCTCCAGCCAGGCAAGTCGTGTACAGGGTACACGATCCAACCCTAACCTAAAGGGACTACACATCGTGTCCAGTGGTCCACATGGTGTGTAATCCGGAAACTGTATGCCACTTGTTCCTGGTCAACACATGGAGTCATTAAGACTTGGAAAAACTCCAATAACACAGTTTGGTTTGGCATACTAGACTTGGTGCATTGAACCTTGACTACACGGCGTGTACTGCCAAATACACGTTGTGTGTTCTGATGTTGTATAGTTGGGAAACTTTGGAACCTATGGATGAGATCCTCTATTTTATTTTAATCAAAATTAAAAGAAAAGATCATTTCTGTAAGGTGAATGAGAAATGAAAGAGGAGGAACAGATCTTGAGATTCAGATTTGCAGAACGATTAACTTGAATTGAAACAACTAAATTATTAAATGTGTAAATCATCAACAAAATATTTAAATAATTATAAACTATGATGTAACCACTCTAATACCACTTGTAGGTTTCAGGCGCAGTGGAAGCATGGTTGGGATGACACCCAACTTTAATTTTTATCATGATCAATGATTATTTCGGGATCAATGCAATGATGAACGACAGTCTCCATGAAATATAATCAAAGATTTAGATAAAGAAGGAAGAGTCCCGAAACCTTTAGAGAGGATCTTTCACATCATGTTTATAATTAATTTAATTAATTTCATAAATAAAATAATATGTGTATTTTTGGTATTTTCTTTGTTGATGATGTTGATCGTTCGGAATGACCCTTTCGGATTATCTCGTTGCACTTGTGAGGATCCAAACTAGAATCCCTATAGTGGTGATCCACATGTGCTTTGATGGCCTTCGATCGACACCACTTGTTCTCATAGTGCTAGCGCAGTGAAGCTAGTGTCTTGTGTTGGTCATTATTGATCGCTTGTTCTTCGGCCTTGAAGAACGTCTCTCATTCTTGAGAGGGGCGGGGAAGAGGATTCGAGATAGAAATTTTTTAGCTCAACAATTCTCAATTCTGCAGTCGTGCAGTTTGGTATATGGAACAATATACGTATGTGTCTATTTATTGACATGGGGATTTAGTTATAATATTTAATTGCATAACAGCAATTAAATACATTCATAACCTTAGAGAAAACTCATGTTATTAATAATAATATTATGTCATTATTTATGGTGATTCAACTTGCACAAAATGGAATTATAAATAAAATTCCATGTCACAAAATAATAGCAACGTTATTTTAATTTGTGCAGACTAGTTAAATAATTATTTATCATTTTCCAAATAATTATTTTACTATCGGACCGGCCTTGGTCCACTCGAACTCCACTTCCATTTATTGAACACCCGAATAAATAAATAAATAATTTATTCTCTTAAATAAATATTTTATTTACAAACTAGTAAATAAATATTTATTAAATGTTCACTAAAATAAATAAATAAATTTTACCCACAATCTGATGAATAAATATTTATTTAATTTATGCAATCATTTTAACTTGAATAAAATTATTCCACTGTCTTGAGAATAATATTTATTAATTAAATTCAAATATAATTTAACTAAGACCACCAGAAACACTTAATATGTGACCCTCTAGGATTCTTTCTCATTGGTATTAGGTGGGTTTGCCTAAATTCCAAGAGTACTGTCTAGCAACGGGTCAAGGCATCCAAGAGAAAAAACTTAAAGTCGCAACAACGACATCCACATACGAACGCTCACTGTGTAATATAATCCCTATGTCTCAATATCTCATAAAGCAGGTTTCATGATAGTTTCATCAACCTTTTTGCTTGATATGTCGTTCTTTGACTACCTGAAATAAACTCATCATTACACAATGGCCATAGAATTTTGTGTGATGGTTCTATTTCAATCAAAGGGCTGAGATATAAACTTCCATAAATGGAAGGGACAAATCCTTCCTCGGCTTATCCATTAATAACATGTCACTCGTGACGCACCCAATGTACCTTACTTCCCGCCAACTGTCTGCATGACAATTTTCGTCTGTAAATCAAAGTGTGCGAGTCGTGACACATATTAATGATAATATTAAAGTCTAAGGATCATTACACACGCTTATAGATAGAAATATCTGATGACACTAAAACATGTGGAATTCCTACTGGTGGGTTTGTTCTTATAATCTCCTATCTTGGATATTACCAAGTGCAAACTTCATGAGAGGAAGTCTCATCTACTTACGAGTACTCACACCTGACGGTCTACATGCTATGTGTCTCGTCATAGTATGTCATCCAACCATAGAACTATATTTAAGAATATTATTATAGCATTTCAAGGTTCTCATCATAGCGGGGAACTGTCATGACCTTATCAATGCAACAAATACTCTAGGATATTATTACATCATAGTCATGCATAAAAATGAACAATATGTAATAAGATGTTTAATATTTAAATACATAAAATATCCATGCAATAAAAGTACAACTAGTTGTTTCTAAGACAACAACTCTTAAAATAACCACCATCGACTATATATAAGTTGCTTCATCTCCATCCACGAAGGATATCTAATGCGAGGCCAACTGCTCTGAGACCTCGTTCAGCAGTTGTGAACTCGATCTCCATATGAGAGCATATGACACCATGTTTATCTTCTCAGGAGTATAGACTATTTATAATTCATATTCCTAGAGTAACTCCAACCAATTTCGTTGTCTCAGGTTTAGGACCTTCTAAGAAAAGATATACCTAAGACTTTTGTGGTCTGAGTAGACAATAAATCGATTTCTCATAAGGTAGTGTCACCACATCTTCAATGCGAAGACTACCACTACTAACTCCAGATCATGGGTCACGTAGTTCTTCTCATGTGGTCTTAACTTTTGTGAACCGTAGGCAATCACTGCTTTCCCATGCATTAGGACACAACCAAGCCCGGTCCCTAATGCATTGTAGAACACCACATACTCGACACCCTCTTCAAATTCTGTCTCAACTGCTAAAGCTATAATGGAACCCTTTTATCAACACGAATGGTTTCCATTTCTTTTTAAAAGTGATCGTGGGTGATTCTACTCTGGAGAAGTCAGGTAAAAACCTCTGATAGTGCCCAACCAATCCAAGGAAACTCCGCACCTTAGTAATGCTATTGGGTGGCTTCTAAGTAAGAACCACCTCAATCTTCACTGGATTCACTGCAAATCCAGCCTCTAAGATGACATGTACTAGAAAATAGACCTCTCGAATCCAGAACTGACGCTTCAAGAACTTCCCATAAAGCTGGTACTCTCGGAGTAAGTCCAATACCATCTTCAAGTGCATCACATGCTCCTCCTAGGACCCTGAATACACTAGTATGTCATCAATGAAGACCACTACAAACTAATCTAGGTAGGGCTGGAAGATCATATTCATGAGTCCCATGAACACTGTTGGGGAATTCTTCATTCCAAAAGACATCACTAATTACTTGCAGTGACCGTACTGACATCTGAAAGTCATCTTCAGGATGTCCTCATCTCATATACAAAGCTGGTGATAACCTGATCTGAGGTCTATCTTTGAGAACCATCTTGCTCCCTTCAGTTGATCGAATAGGTAATCAATCCTCAGTAGTGGATATTTATTCTTCACTATCACCTAATTTAGGCATTTGAATTCCACACATAACCTCAAGATCCCGTATATCTTCTTGGAAAATAATATTGGGGCTACCCATGGTGAAACACCGGGTCTCACAAAGCCCATCCTCTGCAAGTCCTCCAACTATACCCTCAATTCACAAAGCTCTGCAGGAGCCATCCGATATGTCAGTGTAGATATTGGTGTCATCCTGGGGTATAGGTCAATGCAGAAGTCTACCTCCCTGTAAGGAGTTAGTTCTGAAACATCTTTCAAAAAGATGTCATCGTACTTGTCCACCACTATAGGGAACTGAGGAATCATCTCATCCATTGTATCGAGGGTCATGTTATCCAACTGATATGTGACTGGCTACACCCTCCTATGTTCAATTCCATCCTGTCTTATTTGTGTCTCCCTTTCATCGATAAAGGAAAACCTAATCCCATATTCGCGAACACACCACACTGTGCGCCTAAAACAGTTGATCTGAGCATGAACTGTGGATAACCATTACATACCTAGAATGACCTCGTAAGGCCTCAATGTTACCACCAAGAGATCCCAACTGAAAATATCACCCCCAAGAGTAAGGGTTCATTATCAGTACCAGTGTGTGATCATCCTCTTATAGGAGTCTCTAAGTGTAGGGATTGAAACAACGATTCCACTAGAATCTTCGTGTCTCGAACAAGGGTTGTGGTGAGAAAAGAGTGATTGGCACCTATGTCTATCAAAACTGTAGATAGGGTGGAAAATACATAGATCGTACTTCTAATTATCTTGGGATCCTCGGGATCGTAAGACTCCATCGTCTGGAGCTAGCTTTGCCCTTGTCCACCAGCTCCCTGAGCTCGGGGTGGACCACCTAGGGGTGGTGGTGGTAGTGCCTCGAACCTCCGTCAACCTCCTTCCGCTCATCCCACTCCTATACCACATTCATCACCTATAATAATGCCATGTTCTTGCCTTTTCCACTACCTTAGCGGTCCCTCGACTATCTCATGGTCAGTCATACGGCTGGTTGGATAATCTCTAGCCAGATGCCCCCAACCGCCGCACGAGTAGCACAGTCTATCCTTTAACTGACTCGCTATGCCCTAGGAGACTCGCACTATTGATCACATATCTCGGGGTCATCCTTTAGAGTGCTTGACCTGCTTGGTTCCCTACATCATCTTTCATCTACCCTCTGCCAAAGACTCCGCTACCTGTTGCCCAGTGGTAGCTCCCATTGTCGGTGCCTACTCTGCAAGAAATCTCTCTACCAGTAGAGCTCGCTCCAGCACCCCATCATGCATAGGGATGCTAAGGGATATTATCGACACTCTGATCTATCAGTGTAGTCCCTACTCAAAGGTATGAACCCTAAAGAACGGGTCTCGCACCATGTTTGTAGAGTAGTGAGAAAGATTCGTGAATCTTGTTGAGTACTCTAGCACCGTATGGTTGCCTCGGTTGTAGGTGAAGTAGCTCCTGTATACGTACAGATCATAACATCACTAGAAATAACTCCTCCATGAAGAGGTGCTTGAAGTTTTTCCAGGATAGTGTCTCCTCCTCATGCGTCTGAGTCATCGGGCTCTACTATATCCCTGTCGATCCCTGTAGAAGACTCGTGGCTAGGACCGTCATCTAGTCGGTAGGCATCCTCACTAAGTGTAAGAATTGCATAACTGCATCCATTCAATCCCCATCTATCTAAGGATATGTCTCACCTCAGAACCTGGGAGGTCATTTCCTTTGGAACTCATGCAATGTACTAAGCCTGCTTGCATATTCTACCGGTAACGCCAGTAGGAACTTCTGCTCTCTGGGTGGTGGTATCACTGGTACACCATTGGGAGGTGTTATCTCTAGCAACGGTCCCTGCACCGATGCCTCATCGCTCGGCGGACCATCCTCATGGTCACGCCCTAGAATCCTGGCTGTCAGCTTGTGTGGAAGCATCCTTAAATAGAACAAGATGTACCACGGTCAATAGAGTATACCTGGTGAGCTGACTCTAACTCAAGAAGGACATGATAACACACTCAATTTCTATATGATGCATGAACCATTAATTTCTCATACAACTAGTTTTTTCATGTACCAGGTCAGAAAGTAGAATTCAAGGTTCTGGTGTATGGATATATCGGTCGCCGCACCAATACTAGGTTCCCTGGAATGAAAGTCGAACTCAAAACACTTAACATTGTTTCCCCAAAACAAGAGTAAAGTTGACCTCCCTCTGATACCACTCTGTCATGACCCATCCCCCAGGGCCCATGTCGTGACTACCCCAAGCCCACCTCCCATAGGTTAGGGGATAACGACTAGCACCGAGTAGGATTTTCCCACAAGGGGAGGCATTTTCCTATAAACCTGCACGCACGTACTCATTCACAAACTAAAGCACTGAAACTAAAAACACTGAGTAAACAGATATGCAACCCACTAAGACAACCATTGAGAGTAATAGTACAAACTGAAAAATAAATTGGCCAGAATACAAGCCCAACCAAAATAGAAAAGTACAAGCTCTTGGATCTCATCCGCAAAAAACCCTACCTTAAGGGTAGGTACAGTAAGATATCTGAATGTCGCTGAATCATACCACATTCATCGGGTCACCTTGAAGCACCACCTATCACTGGCCCACCAAGGACTCCGTCAAAGTTGTTGATCATCTGCACAAGACACGACATGTGCAAGCGAAACTCGTGTAGGGGTGAATAAAACAATAATCAGTAGGGACCCCAAACCACAAAGGAATTACACAAAGTAAAACATAAGGAATCACACAAAGTATACCACAAGTAATCACATGAATTATACCACAAATAAGACCACTAAGAAATACACTAAGTAGACTACCAAAGAGGCACACAAAGTGTATCCTCTAAGAGGTGCATTCAAGAGAGTCACTAGAGTCATATCACACCAAGTATAGGTATATGGTACATAAACAGGATTTTCATAAGAATCCACAGTACCCTCAAGTAGTAACACACAAAGCATTGGTAACACATAGAGTGTAGGAAACACATAAAGTGTCGGTAACACATGGAGTGTAGGTAACACACAGAGTGTTGATAACACACAGAGTGTAGAAAACACATGGAGTGTCATCAAAGACTAGAGAACCTGCACCCTGGTGGGATAGGGGAGTACCGAATCAGTCTTTGTAAGACACACAGTCTAGATAAAACACATAGTTTAGGTAAGACACGTAGTCTAGGTAATCATATAGCTTCTAGGTCGCAACCAGCCGCAGGATTTCATCCATAGCACACTCGTTTCGGGATAAATTACTCCTCGAGCCAAAATGTAATACACCAAATTCCATGGAAACTCATTTGGAGTATCTCAAGAGGACTGCCTCGTCTCTAGGGTCCTAACGCCACAAATGACTCATTAAACAGACACACAATTTGAGAGTTATGAGCTTTTTTGTGAAAAGGGGTTAATTGGGTCTGGGTCTGGTCCGACCTGGTCGGACCAACCCGACTAGACCTAGGTCCCACCTGACCCAACCCATTGGGTTCGACCCGTCCCGGTTCACACCCGCCCCAGATGGGCCCAGCCTGTCGGCTTCAACCCGACCTGCTTGGATGTGGGCTGGTTCGGTCCGCCTGGATGTGGCGGCTGCCGCGTCCCGCTAGGAGTGGGTCCTTCATCCGACGTGGCTCGGGGATCCGCGTCCTCCCACCATTGTGGCTCGATACTAAGACATGTCACCGCCACCCGTGGTCACACCGCCATGGGCCTCTCCACCATCGGTCGTCAAGCCTACGGTCATCTACTACTAGGTGGTTGTGCCACCACCGCCGGCTCTCCTTCTACAGGTCATCGATCGCACTTCAGTGCTCTGTTTTTTGAAATGGAAGCACGCCTACGACCCTCAGGTCATGTTCTTCATCATCATCAGCTCCAATTCTTCTCACCGTCACTCTGGGAATCCAGCCACGTTCGGAACCACCCGGTAAAACATGTTGCGACCACGAGGGTCCGCCGACAAAGAATGCAAGAACGAGGAAGGGAGATAGTCACAAGAATACCCTTAGAACAGACCTTGGCCTTGTTTGTGTCGACCTTGGTCCATTCATGTCAATGGGAAATATGAAATAGGAACAAAAGAATATTTAATAATTCATCCCCTTTAATCTCACATTTTTAACCATCCCGTAAGAACGATCGAACCGCGGATCAACCTGTTCGTGGGTTAGTCTACGTTCATTATTATAAACAAGAACGAGGAAAGAATTCATGAAGAAAAATAAACCCCCTACCTCGAGGATTTGATCGATTGCTGACGAAGTGTGAGTCTTGCGTTCGTCGTTCGTCAATCAGCTGACGCCTATTTCGAACCCGATTGTCGATCTGCCATCGTTCGTCGTTCGTCGAAGAGAGGATTTTCCAACGTGTTTCATTTATTTTTTCTAGAGCCTCCAGGGATCGTGAATCTGATCTCACATCCCTGTCAATCTATTAAATGAAGAAACGCATTCCAGCGTCGTTGTTTTGTTGGGTTGCAGCGTTGCCACGCTTTTTCATTTAAGAAAGGAAACAACTGCTTCATTGTGGTGTCACAGTGTCGTCATGTCACTCGTTTAAAAGTTACTAAAACTGCACATGAGCGTTATTTTTAATAAACTTAAAAATAGTTCGAACATTTATTCCAGTCAGCCTGTGCCTCGGAATCACATGTCGTCTCAGCTTCTGGTCTTGAAATAATCTCATATAATTTACAAAAAAAAATACATGGAAAATCCGAGACATTACACTATTTCTCAAATCATCCATTCTCCTTTAAAATTTCTATTAAATTCAATCTCCTTTTTAAAACACATTTTAAAAATGAAACATCTTGCTCTTTGAAAAACCAACTCACACCACCAAACAAACCGTATAGAGGGCCACCGGGACTCATTTGACCAAGGTGTCGCCATGGAACCGTTTAGAAAGCTATGTGGTCCATGTTGACTATTAGGTTGACATGAGATCATTCCAATTTATGGTGATATCACACATGGAATACAACATGCTGTAAGATAAAATTAATGATAGAATACAAACATAAAATCAACAAAAAAACAAGAGACTTATCAAAGTTAAGGCCACCCGCCTCAACCAATGATCCATAATTTGATCCCACACTCGTACCAACCTCTTATGGGTTTACGACCACATATCACATCAATAAACACCATTAAAATAATAATTTAAGCAATTAAAATCAAAAACTCAAATTGGCACAATCGACGCCAAACTCATTGGGTGACCTCTCAATGCTGAAACTATGAGCAACGAGGTGTGGTCTACTCCCGATGCACACCCAGACCCAAGCCACACAAAATCCCTAAATTATTTACCTGAATTGATGGCCAATTTAACCCCAAAAAAATCTTAGAGAAACTCACTGGGAAACATACCTTAAGTCAAATGGTGAATGGTGACTCGATTTCCCCCCCTCAGAACATCTTTTATGAGTTGCATATGAAAGCTCCATCAAGTTGGATGATTTCACCATGCTTCGGTGAAATCATCTCCCCAAATCCCTAGTTGCTCGAACCAAAATCAAAAGAGAATCAAGAGTGGAGAACAAGGAGGAATAGAGGAGAGACCTTACCTCGAATCAGCACAATGAAACAATCCCAAACCACCCGGATCAAGGGGGGCCAAGGGAGAGCAAAGAATGAGCTAAGAGAGGCTCTCCCCTCACTCTCTCTCACGATTGGAGTAAGAGGAGCCTGAGGGAGTTCCAAACAGGTAACCCCTAAAAATTACCAAACAAACCCCTAAAAAAACCGGGTGGGTGCCATTTGCGGTGTGGTTATAAAGGCCACAACGTAAAGCCCCCTCGTCTGGGGTGCCCTACGACATAATCCTCTGGGTTGCGGTGCATGGGTACTCCCCCAGCCTCCGACTGCGACATGGAGTAAGGCTCCACGACACAACCCATCATGAGGGCGCACCCTCAGGGTTCTGCCTCTTGGGGGCCCACCGCAACGCAGCCCCTCTGGGCTGTGATGTGGGGAATCCCTGCCAAACCGCATTGCGGCGCGGTGTCCTCGACTATGGCACAACCAACCTTGGGGAGGCAGCTTGAGGGTCCAGCCTCTTGGGGGACCACCATTTCATAGTCCCCCCCCCCACCCACACACACACATAAGGGTCATCCCTTATAGTCTTGTTGTAAAGTCGTAGGTTGCAGCGTGGTCCTTCCCCCATAAGCACCACTATGGTGCAACCCTGCAGGCTATGCTGTGGCCCTTCCCGACTACAGGGCACCACACCACAACACCTAGTGTTTAACTGTGGTGGCTTGCCTGTAGCTCTAGCTTTGTAGCAGGGTCACCCTGACCCTTTTTCGACGAACACCTGAGCACCCGAATTGTCAACCGGACCTTGTTCTACGTCCATAAACACCTCATAGAGGCGTCTAAACACTCAAAACTCCGATCTGAGACTCGATTCATGAAACAACCCCTTCTTCATGTGAAATTTTCAAATTTCCTCCAAAACTCACAGCCCATAATAATGCGAGTCGTTGAAAGAATGTTATACCCCAACAATTAGAAAGGAAACAAGTCTTACTTACGATCCACACCAAATTTGCAAAAAAAAAATAGTTCTTCAAGAACACAAAGCACAATGGTATGACAAAGAACAGTAAAAAGCAAAGAATGGTTATCATTATGATAATTAAGTATCATCATATTCTATAATGTGAGTTTTTTTTTTGGGTTTGTGATCTTTATAATTTAGTCAATGATGGTAATTAGAGTCATTTTTTATTATTTATGTTGTGTATTTGTGCAATGTCCTGGTTCTGGAAGCCGCCCCGAGGCGCCCCGTACCCGGTTGGTCACATGACCTCAAGCGCATTTCCCCTAACGCTAGAGGTTGCCGACTAGCAGGGAGGGTCATGGGTGTGATAGTGGGAAAATTATGTCCTCATTGACAGAGTAACATAGTGGAAGATAAACATATATGCAATAGCGGAAGCAGTAATAATATCAAACAACTAGAAAACCGCGGAAGACTGAAGAAGAAACAACTGGAGCACACATATATAAATGATGCATGATACATATGTCTAGGAAAGCAGCCAAACACATCACAGTGCTTGAATACAGTACTGAACCAAAGTACAAAAGAAAACAAGTAAACTCCTCAGCATCGCAAGCCTCAACTTGGTCTCATGCTCTCCAGCTCCTCAGCAAATCAAGTACCCGAAGTAGAATGGCGATTGCCCTTATCTATGCATGCAACAATATAATCTGTTTAGGCTCAAAAGCATGACCTAAATAGGACGTGGTACTAATTCTGGTAGGCAACCACCAAAAGATCTGTGTCTAACAGTCAGTGAATATATATAGCAGACAATAAGTAAAAAAGAAGTAGTAAATAAGGAAGTACTCAGTAGTAGACATTCCCACAGTCTCAAAACATTCAATTCTACATATCAAGTAAGAAGATAGTCACAAACAGGTAACCCTATGGGATGTACTCACAGCCTATCCCCTCTGGTCCTACCTAGCAACACAAAGCAACCCTCTGGGAAGTACACACAGTCTAACCCCTCTGGTTCAACTTTAGAATAGACTCTCTGGGGAAGTCATCACCGTCAATTCCTCATATAGTTTCGTATCGGTAACTAAAGGCGCTCTGGGGAAGCACTTACGTCACATTTACCTTGTGGCCCGCGTCGAGTAACTACAGACACTCTGAGAAAGCACTTATGTCAATTCCCCATGTGGTCTCGCATCGTAACAGTAAAAACAAACTCTCTGGAGAAGCTCTTACATCCATTCTTCCTATGGTCTACTACACCAAGTTCTCACGGTCATGTGTAAGTCAAGCAAGCATAACAATGCGTATCGGCTAAAGTAAACCTCAAGAACTACTTGACTAACAATATACATCATAACAACATGTCGGATAAACATCACTCCATCCTACAAATACTAGGCATAGAAAGTAAACATCAGTCTATCAGACAAACTAGACCAAACGGTCAAAACAAGCAACATGCATGAGCAAACACTTTCAAAGCATAACAATTCACCCTATTCTCATTCAATTAACCTCTACTCAAGCATACAAGCATGACAGACAAACAACAGGGCTAAACAGTAAACACGCAATACCTCGTTTAAGGGTATTGTACACTTTTGCACATATAACTCAAAGACTTTCAATGGAAAGGTACAAACCACCTACCTCGACGTTGTAGGATCGCTATACGTGAACCTCAAGCCTTGAATCGCCCAAGAACACCGCAAATCTACAAAAACGTCAAAAACGCTCAACCGAAGATAGCTCTTGAAAGATGAGAGATCAGGAAACAAAGCTCTAGAAGAAGGAAGAGTTTACCGAGGCGATCCCAACACAATCAACGGCGGTCGATTCGGAGAACAAATGCTCGGTCGGGAGCTCGAAGGAAGATCGATGTCGTACGGGTTCTCTTGGACGATCCAAACCTAGAAGAAGGTGGTTTTGTCCGTCAGACGCGACCCCGATGTGTTTAATGAAAAAAAAAGAAAATACATGGCGTGTGCTTGCCTTCACCGACCTCCGCATTAAGCGGTCTCCAGGTCATCACACACGGTCCTGTGCATGGCCGCTACACGGCCAGCACCCGACTACCCGTGGTAACCGAGTCCACGGCGTGTACTCATAAAGTACACAGCGTGTACTTCAAAAATTTCCAGAAACTTCTTTTTTTCTAAAAAACACCAGAAAAAGAGAAATATACCTGAAAATAAGATCCGAGTTCTTACAATTTGGATGCTTAGATTGTCATCGAATTCCTTCAGATATAAGGTTGAAACATTATGTATATCCTTGCAAACAATACCATTGTCATAGGGTTATGTAAGATGCATGAAAAGCCATGTTTATCTTTTCAATCATATCAACATTCACAATATCAATACCGCAACATTTTAATTGAGATGAAATTTGATACATGGTGGAGTTATATCCATTAACCCTTTTATGATATCGGAAGCACAAAGCTTTATATTCATCACGAGCCGCAAGAAAATCAATTTCTTTTGATGACCACACACCCCCTTCAAATTTTTAAAGTGCTTGCCTGGATATCTTTACACAAGATATTCAGATTTTAACCCATCATTTAGATATTGTATGAGGACGATTCCCTTTGCTTTATTTTGAGAGGGGTGTGAGTTATTTTCTTTGATCATTTTCATTATATTCATGGATTATATATCCCTTCGTACATTCATAATTCATGACATGTAATCGCTACCATTAAATTTTAGAGCAGTAAATTCGATTTTGGCGATATTCAACATGATGACTATGACAAAAAAGAAAACTTTTATTATCATTTCACAACATTACAATCTAAAATTACAACATTTTGGAGAGGGGGAATACAAAAAAAAATCTACCGTACCTACAAATAAATAAAATAATTAAGATGGGAAACCCCCAATAAATATGAGACCATGCAAAACCATGGTATAAAAAGTTGGGAATATCCAATCATTTGAAAGATCGGGTGTTTAACATTGAGGTTTTTTCAAAATAATAAAAAATGAATGCATATTTGCACCATGTCAATGGTTTAAAATTTTCCCATAAGTGCCAATTTATATAATAAATAAATAAATAAAACCGATCAATCAAGTGGTGCATGCATAACATTAAATAAATAATAAAAAACATATAATCAACCGACAAATCAAATTTTATTTTGTAAAGTGTTCTCGGGGATAACATGTTCTGGAACTAAAAAATGAAAAAAAGTTTAAGATAAAATAAAATAAAATTTTAAAAAAGATAAATGAGAGAGAAATGAACCGAGCAAAACTTTATTTAATTATCCTGACATTTTCAGTTCTTTATGTCCACACAACCGATGTGTATTTCATGTGAAAACCGCGTGAGGTGGTTGGTGGGTTATGTCAATTAACTGTATTCATTTTAACAATTTTAATATATATATATATATATATTAAAAATAGCAAAATTTATGCAAATTAACGTCACATATGCAATCAATTATATTTTTCAAACTTTTAATGCCAATGTTAATTGAAAATTATAAATAACGTGTAAAAATTACAAATTTTTTTTTTGTTAATTGTTAAAAAAGGAGGAAAACGGAATTTTCTACCCCCTCCCCCTCCGATGAACCACGCACCCGTGTATAACCACAAAATTTTGTTGTACAGGCGACGTCTAGGTCGAACCTCCCCAATCCCCCTAATCCGATATTTTCCTCCCCTGCTTCTTCATTGACCTTCGTCGTCTAATTCCTCCCCATCGCACCCAGGAAAGCTACAAACTTATTTGAAGTTCTGGAGGCAGAGAGAGATATACATATATATATTTCCTATTGAGGAGGATTTATGGCTCTGAGGCGCCTCCTAACGCAGGTCTGTTCGACTACACCTCCGTCTGATTAGGAGTTTTGAGCTTACCATGAGCACCGCAGACTCACTAATTTAACGTTTGGTTTGTAATGACGAATCGTTCGTTAATTTGTGTATCGGTGGGGGTGATTACGCGGATTCTGTGTGGCATTTTTTTTATGGGCCAGAGACGGTTCATTTTATCAGATTCCATGGTCTCTGAGCTGTTTGAAGGCAAGGGACTCCTTTACGTTTTTTGCGCTGTCCGTTTCTGTCTTTCCAGCTCCGTTCTCTGTATGCGGACGCTATTAAATTTGTCGGTTATCATTTTGATTGCCTACTCTTTGCACGCACCCTTGTGTAGAAAGCTATTTTCTTTGTTCTGGAAACTATGTTCTAGAAAAGGGCTCTATTCTTCTTCTTTTAAACCTCGGTTGCAGTCGGTCTGTCTTGTTGTTAGTGCCACCAATTCTTTTTCATGTGCCTTTTCATTGAATTTATTTGCTATTTTGACTGCACAAAGTTTTAACTTTATTGTCCGTAGTTGGATGCTGTATGATTGATGAACCTTTTTTTGGGATTAATGAGGAATCCTGTTCTTTACCATGGCTAAATCAATCGACCATTATTTGAATAAAACTTGTGTTCCCTCCTGAATTTTCTTACAAATATTGTCTGCAGGTTACTAGGCAACGGTCAGAGTTGGGGCAGCTTAGAAACTTGGTCCTGAGAAATTATCCTCCTCTTCAAAAGTGGGGAAACCACGGTGGTATGAATCTATTGTTGACATTGTCACTATCTATGTATTTTAAGAAGACTCTTCATTATCCTTAGCGACTCACCTTTTTGAAGCTTCACGTATTTGTTCTCTTTTGGCTTTCCTTGGTTTGGGCTTCTTTCTTGTGCTTGTGTTGAATTTATTTATTAACATTTATGTATTTGTTCTCTTTTAGCTTTCCTTGGCCTCGGTTTCTTTTTTGTGCTTATGTTGAATTTATTTATTAACATTCATGAATTATCATGTTTTGGCTTATGATTTTCTTCATTGAACAAATAGTTGCTTTGCTGCTCATCTTTTGTTGGCACCTTGTGGTCATATCTGTTAATCCAATTTACTTTGCCACAGTGAAATTTGATTAAAATATTAATATTAAAAGCCAGGATGCCACAGAATGCATTTTTATGACTGAAGGATAGTATATATGTTGGCAATTCTATAATATCTCTTTTGATTTTGATTTGGCTTTTAAATTACTTTTCTGATTTATTTTAAATGTTGTTTTGTGAAGCTTTGCTACTAGAACCAAAAGTATTAACATTATTTTATTTCATCTTTTTTATTTTCTATCTTTATTTAATGGAGCGAGACTTATCATTTAAAATTGAAGGCAGTTTCACTTTGTTTTCGTATCCAGGTATATGTTTACAAGAAAGGCTTCAATCAAGTTATGTTGGCAGTTTTACTCGAAGAATTCGCGATGCAGACGAAGCCAGTGATGTTGCGCATCTTAAAGAGCTCTACCATCGAAATGATTCTGAAGCAGTGATTAGATTATTTGAAAATCAGCCATCCTTACATTCCAATCCTTCAGCGCTTTCTGAATATGTTAAAGCATTAGTTAAAGTTGACAGATTAGATGGAAGTGAGCTGCTTCGAACATTGCAGAGAGGTGAGTGTTGAAATAAAGCTACCCTTGTTCTATTTATACCTTTTCATGTTTTGACTTCATCTTGGATGCTGTTTCTGTTAAATATCTGTGCAATCATGTTTTTCCAGTTTAATCCATTTTAGCAAAGACATTGTTATTTGAAGAGCACACTTTTTTTTAATGAGGAAGAATAGTCCATTTATTTTTTGTTCTCCTCAGCATGATCCTTTCTTTACATTGGGGAATATGTTTTTTCACAACTCCCTAACTTATAAATATTTCTCTGTGCTGGTTTTAAGATTCAAGCTATCAAAACTGCAACTTTTTTTTCTTTTGGGGGTGCACAATTGCTAAACGTGATGAAGCTGTGAGGATTTTATGTAAAACACCCATTTTTTTAAGATTTGGGCATGGATTGAAATGTTCAGTTGAAGTTGAAACCATGGTTCTGGCTAGTGAATGATTTGTGAGTTCACGTGGACCAATCAGCAATGTCTGGCAATGCTTGTCACCTTATCTCTGAATTTACATTTTTTGTGATTGTATTTCTTTGTGTTCCTCCTTTCTTTCTTTTTATTCAGTATCTGTTTGACAACAATTATTGAAAACTGCTTATAATATTTATGATAAGCAGTTTGAAAAAACTATTGGTATTTGTTCTGTTTCTGAAGAAACAACACTTAAATTTCAGAAGAAAACCATTTAAATAAGTGACAGAAAACTGCTATTGAATGATTCGTGAGTTCATGTGGATTCTTCTGCAGAGAATGAAACAGAAATATCTGGCAATGCTTGTCATCTTATCTCTGAATTTGCATTTTTGTTGTTGCTTTTCTTCATGTTTCAATTTCTTTTTCTTTTTTGGCTCTGTTTGACATCACTTATTGAAAACTGCCAAGGCTATTGGAAACAGCTTATATAACACTTACCATTTATGACAAGTACTTCGGAAAAAAGTGGTATTTGTTCTGTTTTTTGAAAGACACTTGAATTTCAGGAAAAAAATCACGTACATAAGTGACAGGAAACACTTTTTCAATAAACAAGTGGTGCCTGTTCTGTTTCTGAAAAATCATCTATACTTAAATTTCAAAGGAAAATTCATTAAATAAGTAGTGAAAAACACTAATAAGCAGCCTGGAAGCACTCACACAGAAACACTATCATAAGCAGTAAGTGTTGTAATAAATTTTCATCAGGTGTTGTCAAACGGAACTTGAAGAGTGTGATATTGTGGGCTGTTTTTATGAGATTTCATTGTTGTAACCCCAGTCGTTTGAAATCCAATCCATAAGCGCGTACTTTGTTTAGGAATGACAGGTGCTGCAGAATCTGCTCCGGCAGAAGAAAGTGTCACTGGCCTTTCAGCATTAAGAAGTGTTGGAAAGGCTGCTAAAGATGGTGCTGTCCTCGGGACTTCAAGTGCTCCCATTCACATGGTGACTGCGGAAGGAGGACATTTTAAAGAGCAACTGTGGCGCACGTTACGAACTGTTGCACTGGCCTTCATCTTGATTTCTGGTGTGGGAGCTCTAATCGAAGACAGGGGGATCAGTAAAGGTAATGGTTGTATGTGTGGATAATCCAGGCATTGTGTGATATGTATGATATTGTGGGTACTTCCTGTAGATTGATATTAACTTTTCCATTGATATTGCTGCCTTCCAACCCTCAGGACTTGGCTTAAATGAAGAAGTACAGGCTAGTATCGAGTCTAATACAAAATTTAATGATGTGAAGGGGGTTGATGAGGCCAAGGCTGAGTTAGAAGAAATTGTTCATTATCTTCGAGATCCCAAGGTAAGAGGATTCTTTATTTTCAAATCCAGCATATCTGTCTTTATCTTCCTGATGCTGGGTGGGGTTTTGAGGAGTTGCGCGTACTGGTTGTTCAAATTTAACTTGATGTGAAATACTACATTTGGTCCACAATATAAGTAAAGTAGTATTTTTATGCACTCAATTATACTTTCCCACAAATTACATTCATTAATTATGAGGGAAAATATAATGTAAATGTTGAACTAAGGCCATGTTTAGTACGAAAGAACGCTGACCTCATGCGGACATTGGTTTGATGCAGCGATTCACTCGTCTTGGTGGGAAGCTCCCAAAGGGTGTTTTGCTGGTGGGTCCTCCTGGCACTGGGAAAACAATGTTGGCAAGAGCCATCGCCGGAGAAGCAGAGGTGCCTTTTTTTTCATGCAGTGGCAGTGAATTTGAGGAGATGTTTGTTGGTGTGGGTGCCCGCAGGGTGAGGGACCTTTTTTCAGCTGGCAAGAAAAGGTCTCCTTGTATAATATTTATTGATGAAATTGATGCCATAGGAGGGAGCCGTAACCCCAAGGATCAGCAGTACATGAAAATGACACTGAATCAGTTGCTTGTTGAGCTCGATGGCTTCAAACAGAATGAAGGAATTATTGTGATTGCTGCCACTAATTTTCCAGAATCATTGGATAAAGCTCTCATCAGACCCGGACGTTTCGATCGTCACATTGTTGTTCCCAACCCAGATGTGGAAGGCCGGAGGCAGATCATGGAATCACATATGGCAAAGGTAAGCTTTGAAGCTTGTTCTTCCATGGTGGTGGGCCAACTATCACGGTTCTTCCATGGTGGGCCAACTATCACGGTTCTTCCATACGGGACAATGAGCATGGCTTCTGTTACAGGTTCTCAAGGCAGATGATGTGGATCTGATGGTCATCGCGAGAGGGACTCCAGGATTCTCGGGTGCCGATCTGGCCAATTTAGTCAACGTTGCAGCTCTCAAAGCTGCCATGGACGGCGCCAAGGCAGTGAGCATGGCGGACCTGGAGTACGCCAAGGACAAGATCATGATGGGGAGCGAACGCAAATCCGCCGTCATCTCGGAGGAGTCACGGCGGCTCACGGCCTTCCATGAGGGCGGCCATGCCCTGGTGGCCATCCACACCCCCGGGGCGCTCCCAGTGCACAAGGCCACCATTGTGCCCCGTGGCATGTCCTTGGGTATGGTCTCCCAGCTGCCTGACAAGGATGAGACAAGCGTGTCCCGCCGCCAAATGCTAGCCCGCCTTGACGTCTGCATGGGGGGCCGCGTTGCGGAGGAGCTTGTGTTCGGGGACGATGAGGTAACGTCGGGGGCTTCCTCCGACCTCATCCAGGCCACCAACCTGGCGCGGGCGATGGTCACTAAGTACGGGATGAGCAGGGAGGTCGGGGTGGTGGCCCACAACTACGACGACAATGGGAAGAGCATGAGCACTGAGACACGGCTGCTGATTGAGAAGGAGGTGAAGGACCTGCTGGATCGGGCGTACGGCAATGCCAAGGCCATCCTCGCCGAGCACAGCCGGGAGCACCATGCACTGGCTAATGCGTTGCTGGAGGAGGAGACGCTCACTGGCGCGCAGATCAAAGCGCTGCTTGCCTTGGTGAACTCTAACCAGCAGCTGCCGCAGGTGCAGGAGCAGCAACAGGTGGCAGCTCAGCAGAGCGGTTCACAGTCCAATGCGGTGCCCCCGCCCAACCCGGCCGCAGCAGCTAAAGCGGCTGCGGCGGCCGCTGCTGCGACTGCTGCTGTGAAGGCCAAAGGGGTTGCGCCAGTGGGATCCTGAGAAATCTTCTTTCTTTGAGTTTGTCTGAAATTTGTTGTGTATATGTGATATGGATTGGTCGCCGAGATCGATTGGAAATGGTGGCGAAACGACCTTCCCGTTTTTATAAATTTAAATATTAACGTTTCATGTTATGAGCTGTCTTCATCAAATTCGTTGTTAAATTAGGAAGGAGGCTTTTCCTATTTAGACTTCGTTTGGCAGTGACGATTTGTAGCCAAACGATATGAAATGGAGCGATTGGTCGTCATTTCTCCTGTTTGGCGATGTTAGATCGGAGTTGAATAAATCCTTCACGAAGAATACGAAGCCAACGTGTCATTTTTTTTTTAAATTTCCTATATTATCCACTAGTGCATATTTTATTTTATTCATTTTTTTTGAATTAATATTTAGATAAATGATCGTCTTTATAGTTATTAATAATAACGGTATTTTCATGTGTGAATATTTTGTTAAATGTAATTTGTAAAAAAATATTTTTACAACTTCAATGTAATTTTTAAGTAATAATAACAAACAATTATAAAAAAAATTGATTGGATGTAAATAAATAATTATAAATAATTCAAAAATAATTTCGATTACAGATAATTTTGATTATAAATAATCTTGATTATCTTGAATTAATAATTTACATATATAATTTATATACATAATTTATAAATAATTTTGAATTAATAATTCTTTTGAAATGATATTTTTGAATTAATATTTATTTTGAATTAGTATTTATTTTGAATTAATAATTTTGAATCAATAGTTTTGAATTTATATTTTTGATTACGTGTATATTAATAATTTTGATTATGAATAATTACGTGTATAAATATTTAGTTCAACATAATTCATAAATAACAATAACAAACAATTATAAATAATCTACAAATAAATAAATGTATGGATGATGCGAATGATTTTAGTGAATATATGAAATCAATTTTGTTTAAACAGATTTTTTTTTTGTTTTTTTAAAATTTCTATTAATATATTTTTAGTGGTTTAATGTTCACTTAATTTTGGTGACATGAAAGATAATGATTGATTAAAATCAAAATTATTGTTTATATAATTAACATGACATAAAAATCAAAAAACAAATATATATCATTGATAATATATTTTTCAAAATAAAATGTCTATATAAGTGACATGATATAAAAATCAAAGATACAATTTAAAATTATAATATTTTTTAATTTGAAATAATTGAGTATTGAAAAACTATATTTTTTAAAAATATCACCCAAACCCGTCTGAATTAATAATAAGGTAACAATTTCAAATTTAATTTTGTTATACATATATTTATATATATAATTATATAAAGGTATCTATAAATATATATTTATAATTATATAGATGAAATGTCTAGTTTCTAGGACATTCTGGTGGAAATGATCCATATTTCCCTTCACATAACCCCAAAAAGGGTTGGTCAAGATATTTGAAGGTATTTAGGTAGGTAGGTATTTACCAACTGCGGGCTTGAAACTCATTGATCCGTTGAGTGGACTCCCCAATCCTAAAATCCTAACTTTAATTTCCTCAACACTTGCCTCCAAATTTACACCGAGTCTAGCAAGGGCTACTACTCTTGATGTAAAATGGTTAATTCAACCTGAAACTTTCATAAGAGCTTCCTGTATAAAAGTAAGTGTCCCAAAAAGAGTTGTTCAAACACATAGTTTTATTGAGTCTTTCCTTTAATCGAGTAACACAAGGCTTAGTCTGACTTAATATTTTATTGAGGGATTTTTATCTCTTATGCATAAATTTCCTTATTATCTTTATCACATGCTTTTTAATATTAAGTGGAACTTACTTAAGTGATTAACCATGTCTTGATAATATTTACACAGAAGCTTGGATAATTTTAGTTCCATCTTGTATGCTTGTTAATTCATTAATTATGTAGTTGTGGCGATACATCCATAATGAAAAACCATGCAACTGATATAAATAAAATAAAGCAAAGGGCATGATCATGATCTCTTCTAATGGTGAGTTTATCTAGCGGTTAATAAAATAACCTATGGCCCAAGGGAGAAACACTTTGAACCATTTATGGTTTGTGTCTAAAATTTTCCACCTGTCCACCTTTGTATCTCCTTGGATTGGTTCTCCTCGACTCCTTACTTGAACCACCTCCACAAGCTTAGGAGCTCCATTCATTACATATGATTTTTAACTCACACACAGGTGGGGTAAAAAGGGTGTTTACATAAAAGAAACCATGAACACACAGACCCTACATATTAATGAGTAGAGATGACATGCATGCCAACAATTTAATTTAAAATAAATTAAAAGGAAACCAATCACAAACAAATGTATGGTCTATCTCATGATCATCCACATACATGCAAAAAATTACGCATTTAATAAAACTAGAATTCAATTTTTTAATTGTTCTTATTAAGATAAATTGTGCCCAAATCGATTAATTATTATCTTTAATTAATCAACCATTTTATCTTAATCCCTTTTTTGAATTTCCTTGATATTCTCATCCATTTAATTTTTTAAAAAATAAATTCATTTAAAATTAACCCTGTACATAAATGTACCTTTGAGGTAACATGGTGAACACTCATTCAAATCTACCCAACATATATTATATTCATATACTGTTTTACTCTCGTGACATATGGCATACACGATTTAATGCCTACTATCACAATGTGTACTTAACGGATGATTACACGAATCACATGATTTTTTTCAGACATGTGTTATGCTTCAATGCATAGAGTAATGACCTATAATACAATTTATACATGATATATAGTTCTAAACATTACACAAACATTAAAGTTTTAATTCTATGTAATTTGGTAAAGTACACGACATGTAGTTCTGACTACACGGTGTGTACTACCTTCACCGTCTTATCCGAATTACACACCTAAGGACTCAGTGTGTGGGGTGTACTTCAAAAATCTTAGAGTACACGACGTGTCTAGTGGTACACATTCTATGTTGTCTATGAGTTACACAGTTACCGATTGAATTAGTTGTGTATGAGATACACAGTTTGGCCCTTGACCCAAAGGGACTACATGCCGTGTCCAGTGAGCCACACGATGTGTAATTCAGCTGACCATGCGTCAGTCTATCCTGGTCAACACACAGTATAAGAATTAACTACAACATGTGTCATTAATGCACATGGATTGAGTAATTTTCAAATTACTCTTGATTCACTAAACACAACCACACAATGTGTAATCCGGATTACACGATGTGTATGTCAAATTACACGATGTGTAATTCCGAATACACAGAATGTACTATCGTGTTACCTAGACAGAATCGTCAGTGCCTCCTAATGAGATCCTCGATTTAATTTTAATAAAAAAATATCTGTTTCTGTTAGATCTGTGAGAAACAAAAAGAGGAATAACAGATATCGAAATTCAGATTACAAGAACAATTAAACATGAATTGAAAAACTAAATTATTAAATCGTAAATCATAAAAGAATTATTTAAATAATTATAAATGATAACGAACCTTCTCTGATACCACTTGAAGGATCCTAACACAATGAAAGTATGGCGGTTGGGAGGGCCCAAGTTTTCTTTTGTCGTAATCGATGACTAATCCGAGATCAATACGATGATGAACACCAGTATCCACAGATTAAAATCAAATACTTTGACAAAGAGAAGAAAAATGATGGATCCGAGAAAGAGGATCTTGCACATCATTTTTATAATTAATTTATTAATTTTTGAAGAAATTAAATACCTGGGTCTTTGATACTTTCTTCGTTGATGATTGTTGATCATCTGGAATGACCCTTCCAAATTACCTTTGTTACACTCGCGAGGATCCAAAGTATAATCCCTCTAGCGGCGATCCACATGTGCTCCAATGGTCTCCGAACAACGCCACTCATTCTATGGGTGTTAGTGTGGCAAATTGAATGTCTTGCGTTGATCGTTCTTGGTTGCTCGTTCTTCGGTCTTGAAGAACTTGTCTCGTTCTTGAGAGGGAGAGATGAGAGGATTCGAGAGGGGAAATGTTTGGATCAACAATTCTCAATTCACCGGGGTTTGACACAATAGATTTCCCTACCTATTAATAGACATGGGGTTTCAATTACAATATTTAATTGTGAAACAACAATTAAATGAAATTATAACTATTAGAGAAAACTCATGCCACATAATAATAATAACAACACCATTGTTTGTGGTGCACAAACTTGCACAAAATAGAACCATAAATGAAATTCTGTGCCATATAATGATAACCATATTATTATTATTTCTTTCTCTAGCTAGATAAACATTATTTACTGACTTGTAAATAATTAATTTATCAACAGGTACAGTCTTGGTCCATTTGAAAACCTCTTCCATTTAATGAACACATGAATAAAATATTTTATTCTCTTAAATAAATATTTTTATTTACAAACTAGTAAATAAATATTTATTAAATGTTCAATAAAATAAATAAATAAATTTTATTCACAATCCGGTGAATAAATATTTATTTAATTTATGCGATCATTTTAACTTGAATAAAACTATTCCTCGGTCTTGAGAATAATATTTAATCCTTTAATTAACTTCAAATAGAATTTAATCAAGACCACTATAAACACTTAGTGTGTGTCCCTCTAGGATTATTTCTCATTGGCATTAGGCAGGCTTGCCTAAAGTCCAATATTACTGTCTAGAAATGGGTCAAGGAATACAAGAGAAAGAACTTAAATTCGCAACGAAAATATCCACATATGAACGCTCACTCTGTAATATAATCCCTTTATCACAATATCTCATCAAGTAGGCTTCATGATAGTTTCATAAACCTATATGCTGGATACACCATTCTTTGACTACCTAAAATAAACATATCATTATACTATAGCCATGGAATTTAGGGCGACATTTCTATTTCAATAAAAGGGCCAAGATATCAACTTACATAAATGGAAGGGACAAATCCTTCCTCGACTTATCCATTAATAACATGTCATTCGTGACGCACCCAAAGTACCCTACTTCCCACCAACATATGGAATGATGGTTTTTGTTAGTAAATCAAAGTAAATGAGTCATGACATGTATTAATGATAATCTTAAAGTCTAAGGACCATTACATATGCTCAAAGATAGGAATATATGATGACACCAAAACTTGTGGAATTCCTACTGGAGGGTCTGTTATCATAATCTCTCATCTTGAAGATTACCAAGTGTGAACTTCATGAGAATAAATCTCATCCACTTATGAGTACTTGCACCTAACATTCTATATGCTATATGTCCCATCATAGTATGTCATTCAACTGTAGAACTATATTTAAGAATATTTTTATAGCACTTCAAGGTTCTCATCATAGCGGGGAACTACTATGACCTTATTAATGTGACAAATACTCTAGGAAATTATTATATTATAGTCATTCAGAACAATGAAGAATATGTAACAAGATGTTTAATATTTAAATACATTAAATATTCATGTAATCAAAGTACAAATAGTTAGTTATAGGAAACCAACTTCAGCAAGCTGTAGTCTCATATTCATCAGCTTTGTTAAGGTCTAGATCACTACTAACAGATGTGAAAACCTTGGTTTTAGGATACGAGGATTCTTGGAAAACTACATCCTTACTCATGATACATTTACGGTAACTTGATTTGTCAACCCAGAGTTTATATCCCTTAACTCCATTGGGATAACCAAAAAATATGTATTTGAGTGCTCTTGGTTCTAGATTATCAGTTTTTATGTGAGCATAAGTTGTGCAATCAAGGAATCTCAAGTAAGTGTAGGATGGTGGCTTACCATTCCATAATTCCTTAGGTGTTTTGAATTGATTTGCAGATGAGGGAAACCTATTAATAAGGCAGACGATGGTCATAACAGCCTATGCCCATAATGATTTAGGGTGACCCGAGCATGTATTATGCTTCAGACTCTCTCCAAAATAATGTTTTTCATCCTCTCTGTAAGTCCATTCTGTTGGAGGGTTTCCAAAATAGTCCCATGTCTCTTAATTCCTTCAGACTCACAAAACTGAATGAACTATGTAGATAGATATTCTAGCCCATTATAAGTTCTCATGGTTTTGATTTTCTTTCCTGTTTAATTTTCAACTGAATCTTTCCAGGTTTTGAAGGTTTGGTAAACATTATATTTATTTTTTAAGATATAAATCCAAACTTTACTGGATAAGTCATACATGAAGGTGAAAAATAGGATCCTCAACCATGATAAGTGGTCCTGGATAGCCCCCACAAATACAAATGGATGTATTCAAGTGGGTGGAAGCTTTAAAGGAGGTCATATTAAAACTGACCCTCTTGGATTTACCCATCACACAATCTTTATAGAATGGAAGATTAGTAGGTGTGATGTCACTCAACGACCCTTTCTTGTTGAGTTCCTCTAATCCCTTAGAGCTAAAATGCCCCAATCTTCTATTCCATAGCATAGTATTATTAGCATTTGTGTTGTATACACTACCCAAATTCCTTGAATGAGTCTTTCCATTGGATACATATAGCTCGTTGGTAAGAGATCCCTTAAGGATGGTTCTTGATCCTTTAGAGATCTTGAGACAACCTGTTTCAAATCTAAAGGTAAATACATTTTGATCTAGGACCCCAAAGGAGATTAAATTTATTTTAAGGTTGGGGACCCACCTTACATCAAGTAAGGTGATGATATAATGATCATATAGCTTTATAAGAACAAAGCCTCTACCCTCAACCTTTTACCTCTTATTTTTTCCCAAGAGGTAATCCCCTTCTATATTTTCAACCAGCTCTAGAAATGACTCTCTATATGGACACATGTGAAAGGAATATCCAGATTCGAGGAACCACTCTTGATTGAGTGTATGGATGGACACATTTAAGACTTCAACAATTTCATATCCTGAGTCAACCAGAAGAGACTAGTCAGTGGGATGTTTGGATTTTAACTCATGTTTGAGTTTTCTATACTCAGAATTAGTATGCCCATACTTTCCACAATGTAAGAAAGTGAATTTTATTTCCTTAGAGTCATTTTTGGGTTTAGGGTGTTTGTTTTTCTTGTAATTTTCCTTGATAAATTGTTTCTTTTTTACCTTTGCTTTGAGGCTTATCCCCAGTGAATAGGCTATTTACCTCACCTTTAACTCTCGGTTTGGAGTGTAGTTCTTTAGAGAGTAGGGTTGAATTAACCTATTTGAGGGTTAGTGAGTCTCTACCGCACATTATGGTTTTGACTAAAGAACTATAATTGTGATCAAGAGAAATTAGAAGGATCATCACTTGATCCTCCTCATCGATAATTACATTAATATTGGCTAGATCTAACATCACTTTATCAAATTCATCAAGATAAGATTTGATAGAACTATCATATTTCATTTTAAAAGTGAACATGTGATGATTTTTATAGTCTTCCAACTAATAAAGAAGTCATATATAATTTCTATAATTTTATCCAAATACCAGTGACAGTAAATTCAAAAGAAGCATCTATAAGGACCTTATATCCTAAAGACAATAAAATAGAGTTATGTGCTTTGACTAGCACATCAGGAGGACATCTACGTACTCCGTACTGGTCTTCCCGGTATCACTAACAATGATAATTGGTTTCTTGGTCCCAAAAAGGGAATCTATTAAGCCTTATTGTACAAGCAAGTCTCTCATCTTAATCCTCCATAGGTTAAAACCATTTTCGCAGTCAAATTTCTTGATTTCAAACATGTTTACCCACAAGGTAGATGTTGAGTTCTTGTGGACAATGCTAAGCATATGCCCCCAACAACCAACCAATACCTTGGGTAAATGATGATTTTTGGAAGGGATATGAAATGAAGAGAAACGAATAATAGGATAATGGCTTTAACAAATTCAATTTATAAAACTATGGTGATTTAAGAGTGAATTAATTTTGCAGAAATAAACCAAATATACTGAATTGTAAAACAAAGACGATAGAATTACAAGATAGGGACATCAGACTTGAAAAACAATAACATAATTACAAAATAGTGGCAAAATTTTAAAATAGTAGAAAAATTTTAAAACAAAAGAAACTGATTGTACAACAGGAGTAGTAAACGAAAATTTAGGGGATAATAAAATCAAGTAGGCTCTGATACCACATGTGAAGAGAGGCATGGTGTGCAAAAAGTAGCAAAACACCAAGATGATTCTAGTAACAAATGATTTATTTCCAACATAATTCATCGGATACAAATCGATATAAATACAATGAAAGAAAGTAAAGCAGAGGAAAAAACACAAGGATTTTATGTGATTCGGGCCCTTTGGGACCTACATGCATGACAAAAACCCTATCCACACACACTTTATTATTAATTCTCAAAGAAAATTGGAATAGGTTACAAGATATAGAATGCACAACTAACAGAAAGCGTCAAGTATAGAAGCAAGCATCAAAATATTTGGGGACTAAAAGAAAATAGAGAGTCGGGGTAAAAAACAACTTACAACGCCAGATTAAATCTGTCTATTCGGGTCTCTTCATGCTTTCAAGAACACCGATGATGCTACTCGAATTGGAAGTCACTGTGGAAGGATCACTCCGGGTCAAGGTTGCTGACTTAAAATCTGAGTGTCTGCACTTCTTCGTAGGGAAGGGAAGCCAACACGAAACTCCACCATGAACCACCTACCTGGGGTGTGCAGGGAGGCTGAAAAGAAACCCAATTGAATCCTATATTGAGTATAAAGACATCGGAACTGAGAAAATCAATAGTGAGGAAGATGACGTCCAATGATGAGACAAGATCCCAATTTTTAGATCTGTTCACTTCGAATGAACCATTTGTCGGAGGGAGAAGATTACCATCTGTCAAACCTTCAACCAGTGTAACAACATGACCAACCAAAAAACGCCACAAAGAAAACCTTGAATGACCCATCAATAGTGTGGTCAAAACTGCCAGAACAAGTGGATAGCCAGGATCATGAGGGAGGCTACACCAATGGACGATCAATAATGAAAGAATTAAACACACTCAGATTTCTAGGGTGGCAACTGAGTCAATATTCCATAACCGAGTGGGCCTAATACATAGCCCATATGAAATAAAAAGGTCCAAAAAATATTATATAGAGAAAATTAATAATAATAAAATTTCATGTATTAAATGAATTGAAATGTTAGAAAATTTAAATGGGTAGATTCAATATAAAAAAAAATTAAAATACCCAAATTTCACAGTGAAACGAGTGACCTGTCAGTTAAACCTTGAATTTTTACCATTGATACTTCATGTTGCGAAGGAATCTTCAATTAATACTCTAAATTGTTGAAACAAATGGATTGTGTACCGGTTGAACCTTGAATTTTTTCTGTTGTTGCTTCACAATTTGAAAATTCTTTAGAGCCATTTTTAGGGTTTTTTTGTTTAATTTTGGGTGACTGGTCACCCTTTCTCTATCATCCAACAACATAAACCTTACTGGGATTGTTGTCTAACCACATAAACCTTACAAGTCATGTTTTGATTATTGTGTTATTTTGAATCCTGTGATTTTATCTTTTATAAAATTTTAACTGTATGATCATTATCATAATAAGAATAAAATATATGATATATTTCCATTGTTAATTTATACTGATCCGGCTACAAATAATTATAATACAAAACTACCACGGTGAGAAGATTATGGGGATATTGCATGAAGTTGTCTCTCGAGAGCTAGTGGTTGTTTTCTATAGATTTCAATCCTCAAAGGTTGATAGAATGCTTATTATTATAGTAATTTTGTTATTAATACTACCTCTTCAGTTGAATTATCATATATGATTCACAAATTATGAGGTACTTTTCATTGGGTATGAAAAGTAAAATCTTACTTTGACATTGAAACATATAAGTTTTACTGATATTTAATGACTGAACTTTATTTGGATGTACACTAGCTTTAGTTTAATATTGATTTATTATTTCTATTATTATTATTATTATTATTATTATTTATGAAGATCATATTATTTTTATGGTTTCTATTTATCAAGAATCCATTAATGGGTTTTGTAATTGAGTATTGAAGTATTTGTCGCAGAGTTTTCCACATTTTATCTTAGGTTGTGTTTGACTGCACTTACTAAAAAGTGTTTATATTACTCATCACTTATAGAATTTTTTTTTATATTTTTACATATTACTTGGTGAAAAAACATTTTTTTAGTTTTTAAAATGGTTTTCTTCATAAAATAAAGTTTGGGGATCCATTTGAAAATTCTTTTGAAACCAATTTATCACATATGATAAGCAGTTTGAAAAATCAAGTAGTGTTTGTTCTGAATATGAAAAAACATGAACAATTAAATTTCAGATGAAAGCCACTTAAGTGGAAGAAAAACACTTTTTTAATTATAAATTTAGAAATACTTATACAAAATCACTTATCATAAGTGATAAGTGTTTTAAGTAGTTTTAATGGATCCTAAGCATTTTTTTTTTCAAAAATAGTACTCACACCACCTATTTTTTCAAATAGTTTACCATAATTGACAAGTTCTATAAACACTTAGTGTTTTCAAATGGATCCTAAGTGTTTTTTTCAAAAACAATACATGAATCACTTGTTTTTCAAATACTTTACCATAATTGATAGGTTCTATCAACACTTTTCAACAAGTGTTATTAAACACATCCATTTTTTCTTAGCTATATTCAATTTTTTTATTCACCTACTATTTTTTTCCTTTTAAAAAGGAGACTTTTTTAGTGAAATTAAATGGAATGGATGAATTTAGTTAAGCTTTTTTTGTCTATAAGAATACAGGCCTATGAAAAATTTTGCTCTATCATTTTAAAGGGAAGGAATCAGTGATTTCCACTTTGATTTTTCTAGAAATGGGTGAACTAATTGTAAAAGGATAGAGAAAAGAGGGGTGAGTCAATGAATAATTTTATTTAAAAATGAAAAATAAAAATTCTAACACGCTTTTTATGAGTAATAAAACTATAAAAATAAAAATTATTAGGAATATGTATTAGTTTTCAGAGCAACTTGGTGTTTTCTCTTTTAGTTAGTGGTTGGTGTTTGGTAGTGTTTAATCAGGGGTAATAAATAGGATGCATGTTGTATTGGGGTGATTCATTATGGGAATTTTTGATAGGGATACTAGGATCTATAACCTTGGGAGGTTTGGATTGGTCCTTGGGAGAGAGGTATTCTCCGGACGAATCCATCTTCTTCTTCATCTCCTCCTTTGACTATAAATTCCCTTTCGCATAATAGAAATAAATAGTTTGTTGGATTTTATTTATTCATTTATCCTACCCTCCAAATTTTTTTAGGAGAGAGTCCTAACAATTTGATTCTTTCATTTAGTTTTTGATGTTTCACGATGCTTGATTGTTGAGTACGTTGTCCATTACAGACTCAAGGAAAAAACTGTTGTACACTGTTACGATGAACATTTTTGCAGGTAGATATGATCAAGAAGAAGATTCTTGATTGTTGGAAGTTGTTTTAGAGGAACACCATTATTGGATAGATGTTGGGGATGCTATTCAGTTGATGTTTGGGCTATGGAATGCACACTCAAGGGAACCAAGATCATTTAGGGTAATGATTGTTGTGAGACGTTCACTGTGGAGAAGGTTCATGGAGAAAAAAGCTCAAGAGAAAATATTGTTACACAAGTTTTCTCTCTCTCCTACACCTAATCTCTTCTGTGCAGTTGTTTTTGGTAAAGTCACACACATTGTTTTTTACTAGAGAATTTTGTTATAGGAATCCAACCAAAATGGAGATGGGTGTAGCTATTGGAGAGTTGAACTGAAGGAGATGTGTTCGCTGCTGAGACATGAATCTTTATTTTTAGTTAGTTTTAAATATGTTATTTACTTAGTTTTTTAGTTAGTTAGATATAGTTTAGAAATAATTGTTAATATTAGTAAATAAAATATTATTATTTATTTATGAATTTTGAGTAAAGAATTTATAATTAGTCTTTGTAATGGATTTATTATTATAATAAGATTATTATTTAGTATAACTTAACAGTTTTTAAATATTAGTGACATAATTAGGAATTAATATTAACTAGATGATGAATAAATGTTAGTGAAATAATGATTTAATAATAATTAATAGTTAAATAACTAATTATTAACTAATGCTAAAGTGATGATTAAGTATTGATTAAATAATAAATAACTTAGGATTAAAGAATGATTAAATAGTGAATAACCTAGGTTTAAATTAGTACTAACATAGGATCAAGTAATGGTTAATTATTTATTAAATAATGATTAACCAATAACTAAATAATGATGAATAGTAATTAACAAATAACTAATTATAAAGTATTTAACTGTTAATTAAGTAATGATCAACAAGAGATTAACGAATGAGCGAGACATAATTAAGTTAGGATTAACTAATGCTTAACTAATGATTAGATAATAATTAACTAATGAATAAAAAATCATTAACTAATGATTAAATAATTATTAACGAATAATTACTTATTGATTAACTATTAATTAACTAATAATTAACTATAAAGTAATTACTTAATATCTATTAATTAAGTAATGATTAATGGGTGATTAATGAATGATTAAGGCATAGTCAATTTAGGATTAACTAATGCTTAACAAATGATTACGTAATGATTAACTAAGGATTGGTGAATGATTAAAAAATAGTAAAATTGTAATGGCTCGAACATTCTAGCTTGCTGCTTTGCTGACGATCTGATGATTGAGGTGTTCAGGGGATGTCTTGGGTGTTTTTGAGGCTGATGGTGACTAGCTGGCGGTGAATCCTTGGTGGTGACTCCCTGGCGGTGGATCATTTTGAACTAATGGTGGATCACTAACAATAGCTCATTTTGAACTAATGGTGGATCACCTAATAGTGGATCTATAGTAAGGTGGATCTATAGTCATGATGGATCTACAATAATGGTGGATCACCCAACAGTGGATCTACAGTAACAGTGGATCACCCAACGAGTGAATTTATAGTAATGGTGGATCTACAGTAATGATGGATTTACAGTAACAATGGATCTATAATAATAGTATATCACCCAATGGTGTATCTATAATAATGGTGGATCACCCAACGGTGGATCTATAGTAATGGTAGATCTAGAGTGTTTCTAGTGTTCTAAAAATTTACAGATTTTCTATTTTTGACATTTCTTTGACGAAAAATGGGTTTAATGCCTTACTTAATGAATTTTAAAGCCATTTAAAATGTGATTAATCATATCTTCAATTTCAAAAAAAGTCTAAAGACCTTTTAAATGTTTAAAACATGTGTATTTAATGATATTTGAATTTAATGTCCAATCTAAACCATATTTAATCCACTAGTTTAAGATCTAGTCTTTCAAAAGGTAAGATCCTTTCTTCCTTCTTTTGGTCTTACTTTATCTTGAGATGAGAGGTTCCAAATCTTCCAACCCTTGGAGTCGTAGAACCTTGTTGTTGTAGTTAGTTTGAGTTCCCCTGAAGAGGTTTCCTCTAGTGCGTGCACCCCCTATTTTGGTGCTTCTAGTTTATGTAAAGCTCTATTTTTTCAGGTACACTACTAGATTTTTTAGTTTTTTCACCTATGAAAGTCAGCGACTGCCATTGGTATTCGCTAATACAGAACAAAAAAGAGATGGATTTTTCCCACCTCATTCCCCTTCCCCCATCATTCCTCTTCCCACCTCGTTTCAACTTGATGTTGTCACATACATCGATGCCTCTGCCTCCGCCCCACCTCATTCCAGTCACCCTGATGCCACCTGTGTTTCCCCTGCCTCCCCCTCCCCCTCGCAGCTTCCCCCCATCACCCGACCTACATCAAACTACCACCCTCAAAGGATATCACATTAATGGACCTCCCTCTGACTGCCGCATATCCTCCATTTCTGACAACCAAAGGTTCTCTCCCCCACCTAAGTCCCCCCACATCCTCCTTACACTCCACCCATGTCCCCGATAATAGAATAAGGTATATTTTGATAGAATCTTTAGAGAATGTCGTTGGAGGTCGCTATTTCTCATTACCGACAGAGTAATTATGACCACCAAAAGTGGTTGATGGGTAGCCGTTAAAGCCCTTTAGTAGCCACTTTTTGTGTTAGCTAAATCCCTTATTGTATTAGTGATAGGAATTCCCTCATTTCTCTTTTCTATATATCACGCAGGATGAGTTTATTTTGTTTTTTATTGGGAAGATAGTTGCATACAGATCAACAAAGATAAGTAACTAGTTTAAATGAAATTGAAAGGGGAGGGGGAATGCTTTGCATGCTTTTATATCTTTTGATATTGTGGTATTGATATTATTTATGTTTGTTGTATCATTTAAAATCACGTTCATTGGTTTCCCTTGTTTTTTTAATATATGATGTGATGTACATGTTATGTGATTATTGTGACACCATCGTAAATAAATGGTTAACCGCTTATACTTGACTAATGAATTGGTTGCATTGGGATATATGGATTTTGTGATAACATCCTTAAAAAAAGAAGTGTAATTGATTGAAATACCCTATGTCTAATCTAGAAAATGTTGTGGTATGTTTTGTAATATGTTTGTGGATGTGGTTGTGTGTTGTGGCTTGAATGTGATGATGTGATGCATGGGAGGTGGCTTTATTGTGATGTGTGTGGGGGTAGTAGACATGATATGAATTGGGGCTACGATGGTGGTGGTGGTGTGTTTGTGCATCGAGGTTGTGACAGTGATGGTGGTGGGGTTGTGCAGTAGGGCTACAATGGTAGTGGTGGTGCGGTTATGCAGCAAGGCTATGATAGGGTTGGTTATGCTAGCTACCCAAGTAGTAATGGAATTAAATGCATGATAATGACATCAAATGGGTATGTTTAATGATTTATTTGATGAAGGGTCATGTGGTTTAAAAGGTTAATGTTTATATAAGAACTAATGGGATGAAAATATGAGACATGATAAATGTTTTAACTGAAATGGGTTGATAATGAATAATTTGTAAATTATATTTACTTTAAAATGGTTTATGGATCATGGCTTGTTTTGGGGTTTTTATGCATTTAGATGCAGTAAAAAAGTTAGGGAAAGTTATGAGATATTTTATGCCTTGATTATGAACCCACAGGATAGGGATTGTGTGTTGTAATTCTATATGTATATACATTATATATTCCTTGTGATTTTTATACACTCCCCACCCACATTAAACACCATGTGCCAACACCAAATGTTTTGGGGGTGTTTTTTCCAACATCCTCATGGGAGGATGGGTGTATGGCTACCCGCTCTTCCATGCTCCCTATTCCAGGCATTGGTGATATGCACAGGTTGTGATGGCCAAAAGTTAAAAATGTATCTTTCTAAATGTGATGTGATGGCCCAGGTGTCTTCAACCGAGACGTGATGAGATGTATTATAGTGGGGGTCGTGCATGGTAGGAGGAGGGAACGAGGTCGATCTCCTTCATATTCATGATACCCTACTACATTGGTTATGATATGTGATGTGAGGTGATGACCCAGGTGTCTGCAGGTGTGATGTGATGTGATTTGATGTTATTCAGAAGAGGTGGGAGTGCTAGGACATACGATGTCGGGTTGCGAGGGAGAAAAATCAGTGGGAAAAGGGTGTGAGGCACCCTTCATCGATATACTTCATATTGTATTATTATAGTTGGATGAATTATTTAGTGAGTGAGCCTTGATGAGGTTGGGTTTTTGGTTAGTATACCTATATAGGTGTTGTTTGGTTTTGTTGTTTTTTCACAGGTGCATTAGTATGCTCATTTCACATGTCCATGATGGACTTTGGTTTTCCTACTGAGTATACTTGTATGCTCACTCTACATATATAAAAATATTTCCAGGTTTCCAGAAGGACTATGTGGATTATTCTGGACATTACTAGCTCAGACATTGGATAATTGTCGTGTTGCTGCTTTAGCTTACCTTTGTGTATTTACTTTTTGAGACTTTTATCTGCATTGGTTTTATTTATACATGAATTGTGGGATGTTTTTAGTTTCTTTTTATACTATGTCACGGAGTTTCTTGTGGTTGCTTCATCTTATCTCCCGATCCTATTTATATTATAAATGGTAATGCCTCCCTTACATGATATGTTTATACCCTCGATGCTAGTCACTAACCTGGGGCCTACTAGAGGTGGGACTTAGGGGTCATTATCACTCTCCCCTCATTGTGGTATCTTTGGAGGGAGGGGTTCATGATAAAGTGGTATCAAAGGATGATGGTTGAGATATAGGATGGAGTTCAGAGTTAGGCATAGTGAGGATTACATGGGTTGGTATAAAAATGGTTCTAGTTGACCTTGGTGCATGACATAGACCAGGAAGAATGGCTGGGACACAGGATTTTAGGGCCCCCATGATCCAATGTACAGAATCTGAGCTTATTGAATGACCAAGTGATGTGGACCTGTTGGCAAGTTAGAGACCTAGGAGAGGTACATTCATTATGATGACTTGTGTTCTTATTTGAATTGTGTTATTTTGTGAAGTAAATAATGAATAAATTAAATTAAAATGAATCTTAATAAATTGTCATACTATTGGGATTAGAAAATATTTGTTTCTATTTTAGTTATATCTCCTGGTTTTCATCCTCATGTGGCTCATCCAGTGGAGGTTCAACAAGGTGACTTAGTTGATCATCATAGGGTTGATATGGTTGAGAATGATGATCAGTGGCAGAGGACGTTGCACGATTTTTAGCGACATGATTTGGGGAAGTATGAGGGCGGTGTTTCTGATGTGGAGACAGAGGTCTAGAAGAGGAGATGGAGATCAATTTCAATTTGATCAAGGACCTAATGAAGTATTGGGTCACATTGACAGTTTGTCATATGTGAGGAGTTGTGCATCAGTGGTGGACTTTGTACCTTAGTGAGTGGAAGGAGGAAAATGTTTCATGAGTCAACTTCTAGAAGGAGTTTCGGACAGAGTTCCTTTCATCGACCATGAAGGCTATGAAGAGGCAGAATATACTCTCCCTTCAACATGGTAGTATGTCTATATGGGATCTTAGAATCGAGTTTAAGGACCTTCTACACTTTCCCCAGATATTTTCCTAGATGAGGAGTCCCGAGAGAGGCATCTTGATAAGGCACTTTATCCTTTGATCTAGTATGCAGTTACTCTTTTTACATTGACCACACATCTGGAGGTTCAAAATAAGGTGTAGGTTATTGAGATATGCACTCACAAGGAGGATTAATGTGATAGGGGAACCGGCAGGGTTCCTCAAGGTGTAGAGTTTTCAGTGGTAGGTCTAAAGTGTTAGGGCCTTCAAGGTTTTAACCAGCAAGGATTCGACCTCAACAACTTCCCTTATGACCATCTAGGGCCAGTGGTTTCCATACTCTTCTTGGAAAATTCAGACCAATGTGTTTCATTTATGGGGTTCATGGCCATCATTAAAATCAGCGCCTAATGGTTTCTTGAGATTAGATTGGTAGATGTGGATAGGTTCAATGCCGACCTCAATAGCAGTTACTGGTGAGGTTGTTCCAGTAGCAGGATTATGCTTCACTGAGAGAAGATGTGGTAGGTGGAGGTCGGGCTCAATATATACCTCACCCTTAGGGACCTTGACCTGATCATGGTCATGGAGGTGGCCATCAACAGATAGGTATATTATTTGGGCATGGTTAGTTGCTGTAAATGGAGGCAGAAACACCATAGGGTCTAGAGATCATTTGAGGTATGTTCAATTTATCATGTACCCTTGTTTGTTCCTTGTTTGATTCAGTAAATTCACACTCTTTTTTCACCTAATATAATCCATTCTCTAATACTATATGTAAAGAGGCTTATCATTCCCTTGGTGTTGACTACACCAGTCAGAGGCCAAACCATCTTGTTTGATGTATGTCAAGTATGTTCACTAATGATAGGAAAACATTAGTTATGTGTGTATCTTTTTTTACTTCATATAAATCCAAACGATGTCATCCTTACCATCGACTAGTTATATTTTGTGTGTGATGTAATCAACTACTTCTGGAGGAGAATCGTGTTCTCGAATGTGGATGTCTAGTGTGTGGTTTTCGTTGGTGAGTAGGATTGTTGGGTGGGAAGTCAGTGTGTGCAACCCCTTATTTCTATAATGGCACAAATTTTAGTGGATTTGATGAATTCTGGGGTAGAGGAGTACCCTAATGTTTTTAGATAATTCCTGGATATTTTCCCTGAGGAGGTTGTGGCACTACCCCCTCGACGTGATATTGAGTTTGGGATAGACTTAAAACCTGATGCTTCTCTGATTTTGATGGATCCATATCATATGACACCTTATGAGTTGTAAGAGTTGAGGATTAAGATAGATGATATGATATATATGGGTTTCATCTGACCTATTATGTCATTATGGGGGTGCTCCAATGTTATTCTCTAAGAAGGAAAATGGTAGTCTGAGGTTGTGTATAGACTACCAGAAGTTGAACCAGGTGGAAATCAAGAATCACTATCCTCTTCCAAGGATCGATGATATTTTTGACCAGATGAGGGGATCTATTCGATTCTCTAAGATCGATCCATAGTCTGGATATCACCATTTAAGGGTGAAGGATGGAGATATCTAGAAGACTGCCTTCAGGTGAAAGTATGGGCACTTTGAGTTCTTGGTCATACCTTTCGGTGTCACAAACACACCAACTATGTTAATGGGGATCATGAACTTTGTGTTCTGTGAATTCTTAGACTAGTTCGTAGTTGTTTTCATTGACAAAATATTGATTTAATAAAGGCCATAGGAGGTGAATGTCAATCATCTCATAATTGTTTTCTAGGTTTTACAACACCATCGGCTCTATGGAAATTTGTCCAAGTGTAAGTTTTGGACATAATATGTGCATTTCCTCGAGCATGTGGTGTCTTAATAGGGTGTGGAAGTGGACCCATCAAAGGCCAAGATAGTTGTTTTTTGGTCAGCACCCAAGAATGTGGCATAGGTTCATAGTTTCTTTGGTCATACAGGCTATTATCAGAGGTTTTTTCCCAATTTCTCTCAATTTTAATCCCTATTGACAACATTGACTAGGAAGGACCAATATTTTGTGTGTACTGATCAGTGTTAGGTAGCGTTCAATTACCTGAAGGGGAAGTTGGTTAGTCCTCCAATGCTTTATTTTCCTGAGGAGGTTGTGATGTTTAAGGTGTTTTGTGATGCTTCCCATCTGGGATTGGGATGTGTGTTGATGCATCAAAAGACAATGATATATTATGGGTCTAGGTAGTTATTCCCTCGTAAGAGTAACTATGCTACCCATGATCTATAGATAGTAGTAATTGGGTTTGTACTGAAATTGTGGTGACATTACCTCATTGGGGAGCGCTTTGTGGTATTCATGGATCATAAGAGTTTGAGGTATATATTTTCTCAGTGTGATCTGAATATGTAGAAATGAAGGTAGATGAAGTTTGTTTAGAAATATGATTTTTATATCTTCTACACCTATCTAAAGTGGAATGTTGTGGTCGATGATTTGAGTAGAAAGTCATAGAATGATTTTATTCAAGACTTTGGGGATACTTAGAGAGCAATGGAGGATTTGGAATCCCTACACTTAGATGTAGGGGTGGATTATGGAAGAGGTTGTTTGTTTCAGATGATGGTGCAATATTCTCTGATGCAGCAGGTGGAGGAGTCTCAGTGGGGAGACTCAGAGACAGAGGTGATTCGTGATTGTTTTGGCCATGGTGATGCTCTAGAGGGATGGTTGGAGGATGGTCAAAATTGGATGATGTTTCATGAGAGGTTGTTTGTTTTGGTAGTGATGCACAAGGTAGTCCTTTGTGAGTTCTATAACTTTCCCTTGGCAGTACACCTGTGAGTATCCAAGATGTGTTGTGGATTGAGGATGTAGTTTTTGTAGCCTAGGATGAAATAAATAGTGATGAAGTTTGTGGCTCAATGTCTAGTTTTCCAGCGGGTAAAGGTTGAGTATCACGTTCCTTAAGGTTTGTTGTAGCCTTTGTATGTTCTTGAGTGGAAATAAGATGACATCTCGATGTATTTATTCACAGGGTTACCCTAATATCCAAGAGTTTGTGATGTTATCTGGGTAATTGTTGATTGGTTGATGAAATCAGATCACTTTCTAGCGATCAAGGAGTTAGGCATAATGGATATTTTAACAAAAAGGTGTGTGGATGATGTGGTGCAACTTCACAGAGTCCCAAGGTCCATTATATTAGATTGAGATGCACATTTTACCTCAAGAGTATGGAGGGTATTGCAGAATGATTTTGGTACTCAGTTACACCTCAACACAACTTTCCACCATCAGATGGATGGGTAGATAGAGCAGACTATCTAGAAATTAGAGGATATGTTATAGGTGTGTGTCTTGGACTTCGATAGATCATGGGAACAATACATACCCTTGGTTGAGTTTTCTTATAATAATATATGTCACTCATCCATTGTCATGGATCCATTTGAGTATTTTTATGAGTGGCCATGTCATTCCCCTTTATGCTAGGCATAGGTTGGGGAGTCAATAGTTCTTAGACCCGATGTGGTGTAGATCATGACAAATAAGGTTCATTTGGTTCATGGGAGGATAAAAGAAGCATAGGACCAGCCAAATTTTTATTCTGATCATAGGAGGAGGCCCTTGAAGTTTGAGGTTGGGGACCACATGTTCTTGAAGGTTTCCCCTCGATGTGGGAAGCAGAGGTTTAACAAAGGGAGTAAGTTCTTACCCCAATTTTTTGGGCCCTTTGAGGTGTTGGGGGTGCATTGGTGAGGTGGATTACCAGTTGGAACTTTCACCTCGACTTGACCAGATCCACAATGTCTTCCACGTTTCTCATCTTCGTTGTTATCTTCATGATGACTCATATTCCATTAAACAGGGAGAGTTGGATATCAAGGATGACACAACATTCATGGAGCATCTTGTGGAGATCTAAGATCATCGAGAGAAGGTGTTGTGAGGATAGACTATTCCCTTAGTTTGTGTGTTGTGGAGGCATAATGGCCTGGAGGATAGTACTTGGGAGCATGAGACATAGATGTGTGCCCAGTACCTGGGGTTGTTTTAATTTTTTCCTTGCTCTTTTTTTCTTTGTGATGTGTTGTTTGGACCTTGGTGTTTTATGAGATATTTTTTCCCATTTATGTGATGTGTGATGTGTGATAAATTTCTGACAGGTGAAAAGGGGAATATTTGATTCCTAATTGAGACACATTATACTAAGATGCAATTAAACTCGTACAAGTGGGTTAGTGTTTCCTAGAGAATATAATATCTTGATATGGAGGGTGAAATTTTATAATTCATGTGTTCTGGGTGGTGCAACTAGTTTGGTTGGTGGAGTTTTTTCATGTGTAACGAGATCCTTGATAGGTATCTTGAGGTATAGTTGTTCCGACCTTTAATATCTTTCCTTTCAGGTTAGTTTTGAATTCTTGAGGGTGAGAATTGTTTGAGAGGTATCTGATGTAATGGCCTGAACCTTTCTTCCTATTACTTTGTCAAAAATCTAATGATTGAGGTATCTGGGGGATGTCCAGGGTGTTTTTAAGCCTGGTGGTGACTCACTGGCGGTGACTCCCTAATGATGAATCCCAAACACTGACTCCTTAGTGGTGTCTCATTTTGAACTAATGGTAGATCACCAATAGTGGATCACTCGATGGTGGATCTATAGTAATTGTGGATCTACAGTAATAGTGAATCTATAGTAACGATGGATCTAAAGTAACGATGAGTCTATAGTAACAGTGGATTTATAGTAATGATGGATCACTCAATGGTGGATTTACAGAAATGGTGGATCTACAGTAGCAGTGGGTCTACAATAACGATGGATCACCCAATGGTAGATCTATAGTAATGGTGTATCACCCAATAGTGGATCGCCAAATGATGGATCTATAATAATGGTGAATTTGTGATGAACCAACCCAAAATACCATCTAAACCAATATTTGAGCTGATTCACCACTAACCCGAAGAGAATTCCTGATCTCCATGGGATGGGGACAAGAAACTGGGCATTAATAAATAACTGTTGGGAATGATTTCACCCTCAAAGATTAAAATAATAAAAGTACAATATGTAAAAAATCATCAGATAAATACAATAATATAATCATAACATGTACAATGAGACAATAAAAAATTGGAAAAAAAAGAAACTAAAAACTCATCTCCTGGTGGTTCAGAACCACCCACCATGTCCCAAGTAACCCACCCTTGATCACCCTAACTTGAAACCACAAAGGAAGGTGAGATAATGAACACCTTCTATAAGATCATAAAGGCTATAAATACCAAATGGTACAAGAAGGGTGTGAGATAAAGAGCCCAGTAGGATTCCACCAAAGATTCTATACAATTAATTCATAAGGTAAGTCAAATATGCTAAAAGAGGAGTATAATAAAGAGAGTACGAGGATAAGTTTAAAAATAGAGTTTAAAACATTTAAAAATCATTTATCAAATCAAACCTATAAAACATACCATTTCACCATTTAAAAATTAAACATTTTCTTAAAAATCATTGAAACCCATTTCACAAGCTAGAGTTAGACAACCAAGAAAAGATGAAAATATGAACCTGATATAGAAAGGTAAACAAGAGTCAATAAAAAAGATTAAATGTGCATAATAACAATAAATGAATCAAGCAAGGAAACTCTGGTGCCAAATAGTGACAATGAACATTTTCACGTATTGAGATCAAGTATATGGATGTCATGGGAAAAACATAGGTGTGATAGTGATTCCACCTCAGAATAGCTAATCAAATTACAATACGACTAATTGTCGGGATTATATCTAGTCTCACGGGTCTCAAGCAAACCATTTCCACACACACCCATTTTCCTAGTCGCATGTCCATAGACTGAAACTTTTATGTTCTTTATGGATCCACTAGAATGGTGTGAGTCCACTAGTGAAGCATATATCTATGTCATCCCATCTAACTATCCAGGTTCCCATGACAAGTCAAAATAGGTGAGTGAGATAATCAATTTACGAGGATCATAATGGGGATCCTTATTAGTATCAATCATGGGAACTAGCCCTCAAATCACATCTCACTCTCACCCCCAAACTCCCTCAAAGTAAATAATCTCGTTTTCAACACCCAGGAATGGGAAGTATAAGAATAAACAAGTTGCATTAAGGGATTATTATGAGAGTGGATCATCATAAAGTGCTAACCCGGCCTTCAAGAATCAACAATTTCATTTCAAAACCTTTTATACAATTCAACATTTAAAAAGGGTAATCATGCCCACTTCATTTCACAAATCATCATCAAAATTACAAATAGTTTTTTAAAGTAACAATTTATTTAAAAGTATCCCTAAGGCATTCAAAGGAAGTTTTATAATTTAAAAAGGTTTGAATACATTTCAAAACATGGGTTTACATCCTCTTTCCATACAAATAAATCATTTAATTCAAATAACCCAAGAGAACCCATTTCAAAACAAAGGTAAAATCATTCAAAGGGTTATGTTGGCCATTTCAAAAATTCAAGAATTTTAAACTATTTAGAAACATCAAATAGTTCAAATCCTTTAATTCAAATCAAGTAATTTCATTTTATAAATAAAAACTTGGGCCAAATACCTCAATTCCACCAAAACATCCTTTAAAAATCCTTTGAAAATAAATCAAAAATAAACATGTAATTTAAAAAATTCGTAAAATAATGTGAGAGATCAAGATTATATCCATTTAATTCATACCATGTTCAATTTAAATAGAAATTGGTCAAAGAAGATTTTACATGGAATTTCAAGGACAAATTTCATAGAACAAGTGTTTGAAATTATGAAACACACATCTATGAATTTATTAAGAAATAATGAATTACAAAATGAAGTAAAATCATAGAAAAATCCACTTGGAATATTTGTAATCCAACCAAAATGAATCCAAGGTGTGCCACCTTCGATGGTGATCATCAGATCTAAGAAGATAGATCTCAAAAGAAGAGAGAAGATATCCTATATCTAAAATTACCCCATTAATAAACCATGATTCACAATGCCATCATAACCTTTAGGGATAAGGAATCAAGAGAATATGGAATATACAAGATCAAGAAGAAAAAAACTCACCAGAAGGGGGATCAATGCTTCGATCGACACTTCGATCTATCAAGAAATGAGGTTTGGAGAGACAAAATAGCTCTAGATTGCTCACAAAATTAGAAGGATAAAATTTAGGTTTGATTGGGAGTTTTTAGGGTTAATTAGGTGGGTTTCAGAAATTTAATTATTATTTTAGAGGCTTTAATTACTGTTTGCATGGTTTCTCAAGTTAGGTCGCACGGTTAGTACTAATCATGCGCCTAACCATGCACCCAAAATAGATCCATTGGAAGAGATTCACATTTAGTCTACACACGTATTTTAACCATGCTCAAATAATGTGACCACCTCCTATCTAGGTTTCACACTTTGTCTAACCATGCGCAAACCATGCATAGTCCCAAAAACCTTCAAAAAACTCCAAAAAAACACCAGAAACAACCTATAAAGTGATCCAATCATTGGGTACTCAAATAAATGGATTTAAACACATAAAAACTGGTAACATGATGTTCAAAACTTCCCACCATAGGAATTTCTATCCCTATAAATATTCCAATCCAAAAGATAGAACATGACTACACAAGAAGATGTCCCTCACTCATCTTGTGAGGTGGATGGTTCAAGGTCCATAAGATAGACTTAACCAAAGGTTAACAACACACATATAATTCCAAGATCAAAACACCAATATCACCACGCATATCCTAAATAGATAAATAATGGAGACCTAGAATAGGTTTCCCCACCATTTAAAGATTCATCAAAATGGTGTAATGAGAAAAGAATGTCCCTTTGACCTAAAGAAGAGAATTCAACAAATAATTATAAAGAAACATCTAAGATAAAACGTCCATAATCAAGGTAAAGAAATGGAATGGATTTCTACCTCGAGTAAGTACTCGACGATAAGATAATATTTTCAAAACTAAGCCTCACCCCTTGATGATCCCATCAAATCAAACACCAGCACCACTGGGTGCCTGGTTTATCAAAAATACCCATTGTCCTAGTTACCTGAGTACATTCCCAAGGTCTATCTAGGTCCAAATAGGAAGAGATCGAACATATAGGTTAGTGCACAATAGGGCACTATACTCCCACAAGGGATATCATCCATTACAACAAAATTGAGATCTAACCATCAAGTCAAAACAAAAGGATACGAAGGAATAAAAATCCCTAAACATCTTAAGGATCCTCAACACAAGATTCCACTCCATCACTAGGAAAACAACAAACATAAAGGAACTAAATTTGTTCCAAAAAAGGAAGGTTATGAATTCAAGTGTTCACACCCACAAGGCACAACCAGAGACATCTAAAGAAAATGAAACCATTCTCACATCATAAACCCACAAATGACCTAAGACAAGGTCCATAAGATATCATCATAATGATCCCAAAACAAAAGCTTTGCAAAAAATATACAATCCACAAGAAGGAGAAACTCAAGAAGTTTCCACTTTGATGAAAAAAACAAAAGTTAGATCAACATAAACTATACCGGGAAACTAATATCCGACAACTGGAAACTTCTATAATGCATAAAAATCTTTGCTCTGAGGCCTATGGCTAGAGACCTATTATCATGAAGCATCTAATTCCCCACAGTCAGGAGATGATAGTCCTTACTGAATTTTCCCTTTCTAATAGAACAACTTACAAAACCTCTAAATGTGACCTAAATTTCCACACTATTTACAAACTCTTGGTGATTTCGAACATACGATCTTAGAATTAATAGGTGCTCTGCACTATAAACACATGACAGTTCTCTTATTTTCTTGAGTAGATTATTCTTCCTCAACCATGAATGAGGAATTTATCCATTCATGTTGTTTTGATAGACCACTTCAAATGATAAATCCTTATTGATCATCCCCAAATAAGAGATCAACCCGGCCATAGGCATGATGGTTAAGAGGTATGGGTGAAGCCCTTTCTTAAAACATATGTACTTACTAAATTCATCACCAACAAGACCTAGTATAAAACATACCAAACATGAGAATTGTTTGGCATGCTTTGTAGATGATATCTCATCTTGACTAAAACCCAAGAAATTGGAAAATTTATCCTTCTTTACGTCCTCAAGATATTGGAAACAAATGAAGACTAACTTGAAGGATTCCCAAGACATTAATTCATGTATACAAGAGGGAATCACAACTTCCCACCACTCCTAGCTAGGTACCTCAAATAAGGAGTTGATGAACTTAACCTTCAAAGTATCAAGAGTCTTGATAGAATAAAAAATATCATCAACCTCTTCAAGGCACTTTACTACCTCAAGAGAACCTTTTTCTCCTTTATAAGAAGGTGGATGAAAATCCAGAAATTCAATGATGGGGTTCAAAGGATGGATGGTATTTGGCTCCACCACTTGGTATGGATTATAGGTAGATTCAAAAACATTAGACATAACCTCTATAAAACATTAAGAACTACCCCAAGGACTAGACCATTAGACCAACATTCTATCTTTCTTGCAGTAATTTCTAGGAGGCATTTCTAAACATCACAAAACATAGTCATATCAACTCAGGCATAATAGAAATAGAAAAAAAACAAGCCAACAACTTTCAAACAAGCCACAAAAAACTTTATCAAAGCATCATTAATTTCAAAACACACAAGATTTCACCATTTATAAAACATTACTCTTTCCCTTCAAGATGAAAAATCTTGTAATAAATCCATCACAGTTTTCAAAAAATCCTTTACCATATCATGAAAATTATTCCATGGTTTCAAAAACATTAATCCAATTTTATAATTTCCAAAACCATTCTCATTTTAAATCCATTACAAACCAAATTTCTTCTTAATTTTTTTTAATACACAATCAAAGAGTCTTTGAAAATCAATTTTCCAAACCAAAAATTTCATAAAATTCACTTTTTGGTAATTGAAAACATTTCTCAAAGAACTTAAAAAAACTTTTTTTAAGACAAAATTTAGTTTTAACAAGTGATTTAAAATTATTATCAAGGGATTAAATTTGAAATGACCAAAAAAATCATAAAACACACCACATTCGTAACCTTCCCAACTAACCCCATACAAGGAAATTCATCCTGAAAATAATATAATAGGGTTCCAAGTTTAGGTTAGAGTATAACTATGCATGTCTTGGTCGCATGGTCTAGTAAACCACACACCAACCACACAATAGTTCATGGATTGACTCCCATATTAGTCACACCGATTTCTCATAGTTTACCAAACCGTGAAGGCACAATGCGACTTTGGACATATTTTCCTTCTAACCCAAAACTCATAAGAGATCCCCCAAATAAAATATAGTCTCATTGGGAATATAAATATCATTTTCCATTAGAAAAATAATAAATCAAAAGAAAGACTCAATTCCCCACATCCCTAGTAACTCAAGTCTCGTCATGAGGAGGTGGTGATCAAACACCCACTCCGAACTACCTCTCGAGTCCCAACACATTCTTAATCTCCTTTCTACCATGACTCTCCACAAATAACACAATTTATTTCAATTATAAGTGATTCCTTTCAAGGAAATACCTCTTTTGATTCCATTTTTGATGAACCAACCCAAAATACCTTCTAAACCGATATTTGAGCTGATTCACCACTAAACCAAAGAGCATTCTTGATATCTACGAGCTAGAGACAAGAACATGGGCATCAATAAATAAATGTTGGGAATGATTTCTCCCATAAAGATTAAAATAATCAAAGAAAACTATGGAAATTTCATTAGATACATATAATTATATAATCATAACATGTACAAGGATACGATAAAAAACTTTAAATAAAACAAATCTACAAAAAACCCATCTCCTGGTGGTCCACAACCACCCATAATGTCCCAAGTCACCCACTCTTGGTTACCCGAACTCAAAACCATAAAGGAAGGCGAGAGCATGAACACCTGTTATAAGATTATAAAGGCTGAAAACACTAAATGGTACAATCAGGATGTGAGCTAAAGAGCCTAGTAGGATTCAATCAAATATTCTATGTAGTTACTTCATAAGGTGATTCAAACATTCTAAAAGTGGAGTACAATAAATAGAGTATGAGTCTTAGTTTAAAAATAGAGTTTTAAACATTTAAAAATAATTTATCAAACCAAACCTATAAAACATGTCATTTCACCATTTAAAAACTAAACATTTTCTTGAAAAACTTTAAAAACCATTTTACAAGATAGATTCATATAATCAAGAAAAGATGTGAATATAAAACTGATATAGAAAGTAGAACAAGAGTCAATACAATAGAGTCAATGTTCATAATAGCAATAAATCAATCAAGGAAAATTCGGTGCTAAATAGTGAAAATGAACACTGTCATGTATCGAGATAAAGTATATGGATTTCATGGGTATAATCTAGGTATGATAGTGAGTTCACCTCAGAATATCTAATCAAATTACAACATGACTAATTGTTGGGCATACATCTAGTATCACATGTCTCAAGCAAACCAGTTCCACACACACCCGTTTTCCTGGTCGTACATCCATAGCATGGACCTTTCATGTTCTCTATGTATCTACTAGAAGGGTGTGAGTCTGCTAGTGAAGAATATATCTAGGCCATCCCTTACAACTAGCCAGGTCCCCATGACTAGTCAAAATAGGTGAGTATGATAGTCAATTTATGAGGATCATAATGAGGATCCTTATCAATATCAATCATGGGCACTATCCCTCAAATCATATCTCACTCTCACCCTCAAACTCCCTCAAAGTAAATAATCCATTTTTCAACACCCAACAATGGGAAGTATAAGAATCAACAATTTACATTAAGATATTATTATAAGAGAGTATCATCATAAAGTGCCAATTGGGCCTTCAAGCATCATCAATTCCATTTAAAATATTTTTATAATGTTAAACATTTTAAAATGGTAATCATAACCAATTCCTTTTACAAATAATAATCAAAACACCAAACATGACTTTAAAGCAATCTTTTATTTCAAATTATCCCTAAAGCATTCAAAAGAAGTTTTATAATTTTAAAAGGTTTGAATACATTTCAAAACATGGGTTTACACCCTCTTTCCATGTGAATAAATCATTTATTTTAAATAACCCAAGAGAATCATGATCTAAAATAATGGTAGATCACCAAATGATGGATCTACAGTAATGGTGGATCACCCAATGGCTGATCTACAATAATAATAGATCTACAATATTTCCAATTTTCCAAAAATTTATATATTTTCCATTTTTGATGTTTCTTTGATGAAAATGATTTTAATGCCTTACTTAATGAATTTTAAATCCATTTCAAAAGTGAATAATCATATATTCATTTTTTTTAAAAAAATCAGACCATTTAAATGTTTAAAACGTGTGGATTTAATGATATTCGAATTTAATGGCCAATCTAACCTGTATATAATCTATTGTTTCCAGATCTAATCTTTCAAAAGAGAAGATCCTTTCTTCCTTCTTTCGGTATTGATTTATCTTGAGACGGGAGGTTCCAAATCTTTCTTCCCTTAGAGTCATAGAACCTTGTTGTTGTTGTTGGTTCAAGTTACCTCAAAAATTTTTCCTTCTATGTGTGCACCCCCTATTTTGGTGCTACTAGTTTGTGTAAAGATCTATTTTTCAGTTAGGAATTCCCTCATTTCTCCTTTCTATGTATCATGTAGGATGGGTTGATTTTGTTGTCTCTTGGAAATATAGTTGCATTCATCTTAATGAAGATAATTAACTGGTTTAAATGAAATTTAAAGGGGCAGGGGAATGATTTTCATGGTTTTATATCTTTTTATATTGTGGTATTGATATTATCTATGTTTATTGTATCATTGAAAATCATGGTTGCTAGTTTACCCTGTTTTTGTGTTTTTTATATATGATGTGATGTACATGTTATGTGATTATTGTGACACCATCATAAATAAATGTTTAACCACTTATAATCAGATAATGAATTTGTTGCACCGAGATATATGTCTTTTGTGATAACATCCTTAAAAAAGAAGTGGAATTGATTAAAATCCCCAACGCCTAATCTGGAAAATGTTGTGGTTTGTGCTGTAATATTTTTTTGGATGTGGTTGTGTGTTGTGGCTTGACTATGATGATGTGATTTATGGGAGGTGACTTAATTGTGATGTGTATGAGGGTAGTGGATGTGATATATAATGGGTAAGTGATGATGGTGGTGGTGTGGTTATGTAGTGAGGCTGTGATTGTGATGGTGGTGTGGTTGTGTAGCGGGGTTGTGATGGTGATGGTGGTGTGGTTGTGTATTAGGTTTGAAATGGTAGTAGTGGTGTAGTTATTCTACGGGGCTGCAATGGTGGTTGGTTACTCTAGTTTCCTGAGTAGTAATGGAATTAAATGCATTATAATGATATCAAATGGGCATGTTTAATGAATTATTTGATGAAGGGCCATGTGGTTTAAAAGTTTAATGTTTATATAAGAACTAATGGGATGAAAATACAAAATAAGGTGATTTTTTTAACTAAAATGGTTTGATAATTGATAATCTAGAAATTATATTTAATTGAAAATGGTTTGTGGCTCATGGATTGTTTTGGGTTTTTTATGAATTTAGAGGCAACAAAAAGTGAGGGAAAGTTATGAGATTTTTTTATGCCTTGATTGTGAACCTATAGGATAGGGATTGTGTGTTGTGAATATATATATATATACATTATATATTCCTTGTGATTTATATATTCACCCACCCACATCTAGCACCATGTTCTAATGTCAAATGTTTTGGGGGTTTTTTTCCAACATCTCGGTAGGAAGATGGATGGATGACTACTCACTCTTCCCCACTCCCTTTTCCAGGAATTAGTTATATGCATGATTTGTGATGGCCATAAGTCAAAAGTTTCATTGTCTACATATGATGTGATGAGATGTGATGACTCGTATGTATTTAAGTAAGATGTGATGAGATGACTTATGGTGGGGGTTGTGTATAATAGAAGGAGGGCACAAGGTTAATATCTTTCATGTTCATGATACCCTACTACACTGTTTATGATATGTGATGTGAGGTGATGGACCAGGTGTCTGTAGGTAGGATATGATGTGATATGATGTTATTCGAAAGAGTTGGGAGCACCGAGATGTACGATGTTAGGGTGTGATGGTGATAATTCAGTGGGAAAGTGGTGTGGGTTACCCTTCATTGATATGCTTAATATTATTATACTTAGATGCTTTATTTGGTGAGAGATCCTTGGTGAGGTTAGGGTTTTAGTTAGTATACCTATATAGGTGTTGTTTTGGTTCTATTGTTTTTCCACGGGTGCATTAGTATGCTATTTTCACATATGCATGAGAAACTTTGATTTTCCTACTGAGTATACTTATTTTCACACCCTATGTATATAAAACTGTTTTCAGGTTTCCAGGAGGACTATGTGGACCATGTTGGATGTTGTTAGCTTGGACCTTGGATAATTGTTGTTATGTCACTGCTTTAGATTACTTTTGGGTATTTACTTTTGGATACTTTTATCTGTATTGGTTTTATTTATACATGTATTGTGGGATGGTTTCAGTTTCTTTTTATACTATGTCATGGAGTTTTGTATGGTTGATTAATCTTATATCTCGATTCTATTTATATTATAAAGGGTAATGTCTCCCATACATGATATTTTTATACCTTCGGTGCTAGTCACCAACCCGGGGCCTACTGCAAGTGAGACTCAGGGGTCGTTATCTCTCTCCAATCATTATGGTATCTTTAGAGGGAAGAGGTCATGATAAAAATAATGATTATCAAGTGATTAAGAAATGATTAAGTAATGATTAACATAGGATTAATTAATGATGAATTAATGATTAACCAACGATTAAGTAATAATTAACTGTTAATTAACTATAATCTAACTACTTGAATAATGATTACATAATTAATTAACTAATAATTAAATTTAAAGCAACTACTTAATAACTATTATTTAATTGACGATTAATGGGTGTTTAACGAATGATTAAGGTGTAGTTAACTTAGGATTAACTAATGCATAATGAATGGTTAAGTAATGATTAACCAATGATTAACTAAAGAGTAAAGAATGGTTAACTAATTATTAATCATTGATTAAGGAATGGTTATTCAATGATTAAGGAATGAGTACCTTAGAAATAATTAATGATGAAGTAATTATTAAATAACAATCAGTTAATGATTAAATATTAGTTAACTTTAAACTAACTACTTAAGAACTATTAATTAATTAATGCTTAATGAATTATTTACTAGCGATTAAAGATTCATTAATGAATGATTAAGGAATGATTAACTTAATAATAAGTAATTATTAACTTAGTAATGGGTAATACTTAACTTAGTATTAGGTAATGCTTAACTTAGGATTAATTAATGATTAATTATTATTTAACTTTAAATTAACTACTTAATAACTATTAATTAATGAATGCTTAACTAATGACTTAGTAATGATTAAATAATAATTAACTTATTATTAAATAATGATTAGTTATTAATTAACTTCATATTAACATAGAATTAACATAGGATCAAAGAGGGCTATCAAATATGGTTAATTGTATGATAAATAGGCTTAACTACACATCTAATTTGTTACTCCCATAGTTTAGATGATTCATACCTTGTTGCACACTTGGTTTGATACTCTTGATGGATATGTTTTAGATGATTCACATTCTCTTTATAAACCACTGGACATACCTTTAGAAAGATTAAAAATTATATTATGAAATAATAGTGTCATATTTTAGGATATAAGAAGACATTCTAAAATTTCAGTAAAGTAAAGATTATGTGGTTTTTTGAGCAATGAAATCTCTATCTGAATACTGCAAGTATGTGGCTCTGGAAAAGAGGTACCTAGGGGTAACAACTCCGAAAAGGGAAATTGAGCTGAACTCGATCGTCACCTGGTGCATGAAAACGGAAATTACTATACACCTGGTTTGACACTCCCAAGGTATATGCTTTAGACGATCCACATTCTCTTTATAAACTATTAAACATACATTCAGAAAGATTAAAAATTTTACTATAAAATAATAGTGTCATTTTTAGGATATAAGAAGATGTTCTAAAATTTTCGATAAGGTAAATATTGTATGATTATCTAAGCAATGAAATCTCTATATGTTTACTAGAAGTGAATGTGGCTCTAGAACATAGGTACCTAGGGGTAACAACCTCGAAAAGGGAGATTGAGATGGACTCAATCATCACCTAGTCCATGAAAACAAGCCTTAATCCACACATGGTTTGACACTCTCAGGGGATATACTCTAGATGGTTCACATTATCGTTATAAACCACTTGACACTGTTGGAAATGTTGTCTATACCAATGATTCAAAACTGTTTTTATAGTCCAGAGAACCGTTGGTATAACCTATACCAACAGTTCTCCAAACTGTTGGCAGATAGGTTGTTGGGATAGGTCTATACCAATGGTTCTCATTGAACCATTGGTATGGGTGTAATGAAATATTACATATACCAATGGTTCTATTGAAACATTTCATATGTTCATTTAGAACTAATCATCAAACATTAAATGTCATAATTATAAGTCAAAATGTAAAGGATCAATCTATCCCTCATTGCTATCACCATCCTCACTGTCATCCTCATTTTCATCCTCATTGTCATCCTCATCGCCATCCTCACCCTCATGCTTTCCATAGTTATCATCAGGAACATCATCATCCCAACCACCATTAAGACCACTACCCGATGCACTATATAACGCATGCATTATTGACATACATGAATCACAATCCATGACGGTATTTGGTGGAAGTGATGGACATAAGACTGCCATAAATTTCATAAATTCATTTTTGTCCCTTTGACTCCATTCACACTCTTGTATGACCATTTGTTTGGCTTTTTCTGCCTAGGCTTGAGTCTATGTTTCCTGTACATTAGTTTTTTCCAACTTGGTGCTACCAAAACTAGCACCTAAAGTGGGCCAATATCTAGTCGGGACAATACTATTTCCTAGTCGACGACATACTTTGTCATGGTGCTCATCTCCCAAAACCTGATGTAAGTGATCATTCAGACCAAAATTTTCAACTTCCTGCTCATCAAGGGTCTCTAAAGCGCATGGTTACAAATATAAATGGACTATTTAGTTACAAAATAGATATTAAAATTTTAAATCAATAAAGTAAAACTTACAATCTGTTTTTGTGTCAGTTTGTTTACCACACTTCCATCTTTCTTCTTTCTTCTCGAGTAAAACAATTTTTCTCGATGCACATGTTATTTAATATTCAAAATCTCCATCTATAATGACATTGAATGTATAAAAACATAATTGAAAATAGGTTATTAATAATGATTTTCATAACTAAAATAAAATGAATATACTTGATGATGCAATATGATTTTCTATAATGATTGAATAATGGTTTGATAAATTAATTGGGAATATGATTAAATAACGATTTTGATAAATTAACTTAAAGTGTAATTTAAGAATTATTGTTTTAATTTATTTTTCCATGAATATAAGGGCAATTGAATTATAGAATAATGTAAATGGAATGTCTTTATTGAAAAAAACTAATCAAGATTAAATGAATGTATAATATGATAAAATCGAGAGGTAAAATGTATGTTAGATGTGTTTCTATTCGGTTTTCTATGTTTCTATGATTTAATTTGAATGGAATTAAAATAGGTAAAATCAAGGTAATTTTTTCATTAATGGATATTTATGACATTGTATAGTCAATATTGGTGCTTGGTTTTGTTAAAAATACACATGAAAGAATAGGATTTATTGTTTATTTGGTTAATAAATGTTAATGTATAGCTAGAATGAGAGTATGTAAGGTCGTCTTGGTTTTGATCCTTGTTGTCCATATTCAGTTTTTCATGGTATAATTTTTTTAGGTTTTTTAATTCAATTTGGTTAAGTATGGTTCAATTCAATTCAGTTTGGTTCAATTATAGTCAATTCCTATTAATGATGTATGATTTCATTATGTTTGACTTATTTGTGTCATCTTAATTTAGTTTGGTTTATTCTAGATCAGATTTATTTATTTTGATTCACCTATATCTGTTTATAACTTTTCATTTAAATTTGATTTAGTTTGTTCATACTTCACATGACTTAGTTTGGTATATGTTACTTTATATTTATTTAGTTAAGTTATCTTTCATTTGATTTATTTCAATTCGATTCAATTCAATTTTATCTGTTTGTGTGATTTATTTCATTTTTATTCACTTTTTGGATCATGTTTAGACTATTACATTTAGGTTTTTTATTTTCATGTTGGTTTTTGTTCCAGTTTAGTTCAATTTCATCAGATTCCAGTCATTTCAGTTTGGTATTATTAAATTTTTGTTCATTATTGATTTAGTTATATTTTGGATTGGTTGGTTCTTGATGCATTGATTTGGTTTTGTGCATTCATTATTGTTTTTTTAGTTCCATATTCATCCAGTTTTGGTTTATTTAGGGCTAGTTAAGTCATATATATTTAGTTTGTCTTGATTAAACTTATGATAGTTATGCTTTATTTTCTTCGTATAATGTTAACACTTTTTGTTGTGTTTAATTCAATTTAATTATTTATTAATGGATTCAATTTTTTTGTATAATTTGGGTTGGGTTTTTTGGGCCTATTTAGTTTTTTTTAATATAATTAAATTATATTCTAGTTGAATTTGTTAGGTTTGTTTGATTTTGGTTTTGTATGTTTCAAGTCAAATTGTTTCAACTTAGTTTATCTTGGTTGGATTATATTTGATTCCCTTTGGATTGGTTATTGTAAGTTTGTTTTTCAGTTTACAGTGGTTCTTTTTTATTTTAGTTTATTTTTTGTATATTTCATTGTAATCATAGTTGGTTATATTCAATCAGGTTTACTTCATGAATGTTTACATCTGTTTGTTTCAGTTTTTATAGATTTAGTTTGATTCGTTATGTTTAATTTGATTTATGTCCTAATTTTTTATAGGTCAAATCATATAATGTTTGTTTTTATGTTTTAGTTTAGATTAGTTTAGTTAAATCGAAGTTGGTTCACTACCACTCTCAAAAAATCTAATGTAGAGAAAGTCCATGAAAGTGGATAAATCTAAACAGGGTAATGTATGTTCTATTTATTTTGAAAAAATGGGTTCAAAGGTCATAATTACTATAGCAATAAAACAATCAAAAACAAAATCCATTCTACACTATTATCAGACAAAAGACCATCTATAAAATCAAACATCCTAGTGTACACAACATGCCCTTAGAAAGCCCATCCTGAAAAGAATTCAACCACTCCAATGTGCATAATGATGAAACAAAGATTCAATTCAGCCTTTAAATGTTCCATGATTAGATTCTTCTAGTCATTCACCAAAACCAAGAGCTAGGTCAGATTACAATAGTTTCATGGAAATAAAAGCACCCCATCAAATTAGAATTAATCCATATTCCAGAGAAGTTCCAACAACACCAAGTTATGCATCAGTCGATGCAAGGCCATATGAAATAGCATAAAAACTCATTCCAAACATTGATAATCAACCAATAAATCCAAAAACCCATCAAATATATTAAACAATTAGATATAACAAAGTGAAGATGATTATTCAACATAAATAGATCATAAAATTAAAAAGGAAATCATGTTTCTAATTTATGGAGTTTCCATATTCATATATGTAATATATCTTACATTATTACTTGGTGATTAAAAAAATAGAGGATCAAAAAAAGGAAGTAACATATCTTTATCTTGGAAGGGAAAGGAATAAACGGGCTTAGACATATTGATATATCCAGTTTTTAAAGTTAGAGAAGAAAGAAGGATTCCATACCTATAAGTAAAGACTGATAAGAAAAGAAATATTATCCATTAGAAATGGAATGAAATATAAAGGAAACAAAATAAAGTGCAAGTCCTGAAGAAAAATAATGGAAATTATAAGAGGCACCCCACTATCTTTCAATAATAAACGAGTGTCATACCTGCTTCCTCTCATAGTTTGGCATCATAGTCCACCCCAAAGTGTGGAGGTATTTCATAGCATCCTTAATTTTTTTATTTCTTCATAACACTTCCTAAAAAATAATTTTCAATAATACATAACTAAGTATTAATGAAAATCATGGTAATTTTCATTCAAAAACCTCAAATTTAATACCTTGAACTTAGTAGTCATCTAATAAGAAATCATTTCCTGATAATATGTTATTGGACACTCATTAATGATATGTGTGGCCTCTAAATCCATACTAACTCTAGCACTCCAACCACTATATAGCTCGTGCTTATATTATCTTCATAGCTCACCTAATTCCATGAGTCGTGCTATCCTCACAGCCTCATCATCGAGAAAATTAAAACGAAGATAACACCAAAATATCAATTCATATAAATACAATAATAATATAACATTAAATCTAATTAATTTTCTCACCATATTTTCCCCAAGAATTATCCTTTACTTCATTTGGAAGGTGTCTCAAAGAGAGTGGTCTAACGAGAATGATGTCGGGGTATTTGGAAAGCATCGCCATAAAACTCCTACATTCTCACCCTTTTTTCCAATCATTTGATTATCCTCATTGTACTCCATCATCATCTATGTGTGGCAGTTCCACACTGCACACATGTGTGTACACTCATGCCTCCTTTTAGAAGATATATCCATTTAAGAAAAATCAAATATTATATCACTAAATATTATAATGAAATTAAATTATGGTCAAAAATTTTTACTAGGCTTCTATAAATATACCTAAGGCAGCTATATTAGTGGGTTTCGCTAGATCCCAAGGATATGAAGGAATGTCAACCTATATGGATAGAGTGGGACCCAATATCTGCTTCGGAGGCTCAGAATGTGTCAAAGTAGAAGTTGAAGGAGTATGAATATAGAAGCATGGAGAGAAGGGAGTATAAGGAAAATAAGATCTCATAAATGTCTATGGAAATGCATAATATGGATGGGGAGTAGGATCCATCATCGAATAAGGGAAAGATATCCAAGGAGGCTTAGATGGAAATGGTGGAGAAAACATAGGCAGCCTAAATATCCCGGGTGTCTCTAACGACACTGTGGGATCAGAAGGTGTGTTGGATGGTATGTTAGGGGAAGGGACAGGGTGTGATCAGGTGTGCAAGCATACCGAAACTACACAACGCTCTGATGTGGTGGTGAAAATCTATAACAACCCTGGTAAAAATTATAAATGAAGTAACAATGGTTGAGCAGAATAAGGACATGATGTAATTGGAGAATCAGAATTGGAGATGTATCGTATTAATGTTTGAAAAGTTTATGTGTGACTGGAAATACTAATTCATGGACTGAAGATAAATAGTTTACAAAAATTGAGAACACACATTTTACGGAGCTCTGGATCTTTAGGGACTTTGAATACAATAAGTGTTACAGATTTGGTTGCTGATCGAACATGGTGGATCCCTAACTAATGATTCGTGAAAGCAGAAGTATTTAAATACAGTGTGGAAATTATGTATGAAAGAGTCAAATGGAAGACCTAAAACCGAAGATAAGTTTTACAGAGAAGTTATGAAGGAAAACTCACCGTATGTTGGATGCGTTTAGAACAGCTTCAATTTGTGCGAAGTGTAAATGTCCACCCATTGTCGAGATATTCGAAGGAAGAGGAAGATAGATCTTTGAAGGAAATAGTATGCGTCAATGATGCTAAATAGATTTGCGAAGAGGTTGTTGGGCAACCTCCACGACGGTCGATGATGAAGAAACAGTCGCATTGTTCCGGGAGGCAGAGCACGGAGGAGACAACAGTAACCGTGAACCGTGTGAGAAGTTGATGGAACTCTAGAGCGAGAGGTGTAGGGATTGGATTGATGGAGAGTGATGGTAGATAGAGGAAGAATACCTAGTTAACGATGAAGTAAAAATCGAAGGTGTGGGCGGTAGATGCTAGAGGAGACAAATTTCTACAGGAACCCTAGGAGATGCGGAGGAGCCGGAGGCGGAGGAGGCAGAGGCAGAGAGGGTAGTCGGGGAGGGAGTGGGAGCTCTAGGCAACAACGAAAACCCTATGTGAAGTGATGGAACCTGCGAGAGGAGATTTTGCTTTTGGAGGAAATGTGCATCGAAATAGGTTTGGAGGGAAAGGAAAGCACGACGTGTACCGGAGGAAAGCCATGTTTAGAATAGATATATAGAGAGATAGATTTTTAAACTAGTTTTATTTTAACAATTATTTAAAAAAAACGTATATAAAAAAAAAACTCCCCGGCAGCTGCTAAAGCGGCTGCAGCGGCCGCTACTGCCTGTTGCGAAGGCCAAAGGTGTTGCGGCGGTGGGGTACTGAGAAAGGTTCTTTCTCTGGGTTTGTCTGAAATTTGTTGTGTGTATGTGATATGGATTGGCCTCGCCGAGATCGATTGGAAAAGGTGGCGAAATAACCTTCGTGTTTTTAAAACGATTTCGGTGTCGATCGGCGGTGAGCGGTGTTGGTTTCATCCGCACCACAGACTTCTCGTCAGCCGATACGAGTAGAGAGCTTCAGCAATCTAAATCGATGACTCCCTGGAGGCTTCCGCACGAAGGACGAACGCTTGTAGGCGTCCCTCTCTGCAGCAGCGATGCTGGTAAGCTCCCGTGACAAATCACGCATAGAAATCTCACGTTCTCTATGATTTTAGTGACGGTAGCAGATTAACTGACCAGACCCAGGGTTGAACGCTCATTCAAGAACATCGCGAAACGACTGACCTGCCAATTAAACCTTGAATTTTTACCGTTGATGCTTCACGTTGCGGAGGAATCTTCGATCAATCCTCTAGTTTGTTGAAACGAATGGTTTGCGTACCAGTTGAACCTCGAATTTTTGCCGTTGTTACTTCAAGATTTGAAAATTTCCCGGGCCGTGTTTACGGTTTTTTTGTTTAATTCTGGGTGGCTGATCGCCCCTTCTCTGTCATCCAACCGCATAAACCTTACCGGGCTTGTCGTCCAACCGAATAAACCTTACTGGGCGTGTTTTATTTATTGTGTTCTGTTGAATCCTGTGATTTTATCTTTTATGAAATTTTAACTGCGGGATCATTATCACAACAAGAATGAAATATATGGTATATTTCCCTTGTTGATTTACAGTGATTCAGCTGCGAAGAATTATAATAAAGAACTACCACGGTGAGAAGCTTGTGGGGATATTGCATGAAGCAGGCTCTCGAGAGCTGGTGGTTGTTTGCCATGGATTTCAATCCTCCAAGGTTGATGGAATGCTTATCATTCTTGTAATTCTGTTTTTAATCCTACCTCTTCAGTTGAATTCTCATCCATGATCCGCACGTTATGGGGTACTTTGCATTGGGTATGGAATGGAGTATTGAAGTATTTGTCTCAAAGTTTGCCACATTTTACCTTAGGTTGTGTTTGACCTCACTTGTTAAAAAGTGCTCATATCACTCATCACTCATGAAGAATAATTTTGTCTCAAGTTTTTACATATTACTTGGTGAAAAAACATTTTTTAACTTTTTTAACTTTTTTAAATGGTTTTCTTCAAAAAATTAAGTCTGAGGGCTCCGCTTGACAATGCTTTTGAATCCAGTTTATCACCTATGATAAGCAGTTTGAAAAATTAAATAGTGTTTGTTATGAATCTGAAAAAACATGAACAATTAAATTTCAGAAGAAAGCCACTTAATTGGTGGAAAACCACCTTTTTAATTAGCAATTTGGAAATACTTATACAAAAGCACTTATCATAAGTGATAAGTATTATAAGCGGTTTTAACGGAGCCTATTTTTTTTTTTCAAAAACAGTACACACATAAACACCAGTCATGTCAAATGGGGCCGAAGTGTTTTTTTTTCAAAAACAGTACAAGCACAACTTATTTTTTCAAATATTTTACCATAATTGATAAGTTCTATCAGCATTTTTCAGCAAGTGCTGTCGAACACATCCATTTTTGCTTTAGCTATATTCTTTTTTTCTATCTGCCAACTGTTTTTTTTTCTTTTAAAAAAGACTTTTTCGGTGAAATTAAATGGCAGGGATGACTTTAATTAAGCCTTTTTTCTGTCTATAGGAACGCAGGCCTATGGCAAATCTTGCTCTGGCATTTGAAAGGGAAGGAATCAGTGCTTTCCGCTTTGATTTTGCTGGAAATGGGTGAGCTACTTGTAAAAGGGCAGAGAAAAGAGGGTTGAGGCGGTGAACAGTTTTATTTACTAAATGAAAAATCAAAAGTCTAACTCACTGTTTATGAGGAATAGAATTATTCATATTAAAATTGTTAGGAATGTGTATTAGTTGTCAGGGGCAGCTTGGTGTTTTCTCTATTAGTTAGCGGTTGGGGGTTGGTAGTGTTTAGTCAGGGATGATAAATAGGTGGCAGGCTGTATGGGGGAGGGCACGATTCATTCTGGGCATTTTCGGTAGGGCTGATGGGAGCTAGAACCGTGGAAGGTTTGACTTGGTTCTCGGGAGAGAGGTCTTCTTTGGCGGAATCCATCTTCTTCCTCGTCTCCTTCTTCGACTGTAACTCCCCTTTCGCATAATAGAAATAAGCAGTTTGTTGGCTCTGCTTTCTTCCTTTATCATGTTGTGCAATCAATGTTAGGAGAGTCCTAACAATTTGACGCTTTCATTGAGTTTTGGACGCTGCACACTGCTTGATTGTTGGGAGCGCTGACCTTTACAAACTCAAGGAAAAGACTCTTGTACACTGGTGCGACGAACGTTTTTGCTGGTAGATATGATCAAGAAAAAGATTCTTGATTGTTGGAAGTTGTTTGGAAAGACCACTATTATTGGATAGACGTTGGGGCTGCAGTTCGGTTGACGTTCGGGCTATGGAACGTGTACTCAGGGGAATTGAGATCATTTAGGTTAACGATCACTGTTAGACGTTCGCCTGCGGAGAACATTCGCGGAGAAATGTGCTCAAGAGAAAATACAGTTGCATAGGTTTTCTCTCTCTCTTATACCTAATCTCTTCTGCGCGATCGTTGTTGGGAAAGTCACGCATGCTGCTGTGTACTAGAGGAATTTTGTCAGAGGAAGCCGACCGTAATGGAGATGGGCGCAGCTATTGGAGAGTTGAACTGAAGGAGACACGTTCGTTGCTGAGACGCGAATCTTGGTGGAGCGTTCTTGCAAGACGAACTCAAGAAAGTGGATCTTGATCGCTGCTGGTGTGCCTTTGCGGGGAAGAGACGATCGCTGGGGAAACACACGCTCGGACAGTAACAGTAACTGAAATAACTGTAATAACATTCAACAACTGATGATGATATGTCATGTCACTAGAAAACTGGAAAACATGGACACAAGACAACAGGCATAACATGTTCCACAAAAGTATAAATGAAATCAAAAGACTATCCCAAACATCCCGGGTTCCAACTCGGTCCTCTACTATTAAGCTCCATAATAAACAGCAAGCAATCAAGTGTTCGAAGCCGTATGTTTCCCTTTGTCAACACTTGCAACCATGTAATCTACTCCGGGTACCAAAAGGTGTTGGATTGGTGTAGCCTGATCCGGTTGGGCCGAATGCTTGTGGCCCGCAACTGTAGCAGTGTGGACTTCGGAGTCAACTTTACTATAGCCTTTTGGACTTTCAACCGACATCCAATGTAGCACTTTTGACTTGGGTGGCCGCCTTTTCACTACTGAGACGCGGACTTCCTGTGCGGTTGGTGGAACAGTGATCGTCTTCCTCTCCATTTGTAGCCCATTTCAGGCTAGGGTTTCTTACTGAAAAAAACTCTGTAATTGTGCTCTCGATTATAGTGAATTTTCTGCCTCTCTGTGGACGTAGAGATTATTCCCGAACCACGTAAATTTATGTGTTTCGTGTGTTTTCATTTCTTCTGCATTTTCTTTCCGTATCTCGTTTCTGTAGTTGCGACTCCCGACGATTCTGCAACAACTGGTATCAGATGGTGAGTTTGGAATTCTCCAACGATGGCTATGGATGAAGGCAAAGTGAAGATCGATTGCTTCGATGGAACTGACTTCAGTTTCTGGAGGATGCAAATCGAGGATTATCTTTATCAAAAAAAGATGCACTTGCCGCTTCTGGGTCTGAAGTCAACAGACATAGAGCAGTCGGAGTGGGAGTTGCTGGATCGGCAGGTTCTGGGCGTTGTGCGCCTTACGTTGGCAAAAAACGTGACGTTCAACATCAGAGAAGAGAAAACGACGGTGAATCTGATGAAAGCCCTCGCAAATATGTACGAGAAGCCTTCTGCGACAAACAAAGTGCATTTGATGCCGCGATTGTTCAACCTGAAAATGGTTGAAGGGAGAATTGTTGCAGACCACATCAACGAATTCAACACCATCATAAGTCAGCTGACATCGGTGAAAATTGATTTTGATGATGAGGTATGTGCGCTGGTCTTACTATCTTCTTTACCTGACAATTGGGAATCAACTGTAACAACTGTGAGTAGTACTTCGGGGAATACCAAACTAAATCTGAAAGATATACGAGACCTAATCCTTAGTGAGGATGTGCGAAGAAGAGAATCAGGCAGATTCTCTGGTTCTGCTCTGAATGTTGAAGGAAGATGAAGGTACCCACAGCGAGACAATCGTAGAGGGCAATCAAGGTTGTCACGACCCGTCCCCCGGGGCCCGTGCCGTGACTACTCCAAGCCCGCCTTCCATAGGACAGGGGCTGACGACTAGCACCGGAAAGACGTGTCCCTATAACAGGGAGACATTGCTTTTAAACCTGTACAAACACACAAATCCAAGAGTACAACAAGAGGCAACCACAAAGTAAACTGCTGTAGTAAAAAGTGTGCTAAAAGTAATGGGGCCGGAATACAAGTCCAACTAAAAAGTACAAGTACAACTGAAAAGAGAAAAACTACTCCTGAAACTTCCACCGAGGATCCTACCCGAATGGTAGGTAAAACTCACGATCAGTAGTCCTGCGTCACGTCACGTCAAATGGTCCACCTTTGAGCACCGTTCAGTCCTGGCTCCCTCAGCCTCAATCAACGTTGTCCGTCGTCTGCACAAGACACAACAAGGTGCGGGCGAAGCCCGTGCAAGGGTGAGTATAACAATACTCACTAGGGACCCCGAGACCCCCGAAGGTCTCCAAGAGTTCCACAAAAGAAAAACCACAAAGCAAGACCTCAATCACAAAGCACGAAGCAGTCATCAACTCTACTTGGGTATATGCCCATACATATACCTAAGTTATCAAAAGATACTCGTCTCAAACATGAGGGGAGAATACCACAAAGGTAACACCATGAAGATAAAAGTACCACATAGGTAACACCATGAAAATAACACCACAAAGGTAAAAGTACCACACAGGTAACACAACGAAGATAACACCACGAAGGTGAAGGTACCACGAAGGCAACACCATGAAGGTAACACCACGAAGGTAAAAAAGACTCAGCTCACACCAGGTATATAAGTAAGACACAAAAGTACAAATGATTAGTCGAGAAGCTAGATCATCTTATTCTGTTGAGAGGCACTGCTGCTGACTATATGAAGTCTGACCCACACAGGATCGATAGGTACTAACCCTCGCTGACCCACACAGGATCTGACCCACACAAGATCGATAGGTACCAACCCCCGCTGACCCACACAGGATCTGATTCACACAGGATCGGTATGCGGTGACCCACACAGGATCGCTGAGCGCTGACCCTCACAGGATCGCTGAGCGCTGACCCTCACAGGATCACTGAGCGCTGACTCACACATGATCTGACCCACACAAGATCGGTGCTAACTCACACATGATCGCTCATTACTAACCTCCATATGATTTGTCTTCAATCTCCGCCTCACTGCCAGTTACTGGATTCCCGCTCATAGCACGTTTGGGAGAACTGCTCCTTAAGCCATCGGTTGTACCTCAACCGCCACGAAATTCCACGAAGAAGTACCCCAAAGGATTGCCATGTTGTAAGGGTTCTAATGCGACAGACGACGCGTCAATCGGACGCCTAGTCTGTGACTTATAAGCGTTTTAGTTCCGAGGGTCCGGTTGGATTCGGGCTCGATCCAACCCGGCCGCACTCTAGCTTTCTCCAAAACTCAAGTGAAGTATACCAAAAGGACCGCCTCGTCCTAAGGGTTCTGGCGGTGCCGCAAACGGTTTGTCAAACGGACGCCCGGTTTGTTAGTTACACCCTTTTTCGTGAAACGGGGGTGATCGCACCTTGGTCCAGCCCGACTCGGTCGGGCCCGCCGGAATATGCCAAAGGGACCGCTTCCCAAAAGGGATTTTAATGCCACTGACGGCGTGTCAAACGGACACCCGGTTCGTCAGTTACGGGCGTTTCTTTATTCGGGGACCGGTTGAGTCTGGGCCCGGTCTGACTCAGTCAGGCCGGCCCGACGCAACGGGTCCTGGGGTCTACCCGACTCCGCTCGGGTCCGGCCCGCTAAGGGTCGTCCCGGTTTACTGGGTCCGGCCCATTGGGGTCGGCCCAGTTCGGTTTGCGGGCCCGGGTCACGGTTGGCCCGACCTGTCGGGTGGGGCTTGGCCCACCCGCGTTGGCCCACTGGGCTTCGGGTCCGGCCCGGCCCGCTGGCGGTTTCGGCCTGCTAGGCCGCGAGTCCGGCCCGACCCGCTGGGCTGGTCTGGTCCTCTGGGCGGGTCCGGCCCGCTCGTCCGGCCCGCGTCCAGCTCGGTTTGCGGACTGGCCTTCCCAGTTGGCCCCGTGGGTGCGGGGCCGTTTCGGCCAGCAAGTGGGGAGCTGCCCCAGCGTAACGGTCAACCGTTTTGGCCGTTCGGGGGTTCGTCAACCCGACGCGGTGTGGGGTCGTGCCGCTTTCCACCTGCCGCGGCTGTAGCCGTCGGCGACGCCTGCGGGCGCCGCCCCTTGTCTCGCGCGACCGGCTCTGGCTGACCGCCTCCGGCCTCCGCGGTGCGCCGCCGCGCGTCGCCCTTTATCATCTGCGGCTAGTTGCCGCAGTTCTCCACCGGCCCCCGCCGACTTGGCGTGCCGGCGGTTCGGCGGTTTCTTCCGCGCTGCTGCCGTCTTCTCGCTGCCGCTACCCTGAGGAAAATGTCCTCGAAGAACGCAACTTAAACGGAGCGGCGGGGGGTCTGAGTCTTTTTCGTTTGGCCTAGACCCTCCGCGTTAATATGATAACGAACGAAAGCAAGAAAAAGATCAAAGATGAACTTTAAACAAACCCCCTACGTCAAGATCGTTGGAGAACGCCCGCGATTGAGGAAGAGTCGGTGTTCGTCGTCCCCGCAACAAGCCGCCACCGTTGTCGTTCAAACGTCGTCCTTCGGTTCGTGATTCGGTGTCACTTGTCACCGTCTGCTGGAACCGGCTCCGTCTTCCAAGTGATTGGCGTCACGATACTTTATTAGAACTTCGTCGCTTGGTGAAGCCGTGCAAATATCTCTCCCCAAGTTTCATATAAATAGGAGAGGGGGAGGGTGAGTAATGCCCGTGGAATTAATGGGGGTTCATTTAATAGGAACCTTCCTAATTCCAACGACGCTGTTACAAAGGATTTGAGGAGTCAAGCCATTTAATGGCTTGACACGTCGTTGGTCCTGCCAATGTCGCTCCTCCATTGGAGGAAAAGAAAGAAAGAAATAAAATAACAAAGTTATTTTATTATTCTTTTAAAAAGTCCAAAATCTAACTTTTTTTACAGACTTATTGCGGTCGAAGTGAAGTCTCTTTTAAGCGAATCCCGGCGCTGCAGATTCAACGGTGCCCTCAGATTTTTAATCCGAGCACCGATTCAAAAGATAGAAAATACCGCTCGCGCGTTTACTGAACGTACTTAAAAAAAAGTTCAGAAATTCATTCCGGGCACACCGGGCCTCAGAATCATGCGCCGTCAATTTTCGCAGACTAGTAATAATTCCATATAATTAAAAAAAATTAATGGAAAATCCGGGTCTTTACATTCTCCTCACTTTAGGGCTTTTCCTTCCAGAAAACCACAACATAGACTAAGAAAACAAATGGGGGTACTAAGCACGAATTTGAGCCTCCCGCTCCCATGTGCTCTCCTGAATGTTTCCGTGCTTCCAGCGAACACGCACCAGAGGTATCAATCGTCCACGAAGGACCCGCTCCTGTCGATTCTCAATCTCCACTGGAACCTCCGTAAACGTCGCCCCATCATCAAAGTCCAGCTCGCCACGGTTGATGACGTGAGATGGGTCATGCACGTATCTTCTCAGCTGGGATACGTGGAAGACATCGTGCACCCTCTCCAACTGCGGTGGTAGTGCCAAGCGATATGCTATCTCGCCAATCCTCCGAAGTATCAGAAAAGGTCTGATAAACTCGGTGAGAGTTTGCCGCCTCGGCCAAATCTTCGCAAACCTCGTCGAGGTGAGACCCGTATGAAGACGTGGTCTCCCTCGAACTCCAAGGGCCTCCGTCTCCTGTTAGCATAAGACTTCTGTCTGCTCTGTGCAGTCTTCATCTGCTCCTGGATGATCTGCATCTTCTCAGTGGTAGCCCGTACCAACTCTGGTCTCATAAGTGCCGACTCCCCTGAGTCTGTCCAGCATAGATGTGATCTGTAAGGTTGACCGTATAAGACCTCGAATGGTGCCATACCGATGGTGGCGTGATAACTGTTGTTGTATGCGAACTCCACCAAGGGCAAGTGATCCTCCCAACTGCGGCCAAAATCTAGGATGCAAGCGCATAGCATGTCCTCCAGTGTCTGAATGGTCCGCTCCGTCTGACCATCCGTCTGTGGATGAAAGACGGTGCTCAAACGTAGTCGAGTCCCGAACGCCTCCTGTAATCCCTTCCACAACCGGGATGTAAAACGTGCGTCACGGTCGGAGACGATCGTCGATGGCATTCCATGAAGTCCTACAATCTTCTGTAGGTAGAGGCGTCCTAAGCCCTCTACTGATCGCTGCCCTTGGATGGGTAGGAAGTGGGCCGACTTGGTGAGTCGGTCAACGATCACCCATATGGAATCATGTCCCCTGGACGTACGTGGAAGCCCTGACACAAAGTCCATGAAGATACCATCCCACTTCCACTCCGGTACCTCTAGTGGCTGCGCTAAGCCAGCTGGAACCTGATGCTCGACCTACACTTGCTGACAAATGAGGCATCGTGAAACAAACTCTGCCACTGCCTTCTTCATCCTTGACCACCAGTGCTGACGTCGGAGGTCTTGATACATTTTCACCACACCAGGATGTACTGCCAGAGGGGACGTATGGAACTCCCTCAACACCTCCTCCCGTAGCGCCACTGGTACCATGGTGTGTCCTCTAAAGAGGATGACGTGCTCCCCATCTTCAGAAAATCCATCAGGTGCCTATCCTGTGGATATCTGAGCACGTTGTGTCTCGCAGTCAATGTCCCCAAGCCGTGCCTCCCGAACTCGCTGAAAAAGTGGGGGAGTGACAGTCATAGACTGGAGGTAAGCTGCTTCATCTCTATTCACAAAGGATATTTGTAACGCGGTTAGCTGCTCTGTCGCCTCAGTCAGCAACTGTAGACCATACCTCCTGCTGAGTGCGTCTGCCACTACGTTCCCCTTTCCAGGAGTATAGACTATCTCAAAGTCATAGTTCTGGAGGAACTCTAGCCATTGTCACTGTCTCAGGTTCAGGTTTTTCTGTGAGAAAATATACCTGAGACTCTTGTGATCAGAGTAGACTGTAAAACGTTCGCCCATCAAGTAATGTCGCCACATCTTCAAGGTGAAGACCACTGCTGCTAACTCCAGGTCATGGGTAGCGTAGTTCTGCTCATGCTGCCTCAGCTGTCGCGAACCATAAGCGATCATTGCTCGCTCCTGCATCCGGACACACCCAAGTCCGATCCCAGATGCGTCGCAGTAGACTACATTCCCAACATCCTCTTCTGGTAGCCTCAAGATGGGGGCACTCGTCAGTCTCTGCCTCAACTCCTGAAAACTCCGCTGGCATCTCTCCGTCCATATGAAGGGCAGTCCCTTCTTCGTCAATGCTGACAAGGGTGCCGCAACTCTGGAAAAGTCGGGTACGAATCTCCGGTAGTACCTAGCCAACCCCAGAAAACTCCGCACCTCGGTCACACTCCTAGGTGGCTCCCAAGCTAGCACAACCTCTATCTTCGCCGGATATACTGCAATTCCAGCCTCCGAGATAATGTGTCCCAGAAAGTGAACCTCTCGTATCTAGAACTGACACTTCGAGAGCTTACCATAAAGCTGGTGCTCTCAGAGTGTATCCAGAACTATCTGCAGATGATAGACATGCTCTTTCTCCGTCACCGAGTACACCAAGATGTCGTCGATGAAGACCACCACAAAGCGATCGAGGTATGGCTGGAAGATCCTGTTCATGAGTCCCATGAACACTGCAGGGACGTTGGTCACGCCGAAAGACATAACCAAGAACTCATAGTGGCCATACCGACATCTAAAGGCCAACTTCTGCACATCCTCATCTCGTACCCTGAGCTGATGATAACCTGATCTGAGGTCTATCTTCAAAAACCATCGAGCCCCCTTCAACTGATCAAAGAGATCATTAATCCTCGGGAGTGAATACTTGTTCTTCACGGTCACCTGGTTTAGCCCCCAATAATCTACATAGAGTCAAACTCCCATCTGCCTTCTTGGCGAACAAAATCAGGGCTGCCCATGGAGACACACTGGGCCTTATAAACCCCTTCCTCTGCAAGTCCTCCAACTGTACCCGCAACTCATGAAGCTCCACGAGAGCCATCTGATATGCTGATGTAGATATCGGTGCCGTCCCGAAGTATAAGTCGATGTAAAAGTCTACCTCTCTACGTGGAGGTAATCCTGGAACATCATCAGGAAAGACATCGACATACAGGTCCAACACTACATGATAGCTCGGACTCTCAATATCAACTGCCCCGAGAGTAAGGCTAGCCAACTGATGTGTGATCGGCTGCACCCTCCTCTGGGCAAGTCCATCCTGTGCTGCAAAGGTTCCCTTCTCACCGGTGAAAGAAAACCTGGTCCCATCCTCGCGGAAATACCGCACGTTGCGCCTAATACAGTCAATCTGAGCATGGACTGTGGATAACCAGTCCATACCCAAGATGATGTTGTAAGGCCTTGACGCCGCTACTAGAAGATCCCAGTCGAAGCTCTCGCCTCCTAGAGTAAGCTCACACTGCCGACACCGGTGTGTAATCGTCGAATCTTCTCCCGTAGGAGTCTCTAGTCGTAAGGATCGAGCCAACGACTCCTTCGGAATCTCCAAGCTCCGAACGAAGGCCGTGGCAATAAAAGAGTGACGGACACCTGTGTCTATAAGTACTGCAACTAGGGTGGAGTAGACATAGATCGAACATCTAATCAGCTCTGGAGCGCTGTGGTCGTATCCCTGTCCTTCTGCTCCCTGTGGTCGGGGTTGACCACCTGGAGGTGGTGGCGGTAGAACTTCGAATCGCCGCCCACTGGCTGCTGCACGACCTGCTCCTCTACCTCGTCCGCCGCCCTGCGGACCTCCTCGCTCGAACCTCTGCCTCTGCTTCGGCGGTCCCTCGACTGTTTACTGATCGTTGGTACGACGAATTGGGTAGTCGCGAGCCATGTGGCCCTGCCCGCCGCACGTGAAGCACAATCTGCCTCCCAGCTGACCTTCTCTGCCTCGCGAGCCCCGCACTTTCGACCCTGCGTCCCGGGGTCGTCCACCGGTGGGTTTGGCCCGCTTGGACCTTTGTGTCATCTGTTTCCTGCCTCCTGCAGATGACTTGGCTATTTGTCGTCCGATGGTGACTCTCACTGTCGGTGCCTGCTCAGTTATAAAGCTCTCCACCAACAATGCTCGCTCGAGCACTCCAGCCTACGTCGGGATATTCAGCGATTTCATCGACGCTCTGATCTCCTGCCGGAGACCCTGCTTAAAGGTCCGGGCCCTGAAGAAAGGGCCTCGTACCATGTCGGTGGAGTAGCGGGAGAGATCAGTGAAACTCGCCGAGTACAGGGCCACGGTCATGTTGCCCTGCTGCAAGTGCAGCAGCTCCTGTATATGCACTGAGCGTAGAGTCGCTGGGATGAACCTTGCCCTGAAAAGGCCCTCGAAGTCCGCCCAGGTGAGGGTCGTCTTGTCATGTAATTGGAGTGTCAGACTCCACCATCCCCCAGTTGCTTCCTTGAAGAGACTGACAACTAGGATCACCACCAGATCAGTTGGTGTCCCAACTAAGCAAAAAACTTTGGCCACAACCTCCAGTCAGTCCTCAGCCGCATGCGGATCCGTCTTGCCTCGGAACCTCGGAGTTGTCTGCCGCTGAAACTCGTGCAATGCACTTAGTCGGCGTGCACCCTCTGCTGGTGGGGCCGGTGGCATCTTCTGCCCAACGGGTGGTGGTGCTACTGGTGCACCACCCGATGGTACTATCGTCGCAAGTGGGCCCTGCACTGAAGCCTCATCGCTCGGTGGGCCGTCATCGTGTACTTTCTCGGGAATCCTGGCTGGCTGTCTACGTGGCGACATCCTGAAAGAAAAACAGGTGTGTCACGGTTAATAAGTTATACCTGATGAGCTGACTCAAATAAATCATTAGAATTAAAAACTTTTCAAAACACACGCAATCAGTGTTTTCGTGCACTGAGCCGGAAATCAGAATTCATGGTCCTGGTGTATGGATACGTCGGCCCTCCCCCCAACCGTGCACTCTCAGCACCTTGGCGGAAGGGGGAGCCGTCGACGTGCATTTTCAGCACACCATCTACGACATTATCAGCACACCATCTATGACATTATCAAGCACCATTGTTGCCCATGGCGATACTCCAACAACATGTTTATCCCAACGGTCCACCTCATGGGTTCTTGACTTTGGTGCCTCAGAACACATCATTGGGGATATAGGTATTCTTCGGTCTTTTAGATCGACCTCAACTGGAGGTAATATTACTGTAACTGATGATTTGATAGTGCTGATTGCTGGTTATGGGAGTTGTACGATTTCACTTGGCTCGAAACCATCCGCTGTAATCTTTGTTCCCAGTTGTCTCTAATTTATTATCTATTAGTAAACTTACAACTGACTTACAGTGTTAAACCATCTTCTCATCTGCTTCAGTTATATTTCAGAAGCATTCAATGACTCAGATGCTTGGCAGTGGACGTCTTCAGGGTGGTGTTCTTGACTCGGCCCAACTCTCGCCTATCCTGCCACCTCTGATCATGCCCTCCAGCTTCACTATCGCCTTGGTCATCTACCCGTCCTCATTCTTCAATTTTTTTTTCTAGACTAGGGTCTTTTATTCCTTTTGAATGTAAATTTTGTCACCACGCAAATCATCATCGGGTCACCTATGTTCCCAGAGCAATTCCCCGAGCATCCATTTTTTTCATTTGGTTCATTCTGATATCCGGGGGCCCAGTCCTAGTCCATCTAAACTGGGTTATCGATATTTTGTTACTTTCATTGATGATTTTTCACGGATGACTTGGGTCTATTTGTTGAAAAATCGTTCTGAAATCTTTACAGTGTTTCGCTCCTATTATTAAGAAATTGCTACCCAATTTTCCGTTAAACATCATTGTTTCCATTCTGACAATGGTCGTGAATATTTATCTAGACCGTTCCGGTCTTTTCTAGATGACCATGGACTTGTCTTGACACACCTCAACAAAACGGTGTTGCTGAACGAAAGAACCGCCATCTATTAGAAGTTGCTTGTGCACTTTTATTTTTATAAGAAAGTTCCAACTGTTTTTTGGGGGATGCCATTCTCACAGCTAAGATGTCGAGTAGAGGAATAAAAGACCCAAGTTCAGAAACTTTGCACAGAGTTCCATTACTATTAATGGGTGGCTCCGCGATTTCTTATGGGCACAGACATCCTAGGTAATTTAGATAATAGAGGAGCCCTCGACCCACAACAAATAATAGAGGAGAATGTAGTAACCAATTAGATACAACAAATATAGACTAAAAAAATCCAAACAGATCCTCATTGAACGATCATTATTGCATAAAAAAAAAGAGAGATTTCTCACCCGCGAATAATGTAGCAACCAATTAGATACAACTGTATAAAAAATGTAGTAACCAATTAGATTCCATTACTATTACTGGGTGGCTCTGAGGAACCCCTTCGATATGCAAAATGGATCTTGTTTAATCGTTGATCAAAGATTTCTCTATGAAAAATTCGAATCAGAGTTTGAAGAAGGGGAATGAGCCATCGACCCACAACAGATAATAGAGGATTCATGCAATCAAATTTTTTGGGCTCCTAGAATATGGCACCCTTGGGGCTTTTTATTGGATTGTATCGAACCCAATTCATTGGGATTTCACTATGAGGGGACCAAATTTCAGGGCAAGTGGATCATTTATGAATAAGAGGATGATCCTCCAGAGAATGATTTGAAGTTTTTGCAGAGCGGAACCATGCAATACCAGACACGAGATAAAGCTTCCAAAGAACAAGGGTTTTTTCGAATTAGCCCCTTTTGGGACCTTGCAGATCCACTCGTTTTCCTATTCAAAGATCCACCTTTTGTCTCTGTGTTTTCATATCGAGAATTCTTTGTAGATGAAGAGATGTCAAAGGTACTTATTACTTCCCAAACAGATCCTCCTACATCTATATATAAACGCTGTTGAGGTATATCCTGTATAGGTACTCCAAAATTGGATAAGCGATCGTTTTTTAGGTTTCTTCGTCTTAAACCTAATTGGTTACTTCCAATTATGTAAATCAATAATTCAAACCGCACTCAAAGGTAGGGCATTTCCCATTTTTATAAGAACTTTTGTACCAGAAACAATGGTATCTCCAATTATTAGGAGGCGCTTCTATGATAACAAAGAAATGAGGGAACCAAAATACAGAAACATACGCTTTAAGTTAACATATATACAAAAGATGAAACATACCCAGAGTCGGATATGCAGCTCAAATTCATTACGCGCCTCAATATAATGACCATTCCCGAACCTCTGAATAACTTTGGGAAGATTCATTAATAGCATGTCTTATTCCATCATTAAATAGATCAACAAATAAAAATATTTGACCATCCGTGAAGGAAATGACATTAGTAGGAAAGAAACATCTTCCGATTGAGTCTCCACAATGGGTAAAGTAGTCATACTTCTCCTAAACGAGAACTTAATTTAGCGGCTCTTTCCAAAAGACGTGAATGCAAATAAAATACATCTCCTGAATAAGCTTCGTGACCTGGCGGCCTTCGTAATAGAAGAGACATTTGACGATAAACTTGTGCTTGTTTGGAGAGATCATCATAAATAATTAAAGTGTGTTGTTCGCGATACATAAAATATTCAGCCAAAGAGGCTCCTGTATACGGAGCAAGATATTGTAATGACGTAGAGGAATCTGCAGGTTCGGCTACCACAATAGTGTATTCTAACCAACTACTTTCCTGGAAAGTAGTTACTACCTGAGCCACAGAAGATGTTTTTTGACCAATAGTTACATAAACACATATTACATTTTGGCCTTTTTGATTGAGAATAGTATCTGTGGCTACTGCAGTTTTACCGGTATGTCTGTCTCCAATAATCAATTCTCGTTGACCATGACCTATAGGTATCATCGAATCAATAACAATAAGACCTGTTTGAAGAGGTTCATATATGGAACGTCTAGAAATAATATCCGGCGCAGTAGATTCAATTAATCGAGATTCAGAAGCGGAAATTTCACCTCTTCCATCAATAGGTTTAGCTAGTGCATTGATAACACGACCTAAAAACGCCTTGCTTACAGGTATTTGAGCAATTCTGCCTGTTGCTTTTACAGAACTTCCTTCTTTTATCATCAAACTGTCACCCATTAAAACAACACCAACATTATTTGATTCTAAATTCAGAGAAATACCAATGGAACCCTCTTCAAATTCTACTAATTCACCCGCCATTACTTTATCAAGACCATGAATACGAGCAGTGTCATCACCTGCTTTTAGTACGGTATCGATATGAGCGCTTCCCTAGCCAACACTTAGATCCGGCTCTACCCAAACTTTTCTGGTTCACCCCAACATTCCTCACCTGTCCGACTGTTGTTGAGCAATTTTTGGATATCAAACGGACCTCCCCAGAAGGTAAATTTAATGTGGCTGATTTTCCCTCTTTTGCAATCATTTTCGCTACAACGCCCGCTGCTCTAGCTAATTGTCCACCCTTTCCAAGTGTTATTTCTATGTTATGTATGGCCGTGCCTAAGGGCATATCGGTTGAAGTGGATTCTTTTTTTGGATTAAAACCCCTTCCCAAATTGTACAAGCTTATTCCAAAGCATACGGCTTTCTGGATGTAGATGGGGCTCCTCTCTTCTTGAGAATCCATACATCCCTTATCAGTGTATAACCTGCTATCTCTCTAGCAGTTGAGGTTTGACTTCAATGGCAAAATCAAATGGAGCACCTAAAAATGCATCTTCACAGACCAGGAACTACGAGATCACCCCTTTCATCATTTTGGGGTGACAGATGGATCGTACCATTTGAGCATTTTTTTCATGCTTTTCCGGGGGGTCTGGATACGTAATCAAAAGGAATCACATGAATTTTTTTTCCTTTAGCAGGAGATTGGATCTAGTTGTAAGAAGAATGCTTGGTATAAAGAACTTCTTGGGGTCTTCGATCCTCTTCTCAGTCACTATGAGCGCCCTCGATCAGTGAATTGGATGTGTCTATTTCTCTATCTCTTGACTCGAAGGGAGAAGGTTTGAAAAAAGATCTTCAAGTGTCTAGGGTTGGGCCAAGAGGGTCTCTTAACGTTACGCGTATTCATTTTGAACAACAAAGAGCAATTTATCAAGTACAATGACTTTTCCAACAAGCCTTTCAAGGATCTTTAGGAAGTTTGAATGGTTGTTTGAACGAGTTACATTTACATACAATCAGTATCAATATTAACATGTTTGGGGCGATGAAAGAAATAATGGATTAGTTTTTATACTGTTGTTATCTAGGCATTTTCGTTTAGAAAAACCCAATTGGAAATATCTATTTTTGGGACTACTATATATATCAAAACATATAAAAATTGATTCCTATTTTTATAAAAATAGGTTCACAATTCTTATTGAATTATACGTTCAAAAATTTGAAAGGAATTGTGAAAAAAAAAACGGAAGGCATAACAATGATATTAGGATTAGGAGGATTTATGTTGTCCTTTTTATTACCCTATATTGCAAATAGAAATCCGGGTTTTACCTGGAGTAGAGCATAAACCTAAATGATGGATAGAATAAGCCCGTTCAGGAACAAGAAAATGACATCGTTATTTGAGTCGGTGAAAAAATACATCAATGAAAAGTGAGTTTGGTAAGTTTAGCGAATTCTTTATATAAAGAATTCTTTTTAATTATAAAGAATTATTTTTCATTATTTTTTTATTTATATATAAATCAAAATATTTTATTATTTTGTTATTTATATATAAATCAAAATATAATAAAATGAAAAAGAATTCTTTATATAAAGAATTCGCTAAACTTACCAAACTCACTTTTCATTGATGTATTTTTTCACCGATTCAAATAACGATGTCATTTTCTTGTTCCTGAATGAGCTTATTCTATCCATCATTTAGGTTTATGCTCTACTTCGGGTAAAACCCCGATTTTTATTTGAAATATAGGGTGGGAGGAAAAGCCAGTATGCCTAATCTATGCAGAGTAGGGGCTCTATTCAACAAATACAGGATGCCCGTGCATAAATTCCTGAAGTATTTCCCATACAATGGGTTCTTTTTCCCGAATTTTACTCTTAGCCACTCCTATGTTCGAAGCAAGATGTTGTCTAATTAGAACACGAATGACAAATATCTGGAAAAACTCAATTGCAATTTCTTGAGTCAATCCACATCGATGTAATGAAAGTGAGGGGCCCATGATAATGACAGAATGTCCTGAATAATCCACCCGTTTGCCAAGCAAAGTGTCACGAAATCTTCCCTCTTTGCCTACAATTACATCTGGAAATGACTTGTAAACTTGAGTATGACCGTCCCGCGGTTCACAAATACCATCAATATCGACTGACGGAGCAGCAATGAAGGCAATTATAAATACAGAAGTTGCGGTTAATAGGGTAGGGATCATCAAAACACCAAACCATCCATTGCAAAGACGGTTTTCAGTGCTGGTTATCCAGTTACAGAAGCGACCCCACAGGCTTTCCCTTTCACGTCTCTCTAAAATTGAAGTCATGGTCAATTTTTGTTTGATTTATCATCAGGGACTCCCAAGCACACGAATGATTTTTTTTATTTTATATCCCTCCATTCGTGTGCTTTTTATGAAACAGTGTAACATAACCGATATCGCCATGTCAACCAAATAAGGCTTGTAAATAATAAATTACAAAAACAAATTCAATAAAAAAGATCATAATGGGTTGCTCGGGACACGAACCCGGAACTAGTCAGATGGAGTAGAATTTCTTTATAAAACTATTTCAAAAAGGAAATAAAATTTGAAAATATAAATGAAAAAAAAAATCTCTTCCTAAACCGCGCTTGCTTATTTCATTGCACACGACTTTCTCTATGTATATAGTTCGTCCTCCTGTCCTTCTGGAAGAACTCTAATTTAATAAAGTAAATGAGTTGATTCACTCTTCTTAGTCTTCTGCGTGAACTGTTCATATCACATCAAAAAACGAATGAAATTTTATTATCCCCTTTTGATTGATTTATAGGTTCTTTTCAGATACATGATTTGAGAATAAATCAGTGGATGAATGATAAATCAGATCCTTCATACAAATAATATTCATCTTATCAACAAACTTCCGTCGTCTGTTCTTCAGAGGGAGACACCCTTCCATTCTTTATTTTCAACATCCCCTCATTCTCCGTCCTTATGCATTTTTGGCTGTGTGTGTAATGTTCGAGATATTCGTCCCTCAATTACCAAGTTTGATGCTCGTGCTCTAAAATGCATCTTTCTTGGCTATTCCCGCACCCAGTACGAATATCGATGTTTCTCTCCAGATTTGCGCCGTTATGTTGTTTCAGGTGATGTTTTCTTTGTCGAATCATCTGTTATTTCTGTTTCTGAATTCCCACCACCATCTACTGTTCCTGATTTTGAAGTTATTTTGCCATATTCTCTCAATACACCACCACCCCCATCTCTTCCTAGTGATGTTGTGAGATCACGATTTGGCCAGGTGTATACTCGCCGATCTAGCAAACTTGCCACCTCGACACCTGATGTTGCTACCACACCTGGCGACTCACTTGCTCTCGATCCTCCATCACCAGAGTTGCCGATCGTGCTTCGCAAAGGCTCACGCTCCTATCAGTCTTATCAAGGATCATCTGCGGCTAGTTCACGAGTTATAGAGACATTGGCTGCTCACTCGACACCGCAGCGCATTGTTGTCGAGGCCATATCTTATCCCGGCTGGTTACAGACTACGCATGATGAACTTCAGGCTTCGGACACCAACCATACTTAGGATCTTGTCCCTCTTCCTTCAGGTAAGCAGATGGTCGGTTGCAAATGGATCTATACACTGCGCGTCAATGCCGATGACTCTCTTAATCATCTCAAGGCACTCATTGTTGCCAAAGATTATGCGCAGACATGTGAAGTTGATCATTTTGACACCTTCTCTCTGATGACAATGATGATCTCGGTTCGCTTATCTCTCTTGCTGCCTCCTCTCATTGACCTCTCCATTAGTTGGATGTCAAAAATGTTTTTCTTCATGGTTTTCTTAATGAAGAAGTTTATATGGAGCAACCACTCGGGTTTGTTACTCAGGGGGAGTCCTCCAAGGTTTGTCGCCTTCTTCGATCGCTGTGTGGACTCAAGTAGTCGCCATGTGCTTGGTTCGACTTTTTTTGCACCGTTATGCTTAGCTTTGGCATGTGCCAAAGCATAACAGATTCCTCTGTTTTTCATCATCAATCTGCAGTATGAAACATTCTTTTGGTTATTACTAGCAGTAATGCTGGTGATATTGGTCGACTTAAGTCTTTTCTTTATCAAAATTTTCAAACGAAAGATTTGGGTTCATTACGATATTTCTTGGGAATTGAGGTCTCCAGATGTAACAAAAGAATTTTTCTATCTCAGAAAAAGTATGTTCTTGATCTACTGCAGGAGACTGACATGACTCGAACTGACTCGGTTGACTCACCCCTTGAATTTGGAGAAATGTCACTTCATACTGACAGTGAGATGTTTTCATTAACCGACAAATATTGAGGACTTGTTGGGAAGCTTAACTACTTGGCGATGACTCAATCCGATATTGCTTGTGCGGTTAGCAAAGTGAGTCAGTTTATGGAATCTCTAACAAAAACACAGTGGGAGACCGTCTTTCGCATTGTTAGATATGTGAAAAAGGAACCAGGTTTAGGTCTTTTATATTCCGATCATGAGCATACAAATATTGAGGCATTTTGTGATGCAAATTATGCTGGATGTCTCTTTTTTAGGAGATATACGTCTGGTTTTTCAGTATTTGTTTGAGGAAATTTGATCTCATGGTGAAACAAGAAGTAGATAGTTCTCTCGATCAAGTGCAGAGTCGGAGTATCGTGGAGATATACGTCTGGTTTTTGAGTATTTGTTTGAGGAAATTTGATCTCATGGTGAAACAAGAAGTATATAGTTCTCTCGATCAAGTGTAGAGTCGGAGTATCGTGCCATGACATATGTGACTGCATATATTATTTGGGCGTAATAAAATTTTCAAGAGATTGGGTATATTGCTAAGAAACCGGCACAATCTGATGTGACAATCAAGCTGCTATCAAAACTGACACAAATCCAGTCTTCCATGAGCGGACAAATCATTTTGAAGTTTGTCATTTCATTCGAGAAAACTTTGAGAATAAGATCACCTTCGGTCATGTTCACACCTTTGATCAACTTGCAGATGTTCTCACAAAAGGGGTGCCTGAACCACATATCCAATTTTTGTGTAACAAGCTGGACATGATAAATATATGTCCCAACTTGAGGGGGAGTGTAACAACCCAAACTTTTATTAATTAAAATTTTCCTTTCTTGAAATTATGTTATATGGTATAAAACACATACATAGCATAGTGAGACCAATAAAAACATTATTTTCATAAATTAAGAATGAAATAAGTGATATCCATAGAAATTAAGGAACCTATATCAATGAAATAGTAACTTGACAATTGGAATAGTAACTTGACCATTAAGAATAGATTTTCGACCAATAGAATAGTAACTTGACCTATGAAAGTATAAATAAAATTTAGGCATCTTATAAATGATAATATGATATAATTATATCACAATATGAGTAAATAAATGTTTTAAAATTGATATATTAAGTGTTGATATTTTTGTAAAACAGAAATGTTTATTTATAATTTTATAATTAATACAACGATTTAAAAGAAAATTTATTTTCATAAAATAGATTCATAAATTAATGTTTTGTCTTACGAATGTAAGATAATTTTATGAGATTTTAATTAATTTTCCAAAATGCCATAAAATCAGTTATAATTTTAAAATCGGTATTTATCGAATAAATGATGATTTTAATTAAAAATTAAATCTCATATTTAGGAAATTATTTTCATAAAATGAATTTCATTTTTGAATTCTACATGTCAAAAAATGGTTAGGGTGAATTTTTGGATTTTTCTAAAATAATTGAATTTTTGGTGAATAGCGAAATACGATAATTTACGGTATTAACATTATAAGTTAAATTCACTATTTATTGAGTCATTGTTGATGTAAACACCATAATCTCGAACTCTCCATTATTTAATATAATTTGTGATAAGGTTCAATACTATTGATAGTTTTGAGCCAAAATAATAAATGAATAAAATAATAAAATAACACCCCTCTTCTCCACCCTCACTATCTCTTCTCCTCACACCTTCCAAGTCTTGAAGTTTGTCCAAATTATGCCCAATCCTTTTCCCAAGCCCCTCCCCATCGTCTAGGAGCCTTTGGTTTCAACAAAAGACCAAACCCAATTTCTTTAAGGAGGTTCTCAAGGAGAAGAATTTAAGAGGTAAAATGCTCTTTCTTTTTATTTTTTTATTTTTTTTCAAATTTATTTTATTTTCTTATTCTCTTCACCTCCCCTTATCCAAGGGACATGATAACTCGAGTATGTTATATATACTGGAATGTTATTATGTTAATGGAATAATTCATCATCAAACCTCTTCTCCTCTCCCTTTTATTCTAAAAATAAAAATATTGTCCATGAGGTGTTAATTTACCGCCTTCGAGGACGACAAGTTTTCATTTTCTTTTACCGCCTTCAAGGCTTGTCATAAAAACCATTATAATGGTTGAAACAGATTGTAAAATGTATGTTATAACCTTTTTTATGTTCTGGAACTAACATTTATACATAATATTAAATAATAAAACGAAACTAGTTCGTGATGATCGAAAAATCATCAAATTAATCTAAACGATTATTATTAACATTTTATCTAATGAATCATTCTCATATCTGGAAACAAAATAATATATAAGACCATTTAAACTTCTGGTTGTTCATTAATAACATATAATTTCAATTTTGGATAATTATTCTCATTTTGCATGATTTTCCATACATATATACAAGTGAACCGACCATGAAAACCTAAAAAATGAACACTCCCGTACGATGAAATTGAACTCTATAACTCATCAAAATGGCCACAAACGAACTTAATAAAATTATAATGAATCAATTATTTGTAGAAGAGTTTTTGAATTTAGTAATTAATGAATCTAATTTTATTATCCAGGATATTAAAGTGAAAGAAAACATTCAGACATAAGGTAAGGAGATTCTCGAACCCAATTTTCTTTTTTTGGGTTATTCCTCTTTCATGCCAAAATTTAGTGTGGATGTTCTTTTAATATTCCTCAAATATAATTTCTTTGTTATTACATTTTTCCTTTTTGGCATATACATGTTTCTAATATGGTTTTATGATAAATAAAAAGATTTTTCAAAAGAACTCTTCTTTCCAAAACACATCTTGACTCCTCTTGAGATTGTTTCTTCTTCACTCAAGTGTGATGATTCTTATATCAAATATGTTTTTCCCTATTGGGAATCCTAAAGTTTATTCATGAATGTATGCTTTATGAAATGAAACTCATTCCTTTCCATGAGTTATTTTATGTCCATGATTGATATACTATGTGGCAATCATGATTATGCAAATATTATGATGTGACGGGTGCATTCAGAATTATATAACGTTCCAATGCATTGAGTAATGTGATGTATCTCATGAGGTAATGTGCAATATGCGTGAATATGATGCTAGCTTTGTTCACAATGATGATGTTATGATTGTGCATATATGTTATGCGTGAACATGATGCTAGTTTTGTTCACAACTAAGTGTGGTATTTGACCACTAAGAAATGATGTTTCATTTTTATGCATTGCCACATTCTATGCTTTTATCTAATGCTTGCTCTCATGATTATGATGATGATCCTATGCTTATGTTATGATGAGGATAGATAAGGACATGGATCAATATAACATGGGTGAACATAATCATCATCATAACATAAGTACAGGATCATCATCATAATCATGAGAGGAAGCATTAGCTCACCCCTTTTTTTGATGTATATCCTCTGGTGATTACTTATACTAAGGAGTACACGAGGGCCACTAAGAAGCTAGAGGAGATGGAATTAAATAATGTTTATGTTTTATTTTATAAATGTTATGTATGGATTTAATTTGCCCAAGACACTAAACTTTTGGATCCTGGATTGTAACACTTTTATGTTTATCTTTAAAATGATGTAGTAATCATGTAAGAAAAAGAAGAGTCGCTATAGTTGGTATCAGAGCACGGTTTAGTTAATTTGGAAATTAGGATTAGAGAATATTAGTGAAAACCCTTAGTATGAGACTAAGTATATGTAAGAACCGAAGAAGCTTTGTTTTAGAAAAATTCTAAACATAGGGATCCCACAAGATATGCCTCTGGAGTTAATTGCACAAAGGAATAAATTATTTATTGTTGACTCATGTTTTGTTCAAACTTTTTATATTTTAAAAAATGGTGGGAATCAGGAGAAACCAAACCAACAACCTGTGCGAGGGACAATGCAACGATTGCCCGAACGATATCCCCAATGCCTTGGGAGGTGGAGTTCAAAATTTCATGATGATGCTTATCCTCCTGTCTCAGGCTATGAACAATAACCTGAATAATGTGGAACATCTGCCTTCCCCTAAGAGGGAGCAACTACCTATCGAGTCTTTTATGTGGTAACGACCATCGATGTTTAGTGGATCTTATGATTCACTAGTCGCGGATCAATGAGTCAACTCAATGGAGAAGATATTTTCTGTGCTTCGTTGTTCTGAGACGGAGAAGGCGACTCTGACCGTTTATCGTTTAAATGGAGAGACCGACCAATGGTGGACGTTGATTAAGAACACCAAGCCGAAGGATGAAATTGAAGAGATGGAGCGAGAAAACTTTAAGAAAATATTTCTTAGTAAGTATTTCCCTCGAACTCTTCAGACAAAGATGGAGAGAAAATTCATAGAGCTGAAGCAAAAAGAAGGTGAATCTGTCACGACTTACGAAACAAATTTCGCAAGGCTTGCAAGGTATGCCTCAGGTTTTGTTATGAACAATGATAACAAAATAGATAGATTCTTTAGTTGTTTAAAACCATACATTCGAAAAGCTCTAGCAATTTGAGATTTTGGGAATTATGAAGAAGTTGTTTGATGTGCTCTCAAAGTGGAGATGGAGTTTGGAGAATGGTCCAATGACTATGGAGATAAGAAACGAAAGATGAAGTTTCAAGCTGGAGGATCTAAAATAAATAAAATAAATAAATAAATGATGTGATCATGAGCTTATCTAATGGTTGATTTATTGAGCGGACAATAAATCAACTTATGACCCTAAGGGAAAACTCCTTGTGCGGGTCTTGACATGAGTTGCAAAATTCCACCTGTCCACCTATGCATCACCTGAGTTGGTTTAGTCTTAGTTTCATATTGAATCTCCTCCGGCTCGGCTCCACCTTGAACCGTCTCCATGCGCCTTCAAATACTCCTTTTATTACATATGTTTTATAACCCACACACAGGTGAGGAGAACCAAATGATTGATTGAAGGGAATTACATAGAACAACCTTGGACACGTAGATCCTAAATAAAGGAGGGAGAGATGACAGTCAGACCATCATATTTAATTTAATAATAAATAATTGCAAACCCATGTAATAAATTAAATTAAATGAAACTAACACATATATAGGTTTGGTCAAAGCTCATGATCAACCATCCACACGCAACGACTACACATTTAAAACAACTAGCTAACATTCATTTCAATTCGTTCTTCGATAAGATAAAACACGCACAAATTAATCCGATTAATTATCTTATTAATCAATTATTTTATTTTATATTTTTCCATTCAATTGTCCTGAAGATTCCTATTTGTTGTGATTTTGAACAAAACAAATAATTTAATTTTATTTAAAATTTAATAAAACAGTACACAACTTTGTACTTGGAATCAACTCGGCGAGTACCTGTTCGAACTACTCTGTATGGTCCTTGTTGTATACAATGCACTCACATGACAAATTGTGTACACGACATACGTTGTAATTTCACGGCGTGTATTGCCAAATTAATGACACAACACCTGAAAATTACGTTGCCTGTACGATTTAATGCATTGAGTCTTCAGCATGCAACGACTATAGATGACTTGTAGTTTTGAATATTACACGGAATTAATTAAGGCATTTAATATAGTATAAAACCCAACGATTGGTGTGTATTGTCAATTTAATGACTCAAGAAACTCGGGTCGATGGGGTTTAATGGAGTAATTAATTAAATTTAATATTTCCGCGTAAATAGGTAAACTACACGACATGTACTTTGATTCGCCGGATGTCCGCAGTATATACCTAGGGACTCAGCGTGTACTTCTCGCGAACATTTATGAGGTACACATCGTGTAGGAAGGATACACGACGTGTACTTCAAGTTGCACGAATGCCAGCCAGTATGCGTCGTGTATTAAATACATGTGGTGTATTAATTATGCGATGCATCTTGACCCTGTGTTTTCAGCCGCGAAAACACGTGGACCATACGGGGTGTAGGAAATCTACACGGCATGTAGTTCGAAAAAACCATGTGCTACCTTGGCTGGTCAACACGCGACATGTATTCATTACACGATGACTGGCGATGAAGAATAAGACGGTCATGGGCAACCTTGGTTCGCTCTGTATAGATTCGAGAGTTATCATATGAATCTCTATGCATTTCCTCCAGCTCCTGAATCTGCAACATCCTCTGAGAACCTACACCAGAAAGATTAGAATTGCATTGTTTAATGACCCAGTAGGCTTGGTGCTTTATCTCAACAGGGAGGTTACAACTCTTTCAAAAAACAAGCCGATAAAGAGACATTCTAATGAGAGTCTTAAAGGCAGTAAAGGTAAGCCCATAATAAATCATTGAGTGTTTACTGCTTATCACCCACAAACCAATAGTCAAGATAAAGTTTCAAATAGAGGTAAAACAAATTCTTGAAAAAACGGTAACCCAACAGAAAAGATTGGAGTTTTAGACTTGATGATTCATTATGGGCTTACCGTACTGCCTTTAAGGCTCTCATTGGAATGCCACTTTATCGGCTTGTTTTTGGAAAGAGTTGTCACCTCCCTGTTGAGATAGAGCACCGAGCCTAATGAGCCATTAAACAATGCAATTCTAATCTTTTTGGTGCAGGTTCTCAGAGGAAGTTGCAGATTTAGGAGCTCTCAGATCTATAAGGAGCGAACCAAGGGTGCCCATGATTGTTTCAACCTTTATCGGCAATTCCACATGGGTTCTTGGGCTTCTACGCAATTTGGGCCGTTTTGCTTGAACTTCATTTTGGATCATTTCCGGCCCTCCAAATCACCTCCTCCTACAATGAAATCATAAAAAACAAGTGAAATTGCCCTTTTTAACAGTGATAAACACAAAATAATTGAATCAATCATGAAGTGCAATATGTTATAATAATTGGAATTTACAATACAAAATCAGTTTAACACAATGATATAAGGGTGAAATAAAACAGTGAATTGCGGTACGATCAATGACCCGGAGTCTACGCGGGTGTCCTGATGCAATGAACAAGGATACACAACATGTGACAAAGGAGTACACGCCGCGTAACCCTGTGTGATTCCGCCAGAAATCTTAGCACTTCCAAATGAGTTCTTTAGATGCGATCTTCGTTAATTATTAACCGATCTTGGTTATGTAAGCGAGAAACGAAGACGACGAAGAAGTGATCTCAATGATCGGATAAAAAATAAATAAAACTTGAAATGAAATTTAACTTTTAAATGCCTAATGATCAACAATCAAATAAATAATTATAAATTTGAACGTAATCTCGCTCTGATACCGTTTGATGGTTCCGAATGCAGTAGAAGTGGCTAATGGGTGGGCCAATGGCTAGCTTGACTTCTGTCAGATTCAATGGATCATTCGCAATGTACATGACGTAAACATCACGACCAATGAATTTTTTTGCGATGAATATTGACAAATAAAACGTCGGAACCAAGAGAAGATCTTTTCACGTCAATTTTATAATTAATTTAAGTAAAAGAAGAAAGGTTACCTCTATCTTGAGATCTTTCTTTGTTGAGGATGTTGATCGTTCTAACCCGATTGGTATAGCGTCGTTGAGTTGCATGATCCCAAAGTAGAACTCCTCTAACAGTGATCCATACGTGCTCCTTTGATCTCCGAACAACGCCGATGAATCACTAGGTGCTAGCGTGATCGATTGATCGTCTTGCGTTATTTGTTTGTGACCGCTTCACATTCCTTCTGGCTTGAAGAAATCTCTCTTAAATCTTCTCGTTCTCGAGAGAATGAGAATGAGAGGAGGATGATCTCGAGGGGAACCTATTGTTCACAATGATCAGCCTTCTCTAGGATGTGATAGCTGTCTATTTATAGACCTAGGGTTAGGGTTTAATATTTTATTAATTGCATATGGAACCTTAATAATTTATTAAACCCACGAGACTCCATATCACGTAATAAAATAATAATATTATTATTTTCTCATGGTGTATGCTAACAAGCGCACCGGAAAATATTATTTTGCCGTCTTGCAAATTAATATTTATCACCGGATCTAATCTTGGTCCGCTCGTCCTCGACATTTATCGAATAATCGAATAAATATTATTATTAAATATTTATTCATTCAATAAATAAATAAAAATTTTATCCCCAGTCCGACGAATAAATATTTATTTAATATTTGTATAACTAAATAAATTATTTATTTAATAAATAAATAATTATTTATTACTGCGCGAGTAACAAGAGATAAATAAATATTATATATTCTTGTAATTAAACAATTACCTTGCGAATAAATGTTTATTTAATATTTTTGCGATCACTTAATAAATTTTGAATAAATATTGATTCTCGGTCCGGAGAATAATATTTATTTCAATTGTTAAATATAAATAATATTTAACTGAGATCGACGGAAACACTTTGTGTGTGACTCTAGGCCTCTTCCTCGATGACATTTGACGGACTTGCTTAAAGTTCAAGATTAATGTCTAGCAATGGGTTAAGACACCCATAGAGAAAGAAGATATGTCGCAACGACATACCCAACTTCGCCGCGATCATATGTCGTCACAGTTTACGATAGTACATTGAAGTGCGTTAGTCATGACATGCATTAATAATAATTTTAAAGTCTAAAGATCATTACACACCTTCGTAGATAGGAATTTCCAATGACCCATAAACATGTGGAATTTCTAGAGGCGGGTCCGTTCTCATAATCTCCCGTCTTGGAGATTACCAAACGTGAATTTCATGAGATGAAGTCTCATCTGCTTATGAGTGTTCACACTTGATAGTCAACATACCATTTGCCCCATCATAGAATGTTATCCGACCTTAGAACAAGTTTTAAGAATATTACCATAGCATTTCAAGGTTCCCATCATAGCAAAAAACTCCTATGCCCTTTTTAGTGCGATAGATACTCCGAGACATTATTATATTAAAGTCATGCAGAACTATGAATGATATGAAATGAGATATTTTAATCATTATTCACTTCTTTGAATATACATGCAATTTAAAGTACGAACAATTGGTTCCAGGGCACCAACTCCAACAACCACGCCTCCTCTCCAATCTTAAATTGAATGATTATGCTTTTTGGTTGATTTTGTCATGCAAAACCTTCCTTTTCATTGTTACTGCAGTCTCCTTTATTTGATGATGACATAGCTTTTTGCATCATTTCTTGATCAATTGTCAATATCACGAATCATGATTTCCAAACTTCCAGGACACCATTGTTAATCTTTCCAATCCTTTTGTTTTCTTTCAATGATTCCCTCAACCTTTTTCTATAGATTTAATGATCCAAGTGATTTTTTACTGATGCAAGTTAATGTTTAGTTTTTAGTTTTTTTTGAGGGGTTTGAAATTTCATCAGTGTTGCTTTTTTAATCTTTTATGAAGCTCTAGTTTTATTTTATTTTCATATATTTGTGTTATTTCTCTGATTTTTTGTTTGTTTACTTGATGTTGTTATGAAGTGGTGGTCTAGGATATGGTTGTCCTAATTTAAGCATGTGGTGTAATGTTGGCAGCTAATATTTTCGGAGCTCTTGAAGTTAGTTATGTGCCTAGTTTGTGAATATAAGAGAAATATTTTCATGGTTGTTTTACTTCATTTTTTATTCTATTACTTTGTTGTTTCTGTAGAAAGTGTAGCCCCAAAAATCGTTCCTCTTGAATGTGGACGTTTATAGAGATTGATATGAGTACAGGGCACCAAAATTGATAAGAAATACACAATTTAAACTAGAGGAAAAAGAGGATAGGATAGACCTAGTCAATACTCATTGTTGGTTTGGTGTACCCCGATCCATTTTGGATGATGTTTGGGTCGAATGCTTGTGGCCTGTATTGTGCACTAAGCCGCAACCTTCGCGGGTTGAGCTCCGTGATGAGCTCGTTGGGGGTTGCAGGGGGTCACGCGTCCTTGCTTCGGAGGCCGAAGGTCCCCAGTCCAAATTTTGGGGCATTGTAGTATCTCTGACCACTGTAGCAGAGTTGACCGACCGACATCGACATGGCACTGTAGCAAATCGGACTTTGGAGTTAACAGTACTGTAACATCTTGAACTTCCAGTCGTCAGACACTGTAGCACTTTTGACTTTGGTGACCACATTTCACTGTAGCGATGCGGACTTTCTATGCAGTTGGTTGAACTGTGGATCGTCTTCCTTCTTTTGTAGCCCATTTCGGGCTAGGGTTTTCTGTGTGAGAAACTTGAGATACTCCCTGTAAATTGTGCTCTCGAAACTAGTGAAACTTCTGCCTCTCTGTGGACGTAAGGATCATTTCCCGAACCACGTAAATCTCTGTGTCAAAGTTCTTTTGTTTTTTTCCCTTTTACTCTTTTGCGAATCGTTTCTTTTTGTCGTTGTGACTCCCGACGTTTCCGCACCACTCATTTCCTAAATATTTAAATATTCTAACAACCCCCCTCAAGCTAAAGCATACTCTAGCGTGCTACACTAATTCAAACTACTTGATAGATAAAGAAACAAGATGACTGTGAACTGAGTCTCACAGGAACGGAGAGGACGCTTGAAAAGGTCGTCTGAAAAATTATGCTAGAAAACAGGGAATGATCGCCTGGAGTTGTCATTTGAAGAGGATGCCTGGAATAATCGTCTGAAAGAGGAAGCCTGGAATAGTCGTCTGGAAGAGGATGCCTGGAATAGTCGTCTGAAAAGAGCTGAGCAACAGATTCAACGAGCTCAGAGAAGCTCGACAAACGGTGCCTGGACAGTGAGATAGAGGTCCAACAGAGGCTTGAGTAGCAACAGAGAGTCCCGACAAAGGCTTGTGCATCAGAGGAGAGGCTCGACAGGGGCTGGGCAGCGGCAATGTTCTGGGCTGAGGTTCGCACAGGGAGAGAGTGCTCGATTTGTCTGGGTTGGATGAGCCAGGAGAGAGGTGCACAACTGTATGGAGCAGTGGGAGGCGCGCTGGGTGGCCAGAGTGCCAGGATTGCTGATCTGCAGTGCCTGGAATGGAGTTGGGTGTGCAGGGGCTGCACGTGGCTTGTGCGTGACTTGTGCAGAGCGTGATGTGATGCCTGGAGAAGCGCTCAGGTGGCGTGTGCTGCGGCTGGTGCTGCTGTGTGCAGGAGGTTGTGGAGCGTGCAGGCAGCAGAGGTGCATGTGAGTAAGGGTTAGGAGGCATGCAGGTGCTGGTTTATGAGGTTGGGCCGCGTGGAGCCTGGGCACGCCCACAGAGGAAGCACACAGTAGTGGTGTGTGGGGCCCAGGTGCTCTCTTTCGAAGGGCGCCACTAGACGAGCTGCAGAAATGCTCCAACAGGCAGAGCACTTGGCCAGTCCAGGCGCTGCAGGAGGCAGGGCGCCTGGTTTGGGCCGGTGCACCCTAGGGTGCTTGGCCTGAGCTTGACTCAACAGAGAGAGAGAACAGGTGACATAGAGAAGAGAAACCCTAAAGCCTCTGTAGGTTTAGATACCATGTAGAAAGTGTAGGCCCAGAAACCATTCATCTTGAATGAGGATGAAACATTTTATTTATTTATGATATGGAGACACAAGACTCCAAAATAGATCGGAAATACAGAATTCAAATTAGAAGAAAAATGGGATAAGATAGACCTAGTCAGTACCCATATCCTAGATATCTAAATACTCCAACAATTACTATCATTCAATGCATTGTAGGCAGGCAGCAGAGGTGTGGAGGAGGTTGTGGAGCACAGGAGGTTGTGGAGCACGCAGGCAGTAGAGGTGCATGTGAGTAAGGGTGCACAGCATAGGAGGCATGCAGGTGCTGGTTTATGAGGTTGGGCCGTGAGGAGCCTGGGCACGCTCACAGAGGAAGCACACAGTAGTGGTGTGCGGGGCCTGGGTGCCGCTAGACAAGAGCTGCAGAAATGCTCCAACAGGCAGAGAGCACTTGGCCAGCTCAGGCGCTCCAGGAGGCAGGGCGCCTGGTTAGGGCCGGCGCACATGGCCTAGGGTGCTTGGCCCGAGCTTGACTCAACAGAGAGAGAGAACAGGTGACCTAGAGAAGAGAAACCCTAAGCCTCTGCAGGTTCAGATACCATGTAGAAAGAGCAGGTCCAGAAACCATTCATCTTGAATGAGGATGAAACATTTTATTTATTTATGATATGGAGATACAAGACTCCAAAATAGATAGGAAATACAGAATTCAAATTAGAGGAAATATGGGATAAGATAGACCTAGTCAGTACCCGTATCCTAGATATTTAAATACTCCAACAATTACTATCATTTGATGCATTGTCTCTCTTTTGCTTTGATATTGATATGCCATTTGATAAGGTGTATCCCATTTTTCAAACAATTGCCCGAATGAATCAGTAAGCATGCGGGTCCCATAAATATGATGAAAACAGAATCAAATTAGAGTGTTGTGACATTTTAATTGTTGAACCGATAAGGGGAGCAGATCAAGGCCGGACTGGTTAGATCGATTAAGTCAGCTAATCGAACTGGTTTTATCATTTTATTTATTTTTAATATTTTGCATCATTTATCATATATTTTTATTAATTATAATTTATTTTTAAATAGGGAAGAGTGAGATTCGCATTGAAAGTTTAAAAAAAGAGGCACCTACCCAATGCTTAAAAAAGAAAAGTTTTAGATGCTTTAAAAATATAATTCCGGAATACTTTTTTTTTTAAAGTAACACCGATTATGATAAACAATTGAATGGTGTTTAAAATTTTATAAGATATATATAAATAAAGACAACACAAAAATTAGCTTTTGGTGATCTGAAATTAGTAGCTTTGTTTACTTAGGAATTTTCTTATGTAATGGCGAGAAACCCCATTTGATTCTTATCATCAGATCCTTCCCTTTCTAGAGCGGGTTGGATCTTTTTTGATGTTCTTGATTGTGGCTCTTCGACTTATCAACCAAGACTCCTGGATTTTTCTTTTTATCTTCTCCCTGTTTTGTTTCTTACCACATATCCCCTTTTTTGGAAAAATTTCCAAAAAAATTTCACATCCAAGCTTTCATATCGAAGTAGGATTCAGCCATCTAATATTCTTGTTTCAACCTTCCATTTGTTCCATTATTGGAATCTGTGTTTCTTAATAAAGTTGAGCCACCCTGTTGGTCTTTCACATTCATTTATTTCCATTTTCATTTTTTATCACGCAAAATATCAAGTTTGCATTTCATTTTGGAAAAATAATTTTGTTTTCATTTTCGAACATGTATTGGGTTACATGAATGGAAAATATTTTTTTTAAAAAATTAAAATAGAAATGGTTGATTTTTAGAAAAAAATCACTATGATGTTTTCAAGAAAATGAAAAAATTGAAGCCTTTGGTTACTAATTCATATATTTTCTTGTTTTCTTTCCATTTTTCAAAACAGTTTTAACATATTTTTAATGCATATTTGGAAAATGAGAAAATGTTTTTCAAAACCAAACACAATGTTATTTTTCCATTTCCGTTTTCATTCTATTTCTCTGTCTCTTTTTTTTTTAATACAGAAAGATACCACCAGTTTTATGATGGTAATTAGCCCTATTTTTCTCTTTCTATGCATGCCAAACACACTTCCATTTCCTTTTCTATTCAATTCCTATCTTCGTTTTCATTTTCTTTCCATCAAAAATCGTTCTGTTGTACAAAATGGTGATTAATAGTGACCTTCCCCCAAACTTTAATAATACCCAGGATTTTACCCAATTATCGGATGGATGAAATTAAACGAACTCTTTACAAATTTCTTGTCACTTTATTTCTTACTCAACTTTTTGTTGTCCGGAATCCAAGGAAGAAAATGCTGGTGATTGCTTGTTGTGGACCCATTTCTTTAGCTTTTCAAGCACCCCCACCCTGTGTTTCAGAGCTTTCTTTATCAGAGAATGAAAAATAACATTTGGTTCACAGCAAAAATATTGCGTGTTTAATCTTGTGAATTACTTGATTATTATAAGGAACTGTTTCTGATTTAGGGAGAGTGAAGGTTCGTTTCAGTATGGTAATTATCTGAGAGAAGCTGAGGACTTGCGTGCTGTGGTGTCATATTTTCATGAGGAGAAGCGTAGGATATGTGCAATTATTGGGCATAGCAAAGGTATGTTTACACAAACAGCAGCAAAGGTATGTTTGCACAAACAGCTTGAACCTCGAAGCATCACTCCCATGCTAGATGAAGAGATGGGATCATCTTAAAGGATATATTATCTGTCATCATCTTAGGCTGTGTTTGGTTATGAAAACATATTAAATTATTTAAATGGATTTTTTTTTGTGAAATTAAATATGGAAATGATTTTTTTTATAATTTTTCTTCTTCATATTTTTTGGAAAATGAAAATGAAATAAAATATAAATCATATACTTGTTTTTTCTTACTATCCAAAATATTTTCTAAACATGTTTTTAATATATTTTTGAAAAACAAGAACAAAAATGTTTTCCATCACTTGATGTAACCTTATTTTTTTAATTTTTTCCATGAACTTGGCTCATCTTACTGCTTAGTAGTGTAATCAAGCTTGAGCCGAGGTAGTATTGATAAAAAAATTCGAACTCGATATTTGATTTGAACTTGATCCAATATTTAATTTACAAGTTCCAACTCAACTGAACCTCTAAATCGAACTACTTGAACTTGATTAATTTTGATTCCATAAGCAATAAAAAATATATTTATAAAATTAGAAATGCCTGGCAAAAACTATGTATATGACTTTTAAAAATATTTCAAAATAATAACCATCACCTCTGGTTCACAATATAAGAAACAGATAATCTTTTCACAAAAATTAAGAATTAAAAGTGGTTGGACACTTAATTTATCATAAATTATTACGTTTTCTCAAAAAGTACCATTATTTCAACCTTTAAACTATATTATCTCTCATAGTTGATGCATGTCATTTGTGAAGAAATATAGTTAAATGCATTTCTTTTTCTTATATTTTGGATCATGAAAACACCACAAATTATTTCTTATATCATGGATTAGACTTGCGAGTTGCTCGATTAAGTTATTTTAAAACTCGAATTCAGTTATGAAAACCGATCTGGATTCATGTATTATTTGAACCAAACTCAAATGGCTTCTGAGTATCACTGCGTCATTTACTTTTCTATCACTGCTAAAATGATCATAGCTTTAACATCTTCGCTTAAATTCGATGTACGAGATGTTTTGAGTTTATAAAATTCTCCATTCCTCTTTTGTTTTTTCTCTGGTATGGGTGTTTAGAGGTTGTTTTTTATGAATAAAGGGTCCGAGAATCGGTGGTTGGAGTAAAGAGAGGAAGGCTTGGCCTTGTGGTGGCTGTAAAGCTGCCACCGGCTAGCCGGTGGACTCCACCAGCCAGCTGGTGGAGTTGCTGTAAGTCTGTCGAAAAATGCAGACTCCACCGGCCAACCTGTGTAGTCCAAAGGCCCGCCGGTGCGCCCAGGTCAGGAGTGCATTAATGCACCCCGCAACTTTTTAAGTCCCATTCAGTTTAGACCATGTTTAACATACAATTCTGACCCTAAAGCCCCTATTTCGAATTTGAGACCTCCCCACTTGACGGTAGAGGTCTCCCATTCATCTCCCCTTGGTTCTTCAAGGTTGAACTGATCTGGTGACGCTAGAATGATGAGTTTTCTCTAGATCTACACCATTTTCCTCTTCCTTCTTGGGAGATGAGCATGAATCTATGATGGATCTATGGTTTCTATGATGATTTGATGATGAATTCTTCCTTCCATCGTAGATCGGTGATAGATCTAGCTTTTTGACGACGTCTCTTGATCGGATCAAGCCCTACCATCAATAACAGACGTTTTATGGGTATGTCTTTATGAATCATCTTCCTAGACCTTTCTTGATGGTGAATTAATGATAGAACTAAATCCGTTGACAATCCTTTGGAGATTGGTGGTGGATTCGACTGTGTCAACTACACCCCTTTGACAGGAGCTTGATTCCTCGTCAACGGTGGACGTTTCCGGGTAAGTCTTCATAGATCGATCATCTTGAGACTCTATTCTTCTTGAATCTCATCTTGGATCTCTTTTCCGTTGATGGAGATGGATTGACGTCTGTTGGCTCGAACCGAGGTTTTCTTTTAGAATTGATGAGGAATTCACGATCTGTTCTTGAATCGACAGCGGATCTGGTGAATTAGCGCTCTCTTCGACATATCTTGGAACTAGTTTCGTTGATGGAATCCGCGAGGTATTTAATTCTAGATTAACCTTCTTGACATGAAATATCCTTGGGTCTCTCTTTTATAAACCTCTTTCTTGATGAACCGGAATTCGAGATAGGCATCCTTGTTGTGTGAGCTAGTTCTTTGTGGGTGTGCAACGCGATTCGGTCTTCGATCCTTTGACGAACTTTGGAGTACTTCGTCAACAATCTTGAGGTAGAAAGTTCCTTACCATTTGAGGCCCCTGTATACTCCTGTTGTCTTGATTTCATATTGTGATAACATAGCTTGTGGGCCATGTTTGATGTTTATTGCTTGTTGGTGCGTGTGTAGCCATGATATCCATGTACGATCCTTGATTCCATGAGTATTGCTAGAGTAGCTTGTTGTCATGTTCGAGGTATTGTCTTGGTATCCGTAACAGGTGAACCTTTGTGGTATGATTACCCTTCAGAGGGGGAGTGCGCACGACATGCGACGATGATGATGGTGGACCTATACACGGGGTAAGAGCATGATAGTCTTGTGGGTCGGCTTAGAACTCGATGCCTTGAGGATACTGAGCAACGTGCCGAAACTCGATGCCTTGAGGATGCCGAGTAAAATGTGATGGAGATATGCCCTAAAGCAATATTTATATATGATATATTTATAGGGTGTATATTGGCATGCATGCAAATTATGATTTGCTTGCATTGAGTATATTATTTTGCGTGTGCTGGACACCCAAACCATTTCACCCACGTAAGCTATCATTAAATGAAGTTGTTTCATATTTATATTAAACATACAGAGTTAATGCATACGATGCATGAAGCGGCCATGCCATTTACACATGCATTTTAACTGTTGTGGAATCGTCGGGAGTCTCAATGACAGAAACGAGAAACGAAAGAAAATGCAGGAGAAAAGAAAGCACACAGAACACACAACAGTTAAAAGTGCTACAGTGGCTGCCGGCTAGAAGTCAAAAGTGCAACAGTAGAGTTGGCTCTGAAGTCTGCACTGCTACAGTGTCTGTTGGTGTCAGTCGGTTAGCTCTGCTACAGTGTCAGAGATGCTATAATGTAGAAAAAAATGGGGTGGGGCCTTCGACCCCCGGAGCAAGGGCGCGTTGTCCCTGCAACCTCCAATGAGCTCACCGCGGAGCTCGACCCGCGACAGTTGTGGGCCGCAAACATTCAGCCCAACTAGATCTGGCTACACCAATCCAATATTAACGCATTGGTTAATATGAACAACACCTTTGGAGCGTCCTCAGGTGTTATATAAACCACTGCCATGCGATGACAATGTGTTGTGTGTGCATATTCGGCCAGTGAACTCCTAGGAACCCGAAACTCACTTTCATCTTCCTCTGCGCTGCGGGACGCTAGCACGTCGTGGAGGTTGGTGGATCCCACTCGAGCGTCGAGTGATTCAGATCGGCCCATGGATACCTACGGAGGTGGGATGCCTTTGTTTGCCACTTAGTGATCTCTCTCAAACCCATGTGATGATGTTCAGAGATGATGCGGTGACTTCTTCGGTGTACGGTACACACGTTTACAACAGGTTCTTTATTTCAGTATTTTATACGTAGTTTCATATTATCTTGCATGAGAGATCCTCAAATTGGGTTTTAATTGCTTTCTCTGTTTTTAATAGTTGTTATTAGACTCTAACAAAACCCTCCAGTGGTATCAGAGAAGTTTTATGAAATCATGCGTGGAAATGAAGAAGAAAACAAAAAACAGAGCTGCGCTTTCGTTTTTTGGAAATTCAGTTTTTTGAAATGGATTACCCTTACGTGCTAGGCTACATAACGGTAACTGAGGTGTTACTTTTTCGCAGATTTGGCTGCGTAAAGGATCTGGTCATTACCCTTATGCAGATCAATTGTGTAAGGGCAACAGGGCGTTACCTTTATGCGAATGGGTTCACGTAAGGGTCGTCTTGTGGCTCACATGAGATCTTGTGGCTCTCCGGTTCGGACCCGGTGGTTCGGGTTGGGGTGTTACAATAGTCTCAAGCTTCTTTATACATCCCCCATCATCTTCCTTTATTTTTTTCATCAACCCAATTCAAGTTACTGCTGAAACTAACACAGCCTTAAGTTTCTGTATATGTCTGCCATTATCTTCATTTCTTTATTTGCCAACATAGCCTTAAATTTCTGTATATTTTGCATGCCTTTTCTGGGTGAACTGTTTGTGGTCTTTAAAGTCTGAGAGTTTCTCCAGGAGGGAATGTGGCGCTCTTGTATGCTTCGAGGTATAATGACGTTTCCACCATTGTCAATATTTCTGGTCGATTTTTTCTGGAGCGAGGCATTGAGGGCCGCCTGGGAAAATCTTTCCTTGAGAGGATTAAGTGGCATGGATTTATCGATGTTCGCAACAAAAGAGGTAATTTCTGTCAGCAGCTTTATTGTTTCTGCGTTGTTACTAGGATTGGCCTGGGTTAGCGGTTCAACTGGAAAACCAATGAACTAGTCTAGGGACTGAGGTGGACTTGTGAGGGAATCAGAGGTAAAGAGAAACTGTAAAAAACGATAAGTTGGCTGTTCAACCTATTTCAGGGGTTTCTAAATTTTTATTTATTTTTAAAATATGGTTGCTTGGAATGATGTTGAAAGGGGCCATAAGAATGCGGTGGGAAAGATATTGAAGTTGAATTTAGGGTCTGTCTGACAAAACTTACTGAAATCTGTTTACAGCACTTACCACTTATGTTAAGTGCTTCTGTACAAGTGTTTCCAGATTAAGAAGGCGGTGGAAAAAATATTGAAGTTGAATTTAGGGTCTGTCTGACAAAACTTACTGAAATCTAATCTGTTTACAGCACTTACCACTTATGTTGAGTGCTTCTGTACAAGTGTTTCCAGATTATCGAAGAAGTGACTTTCTGCCACTTATTTAGTTGATTTTATTCTGGAATTCAACTCTTAAGTGTCTTGAGAAACAGAACAAACACAGCTTATTTTTTCAAACTGCTTATCACAAATGATATTTTTTGTAAGCGGTTTTCAGTAAGCGGTGTCAGATGAACCCGAATCATTATCTAAGAATGAGGATCTGAGGCTGTGTTTGGTTTTGGAAAACATTTTCCATCTTTTCATTTTCCAAAAATGTATTAGAAAATGTGTTAGATTATAAATCGAAAAACATTTAAAAAATAAAAATAAAAATGAAAATAAGAGATCTTTCGGAAAAAAGTTTGTTTTCATGTTTTCTAAAAAATTAAAATGGAAGGAGAGGTAAATCAATCACTTGTTTTCAGTTACTAATCAAAATATTTTCTCAAAATATTTTTTGATACATTTTTTGAAAATGAAATTAGAAAACATTTTCCTAAAACATATGAAGTCTTTGTGTTTGATTACTTGTATTAAATCATGAATTTACTTTGATGTATGTTTTGTGCCGAATCAAGTACTTTTTTCATGTTAGGTTGTTCATTTTAATGATGTATGCCAATAATGATTTTTGAAACATGGTTTGAGTAGTATTAGTGCTAGATAAATATTATCCATTTTTCTCTGATTTTCATACTGATTAATTAAAAGGTTGTAATTCAATCACCCAAACCTTGAATCAGTGTCTCAATTGATTCACTATGTGATCCTGTTAAGAGAACATAATTTTTTTGTTACTCGGTTAGTAATGGAAGTCACGGAATCATCCAGTCTTCGATTACCTGCGTGAAGGAACTTTTGTTGTGGTTGTGCAGGCGAGGTTTTGTACCGGGTGACGGAGGAAAGCTTAATGGACCGGCTTACTACTGATACCCGTGCTGCATGCCGATCAATACACAAGGACTGCAGGTTAGGAATTAAATCCAACTCTTATAAATCGCGATGATGATTTGTCCATTACATGCTGATCATATATGTGTGTACTTGCGTTTTATGAATTGAAATGATCTTGATGTTCAAACTGCCTTGTTGAAGCCTTCTCACACCGTCAATTGTTTTTTGTGATGGATCTTGACATGATATCATTGCGTCTGATGTTTATATTACGCAATGAGGGTTCTTTTGGTGATGCGTTTGTTATGGTAGGGTTTTGACAGTTCATGGTTCGGAGGATGAAATCGTTCCCACTGCAGATGCATTTGAGTTTGCTAGGATGATACTAAATCACCGGCTGCACATCATTGAGGGAGCTAACCATGAGTACACCTCCCATCAGCAGGAGCTGGCTGCTGCGGTGTTGGAATTTGTGAGGTTAGATCGAGATTTATGCCGAAATTATTGCTGGGAGTCATCATCCTGGGTGAGAGGCCGTTCTACCCGTTCGTGTCTCTAGCTGCATCAACCCTTGGTTCGTTTCAGTTAATGTTGGAAGGTAACTGGTAAATGATTCATAAATTTATATGACTAAAGGTGTAGTTAGTAATGTCATGCACAAACTTCTTAACTGTTCATGGTTTTGTAGTTCATGAATCAAAGTTTATTTTCTAGTTGTAAACCTTATGGGGTCTCATATATGTTACAGAACGCATAGTTGAAAATTCATTTGAAACGCTTGCAATTTTTTTTTGGAAATTATGAACATACGACTTGTAAGCTATTTATGAATCACTTGTAATATGTTTAGGCTTCTTATGATTACTGTGCATTTTTTCTTGATGATCTCTGAAAGGAAACCTATACTCGTGAGAGGCATAATGATTACTGAACATTAATTTCCGCCGGAACTCCTGTTGGATCATTATCTAAATGACAGCTTTCAAATCCTTTGTTTTGCTCAATCACAATGCACTTGTTTAACTCTGTGTGGTTAACATATTCAGAACTATTTACATTCAGAATGAACGCTTGAAATATGCCCGTTAAACTAAAGTCATACCAGAAAGCGAAAGGAACTACGGTCATACCAGGAAAGCCAAAGGATAACATACCAGAAAGTAATGAAGGCATATCAGAGCAGGACGTTTGAAGGCAAACCGAAAAAGCATATGCTAATCGGAAAGCATTGCAACCAGATGAAATTCACAAAGTTATGACTGAGGATCTTTCCGAACTTGTGCTGATGTCATTAGAGTTGCAACTATTACTTTGTTCATTGAAATTTGAGTATCGTTAAGCCACCAGAGGCGCACCATAGTGGTTGTGTCTTTGTGGAGTGGTGGTCTGGTGGTGGTTGTGTCTTTGTGGAGTGGTGGTCTGGTCTCATGTTTGAGTCTCACCATCCATGTCTCTGCTCGGGCGACCTGGAGGTGAGTGTGTGCGCCACACGTCGGTTGGTTGAGAGGTTCGTAATGAGCTTGTGAAAGATATAACTCGTTCGTTGAGGGGCCGGTGGATGTGCAGTGGTTTTACCCAGTTCTTCGTCTGTTACATTTGAGACATGGGGTCTAGGTACCTGCTGAGGTGGTGGGGAGGGATATGTCGGGAAGAGCATGACTTGTCTTGGCGTTTTTGAGAGCTCGCTTTTTCTTCTGTTTTACACCTTTCATTTTGTGCCTACATTATTGGATTTTGTATTCTCATTCCATGGCATAAAGCATTTCTTTGGAATTTTGTACTTTCATCCGCCGATTTTTTGATTGAAGAAGTCCTGCTTAGGACTTTGTTGTATAAATGAGCACTGCTTTTACTTGGTGCTTAAATAGATTAGCACAAAATTAAATAAATGAGCACTAGTATAAATCTTCTTTCAATCAAGCCAACATCAAGTCAAACATCTCATCAACAAAATAGAGCAAGGCTCAACATAGCTTGGGATACTGAGGTGCATCCGCGACTTAAGCTCCCAAGTGCATTCCTTCATCCCACCATGTCTCCAAAAAATTCATACTAAGGGAATTGCTTGTCCGCACAACACCTTTCATACTAAGGGAATTGCTTGTCCGCACAACACCTTTTGAAGATTCCGAATCTCGATCGACTGCTCCATAAATGTCGCACCATCCTCTACATCCAATTCTCCCCAATCAATCACATGTGAGTCGTCGTGAAAATATTGATGAAGTTGCAACACGTGAAAGTCACTGTGGATCCAATCCCTATGTGGTGGAAGCGCTAACGAATACACCGCCTCATCGACATGCCCCATTACCTCAAAGGGCCAATAAACCAGGGATAAAACTTACTCCTTTGACCAAACCTTTGCTAACTATGATGTGGAGAAATTTTCAAGAACACATGATCTCCAACCTTGAACTCCAGAGGTTTCCTCCGGAAAACATATGATTTCTGACGGTCCTGCATCACTTTCATCCATTCTCGAATCATCTAAACCTTCTTTGCCGCGCTCTACACCACATCTTGTCCAATGACCATTGACTCCCCAACCTTGGTCCAACACAATGGAGATCTACAAGGCCGCCCATACAACGCCTCGAATGAGGCCATGTCAATAAATGAATGATATATGTAATTACAAGCCAACTTAACCAAAGATAGACATTTCACCAATGATCCACTAAAATCCAAGACACATGTCCACCACATATCCATTAGTGTCTGGATAGTCCACTATGTTTGCCCATCCGTCTGAGAGTAGAAAGCAATGCTAAAGCGTAGCTGAGACCCAAAAGAACGCTGAAGGACACCCCAAACTCACAAGGTAAAACGAGGATCTCGATCAAAGATGATGGTCCTTAGTACCCTATGAAGCCGCACTATTCATCCACATACCGCCTCGCCAGAACATCTATAACACCCGAATCCCTAATCACCAGGAAATGGGCTAACTTCATTAACCAATCCATGATCACCCAAATGGCATCATACCCCTCTTGGGATCGAGGTAAACTAGTGACGAAATCCATCGAGATGTCCCCCCACTTCCACTCAGGAATATCCAATTATTGCAACATACCACATGGAATACGATGCTCTGTTTTCACCTACTAACATAACAAGCACTGAGATATGAACCCAGCTATCGATTACTTCATCCTTGACCACCAGAACTGACTCCTTAGGGCATGACACATCTTGGATATACTAGGTAGCACTACCTGAGGTGAGCTATGAAACTCACAAAGAACCTCCTCACACACCGCCAACGGGAAAAACTTCCCCTGAAACAACAGCCGATGCCGATCATCCTTTGACTATCCCTCAGAAACATCACTATGAATGAAATAACCATGCACCACCTATACCTCAGAGTCTCCCCACTGAGACTTCTCTACCCATTACATCAAGGATGATTGCATTGTAATTTGGTATAAGAAACCTCTACCACAAACCTCATTTGCATTTATACGCATCGCCGTAAGCTCCTCCATCACTCTCCAAGCATCTCTAGATTCTCGAATGACGCTTCCTTGCGACTTTTTGCTCAGCGCATCAACAACTACATTCCATTTCCTTACGGTGTAGGAGATCTCAAAGGCGTAGTCTTGTAAAATCTTCATCCACCTTCTTTAACACGGATTCAGATTCCACGAGAGAAAATATAGCCTAGACTCTTGTGATCTATGAAGACCACAAAGCATCCATCGATTATGTAATGTTACCACAACTTTAGGGAAAATGCTACAACCTCCAACTCATGATCATTGGTGACATAATTACGCTCATCAAGAAATTACTGTCAAGATCCATATTAGATTGATGCACTCTATTGTATCAAGACACACCCCAAACCAAGACAATAAGCGTCATAGAAAACCTCAAACATCACTCTCTCCTTTGGAAACCAAAGGATGAGAGCACTGATCAATTGCTCCTTCAGGTGGTTGAAAGGTATCTGACACTGGCCAATCCATACAAAAGATCATACCTTTCGAGTCAAGGCTTTCAACAGGGCTGTAATTTGTGAGAAATTAAACACAAACTCCTGCTAATACCCCACAAGACCAAGGAAGTTGTGGACCTTTGTAACATTTTTGGGTGCTAACCAAGAAACAACCTCCTTGATATTCGAAGGATCGATTGTTACTCCCTGTTGAGACACCTCATTTCCAAGAAAATGCACCTCCCGTATCCAAAACTTGTACTTGGATAACTTCTCATAAACTTGGTGGCGCTGAAGAACATGCAAAACAACCCTAAGGAGCTCAACACGCTTCTCATTTGACTTTGAGTACTTGAGAATTTCATCACCGAGCATTACCGCAAACTTCTCCAGGAACTAACAAAACACGAAGCTCATGAGTCCCATGAAAACTGCTAAGATATTCGTGACACCGAACGACATAACTACAAACTCAAAGTGCCCATACTGACATCAGAAAACAGTCTTCGGGATATCCTCCTCTTTCACCCTGAACAGGTGATATCCATATCATAGATTAATGCTCGAAAACCAGTCGTCTCCCTTTAATTGGATGAATAGATCATCAATCCTCTGAAGGGGATAACAGTTCTTGACCGTTACCTGATTCAACCATCGATAGTCTATACACAACCTCAAACCACCATCTACCTTATTAGAGAATAATACCAGAGTGCCCCATATCGATACCCTTGGTTGGATGAATCCATTTCACTTCAAATCATCAATATGGACCCTTAACTCCCGTAGCCCCAAAGGTGCCATCTGATAGGGGGTCATCAAAATCGGAGAGGCACCAGGCTACAACTCTATCCTAAACTCGATATCACATTGATGGGGTAGGGTCACAAGCTCACCAGGAAAGACATTCGGGAAATCCTTCACAACTCTAGGAAACTCCATAACCTGTGCCTTTACCAAATTGAATGAAAATGTTTTTAACTTCGACAATAGAGGCTTTGAATGCTTACAACCCGTCTGATAATCCCACTTTCCAACAAATACTGCATGCTGGCCTCCCCCATCATATAACACAACTCTCCCCTGAAAACAATTGATGATCATGCACACATAATACAACCAATCCATGTTGATAATGACATCGTATGGTTGTATCTGAAGAAAAAATAAATCCCCTGATCACAGATGTTGTCCCATCACCAGCTCACAAACCCGACATGCATCAAATAAACTCATCTGACCTCTAAGTAGCATAGTCAACACAAGGGGAATCAGAAGCTTCTCCACCTTGAGTCCCAAGGCACAAACCAAGGTTGGTAATATAAAATAATGTGATTCCCCAGAACTAAACAAGGTAAAACCAAGAGTATAAGATATACAAATGGTACCTCGAACAATATATGGCTCACCCAGTATTGAAATCTCTACTGCATGCAACTATCCATGTCCATCTCTTCTACTTTGCTGACCTTGTTGGTGACCACCTCCATGGAACTCCGCCCTATATCCTTGAGGGCAGGGGACATCACGAGGCTACTCCCTACCAGCTCCATCTCCTCTTGGTGGAGCATAAGCCTGCTTCCTCTACCACTGGTACGACCTCAGAGACATATGCTGCTAGGGTTAGTAAGGAATTTGACCTCCCATACCATGATGGGCCCCAAGAATAGTTGGTCACAGATATCACTAATGGCCATGGCCCCCACAGACAAAGCATACTAGCACAATGCTCCCGGTGGATGCATTGGAACTGTTTTCCCCAGGTAAATGAGAAGAGGGTTGTGACCGACTCCCCATCAGTCGGAAGCTCAATTACCTCAACATATGAGATCCTTCATTTGAAGCTCTTCTGCTCAGGAAGTGCTGTTGATATCCCTCTTGAGATGATCCCTTATGCGCATACATCCTCTAAATCACCTCGGTCTTCTTCTGCACTTCCAGATACATAGACAATGTAAATAGAGTGACTGTATAACAAATTACCGGGTGCAATGCCTATTCTAAATGCTATACTCAAGAATCCTTATTAGGGAAAAGATTAGGGATGAAGTGAATAAGGTCCTTGAAGTGAATCCCAAGATCCCACATGCTCAGCCTCCCCTGCTAAAGGGAGATAAAATCTTGCCTCTTCACTGCCCTTATCATCGAAGATAAGAACTCTGCATAGAACTGCCTCTAAAAATCATCCCATAAAACATAGGTCTCTTTCTGCTCCCCAAGATGCAAAATCCACCACTGGCGAGCTGCTCTATACATATGACTGGTAGCTAGAGGAACTTGATACTCCTCCCTAGCTCAGATCAAACTAAAGGCGATCTCGAGCTCCTTCAACCAACACTCAGTATCCAAATTGGAGACACCCCCTCATACTTCTCCAGGCCCTGACGCTGGAACACACATAGCGTCCTCCTCCAAGCTTTATCCTCCTCAGCTGAGTTGACCCTCCGACGGTCAACCAAATCACCCTACCGATCCTTACAATCTGAACCACTCATGGACGATGACCAAGATACTTATCTGTAAGAAAAAGGAAAAAATCAAAGTAGGTAGCATGTAATTTATTTAAAATTCATTTAATTAGATTCATTTTGATTTCCACAATATCTTCCCAATTAAAGCATAAGAATAAACAAGCATAATGTCTGTACCTCTCATAGGTCTCTACCTTATAATCAACATTATCCTGCTTAGGGTGTTCGATAAGCTTAATGTCCTTACATCAAATCATAAGGGGCTCTAATCGCTTGTGTTCTAGCCTATCTTCCCCGCCACATCACAAACTAAGCTTGATTACCACTGTTGCTCTATCAATATCATGCAATCCTCACTAGTTTCTAACTCCAGTCTCTATCCCAACTCTTATCTATATCCCTGATACCACTTTTTCAAAACCCACCTCTATCGAGAGCCTCTCTTGGGCTTACAGTGAAAGAAAGAGTGACCCCCCTGAGACTCATCTCCAGTAGGCCCCATGTTGACAATTAGCACCGAGGGTATAATCACACAAAATAGGAGGCACAACTATCATAAATCTCAGGATCATAATGAATCCACTAATCAAAACCCTAATATAAAGAAAACTAATATCCCACACTAAAGCATAATACATGAGATTTCATAAGTCTCCATAATAAATACAAAAATAAACTCCTAGGTAGAAACTCCAACACCAATCCCAAGATCTGAGCTAAGACTATCCATCCCAATCACCAAAGTTGTCTTGGAAACCTATAAAACAATTTATATATATAAGGGTGAGCATACATGCATACTCAATAAGATTTTCCTCAGGATCTCTCATGCAAACGTGGAAAAAGCATACTAGTGCCCCAATGAATAAATAACAAAACCAACATGTACATATACCAGCTCAACTACCACCCAACCCCACCAAGGATCACTCACCAAATATCGGGATCCAAGTATAGTAAAAAAATATCAAGAATATAGCAGAAAAGGTACCCCACACCACTTCCTCTCTTGTTTGTTGCTCTCACGTCCCAACAAAAAACGTCATGGTGCTCCCATCCCTTCCATAACATCACAACCACATCTGCACAACACACCGTATATCCACATCATACCATATAACCACACATCCATGTCCATACACCACATATCCATATCTCAATTGCATATCACTTTTCCATCATAGTTGAGCATTGTGAGCATGCATGACATCAAACTCGTACCCTCCTCTTACCACAAATAAACCACACTATATAACACATCATGATACCATACTTAATAAATCAATCACAATTTTGACTCCTGGACATTACAACCTCTGTATAAAAATCATCAAAAGAGAGTGAGGAAGAGAGAATAGTTATGTAAGAACCCGGGTTTTCGTACGAGGTATAGATCCTTTTCTTTTCAGTTTAACTGTTCTGTTGAGGCCTAGTGTGGACGCCTAACTTGACCGAGGGAGTTACGGAGGTGTCCGAGGCTTGTTCGGAGCCCGGAACGAAGTTTTAGGCTGGAAATGGCCTGACACACAGTTTGCGCACGGCTTGCGCACGACCTGGGTAAATCGTGCGCCTTGGTACAGGCCTGCCAGAGGCAGGAGCACGTCCTGCGCACAGTTTGAGAAAACCGTGCGGGTTGGCCGCGCGGTTTCCCCTTGCCTTCCAGTAAGGTCTGCACGGTCTCCGCACGGTTTTCCAGGCCGTGCGGGTAAACCGTGCGACCTTCTGTGTTTTGAAAATTTAATTAATTTTTAATTAAATTGATTAAATTTTATAAAAACCTAACCTAAACCTATTCTATTCAACCGGACAGAAGGGGGAGGCGCCTGGGAGCTCTCAAGGAAGCCTTTGGAGGGATTTTGATCCTGCTTCTCCGTCCAATATCTGTTTCAACCGCCGTTCATCTCGTTAGATCCGCAACGGTAAGTCTTTAATTCCTTTTTAATCCTTCTTGATTCTTCTGGTTATAACGAACACAGATTGAATTAAGCCTCATATGCCCTAATTTCTCGTTCTTCGTCTGTTCTTCAGATTTCTTCCAAACCAGGATGAATCAGAGCCTGATACTGGACGAGCTATCTAGTACGAGCCTAAGGTAGGTGGTCTCGTGATTTTCGATGATTGTCAAGCTGTTTATATATGTCGGAGTGCCGCGTGCCCACTTTTGGGGTGTCGCTTGAACCTGAAATTTAACCCTGTTGTTACCTAGCGTGTTGTAGGTAATTTGAATAGGGCGGTGTTTGACTGAGTTAGGTTGTACACCTTGGACATGAACCACCCCTTAGGTGTGTTGCCTTGAATGACTATTTTTAGGGGTTTTGACCCTGGATTCTTTTCTTTCCCTTGGGGTTGTTAAAAAAATGGAATTTTTATATGAATGTAATTGCAATAGAATGAAATTGTAATTGAAATGGTTTCAGGTATGGGATGGAGTTTTCCCCCTTGACCCTTGTATTTTAATTCTTGAATTGCTAGCCCACGTGAGTTAAATGCTTTTGATCCGTTTTTAAATGTGAAACAAAGTCATGGGTGAATCATGGAACCAATGTGAGTTGCCATGGACGGACTCATACGAGACTTGTTACTGAGATGCCGAGTGAATCATGGATCCCACGTGAGATGCCATGGACGGACTCAACAGGGCATGATATGTCATGGGCGATACCCGGATCTTATTTATAGGATACCGGGGATGGGCTCAGATGACGGGCTATACCGTACCTAGAGCGAGGCTGGGTACCTAGGAGGTTCCTCGGAACAGGCTTGTAGGGTGTTGGTGGATTTTCTCCCTGAACGATGCCTGGTTTCCGAATTGAGTATTCCAGGAATGGGTTCAAGGAATGATTGAACACTTTAATGAGGTGGTTAATGAATGGAATGGATACTTGAAGCGACGCCATGCCAAAGCACAAGCTTGGGTCGGTCTTGCTAGTTTCCCTTGTCTACTACTTTCCATATTACATTGCCTGTTTATATATTCACTGACAGATTAGCACGGATCTTTGGTGGTTGCCTACTGGGATTCAGTCTCACACCCTGTTTGGGTCATGTTTTTGGACCCAAGCAGATTATATGATTTCAGGTATGGATAAGGGGAAAGGCCCTAGTACATGTACTTGACTTGCTGCTCGGAGTAGGAGTGCACGGGACCAAGCTGAGGCTTGCGATGCGACAAGGGATACTTTTTGGTTTCTTTTTGGTGTTTTGTACACTTGTACTGTACTGTATTGACTTTCACCATTATGTATATGTCAGATCTTTGTATTTGTTATCTATTTCTGTTGTCTATGTGTTGTCTACTGGTTACCCTCTTCCGCTATTGTATGTTGTAATTCCGCTGTGATGCTTTTGTAATGAGGGCATAGTTTCCCCATGGACTCACCTAGACCCTCGCTGCTAGTCGGCAGCCTCTGGTGTTTGGAAAGATGCGCTTGAGGCCATGTGGCAACCGGTATGGCTACCGGGTTGAATAGTAAGTCAGGTTGGGATGTTACAAGTTGTCCATCCATTCCCTTTCCAACTTGGATGTTTGCGGAAGAAACTCGAAACCCAAAACATTTGAGTATTGGTAAGGTGATCCAACTTTGGTGGGGCGCATATGTAATCTCAAGAATATACAAGTATAATATAGCCTACACACAATCTTGACCTAAGGGTCTATACCAAATATCCCTATAATATCCCATAACCATCATCACAACTCCACCACTCCTCACAACAACAACTGCCATCTCTACATGTCAATTAGCCCCACCATTCCTCAAAAGTCAATCACAACAATAACTATAAATACCTCTTTAAACATTTAATAAACCAATTCTTGGATTATCGTTTACCAACCATGTTACATTCATTACGCCATTCATTAATTATATTTAATGAAAACCTATCCATAAGCCAATACCCACTTAATTTCAGCCTTTATCCATGCCTCTCATTCATAAAAATTTATCAAACAACCACCACTAATTTATTTTTTTCCCACAACCCAACTTTTCTTTAGTTATTCCACCACATTCTATTCAATCCCATACCACCAAGCATCAACTAACACAACCCTACAACACCCATCACCCATCATAATAACCACCACACAAACTGTATGCAACAACCACCACAATTCCCACCAAATCAACCTCTTTCATAACAACCAACATACAATCAATCATAATAAACTATATCCAAAACCAGCAGCTAACACATAAACCAATCTTCTTTATTATTCTTTTTATGTATATCATCTGCGGCCAACATAACCAATAATTTCCTATTTATAGATTTTCCAAACAACCTATTCATTACCATCTTTAAATAATCATCCTTTTATGAGATGTGTTTTCAATAATAAACCACAACAATGAAACATGGTTCTTCAATAGTAGTACAAATCACAATAGTAAGGAATTCATAAAAACAAATAATACATACATACAACAACAACCTCAAATTGGGATTTTCAAAAACATCAAAGCAATAGCATAACCCATGTGATACTCTCTTCCCTTCAATTTCTGTATTTTGTTATTATCTTCATATGTTAATTAACACCACTTATTAAAATTAGGAAACAACATATTATTTACATGATTTACACATCATAAAAGAGAGTTCTTGAATCCCCTACCTTGACAGATGCTTCTACAACTTGCTGTACAGATGCAGGGAGAAAAGTGAGCTGATCACAGACCTAGAACTCATGAGGAAGGGAAGCCAAACCGATCGCATGGGCTCACTGAACTTAAAGAGAAAAGTTTTGATTTTCCAGGCTTAAGAATCAAAAGACTTGAATAAGAAATAGAATTAAATTTTTTAAAATAACTGAATCCATGTCTTGTGGAGATTCCCTAAGCACTCTCCTTAAAAGATTCAGTCAACTTCCCTTAACCCCCCTTAATTGGGTATTTTAATCATCTTTCTATTCTTAATATTAAAACTTCCCAAAATCAAAGCTTTTGTCGTGATCCGATTCATCGAGGCCCACATGGTCGGTGGTAAGTAGAGAGTGACACCCCAAGCCTGCCTCTAATAGGCCAAGATCTGACGATTGACACCAAGTAGACATATCTCATACATGAGAGGCCTTAGACTAAAGTACCTATACACATTCATGCATCTCCAATCACTAGTATAATGTAGAAAGGTAAATAACTGATACTGTTAATGCGTGCATAACATATAATCCCACATCAAAGTATGAAAAAAGAGTATGAAAAGATACAAAGGGCCAAATACAAGCCCACCAAAACTGTAAAGGAGTCCATCCTGCTAGAGAGAGGAAAATACTAATAAAGTTAAACTCTGGGATCCATCTGTGGTTAGTATAGACCAATTAAGTGCCACCTATTCTTGGCCCACCCAGGACTCCGTCGAAAGGCCTATCATTTGTATAAAACACAACACATGCAGACAGAGCTCATGCAAGAGTGAGTATAAAGATACCCTTTAGGAGACCCAGAAATCACCAAACACAAGGAATCAAAGAGGGTGTTAGCTCTAAATTAAAAAATCAAGGGGGGGGGATAAACAAGATAAACCCATATATTCTCAAAGGAAACCTCCAAGTCTTAGGGAGAGGTATGTCTTCACTGCTAGCTTTGGGACTCTACTCAAAGCTCCACGGTAACACTCTCTGAGGGAACTCACAAGACAATGATACATAAGTAAAGGATCACGCCCATGGAATATGGGGGATACTTGACCCTATTTGAAATAACCCACTAGGAAGGGGATCACATGACCTAGATACCAGTCACAAGATACCTGACCCAACCTTGGAAAGAAAGAAATCGAGGATCACACCTCGGGTTGTGTGGAGGGATGCCTAACTCTATATAGTTTAGCCTATATAGGGGTCACTTTTCCTCTACTTAGGACTGGATGCCTCACTGTACCCTCATGGGGACGAAATTGAGGGAATACACCCATACTAAAACAATTTTAGGGAACACACTTATGATAATACTAAATCTAGCCAAGGAGTCACATGACATGTAGAAAAAGTACATAACCATTTGATATTTTCTCAATCTGAAAGGATTGTCATCATAAGGAGGGGTCCACATGATGTGTGTTCTTCCAAACTGAAAATCATGTAGGTCATAATTCCCTAGAAACTCTAGTTATTTCATGCATCTCCACCCATGCCACTACCCCATCTGCTTCTATCGCGGGTCTTGCTCAAAAATTACTCAGATTATGTGGATCATGCCTGAGTCATCATCATTGCACCCCTAGAAAGAAACACCCTAATGATCCGACTCACAAACCAACATCACCCGCACCACCATCAGATTTCCATTATCACCATCACGCCTCCTTCACTCCTCTAATCCTAACATCAAACCTGTATAAACAAACCAAAAAAATGTAAAGTCAATCACATCGTGAAACAGGTTCCTTGATGCAGTCGAATCACCAGGAAATCAAACACTGGTGACGAAGGAAGAATAGAAGGATAAATACATGAAACACAAAAGAAAACATCAAATAGTGGCCATGCTCATTTCCTCATCCTCAACGAAATCTGAAGAATGGTGTGGATAAAAAATTGTCCAAAATAAATATCAAATCCCTAATTATAGGAAAATGAAATATTCAATGAGTAAATCAATAAAGAACAATTCATGAATTAATTTTTAATTAAATTAATTCATGTTTATCACAGAAATCAAGAACATGGAATAAAATAACAAATCAAAAGCCCTTCCTCGGATTGGATCGATCATTGGAGGAGAAAACGTTTGAAAGCGTTGAACAAGGATACCTTTCTATACTCGCTAACGAATCCAAGGATCCTCAATTCCATCCATCATTGATCAATAAGAACAAACCTCCATCTCCCGAGCTTCGATCTTTTGTCTAGGTTGGATGAACCTCCCTTGAAAGCAACATAAAGAGAAAATTTCATTCACACCCAAGTTCATCTAGAGATTCTAGAAGTCTCCAAGATCAAATGGATTACTAAGAGGAAGAGGAAAAATTGATTGATAGGGGAAGGTAAGTCTTAAAAATGCATTAAAACGCCCCATAATGAAGGTCTCATGTGTTTCCATTAAGATCTATAACTCCCCAAAAGACCAATGGCCATTGAAAATTTCAGATTGATCGTCACCATAACCTACATTATGGATGTGGTGATATTGAACATATGGAGCCAAGCCACTGAACACAACGAGATTTCATAAGCATGGGCCAAAAGGTTAGCTAGATTCCCTCACCACAGCCTCCACCAGGGGCGTAGTGAGGTTGATTTTGGGTGTGGTCCATAGGGGATCCTCCAACACTCCACGTCTGAGACGAGGATATGGCTTGGAAATTTTCCTTGCTCAAGGACCATATGGATATCATTAGGGACCAATACAGCTTTCACCATGGCATTGCATTGGCTGTGTTAAGTCCCCAAAAAACTGCTAAGCAACCAAACGACCTTCACGAGTCCCAAAATTCTGCATCGACTCCATGCCTTACTCTGAAAATATCATTTAAAATATTCCAAAGGATTAAACAATAAAAATGGAGTCCTTACATTCTCCCCACCTTAGGAATTTTCATCTTGAAAAGAACAAACCTACTCAAAAATGTGAGGGAACTAAGCTCACATCTAGTTATATTGCTCCCACAAGATCCCCTAGAGGTTCCTGTGCTACCAATGAATATGAACCAAGGTAATCTCTCACCCATGAAGGATCTTCTCCTTTCGATCATCTTTATTCACTGGGTGCTTTGAGAAGGTAGCACCATCCTTAATTTACAACTTGCCTTATTTGGTAATGTGCGACAGGCTGTACACGTATCTCCTCAATTGCGACACATGTAAGACATCATGCACCCAATATAACTTCAGTGGTAAGTCCAAGTGGCACATCACCTCACTGAATATGCATAGTATTTGGAAAGGTCCAATAAACCTCGGAGATAGATTTCCACCTCAGCTAAATCTCTATAGCCCTCGCCGATGTGAGATCTTCAGGAACACATGATATCCCTCTTCAAACTCCAAAGGCCTCCATCATTGGTTCTCATAGGACTTATAATGTCTATATATAGTCTTCATCCACTTCTAGATGATCTATACCTTCTCTATCACTACTTGCACCAACTCTTGGCCCATAAGCATTGTCTCCCATGGATCCATCCAACACAACAATGACCTGAAGGGTCTCCCTCACAAGGCTTCGAATGATGCCATAATAATAGTGGAATGATAACCATTATTGTATAAAAACTCCACTAAGGGTAGATGATCCTCCCAGCTATGTTGAAAATCCAACACTCAATCTCATAATATGTCTTCTAAGACCTGAATGGTTCTCTTAGTCTAGTCATCTATCTATGGGTAGAATGCCATGCTCAACCACAACTAAGTCTCAAAAGTTTCTTATAACCCTCTCCAAAATCATGATGTGAAGTGAACTTCATGGTTTGAAATAATCATTGAGGGGACTCTATGAATTTGGACCATCTCTTGCACGTATATGCGCCTCAAACTCTTCACTAAACTCTTCTCACTAGTGCAGAAATCATTTTTTACGTCACCATTTTTTACGTCGGTTATATATAACCGACGTAACAATGCTGCGAGTAGATTTTTCACGTCGGTTATTTTAATAACCGACGTTACAAATCGCGCCTGTTGGGTTTTTACGTCGGTTATCAAATAACCGACGTAAAAAACCAATGCGCGGGGGGTTTTTTACGTCGGTTATTTTGTAACCGACGTAAAAAAACCCGATATCGACGCGTTTTTTACGTCGGTTATCAAATAACCGACGTAAAAAACGCGTAGATATCGGGTTTTTTTACGTCGGTTATCAAATAACCGACGTAAAAAACCAAAGCACCCGGGGGTTTTTTACGTCGGTTATAAAATAACCGACGTAAAAAAGCTAAAAAAATAGTTTATAACGTCGGTTATTATATAACCGACGTTATAAAGCATTTAAAAAAATTAAAGCCCGTGTTCTGTCATTTACGATTTTTTCGATTGACAGTCGCCGGCTCGTCTCTCTCTCGCGCGGTAAACCCTAATCGGCTCATCGATCGCCTGCATTACACTCATTTTGGCTTCATTGTTTATCTTCTTCACTGCTCTCGGATCTATCATCTCAACTCGCGACATTAAAGTAAGCTTTCCACGAATTTATTTCGTTCGTTTTTGTTTCGATTCTTGATGTGCTTTTCGTTCGTTTTTGAATCTCGTGGAATTTTTTTTATTGCAAATGGTTATTATGTTCATTCAACTCGCAACATTCAACTCGCAAATGATTATTAAAACATTGTGGATTAGCTTCAGCAAAATCTGAAAAATAATGGGTGGTACTGTAACGTTCCATTCTTCCAGCAACATTATTATTTCCTACTTAGCTGGAATGTGTCTTTCTGGATGAAGATTGGTAGTACTTATTTTCTTAAAATCATATTTTCAATATGATTGTCCAGAAAATTATTTTCATGAATGAAATTGGACCAGGTACAATCGGTAATACCTATCCTTAAAATTTCATTCAACATTCTTACATCATAATATTTTTTCAAAAAATTATGATTTTTAGAACTCCTAGATCAGAAAACCATCATCTGTTTTCATCTGCATTCATAAAAATATCAATTCATACCTATTACAATCAAATATTTCATTCTGGACTCATGGTGAGTCTGATAATACATTTCTTCTTTCAGTCATCTCCTAAAAATGATGGACCTTTTCATGCAAAGTGTATCTGATTTCTTGAATACGATGGTATGTCCGATTTTCAACAAAACCAAGTGAGGTGATTTCTTTTATTATTAAACATAAAAAAATGGTCTATATTCATATTTTTAACATGACACTTACGATGTATAGCTATTTGGTGTTGGGTACTTATGAAAACTACTACTACTTTCAAGATTTGTTTTATATTTTAAATTGTTTTACATTCAAATTATGATTTTTTTCATATAAACATGTTTTGTCTTATCTTAAAAATATATATTTTTTGTTGATATTTGTTATAGGTAATAATGAGTCGAAGTTGGATTACGGCACATCGAATGAGCAATGAATTTGAGGAAGGTGTTGATGCCTTTTTGGAATTTGCAAAACGAAATGTTCCAAGTAGTGACATTTTTTTCTGTCCATGCCTGAAATGTTTGAATATGAAGAAGTTGAAAAGTAGAGAGATAAAAGATCATCTGATATGTCATGGTTTTAATCCGAGTTACAGCCCTTGGATTTGGCATGGTGAAACTGGACGAAATGTCACTGATGATGATGATTCACAAGATGGTAACTCCGATGGAATTGAAGAAATGATTCGCGATATTGTAGCAGAACAAATTGAGATAGAACCGACAGTTGCACGTCTATATGGTGATGCTGAAAAACCATTATATCCCGGTTGTACAGATTTTACGGTTCTGTCGGCGGTGTTAAGATTGATCAACCTAAAGGCGAAGCATGGATGAAGTGACAGAAGTTTTACAGAGCTGCTACAATTGATGAAAGACATTCTTCCAAAAGATAACGATCTTCCAGATTCACATTACAAAGCCAAGAAAATATTATGCCCGATGTGATTGGGATACAAGAAAATACATGCCTGTCCGAATGACTGCATTATATATAGGAAGGAATATGAATTTCTGTCAGAGTGTCCAAAATGTGGGACATCACGGTATAAGGTGAAAGAAAAATCACAGGGTGATGTAGAGATTACAAAGCTCCCTTCAAAGGTATTTTGGTATCTTCCTATAATTAATCGTTTCAAACGTTTATTTGCTAATTCACATGATGCAAAAAGGTTAAGATGGCATGCTGAAGAGCGGGTATGTGATGGAAAAATACGTCATCCAGCTGATTGTCCACAATGGAAGAAAATTGATGCGCAGTATTCTACATTTGGAAATGAAATAAGAAATATCAGACTAGGGTTGTGCACAGATGGAATGAATCCATACCGAACACTCAGTAGCACACATAGTTCATGGCCTGTTTTATTGGTAATTTACAACCTCTCTCCTGAAGTTTGTATGAAGCGTAAATATGTCATGTTGAGTACAATGATCTCTGGTCCAAAGCAACTCGGTAATGATATTGATGTTTACTTGTCACCGTTGATTGATGATTTGAAACTGTTATGGGCTGATGGTATTAGGGTGTATGATTCTTATAAAATGGAATATTTTCAACTGCATGCAGTGCTTCTGTTCACTATAAATGACTTCCCAGCGTATGGAAATTTGTCTGGATACAGTGTTAAAGGGCATAAAGCATGTCCAATTTGCGAACAACATACGTCCTATTGTCAATTGCATCATGGGAGGAAAACAGTGTACATGGGTCATCGAAAGTTTTTGCCTATGGAACACCCTTATAGAAGACTAAAAAAGGCATTTAATGGCTCACAAGAATTTGATACTGCTCCAAAACCTTTATCCCATGATCTGTATTTTGAGAGGGTGAAAAACCTTGACGTGACATTGGGAAAGACACAGAAATCTGGTAATGATAGACATATTTGGAAGAAAAGGTCAATATTTTTTGAGCTACCATATTGGAGGTATCATGAAGTTAAACATAATATTGATGTCATGCACGTGGAGAAGAATATCTGTGATTCTTTGATTGGAACATTGTTAGACATTAAAGGAAAGACTAAAGATGGGTTGAATGCAAGATTAGACTTACTATCAATGGGAATACGTTTGGAGTTAGCTCCCACTCCTAAAGGAAGATGAACATTTCTTCCCCCGGCTTGTCATACATTATCAAAGAGGGAGAAAATTAGCTTCTGTCAGTGTCTTCATGATACCAAAGTGCCTCAAGGTTATTCTTCTAATGTAAAAAATTTTGTCTCAATGAAGGACTTGAAGTTGATAGGTATGAAATCACATGATTGTCACGTCATGATGCAACAAATTCTACCAGTTGCATTGCGTGGAATATTGCCCATTCGTGTCAGAAAGACTATAATGAAGTTGTGTTATTTTTTCAATTCAATTTGTAACAAGGAGATTGATGTGAATGCTTTGAACATTTTGGAAAAGGATGCAATTTTAATACTTTGTCAATTGGAAATGTATTTTCCTCCAACTTTTTTTGATATAATGGTGCATTTAATGATTCATCTGGTTCGAGAAATAAAGCTTTGTGGACCTGTATATCTTCGTTGGATGTATCCTTTTGAAAGGTATATGAAAATATTAAAGGGGTATGTTAAAAATCTATATCGACCTGAAGCCTCCATTATTGAAAAGTATATTTCTGAGGAGGTAGCAGAGTTTTGTACGAGCTACTTGGCTACGGAGCAACACATAGGTTTGCCTCCATCTCTCCATGAACGAGTTAATAATGAGGGAAAGGGGATTCGCGGCTTGAAAGTCAAATCATTGTCAGCTGAACAGATGAAGAAGTTAAAATCATACATCTTGAAGAACATAGCTGATGCTCAACCATATATCACATTGCACATTAATGAGTTGAAACAATGTCATCCAAAGAAGAAAGAAATGTGGATTTTGAATGAGCACAACAAAACTTTTTTGTCATGGATTAAAAAGACTTTGCTTGGTAGATCAGATGTATCAGAGACATTAAAATGGATAGTGGGTGGTCCATGTTTAAATGTGATAACATGGTCTGGTTATGACATTAATGGTTATACATTTCATACAAAAGCTCAGGACAACAGAAGTGCAGTTCAGAATAGTGGTGTATTGGTGTTTGCAGAAGCAATGCATTTTTCGAGTGCTAAGGACAAAAACCCAATTTCTGCATCAAATGCATATTATGGAGTGATTGAAGACATATGGGAGGTTGATTACTTTAAAATTAAAGTTCCCGTTTTTAACTGTAAATGGTTTAACGGTAACAACAGTTTCAGACACGATGAATTTGGAATGACACTTGTTAATCTGAATATATTGGAAGACACAGCTGATTCTTTTATAATGGCAACACATGCAAAATTTTTTTTTTATGTAGTAGATCAATCAGATATGCAGTGGGCTATTGTTTTACAAGGGAAAAAACAATATGTTGGTGAGGATGAACTTGATGAATATGCTGATTTATGTGAGATCCCTACTTCAATGGAAATATTAACAGAACATAATGACGATTATGTTGAAGACATAGTTTGTGCCATAAGGAACGATCACGACGAAGGAATTTGGGAAAACAATCCATCTGTACATTCCTAAAATTACAGGTAACATATGTTTATTTCTTGTTTACATTTATTTTTTCCATATATGTTAGATATTGTAAGTTTTTTATTTATTAAAACATGTTTTAAAATAAAATAAGTATATGTTATTGTTTGTTTTAAGTTTGTTTAGTTTACTTTATCATGTTTATTGTTGTACCCCTCTCTCTTGGATTTTAATGATCACAATCACTCTCATCGTGTTCTAACTTGTTTTCAAGTGTTTTGATGCTAGGAAAAAGGTTGCCCAGGAGTTGGCCCAAGAAGGCTGATAGTGGACTCTCTGAGTCTACCGGCCAGCCGGTGGTCTCTGGCAGAAGCATTGCTTTCTGCCAGAGCCACCGGTCAGCCGGTGTTAGCGCACCGGCCAGCCGGTATGGGCACCGGCCAACCGGTTCTTGCCCACCGGCCAACCGGAGGACCCAGGAAGTAGGCTTGCCCACTGCCTGGTGACACCGACCAACCGGTGGATGACCACCGGCCAGACAGTGGTCTCTGGCAGAGGCATTGCTTTCTGCCAGAGCCACCGGTCAGCCGGTGTTAGCGCACCGGCCAACCGGTATGGGCACCGGCCAACCGGTTCTTTCCCACCGGCCAGCCGGAGGACCCAGGTTTACCATTTTTTCCATTTTTTACCATCTTGACCATCTTGACCATCTTGACCATCTTTTCCATCTTTACCATTGTTTAACATGCTTACCATATTACCAATGTTTACTATTATGTATCCTAGTACACTTTTTTTTGATTACAGTAGTATTAAAATATTTGAATTTGTATATTTGTGAACTAACGTTTGTTTTTTTGATTTGAAGGATAATGACAGATCATTCAGATGATCAACCACATGATTCTGGGGAGGAGCATATTGCTGGTCATACCTCTGGGGATGAACATTCACATGCTCCTATTACGACAAAGAGTTCAAAGGTTGGTAAACGTGGTTGCACACGTTTACCAAAATTATCACTTGCCCGTACGCAGGATCAGAGGATAGTAGTTGAGTTTGATGATGATGATATTCCTAGAGGTCCGAATGCCAAAGATTTTAAGAGTTTTGTTGCAACTCAGGCTAAGACCAAAGTAAGCATTCTGTATGATGATTGGAGAGGTGTGGATAAAGCGATTATCTCTCAGTTGTGGGAGACGATTTTGGTAAGATCTTTTGTCATTGTTTGACCATTCTTTTAATGTTTCTGGTATATATAATATGTTTAACCTCTTCTTTATCAGATGACATTTGATATTCCTGACACTGGAGGAGTCAGGAAGAAATGCTTATCATTGGCTGCCAGGAGATGGAGGGATTTCAAATCAACCCTCACATCTGATTTCATTTATGGTCATAGGAGTCATGACAATCCATGTCGTATATATCCTTTTATAGATGAAGACACATGGAGACAGTTTTTTGAAAGTAGAAAAAAAGAGTCATTTCTGGTAAGGGCAATGTAAACTTTTATATACTTTCTTATATAAATGATTTTATTAATGTTTTGTTAATGATTTCTTATTCTTAAATTACAGCAAACAAGGAAAGCTCATCAGGAGATCCAATCTAAAAATGTATACCCTCATAGTTTATCTCGGGGAGGGTATACATTATTGGAAGAAAAAATGATAGCGGAAAAATTTCAACAACTAAGAGCTGAGTCTTCAAGCTCTGGAGAGGTGGCCCCTCCATCCCCTCCATCTAGACATGAAAAATGGAAGAGAGCTCGGAAGGAAAAAAAAGGGCAATATCTTTCGGAAGAATCGAGAATCGTAGCTGAGAGGATTGTAAGATATCTATTTAATTTATTTAAGTTAACTTTTTTCTTCATATAAGTTTCAATCATTACAGAAATGTTCAATTAATTAATACAGGACTCTCTTGAGGAGCAAAGTTCAGAGGGGACATTTACAGCTACTGGGAGGGAAGATATTTTATTTACAGCATTGGGAAGGCCCGAACATCCTGGTCGTGTAAGAGGATATCCGACAGGTGTATCGGTAAGAAAAGTGTTTCCACGTTCTTCAACTTCTAACATTGAGGGGGTTTATAAAAAAAAAATAGAATCCTTGGAGGCTGAAGTTCAAAATATTAATGCGACGATGGAAGACAAGATTAGAGATTCGGTGCAGTCTATGTTTGCAGAAATGCAAAGACAATTTCAGACTGCAGCTCCCACTCCTCCACCTCCCCCTGTAGACCCCATTATTTATCCTCCACCTCCGCCAGTAGCTCCCACTCCCCCACCTCAGCCTGCGGACCCCATTTTTTATCCTACGCCTCCGCCGAAGATTCCTACATATTGTGAGTTGTATGTTGATGATTCTCAACATCATATAGTAGCATACGGGTTGGTATATTGTATAGGAGATACAGTTCATCATCAACAATTAGAGGTAGAGAATCAGAGGGTCACTGTACAGGATATTATAGATAGATCAGCTAGGGTACCAATACCTACAGATGAGGTGGCGACAGTTGGACAGAGTATCGACCATTTTTTAGTTTGGCCATCCAGACTTCTTCGACTCATTACCATAGAGGTATGAATGTTATATCTTTTATTTTATTTTTTTATTAAAGTTGTTTTATCATTTGAAAACTACTATAATTCTCAATTTTTTTTTCACAGGAATACTTCAAAGGTAAAGAAATACTGTATAGACAACAACAAAGACAACAAGCTGTGACATCAGATACAGATTCCATTGGTCTTGACAGATTGTCAAGATATTCACATTTGTTGTTGGGTTTTTATGAGTTTCCAATGGAATCTCATGTTTGTGGACGTGAAATAACTATGGGGATTACAAAATCTGATATCATGGAGCTTGTTACTGGAGATAAGTTGGGCATCAACGTGGTGCAAATTTTTTCCATGTAAGTCTTAACACCTTTTCCCTGCGTTATATTTATTAAAAATGTATACTTATATATGTTTTGTATTAGGTATCTTTATAAAATTTGTGAGAGGAATGAACTGACAGAAGTATATGGATTCATGGACCCGCAATTGATTTCCCCTGAAGCATGTGCATTGAATGAGGAACAAAGAATGGTTTATATTGCTGAAAGATTTGAAAAGAATATAATCCAACAATGTTGGATGATGCCTTTTTGTGAGAGGTATGAAACACATTTCTCTCAAATAGTTAATTATCTTTTAACATAAAAAACCACTAACATTAAATTTCCTTTTATCAGTAATCATTGGATGTTAGGGATTTTTTGCCCAAGGGAGAAAGCTCTTTATTGGATATGCTCTGTTCATGGTGATGTGCGGGCAAGTTTTAAGAATATATTGGAAAAGTAAGTTTCAATTTCTCAATAGTTTTATATATTATAATAAATTTTAAATTTACCCCATTCGTATTATTTTCTAACAGTGCATGGGTATACTTTCGAAAAAACACAAAGAAAAGAAATGCAAAGATCAAATATGTAAAGGCGAAGGTAAATTTCCATTTATAATTTGTACTTTTTGATTTATTACATAAAAATAATATATTGAATTTACACTCATTCAAAACAGAATTGTCATGAACAACAAGGCCTCATCGAATGCGGATATTATATGTTAAGATTTATGTATGAAATAATAACAACTGGGACAGTTGTGAATTTTGACCTGGTAGATTTCCTCTTAAACTTTGCCATCATATTTCAATTTGATTTATTCATTATACACGTAAACTATCTTCTTTTTCATTTGTAGATTTTTGATAACCCTCAACCCTATACTGCTGAAGACATCAAACACGTACAAGTGGAGTGGTCAAATTATTTTACAGGTTTGATTGAATTTTAGTTGTTTGTAATGTAAAATGTAATTTTGAATATTGTCGTTTTAATTGTCTATTTGGTAGTTGTTTAGGTTTGATTTAGTTTTTTTTGAAGTTGACAGTGTAAGTTTTGAATGTTATATAAGTGAATGTTTAATTTTGCTCTACTTCTTGTTTTGGTCTACTTTTGATGGTTCTTCTGGTATGGATTTGGGTCTGTGGGGGAGGGGTTCCCAGGGTGTGGGGGTGTGTTCAGTGGGGTTGGGGGTGTCCAGCGGTCTGGGAGGGCTGTCCGGTGGGGTGGGGGGACAGTCTTGGGGGGTGGCAGGGATGTCCAGGGGTGTGGGAAGCCGGTCCAGGGGTGTGGGAGTGCTGTCCAGGGGTGGGGGGGTTGTCCAGGGGTGTGGTGGGGGCTGTCAAGTGGGGTGAGGGGGTGAGGAGGTGCTGTTCATGCGGGTGGGGGGGTTGTCGAGGGGTGTTTGGGGGTGTCCGGGGGTCGGGGGGCAGTCCAGGAGTGTGGTGGGGGCTCCAATGGGGTGGGGGAGGGTTGTCCAAGGGGTATACATGAGGGTGGGAGCTCCAATGGGGTGGGGGAGGGCTGTCCAGGGGGTATACATGAGGGTGGGGGCTCCAACGGGGTGGGGGAGGGCTGTCCAGGGGGTATACATGAGGGTGAGGGCTCCAACGGGGTGGGGGAGGGCTGTCCATGGGGTATAAATGAGGGTGGATGCTGTCTAGTGGGTAAGTTTTATATGTTATCTATTTACATGCTTATTTTTGATGTAATTCTGTTTTTGTGGTATGATTTCTTGATTTATTTTCTGGTTGATTCTGGTGGAGAGAAGATCACTGCATTCTGTTTAAAAAAAAAATTGGGTTTATCACGTCGGTTATTTAATAACCGACGTGATAAAATGCCTGGAAAATAGTTTATCATGTCGGTTATTTAATAACCGACGTTATAAAAGGCCTGTAAAATAGTTTATCACGTCGGTTATTAAATAACCGACGTGATAAAAGGCCTGGACAATGGTTTATCACGTCGGTTATTTAATAACCGACGTGATAAAAGGCCTGGATAATGGTTTATCACGTCGGTTATTTAATAACCGACGTGATAAAGGGCCTGGAGAATGGTTTAGCACGTCGGTTATTGAATAACGGACGTGCTAAACGGCCTGGACAAGGGTTTATCACGTCGGTTATTGACTAACCGACGTGATAAACCGCCTCCCACCAGTTTATCACGTCGGTTAGTCAATAAACGACATGATAAACCCCCCTCCCCCGGTTTTTCACGTCGGTTTTATATGAACTGACGTGATAAACCACGCTCAGCCCGCTTTATCACGTCGGTTCTTATAGAACGGACGTGATAAACCACCCTCACCCCAGTTTATCACGTCGGTTCTTCTATAACCGATGTGATAAACATCGTGATTTTATACTTTTTGATGTCGGTTTTTAAATAACCGACGTCAAAAACCTTATCTATAACGTCGCACGTATTAACGTCGGCTAGAAACCGACGTAAAAAATTAAAAATAACCGACGTAAAAAACGTTTTCTGCACTAGTGTCTCTTAGATGCCTAGGAAGTGGGATGACTTGGTAAGTTAATATATGATCATCCAGAGAGTGTCATGACCTCTAGATGATCATGGAAGTTCAATCATAAAATCCTTGGAGATACCATCCCACTTCCACTCTAGTATCTCAAGGGTTTGGGCTAAACCTGCTGGTACCTGATGCTCGACCTTCACCTTCTAGAAAGTGAGACATTGAGAGATGAAATCAGCTACACTACGCTTCATCCTTGGCCACCAAAATTGATACTAAAGGTCCTGATACATATTTTCCACTCTTGGATATACTACTAAGGGGGGATGTATGAAACTTCCTCAACACCTACTCCCACAACGTGACTGGTACCATCGCCCATCCTTAAAAAGGATGATATGATCCCCATTTTCAAAAAATCCATCAGGATCATGTCTTATGAATATCTGGTCATGAAATACATCACAATCAATATTTCTAAACCACGCTTCTCCAAAACACTAAAGAAGTTGTGGTATCACAACCATCTATCGAAGGTAAGCTACTTTACCCTCATCCACAATGGACAACTGCAAAGAGTCCAACTAATCTATTGTCTCGCTCAGTAACTACAAATGGTATTTCCTATTGAGAGCATCAACCATTACCTTCCCTTTTCTAGGAGTATATACTATCTAAAATTCATAGTTCTGTAGGAAATTTTCCATCACCTATACCTATGATTAAGGCATTTTTATGAGAAGATATACCTAAGAATATTATGGTCAGAGTAGATGATTAATTGCTCCCCCATAAGATAGTGCTACCAATATCTCTGGGAAAACACCATTGTTGCTAGATTCAGACCACGGTTTGTATAATTCTACTCATGTGGTCTCAGTTTTTGGGACTCATAAGAAATCATAACATGCCTCTGCATCAAAACACATATAATCTGAGATTTAGAGGCATCACAGAACACACATACTCAGCTCCATCCTCTGGTAGTCTCAAGATGGGGGTTCTCTTCAACATCTATTATAACTCCTGGAAATCTTGTTGACTCTCCTCCGACCACACGAAAGGATTCTCTTTTGGGTCAAGGTAGTCAGAGGTCTCTTGATCCTTGAAAAATATAGCATGAATCTCTGATAATAGCTTTCTAACCCAAGGAAGATCTGCACCTTAATCATACCATTGGGTGGCTCCCAAGCTAGAACTGCCTCAATTTTTTCGAGTCCATTGCCACTTCATCCCATGAGATGGAATTTCCTAGGAAGTGGACCACTTGAATCTAGAATTGAAATTTTGAGAGATTCCCATAAATTTGGTGATCTCAGAGTATGTACAGTACCATCCTCAAATGTCTCATGTGCTCCTACTTTGATGCTTAGTACATGAGGATGTCATCTATGAAGACTACCACAAACCAATTTAAGAAGGCTGAACAATTTGGTTTATGATTCCCATGAACATTTATGGAGCATTTTTTATGCCTAAGGGAATCACCAAATACTCATAATGATTGTAAAGGCATTAGAATGTTGTCTTCGGTACATCCTCTTCTCGAACTTAGAGTTGGTGATAACTTGACCCGAGGTCAATCTTCGAGAACCACTTTGACCCTTTTAGTTGGTCAAAGAGATCATAAATTCTCGACAGTGGATACTTATTCTTAATAGTCACCTAACCTAGGTGATGATAATCCATACATAACCTCAAGCTCCCATCCCCCTTCTTGGAGAATAACACTGGGGCTGCCCAGGGGGACAGACTGGGTTTGACAAAGACCTTCATCTACAGATCTTCCAATTTCACCTTTATATCTCACAACTTTGTGGGGGTACATCCGATATGCTAGAAAAAAATATCTAGGTAGTCCTTGAGTGCAGGTATATGCAGAAGTCAATCCCTTGACAGGGAGGTAAGCCTAACACATCCTTAGAGAAAATATCCCCATACTCCTCCACTACTGTAGGAAACTAAATTCTCATCGAATCCAAAACTCCAAGGGTGATACTAGAAAACTAATAAGAAATCGAATGTATCCTCTTACATACGATCCCAACATATTCTAATTGTGATTCTTTCTCACAAATTTTAGAAAGTCTCATCCCATATATCTGGATGCACTGCATCCTCTTTCTGAACTAGTCAATCTATTCATGGGCTGTAGAGAGACAATCCATACCTAGAATGAAATCATAGGGTCTCATCATGACTACGAAGAGATCCCATAGGAAGATATCTCCTCAAAGAGTCAAGTCACATTGTCAAAAAAAGTATGTGATTGCTAAATCTACCTCAGTAGGAGTATTTAAGCGTGAAGGTCGATCCAAAGGCTCCACTGGAATCTACAAGTCTCGAACATAGGATGTAGCAAGGAAAGAGTGACTCATGACTGTGTCTATAAAAACTGAAAATAAAGTAGAGTAGATATAGATCATACCTAGAATCATACCTAAAGATTTCATGTCATAAGACTCCACTACCTGCAGCTATCCACATCCCTGACCACCAACTCCCTGAACTTGGTGTGGACCACCTAGGGGTGGTAGTAGTGGAAACATATCATAATACTGACCTCCTCTCGTAGCTCTCTCATCTCCTCTACCATGTCCACCACCCTGAAAACCTCCCTACTCAAGTCGTTGCCTCTACCTTGGTGGACCATTGATTATCTCCCTATTTTCTTCACGGTGATCCAGGCAATCCCATGCGATATGGCCTCACCCATCACATGAGAAGCACTACCTCTCCCTCGGCTATCCGTAATCTCCTTGGGAGCCCTGAGCAGCCAAACCTCTGTCCTGGGATTGCCTTTGAAGCTACCTCATGCCATTAGATCCCTGAGTTTGACATCGACTACAAGTTATTGAGGTCTCAGATCCAGGGTGACCACTTCTAGAACCAACACCTGATGACTGCTCTCCTAAGAATCTCTCTACAAAGGCATGCTCTAGTACCCATTGCAATAAGGGATGAAAAGTGATACCAATCCATCTCAGATATCTTAGTGAAGGTCACACTAAAATTTCCATGCTAAAAATTATCTATCATAAATGATATCCATAAAATACTGTGAGAGGTTGGTGAACCTCAATGCATACTCTACGACTGTCATGAAGCCCCACTAGAGATCTAGAAGCTCTTGGATATGAACTGCCCACAACATCGTTGGATAAAACTCCTATCTAAAAAGGAGATTGAACTTGTCCAAGAGGGAGTTACCACATCATGCATCCAAATCACCAAGGTACACTATTTTCCTACTAGTCCATGGAGAAGGCTCGCCGCCAGGACTACCATATGGTCAGGAGGATTTTTCACAAGGAAAAAACTCTCTCTACTATCTCGAGCTAGTCTTATGCAGCCTAGGGTTCTGGCTTACCCAAAAACTAAGCAATCTCTATCTCTGGAACTCATGAATCTCCCTATATTACGTGTAATATTTTTCTATACCGCTAAAACAATCGACTACTCAACATATAAAGGTACTATTGGAAATCCTCTCGAAGGAACTTCCTCTTAAATAAGTCCTTGAACTGAAGCCTCATTGCAAAGTGGATCATCATCGTGATCCTACTATGAAATCCTAGTTGGATATCATTGTGGAGGCATCCTGCAATAGTTAAGATGCACCATTTTCAAAAGATAATATCTGATGAGATAACTTAAAAAAGACATGGAAACCACAACCCATTCATATATGATGTATGCACCAAAGTTTTCCTACAACCAGTGCCTACATGTAATGATTCAATGAATAGGTTATCAAATTCCTTGTCAACACACCATTATTGGGTTCCCTAGATTGAGAGCTCAACTCAAAACACTTTAAAACTATTTCATTAGTTCCCAAACCAATCCTCACATCTAGACTATCTCCAAACTTTAGTCCTAAGACAACCCAGGATCTGATACCACTCTATCATGACCCGACCCACTATGGATTTCCTGGACAGCAGTGAGATGAGAGTGACACCCCAAGTCTACCTCTAATAGGCCAAGTACTGAATAACTCCTCCACGCAAGCATATCTCATACATGGGAGACCTTAGCCTAATGTACATGTGCAAACGCGCGTACACACACACATCTTCAATCACTAGTATAATGTAGAAAGATAAATAATTGATACTATAAATGCATGTATAACATCTAATACCATATCAAAGTATGAGAAAAGAGTATTAAAAGATAAAAAGGGCGAAATAAAATCCCACCAAAACTGTAGTTCAACCTGACAACAAAAGGGAACCATTACCAAACAACAACTGTGAGATTCATCTATGGCCAGTCTAGCCCAACTAAGCTCCACCTATTCCTGGCCCACCTAGGAATCCATCGAAAGACCTTTTATCTGCATAAGACACGACACATGCAGGTAGAGCCCATATAGGGGTGGGTATAAACATACTCAATAGGACACCCCGAGATCACTAAACACAAAGCATAAAAGAGGGTACCATCTCTAAATTAAAAAATCAATGGGGATAAATAAGATAAATTCAGATATGGTCAAAGGAAGACTCCAAGTCTTAGGGTGAGGTATGTCCTCACTACGAGCCTAGGGACTCTACTTGAAGCTACATGATAATAATCACCAAGGGAACTCACAAGAAAATAATACACATGTAGGGGATTACACCTAGGGCCTATGAGGGATACCCGACCCTATCTGAAATAACCTACTAGGAAGGGGATTACACACCTTGGATTTTGGTCATGAGATACCTGACCCAAACCAAGGAAGAAAGAGATATATGATTACACCTCATCCCACACAGAGGGATACCCGACTCTATCTAGTACTAGCCTATAGAGGGGATCACTCATCCCTTACCCAAGATGGGATGCCTTGTTGTACCCTCATGGGGGTAGAATCAAGGGAACACACTCGTACTAAAATTATTTTAGGAAAAAAACTCATTTTAATACCAAAGACAACCTAGGAGTCACATGGAATGTAGAAAATGTGCATGGAAATGTGATATTTTCCCATCCCGAAAGGATAACTGTCCTAAGGAGGGGTCCACCCTATGTGTGTTATTTCAAACTACAAACTGTGTAAGTTATAATTTCTCAGAAACTCTAGATATTTCATGCATCTCCACCTACATTGTTGTCTCCACTACCTTAGTTGTGGGTCTTGCTCAAAAACCCACATATTATGTGGACCTTACCGTAGTCATTGTTGTCACACCTTCAGAAAGAAACACCCACATGATTCGGCTCTCAAAACCACCATCACCCACACCACCATTGTATTTCTGTCATCATCATCATGAATATTTTACATCTCTAATCCCGACATTGAACCCATATAAATAAACCCAAAAATATAGAGTCAATTGTATCATGAAGTGGGTTTCTAGATATAGTCAAATTATTGGACAATCGAACGCTAGTGATAAATGAAGAACTGAGGGGGAAAGGCATCAAACACAAAAGAGAACATCAAAAAGAGACCATACTCATTCAACCATCATCAAAGGAATCTAAATAATTAAGAGGATAAAAAAATTGTCCAAAATAAATATCAAATCCATAATTCTAGGGAAATGAAATATTCAATGGGTAAATCCACAAAGAACAATTCATAAATTAATTTATAATTAAATTAATTCATGTTTTTTTCACAACAATAAAGAATGGGGGATAAACCAACAATACAAAATCCCTACCTTATATTAGATTGATCATTGAAGGATAAAATGTTCAAAAGTGTTGAATAAGAAGAACTTGTTGCGCTCGTTGTCGGCCCCAAGGATCCTCAATTATGTTCATCACCGATCAACATGAACAAGACTCCATCTCCCTAGCTTTGATATTTTTTATAGGTTGGATGAACCTCCCTCAAGAACAATAAGAAGATAGAATTTCATTCTCACCTAGGTTCTTTTGGAGTTTCTTGAAATCTCTAATATCATACATATTTCAAAGAGAAAGAAAAAAAATTGAATGATAGGGGAAGGGAATACTTAAATATTCATTTAAAAACCCCACAATGAAGGTCTCATAGGTTTCTATTAAGATTTGTAAATGCATGGAAGAAAAAATATCAAATCATCCGTTATGAATTTCAGATTGACCGTCACCACAACCTACACCATGACTACCACCATGGCTGTGGTGATGTTGAACATACCAAGCTAGGCCACCCAACACAGCATGCCACCATGGGCATGGAACAAAAGGTTGGCCATTTACCCTCACAATGGCCTCCACCAAGAGCATGGTGAGGTCACTTTTGGCCATGGTCCATAGAAGCTCCTCCAATGCTCCATGCCCGAGATCAAGCCACGTCCTGGCTATTTTTCCTTGCCTGTGGCCCACAAGGAACTCACTAGGGACCAACACAGCTTGCACCATGGCATGGTGTTGGCCATGTTAATTCCAAAAAAACCTCTTAATCCACCAAAAAACCTTCAAGGGGCTCTAAATTCTATACCAACTCCATGCCTTACTCTAAAAATATCATTTAAAATATTCCAAAGAATTAAATAGTAAAATCAAAATCGTTACAACTTTAAATATCTCTAGGAAAAGAGTTTTATTTTAAATAACAATTTATCGATTTTAAAATTATTTTATGATTTAAAATTTCATCCTAAATAGTAAAATATGATTTTGGACAAAATTGAGAAATAAAGAAAATTTCACAATGGGATGACACCAATGAATTGGAAAATCTGACTGAATCTACATCAGAGGGGTCATTTTTTGGCTAAGGAGACGACTCTTATGAAAATAAAAAAATGACTCTTATAGAAACCAAAAATGGCCCATACAGAAGTCAATGACCCTTATAGAAATTACAACTCTTACGAAATCACTAAAATTACTCTTAAAGAATCATCAAAATATATCTTATGGAATCCCTAAAATGACTCTTATAGAAATCACGATTCTTATGGAAATCAGAAAATAACTCTTACAGAATCAATGAGTGTCATAAAAATACAAAATGACTCTTTTGAAATTCAAATAACTCTTATAGAAATGAAATTTGGAAAAGGGAAAGAATCTTAAGAATGCTAATGACCCCTATATAAATCCCAAAACAACTCTTAAGAAATTATGTCTATTCTTTCAAAATGATATTTGGAAAATGAAGGGATCCTATGATGCAAAGGATGACTCCTAAAAAACAACTTGTCTCCTACAAAACCCACAAAATGACTCTTACAAAAATGGATTTTGGTAAAGGAAATAACTCTTATAGAATTGAATAACTCTTACGACTCAAAAATTTGAAAAACTCCTCAACAATAGGGTTAATTTATAGACTAAGGGGTAAAATATTGGGGTTATTCCCAACTTGGACAAAATTTCAACTAAAACTCAAAATGTCTAATTTTCCTAAAATTATAGATTACTTACAGAATTACAAAATCTCTTCTAAAATTGTGACATCACTTTATTTTTTTTAAAATAAGAAAAACATTCCTAATCCTCTTAAACCACTAGAAACAACCCTAAAATTTTCAATACCCAAGAAATGATAAAGGAAAGGGATCAGGGAAAATATAATCCCTTACATTATCTATACATAAATTAATGGAAGATTTATATTTATTATAATTAAAGAATGATTTTTAATTACTTTAAATGAAATATATTTCCCTTTGGATTTTATATTATTCTTTGATGATGATGAAACTTTTCTTATTACATATGATATTATAATATATTTTAAATAAAACCAATAGGAAAATTATCTAAATATTAATCTTGTTAGGTCCACTAGGTCAAATACCCTAGGGTGAATTAGGGTATGATAGATTAAAACTACTACCCCTTTGGATCTTGTTTCATCGCTTAACAAAACTCTCTTCTCTCCTCCCATAATGATGTATAAAAAGAAATGAAATCATGCACATGAAAAAATGATTTTACTTGGTTCACCCTCACTGGGCTACGTCCAAGGATCATAAAATGATGATGTATCAATGTACCGAATCCACTAAGGCTCACTTCCAAAATAAAATGTTTGGGCTAGATCACTTCTATAACCAAGATCACTGCCTTTAAATGATTTAGGATCAACTCACTACTTTCCCAAGGGTCACTCCCTAAGTATTTTTCTCTGGCTCACTGTTGGTGGAAAGAATCACCTTTTTCCTCTTTCTTTGCTCATTGCTCTTAGAAGGGATTCACCCACAGTTTATAGGCTTTTAGGTATCTTAATTATCTCCAATTATTGCATCTTGCACTATATGTAGATGATATGTTGAAGTCCCACTTCCATCCACTGATTAATACCACTTTACCATAGATTTACTAGGAAACTTCTATCTTTCATGCAACATATGGGTGTCCTGTATGAAACTTTAACTCCTTGCACACAACATTTATGATTTGTCATGGAAAAACCTCTTGCATGCAACTACATTTTTACGCACAACTCTCTTCTTAAGTGCAACTCCCTTTTCATGTAATTCTTACATGATTTAGAGCTTTAGATTTCTCTAAGGATTGAGGTACTAAAATAAGGGGGTAGTCACTTATTTATAGGCATTACCGATACTGTGCTCAAGATTCTCAGCTGCTGACTGCCTTGTGTGCAATATTTCCCCAATTTCCTTGATGTCACATTGGATACATAAGTCTCTCAAAACATGTCTTTCACACAAAATTCCAAACCACCTTCAATCTTGCGCACAACTTCCTTTTCCAAAAACACCTTTCTCCATTCTCCAGTTTTCAGACCAAAAAATTTGGAAAACACTGGGAAACAATGTCACCTTGTATATGATTTTTTTGTACCACCTCCAGAGTGTCCATTCCATTTTCTTGGATCTTTTTCAACATAAGTTTTCAAAAATACCTCTAGAACTCCACAACTTATCATGGAAACCTGCCTTCTCAACAAACACAATCAACCCAAAAACACCACAATGTTTCCTTGAGGGTTTTTTCCAACAGATCATTTAAAGTTGATTTATTTGTGTCAAATTTATCAAAGAGAATTAAAATAATATTATTTAAAACTATAAAATCATCAAACTTCTCACCTTAGCCTCTGATTGTAATTAAAATCTACTTCACTATTATAAAAAATCATGTAAAATCTTATCTTCCATCATGAACCAACCCCTATTAGACCCCTCTGAGTGGACGGTGAAATTATGAGTGACCTCCAAAACCCACCTCCAATAGACCATGAGTTGAAAACCAGAATTAAAGGCATGAAAAACATGATATGTGAGTCATTCTAAATTTTAATCCCTAAAATTGAAAAAATACCCCTAATGAAATCAGAAACTCCTCAAACATTCATCAACCACCAAGGTCACAAGCTAATAGGGTTTAGTCTGATCTCTAACACCTTACTAAAAATCTAGAACAATAGTATATTAAAGTTGGGATAATTATAATAGATACTCAATAGGTTCTCAAAATTCTCATGTTAATGTAAAAGAAGCATACTCAAATGTTAGTGAGTAAATAATAAAACAATCATGTTATCCCATTCCAATTAAATCCATGAATCCATCTCACCATAAGAATAATCTCTAAAATCTGGGTATAATTTAAGTATAATAAAACTATTAAAACATAGAAAATAGGTACCCACACCCACTTTTCTACTAAAATAGTCTCCTTAAAATCCTAAAATTATACATCATGGTTCTCCTATACATTTCTATATCTACATACCACATCATACTACAACTGAAACCTCATCATACCACAATTACAACCAATTCCACATCAAATCACAACCAAAACCGCATCATAACTGTAGCACCCCTAGTTTCAAGTAAGTAACCATTTATTTATGATTTTTAATTATGTAAATTTTACGGGTGAAGTTTTGAGAGTTTGGAGAAATTTTGAAAGGTTTTTGAGGATTTTATAATGGTACATGGTTAGTGAAAAGTTTGGGAAAACTATGCAACACCTATAGGAAACCATGCACAATGAGACATGAGCTAAAGGGAAGGTGAACAGACTGCACACGGGTTTTCCAAACCATGTGGTAGCCTAGGAAAAACTATGAAACATGAGATAGTAGAATTTGGAATGGCTAGAACATGGTTTGAAAACCGTGTGATCCAACCATGCGAGGTCCATCCTTAAGGCAGTGTCTTGCGCACGATTAGCGTACAATTTTTCTAACCGTGCGATTAACCATGCACATGTTAAAAGTGAGATCCTAACATTGTGGATATCATATGATTTGAAATATAAGGACCTCATTTTTTCTTTTATACAGCCCTTACTTGAGATTATCTCTTCCCAAAGGATAAGGAAGATTCTCCCATTGATCTAGAGGCATTCCAAAGGCTTCTCTTGGCGATTTGAAGCCGGATTCTCACGGTAAGTGGTCATTCTTGGTTATTCTTGGTGGTTTTCCTTAGATTTACTTCTCTATCTATCTTGGTTTCTTAGATATAAATCCACTATGGACAGATCTAAGATATTGGATAACAAATATGATTATATTTGGTCTTGTTGATGATAGGGGAATAGATCTAAGGTGAGTTTTTGGAGGTTCAACCCAAATTTGTTGGCATATGAGTTCTGTTTTCCATTTTTGCCAAGTTTTCTAAGGTAGGTGGGTTAAATATCAACTCCTCTATTTAGAATATGAAGTATTAGTTTCAAATCGATTAAATTTATTGAAATTGATTGTGAAATTTGTGTGAAAATCATGATAGAAACCTACTTTATTCATGGTTTCTGGATTTGTGTGAAATTGTGGATTTTTTGCAAAGTGATTTAATAAATGATTTTAAAATGTTGATTTTAAAATAGTTTCTTGGTTTGATTTATGAAAAAAAATTCAATAAAAAGTGTTGTTTTATTGAAATGGGTTTTTCATTTAAATGGCTTGACATTGAAATGGTTTGGCATGATTGAGTTGACATGGTTTTTGGGAATAATTGGTGGTGTGTGTTCATATTGCATTATGAGGCTTGGTTGAAATATGACCTTTTTATCGATGCCAAAGATGTAATGACACATGAGATTTAATTAATTTTTGAAGAATTGGTAGATCAAAGAGTAACTGCTCATGAGTATGGAATTTTCATAATGAATCATGGATGTGTAGATGCATGGGTTGTGGATTGGAATGAGTTATGCCAAATGGAATTTGTGAAATGGTTTGAGAACACTGTTTAGTTACTTTCCTTGGAACATGTTATTATTTTTAGAAAACTATTTTAATATGGAACTTGTTTATATTTAGTTATAAACTGATTTTAGAAATTGTTTTATATAAACTATTTTATATAAATATGTTGAAATGTTCTATTATATTGGCATGATTAGGGAATTCATTGGGGAAAATCTACTATGTTTCATTACTCACCCCTACTTTGGAACTTTAGTGCTTTTACATATGTTGTTTATTGAGACATGGTAAAAGGTAAAGTATCAAACATCTTTAAAAGTACTTCTTGATACTTGGGATATTTTTTGGAGTTGGATCATGGATCATGTTTGGAGCTTGGAGTTTTCCTTGGAGTCTTTGAGTTTTGTAGTCTTTCACTGTGTACTTTGATATTATAGTCTTTATCTATGGTACTTGGTTTTAGTTTTATTTTGAATAAATGGAACGTTGATTTATTTTTCAGTATTATCATGAAACATATAGTGGTTTATCTTGTTTGGCATGTTTGGTTAGTTGTTTTATTTTCAAAGGAAAAATTGCCCCCACATGTATTGAAGACCTTCAACATTTATTACCAGCCTTTGAAATCTTGGTGATGTCTCTTAAGGCCAAGTAATATCCTTCCTCCTTCTCAAGAAAATGAGGAGGGGCGATATGTTACAAGTGGTATCCACTTAGTCCTTATGATCTTTTTGGAACAAGTGGTAATAGTCTTGGTTGGTCTTTTAATTGGTATTGGTTGTTGGTCTTAGAGTTGAAATTCATTCTTGTATATTCCTTGAGTTGAGATCATTGAAAAGAGTAAGATTATCAGGACTTGAAATGTATATAATAAAAAGATGTAGCTAACCTTTTTATGTCAAACTTCAAGTTACCAGAGAGTTGGGTACATACTTTGTTTAGAGACACTTATAGGAATTTGAATCTCATTGTCATGGGTTTAGCCAATGAGATGAGCATGACATGAATTAGAGGAATAACTTCCCACTATGAATACATATTTCATTTTTAGTAATGAATTATGATTTGATGCAAATTTTTGATTTTTGAAAAATGTTAAAGTTGTTTTAAAATGAAAGATTTTGAAAAAGACCACAGTCGTGGTATTTTGAAAATGGTTGTATTTTCAAAAAAAAGTTGAATTTTTCAAAAATGGATGAACATGGTAAAATTTGATGTTTTGGAAAGAATTTTTGTGATAGTATGATGTGATATAATTTGAAATGTTGAGACTTCAGTTAATAGAGAGTGAGAATTATGGAGTTTGTTGTGTTTGTATAAAATGTCACCCAGTAGGTGTTGTAGAAAACAACTGGAAGAAGCTTCTAAGAATGTGGTTTCACCTGAGCCACAGGTGAACCAATAGCCAGTTTAGAGTATTTTCCAAGAATTTTGGGCTATGGATAGTGGGAATAAGAGGGATGATACAGGGTAAGTGGATCATTCCTTCCAATTATAGAAGCATAATCCACCCATCTTTCGGGACGATTCTGATCCAAAAAAGGCAGAGGTGTGGTTGAACAGGATGAATCATATCTTTGATTTCATCGACACACCAGAAAAGTTGAAAGTTAAGATGGAAATGTATGTACTATAGGTTCTTGCACACCGGTGGTGGGATTTATCTATTCAAGCTAAATTAGACCACGACCTGGCATGAGAGGATTTTGAAGATTTTTTTAACAAATAATTCTATCCTCACATGTTCATAATTTAAAAAACTATGAACTTATTCATATTGAAGTAGGAAAATACTTTTTTTTTCATGGAGTATGTGGATAAATTTATGAATTTAGTGCACTTTTCACTTGAGGTTGCTGCTAGTGCATCCTTGAAGGAATGCATCTTTGAATTGGGTCTGAGGCAAGAGATTTTCTCAAAGATTTTCATGCGCTGTATTACAAACTATATAGAGATAGTCAATAAAGTGACGATGGCTAAAAGGGACATTAAATGATCCATGGTAGGAGGAAACATGTTGATACCCATGGGAAACGGTGGGAAATCTAAAGTTGGGAACAAGCATAAGATGGACACCTATTTCTAAGGTGGGAGCTTGAATCAAAATCAGATGGCTAGATCAGTAAATCTTCCTTAAAGACCCACGAATAAGGATGGATGTTTCCAATGTGGTTTCTTCGACCACAAGAAGTGAGAGTGTACCGTACCACCAAGAGCATGCCACAATTTCAACAAGATGGGACACTTTCAGCACTATTGCCACTTTGCTCCGAGGTCGGGTGTTCAGGACACTTCTCAGGTGTTGTAGGCATCATATGATTTGAAGGGATGAGGGTTGCATAATCAATTTCATCAAAAAAACAAATCTATACATGGTGATTCCAAGAATACCATGACTCCTCAGGTAATACAATCTCAACAGGGCAATAAGGATAAAAGTGTAGTGACAAAGAAATTATATGGAGCTGAACATGTTATTATGGATGATCAGTCTGGACCATCGACCATGAGAGGTATGATTCTATTGAATTCTACTATAATGAAAGTATTGTTTGATACAGGAATATACCATTCCTTTATTGCTTCTCATGATGTTGATTTGATGAGTTTAAAATTTGAGATGATGCCTTCTATGGTAAAACTTTAAACTCCTCTTGGTCAAAGAGAATGTCGAGCTTTTATGTGTAGAGCATGTTCTATAATCATTGATGGAGTTGATATGAAATGGGAATTCTCTATGTTGGAGATGGATATTTTTGATATAATCTCAGGTATGGATTAGTTGAAAATGATCAAGGCTCACATCAACTATTATACCAGAAAGGTCAGTTTTACAACTGAATATGGTATCGAGCATCTATTTCGAGGATATAAGAATGTGAAAGTGGGTGCAATAGGCTTGTTATCACCAGAAGTTGGAATGATATCATACTATTTTGTGGCATTGTATTTTACATCAATATAAGAGATCAAGAATAACAGTTTACCAACAGTGGTTGATCGGTTTCTAGATGTGTTTTCTAAAAATTTCTCAAGGTTTCCACCTATTAGAGAAGTGGAGTTTACGATTGATCTCCTTTCAGGGACTAGTATTATTTCCATTACATCTTATCATATGGAACCAAAATAATTAAGGAAATTAAAAGTGTATTTTTAAGGGATTGAAAGCAAAGGGTTCAGTTAGATGAGCACATATTTGTGGGTAGATTTGGTTTTGTTTGTCAAGAAGGTAGATTGAATTCTTTAGCTTTGTGTCAATTATCGTAATCTTAACCAAGTTATGATAAAGAACATGTATCCACTTACACAAATTGATGATCTATTTGATAAATTTAGTAGAGTTCAGTGGTTCTCCAAAATTGACTTGTGATTAGGGTATCACAAATTATGAGTTCAGAAGGAGGATATTCCAAAGATAGATTTCAGGAGTAGATATAGCCATTATAGATATGTGGTTATGAATTTAGGTCTTACAAATAAACTAAAAATATTTATGGAATTTATGAATAAGACATTTCAGCGATATCTGGATTTTTTTGGTGGTATTTGTGGATGACATATTGGTGTATTCAAGGAAAAGGGATGAGCATGAGAAACACTTGGAGATAGTATTGGGAATCTTGAGGAATCATCATCTATATTCCAAATTATCAAAGTGAAATTTTTGGATACAAGAGGTACGTTTCCTTAGCCATGTAATTTTTGAAAGAGGTGTTTATGTGGATCCAAAAAAGATATAGGCCTTTATCTCTTGGAAACTACAAAAGAATGTCTTAGAGATATGAAGTTTCCTTGGTCTAGTTGGTTATTACTGACGCTTTGTTTGTGAATTCTCATGACTAGTTTCACTGATGAAAACTTTGACAAAGAAGAATATTCCATTCCAATGGGACGAGGAATGCTAGAAGTCTTTCTAAGAGATTAAATTTGACTTACATCAACACCGATCTTGATACTTTCATAATCAAGACAAGGGTATGCGGTGTATTGTGATACTTTGGGATTAGGGTTGGGATGTGTTCTCATATAGAGAGATCATGTTGTTTCTTATGGATTAAGGCAATTAAAGTTTCATGAGAAGAACTACCCATCACACAATTTGGATTTAGCCACCACAGTCCAGGCTTTGAATACTTGGGGTCATTATCTCTTTGATGAGAAATTTACTATGTTTATAGATTATTAGAGCTTGAAACATATTTTCTCATAATGGTATTTGAATATAAGAAAAATAATATGGATGGAGTATCTCTAAATTTTCAACTTTGACTTGATGTATACATCAGGTAAAGGTAATTTAGTGGAAGATGCCTGAAGCAAAAATTCATATGCTTAGTTAGTAAAAGAAGCTTTATATGAGTGGCAGTTGATGTCTGTCCTAGTTGACATGCGTTTGGAATGTGAAGACCTAGGCGATGTTGCAGTTTTATTTCTAGTTTTATTTGTTCCTGATTTGGTGGAGATGGTTAAAGAGGCATAGACATCCGATGCAGAATGTGTGGCTATAAGGTCAAAAATCAATGGTGGGGAGACCATTGAGGGATGGAAGCTAGATGAGAGTTCAGTGTTGTGGTTTAGAAATTAAATGGTCGTACCTATGGCTTGCTAGGAACAACTTCTTCATTCTTACCATCATTTGAGATGGTCTATTCATCCCAAAATATAGAAGATGTATAAGGAATTGAAAGCACAATTTTAGTGGGTTCATATGAAAAGGAAGGTGGCTGAATTTTTTTTGAGATGATTAATTTTTCATCAAGTTAAGTAAGAGCATCGACAACTAGCAGGTATGTTGCAGTCTTTCCTATTCCAATGTGGAAATGGGATCAGATAACTATGGATTTTATAATAGGTCTCCCAATAACATTTCATAAAAATGATGCCATATGGGTGATAGTGGATCACCTTACCAAGTTGGCTCATTTTATCCATATTCTTGAATCTCATATGGTGGAGGACTTGTAAAAAATCTATATCTGAGAAGTGGTAAAGAGGCATGGCATACCAATTTCAATAGTGTCATACAGAGATTCAAGGTTTACATATCGTTTTTGGAAATCCTTATAGATATCCCCTGAGACTCAATTGACCATGAGTACAACCTATCATCCTTAGATGGATTGTAAATCTAAAAATATGATACAAACATTTAAAGATATGTTGTGGGCTTGTGTAATGGATTTTGGTGGCTCATGGGAAGAGAATGTGCCGTTAGTAGAGTTCTCGTATGAAAAAAGCTATCAGGCCTCAATATATATGGATCCTTTTGATGCATTGCATGTGAATCCTTGTCATTCTCCACTTTCTTGGGTGGAAACAGGTGACGCTTCACTAGCTGGGCTGAGCCTTATCCAAGAAATAATGGAGAAGATTATTTTGATCGAGAAACAAATGGAGATGAAAAAAAGTTTTCAGAAATCATATGTGGATCATAATTGATGACTGTTGTCATTTTCTATGAGTGATCATGTGTTCTTGAGGATCTCTTCATGACTTGGACATCATCTTTTTGGGAATTAGGGAAAGTTATCTCATAGATATATAAGCCCTTTTGAGTTACATGAATGTATTGTCAAGGTGGAATATCAGTTATCATTTCCCCCAGAGTTCAGTGCTATGAAACGATGGTTTTTTACTTTACGAGGATGGAAATACCAATGGTGGGGAGAATATAGCACCCCTGATTTCAAGTAAGTAACCCTTTATTTAAGATTTTTAAGTATGTAAAGTTTATGGGTGAAGTTTGGGAGAGTTTGAAAAAATTTTGAGTGATTTTTGGGGATTTTCTAAAGGTGTATGGTTTGGAAAAACCAGGCAACACCTTTAGGAAACCATTCACAATGATACAAGGGCTAAAGGGAAGGCACACGAGCTACAAAGGATTTTTCCAAACCATGTGATAGCCTAGGAAAAATTGTGCAACATGAGACAATGGACTTTTACATGGATGGAATATGGTTTGAAAACTACGTGAGCCAACCATGTGAGGTCCATCCTTAAGTTAGTGCCTTTCGCACAATCATCATATGGTTTGTCTAATCGTGCGACTAACCATGCACGGGTTAAAATTGAGATCCTAAAATTGTGGATCTCACACATTTTAACATCTAAGTCCCTTGTTTTTTCTTTTATGTGACTTTAACTCGATATTATATCTCCCTTAATGCTAAGTAATATTCTCCCATTGATCTGGTGGTGATCTGAAGGCTTCTCTTGGTGATTTGAAGCTGGATTCTCGTAGTAAGTGAATGTTCTTGGTTGTTCTTGGTGGTTTTCCTTAGATCTACTTCTCTACCTATCTTGTTTTCTTAGATCTATGCCCTCTATGGATATATATAAGATAATGGATGCAAAATATGATTATATTTAGTCTTTTTAGAGATAGGGGAAGATATATAAGGTAGGTTTTTTGAGATTCAACCCAGTTTTGTTGACGTTTGAGTGCGCCATTTTCCATTTTTACCAAGTTTTCTGAGGTAGGTGGATTCACTCTCAACTCCTCTATTTAGAATATTAAGACTTAGTTTAAAATTTATTAAATTTATTGAAATTTATTGTGAAATTGGTGTGCAAATCATGATAGAAACCTTCTTTAGCGATGATTTGTGGATTTGTGTGAAATTGTGGATTTATTGTGAAAAGTGCTTTGATAAATGATTTATGGAAAAAGTTTTTCAATAAAAAGGGTTGTTTAATTGAAATGATTTTGTTATTTAAATGTATTGACATTGAAATGGTTTGGAATAATTTTATTGGCATGGTTTTTGGGTATACTTAGTGGTGTGTGTTCATATTGCATTATGGGGCTTGGTTGAAATATGACCTTGTGCTCGGTGCCAAATGTGTAATGGAACATGGGATTTAATTACCTTATAAAGACTTGGTAGATTTATGAGAAAACACTCATGAGTATTATACTTTCATAATTAATCATGTATGTGTGGATGTGTGGGTTGTGGATTGAAATGAGTTATGCCAAATGGAATTTGTGAAATGTTTTGAGAACATTTTTTGGTTGCTTTGCTTGGAATGTGTTATTGTTTTTGAGAAAACTGTTTTACTATAGAACTTGTTTATAATTAGTTATAAACTGATTTTAGAAAAAATTTTATATAATTTTTTATATAAATGTGCTAACATGTTCTATTACAGTTTCATGAGTAGGGAAGTCATTGGAAAAAATCTACTGAGTTTCATTACTGACCTCTTCTTTGGAACTTTGGTGCTTTTATAGATGTTGTTTATCGAGAAATGAGAAAAGGTAAAGTATCATACATATTTATCAGTACTTCATGATACTTGGGAAGTTTTGTGGTGTTTGATCATGGAGCATGTTTAGTGCTTGGAGTTTTCCTTGGAGTCTTTGAGTTTTGTATTATTTCATTATGTACTTTGATATTGCAGTCTTTCGTTGCGGTACTTGGTTTTAGTTTGATTTTGAATAAATGGAATGTGGAGTTATCTTTCATTATTATCATGCGTCATATAGTGGTTTATTTTTTTATAGCATGTTTGGTTAGTTGTTTTATTTTCAAAGGGAAAATTGTCCCCCATGTTCATTGAATCCCTTCGACATTTATTGCCAACCTTTGGAATCTTAGGGATATCGCTTAAGGCCAAGTAATATCCTTCTGCCTTCTCAAGCCAATGAGGAGAGGCAGAAAATTAAAATAACTACCATAAGGTAGAGAAAGATAGGGGAGTAATTGGGAACCCATTTCTACATATCCTAGATTTTTGGGGTTCAACTGGTACCTAAATATATATAGGCATCAGTTAGGTTATTAAACTTGAGTGGTCATGCATAACATTAGTGAATACCACATCATCCACTACTAAAATAATATAATACAATGATATATATGAACTTTTATACCCCTACTTAAGTTTCACATCCTATGAAGGTCATATATACCCATCCTATCATGCACATAATATTTTCCACACAATTACACCTCTTTAACTAACTAAAAATCATAATTCCAACAAATAACCACATAATTTTTATTTAATAAATTACCATGTAAATATTTCCACCACAATTTTACCCCATAAACCAATTACTATATTCGATAATTTATACCATCACTTATCAAGTCATTTCATATTTTACATACCATTACTTTTGTTTAATACATTTATTCTTTGATTCAATCTTTAGGTAACCTATAACACCATCTAATCAAGTAATATCAAACTCACCACACCTCCACATCAAAAATTATTACCAATAAACAATTATTATTACTCTAATATCTATTATAACTCATCAATAAATAACATGAAAGTAGTAATAACATATATCATAATAACTTTGCATCCCCCTAGATCTTTGATTTAGTTTATATGATTAATTCAATCTCATATACTTACTCATGGAACCTAAAACATGATAATTCCACATCAACTATAATAAAATAAAGGGTTCTCAAATCAACTTCCTCAATTAGGTTCTTGAATTGTCATGAAATTGAAGAAAGAAAATTTGTTAACTACGTCTCCTTATTCTCAAAATTACTCCCATCTGTAATGTCCCTAATTTGGATCCCACCCACATAGTTCGAACTAGAGTTCTATATACCTCAGGTGTACTTCCCTATATATTAGAGGTTATTGATTAGTGGTGGGGTTTTTCCAATGTCATGGGAAGTCTATACCCTATATAAAATAACTATAGATTATAATGAAATAAATAACAACCATCATATCTAATATCACAATGTAATATGAAATTTATAGTTATGGGACAACCAGGATCAAATATATCACTTTTTATAATAAAATATAAGGCCTATATATTTTCATAAAATTCATAAATCCAAAGAAATATCCCTTGATGGGTTGATCATATATATAATTTAATCTAAAATTTAAAAATAATAGAGACACTACAAAATGGGTTTCAAGGCCTCAACTAGACCCATCTCATAGTCTTTATTATCCATCTTTAGCTCACCCATCCATCATGAGTTCCTTTCTCTTTCTTGCATCATGGACCATGAAATATGTGCACCTATCAAGGTTTATGTACATGGTGTTAGTAATATACTTAGTAGGATACCATCAATAATGTATTTAAAATAATCCAATATATATGTGGTACATACTGAATATGATATATAAGTAATAAAAATTAATAATATAATACCCATAGTATCATAAAGTGCTAACAATACTCTTAAATGAGTTATATTACCTACTTTATCGAGTACTAGTGTATGCGGTGGGGTTTTCCAAATTTTGAACACATCATATTGGAGGTGGGAAAACCACTCTTCCAACTAAAAGATCATAAGTATCTCAAGGTACTAGGTTGGCATAACGCCCAACCAGTCCATGTTCAAAAATATAGAGGCACTTGGCTGTCATAACACCCAATCACATATAGTTAGAAATATCCATATACCAGGTTGGTAATGATACACAACCATTCATATTCACAATTATTTAAGGGGTAAAACCTAAAAGTATCCTCCCCTATGGTGGGTGAATGAAATATCACCCATAACACAACTCATGATATCTCATTATCACCTACCTCCTAATGGTTAATCCACATTAGATACTAATTACCATTTTCCCAATATAAGGTGTCGAGTCATAAGTATTACTTCTTACTTTTCCATTCCTTTAGTTTTAAAAATTCAAAAACCTTGTTAAAAATATGTTTACTAACTTTTATATATTGTAACACCCCGACCCCAGAAGCCTAGAGTCGGTGCATTATTACGTATCATTGGCATGATCACAAAAGACCAAGTCTCGAAAGACCGATTAGTATAGTAGCCTTGGAAGTACTAGATACATTCATAAGGTTTACATTACATCATAAGATGGAAAACTACAACAAAATTGTTTCCATAGACAACACTAAGATCCCATAGACTATCCCTACAGGTCAGTCGTAATATACTTATTCGCATCCTGGGAAAAATAAAACATAGAAAGGGGTGAGCTCAGATGCTCAGTAAGGATAACAATATAGCAGAAACTTTTATAAATAAGCATAAACATTTAAGGTAATGTATACAACTAAAACAAAATCCTTTTCAACATAAACTTCATCATAATATGGAAAATATAAATCAAAATAATTCCATTTACTTACTCACATGGATATTCTACTAGTCTAATAATCACATTCAATATCAATAGCCACTTTCATAATGATGGAATGCATAATGCCAGACTTCATAACCATATAGTCAAGGCCTTGTGCCAAGACTACAAATAATATTTTTTCAAGGACTTGTTCCAAGACACTAGTTTGTCTCATGAGACCTACCGATGCATCGAGGAGTTATAGCGGGCTCCACTCATCCCTTACTAAGTCCAATGCATTCCTTATATGAAAAGTTTAAAACATAACATAAACATTCGTATTAAAACTAGAATACGAAATGTCAATACTTTATCCATAAACCATGAATGGTAGAAAAATAACAAATCCATAGTCAAACATATAAAAAAACCTTCAATACAAAATGGAAGATTTGTATCATAATAAATCAACTTCAAACAAGATTAAAATTCATTAAAGGATGTTGACATAAATGAAATCAAAACTGTTTGAGAGAAATATCTCATTCTTTTTTTGAAATAATTTAAAGTTATATAATTATAAAAGGAAAAATTTATTTTGAAAATATTATTATAAGCTTGTGAGGGAAGCTTCAACGATGTTATAATGGCGGAATATAGCCGCACCCGCTGTATAAGTTAAAAAAACATTCTTACCTTAATTTTGTCGAAAAGGTCAATAAAGTAACTTGTTTGGAAAATGACGGAAAGATTCCTTTAAAAATGTATAAGGTCAAATAAGGGTATAAATAAATTTAATCCATAGTCTAGTAAGTAGTAAAAATGTTTTGGAATATATTTTTAGGAAAACACGAATGTGGATGATAAAGAGGTCCCAATAGATAATTACATATAACAACCTTGAATAATGAAGAGGTTGTAGAATTAACCCTTACCTTGTAATTTTCCTTGGTCAAGGGTAGGTTAAAATACTGTATAATGGTGAAATAATTGTTATTAAATTTTAAATGAACCATATACATTAATATTATATCATATATGATCCTCTAATATTGATTTGTTAATGATATTTTAGTAGTATCATCGTTTCGAGTGTTAACTGATTCGTTTTCCTTTATATGATTTGTTACGTAAGTAATGTTTGTTGTGGATATGATGTATCTTATTCATATTAAGAATTATATTAAGTCTTTAAACATTATTTTTAATCATAAAATGAAAATTAGTCTTGAATGGATACGATGGGGAATGAATCTCATCGCGTTCGTGGAGACTGTAATCCGTACGTACGCACGAGCGACAATATCATTCTTTTGATATTAAAATAATATATAATTGGATGGTATATAATATATAAAGAATAATTATCATGTTATATTTATTATTTAAATCAATTATACATCATTATTATACCCATGCAAATAATAATGTATTGAATAACAACTACACCACGACGTGGAGACGGTAAGCCGTACTTACGCACGTATGGTGACATGTCATTGAAAGGATGGATAAAATAATGAATATGGTTGTACCATTTTTATAATAACATCAGTATATAAAATATACTGGAGTTATTATTTTATAATGTAAACAACAAAGAAAGAGGAAGTGGAAGAAGAAAGGAACTTGAAAGATGTGACGAAATATTTACCTCTTCTTCGGGTTCTTCCTTTTGATTTGATCAAAAGGGCTCCTTAGGTTGGATTTATGACTAAAGGAAGGAATCTAGGATGAAGGGAGGAAAGTTTATTGGGTATTTGGATAGGTTTTTTCTTATCCAAATGACTTTTAAGGTGTGAAAAATAGATAAGGGGAAGTGTCCTTTTATAAGAGGGGTGAAAGGCACCTTAGGAAAAGATTGAAATATTATTTTATAATAAAATAATTTTTGGTTTATAATGGCTCAAAAATAAATTATTTAAAGTCTAAGGTGGGTATGGGTCTAAAAAAACTCAACAAATTGGTTTTATATTGGTTTGGGTCACTATATTAACCTTATATTTTATATTTAACTCTTAGTTAAATAGTTTGACATTTACCATGTCTCTTTGTATTTTTATATTATATGGTTAATAAAATTACTATAAACTTCCAAGAGAACCTCAAGTGGTTAATTAATAATATATATAATATTATTTAAGACCTTTGGCCTAACCTTAGAGTTTTAGGAATATAATATAAATTAATAATATAATATTTGTTTTAAAAACTCTTTTATGTCAATTTTGACACTATTTGGTATTTTGTTTTTTTAAAATTTATAAAAACATTATTACTTCAAAAAAAATTAGTTTAATAAATCCTAAAATGTAAAATTAACCTATAAAATTTGTTTATGGCATAAAAACTTTCTAATTATATTTATTTTAACATCTATAATACCATTTATTTGATTCTTTCATTAATAAGGAAAATACTGCATCATAATTGTGTCATAAATAAATTTAATTATTCAATGTCTAAAAATTATAAATAAAATACCATTATGTAGGAATTTTTTTAGATTTATAATGAATATTTATATTCAAAGAGATAACATATATAACCCTATGTAAAAATTGTTTTACTTAGAGATATATGCTTATGCTATTTTTGTATTTACTTTAACTTAATTAATATAAAGTGTTATTATCACTTACAAGTGGCTCCATGGGGTCCCAAAATAGACCCAAATATTCCCATGATTGGAAATGTATCAGAAAATAGAGTTAGGACACGTGTTAGGGTAATTTAATATTATTATAATATTATTTGTTTACCCTTATTTACTGGATTTACCCTTTAACCATGGTAAATAAAATATTTACCGAAGTAATTATTCAAAATGTCTAAAAATAAAAGTTACATATTTACACAATTTGGAACTCATGATTCTAAATATGGAATCCATTTTTTCTAAATTCAAAACACAGAAGTGGCAGAAATTAATTTAAAATTAATTTCTGTTGTCAAAACAAAAAGCATGTTTTTAAGAAATAAGAACTATCAAAAGATTGACACTTGATTATGTATAGTTTAAATGTGAAATTACATTCAATGACCAAAATTGGATTAAATGGTAAAAATATAATCTAATTATACTTAAAAACCACTCAATATTATAATTTATCACTATAAATTATTTTGATTAAAAAAGTTGTTTTTAATTAAAATTTAGTATTTTTTACTATTCATAAAAAACTGAATGTTTTAAAAAAAATACCAAAAATTCAGCCTAAGATAATTTCAATATTCCAAACTCAAAAATGAATCCCATTTTGAGAGATAAAATTGATAAAATTTCAAAAAGTGGGTATTACTATTCATAACAGCTAGTTTGATTGGTCGCGATGTGTTATAATCTCGAAGTTGCGTACAATGCAAGCTATTGCATTATTCAAAGGGAAACGTACTGTGGAATATTAGGGTGTTACATTATCCCCTCCTTCAAATAATTTCTTCCTAGAAATTTCTATAATATTACTGCATAAAAAGAATCGGGTGGTTCTTCATAATAAGTTTCTTAGGTTCCCACGTTGCCTCTTCCATCTTATGGTTTCTCCATAGAACTTTTACCAGATGAGTTGTTCAGTCTCTTAGCACTTGTTCTCTTGTATCAAGAACCTTGATAGGATCTTCTCTATAAGACAGATTGGGTTCCAGTTCTAATTTCTCATAGGTGAGTACATGCATTGGGTTAGGCATGTATTTTCTCAACAGTGATACGTGGAACACATCGTGAACTTTGGAGAGACTTGGAGGCATTGAAAAATGGTATGCTACAACCCCAATTCATTGTAGAATTTCAAAAGGTCTGATGTACCTGGGACTTAATTTTCCCTTCTTACCAAAACGTACAACACCCTTCCATAGAGATACCTTCAAGAAAACATGATCTCCTACCTGAAATTCCAAATCCTTCCTTCAGTTATCGACACAGCTCTTCTGACTACTTTGAGCTTCTTTGATGTGGGTTTGGATTACCTTTACCTTTTCCATCGTTTCCTTCACAAGTTATGGGCCTACAAGTTTTCTTTCACCAACATCATCCCAATAGGCTGGTGTGCGACATCTCTTTCCATATAACGCTTCATATGGTGCCATATGAATACTTGAATGAAATCTATTATTATAGGAAAATTATACCAGAGGTAAATATTGATCCCACATACCTTTAAAGTCAAGTGAGAAAGATCTCAACATGTATTCTAAGGTTTTAATAGTCCTTTTTGATTGTCCATCAGTTTGAGGGTGGTAGGCAATGCTCAAACGAAGTTCAGTATCTAGGGCTTTCTGAAGACTTTTCTAGAATCTTGATGTAAAACGGGGATCACGATTAGAAAAAATCTATAGGGGTACTCCATGAAGTCTCACAACTTCATTAATATATAGTCTTTATAGATGTTCAAGTGGTAAATCTTTTCTTATAGCAAGAAAATGTGCTGACTTGGTAAGGCGATCAAAAAATGACCCATATTGCATCGTTCCTTCTAGGAGTATTTGGTAGTCCCATGACAAAGTCCATCGTAATATTATCTCATTTCCACTCAGGTATGGGAAGAGGTTTCATGACTCCTCCAGGCTTTTTCCTTCCAGCTTTCATTTGTTGACAAACCATACATCTTGACACAAAATCAGCAATCTCCCTCTTCATGTCGTCACACAAAAAATGTTCCTTCAAATCTCTATACATATTAGTGCTACCAGGGTGTATAGAAAATTTGGAACTATAAGCATCATCCAACAATTCCATTTTTAGATCAGGTATATCAGGAACACAAAGTCTCTTCCCAAATTTCAAAATTCCATCTTCATACACAAAGTCACTCAATCTCCCATCATTCACAGCTTTAATCTTCTTTTGAAACTCTTCATCATCGGTCTGAGAACTCTTTATCTTTTCTAGTAAAGATGGTTTGACAACCATTTGAAATTTTTTTGATGTTTCACCTTCCATGGTTATCCCCATGTCCAACTTTACAAGATCCTTGTATATAGGATCCTTTTCAACTCTCATCTTGTTCAGAACTCCATGATCTTTTCTGCTCAAAGCATCTTCCACCTTATTTTCCTTCCCCAGGTGGTAGTGTATGGTGAAATCATAATCCTTGAGTAGTTCAATCCATCTCCTTTGCCTCATGTTGAGTTATTTCTGTGAGAAAATATACTTCAAACTCTTGTGATCGATATAAATCTCACCTTTTCACCATATAGATAATGTCTTCATATCTTCAAAGAAAATATTATATCTGCTAACTCAAGATCATGAGTATTATAGTTTTGCTCATGAATTTTTAGCTGTCATGATGCATAGGCAATAACCCTACCATTATGCATAAGGACACAACCAAGTCCTTTCTCTGAAGCATCACTATAAATAACAAACCCATCATTCCCCGATGGTAGAGTCAATATAGGATCATTGAATAATATTCTCTTTAGTTCTTCAAAAAATTCTTCACACTCTTTTGTATAAACAAATTTAACCCCTTTACATGTGAGCTTTGTTAATGAGTTAGCTAACCGGGCAAAATTCTGGACGAAATGTCGATAATATCCTGCTAAACCAATAAAACTGCACACCTCAGTTATACTTGTCGGTGCTAGCCATTCTTGAATTTCCTTGGTCTTTGAAGGATCAACAAAGATTCCATCTTTAGAGACAATATGGCCAAGAAAAGAAATCTCCTAAATCCAGAATTCACACTTGCTAAATTTCCCATATAATTCATTTCTTCTAAGAGTCTTTAAAATAATGTACAAGTGATTTTCATGATATTCATAGCTTTTGGAGTATACCAGGATATCATCAATAAATACCACTACAAAGTCATCAAGATATTCCTTGAAAACTCTGTTCATTAGATCCATGGAAATAGAGGGTGCATTAGTCAGCCCAAAAGGCATTACTGTAAACTCATAATGCCCGTACCTAGTTCGAAATGCTGTTTTTAGAATGTATTCCTTCTTAACACACAATTTATGGTATCCATATTGAAGGTCAATATTTGAAAAATATTGAGTTCCATGAAGTTGTTCAAATAAATCATCAATGTGAGGTAAGGGATACTTGTTATTTATTGTTATAGCATTGATCTCCCTGTATTCATTGCAAAACCTCATAGATCCATCTTTCTTCTTAACAAAAAGAAGAGGGGCTCCCCATGGAGAAACACTCAGGCTAATAAATCCCTTATTACTCAATTCCTCTAGTTGTTTCTTTAGTTACACTAATTCCAAAGTGTCCATTCTATAAGGGGTTTTTGATATGGGCCTTGAACCAAGAATTAAGTCAATGGAAAACTCAATTTCTCGTTCTGGAGGATGTCTAGGTAAATCTTCTGGAAACACATCAAAATATTCTTGAACGATAGGTACATACTCTATTTGAACATTCTTTTCCTCACCCATAGTTATTTCATTCTCTTCCTCCCCAATAATTTAATTTAGTTGAGCTATTGGGGGTGGATCAAGATAAGAATGAGGTGGTGAAGTTTCTTCTCTAAAGATAAGGTGTTCTTTACCATCGTCATAAAAAATTGTAATCTCCTTCTTCTTACAATAAATATTCACATCATGGTCTGAAAGCCAATCCATGCTGAGGATTTTATCAAATTCAATCATAGGTATGATGATGAGATCAGAAGATAAAGAACATTTATATGCTCTAATGGGAACTGATTCACAGAACTTTGTTGTTATGATACTTACCTTATGAGTTTTTACTGACAACTTCCTTGTTAAATCAAATTGGAAATATCTAATTTTCTTAGCAAAATGGGAAGATATGAAACAATGTGATGATCCAGAATCAAATAAAGCATTGGCTAAACTTGAAGAAACCATTAAATTACCTACCACTATGTCTTTCAGAGCTTCAACCTCAGCAGTAGTGATAACATAAGCTTGGCATTGATCCCTTTTCCTTTTCTGAGGTAAGTTTCCTTGGTGCTTAGGACATTAATTTTCATAATTACCCCTTTCTCTACAATTGTAGCACTAAACATTGACAACCTCTTTCTTCCCCTTACAATCACGAGCTTGGTGGCCTTTTTCACCACACTTATAACAAACTCCCATTTCCTTTAGACAAGTACCGGGGTGTTTCTTCCAACATTTACTGCAGGATGGATATTCAACTTTTCCCTTATTCCTTTTATTTCCATTTCTAGAGTGTTCATCAGATCTATTATTCTCTTACTTTGCTTTAAAGTCGTAAGACTTAGAGAATTCCTTTTTTGTCTTGATAGCACACGAGACAATGTCTTCATATAACGAGAAGGATTGAGAGACTAATTCTCAATGGAGAAATGATTTTAACCCATTAAAGAAATGGTCAATCTTACTTCTTGGGTTATGTATATAATATTCTGCATGCCTTTCTAACCATGTAAAGTTAGCTTCATACTTTGCGACATTATCATCCTCCTTTTACCTCAGTCTCAGAAATTGTCTTTCCATATCCGCTCTATGGTCATGAGGAAAGTATTTTTCTAAGAAAATTTCTTTAAACTCCCTCCATTCTATATTGGATACTTCATCATCTTCCTTTGTGTTTTAAATCAATGAAAACCATTGATCAACATCTCCAGTGAGGCAGTAAACTTCCATGACACTTTTTCCCTTTCACTACTCCCCAAGGTGTGGAATATTTTCTCTAAGGAATTTATCCATTACTTAGCTACTAATAGATTTGTACCCCCATTGAATGTTGGTGATTTTTGCCCAATGAAGTGATCTAACATTGATCCTCCATGCTGTGGATTAGGGTTCTCCATACGGGTAAGGTTATTTTTCATAACCTGAGTGAGTTGTCCCAGTATGGTGATAAGCTGATCAACATCGGTTGTATCACCAGCTCCACTATAATTATCTTGAGCAGGAGGGAAATCCCTACATGGAGTGAATGCATTGATACAGTTTCCATTCCTTTCACTAGGTTCCATTTCTAAACAATGGCATACACTATATTAGTTTATGAATCAAAATATATAATTCCAAACTTATAACATACTTAACATAAATTGAACATTTTATGGATATAATCCATAATCATAAAAAAAAAATTTCTTTGAGGAGGTATATACTCATAAATCCTTCATAATGTTTTGTAAAGAAAATGTGAATTATCCTAAGCATATCCCCGAGGAGTGTCGTAACCAAGAGTGCAGCAAGGCCTGTTGTTGTGCACCATGATACCCCAGGTCAAGCCCGAAACTCCTTGTCGGAGTTTTCACTCCTAGGTACATCTGTGCCAAAGCTGCCTCTACCTGCTCGTATCTAGACAGAGATGTATTGCTCAGAAAATACACAAAATCTCTACATTACCAAAATTCTAGGAAGTTATTCTATACTAATCCTCAAAGTCTATCTTAGGGTAATGTGCTCTAATCAGAGTTTTTATAAATCTAGTTTCTAAGGTTAGTACTAAAATTCTTCTGATACCAATTGTAATGCCCAAACCCCAGTTACCCAGAGTCGATGCATTATTATGTATCATTGGCATGATCACAAAAGATCAAGTCTTGAAAGACCGATTAGTTTAGTAGCCTTAGAAGTACTAGATACATTCATAAGGTTTACATTACATCATCAGATGGAAAACTACAAAAAAATTGTTTCCATAGACAACACTGAGATCCCATAGACTATCCCTACAGTTCAGTCATAATATAATTATTCGCATCCTAGGAAAAATAAAACATAGAAAAGGGTGAGCTCAGATGCTCAGTAAGGATAAAAATATAGCAGAAACTTTCATAAATAAGCATAAACATTTAAGGCAATGTATAAAACTAAAACAAAATCCTTTTCAACAAAAACTTCATCATAATATGGAAAATATAAATCAAAATAATTTCATTTACTTACTCACATGGATATTCTACTAGTTGAATAATCACATACAATATCAATAGACACTTTCATAATGATGGAATGCATAATGCCAGACTTCATAACCACATAGTCAAGGCCTTGTGCCAAGACTACAAATAGGATTTTGTCAAGGCCTTGTACCAAGATACTAGTTTGTCTCATGATACCTACCGATGCATTGAGGAGCTATAGTGGGCTCCACCCATCACTTACTAAGTCCAATTCATTCCTCATATGAAAAGTTTTAAACATAACATAAACATTTGTATTAAAACTAGCATACGAAATGTCAATACTTTATCCACAAACTGTGAATGGTAGAAAAATAACACATCCACAGTAAAACATATCACAAAACCTTCAGTACAAAATAGAAGATTTGTATCATAATAAATCAACTTCAAACAAGATTAAAATTTATTAAAGGATGTTGACATAGATGAAATAAAAACTATTTTAGAGAAATATCTCATTCTTTTTTTGAAATCATTTAAAGTTACATAATTATAAAAGGAATTTTTTTTTTAAAATATTCTTATAATATTGTAAGGGAATCTTTGATGATGTTATAATGGTGGAATATATCCGCACCCACCGTATAAGTTAAAAAAACATTCTTACCTTAATTTTGTTGAAAAGGTCAATAAAGTAACTTGTTTGGAAAACGACGAAAAGATTCCTTTCAAAAATTATAAGGTCAAATAAGGGTATAAATGACTTTAATTCATAGTCTAGTAAGTATTAAAAATGTTTTGGAATAATTTTTTAGGAAAACACATATGTGGATGATAAAGAGGTCCCAGTAGATAATTACATATAACAACCTTGAATAATGAAGAGGTTGTAGAATTAACCCTTACCTTGTACTTTTCCTTGGTTGAGGGTAGGTTAAAATCCAGTATAATGGTGAAATAATTGTTATTAAATTATACAAGAACTATATACATTAATATTATATCATATATGATCTTACAATATTGATTTTTTAATGATATTTTAGTAGTATCATCGTTTCGGGTGTTAACTGATTCATTTTCCTTTATATGCTTTGTTACATAAGTAATGTTTGTTGTGGATATGATGTATCTTATTCATATTAAGAATGATATAAATTCTTTAAACATTATTTTTAATCATAAAATGAAAATTATTCTTGAATGGATACGATGGGGAATGAATCTCATTGCGTTCGTGGAGACGGTAATCCTTACGTACGCATGAGCAACAATATCATTATTTTGATATTAAAATAATATATAATTGGATGGTATATCATATATACAGAATAATTATAATGTTATATTTATTATTTAAATCAATTATACATCATTATTATACTCATCCAAATAATAATGTATTGAATAACAACTACACCACGACGTGGAGACGGTAAGCCGTACGTACACACGTATGCTGGCATGTCATTCAAAGGATGGATAAAATAATGAATATGGTTGTAACGTTTTTATAATAACATCACAGTATATAGAAGATACTGGATTTATTGTTTTAGAATGGAAACAATAAATAAAGAGGAAGTGGAAGAAGAAAGGAACTTGAAAGAGGTGATGAAATATTTACCTCTTCTTCGGGTTCTTCCTTTTGATTTGATCAAAAGGGCTTCTTAAGTTAGATTTATGACTAAAGGAATGCCTCTAGGATGAAGGTAGGATAGTTGAGAGGGTATTTGGGTAGGGTCTGGCTGATCCAAATGGATTTGAAGGTGTGAATTAGAGAGAATGGGAAGTGCCCTTTTACAAGAGGGGTGAGGGGAACCTTAGGAAAAGATTGAAATATTATTTTATAATAAAATCATGTTTGGTTTATAATGGATAAAAAATGAATTATTTAAAGTATAAGGTGTGTATGGGTTGAAAAACACTCAACCAATAGGTTTTAGATAGTTTTGAGTCACTATATTAACCTTATCTTTTAGATTTAACTCTTAGTTAAATAGTTTGACATTTACCATGTCTCTTTGTATTTTTATATTATATGGTTAATAAACTTACTATAAACTTAAAATCGAACCTAAAGTGGTTAATTAATGATATATATAATATTATTTAATACCTTTGGTGGAACATTATATTTTTATGAATAGAATATAAATTAATAATATAATATTGTTTTAAAAACTCTTTTATGCCAATTTTGACACTATTTGGTATTTTGTTTTTTCTAAATTCATAACAGCATTATTACTTAGAAAAAAATTCATTTAATAAATACTAACATGTAACATTAACCTATAAAATTATTGGATGGAATCAAAACTTTCAAATTATATTTATTTTAACATCTATAATACCATTTATTTGATTCTTTCATTAATAAGGAAAATACTACATCATCATTGTGTCAAAAATAAATTTAATTATTAAGTGTATAAAAATTATAAATAAAATAACATTATGTAGAAAATATTTTTATCTTTATAATAAATATTTATAGCTGAAGAGATAACATATATAACTCTATGTAAAAATTGTTTTACTAAGAGATATATGCTTATGTCATTTTTGTATTTACTTTAACTTAATTAATATAAAGTGTCATTATCACTTACAAGTGGCTCCATGGGGTCCCAAAATCAACCCAAGGATGATAATGGTTGGATATGTATCAGTCAATAGGGTTAGGACATGTGTTAGGTTAATTTAATATTATTATATTATTATTATTTACCCTTATTTACCAGATTTACCCTTTAACCATGGTAAATAAAATATTTACCGAAGTAATTATTTAAAATGTCTAAAAATAAAAGTTACCTATTTAAAAAATTTGGACCTCATGATTATAAACATGGAATCCATTTTTCTAAATTCAAAACACAGAAGTGGCAGAAATTAATTTAAAATTAATTCATGTTTTCAAAACAAAAAGCATGTTTTTAAGAAATAATAACTATCAAAAGATTGACACTTGCTTATGTGTAGTTTAAATGTGAAATTATGTCCAATGAAAAACATTGGATTAAATGGTAAAAATATAATCTAATTATACTTAAAAACCACACAATAGTATAATTTATCACTATAAATTATTTTGATTAAAAAAGTTGTTTTTAATTAAGATTTACTATTTTTCACTATTCATCAAAAACTGAATGTTTTTGGAAAAATACCAAAAATTCACCCTAAGATAATTTCGATATTCCAAACCCAAAAATGAAGTCCATTTTGAAATATAAAATTGATAAAATTTCAAAAAGTGGGTATTAATATTCTTAACGGCTAGTTTGATTGGTCGCGATGTGTTATAATCTCGAAGTTGCATACAACGCAAGCTATTGCATTATTCAAAGGGAAACGTACTGTGGAAGCTTGGGATGTTACATATATCCCAGGTGTTTTAGTATGTTTTTTGTAGAAAACATTATTTTATACTGAATGATGAAATAGTTTTATTATATAATGAATATAAAATTCTATTTCTCAATACGATCCATCAGAATGAATGTGCATTTGGTGCCAACAAGCCTGTACCCTAGTGGTACAGGCTCTTTCTTGGCATACAAAAGACCCAGGATCAAATCCAGGAAGAGACTAATTTCCGGGGCACTGTATAAGCACTATAACAATATTGTAGTAGTGGCGAAACTGTAGCGGCGAAGACACTGTTGCGGCAGAGTTACTGTAGCAGGAACTATAGTGGCGACGGTACTGTAGTAGGCACTGTAGTAGCACAAGTACTGTAGTAGTACTATTCACCGAGGGGCCCTTTGGGGAAAAAAGGGCTTTTAAGCCTTGTATTCAGGCCACTTGTCCTTGGGACTTCGGGCTATGTAATGGGTCTCCCTCTACCCAGTCTAAAGAGGTCTTTTCTTTAAATAATAAAATGAGGCTTCAACCCCAATGTTTAAAAAAAATAAATGTGCATTTGGTAAATAGAACGAACCTATTTTCTGACCAGTGGTCAAACTATTCTATTTTCTATCTAACTGAAAAAATTCATGAATCTTTGATGCATATTTGCAAATAATTCTCCAGGTAGAAAATTAAAATCTTGATAATAAAATCTCATCATAACTCTTCTGGTTTCAACAACTTTAGCAGTACCAAAATGTGTAAATTATAAATTTTTCCAAATACTATTTTTGGCTTCACATGAATAAATATAACTGTATATATTCCTTACCATTAATCATAATAGAGTATTCTTTACTCTATAATTTAGTTGATATTATTGTTTTTCTTGACGAGTGAAAGTAGTAACTTCTTCGTTAGGTATTTTGTAATCACCAGTAAGCATAAAAAAATTATCAACTCTAGTGTTGATAATAAAAGTTCTCATCCTATCTCTCCAGTACTCATAATCATTACCATCAAATATTGGTGGTCAAATCGGATTGATATTTTCAAGGGTTCCATCATTTAACCTTACCATCTTAAAAACAATAGAACTATTTTTAACCAACACATTAGTGTAATTTTTTTTATCAACAAGTAGTTTATATAAAAATTTAATAGAATTGAAGTTGATAAGGAAATTAAAAAAACTTAACAAGTATAAGTAGTAGAACCTTCTATGATACCAATTGTTGGATTCTAAGAGTTTATGAAGGTTACAAGGGGGGGGGGTGGGGGTGAATTGATATTTAAAAAATTAAACTAAATAAAAACAAAATACCTATTTAGGTAAAAAGATCATACATAGATGTCATCTAATTATTAGAGTGTTTTAATCAGAATCAGAAACTATCCAATTAAATCAGATTATGTTTATCTGTATTATAGTCACACCGATAAAAAAATTAATAAGAAAGATTTGTAAAAAAAACTTTCTATCATAATATGCATAGTGTAATAAAGACTTGTAAAAACAAGAAATACAAAAGATCATAAAATTAAGAATTAATTACAAGATTATAAAAGATTTTACCCTTTAACCTTAAGAGTTAAGGAAGTAAGAAACCCTGAATTAAGGTATCCATAGTTTTATACCGACTATAATGCATGTCTTTCATTACCTAGAAAACCATCGATAAAATGATCGAACTCTATCTTCCTAGCCCCATAAGACCTTGATATGATGATTATACTCTTTATTCTTAACCAAGAATCCCTCGATCTGATAGATCAGATTCACTGTCTTCCTATCCCCAGAATCCCTCAATCAATACCATAATCAGACACAAAATACAAAAAAACTTTGTTCTAAAGGAAACAAACATGAAAAAAATTCCTTTAAAATTTAACTATCTAAAGTATTATAATGACTAAGAATGATAAGTTTATGCATAAAATTCTCCAGATTATTTGAGTTGTGAAAATGTATCATCTCCAAACTCTTCAAATGACCTGATATTTATATGAGATCTTACAATGGTAATATTTCAAAGTTAGTTTCAACGGCCTCAGATGACTAGATCCTTGACATCTCATAATGATCTGTCTTAACAGAATGCCTGACATCATTTTGTTAAACTCCATTTCAGTGATAAATGCATTCCATCTGATATAAATAAGTCTATATAATATGATTATAAAATTTGGATAGTCTTATGAACTTCCTTATGGATTTTCAATATGATAAACATAAAAAATATTAGTCTGATGAATTGGTATCGATACCTGTTTGATTGTCATGAATTTTTCCATTATGATAGACAAGACAATAGTCTGACCACTGGTCATAAAATAGGTTGGTCCAATATACCATAAACATATTTAGTTTGATGGATCTTATTGAGAAATAAAATTTTATATTCATTATATAATAAAACTATTTCATCATTTAGTGTAAAATAATGTTTTCTACAAAAATATACCAAAACACTTGAGACATATAAAAGTTATTAAACATAGTTTTAAGAAGGTGTTTGTGATTTACAAAACTAAAGGAATGGAAAACTAATAAGTAATACTTATGAATCAATAATCTCTACCTTTTTGGAAATCAAAATCAAAACACTTAAAATGAAAAATTAACTTTGAAAAACTTATAGCCCTTTATTCTTTTAATAAATTTGAAGATATACTTCATAAATCCCCTTGAGTTTATGACTGCTTTATGATATGATGAAAAGTATTAAAAATAACCCCTTAAATAAATACTTATCCCCCTTACATATATATTCCCCTTTAGTCATGAATTCTTAAAATATCTCCCCCCTTTTGATTCTTAAAAATAATTGGGAAAGTATATAACCTAAAATGTTAGTAATACATAACAAAATTTTTTTTTTATGTGAAATAACTAATCATAAAATAAATACATGAAATAAAATACATCCAATAGTAATTGGAAAACATTCAAACTGAAAGTATTTGGATGAAAAGTAATTCATATTCAAAAACCATTCAGATGTTTTTAAGATATACATCAAGATTTCAAAGTGAAAAGTTTAATATTTCTTCATCAAATTCTTCATAAAAGTTTTCATCTTCCTGAACTCATGTCAATCCTTCTAAGCCTATGCCAACAAATTTTGAAGCTTTACAATATGGTCTTCTATCATGACTTACTTTTTTACTTCTGATTTAAGTCTCTCTACTTAGAAATTTTCTTATTTTCTTATTTCACAAGAAACATTTCATCTTTACACTTTCTGAGATGGATATTCTCTAACTCAAAAAGTGTGTACCTTTTATTTCAACACTTTTACTTCATTAGTCAATTTATCTATTGTATCTTTGAACTCTAAAACAATTTTGACTTGATCTAATACATCAGTAGATTTTTGTAAAGGAATATATCATTTTTAATGAAAGTTTATTTACTCCCATGAGTTAGTCATCATTATCCTTGAGATCACTAGAAACTTGATTCAACCACTTAACCATTTGATTATACAATCTTTTATGCACCTTGGTTCTTTCTTCCAAATATTTTAGGCTTGTATCAATCTATACTATCGATTCTATAAGAAAATTTAAAGACTCTGTTTCCTCATTAAGGATACTCTAAACAAGTTTACACCTTGCCTATAAATTAGGTAAATATGGAATGGTGTCACTTAATCTTCTCAAAGTTTGAAAAATATATTCGAATCCTTTCTGAGAAATCATTTCTTATGAATCTATTGATCCCGATGATTATTTTGGAGTTGTTTTATTAAAGATTCAACATCAGGTTTCTCTTCCTCTTCAACTTTATCTTTTCCTTTATTATAAACAATATTATATTCAGAAACTTCTAAAACCTCCACATCATTATCTGATTCATCTTTTTCTGAAACATTGTTGTGTGAATGTTGATATTCTTCTTCAGCTTTAGAAGATGAATTTCCTTCCTATTTTGTTGATTAATTTACTTCCTCTAATGATTTTTTTTCTTATTCTTATGATTATAGGTTGGAATCCCTATTAGACTGAAAAGGTAATGCTGATGATGATGATTCCAAACATTTCCTGTTCATTTTTTGATTTATTAGAATCTACTTCTTTATCATATTTTTCTTCCACTTCTTATTCATATTTTATCCTTCTTTATCCTATTTCTCTTATTCTTAATTTCCTTCCTCCTATAATTCCTCAAGTTATCTTTCTAATTGTTAGTCAGTTCTTAGAATTCCTTTTCTAACTATTTTAGAGACCAATTCTTTCTCCTTATTAGCTTTCTTATGAACTTATTATGGCACTATTTTTTTTAGTAATTTATTTCCCTTTTCTTCTATCAACCATAAAAGGAAGAAATGGATGAATTTATAACATTTAAATGAATTCCAAACCGACATTTAAAATGATTTTATTATTATGAGAAACTAAAATAATTGGATTTTTAGAAGCTCTTTCAACTTCTTTTAACAAACTTTCAAAAACTATAGCCTCTTATATCCTCTTCTTTTGTTTTTTATTTTTCTCTGATTCATTTAACTGATCTACTATCTAGATTGTCAAAGCTTTTTCCTCAGTTAGATCAATTTCAAACTTTGGATACCCTAGTTTTTTGTGCCTTATATTCTATCAAGTTTTTGAATTCATCATCCTATAATATATTTTATTTCTCATTTTTTTGGTGGAGAGGATTCAACCTTTATTTTATTCTTTTCAACCTCTAATTCCTTATAAGGTTGGGATTTGGATAGTTCCCCATAAAAATTATCCTTATATTTAGAATAAAAAACCAAATTAATTATTGAGATAGTTTCTTCACCAATGAAGGAACATTTTTCCCTCATTGGGTAAGTTTTATTCTCAACTTTGAAGAGATTCACACACTTCACAAGAAACCTATTGATGAAAGAAGGAAATATAATGATCTTCAACTTTATTTAATAATTATTGATTTATTCCATCATAATAAATAAAAAATTACCAAGTTTACTTGCCTCATATTTTTAAATAAATTCAAAAAAATACATATCAAAAACTTTAAGGGTATCCCAGTCACCCTTCCTTGGAATTAGGTGCCCCTGCATCCATAAGGCTACCACTCTAGCATTTGATGAAAGATATGATACTTTACTGAATTTATCATAACTTTGAAACAAACAATTTTATACTTTTTTTATTTTTCAAAACTTTCAAGTCTATTTGGTAATTTGTGCAATGGTAAATAAGCTTCACCTTTAGTAGTAACAACCACCAAATCTGAAACTCATTTATACAAAAGATTATATTTCTTAGAAAACAAAGAAAAAGATACTAGATTCTTATCATATTTAGATAAAAACTATAATAAGGAATAAAATTATCTGACTATTTTAGGGTAATACAAATCAAAGTCTTTATCAGATTTTTTAACACAGAAATTTTACCATCCCTAAAAAGTAATAATTATTTTGAGAATAGAATAATACTTATCATACCATTTTATTTCTATGATTCTTTATCTGAACACTTACCTAGGAGAAAAATATTCTTTAGTTTCCATCATACTGAGAGTGATTTCAGAGGTTGGATGAAATCCAAAACAATCATACTGAACACATTAAAGAGAGAAAGAGTTCAAGAGAGAATCTTCTAAAAACTGATGTGGGATACGGGAGTGACCCACCTTTATATAGGTGTAGAGAGGAAACATTTCATATTCCAAAACTTTAAATGGTTGAGATTAAAAACCTTATATAATCTAAATACCTTGATTTAATTTAAGAAAGTTTTAAATTTAAATTCAAACTCTCGAAGTTTTAATAAAAAAACTTTTCATCAGATTATATAATAGTATGATTTGAAAAATTTTAAGTTTGAAAGCATAAAAAAGAATTTAAACTAAAATAACAAGTACCCAAAATTATGTATAAACTAAAGGATTAGTGAAAAAACATAAATAATAGAAGAGTACCTTTTGGAGTAGAAAAGTTTCATCAGTAGAAATTACTTATTCTTATTGATTTTTGTGGATGAAACTAATTATGATAGTTTTATAATGAAAAATTATTATGATTGTTTATAATGAAAACTCATTAAAATTATTGTTTATATAAAAAAATAATTACAATAGTTTTTAAGATAAACCTGATTATGATATTTTTTAAGATAAAATTGATTTTGATTGGTTTTTAGGTAAAAAACTAATTACAATAGTTTTTAAGATAAAACCAATTATGACAGTTTTTAAGATAAAAATGATTATGATATTTTTAAGATAAAACTGATTATAATTTTTTTTTAGATAAAAAATGATCATGATAGTTCTTAAGATTAAACTAACAGGAAACTAAAAAAATTTCATAATACAAAAGTCTTTTTAGAAAAGTAAAAGTTTTTATAAAAGTAAAAAAAATAGAAAAGTTAACAACATATGTACTCCCCCTTTGAGAAGGAGTTCATTAATATAAGAAGATTGGTAAACAAGAATTATATATGAATAATCATTTCATATTTATCATTACTAGTTTCTATTTAATTTATTCAAATGTATTATAATTAAGTGGTTTTAAAAAAATATTAGAAAGTTGTTTTTGCATTATGATGAATTGTAAAATTATATCTCATTTTTGTGTGTGATCCCAAAGGAAGTGGTGCCTTACGTCTATGTGTTTATCATGTGAGTGATGTGTTGGGTTTTTAATTAGATTAGTGGAACTTGTGTTTTCACGAAGTATTTGTGGTTTAGTAAAACTCATTCCAATGTTAGTGAGTTTGTGTTGCATCCACAACACTTGAGCACAACAAATTCCAACTTCCACATATTCAAATTTAGCTGTGGAAAGTGATACCGAGTGTTGTTTATTACACATTCAAGAAACTAAAGAGTCTCTTAAGAAATGAAATGTTATAAATGTACTTTTCTATCTATTCTACATCCACTAAATTCAACATCCAAAAAACTTTTTAGTTTAAAATAATTTCCAGAAGAATAGAATAGGCCTAAATCCATAGTTCCCTTAATATACTAAAAAATTCGTTTTATAGCTTTCATATGGGATTATTTTGGATTGTATTGATATCTAGAACATAATTATATGGATAAAATTAAATCTGGACAACTATATATTAATTAAAGTAAACTTACAATCATACATCTAATTTTTTTTCTGATGAACTGGTTTTCCAAACTTATCAAGATCTAATGTATTGGAGGTACCTATAGGATTACTAATACTTTTAGTGTTGTCATAATTGAATTTCTTATGATCTTTTATATACTTATGTTGAGATATAAAATTTTCTTCTGGTTTTCTTGAAATTTTAAAACCTATAAAGTTTGTTAACTCACCCATCATACTCATTTAAAACTTAGAATTCACAAGACCTGCAAAGGAATCTGTTAGATATTTTTGAGTTGAACCAAATATAATGTCATCAACATATATTTTTTACAATTACAATATTTTTATTTAATTCTTTTATAAAAAGTTCTGGATCCAAAGCTCCATTAACAAAATTTATTTATAACAAAAATCCAGTTAACCTATCATACCAAGCACTTGTTTATGTTCATAAAGTGATTTGGTAAGTTTATAAACATGTTCTAGATGTTTTGTATTTTCAAAGCCAGGTGATTTTTCAACATATAATTCCTCCTAAACATATATGTTAGTAAAGTCACACTTCACATCCATTTGAAATTGTTTTAAATTTAAGAATACTAAATAATATAGAAGTATATGAATAACCTCAAGTATTTCTACTAGGGAATAATTTTCTTTATATCCTATTCCTTCTTATTTGTTATAACACTTAGTAAAAAGTATAGATTTATTTTTAAATATTATTTTATTTTCATCACATTTGATCTAAAAGATCCATTTTACACCAATTACAGAAGTGTCATTAAGACATTTAACTAAATTCCGGACTTTATTCCTTTAAAACTCATTGAGTTCATATTGCATTGTTTTTATCCAATCATCATAACCTAAAGCCTCATTAGGATTCTTAGGTTTGAATTGAGATAAGAAAGCTAGATGTTCAATTTCATTTCTTAAGGAACTTCTTGTCATAATTGGTTGATCTACATCACCAATGATACTATCACTAAGACTATTCCTAAGAAACAACTATGTTCTTTGATTTTCAAAAGGCCTTTATTCAATAATAGGTTGAAAAACTTCCTGAGGAATAACTTTAGAAGTATTTTCTTGAGTTATATCCATATTAGAATTACTTTATACTACAGGTTAAAAATCAGTTTTAGAAATAACATTTGAAGATATAGGTTGAGGTTTTTTGAGAACAAATGGATATATTTCATCAAACTTAACAAGAAATGTTTCCTTAATAGTACTTGATTTTTTTATTAAAAACTCTATAATACTTACTAGTTGTAGAATAACCTAAAAATATTCCTTCATTAGACTTTAGATCAAATTTATCTATGTTATCTCTAGTATTGATAATGAATACTTTACATCCAAAAACTTTTAAGTAAGAAACATTTGGTTTTCTTCCCATCCACAACCCATAAGGAGTTTTATTAATAAAAGGTCCAATTAAAACTCAATTTGTAGTATAAAATGAAGTACTAACCGATTTATCCAAATTTTTTTTAGAAACTAAGTATTCACTTAGCGTGGTTCTAGTAATCTTCTGAAGAACTCTATTTCTTATTTTAACCACACTATTTTTCTAGGGGAGTTATAGGTACTCAAAAGTTATGTATAATACTTCTCTTACTACAAAAAATTTCAAAATAAGATTTTTTAAATTCTCCACCATGATCACTATGAATAGTTATCAATGACAAGATTGTCTCATTTATAACTCTGGCTACAAAAGTTTTAAAATAACTAAAGGCTTCATATTTTCTTGTTAGAAAATAAACCCATGTTTATCTAGTGTAATAATAAAATAAGACATATACATAGTATTTTCCACCAATACTTCCAGTTTGTGTAGAACCAAATAAGTCAATGTGAACAAACTATAAATAAGTATAAGCTAAGACTTCACTAATATATTTAAAACTTGACTTATCTTTCTTACCATATTGACAATAATCATAAAATTTTGAAGTATCAAACCTAAGTTCTAGTAGATCCTTAACTAGAAATTTATTAGTTACGTTAGACAAGGTTATAAGGTTATAGTTTCTTAACTGTCTACACTATAACCAAGATTGATCTTCAATTGAACTAAGGAAAGGTAGATCTTGGCTTCTAAGGTATTCTAAGTTTAGATTGTAAACATTATCATGCCAATTGGTATAAATAATAAATTCATATTTTGAACTATGTACAATAAATTTTTCATTCTTGAAGTTCAAAAAATAACCCTCATCACATAATTGACTTATATTGATAAGGTTGTGCTTAAGTCCTATAACAAATAACACATTTGAAATTAAATATTTTCCATATACCAAGTTGGTAATGATACCCAACCATTCATATTCAAAATCATTTAAGGGGTAAAACCTACAAGTATCCTCCCTCATGGTGGGTGAATGAAATATCACCCATAATGCAACTCATGATATCCCATTATCACCTATCGCTGGAAGGTTAAGCCATATCAGCTACTAATCACCATTTTCCCACTATAAGGGCCATTATCACTTCTATAATATCAGAAAGAGACTTACCCCTTCATGTAGGAACATCCATAGAGACTTCCCAAGGTCCCTCAATTTATTTCACAAGAAATAACACCCTCTATGGGTTCCAATTTCAAGGTTACTCAAGACTTTCCATATGAAACATTTCCATTAGTGGCTATGTGACCAATAAATAATGCTTAGAGGGTCTATTATGATTTTAATGACTCTCAATCACCTCAAAACATACAAGTATAAACCCACTTTGGTTCTATAATTGTTCATTTGAACCTTCTAACCATTTCCCAAATATCATATGATAAAAACATCACATATAAAATGAAGGAAAAACTTAGGGACCATCTATTTTTTTACTCACAGATTCCTGCACATCATAAATCATAAGATGATTCATCATTAATCGATAGGATTTGAAAAAACTAACCCCTCCAAATAGGGATTTTGGATGAATAATAAAGAGGTATAAAAGGAAAACACATATTAAGAAGTAGAATAGGTGACACTTACCAAGAGGTTCCAATGAAAATAATGACATGTGAATTAGATCTCAAATGAAGGAAATAAATAACTTAAAGGATATAAATGATAGAAAAGGTTCATTCTTGGTTGTGTGACTGCAAAAAATAGGGGAATGAGGTATTTAAAAAAAAATTAATTTTAAAAAAATTCAAAAAAACATCCAAGAATCCACTAAACGCTTAGTGTTCCCCTCTAGATATCTTGTATACACCGACTACCCAGTCAATGGCCATTGACTGTCTATTAGTCCACCTACAACTACTATCCCCCCTATGAATACCCACCAGTTACCCTATCCCTTTCACTTGAAAACATAAACCTACAATATATTTTATAAATTTCAATAAAATTAACCAAATCTAGATATTAAATAATAGAAATTAAATTTAAAATGTACCTCAAATTACTAGGGAATTACAAACTATTATCCATACTATTTATCACACTTGAGATGCAACACATATACTCTTTGATAAAGAGATTCATACACTAAGTTTTTATATTATCCTTTTTCTCACAAGTATCATTATGGATATGCCAATGCCACTACTACACATGTACCTTGGGTATTATATTTCCATAGAGTATCTTCTCAATTTTATTAAATATACATATAGGCCACTCCTTGAATGATGTGATGGACTCAAAATCCACATAATCAATATTTATCACATGATAGGGGTACAACTTGTATCTTTGAAACTGAGATATATAAAATGTATTAGGAATAGTGCAATTTCTTGAAGGAATCACCAACTGACATGCCACTATATCAATCCTATATAGGATCTAAAATAGAACCAAATAACAAGGTGTTAAATTATCCTACCTCCTCAATCATAAATGTCCAAATTAATGTGAAACATTAAAAAATATGTGATTTACTCCCATAAATTATAGAGTCCAACATCACTGGTCAATATAGGATTATTACTTTCTTTGAATGGAAACTGAACCTTTTATAATCACCTAAATACACTCCAAAGTATCTTACATTAAACCTGATACAATCATTGACAACTCCCATTCCTCTATCTACCAAAAAAGAGACTAACATTGTCTTATACTAGACAATCCTCCCATTCTCTTCCAAAATCCAGGACATGATTAAATCACGTCCTCAGGAACCCATATCATACACTTTGACTATCCAATAGTTTAAGGATTATACAATTTACTTATCTTCACTTGAGTGAATAATTCTTAATACAACCCATTATAGAAATAGGAAGTGAACCTCACATCCTGATCTAACACAATAATAATATAACCTCTCATGTATAATTTTCCCAGTTCATCGACTAACTAGGTATCGTTAACCCCTAAGAAGTGTGTAACCTTGGTCAGCCTATCAACAATGAATTAAAATGTAAATCCACCTTGGGGTGATCTTGATAACCCCATCACAAAATACATGATAACCTCATTCATTTCCATATATGAATAATAAGTGTTTATAGAAGGCCTTTAAGCCTTTAGTTTTCAGTCTTCACCTACTTACAGGTGAGTTACTATGAGATAGATCCCACCATGTCTATCTTCATTGAAGGACACCTGAATCATCACTGGATTTCATGGTACATTTTCATCAACCCATGGTGTACAAATCATATCGAGGTGTGATAATCCTATGTCAGATCCTCTTTCATGATCATCAAGACCACCATCCATCTATGAACGTAAAGGATATCATCATTTAACAGATTAAATCTTGGAATCTACTCCCTACCACATATTCTCTCTATCATCACTTAAAAGTAAAAACTAGTCTTATAACTATCCTTTACCCTATCCAAAAATGATGAGGTGATGCTCATAGATGTTAGTGTATCCATCCCTTAATACTCATCAACATCCAAATGAAACTTGGAATATAGGCTCATCTATTTCCACTTATCAATATACTCATACAACATATGTGCCTATGTCTTCTAGATAGAGAGTACCCTACTTCAATACCCATTACATTGGTATAGAGTATATTAGAATTGAAGGAATGAAGGAACTCAACCCATCTCCTCTATTAAAGATTCTATTATAGTTATGAGAATATGTATTAGAGTATTTTTTTGGTTGGTATAAACCATAAATCTCTCACCATGGACTTGTAGAACCAAATCTAGATCACGAGTTCAATAGTTATGTTCATGAAATATCAATTACTGAGACCCATAAGTGTTAACTTGAATGCACCACATCAAGAATCCACCCAGTACAATTTTTGATGCATTAAAGTACATCATATACTCTTTAATTGACTTAGGTAAAGTCAAGATCATATAAAAATTTGATATATTATTTAAATATTTAAAATCCATCATGTAATGATCAATCCACTCAAACCTTAACTCCTTCTTGGTTAGTTCCATCATAGGCATTACCAATTAGCAGAATTATCAAATAAACCATTAGTAGTAGCCCATCAAAACCAATAATCTTTAAACATAAAATATATACCTGTGACTCTCCCAAGATATCATGAAATCATTTTTTTAAATTCCATAATCTAATGTAACATGACCCAAAAAGTGAACTTCTTGTATATATAAGTGAGAATTCAAGATATTGGTATAAATATTATTCTCTCTCAATGCACCTAGTGTAATCTCAAAATGATTTCCATGACCCTCCTGTGTCTAGGAATATACTAGGATGTTATTGATAAATAAAACTATGAATGAATTAAGATACTAATGAAAGATAATATTTATTAAGTCCATAAACATAGATAACATGTTTGTTTGATAAAATTACATCACAAGAAACTACAATCCAAATCTACTCCTAAAATATATCTATAGAATATCCTCCATACTCACTCTAAGCTAGGGAAAACCCAAAATTGGATCAAAATTTAAGAATCATCTAGATCCCCTCAACTAATCAAATAGGTTATCAATATATGGAAGTAGATATTGATTCTTGATCACAAACTAGTTCAATATATGATAATCTGCACATAGAAGTAAGATACCATCTCCCTTCTTAGTGAATAAAAAAGAATAATCCCATAGAGAAGTGCTTGGGGAGAATAAACTTATTCGCTTCCAGGACCACCGGTTATACCCTTAGTTCCCTCGACCTAGCTAGTTCCATCCTACATGGTGGTATTGATATATAATTTATATTCGTAACCAAATTTATTATAAATTAAACCTATATCAAGGGTTATAATCATAATAAATCCTCAAAAAACATCATGACACTGATCTATAATAGGAGGAAAGACCAAATTTCCCGCATCCTCCTCAGTCCCCAAAATAATTATCTAAACCTAGAATATAATAATTCCATTTTATTGATGATTAATATTGTCTTGTGTTTATTACAAATACCATTCCCTGAATGAAAGTGTATTGATCACTATTAGAATAAGTGAAAGACACCAGTATGCTTTAACAATTGATGCACTAATTTTAGTGAGTTAACTAATCCATACCAAATTTCATATTGAAGTTATGTATATCTAACAAAAATAAGTCCTATATATTCCATTAAGAACTCACATATTTTACACATCCTATAAATATCTAGATACCCTCAAATTTCTACCCTAAATGTGTGTATATGGTTAATATACCCATAAAACACTCCAACATCAACCCCACATTATTGAGCAACCATGAAAAAAATAAAGGAGTATGTATCACTCATATCAAATAAAACCCTATCCAAGGTGCATGTCATAAGAATTATACCTTAAATTGTCAATGGTACTTCATTACTATTTAGTGGTTTCTGCTAAACTATAGAAATTTTTCCCAAACCTATGCCCCAATATTGTCCTATGATCATCTGACCACTCTACAATGTCCCACTATTCTACCACGACACTATTCTACCATTACACCCTATGGACACCCAACCACTATTTTGAAATGACCCCCATACACTTCCAATACCTAGGTTTCACATCCCGCTAATGATTTATAGTTTTACCAACTTCTTATTTTTTTTCTTATTTATTTTCCAAAACCCTACTTGTTTCTTACATTGTTAACTTACTAAGAGGGGTTAGAGGTGTTGGTGGCATGTGGACTCAAACCTAAATCCAATAAGGATGTAGGAGGTCCACCTAAAAGTTAGTGAGGTACACCGACCATTTTTGTGGGAGAGATAGAATTTAGGAATTCTTCTTTCACCCACCATCCCTCTGATTGGTCACCATTGGCTAGCCAGAGGCCCCTCGACCAGCCAGTGGAGGCCATCGACTAGCTGGTGTCACTGATCTGGGCCAGTTTAGTAAGGGTAATATCACAATTTATTAATACCAAAACCCCCAATTTACTTATAATTAGCCATTATTCAATCCTAATTTGATCCTTTTGAACTTAGAGGCTCTCTTTGAACATATTTTTCTCTCGCACCTCAATTCCTTGGTGGACTTAATTTCTGATCAAAACCATGGTCCTCTCTTGGGAGTTTTATCTATGATTTGGTCATATATATACTTATTTTTTTTGTACCTATTATTTATTTCTATGTATCAAACATGAAAATGATGGGAATTTGTTAGATTTTAGTTCCTAATAATATTATTTATAGATCCACCCTGAAGTTTAAGGATCTTGTATAGATCTATAATCCACTTGGTGTGTTGTTCAGGAATTGTGTTGGTAAGAGATCCATTTTTTTTATTTGTTCTAGAAATAATAATTTAGAGATTCTTGATTGATAATTTATGGTTTAGGGTTATCCCTCAATTCCTTGAGTCTTTAGCTCATCTTGGCATGTGGTTTCCATATAAGGTTTGATATTCCAAGTGTTTTATGGTAGGTTGTTTCATGAATTATCTTTGTCTTAAAAACCTTGCTTTCTTTCTATTTGAAATTGGTTTATAAAATTGGTTAAAGGAATGAAAAAGGTTTTGATAAAATATTGAGGTTTTGGTTATAGTTTTTAAAATGGATTTCTCCCTTTGTAATTGTTAACAAAAATGACTTTGAATCATGGTTTGTATGGTTTTGACGATGAAATTATCATTGAATAATTTTGATATAGTAAAACCAACTATGATAAATGATGTAGTAGGGAGTAATCCTTGGGGATAAACTATTAATCCCCAGACCCAACACCAAGTAGTATAATTTTTGGTAGAGAGACACTCTTAGGAATGAACTCTTACCCCCTAGAATTATTATGCTAGGGTAATGTGCACACCATGTTGCCTACCAATCACATAAACCATACAAGGATCCATGATTAACATGATTAATGCAATCCAAACTACAAGTTTTATTGGTTTTTATAATTGAAATTTATGTTTGGAATATTTATAGAAATGCACTGAAAACTAGGTTATTGGTATGTTTTATAAATTTTGAAAAGGGGTGATTTTCCATGTTTTATTTTAAACTGTGCAAACTGTAATCTCATGATTTGTTTTTATTCACTTGAGAATAATTAGTTTATATTATAAATTATAATTATGAAACACTTGGTGGGATCCTATTTGGATCTTTTGATCACACCATGCATACACATTTAGGTGTATATAGATCTTGTTTTTTATGAAGTTAAGGAAAAGGTGTCATAGGGTGGAAATGAATTTGTCCATTATTAGGGTGAAATATTCTAGTGGTGAATATACATCACATGGATATGGGTTTTTTTGTTCTTTCACTTTGGTTTGAATTTGTAGTTTTGGAATATGTTTTGACTTAATTTTGTATCTTATTTACCATTGAATTGTATTAACATATTGATATTTAATTATTATTCTTATCCTATTTTATGTTATTTTTTGGAAAAACCATTCCAAAATGTATTTATTGACTTCAAGGCACTTTTCACCAGCCCATGGGGATCGAAAATTCCCTTTAGGTCATGTTAGGACTAGATCGGGTTCCATGTAGTAAGGTAATCTAGGATGGTTTCTGAAAAATTGCTTTCATGGAATGGTTTTTCCCTTTTTATTATTAGTTTGTGTTTTGGGATGTCTTGGTAGATAGAAGATATGAATGTGGGGAATTAAGAGGTAGTTTGAAAGTGAGTTCCTAAAAAGATCTCATTGTGATGAGCCTTAAGTTACCATGAGTGGAATAGAAATTCATCTTTTAGGATTCATAGTGTTTTTAATTATTTTCCCATGAATATTTATAATTCCAATTCAATTATATTATCTTAGATAAAAATTGATTATTTGATCTTATGTTCTAATGTCTCTTTGTTTATGTGTAGTACCATGACCCCAAATGAATTCTTGTGATTCCTTAGGAGGTGGATTCTAATGAACCTTAATAGGGAATTCTCCCAATTTATTATAATCTTATTGAATTAGTTTTTCACATAGTTTGATCTATGGAACAATGTGTGGAAGTTGTTCCTATTTAGACTAGAGAGGCGAAACCTCAAAGGGATGAGGATAGGAATTGATCCCAGAAGTTTATTTTTCTAAAACCACTTTCTTTTAAATAATGAAACAATCATCATGAGGTGGGAGGATTGGTTAGTAAAGATCAAGAGACTCTTTAAATTCTTTAAGACCCTTGATTCCATCAAGGTGAGGTGGGTCATCTCCAAGTTGGAAGGCCTGAGTAGAAGAAGGTGGGACTCTATTGTTTTAGCATATAAGTATGAGAGATTAGAGTGTAAAGACTTAAAGGACATATTCACCAGGTAATTATACCCAGATTCTGCAACCTTAGTAAAATCTATAGAGTTATTCAACCTTGATCAAGAAAATCAAATAATGATGGAGTATGCTAACCGCTTCACTGATATCACTTTGTTTTCAGCTGAGGTTTTGTTTAATGAGAAGATGAATGTTTAGATGTTTTATATGGGTCTTAAAAATGATATTCATCCATAGGTCTTCATGCTAAATATTTCCACCTATTCCAAGGTGGTGTATATATTGTTGATGTTGGAGATTGGCGTAGTGGGTAATTCATGGCTGACCAGAGTTCCTCCTACCTCCGGTGGTAGCTTCAGTAGTTCTTATAATGGGAAGAGGAAGTGGAGTGAGTTTCATAGAGGAAATAGTGGTAGTGATTATCAAAATCCTTTTCTAGAACCATACTTAGCAGGTAGTAGCTTGAACACAAAGCATTTTTGTTCCATGCCTCTGAAGGTGTGCTACTCATGTGGATGTCATGGTCACTTATAGAGGTTATTTCAATTCTTCTCCATTATCTATCATAGGCTAATTAATTCCTAGAAGATCTATGGTGAAATTAGATGCTAAAAAAACTATATAGTTCCATCCATAGGCTTTTGGAACTAAGATATTACTCTTAGTTTAAGAGTCTCAATGGAAGTTGATGTGAGTCTTGTAACCGTGATAGGTTCCATTTCTATTGATTTTACTTTTTTGACTTCTCTATTTGTTCTATGCCTATGAAGGTGTGCTACTCATGTGGATGTAGTGGTCACTTGAATTTTTTTTTTCAATATTTTCTTACCCATGATCTAGAATAGGCTCATTTATACCTATAGGATATATGGTGCAATTAGATTCTTTACAGATTACAGGGTTCCAGACATAGGCTTCTAGAATGAAGCGATTAATCATAATTGAAGAGTCTCCAATGGAAGTTTATGTGAGTCTTACAGCTGTGAGAGGTTTAAATTCTATTTATTTTACTTTTACAAATTCTCTATTTGATATAGGTGTCTCACAATCCTTTTTATATACTCATACAAAGGATATTTTAAAACTCCTAATAGAAATCATGCCATTCATTTTTGAATTGGTGATGATTTTGGGAAAGAAGGAGCAGAGTCTTTGATGTCCCTTGTGTGATTTCTTGATGTGCGATGTAGAGATGGTTTGGTATTTTATAGTTCTTGAAATGGACCTATTCTATGTTATTATTAGAACATATTGTTTAATTTCTCAAAAAGCTCATATTTTTATTATCTGTAGCAAGTGTATTTTATTTACCTTGATGGGAACTTATATATGTTCCAAGGTGAGTGGGACCCAATATCTAGTCAGGTAGGACCTTCTCTCCCAGAGTTTGGTAAGTTGATGTCTTTTTTTTTCCAGTTAAAATGGGATAAGAATATTTCAATGGAGTGATTCCCCTGGTAGTCATTGAATTTACTGAAGTTTTTCTAGATAAATTTTCAGGTTTTCCTCCAAAGAGAGTGGTGGAGTTCTCAATTGAATTAGTGATAAAAACTCAATTAATATCAATTCCATATTACCATGTAACTCCAAATAAGTTTAAAGAGATAAAAATTCAATTGGATGATCTAAAATCTAATAGATTTATATTCCCAAGTATATCACCTTAGGTAAAACCTATGCTCTGTTCCAATAAAGCTGATGGAACTCTCTACTTATGTGTTGATTATTGGAATCTCAACTGAGTAACATTAAAAAATATATCCATTTCCTCACATTGATGATTTTTTTATTAGATAAAGGGTAAAAGTGGTTCTCTAAGATTGATATTTAGTCATGTTTCTACCAGATCAAAATTAAGGGGTCAAAGACCACCATCAGGAGTTGGTATTGTTATTTTGAGTATGATGTGATGCCTTTTTTCCTAACTAAATCTCCAAATATATTCATGAAACTAATGAAACATATTTTACACCAATATTTGGGCACATTTTCATGGTGTTTTTGGATGAAATTCTAGTATAGTTTAAGACTGATGAAGATCATGTGTTTTACTTGAGATGTGTTTTGGGAATCCTAAGGGATCACCACCTATATTTAAAATTATCAAAATTAAAATTATAGATATGATAGATTAAGTTCATGGTACAAGTTATCTCAGAACATGGTATATCACTTGATCCTAAAAAGGTGATAGCTATCATTTTATGGTAAGAACTGTGAAATGTATTTGAGATTTAAAGATTTCTTAGTTTGAAAGGATATTAACAATAGTTCATAGAGGACTATAAAAACTTGCATCACCTCTAATTTCTCTCACCCAAAAGGGGGTGAAATTATTATGGGATTCAAAGTGTCAGGAATCCTTCAATGAGTTTAAGTGATAGTTCACATCAATATTGATTTTGACACTACTAGAGGCTGGATAGTGCTATGTGGTTTATTGTAATGCTTCAAATGTAGGTTTGGGATGCATCCTCATGTAACGAGATCATGTGGTGTCTTATGGATCATTTCATATTTGACCTTATGAGAGGAATTATCCCACTCATGACTTGGAGATTGGATATATTTTTCATTCCCTTAAAATTCTTCTTCACTGTCTTTTTGAGGAGAATCTTACCATTTAATCTGACCAAAAGAGTTTAGGATACATCTTTTCTCAAAAATATTTGAACCCCTAAAGATAAAATGGGTGGAGTACTTTAAATAATTCAAATTTGACATTTCCTATACCCTAGGAAAGGTTAATGTGGTAATTGATACTCTTAGTAGGAATTTTCCTTGTCAGGATATGAATGAAGTGAGTGATGAATGGAACTAAATGAGAATATTTCCTCAAATTCACTTGGGAGTCCAGGAGGACAGGTTTGGTAGTGTTCTGGAAAGTTTTCAGTTGTAATTCTATATCCTTGAGAATATTATTCATGAGAATAAATAAGATAACGAGTTTTTAAACAAAAAAAAATTCTTTATATAGTGGGGAGACCATTAGTGAGTGGTCTCTCTCCATAGAAGGTATTATTTGATACAAGAACTGATATATTGTCCCATCAATTGCTAGGAAGTCTGTGTTGGTATATTGTAATCATTATTTGTGGGACTTCCATACTATCACTACAAATATGTTTTATGATATTAAGCATCATTTCTAGTGACCTAATATAAAGCATCACATTGCCAAATTTTTGTCTCAATGCTACACCTTCTAATAGATTAAGGTTAAGCACAAAAATCCTTATAGTTTTCTTCATCCTCATAACATTACAATATATAAATGGAATGATATATAAATATATTTCATTATTGGTTTCCCTCATACTCTTTGGGGTTAGAACACTATTTGGGTGGTGATCAATCAGTTAACCCTTTCAACATATTTCTCATTGATTCATGATACCAATAAAATGGATGACTTAGGGAAGTTGTATGAAAATGATATCATAAGGTTTCATGGAACTATGATGACCATTATCTATGACAGGGACCCTCAGTTTACTTCTTATTTTTGAAAGGGCCTCCAGGAGGTGGTGAGAACTCAGGTCAAGTTGAGCACAATATATCATCTTCAAACGAATGGGAAGATGGAAAGGGTTATTCAGATTCCAAATGATATGCTCCATGCTTATGTCTTGGACTTTAAAAGTTCATAGGATATCCATTTAGGTATATTTGAATTTATTTATAATAAAAATTATCAATTATAAATCAAAATGACACCTTATGAAGCTTTATATGGCCAACCCTTTGCTTCTCTATTGGTCTAAGGTTAGAGAACCTTACTTGATAGGTTTGAGTTTGGTTTAGGAAATGATGATGAATGTTAAAATTATTTTTCAGTGCTTGGTGATTTTTTCTTCTGGAAATGGGGATGACCTTGTTTGTTTAAGGTTCAAACTTTCCAATCGGTTTCTAATGGGTTTATTTGTAGAACCAAAAACATCCAATGATTCTGTATCCATTTGGAACTAATTTCCAAAGGTAGGTGCCCATTAGTTGTGGACTGATGAGGCTTAAGAATTTTCATTGGTCGAGAGGATGGGGGGTCAGAGTCATCACACCTTTTTTGGGGGAATTATTGTCTACTCTGAGACTCTCTTATAGATTTGAGTTATGTTCGTGAATCTTTATTAATTTACCAAGCATGAAAATGAGTTTTTCCTTTAAATCTTGCAATCAATGATTGATATGTAGGAGATTTAGATAATCTTTTACATGTATTTGAGGTTCTTCATCAATAGAGAATCATCTATATGAATTAGTGATTCTTAGTCAATGGTATCCTTCCATACATTATATAGAATTCCCTTGGTCATTATGATGACCATACTCGTTTTAAAGCCACTCAATGGGGCACTTGAAGTTTAATGTCATTCATAAGGACATGATTATTTTAGAGTTGGGATCATACCCGCGGATGGGCTACCTACGTATCCTTATTAGAAAAGGAACCAGAACCCACATAGTTCGAGTGAATAATTATGAGATTTATGCATGATTAATGGCCCAAAGAGATATGTCATAATTACTTTTACGCTCTAAGCTCACATGATTCATGCTTGGTGTGAGAAAAAAGTGGTATCAGTAAAACCTGACGATTGTTCCATGAAAGATGCAATCATAAGAAATAATGTGGGGCTTATGTATGTATGACTTCCCAGATAGATGAATATCAAGATTTACTTCAGGGAAGAAGCCCGGGAACATGGTCCATAAAGGTATATGTTCTTTATGGAGATTTGGATACTTAATCTTAGGACTTACTTCTGAGAAGGATGCCCAAATTAGAGGGGACTTATGATTGGGTTTTATTCCTGATAAGAAAGCCCAAATCAAAAGAAATTAAGACTAGGGATTACTCCTGAAAAGGACGCCCAGGTTAAGGGGATTTGTAATATGGGGCTTACTCCTGAAAAGGAGGCCCAAGTTAAGAGAATTTATGATTGGGGCTTACTCCTAAAAAGGAGGCCCAGGTTAAAGGAACTTGAGACTTGTGGATTACTCTAGAGAAGGAGGCCCAAGTTAAGGGGACTTGAGACATGGGCCTTACTCCTAAGAAGGAGGCCCAAATCAAAAGAACTTCTTAGAATTCCTTTTAGATAAGGAATCCAACAAAGGAACCATGCCATAAATGGATTTGAAGAAGGTTTTGAAGGCTAAATCTTGAAGAGGAGAGGTGAATCCGAGGAAAGGAAATGAATTGGAAGGAGGCACGCAAGTATTGGTCTGGCGCGCAAGTCCTAGGCACGCAAGTATACTTGTGCGACATAAGTTCACTTGGGCCATGAAGAACTTGTGAAGTGATACTTGGGAGACTTTTAATTGGATCCCTTAGTATCATCCCTAGAGGCTTTTAGATGGGCGGCACGCAAGTTTCCTTTAGAGGGAAAGGCGGCGCGCAAGTGTCTTCACTTCCCTTAAGGGGTTGACACTTAGGCACACAAGTATTAATGAGTTATAATACTTAGGCCTTTTTCTTACTCTTTAGAGCTTCCATTCTAGGTAAATAATTACCTTAGAAGTGTTTGTAAGATTTCATATGGAGACTTGGGAGACCAAAGCTTGAATCTGAGTTTTGGATTTTTCATCCTTGAAATGGGGGGCCCAAAGGGGGTATTTATAGGCCACCTGAGGACCTTGGGCAAAAAAAGAATAGGGTGCACAAGTCACTTTCACGACCCATACGTGGAGCGCAAGTATACTTGTGCGACCCTAATGAAACTTGAACGACCCATGCTTAAAGGATTCATTGTTCATGCCTTTGTCAATTTTTGATGTTCTTCAAAAGATGGATCTCTTTATGCTTAAGTTATTCCCCTTTTTCATTCGTTAGAATCTGTGACGGAAAGGAGCGTCAACAAAAGTCCCCCCCTCAGAGTTGGATCCAAAAAAGGAAAGAGTATTTGACTTTGAGGTAAAAGAGAAAACCAAAGATTTTGGGCGTGCAAGTTTTTAGCGCGCAGGTATCGACGCGCGGGTTACGACGCACAGGGGTACGACCTTGCCTATAAATATGGGCACCACTCTCGCGCAAAGCACCCGACTTCCAATGCTTCGAGCTCTCATCTCACAAGTTCTGTTGTCCGTAGTTGATTACTTCTTCTAAATTGTGTTGTGCTTCTACAGAGGTATTTTTACTTTCACTCCAGTACTAGCGCGTTAAAACTTTCACGACCATCTTGGACTTGCATGCCAAATTTTGACTTGCGTGCCTTAATGACTTATCCATTTTTTCGATTTTCTTCACAAATTTTATGAAAAACCAACTTACTTAAAAGTTAATTATTCTATCTTTGTGAAGATTCAATGGCTCCTGAAAGAATTGGATCGGCTAATGAGTTGGCTAGAAAACGGATTGATGAAATGATGAACATTATTGTCCACGATTACTATGATATCTGTGACAACACTCTCCTAGATTTTTCAAAGTACTTGAAGAAGTATCATCTTAATTTCCCACAGAGCCTTTATTTGCCTCTGTATGGCCATGGTCATCTACATGGAGTCAACGTTCTATATGAAAAGAATTATATTCCCAATATGCAGCCGCACTACTACTCCTCTATTTTGGTTATGTTGTGCATTAAGAGCAACAACAATGGTGTGAACTTTCAAATTTTTCTTCCATGCCATTTCCTTGCAGATATGAAAATGGAAAACCCATGGGTTGATATGTTTTCCGCTATTAGTTGGTGGAGAGAAGAATATCATGACATTAGAGCAATATTTGAAAAGAGTACTCTCTCTAAATGGATCTTTACTTACAATGCTCCATTCTCAAATCCATGTATCCATCTTTCAAGTCTCTTGGACAGAAACAGAGTCACTGTTTGATCAGAAGAAAATTTTCTCAAACCACAATCAAGAACATTTCTTTACAATTGTTCCAAGGAGAACTGGTATCACTGCGTCTCTTATTGTATCCAGTTGAATGAATGAATTCCAGGTGACTGCTGATGAAGCTCGGGATTCCGTAAATCAAATGAAGAGTTATATTGAAAGCCTCTTGTAATTCTTGAAAAAGAGAAGATAATCCAGTCTATAGATGTCCTTCTAACTCTTGTGCATCAATGAAAAACACTTTCATCTTCAATTATTTGTGCCTGCATTCTCTTGCTACCTGCTTTTAAATTTTTACCTAAGCCAATGGGCCTAGTAAGAATAGTTTGATTTTTTTCTAGGATTATAAAAATAACCTTATAAACTTTGAATATTTTTTGTTGCTCAATATTTCCTAAAACATACGAAATGTATGTTTAGTGACCCGAGACTTGACTTTTGTTCAGAGTTCCCTTGTCTTTTGTGGGAAGTTTAAAGTCATGCACGTCAGACATAAAAAGGCTAATGTTTAAGGTCGAATAGCTTTAACCGAATGGATTAAAATTGACTCAATTCCTTGATAATTTATCTGAAAACATATTAACATATTAAAGTATGGGGGAAAACATGTAAACTATGACTTAAGAAATTTTGAATATGAGGAATGGCATGAAAAAAGGGATAAAAGGCATTTGAGGAAGTATTTCCTAAGAGTGAAGTTACCATTATTTAAAAAACCCGTTAGGGGGTTGAATTATGCAGGGCCACTTAAGGGCATTGGATGCATAGTCAAATAATAGCATCTTTTGGTTAACAGGTCCATTATTTAGACTACTTATACAAGGCCACCTAGGGGCACGTGCTACATAGCCAGGCAAAAGAACTCTAAGAAATTTTATTTTTCTATTTCTAAAATCCAGTGAAAGTTTATGGAGATTCAAATTTTCCAAAGCATAGAGTTTGCTGTATGGAGAGAGGTACTTGAATATGGAGAGGATATTTCCAATCAAGATTGTCAAAGAATTAGATGAATGTCACTCATGCAAAGGTCTGACCCAAACTTAAGGAAGGGAAATATAAACCATAGACTTAAATACTTTTAAATCATGAAAAAGAGTATGGGACAAATATGTTAAGGATGACTATTTTTTTGCAAATCCCTATATATTGTCGTTAATACAAATAAGGACAAAAGAGGTTTTCCTCCCAAGAATGAAGTTACCACTATTTGAAAAACCCGTTAGGGGGTTGAATTATGCAGGGCCATTTAAGGGCCTTGGATGCATAGTCAAATAATAGTATCTTTTGGCTGACATATCTGTTATGTAGACTACTTATGCAAGGCCACCTAAGGGCCCGTGCTACATAGTCATGCAAAAGAACTCTCAGGTATCAGACATTTTGCGACCAGAAGTCAAGAAAAGGGTTATGGAGATCTGAAAGTATTTAAGGTTTGGAGTATGACACATCAAAATGGGCATTGTCCAATGCATTAAGGAGATACACAAACCAATGCTAACCATAATCATGTTGTGGATGGGTCCTGAATTGAGGTGTTGGACTTCACTACGTATCCCATAAGGATGAGAATCAAGCCATACGTAGTTATTGAAATACAGTTTAATGTCATGTAGGATTAGAGTGTAGGAGATCTTAGTTTAGGGTCATAGTACTTGGACCATAATGAGGAATACACATATAAACCTGATGTGAATGAAGACCAGGGTTTTCATTCCACATTCATGTTTTCAAAGGGGGACTTTTCATCCAAGAGACTGAAAGTGGAATTTAGGGTTTGGCCCAAAGTCTTGGGGCTAGATTCGAGGGATGCTCGAACGTTCCTACATATCCCATAAGTATGGGAATCAATCCATACATAGTTCTTGAAATGCCCTCTGTACATATTTGGTTCGTACGAGTGAAGGGTGAAAGGGGAATTTAGTGCAATGATGGTTTGACCCAAGATTAAAGGTTCGGGCATTACCATGTATGCACGCAATCCTTGGAATATGACATGATTGGAGATCAATGTCAATGATGATTCCCTCTCAGGTGAGGGACAATGGGGGACTGTATAGTTTAACGTCATATAGCGAGGATGATGGTGCTGCACAGTTTAGTGTCATGTAGCAGGGACAAAAGGGACGTAAATAGTTTAACATCATGTGGGATGAAGGTGAAACAACGTGAAGAGATTGGTTTTGGGCTACTTCACAGATCAACATCGTATAAGACGGAGGTGAACCGACGTGAAGAGATTGGGTTTTGGGATGCTTCACAGATCAAAATCATTTGAGATAGAGGTGAACCAACGTGAGGAGATTGGTTTTGGGTTGCTTCACGGATCAACATCATATGAGACGGAGGTGAACCAATGTGAAGAGATTGGTTTTGAGCTGCTTCACAGATCAACATTGTATGAGACAGAGGTAAACCGATGTGAAGAGATTGGTTTTGGATTTCTTTACGGATCAACATCGTATGAGACGGAGGTGAACCGACATGAAGAGATTGGTTTTGGGCTTGAAACTCAGAAGGTTGCCTATGTACCCATCCTAGAAGGCAAGGATCAAAGTTCGCATAGTTTGATTGAAGAATGAATTGGTGATCGAGTTGTACTTGAGGACAACGACCTAAAAATGGTGTTGGGACTTACGCATGGTTAACAGCCCAGAGAAGGTGTTATGGTTGAAGTTTACTCTAAGCTCACATGAGTCATACTTGGTGTGAGAAACAAGAGGTAGCAACAACCTTAACGATGCACAGTTTAACGTCATGTTGGACAATGGAGGGACTGTGTAGTTTAAAGTCTTGAAGTAAGGACTATGGGGGATGTGCAGTTTAAAGACTTGTAGTAAGGACTAATATAGTTTAAGGTCATATGTATGGACCAATGCTGCACAGTTTAGCATCATGTATCTAGGAAAAATGAGAAGGGCTGTGCAGTTTAAAGTCTTGAAGTAAGGACTATGGGGACTGTGCAGTTTAAAGTCTTTCCGTAAGGACTAAAGGGATTATGCATTTTAAAGTCTTGCAGTAAGGACTAAAATAGTTTAAGGTCATATTTATAGACCAATGCTATACAATTTATCATCATTTAGCTAGGACAACGAGAAGGGCTATGTAGTTTAAAGTCTTGCAGTAAGGACAATGGGGACTGTGTAGTTTAAAGTCTTGCAGTAAGGACTAAAGGGACTATGCAGTTTAAAGTCTTGCAGTAAGGACTAAAATAGTTAAAGGTTATATGTATGGACCAATGATGCACAGTTTAGCATCATGTAGCTAGGGCAATGAGAATGTATTTGTGTTACAAAAAATACTTCTTCAAGAATCGGGCATTGGTTGGAGTCGTAATGAGTTCTCCATCCATTGAGATTAAAGAATAAGCTCCATTGGAGTAGACATTATGTATTGAGTAAGGTCCTTCCCACTTTTTCTCAAGCTTTGGAGGTTTCTTTCTTGGTATCATTGGATTTATGAGGACCAATACCAATTCTCCTTGAATGAATGAATGAAGATGAACTTTTTTGTTGAAAGCTCGTGCTATTCGATTTTGATAGACTTCCAAGTGGTGCAAGGTGCACAATCTTTTTTCATCTAATAGTTCCAATTCATCCAATAGATTTTGAGATTTTTCATCTCTAGACGACTGATCACAAATGGCTAATATGAGCGAGGGTAATTGAACCTCAATGGGAAAGACTTCTTCCGTTCTATATACCAATGAATATGGAGTTGACCGTGTAGCAGTGCGGGTGGTGGTCCGATAAGCCCATAAAGCATGAAAAAGTTTATCAGGCCATACTTTCTTATCTTTATCCACCATATTTTGTAGTATGTTTGAAAGAGTATTATTGAAGGCCTCTATTTGGCCATTGGCCGCTACATAATATCGAGATGAATGGTTGGATTTGATGTTGTATTCTTGATACAAATTCCTTACCTCGGATGAACAGAAGTTGGTGCCATTGTCTGTCAATATGGTATGAAGGACACCAAATCTGGTAATGATGTTAGAATTGATGAAGCTAACAATGCTTTTAGAACTAACTTCTTTGAAAGGTATTTCCTCTACCCATTTGCAAAAGAAGTTAGTAGCAGTAAGAATATACTTAAACTGCTTGGATGTAGCTGAAGGGTAAGGTCCTACAACATCCATTCCCCATGTGGAAAATGGCCATGAGTATTTAGCTGTATGAAGCAGCTCTAGGGGTTGATGGATGAAATTGGAATATACTTGGAAAGAATGACACTTCTTAGTGAAATCAACATAATCTTGTATCATTGAAGGATAAAAGTATCCAAGCCTTCGAATTTGATCAGACAATCTATGTCCAGACTGGTGGGCACCGCAGACTCCTTCATGTACTTATTTAATGACATCCATTGTCTCTTCACCATCAATACATCTAAAGATAATTCCATCAAAACCTCGCTTGTAGAGATTTTTTAGGTGATCTGGGCTATCATAAAGAGTAAAATTGACCACACATCACCAGAATTGTTCTTTCCCGGATCTATCAGGTGGGAGTGTTCTATTTTGAAGGTATTCCCTGATAGGTGTTATCCATCCTATAGTATGACCATATGGTTCAGAAATGGGACTAATTTCATTGATTTCCTCTGTTCTGATTTGAACATAAGGTGAAATTGTACGACGGTGGGCAATACTGATGATTGTTTCGTCCTGATTTGAACATAAGAAAATTTCAGTTCTGAAGGAAATTCCACCATTAACTCTCTGACGTAATCATACAAAGGTATTAACTCTTCTTTTCTAATGGCATAGTCCCCATTGACTTGTTTGATTACAAAGTCTGAATCACCTTTAACCTTTAAGTGATTCACCTGTGCCTAAAGCGCCAACTCCAATCCTGTGATGAGAGCTTGATATTCTTCTTCATTGTTTGTACCGCCTTCCAACAATAAGAAGGAATAGGGTAGCACTACCTTTTCTGGGGAAATAAGTACAATTCCCAACCCAACTTTGTTAAATTTAGGATATTCTATTTTCTTCCCTGTTGGACTTCTGGAAGCACCATCAAAGTACATTTACCATATTTGAGGATTATCTTGAATAGAGAAGACTTCCTCATCAAGAAGTTCAATATCTAAAGATGTATCTTCTACTGAATGGTGTTCAGTAAGGAAATCAACCAGAGCTTGTCCCTTTATTGCCTTTTAAGACACATACTGGATATCAAACTGCTGCAAAATAACTGCCCACCTTGCCAGACGTCCTGTAAGAATTAGACAAATAAGGATAAATTTGAGTGGGTTATTGCAAGATACCAATTGGACCTCATGATGTTTCAAGTAGTGTCTCAATTTATGAACCACAAAGATTAATGACAATCAGCACTTTTCAAAACTTGAATATCAAGTTTCTGCCTCAAACATAGTCTGACTAAGATAATAAAGGCTGTTTTCATTCCCAACATCATTCTTTTGGGCAAGGAAGGCACCCAATGATCACTCTAAAGCTGTCACATAAAGAATAAGCGGTCTTCCTTCAACAAGTGGAATTAATACCAGTAGAATCAAGAGATATTTCTTGAGAATATTGAATGCTTCTTGACATTCTTTAGTCCACTAGTAAGTGACTCCCTTCTTCATTAATTTGGTGAAGGGTAAACATTTGCCTGCCATATTGGCGATGAAACGCCGAATATAGGCCAAGTGTCCTTGAATTCCTCTCAATTCATTCAAATTTCAAGGGGGTGACATACCAAGGATTGAATTTTTCTTCTTCGGATCAACTTTGATACCATGATGGCATAAAAAAAATCCAAGAAATTTTCTCGAGGTTACCCCAAAAGAACATTTCAAGGGGTTCATCTTTAAATTATGTTGTCAAAGTTTGTGGAATATGATTTCTAAATCAGCCAAGTGATTAGAATGTTGTTTGGATTTAACCACCAAATCATCCACATGACATTCAACAAATTTCCCTAGAAAGGGTTTGAAGATATGGTGCATGGCACGTTGATATGTTTCACCTGCATTCTTCAGGACAAAGGGCATTACCTGATAGAAAAATACACCTTGAGGGGCTCTGAAGGCTGTAGATTCTTCATATTATGGAGCCATTCAGATTTGATTATACCCAGAATATCCATCCATGAAGGAAAGTGATTCTAGTCAGCTGTTGCATCAATTAAGAGTTCTATGATCGAAACTGGAAAATCATCCTTGGGACAATGCCGATTAAGATCTCTGAAATCAATGCAAACTCTAATTTTTCCGTTCTTATTTTTCACAGGGACAATATTATCCAACCATTTGGGATATTGAACTTCTGTGATGAAGTTAGCTTTGATAATATTATCCACTTTAGCTTCAATTTTGGAGGCATAAGTTGGGTGTGTTCTTCTTGCGACTTGCTTGAATCCTCGATGTTCTTCTGGAAAACCCAAATGATGAGTAGCAACATCAGGATCAAGCCCTGGAATTTCTGTATAATTCCAAGAAACTATATATCAATTTTTCTTTAAAAATGAAATATACATTTTTTGCTCTTCAAGAGTCATGGACACACTAATTAAAGTGGGGCATGGATCTTCTTTTGTATCCAGATTTATTTCTCTGAGTTCATCCAAAGTAGTAGAGATATCCTCTTCAAATGCTAGAGGAGCATCCATGAGATCTTCTTCTTCTTCTTCAAGATGTGTTACTTCCTTTGTTTCTACTTACATAGTAGATGATGAAGTAGAATTTCCATGATCATGAGAGATGTTAAAATTTGAACATATTGAAGAAGTGGCTACCATTTCTAACCCTATTAATGATGAAGGGTCTTCCTTGGGTAATAAAGAGAAGATGATGGATTGAGAATCAACATCACCATTCATCTCTGACATTGCCATAACTTCTTCTGTCCTAGTTGATGAAGTATAGAATTGCTGGATTTCAACGGATGAAATGAAGACATCTCCATTTGAGCTTTCATCATTGTTTGGTGAATCACCAATTTATCCCATGCTGTCTGGATTAGTTTCCATAATTGACATTATGGAAGTTTCCATAAGAGTATTTGGATTTGGGTCTATCCTATCAATTTGACTCATAGGCAACACATAATCTGTACTCAAAAGTATGAATGGGTTTACTGGAATCTTTTCTAAACCATATGAAGCATTAATTTTGGTAACCTCCTTTGTCATGGATATCTCCTTTCCCTCTACGTGATAGAATTCTGCCTTAATGTATTGAGATTCACTTGTTTTGAATGGGGATTTATCACCATACAATGTACCAATTTGACCATTGAAACAATATTTGAGACATTGATGGTATGATGAAGGGATAGCCGCATGTTGATGTAGCCAAGGTCTTCCAAGAAAAATGTTGAAAGTTGTGTCATGACGAACAACCATGAAATCTGAATTGGATACAAGGTCTCCAAACTGAGTTCTGAGTGTAATCTTGCCCAAAGTTTCTTGTTCATTTTTATCATATCCTTGCAACATCAAAGTAGAAGGAGATAAATCAGATTTGGTGAGGCCCAATCAACGAAGTGTATGAATAGGGATGAGTTTGACTCCTGAACCGTTATCAATGAAAGCTCATCGGATGTCTACATCATTGACCTTGCCAGATAAATACAAAGGTCTAATATGTCCATGTAAAACATCACCTTCATCTTCATATGTAAAAGATATCACTTCATGGAATCCTGCAGGATCATTATCTATATGGTAAACTTCAGCTGCATCAATTTCAGTTTCCAATTCCCGAGGACTTGACAAAGAGTAAATGAGTGCATCCCGAAGATCCTTTGATAGATTCAAGGCATCTAGAATTGATAACTTGGCCGGTACTTGGGCCAAATGTTTCAAGACATCATACTTTTGGTTCAAAGGTCTGCGTTTCCCAACAAGACCATGTGGTTTTAGAGGTTCCTTAGATGTTGATGCTTTGAAAGTAGATGCATCTTGTATCGGGGTAGGATTTGGAAATATTTCTTTCTTTGGAAGATTAGACCGACTAGGTCTATTTACTTGCTGAGAGGAAGAAGGTGTAACCTCCAACCAATCCTCAAAAATAATTGTGCCAGGATTGAATCTTCCATGTGTGGAAGAACTTTCTTGTTTCTGTTGAGCCCGCTGAAGGGTTCTGCCATGAGTTTCTGCTGCATATACAGTTCTAGCAGGGGTAGGATTGGAATAGTGGATTCTGAAATATACATGTCTTCCCCTATATCCTAGACCTATGGAACTCCATCTAATTCCTCTGTTTGATACAGGGAACTAAGGTTCATCAAGATTGAAATTTTGAATGGCATAAGGATCTATTAAATGAATCATATTAACAGAACCAAAGATCAACTCTTTATCTGATGAAGATTCTACCTGATTAGCCAGTTTAGGCTGTGCCATTTGGTGGGGCGGTGCCCATGCTTTTGAACTGAATGGCATAAAATCTGCCAGAGTCAAAGAAAACTTAGGATTTTACACAAACTCATCTTCTTCTGATTGCTCTTCTTTCTTCGAATTATGTCACCTTTTTGAATATTTTCCTTCTAATGAAGGGGGTTTTGCTGTGGCAGTCATTGCAGAAGACACAATTGGTTTCTTCAATTTTGTTTATAAAATGGCATGAGTTCGGTTGATCATTTTCCTGAACATCCAATCATCATATTTATGCACATTTTTTCTTTTTACTTCGTGCCACTCGCCTTCTTCCTCTGGATCTGTAGCAGTAACACATGCTACCTGGGCTGAAGAACCTTTCAGTTTTACCTGTCCAAAGTCCACCATCTTTTTCAGGAGGTCTTTGAAGACAAAACACTCCTAAATGGGATGCCCCAACATCTGATGAAATGGGAAATAGTTGGGAAGGTCTTCATCTCCTTCCTTGTTCAGCCTTTTGGGCCTTAGAAACTGAACTAGATTGTTTTCCAGAGCCGAGATGAAGTAGCCAGGAACTTGTTCATTCTAGAAAGAATAAACTTTGTTCTTCAAATCTTCAAACTGTTTCCACCTTTTATCTCTTTGATCATCTTGACGAGGCGGATGTTGTTGTTTACGCTCAGGAGGTGGAGCCCTTCGATATGATGAAGGTTTTGAAGTGGAAGTAGGCATAGGTTCTTGTTTAAGCATAAATGTAGCAGTGTCTACTTTCTCCATTCTCTTTCCTAGAACTGATGTAATTACACAAGTTTTAGCCTTAGTCTTCATAAGAGAATCTTAAATCTGCTGAGCGATTGAAGTAAGGTCTCGAAACCCTCCTGTGTATTTCACATGGATCAACGGAGTGCATAATTCATCATGTAAATTTTACACACAGATTAGCAAAAACTATTCTTGAGGGAGTGCTAAGCTTAAAGAATATGTTAATCCCTTCTAGCGAGCAATGAAATCCGAAACTCTTTCATTTTCCCTTTTCTTACAGTTTGTAAGATCAAAAACTATCTTCTTTGGCAATGTTGAGCTAAATTGAAGAAGAAATTTTTGATGGAGATCCTCCCACCCAGTAATTGACATGGATTACAAGCTTTTATACCAGAAAAAAGAAGGCCCTTGTAATGACTGTACAAAAAACCTGAGCTTAACTGCTTCTTGTTGTTGAGGAGTTCCCATCATGGGATCACAATGAGAAACAAAATTTGTTAAGTGTTGTTCTGGATCTCCCGAACAATTAAAAATTGAGAATGTTGTACTTGCAAAATTTGATGGGGGAGGAATTGCATCTACCCATTCAGGGTAAACTCTCTTCTCTGGTTTAACTAGTGCACATTTTCCTTCCATAGCTTCCAACCGAGCTATTAATGACTCAATGGTAATCATTAATTTATGAGAAAAATCTGGTTGATCTTGGACATGAGAAGGTGAAATAACTGGACTTTGGACAGGTGTGGTGACCGGTACTGTCACCGATGGTAGTACTATCAGTTGCTGTCATGTACGAACCATAGGATTAGACCTGTGAGGGTGTACTTGTAAAGGGGGATATTCTTTATCCATCCCAATAATTTCAAGAAACTACCTTGAGTGATTAATTCCAGCATGCTTGGGAGGAAGACTACCTTGAAGTAGTTCTGCATTCAACCTCCTTAACTCCTTCATTTCTTCCTCTTGTTGTGTGAACCTTTTATCTAATGAGAGTGATTGGACTTCTCCTGAGTTAGGGGTAACCAGAATTTATCCTTTCCCCTTGTTGGATGCCTTTCGGAGAGGGGGAAGTTGGTTATTTGAAGAAATACCTAAATTCTGGGTAAGCCTTTGATTCTGGGTACACACACCTTCTTCATTTTTCTCCATGTGTACAACCTCTTGAACATGAACTTCTTAATCTGATTCCTATGAATGAACCTCATGTTCTGGAGGATCAGAAACAACGACATTGATGACATTTATCGATGCATAACACATTATATCCCTTCTATCAACATTTCTGTGATACTGTCTTCTTCCATGTCCTTTATGAGACATTTCCTTTTGTTTAGTTGATCCCTCAGGAACTTCTTGATGAACCATAATTTGGAGGGAATCTTCTGATAATTTGGATCTGCATTCCTCTTGTGGCTTCTTCCCTAATCTAGAGAAGACTGACTTTCACTGAGGAAGAGATTGAGGATTTGAAAAAGTCCCTAGTCTGGTGGACTGGGGATGTTCCTTATTTCCCTACTCAACTCCTTGAGTCCCATCTGTTGATCACAAGGGTTAAGCTAAAAGAGTCCCCAGTCTGGAAAGCTGAGGTGGCTCTTGATCTGCTACATCTGAGACTTTCTTAAAAGCTCTCCTGATTTTGCAGACTTTAGTTCGGAAATTAGCCGGATGCATAAACCTACACTAGTACAATAATGACCTTTAGAGGCCGCCAAAAGCCGTTGCTAAAGGTCTATAGCGGCCGCCTAGTGTCCGCCAAACGGTGGCTGCTTTTTCCCTGTCGCTGTTACTATCAGCGACCACCATTTGGCGGACGCTGTAGGCAAGCCGGAATAGGCTTAAGCGGACGCCAAATGGCGACCGCTGTAGCCTGGACCTGTAGCAGCCTCCAAATGGTGGCCTCTATAGGTCCTATCGAAACACCGCAATAGGTAGCGGCCTCCAAAAGGTGGCCGCTAAAGGTATCTATGGAAACACCTATAGCGGCCGCCATTTGGCGACCTCTATAGAATTTTAATTTTTTTTAAAAAATTTCAATTATACATTAATATATACCCAAATAAATCTCAGCAGTCATCTTCTAAGCTCCGCATCCATCATCACATATAACTGCATAACAAAATTTAATAACAAAATTAGTACCGAATAAAACCTAGAAAACAAATTAACATATTTAAATTCAAACTTACTGTAACAGATCTAAAGTATTTTATTTTCAAAATATATTCATAATTTTGATTACCGTTTTAAAAATTTAAAATCATTAATTCTATTGTTCTAATTAGATTGTTGTCCTGTGATTTCAGGTCAATCTGATATCGTCCGCTATGAGTTTGACCGTTAGACGCCCGTTTTGGCCGTTTATGACACCAAAACGGCGTTCCCGGTCACCACGGGCACACATCATGTACGATTGACATGTCTTCTGCTCGACCACATAAAAATTTACTCACCCTTTGATTTCGTCTGATTTCAGGCCATTTGAACTTCATTCGGCCCGTTTGGACCCCCCACGCGCGTTTATCAAGCGCGTGCAACACTTAAAGAACGCATAATGAGCCCTACCGCGCAGACCGCATGTCTGGTTGACATGACGTCTACGCGTACACGTCGTGAATAATAATTAGATTGTTGTCCTATGATTTCAGGTCAATCCGATGTCGTCCGCTATGAGTTTGACCGTTAGACGCCCGTTTTGGCCGTGTATGACACCAGAACGGCGTTCCTGGTCACCGCGGGCACACGACACATCTGATTGACGTGTTGTCTACTCGACCACATCAAAATTCACTCACCCTTTGATGTCGTCTGATGTCAGGCCATTCGGATTTCGTTCGGCCCGTTTGGACCCCCCACACGTGTGTTTATCAAGCGCGCGCAACACTTAAAGAACGCATAATGAGCCATACCGCGCAGACCACACGTCCGATTGACATGCCGTCTGCGCGTACACATCACAATTCACTCACCCTAAAAAGATAAAAATATCGAAATAGTTCTTGGGCTTCTCCCAAGAAACAACTGTCTGGAGTTTCTCTCCATCCACTGACACACCTTCCTCTAATATTATTTGACCTAATAACTATACCTATATAATCAATACAAAACTGACATATATATAGCTTGACATATAGTCAATAAGTGTAATATATATGATGTCAAGATGTTGGGTATGATCATCATCAGTCTTGGAGTGCACGAAGATGTCATCCACAAATACTAAAACAAACCAATCTAGGTAAAAAAGGAAAATTATATTCATCAAGGATATAAAAAATTCTAAAGAATTCATCAACACAAATGAAATTACCTCATGCATGGGGTTCATTCTGATCTGGATCACCAATATCACTGTGATGTCCACCAGATGTATTCAGAGCCTACAATATATATCAATATTATATATGTTAAACATATCAATAAAATTCAATCTGAGTATGTTTTGTTTTATTGTTTACCTGTGGCGCCACTTGTTGCGTCGTCATTTCATCGATACGTGATGACATCTGTGACAACCTCTCCTCATACTCTGCACGTAACTAATGAAACTGTGAATCAAAATTGTGCTGCATATCCTGCATGGAAGCATCTATCTCATCCTGTGTGCGCATCCTTGACTCTCTGCATGCACCCATCACATCTGCTCTAACAACTGCACGTCGTGGGACACCACCGCCATAAGTCAAAGAATAACCCTGACCGTCACGCCCCATGACACGGTGAAATATTTAATCTCTACGCATAATACTACGATGTTGCTCCTCTGGAAACTCTGCTAACTAAGCATCAAACTGAGCCTGTAGTATATAATGAATCAATGAACAAATATGAATAATTTATATAAAATAAAAAATACATTTATTAGTAAATAATTTTCTTACTATAACACCGACAACATCGGGATCACCCGCCCTATGAGTCCTCATCCATATAGACATCCGATCGATTGGCTCGCTGCGTTGGTGTAACTATAATAAAGGGGTTCACCATGTTATACTATAATATTTTTAAAATATGAATGAAATAGTGAATTCTAAACTTACATCATGTCTGAGCTGTGACACATGTTGAGTGCCAAGTCTGGAAGGCGTGCCCTGCATCGCCCGATTATGTGAATGACGAGCAGACTCGGTCTACATTCAACGTATTTACTTAATATACATTTGAAAAATTAGTCATTTATAGATTAAAAGTAATAAATCTTTCCATCGCTACCTCACTCGACCAAAACACAACCAAATCCTGCCACTGCGCAGGAAGAATGCCTGAAGGGACTCGCTGTAGAATGTCTGGCACACCCGCAAATGGTGTCCAGTGATCTCTCTTCACCCTTGACTTGTAATCCTTCCATAATTTTCAGCATTTGGACATACATACATCCCAAAACTCATCTGGATAGGATGTCAAATTATCCTGTTAAAAACATTGTCAGTAGATGGGACAATAATAATAACAATATCATGAAAAATTAAACATTGAATTTACCTGAAACTCACTCCATAATCTGTCCATCGTATCCTGAGTGAAAGAACTCTAGTCACGAGTCGTCATAGGGAATCTGTGTGAGTCTCGTATCATATGCCTAAACTGACGACTCAATGCAGTAACACCATCTCCAACTGGATGAAATGTGTCGTCAAATAACACATCCAATTGGGCTCCAGAGTTCCAGGATCGAACCCCTCTACCAGGACCCCTGCGTCTGCTGGAAGAAGCAGTATATCCTGATAAACATAAATTCATAATTCAATTACAATATAAATTAATGATTAGAAATAGTTAGGGAAATATAAATAGAAAATTACAATCAATTAATTTAGAAAAATGAAAACATACATACCAACAACATCAGGTGAACCACTGTGACCACCCTGTGACATACCTACATTAAAATAAATTATAGTTAAATCAAGAAATTTTTATACATATATAACTCATAAATATTTTTACAAATAATAGAAATCAAAATTGAAACATCTTATTTAAATTCTAAAAAAACACATATCATTAAAATTTAAAAACCAAATTTTAAAAGGATAAAAAACATTACCTGCAGAGGACTCGACCGTGGGTAACGGGGTGTGACTCGATTGCGGATACATGACAGCGTAGTGACTTGATGACAGAGGTTCGATGGCCGGACTCGAAAGGAGCGGAACCGTTGGACAAAGCATGGAGGGTTCTACACGGTGGGGCACAATGGACAGGAAGGGTGAAACGGAGGCGAGAGGACTTGCCAGAGGGATGCAATGGGGCCAAGAGGGGACGACGGCGGTGAGACTATCCAGGTGCAGCACGGGCAGGGGTGGGGGTTTTCGGGTCGCGGGGGTGTCAGGGTCACGGGGGCGCAGCGCGGAGGCAAGGCGGTGGGGGTCGTCGGGGTGCAGCGCGGGCAGGGGGTTGCCGGGTCGCGGGGGCATCGGGGTCACGGGGGCACAACGTGGAGGCAAGGCAATGGGTGTCGCCGGGGTTGAGGGTGGTGCAGCACGGAGGCAAGGGGGTGGGGATCCCCGGGGGTCGGGGTCGCCGGGGGTCGGGGTCGCCGGGGGTTACCGATGTCGCCGGGAAGTCGGGGGTCGGGGGTCGGGGTCGACGGGGGTCGGGGTCACTGGCGGTCAGGGGTCGGGGTCGCCGGGGGTCGGGGAGGGGTCGCCGGGGGTCAGGGAGGGTCACCGGGGGTCACCGGGGGTCGGGGAGGGGTCGCTGGGGGTCGGGCTCGCCGGGGTCGGGGAAGGGTGGGTCGTGGGGTCGGGGAGGGGAGGGAGGGGAAAATGTAGGGATTTGGGAATTTAAGTGCAGCGGCCGCCAAATGGCCGCCGCTATAAGTGCCCTTCCTCGAAAACCCAAAATTCTAGTAGTGCTATATCCACTCAAATCACCTGGCTCAAATGATCGTTGGATGATTTCTGACACTTCTATCACCTGATGATGTGCATGCTATAAACGAGAAGCCTGTTCGATATTATCATTTGCTTGATGCAAGAGTAATTCGAAAACTTTTTCTTTATATGCCTGACTTTGGGAAGAACTAGTTGAGGCCTGTTCTTGAGAAAGCCTTTGATTACACACAAAACCAATTGACTCTGGCCGGCCATGGAAAATAACATTGCATGAGACCATTTTTGGTGGGCTTTGTTGACTGGAGAGTACAGTGAAATGAATTGCTCCATGAACACCCCATTCCATGATATGAATACCAGATGGGGCATTGGTAATTAATTGGTACAACCTTTTTAACGTTCCAAGGAATGAACGTTGAAGGGCTCTCTACTGCCTTTCAACCTTTGGATATCGGGAAACTAAGAGAGATGCCAAATCAATTTGGCATTGCAACACTTCTATTATCTTGACATGATTTTCATATTCATCATACGATAGTATATTTTTTTTCAAGTGAAAAAGAGTTTTCCACATGTTGAGACAAATATCGTGAATATAATCTTTTGTCAAATTTTTTGGAATATCATACTGAGAGTCAACCAAAGGCCAAAACATGATTGGTACTTCACCTTTCACCAGTTGTTTTCTTATATTCAACACTTCCTTTTTATCATTCGATGAAGATTATTCTACCTGATTAGACCAAAGCTGGTGCTTCTTTGTTGCTTCATCAGATTCAACCAGATTGGTAGAGAATTAATTTATCAAACTAGAAGATGAATGACCCAAGGGTGGTTCGGAAAATGACCTACACCCTAGTCTATCTTCTGATTGAGAAAGTATTTCACCTACTAGAGGTAAAGCATCAGACATGACTGGATTCACATTTGCAAGTGCCTCAAGATAAGAGGGCTTTCTTGTTACTGCATTTTCCTTTGAATAATTTTCTAGGAAATGTGAATTACTAATGTGAAGAGGACTTTAACAGCTAAATTCATCATCATGGGGAGGACCACCATGGTGGGTTACAAAAAAAGATGAGACCTTTTGCTCCTTGATCTTCTGGCCATACAGAGGGTTATCGTGGCTCTCATTTAAAGATGATACTTTGAGATCGATTGAACTGTCATGAAGAAAGCCTTAAAGAGGAAGTGTCTAATGAAGACCTTCAGAATTATTGTTCCCACTATTGGGAAATGAGAGAGTAGAATATTGAGTTGCAACAGATAATTGTCTGAGGGCTTCAAGAACTCCAACATCGAGCAAGGACTTATTACAGATTGACTCTTGATTTCTCGACTGTGCTGGACGGTTCTTTTTATTAGATTCCTTCTTACTCACTTTGTAAACCACTTGTTGATGAAAGTGGTTATTATGGATAGGTGTATATGCCTGCTCAGGAGAAATGGTCAGGTTAGGCTGATTATCTCCATTCAAATCGGGTGTATGTGCCTGACTTGATTGTCCGTATGATATGGGGGAGTGTGGCCCACAACCCTCCTAGACTGGAAGAGAGGTATGTATCTACTCCAGAGTGACATGTTGATGAGTCACTCCACTGGTAGGGACAGATTTGTATTTATTTCCCTATGATGCTGCTGAAGTTGTTATAATATTCTGACAAGCATCCAGAATATGGGCATGGATTTTCTTCTTCTCTTTCACCATTTCCAGAATGTGCTTGGTGACTTCAGCTTCCAGAACGGGAATATATGTCCATTCCATGTATGGATTAGGTGTATGTGCCTGCTCCTGTCCTCCTTTTCCTATCAGTGAATTCTGACAGTACTCATGTGTGGGGGCAGAGAGTTGAGTCTGATCTATATTTGTCGTCGGAGCTTTCCGACTGACTTCTCTGGGTGCTACCAAACGAGACTATTGGTAGTCTTGATGAACATTGGTAGGTGTATGTGCCTACTGGATATTCCCCATCAAGTATGGTTGATGGATTTCCTTCAATACTGGAAGATGATACTGCTGACAGAATTGGTGATTGTAAGCAGGTGTATATGCCAGTTTATAGGTAGTCACCATATTTAGTTGGTGAGCTTCTTTGGATGCAGTCAGACGAGCCTGCTGACTGGATGATGAATTATAAATATGTGTATGTGCCTGCCTATAGTACTCTGTCATAATTACTTGATGGGATTGTTGAGTTGCTACTAGATGAGTCTGCTGGACAGTGGGATTAGAACGGACGGGTGTGTGTGCCCCCTCGTTGCTTGCCATCAAGTTAGCTTGATGGACTTCTCCAAAGGGGGTAGAAATAAGAACCTATTCCCTGTTGACCGGATTTCACCTCTAGCGGTTCATCTTGCATGCTCAGTTCTAAGGAACCTAAGCCAAACCCCTAAAGGCGATACCCTCATCATGTTGAGGGTGCACTACCGCACGAGTCTGGTGGCGATTGTTGATGGGAGTCCTCAGGAAGGACTTCTGTCCTCCTTATTTAAGGCCTTGAGTGACCTTCACATTCATCTCCCCATAATATGGGAGGGACTGGTGATTGTGTTCTGGGGATAACGACCCGAAATGGTTAGAGACGGTGGTTGGCACCGCCCACTTCTTGATCACTGGACATCGCTGTCCAGAAAACCAGAGTGAATTATTAACTTGGAGGGCTTGTCGAGCGGCCTCCAGAGTTGGAATGGTACTGTGTTGATGATATTACTTAACCAATGAATTTGAGACCCAGGATTAAATACACTGAGTAGGTGATGTCGTCCTCAGAGTGGACGAGGATCCAACAGGAGTAGTGGTTGAGGCATTCACAGGTATGGACTTTAAAGAAGCCATTTCTGTAATGCAAAGAGATCTTGGAAAAGAGTGCCTGTTTGATATAACAGACATAATCAAGATAAGTTTGGCCACTACAGCTTTTGTATGAGAACATATGTTATTTATTTCTTTGTTGTCCCTCACATTAAATTAAATAGGGGCCTAACAAATAAGTAAAACATCATTTAACTTGGTTAAGGATTCACGTTGAGTTCACCATTTTTGTTTCTTTTGAAAATTGGGATGACCTTTTTTGTTTAAGGTTCAAACTTTACAATCGGTTTCTAACGGGTTTATTCGTAGAACAGAAAACATCCAATGATTCTATATCCATTTGGACCTAATTTCCAAAGGTAGGTTCCCATTAGTCATGAACTGATGAGGCTTAAGAATTTTCATTGGTTGAGAGGATGGGAGGTCAGACTCATCACACCTTTTTGAGGGGAATTATTGTCTACTCCAAGACTCTCTTATAGATTTTAGTTATGTTCGTGAATCATTATTAATTTACCAAGCATGAAAATGATTTTTTTCCTTTAAATCTTGCAATCAATGATTGATATTTAGAAGATTTAGAGAATCTTTTATATGCATTTGAGGTTCTTCATCAATAGAGAATCATCTATATGAATTAGTGATTCTTAGTCAATGGTATCCTTCCATACATTATATAGAATTCCCTTGGTCATTATGATGACCATACTAGTCTTAAAGCCACTCAGTGGGGCACTTGAAGTTTAATGTCATTTAGAAGGACACGATTATTTTAGAGTTGGGATCGTACCCGCAGATGGGCTACCTATGTATCCTTTTTAGAAAAGGAATCAGAACCCACGTAGTTCGAGTGAAGAAGTATGAGATTTATGCATGATTGATGACCCAAAGAGAGATGTCATAATTACTTTTACTCTCTAAGCTCATGTGAGTCATGCTCGATGTGAGAAACAAGAGGTATCAGTAAAACCTGAAGATTGTTCCACGAAAGATGCAATCATAAGAAATAATGTGGGGATTATGTATGTATGACTGCCCAGATAGATGAATATCAGGATTTACTTCAGGGAAGAAGCTGGGGAACAAGGTCCATAAAGGTATATGTTCTTTATGGATATTTGGATACTTAATCTTAGGACTTACTCCTGAGAAGGATGCCCAAATTATAGGGGACTTATGATTGGGTTTTATTCCTAAGAAGGAATCCCAAATCAAAAGAAATTAAGACTGGGGATTACTCCTAAAAAGGAGGCCGAGTTTAAGAGGATTTGTAATCTGGGGCTTACTCTTGAATAGGAATCCCAGGTTAAGAGAATTTATGATTGGGGATTACTCTTGAAAAGGAGGCCCAGGTTAAGAAAACTTGAGACTTGGGGCTTACTCCTGAGAAGGAGGTCCAAGTTAAGGGGACTTGAGACTTGGGGATTACTCCTGAGAAGGAGGCCCAAATCAAAAGAACTTCTCAGAATTCCTTTCAGATAAGGAATCCAACAAAGGAACCATGCCATAAATGGATTTGAAGAAGGTTTTGAAGGCTAAATCTTTAATAGGAGAGGTGAATCTGAGGAAAGGAAGTGAATTGGTAGGAGGTGCGCAAGTATTGGTCTGGCGCGCAAGTCCTGGTCACTCAAGTATACTTGCACGACATAAGTTCACTTGGGCAACAAAGAACCTATGAAGTGATACTGGGAGACTTTGAATTGGAGCCCTTAGTATCATCCCTAGAGACTTTTAGATGGGTGGTGTGTAGGTTTCCTTGAGAGGGAAAGGTAGTGCACAATTGTCTTCACTTCCCTTAAGGGGTGGACACTTAGGCACACAAGTATTGATGAGTTCTAATACTTAGGCCTTACTCTTCCTCTTTAGAGCTTCCATTCTAGGTAAATAATTACCTTACAAGTGTTAGGAAGACTTCAGATGGAGACTTGGGCGACCAGAGCTTGAATATGAGTTTTGGATTTTTTGTCCTTGAAATGGGGGGCCCACAGGGGGTATTTATAGGCCACCTGGAGACCTTGGGAAAAAAATAATAGGGTGCGCAAGTCACTTGTGCGACCCATAGGTGGCGTGCAAGTATACTTACACGACCCTAATGAAACTTGCATGACCCATGATTAAAGGGTTCCTTGTTCATGCCTTTGTCAATTTTTGATGTTCTTAAAAGGATTAATCTCTTTATGCTTAAGGTATTCCCCTTTTTCATTCGTTAGACTCTATGACGGAAAGGAGCATCACCAGTGATAGCTCAAAGTTGGCATAAATATTATGTGGATCACCATCTTCATCCTTTTGAGTTTTTGGTGGGTGATCCAGTTGGGTCATCGATGAATCAAAAATCAAGGGAAGATAGATTCTAGAAATATAGAGTTGTTTGAGATCATTGAACAACTTAGAACAGTGGAGTATCTCTTATATTTACCACCTCAGTTGTCTTTGATCCACAACATATTCCATGTGTCCCAACTTAAGAGGTATCAACCTGACCCATCACATGTTACTAAATGGAAATACCTCAGCATATAACCTGATATGTCTGTGAATGAGCAAGTATATCAATCTGTTGATTTTCAAGTGAAGGTTCTATGAGGTAAGTTGATTCCATTTGTTTGAGTTCTATGACAACATGGTTTTCTCATAATACTTTAGAGCAGGAGTATTTGATAAGGGATAAATGGCCTAAAATCTTTGTGTATCATCCTTATTTGACCTATATTTTTGGACGTAAAGAGTAACATGGTGGGTATAATTTTCACTTCCCACTTTTGTTTCCAAGTACGACCAACTTCCGATTTCATTTTATTCTTTATTTTTCATAACCACACTTGTTTCTTATGTTTTTCACTTAATATGAGATAATGAAGGTGTTGGTGGGGTGTGGACTCGAACTTACATCCAATAAGGATGTAGGAGGTCCACCGACTAGCCAGTGGGAGAGACAAAATGTTGTAATTCTTCCAACACCCACCAGCCCACCAACTGGTCACCACTGTCCAACTGAAGGTCAGCCGGCCAGCCAGTGGAGGCTAGCATCTAGTCGGTGTTGCCGATATCTAATGGTTTAGTAAGGGTAATGTGATAATTTATTACCACTAAAACCCATGTTTTACTTCTTAATACTTAGCCTTGGTGGCGCTTTTTGTAAAGCTTTGGCTCTCCCATCTTAATTTTTTGGTGGATGGAAGTGTCGTTCGAAGCCATGGTCCTCTCTTGGTAGATTTCTCTACAATTTGGTCTTGTATCTCCTTATTCTTTTTAACCATATTATTTATATCTATGGATCAACCATGATAATGATGGAAATTGTTTAGATCTGGGTTACTAATCATATTCTTTATAGATCCATCATGGAATTGAGGGATCTTGTCTGGATCTCCAATACTCTTAGTGAATTGTTTAGGAATTATGGTGTAAAGTGACCCATTTTGTTTTATCTATTATAAAAAGTAATAATTTATATATTATTTATTTATAATTTATGGTTTAGTATTCTACCTTTATTTCTTAAGTATTTGGTTCATCTTGGATTGTGTTTTCTGCACGAGGGTTGATATTCCAAGTGTTTCAAGGTAGTTAGTTTCATGAATTGGATTTGTCTTATAAACCTTGGTTGATTTATATTTTAAATTGGTCTCTAAAATTTATTAAAAGAATGAAAAAGTTTTTTTATAATATATAGTGGTTTTGGTTATGGTTTTGAAAATTTATTTCCCTCTAGTATTGTTATTAAAAACGACTTTCAAGCATGATTTGTATGGTTTTGAAGTTGAAATTCCCTTTGAAAGATTTTGACATGGTAAAACCAACTATAATCAATGAAGAGGTAGGTATTCATACTTGGGGATGAAATATTACCCCATAAACCTATTATTATAGGTTAATGTGTGAACCAGGTATCCTAATTTATGGCATGGATCCACTCTTGGGAGTGAAATCTTACTCCCTATACCTATTCTACTAGGGTAATATGCACACGAGGAGACCTACCAATCAAATAAACAATAAGAGGATAACCACTGACCTAGACTAATGTCATCCTAAGGGAAAATTTTACTGGTTTTTATCCTTGAATTGTATGTTTTTAATGTTTATAGAAATGTTTTGAAAACTAGGTTATTATTATGTTTTATAAACCATGAAAAAGGGTGATTTTCCATGTTTTATTTTAAACTATGAAAATTTTAATTGCATGTATTGTTTTTATTAACTTTTTAATAATTGGTTTATATGGTGGGATCATATTGGCCTCTTTTTATCACACCCTGTATACACCTTTTGGTGTATGTAGATTTTATTTTGTTTGATGCAGTTAAGGGCAAGGAACTATAGGGCGGTAGTGGGTTTATTTTTTAAAAGGGTGTGAGACTATAGTGGTGACTATACATAAAATGGAGATGGGGTTTCACAATTCTTTCACTTTGGGTTGTCTTTGTGGTTTTGGAACCCATTTTTCCTTACTTTTGTATCTTATATACTATTGAATTGTATTAGAATACATAAATTTTCATTATTATTTTTATTCTATTTTATGTTATTTAATAAATAAATCATTCCCAAAGGTAGTTATTTATGCCCATATACTTTTTGGTATTCCATGAGGATCATGGATTATCTTCAGGCCATGTTAGGACCGACTTGGGTTTCAGGTAATTAGGTAATCTAGGTCAGTTTGTGACACTAAAACAACCCAGAACCACTCTTGTTACCTGTTTGAGGTGCACTCCTACAAAATTAGTGATATGAATAGTATATATACAATTTATCATTCAATAAAATAATTAACACACACCCTTGTCCTTATAGTGTGGAGACACCATAGCTGACACCCCACAACCAAGTCTAAAGCCACTAAAGAGTACATGCCCTTAGCTTAGTAGTGTGGTGACACCCCAACCTGACCCCACAACCAAATAATCTAAGTCATAGGAATTTTTATTTAGTGTTTCATACTATAAAGTCCAGGTACTTTTCCCAGTGTTTCTTACCTAATATCCTGGGTTCCCATGATATGTCAAAGTGTTGGTGAGTAGTAAAACAACACATGATCATTACAAGAATCATGAATAAAGAAAGAAAAAATAAATCTCAAATCACCTCCAAACCCCTTAAATGAAGAAACCCCTTTCACATCCATACACATAGTATATAAATATCACAATTCAATTCATCACACCATGGGTAAAGTTATAAAGAAAAAAAAGGGGATCAAGATGAGGGTGTCACAGTCATCAAGTAAAACACTTTTATAAAGTTCCAATCAAGGTTTTTTTTTAATCTTTGAGAAAATAAAATCATGAAATCCCTTTAATGTTTTTTCAAATAGACCTTAAATCCTTCAAAGTAAGGTTTAAAACCTAAAAAAACCTTTTCAAAACCAAATAAAATTAGTTAATTTTAATCCAAAACTTTTAAATTAAAATAAATCCCACCTCCATGATAAAAACCATTAGGAATATCAATGGTAATTTTAAACATAATTTAAAACATAAATAAAAATAATAAGAATAAAAAAAAGTCATGAGAAACATAAAAAATAACTACCAAGGGGCACTAAATCCCAATAACATTTTAATCACATAAAAGGTTTCATTTAATTTGGAAACTAAGTAGATTTCATAGATATGACCTTTTTGAAAATATTCCAAATTATTAGATATTATATACAATTATTTTAAAAAATTTATTCTATTGATAAATTATTTAAGTATCTCATCAAACACCTAGTGGGATTTAGAAATCAATTTTGAACTATACATGGTCTTTATTCCATTGAAAACCCCATTTTCAAGACTTAAAATTTACCAAAGCATGGAAAGTAATTTTATTTTCACTTAAAACTAACACCATTCCATAAATTAAAAAGAATATAGAATTTATAAATCTTAATCAATATAATTATTTGATTTTAAAGAGTTATGAATGGAGTAACCTACCAAAATATAAGACTTTCAACTTAATTCCAAGAACATAACAACCTTTCCTTGGTCCCCAAGCACCTATCCCAACCATAAACTCACTAAAATCAATAAACCAAATATTTAAAACCCAAAACCCATAATAGAATAACTAATCCATACTCATGAGATGTTATAACAATGTCAAACCATAAGTAAAAATGGATATAGTCAAAAGATAACATACTCATAGAACTAAATCACTCAAAATCCCCATTAATACAAAAAAATAAAATGGAAAATTAAACCCAAAGTCACCAAAATCCTATGAAAACCTATAGAGAGATATAAATCAAGATGAATGATGAATGATGACATGAAAATCCCCCTATGGGACCTCCTTTTAAATCCACAAGAGGAAACACCAACAATTAGAACACAAAATTATATTTAATTAAATCTAGTTACAATACCTCAATTTCTTCAAAAAACAATTACCAGGATTACCTTCTACTTTTTGGTAAAAATACAGTGACACCAAAGATGAATTGATCTGATTATCATTGAAGGAAATATAGAAGAAATAAGGTGGAAGGATTTAGGGAGAGAGAGTGGAGAGAGAGGGGCAAGAGAGAGAGTGAGAGATAGGAGGAGAAAAAACCTTCCTATATGTTCCTTTTGCCTCACACACCTCCATGTTTAATTTTTTTTCTTTCATTTACATTATTCATTAATTAATTAATTTATTTGTTCCTTCTTATCCATGCGGTTAATTGCATAGTGCACACCATTCCCCACTCTTCACCATTTTTCTCTTCTCACTTTTCCTGTAAAAACCCCACACCACATCTTTTCATTTCTTTCTTTTTTCTTATTATTTTATTTTAGCATAACCAATTAATATTTCAATAATAATAATAATAATAATAATAATAACAATAATAAAAATAAAACAATATTCCATCATTATTATCGTCAGAAAATTAATAATAGTTCCTAAAACCTCATATATATATATATACATATATATATTTGCCTATATATATATATATACATTTTATATAAAAGAATCACATTCCATTTTTTTCAACACAAATAATAATATTTCCATTATTATTTTTAACCAACCAATGAATATTTAAACACAAAAACTTCATTTACTAATTTAAATGAATCCAAAATATTCTTTAAATTTTAATATAATGAAATCCTTTTCAATAGAATAAAAATCATAAACAAAAAATTCAAAATTCCTTATAATATCACCAACCCATAATTAAAAAGTATATTAAAATATCCCCATTATAAAAAATTTATATCCCAGTAAATTCCTGCTGAATTCCCTAGGAAGAAATCACTTACACAAAAAAAGAAAAACACTACTAGAAAACTACCATATACCAACAATTTATAACCATTGTTATAGGCCATATAACCATTTTTATAGTATATGACAAAGGTTTTATGGACCTCTGGGCCCTTTTCCATCGATATAGGTCTATACCCATGATTTTCATTGAAACCGTTGGTATAGACCTTGAGGAATTAAGCATACAAACCAGCATATGTAAACCATCGGTATAATTCTATACCAATGGTTCATTAGAACCATTGTTTTAGGATATTATCCCCATAGAACACCAAAAAACCACCCAATATCACTATATAATCAGTATAAAAACTTGTAAATAAAAAACCAATCACATTAAATATTCCATAAAGCACATATATTTTATATTTAACATTTAACCAACTGATAACTATATACACATTTTTAAACCATTAAAAATACTATAACATAGATATACAATCTACACAGTAAGTTTTAGTCATTAAACACTATCCACACACTTTTCTCATTATTATCAACTCAAAAAGGGATGGAATAAATATCTCTCTCATTACCACCACTACCATCATGACCATCACTCACACCATATACATCCTCAACAACATTTTTGTCTTAAACATCATCATATCATCATCATCAGGAGTGTCATCACCTTAAATTCAACTAGGACCATCATTTACATCACCTAATACATCATTTAAATAGATAATTGTTGACATACATGCATCATAAAATATAATATCCTATGATGGAAGCAATGGACATAAAATTTTCATAGCTTTCATGAACTACTTGGTGACCATTTTACCTCTTACATTATCATGTATATCTATTTTTTCCCTTAGTTTATTCTGCATGAGAATTTTTTAGTTTGGTGCTACTAAATATTTTAGAGGTTCTCAGTGTGGGACAATACCTAATGAGGATGATTCCCTCCCCGGGTCGACATCAGACTCTCCCCTAGTGATCCTCTCATAATACCAGTCTCATAGGATCATTTGGCTAGAAGTTTTCATCTTCTTTCTCATCGAGGGTCTCCAGTGTACATTATTGAAAATATAAATAATATATTTAATTATGAATTAGGTATAAATTTTTTAAATAAAAATAATAATACTTATTATATTTTCTTGTGTTTGTTCATTTACAACACTTCCATATTTTTACCCCAAATTTAGAAAAACAATTTTGATTGAGGCACATGAAATTAAATGCTCAATTTTTATTTTAACAAATGACATTGACTACTATAAGACCATATTATTCAACAATATGAAATTGATAAACAAAATTAACTCATTCTCACAAATATTGGACTGATCAAAATAAAAAAAATCAGTTAAATTTTAATGAACTTTTATTAATTTAGTCAAGGTATATTCAAATTATTTTTGTTACATTTTGTAATAATTTAGGTTTAATTGGATATTTAATTTAGTTTTAATCATTTTCATTCATTTTTTATTAATTTAACTCAGTTTGAGTTAGTTTGGATTAAAGAAAAATTTGTTAGAATGATTTATAAATTTTATATCTAGACTATTTATGTATGCTTTAAATCTAATTAATTTGGTTCAATATAGGTCATTTCAGGTTATTTTGTTTCATCACAATTCAATTCAATTCAATTTTATTTAATTTTATTTGGTTCAGTTTTGTATGTGTTAGTTGGGTTCGCTTCCATTAAATTAAATTAAATTTTATTTAAATCAATTTCATTTAGATCGATCCTAATTTATTTGGATTTTTATAGTTACTTGTGGTTTAAGTTGTTTCTTTTGCATCCAGTTTCATCTAGTTTGGTACTGTTAAGATATATTCAATGATTTTTTCATGCATTCCTATTAGTATGATTCAGTTCATTTACCTTTCATTCATTTTATGATGATTCAATTCAACTAATTTTCAATTAGTTTAGTTCTAATAGATATAGTTTAAATTATTTCACTTTTATTCAATTAACATAAATACAGTTTTAGTCTGTTTGATTATATTAGTGGTAGACTAGTTTGTTTCAGATTCATTTGACATAGTTTAGTTATTTTTAGGTCATGTAAATTTGTTTCATTGGTTTGAAATGGGTATTTTTATATTAGGAAAAGGATAATATAGTTGTTTATATCTGATTTGGTTTTATTACATTTAAATTTATTAAGACCTATTTAGTTTGGTTTAATATTATTTTGGTCTATTTGGTTTGGTTTGGTCTAATTTATTTTAGGGTGGGCTTCATTGGACATGATTTGTTCAATTTTTATTATATAAGGTTTATTTAATTTAATTAGGATTAGTTTTATTTAGTTTTAGCGGGTATTTTTCTATTAGACACATGATAGTTTAATTGGTTATATAATTTTTGATTATATTCCATTAAATTAAATTAACTTCTACTTAATTTAGGTCAATAAATATTTGGTTTCATTATGTTGTGTTAGTCCCTAGTAAAACTCAATTGGTCATAAAAATTACCTGGTGTGTCTCATGTTCCTCAATTGTAGTGCGCCCCAAAGTGTGCATGCACTTTATAGAACCATTGAACTTTATGATTCTTTATGATTAATTTGAAAAACAAAAATTCAATATAAATAATAAGAACTAAATTTTAAATACAAACCATTAAAGTTGAAGAATACCTTAAAATCATTAATCTTCCAATAAATGATCATTTCTTAGTACTTTGTATTTGGAAAGTTATTGAATATTGGTACACCCTCTAACATAGTGCTGAATCTCCTCTTCTAACCCAAATATAGTTCATGTTTATATGATCACCAAAATTCCCCAAGTTTCATCAACCACATCACCTTTGCAGCTTGACCATCAGAAAAGTTAAATAGAATCTACAATGAACATATTAATTCATATAAATAAAATAATAATATATATTACAATTTAATAAATTTTCTTACACATATCTCATTCCATTAATTCTCCTTGATTTGATTATTTATATGCTTATTTAATATTTGTTGAACTGGAATGATATTTCTATACTTGGATAATGTCACAATGAAACTTTTACATTGTTTAGCATTTTTACCAATCATTTTGTAATATTCATTGCAATATACCATGATTTGTGTTTTATGGTTATAGGATTCATGCATATGGGTGCACCCACATCACCTATTAAAATATCCCACTGAATAAGATAAAGGAAAAGAAAAGGTAAAATTAATACACATTACAACTGAAAAAATTGATGTGATATAATTTAATGCACTTATAAACATAAATCTAATTGAGGTTGACCATTCGACTCTGATAAACATGTGGGATATTCTAGATCAACAGCCTATGAAGGAAGTTCCTATTCCAATGCATGCTATGGGACATATACATGTTGTGTAGAAGAAGTTGAAGGAGTGAGATCATCAGATATGATATGGATAGGAGTAAGAAATGGAGGCGGCATAGACATGGTAGGATATAGACAAAAGGGTTGATGATACAACATAGTATATGGAAATCGTATATGATAAGTAGATCTTAAATTTCATGATGATGGAGGCATAGGTGAGAACATCCCTAGTGATTCAAGTGGAGGAGGACAAAGTGTGGTAGACGGGATGTCTGCTGGCAGGTCTCGATGTGAATGAGTACGATGGGTGCTCTGTGTAGCTCTAGTAGCATCCCCACTCAATTGGTCATGCCACTGAACCCTAGAAGTAGGATGAGAAGAGTTAAATTGTGGTTCGAATGAATGTACCTAAAAGAATTTTGATAAATAATAAGAACAAAAAATTAAATTTAATGCAGAAGAAAAATATTACAATTATTATACTCACTATGGGACCATAGGAGGCAGCCCTAGCTTGCATAGTCATAAATCATTCTCAAATAATATCTTCCTTAAAACTTCTTCAATATATTTCATATTCAATATAATAATTAAATATTTTTTTTGGTCAAATAGGTTGGGAGAAGATGGTCTAGAGGTGTCACAACCCATCCCCCGGGGCCTGTTCCATGACTACCCCAAGCTCGCCTTCCATAGGCCAGGGACTGGTGACTAACACCAAAAAATCATATCCCAAAAGGGAAGACATTGACTTTAAACCTACACACACACACACAAAACCCATATTGCAGAAATTAAAAATAAAACTGGGATACCAATAATAAGTATGTCACACGAGGAAGAAACCACACAAGTAAAGGTGAAACTAAAAGGAAAAAGGGGCCAGAATACAAACCCAATTGAAAAGGAAAGTACAGTAAAAGGAAGTACAAGCTCCAGAGGTCATCCACCAAGGATCTTACCTGAAGGGTGAGTATAGCTCACTGTTGAATGTAACTAAAGTGTACTGTACCTGCAGATCCACCTCTGAGCACCACCTGACCCTAGATCTCTAATATCCCAGTCAAAGCTGTCCGTCATCTGCACAAGACACAACAGGTGCAGGTGAAGTCCGTGCAGGGGTGAGCATAAAAATACTCAGTAGGGACCCCGAAACCAACTCAGGTCTCATAGAATAACAAAAAGGAAATAAAAAAATAATGCACAAAGAATAGAGTCACTAGAGTCAGCTCGATACAGGTACAACTTAAAGAGTTGAAAGAAAAACCAACGGTTGAAAACACAAAAAATCAGTCACTGTAAATGAACTCATCCCCTATGAGTCCTTTAGTCTAGCTAGGTATCCTAAACCTATTCAGTAGCTGAGTCACGAAGTCTATCTAATAGATGATTTGCGAAGCCTCACTGGGTAGCTGAGTCATGGAGTCTCGCTAATAGCTGAGTCATGAAGTCTCGCTGGGTAGCTGAATCATGAAGTCTCACTGATAGCGGAGTCACAAATTCTCACTGGGTAGTTGAGTCACGAAGTATTGCTAATATTTAAGTCATGAAGTCTCACTTGGTAAAATTCCATGAAGTTTTTCTTAGATTATTTCATAAGGACCGCCCCATCATGTGGGTCCCAACACTGTAGATGGTGCGTTAATTAGATGCACGGTCTGTGAGATATGCCCGTTTTTGTAATCAGGGGCCGATTGCATCCGGGCCCGGTTCTACTGGTTCTGACCAACCCGACCAACCCGACCCGGGGTCTCGCATGACCTGATCCTATTCATATAGCCCATTTTCCTGGCCCATTGGGCCTCACTGGACCCGGTCGATGTTGGCCGTGTGTCTAGTTCTCTTGGTCAACCAGTGACCTAAATTTATCCAGCCCAGTCCGCACCAGCAGGCCGATCTCTTTTCCTAACATGGGCTGCCACGTGTCCTGACTCTATCCCATCAGCCCGGTCTGATAAAGCAGACCGACTTGAAAAATTAGCTGGGTCATTATCCTGGCTCGGCCGGTCCGATTTTGGCGTGTGCAACTGGTCAGCCGGCCGCCCCCTTGTCAGCACGTGACACGCAGGGAGTAGGCCACTCCTCCTACATGGCACTAGGTCGGTGCCATGTCTAGCCAACCACCATGGCCTCCTTAATCATGGCGCGCACTGAGCGCGCTGCCTCCGCTAGCATGGCTAGTGAGAGGTGACTGCTTCGTCCCGCATACGGTGCCCAAGGTGGTGCCGTCTCCTTCCTGCGGCCGCTGGCACCGCCACGCCAGTGGTACCACACCGACGACACCTTTTATGGGTCACTGGGCCTGGTCTGATGGTCTGATCATATATCTGTCTACACCTTTGGGCCTCTTGTGTCTCCACAATCACTTCCACGGTCTCAGATTCACCTTTCCACCATTTTTAGGATATAGCCATGAAGAACGCACAAGAGGATGGGCTCGAGTCTTGTTCGTGTCAGCCCGCGCCCTCTATGTTCGAAGTTTAAAAACACAGGGGAGGCTTGGGATCATTGTTCTATCGGATAATCATCAATCCTGGTGCAAAAACTCCAAGGTAAACACCCTCCCACAAGAACACACAACCCGTGGATCAACCTGTTTGTGGGTTGATCCGCGTTCATTGTTTTAGAATAAGAATGAGGAAAAATTAAAACAATCAAACCCCTAACTGGATTGAGGATCCATCCTTGAAGTGTGAAGAAGCTCTGAGCCTTCATCAATACTTGATCAATTAGCATTCATCATCATCCTTCATCTCTCGAATCCATCCCACTGGTATTCATCGATCCACAATTCGATGGCGTTCATCGATGAAATTCATCATCATCATCATCATCATCGAGAGAGAGTGAGGTTCCATGTTCGTCAAAGAATTTCCCTAGGGTTGTTTTCTAACTCTAGATCTTTATTTAATTAAAGGAAGGAGATGTGTTGTGCACAACCACACTGTCTCATTAATTAGATTCATTAATGATTCAACATCTCCTTATCTCTGCACCGTAGTGTTGACTGGTCGTTGCGTTGTAACAAAAATAGTTTGAATAAAATAAACTGTTAAGTTTATTTTATTTTTTTACTAAAAGTACAAAATTTATCTTTTTTAGTCGACCCACACTATTTGAGTTTAGGCCCTTCTTAGATGAATCCCAACATTTTGAATTCAATGGTACCCTCAAATTTTTGATCTGGGACCGGTTCAAAAGTTAGAAAAAACCACTCACAAAATTACTTAACGTACTTTAAAAAAATTTCAAAAAACATGATCCGACCTCTTTGGGCTTCAGAATCACGTGAAATATTAGAACCTAGTTTCAGAATAATTTCATGTAATTAAAAAAAAATCACACAAATTCCAGGACATTACATTACTCACTCCTTTTTAGACTTCATGTCCTCATAAGCCAAAACAAGGATAAACAAAAAAATGGGGGTACTGAGCATGAATATGAGTCTCCCACTCCCATGTGCTCTCTTGGAGGTTCCCCTGCTGCCACCAGACACACGCTAGAGGAATCAACCATCCATGAAGGATCTACTCCTGTCAATCCTCTATATCTACTGGAAAATCTACAAACGCCGCCCTATCATCAATGTCTAGCTCGCACCAGTCAATGATGTACGATGGATCATACACGTACATCCTCAGCTGTGACACATGGAAAACATCATGAATCCAGTACATCTATGGGGGAAGATCTAGGTGGTACTCCACCTTACCAACTCTGCTCAGAATATGAAAAGGTCTGATAAAACTTGAAGATAACTTGTCACCCTGACCAAACCTCCATAATCCCCATTGGGGTGAGACTCAAAGGAAAACATGGTCTCCCTCCTAGAACTCCAAGGGTCTCCATCTCCTGTCAGCATATGATTTTTGCCTGCTCTGTGTAGTCCTCATCCACTCCTAGATGATCTGAACCTTCTCATTGGTAGCTTGTACCAACTCCAGACCCATGAGTGCTGACTCCCCTAGGTCTATCCAACATAGAGGTGATCAACAAGGTCTCCCATACAAGGACTCAAATGGTTCCATGCCAATGGTGGAGTGGTAGTTGTTGTTGTACACAAAATCCACAATGGTAGGTGTTCCTCCCAACTGCGACCAAAATCCAGGACACAAGCATGAATCATTTCCTCCAAGGTATGAATGGTTTGCTCTATCTGACCATCCATCTAGGGGTGAAAGGTTGTGCTCAAGTGAAACTGAGTCCCAAGAGCCTCCTAAAATCCCTTCCACAACTGGGATATAAAGTGTACATCATAGTCTGAGATGATCATCGAAGGAACCCTGTGTAGTCGCACTATCTCTTAGATGTAGAGGCATCCTAGGCCCTCTTCCAACCCCTGTTTCTAGATAGGTAAAAAGTGAGCTGACTTAGTGAGTCAGTCAATAATCACCCAGATAGAATCGTGGCCCCTGGACATGTGTGGTAACCCCATCACAAAGTCCATTGAGATACCATCACACTTCCATTCTGGTACCTCAAGTTATTGTGCCAAGCCTGTTGGGACTTGATTCTCAGCCTTCACTTGATAATAAGCGAGACATTGTGAAATGAACTCTTCCATCACTTTCTTCATCTCTGGACACTAGTACTGGCATCAGAGGTCTTGGTACATATTTTCCACACCAGGATTTACCACCAAAGGGGATGTATGGAACTCCCTAAAAACCTCCTCCCACAAAGTCACTGGTACCACTGTGCGTCCTCTGAAAAGGATGACGTGCTACCCACCTATCAAAATTCCATCAGGAGCTTGTCCTGAGGATAACTGAGCACGTCAGGCCTCACAATCAACATTCACAAGCTGCGCCTCTCTGACTCACTTTAAGAGTGGAGGAGTGATAGTCATCGACTGAAGGTAAGCTACTCTATCATCATCCACAAAGGATATCTACATCATGGATAGATGCCTCGTTGCCTCACTCAGCAGCTGTGAACCAAACTTCCTACTGCGAACATCTTCCACCATGTTCCCCTTCCCAGGAGTATAGTCTATCTCAAAGTCATAGTTCCAGAGGAACTCCAACCATCAATACTATCTCAATTTCAGGTCCTTCTGTGAAAAGATATACCTGAGACTTTTATGGTTAGAGTAGATGGTAAACTATTCACCCATCAAGTAGTGCCACCACATCTTCAAGGAAAATACCACTACTTCTAAATCTAGGTCATGGGTTGCATAGTTCTTCTCATGATACCTCAACTTCTGTGAGTCGTAGTTGATCACTGCTCACTCCTGTATCAGGACACAACCCAGTCTGCTCCCTGATGTATCGTAGAAGACTACATACCCAACACCCTCTTCGCGTAGTCTCAAGATGGGGGTACTTTTTAGTCTCCACCTCAGCTCCTGTAAACTTTTTTGGAAATTCTCCATCTATAAAAAGGGATGTAACTTCTTTTTCAAAGCTAACAAGGGTGATGATACTATAGAAAAGTTGGTTACAAACCTCTGGTAGTATTTATCCAACCCCAAGAAACTCCACACCTCAGTCACGCTCCTGGGTGGCTCCTAAGAAATCACTGCCTCTATCTTCACCGGATCCAATGAAACTCCAGCATCTGAGATGACGTATCCCAAAAAGTAGACCTCCTGAATCTAGAACTGGAACTTCAAGAGCTTACCCTAAAGCTAGTTCTATCAGAGTTTATCCAGAACTATTTATAGGTGTGTAGCATGCTCCTCCTCCGACACTGAGTACACCAAGATTTCATCAATTAAGACCAACACAAAATGATCGAGGTAAGGCTGGAAGACCCTGTTCATGAGTCCCATGAACACCACTATGGCATTGTTCATGCTGAAGGGCATCACCAAGAACTCATAGTGGCCATATTGACATCTGAAGGTTATCTTTGGTACGTCCTCATCCTGTACCCAAAGCTGATGATAGCTAGACCTGTGGTCTATCTTTGAGAACCATCTTGCTGCCTTTAGCTGATCAAAGAGGTTATCAATCATCGGAAGTGGATACTTGTTCCTCAAAGTCACCTGGTTCAGGCACCGGAAGTCCACGCATATCCTCAAGACCTCGTTTTCCTTCTTAGAAAACAACACTAGGGATACCCATGGTGAAATAATAGGACTTACAAAACCCTTATCCTGCAAGTCCTCCAACTATACCCTCAATTCACAAAGCTCCATAGGATCCATCCAATATACCGATGTGGATATGAGTGTCATCCCTGAGTACAAATCGATGTAGAAGTCTAACTCCATGTGAGAAGGTAGTCCCAAAACACCCTCAGGAAAGACATCCTCATGCTCATCCACCACTACAGGAAAGATCAGACTCCTCTTGTACACTGAACTGAGGGTGAGGCTATCCAACTTGTGAGTGATCGGCTACACACTCCTCTGAGAAAGTCCATCCTGTGATTCAAAAGTTCCCCTATCACCAGTGAAGGAAAACCTAGTTCCATCTTCATGGATACACCACACTTTGAAATAATACAGTCGATCTGATCATGGATTGTAGATAAACATTATATACCCAAGATGACATCATAAGGCCTCGATGTTGCTACTAAGAGATCCCAGTCAAAGTTCTTGCCTCCAAGAGTAAGCTCACACTGCTGGAACCAGTGTGTATTCATCCAATCCCATCCCATAGGAGTTTCTAATCATAAGGATTTAACCAACGACTCCATCAGAATCTACGAGCCTCGAATGAGGTCTGTGGAAAGGAAAGAGTGACTGACACCTGTGTCTATAAGAATTTTAACTAAAGTTGAGTAGACACATATCATAACTCTAATAATCTCTAGAGAGCCATGGTTGTTGGCCTCCATCGCCTATATCTGGCCCTTCCCTTGTCCACCTGCTCCTAGAGCTCATGGTGGATTGTTTGGGGGTGGTGGTGGTAGTACCTCATATCTCCTTCCACCATCTACTACTTTGACTACTCCCCTACCATGTTCTCATATCTGTAGACCTCCCTGTTTGAATATCTTCCTCTAACTTGTAAGTCCCTTGACCTCTTACTGATCGTATGTATGACGGGTCGGGCAGTCTCGAGCTATATTCCCCTGCTCGTTGCACGTGATGCATAACCTATTCCTCTATTAGTGTCCACTACCCATGGGGACTCGTACTACTAATCCAATATCATAGGGTTGTCCACTAGAGGGTTTGGTTCTCTTGGACCCCTATGTCAGCTATCAGATGCCTATTTCCAAGGAATCCGTTACCTATCATCTGGTGGCATCTCTCACAATCAGTGTAGGTTCTTCTAGGAAGTTCTCTACTAGAAGAACTCTCTCTAGCACCCCATTTTGCGTAGGGATGCTGAGAGAGATCATCGATGCTTTGATCTCCCATCTGAGCCCTTGCTCAAAGGTTTAGGCCCTAAAGAAAGGGTCCCACACCACATCAAAAGAGTATTGGGAGAGGTCTGTGAACCTTGCAGAGTACTGAGCCATGGTTAGGCTGACCTAATGTAAGTGGATAATATCCTGTATGCGTACTGAGTGAAAGTTAGTAGGGAAGAAATCCTCCCTAATAAGGTGCTCGAAGTATACCCAGGTGAGGGTTGTATCCTCGTGCATCTACAGTGTCAAGATCCACCATATCCCTTCTGTACCCTATAGAAGGCTAGAGGCTAGAACAACCATCTATTCTGAAGGTGTCCTCACCAGGCAAAAAAATCACATCATAGCCTCCAGCCAATCCTTAGCTGCCTGAGGATCTGTCTCGCCTTGAAACCTAAGAGGCCTCTATATCTGGAACTCATGCAACATGCTCAGTAAACGTGAATCCTCTACTAGTAAGGATGGTAGAAACTACTACTCGATGGGTGGTGGTGCCTCTGGTACACCATCCGGGGGTTCCATCTTTGGAACCGGTCCGTGCACTGATGGCTCATCACTCGATGGACCATCATTGTGATCCTATACCTGAATCCTGGATGGATATCTGCATGGAGGCATCCCGAGATAAATCAAGATGAACCACAGTCAGTTAATTATACCTGGTGAGATGAATCTGACTCAAAGAGATCATGAATAACATTTTAAAGATGCAATAAACCAGTGTTTTCACGTACCAAGTTGAAAAGCAGAATTCAGGGTTCTGGTGTATGGATACATCGGTCACCGCACCATCACTAGACTCCCTAAATCTGAAAGTTGAACTTGAATCTTTTAACACTGTTGCCCAAAAATCAAACAATCAACTTTTAGTCTTTGAGGTAGAACCGACTGCCTCTGATACCACTTTGTCATGACTCGTCCCCCAGGGCCCGTGACATGACTGCCCCAAGCCCGCCTTCCATAGGTCAGAGGTTGGTGACCACACCAAAAAGGCATATTCAAAAAAGTTAAAGCATTTCCTTTAAACTCAAACACACACACACGACCCATATTACTGAAAGTAAAGATGAAACTAAGATACCAACAACAAGTATGTCACATAAAGAAGCAATCACACAAGTAAAGGTTCAATTGAAAGAAAAAATGGGCTAGAATACAAACCCAACTAAAAAAGTAAAGTATAGTAAAAGTAAGTATAATATCTAGAGGTCTTCCTCTAAGGATCATACCTGAAGGGTAGGTATAGATCACTATCGGATGTCGTTGAAGCATACTGCGTTTTTAGGTCCACCTTCGAGCACCACCTGGCCCTGGCTCTCCGAGATCCTAGTCAAAGATGTCCGTCATCTGCACAAGTCACAACTGGTGTGGGAAAATCCCGTGCAGGGTTGATCATAAAAATACTTAGTAGGGACCCTGAAACCAAATCAGCTCTCACAAAATTCCACAAAGGAAATCACAAAAGAATGCATAAAGAATAGAGTCACTAAAGTCAGCTCGACACAGGTATAACTTAATGTGTTGATAGAAAAACCAACAGTTGAAAACATTGAACATCAATCACTACAGAGGCACTTGTCCCTGATGAGTAATTTAGGATAGATAGGTCACCTATTCCTATTCAGTAGCTGAGTCAAAAAGTCTCCCTGATTGTTGAGTCATGAAGCCTTGCTGGGTAGATGAGTCATGGAGACTCACTGATAGCTGAGTCACAGAGTATAGCTAGGTAACTGAGTCATAAAGTATCACTGATAGCTGAGTCACAGAGTCTTGATGGGTAGCTGAGTCACAAATTCTTGCTGGTAGCTGAGTCACAGAGTCTTTCTGGGTAGCTGAGTCATGAAGTCTTACTGATAGCTGAGTCAGGAAGTCTCTCTGATAGTTGAGTCACAGAGCCTCACTGGGTCAAATTTCATGAAATCTTATGTAGAGGATTTTATAAGGACATCCTCATCACGTGGGTCCCAACACTATAGACAGAGCATCAATCAGACACACGGTTTGGGAGATATGTCCCTTTTTGTAATCATGGGCCAGTTGCATCTGGGCCTGGTTCGACTGGTTTGGATCGACCCAACCAACCCAAACTAGGGCCCCACATGACCTGATCCTATTTGTCTAGACCATTGTTTTGGTCCATTGGGCCTCGCTGAACCTAGTCGAGGTTGGCCATGGGTCCAGTCTACTTGGTCAGCCAGTGACCTGAATTTATCCGGCCCGACCCGCATCGATGGGCCAATCACTTTTCCTAGCCCGGGCTGCCATACAGCCCGACTCTATCTCGTCAGCCCTGTCCTCTAAAGAATACCAGCTCTAGAATTTAGTCGGGATGCTCGGGTGATCCAATCCACTGGCCCATCTTAGCCCGGACTGGATCGGCCGGTCCGATTCAGCCCGAACCGGATCAACCAGTTCGGTTGGGCTATGCACGACCGGTCAGCCGACCTCCCCCCTTATCAGCACGTGGACCGCAGGGAGCAGGCTTCTCCTCCTATGCAGTGCTAGGTAGGTGCTGTGACCGACAGGTCACAAATTCCTTCACCATGGCACACACTGAGCGGGCTACCTTCTCTAGTGTGGCCGGTGAGAGCCAAACGATTCAACTCGCATGTGGAACCCAGGGTGGCACCACCTCCTACCTGCGCCCACCGCCGTCAGTCACTGGTGCCGCACCAGCGAAACCTTCCGCAGACCACCGGGTCCACTCCGGTGGTCCGATTGCAGATCAATCTGTGTCTTCGGGCCTCTCAGGTCGCCGCCATCACTACCACAGACTCAGATTCACCTTTCTTCCATTTTGAGGATGTGCCCATGAAGAACACATGAGAAGAGGGGATCGGGCCTTGTTCGTGCCGGCCCAAGACCTCCGCATTAAATGTTTAATAGCATAGGGGAGGCTTGTAATCATAGTTCTATTGGATAATCATCAATCCCAGTGCAAAAAACCCAAGGTAAACACCCACCTGAAAGAACACATGACCCACATATCTACCTATTTGTGGGTTGATCCACATTCATTGTTTTATAATAAGAATGGGGAAAAAATTAAAATAATTAAACCCCTACCTAGATTGAGGATCCATCACTGACGAGGGATGAAGATCCAAGTCGTCGTCGATCCTCGATCCATTAGCATTCATCGTCATCCGCCATCTCTCAAATCCATCCCACCAGTGTTTATCGATCCTCGATTTGATGGATTTAGTCGATGGCATTTGTCATCGGAGAGAGAGAGAGGTTCCATGTTCATCAGAGAATTTTCCCACGGTTATTTTCCAACTCTAGATCCTTGTTTAATTAAAGGAAGAATATGCATTGTATATCGCCACACTGTCTCATTAATGTGATTCATTAATGATTCAACGTCACCTCATCGCTGCACCGTAACATTGACTGGTCTTTGCGTCGCTGCAGAAATAGTTTGAATAAAATAAACTTTTAAGTTTATTTTATTTTTTTACTAAAAGTCCGAAATTTATCTTTTTCGGTCAACCCTCGCTGATCGAGGTTAGGCCCTTATTAGGAAAATTCTGGTGTTCTGAATTTAATGATTCCATTAGATTTTTGATCTAAGTACCAGTTCAAAAGTTAGAAAAAACCTGATCACATGATTACTTAATGTAATTTATTCTAAAAATACATTCCGACCTCTCTGGGCCTCAGAATCATGTGCCGTCTCCGAGCATGGTTTTGAAATAATTCATTATAATTAAAAAAAAATCACGGAAATTATAGGACATTACAAGAGGGGTGAGGGGAGAGTAGACCAATTTAAAAATTTATAGTGATGGATTAATTATTTAAATTTATTATCAAATTTAATTAATAGATTTAATAGTTCAAATAAAATCCCATGAAATTATCACAATATCTTCCTTTAAAAAATAAAAATTTTAAAAAAACTTTCAACTTAAATGCATGTAGATATAAAGAATTATAATTAATATGAATTTATAGAATCATTAGAATAAATTAAACACTTGAAATAAACATGAAAATAGAGTAACATGAAAAAAATCAGATTTTCATACCTATGTAAGGGTAAGTTTAAATGCATGTAGAAGGGTAAAATGAGAATTTAACATATTGTGTAATGGTATTTTTTTATATTGGCTATATAAGGGTAAATATTTTTTGTATAACCTGTGTAAATGTAAAATACTATGCTACATAAAGGTAATATGAAGATATTACACCATGTATAAGGGTAACACAAGATTTTCTCACCATGTTTAAGGGTAAACCAACATTTAAAATGACTGTGTAAAGGTAAATAGAGAATTATATTGGTTTTATAAAGGTATATTGAGTTTTACATACCTTTCATAAGGGTAAGTATGAGTTGTGTAATGGTAACACACATTTTGTATACGCTGTGTAAAGGTAAGCTTAGAGTCATGTAAGGGTAACATGCAATTTACATATTTTTCATAAAGGTAAACCAAAAGTTATGTAAGGGTAAAGAATAATTTATAAGGATTATGAAAAGTTAAAACAAAGGTTATAGAAATAATTTAAAGGTATAAACAAGTCTTTAAAACATATAATTTAAGGGTTAAAAGAAATTAATACATGATACATAAGTATAGAAAATAACTCATTTAAAGGTAAGAAGAAATTATAAAGCTCACATAAGGATATAAAGGAAACTTATAAGACTTATGTAAAGTTAAAAATAAATTTCTAAAACCTGTATAAAGGTAAGTAAAATACTTATAAATAATATAAAAACTTGAAAACTATTTTATACAAAAAATAAAAATAATTAATTAATAAATAAAATAAATGATAAATAAAAGTAATAAAAATATAATTTAAAAAATATTGAGAGGCATAAAATATAATTAAAATATTGTTTTGAAATAATAAAAATATTGAGAGGCATTAAATATAATTAAAAAACATTTCTTTGAAAAATAATAATAATATCGAGAGGAATTTTTAATATTCAAATCATAAAAAATAAATAACACTTATATACTCCAAAATCAGTTTAAAAACTATTTAAAACCAATATATAATTTTTTAAATAGTTTTAAAACTAGTTTTAAACAGTGTTTTAACAACTTAAAACTTGTTTTAAACCAATTTTAAATAGTGTTTTAAAAAACCTTTTTTGAAAAATTATTTTAAACTAGTTTTAAAGTACTATTTTAAATATGTTTATTTCAGAACATTTTTTAAAAATTTTTATTTAACACCAAGTTACATGTAGTTTTTAAAATAGTTTTAAACCCATTTTTTTGAATTGAAATAAATATAATTAAATTAAATAAAAAAATAAAACTAAAACAAACATACCCTTCCAAAATGAAACCAAATTAAAGTAATTATAATGCTACCAACATGAGAAACTCACATCAATCTATACTAAATGAACTATGAACATATATGGTTGCTTCTATATATTCCCCACCACTACTTCAGGTTTAACATCAATTTTTACAATTGGATTTTTTGAGTCATCACATGTAATATTTTGGTCAATACCAATTAGGGTATCAATGGTGTCAATTTTATCCCTACTATCATCAAAAATATATTTTGGGATTATATCAATAATGACACCGTAATCAGGTCTCATATGATATTTCACATAAAACACTTATTTTTCTATTGATTCCAAAATATAAGGTTTATTAGTAGCTAAGAAGCGAGTCAGGTCGATAAATCTAAATATATAGTCATCAATAAATGTACCATATCACATCATTGAATCAAAACATTTGTATTTAGTCATAGTGAATCAACCATGAGAGTAGTAATCTAATAATAATATTTTCTCATCAAGTCCATAATAAGATAGATTTTCATATCGAGGCCTACTATCTAATGCACTGACATAACAGTCTGTTGTTGTAGTTAACAAAACACCATAATGTTGTGTTCTCATGTTCACCACTTGATTAGTTATAACAAATTTTTACCCTTTGATTATTAATGATTTTAATTCACGAACCAAAGAATTGGGACCAAAATCCAACACTCTTAATTCTTCAACATCTGAATGGCCCAAAGTCCTTTAGATTTTTTTTTGGATAATCCCATTTTTAAATAGGTTGATAGGGAAACCTTATATGGCCCATAGGACCGGTGGAACAAGGCCCAATATAGGGCCTGAAGGCCCAAATACCCAACACACTAGAACTGCCCCTCCCTGGAATTTGTTTCATTGATGGCACCTAGCTCCTCAAATTCTCTCTCCTTCTCAAGGAAAAGAATGATGAAATCGACCTGTAATTTGTTTATATTATATACATAAAATGATAATTAAATTTTTTGGTATATGTTAAATTACATAGTATGAGATAACACATACATATTCAGATTACTTACTTGATATAAGCATCGAACAAATCACAGTTAAACAAGATTGTGTGATATTCCATATCCCGCTCTTCAAGGCTCAATGTTTCCAATGTATATGAACCATGAATTCCCCATGTTTTGGGATGATATGGGAAATGATGAATCAATTTCCATATACTTCTCATATTCATTTATCATTGCCCGGTTATGTAATGACCCATGTATTTATAAAATAATACTTTTCAATTAATATTTATGAATATGATATTAATTTTACATTAAAGGGGATGCCTTTTCTGATAGCATATTTGACATGCAATAATGGGTTTCTATGAAATCTTACATTGCACACAACATTGAGTTATAGCAAAAAATAATACAACAATAATATTGTTATTTTAAATGGTAGTTAACACCTAGATGTTGGAATGTCAAGAATGAATAGTATCAACTGAATTTTAAAATATAATTTACACATGTTTAAATAATGATTCAATTGGTTACAAAATTTATTATAAATGGAAATAAAAACCAATTGAATATAAAGGATGCGTTTTTATGAAAACCCATTTAAAAGAGAATAATTGTGTTTATAAAATCATATAACTATTTATGGATTTTTATATAATGAAAAATATATATTATATATTAAATTTAATGTTTTAAATTAATATTACATGTTTTATAGATATGATATAAGAACAAATTTGATTTTTTGGATAAAAGAAGTATTTTTCTAAAAATGTAGTTTTACTGCCTTTTGACGGCGAATGCTTTTTAAATCTAGTTTTTGTCACTTTTATATGTTCTATTTAAAAAAATAAACTTCTTATTTAGAAGAGGGACGTCAAAATTTACTTTGGATGAAATTTTAATAATTTTCTAATAACTATCATGTTTTGATGAATAGTAAAAATATGCTAAATTTTAATTGAAAATAAATTTTTCCATCAAGATAATTTATATGGTTAAATCATATTATTTAATGGTTTTAAAGTATAAATGGAATATATTTTTATCATTCAATCCAATTTTGGTCATTGAAAGAAATTTCACATTGAAATTGGACATAAATACATGTCAATCTTTTGGTAGTTTTTACTTCTTAAAAACCCGCTTTTTGGTTTTGACAACGAGAATTAATTTTAAATTAATTATTGAAACTTCTGTGTTTTGAATTTGGGAAAATATATTCCATATTTGGAATAATAAGGTCCAAATTATGTAAATATACACCTTTTAATTTTGGACATTATGAATAGTAACTTCAGTAATTATTTTTATTCACCATGGTTAAAGGGTAAATAAGGTAAATAAGCATAAAAAATAATATTATAATAATATAAAACTACCCTAAAATGTGTCATAATCTTATTGGATGAGATATTTATGAACATAGTCACCCTTGGGTCGATTTTGGGACCCCATGGAGCCACTTGGATGTGAAAATGACATTTTATAAGAATTAATTTAAAGTAAAGAGAAATATAACATAAACATGTATCTTTTACTAAAACAATTTTAATATGGGGTTATATAACTGATATATTTTACTATAAATATTCATAAGAAATATAATAATATTTCCTATATCATGGTATTTTATTTATAATTTTTAGACATTAAATTAATAAATTTAATTATTACACAATGATGATGCAATGATTGCTTCATTAATGAAAGATTCAAATAAATGATATTATAAATATTAAAATAAATGTAATTTGAATATTTTGATTACATAAACAAATTTTATGAATTATATTGACGTATAATATTTTATTTAATGCTTTTTTTTGAAGTAATCAAGTTGTTATGACTTTAACAAAAATCAATTACTTTATAGTGTAAAAATTGACATAAATGAGTTTTTAAAACAAATACCATTTTATTAAATGATATAATAGTCCTAAAAATATAAATTCTTCCAACCTACTTATATAATGTTAAAAATACCATTAATTATCCACTTATGGTTCTATTTACATTTTATAGTAAATATAGTTACCATATATTATGAAGATGCAAGAAGACATGGTAAAAGTTAATGTTTTTAACTAAGGGTTAAAGCTAAAAGATAAGGTTAATTTTATGACCTAAACTTATCTAAAACCTATTGGTTGAGAGTTTTTAGACCCAAAAAAATCTTATATTTTAAATAAATGAGTTTTGGACAATTTTAAACCGAAAATCAATTTATAATAAAATAATATTTCAAGACCTTACTAAAGTGCCCGTCCTCCCTCTTATAAAAGGCCACCACCTATACACACTTACTCACACCTCTAAATCACCTTGTCTCATCCAAATTATGAAAAAATAATATCATAAAATACCTCCCTTCCTCTTATAATCCTTACCTTTGGAATAAGGCAATTCAAGAAAGTTGTTTGGCTCAAATCAAAAGAAGTTACCCAATTTAGAGGTAACATCTTCTTCCAAGTTCCTTTCCTTTATTTTACTTCTCCACTCCCTATGATCTTATTATTATTTTATTACATAACAATACCAGTATCCTAAATATACTATAATGTTGTTATGATAATTATTTTAACTACACTTACACACACCTTCATCTAATGGATATGAACATACTGTTTATGTGGACGACAAACTACTACCTCACGAATCGATGATTGTTCAATTTTCCCCTACAACCTCTCATGGTGGCCATTATGATGACACTGTATTTATATATAATATATATTATATTTATATTATCTCTATTCCTCTGTATTTTTATTTACAACATACCTTTATTCTTTCCATAATATGTAAATATGATAATTTCATTTGAGGACGTGCGGATTACCGGCCCCTCAAAGTGATATGACTCATTCATGCCATACATGGAATGTATAAAGGATGAAATTAATGAAATTATGTAACATATATAACATAGATATTATAATTTAATTATAATATACCTATGTATCATTTAGTTTTCATTCCTTCAAATATGACAAAGAAATGAAAGTAGCATTCATGCGTACGTACGACCTACCACCTCCATGAACGGTGCATTTCATTTCTTTTCTAAAAATGTTATGTAATATTATAAATATATATATATACTGGATATATATGATATTTAAATCATTAATACTATTATGGAGATAATGTACTTTTGACCACATGGACAATTTGTAATTATAACAAGTTCATTTTTGACTCAAGTACTGAACATCGACAAAACGACCGATATGAACTTGAATAATTATATGATTCTTATAACAAGGTAATAATTGATTTAAAAGGAATAATAAACTTGAAAAAGTTTCTTAAGCAGGTATAAATTAACTTAAGTTTATTATTTAGGGAGATAAATAATGAACAAGATAAGTCGGACTCAAGGTAAGGGATTTCATCTCAATCTCATTTCATTGAGGCATTTATTGATAATATCCACCTCTATTATTTTATAAGGTGCATGTAAAACCACTATGAAATTTAATATACATATTTTATCTATACTAATGTTATTTATTAATTCATGGGGATTAAAATTTAAATGTTCAAAGTGGTATGAGACACCTTGAATGTTTAAATATTTAATTATCAAATCTTTGTCTTCATGATATTAATTTACATATTTATTTATATGGATATAAAAGAATTATAAAGGTAAATTTATTTCTATATAGAATTTAATTCAATGTTTTAAAAAGGAATATTTTTATAAAAATCATTTTAATTTCTTTACAAAATGAAAAAATTAATGTTATTTGTTTTAACGTATACGGTGATAACTACTTCTTCACCGCCGTAACTATTATTTGATATTTGATTCCTCTATAAGAATTAATGTATTTTGAATAAATAAATTATTCCTTTATTTGGATATCTTGGTATTTAAAATGAGATCTTAAATTAAAAGGGTATTTTTATACGGAAATGTTTTTCATATGGTATTTGATGAGTTTTTCAAAAGGGTTTTGTGATGAACGTATTTTATTCATAAAATAGTACATAAGAATTATATGAGATAGGTGAGCCTGATATAGCTTATACGAAGGGTTAATCCCCATTATAGATCACATGTGATCCCAATATAGCTTATTTGAAGGGTTGAGCCCCATTATAGCTCACTAGTGAGCCCGAAACAGCTTATACGAAGGGTTAATCTCCATTCTAGCTCATGGGTGAGCCCGATATAGCTTATACAAAGGGTGATCCCCATTATAGATATCCAATTTGGATGTCAACCATATGGTTATTCCAATTGGAATATATTTGAAAGGTTTTTATTTATATGATGCTCTATGTCACCTAAAAGAGTTTTAATTGCTTTCTATTTGTTTTAGTATTTTTCATTGAGAAAAAAAGTATGAGCATTATTCAGGCGAAAATGTTTCACTTCATCCACTAAAATAGCATTGAATGAGTTATCAGGTTTTAACTAGACTAATGGTTTTTCTTTATTTTTATGTCCCTTTATGAGATTTTTGTGCTCATCCCAAGTTTTTGAAATGTTTTTCATAGGTTATAAGTAAGGGTAAGAGAAAGTAATAATTCAAGAAGATTTTATCAAGAAAATAATTCTTGTTTATTTAAGAAGTTTAATTATTGTGAAAAAATTGGATAGTGTAGAAGTGTATAGTTTGTAATTTTTGAGAAGTAATTTAATATTTATGACCTAATTCACTAAAACTCTAAACCTGAAAAGATCCTCACTACAAATTCTTGGATTAACTCATTATTATGTAATGTTTAAGGATGGGGCCTTATAGTTTATATCTTGTGCTCACATAAAAAAATATATTAAACCAAAATCCATACATTCTTGATCCAAATAACCTCTCACAATGGAACCTTCAGTATGATTCTTGTTCTGGACATAAGAATTTAGTGTGCACATATTTATTTCATTAGGATAAATCCAATAAAAATAAATAGGACCGCCAAGAAGTATTTTAGTTGAAATATGGACTATTAGATGCATCATTCAAGTGAAAAATGATGGAGGATGTTTTTCTAACTCATACAAAAATTAATGGCACTACTTCCTAATTTTTTATCAAGAAAAAGTTAGATAACCTTTTAACATAAATTTCTCTATAAAACTTTCACAATTGAATCACCTTCAACTTAAATTATTAGATAGTAAATGATGAATTACTATTGGAATTAATTCATGATGAAGGATGTGAAAATCATGAGTTTTTGGGGATTTTAGTTTCAACTCTCTTCCATTTAATTGTTTAAATATGTTGATTGAATAGCCATCAGGAACCTTGATATTCTCCAATATTTCAAGAAATTTATTTTTATTTTAAGGCATTTTCACATAATAAGCATAGAGATCTTTCCATTTATTTTCATCAATACACATATAATGAAGTTTTGGTATAATAACCAAATCCAATAAGTCACGCCAAGATCATAAGTCATCTTTGGTCTTTCAATTGATATTTAGAATAATTGAAAGGATTATTTCACATAAATTTTTCTCAATGTGCATTATGTATAAACAATGATGTAACAAATTGGTTGAAAAATATGTCAACTCAAGAAAGATACTGTTAATTTTCTAATTGTAAGTGGATTGAGTGCCAACATTCTTCATCTTTAGATTTTATCCAACCTTTCCCTAATGAAAAACTGACATCTTGCAATCCATTAAGTACATCAGTTCCTGGCATAAATTGAGGTGGATTTTCAGTTTCAACAGTATTATCAAAGCTCTTATGATTCTTCCTATATGGATGATCAATTAACAAGAATCATCGATGCCCCTTGAAATTGAAACTATGACGATATTTAAGTCTTCTAGATCATGTATTATTCATAAAAATATGACAGGATAGTTTTCCCTTCCTAATCTAACCAAAAATAATTTCATAAATAGAGAAATAATTTATAGTACACAAAAGGCCATCACACATCTGAAATATTTTTTTTGTAGAAGCATAGAATGTGCGTACACTCACATCCCAAAGCTAATTCAACTATTTTATTAAAGGTTTCAAGTAGAATTCTATATCATTTATAGGATCAAAAGGTCCAAATATGAGTTTTCTCAAGAAATTGAATGGTTTTTTCATACACATATATAAAGGAAGATTATAAATGTAAACAAAAATTGGACATGTGATTTGAGAAGTAAGAATCTAACTAAATAGATTAAAACCATCATAGGGTAGACCCAACCTAACACTATTCACCTCAGCTATAAAATCAAGATGTCATGCATCCAATGTATACCATTCTATTCTATTTACAAGATGAACCAAATCATTATTATCTTTAATTATCTCAAAATCATTCCATCACATATTTGTTGATATTCATTAAACTTGAATAGATTTTAAATCTTAGGAATCAATGGAAAGTGTCCCATGAATTTCTGTGGAACACTATATAGTGTTCCTTCAAAATTTGAATTACATTGAGATATATCAAATTATTTATAATCATTTGGTCCTATTATTTCCTCCTAAAATAAGCTACAATATTTTAGGTAAACATGCATTTAATTAGTTTAAAACCCAAGATAGTTAATTAAGTTTCATACCATATAATGAATTGAGGTAATATCTATATTATCCAAAATTAATTCCTTCAAAAAGGCCATAATATAATCAATAAAGGTATTATGAATTCCATACATGGTTTTTATATGATATAGACACATTAAAAATTCCAATTTTATCATTTTAGTATATTCATGATATACAAGAGTCCTAACACCATCCATCATTTTTTTCACTCTCTTGACCTAATCATTTTCATTATTTTCTTGATGTTTATTGATATCATTATATTCTTATGATGACATAATATCTTTCTCATGATGATTCAAAAATTAAAACTAATCAAATATTAAATTATCAATACCACTCTTTTAATTTCATTCATGAACAATATAACATTGTCTCATCTTTCCATTATGATACCAAACATAATAGTTTTTTTGAAATATAACATTTTAATATGGTAGTTAACTTATTCCTGATATAAACAAGGTATTCCAACACAATTATAACATGGTAAGTGTATAAGACCTATATTTGAAGCATTGTTAAATGAAAAATTTTAAAAAATCCAAATACTTTTAAAACTCGGTTAAGATACAATTAGTATGATACATCAAAATTTTATCGATTCTATTATAGATTTTTTTTGTATTAATATCAACATAGTAAACCATAATTAAAAAATTCATTATAACCAATAATATTTTTAATATATATAATAAGAAACTTCCAGTACATATTATTAGATAAGGTAGAGTTAGTGAGTGACTATTTAAATAATTTTTATTCATTAAAAAAATGAATATTCAAACATTTAAAACCATATTATTGGTTGGAGTTGATACTCAAGAGGGGGGTGAATTGAGCTCCAATTAAAAATTTCTGTTAAAAAATTTATGATTAAAAACCCTAAATAAAAATATCCCAGTTAATTAAGGAAGTAGATATGTAAATGTTTAATTGCTCAACAAGTTTCTCAAAGGTTGATTAGTCCTTAGTTGAATAAGAGAGAACACTTATTCAGCTTTTGAAATAGATTTACTAAATTAAGCAAATACATAAAGAAATCAAAACTAACTATCAGAGTGAATGAAAAAATGGGTTTCTGTCTTTGAAAATATAAGCAGCGGAGAATTGAAAAACAGAGCACTTGAAAGTAAATCACACAACAATTTAAACAAGAGGTTCAGTCTCAACCCAAGACTTAATCCTCTCCACTTGGTGATCACCTTCCACCAAGTATTTTATATTATAACTTGATACACAGCCTGTATCGGTCTTTACAACAGTTTTAACAAACTATCCAGGTTTTCCAACCTCTACCATAGTTATTCATGAAAAAAAACTAACCAATCCACACCAGGATTCTTCCACAACTATGAGTGGGAAAAAACAGGTAAAGAGAGTTTAGAGTGAGGATTTTTAGTATCCCCCAGATTAAGTACAGGAGACAGTGTGTGTGTAACAAGAACACTCTACTCAAAAATGTAAAAAGAGAACACAATAGAGCTAAATATATTAAGGTCAAGTTTAGAATTTTCTATGTGTTTTCAGATCAGATCTGGACTTCTTGGGATGAGGAAAGAGAATTTTTAGCCCTTCTCTGCAAGTTTCCTTCAAAACAGAGTGTCGCAACTCCAGGTCCAGGTACTAAGATGTTCAACTTCTTTGTTTAGGGAATTGATGAAACATAACAGGACAACCTTGAGTATATTCTTCAATATGATATTCATGAAGCTCTTGGATTATCAGAGTAAGTGTTGGAGAGTTCTTCTTTCTTCCTCTTTGCATATAGTGTATCATATCACACTCTACTTCGCACCTTGGAACACTTTCTTTTTGCTCAGTATATCTTTTTTAATACCACCAAGCCCTCAAGAGGAATGATCACACCACGTGTGATCTTCCTCATACCTCATACAGTTTTCGACATGTTTGAAAATAATATTAATTAATGTCAGATGCATTAAATTAGACAAATGTGACCGTTATAATATTCTTAAGATAATAGACAAAGTTGAGAGTATGATATCAGTAGAATGTAACAGTAGACTCGTAGAAGTATCCTTCTCAATGGTAGACTTGTCAATAGTAGGCTTCTCCAACTATGAAATTATCAGTTGTAGACTTACATCAGTGACCCTGTACCAGTAAGCAGCTAGCGGTAGCTTTATACCAGCAGGCTTCTACTGTTAAGGCTTTCAGTGGTAGACACTCAACAGTAAGTCTTTCGTCAGAATAATTCCAACAGAAACTCTTTATAATAGAAACCTTGTTACAGAAGGCTGGAAATAGTGACCTTATGATAATAATTATGTATCTGTGTACTTCGAAAATTATTCCAACGGTAGGCTTCATAACAATAACCTTGTATTGATAACCTTCAATAGTAACTCTATAACAGAAGCTCTTGAGAAATAATCTTGCAGTAACCTTCAACAGCAGGGTCTTCAACAATGGAGTTCTCAGTAGTGACCACTATCAGTAAGTTCCTTAATGGTAACATTGACAGTAACCTATACAAGTGACCTTTCGATAGAAGGTTCTTAATAGTAACCTTCAGCAGTGAACTTTTACTTAGAAAATTTTATACTGTAAACTGATTCCAGTAAAGTCATGAGCTGGAATATACATACTTTTTACACGATAAAAACTATAAAAACATTATCATATAATTTACATATTATTATCAAGGAATGGAAACATTATTTTGGATTATCAAAATAGGTGAGTCCAACAATATCCCCCTTTTTGATAATCACAAATTATTCCACTAAAAGTAAGAACAATTAAAACTTTATTAGAGATAATAGATCTCAGAGATAATTTAGGAAAAGAAATATTATAGGAGAGATAAGCACATGGTATCATAGAACATGAACATTGAAATAATTTTGGTGGATTTTCTCCCCGTTTGTGATTAGAAAAAATAAAGAAAATAAGATACAAAAGTGATTTTGTTTGTATTAATGAAACAAGAGGACAAGATACAAAAAGAAATTCAAAATCCCCATCAAAAGATATAGCCACACTCAATCCACATCAGAAACATTCAAAGAGTCTATGCCCTTGGAAGAAGAAGGGGTAGGGTTTGTAGGTGGAGGTGTAGGCTGAGGAATAACAGAAAGGATGGTAGGAGGAGATGCAACAAAAGCTTCAGTGTCTCTATAGGGAGTGACTCTCTGAGGAATCATTGGAGTCAAGCTTCTGATGGCTTGTGCAGGAGACATCATAGGAGCATCACTAGCTGAGGCAGAGGTAGTAGAGGCAAAAGGTAATGTTGGAGGAACAATGATGGGGATTCAATCCACATGGAGAAAAGGTTGGATAAGGTTCCTAAAGTCCATGATAATGCTGCCACCTCTCTCCATGGCTAAGATAAAGTCATCCTTATTCTCCATAATTGTCTCCAAGGCAGGAGTCAACTGTCCCAGTCTTCTGACCTGATCCTTAAAATCTCTGCTGACTAGAGGTATCCTCAGGTTTTCGAAGAGAAACTTGAAGTTCCCATCCATATGATTCTTGGTGTAAACCCTTTTGTAATAAGAATCAATTTTCTCTTTGATGGTCTTCTGGTCTTGGGAAGCATCCTTAATAAAATTACTTATAACATTTTGAATGTCTTTGGTGATGGTAACAATCTGGGTTAGGGATTGAGGATCAGGTTCACTTGCACCAGAAACCTTGGCCACTTCTTCACTAACCAAAAGCATGAAAGCTGAGAGGTCAATTGGAGGTGAGGATGAAGATGATGCAGAAGCACTCAGAGGTGCTACGGTGAAAGCTACTATTTCCTTGAAGGACTTGGTCAATCCACTGATCAGTCTCTTCACATCATCATCTTGCCTCTGCACATGGGATTCCATGGACTTCTTAAAGTCCTCAAAGACTGTAACCATCTGTTGCACTACACCTCTAATAAACCGAACATCCTTGTCCATCTGAGCTCTCGAGGCCATGAGGGAATTCAAGATGAAAACATATTGTTTCAGAAGCTCCACAGACTCTATCATCTCACTAATTTGACTCTGACACTACTTTACTTTCTGAAGCAGATTAGATTGAATACTGGATTGAATTTTAGCCAACTCAAATGCTGAATGCTCCTGAACTAGAGAAACAACCTTTTCCATCTCATAGGACCTATCCTCGGACATTCTCTGCAAGTTAGATTTCAAGGATTAAAGGTTATATTTACTGATAAAGTCTTGAGGGAAAGATATTACTAGAGGTACAAAAATAAAGTCTGAAAAAGAAGGCACTGAAGGTCTTATATTGGGAATTTCATCTTCTGAGTCATCATAATCTAGACCCAACACCAGAAACCGAGGGTCCTCAGTCCATCCTTCAATGTCATGAACAACAGATATTGATACTTTGATAATAGTATGCTCCCCCTCACTTGGATAAACCTTCTGGAAAACTATATTAGCCTCTTCCAACCTTGAAACCTCATCTGCTATTTCTGCTTGATCAACTGACTCATCAGTAGAGTGAGCCACGACTTCTACTGAGTCATCCAAAATTTCCATAGCAAGGGCAGTAGATACAAATTCTTCTTCCTATTCACTTACTTCCCTTTCAGTGGCTCTTATAAGAGGAATCAAACTGAGTTCCTCTCCTTAACTGTCCTCATCAGCAATAGTCTCATATTCCTCATGGTTAGAATGACCAGACTCAGCAACTTCCTCCTATTCTGAGGTATCTCTAACAGTTACATGAGCCTCATCATACTCTTCTTCACTGGTTTCTTCATCTTCAGCATCCCTTAGGACATATTCTCTTCTGGGAAACTCTCTTGGAGGACTAGGCTCACCACAAGCCACAACTCCAACTAGTGGACTATCTGGTAGATCAGGATCACTCCTGTCATCTATAGGGGTATCCTCTCTCTCATGGACCACAACATCCTCTATTTCTTCATCAGAATACTCAGGCTCTTCCTCATCAGGTTTTAGACCTAGATCCCTTTTATACTTTGGCCTAGAGGGATAGGTAACAGGGTTGAAATCCTCATAATGATTTCCCTCATGATTCACCCATTCTCATTTCTAGGGATTCCAGTTTCTCTTCATGTACTTAAAATTAGCTTTGAGATGCAAAAGCTATTCTTGGACAATATGGTTTCCTCTTTATCTCCAGTAATACCCTTTAATTTTAGCATCACATAAGTTAGATTTACATGGAATAGATCACTTGACTTAGAACTTGGCCTGGTCATATCTTTTAATTGAACCATTAGTAGTCTGCACAGATTGATCCTATGCCTATGTTTCATTAGATTCATTAGAAACACATCCTGATACTTCAGTACAGCAAAGTCCCCTCTCCTGGGACTCACAACATTCTGGATACACTTAAACAACAATCTATCCTCTCCATTCATTTTAGTAGAAATCACCTTCCTAGGGACTTCATTTTCTGTTAGTTCAGTCAAATATTATTTATAGTAAAAGAAGTCACTATCTGGAGGAGGTACTCTAGAGTAGTAATCAAATATTCCCTCATGTTGGAATCTCAAACATTCATCCCATTATACATATGAGAAGCTTACTTCAATCCCATTTACTCTAGAAAACATTCGGTTCTCTTCATCTGACTTCTCAAATCTTAGAAAATCATAAAATTATTTGACTATCTTAAGATAATAAGGCCCATTGTTGTTTGTGAAACACTCCACCCAACCCTGAGTTTCTAGCACTTCCTGCACCAAATATTTTCTCAAAAGCAACCAATCATTGATCAATTCATTTTCTGGCATGATCTACCTCTTTGACATATGAAGATTAACCAACTTATTTATAGTAATTCTTCCACCACTGGACTCAACTCGATGCCTCTTGTGGTTTGGTGCATCTCCATCACCAACCATCAATCGTTTTACTCTTTCCATTTGTGAGATGATGCAGTTGGAGGGTTTAGAAGAGAGTCAGGGTTTACATATTTTGATATAAAAGGTTAGAGAGTGAAGAAAGAAGTGTATTGAAGTGTGATTGTATTCTAATTTTATCATTTAGGGATCAAAACAAAACAAAGTCGATAAAAAAAACAAAATGGTTCAGATTCTGCAGAAAACATGAAGTAAACGAATGATAAAGTCCAACAGTGTGGTGTCCAACAGTGAGGTCTAACAGTGAGGTGTTATAACAGTGAGGTCTAACAGTAAGGTGTTCTAATAGTGAGGTGTTCTAATAGTGAGGTCTAACAGTGAGGTGTTCTAATAGTGAGGTCTAACAGTGAGGTGTTCTAACAGTGAAGTCTTCTATATTGAAATTAATCATACCTAACACATGTTTGATGAAATTTAACCTCTCAAAATTCAAAGGCATTGTGAATGTATCAGCCAATTGATGTTCAGTGCCAATGAATTCAAGAGTGATATCACCCTTTTGATAATGGTCTCTCAAAAAGTGATTTCTCACATCAATGTGCTTTATACTAGCATGAGATACTGGTTTTTTAGAGATGTTAATAGCATTTGTATTATCACACTTTATAGAGACACATTTGAATTGATATCCATAATCTAGAAAAGTGTGTTTCATCCACAGAATTTGAGCACAACAACTACCAGCATCTATATATTCAGCTTCAACCGTGGATAAAGCAACATAATTCTATTTCTTACTACACCATGATACTAGTGACTTGCCTAAAATTTGACATGTTCCAGAGGTGATTTTTCTGTCTAGCTTGCAACCTATAAAGTCATCATCAGAATAACTTATCAAATAAAATGATTGTTCTTTTAGATAAAATAGTCCTAAGTTAGGAGTATACTTAAGATATTTAAAAATACTTTTAACAGCAGTTAAATGAGATTATTTGGGATTAGCTTGAAAATGAGCACACATGCAGACACTAAACATAATATTAGGTCTGCTGGCTATAAGGTAGAGTATTCTCCCAATCATACCTCTATAGTTGGTTTGATCCACTGGTTCACCAATTTCACCAGTATCCAACTTACAAGTGGTACTCATAGGTGTTTCACTACCTTTACTACTATTCAAACCAAAATGTTTTAAAATATCCTTAATGTAGTTACTTTGATTCAAAAAAATTCCATTTTTATTTTGAAAAATTTGAAATCTAAGGAAAAATTTAAGTTTCCCCATTAAACTCATTTAAAATTCATTTTTCATTATCTTTGAAAAATTAGTACATAAAGAATTTTTAGAGGATCCAAAAATAATGCCATCTATATAAATTTTTACTATTAAAACATCTTTGGAAATTCTTTTAATAAAAAGAGTAGGATCAACTATCCCTTTTTTAAAATCATTTGAAACAAGAAAAGAGCTGAGCCTATCATACCAAGGTCTAAGAGCTTGTTTTAACCCATATAAATCTTTAGAAAGTTTAATAACATGATTTTAAAAATGGGGATTTGTAAAGCCAGGGGTTTTTCAACAAACACATCATCAAATATATAAACATTTAGAAAAGAACTTTTGACATCCATTTGATAAAGTTTAAAATTTTGATGAGCTGCATAAGCAAGTAGTATCCTAATGGATTCTAGTCTAGCTATAGGAGTAAAGGTTTCTTCATAGTCTATTCCTTCTTCTTGACTATATCCTTGTGCTACAAGTCTAGCCTTATTTCTAACTATATTTCCAGACTCATCAACTTTGTTTCTAAATACCCATTTAGTGCCTATTGTCAAAGTGTCCTTAGGTCTTTCCACTAATTCCCAGACTTTGTTTTTTTTCAAACGGATTTAATTCTTCTTGTATAGCCATCATCCAAAATTCATCATTGATAACATCATTAATATTTTTTGGTTCAATTTGTGAAAGAAAATATTGATGTTCAACCTGGTTTCTCAGAGAAGCTCTAGTTTTTGTTCCCCTATTTAGATCACTTACAACAACATCTAAAGGATGATTCTTAAAAGTCCTAATACCTCTAGAAAGGTTCGAACTAGATTCTTCAAGGTTGTCTGTTGGTTCAGACTCAATAGGTGCAGATTCTGGAAGATTCCCAGAGATGTTTAATTTTACAGGGGGTTTACTATCTTTATCATTAAGGTCTAGAACTGACATATATTCCTCAAGATATTCAAGAGAGGTTTTAGGTTCATGTGGATCAGGCTCATAAAATTTGACATGAACTAATTCTTCCACACATTTGGATTTCTTATTGTATACTCTATCGGATTTAATCGAGATTGAGTAACCTAGGAAAATTACCTCATCAATTTTGGGAGAAAACTTGTCAATATTATCTTTAGTGTTAAGAATATAGACTTTGTAACCAAATACTCTAAGGTAATTAACCTTAGGCTTCCTATTGTTCCATAGATCATAAGGGGTTTTCTTAAGAAGAGGTCTAATTAAAACTCTATTGATGATATAGAAAGCTGTATTTATAGCCTCAACCCAAAAATAAATTGGCAAATCATATTCATTGGGAATTTTCCTAGAAATATTCTGAAGGATCCTATTTCTTCTTTCCATAACTCCATTATATTGAGGTGTTCTAGGAGCATAGAAATTGTGACTATAGACATTGTGTGAGAAATAAGATTCAAACTCTTGATTTTCATACTCATGGCCATGATCACTTCTCAAGGTCTTAATTATAAATCCACTAAGATTTTCTACAGACTTGGAGTATTTGATAAAATAAGAACAAGCTTCACTTTTGTGAGCCATAAAGTATACCCAAGTGTATCTAGAAAAATCATCTACAAGAACATAAACATAGTGCTTCCCATTTAAACTTAAAACTCTTGATGGTCCAAACAAATCCATGTGAAACAACTCAAGTGGTTGAGAAATAGAGACTTTTTTCTTTGTTTTGAAGGAAAATTTGTGTTGTTTTCCCTTTTGATAGGGATTACACACTTTTTCAAGTGGGAATTCTAATTTAGGTAAGTCTCTAACTAAAAATTTCTTAGATATTTTTCTAAGAGAGTGTACATTGCAGTAACCTAATCTTCTATTCCATAACCAAGATTCCTTATAAAAAGAATTTAAGAAAAAAACATTTTGCTTGGATAAGGAATTTAAATCAATAGCATACACATTATCATTTATACAGGTAGTGAAAACTAAATAATTTTTGGAATAAAAAACATTTCATGCATAATTTTCAAACTTAACATTAAAACCATCATCACACAACTGATAGATACTAAGTAAATTGTACTTTAATCCATCAAAAAAAGTACTTTGGAAATTAATATTGTATTAGGGTTACCAATCTGGCCTAAGCCGATGATTTTTCCCTTAGCATTTTCACCAAAGTTGACATGTCCACCATCAACTTTGATTAAACTCTTAAAGAAAGAACAGTCTCCTGTAATATTTCTTGAACATCCACTGTACAAGTACCATAAGGTTTTAGAGGAACTCTTTAAGCAATTTTCCTACAAAACAGATTTATCATGGGGTAACTTTGGTACCCATATTTTCTTAGGTTCAGAGAGGTTAGCAAGTAGAACTTTGAGAACCCATATTTGTTTTATAGATTTCCTATAATCAATAGATATATTTTGATACATAAGGACTTTGTTAGGTACTTTGTAAAATTTTCTTTCAAAAGATGTTCCATAACTGGAACTAGCAGTGAACTGTCCAGATTTTGAAATAAATTTAGTTTTAATAATTATTCTCTATCCTGGTTGATATCCTAGACCAGTTGTGTATTTCGAGGTAATTTGTTTTCCTAGAAACTGAGTCAAGTTCTCTCTACCAGCAGTAAACTTTTCCAAATCCTTTTTTAATTATTCATTTAATAATTTGAGTTTAGTATTTTCTTTTAATAGCTGATCACCTTTTTCTTTCTCAATATCCAGATTAGTTTTGTAATTAACACTTAAATCATATTGTATTTTCAATAGTTTATATTTATCCTTGAGTTTATTAAAGGCATCCTCAAGCATTCCAAAATATTCAAATAGTTCATCCTTAGTCATATTTTTATCATTGTTTGATTCACTTTCATTCCCAGAATAATAAGAATTGGGTATAGTGGAATTGGTTGTTACCTTGGATGTTTCTGTCATGAAACACAGATTTTCATGTTTGGTCTTGTCAGCATCAGAAGTTTCAGATCCACTTGAGCTATCTTCTGAGGCACTCTAGGTGGATTTCACATCATTTTTATAACCCTTTCCCTTGTCTTCATACTTCTTATTAAATTTAAGCTTGAGGAAATCAGCCTTCACATGGACTTTTTGTTTACACTCATAACAGACTATATCAGTTGTGTTATCATTCCATTTTCTATTCGTTTTCCACTGTCCTTTATTATCATACCTTCATTTGTAGTTTGATTTTCTATAGAAATTTTTCTTTTGGTAGATTTTCTTGAATCTTCTTGAAAGATGAGCCATCTCATCATCACTGTCAGAGTTTGAGTCTTCACTTGTAGAAGTGTCTATAGGAGCTTGAAACTTTTATTTTTCTTTGTTCTTTGAGGTATTAGTCTTGAATGATATAGATTTCTTCCTTGGTTATTCATATACTTCTTGATTCACCTTAAGTTCTTCTTCATACATCATAAACTTTCCAATTAGTTCCTTTACTTGTAGTTTTCCTATGTTATAAGATTCTCAAATAGAAATGGAGGTTCCTCTCTATTTGTCAAGTAAGAATCAAAGCAGTCTCATAATATGATCTTTGATGTCCAATGGTTTCCCAAGTAGACTCATGGTATTCACTATTTCATTGAACCTGAGATACATTTCAGAGATAGGTTCATCAGGATTCATTTGAAAATTATCATATTTAATAGTATTTTTATATAATATCATTTATTTATTATTAGTTGTTCCCCCATGAGAGACAGCCAAAGTATCCCAAATTTCATATACAGTTTTACAAGTAGATATTCTATTGAATTCTTCATCACATAGAGAAAATTACAAAGCATTCATTTCTTTACATTTATTATTATATGAAGTTTTAGTCAATTGAGACCATGTGTCCCTATCAGTAGCAGGAAATACATTTTTTTCCTCAATTGTGTCCCAGATTTCAGGTCCCATGCTCTCTAGATACATTTTCGTTTTTAATTTCCACTAAGCATAGTTATTACCATTAATGAAAGGTGACCTATTAGTAGCAGCACCCTCAACTCTGTTATCCATAACTACTTAGAATTTAAAGAACTAAAAATTTAGATATGATAGAAATTTTAAGATCTTTAGGATACAACTAAAATCACAGTTGAAAAGAATTTGAAAACTTGAAAATAAAAATCCTCTGATACCAAATGTTGGTCAGAGAGGATACTCAAGAGGGGGGGGGGTGAATTGAGTTCTAATTAAAAATTTTGGTTAAAAACTTTATGATTAAAAACCCTAAATAAAAACAGCCCAATTAATTAAGGAATTAGAGATGTAAATGTTTAATTGCTCCACAAGTTTCTCAAAGGTTGATTAGTCCTCAGTTGAATCAGTGTGAACACTTATTCATCTTTTGAAACAAATTTACTAAATTAATCATATACATACAAAAACCAAAACTAACTGTCATAGTGAATGAAAAAACGGTTTTATATCTTTGAAAAGATAAGCAGTGGATAATTGAAAAATAGAGCACTTGAAAGTAAAGCACACAAAAATTTAAAAAATAGGTTCAGTCTCAAGATGAGACTTAATCCTCTCCACTTGGTGATCACCTTCCACCAATAAGTTTATATTATAACTTGATACATAGCCTATATCAGGATTTACAAAATTTTTAACAAACTGTCTATGTTTTCCAACCTCTACCACAATTCTTTATGAAAAAAACAACTAACCAAGCCACACCAGGATTCTTCCATAGTTATGTGTGGGAAACAATAGGTAAAGAGATTTTGGATTGAGGATTTTTAGTATCCCCCAGATTAAGTACATGATACAGTGTGTGTGTAACAAGCACACTCTACTAAAAAATGTAAAAAGAGAACATAATAGAGATAAATATATTAAGGTCGAGCTTAGAATGCTCTATGTGTTTGCAGATCAGATCTGGATTTCTTGGGATGAGGAAAGAGAAGTTTTAGTCCTTCTCTACAAGTTTAATTCAAAAAAGAGTGTCATAACTCCAGGTCCAGGTACTGAGATGTTCAAATTCTTGGTTTAGGGAGTTGATGAAACACAACAGGACAACCTTGAGTATGTTCTTCAATATGATCTTCTTGAAGCTATTGTATTATCAGAGTAAGTGCTGGAGAGTTCTTCTTGCTTCCTCTTTGCATATAGTGTATCATAGAACACTCTACTTCTCACCTTGACACACTTTCTTTTTTCTCAGTATATCTTTTTTAATACCACTGAGCCCTCAAGAGGAATGATCACACCATGTGAGATCTTCCTCATACCTCATACGGTTTCTGACATGTCTATAAATAATATTAATTAATGTCAAATGCATTAAATTAGCCAAATGTGACCATTATAATATTCTTATGACAATAGACAAAGTTGAGAGTATGATATCAGTAGACTTTAACTATAGACCTATAAAAGTAGCCTTCTCAATGGTAGACTTGTCAATAGTAGTCTTCTCCAGCATTGAACTTATCATCTTTAGACTTCCATCAGTGACCCTGTACCAGTAAGCAACTAGCTGTATCTCTACACCAGCATGCTTCCAGCGGTAAGTCTTTCCATGGCAGACACTCAACGGTAAGTCTTTAATTAGAAGACTTACAAAAGAAACTTTTTATAACAACAACCTTCTTATATAAGGCTGACAACAATGACCTTCTGATAGTAATTCTGTATCTATGTACTTCGATAAGTATTCCAACGATAGGCTTCATAATAGTAACCTTGTATTGATAACCTTCAACAATAACTCTATAACAGAAGATATTGAGTGATAAGCATGCAGTAGTAAACTTGAAATAACCTTCAATAGTAGGGTATTCAACGATGACATTCTCAGCAGTGACCTCTATCAGTAAGTTCCTTAATGGTAACCTTGATAGTAACCTATACCAGTGACCTTTCGACAGAAGGTTCTTAACAGTAACCTTCAACAGTGACCTTTTACTTAGAAAATTTTATACTGTAAACTGATTCCAGTAAAGTCATGAGCTTGAATATACATACTTTTTACATGATAAAAAATATAAAAACATTATCATATAATTTACATATTATTATCAAGGAATGGAAACATGAATTGGGATTATCAAAACAGGTGATTCCAACACATATTAAATTTAAATTAATTATACAAAAAATTTGATCATTAAATTATTAAAATAAAACATTGAAATGAAATCAATGGTCAAACATCTATGCATAGAATAGGGTTATTTCCATCATAAAAGGACTTACCTTGCACTATAAAACCAAATATCATAAAAATTAAAACAAAACTCAATAAATAAAGATAAATATCACTAAAATTATAAATGAAACAATAAAAAACCATAAAAATATCACATAGAACAACATAATTTTAAAAATATAGACCATATTTAACATAAAAAATACCCCCAATGTGAATAAAAACTAAAAGACTATAAAATAATAACCATATACTTTAAAATTAAAGAGTTACTTATTTATAAATCAAACATGACATAACCAATAAAACAATTCTTAAAACCAAAATACTCATAATCCTTCCTATATGATAAAAAATAACTTTTTTAATGATAGAAATCAAAAACCTCATTTTAACTACCCAAATCCCAATTTTATTTTCCAAAAAAAAAATGTAAAACTGAAAACAACTCTTCTCATTCTCATACCATTTATTATCAATTTAAATAAAACCACTTAAAAAACAATCTTTAAAAGTTCAAATCTATAATTAAAATAAAATACTATGAAGAGGAAAAAAATAGAAAACCAACCATACCAAAACACTTGCTAGGTAAAACACTACATAATCATGGGTTTAAAGAAAAATATTCTATAAAATTATGGTTTAAATTAGAAAATATTTAGCTAAAAACAACACCAACATATAAAGTTTTTTTCTCCCGAGGTTTGATAGTCCTATCCTCTATATAGCTTGACACCCCAAATAATATAAAATAAAACTGAAATCTAATACCATTTTGTGACAAGACAAATAGGGTCACCCCTAATTCGGGAACCAAATCCTATTTTTGGAAAGGATCTTGGGGAATTCCAAATCCCCATGGGTAGAAAACTAATTCCAATAACCAATAAAAACTCTATTGGGAATTATTTTTATTGATAAAATAATAATAAACATGGAACTTCTCATTAAAGGTCTAGAATGACCATTCCATGCATCATATGGTCACAAAAAACAATATTGATTAATAAATAGAACAAAAAATGGAATAAAATACAATGGATAAATAAAATATCAAAATAAAATAATATATGCCTCTCTAAATACACATGTTAAACAGAAAAAACCTGATCCAACATATTGATACCAAGTGATAAAACCCAAGTATACCCAAATTGAGCCTAAAATGATAATAGTCATGACCAAAAATCCTAATAGGTAACCTCCCCACACCCCATTAATAACCTCTAAAATTAAATCCATTTCATGCTATTTTGAAAATATGATTTCAAATTAAAACTACACATTTTATTTAAAATAAAACACATTGGACTGCTAATTTAATTCATATTCTTTAAAAGATACAATTTTACCCATTTAAAAACCAGGATTTTGAAAAATACCCACATTATGTTACTCCTTTTTAAAATATGTCAAGAAAAACATCAGTGAGACTAAACAATTATTTTGAAATAAAATGAAATACTAAGGATATGAAATACTGACATAAATACCCCAAAACACCATGAAGTAAACACATAAATAAATATCAATGACAACCACTCAATATAGGAAGGAGGTAAAATAGGTAAAAGTAAGAAAAAACAACATCACTGAAATAAAAGAAAGGAAGTAATTGATATAATAAGCAATAAAAGAAGAATAATTGAATATAAAATCATCATGGGATGATCTTAAGGAAACTAAGGTCAAGGAAACCTAGGATCCTAATACTATATCAGTGATCTAAACAAAATATATTCAATTTTTCATGCCATACACTAAAGAGTAAATCCCCTTGGCCTTGGGGTATAGAGACACCCTAGTTTATTCCCCAAAGCCAAGTTTTAAGACACTGAAGAGTATATTCCCTTGGCCTTGCGGTATGGACACACCTTAGTAGGTTCCCCACAGCCAAGTCATCCAAGTACTAAGAATGTTTAGTTGGTGTCACATAATCTAAAGGTCAGGTACTTTTCCTAGTGTTCCTTTCATAACATCTTGAGTTCCCATGATATTTCAAAGTGGTGGTGAGTGGTCAAACAACACATTCTCATCACATGTATCATCACTAAATAAAAAAAAGTAAATCTCAACTCACCTCCAACACCCACACGTGAAGAAATCCCTTTTACATCCATACAAGTAGTATATAAATACCATACTTCAATTCATCCCTTAATAGGGGAATTCATAGAAAAGGTACTAAATTTGAGAGTTTTACAATCATGAAATCTATTTATTTTTTTTCTAAATAGGAATTAAATCCTTTATATAAAGGTTGAAAACATGGAAAACCCTTTTTATAACCAAATACGGTTCATTACTTTGAAACCAACACTTCTAAATTAAAATGAATCTTAAATCCAAGATAAAAACTATTAGAAAACTCAACAAGAAGCATAAACATCATTTAAAACATCACTACACATTATAATAATCAAACCAAGTCATGATAGTCACAAAATAACTACCAAGTGATAGAAAATCCCAGAAACATTCAAATACCATTAAAACGTTTTATTCAATTTGAAATCTATACAGATTTATTAAATTATGAAAACATTACAAATTATTAAATATTTTATCCATTTATTTTAAAACATAAATTCTCTCGAGAAATTATTTAGGCATATAATTAAACACTTGGTGGGATTTAGAAATCAATTTTTAACTATACATAGCCTAAGAACCATTGAAAATCCCATTTTCAAGACTTAAAAATCACCAAAGCATGAAAGTAATTATATATTCATTGAAAATTAACACTATTAAACTGATTAAAAATAATAGAGTATTCAAAAAATTCAAAAAATTCAAGGATTTACTTTTAAATAGCTATGCATGGAGTAGCCTACCTCAATTTAAAACCCACACCTTAATTCCAAGTTCACAATAAACTTTCCTGAGTCCCTGGACACTTAACCTAACCATAATTTCCCAAAAATTAACAAACCAAACACTTAAAACCAATAACCCATAATGACATAACTACAAAAAACTCATCGAATTACATAATGGTTCCAAACCACAATTAAAAAGGGGTGTGGTCAAAACCCAACATACTCATGGACCTTAACCACACAAAATCCCCAATCAATACACCAAATCCAATGTAAAATTAAATGAAAAATCATTGAAACACTAATTAATCCCAAAGAGATACATACATCAAGATGAAAAATGAGCAAAAAAATGAACATAAGCTTTTGGGACCTCCTTTACAAGCCTAAAGTGGAAACCCCAACAACTATAATACTGAAACAGATTCATTTAAATCTAGATACAATACCTTGATGCCTATAAAAACAGTAAGGGATTACCTGATACTCACAAAGATGAATCCAAAACTACCAAAGACGTGTCAATCTAATCATTATTGAAATAAATATGGAATAAAGAAAGTGTAAGGATTTAGGGAGAGATAGGGGAGAGGGGGGGGGGGAATCAAGGTGTGAGAGAGAGAGAGAAAATATGAGAAAAAACCTCCATATTCACACCTTTCACCTCACCCATGCACCACTCATGTTTTCTTTTCTTTTATTTTTTACTTTTTTCATTTTTCTCTTTTTTCTTATTATTTACATTATTTATTTATTTATTTACCCTCTTATCTATGTGTTATGTTACACAATGCACAACACCCCCACTCTCCACCATTTTACCTTCTTTCCTTCTTGTACAAACCCAATACCTCATCTTTCCATTTATTTGTTTTTTATTCTTATTATTTTATTTTAGAATAAACAATCAATATTTACATAATAACAACAACAATAATAATAAAAATAATAATAATATCCCATTATTATTATTATTACCAAATTAAAAATAATTCCTAAAACTTCATATATGTATATATATATATTTATATATAAATTTTATAAAAATGAATTGAATTTCCATTTTTTTCAACACAAATAATAATATCATCATTATTATTTTTTTAATCACCCAAATAATATTTAAACATAATGAAATTTTATCTATAAATTTAAAAAAATATAAAATATTCTTTAAATATTAATGAAATGATTTCATTTTCATTAGAATAAAAATTTTAAACCAAAAATTCAAAATTCCTCATATTATCAAAACCCCTTAATGACATGGTTCATTAAAAAATTACAATTTCATTGTTAAAATGCCAAATCTATAAATAAACATATAAAAATGAAGTAAAAATTAATTAAACTTATAATGTTGTCATCCCATAATGCATGTAGATGATTCTAATCATTTGAACAACATGAACAAGAATTATAAAAAATATACTAAATATAATGAAACAAATTAACATTTTATCTCAATATAATGATATAATAAACAAAATAAAAACATATTATAAAAACTAACCTTGAAGAAAGATGGGGTTGTTCTAGTTGGGTATAGTGACATGTTGGGTCATTCCAGGATGATTCTAGGTAGCAATCACAGTTATTTTTCATGGTTTAATAAACCATTTTCTAACTATGTAGGAGCCACTGAAAGACACTTGAAACACTTCACATGGTTATAGTGTAGGGTTTCTCTTAACCATGTGAAATTTGTACACCATCACTTTAATCATAAAAGGGAACACATAGTCAACATTATAAATAATATGGTTTGGACCATACCTTTCACTGCTCATGTAAACTAACAATACACTAATAAAATTAACCAAAAAAACTCTTGCACATGACCTCACACATGGTTTTCCCTATCCCATGCGCAAAAACCATGAAACATAGAAAAAAATTATAAAAAATTCAAAATTTAGGCCTAAAAATTCCAAAAATTTAAATCACTCTAATTAAATATAAAATTTAAAATTATAGTGACATGGGGGTATCACAATTCTCCCCACTATTCCAATTTTTTTACCAAAAAATTCATTAATAAAAGTTGAAACAAATAGAAACTGAAAACCTTAAACCCTACATAAGTGGTTGGAGGGCCAAGAAAAACTAATGAGGTCTAGTAAAAAGGGAGAAATAAACAAACACACAACTCCTCAAAACCATAGAACCAATCCATAGACATCAACAAAAATCTCTAACCATAAACAAAATCACAACCATTAAACATAGATCTCTAAGAATAATGAGACTTGACATAGGTGTACCCACTATTTAGAATCCCTACAAAGTAGTGGAAGTAAAGGGTAAATTATTTTATAAAGAGATAATCACCAAGCCAACTACTATTTCACAAATTAACCAAGAGAACAAAAAAAATTCCATTGAACACAAACAACTTCCATGACACTAGTTCAAACTTCACAAAGAAAGCACAACCCAAAATCCATCCAAAATCCATCACATCTCATATCACCATAATGGAAAAAGGCACCTTAATAAAAAAATATTTCATAAAAATAATCAATAAAGGTATTAAAATTGGGTCAAAAAACTGAATTAAAGAGTCAATATTGGACCTCATACCCAGAACATCATCTCTTGATGAACCCAACAAGATCAAAACCAACACTAGATAATACATAATCTCAATTGGTGGAATGTTAATTCTTGTTACTCGAAACAAACACATAAGGATTAAAAATGTAAAAACCATCAAAACTTCACCATTATAAGAATATCACAAAATACTCAAAGGAAAAGATAAAATACTAAGGCATAACACAACCACAATAACCAAATAACACCTCACAAAGGAGGGACCATGAAAACAAAAAGGAATATATCTAGCGGACATCACTTCAAGATCCTCAATCTATACTAAAATCAATGAGCACAAATATCAAAAAAATAATCACCCAAGACTACATTGAGTAATTCAACATATAGGTTTTTTGAAAATAACCCAACCATTTCATTACTTGAAAACAACCTTGATCATCGTGGAAGGGAGGATGGTGACTCAAGCGGTCCTAGATAAAGGAATATTTTGGCTCCACAACTCTATTCAATGTTTATGTAGAGTCAAAAACTGAAATATATACACCTAGAAAAAAATATTATTCACCTTAAGACCCATAATATAAGATATAATTTTTACATTCTCTCAATAAAATTTTGGGAGGAACAACTAAATAGGAAAAAACATGAATCCAACCCATTCATGTTTCAACTAGGGTGGGATTTTTGTTGGGTTTCTAGTCTCTAGGCCTTAATGGCCCGATATTGGGCCTTGTTACTTGGGCCTACATGTCATTTAAGTTCCCCCTCAACCAAATTTAAAAAGTGATTATGAAAAATTAATAAAAAATAAAGGACTTTGGTCTTTCAAGTAAGAACAACAATGCACACCAAGGAATAAATCCAAACATACAAAAAAAAAATATTTTAAACTTTAATTTTGTTTAAACCATACAACTTTTAATAAATAGTCTCAAATCCATTTTTCAAAGACACTCATGCTTTGAAAACAACTCAAACCCCCTTTAGTAATGTTTCAATTCAATTAGAAAACTTATGAAAATGTATTTATCTTTAAAATGAACATGCTTCAAGGAGACCAAAAATCCATTTCAAAAAATCACATAAATTCTTTAAAATTCATTCAACTCCTTCAAAACAAAAAAACACACTCAAACTCCAAACAATTATATTTTATTTTTGAAACTCCCCATGATTTCCATTTCAAAATGAAAAATCCCCATGAATCTCACTCCCATTTTAATTTTTTTATTAATTTTACCTTCTTTTCAAAAACTTCTCCCAAATTTCATAATGAAATAAACCACTTTCAAAACATTTCATGTTAGTAAAAAATTCACTTATAAATAAAAAATGCCCAGTTTTGGAAACTAAAACACTTAATAATATATTGCCTTTAATTTAAAAACAATTTTCCAATCAAAGTGAAATAGGAAGATCAATGACTTTCAAAACATTTAATAAACATCAAAATTTTCTTTTTTCATCCAAAAAATAGTTTTCCAAAACAAAAAACCAACATTTTAAAATTTATTGACAAATAATAAATAATAAATATTCAAAAAAAACACCATTAAATAATATAAATTAACCATAAAAATTTCTTAATTAACCTCATGCTAATGGTAAGAACCATTAGAATCAACTTGAAAAGTAAGGGTGGAAAGACAACACATCCTGAAGAAAATAAAACTATGCATGATTTGGATGAAATATCTAGATAACCATGTGAAAATCGTGAAATAGCCTCTATAATGGTTCATAGATCCATCCACATAGTCATTATATGGTTTTATAGATCATATAATCTATTTTTATAGATTTTTTATTCATTTATTTTCATCACAACATATCAAAGAGACCTCTAAAATCACTGATATACTCAATGGGGAACAAAATAACATCACCTCATATCAAAATACCTTGAGAATAATAAAAAACAAACTTTAATTCAAGATTCAAATTCCAACCACCCATGATAACTCAAGGCACAAGGTGAGAAAGAGCTAACTAGATTCTTTCCACACCTACCTCTCAAGTATCAGCATTCCTATCTCCATATCACTTAAATTACCAAATAATAAGAGGGGTCTTCAAGAACCCATTCCTTTAAAAAACCTAAGTTTTGATACCATTTATAATTAACTAACACAAACTTACCTGAGACATCACTTTAACCGATCTGCCACTAGGCTTGAAGTGCATTCTTGTTCCCCATGAGCTAGAAACTAGTGCCTCGGTATTAGAATAATTACTTGTGAGCAATTTCACACTCACAAAATAATATAAAGAAGTAATTTTTTCCAAGAATACAACATGAATTATCCATGAATTGGAAACCCATGCTTATAAATAAGCAATTTCAAAATAAATGAACCAACCAAATAGTAAAAAACATAGTAGTAATAAGAAGAACAATTGAAAATCATAATAATAACAATCAACATGATCAATAAATATAGAGGAAGAATAATACATAATAAATATACCTAGAAGAATTTTCTAAAATGCAATAATCCCAACAAATAACTAAAATTGAATCACTACCAACCACCTCTTCATGACCTATGGTCACCCACCACATCACATAATTATCTATCAATGAATAACCCAAACAAAAACACTGAAAGTGACCAAATATTAGGTGCTTAAAAAAACATGAGAGTTTTATAAACCCATCAATTCTTGTATGGTGTGACATATACTTGACCAGTGAAATTTTAACAAGGAGTTTGTGTAATTTCATTTTAAAATACATTTCATAAATGTAATTTTAAAATGTAAATAGAAAATATTTTTTTCATGTAAGATATTGGTTTTTATATTGTGGTAAAAATCTTTTAAATTTTAGTTTTAACCCTTATTTTGAAATTTATGGAAATTATTAAGATTGTATGGAAGGTTTAAGAGGACTTCAGGCTCATTCAGACCCCAAATTTATGAATTTTGGAATGATAGGGTGATTAACATGATTAGAACACAGTTAGTGCTAATCATGCGACTCAACTATGTGGTTCATAAGGGGTTTCCACATAGTTAGTTAAATCGTGAAAGGGAAAACACATGACCATGTGAAATGGTGGAAAATTATTGCAAAGGTGATCCACATTATGTGAACATAGTTTTTCAAACCAAGCAAAAACCATGCAAGGGGGTGTACCATGTGGGAAGTGGTGGCACATGGTTTGGACAACCGCATGGCCAAACTATATACCCCTTTTAGAAATAAGAATTTAATTTTTTCCCTTGTATCCTTTAACTATTCATCTCCTCTTTTCCTACCTCAAACACATAGTCCCTCCTCCTAGTTGAGAGCTCTCCTACCTCTCCTCCTAGGCTTTGTGATAACTCCTCCATACAACATCCGATTCAAGCACCGTCGATCCTACTAAATCCATATACATAAGTTATTTAATACAATTATTTAGTTTATTCATTTATATCACTATATAAAATTTTATTTCCATGTGATATAGTATTCCCTATTTTTAGGGAATTTGTCTATTTATTTTATTTCTTCCATTCTATCCCAGATTAGAGGCTGATACTAGATGAGGAGTCTACTACCCGTCTAAGGTAGGAACTTTAATGATTTTCCCTAAAGATCAAGTTTAATATTTAATTCTCAATTGTTCCGTATGCCGAAAATTTTGTGTATCTTCCCTAAAATTTCATATTTAATAAATAAATTACTAATACCTAAAGTTGGATAGTCTTTGTGACCCAATTTCATCATTGGAGGTTGTCTACCTCTATCTAAGCCACACCTTTGGGTGTGTCAACTTAAATTTCTGTGAATTATTTTAATTGAAATGTATTTAAAACACCTCTTGATGTGTGTTTGATCATCCCTCATAAATAAGATATTTAAATTAAATTAAATGGATGACATGACACCATGCCTGGCCCTTATATTGGGCTATGGAATTGAACCACCTTCTAAGGTTAGTTAGGATTATCCCTAACAGATGAAATGTTTATTGAATTGGGAGAATTAAAAATAGAATTATCTATTTCCTATTTTTTATTATTATTTATTGTTAGTAAAACATCAAGAGGGGGACATGATGTTCTAGACCCTTTAAAAAGAAGGTTGTAAATGGAATTTCCACTTACTGGTTTTGAATATAATCATGGAAATACATACCTGTAAAAAGTAGGTTGGAAATAGAGTTTCCTATCCTTGGTTTATATTATTGGACATGTATTTTTTTCTCCATAAAAATGACATTGGAAATTATGATCCAAAATCCTTGAATTTGGTGCAATCATGATGATCTGGGAACCAAGTGACTTGACTTGACTGGGCTTCTTAATATTTATCACTAAGACCACCTAGGACATGTTCTTATGGATCTGGTAGAACACATTTGGGTGATATGATGAGGGTACACCCCTTCAAACTTATACTTGACCACTAAAGTCATGAGTGTTATGGAACCTTGTAGTTCCCTTATGAGATAATTATGCATGGATGCCTTAGATACGTGGAACATGTCCCAAAACTTCTAATCCACACACACACATATATATATATGAATGGAACTTTTTACAATATATTATGGATTAGGAAGAAGCAGGTAGTGTTGGACATGTGTCCCATTAGTAACCTAAGACAACTTAGTTTTGTTTATATTACAATTTATTTATTATTGTAATTGTACACCAATCATATTACATTTACTGGATGGATAATATTAGAAACTATTGGTGGTGACATACTAAGTTTTTATCACCCTCTATTTAGGCCACTGTTTGGTACCCAGATAGACTTCATGGATGAAGGTAGGGACAAAGGGAATTGTCCAGCTATGGATGCCTACTTTTCTACACTAGGATGGAGTATAGGAGCAGAGGACTGAGCCAGTGCTCATGATTCTATTAGAGACAACTTTTGGTATTTTTTTTTAATTTTTGTATAACATTATGACATGGCACTATTTTGTATATATGTTATTAGATATTATTTTTTTATGGATTATGATACCATCTTGCTGATTATTATTACATCCAAATTATTTACATTCTGCTGTTATTTTCATTATTATACTTACACTATTTTATTATCTTGATTTCAATGATTTATCTGTTATATAATATTTAAATACACTATGACATAAAGGGTATAGTATCCCTAATGTACCACATTAGTCTCTCACTATTATTCGACAACCTCTGGAGTATAGGGAGGTGCGCTTGAGGTTATTTGTCCAACTAGGTCAAGTTACTTATGAGAGAACCGAATCTGTGATGTCACAAAGTGGTATCATTGATTCTTTTTTTCCTTTGTATTACTATTTTGGGATGGTAGATAGGAAACTAGGAATGGGTTAGAATTTGGTAATTAACCTTTTCCTTGGATTAGATAACCCAAGTATAGGGGGGAAATCCAATTTTTCAGGGTTGGGACTTGCTGTTCCAGTTTTTTCCTATTACATTTGTATTGATTTCACCAATGGGTGGCACACATATTTTTTAGAATTAATTATTATTATTCTTTTCTCTTTTACCCTTGGATGATATATAAAGGAATTAGTTGTTCACTAATCATTATAGGAACCTGAGGATTTATATGCCATGCATATGCCATGCCATGTTTTTTTTATTTCATGCATTGCCTGAAGCATGTTGTAGTGCCTAGATTGATTTATCTATGAATTAACATAACATTTCTTTAAGGAAAGGGATAAATAATTGGTTAATTAAAGTGTATGAATTAACCTAAATAGGTTTTCCTTCACAACTTGATCGTACCACCTTAACTAACTAATTATGACATGTTTGAGATATGTGTCTATAGTTATATGGACTGAAAAAGTTTATTTTGATTACATGAATTAAAATTTTAATTTATAAATATTGTACTTATATAAATTGGGAATGATAATTTATATAATAAAATCATCATATAAAACTTTTTATATCCTGATTCTAGATGAAAGGGCTGGGTTTAAGTTACATTATGTGCCAATTGTAACTTATAAAGTGTATGCCAATATAACTTTAGAATGATAACTCATCTAATTGGACCGTGATATATATAAATATAAAATTAATGATTCTTAATAAGTTAAATGAAAAGGTTTCCATTAAATGGGGATTACAATTGTAACTTAAATGGTGTTTTCTTATATAACTTGTAATTGAAACACCATATATTAAAACCTTTAGTGTGAAATAGAGAACTTGATCCTAATCTGACCTAAGTAGTGGCCAGGAGGGCGTGTCTCTTATGACCCTTATGATCTTCAATATCACATATACCCAACTTTAGGAGAATAAAATAGTGTGTTGAATCTTGTGTGGGAAGGATTATACCTATCCAAATTCCTTATCTGTGATCGTTTCTGTTATTGAATCTTGTTTTGAGGTATGTGATTGGAATTGTAGAGATATTCCACCATGATGACCTCAGGTTGAGAACCGGGAAGGTGGTGATAAACATGCTCCAAATGTGACTATCCCTGAGCCAATGGTATTACCTCCTGTACTTTCACTCACGACACCTCTTGCTATTCCTAATATGTGCACCAATTCTTAGTTTCAAGAGGGATTCTTATGGATAGTACAATATATACAAGTAGAACCAAAGAAATATTTTTATATGGAAGAGTTTATTAGGGAGTTATAGCAGAAGAACCCTCATAACTTTGTAGGGGAATGTGGAACCTAGGCCGATAAGTCATGGATGGAGGCCGTACTATCTATCTTAGACCATCTAGATACACCTCCTAAAAGGAGAGTGAAAATCACTACATACATGCTTTTTGGATCATCTAAATGTTGGTGGGATATCTTAAATGAAGTTGATAAACATTGGGATATAGTATAGAGGGATTTATAAACTACCTTTTATGATTACTTCTATCCTAAGACTTTGAGAGATGATTGAACTAGGGAGTTTATGCAGCTGTATTAGGACACTATTTCCATTATGGATTATTTAGCTTGATTTACTAATCTTCAATGGTTCACACCAATTATTATGGGTGAAGATTTATCAAGGGATATACAGTTTATGGATAGACTCAGGTATAACATCTGATCATAGGTGAACATATTCAAGTTGACTACCATGTCTAGTATAGTGGACCTATCCCTCATTACTAATCATAATATAAGGGAGGATGAGGGTGTAGGAAAGGGTGATGTAGCACCTAGATTAGATAGTTCTTCAACCAGTGGAAGGAAGCATCACCTAGAGGGTTCTCATTAGGGTGATGATGGTCAGAGTATCCTCACTGGTAGCTAGGTGTTATGTAATCAATGTGAGAAACTAGGTTATATGAAACCATAGTGTCTTAGATACCCTATTGAGTGTCAGCCTTGTGGTAAGATGGGGAATATTTAGTGTTTTTTAAACTTTTACTCTAATGGTTTGTGAGAGAGGATCTACATTGACTCCACATCTGGGAGAGGGGTTAGTATCCCCTTTCTAGATGGGTAACTGGATTACTACCGATCATTCCATCTGAGGTAGTGGTCATGGATAAGAGAGACATACATAGGAAATTTGGTACTAATAGAGTAGACCTACCTAGGGTAGTCAAGTTTTATTTTAGGGGAATATATCAAGCTAGATATATGTAGTAATACATGCACTCGAGGATAAGAGTGTTGAGCCTTCTATAGTTTGAGGTATGATTTTAGTAGCCTATACCTTAGTGTCTTCTTTATTTGACATTGACACTTCACATTATTTCATATCTATAACTATTATAAAATTTATTGGACTTAATATCGAGTATTTATATGGAGTTATGGCTCTTGATACTCCTTTGGGGATTCAATCGAAGTGTTTATTCCAATGTAGGGAGTTCCCTTTTGAGACTTACAACTTTCATTTTTGTATGTAACCTCTTTATACTCAAGATTAAAGGCTTTTATATCATTCTTGATATGTGATATATAGTTCCTTATCACACTTAGGTTGATTTCTACCACTGGAGGGTGTCATTCAAATCACCCGAGAGTGTTAACTATGTTTACAAAAGAGAATAAGATGTCCAAGAAAGTAAATATGGAATCAAGCATCACTGGATAGTTAGAGTGAAAACCTAGATTACCAATATTTTTATGAGTGATAAAGGAAAACAACAGAAAAATTTATCTTATGTAGTTGACCGTTTCAGGGATGTCTTTTTTAATAAATTTTATGGGATACCTCCTGAGAGAGAGGCAAAGTTTATTATTTTTCTAGTGCCAGGAGTGGTACCTGTATCTATACTGCATTACAGGATAGATCCTATTAAGCTTAAATAACTTAAAAGGTAGTTGGAGGACCTATAATCTAAGGGTTTTATATGACCCTATACTTCACCTTGGGGTTCACCCATTCTTTTCACCAAGAAGGCCTATGGTACTCTTAGACTTTGTGTGGATTACCAAAAATTGAATCATATTAATGTTAATAAAATTCTCCCTTTACCATATATAAATAAAATCATTAACCAAATATTTGGATCTAAGGTATTCTCAAAGATTGTTTTGAGGTTAGACTATCATTAGGTAAGAGTCATTCCTTGACTGCACCACAATTCACTATTTCATTTCCACCCTTATACCACTGTTTTAAACTGATCTTGTATTGTAAATTCGAAATATAATAACAAATTATACTTCCAATTTGGTTCAATTAGTTAATTTGTATCATCATTAAGAAGGTAAATTTTACTTTTTTTGATGATTACATTATAGGAGTAGGTGATTTGGAGAGGCCACAATTAAATCAAAGAAAAATAGGCTAAAATGCGTAAGAGCCTAAGAACATATGTATACTAAAATGAATATAGTTACTAATAAATTCATCCAGTTGGTCTTAAAATTAGTGAATAAAATGAACAAAATTGTGGGATACATTCATCTAGAAGACTAGGAAGCACAATTCATCCATTTTGAGGCTCAAAATATTCCATAACTGGAGAGAATCTTCACTGTTCACAATCTCATGATCACTTCTGTAATTCATCCATATATTAGGATATAGGACTCCAAATGATGAAATTTTTTTTGTGGAGATATAAAATAGGTGGGGAAAAAACTTTTTAGATTTTCAAAAAGTGATATATACTATCTGGTGACCCAAAACCATGATCGAAGTTGTATTTTGAAAATAGGGTGCCCAAAACCACCTTCCCCTTTAGCTATAAATTGGCCCCATGGGCACCCCATTTGTAAGTTTGACCAGGGGAAAGGTGATGCTATTTTGGAGTCCCAAATGAGTCATTTAATACCTTTGTAGGTTCATTAGTCGTATATCCTCAAGAAGTGATAAAGGATGAAGGATAAATTTTACACGAGCTTCTTCTTCCTCTCGATGGCAGGCTAAACAATGGGTGATCATTGTGAGAGATATAAACACATTAAGAGGGCGTTCTAACTCATAATTCTCAACTGTTTTGGTGTATATTTTGGGTTGTAATTTTTTTAGATGTATCTTAACCTATTTTTATTCATTTAATTAAAACACTTTTTATTTCATAACCAAATAGAGTGTTATTTTTGGTGTGTGACTTTTGTTGTTTTGATGGATCAACATAAGAACCAACTTCCTTCCTGAAAATTTGAGATTTTAGTGTTACATGAAATACCTTAAATCATTCCAATATACTGGAACCTGGATACATGATTGTTATATCAAGGTTTAGTCCCATTTGCATCATTTTAGAGGCTCTGTGGGTAACCAAGATCTTGGTTAACCATTGACTAAAGGATTACACCATAACCTAATAATAAATTAAGAACAAAAAACCATTCAAGTGGTGTAGTAACTTAGAAATGATTATATATTTTTAAAAATCCATTTGGGTTTTCAACTATTAAAATATTTAAATTATAACATTTTATTTATAAAACTATTTTCAAAACCACCCCCTCTTTTAGTTATTTTTATTAAAGATATTCACTTTAAACCTCCAACACTCCTTGAGAGATGACCTAGGGTCTACCCTATGCTATAAATTCACTTTAAAAAATTAATCAATTTGACTTTTCATGACAACGTGGTCAAATTTTGGTGTCGTTTCTGGGGAGTTCTTTGTTTTTTAATGTTCATTTTTGAGAAGGTCTTTGTCTATATTTTAAATATTTTTTTATTTATATCTTATAATTTTTCATATAAGTAGTTTTCTAAACTATTTTTGTTTTTAAGTTTTGTGAATGATTCTTTCTAATTTGAGTGAACTACCCCTTTTTAAACTCTAAAAAGAGTGGATCCCACATTATCAATACTAGGAACACATGACGATCCTTTAAAGGAGGGTGCACTATACCTTGAGAATTTTATAAATACCTCTTTTTTTGGAACTAAACTATAAAATAAACACAACATGTATAACATGGATGAAAATAACTAGAAATTAAATGAACTAACCTTTAAAAATGTAGAAATCTAATCCACGTACATTCAAATACAAGAAGAGGAACTATTTTTGAACTAAAATACAAACTCATTAACTTATTACCAAAATTCCATGTACTTGGTGGAGAAGTCCCACATAAGAACTTAAAAGAATTCCATAATATATGTTCAACATTTAAACCTGCTAATGTGGTTTAAGAATTATTTAATATTAGGGATTTAACTTTCTCATTATAAGACACTAAAAATGATTGTTTGTACCATGTTAAATCCCCAATTATAGGCTTGATAGACATGAAACACCTTTTTCTTGAAAAATACTTCCTAGCCTCTCTAACTATAAAAATAAGGAAATAAATTTTTTGAATAAGACAATATAATGGGAAACAAATTCATGAATATTGGGAACATTTTAAAAGGATCTATTCAAGTTATAAACACCATCTAATAAGTGAGAAACTTTTAATACAATACTTTTATGAAGTTTTAATTCCAATTGATCATAACATGATTGATGCTGCTGCAGGTGGTTACCTAGTGTAAATAACACTAGTCACTATAAGGAATCTCATAAAAAATATGGCACAAAACACTTAACATTTTTTTACAAGGACTAGTGTAACTATCATAGGTGTCCATGAGGTGTATAATTCTGAATTTGAGAAAAAGTTGGACACAAAGTTTAAATAGGTAAGTACCATAATTAGGCAACTTGATATTTCCCAAGTAAATCCAAACCTCCTCCTCCAATTCATTATAGTATCTATGACACTAATGCCCATTATTCAGACCGATGTCCTCAATTGAGATAACCTTATAAGATATGTGAGACAATCTTCCTAGGTTGCCTCTATAACCAACCCATCAGGCAAGAACCATAATATCCATCCAAGTATGGGTGTAAGGAAAAAAAATCCCATAGGAAAGTGGGGTATTATAACGAACCTCAACAGTCTTGGAACCACCAAGGGTAGGGTAGTCAACCCCAACCACCACCCAAAAATCCTAAATTACTATAAATAACTTTCCAACAAACCCCTCAAAATACCAATCCAATCCTTGAGAAAATGATAAAAAAATGGCTAAAAATAATATCTAATTACAAAAAACCACTCAAGAAGACATACAAGACCTAAAAAATCAATTTGGAAAAATCTCTAATTTGGTGGGTGAAATCCAAAGTCAAGGGTTTGGATGAATACCATCCCAACTGGTTGAAAATCCCAAGGAAAAAGGTAATTTATGTACTATCACACTTCATATTGGTAAATAAATTTCTCTTCTAAGTGATTATACTCATCAGATATTTCATCCTCCCAAAACTCTTTTTTTACCCTTAAAATATTTATGTAAATAAAAACAAAGAAAAATGTGTAAAAAAGTTATCAATGAGAATTACCCTAAAAAATAAATTCCTATTCTCTTTCCCCAAATATGATCTCAATATAAGAAAAATTTTGATAATTAAATTGATAAATAAATCTTGTATACATTTAAAAAGTTACAAGTTATCATTCCTTGCTTAGATGCAGTTAAAAAAATTCATTTCTATGCTAAATTTCTTAAATAAATTTACACCCATAGAAGATGATTGAAGAGGAATAAGAGAGTCAAACTTAGATGGAATTTATCAGCCTTGATACAACCAGATATTCCAACCAAATAAAAGGATATGAGCACTTTTACAACACATTACATCATTAGGGAAAATTTATTTTCTGATGAAAATTTTGATTTATGTGGTTTAATTAATGTGGGTTCTCACCCTATGTATACTTCTCTGCTTTTTAGAGAGATTAAATCAATATTAATCATCATAAATATTACCAACTATAGCACCAAACACCAAACATTAGTGATCTAGGACATCCATGTGTGAGTAATGAATCTCATTTTACCCACAGACTTCTACATTCATGATATGGAAGATACATGTGCCCAAGGACATGCTTATCTCATACTTGGATGGAATCTAATTAAAATAAAAATAATATTCATCAATGTTCACAATGGTATGATATCCATGGAGTTTGGGGGAGAAAATATATGTTTCAATATCCTTAATTCTATAAAGAACCATATCAAATAGAACTCTACTCTTCCTATCTATTTGATGGAAGTTCTCTATGATGACACATAAAAAAAGAATTCTTTCCTCGAACCGTACTCTGATTCATTTTCTTATTCTTAAATATTTGATGATTTGGGTTTTAATTCATATTTTGAGTTTTTTTTGGGTTTGGAAAAGTGTAATTTTTTTAATTGATAAGTGTATTCATTCTGAGGTACCTATGACCGTAGATGAATTTAAAAATCTCATTTTCATTGATTCTCTTTTCATAGAGAATAATCATGAGTATATAGATAGTTTCATAGACATCACTCCCCCTAAATCACTTCCCTCAATCCAAAAACCACCGATATTAGAATTAAAACCACTTACATATAATTTAAAATATTCCTATCTTAAGGGTATTGACTAATTACCCATCATTATTTCCAACAACCACTCTCTAGAGAATGAATCAAAACTTCTAGACCTTTTGAGATAGTGTTAAAATGAGATAGGATGGACATTGGATGATATTACTAATATTATCCCATCTATTTTCACGCACTATATAATTTTTAGATGAAGATTCTAAAACCATAATTCAAACTCAACACCAATTAAATCCCATCCTCCCTAATGTGGTAAAATTGGAAGTTAGTAAATTACTAGATGTTGGGATCATCTATCCCATATCTGATAATCAATGGGCCAGGGAAGTTTAAATTGTGCCTTAGAAAACTAGAATAATGGTAGTGTCAAATAAAAGTAATGAATTAGTTCCAACATGTGTGAAAAATAGTTAGTGAATATGTATTTACTACCATCGAATAAATCATGCAACATGAAAGGACCATTTTCTTTTACCTTTCATTGACCAAATGTTAGAAATATTGTTTGGAAATTACCATTAATGTTTTATTGATGGATATTTAGGTTATTTTAAAATCCATACAAATCTTAAGGATTAATAAAAGGCAACATTTATCTATCCATTTTTCAAATTTCCATATAGGAGGATTCCATTTGGTCTCTGTAATTAGTTTTTTACTTTTCATCATTGTATATTGAGTATATTTTTTAGTACCTTGATAATTTTATGGAGGTTTTTATGGATTATTTCACAGTTTATGTATTGTAATTTGATGATTATTTGTCCCACCTAGGTTCTATCCTTCAAAATTTCATTGAAAACAATCTCATATTAAATTATGAGAAATTCCATTTCATGGTAGAGCAGGGGATAGTTCCTGGGAATATTATTTCAAGAAATGGAATTCAAGGTGATAAATCAAGAATTGAAATAATTTCCAAACTTCCATTTCTAAAATGTGTTTGTGAGGTTCAATATTTCTTGGATCATGCTAGTTTTTACCACTGATTTATTAATGAATTTTGTAAGATCAAAATTCCATTGTCTTGATTGTTACAAAAGACTCCAAGTTTATTTTATATAAAAATTTTGAGGATGCATTTAATTCACTAAAAAAGAGTATCACATGACCTCCCATCATACAAAAAAAATTTGGGATCCCCCCTTCAAACTTATGTGTGATGAATCTAAATTTTAAGTTTTAGAAATTTTATCACAAAGGGTTGAGAGGGATCCTCATGTCATTGAATATGAATCACATACCCTTGACGCTAATAAAAAAAACTACATGACTACTGAAAAATAAATTCTTTCTATTATGTTTTATTTGGAAAATTTTGATTCATATTTTCTTGGTTTAGAAGTCATTTTGTTTTATAGCTATGCATCCCTTCATTATATCCTTAAGGAACCAAATTCCAAACCATATATCATTTATTAGATGATCCTACTTTAATAATTTAATCTAGAAATTATGGATAAAAAATGATAATAGAATGTGGTGGATTACTATATTAGTAAGATCCTTCCATCCTTGGGAATTGAATCATATGAGAACTCCTAGATCTATAAGGAGAGATCCCAGTCTTCCCATAACCACCTCATACTTCATCATCAATTCCATATTGGGAAGAAGTTCATACTTTGCAATACAAGGTTAAAGTTTCACCCAAGTAGGCTTCATTACCAATGGTTTGGACCATACATTGTTACTCATGTCTATCCATTTGGTATTGTGTAGGTTAAAAATGAAGAAAAAAAAATTCACAGTTAATGGGCAGTGATTGAATCAATTTTATGAAACCATTCTGGAGTCCCCAGTGGAGTAAATCCACCTTTAAGAAGAAACCTACCAGTGAAACCCACTAGGTTTTATCCTTATTTACCACATTATATTTTATTACAGTGAGGAAACTGTACACTCTAGGTGTGTGTGTGTGTGTGGGGGGGGGGGGGGTGGGTGGGTGGGTACATTATTTGGTTAGTATTTTAATCATCTTCTTTTTCTCTTTTTGGCTTGTTTCATGGTATTTTCATTTTCCCCATTTTCACTCTTGTGCATGAATAATCATTTTTAAATCCCACCCAATCCTAAAAATTATTGAAAATGCATGTTGAAATTCCTAATTTCATATTGTTTTAACATTTAATGATTTTTTAGTTATGGAATATGAATTTTATCTTTAATTTAAAATTGGGATGTGATTTTTTATTAAATGGATTTTTTGTCAATAATAATAATGTTTGTATCCCTATAAAACCTTTGAGATGATTGATACTATATGTGTGAGTAGTTTATGGGAAAGTTGTTTCACTTAATAAATCTACACATCTTTATACCCAACCATGAATTGTGAATATTCCTTAATTAATATAAGGTAAATATAAGTAATGTTAATGTTTATCAACTTTCCAAAATTATTTTTCCATATATTAGTTCCTTACCCAATCTATTTCATTACTATACCAAATTGACCTATTCATGTGTACCTGTTATCCGACTATTGTATTCCCTCAAAAAAATAAAACATAAAAAATTAAAAAATAATCAAACATAGAAAAAGAAAAAATAAATAATGAGTGGAGTGATAAAATGTAAAACATATTAGGATATCTAGGTCTAGAGATTAAAGTTTTAATTTTAGGAATTATTAAGTAAGTGTGTCTTGAAATTTGATTGCAGAAAATGTAGGGTAGGTTTGCTAGTAAGAATTAGCTAAGTAGATTTTTTATAGTAACCTATATTTAATGGATATAAAGTGGAAATAATAGCATGAAATGGTTGTAACATACACATGTGGAGAGTTAGTGACATGGTTGAATTTTTAATTAACTGCTTATACTAGTATCATACATCTTGAATTTCATTCTGATATAATTTCTGAGACACCTTTTTCTATGATCACTAGGAACAACTCCTTGGATTGGTTTTTTCATTGATCACATAACTACCATGAATTATATTTTTTTTAAATTTAAATCTTTATGAATTTTGTAATATATATATGCATCATTTTTGGAAATGTGACTTTTCTTAAGAGTGTAAATGTTTAGGTGTGGGGGTGTGATCACATCACAATTCACAGTTTCATTTCCAATATTACAACACTAATTTAAAACAATATTTTATTATAAATTACAAATATAAAAGTAAATTACACTTCACATTTGGTTGAATTAGTTAATGTTTATCACTATTAAAATTTAAATTTTACTTTTTTTATGATTACATTATAGGAGTTGGTGATTTGGAGATACCATAATTAAATTCAAGAAAAATGGTCCAAGATGTGCAAGATCCCGATCACATATTTGGACTAAAGTGCATATTGTGGCTACTATATGTATCAAATTGGGATAAAAATATGTGAAAAAATTAAAAAAATGCGGGATACATTTCTCTAGAATTCCAATAATCAAAATATTTCCATTTTGAGGCCCAAAATATTCCATCATTGGATGGAATATTCACTGTTCATAGTCTCAAGGTCACATCTATAATCTAGATATATCTTTGTATCTAAGCCTCAAAATAATGCCAATTTTTTTGGAGATATAAAATATGTGTGTAAAAACATTTTAGTTTTTTAAAAATCAATATAAGACTTTCTAGTCACCCAAAACCATGATCCATGTGGTATTTCAAAAACAAGGTGCACAAAACCACCTTCCCCTTTGGCTATAAATTAGAACCATAGGCACCCCATTTGTAACTTCAAACATGGGGAAAAGTACTACTATTTTTGAATCCCAAAGGAGTCCTATAATCCATTTGTAGGTTTTTTTGGCCCCAATTCTCAAGGAAAGATCAAGTTGAAGGCTAAGTTCCACATGATATTCCTCATACTCTTGATGGTGGTAAAAATGATGGGTGATAACTATGAGGGAGCTGCACACTTGAAGATGGAGTTTTGAAACATAATTATCTACTGATTTGGTGAATATTGTGGTTTTGGAATTGTTATTTTATATGTATGTTAACTTTTTTTGATGTATTTAATTGAAACACTTTTAATTTCATAACTAACCGATGTGTAAATTTTAGTGATGAATTGTGTTGTTCTGATTGGACAAAATAAGAATCCTCTTATTTCATAAAAATTTGAGATTTTGGTGTTCCTTAACATACCTTAAATAATTATAATAGGTTGTAACTTGGATACATGGTTTTTATGTCAAGGTTTAGTCTTATGTACATCATTTTTGAGGCTTTGTGGGTAACCAAGATCTTAGTTAACCCTTGACTAAAAGATTATATCAAAACATAATAATCAATTAAGAACAAGGAACTTTTCAAGTGGTGTAGTAACATAGTAGTGATCACATAATTATCATATATTTTTTAAAATATACTCGAATTATTAACTATTAAACTCTCTAAATTAATTCCTTTTATTTTAAAAATTGTTTTGAAAACCACCCCCTCTTCTAGTACCTTTTATTAAAGATACACACTTTAAGCCTCCAAAACTCCTTGAGAAATGACCTAGGGTTTTCCATATTCTATAAATCCACTTTAAATACTTAATAAATTTGACATGTCATAAAAATACATCCAGGATTTTAGATATACCTCATACTACCTTCCATAGTGGATATGTCTGGTATGATTATTTAGTCATGCTATTCGGTCTCATGAATGTGATGGTAGTTTTTATGGTTATGATGAATTGAGTTTTCCACCCATACCTAGATTATTTGATTATGGTTTTCATGAATGATATCTTTGTGTATTACCAAACTTGATTCGATCATTCCAAAAACCATGACATCATATTGAGCATACTGATAGAGCAGAGGTTGCATGATAAGATCTGAAAATGTAAATTTTGGATCGATAAGGTTCACTTTTTGGGTTACATCATCTTAGAGTGAGGAGTGTATGTAGACCTAGATAAGGTGAGGTACATGGTTTCTTAGAAGAATCCCAATTATATATTTGAGATATGAAGTTTTTAGGGTTATTTGGATATTATAGGTGCTTTATTAATAACTTTTCATGCTTATAATTACCACTTATAGGATTGAATATGAAGGGTGTTAAGTTTACATGGTCAGGAGCTTGTGAGAAAGCCTTTTAAGAGTTAAAATTAAGGTTGACTTCAGAACTAATCCTGATTATTCTAAAGCCAGATTGAATCTATATAGTTTATTATGATGCATCAGGAATCATGTTGGGAGCCTTTATAATACAGGATGAGAAAGTTATATCATACAAGTCTCATCAATTGAAGCCTCATGAGTATAATCACCCCATACACAATCTCAAGTTAGTAGTTATGGTTTATGCTTTATTTTTTGGATACATTATCTATTGGGGGAATGGTTCATTGTTTATATGGACCATAAAATCCTCAAATACATATTCACTCAATGTGTTTTGAATCTTAGATATTGAAGGTGTGTTTAATACCTATAGTCCTTTGATTTTAAAATTTATTATATTCTTGGGAAAGACAATGCAATGGAAGATTATCTAAGTAGGAAGACTTAGATATAAGTAGTTCAGGAGGACAATAGTGAGTGGAAATTGATGAATCTATTTTATGAGTTGAATTTAGAGCTATAGGACTATCTTGGGAAGCCTGTACTCACATTGTTATCAATGAAATATTCACTTATAGATATAGTAAAGATGAGGAAACTTTTGGATTCTAAGGTATTAGTCCTAAGGGAGGCTGTTTTAGGAAAGGACCTACCACCTGGTTGGGTCATTTATGAGGATGAGATATTGCACATTCATGGATTCATTTGGGTTCCTAACAATGTGTGAGAGTTATTGATGGAGGAATACCATGCGTTTACTTGGGAAATATATCCCAAAATCACCATGATGTATCATAACTTATGCCACCAGTATTGGTGGTCAGGGATGAAGGGAGATAGATTGTTTTGTTACTTAGTGTTTGACCAATCAGCAGGTGTAGGTGGAACACCAATGAGTAATAATAATTTATTGAAATTTTCCATTACTAAGTGGAAATAGGATGGTGTAAATATGAATTTCTTGATGGTATTACGGAAATACCCTCAAGTTAATGATGTAGAATGTATTATCATGGATAGGCTGAAAAGGTAGCCCACTCCCTACCTATTTGGGATACCTTATCAGTGGATTATCTTGTGAGGATTTACGTCCAAGAGATTATAAACCTTCATGGGGTTCTAGATACTATTATATTAGACATGGATGATAGTTTTACATTGCATTTCTGGTGGGGGTTTTATAATGATTTAGGTTTACAACTACCACTAAGTAAAACCTATCATACTCAGACCAAAATCCATTTTGAGTGTATGATACAAGTGTTAGAGGACATGCTTCTAAAATATGTAATTGATTTTAGAGGTTCATGGGAATGATATCTACCTCTTGCTAAGTTATATTATAATAATAGCTTCCATGTTACTATACAGATGGCTCCTTATGAGGCCCTATATGGTAGGAATTTATGATCACCTATGTACTGGTTAGAGGTAAGGGAGGCTATGCTACTAGAACCTCATCTCATTTAGCAGACATTAGATAAGGTACAACTTATGAGGAAGTTTATGTATATAGACCAGTCTAGGAATAAGACTTATGCTGATCACTGTTGACAAAGTCTAGAGTTTGAGGTCAGAGATCAATTCTTCTTATATGTTTCACCTAGATTAAGGCATTGACAGATTCATATACAGGCATGCTATCACCTTATTTCTCCATACCTTTTGAGGTTTTGGATAAGGTCAAACTAGTAGATTATTGGATAGAACTCCCTCATAGATATGAGGCTATGCACAACATTTTTTACATTTCTCAATTAAATCATTATCATTTTGACCCATCTCATAGTCTTTAGCTTGAAGAGGTTGGGTTGGATGTTAATTATTATTTTAAGGAGTATCCTATACGTATCATTGATCGTAGAATAAAGGATCTATGAGGTAGGGAATTTCATCTAGTATGGGTGCTATGGCATCACAGAAATGTACAGGAAAAGACTTGGGATCAAGAGGCCGATATACATGCTCAGTGGTCAGAAATATTTTTATATGATATGAAACCACCCACATAAGGGAAACTTGGAGATGAATTGTTTTAAAGATGGGAGGTTGTAAGATACCTATTTTTCTATTATGGTAAGGATATTTTGAATTTAAGTTTTAACCCTTATTTTGATCTTTATGAAACTACTTAAGAGTATATGGAAGGTTTCATAGGAGTTCAGGCTCATTCGGAGCCCAAAGTTACAAAATTTTGAAGGATACGGTGATCCAAAAATTAGCACATGGTTAGTGTTAATCATCTAACTCAACCATGCGAGCCATAAGGGGTTTCCACATGGTTAGTTGAACCATGAAATGGAGGTTTCATGGCCATGTGAAGTGGTTTAGATTTTTTTAGAGGTTATCCACTTAGTGTGCACATGGTTTGTCAAACCATGTAAAAATCATGAAATGGAGTGTGCCATGTGGGTAGTGGTGGAATAAATTTTATCCAATTGTGTGTCCAAACTGTGTGCCCCTTTAAAAATTGAGAATTTATGTTTTTACCTTGAATCATTTAACAATTATTCTCCTATTTTATTCCCTCAAATTCACAACCACTCCTCCCACTTGAGATATCTCCCTCCTCTCATCCTAGGTTTTGTGATAAATCATCCATATGACATCTAATTCAAGCACTATTGGTCTCATAGAATTTGTCTTGGTAAGTTCTTCAATCATCTTGTTTTATTTATTTTTTTCTCTTTCCACACTAAATGATATTTCTATGAGAGATAATATTCCCTATTTTCATGGAATCTATCTATTTCTGGGATTTATTCTATTCTAGCCTAGATTAGAGGATAATACTAGATGAGGAGTCTAATTCCCATCTAAGGTAGGTAGTTTAATTATTTTCCCTAAAGTCAAAGTTGAATATTTTATTCACCATTGTGATATTCACTAGACCTTCCATGAGTTTCCATTAAAATTTAAAAATTAACAAAATAAATTTATAATACCTAAAGTTGGATGGTCCTTATGAACCAATTTCATCATTCAAGGTTTTCAACATTTACGCAAACCACCCCTTTTGGTGGGTCGACTTAAATGTCCATGAACGCTATACCTTGACATATGTTTAAAACACCTCTTGAGGTGTGTTTATCTATACCACATAAATGAGGTATTTTAATTAAATTAAATGGACAATATGACACTATGAACTACCCTTGTACTTGGCTATGGAATTGAACCACCTTCTAAGGTGATTTAGTCTTATCCCTTACAAATGAAATGTTTATTGAATTGAGTAAATTATAGTTAGAATTATCTATTATCTATTTATTATTATTATTTATTTTTAGTAAAACATCAATAGGGGAGACATGATGTTCTATACCCTTTAAAAATAATATTGTACATGGTGTTTCCTCTCCTTGGTTTCTAATATTGGTCATGGTGATCCTTACCTATGAAAAGGAGGTTGGAAATGGAATTTTCTCTCCTTGATTTATATTATTGGACATAATGTTCTTTATCCTTGAAAATGAAAATTGGCATTACAATAAAAATCCTTGAATTAGGTGTGGTCATGATGATCCATGCACCAAGTAACTTGACAAGATGTGGGTTCTTAATAGTTATCACTAAGACCACCTAGGACATGTTCCTATGGATTGGGTAGAACACCTAAGGGTGATATGTTCAGGGTACACCCCTTTAAAAATATATTTTACTGAAAAATCCACAAGTGTCATGGAACCTCATAATTCACTTATGAGATCATTATATGTGGACACCTTGTCTATGTGAAATGGGTCTCAAACCTTCTAATGAAAACACACACACACACACACACACAAGAATGGAACTTGTTCAGAGACATTCCATCTTATTCCAAAGTAGGTATAGTTGGACGGGTGTCCCCTCAGGAACTTAATCCAACTTGGTTTTTTTATATCACCACTTCATTATTATTGTACCTACACACTTTTAATATTATATTAATTGGATAGATAAAATTAGATTCCATTTTTGGTCTCCTACTGTGTTTTATTCACACCTTATTTGGTCCACCGTTTGGTACCTGGATAGACTTCATGGATGTAGCTAGGGACAAGGGAAAAAGTCCAACTATGGATGCCTATTTTTTTGTTCTAAGATGAAGAATGGGAGTAGAAAATTGTGCTAGTAATTACGATGATATTAGAAATATATTTTGGTCTTTTTGTTCATTTTTTATAGATTCATGGCATGGACCCATTTTGTATATGTTACTATATATGATTATAGTTATCATTTATGATACTTTCCTACCTATTATTCTTATATTTGAATGATTAACATTCAACTACTATTTTCATTATTATTATTTTGATATTATATTATCTTTCTTCCACTGGTTTATATGTTATATACCGCTATGATCCATTTTTACATAGAGGGTATATTCTTATAATTTTACCACCTTAGATCCTTAATACTAGTCAGTAGCCTCAAGAATACATGGAAGAACATTTGAGTTCATGTAGCCAACTAGGTTAGGTTACTTATGAGTGAACCAGGTCCAAGATGTCACATTTCATATACTGAAATATTAAAAAAACACTCCATAATCACTTTTATAAAAATATCCTCCCTTCTTTAAAAAATCATGGGAAACACCAATACCTTTTAAAAAAATGATTTTAAACCTTAGAATAAGATCCATTATTAAATTTATGAAAACATTTTCAAATACCTTTCCTCTTTCCAAAATATTTCTCAAACATCTTTCATAGAATACCCAACACTTTATTTTTTAAATAATACTTTAAAAATAATTTTATAAATTTATTTTAAAGTAAACCAAAACTCTAATTGGAATGAAAGTAAACAAACATGGGCACCAAGTGATCAATAGAGGAAAATAAAAGTAAGAAAAAACCATTATAATGGCGCAATGTTAACAAGTTAAGAACTAGGAAATAAATCAAGGCATCCCATAGAGTCCCCTAAAAAAATTATAAAAAGGATCCAATCATCATGAGAAACTCTATAGGTCTCATGTAACATGATCTTGAACTGGATAAACAGAACCCTAAACTAACCTAAAAGAACCCGTCAACATCCCAATAGTCTGTAAAAACTAACTATGATATACAATCCATCCCAGGAGCACAGAGATACCATGAGAAACATAATCCATCAGGTTATAACCCATCCCATCTAACTCAATAACATTCCCTAGTCAACACACAATCTACACTAGGGTATTCACTCATCCAGGTCATCTACCCTCTTTCTAGGATTCCCATGATAACTCAAATGAAGGTGAGAAAGAAAACAAGGAAATCCCATGATAATTTCATGTATAAATAATGAAATAAAATAAATAAATATATTCCACATATCACCTCCAACACCTTGTCACAAAACAACTCCTTTCACATCAACAAGGCTAAAAAATTATTATAAAAACATAAAAAATCCTCATTGGAGACCAAATTTTATATCAAGTGGTACAAAATTAAGGGGATAAATGAAGGGTCACAAATGTTTTTATTTTTTATTAAATTTTCCAAATTGGATTTTTTATAAAAACTAGATCAAAATACCAAACTGTTTTCCACCATTTTAAATTTTTTCTTTAAAATGTCAATTGAGATCTACTCAAGGAGAACCATTCATAAAACAATTAAAAAACCAAATATCACTTCATTTAAAGTCATTTAAAAAATAAAATCAATTAATTTATTTCTAATGAATCCATTTAAATCTAAATGTACTATTTCTGATGAATCAAATGGGTTCAAACACATTGGTCATTAGATATAACTTGTGGTTCTTACATCTATTTCCAAATACATGAACTAAGAATATTTTATAATTTTTTAGAGGAAAAGTGTATCTTTGAGAATATAATGGAGCATGAATTACTTCCATGGATATAATTGGTTACCAAATTCCATTTTCAACTTGAATGATTTTGTTTCTAAAGAATTTTTATTTTGTACCTAGTGTTACTAAGAACATTATCTCTATTTCATACCTTGAAATGAATAGTTTTTTTAAAAATTGGAAATAAAGAATGAATATTTTATAAAGAGAACATTTTTTTGGTATGTCACAAATAAATAACGGTCTTTAAGTATAAAATTAAAAAAATATTGGGAATAAATAACCAATCACGTTCTCATGACTCATATAACACCCAATAATGGAATCACCATCTTGGTCACATAAACGAGAAGCTTCTAAAAAAGATATATCAAGATGGTTATTTAAACTCTTTTGGTTTAAAACAATTTGAAATATGTAATTATTATTTATTATAAAAAATTACCAGACCAACATTCAGTGGATAGGGTGAAACTAAAATAGATATTCTATAATTGATACAGACTGATGTGTGTGGATGTTTTATATTAGAATCTAGTGGTGGATATTTTTACTTCATAAATTTTACCGATAACTTGAGTATATGTGGATATATCTACATAATGAGTTATAAGTTGGATTATTTTAATAAATTCAATGAATTATTTAATTAAGTATATAATCAACTTGGTAAGAAGATAAAGAAGCTTCGATTCAATTGATGTGGTGAATATCTTAACAAAGAGTTTACAAATTTTATATGGGAGTCTGGTATTATATCCCAACCCAATCCACCTTATAAACCATAATGGAATGATTTTAGTGAAAGAAAAAACCATACATTTCATAACATGGTAAGGTTGATGATGGGTTATGTAGATATTTCATTATTCTTTTGGGTTTATGAATTACAAGATGAATCACACATTCTAAACTATATACCAACTAATATAGACAATAGAATTACATATGAGTTAATTTATGGAATGAAACATGTGTTGTCACACACACATGTATGGGGATGTGGGGAATTTTTTAAGGCAATATCAGGTAAAAAACTAGCACCTCGATTCATGAAGTGTATCTTTATAAGGTATCCTAAGGAAACAAGGGGATAATATCTATAAAATCCATCAAAGGAAAAAGTGACTATCATTAGACAAGTTTTCTCTCTTGAGAAGGAGGACATCCTTAAGAAGGATAATAGGAGCAAGATTAACTTTTATAAAATTGATGCTCAAGATAAACAAGAGTTAATATAGGAACATATTCCATATGACCCCCAAGAAGAAGATGTTTCTAAAACACAAGTATGGCATCGAAGTGCCAGAGAGGTGTGAGAACCAGAAAGATATGATTTTATATTCATAGAATATGGTGACTAATTATTGATTGAAAATAATGGGCCTTTTTCCTAAAAAGAGGTAGTAAAGAGCTCAGAAGCTAAAATATGGAAAGAATCCATGAATTCTAAGATGGATTCCATGTATTAGAACTAAGTTTGGATTCTAGTTTATTATCTAGCTGATGTAAATCCTATTGGGTGTAAATTGGTAGTCAATAGAAAGTTGGACCTGAAAGGTAAAGTAAATACGTACAAGGCACGCCTAGTGGAAAAAGGGTTTAAACAATGTTGAGGCATTAACTTAGAATAAACCTTTTCTACAATTTCTATATTTAAATCCATCAGAATTATATATGAAATAATAGCTTACCATTACTATGAAATTTGGAAAATGGAATTTAAAATATATTTCCATAACAGGAACCTTCAGGAAGGTGTTTATATGACAAAACCAGAAGGTATTGTAACCCCAAGAAATTCAAAAAAAGATATAAAAGTTATAGAGATCCATTTATGGATTGAAAAAAGCATCCATGGTAGGGAAAATTTAGTTTGATGAAGCTATAAAGGAATTTGGTCACATAAAGAATGAATCTGAGACATGTGTTTACAAGAGGTTTAGTGTGAGTTTAGTTGTTATCCTAGTAGTATATTTTGATGAAATATTATTTATTAGAAATAAAATAATAGTCTAATAATTAGTTAAGGACTGGTTAAACAAGTGCTTCTCCATGAAGGACCTATGTAAAGCAACCTACATTTTAGGGATAAAAATCATCTGTGATAGATCAAATAGGATACTTGGACTAAGTTAGGGTATATATATTGAAAAGATACTAAAGATATTTAGTATGAAATAATCCAATAGAAGATTATTTTTTGTGTCACATGGTATATATATTTCAAATAAAATGTGTCCTCAGACATAATAAGAGCAAGAGATAATGAGTAATATCCCATAAATTTTTGTTATAGGATCAATCAAGTATGCCATGTTATGTACTAGTATTGATTTTGCCTACACCTTGATCATGGTTGATAGATATCAAGCTAATCTAGGTGAATGATATTGGTCAACTATCAAGCCTATCCTTAATTATCTGAGAAGATCTAAGGATATGTTTCTAGTGTATCAAGGAGATGAGAAGATAATAATCAAGGTTTATACTGATGTTATCTTTAAAATAGATCATAATGATCTAAAGCTGTAGTTAGGATATGTATTTTGTCTCAATGGAGGATATGTGAGATGGAAGAACTCAAGGAAGCTAGTTTTCTCTAATTATACAGAATATTATGAGTATATAAAATCTTCAAATTCAAGTAAAGAAGCTGTTTGGATACATAACTTTTTCCAGAAGAATTATATGAAACATAATAGTAAATACCCTATAACATTATATTGTGATAATACTATAGAAATGCCTCTTGAAAGATATCCACGGTCACACCAACAGACAAAGCACATATTCTAGAAGTATCACCTCTTAAGTGATTTTTCCTATAGGTTTAATTTTTTAGTTAGCAGAGTTTCCATGGAATAAAAAATGGTGGACCCATTGAATTAAGCCTTATCTCAGAAGAATCATGAATATCATGTAGGAGATATCAGACTAAAGGTTGTTAGTAGTTGAATCCACTGAAAGTGAGAGTTTTTTAGAGTTTGTTCCCTAGAACCAACTTCTATGTACTTTATAAATACCTGTATTCATTGTTTTGAATATTAATAAACTTATTATCATATAATTATTGTTTTTTATGTTAAATAGTATGTGATAAAGTCCTAAGAGTAACTATTACATTGAAAGGCCATAACAGTTACCCGCTTTGATGAGAACCCAGAAGTAACACAAACATATTATTAAATATATGCTATCTAGATGGATGTTATCATTTTATGGGACAAAAATCATATAGTCTATCAAGGGTAGAGACTCATATAAATTTGAGTAAATTTCTTATAGTGTACTCCCTTGGTAATTTCCAGTATAGAAGATTATGAGAACATAGCCCACAAGTAGGAAATCAACATTAATATGTGTCATTGGATGTTCCTATCTATGGATATGTGTATATATACTTAGAATCTAATATTATTATTAATGAACATTATTAGTTTCATAATTTTATATATTAATTAAAATCATGATGGCATATGTTTGTAGTGAAGTATGATATGTTGGGTGCATCACAATTAATATTTCATTAATGAATAATGAGAGAAATCATTTATCCCTTATGTTATTTAACATAAGTTGATATCTAATTATCTTTGATGGGAATAAAATAGCCTAAATAAATCCATGGATATAGTGTTCTATGGGCAGGTTCATTTCCATAAAATCAAATGAAGAGATATCAAACACATAGGTTAATGTAATAACTCAGATATTCTTTTCAGGTATGTTTTCCTTTTTCTGGTGTTTTTGAGGAAAAGAGGAGTTTCTGGAAATTTCTTAAGTACACACCATGTACTTTATGAGTACATGCTGTGTACTCGATTACCGCGGGTAGCCGTGTGCTGACCATGCAACGACAGAGCACATGACCATGTAGGGTGACCTGGAGACCGCCTAATGCAGGGGCCAGTAAGGTAAAGTACATTCCATGTACTTATAAAGTACATGCTGTGTACGTTTTTTTTTCATTAAACGTACTGAGGTTGCGTTTGACGGACATAATCATCTCTTTATCAACCTAGTTCGTCCAAGAGTGACTGTACGACTGTGATCTTTCCCCGAGCCCCCGATCAAGCATCCATCCTTTGATTCGACCACCGTCGATTGTGTTGGGATCGACTCGATAAGCTCTTCCTTCTTCTAGAGCTTCATTTCTTGATTCCTCCTCTTTCTCAAGTTATCTCCGGTTGAACGATTTAAACATTTTTGTAGATCTACAGTGTTCTTGGGCAATTCAAGGCTTGAGGTTCACGTATAACGATCCTATAAAACCGAGGTAGGTGGTTTGTGCCTTTCCATAGATAGTCTTTGAATTTTATGTGCAAAATTCCCCAATACCCTTGATCGAGGTATTGCATGTTTACGGTTTTAACCCCGTTAATTGACTTCCATGCTTGTATACTTGAGTAGAGGTTAATTTAATGTGAATAGAGTTAATTGCTATGCTTAGATTGTTTTCCCATGCATGTTTTGTTTATGACCATTTGGTCTTTCTTATCTTGTTAGGATGCCTTTTTTGTTTCCCATGCCTAGTATTGTTAGGATGGAGTGATTATTATCTATCTTGCTGTTATGCTGTAGACTGGTTATCCAAGTAGTTCTTGAGGTTTACTTTGGCCACTTTGCATTTCTATGCTTGTTTGACTTACACAGGGTCATGAGAACCTGGTGTAGTAGTCCATAGGGAGAATGGACATAAGGGATTCTCTAGAGTGTATGTTTATTATCACGCTGCGAGACCATAGGGGGGATTGATGTAGAGTGCTCCCTCAGAGGGTGTATAGTTACGTTATGAGGGCACATGAGGAATTGAGATTGAGTGATTCCTTAGAGTGCCTATAGGTTCTGTTAAAAGACTATAGGGGGAATTTATGATGAGTTATTCCTCAGAGATTATTTGATCATACTTGGATATAGGGTAATTGATGTTGAGTGCTTCCTCAAAGAGCCTTTACAAAAGCTAAACCAGAGTGGTTAAAATGTGTGTACTTCCTAAAGGGTTTCTTGTGTTTTCTAGCTAGGACCAGAGGGGATAGGCTGTGAGTACATCCCAGAGTGTTACCTGTTTGTGATTATCTACTTACTTGATATGTGGTGTTTGAATTCTTTGAAATTGTATGAATGTTTACTATTGAGTACTTCCTTTTTTACTGCTTCATTTGCTTATTACATGCCATATATATTCACTGACTATTAGGAACAGATCTCTTGGTGGTTTCCTACTGGGATTTAGTCTCACACCCTGTTTGGGTCATGATTTTGGGCCCAAACAGATTCTATTGTTACAGGTATAGATAAGGGAAATTGCCCTTCTACTTCAGGTACTTGACTGTTTTGGAGCTGGATAGCATGGGACCAAGCTGAGGATTGCGATGCTGAGGAGTTGTTTATTGTTTTCTTTTGTACTTTGGTTTAGTAATGTATTTCTGTATTGTGACATGTTTGCATACTTTCCTAGACATATGTATCATGCATCATTATATATGTGATCTAGTTACTTATTACTTTCAGTCTTCCACAATTTAATGTTATATGCCATTATTACTGCTTCTGCTATTGTTATCTATTTCTATTCTGCTATGTAACTCTACCAATGAGGGAATAGTTTTCCCACTATCACATCCAAGGCCCTCACTACTAGTCATCATCCTATGGAACTAGGGGAAATGCACTTGAGGCCATGTGACCAACCAGGTACGGGGCACCTCTGGGTGGATTTCGGAACCGAGACGTTACAAATTGGCATCAGAGGGATTCTTTTCTCTTGACTTATTATTTTGAGCCTATAGACATGGATAAGAAGGAATATGTACTTGGTAATAAGTTGTGCCCAGGATTAGCTAACCCATGTACAGGGAAAATCCAATCTACCTCATTTATTACAAGTTTTCTGGTTTTAAAAATTTACAGTTGATTTAATTTTCACCGTTGGGTAACCCAAATGTATTGTGCTATTATTTTTGTTCTTATTGAGGTTCTATTTCTGTTTCAACCCAATGATATGAGGGTATGACATCTCATGCATCATATAGGTACTTGTTAGTAATCACATGTATTGTATTCTTGCTATGAAATTTAGGGTGAATTAGCAATTTCATGTTGTTGTGATAGGTGTTGTGCTAGATATGCATGTTGTTGTGATAGATGCCTTGATAAAAATATCTGTTGTTTGATAGGGTATTGTTTGTATAAGGTTTTGTTTGAATGAACACTGAAATTTGGTTCTTGAGGTGTTATGGGCCCTCATGGATTGAAATTTGGTGGATCATTGATCTATTATGCTTGTTTATGACATGGATAAGATGCCAAGATTTGATTCATGGGGAGTACAAGCCCTCACAGAGCGGAATTTGGCACTTTAATGTTTGTTTTAGTGTTTTTATGGGCTCCAAAGTAGTTTCTGAGGCTTACTGTCCAGAAAAACCCCGAATACACACCGTGTGATGATGAATACATGCCATGTGTTCTTCTGTTCGGGAAGAAACTGTTTTTCTTAAGTACATGCCTTGTAATGTATGTACACACTATGTAGTCACTAACCATGTCTCAAACTATGTGGGAGGGGACATGGGGTTTGGAATCTTTGGTAGGAGATGCCATGTATTGGATGTACATGCTGTGTTGTAGAACCATGTAACCAGCCGTGTCACTAACAACACGGGTCAGAAAAATCTTCCTAGTACATACCATGTCCATCAGGAACATGACGTGTAGTGTGATCCGTGTATCTGTCCATGTCACTAACAACACGGGCCGGTGAAGATCATCTAGTACAAACCATGTCTGGCACTAACATGTTGCGTAGTCTTGTTCGAGGAGAACCATGTGGCCTAGCTGTTTAAGGGAAATCGGGTAGGGGAAGAGGATTCAAGTACATGTCGTGTGTAAGGACAACATGCCATGTATGGGGTGATACACAACCAGTTTTGGTAGAAGTAAACTCCCATGGGAATGGATTAAAATAACACACTGTGTAGTTAAATATACATGCCCTGTATCCATGTTTTGAAAAAATTGAATGCTTTTTTCTCTTATTCCCTCCTTACTATTCTAGTTTTCAGTCCTTGATAATCTTGATCTAAGGTGTGCACTTGACCTTGCAGAGTCATGCCACCGAGACTTCCTCTGGCTGTACACCAATTATAGGGAAACAATCAGGCACCAGATATGACTGATCACGGACTACCAGTAGATCATCCAGTTGTGCCAGTCTTGGCACCGACTGTCATTCCAGACACAGGTGCTGACGCACTGTTCTGAGATGGATTTATGAGGTTTATGTAAACCTTTTAGGGAGTACCACCTCCTTCCCCTTTTATGGTAGAATTGATGTGGGTATTTTAGCAGCATCATCCTCCCACCTTCTTAGGGTATGGGGATCCCAGGCTGCAGAGTCATGACTAGAATCCATGATAATGATTTTTCAGCATCTAGAGATGCCTATGGAGGGGAGGGTCAAGCTCACTATGTATATTCTTTTGGATTATACCAAGAGAAGGTGGGATGTGATGTAACAGGAGGGACGCCAACAACACTTGTCTTGGGAGAAGTTTCGGCGTACCTTCTATGATTACTTCTATCTAGAGACTTTGGGGGCCAATTAGGCCCGATATTTCATGAGTTTGGAGCAGGATACTCTTTATGTTATGGAGTACTCTTCTCACTTCACTGAGTTGTAGTGATTTTCACCCTTTCTAGGGGGAGATAAGTTGTTCTTGGAAAAGAAGTTTGAGGATGGTCTAAGGCATGAAATCCGATCTCAGGTGAACATCTTCAGGTTGAATTCGATATCTTATATAGTCAACCAGGAACTGATCATAGAGCGTAACTTGAGAGATTCTGGAGCTATGATCCAGGGCGGTTCAGCATCCAAAGTTAGTGATTCTCTAGTTGATAGCAGGAAGTGCTGTAGGTAGATTGCACATAGAGATCTGAGTAGACGGGATGCACATTCAGGTAGCCAGGTGGTATGCTACCAGTGCAGGAAGAGAGGGAATACAAGGCCACATTGTCTGAGATACCTAGTGGAGTGATGATATTGTGGCAATATGGGTCATATTTAGCACTTATGTCAGATCTTCTCACCAGCAATTGGTGGTAGGGGTTCTTCTATGACTCTGTATTCAGGAGCAACGCCGCTAGTTTCTCATCAGTCTTGGAACTGGAGTTATTCTGGCCATTCAGGCTGAGGTGGAGGTCATGTTCGTGGTAGCCAGTCTCCATGATTTTACTGACAATAGGGTGGATCAACTCAGGGTGGTCAGGCAGGGTCGTAGGGCTGCGTTGCAGGTCAGAATTTTGTAGTGGAGCAGACCCAGCATGAGTAGGATCATGAACCCTCTACAGTTCGAGGTACAATCTTAGTTACCTTAGTTTTAGCTTTTTATCTTTTCAATAAAGGGTATTCTTATAGCTTTATATCTATTGCTGTTGTGGGGAGCCTTGGGCTCTGTATCCTTTCTTCTACTGATGTCTTGATGTTGGACACTCCGTTGGGGATAAGAACGGCTAGTGTACGTCAGTGCAAGGAGTTCCCTCTTGAGGTTGGTGGGTGTCACTTCTTTTGGGACCTTTATGTCTTAGAGATGACAAGCTATGATGTCATTCTATAAATAAATTGGTTAGTTTACTTCTAGGATTTTGTCGATTGCTATCACCATAGGGTGAGTTTCACATCACCAGAGGGTAGATCGTTTCTTTATAAGGTCAAATGGGATGTCCAGGTGAGTAGAATAGGACCCAAGCATCATGGGTTGGGAGGAGTTATAGCCTAGATTGCTTGTCTATACCTGGATGACTAGGGGACTTCACATATGGACTTTCCTCCAGTGGTAGATTGTTTTAGGGATGTCTTACGAGGGGAATTTTTAGGTTTGCCTCCAGATTGAGAGGTGGAATTTTCTATTGAGCTTGTGCTAGGAGCGGCACAATGTCCATTACTCCTTATAGAATGGCTACACCAGAGTTACATGAGCTCAAGAAGAAGTTCTAGGAGTTACAGGCTAAGGGGTTCATCCGACCCAGTACTTCTCCTTGGGGTTTGCTTTTCTTGTTTGTGAAGAAGGCAGATGGTACTCTCCGACTTTGTGTGGATTATCAGAAGTTGAACCAGTTGACAGTCAAGAACTGATATCCCTTTTCGAGGATTGATTATCTATTTGATCAGATTAGAGGAGCCCGGGTGTTCTCGAAGATTTACTTAAGGTCCGGTTATCATCAGTTGCATATAAGACCATCTAATATACCTCTTATAGCTTTCCTAAGAAGGTATAGTCTATATGAGTATGTGGTAATGCCGTTCGGTCTCATGAACGCGCATGCAGTTTTTATGGCACTAATTAACTGAGTGTTCCATCCATACTTGGATTCTTTTGTGGTGGTTTTCATGGATGATATCTTAGTGTACTCTAAAACTTTACATGACCATGCAACCCATCTTGAGATCATTTTGAGTACACTGAGAGAGCATCATTTATATGCTAAGATCTCAAAATGCCACTTTTGGATGGACCAGATTCACTTCTTGAGTCATGTTATCTTAGATAAAGGAGTATCAGTAGACCCAGATAAAGTGAGAGTTTTAGTTTCCTAGGAGAATCCGAAGAACGTCTTTGAGGTACAGAGTTTTCTAGGGCTAGCTGAATACTACAGATGTTTCATACAAAACTTTTCACGCTTAGCAGCACCACTGACGGGCCTGACTAAAAAGCATGAACAGTTCTTGTGGTCAGATTCTTATGATTCATCCTTTCAGGAGATGAAAGGGAGGTTGAATTCAGCATCGATACTAGTATTTCAAATGATGATAAAGAGCTATACTGTGTATTGTGATGCATCAGGTATCAGTCTTGGAGCAGTTCTTATACAGGGGGAAGGAGTTGTTTCATACGGGTCTCAGCAGTTGAGTACACATAAGAGAAATTACCCGATGCACGATCTTGAGTTGGCTGCAGTTGTTCATTCTTTACGCTGTTGGAGACACTACCTGTTGGGAGAGAATTTTGTGGTTTTTACCAACCACAAAAGTCTCAAGTATATCTTCACTCAGCATGACTTGAATTTGAGACAGCGAAGGTGGGTTGAGTACCTTTAATATTTTGACTTTGAGATTGCCTATATGCCTAGGAAAGGCAATGAAGTGGATGATACACTGAGCAGGAGGACTCAAATATAGGTAGTTCAGGAGGCCAATAGTGAGTGGCAACTTTGGGCTCTGTTTTCTAAGATGCATTTGGAGGTGCACGACAGGCAGGGGCAAAAGTTTCTTTCTTCTATAGCTGTTACCTCTACTCTTCTTGATCGAGTGCAAACAAGGAAACTATCAGATTATGAAGGCCTAGTACTATGGGAAAGTGTGTTAGGAGAGGAATCTATTCCTCGATGGACCATAGGCGAGGATGAGTTCTTTCTTTTTCATGGGATTGTATGAGTGTCAGCAGACATACGCGAGGAGATGATGTGGGACTTCCGTTCCTTAGTTTGGTCAGTTAATCATGGTGTCACCAAGATGTATCATGATCTACACCGTCAGTATTGGTGGCCAGGTATGAAGAGAGATATTGCTAGTTTCATCATAAGGTGTTCCACCTATCAAAAGGTGAAGGCAGAGCATCAGCGACCAGCATGGCTTTTGTAGTAGTTACCCATTCCTGAGTGGAAATGGAATGATGTCATGATGAACTTCATGACAGGGTTTCCGAGGTCACCTCAAGGGAATGATGTAGTTTGGGTTTTTATTGACAGACTCATGAAGGTTTATCACTTATTACCAATTAAGGAGACCTTCAGTGTTGATGAGTTGGGAAAGTTGTACATTAGAGAGATTGTACATATACATGGGGTTCCACACTCCATTTTTTTAGACAGGGATGCTCGTTTTACTTATCAGGTCTGGTAGGGACTTTATAAGGCTTTGGGTACACAATTAATTCTAAGTACAACTTACCATCCCCAAATAGATGGCCAGTCTGAGCGTACGATTCAGGTGCTTGAAGACATGCTTTGAGCATGCATGCTGGATTTTGGAGGTTCATGGGAGAAGCACATACCTCTTGTGGATTTTTCTTATAATAATAGTTTTAAAGCAACTATTCATATGGAACCTTATAAGGCTTTATACGGTAGGCCATTCTGATCACCCTTATGTTGGATGGAGGTAGGAGAGGTAGCTATGCTGGAACCTCGTCTTGCCCAGGAGACCACAGAGCAGATAGAGTGGATTCAGAAGAGGATGGATACTAAACAGTCTCGATAGAAGTCTTATACTGATCAGAGGAGAAAAACTCTGGAGTTCGAGGTCAGGGATCAGGTTTTCCTGCGTGTCACACTGAGGTTGGGGCACAAGAGGATTAGGAGAGTGGGTAAGCTTTCACCAAGGTACGTCGGGCCGTTTGAGGTTTTGGAGAGAGTTTGGCCGGTTGCCTATTGGTTGTAGTTACCTTATAGGTACTGGGTTATGCATGATGTATTTCACATTTCTCAGCTCTGACGTTACTTCTTAGACTCGTCTCATGTTTTTCAACCCGAGGAGGTTGAGTTAAAGGTGGATGCCTCGTTCGAAGAGCATCCTATCTGGATTGTTGATCGTAATATGAAGGTTCTCCATGGTTGGTCTATTCCTTTGGTATGAGTGATATGACAGCACAGACGAGTACAATATGAGACTTGGGAGAGGGAGGCCGATGTACGATCATAGTGGCTGGAGCTGTTTGAGGATTCTTCTTCTACGCCGCCTTTCCAGGAAAATTCAGGGACAAATTTCTTTAAGGGGGGAAGTTTGTAAGAACCTGGATCTTCTTTTTTAGGTATGTTTTCCTTTTTTTGGTGTTTTTTAGGAAAAGAGGAGTTTATATAAATTTCTTAAGTACATGCCATGTACTTTATGAGTACACTCCGTGTACTCGGTCACCACAGGTAGACATGTGCTGGCCGTGTAACGGCTGAGCACATGACCGTGTGGGGTGACCTGGAGACCGCCTAATGCATGGGCCGATAAGGGCAAGTACACGCCATGTACTTATAAAGTACACACTGTGTACTTTATTTTTTTCATTAAATATACCAGGGTCACGTCTGATGGACAGAACCATCTCCTTCTTGACCTAGTTCATCCGAGAGAGACTGTACGACCATGATCTTTTCCCGAGCCCCCCTATCGAGCATCCATCCTCCGATTAGACCACCGTCAATTGCATTGGGATCCGCTCGGTAAGATATTCCTTCTTCTAGAGATTCATTTCCTGATTCCTCCTATTTCTCAAGTTATCTCCGGTTGAACATTTTAGATGTTTTTGTAGATCTATGGTGTTCTTGGGTGATTCAAGGATTGAGGTTCATGTATAACGCTCTTGCAACACCGAGGTAGGTGTTTTGTGCCTTTCCATAGATAGTCTTTGAATTTTATGTGAAAAAGTTCCTAATACCCTTGATTGGGGTATTTCTTGTTTACAGTTTTAGCCATGTTAATTTCCTTCCATGATTGTATACTTGAGTAGAGGTTAATTGAATGTGAATAGGATCAATTGCTATGCTTGGAAGTGTTTTCCCATGCATGTTTTTTATGATCATTTGGTCTTACTTAGCCTGTTAGGATACCTTGTTTGTTTCCCATTCCTAGTATTGTTAGGATGGATTGATTATTATCTGTCTTGCTGTTATGCTGTAGACTAGTTATCCAAGTAGTTCTTGAGGTTTAATTTGGCTGCTTTACATTACTATGCTCATTTGACTTACATAGGGCCATGAGAACCTAGTGTAGTAGACCATAGGGAGAATGGCTATAAGAGCTTCTCCAGAGTGTCTGTTTATTATCACGCTGCGAGACCATAGGGGGTATTGACGTTGAGTGCTCCCTTATAGGGTCTATAGTTACATTACGAGGCCTCAAGAGGAATTGATGTTGAGTGCTTCCTCAGAGTACCTGTAGGTTCCGTTAAAATACTATAGGGGGAATTGACAGTGAGTTCTTCCTCAGAGAGTCTTTGATCATACTTGGATATAGGGGGAATTGACATTAACTGCTTCCTCAGTGAGCCTTTACAAAAGATGAATCAGAGGGGTTAGACCGTGTGTAATTCCCAGAGGGTTGCTTGTGTTTGCTAGGTAGGACCTGAGAGGATAGGATGTGAGTACATCCCAGAGGGTTACCTATTTGTGATTATCTTCTTACTTGATATGTGGTGTTTGAATTCTTTGAAATTGTAGGAATGTTTACTATTGAGTACCTCCTTTTTTACTGCTTGTTTTGCTTATTACCTTCCATATATATTCACTGATTGTTAGGCATAGATCTCTTTGTGGTTTCCTAATGGGAGTTAGTCTCACACCCTATTTGGGTCATGATTTTGGGCCCAAATAGATTCTATTATTGTAGGAATAGATAAGGGCAAGCACCCTTCTACTTTAGGTACTTGACTTCTTTGGATCTGGATAGCATGGGACCAAGCTGAGGCTTGCAATTCTGAGGAGTTGTTTACTGTTTTCTTTTGTACTTTGGTTTAGTACTATATTTTAGCATTGTAACATGTTTGGATGCTTTCCTAGACATATGTATCATGCATTATTATATATGTGCTCTAACTGCTTATTACTTTCAGTCTTCCGCTGTTTACTGTTGTATTCCATTATTACTACTTCTGTTATTTTTATCTATTTTTTTCCACTATGTCTCTATGCTAATGAGGGAATAGTTTCCCCACTATCACATCCAAGGCCCTCGCTACTAGTCAGCAGCCTCTGTCATTAGGGGAAATTCACTTGAGGCCATGTGACCAACCGGGTATAGGCCACCTCTGGGCGTCTTTCAGAATCAGGACGTTACAGTTGATGACACCATTATGCAACTTGGTTGATTATAGATATCATGATAAAGAGATTATATTATATAGTAAGTGTTTTATGAGGTTATATTTCATTGATACATTATGTTCTTTCTCTATGGGTGCATTGACATGTTTCTAGATTCCAACCTTAGACTTTGGGTGGCTCTACCTAATTCTACCAAGAAAGAGGCCTAGAGGGTCACACAGTAAGTGTATCTAGAACCTTTAGAAAATAATAATATTATTTATTATTTAACATGTTGGATAAATATTATTACCATGATTTGTTTTATAATTATTCCTGATTAGATAGATATCATATATTTAGTCGCTTGTTATTCAAGAGAATGTTTTGTGAGAAAAATATTTAATAAATATTTAATTTTTATTTAGTCAATATAATATTTATTTATTTATTAGTGAATAATGTAGTGATATTTACTTATTAAATAAATAGTCATTATTCAAGACTTGATAAATATTTTTTGAGTAATGAAAGATCGAGTTAAACGTTCAATGAGAAATAATATATATTAAATATATTTGAATAAATTTTAAACAATTTATTTATTAAATAATATTTAATTGATTTGTTGTTTTTAAAATGTCAAGAAAAAACAACAACAATAATAATACTATTTTAGACATGGGGTTCCATAGGGATTTAATAAATAATAATTGCACATCTGAAATTATTATTTTCAAACCCTATCACTATTTAAACCCAATTATAGTATTTCAAACCTTAAGGGTAGTAATTTTTTTTCATTGTTCACAATGAATCCAAAGAATTATATTAATCCCTAGAGAGCCCCTATCCAATAATGATCTCAATAAGAGAATGAAATCCTCCTCCTCTACCCCTATCGATTGTAGAGAGATAAAGGAGAATCCTTCTTGGAAGTGATTCTCATGGAGATCCAAGACACATGACACAAGCATTAGGATCTTATGTGCTAGCACTCAAAGATTTCAAAATCAACACTTAGAGGTTCATGGTACACGTGTGGATCACCGTTTGAGGAAATATACACTTTATTCCTATGATGTAATGATAATGAGATGTAGTTACATTGTTAGATTCATCAATAAATAAATAATTCATCACAAGGTAATTATTTAATTGTTTAAATTTATTATAAATCTTTATATGATGATCATGTATTTGGATCTGGTGTTCTCATGTTAATTAATCATTGAATCAATCCCATTTGTAATAGTGTTCTCCATTGAGGTACATTGTAGATTAATCATCAATTTGGACAAAAATCCAAGTTAGTTATTCTTTATTGACACTTATTATATGCTCAAAACCTTCAACCATGTTCTATAAACAAAAGAGTCTAACAATGATATGATATTTTATGGCCACCAATGATATGATGCAAGGACCTTTAAGTTCACCAAACATTCTAAGAGAATTTATTTTTCTTGAAGGGTAGTAACCTAGATAAGGATAATTCATAATGATTTTTTTAAACTTATGTTTGAATTGGGTATACAATGTGATTATACATTAAAATTAATATATTAATTAACCTTTAAATTTTATTTTGTCATGGGATTATGAGTTTGGAATGTTTTTTATTTTGTAGATATGACACCAGATCAACGACCCCATCAGGTTTGAACAAAATATGTTCATTAGGATATTCTAGTGGATAGTTGTGAAGTGGAGGTCAGTGACATTGAAACATGGAATTATACACTCCAAGAGTTCCAGTTCCAAGGTTTACAGAAGTACGAGGGATCTATTTCAGATGAAGAGATAGGGGATTGGACAGAGGAGGTGGAGATAGCCTTCAGCTTGATTCGTGATAAAAAATAGAACTAGTTTTCTATAACTATGATGATTCTATGCGAGTCACCTTAGAAGTGGGATATTTTGTTCCTTATAGATTGTGAGGATTTAGCTATTTTATGAGAAAACTTTAGAGATCAATTTTAGTTTGAGTTTCTATATTAGACTGAAAAGGTGGCTTGCTAGTAGGAGATACTTACACTTCATTAGGAGTGTTATAGTGTTCATGATTTTATAATCCATAATAAAAACCTCTTATATTATTCTTCATACCTTATTCTATACAACAAGGATAGGTGGAGGAATTTAGAGGAGAATTTTATCCTATAGATCCAATCTCATGTATTTTTTTATGTTCAAGTAATATTTTGAGTATTGGAAAAGGGGATTTTTATAGAGAGGACATTACTTGGACTATATAATCATGATATATGAGTCTATGAGATCTTATAATTAGAATATATATGACCTATTATCTTTTGTATGGTTGTTAGAAGAAGTTTTAGTCAGTAGGGAATATGTTTCAACCTTCTTCAGCTTGATTCACTATAGCTAGTGGTCCTCAAACACTTGATATAAATCCATGCATGGTTTTTTTCTCTTATGGAGATCATGTCCATAAGAAGTGAGAGTGACTAACATTACTCAAAAATCATCATGTGACTAATGAACCAATCAGGGACCAACCATTACAATAGTTTCATATAATATAATAGAAGTAGTAGGGAATCCCAACATATGTTTAGTAGAAAGGGGATGTGATAAGTAGGGGACAACCTTGTCAAATCCCTCATCCTTAGGGAAAATAGGAAGGGAGAATCCATGTAGGTGGTCTCCATTCAAGATAGAGAGGTCATGGAGTTAGATGGAGTTAGATACATGCTTTATCATTTCCAATGATGAGTGATCCCAACATCATATGTGGTACTTTTTTCCTGTTTTCTACTTGGATTTACACCTTGTTTGATTTAGGGGCTATATACCCATTTGTTTCACCCACTATAGTCCATGAATTATGACTTGAGGTGGAGATATTTCTAGTTACCTTGGTATTGACTACAATAGTTGGAGGTTGAGCTAGCCTATTTGATGTTTGTAGAGACCATGAATTGGTACTTTGGTAGTATCACTCTTGGAGAGATTTCTATTTTTATGGATATAGATATACTACATCATCCTAAAAATATATTTAATGTATTTGGTATAGGATATCATGGATTTATTTAACAATAATGTCATATTCTATGATGTTTATAGAGACCAAGTGGTGTTTGTGTGTGAATGAGATCCTTAGGTGGGTAGGAGGCATGTTGAGTCTCTATCTTCTTCGATCGATGAAACAATATTGAGTTCAATAGAGGATCTATAGGTGGTGTTTCTTAGGATGGTAGAAGAATACCCTAATTTATTCCTATTCAGGGTGTTCTTAGGATGGTAGAAGAATACCCTAATTTATTCTCTTAATAGGTTGTGACACTACCCCTATAATGAAAGATTGAGTTTGAGATAGATCTACAACCATTTGTTTTTCTAATATCTATGTCTCTATATTATATGGCCCTTTTTGAGATGCAAGATCTGTAGATTCAGATTTATGATCTCTTGAAGAGATGATTCATTAGGATTGTTATATCTCCTTAGAGAGTTTAAAATCATTAATTTTGAGGAACACCTTGTATAAATATTTTACATATCATTGAAAAATATAATTTAACAAATTGAGTCATGTTAGAGGTGTTCAGGTACCCTGAGTTTAGAAATTCAAGGTCGGTGGCTCAAGGTTATGACGTTGAGGCTATAGTAGGACCACTGGATAACTATTATGACACCTACATTTAGATATTGTTGTAGATAAGTATTATAGAAAAAACTACATATCCCATTGGCCAGCCGGTGGGAGTTCATGTAGCCCAGGTATCCCACCTAGAGCCATCGACCCATTGATGACAAGCTATTGGACCACTAATGGTATTTCTATACAAAATTGGTTTTGTCCAAGTCCACTAGCCATCCGATGGTATTATAGTGGTGGAGGTGAGGCTGGGGGCCATATTACATGTGTTAAAAAATATTATTATTATATTTCATCTACATATCCCTCAACCCTCACTTGACTTTGGATACCCTAGGGAGCCCTTCCTGGCAATTTTTTGTTTCATCCATCCCAACTCTTGGACTTATAAACCATTGATCAATCTGGAGATCCTTACTTGGCATGTTCCATTCGTTCTAGCTCAAATATCCCCTTACACTTTGATTGAACTTTAGATCATTTATTTTATTATTAGATATAATAGTTATGGCATGATTTAATGAGAGAATTGTTGATTATTGATATAAACAGAAACCAGATCTAGTGAATTGGAATATAATCCTCGATTGGACCTAGACCATTTATGGAAAGAGACATTCTCATGTTTTTACAATATATTCACCATTTTTATGGTTTCTATCATATTTTATAATGATAGATTTCTCACGTGATGAAATATGGATGGATATAGGGATATTTGATGTGATACATGAGTCAGGTGACAATTCATGACATCAGAACATTATTAAACATGATTTTAGAGTCCTTACCATATAGGGAATGCTTATATGGGTGTTTGGAATGATCATGTAGTGTGTGTGTGTGTCTCCATTATACCTAATCTTGATATGATTCACATGTGGATGTGTGTTGTCTATATGACTCATACTTGACACGACATAGTTATAGATTTCCTTATTGTAGCATTGTATATTACAAGTGTAGTTTCTTTATCTTTGAATTTGAGTGAAAATGTTGAACCCTAAGAGATAAAAGCTATCTTAGAGGGGGAGTGTGGATAATGTGATGTATTTCTCCAGATCCATAATATTGGGTCAACATGTGATGTGATGGTTTTCCCTAGAGCTATGATATTTGATCGACGCATGATGTGTGGCTTTCCCCATAGCTATAAATTGGGTTGAAATGAGTATTTACCTAAAATAAGGGGATGAGTATCCATTAAAGGGGGATGTAGGTAGATTATTGGTTGGTTGAGTACCTTGTAAAAATATGTGGAAATCCTACCATCATGGAGATGAATTAGAAGAGTTGGTCTCCAAGGACCCGACATTTTTGTGTATATGTATGATTACTTATTGTTTACATACAAATTAATTATTCCCATGGAATGAACTTTTGTATATTATGTACTTATGTTAAGGATCATTGGTGGTTTCCTACTAGATTTTATACTCACAACCCATATGGTAATCTTGGAGAACATGTAGATTTTATGATCAGGTAATCAGTAAAGGGAAAGGGCCTATAGTGGGAAGTTATGTAGTAGCTAAAGTATGATTCTAGGAAATGCTGGGATAGATTATAGGTCATGAATATTTTTTCATATATTATACAGTAATTTCCCACCTGTTTAGTACATTGATCTACCACATGTGTGGATCATTTTTTGGATTGTATGATTGAAATGTCATATTGTTATAGCAAGGGATGATACTCTTATTTTCTATGTTTTTATGTATTGGATTATTTATTTATCTTATTATTATTATTATAATTTTTTCCCTTCCACTATATTTCCTTATTCATTATCTGTTATCGAGGGAATAGTCTCCCTATGGTGCCTCTTAGGCCCTCACTACTAGCTGATAACCTATTGCATATAGGGTGATAGACATGCGGTTACATGGTGCTCTAGATCAAAGCCAATGATTTAGATCAAGGTGTTACAAAATGGTATCAGACGCCACTTATTTATTTTATTTTCCTTGACTTAGTATGTGTTAGACATAATATAAGATGTTTGATACTCGAGAAGAATAACTATTTCAGTACCTGAATAACACTGTATAATAGACCTATGAGTTTCCAAAAAAGTGGGATTAATGTTCTTGTTTTTTATTGTTTATATTGATTTATTTAACCATTGGTGATACGAATGATGTTAATATTATGATTTATGGGATTTGAGTGCATTAATTCATTATGATTAGGAACATTGGTTTACATGTCACATGTATGTTTTCTTTATTAGACAAGGTTCAATTAATTAATTTCATATTGAAATTTTATTTGGGCCTTTTTTGGATTTTATTGTATATATTTAATTACCTGAACATGAGAATACCATTCTTACTGTGTATTTATATTAGTAATTAACATACAGGAACCAAAGACTTGGATTTATCCTTGGATAATTTTAAAGTATTTATTCCTTTTGTTTTTGGGTAGCCTCTTAGGACGAGTCTCTTATTGTATTTCATTAAGTGTAACTATATCTTTCTAAAAAATCTTCTTAGACTAAATATTTGATCTTTTCTAAGAGTCAATATTGGAATTTTAGAAAATTACATCTTGGATATGTCTTATGTAACCCCCAAGATAAGTGGATTAGAATGATCCTAAGGGGTAATTCCCCTATTGCAGTACCTGCTATACAATATGGTGCAACTAGGCATGCTTCTGTAACGTCCTCAACAATTTAGTTCATAAAACTGATCTAACCCAAAATCTTTTATCTAGTTCCTACTCAAGGTGAAGGAGCTCAAAGTTCAATGGTTTAATACACTTATAAATTTTTTCTTAAATATACCCAATCCTACTAGGGCACGAGAGGCCTCCAAGATGATGAAGACTAAATATATATTATTGAGAGGATATTTTAATTAGTGGAGACTTTGGATGATTTGATGGTGAAACTTATAACTTTTATGCCCTAGGGACCAACTAGGAGGTGGTGGGGAATTATTAATTAGGAATGAAGATGCGATGTAATTACATGGGAAAACATTAAGGAAATCTTCTTTGAAGAATTATTCCTTGATACACTGAATCTGGATCACACTCAAGAGTTTATAAAGCTTTAACATGGGAAGATGTTAATATCTTCTTAATCAGCATGATTCAACAAGATTATTAGTTTTAATCCATTATTATCTATAAATTGGGCACAAAAGGTTAGTAATTTAGAGATTGGACATTGAACTGAGTTTAAATGTTATGTTAGAAATTTTTATTTGATAATTTATGCTAAGGTACTTTGTAAGGATCTAACTATTGAGAAGGGACAAGAGGAAGATAAAAATGTAGGTATTCCTTCATCCTAAAATAAATTGATTGGTGGATTCTCTAGTGTTTACCTAGAATCATAATATGAAAATAGTAATATAAAATTGAAAGATATATTCCAGGGTGGAAGAATATTATTAGAGAAGAACAAGGGATCTTTATCTCCCTCTACGTTAAATGGTTCTTCCAGGTGATAAAATTTTGAACAGAAGGGGAATTATCTCAAATACTATCCTAACCATCCTAGAAATATTCCCTACTATGGAAAGTAATGATACCTTAAGTGGTTTTTTGTGATGGATTATTTGATGGGATTAGTGAGGTCATGATAAGATGTATTCCGATAGATTCAATAGTAGGTGCAGACTCCATACAGATCTGTAAATTAGGTGACTCATGAGCCTCAGGGGTGAGGATGCAGAGATAACATGGGCATAGTTTATGTGTTTAGACAAGTTGTAACCGACGGTGGCTAGGGTAATTTTATGTTTTGAGGTAAGGTCTTGTTTACATCTATACTCTCTATTTCTTTATTTGATACATGATCTTCCCATTTGTTTATATCTACTCAAGTTGTTGGTGGTTTGGATTGGATGATTAAATTTTCTTATAATTTTCTCTCTATCAAGACACCATCAGGAGTGTTAGTGCATCATATCCATATTTTCTTAGAGTGGATTGTATTAATCATTGGCTATGAGAATGTGTGAATTTTCAAGATTCTATAAATGTATAACTTTGATGTGATCTTTGGCATGGTTTGGTTGACCAATTACCATGCACACATCAATTGTTATTAGAGACAAGTACCCTTTATAATGCCTAAGGGAGAGAAGTTTTTACTGACCAGTGAGTGGGTTGTTGAAGTAAGAATATTATGAATAGAACCTTGTCATATTGGCTCCATTGTAGAATAGGTGGATGGAATTATCCTTTCTAGGGATCAAAAAATGACTCCCTCCTCTTTTCCTTCTATGGTATCCCTATAACAAGATGTATTTACATATGATTTCTTAGGTTTAACTTGGTATATAGGGATTTATTTTGAAATTTAACTTTTTCTCAGAGCACATTTTATATTTATTCCACCTTATAAAAAGGTACACTACTGGAAATTCGGGCTATAGCCACGGTTCTAAACCATGGCTATAGGCCCTCAAACCCTGGCTATAGGTAATAGCCACGGTTTGAGGAACCGTGGCTAAGTTTGGCGTGGCTATAGGCCCAGACCTATAGCCACGGTTTAAACCGTGGCTTTAGGTATATAGCCACGGTTTGGAACTGTGGCTGTATACTTAATGCCACGGTTTCAACCGTGGCTATATTAGACACTGGACAGGATCTATAGCCACGGTTGGAAACCGTGGAGTTAGGTCTATAGCCACGGTTAAAAACCGTGGCAATAAACCAATAGCCATGGTTTAAAACCGTGGCTATAGGGTGTGCACATACATAAAAAAATACCCCCCCAACCCCCCTGGACACCCCCCTGGAAACCCCCTGGACATCCCCTGGACACCCACCTGGACACCCCCTGGACACCCCCTGGACACCCCCTGGACACCCCCTGGACACCCCCCTGGACACCCCCCTGAACACCTCCTGCACCCCTCCCCTATGCCTTGCAGACCCCCCCTGCCCTCCTCCCCACTGCCTTGCAGACACCCCCTGCCAGTCCCCCCTGCCCCCTGCCACCCCCCTACCAGCCCCCCTGCTTGTCCCCCTGCCCCCTGCCAGTCCCCCCTACCCCCTGCCACACCCCCTGCTAGTCCCCCTCTGCCACCCCTGCCAGTCCCCCCTGCCCCCTGCCACCCACCTGCTTGTCCCCCTGCTTGTTCCCCTGCCAGCCCCCCTGCCCCCTGCTAGTCCCCCCCTGCCCCTTGCTAGTCCCCCCTGCCACCCCCCTGCCAGCCCCCCTGCCCCCTGCTAGTCCCCCCTGCCACTCCCCTGCTTGTCCCCCCTACCCCCTACCCCATGCCACCCCCCTCTGCCAGCCCCCTGCTTGTCCCCCTACCCCCTGCCAGTCCCCCCTGCCCCCTGCCACACCCCCTGCTAGTCCCCCTCTGTCACCCCCTGCCAGTCCCCCCCTGCCCCCTGCTACCCACCTTCTTGTCCCCCTGCTTGTCCCCCTGCCAGCCCCCCTGCCCCTTGCTAGTCCCCCCTGCCCCTTGCTAGTCCCCCCTGCCACCCCCCTGCCAGCCCCCCCTGCCCCCTGCCCCCTGCCCCTGCTAGTCCCCCCCTGCCACGCCCCTGCTTGTCCCCCCTGCCCCCTGTCCCCTGCCCCCTGCCACCCCTCCTGCCAGCCCCCCCTGCTTGTCCCCCTGCCAGCCCACCCCCCTCCCCCATGCCAGTCCCCCCCTGCCCCCCCAGCCCCATGCTAGTCCCCCCTGCCACCCCCTGCCAGTCCCCCCTGCCCCCTGCAACCCCCCAGCCCACCTGCACCAGCCCCCCCCCCCCTCGCAGCCCATCTGCACCAGGATCCAAAAGTTCATATTCTCATTTCTTCACTTGTGGAACTATCACCAAGAAGGGTCTTCACTTCTTCCTTGAAGGAAGGATGTCATCTCCACTATAAAACAAGAAATGATATGAGTTCAAGGAGAGATAGGTATGGAAAGAGATCTGATGAAGCAAAGCAGCAATGGTGATCAAGGTTTTCTCCAGAGGAAACCTATAGAAATATCTTAGAGGATGAGAAATACAAATGATCAAGATTTTGAAGATACTTGGGTCATAGGGGTTATCACTACCCTTACACTACAGTACCTCAAAATGGAACAACCAATCTGGTGAGGCCACAAATCCAAATGAAACAAAACACCCCCTAAACCCCCCATGCCCCCCTTAGTCCCCCATGCCCCCCCTGCACCCCACTGGACAACCCCCATGCCCCAACTGGACAGCCCCACTGGACACCCCCTGCACCCCCTGGACAGCCCTCCCCACCCTGCCGGACACCCCTCCCCCCTGCTTGGACAGCCCCTCCCCCTGCTGAACAGCCCTCCCCCTGCTGGACACCCTTGCCCCCTGCCCCCTACCCCCTGCCCCCTGCACCCCACTGGACAGCCCCCATGCCCCAACTGGACACCCCTAGACACCACCCACTGGACACCCCTGGACACCACCATCTGGACCCCCACTGGACACCCTTAGACACCACACCTGGACACCACTTAGACCCCCTAAACCCCGGGACACCCCCTGGACACCACCCCTGGACCCCCTCCCCCTGCTGGACAGCCCCCCCCCCCCTGCTGGACAGCCCCCCTGCTGGACAGCCCCCCCTGTTGGCCAAATGAAATTTCCTCATTATTGTCATAGCAGAATAGAGTTGTAGCATAGGGTGTAAGGTTACCTTCAGTGAAAACCTACTCATTAAGTGTCCATAATGGACCAGCTAGTGATGGCGGTATCGGAACTGGATAAAAGAGAGATCTTATCCTTGTCAGGCTTATGGTGAGCTGGGAATTAGTTTTTGGGCAATGTGGATGTAAACAAAACAGTAGGGATGGTTCAAGAACTTTTCTAAATTTTGTGTTCTTCGAGGACATGAAACCCGACTTGCAAGCTTATCACTTGCACCTTCCTTAACGAGGGTCAGATCTCTTTTTGTTAAATGGTTTATGCTTTCTACTGTTACATTAGTCGAATAACTCATTGGAAACACATGAATGAGATTTCAAGAGTTATATTAGATCCCCCTGCTTGACACCCCTCCCCCTACTGGACACCCCTGCCCCCTACCCCTCTGCCCCCTGACCCTGGACACCCCAGGACAGACCTCACCCCAGGACAAACCCCCCCAGACCCTGGACACCCCTGGACCACCCCCCTGGACACCCCTCCCCCATGCTGGACACCCCTCCCCCTGCTGGACACCCCTCCCCCTGCTGGACACCCCTGCCCCCTGCCCCCCTGCCCCCTGACCCTGGACACCCCAGGACAGACCCCACCCCAGGACAGACCCCCCAGACCCTGGACACCCCTAGACCACCCCCTAGACACCCCTCCCCCATGCTGGACACCCCTCCCCCTGCCTGGACAGCCCCTCCCCCTGCTGGACACCCCTCCCCCTGCTGGACACCCCTGCCCCCTGCCCCTGGACACCCCAGGATAGACCCCCCCCCAGACCCTGGACACCCCTGGACCACCCCCCTGGACACCCCTCCCCCATGCTGGACACCCCTCCCCCTGCCTGGACATCCCCTCCCCCTGCTGGACACCCCTCCCCCTGCTGGACACCCCTGCCCCCTGCCCCCTGCCCCCTGACCCTGGACACCCCAGGACAGACCCCCCCCCAGGAAAGACCCCCCCAGACCCTGGACACCCCTGCCAGTCCTGCCCCCCCAGACTCTGGACACCCCAGGACAGACCCCCCCAGACCCAGGATTATGGACATGTGATTTGGTCTCATACTACTTTCCCATTGTGGAGTCACCTGTAGTTAAAACCAGGCTACTGTTCATAAAAGAGGCATTGTTTTTTTAGCAATATGGGATGGGATAGTAGTGGTCAGGTTGCATCAGTGTAGAGAAGCAGAATTCTTAGAGAAAAAATCAGAGGAAGATTCATTTTGATCATAATGCAGTTTTTTAGACAGAATGGAATATTTATTAGTAGCATAAGAAAGAGGAGGAGAAGTACCTGGAATAACAGGATCTAGAGCAGATTGTTGTTCGATAGAGTTCTAAGAGAGATTCTACTTCTGATCTGGGGGAACATTAAAAACCTACATATGTTAGGGTACAAGAACCGAAACTGAATTGTCATATAAAACAGGTGCTGGAATCTTTTTCATGCCTGCTCGAGCTTCTAGGTCTATGGAGGCAGGTTTCACCATGGAGCTAGAAGACTAGGGGGTTTCCTGATTTTCCTTTTGCATACCTAATTTAGGTGTGGAAGTAATATGGGTCTGCTTGGCACTTAAGTATGGAGTGTCAGCAACATCATTTTCTTTAGTGCAAACATCATTATTGTAGATTGAAGTACTAGGAGTACAGGTTAGTTTCTTCATTTCATTAGTAGAAAAATTCCCTCCATCCAAGATTGGGTGCTAGAGATTATGCTTTTCTAGGTCATGTTGATATCTAGAAATCTTTTCCTGCTCGGTTGATACTCTAATAGTGTCTAGTAAAAGGTTTGTAATTTCAATTGAGAGGTTTTGATCATTAATAGAGTTTTATTCTTCCTCCACTTCATCCACCCATTTGGTTCCTGAACTATCTCTTATGTGAGTCAAAGTGTGAGTTTTTTTGACCCAAACTTCATATTTCTTTTTGGATATTTCAGGCATGTCTATCATGGGGGCTTTGTCTTTTTTAGGTCTCCTCATTTCCTTCCATTCATTCTCAGATGGTTGTATTACCTGCTTCCTAATCACCCTACAGTTGAAGATAGTATGCCCTATGATTTTATAGTGATCCCAAAATGGGGGTTTTCGCTCATATTCCACTATATCTTCAGTTTTGTATTCATTGGCATTGAAGTTAATTGAGCTGGGAAGTTTTGAGTCAAGGTTTATTTCAACCATTACTCTGTTGAATAGATCCAAGTCAGCATGTAAGGTCCTTTGATCAATTTTAAGAGCGGTTACTATGCATGAGACAATATCATTCAGTATTTTTTGGTGCCAAAAAACCAGTTAAGTCCATGATGGACAACCCTCCCCCCTGCTGGACAGCCCTCCCCCCTGCTGGAAAGCCCTCCCCCCCTGCTGGACAGCCCCGCCCCCCTGCTGGACAGCCCGACCCCCTTAAGTGAGTTGGAACAGGAATTTAGATGAGGGCTTCAAATGTTAAGGGGTCTGGTTTAATTGGTTAGAATTGGGTGAGGTTTGGAATTGTTTTAAAGTGGGATGCCTGGTGGAAAATGTGGGGTTGGTGGCTTAGAAGTTGAGAGGTGGGTAGGCCTGATTGGTGGTCAAGTTGTGGATGGGTTACCTAGGTGGATTGAAAAATGGTGGGGGACTGGAAAGGAGTTCATAGTGGCTAAATTGAAGTGGGATCTTGGAATTGTAAAAGGGATTGAGTTTGGATTTTTTATTGAGAGTGGAAATGGCCCTGGAATAGCTGGTTTGATTTTGGTGGGTTGGCCATGGGATTTTTATAGTGCATCGAAAAAGAGTCACTAGCAGGGCTTGGTTTGGTGTGAAATTCAGTCAAACGGTTGTGGGAACCATCATGGAAGCAACTACCAAATACAGACCAGAGCTAGTCTCCTCTACAGTGAAGACCCTTCATGGAAACTCTTCAAGAAAACCAGGTCTCCAGTTGCATCTTTGTCCATAACAAACAAGCCCTGTTTGCATAGGCCCAAACAGACCTCCCTTTGCCAGCTTGTGGGGGAAATGTGGGAACTCCAGCATGAAATAGGCCCTCAGAATAGAACAGCCTCTTTGGAATTGCATCAAACAGATTGTTTGCAGCCTTTAAAACTCAACTTGGTAGTGATCATCCTCCTCCAATGAGTGATACATGAGATGAGGGAATTATGGAAGGAATTTCATCTAAAACAGCCAAAAGCAGACATTGAATTTCCATCACAACAGGCTGATCCGGTTCAGACGACATGTGCAGAGGATGAGGATGATCTGGTTCGGAAAACATGTGAAGAGGATGAGGAAAAAGAATAATTACCAAACAAATATTATGTGATACATGTACAATAAAATATGCCAGACAATTCCAAACCAATGTTTTCAGTTGAATTGAGACTTTGTACCACCTGCTATGCACGTTTTGTGGAAAGATGGATGAGAGGCAGTGCTGAGAGGAGATATTGTTTAGGAATGAGGAAATACGAAAAATTATAGATCTAACCATTCAACGTTTCTCTAAGGAGGAGTAACCACCTCAGGGTGTCGTCCTGGAGTAAGGCCAAATCACGGCGTGACCGTGGCGTGACCATGGCGTGACCGCGGCATGACCGCAGCGTGACCACAACGTGTTGGCCCGGTCCAGCGACATCCCCCCTGTCTGGACACACCTCCCCCTATCTAGACACCCCCTACCCTGTCTGGACACCCCCCTACTATCCCAAATCTAGAATCCCACCCCCCTGCTACCCCAGCCCCCCTGCCACCCCCCAGCCCACCCCCCCCCCCCCCCCCCGCAGCCCCCTGCTACCCCAGCCCACCTGCACCTGTCCCCCCTCCCCATCCCCCCTGCAATCCCAGCCCACCTGCACCAGCCCCCCACCCCTCGCAGCCCACCTGCACCAGCCCCCCAACCCCAGCCCCCCCCACCCCCAGCCCACCTCCACCCCCCCCCCCCCCCCCGCAGCCCACCTGCACCAGGTGTGGTCATAAATCTGCTATGACTGTAGATTTCATAGGCAATATCAGGTCCCATGGAAATCAGACTACATAGTGCTACCAAAAATATTATCATAATGGATTTTACACCTAAATTGAATATCATCATCAACAATGGGTTTTTTGTGTTGAAGAAAATTTAAAGTGTTTTACTAGGAGTACATTGGAAATTTTGAGAGATTCAAACATGTGTCTATTTTTAATATTTAATATTTAACCATTTTGAGATAAGTAAGAAAATTTATTTGGTCTATATCTAACAATTTCAATGCCTAAGGTTTTATTAGCTATGTCTAAGTCTTTCACTTCAAACTTACCATTATTTTGTGATTTTACAATAATTATGAGGCTCATGTTCTTACAAATTGTAATCATGTCATCAACATAAATCATCAGATTTCATGTAGTGCTGCATTAAACAAAACATTGGAATTATGATTTGAAATAGAGTAACCAGATTTTATAGCACCGTGGTCACTATCTATAGGTGGTGAAATAGTTATACCTGGTGCCTGTGAAGTATCTGTGGGATGTTTTATGATATTTTCCAGATCTGGACAACACTGCATTTTCTCTATAGAGACATTCATAACCTGCATGGGCTTAGGTTCTTGGAAAACCCTCTTGCACCCCCTTGCAACCCCCTGGACAGCCCCCTTGAACACCTCCCTACACCCCCATGCCCCCCTTAGTCCCCCATGCTCCCTCCTGTACCCCACTGGACAGCCCCCATGCCCCAACTGGACATCCCCACTGGACAGCCCCACTGGACACCCCCTGGACAGCCCTCCCCCCATGCCGGACACCCCTCCCCCCTGCTTGGACAGCCCCTCCCCCTGCTGGACACCCCTGCCCCCTGCACCCTGCCCCCTGCACCCCACTGGACAGCCCCCATGCCCCAACTGGACAGCCCCACTGGACACCCCCTGGACACCCCTCCCCCCCTGCTGTACACCCCCCTGCCGGACACCCCTCCCCCTGGCCCTCTACACCCCCTGGAATGTGTTTCTATTGATATAAATGATCATATTACTGAGGTATGTTTTGTATTAGAAAACATACCAAAGTACAATGAGCATTACAGGATGATAGGCCATGCCACTAATAAGTGCAGAATTGTACAGAAATTCTGAAAGCCATCCTCTATTAATACTTCGTTGAAAGATGCTCTGAAAGGGAAAAATATTAATACCACGGCGTGACCGCGGCGTGACCGCGGCGTGACCGCAGCGTGACCGCGGCGTGACCACAGCGTGTTGACCCGATCCAGTGACAGGGCGGCTGTTGCGGGCTGGAATGCCGATGGCAGCGGGCTGAAATGAAGGTGGAAGGGGGTTGGTGTGGGCTGGATGTGGCTGGAGCAGGGCCAAATCACGGCGTGACTACGGCGTGACTGCGGCGTGACTGCGGCGTGACCGCGGCGTGACCGCGGCGTGACCGCGGCGTGACCGCAGCGTGACCGCGGCGTGACCGCGGCGTGACCGCGGTGTGACCGCAGCATGTTGGCCCGATCCAGCGACATCCGCGGGGTAGCATCTTCCGGCCAGGAGCGAAGGGAGTGGGAGGAGGCTGGAATGCGGGTGGAAGGGGGCTGGTTGCAGGTGTTGGGGGGATGGTGCGGGCAGATTCGAAGGTGGCAGGGGGCTGTTGCGGGATGGAATGCCAATAGCAGCGGGCTGAAATGATGGTGGAAGGGGGCTGGTGTGGGCTGGATGTGGCTGGAGTAGGGAAAAATCACGACGTGACTGCGGCGTGACTGCGGCGTGACCGCGGCGTGACCGCGGCATGACCGCGGCGTGACTGCGGAGTGACCGCGGCGTGACCGCGGCGTGACCGCGGTGTGACTGCAGCGTGACCGCAGCGTGTTGGCCCGATCCAACGACATCTGCAGGGCAGCATCTTCCGGCCAGGAGCAAAGGGAGTGGGAGGAGGCTGGAATGCGGGTGGAAGGGGGCTGGTTGCAGGTGTTGGGGGGATGGTGCGGGATGATTCGAAGGTGGTGGGGGGGGGGGGGGGCTGTTGCGGGCTGGAGTGCTGGTGGCAGCGGGCTGAAATGAAGGGTTCGTGCAATGACACAAATGGGAAGAGTGAGAATATAGGATTGATCATCGGATGGAGTACACTACAATCAGAGGAAAGAATATGCACTGTGAGAATACAATATGCAATGGAGGATCATTGGATGGTCCAATAAAATTTTACGCTAAGTAGACACCCTATGATCAGACGATTCAGGTATAACATACCTGATAGTAGAAAAGTTGAAAGACTATGATATGAATCTACATACACAAGAGTTGGAGCACCAAAAAAATGCAACTACTGATGATCATGTGATAATAATACAATCGAGCTGAGTAATAAATACAATAAATCAGCTAATAATCATATAACTCCCTTGAAAGTATAGAGAATAGTTGATGTTCAATGTATAAAGAATGATATGTTAGATTTGGATGCATGGAGAAATTAAATTGCATAAGATAAAATTACATTTTTCATTAAGAGAATATTTTGAAAAGCACATTTACAATTTCATAATTTGAATAAAGAATTCAGAGTACATAAAACAAAAAGCATGATGGAATAAGTTATTACATACCGTTAGGTACAATGATGACATTGATATAGTACCTGAGTCAGTTGTTTGGGATCTTGCACCAGAAGAAGCACCCTATAAGCAGATAAACGGTAATGTCAAATTGAATGACTACTCATATATTGAACATAGGTGGCGGAAAGAATAAAAATGGAATAAACCATACCCAAATCTTGAACTCATTGTCTTCGATGGTGGTGGATAGAACCGGTCTTATCATAAGAAACCACCTATAAGAAAATAGTGGGAAAAGAAATGAGATATAACAACTTCTTATATATATGTGATCAGTGTGTCAACTGTAGACAGAAAAAAAGGACACATTTTACACGATTTAGGTAATTATACAAATTTTACAAAGATTAAATCATCTTAAAAAATGAAGAAAAATGGATTCTTGAAGCTACTAGATTGAACAACCTTCAATTACAGGACATACCTGACTATAGAGATTTTGATAGAGCTTCCCAAGCAGGATTTTCAGCATGAAAAAATAATAGGGACCATCCTCAATCAGGATCATTCCTAAAACTGATGAATAGTGTAGCCCTTAACTTCTGAAATACCATAAACTACTTAATAACTAGACAATTCATAACTAAATATTAGAATAATACATGAATGATTGAAGAAAGGGACAGAAAAAAAAAGGCATAAACACTTACATAAAACTGTATGGTTCCAAGTGTAGAAGTAAAGAAAATAGATGACATGAGAACTCATCCAGCCATTCAGAAATTTGGATCATTGGCATGAATGATAAACCATCATTATCATCTTCCGGGCAGCTATATGTAACAATTCTCAAATGAAACAGAAGTTTTCTTCTCCATGTAAAAGCACATATATCATTTTTTTTATGAAAGCTAGTTCTTACATTGGAAAATATGGAACCAATAAATTTCATGGTTGCCAATGTTTTAGGAGGATCATTGGCATCCATACCAAGAAAGGAATTGGATAATGAAATTTTCAAGAGATCAATGTATGCATCAGCAACAACATAATCATCTAACTTTGCATAAGAATTAGACAAGGAAGAGAAGAAATATGATCTCCCAAAAAAGGCCACTCATGTTACATGAGTTTTCAACTAGTGATTGGTTGTAATATATGAGAAGCTACATGGCTACGATTTCCAATGTATGGTTTTAAAATAACATGCAAAAATCATTCAACTCTTAGATAATTGAATATGGAAGAAGTATTAGTTGGTGCTTATACATGGAAGTGACAGATTATTTATATATTAACTCTGAATGTGTGAATATATTATAGAGGAGATCCAAACCTAGAAATATTGATTTAAATATTGACATCTCTAAAGATTTTGACACTCTTAGCTAGGATTTCACTTTTTAAGTACTTGACAGTTTTGGTTTCTCAACCATATTTATTAAGCTTATTCAATAACTTATCTACAAATCAAGACTCTCTTTCATTATTAATGGGTCTCACAAAAGATACTTCGGTCATACCTAATGGGTGAGATAGGGGGATCCTCCCTCAACTTTTTTTATTTGGAATTATCAACCCATACTCAAACCGATGATACATAGAATTCTCATCACCTCCCAAGGTTAGAGAAAATTTCTGCAACTCCGTGAACTAGGAAGAATATTATATAATTCATATGCTTACATACATAAAAACTTTCCTCGGCGTCGGAAGAGAGGAGTCGGGGAGGAGGCGTCGGGGAGGAGGCGTCTAGGAGGAGGGTCGCGGTGAGGAGGAGGGTCGCGGCGAGGAGACATCGGAAGAGCTGAGTCGAGGAGGAGGGTCGCTGTGAGGAGGCGTCGGGGGGGAGGGTCGCGTCGGGAAGGAGGGTCGCAGCGAGGAGCCGTCGGGGAGGAGGGTGCGACAAGGAGGGCGTGATGAGGAGGCATCTGGGAGAAGGAGGGCGCGGCGAGGAGTCGTCGGGAAGGAGGAGGGCGCGTCGAGGAGGCGTCGGGGAGGAGGAGGGCGCGACGAGAGGGCAGAGGAGGTGCCCGATGATAATTGGGAGAGAGAAAAAATGGGTTATGATTTAGCCACGGAGAGGGATATGAATCGTGGCAGTAGAGATATCATGAACCCTGCAAAAATCTCCCCAATCCACATTGCGGGGAGACATAAAGGAATGTTTGGTCTCTCTACTCAAAATCCAATGGCCTTTTCTATAGATATATATTATATTTCAACTTATTCTGGGATGTCTTCATGAACTCATGGATGAACTTGTACTTCTCTATCATTTCCTAGACAATATATGGCCCAACAAGAGATTTCTTTACGGTCTATTTGGGGAACAATGGTGGCCTGAAGGTACTTTCATAGATGGCCTCAAGATGATAAATAGTGATAGTAGAATGAAAGCTATTATTTAAAAAAAAAGTCTATCAGGGGAATGCAATTTTCATAGCTGTAGATGAAGTCTACTACACAAGCCCTTAGCATATAATCAAGTACCTCTATAGTGAGCTCGGTGTTCCCATTTGTCTAGGGTTGGAAGGTTGTACTCATATTTATCTAGCTCATAGTTATCACATATAGGCCCCTCCAAAGCCATAATGTGAACCATATATCAGGGTTTGATAGAATATATGAGGGTAACCCATAATGGAAAACAATCTACTATTTTACGACTTTCCCAAACACTCCTCTAGACATTACTCCAGGATATAAAGGAATTTCACGATCTCTAGAAGTTGGTCAATTATAAAATAGATGGGGTCATGGGATCTTGATGTACATTAACACCATGTACTAATGTAAATGGAAATTCAATTCCATTTCCACTCTAGGATCACTAGGGGTTGTTAAAAATCAACTCGAACCTGGATCATAGTCTTCACCTACTGACATGTGAAGCATCAAGAGATGAAATCAGCCTTGTTTTGTGTCATAATAGCCCACAAAAATTTCCAATGAAGTATTATGTACATATTCCACACCTAAGGATGTATAGAAAATGGGTTGTGTGAAACTCTATAATCACATACTCTAACATCATTACTAGGACACAGTCCATCCCTATAAAATTAAGATACCATTCCCTTATTCAAAAAATCTTTTGGGTGAATCTGCAAAGGATATCTAGTCACATAATAACTCATAGTAGGTGTAACCTAAAATGGAATATCTCACATGATGGATAATTAAAGGAGTCATCACCCTCAACTGAATAAAATATTCACCCACAATCCCAACAAGTGTTCATGTCATGGTAGAAAATCGCTCAAATGCCTCCTAAGTAAAATGAGCATGGGACTTCCTTCTAATGGAATCTAATGCAATTTTTTAAATTCAATGAGTATATAATATCTCAAATTCATTGATCTATAAGAATTACAACATGAAACAGTTCCTCATGTTCATGTCCCTATATGTGAATACATCCCCGGGACTCTGATGGTCTAATTAAATATCAATTTGATCACGCATAAGACAATTCTTCCAAATCGTCTAAGTTAGGACTAATAATACTAGATCTAGATCACAATTCATGTTTTTCTACTCATGGGGTACTAATTTCCTTGAACCATATGTAATAAAATTATATATCTGCATCAACATCCAACCAATCACTTTTCTAAAGTCAGAACCATAAACTAAGTACTCCATGATCTCCTTAGATAGTCTAAAAATATGATCACTCATTAAGCTGAACTTCAATCCCTTGATGGATCTTTGGTACTGTTTAGTCTAGGAAAACTTATTCCTATTCCACATATGGGAGGTCAAATGAATTACAATCCTTGCGATGTGTGCCAAAAATCACTTATAGTACCCTAGAAATCCATGAATACTATGTACCTTTTACATAATCTTGGCAGTGCTAAGAGGGCTCGACCAGGAGGGGTCCGGTCACCAGAGGTGGACTGGCCAACAAGGAGGTGCGCTGGAGGCGTGCACGTAAAGAGGTGGGGCGCCGGAGGTGTGCGCGCAGGGAGGGGAGGCCGCGACTGGCGAGGGAGCACAAGGGAGGGGAGACCGTCTGCCATGGGGAATCGCCGGAGAGGTGCTGCTGGTGAGGGTAGCGTCGGGAAGGAGGGTCACGACGAGGAGGTGTCGGGGAGGAGGGCGCGGCGAGGAGGGCGCGACGAGGAGGCGTCGGGGAGGAGGAGGGCGCGGCGTGGAGGCGTCGTGAAGGAGGAGGGCGCGGCGAGGAGGAGGGCTCGGGGAGGAGGAAACGCGAGGCATGGAGGAAGCCCGAGGGATTGGGGGAAAAAAACGGAATCGTGCGATTTAGCCACAGATTGGAAAAAAATCCGTGGCAGTATGAAACCTATCGCCACAGACCTATAAAATCGTGGCTATAGGTCCATGGCTATAGCCCAAATTTGTAGTAGTGTTTCCTAAAAGGACATACCCTTCCAACTTCTTGAATAGATTCAAAAAAGACTCTATATATAGACACAAGTTACAATAATATCTAGAGTTGAGGACCCACTCATGATTGAGTTTATGGATGGATATATTTCGGAATTCAATAGCATAATATCTTGAGTCAACCATAAAAGGCTGGTCAGTTGGTTTTTTGTGTTCTAACTCTCACATGAGTTTCCTACACTTGGGATTAATGTGCATGGGTTTAACATAGTGAAAACATGTGACTTTTCTATCCAAGGAACTAGTTTTGGATTTGGGTTCTTTATTACTCTTACTTTTGTATCTATTGAAATGTTTCTTTTTTACATTAAGTTTTAGGTCTTCCCCTTGTGAAAAACACTCAACCTCTCCTTTTATCTTAAGTTTAGAATGCAAATCCTTAGACCAAATAGATTATTTAACATCTTCTTTAGTTAAATAATCTCGACCATATATCATGGCCTCAATTAGTGTGATGTAGCTATTGTTAGGAGGGATTAAGAGGATTAATTTCTGATCCTCATCATCTATAGAAACATTAATATTGGTTAAATATAATTTGACTTTATTAAACTCTTCTAAATAGGTTTTTATTGAAGTACAATGCTTTATTTTGAATGTGAACATATGATGATTCTAGTAAGTTATTCCTACTAATGAAGCAGTCATGTATAAATTTTTATGTTTTAGAAAATTTATACAGTGGTAGACTTATAATATACTTCTCTAAGGACCCCATAACCTATGTAAAGTAAAAGGGTTCTATGAGACTTAATAAGTATATTAGGGGTAACATCTTAGTATTCTACAATGGTCTGAACATTTCATTAACAGTCATAAAGGGTTTCTTGGGCCCATATAGGGATTCAATTCAGCCTTGTTGTCCGAGAAAGGATCTCATTTTAATTCTTCATATATTGGAATCTTTTTCTCCATTTAATTTATCAATTTCATTTTAATTCTTCATATATTGGTACATATTCAGCACTAGAAATAGATGGAACAACTTTCACCCCCGGGCTCCTTAGATGGTCGTGGTCGGATCACAATGCATTTTCATATGACAACCTAGGTCCCGTGAATCCTGCATCCTTTATAGGAAAACATGTAGATCCAAACTCATCTACCAAAATCAACATTCTACTAATACCCACATTCCTAGTATTGATCCCTTGGGATGAAACCATTCCAATCCATTTAGAAGAAGACCATCATCAGACCTGACTTAGGTGTCTAAGTTACTTGCAGATAGAGCAGAAATAATACCAAGATTTGTAATGGACCACGTAGAAACATCTATAATCCTCTTCAATGAAAATACACACTAATTCTACCAGTGGCTTAAAAACATCAACCTCAGCGGATATGAAACAGAAGGGGAAAACATGTAAAGCTTACCTAAATCAAAGAAATCGAAGGTGCAAATGAGGCATAAAAAAATGCAGATAACCAACACTCGGGAGAGAAAAAAATAGTGGGCGATGGGGGTGTCGACCTCGAGGGCGTCGATGAGGAGGGCGCGGCGAGGAAGGCACCGGCGAGGAGGGCGCCAACGAGGAGGGCGCGGGGAGGATGACGCGGTGAGGAGGGTCGCGGCGAGGAAGGCGCCAGCGAGGAGGGCGTCGGCGAGGAGGGCGCGGGGAGGATGACGTGGCGAGGAGGGTCGCGGCGAGGAGGGAGTCAGTGAGGAGAGTGTCGGTGAGGAGAGCGCGGCGAGGAGGGCGTCGGTGAGGAGGATGGCGCGGCGTTGATGCGTCGTGGAGGAGGAGGCCGCGACGAGGATGAGGCCGCGGGGAGGAGAAATGGCGAGGGCGAGGAGATGGATCCCGACGCTTGGGGGCGAGGGCGAGGATGGAGCCCGACAGAATGGGGGAGAAAAAAACTGGGCGAGGGGATATAGCCACGGGTAGGAAAAAACCGTAGCTGTATAAAACCTATAGCCACGGTTCTATAAAACCGTGGCTATAGGTCCGTGGCTATAGCCCAGATTTCCAGTAGTGGTACCTACTGAGTTGAAAATGATTAAGGCCCAACTTTAGGATTTGGAAGTGAAGAACTTTATCAAATCGAGAAATTCCTATTGGAGTTCTCTAGTGTTGTTTAATAAGAAAGTGGATGGTAGACTTTTATTGTGCATGGAATACAATAAGTTGAATCAAATTACTATAAAGAACAAGTATCTATTTCCAAGTATTGATGAATTTTTTGACAGTTAAGGTGAGACTAGTGGTTCTCAAAAATTTATTTTCAATATGGATACCATTAACTTTGGGTTAGTGATGTGGACATACTGAAGATATGATTTAGTATAAGATATGGATTGTATGATTATATTGTTTTTTCCATTTGAAAAACTGAATGCTCTAGTAGTGTTCATGGCCATCATGAACATGATCTTTTACTTGTACATATAATCCTTAATCATTGTGTTCATTGATGAAATATTGATATATTCAGAGACCCTAAAATCACATGTGATACAACTTGAGATTTTATTGAGTATGCTTCGAGTGAATCGGTTTTATGAAAAGCTCTTGAAATGTCACTTTTAGATCCAAGAGGTACATTTCATAGGTCATGTGATTTTTGAGACAATAATTTCTATTTATCCATATAAGATAGAGGTTTTTATTATTGGGAATGATCTTGGAATGTGTTCAATATTTGGAGTTTCCTTGTACTGGCTAGGTTCTATAAGTGGTTCATTCAAGACTTTTCCTATTTGGAAGCGCCTTTGACCGTACTTACCAAGAAGTGGGTAAGGATTTAATGGATGGATGAGTATAAAGATATAGAGACCCATTCTTATCATACATATATATTACATCAATATTTATGAATGTTAATTACATTACACAAACACATGCCTAACAACCATAATAGTTTAGTTCCTTTGGAAACTTAGAAACATAAACACTGGTCCATAAGTGAGTTAATCCATCTACTACTACATTTATCATAACAAGCACTCTTCTTAGACATATCTTATATAACACTCATCTTCATAACCTAGGGAAATGAAACATAATAATGGGTGAGCTCAGATACTCAGTAAGGGTAAACAAGGGAGATACATATGCATAACATGAACATAAGGGTTTGAGAATATGAGCATAACATTTAAAAAGCATACCCTTCATATCAAAGATCATAATATTGAGTGACAACATAAAAATTGGAAGCTCACAATACATGAATCATAAGGTAATCAAATAACATGAGAAATGAGAGCATAACATTGGCATTATACATAGAATTTGTGTCATACACATAAGTATATAAAATCATTTCCATATTAGTAAAAGATCACTGATAGGACCATCATAAAGGAAAAAGTCCTTTACTAAACCAGGTTCACTCCCCATTCCATCCTTGTATTACTGAACTAATTTCACTCCCTATTCCATTCATATCTTACTGAATTGGGATCACTCCCTATTCCAGTCCTATCCATCTCATGAGATATAAATATTTACCCAATGCATTGGAGGGAGATATAGGTCCCAACCGTCATATAATGAAAACCATATTTATGTGTTCTACAAGATCATAAACATTCATCATATCATAACCCATTAAATTAAAGGGATATCATAAATATTTTATCATATCATAACTTGGGGAAAAGTGACAGGTTTCACAATCATTTTATCATAGAATAACCCATGAAAAGAAGCGTGTTTCATAATCATTTATTCATGGTATAACCCATGGAAGAGAAACGAGTTTAATAAATATCTTTACATTAAAACATAAACCATTCATAGAAATAATATGAATGGAATCCTTAGATCATACCCCCAGTAAGTCATAGGTAACACTAATGAATGTTATCTTAGATGAAAAATAATTTTTAAAGATAATTTAAAACATTTCTTAAGGAAAATACCCTTTCCAATTTAAAAAGTATTTTTAAAACATAAAACATTTTGAAAACCATTTTTTTGAAAATAACCTTGAAAACATATAAAGGAATATTTGAAGAAATTATTGGTCATTGAAATTCCAAGGATCGAATAACAACTGAGAAGGGGGGTTGAATCTGTTGTTTAACTTTTTATAAGTTTCAAAACTTTAAGAAACTTAACCCTTGCAACCTGTTAAGATTTATTTCTTTATCAACCTTTAGCAAGAAACCCAAGCATGCAAGAAAGGTAAATCAAGAAAGGAAAACAAGATTTACAAGGTTTAGCCTCAATAAGAGAACATACATCCTTGCCATAGCCACTCCCATGGGTCTATGGAAATCCACTATAATGAAGAAGTGAATACAACTTGTGTCAACTCCCGTTGGACACCTTCTATCTCCTGATAGGAAAGATTATACTGACTCCCATTAGTTTACAATGTTTCCTTAAAGAAAAAATGAGCCAAACACAAGAATAAGAACTTTGTTAAGCTGCTTCACAAATGCTCACTCCGAATCTTCAACCTGATTTCTTGAATCCGATTTTCTAAAACCGGTCTTCTCAGAAAGATAAGATGATTCTGATTCTGTTCTTCTCAAACACTCAAGGAAACTTCTTCAAGATGGTAGGAACTTTTCACTAATAATTATCCAGCGCTCCGCATTTTCCGCATGTGTAAAAGTTTCAAATGAGCGAATGATCTGAGCACATATTTATAGGAAACTCAGAAAACAAAGGCGGGAATCTTGAAAATCTTTCCCACTTCCTCAAATCTCAAAAACTCCAAAAATCTCTCGCATTTAAACTTCAATTTTTGACTTCTTCAAATATCCTTAAATTTCTCTGAGATTTATGAAAAGTTTAAATTCGGGTTTTCTTGAACTCTTCATATCTTCCACAGAATGATAAGGCTTAATCTTGGATTCCGAATTTCTAGGTCAGGAAGTAGACTCATAATTTTTGGATCAGGAAGTAGACTCTGAATTTATGGCTCAGGAAGTAGACTCTAAATTTATGGTTCAGGAGGTAGACTCCGAATTTCTGGATCAGGAAGTAGACTTCGAATTTCTGACTTAGAAAGTAGACTCTGAATTTCTAGTTCAAGAAGTAGACTTTGAATTTCTGGTTCATGAAGTAGACTCGGAATTTCAAGTTTAGGAAGTAGACTCTGAATTTCTGGCTCAGGAAGCAGACTTCAAATTTTTGGTTCAGGAGGTAGACTCCAAATTTCCAGTTCAGGAAGTAGACTCTGAATTTCTGGCTCAGGAAGTAGACTCCAACTTTCTAGTTCATGAAGTAGACTTAGAATTCCTAGTTCAGGAAGTAGACTCCAAATTTCTGGCTTAGGAAGTAGACTTTGAATTTCTAGTTCAGGAAGTAGACTTTGAATTTTTAGTTCATGAGGTAGACTCTGAATTTCTGGTTTAGGAAGTAGACTCTGAATTTCTGGTTCATAAAGTAGACTCCGACTTTCTGGATCAGGATGTAACATCCCGGTTCCGAGTGCCACTCAACGGGTGCCCCAAACTTGGTTCGCCACGTGAAGTCAAGCACATTTCCCCAAATGCCAGAGGCTTCCGACTAGCAGCGAGGGCCTAGGTCTGATAGTGGGGAAACTATGCCCTCATTTGTCAAAGTGTAGCGCAGCGGAATACAAAAATAAACATACAAAGACAGTGGAAGCAATAAACCATACACAACTAAAATAACAACTGCAGTAGATATAACCAACTGTATATAAATAATGATGCAACATGTCTCAAGTTCTAAGAAAATAGACAGAACATGTTATACATCAATACAGTACAACAAAATACAAGGTACAACTAAACAAAACAGAACAGCTGGTAGTGTCATCGTGAGCCTAGGCTCGGTCCCATGCCCTCCTACTCCTTAGCAACAGTCAAGTACCTGTATAGGGAATCTTGCCCCTATCCACACCTGTAGAAATGTAATCTGTTTAGGCCAAAAAACATGACCCAAACAGGGTGTGAGAAATATATCTCAATAGGCACCCACCAAAGGCCTGTGCCCAACTGCGTGTAAGCATGAAACAACGATGTGCAATAGTAAAATGAAATAAAGTAAGCAGTACTGAAAAGTAACTAACTTAACAGTTAAATTTCCATTTAATTATTCATTTAATCCATTAAATATTTAGAAATCACCACAATGCATTTCTAAGTAAACAGTACACATCCTCAGACAAGCAAAACCTTACCCTCATGTAAGTAGAATCCAACCCGCAGGTATTACCCTCAGGCGTAACAAATGTTTCCCTCAGGCATAGGTAGTGTCGCCCTTAGGCACAATGTCTATCACCCTCAGGCACGGAATAAGTTTCCCTCAGGCCGAAATAACTACTTCCCTCAGGATAAACAGTGCAGAGCCCACAAGCTAATCACAACAACGCCCTCATGCTAAACAGGTAACTGGGTCACATCCAACATGAAAACAAGTAGTAAATAAGCAATTCCTCTCAAGGAAATTCTATAATTACTCCTTTAAATTCATACCCTCGGGTATCCTAGACAAATGGATGAACAGTGGAACACACCCCCGGGGTGGTTCCGGATCCAAGCAACGATCCCAAACAGCAGTTTTACAATTTATTCAAGTATATATACAGTTCTAGGTCATTAAAATAGCCACGAACTTAGCCACATGACACCCCAACATGGGTTCGTGGCATGAAAATGCACGAAACACACGGCAGTTGGAAAACTAAACACCAAGCCACCTACCTTATACGCCAACAAACGATATACGCGAACATCGGTTCCAGAAACGCCCAAGAATGACGTAGATCTGAGGTAAGAAAACTTTCATTCAACCTCAAATAACTCCCATTAGGGAAATAATTGGTAAGAAACACTCCATAAGAAGAGAGAGATTACCCGTGCGGTTCCAACGGGATCGTCCAAAGCATAATCGGATTCCAGACATGCACCCAGCGGATCTCTGAAGGTTCGGCCATCCTCTTCCAAGATCTCTTCCCATTCTAAGCCTTCCCTGTGAACAGGGGAGGCTACTTCCCATTTTAAGTGAACAAAACAAAGTACACAATGTGTACTTCCGAGTACACGGCGTGTACTTCCGAGTACATGGCTTGTAATTCCCATTTTTTAACTGTTCCACTGGCGGCTTCCAGCCAGTGCGACATTGTTCACCTACTGACATGACTACACGACATGTCTTCACGAGTACACGACATGTTCTATAGCACAGATGGACACCGCCTTACTATTTGCCTACCGAATGACTACACGGCGTGTAAGGGACCACTACACGGTGTGTATTTGGTTCCTACACCCTTCATCCCCGGCATGGCCACACACCCCGTGTACTCATCCCATACGGCCAAAAGTACACGACATGTGGAAAAAGTACACGGCGTGTACTTTCCAAAAATTAGGATTTTCCCCATTTTTCATATTTCCTTAAAAACACTTGAGTAAAGGAGAAAATAAGAAACCCGTACCTTAAAATAAGAACCGGGTTCTTACAACCTCCCCCCCTTAAAGCAATTCGTCCCCGAATTTCCTTTCCAAGGGTGGCGATGATATAGCTGAGAATAACTCTGGCCACTGAGCATGTACGTCGGTCTCCTGCTCCAAGGTTTCATCCTGTACTCGGCCATGCTGCCATAACACCCGTACGAGAGTAACTGACCGGCCTTAGAGAACCTTCGTGCTCCTATCAATGATATGAATCAAATGTTCCTCAAAGGACGCATCCATCTGAAGCTCAACCTCCTCTGGTTTAAAGGTGTGAGACGAGTTTGAATGATAGCGGCACAACTGAGATACATGGAAGATGTCTTGCATGGCTCGGTACCTCTGAGGTAACTGCAACCATTAAGCAACAAGCCCGAATCTACACAGAATCTCAAATGACCCCACATACCACGGTGAAAGTTTACCCTGTCTCCTGATTCGCTTGTGTCCTAGCCTTGGCGAAACACGCAAGAAAACCTGATCCCCGACCACGAACTCCAAAGGTCATTTGTGGCGATCAACATAAGATTTCGGACGAGACTGTGCAATAGCCATCCGCTTTTAAATCAACTGGACCTGCTCAGAAGTCTCCTGCATGAGACGTGGTCCCAGTAAAGCTACCTCACCTACCTCCAACTAGCACAAGGGTGATCGACATGGCCTACCATATAAAGCCTCGTATGGTTCCATCTCAATAGTTGCCTGAAAACTATTGTTATAGGAAAAATCGACTAGGGGTATGTGCTTCTCCCAAGAGCCCCCAAAGTCTAGGACGCATGCACGTAGCATTACTATAGCATCTGTATCGTACGCTCTGACTGGCCATCAGTCTGAGGATGGTAAGCTGTGCTCAGAAGCACCTGTGTACCCAATGCCCTCTGAAAACTCTGCCAGAAATGAGATGTAAAATGGTCATCCCTATCTGAAATGATAGAACAAGGAACCCCATGAATATGTACGATCTCTTGGATATACAACTTTCCGAGCTCGTCAACACCGAAGGTCTCCTTGATAGGAAAAAAGTGAGCTAACTTTGTGAGTTTTTCCACAACAACCCACACGGAATCATTGCCTCTAGGTGAACTCAGCAAACCAGTCACGAAGTCCATCGCGACATCATCCCATTTCCACTCCGGAATAGGCAACTACTGTAACAGTCTAGCTCACCTCTAGTGCTCTACCTTCACCTTCTGATAGGTGGAACACCTCATAAAAAAACCAGCTACATCTCTCTTCATACCCGACCACCAATACTGACGTCTCAAGTCTCGGTATATCTTGGTAACCCCGGGATGAACTGCCCATGCTGAAGCATGAAACTCCCGCATCAGCTCCTCGCGTATATCCCCTAGAACCCACACTCATCTATGGAAACACAATACCTCATCATCACCTATCGTCCAACCAGGAGGAGGGTCCACACTTGCCACCGACTCCCGTAGAACTAGGCCTTCTGAATCAGATAGCTGTCTCATCCTCACTCTTTCCAGGAGGGTAGAGGTCACAGCTAAAGATGAAAGATAAGTCTACCCCTGACTGTCATGCACCTCCAAATGCATCTCAGAGAACAAAGCCATAAGTTTCCACTCACCACTGGACTCTTGCACTGCCTGTATCTGAGTCTTCCTGCTCAGTGCATCAGCTACTTCATTACCTTTACTGGGTGTATAGGCAAGCTCAAAATCGAAGGACTATAGGCACTCGACTCACCTTCACTTCCTTAGATTCAAGTCACACTGAGTAAAGATATACTTGAGACTTTTGTGGTCGGTGAAAACAACAAAACATTCTACCAACAGATAATGTCTCCAACAGCACAACGCATGCAAAACTGCAGCCAATTCGAGATCATGCGTCGGGTAATTCCTCTCATGTGGCCTCAACTGCCGAGACTCGTATGCAACGACTCGATCACCCTGCATCAACACTACTCCCAGCCCAATACCTGATGCATCACAGTAAACTGTATAGATCTTCCACTGCTCTGGGAGTATCAGGATCGGTGATGATGTCAACCTTACCTTCAGGTCCTGAAAGGCAGTCTCGCAAGATTCAGTCCAAATAAACTTCACACCCTTCTTAGTCAAACCCATCAACGGTGCTGCTAAGTAGGAGAAGTCCTGGATGAAAATTCTATAGTAACTGGACAGCCCTAAGAAACTCCGTATCTCAAACACGTTCTTTGGATGCTCCCAGGAAACTACTGCTATTACCTTCTCTGGGTCCACTGCAACTCCTGCCTCCGAGATGATATGACCTAAAAAGTGAATCTGGTCCATCGAAAAGTGGCACTTTGAGAGCTTAGCATATAGCATATGCTCTCTCAGTGTACTCAATACAATCTCAAGATGGGTGGCATGGTCATGTCGAGTGTGGGAGTACACCAAGATGTCGTCCACAAATACTAGCACAAAAGAATCAAGATACGGATGGAACACATGATTCATCAGAGCCATAAAAACTGCTGGTGCGTTCATGAGTCCGAACGGCATAACCGTATACTCGTATAGAACATACCTGGTCCTGAAAGCTGTGAGAGGTATATCAGATGGTCTAACGCGCAACTGATGATATCCTGAACTCAAGTCAATATTCAAGAACACTCGTTCTCCATGAGGCTGATCAAAAAGATCATCAATCCTTGGCAAGGGATATCGGTTCTTAACCGTCAACTGGTTCAGCTTCCAATAATCCACGCAAAGTCTGAGGGTACTGTCTGCCTTCTTCGCAAAAAGGACCAGTGAACCCCATGGAGAAGTACTAGTTCAGATAAAACCCTTTTCCTTTAACTCCTCTAACTGCCCCTTGAGCTCCTGAAACTCAGGTATAGCCATCCTATAAGGAGGAATGGACACCGGTGCTGCTCCTGGTACAAGCTCGATAGAGAAATCCACCTCTCGCTTCGGAGGTAGACCTGAAAATTCATCTGGAAAGACATCCCTGAAACGATCAACAACTAGAGGGAAATCTGTCTGACAAGTCACTTGATCATCCAGATATAAGCTCGCAATCTGGGCTATGAATCCACCTCGCCCATGATGCTCTGGTCTAGCTCGACTCGCCTGAACATCTCACTCGCCCTTGTATAGAAACTCTCCACCCTTTGGTGACGTGAAACACACTCTACAACAATAGCAGTCTACAAAGGCTCGAAAGGGAACCAACTAGTCCATCCTGAGAATGACATCATAAGCTGTCATCTCTAAGACATAGATGTTCCAATGAAAGTGACACACACCAACCTCAAGGGGGAACTCCTTTCACTAACGCACACCAGCCATTCTAGTTCCCAATGAAGTGTTTAGCATCATGATATCAGAAGAAGTAGAAACACAGAGCCCAAGGCTCTCCACAACGGGTATAGATATGAAACTATGTGTAGCACCAGTATTGAAAAGTACTAAAGATAAAACAGAAGCTACTTGAATAGTACCTCTGATTGTAGAAGGTCTGGGATCCTGCTCCTGTTGGGTGTGTCGCACTGCATATACCTGCCCAGTGCCACGACCCTGTGACATAGCCTGGCTATCCTGACCTGTCCCGCCCTGCTGCCTCTGAGATCCTAGTGTCTGGCTACCACAGCCACGACCACCATCTCTGCCTACACGCCCTGACGTATTCTAGTTCCCCACCTGGTAAGAAGCCACTGGTCCTGCTCCTGCTCGCGGAGTCTGCACAGAACCCCTCTCACTAGCCACTGGTGAAAACGCCCTGCAAAAGCGCTGCAGATGACCCATCTTGCCGTAAGCTCAGCACTCAACTGGGTCTCGTGGACACTGCAGTCTCTTGTGCCCCTCTCTACCACACTGGTAGCACCTGACCGGGCCACCTGAAGAAGCTGCCTGGATGGTACTTCCGCCCTGAGAGAAGTCCATCTGTCTCTTCCTCTTGCCAACAGAAATAGTACCAGTAACTGGTGCTGAACCGCCCTAGACCACACCACTAGATTCCCACAGGTTCCTCTCTGTAATTAGCGACTGGTTCACAATAGCATGTACTGAAGGCAACCTGAAAATATTCACCAGCGCTCGGATGTCATACCGAAGACCATCCTCAAAGCGTCTCGCTCTCAATGTCTCATAACCCACCAGCACGGGTGCAAAACGCTGAAGCTTGGTGAAACGAGCAGAATAGTCCATCACCGACATAGCGCCCTGCTACAGATTCATGAACTCTCGATCTCTATCTGCCCGCAACATCTTGGGAAAGAAGAAGTCATAGAAGACTGCCTGAAAATCCTCCCACGCCATGTCTCTATGATTCTCTGACTGGGTGGTAACATCCCACCACCTCTTGGTGGAATCAGGTAGCATATACGTTGTGAGCTTGACCCTCTGCCCTGGAGGTGTCTCCAGATGCTCGAAAATAGTATACATCGACCCCAGCCAAGAATCCACATCCTGTGGTCCGCCATCCCCTGAAAACGTAGGCGGATTCTACTACTGAAAGATACGAGTAAGCTCAGCCATAGATGTGGCAGCCGGTGGTGCTCCCTGAAAGGTCTGCATGAACCACATAAAGCCTTTATAGAATTGAGCCTCTGCGTCTGCGTCCAGTATAACGGCTGGCACCGCATCTGGCTCTGCTAGAGGATCAACTGGTAGCTCATGGCCCACCATTTTCAGAGTATACTCGTTGCCGCTCTCTTAGAGAACAATGTGCTGTCGTCTAGGCGGCATGACACTACAAGGTCAAAACAAACCTTAGAACAAGATTATCAAAGACCAAAAATGAAGAAACCCAAAAGGGAACAGGAGGAAGAAGACATTCAAAATTTTGAAAACAAGACTGCACGACGTGTATACTGACTACACGGCGTGTATTTGACTTCCCTTCCCTGCCCGGGTCCTTCTACATGGCTGAGCCACACAGATCCTGTTGAATAAAAACTACACGGTCTATATAACATCTACACGGCATGTATGGTGAAATTTTTCCAACTGCCCGTGTCCTCTGTGACACGACCGACTACTCAGCTTGTCACTACATGACGTGTTACACCCGCACACGGCGTGCACACCACCCCATTTCCCAGTCACACGGCTAACTCCACACAGTGTATCCTCATACAAGACTACACGACGTGTCCCACAGGTACATGGCGTGTTCAAGGAGAGGTGACACCAAACCGTGTTGTTAGTCACACGGACGAGTCCCTAGGTCACACTACACGACGTGTTCATCATTGAAACAACGTGTTCTGTACAGTAGTTCACCGACCCGTATTGTTAGTCACACGACCGGACTCCAGGTCAACACTATACAGCGTGTAAAAAAACTACACGGCATGTTCGCCCCAAGATCTTCCCTTCCCCGTGTCGCCGCCAACACGGTTTGTGACACGGGAAGAGACAACACGGCGTGTACTCGGGGTACACGACGTGTACTCAAAAAGTTCATTTTTCTTCCCGAACAGAAGGCCATACACGACGTGTTTGAATTACTACACGATGTGTATACTGGGTTTCCAGATAGTATGCCTCAGAAACTTTTCCGGAACCCAAAAAATACCAAAAACAACACCTAAGTGTCAAATTCCGACTTGTGAGGGCCCATACTCACCACGAATCAAAGTTTGACATCTTATCTGTGTTATAACAAAAGAAACAGTAAATGATCCACCAAATTATGGTAAATGGGGGCCCATACTCCCCAAAAACCAAAGTTTGGCATCCATTCTATAAACAGGATCACATAATAATACCCTATCACATAGCAGGTATTTATCAAGCAGCTATCACAACAGCATGCTTTTCTAGCACAACAACTATCACAACAACATGAAATTTCTAATGCACCTACATGGCATGGAACTATGCATGACATGTGATTTCTAGCATGTTCCTAAATGATGCATGAGATGGAATACCCTCATCTCATGGGGTTGCAACTAAATAGAACCCATTGATAAAATATAACCAGTACGATACAAGTGCGTCACCCAATGGTGAAATCAAATCAACTGTAAATTGAAAAATCAGTAAAATTGCAATACGAGGTAAATTGGATTTTCATTGTACATGTGTTAGCTACGCCTGAGCACAACTTATTACCAACTACCGTTCGTCCTATCCCTGACTACGACTCCAAATAGTAAGTCAAAGAAAATAAACACTTTGATACCACTTTGTAACGTCCCGGTTCCAGGTGTCACTCAATGGGTGCCCCGAACTCAGTTCGCCACATGACCTCAAGCACATTTCCCCAAATGCCAGAGGCTGCTGACTAGAAGTGAGGGCCTAGGTCTGATAGTGGGGAAACTATGCCCTCATTTGTCAAAGTGTAGCGCAACAGAATACAAAAATAAACATGAAAAGATAGCGAAAGAAATAAACCATACACAACTGAAATAAAAACTGTAGTAGATATAACCAAATGTATATAAATAATCATGAAACATGTCTCAAGTTCTAAGAAAACAGCCATAACATGTTATACATCAATACAGTACAACAAAATACAAGGTAGAACTAAACAAAACAGAACAGCTGGCAGCGACATCGCGAGTCTAGGCTCGGTCCCATGCCCTCCTACTCCTCAGCAACAGTCAAGTACCTGTATAGGGACTCTTGCCCCTATCCACACCTACAGAAATGTAATTTGTTTGGGCTGAAAAACATGACCCAAACAGGGTGTGGGAAATATATCTCAGTAGGCACCCACCAAAGGCTCGTGCCCAACTGCGTGTAAGCATGCGACAACGGTGTGCAATAGTAAAATGAAATAAAGTAAGCAGTACTAAAAAGTAACTAAATTAATAGTTAAATTTCCATTTAATTATTCATTTAATCCATTAAATATTTAGAAATCACCACAGTGCATTTCTAAGTAAACAATCCACATCCTCAGACAAGCAAAACCTTACCCTCAGGTAAGCAGAATCCAACACGCAGGTATTGCCCTCAGGCGTAACAGATGTTTCCCTCAGGCGTAGGTAGTGTCGCCCTCAAGCACGGAGTCTATCACCCTCAGGCATAGAAGAAGTTTCCCTCAGCCCGAAATAACTACTTCCCTCAGACTAAACAGTGTAGAGCCCACAGGCTAATCACAACAACGCCCTTAGTCTAAACAGGTAACCAGGTCATTCCCAACATGCAAACAAGTAGTAAACAAGCAATTAATCTCAAGGAAATTCTACAATTACTCTTTTAAAGGCATACCCTTGGGTATCCTAGCCAAACGGCTAAACAGTGGAACACACCCCCGGGGTGGTTCTGGATCCAAGAAATGATCCCAAACAACAGTTTTACAATTTATTCAAGTACGTATATAGTTCTAGGTCGTTAAAATAGCCACGACCTCAGCCAAACGACACCCCAACGTGGGTTCGTGGCACGAAAATTCACAAAACACATAGAAGTTGGAAAACTAAACACCATTCCACCTACCTTATACGCCAACAAACAATATACGAGAACGTCGGTTCCAGAAACGCCCAAGAACGACGTAGATCTGAGGTAAGAAAACTTTCATTCAACCTCAAATAACTTCCGTTAGGGAAATAATGGGTAAGAAATACTCCAAGAGAAGAGAGGTCTTACCTGTGCGGTTCCAACGGGATCGTCCGAAGCGAAATCGGATTCTAGACGTGCGCCCGACAGATCTCTGAAGGTTCGACCGTCCTCTCCCAAGCTCTCTTCCCGTTCTAAGCCTTCCCTGTGAACATGGGAGGTTACTGCCCATTTTAAGCAAAAAAACAAAGTACATGGTGTGTACTTCCGAGTACATGGTGTGCACTTCCCATTTTTTTAACTGTTCCACTGGCGGCTTATCGCTAGCACGACACTGTTCACCTGCCGACATGACTACACGGCGTGTCTTCATGAGTACACAGTGTGTTCTGTTGCACAGCTGGCCACCACCTTACTATTCGCCTACCGAATGACTACACGTCGTGTAAGGGACTACTACATGGCGTGTATTTAGTTCCTACACCCTTCATCCCTGGCATGGCCACACACCCAATGTACTCATCCCACACGGCCAAAAGTACACGGCGTGTACTTTCCAAAAATCAGTATTTTTTCCCATTTTTCATATTTCCTTAAAAACAATTGAGTAAAGGATAAAAGAAGAAACTCGTACCTCAAAATAAGAACTGGGTTCTTACACAAGAAGTAGACTCCGAATTTCTAGCTCAGGAAGCAGACTCCGAATTTCTGGTTCAGGAGGTAGAATCCAAATTTCTGCTTCAGGAATTAGACTCCAAATTTCTAGCTCAGGAAGTAGACTTTGAATTTCTGGATCAGGAAGTAGACTTCGAATTTCTGGCTCAGGAGGTAGACTCCGAATTTCTGGCTCTGGAAGTAGGATCTGAATTTTTGGCTGAGGAAGTAGACTCTGAATTTTTGGTTTATGAAGTAGGCTCTGAAAATTGGTTTAGGAAACAAGTTTAGGAAAAAGGTTCAGGAAAACTGGTTCAGGAAAACTGTTTTCGAAAAAACTGGTTCCAAATTTTCTCAGAATTTTCCTTAGTGAAAAAAATCAATCCTCTTAACCATTTCTTCAACAGCTTTTATCATGAAACTTTTCATGATTTGTGATAACTTTAAGATTAGAAAATCATTATCTGATTATGTTTAGAAAGTTTGAGACACTTTATTAACTTCTAACTTCTTATTCTTCAACACAATCTTCTTTAAGGAAATATTTAGCAACCAGCAACTTTAACTTTCTGTAACTCAAAAACATTCTACAACAAAAATATTAGTTGTCAACAAATACAAAACTTTGTTAAACAAAACACCACAATGGTTCTTTAATCTCCTCCTTTGGATTTTTTGGCAACCCTTGTTAACAAGTTTTCACCTCTAAAAAAATTTACATCTCAAGTTCTTGAATTTTACCAAAACATAGCCTTTCTAAAAAAGAGTGTCCTAAAACCACACTACTTGATAAAGTAATGTTTTTGAAGGATTTCCATCCCTTGGTGACAAGAAAATTTTGTGGCCATGTAAAGATAAACTTTACCTTACTCAAACTCCCCCTCAAATTTTATCTTTCTCTTTCTCACTTTTCTTTTCCTCTCTCATTTTTCTTTCTATCTCCCCCATTATATGATAACCAAATATTTAGATTCATAAAAGAAAACTTACTCTCCCCCTTTTTCAACATAATCCAAAGCACGTTGGGAGTTACTTCCTTATGAGTTTTAGGAAGTCTTGGGAGGAGGCTGAACATGGAGTTGCAGCCTCAGTTCAACAAACCTTTCCTTTGACATTTCTTTTGTGAAGATATCAGGAATATGATACTTTGTTGAAATATATTCTATCAAGAATTATCCAACAAAAACTTTCTCTTTTAAAAAATTATACTTTATATCAATATGCTTTGATCTTGAATGTTGAACACGATTCTTGGAAAGATCAATGACACTTTGATTATCACAGAGTATTTTCAATGTTTTAGAAACTTTAACTTTCAAATATTCCAACTAAACATTCATCCACATCATTTGAGTACAAGCTTGAGTAGCTACAACATATTCGGATTTAGATGTACTTAAAGTTACTGAACTTTTCTTCTTATTGTGCCAACTCACATAGCATTACCCTATGAAAAATGTTCCTCTTGATGTTGATTTTCTATCATTACAATCACCATCCTAGTTAGCATCAGTATAACCATGAAACTTCATCTCATTGTTCCTCTTGTATAAAAACCCATGTGAAGTTATTCCTTTAACATATCTTAGAATCCTCTTAACTGCCAATATATGTGATTCTTTTGGATTACTTTGATATCGGGAACAGAGAGTCACAACATAAGCAATATCAAGCCTTGAGGTTGTAAGATAAAGAAGACTTCCTATTAACTTTCGAAAGTCTTTCTGATTCACAATGTTCCCTGACTCATCTTTGCTCACCTTTGTGCTCACTGAGATAGACTTTGAATCTTATTTTGATTCTTCCATCCCAAAGTTCTTTAATAGTTCCTTGGCATACTTTTCTTGGGATAAGAAAATGTAGTTTTCTTGTTGTTGAACTTGTAAGACAAGGAAGAAAGTTAATTCTCCCAACATTGAAATTTCAAAAATTTTCTTCATCTCTTTAGCAAACTATTCACAAACCTTTTCTTCATCTCTAGAAAAAATTATATCATCCACATAAACGATTACAATTAATGTTTTGGAATCAACATCTTTAACATACAAGTTGCTATCAACCTTTCCTTTAGAAAAGTTCATCGTTCTCAAAGAATTGTCAAGCTTCGAATACCATGATCATGGAGCTTGTTTCATCCCATACAAGGCTTTCTTTTATTTGAAAACTTTGTTTTCATCCTCATCAAGTAAAAACCCGCAAGGTTGTTCAATGTAAACTTCTTCCTCAATCTCACCATTTAAGAAAGATGACTTTACATCCATATGATAAACCTTGTAATTCTGATGACCAGCCACTGCAAGAAACATTAGAATAGTTTCCAACCTTGTAATAGGGGAAAAAGTTTCATCAAAATACACACCTTCCACTTGCACATATCCTTTACACACAAGCCTTTTTTTTTTCTTGTAACTTCTCCATGCTCATTCAATTTATTTCTGTAAACCCACTTGGTTCTGATAAGATTATTATTTGATGGCCTTAGAACAAGTTCCCATGTTTCATTCTTCTCAATCTAATCCAGTTCTTCATTCATAGCATCCACCCATTCTTTATATTGAATAGCTTCTGAAACTGATTCTGGTTCAACTTTTGAGATAAGGGAAGTTTGATTTTCTAATCTTAACTTCCTTATTCTCTAAACTGGAGCCTTCTGATCTGAAATAATATTTTCAAATTCAACATGTTTTTTTAGGGTAGGAAAACTCACATTTCCTTTCCCAACATCACTTTCTTCCCCGTGTGACTTATCTGAGTCACTTTCACTATTGTGGGAATTCTCTAATTTATCTTCCTCAGTATTCTTAACAGATGTAGTGAAGGAACTTGGATTTTCAATTACCTTTACATCATATGAGTCTACCAACTTCTATAACCATTTATTCTAGAATTTGTAACTTCTTCCATTTGGTGAATAACCCACAAATATTCCTTCTTCATCTTTCTCTTCAAACTTTCCTAAGTCCAGATTTTTGATTTTGAGAAATCATGGACTTCCAAAAACTTTAAAGTAATTAAAATAAGGTTTTTTGTTATACCACATCTCATAAGGAGTCATGTTGGTTTCTGGTCTTAACAAGCATCTATTTTGAACATGCACAGTAGTGCTAATAGCTTCTGTCCAAAATAATTTTGAAAGTTTGTATTCTAACAACATACTTCTTCCCATTTCCCCCAAGCTTCTATTTTTCCTTTCTGCTACTCCATTTTATTGTGGAGTATAAGGAGCACTATACTAATTTTTGATACCATGCTTCCTTAGATACGTTTCAAAAGCATTGCTTGTGAATTTGGTACCATTGTCTGTTCTCAACTTCTTTATGGAAGCTCTCAATTCTTTCTCAACATCTATTATGAAGAATTTAAACATTTCAATAGCCTCTAACTTATGCTTCATGAACATGATGTTTGTCATCCTAGTGAAATCATCAATAAAATTGATAAAGTATAAATCTCCTTTTGTTGATTGATGTCTCATCGACCCACACAGATCAGAATGAATAAGCTCAAGTTATTTTTTATATTGAATCTCAACTCTTTTATGATTTTTGTTAGTTATCTTTCCTTTCTAGAAAGTAATACTAACATCTTGATCTCTTCTTTTCAGTTCTGGAAAATTCAGAACAACATCAACTTTTGAAAGCTTACTCATGTTCTTCTACCCAAGGTGGCCAAGGCTTCGGCGCCACAACTTGTTTTCATCTTCAGCACTCAAATAGCAAGAGTTATTGGATTCTCCAATTTGAAAGAGATTCCCACTGGTTCTTTCTCCTTTTGTAATTACTTTTCCATTTTTCACACTTTTGATGATACAATAATTCTTTCTGAAGATAACTTATTTTCTATCATCACAAAGTTGACGTACACTAAGTAAGTTATGTTTTAATCCATCAACAAGAAAAACATCCTTAGACTTCAGTTTCTCTGCTTCAATCTCTACCGTTCTGATTCCATTAATTTTTAAGGAACTATCATTGCCAAAAGTAATTGCTCCTCCATCATGACTTTCAACATGTTCCAAGTTTTTTATATCACCTGTCATGTGTGAAGAACAAACACTATCAAGTATACATGGTTTGTTACTCTTACTTTCTTTCAAATCTATCTCAACAATAAAAATACATCATTCGGCATGATGACCAGACTGATCACATCTTCCACAAATTCTTCCAAACATTCAAATTGATTCTTTGTTGGAATATTTCTAACATCTTGAGAATTCACCTTTTCAACTTTCTGTGAGTACATAAAGTTACTCATTCTTCCACTTTTCTCAAACCTTCTTCTAGGTAGAAATAAAATTTTCCAACAATTATAATCTCTATGCCCATATATTCCACAACACCAGCAATAGCCCTCAAATCTTGGTTCTCTATTCAAGAATGATCTTTCTCTATAAAAACTTTGTTGAGGTTGATAACTTCTTTCAGATCTAGAAAACTAGGATGTAGGCTATCTCTTCTTTTGAGTGAGTTTTCTACTTTTGTAGGATTGATAGGTTTATCAAATCTTTTCTCCACCCAAGCTTTACTAATACTTTTTCCATAACCTGAAATGTTAGAAGAATCAGATACAACATTATTTTTAGTAAGAGAAGATTTTACCTGATTCTCGTAGTGATCCTTCACAGCATTTTTAGAGGTCTCAACTTTTAATTTTGTAGCTTTGTTGAATTTTTCATTCATTTTCCTCAGGGTATTTTTGGTCCCAAGGAGTTTTGATTGCACCTTGTTTACTTCTTCTTCCTTAGCTTCCAGCTTCTTGCTAAGATCTTCAATCATCTTTCCCTGTTCAAAAACTCTATGTTTGTAACTTAAAATTTCTTGAATGTATTCATCTTCCTTCTTGGTTAAATCCTTACTTCCTTCCTGAACTTCTTCATGATTCTTCTTCATCACACGAATTTCTTTCTTGAGATATTTGTTTTGCTCAAGACATGCAAGAAGTCCAGATCTTAGCTGATATTCTCTGTAATATTCTCCACCACCTTCTTCACTCTCTGAGGAAACATTTTTTTTCTCAACTTTTGCAATAAAGGTTCTGAATCTTTCTTTACTTTCATCTTCCAAGGAATCACTGTCAGATGATTCAGATTCAACCTTCTTTCTCAACATACTTCTTTTCTTTCCAGAAAACTTCTTCTTGAATTTTTTAGAAGTCTTATATTATTTTTCATTCTTGTTATATTTCTTCCATCAAGGATTCTCATCAGAAACATCTTGATATTCTCCAACTTTCTTCTTAGGGAAATTTATTGCAAAGTGTCTGATTTCACCACACTCAAAACATTTGAGAGGAAGTTTCCCTCCATACTTTCCTCTTCCTCTTTGATAGTTCTTGGATATGAGAGACATGATTTTTTTCATTCAACTCTTCATTTTCCTTATCACCAGACTCACAAGGATCAGCTTTATCATCATCTTGGATTTTCATCTTTCTCATAGCTTCAAAATCCATTTCATCTGTTATCTTCTTATTAAAGATTGGAGATTTCCTCATTTTATAAGAAACAAGAAAGTTATGTAGTTCATCAAGAGATAAATCATCCCTATCTTCTAAAGCTGAAATTTTAGAATCAAACCTATCATGAAAGTTTCTCATAAGTTTTTCACAATTGTAGAATCTTCCAAGTTTTCTCCGAATCCTCTAATGTTCCACACAATTTCATTAACTATGGTGAAGTATTCATCAATTGTTTCATCATCTCTCATCCTGATGTCTTCAAACTTACTACGCCAGATTTGTATCTTGGCCTCCTTGACTTTTGTATTTCCTTCGAGTACATTTTCTAGCTTATCCCACATGCTTTTTGATGTTTTGAGACCCATCACCTTCTGATAAACATTTTCTAATAAGGACATAAGAATATAATTTCTAGCCTTTCCATCAACTTCTATGTTTCTCTTATCAGTAAACGTCATAGAATCATTTTTCTCAATAGGTGGAAATCCAATAGTAGTAGCATCAACAACTTTAAGGCCAAGAGATAGAAGATATGGAATGATCCTATTTTTACATCTATAATAATTCTTGCCATCGAACATAGGAATTCCTCTACTATTGACAGAATTTATATTCTCCATGATATGGATTAAACAAAGGAACCTGTATATGATACCACTTGAAGTTCCAAGGATCGAATAACAACTGATAAGGGGGGTTGAATCAGTTGTTTAACTTTTTATAAGTTTCAAAACTTTAAGAAACTTAAACCTTGAAACCTGTTAATATTTATTTCCTTATCAACTTTTAGAAATAAAATAAAGCATGCAAGAAAGGTAAATCAAGAAAGGCACACAAGATTTACAAGGTTCTACCTCAATAAGAGAACCCACATCCTTTCCATAGCCACTTCCGTGGGTCTATGGAAATCCACTATAATGAATAAGTGAATACAACTTGTGTCAACTCCCATTGGACACCTTCTATCTCCTAATAGGAAATATTATACTAACTCCCATTAGTTTACAATGTTTTCTTATAGAACAAATGAGCTAAACACAAGAATAAGAACATTGTTAAGCTAATCCACAAATGCTCACTACGAATCTTCAATCCGATTTCTTGAATCCAATTTTCTGAAACCGGTCTTCTCAGTAAGATAAGATGATTTTGATTCTCTTCTTCTAAAACACTCAAGAAAACTTCTTCAAGATGGTAGGAACTTTTCACTAATAATTCTCCAGCGCTCTGCCTTTTCTGCATGTGTAAAAATTGCAAATGAGCGAATGATCTGAGAAAATATTTATAGGCAACTCATAAAACAAAGGCGGGAATCTTAAAAATCTTTCCCGTTTCCTCAAATCTCAAAAACTCTGCAAATCTCTCGCATTTAAACTTAAATCTTTGACTTCATAAAATCTCCTTAAATTTCTCCAAGATTTATGCAAAGTTGAAATTTAGGTTTTCTTGAACTCTTCATATCTTCCACAGAATGATAAGGCTTGATCTTGGATTTTGAATTTCTGGCTCAGGAAGTAGACTCCGAATTTCTAGATCAGGAAGTAGACTTCAAATTTCTGGCTCAAGAAGCAGACTCCGAATTTCTAGTTCAGGAGGTAGACTCTGAATTTCTAGCTCAGGATGTAGACTCAGAATTTCTAGCTCAGGAAGTAAACTCCGAATTTCTAGTTCAGGAAGTAGACTTAGAATTTCTGGTTCATGAAGTAGACTCCAAATTTCTGGATTAGGAAGTAGACTCTGAATTTCTGGCTCAGGAAGCAGACTCCGAATTTCTAGTTTAGGAGGTAGACTCCAAATTTCTGGTTCAGGAAGTAGACTCCGAATTTCTGGCTCAGGAAGTAGACTATGACTTTCTGGTTCATGAAGTAGACTCCAAATTTCTGGTTCAGAAAGTAGAATCTAAATTTCTGGCTCAGGAAGTAGACTCCGAATTTTTAGTTCAGGAAGTAGAATTTGAATTTCTAGTTCATGAAGTAGACTTCAAATTTCTGGTTCAAGAAGTAGACTCCGAATTTCTGGTTCATTAAGTAGACTTCGACTTTCTGGATCAGGAAGTAGACTCCGAATTTCTAGCTCAGGAAGCAGACACCGAATTTATAGTTCAGGAGATAGACTTCGAATTTCTGGTTCAGGAAGTAGACTTTGAATTTCTGGATTAGGAAGTAGACTCTGAATTTCTGGCTCAGGAAGTAGACTCCGAATTTCAGGCTCAGGACGTAGACTCTGAATTTCTGGATCAGGAAGTAGACTCTGAATTTCTGGCTCAGAAAGTAGACTCCAAATTTTTGGTTCATGAAGTAGACTGTAACACCCCAAGCATCCATTATACGCTTCTCTTTCAAAAATGCAATAGCTTGCATTGTACGCAAGTTCGAGATTCTAACGCACCACAACCAATCAAATTATCCGTTGTGAATAGTAATACCTACTTTTTGAAATTTTATAAATAATATCTTTCCAAATGGACTTTGTTTTTGTATTCTTAATATCAAAATTATCCTAAGTTGAATTTTTTGTAATTTTCTGAGAACTTCCAATTTTTATGAATAGTGAAAAATACTTAAAACCAACTTTTTTAATCAAAATAATTTATAGTGATAAGTTATACTATTGAGTGGTTTTAAAGTATAATTAGAATATATTTTTATCATTTTATCCAATGGTGTTCATTATAATTAATTTCACTTTGAAATTGGACATAAACAATTGTCAATCTTTTGATATATATTGTTTCTTAAAAACACGCTATTTGTTGTGACAGCAGGAATTAGTTATAAAATTAATTAATTCAACTTATATGTTTGGAATTTTGTAAAATAGACATCATTTTTGAATTCAGAATATCAATTATAGCTTAGGGTGAAATTTTGGCATTGTTCTGAAAAACGTCAATTTTTTATGAATAGTGAAACCACTAAGTGGTAGTTAAAAAACTGATTTTTCGTTTAAATGAAACATTACCACTTCTGTGATTTGATTTTCAAAAATCTGACATACATGGTTGTCATTAGGAAGTAAAATGTGGTTCAATGGGATTAAAATAATTTTTGGTGAATAGTAACTTTTAAGTTTAATTAATCGTGATTAAAGGTAATTAGTGAGATTTAAGGTAAAGATAATGTTATAATAATATGAAATGACCTTGACACATGTACTACCCCTATTGGATGAGTTATGGCCGACCAAGACAATCCATGGGTCAACTTGGGGACCCCATAGAGCCACTTTGGTAGGAAAATGACATTAAAAACTTTTTATTTAATGTTAAAATAAAAATGTCACAAACATGAGTTGTTTTACTAAAACAATTTTTAAATAGGGTTATAAAAGTCATATTTTTGACTATAAATATTCATTAGAAATATAAAAAGATTTCCTACATCATGATATTTTTTTTATAATTTTTAGACATTAAATAAATTAAATTATATATGACACCATGATGATGCAGCGATTACCTCATTAATTAACGATTTAAAAAAAATGAAAAGAAAATGAAATATCTAAGGCTTACACTTGTCAAAAACCTATTGGATGAGAATATTTTGATCCCTTATCACCTTATCCTAGAAATATATCATTGTGGGACCTTTATAATCCTAAAATCATTTCATAATAAAGTAACATTTCAATATTTCCAAGAGTGCCCCTCCTCTCCTCTTATAAAAGGCCCCCACCTATACCACCTTATTCACACCTTCAAGCCATTTGGATCAGACAAAATCTGCCCAAATACTCTCTAAACTTCCATATCTTACTCTTAGAAGCCTCACTTTGGGCAGAAGTCTTCCTAAGGAAGCCTTTGGCTCAAATCAAAAAAGAGTTACCCGATTTTAAGGTAATGTCTTCTCTTATGTTATTTTGTTTTATTTTGCTTCTCCAACCCCTTAAAATCTTTTTATTCCTTTATTTTGTAACAAAACCAGTATCTTAATTATACTAGGATTTTTTTATGAGAAGGATTTTATTTACACTTACACACACCTTCGTCTAATGGTTAAAGAACATACTGTTTCTGTGGTTGGAAAATTTCTGCCTCACGAAATGATGATTGTTCAATCTTCTTTTAACACCTCTAATGGTGGCTATTATGATGACACTATTTTTATATAATATATATATTATGTTTTTGTTTTCCTTATGATTCTGTATTTTTCATTTATGGCATACTTTTATGATTTCCATTATGGGTAAATGCGATAATTTCATTTTAGGAAGTGCGGACTACCGCCCCCTCAAAGTGATTTGAATCGTTAATGCCATATGTGGGATGTATAAAGGATGGAGTAAATGGTATTATACATTATATTATACTGGAATTATATTATAACTGTATATAATTATTACTTCATTCCATTAAATACGAAATAGAAATGAAAGTAGCGTTCATGCGTACGTACAGCTTACCGTCTCCATGAACGGTGCATTTCATTTCTTACCTCTAAATGTTATGTAATATTATAAATGCATGTATATACTGGATATATAGGATATATATAATATATAAATCATGAATATAATTATGGAGATAATGGATATTCTACCACATAAACAACTTGTAATTATAAGAAGTTTATTGTTGACTCAAGTACCAAAGATCGACAAAACAACCGTTATTAACTTAAATGACTACATAATTTTCGTAACATTGTAGTAAGTGATATAAAAGGGATAATGAACTTTAAAAAGGTTCTTAAGCAAGTATAGATTAACTCTAGTTTATTATTCAGGAGGTTAAAGAGCGGTCAAGTCAAGTCGGACACGAGGTACGAGAACTTCTTAACCCAATTTCTATTCTTTGGGTTAATCTCTTACTTTCAAATTATGTCATGATATTATTATGTCCTATCTTTTATTTGTACTTTCTTTATGTGTACTTATAGTGAATACACACAATAGATCTATTTTGTTTAAAAAAATTATCTTTGTAAGGGACTTCATCTCAATCTCCTTTCATTGAGGCATATTTTGTTTTATACACAACTTTCTTTTATACAGTGTATAAACCCCTTTGACTTTTACGTTTATTAAAAAGGAATCTTTTTATACGAAGCATTTTACTAAAAGACAAAAAGTAATGTTTTCTTGTCGTACGTATGCGGTGACAACGACTTCTCCGCCGCCGTGACCATTATTTGAGTTTCGGCTTCCTCTACAAGCCATAACTTTTTTTAAATGAAAAATAAATACAAAGTTTTAATTTTCCTTTATTTTGGTATTGAAAATGGTTTTGAAAGTGTTTTTATTATGTCAATGTGTTGTATTGATATCTAGTGATTGAAAGGTGGAAATGTTATGTTTCCTTTATGCATGTTTTATGTGATACGATTATGTTATGGTTTATGATATGTTTAAACCTATTCATATGAGGAATGCATTGGACTTAATAAGTGATGGGTGGAGCCCGCTATAGCTTCTCGATGCATCGGCAGGTCTCATGAGACAAACTAGTGTCTTGGCACGAGGCCTTGAAAAAATATTATTTGTAGTCTTGGCATGAGGCCTTGGCTACGTGGTTATGATAGTCTGGCATTATGCATTACATCATTATGAAAGTGGTTATTGATATTTCATGTGATTATTCGACCAGTAGAATATCCATGTGAATAAGTAAATGGAATTATCTCATTTTACTTTTGCCATATTATGTTGAAGTTCAAGTTTAAAAGGCTTTTGTTTTAGTTATACATTGCCTTAAATGTTTATGTTTATTTATAAAAGCTTCCGCTATATTGTTATCCTTACTGAGAATCTGAGCTCACCTCTTTCAATGTTTATTTTTCCCAGGATGTGAAGAAATATTTTATGACTGACTTATAGGGATAGTCTGAAGGGGATAGAAGTGTAGACTATGGAGACTATGTTATTGTGATTTTTCACTTTTTGATGTAATGTAACATTTATGAATGTATCTAGTGTTTCCAAGGCTACTAAACTAATCGGTCTTTCGAGACTTGATATTTTGTGATCATGACAATGTTACGCTATAATGCACCGACTCTGGTAACTGGGGTTAGGGAGTTACAGTTGGTATCAGAGGTAGTTTAGTACTAACCTTGGAAGCTAGATTTAGATAAACTCTGATTAGAGCACATAGCCCAAAGATAGACTTTGAGGATTAGTATAGAAGAACTTCCTAGAATTTTTGTATTATAGATATTTTGTGAGTTTTACGAGCAATACATCCCTGTCTGGATACGAGCAGGTAGAGGTGGCTCTGGCACAGATGTACCTAGGGGTAAAACCCAAAAACACCGCTTTGAGCTAGACTCGAACGAGAATTGGTGCACGACAACGGGCCTTGCTGCACTCTTGGTTACGACACTCCCGGGGGATATGCTTAGGATAATTCTCATTTTCTTTACAAACCACTATAAAGGGTTATGAGTATATACTTACTCAAAGAAAATTTTTTTATTATTATGGATTATATCCATAAATAATTCAATTTATGTTAAGTGTTTTGTAAGTTTGTAATTATATATTTTGATTCATAAACTAATCTAGTTTATGCCATTGTTTAGAAATGGCGTCTAGTGGGAGGAATGGAAACCGTATCAATGCACACACTCCATGTAGGGATTTACCTCCTTCTCAAGATAATTATAGTGGAGCTGGTGATACAACTGGTGCTGATCACCTTATCACCATACTGGGACAACTCACTCAGGTTATGAATAATAACCTTACTCGTATGGAGCACCCTGATCCGCAACGTGGAGGATCAATTTTAGACCGCTTCATGAGGCAACAACCACTTACATTTAATGGGGGTACAAATCCATTAGTATCTGAGCAATGGATAAACTCCTTAGAGAAAATATTCCATGCCTTGGGGAGTAGCGAAAGGGAGAAGGTCATCATGGAAGTTTACCGCCTCACTGGAGATGCTGATCAATGGTGGTCATTGATTCAAAACACGAAAGAAGATGATGAAGTATCAAATATGGAATGGAGGGAGTTCAAAGAGATTTTCTTAGAAAAATACTTTCCTCTTGACCATCGAGAAGATATGGAAAGGAAATTTCTAAGTCTGAGACAAAAGGAGGATGAGAATGTCGCAAAGTATGAGGCCAACTTTAAAAGGTTAGCGAGGTATGCTGCAGATTATATACGTAACCCAAGAAGTAAGATTGATCGTTTATTTTATGGGTTAAAACCATTTCTCTGTCAAGCTTTAGTATCACAATCGTTCTCATCGTACGAAGATATTGTCTCGTGTGCTATCAAGACAGAAAATAAATTCTCTAAGTCTTATGAAAACAAAGTAAAGAAAGAGAAGAAGAGAATGGTGGAACAAGAGACAGATAAAGGGAAAAAGGGAAAGAAGGATTTTCCATTATGTGATAATTGTGGGAATAATCACCCCGGTATTTGCCAAAAAGGAATGAGAGTTTGTTATAAATGTGGAGAAAAAGGTCACCAGGCTCATGATTGCAAGAGAAAGAAAGAGGCTATCAATGTTGAATTCTACAATTGTAGAGAAATGGGGAATTATGAAAATGAATGTCCTAAGAATCAGGGAAACATACCTCCGAAAAGGCCAAGGGATCAAGGCCAAGCTTATGATGTTACTACAGATGAAGTTGAATAATTATTTTATTTGTGTTTTTGGACTCAAGAACTATATTATGGTTATAATAATAATGTGATATATATAAGTATTGCACTGTAGTACTTGTTGTTTTCATTAAGGTTTTAATATGATGAAGGTAATCATATTTTTAGTATGTGGCAATAAGAGAAACTTTACCTTGTTTGGGGAATCTAATGTTACAATTGATTTTGGAATTTAGATACCTTTTACAGAAAGTCTGGACAGAGGTATTTTGGATAACTATAAAGGTTGGAATGGATTAAGTTGAACTTTGGATAGTATTGTTTAAGGTTAAAACATTTATAAAGATTATTTTTGGAATATTATAATACTATAGTTTTAGGAAAAGGACAACCTGTAGGTTGGGGGATAACCCGTCGCGTCGGACAAAGCTACAGGAATCGAACCCACAACCATAGTGCGACAAGACTTTATTACCTACCACTAGCCTACAGGAAGTCCCTGGTTATTACAAAAAAGTTTTCCTAATCTAAATGGTATGTGTTAATATTTGGAACCTTATACAATTAGGATAAATAGAATATTTTTGAGTTCTATTACCTTTTAGAGTGAATGATGGGTTTGTGGTGAAAATTTATTAAAGAATTAAAGTCTACATGACAAGTAAGTACATTTCCTTACGTTCTTAGTAAATCTACTAAATAAATTCCTCAACTTTATAAAAGGTAACTTAAAACAAAAACGTTGCCGGTTAACTTTTCCAACTGGGGATTCAATGACTGTTTAACCAATCACAAGTTTGTGATTTTCTTGTGGTTAACTTTCTCCTAATCCTATTTTCTACAACTCTCCATCAGACCTTGATGGTTTGTTTTTCTTCCATATCCATATTTTCATAGAATCCTAGTATGGGCTATCTCGGGTGACCTTTGTACTTATCTTTCTTTCTTTTAAAGTTATATTTTTGTTAACCTTATTTCCGATGTGGGTTTCCCACAAAGGTATTTTCTATTTTCAACCATTTATTTTCAAAGAAAAATGTCAAATTGAGAGGACGCAATTTATTGAAGGAGGGGAGAATGTAACACCCCGAGCTTCCATGATACGCTTCTCTTTCAAAAATGCAATAGCTTGAATTGTACGCAAGTTCGAGATTCTAACGCACCACAACCAATCAAAGCAGCCGTTGTGAATAGTAATACCTATTTTTTGAAATTTTATAAATTTTATCTTTCCAAATGGACTTAGTTTTTGTATTCAGAATATCGAAATTATCCTAAGTTGAATTTTTTGTAATTTTCTGAGAACTTCCAATTTTTATGAATAGTGAAAAATACTTAAAAACAACTTTTTTAATAAAAATAATTTATAGTGATAAATTATACTATTGAGTGGTTTTAAAGTATAATTAGAATATATTTTTACCTTTTTATCCAATGGTGTTCCTTAGAATTAATTTCACTTTGAAATTGGACATAAACAATTGTCAATCTTTTGATATATATTGTTTCTTAAAAACACGCTATTTGTTGTGACAACGAGAATTAGTTATAAAATTAATTAATGAAACTTATATGTTTAGAATTTTGTAAAATAGAAATCATTTTTGAATTCGGAATATCAATTATAGCTTAGGGTGAAATTTTGGCATTGTTCTGAAAAACTTCAATTTTTGATGAATAGTGAAACCACTAAGTGGAAGTTAAAAAACTGATTTTTCGTTTAAATGAAACATTACCACTTCTGTGATTTGATTTTCAAAAATCCGACATACATGGTTGTCATTAGGAAGTAAAATGTGGTTCAATGGGATTAAAATAATTTTTGGTGAATAGTAACTTTTAAGTTTAATTAATCGCGATTAAAGGTAATTAGTGAAATTTAAGGAAAAGATAATGTTATAATAATATGAAATGACCTTGAAACATGTTCTACCCCTATTGGATGAGTCATGGCCGACCAAGACAATCCATGGGTCAACTTTGGGACCCCATGGAGCCACTTTGGTAGGAAAATGACATTAAACACTTTTTATTTAATGTTAAAATAAAAATGTCACAAACATGAGTTGTTTTACTAAAATAATTTTTAAATGGAGTTATACAAGTCATATTTTTGAATATAAATATTCATTAGAAATATAAAAAGATTTCCTAAATCATGATATTTTTTTATAATTTTTAGACATTAAATAAACTAAATTATTTATGACATCATGATGATGCAGTGATTACCTCATTAATTAACGATTTAAATAAAATGAAAAGAAAATGTAAAATCTAAGGCTTAAACTTGTGAAAAACCTATTGGATGAGAATATTTAGAACCCTTATCACCTTATCCTATAAATATATCATTGTGGGACCTTTATAATCCTAAAATCATTTCATAATAAAGTAACATTTCAATCTTTCCAAAAGTTCCCCTCCTCTCTTCTTATAAAAGGCCCCCACCTCTACCACCTTATTCACACCTTAAAGCCATTTGGATCGGCCAAAATCTGCCCAAATACTCTCTCAACTTCCCTATATTACTCCTAGAAGCCTCACTTTGGGCAGAAGTCTTCCCAAGGAAGCCTTTGGCTCAAATCAAAAGAGTTACCCGATTTTAAGGTAATGTCTTCTCTTATGTTATTTTGTTTTATTTTGCTTCTCCAACCACTTAAAATCTTTTTATTCCTTTATTTTGTAACAAAAACAGTATCTTAATTATACTAGGATGTTTTTATGAGAAGGATTTTATTTACACTTACACACACCTTCGTCTAATGGTTAAAGAACATATTGTTTCTGTGGTTGGCAAATTTCTGCCTCAAGAAACGATGATTGTTCAATCTTCTTTTAACACCTCTCATGGTGGCCATTATGATGAAACTATTTTTATATATGATATATATTATGTTGTTTTCCTTATGATTCTGTATTTTTCATTTATGGCATACCTTTACGATTTCCATTATGGTTAAACGCGATAATTTCATTTTAGAAAGTGCGGACTACCGCCCCCTCAAAGTGATTTGAATCGTTAATGCCATATGTGGGATGTATAAAGGATGGAGTAAATGGTATTATAAATTATATTATACTGGAATTATATTATACATTTATATAATTATAACTTCATTCCATTAAATACGAAATATAATTGAAAGTAGCGTTCATGTGTACGTACGGCTTACTGTCTCCATGAACGGTGCATTTCATTTCTTACCTCTAAATGTTATCTAATATTATAAATGCATGTATATACTGGATATATAGGATATATATGATATATACATCATGAATATAATTTTGTAGATAATGGATATTCTACCACATAAACAACTTGTAATTATAAGAAGTTTATTGTTGACTCAAGTACCAAAGATCGACAAAACGACCGCTATTAACTTTAATGACTACATAATTTTCGTAACATTTTAATAAGTGATATAAAAGGGATAATGAACTTGAAAAATGTTATTAAGAAAGTATATATTAACTCTAGTTTATTATTCAGGAGGTTAAAGAGCGGCCGAGTCAAGTCGGACACGAGGTAAGGTAACTTCTTAACCCAATTTCTATTCTTTGGGTTAATCTCCTACTTTCAAATTATGTCATGATATTATTATGTCCTATCTTGTATTTGTACTTTCTTTATGTGTACTTATAGTGAATACACATAATAGATCTATTTTATTTAAAAAAATGATCTTTGTAAGGGACTTCGTCTCAATCTCCTTTCATTGAGGCATATTTTATTTTATACACAACTTTCTTTTATACGGTGTATAAACCCCTTTGAATTTTACGTTTATTCAAAAGGAATATTTTTATACGAAGCGTTTTACTAAAAGACAAAAAGGAATGTTTTCTTGTTGTACGTATGTGGCGACAACGACTTCTCCGCCGTCGTGACCATTATTTGAGTTTTGGATTCCTCTACAAGCCATAACTTTTTTTAAATGAAAAATAAATACAAAGTTTTAATTTTCCTTTATTTTGGAATTGAAAATGGTTTTGAAAGTGTTTTTATTATGTCAATGTGTTGTATTGATATCTAGTGATCGAAAGGTGGAAATGTTATGTTTGCTTTATGCATGTTTTATGTGATACGATTATGTTATGGTTTATGATATGTTTAAACCTATTCATATGAGGAATGCATTGGACTTAATAAGTGACGGGTAGAGCCCGCTATAGCTCCTCGATGCATCAGAAGGTCTCATGAGACAAAATAGTGTCTTGGCACGAGGCATTGACAAAATATTATTTGTAGTCTTGGCACGAGGCCTTGGATACGTGGTTATGATAGTCTGGAATTATGCATTCCATCATTATAAAAGTGGTTATTGATATTGCATGTGATTATTAGACCAGTAGAATATCCATGTGAATAAGTAAATGGAATTATCTCATTTTTATTTTTCCATATTATGTTGAATTTGAAGTTTAAAAGGCTTTTGTTTTAGTTATACATTTCCTTAAATGTTTATGTTTATTTATGAAATCTTCCGATATATTGTTATCCTTACTGAGCATCTGAGCTCACCCCTTTCAATGTTTATTTTTCCCAGGATGTGAAGAAATATTTTATGACTAACCTACATGGATAGTCTGAAGGGGATAGAAGTGTTGACTATGGAGACTATGTTATTGTGATTTTTCACTTTATGATGTAATGTAACATTTATGAATGTATCTAGTGTTTCCAAGGCTATTAAACTAATCGGTCTTTCGAGACTTGATCTTTTGTGATCATGCCAATGTTACACAATAATGCACCGACTCTAGGTAACTGTGGTCGGGGCGTTACATAGACTCCAAAAATTGGTTCAGGAAATAGGTTCAGGAAAAAGGTTCAGGAAAACTGGTTTAGGAAAACTGGTTCAGGAAAACTGGTTCAGGAAAAACTGGTTCAGAATTTTCTCAGAATTTTCCTTAGTGAAAAACATCAATCCTCTTCACCATTTCTTCAACAGCTTTTATCATGAAACATTTCATGATTTTTGATAACTTTAAGATCAGTAAAGCATCGTCTGATTATGTTTAGAAAGTTTGAGACACTTTCTTAACTTTTAACTTCTTATTCTTTAACATAATCTTCTTTAAGGAAATATTCAGTAACCAGAAATTTCAACTTTATGTAACTCAAAAACATTCTTCAACTAAAATATCAGTTGTCAAAAAATAAAAAACTTTGTTAAACAAAACACTATAAAGGTTCTTTATTCATGATGTTGGAAAATTCCCTTCATTCTGTACATGTTAAAATAAAGATTTCTTTCACATTTTTGATAAAATATAAATGAGCGTTGTATTGGAAAATGATATGAATATTTCATTAATTTTTTTAAAAAATTAAAACATGGGGTTTTTTTTCATAAAAAATTTTTGAAAACATTTTTTTGAAAAAAGGTTTTGGAAGAAAACAACTTTTTAACCGAAGAGAGAAATAAAGTCATATTTTCTTAAAAACATATTTTAATTATCTTAAGTACCATAGAGTGTAAAAATGGTACTAGTACATTAAAATTTCATGAATAAACATAGGATAAGAAAATTAATTAGAATTATTGAGAGTTATATCATGATATTTTAACATTGGATACTTAATCATAAACAATCTCAATAAATGATGAGATTGTAATATAAAATCATTACCACTTTGGTAACATTGAATCATAATCCCCATGAAGTAATAGAATAAAATGAAAATGAAAATATAATTATGATGAATAAATTTATGATATGACATGTAAAAGGTTATTTATATACAACTCATTAAAGAATATAAGTGCATAACATAATGTACGTCACAAAGAAGGCAAATTGAGACAAAAATCCCTTACTTTAAGTCTTGTCTTCCATTGCACACGTTAGAACCTCATTTATAATAGATATAAGTTTATTATATATATATTATTGAACCAAGTCCATATATATCATACCATATATTATTTTATTATGAAATTTTATTACCCATTTATTAACAATTCCATGTTAAAGTTACATTTTGGGTAATAACCACTTTATTTTTCATATATGTTTTGATTTGATACATTTTTAGTAATATTAATTTAATAATGGTTATATAATATATAGAATGATAAAAATTATATAAATATCATATATATTCAGTATATATGTATTTATATTGATCCATAAAATTTATTGATAGGAAATTAAATACACCATTCATGGAGACGATAGGCCATATGTTTGCATGTATGATATTTTTTTTGTCATTTTATTGTTGGGTTGACAGAAAGAAATTTAAATGAAATATATTATCATTATAGAATCATTTTTTATTTAATATATATCAAATATTTTTATTAAACTTATCCTTAATACATTCTATGTAAAGCGTGAATGGATTACATTGCTTCGCGAGGCGGTTGTCCGCTGTACACACGAGCAACATTATCGCATTCCCACAAAATAGAAAGCATAAAGGTATGTGTGATATAAAAATTAAAGAATAATAATAACATAATTAATATAATATATATAATATATAAATAATAAATAAATCATTATGACCAGTCTTGAGATGTGGTAATTGAAAAATGAACAATATCGGTTCGCAAGGCAGAAACCCATCACACATACAAATGATGATTTTGTAACCCATTTGATGGAAGTAAAGTTAGTTTTAGGTAATTAAATTAAAATAAAAACATATAATTATATGGAATATACATATTTTATTATTTAATCATGGTATAAAAATAATTTAAGGGGTTTAAGGAAGAAATAAAATAAAAATGTTTGTTTATGAACTTTACCTCTTCTTCAGGTATCCCACCCAGGTTTGCACTAAAAGCCTTCCTAGGATGAATTTATGAAAAAATAATGATTTTAGGATGAGGTTAAGGAATTTGGTAAGTTATTTGAGTATTGTAAAAATTAAATAGGTGTTAAGGTGTGAATAATAGAGGATTTGGGGGGACCTTTTATAAGTGGAGAAGAGGACACACTTGGAATTTTTGAAAAGAACTGAGTGCTCCCATATTTTTCAAAACTCAAAATGGGCCAAAATGGACCATTATCTAACATTATAGGTGGAATGGTATAAATATGGACATAAAATAGTTTTTATACAAGTTTATAGGTTATTTTTACCCTTATATTTTTAGTTTAACCCTCAGTAAACCCATTTTACCTTAATTACGGTAAATAATTTTTATTGCATTCACTATTCATTTTGTTAAAAAATTAATTTGACCTTATTAGATAATATAAATTATTATTATTCCAAATATGTAATCCATTTTTATAAATTCCATTTACCTAATTGAAAAAAAAATTAATTTAAAATTAATTCCGTAGATACGACAAGAAAGAGGGTTTTTAAAGAGAAAAAGGTGTAAAGTTTAAAAAAAAAATTACATAAAAATTAAAAATTAAATTGATTAAAATAATATAAATTAGATTAATTGATATATAATTTAACTAATTTATATTTAAAATCAATTTTAATTATAATTTAACTTTATAAATAAATTTTATGAAATGCCAGTTTTCTATTAAAATTCAGTATTTTTCACTGTTTATAAAAAATGAAACATTTTATAAAAAACCAAAAATTAACCCTAAGATAAATTTTACATGATTATTTCAAAAATTAAGTTTATTTTATAAAATTAAATTTCTATATGTGTAAAAAATTAATTTTATTATGTTTAAAAAAAATACAAAAATCATTTTTTGAGAAAATAGTATTTTCGAAACATGTAACAACTTTAACAAAAAATTATTTATTTTATAATAAATAGGTTTTATTTATATAAAAACATTATAATTAATATTTTAAATTTATTTATTAATATTCACATCATTATGTTTAATGGATAGGTTATAATTGTCACATTTAACTAATATTAATAATATATTATGGTTTTGTTAAAACTTAGTATCATGTGTAACACAAGATAACCGAGTGTTGTGTATAGTGAAAGATATTAGAGAAATTTAATTTATTTGAAAAAAATAATTCCTAAAATTTTGGGTGTTACATTTTACCCCCTTAAAATGATGTTTCCCTCAAAATTCATCACTCTAATACAAACAAATAAGAATACTTCTGCCTCATCAAATCCTCAAGTTCCCTCATAGCTTACTCAAATTGGTGGTTTCACTACAAAAATTTAACCATGTGAGTGGTCTTGTTTCATATAACCTTATCTTTATGATCTATAATATTCATCAATTTTTCCTCACAAGAAATATCATTCTCTAGTGGAATGACCTCTGAGTTTAATACATGTAAAGGGTCAGGTATGTACTTCATCATGAGAGATACATGAAACACATCATGGACTTGAGAGAGGTTCAGTGGAAGTTAAAAGTGATAGGATACCATTATAATATGATAAATAATTTTAAAGGTATTGATATACATAGGTCTTAGTTTCCCTTTCTTCTTAGATCTCATAACCTTATTCCATGGAGAAATTACTAAAAATACCTTGTCACCAACTTCAAATTCTAGATCATGACAGTGATTATCAACATAACTTTTTTTGATGACACTGAGTTTCCTTGATGTGTTGTTGAATATATCTAACCATCTATACCATTTCTTCATATATCTTAGGTACCAATATATTTATTTCACCAAATTCATTCTTTCACATTGGAGATCTATATTTCTTTCCATATATGTATTAATAAGGATACATCTAAATGTTTGATTGAAAGATATTGTTGTAATAAAACTCAATTATAGGAATGTGTTGATCTCACCCAAATTTGAAATCCAAAAAACAATATCTCAACATATCATATATTGGTTGAATTTTTCTTTTTGACTAACCATCTATTTAGGGATTAAACGCAGTGTTGAAACTCAACTCTATATCATGAGCTTGTTAAAGAATTCACCAAAACTTTGAGTTAAACCTCATATCCTGATCAGATACAATGGAATGGGTCACTCCATTAAACCTTATCACTTCCTTAATATATATCCATTCAAGATAATCTAGATATAATACTTCTCTGATAGATATGAATTTTGATGACTAAGTAAGGAGATCGAAGACTACCCATATAACATTATTCCCTTTAGAGGTTTTAGGATGTCAAAATGTAAAATTCATGATGATGTTTTCCCATTTCTATTCTATTATATCTAATGGATGTAACATTACATTATAATATTTTATTTTATACTTAACTTGATAATATACCAAACACCAAGATAAAAACTCTGCTATATCTCTCTTTATGCCATCCCACGAGAAGTATTCTTTCAAATCTCTATACATCTTCGGACTTCCAGGATGAATATAGAATGAAGAACAATGAGTTTCCTATAACAACTCATTCTTCACATCTGGTATGGATAGAGCACATACACAGTTCCTGAACCTTATCATTCCATCATGACCAAGGTTAAACTCAAGAACATTTACAACCTTCTTTTGCAGCTCTATATCCTCCTTCTACTCATCTTAAATCTTCACTTAGATAGATGATTGAATATTTAATTGAGAAAGATAAAATTTTCACCTTCCTTTAGGATTTCCAGACACATCCTTCAAAAATCTAGAAATATTGGATCTTTTATAATCCTCATCATGGATAATATAGTATGATCCTTTCGACTTAAAGCATCAAACACCTTGTTTTCTTTCCTAGGGTGGTAATGTATTATGCAGTCATAATATTTAATCATCTCTAACCATATTTTATGGAACATGTTCAAATCATTATATGAAAATATATACTTTAAACTTTTATGATCAGTATATATATATATATATATATATCACACTTTTCTCTATAAAGATAATACCTCCATATCTTTAATGAAAAAATTATTATAGTTAACTCCAAATTACGAGATGGGTAATTTTTCTCATGAACTTTCAATTGTTATGAGGAATAATCTATAACCATATCATTATGCATAATAACACATCACAATACCTTCTTGTATTCATCAATATAGATTACAAACCCTTCTACACTATATAGTAACGTAAGAACAAGTGCACTAGCCAATATTTATTTAGTTCCTTGAAATTTTCTTCACATTCATCTGTCCAGAGGAACTTATCTCACTTCTAAGTTAACTTGGTAAGAGTATTAGATATTCATGAGAAATTCTCCAAGAACTATCAATAATATATATATAAACCAATAAAACTAAGGATCTCAATCATTTTGGGTGGTCTGGCCTAACATTCTATAGCCTCTATCTTTGATGGATCTACTGATATACCCTCCCTTAAGATTATATGTTCCAAAAATAAAACCTTTTCATCTAAAATTCACACTTTGTAAAATTTTCATATATTTTATCCTTCCTTTGGGTCTTTAGTACAATTGTAAAGTGGTATTCATGCTCTTAATTACTCTTTGAGTAGATAAGAATATTGTCTTTAAATACCATCACAAAATGATCAAGATATTCTCTAAAGACTATATTCATTAAATTTATAAATATAGTGAGGGAATTGGTAAGACCAAAATACATCACTATATATTCATAGTGTCCATACCTTGTATGGAATGATGACTTGGGTATATCCTCCTTTTTTACCCTCAATTGATGATATCGAGAATAAAGGTCAATATTGGAAAAGTATTGAGTTCCATGTAGTTGATCAAACAAGTCATCAATATGGGGAATAAGATACTTGTTCTTAATTTTGATCTTGTTTATCTCTCAATAATAAATGAATAGTCACATGGATCCATATTTCTTTTTAATAAAAATAGTAGGTGCACCCCAAGGTGACACACTTGGATGAATGAATCCCTTATCAAGTTTCTCTTGGATTTGATTCTTCAATTCCTATAACACAATTGTGGCCACTCTATGAGGAGTCTTTGAAATTGGTGTGGCACCAATTATGAGTTCTATTGAGAACTCAACATCACATTTTGGTGGAAGACTAGGAAATTATTCAAGAAAGACATAAAAAAAACCCCACACAACAGGAATATCATCGATTTCAAGTTTCTCTACAACCATTTTAGATAAACACCCCTTTTGAATGGGAATTAGGACCCAAACAATGGATCTAATCACCATCAGAGGTTCATACTTATCTTCACATGGATAGAATATCATAGGTTGGTTTATAATATAAAATGTGACTTCCCTTCCTCAAAAATTGATGTGTGATTTATATAAATAAATCTAATCTATTCCCTAGATAGCATCAAATTCAACTAGAAGAAGAATAATAATAATTACAAAAAGAATATTGGCACAAATTTCAATTTGAGTGGAATCATTCTTTTGAGATGAGATTGTTATACCATTAGGAATTTTCACCTCTATTTCCACATACAATCATTTGATTAGGATCTTGATACACTTAAAAAATTATTTAGATATTAAAAAAATGGGTAGATCCATAGTAAAAAAAGACATTATTAGTTCTAGAGTAGATGGTAAGTTTACCTTTCACCACATTGTTATCACACCCCTCATTAGAAACAGTGATCACATGAGATTTCTCCTTGTCACTTAGATTAAGTGTTTTCATATGCAAATCATCATCATTAAACCTTAGGTTTGAGAACTAGTTAACATAATTACCATTCTCCATACAATTGAAGCACTGAAGTGTGGGTTGTGAATTCTATATATCTTTCTCTCTATTCACATTGCTAGATAACTTCTTCCCATTACTTCATCAATAAATTTCCCGATGACCTTCCCTTACACACTTAAAACATTTACTAGTCCCATTAAGACAATTTCTCTATGGTTATTCCCACACTTTTGTCATAAAGGAAAGATCATATTCTTCTCTCCATGTTTTTATATCTTTGTTTAAACTCTATCTTCCTTTTATTGTCAAAACCATGAGATTGATACTTAAATCAAACCTCCATTTCCACCTTGATAGAACATCGAACAATCTCTTCATAGCTACTAAAGTCTCTTATGGATAACTCATTTTAGAGACTCAGATTTAAGCCACTGAAGAATTGATCAACATTACTTTCAGGTTGGATGATAATACCATAATCATACCTCACAATTCTTGAAATTTTTTTCTTATAGGTATCAATGAATTCAACATACTTTTGCTTTAGCTTAAGGGGATCCTTCTCCATCTCCATATAAATAATAAGAGGAAAGTACTTACTAAAAAATAATTCCTTGAACTTATCATAATCTATGGATTCAATTTCATATCATTTTAGTATATTCTTGATAAGATTCCACCATTTATATGCTTCAACTTCCAAATAATAAACAAAAAAATGGACTTTTTCATGTTTTGAACATTAGAGAATAGAAAATTTCTTTTCAGCGGTACTTATTCATTTCTTAGTAACTAGAAGATAAATGGATCCATAGAAAGAATGTAGATGTTTATTTATGAAGGACTCAACAGAGCATTGTTAGCTCCTTTTTTCATTTATAATTCTAGGATGATTCATAGCTTGTGAAATTTTTGTGATCATAACAATGTGATTTTTCATTTCAGATCACATAACATTTGGATTTTCAGGAGTAAAATCATTTCATTTTTCATCTCACTAAGAATTATAACAGTTCATTCGGGTTCCATCAATTAAATAAAACCAAAAATCATATTGTAAGAAATAATAATCAGAGTGGGTAACCACATAATATTGAAAAATCCATTATAGGATGTGTAAATAATGACACCTTATTTAATCTATGAATTTGAATTTTGGGACTTGTGGTTGTCTCTTCTCTTGAATTTTAATTTTAAAATTTGTTGGTTTAGTTTAAATCCAATTGAATATGAGGTTACCACTTAAATATAAAGTTTCCTTTTGAAAATAACAAAGAAAAATAGATTTAAAGGAAAATCATATCCCCAGAGTGTGTCAAACCAGGTGTGTAGAAAGGCACATTATTGTGCATCAATTCCCGATAAAGTCTAGGTCAATACAGTGTTTTTAGGGTTTTCACCCCTAGGTACATCTATCCCAAATCCACATCTACTTGTAGTATCCAGAAAGAGATGTATTTCTAGGAAACCGCTCACTCTATCCTTTTAGAAAAATTCTAGGAAATTTTCCAATACTTTGAATCATCCTTAGACTTATCCTTAGACATGTACTTAGGGATATCACTAAGGTTTTCTCATCCTAGTTTCACAATTTTAACAAAAAATATCCTATGATACCAACTATATAGAACCATGCTTATCATACATATATATTACATAATTGTTTATGAATATTAATTATATTATAGAAGCACATGCGTGAGGATTGTAATAGTTTTGTGTATTTGGAAACTTGGAAACATAAACACTGGTCCATAAGTGAGATACATCATCTTCCACTACATTATTCACAACTAGCACCCTTTTTATACATATCATAATTATTAAATATCTTCATAACATGAGGAAAGGAAACATAAGAAAGAGTGAGCTCAGATGCTTAGTAAGGGTAAATAGGAGAGATACATAAGCATACCATGGAAATACGGGTATGAGAACATGATCATAACATTTTAAAACCATACCCTACATATCAAAGATCATAATATTGAGTCATGACATAAGGATCAATAGTTCATAAGAAATTAATTATAAGAGAATCAAAGAACATGATCCATGAGATCATAACATTGTCACGGGACATTGATCTTTTGGCATACACACAAGTATAAAAAATAATTTACATATAGGTCAAGGCTTACTTTTAGGATCATAATATTAGACAAATTCCCTTACTGAACTAGGTTTACTCCCTATTCTAGCCCTGCCTTACTGAACTGGGTTCACTCCCTAATCTAGCCCAGTCTTACTAAATTAGGTTCTCTCCCTGTTCTAGTCCTGTATATCTCATGAGATATAAATATTTACCCAATGCATTATAGGGAGATATAGGTTACACCCATCACATAATGAAAACCATATTTATGTGTTCCACAAGATCATAAAAATTCATCATATCATAACCCATAAAATAAAATGGGCATCATAAACATTTCATCATATCATAACCTATGGAAAATAGATAGGTTTCATAATCATTTTATCATAGAGTAACCAATGAAAAGAAGAGGATTTCATTAGAATTTCCTCATTGTATAACCCATGTAAAATAAATTTGTTTCATAAATATCATTCAATAAAAACATAAACCATTCATATAAATAATACGAAGGTATACTTGGATCATATCCCTAGTAAGGTATAGGTGACACCTATCACGAACCAGATCTAGTCACCATCCACACCATAATCTCACCCGGTCCATGGAAAGGCCCGAAGGGCATTCCCTATCCCTACGGGCTGGCACAAGTTCCCTGGTTTCATAAAAAATGGTTTGGGAACAATTTACATGAGTATAGAAACATTAAACAACCAATAATAGTAAATAAACTGAATATAAAAATTCATACCAAATAAGCCTATAAAATTTAGAATTGAGTTACAGAGTTTTAAACAAAACCCAAGAGGGAGACAACTCAAAAGTATCAGCAAGTATGACTCAAGAACCACCACATGAAAAGGGGAAATCTCCCCAAGAATTCTCCACAACACCTCACCTATAAGAGAAGACAACAACCCGAACTACCATATCCAAATACCTTTACCTTACCTATGTCAAACAATATCAAGTCTACTTACACCAAAATGTGTAAGTAGGGTGTGATCCTAATCCCAATAGGATGACACCCAAAATATTCCATGTGATCAAATTTTTTGGATAAAAATATTACATGTTTTATAAATAATAAATGCTAGTAACCATTTTAAAAATATATGAAACTTTAAATGAAAATAGTTTTAAAGAGGGAAACTTTGAAGAATGTACACTTTTAAATGAAACACATATGCTACTGAATCTTCTAAAAAAAACACCGTATGCCAATGGTAAGTACAATATATCTAATGAGAACTATTCATAGGAACACCCCTAGGCACTAGATAGCTATGGGGCCCTAGGTACATTATATATCGATGTATAAGTAACCATAACCAATATCCTACTCATGCACGAGCCACTAGGAGGGGAAACCACAATGGTCTAGTGGCCCCAAAAAATCATCAAAGTTTAGTTAGTGTTGTCATAATCAAACTTGCTAAGTGAAATAGGGATGATACCACCACTTGATCATTATCATACTAATCATAGTCCACCCACCTAGATACCCAGGTTTCCCTCTTTTATCTTAACCAAGTTCCACATGTCATAAAATAACACCTTCATATGAAAATTAAATTTTAAAATCATGAACACACCAAACAGACCACACACATGTCACATAATAACCTTTTAACATTAAAATTCATTTTAACATTATACACACACCAAAACAGCCCACAAACATGTCTCACACATTTCTAACAATTTGATAAATCATTTCAAAAATTTATAAAACATTCTTAAAACTTTTGACATAAAAAATCACCACTTTCTCATTCAAAAACCCATTTTAAGAACATAAACCCACCAAAAAATCACCCAAACCTATTTTTAACCCTTTGTGTAACTAAATAAACCACATAAAATTTTTATAAAACAATTTGAAGAAGTAAAACAAGGATTTTCAAAAAAAAAATCCATTCAAAATCCCTCTTTCAAGTCCAAATGCACCCCAATAACATACCAAAATAGAATTAGAATCCTTATAAAAATTTAATAAACCACTTGAATATATTATAAAATGACTTCAAATAATACCACATGAGTTACACATGAAAAACACACCATTTTAAGAAAAAATGAAACTTTAAAATCAAATGATTAACCAATTCTATCAAAAATGATTTTTTCACCACAAAAAATAAGTAATAAACATGATAGTAAGGTCAAGAAAGAAATATAACTCATAAAATAATTCTTACACATGGAATCACCTACCTTATATGTCAAAAACCCCCAAATATTTGGGTGAAACTTCAACCGCACCACCACCACACCACAAGGGAATGAAAAAAACCATAACCAAGAAGATTGAACCAAGAAACCAAAAAATAAAACCTAGGTATGAAGACCTAGTTTCTAGAAATATATAACTTCAAGGATGAGGGAAGAAACCCTAAGTAAATTAAAGAAATAAGAGAGAAATTCACTTACTTGAAAGATCTTGAAGCCCCACCACAAAAAACCCCTTAAAAACTGGCTTCCAAAGGATCTTGAGGGAGCTTGGGATCCTTCTCTAGATGTAATGGCCAAATGTGTGAAGAATGGAGCACATTAGGGTTAATAATAAAAGGAAAAAATTAGAATTACAAAATATTTTTAATGATATGGACACTGTGCATGGTTTGTTTGCACGATTTAGTAAACCGTGCAGCCAAACAATGCGCCCAATTCTGTCCACTCCATTTTTTTTTGTTTTTCTCCAAAATTCAAGGGGGACCTAGGTAAAACCTAGGGGGAAAGTTAAAAAAAGAATATAAGACAAATAATTCCCCAAAATCTCAAATCAGTCACACCTGACTCCTGAGAAAATGACCAAGAACCCAACTCGAACCGAAACAAAGTAAAACTTAAAAACACGAGTGTGAAATTTCTCCCCACCATAATGATTTCTACCCTTAGAAAGACACAACAATGCCAGATGATAAAATAAAACCTAATACTATTTCTATGTTTAAAGGGGGTTCCTAATGAAAATACAACAAAGATACTACTTGTAGGAAAAGAGGGTTATAAGCTAACTTGAGAGTCCAAGACGAACTCCCCCGCTAAGGTCACCCGCCCCCAAAAGCCAAAACACCTTCAGTTGACCATAAAAAGGAAAATATAATCTTACCTACCAAAATTTACACTAATTTCTTGAAATAAACAAACATAATCGAACCATATCCCAAAACAAAACACCTTAAATACTACCATATGAAGCTCAAGAAATTTACCTGAAATAATCAATAAATTCAAATGAGGTCACAACAACCCCAATTCAACAAAACCACTGGGCACACTCAAATACCAATGTTTACCCAAGATTGAAGTTTGTGGTTTGATAAATACCAATGATACTACCTAATTATAAGCCTACACCATGGAAAAAACCATGTTATTGACATGAGGATACCCAAACAGACTCTCCACTATAGAAAAAAACTAACACCTGAGACTAAACCTGAACACCAATAGAGGGAGGTATGAACAGACTCCCCAACATAAGAGACAACTTAATTTCCTGAGACAGAACCGAGACACCAATAGGGGGAGGACCGAATGAAATCCCAACTTTAAGAGGTAGAATAACATTAGACTTATTCTAAAAGAACTTAAATAAGACCCATAGTGGGTCTACCCACTATAATAACCAACTGTATTAACCAACTAGCACGGGCCCACATGAAAAAGACCCCATAATCCCCATTTCCCACTATAAGGGGGATCGATAAATGAAACTCCAAACTAGTAGAGACACTATTCATATCACCACTCCCATGAACATTACCATCCCCGGATGAGTCCAACCAAAACCGAGATTGAAAAGAGCATACAAAGTTATTCATACATGAACAACCATACAAAGAGTTGCACCCACAAGGGTTCAAGAACTGGGGTTTGAGAAAACAAAATCACCCCATCTCCTTATAATCCAAGAGGGAATCTTCCATCAAATAAGATCACAACCTTGAGAAACAGGGTCCCCACGTCCCTTTCCACCACATGGGACCACTTAAAAAAACAACCAAATCAAAACCTAAAACTATTTACACCTCCCACACTGGAGAAAGAAGTTAAACCATGATCCCTTACACCCCTGGGGTTTCCTGACGACACACCATCTTCACTCTGGGACTTACGACTAGAGCTTATATGATTGAAGCATATCTTGTGTCACAGTCTGATACTAAAACCCCCTGAATGAAACTTCTTCTTCTAGTTTCATAAGTAACTGCACCAAAATCCAAAAAAATCAATAGAACATAACACATCCCACAAACCTCTTACCTTTTCATGGAACCTTCACCAAGATAGGGGCTTATAAGATGCACATACATTACCCCTTTCACCCTGAACAAGAAATAATAAAATAAAGGATAGAAGTAAGACACCTTCACTCAGAAAAAGTAATTCATAAATTCTCAAAAGAGGAACACACATTCATTTACACAGAAGCCCTCGAAAGGTTCTGCAACATCCACATTTTCCCTTAAAAAAAACACAACACAATAAGACACCACCGAACATGACCCCAAAAAGTGATAATACATTATCAGGAGTGGAACCTTGAATAGATCTCAAATTAGTATGAGATTACCACAAGAAACCATAACATCCTCGAACGAATATATTTCTCCACACTTGTGGAATAACATGAACCCTTTCTTTGAAGATACTGAAGAAATACCCATAGTCCCTTTAAGACAACATATTGCATCGACAACCCCGTATTACTTTCACCTTCCTCACTGGGATTCCCCTTCACCTCTCCCAAGTAGGACCTTCAGGCTTAAAGATGCCAAACTTCACCTTTAATGATTTAGGAAACATAAGAAACTAGGGTATCTTCCAACCTATGACAACAAATATCTTTCTATAAGAGGATCCACTTAATCAAAAAAGAAGAGAGATAAAATCAACCCCAAAACCCAAGAATAGAGTTCCTAGTTTGATCAACTAGATAACCTACTAATGGTGAATCACCTGTGGCTGCAGTTAAATCAAGTATTAACTCTTTATGGGGGAATAACTTAGCCAAAAAGAAGACCCAAGGATCAAACCTAGTTGGTCCATTGGTCAAAACATACCACAAACTAGAACCGAACACATGATGGGAACCACCAAAAAGGCTTCCCAAAACATTTATCACAAAATATCACCAACCAATACTTTAACCCAACTCACCGAAAAAACACAAACCCAAAACATCATTCAAACAAGAGGGGTTCTTGTACTCATTACACCCCACAACAACAATCCCAAAAGTGCATAAAATACATAACCCAAACACCAATTTTTAAATCATCAAATTTTCATTAAAAATAATTTATTTGAAAGTAAACGGGGTTGGTAGTTAGATTATTCACCATTAGTACCCCATGAGACACACACATGCATATTTTTGTGCCACACCAGGCACCCTCCTCATATTCATACCAGTACTCATCTAGTTGTACCATTAACTATCCATATTCCCATGTAATCCCATGCATGTAATCGCTCATAGAAATAAAAAAGGTCAAAACAAAAATTCTTTACACATTTCAAAACCAAGGAATTCAACTAAAACTTCCTTTTTATCAAAACCTCTAGTCAAAAAAATCAAAACCCAATTCAAATATTACATACCTTTTCAAAAAAGTGCCAACCATTAAAATAAAAACTCACTTTCAAGTAATACACATTAATTTCAAAACATCTTGTCCCATTTCAAAACACTTAAAAAATTTCATTTACAACCTTTTAGAAATCAAATAATTTCATCTTAGTTGGAAAATAATTTCATAAAAATTCACATTCCTTAAAATCAAGTCATTTTACATTAAAAAAAAGTATCCATGGTCCCAAAACAATAAGACACAAGACAATGAAAGATGAATTTAGTGTCGGTGGGTGGCTTGGACATATGATTTGAGGATATATTATAATCACTTAACAATTAAAAATAGTGTTCTTGGACAATATCCCCATCTCAACATGGCTTTCCAGGCCCTGTGAGCTAGCTGAGACCATTGAACCAACTCTCTTTTCATTCCCCTAATCATTGATGAACCATGATAACAAAAAAACCCAAATAAAACCAAATTCCCCTAGCGGATTGAATCCCATAATGAGGTGTAATTTCTAGGCACATAACTCATAATCATAATGTCAAGTCCTGATAATCCTAGCTCTGTTCTACCTAGACTCTTTCCCAAAAGAACATGACCCAAAAAGAGAGAACCTGCTCTCATACCATTTTGTCATGAACCAGATCTGGTCACCATCCAAACTGACACCTGACCCGGTCCATGGAAAGGACCAAATGGAATTACCTATCCCCATGGGATAACACAAGTTCCCAAGTATCATAAACAAAAGTTTGGTAATGATTTACCTGAGTATATAAACATTAAACAAACAACAATAATAAATAAACTAAATCTGAAAATTCATATCAAACAAGCCTTAAATAAAATTAAGAATTGAGTTACATAGTTTTAAACAAACCCCAAGAGGGAAAGAACTAAAAAATAGTAGAAATTATGAATTAATAAACACCACACGACAAGGGTACATCTCCCCAAGCCTTCTCCACAACACCACACCCAGAAGAGAAGATAACAACCTAGACCACCATCTCCTAGGACCTTTCCCTTTCCTGTGTCAAAATTATCATGTATAATTAAACCCAAAGGTGTAATTAGGTTGTAAGAATAATACCAATAGGATTCCAACCAAAATATTCCATGTCATAAAGATTTTAAGACAAAAATCTTGAAAGTTTTTATAAATAAAAAATGCTAATAACAATTTCTAAAATATGTAACTTTAAATGAAAATAGTTTTAAAGAGGGAAACTTTGAAGAATGTACACTTTTAAATGAAACATATATTCTATATAATTTTCCAAAAAAACACACTATATACTGATGGTAAGTACAATATAACCAATAAACACTAGTCACAAGAACACCCCTAGGCACTAGCTATCTGTGGGGTCCTAGATACATAATATCTCAGTGTATAAGTAACCATAACCAATATCCTTCTCATGCATGATCCACTATGAGGGGAAAACCCAATGGCCTAGTGGTCCTAAAAAATAATCAAAGTTTAGTTAGTGTTGTCATCATAAATCTTTCTAAGTTAAACATGGGAGATACCACAACCGGATCACTAGCATACTAGTCCTAGTCCACCCACCTAGATACCTGGGTTTCCCTCTTTATGCTCAATCAAGTTCCACATGTCATAAAACACCATTTTTCACATGAAAATTACATTTTTAAATCATTAACACACCAAACATCCTACACACATGTCACATAATAACCTTTTCACATTCAAATTCATTTTAACAAAATACACACACCAAAACAGACCACAAACATGTCTCACACGTTTCTCACAATTTAATAAATTGTCTCAAAAATTTATAAAACATTCTCAAAATTTTTGACATCACAAATCATCACTTTATCATTAAAAAACCAATTTTAAGAAAATAAACCCACCAAAAAATTACCCAAACATATTTTTCACCCTTTTTGTAACTCAATAAACCATTTAAAATTTTCATAAAACAATTTCAAGAAGTAAAACAAGGCTTTGCACAAAAAATACATTCAAAAACCCTCTTTAAAGGCCAAATGCACCCCAATAACCTAACAAAACAGAATTTAAAGCCCTATAAATATTTAATAAACCAATTATATATATTATAAAATGACCTAAAATAATACCACATGAGTTACACCTGAAAACACACAATTTCAAGAAATAATTAAACTTTAAAATAAAATGCTTAACAAATTATATCAAAAATGATATTATCACCACAAAAAATAAGTAAAAAAAATTATAGGAAGGTCAATAAAGAAATATAACTCATCAAAGAATGCTTACACATGGTATCACCTACCTTAGATGTAAAAAACCCCAAATCTTTGTGTGAAACTTCAACTGCACCACCACCGCACCACGAGGGAATGAAAACGAACCCTAACCAAGAATATTAAACCAAGAAACTCAAAAATAAACCCTAGATATGAATCCCTAGTTTCATTACATTTGTAACTTCAAGGAAGAGTGAAGAAACACTAAGGAAATGGAAGAAACAATAAAGTAATTCACTTACTTGAAAGGCCTTGAAGTTACACCACCAAAATCCCCTTCAAAAATGGGTTACTAAGGAGCTTAAGGGAGCTAGGGATCCTTCCATAGATATAATGGTTGAATGGGGGAATAAATGGGAGAATTAGGGTTAATATAATAAATAAAAAATTGGAATTAAAAAATATTTTTAATGATATAGACACTATGCACGGTTTGTATGCATGGTTTATTAAACCATGCAGCCAAATCGTGCGCCCAGTTATGTCCCCTCAAAAATTGTGGCTTTACTCCAAAATTAAAGGGGTAATTTGGTAGAACCTAAGGGGGAAATATAGGCCAATAATAGAAGAGAAATAATGACCCAAAATATCAAACCTATCACACATGACTCCTGAGAAAACAACCAATAACCCGACCCCAACTGGAATGAAGTAAAACTTAAAAATATAGGTGTTACAACACCAATGAATATCATCTTAGATGGAAAATAATTTTGAAATATCATTTAAAAAATTTATTGAGGAAAATATCCTTTACAATTTAAAAAATTATTTTTAAAACCTAAAACATTTTGAAAACTATTTTCTTTGAAAACATCCTTGAAAACTTATAATTTAATATTTTATGTAATGATTGGTCATGATGTCGGAAAATTCCATTCATGCCGTACATGTTAAAATGAAAATTCCTTTCACATTTTTGATAAAATCCAAACATGAATTGTTTTGAAAAACAACATGAAGATTCATTTCAAAATAGTATCTAAAAAAGTTAAAACATGGGTAGAAATTTCTTTAACAAAAAATTTTTGAATTTTTTTTAGAAAACACGGTTTTCAAAGAAAATATATTTCCAACTGAATAGAGAAATAAAGTTGGATTTTCTTAAAAACATTTTTTAATTATATTAAGTACCAAAGAGTATAAAATGGTAATATTACTTGAAAATTTCAAGAATAATGATATATTAGGAAAATTTATGGGAATTATTGAGAATTATATCAGGATAGTTCAATATTGGAGACTTAATCATAGTCAATCTTGATAAATGATGAGATTATAACATAAAATCTTTACCACTTTAGTAACATTGAACATAAGCCCCATGGAGTAATAACATAAAATTAAAATTAAAATATCATGAGTATGAATAAATTCATGATATTACATGTAAAAGGGTATGTATATATACCTCATGAAATATTGTAGGTACATAACATAATGTACTTATTAAAGAAGGAAAATTGAGAAAAAAATCACTTACCATAAGTCTTGACTTCCATCACCCACGTCCAAACCTATTATCTAATAAATAGAAGTTTATTATAAATATATTATAGAAACAAATACATATATATCATACCAAATATGATTTTATAATGAAATTTTATTACCCATTTATCAACAATTCCATGTTAAAGTTACATTTTAGGTAATAATTACTTTGTTTTTCATATATACTTTGATTAGTTATAATTTTGGTCATATTAATTTGATCATGATTTCATCATAACTAGAATTATTACTATTATATAAATATAATATATATTCATTATATATGTATTTATATTGATACATGAAATTTAGTGATAGAAAATGAAATACACTGTTCATGGAGATGGTAGACTATATATATGAATGAACATTGTTTTTTTTTCATTTTCTTGTTGGGTTGAAAGAAATAAAAATAGAAGACATATATTATCATTATATAATCATGTTTATTTCATATATATTACATATTTTTATTAAACTAATCATTAATACATTCCATGTAAATCATGAATGAATCACATCACTTCGCGAGGTAGTAGTCCGCCATACACACGAGCGACATTATCGTATTCTCGAAAAATGGAAAGCATAAAGGCATGTGTGATATAAAAATGAAATAATAATAATAATAACATAAATATAATAAATATAATATAAAAATAATAAATAGATCATTATTACTAGCCTTGAGAGGTGGTAATGAAAAAATGAACACCATCAGTTCGTGAGGAGGTAGTCCGTTATACACACAAACAATGATTTCATAACCCATTTTATAGAAGTGGAGATGGTTTTAGGTAATGAAGTTAACAAAAAAAATCCAAGTATATAGAATATACCTAGGTTGTTATATAATGATGTTATAAAAATAATTAGAGGTGGTGGAGGAATAAATAAAACAAAAACGCTCATTGATGATCTTTACCTCTTCTTTGAGTATCCTCCTCAGGTTTTCACTAAAAGACATAATATGATGAAATTATGCCAAAAATAAGGATTTTAAGTTAAGGGTAGGGAATTTGGGAAGTTATTTGTTCAGGTATTGTCTTAACCAAGGAGGTTTGATGGTGTGAATAAGAGAGGAGAGGGGGTGACCACTTATAAGTGGGGGAGAGGACACACTTGGTATTTTTGAAAAAAATTGAGTTCTCCCACATTTTTTATAATTATAAATGGTATAAAATGTAAAATTATAGAACCTTTTAGGTTTAATTTTTTAAATATGTCCATAAAATATTTTTTAGAAAGTTTTATAGGTTATTTTTACCCTTATCATTTTAGTTTAACCCCTGATAAACCCATTTTTACCTTAATTACGGTAATTGATTTTTACTGCATTCACTATTAATTTTGGTCAAAAATTAAGTTAAACTGATTAAATAATACAAATTATTCTGATTCAAAATATTGAATCTATTTTTCTAAATTACATTCACATAAGTAGAAAAAATTAATTTAAAATTAATCCCAAAGACATGACAAGATAACGAGTTTTTAAAGAGAAAAAGTTAAAAAGTTTACAAAGTTTTTTATATCAAAATTCAATATTAAATTAATTAAAATGTCTTAAATTAGATAATTTGATGTATAATTTACCTAATTAAAATTTTAAACCAATTTAAAATATAATTTCACTCTTTAAATAAATTAGATGAAAATGCAGTTTTCAATTAAAATTCACAATTCTTCACTATTTATCAAAAAATGAAACTATTTCAAAAACCCCAAAAAATTTATTAAAAGATATTTTTTAAATGATGATTAAAAAAATGAAGTTTATTTTATGAAATTAGATTTCTAAAATTTTGAAAAATTAATTTTATTATTTTACACAAAATGAAACAAAAATCATTTTTTAGGAAAATAATATTTTTGAAACATATAAAGTCTTTATTGAAAATTATGTATTTTATTATCAATATTTTTTTATATAAAACCATTATAATTAATATTTTAAAATTATTTATTACTATTATTATCCCTAAGTTTAATTTTTAGGCTATAATGGTCATGTTTAAATGATATTATTAATATATCATGGTTTTGTTAAAACTCAGTATCATGTGTAACACATACTAACCTATTGTAGCTTATTAATCAAGATTAACTTGGTTTTGGGTGTATTACAATACTAAATTGGTGTTTTGTGTAGTTCAAGCTATCAATGAAATTTAATTTATTAAAAAAAAATTAATCCATAAAAACTCAGGGTGGTACAAAAGAAGCCTTTATAGAACTAAATAGAATATTGAAATCATCTCTGATTCTATTTTTTTGAACCTGGAATTGTGTGAGTAGTGTATCATGATGCTTCTTGATTTGTATTGAGAGAATAATTATCTGATATTTTCTTATGGACTCACAAGCTATGACCTCATGAGAAGAACTAACCTTCTCATGACCTAGAGTTAGCTATTGCTGTTCATGGATTAAAGTATTAATGACAATAACTCTTTGGGGAAAGATTCATCATATATAAGGACCAAAAGAGTATGTGGTATATATTCTATTAGTGTAAAATTAATCTTTATCATATGTGTTGGTTATAATGGCAGTAAGAATTAGTTTTCAAGATGGTGTATACTCCCAGAAAAGGAAATGTTCTCACCAATTCTCTTATTAGGAAGACACAAGAATTTGGAGAGAAAACTTCATAAGCAGAGTGAAAGCTGGTGGATTTTCTAGAATATTGGTAGGTGGGAATGACCGAGGATTGGGAAGGATTCAGTTGTTCACCCTTATATATCACACCATTATTGGTGGATTGAGTAAATACTTGTGAGGAGTGTGATCTAGATTATCTTATAATGCATTAAAGGCTGGTGAAAGAAAAATCCATTCTAAGATGGACCTTATATGGATATGATGTGCTTTATGTCCATGTAAGAGTAGTGGTTTCTTATTCTATGAGAGAGGATTTGATGAGGTACTCTCATGGTTTATAGTGGGAAGTTCACCTAGGATCAAATAAAATTTATCATGATATTATATGATGATTCTAGTGGCTTGATATGAAGAGGGACATTATAGAATTTTTCTCTCTTTGTATGACATGTCAGAGGATCAAAACTAAGCATCAGTGACATGGTAGGTTACATTAGCCACTTTTGATGCCTATGTGGAAGTTGTATAAAGTAATAATAGACTTTTTTATAGGATTTCCCAGTCCCCTAAAAAGATGAGATGTTAGTTGGGTTATAGTTGATTAGATAACCAAATTAGATTATTAATTGTTTATTTGAGAAGCTCATATGGTGGATGAGATAGAAAATATATATATTTGAGAGATTTTATGTCTACATGAAGTGACTTTGATCATAGTTTTTGATAGATATAGTCACTTTACTTCATTGTTTTTGTAAGGATTTTAGAAGGCAATGGGGACTCAGTTCAAGTTAAGTGTGGATTATCATATGCAAACAATAGACAGTTAGAGAGAATGATTTTGACCTTAGAGAATATAATTCATGCATGTGATCTATATTTTTATGGAGTGTGGGATGATTAGTTAGCCTTTAAAAAATTAAAATATAATAATAATTTCTATACTTTGTTTCAAATGTATCCTTTTGAGGCTCTATATGTCTGGTCATGTCATTCACTTCTATGTTGGCATGAGGTGGGTGAGTCTTTAGTTATTGGGCCAAGTATGGTATAAGAGACCTCATAAAGGCTGTAGTTGATTCAGAATTAGCTGGTTTCTACTTATAATATAAATCAATTATATGTTGAATGGAGGATAAGGCCTTTGGTGTTCATTGTGGGTGATGGGGTCTCCTTGTGGGTGTCCCCTCTATTTGGAAATTGGTGATTACAGAGTTAGGGAAAATTGGCACTATAGTTTTCTGGACTGTTAGAGATCACTGAACTCATTGAGATTTGGTATTATCACCTTGAACCACCTAAATGATATCAAAGTATGAATAATTTGTTACATGTGTCTCAGATTTGGAATTATTATCCTGATTCAACACATGTGATTGACTAGGAGGATATTGAGTTGGAACTAGATGCATCATATGTGGGATGATAAATTATGATTATCAACCGAAGTGAGAAGGTTTTATGAGGAAATATGGTTCCTCTTTTTAGTTACAACAGAAACATGAGTATATCCCAAAAGGCACATGGGAGTGGGAATGAGACATATAGGAACAGTGGCCTGAGTTATTTGAACATGCCTCTTAAGATGATTATCAAGGATGAGAATCATTATAGGGGGACATTTATAACATCCTCAATTTTAAGGTATGCCACATTTTGAATTTTGATTCATATTTTAAAATTTTAATTTAAAAAATTGGGGCATGTTAGAGGTGTTTGGGTTATAGAGTTTATAAATTCAAGGTTAGTGGAATAATTCTATAACACAAGTCTAAAATAGAACCACCATCTAGTTGGTACGACACCTCCAAATAGTCGATGATATAGGGAAGTATTGTAGAAAAAATGAAAAGCCCTCCAATCAATTAGTTTAAAGCCACTATATATCCATTGGGAGTTTTTATATCCTAGGTACTTCACCTAGATCTAATAACCAACTTGTGGGATTTTTGGACAAACCTGGTTTTGTCCAAGGCCACTGACCAACCTGTGGTAAAAACTAGCTCATTGGTGGTGTTGTAGAGAGTAAGAAGTGGTTTGGGGTCATATTGTATGATTTTAAAAATCCTATTTTTGTTTTTAACTCCACTTATTCCAAGATTATCACTCAAATTTGGAAACCCTAGGGAGCCCTTTGTGATGATTTTGGATTCTTCCATCCCGGATCTTGGACTTGGGAATTGCTGATCGATTTGGTGATCCTCAACTACTAATTTCAATCCATTCCAGAAAAATAAACTCCTTATTCTTGGGATGAACTTTAGTTCATATCTAAATTTTTTTCCTTGATCTAAAGATATAATTAATGATTATTGATATAAATTGCTATATGATCAAGATAATTGGGGTCTTATCCTTGATTAAACCAATAATGTTGATGGTAGAGGATCTTTCTAGGTATGTCTAATCTAGTCCTACCATTTCTATGTGGTTTCCCTATTTTTTCTTAATCCTAGATATCTAACTGGATGGAATAATGATGTATTTAGGGTTTCTTGATGTGAAACATGACTCAAGCAATGATTCATGGAATTATAACACTGTTGCGCTTAAGGTAGGAAGTCTTTACCTTATAGGGAATGTTTATGCAGGTGTTTAACATGATCATGTGGTTTGTGTGTGTATCCCCATGAGACTTATGATTGATATTATTTTCATTTGTATGTATTTTGGATATATTAATCTTACTTGACAGGATGCAATTATGAATTATCTTATTCTATAATTTTGTATTACATGTTCAATTTATATATCTCTATAATTGACTGAATAGGTTGATCTGTAAGGTCTAGACGCTCCCTTATAGGGGGAGTGTAGATGATGTGATAAATTTCCCCAAATCTGTGTGGCTGGGTAAAAATATTATGTGATGGATTGACCCAAAGCTATGATATTGGGTCAATGTGTGATATGTGTCTTTCCTTATAGTTGTGAATTAGGTTAACAAGAGAATTTCCCTTAAAGGTGGATTAGACTATCCATTCAAGGAGGATATGGAAAAATTATTGGTTAGATGAGGAAATCTAGATAATGTGTGACATTACTCTCGGTATGGAGGTGAAGTAAGTAGAACTTATCTCTAAAGACCCTACATTTTTGCAGATATGTATGATTACTCATTGTTCACTTTTCATTGATTTTCTTCATAGCGTGTACTTGTGTATCTTAGGAACTTATTTTAAGGACCATTGGTGGTGTCATACTAGGTTTTATACTCACAATCTATATGATCATATCATTACATGAGTAGATTTTATGATTAGGGATATAGTAAATAGAAAGGGATCTATAATGGGAAGTTGAGCTAGAGTTGCAGGACAATGTAAGGTGATATCATGATGGAATTTGGGCCTTAGATATTTTTTTGCATGTTACTTAGTTGTTTTTTTTAATATTTTAGTATATTGATCTACTTTATATGGGTATCCTTTTTTTGGTTTAGATTTTATGAGTGGCATGCCATATTTTTATATAATGGGAAAATAATAATATTATATATGGCGCTATCTATTGGATTATTTATTTCTCTTATTATTACTATTATAATTTTTTTTCTTTAGCTATATTTCTTTGTTGATTGTTTGTTCCTGAGGGCCTGGACTCCCCACAAGGCCTCTTAGTCTATCATCACTAGAAAAAATCATCTTGTTTATATGGAGATTCAAATGAAGATACATGACACTCCAAACTGAACATAGTGATTTGTTTCATGGTGTTACAAGGGGATCTAATTGTGATTTTGAAGAAGTAATATGGAATTATTTGATTGTGTTTTGATTACTATCACTTAAATCAGGTTATGGTTAAGAACTGATATCCTCTCTAATAGATTTATGATTTCTTTGATCAATTTAAGGGAGATAGATGGTTCTCAAATATCAAATTGTTACCTGGATATCATTATATGTTAGTGAAGGATGAGGATATACCTAAGATTTATTTTTGGTATCATTATAGTGATTATAATTCCATTGTGATGTTTTTTGGAGTTATGAATACTCCATTCATATTCATGGGATTTATTAATACAATGATACTTTTGTTTTTAGATCAATTTGTGATGGTATTTATCAAAGATATAATTATGTTTTTAGCATCATAAGAGGAAAATGTAGAGTATATATGAGTTGTGTTGTGACTTCTTCGATTTAATTAGTTATTCTAAATTATTTTTAATTGTGATTTTTTGTACAATGAGGTCCAATTCATGGAGAATGTCATATCTTAGCATGGAGTAGTCATAGATCCTTTTAAAGATTTAGGTAGGGGTTTCTTTATTTTCCCCTAATAATTTTGTATAGTTAATAAGTTTTCTTTGTCTCACCTGCTATTATAGGAGGTTCTTTCCCATATTATTTAGGATTGTGACTCCAATTATAGTGTTCACCAAGAAGAATCAGCTGTCTACAATAACTTAATAGTGACAAATTGATTTTGAGTATTTGAAATAGAATATCTTTAGTTCCCTATCATGGATTGGGTTGCATGTTGATTTAGTAGATGGATGTTATCTCATATTGTTCTAAATAGTTACAACTTTATTAATGTAACTAAACCAACCATGATCTAGAGAATAATGCAGTGGTGTTGTCCTTAATGTTTTGGCGATGCTATATTATCGGGTAGTGTTTTTTGGTCTTAAAAAATTACAATAATATTAAATATATCACCCCAAGTGTAATTTGAATTTAGGATATTGATAGATATTTTTCTTTTAGGAATAAAACTTCAATATTTCATACACACCTAGTAAAGGGAATGTTGTGGTTGATGCCTTAAATAGAGTGTCATAATGTAGTGATGCGCCTAAATCTAGAGACTCTTAGAGATTTATAGAAAATCTAGCAGTGAAGAAACTTGATATAGGAGAATTTTATGGAAGTGGTTGTCTTTATTAAATGAAGGTGTAGTCATCCTTAGTGGACAAGGTGGGGGAATCCAATCTTGGGGATCCCAAGGTAGAAATTTGGCATGATAAAATTGCCTTTGGCGATGATCATGAGGGATGGTCAGAGGATAAGCATCACTAGGATCTATTATAGGGAAATATTTTCATTTCTTTAGTGATTCATGAGTTGGATATCTCTGAGTTCCACTATTCTCCCTTATAAATACATTCAATTTGAAAAATATGTACCCTTCTCTTAGAGACCAATTTTTTTGGTCTACTATGGAGAAGTAAATTTTAGATTTTTTCTCTTGATGTTTAATTTTATAGAAGGTAAAGGGTAATAATCATGTTACTAGTGGTTTTATTCATCCACTTGATGTTCCCTAGTGGAAGTGGGAGAAAATTTTTCTAGTCTTTTTCACAATTTTACTCATATATTGGGGTGTTTATGATGTTATATTTGTAATTTTGGACTTCTTAATGAATACAGTTTACTTATTTGTAATCAAGAAGTAAATCTTAGTGGAGGTGTTATGAAGGAAGTATCTAGAGGAGATAGTGAGGCTTCATGGGGTTCCAAATATGATCCTCTGTATTCATGATCCCCACCTTACCTTAAGGGTGTGGGGAGGTCTCTAACATAATTTTAGATCTCATCTATACATTTGAACCACTTTTTATCCACAAATAAATAGCCATATAGTGCAGTGATAGGCCCAGAGGACATCATTAATTTCATATAGGTCTATGCAAAAACAAAATTTCTAAAAACTCAAACTATACTACTCGAATAATTAAAATTTAGTATTAAGAAAGTTTTATGTCGATCCACAGAGATGGTGAAATTAGTTTGAATAGATTTTAAAATGATTTAATTTTATTAATTTTAAGAAATAGGTAAGAAAATATTTGTTTGATTTTATTTTGAGAAAACGAAGAAATTAAAGCATAATAAATTGATTGGTTTGTGATTAGAATTGGAAAGTGTTCCAGGGTTTTCATAATTTTAGGTTTTGTTAGAAATTATATTTACTAAAATAGATTGATTAATTCATGATTGGTTTCAGAGTCGAGATGAGTAAGATCTAATGGTCATGATATCCCCTCCTTGATGCGGAAATATCATATTTCCATTGATCTGGTAATTTAGGACTTTTCAAAATCAAGTTTTTCTTAATACCATATTTAAACCTAATTTCCATTAAATTTGAAAATGGTAATTCCTAATTAGGGGTTTTAGTTGTATATTTTATGATTATTTTTTATTAAATTATCGATGGCCATGATAAAAGAAAAAGAAAGGTATATAAAAATAATTTAATAATTGTAACAAACCAAATTCATGAATAAATAAAAAATAATTAAATAAAATAAAAACTTCCCTATTTAATTAAATTACCTTATCAAAAGGTAGGTTTACCATCTCATCCTAGTGATGAGAGAATAATAGGTAAGGATAAAAGATAAATAAAACATAAAAAAAGAAGAAGAACTCGGAAAGGGCCCTAATGGTCTTGGATCCAAGCTTTGGTCTCCAGATCTCTAATTCCCCAATAGTAGAAACCTGGGCCTCCTTTTATAGGCTCCATATGGGATAAAATATTAATTTATATCATTAAGAGTTTCACCAAAGGTGCTTCTAGGTGGGTCCCATGTCATAAATTCTGTCAAATTTTGAAGATACACTGAATCTAGGTGTTTAAAATTTGTCCCAACAATTTACACGATGTGTAATGAAATACATGACATGTAATCTTTTATTTTCTAGGCATCATGAATTTCATCCTATCACTTCCAAAAACTCATCCTGAAAAAACTTATGTTGTGTAAATAGATTACACGATGTGTAAATTGGTATGCTCTAATTTTCTATCTCTACCTCATTCTCAAAAATCCGATGTTGTACCGCTTCACTCCACTCATGGTGTAAAGTTTCATTTTGCTCAAAAATTCACATATTTTTGTTCCTTTTCCAAAGATTCATTTTATACTTCCATAAAACATAAAACAAGTCAATCTATTCCAAAATTGGAAAGATTAATCATTTAAATACCTAAATCAAGGTATTAAAACACCATAAAATGTATGCATGAAATATAGCTATCAAATCCCCCACACTTGAATTCATACTTTTCCTCAAGGATGGAATATCAAAATACTACAAAGGATGTCCACCATACCATGATTTAAATTCAATTTCAATAAAAATAATTAATCAAATGGAAAATTAAATGTTTGATCCTCACATATAGAAAATTTCTCAACACCTCATTTTTTAAATAATGAATATCAATAATGTATTTTACTTTATCCCCTTTAAAATAGCCAATCCTTGTCAATAATACATTTTATTTTTTCAATTAATTATTAATAGTCATTCCATTTTCAATTTACCTTACTTTGGATTTTTCCACTCATCATCATGGTATGAATCAATAGAGTGATTCACATACCTCAATAATATATAACTTACCATAAGACTACAATGCATCAAACATCTCCACTGTGTTAAGACAGAATCATAAGTAATCACAAGGGATTTACCATTTAGGATAAAATTACTACGAGGATTTGGGTAGGTAGGTAAATGATGTAAATCAAGTAAGGCACTGAAAATAGGTTCTACTTTAAATTTATTTTCATTATAATCAAAAAATACTCAATGAAAGTATCATTTCCCCCTAGTATCTCAAAGTAATATCATAACAAGATGAAATGAAATAAATGAAATAGCCTAATTTATTATTATTATTCTTTTATTTTTCAAAATTTTTTCTAGGGAAAATTCTCACATCCACCACCCAATCCTTAATGATATCCTCACTACACTATTTTTAATAGTTATAATATGACCACTGGTCAAGTAAATAGTGATTTTTGAATTTCCTAGACACAAGCCTTTTTTTTCTTTTTTTAAGAGGGTTTTCAATAAATACAATGAATGTGCCTTTCCCAAATCTCATGAAATTTCCCCACACTTATTCATTGAAAAATTTACATCCCTTCCAATAGTCCCTGTTTTCCCCACCCTTTTGTTTAATAATCATAAAAATTATTTATAGGAAGGTAGGAAAGGATAAAATAGGCTTGTAACATAGATAATTAACTTACAAGTCTGTTCATGGATTCTATGCTCTTAAAAAGGATTAATGTAATGTGGTTTTAATGATAAGGGAAAAAAATAGAATGCCTCAATCATTTTAAAAATGATTTTATTCAATTATAACTTTAATATGATGAAAATAAAGTTCTAGAAGAAATAATGCATGACTTTCTCAAGAAATATACTATAGAAAGAATATAAAATATTAGCTCAGTGGATGTATCAAGAATGGTATGGAAGGTTGGGAAAATTACTCATCAAAATGCATACAAATAATTAAATTAATGAATTAAAATATTAGAAATTCAAAACATGACTAAATATAAAAAAACTGATTTACAATGGTCAATATTCTCTCTTAAAACATGTTTTTTTAAATCATAATCTATATATTTATGTCTAGTAATTATTTCCCCCATTTTCTCATTAAAATTTATTGATAAAGAAATTTAAATTGATGGGATGGTATTTATCCTATACAGTTATGCCTCTTAGTTTAGTTGATAGAAGTAAGAATAAATTGAGGGAACGCAATTGGAAAGTTAATATCTCTAATTAAATATGAGGAATAAAGTTAAAAATATATAATTGAAACTTTTACTCCCCTTTAAATTAGTTATTCAATCATGGATGTGTAGGTTCTTCCTATTACAGATTCACGACATGTAACTACTGTTCACCATGTGTAAATTTTCTATAGCCTCTTCTTTTGATTTTTGATGCTTACTACCACCTTGGGTCTTAATGTTCCTATAACTTAAAAATAAAAAAGTGAAAGAAAAATACATAATGAATTTTGAAATACTTAGAGTGAGTTCATGCGTGCCTCTAAAAATAGAAAATAAATAAAAAATCAAAAAAATTGGGTTACATCCTAAAAGAGATTTTTTTACCATCGTTGGATCAACCTTACCTCATTTAGATTCATATAACATGAAGGATGATTAGAAATTATATACCTATTAAAGGTTATTAAGTAGTATCAGTTTTTTCCTATACATATAGGCTAGCCCATATCATTCTTCTATGAATAACTTAATTCTTTAGGATGGTAGTAATTTATTGATATCCATTGGAGAAATCCACCATTTCTTCCTCAATCCTGATTAACTAAATGGAATTTCATGTATCATCCAAACTTATTGTACTTTCTCAAATATAGTAGAGTCAATATCTCTTTTAGTGTTAGTGGTCTTGGTATTTATCTTCTATTTCTTATTTAGTTGAGAATCCTCTTTCACAAAAGTTTTTAAATCATATACCTCTTCAATTTTAGTAACATCCTTAGCTTCAGGTCTTTCTCATTCTCCAAACTCATTTTCCTCTTGCACATCATAGTTCTCCATTACCTGGTGGATGTTGAAACTTACTTGGTCACTTCTAAATCTTAGATAGAGTTATCCATTTTGAACATCAATCAACACACACCCTATATCTAATAATGGTCTTCCCAGAATGAGTGGATTTATTTCCTTCTCCATATCCATCACTAGGAAGTCGATGGGGAAGTAGAAGTTTTCAAATCTAACTAGGATATCCTTGATGAGTCCTCAGGGAAGATTCACTATTGAGTCTAATAATTAGAGTAAAACTCTTTTTTCCTTCATTACATCCAATCCTAAAATATTGATAGTCGTGTAAAACATGATATTGACACTTGAACCTAAGTTACACAAATATTTTTCTCATTTTTAGCTCTGATAAAGATGGGAATTGAAAAGATACTTGGATCACAATGTTTTTTAGGTAGGTCTTTAGATAACACCATCGAACAGTCCTATGTGAGTGGAATGGTGTGAATCTCTTCTAGCTTCTTCCTGTTGGAAACCATATATTTCATAAATTTTATATATGTCGGCATGTTTACAAGATCCTCCACAAAAGGTATATTAATTTGAAATTTTTTAAAGTGTTCAAGAAATTTACCTTCATGCATGTTTTTTTCACTTATGAAATTTGTTCTAGAAAAGGTATTCTTGGATTGTAATTAGGTTTTTCTTCTTCTTTTTCAATTATTTTTCTTTATCAGCTTCCACTTCTCTTGTATCCACTGGTTATTGTTCTAAAAATTATATACCACTTCATTTTTTACTCCCACTTTTAAGTTTTACAACCTTCAAATATTCATATGGGAATACTTCAGTGAATTCTGGTAGTGATACTCTTGGTATCTCTCTAATATGATCAAAAAATTTTCCAGCTTGATAATCCATATTATACAATACGAACTTTTGGTTCAATGCTTATTCTTTTATTTCTTTGAGTATAGTACTAGATGCAATCATGAATGTCTTCAGTGTCTCTTCCAATGTATGGAAATGACTTGTCAGTGTGGGCCCTTGGGGTTCTTGTTATTGGTACCCTTATGGTGATTTTTGAGGTCCTTTTCCTTAATTTTTTTTGTTGTCTCCAACCCTAAAATTGATTACCTCGATTATAATTAGCATAATTTGCATCTTCTATACACATACCTTGGGGTTTTTTCTACTTGTCCATCACGAAGTCCAGATTTTTTGTTAATGATTCTAGTTATTCCACTATACATTAATTATTGTTGACTACATGAATGCCTTTTCATTACGTTCCTTCTCCTTACCACTATAAACTATTGCTCACCATTTCATCCAACATGTTATGTCTTGCTTTAGGAAACTTCTTCATTAATTATCCTCTAGATACATCATCAAGAATTGACCTGTTTCCCTATAAAAAACCCTAATAGAAAGTTTTTATTAGCATACATATCTCTATTTCATGATGGGGAATTTTTGAGTCATATATTTAAAACATTAACAGGAAGAATATAGTTACTCCTCTTCAAATTGAATAAAGTTTAGAATGTTTACCCATATAACCATTGATTTAGAAGGTGTAAAGAATCAGATGAGGAAGTTTCATTCTATCTAATACCATGTTGTGATAGAATGTGTAGGAAAACTTTGAATCCAATATTGAACTTGGTCACATAATGAAAACAAGAAAATACGAAGTCTTACCGCATCACTTAAAACATTTTGGAATTGTAACGTGTTGCAGAGATTGAGGAAATCTCCCAGATGTTTGTTCTGATCTTCATGTGACATTGAAAATATTGCAGGCTTGATCTCAAAGTGATTTTCTACAAAAGGGGGTGCCAGGATTCTTGGTTTCAATCTTGTGTTTGAAGGCTGCCCATAGTTTATGAGTATCATTAGTTCTTTATCACTTTGAAGAACCCAAATAGGTTGTTTTTTCTTAGAAAATTCCATGGTTGTAATTATTTTTTTGTCTATATTTGGTTCAGAATTGAGTGTGGTCTTGATGATGTATTTTCCATTTGATTGAGTGTTTTAATTTTTCATTAAATATTTAAAAATATGAAACTCACAAAACATTCACACCCATCGTAAACAGAGAAATTGAAATAAACCAATAAAATAAAAAAAATGATATCCAAAAAACTAAAAAGAAACCATTCTTAGAAATAGTTCCATTTTTATAGGCCTAGTGGTCATCGTTAATCCCCTAGGGGTCTATGAAAAAACAAAATTTATAAAAACTAAAACTATTCTACTGAATTAATTAAAACAAAGTATTAGTAAAGTTCAAGGTTGATCCATAGTGATGATGAAATTAGTTTGATCATATTTTCAAAAGATTTAATTTTATTAATTTTTAAGAAAGAGGTTATAAAATATTGGTTTGATTTAATTTTTAGAAAATGATGAAATTAAATAATTAAGGATTGATTGGTTTGTGATCAGATTTAGAAAGTGTGCGGGGGTTTTAGAAATTTAGAGGTTCTAGTGATATTGGATTTATTAAAATAGGTTTATTAATTCATGATTTGTGTTAGAGTAGAGAGGATTAACATCCAATGGTCATGGTATCCCCTCATTGACGCAACAATACCCTATTTCCCTAGGTCTATTAATTTAGGATTTTTTTGAATCAAGTTTGTATCGATAATAAATTTAAGCAAGATTTCCCCTCATTTAAACAATTGTCATGCCTCATTTAGTTCTATCAGTTGTGCAATTTTATGACTCCTTTTTTGATTCAATTACTGATGGTAATGACAAAAGAAAAATAAAAGGATTGGAAAATAATTGAATAATTTCAAAAAATAAAATACATGAATAAATAAAAAATAATTAAATCCAATGAAACCTTCCCTCTTTAAGTATATTACCCTAAAATAAGGTGGGTTTACCCCATAATCCTAGTGATGAGAGAATAAGAGGGAAGGAGAAAATATAAATAAAACATAAAGGAAATGAAAAAGAACTCAGAAAGGTCCATACATCTCCTCAATCCAAGCTTTGGTCTCCATATCTTCAATGACCCCAGCTGCAGCAGCCAAACCCTCCTTTTATAGGCTCTATACGAGCTCGTATATTAATTTAGATCATTAAGAGTTGAACTAAAGGTGGTCTGAGGTGGGTACCATATCAAAAATTCTATCAAAAATTTAAGATACACCGAATATTGGAATTTATAATTCATCCCGACAATTTACATGACATGTAAATAGAATACAAGATGTGTAATCTTTTTTTTTCATGTTGTAAATTCCAAGTAATAATCAATATTAGTTTCAAGATAAATATTCAAAAAATATATATTTAAAAAAACTAAAAAAATAATATTCCCCAAATTGAAATTTAATTGAAATATATGATTATATGAATAAGTAATCTCACATGATAACAAATTAAATAGGTGTATAAAATAAAAAATAATGAAAAATAAGTTATTATATATTGAGTTTGAATCATCATTTATATATCCACATTTGAATTTATTTCTCTCCGAATCACCTGTTCATGCTTACTCTAAATTTCCTAAACTCATCACTGATCTCTAATCACATTAGAATTATTCTAAATTTCACCTTTAAATCCTATATCTATATATTATAAATTTAAATTTAATTTCATATGAATATATAATTTCCTCACAACCCTTTTGTCCATGTGGCAGCACCTGTGTTTTCTTTTGACTCCCTTTCTTGTGATTGACATGTGACACCGGTTTTCTACACACAACCAATTTAAATCTTCAAAGAGAATCTAGGTAATTTCCATATTATAAAGAACCTAAAAAACCCCCTAGTCTCCATTTATCTTCATTTTATTCCATCAGTTTGAACTTATAAGTAGTGAGAACATATCCTTTTTCTAACATCTATCAATCTAATTTATCTATAATGTCTGTGAAAGAATCTTTACAAAACACGTAATTCTTATAAACCACAAATCTTAATAAGACCTAATTGAACTACATGTATTATTAATTATAGTTCATCAATGATTTGATGGTAAACTCCCTAGAATTAAATAAAACATCAAAATTGAATAGTATTACAATCTCATATTTATGGATTGATGATTCATTGAGGTATCAGATTGTGCACATAGTGTGAATTGATTCTAATTTTTGGGGCTATAGCATTCAGAATCTTGTCACCCCTCTAGTTTTCTCCTTTGTGAAACATAAACCGAGCAATCAAAGAGACTTTTTTTGGAACACTAATTTCCACTAGCCTTCATTCAATGATTCTTCACCTGACTATAAAAAATAAATCACCATGAACATATCTAGCTCAATATATTCTTTGATAATCCTTGGAATTGGTTTCCATGTTGATAGTTTTGGGTTAGCTTTACCAAATGACTTTGAAATTCAATTTTTTTGGTCAAATTAAGACACTAAATAGGGGGGGTGAATTGAGTTCTTATAACAAATTCTATCTAAAACTCTTATTTAAAAGTCCCCCAATTTAAAATCAAATATGGCCCAGTTAACCAAAGTCGTAGATTTATAAAAGAATTGGCTGTTTGAAAAAGTTCTGAAAGATTGATTAGTTATTAGTTAAAACAACATGGAATATTATTTTAGCTTTTGAAATAAATATACTAAACCAAATTCTAATATAAACACTATATAAGATTAACTATCAAAGTGAAGTAATGTTTTCAATGTATAAATAAAATAGTGAAAATAGAACTTTGAAGAGACTCATTGGATTTTAAAACAAGAGGTTCAGTCTCAAGATGAGACTTAGTCATATCCAATTGGTGATCAACTACCACCAATAAATATATATAAGTAGATTTTTATCCACACCTGGGATCAGGGTACACAATAACATTCATAGCTATCCAGGTCAATAAGACCTCTTCTATGATTTTTATGGGAGTGAAAATTACAAACAGGCCATGCAGGGACCTCTTCCTCTATTATCCGTAGGAGTGTATGGTGTAAAAAAGAGTTTGTAAAGATATCAATGTATCTTCTAATTGGAATAGGAGTCAGTGTGTTTTCATTAGATAGAGACACACACATTTCTCGAAAGGTAAAATAATTCACAAAAAGAGAATAAATTAAATAGAATAGAGTTAGAAGGATTTGTGTGATTTTCTATGCATCCTGTGACTCCTCAAAGTTGTGTTGAAATTCATCTTGAGTCAATTTCTTGAAACAACCATCAAAATAGAGTATCATGAGAGACAATATCTTTTACTTTTTGTGTGGTCATTATGTGTTTGATGAATATTATCCTCTCTTCATTTGAAGTTGAAGATGTTCTTCAATTTTTGGATCTTATCAATGACTTCATTTATGAACAGTAGGTAGTTATTCTTTTGTGTTTATTAAGTGCATGAATTTTTATCTCAAATAATTCATCTCTCCTATTCACCTTTTGGATCATGTGTTTTCTTTATACACTTCAGGGTCGATAAGAAGCATGATATTGATTGTGTGATGGTACTTCATACCTCATACCTTATACTCTAACATCTATTAAATGTTGTCTACAAAAGAAAAAGAAATTCATTAAAATAAATAATGGTAATAAGTTTCATAAATATGACTGTTAGAAATAATTTTTAATTTAAATAAAAAAGGAAGGAGTGATGGTGTCTCAGGATCAGTAGCTCAATAATGGTGATATAGGATTAGTAGGTTGATCTGTCGATAAGTAAAATTGATGGTGACTCAGCCATCAATATGTTATTTTGATTGTAGGTCCTCTTGATGGTAGTTCATCTATTGATAGTTCAATCTGATGGTGACTCATACCATTGGTAACTCAGCTTGAACAGTGACTTTTCCTTAGCAAAAAATCGGAAACACTATCGGTAGCTCAATGCGATAGTGACTTAACTATCGGTACATCACACATTGGTGACTCAGTACATCGGTAGCGTGACACATCAGTGACTTATACTTTACAGTTTCAGTGAGTCCATATTATCGGTAAGTCCAATAGTGAGTCCACCCTAATAGTGAATTAGCCACAACAGTGAGTTATACTTAGACAAATTTTGTTAACCTGCCTTATATAGTAAAAAACTAACATAATAGATTAGTCTTATATGTAAACATAATGAAACATAAATAAACATAATTAAACTTATGAAATATGATAAGGAATGATTTTTGAGCATTAAAACTAGATGTGGCCAACAATCTCCCCCTTTTGATGAACATAAATCATGGAATTTACAAACATTTCATAATGATCAAAGTAACAAGTCTACTTAACATATCATAAAAATTATATAAAATTTAATCATAAGAGAGTCATACTCAAAGAAAATAAAATTAAACCTAATTAAATCCATCCCATTCTATAAAATCTACAATTATTCTTCAGTTAAGTTAAATTCCATCTCATATTTCTCCCCCTTTTGGGATTATCTAAAATAAAACAAATAATAAGAGATAAATAAAATAGAATCGATAAAAAGAGATAATTCATTTCATGATAAAAGGATATTACAATAGAGGATAAAAAGAAAAAAGTACATACCTATAAAAGATCAATCCAATAACTTCTTCTCCAAAGAAGGATCCATAGGTGCATCACCATTATTAGAAGGAAAAATAAGAGGAACAAAAGGCACAAAATGAGAAGAAGTATACAACTGATGAATTGGATCTCTAGAGGGTACAAGAGGTGGAAGACTCTTATTAGATGATGTTAAAGCTGTGAGTTACCTATATATGACAGGTCTTAGATGACTAAGAGCCTGTGATGTAGACATAAGAAATGGATGAAGGGTTCTATGAAGATGAGAAAAGGGGTTACTTATCACAATAGCTCTAAATTGGGGATAAAATGACTGATAGATGTAACTAAAAGGCAGGTTCTCAGCCAATGGTATAATGGGAAAGGCCTCAAGTGATACAATTGCAGTACTCTAATGATGCAGGTAAGACTTCAAAATATTGATAAAGTCCATGATGATCTGCCTGAATTTCTCCATAGACTTTGTAAAATAATCTATATTATCTATAAAATTTTGAAGAGAAGTGTTTAACTCTTTAAGCTGTTTGACTTGTTCCTTAAAGTCTTGAGTAATAGGAGGTATCCTAATATTTTCAACAAAATATTTAAAGTGACTATCTAGCTGATACTTGGTGTAAATACTTTTAATGCAGAAATTTAATTTCTTTGTAATTTCCTCCTGAGCATTTGTATCCCATTTATTGTAACATCTTACCATGTCATATATATGATAACTCTTCTATTTAATATTGCTCAGGATTTCCTAGTCTATTCTGCCCATCATGGTCTGAATCCCTTCTCTAATCACTATTCTAATCTACTCACTTTTAGAAGTCTAAATGGTATGAGTAGCTGATGTTGAAGCTTCATGGACTGCATCTTTGACCATAGATCTCCAAATTGATAAATAAAGAGATGGAGTAGGAGTAGCAGTATCTTCCTTAAAAGATGTATCCTCAATAGTGTTTGTAACTCTGTACAGGGATGCGACATACTCAGCTGACATACCTTTTAAAATTGGAATGAGTGTAAGCAACTCATCACTTAACCTTTTGTTATCTAATCTCACTTCTTGATGTTCTGAAACTAATTGAGGTTGAATTTTGGAAAAGAGTCTTTCTTTCAGTATAAAAACATCTGATTCACTATGAATTATAACCATAATTGGTTGAGTTTGGAATATTCCTTTAACTACTTAAAAAAAAGCTTCCTTAAACATTTTGAAATCATTATGGGTTACATAATATACTAGTACTGGTTCTATAGGGGGAGTAGAAATATGATAAAGAGCAGGAGCAGGTGATACTTCTATAATAGGTTGAATTTACCAAGTTGTTCCAATTGGAGATATTTGAGAAGTACCTACTACATAAACCTATGATCCCTTAGGACCAGATGCCTCATCATATGAATCAGGGTAATCTAAACTCAAAGAAATATATCATGGATACTTTTCCCATTCATATACTATCACATAATAAGGAATAATAGTATCAACTCTTACCCTTTTTGGCTATTTCTCCCCCTCAACAGATACTTCCTCTTCATCATGTTCTTATTTCTCCACATGTTCTCTCTTTCTAATATATACAAGTTTTTACACTAGAGAAACTAGAACTTCTTCTTCACCCTAAATTTCCTCATGCATAAGAACATCTAGAGCTCTCTCCTTAATAAAAAATGACTCGGGAGTATTATAGGATTCCAAAACTGGTTATTGTTCCATTAAATTAGTATCAAAAGGATTTTTAAGATCAATATTATATAGAGTAATATAAATTGGTTCTATACCAGGACCTTGATCATCATTTGGATGGTTTGATCCACTATTAGATTCACCACTTCTTTCTTCTTCCTCATCATTTTCATAATTTTCATTTTCTTTATCAAATTCTTCTCCTTCATATTCTTCTTATTTCTCTTCATCACCACCATCATATTCTTCTTCCTCATTGTTAATTTATTCATTTTTACCATTATAATCTTCATCTTCTTCACTTACACTTTTTGTTAAAGTCTCTAGTTTCATCGTTGTGTCTCACCATTGTGTCTCACCGATGATGTCTCAGTGATGATGTCTCACCGATCATGGTGATGAAGAGAAAGAAGAAGAACTATGTCAAAAAGTTACATGTTCTAGACAAGATTTTTCTATCTAACTTTCAACCACCAAAATTAGTATTAGAATAACTAAGTCAAATGGTTTTTCTCTAGGATATAACAATCCTAAGTTTTTAGTATATTTGAGGAATTTTAAGATTCTTTTAATAGTAAGTAAATCCGACTCTAGGATTTTCTTGAAAAGGAGCACACATAAACACACTAACCATAATATCAAGTATTCTAGAAACCAAATAGAGAAGAATTCTAATCATAACTATATAATTTGTTTGATCTACTGATTTTCCATCTTACTCAAGATCCAATTTATATGTGGTACTCATAAGAATATCAATACTGTTAGTTCTGTCCAAGTTAAAACATTTTAAAATATATTTATTATATTTAATTTGATTTAAAATAATACCTTCCTTATTTTGAAAAATTTGAAATCCAAGAAATAATTTGAGTTCATCCATTAAAATCATTTCAAAATCATTTTGAATCATTTTTGAAAAATCAACACATAAATATTTTTTTGAAGATCCAAATATAATATCATCAACATATATTTGAACAACTAAAATATCTTTAGAAATTATTTTTATGAAAATATTAGGATCAACAATCCATTTAGAAAAACATTTATAAATAAGAAAAGTGATGAGCCTATCATACCAAGCGCTTGGAGCTTGTTTTAAACCATACAAAGCTTTAGTTAATTTAAAAACATGATTCAAAAAATGAGGATTTGTAAAATTAGGGGGTTTTCAACAAAAACAACCTAAACTATATAAACATTTAGGAATGCAATTTTGACATATATTTGATAAAGTTTGGAATTAAGATGTTTTGTATAAGCTAGTAGTATTCTAATGGCTTCAAGTTAAGAAATAGGTGCAAAGATTTCTTCATAGTCTATTCCTTATTCTTGACTATAATCTTATGTAACTATCCAAGATTTATTTCTTACTATTATACCGACTTCATCAGCTTTGTTTCTAAACACCCACTTAGTGCCTATTTTCAAGGTGTCTTTGGGTCTATCAACTAGTTTCCATACCTTGTTTCATTCAAACTGGTTTAGATCTTCTCACATAGACATCATCTATAATTCATCATTGATTGAATCATTGACGTTTTTAGGTTCAAGATGTGACAAAAAGACTTTATGTTCAGCCTGGTTTCTTAGAGAATCTCTATTATGAGTTCCTTGGTCTATGTAACCAACTATAACATCTAAATGGTAAGTTTTAAGTGTTTTGATAGGTCTAGAAAAAGACATGATAGTTATCTCAGGTTCATCTATATATTTGGGTTCCCTTTGGTTAGAATATAGAGAGTTTCCAGAACTAGATTTTTCTATTTCTTTAACAGCAGAATCAGAAGCTTTAGGATTTAAGTCTAGATTTGACAGATTGTCCTAAAGAATTTCTAGGGAGGTTTTGGAATCATATGGATCTGTTTCATCAAAATTAACATGCATAGATTCTTCCAAACACTTGGTTATTTTATTAAATACTCTATAGGATTATCTATAGATTAAATAACCTAAGAAAAATCCTTCATCACTCTTATAGGAAAATTTTTATAGATTATCTTTTTTATTAAGGATTTAGAATTTGAAACCAAAAAATTTAAAGTAATTAAACTTAGGATTCCTATTATTTTACAAATATTAGGGGGTCTTCCTTAGGATAGGTCTAACTAAGACTCTATTTATTATATAACAAGCTATATTTATAGATTCTTCCAAAAAATAAATAAGTAAATAATATTCATTAAGAATAGTCCAATAAATATATTGTAAGGTTCTATTTCTCCTTTATACAACTCCATTATACTAGAGTGTCATAGGAGTAGAGAAGTTATGACTATAACCATTTTTGAGAAAAAAGATTAAAATTCTTGATTTTAAAACTCACTTTTGGGGTCACTTCTTAAGATTTTGATCATAAGTCCACTTAGGTTTTCTACTGATCTAGCATACTTGGTAAAATAAGATCAATCTTCACTTTTATGAGCTAAAAAAGTCTAAGTGTACCTATAGAAGTCATCTAATAGAACATAGAAATAATTCTTCCCATTTAAACTTGAAACTCTATAAGGTCCAAAAAAATCATGTGAACTAACTCAATAGGTTGAGAAGTTAAAACTTATTTCTTTTATTTGAAATATATTTTGTGCTATTTTCCTTTTTGAGAAAAATTATGGACTTTATCATTTGAAAATTATAGTTTAGGTAGATCCTTTACTAGTCTATTTATAATAATATTTCTAAGTGAGAGAATTTTATAGTGGCCTAGTCTTTTATGCCAGATCGAAGACTCTTTATGAAAGAAACATAAGAAAGACACATTTTGAGAAACTAAGGAATCTAAATTAATATCTTGAAGATTTTCACTTGTAAAATCAATAAATACTAAATCATTTTTAGAATTCAAAACATTGTAAGAATCATTTTCAAATTTTACATGAAATCAATCATTGCATAATTGTGAAATTCTAAGAAGATTGTAGTTTAGAACATCAACAAAAAGAACATTAGAAATTAAAACTAAGTTATAGTTACCAATTTGGCTGAGGCCAATTATTTTTCCTTTTTCATTATCACAAAAAATTGACATGTACACCATAAATATTTATAAGATTTTAGAATCTTGAATAATGCCCTATCATATGTATTGAAAACCCACTGTCCAAGTACCATAAGATATTACAGGAACTCTTTAGCTTTCCTACAAAAATAGATCAAAATAGAAGATATTTTGGTACCCATATTATCTTGGGTCTAGTAACATTAGTAATTAATGCTTTGGGAACCCATATTTACTTCATGGGTTTCCTATAAGTAGTTTTTAAATTCTTAAAAAATAAACTCTATTAGGTCTAGAAAAACTAAAATCAGTAAAAGCATTTTTAGTGCTGGAACTTACAACATATTTTTCAATTCTGGGCACAAAAATAAATTTTCCATATTTTGATACACAATTGTTTTTTTAATAAAAGTGGGTTTCCCTAGTTGATAACCTATATTATTAGTGTATTTTGGAGAAAATTAATTACCAAGATTTTAAGTTAGATTATTTTTACCATTTTTAAATTTGGATAAATCCTTCTTGAATTTATCATTAGATAGTCTGAGTTTATTATTCTCATTGAGAAACTGAGCATTATTTTCCATTTCAATAGTAATTTTAGACTTAATGGAAACTGAAAGAGCATGTTCCTTTTTTAGAGGCTTATACTTATCCTTTTGTTCATTGGAATTATCCTTAAGAATTTTATAATATTCAAACATCTCATCACTAATAATATTTTTAGGGTTATATTTAGATTCATCTTCAGAATAATAAGAATTATGTGCATGAGATGATAGTTTACCTCAGATGTGTTTTTCATAAAACACATGTTGGAATTGTCGGTTTTCTCATCATGTGATGATTTAGAGTCATTGGAGCTATCCTCATAAGCACTTCAGGTGGCCTTGATTGCCATATTATATTTTTTATTCTTATTCTCATACATCCTTTTATACTGTAATTTTGGACAATTAGCTTTTACAAGTCCTATTCTATTGCACTCATAGAAGAATATCTCAGTAGAATTATCACTTCTCTTACAATCCTTTTTCAAATTTACCTTATTTTCATACTTCCCTTTATAACTAGGATTTTTAAATAATTTCTTCTTTCTATAGAAGTTTTTGAATCATCTGGAATGTTGATCCACTTCCTCATCACTGTCACTTGATGATTCTTTATTACTGGAACTTTTAGCATGAACTTGCATTTTCTCATTTTCTTTGTGTTTAGAAGCAATGGTGTTTAAAGCCCCAAACTTTCTCTTTAGTCCATCATATTCTTATCTATTAACCTTCAATTATTATTCATACATCATCAGTTTACCTATTAGCTCCTTTACTGGAAGAGTGTTTATGTCACATGATTCCCTTATTGACACTGAGGTTCCTCTCCATCTTTCTGGTAAAAATATTAGGAATCACATGACTGGTTCCTTAGATAAAATATCCTTTCCCAGAGAGGTCATAGTATTTACAATCTCATTGAACCTAAGATACATGTTAGAAATAGGATCATCATGCTTCATTTTAAAGTTATCGTATTTAATAGTATATGTATTGAGTCTCATTTCCTTAACATTAGTGATTTCTTCATGTGAAATAGATAGATTATCCCAAATCTCATAGGTTTTTTACATATAGAAATCCTATTAAATTATTAATCTCCTAAAGAAAAATATAAATCATTCATAGATTTGAAATTATTTTTGTAGGCCACCTTAATGGAATTAGACAAATTATTTCTAGTAGTAACATGAATTTTATATTCATCAACTATATCAGTCCAGATTTCAAAACCCATACTTTCTAAATGAATTTTCATTTTAATTTTTCGTTGGGCATAATTTTTTCCATTAAAATATGGAGGACTATTAGTAGCAACACCTTCTTGCCTATTTTCCATTTAATTTTTTTAAGATTTTAAAGAACTATAAATTTTAAACTGACATAAATTTAGAGATATTTAAAACATAACTAAAATCACAATTGAAAAGAGTTAAAAAAAATAAAAAACTTAAAACCTATTATAAAAAATGTTGGTTAGAGTTAGAAACTCAATTGGGGGTGAATTGAGTTCCTATATAGATTTATATATAAAAAAATATTTAAAATTACCCCAATTTAAAAAAATGGCCTAGTTAACCAAACTAACAAATTTACAAAAGATTTGATTGTTTGACAGATTTCTCAAAGATTGATCAGTTATCAGTTAAAACTATATATACTATTATTTTAGCTTTTGAAATCAGTCTACTAAACCAAATTAGAATGTAAACACTATCTAATATTAACTATAAAAGTAAAGTAAATTTTTTAATGAATAAATAAAATAGTGAAAATAAAACATTGAAAAGACACAATGGATTTTAAAACAAGAGGTTCAATATCAAGCTAAGACTTAGTTCTCTATACTTGGTGATCACCTTACACCAATAAATTTATATAAATAAAATTTTATCTACACCCTGTATTGGGGTACACAACAACATATATAGTTGTCTAGGTCAACAAGACCTCTTTCATAGTTTTTATGGGAGTGAAAATTACAAACAAGCCACACATGGACCTCTTCCGCTATTATCCGTGGGAGTGTAAGGTGAAAAAGAGAGGTTTGTGAAGATATCAATGTATCTTCTAGTTTGGAATAGGTGTAGGTGTGTGTTTATTAGATAGATACACATAGACTTATCTAAAGTTAAAATAGTTTAAAAACATAGTATAAATTAAAGATAATAGATTTATAAGGATCAATGTGATTTTCTATGCAGATCGTGACTCCTCAAAGTCATGTTGAAATATATATTGAGTCGGGTTTTAAAACAGACATCAAAATAGAGTTTTATGAGAGACATTGTCTTCTACTTCTAGTGAGGTAATGATGTGTTTGATGAATATTATCCTCCGTTCATTTGAAGCTGTAGATGTTCTTTAATTTTTGGATCTCAGTAATGAATTCATGTATGAACAGTAATAAGTTCTTATTTTGTGTTATTGGGTGCATGAATTTTTTACTCAGATCACTTAGATCTTCTCTTTTCCTTTTGAATCAGGTGATTACTTTATATATTTTAGGGTCAACAAGAAGTATGATCTCGATTGTGTACTAGTACCTCATACCTCATACTCTAACATCCATTAAATGTTATCTATAATATATATACAAAAACATTAAAATAAATAATGGTACCAAGTTTCATAAATATGACCGTTAGAAATACTTTTGAATTTAAATGAAAAATGAAGGAGTGATGGTGTCTCAATATCAGTATATCAGGAACTGTGAGACAAGATCGATGGGTCATTCTATCAGTAGGTCAACCTAACGGTGACTCAACCACAAGTAGATCATTCTGACAATAGGTCCTATTGATAGTAGGTCATATATCTATATCTCAATCTAATAGTGACTCATTCCACCAGTAACTCATCTTTAATGGTGACTTGTCCTTAGTGGAAAATCTAAAACACTGCCAGTAGCTCAATGAGATAGTGACTTAGCTATCGGTAGGTCAGGAATCAGTGACTCAGTGAATCAGTAGCTTGATGCATTAATGACTTATACTTATTAGTGTTAGTGATTCCATATAAATGTTAAGTCCAACAATGATTCCACCCTAATGGCGACTCATCCCCAATAATGACTTATACTTAGCCAAAATAATCTAACCTACCTTATATAGTAAAATACTAACAGAACAGATTAATCTTATATGTAAACATAATTAAACATGAATAAACATAATTAAACTTAACCAAATATGATTTGGCATGATTTCTTAGCATTAAAACTAGAGGAGGCTAACAAATCCAAAATTGGATGGCCTTCATAGGTGGATCATATGTGAACTCAACAAAAATTCTTTTATCACATATAAACTTTATAGTGGGAGTAAAAACCAATGTTACATAGACATTTCATCGGGAATTTGGTGTGAAAACAACTTCACCTACATTACTGTAGTAGTTATAAACTCATACAACCAATATAATCTTAAATTTAATCCTACAATAAGGAAAAAACCTAGTTAAAAACACTAGGATTCCATATTCTGCTTGGCCTAACTTTATCCTAATTGTAAATGGTCTTGGTTTATCATCACAACAACTAGAATAATAAAATAATTATTGAATATTATATAGTTTGATGATAATAGGTTTTTATAGTCTTAGAATTCTCCAATTTTATATTGGATCTAGTTTTTACTAGTTTTTTGAAATATCATCAATAGATTTGGAGTTTTATTGTTAATACATATGTGTCTTCTTTAAAAGAGATTGAGTTAAGTACATCCTTCATCAAATGGGTATAGATGAACAATGTTTTGACGTTCTAGACCCTTAGTATTGAACCAATCATCCTCCATGAACAATCCCCTTTGAATTAGAATGAATATCAGATGCAAATACTCATATGAAAAATCACATCACTCATAACTATAGTTGGTAAGGATCAAGATCTATTTTGACTCATATACAGATGACTTTCACAATTTTACAATGGAAATGAGGACTCATATATATCTCCCAGAGTGACTAATTTTAATTTTATCTTTATTAATATATTTCACATTTTTCCCTTATATGTAAATTTTTTAGTGACTCATATGCAGGTTGAAGTCACTCTTAAGCAGCTACTATTTTTTACTCATACGTTACTGTAATTGAAAATTTCTTAATATGGGGCTTAGCCAAATTTCAAATACCTACTTCATGAAAATTTTAATATTCATGAAAATTATCAAATAAAAACAAAACATTAAATTTCAATATAATTAATCCCTAAATTTTCAAAAAAATATATTTCAAAAATTTATATTAAAACATTGAAGTTGGAAATGTTAACTCGAAAACAAAAATTGTATTCCAAAAAATTATATTCATGATGAAAACCATTGAATATTTAATGTTAACACTCACACAACCTCATCCTTAAAAAAACACTTCAATGTATATTTTTAAATAAAGTTTCATCCAAATCATAGTTAAAATTTTTTCTCAAAATTTATGGAATTAAAAATAATGAACATTGAATAAATTAATCCCCCAAAACACTCATTTTCAATTATATAATGAAATAATTTAAATCCCAACTCAAAATTATCCAAAATAAATAATTTTCATTGAAAAAATATTTTATCATAAAAAATATTTGAATTTTCATGAAATCGATTTGATTTTTTTTATCAAAATTAGGTCACTTAAAATTACTCCACATTGAAGATATTTATTATCATAATCAATCAATTAAAATTATTTATTGGAAGATAATTTATCTCATAAATAAAGAAGTTGAAATCTAATAGATTCATTGTTTTAAAAACTATTTCCCCCAACTATAATATTCTTAATTTTGAAATGTTATTTAATCCTTCATTTATTTATAAATTTTAAGTCCTTTAAATGAAATTAAAAAAATTCTCACTTAAGTTTTACCCTTAGATGTGGTATAGGGTCTACATAAGGGTAAGTATCTCCCACCTTTTATGTGGGGTGTTTTTTAGGAGTTCTATAAGGGTAAATTCATATTTCCATAGGTTATGTAAGGGTAAAGATTCATTGCATAGGGGTAAGATGAGGATTATATACACTTCTTAAGGGTAAAGTAATGTTTCCATAGGTTGTGTAAGGGTAAGATTACTTTTCCATAGTCTATATAAGGGTAAGAAAACTTTTTCATATGCTATGTAAGGGTGACCCTACTTTTCTAAAGGTAGCATATGGGTACTTCAGATGGTATGTAAGGGTAAGCTCTATTTTCTAAAGGTTTTGTAAGGGTACCTAGGCACTTTGTAAGGGTACCCGGGTGATACATAAAGATACCAAAAGTGCTGCATAAGGGTAATATCCCATTTTCGAAGGCTGTGTAATGGTACTATATGCACTACATAAGGGTAATATCATGTTTAAAAAGGCTATGTAAGGGAACCTAAAGCCCTATATAAAGGTAAAGTGATATGCATAATGTAAAAAACTCCTTTTAAAAGGATTAAAAAGGGTAAACCTATAACCTTATGTGACACATATGAGCTGTTTAAGGATAATCCATATTACCCTTACACAACACCCTTTTTAGGAGAAATAATTTTAAAACCCTATTTTTATATTTTCTTCTTCCCATCTTGCACCTGTAATGTGTTATCATGATTTTAAAGACACAAAATAATGGGAATTAATTCATTTAACTCGTTTAAAGGTTTTAATCCCTTTATGATGTAATTAAAATGCATCGTATTCATGATTTAGGTAAAATAAAAATTAAATGGTTAATTTAATTTATTCTATATAGTGACCCATACTTTGAATTCATAAATATCACATCATTTTGGATGAATATTCAATACATAACACTATGATACACTCCATAACCATAAAGTTTTAGTGTATTTGAAGACTAAATACACAATCTACTTATTTAATGAAATAAATTAAACATATACCACAAAGATCTTACCACATATTACTCTTATTACACATACTCTACTTAAAACACTTCTTTATAACCTAGGAAAAGGAAACATAAGAAAGGGGGAGCTCAAATTCCCAGTAAGGGTAAAAATTGAAGATATAAATGATCCCTTAAAAATAAAATGAGTATATAGGAATGAGAAAATAAGATTAACATTTTAAAACCACACCATGTATATCATAGATTATAATCTTGAGTTATGGCATGAAGCGTGGTAGTTTATAATACATGAATCATAAATGAATCAAATAACATGATCTGTGAGATCATAACATTGGCACAATACATAAGTTTCTAGCATAAAAATAATCATATAAAATCATTTTCTTATCCAAGGATCACTTCTAATACTATCAAAGTGGATTTAGTTCACTCCCCATTCCATTATATCCTTAGTTAAAGTTCACTCCCAATACCATCATAGTGGACCGATTACCTTACTAAACGAGGTTCACTCTCCATTCCAGTCATTATAATCTCATGAGATAACCATATTTACCCAATGAATTAGAGGAATATATAATTAAAATAATACCAATAACATAATCATAATCCATTCATATGTGTGCTATAATATCATAAAACATTCATAATATATCATAGCTCATGGAAAGGAAACATGTTTTATAAACATTTCAACAATTTATAATAGAATAATCTGTGGAAAATAAGAACTTTTCAAAAAAATCTCATAATAATAATAATAAACCATATAGAGATATAATATGGATGGTATCATTGGATCATATCCCTATTAAATCATACGTAACATCAAAGGATGTCATCTTAGACGAAAATGACTTTAAAACATTACTTGGAATATTTCTAGAAGAAAATACAATTTTTTTGAAATAACTTATTAAAAATTTAAAATATTTTATTTGAAAATAATCATGGAAACTTGTAAATTAATCTTAAAATCATTTATTATTCATGATAATGGGAAATTTTGGTCATTATGTATATATTATAAGTTTCCTTTCGTAGTTTCAAAAAAAATTCAAAAGTATCTCGTTCAAAAAATGAAAATAATATTGCTTTAAAAAAAATATAAATTAAAACATGGGTAAAAATTAATTTAAAAAATCATTTAATAATATTAAAACATTCTTGAAACTTTTTTTAAAGAAAACATGGACTTTGACGAAAAATGATTTTTGACTAAAGAGATAAATAAAGCCAGTTTTCCTTAAAAACATCATTTCAGTATCTTGAGTTCTTAAATAGAGTAAAATGAAAGGATAAAAAGTTAATATCCAAAAATAAATAGAGTATAATAAAATTCATGAGATTTTGAGAGGTAGATATAGAAATTTCATCATTAGAAACTTAATCATAAACAATCCTGGTAAATAATGAGATTGTAACATAAAACCTTTACCACTTTGATAACTTTTGAATCATAATATCAATGAAATAATAAATTAGAATGAAAAAAACATAATTAAAATAATTATAATCATGATATAACATGTAAAAGTGTAAGTATATACACCTAATAAACAAAAATAGGTGCATAACATCAAACATGTCTCAACGAAACAATGTTGAGACGAAGAACCCTTACCTCTGGTAATATTTAAATCAAAACCTCATGAAATAGATTAATTTATATATAAATCCAAATAAGTTTCATTAAAATAATAATAAATTAGAATCATGTCTATTATATACACAACATAAAGGAAACAAGTGGGGAATATGGCATATGTATCACAAAAATAAAAGTCAGATGAGATACCCTCACCTCAAGTTCCACTTGATTCAAAAGAGCTATAAAATGATGTATAAAAAATTAAATTCATTATATCAATATAAAAGAATAAATTAAATACTTATAATATTATATATGATCCACTTATAACATTTCAACATCTATTTATTAATAATTCTTTATTAAAATCATCATTTCAGGTGTTAACTGTTCCATTTTTCATGGAAGTTTCAGTTCTGAAGTTCTGGTCCTTGTACTTTGATCATGGTAATATAATATATATAATGTTAACAATAATATAAATATAAAATATACCCATTATAGATATATTTTTAGATTCATCCATAAAAGTCAGAGATAGGAAAATTAATTACAACATTCATGGAGCCGGTAAGTTGTAGACACACATGAACGCTTTTTCCATTTTTTGATGGATGGAATGAAAGAAAGGTAAGTAATAATTAACTATTATTGAATCATTATTATATCATATATATCATATATATTAATTAAATTTATACTTATTACCATCCATTTAAATCAAAAGTTAATAATGAATCACATCACTTCGTGGAGGTGGTATTCCATATGTATGTACGGGCGATGTTATCATTTTCCAATAGATGGGAAGAAGGTGGATAATCAATTTTACAAAATAATAATTAAATTTAGGTATATTTAGGATAATTAATTCATTATTTTATAATTTATACCATATATTTATAGGAGTTATAAGAATAAATAAAATTGTAAACACTTGGTTAAGAATTATACCTCTTCATTGAGAAATGTCTTTTTGGATTACACCTTAAGCCTTAAAAGGATGGTCCTTTAGAAAGACCAAAAGATATAGTATTTGTATAATGAAGACATGATTATATTATCTAAAGTATTTTATGATATATATGACCCAAATATTGTGAATAATTAAGGAGAGGAGGTTTTGTTTTATAAGTGTGGGGGGGGGGGGCACTCTTGGAATAACTTAAAGTGTTAAATTAATAAAAATTAAATTTCAAAGAAAAATGGATCCAAATTTATATAGCTATAAGATAAGATGATTATGTGTCTAAATAATCTCATATAATAAAATTTGGACAAAATTTGGTTATTTTTTACCCTTATCTCTTAGTTTTAATCCCCTATTAACCCTTTTGACAATTATTGCAGTATTAATGTTTTCTACCTTTTACAAGTGAAAAAGTTATTATAAAAGGAAAAGTGTAACATAAATAGAAAATGATTGAAATTTTCAACAATATTCTATTAAATTGGATGAATATAGTATTTTTATTAATTTTATATCATTTAATAAAATATTGTTTATTATAAAATATCATTAATGTCATTTTTTAAAATACATATAATATTATAATATAATATGTGAATAACTCATGTAAAATGGTCCCAAAATGATATGGATTATATTATAAGAAATATATGATCTTAATATAACAATAAAATACAATTTTTATAGGTTTATATATCATTTTAAACCTTATATTTTGGTTGAACCCCTTGGTTAACTGACTTTAACCTTAACTATGGTAGAAAATTCTTCAATATTAAAGGGTTATAATTTTACATAAAAGTTAAGAATTGTGTCATATATTTACAAAGGAAGAAATTTTATACCATTTATAATCCTAATTATCCTATTTTAATATTTTTATGATTTTTAAATAATTTAATAAAATATATTTAATATAAATTTATAATAATGTTATTTTAAAAACTATTCACATAATTTGACATTGAAAACAACATGAAAACAATGTAATTTGAATATAATCTATTAAAACATCCCTAATATTTTATATTTACATATAAAATCAATTTAACACTATAAATAAACAAAAAAAATTTACTTTTATATATTTTTTTTAAAATCATTTACATGATTTTTCTACTACTTTCACAAGCACCGTGTCGGCGTTGCATAAGAACTTAATGTAATTATTTCATCACTAAAAGTAAAAATAAATTAACATGATAAAAAAATTCATTAATATTTAAAATTAACATTTATAATTGAATATAAATTATTTTTATCTCTATCACAAAATATTATAGATATTAAAAGCAAGAAAGTGACATTTTTGACTTTATCCTATACTTAAATATTATAAAGGTAAAAATTAAAGTTAAATGAAAAAGGTCATATTTTATAATATTGGATGATTATATATGAAATATACCCATAAAATGAAATATAGGAATGTGTTTGAATGAATTTTAGGCCTGATCACATTATTTTTAACCCCAATTAACCCATTTTATAGTTACCAATGTAATAAAAATTTACTATGGTTACTATTCATAATAACCAAAAATAAAAAGGGCCCATTTACCAAATTTATACCTCATAATTTAAAATTTGGAATCAATTTTTCATGATTCAATTTATATATGTTGTAGAAATAAATTTAAGATGAAAACAAAAAATGCAATGAAAAATCATTTTCCCCTAGAAAAATGCCTTTTAATGTATAAAAATATTTTTATACCAAATTAAACCATAAAATTTATTAAAATGAACAAAATTAGATTATTAATAATATAATATAAATAATTTTACTTTTAAATCAATTTAAAATAAATTTTAACTTTGCAAATTCTTGAAATAAAAATACAGTTTTCAATAAAAATAAGTATTTTTCACTATTCACTAGAAAATCAATCTTTCTAGAAAAATCACAAAAAATTAAATGTGATATAATTTTGCTATGATAATTTAAAAAATTATATTATTTTTATAAATTAATTTTTTTAGAATTTATAGAAATTAATTATAATATTCACTCATAAAAATCAATGAAAACCATTTTCAAATAGAACTTATTTTGAAGAATAAAATAAATTTATTGAAAATTGAGTACTTATTTCCAAAGAATTTATCAACAAATTTTAATTTATTATGACCATTATATATATTTCTTAATTTAGTTTATTATATTCACACCTACCAATTCAATGACTATGTTATAACGGTCTTAAAATAATAATATTTCATAGTTCATTAAATCTCGATGTTGCAGGTTGTATATGATATCGAACACAATGTTATTTTAAAATATTTGGGGTGTTACATATGATTTAATACTGGGAAACTATATGCAGTTTTTTTCTTAAAAAATACCCAAACCCACTCTTTCCTTTTTTATTGATATGTCTTCAAGTTTTGGCAGTCCATAAATTTTATTACGCAAGTTCTGTGAAGTCTTCTTCGACCAGAACAATTTATTTATTTAGTTTCTAGAAACATAATAATGTTCGCTTTCTACCTCCTGGGTGCGGTTCTTAGAAGATAAAAATTCTAGGTAGGAATTATTATTCTCTATTATCCTTATTTTATGTGAAATTCTTGAAATAATTTTTTTGGAGAAATGGTTGGATTAAATCATAAACTTATTAGAAAAATGTTAAAGTATTATTAAGATGATAATAAACCAGAATGATAGAAAATAATAAAAATAATTATTCTTATCTATCTTGAATTATTCCAAAGATAAAAAATTATTATCACATGTTGAATTATAATTTTCACTAAGAAGGAATGGATAACATATGCTTTTTCTTAAAGTGATTAATTGGAATTATCCAGGAGAGAGAAATTATTATCACATGTGGTGTTTTATTTATTTTTGGAAATAAAATAATAGAATTGGTTTTATGAATCCTTGGGGAATGGTTTGATTCAATGAACACATGGAAGTGGTTCAAGTGAATATTCCTTGATTTATCTTAGCAATAACATCGATAATATTTAGGTAGGAAGTTCCTTACCATTTAGGGCTCTATTTTACAAAAGTTTACTTGATATAATTCTTGTGTTGGAATAATTTGTCACCATTTTTGATTGATATTGAATGTGTGTGTGTGTGTGTCCCATGATACCTATTATAATATTTAATTCCATGAGTATTTTTATATTAGATCGTTTCCAAGATTAATTATGATAAAATGCGGTTATGTGTTGCTACTATATTCTCATGATGATATGTTATGATTGGATTGTGTGCTATACCCTTTTATGTGTGCTAGAATTCCATGGAGGGAGTTATTGGCACTTGATCTAGGTGGGATATCATGTGATGTTTATACCTTATATAGGAGAGTGCACAATTTTCGATTATGATGAAGATGGATATGCACATAGGGTAGGGGAATGGTGGCCTTGAAGCCTAACCTAAGGTAGTGTGTTAGGGGCATGATGGATCAAGGGTCGACCAGAGGCATAGAAGAGGTACAACAGTTCAGAGGCCTGACTTGTGATGGATATGAGATATAATGGTATGGGGGTATAATCTGACTTGAAACCTTGAGACCCTTAGTTGATATGTTATGAGCCTAGTGTCTTGTTCTTGATCACTATTTACATCCTACAATTATCTTATCGGTATTGAGCTGAAGTAGTTACGACTAGGGGTCAGTGGTGGCTTAGTTAGTGAAAAACTGCTCAATACATGTGGTATGATTATTATGGTTATTACATATTTATTATTACCATGGGATACACGTGTTATAATTGGGAACATTTTTTTAGGATGCGTTGGTGGTGTCCTACTAGGTATATTACTAACACCCTAAAGGGACATCTTGATGCACATGCAGAATTCATGACTAGGGATTCAAGTAAGGGCAAGGGGTCCATGACCATTAGATGAGCCAAGGAGCATAGATCTCGCAGTGGACTAGGATAGACTCTGGAGGAACTCATTATTTTATTTATCTACTTATCTACTATTTTTATTACTTTGGATTGGCTTAGAACTCTGGGAGCCTCATATCACCTATATGACATGTATGTCTCTGTTATTTAGTTTCCACATGATACTCTGATCATTGTATTATTGTTCTTCAATTTTATTATTATTTGTGATATTCCATGATATTGAGGGTATTTTCACCACACTAATGGATTTAGACCCTTTCTTCTAGTCAGTATCCTCTTATATATGGGGAAGAATGCATGAGGTCATGTGACTATCTAGCTCAAACCTGGTGGTTTGTGTTGGGGTGTTGCAAAATGGTATCAGGGTATAGTTTTCTAATTTTCTTATTGAACTAACTTGGAACATGGTATAAAGGAGATATATTTATGGTACCAAGGTTAGAGATTTTCGATGTACTTGGATTTCACATGTGTAACATAACTCCAAATTATCATTGATGATATTGCTATTACAGTTTTATGAAATTTTGGGTGTGTTCATGAAACATGATTAGAAACATTGGTCCACATTCCATATATATTTCTATTATTGTGATAAATATTAGTTCTTTAATTTAATGCCTTGATTTGTGATATATTTTTGAGATATATTCTATGTTGTATGATATATTTGTTTTTAATTAATGTATGATATATATTTATTGGAATTAATTATTTGAATTGTGAATGTTATTGTGTTATTCTATATATATGATGATTGTTACTAATGTGCATGGATGAGACCTTTGGTTGGTTCTAGGATGTTTATACATTGGGTTATGGGTAGAGTCCTAGGAAAACATTTATGTGATCCCTTAGACTGGCAAGGATAACTGATTTTTTTAATTCTTAACTTTTTGTTATAAAATATGTCACCTCATAGAAGAATGATGGGACTAATAGCTAACATGGGATGTGGTGTTTTTGATGCCCTTGTTCCACTACATACTATGCATAAGGGTTCTGTAGATCACACTTCTGTACTTGTTCAAGTGGTGAAAAAAGTATGTCCACATTAGTCAGAAGTTTATCTACCAAGATCCATGGTCAACTATGCCAGATATTTTTAGCTCTAGCATCCACAATTATTTTATGGTACTGGCTGACCACATGATAAAAAGTATTGGGTATAAATCATTGAGGGAATATTTGACCTCATTGAGACAATGAAATATAGGGAGATGAATCTGGTAGAATTCATGCTGTAGGGACTTACTAGACATTGATGGGGAGTCATTGGACATGCTAGTCGATGCGAGGGACTCAACTAGGAGGCCCTAAAGGACCCATTCTTCTAGGAGTTCTTTTTCGATACGCTGAATTTTGACCAAGCATAGGAATTTATAAATAAAAAATAGAGTTTTATGATAGTGTCTACCTAATTTTATCATTTTACTAAACTTCTTCACTTTGCACCTCTTTTGACCAAGAATGAGGCTCAGAAGGCTAGAAAGTTTGAGATCGTACTTTTTCCCGACATCAGATAGCAGGTTCGAAGCTTTGACCTTTCATAACACCTAGAGGTTTTATAGAACACCTTGGACATTAAGAGGATCTTAGAGGAGGTTCAAGAAGTTGGTATTCTTCTACCCATCAATTCTTAGGTGGGTGGATCTCCTACCATTGTAGTGAGTACTTCTTCTAGTAATAGAAAGTGGAAGGCTAGTAATGTGCAGTAGAGAAGTGGTATGCAGGTGCGGTAGTGTTCAAATTTCTTGGTTTTACTAAGATGTTACCCATATTTATTCAACTATGAGATGATTAGACATTAACTAAGGGAATTATCAATACCTCATAAAAATTTATAGAAATTTGGAAAGATGGGCCATCTACATCAGTTTTCCCCAAATATTTGAGGTTTTGTTTTTATAAAATTAAAAGGAAGACATGGTTAGGAAACCATGGATCTATATGGGGTTCTAAAAAACATACTTATATGAGGAATCATACTAGTCATGTATCTTAGGGAAAAGGTCATAGAGTTGAGACAATCCTTGTGTTCATAGTGGATTAGACTCTAGTAGATGGTCGTGAGGGACCATCTATCGTTCAAGATAAAATTTTGATCACCTTTACTTTATCTACTGCATTTTTTGATACCATTGTTTTATATTCCTTCATATATGCACAATTAATTTCCAGAATTAACTTACTAGTCAAGTTAACCTATGATTTACTTTCGCTTGATACACTGTTGGGTGAGAAATTAGACTATATTCATTGATTCCCAGAGTGTCTTATAGTATTCACTAACTATGGGAATCTATGGGACTTCATGATACTAGAGATGATGATCTTCGGTGTGATTCTCAGTATAGACTGGATGAATACCTTCTTATATCACAATTATTTCTATTAGAGATAGGTGTCATTTAATTCACTAAAGAGAGAGAAGTATGTGATGAACAGAGAATGGGAACTAGGAGCTAGTAGAGTTAGTCAAGACTTGAGCAGCTCAGGATGATCATGATTCATATGGAGGGATTATCTATTTTAATAGGATTATTGGAATCCCCCTTGAATTTTCTTTTTATCATGGATCACTATTAGTATGTATTTATGGATAACATCATAGGACTTCCTCCTAATAGAGGAGTTGAATTTGTGATAGAGATGGTGTTGGGTGTACAATCTATTTTAATACCCCTTATCACATGGATCCATTAAGTGGAAGGATCTCAAGGTATAGATTTAAAACATGGAGAATAAGGGATTTATTAGGATGAGTAATTCACCATGGAGTACACCAGTATTGTTCTTCAAGAAGGTGGATGACAATATCTGACTCTACATTGATTTCTAGAAGATGAACTAGATGATGGTGAATAACTGATATCCTTTTTCCAGGATCAATGATCTTTTTGACCAGTTATGGTAAGACTAGTGGTTCTCCAAGATTGATATTCAATTGAGTTACCACTAGTTGTAGGGTAGAGTGGAGGACATTCTAAAGATGGAGTTTCAGAGTTGGAATGAGTTTTAAAAATATTGGGTGATGTTTTTTGATTTAAAAAACATACTAACAGTGTCCATGTACCTTATGAACATGATCTTACATCCGTACCTAGACTCGTTAATTAGGGTGTTTGATGATGACATCCTCATTTACTCTATGAAACTGGAGTAGCATTCCATACATCCTGAGATAGTCTTGAGTATAATTTGAGCACATCAGCTTTACGCCAAGCTATGAGTGTTTCTGATGCTTTATTCGGGGCGCGCGTATCTGTCTGTGGGTATGACGCGCTTCTTGTTACCCCGCATTCCCGCTTTCCAAAGGCGGGCGACATCCGTTCCTTGTTCAGGGATGTCTGCTCCTTGATCGAAACCGGGATGATGGGATGTCGGTTCTTCCTTCCGTGGATTCCTCCTCGGAACTCGTCACCTAGTCCATGTCTCCCTCATAGATTTAAGATGGGTTCGTGAAGCTCATTCTTGGCGCCATATCTACATGGACGCAAGTTAATTACGCTGCTTCCGTCGAGACGCTCCAAGGGGTCTTGTTGGGGCAGCAACCTTCGGTGAGGAGAATGGTCACGTTGGGGTGTCGTTCGCATGTCTGTCTTCTGTCCCTTATCACAGGGCTTCTCGAGTGCGCGGAAGCCCGAGGCATCCCACATCGAACGTGGGGAATGTGTACCATCTGAGGTTTTCCTCAGCTTCCCATGTTTAACATGGGGTATGTCGCGAGTTTAACGTCTTGCGGAGACGGATCGGGTTGAAGGACCCCCCAGGGGGAACACCGATATTGGGGCCAGCACGTGGGCAGCTTCCCAGATGTCATGGAGTGGGATAGGGTGGCATGATCTCACCGGGATGTGGTGGCCCAGGTAAGGATCAGGATGGATGGTGGAGTGACGGGCTTGAACCTCGTGGAGGCTTCCTACGTATCCCCACGGTAGGGAATGAAAGTCTGCGTAGTTCGGTGGTACAGTGGGACACCTGAAGAGGCGACCCGTGAGAATGAACGCATGGATTGGAGCCTGGAGGAAGTAACATCTCCGGGCCAGGGCATGGACTTCCCAAGGCACGTGGGCTCAGGGGGGAAGTCAGGATGAGATGTGGGTGTGAGACATGGGGCTTACGCTCTGAGACGGCCCAAGAGGGGGAATACAGTTTAACGTCATGCGGGATGAGATACAGTTTAACGTCATGCGGGATAAGGGCATACAGTTTAACGTCATGCGGGACGAGGGATTTGAGGCTTACGCTCTGAGGAATCCCATGGTGGGTATGTGGATCACGCTCTGAGACGACCCATGGTGGTCGGGGAACCGACGTGGAGAGGTCAGAATGACCGGGTGGTGGGCTTGAACCACATGGAGGCTTCCTACGTACCATGCGTTAGCACGGATCAAAGTCCACATAGTTTGCTAGGATGGGGCTTATGCTCTGAGGCAGCCCATGGAGGATTTCATGGTCGATGCGCGCTCTAAGCCCATGTGAGTCATTCTCGGTGTGAGAAACAAGAGGCAACAGGGACCAGACGATCACGTCGCAAAGGGTGCGTCCATGAGAAGCGGAATGGGGCTTACGCGTTGAGTGGCCTAAAGAGGAAACAGGGGCTTACGCGTGGTTAGTGGCCCTTGGTGCCGGGGCTTACTCTAGGGTGGAGGCCCGTGGTGTGACAAAGTGCAGTGGGAAAGGGACTCCACTGGCCTTGGCAGGGGGAAGTACGGAGATGCACGGGTGCAAATTTCCATTGAGAGGCTAGGGGCTTACGCTCTGAGGCAGCCCTTCCCCCACAGACAAATGCCACTCTGACAATGAGGATCTCATTCCATGCGAGGAAGAGTCAATTCCCATGGAGACGAGTGGTCATAAAGAATGCCTGAGCTGGGGGGACCCTGCGTGCGAAGCACGAGGTTGGACCACAGTTTAACGTCATGTGTTAAGGACGAGGTGCTTAGCAGTTTAACGTCCTGCAGCTTGGACGAGGTGGGTTCGCTCCACACCCCTAGGGATTACATGCCCAATTCCCTCTACCCCTTGTGGGAGGGAAGGCATCAGAAAGGTCGTGGTGAAGGGGGGCCGCAGGGCGAACCATCGAGGGGTCCACGTTAGCGTGGCTATGCGAAGAAGCAATAGCCGTTAGCGTGCCTATGTGGAGAAGCATAAGGAAAAGCAACGCAATGGGAAACACTGCCCAAGGGACCTTGAGGTTACTTCGTACGATCCTGGAAGTCTGTACGGGAAAACAACGCATGGTACGCATGCTCGGCAGGGGAGACATCAGGTGCCGGGGCAGAGAGGCAGCCAAGGGGCGTCAAGGTGAGGGGTCCTGGGTTTTGCGCGCAAAGAGAAGGTTTGCACGCAAAACACCGGGATGGCACACAATAGGGATAGAGAATTGCACGCGGAAAGGGGATTGCGTGCACGGGACATGGATTGCACGCAAGGAAGGAACCCGGAGGAGGGGGAAAATTCACTTAAGCCAGTGAAGTTTCACGCAAAGGCGAACCCCGGAGCAAGTTTGCGTGAAAAGGGGAATTACCTGGAAGTCATATTGTGCACGGGGGGATTCGAATTGCGCGCACGAGAGCCGATCCGAATTCCGCAACCCCTAAACCGTTTGGGGTCGCCTTCTATTTATAGGCATCGGCCGGGGCGGAATCCAGGCGGTGCATAAAATTTTCCACGCCGAGAATCATCGGCGCGCAAAACCTCTCCGCGCGGAACTGGGGCGCACAAATATTGCGCACCTCACCAGCTCGATTACGTGAATCCCATGGATGCTTCGCGTGCACGACAATATTTCGCGCGGATCCTCCTTTATTTCACGCACCACTTCCCATGCCTCCGAATCGGGCCTCAGATTCCGAATATGACTTCACTTTATCATTTCAAAACTTCCTCCAGGAGTTACAAACTTTTTCAGCTTCTACAAATGCCCCCCCTCGAAATTGGATCGGTGAGAGGTCGCAACGATCAGATTCCGAGGGAAACGCCGAAATGCCGAAGTGTTGGACCTCCTAGGCACTTTGCGCGCAAAATTCCAATGGGGCGCGCAAAACGACGGACTCGCACGGAATCCTCTTTCCGCACGGATCGGTACCCCGGCCTCACCTTTAAAAAGGGGCGTGGGGTCGTGAATCCGTATCCAAGATTTTTCGCGCGATAGGATTATCGCTCTCGTGCGCGAAATTGCTCCCGCGGCTGCGTGTAAAAACGCTCTGGCAGCACGGAATTCCTTCTGAATTTTGGTCGTCTTTGTGCGACTACTCAAGGTATTCCGCGCCTGACGTGCCGATTGCGTGCAATACACTTGGATTTCGCGCAACTACTTCAGATCTCGCGCAACACTCTCTGATTCCGCGCACTGCATCCTGATTTCGCGCAACTCTCGAAAACTTTGAGATGGCCGCAAACTGATTTGATGAGGGGGAAGCTGCCGCTCGTAGGACAGAAATGACAGCGAACGAGGAGGTTTATGCCTCCAAGGTGATTGTCTCCAACAACCTGATCTTGTTCAATCTGCTGACTCCGGCCCAGAAGACGTATCACTTGTCTGACAACCTCCCGCTCTGGAACTTTGGCATCCTGGAGGAGGTGCCTCTGCCAGGCTTTGAGGTGGACACGCCACGGTCATGGGTGACCCGAGAGGACGAGCTTCCTCGCTACAACATCACCAACAATGGCCATCCTACCAGGGAAACCAGACATATGGACATATATGTCATGAACCCGAGGACTAGGACCATCACCGGGGACGAGCCTGTCGTAGAGAATTATCCAGCCCTCTACGCGAGCACATTCCATCAGAGCGTCACAGATGACACGAAGGGCTGGGTGAAGGATTGGGACCTGTGGTCTGGGGGCAACATCACCAGCGAATGGGCCTGGGCATTCTGGTTTTGCCATACCTGTGACCAGTTCGGGGATGAACTGCGGTATATCGGCCTGTTCGAGGTGGTATGGATGTCGCAGTTCCACTTACACCATCAACCTGAGCTCGGGCCGGAGTTATTCACCCGTTGGTCTCCTGATACAAACACATTCCACCTTCACCATGGGGAAGTTGGCATCAGTCTCTGGGACGTTCATTGCATCGGAGGTATCCCATTGGAGGGCTACCAATATGATGAGTTTGTTCCTCCAAAGAATACCTGGGGAGACAGGTCGCAGACGCCTATGCTGATGTGGCACCTGTTGGAGCTGGCCAAAGAGAGGCTGGGGGTCAAGGAATTCTTGAAAGACATTGTCTACAAGGGCTGGTTCAGCCTGTTCCTTGAGAAGGATCTGGCCATCAAGATTCCAGGACGGGGTAAACGGTGCCCAACCGTGGCTCAGAGGAGCAGGGATGGGTCATAATGGAGGACCCTAGAGGTGGGGAAATACCAATCATGGGGCTATCGCGTCATCGAGGCCCGGGACCCAAATGTCCAGTATGCCGTGTTCCTTGCCGCCTTCCTGAGTGGGTGGCTCCTGCCGGTGCGGGACGTGAGGATGGGCATCCGTCCAGCAACGCTGGTGATGGCAGGTACCATGGCCGCCAACAAACAGTTCAACTTGGGCGTCCCCGTACTGACCAAGCTGTATGTCATCCTGGGACGCATCTCACAAGGGGGGTCGCCTCGGAGAGTATTTGGTCCCTTCCAGATCTTCCATGGCTGAGTGGCGGCTCATCTTAGTGGGTACACCTTCCCAAACTCCATTCGTCCTCCGGGAAATGGCATGCGACCGTCCTTGCTGAACATCGCAGGGGTGGAGCCGATGACGCTCAATGAGGGGGGCGTGAGAATCCATATTGGAAACCATACCAACTTCAACTTCAGCCTGTTCCCCACCCCAGTCGGCCAGATGGTGGACAACGAGCGAGGCTATCTGGAACAGCAGGAGTATTTCCAGAGCATTCGGGGCAGGGTGCTCATGGATCGGATCGACGGGAAGGTGATCTGCGAGCCTTACGTGCCATCCCGATTCGCCAGGTAGTTCGGGTGCCTCCAATGAATGCCGAAGAAGGTATTCACGGCTGTCTGGTAGGATAAGAATCCATGGGTCCTGCGCTAGATGTGGTTGATGTTTACCACCTTCGGCTCTGGCGATGTCGTTAATCTTCCTCCCACCGGGGTTGATGCTGGCCTAGCAACCGAGTATGCCGAACACTAGACCATTGCGTACCCTGAGGGGATTTTATGCGAGTCCTGAAATTCAAGGTTACTCACACGGAAACCGGGCGACAGGAAAGAAGGCAAGGTGCTGCCAGAAGGGGGGAACTAAGGGTACGTCAGGCAGCGAGGCCTGCGCAGGCTGGGCCTTCAGCAGCGGAAACATCACATAGTGCCACCGCAACCTCATTACCCGTGGGGGGGTTACATGAGGCGGACAGGGAGCTTCCCGGGAAGCAGATAAGATACCTGCTCGAACCTTCCCAAGATGCAATTCTCCCGGCACTGTGGTCGGCCTGGATGACCCTGCGACAATCATTGAGCGTTGAAGCCATATGGCAGAAGATCATGCAAAACGGGATCTAACTGCCAGAGGTTGGGCTCGTTCGAATTACCGAACAGGTGAACTTCCATCGGCAGCATGCTTATTTGATGGACATGGACACATACGCACGCCAAAGGGGTCGGCGTGTGGAGAAACCTTTCCTAGTGAAAGTGATGCTCGGCCAGGAGCATGATCCGGAAGCGATGCCGCCGGGAGAAGGCGACAGTGACGAGGATTCGGAGGGAGAGGAGGAGACTGAAGAAGACGAAGGTGAAGGAGAAGATGAAGAAGAAGGAGAACCTGAAGGTGAGGGGTCGCAAGGGGCGACCTACCAAGGGAGTCTCTGAGAGAGTGGTAAGATTGTTAGCTCTGATCTTGACATAACCGAGATACTCGAGGTCTGTCTCTATCTTCATTCATTTTCATTATTCATCCATTCTCCTTTTCAACTTCTAACCCATTTCCCTGCCTCACTCAGGAGAAGTTGAGCGTTGGACGGACGTTCCCACCAGAGGATGGAGGAGAGGAACCGGTGGGACATGATGGGGATCCGACACCCATCATTGAATTAACAAGCGCAGAGGGGTCTCATATTACGGCGGCTCCTACAGCGGCCAGAACACTGGAGACCGACGCTCTGGATTCCAGTAGGTCTCACGCTTCACTACTGGCGCTTGGTATCAAAAGATCCCAACTGACCAGCATACGCCTTGTGAAGTGATCTCAACATTGGAGGCTCGTCAGGCTGCGGAGCCCGGGCCGTCCATGAGCGGACCAGTGGCAGACATACCACCTCATTCAGAACATGATCCCTACACTGAGTTGGCCCCGACAATTGGTGAGCAGGGGGCAGTGGACATCAGCAGCGCTGTTCTTGAGGCGAGGTCGGAAGCTGATGGAGGAATCGTCGCAGCTGGGGAGAGAAAAGAAGGTTTCCCGGACGTCGAGGATCCTATTCCTCATGAAGGCATCCCTGGGGTAGATCCTGCTGCCGATCTTCTGGTTACCTTCCCTATATACCAACCCGCTGACCCTGAGGAGATAGATGAATCCGAATCAGAGGCAGTTGAGGAGAGCCGGATGACACGACGCAAAGGGTGGAAGTGTATCCATCGCTTTCTCAGACAACCCCAGTCGGATTGGCTGAGGCGGATGGGATCACTCCAGACCTGGCTGCGCTTCCTGTGCGCCAGAGGGGCTGATGCTCAGCACCTTCATCTGACGGTCCATGATTACATGGCCAAGAAGATACACGAGAGTAGCCGGCGCACCGACATTTCCTAGTGTCGGGAAAGATCAGCGAGCGCCCGAGCGTTGCTGAGGGCGGAGCAGGAGGTCCGGCACCTCGAAGGGTAGGCGGAAGATAAGGAGGCCTTCATTGCAACATGATCTGAGCTTGTGGAGCAACTGACGGCTTATCTAGCTGACGCGCAGGAACAACTGATGGAGGAAAATCACCAGATGACCGTACTTCGAATCGAGCGGGCGCATGCGCAAGCTAGGGTTGGCGAGCTGTGCTCTATAGTGGCTGATCAGGAGAGATACTTCAAGGAGTGAGAAGCGGTCCTGGAGGCTACCAGCCAAAGGGTAGCAGTGCTGGAAAGATCGCTTCAGCACACTGATCCCTAAGGGATTTATTTTGGTCATCTCACGAACTTCTTGCTTGTACTGCTCATCATCTCAATCCAATACATGGCCAAATCCATTCATTTGTACCCTTGGTTTAATATGCTCAACCATAATTCCGAAACGAATAACAACTCATCTCTAAGCTCCTGTGGGTCACACCCAATGCGAGAATCAAGAGATACTCGTGATATCATTTCGTCCAACTGTGGGGCGTTGACCAAGCTTCAGGCATCCGAAATTGGGCCTGGATTTCTGAGGAAACCTCAGACTGATTGATATATCTTCTTCTCAATGTGCTCTGACACACGAGTGGGGCAATGTCAGGGGCATTGAAATCCATCCGAACATAGGGAGATGGAGAGGAAAGGTGAATCACGCTGCCCAAATTCGGAACACTATGGGGTGCGACGATAGAGGATAACTGTTAACCGTGGCGGAAACGCAGCATCCATATCGTGTTGGCCTGGAATGGGGAAAATAAATGAGGGCTGACCGCTGACCATGTTCGCAACATAGGGACTAACTCAAAATATCGTCGGTCAGTTTTCCGGAACGTTGGCCCTGGACAGTAGGCGGACTATAGGTCTATCATCCATATTGCTACAATAGGTGGACCAAAGGTCTATCATCCATATTGATACAATAGGTGGACCATATTCTATCATCCATACTATTAGGTGGTCCCGTCAAACATGACCAATCCTCCGAAACGTTGGCCCAAGACAGTAGGCGGACCATAGTTCTATCATCTATATTGCTACAATAGGCGGACCAAAGGTCTATCATCCATATTGCTACAATAGGCAAACCAAAGTCTATCATCCATAATGTTAGGGGGTCCCGTAAAACATGAAAGGAAATGGGGATCCAAATAAAGGGGCACAGAAAGCGTGGAAGGTGGAGTGGTGGTTTGTTCGAACAGAGTCCAACACTCCTGAAATTGCGCCATCGTGGCGAAGGCGCATTAGGCGGACATACCGACCTAATCACGGGTCATCCCAACTTTCAGGCAGGACCTCTTTGGCGAGAGAAATATCGCTTCCCATTATTACAATGGGGCATCCTGAACTTATTTGGGGTAGATGTCCCGATTACAGCAATTCCCAAGAAGTCAGACCAAGAGGCCGACAATAAGGAGGGACGGGGTTTGGTAATCCCTGGGGCTGGACCCAAAATGAAATGTTCGGGCTTTCCTAAGTATCTCATTAGGATGAGAATCAAGCCACAGGTAGTTCTAGAAGCACAGTTTAACGTCATGTTGGACGAAATATTGTTTAACGTCATGCGGGACGAGGGACACATCTCATCTGGGGATAGGCACGGCACGACAAGTAACCTGACGTGAATGAGGACATAATCCCGCACCACACCGTATAATCCCACAAGAGAGAGTGAGTCGTAGAAATCCAAAGAAAAGATCTTAGTTTTAGGTCTTAGAACTCGGACCAAGACAGAAGGGGAATGGGAGACATACGGTAAAGAGATTGTAAAACCTAACGTGAATGGGAAAAATCCCTACTTACTATGTGCTCCCAGGGACGCGTTTAGGCCGAGAGACCAAGCGCGAAAAGTTAGGCTGGGCCTGTGGGGAAGTTCCCAAATGCTCTTACGTATCTCATAAGGATGAGAATCAATCCATACGTAGTTCTTGAAAGGCAGCATGGCGCGATGTGGCGCCTGCACAAAGGATGAAGGAGTCATGCAGGTCTAGCCCTCGCACCAAAAGAAGCATCATTTGATATATCTTATTTTTTCTTGAAGGTAAATGGTTTTTCTTTTGTGGGGCGACTGGCCTAGGGTAGAAATTCCTGGCATCTCCACAATAATCAAGCCATAATAGGCATTTACAAGCGGTATGGAAATCGACAAATACCTAGTGTGATGTCTCCCATGGGGAGGTCACCACAATGCAGTGCCATTTTTCGTCGTGCGGCTAGGACGATATCATCACAGTTTAGGGTCATGTGGTAGGACCAACAGCACAGTTTAAGGTCGTATGACTTGGACCGACATCACAGTTTAAGGTCATATGGCTTGGACCGACAGCACATTTTAAGGTCGTATGGCTTGGACCGACACCACAGTTTAAGGTCGTATGGCTTGGACTGATAGCACAGTTTAAGGTCGTATGGCTTGGACCGACAGCACAGTTTAAGGTCGTATGGCTTGGACCGACACCACAGTTTAAGGTCGTATGGCTTGGACCGACAACACAGTTTAAGTTTGTATGGCTTGGACCGACAGCACAATTTAAGGTCGTATGGTTTGGACCAACACCACAGTTTAAGGTCATATGGCTTGGACCGACAACACAGTTTAAGGTGGTATGGCTTGGATCGACAACACAGTTTAAGGTTGTATGGCTTGGACCGAAAACACAGTTTAAGGTCGTATGGCTTGGACCGACATCACAGTTTAAGGTCATATGGCTTGGACCGACAACACAGTTTAAGGTCATATGGCTTGGACCGACAGCACAGTTTATGGTCGTATGGCTGGGCCCAAAACGCAATGTCTGGGAAACTCCTCGTTTCCCATGGGGATGAGGGTCAAGATGCACACAACCTGCAAAGAAGAAACCCAAGAACATACTCTAGCGCTCAGATTGCAGGAGCCCCGAGAGACACCGTAACGCAGCTTGGTCTGTCTGACGTGTGGGGGTGTACTGAGGGTTAGTACAAGGAGTGTCAAGATCCCAACTTGACACGGTGGGGAGAAACATAATGTGAATCATCCCACCAACATTCAGGGCCCGGGGAAGCCGGCGTGATGACTGAGGATTACTGCTGACCACATTCGCAACGCAGCATCCTATCGCATTAGCCATGGGGACAAACAAATGAGCATCAACCGCTGACCGTATTCACAATGCGGGATTTGTATCAACTTTTTGTCTAAAACCCTCGGGGGCGTTGGCCCGTGATGGTAAGAGAGCCCTTGGGCATTGTATCCAGGCCATTCTTGGGGGTCCCTCTGGGTGTGAAAGATGATGGGGGCCCAAATAAAGGGAAACACGAAGCTTGGCAAGTGTATAGAACTTGCCTAAGTCGAATCTGACACTCCAGGTCCTATACCAGAGTACTCTGAACACATTAGCAGACCACTAGAAAGGGTCAAAAGGGCTTTGTCTGAGAGAGGCCAAAAGATGGCGGATTCCCGGAAAAAAGGGGGGGCGTAATGCCAAACACCCTGACAATCGGGAGATCGTGGGATCTCCTAAGAGATGGGGCTGGACCTGACATCTAGGTGTCCAGGCGGTTGTATGTATCCCATAAGGATGGGAATCAATCCGCACGTAGTTATAGAAAGGCACCTTTTAATGTCATGGGGAACATGACATAGGATGGATAATCCTGAGGACAGGGTGCGCATGGTGCAGCTATTGCAAACTCGATGTGAATGAGGACACAATCCCATACCACGCCATGCGATCCTGTGGTCATGGTCCCAAAGGTGAGACAGACACGATAGCGAACCTCAAGCTAGACCCAAAGACGAAAGGTCTGGGCATTCCTACATATCCCATTAAGATGGGAATCAAGCTAGATGTAGTTCTAGAAACACAGTTTAACGTCATGTTAGACGAAATACGGATCTTAGTTTTAGGTCTTAGAACTCGGACCAAGGTGCAGTTTAGGGTCGTGCGGGACCGTACAGTTTAAGGTCATGCAGGGCCAAATAACAGGCTTAGGCAAAGTACTGCTTGAGGAACCTGGCGTTGGTGGGAGGAATTAAACTCTCACCATTCATAGTTACCAGGGAATACACGCCATTGGGATAGACCTTATGGAAAATAAAAGGCCCTTCCCACTTGGGCTCCAACTTGGGTGGTTTCCTGCCGGAAATCATTGGCGTTCTGAGAGCCAGAACCAGGTCACCTTGCAGGAAGGAGCGGAGGTGAACCTTATTATTGAAAGCTCGAGCCATCCTGCTCTGATGCCTTTCCAAGTTATGTAAAGCGCGAAGCCTACTTCCATCCAGTGCTTCCAATTCAACTAGATGGATTTCGGAAACTCTTTCCGTCCTGCTCTGATGGGCAGGACAGCCTCATCTCCGTATACCAAGGAATACAGAGTCGCTTGGGTGGAGTTATGAGTCGTCATCCTATAAGACCAGAGGGCGTTGGGGAGCTTGTCCGGCCAACTTTTCTTGTTCTGACCAACCATCTTTTGCAGAATGTTAGAGAGGGTTTTGTTAAACGCCTCGATCTGTCCATTCGCCTGCGCATGATAGCGGGAGGTGTGGTTAGAGAGAATGTTGTACTTAGCTTACAATTTCTTCAGCTCGACTGCTTGGAAGTTTGTTTTTTTATCCATGAGGATAGTGTGAGGTACTCCAAACCGATAGATGATATTGGAGCTCATGAAGTCAGCGATAGAACAGGCCTCGACTTCCCTGAGCGGGATTTCCTCTACCCACTTCGAGAAGAAATCCGTAGCGGTTAAGATGAACCGGCACTGGCGGTCCATCGCCGGCGGGTAAGGCCCTACGAAATCCATCCCCCAGACTGCAAAGGGACAAGAATACTTGGTAGTATGGAGAGGATCCGGTGGCCGATGCACAAAGTTAGCATGAACTTGGCACGCATGACACCTCTTGGCATACTCGATGCAGTCGTGGATCATGGAGGGCCAGAAGTATCCCAGCCTCCGAATCTAGTGGGAAAACTTTGACCCGGCCTGGTGGGCGCCACAGGAACTAGCGTGCAATTCTTGCATGACCTGTGGAATCTCGACTCCTTGAAGACAAAGGAGGAGAACACCATCAAAACCGCGCCTGTAAAGGAGCTGCTCAAGGCTAGGACCTCTTTGAAGGGTGAACTGCAGCGCGCGGCGTCAGATTTGTTCTCGCTCGGCTTGGTCTGGTGGAAGATTGTCGTGTCGGAGATATTCAACCAAGGGCGTCCTCCAGTCGGGAACTGTCTCGATCGCCACACCTGAAGCCCCCGGGGCTCCTGACATAGGGGCGCCAGTGGTGAGATGGTTCACTCGCGGGCCATGATCGCCCTATGGAATAACAAAAGCAATGAATCTCTGGTGCGCCACATGGATGATTAGGTCATCCTGTTCGGGCTCCACAAGTGATGCGGCCAGACTGGCCAAAGCATCTGCTCGACTGTTCTATGACCGGGGAATGTGAACGACATCTGGCCGGGAGGGGAACTTAGCCATTAGACGGAGGGTGCACTCCAGCAACGACATGAGTTCTGGCTTCCTGACAGCATAGTAACCATTGACCTGCTTGGTGACTAGTTCAGAGTCCCCTTTTATATAAAAATGGGGTACGTCAACCATGAGAGAGAACTCGAGGCCAGTGATGAGGGCATGATACTCTACATCATTTTTGGTGTGGCCTTCTGACAATAGGAATGAATATGACAGAACGGCTTGCTCCGGGGTGATGAAGATGATACCCATGCCCACTCTGTTAAGCCTAGGATCATTGAGCCTTCTACTAGTGGGGATCTGGGAGGCACCGTCAAAGTGCATCTGCCAGCATGGGATGGCGTGATCGACTGAGAGGATTGCCTCATCAGGAAATCCTAGATCTAGTGGTTGGTCTGCGGAGGTTGGGTGGGCAGCTAAGAAGTCTGCCAACGCCTGTCCTTTGACGGCCTTCTGAGGTACGAACCTGATGTCGAACTGCTGGAGGATCACCGCCCAGCGCGCCAATAGGCCAGTCAACATAGGTCGGTTCAAGATGTATTTTAACGGGTCTACCCGAGAGACTAGCTGTACTTCATGGTGCTGCATGTAGTGCCACAATTTATTCATGACAAATATGAGCGCCATGCAGCTCTTCTCGATAGAAGAATATCGAATTTCCGCATCGAGGAGCATGTGACTGAGGTAGTAGAGGCTATTCTCTATTCCCTCATTGTTCTTCTGGGCGAGAAGTGCGCTGAGGGATCGCTCCAGGGCAGTCACGTAAAGGACCATCAGCTTTCTGGGAACAGGTGGAATCAGGACTGGAGGTTGAAGCAGATACTGCTTGATTTCCTCAAAAGCGATCTGACACTCTTCATTCCATCCATAGGCGGCGCCTTTCTTCATGAGCCGAGAAAAGGGCTTACACTTGCCGGCCAGGATTCGCAATGAATCGGCGTATATAGTCTAAGTGGACTTGGAGGCCTCGAAGCTCCCAAATATTATTCGGGGGAGGCATCTGACTGATGGCCTTGATCTTCTCTGGTTCGATCTCGATGCCTCGATATCTAACAATGAAGCCAAGAAACTTTTCGGAGGTGACCCCGAAGGCACACTTCAACGGGTTCATCTTGAAGTGGAGAGAACGGAGGAAGTCGAACACTTTCTCAAGGTCTTTGAGATGGTCCTGGAACTGACGATATTTAACCACCAGGTCGTCTACATAGCACTCCACCAGTTTCCTGAGGATCAGCTTGAATATGTGGTGCATAGCCCGTTGATAGGTGGAACCCACATTCTTTAGGACGAAGGGCATAACCTGGTAGTAGAAAGTACCCTGGGGGGACCTGAAGGAAGTGAACTCTTCATCCTTGGGGGCCATCCGGATCTGGTTGTACCCGGAGTACCCATCCATGAATTAGAGGGCTAGGAACCTGGCCGTGGCATCGATCAACAACTCTATCACGGGAAGGGGAAAATCATCCTTTAGACAGTGGCGATTGAGATCGAGGAAGTCGATGCAGACCCTGATATGCCCATTCTTCTTCCTGACTGGCACAATGTTGGCTATCCACCTAGGGTACTGGACTTCCTTGACGAAGTTGGCCCTGATGAGCTTATCAACTTCGGCCTCAACCATGGCACCATGAGAGGGGTGCATCTTTCTGGGAGGCTGCTTGAACCCGCGATGGTTTGCTGGGAGGCCAAGGCGGTGGACGGCTACCTGGGGATCTAGTCCCGGCATCTCGTCATAACTCTAGGAAAACACATCACGGTGCTGTCTAAGGAAGCCTATATACCGTTTCCGTTCCTCGGGGGGCATATCGGCGCTGACCAATGTGGGTCTCGGGTCCACCTCGCTACCGAGGGTCACCTGTACTAACTCGTCGACCGTGGTGGAGACGCCCTCCTCAAAGGTAGGAGGAGCATCTTCCATGTCCTCCTCTCCGCTTGTGGAAGGATCGTCCATGGGGGGAGCTGTTTCGGGGCTGCCAGACCCTGATGGGAAGCTGGTGCTGGCTTGGGCAGCAGAGATCGTCACGTCGGGAGACTCATGCACCACAGAGACCATGGAGACGAAGGCGGTTGATCCAATCCCATCTGGCCTTCGGCCCAAGGGGCCACACTTTATGACATCAAAGCAGTAGTGGCGCATTGGCTTGAGCCGGTTGATTCCGGCCCGGCGAAACAGAAACGTATGATGTACTGCTGTTGCCATGAGCCCAACGTCTCGATATAGTACATGGGTAGGAGGCTCAGGGATCACCTGAGCTTGGTTGGTGTAAGAGTATGAGGTGATTTCCCACCGTCGCTTAGACTCGGAAATATGCCTTCCTCTGGTACCCGAGACAACAAAGCACTACCCCATGTCGGGGGTCGTGGCCTCCAACCGATGGATTGGGAAGACATATGCGTCATCCAAACCTACCCAAGGATCACTTGTGACAGTGGCGAGCTCGACCTCACCTGCTAGGATCTGCTTGTCCTTGCTATTGTAATAGCCAGCTTCCAGGTAACGGGCTTCACAAGAGGAAAACAGAGACGCATCTCCTTGTAGCACGCCCACTCGACCCTTAAGGGAGTATTTGAGGCACTGGTGATACAATGAGGGGAATGCTGCGTGAAGGTGGAGCCACGACCTACCCATCAACGCATTGTAGGCGGTGTCCTGAGAAACAACCATGAATTCGGTATTGGAAATTAGGCTGCCGAACTGGGTCTTCAAACGAATATTGCTGAGTGGAGTTTTCTCGGTCCTATCATACCCCTGTATCCTGAGGTCAGAGGGAGTTAAATCATCCTCAGACAACCCCAGTTTCCGCAGTGTCCGTGTTGGGATTAGGTTAATCCCGGAACCCGTGTCGACAAGACAGTGGCGGACTTCCATGCTATTGAACTGGCCAGTGATGTACAGTGGGAATATGTTCCTCTGTATGGGAAGGTCTTCATCTTCACTGGAAAATGAGATAACCGCCTGACATTCGACATCCTCAATCACCTCGGTGTGGAAGGCTTCTACAGCCGCTACCTCCATTTCAAACTGGAGGGGGCTCCTTAAAGCCTCGGCGAGTGCCTCACGCATTTCGGATGATAGGATAAGGGCCTCAAGGATAGAAAGCCTTACCAGAATGCTAGACAGGTGCTTATGAACATCATACTTTCGAGCCAAATGCAAGCTTCTTCTTATAGGAGGTCTCTCTGCGATTGGAGGCATGACGGGCCCTGCTGGCGGGACCGGTGACTGATTGGTACTAGGCACATCCCGCTGTTCACTAGCTGAAGCCCGGGAGGTGCCTGTCGTGCTAAGACCGGAAGGCTGTAGTCGAACGGTGGCAGGGCAGGGCTGGTTGCGACACGGACGAGGCGGTTCTGCCTGATCCAGCAACACAAATGGTGGTGGAGGCGAACCTGTTGACACTGGGTGAGGGAGCCGCGTGTGCTGCTCTCTTTACCGGGCCTGCTTCCTGGTCTCGGTAGCATGCACAGCCTGATTGGAGGTGGCAACTGCCATGCCCTGGCGATTCACGTAGCCATGGCTCCACTGACGTTGGCGACGGCTGAGAACATTGGGGAGGTCCACCTGACGTTCCTCATCGTCAGGAGCCAAAAAGGGATTTACCAATTCTACGGTGTTAACCGAAGCGTACCCCGGGCTTTCGCTTGAGGAGTCACCCACTACCGGACGGAGTCTCGGAGGGATCCCTATTTCTGGGGGCATGAAATCGCCAAGCGTGCGGGAAGATGACGTCACTGGAAGGGCGCATTCTTTCTTCTTGCGCCGCCGCTTGCTCTTCTGGGAAGAGGTAGGCTGGGACGACGATGCCAAAGCAGCGCTCGCAGACTCTGAGGGCTCTGGCTGACTCAGGCGAGCATGGATGATGCCATGGGAACGGGCGACCGTCCTATGGGCCATCCAGTTGTTATACTTCTGAGACCCATGGTCGGAAACCTATTCCCACTCATCCCCATTGTCACTGCTGCCATCTGATCTCACGAAAACACCTGCCACCTATGCCGGGGCTGGGCCAAACTTGACTATGTTGTTATCAATCTGGTCTTGGAGCCAGTCCTTGAACACATAGAATCGCTGGATGGTGTGTCCCAGGATCCGATGATAAGGGCAGTAGTTAGGGTGATCAGTGAGACACGCCTCTTCGGGCTTCCAGCACTCAGGCAGCCGCACGATCCTCTGCTCCAAGGCGCTACGGAAATAACCGGGAACCTGGGCCTCACCAAACGAGTAAGTCTGATTCCTTCTATCTATAAAGGGGGATCTTGGAGGCTGACCATGAGCAAGGGCTGGAGGAGCAGGCCGAGGAGGCGGAGCCTGATTATCTTGCATAGGTGGTGGCGATGCGTTACGCGGAGGCGCCTGCCGATTTTGAGGCGGTCGCTGCTGGGCCGGAAGCTGTGCCCGTGTGGGTGGACCCCTATGAGGCTGCTGAGCTGGCCTTACTGGTAGAAACTCTAGCTATCTGGGGGCCTCTATCTGGGCTACAGCAGCGAGCTCGGCTCTGGCGGCTCTCCTTGCAGAGATTACAGGAGGCAGTGGGCGTGCCTGACTGGCCTGTTGCAGGGCTTCTTCGAGGCACTGAGCCTTGTCTGAGAAGTCTCGGAACCCTCTAGGGTAATTATGAGTGATCAGGGAAGGAACCAGCTCTGCCTTGAAGTTTCCAACACACATTTTCATTAATTTCTCATGAGTTAGTGGCATGTCAAGGGAGTACGTGAGCCCCTTCCACCGGGCGACGAAGTCGGCGACTCGCTCGTCGGGCCTTTTTTTCACCTAAAGAGGTCTGAAATGTTTGTATTCCAGGTTGTGGAACTGAACTGGTAGAGGAATTGTTGGTGAAGGTTCTCCTAGCTAGTCACAGATCCAACAAGGAGCTGGCTGTACCAGATGAATGTTGGTCCTTCCAGTGTCTGAACGAAGCAACGGAGCTTGATAGCCTCCTACTGCGCCAGAGTCCCTAACATAGGCCCGCACCTCGAGTTGAAGTGGGATAGGTTTTGTGGAGGGTCTCCGGTCCCGTTAAAGGGGGCGAAAGTGGGGTTCCCAAATCCCGGTGGGGCCGACATATCATCCACCCACGCTGTGTATGGCTTGCTGTCCGGTGGGATTGCCACCTGCTGAGTTTCCAGGGCCTCCAACTGGGCGATGAGTACTTCCATCAGATCATCCGAATGCGAATTTCTGTCTTGACAGGGATCTCTAACCATAAATGTGTTTCCAAGCTCTTCAATATTGTAGTCAAGCTCAGTAGCTCACAGGTTGGCTGGCAGAGCGACTCTCGGGGCGGCAGGAGGAAACCGAGCAGGGTCCCCCAGGTGGTCCCACCGCTTGGGAGGTTTTGGCGAAACATATCGCGCCCTATTACCATGGGTTCTAGCTTCTCCCCTATCAGAAAACAAAACATGGTCGCGGTTTCCCGGGGGAATCTCGGAAAGAGGTAAATGCTCCTGCCCCTGCTGTCCTGGTCTAGGGTTACCGTAGTCAGGCCGCCACTCTGCAATGCATTCATCCAAGAGCTCATCAACCAGACTCTTTGTCTCAGCAAGATGTTGGCGTAGCGTGACCTTCTAGGGATATTCCTCTGCCTTCCGCACCGAGGCAGATGGGTCAGCGAGTTTGAAAGACCCGAAGGGCTCTTTTCCCTTGCCGATGTTTCGACTCAGTGTCAGTGCCTCCGTGGGTACAGGGAGACCTAGGAGGCTCCTCTGTTGGCGAGTAATCCTCCCAGATGGGTCTAGTAGTGTCTTTTCCTTAGGGGGTGAGTCCCCGTCGAGGGGCTCCACACCGTTTCCCTCATCTGAAAGGTCATCCATGTTGACTGCCACTGGCCTTGGCGACGTTCCCTCAGGGCCGCCCAGTGAATCGGGCTGTCGGAGGATCGCACAGAAAAGAAGGGCAGCATACTGCCCCCATCCACGAACGTGCGCATGGGGGGTGGCTTCCTCAATAACTTTGCAGAGTACTTGAAAACTCTGGACGCATTGTTGCTGGAGGGCCCCGTGGTGGCCTAATGAATCGGGGTGCCGAACCACAGGGAGCGCTGCCAGGTCGACCCAACAGCACTGCTCACCAATATCCTCGAGATGTGCTTGGCTCCCGGGATAAGGTGCTAGCTGATGGAGAAGATGGGAGTGAGTCACTCGAAGAGTCTGGAAGAAGCATTCAAACTCTCCCGAGGTGAGTGACTCTGGCATATCAAAATCTGATCCTGCGACCAGCCAAAACTTCCCGGGAAAGCGGCCCACTGTGAGGATGGTCCAAAAGCTCCATGACTCCGGTTCGGGGTCTGGACCTTTCTGCCCATGCTCATCCACCAAGAATAGTCGGGGAACTGGAAATGGCGCTGAGGCAGGCAGCCGGGCCGGTGGGCTGGTCGACGGGGAATACGGAGAACAAGCTGATTGCCCGGCGATCCCTGAGTCATCCTCCAGGGGTTGCAGTGCCCTGGCTGCCACGTCGCGATAGGATGGGCCGGTGAATGGGCCCCCTGTCACATCGTCGGTGCTTTCCGAGGGTGTGTCACCTAGAGACTCTTCCGTCGGTCCCCAGAAAAGTTTCCCACCCTCCCTGACAGAGGCAGAAGGTGCTTCCGGGGAGGGCAGTGGAAACTGCGGGTGTGACCCCTGGGGGTATGCCAAGTCCTCGTCCTCTTGGATATACCTTCGGAGGGAGGAGGAAATCATACAGATCTCGCATTTGGGGAGTACGAGACTGACGTGCCGCGTCCCCATCCCTTCCCTCAACTCGAAGGGTTGGGGGGAAGGTTCCATCGTCGAGTCGTACTCCGCCTCAAAATCCGAGAAACAAACTGGTCTAATTTCCATCAGGACTCCCCTAACATTCCTCTTACGGAGACGACGCCCGGACTTCCGGCCCCTGGGTGGATCTTCAGGGTAAAGATGATTTCTGTCAAGGAGTCCCCTAGCTGCAATAGAGCTGGGGCAGAGGGGACTGAAGGCCGGGGTGTGGGAAGCACCAGGACAGATGTCGAAAGGGTCATGGGGAGGACCTCCATGTGAGTGAGCAACTGGATATGCAACGGCTCCATACTCGCGGCCAGCAGTAGGAGGAGTGACCTCATACCCAGTGCAGTGGGAACTGGAAAGAGTCACACCCTGAGCGTAGCCATCGTGAAGAAGCCTTCGGCTTTCTAGATCAGTGGCACATGTTGTACCTCTCGTATCCCCTCGTGGTTTAATTTTCATGATCACAATCACTTTCTTATTTATCTAACATTGTTTTAAGTGTTTTTGTTTTATAGGCAAAAGATTTCCAAGGAAATGGTCCATGAAGCACATCAAGTGGACTGAAATTCAGTCCACCGGCCAACCGGTGTGATAGCACCGGCCAGCCGGTGGACCTGGCAGAGGCATTGCCCACTGCCAGGTTCCATCGGTCAGCCGGTGGCATCCAGTCAAACAGTGTTAGCTACTGTCTCCCCACCGGCCAGCCGGTGGCTCCTCCACCGGTCAGCCGGTAGAGCCTGGACCAAATTTCTTCTCCTCTGCCAAGGCACCGGCCAGCCGGTGGAGCTGTACCGGCCAGCCGGTAGCCCAGTCAAACTAGCCGTTGGCTTTGACCAGTCAACCCTCTTTTGGCCTCCAACGGCTCCGAAGACCTCTCCAACGGCTCCGAAGGCCCCCAATGGGTTCCATTCCTATAAATAAAGGCTGAGGAAGCCCCGGACACTAACCGGAACTTAAACCAAGCCCAAGGACACTTTGTTGATCATTCGACAATCCTCCGGCGAGCCACCTCAAGGAACCCCAAGTGCTCCATCCAATTCCACATCCAAGAGCACCACCAAAGAAGCTTGGAAGCGGCCTTCAAACTCTCCTATCAATCAAAGGCGCCCAAGGCTTCTCCAATTACGGGTTTTATTGTATTTATCTTTTTGAGCTTTCAAATTGGGTTTGTGCCTACAAACCCCAACTCCTTTTCTATTCCTCTCTCTTTTGGGTTTCACACCACCTCTAAGGTGTGAAGAGGTTGTCAAGCTTTCCTTTAAATAGCTTGAGACATAGGTGAGCTATCCTTCACCTGTAAGAAGGATAGTGGGTTCTTGCTCAACCATTAAAAGCAAGTGGGTTCTTGCTTAACCACCAAAAGCAAGCTGTAATAGGTTCTAGTGCTACCTCAAAGCCTAGTGGGTTTCTTGCTAAAACCATTGAAAAGCAAGCGGTAGAATCTCTCAACAGTTTAGTTGGGAGCGGAGACGTAGGCCGGGTTTTGGCCGAACTCCGTTATCAATTTTGTGTCTTGCCTTCTTTATTTCCGCTGCATTTCAACTCTGATTTTTTATTTGTTAATTAATTTTAAAAGGCAATTCACCCCCCCTCTTGCCATCACTCCCTTTTTCTCCGACCCAGCAACACAGAATGAGCCTTCATGGTGGGTGGCACTACCACGGATTGGTCCGCGGTGGCCATTGCCAGGGCCCGCGACTGGGAGATTTGACCCAACTTGCCTGTAGGGCGGTCAGGGTTTCGATCCCAGTCGGGCATGTGGCTGCCCCTGATCAACGTGTGCGGGGGTCTGGTAACAGGAGTCAGCAGTGGCTCGGGCCACAATTGTTGCTGATGTTGGTGCCCCAGGATGGGAATTCTCTTCCGCTCGTGCCCGACGCTGGCATCAGGTCAGATGGGTCAGAGCCGGTGGTGCGGGCATGAAGATTGCCTACTCCTCGGCCCGGGGAGTCGGGCGGTGGCGTCGACGCGGCCTTGCGGGGGTTCTTGCCGTTAACCCCTGGGACGGGTCTCCGATCGGGCAGACCCAGAAACCCCCCACCTCATTGGCATAGGGGAGGGATGTGTCAAGGCGCTCTAGGGATAGGCTCCCGAAGTGGTTGAACGTCATAGTTGGGAGCGGTGGCTCCCTGCGCGGCCCTCGGGGGCGGCGGTGGTGGTGAGGCGTAGCCGCCTCTAGATCAAAACGGGCCATGCCCCTGGTGGGGATGATCCCTTCCTCGTCGTACCTACAGACCAAGTCATTGATCACCCTTCACTGGATGATTTCTAACAGGGAGAGGGGGAGTGAGCACCCGACAGCTACGGCGGTCGAAGTCGGAGCGACTGTGGAAAAGGTGGGACCACGCGGGGTGGCTGCGTCGGTACTGCCCCTGCCTCTGTGCTGGTGGGTAGGTGCCGATCGAGTTCCGGATGCAGTGATCTGATTCCTGGAAGCAGGGAGATGAAACCATTAGTACCAACAGGAAAAGAGATCAACAACCAAAGCCCAGCGTCATTCCGTCTTCCGTGGCCGGTGAGAGGGATCCACGCTGACGACGTCGCAGAACGGAGTGGTCAACATCCTGGTGGCCTCGACCCCTGGCAGGTTCCATGTCCTGGTGATAGGTACCTGGAACTGGTGACATGCTAATCTTCCGACACCCCGACCGCTACCATTCTCCGTATTGAGGAGAAGAGATTCACATCGGGTTCACCATTTTATGTTTCCGATGCTTTCGCCGGGGCGCGCACATCCGTCTGTGGGGAGGACGTGCTGCTTTTTACCCCGCATTCTCACTTTCCAAAGGTGGGCGACATCCGTTCCTTGTTCAGGGACGTCTTCTCCTTGATCGAAACCGAGATGATGGGATGTCGGTTCTTCCTTCCATGGATTCCTCCTCAAAACTCGTCACCTAGTCTGGGTCTCCCTCATAGATTTAAGACGGGTTCGTGAAGCTCATTCCCAGTGCCATATCTACATGGATTCCAGTTAATTACGCTGCTTCCATCGAGACGCTCTAAGGGGTCTTGTCGGGGCAGCAACCTTCGGTGAGGAGAATGGTCACGTTGGGGTGTCGTTGGCATGTCTGTCTTCTATCCCTTATCACAGAGCTTCTCGAGGGCGCGGAAGCCTGAGGCATCCCACATCGAATGTGGGGAAGGTGTACCATCTGAGTTTTTCCTCATCTTCCCATGTTTAACACGGGGTATGTCGCGAGTTTAACATCTTGCGGAGATGGATCAGGCTGAAGGACCCCCTAGGGGGAACACCGATGTTGGGGCCAGCACATGGGCGACTTCCCAGATGTCATGGAGTGGGATGGGGTGGCATGATCTCACCGGGATGTGGAGGCCCGGGTAAGGATCAGGATGAATGGTGGAGTGACGGGCTTGAACCTCGTAGAGGCTTCCTACGTATCCCCATGACAGGGAATCAAAGTCCGCGTAGTTCTGTGGTATGGTGGGACACCTAAAGAGGCGACCCGTGAGAATGAACGCATGGATTAGAGCATGGAGGAAGTAAGATCTCCGGGATAGGGAATGAACTTCCCAAGGAACGTGGGCTCAGGGGGGGAAGTTAGGATGAGACGTGGGTACGAGACATGGGGATTATGCTCTGAGATGACCGAAGAGGGGGAATACAGTTTAACGTCATGCGGGACGAGATACAGTTTAACGTCATGCGGGATGAGGGCATACAATTTAATGTCATGCGGGATGATGGATTTGGGGATTACACTCTGAGGCGACCCATGGTGGGTATGGGGATCACGCTCTGAGGCGGCCCATGGTGGTCAGGGAACCGACGTGGAGAGGTTGGAATGACTGGGTGGTGGGCTTAAACCTCGTGGATGCTTCCTACGTACCATGCGTTAGCACAGATCAAAGTCCACATAGTTAACTGGGATGGGGTTTATGCTCTAAGGTGGCCCATGGAGGATGTCATGGTCGATGCGTGATCTAAGCCCACGTGAGTCATGATCGGTGTGAGAAACAAGAGGCAACAGGGACGAGACGATCACGTCGTAAAGGGTGCATCCGTGAGAAGTGGAATGGGGATTACGCGTTGAGCGGCTCAAAGAGGAAATAGGGGCTTAAGCGTGGTTAGCGTCCCTTGGTGCCAGGGCTTACTTCAGGGTGGAGGCCCGTGGTGCGACAAAGCGCAGTGGGAAAGGGACTCCACTGGCCTTGGCAGGGGGAAGTATGGAGATGCACGGGTGCAACCTTCCGTTGAGAGGCTAGGGGCTTACGCTCTGAGGCAGCCCTTCCCCCGCGGACAAATGCCACTCCGACAAGGAGGATCTCATTCCATGCGAGGAAGAGTCCATTCCCATGGAGACAGGTGGGCGTAAAGAATGCCCGAGCTAGGGGGGACCCTACATGCGAAGCATGGGGTCGGACCACAGTTTAACGTCATGTATTAAGGACGAGGTGCTCAGCAGTTTAACGTCCTGCAGCTTGGACGAGGTGGGTTCACTCCACACCCCTAGGGAATACATGCCCAATTCCCTCTACCCCTTATGGGAGGGAAGGCATCGGCAAGGCCGTGGTGAAGGGGGGTTGCAGGGTGAACCATCGAGGGGTCCATGTTAGCGTGGCTATGTGAAGAAGCAACAGCCGTTAGCGTGCCTATGCGGAGAAGCATAAGGCAAAGCAACGCAATGGGAAACACCGCCCAAGGGACCTTGAGTTTACTTCGTACGAGCTTGGAAGGCTGTACGGGAAAACAACGCGTGGCGCGCATGCCTGGCAGGGGAGACATCAGGTGCCGGTGCAGAGAGGCAGCCAAGGGGCGTCAAGGTGAGGGGTCCTAGGTTTTGCGCGCAAAGAGAAGGTTTGCGCGCAAAACACCGGGATGGCGTGTAATAGGGATAGAGAATTGCGTGCGGAAATGGGATTGCTTGCACGGGACATGGATTGTGTGCAAGGAAGGAACCCAAAGGAGGGGAAAAATTCACTTAAACCAGTGGAGTTGCGCGAAAAGGCGAACCTCGGGGAAGGTTGCGTGAAAAGGGGAATTACCTGGAAGTAATATTGCGCGCGGGGGGAGTCAAATTGCGTGCACGAGAGCCGATCCGAATTCCGAAACCCCCAAACCGTTTAAGGTCTCCTTCTATTTATAGGCATCGGCCGACGCGGAATCCAGGCGGCACGCGAAATTTTCCACGCCGGGAACTGTCGGTGCACAAAACCTCTCCGCACGGAACCGGGGCACACAAATATTGCACGCCTCACCAGCTCGATTACGCGAATCCCATGGATGCTTCGCATGCACGATAATATTTCGCGTGGATCCTCCTTTATTTTTTGCACCACTTCTCGGGCCTCCGGATCGGGCCTCTGATTCCGAATATGACTTCACTTCGTCATTTCGAAAATTCCTCCAGGAGTTACAGACTTTTTCGGCGTCTACAATGAGAATGAAAATTCTGTATTTTAGAGGTGATGTTATTTGGTTATGTGGTTTATGAGGTTGGTATATTCATAGAACAAGATAAAGTGGATGCAGAAATGTCTGGGACTCATACCCATAATGTTTTTGAGAATAAGATATTTTTTAGCTTAGTGGGATATTACCAAAATTTTATTCTGTATTTATCTCAATTATCAACACCTTTTACTATTCTAATGAGGAAGGGAGTGAAATTATATCAGTTAGACTAATGTGAAAAAGCGTTTCTTGAGATGGAGAGGAGGTTGAATACAACTCCATTACTGACACTCCCAAATTCAGGGATTAGATATGTTGTGTTCTATGATGCATCATACATTGGTTTGTGAGAATTACTAATGTAGAGGGATCATGCAGTAGCTTATGGGTCATGTCAGCTATGACCCCTTGAGTGGAACTACCTTACTCATGACTTGGATCTATAATCCATGGTTCACACTCTGAAGTGTTAGTGATACTATCTCTTTTAAAAGTGGTTTGTTGTCTACACTAGCTATGAGGGACTCTTTTACACATTCACATAGCGGGACTAGGATTTAAAATAGATGAACTTGGTGTATTATCTATATATATTTTACTTTGATATGATGTATGAACTAGGTAAGGGTAGCATCATAGTAGATGATCTTAGTCATAAGATGAAGATATCTTAGGATCTTTGTGAGAAACCGCCAGAGGATTAGTGTCACTTGATGATGTTGTTGGCCAAATATTGGATGGATGATTATGAGGATTAAGGATCAATGACTTGTCCCCCTTTAGGGATTATATATTATCTTATAGACTGGGCGAAGGATAGTTAGGTGTCTAACCCAAATTGTTCTATGTTATGTGAACAACTAGCTAGAAGTGACCTGATACCCAGATGGTCATTGTGAAATGATGATATGATCCTTGTACATGGGAGAGTAGAAGTCCCTACTTCCATCAAAGAGTATTTGATGAGGGACTTCTGTGAATATTTATTGGAGGTACATCTTGGTGTGAAAAATATATACCATGAATTCATGAAATAGTTCTACTATCCAGGTATAAAGAGATATATACCTTGGTTTGTTTCATGATGCATTACCTTCCAAAGGGTAAAGTTCATGAACCAATGTCCTATTGTTTTTCTCCATCCACTTGCAGTGACCATGTGGAAGTAAGAGGATGTCATGATGGAAATTATTATTGGGTTACCTAGGAACCTGAGAAGTCATGATACTATTTAGGTGATTGGTGATTAGTTTATAAAGGTTTCTTACTTCTTAATAATTTGATAGACTCACTTAGTGAAAGAGATGGAAAAGTTTTATGTCTGTGAGAGAGTATGATTATACGGAGTTACCTTGAGTTTTTATATGATAGAGATGCATGTTTAACTTAATGGTTTTTAAGGGATTGAAGAAGGCCCTAGGGACTCAATTGAAGTTGAGAAGAATGTATTATTCTCATATAGATGGAAAGTTTGAGTGGACGATTCACATATTAGAAAACATGATTCAATCTTTCATACTAGACTTTAGTGGACTATAGGATGATTATATAGAATTGATGGAGTTATCTTAAAATAATATATTTTATAATTCTATTAATATGGAACCTTTCAAAAACTTCTATGTATAGATGTGCCACTCACTATTGTGTTGGAATGAGGCAAGTGAAATAGTTATTATTAGGAATAGTCAGGTACAGGAGACCTCATAGAGGGTACAATTGACTAAGTTTTAGTTGGTGACCACTCAAATAAGGAAGTGATCATATGAATACTAGAGGATATGACCTTTGGAGTTCACTATTTGCAATTGAGTTTTCTTGAGAGTGTCACTTTTAGTTAGGAAATCGTCATTTGAGGAAGCAAGGGAAGCTAGAACAAAGGTTTTTTGGACTCATTGAGATCATAGACCATGTTGGAATAGTGGTGTACCATCTATGAATTCCTTATAAATACCAAGTAATATAGAAGATGTTTCACGTGTCACAACTCCTGAGGTACACGACCGATCCTACACATGTTTTATACTATAGGGATGTTTAGTTGGAACCAGATGCATATTATGAGGAGCTTCCAATGCAGATTGTAGACCGGAGTGAGATATTCCTTCACGGGAAGATGATACCAATTTTATAGATCCCCTATTATCATGGATGGATCTACTAGGTTACATGGGAGTAGAAGTATTATTTTCAATCTCAGTGGTCAAGCAATAGCTCTAGAGATACTTCTAGAGGATGCGAAGTCCTTAGAGGGGGAGAACTGTAATATTATCAATTTTTAAATATTCCTAAATATATATTTTTTTAAAATTTATAAGTCATTTTACTAGAAATTAAATAAATTTTAAATTAAATTTTACCCTTATGCATGGTATATGGTCTTTGTAAGGGTTAACACCTCCTACCTTTATGCAAGGTATTTTTTAAGAGTTTCATAATGGTAACTCCTTATTTTAATGGGTTAAATAAGGGTAAACATTAAATATGTAATGGTAGGATGTGGATTATATATGTTTTTTAAGGGTAAATGGATGTATCCATAGGTTATGTAACGGTAAGTTTACATTTCTACATGCTGTGTAAGAGTAAGGCCACTTTTCCATATACTAAGTTAGGGTGACCCTTTTTTTAAAGGTTGTGTAAGGGTACTTTAGACGCTACGTAAGGGTACAATTTTTTTAAAATGTTTCATAAGGGTATCTAGGAACTATCTAAGGTTACCCAGGTGTAGTACAAGGGTACCATATTCACTTAATAATGGTAATATACTATTTTTAAAGGTTATATAAAGGTACTACAGACACTAAATAAGGGTAAAATCCTTTAAAAAGTATGAATAAGGGTAACCCTCTACCATTATGGGAAACATATTATCTATATAAGGGTAAACCATATTACCATTACACAGTGTACATTTTGGGAAAAATAATTTAGAAACTATTTTTTTATGTTTCTTCATCACAACTTTCACCAGTAAAACATTTCCATGATTTTAAAGACAAAAAATCATAGGAATTAATTATTTTGACTTGTTTAATGGTTGAAATATATTTATAAAGGAAGTATTTTTTTCATTAACGATTTAGGTAAAATATAAATTAAATGGTTAATTTAATTTTTGTGGTTTAATGTTGCAAACTTGTAAATGGTTTTATTTTGTATTAAATAAATAAACCTTATCTTGAATTTGTTCTTGATATTCCTTTGATATTATGTAGTAAATAAATTAATTTATGAAATTTATATGGATTATAATTCAACAAAACCAATTTCATTATTTGGTTTCTAGGTGCATCATAACTTTATATTTTCTCCTCCTGGGTGAATTTCCAATAAAAGATAAATTTCAGGAAGGAATTTATATTCTCACTTATACTTATTTCATGTGAAATTCATGAAATAATTTTTTTATAGAAATATTTGGATTAAATCATATGATTCATTGAAAAGTTTTAAAGACTTATTAAGATTATAATGAATTAGAATGTTAGAAAATAATAATTAGAATTATTTTTTCTATCTCAAATTATTCCAGATATAGAAAATTATTATCACATGTTAAATTATTATTTTCTCTAAGAATGGATGGTTAACACATTATTTGGATTAAAATGATAAATTGAAATTATCCAGGATAGAGAAATCATTATAGTATGTGTTTTATTTCTTTTTGGAAATAAAATACTAGAATTGGTTCTAGGAATCCTTGGCAAGTGAGTTGAGCTTAAAAACACATTGATGTGGTTCAAGTGATGATTAATTTATGAAACTCAGAGATAACATAGAAAATATTAAGGTAGAGAGTTTCTTACCATTTGAGTATCTATTTTACACAATCTTACTTGGTATAATCCTTTTTTTGACTTAATTTATTACTATGCTTGATAGTAGTCACATGTGGCTATGTGTGTAGCCCGTGAGACCCGTTATGATGTTTGACTCCAAGAGTGTTTCTATAGTATCTTGTTTCCATGTTTGATTATGATAACATGTTTTTATGTGTTTCTTCTATATTCTCATGATGATATACTATACTTTCTTCGCGTTATCTACCCTCTTAAGTGTGCTACCATGCCTTGGAGGTTGTTATTGTTACTTATGACATGTTAACCATCGTGTGATGTTTAACCCTTAGAGAAGTGCACACAGATTGAAGAAATGAAAATGATGGACTCAAGAACTGGGTAAGGGAATTAATATCTAGTGGCTTTAACCGAGGTAGTGCATAGGGGTATGATCACTCAAGGTCCTCATCTAAGGTATAGATGAGGTATGATAGTCTGGAGGCCTAGCCCATGATGGTGAAATGATATGATGGTCTGGGGATTGATCTAGACTGATTCCTTGAGACCATTGGGAGACATGTTACAAGACTAGCGGATTATTATTTCTCACTTTTTCTCACTTTTTATATCATTATGTTGTTGAAGCAGGTACGACCTAGGGTTTGTGGAAGCTTGGTTAGTGCACGACTGCTTGATATGTGTGGTATGATTGTTATGAATTTATTTTCATCATATAATAAACCTATTATACTTGATTAATTTTATTAAGGATGAATTAGTGGTGTTATACTAGGTTTATTACTCACACCCAACATAATAATCCCAATGCAAGTTCAAACTTCATGACCAGGGACTCGAGCAAGGGCAAGTGGCCCATGACCAATGGTCAAGTAGAGAAGCATGGATCTATTAGCGAACCAATATATACTTAGAAGGTACCCACTATTTAATTTATCTACCTATCTTCTATTTTGTTACTCCGGATTGGTTTACCACTTTGGGAGCCCCTTATTACCTATATTACATATATGCATATGTTACTTAGTTTCCATATCATACTCTGATCATTATAGTATTATTTAATATATTTTATTTTTATTTGTTCTATGAAATGATATTTAGGGTATCATACCCCCTGAGAAACTTAAACCCTCACTACTTGTTGGTAGCCTCTTGCATATGGGGAGGTGTACATGAGGTCATGTGACCATCCAAATCAAACCTGGTTGTTTGGGTCTAGGTGTTGCAGATTCACTTAATTAAGTAAATAAAAAATAAATTCTCACTATCAAAAAAAATATTGTGATGAAAATATGGATTCTTATTTAAAAAAATATGATTGAATATGAAAAATTTGCAATGGATTTAAAATAACTTAATTATTCATTTAATTAATCTTTAAAACTTTACTTATTATCCATGTTGAATAAACACACATATTTAGAATCTCAACATAATTTGAAACAGTAATTAATGATTGAAATTGAATAATTAAATACACAAAATGATTAAAATCATACAAAAACATCAAAAAAATATACTCAACCAACGTAGATAAACTTGGTTATGAATGTAGAGCCCCTCAGCCTTCAACTATTCATACTCCAAGGAAGAGACCATTCATATTATAAAGAATCTCAGATATGAAGACTCATAAATTAGAGCACCTTATCTCTGGTTGATAAGGCTTGGGATCCATTTACATTAATATTCAATTATTTTTCACATTTTAAATAAGGATGTGATGAATTATAAAAATATTCAAAAGTGACTCATATGTATTTCTTCACCACTAATACATTGCACCCTTTTCAATCATATGTTACTTTTACAATGAGTCATACAAAGGTGGAATTCACTCTTAAAAATATGTTTTTTAATAATAAGTTACATAAATTAACACGTATGTAGATTAGGAATTAGCTTAATTTAAAATATCTACTATATGAAAAATTTAATATTCATAAAAATTATCACTTCAAAATGTAACATTAAATTTAAATATACTTGAACCATGAAAGTAAAAAAAAATTATATCAATTGGAATTAAAACATTGAAATTGGAAATGTTAACTCAAAATACAAAAATATTTTCCAATAATTTATATTGAAAATGAAATTCATGGAATATTAAAAATAAAAACTCAAACAACCTTATCCACATAAAATGATTCAAAATATATTTTTAAATTATGTTTCATCAAAATCATCAAAAGAATTTGTTCTTAGAACATATTGAATTAAAAAGATTGGATATTGAAATAATTATACACCAAAACACATATTTTTTATTTGAATATTGAAATAATTAAAACCACAACTAAAAATTTCACAAAATCCATATTTATTAATATAAAAGTTTTATCATGAAAAATGTTATAATTTTCAGGAAATAGTTTTGTAAAATATGTATCAAAATAAAGGAACATAAAATCCCTTTGTGTTTTTATAGGTATTTGAATCCTCAGAAAAATGTACATCCATGATTCCCTATAATAGATCATCATCCCCAAAGAATAATTTTGTATCTTCTTATCCCTTCATATATGATATGATCAATTTCATGGATTCTTGATTCCCCCTTATGGGGCTTTACATTAATAAAATTACCAATCCCACAACCTAGAAAATATCTATCCATATAAAAATCATTACATATATTAATATTCTAATAGAATATGTGTATAATAATTTATCTATGTACAAGGCCCCGTTATCCAATATTAGTGAATGTTACTTATATAACATGTAATGTCTAAAAAGGGGGATGATATAGACATATAATCATTTTAAAATTTTCAAAGATCTTATAGAAGTATTATTTTTTTGGATAACATTAGCATACCAACATTCAAACCTCTATAAATTCTCATTCCTATGATTTTATCATCTTTAACAAGATTTTTTATTTCAAATATTTTAAATGAATTACACTTTAGATCTGAAATCCTTGAAATCTATAGACCTACTTGTAACATGTCTCCACATATAGATATATTATTTTGTAAATATCATTAACCTATAATATTCAACAACAAAAATGATCCAAATCACATCTCATGAAACCTTTATCATTCATGAAAGTATAAAACTTATGGTTTCACTATCGAGGTGCATGTTTCAATCCATAGAGACTTCAATTTAACTTATAAACAGTTCCCTCCTTTCAATGATATTATAAAACATTGGGTAAAATCATGTAAATATCATTCTCTACGTCACTATGAATAAAGAAAGTCTTAAAATCTGTCTATTCCAAATGTATATAAGTGGAAGAAAAAATACATAGAACTATTAAAATGGTAGTATTATTAACTAATGATGAAAATATTTAAGAGAAATAAATACCTTCATTCTATTATAAACCTTTCACCACAAACCATGAATTTTATATATTACTTTTATTAATTTAATCCTTCAAACAGGAACCCTATTGGTTCTTGAGTGATCCCTTTCCTTCTGGTAGTTCAGTCAGTTTCCAAGTTCCATTGAACTTGAATGAATTCATTTCCTCCGCTATAGTTGACTCACAATATTTCAATTCACTATGTATTAGAGCATATTACATGAATTTGGGTTCACCAACATCTAATAAAATTAATAAATTAAAATAAACTCCTTTCCTCTAGGATGGTATCCTAACTCTATAAGATCACCTCAATTCAGTTTTAAGTTCATCTATTTACAGCATTACTATTTATGGTGCCCCAATATCCTATTACTTATCTTCTAGAGATTTCCCTCAATATTTAGAAGAAGTTAATAATTCTATAATATCTTCTATTTTTTGAATTTTTGGTGAACATGGTCTAATATTTGGTATCATCAAAATTTGAAAACATTTGATAGTTTAATATAGAGGAACATGAACTCCATTAGTTTATTTATTCCCATAAACTACTGATTTATCCATGTTTTAATCCTTATTTAATATTTTACCATTAAAAAGAACATTTTTACATTTTATGACTTGAAACTTATCATAAATCTATATTCTAAAACTAAAGTATTCATTTTTATAGCCTATAAGGAAACAATCTTTGTAATTTCCCCCCCACTTGTATTAATCCTTTTCATCAATGAAAATGTAATCTAAACTTATGAATACATTCAAATTCTAAACTTTCATTATCTTACCATACCATAGATCTTATGGTACACTCTATCCCATAATATATGATGAACTTCTATTAGATATGTAGGTTTCTGTATTAATTTATTCAATCAAAATGGACTTAGGCTTTCCAGAGTGTACATGCATGAATCTCATCTTATATGTTAAAGTCTAGTTTATTCTATCTATAACAAAATTTTATTGTTGAGTTTTGGGGAATAATCATTTGAGACAAATACCTTTATTCTGATAGATATTCTAGATTTTTATTCTATTGTACTCTCTACCAGTATATGACATAATAAACATTAAATTATAAACACTCAATTTTTTATCTGTGGATATCTACTATAGAAAAATTACTCAAAAGCATAAAACTTAAAATTAAATAAATATACCCATAATTTCCTTGTAAAATTTTCAATAAATGTATGGATGTAAAGAGATCTTTTATAATATTGGATGGGGCATGGACTCATATATTAGAGTGAACAAGATCCAGGTTTCATGATCTATACTTCTATCTAATCAAGTTGAATAAAATATGCATATGTTTCATTAGAACACAACTCTCACAATTGTTAATGATTGTAGATTTAGTTTTAGCTTCCTTTCCAGTATATTCATTATCTTCTCACTAAGTAGACCTATTTTTCAATACTAGACCTATGGATCTACCAAGGTTAACATTATATCCATTGGATTTCAATATGAATTTCTAGTTAGGTAGAGTGTATTATCCTTTACTCATATTTCGACAACCATGGACCATTCAACTACTTTATAAACACCATTGGAAAAAATAATTTCCATCACCTACATCATACATATTCCTCACAAAATTATGTTCTTTCAGTGAACCTAAATTTTTCTCACCTTATTTAATTGTAAGAAGAAACAATTCCACATTTGGATGCTCACGTCTACATTTATAATCACTTACAAAGCTTCATCATATTCTAGATGAACTTTCCCAAAGTATTTAGATATATAGTTTCCTAGGAATCAATGATTTATCATAGTATTAAAGTTATAATTAGAGGAAACTACCCATAAATCTACTAGGATATGAATAATATACAATAGACTTTTACCTTCTTTCATTATGTGAAAAGAATTTTAATTTATAGAAGTCTTACTTTTGGTTCCTTTCTTTTGATTCATTCAAATTATTTGAGTATTTCCATTATTAACACAATTTTATCAAGTAAAAACAAGACTAGTAAATGTTCCTTGATTATTCTCCCTAATATTATCCCCGTTTCATCATTTATTCCTTCTCTAAGTTTAGTGTCCCCTTATGATAACATTCAAAAAACATTATAAAGCTAATTTGAGAACTTTTCTCCTATGATCTTCATTAAGGATAAAATTCCAAGCATCTTCAAGCACTAGATATTTCATTCTATAATAAATGATAACCATAGTAACCATACATTCCCAAGATTCCAATAAAGAGGAAAATAGAATAATTTCCCACACATCATACATGAAAGTAACTTCCACTACCTAAAGCTAACTCTTAATAATGTTGAATTCATTAACATGATATTTCATTGTTTTTCATTTTGATAACCTCAAACCAAACAAGTTTCACATGATAAACTATTTTTAATATGATTGGTTTCTCATACATGTCATTATAATCCTTCACTTGTTCAACTGTCATCTTCTTCTATAGGTTTTTGAGGGGTATATTTCATGTTAATGACATTATTTCTAAACCATGTTCATTATTATCCTTCTTCTCAAATTTACCTTTCTCCATATTTCTTGGATTTTAGCCACTTAATGGAAGTTATAGATCATTTTGGATGAGATAATCCTCTCTACACATCCACTAAAATCCATAATCATTTTTATGATAAATCTAAGACCTTACTTATTTACTATATATATCTTTTCATGATTTTTAAACTAGCTGAAATCAATAAATTCTGAAGAAAGAGTGAATTATACCTTAACGATCAGTTGAGTGTGAGTTACTGATCTCTGATATCAATTTTTAGTGGAAATAAATAGACAAATATTTGGAATCACCAGAAGATGAAGGTCAAATCCATGGATAATTTATACTCTACAAAGGTTATACACTGTAAAAGTATAATAATAAAAATATGCATCCTGAAATTATTATATCAGAATATGGGAAGACTTGGTACACCACTCACCACACCAAGTCACTCTGCTCACACACTCACCAAATAAACTCTTACACAAAAGATTCTAGAAAATAAAATAATGAGAAAATTAAGGTGGACATAAAAGATTATGGGCTTCAAAAATTATTCATATGTACATAGGATAACACTGTAAACATTATAATACCATTAGTAATAATTACAAGAACTATGGCTAAGAATTCAATGTTACAATTAAATTTTATCATAAAATATATACATAATAAACTATTCCCACCTCTTTTTTTATAGAATTACTTAGGCTATAAAACAGGTTGAACTGTAAACTAAATGTTATGATCAACCCATCATTAGAGTCAGTCAACCTCTAATTCCATGTTTACTCCACCTATTTAACCATTTCATTTGGTAAACATCTATTGGGATTCACTATTAACTCATTATAACTTCATCATCTTCTAGTAAACATACATCTATACTAAATGTGGAAACTTCTATTTCCCTGATAAAACAAAAGTGAACTTATTGAGTACCTCCTTTTGGTATTTTGAATCTGGTACCTTGAAGAATCTTTAAAATCCCAACATGATTCTCAATAGACCATATTATCTAATGAACCATATAATCTATCCTCACCATGGCCATATTCCCATGAAATCCCATTACACCTCTTATCAAATTAACAATATACAAGGTAAGAAAAAAAGGAATGATCATGTGAAAGTCCCACAATAATAGGTCTCTAGGTACCTTTCACCTAGTAGTATACTATATATAACATTAAACTACTTTTAATTAGTCATGGATACATGAACATAAAATGAATACTCAATTCATTATAATAAGATCTTAGAAGGAACAATATGTACTATTAAGAGGTATATAACTATATGGGTTATGATTCCATTCTTATGGATACATAGAACCCCCCTAAAAAGGTCATAATACTAATCCCACTACACTTACCTCTACACTATATGGTGATAAATTCTATAGTTCTCAGTTTAATAGCTTTAAACCATAAAATAATTGCTAAGTAAAAGAGAGATAAATAACCTATAATACATAAAGATGGTAATATAAATGGAGAACCTCTGATATATACAGATGATTTAATTGATAGAGGACTTTGATGCATATATATATTAAAATCATTGAATAATTTTTTTCATATCACTAGAATGGTAGTTATCATTCCCACACTAGTATTTGGGAAAGATTCATAAACAAACCATTAATCTATAAGAGTGTCTCAGAGTACATGATAATTCACCCCCTAAAGGGTGATATGGTACATAACTCCCATCCTCTCAATAAACATGCATTCTAATGTGTCACTGGTAAATCAACAAGGACTATATTCCTTTAGAAATTAGGTCTCACATGGCACATAACATTATGGGTGAAAAAATCCATAAAAATAGTCAGGTTTCATAAAAAACCAATATTCAATGTCCATTTATATTAATATTTATTTAGGTTTTAAATGTTTTTTATGATAAAAATTAACATTGAAAGTGGATTTAAACATATTTTTTCTTAAATATGGCATTAAAAGTGCTTTTAATGTCAGTTTTAATTATAACCAACATTAAGAGCTGGTTGAAATCCCATTAATATTGATATTTAAGTGATATTTAAATGTTAGTTATTATTAAAACAAACATTGAAAGTATATTTAAATGTTGTATTTAACTATAAATATCCTTAAAATCTCCTCAATATTCTTATTTATAGATATACTTTCAACATTGGGTTTATGAAAATTGATATTGAAAATCATTTTCAAGATTGTATTTTCTTGAAAACTAACATTGAATGTATCTCTATATCTATATATTGTGGAAATTTAAAATGTCTTTTTTTTGTTGTTACAAATAATTATTTTTATTATTATTTTTAAATAAATAATGTTAAAATCATTCTTTTAACATCAGTTGTATTCACATTAATTTTTAACCAATGTTAAAAATGAAAAATAACCAATGCTAAATGGTTAATTTCTATTAGTGACTGTCACATCACTGAAATTATTCACCATTGCTTTATATTAAAACTAGAAATAAACTCTATAATAAACACTAATTTTTTTCTATATATTTTTCTTAAAACATGGATCATATACATGTATGTTTTATATAATCAATTAAACTATAAGATATAAAAATTTGGAGAGATGGTGATAGTCAAAGAAAATTTTCTCTTTAATATCCTTTAATTATTACATTGGATTATTGATTTCATTTAATTATTGTATTCATTTTATTATAATCTAAAAATTGTATATCATTTTTGAATTAGTTCTTCATGGTTTTATCTTATAATCAACTTTTAAAAAGGATCAAGATATCTCAATAAGATATATCTAAAATCATAATTCATATTTTCAAAAATTTTATGTCATTTGAAATATAATTTTGGATATAATATAAGTATATAATCTATTTATCATGAATTTCAAGTATTAGATTTAAAATAATATAAATAATTTTGGAATTATCCAACTTCTATATATTAATTACCTTAATCCATAACTCTAATTGGTGTAATTATAATTTCATTATCTTTATCACTATTTAATCTTCAATATAAATGAATTTTATGTCAATATTTTTCATCAAGGAAGTGGTATAATAAGAATTTAATTTGAGGTATTTTTTATCACAATTGGGTGTTTGAACCAATTAACCATACATATTACTTTATTGAATCCACAATCTTTGATGATATCTATCCTCCCAGTGGATGCCTCCATTTAAAAAATATTATAGGTCTTGGGTTATCATACTAATTCATCTAAAAAATTAATATTTTTAAAATTTTTTATTTCGTGAATATAAATATATTTATTATTTATTTATAAACTCTCTCAACCTTCACTAAAAAATCAAATGATGTTAGAAAATTCCCAAATTTTAGTCCTAAATAAAAATCCTCATTTTATGCTCAATAAAGAAGTTTTTTATCAATTAAAATATCCATTATAGATGAAAATATAGTTTTTTTATTTCTATTAAAAAAATTAATATTAATCCTAAAACTTCATTTTTTTACAAAACCTAGCCACAGGAAGACCTCATTTAATAAAAATGAGTGCCAATAAATCCAATTAATCTAAAACCCATTCAAAATTTTAAGTATATAAAATCTCAATATCTATAGAAACCCATAGTTTTATATTATCCCCAATATTATAAATTTTCATCCTTGAAAAAATTAATATAAATAGATTAATTATTACATATGTTCCTCCAAACCATTTATTTTAAAAAGAAGGAAACTTTTATTCATCTGTCAATAAAAAATGTTAAAACAATAACCAAACAAATTAGAATACTAAATTCTACTAAAAAAATTGTCATAATCTATATGAAAACATATATTAATATATGTTACTCATCAGAATGAATTATTATAATGATTTTATTAAATAATACATTGATATACCAGTATGCATCAGAAGAAAAACATCCTTCTTTGTTAAGTGTTATGCAAAACAGAACACATGTCCACAAAGAAACATCATACCAAAATATATAAACACTTACATGTAACTATTTAAAAACAATTATTATCAATTAATAATGTGTTAATTAAAATACATTGAGAATATATATTCCCAAAATCTAAAGCATTTATCTAATTCACTTCTGAATCAATAACATTATTTTACACCAAATTTAACTTCCAAAAATAATAAAAAACTATCTTACTAACATCAATCCCCATTTTAGGAGGCTCAATCACAAACTTATAAATTTTAAGGTATATGATAACCATAATATAATTAATCATCTATCTCTTAGAAGTCAAAGTTTCACTTAACACCCCTAAAGAAACTCATTAATCCTCATTCATCATAATAAATAAGAAAAAATAACCAATAGGCCGACACATAATATATCCAAAATTGTATAATCATTAAAATTTTAGATATATATATTCATAAAATTCAAAATATCAATATATAATTTTTTTGAGACATTCTCAACACATTAAATTGTAACTCATTGAAATTCACTATTCACAGAAAAGAATGTTAAGCCCCTCGACTTTAAGAATAGATATCAAAGTTTTCAGCTAAGAAAATTTTATCTTTAAAAATATTCTAATTAATATCAACATAATAGATCAGAATATATCTCATCAATCAAAAACACATGTGGTGTTATAAATTGGTGAAACCCCACTATCTCAACCACACTAAAAATCATAAGGTCAAACCTAAAAAAATAACACAACAATTCATCCTTCTATTTGAGTAAATTGGACAGTAATTGAAATTACCCATGATTGAAAAAAATGATCCAACACAAAAACTAATAAGCTTTAAATAATCACTTAAAATACTCAAATTCTCTTATAGTTCCTATTTTAGAAGCCTATTATTTGAATAAATAAGAGATATCATATACTATTGAAATGTAACCACTGAATAAAGGTTGATTAAACTATTGGTAGAGAACCTCATCATACCAATATTTATTCAGGGTAAGATTATAGAATACATTTTCTCTTTATTATGATAAATAAAAAAATATTAATGGATAAATACTTCTACTATTTATCAATACCTCTTTTCCTAGTTCAACAAACTACTTTTGTTTGATAATCACATGTGGAATTAACAAATATATACATAACCTCTTATTAAAATGATTAATTCATTTACCAAAATCATAATAAAACCTATAAAATTTAATTTTTCATTATTCATAAATTCATATTCATCATTTGATAATATCACGAGGTCAATAAATAATTTATATTATAAAATGTATGATAATTTTCTTTTCAACTCATTCTATAGGTCATGGTTATCCAAATGGAATTACTGGTATTTTTTTAATAAGAAACAATAAACTCATCATTACACTACTTTAAATACACTACATTGACGACCAAATATTTCCACTAAATTTAATCCATTTTATCCCTATACAAAACTAAATATTACTGACATTAGTTATCCAATAATTTCATCACATCTAGTAGATATAACAACCATATCATTTCTTCTATATTGTGGAAGTTACTATTAAAACGGTCTTATACCAAACAATCATACTACCATCCATAAAATATAATAATATGTGTTTCTTTAGAGAATGAATTTTTCACTACATAGAACTTGGTTCCCATTTTAGTTCATTGGAATCATTTTCACTAATTTTTATTCATTAGGAATTTCATGCGGTATATTGATGCTCCATGTGATATTTGTAAAGAAATATTTTTTCTTTAATAAAAGGGTTAAACTATAATTTTCTCTTTAATGAAGAGTTTTATTGAGAAACTAACTTCTTTAATGATTTTAGAATGAGTTCATTCCTTTGGGATTATAATTTTGTACCATTATTTGAATTTTTTATGATGGATAGATGTGTTTCAAAACAAAAAAAACATTTATTTAAAATATTTTTTACCAAAAATACACTATATAATTATCTTTTAAAATAATTTTAATGTTAAACCTAGACCTATAATTTATTTAAAAATGAACGAATCCACATGGTGGATAAAATTCATTAAAGACCATGGTCTTGACAAAGAAATAAAAATGGTTATTTTATTCTAGAACCCTTTTATGATAAAATCAAAGACATAAAATTTAATTATTCACACACCTCTTTTATGGCTTGAAATTTGACATAGAGTTCATGTATAATTAATATTACATAACGATGAAGATATTAAAATATAAATTACACCAAACTAATTTAAGGATAGAGGTAATTCATAGAGTGGAATTCATTAATTCTAAACTTCACCCAAATATTTGTAGATAAAAAATTATAATTCATGTCAAACAGATTATATATATTTATTCTATGAATTATTATTGTTTAAATGATACAATGATTGTAAAAATATGATTAATGGTTTTAGAGATATATTTGATAGATGTTTTGAGTCCATTTTTAAAAAAATCAAAAAAATGAAAACTATTTTGAATTAAATAAATAACTATTTATATATTTTAAGATTATAATGAAAATAATCCAAGGGAACATGAGTTTAATAATATAATGTATGGATTAAATGTTATAAGAGATAAAATTTTATTTGATTTTAATATTCTCTATATATTTTGACATATTTTTTTTGGCATAAAACATACATTTATATAATCTTTGAAATGATAAGAATCTATGGTAAAAATTTAGTGGTCATCAAAGAGAGTCTCTATATCTCTAGGTTTTAGGACATGATGTTAGTGGATGGAAAACCATGGAAATATAAAACTAGCTAGTGGTGTAATACCTTGGCCATGTGATTTAACATAAAAATATAAGGGATGGGCCATGTAGTATAATCCTTGATGTATTGAGATATATCACACACTGTGAGTTTTAAAATATCATGGTTTTCTAATCAATGTTACTAAATTACTATGAAGGGAGTATAAAATGTGTGTTAATTGATCAAAGTTATTTAGATGTGGTCTGTCTAATACATAGATTATATATATTGAATAAATGCATGATGAGATCAATATTTTCATATATATATATATATTTAATTTAATTTAATTTTATACAATCCCCGTGATTTTTTTTATTTTATAGGGACTAGTCACATATTATAGTTTTTATATAAATGAATTTAATTGGAAAACAGATTATCATTTTTATTTTAATGTATTTTTTTTTATTTTTATATTGCTTTAGACAAGCCTACACAAATTTTTAATTTTTTTGATTTGTTTTATTATATGAAATAAATGAATGGAAATTGTTTTTGGTGCAAGGAACATATGTTTTATGTTCATAGGTTGCATGTTTTTAACATGGGAATCTAACCAAATGTTTTAATGATCCATAGATATTTTATATTTCCATTGATATATTTAGATTTAGGAACATGTGTTTTGATTAGAAAGGTGTAAATTTTATGTGCATAAGACTAATTGTTTTGGGTCATCCTGAGTGATTGGTGGTATTTATGAAGTGTTTTTGGCAATGGTTGTGCTCTATGACATGAACACAAGTGTTTACTGGGGTATATCAAGCAATACACTCATCCTTATTTCCATTCAAAGTAAAAAAAATTAGGGTATTTCCATATAAATATTGAGAGTTTTAAAACCAAAATATAGGCAGTGACAACACTCATACACCAATGCACCATGTACTCCACTTAATCACTAGAAATATAAAACTCTCTTAAAACAGCATCTTAAGGATTTAAAGCACTGTAAAGGCACCTGTATGATTTAAGAACATCATTAGAGTTGTTAGGATTGATCACATTACTATGTAGATTCTATGCACAACCATTATCTAAAAAAACATGAATTATCCTTATTGTTCCAAATTAGGTAATATTTGAGCTACCTTCCCACGTGAAACCATCCTAAAAAATTATAAATTATGGATTGTGAGAAAATTTAAGAACATATTAGAACCATTTAGAATCATAGAGAAGGAGATTTATGTCGACAGACATGGAATCATAACTTTTAATATCCTTTTCGCATGGATATATCCCAACCCAGATGAAGAAACATGAAGAGGCCACTATAGACCTTATGAAATGTTTATAAAAGGAGTGTCAGTTCTCTTTTGAAAGGGTTCCCATTCAAATTTTATCTATCGAGAGTATTTTAATATCTCTATCTATTTTTGTCTTTAAATTTCAATATAGTGTTTCTTTTTTTACTTATCCTTCTCCAAAAATTATTATTTTTATGTGAAAGTACATGTATAAATTAAAAAATATTTGATCATAAAGGGAGTTAGTAGTTATTCTTAGACTAAATACTTAACTTAATTTTTTTTCATTCATGGTAATATACCAAGAGATTAAAGTTAAGGTTAGGCAGTGTTTAACATAATATCCACTCACTAAAACTAATTAATTCCCTTAATAAATCATCTATACCTACCCTAATTTAGATTCTAAAATATATTATGAGATTATTGGAGTTGATTGAAAAACAACATATAGTGTATCTAGTTATTCAGATGATGATATACTTATGATTGTGGTTTTTCATTATCATGCAACTATATATTTGGTGGAATTTATTATTCTAATAAGGTCTCAAAGGAGATTTAGGTTCCACCACATTATCAAATGGGGTTAAATCAAGGAATACTATTGAGTTAGTGATTGAATATATTGTAAAAACATAAATATGTCAATGGAGTATCCACGGTCTAAACCTAATGACATAAACATTTATCACTAAATTTTTTCTTTTTTCTCATTTTTTGATTTAATATTCAAACTCTTTCTCATGATCTCTATTTTTTCATAAATAATATACAAAAAATAAGGTATATTACACCCCCACAAATAAAAATCATCTATACAACTTTTTTTGAGAGACAACATAGGTGGATAACTCAACTTCACATTTAGGAATTTAAAAATTCTATTGACTGGTATTCCTTGATAAAATCCTTGTATAAATATGGTTTCATTTCTAAGGTTAGTTGATTTATTATTTTTCTTCATAATACATTTTTTTTCTTCATTTGTTTTTTTAATTTATTTTCCTTCTTTATTTCCATCTATTTAGATTAAACATAATTGAGTAACAAATCATTGATAATGGTCAAAAATATATAGAACCTAATATAATTAGTTTATGAGTTACCCATTATCGATATTTAATCAATCCTGTCCTAAATGTTTAATACTAACAAGTTTCTCCTCATATAGGATCCCTATGAGGAAAAATTTCAATGGGCCACCTATACTTATGTAATAACCCAATGTGTAGAATTATACTGGGTGGGATAATACAATTATGATAATAATCCTGATCAATATCAAGGAAAAATTACCAAATGTAATTAATTAGAATGATCCCAACACACTAAGGATTAGTTTTAGAAAAAATAATATTTTAATAATAAGGATATAGAGGAGTTTATTAAAATGATGGTCCTTAAAACAAAAAAAAATATATAAATATTAATAGAAAAAGTTCACAACATCAAGAATAAGATTGGATGTAAATTCTAATGTTATATACTTGAGATATTATTGAGTATTTGGAAGAAAAATTTAAAAAACCTTCTCCCCCACAACTCAAAAAATTCCTCATAATAGCCTTACAAGAAGAATTGGAACTAGAAGATAATTAATTAATTGGAGTATACCAAACCACGGATTCACTGGTTATTCATTTTATAAAACTAAATTTTCTTACTCATTACCCTTGGTTTTATTAGGTAAAATTATCTGCATTAATATTCTTGAAGGGTGATGAAGAAGAAAAAGAATACACCATCAATACAAAGATGTAGTTATCAATTGAATGACCCAAAGCACTAATGGTGTAGAGACCCAAAGCTTGACGTACATGGACATTACATTACTTTTGCGGAATACTAAATACATAACAAAAACCAACACTTAAGGATTGTAATAGTTTAGTGTCTTTGGAAACTCAAAACATAATCTTCTAATCGTGGTGAAAGATCTTCAACATCTTCCCATAAAGATCTTCCCCGTTTGTTTTCTTACCTAAAACCTTTCCTTAAATCCTGGGGAAAAGAAAACATATAAAGGGTGAGCTCAAATGCTCATTAAGGGTAATAATGGATAAAATATAACAAATCATATACATTTGAACTTAAAAAAAACATGAACATAATGTTTAAACAAAAAAATATTGAGCAATGACATAAAATATGGAAGTACGTAAGGCATAGATCATAAAGAAACATTAATCATGATAAAATAGCATGGGAATACAACATGTAATTGTTCCAACCATTAAGCACTTGATATGATTTCCATATTAGCCAAGGCATTGCTGCCAAGACCATCTTAGTGGACAAAGTCCCTTTTTGAATTGAGTTCACTCCTTGTTCCAGTCCTGTATCACTAAACCGGATTAACTTACCATTCCAGCCATGTCTATCTCATCAGATATAAATCTTTACCCAATGCATTGGAGGGAGATATAGGTCCCACCCATCTCATAATGAAATCATTCTTACTTGTGCCACAAAATAAACTTAAAACATTCATCATAACCCAAAGAATAAAATGGGTTTCATAAACATCATCCCATAATCACATAATCCCTATAAAACAAATTGATATTTCATAATAAGAAAAGTGAAACCATGTAAATCATAGAGACATTATACTTGAAACATACACATATGAAATAATGTCATCTTATATGGAAAATGGTTTTGATAAAACACTTGAAATGAAATCTTGAGGAAAATATCCTTTCATCTTTAAAATCATTTTCTTTTCACAAAATGCCATGAAATTTTAAATAAAAAGTATTTTGTTGAAAATAGTCATAAAATCTTGTAGAGTAATCTTCATGAAAATGAGGCATTATGAAACCATAAAAATCCGTTCACGCCGTATAAGTTAAAAATAACATTATTCTAGTATGTTTTCGGAAAAGTCAAAAAGTTCCCCGTGTGGTAAACAAACGTAAGATTCCTTTCATGACATGTGGTAAATTTCAAAAATGGGTAAAAATTACTTTTAAAAATACATGAAAACATTTTTATAAAACATGGGCAAGGATGATAACAATAACCCCAGTAAATACTTATGAATAATAATCTCGGATAAGAACGAGATTGAAATAGTTACCACTTACCTTAGGTCTGATTTGATTCGTACGTATCCAAAACTCCTGTATAATGATTTAAATAATGTCATTGACTTATTAAATAATCATATTCATTGTTATGATATCATATACGGTTCACTTATGACTTTATATTATCTATTATTTTGTAAATTCCTTGTTAAATCAGCGTTTTGGGTAAAATCGTTTCATTTATCGTACGTGTTTCGACATGTTGTTCTTGATATTATTACTTATATCCAGATTTATATAATTCTAGAATGTAAAACATGATTTATATATAATATATATGTAAAGACCCGTAAATTTCAAGGAATTTTTTTTTTCTTAATTTTCTTTGGAATTTTACAAGAACACAGTTTCTGACGGCACGTTATTCCGAGGCCCGGTGTGCCCGGAATCTTTTTCCGAAGTTTGACTTGGGTACGTTCAGTTAACAAACGAGCGGATTTTTCTAACTTTTGAACCGGTGCTCGGAATAGAATTCTGAGGGTACCGATGGAATCGCAACGCCGGTTTTTGCTTAGAAACACCTCTTCTGGAGTTGCGTTTTCTCGGGTGTGGTTTTTAATTTTTGGGGTTAAGTGAAGAAAATAAAATAAAGTGGTGCGACACTTTATTTTATTTCACTTAAATCCACTTAAAGACACTTAAAGCTGCTTAAGCTGAGTTGAAGAGGATAGGGTGGAACCCAAAATATCCTACCCTCTTGGTAGGATATTTGTGAGGTGGGGCCCGCACGAGCCCCACCATTTCTTTTCCTCTAAGTAACACACCCGCGAAAACTCCTCTTTAGTGAAAGTCAACTGGTGCGTTTTCTAAAACTCTTAACGCCCCTATTAAATGGACAATTAAGTCGTTACCATTAATTCACCAAATTAATGGTTCGTTTCTTAACCTGTTTTTCAAACTGTTGGCATAATAATAAAATAAGACCAACACCCTTTTTGTTGACGAGTTGCTTGTTGAGAGGATTTGGAGAAACTGTATCTTCATCCTCCTTCGTGAAGAACACGAAGAACGCGAAGAACGCCGGCCTTCGACGAAAGGCGACGAAGAATGCCGAACCCTCGGAGATCGACGATGCGACACCATGTACCATGACGCCGACGATTCTCCTCCCCCATCGTTCTTCTGCGACGTTCCTTCCCCGCGACAAATCTTCGATCAACTGCTTGAGGTAGGAGATTACGGATCTTTTAATTTTACTTTGTGGATTTTATCCTCAACACGGATTTAATTCGTGAAATTAAATCTGTGTGTTTTCTTTAACCCTCAGAGATCAACGACACGACGCCGTATACCGCGACGACGTGACGCCCTTCCGCGACGCGAGAATCCTCTTCTTCCGTGACGGTCAATTCCACGAAGAACTCATCCGACGACAACGATGAGGTAGGAGTTTGTTTTATTGAATCATTGTGATTTATACACGCGGTGTTTCATTATTAAAATTATTGTGAGACTTTTAAACCGCTAACGCGGTGGGTGCAGACTAACGAACGAGTCCGAACACACCGCCCCTTTCGTTTTTGGTGTGCGAAACGGCGGACGTCGACCAAGCAGGCCGCACGGGCGATGCGGGGTCCTCGCAGTGAAGGACGGACCCCGGGAGGACTTTTGGCGAAGACGACAAGGATTTCTAACCACCGAAACTCATCCGGTGGTCCACGGAGCAAACCGCCGGCGCGCCGCCGAGGAGAACCGCCGCGGCTGAAGCCGAGGCGGTGGCCGGCAGACCCGCGACCGCGCGGGTCCGGCGAGAGACAGGACACAGCCAGCTGCCGCGTCCGCTGGCAAGGGCGGCCCCACCCGGGGCCGCGGTTCTCTCACGCGGGGGTAGCACGCCCCCAGCACCGCTCGGCCGTAACCGGCCAAGCCGTCCCCCGGCGGCCGGGCCGCGCCCGCGCCGGCCGGGCCGGGTCGCGCCCAGGCCGGGCCCTGCCACCCTGGCCGGGTCGGGTCACTCCTCTTCGGGTCGGACCCGGACCCGGGTCAGGTCGACCCGGTTCGGGCCGACCCAGGGGGGTTGGGCTGGGTCGGTCCGGGCCCAGACCCCCCGTTTTCGGACCTTTTCGGTCTTTTTCCCGTATGTTGAGATACGGACCTCCGATCGACGCGCCGTCAGCGGCGATGCGATCCTTGGATTGAGTCGATCGTTTCGGTATATCGCACTCAAGGTTTCGAAGTAGTTGGGGTTTCGCCAGGTCGGTTCGTACATGAAACCAACCAGGCCCTCGGAGCGGAAACACTTATATCTTGAGCTCCGGATGTCTGATTGACGTACCGTCGACTTTGATGGATTCCTCTTAGTGAGGCGGATCTTTTGGCTTAATCTACCCGAGTTTTGGACACAGGTGGAGTACGGTTGGGTTGGTTTTTCCTTAAAAACCAACTAGGACCCTGGGACGAAAAAGCCAATAACTCTCAGACCGGGCGCCCGATTGACACGTCGTCTGCGACGTTGAGTTCCTGTTGACGATATAGAACTTTTGGATACATCAACTCTGGACTATGTGTCAGTTGATGTATCGGTCTCTCGGCTCGTGGAGCGGACCCTCCCGAACGAGCTTGATGTGTACGGGAACCCTAGTGCTGGCTGCGACTGCGACGACGACGACGACTGTACAGAGATCCTCAGTGGATTCGACGACGACTGTGCAGAGATCCTCGGTGGATTAGACGACGACTTCAACACTCAGCGATCCTTTGTGGATCAGTGCTACCGATCCTGTGTGGGTCCGATCCTGTGTGGGTCAGCGCTCAGCGGTCCTGTGTGGGCCAGCGCCTACAGATCCTGTGTGGGTCCGATCCTGTGTGGGTCTTTGCGGGGGTTAGTTACCTATCGATCCTTTGTGGGTCAGATACTTTGTGGGTCATTGCAGGGGTTAGTACCGATCGATCCTTTGTGGGTCCGACAGCTTAGATGAATCAGTGGCAATATCTGGTCATCTTTGTCATCATATGAAGAAGTATACCTATGTGAGATGAATCATGTTTTGCTTTCCTATGTGGATTGAGTTGTGCTATCCTGTGTGGATTACGTTTTTCTTTCCTGTGTGGACTGGGTTTTTCTTGGGCTCGGAGGTTGGAGCAAACTGGGATTGATGACTTAGGTATATGTATGGGCATATACCTAAGCAGTGTCGGATGTTACTTCGTGATTGTATCTTTACTTTGTGGATTCTGGGAGACCTTCGGGGGTCTCGGGGTCCCTACTGAGTAGCTTATACTCACCCCGCACGGGCTATGCCCGCACTACGTTGTGTTGTTTGCAGACGATGGACAGTGCTGATCGTGGTTGAGGCTTGCGGAGCAGGACGGTACCTGAAGGTGGACCACTGGGCGGGACGTACTCGGAGCGGTCGGCTGGACCTGAGGAGTAGTGGAGGATACTTGTACCCACCCTTTAGGTGAGATTTCTAGTGGACAGCACGACGATGCGGCTTTACTTTTCAGTTGTTGTTTTCCCTTTCCAGTTGTACTTTAATTTCAGTTTGGGTTTGTATACTGGCCCACTTACTTTTCCCGCACTTACTGTTGTACTCAGTTTTTACTTAGTGTTTACTTCTACTGCTTGCTTGCTCTGTGGTGTTTGTTTACTTTACAAAGGCAATGCCTTCCCTTTTTACGGGGATTTACACCTTGGTGCTAGTCGCCAGCCCCTGGCCTATGGAAGGCGGGATTGGGGTAGTCACGGCACGGGTCCCGAGGACGGGTCGTGACAATTGGTATTAGAGGAGTTCAGTTCTACTGCAGAACTTGGGACTCTGATCTTTTTCTATGTGAAGCAATAGTGTTTAGCATATTGGGTGTGGTTATCTGTCCATGGAGTCCAGTGTTGGTGCGGCAACCGACGTATCCATACACCAGGGCCCTGACTTCTGATTTCCGACTTAATGCACGAAAACATTGATTTTATGTGTGTTTCAAGTTTTCTTTGTGATTACTTTGTATCAGTTCACCAGGTATACTGTTCTGACCATGGCGCACCTATTTACTTTTCAGGATGGCCCCACGATGGCAGCCAGCTAGGGTTTCGAGAGTTGAGCGTGACAACAGCCCACCGAGCGATAAGGCCTCGGTGCAGGGCCCTTTGATAGTTGAGGCATTGGCGGTACCTTTACCCGCCGAGCCACCGATGCTTCCAGCCCCAGCCGCTGACAATGCACGTTGCCTTAGTGCACTACATGAGTTCCAGCGCCAGCGACCGCCCAGGTTCCACGGGGAGACGGACCCCCAGGCAGCCGAGGACTGGCTGGAGGCAGTGGTACGAGTTTTCCGGTTAGTGAGGACACCAGTAGACCTCATGGTGATCCTCGCGGAAAGCCTAAAATACGCGGCAGCGGGCCGATGGTGGAGCTTGATGCTCCAGGTACACGATGAGGCATCTTTTCTCTGGACAGACTTTGAGAGCCTCTTCCGCTTAGAGTTCTTCCCAGCCACCCTCCGTGCGGTGCACATCCAGAAGCTTCTTCAGCTGCGACAGGGCAGCTTGACGGTCGCCCAGTACTCGATGAGATTTACCAATCTCTCGTGCTACTCAACAGACATGGTATGAGACCTGTTCTTCCAGGCCCGAACCTTTGAGCAGGGATTGAGACATGAGATCAGGGCATCGCTGATCTCCCTCAGCATTCTGAACCAGGAAGGAGTACTGGAGCGAGCCCTTTTGATCGAGAGCTTTCTTGCTGAGCCTTTTTCAGTGGCGAGATCTACCGCAGGGCGACACGTAGCAGAGTCTTCTACAGCAGGCAGTCGACGGATGACTCGGGTGTCTAGGTAGACCAGACCCTCTCGTAGACGACCTCAGGACACTGGCTCAGCATTGCGGGGCACACAGCGTGGATCCAGTCTTTCGAGAGGCAGGCAATGCTACACATACGGCGGGTAGGGCCACATGGCTCGTGACTGCCCGACCCACCGTGCCGAGGAGCAGCAGACGGTTGAGGGGCCACCCAGGTAGAGGCAGAGGGTCGACCGTGGCAGTCCACAGGGAGCTGGCGGGCAGAGATAGGCACAGCCCCAGACAGTGGAGGCCTATGACCACGGTGTGCCCGAGATGATTCGAGGTACTATCTGTGTCTATTCCACCCTTGCTGCAGTTCTTATAGACACAGGAGCGAGTCACTCTTTCATAGTCACTGCCCTTGTTTGGAGCTCGGAGATTCTGACAGAGCTATTGGCTCGATCCTTACTGCTAGAGACTCCTACGGGAGCAGACTCGACGATTACGTACCGGTACCGACAGTGTGAGCTTACTCTAGGAGGCGAGAGCTTCGGCTGGGATCTTCTTGTAGCGGCGTCGAGGCCTTTCGACGTCATCTTGGGCATGGATTGGTTATCTACAGTCCATGCATAGATTGACTGTATTAGGCTCAAGGTGCGATGTGTACGCACCGACGGGAGCTGGTTCACCTTCACCGGCGAGAAGGCAGCCTTCGCAGCATAGGATGGACTTCCGTAGAGGAGAGGACATCCCATAAATCATTAGTTGGCTAGCCTCATCCTAGGAGTAGTTGACGTGCGGAGTCCTAGTTTTCATCAGTGGTGGATCAGTATGCGGACGTCTTTCCCGACGACGTTCCAGGGCTACCTCCTCGTAGAGAGGTAGACTTTTATATTGACCTGTACCCCGGGACAGCCCCGATATCGACTCCAGCGTATCGAATGGCCCCCGCTGAGCTTCGAGAGCTACGGGTACAGTTGGAGGACTTGCAGGGCAAGGGATTCATCCGACCCAGTGTTTCACCCTGGGCTTCCCCAATATTGTTCGCCAAGATGGCGGACGGGAGCTTACGACTTTGTGTCGACCATCGTCGCCTGAACCAGGTGACGGTGAGGAACAAGTATCCGCTACCGAGGATTGATGACCTCTTCGATCAGCTCAAGGGAGCACGGTGGTTCTTGAAGATAGACCTCAGGTCAGGCTATCATCAGCTCATAGTTCGGGACAGGGACGTGCAGAAGACGACCTTCAGATGTCGGTATAGCCACTATGAGTTTCTGGTTATGCCATTCAGTGTAACAAATTCTCCAGCAGTGCTCATGGGCCTCATGAACAGGCTCTTTTAGCCATACCTCGATCGATTTGTCATAGTCTTCATCGACAACATTTTGATATACTCGACAACTGAGGGGGAGAACGCCTACCACTTACGGGTTGTACTAGACACACTCCGAGAGCACCAGATTTATGGAAAACTCTCGAAGTGTCAGTTCTGGATACGTGAGGTCCAATTCTTGGGACACGTCATCTCTGAGGTGGGAGTTGCAGTGGATCCTACGAAGATCGAGGCAGTGCTAGCTTGGGAGCCACCCAGGAGCGTGACCGAGGTGCGAAGTTTCTTGGGACTAGCTGGATACTATCGGAGAATTGTGACAGACTTCTCCAGAGTTGCAGCACCACTCTCATCTCTTACAAAGAAGGGTAAACCCTTTTTGTGGTCAGACAGATGTCAGCAGAGCTTTCAGGAGCTGAGACAGAGATTGACCAGCGCCCCTATCTTGAGGTTGCCTGAGGAGGGAGTAGGGTATGTAGTCTACTGCGATGCATCAGGTACCGGACTCAGATGTGTCCTGATGCAAGAGAGGGTAGTGATCGCCTATGTATCACATCAGTTGAGGCCCCATGAGCAGAACTACGCTACCCATGACCTGGAGTTAGCAGCAGTGGTCTTCACTCTAAAGACATGGCGACACTATCTGATGGGAGAGCACTTTACAGTCTTTTCTGACCATCAGAGTCTCAGGTACATCTTTTCTCAAAAGGACCTGAACCTGAGACAGCGGCGATGGATCGAGTTTCTCCAGGACTATGACTTTGAGATAGTCTATACTCCTGGGAAGGGGAACGTGGTAGCCAATGCCCTCAGTAGGAGGACGGGAATTCAGCTACTTGAGGAGGTGACAAAGCAGCTAGCCGCCTTGCAGATATCCTTCATGGATAGAGATGGTACAACCTTCCTTCAGTATCTCACAGTCTCTCCTCCACTACTACAACGGGTAAGAGAAGCACAGTGTGGGGACGCTGACTATGAGACGCGACATGCACAGATATCCTTAGGACAGGCACCTGATGGTTTCTCCTTTGGAATAGAGCACGACATCCTTTTCAGAGGACATACCTTGGTACCAGTCGCTTTATGAGAGGAGGTGCTGAGAGAGTTTCACACTTCCCCTTTGGCAGTACATCCTAGAGTGGCGAAGATGTACCAGGATCTCAGACGACAGCACTGGTGTCCGGGCATGAAGAAGGCTGTGGCAGAGTTCGTTTCTTGATGCCTCACCTGCTAGCAGGTGAAGGTAGAGCATCAGGTACCAGCAGGCTTGGTACAACCCTTGGAGGTCCCGGAGTAGAAGTGGGACGGGATATCTATGGACTTCGTGACTGGACTTCCACACACTTCTAGAGGTCATGACTCCATTTGGGTGATTGTCGACTGACTCACCAATTCGTCTCACTTCTTACCCATCATAGAGAAGGGCTCTGTGGAGAGCTTGGGACGTCTCTACATTCATGAGATTGTATGGATTCACGGCGTGCCATCATCTATCATCTCCGATCGAGATGCTAACTTTACTTCCTGACTTTAGAAGGGGTTGCAGGAGGCGTTCGAGACGCAGCTACGTCTGAGCACCGCCTTTCAACCTCAGGCGGATGGTTAGACGGAGAGGACCATTCAGACTCTCGAGGACATGCTCCGCGCATGTGTCCTCAACTTTGGTCGCAGCTGGGAGGAACACCTACCCTTGGTGGAGTTCACGTACAACAACAGCTACCACTCCACCATCGGGATGGCACCATACGAGGCGTTGTACAACCGACCTTACAGATCTCCTTTGTGCTGGACAGACCCTGGGGAGTCAGCACTTGTGGGACCGAAGATGGTCCAGGCCATGACAGAGAAGGTCCAGGGCATCCAGGAGCAGATGAGGACAGCTCAGAGCCGGCAGAAGTCTTATGCTGATAGGAGGCGGAGGCCACTAGAGTTCGAGGATGGTGACCACGTCTTCTTGCGTGTCTCACCTCGACGTGGATTACGGAGATTTGGCCGAGGCGGCAAGTTGTCTCCACGCTTCATCGGACCATTCCAGGTCCTCAACAGGATTGGCGAGGTGGCTTATCGCCTGGCTCTACCACCAGAGTTGCACCGGGTGCACGACGTCTTCCACGTATCTTAGCTGAGGAGATACGTGCACGACCCGACGCACATAATTGACCATGGGGAGCTAGACGTTGATGATGGGGCGACTTTTGCGGAGGTCCCGGTGGAGATCAAGGATCGACAGGATCAGGTCCTACGTGGAAGATCGATTCCTCTAGTGCGCATCAGATGGAAGCACGGGAACCTCCAGGAGAGAACTTGGGAGCGGGAGGCTCAGATGCGTGCTCAGTACCCACATCTGTTTCCCTAGTTTATGATGTATCTTTACGGGGATGTAAAGACCTGAGGTGGGAGTGATGTAAAGAACCGTAAATTTCAAGGGAATTTTTTTTCTTAATTTTCTTTGGAATTTTACGAGAACGCAGTTTCTGACGGCATGTGATTCCAAGGCCCGGTGTGCCCGAAATCTTTTTCTGAAGTTTGGCTCGGGTACGTTCAGTGAACGAACGAGCGAATTTTTATAACTTTTGAACCGGTGCTCGGAATCAAATTCTGAAGGCACCGATGGAATCTCAACGCCGGTTTTTTCTTAGAAACGCGTTTTATGGAGTTGCGTTTCCTCAGGTGTGGTTTTTAATTTTTGGGGTTAAGTAAAGAAAATAAAATAAAGTGGTGCGACAACTTTATTTTATTTCACTTAAAGCCAATTAAAGCCACTTAAAGCTGCTTAAGCTGAGTTGAAGCAGATAGGGTGGAACCCAAAATATCCAACCATCTTGGTAGGATATTTGTGAGTTGGGGCCCGCACGATCCCCACCGTTTCTTTTCCTCTAAGTAACGCTCCCGCGAAAACTCCCCTTTAATGAAAGTCAACTAGTGCGTTTTCTAAAACTCTTAACGCCCCTATTAAATGGACAGTTAAGTCATTACCATTAATTCACCAAATTAATGGTTCATTTCTTAACCTGTTTTTCAAACTGTTGGCATAATAATAAAATAAGACCAACACCCTTTTTGTTGACAGGTTGCTTGTTGAGAGGATTTGGAGAAACTGTATCTTCATCCTCCTTCACGAAGAACGCGAAGAACGCCGGCCTTCGACGAAAGTCGACAAAGAACGCCGAACCCTCGGAGATAGATGACGCGATGTCATGTACCATGACACCTACGATTCTCCTCCCCCTACATTCTTCTGCGACGTTCCTTCCCCGCGACAAATCTTCGATCAACTGCTTGAGGTAGGAGATTACGGATCTTTTAATTTTCCTTTGTGGATTTTATCCTCAACACGGATTTAATTCGTGAAATTAAATATGTGTGTTTTCTTTAACCCTCGGAGATCGTCGATGCGACACCATATACCGCGACACCCTTCCGCGACGCGACAATCCTCTTCTTCCGCAACGGTCAATTCCGCGAAGAACTCGTCCGGCGACAACGACATGGTAGGGGTTTGTTTTATCAAATCTTTGTGATTTATACCCACGACGTTTCATTATTAAAATTGTTGTGAGACTTTTAAACCGCTAATGCGGTGGGTGTGGACTAATGAATGAGTCTGAACCCACCGCCCCTTTCGTTCTTGGTGTGCGAAACAGCAGACGTCAACCAAGCAGGCCGTATGGGAGATGCGGGGTCCTCGCAGTGAAGGACGGACCCCAGGAGGACTTTTGGCGAAGATGAAAAGGATTTCTGACCACCGAAACTAATCCGGTGGTCCGCGGAGCAAACTCCCGGCACGCCACGCCGGCACGGCGGCGCCGACGGCGGAAGGCGGGGGCGCTCGGCGTGCCGCCGAGGAGAACCGCCGTGGCTGAAGCCGCGGTGGCGGCCGGAAGACCCGTGACCGCGCGGGTCCGGCGAGAGACGAGACGCGGCCGGCTGCTGCGTCTGCTGGCAAGGGTGGCCCCACGCGTGGCCGCGGTACTCTCACGCGGGGGCAACACACCCCCTGCGCCGCTCGTCCGTAACCGGCTGAGCCATCCCCTGGCGGCAGGGCCGCGCCCGCGCCGGCCGGGCCGGGTCGCGCCCAGGCCGGGCCGGGCAACCCTGGTCGGGCCGGGTCGTGACCAGCCGGGTCGGACCCAGACTCAGGTCGGGTCGACCCGCTTCGGGCCGACCCAGGGGGGTTGGGCGGGGTCGGTCCGGGCCCAGACCCCCCGTTTTCGGATCTTTTCGGTCTTTTGCCCGTATCTTGAGCTACAGGCCTCCGATCGACATGCCGTTAGCGGCGATGCGATCCTTGGATTGAGGCGGTCATTTCGGTATATCACACTCAAGGTTTAGGATTACTTGGGGTTTGGCCGGGTCGGTTCGTACACGAAACTAACCGGGCCCTCGGAGCGGAAACACTTATATCTTGAGCTCCGGACGTCCGATTGATGTACCGTCGACTTTGATGGATTCCTCTTAGTGAGGCAGATATTTTGGCTTACTCCACCCGAGGTTTGGATGCAGGTGGAGTACAGTTGGGTTGGTTTTTCCTTAAAAACCAACCGGGCCCCTGGGACGAAAAAGCCAATAACTCTCAGACTGGGCGTCCGATTGACGCGCCATCTGCGACGTTGAGTTCCTGTTGACAATACGGAACTTTTGGATACATCAACTCTGGACTATGTGTCAGTTGATGTATCAGCCTCTCGGCTCGTGGAGCGGACCCTCCCGAACGAGTTTGCTGTGTGCGGGAACCCTAGTGCTGGCTGCGAATGCGACGACGACGACGACTGTACAAAGATACTCAGTAGATTCGACGGCGACTGTGTAGAGATCCTCAGTGGATTCGATGACGACTACAGCACTCAGCGATCCTTTGTGGATCAGTGCTACCGATCCTGTGTGGGTACGATCCTGTGTGGGTCAGCGCTCAGCGGTCCTGTGTGGGCCAGCGCCTACAGATCCTATGTGGGTCTGATCCTGTGTGGGTCTTTGCGGGGGTTAGTTACCTATCAATCCTTTGTGGGTCATTGCGAGGGTTAGTACCTATCGATCCTTTGTGGGTCCGATGGCTTAGATGAATCAGTGGCAATATCTGGTCATCTTTATCATCATATAATGAAGTATACCTATGTGAGTTGAATCATGTTTTTCTTTCCTATGTGGATTGAGTTGTGCTATCCTGTGTGGATTACGTTTTGATTTCCTGTGTGGACTGGGTTGTGCTTGGGCTCGGAGGTTGGAGCGAACTAGGATTGATGACTTAGGTATATGTATGGGCATATACCTAAGTAGTGTCGGATGTTACTTCGTGATTGTATCTTTCCTTTGTGGATTCTGGGAGACCTTCGGGGGTCTCGAGGTCCCTACTGAGTAGCTTATACTCACCCCTGCACGGGCTATGCCCGCACTACATTGTGTTGCTTGTAGACGACAGACAACGCTGATCGTGGTTGAGGCTTGCGGAGCAGGACGGTACCTAGAGGTGGACCACTGGGCGGGACGTACTCGGAGCGGTCGGCTGGACCCGAGGAGCAGTGGAGGCTACCTGTACCCACCCTTCAGGTGGGATTTCCAGTGGACAGCTCGACGATGTGGCTTTACTTTTCAGTTTCTATTTTCCCTTTCCAGTTGTACTTTACTTTCAGTTTGGGTTTGTATACTGGCCCACTTACTTTTCCCGCACTTACTGTTGTACTCAGTTTTTACTTAGTGTTCACTTCTACTGCTTGCTTGCTCTGTGGTGTTTGTTTACTTTACAAAGGTAATGCCTTCCCTTTTTACCGGGATTTACGCCTTGGTGCTAGTCGCCAGCCCCTGGCCTATGGAAGGCGGGCTTGGGGTAGGCATGGCACGGGTCCCGAGGATGGGTTGTGACAATATATTCAGTATATAAATATATATGATAGATCGATAAATGGGATGAAATACACCGTTCATAGAGACGGTAGACCGTACGTACGCATGAACGCTATTTTTCTTTCCTTATTGACTTGAATGGAAGTAATTAGATGGAATGTATAAATATATACATAAATCCAGTAGCATTATTATGTTATGTATACCATTATTATTCATTATATACACTTTATAATCAATCTTGAATGGTTAACATGGAAAATGATTCTCATCGCGTCGTGGAGACGGTAATCCGTACGTACGCATGACAGATGATATCGTTCCCCTAATTATTGAAGGGAATTGGAGTGGATGATATAATATCTCAGAATCATTATGATTTTATAATAACCATATATAGTTATTTTTTAGACCATTATACCCATCCAAGTAAGGTGGTGGTGGAAAAACAGATTACACCACGGCGTGGAGATGGTATTCTGTACGTACGCATGCGCGGTGATTTCATTTTCTGTAGGATGGATAGAAGGTGAAATGAGGTTGTTTCATATTTATAATAACATATCAGTATATTAGTTATACTTATGTTATTACTTTATAATGAAACAACTAAATAAGAAGAATATGAAGAAGAAAGAAACTTGAAAGAATCGGTAGAAGAGAATACCTCTTCTTTGACGCACCTCTTTTAAGCTTCCTCATAAGGCACTAGAGTTGGCCTTTTGAGAAGACCATAACCTCTAGAATGTTTCTAGGGAATAAGAGAAGAGAAATGGGCAGGGTTTGGCCGAGCTTGAAGGCAAAAAGTGTTGTGAAGAGGAGAGGGAGGAGGTGCCCTTTTATAAGGGAGGAGAGGGGCACTCTAGGAAAAAATTAAAATATTATTTTTATAATAAAGTCATATTCGATTTATAATAGCTCCAAATTGATTTATTTAGAAGATAAAGTGGGTATGGGTCGAAATCCTCTCAACCAATAGGTTTTAGAAAAGTTTTGGTTACTATTTTAACCTTATCTTTTAAATTTAACTCTAAGTTAAATAATTTAACTTTTACCGTGTCTTCTTGTTTTCTTACACTATATGGTTAATAAACTTACTATAATAATCCAAAAGAACCCCAAGTGGATAATTATTAATATATATAACCTTATCTAAGTCATTTTGATGAACCTTAGATTTTTAGGTACATAATAACAATTAATAATATAATATTTGTTCTAAAAACTATTTTATGTCAATTTTGACACTATTTGGTAATTGATTTTTTTGAAAATCATAACAGTATGATTAGTTAAAAAAAAGTTAATTAAATAAATAATAACATGTCATATTAACCTAGAAAATTAGTGTAATTCATAAAAAGTCTCAAATTACATTTATTTGGGTATTTATAATATCAATTATTTTAATATTTCATTATTTAGGTAATTACTGCATCACCATTGTGTCATAAATAAATTAAATTATTTAATTTATAAAAATTATAAATAAAATACCATTAGGTGGGAAATATTTTTATCTTTACAATTAATATTTATTGTCGAATTTATCTTATGTATAGCCATATATTAAAAATGTTTTAGTTATTTAACGTTGATTTTAACTATTTTAACTCTTTTTTAAATAAAATAATAATAAATGTCCTAATCTAATCCAAGTGGACCTAAAGGGTAATATTTTATTCCTAAGATTATTTTTGGTTGAAGTACACTTATCTAATAGAATTAGGACATGTGTTAGGGTAATAATAATACCATTTTTACCCTTAGTTACCCTATTTACTTTTAACCGTGGTAAATAAAAGTAAAAAGTTACTATTCACTAAAAACTATTTCTATCTTATTAAACCACATTTTACTCCGTGATATTAACTGTGTCTCTTAGATTTTCGAAATTCAACTCACAGAAGTGGTAAAATTAAGTTTTATGTACAATTACAAATGCTCATAGGAGGTGGGTAAAAGACGGTAAAAAGTTCAATAAAATTTTTATATATCTATATTATTATAAAATTACTCAAATAGATTACATTGAACTTATATAGGTATTATGTATCTATTTTGACCTAAAATAAATTTAAATAAAATAAATGATTATTTAAATAAAAATTTGGTTTTTAAATAGTAACCCAGTGTTTTCACTATTCATCAAAAATTGAAAGTTTTCAGAAAAATACCAAAAATTCACCCTAGGATAATTTCGATCTTCCGAATCCAAAAATGAAGTCAATTTTGAAGGATAAAATTTATAAAATTTCAAAAATTGGGTATTACTATTCATAACGGCTAGTTCATAATAATATTATAAAAATATCTCGTTTAGTGAAACTCGGTATTGCTTACAACACATGCTATCGAAGAAGGTTTCACTGGTGTGCAACACAAGACTAGAATAGTGTTTGTGTATAATATAAGATAATATGCTGTTGTGTATAGCACAAGCTAATATTGGTGTAGCGTACAACACAAGACATCAAAGAAATTAAAAATAATATTTCTCATAAAATCTCGGGGTGTTACATTCTACCCACCTTAAAATGAATTTCGCCCTTGAAATTCGTTGGGGGTTATAAATGGTTTACTACTTGAAAGTTTCTTTCATAGAAACCCACATCATAAAAAGGAATAATAAAACTTCATTTTAAAAAGGGAGGTTAGAATCATAACGGTCACCCAAAGTAACTCAACACTAGGTTTCCACATAGGATAACATAGGTGAAAATATGGATATGGAAGAGAAATCTAACTATCAAGTTATGATAGAGAGTGGTAGAGAACATGGCTATGAAAAATCCATCAATCACAAAGCCATAAATTTGTGATGATTTAAGGTACCATCTAATTCATTTGATATGAGGACACTAGGACAACATTTTTGGTTTTCAAGATCATTTCCCTAAAGTTGAAGAATTTGAATTAGAAGAAATACTTTATTTCGATACAATCTCAACGTTGTTCCAGCCTTGAAAAATTTCAACTTCATATCTTAAAGAAATGAAGTTGAATTTTTCATTCTTGAAGTGTTAGCATATCATGTGATATAATGATGGGTCATTCCATCTATCTCAAACAAAAGGTTAGAAAAAGTTATCAAATATACATAAGTCCATCTATGGTGAGGTTAATCATATATGATTCCAAAAAGGTACTTATACTTCATCTATAATACCGCTTAATAAAATAAAACTAGTTTCTACTAATCAGGGACTTCTTGTAGGCCAGTGGTAGGCGATAAAGGCGTGTTGCACTTTGGTTGTGGGTTCGATTCCCGCATCCTTTTCCGACGTGATGAGTTGTTTCCCATCCTATGAGTTGTCCTTTTTCTAAAACTATACTATTATAACATTACAAAAATAATATCAAAAAGTTATAGCCATAAACAATACTATCTAATTTCTAACTTAATCGATTCCAATTTTTAGGTTTATCCAAAATACTTCTGTCCAATATCATAGTATAAATAAAACGATTACTAGAAAGGTCATCTACCAAGCATTGAATACAATCATTTATCGCCCGTATATCATAAGGTATATATATATTGTTGGTCACATTCCAAACATGGGAATTATTTAATCATGTATTCTCTTGAAACATGAGTACCCATTGAACCTTTTTGAAAACATGAATGTTGTCAAAAGTTAACTCTTTCCACATACCAAAATCCCAAAATTCTGTATACTCAAACCATGATATCACTTGGTTCTTATACCAGTCATGAGCTCATTAATACTATCAAACATCTAATTATCTCTTTATCCTTTCATTATGAACATATCATATACCTTCCAAAAATATTTGAATAACCTTTCATGGTTACCAGTACCATTCATCACATGCTTTCAAAAACTCAAGGAAAGACAACAGTGTAACAATACTTATATTTTTATTTATTCCATAGTACCATACATTATTCTTGATAAACATACAATCATTCCACTACCTTCTTAAACCACTGACTGAGCTTCATCATTTCTTTCATCTCATATATCATTTGTAGTCTATTCATCAACATCCACATAAATACTACCCATATGAGCATGTTGATTCTATTTATGAGATTTTCCCTTAGGGCATTGGTTTAAATAATGCCTATAAATTACACATTTAAAACATTTAACCATTGTTGATGTTTTAGGAATACCATTACCCTTTTCCATGGTGTTAACTGAAGCTTTTCCTTTATAATTACTGGCTTTGTGTCCTTCTTTTCTACACCCAAATCATCTTCCAGTTCCTTTGAAACATTCTCCTTGATGCCTCTTCCCACATGATTTACATGAATGGAATTTAACTTTATTTCCTCTATGATCATCATGAAACTCCATATTTCTCTTATTAGCTGAGTTAGGAAACTTACCAATGTTGATATTATTGATCATATTATGAGATTGCTGATTAGCCATAATAACGATGTTTGGACATCCAAATCCCGTTTCATTTGGTTTCTCATGAAGTATATCATTCCATTGTCCATCATATTCTCCATTAACATGAATCCTCCTATTTCCTTCCATTTCTTAAAACCCAAAAAGAATTGTATGAGACACAAAACTCGTACTAGAAAAACAACATAATCAAGGGGGAGTACTTTCAATCTCTAACATTTTAGGTTTAATTCTATGATCACTACCTTAATTCTAAGACTATAACCTATACATATACTTAACCATAGAGACATCCCTAGACATACATTAGAAATATCTCTTGGGATCTCACTAAAGTTCTCGCATCCTAGTTTCCAAAGTTTGACTAAACCTTTCCTCTGATACCAATAGTAGAGACCCGAAATTGACGTACATGGAAATTACATTACTTTTGTGGAATACTTAATACATAACAAAAACCAACACTCAAGGATCGTAATAGTTTAGTGTCTTTGGAAACTTGGAACATAATCTTCTAATCATGGTGAAAGATCTTCAACATCTTTCCATAAAGATCTTCCCCTTTTGTTTTCTTACCTAAAAAATTTCCTTAAATCCTGGGGAAAAGAAAACATATAAAGGGTGAGCTCAAATTCTTGGTAAGGGTAAGCGTGGATAAAATATAACAAATCATATACATTTAAACTTAAAAAAACATGAACATAATGTTTAAACATCAAAATATTGAGCAATGACATAAAACATGGCAGTGCGTAAGGCATAGATCATAAAGAAACATTAATAATAATAAAATAGCATGGAAATAAAACATGTAATTGTGCCAACCATTATGCACTTGATATGATTTCCATAGTAGCCAAGGCATTGCTGCCAAGACCATCTTAGTGGACAAAGTCCCTTTCTGAATCGAGTTCACTCCTCATTCCAGTCTTGTATCACTGAACCGGATTAACTTACCGTTCCATCCATGTCTATCTCATGAGATATAAATATTTACCCAATGCATTGGAGGGAGATATAGGTCCCACCCATCTCATAATGAAATCATTATTACTTGTGCCACAAAATAAACTTAAAACATTCATCATAACCCAAAGAATAAAATGGGTTTTATAAACATCATCCCATAATCACATAATCTATATAAAACAAATTGATATTTCATCATAAGAAAAGTGAAACCATGTAAATAATAAAGACATTATACTTGAAACATACACATATGAAATAATTTCATCTTAGATGGAAAATGGTTTTGATAAAACACTTGAAATGAATTCTTGAGGAAAATATCCTTTCTTCTTCAAAATCATTTTATTTTCACAAAATGCCATGAAATTTTAAATGAAAAGTATTTTTTTGAAAATAGTCATAAAATATTGTAGAGTAAGCTTCATAAAAATGAGGTGTTATGAAACCATAAAAATCTGTTCATGCTGTATAAGTTAAAAATAACATTCTTCTCGTACATTTGTCAGAAAAGTAAAAAAGTTCCTCGTGTGGTAAAAAAAAGTAAGATTATTTTCATGACATGTGGTAAATTTCAAAAATGGGTAAAAAGGACTTTAAAAATACATGGATTTTTTTTAGAAAACATGGGCATGGATGATATCAATAACCCTAGTAAATACTTATGAATAACAATCTCGGATAAGAATAAGATTGGAATAGTTAACCCTTACCTTAGGTATGATATGCTTCGTAAGTATCCTAACCTCCTGTATAATGATTTAAATAATGTAATTTACTTATTAAATAATCATATTCATTGTTATTATATCATATATGGTTCACTTATGAATTTATATTACCCGTTCTTTTGTAAATTCCATGTTAAAGAAGCGTTTTGGGTAAAATCATTTAATTTATCATACGTGTTTCGAAATGTTATTCTTGATATTATTACTTACATCCTTATTTACATAATTCCATAATTTAAAACATGATTTATATATAATATATATTTAGTAAATAAATATATATGATAGATTGATAAATGGAATGAAATACACCGTTCATGGAGACGGTAGGCCGTACGTACGCATGAACGCTGTTTTTCATTCCTTATTGACTTGAATGGAAGTAATTAGATGACATGTATATATATATATATATACATAAATCCAGTATCAATATTATGTTATATATAACATTATTGTTCATTATATAAACTTTATAATTAATCTTGAATGGTTAACACGGAAAATGAATCTCATCGCATCGTGGAGACGGTAATCCATACGTATGCACGACCGATGATATCATTACCATAATTATTAAAGGGAATTGGAGTGGATGATATAATATCTCAAAATCATTATGATTTTATAATAACCATATATAGTTATGTTTTACACCATTATACCCATCCAAGTGAGGTGGTGGTTGAAAAACAGATTACACCACGGCGTGGAGACAGTATTCCGTACGTACGCTGTGCGGTGATTTCATTTTCCGTAGGATGGATTGAAGGTGAAATGGGGTTGATTCATATTTATAATAAAATATCAGTATATTAGTGATACTTATGTTATTACTCTCTAATTAAACAACTAAATAAGAAGAATATGAAGAAGAAAGAAACTTGAAAGAATCGGTAGAAGAGATTACCTCTTCTTCGACGCACCTCTTTTAAGCTTCCTCTTAAGGCACTAGAGTTTGCCTTTTGAGAAGACCAGAAACTGTAGAATGTTTCTAGGAAAGTTTAGAAGAGAAATTGTCAGGGGTTGGCCGAGCTTGAAGGCTCAAAGTGTTGTGAAGAGGAGAGGGAGGAGGTTCCCTTTTATAAGGGAGGAGAGGGGCACTCTAGGAAAAAATCAAAATATTATTTTATAATAAAGTCATATTAGGTTTATAATAGCTCCAAATTGATTTATTTAGAATATAAAGTGGGTATGGGTCGAAATAATCTCAACCAATAGTTTTTAGACAAGTTTAGGTTACTATTTTAACCTTATCTTTTAAATTTAACTCTAAGTTAAATAATTTAACTTTTACCGTGTCTTCTTGTTTTCTTACACTATATGGTTAATAAACTTACTATAACAAGACAAACGAACCCCAAGTAGATAAGTATTAATATATATAACCTTATCTAAGTCATTTGGCCGAACCTTAGATATTTAGGTAAATAATAACAATTAATAATATAATATTTGTTTTAAAAACTATTTTATGCTAATTTTGACACTATTTGGTAAATGATTTTTTTAAAAATCATAACAGCATTATTAGTTCAAAAAAGGTTAATAAAATCTATACTAACATGTCATAGTAACCTAGAAAATTAGTGGAATTCATAAAAAGTCTCAAATTACATTTATTTGGGTATTCATAATATCGATTATTTTAATATTTCATTATTTAGGTAATTTCTTCATCACCATCGTGTCAGAAGTAAATTAAATTATTTAATGTATAAAACTTATAAATAAAATACCATTAGTTGGGAATTTTTTATATATTTATAATTAATATTTATAGTGGAATTTATCTTATGTATAACCCTATATTAAAAATGTTTTAGTTATTAAACTTTGATTTTAACTATTTTAACTCTTTTTTAAATAAAATAATAATAAATGTCATAATCTAATACAAGTGGACCTAAAGGGTAATATTTTATTCCTAACATTGCTTTTATTATAATTAAACTTATCCAATATAATTAGGACTTGTGTTAGGGTAATAATAATATCATATTTACCCTTAGTTACCCTATTTACTTTTAACCGTGGTAAATAAAAATAAAAAGTTACTATTCACCAAAAAATATTTCTATCTTATTGAACCACATTTTACTCCTTGATATTAACCATGTCTCTCGGATTTTTGAAATTCAACTCACAGAAGAAGTAAAATTAAGTTTTATATACAATTGCAAATGCACCTAGGAGGTGGGTAAAAGACGGTAAAAAGTTTAATAAAATTTTTATATATCTATATTATTATAAAATTAATCCAATGGATTACATTGAACTTATATAGGTATTATGTATCTATTTTGACCTAAAATAAATTTAAATAAAATAAATGATTATTTAAATAAAAATTCGGTTTTTAAATAGTAACCTAGTGTTTTCACTATTCATCAAAAATTGAAAGTTTTCAGAAAAATACCAAAAATTCACCCTAGGCTAATTTCAATCTTCCGAATCCAAAAATGATGTCCATTTTTAAAGATAAAATTTATAAAATTTTAAAAAGTGGGTATTACTATTCATAACGGCTAGTTCATAATAATATTATAAAAATATCTTGTTTAGTGAAACTCGATATTGTGTACAACACATGCTATCAAGGAAGGTTGCTCTGGTGTGCAACACAAGCCTAGAATAGTGTTTTCATATACTATAAGATAATATGCTATTGCCTATAGCGCAAACTAATCTTGGTGTAGCGTACAACACAAGACATCAAAGTAATTAAAAATAATATTTCTCTTAAAATCTCGGGGTGTTGCAAATGGAATAACCACAAAATCTTATATAATAATAAGAATAAATATTGGAGGAGGTTAATTTAAGTAATAGGTAATCCCAATCCTTTTTCCCCACACCCTATATACTTTCAATTTTTATTATAATGGAGGATGGGTTGTGTTTCATTATTTTTTGGAATCTAAATCTTGGGTCCCCATATGGACACTATGAAAATTCACATGTGCTAGTTCTAATTGTAGAAACCATACCATCCCATTAATTAGGGTTCATAGATTGAAAATATTTTACTATTGGTAGTATAAATATAACACCACTTAAGGGATGATCCAATACTTCTTTTCGTTCATCTTAATTTTTTATAAGTATGATTATGTTTCTTTTCTTTATCTTTGTAGGTTAGAATAAAAACCATTAGGAATGTATATTAACTCATAATACCACTAGAATATCTAGGTTTTATCTATCCCTCTAATTTTTTTTATTACATTACATATCCATTATTTTTATTATTTGACATTATTTAGGGACAAATTAATTCACATGTGAGGGAAGAGAAAGAACATATTTTGGGGTTATTAAATATTTTGTGTGTTATTCATTATTTCATTTTAATTTTTTTTAGGTTTTTTAAATAGTTTTAAGAAAATGTATATTTTAAATCCATTTTGATCTATAAATTAATTTTTTTACTTAGAGTATTAATATTATAAGCTTAAAAATTTTAAATCAATATCGATTTTCTTTGTTTTTCATTGTTTTTTATTTTCAATCATTTGTAATGTTTTTATTGGATATTTAATTTCATACCCATGTACCATATAAATAAATTATATTTTCTATTATAATATGATTATAATACTTTTATATATATTCCTTCTAAAATCCTATCTTTTATTGAGTAAAATTTGTGAATTGTGTGTATAAAATAACATTTAATTTCTTCTTTTCAAATAAATTATGATTACATGATTTTTTTTTAAAATCATTTAGTAACTTATTTGTCTAGACTATATTATATTTATTTCCACCTTTATTTTAATAATTTTGAATCTCTTAGTTTACCATGAATGGCCATTTATCTTCAAACAACACGACAAGATTCTTTTTTTGTTTACTTACCTTCACTCTAAATATTTTTGGATGATTATTTCAATTTTGAATATAGGGGGGGGGGGCTTTATGTATGGGTGGTGTTATTTTTCATATTATAATATAAATGGTAATAATTCAAATTCCTTATATAATTTTTAACCATATTATCACTGATATATATATATATATATTATAATGTAATAAAAAATAGAGAATAAAATTGTATATATGAAAAAAAATTGAAAATAAAAAATTCTTGAATTAGGATTGAATTTATCATTATTATTAATTTGTAAGACTCATGGAACAAATAAAAATCAAAATGGATTTAAATGGGATACACTTATAAGGGGAATTTAGTAAGGTATATTTCATTATCTTATTTTTATAATCATGGATTGTATTTATGATTCAAACCTCTATATTTGATTTTTTTAAATACTTACCCACCGATATTATGCACTATAAAATAACTTTTCAATAAATCATGTTTGAATTAATTTTTCTTATTATTTTAGTTTTTAGATATTTATACTTTTTACAAGCCTATGGTGAACATTATTTTCTTGAAGTATGAGCATAACTCTACACATATATGTTCTATTGAGTGAAGAGTGACATATTTTTTCTTTTGAGGTAGGTCAAAAATTAGTAATGAATGTATATATAAGTTTGATTCAGATTTGAATATAATGAATGATAATCATTCATAACAAATTCATATATGTGGAATAATAAATCATTCTAGGTAAAACTTGAAAAGAATCTAACATATTTGATGTTGGATTTTAATTTGGATAAGGATATATATTTTTTCCCATAGTGAAAAAATAAGTATGGTGGAGTGTTGGGAGACATATTATCACATATATTTTTTATTTAATTATATTTTTTTAAATACATAAATTCATTTTTTTATAGGAATTATTCATATTTTATAGTTTTCATGTAAATTAATATAATAATATTTTTTTTAAATATTTTTATTTTAATATATTTTCTTTCATTTTTAGATTAAATTGGACATTTATATATCAATTTAAAATATTTTTCATTTGTTTTAGTACATGATATGAAAAATAAATAATTATTATTTTTATTCTATAAACTTATATTCTATTTTTTGAAACTATAAATGTTCTGAATTTTGTTGATAATCAAATGTTCTGAGTAGTTTTGGATATTTTCTATGGATAATGAAATATTACAAGTTTGGAAAAATGTTTTGATTTTGGTATTAAGAATATGTGTGAAAACATTTTATACAAAGTGTGAAATTTCATATGCCCACTTGAGTGATCTGTGTCATGGATGATTTGTTATGATCCATGGTTGTGTTATATTCCATGAGTATAATTTTTCAATGACATATATCATACCATACACTCATCCTTATAACCATGGAAATTCATATAACATTTGGGTTCCACAATGAAAATGATCTATGTTTTGAAACCCTAATGACCAAATCAATAACCCTATAACACTAGCACTGCCATTCATTACACTCAATCCCAAGAAATATAAATCCTATAAAAAACAACTTTTAAAGGATCATGATCACTATAATGGCACTATAAAGCTTTAATAACGTCATTGGAGTTTGTGGAATTGATCAAAATTCCACATATATGTGATGCATAACCCTCATTAATAATGATAACATGAATTATCATAATTATTCTAAACCGATTAATGTATGAGCTACCATTACACATGCTCCCATCCTAATAATAGTAAAAACATGGGATAACGGGATAATTAAAGATTAGTGAGGAACTATTTCTAATCACGTTGAAGGATTCCAAATATGATAGAGATATAATCACTACCTTAGTTTCCCTATACATATAGACACATCACAACCATGAAGAATAATCACGAAGAGGTCATTAAGGACCATATAAAATTTCTATAAAATTTTTATTAAGCCTCTATTGAAATAGTTCCCATTTAGTTATTGTTCTATGGGATTATTTTATGATCTCTTTGTATTTCTTTTTTTATTTTAAATTTAGAATGTTGTTTCTTTTAAATTTTATCATGTTTTTTCATGAAAGATTAATAATTTAAATGTTAAATAATAACTAACCTAAGGATTTATACCTAAGGGTGGAATTTGTAACACCCTAAGCTTTTACGTTACGCTTCTCTTTCAATAATGCAATAACTTGCATTGTACGCAAGTTCGAGATTCTAACACACCGCGACCTATCAAAGTAGCCGTTATGAATAGTAATACCCAATTTTTGAATTATATAAAATATATATTTCAAAATGGACTTCATTTTTGGATTCATAATATCAAAATTATCCTATGTTGAATTTTTGGTATTTTTCTGAGAACTTCCAATTTTCGATGAATAGTGAAAAATACTTAAAAACAAAATTTTTAATCAAAATAATTTATAGTAATAAATTATAATATTGAGTGGTTTTAAAGTATAATTAGAATATAATTTTACCATTTTATCCAATTTTGGTGATTATAATTAATTTCACTTTGAAATTGGACATAAACAATTATCAATCTTTTGATAGATATTGTTTCTTAAAAACACGCTATGTGTTTTGACAGTGGAAATAATTTTTAAATTAATTACTGCAATTTTTGTGTTTATAATTTGGTAAAATGGATTCCATATTTGGAATCAGAAGGTCCAAATTATGTAATTAATATGCTTTTGTTTTTGGACATTATGAATAGTAATGACGACAATTATCTTTAATTATCATGATTAATTTGTAATCGGATAGTTAAGGGTGATACAATAATATCACAATAATATTCAATGATCCCAACATGTGTAATAATGCTATTGGTTGTGTCATTTCCGACCATGGTATGCCTTGTACCAAATTTTGGGACCCCATGGAATCACTTTTGTGTGATAGTGACATTTTATCTTTTTATTTTTAAAGAAAGGAGAATATAACAAAAGTATGTATTACCCAAGTAAATTTTTTTTAATTTTTTCTACATAAATAATATTATATACTATAAATATTAATTGGAAATCTAAAAATATTTCCTACATAATGGGATTTTTTTTATAATTTTTAGACATTAAATAAATAAACTTATTTATGACACCATGATGATGCCGTGATTACTTCATTAATGAACGATTTAAATAAAATGAAAAGATAAGGTAAAATATAAGACTTACACTTGTCTAAAACCTATTGTATGGGTGTATTTAGAACCATTATCACCTTAGCCTCGAAATATATCATTGTGGGACCTTTAAAATCCGAAAATCATTTCATAATAAAGTTACATTTCAATCTTTCCAAAAGAGCCCCTCCTCTCCTCTTATAAAAGGCCCCAACCTCTACCACCTTACCCACACCTATCAAGCCATTGGATCAGCTAAAATCTACTCATTTTGTCTCTAAACATCCCTCTCTTCATCATAGAAGCCTTACCTTAGGCAGAAAGCTCTTCAAGAAACCATTTTGGTTCAAACCGAGGGGAGTTACCAGATTTAAAGGTAATGTCTTCTCTTATGTTGTTTTATTTTATTTCAATTCTCCAACCCCCTAAACTATTTTTATTATTTTATTTTATAAAAAAACCAGTATTCTAAATATACTTGGATGTTTTTATGAGAAGGATTCTAACTACACTTACACACACCTCCATCTAATGGTTAAAGAACATATTGTTTTTGTGGGTGGTGAATTACTGCCTCATGAAACAATGATTGTTCAATCTTCTTTTAACACCTCTCATGGTGTCCATTAAGATGCCACTATATTTATATATGATATATATTATGTTTATGTTTTCCTTATGCTTATGTATTTCTCATTTATGGCATACCTTTATGATTTCCATTATGAGTAAACGCGATAATTTCATTTTAGGAAGTGCGGACTACCGCCCCCTCAAAGTGATTTGAATCGTTAATGCCATATGTGGGATGTATAAAGGATGGAGTAAATAATATTATATATGATATTATACTTGAATTATAATATACCTTTATATCATTATGATTTCATTCCATTAAATACGAAATAGAAATGAAAGTAGCGTTCATGCGTACGTACGGCTTACCGTCTCCATGGACGGTGTATTTCATTTCTTACCTCTAAATGTTATGTAATATTATAAATTAATGTATATACTAGATATATATTATATATATGATATATACATCATGATTATAATTCTGGATATAATGGATATTTTACCACATGAACAACTTGTAATTATAAGAAGTTTATTTTTGACTCAAGTACCAAAGATCGACAAAACAACTGTTATTAACTTAAATAATTACATAATGTTCATAACATGGTAATAAGTGATATAAAAGGAATAATGAAGTTGAAAAAGGTTCTTAAGAAAGTATAAATTAACTATAGTTTATTATTCAGGAGATTAAAGAACGATCGAGTTAATTCGGACACGAGGTAAGGGACTTCGTCTCAATCTCCTTTCATTGAGGCATATTTTGTTTTATACACAAATTTTCTTTATACGGTGTATAAAACCCTTTGAGTTTTACTTTTATTCAAAATGAATCTTTTTATACGAAGCGTTTTTACTAAATTACAAAAGGAATGTTTTGTCTTACGTATGCGGCGACAATGACTTCTCTGCCGCTGTGACCATTATTTGAGTTTCGACTTCCTCTATAAGCCATAAATTTTTTTAAATGAAAAATAAATACTAAGTTTTTCTTTTATTTAATTTTGGAATTTAAAATGGTTTTGATAATGTTTTGATTATATTAATGTGTTGTATTGATATATTTTGATTGAAATGTGGAAATGTTATGTTTCCTTTATCCATAATTTATTTGATACGATTATGTTATAGTTCTTGGGAATTGTTTATGATATGTTTAAACCTTTTCATATAAGGAATGAATTGAACTGAATAAGTGATGAGTGGAGCCCACTATAGCTCCTCGATGCATCAGTAGGTCTCATGAGACAAACTAGTGTCTTGGAACAAGTCCTTGACAAAATCTTATTTGTAGTATTGGAACAAGGCCTTGACTATGTGGTTATGATAGTCAGAAATTATGCATTCCATCATTATGAAAGTGGTTATTGATATTTAATGTGATTATTCGACAAGTAGAATATCCATGTGAATAATTAAATGACATTATTTCATTTTATTTTTTCCATGTTATTCTGAAGTTCAAGTTTAAAAGGATTTTTTTTAGTTATAAAATTTCCTTAAATGTTTATGCTTGTTTATGAAAGTTTCCACTATATTGTTATCCTAACTGAGCATCTGAGCTCACCCCTTTCTATGTTTTATTTTTCCCAGTATGTGACGAAGTGTATTATGATTGACCTGCAGGGATAGTCTAAGGGGTAAGTGTGTTCAAAGGAGACATGATGTTGTTGTTGTTTTCACTTTATGATGTAATGTAACATTTATGAATGTATCTAGTGTTTCCAAGGCTACTAAACTAATCGGTCTTTCGAGACTTGATCATTTGTGATCATGAAAATGTTACGTAATAATGCACTGACTCTGGGTAACTGGGGTTGGGGTGTTACAGTTGGTATCAGAGGATTTTTAGTACTAACCTCGGAATCTAGATTTAGATAAACTCTGATTAGAGCACATAGCCCTAAGATAGACTTTGAGGATTAGTATAGAAGAACTTCCTAGAATTTTGGTATTGTAGAGATTTTGTTAGTTTTCTGAGAAATACATCCCTGTCTGGATATGAGCTGGTAGAGGCAGCTTTGGCACAGATGTACCTAGGGGTAAAACCCGAAAACACCGCTTTGAGCTAGATTCAAATGGGAACTGGGGCACGACAACGGGCCTTGCTGCAATCTTGGTTACGACACTCCTGGGGGATATGCTTAGGATAATTATCATTTTCATTACAAACCATTATGAAGGGTTTATGAGTATATACTTCCTCAAAGAAAACATTTTTATGATTATGGATTATATCCATAAACTGTTGAATTTATGTTAAGTGTTTTACAAGTATGGAATTATGTATTTTGATTCATAAACTAATCTAGTTTATGCCATTGTTTAGAAATGGTTCCTAGTGGAAGGAATGGAAACCGTATCAATGCATGCACTCCATGTAGGGATTTACCTCCTACTCAATATAATTATAATGGAGCTGGTAATATAACTGGTGCTGATCAGCTTATCACCATACTGGGACAACTCACTCAGGTTGTGAAAAATAACCTTACTCACATGGAGAACCCTGATCCGCAATGTGGAGGATAAATGTTAGACCGATTCATGAGGCAACAACCACCAACATTCAATGGGAGTATAAATCCCTTAGTAGCTGAGAAATGGATAAATTCCTTAGAGAAAGTATTCCATGCCTTGGGGAGTAGTGAAAGGGAAAAGATTATCATAGAAGTTTACCGCCTCACTGGAGATGCTAATCAATGGTGGTCATTGATTTAAAATACAAAGGAAGATAAAGAAGTATCATGTATGGAATGGAGAGAGTTCGAAGATATTTTCTTAGAAAAATACTTTCCTCGTGACCATCGAGCGGATATAGAAAGACAATTTCTGAGTCTGATGAAAAAGGAGGATGAGAATGTCTCAAAGTATGAGGCTAACTTTACAAGGTTAGCGAGGCATGCTGCAGATTATATACGTAACCCAAGAATTAAGATTGATCGTTTCTTTGATGGGTTAAAACCATTTCTCCATCGAGCTTTAGTATCACAATCTTTCTCAACGTATGAAGATATAGTCTCGTGTTCTATCAAGATAGAAAATGAATTCTCTAAATCCTATGACAATAAAGTAAAGCAAGAGAAGAAGAGAACAGTGGAGCGAGAGACAGATAAAAGGAAAAAGGGAAAGAAGGATTTTCCATTATGTGATAATTGTGGTAAGAAACACCCCGGTACTTGCCTAAAAGTAATTGGAGTTTGTTACAAATGTAGAGAAAAAGGTCACCAGACTCGTGATTGTAAGGTAAATAAAGAGGCTGTCAATGTTGAATGCTACAATTGTAGAGAAATGAGGAATTATGCAAATGAATACCCTAAGCGCCAAGGAAACTTACCTCAGAAAAGTCCAACAGATCAAGGCCAAGCTTATGCTGTTACTATAGATGAAGTTGAATAATTATTGTATTTGTGTTTTTGGGCTCAAGAACTATATTATGGTTATAAGAATAATGTGACATATATAAGGATTGTACTACAGTACATGTTGTTTTCATTAAGGTTTTAATATTATAAAGGTAATCATATTTTTAGTATGTGATAATAAGAGAAACTATACTTTGTTTGTGGAATCTGATGTTACAGTTGGTTTTGGAATTTAGAGACCTTTTAGAGAAAGTCTAGACAAAGGTATTTTGGAAAACTATAAAGGTTGTAAGGGATTAAGTTTAACTTTGGATAGTATTGTTTAAGGTTAAAACATTTCTAAAGATTATTTTTGGAATATTATAATACTATAGTTTTAGGAAAAGGAGAACCTACAGGTCGGGGGATAACCCATTGCGTCAGACAAAGCTGCAGGAATCGAACCCACAACCATAGTGCGATATACCTTTATTACCTACCACTAGCCTAAAGGAAGTCCCTGGTTATTACAAAATAGTTTTCCTAATCTAAATGGAATGTGTTAATATTTGTAACCTTGTACGATTAGGATAAATATAATATTTTTGAGTTCTATTACCTTTTGGAGTGAATGATGGGTTTGTGGTAAAAATTTATTAAAGAATGAAAGTCTACATGATGAGTAAGTATATTTCCTTACATTCGTAGTAAATATCCTAAATAATTTCCTCAACTTTATGAAAGGTAACTTAAAACAAAAATGTTGTCGGTTAACTTTTCCAACTGGAGAATCAATGACCGTTTAACTAATCACAAGTTTGTGATTTTCTTGTAGTTAACTTTCTCCTAATCTTGTTTTCTACAACTCTCCATCATACCTTGATGGTTTTTTTTCTCATCCATATCCATGTTTTCATATAATCCTAGTATGGGCTATCTCGGGGGACCATTGTACTTCTCTTTCTTTCTTTTAAAGTTATATTTTTATTAACCCTATTTTCGATATGGGTTTTCCACGAAGGTATTTTCTATTTTCAACATTTTATTTTCGAAGAACATTTTCAAATTTTGAGGATGCAATTTATTGAAGTATGGGAGAATGTAACACCCCAAGCTTTCATGATATAATTCTCTTTCAATAATGCAAGAGCTTGCATTGTATGCAAGTTCGAGATTCTAACACACCGCGACCAATCAAAGTAGCCGTTATGAATAGTAATACCCACTTTTTGAATTATATAAATTCTATATTTCAAAATGGACTTCATTTTTGGATTCATAATATCGAAATTAGCCTATGTTGAATTTTTGGTATTTTTCTGAGAACTTCCAATTTTCGATGAATAAAATACTTAAAAAAAACTTTTTAAATCAAAATAATTGATAGTGATAAATTATAATATTTAGTGGTTTTAAAGTATAATTAGAATATAATTTTACCATTTTATCCAATGGTGGTCATTATAATTAATTTCACTTTAAAATTGGACATAAACAATTGTCAATCTTTTGATAGATATTGTTTCCTAAAAACACGCTATTTGTTTTGACAACAGGAATAATTTTTAAATTAATTACTATAATTTCTGTGTTTATAATTTGGTAAAATGGATTTCATATTTGGAATCATAAGGTCAAAATTATTTAATTAATACTCTTTTGTTTTTGGGCATTATGAATAGTAACGACGAAAATTATCTTTAATTATCATGATTAATTAGTAATCGGGTAGTTAAGGGTAATAAAATAATATCATAATAATATACAATGACCCCAACACGTGTCCTAATGCTACGGGTTGTGTCATGGCCGACCATGGGATGCCTTGTGCCAAACTTTGGGACCCCATGGAATCACTTTTGTGTGATAGTGACATTTTATCGTTTTATTTTTAAAGAAAGGAAAACATAACAAAAGTATGTATCACAAAAGTAAAACAATTTTAATTCTATCTACATAAATGATATTATAGACTATAAATATTCATTGTAAAGATAAAATTATTTACTACATCATGGTATTTTTTTTATAATTTTTATACATTAAATAAATAAACTTATTTATGACACCATGATGATGCAGTGATTACCTCATTAATGAACAATTTAAATAAAATGAAAAGATAAGGTAAAATATAAGACTTAAACTTGTATAAATCCTATTAGATGGATTTATTTCGAACCATTATAACCTTATCCTCGAAATATATCATTGTGGGACCTTTAAAATCCGAAAATCATTTCATAATAAAGTAACATTTCAATATTTCCAAAAGAGCCCCTCCTCTCCTCTTATAAAAGGCCCCCACCTCTACCACCTTACCCACACCTCTCAAGCCATTGGATCGGACAAAATCTTCTCATTTTATCTATCCAAATCCCTATCTTCATCATAGAAGCCTTACATTAGGAAGAAATATCTTCAAGAAACCAGTTTGGTTCAAACCGAGGGGAGTTACCCGATTTAAAGGTAATGTCTTCTCTTATGTTGTTTTGTTTTATTTTTCTTCTCCAACCCCCTAAAATATTTTTATTATTTTATTTTGTAACAACACCAATATCCTTAATATACTTGGATGTTTTTATGATAATGATTAAAACTACACTTACAAACACCTCCATCTAATGGTTAAAGAACATATTGTTTCTATGGGTGGCGAATTACTACCTCATGAAACGATGATTGTTCAATCTTCTTTTAACACCTCTCATAGTGGACATTAAGATGTCACTATATTTATATATGATATATATTATGTTTATGTTTTACTTATGCTTCTGTATTTTTCATTTATGTCATACCTTTATGATTTCCATTATGGGTAAACGTGATAATTTCATTTTTGGAAGTGCGGACTACCGCCCCCTCAAAGTGATTTGAAATGTTAATGCCATATGTTGGACATATAAAGGATAGATTAAATGATATTATATATGATATTATACTGGAATTATAATATACCTTTATATCATTATGATTTCATTCCATTAAATATGAAATAGAAATGAAAGTAGCGTTCATGCGTACGTACGGCTTACCGTCTCCATGAACGGTGCATTTCATTTCTTACCTCTAAATGTTATGTAATATTATAAATGCATGTATATACTGGATATATATGATAAATATGATATATACATCATGAATATAATTCTGGATATAATGGATATTTTACCACATGAACAACTTGTAATTATAAGAAGTTTATTTTTGACTCAAGTACCAAAGATCGACAAAACGACCGTTATTAACTTTAATAATTACATAATGTTAATAACATGGTAGTAATTGATATAAAAGGAATAATGAACTTGAAAAAGGTTCTTAAGCAAGTAGAAATTAACTCTAGTTTATTATTCAGGATATTAAAGAATGATCGAGTCAAGTCAGACATGAGGTAAGGGACTTCGTCTCAATATCCTTTCATTGAGGCATATTTTGTTTTATACACAACTTTTCTTTATATGATGTATAAACCCCTTTGACTTTTACTTTTATTCAAAAAGAATATTTTTATATGAATCATTTTTACTAAATGACAAAAGGAATGTTTTGTATTACGTATGCAGTGACAATGACTTCTCCGCTGTCGTGACCATTATCTGAGTTTCGACTTCCTCTACAAGCCATAACTTTTTTTAAATGAAAAATAAATACTAAGTTTTACTTTTCTTTTATTTTGTTATTGAAAATGGTTTTGATAATGTTTTGATTATATTAATGTGTTGTATTGATATCTTGTAATTTAAATGTGGAAATGTTATGTTTCCTTTATGCATATTTTATGTGATACAATTATGTTATGGTTCTTGGGCATTGTTTATGCTATGTTTAAACCTTTTCATATAAGGAATGAATTGGAATTAATAAGTGATGGGTGGAGCCCGATATAGCTCCTCAATACATCGATAGGTCTCATGAGACAAACTAGTGTCTTGGCACAAGGCCTTGACAAAATCTTATTTGTAGTCTTGGCACAAGGCCTTGACTATGTGGTTATGATAGTCTGACATTATGCATTCCATCATTATGAAAGTGGTTATTGATATTTCATGTGATTATTCGACTATTAGAATATCCAGGTGAATAAGTAAATGGAATTATTTCATTTTATTTTTTCCATGTTATTCTGAAGTTCAAGTTTAAAAGGATTTTGTTTTAGTTATACAATTTCCTTAAATGTTTATGCTTGTTTATGAATGTTTCTTCTATATTTTTATCCTTACTGAGCATCTGAGCTCACCCCTTTCTATGTTTTATTTTTCCCAGGATGTGAAGAAGTGTATTATGATTGACCTGCAGGGATATTCTAAGGGTTAAGTGTGTTCAAAGGGGAAAATATGTTGTTGTTGTTTTCACTTTATGATTTAATTTAACATTTATGAATGTGTCTAGTGTTTCCAAGGCTAATAAACTAATCGGTCTTTCGAGACTTGATCTTTTGTGATCATTCCAATGTTAGTAATAATGCACCGACTCTGGGTAATTGGGGTCGGGGCATTATAGAATTGGTTTTCTCTATTCTATTCACATAAATTTTTTTGTTTCATTTAATTCATGGTGATATTCCAAGGGTTTGGGGTGGATGTTAAGTAGTTTTAAAAGTATACTTTACACTATCAAACAAATTTATTCCCCTACTAAATAAATTATCCATCCATTAATTTTTCCTCTCCAATATATGATGGGATTATGTGAGTATATTAGTGAAAAACATAAATTGGAGTTGGGTGTTGAGGTAATGGCTTGCTCAAAGTTGTGGTTTTTCATCATCTTGGCACTACATAGGAGGTGTAATTTAGTGTGTTAAGGATATCTAAAAGGTATGTTAATTTCCAAAAACTCATTATATGGAGTTAACTAATGAATTTTATGGTGTAAGTTAATGAATGTATTATAAAACAACTAAGAGTACTTTAAAGGAATAATTAGTCGATCTTAGGGATTTACCCATTTCTCAATGAAATTTGTGATTTTTCATTCTTTTTTTCCATTTTCAATCCACTTTTCACATTCTATTATTTTCATAAATAAGAACCCAAAAAAATTATTTTATAGAGACAATTAAGTAATAATTATTGATTCAACTCTCATTACCTAAAAAATAAGACCCGACAATAGGTTTTACCATTGAAAATTTTAAAATTCTATGATTGAGAGTCTACAACAAACTCTTTATGTCATTATATTATTTTAACATAAAGAGGGAATGGATAACATGGATATAAGAAATCAAGGAACATACAATATTCTATATGGAAATACTTTATTATTAATGATATCCAAGATAGATCAGGGAAATGTGGCTAGTTTTTTTATTCTAGAAAATTACTAGACTGTTTTCAACCTGTTAGATAAAACTGTATTTTTAGATGATTATAGAAATGTTTGGAATAGAAAATTTATTAATTAGTATATAAGGATAATTTTCCATATGAGATGACTAGTTCTAGTGCCAAAATTTATGGATAATTCCATTGATGGTATAAATTCACTGGAGTTTTTAATTTAACCTTAAAAAAAATAAATGAGTAAATTTAATAAAGTTTGGTTTATAAATAATAAAAATTGCGAACCTAATCATAAAATTGTTAAAATTTAAATTAAAATATTTTTTATGAGTTGAGAAGTAAATATTAAATAAATATAAAGTTAATTTTATTCATGTAATTAAATTGAATATTTAAAATAGATTTTAATTATTTATTATATAGATTATGGAAATGAAAATGGATATTTTGAAAATTTTGTGTGGATAAAAATAATTATCATTAATTTTTTATAATTATTTGATAAGAATATAATATAAAATTATGAATTGTAAAAACTATAATTGTAAGACTTCGATTCCCTATTATGATGTGGATAGTTTAAGGATGACATGAGTTAATTACATAAATAATATCAGGTGAATTTAATTGAGAAAGTAATTGGGGGTTTAAGTGAATATGGTGTAGAAATCATCTCAATATTTATTTATATTTATTAAAAACAATGAAAATTTAATAGACTATCAAGATAATATGATGATTGTTTGTAATCTTGATATATAAATATATTTATAGTAAATAATTTGAATTAAGTGACTCTTTGATTTTAGATGTATGATCACTTAAATTGATAAGAGTAATTGAAAATTTCTACCAATGATATGGACTTCTTATAATGCCAAAGAGGGCTGAAAAAGTGAATCATAAAGTGAAGATATTTAATATTTAGGTAGAAAAATATCCTTATTGTGATTAAATGTGATATTTACTCTGTTGATGATATAAATAATTAGAACATGATGAGGAATTCTTATGATGATAATTATGAATGATGATGTGAACCTTCTTTATTGAAGTGATAGATTTATTGATATCATAATATAGATAAAATATGATAATTATGTGTAAATTTAATAACTATATATTTAATCACTTAGGATGATGCAGATATCATTTTAGGATATTTATATTTATATAAATATTATAAAAACTCAAAATTTTCTATATGATATTTTTATTATTAAGATATATGTGTTTTATATTTAGATGTAAGATATGGAATAAAACACACGCACCAAAAAAATAAACAATAACACTCGAACATTAAATACCAAGGACAAATATAATCTACAAAATCGAATGAATTATAATGGTAAATAAACAAAAAAATCAATGTAACTATAATATTAAAATTTTGATCATTGTGGTATCCTAGAATTATCAAACCTGGGAATAACACTGTAAAAAAGAAAAAAACATTAATAATATAATTGATATTTTGAAAAAAAATGAACATAGAACCTTGGGAGAAATTGATGTGAATGAATAAGGAATTAAATTTTTGGTATTTAAAGGAAGTATAAAACCAATATGAACATTGTAATAGTAACTAAAAATTATGATTAGTAACCCGACTATTGTAATAATAAATTGAATGTTAGAATAGTAACATCACCCTTAGAATAATAAAATAACCTATAAAACAATTAATGTGAATAAAATAAGTATTTATAAATATTTGATTTGTATAATATAAATATTCAACATTAGAAACCTAGATAAATAATAACATTATTTTTAATAAAACGTATTTTAACATATTTTTTAAAAAAAAATTTCAATAATAAAATTTTATTATTTTAGAAAATTATTTTTGATCAAATGAAATAAAATTTTAGAATAATCAATTCAAAACTTTCCAAAAGTGGTTTTTTGATAATTTTATAAAGAAATTTATTTATTTAATGTATAGTAAAAATATAGTTTTTAAAAATACTAATGATTTATGATGAAATATTGATGAAATAATGACTAAATTTATCCCAAAATTGATATATAAAATAATTTTTTTCTTAATATATTAAATTCATTTAAAAAAATATAATCAATTTCAAAACCTAAAATTTAATTTCCAATGTCAAATAATATTAAGTATACCATAAAAATATTTTTTTATTTTTTTTCTCCTTTCATTTTTTATAAAATAATAAATTACATTTTTTAAAGGTTTAAAAGTAATAAAATAATTTAATTTTATTCAAATATGTTTCATAATGTCAAATATGACCACTATTTCATGTTTTAATTTATAAATAATATTTATGTAATATTTTAAATGAAAAATACCCCTCCCCTCAAGTGTAAATACCTTCTCTCCCTCCGCATGATAAATCAATTCTCAATCACTTATTTTTTTCCTAGGATATACATTGTTACCTTTTCTTATGTTTCCTATTATCCTTAGGTAGGTTATTGTGTCATCCAATACCATTCCTTAAAGGTTTTAGTTTCATAGAAAAAGAGTAAGCTTCAAAGAAGATGTAACCTTGAAATCCTCCTTTTTCTTTTTTATTCTTCTTTCTAATCACCTAATATATTTTATTTTTATACATTAAAAAAGTATTTAATTTATTATTACATAAAATATTAACATTATTTTGATATTTTATAAATATTTAAATCTATTTAAGGTATATATACTCTCTCTCCCTATATTTTCGACACATCCCTTTAATGGTCAGTTTCATCTACCTATGTTGATATTATCAATGCTTTACTTATCACCACTTAAAAAACTAGTTAGTGTAAGATATATATTATATTTAAAAATTTATTTTAATATATTCAAATAATATGGATGTAATTTTATAAAAAATATAAATTATAATGAATAAAAAATTACAAAACCAAAATGAAACCGAATAATTAAAAGAAAACATGTCATCAAACCATTTTATGATTAACCATAAAAAATAAATAATTAAATTATATTGGTTATAATTGATCAAAGATAACATTAATGAATGAAAAAAATTATATTAGTGATTGAATATAGATAATTTTATTATACTATTGGTATAAATGTGATTGAAATAATTTGGACATAATGTAAGGGGATACTTCAACCTGACTCTTTCATTTGGGTTATTCTACATTTAATATATCTTATCACTACGTTTCTTCTAAAACCACTTCTTAAACACACACACACACACACACACACACACACACACATATATATATATATAAATTTTTCATTTTTTCCTTGGTATATGAATGTTTTTAATTTATTAGGATTAATTTTAATCCACCATCATGATTAATGATAAAGTTTTTATTCTCGAAGTCTCTCTATGATTCTTATAATGTTTATTAATATATTTTTATATAACCATGATCATATATTTATTAATTAAACACTTAAATTGAAAAAAAATTTCCCCATTATTATTTTTGGGAATATATATGTTTTTTCATTGATATATTTCTTACAACACCATTATAAAACCCATTATTTTATAATGTATTCATTTTATATTTATTATTTATAAACAATATCTTTCAATGTGGAATGCATTATTATGAGCATTTTATAATATGATGGGTGAACCTAGAATTATATATATGGCCAATGCATTCATTAAAGTGATATCTCATGAAATAAATATTATGGGTGAACATTATTCATTATTTTTTCACATTTTATAAAGTGATGATTTACACCTATGTTATCTGAAAACATGATTCTTTCTTTGTTCACATTCAGGGTGTGGAATTTTTCAATAACGTTATGACGATTTATTATTATGAATGTGCCACATTCTATGTCTCTTATAAAGGATTTGATTATTTTTATGATGAATATACTATGATTATTAACTAATTATGATGATTATTATGATCACCCATGTACTATATTTATTCATTTATAATTTTTGTAACACCTTAATATTTTATGATATATTTCTATTTAAATAAATTTAATTTCTTCGATGGCTTGTGATACATGAAACCCCGAGCCTAAATGAACTGTAATATAGCATAACATTATAAGATAACTGTTAAATTGGTATAATTAATAGGAATAAACACATTTATAAAAATATGTATAAATTTTTAGATGAATTAAATATATTTCTAGTAATGTCATTATATGCTTTAAAAATATATTTTACCTCAAAAATAGTTTTGATTTCTTTTTTTGAGAAAAAATATAAATAATTTCTTTGAATTTTAGAAAATATATTTGAAAAAACTTAAATTTATTTTTTAAATGATATTTTTAAAATTATCATAGAGTGAATTTTTGAGATTTTTTTGAGAAATTGATGTTTTGACGAATAGTGAAAAATATTTCTTTTTATCAAAAACTATTTTTTATTTCAAAAATTTAAAATTTTCCATTTTTAATTTTTTTGAAAGTAAAATTAGTTAATTTATATTATAAATAATCCATTTAAGGTTATTACAATTAATTTTATGTTATATTTTTGTATAAAACATTTTATAATTCAGAAAACATTTTTCTAGAAAACTACTTTTCATCATGTTTTGCAGGTTTAATTTTAAATTAAATTATAAAAATTATATTAATTGACTCTCGAAAATGGATTCAATACTTGGAATTAGGTGGTTCAAAATTTTTAAATATAACCCTTTTATTTTTGTATATTATGAATAGTATGATTGGTAAATATTTGTCACCTTGGTAAGGCTAAAAAAGGTAAAACCGAGTCAAGAATTTGGGATAAAGAATTAAAATTTCTATAAAAACTGAATTTATCTTATTATATGGGTTTATTTTGAAAATTATCATCCAATTTTAGAAAATATGTCATCTTAGTTCTATTTTTCTTTGAATATGGCTATTATATTATTTTAAGTAAATACAATTAAAAAATGTCACTCTCTTGACTTTAATATCTATGAAATTTTTACATAAGGATAAAAAAATGATAATTTTAGTTATAAATTTTTATTTTAAATATTAATTATTTTTTTATGTTAATTTATTTTTAATTTTTATGGATTCATTATTTACCTTAAATGCGTACACAATGATGACACTGTGCTTGTGAAAGATGTAGAAAAATAATATAAACGATTTTAAAAATTCTAAAATTAATATTATTAGGGTGATTTATTGTTAACCATGAATTTTATAGACAAATATAAAATATTAGGTATGTTTTAAAGGTTTATATTATAATTAAATTACAAAATTTATTTCTTTATAGTCAAATTAAGTGATCAGTGTCAAAAATGGCATTGATGATATTTTATGAAAAATAATATTTTATTAAATTATTTTAAAATAATAAAAATATTTAAAAAGAACCAGTATGATGATAAATGGTCTAAAATCTTATACCTTTTATATTTGTGATATAATTTTTACGTTATAATTAAAATTATAATGGTTTAAGATTGAAAAAGTTGTTACCATAGTTAAGGTCAAAATTGGTTAATGAATTGGGTTAATCCAAACAATAAGGTTTAAAATGACACAAAAACCTATATTAATTTCATTTGATGATTATATTTTGACCATATACTCTTTTTATTCGAATTAATGTCTATTTTTAAGCATTATACATTAGAAATATATTAATTATATTTAAATCTGTTAAGTAATTTCAAGCCTGACCTTTCCCTCACTTATAAAAGGACAACCCTCATCTATTTTATTTACAACTCCTTCAGATATATATCTTAGAAATAAAATTAAAATTTATGTAAAAAACTCTCCTATCCATGAAACAATTTTTTTCTTCTTTTTAAAAGACAATTCTTAGAGTCTTTAAGAAGTGATCCAAATAAGGCCTACCGAAGAAGTTGTAATTGTCTTACCCGACCTCTTTCAAATTATTTCTTCTTATAAATCATATAAATCTATAGTATTAATAATAAAATAATAAATTAAATATAATAAATGTATTTAAATTTTTTTATTATTATTTAATCATCGTTATCTATATTCTATTCAATCAAATGGAGAGTGAAAGTTTCTCTTGTACGTATGTGTGGAATACTGCTTCCATGAAGTGATAAAATTCATTTTCCATTACCATATTTAAAGGATGGATGTTATGATGAGATTAAAGTTTATATGTTATAAAAATATACTTATTTAATTATAATATTATATCAACCTTCTTACCTTCCCATCCATTGGATAATGATAATGACGCTCGTGCATACGTGTGGACTCCATGAAGCGATGTGATACATTTTTCATTTTCACATTACATGGATGGTAATAAGGATATATTTAATGTATATATATGATATATGACATAATAATGATTCTTTAAAGGTAAATTATTATTTACCTTTCTTTTTTCCATTATTTAAAAAGTGAAAACATCATTCAAGTATACGCATGACCTACTAGCTCTATAAATGATGTAATTATTTTTTCTATCTATACCTTTTATAGATGAATATAAATATATATAAAATGAATATATATTATATTTATATCATTATTAAAATTATAGTGATGATATAACCATGATAAAAGTACAATAACTGGAACTATCGAACCGAATCATACATGAGAAACAATTTAATTATCACTTAGAACAATGATTTTAATAAAAAATTGTTAATAAATGGGTGATAAGATGTTATAAGTAAATAATAAATGTTATGATATATATATATATGATTATATTCCTGTAATATATGTATAAAAAATCTATATTTATTACACAAGATGTTCTAAAATGTATGATGAAAGATAAGACTTGAGATAAGGGATTTATGTTTTAATCCCATTTTAATCAAGATTATTTATGTTTGAATTTACATTGAGGAAATTATATTAAAATTATCTAATAAAACTATTTAATTTTATTTTATTTTGGTTATTAATATAATTTTCAAGTAATAGTACAATTTTTATCTTTTTGGTACTTAAAATAATTGGGAAAGTGGTTTTGAGAAAAATAGACTTTATTTCCCCTTTGTTCAAGAATATTTTTATTTCATGTCCAAGTTTTCTCTAAAATGTTTTTTAGAATAATTTAATACTATCTTATAATTGTTTAAATTAATTTTTACCCATGTTTTAATTTTTATAAAAATGTTTCAAATTAATTTTCTTGTTTTTTTCCAAATGAGGTACTGTTTAATTTTTATTAAAAATGTGAAAGGAATCATTATTTTAACATACTAAACATAATAATAATTTTTTATTTTCATTAATTCTCAAGAATTTAAATATTTATTTACAATTTTCCATGGTTCCTTTCAAATAAAATTTTCATCAATATTTTGGAAATATTTATATTTTAAATAAGTGATTTTAAAATGAAAAGGGTGTTTTCCTGAAGAAATATTCCCATAATATTTTATATTTATCTTTAATATATGATGAAATAATTTGATATTAGTTATTATTTACTGAGATATGATCCAATGATACCATACTTATTCTTTCTTTGTATGATTTATGATTATGGTGATGATATTTTTTGAAACCTATTTATTTTTCAAGGGTTATGCTATTAGGAAATTATGAAATGTTTATTAAACACATTTCATATACATGGGTTATGTTATGATGATATAATGATTTTTTATGATATCCTGGCACACATATGTACGGTTTTAATTATGTGATAGGTATTCACAAAATTATATATCCTTTCAATTCATTGGGTAATGCTTTATATCTCATAAGATAATTATGAGAAATAAGTTTATGTACTTAATAGACTATGGGAAATAGGTAAGGATTATATATCCACTATGGGAAACATGTGGTGATTTATAATCTATTATGTTATGGGAATTTTTTTTGATGACTGATCCACTATGATTTGATGGTATTATCAGTTAAACATGATATATGAGATGATTTTTATGCCTATAATGGAACCACAATTTTTATGACGTGTTCTTATGATTATTATCTAAACTTATGTTTCATGATTTATTTATAAAGATTACTCACTCTTATGATTCATTTATTTTGAAATGATAAAGTTTTATGCCACAAATCTTGATTATGATTTATTGAAGATTGATTATGAACTTTATAAGTAATGAAAATGATATCATACCCTTATACTTATCTTATTATTTCATATGATTATTGATTGATATCTAATACGTTTAATATTACTGAGAATCTTAGATCACCCATTATTATGTTTATTTTCCCCTTATTATGAAGAAAGTTTTTAAGTAGGGAATATAAAGAACAATACAAAGTGAAAATAAAATTATGACAGATGATGAAGAATATACCTAAATAAGATGTTTATGTATCTATTTTACAAAGACACTAAACCTTTATAGTTTTAGAATGGATCATAATATTCTTTATTCATCTAAAAAGATATAATATTTATGTATGAAAAGTTTGGGTCGCTATAATGTTCCTTCAATATTATACCTCTCTTTACTAGGATTTTATCCCCCCATTTATTTGATGTATATTATTAGGTTATTATATATAATAAGGGGAATATTATTTATTTTAATAGGACTATAATGGAGGATTCAAATAATATTTTTAGTTTCATATGTATAAATTTTTTCTAAATATAATTTTCCAAAGACACTAAACCATTTTATTTTGGAATGTATTATTATTTTATTTTTAATTTTAAAATAATGTAAAATAAAGTATCAAAGATATGGGTTAGTATAGTTGGTATCAGATAGAGTTTTGGTTAATTTTGGAAATAGGTTAGTAAAATATAATCTAGACGAAACTTTGGGATACCAAAATTTAGAACCTTAATATTAATTTACTCAAATGAAAATGTTTCTTATCCTTGATTTATAGACTTACATTTTGTTATAACATTTTATTATTTAAAAAATAATGGGAAAATGAATCAATAAAATGAAATGATAAAAGTTATATTTAATACTCACTCAAGTATATGAATGATTTATTTAGTTATATTCATTCTAAAATAATTTATATCTTTTAAATTCTCTAGAACTGTTGAATCAACTCCCAGATTCATGGAAGTAGAAATATCTTTGAAAACACTTAGCGGTAAAATTATTGCAACCCAAGTATTGGAACTCTTTCACAGTAGGGTTCTATGAAATTTTGATTCTAATTAATCTCGGAATTATTTTATTAATATAATTTTACACTATACTAGGCATATATTATCTCTCATTATATAGAGCTCACATCATATTCTAGGAAAATTAAATATCATTTTATATCTCAAACCATAATATGGTCATATAAAAATGAAATAAAGATTATAAATATACTTTATAAAATCATTTAATGGTATAGGTGTTGATACCCACTAAATTATAATATCATTCTCAAATGGTTGAGTCAATGGAAAGGATTACCCTGGAGAACATGCCCATTGTAAGAGAATATATTGATGTATTTTCAAAATAAATTCTTAAACTTCTCCTAGACCATATGGTAGGGTACTTGGTAGAAAATATTTCTAGAGTCACACTTATTTATAGGATCCCCTATAGGATTATCATTATAAAATAGAAGAGTTAAAGAAGAAACTATAAGAGAATTATTAAAAAGGGATTATACACCTTAGTGCATCACCATAGGGTGACCTATGATCATTTTCAAGAACAAGGATAGATCAATGTGGTTGTTCATTGATTATTGAGAGCTCAAAAAATGACTTTATGATCAAGTATCCATTACCACGTATTGATTTCATGTTTGATCAAATTTTAGGATCTTGAAATTTATCAAAAGTTAATATTCATTTTTTATATCATCAAGAGAAGGTTAAGATAAAATATATTTAAAAAATATAATTTCTGGAAACATGTAGACACTATGAGTTCATAGTGATAACATTTGAACATATAAACTCCCTAAAAATATTCACGTAATTAATGAATAATTTATTTATAGAATAAATTGATTTTATTGTGGTCTATATTGATGGTAATCTCATATACTCAAAGAGAAGGGAAGAACGTGAAGAACATATAAGGATTATGTTGTCTATATTAAGGTAGGAGATATTGTATACTGAGTTCATGAAGTTTTAATTTTAGATGAAAAAAGTCAAATTCTTAGATATTTTGATTCCATGTAAAATAATATTTGTGGATACTTCAGAGAAAAACGAAATAGTAAAATTTACAAGACTAAATATTTTCATAGATATATGATGTTTTCTTGGATTACCTAGGTACTATCGACTCTTTGTGAGAAATTTTAAATGATTATTTATCCCACTAACCATGTTAAAAAGGTGTTATATTATGTTAGGATGGATTTATGTGAAGTATGATTTAAAGAGATCAAGAAGAGGCTAATCACTGCACCTATACTCACACATCTTACAAGTAGAGAATATTTTGTGATAATAAATGATGATTCAAAGAAATGATTAGGTTGTGAAATTATGGAAAATTATAAAGCTATATAATATTCCCCATAATAATTAAATTTCCATGAGAAGACATACCCTACATGTGATCTAGAGTTAGTAGTTATGATCTTTACATTAAAATTTGATAGGAATTTACTTTATAGAGATAATTGTGACATATAAACTAATTATTAGAGTTTAATGTATATATTCAATTAGAAAGATATATAAAAGAATAAAAAATATGGATTCATTTAATCAATGACTATTATTTCACAATACACCACCACCATAAAATAAAAAAAGTATCTAATGCAGTTAACACATACATACCTACTACCCTATCAAAGATGAAAATTGAGAAAGTCTATATCATCATGGATATAAAATATATGGATTAAAAAAATCCTAAATTTAGTAAATATATACTACCCTTCTCAAATTATTCCCTAACTATCCATTCAAGAGAAAAAAAGAGGGATAAAAATATGGTTTTGGTCTTCAAAAGAAAATGAGAGGAAAAAATGAATGGAAGCTTCATGAATTCAACATTGATAAAGATAGAATAAGTAAGTTTTAAGTAGACATATTTGTTCCACAGTCACATGATATAAATAAAGAGTTGTTGGATAATTCACATAACATTTATTTATCAATCACCCAAGGAAGTACAATGATATATTACGATCTTAGAGAGCACTTCTAATAAGACAACTTGGAGAATGATGTTATTGAATACAAATAAAACTACATTTAATTTTAGCAAGTTAAGTTATAGAATATGAATTAAAAGGAATGATTCAACCATTACCCATATCAATATGTAAATGATAGAAATTTTTTATTAAATTTATCATATGTCTTCCAAATACATCTAAAAGAAATAACACCATATGGATTATAGTTGATCGACTAACTAGAATACCCACTTTATCACCATTCTAGAAGATTTATCACTCAAACATTCCAAGATATATGTAAATGAAGCAATGAGGATACATAATGAATAAATTTTGATCATATTTTATTGATATTAAGGTTCACCTCTATGTTTAAAAGGAGTCTTATACATACCATAAATGTGAAGTTGATCTTTAATGTATATTATACCCCTCATACTAATGGTCAATCTGAAATGGCCATTTAGACTTTGAAATAATTTTATAGATCTTTTTAAATGAAAATTAAAATATATTGGGATCAACAACACCCCTAGAATGAGTTACCATGTGATAATAGTTTCCACTTAATTATTCAGATGAACTCATATAAAGACTGATAATAAAAGAGTTATAGAACTTCAATATGCTAGGAAGAATTTGGTAGAAGGAACTTTCTTAGATCCTAACTTGTGAAGGAGTTAACAAAGAAGGTTTAATAAATTTAGAAATAAATTAAATCCCCTTAGAGTGACTAAAAAAGATATGCTAACAATTTTTGAAGAGATATAGAATTTGAAGTTGTAGATAAAGTGATCTTTAGAATATTTACATAGAAGAGAGTCATGATGTTTGGAATTAAGGGAAAGAACAACCCAACATAATTTTTCCCATTTTATATCCTTGATCACTTGGGATCTATAGATTATTGACTAGAACTTACCCCAAACCTGGATTAAGGGATTAATGTGTTCCACATATTTCTCCTAAGTAAACTTATACATGATTTCTCATATGTAATGAATCTTATAGTGATACAAATAGATCATGAACTCTCTTATAATGATAAATTGAAAAAGATATTGGACTACATATATGGATTTCTATGCAAAAAGATAACTCACCTTCTTGATGTACTTTAGTTAATCCAAAATTAGAAAGAGTCAACATGGGGACCTAAGGATGAAATAAAAATAGTTAACTTTATACGTTCTCAATCTAGGGCATGAATTGAAATTCCAAGGATGATATTTCTAATGATGGGGGTGAATGTTCTAACCAAAACATCACTATATTATATTATCAATTTGAATATATATATATATATGTGTGTGTGTGTGTGTGTGTGTTTGTGTGTGTGTGTTTGTTTTATATTTTGGCATATGATATAGAATATAACACATGCACCAGATAAAATAAACCAACACTATTTTATTATATTAATGAAATACCATCAAACACCAAGGATAATACACCCCAACATATTCAACATAGTACAATGGTACAATAAATCTTAAACAAAACATAACTTGAATAGAAAAATTTGGATCATTGTGGTCTCCTAGAACTATCACACTCTCAAAAAAATGTTAAAAAAAAACATTAATAATATAATCACTATTTTGAAAATGAAGAATATAAAACCGTGATAAAAATTTAAGATAATGATAATTGAAGGAAATTTGAGGATTTATTTAAAGTATAAAACTAATATGATATTTTTAGTAGTAACTTGATGCTGGAATAGTAACCTAACAATTTGAATAGAAACCTAACCAATATAATAGTAAAATTACTTTTAAATAATATTTACTAATAAAAAACAAGTATATATATATGTTAGAATGATATTAAATAAATATTAAAATTATAAAATCAAATAATGTATAAGTTCAATTTTGATGAAATTTATTTTAACTTATTTTTCAGAAATGAAAATTTTCATTTAGAAATTAAAATTAAATATTATATAAAATTATTTTGATAAAATGAATTTATGTTTTTTGAATCAACATGGAAAATGTCCAATAATGTTTTTTAATTTCTTAAAAACATTATTTTTTGGGAGGATAGTAAAAATATTGTTTTTGAAATATTATGATGTTTTATGATTTAATATTTATTCCGTAATGGCTTAATTAATCCTAAAATTTATAGCTAAATAAAAAATAAATTTTATAATATAAATAACTCACATAAAAAATAAAATAAATTTGAAAACCTAAAAGGTAATTTATAAATTATAAGAACATGATGCATATAATAGAAAATAATTTTCATTTTCCATCCTTTCATACTGTATAAACTAACAAATTTTATTTTAAAATGGTTAAAAATTCAGAAAATCATGTAATTTAATTCAAATATGATTCATAATGTCATATATTAACATTGTTAAAAGTTTTACTTTTAAATAATAATTCATATAATATTTTAATTCAAAAATACCCAAACCTCATGTATAATTACACCATATCCCTCCCCATGGAAAATAACACATCAACAACTTCTATTATCATATTCTATGCCCTGTTCCATTATCATAATTCTCATAGTATTCATAGAGAATTTTTTTTCATCCAACCTCATGCCCTTAATGATTTTTCCCATAACAAAATAGTAAGATTGAATAAAGAGGTAACCCTATAACACTCTCCTTCTATTTCTATTATTATTTTGATTATCCCATTCTCTTTTATGTTTAATCCATCATAAACTATTTATTTTATATGTATATAACATATTATTTTTATTATGATATGGTATGATGGATTTAATCTATTTAAAGTATATATACTTTTTATCACCCTTCTTTTCATGTATGTCGCTAATTTTTTGTTTCATTTTCCTATAAGGATATTGTCAATGAATTATGATTCACCTTCTATATGGATGATTACTACCAACTATATAATATATTTATAAATTTATTATAATGTATTATAATATTTTATATGCAATTTTTAAAAAATAAATTATAATTAATCATATAAAAAAACTAAAATGAGAACATGTTAATTCAAAGAAAACATTTCATTTATTACAAAAACGATCAACAAATAAATTGTAACTGTTATAATATTTAAGGAATAAAATAAATAAATTTAATAAAACCTTGTTTTATACTTTTAATAAACATAAATTTATTATATAGGAGGCATAAATGTGAAGAAACAAAAAAGGGCCTAATGTTAGGGGACTCTTAAACTAGACTATTTGAATTGGGTTTATCTCATTTTCCTCTATATTTTCTCTATGTTTCTTCTAAAACCACATCTAAATTTCTTATATTTAACTCTATATACTTATTTCCTAGGTATATTCATGTTCATACTATATTGAGGTGATTTATAATCCACCATCATGATTAATGAAAAAGTTTCAATTTCTAATGTCCCTCCATTATTCTTCAAATATTTATTGTTCCATTTTAAAGAACTTTGAACTATTATTTATTAATAATACCCTTTAATTCATAGAATAATATTCTCCCTTATTCTTTTGGTAACCTCCATGTTTTATTCATTGATATATTCCTTACAACAAAAATATAAAATTCATTCTTCTATTTTGGGTCTATTTTATGTTTATGATTAATAAATTTTACCTTTCTATATGGAATGCATAATTGTGATAATTATTTGATACGATGGGTGGGACCATGATTATATATATCTCCAAGGTATTGGAAAAAGTGATACATCTCATGAGATGACTATTATCCATGAATAGGATACTATATTTGTTCACATTTTATGATGTAGTTATTTAAACATAAGTTGTGCATGAACAAGAAGCTAAATTTGTTTATAATATATGTGTGGGATTTTTCACTAGTGTTATAACGTTTCATTATTATGCCTATTCCAAATTCTATATCTTTTTAAAATGTTTATTATTATTATAATTATAATCACATTCTTATGATATGATTATTATAATTATTACCACCCAAGTGCTATATTGAATCATATATCATGATCCTTCTCTATTATTCCACCCTTTACTAGGATTTTGTCTCAGAAATTCGTTGAATTATATCCCTAGGTGATTAAATATAATAAGGATAACATTAAATATTTTTAAACTATGTAGAAGGATTTAAATAATTTTTAAATTTTTATATGTATTCATGTTATATAAACCTAATTTTCCCAATAACATAAAAATATTTATTCTTGAATATATTATTATTATGTTTCTTCAATTAAAAATAAAATAAAATAATATATGAAAGATGTAGGATTCTATAAATACTATTATGATTTGGTGAATGATATAACCTAATAAATTAATCTTTATTTTCATTATATTTTGATAAGATAAATTTATAAAAATCATTAATATTATTATCATGTCATTGTGGGTTATTTTTAAAAGGTTCCATGTGACTAATATATTTATCAATAATGGGGTAGTGTTATTTATTCATTTTTACTCCATAAATTGAATGTTTAATTCTTTTTAGTGGTTTTTGGATATTGATTACCATGATAGAGTATTTATTCTAACATTAACCCACTACTTTGGTTTAAAGACTGTAGATGATGAATATGTGTATCTATTATCATTATCACACATAAGATTGATTTGAGACCTTTTATAGAATATCTAATAGAATTATTATTCCCACTCACTATCATGGTTTTTCTACAGAAGTTGGTTCACACAATTTTTCATGGTTTTTATCCCCCATAGCTCTAGGATGGAGGTGGATGATGGTGCATAAATTAAAAGCTATTTTCTCAACCACAACTCTTAGATTGAGGTTGAATTTCGATAGAGGTTGAAATATCCCAGGCTTTGTGGAGGTATGTTTTTATTTAATTTTTTGCTTAATTATATTTATTTTGGTTAAAAAAGGTTTACTGGGTGTATGAGGAGGATCAAGGGTGTTCCGAGGGTATGAGACATGAAAAAAGGGGGAATAGGGCCATCAATTTCATGTTGCATGACTATCCCATAGTTAATAGTAACCATGAACCCAAACCATGGATGCCTAGAGGAGGGGTAAGTGGTTTGATGAAACCATGAAAGGGGTAAAGGGAAACCATATGGTCTTGTATAGAGACATATCACATGATAATCACATGATTTGAAAACCATGCGGGCTTCCTAGGTAGCCTTGCGACCTGGTCCCCTCTTGGGAAGAGGGTGGCACATGGTTAGTGAACAGTTTGGAAAACTAGGTAGCCAAACCATTTTCCCCATTAAAAATGTGGGATTTTACCCTTCCCCCCCTCAGGATTTATGAAACATAACTTGGGTTTATTCCTCATTTATCCTACACCAGCCAAGGCTAATGAGGGTTTCCTCTTAAACTTGTCAAGGGTAAATCTCATTTATTTCTAGAACATTTATAGTGAAATTGGATACAGATCGAAGATCGGGGTGATTTTAACACTAATCTTTAATCTATTTTCTGTATTATGGGTTTTATAATCCCTTATCTTATTACATATCTTGAAAACCCTATTTTTACAGTGGTTTCAAGGTTGGGGACTTAATAATGGTTTGTTTCTGAATCAAAGGCTAAGGTTGAGCATGCATTTGTCTCTGAAATCAAGGTAGATGTTCTCAAAGATCTTTTCCATAGTCTTGATGTTTTATATGTGTATATACTTGTGATAATGGATAACCTTACTACATTTTATTATTTTTTTATTAGGTATAGTGATTTGGGACTTAGATTGAGGTTAAAACCCTTTATGGACACTATTGGGTCCATTGGTGAAGTCAAACCAAACCTAGGGATACCCATGGGGTATTCTGAACTCTTATAAATGGTGAATAAATTGGTAAACATTAATATAAGAGAATTAAGAGAGAAAATGGATTGTAAAATTGTAATAGGGTATGTGGGAATGATAAATGGGTTAATTAGAAATTATTATAAGTTGATTTTTTTTGAAATGCCTAGGAGGTTTTGAACTGGTTTAAATGATGTGTTTTGGGTCTTTGACCTGATTATTGATTTATTAAAAAAATAATGTTTGAATGTGAGTAATGTTTTGAAAGGATGTGTTGACCTCAAAGTTATTTAAAAAGGGGTTTTCATAAGATATTTCAAATTATTATTGAATTGAGGGTGTGGATCTCTTTTTATGAAAATGGTTTAATAGTTATTTTGAATGTTTGAAATACAAATGAATGCCTTGGGGAGTGTTTTAATTTTTCAAAGGGTAAGACCCACGTTTTTAAGTGTGTCTTCATGATGATTTTAAATGATTATTTTTGATTTATGTATCATTATATAAATTGAGTTTAAAGGTCTATTAGGACCCTAATAATTGAAATTATTTTTGGGTTTATGTGATGGAAGTCATGATAGTTCTGTTAGCATGTTAACATAGTTTATTAAATGAAATTATTGATATGGTGTTTGAAATTAACATGGAATAAGGGGGTGTTTGGTTTATTGTGAATATGTGAAATTTGATAAGTTTGATTAATGGTAAATGTGAAATGGTTAAATAAGAATGCACACATGGATTGGTGGTATGTTGGGTATTGAATTGAGGTTATATGCTCAAAGGCCGGGTTAGACTGAGGCTCTAAACCCCACCCTTATAATGCATGGGTTAGGGAGTTGGGATAAGGCTTGATGCCCCTAAAAATTATATTTGACGAGACTACCTAGATTGGGGATCCATGTAAAGTGTTATTTAATGTATGTTTGGGATGTTTTACTAAGGCTATATGCTTCCCAATGTATGAACATAACATGGTTTGGTATGTTAGACCGAGGCTCTATGCTCCTAAAAAATGTGGACATGGATTGACTACCAGACCAATGCTCCTGGTTATGTTGATAAAATGTGAATTGTTAGTTCCCACTTCTGATTAAAAGTATATATACCCCTTATCCTATGGATTAGGATCCTTGTGTGGCTGATGTTCTTTTAGTTGATTGGTTGACCCTGGAAAACTTAATTGTTAAAATAGTTACGTTTTGATTTTCTAAATGGTGAGATATGTTCCTTTTTTTTAACATGTTTATTTATTAAAATTGATTACCTTCATACAATCTTGTACATACTGGTTATCACTTTAGACACCGTTGGTGGTGGCCTACTGAGTTGTGCTCATAGCCTGCTCGGGCCACCATGACACTTGGGTACCCAAGTGTATGCTACTTTTTTTTCCGATATAGGTTTAGGAAAGGGACCTAATGGTTGGTTGTTCATGGGATGATGGCTTCGATCTTGGGAGGTCAGGACCAGTTTGGGACTTGGGTCTGTGTTTGGGGTCTTTTAATAGTTTTGGTTTTGTATTCCATTTGTATGACTGCCTGACATGTAGGGTATTCACTATATTGTTATAGCATGTTCTACTTGGTTACTTAATTAATTTTTCTATATGTTTTCCATTTATGTTTATGATTTGTTCCTTTATCAATTTATATTATTTATTCTATGATATTACTCTAATAAGTGAGTATAGTCTCGCTAGCTCTCTTTATAGACCCACGATACAAGTCAGAAGCCTCTGGAGTATGAGGAGGTGCACCTGAGGTCATGTTACGACCCGGATCAGGGCACCACATATAGTGAATCCTAGGTTGGGGATGTTATAAAATGGTATCCAAGTGGTGTATTTTGTCTTACTACTTGGGGAATGGTAGATATGAGACTAGGATCTTGTCAGGACTTGGTAATAAGATCATCCCAGGGTGCCAGTAGCCCCATGTATGAGGGAAAACCCAAGTTTATAGGGGTGGGAATTGATGTTTTGTTTTGTGATTTTATGGTTGGTAGATATTTTTACCTTTAGTGGTGTTCTTGGATGTGATGTTATTGATTTATGAGGTTTTATCTCTTATCTCAAAATGTAAAGAGAGGCTGTGTGAGTTTATGCATCATGCTATGAACATAAGAGTGGCAAGTCATCTATATGTTTCCTATTATTGATAGTTCTTTGAGACTCACATTTTTATAGAGTGATTTATTCTTTTGGTTTAATATTATTTATATCTCTTTGAAATGGTCATAAATTTAAATGTTTTGAAATATGAATTTGATTAAAGCATGTATTTTTGAAAATTTGAGATAATAAAAAGGTTTTCAAAAGAGTAAATTATAGGGTTTTGAAAAGAAAATGTTTTGAAATGTGAAACCTTGGGGTTTAAGTGGTAATGTTTAATTAAGAAGGGAAATGAAAAAATGATGGAACTTTTAGAGACACCAATGGTGGGTATCCATTGTGTTAGTTTTTGACCCTATGTATGGGTGGTTTGGGGAGTGTGAGTGACTTAGTTTTTAGATCTTGGGTTATGGGATGTGATACCTTGATGAGTTTTGAATTACCAGTTAATGAAATGGTGCTTGTTGTGTCTTTGGTTAGGTTGTGACCTTAAATATGTGAAATAGAATTAGTTAATGTGAATTTGGTGACTATTATTGGTTGAGACCTTGTGAGTTGTGTTTTGGACCCTAGAGTGGGTGTTTGGATTTTAGTTGCGTTGTTTGTGTATGTGTATCTTTGTAGTGAGGCCTAGAGTAAATGTCAACTGGGGTGAATTAAATGTAGCGTGTTTTGGATTAGGGGTAGAAGTTCGGCCCATGAGCAGTGAGTTGTTTGAGGTTTGGTGTGTATGTATTAGATAAAGAGATCTAATGAATTTATATTGACATGATTCCATTTTAGGGAGTTGGTATCACTAAAATTTTTGGGTGACCTTTGAGAAAGGTCAGCTAGGGTTTCTAGTTCCTCTAGTGTGTATGGAATTGGTAAACGTTTTGGGATTTGAAAACAATGCACATAGATTTATGTCTAGTTCGGGTTGGGACTAGACGGTTAAGTATAAAAGATAATGGTTTTAGAGATGCGACATGAGTTTTGGCTGTGATTCGATAATCCTGGGAAATTGAGGATAGCCTCAGTGGAGGCTGGCATAGTGTAGCAGGTGCCTTAGTATGTAGAGCATGAGTGATTACTTCAAAGGTGGAATCGATGCATAGGGGGTGCCATCATGTTTTTGGTAAAAGTTCATGTTTATTCCATAGTTTATTATTAGGAAGGCAACTAAGTGATTATGGTTGATTGTAAGGTTGGTTTCGATGGGTAGGATCATGAAGGTACTTTACCTGACGGTGTTGATGATGTTTAACAATGGAATTAGGATGAGTTGAGAGAACAAGACCTGGGGTGACCAAAGCATGTATGAATAATTTTGGTATGTAAGTGACACCCAAGGTGAGGGGTGGTCACATGGTTGTTTTAGTTTGTATAGAATATTTGTTTGTTGGAAGAAAATGTTGAGAACACCTTGAGTTCGATGAGGCTAACGAATCAGGTGGAATGGTCACTTGTCTAAGAGGGAATTTGGGGCCAAGCTCTAGTCATTTATGAATCATGTGATATAGAGTTAGGTATAATGTTTTTTATAGGAAAGTGTGAGACATTGTTGTATTTTATGAGGTCTAAGTGTGGGAACGTGTTGGGAAGGCATGATACTGTTTGGGATGGGAAAATAGGCGGCTCAGGGAAAAGTTCCAACCATTTTTTATGAAACCAAAGTGGAAAGAGTGTTTATGAAAGAGGCCATTTGGGGTTTTGATTAGTGTGATGGATCACTATGTTTTTATTGTGAATCATCGAGGTCTTACTGTAAGAACTAGAGAGGTGTGGTGGCGGTACTTCCACAAGAAGCATTGTTTTAAAGTTTCTTAGTAAAGAGTCGTGAAATGGTGGTGAGTTCAGTTGCAAATCCCTTTTGAGTTGTGATGATCGGGGATTAATGAGATGTGGCAGGTAGGGAAGCTCAAAACTTTTTCTAGGTTAAGGTGTCCCCATGGTTTGAGGTGACAACGGTGATGAATAGTAGTGGCGACGTACATCGATGACTAATTAGCATACTTTTAGCTAGTGACTATCATGTCCAATATATTAACATCACCCCTGGTATGCTGAGATAGACATGGATTTAATCCTAGTTACCTAAATGTGATTTGGATAGAAATGGATCCTATTGGAAAATTATATCATGGAGAAATGTGTGTGGAGATAGATAGTGGGAATTCCACCATCGACCATTTATGGGAGAGGTCCTTGGGATAGAATGAATGTCGAAGAATTCTAGAAGTTCCGTTCTTAGAATTTGGGAATAGGTAGTGGGTTATTTTTTTACTTTTCCAATTTAATATGGAAGTTTGTGTCCTAGTTTTTAGGTTCATCTTGTGATCGGAGTGTTAGCCACAAGGTAACAATTTCTTGAGAAAAGTAGTGACAACGTCACTCATAAGGTGGTGAGCATTATGTTAGTCATGGATGTGTAGAGCAGGAAATGGAGTGGATGTGGTGGAATTAGGATGCCAACAAGAAACCTATGTAGTGCACATTTGGTTTCCTTTCAGAAATCTTGGTAGGCCTCATATATCGTGGTCAATCGACCAGAGTGGCGGCATTGGTATTGGGAAAATTCTAATAGGAAATCTAAGTGGTTGCATTAGAGATGTTTTTGTGGGTGCTGTATAACCCTACAACTGTTTTTGTAGTAGCAGATGCTGTGATGGTGAAGTTCCACCAGAGGTTAGGAATGTACTATGGAGGGTGCATGCAGATGATGTAGGTATGGATTAAGTGACAAGGCATCATGTATAGATAGAGGGGCTATATGCCAACAATGGATGATGGGTACCAATGGGGTAAGTCATCTGGAATAACCTGACTCAGTTGGGAAAAAGGGAACAAATGTTGTGGGATGTAAGCCACGTCCAATTAATGTTGGAATGATAAGTGCATCCCAATAATGGGAATGGGTTTTAAGAACCAAGTAGTCCTTATATGAGATATGGATGGTGAAAGTGTTTTCAATACAATTAGTTTTGGTGGAAAGGATGAGTTTTAGAGTTGGTTGGATTTCTCAGGGATGTTTGGGAATGGTGAGTGGGAACATGTGTTGGGTAAGTTGTGAAGGTTGAGTTGAGGTTTTGTTGGTCTCCTTTTTAAGGGAAAAAGAACCCAACACTGATAAATGGTTGTGGTGAAATAAGGTATATGGTGGGGAGAACTATAATGAGGAAGTAATTGGTTAATGGCATGAATGATGTTTTGAGTTGGATGGTATTGGGTAGGATCTATCTTGGTGTATCAGTTTTGGTGATGGGAATTGGCTTGGGTTTTGACTGGTTGAGTACCTTGAGATGATGGTTATGCTCAGGTTGTGCTTCAGATGTTCAAAAATGGGGTGAGGCCATTGGGCCTTGAGTTTCATACCAATTTACGTCAGGAAATGTGGTTGGAATCATATTATCCATTCAACGAAACCAAGATTAGGTCACTATTAGAATTTTGGAAATTGGGTTTGATGGAGCCAAGAGATTTGGGCCATAAATTTTAGGGAGGACTGGACCAAAGGTATTCCAGATGGATATTCTAGGTTAGTGTAGTTCCTTGTGGATATCCTTCTATGCGGGGGTTTAACAGTGTTACACAGAACATTCTCTTATGTTGATGTTGGTGATGATGAGGTTGAGGTTGAGGCATAATTTGAGGAGAATCGGGTTTGTGATTGTAGATCATAATAAGAAATTTTATTCAGGGTAGGAGCGGTTCTCTGTCTTAGCACTGTGATGACATGTCTTGACAGGTGGGCCTATGGCTTGACCTATGGCCTTGGAGGCTTTGTGATGCTTAAGAAGTGAGACTTGAGGATAATTCATTCTAAGGTGGGGAGGTTATAATATCTCAGGCTTGCTAGAGGTATGTTTTCATATAAGTTTTGTCTTAAGTCACTTTATTCAAGTTAAATAAAGGTTTATCTGGTGTATGAGGAGTCTTGGGAGTGTTTTGGGGGTATAAGACATGAAATAAGTGGAAATGGGGCTATCTAGGGCATGCTAAATAGTTGGCTCACAATTATTAGTTACTGTGTGCCCAAACCATGCATGCTTGGAGGAGGGGTGCATGGTTTTAAGAAACTATATAATGGGGAGAGGGAAACTATGAGGTCTTGGAAAAAGCCATCATTCATGATCATCACACAGTTTTTCATATCATGCGGGCTTCCTATTTAACCATGTGACCTTACCACCTCTTGGACAGAGGGTGAAACATGATTGGCGTGCGGTTTGACCAAACGTGCAACCAAACTATGTGGCCCATTAAAAATGTGTGATTTTACATTTTTGACCCCTCTATATTTATGAAAAATCACTCAGGTTTCTTCCTCATTTCTCCTACAACAGCTAAGGGTGATGAGGGTTTCCTACTAAACTTGTCAAGGGTTGATATCCTTCATTTCTAGGAAATTTGGAGTTCCATTGGATGTGTATCGAAGATCCAAGTGATTCTAACACTCATCTTTTCTCTATATTTTTTATCAAGACTTGTAGAATATCTACTATTCTTCTAAATCCCTGAAACCCTCTTATTCCAGTGGTTTCTAAGTTGAGGATTTAAAGTTGGTTTGTTTTCGAATCAATGGAAAAGTTCAAGCATGCATTTGTCTCCAAAATTAAGGTAGGTGGTCTCAAATCTCTTCACCATAGCCTTGATGTTTTATATGTGTATATAGTTGTACCAATGTATTTCCTTGTTTTATTTTAATGTTTTTTTATTAGGGAGAGTGAATTTTGACTTAGATTAATGTGTGAAACCCCTCACAGACCCCATCGGGTCCATTGGTTAAGTGATACCAAACCTAGGGATACTAATGGAGTATGTTGAACTCTTGTAAATAGTGAATAAATTGGTAAACATTTAGATAAGGTAATTACGATATAAAATGGATCACAAAAGTTTAATTTAGTATGTGGATATGGTAAATGGGTTAATAAGAAATGATCATAAGTTGAATTTTTTGAGATACCTTGGAGGTTTTGAAATGGTTTAAATGGCATGTTTTGGGGATTAGACCTGGTAATAGATTTTTTTGAAATAAATGATGTTTAAAAGTGAGTAATGATTTGAAATGAGGTGTTGACCTAAAAGTGATTTAAAATGTGGTTTTCATAAGCCATTTTAAATGATGATTGAATTGAGGATGTAGATACCTTTTTTGAAAATGGTTTAATTGTTATTTTGAATGTTGGAAATGGAAATGAAAGCCTTGTGGCATGTTTTAGTTTTTTAAAGAGGAAGAACCACGTTTTTAAGGGTGTATTCAAGATGATTTTAAACAAGTATTTTGGATTTTTGTATCATTCCATAAATTGAATTTAAATATCTATTGGGACCCTAGTAATTGAAATGATTTATGGGTTGATGTGATGGAATTCATGATAGTTGTGTTAATATGTTAACATAGTTTGTTAAATGAAATGATTTATACAATGTTTGATGTTAACATGGAAGGGGGGGGGGTGTTTGGTTTATTTTGAATATGTGAAATGTGATAAGGTTGATCAATAGTAAAATTTAAATAGTTAAATAAGTATGTTTACATGGATTATTGGTATGTGTGGTATTGAATTGAGGTTCTGTTCCCATGGGTCGTGTTAGAATGAGGTTTTAAACTCGGCCCCTATAATGCACAGGTTAGGGAGTTTGACTAAGGATATATGACCCAAACAGTTGCATTTGATGAGACTACCTAGATTGAGGCTCCATGGTAAGTGTTATGTAATGTATGTTTGGGATGTCAGACTAAGTCTCTATGCATCCCAACATATGGACCTAACATTGTTTGGGATGTCAGACTAAGGATCTATGCTTCCCAAATATGTGGACATGGCTTGACTACCAGACTAAGGATCTAGGGTATGCTGATAAATTGTGAATTATGAATTTACCCTTGTGATTAAAATTGTGTATACCCCTTATGCTATGTATTAGGTTTGAACTATTACCAATGTTATTTTAATTGATTGGTTGACATTAGAACACTCAATGGATAAAATGTTTATTTTTAATTTTATAAATGGTGAGATATATTCATTTTTGTTTTCATGTTTATTTATTGAAATTTATTACCTATATAATCTCTTGTAAAGATTGGTTATTACTTTAGACACTATCATTGATGGACTACAGAGTTGTACTCACACCCTGATCAGGGCGCTATGGAACTTGGATACCTAAACAAATGCTACTTATTTTTTGATAAAGGTTTAGGATAGGGAATTGGTGGTTTGTTATTATTGGGATGATGGGTTGGAGCATTGGTGGCCAGGATAGAGTTGGAATTTGGGTCCATGTTCGGGGGTCTTTTGAAAGTTTTGATTTTAGATTCCATTTTTCTGACTACCTAACATGTAGGGTATTTAGTATATTGTTATAACATGTGATACTTGATTACTTGTTGTCCTTTTCTTTATATTGTCCACTTATGATCCACATTGGTTCTTTTATCAGTTGATATTATTTCTGTTCTAATATTACTATGATAAGCGGGTATAGTCTCCCCAATTTATCTCTATAGACCCACACTTCTAGTCGGGAGCCTCTGGAATATAGGGAGACATGCTTGAGGTCATGTGATGATCCTACTTAAGAAACCATATATAGTGGATCCCGGATTGGGGACATTATAAAGGTATTGATCAAGAATGAAAATAGTTAAAAAGGAATGTATTCTACAAGTGAAGGTGGTGTATCTTAGGTGATTCATTATAAATGGAATTTATAATAGGATTTGTGGTGATATTATTATTTATTAATATGTAATTTCAATTAAATTAATATTATCCCCAAACAGCTTTGAGGAGTTTGAACATCCATTGAGTGAGGTGTGTAGCGATTCTCAGGATATATAATGTGTTAGGACCATTAACCCACTCAAAGTAATCGATGAAAGATTTAAATACATTGGGATGAAAAACTTAGGGTTATGATGAAATCTAGACACACATAATTCATAGGGGGTATTAAAGATTTTATACAATAATTTATGATTATATATATTACTATTTAATGACTAGAACTATGGTGAGATATGTAGAATTTTTTTTAAAAACAAGAATATTTATATTATCATTAAAAATGTTTGTTTTAATGTTTTACAGTATATAAAAATTTTTATACTGATGTTTCACATTGACAATAGAGGTTTATAGGATTCAGTTCACCATCCAAAGTAACTTTACTGAGTATTATTTTTCACTATTTTATACACACTCATAAATTTTCTATTCTTGTGTTCATTCATATTAGTAAGCATAATTTTTGGATGATATTAGCTATTGGATTTGATGAGAGATTTGGTAGCTGATGGTATAAATAATTTATTAGTATGACCGTAAAAGTTTCATCCATGTTTGAAAAAATATATTTTCCAATCTATTCAAGATATCTTATATAGAAATTGACATTAATTGGACTGTGTTACAATATATTATGGAAATTTTTTATATATTAATTATTTTTATTATATTTTTCTGTTAGTAAATTATATAATAGTGGATAATGTTTCATGTATGTAAGTGACTTCTTATATTTAGTAGTAATTCCTTAAAGAATTTTTGTGGATAAATAAGCTATTTTTTTACCCCTGAACGACTGTGATAGGCATTGGAAGCTTAACATACCATCATAGTGAGATGTGATAAAATGAATTTAATGCTTTATTATCAGTAAATTCAATCAATGATAGCATATAAAAAGCCTAAAACTACAATCATCCTTCTTAGCAAAAAATGTGTACACAATACCTTGACATGCTGGGTTTCTTGAAAAATTTTCTAAAAAAATCATAAATTTGATATCTCAACTTCTGAATATTGGAATGATATATCCTATATAAATTCTAAATGATCAATTTAATACTACTATGTAACTCAATACTAAAATCATCATCTTTCCATGGATGAAAACAAACAATCTCTTTAGAAAAAACATCCACATTTTAAAAAACCATAGGAGGAAACTGTTCTATATGCACCACTACTACACCCAACACCAATATTGCTAAATATGAGTAAAATAACCAATCTAAAAAACATATATATTTATAAAAATGGTCTCAAACTCCTAAAAAAATATAATTATAACCATAATAGCATATGAAAACATCTATAAATTAATAAAAATCACTATAATTATGCATTGAGAATATATAATTCATATCGAGGATCATAACATTAGACTACATCTTGAGAAAGAAAAGAACCCAAGATAAATTATCCTACCCCAAAATGATCTTAAAACTAAAAAACATCAATAAAAAACAAAAACAAACTAATAGGGATTGACAAATCTAGTATTTAACCCAATCTATCCATAGAAAAACCCTACCCGCAATCAAGGGTTGTAAACATAAAATAATGAGAATAAATTATGCCTAAAAATAGTTAATAATGAGTGTAATATGTACACATCATATGACTAAATATGTTTATATTATCATACATAAAAACATAAATAAAATGAAAATAACCTCTCCCAATAACCACACCATGATAGATATACTCCCTACCAAGACTATTGCCCCATTCCTAAGGATACTTCATGTTATCAATCCATTACCCTATACTAGCCCCTCATAGAATTATTAAACCAATGGGATGATTATCCTGCTATGGTTGAAATAATTACCATGGAGGTTTCTAGTGAGAAGAAAAATCCACAGGCTCACCCAATTTCTACCTCAATCAATCATTTCCAAAAAGGAAAATCAAATTGATAATGTATTACCCCAATATAAGAGAAAAAAATTAGTCCTCTAATTCCTATAGTAGGTCTTAAACTACCAAATATTGATAACTGATAAAACAATTGATTATACTAAACACAATCATGAAGGAACAATGGATATCCTATAGAGTGAGTACAATGAACTACATTTCTACTCTAGAATGTGCCATGCCAAATCACCATTATATTTCGAGCCACTAACCTCGTAATTTTCAATCAACTCATATAGGTAGTATAGTATAATGTTTTTATATAACTATTAATATTTCAAAGAAAAACCAACAAAATTTTTGATAAAAAAACTCTTTATTATATAATATATCTATGAAATAATGGAGTAACCCCATAAATTTAATTCTGAACTCTTAAACATTGAATATCCTTAGAGAATTATCAAATTCTCAAGATGGAAGTTTACTCACATTGTTAGTGATAGAAACTGATTTAAAAATAATTCTAAAAAATGGTTCAATAAAATTGAAATCTCTATAGGATATACCAAATACAATCTTTTCCACTACAAAGATGATCCATATAACATTCTCACCATTAGAGTCACATGTTGCTCCATCGATGTTTGAATCAACAAAAACACTATATCAAAATCATCTAGAAAGTAATAAATATGAGGATCTGACATAGATATCTTAATCCTTAGAAAATTATTCAATTTAAAATAACCCATATATGCACTTCAGGCCTCATACACTGAAGGAATAACTAGCTTTATCCTCTATCAAGTTTTCGTAGGCTGCTAAAGCCTTGATCATGGGCACACATCTTGGGATAACCATGAATCCATCGATAAAAATAAAAAAATGAAAAAAATTCAACCCAATTATATGATTCTATATATAAATTCAATTCCTAGTATTACCTTTATGATCTATATTTCCATAATCACAGAAAATTATCATAACCAATGAGCTACATAATATATGACTTATACCTATTGTAGTAACCCACAGGAAGAATAAAATTCTTAAATAATGATCAATAGATGATATGAAAGATTATATAGGATCATATGGAAATTATATATCCATATACCACTTTACCTAAAAATATATATCAAATTATGTTCAAGAAAACTATAACCGTTGTAACACTTGAATGTTTTTATGAAATATTTTCTTTAAATAATTTTAATTTTTCAGTAGCATTAATTGCACACAATCATGAGTTTAAATGAATCATGAGACACCCTTAGTATAAAATTATCATTATATCCTAGCCATTAGGTTGGCAGAAAGAAGTATAACTATCTTATGAAAATGTATTGCGAATTTATTGGCTACCAATTATTTATGAAGAATATAAATCAATTAGATTTTTTTTATTTTTGAGAGAATTGATATTGGTAATGAAATTAATGAGATATATATTTTATATACTTAATAAAATATTTTTGATATTCATCTAGAGGACAATTTAGTCATAGGGTATGAATAAACCCTATTTGATGTATAAAAACTTATGTTTTTAAGAGGTAATTTTACGCATATGAATAGAGAACCATTTTTAAAATAATATTTTGACACATTAATAATTTTTATATGAAAACATAGACATTTATTTTGAATAGGGATACAAAATATTACTTTGGATGAATTTTTTATATTTTTCTGATAACTTTCATGTTTTGATGAATAGTAAAAATACAATAAATTTAATGTGAAAACAACTTTTTTGATAGAAATAATTTATATGGTTAAATTATAATATTTAATGGTTTTAAAGTATAAATAGATTATATTTTTATTATTAAATATAATTTATGTATTTAACATTAATTTTACATTGAATTCAAATGCAAAAACCTTTCAATCTTTTGCAATGTTTTATCTTATAAAACTCGTTCTCTCTTTCCAACAACGGGATTAATTTTAAATGAATTATGAAAAATTATGAGCTCTGAATTTTGAAAAATGGAATCCATATTTATAATTACTAGGTCCAACTTATGTAAATAGATTTATTTCATTTTTGGGCATTATGAATAGTAAATTTGGTAATTTTTATTAATACGGTAAAAAGGTAAATGAAGTAATTAAGGGTAAGAATAATATTATAAAATTACCCTAAAACTTGTATTAATATCATTGTATGAGTGTATTTCTAATTAAATCATCCTTGGGTTTAAATGATATATATTTTAATCCACTTAGATGGTATTAGGACAATTAATTTATTTTATTTAAAGAAAAGTTAAATATGTCTCACTCAAATTTTAATAACTAAATAATTTTTAATATAAGATTATACTAAATATAATTTCAATTATAAATAATAACTGAAAAGATAAATTTTTTTCCTTTATCATGGTAATTTATTTCTAATTTTTAGGAAATAAATAGTTACCTTAATAGCTTATAATTTAATGATGCAGAAATTATTATTTTTGATGAGAAATCAATAATATAGTTTTTATTAAAATAATAATACATATTAAAAGATCAAAAAGCTTGAAAAAATATTATTTTTCGAGTATATATCGACCATAATAATACAATGGTTGAGTTATGGACCATTTGGATCCTTATATAATGGATTATGACTCTTATATTATTTAATTTAAAGTGATGTTAAAGTTTTGAGCTTCATAATTTAATAAGTATAACATTTTAAATATTATATTTTACAGAAGATAAATTCTACTAAAAGTATTATTATGAAATATAGTAGATTTATATTAATCATAGTATTTTATTTTTAAATTTTATTCAAAAAATAAGCATATTAAATAATTACACAAAACTGTTGTCATAATTATTTTCTTAAGATAAATATCAAATAAATGTTTTTATAAATATTAAACTAAATATAATTTTTCCTAATTAACATGTCTAATTAATTTTATAGATTACCTCGACCTCCATGTAATATAATAAAATTTTTGGTTTGAGGTTATCTTCTTATATTAATATTTTTAAAAATGAATGAATTGAGTAGTGTCAAAATTAATACTATTGATTTTTTATTTAAATAATGTTTTATTAAATTATTTAAAAATCATTAACCATTTCTAAAAAATAAATAATAATTATTATATGGTATAAAATTATATTATATATTTATTTATGGTCTATTTTATATCAAATAAGTAAATATTTCACCCTTTTAATATTGAATTATTTGTGACCCAAGTTAAAAATTAAATAGAATAACTAAGTGTTAATTAAAAAGATAAGGTTTAAATTGATAGAAATACTTGTCAAAAATCTATTGGTTGATGATATAACAACCCTATATCATATAATCTACTAAATTGGTACATTTTGGAGGTTTTTAGGTAGGGTTTAATTTTATTATAAATTATTATTTATGGAGTTTCCAAAAGTGCTGCTCACCTCAATTATAAAAGGACACCTCCCCCCTCACCTCTTTAATTAACTTTTAGTCTTAAATATCAGACATCCCCTGACCTTTTTTCTTATAAAATTCTATATTTATATTATAGAGGTTCTGGTCATCTTCAAAGACCATCTCTAGTTCTCTAAGAAGAGATTTAGAGGAAGCACGTCGAGGAAGAGGTATCTCTTCTACCGATTTTTTCAAACTTATTTCTTCTTATAATTCATCTTTATTATTTGTTTCACTATAAAGTAATAACATCAGTATCACTCATATACTTATATATTATTATAATTATTAAACAACCATATTCCAACTTCTATCCATCCTATGAAAAACGAAATCACCACACATGCATACGTACGAATTACCGTCTCCACGCCGTGGTGTAATGTGTTTTTCACCACCAACTTAATTGGATGGGTATAATGATGAAAATAATAACTATATATGATTATTATAACATGATTCTGATTCTGAAAAATTTTACACCATCTACTTCAATACCATTAAACAATTATGGGAATGATACCATCGCTCGTGCATACGTACAACCTACCGTCTCCATGATGCGATGTGATTCATTTTACATGATATTAATTAAAAAATGATTATATAAATTAATGGAATGAATAAATATTATATAAATTATCATAATATAATTATTTAAATGATATAACTAAAACCTAAGAAGTGGAACATGAAATTATCTGACAAAACTTGCAAAAGAACATGAAGTAGTTAATATCCAAATAACGAGTAATAATGAAATGTTACTAACAAACGGATGATAATATGATCATATATGATATCCAAAAAATAAATATGATTATTGAATAAGTTTATAAAATTATTTAAATCATTATACAGTAGGTTCAAATAAATATGAAGGATATCATACCTAAGGTAAGGGATAATTTTGCAATCTCATTATTATACGAGATTGTTTATACAAAAGTATTTACTAGGGTATATTTATTATACCCATCCATGTTGCCTAAATATGTAATATTATTTTTATTCTACTACAATCTTTTAAAGTCAATTTTATCCATTGGTAAATTTTTATTAAATGATATGAAATGAATATTTTATTGTTATTCGATATGAGGTACTTTTTGACTTTTCCAGAAAAAGAACATGGAGAATGTTTTTTAACTTATATGGCGTGATCATATTTTCAAGTCTTCATAAAAACATATTTACATGAATCTTACTTTACAAAATTTCAATTTTATTTTCAAATAAATTCTTTTCTTTTAAAATTGTGTGATATTTTGAGAAAAGAAAACATTTTTAAGAAGAAAGGATATTTTCCTCAAGAATTAATTTCATGTGTTTTATCAAAATTATTTTCCATATAAGATGATGATATTTAAATTGGGTTATATTTATATTCCTATTATTACTATGTTTTGATTGTGATAATAATGGAATGATATTTTATATGGATTATGTTATGATGAAATTATGTTTAAGAAACCCATTTTATTTCTTGGGTTATGCTATGATGAATGATTTATGTTTTTGTGGAACATGTAAGAATGATTTAGTTATGAGATGGGTGGGACCTATATATCCCTCCAATTAATTGGGTAAATATTTATATCTCAAGAGATAAACATGACATGAATAGAAAGTAAATCCAGTTCAATAATACAAGGCTGGAACGACAAGTAAACCCAATTCATTAGTGGACATTATCTTCTATGATGATCTTGGAAATGAGCATTGACTAATATGAAATGATTTTATATGCTTATGTGTATGCCACAAAACTTCATGTCTTATTTTTTGACTTTTGGGATTATATCCATTAATTCTTATTAATGTTTCTCCCATGACATGATATCACGACCTTTTATATGCAGGATAAGAATTCCAAATGTTATGTTCTTATGTCTTATGATTATGATATGATTAATATTTCCCTTGTTTACTCTTACAGAGCATTTGAGCTCACCCTTTCATATGTTTATTTTCCTTAGTTCATAAATAAGGGTATTAAGTAAGATATGTCAAAAATAAGTATAGTTATAAATATATAAGTAGGATATAAAGTAGATTATTTATGAACCAGTTGTTTATGCTTCTTAGTTTATAAAGACACTATAACTATGTGGTCCTATCATGGATTTATTATATGTTGTAATGAATATACTTAAATTTTTATGTAATATCAATGTATCTAAATTATGGGTCGTTATAGTTGGTATTAGAGGAAAGGCATAGTTAACCTTTTGAAACTAAGATGAGAAAGCCTTAGTAAGAACTCTAAGGATATGTCTAAGTATAGGTTACAATCATAGTGTTTTAGAAATGACCATTAATAAACTATAATAAAACCTAAAGTGTTCTAAATTGAAATTTTATTCTTGATTATGTGGTTTTCCCATTATTATTAGTGTTTCTCACACTATGATTCTTAGTTTTAGTTAGTGGATAAAACCCAAAGGAACCACATTACTACTAAATGTGATAGGAAATGAAACAACTGTAATCCTGAGAAACAAAACGTTATGGGAGTCAGAATGAAAAATATTGTAGATATTATCACACATATTTTTCAATATTTGAATCATGCATGACTTCCAAACAAGAAAAGAAGGGAGCAACATTCTGTTAAGTCCTTCATGAGGCAACGTCCACCTTCTTTAAGTAGGTATTTTGATCCATTAGTGGATGAAAAATGGATCAGTACTACTAAAAATATATTTTCAGTTATACAATGTTCTAATCATGATAAATTCATCTTATCAGTCTATCATTTGGAAGGTTAAGCTAATAAATGGTGGAATCTTATCAAGAATATGGGGAAAAGAGATGAAATTGAGCCCATGGAATGGGATGAGTTCAAGAAATTATTTTAAAAAAAGTGATTTCCTCATATTATTTTAACAAATATGGATAAGTAGATCCATGAAATTAAGAAAAAGGATGATGAATATGTTGGTACCTACGAAGTAATTTTTACAAGACTTGTAAGGTATGCTTCTGGAATTATTATTCAACCTGAGAGTAAAATTGATTAATTTTTTAGTGGCTTAAAACCAGGTCTCTGAAGGGCATTAGCCATTATGGACTTTAATAACTATGAGTAAATTTTTCAATGTGATATCAAGGTTGAGATGGAGATTGGAGTAACCCATAAGTCTTATGGGTTTGATAAGAAGAGAAAAATGGAATTCAAAGGAAAATCAAAAGACCACACTGAAAATAAGATGAGTTGTCCCTTATTCTCAATGCTTGGAAAGAAACATGGAGGAAATTGTCTTAAAGGGACTAGTAAATGTTTTAAGTGTGTAAAATAATGTCATCAGGTAGTTGAATGATGAAGTGAAGGGAAAAATATTTATAATGATGCGAATAGAGAAATAGATACACATAATGCACCTCCTACACTTCAATGATAAAAGTATAAGGAAATAGGGAATTATAATAATCAATTCCCTAATCCAAGGGTTATTAATGATGATTTAAATTATAAAACTATTAATGCCAAAGAAAAAGGAAAGTCACATTCAATCACTATATGCAATATTGAGTATGATAATGAAGTGTTGAATGGTACACTTACCATTCACTTTAAATTATCAAATGTTTTATTTGATTGTGGATCCACCCACTATTTTATTTCTGAATAATTTTCTATGTTTATCACCGTATTACCTCAAAAATTATATGTTGAGTTAGTTGTGACAACTCATAATGGCACAACAGTCACATCAAAAGTTTATAATTCTTCTTCGGTTGAAGTTTGTGGGGAATTTCTTCCTAAAAATCTTGTGATACTTCCTATAGTGGAATTTGATGTGATTCTAGGCATGGATTTGATTTCTTTATATGGTGCTCATATCAATTTCCAATGGAGTGAAGTCACATTTCATATTTTTGATCAATCTATGACCATCTATCAATACAAGGATGAATATAACCTTCCAGTAGAAATTTATTCCATCTCATGTGTCTTGATCTCTATAAATGAAGGTTATCTATCTCAAATGGTTGGGGATAAACTCAAAATTAAGAATACACCAATTTTATGATAGTTTGATTATGTCTTTGCATAGGAATTTCTAGGTATTCCACCAAATCATGAAGTTGAGTTTTCAATAGAGCTCATACCGGGTTTTATGCATATTTCAAAGACACCTTATAGAATAGACCCAATTGAGTTGTAGGAATTAAATAAGAAACTCCAAGAGAATATTGATAAGGGATTCATATGCCCTAGTGCACCACTTTAGGGAGAAACTTTTCTGTTTGTTAAAAAGAAAGACGGATCAATCAGACTCTACATTGATTATCGAGAACTTAAAATATCACTATCAAGAATAAATGTCCTCTTCTCTACATTGATGGCTTATTATACCAATTACATGGAGCTCAATACTTTTCCAAGATTGATCTTCATTTAGGATATCATCAATTATGGGTCAAGAAGGAGGATGCACCAAATATAGAATTTCATACAAGGTATGAACACTATGAATTTATATTGATTCCTTTTGGTCTTACTAATTCATCCATTATCTTCATAAATAAAAACAATAGATTATATTGAGACTATCTTGATCATTTTGTGTTTGTATTTATAGACGATATTACTATCTATTCTAAGAGAAAGGAAGGACATGAAGACCACTCGAGAATTATACTGAAGGCCCTGAAAAAGGATAAGCTTTATTAAAAATTTACCAAGTGTGAATTTATTCTTCAGAAAGTTTCATTTTTGGGTCACAAAAATCTCAAGAGATGGGATATCTATGGATCCATAATAAAATAGATGTTGTTGAAAGTTGTCTAAGATCAAAAATGGTAACTAAGATATGATGTTTTATTGGTTTGGATGGATATTATCGATGTTTTGTGAAATATTTTTCACGGTTATATAATCCACTCACCAAGTTGACTCAGAAAAGAGTTAAGTTATTATGAATAGAGGAATGTGAAGAGAATTTCAAAGAGATAAAAATAAGGTTATCCAGTGCACCTGTGCTCAAACTGCCTTATAGGGAGAAAGGTTTGTGATCTATAATGATGCATCCAAGAAGGGGCTAGGATGTGTTCTCATGCAAAATGATATGGTGATATCTTATGAATTAAGGTAGTCAGAAATCATGAGAAAAATTACCCAACTAATGATTCAGAGTTAGCTGTGGTAATATTTTCATTAAAGATATAGAGGCCTTATATTTATGGTGAAAGGTGTGATATTTATACTGATCATAAAAGTTTAAAATATATTTTCACACAAAAGAAGCTGAATATGAACCAAAGAAGATAGTTGGAGTTGACTAAAGATTATGACTGCTCAATACATTACCACCCGGGGAAAGAGAAATAGGTGGACAAGACCATGCTATCCTATTTGTGATTAAGATCACAAAAGATCTAATATTTATGGTTTTGAAAAGGATGGATCTTGAAATTTTAAAGTAAGTGGAGAAATATTATCTTTCTCAAATAAATGTTCAACCATCCATACAAGTCAAGATTAAGGAGGAACAAAAGAAAGATATAGAGCTACAAAAGAAGGTGATAAATGTTCCTGAAATCAGCCTTGATTGTGATGGAATAATAAGGTTTAGGAATCAGGTTTGTATTCCTCCCATACCAGAATTAAAGAAGGATCTATTGCATGATGCTCATAGTTCATCATTATATATTCACCCTGGAAGCACATAGATGTACATGGACCTGAAATATTATTTTTGTTGGGATGGAATAAAAAGAGATATTTCCAAATATGTCTCTTTATTCTTAGTTTTTTAGAAACTTTAAGGCTGAGAGACAAAAGTCTAAGGGTATATTACAACCATTTCACATACCAGAATAAAAATGGGAAAACATCACTATGGACTTTGTCATTAGAATTCCCAAAATATCCAAAGGAAATAATGCTATCTAGGTTATAGTTGATTTCATTATGAATTTAGAACACTTCATTACTATTAGATAGGATTTCTCTTTTGATCATCTTACTAGGATATATGTAAAGGATGGGGTAAAATTTAATGGTGTACCACTTTCCATTATATCTGATCGAGATTCGATTTTTACCGTGATGTTATAGATAATTCTTCAACATGATCTAGATATGGAGTTAAGTTTTAGGATTGGTTATCATTCTCAGATATATGGTCATTCTGAGAGTAACATTCAATCTCTAGAAGACATGTTGAGATCTTGCTCTCTGGATTTAAAACCTAGTTGGGATAAACACCTATATTTAGTGGAATTTTCTTACAATAATAACTTTCACTATAGTATTAATATGGCTCCTTATAAATCTCTATATGGAAATAAGTGTAGAACTCTAACTTTATGGGATAAAGTTGGGGAAGAAAAGCTATTAGGACCTGATCTTGTTGATGAAATGATAGAAAATGTAAGATCCATTCAACAACACATAAGAGCAGCTCAAAGTCGAAAAAAGTTATGATGATAATCGAAAAAGGATATAGAGTTTAAAGTGGGTAATAAGGAGTTTATAATAATATATACCTGAAATAGAGTAATGAGATTTTCAAAAAGGGCAAGCTGAGCTCTAGGTATATCAGTCTTTTTGAAATTCTAGATTGTGTTGGGAAGGTAGATTACTAATTGGTGATTCCACTAAGTCTATATCATGGTCATGACATGTTCCATGTATCTATCCTGATAATGTAAATACCTAATACTTCACATGTACTAAACTTAGAAGTTTTACTGCTAGAGCAAGATCTTTCTTATGAAGAATAATGAATAGAGATTTTAGATCATAATGAAAAAGTTATACGAAACAAGACCACTCTCTTGGTTAAAGTTTTATGGAGGAACCACCAATTTGAGGAAGCTATGTGCAAACTTGAGGATATGATAAGGGAGAGGGATCCTAATCTATTTGTTTCCAAGTGATGAATTTCAAGGTTGAAATTCAATTTAAGGGGGGTAGAATGCAACACTCAGATGTTTTTTATAAAATATTTTCTTTAAATAATATTATTCTTTAGTAGCCTGAATTGTATGAAATTGTGAGTTTAAATGAACTGAAATTTTCACTTAGTATAAAATTACTATTATATCCTAGCCATTAGGTTAGTGGGAATAAGTATAACTAACTTATCAAAATGCATTGTGAATTCATTGGTTACCAATTATTTATGAAAAATATAAATCAATTAAATATTTTAATTTTTGAGGGAATTACTATTGGTAATGAAATTAAAGAGATATATATGTTATATAATTAATAAAATATTTTTTATTCATACAATGAATATTTTATTCATAGGTTATGAATAAACCCTATTTGATGTATAAAAACCTATATTTTTTAAAAAGGTAATTTTTTGCCTTTGAATGAAGAAACCCTTTTAAATTAATATTTTGACACATTAATAATTTTTATATGAAAACATAAACATGTTATTTCTAAGTGGGATATAACAATTTACTTTGGATGAATTTTCTGATATTTTTCAGATAACTTTCAAGTTTTAATGAATAGTAAAAATACAATAAAATTTAATGTGAAAACAACTTTTTTCATTGAAATAATTTATATGGTTAAATTATAATATTGAATAGTTTTAAAGTATAAATAGATTATATTTTTATCATTCAATATAATTTATGTCATTATCATTAATTTGACACTAAATTCAGATGTAAAAACCTTTCAATATTTTGAAAAGTTTTAGCTTTTATAACATGTTGTCTCTTTCTGAAAGCAGGATTAATTTTAAATTTATTACTGAAAATTACTAGATTTTAATTTTAAAAATCTGGAATCCATATTTGGAATTAGTAGATCCAAATTTTTTAAAAATATTTATTTTATTTTGGAGCATTATGAATAGTAACTTAAATAATTTTTATTAATATAGTAAAAGGGTAAACTGAGTAATTAAGAGGAAGAATAATATTATAAAATTACAATAACACTGGTCTTAATATAATTGTATGAGTGTGTTTCGACCAATATCATCCTTGGGTTGAAATTGTATCCATTTTAATTCACTTGGATGAGATTAGGACAATTAATTTATTTTATTTAAAGAAAAGTTAAATATGTCTCACCCAAATTTTAATAACTAAATCACTTTTAATATAAGATTATACTAAATACAATTTAGATTATAAATACTTATTTTAAAGATAATTTTTTTCCTTTATCATGGTAATTTATTTGCAATTTTTAGGAAATAATTAATAACCTTAATAGCTTGTACTTTAATGTTGCAAAAAATATTTAATTGATGAAAAATAAATAATATAGTTTTTATTAAAATAATAATACCTAATAAAATATAAACAAAATGTGAAAAAATATTATTGGTCGACTATATATCAACCAGAATCATCCAATGGTCTAGTTATGGACCATTTTGATCATTATTGAAGGGATTATGACAGTTATATTATTTTATTTAGAGTGATGTTAAAGTTGTCACCTTCCCAATTTAATAAGTATATGTAACATCCCAAGTAAGTAATGAATAATAGATATAGTTATCTATGTCTACCAATGAATTAGATAGTGTTTTAGAGGCTTAAAATGAGAATAAATCCAATCTTAAGCATGGAATACACTAATATTTTTAAAAGATTGTTTTACTGCCTTTTGATGGCAAACCATTTTTAAATCAAACTTTTGACAATTTTATAATCTCTATTTTTCAAAATAAAAATATTATTTATGATTGGGACATTGAAATTTCCATATGATAAATTTTTGGTATTTTCCTGACAATGTTCATTTTTTAATGAATAGTGAAAAATACTGCATTTTACATCAAACCTACTTTTTCATCTAATTTAATTATACAGTTAGATTATCTTTTGAATTCGTTTTAGAGTTCAATTAGAATATATTTTTACCATTTAATCCAATAGTGGTCGTTGGAATTAATTTCACTTTGAAATTTTACTTAAACTAGTGTCAATCTTTTGATACTTATTGTTTCATAAAAACACGCTATTTGCTCAGACAACGTGAATTAACTATTAAATTAATTAATGTAACTTATATGTTTTGAATTTTGTAAAATAGACATCATTTTTGAATTCGGAATATAAAATATAGCTTAGTGTGATGTTTTGGTATTTTTTTTTGAAAAACTTCAATTTTTGATGAATAGTGAAACCACTAAGTGGTACTTAAAAAACCGATTTTTCATTTAAATAAAAATTTACCACCTCTGTGTTTTTAATTTCAAAAATCCGACATACATGGTTTTCATTAGGAAGTAAAATTTTGTTCAATGGGATTAAAATAATTTTTTGGTGAATAGTAACTTTTAAGTTTTGAATCGCGATTAGAGGTAATTAGTATAGTTTAAGGTAAAAATAATGTTTTAATAATATGAAATGACCTAAAAACATGTCCTACCCTTATTGGATGTGTCATGGCCGACCAAGACAACCCATGGGTCGATTTTTGGGACCCCATGGAGCAACTTGGGTAAGATAAAGACATTAATGCTTTTTATTTAATGTAAAAGTAAAAATGACACAAACATGAGTTGTTTTACTAAATCAATTTTTACATGGAGGTATACAAGTCCGATTGTTGACTATAAATATTCATTAGGAAGATAAAAAGTTTTAAAACATCATGATATTTTTTTTATAATTTTTAGACATTAAATAAATTAAATTATTTATGACATCATGATGATGCGGTGATTACCTCATTAATAAAGAATTTAAATAAAATGAAAAGATAATGTAAACTCTATGCACTACACATGTCCAAAACCTATTAGATGCATATATTTAGAACCCTTATCACCTTATCCTCGAAATTTATAATTGTGGGACCTTTTTTATCTGAAAATCATTTTATAACAAAGTATCTTTTCTTAACTTTCCAAGAGTGCCCCTCCTCTCCTCTTATAAAAGGCCCCCACCTCTACCACCTTACCCACACTTCCAAAGCCTTTTTCTCGGCCAAAACCTACCCATTTTGTCTCTACACATCTCTATTTAACTCTTAAAAGCCTCACTTTGGGCAGAAGTATTCCCAAGGAAGCCTTTTATCTCAAATCAAAAAGAGTTACCCGATTTAAAGGTAGTGTCTTCTCTTGTGTTCTTATGTTTTATTTTGCTTCTCCAACCCCCTAAAATCTTTTTATTCATTTATTTTGTAACAAAACCAGTATATTACATATACTAGGATGTTTTTATAAGAAGGATTCGAGCTACACTTACACACACCTACATCTAATGGTTAAAGAACATACTGCTTCCGTGGATGGCGAATTTCTGCCTCACAAAATGATGATTGTTCAATATTATTTTAACACCTTCAAAGGTGGCCATTAAGATGACACTATATTTATATATGATATATAATATATTTATTTTTTACTTAATCTTCTGTATTTTTCATTTATGTCATAACTTTATTGTTTTCATTATGGGTAAACGCGATATCTTCATTTTAGGAAGTGCGGACTACCGCCCCCTCAAAGTGATTTGATTTTGTTAATGCCATATGTGGGAAGTATAAAGGATTTAATTAATGGTATTATATATATGATATTATACTAGAATTATAATATACCTTTATATCATTATGATTCCATTCCATAAAATACGAAAATGAAATGAAAGTAGCGTTCATGCGTACTTACGGCTTACCGTCTCCATGAATGGTGCATTTCATTTCTTACCTTTAAACGTTATGTAATATTATAAATTCATGTATATACTGGATATATATGATATATATGATATCTACATCATGAGTATAACTCTGGATATAATGGATACATGAACAAATTGTAATTATAAAGAGTTTATTTTTGACTCAAGTACCAATGATCGTTAAAACGACCGTTATTAACTTAAATAATTACATAGTGTTCATGACATGTCTATAAGTGATATAAAAGGAATAATGAACTTAAAAAAGGTTCTTAAACAAGTAGAAATTAACTCAAGTTTATTATTCAGGAGATTAAAGAATGATCAAGTCAAATTAGATACGAGGTATGAGACTTCGTCTCAATCTCCTTTCATTGAGGTATATTTTGTTTTATACACAACCTTCTTTTATACGGTGTATAAACCCCTTTGACTTTTAAGTTTACCAAAGGGAATATTTTTTATACGAAGCGTTTTACTAAATGACAAAAGGGAATGTTTTTGTCGTACGTATGCGGTGACAACGACTTCTCCGCTGCCATGACCATTATTTCAGTTTCAGCTTCCTCTACAAGCCATACCTTTTTTTAAAGAAAAATAAATACAATGTTTTACTTTTCTTTTATTTTGGTATTGAAAATGGTTTTCATAATGTTTTTATATCAATGTGTTGTATTGATATCTTGTGATTGAAAAGTGGAAATGTTATGTTTCCTTTATGCATGTTTTATGTGATACGATTATGTTATGGTTCTTGGGAATTATTATGAAGACAGGTGGTTCCGTGATAAACTAAGGGCGGGTGAGCCCGATATAGCTCTCCAATGCATTGGGTAACGCGAAGGAGTTAAACGTTAAGGTTTCTCCGAAGATATTTAGGGAATATACTGTGATGGGTATTCCAAACGTAACCAATAGGGTTACTCCCTACGTAAGAATGTTATGAATTCCTCAAGTTACCTTTATGTCTTATGATTTCTATGATTTATTCATGATTTGATGAGGTATGTTAAAGTGCTTATGTTTTATGAGTAGAGTATGATTTCATTGATTCTTATGTATACATGTACTCATGTTTCCTTTCCATATTTTTATATCCCTTACTGATCTTTTTATGCTCATCCCAAGTTTTTGAAATATTTTTCACAGGTCAAGGGAAGGGTACATGATATGATGATAGTGTCAAAGAAGTGTCAAGAAAGAATCCATGTTTTATTTTAAATATGTTTCCGTTGATGGGAAAAATGAATACTATATTTTATGTAACCACTTTGTTTAAATGTGGAATGTAATGCATGTTTTATGATGGAATTATTTAAAACTCTAAACCTGAAAAGATCCTCAATGTGTAATCTTGTAATAACTCAAGATTAAGTAAGGTTTATGGTTGGGGCCTTATAGTTGGTATCAGAGGTCGGTTTAGATAACTTTAGGAGTTAGAATTATATTAAATGATTATCCAAAAATATATTTTTATGGTATGATTGAAATGATATAGCATTTGAAGATTACCATGTTGCTTTATCTAAGACATGTTTGTTCAGAATGGTTTTCCGCAGAGGAAATAGGGAAGCAGTGCTAATAAGGCATACAGAAGGAAATGACCTTCCGAATCAGCATCCTGAGATGGTCGGAATTGGAAATGAACAGTTTGTTGCAGTAATGGCGCAGTTGACTCAAGCGATAAATGGTGGCGGTATCCATGCATGATATCAGCCAGATCAATTGCAGAGGAACATGTCAGTGGTGGAACATTTCATGAGGCAACATCCCCCCACCATTCAGAGGATCATTTGATCCTGTGCTATCTGAAGGGTGGATTAAAGCACTGGAGAAGATTTTGATGTCATGGGGTGTTCAGACAATCAAGAGGTTAATCTTGCTATTTACCGTTTGGAGGGTGAAGCAGATCAGTGGTGGTCGATGGTTAAAAGTATCAGGGACGCTGATAAGATCGATGCTCTCGACTGGGATGAATTCAAAGGTATGTTTCTTGAGAAGTATTTTCCTAAGGCTGTTCGACTTAGGATGGAAAAAAAATTCTTCGAATTGAGGCAAGAGGAAGACTCAGTGGCTGACTATGAAGAGAGTTCCACTCGATTGGCAAGGTATGCTCCAAATTTTATCCAGACCTTGATAGTAAAATCAATCATTTTTTCTTAGGATTAAAGCCAAAATATCGAAGGGCATTAGCTTCTCATGAGTTCAAAAGTTATGAAAATCTTGTTCGATGTGCTGAGAAGGTGGAAATAGAGCTTGATGATGATCAAGTGTTCTATAACAACCAACAGAAGAAGAGACCTAGGTGGCAGGAGAAAGGGAAGAATTCTTCAAAAAAGTTTGATGGTAAGAAAACTAAGTTTCCAGTTTGTGATAAATGTGGGAAAAGGCATGTGAAGGAATGTCTTTTGAATTCTGGAAAGTGCTACCAATGTGGTAAGATGGGACATAAGGCTCGTGATTTCACTGAAAAAGATCAAGGTGATGGTAAGTGCAAATTTGATTTGTAGTTAGTGAAATGTTTTAAGTGCAATGAGATGGGTCACTATGCAAATGAGTGTCCGACAAAGAGCTCGAGTAATGGGAAGCAGTTAGACTACAAGCAGAAAGGGGTGGTGAAATCCTTTTCAACTACTTCAGCAGATGTCGGTCCATCAAATGAAGTTGTATCAGGTACTTTGTTTGTTTTTTCAGATTATGCTAGTGTGTTTTTTGATTTGGGGTCTACACATTCTTTCGTCTTTGAAACATTTTCTAGTAAAATGGGAAAACCATCTCAAGAAATGACTCTTGAACTTGTTGTAAAAACACCTGGGGGAAATGTTGAGGCAAAAAGAATTTATAAGAATCTTCTTATCCTTATCCGTGGAAAGAACCTACTTGCGAACCTTATTGTTTTACCTCTAGTAGAGTTTAATGTTATCCTGGGTATGGATTGACTCTCTATTTACCATGATAAGATTGACTATAGATCTAAAGAAGTTTCTTTTCAGAAAGACTTTCAGTTTGTGTACAATAATGAACACTTAATGTTGATAACTTATCAAGAGGCCGAGAAACTTATAAAAGATGGAAATGAATGTTACCTTGTACACATTGTTGAAAACAAAGGAACTGTTCAGATTAATGATGTGCCAGTGGTAAATGAGTATCCTAATGTTTTTCCTGATGAGTTTCCTCAAATAATACCAGATCAAGAAGTTGAATTTACTATTGACTTAGTTCCTGATGCTAAGACAGTTTCAAAACCCCCTTATCGAATGGCTCAAATTGAACTTTTAGAGTTGAAGGAGAAATTGCAAGATTTATTAGAGAAAGGTTTCATTCAACCTAGCACATCACCATGGGGTTCCCCTATTTTATTTGTTAAAAAGAAAGATGGTTCTATGAGACTTTTAATTGATTATAGATCCTTGAATAACATCACTGTTAAGAACAAGTATCCTTTGCCTCATATCGATGATTTGTTTGATCAGCTCTAGGGAGCTCAGTTTTTTTCAAAGATTGATTTGAGATCGAGGTACCATCAGTTGAAGTTAAAGGAAGAACATGTTCCGAAGACTGCGTTTCGTACAAGATATGGCCATTATGAATTTGTAGTAATGCCTTTTGGGCTAACCAATGCACCTTCTGTATTCATGGACTTAATGAATAGAATTTTCCATGAGTTCTTGGATAAGTTTGTGGTGGTTTTCATTGATGATATTTTGGTGTTTTCTAAAAGTAAAGAGGAGCATGAAAGACATTTAAGGGTTATTTTGAAAACCTTAAAAGAAAAGAAATGGTATGGAAAATTCAGCAAGTGTGAGTTTTGGTTGCTACAAATTTCTTTCCTTGGTCACATTGTTTCTAAAGATGGGATAACTGTTGATCCTGCAAAAACAAAAGTTGTTGAAGAATGGCCAAGAACCACAAATGTAACTGAGATTCGTAGTTTCCTTGGTTTGGCAGGCTATTACCGAAGGTTTGTTAGAATTTTTTCACGGTTATCTAGTCCAATGACTAAGCTAACTCGGAAGGGTGTTAAGTTTATCTGAACAAAAGAATGTGATGATTGTTTTCAGGAACTGAAAATAAGATTGGTGAATGCTCCAGTTTTGGCACTACCTTCCAGGAATGGCGAGTTTGTTATATAAAGTTATGCTTCATTGAAAGGAATTGGTTGCATCCTAATACAGAATGATCAGGTAATTGCTTATGCTTCACGACAGTTGAAAACTCATGAGGTAAATTATCCTAAACATGATTTGGAATTAGCTGCTGTTGTTTTCGCTTTAAAAATTTGGAGGCATAATTTGTATGGAGTAAAGTGTGAAATATATACCGATCACAAAAGTTTAAAGTATATATTCACTTAGAAAGAATTGAACATGAGGCAGAGGAGCTGGCTAGAATTAATCAAGGATTATGATTGTACAATTCATTACCATCTAGGAAAAGCAAATAAAGTGGCTGATGCTTTGAGTCAAAAAAGTAATGCTTAATTAACAATGTTGCGTTTGGAATGTGATCCTTTGTTTAAGAATTTGATGAACATTGGAATAGAAGTTTTTGGTGTAGGATGTTCTTCAGTTTTGTTTCAGGTATCAGTGAAATCTTCTCTATCAGACAGAATCAAGCAAGCACAGAAGCAAGACAATGAGTTGCAGAAAAAGGTAGAGCTGGTTCAGAAGGGAAATTTTCCTGAATTCAACATTGATAATGATTTTGTTTTGAGATTTGGGAAGAGATTGTGTGTGCCTTATGATTCACAGTTGAAGAGAGAGTTGTTATGTGAAGCTCATAGTTCTATGTTTTCAGTTCATCCTGGTAGTACTAAGATGTACAGAGATCTGCGGGAGTATTATTGGTAGTATGGAATGAAAAGAGATATTGATGATTTTACAGTGAAGTGTTTGACTTGTCAATAGGTTAAAGCAGAGTGACAGTTACCGAAAGGGATGATTCAGCCTTTTCAAGTGCCAGAGTGGAAATGGGAAAATATATCCCTGGACTTTGTTGTGGGATTGCCGAAGACACCTCGAGGTAATAATGAAATCTGGGTTATTGTTGATCGCTTGATTGAATCTGCTCATTTCCTTACTATACGAGATACTTTTTCCCAAGATCAACTTTTCCGTTTTTATCTTAAAGAGATAGTCAGGTTACATGGAGTTCCTCTCTCCATTGTATCTGACCATGATCCTAGGTTCACTTCTACCTTTTGGAAAGGCCTTCAGAAGTCGTTGGGTACTGAATTAAATTTTAGTACAACTTTTCATCCTCAATTAGATGGGAAATCAGAACGAACAATCCAGACTTTAGAGGATATGCTACATGCTTGTTCGATGGATTATCAGGGAAGTTGGGACCAAAATCTTTCTTTGGTTGAGTTTTCTTATAATAACAGTTTTCATTCCAGTATACAGATGGCTCCGTTTGAGGCATTATATGGGAAGCGGTGTCGAACTACAGCTTTCTGGGATGAAGTGGGTGAAAGGAAACTGATGGGACCAGAATTGGTAGAAGAGATGGTAGAAAAAGTTCAGTTGATACAGAAACACAGGAGAACAGCTCAGAGCAAACAGAAGAGTTATGCAGATAACCGAAGGAAGGATCTATCTTTTGAGGTAGGTGATCATGTTTTTCTCAAAGTCTCACCATGGAAAAGTGTGATGAGATTTGGTAAGAAAGGAAAGATGAGTCCAAGGTTCATTGGACCATATGAAATTATGGAGAGAGATGGATCAGTTTCATACCTAGTGGATTTACCTCCGAGTTTATCTCTGGTACACAATGTTTTTCATGTTTCAATGTTAAGGAAGTACATGCCAGATCCATCTCATGTTTTGAGTCCAGAGGTAGTTCAACTGGAAGAGAACCTATCTTATGAGGAACAACCGGTCCAGATTATTGACCACAAGGAGCAAGTGTTATGGAATAAGGTGATCCATCAGGTAAAGGTTTTGTGAAAAAACCACATGATTGAAGAGGCATATGGGAATCTGAAAATGCAATGAGGGATAAATACCTCCACTTATTCGATAAGTAAATAAATTGTGGGGACACAATTTTCTAAAGGGGGGAAGGATGTAACATCCCAAGTAAGTAATGAATAATAGATATATTTATCTATGTCTACTAATGAATTAGATAGTGTTTTAGAGGCTTAAAATGAGAATAAATCCAATCTTAAGCATGGAATACACTAATATTTTTAAAAGATTGTTTTACTGCCTTTTGATGGCAAACCATTTTTAAATCAAACTTTTTACAATTTTATAATCTCTATTTTTCAAAATAAACATATTCTTTATGATCGGGACATTGAAATTTACATATGATAAATTTTTGGTATTTTTCTGACAATGTTCATTTTTTAATGAATAGTGAAAAATACTGCATTTTACATCAAAACTTCTTTTTCATATAATTTAATTATATGGTTAGATTATCTTTTGAATTGTTTTTAGAGTTGAATTAGAATATATTTTTACCATTTAATCCAATAGTGGTCTTTGGAATTAATTTCACTTTGAAATTGGACTTAAACTAGTGTCAATCTTTTGATACTTATTGTTTCATAAAAACACGCTATTTGCTCAGACAGTGAGAATTAATTATTAAATTAATTAATTTAACTTATATGTTTTTAATTTTGTAAAATAAACATCATTTTTGAATTCGGAATATCAAATATATCATAGGGTGAAGTTTTGGTATTTTTATGAAAAACTTCAATTTTTGACGAATAGTGAAACCACTAAGTGGTACTTAAAAAACCGATTTTTCGTTTAAATAACATTTTACCACCTCTGTATTTTGAATTTAAAAAATCCGACATACATGGTTGTCATTAGGAAGTAAAATATTGTTCAATGGGATTAAAATAATTTTTTGGTGAATAGTAACTTTTAAGTTTTTAATCGCGATTAGAGGTAATTAGTATAGTTTAAGGTAAAAATAATGTTTTAATAATATGAAATGACCTAGACACATGTTCTATCCATATTGGATGTGTCATGGCCGACCAATAAAACACATGGGTCTATTTTTGGGACTCCATAGAGCCACTTGGGTAAGATAAAGAAATTAATGCTTTTTATTTAATGTAAAAGTAAAAATGACACAAACATGAGTTGTTTTACTAAAACAATTATTACATGGGATTATACAAGTCAGATTTTTGACTATAAATATTCATTAGAAATATATAACGATTTTCTACATCATGATATTTTTTTAATAATTTTTAGACATTAAATAAATTAAATTATTTATGACATCATGATGATGCAGTGATTACCTCATTAATAAAGGATTTAAATAAAATGAAAAGATAATGAAAAAATATAAGACCTAAACATGTAAAAAACATATTGGATGAGTATATTTCGAACCCTTATCACCTTATCCTAGAAATTTATAATTGTGGGACCTTTTTTATCTGAAAATCATTTTATAACAAAGTATCTTTTCTTAACTTTCCAAGAGTGCCCCTCCTCTCCTCTTATAAAAGGCCCCCACCTTTACCACCTTACCCACACTTACAAAGCCTTTTTCTCGGCCAACCCCTGACAATTTTGTCTCTCCAAATCCCTATATAACTTTTAGAAGCCTCACTTTGGGCAGAATTCTTCCCAAGGAAGCCTTTGAGCTCAAATCAAAAAGTGTTACCCGATTTAAAGGTAGTGTCTTCTCTTGTGTTCTGATGTTTTATTTTGCTTCTCTAACCCCCTAAAATCTTTTTATTCATTTCTTTTGTAAAAACAACAGTATCTTAAATATACTAGGATGTTTTTATAAGAATTATTTGAGCTACAATTACACACACCTACATCTAATGGTTAAAGAACATACTGTTTCCGTGGATGGCGAATTTCTACCTCACAAAACGATAATTGTTCAATATTCTTTTAACACCTTCAAAGGTGGCCATTAAGATGACACTATATTTATATATGATATATAATATGTTTATGTTTTACTTAAGCTTCTGTATTTTTTATTTATGTCATACCTTTATGGTTTCCATTATGGGTAAACGCGATATCTTCATTTTAGGAAGTGCAGACTACCACCCCCTCAAAGTGAATTGATTTCGTTAATGCCATATGTGGGACGTATAAAGGATTTAATTAATGGTATTATATATGATATTATAATGTAATTATAATATACCTTTATATCATTATGATTCCATTCCATAAAATACGAAATAGAAATGAAAGTAACGTTCATGCGTACGTACGGCTTACCGTCTCCATGAACGGTACATTTCATTTCTTACCTTTAAACGTTATGTAATATTATAAATGAATGTATATACTGGATATATATGATATATATTATATCTACATCATGATTATAACTCTGGATATAATGGATACATGAACAACTTGTAATTATAAAGTGTTTATTTTTGACTCAAGTACCAATGATCGTTAAAATGACCGTTATTAACTTAAATAATTACATAGTGTTCATGACATGGCTATAAGTGATATAAAAGGAATAATGAACTTGAAAAAGGTTCTTAAACAAGTAGAAATTAACTCAAGTTTATTATTCCGAAGATTAAAGAATGATGAAGTCAAGTCGGATACGAGGTATGGGACTTCGTCTCAATCTCCTCTCATTGAGGCATATTTTGTTTTATACACAACCTTCTTTTATACAGTGTATAAACCCCTTTGAATTTTATGTTTATCCAAAAAGAATATTTTTTATACGAAGCATTTTACTGAACGACAAAAGGGAATGTTTTTGTCATACGTATGCGGCGACAATGACTTCTCCGCCGCCGTGACCATTATTTGAGTTTCGGCTTCCTCTACAAGCCATACCTTTTTTTAAAAGAAAAATAAATACCATGTTTTACTTTTCTTTTATTTTGGTATTGAAAATGGTTTTCATAATGTTTTTATATCAATGTGTTGTATTGTTATCTTGTTATTGAAAAGTAGAAATGTTATGTTTCCTTTATGCATGTTTTATGTGATACGATTATGTTATGGTTCTTGGGCATTATTATGAAGACGAGTGGTTTCATGATAAACTAAGGGCAGGTGATCCCGATATAGCTCTGCAATGCATTGGGTAACACGAAGGAGTTAAACGTTAAGGTTTCTCCGAAGAGATTTAGGGAATATACTGTGATGGGTATTCCAAACGTAACCAAGAGGGTTACTCCCTATGTAAGAATGTTATGAATGCCTCAAGTTACCTTTATGTCTTATTTTTTCTATGATTTATTCATGATTCGATGAGGTATGTTAACGTGCTTATGTTTTATGAGTAGAGTATGATTTCATTGATTCTTATGTATACATGTACTCATGTTTCCTTTCCATATTTTTATATCCCTTACTGAGCTTTTTATGCTCATCCCAAGTTTTTGAAATATTTTTCATAGGTTAAGGGAAGGGTACATGATATGATGATAGTGTCAAGGAAGTGTCAAGAAAGAATCCATGTTTTATTTTAAATATGTTTCCATTGATGGGAAAAATGAATACTATCTTTTATGTAGCCACTTTGTTTAAATGTGGAATGTAATGCATGTTTTATGATCTAATTCTCCAAAACTCTAAACCTGAAAAGATCCTCAATGTGTAATCTTGTAATAACTCAAGATTAAGTAAGGTTTAAGGCTGGGGCCTTATAGTATATCATTTAAAATATAGGATTTTACAAAAAATAAATTTGACTAAAACTATTATTTTAAAATATAGTATATTTATCTTCATCATAGTATTTTATTTTTAATTTTCATTCAAAAATAAGTATATTAAATAATTACACAAAACTACTGTAGTAATTATTTTATTAATATAAATATAAAATAAATGTTATAAAAAATATTAAATTAAAAATAATTTTTAGTAATTAATATGTATAATGAATTTTATATATGACCCTTACATCATAGTAATATAATAAAATTTCTGGTTCAAAGTTATCTTATTATATTAATATTTGTAAAAATCAATGAATTGAATAGTGTCAAAATTGATACTATTGATTGTTTATCAAAATAACGTTTTATTAAATTATTTAAAAATCATTAAATGTTTTTTAAAAAATATATAATAATTATGTTATTGTATAAAATTAACTAATATATTTATTTATGGTCTATTTTATATCAAATAATTAAATATTGGACCCTTTTAATATTTAATTATTTGTTACCCTAGTTAAAAATTAAATAGAAAAACTAAGTGTTAATTAAAAATATAAGGTTTAAATTAACATAAATACTTTTCCAAAATTTATTAGTTTATGATATTAAAAACCTATATCACTTCATCTCCTACATTGGGACATTTTTAAGGATTGTGGGTAGGGTTTTATTTTATTATAAATTATTATTTATGGAGTTTCCAATAGTGCCCCTCACCTCAATTATAAAAGGGAACCTCCTCCATCACCTCTTCACTTCAATTTTTTCCTTCAAGATCATCCATACCCTGAGATGTTTCCTTATCAACATCTATTTTTACATTTTAGAGGTTCTTTTCATCTTTAAAGACCAACTCTAGTGTTCTAACAATGAGATTTATAAGAAGTTCATCGAGGAAGATGAAATCTCTTTTACCAATTCTTTCAAACTTTCTTCTTCTTCTTCTTCTTCTTATTCTTCCTCTTAATTAGTTGTTTCATTATAAATTAATAACATCAGTATCAATAACATACTAATATTTTATTATAATTATTATACAACCATATTCCACCTTCTATCCATCCTATATTAAAAATTAAATCACCACACGTGCATACCTAGGGCTTACTGTCTCCATGCCGTGGTGATATCAGTTTTTCACCACCACCTTAATTGGATGGGAATAATGATGGAAATAATAACTATTTATGATTATTATAACATGATACTAATTCTGAAATATTATAAACCATCCACTTCAATACCATTCAACAATTATGGGAATGATATCGTCACTCGTGCGTATGTACAACCTACCATCTCTATGGTGCGATATGATTCATTTTACATGATATTCATTAAACCCTGATTATATAAATGAATGGAATGAATAAATATGATATATATTCTACTAATATCATTATGTAAATGATATAACTATAACCTAAGAAGTGGAATATTAACTTATTCGACAAAACATGCATAAGAACACAAAGCAGTTAATATCAGAATAACGAGTGACAATGAAATCGTACTAACATATAGATAATAATATGATCATATATGATATCATAAAAATGAATAAAATTCTAGAATAATTCAATAAAATTATTTAAATCATCATACTGGAGGTTCAGATACATACGATGGATATCAGACCTACGGTAAGGGATAATTTCGTAATCTCATTATTATCTGAGATTTTTTATATGTAAGTATTTAATGGGGTATATTTATCATCCCTATCCATGTTTCTTAAATATTTAATGTTATTTTTATTATTATACTATTTTTTGAAGTCAATTTTACCCATTTTTAAATTTTTATTAAACAGTATGAAATGATTTTTTTTTCATTATTCGATACGAGGTACTTTTTGAATTTTTCGGCAAAAGTATGAGGATAATGTTTTTTAACATATACAGCATGATTAGATTTTTACTTCTTTTATAAATCCTTATTTCCATTTATATTCCTTTACATTATTTAAATTTTATTTTGAAATAAATTCTTTTCTTTTAAAATTCATGGTATTTTGAGAAAAGAAAACATTTTTGAAGAAGAAAGGATATTTTTCTCAAGAATTAATTTCAAGTGTTTTATCAAAATTATTTTCCATATAATATGATGATATTTAAATAGGGTTATGTTTCTATATGTATTATTAATATTATTTGATTGTGTTAATTGTGGAATGATATTTTATATAGATTATGTTACGATGGAATGATGTTTAAGAAACCCATTTTATTTCTTGGGTTATGTTATGATGAATGATTTATGTTTTTGTGAAATGCATAAGAAAGTTTTCATTATGAGATGGGTGAGACCTATATATACCTCAAATGAATTGGTTAAGGATTTATATCTCATGATATAGATATGACTGGAATGAAAAGTAAATCCAGTTCAGTAATATAGGACTGGAATGCAAAGTAAACCCAATTCAGTAATGGACATTGTCCGCTATGATGGTCTTGGAAATGAGCATTAGATAATATAAAATAATTTTCTATGCTTATGTGTTTTCCAAAAAACTTCATTTCTTATGTTATTAATTTTGGTATTATGTCTATTAATTCTTATGAACTTTTATTTCATAACATGATATCATGATCTTTCATATGCAGGATAAGACTTCCAAATGTTATGTTTTTATATCTTATGATTATGATATGATTGATATTTCCATTGTTTACCCTCAATGATCATTTTATCTCAAAATTATATATGTTTATTTTCCCCAGGTCATGAAGAAGGTTATTACGTAAGATATTCCAAAAAGAAGTCTAGTTATGAAGATATAAGCTAGAGACAAAGTAGATGTTTTATGAACCAGTTGTTTATGTTTCCCAGTTTCAAAAGATACTATACCTATACTGTCTTATTGTTGATTTATTATATATTGTAATGAATATACTATAATTTTTAGGTAATATCAATGTATGTAAATTATTTTTAGTTATAACCATACAACCCAATTTGACATCACCTATTCATACTATAAACACTATCCTAAAATAGTCAATTTGATGCCACTATATCATGACCCGATTATAGTAATCACCTCACCCTGAGTAATAAAAAAAGAATGAAATTATAGATAATAGGTCAATTTTTAATAGACATATGGATAAAATTAGAATCCAATAGTTTAAAATACAAAAATGGGGGATACAACCTCAATATTCCATGCTTGGGATGAAAAATGAAGAACATGTGCAAAAATTTTATAGAATAATGAAATATTCAAATAAAACTTCAGATATATAATAAATGTATATAATTACTGTTGGTGTTTGAACTTATTTTATAATATTTTTTTATTAGTTTATAATCTTTGTTTTGATAAATTACAACTCCTCTCATTTTTTAAAATAAATTAAAAATTATAAATAAAAACTATTTTTCATATCATTGAAATTTTTTATCACATATGTTTATGTTTTAATGTTTTAATAACTTTATATAATGTAAAAAAATTATTATGGATTACATATTTTTATCAAGTTCATATGTCACATGTGTTAATTGTTGTATTCTTGAAAATATGGATTAATATTTTTATGCCAACGAGCCTGTACCCTAGTGGTAAAGGCTCCTGCTTGGCATCCAAAATTCCCAGGATCAAATCTAGGCAGGGGAGAATTTCATGGGTACTGTAGCAGTACTGTAGTAGGGAATTGTAGTAGTACTGGAGCAGTGGTGGACTGTAGCAGTGACGACACTGTTGTGGTGGAGGGACTGTAGCGGCGGTTGTACTGTAGCAGGTACTGTAGCTGCATGGGTACTATAGCAGTACTATTCACCTAGGGGTCCTTTGGGCCAATTATTGGGCTCTCAAGCCTTGTATTCAGGCCACTTGGCCTTGGGCCTTTGGGCTATGTTATTGGTCACCCTCTACCCAGTATAAAGAGGTCTTTTCTCTAAATAATAAATTGAGGCTTCAACCCCAACATTTTAAAAAAATATTATTTAAAAAAATGGTTTAATGTTTATATAATAATTTTTTGAATTTAATTGCTCCTTAATTTTAAATCATTGATCCATGTTATTCTATATAGTTATTTTTGGTTAAATCTTATGAAAAAGGAATTTTTTATGTTTATTTTTTACCATTATGTAATCTTAGTTTTACCCTTACATAACTTGTGATAATTATTCTTTACCTTTATGTAATTGTTTTTAGACTTACGTAAGTTGTGCTTACCCTTATGTGAGATATACTTTACCTTTAAACAATAATAAAATAACCTTACATATGTAGTGTATTCTTCCATTTACCTTTATGTATGTGTAATCTAACCCTTACATATCATTCTGTTACCCTTACATAACTAGTGACAATACAAGCTAACCTTTAGGTAACTAGGTTTTTTACCCTTATGTAGGACCTTTACCTTAATGTGATTACCCTTATGCAATTAATTTACATTTACATGAGTTGTGAAAAATATATATTACCCTTATATAGTTTATGATATTACCCTTACACATCTCCCAAAAATTTTACATAGCTCATAAAGTTTGTTTTACCTTTACGCATATATCTATTTACCTTTACATAACTTGTGTAAAATCTTGTGTACCTTTAAACTTGTTATATAGACTTACATATAAAATTAAACTTGCCTTTATGTGAGTACCTTTATACATCTTACCATATACCTTTACATAGCGTACACTATACCATTATATAGCCTTTACTTAAATTGTTTTACACTCATGAAAGGTTTATAATTATATTTTTTATCTACTTTCCCATAAAAGAAGTAATAATTTGATGCTATTAATAGGATTGATGCACAATGATTAAATTGACGAATTCATGTTCCGTATTCAAATTATAGGAAATGAGTGTTTCTAAATTTATTTTCTAATTGTTGGTTTATATAAGGGATTTAATAAATAGGAAACAATACATAGATAAGATACATGGTATTTCTACATTCGGTAGGGATTTTATCTATAAAAAGGGTTAATTAAAGACATGGAGATCAGATAGATTCAAGATAACTATGATTCATTTCTATTTAAAAATTGAATCATTATTGGTTTCCTAAAATCTCTTTGTTCTTCATCAATTAAAAAAGGGTGGATTTAACTACTTCACACCAACTTCTTCGCTGACATATTACAAAAAGTCTATTTAGTTTTTTTCTATGAAGTGACTCTAATTAATTTTTACATACATTTTTATACCTCCATTAAAAGGTCCTTCATAATTATACTTACCTTCTCAAAATTCAATCACTTAGGTTCTATCTACACTTACAAAATAATGTGCGATAGGTTAGGGATTCTCCTTAGAAAATCTTGGTTTTTCTTAAACTCGTAAAAGGAAATTTTATGGTATAACATATATAATATACTAGGTTGAAGTCTATACCCATAAATTACTTTTTGATCCCACTATTTTAGTGGGTACCGGTCCTCACACTGAGTTAAAGTGAATTTAAGAGTGGAATAGGGTTTTAGTGATCCAAACCACTATAAAAATCTTAGTGTACTTTTTTTATTCCACAACTTATATATTTTAAAACATCAATCACATTCAATTATTATGGATAAAAATTATTTTAATTATAAGTGATAAAGGTGGTGAGTATTAAAATCTATATTTTAAAAAATTTTATAAATAAAATGGATACTCTCATAATTTTTTAGATTTTAGAAAACCACAATAAAATAGTGTTGTAGAACAAAATAATAGAACAATTTTTCTAATGGGTCAAATAATGATAAATGAATATAATACAATAATTTTTTTGGGATTGATCTTCTCACAATACTTGTTATATTCTAAATTGAGTCTATATTAGGCCTCCTTTTAATAAACTACCATATGAATTTCTTAAAGTAAGAAATATCAAAGTAAGTTTCTTTAAGGTGTTTAAGGGTAAATTGTTAATTTAAAATACTAAAAATATATTCGATAAATTTGATGTTAAAAGTGATGAAAATATTTTTATAGGATATTATAATAATTTTAAAGAGTATAGAGTGTATAAAAAGACAAAAATTATAGTACAATAATCTATACATGTAAAATTTTATGCAAATAATAATAAATAGAGTTAAAATTTTGAAAATATCGAAGAAGAATTTAGAGATTCCAAATTCGGTGAATATGAATCTAATAATAATAATGAACAAATTGAGAGGTAGGATATCCATACTCAATATTATCTTAAACATTAGAGGAATCATAAGGATCATCCCCTAAATAAATTTATTGAAAATATTAATTCTAGAATCAAAACTAAAAATTTATTTTTAAATTTCTACTCAAATTATTCATTCTTATTTGAGATAGTACCTAATAAGGTTGATGAATCATTGAAACATGTTTATTAGATTATTTAAATTAAATAATAACTTAATCATTTTTTTGGAAAAATTTATAGAATCTAGTCAAACCCCCTATAGAGAAACAAGTCATAAGAATTAAATTAATTTTTGAGAATAATTTTGATGAATCTTGTGATATTATTAAAAAATGATAGGCCTATAGTTCAAAGTTTTTCACAATAGAAAGTAATATATTTTGATTATTCTTTTGATTTATTTTCTATAATTTCTACAATTAGGATTTTATTATCTTATGATTATTTTCAAGATTTTAAAATATTTTAAATGGATGTAAAATGTTCATTCCTTAATGGTGTTATTTATAAGAAAGTATAGTTACTTAAACCTCTTGTATTTGAAAATTAAAAACTTTGAAATCATGGGATTAAACAAAATAAATCATTATGTAGTCTCAAACAATCTCTAAGAGCTTATTATAAAAGACTAACTAGATATTGTTTTTCTATAAAATGGATTTAATAAAGAAACATTTGTTCTAACTTGTTTGATTAGGAAATATTTCAATGATATCTTAATTTCCAAAATATATATTTATTACATAGTGTTTTTATCTTCATATAAATCCATGTGAAATGAGTTTTCTTATCTTATATAAAATGAATTTAATATGAGCTTAATGAAAGAATTAATTTTTTTTCTAGGTATTCAAATTCTTCAAAGGAAAGATGAGATATTTTTTAATCAATATAAATATTCTAGAGAACTGGTTTAGAGGTTTGGTTTGGATTTTAATAAGATTATGATAAGACCCATTAGTACTAATTGAAAATTTTAAAGCAATTAATCCAGAAAATTATTAAGGATAAATTTTATAGAGGAATGATAAGTAGTTTTATCTACATAACTTCTTCTTGAACCAATATAATTTTCAATGTGTGTTATGTGTAAGGTATCAATCTAATACTAAAGGGAGTCATCTTATAGATATTAAAATAATTATAATATGTATAAAAGGAACTATTAATTTTGGTTTATTTTATTCTAAACAAAAGTGATTTTAATTTTTTTGTTGCTCTGATTCTAACTTTAGAGGTTTCAGGATTGGAAAGAAAAGTACACTAGGTATGTACCATTTACTTGGTAGAAATTTAATTTCATGGAGTTCATAAAAAATCAGTAGCTTTATCTATAGTCAAGGCTGAATATATATAAATTTCCAATTATTTTTCTTAGTGTATTTGGATTTAGCAAACATTATGTGATTTTGATGTTTATTTTGATAAAATTTCAATTTATTAAGAAAATAATAGAACTATTTCAAAATCTAAAAATCCTTTATACCATTCTAAAAAAATCACATAGATGTAAAATTTAATTTCATTTTATATCATGTTAATAAAAAGACATTGTTTTTGACTTTGTTCCCAATGAAAATCAATTGACTGATATATTCAATAAATTTTTAGATGCTATATGTTTTGAGAGAATAAAGTTTTAAATTGGAATGTTTTAAGCATACATTTTTATCTTTGTTTTTAATGTATTTTAAAAAATATATATTATTATATTTTTAAATTTTTTTTTAGATTAGCATATTTTTTTGGAGAATTGGTTATTTGATTATTTAGGGTTAATAAACATATTTTTCTTATATTTTCTAATTTTCAAAAAGGGGGACATAAATTTATAAATGTATAATGTGTTATGATAAAAATTTTAGATTTCTAAAAAGATAAATTTAGAAATGTGTAATGTATTAATTTTTTTTTTGAATTTATAAAATGTTAGGTTTTGTAATTTAAAAAAGACGAGATTGTTAGTGTTTGAATTTGGTTTATAATCTTCACTTTTATTGGTTTATAATATTTTTTTTGATAAATTTCAACTCCCCTCATTTTTTAAATAAATTAAAAAATAAAAATAAAAACAATGTTTTATATCATTTTACTTTTTTATTACACATGTTAATGTTTTAATGTTTTAGTCACTTTATCCTATGAAAAAAAATATTGTTACATATTAAATATTTTTATCGTTCTTATATGTCACATGTTTTTTTAAATATTTTTTATTGTTATTTTAATATTACATTTGAATTTAATTTTTCTTTAATTATTAATAATTTATCTCTGTTATTCTATATATTTATTTTTGGTTAAATTCTAAAAAAAATAAACTTTCTATGTATATTTTATACAATGATGTAAGTTTATTTTTACCCTTATGTAACTCATGATAATTATTCTTGAAGTTTAAAAAATTATTTTTGACCCTTAAAAAAGTTTTGTTTACCCTTACGCGAGATATACTATACCTTTAAACAACTATACAAGACTTTTATGTAGGTAGTATTTTCTTTTGTTCACCTTTAAGAAAGTGGAATCTTACCCTTATATGGAGTTCTATTACCCTTAAATTACTAGTGAAAATACATGCTTAAATTTATGTAACTATGATTTTTACCCTTATACAAGTGCATTACCTTTACATGAGTACCCTCACACAAGTTAGTTACCATTATAAAAGAACTATAAAATGTAGATTAACCTTATTTAGGTTAAGAGAGTACACTTTGGAATCTTATTATACCTTTACATAGCACATAAATTCAGTTTTACCTTTACACATATATCACTTTACCTTTCCATAACTAGTGAAAAATATTGTGTACCTTTACACAAGTTATATAAAAACTTGTTCACACATAAAGACTATATTAAACTTACCATTACATGACTAACTTTACACATATTACCATACCTCTATGTAGGTCATACCATACCCTTATATATTCTTTATATAAATCATTTTACAATCACAATATATTTAGAATTCACTTTTTATTTCTCTTTACTATAGTACAAGCAGATCCCCAATGTTATTACCAGGATTGAAGAACAAATATTAAATTGTTGAATTCATGCGTGATATTGAAATTATAGGTAATTAATGTTTCTAAATTTATTTTTAAACCTTTATTTTAAATACGTGTTTGAATAAATATGAAACACCACACGGAGAAGATACACATGATTTCAATAGTTGTTAGGTATTTTTCTCTTAAAAGGTATAAGGAAACCAGTGGAGATCTATTAAAAGTAAGATAAATATGATCCATTACCATTGAAATACTAAATCACTACTAGTCTCCCAAAATTTCCTTATTCTGCATAAATTTGAATTGGGATGAAGTTCCCTACTATACAGTGGCTTCTTCTTCAATATCTTCCTAAAAATATAGTTAGTTTCATTTTTTCCATGAAGTGTCTGTAATTTATTTTTAAATATTTATATGTACCTATATTAAAAGGTAGTGTATGGTTATGATTACCTAATCAAAAGTAAATCATATTGGTTATGTATACACCTGAAAACATCTAAGTGATAGGTAAAGGTTGTTCCTTAAAAAACATGGGTTTTTTCTTTAACCCTTAAAAGTAAAAGGCCTAGTCTATCCAATGTAATAGTCTTGGTTGAAGTCTTCACCTATAAAAGACTTTTTGTTCTTTAAATTTTAGTGTTTACAAGTCCTCTCCCCGAGTTAGAGTGTATTAAAGAGTGGAATAAGATCTTACTTATCCAAACCTCTAAAAATCATGTATTTCTTTATTTTTAATTTTTATTCCACTTATTATATGCTTGAACATCGTGGTAAAATTCAATTATTGTTGATAAAAACTATAATAAATTTATAATTAAGTTTAAAATTGTAAAAGTATTATTCACCCCTCTAGTTCGTCTTTCCATACATATTTTTTCTAAAAAATTGGTATTTGAGTGATTTCCTTAAAAGGATAGTTTATATTCTATTTAAATAATGATTTTATTATTTTTATTGTGCTACCAATATCTTATACTTAATAGTCTAAGGGAAAATCATTTTTTTTCAATAGAATGTTAAGAAACAGAATTCATACATCCTATAAGACCACCTTACTATAAATCAAGTGATTATAAACATTATATATATTTTATGGTGGTATTTTTTAAAAAAACTTAGTATAGAATATTAGAATGTTATGATTAAACCATATAAATTTCCTAAATTATATTTATATAAATTAACTGAAAATGATGCTACCAATATGTGATAAACTATAAAATACTATATTTACTTTATTGTTATTTAAGTAAAACCATTTCTAGTCATATTTCATCATAAAAATCTACTTATGAAATTTTTGAGGACTTTAAAAGTCATTCATCATGGCACTAACAAGATGAAAAAATCCAAATTCAGAATACATTATATGTAATTTCAAAAATTCATAATTTTTTATCATGAGAACATCAGTGAGATGTAGAATCAATTTACTAAGATTTTAAATAGTTTGGTTTCTCTTGGGGTGACCATGAAGAAGGAAGTGATCATTGAATGATTAAATTGATAATTTTAAACATAATTGGCACTCAATGAAGGTTGAAATCGAAGAAATCATGGACTTTACCCAATATACTAGGGATGAGTTGATTAAAAACCTTCTCTAATATGAGTTTAAATTATATAGAAACAATAAGGAAGTTTATGATAAAAATAAAGGTATTACATTTAAATAATATACTATTATTTATTTTAACAAGTCTGATATATATTCTCAGACAAGTGTGGAGGAACATGTTATAAACAAAAGTAAAAATATTTACAATTTGATTAAAAGTAAAATTCGTTTTAGGAGATGATCTAAAAATAACTATAAGAAAATCAAATAAAGGGAAATAAATATAATTATAGTAAATATAAAAGAGTTTCTAAACTATTTTTTTTTGAATTTATTAAAAATGGACATATCAAAGATGATTTTCTAAAAATGAAATAAGAAGTAAGAAAAATGTAATAAAAGAAGTAATTAAAGAAACCATATCATGTTAGATGGATTTGTACGAAGGAGTTAATATTATGTTGTGAGTATGAAATTGAAAAATATACTATCAACCTGTGTTTCAAGGATACTCAAGAAAATGAGGTTTTTACTAAATCTGATTCTAGTACTGAAACCATTTATAATAGGTTTAGTTATATTGAATTAGGTGAATAAAATGAAAGGTGAAAAAAGGATGTTTTGAAATTTGTTTAACTATATAATAGATTAAAATAAATATATAAGATTATGAAAAAGGAAAATAAAAGTTTGGATAAAGATAGAAAGAATTATAATTTTTTTTCTATATGTTATAAGTGTAAAGAGTTGGAAAATCTTCAAAAATAAAATAATAAGCCAGAAAATGATATTTAAAGAACTAAAAATTTTATATCTATAAATAATGAGGATCAAAAATAAAAATTTGAGAAAATAATTATTTAATTAAATAAAGTGGAAAGTGAGTGGAATAAGCTAAATCTAGTGAAGAATAAACAAAAAAAATTCACTATCCCACCCAAATAACAAAATCAAGATAGATTTGGAAAAATATTTAAAAGAAAATGAAAAGTTTAAAAATAAAAATTAATATTTAGAATAAACTCTTTAAAATTTTATGTTAGGGAAATATAATTTTTATAATATGATTTCCTTGAATAAAATTAATAAAGAAAAATATGGTTTTGCTTATAATATGAAGATTCCAAATATGTATCATACTTGTTTTGTTAAAAGTACCATTGGTAAAACATCCAATAACACATGTTTTAAGTGTTATATGAATAGTAATTATGAAAATGAGTGTTCTCCACAATATAAAAAATCTTTAGGTTTTACTAAAAATATTATTTGTAATTATTTATGTTTTAGAATAGACTACACTAAATTTCTTAAATATGTATGAGTAGAAATTTTTTTTATACTAATCAAATTGGATCCATAGTATCTTGGATTCCAAAATAAAATTCTATTTGATTAGATTTCAAGAAACCTTCACTACATTTATCAAGGAAATATGGTATATGGACGTTGTATTCTCATGCCACATAACTAAAAATCCATCAATATTTTTATCTTTAAATCTATGCGATGAAGGAGCCATCACTTTTGGATACAATAGCAAGGGAAATAATAAATGGCTTGGAGAAGTAGTTATTCAGGATTATATTATAAAAATAAATTTTTATATGTTTAACGACTTAAACATAATTTAATTAGTATATGAAAACTTTTCAATGATGAAATGAATTTAAATTTTAAAGATAATAAATCTATTATTTTTAAAGATAAATCTATTTTATTTTATGTAAATAAGAAAGATAACATTTATATAATAAATTTTTCTAATCTAACCAAGAGAAATGTTTAGAGTTTAAATGGTGTATAAAATGATGAAATTCTATGGTATAGGATAATTGACTATCTTAATTTTTAGTTTCTTAAAAAATTTTCTAATAATGGATAGATTAAAGATATTCACAATTTAAAGGTTAGAAAATATACCATATTTTATTATTTTTTAAAAGGTAAGAAAAATAATGTAGCATTTAAATATATTAATAATGTGAGTAATTTTATACCATTATAGTTATTACATATTGACATATTTTAGACATGTGATAATTTATTTTTTAAGTGGTAAAGAATATGAATTTTTAATACATTATGATTATAGAAGGTTTATATTGATCCACTTTATGTTTTAAAATCATGGAACTTTGTCTAAGTTTATTATAAGTTGTAAATTAATTCAAAATAAAAGAGGGTATAAAATTATTTAAATTAGAAGTGATAAATCTGGTGAGTTTTTAAATCATTATTTTGAAAAGTTTTATGAAGAAATTGGATACTCACTTAATTTTTCACCTTCTATAACACAACAAAAAAAGAATTGTTGATCAAACGAATAAAATATTTTGTAGAATTTCTTTAATAATGATAAATAAATATAATTCACTAATTTTTTTGGGATGAATTTTATCACAATTCATGTTATATTTTAAATATTTTCTCTATTATACCTCTATTGAATAAAATCACTTTATAAATTTATTAATAGAAGAAAGCCCAAAGTAGGTTTATTTAATGTTTTTGGGTGTAATGTTTTCATCTTAAATACTAAAGATAACATAGGTAAATTTGATGATAAAATAAATTAAGGATTTTTTTTAGGATATTATACCAATAGTAAACCATATAGAGTGTATAAAAAGAGAGCAATGACTATATAAGAATTCATGTGTGCAAAAATTTGATGAAAATAATGATAAACAATGTGAATATTTTGAAAACATTGAAGAAGAATTTAAAGATTTGAACTTTTGTGAAGATGAATATAATAATATTAATGAAAAAATTGATGGGGATGATATCACTACTAAATATTATCCTAAACATTTTAGGACTCATACAGATCATCCCATGGATACATTTATTGGAAATATTGATTATGTAATAAAAAATAAAAATTATGTTTTAAATTTATGCTAAAATTATGAATTTTTATATGAGATAATACTTAATAATGTTTATTAATATTTAAAATATACTAATAGGATTAAATAAATGGAATAATAAATTAATAATTTTTTGGAATAATGTATAGAATCTAGTCGAACCCCTTAAAAAGAAACAAGTCATAAGAACTAAATGGATTTCTTTGAATAAGTTAGTTGAATTGGGTGAGATAGTTAAAATAAAATCTAGGCTTGTAGATCAAGATTATTAACAAGAGGAAGGAATATATGTTGAATAGTATTTTTCTCTAGTTTCTAGAAATGAGGTAATTTGGATTTTATTTTCTCATTCTTATTTTAGAATTTTAAATTATTCTAAATCGATGTAAAAAGTGAATTCCTCAATGTTGTTATTTTTGAGGAAGTATATGTACATCAACCTACTGAATTTGACAATGAGAAAGTTCCAGATCATTTTTTAAACTTAATATAGGATTGTATGGCCTGAAGCATGCTCCAAGAGATTAGTATGAAAGACAAACTATGTTTTTTTTATAGAAAGTAGTTTTAATAAAGGAAAATTTCATCCAAATTTGTTTATTTTGAAATTCTTCAATGATATATTAATTATCCAAATTTATATTCATGAAATACTATTTGTATATCCAAGTTAATCCATGTGTAATTATTTTTCTAGAATTATTTAAATTGAGTTTGATATAGGATTAATGAGAGAGTTAATGTCTTTTTAATGTCTTCAAATTATTCAAATAAAATATGGGATATTTCTTAATAATTATCAATATTTTATACATCAAGTTAAGAGGTTTGGTTTGGATTCTAGTACGAATATGAGAACCCCCATTAGTACTAATTCAAGATTATATAGTGATGAATCTAGAAAATCTATTGAGGTTAAATTATATAGAGGAATGGTCATAATTTTTCTCTACTAAACTGCTTATAGGAATGATATAATGTTCAAAGTGTGTTTATGTGATTGTTATTAAGATAATAATAATGTGATTTATCTTTAATTAGTTAAAATAATTATAAGACACATAAAATTAACTATTAGTTCTGTTTTATTTTATTCCAAACAAAATTTATTTAATTTTTTTAGTGACTCTGATTATGGATTTAGATGTTGGAGGATTAATAGGAAAATTACATCAAGTATGTTCAATTTCCTTTGTAAAAACTTAATTTCATGGATTTAAAAGAAACAATTTTTAGTAGATTTATCTATAAATAAGGATGAATATATAGATGCAACTAATTTTTGTGCTCAGTGTCTTTGTATATAGTGAACATTATTTGATTTTGTTTTTTATTTTGATAAAATTTATAGTTATTTTTATAACCCTATCACCATTTCAATATCTAAACATCCTTTACATCATTATAAAAATAATAATATAGATGTAAGATTTCATTTCATTCAAGATCCATTTAAAAAAGAATACATTGTATAGAATTTGTTCCCACTTAACAAAACCAAATGACATATTAAATAAACCTTTAGATGCCACAAGTTTTGAGGGAACAAAGTTTGAACATAAAATTTTGTACGAATAAATGTTTATCTTTTTTTTGGCCTAGAAACTATTTTACAAAACATAATATAATATATTTTTATTTTTTAGATAAGAATTAATTTAGGGGGGAATTGGTTATTTGTTTCTTTAGGGTTTATACAATTATTATATTTCTTTTTGTTAAATTTTTAAAAGGGGGTGAGAAATTTTAAAATGTTTAATGTGTTATGATAAAATATTTATATTTTTTAAAAAATAGAATTTTAGAAATGTGTAATGTGTTATGATAAAATATTTTCAATTTCTAAAATGATTGTTTTTTTAAATTAAAAAATGGGAGATATTTTTAGTGTTTTAACTTGGTTTATAATCTTTGTTTTTATTGGTTTATAATATTTATTTTGATACATTAAAACTCCTCTCATTTTTTAAATATATAAAAAATTACAAATACAAACTATATTGTATATCATTTTACTTATTTTATTAGATGTGTTAATGTTTTAATTTTTTTTATCAATTTATCCTATGCCATAATTTAATTAAAAATTTAATATTTTTATCATGTTAATATGTAACGTGTTTTATTTTTTTAAAAAATATAGTTTATTTTATTTATAATAATGTTTTTGAATTTAAGTTTTATTTAATTGTTAATCTTTTATCATTATTATTGTATATAGTTATTTTTTGTCAAACATTGTCAAAACATAAATTTATAAGTATATTTTGTATCATTATGTAATCTTGGTTTTTCCCTTATGTAACTTATGATAATTATTCATTACCTTTACACAATTATTTTTACCCTTATATAAGTTTTTTTACCCTTACGTGTGATATACTTTACCTTTATGCAAAAATATAGTACCCATATATAATTAGTGTATTATTCTTTTTACCTTTAAAAAAGTGGAACCTTAAAATTATGTTTCATAATATTACCCATACATAACTAGTGAAAATATAGGACACACTTTACATAGAAAGGATTTTTACCCATACACATGAGTACCCTTATGCAAGTAATTTAGCTTTACATGAGGAGTGTAAAATTTAGATTACCCTTACACAAGTTAAGAGAGTACCCATACACGTCTCATTATACCTTTACACAATGCATAAATTCAGTTTTAACTTTATTAATATATCTATTTGCATTTTCATAACTAGTGTAACATCTTGTGCACCTCTATGAAAGTTTTATAAAAAATCATTCACCCTTACACATAGTATTAAACTTACCTTTATGTGAGTATATTTACATAGATTACTAAATACCTTTATGAAACATAAACTATACCCTCACATAGCCTTTAATTAATTTTTTTTACAATCATGATAGGTTTATAATTACCTATTTATTACTCTTGCCTATAGTAGGAGTAGGTCCTCAGTGTTATTACCAATATTAAATCATGAGGATTAAATTTATGAATTCATGTGTGATATTAAATTTTTAGGTTTAAAATGTTTCCAAATTTATTTTCAAACCATTGATTTAAATATGTGATTGAAGAAATAGGAAACACCACATAAAGAAGATACATGAGTTTTTTGCAGCTGTTATAGATTTTGTATATAAAAAGGACCGAGGTAAGAAGTGGTGATCAAATACAATCAAGAGAACTATGGTCCATTACTGTTGAAATAATGAAGAAATTACAGTATCCCAAAATGTCCTTATTTTTCTTCAATTCAAAAAGGGATAAAGTTCACTGTGAAACACTAGATTCTTCATCGATATCTTCCAAAAATTCTAGTTAGTTTTATTTTTTCTATGAATAGTTCATAATTCATTTTTACACACATGGTTATACGTCTATTAAAAGACAGTGTCTCGTTTCTATTAACTAATCAAAAAGAAATAACATATTTTCTCTAAACCTAAAAAATATTGAGTGATAGGTTAGGAATGTTTCTTAGAAAATCTTGTGTTTTTTCTTAAACCCAAAAAAAGGAAAAGGTCCAGTCTATCCTGTGTAATAAACTAGGTTGATGTTATCACCGATAAAAGACCTTTTATTCTCTCTATTTTAGTGGGTACCAGTCCTTTCACTGATTTAAAAGGGATTGAAGATTGGAATAGTATCTTTGTGGTTTTAACCACTATAAAAATTCATGTGTTCTTTTTGATATTTTGCTACTTATATGTTTGAACACCTCAATCACATTCAATTGTTATTGATAAAAACTATAATAAATTTACAGTTAAGTTTAAAATTTTAAAAGGATTATTCAACCCCCTATAGTCTATCTTTCCATCCATATCTGGACCAATAATGGGTATCAAAGATGTTTCCATAGAAGGACTGTTTATATTCTATTTAAATTATAATTTTATTTATCTTTATTGTCATAACACTATCCAAGACATGGAAAGATTTTTTTTATTTTCAATGTAAAGATAGGAAACTAAAGTCATAAGTCCTATAAGACCACCTCGATTCTATGTAAGTGATTATTCATATTGGAAGGATGAAATGGAGGTATTTTTAAAGAATATTGGTATATAATATTGGAATGTTATGGTTAAACAATATAAATTTCCTGAAGTATATTTAGATTCATTAACTGGAAATTATATTTATAAGTATGTGTTAAATTATAAAATCATGCATTTAATTTATTTTATTTAATTAGAAACATGTATAGTAATATTTCGTCATGCTAAACTACTTAAAAATTTATATAACTTTAAAACCAATCATCATGACACTGAAAAGTTAAAAAAAACCAAATTAAAAATACTTTTTGCATAATTTTAGGAATTCATAATGTTTGATCGTGAGAAAATTAGTGATATGTACACCTTATTTACTAATATTTTGAATTTAATGGTTAATATTAAAGAGAATATAAATAATTATGTGATTATTGAAGGAATAATTCAAGCATTACCAAATAAGTGGAACTCAAATAAGGTTATAATCAAAGAAATCAATAATTTCACCCAATAAAATATGGATTAATTTATTGTATATGCTTTTAAATATCAATAGTAATTGAATAGAAATTATAATGTAGTTAAAAAAATAAAGGTATATAATTTAAATACACTACTATTTCTACGAACTTTTCTGATATAGATTCCTAGAAAATTAAGGAGAATTTTTTTGAAAACATAAGAAAAGGTATTTATAAGTTGATGAAAAGTAAATATAGTTTTATATGATGATCTAAAAAGGACTACAAGAAAGATGAAATAAAGGTAAAGAAAGAAAATTCTAGTAAGTGAAAAATTGTTTCATAACTAAAATGTTTTTATTTTAACAAAAAGTGGCATATCAAAGATGATTGTCCAAAACAAAAATAAAAAGAAAGAGATAAGTAGTACAAGAAGGAATTAGAGAAATAATATAATATTGGATGTGTTTTCTGAGGATTCAAGATAAAGTAGTGAATATGAAAGTGAAAAATATACATCCAACCTATGTTTTATGGATACTCAAGAAAATGAGGTTAATACTAAATCTGATTCTAATTCTGAAACTAATTCGAATAAGGTTGGTTATGATTATGTAAATGAAGGAAATTAAAGGTTAAAAAGAATGTTTTGACAGTTTTTAAACAATAATATAGCTTACAAGAAATAAATAATATTCTAAAAAATAAAATTAAGTGTTTGGATAAAGAGAACAAGACTTATAAAAATTATTCTCCATGTTCAAAGTGTAATGAACTGGAAAATATTAAAAAAATGAGAAGTTAATAAATGATAATAATAAAAGAATTTTTTTCTATCTATAAATAATGAGCATCAATAAGAAATTTTTTAGGAAATCGTGGTTAAATTAACTAATTTGATAAGTGAGTGTAAGAAGCTTAAAATATAGAAATCTAAACTGAAAAATTCACCATCATTCTAAAATAATAAATTCCAAATAGTTCTAAATGTTTTTTAAAAAGAGAATAAAAATCTTAAAAATAATGTTTTTCTATTTAGAATAAAATCTTTTAACTTTTATTCAAGGTAAATATATGTTTCAAAAGATGATGTCCATGAATAAAATTAATAAAGATAAATCTTGTTTTGGTTATAATAAGAAGATCCCAAAAATGTATAATACTTGTTTTGTTAAAAGTACCAATGGTAAAACATCCACTACCACATGTTTTTATTGTTGTATGAAAGGGAATTATGAAATGAGTTTTCTCTCTGATTTAAAAAATCTTTGGGTTTTACTAAAACTATCATTTCTAAGAATTTATACCCTATAATGATTATCTTAAATTTTCTTGGGTACCAAAGAATTTTTATACGAATCCAATTAGACCCAAAATAGCTTGGTTTACAAAAAAAATTATTTGATTTGATTTTAAAAAACCCTCTCTATAATTCTCAAGGAAATATGATACATGGACATTGGGTTATCACATCACATGACTTGAAATCCATCAATACACTTATCTTTTAATCAATGATATGTATGTGTTTTCACTTTGGGAAACAATAGTAAGGGAGATGATAAAAGGTATGGTGAAGTAGGTTTTCATGAATATATTATAATATCTAAAGTTTTATATGTTTAATAACTAAAACATAATTTAATTAGTATATAGAAACATTAATATTATGGAATTAATTTCAAGTTTGAATATAATAGATTTATTGTTTTTTAATATAAATCTCTTTTATTTTATGAAAATAGGAAAGATAAAATTTATACAATAAATATTTATGATATAACCAAGAAAAATATTAAGTGTTTAAATTCATTAGAATTAAATAATATTATTTGGAATACGAGACTTATAAATAATCATTTTTTACTATTGTATAGATTATCTAAGCATGGTTAGATTCATTATTTTCCAAAGTTGAAGGTTTGAAAATATTTTGTATGTGATTCTTATTTAAAAGGTAAGAAATATAAAGTAACATTTTTATCTATTAATAATGTTAGTAATTTTAAACGTTTAGAGTTATTATATCTTAATCTATTTAGACCTATGAGAATTTATAGTTTAAGAGGTAAAAAGTATGTGTTTGTAATAATTGATTATAATAGTAGGTTTACTTGAATTTACATTAGTGTTCACAATCATAATAATTTGTCTAATTTTATTATATTTTTTTAAATTAACTCAAAATCAAAAGGGGTATAAAATTATTTCAACTAGATGTGATAAAGGTGGTGAGGATTCAAATATGGATTTTGAAATGTTCTATGAAGAAAATAGATAATCTCATAATTTTTTTTTCTTTTAGAATAACCAAAAAAATAGTATTGTATAATAAAATAATAAAACAATATTTGAAATAGAATAACCAATTCTAAATGAATATAATACACTAAAATTTTATTGGGTTGAATTTTGTTACACTACATGTTATATTCTTAATATATTCTATATTAGACCTCTATTAAATAAAATACCATATGAATTAATTAATGGAATAAATACCAAAGTAGATTTATTTAAGTTTCTGAGTGTAAAGTTTTAATTTTAAATACTAAATATAAATTAGATAAATTTTATGATAAAATATATAAAGGAATTTTTATAGTATATTATACCAATTATAAAACATATAGAGCATATGGAATGAGAGAAATGACTATAGAAGAATCTGTTCATGTAAAATTTGATGAAAATATTGATAAATAGAGTATATATTTTGAAAATATCAGTGAATAATTTAGAGATTAAAACTTTGGTGAAGATAAATCCGTAATATCCCATCCCAGATGTGACAATCCAGTGTCTTGAGCTTGTGGGAGACCTGGCCTCAAGCACATCTTCCCAAATGCTAGATGCTGTCGAATAGTAACAAGGGCCTAGGGTTTTTCCTTAGGGAGACTATTCCCCCATTACTAGAGTGTAACACAATAGATATATAGAAACATATAAGTAGTGGAATCTTAAGTAAATAGATGGATAAATAATATGAATAGACACAATGACCATAACTAAACATGAGGTAAACATCAAAGATAGATATTTTCAAAAATTAAAAAAGTAATATAAAATATAATATGATATGTCATTTCATGTGTCTACAAAATATAGAAAATAATTATCCAATAATCATTATATTACATGTATCAAAAATACCAAAAAGACAAAAAAGAACTATCTCTAGATAGCATCACGAGCCTCAAATTTGTCCTGTGATCCCATACTCTTAATCTTATCAAAATTAAAGCATAGTACTATGTGAGGTTTTCCCGGTCCCTTCCTACATCCATATATTCTATCCAGGTACCCAACAACTACTCGAGATATTGTGTGAGATAAAATCCTAGTAGGCCACCACCAACGGTGTCTATTAAAAGTCAAGGTCTTGTAATACAAACTAAGTAGTGTGAAATATATATTACAGGTATAAATAAAATGAAACAAGTACCCATGGAATATGTAAAATAAGTAAAGTGAATCTATCTATCCAAACAAGGCTCCATACAAAACAAGGGGTCAAGCTCCTATAATAAGGAACCTATAAAGAAAACTGTAATAAACACCATGGAAATGCCATATACAAAATATCTCATATCATCCATGGCCACATCGTATAACATATATATCATATCAACCATGGATGAGACATATAATCAAAAATGTCACAATTTCCATGGTTGAGCCGTATAATAAGAAGTTTCTGACCGCATGGGGTCAGATCCAAGGTATAGTGAACCAAGGCATCCTCATCAAGTCCCAGGAGAATCCCAATGATAACTTGGTTAGAATTAGAATGGGTTCCAAGGATCATGTCAACATACCATGTATACTATGATCCCAAAAAAGCCTGATCTAAGGGGTAGCAGGGCCCAAGGCATTCCACAAAATCAACACCCAAGGATCAATCTCATCTAAGGTGTCCACTAACTCTATCATGTCCCATGGTGTCGCATACCCATGTCATAATATGGAAACATTCATATATCAATTCAATTATCATTTCATACCATGATTTTATCCAACTCATTTAATAATTAAAATTTAAACATTTAAACAATTATCAGCATGTATAACATGAAAAGGGTGGAAACCCATCTCTAAATCATCCCAAAAAACACAATTTAATTAATTAATGGATTCCTCAAACTAAGAAATCACCCCCATAGGTGGTCTAAAAAATGGAAAAGTAAAAAGAACACCCCTAGGGTGGCCTAGGTTGGGGAAACAACCTCCAATGAACTCAAAGTAACTAGTGGGAATCCCTAATAGGTTCTAATACATTTAATTCAAGAATTTAATTTATTTAGGGCCATTGTTGGGAAGTCCACAATTCTTCATAATCAAAACAAGATCTATAAATCCCCGAACCATGTAGGAAAAGTATAGAACACCTATTATAGGTTTGCAGTAGAGTGGTCACCAGTATTATCTTCGATTCGATCTAGACCAAAAGAAAAACAAAGAATAGATGAAGAACATGGAAATAGGTCATATTATCTTACACCTTAATAACTCTATCAATATGAATTCATATTAAGAATGACACAAAAGTTATGAAGAACTCATTGACGCAAATAAAATGAGACCGACGACATTTAATTCTGAGGTTGGATGGAGAATCAATAAAAAATGATATGATTTGACCTTCAAAGGAGCTCTCCACGCCTCATGGATGTCGAATAGATGGAGAGAAAAATTAGGTTTTATATTATAAACATTTTAATGGTAAAAAGGTCATTTTTACTAAAAATGACTCATGGTTTGGATATAAGGATGGAAAAACCATGCTCTAGCTGTGAACCCTTTACTACTTCAACATACACCCACATGATTAGTGAACACAGTTTTATTAATAGTGCACAAACCATATCTTATCCCACTACCAAAAACTGAATATGCCATCACAATAGTGTGTACCTAAGGTTGCACAGTTTCCTCAAACTGTGTGTTCTATATAACCACACCTTCTAGCCCCATATGGTTAGGGGTAACCATTCAGAATACACCACATAGTTTCTCCTTATTGTCCAACCTATCTTTTTTCCCAAAAATATAGTGTTGAGGCTACAGAAAAGCCTTAGTCACCCCTGGAATATCCATGACCGCAAATGGTACTCATATTAGGCCATACAAAATCATTTAAACCAAAATTAAAGAGATCTATACATCGTATACAAACCATGGATCTTACAATCATCCCCTTAGACCAATTCATCCCTAAATTTCCCTCTGAAGGGTGGTTAAGAATCTCTTGAGAATAACTCCAGCCACTAAGAATGTATATCGGCCTCCTAATCCCAGGTCTTATCCTGTAAATGACCATGCTTCCATAGCACCCATACTATAGGAACTAACCATCCTCAAAGAACCTTCATGTTCCTATCAATGATACAAAAAGGATGCTCCTAAAATGATGCTTCTACCTATAACTCCACCTCATCTATCTACAAAGTGTGATATGGCTATGAGTGATAATGGTGCAGTTGAGATACATATAAGATGTCATGCATGACCCTATGCGTCTAAGGTAACTGAAACTATTAGGTTACTGGCCTGAATCTCTCATGAATCTCAAAAAACATTACATATCATGATGAAATATCACCCTATCTCTAAATCTATAGGTGTCCCAGCCTCGGTGAGATACGTAAAAAGATCTGATCTCCGACTATGAACTCTAGAGCTCATCTGCAATGATTGGTGTAAGATTGTTTTTGATAATGTTCAATATTTATCTACTTCTTAATCACTTATACCTTCTCAAAATTCTCCCACATGATACGTGACACCAATAAAGCTACCTCACCTACCTCAAACCAATATAGGAGTAATTGACCAAGAAATATATATAAATCATCATATGGTTCCATCTATATAGTCAATTGATCGCTGTTATTGTAGGTGAACTCAACTAGGGGTATATGCCTCTCCCAAGATCACCTAAAATCAAGGATTCTTGCTTGCAGTATGTCCACAAGCACCTGTATTTTATGCTCAAACTGTCCATCAGTTTGAGGGTGGCATGCAGTGCTCAGAAGAACTTGTGCACCCAATCCCTCAATTTTTTCCATAAATGAGACGTAAACTAGGAGACCCTATCTGAAATAATAGAACGAGGGACCCTATGAAGTTGTAATATCTCATTTATATACAACCTCCTATGATAATCCTATGAGAAGGTATCCCTAGTTGGGAGGAAATGATCAACCTTCGTGATTCAGTCCAGAACAACCCAAAAAACATTACTACCTCAGGATTACCTCAGCAAAATGGTCAGGAAATCCATCACAACATCATCCAATTTCCACTAAGAAATAAGTAACTTATATAAAATTATATCTGGTCACTGATGTTTTGACTTCACCTACTAACATGAGGAACACCCCATAACAAAAATAGCTACCTTAAATTTCATACCCATCCACTAGTACTGATGGAGCAAGTCACAATACATCTTGGTGATGCTGAAATGCACTGATCACACCAAGTCATGAAACTACTACATCAAATCCTCACATATGTCCACTAGAACACATTTGTGACCATGTATACAAAGGATCTCATCCTCTCCCATAGTCCAACCAGGTGGCAGGTCTTCTCTCATTACACTCTCCCATAGGATTAGGCCCCTACAATCCGATAGCTACCTCATCCTCACTCTGTTCATAAGGGTATATGTAACAGCTAAAGATGAAATAAAATTATACCCCTAACTTTCCAGAACCTCAAAGTGCATCTTAGAGAATAATGTCAAAAGATTCCACTCCCTACTAGACTTATTAATTTCCTGTATTCGATTCATTTTTCTCATTGCATTGACCACTACATTTCCCTTCACAGGCATATAGGCAAGCTTGAAGTTAAAATATTGTAGCTACTTGACCCACCTTTACTACCTCAAATTCAGATCATGTTGTGTAAATATATACTTGAAGATCTTATGGTTTTTGTACACCACAAAACACCTTCCAATAAAATAGTGTCTCAAACATCACAAAGAATGAACAACTACAGTCAACTCAACATAATGAATCAGGTAATTCCTCTTATGTAGCCTCAACTACTGAGACACGTATTCCATGAATCTATCACCAAACATCAAAACTAATCCTAGATCGATTCCTGATGCATCATAATATAAATTGTATCTCTTTACCTACTTTGGAAGAATAAACATCGTCACTAAAGTCGGTCTCCCTTTCAACTCCCAAAAAATAGTCTCCCAAATATCTGACTATACAAACTTCACACCCTTCTTATTCAAGTCCTTCAATGGTTCTTATAAGTATGATAAGTCTTACATGAAATGGTTTTAGAATCTAGATTGACCTAATAAACTCCATATATTAAATACCTTCTTAGTATGCTCTTAGGAAAATATAGCTATCACCTTCTCTGGGACAACTGATCCTCTTATATTTGAGATAATTTTTCCTAGGAAGTAAATATTGCCCATCCAGAAGTGGATCTTTGTGATATTAGCATATAAATAATGCTCCCTCAATGTATCCAAAATGATATAAATATGTTTTTCATGGTCGTGTCAATTGTGAGAATACACCAAGATATATTCCATGAAAATCACCACAAATGAATCCAAATATGGATAGAAAACGTAGTTCATTAGTGCCATGAAAACTGATGACACATTTGTGAAATCGAATGACATAACCAGATAATTTTATAGACCATACCAACTATGAAAAGATGTATGAGGTATTTTTATAGGTCTAACATGTACCAGATGGTATCAAGATCTCAAGTCAATTTTTGAGAAAACCGAAGCTCTTTTGAGATAATAAAAAAGGTCATCTATCTGTTGAAAGGGATACTAGTTCTTAACCATCAACTGGTTCAATATTTAGTAATTCATATATAGCTTGAGGGTTCCATTCTCTTTTTTCACAAAAAGGATCAAAAAACACCACAGAGAAGTATTGGGTCATATAAACCATTTTTTGTCCAAGTCCACTAGCTACCTCTTAATCTATTATAACTACATAATAGACATCTTGTTAGGAGGAATGGATACTAGTGCCTCTCTTAGAACTAGCTTGATGGAGAAGTCCACCTCTCTATTAGGAGGTAAAGAAGAAAAGTAATCCAGGAAAACATCCTCGAAAAGATCAACCACTATAGGGAAATATTCCTGACATGATCCACGATCATCCAAATATAAAATTGTAATTTAGGATGTCATCCCACCCATACCATGATGCTTTGGTCTAGATCATCTCTCCTGGACATCCCATTCAACCTTGTGAACAAAAAATCTACCCAATACTGATGTGAATGTCACCCTCTGATGATAGAAATAAATTTATGATCAATAAGTAAATATCCTATCCATTACGAGTATGACATAAAACCCTATCATATCATGGAAAAAATATTTCATATGAAGTAACACCCACTTATCTCTAGGGGAACTCCCTACACAAGAATACACTCTAAGTTCTAATCCCAAATAGAGTATCAAGTGTCATGAAACCCTAAGAAAAATGAAAAAACAAGCGCAATGCTGTCTAACCCAGGTATAAATATGAAACTATGCGACACACCAATATTAAAAAGAGTAAAAACTAGAATAAAGTCTACTAAGATTGTTCCTTTCACTATATATGGCCCAATAATATTCTCATTAGGGGTATGATATACAAAATATATATGTCCTGAACCACATCCCTATGAAAAAACCTCACTACCTAAAGCAATCTCACTCTGGTATCTTGGTATAATTGGTGACTAGCTTCCTTGGTCATGAATTAAACCTCAGCCTGATTGATTGATACTGATCCAGATCACAGTATAAATTGGTGTTATGAAACCCAATCTTGAACATGATGTTAGAACTAAACCAATTCAAAAAACTAATGGAGGAAAGGTCTTGTAAAAATGTTGTATGTGGACCATATTAATGAAATATAGACATTCATATGGGTCTTGATCACAGTGGTTCCTAACAAGTGCCCATATTACACACTGATGATAGAAAAATAATCTACCATCACTAACATACCGAATGGTACTCCCCTTGCGAGAAGCCTCAAAATGTTGTTTACTACCATTGGAAGCTGAACCAATGGATTGAGAGGCCGAACTGTCCTACTTTTCACCCCCAACTTCCCTCAGGTTTTTCATTATAATCGATGTGTGATTTACAATTTTAGTAATAGATTCTATTCTAAACATGTTGACATGACATCATTTATGAGACCTTCCTTGAAGTGTATCTCCCTCGATGCATCATCAATAAGATATATCAGCACAAAATGCTACAACTCTGAAAAGTGTAACAAATACTCCATAACTATCATGGAACCCTACTCTATATACATGAAATTATTGGCCTACTTTTCTCTCAGAGTCTGGCGAAAGATGTAATCACAAAACCTAGTTTTTAAATTAGCCCAAACCATATCTCTCAACTAATCAGCCCAATTCAAAACATCCCACAAGTGATTTGATTCTCCCCAAAGATTATATTTTGAAATCTTCACTCTCCTCTCATGAGGTATATAGGTTCTTTAATATCCAAAGAGTAGTCTAAATCCATATCTTAGTAGACTATTAACCTCCATCCTCAAAAAATGTTAGTGGATTCTACTACTAGAACACACACATCAGATCAAACATAGACAAGTTAGGTTTTGGTGCTCCCTAAAAGGTATTCACATAGCATAGAAAATCCTTAAAAAATTGTGCCTCAACAGCTATGTACGATACAATTGCTGGTGCCTCAGCAGACACTAAAAGAGGATCAACTAGTAGCCCATGGACCACTGCCTTTGGAGCATGGTCATCACCACCCTCCTGGATTATGATTGGAGTTCTTCATGGCGGAATTTCTCTATAATGCCAAACACATTTCTAGGAAAAGATCGATAACCATAAGTCCACAACTACATGTATAGGACATGTCAAAACCTTCTTGTAATCAGATCATACCACACACCCTACTCCTAAATCTAGGATTGGTAAAACAATATCCAAAAAATTCACTAGAAACATTTCCTAGTTCCCACTATAGAGCTGGGTATAGGTCATGTTCTCTGTTTTCACCAAGTTCCATTTCATTTAATTCACATTTAGATCATTATTCTATTTTAAATGGTCAAAACAAATGATTAAATACTTCTGATCCATAAGGTACCATACAACTCATGAACCAAAATATGGATTATCCTTAATTTATAAAATAACATGTTCCAGTCCCTGCGAACGATGGTACATGACTCAACATTCCACAGTTGACCATTTAGGGTGTATGTTGTAGCCTAATCAAGAAAAACTATTTATGTTATAACAGAAAATCTAAGTACCAAACATTTTTTCTCAATCCCCTACACAAAATATCTATCAAAACAATATGTATATCACTCAAAACACATATTACCAAGTCATGAAGTCAAGCAATTCATCCTATATGATATGGAATAATGCATGGAATGTGAATTATAACAGGTGTCTAACATGAGATTCATACCCTCATATCATCAGGTTTTAATGAAATAGAACCCTCAATCATACCAATTATAACATTACAATTCAAGTTTATCACCCAATTGTAGAATCAAATCAACTATAATATCACAAAATCCATAAAAATAACTGTTTCCATTCCAATAAATTTGGATCTTTCCTGTACGAGGGTTAGATACTCCCATAAACAAATCATTACAAAATCATAATTTCTTATTATCCATGTATATTGTATAAAAATATTAAGGAAATAAAAATAAACATCCTTTGATACCACTTTTTAACTTCCCATCCCAAATTCCACTATCTAGTTTCTTGAGTTGATAGGTCACATGGCCTCAAGCACATCTCCCTGAATAATAGAGGCTTCTGACTAGCTTCCAGGACCTAGGGTGTGTCAATGGGAATACTATTCCCTCAGTACCAGAGTTTAACATAGATGATATATAGTAAATGATAATTAGGGGAAGCATAAATAAACATATAGATAAGCAACATGAATAGACACTATGACCATTGGACTAGAAACCTACCATAGTGGAATCATAATAATAATTTAGTAGGAGATAAACATCTAATACACACACACACACACATATATATATATATTCCATAATTAATCTCATATATAAGGTGATATGTCATGTAATGTTTATACAAAGTAACCAAAATAGTTATATAGGCATTAGTATAATATATGTTTCAAAAATACCAAAAAGGCCAAAAATCACAATCTCTAGGTAGAATCATGAGCCTCAGATCAGTCTTGTGCTACCTTTATTCTAAGAATAACACAATTCAAGAATCATACAATGGTAATTTTCCTTGTACCATACTTACATCCATATATTATGTTCGGGTACCCAATGGTGGCCCAAGACATGGTGTGTAATAAAATCCTAGCAGGCTACCACCAATGATGTCTATAATAAGTACAAGACGTGCAATGCAAACTAAGTATCATGAAATGTATATAATAAGTGTAACTAAAATTAAACAAGTTCCAATGGAATATATAAAACATATAAAGTGAATTTGTCTAGCCAAATAAGGCACCCTACAAAATAAGGGGTCAATCTTCTATAATAAGGAATCTATTAATAAAACAAGAAAACACACCATGACCATGTCATACACAAAATATCTCATACTATCCATGGCCACATTGTAAAACCTATATATTATATAAACCACTATTAATATGTATAATCAATAATGTTATAAGTTTCATGGTTGAGCTATATAATCAGAAGTGTTAGACCCTAAGGGGCTTGATACAAGGCATAGTAAACCAAGGAATCCTCATTGATTCCTAAGATCATCTCTATGGAAAATAAATTTTACTTGGAATTATGTCTAAGGATCATTTCAACATACAATTTTCTCTATGATCCCAAAAAAGTTGGATCTAAGGGGTAGCAAGGCCCAAGGCATCCCATGAAATCAATACCCAAAGAGGAATATCATCCAAGGAGTCCACTACAACTATCACGACCCATGGTGTAGCAAACCCATGAAATCCAATGGAAAAATTAATAAATTAATTTAATTATCATTTCTTATAATGAGTTCATCAAACTCATATAACAATTCACATTTAAATAGTTAAACAATTCTCATCATTTATAACATTGAAATGGAGGAAAACCATCTCCTAATAATCTTAAATAATTCAATTCAATTCATTAATTGATTCCTAAAACTAGGAAAGCACACATGCACACACCATGGGTGGTATAACAAAAGGAAAAGTCAAAGGCACACCCCATGGGTTTCCTAGGATAGGGAAACAACCTCAAATAAACTCAAAGGAACTAGTGGTAATCCTTAACAAGTTCTAATAAATTTAATTCAAGCATTCAATTAATTTTATGGGAACCTCTAGGAAGTATAGCATGTGACGAAATAAAAAATATCTATATAAAGCACAAAACCATGTAGGAAAAGTATAGACCACCTAATATAGGTCTGTAGCATAGTGCTGGTCTAGTATCAGCTTTTGATTAGATCTAGACTAGAAGAAAAATGAAGAAAAAATTAATATCCTAAAAATATGTCATATTAACTTTCACCTATTAACTCCATCGACAAAAATTTAAACTAAGAGTAGAACAAAAGGAATGAATTACTCACCTGTACGAATCCAAAAAGACTGATAGCATTCGATTCTGAGTTTGGATGGAGAATCAGTAGTAAAAGATATGATTTGGCCTTTAAATGATATTTCCACACATCATGGATATCCAACTGTTGAATAATAGAATTAGGTTTTTTGGTTATCAACAATTTAAGGTAAAATACTCATTTTCCCAAAAAATACTAGGATATATGGTTTGGCCACATGATTGTCCAAACTGTGAATGCACGATGCACCCTTCACTAATTTAAGGGGAACCCCACATAGTTAGTGTTCATGGTTTACCTAACTATGTGTGGAATGTATCTCAAATCACTATAAAAACTATAGAATCCAATACATGGGTGTGCACATGAGGTTTCATGGTTTTCTCAAATGGTGCTACCTATAGCACCTCATGGTCAAGCCCCAAATAGTTAGGGGTAACCATATAGAATTACTTACATGGTTTCTCCTAACCATGAAACCTATCTATTTTTCCCAAAAATCTAGGCTCTGGGATCCGAATAGGACCCAAACACCCTTAGTACACCAATCACCTCAAAGGGTACTCATATAAGTCTATAAACAAGAATTTAAACTGAAATTTAAGAGATCCATACCTTGTATGAAAACCCAAGATCTTATAGAATCTTATAATAATAATGAAAAAATTGAGGGGGAGTATATCCTTACACAATATGATCATAAATTTTGGAGAAATTATAAGGATCATCCCCTGGTGAAATTTATTTGGAATACTGATTTTTTAATTAAAACTAGAAACTAAGTTTTAAATTTATTGTCAAATTATGCTTTTGTATCTAGGATAGTACCTAATAATGTTAATGAATATTTTAAATATATTTATTACATTATTGAAATGGAAGAGGAACTTAATCAATTATTGGGAACAATGTCTAGAATATAGTTTAATCCCTAAAGAGAAACAAGTCATAGGAACTAAATGGATTTTATAGAATAATTTAGATTAATCATGCTAGATAATTAAAAACAAAGCTATTCTTGTGGCTCAAGGTCATTCATAAGAGGAAGGAATAGATTTTGAATATTCTTTTTCTTCATTTCCTATAATTTAGGAAAGTATTATTTTATTACCTTATACTTATTTTTAATATTTTAAATTATTCAAAATAAATTTTAAAAGTGAATTCCTTAATGTTGTTATTTCTAAAGAATTGTGTGTACATCAAACTAGTAGATTTGAAAATAAAAAATTTCTCGATCATGTGTTTAAACTCAATAAAGTGTTGTATGGTCTCAATCATGATCTATGATCTTGTTATGAAAGAATAACTATTTTTTTATAGAAAATGGTTTTAATAAAGGAATGTTTATCTAATTTTATTTATTTATAACATTTTCAATTTTATCTTAATCTTCCAAATATATTTTGATAACATAGTTTTTGGATCTTTATGTGAAGCCATGTAAATGAGTTTTATAGTCTTATGAAAAATGAGTTTGATAAAACCTTAATAGGAGAGTTAAATATTTTTCTAGGTCATACAATTCTTCAATGGAAAGATGAAATATTTATTAATCAATCTAAATAAGCTAGAGAACTAGTTAAGATGTCTGGTTTGTATTCCATTAATAGTAGGAGAACTTCCATTAGTACTAATTCAAAATTATATAGTGATTAATTAATAAAATATATTGATGTTAAATTATATAGAGGAATGGTAGGAATTTTTATCTACATAACCATTTCTAGTCTTGATATAATGTTTAGTGGTTATTTATGTGAAATGTATCAATATAATCCAAAAATGAGTGTTCTTAAAGTAGATAGAAGAATTACAAGATACATAAAAGGTACTATTAATTCTGATATGTTTTATTAAAAACAAAATTTCTTTAATTTTTTTTACTCTGATTCTGATTTTGGATGTTATTATATTAATTGGAAAATTAAATCAGGTATGTAAAATTGTTTCAGTAAAAATTTCTTTTCATAGTGTTAGAAGAAAAAATTATAAGTGGGTTTGTCCATAGCTGAGCAGAATATAGAGCCATAGTTAATTGTTGTGCAAATTGTATTTGGATGAAGTAATTTTTTTATTTATGATTTTGATATTTATTTTGATAAAATTCATATATATATTGATAACAATCATGTTGTTTCAAAATATAATAATCCTTTACATCATTATTGAAAAAAGTATATAGATGTAAGATTTTATTTCATTAAGATCATGTTGATAAATGGACATTTTCTTAGAATTTGTTTTCATTGAAAAGAAATTAGATGTTATATTCACTAAACCTAGAGATGCTATGATTTTTGAGAGAATAAATTTTAAACTCTGCATGTTTGAAGCATAAATTTTTATCTTTTTTTACTATAAAATATTTTCAAAAACATAATATAAGTATATTTTAATGTTTTTTAGATAAGAATAAATTTAGGGGGAGAATTAGTTGTTTGATGATTTAGGGTTTATAAAAATATTTTTCTCCTTTTTCCTAAATTTCAATAAGAGGTATATGAATTTAGAAATTTTTAATGTGTTATGATAAAATATTTTTCATTTCTAAAAAATGAAAAATATAAATGATTAATTTTTTATGATAAAATATATTGAGTTTCTAAAATGACAGGTTTTGAAATTTACAAAAAGGATTGGTTAATAATATTTATTTATATCAGTTTATAATATTTCTTTTGATAAATTACAAATCCTCTCAATTTTTAAATTAATTAATGATTAAAAAGAAGAACTATGTTGTATATCATTTTAGTTTTTTATTATAGGTGTTAATGTCGCAATGTTTTAATCATGTTATCATGTGAAAAAATATTGTTACGAATTATATTTTTTTTTCATGTTCATATTCCTCATGTGTTAATTGTTTTGTTTTAAAAAATATGGATTTTTTGAATTAAATTATTCTTTAATAATTAATCATTTATATTTATTATTATTTATAGTTATGTTTGGTTAAATATTATAAGAAATGATTTTAATGTATATTTCATACTATTATATAATCTTGGGTTTACCCTTACATAACTTGTGATAATTATTCTTTACCTTTATGTAATTATTTTTTGACCTTATGAAAGTTGATTTTACCATTACCTAAGATATACTATACCTTTATGCAACTATGAAGTACCCTTATGTAGGTAGTGTACTCTTATATTTACCTTTACATAAGTGGATTCTTACACTTACATAGTGTTTTGTTACCCTTATGTAACTATTGAAAATATAGGATGAACCTTAGGTAAATAGGATTTCTACCCTTACGCAATTTCATTTTACTTTATGTGATCACCCCTATGCAAGTCAGTTACCTTTATGTGAGCATTTTAAAATATTCATTACCCTTTTATAGGTTAAGTGAGTACCATTACACATACCCTTATAATGATATCCCCCTGAAGCTCAACTTTCTCATTTGGCACATCTGCAATGAACCCATCTCCACTAATGAGGTTGTGGGACGCAAATGTATCAACCTTATCTCTAGGTGAAACTATTGTGGTTGCCCAAAGGGGAAGTCACCCATGAATCTTTTCTTCAGGGGTGATTAAGCGTCCTCCATTTGGCATGGTATTGGTTTTTTTGGCAGGTATAACGTCCAAGGGATTTCTTGGGATAACTTTCTTCAATATTGGTTTATTGGAACACAATATAATATTCATGAGTGTAAATGAATGGCGTTATCACTAACAACTAGATGCTAGAGCATCTAGAGTACTCGCAACAATGTTAGGAACCAGGGGATCCCAAGATTATGTTTTCATGTTATGTTCTAGGCCTGGACTCTGGTGGTTAAGCTGGTGACTCTCCTTAAACATGGTGAGTTATTCCCTTCTTTGAAAATATTCATGGATGACAGGGGTTTGGTACACTCGGCTCATATCTCATACCCACTAGGATAATGGTTTCATTGTAATCCCCCCATCTTAGGATCTCAAAATGAATATTTATGTTTTATGTATCAATGGTCAGATGCATGGGGGTGGGTTTTTTATAACCAGGAGCATTTAGTTATCTTTTCTTTTAGTTATTTCCTTTGTTAAGGTGAATCCCTCTTGAAAAAATATTATACCACGATCAAGGGATTAGATTTGAGCAACTCTCATGGGATTATGATGGAAGGGGTTGAAGAAGACTATTATATTATTCATGGGTCTATTTGGGTTGATATTTAGATTCCTCAGTCTATCATTTATATTGTTTGCAGATGCAGAAGCCTTTTTAATAGCCTTATGAAGCTTACTCACACTTGGAAGGAGGGAAATATGGTGGCTGACTTCATCACCTCATGGGGAACTCCAAATAACCCATGAAACATCTTTACCTCCATTATAACCCTTCCCCAAAAATGTGTTAACCTTTTTAGAGATGATTATTTGGGGATACATTATTTTATACCACCCTTACTTTTTTGGCCCTTGTATTTATTTTCAATAATAATTTCTTAATTTAGGATAGAAATTCAATTATTATTCATAAAAACTATAATGATTTTTTAATTTAATTTTAAAATTTTAAAAGGACTATCCACCCCTCTAGTCCATCTTTACATCCATATTTGGGAAAAAAATTAGATATAGAAAAATAGAAACACTGTTTCTATTAGTGAAAAAATGAAACTAAAAAACCTTCAATAATATATACCCAGAATCCTAGTGTTCCTCTAAAAAATTAATGGATACTTATACTCTAAATATAAACTACTGAAAAAGGTAATGTTGTCTAGAATCACAACCAAAAACATTTGGATATATAAAAGGTAGATGTAAAATAATGTATAAGAATAAATATATAAGTAGGTTTTTACTGTAGAGTCTAACAATAGTTATATGATTGATGTATACTAATGAATATGTGTGTATAAATGATAAACCAGATACTAAGCTCCAAACTGGGTAAAGTAAGCTTATGATTCCCCATATCGTACCATAATCATACTACCAAAAATCATAAGGGTATATATATATGGACTAAATCCACCAAAATCTATTAGAATAAGGGACCTAAAAAATCATGCCAACCATACTAAAATCCTACTTCAAATATAACATGTGCTACAACAAAACCCACATTAAACATAATTATGTTAGTATCTATGACCATTATCACTAATATCCACAAGTTAGGATAAGAGAAAATGTCTTTTTAGTTCTCTATATTTGAGACCACCTAAATTATATGAAATTGGTACATAATTATCCTTTATTTAATTAAGCGGTAATTTGTTTATTGTTTGAAGCTACACCATCACTTAACTAACATAACATACATGGGAAACAGATTCCCTAATATTATAAATGATCATTAAATTATAGGTACTAAACTAACTATATCATATTTGTAGTTGTATCTTAATACCTCACATCATGCCTCAAATCATTATCGAGGAGATAAAAACCCAGACTATAAAATAGGTAAATCCAAATTCCACACATCACACTCTACCCATGCAAGGATGGGATAATAACTTGTTCTAATAATCATCATAGTTTTATGTCAACACCACATATCATTCCTAAACCCAACTAGGGAGGAGATAATATCTAGAAAATCCAAGCATAACACTATACGCCACCTAGGAATCAAACATCCTAGGAAAAAACATGGAAACACATATTATTGGAAAAACACCACTAGGGTCAATTCCTAAAATTAAATCTTTTGAATTGAACCTTCCAAACACCATCCTTTAGAAATGTCCTTCTAAAATAATCAAACCATAAAATACACCACTTTAACCGGAAACATCAATCAGATAAATAGTCAACAACTTTTAGAATAAACAATAATAATACAAAACCATCTCTTCAAAATGAGTAGAATGGCCACTAACATCACCCTCTAGAACACCCTTCCATATTATAAGTATTTACTCTTTACAATATGAAATTGAGTCACTACCCACCAAAAAAATCTACTAAGTTTGAAACATATCCTCTAGAATCATATCTTTTAAATCAAACACTTTCTTTTTTAGAATATTTTTAATGAGTATTAAAGATAAACAAGGAATTGATAATTCAATAGAACCAAGACTCAAATTTCAATCCTATATTTTATGAAACATTTTTATAAAATTATCCAAAAATAAAACTGATCCATAAAACATATCATATTATCCTATGAAACCCAAAAAAATATGTTCTCTCCATAAATCATATTTAATACTATCTAAAACACAAAATCTAATAATTTTTGAGAAACTATAGAAATAACTGAAATAAATATCTCTATAAATCTATCAAAATTTAATACAATTTGTAAATCTAATTATCGAACAATAAAATTTTATTAACCCACCATGCTCCATAAATAAAAAACTATTAATTAACAAATAAATTTTAGTTATCTAAAGTTAAAACCAATAAATTCACACAAATTTTTATATCCCCAAGAAACTTATATAATGTTTAAAAACCTCTAGTATAACACATGAATTTAGTGGTTTGGTCTACTTATAATTCAATTCATAAGAAAACATATAACTATACAAATAGAAATCATTTTGAAATTAGAATCCATATATACACTATGTAAAATAATAATGTGTTGATACCCACCAAGGATAAAATAAATAATAAATCCATGATTCCTCTTCTATAAATAAAAAATACAAGCTTTAAATAAATCAAATAAACCCTTTTAAACATCTCCTTCTAAATATTTTCCATCCTTAATACTCTATTATACACTATATAATTTCTATGAAAGATAGTACTTCATCCGAGTGAATACATATTATGATAAAATAGCTATCTTATAAATTCCTTAAAGTAGATTTCAACCTATAATTTTCCTCCAAACATAAATATATAAAATCAAAAATATTTGGAAGCTCTGATCAAATGATCTACCAAAAACCTATTTATAATCCATGACTCAGTTCCAAAAATCAACTAGGGATATCTATGTTGATCAATCCATTGGTAACCTTTTTCATCCCCAGAACCAAATAAATATAAAAATCTACTTTAACTAAATATATAGCATAAAAACACTCTCATCCATAAATCAACTAGTAAATTAAAAACTCTCCAGTAAAAACTTCCCAATGGGAAATAATACTTTTCATCCATACCTATCTAAAATATAAAACATTATAAAATATTAATCAATAATAATTAGGGCTTATACACCTAACCCTTGACCAGTATCACATTATATGTGTCACATACCTTGCTCTTCCCTACACTAAGGATGAAAATCCCTAGAATTTTTTAAATAAAATATTCAATATATCCTAGATAAACCCAATACCTCATCCAAAATCACATATTTTATGTACAATAATCATCCCATAAGACGAATATATAGAACAAATCATTAAACTTCTCCTTAATTATGAAAAAGTATTACATATACTCTTAAAAGACCATATTGGCCTCTTGTAAAATTACCTATCACAAAAAACACATCACGGGGTCATTGCTCAATTATATCATATACCTCAAAATAAATATCATCACCTAATGAATTTAGAATCATTGAAATGAGTTTCAATCATCTTCCATTACTCTAATATATCTCACTCATTTTCTCACTCACATCCAAACCATTATGGTCCCCATATAGATCCCTCACACCCTCATTCCAATTCCCATATATTACATAACATATGAAACAAAAATAAAACAAGGAATAATATGAGGTAATACCTACCTCTATATAATAGTGATTAAGTCATAGAAGATTGTTCGTTGATTCACAATACATTTATTAATATAAAAAAACCTTACAAAGCCCATAAATTTGGTATTATAAATTATGTTATGATAAAAATTGAAAGATAATAATGATAAATGTTTTTATAGTATAATACATATATATATTATTATAATATACATTATAGTGCTTTAATATAATTGAATATGTGATGTAGGGAGAAAAAACCAAGGAAGACTCCCAGAGTAGGTGGCATGCTGCTCATGTTCCCAAAGGATTAAATAAGAATAGGTTATCCTACAAATTTCCCTGATTTTTTTATTTTCATTTAGAGCATGAAAACCCTTAAATGGTGTCTGGTACCATCAATTACCTTTTTGAGGTTACCATCTAATTGATAAACCATCCATGGTTTTTCTAACCCATTGAAAGATCATTTGGTATTCAATTTTTTCTAGTATACAATGGTAGAAATACTACCCATTATCCTACCACTTAACTCTATAACTTCGCTCATATTTCTTTTTAAAATAGATAAAACAATCTATAATTCAATATACATGTTCCCAAATCTATAATAGTGTGACACCTCAATATTTTGGATTATTACATATTTAGATGACATACCACATTTTTTAAAATGAATCACAACTTCACATCCTCTAAATATATTTTTGGGACATTGTTTCACAATAAAATACATGGGTAACCTAACCTACATTTTAGTAATGGATCAAGATATAAATAAATAAAATAATTTACTTGGTTTTAGTCAAAACACATGCATTGGAAAATCATTAAAGGGATTTATCATATAGAAATTCATCAGGGTATATTTACTAGTGTTATATAGTTTGATCCTTATGAAGGATCAATATCTTTATAATGTATTAGATTAGAATTAATTTTTAGATTCTATATGATTTGAAAATTGGATATACCTTTTTAGATAAGTTGTGTACTAGATCTTACATCAATTATCCATTAATCACCACTATTATATACAAATCCAATCCTAGTAAGATCCATTTTGATTTCATTACATAACATCTAAAAGTACCTGATAAGAACTAATAGTTTTTCTTAGTCTTTATATGTTAGGAATAACCTATTATAAACATTTAGACTATTACTTTCTTCCAAACTGACATAGATGATTCAATATCTAAATATGGTTTCATGTTTTTCCTCAATGGTAAAGCTATATGTTATAAAATTTCTAAATAAACCACTATATAAAACTTGAAAATAGAGATAGATTACATCATTACATTGAATATTATAAAGGATCTTGTTTAGATCAACAATTTCATCACCAAATATTTGGGTTTTCCAAGAATATTAGGACCAATTGAGCTTAATGGTGGAAATAATAGAGTAATTTATTAGTCCAAGGAACCCTGGTCTCACCAAAGGACCAAACACATCCTTTGAAAAAGCTTCCTCATTTTAAAATTCATTTAGAGGGGTGAAGTAAAGATATATTTGGTGCCTATGAAGGGGAATATATAAAATTCATTAACACAATAAAAGCAAGAAACACATGTAAATAATATCGGCATTAGATAAATAAGAGATTATATGTAATTAATTTTTATAAATTTAATTGTATTATGGTTTTAAAGTAAATAAAATATATATTTATCATTCATTCTTGTGTTTTTTATATTTTACATAAGACTGTAATTATAAAAACCAATTTTAGTTATCTATAATCAATAATAATTATGGTGTAATATAGGTTATGATAATATATTAGGACTAGTGTGAGTAGAGTATCTTATGTAATATATATTAAAATAACGTGATAATAAGTTTAACTTATTATCTAAAATGGCCAATGAAAGTATATCACATGAAATGTCAAAATTATTATCGTTGATATATATAAGGGTTTATAATTTAAATGGGATATCATTTATTAATGTTAAATAATTATATCACATATGAAAATTTATACATTGATACCTTTATTAGACTATCATTGAGTCAAAAATAACGAGGGGTGGTAAAATATATATATGGTTATATGGTAGGTATTTTTTAACCAATATTGCATTTTCCCTTCATTATGATAGGTATGGAATCTAGACCCTTGATTAAAATAGAAAGCAGAAATATGTAACCATACATATATGAGTGACATTGATGATATTATATAATTATATGTATGATATGTGATGTATTAATTCATTAGGTTTAGTTTACTTTTAAGAAAAATAAATATATGATAAGTATTTTACAAGATTGAAATATTCCATGTCTAGTGGTTGGACTTGATGTCATAGTTAAAGATATTACATGAATATACATATGATGTCTGGAGATTCAACCAGTTTACATTTTGATAAGAAAAATGACTTTGTTTTATAGAGATCCATCAAGATCTATTTACAGATTGAGCATTAATAATATTTTTCTAGAGGAAACAATTTTCTTATTATTATAAATAAAATAATTAGAAATAATTTTAAATGTTATAAAAGAACACAGGGTCACACAATAAGATATAGAAAAAGTATTTTTTTCAATAAATTAATTATCCATTTTTTCATAAACGTTTTTATAATAATCATTCTAAAAATAATTTATAAGGATTCATAGAGTTTTTATATTTTGAATAATGTCTTAAAGTATTTAGTTAAAATGGGATATTTTCACATATATACCTGCGTGAAATCCTTTTGTTTGATACTGTAAATATCAATTTTTAAAATAGATAAGGGGGAACCAAAAATTACATCAAATAACTGAGAATTAGAAGGAAACCAAGTACACCCACCCATATTGATGATATGGGGGAGAACCCAAGCCATCCATAAACACCAAAACAACAAAAAACAAAATGGGATCAAGTGTTCCAGACTAGGAGACCCCAAAACCAGCCCAAATCACCCTTTAAGTTGATGAACATGAAAAAATGGTACATTAATGATGGTATTGGACAATATTTTAGAGGTGGATTTATGAAAACCATAATAAATAACTAAGGAAAATCAAAAAACAAAACTCTACATAGATAAAATGATGTCATGGGAGTAGGACTGATGAGGGCTATAAAATGGAGAAATTCAAAACACAAAAATCTAAAAATGAGGAACCATTAAATGTGGATAAAAAGGGGGTTGAATTAATTAACAGATCTGTTAAATGTAGAACCGCCGAATCGCTAATATAATATAATCACCACACTACACCTCGCACACCCCAAAACATGAAAAATATTTAGACAAACTGAGAAAAAATGAAAAAAAACAAGGTGAATGTCACCACATAATTTTTTTTGTTTTATTTTTCTATTTAATTCATGTCGTAGTGTTCTTTTAGAAATGATATAAGATAACATATTTCATTAAATTATCTATTTCTTACACACTTATTATTATATTTTTTAATGATTTTAATGAAATATTTGATGATTCATTAATGATTAAGTGAATGATAAAATATTTTAATAATAAATTAATTAATGACGTGTCTATTATAAACACTATAATAGAAAAATATGATCTTTATATTATTTTATAACATCAAAATTATATGAACCAAAAGTGAACTTATTTATTTAATAAATAATTTTTATTTAATTTGATTTTTAGAACCTAATATTGATATGGGGTTTCATTATGAATAATTTAAATATACCTCTCATTATTATATGATCATTAACTTTAGAGGTATTTCTAGCATGAAATTTGAAAATATGATAGGTCTAACCAAATAATATTGTGATTTTAGTTGGTTGGTGGATACATATGGAGCCATGTTCCTATTGTTAGTTTGAAAGGGTTGTCAAATAATATCACAGGTCAAGTAATAGTAGTGATCAATATTTAGCTATTCTAGATTTATTTTTTATTTAACATTGTAATTTCATCTCTTTCAAAATTATATGGTAGAGATTCATGTTTTATTCCATAAAATCTTTAGTCCTAAAATATCAAAAACCCCTCATATATTAACTGGATATAAAATGGAAGTAAAAGTATAAAAACATATTCATGGGGTACACAAGTTTTATCAATTTACTGGAAAACCTAAAATTATAACTCTCTCCATTATCCATAATAATGACATTTTCCCTCTCTATTACTCATAAGATCAATAATTTCCTTATAATTTATAACTTTATTCTTAGAATGGTTCAAATACAATATAGTGTAAATAAATTTTTATTATACACTTACCCAACCTACGAGGATAAAATATTGTATATAAATTTCTTCATATCAAATTTTATGTTTGTATAAAATGTATCCTTTATAGATTTGATGGATGTGTTTCGAGTTCAATTCCCACACCTTGATTTTTAGAGAGGTTTAAGCTTTGTTTAAACTTAGATTCAATTTTTTTTAAATTATAGTGTTATATTTAATATCCATATAATATATTCATGTTAAATGTTTTTTTTGAATATATTATTCTTACACTTTATTTGAAAAATCATGAAATATTCCCTATGAAATATTTTCTTTTATCAATATTTAGATTAGAATTAGAAAAAGTCCAAAAATAGTATTACATAAAATAAAGAATGATATTTCTTAAGCTATATGTCTAAATTATTCCAAAATATATATTTTATTTTTAAATTAAATTGGGGGTTTTCATTTTAATAAAATCCATTATTTAGTTTAAAATACAAAATCTTTAATGTTTTTATATAAAGATAATACTATATTATAAGATCATTTGAATTTTAAAATTTTTCTTAATGCATGAAATTATCTAATTTGATAATATATTATGAATTATGAAATTTATCTTAAAAGATGATAATTATCCTAAAATGAAAAAATATATAACCCATTGATTTTTAAATTTATAATAAATATTAGTGTTATGATAAAAGATAGTAGTTATATTAAAAGATAAAGTCTATATTATCCTTAGATAGAGGGTTATATAATATATTTAAATTTTTCAAAATTCTTATAATATATAATTTTTTTCACGAATATAAGATAAGTTGATATATTTTTTATTTTAAAACTTTTTATAAAATATAATTTTTTTATTAAAAGTAAAGATAAGATTGCCAGGCTTAAGAGGAAGATGTATGTATACTGAGAGGATGGGTGAATCAGTGGTAAATAAAAACTCATCATTCAAAAAATCTATTTTAATTCCATTTAAATCTAGGATCAATAATAAAACCTTGTAGTGGTGATGAATGATAAAGAGAAATAAAAAACACACATGACATAAGAGATAATTTTTTAGGTTTAATCTCACATTTTAAGAAGTAGTTAATCCTTGTGGTCCAATTGTTGTGATCCTAATATATATGTTCACAAATTATTATAAAAAATGAATAGAGCTAATTGATAATTAAGTTAAACCTTTTATTCAAATATAAGAATGACCAATAAGGCATCAATAAGTTAATAATTCATCTACACCCCTTCTCAACCATATTCATTATGGGAGGTACTATGTAGATTTGTTGTTCTCCTAAAAATTATAAAAAATATCTCTAGATATCTCCCTAACGTTTTTATTCATCTATAATTACGTATCACCACCCTTTTCTAAGAGAATCTCCAAATTTAAACGAATTCTCCAAATCTAGGAGAAAGGCCATGCATTGTGTTAAAATTAATTGGTCAACCTCAGTTCCAAAAGTTAATAATAAAATATAATTTAAAATTTTCTCATATATTCTCTATGATCTATAAAATGAACAACCACTATTAATTTTTTATTATGTGAAAAAAATCATCAAGATAAAATATCTTTGAGTCTCAACTTTTCTAAAAATCTTCAACACACTCATTACAGTGTAGTTAAAAATTGTACGACACAAACTTGTGATAAATTTTTTAGTAAAAATTGTAAATTTCTTTGTCCTATGAATTTTTCCATAATTTGATGTGTCACATCATAAACTCTATAATTATTGATAAAAGAATAGTCAATAATGGATAGTTTTTCAAAATTAATTAGCTCTATAATCCTATACAAATCAAATCATAGTATTTAATCTCTATATCTGTTTATGATTAAAACCATAATACCTCATTAATTAATCATTATTAAATAGATATTATGGCATGATTATAATATATATGATATATTATTTTTACCTTAATTTATTTATGTAATAATAATTACTATATTTCAAAATGATTTTATAAAAATTAAGAAATTCCCATTCTATTACTAGCAGATCAAGTCCAATCAACCTCAAACTTATCCATGAGCATATTGATAAGAAATACAACTTAAAACCATCAATAAATAACATAAATGAATCATATTAATAATATATTAATTACATGATACTAAATTAGAGAATTTTATAAACACCACAACATTGTATTGATTAATGATTTTTAGAGTTATCTTACCCTTGGGAAATGTACAATAATTTATAAAAAAAACTCAAATAATGTCTTCTCATCTTTTCTTTGTATTTTCAATTCATAGGGATTATTCAATATCCCCCATCATCAATGGATCTTAATATTTCCTGTTTATATTTATTGGTGAGATTACAAAAATAATGTGATATATTTATAAAAATATAGTTACCAATATCTTATATCTCCCTTTATAATAAAATTTTCCCACATTGTCTTCATACACACAAAATGATATACTCCATTTTATAGGTTATCAACCCATTTTTCACTGAATATCCCAAAATATTCTCACCATTTTTAAATAAATGTAAAGAAATAAATGGTGGAAAATAATGAAATAAAATCAATGTGATGATTTTAGATAATATACTATTAACAATGCTCACATTTTTTTGAATGAGTCCCTAATTAAGTGACTTGTCAAAATATTTACTATTTTCTTAATTATTTAAATATATTTATAGTTAATATCTCAATGATTATATGTGAGGGATGCGCCCATAAGGGGAATCATTCTCTAGGGTTTCCATCTCGTCACTACCGCCTCCTTCCATCTCGAACTGGCATGGTGCTCCCCTCTGCTCTCGGTGAGTTCATGGTGGGGTTGTTCTGAAGCTTGGTTGTCTCCTATTCCTGGCCTTTTCATGATTGATTCCATCATCTATGGATAGGGATCCCTCAGCGGCATGGTGACGTTTCACACCCGGGTTCAAGCTTCCATAACCTGCGGGATTCCACCTTGACTCAGGTGGTTGTGTAGTGCAGTTCGTCAGGTTCTCTACGAGCATCCTGGTTTGTAGCGATGGGTCTTGGTTATGTCGGGACATCTTCCTAGTGTGCTGGTGATGATATGTTTCCTTTTGTTTTTCTCATTCTTTTTTGATTTGGATGCTGGGTGGTGGTTCGTGCATTTGCGATGGCATCGGTGTGGCTCTGCCGGTGAGATTTGGAGACGGCGTTGAGTTGACCCATTTGGGATATTCAGGCTCCTATGCGAGATCAATGCATTGATTTTGGTTCCTACTTGATTTGGAATTGTTGATTTCTCTGATCTTGAATGGATGGAGGATGATGGCGGTTGTTTGACGCATCACTGTGATGTCTTTCTGTTTGTTTTTGACAATGTAAATCCGTCCTTCCCAAGGGATTCAGATTTACGGGATGCGATAGCGATGTGGGGTGGACTGTGAATCCAGGAGCGTGACTTGAGGAGGAGAATTTGAAATCTGAATTTGCGTTTTGATGTTTTGGGGTGGATTTTGGAGGCTGTGATATTTGAAATTTGGTCTTTTGGTGTTTGAAATTTGGCTCTTGTATTGTGAGGTTCCCACTCACCCTTAAATTAGTTTATTTAGAAAATGGAAAAAGGGGATTTGAGCTCTCAATTCTTACCTTTATTATTGATAAAGTGGTTTATGATTTCAATATACCTTGTCATTGAATGTTTCAATGGATTATTATAAAATATTATCATATTTTCATTATCATACTTAATTATCTATGAATATTAGATATTCTCTATAATGTATTCTTGTTTTTAATTCATCCAAATATTTTTTGTTTTTTATTGGGATCCCAAAACAGACACATAATCTATTATACTAACTGTGATAGAATTTTTATTCTCATCATTCCATGAAATGTATCACCCATTAATAAATAATGAACCACTTGATGTTAATTTAGGATCTCCAATATCAACTTCCAAATTAGAATTGAAAAAATAATAAAATTATAATGATGTGTTTTTATCATACACGAGTCCATATTTTAATGTCCCATTGGTTTAGTGCAAGATATATTTTGTTTCTATAAGATCTGACTCAATTACATTTCCTAGGAATCATTCATGAAAAATAACAACAAAGGAAATATCTAGTCAATATGTTTTCAAGTAGAGTGTGAATCTAATTAAAATTCTAAACCCATTTTTATCAACAATAATTTGTTTTTAATAAAATAAAAACATAATACCATGTTCTAAATGTGTTGATACATATCTATATAATTTTATTCTAAATATTTAAAGTGGCACTCAAGTATAAATTACATATAAGGGAAAAAAATAACAATTTGTGATTATTACTTGAAAACCTAAAAAAATATAATTTCACCAATAATTGATATTTTTTAAATATTTTTCATTTTGGTAGAAAATTTATTTCAAATTATCTCTCGATAACTAGAAAAAAATAATTTCATCACCACACACAATCACAATGAGAGAATTTATATCAACACCCATAATGTAATGATTGTAATCCACCTTGTGTGTTTTTCTAAAATTCTTGTTTTTTAACTTTCATTGTATCTTAGAATACCATATTATGGGCACATGATTAAGTCTATATAAATTTTTATTACATCCATGTAATTGGACATTATATTTTTTAGAAATATTTGATATGGTTAAAATTAACAAAGTAGATTTTGGTTGGAGATTATTAAAAATCAAAGTTGAAAATTATGTATAGATGTTAATGATAACGAGGATGAAAATTAAAGTTATCTCAGAGGTTGTGTATTAGAATGAGAATATTTAAATGATGGTAAAAGTACTAAAATCCAATGGGGGAAAAGAAGATACCCAAGGGATATGTTATTGGAAATCTATGAGGATAAGAGGATGTAGAAATCAGGAAGATGATACATTGACACGCATAGAATTAGATCATGATTATGAGTATTTAAAAACAAAATAGATATTATTAAATTCATCATAGGGGATACATGGAGGAAATTTAAAATTAAGGTGAATAAATATCATGATTTTTCTATATATCATGGTTAAAGAAAATTATGTCTTGAAGATTTATGGATTGATCTATCTTCAATGGATTCTATATGGAGGTAATTTTTTTTATTTTGTATTATTATGATTTTAGAGGAAATAAAAGAATGAGTAAAATAATTAAAATATTTCATGAAGATTCATTGTAAAATAGAATTTAACTATAGAATAGTGGTGGATTGAACACACCATGATCTATTAAAAATAAAGAATTAATTATTGATTTAGCTATATTAGTTCTTATAAGGAGAAGAATATATCAATTTATACTACAAGATAGAGTTGAACATCATAGTGGTGCCTATGTTAGAGAGAAATTTAGGGAAGAATATCATGGATAGAAAGAGTTGTGGTCATCATTATGATTGAAGGAAAATGATATTTTTAATCATTTTTATGCCACAGTTTGATTCATGGTTTTAGAAATAAAAAGGAATAATTTTAAATGAGAATATATTCATATAGAATATAGTAGTATCAGTTATGTTTTATTTTAGTGAATTAGAATTGGTCAGATACATATAACAATTCCATAAAGAATATCTTAATGGTTTGATTTTTTTTGTGAGAAATAGATTACATGATTATGAGAATTATTTTAAATACTTTTAACTTTATGGGTTAGTATTTCAATTATTTATTGAATTTTTTACTTTTCATATGTGATATTTTTTTATATTGGGATTAGAAGTTTAATAAGGGAGTTAAAATGAATAAGAGAGGGGATATGTGGTTCCTGGAATTGGGTACTTCATGTACCTAGACTTGGTTCCCAATGGGTTTTAGATGGGTGAGGGTCTTCTAGTAAAGTCACTATGTTCATTATAGCCATATACAAAGTACCCAATAGATTCATGAGAAAAATTATTTTGTGAAAGGGTATTTTATTATACATTAAACACTTGATTTTATCCCAAAACCTCCATATAATGTGGGATTTCTCATATTATAAGTCATTTCTTCATCGTTTAAGTTCTCTCAATATTTTCCTCCTCCTCCCAAGCATGTACGTATTCATGTTTGGTATATATCACATACATATTGTAATGGGATCTCTTTAATAGTAATATAGGGGTGCGTTAATCCCTAAATATTCCCCCTTTATATTTACTCATGGATGTAGATCATATCTTCATTCCTTCTAATCTTGGTCATGAAAATATTTCAAAATAATTCAATTTCCTTCTGGTATAATAGTCATGGGAGATCTAATTAAATCAATTGAAGTTATGTATATGTTTTTACATTATGGATTTTATTACAGTTGACCTAATTAATGAAAAAAATAAAATACTTAATGTTAAGTTAGTTATTGGATTTTTAAGTGGAATACACTACTTTATTTGAACATTAATGAATCATTTTTCATTATTATTGGTAGTTAAACCCATTATTTATCTCATACTCATAGATAATCACACCGGTAAAAGCTTTGGGTTAGGATTACCTAGTGATAAATTAATGGTATTTCTTATAATGTTTTTTTATAAATAGTATATTAAATGAAATGAACTTTTTAGGCTATTTATATTTTTGTTTTCCCCTGATAGCATGTAATTATTATAATTAAAAATGATATATTCCTTATTATAGTCTATTTTAGAATTTATATTATGTTATTAATAATTAATATGATATATAACTAGAAAGTTTATTTAGCATACTACTATTCTCTATAATTATAAGTGCATTTTAGCCTATAATTATAGTTTTGGATATTAATAATGTTATATAGATTATCATTTAATTAGTTAACCATGTTGGGATTGTTTTTATATACATATTTTATTATTTATGGTGAAGAATTAATATCCATGTCTTGATGAACATGAAAATTTTCTAGGTTGGTTTTGTAATTCTTGAACATTCTATTTAGTATTCCCCCTTCTCTATACCAAATATACTTGGTTGTAAGGTTGTGTCTCAAGTATATACACATATTTTCTTCTCACCAGGATATATAATTAGGCCCTGACTTAGTATAAAAATATCTATATGTATTCATGGTTTTATATATGTACATGTGTTATATATATAAAGGTTTTATCACCACCTTGTTTTGAGAATGGGCATGATATTTTATTAAACTCCATGCTGAGGCTAGATGTATGCATTTTAGTTATGGACCCCTCCATTGTTGGGAGATTGTTATTATTGAATATATTCATATAAAATTATATGTTAATAATATATTTTTTCCTATTATTATTCTTTCATTTATCCTTGTATTGTGTCCATGAATTATTTGTTTTATGATATATGTTTAAGGGGAAAGTGATGACCACTTACTGGGTACAATATATTCACATCCTATATAATTCCCTATGAGACACATTTAGAACTATTTTATGTGATCCAAGGAAAGGTAAAGTGCCAGAGCATGAGTGTTTATTCCACATAGAGTTTGGATCATGGGTGGTACATTGTAACCACTTGGTGGATAAGTGGATTTGGTGTGTAAGAGTTATACACTATCATCTCTATGTGAAATCTCACCTTCAGGACAATATATTTAGGTTTTTAGGGGGTTTTTGGTTTATCTTAGATGTGTATATAGTGTTTTTCATAGTTTAACACTTATTTCATAAAATGGATAATGTTTTATAATTTTTTTGTATAATATAATATATTCATATTATTTTAATCCATTTTTATGGTTTTATTATTCACATGTTTTTATTCATTATCTAATTGAAGACCTAGTTGATGTATTATTTAGATCAGTATTTCCAATTTTGTATGTGGTAGTTATATAGATTACTTATCATTTATAAAGGGAAAAGTATATATTACACATATATCATTCACCCCACAATGTTTATTCCACCCCAAAGTGATCAAGAGGTGTGAGTGATGAGTTACAATGGCTTGATTTGGGTACCACTTGAGTATTTATATTTTTGTCATTAATTTTTTATTAAATCTCACCAAGGGAAATTTTTGTAAGGGATTTGATATTTTAGAGAAGATACAACTGTTGGAACTCAAAAAGAAACCCATAAATATGCCTATGCACATATTTATAGTGGAAGTTTAAGTTATAAAGGATAGTCAAAGATATCACGTGAGCCTTAACCCAGTTGGTGAGGGCTCTTAAGTGCATCTAGGCGACCCAGGATCAAATCTAGGAAGAGGCCCAATTTCTGGGGTTATTGTAGTAGTATTGTAGCAGTACTATTGTAGGTATTGTAGCAGGAACTGTAGTAGTACTGTAGCAGGTACTATAGCAAGAACTGTAGCCGGCACTATTTGGAACTGTAGCAGCCGAAAATTTTCCCCAGTTTGGGCCTTCGGGCCACCGATTTGGTCCCCGAGTCCTTTAAGGCCTTTGAGCCACCCATGCCATCAGGCTAGTGAGGCCTTCATGCCACCTCAAAGCCTTTAGGACACCTTAAGTGCATATACAAACCATAAAAAATACAAGGAATAAGCACTATGGAGGATGGTCAAGGAGATTTCACCACAACAGAAGCTACATGGATTGTTAGAATGAGAGGGTGTGGCACCTGCCATTAGGACAAGCCTGTGCATGCACAGGATAGCCTAGCCGAACAAGCATGCGAAGATAGAGAGATGATTTCATGTTGAAGATGCTGGGCAGGAGTAGTTCCAAGTAGTTAGTCTGGGTTATATGTAATGTATGAATCCTACAGGCAATGAATTCCTCTAAAGGCCTACAGGCCAAGTAATACTTGTGCCAACAAGCACTGTAAGGGTTCCACCTTACCCCTTGAAAGGTGGATTATCAAAATCAATAAAAAATGAAGGCCTTCGGGCCATTAGATGGAATGGATAGTCAAAGATCTATATTTATTTCATTTCTTGAGTAAATTCTTTATTTTTGGTTCCTGTTAATAATGTTTAGTGTTTTTAGGTAGGAAAAACGTGGATATCGTGCAATATCACATGCCTAACTTCACATGATTATTTATTATATTATTATAACCAATTTATTATTTATTTTAATGAAAACATCAACAATAAATATATAATGTTTTTCCATATATTTATTCTTTATTAATAGTCTAATATTTATCAATAATTTATTCTTTGTTTTACTATTATCTTTTATATTACTGATAACTAGTTTTTTCTATGTTGTATTTTAAACATTCACTTATTTTATTATAAAAAATCAAATGAGTTGGTAGGAATGTGTAAATATGGTATATACATGATGATTTTAAAATATTAATTGTTTTTTTGAATAAAATTATAGGAGAAATTTTCTCTACCTATATTGATAGTTAGTCTTTCCATTACTATATTTAAATCATGCCTTTACATGTATTAAAAAGATATTTTAAAGAATGGTATAAATGTTATAAAATTTATTTATGAGTTTAAATTTATAGGATAATCGTTATTATTTTTTAATTTTTTTTAAGAAAAATAGATTATATAATAAATAGTGACGTATTCCAATTACGGAATGTATGAATGAGAGAGTATGGGATTTAAACCCAATTAATTCCATATATTAATTTAATAGATATTGTTAGATCTATATAGTCTCTCTAGGATTTTTTCCTTAGTTCTCCATCAATCCATTTAAATGATGTGTTCAATTGTGATACGTGAGGTGGTTAGTGAGCTATCCACTATCTATTTAATCATTGGATTTCCTAATAATGTGTGACTCTTAAGTATGATTTTTTATTATATACCACATAGTCTCTTGATTAATGAAGATAAGGTTTTTATGTCGGTGTATTTTCTATAGTATTTTCAAATAGGAAAATTTAAGGGTTTTCTATCAGTGATTTTAAAAAAAAAATTTAATTAACAGAATAAATGTTTAAAAAATTAGATTTTTATTTTAACCAATTTCTTTCCTAATGGTAACAAAGGTCAGTGTTACTTTAAAATTAAATATGTTAAGGATCTTATTTTCAACCTCATTAAATTATATTATAATGGTTTTAAATGATGGGTTTGGGATATAATTTAGGATTTCTAATTAAAATAAAAACTCATGAACCTTATATCAATGAGTTTTTTAAATAGGTTTTGAAAAAAATCTATAAATTGGTAGTTTATTGGAAATTTTCTGATGAATCTAATTTTTCATTTTTTATAAATGAAGTGGTTTTTGAAAAAAATCATAACAATAAGTTATTTTATTTACCATAGTTATGTTAGTATTGTTTTGAAATATATTTGAATTGATTTCATTATGAATGTAAGATAAAGTTAAATGATTTCATTACAGTCACATAAAAAATTATATTAATACATAGAATAATTTTTTTAGGAATTTTAAAGTGTATATTTATTTATAGTGTGATGGGTATAAGGAATTAAAATGTGTAATTTGGGTCTTAAGGCTTCGATCATTTTGAGTCATTCCAGCTGGTGTACACAAAGAACCAAATATCATGTTATTGGGTACTTAATGATCATGAAAGTGGAGTAGTTCCAACTAGGAAACTTCTTATGTTTATTATTCTAAATAGAGGATAAAAATGGCCTTTACCAACTTTTACACTATTGGAACCATGGTCGTTCTATGCATGAATCGGAATATGGTTTGTGTTTGTTTTCTGTCCTCAGTGGAAGTTCAGAATGTGTGCCAGTAATGTGATCATATAGTTCAATTAGACAATAGTATTGAATGTGGCGTTGTTTCCCAGTGTTTGCCAAATTTTTGGGCCTCAAAATTGGAAAATTAAGACATGGATTGTTAGTAAAAGGAGGTGCGCGAAAATAGGAAGTGGTGTGCAAAAAAGGTGGGCTATGCGCGAAATATTTGGATTGTGCGTGAAAAATAGTGTGGTGCACGAAATAGTGGAGTGTGGTTTTTCACACAAATAGTGTTTTGGATCTAGAATGCCAAAACATGGAAAAGGCATGGGATGTGCGAAAAACCTGGAGATGTGCACAAAAAATGATTCCTGTGCGAAAAGTATTGTGCACCGAATGAGAGGTTTTTCGCACCAAGATGAGTTTTTCATGTAGGGGTCTAAGACGCCTATAAATAAGAGGTGACCACCCTCATTTCATATGGTTGAAGACTCATAGAAGATCTGAGGTCTGATGCATGTAAAAGGTTTGCGTAAAGGGAGTTTCATGAAAAATTGAGGCTTGCATGAAATATTCTGGCTCACGTGGAAAAATTCTAAGTTGCGTGAAATATTCCGGCTTGCGTGAAAAATTCCATGTTGGGAAAAATATTCCGATTTGCACGAAAAATTCCAAGTTGCGTGAAATATTCAAGTTCGCACGAAAAATCCCAATTTGTGCGAAATTTTCCGTCTTGCATGAAAAATTCCATGTTGCGTGAAATATTATGGCTTGCGCGAAATATTCCAAGTTGCGCAAAAAATTATGGCTTGTGTGAAAAATTTTAAGTTGCACGAAAAACATGAGGTTGCACATAAAACTTGATGTTGCACGAAATTGTCCGTGAAAACTGTTTGCGCATTTCTAATTATCTGATTCATTGATTCAGTGCATTCAAGTCCATCATTACCGGTCTTCGATGCAAACAGAGTCTCGTGCTAAGTAGTGGCAAAGACTTCAATGCAAATCTATTGAAGAGACCCTCACGTCTATAAACTGATTGAGACTTCACCAAAGCCAGTGAGCTAGGAGGAGTCAACGGAAGTGACCCGAGGGATGCAGTGAGCTATCTCTAAACTTTTTTAAAGGTAGTATGCTTGAGACAGAGTGACTATACGAGAACATTGTAATCTGCATCTAGTGAAGTTCAGTGGAATTAGGTATGACCAACAACCTGTCGGCGTATGCTCCTTGGATGTAGCCCTTTGTGGTGAACCAAGTAAAAGTGCTATGTCGACTTCCTACATTCATTTGTTTTATAGGTTTAACAATTTCCTACTAATGTGGGAATAATATCCATAACTTTAAAAATAAATTTAACACCCTCATTCACCCCTCCCCTCTCAGGGTGTTCCGGGGTCCTTCATACACTTGAACCCATTTTGGGTTTCCTCCAAACCTGTCTTCATCTAGCTACCATCCAAGAGAGGGTTATTCCATTATTATTATTCTCTTTGGTATAACCTATAAATCATGGATTCAATAGTAGTAAAAAAAATACTAAAACAAGAGTGACCCATATTCTTATATTTAAATTCTTGATTATTTATTTATATTTTTTATCAAATTTTACTCATGGAATTATTTTTATTAATTTTTCATGAATTTTTAAAGTAATTTTTGGTATATGGATTTTATTCTTATTTGGTTAATGGAAACTAATGTGATTTGTTTTTAATAAACCAATCATGGGTGATTATTCCATGGATGGTATAGGTTTAACTTTATCTTTATTAAAATAAATATGTTTGTTCATTAAAGGAATGAAACATAAAAAAGGTTTCCTTTGGGTATTTTCAATTTTTTTTCAACATGAATTATAAATTTGGCAATTTTAAACATTATAAAAATTTGTATCACTGAATCTTACTTTTATTTTCAAATGTTTTTAGATTGTTCTTAAAATAAACTCTTTTAATGAATGAAATTCCCCCCAAATAATGTTTTAAATGTGAAAAAATGATTTAGTTTAAGGGATGATTACTTTTAATTTTTGGTTATGTATTAAAAGGGGTTTATGTTATTCCTTAGGACTTTTTTTAATTCTATGAGTATAAGAGATTAAAGATATCATACTTATAGATAAAGTAAACTAAAATTTAGGTAGGATTTTAATATCTAAACTCTATTTTATAGGATTAATTTATAATATATATATATATATATATTATTAGGAATACATTTTTTTAGTTAGAAACTATCTTATGATCTAATTGGTGTTTCACCTTGATCTATATAGTTTTACTTCCTCTAAAATCACATTAGAAGATAATATAGAAATCAGTGTGTAGTTTTTATTTAAGTATGTGATTTTTTTTAAATATTTATTAGGTATTAATTTTATGTAATTAGTAATATTTTAGTGTAAGATATATATATATATATATTTCTAAATGATTAATATTTTCTATGCTTATTTAAAGTTGTCTTTTAGGAAATTTAAATATAAATGGGTGGTTATACTTTATACCTTTTTTATATTGTATTGAAAAATTTGTTCTTATAAACACAATTTTTTCAGCTTTATAATAGATTTAATAATCAATGAATCTTCAAAAATTTAGTTGAATAAAAAATTTCTATATTTTGAGGATGAGTTATAAGAAATTTTTTAATGTGTTTTTCAGTATAATAAAGTTGAATTGGTAATGTTTTAACTTTGTATTTTTGGAACATGATTTGTGATTTCAAAAACAATGTACATGAGAGAATAAAAACCATTTTTCTAAAAGAATGATTTAAATTACGAGTACAATACATTTTCCATTAAATAATGTTATATTCTTATAAATAAAAGGCAATTTTAATTCATATAAATTAAATTATAGGTGTTATCCTTTAATTTTGATTGGACGTTTAATTTATAATTTTCTTAAAAAGTAGGAACCACAGAGGGTTAATAGTTTCCATTTATTTTGGATTAAACTTTTTATTTTTTAAAAAAATTAATGAATCTCAATATGTATTAAAAACACAACCTACCATAAAAAATACTTTGTTTTTTATTCTATTTTATACAACAACTCTTATTTTTTACCAGTATAGTTCTATTTGGCCAAGACATGGCTATTTTTCATAATTATATCTTATTCATTCAAAGATATAAAAAAATGGAATATCAAAGTGATATTCAAATAATGACCTTGTTTTTATCAGTTTTTTTTGTTTTATTTCCATAAATGTTGTAATTTTATTTATGGGGTTCTTATTAGTATTCTATTTTAGTATTTTTCTGTTCTCCTTTACATACTATAACTAATCCAATTATCATATGGCTTGAATGAATAAAAAATCATTGATAAAAACATAACAATTTGTTAAGAGTTTAGTCAATGGTGAGCACATGAGACTCAGCCCAGTTGGTGAGGTATCTTTAAGTGCATATATGAGACCCAGGTACAAAACCAGGTGGAGGAATATTTTTAGGTACTGTAGTAGTACTATAACAGGTACTGTACACTGTACAGGTATTGTAGCAGTTACTATATCATGTACTATTCGGTACTGTAGTAGTTAGAACGATTCACCTTGGGCCACCGGTTTGGGATTGGAGTCCTTAAGGACTTCGGGCCACCCATGCCTTTGGGTCAATAGGGCTTTCAGGCCACCATTAAGGCCTTCAATCCACATGCAGTTTCCCCAAATAGACTCTATAAAAAAGAAGCATCCCCATAGGAGGATTCAGAGTAGGCGCACTCACTAGAGCAAAACCAATGTATTTGGAATAATGAGAGGGTTTGGATATGCCATTGGGACCAGCCTGTGGTTGCATGAGAAGCTTAGCCAGATGGCCATGCGAAGGTCATGATGTAGATGTTGGGGAGGGGCAGTTCCCTATAGTTATAGTCTGGTTGAATTACCTAAGACCTTTGGGTCATGTAATGTCTCTTAAATCCCGTGGGCCATGTAATCACTAAGTCTATGAGCCTTGTAAGGCTTCCCCCTCATCCCTTGAAAGCGGGGTTATCAAAAATCAATAAAAATGAAGGCATTCTGGCAATTCAGGTAGTCAATGTTGACATTATGGATAAAATATATGGATACATATAGATTATAATTATAAATAATGTTTTTATATTAATATTCATGATATATGATTAGGGTCATGTTTTTTCATGGTTCCTTAACTTAAGGATCTTAGAGAGTGGTAACTTGAAACACCCCTTTTGTTATTTATATTCATTCATATTAGTGAATGTTAACTAGTATTTTCTATATATGAATTTATAATAATGGGGAGTCACCATCATTATTCATCTTCATGTTTGTAAATTTTTGGTATGTCAATTTAATATCATTTTTTATAACCGTGATTTATGCCCTAAAATAGTTCTTAAGGATTAGAAGTTTAATAGTGGAGAGGTTGAAAAAAACACATTTCTTTATAGGTTAGTATTTCACCCCTTTCTAGTATTTTCATTTATTTTTATATATGAAATTTCATTAAACCATCCCACCAAAGGTAACCCTCTTGGTATATTAATAAAGGAAGATAGATAATGACCATTAAGTCCCACCTTCCATAAGCCCCAAGTTTGTGACTTGAACTAGGGAGAAGAATATCATATATGGAAGGAATTACACAAAATAGATTAATTAGGATCATAATATATGATATCAACCATCAAGAAACTCTATGAAATAAATAAAAGAGGAAAAAACTATCTCAATAAGCAAGTGTAAAGTAAAAAAATATAGAGTCTCTAAAATAAAAACCAAAATAAAACTTAAGTAAATAACACAGTAACAACTCCAAGAGTCCATGATGTTAATGTCTAACACAGTCCCAATAGTCCTATTGGAAACCTAAAAAATATTTTTATATATATGGTTTAATCATAACATGTATACTTAGTAGTATTGTACCCAAAGTCTCTCATGAACACGTTAAATGAGTATACTGATGCACCTACAGATAAAAAATAGAACTAACAACACCAAAACTGGTTAACTAACCAATCCCATCCTCACCTTGGAATGACCACCAAATAATGTAACCATTTATAGTAACATAATATAAAAATATTGATAAAAGGGATCCTATCACCACTTTCTCATTAATTTTTCACTCTGACTCCATAAAGTCATACACCCTAGTGCTCTCATCCTTTGAATATAATTCTACACAAAGATACATGGGAAACTACATCATAGTAAGGACCTCATATAAACTAGTCAACTCATTCTACTTGAATAAACCTGGGAAAACTGATCATTCCAAGCACCACACATGTAATTTGTCATCAAATATATATCTTATAATTACTACAACCATAAATATATGATAGTAGGTTATTATGAAAATGAAGGAAATCAACCTCGTGCTCTCCTCCTATCATGCATGACCCCCACTTGGACCACCTCATCAATATCTCTAGCCCAACCATAAGATAACTATGTCCATAAGCCATCATAGCCTATGCGTATGAACCACTATTGGAAGAGAGAGTGGGGAAGATGGGGTGACCATCCATCCATCCACATCATCTTGAATGTTAGGAACCCCCTCCAAAAAAACATTTGGGTGTCCTTACATAATGCTTGATGCAGATGGGGTGCATATAGAAATCATAGTGAAAATATGATATATATAATAGTTTCAAAGAAATCACATCCTATGGGTTCAATGAAAGAGAACCATCACAAATCACAACACCACTATCGTGCCTCAAACCATTTCCACTTTCACCAAAACCACTAAATAAATTAAACCACACAAGAAAGACACAACCATAAGACACATTCCAAATTTTCTTTCAAAGATAATACATTTATAGTGTTTTATAATTATAAACTATAGAAATTTACCAATCCCATTCATTTTATATTTAAAGAGAACTATTTTATCCACAATATACACATTAATTTAGGAGTTCACTAGTCATTCCAACTGATTCCATTTCAGTTTCATTACTAACAATTCATTCAATTACTATCGAAAAACTTACACAACACAATACATATCAACCCAACACAACCCCATCCTTTTCACATCATCAGTTCTGTATTTCGACCACACATTACAACCCCCACAATTCAATTTTCCTTCCATATTACTCGTATGATAAAGTCCTATGTTTCAAACAACACACATCATAACCACAACACATCACAACCACCACAAATTAAAACTTTAGTTATTAATAAAGGCATTTTAACACAATTACTATTTCAAGGGTATTCACACACAAATTTGATATAACAAGGGAAACTAATTTATTATATAGATATACATTCTTTGACCTTTTCATGTGTGGTGAGTAAATTCAATAAGAAAAAATGGAATTTTTTTTAGCATCCACAACAACATAAAATACTCAACATAATACAAATCTTGAAAGAAAAGAAAGCATGCCCAATGATATAGGTAAATACCAAGTATAAGTAAAACCAATAAAATTTCTTCAATTTCCCTTCCAATTCAATAAAACTAATTAATTATCTTCATTTATCTACCATGCAACGTTTACCCAAAGGGAAAAAATCATGATATCCCCGCATATATATATCTAAGTAAGATAACTAAAGGATCCTTTACCTCAAATGAAGATTTCTAATTTTTTTGAAAGGTTGGAATAAGTGGAAGACTCATCCAAGAATAAAAAAAAACACAATTATCAACCTAGATAATAATATCCCACATCATTATCTTACCAAATAATCACTAAAACTAGTGGTCTTCTTCCCAACAGACTTCTTTATATAAAAAAACCGAGAAAAATAGGGAAGATAAGGGAATAAAACTCAATTAGAATCACTAATCATTGATCTCCCAACTCAAAGGTTGGAAGAAAATGAAAATGGGATAAAATATCTCTTAGGGATGAACTTGTATAGTCAAATGTTGAGAGGAAATACTAAAATCAGGCAGGTTTCATAGGGGCTTAAAAATTTATAAGAAAACTATGAAACAAAAGATCATTGAAAAACACCCCTTTATATGATACCAATGTGTTGATATAAGACAATATTACAGTTCTATGGAAGGGACCATACTATAGTGGGACTGGTCAAATCCACATTTGAGAAATATTTGTATGTCCATAATACATATATGGTAAATCATGAAATGGAACACAACACAACTAAAACCACCACCCCATATTCAAAAAACTAAGAAGAATCCCACAATGAAGCCCATATCTATGGTGTATCTACATCAAAAAAGGAAAAACCCCAATAATACCTCCTCTAAGATTCCATGATGCAACCTACCCCTCTGTGTCATGGCTATGGAAAAAATGGAAGAACCACTAAAACTTAGCCTCAAAGTACCTATTATAAAACTAAACTCTCCATACAGCATGAACTCTCTCTACATCACAACATATGAATCCATGCCATAAAGTCTTTCTTTAATTGAAATATGAGCTAAATATTTACCATACACACCTTAACTCCCATAAAACTTCCATTAAACACCACCACCACCTAAATTCTCATAAATTAATGGATCAGAAGGCCCAACCATTACATTAGATACCTCTTAAATAATTATCATCCTAGAGAATCAAAAATAATCCCAAAAAGAAGTAATTGGTCTAAAAAAATCATGTTAGATACCTCTTAGGTTTCATGTTATGACCAAAAAATTTCCATCATCTCACATTAGACATAATACACTCCTTTAAAATAAGTATCACAAAACAATACCTCAAGAACACAAATCAAGGAAATATACCCTTTTTTTGAAAGATATTTTCCACATTGGGTGAAATTGACTCACTTGTATATCTTTAACACATGTAATAATATGATGAATATTTATTAAGAAGGGGTTATCCCCTATTCATACACTTGAATACTTAAAATATATCACCATAAAGGGAAAATGGAATATGTTTCAAATCAATAATATTTAGTCAAAACATCATCAAGGAAAAGAAAACAAGGAAAACCTCAAAAACATAGGGTACTAGGAATGAATCTGCATCTCATGATCCCAAGTACCCTCCATTAGATAAAGATTCCCATAGAGCACACATATCAAAGAAATCGTTCTCATATGCATCCCCTTATTTCAGTGATCCTGGATTGCTATTGCTCACTCTATAAATGTCACATCATCATCGATATCTAACTATACCTAATCAATGATATGGGAGTGATCATGAATATATCAGTGAACATTAGACATGATAAATTCTTTATAGACCCTATCAATCCATGTTGGAAGTGCCAACTAACATGCTGCCTCACCAATATGCTCTAACACATCAAAGGGTCACATAAATCAGGGTTGAAAGATTAATTCCCTTTCCAAACCTCTTTTACCCACAATGAGGAGAAACCTTCAAGAACACATGGTCCCCAACCTAAAAATACAAGGGCCTCCTCTTAAAATAAAAATATGATTTCTATCAGTCTTTTTCTTCCTCCATCCTCTCACGAACATCCTAAACATTCTATATCATTCTTTACTACACATCAAGGAAATAATTTATGACTCTATAACCTTTTACCAAAATAATAGAGAGTGAAACTTCCTCCAATTAAACACCTAAAATCGGTCCATGTTGATGGATGAGTCGTATCTATTTTTATATTTGAAATCAACCAAATAAAAGAGATTTTTAAAATATATTTTAAAATAAAAAATGCACACTAACAATATACCCTACAATGTCTAGATGATTTAATCAACTTGATTGTTTTCATATGGTGGAAATTAGTGTTGAGTCATAACCAAGTGCTGAAATCATGATGCAATACTCTCTATAATAAAGTGGTAAAAGGTGAAACATAATATGATATTATGGATCTTGAAAATCCATGTATCCATATTAACATATCCACATAACTCTTTTCCAAAGCATTTATTCCATCCGACTCCTTGATCACTATGAAGTGAGCCAACATAATCAGCCTATCCCTGATTACCAAGATGAAAACACATAATCCCTAAGACTGGGGTAATATCATGATAAATTCCATAAAAAAATTATCATAATTCCATTTGGGAACATCCAAGGGTTGAAAAAAACTGCTATGGTATAATGTTTTTCTTTTACCCACTAGCAGACTAAACACCGAGCCACAAACTCTACCACTACCTATCCCATCCTAGGACACCAAAATCACATCCGAAAATAATAGAAAATCTTAGATAATCATGGGTGTACCTAAAAATGTGAGCTGTGAAACTCATGATGGAATCCCTCCTGAATCACCATTATAACTAATATCCTACCATAGAATAACATCAGATTTTGACTATCCTTAGATCATCCCACTAGGGAATCACCATAGCCAACATGACCACACATCATCTGCACCTCTAAGAATACCCACTAAGACAACTTCACTTACTAAATAAGAGAATAATATACTATCATATGAATAATGTAACCTTATCCATTAACTACTTCTATATCTAAATACATGGTTTCCAACTCCTCCATCAACCTCAAGTAACCCTTAGACACTTGAACAACATCCCTTCATGACTTCCTACTCAGTGCATCATCCATGAAATTTCCCTTACCTAAGGTGTTTGATATATTAAAGTTATTTAACTAATAAAACTCTATCCACCTCTGTTTTATAGATTTTGGTTACAATGAGAGAAGATATGACTCAATATCTTTTGATCAGTGAAGACCACAAAGAATTATCTGATGAGGTAATGTCACCATATATTCAATGTAAACACAACTGATACCAGAACAATATCATGGGATATATAGTTATCCTCATGTGGAAAAAACTATATGAACCCATAAGATATCATCTACTTTTGATTCATTAATACACATTCTAAGCTAAGACTATAATCTTCTTAGAAAATCTCAAATGTTATCCATTCCTCTATAAAATAATGCAATGTAGCACTGATCAATCACCCATTCAGTTGGTAAAATCCTACCTGACACTAATTGGTCCAAATAAAAATTTGGTCTTTCCCAATAAAATTTATCAATGGGACCACACTCTATAAGAAATAGAATTTGAACCTCCAATAATATTCCATGATATTGATGAAAATATAATCCACTACCACATTATTCGGTGCAACCCAATAAAAAAATTTCAGGATATTTGAAAGTTCCATGACCACACCCAGATGGGACACCACATTCCTAAGGAAATGCACCTACTATGTCCAAAATTTAACTTGGAAAACATTCCATAGAGTTGATGGTGTTGAAGAACCTACAAGATAGCTCTGAGATGGTCAACATTATCCTATTATGAATTTGAGTAGATCAATATTTCATCAATTAAAATGACTAAAAAATGGTATAGGAACTCATGGAAAACATAATTCCTGATCTCTATAAGCATAGGTTGTGAATTTTTTACACCAAATAGAATAAATATGAACTCAAATTACCCATAACTGAACTGAAAGGATCAATTTGAGGTATCTTCCACCTTCACCCTAACTGGTGATATTCATACCATACATTAACCTTGGATTATATTGACCCACACTTTTTATATATAGATATCACATATTAATATATGAATATTTATTATATAACATTATGATCCACACCAGAACCATTTATTTACGGTTCATTTGGAAACATAGATCCATAAATAATTGATTCATAAGTGAAATATATTATCTACCACAATGTTATTCATAACTAGCACCCTTATTAGAAATATCATACATAATATTTTTCTTCATAACCAAGGAAAATGTAACATAAGAAAGAGTAAGATCAAATTCTTAGTAAGGGGAAACTAGGGAGATATAAATATAACATGAGAATAAGGGTGTGAGAACATGATAATAACATTTGAAAACCAAATCCTATATATCATAGAACATAAACATGATTTATGGAATAAATCATGGTATTATATAAGAGATGAATCATAATGTAATAAAATAACATGAGGCATGATAACATAACATTGGCATAAAACATAGATTTTTGGTATGAACATAAGTATAGAAAATCATTTACATAGTAGGAAACGATGATTGACAATGCTATCACAATAGAATGGGTTCACTCCCCAAACCATTGTAGTAGTCAAGGTTCCCTCCCAAGACTATAATAGTGGATAGAGGCCCTTACTAAACTGGGTTCACTACCCATTCTTGTCCTATTTATCTCATGAGATATTAATTTTTACCCAAATGAATTGTAGGGATATATAATTATGATCCCACAAATCACATAATGAAAATCATAAATATGTGTTCCATAAGATCATAAAAAATTAATCATATCAAAACCCTTTAAAATAAATGAGTTTTATAAAAAATCATTATAGTATAACCCACGAAAAGGAAATGGGTTTCATAAATATTTCATCATTTAATCATAGTATAACCCTTGGAAAAAGAATAGGTTTCATAAAAATATTATCATTAGAAATATAAACCATACAAAGAAAAAATAAGGATGTTATCATTACATTATCTCCCCAATAATGGTTTTGTATCATCAAAGGATGTCATATTAGATGGAAAGTAAATTTGAAAGATCACATGGTACATTTCTTGAGAAAAATACCCTTTAAATTTCGAAATCACTTCTTTAAAATATAAATATTTCCTTAATATTAAAGAAAAAAAATTTCTTTTAAATTTAACATAAAAAAATTTAAATTATTTTTTAAATCATTGAGAAATCATGATGATGGAAAATACCATTCATCCCATACATGTTTAAAAAATATTTATTTCAGATTTTTAGAAAAAAGTAAAAAGTACCTGAATTAGAAAATGACAATAATATTTATTTAAAACCGTTATATAAAAAGTAAAACATGGGTAAAAAATAATTTAAAAAAATATTTGGAATATATTTATTATTTTTTTAGTTTTTTTATAAAACATGGACATAGAATAAAAAGTATTTTTGAACGAAGAGAGATATTAAGTTAGTTTTCATTAAAAATATTCATTTAGTCCCTTGAGTACATAAAAAGAGGAAAATTAAATAAAACATGTAATCTCAATAAATAAAAAGTGGGTGCGAAAATTAATGAGTTTTTTGAGAGATAGATCATTATATTTCACCATCAAAAACATAATCATAAATAATACTGATAAACCATGACGTTTTAACATAAAACCTTTACTACTTTGGTATATTTTGAATCATAATTAACATGATAGAAATTAAATTATATGGGTATTTATATCCCAAAATTTAATTATAAGAATAATAAAATACATTAATGGGTAGTATATACACCAAATAAAATAAAGAAGTGGTGTGTGTGGAATGTGACCTGCATAAATAAATGTGATATGAAAATCTATTACCGCATGTCTTGACTTTATTCATAAAAATTTGAAGCTCATTTATAATAAATATAGGTTTATTATAAATATATTCAAAAATAATAATCATATATATCATACCATATATGATTTACTTACTACCTTTTATTATCTGTTTATTAATGTTTTCTTGTTGAAATCACGTATCAGGTAATAACTTCTTTGATTTTCTTGTAATTTTTGTTTGGTAATTTCGGTCATTTTGTTTTGATAATGGTTAAATAATATATATGATGTTAAAAATGATATAAGTATATTATATATTATTTATATATGTATTTATAGTACTCCATAAAAGTTACAGACAAAAAATGAATTACACCGTTCATGGAGAAGGTATGTCGTACGTACGCATGAACGCTATTTCCATTTTCTAGTAATATAAAAAAATTAAAAATAAATTTTATTTAATATATATAATATATATTCATTAAATATATAATTATTACCATCTATATTAAAATAAAATGAAAAACGCATTACATCATTTTGTGGAGGCGGTAGTCCACACATATGCATGATTGAAATTATCACTTCTCAATAGATTATTAGGTAAGAAGTTAAATTTTATATTATAAATAAATAATTATAATAATTTCATAAATATAATATATATACATTTTTAAATCCATTATTATATCCACCTGTGACAGGTGGTGATGGAAAACAAACTACATTAGTTCGTTAGGCAGTAGTTCGCTGTACACACGATCGATGGTTTCATTTCCCATTTAATATAAGAGGAGATGGATAAGGGTTATGAAATTATCATAATAAAATCTAAATATATGGGATATATATATATATATTATCATCATATTTTAATAATATTTGAATGAGGTGGAAGAAAAAATAAAACAAAAATTCTTGGTTACGAATGATACCTCTTCTTCAGACAACCTTAGTATGTTTGAAACAAAATTCCTTCTAAAGAGTGTTTCATAATAAAGATAAGGAATATATAATGTTTATAGGGAAGAAATTAAGGTTTTCGGGTGGATATTACCAAAACCAAAAGTCTTGGGAAGTTTGAATAGTAGAGGAGAGATGGTTCTCTTTCATAAGTGGAAGAGAGGGTTTTTTTGAAAATAAAAAATTATAACCACATTTCTCACATAGAAAAAAGATAAAAAATGAATAATTATTAAAAATTAGATGATATAATGTATTAATATAAACATTAAATAATAATTTTTCAAGGTTTCATCTCATTTAAACCCTTATCTTTTTAGCTTAACCCCCAGTAAAACCATTTTAAGCTTAAATATAGAAATTAATTTTCGCTATTAATTATGAAAAAAATTAAGTTGATCTTATTATATAATATTAATTATTCTTAATAAAAATATTTAATACTTTATTTAAAATTAAATCCATATAATTTTAATAATTTAATTTAAAATTAAACCCATATATGTGATGAAAATACAGTTTTCGAAAGAATTTTTTTTCATAATTATAAGAAGTTTTTATATCAACGTTTTACATAAAATTGATTCCAATGAAATAAATTGGATTAATAATAATATAATTAAAATAATATTAATTTTTAAACCATATTAAAACAAAACTAATCTTTTTAAAATCTTTAATGAAAACATAATATGTAATAAAAATCAATATTTTTCACTATTCATTAAAAATTAACCACTTTAAAAAATTCTAAAAAGTTCAGTCCAAGATAATTTTGACATTTTTATTTTAAAAATGAATTTAATTCTCTTAAATAAAATTTCTAAAATTTCAAAAATAAAATTAATTATTTATTTACAAAAATTAATAATTTTTTGAGAAAAAAGTACTTTCAAAGCATATAAAGACTTTACTAAAAATTATGTATTTTCTTATAAATATATTTTTCCTAATATAAAACTATTATACATAATTTTAAAAATGTATTTATTTCTATTCATATCTCCAAGACTAATTTCTAGGTTATAATGGTCATGTTTAAGTAATAATATTAATAGTATATTACGGTTTGTTAAAACTCATTGTTGAGTGTAACGAAAGCTATTGATGAAATTAAATTTATTTGATTTTTTGTATCTAATAAATCTTAGGGTGATTCATGGAGAACTATATAGATCCTATAAAATGGTAAAATATATAAAAAATACTTGGTATAAGGTATAAATTCTTGATCGTTACATGATTCAGCCTTTGGTAGTCTATACATAACCTTAGGCTACCATCTGACTTCTAGGGAAATTGAACCAGATCACCCCAAGAAGACACACTAGGATGGATAAAGCCGTTATGAATTATATAATATATCTATATAATCAAATATAGCATTTAAAAGGGTCCCATATGATAAGGATCCACTAAAATCAGAGAGACTCCCAACTACAACTCTATCCCAAACTCGATGTCACGTTGATGGGGGGTAGCATCACAACTTCCTCAGGGAAAATGTATATAAATTAATCAATGAATTTGGGAGCCTCCAACATACTAGAACCCATTTATTTCACTTAAAACTCATCCATAAATGAAATAGAGAACACTACATGGATATTTCCCATCAAAAAACTTTTTTCTTCGATAAAATCTCCACGATGACCATCCATATAAGGCCCCAGCCTTAAACCTTACTTAATCTTGAGTTATTACAAGATTACACTTTGAGGATCTTTTCAGGTTTAGAGTTTTATAGAATTAGATCATGAAACTTGCATTACATTCTACATTTAAACAAAGTGGTTACATAAAAGATAGTATTCATTCTTCCCATCAACGGAAACATATTGAAAATAAAACATGGATTCTTTCTTGACACATCCTTGACACTATCATCACATCATGTACCTTTCCCTTGACCTGTGAAAAACATTTCAAAAACTTGGGATGAGCATAAAAAGCTCAGTAAGGGTTATAAAAATATGGAAAGGAAACATGAGTTCATATATACATAAGAATGAAATCATACTTTACCCATAAAACAAAGGCACTTTAACATACCTCATAAAACCATGAATAAATCATAGAAATCATAAGACATAAAGGTAACTTGAGGCATTCATAACATTCTTACATAGGGAGTAACCCTCTTGGTTACGTTTGGAATACCCATCACAGTATATTCCCTAAATCTCTTCGGAGAAACCTTAACGTTTCACTCCTTCGCGTTACCCAATGCATTGGAGAGCTATATCGGGCTCACCCGCCCTTAGTTTATCATGGAACCACACGTTTTCATAACAATGCCCAAGAACCATAACATAAACGTATCACATAAAACATGCACAAAGGAAACATAACATTTCCACATTTTAATCACAACATAACATTTTAGTATATTGAAATAATGAATCCATTCAAAAAGAAACCATTTCCAAAACCATTTAAAACATTTAATATGGAGAATTTTGAATCAAAGTGTCCCATACCACCTTGAAGATTTTAACATTTTAAACCATTAATATCCATATAAATAAATCCTTAAAACAATTTTGAAAACATGGATATTAATAAGAACAAGTCATTAAAACATTTAAAGCGATATTTTGGTCAAAGGGTTTTTACAAAAATTATAGACACTTGAACACAATAATTGAGGAATAACATTTAATCATAACTTTATAATATCATGAGAATAAATGGATTCATGATATAATATTCCAAAGGACAGTATATACACCATATAAGAGTGAATTGGTGCATAACAACAATGAAGTCTCAATAGGGATGTAAAATGTGATGAAATCCCTTATAAGGAAGGTATCCTTAAATTAAGGATAAATCAATATCAAAATTATGTGTGAAAAATATAAATACACCCAATATAATTGGATATTAAGTGTAAAACAATAAAATGTCATTCACACATATTCAAAGGATGACATATTCAATAACTACATGTTGAACCCAAAGAAATCGAAATTGGGTTAAAATGTTCCCTTGGTAAAATTTGACAGCCTAACGGCGTCACTACAAAAATTCAGAAAATGAGTTGATGAGAGATAAAAAGGGAATCTAATCACTTGGACATAAAATTTACATCAATCAGGATATAGAAGAACATATCCAAACATAATAGTATGTGAATTAAAAGACATAACAAATGAAGTCTTTTAAAATGAGGAGGGTGAAAGGTTCCATTACCGACTTGGGTAACTTTTGAAAAGTACACCCCATTGAAGAAGTGTCATAAAATAAATATGTAAATACCCATAAATGGAATGATATTAAAAAAGGAGTGTAATAATGGGCAGTACATAAACCACTCAAATGAAATTGTGGCAAATGTAGCATAAATCTCACAGGAATAAAAGTGAGATGAAAAATCCCTTACGAAAACTCGGCAGCCTAACGACGCCACTTAAAACATCCAAAATGGATTGATGAGAGGAAATAGGGTCTCTCATAATATGAACATAATAAGTACAGTGGGAGTAATATAAAATAACATCTCAATCATAAGAAATATGAGCTTAAAAGGAATGACATAAAAGAGTGTACTTAAAAAGAAAGAGAGGTGTAGGATCCCTTACCTCGGGTCCGACTTGACTCGATCGTTCTTTAACGTCCTGAATAATAAACTTGAGTTAATTTCCACTTTATTAAGAACCTTTTTATAGTTAATTATTCATTTTAGATCACTTATTTCAATGTTATAAATATTATTTAATCATTTAAGTTAATAATGTTTCTTTTGTCGATATTTGGTTCTTAAGTAGAAAGTGGACTTCTTACAATTACATGTTGTTCGTGTGGTCAAATGTTCATTATATCCAGAATTATATTCAAGATTTGGATATCATATATATCATATATATCCAGAATATACATGTATTTATAATATTACATAATCATTTAGAGGTAAGAAATGAAATGCACCGTTCATGGAGACGGTAAGCCGTACGTACGCATGAACGCTACTTTCATTTCTTTGTCATATTAATGGAATTAAAACTAAATGAGAGGTATTTATATTTTAATTCCAGAATTATATTAATCATTTAGATGTATCATTCATCATATATATCCATTATATACATGTACTTATAATAGTACATTACATTTGGGGATAAGAAATGAAATGCACCGTTCATGGAGACGGTAAGCCGTACATACGCATGAACGCTACTTTAATTTCTATCTCATACTTTAATGGAAAGAAATAATAATGATATAGAGGTATATAATAATTCCAGTATAACATCAAATATAATAACATTAAATACATCCTTTATACGTCCCACATATGGCATTAACGAATCACATCACTTTGAGGGGGCAGTAGTCCGCACTTCCTTAAATGAAGATATCGCGTTTACCCATAATGGAAACCATAAAGGTATGACCAAAATGAAAAATACTGAATCTTAAGGAAAAAATAAACACATTATATATCACATATAAATATAGTGTCATCTTAATGGCCACCTATGAAGGTGTTAAAAGAATGTTGAACAATCATCGTTTCGGGAGGCCGAAATTTGCCATCCACGGAAACAGTATGTTCTTTAACCATTATATGTAGGTGTGTGAAAGTGTAGCTCGAATCCTTCTTATAATAAAATTCTAGTATATTTATGATACTGGATTTGTTACAAAATAAATGAATAAAAAGAGTTTAGGGGGTTGGAGAAGCAAAATAAAACAAAAGGACTCAAGTGAAAGCATTACCTTAAAATCGGGTAATTCCCTTCGGTTTGAGCTCAAAGGATTCCTTGGGAAGACTTCTGCCCAAAGTGATGATTCAAGGAGTAAAAGAGTGAAGTGGAGAGACAAAATGGGCAGAGTTTGGCCGAGCCAAAGGCTTTGGGAGTGTGGGTAAGGAGGTAGAGGTGGGGGCCTTTTATAAGAGGAGAGGAGGGGCACTTTTGGAAAGTAAGAAATATTACTTTATTTGAAAATGTGTTTCGGTTTTAAAAGGTCCCACATTGATATAATTCGTGGATAAGGTGATAAGGGTTCGAAATCCACGCATCCAATATGTTTTGGACATGTGTAAGTCATAGAGTTTACATTATCTTCTCATTTTATTTAAATCGTCAGATAATGATGTCATCACTGCATCATTATGATGTCATAAATAATTTAATTTATTTATTGTCTAAAAAATTATAAAAAAATTACTATGATGTAGGAAATATTTTTAGATTTCTAATGAATATTTATACTAAAAAATCTGACTTGTATAACCCCACTTAAAAATTGTTTTAGTAAAACATATCATGTTTGTGTCATTTTTACTTTTACATTAAATAAAAAGTTATTTATGTCATTTCCCAACCAAAGTGGCTCCATGGGGTCCCCAAGTTGACCCATGGCTTTTATTGGTCGGCCATCACACATCCAATGAGGTTAAGACATGTTTCAAGTTCATTTCATATTATTAAAACATTATTTTTACCTTAAACTACACTAATTACCTCTAATCGCGATTAAAAACTTAATAAGTTACTATTCACCAAAAAATTATTTTTATCCCATTGAACCACATTTTACTTCTTAATGAAAACCATGTATGTCATATTTTTGAAATTAAAAACACAAATATGGAAAAATTTCATTTAAACGGAAAAATCAGTTTTTATAAGTACCACTTAGTGGGGTCACTATTCATCAAAAATTGATGTTTTTCAGAAAAATCCCAAAAATTCACCCTAAGCTATATTTGATATTCCGAATTCGAAAATGAATTCTATTTTACAAAATTCAAATCATATAAGTCACATTAATTAATTTAATAATTAATTACCACTGTCAGAGCAAATAGCGTGTTTTTATGAAACAATAAGTATCAAAAGATTGACATTGGTTTAAGTCTGATTTCAAAGTGAAATTAATTCCAACGACCACTATTGGATTTAATGGTAAAAATATATTCTAATTTCACTTTAAAACCAATTCAAAAGATAATCTAATCATATAAATAAATTAGATTAAAAAGAGGTTTTGAATTAAAATACAACATTTTACACTATTCATTAAAAAAATGAACTTTATCGGAAAGATACCAAAAATTTACAAAAAGTAAATTTTGATGTCCCAATTCTTAATAAGAGTTTTATTTGGTCCAAAAGAATGTTTAAGAGTGAAAAAAACTATATTTAATGACGGTTCGCCATCAAAAGGCGATAAGTGAACCTTTAGTGAAAACTAGGGCATATACGCCTAAAATTGAATTCTTTCCGTATTTTAAGCCTCTATCCTTTATTGGATAAATGTAAAAACATTTAAGAACATATATAATCATATTTTAGTTATTTCTATCCATTCCCACCAATACAACGGATACATGTTAAGTACCATTTAAAATAATATTATTTTATTATTAGAGTGCAACGTAAGATTCCCAAGAAACTCGTTGTTGCGTGTTGGGTACGCCATCGAGCATAGCGTCCCCTTTAAAGTCATATTAATATTTTATTCACAAATATGGATAAATATGAAAATGTCATATTCTTTATTTACCTGGGGTGTTACATCCTTCCCCCCTTTTGGGAATTGCATCCTCGCAATTTTTAAAATTGAGCTTGGAAACATCCTTGAAAGTCCCACATCAGAACAAGTGTCGGTAAAACAATCACTTTAAAATAAAAAAAGATAAGCACAGAGGTCACCCAAGTTAACCCATACTAGGACTCCATGTAGGAAAACATGGACATGGAGGAGAAAACATAGGGTCATGTTCTGATGTAGAGTGATAGAAAACATGTTTAGGAGAAAGTTAGCCACAAGAAAATCACAAACTTGTGATGGGTTAAACGGTATTCGATTCCCCAGTAGGAAAAGTTAATAGACAACATTTTTGTTTTAAGTTACTTTTTATTGAGGAATTTATTCATAAGGAAACATAATCACTTATCATGTTGACTTTCAACTTTTACTAGATTCCTTAATCAAACTCATATTTTTTTTCCAAAAGACGAGTATTTAGGGAGACTTGTTCGCATTAAGAGTACTATAATCAACTTCTAGAGAATCACCTAATCCACAAAAGAGAACTATATACATCCCATGTCTTTAGGCTTTAACCAAAACCAAAACCAAAAAGGTTAGTACAAGGTCAGATAATCCAGAAAAGGATAACCCATTAAAAAGAAAATCTATGCTTAATCTCCAAAATTTGTCCAACAAAACCCAAAGTTCAACGAGGACCATCCGATAAACAATTTGTCCATAAAATTCTTCAAAGTAAACCAATATAAGATTGAAACCCAAATATTTGAAGGATTTAGTCACATAGTCTTCCAAGTTAAATCGTAACATTTATCTCCAAACAACATCAGTTGCTCCTAAAGTCTCGTATTGAAAAGTAATTAACCTAATCACATATCCTCCATGATAGGTTAATCATTTTCATAAATAACCCAAAATCAACTTACTCTTAATTCATAAAATCATATAACTAAAAAGAATCAGTCAAACTAACCAGGGACTTCACGTAGTCCAGTGGTAGGCGATAAATACCAGTTGCACTTTGATTGTGGGTTCGATTCCCGCAGCTTTGTCCGACGCGACGGGTAGTCACACGGTCTACGTGTTGTCCTTTTTACAAAACTATATAATTTTCAAATAATTCCCCAAAAAGGGATAAAATCATCAAAAATAACCATAACATCATTTAACCTCAATTTTATCTCATGCCTTTCACTTCAATCATAACATATAGTAACCCATAATTACCTCAAAAGTAAGGATCATATAAACCCAAATGGTTCTTTATAACTATGTCCACAAAAGAAAAGATAACTATTACTTGAATAAAATTTTCCTATATTAAACATCAGGGTTACACATAATATAAAAAGTCTTCTAATGTAACCCCATCATCAAAAGAAAATTAATACTCTTAAGAATTTCACCATAACTCTTGAAGCCCTTATATGTTGACATCTTACTCATTCAACATTCTTCATGATCCATTAACCATTCCTTTCCAACTTATTCCGAAATACCTCTTTCCTACAAACAAAATCATGAATCATATCCTGGGATTCCAAAATAGGAAAACAATAGTCATGAAATAGTACATACCTTTGATTGGTCATTGTCAGTTTCTTCATCCTCAATCGGAATGGCATTAGGTAGTGGTAAACGAACATTTGTACGCTCTTGGTGACCCCATTCACAAAACTTCTTCATAGGACATGTGTTTGCATAATGACCATGCAGAACACATTTAAAACATTCAATTGATCCCTCAGAAAGAACTTCTTTCCCTTTCCTCGAGTCAACTGGATGATTCCTTTTTCCATGGCAGGTTCTTGCTTTATGACCTTCATTTTCACATCTATAGCATATTTCTGTCCCTTTGAAACATTTTCCTAGGTGTTTCTTTCCACATCTTTGACACATAGGTTTTTGAACACACTTACCTTTATGATTATTACCTGTACTTCCGTAGGGATTTGTTTCTTGCATATATGATGACTTAGAGAAATCTCTAAGGTTTAGGTGGTCAATCATGACTCAAGATAGTTGGTTGAGGATAATCACAAGAGTTCTCATTGCAGCTCCCATATCATTCAGTTGCTTGCTCAAAAAACTGTCACAGTTTCCTTCACATCCACTGTTACTTTGGTGCCTGCTAGATCAAGCCATTTACTAAAACCAAAAAGGCCAGTGTGAGTATATCAACAAAACCATCATGTACTAATGAGTAAGATAAACACTAAGATATACTTACTCATTCACTTTATCTAAAACTAGGACACTTTATGAAATCCTAACCATTATGGTAATGTCACTTATGCTTAAAGAATACCCTAACCTATAAAAATATCTAAACCGACCTTTGATACCAACTATAAGGCCCCAGCCTTAAACCTTACTTAATCTTGAGTTATTACAAGATTACACTTTGAGGATCTTTTCAGGTTTCGAGTTTTAGAGAATTAGATCATGAAACTTGCATTACATTCCACATTTAAACAAAGTGGTTACATAAAATACAGTATTCATTCTTCCCATCAAAGGAAACATATTGAAAATAAAACATGGATTCTTTCTTGACACATCCTTGACACTATCATCACATCATGTACCTTTCCCTTGAACTGTGAAAAACATTTCAAAAACTTAGGATGAGCATAAAAAGCTCAGTAAGGGTTATAAAAATATGGAAAGGAAACATGAGTTCATATATACATAAGAATGAAATCATACTTTACCCATAAAACAAAGGCACTTTAACATACCTCATCAAACCATGAATAAATCATAGAAATCATAAGACATAAAGGTAACTTGAGGCATTCATAACATTCTTACGTAGGGAGTAACCCTCTTGGTTACGTTTGGAATACCCATCACGGTATATTCCCTAAATCTCTTCGGAGAAACCTTAACATTTCACTCCTTCGCGTTACCCAATGCATTGGAGAGCTATATCGGGCTCACCCACCCTTAGTTTATCACGGAACCACCCGTTTTCATAACAATGACCAAGAACCATAACATAAACGTATCACATAAAACATGCACAAAGGAAACATAACATTTCCACATTTCAATCACAACATAACATTTTAGTATATTGAAATAATGAATCCATTCAAAAAGAAACCATTTCCAAAACCATTTAAAACATTTAATAAGGAGAATTTTGAATCAAAGTGTCCCATACCACCTTGAAGCTTTTAAAATTTTAAACCATTAATATCCATATAAATAAATCCTTAAAACCATTTTTAAAACATGGATATTAAAAAGAAGAAGTCATTAAAACATTTAAAGCGATATTTTGGTCAAAGGGTTTTTACCAAAATTAGAGACACTTGAATACAATAATTGAGGAATAACATTTAATCAGAACTTTATAATATCATGAGAATAAATGGATTCATGATATAATATTCCAAAGGACAGTATATACACCATATAAGAATGAATTGGTGCATAACAACAATGAAGTCTCAATAGGGATGTAAAATGTGATGAAATCCCTTATAAGGAAGGTATCCTTAAATTAAGGATAAATCAATATCAAAATTATGTGTGACAAATATAAATACACCCAATATAATTGGATATTAAGTGTAAAACAATAAAAGGTCATTCACACATATTCAAAGGATGACATATTCAATAACTACATGTTGAACCCAAAGAAATCGAAATTGGGTTAAAACGTTCCCTTGGTAAAATTCGACAGCCTAACGGCGTCACTTCAAAAATTCAGAAAATGAGTTGATGAGAGAATAAAAGGGAATCTCATCACTTGGACATAAAATTTACATCAATAAATATATATAAGAACATATCCCAACATAATAGTATGTGAATTAAAAGACATAACAAACGAAGTCTTTTAAAATGAGGAGGGTGAAATGTTCCATTACCGACTTGGGTAACTTTCGAAAAGTACACCCCATTGAAGAAGTCTCATAAAATGAATATGTAAATACCCATAAATGGAATTATATTACAAAAGGAGTGTAATAATGGGCAGTACATAAACCACTCAAATGAAATTGTGGCAAATGTAGCATAAATCTCACAGGAATAAAAGTGAGATGAAAAATCCCTTACGAAAACTCGGCAGCCTAACGACACCACTTAAAACTTCCAAAATGGATTGATGAGAGGAAATAGGGTCTCTCATCATATGAAAATAATAAGTACAGTGGGAGTAATATAAAATAACATCCCAATCATAAGAAGTATGAGCTTAAAAGGAATGACATAAAAGAGTGTACTTAAAAAGAAAGAGAGGTGTAGGATCCCTTACCTCGGGTCCGACTTGACTCGATCGTTCTTTAACGTCCTGAATAATAAGCTTGAGTTAATTTACACTTTATTAAGAACATTTTTATAGTTCATTATTCCTTTTAGATCACTTATTTCAATGTTATAAATATTATTTAATCATTTATGTTAATAATGTTTGTTTTGTCGATATTTGGTTCTTAAGTCGAAAGTGGACTTCTTACAATTACATGTTGTTCGTGTGGTCAAATGTTCATTATATCCAGAATTATATTCAAGATTTGGATATCATATATATCATATATATCCAGAATATACATGTATTTATAATATTACATAATAATTTAGAGGTAAGAAATGAAATGCACCGTTCATGGAGACGGTAAGCCGTACGTACGCATGAACGCTACTTTCATTTCTTTGTCATAATAATGGAATTAAAACTAAATGAGAGGTATGTATATTTTAATTCCAGAATTATATTAATCATTTATATGTATCATTCATCATATATATCCATTATATACATGTACTTATAATAGTACATTACATTTGGGGATAAGAAATGAAATGCACCGTTCATGGAGACGGTAAGCCGTACAAACGCATGAACGCTACTTTCATTTCTATCTCATACTTTAATGGAAAGAAATAATAATTATATAGAGGTATATAATAATTCCAGTATAAAATCATATATAATAACATTAAATCCATCCTTTATACGTCCCACGTATGGCATTAACGAATCACATCACTTTGAGGGAGCGGTAGTCCGCACTTCCTTAAATGAAGATATCGCGTTTACCCATAATGGAAACCATAAAGGTATGCCCAAAATGAAAAATACTGAATCTTAAGGAAAACATAAACACATTATATATCACATATAAATATAGTGTCATCTTAATGGCCACCTATGAAGGTGTTAAAAGAATGTTGAACAATCATCGTTTCGGGAGGCCGAAATTTGCCATCCACGGAAACAGTATGTTCTTTAACCATTAGATGTAGGTGTGTGAAAGTGTAGCTCGAATACTTCTTATAGGAACATCCTAGTATATTGATGATACTGGATTTTTTACAAAAGAAATTAATAAAAAGAGTTTAGGGGGTTGGAGAAGCAAAATAAAACAAAAGGACTCAAGTGAAAACATTACCTTAAAATCGGGTAACTCCGTTCGGTTTGAGCTCAAAGGCTTCCTTGGGAAGACTTCTGCCCAAAGTGATGCTTCAAAGAGTAAGATAGGAAAGTGGAGAGACAAAATGGGCAGAGGTTGGCCGAGCCAAAGGCTTTGGGAGTGTGGGTAAGGAGGTAGAGGTGGGGGCCTTTTATAAGAGGAGAGGAGGGGCACTTTTGGAAAATAAGAAATATTACTTTATTTGAAAATGTGTTTCGGTTTTAAAAGGTCCCACATTGATATAATTCGTGGATAAGATGATAAGGGTTCTAAATCCACCCATCCAATAAGTTTTGGACATGTGTAGGTCATAGAGTTTACATTATCTTCTCATTTTATTTAAATTGTCAGATAATGATGTCATCGCTGCATCATTATGATGTCATAAATAATTTAATTTATTTAATGTCTAAAAAATTATAAAAAAATTACTATGATGTGGGAAATCTTTTTATATTTCCAATTATTATTTATAATAAAAAATATTACTTGTATAACCCCACTTAAAAATTGTTTTAGTAAAACATATCATGTTTGTTTCATTTTTACTTTTACATTAAATAAAAAGTTATTTATGTCATTTCCCAACCAAAGTGGCTCCATGGGGTCCCCAACTTGACCCGTGGCTTGTCTTGGTCTGCCATCACACATACAATGAGGTTAGGACATGTTTCAATTTCATTTCATATTATTAAAACATTATTTTTACCTTAAACTACACTAATTACCTCTAATCGCGATTAAAAACTTAATAAGTTACTATTCACCAAAAAATTATTTTTATCCCATTGAACCACATTTTACTTCTTAATGAAAACCATGTATGTCGGATTTTTGAAATTCAAAACACAAATATGTCAAAATTTCATTTAAATGGAAAAATCAGTTTTTATAAGTACCACTTAGTGGTGTCACTATTCATCAAAAATTGATGTTTTTCAGAAAAATCCCAAAAATTCACCCTAAGCTATATTTGATATTCCAAATTCAAAAATGAAGTCTATTTTAAAAAATTCAAATCATATAAGTCACATTAATTAATTTAATAATTAATTCCCGCTGTCAGAGCAAATAGCGTGTTTTTATGAAACAATAAGTATCAAAAGATTGACACTGGTTTAAGTCTGATTTCAAAGTGAAATTAATTCCAAAGACCACTATTAGATTTAATGGTAAAAATATATTCTAATTTCACTTTAAAACCAATTCAATATATAATCTAATCATATAAATAAATTAGATTAAAAAGAGGTTTTGAATTAAAATACAATATTTTACACTATTCATTAAAAAAAAGAACTTTATCGGAAAGATACCAAAAATTTACACAAAGTAAATTTTGATGTCCCAATTCTTAATAAGAGTTTTATTTGGTCCAAAAGAATGTTTAAGAGTGAACAAAACTATATTTAATGACGGTTCACCATCAAAAGGCGATAAGTGAACCTTTAGTGAAAACTAGGGCATATATGCCTAAAATTGAATTCTTTCCGTATTTTAAGCCTCTATCCTTTATTGGATAAATGTAAAAACATTTAAGAACATATATAATCATATTTTAGTTATTTCTATCCATTCCCTCCAATACAACGGCTACATTTTAACTACCATTTAAAATAATATTATTTTATTATTAGAGTGCAACGTAAGATTCCCAAGAAACTCGTTGTTGCGTGTTGGGTATGACATCGAGCATAGCATACCCTTTAAAGTCATATTAATATGTTATTCACAAATATGGATAAATATGAAAATGTCATATTCTTTATTTACCTGGGGTGTTATAATCCACATCAGTGAAAATAACCTTCCTCTAGAAGCAATCGATAAGCACATGCATAGAATATAACTAATTTATGCTAAGTATGAAATAATATTTCTATTCCTTTAAAAAAAGAGACCCCCATATGAATGATGTCTCACCATCATCAATATACACCCATGAAAAACATCAAGCAATCTATTTGGCATATAACTATCAAAATAAACATTAGGGGAACATGAAGCCTCTCCATGTCCAGTCCCAAGGTACGAAATAAGGTGGGTGAAATAAAGGAGTGTGAGGCTCCTAAATCAAACTAGGAACAAAAAATGGCTGAGAATAATATGATTGTACATCTGAAAATATTTGGCCTCTTTAGTTATAGATTGTTAATTGCATGAACCTATCCATACCTGGATCCCCTACCTCACCGTTGATGAAAAACTTCTTGACCACATTCAGGTAGAGGTCCCTGAAGTCATGAAACAGCCTGAGGCCATCCCTTAACTACCAAATATCCTCTCAGAAAAGTATAGCCTCACTTTTTCCACTATTAAAATATCCTCACTAGTGGATTCTTCTGAGGGTGATGTTGAACCGGACCACCACCACCCTATTGAGTTACCAGAAATACTAGGAACTAATGATTGAAATAAACACATCCCCCATAGATATAGAACACTAGCCTAAATCCCCTAGGAAAATAATGGAAGTTACCAGCCCTAGAATACTAAAAAAGAATATCCTGAGATCGTCTCCCCACTGGTCAAAACAAAAAAGGCCCTAGAACCTGAGACCTATGACTAACAACTCTACTCCTATAGAAACTTAGATTACTCCCCTCTCTTAGTAACCATCCTCATGAGTGAATATGCTTGAGGAAATATTCATTTTCCTATAATTTTAAATACATTTGTAACATAGAAGGAGTGAATGTATACTATATATAATGGAAGAGTGCCTCCTCAAGATACCACACATGGGAATCATTTTTAGGAAAAAGTTCAGAGGTAAAACAAAAAAGATCCTACAATATGATTATAATCACTTGCATAAATATAATCCACTTATTAAGGGTAATAAACTCCTATATATTCACTAACTTAATGGTTGATGATATGAACTCCTCTTGGAACTCATTCTAAATGTCTTCATTAGAAATAATTTTCTTTTTACACTCCCTAAGATATAACATACACTATTGATAAGCTACACCCCCATCAAATTGACTAGTAATGGGATCCAATACTCTTCCATGAACTAAATCATACTGAAGGTGATATCGATCTCATATAACAAGTGATCTGTCTTGTGATCAAAGAAACACCCCTCATACTTCTCAAAATATTTCCACTAAAAGTCACAAAAAATTCTCTACCACTAGCCATTGTCTTTTACCAAGTTAACCCTCCAATAGTCTATTAGGTGAGCCTACAAAACCTCGCCAGCCTGAAAAACATGCATATGATGTCTATGAGACATAAATAAAAGGAAAAATATATTCCCTTATCCTGTTAATTTAGAATTTTGTTAAAGTTTATTTAATTTATTTTAATTTCACAATTCCATATAATTTATATAATAATAAAAAGAATCATGATGAATTTACCTATCTTAGGTATCTACCCTATAAGCTTAACTTCCTCACTTGGTTATTCGATAAACTCAATGTCTTTGCATCAAATCCTAGGGGTCTTAAAATCACATGTTCTAGATATCCTCCCAAGCCTTTTTCATTAACCAAGATTGTCTAGAGCTGTTTCCCTACCAACCCATGAAACCTTTTTATGAATAACTCTAAACTTCATCCAATATCTCAACCGAAAGTACCTATAATACCACTATGTCAAAACCCCTTCCCTCTAAAGGTGCCCCTCCTAGGACGAAAATAATGGAAGAGAGATAATGAATCTAGATTCCCAGCTTCAATATGCCTTGTGTTGGTGACTAGCATTGAGGGTATAAAAATCTCACATATGGAAGTCATTACCCTCAATAGATTAAGTAGGATATGAAGATATGATATCAACCATCAATAAAATCAATGATATAAATAAAATATGAAACCAAAACTATCCCAATATGCATGCGTAAAGTATAAAAAATATTAATAATCCCCAAAATAAACACAAAAAGAAAACCTAAGGTAGATACTTAGCAATAAATCCAAAGTCTGGGAGATTAGTGTCCAAAATAGTCCCCATATTCCACTTAGAAACGTGAAAAATATTTTTTGTATATAGGGGTGACCAAAACATGTATACTAAGTTAGGAAACACCTAAGGTATATTTTTCACATGTGAAAAGAGCATATCAATGAACTAGTAGATAAACAGTAGAACCAACAACACCTAAATAGTTCCATTAAACAATATCATCCACCCTATGGAATGATTACCAAATAAATAATCCAATTAAAGTAACATAATATGAATCATATTGACAAAAAGTGTACCCTGCACTAATTTACCAATTATTTTTCACTCTCACACCCCAACATAATATGTCTTGGAACTCCCATCAATTCTGTAGAATCCTTCCCAAAGAAACCCAAGAAACTGCATCATACCAAGAACCTTACGTGAAACTGGTCATTACATCCCACCTAAAGACACCTGGTAAACCTCATCTTGGAAATAACCACATGTGTCTCTATTCATAACATCCACATACTCCCATAACTACTTATAAATATCCAATACAATAAGTTATCATGAACATGAATGAAATTAACATCATATCCTCCTATTACCATGTATAACCCCTTCAATGAACCTACTCATGAATATAATTATCCTCACCATAAGTGAACCATTTCCACAATACATCACAAAATGTTCATAAGATTCTCTCTTTTAAGAGAGAGAGGGGAGGATGCGGTAGAAATCCATCCATCCTCACCATCTTAGTTTTGAAAAAAAATCCCCCAAAGCATTTGTGTGTTAATACATAGTCCTTGATATTTGAAGGGTGTATATTGAAATAACAATGAAAATAAAATACATAATAGATACAAAGACATTCCCATCTTATGGGTTCAAAGTAAGAGAGCCATAAAAAATCAAAACACCACCACTAGGCCTCACAACCTCCACGACTTTTTCTGCTACCTCTAAATTCATTACACCACACAAGAAAGACACAACCACTATCCACATTCAATATTTCCAAGTTAGTCCATTTTTTTATTTTTCTAATTATCAGCCAATCTCATTTATCAAGCATGTCCATTTTATATTTAAATATAACCCCTTTACCCAAAATCCCACATTAATTCAAGATTTAGTTATTCATTTTAACCCATTTTGTTTCAGTTAAATTATAAATATTTTATCCCATCACTATCATAAAACCAACATAACACAACATATATCAACCCATCACACCCCATCCTTTTCACATTATCAAGTTCCAAATTTCAACCATAAGTCACAACCACTACAAGTCACTTTTTAGTGCACCTTCCTTATATCAATATACCACATGTATCAAACACCACATATCAAAACCACCACACATCAAAACCAAAAAATATCACAACCACCACACATCACATCTTTATTTATTGAAAAATGGATTTCAATGATTTTTTTCCATGGTATTCTCAGAAAAATACAAGATTCAATATGAAAACAATTTATAATAAGGGTATATATTCTAATAAATTTTCATGTGTAGTGAATCAATTAAATAAACATAACATGGTTAAAATTTTTAAAACCATAATAACTTAACAAAAATCAACATAAGACAATGTTGGAAAGAAAATAAATCATGCACAACCATATAGGAAAATCAAAATAAAAATTCAAACTCATATGATTTATCCCATTTCCATTCAAATTAAAATAAAAAATTTATTATCTTTATTAAGATAGTGCATAATATTTACCAAAATGAAAAAATAATGATATCCACACATGTACATCTCAAGAGGAGAGATAAAGGATCCCTTAATTCAAATAGAGCTTTCCAATTTTCTGTGAAAGGTTTGAATAAGGGGAATATGACCACCAAAAATTATAGTAAAAGGAAACACATTAATCAACCTAGACACAAAAACCCACATCATTCTCAAACCAAATAATCACCAAAACCAATGGTACCATTATCAATATTCTTCTCTTGATGAATAACCTAGAGAAATTAGTGAAGAGAGGGTAAGGTAACTCTCTTAAAATCTCCAAGGATTTTTATCCCAAGGAAGGGGTTATAATATGATAAAAAGGGACTAAATGTCCTCATAGGGATGCACCTAGATCACCCATGGATAAAGAGAAAATACTAGAAAAGGGAAGGGTTTATAGGGGATAAAGAATTTATAAGATACTAGGAAACAAAATATCATAGAGAAAAAACTCTCACTATGACCCAAGGGAACTGACACATGGTAGGAATATGGTGTAGGGGAAGGGACCTGACCATAGTGGGTCCAATCAATTCTAAAAATGAGAAACAAATAGTGATTTCTATGTCATCGATCCAATAAACAAGGAAAGTGACCATAATGAAACCAAAACCACCACACCATGTATTCTACCCCCCAAAAAGAAGGTTGTTCCACAGCCTATCTCTATAGTGTAGCTACCCCAAAAAATATAAAACCATAAGAATCCCTTCTATGAGAATCTATACCATATCCCACCCATCCAGGTTACAACTATACTAAAAATGGAAGAATCAAATTAACTCTAACTATAAGTACCTATGCCTCATCTAACCTCTCCACACCACATATACCTTCTTTATAGTGAAACATATGCCTCAAAGCCAGAAAATCCATATCCATATAAAACCTAAGCTACAACTTCTCCATCTACTCTTCAAATTCCTTATAAATTCTCCCAAACAACCCCACCACTAGACTTTTGATAAATTAATGGGTTAAAGTGCCAAAATTATTAAATGATGTTTTACATAAAGTGTAATTAATGGGTTTAAAAGGAAGTATGAGTGAAAAAGAAAATTTTATTGGTGTAGCATAGAACTAGGTGCTCGATGGTCCAAAACTAGGTTCTTAGTAGGGATGAATATGAGTGAGGGGATTCTATTAAAGTTAATGGGTTCATAGTGTCCTTGTATCCAGTACCTAGTAGACACTTGGTAAGAATTATTTTTCAAAAGGTTTTTATATTCATTTAAACCCATAAAAGTAACCCAAACCCCCTTCTAACTTTAGATTTATCCCATTCCAAACATTCCTTCCTCCTTAGAGTGATCTCAAGTTTCTCCTCCCCCTCCAAGGAATTACCCATTTCAAATTTGGTCTAGATAACATTAAATTTTTGATGTAAGATATTTTTTAGTATGTTGATGGTTTTTATTTCCCTAATATTATTATTGTTATGATTTACTCATGTTAGTAGCTCAAATATCCATTCCCTGTAGTCTTGTTCTTGAATATAATTATAAATATTTTTATTCTTTTTTGTATAACTATCATGTTAAAATTTTTTAGTGGATTGATGGTAAACATTATGTTTTATATCTAGTATTTCATTATTTTTATGTGAAGTGATTAGAAACCTAGGAATATCTCAAATTAGGAAAACGTTTTTTATTTAGTAGTGGTATATTGTCCTACCTTTTTACCATAACGAATCATTTATCATTGATATAGGCAGGAAAACCCCTTATCATTCTCATAATATAATAGAGTTAGCCTTATAATAGGTTAAGGTTGATAAAACCTAATAAGAAGAAGGATTTTTCTAAAAAAGGTTTATATAAATAGTTTATGTAGGGAAATGAATTATTAGGGTTGTTTATATTCTTCTTCCTATAAGTTAGCATGTATTTCCTATGATTTGATATGATTTAAGCCTTTTAATTATCTTTCATAACATCCCTATTATGTAATTAATGTTTAATGTGATATAAAATCAGATTATATGTCATGTATGTTATTGTAACATATAATTATAAGAAAATTATTAGCTTACATTTCCATATTTGGTATATAAGAATGTCTTATAGCCTATCATTTAATCTACCTACCATGTTGGTAGTGTTCATTTATACATATATTATTATTTCTCAGTATGAGTAGGTTTCCACATATGTATATACATGTGGATGTACTAGGATGGTCTCACAATGTTCTACCTTGGTATTTTTTGTACACATTCCTCTATTCCTGATGGGATACATTATGATGGTATGCCTTATCTAAATAGACACATTTCCTTTTTCCCCAAGATGGGTCATTATGACCTAACTTAGTAAATGAAAGTGGAAAATAATTCATTATCATTTTTTAATATTCAATTCATTTTTCCCTAAAATTTATAAAATAATTGAGTTCTAGGATGTTTGGAAATTAAATGAACATTTAATTGGATTTGGTGAAAAGTGTTTAAAATATAATTTTTTTTGAATTTAATTGATTTTATTAGTTTACAAAACAAAATTAATGTGCATATATTTATAATCCATTGATTTATTATTTTTAAGGTTAAGGAATATATTGTTAAGTAGTGAGGAAATTAAGTTAAATAACTAAACAAAAATTATGTACATGTAAGAAAAGACCAGTCTGTTACTTTGAGAGATTTGGATTGGGTAAAACATATACGTAAGGTTTATTTAAAAAAATAATGTTTATTTAAAATATATATTTTAGAGCCTCCAAGAGATGAGTAATATGAATTTTATAACTCTCATATATATATATATAACAACTAATTTGGGCATAAATAATAAGTAATATGTAATATGTAATATCTAAATTGGAAATACATATGAACTAATATATGATATCTAGTATTTATTAGGTGATAAAAAAAGTAATTAGACGTTTAAAAGGGATATTTAAGGATTTTTAATTTGATAAATATGAAACAAATACACATAAGAGAATAAATTTTACTCAAAAGGGATTCATAAGATCTTCCCTTTTATATAATCTGTTGAATTATATGTCACATGAAAATAAAATCAATAAAATCATGAAAAAATAACTATGGTTTTAAAGATCATATAAATTCTATGCTGAAATCATACAACATTAAGAGAATATAATGTGATTATGAATTGTGAATACATAACCAAATCATGAATGAAGGAAGATTTAAGTAAGACTATCATCCAATATATGGATGACTTGGATAGCCGCACAGAAGTTGTTTGTCACCAGGTGAATCGATGAGTGTGTGTCTAGATGGGCGTGTCTATAATTCCCTTTGATTATGTATGGATCACAATTTCTGAGGAGTATAGGAGTAAAAAACGTGCGTCTTATGAGGGTTGGTTGGATTTTTTCTCTTCTTGTAGGTGGTTGGGACATAACTCTGATGTATGTCTATGGGGGTCTACAAAGCTGGTGGATAAGGGTATTGGTCACTGGGGTGTTCAAATTATAACTAAGATGGTGGGAAGCAACGAACAATTGGAAGTAGGTAGAGATAATAGTAGAGAGGAACCTAAGTTGTTGTGACCGATGGAGAAGGAAAAACATGTCAGTGCTTCATCAGACCGGAATGAGAATGTCGAGGTTGTTTTGGGTTCCGAGCTGAGGTAGAAGGCCATGGGCCATCAGTTGAACCCGCAGGTGTCCAAGGTTTTTAGCAGACTAAGGGATGATCTTAGGGGTCCTTCTAACCGTAGTGTGAAGAGAGTCGTGGGAATGTCTCATCATGAAGATGTCCAAGTAAATATTTAGAGGAATAAGAGGGATGTAGTCTTGGAACAGACAAAGAGTGGTGCACAGGTGGTTTCAAATGCTTTGTGTGCTGAGGAGTTAAGGGTGGGTAGTGGGGATGGGAGTAAAGGGAAGCAAGGACTCAATATGGGCATGCCTTTTTCAAATAGAGGAGAATATAATGGGAGTTTGGGGTTTTTGACCTGGACTCCAGTCCACTTGAGTAATAGGTTTGAAGGCCTCCCAGAGGTTGATGTACAAGGAATACTAGGAGTGTTAGAAGATGGAATGGTATGAAGGATTACTCCTCACTACCCCCTCCTTTGGAGACCCACTCGTCAAAAAAATTAAATGACAATAAGTTTTCCAGTGAGAATATAAGTCATAAGAGAATAGGGGGCCATGGTGATCAACAATTGGATTTTATTTTAAGTTCCAATGAAGAAGCAACTGAGAAGGTCTTGGTAATTAATGAAAATGAAGAGGAGGTAGCCAAAATGATGGGGAGGTCCCTAAGAGTTTCACTCAATTAGGAGAACTACTCTTGGATTAAAAAATAGGATCTCATCTTGGCAGTGGGATTTAATAATGATATGATCAGTATGGAGGAGTACATGTAGTCTTGGGACCAGTTAGCTTCTAAGTTTGAAAACCTGATGACAAAGGTACCAAAAACTTTGGTGTCATCATTATCATGAAAATTGTTTAGGGAAGTGGGTTGTGGTAATCTTAACTTACTCTTTTATGATTCTGTTCAAGTTGGTTTGTTGGGTTTGGTTGGTTTTTGTGTGAGTTGTTTCTATATTAGGTTCGGTTATTTGGTTAGTTATGTTGAAATTCAGGTGATTACACCCCACACTAAATGTGGATTTTCTCCAGATGGGGATCAGATCACAAAGTCTTCATTGGATCTTTCCTTTTGGATTTGGTCATTGAGAGGGTATGGATTCACCATTGATTTCGTGCCCATGCATTTATGCACCGGACTGTTTGCTGAGTGGTCATTCTTTGATGAAGGCTTTGATATGGTGTAACTGCTGGGGAGAATCTGATCCTATGTATGCTCTTTTTTATGTTTTGGTCACTATGTGGTTGGTGTTGGATCATATGGTTTCTCACTTACCCTTAAAAGCATTTTGTTATTAAAAAATTAACTTTTAGACAATATATGGATGAAAGTATTCAAAAATAAGGATTTGAAGGAAAAAAAACCTTGAGGGAAATATTAAAAAACCATTAAAATGGAATCTCATGAATATAAGATAATATTATAAAAGGAATGGATAAACTATTTACAAAGCATTAGGCCATGATGAAAAAGAGTTTTGTTTTTAAGGGGGTCACAAATGCTTTATTTCTCAGTTATTTTTCTTATAATGTCAATTTTATTAAACTTCGCATGGTGGGATAAAACCCTTTTAGTGATTCTAACATCAGGTAAGAGAGTTTTTTTATTCTTGAGTGTAAAAATCTATGATAAACTATATTGTTGTATTTTTATCTAAGTTTTTAGTATTATTATATTTTCTTGGAAGCAATTGTTTTATGTTTAATATTCTCAAGAATTGTTTTCTACTAGAGTTAGTAAATATATTTCTTTGTTTACTAAATTATTATTATATATGGTAGAATATAAATGGTTCTCTTGAAATGTTTCTAATTACAATTGATAGATGTTTGGAAGTAATTGAATTATTTTTTAATTTCCTTTGAATAACTTCACTCAATTGGGAGTAGTAAATAGTTGATATGTCATAGAGATTTTCAAATGACAAACCACACACATAAGGAGGATTTATCAACAGTGATAATTTATTTATGAATAATCACATTCATTATCATTATAAGGTGAGGTACAAGTTAACAGGGTTTCATTCATTGACTAGTAAATAAGAAGAATAATTAATCAATTTTAAGACAAGGATCATAGAACAATTGGTAATCGAAACCCAAAACCAATGACTAAATCTATTTCTTAATAATCACAAAAATTTTAAACTATACTTATTTTTATCAAATTAATTAAATTAATAAAAACTTTTTACTAATTATAAAAAAATTATTTTATATCTCTCTATGGAGATAACTATTTTTCTCCATTATTCTACATTTTAAACTGTTGAATTTAATTTCTTTTCTATATACCGTTTGACAGGCATGTCCAAAATATAACACCATTTCAAGAGAGGTGGTTCCCAATTCATGAAATTAACATAATAATTTATTTTAATGAAAAAACCAACGATTCTCATTTGATATAGATATTGAGAGAATTTTGAGTTTTATACTTTGGGTTTTGATAAAGTGTGATAACCTATAACCAAAATTTTAGAACATTTAATTTACTGAATCAATTAAATCATGAAGTGATCACTCTGATTACACATATGAAATAATTTTAGTGAATCACAATCAAAATATTAGTGATCTATGTGAACCTCATTTAATAAATCAAAATACCTAGATTATTATTCCTAGATTTTGAGATGATTTTCAATTGCAAACCAGTCCAATATATATATTTACAATTTTTTATATTCTTTCATATGAGGATCCAAATTATATCATCAAATAATTCTCTATGTATTGTGCAATATTTAATCCAAGAGGAGTAGTTGAGGAGAAATTGAAGTGGGAATCACTCTCTTTATCTCTTATAAGAGTTTTAAAGTAATGGTTATACCTCCTTTTACAAATATAAATAAAATACGAAGATAAAATTTAAAGGAAATTTCAAAAAATATTATTCCCAAACTCAAGAATTTATACAATAAGAAATGATATCAATGTAATTAAAAATAATTAAAAGAATTCTTATACGAGTAATGAGAAATATTTAAGGATCTATGTTCATGATACCAACATAATGAAATTGAGGAACATAGATTCCTTATGTTATAAAATCAAGGGATTATTGATGTTAATAATAATTTTCTAGATTCTCTATAAGGTGGATATTTTATTAATAAATTACAAGTTGAATATATAATAATTATTTAGAAGAAAACACAAAATGCTCAATAATTTGGTATAATTGGAACTGGTACATGAGGAGTGTATATGGTAAAATCTTATGAATCACCATTATTTGAATCCAAATTATAGAATTTTTCCACTTTATTTTTTAATATAGTTATTAAGAAATCTAATGATTAAGAAATACTAGAGAATGTATGTGGTCAATGTTCGTCACCAAATAATTTTACTCAGCAATGTGATAAGCTATAGGAAACTGAAATTTGTGTATACGTGAATCAAATAAAAAAGTTTCAATAACCTATGAAAAAACAAGGATGTAGAAAAAATTACAGAATATAATATGTGTTTCAAAAAAAAAGAAACAAATGAGATCACATTTTCAAAAGTAATTTTAACATCCTCCACAATTCCAATTAATCTTCCAGCAACCATAAAATAAAAAAAATCTTCCACCCACTTTAAGGAACCAACCTTATTACATTACATAATCTTGAATTTTAGTCAATAACACAATTAATTTCATATTTATGATGTTTTAAAGTCTAGAGATTTAGATAATTGGGACATAATAAATTTATAACATTATACATTAATACAAAGAGGAGACCATAAAAACTGTATTCATTTCTTCCAAAATATAAATCCTTTCCAATAAAATATGATTTCATTGAAAAATATTCATAAAATTTTACTAGGCTTACTTATCTGTCTTACAAATCTTTATAACCTGTGAAAATAATTTAAAAACATGGTATTATCACAAAAAGATCAGTAACGGATATATAAAGAAAGAAAGAAAACATTAGTCCATGAATACTTGAAATGTATGAAATCATTTAAAAAAACATACTTGTTATGAATATAAAATTACATTGTAAAACTTGAGATTTACATGAGACTACCAAAAAAGTATATAATATAAATAGAACCATAAAGGTATTTTGGGGCATTACTTACATAATCTTGTAACCCTCTTAGCTGCCTTATAATTTGAAATCCTTATGACTACTTTACAATTTGTGTAACCATCACAATTACAATTGGAGTAACCACATGTTCAACCTCTAACTTACACATACCCAATGTATTATAGGGAGATATAGGTCCCACCCTTCATCATACACAATTCCCAATAACCATAACATAATCATACAACATAATAAATTTCATGAAAATATTTCTTTTGAATTTTGTAAAAAAAAATTTTAAAAGAGGATTTTAAGAGAAAAGCCCCTAACAAATATCATATAATTGAATTGATACATAATAGAGTTGATGTACCATGTATATAAACTATAAATAAACATAATTCATCAAAATATAAAATAAATTAATCACACAAACAATCTAAATACCACATAAATAATAATGTAGGACGTTAACCCAAAGAATGGAAATCAGGTTATGAATTCTCTTAACTCAGGTTTCTTTTACTTGAAACTTGTTTAAAACTCTTGTATAATGGTTAAAAAAGTATTATTAATATCTTAAAGAAACATATTAATGTTTATAATACCTTATATGATCATTTCATTCCATCATTTCTCCCTTTAATTGTTAGTATTTTGTTCTTTCCATTGTTTTGGGTGCGTTCTTTACATGATTTCCATGATCGGTTCATGATGGATATTCTTATCGATTGGAAGTGAAAATACAGAATTGGAATGTAATGGTATTTAAATATTTCCATAACCATAAATTATACCATTTATCATTTTGATTTCTGACATGAGGATGAGTCATAAGTTAAAACATTATTGATATTTGTTTAGGTCATTTTGAAGATTCTTCAATTATAATGAACTCATTTTGTTTTATAAATTAATAAAATTTGTACAAAATGATTATAGAACCTTATAATATATAATAAATAAATTATAATCTGGTTAAACCATAAAAATGGTTTCATGACCAATCTTGAAGGAAGTAAAAGAATTTGAAACCACATCGTCCATGATGTCAGTAAATCGACACATCACAGATGATGTTTTAATTTCTTGAATAACTAAGAGAGGAGGAGAAGTATAATGGTGAATCTTAAATAAAAATGATGAAATCCAGAATATATAAGATATTGTATCATTCATTCTTCTTGGACAAGGGGATTTGAGGGAAGAATAAGAATAGAAAAAAAATTAAAATTGAAGAAATAAAACAAAAGAGTATGTTTACCTCTTGATCTCTTCTCCTTGAGATCCTTCTTAAGGCCCTTGGTTTTGGCCTTTTGGTGAGACAAAAAAGTACTGGATGAAGGGAATGGTGTTCGGAGGAGTATTGGGTAGAATTTAAGAAAGGATCAAGGCTTTAGAGGTGTGAGAGGAAGAGGAGAATGAGGGTGGTGATTATAGTGGAGGAGAGTAGGGATTTTACATTATTTTAATTATTATTATAATATTTTTTTCTCAAGACTATGAATAGTATTGATTAATGTGACCCAAAATAGTAATAATTGAATGTGATTTAGAAATAAGTGTGATTACATCATCCCTACATCACCTATGATGTAGTAAAACATGTATTTAGCATTTATTGTATTTTATCATATTTTTACTATTCATAAAAAATTCAAGAATTTTAAAAAAAACCAAAAAATCACCCTAACCATTTTTCAATATGTAAAATTTAAAAATTAACTCCATTTTTTGAAAATAATAATCTAAATATTATTAATTTAATTATAAAATAAAATCATAATTCATTCAAAAATAAAAATTTTAAATCTATAAATCATTTTTAACACCTTAAAATATAATCAACATCTCATTATCTTATATAATTTAGAAAATAATATAATAATATGTTTTTATATTAATTAGGGTCATATTACTATTTATATTACTATTCATAAGGGTATTTTACTATTCACCAAAATAACAAGTTGGTTCTATTAGACTCCAAATAAATTACTGATCACAACCATAGATGACCGTTATTAGAAATTCAAAACATAGAAGTGGAAAAATTATGTTTAAAGGATAGTTATAACTATTTAATTAAAACAAAGTTTCATGAATTTACATTTATTTTTAAAAACATGGGGTGTTACATTATCCTCACCTTCTGAAAATTGCATCCCCACAATTTTATTTACTTATTAAAAAAGTGAGGGTACATTTACTGCATAACATTTTAAGAATCCCATGTTGATTCTTCAACCATGTAGTTTCTCCACAAATCCTTTACACGGTGGATTAACTTATTCCTCAATACTTTTTCACTTCAATAAAAAATATGAAATGGTTTCTCTTCATAAGAAATGTTTTCTTCCAACTAAACTGTTTCTGGGTTCAAGACATGAGATGAATCTGGAACATACTTTCTCAACATCAAAACATATAAAAAATCATTTACTTGAGATAAAATCAGAGGAAAATCTACTCAACAATAAACTGGTCCAACTTTCTCCAAAATTTTATAATTTCCAATGAACTGTGGACTTAGCTTTCCTTTCTTAACAAAATGCATAACACTTTTCTATGGTGAGATTATAAGAAAAACATGATCACATAACTCAAAAGAAAAGTCTTTCCTCATATTGTCTTGCATAACTTTTTTGCCTACTCTGAGCTATCCTCATGTGTTGTTGGACCATCTTCACTTTCTCTACCACTTCCTATACTAATTCTAGTCCCATCAACTTCCTTTCCCCAAATTCATCTTAAAAAGCTAGAGTTATACACAAATTACCATTCAATGCCTCAAAATGTGCCATCTGTATACTGGAATAAAACTGTTATTATAGGAAAACACAACTAAAGAAATATGTCGATCCCAACATCCTCGGTAGTCCATTGAACAAGATCAAAGAATATCCTCCAATGTCTAAATCGTTTGTTCTAAATACCTATATGATGAAGGATGAAAAGTTGTACTGAAATTTAATTATATGCCCATCAAATCCTAAAGGCCCTTTTAAAAGTTAGAAGTGAACCTAGGATTCCGGCCAGATAAAATGGAAAGAGGAACTCCATGTAACCTGAAAATATCTTTGAGGTACATTCAAGAAATCCGATCCAAATACATTGTATCTCTAATTGAAAGAAAATTTTCAGATTTTGTCAGCAGATCAGCAAAAACCCAAATCGAATTGTTACCTTGAGAAGTCTTAGGTAGTCCCCCACAAAGTCCATGGATACATTCTCCCATTTCCAATATAGCACTAGTAGTGGCTAAAGCATCCCCTTTAGTAATTACTACTCTTCTTTAACCTGTTGTCATGTCAAACATTTCATGGTAAAATCTACAATATCTCTTTTCATTACATACCACCAATAATACTCCCAAAGGTCTCTGTACATATTAGTACTTCCAAGATGAACTGAAAATGGAGAACTATGAGATTCACACAACAAATATTTCTTTAATTGGGAAACCCAAGGCATATACAAACATTTACAAAATCTTAAAAAAAATCTTTATAAATGTTAAATTCTGGAAACTTACCCATTCTAACCAATTCTACATTTTTCATTATCTCACGGTCTTCCTTCTACACTTTCTTAAATCTATCTGATAACAATGACTTCACCGAAACCTGAAACAAAGCATATGTATTTCTTACACCAACAAATTCTAATCTAAAATTCATTAAGTCATTAATCAAGGGATCATGTTCCAAATGTAACATGGTTAACAATGCATGATGTTTTTGACTCAATGTATCCACCATAATGTTTGATTTTTTTGGATAGTAATTGATCATGAAATCATAATCCTTTATCAGTTCAGGACATCTTATATAACTCATGTTGATTTCCTTCTAAGTGAATATATACTTTAGACTTTTATGGTAATTATATATTTGAAATTTGGGTCTGTATAGATGATGCCTCTAAATTTTCAATGTAAAAAACCTCATATTCCAATTCCAAATCATGTGAGGGATAATTTAACTCATGGGGATTGAGTTTTCTTGAAGTGTAAGAAATTACCTGATCATTATTCATTAGAACACAACCAAGTCCCTTCAATGAAGTATCATTGTAGATGAAAAACTCACCAATTTGGGAAGGCAAAACCAAAAACTAGAGCATTCACCAATATCTTCTTCAGTTCCTAAAAAACACCACATTCTTCTGTCCAAATAAATTTAACCCCTTTTCATGTTAACTTAGTTAGCGGGCTAGATAAGCATGCAAATTCTTTAACAAACCATCAGTAGTAACCTGCTAATATAATAAAACTACAAATATCTGTAACATTTTTAGGTCTTTTCTATTCATCAACCACTTTTTTGGTAGGATCAATTGTTATTACCTCTTTATTTACAATGTTCCCAAGAAAATATTTTTTTTGCATTAAAAAATCACACTTGCAAAATTTTCCATACAGTTTCTTTTCTTTTATGGTTTGAAAAAAAACCTTATATGTCTTTCATGCTCTAATTTACTCTTATAAAATAAAAAAATTTCATCAATAAAAACAACCACAAACTTATCCAAGTTCTCATGAAATATTCTATTCATAAGATTCATGAATATAGATAGTGCATTAGTTAACCCAAATGGAATAAAAAAATCATAATGCCCATATATAGTATGAAAATATGGTTTTGGGATGTCATCCTCCTTCACCTTTAGCTGATGATATCCAGATCTGAAGACAATCATGGAAAAAATACTAAGACTCATGGAGCTGTTAAAAAAACTATCGATATAAGGAAAATGATACTTGTTTTTAACAGTGATGTTATTAAAATCTTTACAATCAATGAAATGTCTCATGGAACCATATTTCTTTTTAACGTAAAAAACATAAACACCCCATGGTGAAGTGATAGGCTGAATAAATCATTTATCAAGAAACTCCTGCAACTAATTTTTCAATTCAAGAAGTTGTATTTGAGACATTAAATACAAGAATTTTGAAATTGGATTAGCATCAGGTTCTAATTCAATTATGAATTCGACTTATCGATCATGTATGACATTGAATAAATCATCAGGAAAAACATCAAGGTATTCATTTACCACTAGAACATCATTAATCTGAACAATTTACTTATTTTGAACAATATGAGTAAGGTAACATTAATTTCCATATTTCAACAGTTTCTCAACTTCCAGATACGTTATCAATTGTATGGGTTCATTCCTGTATACAAACATAAACTCTTTCTGAAAACTAACTTCGTTATCTATACAGTGAATCCTAGTGTGATAAACTGAAAGCCAATCCATTCCCAAAATGACATCAAACTCTACTAAGAAAAAAAAACAATGTTAATAGGTATAGTATTTCCATAGACCAAAATATAAAGATTCTTATAATTCCTATTTTCTATAATATCCCCCATGATGTTTTAACAATAAGTTTCGGTCTCATTTTTTTGATGTGATATTTAGAAATTACCAAAAAGTTCCTTAGAAATAAAGGAATGTGTAGACCTCGTATCAATTTTTTTAGAAAAATCTCTATAAAAAAACAAGGTACCTGATAAAAATTCATTGGATGGCCCGATATCTACTGATGTACTCACAAAGGATCTCACTACACCTTTCTTCTTAAAGTCTAACATCTTTGCATCATTCAAATCTCTCTTTGGGAAGGAATTTTCATAATGAACCATCTCACCATATTTAAAACAGTTAATAGTTTTATTATTAGGGTTAGTCAAGGTTCATTTTCATTACAATCTCAGCCCATATTTCCAAACATACCATATAGAAAACACTTCCCAATTTTGGTAAGGCATTCTTATGGGTGTTTCTTGCCACAATTTTCACAAACTGGAAACTGTAATTTCTTACCATCAGATTTCTTTGGTTGATTCTTACCCATCACTTGCCATATGGGCCTCTTATTATCCTTATTGTAAAGGTGCATGTGATCATTAGAAAAATACATCTCTACCCTTTTATCATATCAGACAAGTTTTTAATAACTTTTGAATTCACAGGAGGCCAATTCCCTTTGATAACTTTGCATTAATTCGGAGTAAAAGGGGTTGATTTTGTTATCAATATCTAGAATAATATTTGGATCATAACTCACTAGTCATGTGAAGTTTACTTCATACACAAACACTAAATCTTCCTCCTTTTCTTTAATTCTATGAATTTCTTCTCCATCCTAAGTCACACCACCTTAGGAAAATATTTTTCAAGGAAAATAATTTTAAATTCATCCCACTCTATGGAATAAATATTTTCTCTATCCCTGATATTTTTGACCATTGACCACCACTGATCAGATTCAACTTCAAAATGATAAATGGTAAGACTTACCTTTTTATTATCTAAATAACCCATAACATCAAATATCCTTTATAGGACCTTAATACATCCTTCAACTACTACTGGGTAAGAAGATTCATTAAAAGAAAGAGGGTTTCGTCTCATAAAATGTTCCACTATCATTATGTTATGTTGTGGTATCTCTAGTTATTTTGTTTCATGGATTCCACCATCATTTATTGCCTATATCTGCTGAGCCAATACTATCACAACCTGCTCAGTTCTAATCCCTACCATTTCGGGCTATAGATTCAGAAGGATATCATTCTATCGGTACCTCGCCTCTTCATCTTCCCAATTTCTTTTGTAGAAAACCATTCTGAACAAACATATCTTAGTTTAAGGAACTTGGTAATATTTAAATTCTATAATATTTGAAATTAACCATAAAGTAAAAATCATTTATGGTATTTTATTAACATCATCCTAATCGCTAAAGTTATCTAAAGTATCCTTGGATACCAAATGTTAAGAACTGGCCTTATTACATTACATAATCATGAATTTTATTCAATAAATAACTTCATTTAATATTTAGAATATTTTAATGTTTATATATTTAGATAATTGGGACATAATACATTCATAACATTACACATTAATATAGAGAGGATACCATAAAAATAGTATTCATTTCCTTCAAAATATAAAACTTTTCAAATAAAACAAGATTTCATTGAAAAATATTTCAAAGATTTAACTTGGCTTCATCATTTGTATTACTCATCCTTATAACTTATGGAAATCATTTAAAAACACATGATGATCACGAAAATCTCAGTAAGAGATATAAAAAGAAAAAAATAAAACATTATTCCCTAAATACTTGTAACATATGGAATCATTTTAAAAACAAAAGACATACTTGTTACCCTTATAAACATACTTTTGGAAACTTGATATTTCCATGAGATTTCCAAAAACATATATAACATAAATAGAACCATAAATTTATCTTGGGTAATTACTTATATAATCTTGTAACCCTCTTGGCTACCTTATAATTTTTAACCCTCACAGGTACCTTACAATTTGTGTAACCATCGTAGTTAAACTTGGAGTAACCATATAATAGAACTCCAACATACCCATAACTAATGCATTAGAGGTAGATGTACGAACAAACCTTCATCATAAAAAATTCCCAAGAACTGTAACTTAATCATACAACATGAAAAATTTCATAAGAACATTGCCTTTTGAATTTTGTAAAACAAAATTTTAAAATATGATTTTAAAAGAAAATCCCCTTAAAAATATTATATAATTGAAGTGATACATAATAGACTAGAAGAAACATGTATATAAACTATAAATACAAAAAAATAAACATAATATAAAAAAATTCATCAAACAAACTATCTTAATACCACATAAATAATGAAGTAGGATGTTAACCCAAAGAATGGAAATTTGGTTATGAATTCCCTTACTTTGGGTTTTTCTTAATTAAAACATGTTTAAAATTTTCGTAAAATGGTTAAAAGAGAGTTATTATTGTCTTAATGAAACATATTCATGTTTATAATACCTTATATGATAATTTCATTACATAATTTCTCCTTTTAATTGTTAGTATTTTGTTCCTTGCATTGTTTTGGGTGTGTTCTTTAAATGATTTCCATGATCGGTTCATGATGGATATTCTTGTCGATTGTAAGTGAAACTACATAATTGGAATGGAATGGTATTTAAATATTTAAAAAACCACAAATTATACCATTTTTAATTTTTAATTCTGACATGAAGATGATTCATAGGTTAAGACATTATTTATATTTTTTAGGTTATTTTGGCGAGTCTTCGATTGTAATGAACTCATTTTGTTTTATAAATTAATAGCATGTGTACAAAATGATTACATAAAATTATATAAGGTATAATAAATAAATTATAATCTGGTTAAATCATAAAATGGTTTCATGACCAGTTTTGAAGGAAGTAAAATAAATTGAAATCACATCATCCATGATGTTGGTAAATCGACACATCATAGACAATATTTTAATTTATTGAAAAAGTAGAAGAGGAGAAGATGTTTAATGGTATCTTAAATAAACATGATGAAATAAAAAATATGTAAGACACTATATCATTCATTACTCTTGGGTAAGGGGAGGTGAAGAAAGAAGAAGAATAGAAAAGAAAATGAAAAGATAAGAAAGAAAATAAAAAAGTTGTTTACCTCTTGACCTCTTCTCCATGAGATCCTTCTAAAGGCCCTTGGTTTTGGACTTTTGGTGAGACCAGAAGGTCTTAGATGTGGGGAAGGGTCTTGGGAGGAGTATTGGGAATAAATTAGGAAAAGATCAAGGATTTAGTTGTGTGGGAGGAAGATGGAAATGATGGTGGTGTTTATAGTGGAGGAAAAGAGGGATTTTACATTATTTTAATCATTATTATAATATTTTTTCTCAAAACTATGAATAGTCTTGATTCTTGTGACCAAAAATAGTAATAATTGCATGTTATTTTTAAAAAAGTGGGATTACATCATCTTTTCATCACCTATGATGCAGTAATACATGTGTTTATCATTTATCATATTTTATCGTATTTTACTATTCATTAAAAATTCAAGAATTTCATAAAAATACAAAACATTCACCCTGACCATTTTTCAACATGTAGAATTCAAAAATGAACTCCATTTTTTAAAAATAATTTTCTAAATATTATTAATTTAATTTTTAAATAAAATCACTGTTTATTCAAAAATAAGAATTTTAAATCTATAACTCATTTTTTAACACCTTGAAAATTTAATCAAGATATCATTATATTATATCCCAAAGAAAATAAAATAATAATACGATTTAATATTCATAAGGTTCATATTACTATTCAAGTTACTATTCATAATGGTATTTACTATTCACCAAAAAACAAGTTGGTTCTATCAGAGTCCAAATAACTTACTGATCACAACAGTAGATGACTGTTATTCAAAATTAAAAAAATATAAGTGAAAAAATTATGTTAAAAGTATAGTTATAACTATCTAATTAAAAAAATGTTTCATGCATTTCAATTTATTTTAAAAACCTTGGGGTGTTACACCCACCCCCCTATGGACAAAATTAATTTCAAGAAAAACCTTCAAAAGTGCCCAATAAAAAATATAGGACCAAATATATGAAATCATTGAAGAGTGAAAAAATTAAATTGAAGAATTATAAACCAAATTAGAAATACATTTAAAAATAATGTGTGGAAATCAAGTGAAATTTACAACATAACCCATTCATAATAAAAAACAATGTGAGAATGGTGACAACTAAAAAGTGGTAAAAAAATTATCCTAGCACTAAACGTAATCCCAAACAATCCAGGCTAACCATTAAAGAAGTGTTACAAAAAAAAAATATTAAAATTAAACCAATCAAACCATTTTAAAAATAAATTTAAGGAAAAAAGAAAACATTACAAATCATTTACCTTGAGAATGGTACAATGAAAGAAAATTCATGTGGAAGTGATTTAAATAGAAATCTTGGATACCTTTAAAAATCTTAATATCATTATACCTAATATTTAATCAGTTGAATATATTAATAAATATGATAATTCCCTAAAATAATTATGCACAATAAAAGATACAACAACAATGTGAAAGTGTTAATATAGAGAGGAATGTTTTAGTATTGATCAAACCCTAACATGACACAAAAATAAATGATCCAGGCACATTATCTATTCCCTTGACAACTAGATACCTGACCTTAACATATTCACTATGTGATATAGTAGCTTCATTCAATTTACTGATTCATTATTCCTTTTATTCTTTACATATTGAAGAGATCAATCCAATAATAGAGGGTTTTGAAGTTAAAATGGATTCTCTTTATTCTTAGCTAGAGTTCAGGAATATTTCTTATTTATATCATTAAATTGGATTTCAAAATGATTTTTATATATAAAATATTTAAAAGGACTAAATACACACTCAATAACCATTAAATTTGGGGATACCATTCCTAAAAATATTAATTAAATTCGTTAATGTGCATAAAGTCGAATTAAAAATGACATTTGGGAAAAAAATATCAATTTTATTGTCTTAAAATATATAAAATACCCCCAATAAGAACACTCAACTTTTACACATTCACACTCTGATGAACATGGTTTATTTGGACAACCTGGTTTATTAAGAAGGAATTTTTTATTTGTGTAAAAAACGTAGATTTGAAAATTCTATAAAAAATAACCAGGTGAAACCAGAGAGTACTCTGAAAACATCCAAGGAAGAGGTAAATAATAATTTATCTAATGAATTTCATTATTTATTTAATTATTAAAGAGCTTATAATTTATCTTTTTACATTAAATGTACTACATTGAGGTAAATCAATAAAATCTATAGTAATATTTACTTATATGCATAAATCTTGAACTAAACCACTAACTCCAAATTTATTTTTTTTTGTTTTTAATGGGAGAATACAAGGTATCATTAATTCTTTATAGTGACATTTCTTATAGACAAGAACAAATATTGATCAACCTTTTTAGATAAAATGTGAATTATTTAGTTTGGATTTTATATTATTTTCTATGTTACAATTTTAAGATATTCATCCATAAAATTTTGTTTGAGAATGATGTAATGAATTTTATAAAACCATCACGGATACTTAACCCAATAATTATGCAAGTAGTTAAAAAATAAATTAAAAAGATTATGGAGGGAGAAATAAGATACCATATTTTCAATTTTTAGCAGGTTATACCAATTAAAATTGTTCTAAAAAAACATGATTATCTTTTGTGAAGAATGATTAAAGTGAATTAATCCTTAAGAAAGTCCAAAATAATTAATGTATTTTCATTATCTATTCAAAGAAAAATTAGTTAATAAGAAATGATAATTTTCCTATATTATTTATCAAAACAATTCTTGATAGATTGTTAGGGAAACCCCATTATAGATTTTAGATGGATTTTAAAGACTTCCAAGGACCCATTGAACCTAATGAACAAGAAAAAATAACTTTCAACTATCATTATAGAATCTCTTATTACAATTGTATTATAATAACATTGTTCAATTCCCTAAATAAATTTCAAGATGCATCATAATAATTTTCTCTAACTCAATTTAATATTGGGTGGGGTTTTTAGATGATTTCACTATTTTTAGAAATAAATATGAAAATTTCTTTTAAAATATAGATAAAGATTAAAAAAAATGTATTTAATTGATTTTTGTGTAGAATTTTAAAATTTTCATTCAATGGTTAAAAAATTTATCACTGGTAATGTGATTTAAAAAAAAGGGATTGTGGTAGGAAATGAAAAAATGGTAACACCAAAGAATTGACTTACCAAACTCGTATTGAACATGTTAGTATCTTAGTAGGTTTTGGAAAATTATGGAATTGACCCAACTGACTAGGGCCCTACTCAGGCTAGCAGTAAGTTGAGTGTTCCTCCCCAATTCTACCTCCAACAAGTACAGGGATGGTGACTATAACCAAGTATAAATATAACAAAATATAAGATGCCATATCTTATTTCAACTTACAACATACACATATATACAATAGAGAATATAAATAATAACAACAACAAGATATATATATATATATATTTGATAAACTAAACTATAGATAATGAATGCATGAGATATCTAGTATAATTAAAACTCCATGTAGAAAAATAAAATGGAAATTAACATCCAAAAAACATATCAATATGTCAAATACAAGACACTAGAAATATCCTCTTTATATCATGTACACATAGAAGGATCTCTAGTCACAACAGTCACGACCATTATCATAAACCACCATTATCTATAATAAATTGCAAAGTTTCACCAAGAATCAACTTTGAACAAGATACAATAGATTCAAATAAAAAAATAATTGTTGAACATGTGTGTCATCTATATATACACAACATGTGTAGACACAATGACTATAACAACCCGAGATTTTATGAAAAATATTCTTTTTAATTTCATTAATGTCTTGTGTTGTACGCTACACCAAAAGGATCTCGCAAAAAATACATCCTTGACTTGACTTGCATTACACGCAATCGCGACCTTCCTCGATAGCGTTTGTAGTACGCAATAACGAGTTTCACTAAACAACAATATGCTATTAAAATATTATTAAAACTAGCCGTTATGAATAGTAATAACTACTTTTTGAAATTTTGTAAATTTTATTTTTCAAAATGGACTTCATTTTTGGATTTGGAATATCGAAATTAGCTTAGGGTGAAATTTTGGTACTTTTTGTCTAACATTCATCTTCTGATGAATAGTGAAAATTACTAATTTTTAATTAAAAACAACCTTTTTAATAGAAATAATTAATAGTGATAAATTATTAATTTGAGTGGTTTTAAAGTATATTTAGAATATATTTTTACAATTTAATACAATGTTGGTAATTGGATGTAATTTCACATTTAAACCAGACATAAACAAGTGTCAATCTTTTGATAGTTATTATCTCTTAAGAACACGCTATTTGTTTTGATGACGGAAACTAATTTTTAAATCAATTAATGAAACTGATATGTTTATAATTTGGTAAAATAGACATTATTTTTGAATTCATAATATCAAATATATCTTAGGCATAATTTTTGGTATTTTTCTGGAAACTTTCATTTTTTGATGAATAGCGAAACCACTAAGTGGTAGTTAAAAATATGAATTTTTCATAAAACCTAATTTTACTGCTTCTGTGAGTGGAATTTCAAAAATCCAAGAGACACGGTTGATGTCAGTAAGTAAAATTTGGTTCAATGAGATGAAAATAATTTTTGGTGAATCGTAACTTTTTACTTTTTTTTTACCACGGTTAAAAGTAAATAGGGTAATTAAGGGTACAAATGATATTATTATTACCATAACACATGTCCTAATTCTATTAGATAAGTGTAATTCGACCAGAAACAACCTTAGGAATAAAATATGACCATTTAGGCCCACTTGGATTAGATTAGGACATTTATTATTAATTTATTTAAAGAAGGGTTAAAATAGTTAAAATCAAAGTTTAATAAGTATATCATTTTTAATATAGGGTTATACATAAGATAAATTAGACTATAAATATTCATTAGAAATCTAAAAATATTTCCTATATAATGATATTTTATTTGAAATTTTTAGACTTTAAATAAGTTAATTTATTTATGACACAAAGATGATGCAATAATTATCTTATTAATGAAATATTGACATAATTGATGTTATAAATTCCCAAATAAATATAATTTAAGCCTTTTTATGAATTACACTAATTTTCTAGGTTAATATGACATGTTATTATTGATTTAATTAACGTTTTTCGAACTAATCATTCTGTTATGATTTTCACAAAAATCAATTACTAAATAGTTTTAAAATTGACATAAAATAGTTTTTAAAACAAATATTATATTATTAATTGTTATTTTATTCCTAAAAATATAAGGATTGGCCAAATGTCTTAGATAAGGCTATATATATTAATAATAAACAACTTGGGGTTCGTTTGACTTGTTATAGAAAGTTTATTAACCTTATAGTATAAGAACACAAGAAGACACGGTAAAAGTAAATTATTTAACTTAATGTTAAATCTAAATGATAAGGTTATAATAGGAACCTATACTTGTCTAAATTCTATTGTATGATAGGATTTCGATGCATCCCCACCTTAGCTTCGAAATAAACCAATTTGGAGCTATTTAAAACTGAATTTGGCTTTATAATAAAATAATATTTTTAGTTTTTCCAATGGAGCCTCTCTCCTCCCTTATAAAAGGGAACCTCCTCCCTCTCTTACTCACACCACTTTGAGCCTTCATGCTCGGCCAACCCCTGAAAAATTATCTTCTACGTTTCCCTAGAAACATCATAGAGGTTTTGGTCTTCCTCAAAGACCAATTTTAGTGCCCTAAAAGGAGATCTCAAAGAGGCGCTTCAAAGAAGAGGTAATGTCTGTTACCGATTCTTTCTACTTTATTTCTTCTTCCACTTATTCTTATTAGGTTGTTTCATTATGAAGTAATAACATCAGTATAAATCATATGCTGATATGTTATTATAATTATGAAACAAACCTATTTCACCATCTATCCATCCTACAGAAAACGAAATCACCGCGCGTGCGTACGTACGAAATACCGTCTCCACGCCGTGGTGTAATCTATTTTCCACCACCACCTTACTTGGATGGGTATAATGGTGTAAATAATAACTGTATATAATTATTTTAAAGTGATATTGATTCTGAAATAGTATACATACACTCCAATACAATTCCATAATCATGAGAACGATATCATCGCTCGTGCGTACGTACGGACTACCGTCTCCACGACGCGATGAGATTCATTCTCCACGTTAAACATTCATGAATGATTATAAAGTATATATAATAAGTAATCATGAAATATATGACATAATAATGATACTGTATTTATGTGTATATATATGTATGTCATCTACTTAATTCCATTCAACTCAATAAGGAAACAGAAACAACGTTCATGCGTATGTACGGCCTACCGTCTCCATGAACGGTGAATTTCTTTCCATTTACTGATCTATTATATATATGTATATTTTGAATATATATTATATATAAATAATGTTTTATATTCTGTAATTAAGTAATCAGGATCTAAGTAATCATATGAATAATTACAAGTCAAAACAAAGACGACAAATGAAACGATTTTACCCAAAACGCTCTTTAACATGGAATTTACAAAAGAACGGGTAAAATAAAGTCATAAGTGAACCATATATGATATCATAACAATGAGAATGATTCTGGAATAAGTCAATAAAATTATTTAAATCATTATACAAGAGGTTCGGACACTTACGAAGAAAATCAGATCTAAGGTAAGGGAAAATATCACAATCTCATTTTTATCCGAGATTGTTTATACTTTGGTATTTACTAGGGTGTATTTTATCATCCACATCCATGTTCCCTCAATATGTAATATTTTTTCCATCCACCTACAACGGTTTAAATCCAATTTTACCCTTCGGTGAGTTTTTAGTAAAGGATATGAAATGAATCTTTTTTCTTTTTTCATACGAAGTACTTTTTGACTTTTCCGACAAAAGTATGAGAAGAATGTTTTTTTAACTTATACGGCATGAATGGATTTTTAGAACATTATTTCCATGAAGCTTACTTTACAAGTTTTCAAGTTTATTTTTAATCAACTTCTTTTAGTTTAAAATTGTATGACATGTTAAGAAAGGAAAAATATTTTTAAAGTAGAAAGAATATTTTCCTCAAGAATGGAGTTCAAGTGTTTTACCAAAATTATTTTAAATCTAAGATAATATAGGGTTCTGTTTCTATCCCAATTATTAAATTTATTTGATTATGTTGTGATGAAATTATTCTTATGAATTCCTTTATCTTATATGAATTGTTTTATGATGTCATGATGTTTAAGAATCCCATTTTTATTACATGGGTTATGCAATGATGTATGATTTATGATTTTGTGGCACACATAAGAATGATATCATTATGAGATGGGTGGGACATATATCTCCCTCTAATGCATTGGGTAAAGATTTTATATCTTATGAGATAGACATGGCTGGAACGGCAGGTTAAACCGGTTCAGTGAAACAGGACTGAAACGAGGAATGAACTCGGTTCAGAAATGGACTTTGTCCACAAAGATAGTTTTGGCAATGAGTCTTGACTAATAATAAATGATTCTCTATGATTATGTGTGTATGCCACAAAGTTTCATGTTTTAATTTATGATTATTGGGATTACATGTTACTACTATGATTTATCCCATGTTATAAAATTATGATATCTTTTGCAGCTTAAGATTTCCAAAATGTTATGTTCTTATGAATATGATGTGATTGATATTTCTTTTGTTTACCCTTACTGAGCATTTGATCTCACCCTTGTTAGGTTTTCTTTTCCCCAGGATATAAAGAAAGGTTTTAGGTAAAAAAAGAAGATCTTTATGGGAGATGTTGATGATCTTTCACCACGATTAGAAGATTATATTCCGAGTTTCCAAAGACACTAAACTATTACGGTCCTTGTGTGTGTGTTTTTGTTATGTACTAAGTATTCTGAAAAAATAATGTAATGTCCATGTACGTTAAGCTTCAGGTCTCTACAGTTGGTTTCAAAGGAAAGGTTTAGTCAAACTTTGGAAACTAGGATGTGAGAACTTTAGTGAGATCCCTATAGATATTTCTAATGTATGTATAGGGATGTCCCTAAGGTTAAGTATAAGTATAGGTTATAATACTAGAATTACGGTAACCTATGATGTTAGATATTGAAGGTACTCCCACTTTATTATGTTGTTTTCCATTTCGTGATTTTTGCCTCTCAGACTATTCTTTTTGGGTTTTAGATAATGGCTGGAACCCGAAGGAACCGTGTTGATCAATGTAATGGACAATGCAATGATTGTCCTCCTGAAAAAACAAATGTTATGGGAGATGGAGTGCAAAATCTTATTTCTATACTTACACAAGCTATGAATCATTCTGGACTTCCAAATGAGCAGATAAGGGAACAATATTCTATTGAGTCCTTCATGAGGAAACGTCCACCTTCTTTCAGTGGGTCTTCTGATCCACTTGTTGCTGAACAATGGATCAGTACTACTGAAAAGATATTTTCAGTTCTCCAATGTTCTGAACATGATAAAGTCATCTTAGCAGTATATCGTTTGGAAGGTGATGCTGATCAATGGTGGAATCTTATCAAGAATACAAGTCCAAGAGATGAAATTGAGTCTATGGAATGGGATGAGTTCAAGAACTTATTTTTTAATAAGTACTTCCCTCGTATTCTTCGAACAAAGATAGAGAAGGAGTTTCTTGAACTAAAGCAAAAGGATGATGAATCTGTTGGTATATACAAAGCGAATTTTACAAGGCTTGCAAGGTATGTATCTGGATTTATCATCCAACCTGAAAGTAAAGTTGATCGATTATTCATTGGCTTAAAATCAAATATTCGAAGGGCATTAGCTATAAGAGACATCAGTAGCTATGAAGAAATTGTGCGTTATGCTATCAAGGTAGAAATGGAAGTTGGTGTTACTTATCCATCTCATAGTTTTGAAAAGAAACGAAAGATGGAGTTCAAGGAGAAATCTTAGAATAATGGTGAAAAGAAGATGAATGTTTCCTTATGTTCAAAGTGTGGAAAGAAGCATGGTAGAGATTGTCTTAAAGGGATTATAAAATGTTTTAAGTGTAGAAAAGAAGGTCATCGAGCAGCTGAGTGTCAAAGTAATGGAAAAAGGGTTTCTAATGATGTGAATAAAGAAATGACTATAGAGAACGCACCACCAACACTTCAATGCTTCAAGTGCAAGGAAATGGGGAATTATGCTAATAAATGCCCTAATCCAAGGGTTAGTGATGATCGACATGAGCAACCTATTAAGGAAAAGGACAAAGGGAAGTCACATGAGATCACTATTGGTGATGTTGAATATGAAAATAATGTGGTGGAATGATTAAGTGTTTATGTAATGGGATTCCAAAATAATGTTGTATATAGTATCGTGGAATATTGGAATATTTATGTATTGGTCTATTGTGGTTTTCAATGGTACCAGTAACCATGGAATGTGATTGAGATATTTTTGGAAAAAAAGTTGATATGCACATAATGAAAGGAAAACGAGAAAATGAAATGTTTGACCGTATTCATAAGCTCATCACTGATATAAGGAGAAGGTTATATCATGGTTTGAGTATATAGGATTTTTGGATTTTGGTATGTGGAAAGAGTTAACTTTTGACTGCATTCATGTTTTCACTAAGGTTCAATGGGTATTCATTCTTCAAGAGAATACATAATTAAGGTATTCACATGTTTGTAATTTTACCAACAAGATATATCTTATGATATATTGGGGATAAATGATGGCATTCACGTGATTTTTATGTGACATTTCAAGTAATCATTTTCTTTATACTATGAGCTTAGACCAAAGTATTTTAGATAATACTAAAGATTGGAATGGATTATGTTGGACATAAGTTAGTATTGTTTAAGGATAGAACTTTTTATGGGATGTTATAGTAATATAGCTTTAGAAAAAGGACGACCTGCAGGACGGGTGACAACCCATCGCGTCGGACAAGGCTGTGGGAATCGAGCCCACAACCTAAGTGCGACTGGCCTTTATCACCTACCACTGGCCTACAGGAAGTCCCTGTTTAGTAGAAACTAGTTTTATTATATTAAGCGGTATAATATAATAAGTATAAGTCCATTTTATGAACCATATATGATTAATCTCACTATAGTTGGACTTATGTATTGTTTGATAACTTTTATAAACTTTTGTTTGAGACAGATGGAATGACCCATCATTCCATCACATGATCTGCTAACACATCACGAATGAAAAATTCAACTTCATTTCTTTAAGAGATGAAGTGGAAATTGTCCAAATAATGACCAACAATGAGACTATACCAAAATCATGAAATTATTTCTTTTAATGCCAATTTCATCAACATTAGGGAAATGATCTTGAAAACCAACAATGTTGTCCTAGTGCTCTTATATATGATGAATCAGATGGTACCTTATATCATAACAAATTTATGGCTTTGTGATTGCTAGCTTTTCCATAGCCATGTTCTCTACCACTCTCCATCAGAACATGATGGTTAGATTTCTCTTCCATATCCATATTTTCACCTATGTGGAAACCCAGTGATTATTTTATTTGGGTAACTGTTAAGTTTCATACTTTTGTTTTTAAAGATTGGTTTTGGTATTCCTTTTTACGATGTGGGTTTCTATTGAAGAAACTTTATACTAGTAAACCATTTATAACCCCGACGAATTTCGAGGGAGAAATTCATTTTAAGGGGGGTAGAATGTAACACCCCGAGATTTTATGAAAAATATTCTTTTTAATTTTATTAATGTCTTGTGTTGTACGCTACACCAAAAGGAGCTTTCACAACACACATCCTTGACTTGCCTTGCATTACACGCAATCGCGACCTTCCTCGATAGTGTGTATAGTACGCAATAATGAGTTTCACTAAACAACAATATGCTATTAAAATATTATTAAAACTAGCCATTATGAATTGTAATAACCGCTTTTTGAAATTTTGTAAATTTTATTTTTCAAAATGGACTTAATTTTTGGATTCGGAATATCGAAATTAGCTTAGGGTGAAATTTTGGTACTTTTCGGCTAACTTTTATTTTCTAATGAATAGTGAAAATTACTAATTTTTAATTAAAAACAACCTTTTTAATCGAAATAATTAATAGTGATAAATTATTAATTTGAGTGGTTTTAAAGTATATTTAGAATATATTTTTACAATTTAATACAATGTTTGTCATTGGATGTAATTTCACATTTAAACCAAACATAAACAAGTGTCAATCTTTTGATAGTTATTATCTCTTAAGAGCACGCTATTTGTTTTGACGACGGAAATTAATTTTTAAATCAATTAATGCAACTGATATGTTTTTAATTTGGTAAAATAGACATCATTTTTTAATTCATAATATCAAATATATCTTAGGCCTAATTTTTGGTATTTTTTTGGAAACTTTCATTTTTTGATGAATAGTGAAACCACTAAGTGGTAGTTAAAAAAAATAATTTTTCCATAAAACTAAATTTTACCACTTCTGTGAGTGGAATTTCAAAAATACGAGAGACACAGTTGATGTTAGTAAGTAAAATGTGGTTCAATGAGATGAAAATAATTTTTGGTGAATAGTAACTTTTTACTTTTTTTTACCACGGTTAAAATTAAATAGGGTAATTAAGGGTAAAAATGATATTATTATTACCCTAACACATGTATTAATTCTATTGGATAAGTGTAATTCGACCAAAAAAAACCTTAGGAATAAAATATGACCATTTAGGCCCACTTGGATTAGATTAGGACATTTATTATTAATTTATTTAAAGAAGGGTTAAAATAGTTAAAATCAAAGTTTAATAAGTATATCATTTTTAATATAGGGTTATACATAAGATAAATTCGACTATAAATATTAATTATAAAGATAAAAATATTTCCTACATAATGATATTTTATTTTTAATTTTTAGACTTTAAATAAGTTAATTTATTTATGACACAAAGATGATGCAGTAATTATCTTATTAATGAAATATTGACATAATTGATGTTATAAATACCCAAATAAATGTAATTTGAGACTTTATATGAATTCCACTAATTTTATAGGTTAATATGTCATGTTAGTATTGATGTAATTAACTTTTTTCAAACTAATCATTCTGTTATGACTTTCACAAAAATCATTTACTAAATAGTGTCAAAATTGACATAAAATAGTTTTTAAAACAAATATTATATTATTAATTGTGATTTTATTTCTAAAAATCTAAGGTTCGCCCAAATGACTTATATAAGGATATATATATTAATAATAAACAACTTGGGGTTCTTTTGGCTTGTTATAGTAAGTTTATTAACCTTATAGTATAAGAACACAAGAAGACACGGTAAAAGTAAATTATTTAACTTAATGTTAAATCTAAATGATAAGGTTAAAATAGGAACCTAAACTTGTCTAAATTCTATTTTATGATAGGATTTCGATTCATACCCACCTTAGCTTCGAAATAAACCAATTTGTAGCTATTTAAAACTGAATTTGGCTTTATAATAAAATAATATTTTTAGTTTTTCCAATGGAGCCCCTCTCCTCCCTTATAAAAGGGCACCTCCTCCCTCTCTTACTCACACCACTTTGAGCCTTCATGCTCGGACAACCCCTACCAAATTATCTTCTCCGTTTCCCTAGAAACATCATAGATGTTTTGGTCTTCCTCAAAGACCAATTTTAGTGCCCTAAAAGGAGATCTCAAAGAGGTGCTTCAAAGAAGAGGTGATGCCCGTTACCGATTCTTTCTACTTTATTTCTTCTTCCACTTATTCTTATTAGGTTGTTTCATTGTGAAGTAATAACATCAGTATCAATAATATGCTGATATGTTATTATAAGTATGAAACAACCCTATTTCACCATCTATCCATCCTATGGAAAACGAAATCACCGCGCGTGCGTACGTATGAAATACCGTCTCCACGTCGTGGTGTAATTTATTTTCCACCACCACCTTACTTGGATGGGTATAATGGTGTAAATAATAACTATATATGATTATTGTAAAGTGATATTGATTCTGAAATAGTATACATACACTCCAATACAATTCCACGATCATGAGAATGATATCATCGCTCGTGCGTACGTACGGACTACCGTCTCCACGACGCGATGAGATTCATTCTCCACGTTAACCATTCACGAATGATTATAAAGTATATATAATAAGTAATAATGAAATATATGACATAATAATGATACTAGATTTATGTGTATATATATGTATGTCATCTACTTAATTCCATTCAACTCAATAAGGAAACGAAAACAACGTTCATGCGTACGTACGGCCTACCGTCTCCATGAACGGTGTGTTTCTTTCCATTTACTGATCTATTATATATATGTATATTATGAATATATATTATATATAAATAATGTTTTATATTCTGTAATTAAGTAATCATGATCTATGTAATCATATGAATAATTACAAGTCAAAACACAGACAACAAATGAAACAATTTTACCCAAAACGCTCTTTAACATGGAATTTGCAAAAGAACGGGTAAAATAAAGTCATAAGTGAACCATATATGATATCATAACAATGAGTATGATTCTGGAATAAGTCAATGACATTATTTAAATCATTATACAAGAGTTTCGGACACTTACGAATCAAATCAGACCTTAGGTAAGGGAAAATATCACAATCTCATTTTTATCCGAGATTGTTTATACTTTGGTATTTACTAGGGTGTATTTTATCATCCCCATCCATGTTCCCTCAATAATTAATATTTTTTCCATCCACCTACAATGGTTTAAATCCAATTTTACCCTTCGGTGAGTTTTTAGTAAAGGATATGGAAGGAATCTTTTGTCGTTTTTCGTACGAAGTATTTTTTGACTTTTGCAACAAAAGTACGAGAAGAATGTTTTTTTAACTTATACGGCCTGAATGGATTTTTAGAACATTATTTACATGAAGCTTAATTTACAAGTTTTCAAGTTTATTTTTAATCAACTTCTTTTAGTTTAAAATTGTATGACATGTTAAGAAAGGAAAAATGTTTTTAAAGTAGAAAGGATATTTTCCTCATGAATGGAGTTCAAGTGTTTTATCAAAATTATTTTCCATCTAAGATAATATAGGGTTCTATTTCTATCCCTATTATTACATTGATTTGATTATGTTGTGATGGAATTATTCTTATGAATTCCTTTATCTTATATGAATTGTTTTATGATGTCATGATGTTTAAGAATCCCATTTTTATTACATGGGTTATGCAATGATGTATGATTTATGATTTTGTGGCACACATAAGAATGGTATCATTATGAAATGGGTGGGACCTATATCTCCCTCCAATGCATTGGGTAAAGATTTTATATCTCATGAGATAGACATGGATGGAACGGCAGGTTAAACCGGTTCAGTGAAACAGGACTGAAATGAGGAATAAACTCGGTTCAGAAATGGACTTTTTCCACTAAGATAGTTTTGGAAATGAGTCTTGACTAATAAGAAATGATTCTCTATTATTATGTGTGTATGACACAAAGTTTCATGTTTTATGTTATGATTATTGGGATTACATGTCACTACTATGATTTATCCCATGTTATGAAATTATGATCTCTTTTGCAGGTTAAGATTTCTAAAATGTTATGTTCTTATGAATATGATGTGATTGATATTTCATTTGTTTACCCTTAATGAGCATTTGAGCTCACCCTTGTTATGTTTTCTTTTCCTCGGGATATAAAGAAAGGTTTTACGTAAAAAAAGAAGATCTTTATGGGAGATGTTGAAGATCTTTCACCACGATTAGAAGATTATATTCCATGTTTCCAAAGACACTAAAGTATTACGGTCGTTGTGTGGGTGTTTTTGTTATGTACAAAGTATTCCGAAAATGTAATGTAATGTCCATGTACGTTAAGATTTGGGTCTCTACAATGAATATTTAGGAATGATTATAAACATTAATAGCAGGATGACTAGAAAATTATAGAGTAATGAAATAATGATAAGTCTATCTCAATTCTCTTTGTATGATAGAGTAACTAGGAGGATGAGAAAGATATATAATCCATATAAACTATACATCTAGAACTCTTAGGAACACAAAAAAATCCCAACCATATCCAATATAACCCTTCAAATTCTAAATCACACAAGAAACTATGGGTGATAAAAACTACAAAAAATTGACTGTTGAATAATTCATTAGTCCAGCTACATGATATATATTGAAGAAACTTATGGGGTTAATAAGGATTATCCTATCATGATGTATTTGAATTGCACTGCCTTCCTAATTTCTACACTACCGTAAGGACCCATAAAGTGAGAACCTTATTCTTGCTGAAGTGTGCACATTAACAGAGGGAGTATTACACTTTAAAGGTAAAATTCAAGAATAGTTGATTTAGAAACCTATTATGGGACTCATACCATTTCCCAGAAAAAAATACAACCAAAGGAGTATCTAACCCCACTATAATAATTACCCAACTATGAAAAAACCTACATCACCTCTCTCAAATAATGGTGGAAGATTTCTTTCCTCAGGTAGGTAGTTGAGATACTAAATCTGATGGATGATATCAATCCCTAATTGATCTATCAGAAGAGGGATTACAACTTTTCTATTAGAAGATCATATACCCCATGTGTGTGTATGGGGGGGGGGGGGTGGATGCCAATTGTATCTAGTCCACTGGTAGTGGATCCCTTTCCCTATGAATTTAGGGTGATATCATCCCTATATAGTTATGGTGGGTGAACCTATAACTTGGCACAAATAAAAAAATAAGGATAGTGGAAAACCCCCCAGAACACACTCATCATAAGTCTCAAACCCAATAATCATCTTTATAGAGATAAGATTAAGATCTACCTGTTTTACGTTTCAAGTGGCCACAAATTTAAAAAATAAGTATTCCATTGTAAGATAAGTGTAAATAAGACTCAGGACATGCTATTTATTTTATTAAATCAGAAAATAGGTGAAAAAATTGTGAAGAACATCCCATGAAGAAGAATGTGTGCCACATGAAGGTTTCCAAAAAATAACTTATAGTGTTCTAGGAAGGGGAGTGTGTGAAGAGTTGAGTGTGTTACACACCAAAAATGGAACAAGATGAGGTCACATTGAAAAATAATGCATCATAAAACTTGAAAATTTACCCCTCCCAGGTTGGGTAAGGAAGGAACTCACCCTGTGTATCCTATAGACTACCTTTCCTACATGTCCGAGCCACCCTTCCCACTTGTCGTCCACACTTCCATCCACCATGTTTTGAGAGGATTTTTTTTTATCCCAACAAGGCCATATAGATAGGGGAGGAAAGGGTTCACCCCACACCTCCCTTATCTCATGTATCACAATAGAAAACTGGTTTCCACCTTTCCATGCATACCATGAAAACCACCTCTTCTGCACATGTAATGGTAGCCAAATGGACACATCCTCACATGCCTTGTCAACTACCCCACAACCCATATCTAACATAAAATGCCGACCACAAGACATGTTCATACTTTCATTATGTGATTAATTATCTTCATATCATTTATATAAACCTTATTCATGTCATTTTGTACATCCATCATAGTCAACTACCCCCCTTTGCAATGGATTCCTATACCGAGCCACTCCACCTCCCTTCATGTTGAATTTTTTTACACCACCTCTTTTATTTAAATACTCTATTCCAATACCACCCTATGTTTCCATTATTATAAAATTTCAGGGAAAAAATATCTGATTCTTAGTGTGAGAAGATAAGATAGGGTAGGAGAGATAGGGGGGTGAGAGAGTAGAGAAAAGTGGGAAGAGGGAGATTTTGGTTTCCTCTTTATTCATTGATCCATTAACAAAATTCATAAAAAATCAATAAAAAAGTTTTTAAAAAATAATCCTATAATAAAATGTATATGGATAAGGGAAATATTAACCAGTAAGTGAAGATCAATAACTATCACTAGTGAAAAATTAATCTTTACCAATGGTTTAAAACTGTTGGTAAAGGTGGGACAACCGTTGGCTATGGAGCTGTGGGGATAGACATATCCCAACAGTTCTTTGATAACCATTGGGATATTGCTTCAGAATGCAATATATACTAATATTTTCTTGTAACCATTGTTATAAATGTTTAACAACTGTTTGAAACTGTTGGAAAATATCAAAATTCATGTTTATACCAATGTTTTGGAAACTGTTGGTATAAAATACCTTTACCAACAGTTTACATGAAATTTTTGGTATATGATTGGTTTTCACACATATACCAATAGTTGTAAATCGTTGTCATAAAAATTATAAAATTATAGCAGTAGGGTTGACTCCCCACTATGCACGTACAATAATTACCTGCAGTATACAATATAGAATTCTGAATACACACATAGAGTAAGTACCTGTAGTTCATAAAATTAACACATAATTCATACAAAATTATGAATACCTGCAGTTCTGAATACCTGAAGTTCTAAAAACACCCATATAGAATTTTGAATACATGCAGTTCAATATTTAATTACTTGGTACAAACATACAAAATACACGGAGTTCTATATTTAATTACCAGGTACACACATACAGAATTTACATGATGTATATTAGTTCTTAGGGAAAAATCTCACCAAAACTCTCTTTTTATCTCATGCCTCTCATTGGAAACTAATTTTATTTGGGGAGGTGAGCATGATGTCGAGTGTGAAAAAATATCATATCTAATGGTTTAGATTAGGGAGTTATAAAATGGTATTTTATGATAGTGTTCACTAATTTTTTTCATCTTGTTGCCTTGATTTTTGATAGGGTGAGCTGGAGATAGGATTGGTTGGACTTGATATGGGGAAAAATTTCAATTCCATACTATAATGTTGTTGTAAATCTTCAAGTATTATGAATATGTGAATTTATGTTCTTTATTTTTTATGTTAAATTTTATTTATGTTCATATTTAATGATGCACATGATATTGATATATTTATTTAGGGATTTGGTGTCTGTTCATGCATCTTGTGAGGATTGTAGGATAAAATTCCATATTAATGCAGAGTGTTGAGAGAAATAAAAAATGGTTTCCCAACATTAGGCTACATCATGATGAAAAATGTGTTACGTTCTACTCAAAGTCACACATTACATTTAATGTGTTCAATATCATGTTGATTGAAAATTTTTTAAGGTGAATTTGTTTCATCTATTTTGGGTACAAATTCCTCTTAGGATGTACTAATGCTCAATATATCATTATGGATTCTAGTAGAGTGGTGAGAGAAATAATCATCTCATTTTTAAGGCTTACTCACATCCCATCCCATTGTATGGTTCGCATAATGATGTGGTAGAGAGACCAAGAACCAAAAAATGATATATTATTGTTCAAATAGGGAGGGGGATATTGGAAATTCATGTTTATAACTCATATATGAAGAATCCACTACCTCAATCCTGATCAATCAAATAAGGTTTATTGGTTTTGATTACTCCATGATAAATTTGATATTTTTTCCATGAATCTAATCTTTAAATATATTAACCTAGAAGGATATTTACACTATGATAATTATAATTCTTTTGTTCCAAGAGTATAGTTATGGGGAAATCATATACTATGGGGTCAATGAATTCTATAATGTAGAGATATTCAGTTATACTATTTCATTTATCAAGGTATTAGTTAGTGTGTAAGAGAGGGATCTTGGTCAGGCTTCTGTGACACACATCATTTCACGAGCGATGGGTATTGAAACAAATGGGAAGTTCAAGCTATATTTATTGATTCTATGGGATTGGATATTTACTTGATTCATGAGAGATATCACACTCCTAATTTTCATGGGGATCTTCTGTGATGAAATTCAACAAGGTGTTTGTTAGTGGTTATGAATCATTTACATCATCTGTTGGGATCTCTTTGGAAATTTTCTATCACATTCTAAGAGGATAAGATTACAAGGTAACATTCTATCCCCAATCTGTAATGCACCCATTTAAATAATACTCCCTGACAATGTAATAGAGTACTACATGGATTTTAGTATATACCATCCATAAATTATTTTTTTATCCATTGAAATGAGAATGATGATCCATATGGAGAATAATAAATATTAACCATTTATCACATGGGATCAAGTTCTCCATGGTGGTATGAGTTTTAATGGAATACCAATGTGTGAGTATGAAGGTATTTGAACATCAAACATAGTTTCTATCAGAGATATTACATGATATTTTTTGTGTGAAGCTATATAATAGAGAAGTGAATAATTAGAGATGGCCCGAAAATTATGGGAATTTTCTTAGTGGCCAAATATTACAACAAGATATTATAATTTTATTCCTTTTTTAATGTTTTATTCTCGATCATTCTATAACATAGTGGAAAATTGGAAAGATGTATAAAGATTGAACAATAAAGACCTCATTTATCATTGTTATATGGTTGGAAGAAACATCATATATAAAATATTTTCTTAAGTTGAAAAGGGATCATAATAAATATTATATTCCTATAGAATTATGTACAAATTATATGGGGATTTGATGAATTCATCATGAGTTAACTGATCTAGTTCATGTTGTTATTTTGGAGTATTTTACTCATCTAAGAGTTCTAGATTGGATCTTGATTTCCCTCCCACCTATAATGCTAAATTTATATGGAGGGATACTAATAATGTTATCAATGGAGGCATGTACATTTCCAAAATTTAGAAAATGACATTTTCTTGTTTAAACATCATTCCCTGTCTTCTTGTTTAATCTTCCACTCATACATGTACTTACTCATTATTGTGTTTTTATGAAATATTTATATATTCAATGATGTTGGAATCATATTCTAGAAAAATTTATAACATATCCTGTATAAATTGAGAAAACGAACCTATATCAAAGTGTTAAAGTGCCTCTTTTAGATACATGAGGTATGATTTCATGGGAACATTGATTTACAACATAGAATATCAATAGATCTAAGTAAGGAAGATATAGTTATGTATCAGTTAGGACTAGGGAATATACCTGAAATAAAATATTCTTGGGATTTATGAGTAATACATGAGGTAAATTCATGACTTTCTTGCCAAGAAGTATCCATTAATATTCACACAAAGAAGGTAGACATGTTTGAAGGGATGGGATAATGAATAGAGGATTTCTTATACATGATGAAGAATATGTTTCCAACATAGATTCTAATATTTCCTAAGATTGGAGTTGGGTATATAGTGTATTTAATTTCAAATGATTTTGACTCGGCATCAGTTTTAATGAAAAGTAAGAATGTAGTTCCTTACATGTCTAATTATCTTTGACCCCATAAGTGGAACTATGCTACTTCGAACCTAAAGATGGTAGTGGTGGTCTAGGAATTGAAATACTGATGACACTACCTCATTTGTGTGAGATTTTTTGTCTATATAGACCAAAATATTCTATTGTATATCATCCAGTTGTGTGACCTAAATATTTTTCATTGTTATTGGATAGAGTATATATTAATTATCAAAATCTACACCCTCACATCGGGATCTGTCTCCTACTATAAGCATCAATTTGACACATGCAAGAAATAAAGAACATGTAACACTTGTTTCACAACACACAAACTCCTAACCTAGTAATTAATCATTTGGGATCTATCCCTATGCATTATTCCCATCCTAATATCCATTTCAGCCTTATTATTGTTATGTAACATACATCTGGACCAACCTATCACATCGATATCACCCAACAGCATAGACGCACACACACACAAAATATTTCATCAACATGAAACAATAAACACATAATGAAATAATGTGAAGGGGGAATGTCACATAAAAGACATATTTTAAAGGTATTTTTCATTTAATTTACATCCTTGCTTTGTTTTGGGGGGTTCCCTAGGTTTTTGGGAGGAATAGATGAGTATTCATGAATTGGGCCAAACCGTGAGCCCAATTTCAAATTAAAAAATAAATTTTGTATCTTTTATAACTTTTTCATTTTTCAACATTTTTCATCCATTAAAATTCCTACTTGAACTCACCTAACCTATTAACACCTCCAAGGTAATTTGGAGCTTTTAGAAATCCATAACCAGGGTTTATTTTGGTTTTTATCTAAGGGGTTGGGCCTGCCCGAAAGCCCAATTCCTGTTTTAAAAATAAATTTTGATTATGTTATAACTTATTCAATATTTGGGATTTTTCGGTGACTCTAAGTGGATCCCAATACCACTGAACCCAACCGCGCGACCATTCTCTCTCCCCCCTCTTTAGAGCTCTGGTTAATCTCTATTTGGTGCCGAACTTCATAGGCTTCCTCAAATCGTCCAGATTTGAAAAGGCAAGTGCATTCCTTCATAACTCTCTCAATTTTTACTATTTTTCCCCCATTGAAATTCATAAATGATATTTTTATCCTTGTTAGAAACTCCCATTAAGGGTTGAGTATTTTTAAAATCAGATACTGGTATATTTGGGTCGATTTATACAAGATATTTTAAGTAAGTTGTTCTCCTTCTTTATTCTTTCAGTTTGTTTAGGGTTACATCCAATGTACATAGGGTTTCTTCCTTTATCATTGAGGTTCCCAATGTCCATAAATTAGGGTTTAAAAATTAGGGTTTTATCTTGTGTTTCATGGTCTGAAATTCGGGTTTTAGGTCTAGTTTACCTTCCTTGAGGTGCGGCGGTGGTGCATTTGAGTTGTCGCACAAAGGATTCAAGGGGTTCCTTGGTTTTGGTAGGTGATTCCATTGTGTATGAAATATTTGTGAATTGGATACTGTTTTTATGGTATTTTCATGCTTATTTAATTTTATTATTGATGAAAAAAGTAGTTTTAGAGGTGTTTGTATTTAGAATGAATCCAAAATGCCAATTTCATGTGAAATTGGGGGTTTCTTCATAGAAATGTATTATTAGTTTAATTGGGGCTACCCAATAAGTAATTAGTTAATTTTATTTAACTATAATAGGGATAAAAATACTGTTTTTAATTATTATCTCTTGTGTTTTTTACTGCAAAATCTTGTATTAATGGTGTTTGTGAACCACATGAAATTCTAAGAGTTGTGTTGTGTAAAAATAGAGATTTTGCAATGATGTCGTTTCTTGAACCATATGAGGCTGCCCTAAAAATGATTCTTTGTTTTCACTGAAATTTAGTAGTCTGCCCTTTCTGTTTTGGATACTTAAAAATGTACACATAGTATGAAAGTGAGGTTTATAAAGAGTTTTGTGTCCGAAACACTACATGATTTTGAGGAATTGTTTTATAAAAAATCTAAGTGTTTTGTTGCGTGTTTGAAGTGGTATAAAATGTGATAACTACAGTATTGGTTGTGTTTGACCAGTAATGGTGTTTTATGAGAAAATTTATTTATGTTGCATGCTGAAATTGATTTAGCACAAAAGGGGAAGCCTGGGTACCTAGGTGAGGCGGATTTGTACTAGTACAGCTAGTGGACCGGATGGGTTTTGTCCCTGTTTCACTTAGCATTTGGATAATGACAACACTAACTAAACTATGTGGATGATTATTGGGGACCACTAGGTTATGGGTATGTTCCCTACTAGTGGCTCGTGCATGAGAACGGATTTTTCTATGGTTACTTTACACCGAGGTACGAGGTACATAGGGCCCAAGACAACCTAGTGCCTAGGGGTGTTCCCAATGTTGTTGCTCATTGGATTTGTAGTATTTACCCATGTCTTAGGGTGTGTTTGTAAGTAAATTACAGTTTCTAGCATTTAAATTTTAATGTGTTAATATTCTGAAAATTTTGGACTGAAAACTATTTTCAATTGGAGGTGTCATTTCTTGAAATTTTAACACTACTTTTCCTTGCGTTTGAAAACTGCTTGCTTTTTTCTCATTGTATTTCTTAATCCTTGGAATAATTGGGTGGTATCCTATTGGGCTTAGGTTCAAACCCTAATTACACCCCTTGGGTGTAAGTAGACTTGGTTATGTTTGATTCAGGTAAAGGAAAGGCTAAGGGTGATGGTGGTTCAGGGTGTTAGTTCTCATCCTTGGTGAGGAGTTCTGGAGACAGCTTAGGGGCGATGACCCCTAGTCGTGTGGAGTCCTTGGGGCTGTCTTGATGCTATAATTATTTTTATTTGGACCAATTTTATTATCTATAAACCAATTTATTCAGTTTTGGTTTTTTACTTAAGTCTTGTTTGGATCAAAAATTCCAGATTTATATTATGGATTGTTTTTAATGTTTTATGCTTTCATACTCGGGTAAATTGTTTCCAAACCTAAATTAATGATACCCAGGCACTTGTGCCAGCTCGTGGGGATAGGGAACGCCCTTTAGGTCATGTCACAGGCTGAGTTTGGTGCTGGTTTTGGTGGAGACCATATTTGGTTCGTGACAAAATGGTATCAGAGGAGGTTCGCTCCTTGGGTCATGTTATTTGGGGAAGAGTCAGCATAGTCTGGAGCGAGGATTTTCGGGACTTGAAATTTCATTCATGGGTAGTGTGCCTGGCCAGAACATCTCATGACGGGATTTAAGTAACCATGGGTAGTATGGATTTATCTGAGTCCTTTTGTTTTCTTGGTTTAATGATGACTATGAGAAATGAAATGAGAGTTGGGTGAATAATCTCAGTGAGCTTGTAGGACCTGGCAAGCCATGTCGAGCCGTGGATATTTCCTAGCATACTCTCTGTGACGATGAAGTGATTGGAATATGGATGCAAACCATATGTCCAAGTCACCCACCGAAACTAATTTCCTCTCACATTGCCTTGTGTCTCTTTGTTTTGGAATCTTGGAAATTTGTTTTTTTTAGCAAAAAAATGACTTCACTTTAAGGAGTGTGAATTTTTGTGAAGTTATTTTCTTGTAAAGTGAAAATGGTTTTATGTTTTTTTAATGCCAATAAATGAAATTTCATAATTATTTCAAAAGGGTAAATTATGTGTTTACACCTCTTTTGAAAGTATGAACTATGTTAATTGGGGTTTTGAAAATATGTTTCTAGTGGAATTTCTTTTCAACCGTGGAAAAGTGATTTGGATTGAATTAAGTGTTATAGAATTTTTGTGTGGGGGTTGAAGATGGATTTTGGGTTTGGTGACTACTGAACAAAAAAAATTATGAACTTTTAGAACCTTTTCTTGAAATGAGAAGAGTTGAGTACTTAATTAAATGGAGATTTATGAAATGGTGTTTTTCATGAAATTAGAAGTGTTTTGAAATGGGTTGAAATGTTTTGAAATGATTGTGAAAGGCATGAATATGTGCTTTTATTGAATTATGGATTCAATTCTAAATTGGTTTTTGAGATGAGAAATTGGGTTTTTATACTATGGTTATTGTTTTTGAGAAAGGGAAAGTGTGGTTAAAAGTTTTGATTTCAAAAAGAGGAAAGGTTTGATTTTTGGTAATTGGTGCTCTCAAGGGTGACCACATGCATAGGTTTACTTGGGAATATGGATGGATATGAGGTGGGTTCCTAGTGTGGCATGTAAACATGCATGTGTGAGGCTCATGAGATACTATTGTTAAATGCGCAACCCAGCAAAACTATTTTTTTTAAATAATGTTTTTGAATGAAAGTGTTGTGTTTTGATAATGTATGGTTGGGAGGTATGGATTATGTGTTTTCGGGATTATTATTGTGGGATGTTTCGAGTTCAATAACCCCTCTTGTTTGAACGATTTTTTTAGGTTGGTGTTTCATTGATAAGTTGGAATGAAGTGTTGGTCAGTGGTCTCTTTTGAGGAAAAGTTTGGGAGGCCAATGTGGTGGCTTCCCTCATGTGTTCGGTTCAGGTTTGTGGTCTGTTGTGACCAAATGACCATATCGGTTGGGTCCTTGGGTTTTCTTATAGGCTAGGGTACACCCCCATAAAGTGTTAATGTATGATTCATGTTTGGCCTATGGTGATTCACCGTTGGATGATCCTCCAGTTGATCAACATAAGGACTTTATTCTTGAGGTTTGGAGATTGTGTTTACCCCTCTTCTTTTTCAATTATGTGGATCCCCCTATAGTGGGAGAGTGTTTGTGGGAGGTTGAAATAGACCTTAGTTTATTATGTTTCCTAAGTTGTCTAAGGTCAATGAAGTTCAGGGTTTTCAGTGTAGAATGATGTCTTAAAGGCCCTCTGGGTCTTTCGTCAGTCTCATTGAAGAAAAAGTTCATGTTAGGCCACCAGTGTGCACGATCTGGCCAAGAGTGGCTATTATGGACACTTTCTGGAATCATGTGCTGTTTGGGACTCAGTAAAAAGTCCCTCTCCTTGTGTTTTCTTTTATCCACAATGGTCATGTTCGGTGATGCCTTGCGATGTCATGTGTTCATTTGACTATAAGGGTGAAGATTGTGCAATATTATGAGAGTCACTATTTTTTTGTTGGATGTGTGTCTCCCTATATGAAATTCTAAATCCTATGTTCTAGAGGAACGTGTTTCTATATGTCCTTTCATTCCGCTGTTTAGCATTCGAAGAAAAAAATGGGCTATGTGTGTGCATCCTCTAAGTTCTTGTTTTGGTAAAATGATGGGTTGGGGAAAAGAGGCTTTGAAGTGTGTCATGTCTCAATGAGACCATCTGAGATTATAGTATAATTGTTTTTTTGGAACTGGAAGAAGATGTCCAGTTTAGGGGTTTCCAAATCCTAACTGCGAGGCCAAAGATGCTTCAATCCATTGAGCTCTAGCCATAGGCCCCGGAGAGAAGCTGGCAAGTAGTTAGGGGAAATCCTAGAGTCGTTCAAACTTTTGGTCAAGGTCATATCCTCAATATGAAAGATAGGAGTAGTTTAAACCTCTAGTGTCATCTTCTTGTTCCAATTTCTCACATTTGGTGGAAAGAGGTGTGAGTACCTTGTTCCCATGCCATACCCTGAGATGATTTTTTCCCATTTGGGGGTCCCTTGTGTTTTTGGAGAAAAGTTTAAAATTTGGGTTAGGCAGGTTGAAGTGCATAGTTTTTGTGTGGTTAGTAGTAACTTTGTGCCAACCCAGGGGACCGTGTGATAAGAGAATGTAGCTACCGCATGGTATCCACACGTCCATGATCCTTGGCCAAGGAAACTGTGTGAAGTTTCCTCTTTGGACAGAATGATCCGCATAGTTAACTCACGGTTTCCCAAACCGTGTGAACCAACCGTGCGACCGTGCCAGCTCCTTAAAATTCTATTGTTTTTTGTTGTTGTTATCCCATAATATTTAGTTAATATGGTTGGGTTTTGTTTGGGGTATACCCAAAATGGGACTCATGTAAGTTTCATTGGAAGAATTATGATATTAATCTACCCCTAATGCTGTGAAGTCTGTTCGAGGCCCCCTGTAAGTGTCTCGATTTTTTCTTAAGGAAAGTTGTGTTTGTTATTATGGTGGGGAGACCCGTCATGGGTATCATGTGTGTTCTCTTGAAAAAGGAATAATGTTAGTTTACCCCTTATAATGGGGAGACTGTTTGTTCCTTCCCAAATTGTTATCCTTATTCTGTCTTAGAAGTTGAGTTATCCTTGGTGCGGGGATGTCCAGATTGGGTCACCCTATATTAGTGACTCAGTTTTCTCCTTGGTGTATTGTAGGTAATAGGTAGTATCGTTCAAGTCTATCAATCCACAAATTTGTTACTTGGGTGAATTTGGGTTTGGAGAACACCCAATGGTTTTGTTTACATAATGTTGTGGTAGCGTTATTCGAGTTCGTTGTTCGTTTCAAGTGGATTGCTTGAGTGTCATCTTATAGTATTTGAGGTGTTTTGTTATGGGATGTGTTTTGAATGTGTTTCATAATTATAAGTATGTGGGGTTATTTTTGGTTGTTAAAGTATTATCTTCCTTTTTTTGATCAACTGTAGATGTTCGTCCTTTTTGAAGCGGGTGAAAGCGTGGCAAGGAAGTCTGTCTTGGTCTATCGTTTGGGCTTTGCTCTTGCATCTTGTCGTGTTGTGGCATTTAGGGGGTGGAATGCTTTATGGTGGGTAGAATTGTCACATAAAATACATATTTTAATGGTATTTTTCATTTAATTTACATCCTTTCTTTGTTTTGGGGGTTTCCCTAGGTTTTAGGGAGGAATAGATGAGTATTCATGAATTGGGCCAAACCGTGAGACCAATTCCAGATTAAAAAATAAATTTTTTATCTTTTATAACTTTTTAATTTTTCAAAATTTTTCATCCATTAAAATTAATACTTGACTTCCCCTAACCTATTAACACCACCAAGGTAATTTGGAGCTTTTAGAAATCCATAACCAGGGTTTATTTGGGTTTTAATCTAAGGGGTTGGGCATGCCCAAAAGCCCAATTCCTGTTTTAAAAATAAATTTTGATTATTTTATAACTTATTCAATGTTTAGGATTTTTCGGTGATTCCAAGTGGAGCCCAAGACCACTGAACCCAACCGCGCGACTATGCTCTCCCCCCCCCTCTTTGTATCTCTGGTTAATCGCGATTTGGTGCCGAACTTCATAAGCTTCCTCAAATCGTCCAGATTTGAAGAGGTAAGTTCATTCCTTCATAACTCTCTCAATTTTTACTCTTTTTCTCCATTCAAATTCTTAAATGAACTCCTTATCCTTGTTAGAAACTCCCTTGATGGTGTGAGTATTTTTAAAATCAGATACTGATATTTTTGGGGGCGATTTCTAAAAGATATTTTAAGTAAGTTGTTCTCCTTCTATCTTCTTTCAATTTGTTTAGGGTTACATCCAATGTACATAGGGCTTCTTCCCTTATAATTGAGGTTCCTAATGTCTAGAAAGTAGGGTTTAAAAATTAGGGATTTATCTTGTGTTTCATGGTCTGAAATTCTGGTTTTAGGTCTGGTTTAACTTTCTTGAGGTGCGACGGTGGTACGTTTGAGTTTTCGCACAAAGGATTCAAGGGTTTCCTTGGTTTTGGTAGGTGATTCTATTTTGTTTGAAATATTTGTGAATTGGATACTATTTTTATGGTATTTTCATGCTTATTTAATTTTATTATTGCTGAAAAAATAGTTTTAGTGGTGTTTGTATTTAGAATGAATCATAAATGCCAATTTCATGTGAAATTGGGGGTTTCTTCATAGAAATGTTTTATTAGTTTAATTGGGGATACCCTATAAGTAATTAGTTGATTTTATTTAACTATAATAGGGATAAAAATACTGTTTTTAATGATTATCTCTTGTGTTTGTTGCTGAAAATCTGGTTTTAATGGTGTTTGTGAACCACATGAAATTCTAAGAGTTGTGTTGTGTAAAAATGGAGATTTTGCAATGATGTCATTTCTTGAACCATATGGGGATGCCCTAAAAATGATTCTGTGTTTTCAAAGAAATGTAGTTGGTGGATCTTTCTGTTTTGGAAACTTAAAAATGTGCACATAGTATGCAAGTGAGGTTTATAAGGAGTTTTGTGTTCGAAACACTACAGGATTTTGAGGAATTGTTTTATAAAAAATCTAAGTGTTTTGTTGCATGTTTTAAGTGGTATAAAATGTGATAGCTACTGTATTGGTTGTGTTGGACATTAATGGTGTTTTATAAGAAAATTTATTTATGTTGCATTCTGAAATTGATTGAGCACAAAAGGGGAAGCCTGAGTACCTAGGTGAGGCGGATTTGTACTAGTACGGCTAGTGGACCGGATGAGTTTTGTCCCTGTTTCACTTAGCATTTGGATAACGACAACTCTAACTAAACTATGTGGATGATTATTGGGGACCACTAGGTTATGGGTATATTCCATACTAGTGTCTCGTGCACGAGAATGGATTTTTCTATGGTTACTTTACACTGAGGTACGAGGTACATAGGGCCCAAGACAACCTAGTGCCTAGGGGTGTTCCCAATGTTGTTGCTCATTGGATTTGTAGTATTTACCCATTTCTTAGGGTGTGTTAGGAAGTAAATTACAGTATATAACATTTATATTTTAATGTGTCAATATTCTGAAAATTTTGGATTGAAAAATATTTTCAATTGGAGGTTTCATTTCTTTAAAGTTTAACACTACTTTTCCTTGCATTTGAAAACTACTTTCTTTTTTAACATTGTATTTATTACTCTTTGGAATCATTGGGTGGTATACTATTGGGCTTAGGATCACACCCTACTAACTCCCCTTGGGGGTAATTATACTTGGTTATGTTTTATTCAGGTAAAGGAAAGGCTAAGGGTGATGGCGGTTCAGGGTGTTAGTTCCCATCCTTGGTGCGGAGTTGTGGAGACAGCTTGGGGGCGATGACCCCTAGTCGTTTGGAGTCCTTGGGGATGTCTTGATGCTATAATTATTTTTATTTGGACCACTTTTATTATCTTTAAACCAATGTATTCAGTTCTTGTTTTTACTTAAGTCTTGTTTGGCTCAAAAATTCCAGATTTATATTATGGATTGTTTTTAATGTTTTATGCTTTCATACTCAGGTAAATCATTCCCAAACCTAAATTAATGATACCCGGGAACTTGTTCAAGCCCGTGGGGATTGGGAACGCCCTTCGGGTCATGTCACGGGCTGGGTTTGGTGCCGGTTTTGGTGGCTACTAGATTTGGTTCGTGATAGGGAATATACAATAGAAGTCATGATTTAGATAATTGGGTATCACCCACATGAGTTTAAATAGACTAAAAGAACTAAAACTAGCCACTCCATCATTCCATTAAAAACTAATAAAAATTTCTTTGTATAAATAAATAAATAAAGATAATGTGACATACCTAATCACTCATATATTCATCCATAAAAAATCATCAAACATCAAATCTCAGTAATATCAGTAAAAAATGTAACAGATCAATCTATCTCTCATCACCATCACTATTATCACCATCATCATCAGCCTCATCCTTGTCATCAACCCTATATACTTCATCATCCTCACCCTCATCACCATCCTCTCCTAGACCTCATCCTCAGCCTCCTCCTCTCCCTCTTCCTCACCCTTATTCTCATTATCATCTTCTCCCTCATCCTCTTCCTCGCCATCACCATCGACAACGCCATCGCCATCGCCATCACCATCGCCATCACCATCGCCATCGCCATCGCCATCGCCATCGCCATCACCATCACCATCTCCATCACTAGGAAACACATCGTCTCGACCACCACAAGAACTTCCTCCTAGTGCACTATATAATGAACACATAGGTGACATATATTCATCACAAGCCACACTGGTCTCTGGTGGAAGTGATGGACATAAAACTCATATAAAACTCATTATGGAAACTTTATACAACTAAACCCTATTTCTTTAGAAAATTCAGTCACACATAAGAATATAAATGTCATGTGAATCTTACATGCCACATACGATGAATATACCCAATCCTCTTTCATATATGATCCAAGTTCCAAAACCAAAAATTACAATATAAAATCATCACATCATACTTGATTAAATATCTCAACTATAACATTGATAATGAACAATCACAATTTCATAACCCTATTAACCTAGAATTACCACTGAATATAGGTTCATGAATCACCTATTTTAGGACTATCCCAAAACCAACACATTATTATTACCATATAATTATCCAAAAATAGTAAGAAAAATAAAAAACACTCTAATATTTATTTTCAATGCCCATAATAAAATTAAAACAATAGAATCGAAGATGGTGCACAACAGAACTTCAGGTGCACCTCCATGAACCTCAAATACTACCAACTAGCAGTGACATACTAAATCATACATTGGGTATACCATGCCTTCATTATTATAACCATTATTAACAACTTATTAAACAACATCATTAGTGACAGATAATCAATGAGCACTAATGAAGTGTAGAAAAAATAGAAAAAAAATAAAACATCACTTATTGGGTATACCATGCCACATACCGCACATAACTCTTGTTTAAAAATAGAAAACAATTTATGTAGAACATTAAAAATAAGATAGAACTTAAAAATTTGAAATGTATAACTAAAAAATTGCTTGATTGAAGATAGATCTATTGGGTGAAAGAAGTTTTTCTGCCTAGGGTAAAGAGGTAGATTTTGAAGAGCTTCAATTTAGGGTAGCAATCACACAGAAAAGGAACGAGATCTATTATATATTTTGTGGAATACATTCCCAACAGTTTTAAAAAACTGTTGGGAAATATTTTCTTTACCAATGGGTTTTTAAACTGTTGGTATATATTAGAAAAAGGGAGGCTATATTAATGGTCTAGTCAAAATTTTGGGATAGGTTGTTTCTCAAAATAGTATACCAAAATTTTGAACAAACCATTTGTGTAGTCCTCCTATACCAATAGTTTTCTAAACTGTTGGTATAAATGTGTTGGTATAGCCCCCGTTTCTACCAGTGTATCATCAAGTATTAGCGAAAATTATCAACTAATCCACCTCGTTTCAATCACATGAATAGAAAATATATAACTCATGAATTCAATATAAAATATCATAAAGAAAAAATCTAGGAGAATAATATCAAGACCCTACTTTGATATAAAATCACTGTCTCTTCAATATTTTATCATAGATCTGGTTATATTTTTCAACATCACATAGTTATATCATTGATTCCACATTATATTTTATCATTCTTCGCTAATCTGGTGTCATTCCCACAAAAATACGAACTCTCCCATATTTCCATATCTCTAGGGTTAATGTTATATAAAAATGTGTCGAATCCTAATAAGGGGTCATAACATGGATTATAATTTTAATTCTTATAGGTTTTCACCATAATTAAAATTATTAATTAATTAAATAAGTTTAATTAATATATTCATCTAGTAATGGCCTAAACTTGAGGACACCAATGGAAACTAAAATTAAAACAACCCTTAGGTAAATGTTCCATTATAAACACAAATATATTCTCATATTTCTCATTCAAGACCTTATTTAGAAGTAAAATCATAATTATCATGAATTCACATGTATAAAATAAAAATAATTCATTATAATAAATATATTTTTATCAAATCTCTACAACATTAGAAACTATTAACCAACTTAAACCTGGTGTAAAAATCACAAAATAAATTATATTAACCATCATATAATTTTTATGTATTTGTTTACAATGGTAAATTTACCATTTTACCCCTATAGTGGTCTGAAGACTTAAAAACCTTGAAATTTTGATAATTCTAAATTGGGAATAATCCTAGTCACTAACCCTCCCACTTTTTACCTTTTAATCATTAAAAAAACAATGAGGGTTTTTAAACACGGAGAATCATGGAAAAACATCACAAGGAACACATCCCACCTTCTCATACACTTACCTTATATTTGGGGGTCTGTGATCTATGAAATCTTAATATAACACAACCTTCAAAGGGAATAAACTATTCCATCACTAATATAATTAGATACATCTCATATTTAATAAATAATTTAATGGGAAAACATATACATTCCATGTGAGTTTCTGCAAGACTATACACCCCAAACCTTTGACATCCGAATTTCGTTCTTTGGTATGGGGGGAAACAAAACCAGTATACTCTAACATCTGTATTGAGATGGTTCATTTCCATTGGTACCCCTAGAGGGAGTTTATATCTCCTCCATTAAATATTTTCATTAGAAAAATCCATCCAAAATCCAAGGATGAGTATTTTACTAGATTCTACACTAACATCATAATAGATGGAAGAAAACATGTTCATTCAGAACAATGTTAGTTCCTCTGTCACCACCCACTATCTATACATATAAACCATTAATATTAGGTCATGAATCAAAATACAAAAGACTCTTATATCCCATATCCTTCAGAAGAATTCATGATAACTCTTCCTCCACACCTCGATCCCTAAGAGGCCCAAACCCATAACTCAATATATCATGGTTGTGTTATCATATCTATTTAAAAAATAAACTAATGATAAAATCAGGAACCCTTACTACCTCACAACACACCTATCATAGTGTATGGAAATATCAAATTTCAATGTTTTCTTTTTATAGCATGGTGGCTGATCAGGGTTGTCTCACTTGAGGAGCTTCACAATTATCAACTTATGAATTTTAATTCACCTTAAACTACATATTTTTGTGTTTTTATTATTTTATGAAAACTATTAATTTTGAGTATTTTTATTTTGAAAATAAATTAAATTATAGAATTAAAACTAATATGAAATGCAATACAATAAATAATGAACTTGGAATTTATAGTTAGGTTAATGGGTACCATCATTCGTCTTATTATTGATGAATATTGGTTTGATATCTTAATTGTGAGATCTAACTCTTAAAATAAAATAATTTTATTTAGTGGTTGTGAAATATATAATTCATAAAAAAATTTAATTCCACCTCCTCCTATAATCAAGGCTGATGGTACACCTCAATCGATAATAGAAAAATTTCTAGGAATCAACTCCATCGTATTGCATTTCATCCGTTGAACAAATAAACTCCATCATATAAAGAGTTTTTGTCTAGTTGAAGGGAGGGAAAATATTTAAATAAAATAATAGGAGTGAGTTTGAGTCCACTGTCATAGTAGACAATAACCACATTCATGTACTTTATCCTTTATCACTACAAACATAAATAAAACATAATAATTTAAGTGAATAATTCTAAAAACACCACTCCCCTCCCCTGGACCAAGCATCAGGTTAACCCGTCATTATCAATGGTAATAGGTCACTATAGAGAGGATGAGAAGAAGAGAATAGAATAAAAATAAAAATTATAATAGAGTGAATACAAGAAGAACACATGAAATCATGAAATTAAAAATATAGGAAGAAGATAGAGAGATAGAGAGAGGAAGAAGAAAATAAAATAAAAAAGATTGGTAAGAAGAAAAGAAATAGAAAGAATGGAAAAAATAAGAAGAAATAAAATAAGAAGGATAAGGAAAAGGAGAAGAAAAAGATGTTTGGGGTAACACAATTGTGTTAAAAAAATTAAAATGCATGAATTATATAACTAATTAACAAAATTATAATTACATAAAAAGAAATAAACAAAATGAAATGAAAAATAAAATAAAATAGTAGAATGCAGATGGGCTTCCTTATCTAGTAGGGTACTATCCCTTTGGCTTGGTAGTGGCCTCCATATTTTATTGGAAAGGAGTGCCTCAGACTCTTCCCATATCTCTTAGTGAAGTTGAATATATCTTTACATTAAAATGACTTGGATCTCATCTTTTAATGTATATTAAAATATCCCCCCATAGATATTGGGCTTTTCTATTTGCAGTGGACAACAAATATTTAGCGGGGAAAAATTCTATTGGTGCATGTCTAATGTGGGATTTTCATGGCCTCAATATGACATGCATAGATGTGGTAGTGGAAAGAAGAGGAAGGTGTGGTAATAGTAGATCCTCCTTTATTTATCCTTTTGAGTCATCCAACCATGTAAGTAGCTAGATAAAGCCTTCAAGGTGGTCATCCACAGCTCTAGAGGTGATCCTGAGTGGTGGAAGTCCTTTGTAGTGGCCAATTTCATCCATCTTGAGGTCTTATAGACACATAAATGGTGTTTCTTGTTGAGTACAAGTGATAGAGTATCGAAATCAGGTGGTAAAAATGGTGGATGATAGTGGCATCTCATGTCTGAGGTGAGGCGTTGAGAGAGTGGGTAGGAAAACGTCGTTCCATTAAAGAAATGAACAACAACCTGGGAATGTTTTTCCACATCAGAATGAAGGTTGGGGGAAAAGTCTTTTATAATGAAACATGTTCCTCCTCCTACTCATAATCATAAACTACGGTGGGCACCTGTACACACACACACAATAAATAGGTTAAGCCGCACCACTTGGATCATGTTGTCCTTTGGACTACCTATGAACACAATTTCTCCCACATTCCATGCACCATGACAACTTGAGCTACAATTTCCATTGGGTTTTATGGTCAGTTGGCCCTATTAAGGGTGGCTATGTGACTTAGTGCTGGTTGGATGAGTGATGACCTATCTTGGACTATTTTTTACCCGAAATATATTTGAAAACAACTATGTAAATTTAAAGAAAAATTTAATAAAATACCAACCAAAATTTCATATTTAAAATTAATAACTGAAATTCACCATTCTTCATTAATTTCAAACTATTTTAAATCCCAATTTTTAATTTTTAAATTTTTAATAAAAAATTGAAATATATGGGAATATAAGCTAAACAAATTAAAATCTATAATTTTTTTACAAATTTTCATAAAAATATACATTTTACAAATACCCTTACACATAAAACTTGCATCTCCTCAAGAATAAAATCTCAAAGTGGAATTCAGAGGGCACCCATGTTTGCACTATTTGAATTTAAAAACAATTAAATAAAATTATTATCAATGTTAAATAAAAATTTCAATATTTCACATAAAATATAAATTTAATTTCTCAATTTTCAAAGAAATGATCACCTCATGTATTTTCATTTTCCCATTTTAAAAAATGAAGGAACTTATCCCCACATTTATTCATACTTCTCAATTTATTTTTATTATACATAAAAAATAAATATCCACCTCTCTTTAATATTTTCTCTCATCACTCATGATAAAATTCAAGTATAATTATGCTCATACCATGAGATAATAATTCTTATCTATAAGCCTATAAAAAAAACTTTCTCCAATTCATAAATAACAAAGAAACATATAATCACTAGGGATTTTAAATCATGTTTATGATGACTCTATGTCTTGAGGTTGGTAGGAAATGATGTTTTAAAAATTGAGGCTCAAGTAGGAGGTTAAAACCTAAAGTATTAATCATTACATCAAAATTTAAAGCTTAATGAAATTATCCCCTTCAAAGTACAAACTCCCAATTTCATCTAATTTAATGTAAATATCTTGATCAATTAAAAAATAATGAATTATTTGTGCATCATCTTAAACTTTTCATCACTTTTGTACCTTTTTTTCAAATTATTTTTTTTCATTTAATTTTTTTACTTTTTAAAGTTATGTTTAGAGTGAATCTCACATCCACCACCTAACCACATATGATTAAAATCGTCAGTATAGTAATGGTGATTTTTTATTCATCCAACTCACAACCCATTCCTATTTTTTTATTTTTAAAGGGAAAACAATAAATAATAATGAATGAATCAACAACCTTTCTCAATTCCCAGAATTAAGAACCCCCATACTTTTTATTTAAAATTTATTTAATCTCTTTGACCATAACTTCCTTAACCCTATACTTAAACTTTAAAACATCAGTAAGAGTAATAAGTGCATAATAGGATTAGATAAAAAAGGCTTGAAATATAGATCATTTATAACAAGGCCATTCATGGTCTCTATGGGCTTAACAAGGTTTGATGTAAAGGTGGTATCAAGGATAAAAAATTATTAAAATATTCCTTTATAATTTTAAACTTTTTTATAGTCATAGATTCAATAAATTCTAATTCAAGTTATAGAAGTGTTCATGTACCTAGATCACTCAAGAAATATCCTCTAGATAAAATAGGAAATATTTTGTATAGAAATCATATCAGGAATAAGAAATATATCATTTGAAAATCACCAAATTCATGATTAATAAGGAAAAAAAATTTAAATGAATTTCATAAATATAGAGTGTATAAAATGATACATAAATTTTATTTACATGAATCAACTAATTCTATCTAATCATGAGTACTCATTTGAATATACATGCTTCATTTTAGTCTTTAAATTCTCCATTTTACTCATTAAATCTTATTATCATTGTAATATAAATCATGGAAATATAGGATCCCTAACAAAAATCATTTCTCTTAGATAATTCAAGTAAGTCAATGATTCAAATTTGGGCATGAAAATTAGATTTTAAGTCTTAAAACATGTTTCTAGACAAAAATGGTAGGAGTTTAAAAGATAAACAAGAAAAGTGAACTCCCATTCTGATGAAGCATTAGTTCTATTAATCCACTATTTGGAGGCTTCCTTCTGCCATCATGGACCTACAAAAGATAATCAATTATTAAAACTCAAGAATCATTTTATTTTAACTCAAAAAGAGTAGGTAGAATGGGTTTCATGCTGGAATAATCCTAAGAGTGAAATTGAAATCTAAATTTCTAGAAAGAAAATATAAATATAAGAATTATTTTAATCCCCTAAGCGAGCCTTGTATTTTTATTACCTCTAGAAGGATAGTACCATCTTTTATCCATAATCAGATTGTGGGTGGACCTTCTTGGATTCGAACTACCACATGTGGATTTTACCAACTTTTACTTATTTTTTGGTGGTTAGGAATAATCCACAGATAGAGTATACCAAATACAACCCCTTCAAAATTAAGTATATCTTTAATGGTGGGGGTATAATGATGTATTGATCATCTGTCTTCTGGTTTTATACTTATGAAACCTCCTCCTTCTTATCCGGTTCTTTTTTAATTGATTCGATACGAATTTAATGACTAGAGGGAAATTTTGTAGGTATTTTTACCTGAAAAAAATTTAAATATGAATTATTAATAAAGAAAATTCCCTTTCAATGGGAGAATCCTATTTCTTGGTTTCCTTAGGCTCAAAAAATTGGACTTCCTCATGGCCTTCCTAAATTTCATGTTCAATAAAATTAAGGAGCTCAATGTGTTCCTAAATAGGATCATGTGTTGTTTCTTCATCTTCATTTAAGGAATAAAAAGGATTATTAAAATCCAAAAATTTTAAAATAGAATAAGTGATACTGAAATTAGATTAAATAATATCATAAAATAAAGAGTTCAAAATAATATCATATCCTTGATTTGGTTATAGTTTAATATTTTTCTCAATAGTGCATGTATCTAGAAGTTGGATCTTAGTGGATGGAGGTAGGTAGTCAGGATTATCTATATTTTCTTCAAATTCCACTACTTGGAATGATTCCTCCACTTCCATGGATAGTGATATATAAACTGGTTATGGATCTTATTATTTTTTAAAAAATTGGGAGATAATGTCATACCTCACACTAATTATATAATTCATTTAGATCTTTTCGATCAACCATACCCTAAAGTTTCTCATCCTCAGGTTATTACCTAGTTCTAGTTTTTCTATAAATCCATGAAAATATTCAAATTCACTTTCAATTTTTATCTCTAGAAGTTCCATGTCTTTTCAATGTATTTACACTTGGACATTATCATAACCAGTCTCTTTTTCTTATTTCTCATTCACTTGTGGTTAGTTGTTCCATGAATTGAAAAAATAATCATTTGAAAACATATAGGTAAGATAATTTTTATGGTGTTTTATTTAAATAAATAAATATAAATCTATCTAGAATTTAAAAATTGAATAATTAAATAAACACTGATTAGATCCCTTATAATGAAACCGGTTTTGATAGAACACCTATCGTGGGGTGTGGAAAAATAAAATTAATATGTTTGACTAGTGTACTATAGTGGATGACTAGGGTCGTTTCTCTTGAGGAACGTAAAAACAATCTACTTAACAATTATAATTCACCTAAACTACTTCTTTTATGTTTTTATTATTTTTTGAAAACAATTAATTTTGAGTTTTGTGATTTTGAAAATAAATGAAATACTATAATTAAAACTAATATGAAATTCAAAAAAATGAAGATATATCCTGGATTTTATGGTCTTGTTGTTGAAATTTAGTTTGATATTTTAATTATAAAATCTAACTCTTAAAATACTATTATTTTATTTAGTGGGTGTGAAATTTTGAATGCTTCAAAAAACTAAATTATACCTCTTCTCATAATAAAGTTCTATGGGACACCTTAATCAAGAGTGTGACACCTTCTAGGACCTAGCTCCATCGTATTCCATTTCATCCACTTAATGGATCAGCTCCATTGTATTAAGAGATTATATCCAGTAGAGGGGATGAAAAATATTTAAATAGAAGAATATGAATGAGTTTGAGTTCAATTTCAAAGTGTAAAATCACCAAATTAGTGTACTTCACCCTTAATCACCATAAACATAAATAAAACATAATAATTTAAGTGCAGAATTAATAAAACACTACTCTACTCCCCTGATCCAAGCCTCAGGTTAGCCCATCATTATCGAGGGTGAGAGTTCATTGTAGAGAGGATGAGAAGAAGAGAATGGAATACAAATAAAAAATAACATTAGAAAGAATAGAAGAAGAACACACAGAATAAAAAAGTAAAAAAAGAAGAATAATATAGTGAGAGAGATAAAAATAAGAAAATAAAACAAAAAAAAAGAAGCAGAAGAATAAAATAATTGGATATAATGATAAAAAGTAGAAGAATAAATAAAAGAAGAAGAAGAATTAGGATATGGAGATGAAGAATATTTTTGTAGTAACAAAATTGAGTAAAAATAATTAAAATGCATGAATTAAATATTTAATTACATAAATTATAATTACATAAATAATAATAAATAGAATGAAAAAAAAATAGAAGAATTCGGTTAAGCTTCATCCTCAAGCAAGGTGTGAATTGTTTGGCTTGGCAGTAGAGTCCTTATTTTATAGGTAAGGAGTGACTCAACCTTTTTCCATATATTTGGATAAACTTGAATGCATCTTTATTTTAAAACTCCTTGGATATATTCTTTTAATGTGTATTCAAATATTCCCTACAGATATTAGGGTTTCCGATCTACACTAGACTGAAAATATCATGCAGAGAAACCTATTTTTTGGTGCATGTATCATGTGATATTTTCATGACCTCAAAGTGGTATGTACGGTGGTATCAGGGGTGGGTAGTGACAGGTGCACCAACGATAGGTGTGATACCTAAAATTATTCCTTCATCGTTAATTACGAGTCATTTGGCCTTCAAAATGGATGGATGAAGACTTTAGGGTGGTCATCCACAACTCCATATGCAATCCAAGGTGGTGGAAGTAATTCTCAGCGGACAACGATAGTGAGATCGAGCTCTCTCAACCAAAAAATGGTGTTTACCAGCAAGTAAATGTGGTATTAGTCCAACTTCATGAAATAGAGATGGAAGAGGATGGTGGCGGATCATGTTTGAGGCACTAGGTCATGGGAGTGGTCAGGACGTCATTATTTTGTTAAAAAATGAATAATAACTTGGGAAATTTTTCCCACATCAGAATGGAGGTTGGGGGAGAAATAATTTATAATGAAACACATGTAGTTGGGGTTTGAATTAGTTGTAAGAACCCTGTAATCCTACATGAAAAATGGGGGTTCAAAACCCATTGGGCGCAGGGACTCTAGTAGTACTGATGCGTACTATAGTAGTGGCGGCACTATAGAAATGGCAGGCACTGTAGCGACGACAGGCTACTGTAGCAGTGACAGGGTACTGTAGCAGTGGAGGGTACTATGTGGTACTATAGCAGGTGGGTACTGTATAAATACTATTCACATAATGGACCTTGGGCCATAAATTCGGGCCTATGGGCTATGTAATGGTCTAAATGCCCACTGGGCATTCGGGCTATGTAATGAGTCTCCCTCTACCCAGTTAAAGAGGTATTTTCTTTCCTTTAATAATAAATGAGGCTTCAGCCCCAAACTTTAAAAAAACACATGCATCCCACTACTTAGAATCCAAAACTATGTCGGGAACCTAGATACATGCACAAGAAATAAATGGAAAAATATGCAAGGCTTGGCCCTCACTGTCCTTTGGCCCACCTATGCACATGGTTCCTCTCATGGAACTTTTACCTCACTGATTTAGGCTCGCCTTCGCATTGGTCCACCATGGTCAGTTATCCATCTTAAGGGCTTTCTATGTGACTTGGTTCTTGTTGGTTGAGGGATGGCCAAGCTTGGAATTTTTTTACCTGAAATACATTTGAAAACAACTAAGTAAATTTCGAAACACTTAACAATATACCAACCAAAATTTCATAATTAAAATTAATAACCACAATTCAAAATTCTAAATTAAATTCAAACCATTTCAACATGAAATTTAAAAATTTCCATTTTTTAATAAAAAATTAAAATACATAGTAATATAGATTAAAATCCAATTAAAATCCTTAAAAAATGTTTACAATTTTTCATAAAAATTTTAGTGTGTCACTACCTGATCAAACTACTCAAAAACAAACCATTGCTCATCAGATGTCAAAGTAAACCACAATCCAAAGTGAATAGTTATGATAATATAAATGATTCTATGTTATCAACTCTAGACCCCATGATATCACATGATTGAGTTATAAAAAACAACCACTTTCTAGGAAATCATCTTCTACCACTATATAAGAAGAGATTCTATGTCATGGGTATACCCACACTGATACATTGGACATACCACACTAAGGTTTGCAGTTTACTAGGGAGTATTAACTTAGGATTTCTATCCAAATATAAAAAATAAACACTAATATAAGACCACTATTCTTTAGATTAATGGGTGATGTGATCGCCACCTTTAGAAAATCCATTACAGTCATTCACTATAGAATGTTTAGTCATATAAGAAAACTAAGTTGAAATCACCACCATGGGACTCTATCACACACGGAAATATTGTGGGACCATCAATATTGAACAAAGGTTTGAAACATGTATCTCTATTCAAGAATCGTTACTCTAGAACAAGATGCTCATGTGGTTCCTCTATCATCCAGATAAAGATTCTTCCACCAGATGTGTTAACAACCATGACATCGATATCCTAAAGACCAATTTTACCCCATGAATTTTGATACCATACTATGATATTTTAATACATAGTAGAAAATCTCATGGTAGTATAAGGGAATACTCCTTTAATATCTAATAATATCTTCCTCAACCTGATATAAGGTAGGATTCGATCCAAGTACCTCTATAAATTCTGAAATGGTGTCAGTTACTCAACCTAAAAGCACTTAAAGTTCATCTCAAAAATACAATCTCAAGCATATGTTATTCACTCATCAATTGATAATGACGTTTCTTCCATATTAAGATTTAAAACATTCCTCTATATTCAAAATATGATAATTCTCATCCTTTTACATAACATATAAATCCATACATACCATCTGATGTGTACCCCACTTCATCTTTAAGAGGGTGAGGTGCCCTAGAGCCACAATCCCATAAATAGTGCTAAACACATAATTTTTTCAAATTAACTTTTATACCATGGGATATTACCCCATATAAACTTTTACAAAATTTAACATCAATATTACATATCATAAATATATCACACAACTTGGAGAACCTTTTTGTTTAGTGTCATTTAGGACGAGTTACCTATGTGATATATTTTAAAAAACATGAGAAAATTTATCCTTAATAAAACCATAATTTACTCCATCATAGTATTATCATAGTTCACACTCATCTTCATCACATGGTGAAATGAAAAAATAATAAAGGGGCGAACTCAGATTCTTAGTAATGGTACATGTGACAATCCACATTGTCATGGGTTGTGAAAATTAGAGGAAATTTAAACCCTTTTGTTCATTAGAGTTTTCATGGAAAAAATGATAAATTATACTATAAAATGATCTTGTATAATTTTTCCAACCACTATATTTGTCCCAAAATTGGGTGTTTACCCTATGTCATGAGTTATGTAGAGATTCAAGTCATTCATATTTTCATAAAATATTAATTAATTAATTAATTAATTATTAATTTATTCACATGTGTTCATTTAGTGACATTTTATAAAAAAGTATTCATATTTACATTTTTTATATTTGGATTAGTATGTATTAGGGGTTTTTTCTTAGTTGAGGCATAACCAAGCATTAGGAATTAGGGCTAAGTCTAGACCCCTTTTCTTTTTTCTCTTTCCTTTTTATTTTTTCCATTTCTTTTCCACATTCTCCCCTTTTCTTCCTCTAAATCCCCCATGGTCTTCTTTTCTCATGGTTAATAGAGGGATATCGAGAGAATAGGGAGAGTAAGAGGAAAGAGGCACCACTAATGGTTTTTCCAAGGCCCATATTGGAGTACGATGGTTGTGGGTGGATGATTTATTGTGAAGCATTAGCGGCTTCCGCCTGGAGGTAGGAATATTTTTTGTTTTCCCTGTAAATCCAAATATATTGTTTTTGAATTTTTAAATGATTTATAGGTTTTTGGGGACCCTTTGTGGGTCGATCTAGGGATTTTGGGGAGAAATCAGATGTTTCAAGAAATTTTTAGAGGTTTCCATTTTAAAATACCCATGTACATGACATGCAGTTTGAAGAACAAACAATGTGTGTTCTTATTTAAGGAATATGAGTTTTTGGGAATACACTCCATGAATATGGGATTACATGTTGTATAGTGGCGACTTAGAGTGTTCCAAGGTCCCATAGCTGTGTAGGGTATATGACCAAATCCCGTGCGAGGTACACGGACAAAATCTATACACTAGACTTTGAAGGACTTTGTTTGGGGGGTATATGGATGGTGATCCTATGTAGGGTACACACCATGTACAAGGTGTTACACACTATGTTTGGGGTGATACAAATTGTGTAGTATGGTGGTGTATATGTTGAGTGAGGCTGAGGTACATGGGAAGGTACCCATATGGTGTTACAGAACTTGTACTCTAAAATTTACATGTCGAGTGGCTTGAGTCACACAATCATGGAGGACCTTTTGGACCACACACTGTATACCTAAAACACATTCCATATACTTTTATTTCCTTGGTCCTTTTTTCCTATTTCTGATCATAGTGTCAGAATTGGACTTGTGAGTTTCCCATTCATATCATTTTGTTACATAAATCATAAAGTCGGAATACTATAAACATTTGCGGTCTATTTAGATGTTTTTTTGTTTGAGAGAGAGTGTAGTATGAGTATTTGTTTGAGTTCCGGTTTCATAATCCTTATGGAATTTTATTTTTGAGTTGTATGGCCTAAGTAAGGGTTGTGAGATCATTTGTGAGATTGGATTGTGGATTATAACCAGTGTTATTTGAGGTTCTTTTGGATTTACCCTGAAAGGTAATATTGGGTAGTATCTCTAATGAGATCTTTGTTTTTACTTACTTAAGGGGACTAGTTTCTTGAGGGTAGATCTGTTGAGATTTTCTCATGGGTTTAAGGACCATAGCTGTTAAAACCTTTAGGTCAGGTTGATGACGTAGGATGGTGGTTACATTAGGGTTCCAATGAGATATTGAGCTCAGTCTGAGAGATTCTTGAGGATTACCATGTGGTCTTGTTTCTGATTGAGTGATTAGTGGTTTCCATAGTATGTGGTTGATAATTCTCAGGTGGAATGGTGTTTCTTAGATGAGGGTCCCTTGTACTGTCTTGATTTTAAGGTTTCCATGAGGGCCATTTATAATCCACATTTTAGAGGGATTGTGATTTTGGATGACTGCTGGTAATTTTATTGATTTTATATTAATTGGAGTCCACTGAGGGCCATTTGGGATGTTTCTACACTTGGAATGTCCCATTATTTGGATGAGCTAGAGGAACCCCTCATCAGGATCCCTAATATTATTCTAGCCTTTGAGGTATTGTGTAAATGTGGATGTTTCTATGTGAATTTTCAGAGATATTGGGTGTAATAAGGGAGTCTATGGTAGGATATCAGTCTATTATATGACTTAGGGGACCGTGGGAGCCCTAATTTTTTTGGCCCTGAGGTGGGTCATCAAGAGTCTATGGTAGATATTTATTATGTACTGAGATCCAAGATGCTGAGAGAGGCCCTATGATTTATTGGATGAGAGTGGATCAACATTGTTAATTCAACTATTTTTATGGTGGGTTTGAGTTTGGATCATCCCACATTATGTTAGCCTTTGGACATGAGTCTTGAGGTAGTTTCTTCTCAAGAATTTTGTTGAGGAGGTGAACCTTGGGATATATTAGATCAAGCATTGGACCTATGTTGAGATATGGTTCTATCCTCCTTTAGATATCTATGGTTATATGAGATTATGGAGCTAATGGGAGATATTGATCAGTGAACACCACTAGTTGAGTATTCTCCTTGGCTATAGGTTATATGTTATTGATGCGGTGGGATAACATTTGCTTGAGTGGGTTCCCTGGGGAAGTGTATCTGCCAGCCTGGTGGGTAGATGGGATCGCCTAGGATAATGTATTTATCAAACTCATTTTTGGAGGATTTACTCTAGGATAGTGTATACTTATCTGATATTTTATAGATCTATATTTGTTCTATAGAAATTTCAAGACAAGACAGTTACTCAAATGTGTGGAGTGGAGATTGATTTCTAGTTTAATCATGCCATTGGAGTCCTAGAGTCTGATATATACATGTAGTTCACGTGGATTCCTATGGTCATGATCTGGGATCCATCATTAGTTTCTTCCCATTTAGACATATTAGATATCCTATATATATTTGGAATACATGGCAGTTGTAGTGTAGATGGGCGATCCACGTACTTTAAATCCTCTAGATGGGTCCATAACGGGGGTAGATTTACCATGAGTGTCAGGCTAGAACCTGTGGTTGGTTTTTTTATTGTTTTTTTTCTCATTTATTTTTATATAGTTTTTATTTTATAATAGTGCTTATTAATCTAGGGTTAGGATGGGAATATCATGTGTGAAAACACCTGTTATGAAGGAAAATTATAGGTCCAACATTGAGGTGGCCTACAAAGATTCATTTCAACCCTCTACATGCACCTCAGTGTTCTTGTAGACCTAATGTTTACTTTCAAGTTGGACTATAGGTTGTACATTGGATGGTTCCAAGGAACAATGTTTCTTGATGCAGTGGAGCCACTCGTGTAGAGTCTCAGGATTAAGCAAGTGTAGTTTGAGCAACATGGAGACCAGGTGTGTGTCTTGTCTCTTTGTTGGTAGTAGAGTATTTGGTGTTTAACTTCAGTTTATTTATTTTTTATATGATTTCTGCCCAGTGGACGATCGAATATTGTATGTTTTTCATGCTTTGAGTCTATATGACTATATACCATATTCCATTTTTATAGTATTTTTTATTTTCAGTTATTTAATATGCATGACCATAATATTTATCTATGTGTGTTATTTTTTTTATTTTTAACTATTATTGCACTATGAATATAGTTTATAGTCTCTCAAATATATCTTTTAGACCCTTTCCACTATTTTTAAAGCTTTGTCTTTCATGGAGGAACTCTTGAAACCTAGTGTCAGATCAGGTGATGTGTCAGGTCAAAATTAGACGGTTCTCTAAAAAATGGTATCATGGAATTTTGGTTTTAAAATTTGGGGAGTTGGTAAAAATGAAGTATGTGAATGTGTTAGAAATTGTGATGAATATCATACCGGCATATAATGAAAACTTATGCTGATAGGAAGTTGAATTTTCCAGTGAATGGGATTGATGGTCTTGGTTTCTATTTTTACGATTGTGTGATTTCACCTAGTTTGATGCACCTGAGTTTGTGAATTTATATTTTATTATAGTTTTTGGATCTTTGAACATGGTTAAGAGGAAAGTGTTCATGCATAATTCTAGTCATGAATGATTCACATGACATATTATTATCTATGGGATTTTACTGACGATGGAGGTTCAATTGTTTAAAGCGTCAACAACTTCTCATCTGATGTTTTCTTATATAAGTACTTGGTGACATTCTACTCAACTAAACCATATGCATATAATTTATTCTAATGATAGGTCATGGGGTTCTTATGGAGATATGTTCACTGGTGATAAAGAGGCATCCCCTTTTTCAACAGATTCATAGAGACCCATATGGGTCGGTAATGGGATCGAAGTGCGATGTCAGTGGCTCAATGAGGGAAAGTATTCCTATGATATCCTTGGGTTGGGATTTAGTTTCTATAAGGTGGTGGTTCTGATGAAGTCCTAGGTTCATATTATTTAGGAGGTAGATATCCTTACCATGTGTTTTCTATTGAGTTATATGTTAGGGCCCATGATCCTGCTATGACTGATGTCTTGGGTGGGTGTGGTTGTTCTTCCTTGGTGAGTCCATTTAGGTATTCTTTAACTAGGGTCTGGTTAGGCATGATGATTTCTAGGGTTTGAGATGTGGAGTGTTGGGATTTCTCTATATCTTGTGGATTGTTTGAGAGGTAATGTTTTGTTTCTTTTTAGTACCATATTGTTTTGGTTTCACTTTGTGTAGAACAATGAAGGAATGATCAAGTGATTGTGGATTTAGATTGATGGTCATGTGAAGGGTGGTCATGGGGTTGATATTTCATGAAGGAGATTACAAAATTTTTAATAGGAGTGTTGAGGTTTCTCTGGTTTTTTTATAACTGACCTAGGTGGGGAGCATGGTAAGTGGTTGTAGGAATGCTTTCCTAGTTTTATTATGACATGGACCATGTGAGTGTGAGTAATTTTGGTCTTCCAAGAGAAGATTAATGAAATTATTATGGTGGAGATTAAACCTTAGGATGCTGGAGGTCATGATACTCATTTTTGTGTTTTTTGGAGTTTGGAGGTTTCTATTTTCATTGGGCCAAGAATGATCATGTATTATTACAGTTTTCATATTGGTACTAATGTGTGAGATGTTTGGCCATGTATTTCCATTATGTAAAGTGGTGAACATAGTGTGGGATTTGTGGTTTCCATTTTGTAAGTAGGGAGATGATAAGGATACTCCTATAGTGGGGAGCATAATATTAGTCACAATAGAATGTCTCTCATATTGGGGGAGAGTTGTGGGTGTTGTATGACCGGTTGTTGGATAGTCAAGATATAATTGACTACTCAAGTGTATTGGGAAGAACATGGATACTAGATAACCACCGTGTATTCTTGGGGGAGACAATCATCTGTAGTGGGGAGTTTGTGATGATCCATGTTTTCATGGGTTGTAAAAATCATGGGAAATTTAAACATTTTTTGTTACTAGGAATATTTAGGGAATTTTTTTTGAATTCTCCTATAAGATGATCTGAAATGGTTTTTCCAACCACTACTTTTGAACTAGAATAGGTTGTTTACCCTAGAAAAATAGTTTTATGGAAATCAAAGCCATTTGAATTTTCAGGGAATATTTCATATTTAATTAATTAAATATTAAATTAATAGTAGGGTTTTATTTGGTGATATGTTTTAAACCGAGCATTGGATTGATATTCCATAACTATAGTTGAGTCATGAGTGGGGGGTTTTTTCTAAGTGAGACATAACATTGAATTGAACACTGGGATTATACCTGAGCCCCTTTTATTTTCAATTTCATTTTTAATCTTTCTTCCCTTTTACTTTTTTCTTTATATTTTATACTTTCTCCACTTTGGATTCCCATGAATAACCCAGTGGGATTCCATTTGCATGGCCTGGATAGAGAGAGGGAGAGAAGAGGGAGAGAGAGAGAGAGGGGGTGTTGTTGGGGCTTTATCCAAGGCCCAAATTAGAGTGTGGAAACTGTGGGTGTTAGATTCAGCATGGAGTATCAGTGGTTTCTACCTAGAAGTTGGCCCATTTTATGTTTTTCATCATAAATCACAATACTATAGTTTTTAATGTTTTAAATCATTTTATGGGTTATTGGGGACCCTATGTGGGTCAATCTGTGCCTTTTAGGAAGAAAGAAACGTTTCAATCGGTTTTGTGGGGTTTTTATTCAGGAATACCCATTTACATGACATGTAGTTCATAAAACACATACCATGTGTTATTATTGTTCAGGGAAGATGAGTTTTTGGGACTATATGCCATGTACTTGGGAGTACATGATGTGTAGTGGAGACTCGAGGTATTCTAGGGGAATATGGTCACATAGGGTACACAACTAGATATTGTGTAAGGTACATGTCCAGAAGTCATGTCCGGCCTTGGACAGACCTTGTCTGGGGGTATATGACTAGGTACATGGACGGGGACCTTGAGTGAGGTACACACTATGTACGGGGTAGTACACACTGTATATTATGATGGTGTATAATTTTAGTGGGGTTGAGGTACATTCCAAGTGGCCTGAGGAACATATCTAGGGAGGACCTTTTGGGTTACACACCGTGTACCCAAATTACATTCCTTACAAGTTTCCCACCTGGCCCATTTGGTATGTTTTTTCACTATAGTGTGAGAATTAGACTTGTGAGTAGTCTATTCTGAGTGTTTTTTATTATAGATATTGATGGTGGAATCCTTTCAGCATTTAGAGTCCATATAGATGGTAATTTATTACTAAAATAGTTTAGCAGGTGGATTTATTTGAGGTTTGGCTTTATAATTCTCTTGGGTTTTGGGTTGTGAGCTATGAGGCTCGAGTGAGGGTTGTGATATCCTTAGTGTGATTGGATTTTAAATTTCAGTCAATGTTGTTTGAGGTTCTTTCATATGGATCCTAGAAGTTGGGATTGAGTTGTATCTTTGAGGATATATTGGTTTTTCTCGTTGTGACAGGACATGTTACTCGAGGTTAGCTATTGAGGTTAAAACCTAGGTTTGAGGAAAAGAGATGTTTGATCCTCTGGGATGTTTTTATTACATTGGATGAAGGTTATGACCAGGTGCTACTGAGATATTGAGAAAAATATGGGAGACTCTTGAAGATGCCATTGTGGGACGATCTCTAATCAAATGACCAATGGTTTCCATAGTCAGTGGTACATAATTCCCATGTGGAATGATTTTTCTTGGATTATGGGCATTGTAGGGTCATTATTTTTAAGTGGTAAATAAGTCTATTGAGAATGAACCTATTGGAGGGCTTATGATTTTGGATTCCCATTGAGTATTTTATTGATCAAGGATAAGATATATTCCATTGATTTTTTTGATTGTTTATGCTTTGGGTATGTCTTCTTCTTTGGATAAGCTAGATGAACCCCTCATCTAGTTTCCATATGTTATTGTGCTATTTGGGTGAGTTGTGGATTTTTTGAATGTTTTTATGGACATATATCGAGAGATTGGGTGAAATAGGGGAGTCCTTAGTAGGAAGTATCTTTATCATATGACCTCAAGGACTGTTGGATCCCTAATCTTTGGTTTGTCTATGAGGTGGTTCATTGATAGATCATGGTGGATACTTTTTAGATGTTGAGATCTCGGGTTATGTCAGAGGCCTCATGATTTGTTGGTAAAGGGTGGATCAATGCTATAATTTCAACTATTTGGTCGGTGGGTTTGAAGGTAGATCACCCGACATTTGGTTTTCCTTTGGATTGGATCTTTGAGGTTGTTTCTACTTAGGAATTTGGTTTAGGAGGATAACCTTGGGATATCTTGGATAATACGTTGGCCCTGAGTTGTGATCTGGTTCTCTCCTTCATTGCATTGATGTGGTTATTTGCACCATTTTAGAGAGCCCAATTTTTTATGTACAACTTTCAAGACATAGAGGTTTCTAAAACATGTGGATTTGAGATATATTTCTAGTTTAATCAGTCCATTAGAGTCCTATATCCCGATAGGTTCATGTTGTTATTATAGATGACTATAGTTACTCTATAGTGTATAAAATTCATGTATTTTCATTTAGATGTCATGGAAATCATATCTAGATCTGGAGGAAACACTAGCTGTCATGTGGTTGGGTGAGAAACGTTCTATAAATCCTTTATAGTGGGTCATATGAAAGGAAAATTTACCTTGGGTGTTAGAATAGAATCCACAGTTGACTATTTTACTTTTTTTGTTCTTCCCACTTTGTTATATAGTTATTATTTTATGCATGCTGTTATTAGTCTGTGGATAGTCTTGGCATATCATGTGTTCATCCACTTGTTATTATAGCATATTATAGGTCTTCTTTTGGGGGTGGCCTACTGAGATTTATTTCTCACCCCTTGTACATGCACCTTAGTGTGCATGCAAAAATGATGTATACTTTTTGGTTGGAGCATTGGTTTCATAGTGGATGGGATTGAGGAAAAATATTCCATGATTGAGAATAAATGCTCGTGTTAGTATTGGGATCAGGATGGTGCTCCTCGAGCATCATGACAATTATGTATGTGGTTGTGGTCTATGTTGGTCATAAAGATTGTGGTATTTACATTCAGTTTTATATTTTGTATATCTAATCATCCTAATAGGAAAAAAACTATTGCATGTTTTTATCCTTTGAGTATGTATGATTTCATTCTATATTACATTTTTTATATAATTGTTTCATTTTAGTAATTTATTATGGATACTCTAATATTTATCCCTATCTGTGAGTTTGGTTATTTTCCACTATTATTGCACTCTGACCATATGGTATAGTCTTTACACCATATCTTTTAGACCCTAGATGTTATTCAATAGACTCTGGAAGTTGGGTAAGTGTTCTTGAGTCCTTATGGAGAGCCAAATCAAGTGATGTGTTAGGTTAACCTTGGATGGTTCATTAGAAAATAGTATCAAAGTATTTTGGTTTTATGATTTGGGGACTTGTTAGATAAGAGGACTAGGAATACATTGGAAATTGTGATGAATATCATACTAGTGTTTCGAAAAACACATTTTCAATTAGAAGACCAAGTTACATGGGCATGGGATTGCTATTCTTTGATTATATTTCTATGGTTGTGTGATTTCACCATGTGTGATGCACTTGAGTTTTCTAATTTATGTTTAATTCGAGTTTTTGGATCATAGAACATTAGAATGAGGCCAATGTTCATGAGTCATTCTAGGCTTGTAGTATTCACATGAAAAATCCCAGTTTGTGGTGTTTTACTAACGATATAGGTCCAATTTTTTAAAGTTTCAACAACTTCTCATAGAGTGTTTTCTCATTTATTTACTTGGTGAAATTCTATACAACAAACCCGCATGTGTATAATTTCTTCTAATGTTAGGACATGAATACATTATGGAGAGATGTTTGTTGGTGATGGAGATATAGTCCCTTCCTCGATGGATGCATAGAGACCTTTGTGGATAAGAAATAATATCTGAGTGATATATTGGTGGAATGGTGAGGTAAAGTATGTTTGAGAGATCCTTGGTTTGGTATTGAGTTTCCTTGATATGATTATTCCCCCCAATTCATTGGTTTTTGTTCCTTGGGAGGAAATTATTCTTTCAACGTGATATCTTCTAGGTTGTGCAGTGGGACCTATGTGCCTACTACAAATGATGTCTTGAGTGGGCATGGATACTCTTCATTGGTGGGGGCTATTGAGGTCTTCTTTCACTAGGTTTTGGTTAGGAATGAGGATGAGTGGTGTTGAGAATCAGATCACTATGAGTGCTCCCTATCTCATAAATAACTATAGAGGTAAGTTTTGGTTGGTTTGCAGGCCTTACTCATTTTAGTTATTATTTGGGTAGCGCAGTGGAAGCATGGTTGGGTTCTTGTGGCTTTAGATCGATAACCGTGTAGAAGGTGGTCATATGGTTGATCCTATCATAAGTAACATGCCTTGATTTTTTAGATAATTTTCAATGGTTCTATGGTTTTTTAGAACTAAAATGTGTGAGGAGAATGATCAGTGGTTTTAGGCACGTTATCTTAGTTTTATTAGGATTTGGTCCCAATGAGAATGATCCCTATTTCACTTATAAGAGTTGTTTAAAGAAATCCTCATGCTGGGGATTTAACCTTTGGTTTTTGGAGGTCGTGGGCCTCATTTAAGTGATTTGTGGAGAACATATATTTTTGTTCCTGGTGGGCCTAGAATGAGCATGCGTTATTGCGGTTTTTGTGTTGGTTCTCAGGTGTGAGTGGTTTGGGAACATATATCCATTGAGTTTAGTGATGGATGTAGCATGGGCCATGTGGTTTATGTTTGGGAAGAGGGGTGATGAGAAGGACACTCTTGTAGTGCGTATAATCAAATTGGTCATGGTAGAGTGTACCTCTTGTTGGGAATGAGTTATAGGTCTAGTAAATCTAGTCGTTGGGCAGTGAAGATATCATTAGTTGTGCCAGTTATTTGGTGAGGGAATATCTATTGGTTCACCACCAAGGCTCCTCATTGGCGAGAAGCATTTGTGGTGGGGGAGTCTGTGATGATCAGTGTCAACAGAAGTTGTGAAAATTAGGGGAATTTAAACTTTTTTGTTCTCAAGAGTGTTCAGGGGAAAAAAAGTAAATTATTATATAAGATTATTATGGATAACTTTTTTAACCACTATTCTGGACCTATAATAGGATGTTTACCCTAGGACAATATTTTGGTGGGAATCTGAGCCATTTGAATTTTCATGGAATATTTAATATTTAATTAGTTAAACATTAATTTACTCATGCATGTTCATTAATGATATATTTTAAATGGAGTGATGGACTTATAGACTATATCTATAGTTGTTTATAGAGAGAGGGATTTTTCCTAGGTGAGGCATAACCTTGCATCAGGCATTGGGCTATGATTGGGCCCGTTTTTTTCTTTTTTCTTCCCATTTTATTTTTTTTATTTTTATTTCTATATTATCCTTTTTTATTCCCATGAATTCACTCATGGGATTCCATTCACATTATTGAGAGAGATAGAGAAAGATAAGAGGGAGAGGGAGAGGGAAGAAGTTCCCCTAGGGGTTTATCCAAGGCCCGAATTGGAGTGCGGCGACTGCGAGTAGAAGATTTTGTATGAAGAATCAAAATTTTCCACCTAGAAGTAGGATATTATTATGTTTTTCACTATTAATACCCATATAATATTTTTTTAAAAGTTTTAAATCCTTTTACGGGTTTTTGGGGACCTAGTATGGGTTGATCTATGAATTTTGAAGAGTGATCGGGCATTTCAGGATGTTTGGAGGGGGGTTTCCTTGGAAATACCCCTGTAAAAGGAATGTAGTTTAGAGACACATGTCATGTGTTATTCCTATTTATGTAAGATGAGTTTATGGGACTATAAAATATGCAATTTTGAGTACACACCATGTATTGGGGACTCAAGGTGTTCTTAGGGAACATGGATATGTAAGGTACATGACCAGATCATGTGTGAGGTACATGTCTAAAAGCCATGTACTAGGCTTGGACAGACCCTGTTTTGGGGTACATGTCTAGGTACATGAATGGGTTCCCTATATGGGGAAAATCTAAGTATGTGGTGGAACATGTTGTTTAGTATGACTATGTGCACATTGAGTGGGACTGAGGTCCATGAATAGGTACCCATATGGGGTTACATGCCATGTATTGGGAGGAACATATTGTGTAAATCAAAAAAATAAAACATTGAGTTTCTTGAGACCCACCACTAGGGGGGACCTTTTGGGTTACACGACATGTACCTAAGTTACATTCCATGTACTTTACCTGCATTGGCTTGTTTTTCATGTTTTCACCATGAATTTAGAATTTTACTTTTGAGTAGTCTATTTTAAGATTTTTTAATATATAACACAATGGTGGAATCCTTTTAAAATTTAAGGTCTCTTTGGATATTGTTTTTGTGTTAAGATATTCCATTATGTGTATTCTATGAGGTCTGGTTTTAGAATCCTCTCGGGGTTTGAGTTGTGAGATGTGAGGTATGAATGAGGGTTTTGAACTTATTAGTTTTTCTGGATTATGGAATACAACTAGTTTTTTTAGGATATTTCATATGGATCTAATAATGTTGGACCAAGTAGTATCTCTGAGGAGATATTGGGTTTTCCCTACATGAAGGGACCAGTTGATTGAGGTTGAATATTTTTAGGTTATCTCCTCAGTTGGAGAACTAGGTTTTTGGAGCCTTTGGGCTAGGTTGACACCATGGGATGGATGTTGTGGATAAGTTCCATTGATCTATTGATATGATTTTGATGGATTCTTTAGGATTCACTTGTGGGATGGTTTCTTATTGAGGGATCAATTGTTTTCATAATCTGCGGTTGAGAATGCCTATGTGTCATAGACTTTCTTAGATGAGGTGGATTTGTGGGTTCCTACTTTTGAGGTTGTCATGAGGACTATTGGAGATGTACCTATTGGTGGGATTGTGATTTTAGATTCCCATTGGGTAAAATTTTGATCTTGGATCTGTTAGAGTCCACCGAGGGTAATTTTATATGTTTTCCCATTGGGTGTGTTCCATTCTTTGGATGGTCTAGAGAAACCCTTTTTTAGGTTTCCTGTTCTTACAGGGGATTTTTGTCCAGTTTTAGATTTGTGAATGTTTATGTGGGTATGGATCGAGAGCTAGAGTCTAATAGGGGAGTCCAAAGTTGTATGTCAACTTATTATATGGCTATAGGGATTGTGGGAGCCCCAAGTTTTGTCTTGAACTGGTTTGGGTCATTAAGATCCCTTTGTAGATATTTTTTGGATTTGGAGATTCAGAGTACTAAGATATGCTCTATAATTTATTGGATACGAGAGGAACAGTGCTTCTAGTTAAACTATTTGAATAGTGGGTTTATGGTTAGATCATCCCATATTCAGTTGTCCTTTTTATGTGAGGTTTGAGGTAGTTTCTACTAAGTAATTTGGTTGAGGAGGAGACCCTTGGGATATCTTCGACCGGGTTTCGGCCCTAAGTTATAATATGGTTATCTATTTTATTGGTTGTGTATAGTTACATGAGCTTGGGGAGCTAATGGAATATCTGGATGAGTGCACCCATGTAGTTGATTATTCTCCCTAGATAGAGGTTATATGATATGTATGTGGTGGGATCTTGGTTTTGTGAGTGGGTTCCCTAGTAAAATGCATCTATTGAGTCCATGGGTAGATGAGATCCCCTGGTATAGTTTATTTGTTATACCTATATTTGGAGTATTTCCCTTAGGATTGTTTATATTATTGGCCTCCCGTATAGAGCCTGATTGTTTCAGTATGAATTTTAAGGAATGAAAATTTAATAAATGTGTTTAATGGAGATATATCTGTAATTAGATCATGCTATTAGATCCCTAGATCCCTATATAAGTTCTTTTGTTTATGTAGAATCCTATGGTTATGCCCTAGGGCCTAACATTCATGCATTTCCATTTAGACTTCTTGGATATTTTGTATAGATATAGTGAACATGATGGGTTTCATGTGGATGGGAGATCCACGTTATGTAAATCCTCCAGTGAGGGCCATAACAAGGGTTGATTTACCTAAAGTGTCAGGATAGAACCCATGGTTGGCTGTTTCCTTGTTTTAATTTTACCCCCTTTGTTTTTATACACTTTTTCTTTTATGAAAATTGATATAAGTCTTTATATAGGCTGGGCATATCACATGTGCATGCACTTATTATGATAACAAATTATTGGTTCACCACTGGGGGTGGCATGCTGAGATTTATTTCTCACCCCAAATATGTTCACCATAGTGTGTTCATAGAAATGATATATAATTTAAATTTGGATCATAGGTTTCAAATTAGATAGTTCAAAGTCCTAGTATTTCTTTATCGAGCAGATCTACTCATGTGGAATCTTTGAATAAGGTTGGTTCATATTGAGCATCTTAGAGACCAGGTATGTGGTTTGGATTTGTGTTAGTAGTAGATCACACAGTATTTAATTTAATTTTTTATTTTTTATTTTTTATCTGTGTTTTTTCAAACTGGTGACTGATAGTTTTATTTTTTGCATACTTTTATTTTTTATAAATTCATGCTACATTCCATTTATATAGTTTTATTTTATTTTAGTTATTTTTATGTGTACTCTAATGCTTATCCATGTGTGTGAGTTTGGTTATTTTCCACTATCATTTCACTCTAACAAGAGGGTATAGTCTTCCCACTTATTTTTAGACCCTTTTCAACAATATATTGCAGTAAAAATAGGTGGTAAAAATCATCAAAATTAGGTGAGTATAAGATGATCATATAGGTATAATTAGGATACATAAAAATGTTATACCCAACAATGAAAAGATCATAAAACATGGAATAAAGAATAATTCATGAATCAAAAGAGCGTGGGAACAATAGAAAATAAAAATGACCCATGATATAATAACATCAGTATACCTTAGACATATTATAGAAATATTATTATAGGGAACATTACTTTCATGAGGGACAACATCAGTTCCAATGCTTACAAGAAACAAAAATTTACTTGTGACTAATTATCTAATGATATATAAACATTTAACCAATTAATTTGAGGGATTTCATGGATCCATATAGTCTTAGGGATTTATCAGACCCAAAACATCTATGGTATTTATTGGACTTAAAGCATATCAGGTTTTTATTGAACCCAAACTATCTCAAGGTTTTATCATCCCAAACTATCTCATAGATTTATCATAAAAAAATATTAGGGACTTATCATCCCCAAACCATATTAAGAATCTATCATAGCCAATCTATATCATAATGAAAATATATACACATGTGTTCTATATAAAAAATTATTCCTATATCACAACTTGAAGAATCAAAGAAAATAAGATGGGTTTTATTTCATTTCGAAAGGGTATCACCCCAAATGAACTCAAGATTGTAAATAGTTGATATGAAAAATTAAATCACCATAAAAGTTTATTTTATATGAAAATTTGGAGGTTTATTCTTGGAAAATAATTTACTAGTCGGTAAATCCTTTTGAGATAAAGAGAAAATGGTAGAAAAATCTTATAATATTTTTAATAAATCAATTTTATCTTTGGAAAAAAAGTTGATATTATGGTCAATTTAAAATGAAAATTTAAAAAATATGACGTGAAAACATTTGAAAATTGTTTACCTTTATAAGTAATTTTTGTTACTTCATCTATAAAAAGACATAAATTTTTCAAATAGGTTAAGTAAAAAAACTTGAAAAAATTTTACTTTAAAAAAAAATCTTCAATAATAGAGCAAAGAAAACGACGAAAATTTTCAAAAATTTAAAGTGAATTTTTTTGAAATATTTTACTTTTAGAAATTATATAATAACATATATTTTAAAATATAAAAAATTTATCAAAAATAATCATGGATTGCAAGATAAAACATTTTATTTTAAAATGATGGAAAACCTTTTTAATATTTTTAGATAACTTTGTTGAAAACCACTATCATAGAAAGGGGTAGTAAAAATACACTTGAAAAGTGGAAATTGAAAATAGGATGGCCACATGAGAAAACAAATAAATGGGGTTTCCAAATATAAAATAGTTAATTGGTGATAAATTAAAATATGGATAGGGTGGGGATATCATCCTTAAAAATGATGGGAATAATTCTAAAAAATGATATAATTATGGGGATGAAATTCATAGAGGGGGATGATTTGAATAAAAAGTATCATATTAAATATATCTAAAGATAATTTACCTTGATATAAAATCTTATGGAAGAATAAACCAATAATTAAAGAAATATGTTCAATAAGATGCATTATAACTCAGTTAAGGAAGTTGGGTTAACAAAAACCCTTAAACCTTTGGTATATTTTGAATAAAAGGAATTTTAGAGAAAGATAAATATATTAATCCTAAAACCCCATTAATTTCATGAATATGGATAAATAAATTCATTAGGTAGAAATAAAACCAAATAAAATAAATGACAGTGTGAAATACAAAACATGTCTCATGGATTTGAAAATGAGACAAAGAAACAGTATAAACATTAGAAACATTTAAATAAAACCCCCTAAAAGGATGTGATTTCAAATGAAAAATTAGATACCATGACTAATGTGAGGATAATGATAAAAAATAATAAAGGGTTTGTAGAAACATGATTCTAAATAAAACATGGTATATAATAAGAATTATGACTCAACTAATTAAAAATTGAGACAAGAAACCCATTCCTTAATTCCTAACTTTCACTAAAGAGATTTAACATACTTTATAGAAATATATATATATTAATAAACTATTTAAAAACTTTATTAATATTTATAACCTTTTATAAACAATATTTACAATTATTCTCTATTTGTAAACTTTTTTTTATTATCAATTTTCAATATCAGATGTGAGTAATCTTATTGTTTTGAAATAGTTTCACAATAGTCATGTTATTGTTCATTTTATAAAAAATTTAATCATTAACTAATCATAAAAAGTACTAAAAATTATTATTTATAATTATTTATTGATTTATAATTTCATTCTATTATAGTCTCGATTATAGTTTGTAAAAATTGATATCGATAATGAGCATGTTTCTATGATTTTTAATGAATGAACATTGGTATCTTAATTGAGGAGTTTGATATTACATTTACCACAAAAAAAGAAAAAAATATTCATTTTATTATATATATCATATACTATTATTAATTATGTTATAATGTTCATCTGTGATATTATTTTATAAAATTGTTCAAGTAGTTGTTTATACTGAACCAAACATGAACATACCATAATTAATAGATGATTATGATTATAAAAGTTGTTGATTTTTTAAATAATATCATTATTATATTATAATAATGATAAAATATAAGTAAATTTAATGTGGTTAAAAATAATTTATGATGGTTTTAAAAAATAAGAATAAAACTAGATGAAAAATGAGATAGGTTACTTCATGGAGGAATTAGTCAGCGCAACGTACGATTAATGATTAAATTTATAAATGAATTATAGGGAAAGGAGGTGGATTGTAATTGAAATATTATTAATCTAAATTATATTATATATGATAATTTTATTTTTAAAATTAAACCTTATAAATATATAATATAGAAGGTGGTGAAAAATGGAACTTGTCACTTTGTGGAGATGGTATTCCACACAATGCATGAATGATCATTTGATTTTTCTTAATTAAAAGGGTAAATGTGTTTTTTAGTCATTCCCTTATATTAATAAAATTATATATAATAAAATAATTATTTAATTATATAGTACTTAGAAAATTAAAATTGGGAAAGTAGGAAAGAATTGAAAATAAATTATGGGGTAAAAGTACCCACATTGAGGACTTGGGTTTGCTTTGGAAGACTACTTTGAATTGGAAGTATTAAGCTAATTTATTGATACCATAGTCTCAAAAAAATTTAATATGACTATATTTGAAGTAAAATTGATCAATTTTAAAGAGGAAGATAAATTTTATAGCAGTATTAAAGGGGTAATTAGAGCCCCCTTTTATATGTTTTGAAAACTAAAAATTTTGTAATTAAAATCACTTAATGTAAGGAGGAACATGTTAAACATGTAAATAAGATCCAAAAAAGAAAAATAATTGAGTGGGTATGAGATAAGGTTGATAATTAATCAAAAATTAATTTTCATACACATTTTAAACTGGTTGTTAATTCTATTAGTCATATAATTTTCACTTTTTCACTTTTTTTGTTTTACTGTAGAAATTATTTTTTACCTAAGTAATGTATTATTAATGCCTAAAAAATTAAAAAAATTTACTTAGTTTTAAAATAATTGTTCTTATTTTGAAATACATTTTAATATTTAAAATTTATTTCTATAACAAAAATAAATTTTAACATTAGCACATATAACGCGTAAAAACCCATTTTTTGAAAGTTAATTTTTAAACTTAAAATTTATTTTTAGGGTAAAATTATCCATGTAATCTATTTTTTGGATATTAATTCGTTTATTATTAAAAAAAATAAATTTTATTTTTCATTCAAATAAATCAATGAAAAAATTTTACAAAAAAATATTTAATTAAAAGAAGTCCCAAAATAGGTTTTTATTGGAAAATATTACTTATGTTCATAAAATTATAATCATATGTTTTCTAAATTCAACATGGTATTTTTCAAAATATAGAGTTTTAATTATTAAATACATAATAAACCAATTTAATAGTTTTTATACACTTCTATGTCTTGATTATAAAGTAATAAAATTTATAGTTTTGGTAAAAACTATATTTTTTACTATTGAGTTAAAAATTCTATTATTTAAGAATGTCCTAAAAATTTATCCTAAGATAATATTGTGATTATAAGCTCAAAATTTATTTTCATTTAGTTTTTTTTGAAATTCTAAAATTTATAAATTTATATTTAAATAAAAATAAAATATATAAATGAAAAAATGATTTTATCAAAAAATGCACTTTTAAAACATTAAGTATTTTTAATACTATTATTTATACATTAATAATTAGTTACAATATTTTTATCTTCCATTGGTTTTCTTCTTATTATAATTTTATTATCTAAAGTGTCTTGGATTGTTTAAGTTTAGTGTAGTGTGTGAAACATGCTCTTGAACGTAGTGTTTATTTAAAGGAGAAAAATTATATAGTAAAATCTTCGATTGGTAGATTCTCTCCCTTAAATAAATTGCATAAAAAAACTTTTAATTATTACTCACTGATTAAATTAGGTGATGGTATTCTTAAATTATTTATCATTTTTGATATCACTCCTAATATGAAGAATACATTACTCAATTAGGATATTAAGTTAATTATCTTTTCTCAAAAAACATTAATCATTCATACAATCATATACTCTAGTATGTATATACCCTAATCATAAATTCTCTAAAATATACCTTTTGAAAAACTATATTAATATTCAATAAAATAAACAAAAATGAAACCATATAGTATTATATACATTAACTTTATCTTTAACCTTCAAATTGTATTAAACAGTGTTTCATAGGGTCACACACTAGTCAATAAATATCATAAACCCAAAACATGAGATAAAATTCACAAAAATATCATAGATAAATTTATTTATTAACTAAATAATAAATTATAATGTTATAAATAATATCAAACTTAATTATATCAAAAATCATCCATCCTTTAAAACCTAAGTGTTATCCATCCATCAATCATGTGTTCTTTAATATTTATTCATGAAAATATAATCTTTTCACAGAATCAATTTTCAATTTTGTAAATACCGTTTAATATATGTTTCCAAAACTTTAAAGAAAAACCATTGAAGAAAAATACATATATATTTCACATAATCCTCATAACTTTTGGAATATAACATAATATCATCTATAAATATTATTCACTTTTGAAAATAGCTTACAATTTAAAGATTTAATTCCTATTAATATATCTACCACACCACCATATATATGACTAAAAAACTCCCATTTTCCATCATAATAGGTATATACTAATATATTCAACCATTTAAGTATGATCTCTTTTTTAGTTATAATAAATAGTGGTTTTTAGATACATGACATTCTCAAATTCATTTCCATGTTACTGTTTCAACCGAATAATAAAACCAAATTGGATATGATAACAACTAAAATATGAAAATTAATACATTAATATGAAGATAAATTCCTCTATAAAAACTTAATTTTTTATATATGATACTTTAAGAAGACCTATGTATATATTTTTTCAATACTTTGTTATCCAAGGTCATTTTCATATTTTTTTCTCCCGCCAAATTATTTAACATCATACTCAAATCATTTATACTAGTTCAGTATAGAGAGTGTAAATTAACCATATTATATGTTCAATGAGTTTCAAAATGGGTTTGAAGTTAGGCCTCCTTGTCATACACCAGGTGATGATTGAGTTAATAGCCAATCTGCCCTTTTCAATGTTATTACCTATAATAACATTTGTTCCAAATTTTGCGTCCACGTGTAGTATCCAGACAAGGATGTCATTGCCAAGAAAAGCAAAAAAAATCATCACTTTACCAAAATTTTAGGATCTTTTTTATACTTATACTTTTCCCTTATGATTATACTTAGGTTTTTCACTAATTGTCACTCATCCTAATAAAAAAACTAATCATGAGAAACTGAAAAGTCATTTCATACCAACATAATTTTCCCGAACCCACACTCCTGAGTATAGTTCTAAAATAAGAACTTTTGAATATTAACATTGATACCAAGTGAGATTATACAAGGTAAAATTTTACAAATTTTATATTATTATTATATATCATTATAATATCACAAAAAACTAGAGAACCACTTTTTAGTGTCTTTAAGGACGAGTTACATAGGCAACATGTTTTACAAAACCCATGAACATATATCCATAATAGAACCATACTAGACTCCCTTATAAAATTATTATATGTTAAAATCATATTCACAACCTAAGGAAATGGAAAAATAATAAATGTGCAGGGTTAGATGCTTAAAAAGGGTAAACCTAGGTGATAACAATTAAATATAATCGGTTATCCTAAAATGATCATATAGGTATAATGAGGATGCATAAATAGGTTATACATGGAAATGAATAGATACAAAATAATGACATTAGGAAAAATTCATGAATCAAAAGATTGTGTAAACATTAACCTATAAACATAATCCATGATGGCGTAACATCAAGATACCATAGAAATGTGGAACAAACATTAGTATAGGGAACATAACTTTCATGAGCCACAATATAAAATCCCATGCTTACGGGAAACAAAAACCTACTAAATAATACATATATCATGAGATATAAACTTTTAACAAAATTAATTAGAGGATATTAACATAACCAAACTATATCAGGGTTTTATCAGACCCAAACCATCTCAGGGATTTATCAGAGCCAAAACGTCTAAGGGTTTTATCAGAGGGAAACCATATCAGGGATTTATTGGACCCAAAAAAGTCTCAAGGATTTATCAGAATAAAACCATAACATAATTAAAATCCATACACATGTGTATCATGAAAAAAAACAATTTAACCTCATAAAATGATGAACCAATGTAATAGAAATGGGTTTCATTTCAATTCAAAAATTTATCACCAAAACTGACCTCAAGAATGTAAATGGTTGATAATATAATTCAATTCATCCCAAAAGAGTAATTTATAAGAGAATTTAATGGGTGATTAATGAAAAATAACTTCTATGGAATAATGAAAAGGAAATGGTAGGGGAATCATAAAAGAGTTTTTGAAAACAATTTTATATTTTGTGTAAAAGTTGAATTTATGAAGACTTGGAAAAGTCATTTTTGAAATGGGGAATTTAAAATATTTGAAAAAATTTTCTTTTAAGAGGAACTTTAAATAGTTAAAGTTTTTTTCTTTAAAAAGGTGAAGTGAAAAAACATCAAAAAATTTAATTTTAAAATGACTCTTCAATAATGGATCCTTGAAAATGAATTTTTTTCAGAAAGGTGAAGTAAAGGTATTTTTTGAAATATTACTTTTTATGATAATATTGAATAATAGATCTTTGAAAAGACAAAGAGGTTATAAAAATGAACATGGATATGAAGAAAAAAATGTTTTATTTTGAAAGGATGGATTTTTTAATATTTTTAAATACCTTAATTGAAAACCCACATATGAAAAAGTACTAAAACTTACCTATGAAAAGTGTTAATGGAAAATAGGAAGGTCACATGAGATGAAACATAAACAAGGCTTCCAAATATAAATGAAAACATTGGTGGGAATGGAAAATATAGACAAGGAAAAGACACTATCATTAAAAAGGATGAGAATTATTGTCAACTATGATATAAATTTCATGGGGATGTTATTAGTTGAGGGTGTTTATCTGAATAAATATATATAGAGAGAAAGTACTATTGAATAAAATATTATGGTGTAATAAGATAATATTGTAAGAAAGAAGTTAAAGAAGATTCATTATGACTCAATGAAGGGAGTTGAGTTAACAAACACCCTTATAATGTTGTTATCGTTTAAATCGATTTCCATTTAAATAAATAACATGATATGTATATATAAACCCCATTAATTTCATGTTTATGGAAAAAATACATTCATTGGGTAGTAATTACACCGTATTAAATAAATTATAGTTAAAATTTTCAAATAAGACTCATGGATTTGATAATTAGACAATGAAACCCTTAAGACATTATACACATTCAAATAAAAAGCATTGGAAGATAGAATTTCAATTGAAAAATAAAATACCAAGAATAATTTTTAGATTTTGATACAAATATTAAATAAGAATTATATAAACCATTCTAAATAAAACAAGGTGTATAATAAGAAGTATGTATGTAGGGATTAAAAATTGAGAAGAAAAATATTTACCTTAATTCCTAACATTCAATAATGCAGATGAATCTATTATATAAAAAAATTTCTATATTAATAAACTATTTCATAAAATGATTCATATATATAACCTTATATAAAAATTATTTATAATTAGTCTCTACATGTATATTAGTTAGTTATTATTCATTTTTAATATCACGTGTGAATAATCTTGATCATTTTGAACTAGTTTTGTTATTGTGGTGTTATTATTAATTAAAATCCCAAATTTAATAATTACAATATCATAAAAGGTACTAGAAATGATGATTTATAATTATTTACAATTTTATAATTTCTTCATTGTCAGTTTTGGTTATAGTCTTTAAGGAGGAAATTAGTGATTAGCATGTTTCAATGATTTTTAACAAACATAGAGTGGTATCTGAATTAATGAGTTTAATATTAAATTTACCACTCTAGAGACAAAATAATTTTTTTATTTTCTTATTTATATCATATATAATCAGAAATTAGGTTTTCATATCCAGCCATGATATTATTTTATAGAGATTTTAAATAAGTTTTTAGTATGACCCAAACATGAACATAACATAGTTAATGGATGATTGCGATAATGAAAATGGTTCATTTTGAACATAATATCATTATTACAGAAGAATAGGGAAATTATTTAAGAAATTTTATAGTTTTTGATTTATATTTGATGTGTTTTTAATAAATTAGAAATAAACTTTATGAAAAATGAGAGATGTTACTTTGTGGTGGTGGTTGTCTACACAACACACAATTAATGTTTTCATTTCATGAAGAGTGAGAGGGAATGAAGGTGGATTATAATTTTTCTTATAATAATAATAATATATAAATCAAATTTTTTTATTTTAAATTTTATAAATATATAAAGTGGTGATAAAAATAGAAGTCGTCACTTTATTGAGATGGTAGTCTGCACAACACATGAATGGAATTTTCAATTTTCTTAATAGAAATGAGGAAAGATGGTTAGTAGTTATGAATTTAGCATAATAAAATTATTTATAAATTTTTTTGGATTTAATAATATATTAATTAGAAAATTATACTTGGAAAATGAAGAAATTAATGAAAAGAAGTTAGGGGAAAAATGTACTCAAGTCGAGGACTTGGGATTTTCCTTAGAATAATCCTTAGAGATAGAGGTATTAAGACAAAATATTGTGACTGGAGGATAATTTAAAAGGAATAGTATTATAGGGGACATAAAATGGATTATTTTCAAATGTAAACAATTTTTTTATGTGGTCTTGAAAGGGTGGTGAGAGACCACTTTTATAAGTGGTGAGAATAACATTTTTGTAATTATAATCACTTATTATAAATAGCGCACATGTTAAACATGTAAAGTGACTTGGAAAATAAAAAATAATAGAGTGTGGATGAAATAAGTTCTATAATAAATCATCTATTCATTTTAAAAAATTTCTTTAAACATGTTTTGAAGTACTTTAGTCTTATAATTTTCATTTTTACCATTTTATGTTTTATTGTTGCAACTAATTTTTACCTTAGTAATTTACTAGTAATGCATAAAAAATGACCCTTATTACATAAATTTAAACTAATAATTCCAAATATTAAATAAATTTTTTAGATAAATTTTATATGTTTAATTAACAAAAATATTAATATTAGTTTTTTTAATGTGTAAAACTAAGTATTTTGAAAAATTGTACTTTTACACAGAAAATTTATCTATTTGGTAAAATTATCATCTTCTTTCGTTTTCATGATTTTATTTGGTTTATTAAAATATAAATAAATGTTATGTATATTTAAAGTAAATCTAATAAAAAAATATCATTTAATTAAATTAAAAACCAGAGATAGTTTTTATTATAAAATACTACTTATGTTTCTAAAATAGTAATCACTGGATTTAGAAATTAGTTTTTGTATTTTCAAAATATGTATTTTTAAATATAAAATAAATATTTTACCTATTAAAAATTTTTATACACTTCTAGGTATTTTTTATAAATTTATAAAAATAATAGTTTTTAAAAAATATATAATTTTCACTATTCATGTAAAATTAAATTATTTAATAAATTTCCAAAAAATTATCCTCTGCTAATATTTTTATTATAATTCAAAAAATGATGTTTAGTTTTTTGAATTTAGATTTCAAAATTAATAAATTTATTTTTTAAATAAAAACACAATATAAAAAGGAAAATAGTATTTTTTGAAAACTCCCCTTTTAAAACATTAATTATTTTTAATCATATTATGTAGGATTTTATCATTCATTACAATTTATTTATCCACCACAGTTTTTTTCATTTCATAATTTTATTACCTATAATTTCTTGGATTGTTTTAGTTTGTTGTTTCTTGTTTAACAAGCTATTGAATATAATGTTTATTTAAAGGGAAAAGATTATATATTAAAATATCAGGTTGTTACCGAGGGAGCCTATACTCACCACACCAAAGGGGGGTCACACTCATTAATTACGGTGGAACAAAACTAATTTATTCAATATACAACACATTTTGAATCAATCAATGGTAATCAATCTATACCGAGGTAGATACCACTTAATCTCTTCTCTTCTAAGTGGAGATATCCAGAAAATCCTATTTCAGTATAATGGTTTAACTCACTTCACTAGGATGGGTGTGAGAAATATGGTCACCACCAATGGGAGCTCTCTAGTTGAAAAAGGTCTAAATTGGGGATCCACTATAATCTCCAACTTATAAAAGGCTGTTAAAAAAAGACTATCTCAATTCTGCACCATCCTCTATAAGGGACCATGAATAGAGAACACAAATCATACTTAGAACTACATCCATCAATGATTGAAAATTTTTATCCAAGGAATATATCTTTATTCAACTTTTATTACCTTCTCTTTGTGCCTAATAAGAACCAGCTAGATGTTATGATTATGGGAGAGGATTAATGTGTTTCCTAACTCAGATTACTCTCTCACCACCTATTAATGCACTAAAAAACTCCTTAAGAGTGAACATGCTCTATAATATAGTGGTCAAATTCTCATCACTATCTCTAATGAGGATACTGGTCCACATCGTCTATCTATATTTCTTCAGGTGTAAATCTAACATGCTACCACAGACGATGTTCAACTTTGCTGAGAATTTATCCACCTTATAATGTTTACTCGGGGGGTACTCTTATAGGTGATGTTTTTTTGGAAACACAAGCATAGGTAAATAAATCTTCTTATAGATCCTCCTTCTGAATTTCTTGGATCAAAAAATTCCAATGTAAAAATTTATAAAAAATTACTCACAAGGTCTGTGGTTCTCAATACAAAATCATAAATGTATGAACTTCCTTGTGGGGGGTCTACCATCATTGAAAAAAAACAAAATCCTTGAAATTTCAAAAAATTTAGCCATAATAGACAATTCTTCTTATGGGTTTGAGAAAAAAATCAACCACTAGTAGTTCAATATGACATATAGGGAGATAAAGGTAAGAACCATTATCTATTAAGTAAAATTCTAAAAGAAATTGAAAAACAAGTACAAAATTGTATCTAATCCCCTATCACCCAATGATCAGGCTCACTTTAATCACCATAACACACATAGAATATCCAATCATGGGTATTTTAATCACACTTAGTGGAAACTATACTTTATTCTATAAAGAATCCCATGCCAATCATGAAAGGAATAAAATCTCCCTCAGATAACAAGGAAAGGATAACTATAAATAGAGTTTCTAAAGGAACACATTATCCATCACTAATTGATGGATAAAAAATCATACAATAGGCATGGTATTATCAAAACTCTACCTTTACAAATAGTATGTATATTTTTAGGTATCACTCTTCAATTGATATTATGATTGTATAATGATTATATAATATCTAGATGAGCTAAATTTTAATGAATAGAGAGTATCATAAATGATCAATAAATGATTCATGGTCCTATTTTTCAATAACCTGTAATAAATTTCATTGTGTTTTGGGTTTACTAAAAGGGTTTTAGAGTCCTAGGCATAGGTTTCCCCAAAAATCAAACTTACTCTTGTCTTCATAGTCTAACAACTGAACTAAAAACCTCTTTAATATTGATGAACAAATTTTACCAAACCAATTCTCACAAGACTTATAACTCAAAACATTGTCCCTAGGTAAAAATAGGTATGGTACCACTCTAATAGAACCTGACCCACTTGGATCCCACCTGGGTTGGAAATTGGTTGAGTGTTCCACTATAAGTCGAACTCTAATAGGCCATAGGATGTTGACTAGAATTGAGTTGGATTATAACACAATATGAGATGGATTAGCCTATTTCAACATGAAATAAACACATATTTACAATATATAATACAAAAAATATCTTCCCGATATATATATATAAATAATCAAATAAACTATATATAATACACGCAAGATGAATCTAGTATAAATAAATCTCCACATGGGAAAATACAATGGAATTTTACACCCTAAAATACCATGATTCCATCAGATCCATGAAAATGTTATTATCCAAGATTTATTCCACATCTTGTAAGGAAACCTAGGGGTGACTAAAAAGTCACATGACTCATAATATCTAAACTACACCACCCTTATAACTTCCACACAACCACCACAACCTCCAAAGGTGGAATCCACTATTCACTTATGCATCAAAATCAAATGAGGGAGTAGTGAACCTTATAGTTACCATTATCAAATCACTAATTTAGAATCCTATAGGGGGAATTTAACTTTCATGAGAAAAGAAATCATCTAAAGGAGTACCATCCCCAATACCATAACTACCCAGTTATGAGTGAAACCATGTTAACACTCTATAACAGTAGAGAAGGATCCCTCACCTAGGGAAGGTGGGTAATACCAACTCTATTTGAGGATCCTGTTTCCAAATAGAGTACTTAAACATGGGGATAATAACTCTATAGATAGAGGATCCTACAATAAAAGTGTGTGAGGGGAGATATTGAGCCTATATAATACATAAGTATAGGATCTAATGCTATGAAAATATATGGGGGATACTAAACCAATTTTAGTATTGTGAGGGAACCGACACCCTAATGCAATCATGCCTCCAGGTAGGGTTTCCAACCCTAAGAACACTCAGATCATCATACTTGAAACCTGTCACTATTCTTATCAAGATAAATTCTAGATGAACCTATATCACCAATCAAATGATAACAAATATACCAAAATACTATTTAATTATGATATATTATAAAAAATAATTAGGGTAGGAAATTTATTAGTTCAAATATGAAACTAGTAAAAATGTATTGAAAAACCCCCTGTGATGGAGAGATTAGGCCATGTGGTGACCACTGAGCATGCCATGTGCCATGTTGGGAGAGGGAGGGTCTTCCTAGCTAGTATTTTCAGTATTCACAGATGAAAAATGTGGGGAAATGTACCCGATTAATGACATGAATATATCATCACACTCCCCTCCTAGACCAATTCAAGCGGGAACTGACCCATTTCATCCTATCACATTCTTATCCTGTATGTTCAGGTCAACCGGCTGGTGGTTTTCTATAATGAATATCGATAGGTAGAGGTTATAAATTCATTTTATTCTAACTAAACCAAATTTCATAGGGTGGCTAGAGTTCCACCTAACCTCATGTTCCACTTGGGTTAGGTGGTGTCCACCTCTTCTTTGCACGATGATGTTGGAAAATGATCTATCCCTCCCCTATCACCCTAGATACCACATGGATAGCCTTTACCTCAAATATCTATCCTCTTGACATGAACATATTTTTTAATTATCATGTTTCAGACACCTATAACTTTCATTCTCCACCTTGATGCCACAAAAACTTATTTTTATGCCTACACACACCTTTTTCCTCTCTCATAGCCAAGGCAGATCAAATCCCCTCATGTGGACATTCACCACACTTCCTCTCTTCACCTGATATGTTACACCACTACCACCACACATGAATATAGTTGAAAAAAACTAGGGTCAACAATATCTAATCCTTATAATGATAAGTTAATATAGTAGAACAGAGATATTTTTAATAGATAAGTGGGAAGAGAGATAGTTTGGTGAGTCTGTTCACCGTATATCCAATGTCCAATGGAAATAAAAGTAAATAAAAATGATAAGGGTAAAAAATACTACCAAAAAATCCATGGAATAAAAAAACTATTATTGATAATGGAATCTACATAATTCATAATGAGGATTAGGGAAAATTATCAAATAATTCCCCATGTTTAAATCATTAATAATCTAGAATTTTCGACCAATGAATCAATATGAAATTTCATGAAGAAGATAATAACAAGAAAAATCAAAAATCTCTACCTTGATGGATAATTAATGTTTCTTTAATTTTTTTATTGAAACCATGATTTCATTCATCATTATTTCATAGTTAGATCATTGATACAACCACATATTCAATCCCACTCTACCAATATGAAGATGTTATACAAAATTATTATCTCTCCCCTCATACCCTCTCTCTAGTATTCATGTAATCTCTAAAACACAAAAAAAACCTAAATAGGGGTTATAATAGGGATTATAATTGGATTTATTCTAGGGTTTCTCCATAATTTAATTAAATAATTAATTTAATTAGTTAAATAAATTTAATTAATCTATTCCAATAGAAATTTCCCTAACATGAGGACCCCAATCGTGATTAAAATTTCATTTTCCCTAGGGTATATCCACCAATATAGATGCAATAATGAACATTAATTTATTATCCAGGAAACAATTTTAGATTAAAATCATAATTCATGAAAATATGAATTTTCAAAATAAAAAATTTATATTATACATAATATATTATTATCAAGGATTCTTAGCATTGGAAACTCCATGCTGGCTAAGTGAAGGCATAAAAACTACATCACAAAATCAAAAAAAACTATTATATAACTTTTCCAAGGTCATCTACTAGGGTAAATTTACCTTTTCTACATTTTTGGAGGTCCCATGTAGTGATATGTAATTTTTTTGGAAATAGTGCCATTATTTTTTAACACTAAGTCTCAAGAACCCCCAATTGTTAAATTATAATTTTACCCTAGTTGATGAACTTAGAATTTTTTTAAGGGTTATTTTGATTATAGAATATGTTTTTATCCCTAATATGAGATTATATATAAAATATAGTGTTTCATAGGTTTGAAAATTTTATAATAAAAATTTTATATTAATTTTATTTCACATGTGAATATTTCTGAATAAATACATATATCTCTTGATAAAAGGTTCAAATAGAGAAATTGGGACCATAGATAAATCCAAAAATTTTGTTATACCATAGGTATGATGTATCATCATTATCATTAGCATTATCAAGTGTTCAAAGTCCAAGGTGGATAAGAATAATATTAAAAAAATAATTAATTTAATATTTAATTAATCCTTGAAACTTTTAGAACCCTCATTCAATCCTCTCTAAATAGAATTATCTATGGTTTGTATCATAAACCTAAGAGATTATATTGAGAGGTAGATCATCTTGGTGGGGGGATTTGATTAATGGATCTCATGAGAATTACTAGTAACGAGATCATCAAGTGAATCTAGTGTATATCCCCAATGACTACAATGTGGGTTCCTTCTTCTCTAGTGATCAATCTTTATTAGGGAAGGGATTTATTTATTTAGGTATCTACCCTATTCATGATACCAAGTCAATTAGGGATTAAATTATCCACATTTTAATCCATGATTAAAATGATTGCAAGGACCAGATTTTTTTCTAGAATTTTGGGTTGATATTTTTTTATTCATGGAACTACTTTTGATTCATAATTATTTATGCTTAGCCCCATGACTGATGGGTGCATCATTCATGACCATCATAAAATATTTTTTTTGTTTCCTTTCTTTCCTCCTCAATTCCTTGATAATTCATCACTGATCATCATTTTAGGACTAGTGAATCAACTACACTCATGGAATAATTTCATTTCATGATTTTAATTAGTCCCATGAATCGTTATTATGGATTTGACATAGAATATTAATGTTTTATAATGGTATATAGGTGAGGATTTCAATTAGAGTGTGGGTAACTGAGGTATATTCTCAAGAAAAGACTCATACAATCATTGATAAGCTCATATAGAGTGGTGGGAATTAGTTATTTTAATGAATGGTGGCTAATGTATGGCCACTAGTAACATCATGATTGTTCTCAAACTATTTTGTTAGATTTTTGAAAAATATTAGTGATAAAACATATAGATGATAAGAAGCTAGTAGTATAAGATGAAGTGTCTAGGAAAATCCCAACTACCTAGTGTGTAGTTTGGAAGAAAACATACTGTGTTTCCTAGGAGATGCAGTGCTAGGCTTTCATGTTGTAATTAAATATATAACAATAACATGGCCATATCCACTTATCATGTGTCTCTATATGGAAAAATTTATGTATAAAACATGTACAATTCCAAAAACCTTAGTGTCCTCACATTCCAAATAGATAATCCACACACTATATGACCTCATTAGGACACAACTAGGACACTATGGAACACAAAAAGTTCCCAATTTAGGTCTTAAAAATTAGGTTTCCAACCTTCACAAAATTTATTTTGATCTTCACATGCCTTTTTAGTGACAATATATGTGTAGGTGACCTCTTGTAGTCAACATACCATATGCCCCACACGTATGTCATGTACATTGGATAATGTTCCCTAAAAACCCTTTATCCTTCTACATGGATTTTGTTTAGGCATGAAATTAGTTTATGCTATCTTAAAAATGAGTGATTTATTTCCTACAATTAGATAGGGTACAAAATCCTGACCTATTACTCATGTTTTTTGATTCCTTATCTACGGGACACTCATTGGTAAGGCCAAGTGTCCCCTCATGGGAAAAAGAATGTAATTCCCTATCTCCTAACCTATATAGGGTAAGCTATATCATATCATTCATATGGAAATGTGATCCCCTACATATGGAATAATATAGTTAAGGTTGTGTATACCATTGTATCATTGGGGTTGATCTTGTATAAGTGAGTCAAATTTCCTTATATGAGGTGCATCCAGTGAGGTGTGTTTGTCACTTCAGGTGTTTCCTATGAGGACTCATGGAAGTATTTTTTGATGATATGGATTCATATATTTTTGTAAATAATGATAATTATTTTGGTTGGATATGAGGTCTGAGACCCTTCTAGATTATTTGGGTCCTTCTTTGATTATATCTAGTTTTATCCTTCACTCTCAAGTAGCACATGATTCCTCGGTAGGAGAGATTAATTTGGGGTTGACTGGGCTCCCCGTATCAGCTTTATATAGTGATGTATATATTGTAAGACTATGTATTGTAGACCTCATTAGGATTTTTAGTTCCTTATCACCCCATTATAAGACTATGTATTGTAGTCTGCTTTTAGATTTTTTGGTTCTTCAAAATCCTATTGGATTTTTAGGGTATCCTATTGAGTATGTTTATAATGACACCTACATAAAAATTCAAACCACATATATTATTTCTATGAAGATGATACTAAGGTTCAATGGTATGGGTGGACATGGAAATATCTTAGTGTGTTCTAATAATACTCACGGTGATTCTTGTTGAAAAATCGTAATGGATTGGACCTTTAAAGCCCTTTAATTTATGGGAAATCTAGTGTTTGAGGTGCATTGGGAAGTCAATGTGATTTATTTCAACACATTGAAAAAATTACCAGTTATCCTAGTTTTCTAATGGTGCCCCACCTTGGTGGTGTCACACTCTAGCGGTGTCACTATGGAAGTGTCTCACCCTGGCGATGTCACCCTGGTGGTGTCACCATGGCAGTGTCTCACCCTAGCAGTGTCACCCTGGTTGTAGCTCACCCTGGTGGTGTCACCCTAGCAGTAGCTTGCCCAAGAGGTTGCTCATTGTTGGTGGCTTGCTAGTGGTCGCTCGTCTAATGGTGCCTCTTCTGGTGGTTCTTTCCTAGAGATTACTCACTGATGGTGGCAAGAGGTTCATCTTGATGGTGCCTCATCTAGAAGTGCCTCATCTAACGATGCCTCATCCAAGAGCGCCTTGTCTAGTAGTGCCTCTCTGGCGGTGCCTTGTACGGTGGTGCCTCATGTACAATGTTTCCTGTTCTTCCAGTTTTTCCCTTTTGACATCTCTAGTTGACATAAAATTAGTTTAAGGAAAAATTTGAAAGGGTTTAAGATCGATTCAAAGGCCATAAGTTCTATCTTTAATTCTTTAAGGTTCTGGTGTCTTTTTATTGGTCAAAATGTGTTTCCTTGACTAGATCTTCCTTTATTGGAAAATTAAAATGGTATCTAAACCTGTGGATCTATTTTTATCATTCTATATATGAGATATCTTTCCCCATTTTATTAATTCTTGATTCATATTGATATGATATGCCTCAAATCCATCTTCCCATAGGATTCGAGTAAACTGCTGTAGTATTTGGTTCATGTTTCCTTGGATATTTTCCTACGGCATGCACACCCCTATTTTTGGCACAACTAGGAAGTGTGGATCATTCTTCTTACAAGTAAGTTTTCCTTCGTCTTTCTTAATTTTTCATCATGTGGGATTGGTATATAAATGTTTCCCCTTCTAAAAATAGTTTATTATAGATTAATAAAGATAATAAAATTGGTTTAAGAATCAATATAAAAGGGATGGGGAAAGTGACACATGATCTTGTCTTATTTTTGTTATTATTGATATTATGATTTGTATAAGATAACTACCCACTGAAAATTGTGTTCATTTGGGGTCATCTTTTTCACATGGGATATTTTGTGAGATTTATGTTGTTTGGTTTTTTTGAATGACTATTTATAAAAGTTGGTTAACCACATATATTCGGCTAATAAATGGATGCCCCTCGATCATATGGTTTCTGTGATAACCCCAACATTTATAAGTATAATTTATTAACGTATTCATTATAAAATCTAATAATTTGTTTTCCTTGGTATGTGAGGTGATGTGATGTGATTTGTGGAATCTCTGTCGATTGTGTGTACGGTGGGGAAGTGGATGACATGTGGTTGTGTAGTGGGGCTATGATGGGTGTGGTGTCATTATGAAGATGGGCTGTAGTTTTTGGTTAATATTTGATGGTTTATTGGATATGGTTATGAGTTGGGTGTTTGTTCTATTAATGTGTTGGTTTGGGGAGGATTCCTTGGATAATTATAGTAGTGATTGGTATGGGTTCTTCTCCATTGATAACATGAATAAAGCTTTACCCCATAGTTAAAGGTCGTAGAATAATGCACCTTTAATGTGAAGTGCATTAATTTACCATGGATATTCATACCTCAGATGATTGTGAACATATTTTACTATGTTACTTATTATTTATCAGGCATGATAGTTTCCTAGTGAGTGATGGAGTAAATAAATATTTGTTTGATAATGTTTGGAGTGACTTGGATTGGTTTGGTTAATGAGATGGAAGTAGTTAATGAAATATTAAAATGGAGGTAGTGGGATTACACATGGTCAATTAAAAATGATGAAATTAATGGGTGTTTAACATTGAGGTAATGTGAAGACACATTAGTTTATAGGGTTGTTCACCTTCGGAAATGATGGTTGCAGATCTAAATAATTGCATTTAGATGTGGCAGCAAAGGTGGCAGTGTTGTGAGTTGGTTGTTTGTTTGAGAACCCAATGGTTGGGAGGGAGTGTTTTATACTATATATATACTTGTAGATTCTTGTGATTTATATACTCACACCTCTTATATTGATCACTATGTTCTGAACACCCTCATTGTCACATGGGGGTGTTTTTTCCCACATTCGATAAGGGGTGAGGATGGCTGGGTACCATCTCTTTTCTGCTCTCTCTTATTGGTGATATACATATGGAAAATGATTTAATAGTTAGAGGTTTGTTAGTTATTTAGATGGTGGTTGTGATGGAACAAGTTTATTTGTGAAATATGGTATATTCTAGGTGTATTTAGGCGATATGTGATAGCCTATGTGTCTTTGGGCGGGATGTGATCGCTTAGGTGTTTGCGGGTGAGGTGGTTTGTGATGCCACAAGTGTCTTCAGGATGATATGTGATATTATTTCCTAGGATTCATTTGGATGAGATATATTATGATATGTTGTGTGTCCTTGGTGTGTGTGGAAAGGATGTATTTTGAGGCCCATGTGTGTGAGGGCGGGATGTGATGTGGTATATAGAAGGGATGGGAGCTCTAGGATGTACGATGTCGGGAGAGAGAGGCATACCAGTGGGAAAATAATGTGGGGTACCCTATCATTGATGTGACTTATAATATATTATATTAATTGAGTTGAATTACTTGGTTAGTGTGCCTTGGTGTGGTTGGGATGGTTATTATACCTGTTTAGGTGCTGTTTGGTTATGATGTTTTCTCAATGGAGCATTAGTATGCTTCTTTCACATGTTCATGAGAGACATTGGTATTCCTATTGAGTATACTTGTATTATCATCCATCGTATATAATACCATTTTTAGGTTTCCATGAGGATTTCATAAACCATGTTGGGTGTTACTAGATTGAACCTTTGGATGGTTTTTTTGCCACTGCTTATCTTTACTTTTGGGTATTTACTTTGAAGACTTTTGCTGTATGAATTCTATTTATACATGAATTATGGGATGGTTTTGGGATTTATCTTTTATATTATACATTGGATTTGTTGTTTATGATTCATTATATCTCCCAATATTTTTTTTCTTATAAAGGGTATTTCCACCCATATTGTGAGATTTGTACACCCTTTGTGCTAGTCACCAACTCGGGGCCTAATGGAGGCAGGACTCCTAGGTCATTATATCTCTCCCATCATTGTTGTATCCTTGGAGGTAGGGGCATGTGATAGAGTGGTATAAGAGCCAGGTAGTTGAGATATATGATGGATTTTTTATTTAGGCACATTTAGGATTGTATGAGATGGTATGAAAAAGTTCCAATTGACCTTGGTGCATGACATGGTCCAGGGAGACTGGCTAAAACACAGGATTTTAGGTCCCCCTAGGATTCATTTAATAAACTCTAAGCTTATTGAGGGACCAAGTGAGATAGACCCACTTGTAGATTAGAGACCAAGGAAAGGTACATTCATTATAATGACTTGTGTTATTTTTTTAATTGGGTTGTTCTAGGAAGTTAAAAATGGAAAAAAAATTAAATAAAATGAATTAGAATAAATCTTAATGAAAATTACATACTACCCAAGATTAAGAAATATTTGTTTACCTTTCAACTATGGCTCCTCATTGTCAACCGTATGTGGCTCAGACAGTTGAGGTTTAGCAGGATGATCTAGTTAATCTCCATAAGTTTAAAATAGTGGCGGATGATGATTAGTGGTAGAAGACATTGTGCACTTTCTAGCGAAAAGCATTGGGGAAGTAAGAGGGAAGTGTTTTAGATGTAGTGATAGAGAGCTGGCTGGAAGAGCTTGAGATCATTTTTAGTTTGATCTGGGACCCAATAGGGTACTACATCCCTTTGGAAGTAAGTCAGATGTGGGGTGCTTTACATTAGTGGTGGACACTGTATATAGGAGAGAAGAAGGAGGTGGACGTTTTGTGGGTTGACTTCTAGAAGGAGTTCTGAGAAGAGTTCCTTTTTTCGACCATGAAGGCTAAGAAGAGGCAAGGGATACTCTCCCTTCAGTAGGGGAATGTGTCCGTATGAGTGTTGTGAATCATGTTCAAGGACCTTCTATGTTTTCCCCAAACCTTTTTCCAAATGAGGAGTCCCATGTGAGATGTCTTGAGGAGTCACTCTGACCTTTTATCCAGTATGTTACTCCTTTTATGTAGCCAACAAATTTGGAGGTTCAGAATAAGGATGATGTGATCAAGAGGATGCACTCACGAGGAGGTATATTGTGAGAGGGAATTTAGAAGAGTAATTTTAGAGGCATCGTTACCAGTGGAAGATCCCAGGTGCTAGGACCTTCGGGGTTTTAATAGGTAGGGAGTTGACCTCAGAAGATTACTTTATAGACATATGGTTCCACTGGTTTTCATAATTTTCCTGGGAGATTTTTTCCGATGTGTTTTGGTTACGGGGTTCTTGTTCATTTTTACATCCAATGCGTAGTTGTTCCATGAGCTCAGTTTAGTGGATATTGATAGGTTCAATGACACCCTTAGTAGCAGTTTCTAGTGAGACCATTTCAACTGTAGGGGAAATAGGCTTTCACTTCGCGTAGGGGAGATGAATTATGTAGAGGATAACCTCATTATGTTTCTCTTGTTCATGGACTATTACTTGAGCAAGGACATGTAGGTGGTATTTACTAGAGAGTTAGAGGATCAAGGCATGGTCAGTTGCACGTAGTGGAGGCAACAACTCCATAAGGGTGAGAGATCGTCAGAGGTATGATCATTTGTTTAGTAACCCTGTTTGTGACTTGTTTTATTTATAATATTTTCACTCTTTTGTTGAACCTTATATATCCCATTCTCTAGGTCTAAACATAGAGGGGATTCTAAGGCCCCTTGTGTTGAGTACACTAGTTAAAGGCCAAACTAGCTAGTTTTATTATTCCGTGGGTGTAGATCGATGATGAGACCACATCCATACCATGGGGATTTATTCTAACTATAGATAATTCCATACAATGTCATTCCCATTATCAAATTGTTGTATTTCATACATATTATTATCAGCTGCTTATATGGGAGAGTAATTTTTCAGATGTGGATGACTATGGTGTGGTTTTTGTTGGTGATCGGAGTTGTTAGGTTGGAAGTTGGAATATTGAGCCCTTTCCTTATTTGATGGATGAGTTTTTAGTGGAATTAGTGAATGTTGGGATTGTGGAGGCTCCTAGGGTTTTTGGGGAGTTCCTGGATGTTTTTCCTGAGGAGTTTGTGATGCTACCCCTTGATGTGATGTTGAGTTCGAGATAGACTTACAACCCAGTTCCTCTTCTATTTTGATGGATCCTTACAAAATTACAACTTAGTAGTTGTAGGAGTTGAGGATTTGGATAGATGATTTGATGTAGAATGGTTTTATCTAGACCAATGTGTCACCGTGGGGTGCACTGGTGTAGTATGTAAAGAAGGCAGATGGTATTATAAGGATGTGCATGAACTATCAGAGGTTGAATTAGGTGACAGTAAAAAAAACATTACCTAATTCTAATAATAGACAATCTCTTAAACCATCATAGAGGGGTGATTTGGTTTTATAATATTTCTCTATGGTCAAGATATGACCAGTTAAGGGTGAAGGAGGATGATTTCTAAAATACTACCTTCAGATGTAGGTATGGGTACTTCAAGTTTGTAGTCATGCCATTTGGTATTACAAATACACCAGTTGCATTCATAAGACTTATTACCTTCTTATTCCATGATTTGTTGGACTAGTTATTCATCTTATTCATCAATGATATCTTAATCTAATTTATTTCATAAGAGGACCACACCAATCATCTTAGAACTTTCTTGTAGGTTCTTCGACACCACCAGCTCTATGGAAATATTTCCGAGTTTATGTTCTGAAAATGAGATGTTCCTTCCCTAAGGAATGTGGTGTCTCATTAGGGTGTGATAGTAGACCCATAAAAATTTGAATCATTTGTTTCTTTGGAATCACCCAAGAACATTGCAGAGGTTCACTGTTTCCTTGCTCTCACAAGATATTATCATAGGTTTTATCCAATTTATCTTAAGTTGTATCCCTATTGATGGATTTAATAAGGAAGGACCAATATTTTTCATGGACTGATCAGTATTAGATAGTGTTTAGTTACCTAAAAGAGAAGTTGGTTAGTAGTCCAGTGCTTAGGTTTCCTAAGGAAGGGGTGATGTTTGAGGTGTTTTTTGATTCTTCATTCTTGGAATTGGGATGCATGATGATGCATAAGTGTGCACTTATTTCTTATGGGTCGATGAAGTTATATCCCTATGATCATAAACATTCCAACCAAAATCTGGAACTAGCTCCTATTGTGTTTGCGCTAAAGTTGTCGCGGCATTACCTCCTTGGGGGGGGGGGGGCTTGGTGGTCTCAACAGATCACAAGAGTTTGAGGTATACCTTTTACTAGTGTGACCTAAATCTAGGACAATGGAGGTTGATGTAGTTTCTACAAGACTATGATTTTGAGATCTCATACACCCAATATAGGGGAATGTCTTGGCTCATGATTTTATTAGAAAGTTATAGGAGGTGGTTGTTCTGGAATCTATGGGTTCTCGGAAAGTGAGGGAGGAGTTGGTAGCATTGCACTCAGATGCAACACTAAATGGTGGTAAAGGTTGTTTGGTTAAGATGATTGTATAGTATTCTATGATGCAGTAGGTGGAGGAGTCTTAGTGGGGATACTCAGAGGCATAATTGATTCATGATCATGTTGGTAATGGTGATGCTTTAGAGGGATGGTCCAAAGATGGTTGAAACCATATGTTATTTCACAGGAAGTTGTTCATTACAGTGGTGATACATGAGGGAGTTATTCATGATTTTCATATATTAACTTTGGTAGTACACCCAAGAGTTTCCAAAATGTACCATGGATTAAGGATGCAGTCTTGGTGGACTAGGATTAAATGCGAAGTGGTGGATTTTGTGGAAAAGTTCATGGTTTTCCAGTAGGTAAAGGCTGAGTATCATGTTAATTATGGTTCGTTGTAGTCCTTGGATATTATTGAGTGGAAATTGGATGATATATCAGTGGATTTTTTCACATGGTTACCCAGAGCTCAAGGAGGTTCTAATTCAATCTAGGTGATCATGGATTAATTGATGAAATCAACTCACTTCTTAGCAATCAAGGAGTTATGAATAGTGAATGCCTTATCTAACATGTACTTGGATGAAGTAATGTGGTTTCATGGTGTTCCAAGGTCCGTTGTCTCAGATTGAGATGCATATATTACCTCACCATTATTGAGGGGATTGAAGCATGATTTTGGCACTCAGTTATGCCTCAGAACTTCCTTCCACCATCATACATATGGACATAAATAAAATACTATTCAGAAAATTAAGGATATTTTGTGAGCTTGTATATTAGAATTTAGTGTATCTTGGGTATGAAACCTTCCCTTACTGAAGTTTTCTTATAACAATAGCTATCACTCTTCCATTAGCATGCCCCCGTTTGAGGATTTTGTACGGGAGATCATGAAATTATACCTTATGCTAGATGAAGGTTGTGGAGATAACTATTCTTGGTCATGATGTGGTGTAGAGCACGACAGAGAAGGTTCATCTTATTCATGAGAGGATGAGAGTAGTGCATAACTGAAATAGGTCTTATACCGATCATAGAAGGAGGACCTTAGAGTTGAAGTTGGGAGCCATGTGTTCTTGAAGTTCCCCCCCCCAACCTGGGTAGTATAGGTTTGGTTGAGGGAGTAAGATTTCTTCCATGTTTTTTGGGCCCTTTGAGGAGTTGTGGAGATTTTGAAAGGTGACATATCAGTTGGTGTTTCCACTGTAGTTAGAGAGGTTCCACAACATCATTTACATCTCTCAGTTTCACCGATATCTTCATGATGACTCCCATTTCATTGAATGAGAAGAGTTAGATATATAGGATTATGTGACATTTGTATAGAAGCTGGTAGATATAAAATATCATTGAGATAAGATTTTACGTGGATAGACCAGTCCTTTTTTTCATGTGTTGTGGAGGTATAGTGTCTAGGAGGAGAGTACTTGGGAGCAAGAGACACCAATCAATTCATATTACCAAGAGTTTTTTACATTTTCCTTTTCTCTGTTTTTCTTTTAATGTGATGTTTGAACCCTATTTTTTATGATATAATATTTTTCTCCTTGGTTTGTGATGTGTGATAAAGTATTAAAATCTGAAAACTGGAGGACCATATTCCTAATCTAGACTATGTTGTGATTAAACCCATGTGGGCGAGTCAGTACTACCCAGAGTGGATAATATCTTAACATAGAGGATGTATTTTTTTTTTGATTCATGTGTCTGGTATGGTGTGGTTTATTGTGGATGTGCTTTGTGTTTTGTGGTCGTTTGAGTTGACTTTTCAACAACGATGATGATAAGGCCTGGTTTGTAGATGTTGGAGGTGGTGTTCTCGGTTATAGAGGTTTCCACTCTATCTTTTAGAAAATACAAGTTGGTTGAATATTGATGTGTTTAGTTGACTTTAGTGTTTCAAGAGTGATGTGATCCTTGAGAGGTATCTCGAGGGATTATTGTTAGGACCCTTAGTATTTTTTCCCTTTGGGTTGGTTTTGTTTTCATGAGGGTGAGAATAGTTTAAGAGGTATCTTATGTAATGGATTAGACCTTTCTAGCCCATTAATTTTTGGGAAATCTTGTGTTTGAGGTGTTTTGGGAATTCAAGGACACTTATTTCTACACATTGAAAAAATCCTTGTATTTTCAAGTTTTCCAATGGTTCCTCAACCTGGCGGTGTAACCCTTGTGGTGTCTTACACTGGTGGTATCTTACCTTGGTGGATTCACCCTTGTGGTGTCTCACCATGGTGGTGTCACCCTGGTGGTGTCACCATGGCGATGTCACTCTAGCGGTATCTCACCCTGGATGTGTCAGTATGATGGTAGCTCACCCAAGAATATTCTTGCTAAAGGTGTCTTGCTAGCGGTCACTCATCCAAATATGCCTTATATGGAGGTTTCTCTCCTCGCAGTGACTAAATAATGGTGGAAGGCAGTTCATCTTGATAGTGCCTCTTCTGGCGACACCTCGTCCAATGATTCTTCATCTGGCGATGCCTTATTGGTGATGCCTCGTCTGGCGGTGCCTATTGTATAATGTTTCTAGTTCTTCCCGTTTTCCCATTTTGATGTCTTTATTTGAGGCAAAATGATTTTAAGGCCAAATTTAAAATGGTTTAGGACTAATTCAGAGGCCATAAATTGTGTCTTCAATTACATAAGGTTACAGGGTCTTTTAATTGGTCAAAATGCATGGTCTTAACCAGATCAGCCTATATTGGAAAATGAAAATGGTATCTAAACCCATGGATCTATTTGGATCATCCTAAAGCCAAGATATGTATCCCCTTGTTGTTCCTCCATTATTTCTATTGATACAAGATACCCTAAATCCTTCTTCCCATAAGAGTCGAGTAAACTACTATAGTAGTTGGTTCATGTTTCCCTAGAGATTTTCATGTTTTATGCGTGCCCCTATTTTTGGAACAGCCAGGATGTGTAGATCATTCTTCTTCGCATTATGTTTTCCTTATTATTTCTTAATTTTGCATCATATTGGATGGGTATATAGATGTTCCCCTTAAGAATATATTTCATTCGAGATTAATAAATATAATAAAATTTGTTTAAAAACAAATATACAGGGTCTGAGGAAAGTGATGAATGATATTATTGTATGTTTGTTATTATTGATGTTATGATTTGTATGGGCTGACTGCCCAATAAAAATTATGGTCGTTGGGGGTCCTTGTTTTCACTTGGGATAGTTTTTGAGATGCATTTTGTTTGTTTTTTTAATTCTTGTTTATAAAATTTGGTTAACCACATATATTTGCTTAATAAATTGATGCCCTAGGATCATAAATTTTCTATGATAACCACATAAATTTACAAGTGGAATTAAATAAGGGATTCTTTATAAAATAATAAAATGTATTTTCTTAGGTATGTGAGGTGATGCAATGTGTGGAATTTCTATGGATTGTGTGTATGGGGGGGGGAAGTGGATGACATGTGGTTGTGTAGTTAGGTTGTGATGGGTGTGGTGTGAGAATATAGCAGGGCTATGGTTTTTGGTTGTGATTTGGTGTGTTTCTTGATGTGGTTGTAAGTCGGGGGTTGGTTATGTTAATGCGATGTTTTGGGAAGGATTCCTTGAAAAAGGAAAGTAGTGATTGGTATGGTTGCTTCACCATTGATAACATGATGAAAGATTTACATCGTAGTTAGAAGTTATGGTATGATGTGTCTTTAATATGAAGTGCATTAATTTAACATGGAGCTTGAAACCTTGAATGATTGTATGTGACTATTACTATGTTACTTGTTATATATTGTACCTAATAGTTACCCAGGTAGTAATGGAGTAAACAAATATTTGTTTTATAATTTTTAGAGAGACTTGGGTTGTTTTGGTTAATTATATGGAAGTGGTTAATGAAATATCAAAATGGTGGTTGTGTCATTAAACATGGTTTATGTTAAATGATGAAATGAATGGGTGTTGAACATAGAGATAATTTGAATCCTAATTAGTTTATCGGGCTCATATACTTCTGAAATGATGGCCATATATCCTGACAATTACCCTTAGATGTGGTAGCAAAGGTGATCGTGTTGTGAGTAGGACGTTTGTTTGATAACTCATAGGTTGAGATGGTGTGTTTGATATTATATATATACTTTCATATTCTTGTTATTTTTATACTCACCCACCCATGTTGAGCACTACGTTCCAAACACCCACATTGTTATCTCTGTGTGTGTGAGGGGGGGGGGGGTGTTTTCCTAATATCTGGTAAGGAGTATAGATGGATGGGTACCTGATATATTCCACTCTATCTTCCCAGATAGATAGGTATGGAACATGATGTGATTGATAGAGGTCTATTGGTGATTTAGATAGTGGATCTGATAGAACTGGTGTCTTCATGTGAGATACGATATCCTAGGTGTCTTCGGGCAAGATGTGATAGCCCATGCGTCTTTGGAAAAAATGTGATAGCCCTGGTGTGTGTGGGTGAGGTGGGTTTTTCTATCCTAGGGGTCATTAGGATGAGATGTGATGTGTTTTCCCATGTGTCTTCATGATGAGATATGGCATGATGTGTTGTGTGTCCCAGGTCTTTGTGGGTAGGATGTGTTGTGAGGCCCAAGTGTGGGTGGGTGGGATGTGATGTGGTATACAGAAGGGATGAGAGCACCAGGATGTATGACGTTGGGAAAGAACAACATACTAGTGTGAAATTGGTGTGGGTACCCTATCATCTTTGTGACTTATAACATATTATATTACATAACTTTTGTTACTTGGTGAGTGTTCCTTAGAGAGGTTTGGATGGTTTGTATACATGTTTATGTGATGTTTGGTTCTTCTATTTTCTCATAGGAACATTAGTGTTCTTATTTCACACGTGAACATGTGACTTTGATTTTACTAATGAGTATACTTGTATGATCACGCTATGTATATAAAAATGATTTCAGGTTTCCAAGAGGATTTCATTGGCCGTGATGGGTGTTACTAGCTCAGACCTTTGGATAGTCACTGTTTTTCTGCTTAGCTTTACATTTGAGTATTTACATTGGAGACTTTTACTATATCCGCTCTATTTTTACATTCCTTGTGGGATGGTTTTATAGATTTATCTTTTATATTATTACTTGGATTTTTTGTGGATGATTCATTCTATCACCTGATCTTGTTTCCTTATAAAGGGTAATGCTTCTCATTTTGTGATATTTGTTCACCCTTGGTGCAAGTTTCCAACCCAGGGACTACTGGAGGCAGGAATCGGGGCTCATTATCTCTCTCCCCTCATTACCATATCTTTAGAGGGAGGGGTTCATAACACACAACATGAAGCATGGTGATCCGGGATAACGGAAACATCGCTACGGGCTGGTGTGTGATCATCAAATGTATACATCATGGAGAAGTTAATTAGTTCCTTGTGTTTCCTAGTCTTGTTAGATACATTATTTTTCCTTTTATATTATCTTGTGGGATATTATTGTACTTCTAATATAATTTTTTTTTATTTTTTATAGTTAATTTGATTATAGGTTTATATCCTATGGTTATTTTGAACTATCTTGGGTATTAGAGATATGTGCTTTTTTCAATATTTTATTGTCTATGTCCTCCAATATTGTGATATATGTCTACGGGGTGCTAGTCACCATCCCATATCCTATTAAAGGTGGGATTGGGGAATAATTCATGGTTTACCTCTAGCTAGAGAGGTGGGATAATGGGTGGGGTCATTTTTGAGTGGCATTAAAGTAGGTCTATCATAGTGATGGTGAATGAAATTAATAGTCATGTAAGGAATAATTTGAAAGTCAGGGAGATAGTGTTAATGGGGTATTATGTTCGATGAATCGACCAGGGAAACTAGTGTAGGTGTTTTAGGAATCATATCATTTTAGTAGGACTCTGATAACTTTTTAGTCAACCAAGAACCCTATGACATTAATTTAGGGGTATAATTATATTTGAATATACGTTATATAGAGTTCAATTATAATTTTTTTATCCTTCATTTATTTGATCATAAAAATATTCTCTAACCCCTATGGATGTGTCTTACTTACTGAAGTGACCCACTAATAGGCATTATGTATATAGAGGAAGAGTTATGACGAGTCTATTTCGGTGGTTGGTCCTCTCACCATCAGATTTTGATAGATGGGGAATTGTTTCCAGAGAATTGGTTGGGTGGTTTTATTACCCCATGATCTAAGGTACTCTCCCTTTCCTGGTACTTGGTGTAGATATTTCTTAATGATTATATGGTTTGACCTACTAGTTTAGATAAGACCAATAAATGATTTTTTATTCTACATGTGTTCGACGATAGTGGCCTAAAGGGTTTTGAAGGAAAACCTAATCCTTGGGTAATAATAGATTAACCAATGTTATGGACTCATATTTCCATCTAGTTCAGAATCTTTATTCCTAGAATCCAGTTTCAGTTATGAGATTCCAATACATAACTATGATCCATCAGTAGGATTATGTGCTCTATAAATTTTCACAATACATATCTACTGTGACTGGAGTTTGATCCCCTATCAAGGATAAACTTTTTTATCAGAGGATGTCAAACCTTTGGCATATAACACGACTATGTTTAAGTATTCACCAGAGATAAAGGCCTTTTAAAGTATTTTGGGTATTTTTTTAGTATAATTATTTAAACTTTGTGATTTAAGAAGACAATAGACTAAGTGATTTATTAGCTATGGATGTTCCCACTTACAACTCCACCCATACTATTATCACCTGAGGTAGATTTCTAAAGTTTAGAAACATACTAGAGATGAACCCTAGATATAGGGAAAAGTTATATTTTCACCTGAAAACTATAAAATTAGTTTTGTGGATGGACACCCACTTTATAGATGGTGAATCTGCGGATCTCCTTATATAGACCTTAATGTTTTATGTGATGTTATTGGTGGAGGTTAGGCAGAGTAATATTTATTGGTGTTTGGTGATGCATTAACTTCCACCCATGATCACCTCCCCTCTATTGGGACCTATCCAATATAGATTATTGATGATATATGTTGTGGGATGATGCATGTGGAGGGTTTAAATGGTTTAGAAAAAAATAGTGTGAACTAGAGTATTACTTGTGAATGTTTCCACATTGACCCTAATCATGTTTAGTTAAAGCATGTGATGTTCACCTAGTTCTGAATGATTTATAGTAAGATATTATAGTTGGAACATTGGTAAGATTCTAGTCATCTATAAGACTTTAACTAATGGTTATCATTATTCACTCATCCTTCTGATGGATGGAGTTTATCCCTAATTGAGAAAGAAGCCTTTTTTGAAAATTGCTTCATGACATAGAAGAAGTGTACTTATATTCACATGGAATGAAATAGTAAACCACTGTAGGTATAATGAGGATCTTATGTTTGGGTGGGTTTTATCTATATCAGTGAGGAAGACCCCTTAGGCGTGGAAATCTGAGTGAACCCTCTAATTTTTATGTTGATTTTCCATTAACAAGTTAGCATGGATCCATGTTCTATGTGCATGGACCATTGTATTTTGTTCATGTAGAATAAATTAACTCCTTTTTAATATTAGTGGATGCGTGAATTATTTAGAAGTGTGAACATTTTTTGGCCCATGGGGAGGAGTTAACATATACATCAACCCACATACTAGGGATCATGAGAACCTTTATGGAGTTATAGTGTGTTAAATAGAATCTCCCCTTAATATGATTTTGGGTGATCCTATTAGGAATTAATTTCCTAATAATATGAAACCTATATTTATATAATGGATTTGGTATTAATGAAATATGGTTTTAGAGGTTGAGGAGATCAAATTAGCACATACATTTCTTGGTGATTAGTGCTCTTCAGGAGAGGACTCTATTTCCAAGTGATGATGAGAGTATATAAGTGGTTGTATTAGGGTATTTGATTCTTTCTTTCAAAGGGATACATTTATCACCTTTGATCAAAGGTTTTGTCCTCAAAACATTGTTTTATGGGAAGGATTTTGTGGGTGTAATGTTAAATTAATTCTCCCATATGAATATATGTTTCCAAGTGGAAGATAAAATGGGTTTTCTTAAATGATGGGGAGTAATTCATCTACATCCTATTGTAATTAGTGGATCTATCCTGATATTATCCATGGTAATTGTGACGGGAATCCAAAATAGAGATCATTCTAGTAAAGCATAGTTCAAAGTATGTCATGCCTAGTGGTTGTGGTTGGGTGTGCCCATGTAATTTCAAACCATGCTATGTGATGAAGGATGATATATTCTTATAAGATTGTAGATGTTGGTAGATTTGGAAGGATATTACATAATTATTAGGTATGATAGAGGATATTTATTTTAATAGTGAAGATCATATTATTTAGATTATTTTATATTGGGTTACCCAAAAATCTTTAGTGTAGAATTTATTAATCAAATGATGTCAATTTTGTGAATGATCTACTTCTCTAACTTTTTCAAATGATCAATGGTAACTCTGTAGGGTTACATCCAAAAATTGGCTTGAATTTATCAATGATGGAGATGTGATGAAAATATTCTTATGTGGTTCTTTTATTTATGTTTGGGTGGAGACAAAAGTTTCAATTATACTATAATATATAAATGATTGAGTTTATTCCTTATTAAGATGTGGTGAGAGAGGTTGCATATGAAAATTCTAAAAAGTGATCAATCATGTATCTTTTTATACTATAAGTATAGATAATTCATTAAATACCTAGTGTGGTGGTGTTGGATAGATTGATTTCTCTCCTTCATCAACCATCTTAGATACTCATTAAAAGTTAGGGAGCATAGAGTTCCAACTATAATGTTCATTGTAGATGATCTTTTTGGTTGTGATAGTTGGAGACTTGTGGGATATATCTCATCATATTTTTTATAATGTATCTCACATGGAGATGAAATTTAGTAAAAAAGTATGATTAGATGATCCTAGGTAATATGAATATTTTGGCCTCTTTTCTATTTCATGATAGCTGGAACTAGTATATTCACATATGAAGGAAGGTGTTCTCTATTATAGATAGTGATATATGGATTTAACTTAAACCTCACATTCCTAAAGGTAAAGGTAGGATGTGTGATGGTATGATGTATTATACATGGATTTATCCATGATATTTTATATTATTTAGTTCAAGTTTTTTTTTTATTTTTAGAGATGAAAAGTTATAAAGGTGGGGAGTATGTAGTGACATTATTTTTTTCCGATTGGACTTAGGTCCACAATTTTGAACATTTATTCTTGGTACCTTTCCAAGTAAGAAATGATAAATTTATCCTAGATGAGGGCCATAATAATTTTTTGAGTGATTTTTTCTATTCCATTTACCCTAAGGCTAATTTGGTTTAGAAAAGAGAGTGTTGTGTATCGCCAAAAATAATATAATAAAAATATTATATTTTTTATTCTGCATATAAGAATTTCTAGAGAAATTCATATATATCCTGAACAAATTATTAAATGAGGAAATTATGATTTTTTTTGGAATATAGATCATTTGATCTACCGTGGTCCTTAAATAGCATTATGAGGTGTTTCTGATCATAGAAAAATAATGGAAATTTTAAATAAAAAATTAATTTATAATTCAATTAATTATCTAAAAATAGAAAAAATATATTTATTATTCTCTATGAAAAATTTTATAAGGTTATATATATAACCCTAAGGGATTAGAGAGAGGGGGAGATCACTATAGAGAGATTTTTTATCAATGGATCCCATGAGAATCACCAGAAATCTGATCGATGAATAAATCCAATGGAAATCATAAAGGGCTAAAAAATGAATTCATTATTCTCCTATGATCACTATTTATCAAGTTAGTTATTTTTTGTTTATTAATTTACCCCATACTGATACTTTGGAAGTCATTGATTAACTCTTCCCATGTTTCTTCTTTGATTTGGATAATTTCATGACCCTATCAATTTACGATTTCCCTAGAATTAGGGGTTGATATTTATTTATTCATAGAACTAATTTTAGTTGACTAAATATTTGAGTTTTTTCCCCATGAAAGATAGAAAAATCATACAAGTACATCTTATATTTTTACATCTATATTTTATTGTCTGTCCCCTATATTTCTCAAACGTTCAACACCTGTCATCAATTTTGGAATAATGATTCAACTCTACCCATATGCTGGTTTCATTGCATGATTACTTATCAGTCCCTTAAATTTTTTATGTGGATTCTACCTCAAATATTATATCACAAAAAGGGATCATATACATTGATGATAGTGCAAGTGTGGGTAACATGAGTGGATTCCCAAGTGGATAGTTCTTTGGATTTCATGAGGATCATACAAAGTGGCAGCAATCAGGTATTTTGTTGAATGGTGGACAAAGTTTGGCTTCTAGATACTTCATTATTGGACTCAATGTGGGCAGTCATAATTATTAGTGATATTGGTAGTGAAATTAGTTGATATGGTGAATCTTTTGGGGGATGATGAATTGTATTGGAAAATCATAACTATAAGATGTGTAGTTTTATAGAAGACATGACATGTATCCCAAGAGATATGGAACTATGGTTTCATGTAAAAATTAAATATACCATGATCTTACATGTCATGTAACCCAATATGGATATCTTGGTTAATACATAGGGTACACACTTAGAAACTAGAGAGGCCTTTCAATCCATTTGGATAATCCAAATATTTTTAAATCTTAGTGGGATATAACTCGTGAAATCTAGAACATTCCATATCCCCCATTCAAGTCTTAGACATTATATATCCAATATAAACACCACATAGTATCAACTTTACATGGCATGTGTGGAACCAATACACTCGAAACTTACTGCTTGTGGGTTACACACCGTGTTCCAGAGGCACATGTCATGTACTTTTTCCAAACATTTTTAGAATCCCTTTTCATTATTTAGTTCTTGGGCTTGGGATTGGGAGTAGTTTACATTGATCTTAGTTATGAGATATTTCTTGACTCCCTTTATATAGAATTAGGTACGCTGCCTTATTACTCTTTTCTATGTGATCCCATATCAATGGGAAAATCATAGGTTGTATTAGGTATCCACACTATAGGATTAGGGTTATGATAATATATGCCCTTACCTAGATAGGGTGTGGTTTCTAATTCCCTTCACATTCGCATGCAAATTCATACCTATGATAAAATAAATATGGGATTGTTTATACCCTATAGTTATGGGAATAATCCTCTATATATGAGTTGAATTCTTTTTATGTGTCTTCAAGTGAGGTTTGACATTCCCTTCAAGCATTTACTATGTCTCCTCATGGAAATATTTTACAAAAGTAAATATTTTAAAGTTGTGTAATGAATGAAAATTATTTTTGTTGTCTATGAGGCCTAAGACCACCCAAGGTAACATGGGTACTTCTATGTGTATTGATGGATTTATTTATCACCCTTCGATAGCACGTGCTTCATCAGTAGACATGCTTTCTTCTGGGTTGATAGGGATCCCCTTCTCAACTTAAGATGTTGAGGTGACAATATAAAGTCTATGAGGTTTAGATATATATGGGATTATTGGTTCCTTAGGACCCAAGTGAGGTTTCATTTTAGATGTGATATTACATCTCTCTATAAACATAAACCATCATAGATGGTTCGACAATATGATCACCTCTGGGTGATCATATGAGGCAACTTCAATGATTAGAGCTATGATGAATTGGAATTTTCTGGGTTATAGAGAAATATGGTGTGGATCATATTTGGTATTTTATTCTTGTATTATTCTTATAGTTACTATTTAGAATCAATATTTTTGAGATATCCTATTTCTTCATGCTTTCTTTATAGATTTAATTGAGTCTTGTTGATTTTTAATATACTTAACCCAATATAGGAATTAGTCCCACATATGAGGTGTTATTTCATATGACTCATAGGTTTAAATATGGTCATTTTAACATGAAAATAGTGTGGTTTATTCTTATTTTTATCCTAGTGATGTTTTTAAAATAATAACTATGTATGGTGATTTGGAACGATAATGATGGTGTAACATATTAGTTTGTGATTCAAGAGTGCAAGCAGTGTGGGTGAGTTTCTCAATTACTTGTGTTTTATAGGCCTGTAAGATTAATTTTACACTATATTTTATCTTTTGAAATGTTATAGTACCTATTTTATCTTATATTTTTTTTATAGTTCATTTTATTATATGTGTATATCCTATTGGTATTCTTGATTATATTTTCTATTTGAGATATGCTTTTTACTATTATTAATTTTAGGTTTAAGTATCCCATATTATGAGATATTATTACTCTTTTATAGTCACCATTTCCTGTACTATATAATTCCATCACGGGATCGAACTCTTAGCTTACTTTCATACCAAGAGGGGTCACATTGGGTTGGGTTATGTAATCCTAAGACTAAAAAAGCATGAAATTAAGCTATGCATTGATTGAAAAAAATCCAGGTCCCTAATATTATATTAAATATTTATGAAATAATTTTATAATTTCATTATCACGTTCTTAGTAAATTTTAAACCATTTGAATTTTTTTTTTGAGAATTTCAAGAAACCAATAGATTAGATAATGTGAAAAATGATCACACTACCAGAGAAACACCTACTAAATTAGAAACACCCATTCCATATATTGTGTAACAAATGAAACCATGTTATGGAATAAATTTTTTCCTCAGAGAAATGATGAATGAGTCTATGTTATTAAATCTTATTAATAAAAATTATATATAGATATTAATGACTCCACACCACTGAATAAGGGTTATTACTATCTTTTTACCATAGGGAAATTAAAATTGATTCTGATTGGGACTAAAATAATTGTTTAATCTGATCATTTAACCCTTTGGTAACTAAAATATTCATAGAAAAATATAAGGATAATGAGATATTTAAATTTCTATATGATATTGACATGGAGATATAGGATAATAAAGGAATTGAAAATATTTTTTCGTATGAAATGAATATATTTTATTACACAAATGAGGCATAAATTCTATTTAAAGAACATGTTAATGATTTAATTTTTGGTAAATAAATTTATTTGGATATAGGAGATATAACATGGTATATATATATGTTAAATTTTCATATTAATTCTAAACTTACATCACTCCATAACCAATATAAAAATGGAAAACTCAAAGATAATTCCAAATTCTATGTATGGAGTGATCTATATCATTTTCAAAATATCTATTAATTAAATGTATAAAATATGTTTTCCTTAAAGTGATTTATAATCCATATATAACTTATTTTCAACATAACTCATGTAGAAGACTTTGGATCCTAAATAACTGCTAGAAAATTCAAGGAACTTGGAATATATTGTCTTATAGTTTTTAATAATGCTAATTATTTTTTTAAATATAAGTAATTCCAATTAACTCTTAGTATATAAAGAAGATAATAAATCCCTTAAAGTATAATTCATTATATCTAAATCATTTATCTATGTGGAATATATATTATGAGACCATTTTCCATGTGTTTTTTTATATTAATATATCATTATAGCATAAAATTATTCTCTAAAATGGTTGGAATCCAAGGCCCATAAAACATATGTCTCTTATGCTATCTGTGTATTTATTATTACTAAATTTTTTAAAAAATTATAATCTCAAGATAAATCAATAGTGATTATGTAACCTACTGTTATATTGAATCATGGAAGCCTTAAATTATAGATATATATTCAACCATAAAACATAAACACCTTACTGTATATAGACTAATGAGTAGGTTGATGTTTCTAAGAGAAACATTAACTGAATTTTAAAAAATAATTCCATATCTAATTGAAATATATGGAGATAAATACTAAAAGAAACCATGTGATCTTATAAAAAATCTTTCAAAACATCAATCAGAATGATCCTATGTTGGTTTTTTATATGTAATGATATTAACTCTACTTGTAAACCAATAACATAGTGCATCTAAAGTAATCAAATATATTAATTATTATTTGGAAAATAATAGAAAATAAAATAAATTTCAGATATAAAAAATCAATGAAATCGAGAGGCATGAATTTATAATTGGATAATTTGAAAGGAAAGAATGAGATTGGAATATGAGAAGTTCATTCAACAAAGAAATTTTCAGCAAGGAGAACATGTGTTGTTCTATAATTCAAGACTCAAATTGATTCTGGTTAAACACAATTCAATATCTAAATTCACATTTAACATTACTTATTTTTATTACTTTATTGATATTTATATAAATATAAAATAAAAATAAAAATCATTCAATATCAATAGACAATGATAAAAGAAATATTTTTTAAATCTATTATAAACACCAATAGAGGAGGTATCACTCTTCCAAACCTTCTATTGATAAAACCATAATGTTACACCTATCCATGACTTTGTTGATTTATTCCCTAATATCAAATAAACATAATATTTTTTTCATAATAGACATAATTATGGTCACTACATGATTCAAGTGTATGAGATGGAAACTTAGTTACATTTATCAAAAAAATTTATGTTTTTATTTTTCATTTTGGTGTGTTATTATTTTCTTTTTGAGAAATTTTGAAACTCGTGGGATCAAATTGAATTCCATTTATATGATTCAAACATCTTCTATTTCTTAGGAATTTATTTCTTACTGGTAAATTAACTTAATTTAATGTTGATATAAACATAAATCTAAATTCAACGAGTGATAAATTTATAAAATGGAACCTAATTTTTTAATTCCAAGGAATGAAATATAATCCTCAATTAAAATCAATTTTCATGAGTATACATGAATAATTTTTGATATCTTTATTTTAATGGAATTCCTTATTTATATAACTAAGAACTAATCAAATAATGATAATTTTGTTTCAATTCTAGTCAAAACCTTGGAGAATTAAACAAATTTTGTTAAAAATTATAGAGACGATACTTATTTTGAAATGAATTTCCCTATAATAATCTTATTTTGAATCCTTTCTTAACATGTGACCCTTGAAATATCTTTTAGAAACAATGACAAACATTTTTACAAAGTCACATTACATGACTTAAATCTGAAACCACAAATCACTATAATTAAATAGATGATCATAGTTGAAATGAACTGCGGGGGAGAGATAACTTCTTGTGAAGTTTTAAAAAAGAAATATCAAATATATAAAATATATTGGTATAAATATCCTTCAAAATTAGTATATAGAGTTCACACAACTATTTTAACTTCAATATCATGTTTATCTTGAGGAGAATTTTTGTTTCAAGATTTATATCAAAAATGAATAAATAATGAATAAATAAGAGGAAATAAATATTTAATAATTCTAATTTTATTTTTGTGTGATTGTTTCATGAAAATACAAATCATTTTGAACTTATACTAATGTTTTTGGGTTATGTGTGAAGATAAAATTCTTGAGTGTAAACTATAAATAATGTATTTTTCTTCAACTAAATCCAATCTTCCTCCTTTCACCTATATGGATTTTAACACCAGAACCTATAGACTCTTATACATAGAACACCCCTATAAATTTCTTATGATGAAAAAAGTATAGGACTCATTGGGATGATATTTAAAAATATATCAAGCCTATGGTGACCACTGTGTGTGTTTGGATTGAGACAAACTTTACTTCAAATTAAAACTTCATAAGGAGTGATATATTTCCCTAGAAGTTGGTATAAATCAATATGTGGCAATAAAAGAAGTGGAAATGAATTGAATGTAACTCTAGAATTTTTTTTATTAAAAACATGTATGAATAATGATATATTTGAATGATATATGTATAGAAAAGGGAACTCACTTTGGATTATGCTTTGAATTTTTATTAATTATGATTCTATATGTTCACTTATAAAGGAGTGCAAGGAAATATGTGTTTGGTATTTAGAAGAGTAAAATAATCCATTGTATTTTTTGATATTTAATTCATTTTATTCCCTTAAATTTATCAATTAATTTATTTCAAGTATGTTTTCAATTTAAAATAACTTTTCATTATATTTGATGGAATAAAACTACTTTAGTAAAATTATGATTTTTATGGATTTTATTAATTTATAGAATAAAATTAATTGTAAAATATTTATAATCCATTTATTTTGTTATATTGAAGGATAAAAACATTATAGTTATGAAATGAATAAATTGAGTTAATAGATTAAAAAAATATCCTAGATATATTAGAAAATTTTGAAAATGCCTTTATGAATTTTAGAGTGAGGAAAAATGATATGTGAGGTATTTTTTTAGATCATCCATATGATAAATAATATATATTTTAGGGCCTAAAAGTGATATTTTAGTCAAATTTCAGAAATCCATGTGATATTTAACATCTAATTTGTTAATTTGTAAGAAGGAATCATTGATATGTAATATTGAAATGAGTGATATGACATAAGTAATATGTGATATATAATATTAAATTCAATGATACAAAAGGTAAAAAGAAGAAACATAGGGATATATAAGGTTTTATAAGTTCAGAAATCACACCCAACGATATACGGAATAATATATTATTCTCAAATGGTTTTCATAAGATATTATCCAATACATAATTAAGAGAATATAATTTAACATGAGAATAAAATATTTTTTATCTTACAGAATAAACCATGGATATAAAAATTATCTTGATACTACATATAACTCATTCATGATGAGAATACTTGAATGATATCTTTATATGTGAATTCTTATCAAAATTAAGAAAGAAGGAATATCAATGGAAAACTATCATCTGATCTAAGTAAGAAAGTGTTGAAAAATATAGATTTTTAGAAAACCCAAAATTTTGACTAATAAATTCAAAATCTTAGTGGAATGGATCTTGAAATGTATAAAAAATCCATGAAGGAATAGTGAATATCTTTTTAGTGCTTGAGGTAAAAAGGTAAATGCGTTTGGTTTCTTGGGGGATACTAGTACTTTATTATTATACTATTTCACTTATACTTTTTCTATTGTAACCCTACTCTTGGAGTGATAAAACCCATTTAGTGACTGGGAAAGTAAAAAGGAGATCATTTTGTTTATATTTTTTTTAACATCCACTATAAATATTTATTAAAATATCTTATCTATGATTTAGATATTAGATTTTTTTTCATTTAGACTATTTTCTGTTTAATATTCATTTTCTTGGTTTACTAATTGATTTATTTAATAAAAATCTCCATACTATTAATAATTATTTTATACAATTTAATATGAGTTTTTTTGTTTATATATCTATTTATTGTTGATACATGTGTAGAAGGTAGTGAATTTTCATTTAATTACCTTATAATAACTTTATCTAATAGAGAATTTTTGGAGTGATTCAACAGAATATTTTGATATCAATGTTTTTATCTGTTATTTTTTCAAACATATAGGAAGAAGAATTGATCATCTATGATCATTTCTTAACCAAGAAGATCATTCTCTCTCAATATTTTGTATGTGATAAGTTATTGTGCATTATTTTATTTACTAGTTCCTAAAAATAAGAATTATCATTTTTAAGACATGGATAATGGAATAATTAGTAATTTAATTCCTAGAACAATTAATAATTCCATAATTTGATAACCACTACTATTATAAATTAATACTATTTTTCCCAAAACAATTCAATCCTAAACATATTTTATAAAATTCTAAAAACTTGATTTTGTACATATACATGGGTACAACCTTTGGTTTCCATTTTTATAAATTATAAACCTTAGGATTTAATTTCTTTTTTCACACCTTTTGATAGGTTTATCAGTATAAAAAAAATATATTATTGGGAAAATATGTATGTTTAAGTTATATATACGTTTCCAAACCACCTAATTTTGAGGATTTGACTTGTTTACGTTTTAGATTATGATCTGAGGCTCGAGCTGTGTATGTATAGTATAGACCCTTCTGGCCTAAATAGTTTCCTGTTATCATAAATATCAATACTAAATTACTTTTAGTTCATGTTATTTTTCTATTTATATTTTTCCTCAAGATTTATATTTTTTTTCGTGTACACTTTGGTCTATTTATTTTGTTTAGGTATTTTGTAGTGTCTGACTACTTGGTATGATATATAGATACCATAAATAGGCCCTTATCGGATGTATGTAAATAGATTATATATGATCTATATTTAAAATTTTGGAGTACAAGAGATAGTTCCACATGAAGTTTGGAGTGTGGGTGAGGTCTTTTAACAACTAAGTGAATGAGTGGAGTTAGTGCATAATGGATTTCTCCTATAACATATATGGGAGATCTTACCTTTATAACATTACCTATAGGGGTTTTAGGCATCTTTTCTTTTATTTTTTTATTTATATAGTTTTTATTTTACTTTTACACTTATTTATTATTATTGTTAATTTTTTAAGACATGTTTGTATGGAATTGTATGTGTACATAATTTTAATGGATTTGGTATAGTTTTATTATTTAATAGTTTTTATTCATTAACTAATACACATGTTATATATCCTTTTTAAATAGGACTTAATATTTTTGGGTTTGTACCATGAGTATCAATTGTATCATTTAAAAGAGGCAAAAATATTTTTATATATACATCATACATACCTAATTATTTATGCTAGCCTCAGATGATCATGATGTCCACTTGAGGTGTTGTGATGGTGTGATCAAGGAATTGTTTATGTATTCTTATCATGGTCATTAAAAATGAATAATTCACAATGTTTAAAGTTAGATATAAAAACTAGGATATTGAATTGTATCATGTCATAATGGATGTCATAATAGATTATTGTGTTTTTAGGAATGAGTTGGAAATAGGTAGTATGGTCATGAAAAAAGTCATAGAGAAGAGTATTTTAAAGATATACTAGTTATTTTTTGGTATAGAGTTCACTATAAAAAAGTTAATCAACATATGGAAATAAAAAATAAAAATTTTACCAGTTTATCAAGATATATAATTTTATATATCATAGTTCATGAAGTTAAGGGATTAATGGAAATCTCTACACCATGGTGATAATTTTAACACATAATAGTGAGTATTGATATAGAAAAATAAAATATTTAGTTTGAGTTAAAATCAAGAAGATATATATTATGTTTTAGGAGATTATCTTAACTAAAATTGGTGAATTTGAATACATTAAAATATGTACCACACATGAAATTATTTTGGATTTCAGAGAGAATTTTAATTCATCTTAATCATTAATTAAATGGTTTAGAGATTGGAAGTCATAATAAAGTATACTTAATAGATTTGGAATAGTTTATGGATCAGTATTATGATATCAAGTTTTTATAAAGTGTTGGGAGAGCCTGCAAAGATAACTCTATTGATACATCTTGTCTATCTAATTTAAAGATCATCATTGGTGAAAATCAATTGATTATATTAGGTTCACTAGAGAAGAGGATGAAGAGAGATAAAGGTAATCACATTATTGTAATTATATCTAATATTAAGAAGTTATTATAGTTATGTATTTCATGTGAATAATAACCAATATAATGTATCATTGAGAAGTAGATCATATCTTATATTAGAGGAGAAACACATCATGTTTATAAAATAATTTCATTAAATATAGAGTCCTATAATTAGAAATATATTATTTTCCTATGCTAATATTAAATATACCTATAAATATATAAATTCATATCCTTCCTTGAAGTAGTGAAAAAATATTTTAATATCCCATTACCTTATTTCAAGTATTTCTTGACTATTGTTTTGTTTCACTTTTTTTTGGAGTGTTTCAAGAATTTTGATAATGGAGATATTTTTTCATGGAAAATGACATAAATTTAGGGGGATATATTTTTGTTTTATGTAAATAATTAAATGTATAAATGTGTTAATGATTTTAGAGGGTGCCCATTTGGGTTCAAGGTGAGTTTAATGTTTTTTAGGTATTACGTTATTTTTTTTGTTTCTAGGAAATTGTTGTAGAAATAATTAATGCAATAAATCCTTTATTTATAATTTAAATTTTCTATTAGACATACATTTTGATATTTACTTATGAAAAAAAATTATTTATTCCATAAATAATGAACTTACACTATAAATTCATCGATCATAATTTTTAACCCAAGGCGACACCTTTCTTGGAATATGTGAAAATTGACCCATTTATCCCATAAAACAATGATTTAAAATGTAAATTAATTGTTCCCATTATTTAAATTATGATTCTCACCTAATTTATTTAAGCACTCTATAGGTTCACCTCTCAAGAACTATAATATTCCTCCCACACGTAGTGACTGATTTATTCCCTTCTAGACGTCTCAGTTTGGTGTTTCCCCCCTGTTAATTCTCTCACTTTGATTTTATACCTCTCTCCACTACCCCTCTTTATAAAATACATGATATCATGTTTTAAAATAAAATCATAGTTCTAACTTGATGTATCTGATCCAGGATTTCTTTGTTAGTCTCCTTTGCCTTTTTCATCATTGGTGTATTCCCATTATGGAATTTGATTCTTGATTAAAGGTTGGTTATTCCATATGATTTGTCCCTAAAATTGGAACTTCAAATTAATTGATTTATTTGAAGTGATTTTTTGAATGTTTTAAAACCCCAAATATGAGATGGATAATGGATGATTTTAAAAAGGAAATGTCAATAATCAAAATCCCCCCAAATTTAATAGAATTGCCTTTATTATAAGGATTTGAAAAAATAGATGGATTGATTTAAAAAAAGATTTGATGAAATGATTTGAAATTGATTAAATTGAAGTATTATTTGAGAATGATTGAGAAGATTAAAACCTATTAGTTTAATTTTAAATGATAAATGCATGTTGAAAACTGAATGTGTGAAATTGTATTTTGAAATGATCTAAAATGATTGATTTTCCCTTGATTTATAGATTTATTAACTGAAGAACATGTGGGTTTGGGTAGTTATTAGGTAACAAGGGAAAACATTATTGGATCCAAACCCCTATAATAATATTGATAATGAAAATAATGACATAAAAATATTTTTGAAAGATTTTTTCCTCAATGGGGAGTTGATTCCCAATGCCATGAGTTGTGAGACATGTGAATACATTGAGCTAAGATGACTGATGAGTAGTTTGAGGATCATATTAATAGAAACTAATGCACTAAAGGTCTTGATACATGTTGCTATTATATAATTTATTTGTTGATTACATGACATTAATTTATAGAAATATTTTATTCATGCTAGCTATTTTATATAAAATTTTCATTTAAGACTATTCTGATATATCTACCATAATTTTTTAGTATAAAATCATGTTTTGTTAAAAATATGTGAATTCTATTCTATGCATTATTTTATTTAAATATAAAGAGTATTTCGTTTATTTATTTTGTAATTTACTATGGAACACTTGGTGAGACCTTATTGGGATTTATTTCTAACAACATACCATTACATTTAGGCATTTTTAAATTTATCTTATACTAGGTACTAAAAAAGAAAATATCCAATTAGAGGTGGTGGATGTTATTGATCCTTGGGACCTAGAGTAATGAATGTGGCTAGTGGAGATGTGATCCATTTGTTACATGGATTTATCTTTGAGTTTTATCGTGGTAGAAGTTGTGTCTCTTGATGATGTACTATTTGGGTACTATTTTACCCATTTGATTTAGGTACATTATCCCTTTGGATTGTTGAGAATACAAACTTTCATATTTTTTCTTCATCATTATTAAGGAAAAAATCATTACCGCATGTTTCATAAAAGATACCAGGTGCTAGTCACCAACTCGTGGGGATCAATAATTCCCTTTGGGACAAGTCATGGATATATTGGGTATCAATGTAGTAGGGTATTTAGGCTGGTTCGAGACAAAGTGGTGTCAAATGAATTTTTAAGATATGTATATTTCTTTGATTCTAGTATGTAATAGGGTTTTCCTAGTAGGCATGATGTAATATTGATCTTACTTAAAAGGTAGTTGCAAGAAAGTACCTGGCCAGCTCTCATCATAATGAGACTTATGTCACATTGGGTGTTTGGGAAAAGTGTATTGAGCAGTTCTTTGATATGATTCTAATAATTTTAAAACTTTTGATTTTATTATGTTTTAAAAACTATTCATAAATTCTACATGATGGAATTAATAATCCTATGAATATTGTTTGAGTTGATGATCTATGTTTCCTTGCTGGTTCTTTTAGTGTTGTCTATTTATGTTGTGTAGAATCATGCCTCTAAGAAAATGTTTTAATAGGTCATAGGAGGATGATTCTGGTAAAACAAAGTAGATGAAACCTTTGTTTTACTCGAATATTATTGAGATAGTGGTGCGTGCTGTCAAAGATTTGGTACATGCTCCTACACCCATTCCTGTTCTGGCTCCAGTAGTAGAACCTCAAAGGGATAAATCTAGGGATCATTCTCAAGAGTTTTGTTTTCAGAAAACATTATATTTTAAAGGTTAAAATGATTTTCAATACGCTAATGTTTGGTTTAAAAATATTTAACTTATTTTTGAGTTCATGAAAACACTAGAAGCTATAAAGGTGAAATGATTTGCCTTTAGGCATGAAGTGCTTAATAAGAGATAGTGGTTTTTGATAGTGATGATGAAGAAGCATGAGTACTTAGAGGGGAATGAATTCAGAGTTATTTTCATAGATCATTTATATCTAGAGTTCTTGGTCTTAGCTTTTTTCATAGAGTTTATCAACCTCCAGTAGGGCGATAGGTCCTTGACATAGTATACAAATATTTTTTCTGAGCCTATTTTGTTTTCACCTAAGGTTGTGTCCTATAAGAAGACAAGGGATCAAAGGTTAGAGATGGATCTACACCATAATATCCAATCACATGTTTTCTTAATGAAGATAACTTATTAGGATGATGTGATAGATAGTGTGCTAATGGTTGTGTTTGACCTGGCTAGTAAGTTAGGGTTTATTGGAGTCTCTTGTTCTTCTAGTTGATGTTATAAGGGTTATTTTATAGGAAAGAGGAATAATGATGAGTCCTGTGGTGGTTCATGATGAAATGAATAATTTAGACCTCTTAAATTTCCTAGAATATTCCCTTTGACTTGCTTCCAGTGTGGAAAGTTTGGGAACTCAATATAGGATTACAAGGAGGCACCCAAGATCTATAGTTCAGGCGGTCTCTCAAGACAACTAAAAAAGTTATGCCATTTATTTTTTTCCTCACATCGTGGAATGAGATCATCAAAACCAATAAGTATTGTAGTTCAAATAGATGATTCAATAACTAAGGGGTTCTATCCACATGAACTCGGAATTAAGATTCTTCATGAAATGTAATAGCCTCTATCGAAAGTTGATGTAGCTATACAGAATATGAGATGTACCATCACTATAGCTTCATCTTTATTAACTTATTTACTTAATAGTAATGTATATAAATCATTTATATTGATCCATATTGTGAATTTCATGAACCTTCCTATGGATATTTTTTCTTATTTGAGGGTTATTTTACACCGCTCTGAATGAAGAGAGAGTAGGGTCTTCAATTTCATTATTTTTTTCTCTTTATCATTGACTGATCTTAACTATATTTTCTTTGGTTTTCGACATGAAACCTCTTGATGTCATTTTTGGGATGTACTGACTGATTTATTCATAGATTGACTATTATATTTTATGGGTATTATTTACTTTTCCTGATGGTGTGTGCCATGTTTTTTAGAGAGAATAAAACCTAAGGTCGAGTAGAGCTAGAACTCCTTTTCTGAAGTTGGGTTGGGTAATATCGTTGTTTTCTTTTGAATTGGAGTGAAAATATTTGACTAATGTTCTCCCCCCATTTTATGTTGAATTTCCCAATGTTATTCCTTATTATTTCTCTGGAATTCCACTAGTAAGAGAGGTGGGGTATTCTATTGATTAAATACTTGTTACTTAAGTAGTTTCTATTCCTTATTTTCATATAGAACTCATATAATTGAAAGATTTGAAAACTCAGTTGGATGATCTACTATAGAAAGGATTTATATGGATAAGAGTGTCACCTTGGGTGGGACCTATTCTATTTTTGAAAAGATATGATGAAAAACTTCATAATTTATTTTAATAATGAAAACTAAAATGGGTTTTGGTAAAGGAAAAGAATATATTACCATGGATTGGAGATCTGTTCAGCTTTTTGAAAGGAGAAAGTTGGTTCTTGAATATTGATATTTGATCAAGTTATAGCGAGTTGAGAATAAAAGAATATGATATTAAAAAGAAAACATTTTGAAGTAGGTATGTCCATTTTGAGTATCTTGTTATGCAATTTTGTCTAACCAATGATCCTACAATTTTTATGGTTTTTAAGAACATGATTTTTTATGAATACCTTGACTTGTTCATGGTTGTATTCATAGATTATATTATGGGTTACTCTTAGACTAAATAGAAACATGCATGTTATTTGAGATCAATTCTGGAAACCCTATGATATCAGTGATTATACATGAAGCTTTTAAAATGTATTTTTAGACTTGGGAAGTTATGTTTTTGGGACACATGATCTCAGAACATGGTATTTTTTTCGATCTTGAGATTTTAAAATCTTATGTGACATGGAATGAATCGGTTAATATTTTCGAGATACATGGATTCTTAGGATTGTAGGGATGTTACCACTAATTCATCTATTATTTCCCAAGGTTGGATTCTATAATTATTGTTCTCACTCAAAAAAGAGTGATGTTTATTTGGGATGGTGAATTTTAGAGTTATTTGGTTGTGATGAAAAGTATTTTGAAATTTTCATTGTTTTTGACTCTTCTAGAGGCTGATAAGGACTATGTGGTCATCTGTGACGTATTAGGTTTGGGTTTGTGTTGTGTCCTTATGAAGTTTGACCATTTGGTAGCATATGGTTCCAAACATCTTACACTATCTGAGAAGAATTAGCCAACCCATGATCTCGAACTCCTCACTGTGATTTATGCTCTTATGTTTTGGTGGAATTATCATTTTGGTGATAGGTTTTCCATCTTTGATAACTAAAAAATCATATGTTATATATTATCTAAAAATGATTTGAATATTTTACAGAGGAATTGGGTGGAGTACTCGAAGTATTTCAATTTTGACATTTCCTACTACCCCCACAAGGGTATTATGTTTACTAATTATTAAAGTAGGAAAAATACAACCCAGGACATTAAAGAATCATTAGAAAAGAGGAATCTGATGGAACTATTTTCTAAATTTCATTTTGGAGTCTGGGAGAATGAGTATGTGTTTTCTGGTGAGTGTTCATTTGGAATCCTTTCTTATCAAAATGATTATTCAGGAGAAATTGTTTGACAATGAATTCAATTGAAATAGGGACTCTATTTGTTGTGGCCATACCATTGGTGAGTGGTCGTTCTCTTCGAATGGTATCCTATTTTTCAAGAACCATTTTATCATACCTTTTCCTATGAAAAACTCCATGATGGGGGACCATTATAGTTCAAAAGGGATGGGGCACCTAGGTACCATGAAGATGTTCTATTATATAAGATTACAATTATAGTGTCTATGTATGATATGAGACATCACTAACATTGTCTCATGTTGTTATACATATCAATAGGTCAAGGATGAGTACTAGAGATTGTCAGGTTTTCTTTAGAAACTTCCAGTGTCGACTTGGAAGTGGGATGAGATTTCTATAGACTTTGTTGTTGGGTTTCCATGTACCCCTAAAGGAAAAAATGAAATATGGTTTATGGTTAATAGGCTATCTAAATCACCTCCCTTTATTCCCATTTTAGACACAACCAAAGTTGAGGACTTGGGACATCTCAGTGTACAATAGATTGTTAGATTTAAGGGAGTTCTATCTATTATATTCTCTGATAGGGATATCCATTTTACTTATCACTTCAAGAAAGGCCTCCTAGAGGCTATGTGATCCTAGGTATCATTTAGAATGAAATATCATCCACAAATTTTTTTATATAGAACAAACTATATATATTCTTGAAGACATGCTATGTGCATGTGTTCTTGACATTGGTGAAGCTAGTGATCACCGTTTGGGACTGGTTGAGTTTTCTTACAACAACAGTTACTGTTACACTATTATAATGGTTCCTTTTGAAGACTTCTATGGTAGGACTTGTAGATATATTGTGTGTTGGTTAGAGGTTAGTGAATGTTCCTCGGTGGGATAGAGTTTTTCCAAGAGATGATAATTAATATTGAGTTTATTTTTAAAATAATGTTGATGATATAATGGTGGTATAAATAATATTCTAATCATCATCGAGGAACATTGTAGTTTTTAGTTGGTGACCAGGTGTTCTTGAGAGTTCCACCATATTTGGGCCACCAATTTATTGAAAAATAGGGCAATATTACACTATGTTTTTTAGGCCATTTTGATATTGTTGAGTGAGTGTGGAAAGTGGACTACAATTTGGAACTTACATCATAGTTGACATTGATCCATTTTTTTATATATCACCACTTTGAAAGTATATTCTTGACCCTTACCATGTTATGATATGGGATGATCTTGATGTTGAGTCTGATTTATCCATGACTGAGAATCCAACTAGGATTACTGATTATGATACAATTTTTTTTTCATGGGAAGATGATGCCTTTAGTCCGAATGCTATGACAACATGGTTTTGATTTACATGAGAATTGGAAGAACGATGAAATGATGAGATATTAGTAGATTTATCTCTTCCACATGGAATCTTTAAAGAGAAATAAATAGTATATTCTTTTATAACATCCAATTACCTTCTTTCAGGTACTTCTAGACTCTTGTTTTTTTTCACTTTTTATGTTGGATAATTTTGATATTTTCAAGGAAATAGATCTTTTGGTAGGTAAAATGACCCAATGTTTATGGATTGATGTTTTTTTGAATTAATAGAGTTTTGGTATAAATAAGTTAAGGGTTTTAGAGGGTTCCCCTTTGGGTCCAAAGTGAATTTGAGTTTGTTTGAGTGTTTCAGTAGGTTTCTATTTTTAGTAATTGGATACATAAATAATTTATGCTATAAATCCTGAATTTATGAGGTAAATTATTTTCTATCTACAAAACATGAAATTTAATTATGATGTTAAATGATTTATGCTGTAAAGAATGATCTTATGCTATAAACTCACTGATTAGGATTTTTAACCTAGGGTGACACCTTTTTTGGTATATGTGAAACCTGATGCATTTACATAGTAAACCCTTGGTTTATTTTGTAAATGCCTCACTCCTAGTATTTTTAATTATACTACTAACCTAATATCCTTATTCACTCTATAGGTTCTCCTCTACAAAACCTTAGGATTCCTCCTGTGTTTAGTGAGCAATTTCTTCCCTTCTAGATATCTCATCTTGGTGTTTGGTCCTTAGTGAGTAATATCACTTTGTTTTTCTCCATCTCTCCACTATATATATTTGGAAGAGAAAATATCTCATGTTTATTTATTTAATTAGAGGTTGATCTTGATTCTTTTCATCTTGTATTTCCTTTTTTGCCTCCTTTTCCTTTTTTCCACATTATAATTTTTCCATTATGGGTGTTGATTTGATTTATGATTAAAGGTAGGTGGTTCTATATGATTTTAACCTAAAATTGAAACCTATAATTTATTGATTGATTTTAAGAATGTTTTTAAATGATTTAAAAAAACATATTTTAGAATATTGATGGATGACTTTGAAAAGGGCATCAATATTATAAAAAACACCAATTTCAATGGAGTTAAAATTATCTGGTGGATTTGATAAAATGGATGCATTGATTTGTAAATTGGTTTTATAAAAATATTTGAAATTAATTAAATTGAAATATTTTATGATAATTAATGAATTTTTTAAAATATTTGATTTGGTTTGGAAATGAGAAAGGTATGTTGAAAAATGAAAGTGGGAACTTGTATTTTGAACTTATTTAAAATGATTTATTTTCCCATGATTAATTGATTGATTGAATAACATTTACTCCTCGATATTTAGGGGTTAACTAGTACAATAATTATAGGATATGACCCCTAGAACTATATTGATGATGAAAAAAATAACCTATGCATACCACGTCCTGATTTTATCCCTAATGGGGAGTTTCATCTTAATGACCTAAGTCACAGGATGTGCACACACATTGAGATGAGATCAATGATGAGTAGTGTGAGGATCCTATTACTATAAACTAACGTACCACAAGGCATGACACATGTTGATATGAAATACTATATTTGATGATTACATTAAATTAATTTATATAAATATTTTATTCATGCCAAATTTTTATATAAATGATTTATATAAAATGTTCATCTAAGCCTCTTTTGATATATTTATCATCTATTTTGATTTTAAAATCATATTTTGTTAAAATATGTGAATTCCATGCCATTCCTTGTTTTATTTAAATAGAAATCATATTTGGTTTAACTTTTATTGAATTTATTACAAAACACTTGATGAGTACCTACTGGGATTTATATCTCACACTATACCCTTTCCTTCAAGAGTTTATATATTATCTTATTCCAGTTCCAAGAAAATAAAAAACATCAATATGTGGTGGTGGATCTTCATGATCCTTGGGACCTGGAGTGATGGAGGTGACTAGTGGAGATGTGATCCCCTTGTTATGTGGGTTAATCTTTTAGTTTTATCTTGGTATAAATTTTGTCTCTTGATGATGTTCTCTTTGGGTACAATTTTACCTATTTGACTTTGGTACTTTCCCCCTTTGGAGTGTTGAGAATACTAACTTGAATATTTTATCTTCCACATTATTATGAAAAATATCATTCCCTCATGTTTCATGAAGGATTATATATGATAGTAGGAAACCCATGGGGATTGGGAATGCCCTTCAGGACATGTTAGGGCCAGATCTGGTATTTGGATACCATGGTATTCTGGCTAGCTCATGAAAAATATATTGGTAAAGGGAGTGGCCCTTGGTTGAGAATGGGGAAATATCATAACTTTAATTTTCAGGGGAATGAGTCTTGGTATATAGTGACTATAGAAAAACATTTTTATCAATTGAAATTTTGTGTTATTTGTGGATTTTGGTACACCATCACTCCATTGTGCCAATACTACTTGGATGTTTCCTAGTTTTGGTGAACCAAGTGGAATCCTTGTATTCATGTGTAATTTTATTTTTGTATACCTTTTTATTTTTATTTTTTTGGATTCATTTGAGGGAGTTATATATTTAATGTGTTCCTCAAAATAAGATAATATGATTGAATTATGGGTGAGGGTTAATTATACTATAGTTTAATTTAGTCAACATCATGATTCACCCCAAACAAGGTGACATATGACACTTATTTCAAACTACCAATCCAAATAAGTATTATCAGAGATGAATGGATCTAAATTTGAGTTAAATCAATCAATTATTTTAGAAATTTTTACACATGTGGAATCATAAAAAAGCCTATTTTTTAATGTTACTAAATTTTATAGATGGAAGAAGAAGATTATTTATTATCCACAAGATCATAGGGATGGTATTCTAAGTAAATGACACTATGATTATTATTTGAGAAGGAATAAATAATTTTTTCATGATCCTATGGTCATGAAAAATATAGTAATAATTATAACCAACATGATATTAATGAGAAATATTTAGTGTCACTCAATTTTTGAAATATGAGAAGCATTAAAAAAGTTTTATAGAGATACCATTGACGAGAAATTAGAGTGTTATCCTCTATAAAATATTTCCATTAATTTTGAGTTTATGATATTTTAATGGATAAAATTTAGTAAAAAAACCTTCTATTAAAAGGAAAAAAGTTGTGGGGTCATATAAAGAAAAAACCTAAGAATAAGAATATTACAATTTAGGTAAGTGTGATTTAATTTTTTGATTAATATAAAATTAACTTTCTCTCAGAAGTTGTTTAAAAATATTGAAAATTGAATTCCAGAATGATCGAGGAAAGGGTAGATATTTCAAGGAAGAAGTAGAAATGAAATCTAGTTATCAATACCTATAATGTTCTTATATAAATAGTAGATATATCCAATCCAAGTGTGGAATTAGGTATCAATTATGAGTCATTTAATGAGTAGAATGTGAGTTACTTTTAGAGTTAGTCATAGAGAATAATTTATTAATCAATGTAAAATTTTCCTTGAATGAATCTATTAAATGTAATGGAAAAATTAAATAAAGAAGATATTTAATCAGATTAAATGAACATGAAGTGGAATAATAAATTCATGAGTGAAAAAACATAGATAAATTTTTATTCCCTTTAAAATACAACCTGATGAGAAGATAAAATCCATAAAAGAGGAAAATTAAAGGATAATAAATATGGAAACCCAGTTAGATATTCTTTAAAGATAATAGATATTCAAGATTATTTTAATATTTTTAATAAATAAATAAAATAGATGATATTCAGTACTAGGTATACAATAAGTAGAGTATAAAAATTAGCACATCTATAATCAATGAATGATTTTAAGGTTCATACTATATAAAATATCAATGGTATCAAATGAAAGGTGGAATTGAAGTAATACTACTAGGATCTGTAGGACACATCATGGATATGTGGATGAAATCCAAATGTCTTAAAAATGGAATGAAATCTACAATAATGTATCAAAAAAAATCAATAATATATAATTTTTGATTTGATAAAGAGATTTTTTATTTGTGCTAACCATGGATATATTAAAAGACTCTATATTATGAAATGAGGTGAAGTTTATGTAAGTATCACCACCAATCTCATACTAAAGGAAACAAGAACTAAAATATTATTAATCTAAAAAATATATTCACCATGTTAATTAAATTTTATAAAAAAATTCAATACCGTGTGAATCAATCATCACTGGTGGCTTATATGTAGTAAATATTATTTAGAGATCAAAATAAATTATAGAGGATGAAAAAGTAATATAACCTAATTGGGTAGTATTAGTAAGAACCCTTGATGAAATAATCACCATATATAAATATTTATAAGGTATTCTTAATGAATATCAAATAGGATAAGTATAAAGCATTCGTAAGTGGTATCACTAATACCACTAAAATAAAAAGATAAAACTGGTGTGAAAGTTTACTTATGGATATGAAATTATGATAAACGATGAAGTGATGATGAATAAAAGTGGAAATCATTCAGAATTAAGACTTATTTCATAAGGGAGATGAGTGTTAAGTTATATAAGATAGAGGACTCTAATTCAAATATCTGAATAATATTTGTTGAAATGGTATTACTCAAATGAAAAAATCTTAAAAGGATTTAAAGGAATTTAGAATCAAAGGATGGTTTTATCATATAAACCCATATTACACTACTTGAGCATATTTGGGATGCACTTCTCTCCCCATATATTCAATTATCAATGTTTTTGTTTTTATGATGATGAAAGTTTAAAGTAAAACCATGATCAATGTTTTGAATTCCATGAAAAAGAGTGAATTCATTGCATAACATGGATGAATTATAGAATATTTCATGGTCTAATATATATATATATACAGTATTGGATCATTTTTAGTGGCATTGATCCTAGAAAAGATTTAAAAGTGGTTCCATAGCCTAATTTTAAGGTTTAATTGGTATCAAGATAATATTGGTAATTAATAAAGAATATCAGGCAATATCAAGTGGTTTTAGGTTGTGAAGAATGAGGTGTATATCTCCAACTATAAATATTACATAAACATTTATGAAGGAATTCATATTTTATTTTTCATAGATCAATATGTGATTTCATTTTATTATTTTTAGGATATTAAAATCTACTAAAAGGATCCTCCCATAGGGATTATTATTTATAAATCTAGTACCAATGATAAAAAAATTTCAGGGGAGATCATGTTGTAAGATCAAAGGCTATTTCACTCATTCACAAAAAGGTTTATCAAATGGTATGGAACAATACATATATTTAAATGATTTTATGTAAATGTGATTGAGATCATATGGATATTCTTTAATAAAGAAAAGGTTCATGTTTTATGGAATTATAAAAGTAAGGGAGTACAATGGAATAAATTAAAGTATTTAAATTAAACACTTCTTTAATATATAATTTTTTTTAGTCACATATGATCATATTATTTTTAGGATAATCTATGATTATTTATGTTAACTTAATAAAAATATTTTAGGATTTATAACTATAATAGAAAAATGTTTTGATCTGGATATAAATAGAAAGATTTTTTGGATGTATCAATAAAGACCTTGATAAAATAACTTATGGTGTTAACCATAGTGAAAAGGAGATACAATAATTTTATTTCTATAGAGGATATTTTATAGAGTAAAATATGAAGTTATTCAGGTAGAAATCAGATGTGAATAAGTTTTAATTGTTTTGATAGAACATAATGGGTTTGAATAGAAATTTTATTATTGAATGATCCGAAATTTTTTGAAGAGATAAAGGGTTTTTTTTGAGCTAAATGGTGTGTTCTAATAAGACTATGGATATTTTATGGTCTTTAAATCTAGTTATTCTAAGGGAAAAATAGTGATATTAATATAATTTATTCTCTTTTATTGTGGGATAAGAAAAAATGAAAGCTATAAATTATTTTATATATTAAGAAAACATTAAAGGGGGAGAATAATCTCTTTAAATCTAGAAAATAAATTGTAGTGACATGGATAATATTAGATAAATATACCCATGTGCATTATAGTATGAAATCGTGTATAAAGAATGAAATTTCATAAAGAGATACATTTAATTTTAATTATAAATAGAGATAAGTTGACATACATAAATCTATATACTTAGTGAAATTAGGGGAAAAGAAGATTATAGATCCAAAGTGTAGATTAAATGACAATATTAATTAATTAAAGGAATTATAAAAAAATAAAACATAAGGATAAGGATGCAACTAACAAGTTGAAATTTTTTGTTTTTATAAAATATTAGATATAGTAACAATCATCTAAGTGGATATCTATTATATTTTATTAACAAAAAATGTTGAAAATAATGGATTGATATCAATGAAGAAATGGTTGATAATAAAATTTAACCAAGAGGTTTTGTTTTTTTAAGAACATGGTTTTTTCTATAAAAGGCTTTGGAATATTTTTGATGTTATTCCAGAGCAGCGCCTTCAGAAGGCATGCAATTCCGAGCCCCGATGTGGTTGGAATTAAATTTTCAGTGCGTTCACACTGGGCATACCAAATAAATGGGATAAACCCTAAATGGTAATTAGGATCCCAAATCTAAGAGTGCGGATGGGTTCAAAATGGGGTGTTTACCCTAGGAACGACATAGAACTTGTCGACGCGGGATTTTGGGACCCCTCGCCCGTTATTGAAACGTGTAATGGATAAATTAAATAATTAATTTATTCGTTTAGTTATGAAACTCAAGTATCTCTTAAACGGTTACTTGGATGGGAAAACAAAGGGCACTGTTGAGTCCATAGCGTACCGTTTACCCTAGGAGGGGTGTAATTTTCACGGGCGCGACCCTTTTGTGAAAAATGCCACTGGGGGCATTTTAGTAATTTAGCCGATTCAAATATTAAGTTTTATAAAATTTGAACGGGGCCTCAGATTAAAATTTCGAGACCACTGTTGTGATCGGAAGGTGGTGTTTACCCTGGGTGCGGCCTAGCTTTAACCGCGTTGGGGGTTTTGGACGTGGGTGTTTTCAGGGGTTGAGTTTTTAATTAAAAAAAGAGTTTAAATACTTGAACTCTCCTCTCCCTCTCTCCCATCCTCATTCCACCCCTGACAAAACCCACCCCCTCAACCCTTCCCTCTCAATATCAACCTCCTCCTCCTCTTCCTCCTATCAAGATGGGGGTGACAACGGCGAGGAGCGGATCGACCGTGAAGCGTCGGGCTACGCCCCTGCAGGTAGGAGTTCTTCATTTCAAGTTTTAATTCCAAACCTCTCCTTCGAAATTGAATTAAGGCATAAAATTGTTGTTTTATCTTCGATAAAATCCCATAAATGAGTATTTTACATTCTGAACTTTCTGAGGCATATTTTGGGCTTAAGTTTGTAGTCCCGAAGTGACCCCAGCTACAAGTCGAAGATCAGCGGGTTCTTGGGTGTTTTCCGGTGAGGTTCCGGCCATCCAGGTGGCGGAGGCCCGAGGTAGTGGTGGTCTGGTGGCTTCGTACGCCGACCCGACGGTCTAGGGCGTGCGGCGCAGCGGATATTCAATAGGTCGGGCGGGCACGGTCAAGCGACACAGTGGGCTGAGGGCGAAGACAGCCGGGCGAGGGAGTGCGACAGGCGGCCGCGGACAGCGGCGAGGTCGAGCGAAGGGGGAGGCGGTCTGGCATGCGGCGGGGTGCAGAGTCGAGCAGCAGAGCAGGCAGGCATCCCGCAGCTTATCGCGGTCGGTAGGCGGAACCCGAGGCGGTCAGCGGCTCGGGCGTGCATAGGAGGAAAGGACCCGCGCTTCGTGGGTCCTGTTGGTGACGCGAAGAAGACTGGCTGAAGGGCCAGTCTGCTTGTAAAAACCAGACCTGAGGAAGGAGTTCGGTGTTGCTGGCCGAGCTATGGCCTGACCCGCGGTTGGGCCACGGGCTGGCAGCTAGGACCGGGCCAACCGGGGTGAACTGGCCCGGTTAGGCCCCCCTTGCGTTCGGGGCCCTAACTGCTAAACTGCGCGTCCGTTTGATGCACCGTCTATGGCTATGGATCGGTCTCTTCGAGATATAATTTTCAAGATGGGTTCCGGGGTTTTGGGTTCTGTTCCCGAAGGCGGGTGAACCGAAATGTGTTAATTTAATAATAATAAATTATTATTAAAGTTGTGACAGACGTGGCTCACGAGCCGGACGTCCGTTTGACATGCCGCAAGTGACGCGACGGCCCCGAAGTAGATCCGGTCCTCCCAAGATGGTTTGGAACCTTTGAGGGTTGGTTTGGTTGTTCGATGGCACGAAACGCTAAATGTGAATAATTAATTAATTAATTAATTAATTGTTGTGTCGGACCTAACTCCTGCTTGGGATGTCCGATTGACGCACCGTCAGCGGCAGTGTGACCCCTGTCCTCGTGCAGACTTTTTGAGATGCTTTTTAAAGCATTCGGGTTGGAGACAAGCTGTGGGCCCCATAGGGCCTAGTTCACATTCTTTACGATGAAACCCCACCTTCTCACCCGACATCTGTTTAGGGTGTTCGAGTACTCGATTCTGAGTGTTTTTCCGAGGGGATTGCAACGGTGCAATATGCCCGCTTAAATTCGGGCACGAGGTTTGGGCCCCATAGGGCCCGTTTGTGTATAATGCAGGGAGTTGTAGCTTCTACATTTGGGGACCGTTTTAGGCATCATTAACAGCGTTGTTACCCTGGCATCGAGGCAAAATTGACCGGGGTGGTTTCAGGAATTGAAGCCGGAGTTGAGGCGTGGGCCCCACATGTCGTCTCTTAAGCTGTGTGCGGTATATTATGAGTTTTTCATTAGGAATCCGTTTGGGGTGCATAAATTGTTATTTCAGTGTGTTTTTTCAAGAGCATTGTGATGGTGCAGTTCTCCCGATGAGTATCAAAGTCGGGGTGCGGGCCCCACACGGGCTAGTTATGGTGAATAGTACCATATTCACCTATTGTCCATTTTGGGCGAGTAAGTTGTCTCTCTCACATGTTTTTCTACAAGGACTACAATGTTTTAATCCGTTTGGGCATGTGGAGCCTCTTTTGAGATCATGTTTAATGTGGAAGCTTGAAAGGTGTACCAGTCGGGGTTCTTCCTGTGATGTTTGTAGAGAACCCTTGGCATGTGATCGCGTTCACTCTCGTGTGAGTGAATTTGATGTTTAAAGATATGTGGTTGGCCGTGCTCGGGCTGTGGAGGAAGCAGGTTGGCGATGTTACGTTTTTTCCCTTCACGTTGACGTTGGGTGTTGTGTGCATGATAGCCTTTATACTAGAGATGTTGTATACTCTGGGAGTATACATGAATTCTTGGAGGTACTTGTTGTAGTTTTTACCTGAGAATGTTTGTTCTTGGTTTAGAGATGAGCTGGGGCCACACGTCATGTGGGCCCCCTGTGTGTTCCGTGTTCTACTTTATGTACCTTTGACCTCTCATGACGTAGAGGGTCCTTCGTGTTACCTGGTAGGGTTCTTTGGGTATCGGTGTGACCAACACATTACACGGGCACTGATCCTATATCAAGGAGGTTGTTTCCAGTAGGGTGCAAAGCCCCTAGTGAGCCCTGGGCGCAGACTCCCTAGCTGTGTATCGAGATCATATCTTTCTTTCGTGATCTATCATGACGTGTTTCCCACTATGTGTTCTGGTTACCAGTGTTGTACCATCTAGCAGGGAAGGCCAGTGAGGTACCATCCAGCAGGGATGGCCAGTGGGGTACCATCTAGCAGGGATGGCCAGAGCAGATCTGGGTCTCCCTCCAGCGGATTACCCTTTCACGAGGATGGGTAGTTGGAACCCGTCAACTTTGAGAAGACCTCTTGACTGTGTGACAGTGAAAAGGTGTGTCTTGACGTTCCCCCAGAACTCTCCAAGTACGAGGGGTGCTTTCCCCACCAAGACGCGTCCTTGTGATGCAACCTAAAACCATGCGGGCGAATCAGTGCCGCCCAAAGTGGATAGTGTCGAGGTGCGGTGATTTGAGCCCCTTGACTTGTCGTTTGGGGAATACGTATGGATATTGTGCATCGATGGTGTTTACTTCTGGGACTGTTGGCTACTCACTTTCTTGGGTTGAGCTACGAGATGGATATCCCCTTACAATCTTGTTCGGGCTTCTTGATTGAGCATATGGATATGTATATACCTTGTTCCAGTACCCACTCCTTGGATTTTGGTTACTCTCCTTCTAGGAGAGGAGAATATGCGCGAGGTATGCCACGTGATTTCCATGTCTAGCTTCTTGTGGTTGGACGAGCATACTCTCCTGCTATAGGTAGTGAAGACTCGACAAGAAGTTCATCTTTCCACCACTTCTAGCTCCTTGTGTTTTGGACGAGTCTACTTCTTTCCTCTTGTTGGGTTGAGCTATACTCTTTACTGATCTCTCGATTATACTCCTTTACTTTTCGCTGTTCGATCTACTTCTCACCTCTTCAGTACCTCCTTTGTTTCTCCCTCGAGCCTTCGGGGCATCCTATTGAGTATTTTTATACTCACCCCTACCTGGGCTTTTCCCGCACTTGGTGTGCCCTTGCAAGTGACAGACAGGTTGGTCATGACTTCAGCGGAGCTTAGAAGTTCGGGAGTTTAGACCGCGTGCAGTGGTCGTAGTTGGGTTCTAGGTGTGGGAGTCTCCCAACTGTTTACTTTTGTTCACATGTTTCTGGGTTTTGGCACTTTTTTGGTTGGGCGCGTGTTTTTTCTTTTCTTTCCAATTTACCTTTATCAGTTTCTTTGTACTGCTTAGAGGTCTATTCACTTTTTATGGTTGTTTATAACAGTTGGTACTTTACCTAAATTTTATTTTCTTTTTTACTCTACACTTCGACATTGAGTGGGTTGCGTGTGTTTGTACATGTACTTAGGCAAAGGCCTCCCTGAATTGTTTAGCCTTCGACACTTGTCGCCAACCCCTGGCCTATGGAGGCAGGCTTGTGGTATTTGCGGCATGAGCCCAGGTAGGGTCGGGTCATGACAGTTTTGGAATAAGAATCTCAATACTATGATAAATTTTAGAAATATATAAATGGGGAGAAAAGTAGATGCATAAAGGATATTTGATAATAAGAATATAGGAGAGAGAAATTACATGAAAAGGATAAATATTTGGACATTGATACAAATGGAATTGAATTATTAGAAAGGGAATAAGAAATCATTGGAGAAATAAATGAAGTCATCACAATAGATATGAAGAAAAAATTATAATGAAACGTGAATGAATACCTTAATAGTTTTATATTTCACAGTTGTGGAACATGGATTCTTGAATAATGATGAATTATTCTAGATTTTATGGATGCTATAGAGAGGTAACATTATTTATTCTTTCTTATTAATGCATTGGATGAATTATGAACATGTTTTATGGTAATTAGGGATGTATATAAGATTTTTTATGATATAGTATTCAATAATATCATTTTAGTGGATAGATAATCATCTCATCTATGAAAATTTAAAAACTTATCACAAATTTTTCCATTTTGGGGTACCTCATGGGAGGATAAAATCTATGTATGCCACAGGGCAGAGGACCATGTCCTAGTGGATGAAATAGTTGAGATAAATTTTGAGAAGGATATCATGGTAGAAAATTATATGTGGTTATAGTCTTATGATAGAAATAAAATGTTTTATTTAAGTATTTTTATTCAATGGTATTGGTAATGGTTCTATAAATTAAGAGGTTGATAAAATTGGATTTCATCCATTGAGATAATTATTGAGTTGTAAGTGGTTTTTTTGAGTGAACTAGAATTGGTGAGAAATATATGAACCTTGAATATAGAACATCATGGTTCAAATAAAAATTATATTTGAAATGTGATACATGATAATGAGAATTATGGAATTCTTAGATCTCGAATTTTGATAAAAAATGAGATTCTTGATTTTTTTTTATTTTTGTAATTAATATTATAATAGATAATTGAGTTTTCTTGAAATAATTGTAATTATACATATTCACTATGGAGGAATACATGGAGAAAGTTTTTTTAAGTAGATATAAGTTGGGATTTGGTCAAAAGTTCACAACATCATATTGTATCAATATTTGGAAATTTGAAATATAAAAATGACCATATTTATCGGACATTAAAGTTTTATTGTCATGCTTCATACAGTCATGAGATGATCTGAACATCACTACATAGTAGTGACAAGTAGAACATGTCATGGTTAGTGATGATTGAAAAGAAAATAATTTTTGTTTAATTAAACTTTAGGTGATATATATATTGTTTTAGGGGATTATCTCAACTTATGTAGACATATTTGAAAACATCAAAATGTGTGGTACTCATGGAATATTTTTAGACCCTAGAATAAAGGTGAATTGAACCAAAACATATATCTAAGGATTTTAAGATTGTATTCCTTTATAAATTCTTCCATACTAGATCTAGACGATGTTTTTGGGAATTTTTGACATATTTAATTTTTAAAGAGAGAAGAGATCATGTAAAGATAACACAATTGATAAATCTAGACTATATGATAAATGGACCATAATTGGTGGAATCACATTGATTATATCAATCTCATTAGAGAAGAATAATTATTAAAATAATGGTAACTTCATTTATCGAATTATTTTTAATCTAGATATGTTGTAACTATTATAGATATTTTATGGAAATGAATAAAATATCACATTGAGAAGGTGACATCAAAAGTAAAGTAGAATAAGAATAGAGAATTGGAGATCATCATTGAATAAAATATGTATTTTTATGATCTATAATGTATAAGTTCATCTTTCTATGTTGAAGATACGAATAAATCAATAAAATAATATATTTCCTTAATATTATGTGGGGAGATGGAAGAAAAGGGAGTAACGATTTGGTGAGAAGTGAACAATACCAAAACTTTAATAGTAAGGGTAGTGAGCCTAGTTGTTGAGTGATCATTAAAAACATATTTATGCCCACAAAAACTATATATTACAAATAGATTATGGTACACTTTCACATCACCATGTGTATACTTCTTAGAAATTTCCTAGTGTATGTGAAATAAATAAAATATTTATATTCAGAATTGAATTACATTCTATATATGTTTTTTTATCTTTTTTATGGATGGATTTGATGGAGTCCTAGAGTAAATTTGTTACTTAAAACAAGGTAAAAAGATTCTATGATTGGTGAGGATTATTTTTGAACAATTTTAAATTTGTTCGTCACACTGATTTTCCCCCACTATAAGGGTGACTCAAGACTCTAATTGTAACATGAAGGTCCCATCAAAATTTATTTAACATATACAATCTTGAACCATCACAGTGAAAGATAAAACCTTTTATTTGATCAATGTAATATTTATCCTTATATTATAAATTCAAGAATGTTGAATTCACATATATTTTAAATACATTGTATTTTTTATCACATATGAAAAGAAAAATTTTAATCATTTTAATCCTTGAATCTTAGGAAAAACTCTTACAATATTCATTACCCTAAATATTAGACTAACTATTACAAACTAGATGATATTTTTTCCTTGATAAATATCTCTTATCATTGAGCTTATTACAAAATATTTACTTATTTACAATCACATTCTTTGTTTTCTGAGGTGACACAAACATAAGAGTTTCAATCTTCTCATTTTGATTGATCACTTTTTCTATGGATGTAATATAATATACATATTTGATTACTTTATAAACACACATTGGTTAAACCTATGAACATAATGTAATGATTATAATTTCTAAAACTTCTCTATATTTTAATATTTTTGCTAATATATCTATATAATTTTTCATGATCCACATGTTTTCTATTTAAAGACCCTAAACCCATTAACCTGAAGGTGGTCAATTAAATTATTACATTGGAAGTAGATACAAGATTAAGATACCAAAGGATTTAATATATTATTAGTTATTAAGAACTATATACATACATTGAACCCTTATTATACTGGTAATAAAACAAAACAAAACAAATTAATTTTCAACCTTGAACTTATTTAAAAATTTAATCTTCATAACCTGGGGAAAAGATAATAAATACAATAGTGATATCAGAAGCTTAGTAAAAGTTACATATGATAAAATATATCATTAATCAATTATAATAATCAACATGGAAATGTGTATAACTGAACATACATTCTATTTAATCAATAAACTAATAATGAAATGCATCTATATATTTTTTTCATAGTGAAAATATAATGGGTAATAATGAATTAATAGTGAAGGAAGGAAATAAATAATCATTGGAAGTCATATATCTAGAAGATGAACCAATTAATTCAAGACCTTTTACAATACAGTTTTATCATTTTGGGTAAAAACTCAGTTAATTTGACCAACTTATTTATCTAATGAGACTACCACTGCTCATAGTGATTTTCTATATACGATCCATACTAATTATTTCATGTTAAAAGCATTCCTATTATATTGAAATGATTTATTTAATTGACGAATCAATAAGAATTATTAATAAATATCTGTATTGAAAAAAATATGAATTTTATATCTTTTCTCAGTTATTCAAATATATTTTGAAGCAAATATTGTATGTAAAAAAGTAATAAAACTTATGTAATGATCATATAAAATATATAAGAATATGGATATTCAAGAAAAATGTAATTTTCAAAGAATTTTGATCATTAGTAAATAAACGGTGTAGTATATACACCATATAAAAGTGAATTGGTGCATAATAACAATTAAGTATCAATGGAATATAAATAGAGTTGAAATCGTTACCACTTTGAAATCAATCGAATCATATTCCCCATGAAAGGATAAAATTTAAATAACATTAAATATAATGATAATAAATAAATTCATGATATAACATATAAAATGGGTAGTATATATACCACATAAATGGAAATATGTTGTGAATAAATCATTCATCCCATAGAAAAAAAGTGAGATGGAAAACCCTACCTCAAACTTCCATTTAGTGGTGCATAATTAAACCTAATATATAATTGTTTAAGTAATTTTATTAATTTACTATAGAACCATATTCATATTCATAATATATTATATGATCCTTTTAAAATGTCTTATCACCCATTAATTAATAATATTTCACATTTTTCATTGTTTCAGGTGTTAATTACCTTATTTTCTCATACATAGTTTGTCATAAATATACCAGTTATTTTTCATTGTATATAGGTAAATAATTTATAGAATCAATATAATATCATAATTACCATATGTAACTATCATATCCATAATTATATGCATCCAAGTAAAGTGTCTATGAAAAAGAAATTACACCACAGCGTGGAGATGGTAAGTCGTACATAAGCACGTGTGATGCTTTTTTTTTTTCATAGAATGAATAAAAGGTGAAATATAGTTGTACCAAAATCATAATAAAATATCATTATATATATGATAATGGATTTATTACTTTATCATGGAGACAACACATGTAGAGTAAGTGGAATAAAAAAATCTTGAAAGAGTCGATAAAAATGATTACCTTATTTTGGAGGGGACTTCCTTTAGACTTCTTCTCAAGGGATCTAAGGTTGGCCTTTTTGAAAGTCTAGGACCTCTATAACATATATGAAGATTATATGGAGAGATATGTATAGTAATTTTTTATATAATAGGTTTAAGGGGGTGGAATGAAATGAGTGAATGAGTTACCTTTTATAATTGAGTTGAGAGGCACCCTTGGAAATCCTCAAAATATTAAATTATAATAAAATAATTTTCTATCAAAATACCAAAAAATGGAAAACTATTTTAATATAAGATTATATAGTGTTTTAATCTAATAATAAAATAAGATGTTTACATGTTTCAGTTTTAATTTAAACCTTATCATTTTGAATGACTTTAAAAAACATATTTTAATTCTAAGTATGGTAACAATTTATTTAATATTAAAAGGTTGTAATTTTTAACCTATAAAAATTCAATTGTATCATAAATGAATAATTTATGAAATTTTCAATAGAATAATAATATATTTAAATTATAAATTTTTATTATTTTTAAATAATTTAATAAAATGTTATTTTGATAAAATATCATTAGTGTTAATTTTGACACTATTTATTCGATTGACCTAAATAAAAATAATAAAACAAGATAAAAAAAAATTTAATAAAAACAAAATATGTCATAAAAATCCATAAATTTTTTTATAGAACCTTAATTAATTAAAATAATATTTATCTGATTGTTTCATTAATAAAAGTATTACGACATCATCATTGTGCAATTATTTAAAGAAACTATTTATTCACTAAAAATTTAAAATAAAGTATCATGATGTAGATAAATATTTTATATTTCATAAAAATACATATAGTAAAATATAACTTATGAATGACACCATATTAAAAATAATATATTTAAAAACATGAATGTGACATCTTGACTTTTCTTTAAATAAAATTTAATAAATATCATAACCTCATCCAAATGGCCCAAAAATCCATAAATAAAAATATATAATTAAAGTAATTTTATTATGTTAAAAATTTATACTTATATTTGTTTATAACCTACCTTTTTTTCCATGTGGACACATAAGAGATATATAAGACAAAGAAAGTGAAATTTTGTGACTTTCTTTGATTATAATAATATCAAAGTCATTTTAATGAAAAAATGTCCATTAAATAACTTAAATTATAGCCTCAGGTTTTTATGGTCAAATATAAATAATTAAATGAAATTTGGGAATGTTTTAGGGTAATTTTATAATTCTTATCATATTATTTTTACCCTAAAAAATCTTGTTTACCCTTAATCGTGGTAATAAAAAAATTACCAAAGATATTATTCGTATTGAAAAACAGAAAAGGAATATATTTACTAAATTTGTAAATTTTGATTCCAAAAATGGAATAAATTATTTAAAATTCCAAAAAAAAAATTTGGAGCATTTAGTTTATAATTAAACCGATAAATTTCTACTAAAAATAGTTTTCTTGAAAATATATTTTAATGCCCAAAAATGTACTTATACCAAAATGAGGTATAATGATGATTAAAATCAAATAAATTATATTATTTATATATAAATATTATTTAAGTAACATTGATATCAAATTAAAATAATAAATAGACATTTAATATATAGAAATTGATAGTTTTATAAAAATTGATATTTTCAATATCCACTGAAAAATAAATATTTTCAAAAAAATATGAAAAATTCACCCTAAGATAATTTTTACATTAAAAATTTAATAATTAAGTTTATTTTTTCTAATATAATTTATGAAGGTGTAAAATTTTAGTTTTAAAACAAGTGCGCCAATAGAAGGAGGTAAAAATACCTTTAGAAAAATATATCATTTTATGTGTAAAATTATATTTATTATTATCATATGCTAGTCAAATATATTAGATGAATATAAAAATATTTTATTTAATATATATATATATATTCCATAATGTGTTTAATAGTATTAATTCCCTCAAACTTAACATCTAGTTTATAATGGTTGTGTTAAAATATTATTTAATAGTATATCGTGGGTTTTTTTTGCATTGTGTGAAATGTAAGATATCAAAGGGAATAAATTGAAAAAGATACATACCATAAAATCTTAGGGTGTTACATTCTCTACCTCTTCAATAAAATTTACCCTTGTAATTTTGATATTTCACATTTAAAATCAATGGTTGATACTTAAAAATCTCTTTATGGAAAACCCACATCGTAAATAGGGTTAATAAAACATCCTCTTAATAAGAAGGAAAGGGAAATGTGAAGGTCACCACAAAATTAAGATTTTGAATATAAGAACAATGGTTGAAAGTGAAGGTTTTGAAAATTAATTATAAATAACGATATTGGAAATTTATCATAAGGAATTAAATGATTAATGAAATGTCATGGGCCTCAAATCCATAAATCGATGATGATTTAGAAGAGAATCTGATTCATGAAATATAATCGTAATAATTTTTTTAAGTATACCTTTTTAAATTTTGAGGAATTCCATTAACATTTACATAGATAACTCAATAAAATAAACTTACTCGATTTGATTCCAAGTTATAGGCATAATATCATCATTTGGTCAGGAATCAATCTATATTCACTTCATTTTTTACACCAAGGGATGGATATTGAAGATGAATTTTATGCCTGATTAACTTTTAACTAATCATAAGATCCAAAATCCATTTCTTCTACCTCTAAATATTTATCAAAACCAAAAAGGTTAGCACATGCTATACAATACGACAAATCATACTTAAAAACCAAACAATAATATTCTAATTCCATTTTATGAGTATTTAACCTTAAGTCTCATCCAAAATACATCTGTACAAATATTCAGAAGTAAAGTCACTAAATTACCATAATAAAATAAACATTTGAATCCCCAAACAATATAATGTCACTATTTTTATCAAATATAAGAAATTATTGATCACCTTAAAACCTAATTGAAAAATGTATGCTTCAAAAAATAAAATATCAGACTGTTGAATATATTACTTAAATATATACATTTAGTAAATTCCATATACCATCAAATTACCAACCAATTACATGGTCACCCATACTATGCCATAATAATTTTATTTATCATTGAGCACAATACAATCACTTCTCTTGGTTATTGGTACTATTCATTACATGCTTCTAAATCCTCAAAGGAGAAGTACTACAGTACAATACTTATATATCTCATGATTTTTATAACCATAGAATTATTTATAAAATACTAAAATAACATTGTTATTGAATCCAAACATAGGCATACTAATCATTCATCTTTTTATATGGTAGAAGAATAATCTTGACCATGATCCATTAGACTCTTTTGGGGTATATTCCGTTGATGTTTGAGACATTGATTTACATAGTGCACCAACTCCTTGGAGTTAAATAATTATACATTGGAAGCCTTTTTCAAAAGAATGGTGGCCCTTATCTCCACACTCGTAGAAAAATACCATTCCTTTTAAGAAAGTTCCAGGGTTTTTCTTTCCATAATTATCACATATGGGAAAATAATTCATTATCTTCTTTTCATTATCCATCTATTTCCCACTTATACTCTTATTTTTGTCTTTCCCTATGAAGCTATAATTTTTATATAATTATTTCTCTATCTCATTATGTCATGATATTATATTCTTATATAATGATAATATTTGGGATATTAGTTACCTTATATAAATTGACTTAAGACTATAAAATATATGATCCCACTTAATCATTGGATGATGTGAATTGGTGAGGTTTCTATTCCTATTACAAGGTTCAATTTCAAAATGACGGCGTACAATATATTAGGTCATATCATTATGGAGAATAATATATAATCTCAAAACTATTGAAATAACATAAATTGAAATATTATATGTGTATATAATCTTATAATTATGAAAATGGTTTCTTTGGTATGTTCCTCTATACTTATCTTCAAAGTCTATCATAGGGTTATATTCTTTAATATATGTTTTCCTTAATATAGTTCCCAAGGTTTCTACTAGACTTGATATGAAACCAATTATAAGTACACCAACCCCAGTAACCTAGAGATGGTGGCTTAATTTATTAAATTTTCAATAGATACTAGATTTAAATCTCTAAATAGATAATAAGTTAGTATTCTTGAAGAACTAGATGTATACATGGTAACATTATTACATTGGTACTAAAACAAAATAAAGAGAAAGAAAGTTTCATCCTTGAACTCATTAATACATTTCATCTTCATAGCCTAGGGAAAATAGAACAAATAAAAGGGTGAGATCAGATACTCAGTAAGAGTTACATACATCGGAACCTATCATGAATCCATGAGCACAATCAACATGGAAAAGTAGATAAATAAAGACATATTTCATTTAATCAATAAATTGAGAATGAAATGCATCCATATATTTTTTACTAGTGAAAATATCATAGATAATAATAAATTAATGCTAAAATAAGTAAATTCTTAATTACTTGAAATCATGTATCTAGTACATGAACAACTACCTTCAAGACTTTTTACAATATGGATTAATCATTATTGGTAAAAACATACTTAATTTGGCCAAATTATTTATCTCATGAGACTATTGATTCACCAAGGGGATTTTATATATACAGTCCCCATAAGTTATTTAATTTATAAAGAATTCCTCTTTGATTAAATTCATGAATCAATAATCCATATTAAAAAATATCTGTATTGAGTAAAAGATATTGATTTACCATTATTTCCCTAGTTATTTAAATAACTTTCAAAGTTAATGCCTTATGTAAAATAGAATATGGATTAGGTAATAATCATATCCATGATATAAGAATATGTATATTCAAGATAAATTTAATTTTCATCTAATTATGGTGATAATTAAATAAAGGTTGTATTATATAAACCACATAAAAATGAATTCGTGCATAATATCAAATAAGCCTCAATGGAATATAAATTGAGATGAAATCCTTACCACTTTGTAATTAGCTGAATAATATTCCCCATGAAAGAATAAAATTAAAAACAAGATTAATATATAAGTAAAAAAATAAATTCAGGATATAAAATGTCAAAGGGGTAGTATATATTCCACAAAAAAGGAAATAAGTGGTGAATAAATAATATGCCCCACAAAAATAAAAGTGAGACAAAAAACCCTTAACTCAAGCTTCCCTATAGTGGTTCATACATTAACATATTGAATAAGTGTTGAAATAATGTTACAATTTTGTTATAGAATGATATTATTATTTATAATATCTTATAGGATCTTTTTATAACATTTTATTTTCTGTTCAATAATAATTATTCATTATTTTCATTGTTTCAGGTGTTAATTGCCTTGTTTTCTCATGCATATTTTGTGATAAATGTATCATCTATCTTGAATTGGATATAGATCCGTCATTTATAGAATCCAAATCATTTCATATGTACCATATATAAATATTTTATCCATAATTATATCGATCCAAGTAAAGTGATGATAAAAAACACATTACACCACTATATGGAGATGACAAGTCGTACATACACACATGCAATGTTTTTATTTTTCATAGAATAGATTAAAGGTGGAATATTGTAAAGACCCGTAAATTTCAAGGAAATTTTTTTCTTCTTAATTTTCTTTGGAATTTTACAAGAGCGCAGTTTCTGACGGCACCTGATTCCGAGGCCCGGTGTGCTCGGAATCATTTTCCGAAGTTTGGCTCGGGTACGTTCAGTGAATAGACGAGCGTGTTTTTCTAACTTTTGAACCGGTTCCTAGAATCGAATTCTGAGGGCACCGATGAAATCGCAGCGCTGGTATTCGCTTAGAAACGCCTCTTCCGGAGTTGCGTTTTCTCGGGTGTGATTTTTAATTTTCAGGCTTAAAGTTAAGAAATAAAATAATTTTACGACAACTTTATTTTATTTCACTTAATCCACTTGGAAGCCACTTGACGCCACTTAAAAGCGGCTTAAACTGAGTTGAACCGGAAAAGATACTATCCAGAAATATCCTACCCTCTTGGTAGGATATTTGTGAGGTGGGGCCCGCACGAGCCCCGCCTTTTCTTTCCGCTAAGTAACGCACCCGCGAAAACCCGTCATTATGAAAGTCAACTGACGCGTTTTCTTAATTTCTTAACAGACCATTTAATTGGGCAGTTTATTTCGTAAATTAAATGAGCTATTTCTTTCGTTGAATTAATTCAATGAATTGATGGGTCGTTACTTACCCTTTTTTTTGTGTTGGCATAATAATAAAGTAAGACCAACCAGTCTTTTGAAAGTTTGTGCGTTGAGAGGACTTGACAGAATCCTTGTATCCTCTTTCTCCTTTGCGAAGAACGCGAAGAACGCGAAGAACGCGAAGAACGCCATCATCCGCGGAAATCGACGATGCCCAAATCCGAGACGTTCTTCCCCGCCCCGATCTCCGATCACCAACCATTTGAGGTGAGTGATTTCGGGTTTCTTCTAAAAGTTCTTTTTGGTTTAAAACGAAACACAGATTTAATTATTTATAATTTAAATCTGTTGTTCTTAGTCTGTTGAGTTCGCCGACTCAACACCGGATTCCGCGACGACGCGACGCCTTTCCGCGACGACGCGACGCCTTCCCGCGACGACGCAACGAGCAATTCCGCGAAGAACGCTCACGCGCGACGACTATGAGGTAGGGATTTTATTTTTGGAATTACCCCTTTTTATTATTCCCGTAAATGTTTCTTTAAAAAGTTAAAGAACCGGATTTGTAAACAATTTTAAATTTATTAAAATTGTTGTTTCCTGTGTGGAATAAAAATTCTCCCGTTGTTTATATCTAACGCGGAGGGTGCGGGCCAAACGAACACGGCTCGACGACCCTCCGCCGTTCTTCGTTGTTATGCAGATTTGACGGGCGACGACGGAACGTGCCGCAATGGAGGTTTGATGATTCCGCAGTGAAGAACGAGTCCCGGGAGGAGCAACGGCGAAGACGGGAAGAAAATCGGGCCACCGGAGCGACTCCGGCGGCCCGCGGAAGCCGCCGGCAGCACAGGTCGCCAGCACGGCGGCACCGGCAGCCGGGAGCGGCGGCGCCACCAGCGCGCCGCCGGACAAGCCCGCCGCCGTAGAAGCCGCAACGGCGGCACTCGCGGACCCGCGGTCGCGCGGGTCCGGCGCGCGCGGGACACGGCTGAAGCCGCGTCCGGGTGTCCGAGCGACACCCCGCGAGTGTCGTGGGGTTGTCACGCGGGGGCGGCAGCTTTCCCCCCCGCGTCGCTCGGATTTCCAGGAAGACACCCCGCGGGTGTCGCGGGGGTGTCACGCGGGGGTGGCGCCCCCCCCCCCCCCTCGCCGCTCGGCCGAGCCGAGCCGGGCTGGCTGAGCCAGGCCGGTCCGACCGGCCGGGCCGCGCCCTGGCCGGGCTGGACCGGGTCGGACCGGGTGGTCCCGATTCGGACCGGGTGGACCCGGTTCGGCCGACCCAGGGGGGGGTCGGCCCGGGTCGGCCCAGACCCCCCCGTCTTCGGACGTTTTTCGTTCAAATGGCCGTATCATGAGCTACGTGCCTCCAAACGACTCGCCGTCAGCGGCAACGCGATCCTTGGATTGGGACGGTCGTTTTGGTATATCGCACTCAAGGTTTCAGAATACTTTGAGTTCGGCCGGGTTGGTTCGTACACGAAACCAACCGGGCCCTCGGAGCGGAAACGCTCATATCTTGAGCTACGGACGTCCGATTGACGTGCCGTCAGCTTCGTTGAATTCCTCTAAGTGAGACGGATCTTTTGGTTCACTCCGCCCGAGTTTTGGATGCAGGTGGAGTATGGTCGGGTTGGTTTTGCCTTAAAAACCAACCGGGCCCCTGGGACGAAAAAGCCAATAACTCTCAGACCGGGCGTCCGAGTGACGCGCCATCTGCGACGTTGAGTTCCTGATGACGATACGGAACTTTTGGATACATTAACTTCGGACTTTGTGTTAGTTGATGTATCAGCCTCTCGGCTCGTGGAGCGGACCCTCCCGGATGAGCTTGCTGTGTGCGGGAACCCTAGTGCTGGCTGCGACTGCTTCTTTGACAGTGACGACTATGCAGAGATCCTCCGTGGACTTCGACGACGACCGTGCAGAGATCCTCAGTGGACTGCGGCGACGACTGTGCAGATATCCTCAGTGGACTGCGACGACTACCGCACTCAGCGCTCCTGCGTGGATCAGTGCTACAGGTCCTGTGTGGGCCCGATCCTTTGTGGGTCTGATCCTATGTGGGTCAGCGCTCAGCGGTTCTGTGTGAGCCAGCGCCTACCGGTCCTGTGTGGGCCCTATCCTGTGTGGGTCATTACGGGGGTTAGTTACCTATCGATCCTTCGTGGGTCCGACGACTTAGATGGATCAGTGATCATCTTTATCGTCATCCGAAGAAGTATACCTCTGTCAGCTAAATCTTGTGTTACTCTCCTTTTTGGATTGTGTTGAGCTATCCTGTGTGGATTTACTATTTACTCTCCTTTGTGGATTGTGTTGTGCTATCCTGTGTGGGTATTCGTTTTCTTTCCTGTGTGGACTGGGTTGTTCTTGGGCTCGGACGTTGGAGCCGAACGGGAATTGATGACTTAGGTATATGTATGGGCATATACCTAAGCCGTGTCAGATGTTGCTTCGTGATTGTATCTTTCCTTTGTGGAATATCCTTTGTGGATTTCGGGAGACCTTCGGGGGTCTCGAGGTCCCTACTGAGTAGCTTATACTCACCCCTGCACGGGCTTTGCCCGAACTACGTTGTGTTGGTTGCAGATGACGGACAACGCTGATCGTGGTGGAGGCATGCGGAGCAGGATGATACCTGGAGGTGGACCACTGGGCGGGACGTACTCGGAGCGGTCAGGTGGACCCGAGGAGCAGTGGAGGCTATCTGTACCCACCCTTCAGGTGGGACTTCCAGAGGACGGCTCGACGCTGTGGCTTTTACTTTTCAGTTGTTGTTTTTCTTTTCAGTTGTACTTTACAGTTGGGCTTGTATTTCCGGCCCCTTTTACTTTCAGCACAGCTTGTACAGTTTTTACTTAGTGTTTACTTTTCCGCTTGCTTACTCGGTGGTGCTTGTTTACTTTTCAAGGGAAATTCCTTCCCTTTTTACTGGTATTTACACCTTGGTGCTAATCGCCAGCCCCTGGCCTATGGAAGGCGGGCTTGGGGTAGTCACAGCACGGACCCCGAGGGCAGGTCATGAAAAATTGGCATCAGAGGGAGGTTGGTTCTACCGCAGACTCTGATCTTTCTTCTATGTGAAGCAATAATGTTTAGCGTATTGAGTGTGGCTATCAGTCCCGGGAGTCCAGTGTTGGTGCGGCGACCGACGTATCTGTACACCAGGGCCCTGACTTTTGATTTCTGACTTAATGCACGAAAACATTGATTGCATGTGTGTTTCAAGTTTTCTTTGTGATTACTTGTGTCAGCTCACCAGGTATACTGTTCTGACCGTGGCGCACTTGTTTCCTTTTCAGGATGGCCCAACGACAGCAACCAGCTAGGGTTCCGAGAGTAGAGCACGACGACAGCCCGCCGAGCGACGAGGCCTCGGTACAGGGCCTGTTGATAGCAGAGGCACCGGCGGTACCTTTACCCGCCGAGCCCCCGATGCTTCCAGCGCCGACCGCTGAGGATGCACGACGCCTCGGAGCTCTGCACGAGTTCCAGCGCCAGCGACCACCCAGGTTTCATGTGGAGACGGACCCCCAGGCAGCCGAGGACTGGCTGGAGGCAGTCGTCCGAGTTTTCAGGCTAGTGAGGACACCAGCAGACCTCATGGTGATCCTCGCGGCGAGCCTTCTGCACGCAACAGCAGGGAGATGGTGGAGCTTGATGCTCCAGGTACACGATAAGGCCTCCCTCATCTGGATGTACTTCGAGAGCCTCTTCCGCTCAGAGTTCATCCCGGCCACCCTCCATGCGGTGCGCATTCAGGAGCTTCTTCAGCTGCGGCATGGCAGCTTGACGGTCGCCCAGTACGCAGCGAGGTTCACCGACCTTTCTCGCTACTCGACAGACATGGTATGGGACCCCTTCTTCCGGGCCCTGACCTTCGAGCAGGGTTTGAGACACGAGATCAGGGCGTCGCTGATCTCCCTCAGCATTCCGACCCAGGCAGGAGTGCTAGAGCGAGCCCTTCTGATCGAGAGCTTCCTGGCTGAGTCCACAGCGAGACCTACCGTAGGGCGGAAGATAGCGGAGTCTTCGGCAACAGGTAACCGACGGATGACTCAGGGTTCCAAGCAGACCAGGCCTTCCAGCAGATGACCTCGGGACACTGGCTCAGCAGTGCGGGGCACACAGCGCGGAGCCAGTCTTCCGAGAGGCAGGCAGTGCTACGAGTGCGGCGGGCACGACCACATGGCTCGTGACTGCCCGACCCGTCGTACCGAGGGGCAGTAGACGGTGGAGGGGCCACCCAGGCATAGGCAGAGGGTCGAACGTGGTGGTCCGCAGGGAGGAGGCGGACGAGGCAGAGGAGCTGGCCGAGCAGCAGGTGGTGGGCGACGCTTTGAGGCTCTGCCACCACCACCACCAGGAGGTCCGCCCCGACCACAGGGAGCTGGCGGGCAGAGACAGGCTCAGCTCCAGGCAGCGGAGGCCTATGACCACGGCGCACCAGAGATGATTTGAGGTACGGTCTGTGTCTATTCCACCCTTGCTGCAGTTCTTATAGACACATGATCGAGTCACTCTTTCATAGCCACTACCCTTGTTCGGAGCTCTGAGATTCTGACAGAGCCGTTGGCTCGATCCTTACGGCTAGAGACTCCTATGGGAGCAGACTCGACGATTACGCACTGGTGCCGACAGTGTGAGCTTACTCTAGGAGGCTAGAGCTTCGACTGGGATCTTCTTGTAGCAGCGTCGAGGCCTTACGACGTCATCTTGGGCATGGATTGTTTATCTACAGTCCATGCTCAGATTGACTGCATTAGGTGCAAGGTGCGATGTGTACGCACCGACGAGAGCAGGTTCACCTTCACCGGCGAGAAGGGAGCCTTCGCAGCGCAGGATGGACTCACGCAGAGGAGAGGGCAGCCCATCACTCATCAGTTGGCTAGCCTCATCCTTGGAGCAGTTGACGTGCAGAGTCCTAGTTTTCCTGCAGTGGTGGATCAGTACGCGGATGTCTTTCCCGATGACGTTCCAGGGCTACCTCCTCGCAGAGAGGTAGACTTTTATATTGACCTGTACCCCGGGACAACCCCGATATCCACTCCAGCGTATCAGATGGCCCCCGCTGAGCTTCGAGAGCTACGGGTACAGTTAGAGGACTTTCAGGTCAAGGGGTTCATCCGACCCAGTGTTTCACCCTAGGCTTCTCCGATTTTGTTTGCCAAGAAGGCGGACGGGAGCTTGCGATTGTGTGTAGACTATCGTCGCCTGAACCAGGTGACTATGAGGAACAAGTATCCGCTACCCAGGATTGATGATCACTTCGACCAGCTCAAGGGAGCACGGTGGTTCTCGAAGATAGACCTCAGGTCAGGTTATCATCAGCTCAGAGTTCGAGACGAGGATGTGCAGAAGACGACCTTCAGGTGTCGGTATGACCACTATGAGTTCTTGGTTATGCCTTTCGGTGTAACCAACGCTCCAGAAGTGTTCATGAGCCTCATGAACAGGATCTTCCAGCCATACCTCGATCGATTTGTCATGGTCTTCATCGACGACATTTTGGTGTACTCGACCACGGAGGAGGAGCACGCCTACCACTTGCGAGTTGTACTAGACACACTCCGAGAGCACCAGATTTATGGCAAGCACTCGAAGTGCCAGTTATGGTTATGTGAGGTCCACTTCTTGGGGCACATCATTTCTGAGGCGGGAGTTGTGGTGGATCCCGCAAAGATCGATGCAGTGCTAGCTTGGGAGCCACCCAGGAGCGTGACGGAGGTGCAGAGTTTCTTGGGTCTAGCCGGATACTATCGGAGATTGGTGCCGAACTTTTCCAGATTTGCGGAGCCACTCTCAGCGTTGACGAAGAAGGGGAAACCCTTCGTGTGGTCAGACAGATGTCAGCAGAGCTTCCAGGAGCTGAGGCAGAGATTGACCAGCGCACCTATCTTGAGGTTGCCTGAGGAGGGAGTTGGATACGTAGTCTACTGCGATGCATCAGGGACCGGACTCGGGTGTGTCCTGATGCAGGAACGGGCCGTGATTGCCTACGGATCACGTCAGTTGAGGCCGCATGAGCAGAACTACGCTACCCATGACTTGGAGTTGGCAGTAGTGGTCTTAGCTCTGAAGACATGGCGGCACTATCTGATGGGAGAGCGCTTTGCAGTCTTTTCTGACCACAAGAGTCTCATGTACATCTTCTCTCAGAAGGACCTGAACCTGAGACAGCGGCGATGGCTCGAGTTCCTCCAGGACTATGAATTTGATATAGTCTATACTCCTGGGAAGGGGAACGTGGTAGCCGATGCCCTCAGTAAGAGGATGGGCATCCAGCTACTTGAGGAGGCGACAGAGCAGCTAGCCGCTTTGCAGATATCCTTCGTGGATAGAGACGGAGCAGCCTTCCTTCAGTCTCTCACCATCTCTCCCCCACTTCTGCAGCGGGTCAGAGAGGCACAGCGTGAGGATGTTGACTGTGAGACGCGGCGTGCGTAGATATCCTCGGGACAGGCACCTGATGGTTTCTCCCTTGGAGCAGAGCACGACGTCCTTTTCAGAGGACGTACCTTGGTACCAGTCGCTTTACGAGAGGAGGTGCTGAGGGATTTTCACACTTCTCCACTGGCTGTACATCCTGGAGTGGCGAAGATGTACCAGGATCTCAGACGATAGCACTGGTGGTCGGGCATGAAGAAGGCTGTGGCAGAGTTCGTTTCACGGTGCCTCACCTGCCAGCAGGTGAAGGCAGAGCATCAGGTACCAGCAGGCTTGGTACAACCCTTGGAGGTCCCGGAGTGGAAGTTGGACGGGATATCTATGGACTTCGTGACTGGACTCCCACGCACTTCCAGAGGTCACGACTCCATTTGATTGATTTTTGACCGACTCACCAAGTCGGCACACTTCTTACCCATCCGAGAGCAGGGCTCAGTGGAGAGCTTGGGGCGTCTCTACGTTCAGGAGATTGTACGGCTTCACGGTGTGCCATCGACTATCGTCTCCGATCGGGACGCTCGTTTTACTTCCCGGCTTTGGAAGGGGTTGCAGGAGGCGTTCGGGACGCGGCTACGTCTGAGCACTGCCTTTCACCCTCAGACGGATGGTCAGATGGAGAGGACCATTCAGACTCTCGAGGACATGCTCCGCGCATGTGTCCTCGACTTTGGTCGCAGCTGGGAGGACCACCTACCCTTGGTGGAGTTCACGTACAACAACAGCTACCACTCCACCATCGGGATGGCACCATACGAGGCGTTGTACGACAGGCCTTGCAGATCTCCTTTGTGCTGGACAGACCCTGGGGAGTCAGCACTTGTGGGACAAGAAATGGTCTGGGCCACGACAGAGAAGGTCCAGGTCATCCAGGAGCGGATGAGGACAGTACAGAGCCGACCGAAGTCATATACTGACAGGAGGCGGAGGCCACTAGAGTTCGAGGATGGTGACCACGTCTTCCTGCGGGTCTCACCTCGACGTGGTTTGCGGAGATTTGGCCGAGGCGGCAAGTTGTCTCCATGCTTCATCAGACCCTTCCAGGTCCTCAGCAGGGTTGGCGAGGTGGCTTATCGCTTGGATCTGCCACCTCAGTTGCACAGGGTGCACGACGTCTTCCACGTATCTTAGCTGAGGAGATACGTGCACGACCCGACGCACATCATTGACCATGGGGAGCTAGACGTGGATGATGGGGCGACGTTTACAGAGGCCCCGATGGAGATAGAGGATCGACAAGAGCGGGTCCTACGTGGGTGATCGATTCCTCTTGTGCGCATCAGATGGAAGCACGGGAACCTCCAGGAGAGCACATGGGAGCGGGAGGCTCAGATGCATGCTCAGTACCCACATTTGTTTCTCTAGTTTATGATGTATCTTTACGGGACGTAAAGCCCTGAGGTGGGAGTAATGTAAAGACCCAGAAATTTCAAGGAAATTTTTTTTCTTCTTAATTTTTTTTGGAATTTTACAAGAGCGCAGTTTCTGACGGCACCTGATTCCGAGGCCCGGTGTGCCCAGAATCATTTTCCGAAGTTTGGCTCGGGTACGTTCAGTGAACGGACGAGCTGGTTTTTCTAACTTTTGAACCGATGCCCGGAATCGAATTCTGAGGGCACCGATGAAATCACAGCACCGGTATTCGCTTAGAAACGCCTCTTCCGGAGTTGCGTTTGCTCGGGTGTGGTTTTTAATTTTCGGGTTTAAAGTTAAGAAATAAAATAATTTTACGACAACTTTATTTTATTTCACTTAAGCCACTTGGAAGCCACTTGATGCCACTTAAAAGTGGCTTAAACTGAGTTGAACTGGATAGGATACTATCCAGAAATATCCTACCCTCTTGATAGGATATTTGTGAGGTGGGGCCCGCACGAGCCCCGCCGTTTCTTTCCGCTAAGTAACGCACCCGCGAAAACCCGTCATTATGAAAGTCAACTGACGCGTTTTCTTAATTTCTTAACAGACCATTTAATTGGGAGGTTTATTTCGTAAATTAAATGAGCTGTTTCTTTCGTTGAATTAATTCAACGAATTGATGGGTCGTTACTTACCCTTTTTCGTGTGTTGGCATAATAATAATGTAAGACCAACCAGTCTTTTGAAAGTTTGTGTGTTGAGAGGATCTGACAGAATCCTTGTATCTTCTTTCTCCTTCGCGAAGAACTCGAAGAACGCAAAGAACGCGAAGAACGCCATCATCCGTGGAAATCGACGACGCCCAAATCCGAGACGTTCTTCCCCGCCCCGATCTCCGATCACCAACCGTTTGAGGTGAGTGATTTCGGGTTTCTTCTAAAAGTTCTTTTTGGTTTAAAACGAAACACAGATTTAATTATTTATTATTTAAATCTGTTGTTCTTGGTCCGTTGAGTTCGCCGACTCAACGCCGGATTCCGTGACGACGTGACGCCTTTCCGCGATGACGCGACGCCTTCCCACGACGACACGACGATCCCCCTCTTCCACGACGAGAAATTCCGCGAAGAACGCTCACGCGCAACGACTACGAGGTAGGGATTTTATTTTTGGAATTACCCCTTTCTATTATTCCCGTAAATGTTTCTTTAAAAAGTTAAAGAACCGGATTTGTAAACAATTTTAAATTTATTAAAATTGTTGTTTCCTGTGTGGAATAAAAATTCTCCCGTTGTTTATATCTAACGCGGAGGGTGCGGGCCAAACGAACACGGCCCGATGACCCTCCGTCGTTCTTCGTTGTTATGCGGATTTGACGGGCGACGATGGAACGTGCCGCAACGGAGGTTTGATGATTTCGCAGTGAAGAACGAGTCCCGGGAGGAGCAACGGCGCAGACGGGAAAAAAATCGGGCCACCGAACCGACTCCAGCGGCCCGCGGAAGCCGCCGGTGGCGCGGGTCGCCGGCAGCCGGGAGCGGCGGCGCCACCGGCGCGCCGCCGGACAAGCCCGCCGCAGCAGAAGCCACGGCAACGGCACTCACGGACCCGCGGCCGTGCGGGTCTTGCGCCTACAGGTCCTGTGGGGGCCTGATCTTGTGTGGGTCATTGCGGGGGTTAGTTACCTATCGATCCTTCGTGGGTCCGATGACTTAGATGGATCAGTGATCATCTTTATCGTCATCCGAAGAAGTATACCTGTGTGAGCTGAATCTTGTGTTACTCTCCTTTTTGGATTGTGTTGAGCTATCCTATGTGGATTTACTATTTACTCTCCTTTGTGGATTGTGTTGTGCTATCCTGTGTGGGTATTCGTTTGCTTTCCTGTGTGGACTGGGTTGTTCTTGGGCTCGGACGTTGGAGCCGAACAAGAATTGATAACTTAGGTATATGTATGGGCATATACCTAAGCCGTGTCAGATGTTGCTTTTTGATTGTATGTTTCCTTTGTGGAATATCCTTTGTGGATTTCGGGAGACCTTCGGGGGTCTCGGGGTCCCTACTGAGTAGCTTATACTCACCCCTGCACGGGCTTTGCCCACACTACGTTGTGTTGGTTGTAGACGACGGACAACGCTGATCGTGGTGGAGGCGTGCGGAGCAAGACGGTACCTGGAGGTGGACCACTGGGCGGGACGTACTCGGAGCGGTTGGGTGGACCCGAGGAGCAGTGGAGGCTATCTGTACCCACCCTTCAGGTGCGACTTCCAGAGGATGAATCGACGCTGCGGCTTTTACTTTTCAGTTGCTGTTTTTCTTTTCAGTTGTACTTTATAGTTGGGCTTGTATTTTCGGCCCCTTTTACTTTCAGCACAGCTTGTACAGTTTTTACTTAGTGTTTACTTTTCCGCTTGCTTACTCTGTGGTGCTTGTTTACTTTTCAAGGGCAATGCCTTCCCTTTTTACTGGGATTTACGCCTTGGTGCTAGTCGCCAGCCCCTGGCCTATGGAAGGCGGGCTTGGGGTAGTCACGGCACGGACCCCGAGGGCGGGTCGTGACAAATATGGTTATCACATGATCATAATAACATATCATTATATATATGACATTGGAGTAATTACTTTAGAATGAAAAAAGACATGAGGAGTAAGTGGATGAAGAAATAATCTTGAAAGAGTCGATAAAGATGATTACCTTCTTCTTCAACAGGCTTCCTTTATACTTCTTCTCAAGGGATCTAAGGTTGGTATTTTTGGATGAAAATGAACTATAGAACTTGGAAAATGATTTTTGGGGAGATAAATGTTCTATAATTGGTCGAGATAAGAGGCTCAGGGGGGTGAAATGAAATAAAGGAATGGGTGCCCTTTTATAATTGATGTGAGGGGCGCCCTTAGAGATTCTCAAAATAATAAATTATAGAAAATTAATTTTATACCAAATAAAAAAAATGAAAAAAGAATTAGAATATAAGACAAGATAAGGATTTAATATAACCATCCTATAAAATTTTTACGTGTTTTTGTTTTACTTCAATCCTTACCAATTTGAAAGACTTTAGTTAACATATTTTAATTTTAATTATAGTAACAATTTATTTAATATTAAAATGTGGTAATTTTTTACTAATAAAATTTCAACAAGACCATATATGAATAATTTATGAAATTATAGACTAAATAATTATCAATTTTAGAATATTTTATTTATTTGTTTTAAATAATTTAATAAAATATTATTTTGATTGAATATCATTAATGTCAATGTTGACACTATTCATTACTTTGGCCTTAAAAAAGATAACAAGATAACTACAAACCAAAACATTTAATAAACCCATAATATGTAATAATCATCCATAAAATTTGTGGATGACCTTAATTAATTCAAATTATATATTTTTTAATATTTTTAATATCTTTTATTAGATTGTTTCATTAATAAAATCATTACCAGATCATCGTTGTATATTAATTTAATGTAATTATTTTTTCACTAAAAATTAAAAATAAAATCCCAAGATTTTGATAAATATTTTATATTTCAAAATAATATATATAATATATGACACCATGTTAAAATAATGTGATTAAAATTTTGAATGTGGCATCATGACTTTTCTATAAATAAAAAATTATAAATATCAAAACCTCATCCAAATGACCCAAAAGAATCATAAATAAATTTATATCAAGAAAATAGTTTTATTATGTTCAAAACATCAACTTATATTCATTCATGACCTACCTTTTTTCCCATGTGGAAATATAAGAGATATATAAGACAGAGAAATTGATATTTTGTGACTTTCTTTGATTATAATAATATGAAAGTCATTTTCATCGGAAAGTGTCCATTAAATAACTTAGATTAGAAAACTAGGTTTTAAGGTTCAAATATAAATCATCTAATGAAATTTTGTAACGTTTTAGGTTAAATTTCTAATTCTTATCATATTATTTTTAACCTCGATAATAAAAAAATACCAAAATTATTATACATATTGAAAAAAAAGAAATCTATTTACTAAATTTGGACCTTAAGATTATAAATATGGAATGAATTTTTAAAAATTAAGAGCAAAAAATTGGTATAATTTAATTTAAAATTATATTGATAATACATAACTAAAAACAGTTTTCTTGAAAATAAATTTGTATTCCCAAAAATGTACTTATAACACAATGAGGTATAATGATGATTAAAATGAAATAAATTAGATTATTTAAATATAAATATTATTTATGTTACATTGATATCAAATAAAAATCATAGATATTTTTTTAATATAAAAAAATTGATGGTTTTATAAAAATTGATATATTTCACTATTCATCGGAAAATAAATATATTCAAAAAAATACAAAAAATTCACCCATATCTAATTTTGAAATTATTATTTTAAAAATGAATTTAATTGTATTCATTATAATTTATCAAATTATAAAAATGTAGTTTTAAAACAAGTTATCCTTTAAAAGGCATTAAAACTGCCTTTAGAAAAATATAGATTTTTATACATAAAATTAGATTTATTCTTATCTAATTCTTATCAAATATATTGTATTAATTTAAAAATATTTTATTGAATATTTAATATATATAAATTACATAATTTTTTAATACATTTCATCCCATCTAATTTAACAGCTAGTATATATTAGTCTTGTTAAAATAATATTTAATAGTATATCCTTGTATTTTTGGTGTTGTGTGCAATAAAAGCTATCCAAGAGATGAAATTTAAAAAGAGACATACCATAAAATGTTAGGGGGTTACATTCTACCCTCTAATAAATTTTATCCTTAAAATTTTGAAATTTAGCTTTGAAAATCAAGGATTGATACTTGAAAATTCATTTGAGGGAAAGACACATTAAAAATTGGGTTAATAAAATATCCTCTTAATAAGTGAGAAAAGTAAGATCAAAGGTCCCTAAAAAAATAGGCTTTAGAATAGAAGAACATTAGAGGCTAGTGCAAGTGCATAAAAATAATTATAAATAATTAAAGACGTCATTTATCATAAATAAGTTAATGATAAATGGAATGTTAATGGCCTAAATCCACAATTCTCTAATGATTAAAATGACCATCTCATTCATCATATATATAGGTAATATGATAACATTTTAGTTTCAAGATACATTTTTGAATGTTTATGAATTACTTTTCCATTTATATAGGCCTCTCAAGAAAATAAACTTACTCAATTTCATTCCATGTCATAATCATAATCACATCCTTTGGTTATGCTTCAATCAATCTCCACATCATTTCATGCACAAGGAGATGGATATTCAAGATGAATTTGTTCTTGAAGCACTTTTAATGAATCACAAGTTCTAAAATTCATTCCTTCAACCATAAAATATTTATTGAAACCAAAATGGTTATCATAGATTATCCAATATTAGAAATCATAATTAAACCTCAAAAAATAATATCCTTAGTCTATTATATAAGTACTTAACCATAAAACTCATCCAAAATACATCTTCCCAAAAATTTAGATTGAATTTCAATGACTTTACAAAATAAAATTAACATTAGATTTCACAAAAAAAAATAATGTATCTATTTTTATCAAATATATATGAATTCATTAATCACCTTAAAATCTTAATTAAAACCTGCATGTTTTTCAAAATAAAATCTCAGGTTGTTGAATATATTCCTTAAATCCACACATATAGTAAACTCTATAAACCATAAAATTACTAACCAATTCCATGGTCACCCATTCTATCCCATAATAATTTTCTTTATCATTGAGCAAAAAAAAATCACTTCTCTTGTTTATTAGTACTATTCATCACATGATTTCAAATCCTTAAAGAAGAAGTACTGCAGTACAATCCTTATATATCTCATGAATTTTATAATAATATAATTTTTAATAAATTAATAAAATAACATAATTATTGAATCCAAAAATAGGCATATTAATCCCCTCTTTTCATTTTTGGTAGTATAATAAGCTAAACATGATCCATTATCCTTTTTTGGGGTTTATTCCATTGACTCTTGAGGCATTTATTTGTATAGTGTCCTATCTCTTTGCAGTTGAAGCATTGTACATTGGAAACCTTTTCCTTACCCTTGTAATCAAATTCATGGTGGCATGTATCTCCAAATTTTAATAAATATCCCATTAATTTTAAGAAAGTACTAGAGTGTTTCTTTCCAGCATTACCACATGTGGGAAAATACTTCTTTCTCTTATTTCCTTTATTCATCTTTTTTTCAGCTGTACTTTAACACCCTGAAATTTTTATGAGATAGATTTTTTATTTTTTTATTTATGTTTTTTTAATTTATTTGATATCTTGTGTTGTATGAAACACCAAGATAATCTGGAAATAAATGAAAAAACGACTTATCTTGTGAAATACATAACACTATTCTAGTCTTTTCTTACACCCAATTTTAAGTTCTTTTAATAGAATTTATTTCACGTAAGACCGAGTATAAGATAAAAACTAAATATTATTATGTTACGTTATAAAATAATCCTTATAATGGCGAGTATGAATAGTATTTACTTAATTATGAAAATATTTTTTACACATTTATATACAATTAATTATTTGGTGATAAATTAATTACAAATTAAAATAAATACCTTTTTAAATAAAAGGAAATATTGTTCTAAAAAACAATTTAAATGAAAATAATTGAGTTTATTAAATAATAAAATCACACTTGATAGATTTTATTAATGAAATATAAATTTCATATATTCAATATAACATATAAAATTCATATTATATTTTTTCTAGACATGATATATGAACAAAATAAAATTTTCAGATAAAAGAATTGTTTTTTTCAAAAAATGCAGTTTTACCGCATTTTGATGGGACATCCATTTTAAATATATTTTTTTGAAATAAATTTATATTATATTTAAAAAAATTATTATCCAGAAGGGGGATATAAAAATTTAGTTTGGATTAGTTTTTGGTATTTTTTTGATAACTTTTGTATTTTAATGAATAGTGAAAATACTAAATTTTAATTCAAAACAGATTTTTCATCTAATTTATTTATATTTTTATATTATCCTTTTAACTATTTTTAAAATTAAATTAGATTATTTTTTTATCATTTAATAAAATTTTGGTCATTGTAAATAATTTCACATTGAAATTTTATATAATGCGTGTCAAACTTATGATGGTTTTTACTTTTTAAAAACCCATTCATCGTTCCCTCAACAAGTTTAATTTAAATTTTATTAATGAAAATTATGTGTTTCAAATTTTTAAAAATTTATTAAATATTTTGAATCAGTGGGTCTAAATTATGTTAATAGAATACTCTTTTTATTTGGATGTTATAAATAGTAACTACAATAATTTTTATTTAACATGATTAAAGGTAAATCAGGTAATTTAGGAAACAAAGTAATATGATAAGGATGATAAAATTACCATAACACCTGAAAAAATACTATTGGATGAGTAAAAAATAAAAATTAAAAACTAATGATCTAAATTTACTCATTTAATGGACCTTTTCCATGTAATGATATAAATATTATTAAAATGAAAGAAAGTGACATGAAAGTGACAAAATGTATCACCCTTATTTCTTATAAGTATAATAATTTGAATATAGAGATAATTTGATAAAACTTGAAGAATAAATAGTCTCTAGAGATATAATTATATTATCTACCTCATAGTAATTTATTTAAAATTATTAGAGATTAAATAATTACCTTAAAGGATTATACAATGATGATGAAAAAGTTATTTAATTGATGAAAAATAAATAAAATAATTTTAATTAAAATAATAATCACAATTAAAAGATCAAAAAACATGACCAAATATTATTAATAGAGTATATATAGACCATATAATCCAAGTATATAGTTATTAACTATTTAAATGTATATGTATATGATTATGACACTTATAATATTTTATATAAAGTGATGCTAAAATTGTCACATTCATGTTTTAATAAATATACCATTTTTAATGTTTTATTTTATGGAAGATATATTTTATTATAAGTATTCTTATGAAATATAGAGAATTTATCTTCATCATAGTATTTTATTTGTTATTTTTACCCAACAAATATGTATATTAAATAATTTCACAAAAGTGATATAATAATTATTTTATTAATGAAAATATCAATTCAATATTATTAAAAATACTAAAATAAAAATAATTTGGGATAATTTATATATCCAAATAATTTTATATATTACCTTGACCCTATAGGATTTAATAAAATATTTTTTTTGTGGATAAAATATTATATTAATATTTTTGAAAATCAACTAATTGAATAGTGTCAAAATTGGCACTATTTATTGTTTATCAAAATAATGTGTTATTAAATTATTTAAAAATCATAAAACATTTTAAAAAAATATATAAATATTATTATATTTTCTAAAAGGTTATGAATTATTTAGTTATGGTCTAATTGAAATCAAATAAGTAAAAAGTATACTATTTTAATATTGAATAATTGGTTACCATAGTTAAAATTAAAATACAATAACTAAGGGTTAATTGAAATGGAAAGGTAAAAATTGATATAAAAAATTGTATAAAATTTATTATTTGATGATTTTACAACCTTATATCATCTAATAATCTAAAATAAGACATTTTTTAGGTTTTTAAATGGGGTTTGGTTTTATTATAAATTATCATTTTCGAGATTCCAAAGGTGTCTCTCACTACAATTAGAAAAGGGAACCTCTTACCTCTTTTAATAAGATCAAATTGTGCCTTAAATATCATATATACCCTCCATTGTTTCATTATTAACTTCCCTAGTATTATTATAGAGGTTTGGGTCTTCTCTAAAGACTAACTCTAGTGATTTAAGAGGAGATTTAGAGGGAAGACGTCGAAAAAGAGGGAATCTCCTCTACTGATCCTTTCAAAATTATTTCTTTATTATAAATAATATTCATGAGTTGTTTCATTAAAAATTAAAAACTATAGTATGAATTATATACCAATATTTTATTATTATTATGATACAACCATATTCCACCTTATATCTGTCCTATGGAAAATAAAATCACCACACCTGTGTACATAAGACTTACCGTCTCCACATCGTGGTGTCATCTGTTTTTCACCACCACTTTAATAATATTGGTATAATGATGTAAATAATGACTATATATGATTATTAAAACAATATATTTATTCTATAACATTATATATACCTTCCACTTCCATACTATTTAATAATTAAAGTAATGATATCATCGCTTATGCATACGTACGACCTACCATCCCCACGATGAGATGTGATTCATTCTACATGATATCCAACAAATAATAAATGTATAGAATGAATAAATATTATAAATATTATATTAATATCATTTTTAAATGATATCACTAGAACCAATGAATAATAATCAGAACTTATTTGACAAAACATGCATAAGAAAATGAAGTCGTTTATACGTGAATAACGAGTAATAATGAAATGTTTTTTAACAAATGAAAATATGATCATATATGATATCATAAAAATGAAAATTATTATGTAATAATAAAATTAAATTATTTAAATCATTATACAGAAGGTTCAAATACACATAAAGGATATCAAACTTAAGGTAATGGGTAATTTGGAAAATTTCATTTTTATATGAGATTATTTATATATAAGTATTTACTGGGGTATATTTATCATCCATGTTTTGTACATATATTATATAAAATATTATTTATTTTATTCTATTATTTTTAAAGTCAATTTTACCCATTGGTGTTTTTTTACAAAATGGTATGAAAGGAATCTTTTTTCATTTTCAATACGATGTACTTTTTTACTTTCCGACAAAAGTGTGAGAAGAAGATTTTATTTTAACTTATATAGAATGAATGGATTTTAACATTTTAATAATTCATTATTTATATGAATCATAATTTATAATATTTCAAATTTATTTTCAAAAAAAAAATCTTTTAAAATTTCATGGCATTTTGAAAAAAGAAAACATTTTTAAAGAATAAAGGATATTTTCCTCAAAAATTATTTTCAAGTGTTTTACAAAAATTAGTTTTCATATAAGATTAAATTATTTAAATTGGGTTATGTTTATATCACTATTATTACTATGATTTGATTGTATTTTTTATGGAATTATAATTATGTAATCTATTTGTTTTATATGGGTTATGATAGAATGATGTTTACGAAACCCATTTTATTCCTTGGATTATGCTATGATGAATGATTTATGTTTCTTTGGAACATGTAAGAATGATTTAATTATTAGATCGGTGGGACATATTTCTTCCTTAAAATTTATTGGGTAAAGATTAATATTTAATGATATAGACATGGATGGAATGGGAAATGATCTCAGTTAAGTAATATAGGGCTGGAATAAAGAGTGAACTTGGTTCAGTAATGGACTTTGTCTACTATGATGGTATTAGTAATGAGTCTTGAATAATATGAAATTATTTTCTATTCTTATGGTTATTCCACAAATTCCACGTCTTATGTTATGACTTTTGGGAATATGTTCTTTGATTTTTTATTAACTTTTAGGATTTATCCAATGACATGATATCCTAATTTTTTATATGCAGGATATGATTTTAAAATGTTATGTTATTATTTCTTATGATTATAAGATAACTGATATATCTCTTGTTTACCCTTACTGAGAATCCGAGCTCACGATTTATTTTGTTTCTTTTCCCAATGTCATTAAGAATGGTATTAAGTAAGATATGTCAAAAAGGCGTCTATTTATGAAGGAATAAGTGGGAGAAAATGTAGATCTTTTATTAACCAGTTGTTTATGTTTACCAGTTTATAAAGACAATATAGTTATATGGTCATATAATGTCTTTTTTATATTTAGGTATGAATATTATTCAATTTTTATGTAATATCTATATATTTAATGTTTGATTTGTTATAGTTGGTATTAGAGGAAATATAAGGTAAACTTTTGAAACTAGGATGATAAATCTTTAGTGAGATCCCTAGAAATATTTCTAAAGATATGTCTATGAATGTCTCTAATGGTAAGGTAAAGTATAGGTTACAATCCTTGAATTTAGGTAATTATCATGGTTAACTTAGGATTAATCCAAATATATTAGAGATTAAAAGTACTTCCCCTAGATTATGTTATTTTACTAGTATGATTTTTTCCTCTTACACTATTATTTTTGGGTTTTAAAAAATGGATATAACCTAAAGAAACCGTGTTAATGATGTATTTAATGGAAAATTTAATGATTTTCCTCCCAATCAATAAAATTTTATGGGAGATTGAATTAAAAATCTTATCGCTATAATTACACAAGCTATGAATCATTCTGAACATAAAAATGAGTAGAGAAGGGAACAATATTCCATTGAGTCCTTCATGAGGCAACACCCACCTTCTTTCAGAAGGTCTTCTAATCCACTTGTTAATGAATAATGGATCAGTACCACTAAAATGATATTTTTGTCCTTCACTGTTCAAAACATGAAGAATTCATTTTGGTTGTTTATTATTTAGAAGGTGAAGCAGACCAGTGGTGGAATATCATCAAGAATATAAGGAACCAAGATGAAATTGAATCCATATAATTAGAAATGTTCAAGAACTTATGTTTCAATAAGTAATTTTTTTATTCTTTATACGAATATGGAAAAGGAGTTCCTTGAGCTTAAGAAAAAGGATGATGAATCCTAGGGTATATACGTGAAAATTTTTACAAGTCTTGTGAGGTATGCTTTGGGAATTATCATCCAACCAAAAAGTAAAGTTGATAGGTTATTTAGTGGATTAAAAACAAGTCATCAAAGGGAATTAACCATAAGAGCCTTTAGTATCCATTAAGATATTATGAATTGTTCTATCAAGGTAGATATGGAAGTTGGGGTTACATATAAATCTCATTGTTTTGACAAAAAATGGAAGACTGTGTTCAAGGGAAAATCTCAAAAATAATGGTGAAAAGAATATGAGTGTTTCCTTATGATCAATGTGTGGAAAGAATCATGGTGGATATTTTCTTAAAGAGACTATTAAATGTTATAAGTGTCTAAAATAAGTTCATCTGGAAGTTGATTGTAAATGTAATAGAAAAAAGATAACTAATGATGCAAATAGAGAAAACACTACAGAGAATGCACCACTCACAGCTGAATGATACAAGCACAATGAAATTGGGAATTATGACATCAAATGACCTAATCAAGGGGTTATCAATGATTATTTATGTTATTAAACTCTTAAGGATAAATAAAAAGGAAAATCACATGCGATCACTATTGTCGATATAGAGTACGACAATGAGGTGATGGAATGATTGAGTGTTTATGTAATGGGATTCCAGAATAATGTTGTACAATCACTTTTATGGTATTATGGAATAATTAAATATCTATTAGTCTAATATTGATTTTATATTTATGAGTATATGTTGAGTGGTACCGATAACTATGAAAAGTGATTCGTATATTTTTTTAAGAAAATATTAAGGGTAAGATGACACTTAATATGCACATATTGTTGGGATAAGGAAATAAAGGGTTTTCTAATAGTATTAATAAACTTAGAAAAAATATGATGAAGAAGTGATTTATGATATCAAAGATAGAGAATATAGAATCTTTGGGGTTTATGGTATGTTACGCCCCGACCCCAGTTACCTAGAGTCGGTGCATTATTACATAACATTCGCATGATCACAAAAGATCAAGTCTCGAAAGACCGATTAGTTTAGTAGCCTTGGAAACACTAGATACATTCATAAACATTACATTACATCATAAAAATGAAAACTACAATAACATGGTCTCCCTAGTCCACACTCATATCCTCACTGACTATTCTTGCAAGTCAGTCATAATACACTTCTTCACATCCTGGGAAAAATAAAACATTGAAAGGGGTTAGCTCAAATGCTCCGTAAGGATAACAATATAGCGGAAACTTTCATAAGAAAACATAAGCATTTAAGGCAATGTATAACTAAAACAAAAGCCTTATTGAACTTGAACTTCAGCATAATATGGAAAAAGTAAAATAAAATAATGCCATTACTTACTCACATGGATATTCTATTAGACGAATAATCACATGAAATATCAATAACCACTTTCATAATGAGGGAATGTATAATGCCAGACATTCTGAAACATTTTGTCAAGGCCTCGGCCAAGACGTCTAAAATGATTAAGGCCTCGGCCAAAACCATAAATCAACTTGGGAAAGGGCCTCGGCCAATTCCACGTCTAGTTGTCTGATGAGACCTACCGATGCATCGAGGAGCTATAGCGGGCTCCACCTGTCACTTATTAAGTCCAATACATTCCTCATATGAATAGGTTTAAACATAACATAAATATTCATATTAAAACTAGCATACGAAATGTCAACAATTTCTCCATAAACTATGGATGGTATAAAAATAACACATCCACAGTCAAATATTTCACAAAATGTTCAATGGAAGTTTTGTATCATAAATCAATTTCAATTAAACTTAAAACCCATCAAAGGATGTTGACATGAATGAAATCAAAGATATTTGAGAGAAATATATCTCTTTTTGAAATCATTTAAAAGTCCCATAATTATAAAATAATACATTTACTTTGAAAATATTCTTATAAGCTTGTAAGGGAAGCTTCGACGAAGTTATAATGGCGGAAAATAGCCGCACCCGCCGTATAAGTTAAAAAAACATTCTTACCTTAAATTTGTCAAAAAGGCCAAAAAGTACATTGTTTGGAAAACGACGGTAAGATTCCTTTCAAAAATGTATAAGGGTATAAATGAATTTAACCCATTTTCCATTTAATAGTAAATTTTTTTTGAAAGACATTTTTAAGAAACATGGATGTGGATGATAACGAGGTCCCAGTAGATAATTATGTATAAACAACCTTGGATAATGAAGAGGTTGTGAAGTAAACCCTTACCTTGTACTTTTCCTTGGTTGGGGTAGGTTAACCTCCTGTATAATGGTGAAATAATTGTTATTAAATTATAAAAGTATCATATACATTCATATGATATCATATATGATCTTTTAACATGGCTTTGTTAACAATATCTTAGATTTATCGTTGTTTCGGGTGTTAACTGACTCATTTTCTTTTATATGTTTTGTTACATAAGTCGTGTTTTTCATGGATAGGTTGTATCTTATTCATATACAGAATGATATCATGTCCTTAAAAATTATTTTTAAATCATCAAATGATAATTATACTTGAATGGATACGACGGAGAATGAATCTCATCGCGTTCGTGGAGACGGTAGTCTGTACGTACGCACGAGCGACAATATCATAATTTTGATATTAAAATAATATATAATTGGATAGTATATCATATATACAGAATAATTATCATGTTATATTTATTATTTACATGAATTACATATCATTATTATACCCATCTAAATAATAATATATTGAATAACAATTACACCACGATGTGGAGACGGTAAGCCGTACGTACGCACGTATGGTGACATGTCATTCAAATGATGGGTAGAATACTGAATATGGTTGTTCCATATTTATAATAACATCATAGTATATAGAATATACTGGAGTTATAATTTTAGAATTGAAATAATAAACAAAGAGGGAGTGGAAGAAGAAAGAAACTTGAAAGAGGGTGATGAAAACGTTACCTCTTCTTCGAGTTCTTCCTTTTGTTTTGATCAAAAGAACTCCATAGGATGGCTTTCTGACTAAAGTAAAGCTTCTAGGATGAAGGAAGAGAAGTTGGGAGAGTATTTGGGCAGAGGTTGGCCGAACCAAAAGGCTTGAAAGTGTGAATAAGGTGGTAGAGGTGGGGGCCTTTTATAAGAGGAGAGGAGGGGCTCTTTTGGAAAGATTGAAATGTTACATTATTATACAATGATTTTCGGATTCTAAAGGTCCCACACTTATATAATTAGTGGATAAGGTGATAAGGGTTCGAAATATACCCATCCAATAGTATTTGGACAAGTGTAAGCCTTGGATTTTACATTATCTTTTCATTTTATTAAAATCGTTAAATAATGAGGTCATCGCTGCATCATAATGATGTCATAAATAATTTAATTTATTTAATGTCTAAAAATTATAAAACAAATACTATGATGTAGGAATTCTTTTTAGATTTCCAATGAATATTTATAGTCAAAAATATGACTTATATAACCCCATGTAAAAATTGTTTTAGTAAAACATTTCATGTTTGTGTCATTTTTTTACTTTAACATTAAATAAAAGGTATTTATGTCATTTTCCAACTAAAGTGGCTCCATGGGGTCCCCAAGTTGACCCATGGATTGTATTGGTCGGCCATTACTCATCCAATAGGGGTATGACAAGTTTAAGAGTATTTTCATATTTTTATAATATCATTTTTACCTTAAATTTCACTAATTACCTTTAATCGCGATTAATTAAACTTAAAAGTTACTATTCACCAAAAAATTATTTTAATCCCATTGAACCACATTTTACATCCTCATGACAACCATGTATGTCGGATTTTTGAAATTCAAAACACAGAAGTGGTAATATTTCATTTAAATGAAAAATCAGTTATTTAACTACCACTTAGTGGTTTCACTATTCATCAAAAATTGAAGTTTTTCAGAACAATGCCAAAATTTCACCCTAAGCTATAATTGATATCCCAAATTCAAAAATGATGTCTATTTTAAAAAATTCCAAACATATAAGTTTCATTAATTAATTTTATAATTAATTCCCGCTGTCACAACAAATAGCGTGTTTTTAAGAAATAATATATATCAAAAGATTGACAATTGTTTATGTCCAATTTCAAAGTGAAATTAATTCTACTGACCACCATTGGATAAAATGGTAAAAATATATAATAATTATACTCTAAAACCACTAAATAGTATAATTTATCAGTATAAATTATTTTTATTAAAAAAGTTGTTTTTAAGTATTTTTTACTATTCATAAAAAATTAGAAGTTCTCAGAAAAATACCAAAAATTCAACATAGGCTAATTTCGATATTCCGAATCCAAAAATGAAGTCCATTTTGATAAATAAAATTTATAAAATTTTAAAAAGTAGGTATTACTATTCACAACGGCTAGTTTAATTAGTTGTGGTGTGTGTTAGAGCTCGAGGTTGCGTACAACACACGCTATTGCATTATTCGAAGGGAAACGTACCGTGGAAGCTTGGGGTGTTACATTCTCCCCTCCTTCAAATAATTGCATCCTCGCAATTTCTAGGGTATTACTGCATAAAAAGACTCGGGTGGTTCTTCATCATAAGTTCCTCAGGTTCCCACGTTGCCTCTTCCATTTTATGATTTCTCCACAAAACCTTTACCAGACGAGTCGTCCGGTTTCTCAGCACCTGCTCCCTCACATCAAGAATTCTGATGGGCTCTTCGCAATAATATAGATCGGGTTACAGTTCTAATTCCTCATAGGTAAGTACATGTGTTGGGTCGTGCATGTATTTTCTCAATAGCGATATGTGGAAAACATCGTGAACTTTGGAGAGATTTGGCGGCATCGCCAAATGATAAGCTACAGCCCCAATACGATCTAGAATTTCGAAAGGTCTGATGTACCTGGGACTCAACTTACCCTTCTTACCAAAACGTATAACTCCCTTCCATGGAGATACCTTTAGGAAAACATGATCTCCCACCTGAAATTCCAAAACCTTTCTTCTGTTATCGGCATAGCTCTTCTGCCTACTTTGAGCTGCTTTGATGTGGTTTTGGATTACCTTCACCTTTTCCATTGTTTCTTCCACCAGTTCTGGTCCCACAAGTTTTATTTCACCAATGTCATCCCAACAGGTTAGTGTACGACATCTCTTTCCATATAACGCTTCATAAGGTGCCATCTGAATGCTTGAATGGAAGCTATTGTTATAGTAAAATTCTACCAGTGGTAAATATTGATCCCACATACCCCGAAAGTCAGGAGAGCATGATCTCAACATGTCTTCTAAGGTTTGAATAGTCCGTTCTGATTGTCCATTTGTTTGAGGGTGATAGGCAGTGCTCAAACGAAGTTCAGTATCCAAGGCCTTTTGAAGACTTTTCCAGAATCTTGAAGTAAAACGAGGATCACGATCAGAAACAATTGATAGGGGTACTCCATGAAGTTTTACAACTTCATTAATATAAAGTCTTGCTAGATGTTCAAGTGGTAGATCCTCCCATATAGCCAGAAAATCTGCTGACTTAGTAAGACGGTCAACAATGACCCATATTGCATCATTCCTTCTAAGAGTCTTTGGTAGTCCCATGACAAAGTCCATCGTGATATTATCCCATTTCCACTTAGGTATAGGAAGAGGTTGCAATACTCCACCAGGATGTTGCCTTCCAGCTTTCACTTGTTGACAAACCATACACCTCGACACAAAATCAGCAATCTCCCTCTTCATATTGTCCCACAAAAAATGTTCCTTCAAATCTCTATACATTTTGGTGCTCCCAGGGTGTATAGAGAAATTGGAAATATGAGCATCATCCAGCAATTCCCTTTTTAGATCAGGTATATCGGGAACACAAAGTCTCTTCCCGAATTTCAAAATTCCATCCTTATACACAAAGTCCCTAAATCTTCCATCATTCACATCTTTAATCTTCTTCTGAAATTCTTCATCATCAGTCTGAGAACTCTTAATCCTTTCTAGTAATGATGGTTTGGAAACCATTTGAAAAATCATTGATATTTCACCTTCCCTAGTTATTCCCATGTCCATCTTCACTAGATCCATGAAAATTGGATCCCTTTCAATTCTCATCCCATTCAAAACTCCATGGTCTTTTCTGGTCAAAGCATCTGCCACCTTGTTTGCCTTCCCCGGGTGGTAATGTATCGTGCAATCATAATCCTTGAGTAGTTCAAGCCATCGCCTTTGCCTCATGTTGAGTTCTTTTTGTGAGAAAATATACTTCAAAATCTTGTGATCAGTATAAATCTCACATTTTCACCATAGAGGTAATGTCTTCATATCTTTAAATCAAAGATCACAACTGCTAACTCAAGATCATGAGTAGGATAGTTTTGCTCATGAATTTTTAGCTGTCGTGATGCATTGGCAATAACCTTATCATTCTGCATAAGGACACAACCAAGTCCTTTCTTCGATGCATCACTATAAATAACAAACCCATCATTCCCCGACGGTAGAGTCAATATAGGGGAGTTGACTAATCTTCTCTTCAGTTCTTCAAAACATTGTTCACACACTTTTGTCCAGACAAATTTAATCCCTTTACGTGTGAGCTTTGTCAATGGGTTAGCCAATCTGGCAAAATTCTGGACGAAACGTCGATAATAACCTGCTAAACCAATAAAACTGCGTACCTCAGTTATACTTGTCTATGCTGGCCATTCTTGGATTGCCTTGGTTTTAGAAGGATCAATGGAAATTCCATCCTTAGAGACAATATGGCCAAGAAAAGAAATCTACTGAAGCCAGAATTCACACTTGCTAAATTTCCCATATAATTCATGTCTTCTAAGAGTCTTCAGGATAATGTGTAAGTTATTTTCATGATCTTCGTGGCTTTTGGAGTATACCAAGATATCATCAATAAATACCACTACAAATTCATCAAGATATTCCTTGAAAACTCTATTCATTAGATCCATGAAAACAGAGGGTGCATTATTCAATCCAAAAGGCATTACTGTAAACTCGTCATGCCCGTACCTTGTTCGAAATGCTGTCTTTGGAACGTCTTCCTTATTCACACACAACTAATGGTATCCAGACCGAAGGTCAATCTTTGAAAAGTATTGAGCTCCATGCAGTTGGTCAAACAAATCTTCAATGCGAGGTAGGGGATACTTGTTCTTTATTGTTATAGCATTGATCTCCCTATAGTCGATGCACAACCTCATAGATCCATCTTTCTTCTTAACAAAAAGAACAGGGGCTCCCCAAGGAGAAACACTAGGGCGAATAAATCCCTTATTACTCAATTCCTCTAGTTGTTTCTTTAGTTCAACTAATTCCACAGTGGCCATTCTATAAGGGGTCTTCGATAGGGGCCTTGATCCAGGAATTACATCAATGGAAAACTCAACTTCTCATTCTGGAGGATGTCCAGGTAAATCTTCCGGAAACACATCAACATATTCTCTCACAATAGGTACATCCTCTATTTGAATATTTCTTTCCTCACCCTCAGTAATTTCCTTCTCTTCCTCCCCAATAATTGAATTTAGTTGAGCTACTGGGGGTGGATCTAGATAAGAATTATGTGGCGACGATTCTGCTCTAAAGATAAGGTGTTCCTTATCATCATCATCAAGAATCGTAACCTCTTTCCTCTTACAATAAATTTTTGCATCATGGTCTGAAAGCCAATCCATACCGAGGATTATATCAAATTCAATCATGGGTATGACGATGAGATCAGCAGGTAAAGAACATTTAGGTTCTCTAATGGGAACTAATCGACAAAACTTTGTTGCAAAAATACTTCCCTTAGGGGTTTTGACCAACAACTCCCTTGTTAAATCAAATTGGAAATATCTAATTTTCTTAGCAAACTGGGAAGATATGAAACAATGCGATGATCTAGAATCAAATAATGCATTTGCTAAACTTGAGGAAACCATTAAATTACCTGCCACCATGTCTTTCGGAGCTTCCACCTCAGCAGTAGTGATAGCATAAGCCTGGCCCTGATCCCTTGGCCTCTTCTGAGGTAAGTTCCCCTGACGCTTAGGACATTCATTTTCATAATGTCCCTTCTCTCTACAATTATAGCATTCCACGTTGACAACCGCTTTCTTTCCCTTACATTCATGAGCTTGGTGGCCTTTTTCACCACACTTGTAACATACTCCTTTTCCTTTTAGACAGGCACCAGGGTGCTTCCTACCACAATTATCACAGGGTGGAAATTAATTTATACCCTTCTTCCCTGTTTCTTTATTTCCTTTCCCAGAGTTTTCAGCGGATCTCTTCTTATCCTGCTTTGATTTAAAGTCATAAGACTTAGAGAATTCCTTTTCCGTCTTGATAGCTCACGAGAAAATACCTTCGTATGAAGAGAAGGTTTGTGATACTAAAGCTCGACGGAGAAATGGTTTTAACCTATCAAAGAAATGATCAGTCTTACTTCTTGGGTTACGTATGTAATCTGCAGCATACCTCGCTAACCTTGTAAAGTTAGCCTCATACTTTGTGACATTCTCATCCTCCTTCTGCCTCAGACTCAGAAATTGCCTTTCCATATCCGCTCGATGGTCTCGAGGAAAGTATTTTTCTAAGAACACCTCTTTGAACTCCTTCCATTCCATGTTTGTTAATTCATCATCTTCGTTTGTGTTTTGAATTAGTGACCACCATTATTCGGCATCTCCAATGAGTCGGTAAACTGCCATGACAACTTTCTCCCTTTCACTACTCCCCAAGGCATGGAATATTTTCTCTAAGGAATTTATCCATTGCTCAGCTACTATAGGATTTGTACTCCCATTGAAGGTTGGTGGTTGTTTCCTCATGGAACGGTCTGGAATTGATCCTCCACGTTGCGGATCAGGGTGCTCCATACGAGTAAGGTTATTATTCATAACCTGCGTGAGTTGTCCCAGTACGGTGAGAAGCTGATCAGCACCAGTTGTATCACTAGCTCCACCATAATTATCTTGAGCAGGAGGGAAATCCCTACATGGAGTGCGTGCATTGATACGGTTTCCATTCCTTCCACTAGGTGCAATTTCTAAATAATGGCATAAACTAGATTAGTTTATGAATCAAAATACATAATTCCATACTTGTAAAACAATTAACATAAATTGAACTAATTATGGATATAATCCATAATTATAAAAATGTTTTCTTTGAGGAAGTATATACTCGTAACCCTTCATAGTGGTTTGTAAAGAAAATGGGAATTATCCTAAGCATATCCCCCAGGAGTGTCATAACCAAGAGTGCAGCAAGGCCCGTTGTCGTGCACCAGTTCCCGTTCGAGTCTAGCTCAAAGCGGTGTTTTTGGGTTTTACCCCTAGGTACATCTGTGCTAGAGCCGCCTCTACTTGCTCGTATCCAGACAAGGATGTATTACTCGGAAAACTCACAAAATCTCTACAATACCAAAATTTTAGGAAGTTCTTGTATACTAATCCTCAAAGTTCATCTTAGGTCTACGTGCTCTTATCAGAGTTTGTCTAAATCTAGCTTCCAAGGTTTGTACTAAACTTCTTCTGATACCAACTGTTATGCCCTGACCCCAGTTACCTAGAGTCAGTGCATTATTACATAACATTGGCATGATCACAAAAGATCAAGTCTCGAAAGACCGATTAGTTTAGTAGCCTTGGAAACACTAGATACATTCATAAACATTACATTACATCATAAAAATTAAAACTAAAATAACATGGTCTCCATAGTCCACACTCATATCCTCACTGACTATTCTTGTAAGTCAGTCATAATACACTTCTTCACATCCTGGGAAAAATAAAACATTGAAAGGGGTGAGCTCAAATGATCTGTAAGGATAACAATATAGTGGAAACTTTCATAAGAAAACATAAGCATTTAAGGCAATGTATAACTAAAACAAAAGCCTTATTGAACTTGAACTTCAGCATAATATGGGAAAAGTAAAATAAAATAATTCCATTACTTACTCACATGGATATTCTACTAGATGAATAATCACATGAAATATCAATAACCACTTTCATAATGAGGGAATGTATAATGCCAGACATTCTGAAACATTTTGTCAAGGCCTCAGCCAAGACGTCTAAAATGATTAAGGCCTCGGCCAAAACCATAAATCAAATTGGGAAAGGGCCTTGGCCAATTCCACGTCTAGTTGTCTCATGAGACCTACCGATGCATCGAGGAGCTATAGCGGGCTCCACCCGTCACTTATTAAGTCTAATACATTCCTCATATGAATAGGTTTAAACATAACATAAATATTCGTATTAAAACTAGCATACAAAATGTCAACAATTTCTCCCTAAACTATGGATGGTATAAAAATAACACATCCACAGTCAAATATTTCACAAAATGTTCAATGGAAGTTTTGTATCATAAATCAATTTCAATTAAACTTAAAACCCATCAAAGGATGTTGACATGAATGAAATCAAAGCTATTTGAGAGAAATATCTCTCTTTTTGAAATCATTTAAAAGTCCCATAATTATAAAATAATACATTTACTTTGAAAATATTCTTATAAGCTTGTAAGGGAAGCTTCGACGAAGTTATAATGGCGGAAAATAGCCGCACCCGCCGTATAAGTTAAAAAAACATTCTTACCTTAAATTTGTCAAAAAGGTCAAAAAGTAAATTGTTTGGAAAACGACGATAAGATTCCTTTCAAAAACATATAAGGGTATAAATGACTTTAACCCATTTTCCATTTAATAGTAAAAATGTTTTGAAAGACATTTTTAAGAAACATGGATGTGGATGATAACGAGGTCCCAGTAGATAATTATGTATAAACAACCTTGGATAATAAAGAGGTTGTGAAGTAAACCCTTACCTTGTACTTTTCCTTGTTTGGGGTAGGTTAACCTCCTGTATAATGGTGAAATAATTGTTATTAAATTATACAAGAATCATATACATTCATATGATATCATATATTATCTTTTAACATTGCTTTGTTAACAATATATTAGATTTATCGTTGTTTCGGGTGTTAACTTACTCGTTTTCTTTTATATGGTTTGTTACGTAAGTCGTGTTTTTTATGGATAGGTTGTATCTTATTCATATACAGAATGATATCATGTCCTTAAACATTATTTTTAAATCATCAAATGATAATTATACTTGAATGGATACGACGGAGAATGAATCTCATCGCGTTCGTGGAGACGGTAGTCCGTACGTACGCACGAGCGACAATATCATAATTTTGATATTAAAATAATATATAATTGGATAGTATACCATATATACAGAATAATTATCATGTTATATTTATTATTTACATGAATTACATGTCATTATTATACCCATCTAAATAATAATATATTGAATAACAATTACACCACGACGTGGAGACGGTAAGCCGTACGTACGCACGTATGGTGACATGTCATTCAAATGATGGGTATAATAATGAATATGGTTGTTCCATATTTATAATAACATCACAGTATATAGAAGATACTGGAGTTATAATTTTAGAATTGAAATAATAAACAAAGAGGGAGTGGAAGAAGAAAGAAACTTGAAAGAGGGTGATGAAAACGTTACCTCTTCTTCGGGTTCTTTCTTTTGATTTGATCAAAAAGACTCATTAGGATGGCTTTCTAACTAAAGTAAAGCTTCTAGGATGAAGGGAGAGAATTTGGTAGAGTATTTGGGCAGAGGTTGGCCGAACCAAAAGGCTTGAAAGTATGTATAAGGTGGTAGAGGTGGGGGCCTTTTATAAGAGGAGAGGAGGAGCTCTTTTGGAAAGATTGAAATGTTACATTATTATACAATGCTTTTAGGATTCTAAAGGTCCCACACTTATATAATTCGTGGCTAAGGTGATAAGGGTTCTAAATCTACCCATCCAATAGTCTTTGGACAAGTGTAAGCCTTGGATTTTACATTATCTTTTCATTTTATTAAAATTGTTAAATAATGAGGTCATCGCTGCATCATAATGATGTCATAAATAATTTAATTTATTTAATGTCTAAAAATTATAAAAAAAATACTATGATGTAGGAAATCTTTTTATCTTTCCAATGAATATTTATAGTTAAAAATATGACTTGTATAACCCCATGTAAAAATTTTTTTAGTAAAACATTTCATGTTTGTGTCATTTTTTTACTTTAACATTAAATAAAAGGTATTTATGTCATTTTCCAACTAAAGTGGCTCCATGGGGTCCCCAAGTTGACCCATGGATTGTCTTGGTCGGCCATTACTCATCCAATAGGTGTAGGACATGTGTAAGGGTATTTTCATATTTTTATAATATCATTTTTACCTTAAATTTCACTAATTACCTTTAATCGCGATTAATTAAACTTAAAAGTTACTATTCACCAAAAAATTATTTTAATCCCATTGAACCACATTTTACATCCTAATGACAACCATGTATGTCGGATTTTTGAAATTCAAAACACAGAAGTGGTAATATTTCATTTAAACGAAAAATCAGTTATTTAACTACCACTTAGTGGTTTCACTATTCATCAAAAATTGAAGTTTTTCAGAACAATGCCAAAATTTCACCCTAAGCTATAATTGATATTCTGAATTCAAAAATGATGTCTATTTTAAAAAATTCCAAAAATATAAGTTGCATTAATTAATTGTATAATTAATTCCCGCTGTCACAACAAATAGCGTGTTTTTAAGAAACAATATATATCAAAAGATTGACAATTGTTTATGTCCAATTTCAAAGTGAAATTAATTCTAATGACCACCATTGGATAAAATGGTAAAAATATATACTAATTATACTCTAAACCCACTAAATAGTATAATTTATCACTATAAATTATTTTGATTAAAAATTTGTTTTTAAGTATTTTTCACTATTCATAAAAAATTAGAAGTTCTCAGAAAAATACCAAAAATTCAACATAGGCTAATTTCGATATTCCGAATCCCAAAATGAAGTCCATTTTGATAAATAAAATTTATCAAATTTCAAAAAGTAGGTATTACTATTCACAACGGCTAGTTTAATTAGTTGTGGTGTGTGTTAGAGATCGAGGTTGCGTACAACACACGCTATTGCATTATTCGAAGGGAAACGTACCGTGGAAGCTTGGGGTGTTACATGGTACATTAAAAGAGTTCATTTTTTAAAGAATGCATATTTTCACTAAGGTTTTATGGTAATTATAGGTTTTACCATGACTCAAGAGAATATATTATTAAGGTGTTCACATGTTTGTAATGTGACAAATAAGAGATAAATTATGATATATGAGGGATAAATGTTAATCCTAATTGGTGAACCTTTTTACAATGTTTAGTATTTTTCTACGTTAAAAAGATTTTAAGGTTGTCAATTTATGGAAAGTTTAAGTTAAACTCTAGAAGATGTTTTTTAGAATAAAATAATATCACACCATATGTAAAATTATAAATATTTGATAACATATGCTAACCACTTGTCAGAAAAATGGAATGACCTATAATCCTCTTTATGGATTCAATGATCTACTAATGCTTCAGGTCTAAAAATTTCAACATCATTTCTTGGAATAAGAGATGAAGTGTAAATTGATCAAGGAACAAGGAAATAATGATATTATGCTTTATCAAGTAATTATTTCTTCTCATTCTTCAACTCCAGGGAAAGGATCTTAAAACCAATTTTTTTACCATAGTTCCTTCATTTCTGATGGATCAAATGGACCCTTAAATCATCATAGATTTATGAATTTTTGATTTTTTAACTTTCTTCTAACCTGTTTCTCTATCACTCTCCATTATAACTTGATGGTTAGATTTCTCTTCCCTATCCATTTTTTCACTTTCCACCTACGTTCTCCTATGTGGAATCACATTTATGAGAAAATTTGGGTAACCATTATATTTCTCACATTACCTTTTTAAAATGACGATTTAGTCTTTTTTTCTATGTGTGTTTTGATAAGTAAACTTTTAAAGTGATAATAATTTTATAACCAAGAAAAATTTTGAGTAATAATTTAATTTTAATGGGGTTTGAATGTAAACCCCCCATATTCTTATGAGATAGATTATTTATTTATTTTTTAGAATCTTTGATATCTTGTTTTATAAGTAATAACAAAACAATATTACACTACAAACAAAATTAAATTATCTTGTTATATATGCAAAATTATTCTCGTATTTTCATACACACAATTTCAAGTTCTTTTGATAGAATTCATTTTACACAATACTGAGTATAAGAAAAAACTAAATATTATTATGTTACTTTATAACCTAGTAATTATAATGGCTCGTGTGAAGATGATTAACTAAATTATGAAAATATTATTTACACATCTATATAGAATTAATTCTTTAATGTAAAATTAATTTTAAATGGGAATGAAACCCTTTTTAAATAAAAGGAAATGATTTTTTCTGAAAAAATTATTTAAATGAAAATACGTGAGTTTATTAAATAATAAAATCACTATTGATAGATTTTATTAATTAAATATATAAATATTATATTCAATATAATATTGAAAATTTATATTATATGTTTTATAGACATGATATAAGAACAAATTAAAATTTTTAGATAAAAGAAGCATTTTTTTATGAAAAAATACAGTTTTACCAACATTTGGTGGCATAAAAATTTTAAATATATTTTTTTAAAAATTATATTCTATTCGAAAAAAATAAAATTATTATTTTGATGAAGAATATAAAACACTATTTTGGATATTTTTTGGGTATTTTTCTCAAAACTCTCATATTTTAATGAATAATTAAATATATTGCATTTTAATTCAAAACTATTTTTTCATTTAATTTTTTTATACTGTTAGATTAAAATTTATTTTTTTAAGTATTATTAGATTAAGTTTTTATCATTTAATAAAATTTTGGTTATTGTAAATAATTTCATATTGAAATTTTATATAAACACATTTCAATGTTTTGATGTTTTTTACTTTTTAGAAACCTATTTTCCCATTCTGTCAACAAGATTAATTTTAATTTAATTATAGAAAATTATATGTTTAAAATCTTTAAAAAGGGATTATTTATTTTTATTAAGTGGCTCCAAATTATTTTAATATGTTAATTTTATTTTTTGATATTTTGAATAGTAACTACAGGAATTTTTATTTAACACAGTTAAGTGTAAATATGGAAATTTATGATACAGATTAATATGATAAAGACAATAAAATTGCCCTAACACCATCAAAAATCTTATTGTATGAGGAAAAATTTAACCTTGACACCTAAGGATCAAACTTCACTCGTTTAATGTAATTTTTCCATGAAAATGAGATAAATATTATTAAAATAAAAGAATGTGACATGAAAGTGACAAAATGTCACCATCTTATTTATTATAAGTATTATAATTTTAATATAGTTATAAACATGATAAAAATTCAATAATAAATAGTATCAAGAAATATACTTAAATTATATATATCATGGTAATTTATTCATATTTTTAGAGATTAAATAATTACCACAAAGGCTTAAATAATGATGATGCAGAAACCATTTAATTTGATGAAAAATCAATAAAATAATTTTAATTGAAATAATAATAACCCTTAAAAGACAAAATTGTTGTCAAAATATTATTGGTAGAGTATATATTGACCAAAAGCATTCATGTTTTGAGTTATTTACCATTTGGGTCCATATGGAAATGATTATGACACTTATAATATTTTACTTATAAAGTGATTTTAAAATTGTCCCATTCATGTTTTAATAAATATAACATTTTAATGTTTGATTTTATAAAATATATATTCAAATATAAGTCTTATTATGAAATATATAGTATTTATATTCATAATTGTATTTTTTTTATTTTTAACTTAACTAATAAGTATATTAACTAATTACACAGAACAGATGTATTAATTATTTTAGTAACGAAAATATCAAATTAATATTATTAATAGTCCTAAAATAAATATAATTTTGTATAATTAATATATCCAAATAAAAATTAGATTACCTTGACCCATTAGGGATATAATAAAATATTTGGTTCGAGGATAACATCTTATCTTAATATTTTCAAAAATCAATAAATTGAATAGTGTCAAAATTGACACTATTGATTGTTTATCAAAATAATGTATAATTAATTTTCTTTAAACCTATTTTTTTTAAAAATATAAAATAATTAATATATGGTTTAAGATATTATAAATTATTCATTTATGGTCTAATTGATATCAAATTAGTAAAAATTATACTATTTTAATATTGAATAATTTGTTACCTTAATTAAAATTTAAATAGAACAACTAATGGTTAATTTAAATGATAAGGTTTAAATTGATAGATAAAATTGTCTAAAATTTATTTTTTATGATATTAAAACCTTATCTCATCTCATATTATAAAATAATACATTTTTGGGGTTTTTGTATGGAGTTTGATTTTATTATAAGTTAATATTTTCGGAGATTCCAAAGGATCCCCTTGCCTCAATTATAAAAGGGAACCTCCTCCCTATTTTCTTCACAGCTCATTGAGCCTTAAATATACAATATCCTCTCACATTATCCATTATAAACTTCCCATGTAACTTTCTAGAGGTTCTGGTCTTATCCAAACACCAACTCTAGTGCTTTAATAGGAGATTGAGAGGGAGTACGTCAAAAAAGAGGCAATATTCTCTACTAATTCTTTCAAACGTATTTATTATTATGATTAATATTCATGTTTTGTTTCATTATAAAGTAATAAATATAGTATCAAAAATATACTGAGATGTTATTATGATTATGAAACATCCATATTCCACCTTCTATCCATCCTACAAAAAATGAAATCACCACGCTTGCGTACATACAACTTACAATCTCTACACAGTGGTGTAATCTATTTTTCACTACCACTTTACTGGGATGGATATAATAATTTAAATAATAAATATATATGATTATTATAAAAATATATTTATTCTGGAAAATATATATTCCATCCACTTCTATCCCATATCATAATTAAAGGAATGATATCATCGCTTGTGTGTACGTACGACCTACCATCTCCACAATGTTATGTGATTCATTCTATAGGATATACATTAAATAATAAATTTATAGAATGAATAAATATGATATATATTATATTAATATCATTCTAGAAATTATATAACTATAACCTATAAATAATAATCATAACTTATTTGACAAAACATACATAAGTAAATGAATCCATTTGTTCCAGAACAACGAGTAATAATGAAATGTTATTAAAGAGATAATAATATTATCATATATGATATCATAAAAATTAATATGATTCTATAATAATACAATGAATTTATTTAAGTAATTATATAGTATATTTGTAAACATACAAAGGATATCAGACCTAAGTTAATGAATAATTTCATAAATATTATTTTTTATCGGAGATTGTTTATAAGTAAGTATTTACTAGGGTTTATTTATCATCCATGTTTTATACACATGTAATATAAAATATTTTTTATATTATTATACTATTTTTTAAATTCTATTTTACCCATTGGTGAATTTTTTACGAAACGGTATGAAAGTAATATTTTTTCATTTTCAATACGAGGTACTTTTTTACTTTCTGAAAAAAGTACGATAATAATTTTTTCTCATAACTTATGTGGCATAATATTTTTTTATGTTTCATAATGCCTTATTTCCTTGAATAATCCTTTAAAATATTTTAATTTTATTTTAAATTATTTATTTTCTTTTAAAATTACATGAAATTTTGAGAAAAGAAAACGTTTTTGAAGAAGAAAGGACATTTTCTTCAAAAATTATTTTCAAGTGTTTTATCAAAATCATTTTCTAGCTATGATTACATTATTTAAATAGGGTTTTATTTATATCCCTATTATTAACACAATTTTATTATGTTTATTCTATAATTAAAATAATGTTATATATTTTTTTTATATGAATTATGATGGAATGAAGTTTAAGAAACCCATTTTATTCCTTGGGTTATGCTATGATGAATGATTTATATTTTTATTAAACATGTAAGAACAATTTCATTATGATACGGGTGGGACATATATATCTCTTCAATTAATTGGGAAATTATTTTTATCTCATGATATAGAAATTTCTGAAATAGTAAATGATATTAGTTTAGTAATACAAGGCTGGAATGAGGAGTGAACTCGGTTAAGTAATAAACATTGTCCTCTATGATGATCTTGGAAATGAGACTTTAATAATATGTAATTATTTTATATGTTAATGTGTATGAAAAAATTACATGCCTTATTTAATGACTTCGTGGAATATTTTCATTGATTTTTTATTAAATTTTATGATTTATCCCATGACATGATATCTGGATTTTTCATATGCATGATAAGATTTTCAAATGTTATGTTCTTATGTATTGTTATTATGATATAATTGATATCTCCCTTATTTACCCTTACTGAGCATCCAAGATCACCATTCCTTATTTTTCTTTTCCACAGACTGTGAATAAGAGTATTAAGTAAGATATGCCAAAAATGGGTCTATTTATTAAAGAATAAGTGAGTGAAAATGTTGATGTCTTATGGACCAGTTGTTTATGTTTCCCAATTTCAAAAGACACTATACCTATACGACCCTATCATGGATTTGTTCTATTTTGTAATGAATATTCTTAAATTTGTATATAATATATATTTATGTAACGTTTGGGTCATTATATATACTTTTTTTCCCATGCTTCCCTCCGAAACCATAATACATAGAGAATTATTTCTATGTATCATCATAATATTATTCCATGTCCTCATATGATGATAATGTCTAGGAGACTAGTTCCCTTAAAAATATTAGATTAATTCCATAAAATATATGACCTTTATTACTCTTTGGATGATGTCCAATGGCGAGGTTACCATTCCTTCTTCTAGGTTCAAATTCTAAATAATTATGTACACTATATTAGTTCATGTCATTATGGAAAATAATGTATAATCCTAAAACTAGTGAAATACTTTGACATAAATTTAAAATATTTATGTGTATCTAATATCATAACCATGAACATGATTTCTTTTGGATGTTATACAATACTTATCCACAATGTCTATTATATTGTTAGGTTATTTAATCTATGTTTTCCAAAATCTAGTTGCCAAGGTATCTAATAAACTTGATTTGATACAATCTACAAAGACTCTGACCCTTATAACCTAGAGAAAATGCCCACATTTATTAAATTGGAACTAGATACAAAATTCGAAACCCAAAGGAAAAAATAATTTTATATTCTTAAAGAACTATATACAAACATGGTATATATATGAAAATAGTAAAAAAGAATGTATTTTGCATCCTTGAACTCATTCAAACATTTTATCTTCATAACCTAGGGAAAAGATAAAAAATACAAGGGTCTTATTATATTCACAGTAAGATTTACATACAATGTAAGATGTCATTAATCAATGAAAATAATCAATATTTCCATGAAGATAACTAAACACACATTCCATTAAATCAATAAACTGATAACAAAATGCATCCATATATATTTTCATAATGAAAATATCATGTATAATAATGACAGAATGATAAAAAAGAGAAATTATTAATTATTGGAAGTCATGTATCAAGAATTTTAATTATTTCCATAAAGACCTTTCACAATATTATTTAATCATTATGGGTAAATATTCATTTATTTGGAAAAATTATTCATCTCATGAGACTGACGATGCATCGAGGGGATTTTATATATATAGTTCCCTCCCATTATTTCATGTATAAAATAATTCCTCTAATATATAAATGATATATTTAATTCATGAATCAGTATGAATTATAAATAAATATCCATATTGAGTAAAAGATATTGATTTAATATGATTTATCTAGCTATACAATTATCTTTCTAAGTAAACGTCTTATGTAAAAATAGAATAAGGCTTAGGTAATAATCATATCCATGATATAAGAATATAGATATTCAAGAGAAATGTAATTTTAAAATCAAGGATGATAATAAATAAATAAAAGGTTCAGTATATCTACCATATAAAAGTGAATTTGTTCATAATAACAAATAAGTCTCAATGGAATATAAATTATGATGAAATTCTTAAAACTTTGTAATCAATCAATGTGTATGATTCATGAAAGAATAACATTTTAAAAAACTTAAAATATCATGAGAATAAATAAATTCATGATATAACATGTCAAAGGGGATGAATATAAACCACAAAAAATGAAATAAGTGGTTAATAAAGCATACATCCCTTAGAAATACAAGTGATAGGAAAACCCTTTCATCATGCTTCCCTTTAAAGGTTCGTACGTTAAACTCTAGTATATGAATTAAATAATTTTATTAATTTATTCTAGAACCAAATTCTTATTTATAATATCTTATATGATCATTTTATAACATCTTATCACATGTTCATTAATAACATTTCATTTTTTCACTATTTTAGGTGTTAATGGCCTTGTTTTATCATGCATATTTGGTCATGAATATCCTGGTTATATTGAATTGGATAAATAAAAATTATTTATTAAATTAATATCATGACATAATTTCCATATCTAACTATTATATCCATCATTATACCCATCCAATTAATGCAGCGATGAAAAAAATTACACCACGATGTGGAGACGGTAAGCCATACGTATGCACATACAGTGCTTTCATTTTTCATGGAATGAATAAAAGGTGGAATATGGTTTTACCATAATCCTAATAAAATATTAGTATATAGATGATACTATATTTTTTTAATTTAACATAGAAAAAAACATTAGGAGTAAGTGGATGAAGAATAATCTTGAAAAGTTGATAAAGAAGATTACTTTATTCTTCAGCAGACTTCCATTAGACCTCCTATCAAGGGATCCAAGGTTGTTGTTTTTGGAATACTAGAGCCTCTAGATCTTGGATAAAGATGTAAGGGATAGAAATGGGTAGGACTTGGTTAATATAATAGTCCCAAGGTGTTGAAATAAAATGATGGAAGGAGTGGCCTTTCAAAATTGAGGCGAGGGGAACCCTTGGAAGTCCTCCAAATTATCAATTATAATAAATTAATTTTCAATCAAAATACCACTAAATGAACATGTATTCAAATATACGATAACTTACGGTTGTAATATTAGCATAAAACAAATTTTTTACATGTTTTAGTTTTACATTAAAACTTATCATTTTTATTGACTTTTGGGAACATATTATAATTTTAATTAGGTTAAAAATTTATTTAATTCTATTATGTGGTAATTTTTTACTTATAAAATATCAATTGGACCATAAATGAACTATTTATGAAAAATTTGACATAATAATAATCATTTTTTTGAATATTTTTTATGATTTTTAAATGATTTAATGATATATTATTTTGATAAAATATCTTTAGTGTAAATATTGAAACTATTCCTTACATTGAACTTTTGAAAAATAGGAAAAAATAAGTTCGAACCAAAACATTTTATATACCCCTAATATGACATAATAATCCAAAAATTTCATGGAGAACTTTAATTAATTCAAATTATATATACTTAAATATTTTTAATATCATTTATTTTATTGTTTTATTAATAAAATAATTACCACATCATTTTTGTATAGTTATTTAAGGAAATTATTTATTGAATAAAACTTTTAAAAAATTCCATGATATGGATAAATATTTTATCTTTCATAATAATTTCTATAGTTTAAGATATATTCTAAATAAAACCATATCAAAAATAATTTTGTTAATAATATTAATGTGACATCATGACTTTTTGGGCCTTATGTTAGGGATTTCATGCCCTTGAGACTTCGAACTATGTAATGGGTCTCCCCCTACCGAGAAAGGAATATTTCTTTGATTTAATAATAAAAATGTGGCTTCAACCCCAAATTTACAACTTGAAATTTCATTAAATAAAATATTTTTAATATAATAACCACATCCAAATGGACCCCAAAGTCATAAAAAATTTATATAATGAAAATAAGTTAATTAAGTTCAAAATTGACAATTTGTTTCATTCATATCCAACCTCTTTTCCAATGTGGACACACAATAGATATAAAAGACAATGAAAGTGACATTTTGTGACGTTCAGTGATTATAATAATATTAAATTTATTTTTATGGAAAATATTTCACTAAATAACTAACATTAAACATTAGGTGTTATGGATATAATATAAATCATCAAAAACAATTTTTTAATGTTTTACGGTAATTTTCTAATGCTTATCATGTTATTTTTACTTTAAATTACCCTATTTATCATTAACTGTGGTAATATTTGTTTTACCAATGTTACTATTCATATTGAAAAAAAATAAAAGGATCATATTTACAAAATTTCTACCTTATGATTCCAAATATGGAATCCATTTTTCAATATTCTAAGGCCTAATAGGAAGAATTTAATTTAAAATTAAACTGATAAAATGCAACTAAAAATAGTTTTCTTGAAAATTCACTTTTAAGCCCAAAAGATACGTATACCAAAATAATGTATAATGATGATTAAATTGAAATAAATTAGATTATTTATATATAAATAATATTAAGTTACATTTATATAAAATTAAATTCCTAAATATACTTTTAATATAATGAAATTGATAGTTTTATAAAAAAATTATATTTTTCAATATTCACTGGAAAATAAAAATTATGGAAAAATAAAAAATATTCATCGTAACATAATTTTGAAATCATGATTTTAAAATGATGTTTATTTTTTTTCAATAGATTTTATAAAAGTGTCAGAATTTTGTTTTAAAACAAGTGCACCATTATTAGGCGATAAAATTGCCTTTACAAAAAGATTGTTGTTTCTTGTACAAAATTGGATTTATTCTTATCTTAGGCCTCTAAAATATATTTTATGAATGTGTAAATATGTTATTTAATAAATAATATATATAAATTTCATAATGTGTTTAATACTATTCATTTTGACCAATTTAATGGATAGTTTATAACGGGTTTGTTAAAATAATTCTTAATACTATATCGTGGTTTGTTTAGCTTGGTATTGCATGAAATAAAAGCTATTAAAGATATTAAATTTAAAAATAGATATACCGTAAAAGCATGGGCTATTACATTCTATTTCTTGTAAAATTATTTCTTCCTCTCTTCAGGTCTTCCCTATCATTGAAAAATAATACGCTTACATAGATTGAAAATATATTATACCAAATAAAGTTATACACTGATTTTCATGAAAATATTATTGAGATTCTACAATATAATAATAAATGGGAAATTATATTCTAGATATATCACGATACTCTATGACTAAAACATAAATTTATCAATGATTTTCATTAAATACTAATTATAATATTCGAAATTTCTTCCACTTGGTTTATATCAAATAAATATCACTTCATTGGCCCACACATAAGATTTTTTAAAATGCATTTCTTTGTTTTTCATATTACTTGGGATGTTGAATAACATTAAACTCTATATGTTTTCCTTCTTCCTAAAACACATATTATAAGTAATATTGAATTAATTTGATCAAATTAAGTAGTAATTATGAATATATGTGGTTTTAGTTTAGCAATGTATCCCAAAATATATTTGTGTTCTGTGTTTTGATGAAATAGATTTCCCTCTATCCCCAACAATTTGAATCTTCATTTTAGATACTCTATTTTTGGGGTGTGTATGGTGCACTTTATTCATGAAATATTCTACAATTTTTAAGATATTTCTCAGTGTATTGAATCATTCATTCTCATCCATTTTCAAACTAAAAAATTTTAGAAGCATAAAAATATTTATCATTAACACTTATTTTAAAATTCTTAAACAAATAAAAACATGTGATTTAATTGACATAAAATAAATATAGTCCATAGTTTTAAATTAGTCACTTAATACAATGAATTACGGTAGTTTGGGTTTAGCTTAGTGGTAAACACCCGTTAATCCTACATGAATAATGGGGGTTCAAAACCCATTGGGCACAGGTTACTGTAGTAGACTGTAGCGTACTGTAGTAGTGGCGGCATAGTAGCGGTGAGTGGACACTGTAGCGGCGGTAGGATATTGTAGTAGTGTCGGGTACTGTGTGGTACTATAGTATTGCAGGTGCTACAGTAGTACTATTCACAGAATGGGCTTTGGGCCAAAAAATTGGGCCTACGGGCCCTATAATGGGCTAAATGCATACTGAGCCTTTAGGCTATATAATAGGTCTCCCTCTACCCAGGTAAAGAGGTATTTTATTTGATTTAATAATAAATGAGGCTTTAGCCCCAACCTTTTAAAAAAATAATGAATTACTTATCTTTTATTTGATTTCATGATAATTGTACTACATACATTTGAATTATCTATCTTTTATATCATATACACCATCTTTTCTCAATGAAAAATATCATAATAATTGAGTATCTCACAATCCATATTTGAAATATTTCTCATAGATTCATATATAATATTATTACTATATTATTTAGACCCAAATTTCCGTATATTCAATACCAAATCCCATTATATTCTATTAAAATCATAAAGTATGTATTTTTTATGTAAATCTATCATAATTTTTTTCCATTTATTATAATTTTGGAATACATAATAATCCTAATGACATGTTGATTATTATGAAATATAACCTATTTCCCATTATCAAAACATTGAGAAACATTCATTAGATTATTCCTAAACCCATTTACAAGGAGAACATCATTTGATTCAAAATATATTTCACCAATTTTGGTTTGTCGAACTCCGTTCACATAAAGTGATCCATTATCTCAAAAATTAAAAACTCCATAATCGTACCTTTAGGCACCATTTTGGAGATATTTTTTTTGGTAATGTGTGATGTCTCCACTTAACCACAATGTTTTGATTCAACAATGAGAAAAAGTTATGTGTGATAAAAAATACTACCCAAAATCAGTTGAGGTCCTTCTTTTAATGCATAGTAAGATACCTTAGTAAACATATATTTATTTTATTTACTCCAACACATGATATATTTAGAGTTTTCATTTATCTTAAATTAATATTTTATAAATGTGAGACACTTAGTATATATAAACATGTTAATCATACATCTTATAAGTTTTCTAAAAAGAAAAAAAGGAATTATAAAAATGTAACAATATTTTATGGATGATATTAAAAATTAAATCACTTATCATTAACTTATCATACCCTTAATTTTTAGCCTCTCATTGTATGAGTAATTGAAATGTAATACCAACACATATATGATATGAATTTTTATAATCCATAGAACTGACAGCTTCCTTTAAGCAAAAAATATGCTAGTTGCGAATAATAGTCTCCAAGATTGACTCACTGAATTCCTTTTTTATTTTAACTTAAGTGATTTATTTTAACTTCCTCATTATTTGTGATATTACCCATCACCCTATATTTTCCCGTAGTTTTATCTAAAACAAATTTCTTCTTGTTTACATCACTATTTTTTGTTTTTTTGTAATTATACTTGAAGAAATGATGAGTGCATCATCATTCCTTGCTGAATTAATCACATTATTTTCTTTACTATAATTATTAATAAATATTTTATTATTATATAAAGTATCTAAAATAATGTTTCATGAGATCATATGATATTTTACTAGTTTCTTAGTAGAATAAAAAAAATTCTCCACTAAATTACAATTTTATATAACCATCGAAAAAGAAGTTTAAAACTCAAAGTAAATTTATTTGAGTTACTTTCAACATCAAAAAAATTAAATACAAGATTAATAAATGTATAATTCTTAGTATAAATTATTTATTTACTAATTTTAATAATATTCCCACCAACATTATAATTTTCATCTTGATGACCCATATTTCATGCATACACCATTTCATTCATGGTAATCACCTTATAATTTAAAGTATTAAGATAAATTTTTAATGTGTAAATCTACATTTTTTAATATATTTTCTCCTATCACTGTTTCAAATTTTTATTAAGAAAACCCATAAGTTATAATCTGAATAAAAAATACTTTGGTTCCTCATAATTAATATTTCCTTCTTCACTACTTCCTTATTCTTATTTAGAGGGTTCTTTGGACTATTTTATTTTTTTATAAAATATTTAATTACTTAAACCTCAAATCTATCTTCCCATATACACTTTCTACATAAAAAGAATACATAACATGTTTTAAAAGGAAATACCTCATATTAAATAAATTATACTATCGTATTACTTGGGATAATTTTCGATCACTTAGAGACATTATCACCTAGTTTCTATAAGATGTTATATTGAGTTGATAATCCCTTTTCCCACATTAATCCTTCTTAGAATAACTAGATGAATAGTTTCTAAAATTAATTCAATAAAAACACATAAAGATAGTTTTCATTTATACTTATAATTTCCTTATTTATTTCCTTTGGAGAGAAATAAATGAACTCATTGAAATATATAACATCACACTTGAATATTTATTCTTCCTCATTATACCTTTTCGATTCGATGTTTTTCATCATTTTTAGGCTTTGAAAGTAATATCATTGGTAGATTTTCCTTTATTAATCACGTCTACCCCTACTCATATCATAGGTTAATTGGATATCATTGAACTTATCAATGGTAAACTCATCAAATTATTTATCCTTTAATGTATAATGTTTTTCATTCAAAATTTTAAGCATAATTATAATAACATTTTTACCATGGTATAATCCAAAATATATTCTCTTTAGTATCAAATAAGTAAAATTATTATATCAAATCATATAAATAATGACCCTTTTAAATAATATTTTCTATTTTCAATATCTTAAAATTGATCTTTACTAATATATAATCCTAACAATTTGACATCATTTAATCCTTTTGAAATATCTTGAATATTTCCTCAAATTCTATTCACTTTTAGTGACCCTAATTTTTTTATTTTATCTCTCTAAGTGGGATGGAAGTAATGAATTTCATTACCTCCCATTGAGTTCAATATTCCTCTTTTAATTAAATATATAGTTTGTCTCAATATTTATAATTCTTACACCATTATAAATGATATATAGAACTTATAAGCTAAGTGAAAGAAGATATCAAACTATCCTCTATTTTGATATATACAATTATTTTTTATAAAACATTGGATCTCCCTTAATTTTTTATATAAGGATTTTTATCCATTGAAAAATAAATCATAAGATATAATTAATTTAAAACAACTCGGATGGAATGTGTAACATTCTATCCTAAGAGCAACTAAATAGTGCCACATACCAGTAGGTCACACAGACTCAAGAGATCCTCCCCAAATACCAAAGTCTAATGACTTACAAAGAGGGTCTAAGGTGGTATAGTGGGGAGAATATACCCTCTTGATTAGAGTGTAACACAACAGAATGATAATAACAATAAATAGTAGAAGAATATGAATAACTGACCATATGAAGAATAACATCCATAAGAAAACAATAATAAATTAACAAGAAAAAAGAAGTTTCATATAAAATATGATGAACATGTCATTTATCGATAAAAAATAGAAGTAAGCACATAAAAATAGGCATATAATACACCAAATTGTATCAAAAGTACAAATATAACAAAAAAAATATCTCCAAATAGCATCAAGATCCTACCTCGGTCCTATAATCCCATGCTCCTAAGTAATGAAAATATCAAGAATCATAAAGTGGGTAATTTCCACAGTCCCTGTCCATATCCATATCGATAATTTGAGAACCCAACGGAGACCCGAATAGGGTTTGAGATAACATTCATTAGTCTGTCATGAACAGTGTCTATAACATGTCCAGTCTGTGTGTAAATAATGTAGCAGTTTAGATTATATCACAAGTATAACATTAATAAATTTAAAGTGTTGAAAGTAGATGGAATATTGTCTAGCCAAACATGGATCCCAATGAACTATAGTAAATAATCTAAAACAAGGGCACCTATAAAGCATAAATAAGATGGTGTGAAACCATCCAATCTAACCAATGAAATTAAATACTCATACCAGGGCTATCCATAATCATATAAAAATAGCCAAACGTCTATGTCGTGTAATCAAGTGTATAACATTGATAAATATCTATGCAGTGTAATCTAGCATCATACCATGAAGGGCCAGATCCAAGGAATAAAAGACCAGGGAACACTCTTCGAGTCTGTAGAGCATCTCAATGGAAGCTCAGTAAAGAGTCAAGTGGAGTCCAAGGGGCATTTCCATAGAGTATGACCAATGTGTGTCCAAGAAAAATAGATCCAATGGGTATAAATTCCTCTGGAATCCTATAGAAATAGGATTCAAGGTGTATAAATGTATTTTGAACCCACTACCATAACTATTAATTATCCATGGAGTAGAAATGTACATTTAATCCAATATAATAAAGATCTAAGGATCTCGTATAAGGCATCCACTACCATTATCAATTCATCAATCAATTCACTAATCATTTCACAACCATTAAAAATTCATGACTTCATCCAACCCATTCAATAATTTCCATATAAGCCATTTATCCTTTTAAATCATATTTGATCGCATGGAAAAGAGTAATAAAACTTCTCTTATCATTAATCCATTCTCATTTAATTGATTAAGGAATATAAAACAAGTGGTGAGCTCACACACACCCATCAGTTTGGTACAATATAAGGAAGATATAAGGGAACACCCCATGTATAGCCTAGGTTGAGTCTAACATTATCCAACCTTAGAAAGGCACTAGTAGGAAACCCTAATAGCTTCCAATTCATTCAATCCAATATGTTAATTAAATTTAGGAGAAACACATGAATTTCTAGTGTGTGGCACAACTAAAAAAAGGTATATATGAAATCAAACATTAATGTAATAGTATAGACCACCTATCATAAAAACATGGCAGAACATTTGTCTATTATCGAATCCTAACTCCAACCAACTTGGAAAAAATTAAAACAATGGATGATTATCCTTGAAATAGAAAATACCATCATTTACTCGAATAACTCTGTTGATAGAAAATAAAATGATCATTGACACAAGGTGAATGAAAAAAATCAACATAGAAGATCCATTGAGATGATCAACTCTTGAATTCAAGTTTGGATGATGAAATTGGATCAACACATATGATTTGAGCTTCAAAGGAGACCCCAAAATCCAAGGAGGTTTTCTTATAGAATAAAGAGGAAAATGGTTTAGGTATTAAGAAAATTTAAGGGAAAATTTATCTTTTCCAAAATTTTAAATGGCTCATAAGGGTTGGCTACACGGTTGGCCAAATCATGCATCGACTGTGTTCCCCTCACTACCTCATCAGGGAACCCACACAGTTTATGCACACAGTTTGGGAAACCATGCACAAACCATGTTGCACACCTCTGCAAAAATTCTAAAGGGATTCCAACATGGGAGTGCGGCCCTAGGTTCATGGTTAGGGTTAACCGTTCCCCTTTTTTCTTCTCTCTGTCCAACACTACATAGTTTAATCATAAAAAATTTTCTTGGTTTCAAAGTTTGTAATAACCATGTGGCTCTTCTCAATTGTCCAAAACTTGAGCCTTAAAGCTCTATAAAGGCCCCATACACCCTTGAAACTCCCATGACATCATTAGGGAGTCACACTAGGTCAAAACCAAACATTTAAGCTAAAATTAATGAAATGTGTACCTCTAAGAAAACCTAAGATATTACAATATTCCCATATTAGAATAATTCATCCACGAATTTACCTTTTATGGGTGGTCAAGAATCACCTGAGAAAAACTCCAACTATAGAGACTGTACTTCAGCCTCCCACTCCCAAGTCTTGTCTTATAAATGATTATGATTCCATAACACCCATACTATAGGAACTAACTGGAATTAGAGAGAATTTTTTCTCTAATAAATAATATGAATAAGATAATCCTAGAAGGAAGCATCTATCTATAGATCAACCTCATCTAGACACAGAGTGTGAGAAGAGTTTAAGTGATAATAGTGCTGTTTAGATATATTAAATACAACATGCAAGGATCATTACCTCAGATGTAAATACAACCAATATGCCACTAGACCGACTCTCTCTAGAAACTCAAATGGAATAACTTATCATGGTAAAATTTTATGTTATCACAAAATCTTTCTTTGTCCTAGCCTTAGTGATACATAAAAAGAATTGATCCCCAAACTCAAACTCTAGAGGCCATCAATGAAAATTGTCATAATATTTTTGTCTACATTGTGCAGTATCCATCCTCTTCTGAATCAGTTAGAATGATTTTGAAGTATCCTTAATGTGGTCCTAACAATGCTTTATCTCCAGTATCTAAGTTACATAAGGGTGATCGACATGAGCTAACTTAAAAAGCCTCATTAGGTTCCAACTGTATAATATCCTAATAGATATCATTTTAGGAGAAATTAACAAGGGGTATATGACTCTCCTAAGAGCCCCCAAAATTAATATTATTGCTCAAATAATGTCCTCTCGAACCTTTATAGTGCACTCTAATTGGACATTAGTCTGAGAGTGGTATATTGTGTTCAAAAGCACCTGTGTTCCCAATTCCCTCTACCAGAATTTCTAGAATGAAGAAGTAAACCAAGTGTCCTTATTTGATACCATGATATAACGAACCCTATGAAGTTTTTTAATCTCATGGACATATAGTCTCCCAAGATCATATACTAATAATGTCTCCCTAATAGGAAATAAATGAGTGACCTTCATCATTCAATCAAAACACATATGAAAACACTACCATAAGGTAACCTTGGAAACATGATAAAAAATCCATTAAAACATCATACCATTTTCAATTGGGAAGGGATAACTACTGCAATATCCCATCTGGTCACTAATGCTCCTCCTTCACATGATGACAGGTGAAACAAATCATGAAAAATCTAGCTACCTATTGTTTTATCCCTAACCACCAGTATTGATAGAAAAGTATTGATATATCATGGTTAAACCAGGATGTAGAGCCCAAGATGAGTAATGAAAATAAAACATTATATCCTAATTTATTTCATCTGTAACAAAAATGTGACCATGTATATAGAGAATTCCATCCTTGTCAATAGTCCAACTAGGAGTTGGATCCTCACCCACCACACTCTCTCATAGGACTATACCTTAAACATCTGATAACTATCTCATACTCAACCCATCCATAATATTAGAATTAATATCCATATATGAGAGAAAATTATACCTAAGACTATATTGCACATCCATGTTTATCTATGAAAACATGACTATAAGCCACCACTGCCTACTGAACTCCTACACTTCTTTCATTTGAGCCCTCCTGCTCAGTGCATCGACAATTACACTACCCTTTCAAGGTGTATGAGAAATCATAAGGTTGAAAGAAAAAATGTATTTAAACCACCATAATTTATTTATATTTAATTCACAAAGTGTAAATATGCACTTGAGGTTTTGTGGATCGTGTACACCACAAAACACTCTCCCAATAAATAATGCCTCAAAAAGAATAAGGCATGTAAAAAATGACTAACTCAAGATAGTGCGTTGAGTATTTCCTCTCATGTGGCCTCAATTGATGAGACCTAAACACCATGACTATATAACCCCACATCAAAACTACTCTTAGAATAATAATTGATGCACCATAAGACACTATATAGCTTCTTCCCAGATATAGAAGAATCAAGACTATTGCGGAAGTCAATCTCCCTTTGAGCTTCTGAAAGGCTGTCTTGTAGGTATCTAACCACAAAAACTTTACACCCTTCTTATTCAAGATTGTATTATGTACTACTAACCATGATAATTAATGTATGAAATGAATTTAATATCCATCTAGTCCCAATAATCTCTTAATATCAAAGAAGTTCTTAGAATGCTCCCAAAGAGATATAGCTCTCACCTTATCTGTGTCAACTGATACTCCTATCTTTCAGATAATTTGACCTAGAAAGTGAATCTTATCCATCCAAAGGTGTCACTTTGAGATCGTAGAAAATAAATTATTCTTCCTCAGTGTGTCGAAAATGATGTCAATATTTTTTTCATGGTTGTTTTGATTTTCATAATACACCAAGATATCTTCCATGAATACCACCAAAAAGAGTATAGATAAGGATAGATAAATAAATTAATTATTGATATAAAAACATATAGAGAATTTATGAGACTGAATGACATATCCAGATACTCATATATACCATACATTCTATGAATATATGTATGTGGTATTTCTGATGGTCAAAGACGTACCTGGTGATTAATCAAACACAAGTAAATCCTTGAGAAAAACCATGATCCCAATAGATGGTTGAAAATATCATCTAAACAAAACAATGGATACTAGTTCTTAACTATCAATTGGTTAAACATTGGGTAATCCACACATATCCTAAGGGTACTATCTGACATCTTTTAAAAAGGTTTGGAAAACTGCATGATGAAGTACTGGTTTGTATAGAGCCATTTTCCTATAATTCATCTAGTTTTTACTTGATCTCTTGAATCTCTATAGTAGTCATCCTATAAGGAGGAATGGATACCAGTGAAGATCCTATAACTAGCACAATAGGAATATCCACCCCTCTTTCAAGAGGTAAACTAAAAATGTCACATTGGAATACATCATTGAAATGATCAACCCCTAAAAGGAATCCAACCTATCACATTCCCTAATAATCTAAATATAATATATAAATATGTGCTTTCATCCTACCCAAACTTAGATTATATGGTCCATTTATTCTTTCCTAGATATCCCATTATACATTTTGAATAAAAAATCTATCCTTTGGTGATTTTAAAGTCTCCCTACGATGATTGAAATCGACATGGTCTCTATAAAAAACTAGCCTATCCATCTATATTATAATTTCAAATCCTTTCATATTGAGGAGAAATAGATTCCATTAAAAGTCACGAGCACCTATCTCAAGGGGTCACTCCAAGATAGAATACACCCTCTGTTATAAACCCCAATGATGTATCCAATGTTAAAGCGCAATCTAAAAATTGAACATTGAGCCTAAGGCTTCCCACAATAGGTACATATATGAAACTAAAAGAAGATGTTTTATTGAAAAGAGAAGATACAATAGTATAGGGTATTAAGATCATAACTCTAACCAGAGATGGACTGAAACTCTTATTCTTAGGTGTAGGCTGTATAGAATATATATAGATTGAACCATGACCCTATGAAACAACATCATTACTCGGAGCAAGCCCACTCTGCTCTCACGATACAATTGGTGCTTGGATGCATCAAACATGACCACCACCTTATCCTGAATGACCATTAGTAATCCAACTCACATCTTGATGCAGAAATGTGAATCCCACTCTTGAAACTAGATTAGGATTTGATCCCCATCCAATAACTACTGGAGGGAAGGTGCTGAAAAATATTATATGTGGCTCATAATTTTGCAATCTTATCACTCGAATGGGTGTCTATCACACTGAATCCTTATATTTCCCCATCTCTCACACTGATGAAAGAACATACCACTACCATCACTAATATCATAGCTGGTACTCCAATCACCAAAATCCTAAAAAAGCCTCTTCTTACCACTAGAATATGAAACTTTGGTTTGAGAGGTTAAACTTTCCATCCATATACCCTCAACATTATTTAGGTTTTGGTCAATAATAGGTACCCAATTCACTGTCTTAATAATATTAGTCGGTTGAAACCCATTTACCAATGATTGAAGGTAATTATTTAGACTATCCTTAAATCATATCACACTCTAAGGATCATCAATAAGATAAATCAATGTAAAATTTTAAAGCTTTTTGAAGCGTGATGAATACTCCATAACATTCATCATTTCTTTATCTAGACACAAAAACTCACTAAAACTTTCAAATCATAGTGTATCAAGAAAGAAGTAATCGAAAAACTAGTATTAGGAATCCATCTAACCCATATCATGAAGAACATACACCTAGTTCAAAACATCCCACAAAAACAAAACTTCCACTAGAAGAATATATTTGATGAGCTTTACTCTCATCAAAAAAGGTTTCTCCAGATGCTAAAAAATTGATAGAACAATCTAAATCCACAGCTTAGTAGCCTATGGACAGCTGTCCCCTGGAAACATCAGTGGATATTATTGATGGAACTCATGCATCAACACTTACATATAAGAAGCATGATGTGGGGCTCCCAGAAAGATCTTCATAAAATGTTGAAAACCCTCCTATAACTGGTCATCAGAACCTAAATCTGGTATAACTGATAGTGGAACATCATACACTACTATAGGTTCTATTGGTAGACTAGGGCCCACAACCTCTAGAGTATAGTCATCACCACCCTCCTAGAGTAATATTAGAGGTCTTTGTGATGTAATGTATTTACAATTCAAATCACTTTCCTTAGAAAATATTTATAATGAGAATATTATAAAGAAAATCATAGGACATGTCAAAGAAATATTATAAAAAAGACACACCCCTTTACCTACTCTTAAATATAGGACTGGGTAATCATAATGATCAAAATATAATACATAATATTTTACCTAAAACAAAATCTAAAACTAGGCGACGGTCTTGTTCTCCATTTCACCACACGAGTCCCGATATATGTACTGTATAGATCAATTGATAACTCCATTTTTTATAACCTTCCCATTTTAGGATTCCAATTTCATTTAAATTCATATTTATTTTACAATTATTTTTGAATGGATGAACCAAATGGGTCACCACTTTTGATCCATATGGGCCTATAAACCACGTAAAATAATGTTTTGTGTACACTTAATCCAAACAATAACATGTTCAAATCCACACGAACAATGTTCCATGAATCAACATGACATAATTGATGGATTATGGTGTTTTCTATAGAATAAGTAGGAAAACAATTTAGTTTATAGAAGACACTCTAAGTAACAATTATTTTTATCAATCCCCTATATAAATCGTCTGACAAATAGCAGTTATATAATGAATTTCACACATAATAATGTCATACAGACAATAAATGCATCTTATATGGCCTGAAATGTAAACCCTATAAAGTTCCTAAAATGATGTATGAGATAGAACTACCTCATCTCATCATCCCATGATAAAACCCATAATCATAAGTAACATTAGACATCATGTTTATCACCAAATGGTGAATTCAAATCTACTACAACATGTAAAATATAGAACATCAATCCCATTCTAGAAATTTTGGGTTTTTCCTATACACATGTTATCTACTTCCAGGCATAGCTCATTACTAAATACCAATTTTTTCCTAAAATCATGTCTGTTGTCTAAAAATAGAAAGAAAAACAGAAAAGAAAAATTCTATGATACTACTTTGTAATGTCCTGAACTGAGAGCCATGGAACAGTGCCGTGATTTGGTGGGTCACATGGATTAAAGTGTGCCTCCGTGAATTCCATAGGCTTCTGACTAGTAGTGAGGGTATAAGGTGGAATAATGGGGATACTATAAACTCATGATTAGAGTGTATAAAATCATAATTATAATATCAATCAATAATATAAGCATATTAATAACTATGTAGCGAAATAATAACATCCATAATACACCATTAATATATAACCAAACCAAAATTAGTTTCATATAAAATATGACCAACATTTCATGTCTCTATAAAAAATTTTAGGAAGTACATGGAAACATGCATACTATAAAATACATCTATTAAAAGTACAAAAATATCATAAATGACTATATCCAAAAAAAAACATAACAATCCTAGACCTGTCCTATGATCCCATGATTATAAGAAATGATCATATTAGGCATCATAAAGTGGGATCTTTTACCAGTCTCTACCTATATCCATATATTCTGTCTAGGTACCCAATGATAGCTAGAATAGGGTTTGAGATAACACTTAGTAGGCCACCACCAATGATGTCTTTAAAATGTCTAGTCTGTGTATAAAAAGGGTAGCCATGTGAAGTATATCACAGGTATAACAGTAATAAATATAAAGTGTCGAAAGAAGATAAAATCCAATCCATAAAAACCGGGATCTATATGAACAATATTCAAGAACCCATAAACAAGGGATACTATAAAGCATAAATAAGTATGTGTGATGATTTACAGTCTAACCACTTAAATTAAATAACCATACAAGGTATATCTGTAGGCATAGGAAAATATCCCCAATAGCCACAGAATGTAATAAATTTTATAACATCCATAATGGACTATACTATGTAATATAGTTTGAGACTATAAAAGGGCTGGATCCAAGGAAATAAAGACCAAGGAATCCTCTTAGAGTCCATGGATCTTCTTAATGTCAACTCGGTAAACACCTAGTTGGATTCTAAGGAGCATGCACATAGAGCATGACCAATGTGAATCCAACCATGAAATATCTAAGGGGTAGCAAGAGACATTCTATCCTATGTAATCAGGATCTAAGCAATATTAATATCCTTGGAATCTGCTACCATAATCAATATAGGTCTATAGATTAGAAATTTCCATGCAATCCAATATAATGAGAATCCAAGGACCTCATCAAATTCATACACTACCAATATCAATTATTCAATTAATTCACTAATCATTCCATAACCATTCACAATCCATGAGTTCTTCCAAACAATTCAAAAAGTTTCATATATGCTATTTAGCCTTTTAAATCATATGTCATCATATGAAAAGAATGTATAATGCTTCTCCTATCATTCATTAAATCCTCATTCAATTGATGTAGTCTCCCAAAATAAGTGGCGAGCTCACACACACCCAAAGAGTTGGTAAAATATATGTATGATATAAAGGGAAAACCCATGGGTGGCTAAGGTTGAGGCAATCATTCTCCAACATTATAAAGGAACTAGTAGGAAAACATAAAAGGTAATAATTCATTCAATTAAATATTTCAATTAAATTTATGGTAAACTTCATAAAGTCCCCCATATAACACAACTATAGTAAGGCATTTATAACACCAAACTTAAAGATAAAGGTATAGACCACCTACCATATATTTATGGTAGAACACTCATCCAATATTGACTCATGAATCAATCTAGATCAGAAAAAATTTGAAGAACATATGATTACCATGGAAAATGGAATATCATATTTCACATAAATAAATTTTCTGATAGAAAATAAAATGAATAACACCACAAAATGAATGGAGAAATCACTGGAAAAAATCAAATGAGACGATCGATGCTTGAATTCAATTCTAGACAATGAAATGGGATTAATTCCTAATATTTGAGCTTAAAAGGAGCTCCCAAAAGACAAGAAGGTTTCCACTGAAAGAAATGGAAAAAAAGTTTAGGTTTTAAGAAAATATATAGTAAATGACATTTTATTAAATTTTAACTAGGTTGCATGGTTTGGACTTATAGTTTTTCAAACCATAAACCAACCATGCACCCTCACCGCCTCATCAGGGAACCAACACAGTTCATGGGAATAGTTTGGGGAACCATGAAAAAACTGTGCTACATTACTCTACTAAAAAAAATAGAGCTTCCTGCATGTTCATGCTGCCCTGGGTGAGTGGTTAGGGAAAACCATGAGCATTTTTCTTTGATTTTTCATACCCCATATGGTTTACACAAACCATGTGACCTAGGTTTCATGGTTTCTACTAACTGCGTGGACTGATTTATTTTTCTAAAAATCAATTATATGGGCCCTAAACAAGACCGGGACACCACCAAAATTTCCATGACCTCATTAAGTACTCACACTAGGTCAAAACCAAGCATGTAATCTTAAATTTAAAAGATCCATAGCCTCAAAAAACCCCAGGATCCTATAGTGTGGATCCCTTTTGCAGGAAAATTTATACCTTATAAATAATTTCTAAATGTAATTATGTGGATCCATGTGTTATAGGGAATCAATCTTCACAACTTTAAATCTAAATTATAATTATTAAATATATTCTTAACACTATAAAATCTTCCCTAAGATCTAGAAAAAACATATTTTTTTTAAAATTTTTATGGAATAAAGAAAATAATCATAGAATAATATCAATAATTACATCACTTAAATAAATCCTAAAAAACAACTTGTGGAATTCCATGAAATAAGATAATATTAATTGGTAAAAAAAATTCTTATAGAAAAATTAAATTTCTAAAGCCACTAAATTATGAGGCCCCTTGATGTACTATGTCCAAACCTATCAAATTATGGAATGAAAAAACTATATATAATTGAATTTTTTTCCTTTACTCAACTACATATGACAACACAAATCATATCCTAGAATTGAAAAATAATTCCAATGATTAAAAATGTAATTCCTTAAGAAATTATCATGGAACAATACATATTTATTTCAGTGTCACTTTCATACATATGAAATAATTCTTCAACCTTAAGCTATAAATGGTAAAAAAAACACCATATTAAGAAATGGTTTTTCACTCCATAGGAGATGTTCATTCCATTAAAACTTGATCAATTAAAATCTGACTTTAAATCATCCACCAAAAAGTTAAAAATAAATACAACATAGAACCATTATCAATTATCATGAATAAATTATATCATGAAACAATTCATATCACACTCTCTATATTTAAATTTATATAAACACTATCTGAATGGATTATATGATGTTTTTTGGCCTTAGTGTAATTATAATTATGAAATTGAAGAAGTACCAACAATGTTCTGCTAATATCCTCATTATATATTAAATAAAAGAATATTGTCCAATCTCTATCATCATCAAGGGAACTTAAATTATAACATAAGATGTTTTGAAATTAAAGAGATATATTAAACCATATTTACTTTTTGATTTTAAGAATTTTAATTTTTATAATTATTGAATTTTAAAAAATAATATAAAGTAATTCTTTTACTAAAAAATTTAATCTATTATTCTAATTTGATTAAATATTTTAAGGCTTATAGGTTAGAAGAAAGTATTTCCCCATTACTGTAATTAGATTATTTATTATTTTCCATTAGTGTGTCCCTTTAATCATTAAGGGATAACCCTTTTTCTTCATTGGTAATTTGTTATTATACTATTGGACCTCGACACTAAAGGTTTAATTGCATAAATAAAATTATTCTCTTATTATACACATACAATATAGTTAATTACCTCTAAGATAAAACATTATCCCTTTATATTCTTTCCATTTAAATTTTTGAGAAATGGTTTTGAAAATATTTTAAAGGTAGGGGTTACTATATAAATATTTGGTTATTCTAATTGTTGGTGGATACCATTATAGGTAAAATATTGTTGGTTTCTATTGAGGAATCCTAGATAGGAACTCTATTATAGAGGATTAATCATTTTTCAATGAGGTGTAATTGTTTTTTTATTCATTTCAAATTTTCAATTTATATCTATGACGATCCTATTTATTAGTTTAATATTCTTTTGAAATTTTTGTCCATAAAGATAGCCAAAAAATATTTTAGTTTCCTTTGATCAGTTACTAATGAAAAAAATTAAGATTATACTCCAATAAAAGAAAATAAGTTTTTATTTTTTTAAAACCAAGATCAAGGTTTTAAAAAAACTTCATGGATTATATTATTTTTTAAATAAAATTTTTAATAATTTTTTTTTGTATTATAGAAACTATTTGGTAAAATGGAATTTTTATTCGAAAAAATGGCATGGTTTTATTATCATAAAACATAGAATCATTTTTTATGTTACCACATTTTTGTTTCCTTATAGAATAGTTTCAATTTATAGAAATAGGAAATCTATGTGGAAAACCATATTTTTATAAATATAAATTGGTCATGGTATATGGTATTACCACATAAAAAATGGTTTGTGCTAGTAAACTATAGTGTGGTTGAAGGTGGTACCTTAGAGTTACTTTTTTTTCAAAACTGTAATAGGTTAAAAAAATATTTCTTATTTCTAGGTAATGGTTTTAAAAGAATCGAAAATAGTGTTTTTTATAAAAGTATTCACTAATTTATATAGTAAGGGTTTTTTTATTTTAGCTATAAATTCAATAGTAATTGTTTTTTATTTTAGTTATAAACTCAATAATAAGGGTAGTCTATGATTTATACATATTAGATGTCAAAATTATACTGGAATTAATGTATAGATTGATTATTGATCAGAATGAGAGGGTATGGCTATGCAATCGGGACCAGCCTATGCTTGCACGGGAATCCTAGCCAGACGTCCATGCAAAGGTGGAGAGTTATTATCATGAGGCAGACACTGGGGAGGGGCAGTTCCTTGTAGATAGTCTGATTGAATTCCCAAAGACCTTCAGGTTATATAATCTCCTAGGCCTACGGGACTTGTAATCTCTGAGCATATAGGCCTTGTAAGGGTTCCCCCTTATCCCTTGAAAGGGGGGTTATCAAAAATCAATAAAAATGGAGGCCTTCGAGCCATGGTGTATGTGGATAATCCTAAGAATTTTGTGATAATGTACCATTATGATTATTGTGTTACACTAAGATTTGAAACCCTATAGGTTAGTTTACAAGATGAATATGGTTGATCAAATATATATATATATATATATTTATATATTTATATGTGATATTTGATATGATTAATAAGACTATCATTATCAATAGGTATGTTATGAGAGGAATTACAGAGACTCATTAATATGTATCTTATCTCACTAAACAAATATGATTTATGTTGTCATTTATTTGTGATCATGTATTTATGAAAAATTTACATTCAAATGAAATAACCTTTGATAGCTAAACTCTAGAATCCAGTGGTAAAATCATAAAAATTTTATTTCTATATTTTATACAAATGAGGGTGACCCAATTTTTTCCATCCAAAACATACAATATCAAAAAAAAATTAGATCACTTACAAACACAAGGACATTTTTAGTTTGTAGTTTTATATAATTATGAAAAACTTATACATAAACAATACCGATGTTTTTAAATGATAATTTCTCCCACATAACCTAGATTTTTGTATTTCACATTGAGTCATCATCATAATCCATATAAACCCCTTATAGGCACAATTCATTCAACATAATTATTGATAACCAGACTAAAAGGAAACATATTAAGGGTGATATAAAATGCTCAGTAAGGTTAAAAATAAGGTTTAAAAACTAATTTTCATTAGTGAGAAAAAGATTAGAATAATGGTATGATGATATAATCAATGTACATGAGCATAACATAAGTGAACTCATACCCATCAACCTAGATCAATACACATGTGTCGTATCATAAAGCATTAACAACGGAAAGAGTTATCTGAAGTAATAATCATGTGGTGTGTGATATTAATATAGATCAAAGCAAATATTTATAACTCATATCAAGAATAATTAAAACATTTTAGTATATGGAAACAGTATCTTAATAACCCATTTAAAACTCATTTCATAAATAACTGGAGCTTAGTTGAATCCATAGAATTAAAAATATGATAACTCCATCCTAATCACCTATAAAGATAAGAAACATTACCCAATTTAATAAATCTCTATTTGGATACACCCATCATATAAGATTTATCAAGCTCAACAGGAACTATCTAGGTACTCCAATAATATAAGCTTTATTAGGCTCAAATGACACTATCTGGGCACACCCATCATATAAGCTATATCAGGGACACTCTTGAGCTATAATGGGGATTTAACCTTCATATAAGCTATTTTAGGCATTCCCATTCATAATAAATTATTTTAAAGTACTATTAATGAAGAAAAAATTTATAATCCTTCACTTTTCAATCATAATAAAAAATAAATGTTTTTTCATGGATTGATTAACCAACGGAAAAGAAATGTATTCCCTCAAATTCTCAAAATCCACCCAAATAAAGAATAAAGATTGTATCAATAAAACATATCCCCATTACAGTGAATGTAACATCCATTTTTGATGATATTGATCAATGGAAATACAATTAAAATTTAATTAAAAACATTGATGTGAAAAATAACCTTCTCACTTTGAGTAACATCAAAAGATGTAATCTTAGGTAGAAAAGGATTTTTGAAATATAACTTGGAACATTTCTTGAGGAAAATGTCCTTTCCATTTTGAAAACACTTATTTAAGATCTTAAAATTTTCTCAAAAAATTAAATAATTTTTTTTCTTTGAAAATAACATTTGAAACATAGAAAGGTTTATTTAAAACCTTTAGTGGTTAGGATGGAGATAAAATCCATTCATATTATAAAGTTATAAATAAAAATTCTTTTAAAACATTTTTTAATGGGAGTTAAAGTGAAACATTTAGAAATTGTTCAAAAATTTTCTTTTTAAAAATATTCAAAAAAGGTAAAAGGTCATGTAAAATTTCGTTAGTAAATCATTTATTTTCAGAAAATATAATTTCTGAAAACATTTTAAAAATAATGGATATGGAAGTGAAAGATAGTCGATCAAAATAATAATTGAAGATTAGTATCACCTACAAACGACTTTCATGATATTTATTTAATCCATAATGATGGAAATGTAAATAAAACATGTTAAACACATTCATAACCTGTATAGAATATATATTTTCTGTTTAACAAAATAAAATCATATGATTTCGTATAAAATAACATTGAATATAAAAAATTCCTAAATAAAGAAGATTGTATCAAAAAACCATTACAATTTTGGTAACTCCTCAAACTTAATACTGATTAAATAATAACTTAAAATGATACTTCAAATATCATGAACATAAGTATTTTCATGATACCAAAATTAAAATAGTAAGTAGATATAACTCATAAAAAAAGATAGGTTTCTAACATAATATATGTCCCAAATAAGACAATTTTAGATGGGCAACCATCACAATGATCATAACATTAAAGTGATAATTAATTAATTAATCATTTATGTGTATAAAATAACATTAAACATAAAAACAGTGATTAAAAAAGATTTCAAAAATTCATTCCTTACATAATAATATTATATTAAAGACAATGAAGAAGTAATATAACACAATGAAAAGAAATTGAGTTATGAAATTCCTTACCACTTGGTAACTTTCAATTAAAATCCCATTGAATGAAATAATTCAAATTCAAACTTAAAATACAATTATGTATGAAGGATTTATGATACTAAATTTAGAAGTAGTAGTATACACACTATATAAAAAATAGGTTCATAACAATATAATATAATTTAATAAAAGGAAGTTGAGAAGAAAATCCATTACCTTGAGTCCATACAATCCATGTATTATATTCAACTAATGTACAATAATATTATATAAATTATTATATTTTTTAGAAATTTCTACAGGTCAAATACCTTATAATTAAATAATTTATTTTATTTATTTTTAATAAAATATTTAAATATTTAATTAGTTAAGTCCATATCAGGTGTTTTGAGGATGTTGGGTTCATTATTTAAAAATGGATTTTGTGTGTTGATCATGGTCAAAGAGGTCATTATTTAAAAATATATGGAATAATAATCATTAAATAATTATTTTATTTATTCATAAATTAAACTTTTAAAACAAATCATGAAAGTTAGTTATGATAAATGAACTACGTTATGATCATGTAGATAGTGGTTCATACATACGCATGAGTAAGGTTCTCATTTTTTCAACATTCATTATGGAAAGAAAGAAATTATCGTTTTATTATTTAAAATTTAAAATACAAGCATAAATAACATATTATTTCATTAAATATAATTATATGTATCATCCATGTTATATTTTGACAAAAAAATAATCGTTTCACTTTATGGAGGTGATAGTCCACACGTACGAACAAATAACGCTATCATTTTTAGTGAGTGGAAAGATAAAAAATAAATGATGTATATTATATTTTTAGAATGATTAAAATTTAATTAATTTAATAATTATGCAATATGTATCATATATATTCATTAAATTTATCCTTATTACCTTCTATTTAAGGTATTAGTAAAAAAAATCACATCGCTTCGCGAGGAGGTAGCCCGCCGTATAGACGAATGATGTTATTGTATCGAAAAAAGAATGGAAAGTAAGATATTTTATGTGATATTATAATTAATGTAGTATAATGTTGTTGAAAATTTCTTATATATACTTTAAATCCATCATTACAATAATACATGAGAGGCGATGATGTAGAGAAATTACATCGCTTCGCAAGGCTATAGTCAACCGTATACATGAATAATGATTCTATTTCACATTTGATGGAAGATGAGTTTTATTTTGGTTTTTAAATTAATATAACAAAGTATAATTATATGTTTTATATTTGTTTTATTATATTAACATAATTTAATAATATTTTATGGAGGTGGAAGAAGAAATAAAATAAAAACACTCGGTTAAGCATGATGCCTCTTCTTGAGACAATATCCTTAGGTAAGAACCAAAACCCTTATTAGGATACATTTATCATAAAAACATGGATCTAGGTCACAGGAAGGGAATTTTTTAAGGTTTTTTAATATTTATTGGATGATTCAAATGGTTTTTAAGGTGTAAAGTGGCCTTTTATAAGTGAGGTGAGTGGCACACATGTAATTTTTGAAAAGAAAATGCGGTACATATGCCTTTCAAATGACACAAGGCTCTCTATTAGACCACTATTTAAAATTAGACATTATTAGATATAAATATGGCCAAAAAATATATTTTATACAAGTTTTTAGGTCATTTTAACTCTTATCTATTTATTTAAACCCTTGGTAAGTCTGTTTTTACCTTAATTGCGGTAAAAGATTTTTACTGTTTTTAAAATTCATCATGAAAAAATATGTTTAACTACTTATAAAATATAAATTATTATTATTACTAATATTTAATCCATTTTAAAAAATGAAATTCACATAATTTTTAAAATGTAATTTAAAATTGAACCTACATATGTGATGAAAAACTGGATTTTCAAGAAGTGTATTTTTCAAGAAAAATATGATTTTATGTTAACTCTATGACTTGTAACAATAATTATATGGATTTTAGTTAAAATTTATTTATATAAAACATATAAATTTTATTAAATTAATTCCTATTTATGTTTTTTTCAAAATTAATTAAAATGGGGAACCATTATACACATTAAAACATTTTTTTAGAAAAATCCTTTTTTCAAACAAAAAAATAAACGTATAATAAATTAGAATATAAAGATGATTAAAATGAATTTAAGTGGATTAAATATTATTAAAATTTTCTATGTTTACTTTATATAATATTCAAATAATTATTGAATTTTAATTTACTTCATTTATTAAAAAGAAACACCATTTTTACAAAAAAAATATGCACTTTTCACTATTTAGTGAAAAATAATATTTTCTGAAAAATAAAACAATTCAATCCTAAATTAATTTTAAAATGATAATTTATAAAATTAACTTAATTTTATCAAATTCATTTTATAAATTGTCTAGAAATAAATTATCATATTTTCTCACAAAAATAAATAAAAAACATTTTTAAGAATGTTTTTTCAAAGAATAAAAATAATTTCTTAAAACATTTATTGATTATTGAATAATAATTTATTAATAACATTATACTGAGTAGTATATATATATATATAATAATTTATTGAATAATATTCATACTCACTAATTTAATGGCTAGGTTATAACAGTTATATAATTTGTGGGTTGTTTAAGCTCGATGTTGATTACGAATACACTATCAAACACAACATCCTTTATTTAGTCATGGGGTGTTACAAAATTAATGATATGTCTTATTATAAATTAAATAATGTATCATAAACATAATTTTGAGATCTCAAATAGACTTAACCTATAGTTTAATTTATTTGGGTTGATGGTCAAGAAGTATTCTTAATTATAATCTGTCTGAGCATATAGACCCGAATGTTATAGAAATTAATTTCTTTAATTTTTAATCAAGGGTATTGGATACCATGTGTGAATAAAGAAATTTATATTAATAATAATAGTCTTCAAAAAGGTATATAATTTATGAAATGAAAATTAAATCTATATTTTATCAACATCTTGATATTTTTTTCATATGATATCAGAACATTTGATCATATATACATAGTGAATTAGTTTTAAAAGAGTAAAATGGTTACTATGTTATATCCATAAATAAAGGTTTGATTTCTATAAATAAATTTTTTAATATAATTAATAAAATAGTGAATGGTTTATAATTTCTTGATATAGATAATCCAATATATCAAAATTGAATATAAAAAGGTTATAGTTTATTCAAACACCACGTATATTTGGTATTATCACCTTAATTATATAATAGAGAACTTCATCCAAAGACTCCATAGATATGTATTTACAAAAAAAGTCAATTATAAAAAAATTCATAATTGTTATAATTATTTGTTGAGAAAAATAACCCAAGTAACTATTTGTAGAAAAGGTGGGAGGGTTATAAAAATAATTGATCATATACTTAGTAATGGTTGTAGAGTAATAAGTACTCAATAATGTGGTGGGTTTAGCCACATGAAAATATTTACAAATGATTCAAGTATCTATGAATATGATTTTTTAATGATACTCATGATTAAAACCTCTCAAATTTTTAATCATTTTATAATGATATATAAAATTTTTAATAAATCTATATTAGAATTCTCCAATATGATTTGGGTGGGGGATACATGATCTTAAAAATTAATGATCATTTAATAGATTTAAAATTTATTTCAAAATTTACACCACCTAGAACAACATAGTTTAATGATGTGTCCAGAGAAGGAATCATACCATGTTTTCATGGTTTGATCAAGGATGAATATATATGAAAATTTTATATAATTTGAGGATATGATCTTAATGTTTATGCATTTATATTTAACTACATTTCATTTAACGTATAAATAAATACACTATAAAATATATAGACTTGAAAGAGTCCAAAATTTTCAATTTGGAGTAATCAAGGTAGTAAAGTAAACATATCATTTTTTTATTATTCAAAAAATTCCTTTAAATATGAAAAAATATTATTTATTGGTTATCATGATAGACTAACTAACTAAAAATTATATTTTTTATTTGAAAATCACTTTATTGAAAAAGTTAGAAACCACACAATTTAAAATTGGAAAACATCAAACACCATAAGAAATCACAAAACCATTTAATGAAAGATTGATATTATTAGAATAATTCACCATATATAATTTCCAATGAGATGTAGTTACCTTTGTATTTGGAATATCCTTGATGAACTATTCAAAATGATAGGCCATATTCTCCCATGTTTGGATGAGCTCCTCCAAATTTATCTTCCTTTTGTTGAAGGCTCTTCTCAAGATGTAATATTTCTTATTGATCCTCACACATTACTAATTATTGGAATTGAATAAAATCATTCCATCATACATAATATCACCATAATCTTGAGAAGCAATAATATGAAAATATTTCTTCAACATTTCTTCCCTAAAGTGGATAAGCAGCTCCATTGGCCTTTTATTATTTAAAGCCTCCTCACCTGCTTCCCATTATAGTACAACTAGTGTATAAATATAAAGGGAAGTAAGATTAGTGTTCTAATAACTATTAATAACATAAAAAACCACAATGTATCCTTGATTACAAGTTATATCAACCATCATACAACTAGACTACTCTCGTTCTTTATCACCACCACATTCCACCCTTTTTTTCATTGAAGGTTCAGACACTTATTCCGTTCATGTTAATTACCATTGAGATCACCATCAATAACCATGGAACAACTATTTTTGACCTAAAATTTCTCCATTTATTTAGGTAAATTATAATAATCCTTATTCCCTTTAGATTTGTTCCCCTTGAACACAATATAGTTCCCTGAATATTGGTTTCCCTTCTTCCTCCTTAGGTTGTGAAGTCCTTTACCATGCCTTCCATATAAATTGTCAATTTAGAAGTGGATATAGGAATCATCACCTGATTATACCCTATATAGTCCTTTTCCTTTAGTGAAATACTCTACTCGATTTGATTATCATTGTTTCTAATCCAGGAATTTAGTTTCCATCCCTTCAAAATTGCTACATAGATTACTAATGAACCTATTCATTCTAGGACTTAACAAATTCAACATATTCACCCAACCCCTATACAGTTGGTGAGAATTTTATGATATTCTCATGGGAATTTTATCATGATGAACCTCCCTCACTTACTTTTTATATCACCTCCTCATGTGTGGGTCTGTTTGGAAGCTGCACAACCTCTGCATAAGATGAGGGTTTGGGTATGTTTGATCCTCATTCTAATGAACCAACTCTGTGTAGCCCCACAATACCCCATAAACTATACGGTGCCTTTTCAATTGACTTGCGTTCATCCATGAAAGTCCCACAATAGTCAAATATGTTCAACACCTTCGTATCAGAGTTCAAGGTTCTTGCCTTTTTCTAGATGGAATCACTATGTGATGTATAAACCTAGTCTAAAAAATGGTAGAAAGAGTCACTATCCCAAATGAATATCTAGGAATCGAGTCAATCAACCCCTTCTGATACCTTTGTTGATGAATACACTTTGAAACAAGATTCAACACATATTTTCAAGATGAATAGTAATATATACTAAACTTGAAGTCCACTAATTATTTTTAATGAAATTCTTCCCCTACTACAATCCAAACCCACTCCACCAGTGGCTTTGAAACATCAACCCCAACACAAATACATAGGGATATCGGGTGATTTTTTTGACTATCTGAAATAAATATCTACCGACCATATTTGTAAGAATACTAATAACAGAGGGATTTTGGAATGTCATGGGATGTTCTAGAAATATTAACCACACCAACATCAAAGGAACATCTTGTTCCATGTGAAAATCAATAGACCATAAAAACAGTTAAAAATGAATCATTTTTCATGTTCTAGGAGCTCTGGTCTATGCATGAATCAAATAATCCCCCAAAATAAAATAGGATCATCATATGTAAATTTTCAAGAAGACCATCCAAAGCTCGTTCCTGTATAACTTCTCACTAGTTATGATGATAAGGCCTATTAGGATTTTACTTAGAATTACAACTCATTTAATTATTAAATATATCAAATATATATATATATATATATATAAGTTTACATAGTGATAAATTAATCAAGGACTATTATAAGACCCAAATTAACGGTTTTTTATGTTCCAAATAATATTGTTATGGTATGAAAGTTATAATGGTTTATTTAAGGATTGAAGTAAACTCTTCATAATCAGAATATTTGGCTGGATGATGAAATATAAGATTTTAGTTTTATTATCACTGTAGATGATTATTTTTTACTCACGTAGATTAGATATATAACTGTAGTATTTTCGGTATTATATGTGGATGACACATTACTCATCATAAATGATATCCATACTTTTACCTTATATAAAATAAGTGTTAAATTTGTTTTCTAGAAGAATGAAATTGGTGAGGTAGATTACATTCTAGGTATGTAGATCTATAGTGATAAACATAGATGTTTTCTTAAATTGCGTTTTGTCACATATAATATTAAAGTGATAAAAAATTTAATAGGGAAATCAAGCAAGGGGATTTTTCCTTTGTTTCATGGAATCAGTTTTGTGAATACACAATGTCTCTATAAAAAGATAAAAATGACAAACATATAAAATATTATTTATATATATAATATAGATTTTATTATTTATTCCTTATTATATAATAATAATTAGTTTTCATATACATTGATCATAAAAATTATACACCAATATAATACTAGTGATAGGCACTGGATTTCTTTTAAAAATATCCTTAAGTACTTGTTTAAAAGTAAAGAATTGTTCAATATCTATAGAGGTGGGTAAGTGATTACTATAAGTGGTCAGACAAATTATAATTTCAAAGAAAATAAGAATGATATGATATATAAATCACTTTTTATGTTTTCCCTCAATGTTATATAAATTAGTTAGAATATTTATATACAAGACCCCTTAGAAAACTCAAAAATTGAGGAATAGTACATCAATACCTCAAAAACAATAAAATAATTTTTCAGATCAAGAATTTCATCACTAAAATTGGTGTTTTTTAAAGTATTTTTTGAGTAATAAAGCTTTAAGTTGGGAATAATAAAGTCAATTCCCAACCATATAACCTTAGTCTCACCGAGGACCAATACATACATCACAAATACCATCTTATTTTAATTTTTTTGAGAGGGTGATGTAAAGATAATTTGGGTGGATAAAAAGAATACTATATCATATATGTTGATTATTTCATTAACAAAAATACTATATGAGCTTCATGTAAGGTAACATTCTATTATATACACATGTAAGAAGATATGGTGTCTATTTTTAAAGTAACAATATCATGGTTTTATAATAAAGTAAATCTTCATTTACCATTCATTTATGCATGTCGAGTATATTAAATAAATAGTTAAATGATAAAATATCATCAATTTATGGATTGAATTTATCACTAATCAACAATCATCATGAATTATGATGGTATTTTATGATATGTTATGATTAATGTGAGAAAAATATTATAAATTATATTTATTAGACATGAGATAAAAAATAAAGGAATATTATTGTGACAAACACATGAAATTATAACACATTGAATTTCATAAATCCATTTATATAACTATGGTTGTTTTATTTATATAAATCCCCATTAGATATAATTTAAAATATACATAGCGTGTTAACGATAATAATTTGATACCTTTATTATGCCAACCATGAGGTTGATCTAATCAGGGAAGATTACATAAATTAATAACCATTTCATCAATTGAGGTTAACCAAGATGATATTGGATATATAGTATGAAAATTACAACATTTTAACCCTCAATTTAATTAGAATGAAGAAATTAGAATCCATTATTAATTAGGTGAAACATGATGTGCTTAAATTTTTTGATGAATGGCATGTGATGTGTTCATTTAAACAACTCATTATATTTCAATGAATAGTAATTTTATGACTTTTCCTATTATAAGTCAACATTTTCTATGTCCTATAGACACTCAGGCTATTAATAAAAGAGATTATATAAGTATTTACATGTTGTATTGAGATATATATTATGGTAGACATGTTTTTATAGAGGTAAGAGCATGGTAGATTGAGATCATACCAAACCCATTTATATATTGAGTACCAATATCGTTTTTATAAAGGTTGATCATTTCTTACAATTACATATTATGTAATTAATATTTTGTTTCAAAATTTTAAACTATTTTAGGGTCACATTGTATTACCTATTAAAATAAATATTTATAGTACAAAATATTTATCTATAATTTGAGGGAGTTTATGATAGTCATTTCCAATGGAGTTTAAATGATTCAAAAAGAGTTGTGATGTTTTTTATAAATTATATGAGGATTTATATTAATAATGAGAATATTGGAAATATACATGAAATAAAAAAACCATGATGGGGTGAGAGTCACTATGATTGATTTTATGTTTGATCATGGTTTATTAAACAACATTTGGACAATATTCCTACAATGATTATCATGTAGATTTTTCATATGAAACATCATATGATGAAATAAATATTATATGAATATTAAAGTAAATTTTGACAAGTCACTTATTTAATGAGGTTCATTTTGTAAATGTTATAACATTGATTATTAAATATATTTTATTTAAAAACATTTTTAACATTATTAATTACCATAGTTTCATTAATTTTAAGAAGGAGTTATAAAAATTAGATTTCACGGACCTCATTCTTCCACCTAGTGTTGTATTCATATTGTGATTAATATCTCTCAACTTATATAATCTTTATTAATGGGTTAGGAGTATATTATAAAAATAACTTGAAAGAGAATAAGTCCTACTAAAGAGTTTGGGGATTCTAGTTACCAGTAGATAACTTTGGAAGTACAAACCTATTGGTTAAATTCAAGGGTAATAAAAAATTTCACCATTTTTGAGGATTACTCATAGAAAATGAGTTAGGCTTGTTTTATTTTCATTTTATCATGTTGATTACTCTATCAATAAATTTTTTTTATGATTTTTATTCTTCATTTTAATGATTAAAAATTTTAAGATGTACCAAAAAACCATATAGGTGGATAATATATTAGTATAAGAGTCTAAAATATAAAAAAGTTTAAAAGTTTTTTGAATATGGGAAAGGGATCATGACATTTTATATTTCCATGATTTTTTTATTGAATAAAACATTTAAAGAAAGCTAAATTTTCTATTTGATGATGGATACTATTTTAGTTATGTCAATATTCTAATCTATATGTGTTGGAAGTCACAATAATAGAACATGCTTACAAATAATGAAAAAATATATAAAAAAGAAGAAAAAGGTAATGAACACAAAAATGGTGATTTACAAGGTTTTGGAAGAATCCATAAATTCCCAGAGAGGTAGAATTTCACTATGATTTATGAGAAAAACTAACGATAATATTAGAGTTTCACAATATAGACACACTAGATCAAAATGAGATAATAAAGAGGGTGATGCAATATTCAACCATCTGTAAATAATGTTCAATGTGTTATAGTGAAATTTGGATAGAAGTCCACACTGTTATAGTTCTGCGACAACCCAAGTCCAAACTAATATAGTATCTGATAGAAAGAAGTCCACAAAGCTACATAACTTTTGTTTTTAAATTATGATATTCTACATTATTCATTCCAAAGTATGTACTACTACAGTTCCCTTTTGGTGTCTCCCAGTTCGCTCTACTATAGTTGGTCAGAGTTTTACAGTGCCCCAAAAGTTGGGTCGGGGGACTTCAAGCCCCTAATCCCCTAGAGTATGGGAAAGCTTCCACCTAATAACCCTAATGATCTCACCATGGAGCTTGACCCATGATAGGTTTTATGTACTATGCAGTATGGGAAACAAGTTTTCAACCCCACACCATACAATATAAATCCATCAACACAAATCAAACAATTACCCAATTGGAGCCTGATCCTATAATTTGACCAACTTCATTGCCAATGAATTATGAAACTTATTGAATTTGAACTCCTCATCTTCTACACTCACCTGTTCATGATTTCCATTCACAAATTTAATTTAAAGTTTAAGGTTCATCAAATACAAATTTTTTACATTTTTGTAATCCCATAGTGTTCTCCCATATTCATCCTCTCATCTGTCATTCATCAGTAGAGACCAATAAAGGTATAATAGTCCCAAAAATTCTATATTACCATCTTATTTTTCAACATATCTTCTATATTTTCTGTTCCACATATCATCAATAGTGTTAGAAACCTATCCTATATCAAGCCTATGATAAAATGATACTTCAACATAATTTTCTTTTTCTAGCCATGACATACTTAATTATTTACAATCATCAACCTATCCTATATCAAGCCTCTTGTAAAATGATACTTCATCATAATTTTCGTTGTCTAGCCATGAAATACCGAATTACTTACAAGATGTATAACAATCTAACTATCACAGTGTAATACACTATCCTCTCACTTTCTACCCATCTCATCTAAGATGTTCATTAACCAAACCCTCTCATTTATATCTTCTGTTATAGTAATGTATTCTACATCTAGGGTAGATAATGTCACCACCTTTTGTAGCTATGATATCCAAATTACTATATTTCCTCCATAGGTAAATATAGAACTTGTGGTACTCCTCTTTCCATAATCATCACCACTAAAGTCAGAATCCACATGTCCCTACAATGGATTTCCTTTTCTAAAAAACATAGATACTTCATTTATTACCTTTAAATACCTAATTATCCATTCCAAAGCTTCATAATATTGATTTACAAGGTAATCCATGTAACTTCCCACAACTCCTACCACATAATAAATGTGAGGTTGAGTACAGACAATGAAATATATCATGCTTCCAATAGCTGATGCATATAAAACCTTTAGCATGTACTTAACCTCTTCTTCCATATTTAGTGATTTCCGATTTGATGATTTGAAATGGACTTCCAAGGTAATAGATATTGTATTTTCTTCTAGTAGACAAAATATTCTCATAACCCATCCAAAGTAGTTAGTCTGTCACCACATCAAGGTTCTAGATACGTGGTCTCTCTTGATCTTTTCAACAAAATCATTCTAGATTCTCCATGATATTTCATTTTGAACTTCTCAACCAAATTCTATTTCAGCTCATTAATCCTCTATATACATGATCCTATAACAAACATTGAATCAACATATAGATTCATTACAATGTATTCATCACAAAAATACCTAGTGTTGCTACATTGATCCATGCGACACTAATTTTATTCATTTTTAGTCATAAATGATAAAAAAATTTATTCTAATACCAAGTTTCTTTCTTTAATTGATATAAGATCTTTTGAATTTTGAACTCTAGGTCTTACTTCCCATACTCAATATATCCCTCTGGTTGCTGGATGTTTATTTCCTCCTCCATATCTCCCCGAAAGAAATCTATCTACACATCAAGCTGATCAATATATAATTCTTGTGATTATACAATACTGAGAATCACCCAAATGGTGGTAAGCTTCACTACATGTGAGAAAATTTGAATTAAATACACTCATTCCTTCTATTTAAATCCTTTCACCACTATCCCTTCTTTATAACTCCTCTTTCAATCATGTTCTTATATGAACCAGTGTACCCACTTATTATTCAATGATTTCTTTCTGTGTGGTATAGGTTTCAACTACCAATTGTTTTTTTTTCTTTTAATGGGGAAATCTCCTCCTTCATAGCTAGCTCCCACTTGCTCGACTCATTAAATTTCATTGCATCTTCAAAACATTATAGTTCCCCACCATCAGACAATAAAAAATAATTTAAGGATGGTGAATACCTATTGGCTTATATTAGTACCCTTTTTGATCTCTTCAAATCCACGTGAAGTGTAGGATTAATAGGTTTCAGTGTCACATGATCTGGTAAACCTTCAAGCTCCACTTACTCATGGCGGTATGATTCTTTATTCCCATTATAAAATTTATCTATAGATAGTCATTATACATGACTACTTCATTAAATACCACATTCTGGATCATAATGACTATATTATTGAGATCAACCCAAAATTGATAACAAAACACCTCCAAACCATTTAAAATAACGAAACATAGTTTAGAATTAGCATCAAGATTGTACCTTTAATCAATATAAATATGTACATATTCTAAACTACCAAAGACTCATAAATTTGAATGTATTACCTCATTTTCAGACCACAAATCATTGGGTAGACATTCTCCCATTGGTATAGATGTACTATTGTTGATGAGATATCCTACCATGTTCTCTTTATTAGCCCAAAAAATCATGGGTAACCCCTAGTGGATCCTCATGCTCCTAGAATGTTAATTTCATGTCCTATTCAATCTTTTTACCACACCATTCTATTACGGTGTTCATAGAGTATTATTACCCCACCCAATTCCATTATTTTCATACAATTATCTAAGATCATTACTAAAATACTCTCTGTCATTATCAGACCTCAAAATTTTCATATTTTTCCTTAACACATTCTCCACCAAGATCTTTCACTTCTAAAACTTCTTAAAGATATCAGATTTCATTTTCTGAAAGTAAAACCATTCCTTCTTTATTAAGTCAATAATAAATATCACATAATATAGTGACCCTCCAATATAATGTACCAGTGAAGGACCCTAAAAATTAGTGTTCACCAGGTCTAGATTCCTGGACTTTGGTGTTTTTCAACCTTTTAAAAAATATACCTTCTTCTACTTTCCAAGGATACAATCCCCATATAAGAAAACATACACTAACTTCATCTCTAGTAGCAGTCCTTTTATTTCCATCACCTTCATCCCCTTATCACTCATGTTATCTAAACTATAGTTCCACAGTTTTGAATCCTCAATAAAGATTATTGATTTAATAATTTACATGAAATTATCTATCATGTTTTACATGGTATAATTCTTTCTTCTCTGAAATATGACCATGGATCCCTTGGCGATCATCTATGAACCACTAGTGAATGTGGTGCTAAAATCTACATCATCAAGTTATTTGATAGAAATAAGATTTATTCTCAATCCAGGGATATACCTTATGTTTTTAGGAACTAGAAAACTCCTATTGTTGTTCATAATTCTAGCATCACCCTTCCCCATGATATACAAAGTTTCATCATCAGAAATATATTCCTTTTCAAAATTTCTAGAAACATAATTGTTTAGAAAAACATTCTCTGAAGTGGATTGGAAATTCAACCATGATTCTAAAATATGAGACACCATAGGTCTATCCATGCTTAGAAACAACACATTATCAATTCCTTCAACCTTAATGTTTTTTTTCATCAGTTTCTGGTGTATTTTATTTTTCTCAAAACGTTTTATTGACTTTTCATTTCTTCCTGTAAATCCAATAGGTAGGACCAAACCCATTTTCCTTGTCTCAGCTCTTTACTATTGACTTTGATCATCCTACGTGATTTCCTAGATGCACATATATTCAACTTCCTTCAACATTCAGAGAAGAACCATAAAATCTTCCAGATTCTTTCCTTCAAACCTCCTCACTGAGGATCAGGTCCTGCACATCCTTCAAAAACAACATTTTATTCCCCAAATAGAATGTCTTTTCTATTTTAGTTACTTCCCAAAATTCAGGTAATGAAGAAAGCAAAACTAGTTCACATACCTCACTATTATGTGAAATAACCATCAATTTTAATTGACTAATGATGGTGTTGGATTCATCCATATGATCTGAAATAATCACCACATCAATCAATTTCACATTCAATAATGGTCACATCATGTACACTTTGTTTGCACTAATGGCTTCTCGTACCTATTTGTGAGATATTTCATCATCCCAATAACCATATAATAATATTTAATGTTTAACACACAATTTGTTTCTAAATGTATGTCGCACAGATATTATATCATGTTGATCTAGAAGCTCCCACTCTATTTTATTCATTTCCATTGGCTTTAGATCCAGAAGCGGCAAGTGCATATTTTTCTAAAAAACACAATTCAAAATATTCATCCACCAATAAGTGATGTTATTTCCATCAAAGTGATAAATCTTAACCTTGACTTATTCCCTATACAATTTCTAATTAGAGAATTCCAAACTCTACATTTGATAACAGTTGATTCAGAAACATCGAGAGGCATAGCGATAGAACATGTTTGTAAAAGAAGAGAAAAAACATTAAAAAGAGAATAAGAAGATGAAAAACACAGATACATTGATTTATGTGGTTTTTGAAGAATACCTATATCCATTGAGAGGTATAATATCAGTATTATTTGATAGAAAAAATACTTAGAATATCATATTTTCACATAATAGAAATCAGTCCTTAAAATCAACCAAGAAGGAGGACAAAAAACTATTCCACCAACCACAGAGATAGTCCACTATGTCATAGAGAATATTAGCTATAATTCTGCCCTAATATAGTTCTAAAGACACTGATGTCTAAACTACTATAGTATCTTGTGGAATGAAGTCTATTGAGATACAATATCATTACCTAAAAAGTCTAAGCTACTACAATTGTCGTGCCAATGTCCACACTACTATAGTTTTCTATCATTGTCGTTTGTTCATCTTTTCCATAGTTGACCAGAGTTTTTATAGTTTTCTAAAATTTGGGGAGGGGGACTTTAGACTCCAGTACCCTAGAGTAGGGGTGTGTTTACCCCTACAACCCCCAAAAAACTCACCATAGAAATCGACCCATTAGAGTTGCGGCTTGGTGCATAGTATGGAACACACGATTTTTTCCCTACATCATCCAATATAGATATGGATACACAAATCCAATATATTATTGGATCTCAAATGATGAATTATATTTTATTTATTCAATAATCAATAGTGGATGCTGATTTTATTTTTTTTGGGAATACTCTTACTGAAATATATCTTGATTTTTAACGAATTTTAATCTCTTATTTCTTATATTTAAAATTATATGTTTTGGTATATTCCATAATATATGTATTATTTTTAAATACATATATGTTATGGATCTATATTTTTTTTCATTAACCCAATTGGTTTTCTATTTATTTTTTGTTTCTTCTTAGAATATCATAAAAAGGGTAGTCATGTCAACAGTTTGTGATTTATTTCATGGTAGTTATATTTCTTGGATAATTTTTTTCGACTCATTTTTCAAAAAATTAAAAGTAAAAAAGTATATACTTTTTCATTGATTTTAACCTATAATTTTTTTTTGTTTCTTATATGTAAATTTTTTAAAATATTCTAATAATTAGTTATATTTAGCGCTTTTTATAATTTTTTTAAGGGAAAACATTAATTTTTGGAAGGAAAAATTTCCAAACATGGACAATAAATACTAAATGATTTATATAGGAATGTGAAAATGTGAAATGTCAAGGTTAATTTTGATGTAAATAATATATATTATCATATATGATAAGATTATATTTTGATTTCAAATTGAATTTTTTTTCTAGTGCTATTTTATAATCCCATATTAAAATATATTTCATCCCATTTGTATATTTATTATTTAATGATTTTTCTTCCTTAACCTTCTAAAGGAATTCAAGAAGGGTTTTTTATATCACATAGTCTTTTTATTATTCTTCAAGATTCCTTCAATTGTAATCTTAATCTTTATATACGAGTGTCAAATGAGAGTAATCTAGGGTTAATATAATTTTTTATTATTTCTCACATTTATATTTCTATTTATATTTTGATGTTTCTCAATGTATGAAAACATATATTATAGATTTAAAATAGTTATTTCTTATCTATGTGCAATGGAGTAGTCAATATTCAAATGGTAGTAAGATTATTTTACTTTCATGTAATAAGATTTTATGCTAAAAAAGTAAATATGTTAGAAAGATGGATTGGTTTTTTTAAATGTGATTTTATTTTTTATTATTTGGGTGTCTCCCTTATTCATAAATGTCTTCAAAATCATTATTTGGATGATTTGTTTTAAAATATTTATTTTTATATTGACAATTAGAAAAATAATTTAATATATATTATAAGTAAAACTACATTGACTAGAGATGTTTTATCACCACATTCAAACCATATTTTATAAATTTATAATATACCTCAAGTTGTCAAAAAATCAATTTAATGATTATTCTCTATTTTATGACTCTCAAGGTGACCATATTATTCACTTGGTTAATTGGAATAACATTTTTTAATGGTGGATCTAATATTAACGGGGTAGAATATATCATGATTTATTTTAAATTAATATTTTCATGGATTATAATAAGCACTCCAATTTTTAGACTTCATTTATGAGGATTAAGTATGGATATTAAATTGATGTATTTTAAAATGGATTATATTTGATAACAACCATAAAAGTTTGATGTATTCATTCAATCCTTCCACTAAAATTGTTATATTTTAGGTAGATTATAGGTATAGGAAACATATTTTTATATAATGATAACCAGGTATGTTCCCATTCTATATATTATTAATCCATCCTTTTATGAATATTTTGTTCTTTAAATACATTCACTACATTTGTTTTCTTGATTTGTTTTAGGATAACAATAAAAAATAATTCATTAGTTACTTATTTAATATATGAACTTGAGGATCTATCACCATAAACATTTATAGATTACTATAATTTTTTGACTAGAAATGTTTTCATTACTCAATCAAGAAAGTATCTTCACATTTATTTTCAAAAACCCCTTCTAATGGTACCCCTCTTGGGATGGAATTAAAGAGAGAGAGAAAGAGATGACCCTAGAATCCTACCTCCAATAAGACTTGTGTTGGAAAATATAACTAAGGGTATATAATCTAAAAAACTGGTAGGAATTACCCTCATTATATATATTTTAATATAAGAGTCAATATAAAATTAATAAATAAACTTCATACATGAATAAATAAGTAATCCCAATACCTGAATATAATCTCATAAAAGTATAAATAATAGAAAATAGTAAAATAATTCCTATATAGTAGTGACCATGAAACTCAAAAATCTCCTGGAAAACTATATGAACATTTAATGCCTAGATATATAACTAACTATCTACTAAAAACCTATAAAATAGTTTATATATACATAGAGTTAGTGTAAAAGTGTACTCCGAAGTAACCTCCATGAAATCACATTGGAAAAATTTGAAATAAGTGTACTAAATACTAGTGAATAAGAAAATGAATCCAAATCATTACCTAATATAGTAAAACTATATCTCAATCATACCGTGGATCTCTCACTATATTTTTTTAAAATAGATAATGTAATATTTAAAGAATATATAAGTGAAAGGTACATATTCCACTTCCCCACCTGTTTTTATATCTTATTCAAAAATTCTAAACATCCCATACTAAAATCCCTTACACATAATATGTCATCTTTGATGTGATTCGAACCTCAACCCAATCTACCACTATCCCACACTGGGTTAAACATATAGTGTTCACATGAGGACACATATCTATTCCATCCATAACAAACTACATGTATGGGAGACCATAAAAATCATGTAAAATTCATTATAATTCTATCCATTATAGGTCATTTATGTAAACATGTGGTAAACTATCATCACCAAGAAAAGATACAACTATGTTCTATAACCTCAGTCGCTACATCCTGCGCAAAAATTTATAGTAAAACTGAGACCCAAGACAACCCATGTAAGTCCTTAACCTATAAATTATTCCACAACTACCAGAATATTCTTATAGGTTATGTGACATATTAAGGGAGAGTGGGGGTGACATAGATTTCAAAAATATAATTCCTCCCCAACCAAAATATTGTGGAAAATGCCCCTAAAAACATTTAGATGTTAGTTTCCCTACCAACTTAATTGGTAGAGCATATGAAATTAGAACATATATGAACAATATAATTCACAACAACACTGAAGGAAAAAACCCTAATTTAGACTCCACTACAGCTATAATCTTACATGAAACCGAGATACCACTTCTAAAGTATAAGAATAAGAATTTTACACAATAACATAATAATTAAGATTCATTTTCATCAACCATTTCTTACATTTAATTTATCAAATTACTATTCATTTATTAATTTCCTTTCACAAATCTTGGTTTAAACATTTCATTTCATTAAAAGACCAAAATCCTTTAGAAATGGTATTAAAATTTTTAGATCACCATCTCATGATACTAGAGCATTAATTTCAACTATCCATTATCTTCTATTATATGAAATAGATCATTACCGTCATTAAAGAAACACATCCAATGAGTTCGTTTTTATTTCCTTACCATTCCATAATTCATGGAACTATAGGAATCATTAAAACATTCCCTGAAGAATATTAACATTTTTTGTATAAACTATGTATTTTAGGTATTTGGAAACTAACAAAACTAATAAAAACTATCTAGAAACCAACCATCAAAATCATATAATAATAAAAAATGGAAATTTGACATTTCAACATGTACCAAAACAACCAATCAACAATCCTTGCATAATAACCTGGAATAAAAGAAATCCTTACTATCAACCTGTGGCACTCTTTCACATAAAATCCACACCTAATATTTCAACTATACCATGTCTATAAAAAAAATATTAACGGATATTCTATCCTAGAGATTACATACATAAAAAAATGTATTTTTACCACAAAATGTCAATGCAAAACTAAGGGCATAATTCCAAGGCATACATGACTTTAACAAATAATGACGATCTTGATCATCCCCAAAAATTTATATTTATTTGACACTATTTTCATTTCTATATTTAATTTAATGAAAAATTATGCATAGTCTTTAGTAACATGAAAACTATCATTTTCATATAAAATTATATAATAATCAATAAATAACCCAGATCTTAACATAATTTAATATTTAATGGTTTTCAAGAAAGATAGTCAGATAAATTCACATGACACTTTAATTAATCATTTAATCATTAGCATATTTAAAATTTTATCTAAATTTAATCACTTAAACCATGATAACGACCAACCATAATCATATTAAAAAAGATAACACACTATTGAGAAAATAAAGAAGGTATTAATAATAAATCATCAACACATGTGGTCAAAACACCCTTCTAATTAATTCTTAGTTTAGGTTATCATCATCATTTTAGTCAAGTACACCATTACCAAAAAAATAAAAACCATGATAATCCCATAGTTTTACATAATAAAATAGATATAACTAATCCCCTACCTTGATAAAAGTCTCAACGTTATCCGATAATGAATAGAATAATAAAGATTAACCATGAACAAACATGAAGGTAATCACTTTGAAATCAAACCACATAAAAAATAATTAGATAATTCTCAAAACTGAGCCCAAAAATAGAGAAAACACACCACATTGACATAAATATACATGGAGAAAAAAAGTTGAGGAGGATCGATAATAGGCTACCTTGATTCGAGAGTGTCGAATCCAAATGAACCATTCAGGTTTTTTCCACAAAGAAAGTGGTGGGAGGGTAAGTAGAGAATTGGAAATGATCAAGGGATTATAGAAAGTGATAAAAAGTCAAACCGAAGATTTATGTACCCTCTATTTATAATAGAATCATAGAAGGCCTCCACCATAGAATAGTGACTTCCAATATGCTTGTGGTTCCACTAGTCAAATGAAGAACTAGTTTTAAATATTTTGAATTATTTAGATCCCATTGAATATTATGAATATAAAATACAACATTCAAATACTTTTATTGGAACCATACCATGAACCAAGACATGGTTCAAGGACTTTCATATGCCCAGAAGGCCACTACGACCTCTTAACATGGTATAGAGAAACTTCCCACATCATTTTCAACCACTAAGACAACGAATATGGTGTGTAACTCTTCATATTTACAATTATCTAACTACCAACTCTGCTCAACCATACTTTGCATGAGAAGTACCATTCACACCAACATGTTAGTGTGGTCTCCCATTTTCCCATAGGGAGACTAAACAAGAATTGTCCTTGACAACTTGGGTAATTTAGCACTACCTATTTCCAATAAAGAAATTATTATGAAATACAGTGGCACAACACCTTAAACTATGATGTAGATCCCTTCCCCATTCCTCATAAAAGGAAAATTTAAGGGAAAAATATTCCACTATGGCCTCCATGGGTATTTTATTCCCCATGGATCACAAATAACCATAATGCTAACCCAAAATGCTAATGATCTAATTAGAAAACCAAAAACAAATTCACACCATACTCATAGATCCCAAATGAGATTCACCATGTCAAGAACCATGCACACAACCATGACTTAGTAGTCCTATAGAAAAAAAATATAATACCTAACCTATGGAATACCTCCAAACATCCACTCGAGAACACCAAGACCCATTAAAACTAAAAGGAGAGTATTTTCAAAATCTATGTCCATATATTATATACTTATCATAAAATTATCAACCTTTATAATTAAAACAAAACACAAGAAGGAATGAAAAAGGAGCCAAAACATTCATCCCATGAGATAACTCACAAAGATATCATAATAAAAGGAACACATACGATATGTATTATTAATATGGTTCATAAGAATATAACATCAAAAAAACCTCATATAAATTTATATGTCGACCACAAATTCTAAAAAAAGATCAATAATAAATCAATATGGTATTTTGAGCATCCATCTATGATTCACATGTCAATGTACACTCCTCTCAAACATTGTCCTACCATAATACATGAAATAAGGAAATATCATGCCCACACATCACTTTCCCTTGACGGTCTTGGATCTCAATAGGACACACCTCGATAGTAACATCATCTTAAACATCTATCTCACCCTAGTCAATGACTTGAAAATCATCTCACAGGTACTATAAAAGCTAATACACTTGAAAAAAGTTATAAATTATGATCATATGAGTGGAAGTTCTAATTTATATGCAATAGTACCAACATGTTCCAATATCTCAAAAGGAATAATGAATCCAAGATAAATATTACTCTTGTAATCAAATGTTGGATAACCATGATATGGATAAACATTCGATAAAACACGATCCCCAATGGAGGAATCCATATGAATCTTACTATGATCAACATAATAATTCATATGGTTTTGTACTACCTTCATTCACTCATGAATCACCTTAACCATCTCTATCATGCTCTTCAAAACTTCCTACACTTGAACATCTGACGCTCCCACTTTAATCCCACATAATGGAGACTGGAAATTTGGTCCATACAGTTCTTATAATGAATACATAAAAACAGAGAAGTGATAACTATTATTGTAATAAAACTCTTCAAAGTGTATGTGCCTCACCCAAAATCGTCTAATATAAAAAAATTCTTATTACCAAGGTTTCCTATAGAGTCCGAATAGCCCACTAGGTCTGACGATCCATATATAGATTAAAATAAATTATTAGAAATAACATTGAGACAAAATTGTGTTAGAGACCCCTCCAAATGATATATGTGAAATCGGGGTAAAAATCAAAGATGATTAGATTTGGAACCCCCTGAATCCTCACAAGCTCCTATAGATACATCCTTTAAAAACCATTACTGAGATTGAATCCTTAATTACTAATAAGTGAGATAACTTAATTAAGTGGCCCATGATCACACATATAGAATCACTTCCTCCCTATGCTTGAGGAAATCCTATGATTAAGACAATCAATATGTCCTCCCACTTCCATTAGGGAACATAAAGTGCCTAAAGAAACACACTACGAGAAAAGTTCTTATCCTTTACCCTCTTGTAAACCAGACACCAAGAGATAAAATCTAAAATATAATGCTTCATTACAAACCTTCAAAACTGAACTAACAAGGTACAATTCATCTTAGACACACCAGAATGTAACAATAAAGGTGAAGTATGGAAATCACATAGAACCAAATCATGTAATTTATTAGAGACCAGGATCCAACCAAGAAATAATGCCAAAAATAAATCATCTTCATATCACCCCTCAGAATCATTTCTATAAAAAGATAAATCTCACCAGACCTCCATCAAAGAATCCCCTAGATGGTAATCCACATGAAAAACTAAATAATAATTCATTTCAATATGATAAATACACTCTCTAATATAATGTTCTCTCATAGAATGGTGTATCATGTCAAAATCATCCATCACTCCCCATGATTATCCAGACACATGAACATCCCCACCATGTGACTTCCTAGTCAAGGAATCTGTAAAAACATTCCCATTCCTCATAGTATAAAAAATATCAATTTCATAATCCTATAAATATAATAACTAAAACAATTTCTACAAATTCATGGAATGTGGGGAGATGATATATCTCAGAATATTATGATCTATAAAGACCAAAATGTGCTTACTAATGAGGTTATGTCACCACAACATTAGACAAAACAAAACTACAAAAATCTCAAGATCATGAGTGGTATAATTAAATTAATGAGGATATAACTATTAAGACCCATAACTGATAACTAGTCTCTTCTACATTAGAACACATAATGTGGATAGACATGAAGCAATTTAATAATCATTGAACACAATACCCTCTTATGAAAACTATAAAACTTAAATACTCACCATTTCCTCATTTAAATACTAGAAATTATCCCCGAACATGTCAATCACAAAAAACACCAATACTTCCTAGTAGAACATATCATAGGGATGTAAATAGATGATAAATTAGGTATGAACCTCTTATAATAACCAAAATGGTAAAAGAAACTTCATAACTCTATAACATTATTATGAGATATCTAAGAAAAAACAATCTCAATCATTAAAGGATCCCTTGACTCTCCATAGAGGGAAATTGGATTCTCTAAAAAATGGACCTCTTAGGCCTAGAAATCATTTTTTAGTAGCTTTTAAAAAAGTTATTTATTATGAATAAATCTTAAAAGAGATCCTTAATGATCTTTATTCTCATCCTCTACTAAGACAACTTAATCACGTCATTTATAAAAACCACCATGAACCATTCCAAAAATTTAGGGAACACATTATCCATTAGTCCATGAACATAGTTGGAGTATTAATTAAAGAAAAGTACATTACAAAAAACTCATAATTCCTATAAAAATAATTCAAATCGGTAATTAGGATATCCTCATACTTCACTTTCATTTGATGATATATTAACCGTAAATCAATTTTTTAGTACCAACTATCTCCAATAAAATTACTGAATAGATAATCAATCAACGGATGATAATTTTAATTCATTTTCAACTAAATTAAGTGATGATAATCAATACCAATATGTATAATTTCATATTATTTTTCAAAAATAGTAATGTAGGACCCCAATTAAATACACTAAGATAAGTGAATACACCATATTGAAAACCAGTAATCTGAATTTTTAAATCCTATAACATAGAAGGTGATATCCTATATGAATACATCCATATCGAAGTGATTAAAAACTATAGATCTATCTCAAAAAAATCTAAAATTGAGAGGGTAGTTTCAGAATATCTTTTTGATTGAAATCAAGGCAATATTTTATAACCTTGAGAAACACTAGATACCGATTCTCTACCAAACATAATATTGGACCAATCATCAAGGAATATAGAGTCTTCACATGCCTTTGATCCATTCATGGGTATCTCTCACCAACATGACATGCTCTTTATCAGGTTTATAACATTTAATGTTCCTCTATATGAAATTCACAATAGTTTTCAAAAAATATAGCCAATCCAAGAAAAGGGTGTTGTCGTATGTCAATATTAGAAAAACAAGGAAATATTTACCTTAGAAAAATTTATAAAACATCAGTTTAAAGCCTCTACATGCATCTTAAAAATGGATCTCTCTTAAAGTGGAATATTTTACACAATGGGAACTAGGAGATTCTCTACCTAATGTTATATAATTATAAATGAAGGGGTTCAAAGATACTGAATCCAAAAAGGCATACACCCAAGTAGAATATATGTAGACAATACCTCACAAGATATATTTATCACATGACACTGAAAATTATAATGAATGTATCTCACCATGACTTCCTCAATGACCTCTCTAGATTTGATAGAGAAAAACTCTTTGTTTATTCTCCATTTATTGTATCAAAGGATAGGGGGAATCATGGGGGTTTCCTCTACCTATCTCATCCCCTCTTTACTGATAAAAATAAAGATCTCAATATAACTAATACCATAGAAGATGCTGTTCGAATGGTTGAACCTAATGAGGTATTTTTATCCCTTAACGACTATTGAGGAAGGATTGGATCCCAATATTCTAATGGATATGAACTTCACATGAATAACTCACTACAATATATTAACTATTAGGGGTATGAGAGTTTCTAGCCCTAGTGATAAGGGATGAAGAAGGCTAGAACCAACTATATATTCTCCAAATATTTTTCTTGTTAGGAAACTATGAACATATAACCATAGAAATAGTCTAAGAACACTCTTAATAGAACCCCTACCATGAAGATATAATATTATATTTCACCCTCTCAATTGTCTTAACCCAATCCACCACCTCAAAGTATATCAAAACATGAATGTTGCGACTAAGAACTAGATCTATAGACTTAAAAACTCATTCAAATGCCTCAACCTATTCTTATCATCTTGAAAAAGTTCCAAATCATAACACAATATGTTATTATATTGTACAATAAACACCCACATGTAGGAATTCACCCATTAGAGAGTAATAATCCCCTACTGACAAGACACCTTCACCGTTGCAGAACGAAACATGTCCGAAAATTGATGATGAATTTTTTTTCACAAAATATATTAATCCTCATGAGAGATAAGAAATAATAACTACCACTATATGGATACCCCATGCGGTATCATCATAACCAATGAAAACCAGTTCCTTATCTGATAATAGATAAAACAAAAGGTAATCTCCAACTACAATATCATATCCTCAGCCTCATAGTTAATAATAGTTCCCTTATTCTTATATAGGCCCTAGAAATAAAAATCATTGAGTTTTATTTTCAATGAATCAATATCATCAACTCTAATGGTTGGAAATTTTATGGCACATCTTACAAAACACATTCCTCATGAACTTGAAAAGGACATTGAACTTGAGCCATAATGATAAAAAAAATTGTTGAATATTTTATTTATAATAAATTATATGATTTTTTCAAATTTTGTTAAATACAATTATTTATAAAATATTTGGGATTAGATCATTCATTTGAAAATATGGTGAAATTTCCATTTTTACCCTTTTAAAATTCACTATAGTATTTCGATCATAAATATTTTAATATGATTTATTTGAACATAAAACTTTGTAAAATGGTTCCTTAATTTTATACAACTTTTATTCCAGAACCTAGAGATAAATAGTGCATTGGGATGAAGTAAAAGGGACATTAAGTCATTGGTGGGCTGGACACACGGGATTGGGTATCACTTTAGTGTTTGAGCCATATCTTCTACATATGTGCATGGATTGAGACCAAATTCTGAGAGAGGATCAAAAAACCAATTTATCACATATTATCCTCATGGTAGGACAGCTAATGAACGATTTTTGGTTGTCAAGAAGGTGGTGAAAGAGGGATTAAAATATTTGGAAGAATCTCCTCATTCACAGTTGAAACCACTTTTATCCTAGCCACCCATCCACTCTATAAATATGTATTTTTATGATTTGGAAGGGTTGGACCATGAATTAGGATATTTAATGAAGAATATAATTGGTTTCAAACAAATTCTCTAACCACTGTAATAGGGGTATCTCTTGAAACAAGGATCCCCTAATCGAAGCCTTCTTCTCTTCTTCATGTAGTAATGTTTTCATTTGTGTAATAATCTTATTTGTTCTTCCTTTATTTATTTTCATTTATTCTGTTTTGTTCAATTATATTTTTATTTACTCACCATATTTGGGTTGTAATCAAATGTGGATATGAGATTGGGTTCTACCCTTTCAATCCTTTGGTCATGAAAAACGTCTCCACGATGACCACACTACGCAGGGAAAAATAGTTGTCTTAGTGATCGATCTATCTTCAAACCTCGTCATTTAATTATTTTAAATCATTGATATCATTTAATTCACTTAATATGATCCATGAATTGATTTTTTAAATTATAATAAACTAAGAAATAACTTGAACATTTAACAGAAAAACACGTGAGGTTGAGTATTGTTTAAATTGTGAGAGCACAAACTTAATCAGTAAAACAAGACCATATGGGATAAATTTGTAGAGTTAAAATATAATTCCTAAGATAAATTCATCCTAATTTTATATAATATACATGTGCCTTAATTTACCACTTACCATAAGCTATCCTTATAACATCAATCAAAGCAGGGTGTTGCGATTGCATGTTCTAAAGATAACCTAGGGTTTAATTCTCTTCATATTTGTGGTAAAGTTAATTCTCATAGGGTTCAAGGGATAACAAATTAGGGGATCATAATTATGTGGATATTAATTTAAATTATAATTATTAATAAGTAAATTAATAGGTATATTTAGATCGATTATGTCTTTTAAATATTTTCTAAAACAAACATCTTTTTGTTGTTTATTTTTAATCAAACTTCATTTAAAATATAAAAAACAAAAATATTATAAATTATTCTTTGAGAAAACATATTATAGTTTTATGATTGGTGAAAACCCCCCACATAATTTTAAGTAGTTTTCTTATTTTCATTTATGTTATTTTAAAATTACATTAATAAGATGTCAAATTTACTTCCTCCTTTGAGAGATGACCTTGGTCAGCCACTCTGTTGCACCTAAGTAGCCAAAAAAATCACTAATAATTTGAGGGTGCCCATGACAGTGCCTTTCAAATTGGAGCCATTGAATGGGAGGAAAGTAATTTATTCAACCAATTAGAGGTATTTATTTTATTTTATTCTTTTCTTCTCCTCTTTCTTTATTCTTTCCCATTTCTCAAGTTTTTTTCTCTTCTCTTACTCTCTTCATTTATTTTTATCAGACCAACTGAAACTTATTTTCTTTTTATTATGGTCCACTTTTCTTCAATTATTTTTTATATTTCATTGATTTATGAAACGAACTAATCCCGAAGATCACTTAGATCTTGACCTTGAAATTGAACATAGCCTTAGGGGTCGAATCAGAAATTCTCAGTCTACAGGAAGTTTTAACATTCAATTAGTTAGATAATTCATCCACTCCTAGAAAATAGAAATTGGAAACACTTCTACATCGAATGTAAATGAAAAACCAATGACCGAAAATAACGGGAATGAACTTAATATAACCATTCGAGAATTTTCTATACATAATATTAATTATCAACCAAATTGTATTGCATTCCAAAATCTCAAATCAGACTTTGAACTAAAATCTTGGTTAATTCACCTTCTTCAAAAGTTTCATGTATAATCTTTTGAGGACCCAAACAAACACCTTAAAGAATTTAATGTGGTTTTTTCAACCCTAAAGCCAAGAAATGTATCTGAAGATCAAATCAAACTAAGAGGATTCCCATTCTCAGTTGATGGAGCTACAAAATATTGGATGTATTATTTAAAACCTGAAGATGTAACTTATTGGTATGATTTGAATAATATTTTTTTGTAGAGATTTTTCCCATATTCAAGGACCACATCTATTTGAAATAAGATCTCAGGGGTCAAGAAAGCATAGGGGGAGTCAATGTATGAGTATTAAGAGTGATTCAAGAAGATGTTTGCAAGCTTCTCACATCACCAAATCAGTGAGAAACTTCTCATCCAATACTTATACAAAGGAATCACACCTATGGAGAGAATTATAATTGATGTCGCGACTAGAGGAGCATTGGTGGACAAGAAACCAGTAGCTATACGTGCATTGATTTTCAAGATGGCCCAAAACTCACAACAATTTGGCGATCTAGGTACACCACATGTTCAAGGAGTATATTAGGTAAATCTTTCTATTGAAAGTAATTTGATTGTTACAAATTTGAAAAAATTGACCACTATGGTGAGGCAGATTGCATTGGATCAAAAGAAATCCCAACCCCTTACTTTAAGGCCTTGTGGAATTTTCACTAAGAGAAGCCACCCAACTGAATGTTTCCCTCTGTTACAAGAGTCAGAGGATTGTGCAGCGGTATTCCATGGGAGAACATATTAGCAAAAGAACAGCCACATCCCCAAAATAAGTTTTATTTCTTTTCACCAGCATGCAACCAAGGGTGGAAGGATCAATCAAACATGAGGTATGACTCTAGACAACAACAAAGGCCCCCTTTCAAAAAAAACTTCTAGCAGCCTCCACCTTACCAACAGGGTTTCCAACAACCCCAAAGGCGATTTGAAGCCCAAACATCAAAAAGTAAAGAACAATGGAATACCCAAAAAAGTTATATTCTAACACTGATGATCTATTGAAACAAATTGTTCTTAATCAAAAAAATGAGCTGAAGAGTCAAGGTTCTGAGTTGAGGGAGTTAAAGACTCAAATGAGCCAGATTGCCACTGCCCTTTATGAATTAGTAAGTAAGAATTCAGGAAATATACCTTCCTAAACTACTCCAAATCCCAAAGAGAGTGTCAGTTCCATCACATTGAGAACTGGGATGCAAACAACTAATATATCTGCACCTATCGTTCCACCGGGATTCACCTCAAATCTCAAGAATCCCCATTCAAAACCAGTTGATGAGCAACCCAAGGAGATAGTTAAAGGTAATAAAAATACTGATGATGTTCCTCCTAAACCCATTCTATTTCCAAATAGAGTTCTAAAAACCAAGAATATGGCTGACGAGGCAATAAAAAAAGAGCTTTTGGACATATTCTAGCGTGTGAAAATCAACATCTCTCTACATGAATCCATCAAACAAATCCCAAGGTATACGAAATTATTAAAGGAACTTTTTACCAATCGAATAGTGCTCATGGGAAATGAGAGGATCAATCTTGGAAGGAATTTTTCAGCACTCATTACACCAACTCTAGAAATTCCAACAAAGTGAAAGGATCCCAGGACATTCACCATCCCATACACCATAGAGGAGTTACAATTTTCTGATGAAATTTTTGATTTAGGAGCTTCCATAAATGTGATTCCTCACTATATATTCTCTTATTTGTAGGTTGGAGAGTTGAAGCCAATAAGAGTAGTGGTGCAGTTAGAAAATAGAGCTACAACATATCCGGTGGGAGTCCTTGAGTATGTACTTGTATGGGTAAGAGACATGATCTTTACAACAAATTTCTACGTGCTTAACATGGAGGATGATCAGGTAAGTTCTCATACTACCATTATCTTAGGTAGAACCTTCCTCAAAACTAAAAATACTATAATAAATTTCAATTAGGGTATTATTTTCATGGATTTTGGAGATAAAGTTGTAATATTTAATGTTATGTACTCTATGAAGTACCCCTCAGAGGACCATTCTGCTTTTGTTATCACCCATTTTTAACCACCAAGTAAAAACCCCATGGGATTTTATTGTCCTATGCTTAGAGAGATTAGGAGCATTGGTTCTAGTTTGATGTCGAAGAGTAATTACACACCTATTTCAAATGCACAATACACACTTAGATTTTTTATTTTGAAATGGATTTATATTCTGATTTCGATCATGAAAATTTTGATTATGACATGGTTGTTGAGTATGCTGATGGATTCGATGCTTTATTCTCTAGTTTTGATGATGTATATTCTGATACTGATGTTCATTGTGCAAATATTTTAGTTCTTTCAACTTCTCCATCCATACATCACCCCCTTCATTGGAACTCAATCCATTTCCACCTAATCTAAAATACTCATACTTGTTAAGCGGTGAGAGATTACCTATTATAATTTCTAAAAATAAACTTTTTGAACATGAATAAAATCTTTTGAATCTTTTGAGGGAGAACATTAACGCAATCGGGTGGACCTTGGATGAAATATCAGGTATTAGCCCCTCCATTTGCATGCATAGGATTTTTTTAGATGATGAGGCTAAATTGGTTAGGCATCCACAAAGGAGACTCAACCCAACCCTTCTAGAAGTCGTTAAAAAAGAGGTTGAAAAATTGGTCGTGGTAGGTATAATTTATCCCATTTTAGATTATCATTGGGTGAGTCCTATTCTGGTTGTGCCTAAGAAAAGTGGTGTTACAGTTGTTAAAAATTATAAAGATGAGTTAGTTTTAATGAGGGTGAAAAACAGTGGGCTTGTGTGTATTTATTGTATGAAACTAAATCAAACCACTCACAATGACCTTTTCCACCTCCCTTTTATTGATCAAATGCTTAAAAGACTAGCTGGGAAGACACATTATTGTTTATTGGATAGAGTTTCTAGATATTTTCAGGTTCCTATTACTCTGGACGATCAAAATAATACAACATTCACTTTTACATTCAGTACGTTTGTCTATTGAAGGATGCCATTATAACTTTTCAATGCCCCAGGTACCTTCCAAAGATGCATGGTGAGTAGTTTTTCAAATTTCATTGAGTCATGCATGGAGGTATTTATGGATGATTTTACAGTTTATGGGTCTTCATTTGATAACTATTTTTCTAGTTTTGGAAAGGTTTTTAATCATTGTATTGAGAAGAATCATGTCTTAAACTTTGAAAACTGTTATTTTATGGTAGATCATGGGATTGTCTTAAAGAATGTAGTGTAAAAACAAGGGATATAGGTTGATTGATCTAAGGTAGATAACATTTCATCCTTACCCTATTCTTCATGTGTGCATGATGTTAGATCTTTCCAAGGTCATGCATGATTTTATCAGCACTTCATCAAATATTTTAGTACGATTTCTCATCCTATGTCACAATTACATCAAAAGGATTCTAATTTTCTGTTTGATGATTCTTGCAGGACTTCCGTTGATGATCTAAAGAAGTGTCTAACCACTCCACCTATCATATAGCCCCCATGGTGGGAGCTTACGTTTGAGATTATGTGTGATGCCTCCCACTTTTCTGTGGGGGATGTCTTATCTCAGAGGGTGTAGGGACATTCACATGTGATTACACATGCATCAAGGAAACTGGATTCAACCCAATAAAATTACACAACCATGAAAAAGAAGTTTATTGCCGTCATATTTGCTTTAGATAAATTCCATTCATATTTATTGGGCTCTAAAGTAGTTGTTTTTTCTGACCATACAGCTCTAAGGTACCTCTTGAAGAAGCCATATGCAAAGCCCATACTTATCCGATGGATTCTACATCTTCAGAAATTTGATATTGAGATAAAGTACAGGAAGGGGTCGGAAATAATAGTGGAGGACCACATGAGTAGGATCATTCACACACTAGACGATGACACATTATACCAGGTACCACTTTGGGAAACATTCCTCGATGATCATCTTTATTCCATCTCAGGTACGTATCCTTGGTTTGCTGATTTAGTGAACTACCTTGTGGCCTCCAAAATTCCTACAAATTTAAAGAAACATCAAGTACAAAAATTAAAGAGGGAGTTTAGATTTTGTGTGTGGGATAATCCCTAATTATGGCGCATGTGTAGTGACCATGTTTTTAGGATCTGTGTTCTTGATCATGAGTTTGAGTCTGTTTTACATTTTTGTCATACACTGGCTTATGGTAGACACTTTGGACCCCAACAGACAGCTAGTAATGTATTGGACTCTGGATTATATTGGGCTAGCTTACTCCATGATTCCCATGTGTTTTTTAAATCATGCTCTCATTGCCAACACACGAGAAACATTTATAAGAGACATGAGATACCCCAATAACCCATACTATTCTGTGAGATTTTTGATGTATGGTGCATCGATTTTGTGGGACCTTTTTCTAGTTCATTTAGTTTTTTGTATATTTTGGTTTTTGTAGATTATGTGAGTAAATGGGTGGAGGATGAAGCCACCAGGACTGATTATTCTCATGTTGTAGTGGACTTTGTCAAGAAAGAGAGTTTTTGAAGGTTTGGAGTACCAAGGTCCATCATCAGTGACCAAGGGAAACACTTCTGTAATTGGAATTTTTCTTCCCTCCTTCAGATGTATGGGATGACACACAAAACATCAACACCATACCACCTCCCAAAAAATGGCAAGGATGAGGTTTCAAATCATGAGTTGAAATAAATTTTGGAGAAAATTGTGCACCTGAATAAGAAATATTATAGAAAGCACTTAGATGAAGCACTATGGGCTTATAGAACATCATACAAGACACCCATTGGTATGTCTCCATTTAGTATTATTTTTGGGAAAGTGTGTCATCTCCCCTTGGAAGTGGAGCATCAAGCTTATTGGGCTATAAAAAAATTTAACATGGATTTGGCCCAAGATGGAATCCAAAGGAAGATGAAAATTTAAGATCTTGAAGAGATTCAATTGTATTCATATGAGAACTCCTGGCTCTATAAGGAAAGATCAAAAGCAGCTCATGACAAAATGATCTAGAAAAGAGAATTTCATGTTGGAGAGAAAGTCCTGATCTATAGTTCATGACTGAAGTTGATTCCTGATAAGTTACATTCCATGTGGTTAGGTCCATATTTTGTGAGTAATTTTTTTCCTTATGGTGCGGCAGAGATCACACAAGAAGACACAAGAAGGATATTTACAATCAATGGGAAATGATTGATGAAATACATTGAGGGACTTCCTACTGATGCAATGGATTTCATCACACTACATAACCCCATCATCACTTGAGCATATCTGGATATTTTTAACCGTTTCACATTTATATTCTTTGTCCTTATTAAAATTTCATGTGCATATATCATCTCATAGGTTCACATTGAGTAAAATATAATATTTTAAGTGTGTGTGAGGGGTAAAAATTTTGTGTTAGATATTTAGGATTTTCATTTGTGTGTTATATGTGTATTTTCTATCATGTTTATGGTTAAAATTTAAAAAAAAGAAAAAAAAGAAAAAAAAAAAAGAAAAGATAAAAAACAAAACAAATATATCATGTAACATTCCCATGTGGAACATATGGAAATTTCATGTTTTTAAAATTCATTGGTAGAAATATAAGCATGAGTTATATTTCATCATTAAGGATTTAATTTTATAAAAAATGATGTCGTCAATGATGTGAATTATTGTGTCATTATAAAACCTTTTTGATTTCGACATCATTATTCTTGATATTTGTTCATGGTAAATTATTTCATTGATTTCTCCACACATTTTTTCAGACAATAATGATTTTTGAGTTTCTCTTACCCAATTGAATATATATTTAGGGTAAGTAATTCTTTTCATCTTATAACATGGTCTTTCCATAAGTTTGTTTCTCTTCCGATCATTTCCATCATAGTACTTGATTTAAATATGAGGGTGCACCTAATATCTGATTGTTGTATGACCTATAAAAAATTCAAAAAAAGAAATAAAAAAAACAATCAATAAAGAGGGTAGTGAAGAAATGTACAACATGTGGGGATATTTAGGTCGGGAGCTCATGGTTTGACTCTTGGGAATGCTTAAATGAGTGGGTTTTGGAATTTTATTGCAAAGGATGTTGAACAAGTTCATTGGAAAAGAATCAGCAAAGAATAAAAGTTTTCACTTGACCTGGGTATACTAAATAAAGGGTGGATTTATGAGCTTGGAATGCTTAGCACACACACACGTGGAGAATTAGTGTCATGGTAGACTTGTGACTTGTTTCACTATTATTAGTGTTATAAATCTCACTAGATTTTGTTTTTAAATAATTTATAAGATAATGAATTTAAAATTTACTGATATTTAATATTGATGGGATTCTTACTTTTCATATATTTTAACTGCGGATTGAGAAATTTGAATATGCATCTTGTCACAATTTTTTCGAATACATGATATGAGGTTTTTCCACGGAGTGCAAAAGGGTAAGTTTGGGGGAGTTGATAAAACAAATTTTTATTAAATATCTTATTGATAATAAATGATATAATTTCCTAAAATTGTGTTAAATATGTTTATTTATAAAATAATTGAGAATATATCATTCATTTGAAAATATGGTGAAAATTATAGTTTTACCCATTTAAAATTCATTGTAGTATTTCGAACATAAATATTATAATATGACTTATTAGAACATAAACATTTGTAACATTGTTCATCACGTAATTATCTACAACTTTTATTCAGGACACGAGAGCTAAATAGTTCATTGGGATGATGTAAATGGGCCATTAAGTCATTGATAGGATAGACATGCGAGATTGGACCTCACATTAGCGTTTCGGCCATATATTCTACATTCATGTATGGATTGAGCCTATATTTTCAGAGGGGATCGGAAACCCAATTCAAAACATATTATTCTTATGTAATTACTACTACTGCACATGTTTTGGTGGTCAAGAAGGCGGTGCAAATGGGATTAAAATATTTGGCAGAATCTCCTCATTCATACTTGAAACCACTTTTAACCTATCCTCCCCTCCACTCTTTACATATATATTTTTCTGATTTTTAAGGGTTGGGATGTGAATTAGGATATTGAAGGTAGAGGAAAATTGGTTTCACCCAAATTCTCCAACCATTTTAAGAGGGGCAGCTCTTAAAGCAAGGATCCCCTCATCGAAGCCTTCTTCTCTTCTTCATGTGGCAATGTTTTCATTTGTGTAATAAAATTATTTTTTATTCTTTTATTTCCTCTCATTTTTTCTGTTTTGTTCAATTATGTTCTTATTTACTCATCCTATTTGGGTTGGAATCAATATTGGTGATGATATTGTGTTTTTTCCTTTTCAATACTTTGCTCATGCAAAATGTCTCCATGATGACCACACCGCCAATGGAAGAGTAGTTCTCTTAGTGATATATCTATATTATACCTTCTTCATTTAATTATTATTAATCATTGAGATAATTTAATTCAATTAACATGATCCCTGAATTGAGTTTTTAAATTATAGGAAACTAATCAAGAAATTAAACAATTAACACAAAAATACGCAAGGTCGAGTATTGTGTAAATTATGAGAGTGCAAACTTAATCAGTAAAACAAGACCACATGGGATAAATTTGTAGAGTTAAAATATAATCTCTAATCTAAATTCATCCTCATTTTTCATAATGGACATGATTCTTAATTTACCACTTACCATAAGCTATCTTTAGACCATCAATCATAGTAGGGTTCTTCAATTGCATGTTCTGAAGATATCATAGGGTTTAATTCTCTTCATATTTGCTGTAAAGTTAATTATCGTAAGGTTAAGGGGTTAAACAATTAAGGGATAATATTTAAGTGGATATTAATTTAAATTATAATGATTAATAAGTAAATGAAGAGGTAAATTTATATCGATTATGTATTTTAAATACTCTCTACCAAAAACATCTTCCTTTTGAGTATTTTTAATCGAACTTCATTTCAAAAATAAAAACACAAATATTATACAATCATTTTCTAGAAAACCCCTTCTAGTTTTATGAATGGTAAAACCCCCCAATCATTTCAAGTAGTGTTATTATTCTATTTTATGTTATTTCTAAAATACCTTTAATATGTTGTCAAATTTTCTTCCTCTTTTAAGAGACGAACTTGTTCAGCCAATCTGCTGCACCTAAGTACCGAAAAAATCACTAATCATTTGAGAGAGACCATGAAAACACTTTTCACATAACTGTAAATGAGAATAAATTAGTGGATCCTAAAACTAGAATATGAAATATTTATGGTAAAATAATTAATTATTTTCCAAAATAATTATTACAATCTACCAAATTAAAATATAGTATTATAAAATATTGATGAAATATCCTTTCCTATGATTCTAACCAATAAGTAGCATCAATTAACTTCACAAGTTCAATAAACTTGAAGGCCCTTGCATCATATCACATGGGGACCTTAATAAAAATTTCATAGCCACTATATCCTAATTACATCACATAATTATTCAAGATGATATTGTTTCTCTACCAACCCATGAAATCCTCATCAGTGTTTATCTCTAAACCCCACCATACCTCTAAAACATCAGATTTAATACAAATATTTTAAAACCCACCATCCATTAGTACCCTTATAGGGATAAAAATGATGAGGGGAAGACAACCCTCGAATACCTACCCCATTAGGTCATGGGTTTCCAAACACGATAATCCTAATGGGTCCTATTACACCACTCCCCAAGCCCACCTCTAAGAGGTCCTGAGATGGAGACTATAACTGAGTAGACATATCACTAACATGGGAGGACATATCCTAATTCACATGTACACACACACACATCTCCAAGTCTATAAAATTTTGAAATATAAAACAACTTATAAACCATGCATGCATACATAGAAATCCCTCAACAATAGTACACCAACATGTAATGAAAAGTAAGCAGGGACAAATACAATACCCCCACAAGGTGTCTAAAAACAAGTCCAATTTGAATGTATAGATGGGGGATGCTATCAATGTAACCACTAGAATAAACATCAGACATTCTCGCTCACTGAGTTCCACCTAGTCTATGTCCCATTTTGAATCCTTCAAAGGGTCAATCACCTACATGATACATAACCCATGTGTAAAAATCCCACAAAAGGGTTGGTATAATAATACCCAGCAGGACACCCTAAAACCATTATGCATTTATGAAAAAGAATAACAATATTCCCAACATATTTATATGTCTATAAAACAAACAATAAAAATATCCTGATATACTTAACAAAGACACAGATTCTCAATTTTACTTTAAAACCATAAATCCATTCTATGAATCATGATCGAATGATCTACATATCACTCATCAATCTGAACACACTCCATGAATCAGATAACAGTAATGGAGTCCATTCAAGATGTAGTACTCATCGGGCCTCACCATATGATTTATATATTGGATGTATGAAGATAATGATAGACAAATGAGGAACCCACTAAGTCCATGAGGTATACAAATAAATTAATCAGGAATAACCCTATAATTTGAGGATTAATTGTCAGGTAGTGTTAGTCATAGCTATACCTAGAACTCTACCTAGGGTAATATAATGATTGAGTTTCTCACTCTGTGACTCACGGAAGGATTTCAACATCTCTATCAAAGAATTCCCACTGAAGGGATCACTATCCTATGTGTAGGATGAGATTCCATGCCAACCCTATGGGAATGGATCAAAGGAATGCTCCCTCATGAAACTTGTCCATGTTGAAGCAGAAAAAGGCTATAAGCTTTCAATTCAGTAATACACAACGTGTACTATGATTACATGATGTTTCCCTTCATCACTGATACTTATAAGTATATCATGACTTGTGCCCATGTTCATGTCAGAGAACACGGTGTGTTAAAACCCATGTACTCTTGACTAGGTATGTGTTTATCTATGGCTATATGTGCACGTGTACCATCCCAAGTACATGTCGAGACAACTAGGAGGGATCACATACCAAGTGATATAATCACATGTCTTGTGATACTTAACTTCTTTGTGGAACCCTAGCACCCCACTAAGGGGTCCCACATGCCATTTGTTCTTGAAATACACACTGTGTATATCAATATTTTCTAGAACCCATCATTATTATTTCCATGTTTTCATCCACTCATTCATGTCCAAATATGACTGTGTATCATGCTAGAAAGTGGTTATTTAGTTTGGCTCAACCTTCTTGTCACCATTCACTTGAATCCATCTTTCTAAACTGCTCAATGAATTCCCACCATTGGTCCATGTCACCATTGCACGAACCACATGAAATGAGGGTCTCAAATATGATATAATCCACCATTTCCATAATCATTTCATGATCTTGTTGTTGATCTAAATCTGGATCTGTGATATAAATCCATTGCACTGAGGATTGGGTGTGCAATGATTCATTATCTGGTATTTGTCGAACCACATAATAAGGGATTTTCCCACGATGAATTATGAAATAGGGAAGAAATGAAAAAACATAAAGATAAGGAATTAACCTAATCCAATGTTTCTATTGGCATTGATTCATTTCTAATATAATGAATAATGAATAGATATAAAATAATCATAATGAAATCCCTAAAAATTCCTCGTAGAAAAACCCTTCCCACAATATGATCAATTGAAAAATAAATCTATTAGTCAATTGATTTACTTTCATTGTAGAAATTATTAATGGGGAAAGAAACTACATAAACATCATCCTACATTTATTTGGATTAATATTTGATGAATAACGAAGAAACATCATTGTTGTTGGTGAGATCCTAAAATTCCATTGAATGTCGGTTATCGATCATCAATCCAGTTGTCAGTCGCTAACGGATGCTCCTCCAAAAGCTCCTCTAGATATCTAGGGTTATGAACCTAATGTTGAGATTCTCTGATAACCATATAATTAAATATTTTTTATTATTTCAGTTAAATAAAAAAATAAATTTATTTCTTTTATTTAATTTTAATCATTGACCCATGATCATGCCTCAACAAGAACACCCGATGTGTTCCATGGTTAAATTACTCCTAGGGTAAAATCCATGATCTAAAATCAATGGAGGCCTCATATTTTTTATAAGAACCTCTATTTCTAATTTATTCCACTTTTATTGGAAACTTGGGTGCACATGCATTTAATATATTTAATATATTTCAAAAATTAATTCTGGGAACCCCAGGCCTTAGAATCACGCGTCATCTCAGCTCGTAGTCTGGAAAAAATTACAATATAAATTCCAAGACATTAAATGAAAAAATTTATGTCAAATTATACCCCATATTAGGGATTTACATACAAAAAATATAAAAAAAAATTACACCATGAGATGTGGGTATTGATTATGCATCTGGGTCTCTTACTCCGAGGTTCTCACCTGAATATTATCATATTGCCACCATACATGCAACATGAGAATCAATCACCCATAAAGGATACTCTTGTAGTGATGCTTTATCTCCACCATGTACTTTTCAAAGGTACCTCTATCCTCAATTTTCATATCACCCTTGTCGATAACGTGTGATAGATCATGCATGCACATCCTCAGTTGCGACACATATAAGACATCATGTACCCAATCTAACTATGGTGGTAGAGATAATTGTTACATCACCTCTCTAACTCTACGTAGTATCTATAATGGGATGATGAATCTTAAAGATAGATTATCACCCTAAACAAATCTTTATAATCCAACTTGAGGTGTAACCCATAAGAACACATGGACACCCTCCTCAAAATCCAACGGGCTTCATCATTGGTCTACATATGACTTACGACATCTTTTTACAGTCCTCATCTACTCTTGAATGACCTAAAACTTCACTATAGTGTCTTTCACCAACTTTAGGTCCATAAGTGCTAACTCTCCTAGGTCAATCCAGCATAGGGGTGACCTACAAGGTCACCTGTACAAGGTCTCAAATGGTGCCATACTAATGGTGGAATATTTACTTTTATTGTACATAAAATCCACCAATGGTAGGTGATCCTTCCAACTACAACCTAAATCTAACTCACAATCTTGCATCATGTCCTCTAGAACCTTGATGGTTCACTTAGTCTGGCCATCAAACTGAGAGTTAAAATCTTTTTTGAAAGAAAGATGAGTCCAAAAATCCTCCTGAAATCCCTTCCATAACTGAGATGTGTAATGATCATTAAAGTCAAAATCATTCATTAATAGAACTCAATGGTGTTGGATTATATTATGCATATAAACGTGTCCCATGCTCTCTACTGAACTCTTCTCTCGAATATCTAGGAAGTGGGATGACATGGTGAGTCAGTATATGATCACCTATATAGAATCATTTACCCGGGACATATGTGGTAACCCCATAAAAAAGTCCATGGATATACCATCCCACTTCCACTTTGGAACCTTATGGGGTTGAGCTAAAATCATTAGAACATACTGCTGATCCTTCACTTTCTAACAAGTAAGGCATCGAGAGACAAACTTTTCAACCCCATCCTTCATCCTTGGCCACAAAAACTTATGTTGGAGGTCCTAGTACATATTTTCTCATCTGTATATACCACTAAAAGAGATTTATGAAAATATATCAAAACCTCCTCCAGTAATGTCACTAGTCAACCATTCATCCACTAAAAATAAATACATGCTCCCCACCTTTAGAAAATAGATTAGAATTTTATCCAATGGATATATGAGTGTGTATGGTCTCAGAGTCAGTATACCCAAGTTGTGGCTCCTAGACTTTTTATAAATGAAGATGGGTAAAAATCACCAATTAAAGGTAAGTTGCCCCATCTCCATCCACAAAAGATAACTTCAATGAGTCCAACTACTCTGATGCCTCAATATGTGACTTTGAAAAATATATTTTATAAGAGCATTTACTACCACATTCCCCATCCCAAGAGTATAGAAATTATCAATGTCATAATTATGGAGGAACTCTATCCATCACCTATATCTTAAGTTAAAATATTTTTGAGAGAAGATAAAATTGAGATTCTTTTGGTAAGAATAGAAGATAAACCACTATCCCTTAAGGCAGTTCCACCACATCTTTAGTGAAAGTACTACCACTGCTAACTCAAGATCAAGGGTCAAGTAGTTCTTCTAATGTGGTCTCAAATAACATGAATAATAGGAAATCACTACATGCCTCTACATCAAAGACAACTAAGCTTGGTTCCTGATTCATCATAGAACACTACATACTCAACAACCTCCTCTGGAAATCTCAACATTGGAGATCTCTTATATCAATGTCTCACCTTCTAGAAATCCTGCTAGCACCTCTCTATCCATATGAATGGATTCCCCTTTTGTGTAAAAATATGTAACATGAGATTATATCTTGTAGAAATCAGGAATGAATATCTGATAGAATCCTTCCAACCTAAAGAATCTCTTTATCTCAATCATAATCTTAGGTGGATCCCAAGCTAACACTACTTTGAACTTTTCCAACCCCCCCCCCCCCATCACACCAGCTACTAAAATAACATTTCCCATAAATTGGACATCATGAATCCATAAATAGAACATTAAAAAATTATCATAAATATACTTCCCTCAGAGTAAGTATAGAACCCCCTCTAGTATCTCACACACTCCTCCTTAGACGTTAAGTGCACTCAGATATCACCAATGAATACTACCATGAACTTGTTTAAGAAGGGATAAAAGATCTTATTCATGAGTATTGTGAACACTTCTAGGGTTTTTTTATGCCAAAGGGAATCCCCAAGTACTCTGAGTGACCGTAACAACATCAAAATGTTGTCTTTGGTATATCCACATTCTGTACTCACAGTTAGTGATATCTTGATCTAAATTCAATCTTCAAAAACCATCGCACCCCTCTCAACTAATCAAAGAGTTCATCAATCCTTAATAATTCATAATATTTTTTATGGTAACCAAGTTTAGGTGACGTTACTCCACACATAATATCAATCTTCCATCCTCCATCTTAGAGAACAATATTGGGGATGCACATGGGGAAACACTGCATTTAACAAATACCCTCCTCTATATGTCCTTCAATTACACCCTCATCTTGCGAAGCTCTGAGAGAGCCATATTATATGTTTTAACAGATATTGGGGATTTCCATGGGTCTAGATAAATGTGTAAGTCTATGTATTGATGGGATGGTAAGCCTAGAAAATCCTTAGGAAATATTCTCTCATACTCTCGCCACCATTGTAAGGAACTAAAAAAATCATATTATCCACTTCAACAAGGGTTATGAAATCCAACAAATGAGTAATAAGATGCACCCTCCTATTAATTAATCTATCCTATTCTATCTGGGGTTTTTTTCACTCACAAAGGAAAACCTAGTCCTATAATTGCAGACACACCACATCCTCCACCTGAAACAATCTATCAAGGAATGAACTATATATACCCACTAACTACATAAAATAGCGTCGTAAGGACTCATTACTAATTAAAATATATACCAATAGAATCTATCACCAATAAGTTTTAGGTCGCACTTTCAACAAAAGTGTGTGATTGCTAAGTCATCACCAGTTTTAGTCTATAAGTAAAAGGTTCGAGCCAAGGGCTCAACCAAAATATCAAAATCTGAAACCAAATAAGTGGTAATAAATGAATAACTAGAAACTATTTCTATCAGTACTAAAACTAAGGTATAAAAGACACATATCTTAACTCGTATCAACCCTGGATCCACTGGTCATAACCCTCAACCACCTATAGATTCCCCCAACCCTTTCCTCCAGCTCCCTGAGCCTAGTGTGGATCAATTAGGGGTGGTGGTTGTTACAAGTCAATGAATATATGACCTATAGATTCTCTCCCTACACCTTTAGTACATCCAAATCCATAAAGATAAATATTCTCTTACCACTACCTCTGCCTCATCATCTCATCCACTATCGTCTTATCATCCACATGATAGGCCCAATAATCCCTCACAAGATGTACCCTATCATCACATGAGTATCACTGCCTCTCCTTGGGCTGAATCGAACCATCCTGTGAGCCCTAAAATTCCAAACCTCTATAATGGGACTATGTCCTAAAATTCCTTGCACATAAAATTCTTTGAGACTAACATCATCTCTCGACTACTATTGTCTCTTCTCTTGACTTCTCACTACCAGCAACAACTCTTTGTATCTTCTCAGCCAAGAAACTCTCAACAAACTAATATCTCTCTATCACCCCATCATATGAAGGAATGAACTAATGTATAATGTTGGATCTGATGTCTCTATAGAGTCCCCTCTCAAAGGTCTGATCTCAGAAGAACATATTATGAATCATATCCATAGTGTACCTGGAGAGGTTGGTGAACCTCGATGAATACCGAGCCACTATCATACCACCCTGCTGAAGCTGTAGAAGCTCCTAGATGCATACGAACCTAAATTTATCTTAGGAGAAATAATATTTAAAAATTCACTCTAAATATAACCATGCATGAGTCACCTTCTCATAAGACTGGGTCAATAAACCCCTCCATCTCTCTATAGAGTCAAAGAGAAGCCTCACCGCCAGGACCACCATATGATCTTATGGTGTCCTGAAAAGATGAAAGAAGCATGCCACCACCTCAGGCCAATCCTCATACTCCTAAGGATTAGGATTGAATAGAAACCTTAGGGGTCACTATTATTGAAACTCGTGAAGTGTGCTCAGCCTATGCACCTCATTTTTTGGTACTGTGGGTACCATTTTTTTCTCAACATGTGGTGATATAACTATTGAACCACCAAGATATAACACATCTAGAATAGGTCCCTATATCAATGAATTGTCTTAAATGGGATCATCTTTGTAATCATGATGTTGGATCCTAGACTTCATACATCATGAAGGAATCCTAAAATAAACATAATGCACCATAATCAATGAGTATATCTAGAGAGATAACTCAAAAAGGAAATGAAAACCACAACCCATTACTATGTGATGCATATACAAATTTTTTCCCTACAACTAGTGTCTACATGTACCAAGTTGAAAAGAAGGTGATTAGAGTCATGATTTATGGATATACAGTCTTCTGCACCACAATTAGGCTACCTATTCTGAAAGCTAAACTCAAAACACATAACACTATTGCCTCAAACCAATATCATAGTCTTTGATACTAAGGTAGAACTGACTCCTATGATACCACTCTATCACAAACCATCTCAGTGGTTTCCATTTCATGATACCATAAGACTACCTCCAATAGGATAGTGGATGACAACTAGCACCGACTAGAAATATCATTAACATGAGTGGACATAGCCAAAAGTACTTGTACACATGCACATATCTCTAAACCCATACAATGATGAAATTTAAGACAACTAATAAACCATGTATGTGTACATCTATATAACACATCCACAGTTCGACAACAAGTAATGGAAAGTATGTAGGGCCAAATACAATTCCATAACAAAGAATCAAAAAAAATCAAACCTGAATGCATAAAAGGGGACTAATATCAAAGTACCTACTAGAATACATCTTGGTCAGTCCGTCTCACTTGGATTCACATATTCTTGGTCCCTCTAGGACTCCATCAGAGGGTGTATTTTCTGAAAACGACATGACATGTGTGGGAAAATCCCCTGAAGGGGTGAGTATAACAATACCTAATGGGACAACCCCAAAGCAGTAAGCATATATAAATAAGAATAATACTCATCTCAACAAAAGGTATATTTATACAATATATATTTCAAGAATATTCAGATATACTCAATGAAGACACACAGTCCCAAGGTAAATTCACAACTATAAAGACAGTATAGGAATCATGCTTGAAGGTTCCACATAACACTTGTCTAAGAGAAAACACTCCATGAGTTAGATAGTATTGATTGTGTCTACCCAAGATGTACTACTCATCGGGCCTCACCATAATAAGTATACGCTGGATGTTTGAAGATAACAATACACATATGGGGATCACACATAATTCCATGGGGGTATACTAATAGATCAATCTAGAACAACCCACCATGTAGAGGGTCGATTCCCTCATAGTGTTGGTCATTAAGATACTAAGAACTTCGAATAAGGAAAGATGATGATATATGATCTCACTTTGGGCCTCATGGAAGGATTCCAACAACTCTATCCAATAAGTCCCACTAAAGGGATCATTATACTATGTGTAAGAACATATTCCATACCAACCCTCATGGTATAGATCAAGGAAAACATCCCTAATAAAACATATCCAAGATGAAGAGAACTAGGGATATAATCCTTATTTGAAGGTGAAAACGTCATGTACTAGGATTACACAACATGACCCTTTGGCACAAGGTCTTATCCATGTATCACGACTAGTTCCTATGTTCATGTAAAAGTACACAACATGTCGGAGCCATGTAATCCGGACTGTGTATGTGTATGGCTGTCCATGTCGGTCTATGACTATCTATGACCATTCTTATGCCCGTGTTGCAATGACCCAATGTTTTATCAATGGAAAACCACTTCCTATAATTATGTTATATAATCACATGAAATAACAACATAATGAACCAATAAGTACTATGTGACCTATAAATATAATATTGTCACTTATGTGTGTTGAATTTAGAAAATCTAATATACACGGTTGCGTTCAGTAAGATATTTAGAGTCTGATAGAATCAACTTAGTTTTTTGATGAATAATAATATACCATTTTGAATAGAAACATACCATTATAAATAGTAATGAATAGTAAGTTGGCCAAAAAATATAAACTTCACCCATGAATGTACAAATATAATTTGGACATCTTATAAGAGAAGAAAACTATCATAGTATAAGTATTCGTATTTTTGTATGTTATAAATATTTTAATTTCAATTTATGATTTATTTAATAATTTAAAATGGGATTGTATTTTCATAAAATTTATTTTCATAAAATGTAATCATAAATTGTAATTTTATTTTCTTATAGTTATATGATAATTTTACGTGACCATGATTAATTTTTCAAGTTGTTATAAAATGAGTTATAGTTTTAATGTTGTTTTTTCAAATAAACTATGATTTTATTTAAAAATTAAATTAATCATATTTAAAAAATTATTCATTAAAAATGGAGTTAAATTTTGGATTTTAAACATTAGAAATTTTTTTGGGTGAATTTTTTGGGTTTTTCTAAAATAGATGAATTTTTTATGAATAGTAAAATACAAAAATTCACAATAAATGCTAAAGCCTGAATTTTTGCATCATACTTGAGTCATGAATTATGCAAATGGAAATTGGTTCGAACCCACATGCACTTATTAATAATTTTTGTCATAATCAAAAAAAATTATTGCTTGTCTTGAGAAAAATAATTAAATAATGAATTTAATATTTAAAATTCACTATTCTACTCCACCATAAAAACCACCCACACTCCCATCTTCTCTTCACTCATCTGAAGCCTTGTGGCTTTCCTAAGTTCTACCCAAATAACTCCCAAATCTCCTACCCCAAGTAAGAAATCCCTTGGAATCATAAAAATAACAAATACTCTCCCCTTAAGAGGCTATCAAGGAAGATTAAATTAAGAGGTAAATTCCTATTTTTTATTATATTAATGAAAATACCATCTAAGATGCATTGATTTATCACATTCAAGGACGATGAGTTTTCAATTTTATTTACCATATTATAGACTAGTCACGAAACCATTTTAAAGGGTGAAAAAAATCATAATATATGTATTTGGTCTTATTTGATGTTCTGGAATCCTTATGAATTCATGATGTAAAATAATAATACAAAACAAGTTAATTGTGAGAAAAATCGCCACATTAATCCAAGAGTTTATCATTAATGTTTTATATAATGATTTACCTACACTCTAAGTAAGAAAATTAAATTTAAAACCATGTAATCATATGGATGTTTACTAATGTAATATAACTTCAATTCAGGACATCCACTCTCATCATACATGTTTATCCGTTCATAGATATAAGTAAACTGAAAATGAAACAAACAAACCCAAACTATGAAATTAAACCTCTTAACCAATCTAAAAGGTTGTGAATGAACTCAAAATGGTTATAATAAATCATTTACATGTAAAATAGGTTCTAAAATTAGTAATTAATGAAGGTAGTTTTATTATTCAGGACATTAATATCAAGTGGAGAACACCATCAGACCTAAGCTAAGGGATCCTCTCTTTCTCACATTTATTCAAGAATCTATTCTATGTTATGAACTTTTACATATAATTCCAAATAATGGCGTATGATTTATCAACTTCTCCATACTTCCCTCATGATTTATAATTGATTATAAATCCCTTTATCTCTCACTAATCACTCCTAAGTACGCCTGATACCATGCCAATATTTCATAAGGGATTCTACCTGAACCACCTTTATTCATTTTGGTTTCTATATCTTTATTTTTTCCAAAATGAAGTTTTCTTTTCATTTTTATGTACAACTTCTACATTTTTTTTATGTTATCTAAACTCATGTTTCAGGATTTTTCCTCATTCTCTTTCAGGGATATACATGCTTTTATGTGATTCCCTCCTCAATACTTCCCGATAAGCAAACTTATTTTAAGGGCACATCCCAAATTTTTACCCAATTTCAAGTGCACTCTACCATTTTCTATAAGAAAAATTTTTTGTTATAAAATCAGTATTTTATTATGGAAACATTTTTATTTCACTTCTGGTTTTATTTAATAGATTACTCCCTTTTCAATTCTAAATTCTCTTTAGTATTTTCCATAAAACCGCTCTAAAATGTTTTAATGCTATGAATTTTCTAAATACTCTTCTTACATGTTGTTCCTTCTATTTTACATCACTTACCATGATATATACCTATTTTAACTTATTAATTTCTATGTATATTTTAATTTTGTTCTATCATGGAAACTTTTATGACACACCAATTCATTAAGCTTTATCTCATGAATGTGATACCCATTTATCTGCATGGGTTACCTTATGTTAATGTATGATTAAATATGTATGATTATTTATGTGGCTAGAATATTAATTAACATTTTAATATGGGTGTTCCCAGATAGTTCTCTAATGCATTGGGTAGAGTTTAGACTCATGATATGTTATGTGTAACGGTCTTGGCGGTTAGCCCTGACTCGTGCTACCATGAGCAATAGTCATGGTGGCTAACCTTGACGTGTTCTCTTCTATGTGCAAAGAGCCTTGAATCATGATACACTCATGATTTATGTTACTTAAAAAATTCTATGAATTCATCTTTAATTGATCCTATGTTTAAATTTTATGATTCTATATGACGTTTTATATCATTATGTCATGACATCTAACCATTGTGCTAAAGCCTTATTTTTAGGTTTATTTCCTTATTAGGCTTTTTATCTCATCCCATTGTTAATGTGATTGCTAGGGTATCCTATGAAATTGTAAGGTATCAAAGGATTTTAGGATATGTTTTTGAAGATTAAATAAAGATGTTTTTTAGTTCCATGTTTTCAGTTTTATGTACCTATTCTTTCAAGACACCAGACTTTGAGGTCCTTGGGTTGTACTCTGATTTATAATTATCCTTAAACTCATGTAATGTTATATGTAAAAGTCTAGGGTTTCTATACATATACCATCCCAATTACATTATGATCCAATACAAAAGGTTTATATTCCATGTGATAGAGTCACTTGCGGTGTAATACTTAACTTCATCGGGGATCCCTTACACCACACCAGGCAACCCCACATAGCGTTCATTCCCTAAACACATGCAGTGTATATTATGATTTTATAGAACCCAACGTTCTACCTTTTGTGGTTTATTAAACTCTATTGGAACCTAATTTGTTCATTAATCACATAGGAAAGTGTGGATTTGGCCTATTTGACCCTTGTCTCCACCTATCACTATAATAAATGTTTTGAAACCATTTGAGAAATGCCTTCCATTAGTCCACATAGTTGTCACACACCCCACTTGATCCAGGGGTCTGAAATATATCATAGATTCTCTATTTTAATCATCATATAATTATCTCATTATCGACCAAAATTTATATCTAGGATATCAATTTGTTTTCCCAAGGATCAGGTGTGCAATGCTTGATTATTGAGTATTTTTCAAACCACTGGCCAAGGGATTTGCCCATAATGAACGATGAAACATGGATGAAATAGAAAACAAAAACATGTGGAATGAAAATCTTCTAATGTCTGTGTTTTACTCAAATCATTTCTATTATAATGAAAAATGATGAGATAAAAAACCATAAAGAAATCCCCAAAAATTCCCAACAGATAAACCCATCCAATAATATGACTGATACGTGAATCAATTAGTTACTTGATTGATTATATTTCATCATGGAATTTAATAACGGGGAAAGAATCCCAATAAAACATCATCCAACCTTGATTTGGATCAATTTTTTATGAATAATGAATTATCATCATCATCATTGGTGAGATCCTTGAATTTATTTACACAATGGTAATTAATTAATTAATTAATTAATTTTATTTTATTTTAAAAATCCACCGACGATCGCACCTCAACACTGACCTCTGACATGTTCCAAGGTTATATCATGACTAGGTTAAAACCCGTTATCAAAATTCAATGATGGACTCATATTTCTCATCAGAGCCTCTATTTAGAATTTATTCCACTTTTTTAGGAAAAAGGTGCTCCAATGCATTTAATATATTTAATATATTTCGAAACATAATTATGGGAACACCGAGCCTCAGAATAACATGTCGCCATAGCGCCTAATAATAAAAATATTACTAGATAAATTCCATACCATTACATGGAAAAAATAGGGATGTTACTTTTTTGAATATAATAGAGGGTATATAATACATATAAATTAGAGTCATTGCCATCTTTCTGTAAATTTAAAATAAGATACAAGATTAAATAGACATATAAAATATATGAAGTAATAATTAAGATATCCCCATTGATGAATGTAATTTCATGTAATTATAAAAAACTAAAAATACCAAAATAAAGAATATGAAGTGACTATAAAACTCCAACAGCTCCTGAATAACTCTATGATCCAGTAACATTTTGGTCGATCACCAACCAACTACTACAGGTTGATAAAAAGTTTTTATATACTAGGGAGAGGATATAAATATACATAGTAGGATCCTCCCAAAAACCTCTCATAAAAAACATTAAAGAAATATACTATATGATAGTGTATAAAAAATGAATCCAACAGATTACCTATGTAGGTTAAGAAATATACCATCCTTACCATGTGTTTCTCACTAAGTAACACATAGAAATATGAAACTTAATATCAAAATAATATATAGATGAAAGGTACACCACTTCCACTTCCCCACTAATTTTCACTATAATACCCTAATGATATACATCACGTACTACAATCCATTCTATATATCAAGTCATATTTGATGTGAGTTTCCCCTCGACATAAAATTACATAGTCTTGTTTGGGGAAAAATATCTCATGTTACCATCAATCCACATAACCATCACATCTATAACCAATAGTAATTTTTGGATCCATTATAGGCTATGTGGCACACATTATAACTCATGACACTACATCCAATGCATGTACACTGATGGGAAACCATAATCCCCATGACTAGATATAGGTATGTGCTATAACATCAAGATATTATATACCTCACATAAATATGCACTAAAATCAATATCCAACATAGTAATTGTTAGTCGTAACCCTACACATTAGGTCATTATATCCGAAATATAGTAATACATTATTCTATAGATGAATCGAGAGAGGGTTGAGGGTGAAGTGAGCCATCTGTTTCCTCACCATATTTGATGTTAGGGAAAGCATTACCCAAAAAAATTTGGATTTAAGTTTTTATATTGACTCTAGTGGTGAAGATCATGAAATCATAAAATATAAGAATAATATGATCAAAAAACACACTATGGGAAACCACATAGCCTTATAATCCACTATAGTTATAATACCCCATTACACCCAGATACCACTTCTATGGTCTATGAAACTAGATTTCAAACAATATCATGAATTCCAAAATTCATTATTATGAACCATTTTTTCTTAGTAATTTATAAAATTACTATTTATTGATTGAACCCCCTTAAAAAATTATGGTTTAAACAATTCATTTCATTACAATACAACATACCTTTATAATTTATACTCTTATTTTTAAATAACTATCTCATACCCTCACAGAACTCATTTTAAACATCCTATAGTATTTATTATTTAATATATATCATTACCATCTTCAATGACACCCATCCACAAAGTTTATTTTAATTTCAATACCATTCTGTTATTCAGTTCACCCTATGAATCATTATAAGATTACTTAATGATGATACAATCATAGTTCATAACCCAATTATAATAGTTATAAGGAAGTAAAAAATAGTAACCATCCAATATAAATATATTATAATCATAAAACCAAAAAATATGGGAAATACAAACATTCAACCCATACACAATAAACACATAAAAACCCTTTCACAAAAACCTAGAAAATAAGAAATCCATACTATAAACATGTAATAATACTTATCATAAATTCCACTTCAAATCACCCAACCATAATATGTTCATAAAAATTCATACAAAAATAATCTACCATCCTATATCCTTCATACATGTAAACATAATTTTATTTTCAGAAAATAATTTCAAGGGGAAACTAAGACAATAATTCAAAGGCATAAAAAACTTTTAAAAACAAGGATGGGATCACTCATCCCAAAAAAAATCTACTTCCAAAAACACCATATTGATTAAAATATTGAATTAACTAATTTGAAATTGATAGGTTTTCTTCAATAGAAACCTATCCACAATAACTAACATGAGATAATAATAATAAAAATAATGCTGAAGAATCACTTCCACAAAAAATGGGTTTAAACATAGAATGGATGTTCAATTCACATCCCTATTTCATTAATCAATTCATCATTACCAAAATTATGTTATTTACCTATTTTAATCAAAATTAACCATGATAAATAGAAACTATAATAAATGTAGGATAGAAAACACACTATCCAGAAAATCGAAAGAGGAATCAACACAAATCATCAACATGTGCAATCACAACACCCTTTTGATTGATTATTATTCCCAGTAATCAAATTCATTTTGGTTAATTCCAATGTAATTAAAAGAAACAAATATATGATAGTACTACACTTAAACATAACAAAAATAAAAATATTAAATCTCCCACATCGATTATTAGTTCAATGATCTCTGAGAAATCATAGAAGAATAAAGTTATACCACCACCATTCGCAAAGGAAATTGCTTCTGAATCTAACCACAACAACCCATCATTAGATCATAATTAAAAATAATCCCAAAATTAAAGAAACCACATCACATTAAATTTTTTAAATAAAGATAAAAAGGAATAAGAGAAAGAGAAAAAAAGGGTGCCTTGATTCAGGTGTGTTTGATCACAACAGAACAAGGGGTTTAAAACATGAAAAAAAGACAGAAGGGTAAGGAATGGAATAGATTCTATCTATGGTTTTAAGTAAGAGATGAGTAGTATAAATAAATTATTGACCCTCTATTTAGAGTGGATTCTTAGAAGGCCTCCACCATGACATAGTGACTTCCACCACACCTATGGTGCCTTTATTCAATGAAAAATTTGATATTTAAGTGTTTAGATCAACCATATATAACTTATTTAATCTTATAAAATTTTAAAATAGCATTTAATAAAATTTAAAGGATCCAAAAAATTCACTTGGCCATGAATCCTGGTGTTTTAGATGCCCACCAAGAAACCAGATCCTCTTACGATGACATAGTGAAAATTCACTCATCATTTTGACTCATCATTCCAAGTAATATAGAGTGATGAGCTCTAAATTATTGTTTACCAAACTACCTACCCAAATTAACACAACCTCATCAAATAAATTGTATATTCACTAATATGTCATAGTGGTCACCATTTATTCTACACGTAGACTCTTCGAGAACCATTCCCAGCCAATGTGGGATCTTCAAAAATACCTATTTCCAATAGGTGAATGCTCAAGATCCCCAATGACACCATGACATCCATTATGGTTTCTATACCGTACATGTTAATAATTTTAGAATAATTCAAGGAAAAACACCTTCCAACATATCCCCTAGGGTGTTTTACTCCCCATGACACACCAATCACCACTCAACCTACCCAAAATGCCAAGACATTAAATAAAAAACCCAAAAAATCATCAATAAAATATCTTATATCCCAATTGATATTCATTATGGACAAAAACATACCGACAAACACAATTTTCTGTCCCTTTAGAGAGAAATATATCAACTCATATCCAAATAATGCCTTCAATCTTCCTCTCAACACCTCCAAACCTGATTAAAACAAAAAGGGAGGGATTTTAAAAAACTGAATCCTTACATCAAATATCTCTCAATCACTTCTTACCATAAAAAATAAAATAAAATGAAATAATGGATAAAAAGGTGTCCAAACATCCATCCCATGAGATACCACTCAAGGATATAACAATAAAAAGAATATATTCAAAATAATAGAGTAACAAGGTGTAATAACATGAAACATCGATAAAAATCTCATAAAATAAGAAATGATCAAGAACAATATCTCAAAAAAGAAAGAATATTGAATATTAGGGGATATTGAGCATTCTTCTACAAAAATAGATATCAGTTAAACTTCTGAAGATGTCATGTCAAAAAAGGACTTACAACAAAAGAATAACATGCCCACTACACACCATCTCTTAATGGCCCTAGATCTCAACAATCTTCTCCTCAAAGATAACATCATATTAAACTTCTAGATCTCCTCAATAAATGATAGGATAGTCATCAATAAGGTACCAAAGATTCTATGAAACATGAATAAAAATATAAATCCAACTCAACTATGATATATGTTCTAAAAAATAAAAAAACACCAACACATTGAAACACCTTGAATGGTCACACAAATTTTTGAGAAAGATTATTCTGGCAATAAAAAATTCACTGGACATAATGAGAAGATACCTTCAATAACACATGATACCCAACATTGAACCAAAAAGTATACTTTCAATGATTACTATAAGACTTATGAAAATATTTCACTACATTCAATCAAACACATGTCACCTTCAAATTATATACCATGCTTTGAACCAATTACATTCCAAGAATAGATGAATCTCTAACCTATGTCAAAAAAATAGATATTGGAATGGTTATACATATAGTTCTTCAAATATAGAAAAACAAATAGTTGTGTGATGACTATTAATATAATGAAAATCCACCAATTATAAGGTCCTCACCCATGAAACACTAAAATCTAGAAATCATGTGCATGATATTTCCTCTAGAGTATTTATTGTATGCTAATTATGACCATCCATATGTGAATTAATTGAATATTTAAGGAACAAATATGATTAAAAACATGATGGAGACCTCACTAAACAATGGGGGTGAAATTAGTATCATGATCAGATATGATTATCTTTGAAAACTCATGAAGCCTCACACCTCATCTGGATAATGTCGTGAGAAAAACTCTATTGAGATCTAATCCTTAATTACTAAGATATTACATGACTTTTTAAAGCTATCAATGATCACCCATATAACATCACATCCTCCATTGGCTTGAAAACATAGTGAAAAAGTCTATAGATATTTCCTCCTACTTTCATTGGGGAATCATCAAGTGTGTAGATAAATTCATAAGGAAAATGGTAATCATCTTTCAACCTCTTGAAAACCATGAACATAGAGAAAAAAAATGTAATAAAATGATTCATACAAAACCTTAAAAACTAAATTGGAAAGGGTTGAAATGTCATAGACACACTAGGATGTATCGTCAATGGAAAATTATGAAACTCATAGAGACCCACATCATCTTACACCAAATAGACAAAGATCATCCCTAAAAAAGAGAGTTTATTTTGTTCATCCATATACCATCCCGTAGAATAATCACTATTAAAAACTTGATCTCACCAATTATTTACCCTAAAATAAAATAATTGGGACTCCACCAGCTACTACAATAAAGGGGGAATCATCATTATCTGATAAATGAAACATATACCATGAACTTATCCCATATCCTTGCATGTTCAAAGACAGTTCTTACATCACTCTCCTAGAGTCTACAGAATCACACACTGAACCACCACATGAATTATTTCCTAATGCACCATCCACAACTTTATATCATCTCAGTGTGTATGAAATATTCAATTCATGAGTCTATATAAATTCCATCCTCTATCACTAAAAAAATTCATTTCATGTCAGTAGATGATATAACTCACGGTCTTATGATTTCCTAAGACCTAAAAGTTCCCAACAATTCAGTTATACAACCCCAAATTCAAAGGAATAAAAAATATAGAAAGATCTAGATCATGGATGGTGTAGTTACATTCATGATGCTAAAATTGATGAGAATAAAAATATATAACATCAATTTTCTATATCAAAACACATCAAAACCCAATACACAAAGAATCATAATAAAATTAGAACTCAATTCTCTCCTTTTCTAATTAGAGAACCAAAAGACTACCCATATTATCTCTTAATTACAAGAAAGAATCATAGAACTGGACAATTAACATAAAATCATGATCCTTCCCATTCAAAGACAACATAGGGTTTTCTATCTAGCATATGTTAGATAAAAACTACCAATAATTACTAGAAAGACCTGGGAATATTTACTACACTGCAATATTCTTAGGGGATACCTAAGAAACAACCACCTAAATCATCAAAGGATACATGAATACTTCACGTTGAGATACAAATTTCACCATAAAAGGGACCTCCCATATCCATATCTCACACATTGATAGAATCTTGAATAGCTACTAATGAGGAGGAAATACCAAGATGTCTCTTTGATGCTCTGTATGTTCCTACTATGAGTATTAATACACAAGTATTTAATCAATATACACTAACATTAATTGATCCAGAAAATCCAGAAATAGTGCATTTATCAATCCCATGAACACTTTTGTAGCATTATTTCTAATTAAAATATTTACAATGAAATCATTATAATAAAATCATAATTTCCTTTATGTATATCCTAATGTAGTCTTTGGTATATCATTATCATTAAATTTCATTTGATGATATCCTAACTATTAATAAATATTTGAGATCCACATATCTCCCATTAACTGATCGAATAAATATTCAAAACATGGGAGGTCATGGTGGTTATTTTATATCACCTGATTCAACTAATGATAATAAATACATATAGGCAGACTACCATATGGATTTTTTACAATAAAAATGGAGTTCCCTAAGGGAACACACTAGACTAGATGAATCTTTTAGATATAAGATCATCAATTTGAAAGAATGATTCCTTCAATATATAATGGTATATTCTATATAGAGAAATTAATATTTATGTAATGTCTCTATACAAATATTTGTCAAACATGATTTCACAATGAGGGGGTAGTGTCCTAAATTCTTTTGTAATGACATCAACGTACTCATTCAAACCCATGGGAAACACTACTAGCTAATTATCAACCAAAATCAAAATCAACTCATCCATTATTTAAGGTATAGACTCAACATGCCTCATACCCATATGAGGATATCTCGCGCCAATAAACACATCCTAATCTCTATTAGTTCCATGGAATATAATTCCCCACAAAAATCAATCTAAAATATCCTACCCCAAATATATCCAATCTATTCTTAAGAATGATTTTTTTGGATATATCTAAGAACCTTTAAAATCTACCGAGAGTTTTGTTTCCTTAGAATCATCTTACAATATCTGCATGCATCATACAAGCTATCTTAACCTATATCAAGTGAGTCAAGAGTTAGGGAAATGGTAGCCTCTCCACCTAAATTCCCAAATCATGGACCAGTTAAGGTGAAATTAGAGAGTGTGTTACTCCAAAATTAAATAAGGCTTCCATCTAATGTGTATATAAGTAGATAATACCACAAATGATGTATGCATAACCTGGGGATAATAACTCTAGGTCATGAATCTATCCATGTCCTTCTCCTTGAACCCTATAGCCTTGATTATATCCACTTCCCTAATTGTGTTATGCTCACTATCCCAAAATGATAATGGGATCACTGGGTTATCCTCTACTATCCCCACCCCTTCTCTACTGATCCAAAATTGGAACTCTCATTTTCTACCACCTCAGTGGATACTGCTATAATTCTAGGGACTAATAAGGGCCAGAAGTCCAATGGTGAATATTGTGGAATGTTTCACACTCAATATTATGATTTTCATGAACCCACATTCATAAATAACCACACCCGATCAACTGGTAGGGTTCCAAGATATTTCAACCCTAGTAATATATGATGAATACGGTAAGAACCCTTGACTTTCAATCAGAATCATCCATTGAAAAAGAAACCAACAACATATATCCATATCCATTATCTTTGGAGAGTACTAATAACCCCTTATAGTGATCTGTTTTAGATAGAATCCTTTAAAAAACCTAGAACATCTCCAATGCCTCAATGAATATAATAACCTGAACATAATGACATGGAACTAGATCTTTATATGAAAACCCACCTTGACATTCCATGTACATGTCTTCTCTTCTAGAAGAATGTCTAAATAATAATTAAAGTGGTTCTTTTAAAAAATATTGAACACTGTCATGATGGAATTTCTATAGAGAGGAGTAATAATCCCCCTACTAATAATCATCCTTTGTGATAGAAGAATGAAACTCAACCAAAACCAAATAAAATAACATCTACCATTAAATGGGTAAATCTTAATGATCCTTGAGAAATAAGAACAACCTCTACTCTATTTTCACATGAATCACCTCACTACTAACTTATAGAAACATATATTTTTCATACATAGATATCACACCTTAATAAAAAAATATTCATTAAATTAAAAAGTAATCCATACCATAATCATCTATGTCCAGTGATTTTGGATACAAAGATACATAATATTCCTGTTAATAAGTGAACTATATCACCTCCCACTAAGTTCTTCATAACTATCACCATTCTTATACACATCATACAAAATACATTTCTTCATAACCTAAGGAAAGTAAACATATGAAAGGGTGATATCATATTTTTAGTCAGGGTCAACAATGGGGATATCAATGATAAAATAATCACAACATAAGCATAAGGGCATAATAATATGAGAAAAATATTTGAATACCATACCCTTCACATCATATATTATCAACATGAGTCATCACGTAAATCATGGTAGTTTATAAGACACAAATAATAATGGAATAAAATATCATGATCCATGAGAACATAACACTATTATAATACATAGATTTTTAGTATACACATAAGCATAGAAAATAAATTCCTTATTAGTTAAATATCATTTCCAAAAAACTATCATAGTTGAATAAGTTCACTCCTAAAACTATAAAAGTAGTCAATGTTCACTTTCAAGACTATCATAGTGGGAAAAGTCCCTTACTATGTCGAGTTCACTCCCCATTCCCATCATATTTATCTTATTATTTAATAATCTTTACCCAATTTATTAGATGGAGATAGAGTTTTCAACCATCACATTATGAAAATCATATGAATTTGGACCACAAGATCCTACAAAATTAATCATATCATAACCCCTAAAAATAAATGGATTTCATAAAAATTTCATCATAATATATTCCATGGAAAATAAATAGGTTTCATAAACATTTCATCACTTCATCATAGCATACCCCATGGAAAGTAAATATGTTTTATAAAAATAACCCATGGAAAACAAATGGGATCTATGCATATCTTTTCATCATAACTATAAAACACACAAAGAAAGGATAAAGATGGTATTATTGGATTATATCCCTAGAAAATATTAACTAACATTAAATTATTTCATTATAAATGGAAAATTATATTGAATGATCACTTGGAATATTCGTTGAGAAAAATATCCTTTCCACTTTGAAAAAAACATTCCTAAAATCTAAAACTTTAATAAAAAATAGTCAATATTTTCTTTGAAAATATATTTTTAAACTTATATATTATTATTTTAATTTATTTATTGGTTATTATAGTGAAAATACCATTCTATTTATTTTTTTTAAACAAACATTACTTTTTAATTTTTATAAAAATTAGAAAAAACACCTCATTCCAAAAATAAAAAGCATATTATTTTTAAACCAGGATTTAAAAAGAAAAAATTGGTAAAAATAACTTTAAATAATTATTTATAAATATTAAAAACATTATTCAAAACTTTTTCATATAACATATACATGGATGAAAAAAAATTCGACGGAAGAGAGAAATAAATTCGATTATTCTTAAAATAATTTTTTAGTCCATTAAATTATTTAAGAGATGAAAATTAAATGAAAAGATATACTCAAGAAAATTAAATATATAATAATAAAATAAACTCATTTTTTGATAGGTCTATTATAATATGTCAGCATCATAATCATAATCATGAACAATCCTGATAAACAGTGACATTGTAACATAAAACTTTTTCTACTTTGGTAACTTTTAAATTATAATACCCATGAAATAAAGAACCTTATATGGATATTTATATATCAAAATTTTAATGATAATAATAATAAAATAAATTCATAGTTATCATATACACTATACAAAATAAACAAGTGTTGAATATGGCATGTGTCCCACTGTAATAAAAGTTAGGAGAGAACCCCTTACATGATTTCATAACTTTTCAAACATAAGAATAATGAAAGAAAAAAATCAAATGAAACTTAAAATATCATGAAAATAATTATTTTCATGATATAAGATATAAATTATATTTTATATACTCTAAAAATAAGAAATGAGTGGTGATTATGGCATATGTTTCCCTTACATAAAAGAGAGGCTAGAAATCCCTTACCTCAAGCTTTGAATTTCATCAAACATGTTTGAAACTATTGTATAATAAATATAGGTTTTTCATAAAACATTTATATAACCATATTAATATATATAATACCATATATTTTTTAGTTATAACCTTTCACCAATCGCTTATAAAAAATTATTTGTTAAATTCATGATCCGGGTAATAACTGTTTCCTTTTTCATGAATGTTTTGGTTAGGTATTTTTGGTATTTTTACTTTGATAATAGTTAAATAATATAATTTTTTTATATATAATAATAATATAACATATATTAATTATATAAATATTTATATTAATTCATTAAAGTTAGATATATAAAATGAGTTAAACTTCTCACAGAGATGGTTGGTCGTACGCATGTATGAACACGATTTCTATTTTATGGATGACTGTAAAAAATAAAGGTAAATAATATTTAAAATTTACAGAATAATTTTTATGTCATATATATCATATATATTCATTAAATACATACATATTACCATCCATGTTAAAATAAAATGAAAAAAATATCACATCACTTCGTGGAGGCGGTCGTCCACACATGCACACGAGTGACGTTATCGTTTTTCAATGGATTTCAAGGTAACAAGGAAGCTGTAATATTATAATTATAGAAGTATAATTATATCATAGATATAATATATATACATTAAAACCATCATTATATCCATCCATGAGATACGGTGATGTAAAACAAAAATTGCATCGGTTCGCGTTGTAGTAACCTGCTGTAGACACGATCGATAGTTTCATTTCCCATTTGAAGAAGTAGGATATAGATATAGGTTATTCCATTAACATAATTACATATCATTATATTAGATATAATTATGTTAATATATCATTACATTTTAATTATATTTTATGGATATAAAATAAAAAATAAAACAAAAACACATAGTTAAGATCTATACGTCTTCTTTAGATAGCCTCTTTAGGTTTATACCTAAATCCTTCTTATAAAGATTTTATAATAAAAATAACGAATCAAGGATGTGGGGAGGAAATTAGTGTATATAATTGGGTAGGTATTGTCTAAACCAAAAGGCTTTGTAAGAGTTAACAAGAGAGAGAGGGGGTTCCATTTTATAAGTGGCAGAGAGGACACACTTAAAATTTTTGAAAATAAAAAGATATACCCACATTTTAAACACCCCAAAAGACTCAAAAATGAATTATTATAAAAAAATATAATATTGGGTATAAATTTTTCCATAACATTGGATTAAAAAAATTAGATATCTTATCCCTTATCTTTTTTGTTTAACCCCTAAGTAAACTTGTTTTTACCTTAACCAAAGTAATTAATATTTATTATTTTTACTATTCATTTTGGAAAAAGAGTAAGTTGAACTTATTATATAATATTAATCACATTTATTCCAAATATGGAATCTATTTTTTCAAATTTAGTTCTCATAATTGGAAAATTTTAATTTGAAATTAAATCCACCATCACAATGAAAAATAAGTTTTCTTATGAAAAAGTTTGCATAAGTATAATATGTATTAATATCAAAATACAATATGAAATTAATTACAATGAAATAAATTTAATTGATATTTAAATAATTTTACTTTTAAACTATTTTAAAACAATATGTAAAATTTTAAATTATTTAAATGAAAAGGTAGTTTTTTATTAAAATCAGCACATTCACTATTCATTAAAAAATAAATGTTTCAAAAAATATAAAAAAATTCTCAATATGATAAATTTTAATTACTTAAATGAATTAAATTTTTTCAAATAAAATTTATATAATATTAAAAATTTATTTTTATCAACTTTTTTAATAAACAATAGAAATCATTTTTTTGAGAAAATTTTATTTGTGAATCATATAAAGACTTTAGAAAATACTAATTACTTATTTATGTATATATTATCTTTATAAAAATAATATTTAATTTTTAGAATGTGGTTAATCCCATTCATACCAACATGTTATATGGCTAGGTTACAATAATTATGTTTTTATAATAATAATAATAATAATAGTATATTGTGGTTCGTTAAAACTCATTTTTGTGTGTAACACAAACTATGGATGAAATTAAATTTATATAAAAAAAAAATTCATAAAATATTAGGGTGTCAAATTATACCCCCAAAAATGAATTTATCCCTTGAAATTATATCACTCTAATACAAACAATTGAAGATACTTCTGCCTCGTCATGTCATCAAGTTCGCAAATAACATCCCCTAGATGGTGGTTTTTCCATAAAACCTATAATAGGTGAGTGGTCTTGTTTCATAGAAATTTATCCCTATAATCCAAAAACTATTCAATGGTTTTTATTCATATGAAATATCATGATCCAATAATAAAAGTTTTTAGTTCATTACATGTAAAGGATCAGGTATGTCCTTTCATAAGAGAGATACATGAAACCCATCATGAACTTGAGAGTGGTTCAGTGGAAGTTCCAGAAAATAATAAATCATCATTACTCAATAAATAATATTCAAAAGGGAAAATATACATAGGTATAAACTTTAATTTCTTCTCAAATATCCTATTCTTATTCCATAGTGAAATTCATAGAAAAAATTCAAAGAAAATTTAAACTCTAGATCATGTCGATGATTATATATATAACTTTTCTGTCAACTTTGTGTTGTCCTTATGTGTTACTGAATAGATCCAACCTTCACTGACACTTATATAGAAAAATTAGGTCCCAATAGATATTTTTATCCAACTTCATCCCAAACTTTAGAGTTAAACACTTCCTTCCATAGAGGGATTCATAAGGATCTATCTGAATTCTTGAGTGAGAGCTATTTTTTTTAAGAAAACTCAACAAGAGAAGCTGTTGATCCCAACAACCTTTGAAATCCATAGAATAAGATCTTATAATATCATATAGGGTTTTCGTTATTCACTCAGACTAACCATTTATCCAATCTTGATATGTAGTGTTTAAACTCAATTCTGTATCAATATCTTGTTGAATACATGTCTATAACTTTGAGGTAAATTTTGAATTTTGATTAGACACAATAGAATGTGTACTCTGTGAAACCTTATCACTTCGTTAATGTATATTCTATAAAAATTATCTAGAGATAAATATTCTCTAATATAGATGAATTGTGTTTAATTTTTAGGTAAATTGGCTACAACCCATAGAAAATTATTCCCTTTATATGTTTTGGAGATTCCAATAACTTGATCAATGGTGATGTTTTCCCATTTCCAATATAGTATAGGTATTGGTGGAAAAATCCACTTATAATTTTTTCTCTTAGCCTTAAATTTATAACATACCAGGAATCAAGATACAAACTATTCAATTTCTCTCTTCATTCTACCCCACAATAAATACTCATTCAAATACCTATACATATTTGTACATCCATGAAGAATAGAGAATTAAGAACTATGAGTTTCCTCTAACAAATCCTTCAAATTTTGTATGGATGGGACACATAAAATGTTATTAAACCCCATTATTCAATCACAGTAATGTTTACACACAGTAATATTTCTATCATTCTTATATATCTCAATATATTCCTTTTTGGCCTCACTAATTTTCAATTGGATTGATGGATGGACACCTATTTGAGAAAAATATGATCTTATCCCTTTCCTTAAAAATTTCAAAACCCATTCTTTTAAAATATATAAATATTGGATATTTTTATATCTTCATCATAGATAATCTAGAATGATATTTTGTACTCAAAGCATTTCCAGCCTTGTTCACATTCCTAGGGTTGTAATGTATTGAGAAGTCATAATCTTTAATCAGGTCCATCCATATTATCTGATAAATGATCAACTATTTATGTGAGAATATATACATTAAACTATTTTTTAGTATTTATATAATATATTACTCCGTTAATATTATGTATCCTTATATTTAATGAAAAAAGTACCGTATATAAATCCAAATCATTTGTTGGGTAATTTTACTGATGAATCGTTAGATGTTTGGAGGAATAAACTATAACCATGACATTTAATTTTGAGAATACATCTAATTACCTTACTCGAAGCATCACTATAAATTGAAAACCCTTATACACTATGGGTTGATGCAAGAACATGTTCACTGGATAATATTCTCATTAGTTCTATGAAATTTTCCTCACATTAATCCTCTTAGAAGAACATGGATCCTTTCCAAGTTAACATGGTGAGTTCATTAGATAGTCTTGAGAATTTATAAAAAACCATCAATAATATCTAACTAAAATAAGAAAACATCAAATCCTAGTCACAGTGTTTGGTCTGGGATAATGCTCAATAGCCTCCATCTTTGATGGATTCAATGATGTAACCTCCCATCATATTATAAGACCAAAAAATGAAACATTTTATAGAAACAATTCACTATATATAATTTTTTTATACAATTTCTTCTTCCATAATATCATCATCACAATTCTCAAGTGATATTCCATACTCTTTGAATATATAAGAATATAATCTATAAAGACTACCAGAAACTAATCAATGTAATCTCTAAAGACAATATTCTTAAATCCATGAAGATAGTGGGGGAAGTATATATAAAAATAGGTTGAAATATACATTCATAGTGGCCATACCTTGTATGGAATGAGGTATTTGGTATATCATCCCTTTTAAAACTCAATTTATGATATCCAGAATGAAGGTCAATCTTGGAGAAGTATTGAGCTCCATGTAGTTGGTCAACAAAGTCATCAATATGGGGTAAGGGATACTTGTTCTTTATTTTGATCATTTTCAGCTTTAGGTAATCAATGAAGAGTCTCATTGATCCATATTTCATCTTAAAAAAAGCACCAGTGAACCCCAAGGTGATAAAATTTGGTAGAAAAATCCCATTTCCAGATTCTATTATAGTTGCTTCTTGATTTCATGTAACAAAATCCAATATATTCTATAGGGAGTCTTTAAAATATGGGTGACACCATGTATGATTAATGTTAAGAACACAAATTCATGTCTTGTTTGAAGACAAGGAAACTATTCCAAAAATACAACTACAACTCCCACACAATAGGCATATCATTGATGTTGAGTTTCTCCCCAACCATATGAGATAAATAACCATTTTTATTTGGAATGAAGACATATACAATAGATTCAATTCCCATTGGATGTTCATATTTGTCATCACACAGTTCAATTATCCTAGATTGGTTTGAAATATAAAATTTGACTTTATTTCCATGTATATTGGTATGGTGTTTATATAGAAAAAGACAATACATGCATAAGATAATATCAAATTAAACTAGAGGTAGAATAAAAAGATTCACAGGAAGAAAAATCCCAAAAACTCCAACCATAGATGATTCATAGACTTGAGATGCAACCATCATACCATCAAGGGTTCTCACTTCTAATTTGACATATAATTATTGATGATATGAATTTACATTCCCAGAAACTTATCTTGATTCATATGACTAATATAAAATAGATTACTTTAATATTCTTGCTTACCTATTACCATTTTAATGTCATCGTTTTATCTTTAATCCCTTTCTAAAACCTAATTTTTTATAATGAACATCAGGTATCTTTTATTTGACTAATCAGTAATAAAAATCATTCAATGGATGTCCAAATCAAGTCACATTATTTTAAATATATGTCACCTTAGGTTTAACCAAAGCCATCCATTATAATTATCCATTAAATTATTTCATGATGGTTCATAAAGAGTTTTAAAAGTTCCAAAACATATCCCATAGGATTTTCAAACTAGGACTGCAGTAAAACTTGATGTCGTGGACTACGCGATGATTAATTAAAAGACCAATTAACCATTTTTGGAGTTATTACCCCAAGGTACAATTGTGTTAGAACTAAATACACTTTTAGTATCTATAAAGGGATTTAATTTCTTAGAAACCACATGATCTTTTCTTCACTAATACTCCATGATATCTTCCTATACATATACTTATCCTTAGGTTCCTTAATAAATTTTTATCATCTGTGTTTCTAAAGGTTAAATAAACATTTTTATGATACCAACTATAAAGACCCAAACATCTTAAACATATATATAAAATATTAATATATAAACATTCAATACATAACAAAATGATCCATGTCAAAACTTTATAGGTGTAGTTCTTTTTGAAACATTGATATATTAAAAATTGGTTCATATGTGAAATATATCACCTAACACTAATTTATTCATAACTATCACCATTCTCAAAAATATGATATATAATACCTTTATTTATAACCCAATGAAAGGAAACATAATAAAGGGTTAACTCATATACTTAGTAAGGGTAAACATGGGATATATTAATGATAGCATAATAATAATAAGAGAATAAGGGAATGATAATAGGAGAATAACATTTGAAAATCGTGCCTTCCATATCATAGAAAATAAACCTGATTCATGGCATAAATATTGGATATTCATAAGACATGAATCATAATGGAATCAAAGAACATGATACGTGATATCATAACATTGGTATAATACATAGATTTGTAACAGACAAATAATCATATAAAATCATTTTCAATGAAGTGGAATGAAAGAAGTTAAATGTGATATTATAACTCTATAAGTATAATTATGTAATAAATATCATATATATATTTTGAAATCATTATTATATCCATATTTGAGATAAGATGATAAAAATCAAATTACATTTTTTCATGAGGTGGTAGTCTTCTGTATGGACAATCAACAGTTTTGTTTCCCATTCAATTGAATAGAATATGGATATAGTATATTAAATTAATAAAATAAAAAATCTGTATATAAAAGTTACTGATTATATTATACAATCATAGTTTAATAAAATTATATTTATATATATGGAAAAATAAAACAAAAACACATAGTTAAGATTTATATCTCTTCTTCAAAGAACTTTTTTTATGTTTTATACCTATGAATTTTTATGAGGGTTTATTAATAAAAAATAAAGACTCTAGGACATGGGGAGGGAATTAAGAAAGATATTTGGGTAGGTATTGGTCAACCCAAAAGGATTTTTAATTTTAAAGAATAGAGGATAATGGGTTCCCTTTTATAAGTGATAGTGTATGCATACTTGGAATTTTGGAAATGAAAAATGTATACCCATGTTTTAATCATTCCAAAAGGATCAAAAATTGATAATCATTAATAATTCCATGATATAAGGTCTCTATATTTCCATAAAATATAAATTTTACAATTTATACTTTATTTAACCCTTACCTTCTTAGTTTAATTCCTAGTAAACTCATTTTAATCTTAACCACAATAATTAATTTTTACAGTTTTGATGAGAAAGATAATATTTTTTTATAAATATAATAAGGAATAAAAATTAAAGTTATATTTAAATTCTTTATGACTACTGATTAATAAGTTATTAATAAATATGTAAATCGTTTAGGAAATATTCAAGAGGGACAGTGATGTTTCCTTGATAATTATTATGGATCCCTTACTAAAAAAAGTATCCATGCATGATGTGATGATTCCTTGAGAAATTTTATAAAATCATTGGTTGTTATTCTGTAATAAAATTCTCCATGATTTGTGATAATGCCTGGAGAATTTTTATGGATTCATATAATGATATTTTATTTAATTATTAGACAATTCTCTTTGTTAAAATCGGATGATTATTGTATGATACATAGGTTTCAAAACATTTTCCAACTGTGTTTCGAGATTGAATGTTGTTAAACCATTTGATAATATAAATACCCTAAAAATATTTAGTTTTATGATGCATTTATCATTAAAATAAGAATTAAACGTTTCGAAGAAAAAGTATTTCCAAATGAAGAATAATGGATGATGAGTATCTTTGAATATAATATAATGTTAGAATTAACTTTCTATACGTAGTGATATTTTTCTAAGTATTTATTTGGGCCTTACATAAAAAATATACCCACCCAAAATCAAGCCTAAGGATGGATCGACCTCAGCACATGTGAGACCCATAGGTTGTACACACTGAGGGTTCCCATCCAAGGCCTTCCCATAGGTGGAAATATCTTGTTAGAGAAGCCTATATGCGCCTATGTATAAGGCACGAGAGTGGTGGTTCCATCATTTGGGGTGGAACTATGCCTGGAGAAGCAATACAGGGCGGTATCGAGAGGGAGAGGAAATTTTTGGCCAACACATGGCATTCCTTGGCTGATATACCAGAGGGAACCACTTTTTCTATTTGATAAGGGACAAAATCTCACAGTATACTATTCATCCTTCTTCAAAAATAAAGACAAAATTTGGACCGTCCGATTACTTTGATCCATGCCATTTGATCACCTAAGCCCCACTGGTTTAAACCAGTGTTATTATATTCCTCCTCTTGAACTATAATGATGATAACTTTTTTAGAAGTGATATATGATCAATCTCATGACAGTCGATGACCATATCTACTGATCATCTCATGCTGATGAGATTTCTCAAACTGAACCAAATCTATACATGAAATCTTCATCTTGAATGCAAGAGAAAGACTCATATATTCTCTCATCCAGATACATATGTGTGTTGTGGGAGGAAATTTGAATTAATGTATCATTTTAGCATCAAGATAAATTATAAGCATGTGATATTCATCACATGCATGTGAGGATATGACCGCAAATGAGCATTGTGAATTTGAGAAGCCAAGATATTATATTGTTTGGTGTAATGTGAAGATAAAAATAACCTAATATATTAGTGTATTTAACATTCTATGACTTAGAAGTATTTATGGTATTTTAATTAGTTGTCAATGAATTTTAAGAAGCATTTCTAAGGCGGTGATAACTATCTAAAAAAACAAAGTTATACCCAAGGTGAATTGTGCTAAAATTAATCAAAAGACTATCAATTTTTAGGATAAAAACATAGCGTCATGAAAAATTGTGAACATATTTCATTCAAAAATAAGGAATACCTCCTATGTATTTGTTTACAAAAAGGATAAGGAGGAATTAGTGGATTTTATACATGTTTAATTTATACTCAACGGAGATACACAAAGAACAAAGTTCCACAAAGAAAACAAGATTTTTTGGTAACGCGTCTCCCCATATTTTGTTAAGATGAATGAGAAGGATCTTGTGGATATTTCCTGTGTCTCACCAAGGGCCTACCATGTATAAAATATTTCCTAATAAAATTTGGGAATGATATCTCATGGAAAACCTTTCATATAAGTTAGGACTATGGCACATAAAAGAATCATTCTTGAGGAATCCTTTTAGGAACACACATGAGGCAAAAGAGAAGTATACATACATTTCGAGTGCATGTAAAGGAGTAAGTGAATATACACATGAATGATACACACATATAGAAACTAAACAAAAATATTGGATAGTGTGTGTGAATTTACATGTGTTCCTAAAGAAACAATGAAAAAGGTGAATAATTTTCAGGAAACACTTACAAACCATGCATTCTATACACCCCTCTTACCATTCTTGATAAATATCCAGTGATTTAAAATAAAATCTAAGAAGATTTTACAAGGGGTTTTTTAAGTATTTAAGATTAAAATATTTTATATAAAAATGTAAAATAAATGAGTATTATTACTTTCTTATGTGAAATATTCATAATTTCCAGAATAATGTCTTCAAACTAATCTATATTGATTATCAGAAGATCTTAAATCCGAGGTGATAGGGTTTGAGAATTAAAGAATTCATACAAAGATGAAATTGTGCAAGACCATTCTTGTATAAATTGTGTGAACCACTTGAAACCTTTTTATTGAGGTCGGTAACTTCATTGACTAAAGGATTATCTTCCCAATCAATTGATATAATGAGGAAGAATACATCTTGTAGTATCTTGTATGATTCATCCGTTGATCATTCCTAAAGATAGAATGTGTAAGTGTAAGTATATTATTCCACTTATTAAAGAGTATAACACTAAAATTCATATTATTTTTTGATTCAATAAAATTAAAAAAACTTTTAATAGAGGAACAATATTATCCAGTTGATGTAAAGTTATCCAGTGCAATATAAGTATCTTGTTTAGGGTGTTTATTGAATATTTTGTTGAACTGGTGGTTCCAGAATAAACAATGCCATTGGAGACTAGTGGAATTAGTATAAAGATCACGACTAACTCGGTAAGATTTTTTATTTTCTAAATAAACATTTTTGGGTAATTCCTTGAATTTGTAATCACTACAATATATAATGATAAGAGAATCTATGATACAACCACAGGTTGATCATGAGGAGGAGTAGGCCTTTGTATCAAACCTTGTAAAAATCATTATGTTTTGTTTTCTCTTTTATTATCTACATTACATTTATATTTCATTATTACTGACACTCAATAGATCCATTCCACTTAACCTGGTCAGAGGTTAAATAATGTATGGTTTAATTGATAGAATAAAAAAATTTGGTAAACATTTGGGTACACTGATCACCCCTATCAATGTCCCAGCACAATCCAACAGAGATATACAATTATGAAAAAAATAAGTTTACTATATGATATAATACTATTACATTGGTTGGGGAGGGGGATGAAACACACGAAAATCTACCCTAATCATGAATGGGGAGGCCTGAAATTGAGACCTCCCTAACACCGCCACAACACACAACCAATAGGCTGAAACCATATTATAAAATATTAATTATTATCTTTCCAAATATAAAATCCATTTTTACAAATTCCATTTAAAGAAGTGGAAAATTTTAATCTAATATTTAACCAACACATAATGTTAATTTTATTTTTCTAATGAAAAATTTTTAACATCAAAATAAAATATGAAATTTTTTATAGTGACCTAAATAGGATTAATAATAACATAATTGAACTAATTTTACTTTAAAAACATTTTAAAACAAAATAGTAGTTTGTAAATTATTGAAATGAAAAGGTATTTTTATTAAAAAAATGTAATATCACTATTCATTAAAAAATAATATCATCATAAAAAAAATAAAAAAATCACCCTTAGATAAATTTGATATGTTTATTCAAAAATTGAAGTACATTTTCTGAAATATATTTCCTTGTATCAGAAGAAAATTATTTGTTCATAAAAATAAATAAATATTATTTTTTGAGAAAAGTGTATTTTTGAATCGTATAAAGGCTTTACAAAAAATAAATCACTTATTTATAAATATATTTTCTTTATCTAAAATAATTATACCTAATTTTCAAAATGTTGTTATTCCTATTCAAATTTCTAGGTTTAACTGCTATGTTAAAATGTTCATGTTTAAATAATAATATTACTAATATATTTTGGTTCGTTAAAAATCAATGTTTTATGCAAACAACTTCTTGGAGAAATTAAATTTATTTGAAAAGAATACTTCCAAAAATTTTAGGGTGTTATATAACTAAACCAAATACTCCATATAATCCTAGATAAAAGTGAAGAAAAAATATACATCCTTCAAACTATATTTGGTCCCCTGATCTAAAATATATCCCTCATAATTATAAAGGACATGGTATTGAAAATATGCCAGTGTTGTACTCTATGTGTAATCATCATCAAACTTGAATATTTAGTGATCTAATGATACATTATATTGAAATTTTTTGAACAAACATAACAACAACATTGTCCTGGATCCCTACCTGAAAAGGAAAATTCTTTAAGGTATCATAGACCCCATACTTGGAACATTGAAGTAACATTTATAAATTAAGTTCCATCATATTTCCCACAATCTTCCAAATTTGAAAACAATCAAAGATAACCATTATAAAATATCCTTACCTATGTCTCTATCATATAATTACCATCACTTAACTTAGTATGACCAATAAAATTAATGTTCCTTGAGATAGATCATAGGGGGGCCTAAATACGTACGTCATGGCTATTTCCCTTGGTTATATTACGTACTAACCCTAGATTATATTGTTTCCATACCAACCCTTTAAATACTCACTTGTTTATACTTCTAAACTCTATCCAGTATTAGAACCATAAGCTCTAATACTAATATATCATGACCCACCCTCTACTAGTACCCCACCTTGGTCGAAAATGAAGAGAGTGATATTATTTTTAATTCATTTCTCCAATAGTCCACATGCTGGACTCTAGAACCAAGGGTATATAAATCATACAAATTGGAGTCATTACCATCTTAATGTAAATTTAAGGATAAGAAACATGATTAAATACACCAATCAACTTCATACATAAATAAATAACAAATCCCAATACATTAAAAAAATGTCATATAAGTGGAAACAATAAAAAATATATTAAAAAAATCCTTTTCCCTAACAAAAAAACTCTAGAGGCTGGTAAGAAACTACAAAATTGAGTAACATCCAACTTGACTTTCAACCAAAAATATTAGAGCCATAAATATTTTTTATATATACAGGGAGAGAATATATGTATACTCAGTAAAATCCTCACTGAAATATCTATTGTATAATGTGAAAGAAACATACTAAATCTTAGTGAATAAGAAAATGTAACGAACTCATCACATATTTAGGTAAACCCATGTACCATCCATACCATAACTTATTTACCATGTAACACATATAAATATATAAAATAATATTAAAAACATATATAAATGAAAGGTACTTTTCTTCAACTTCTACAATGGTTTTCCAATCTCATTCTCCAATGAAAAAAATATTGTGCTATAATTCATTCCATATATCGAGTAATATTTTATGTGATAAGGGACTCATACCTACCTAACTAAGTCCCGCATGGGTCCCAACATCTCATATTTTCATCTGTCAATATTTCTATCCAATCAATAATAAATTGTAAATATGGGTCCCCTTAAGACCCATGTAACATGCATTATAAATTGAGCCACTACAACCCATTCATTTACACCCATGGGAAACTATAGTCACCACAAAAGGATACATGTATGTGCTATAACCTTATTCTAATATAGCCAATAGATAAATGTGTAGTAAAACTAAGAGGCATCACAACCTGTGTAAGATCATACCCTAAACCTCAAGCAGTCATATCCGAGATATACGTACACATTATGCTATAGGAAAAGGGAGGGTGGGGGTCCTCACCAACTTTTATATTTAGGGAAACACCCTTGAAAAAAATTGGTTGTATATTTCCATACCGACTAGGGTATTGAAGCAAATTAAATTCAAAAATATAATAATAATATCATGCACAACCGCATTATGGGAAACTACCAATCCTTATAATTAACTACTGGTATCATCCTAAATTATACCCAGATTCCAGTGTTGAGGTCTAAAAATATAAATTTCATTCAAGAACATAATATTCATGATTCTATAACTTTAACCATTTTTACTTGGTATTTTTTCAAATTATTTTTCAGTAATAAAACCCCCATAAAAATTCATGGTTTAAAAATTCAATATCATTACAATATAACAATATTTTATAATTTATACTCTAATTTTTAAATAAATTCATAATGATCTCATTAAATTCATTCCAACCATCCCATGTATTCTTTTATTTAACATATATCATTACCATCATAAAAAACACCCATCCAAGGAGTTAAATATTATTTCTTTAAAATTATATAATTAAAGGTATGATATAAATCATTATAAACTACCATGAAGAAGATATAGTCATGGGGCATAAATGAACTATAGTGGGAATTTTGAAATCATCATCAACAACTATCTCACAACCACCCATCAAAAGAATACAATATATAGGATGTGAAATCCTTATTTTAAAATCAACCAGCAATAAAAATTTAAATCCATGAAACACCCTTTTCATTACTATATTGAATTAAATGATTAATTATGTATAGGTTTTAGTAATAATAAACATATAATCATTAGATAATATTATTTTATAATTAACAGAGAAGCATTCACTATAAACACTTCAATATTTAGTGGTTTTCAAGTAAGAGATTCCATTAGATCCACAAGACTCTTTAATAAATAACCTAATCATTACTATATTTAAAATTTTTATCCAATATCAAAAACTAAAACCATGATAAAGAATAACCTTAATCACCATATGATTGATAGAAAACTATTTAGAAAATAATAAGAGGTATCAACAGAAAAGTGTCACCACATGTGATAAAAACACCATTCTAAATCAATATTGGTACTAATTTCTTCTAAATTGTTATTAAATCCACCATTACCTAATGAAAATAATTCATGATAATCCCACAGTTTCAAAAAAAAATGAGAACTAATGAATACCCTATCTTGATCATAAGTTGAACTCTTTATGGTCAAGAGCGTAATAATAAGGTTCAATCGCCACCATACTCAATAGAAACCAATCCTAAACCTAACTAGAGTAACCCATTATAATATCATAAATGAATATCTTTCTAAAATAAGACAAACCACACAAAACAACCTCTAGAAAGGAGAACATGTAAGATGAGGAAGTAAAGAATGATGATAAATTGATTAAAGAATGTTTTATTCCAATGAAACAAGGGTTTTAGAACCTATAATGAAGTTTGTTGAGGGTAAAAAGAGGACCTAAAGTGGACTAGGGTTCAAAAAAAGATATGAACAGTTTAATAAAGGATGTATAAAACCACTATTTATAGAGGATACCAAGAAGGGATATACCATTTACGGATGTCTTCCACTACGCTTGTGGTTCCTTTGGTCAAAGGAATATATTGTTTTCTAACATTTGAATAAGAAAAATTCCTACACCCCAAATATGAAAAATTTTCAAACCCATATTTAGACACTTTAATCTATAGAACACCATGAACCACAATATGGTTCATAGAGTTTCAAATGTCAGTGGGCTACCATAGCCTCTTACCATGGCATAAGGAAAATTACCTCACTATTTGGACATAGAATAACAAGAAATATGTTGTGGTGGGATCCAACTCACCATTTTAACAACTCCCTACACCTATAGACCTTTAATAATATAAACACAAACATTCCCACAAATATGGTATGGTAGTATCTTTGTTTCACATAAGGACACTAGTTGATAACCATACTAAGACAAACTGGGAATTTTACTCCTACTTGTTTTCAATAGGGAATTACTCCTGACATCTGGTGACATAACACATTCCACTATATCATATATCACTTTCTCATTCCTTATAAGAGGAATAACTAAGGAAAAACACAATCCATCATGGCCTCTTTGGGAATTTCAGTACTAATAGTGCACAATATACCACTCAACCAACCCAAACCACCCATGATCTAGATCTCAAAACCAAAACAACTTCACTCCACTCTCAAATCTCCCAATAAATATTCAAAATGTATAACACCGCACCCAAAATAATATCATGGTGGCCATATAGATATATAAAACTAAACTCTCACCTCTAGAACATATAATAACACTTCTCTTCATTTCACATTAATTCGTGATTTATTATATATAATTACACTTAATAAAATATGAATGATTAATAATAATAGTGTATTTGGAACTTAGGTACATTAAATAAAAACTTAAAACATGAAATAAGTTATCTTTTATTGAAAACTTATATAACATGCTCCCACTTAAAACAACATGGGATAACCTATGGACATACATTAGAAGGGGATGATCTATAAAGCCGTGTAGGGTAATAAAAATGGGAAAACTTGATGAGAGTAATACATGTTATAAAATAGGAATATTAATGGGCCATAAAGGGTGTGATAATAAAAAACATGAATAATAATACATGATATAGCATGATAACATAATAGAAACATGTGAAATGTGGAAACAACTTAAAACACAGCATCATAAACATAGGTCAAAGATAACTACCAAAACATCATGATTGACAAAGTACCATAAAGTAATAGGGTTTAAACATTATCCCAATATGATGTATCACGAGAAAAAACATTACCCAATGCACTGGAGCTCTATATAATTCTTGGAGAACCTATCACATTCATTTCATTCTCATGATTAAGTGTTCCACATAGATCATAAAACATAGAATAATTTATCATAAATTTTTAATCCAAGATAATACAGTGTATAATAAATACATTTTAATCCTCAATAAATAAGTATGAGTTCATAAAGGATAAAAACCTTGATAAGAAATGGGTATGGTATTTACTACACAATTGTTTTGTCATGGGAAATCATAGAGAAATTTCGATAGCATAATGACGTCACTTAAAGATACATAAAATGGGTTAATGAGATAGAATGAGGTCTCCCATAATTTGAAATTAAAATGGATAGAAATAGTGACATGGAATTAAGTTTCCCAACAATATTAATTTGAAATAAAATGAATAAGATAATGAAGAATCTTTAATAAACTTGGTAATGAAAAAGAACCCTTACTAAATTTAAGCATGGTAACTGGTATACAAAATGGTTTATAGGAGGGTTTAATTAGAGTTAAATCAGTATATAATAATTTATAAATAAAATGGAAAACATTTGGGGTATGTAAGAATTTATGAAAACATAAAAAATGGAAATTAGGAGGCATAATATAAAAAATGTTCTTGAATAAATGAGAGAGACAAAGACCACTTATGAAATTTCGACATATTAAATATTTTGGAAAAGGTAAAAAATGAGAGTGGGTAAATGATATATCATTCAAATTAAATAAAATTTAAAGTAATGGAATGTTTAAATATTAATAAAAATACAACCAATTTAAATTAAAAAGACTAATTTAAAAGAAGATGCACGAATTGAAAGGATGATAGGAAGGTCCTTTACCTTGAGAGGGTGATTCCAAATGTTTGAGTGAAGCTTATTGAAACCATAGAGAAACCTTGGGAGGAATATAGAGAGGGTGGGAAGATAAAAAAAGATATTAAAGGTTTTTTAGTGAATATAATGGGATATTGGGTGGTTTTATATAGTAAATAAGTTGGGAAATCTTTATTATTTATCAAACATAGGGTTTAGACTCTATATAATAATATAACAAAACCCACAAACCTTCCCATGGGTTTTTACCATTTTTGTTCCCAAAGGGGAGTGTTTTAAAATTTTATATAATGAAAAGGGACGAACATAATTATATAATAAACTTTCTGATGTGGAAGTAAGTCATACTCTTGAGGAAATGATTTTAAAACCTTAAAATATATTAATGGTTTTGGTGGATTCACAATGGATTTTTAAACTCAATCAAATACATATAAAGTAAAACTATTTTAAAGGTAAAAAATATATTTGGTATTTTACACAATTTATAGTACATATTAGATCTCTTTGTTTCATTATGATGTCATAATACACACCTTATATTTATATGGTATTTAATTTTTACCCGAAAATTTGACCTTCTCAGATTATTTTGAAAATGTCCCCATTAGATAATTTTGATGTTTTAATTCCAAAAATACTATTAATTTTTTTAAAAACCATTTTATAAATATGTTATTTTTCATTTTTAAAATAAGAATGGACATTTATTGAAAAATTCCGGGTTTTTTTGGCAACAAATGTTTTTGAACCCTTATAAAAGTTACATTTGAATTTATAAAGATTATATGATAATTTATATTTAATAAAAATTATTTAGTAATAATATTTTATTCAAATATTATTTATTTCATAAATCCATTAATTTATAAAAATATATTACTTAATTGAATTGTTATATTACCAGAATTTTTTTTGTTTTATTATATCAAAATATAATTTTTATCAAACTAATCAGTTATTCATTTATAAAGTAAAATATAATGAATAAATATAATCATAATTTTAATGAAAATGAAATATGAATATTAGGGTTAATTTCTTTATATTCTTTGTTAAATTACTTGTATACTTAATTAACTGATTTTCCTTTTACCATAGTAATTAATATTTACTGTAGTTACTCTTCATATTATTTAAAAATTAAGTTAACCTTATTACCTAATATTAATTATTATGATTCAAAATATATAATAAATTCTAAAAAATAAATTCCATGATATGTAAAAAATTAATATAATATAAAACCCACAATCATGATGAAAAGGAATTTTTCAAAAAAAATACATTTTTAAGGAAACAATTATGTTAATTTAACTCTATAACCAGTAATATTAATTTTATGAATTTAAATTCATAAATATAGATATATAATCAAACCATTAAATTTAAATAATTTCCCAATATGGGTTATTTTAATATATTATAATGGAGAATCATTATTCATTTTATAACAGTTTTTAAGAAAATGTGTTTTGCAACCTAAAAAAACTTAAAAGAAAATACTATAAAAGATGATTTATTGGTCATTAATTTAATTTAATATAAATAATGAATAATTATGATAAATTGAAATAAAATTAAAAGAATAATTTGAAATTAAAAATAATTAATTTATCAAAATAATTGATAATTTTACATAAAAACTGTATTTTTCCACTATTCACTGAAAAATAAATATTTTATGAAAAATCCAAATTTCTACCCTAAGTTAATTTTGATATTATGATATTAAAAATTAATTGAGGTTTATAAATTAAATTTTCTAAATAGTTCAAAAAAAATATTATAATAATTATAAAAATAAATAAAATTCATTTTTGATAAAAACATATTTTTACGAATGAAAAGACATTACCATAAATTTATTGATCATTTACTAAGAATTTATCAATATATATAGCATATATATATATATATAACTTATTTAATCCAAATTATATCAAAAAATTTAATGTAAAGGTTAAAATAGTCATATTTAAAAAGGCATTGTTTGTTTGGGTTCAGTGTTGTGTATCACCTACACTATCGAAAATAGTTTTATCTTTTAAAAAACTAAAGACATTTATGAACAACCCCAATCATCCTTTTATTACATTCAAGCCCTTAGAAAACCTAAGAAATAGATTTTGAACAATAAGGTCCTTACATTTGGAGTTCAAAAGTATTTAATAGTTTAATTTGAGAAAGTATAGGTTTCGTGAAAATAATATAAGGTTATTTATAATTTTTAATTATATAAAATTAAAAAGTGTAAAATATTTCTTGCTTATAGGTACAAGATGAACACTATTAATTTTTTATTATAAAATTTAAATCCCATTAACTCAAAGAAAATAAAATATCAAGAAAAAATATAATAACCCCAAGCACTCAATGCATATAAAACAAGAATAACCAAAAAATATATTGAAAAAGAAAAATATATTAATAGTGAAATTTCCCTTTTCTAAAGAGAAAAGTTTGTGAAATTTTGATAGAGGGAAAAACAAAAAATATATAATTCTAAAACAAATTAAAATTGGTTTAATGAAATGGAAAAATACCACATGAAAATAATTGAATAAGAAACACTTTTCTCAAAGTATAAAAAATACATGCTCTTCACCCCTTCATTTTTAATGATCATGGATACCATAGGTGGAAATTTATCATCAAAATAAAGAGTTAGAGAATTATATATTCTAAGATACTTATTTAATAAAAAATTTCCTTGTTCATAATAATTTTAGAATCTTATTCAAGCTTCATTAAAATTGATTTTCAATATCCTCTGGTATCTTATAAGAGAAATTGATAGAGTCCTTCTAAGTGATAGATGAGACATACCTATTTTTTATATATACATGAATATTTACATATAAAATAGAAATAGTGATTCCTTGAATGGGTATCTAGCTATGGGAAAAGAAATTATAATCTTTAACTTCTTGAAAACCATCCTCAACCAAATAAAAGTGATCATTTAATCATTATAGTATGATTCCTAAATTTTATTTCTGGGATCTGATCGAAAGTAAACTATAATAGTAAAATTATTTTAATATTTATGATGTTAATATTTTTCAAGAGTAGAATTATTTAAAGCTATTGATTTCTCAAAAGCATGTCCAATAGTTTTGGATGAGATGATATAAACTACAATTCAAGCATCATTAATTGTTTTCACAAAAAAACATTTCTTAATAAAATAGGACACTAACTGTTCATTTTTTATAATTTCATCCATCAGAGTTATAAAGGATATCAATTTTATGTATTTATTTGGGAGGATGAAAAATTTCTACATGAAGTTCCCCATTATGATTAACCAAAATAAGAAAACCATTCACATTATCCTTACTTGGTTCCGTATTCTACTTACAATCTTGTACTTTATGAATAGTAGGATCGATATCCTAGTTTGATAAGTGAGTTAATTGAAGCACCCAAAGCTTAACAACCAGTATGTTAATCTCTTGGGGCATTATAACCCAGCTTCTTAGTGGGAATCAGCCACTGTGGAGAAAGAACCTTATGGAGTATGTGGTGATGTGTTTAGCTATTATGATATGTAGTTGTTCGTGCACTCTTGGTTTCTCACTTTCTCCTCAAACTGTTTTGAAAATACTAATATTTTAATTTCTTTCTGACTATCTAAATCTCTAAAAAATGTGGTAGGGACCCCATACTCATCCTTTTTTGGGATGTCACCTCCAATTCCAATATACCGAGTTGAGTACCAGTAAGGGGGCATAATAAATCCCCTAAAATTATTTTCTCAGACCATTGATCACCATCTAACTCAAGGAAATTCAAATCATATTTATATTTCATCTTTATTGGAGTCAATAGAATATAATACCCTATAACATAGAAAATAGTATCAACCAAGTAAGGGGAAACAACCACCTTATAGTTTTGGTGACCCCCACTAACACTTAATGATTTGAAACATACTATACAAACAGGTGTTGACTCTCCTAATCTCATCTTCATCACAAGTTATGAACAAGGGTCCCCCATTTCATATTTTATAGGTGATTTCCTCAAACCAATCACTAAAGAATCAGTTTTTAATATTTCCCGCATGCTCTAATTGATTGATCCAATAATATAATGTATAAAAATATAATTAAAATCAAAATTTGTTTTTTATAAATTATATCATGAATAAAAATAATAATCCTTAAATATTTAGTAAGTATTACTAAAAATCTATATACTTGATAATTATCAATTAAATGGGATGTTTATGTTCTAAATTTTGATTTTACACCCACAAGAATGTTCCAAGATGATTTATAACTACCTCTCTGATAGCTAGATTCTAACAAGGGACCATTAAACATTGGATCCAATGTTATAACATAAAAAAATAGAATTATGGGCCTTGTTTAAATCCTTAGTCCACTTGAGAATATTAAATTTATGGTTCCCAAATACTATAGAGTCCCATGTAAAATTCAATATGAAATCCTCTTTATATTTAATTTGAATACATATTTTTAATGTGTTTAAGAGCCCCATAATCGTTGAATTAGATAAACCCATTGGAAAATTTGTGTGCCTTTGAAACATGTCTACCTTAGATGATTGATAGAATACTTGGATATCAAGGTATATTCATGTCACTCTACTATATATTTAATTTTTTCTAGAAAATTACTGGATTAACATTATAATAGTAGAAAAATATTTTGAAAAGAACAATAAAATGAATTTATGGAAATTCATCAATTGAAATAAATAGGGAATATAGAACTTTAAATAATGTTGAACTAAAGAAGGATCAATTAAAATCCCTAAAACCAACTCCTCTTATAGTGATGAAGTTGAGAAATCACCCCTCATTGGAACCCTAGAAAGGGTTCTTTAATGCTAATCTCTTTTATTTTATGAATTAAATTCATGTTATGTTTTTATTTGTATTTTATGGGTTATACGTAAATCCAAAAATGAAAATCAATTTTGATAATTAAAACTATTCAATTAGATGTATTATTAAAAAGGGTTGTTCATTGAATCAATCAACAACTTGTAATTTAAAAAATAATTATGTTTTTGAGTTTATATATAAATTATGATTAATATATCAATATATATTATTTAAATATGCTGATAAGATTATTGGAAAATAGTTGATACAACATCCACTATATATGAGTATTAAATTAAATAAAAATCTATGTAGTTTAAAATGGGTTATTAATGGGGGACTTTTATCCTTTATTTAATTTATACAATTATTTTAGGGATTTCTACTAATTATTTTATATTTTATCATATCCTGGTTGATTATAATGTATTATTTTTTTCTCTATTTATAACCCAATTTTAACTTCTATTAAAGAATATTATTATCTCATTATCAATTTTATACTTATACAAAATATTTTACATTAGTTAATCACAAATATTTTTCAAGCATATGAATTGCCTAGTAACTTATGTAGTTACCTTAAGAGGGGGGTTTGAATAAATATTAATCAAATTTTAGAGAATTAATTTTACTCAAAAGTATTCAAAACACTTCACCTGTTAGTTTTTTCCATCTCAAATTTTTCCCTTAACACATTCATAATACATGAAATGAAAAAAGTAAATAGAGAATAATAAAGATTATTTTAAGAAGGTTCAATTAAAATTTGGGTATCCACTCCTCATTTTGTTTGGTTCAAGTACAATATGCTTGTGATTAACTAATATAAGTAATTTAATACACATGGAAATGGTATCATCCTTATCCCCTGAGGCTATCTTCTAAAAATCCTTTATTATTATCCAATAGGTTATTTATACTAGATCCCATGAGCTTACACTGATGTTCTAATATTACGTTAATGAAAAAAATATTCTCCCTTCTTTGGGATGTCACTACATCAAAATAATAGATCATCTTACTCAAACTGAGGATTGAGATAACCCATGGAATCTTAGAAACACAGTAACATCATCAGATTGTTATCAATCCTTAGTATGATCAGTGTATGCATAGAAAAATGCAAAGATACATTTTTTTAATTCTCTAAAATATTATTTGAGATTTATAGTGTCTTCAATTAGTATCAACAGCTAAATATTCTAGTGTATTGACGTATATTATATTTAGTAGTAATAGAATAACATTTTTCTCCCTCTTACCTTTTCTTATTTTTCATTATCCTGTACTTTGACATTGTAGGTATTTATTTAAATTAGGTTGAAATCTCAATAATTCAGTAGTTCCTGATAATTTCAAGAACACAAAATTTATGCTCTCTATTGATCTATAATAATAACAACATAAATTATCATATTATTCATTTAAAAGAACTCAAAATAATCACAAAATTTTTTTATTTTTAATATGAATGTCCCATGAAATTAGTAACATGATTATAATTTAAAATTGTTAAACATAATTTTTTATAAAATATCCAAACATTGATCTTCATTTATGTTTTTAAAATATTTATATTTTAAACCCCATAATTATAATAAAAATATCATCTTTATAATCATTTTTTATTCCCCAACAATATCTCTCATTTAATATGGTAAAATAGTTTTTTAGAAAAATAAAATGGATTTAATCTTTATAAATCAATATCAAATAATCATATATGAAATTATTGATTAATCATGTGAATGTATTCTGAAATTATTCTCATTTATTCTAATCAATTTACAAATTTATTCACTACTGAATTTATATTAACATCATGATACTCAAAGACGTGAAGAAAAAATCAACATCATATGATTTCATCTCCAGAATTATCACATTCTTCAAACTATTTTATATAAGGAAAGAATACGTATCTCTTTTTTATTACATCAACGACATCAATTATTTATTATGTATCACCAAAAGGATAACATGAATTCTATGATAAATATTAAATAACATCCAAATTATGTTATATATTACACTGTAAATATCCCATATGGTCCAAATTATTTTATGTGTTACATTTAAAAATATTCTGTAATATCATATATACGTTATATATCATAGTTAAATATTTCCCTTTGTCGTATCATCATATAAGACTCAAAATATATCTTCTTTATTCATTATAAGATATTACATATCTCTAAGAAAAGAATATATTTCATCTAACTAATGCAACATATCATGATAAAACACAAATATTTTCTTATATATCCTTCATAAAATATTAAATATCTTAATGATGTCCATTAATTTGAAAATATTTTATTATAAAGGATCACAAAAAAATACTTTTATCAATTATTTATCTCTTACTCAAAATTCCAAAACATATTTGTTGGAATCACCTGTTTTGATAATCCCAAATAATGTTTTGATAATCCCAAATCATGTTTTATTTATGTGATAATTATGTTTCTCTTACAAGATAATCATTTATGTGAAAATCATGTTTATATCCAAGTGATAACTATGTATGTTTAATCTCACTGCTCACTTGTTTAATGCTCACAGTGTAAAATTTCTCATATTAAAAAGGTCACTAATGCGAGGTCACCGATGCAAGGTCACCTATGCAAAGGTCATTGATGTAAAGGTCACCGATGCAAGGTCACCGATGCAAGGTCACCGATGCAAGTTCATTGATGCAAGGTCACCGATGAATAGGTCACTGATGCAAAGGTCACTGATGCAAGGTCACCGTTGCAAGGTAACCAATCCAAGGTCACTGATGCAAGGTCACCATTGAAAGGTCACCAATGAAAGGTTACTGATGCAAGGCTACTTTTGGGAAGGTTACTGTTGGAGAGTTATCAATTGAAGGTTTCCGATGGAGAGTTATCAATTGAAGGTTACCGATGGAGAGTTATAAATTGAAGGTTACTAATTGAGAGTTATCAATTGAAGGTTATCGATGGAGAGTTACCAATGATAGGATACCAATGGAGAGTTATCAATGGAAGGTTACCATTGGAAAGGTTACCGATGAATTCTACTGATGTGCATTTACTGTTAAAGCCTACCATTGTGAAGGCTACCATTACCAGTCTACCATACTCTTCTACTCTATACATTGTCAAATTTTTAAGAATATTCTAAAGGTCATATTTGCTAAATTTAATGCTTCTGACATTAATTAATGTAAATTGTAGACATATAGGGGGACTGTATTTGGGGATAGTACGAGGTACGAGAAATATTGCACATGATGTACTTACACCTATTATCGGACCTAAAATATAAAAGAGAATAAAGAGGAATTCATAAAAATGGTGTGAGGACTTAATGATGAGAATTGTGTCTAAGAATATGAAGAAACTTACTCACTAGATCAAAGACGAACCATCCATGACTTACACTATGAACCCACAAGCATCATAAAGATCATTTTGGGGAAAAACTCACTTCTGCCTTCTGTACTTCATCAAATCTCAATCAACACAAGAAGAATAACTCTCAGTTCATAAAATCTAGAACCTGGTGTTGCGTCACTCTGTTTTGGAGACAACTTCGAGAGAAAGACTCAAACATAAAATTCTTCACATCATGGATCCAAGATCTGAACTGAAAACACATAGAGTCTTCTAAATTCAATCGCATCATATTTTCCCTACTGTGTTATTTTATTTTACATATCTAAGAAGTCTGTGTTTTTATCATACACAATTTATCTTGTGATTTAACTTTAGGATACAAAAACACTCACATGAAACTTTTCTTACACCTTGTTTTCCCACATATAACTGTGGAAGAAACCGTGTGTGGTCTGTGTTGTTTATCATTCCCACAAAGAACAGTGGTAGAGGGTGTGAACCCTAGATAGTTTTTAAAAACTGTTGAGAAGATTGATACAGGATGTGTATCAATTTTATTGTTAATATAAACTACTTGGTGGTAGGTGATCACCAAGTGGAGAGGATTAAGTCTTGTCTTGAGACTGAACCTCTTGTTTAACATTTCTGTGCACTATATTTTGTTATACTCAGTTTTATATATTTTCTGCTGCTTATAATTGCTAATACATTTATCTATTTTGCATTAAATTTGATTTTTAGTTTTGGTTAGTGTGTGTATATTTGTAATTTAGAAAACGTGTTTAAAAAGTTGAAGAAGTATTTCTCACTAATTCAACTAAGGCCTAATCACCCTTTGAGAAACCTGTTGACCAACTACACATTTATATCTCTACATCCTTAACTAACTGGGCTATTTCAAAATTTGGGGATTTTTATAATAAAGGTTTTAATAAAAATTTTAAGTAGGAACTCAATTACCCCCCCCCCCTCTTGAGATTCCACTCTGACCAACATATGGTATTAGAGGATTTAGTTTAGTTCTTTACTACTACCTGAACTATTGTGAAACATGTAAAATTCATTAAATGTGATTTTAGTTGTTTCTTAAAGATATTAAAATTTCTTTCATATCTAAATTTTCAGTTCTTTACAATTATAATTATCAATGGATAACATAATTGAGGGTGCTGCTACTAAATTTCAATTTTCATTAATGTTAATAACTATGCTAAGTGGAAATTAAAAATGAAAATGTATCTTGAGAGCATGAGACCTAAAATCTAGGACAAAATTGAAGAACAACATGTATTGCTGGCTACATCTAGAGACAAATGGTCTCTGTTGACTAAAGCTATATATAATAATAATTGTAAAGTGATTAATTCATTGTACTATTCTTAAGGTGATGAATAATTCAATAGAATATCTTCTTGTAAAACTTCATATAAAATTTGGGATACTTTGGATATTTCTCATGAGGGAACAACTGATGTTAAAGAAATGAGATTATATACTTATACTATTTAATATGATAATTTTAAAATGAATTCTGATGAACCTATATCTGAAATGTATCTCAGTTTCAATGAAATAGAGAATACCATGAGTCTGCTTTGGAAACCAGAGGAAAACAAGGATCAGATTATGAGATTACTTTGATGCCTACCTGATAAATGGAGAGGAACTTCTGTTTCTATCCGAGAATCTTATGACATAGGAAAGTTACCTGTGAAGGAACTAATTGGAATGATTATGATGTATGAAGAATAGATTACGGTAAATAAATAAGCAGTTGAAGAACCAAGAAAGAAATATATAGCATTCAAGACTACTGCCTCAAAGAACAAAGAAAAAGAAAAAGATCAAACTCTTATAGACACTTCCACCTGTGAAGACTTAGATTCTGACAGTGACGATGAGATGGCTCATCTTTCTAGGAGATTCAAGAAGTTATTTTGTAAGAAAAAGTTATATATAAATTCAAACTATAAAGGAAGGTATGATAATAAAGGACAGTGGAAAAAAGACAAAAAATGGAATGATAATGAAAATGATATAGTCTGTTATGAGTTTAAACGAAAAGGTCATGTGAAAGCTAATTACCCCAAGATGAAATTTAAAAAGAAGTATGAATAAAAGGGAAAGGGATATAAAAATGCCATGAAATATACTTGGAGTGCCTCAGAAGATAGCTCAAGTGGATCTGAAAATTCTGATATTGAAAAGAACAAACATGCGAACCTGTTTTTCCAGATAGAAACATCTGAGTCAACACCCAATTCTCTTGTACATAATGCTTAATATTCTAAGATTGATAGTGAATCAATCAATGATGAAAATATTACTATGTATGAACTATTTGAATACTACGGAATTATTGAGGACACAATTAGTGAACTAAAGGATAAATATAATTTTTTGAAAATACACCATCCTTTAAATGCCAATTTTAACTCTGATATGGATATTGAAAAAGAAAAATGTGCTCAGCTGGTAAAAGAAAATACTAAACATAAATTGTCTAATGAGAAATTTAAAATAGATCATGATAAGTTTACTAAAAGTATAGATACCTTGACTCAGTTACTTGGAAAAAAAATTACTCCAAAATACACAACTGGTATTGGATATTAGCAAAGACAGAGAATAATTATTAAGAATAAATTTGTTCCAAAATCTGGAAAGTTCATTGCTTGTTCATGTTCTGGGACATCTTTTGAAAAACAATTCTCTAAAGGACCAAACAAAGTATTTGTGTCTCAAAACATATCTGTTGATTATAGGAAACTTGTGATACAAGTATGGGTTCCCAAATCTTTACTTGCTAACCTCTATGGGCCCAAGAAAATCTGGGTACCGAAGTTACCCTACACTTAATCTATTTTACAGGAAAACTGTTTAAATAGCTCATGAAAAACATTATGGTACTTGGACAGTGGATATTCAAGACACATGACAGGAGACTACTCAAGCTTCAAGAGCCTAATTAATGTTGATGGTCGATATGTTACATTTTTTGATATTGCAAAACGGATGATCGTCAGGTTATACCAAATTGGTAACCCTAATACTATGTTAATTTCAACAGTACTTTTTGTTGATTTGTTAAAGTACAATTTACTAAGTATCTCTCATTTATGTGATGATGGATTTGATGTTAAATTTTAAAATGAATCATGCATTTTTTTTAATTCTAAAAATGATTTAATATTCAATGCTTTTAGAAAATAAAATGTATATGCTGTTGATTTGAATTCATTAACTATGAAAAATGTTTCATGTTTAAATTATTTTTATAGGGAATCCTGGTTATAGCATAGACGATTTAGACACTGAAATGTGCACTCACTTAAGAAACTAACTAGGAAAGTTTTAGTTAGAGACATACCTAAATTGGATTTCCCACTTAACAAAGTTTGTAATCCTTGTCAAATGGGGAAAAAAACAATGTTTCTTTCAAACCAAATAAAGAAGTTTCTACTTATCAACCGCTTGAGTTGGTTCATATGGATTTTTTGGGACCATCTAGAGTTTCAAGTATAAATGGGAATCAATATGTTTATGTTCTTATAGATGATTTTTATAGATATACTTGGGTAAACTTTCTAGCTCACAAAAGTGAAGCATGTTCTTACTTCATTAAATATTCTAAGTCTTTATAAAATCTTAGTGGGCATAGAATTAAGACCATGAGAAGTGATCATGATATTGAGTTTGAAAATCATGAATTTGAATCTTTTTGCTCTCATAATGGCTATACTCACAATTTCTATACTCCTAGAACACCCCAACAAAATGGAGTTGTAGAAAGAAGAAATATGACACTTCAAGAGATTTCCCAGACTATGGTAAATAAGTATAATCTACCTATCTATTTTTTGGGATGAAGCTGTTAATATAGCTTGTTACATTATCAATAGAGTCTTGATTATATATATTCTTAAAAATTACCCTTATGATCTATGAATAATAGTATTCCTGAGGTTAATTACTTTAAAGTTTTTGGTTGCAAAGTCTTCATACTTAACATTAAGGACTATCTTGACAAGTTTGCTTCTAGAAGTGATGAAATAATTTTCCTTGGTTACTCAATCACTATTAAAGCTTATAGAATATTTAATAAGATATCCAAATGTGTGGAAGAATCAGTTCATGTGAAATTGGATGAGACTGATCCACATGAACCCAAATACTCTATTGAACTCCTTGAAGAAGATATGTCAATTCTGGACCTTAATAATAAAGACAATGAGCCCTTAGTGAAAACAACAAGTTCTGAAAATTTTCTAGAATATGGGGGTGATGAATCTAGAACTATAAAAATTCAAGAGGAGTCTAGTTCAACTCTTTAGATAGGTATTATAACTCTCACAAATCATCATTTAGATATTTTAGTAGGTGATTTAAATTTAGGAACACAAACAAGAGCTTCTCTGAGAAACCAGGTTGAACATCATGCCTTTTTTCATAGATTGAACCTAAAAATATTAATGATGCAATCAATGATGAATTTTGGGCGATAGGTATGAAAGAATAATAAAATTAGTTTTAAAGAAACAAAGTTTTGGAATTAGTAGAAATACCTAAAGACACATTGACTATAGGAACTAAATGGGTGTTTAAAAATAAAGTTGATGAATCTGGAATCATAGTTAGAAACAAGGGTAGAATAGTTACAGAAGGGTATAGTCAATAAAAAATAATAGACTATGATGAAACTTTAGAACCTATAGCTATACTAGAATCCATTACGATACTAATTGCTTATGCAGCTTATCTAAATTTCTAACATTATCAAATAGAAAACAAAAGTGCATTTTTAAATGGGTACATAGTTTTGGATGAACTTGATGAACAACCCCTTGGTTTTAAAAATCCTCATTTTTTAAATCATGTCTTCAAACTTTCAAAATCCCTATATGGTCTAAAACCAAATCCAAGAGATTGGTATGACAGACATAATTCTTTCCTTATTTCAAAAGGTTTTACTAAAAGAATAGTGGATCCTACTCTTTTTAGTAAAAGGATTTCCAAAGTTGTTTTAATAGTACATATTTAGATAGATGACATTATTTTTGGATCCACTAAAAATTCTTTATGTACAATTTTTTAAAAAATGATGCAATTTGAATTTGAAATGAGTTTATGGGGGGAACTTACATTTTTCCACGGATTTCAAAAATTTTAAAATAAAAATGGTATTGTTTTAAATCATAGTAAACCAGTGGATCAAAACAATTACATAGGTATGATAGGAAGTCTGCTCTATATTAATACTAGCTAAACTGATATTATTTTCAGTGTATGCATGTGTGTTCACTTTCAATCCAATCCTAAAGAGTCTCATTCAACTGTTGTAAAAAGTATTTTTTAAATATATAAAGTATACTACAAAATTAGGACTGTTTTACCTAAGAGTAAAATCATTTGATTTAATAATTTATTCGGATGATGATTTTTCTCATTGAGAGTTAGATAGAAAGAGCACCTCTGGAACATGTCACATTTTAACTAGTCACAAGTATCATAGTGTAGTAAGAAACAAAATTTTGTTGCATTATCTACTACCAAAGAGTAATATATAGCTGCTGGGAGTTATTGTTCTCGAATTCAATAGATGAAACACACTTTAATATACTGTGGATATCAATTTAAAAATGTATCTATAAAGTGTGATAATACATGTGCTATTAACATCTCTAAAAATATACTATCTCATGCTAGGACAAAGCACATTGATGTGAGACATCACTTCTTGAGAGATCATTATCAAAGAGGTTTTATCACTCTTGAATTCATTGGTATTGAACACCAATTGGTTGATGTATTTACAAAGCCTTTGAATTCTGAGAGGTTAAATTACATCAACCATGAGTTAGGTATGGCAAACTGTTAAGGATTAGAAACCATACTGATAGAAACCTCACCATTAGAAACCTCACTGATAGAAACCTCACTAATAGGAACATCACCATTAGAAACCTCATCATTAGAGACCTCACTATTAGAAACCTCACCATTAGACCTCACAATTAAAAACCTCACTGTTGGACCTCACCATTAGAAACCTCACCATTAGAAACCTCACCATTGGGCCTCACCATTAGAAACCTCACCGTTAGACCTCACCGTTAGAGACCTCACTGTTAGAAACCTCCCCATTTGACATCACCATTAGAAACCTCACTAATAGGAACCTCACCATTATAAACCTTACTGTTAGACCTCACCATTGGAAACCTCAGAGTTGGACCTCACCATAGGAAACCTCACTGTTACCTTACTGATAGTCGATGTTTTCAAGACTTAGTGTTTTTCTCTACCAGAATCTAAAACGTTTTCTGCATTACTTATTTCTTTTATTTAATTTGTTTTTCGATCCATAAGTGATAAAATTAAAGTACATACTACATTTAGATCCACCTCATACTCTCTACTGAATATCTTTCTCCCTAACCTCATAATCTAACCCTCTTCTGAAACCCTTGAACCGCTTCTGATCGAATGGAAAGAATAAAGATAACATTAGTTAGTGGTAAAGGGGATGAGCCAAATCCAAAGAGACCTCGAGCTGAGTCGAGTAATAGAAGCAAGGTAGTGGTAAATCTGATCAAACCTCATTTGTCGAAGAGGGAAATCGAAGTTGAAAAAGAGATCAGTTCTGAATGGGTGCTGACTAGAATATCTTTAGTGATGAAGGCACTTGAAGCTCAATATTGGGTTGAATGCTTTTCAAACAACAATGGACCTTATTACCAAGTTAGTGAAGGATTTTGATGGGTTTTTGAAATTCAAACAGACTAAGGATGAGAACAGAATATCTTCAACATTGAATGGAATAAGTATGAGTTTTTCCTCTGTTGAATGGGCTGAGTGTCTAAGAGTGCCACATGGAGGGATTTATGATTATTACTCAAGAGTGGTGCCTCTGACTACTGAATTCTTATGTTATGAATAAGCATTAGCTGAACTGGTAGGGAGTGAGATCCCTAGGAAAGTCATTGCTACTGAGATAGAGAGATAAGACAAGCTACTTTTTACATTTTTCAATCATGTCTTGAGTCCCAAGAGCTGGGACTTTTCTCCATTGAAATTTCAGGAAGTATTAATTTCATATCTATTGAAGCATGGAACTAAGATAATCTTGCGTAGGCTTTTGATGATTCAATTAGAGGGTATGACAAATCCTAGTTCAAAATCCAATACCTTATTTCATGGTATACTGATATCCTTAATTTTGAAGGTGAAGGGTGTTTCTAGAGATAATGAAGAAACCGTTGTAGTAAGGGACAATTTCTACATTACAAAGGTAATTTGAAACTTGGTGAAGATATATTGGAACCCATGGCAATGAATATGGGTACATGATGAAGCTAATATATATAAAGAATTGAACCTTTTCACTCATCCGACTAGGCCTAAGGATAAGAGAGATCCTGGTCTAAAGCCTGATGAGGTGGAGCCTGCTTATTGAGATGAAGAAGGAGAAGCTGGTGTTGTGCCATAAAGAGAGGATTCTCTTATAGATGACAGGAGTGATCCAGACCTTCCCTCAAATCCTTGTGATAATACTAAATCTTTTGTTCAGCCTATCCCACCAAAGAGATTTCATAGAAGGGAGACTGTTCTAAGGGAGAATGCTGATGAAGTGACTAGTGAGGAAGAAGAGGAATAAAATGTCTTAAGAGACATTAAAGGGAACTCAGATGAGGATGAGGACACTAAATCTAGTCACGGTGACTTTGACACTGCTTGTGATGTAAGTGAAGAAGAATGTATACGTCTCAGTCCTCCGATAGGAAATAAAAAAATGGTTTAAGGTTTAGATGAAGAGGTTGTTGATTTAGTTGAATCTGTAATTTTTTTAGAAGTTCATGAAGATTATGTGGAGGAAGTGACAGGGGACCCTTCTGTTGATGTAGTTGCTCAAGGAAGTATGGCAGAGCTTGAATGAGATTGATTATGAAAATACTTCAAGTGAGGGGTAGTAACTTGTTTCCATAGGATCAGTTGCTATAGCTCTTGGAATAGAGGATTAGTTAGAAGACCCTGGATTTGTGGTCTTAGGATTAGATTATGGAGACTCTGATGATGACCAGCCTATCAGAAGTCCTCCCATTCCTACTATTTCCGAAACCACTATTGTGCAGCCAGTGGTTCTTTTTCCTGTGACTATATAAAAATGGATGATTTGGAATCAATGAAATCAGATTTGAAGAGCCACTTTAATGAGATATTTCATGGGTTAGAGTGGGCTATAACTCACAATCAAAAAGTTATCACTTATGCAGTGGAAAGGCTTGTTTCTTCCTCTCACTCCATCCTTCTAGAGGAGGTAAAGGATAATCAGAATCAGATCAGAAACATGGAAGAATCTATGGAATCTATGAAGCAGTCTATTGATAGATTAGAGCCCTATATGTTTTCAAGGGTTTAGGTGGAAAAAGATATTCTATACGTTAAAAGTGTGGTTCAGAAAACAGTCATTGTGTTTGAGGACTTTACGAAGTCCATGGATACACTTGTGAGTAGCCAAGATGGTGATGTGAAAAGTCTGATCAGTGGGCTGAAAAAATCTTTTAGGGAGACAGTGGATTTAACTATGGCACCTATGTGTGCATCTGCTTCATATTCAGCCTCTCCTCCTGTTGATATATAAGACTCCAGGTCAGTTGTTAGAGAAGAAGTTGACAAGTTCTCTAGTACCAGTACCTCAGATCCTCAGTCTATGACTCAGGTTAGTTCCCCTACCAGAGAAATTCTTAAACTTTTGGAAAATTATATAAGGGAAGAATCTCAAGATCATAATTCCATCAAGGAACATGTTTATTTCTACTACAAAAGGGTATAAACTTAGCATCAGATGGATGGTCACTTCATGTTTCTGTTGGAAAACTTGAGGATTCCACCTGCCACTCAAGCCTTTAAGAACCAGGTCAGTAGGCTTAGAGAGTTGACTCCTACTTTGGACAAATTTATAGAGAATAATGATGACTCTATTTCATCCATGGAGAGAGGTGAAAGTATTATTATGGACCTCAAAAATATTTTTTTACCCTTCGTCCATGTGGGTTGCACTCCCATCATTGTTTCTTCAGCCTTGCCTTCTACCTCAAGTGCCTCAGGATCTGCCAGTGCTACTCCATTGATGACTCTTACATAGGCCATTAGAATCTTGACCCACACCATTACTCTGATATCTATTCACTAAGGGTCTACTGATGCTTCTTTTGCAGCTCCTTTTACCCTTCTAACTGCCATCCTTAGGCTTATCCCTCCATCTTCAGAACCTTATTCCGCCACTTCCAAAGAAAAAACTCATCTGGAAATCTCTGAAGTGGATTGAATGTGGGATGCCTTTGTTGATAGGGATATTTGTAACATGTCTGTATAATTTACCTTTGATTCATTAATGGAAAATCCTCTTTTGTTTCTTTTTATCCATCATTATTTTTGTTAATCACAAAGGGGTAGAAACAATCCTAGTTTAAGTTTTAAGCTACCTAAACTAAAAATACAAGACATTATTTTTATGTTGACCAAACTCTTTGCATATATATATATATAATATTTTTTTAATAATAAACATGTTTCAACTATTCAACTGTTCTTATACACACCTCTGAAGATATTAGAAAATGTGATTAACCCTAATTCAGAAAATACCGACATAATATGTGATAATCAAAAAGGGGAAGATTGTTGGACTCACTAGTTTTGATAATCCCAAATCATGTTTTGATAATCCAAAATCATTTTTTTATAATCCCAAATCATGTTTTATTTATGTGATAAATATGTTTATCTTACAAGATAATCATTTATGTGAAAATTATGTTTATATCAAAGTGATAACTATGTACGTTTAATCATACTAACCTCTTGTTTAAATCTCACAGTGAAAAAATTCTCCAGGTAAAAAGGTCACTGATGCAGGGTCACTGATGCAAGGTCACCGATGAAAAGGTCCCCGATGCAAAGGTCACCGATGCAAGGTCATCGTTGCAAGGTCACCGATGCAAGGTCGCCGATGCAAAGTCACCGATGCAAGGTCACCGATGCAAGGTCCCTGATGCAAGGTCACTAATGAAAAGGTCACCATTGTAAAGGTCACCGATGCAAGGTCACTGTTGCAAGGTCACCGATGCTAGGTCACTGATGCAAGGTCACCATTGCATGGTCACCGATACAAGGTCCCTGATGCAAGGTCATCGATGCAAGGTCATAGTTTCAAGGTCACCGATGAAAGGTCAATGATGAATGGATACTGTTTGGAAGGTTACCGATGAAGATTTATCAATTGAAGGTTTCCAATGGAGAGTTATCTATTGAAGGATACAAATGGAGAGTTACCAATTGAAGGTTACTGATAGAGAGTTACCAATGAAAGGATACTGATGGAGAGTTATCGATGGAAGGTTACCATTGGAAATGTTACCAATGAATGTTGTTGATGTGAACTTACTATTAAAGCTTACCATTTTGAAGGCTACTATTACCAGTCTACCATACTCTTCAAATCCATACTTTGTCAAATTCTTAATATTATTCTAACGGTCTTATATACTAACTTTAATGCTTCTGACATTAATTAATGCTAATTTTAGACAAATCGAGGGATCGTATCTGGGGACAGAATGAGGTACAAGAAAGATCGCACTTGATGTACTTATACCTATTTTCAGACATCAAATATAAAAGAGAATATATAGGAATGCATAAAAAGGGTGTGAGAACTTGATGATGAGAAGTGCGTATGAGAATATGAAGAAACATACTCGCTAGATAAAATACTAACCATCCATAACTTACAATGTGAACTAACAAGCATCACCAAGATCCTTTTGGGGACAAACTCACTTCTGCATTCTCTGCTTCATCAACTATCAACGAACAAAATAAGAAGAACTCTTAGTTCATAAAAGATAGAACACTGAGTTGCAACACTCTGTTTTGGAGTCAACTTTGAGAGAAAGACTCGAACGTCAAATTCTTCACTTCAAGGAGCCAAGAGATGAACTACAAACACATAGAGCCTTCTATACTCAATCTAATCATATTTTCCCTACTATGTTCTTTTATTTTACATTTCTGAGAAGTGTTTGTTTATGTCATACAGACTGTCTCATGTGCTTCAACAGGAGGATACAACAAACCTCACATCAAACTTCTCTTACACCTTATTTTCCCACATATAAATGTGGAAGAGACCATGTGTGGTCTATGTTGTTTATCATTCCCTTGAAGAACTGTTTTAGAGGGTGTGAACCCAGGGTAATTTTTAAAAACTCTTGAGAAGCCTGATACAGGCTGTGTATCAAGTTTATTGTTAATATAAACTACTTTTTGGCAGGTGATCACCAATTTGAGAGGATTAAGTCTCAGCTTGAGACTGATCCTCTTATTTAACTTTTATGTGCACTATATTTTGTTATACTCTATTTTATCTATTTTTTGATTCTTATAATTGATAAATCATTAACCTTTTTTTCATTCACTTTGATAGTTAATTTTTTTAGTCTGTGTATATGTTTAATTTAGTAAACTTGTTTCAAAAGTTGAAGAAGTGTTTTAAACTAATTCAACTGAGGCCTAATCACCCTTTAAGAAACTTGTTGACCAACTAGACATTTACATATCTACTACCTTAATTAACTGGGCCGTTTCAAAATTTGGGGGATCTTTATAATAATTTTTTAACATAAATTTTAAGTAGGAAATCAATTCACCCCCCTCTTGAGAATCCACTACGAAAAAAATATTAAACATAGATCAAATTGTATTTAAACATTTTTCACTAATATCCAACAACTCTATTTCATCTCTTAACAAATGAAAATTATTTATTAACTTTCCGAACCATCAAAACACATATCAGAAAAATTACTTAATAATTTATAACACAAAAATACTCTTCTTATGTATTTTAATAAAACATTAATTTACTTGATATGTCCCCACATATTCTTCAAAAATTACTCTCAGTTAGAGTTCATAATTGATTATCAAATAAATATAACACTATTTTTTTTACATTTTACTTAGATTATTTAATATTTATCCAAGTTTTTTTCCAAATATTACATCATCTTTAAGCTTTATAAAAAAAATATTAAAACACACTTTAACACACTTATAACGTCACTCTTTTACTCAAAAACATATATTGTTTTTTTCTAATTTAGGGATCCTTTTTAATTGAAATAATGAAATATTATTGGATAATGAGATAGTTTAAATATGTGTTATAGAAAATTGATTTTTTACCATTTTATATCAGAAAATGGGAATATAAGTTTATTCCCATGAAGAAATTTTATTTGATATATTCTAGGAAGAAAACTTATATTTATTGATTAATGTGTCAATATTTAAAATAAAGGTAAGAACTGATGGTTAGTGTACTGCCTATAAATTTTTAACAAAGTTGAAATACCTTAGGGTTTATTTAGAAAGGACTATGATAATTTAGAGATGAATTATTTTCCAAGGAAAAGGAAAATCCATGTTTATGCATGTTGTGTAAGGGTCATTGCACCCTATATAATGGTTATCCAGGAATCTTATTTGATATGTAAATGTGACATGAAAAATTTCTTGGTTAAACAATGATAAACTAATTCTAGAGTAAGGATAATTCAGGATCCTAGTGTGCTATATAATCATTATTTAGTACTGGAGTAAAAGTTATATGAGAGATATGCTGGGTATGTAGGGGTAATATGAATTATGAAAGGGTAATTAGTGGATAATTTAATGTTTACTATGAGTAATATAATGGTTTCCTGGTTTTTATGAGATATAAAAAGATCGTTTAGAACTACATAAGGGTAAAATTAAAGAATTAGAGGTTTTTAAAGGTTTCATGACTTTAAAAAAGTATTACTGATGAAAAAGTGAATAAATATTGCATTGTTATTGTGATGTTCTTAATTACTGATTAATAAGATAATAATTATAACATTTTATACTTAAATTATATTTATTTGGATTTTTTAGGTACAAAACGTTTTTAGACACTTCTAGGTTTATTTTCCTCTCATTGAATTGGGGTTATTATATGAGTATAGAATATCAGTAATTAAAAGATATATTTACCAATAAGATGGAATTGTTTATTTGTTGTTTGATGGTTCATCAATGATGGTAAAAATAGATTGAATTCTTATATTTTGAAAAGAATGGTTGTAATGATTATTCCTTATGGTGATATGTAATTTTTTAAGCTTTCGGATTCTAGTGAGTGATGAAAAAAATAAATTTTTGATCGACTTATAAAACATGGAACCAGGTAAACATCCTATAAATCAAAAAGCGGAGGCTACGGAAAATTTTGTATAACTAGGGGCATAGATAAACCAATATATTGTCCATAGAATCTACTGGGATTTTCAATATGTTGAGAGAGGAAATAAAAATTATGTTCCTTGAAAAGTTAATCACTATGTAATGATTCAAAAATAGAATTAACCCATCTTTTGGGGGAATTCTAGTATTACTAATGTGGAAGTGTGGTTAAATTAAATGAATAGAATATTTAAATTATTGGGTACACTAGTTGAGCTAAAATTCATGTTAGAAACTTATATGTTATAGGATCTGGTATCCAATGGTGGGATTTTTTTGTATAATGTAATATAAACCATGGAATTTTGATAAAAGTGTTTGAATAATGGTTCAATATAAAATTATTTACTCACACATTCAAGATCACAAGAAAAACCTAATTCTTTAGCTTGGAGAAATATAATCTTACCATGTTAGAGTACCCAACTACATTGATGAACATAGTCTTCTTTGAACCCAAAGATTCTAAGAGAGTGTCCTTGAAGGAATGTATTTTTTGGTCTGGAATGAAACTGGAGATTCACTCTAAAATTGTTATTCTTTGTATTATGGAATATACAGAGATGGTAAATGTGGTGATGGTGGTGGAAATAGATATATTTTAAAGTCCAGCTATAGGGAAAATGTATATCTCCATGGGATAAGGTTGGAACTCAAATGTTAGGAATCATAAATAGAGGGATGCCTACTTTCAAGGTGGTAGAGCATCCTAGAATCAGACCACATGATCGGATAACTTACCTCCATGGACCAAGAGTAATCCTGGGTGTTTTTAGTGAGGGATACTGAAGAACACCAGGTGAGATTTTATAAAATTAAATAGAGCATTTCACAATTTTAATCATAAGGGACATCTCCAGTGTTATTTTCATAGAACACCAAAGTATTGTGTTGAAATGAATCTCATGTTTCTCATATATAATATGCCTCAATGGTGATATATTATCAGAAAAATTAGTTTCCTTACAACTAAGTAATCCAAGGTGATTCTAGGAACACCATGACTCCTCATGTTATGAAATCTCAGAAAGGAAGTAAGGAATATGGAGGATCTAGTAAATAGCTTTATATTGTTGAGAAGATAAATATGGAGGATCGATCTAGTCCTTCAATCATGTGAGGTGTGTTTTTTTTTCAATTCTACCCTTATGAAAGCCTAGTTTGATATGGGCGTGTCCCAAATTTTTATTTCTTCTTCTGTTTTTGATCATATTATTTGTTATACTGAGATGATTTCTTATGTATTGAAAGGCCAAACACCTCTGAAATAATGGGATTTCCAATCCTTGTAATTTTATTCATGTTCTATAAATATCAATGGGGATTAATTGGTTAATTTTTTTCTATTATTGAGATAGATATCTATTACTTTATTTCTGGAATGTATTTATTGATGAACTTGAATTCTCACATTGACTACAATGATCGACAAGTTAGTTTTATATCTTCTAATAATGTTAACCATATCCTTAAATATGATTGGTATTTGAATACAATTAAAAAAAGGATATTTGGTATCGGTGCTTGGGAATTTCTATTATCAGTTAGTATTAGTTACTTTTGAATCCGTTGATAAAATTGGACATAGATATTTTTAAACCGTCATTGAACAATTTCCTAATGTATTTCTTGAGAATTTCTCTAATATTACACGAAAATAAAAGTTGAATTTATGATTGATATTCTCAAAAGAGATATTCTTATTTTACAGAGATCTTATTGCATGGAACCAATATAATTAATGGTTTAATTAGAATAATTGTAACACAATGGGTTCATTCAGCAGAGCATGCCTCTATAAGAAACACTGGTTATTTTTGTAAAGAAGACAGATGTTACTCTTTAGATTTATGTGTATAACCATAAGCTCAACCAATTTATAATATATAATTGATATCCTCTTCCAAAAAATGATGATATTTTTAATCAATTAAGGGGATATACATGGTTATTGAAGACTTATTTATGATTTTGGTATCACCAAAAAAAATTTATAAGGAGGATATTTCAAAAATAGATTTATAGAGTCATTATTGTCACTGTGAATATGTAGTTATGCCCATTAGTCTTAAGAATTAACCATTGGTGTTTATGGACATGATGAATTTAATAATTTAGAGGTATATTGACTTCTTTGTAGTGGTGTTCATTGATTATATTCTGGTGTATTCTAGGACTAGGGATGATCATGAACAACCCTTGGATATAGTGTTGGGTATCTTTTGAGAACATTTCCTATATTCTATGCTTTCAAAGATCGATATATAGATATAATAATTATATTTACTTGGCCAAATAATTTATAAAAAAAGAGAATCTATAGACCCTAAAAATTGAGAGTCTTCCATCTCATACCAAACATAAAAGAATTTTTTTGAGATATGTAGTTTCCTTGGATCAGTAAGATACTACCAATGAATTTTTGTGATTCTTCCTTACATTCTACACTAATAAAATCCATAACATGGAAATGTGTTACTTTATAATACTTCAAAAAGTTCCATATAAATTTCTTAGAGATTAAGGTTCACTTTATATTAACACTTATCGTTATGTTTCTAGAGTCAGGATAAGTATATGTTTTCTTTTTTGATTCATTTAGTTTTTAGTTGGAATGTGTTCTCTTTCAGGCAGATCATGTTGTAGCTTATGTCTCACAAAAACAATAGGTGAATGAGAATAATTTACCAAAATACTCCTTTCAATTGAATATTGTTGTCTACAACTTAAAAAATTTGTGTCATTTTCGTTTTGGTAAGAAATTTATGGCGTTCACAGATCATAAGACCTTGATAAACATTTTTTCAAAGGTATATGAATATAAGGAAAAACTAATGGATGAAATATGAATGGATTTTTGACTTCATTATGATGTATAAATCATGTAATGAATTTTCTTTTGTTGATTAATTATTTATGAAGTTATATAATCTATTTTTCGAAGAGGATTTAGATCAATGGTAATCAATTTAGATCATAGAGGACATGATTTTGGATTATGTTGAGTGATATAATACTATGGTTTTCTTTCCAATTTCTATTATTCCAGACATGGTTGAGAAAGTTACGGAATCTCATATATCTAAACCTAAATGTCCAGCTATGAGATCAAAGCTCAATTTTATGGAGACTGTTGAGGGATGGAAACTAGATGATAGACCCATGTTATATTTCAGAGATTAAATCAAGCTACAAATATTATATCATTAAAATATCCTTTATACCTACTTCCATTCATGATAGGTTTTCCATCTAAGTATCTAGAAGATGTATAATGAGTTGAGAGCACATTTTGGGTTGGATGGAATGAAGAGGAATATGAAGGAGTTTTTGTTCAATATGTCTCACCTGTTGATAAATCAAGCTGATCACCAATGACCAGTTGGTATGTTACATTATTTAAATATCCCTGTTTTAAAATGAGAGAAAATAGATATTGATTTTTTTTATAGGTCTACCAAAAATGGCTTCGAACATGATTCCATATGGGTGATTGTGGATCAGATCATGAAGTAGGATAACTTCATCCATATACCTGAATCCAATAACACTGATGAATTTTCAAAAATCTATGTTTATAAATTTTCAAGGATTCTTGGAATTCTATTTTTAATTGGGTCAGAAAAGGACCCTAGGTTTACATCTCAGTTTTTGAAGTCCTTGTAGAAATCCATTGCAACCTAGTTGACCATGATCATAGTGTATCATACTCAAAAGATGGTAAATCCTAATAAACAATCCAAACATTGGAATACATTCTTCGAATTTGTGTTATAGATTTTGGTGGCTCATGTGTGGTTTATATACCATGAGTGTAGTTCTCATACAATAATAGTTTTCAAGAATCGATACATATGCATCATTTCAAAGTGTTGTATGGATAATCATTCAATTATACACATTTTTTGGTGAAAACACACAATAATTCACTTATCATATATAGCCTTGTGTATGTGATAGTGGAGAAGAATAATATGATCATAAATTGGATAGATATGGCTCATATTTGATATAAATATAATGGGTGTCATCACTAATGGCTATTATCATTTGATATAATTGACCATATTTAACTGATAATCTCTCGAAGGCTTTGGAAACTACATATTTATAAGAAAGGAAATTTATATACTTGATACATTTTCCCTTTTTATATACTTGAATGATTTGGTGATGTAGTGTATTGGTTGGATTTACAAAGAAGATTCAATTATGTGAACAATGTGGTTCACAGATCTCAATTAAAAAGGTTACAGCCTAATCCATACCATTTTATGGGATGAGACCATGTTAATCTAATGATAGATGCTACGTTGATTCATTTTCTAATATGGATTGTGTATTTTCAATAAAATTTCTCACATGGTAAATTAAAAAAATTTACGATGGGTTTTATAGAAACACATTCAGATTTATGAACAGTCATGGGAACGTGAGAAGGAGATGTTGGATAAATGGCCCAAGCTCTTCCAAATCTACACTGATCTCCCTCTTTCTGAGGATGGAATGACCAATGGTAAGGATAATGTAACCCCCATAGTTTTAGGTAATTTAAACTTTTATTATATAATTTGAGAATATAAAATACTTGCCTTTGGTTTTGGTAGTTTCTAGAAGGATTTGTAGTGTTTTAGAAGTGTCCCCAAAGGTGAATGGTTTGAGCATAGTTAGTAGAAACCATGCACTATCTCTTGGAAACCATGAAAGAGGATTATGGGAGTTACTATATAGTAATAATTTTTGTCCAAACCATGTATATTCTTTGGGATAGCATGTGGGTGGAGACAATGGGAGAAGCATGGTTGGAGCAAATTTTGTCAAATAGTGTGAGACAACTATGTGAGGGTGTGGCCTTAAGAGAGTAGCATTGCATGATTGGTGAATGGTTTTCTGAACCTTGTAGCACAAAACTTATTGATCCCCATATCTATTCCAGTAGTATACAAATATTTTGACAAACAATTCTCCATGCAGTCATTGCTTTAAAAAGTGCGTTTTAATTCAAATTATGGCCCCATGACCCTAATTATTTTCTTTTATCTTTGGGTATCGAACTCTAATTCACCCATATGGTCCTTTAGAGATTCTCTTTGATCGATAGGATACTTTTATAAATCCAAGTGCATTGATGATATGAAATTAATGGTAAATCCTTTTTCTTATTAGATCTTCTCTTCTCCTCTCTCTTAGATCCACAGATCTATTCGATTATAGATAGATCTACATTATATGATGTGAATATTGATGAGATATTATTGGATATATTGAAGGAAAGGTGTTTTGATCATGGATATAGAGGTTTTTTGCATCGTTATTCATTTTAACCATCCATTGGGATGTAGTTGGAATCTCTCTCATCTTTACTTTTTATAGAACATGAAGTATAGGTTGTAATTAATTTTTTTTTTTGAATTTTGATAGAAAACATATGTGATCACTTAAAGGAAGAAATTTTGGTTTATGTTTTTTATATATGGGAGTTTAAATGTATTTTATAAATTCTCTATGGGAATAATTTTAAAATTGTGATTTTAAACTTATGGAATGATTTTGATGTTATATATTTTTTTGATGAACTATTTTCCAAGAAAGATTTGATTTATGTAAACATAATTTGCATGTAATTTGGAATAATTCAGTTGGAGCGTGTTCAAGTAGGATAGTGTATTATCATGAAACACCACCATCAAAGTGGGATGGAACATGGTTTTGAAGTACCGTCGTCAATGTGAGAAATCAAGATTGAGTGTGTTTATGGGTGTATGTGTGTGTGTAAACACATGAATGATTATTCCATGTATAAGTGAATGGTAATAGTATTTTTATATTTATTCTTAAATGTACTCCACTTATAGCATTTTGTAAATTCTTGTCATAATGGAATTTGTTTGGAAGTCTCTAGGGACTACTTACTATGTTTATACTCACCACCAACATGGAAGATTTTCTGTGTTTACATATATTGTATACCAAGACATATGAGAAGGAAATGTATCTTATTTCTGTAGTGAGGTATCTTTATACCATGGGAATGGAAGTCAGTGATTGATATTGGAGATAATTCAGGTGGAGTTTGGTATTATGACACCTTAATGACATTAGGTCATGTCTTCTTTTAGTTTTTTTAGTTTTTGTTCCTTGTTCCATTGTCACTATAATATGATGAAATTTTTTAATTTTATACTTGAGTTGTATTACTTAAAATCATACATCATATAGATGGTTTGGATGTTTACATTTTTTTCATTGTTTGGTTGTTGTATTTTTTAAAAAAAATATAAAATCATCCCTTTATGTTCTCCTAAGACTATGGAATTTATTATTGGACATTAGCATCTTGTAGATACCACTTATGGTTAGTTTAACACCATATATTCTCAATACAATGTGTTTGGGTGGGATGTTACATAGATGCTCTACATTTATGAAAGGGATACCATGCATCATGTCACTATGAAATGAAGATAACCACACTGTGGTATATTTTATATGATAGTTTTGTTAAGAGTTAGTGGTTAATATTTTAAATGATTTTCTGATAGTTAGAAAAAAATAAATAGACTATAATCACAATTCTACAACACAAATTTTTTTGTGAGAAAATATCACCTATAAAAAATAGAGCTTCGAACCATTACATAGTCTATAATTGTTGATAGTTTTAAGAGGAATTTAATTATGGAAGAAAATAGAGGTTTAAAATAAGGTTCTCTATGCCATATGCTATGAAATGTTTTTTTATATTCATGAATATAAGTAAAAAAACAAATAACATCCTGTATTGTTTAGAATATTAAGACATGATATTTCAATATCATAAGAAAATAGAATATCAACTATTAATGAGATTTAAATGGAAGCCTTAAGTTGAATTATAATGATTTTAAAATATGATAAAATCATGATACATTTCATGGGGTTTTACTTATTATAAATAGTGAAATATTATTCATCATAATTCTATGAATATAATGATGGCATGAGATGAATATGAAAATTTTGAAAACTCAATATAGCCGATCCAAAGAATAAGATCAACTGTGTATTGGAGGAGAATATTTGATGCATCAATGAGAGCATTTGTTTCAAATGAATAAGAAGAGTTTAAAATAGGAGAGGAGTCCATGTAATTCACTGTAACAGTGAATGTGAACATGAATAAGTGATTCAACTAGAAATATTGATATAAAGACATCTAGAAGAAAAGGGTTGACAAAAAATAAACTAGGGGTAGTGAAATCAATGACCTATTTAGGGAGGGGTTTATGAGGACCCTTGAAGAAATATTGGTTGGAAGTATAAACATCTCATTGGGATGTGTAAATAAGTTTTTTAGATAGACTCAACTGGTGGGATTCTATTATAATGAACCCATTAGGATACAACTTATATGATCACTTAAAGACCATATATTTTGTGATATTATCTATCAACCATTTAATGATATATCTTTTACATCTAAATAATGTTATTCATAGTGTAGAAACCATTTTCCATAACATGACCCAAACCTTTTAAGCAATTGTATTTCAAGGGAAAACCATGTAAATCATTGTGTGATATTGTCCTAAATTATTCTAAATTGCATACCATATTGAGTATCACACCTAAATTAAAATATAAAAATATATTAACCAGGATATTGGATTAAGTGTAAGAGAGTACAAGTTAAAATAAATTTAAAATGAGTAAAAATGTGTCTTCTTATCTACACCCACATCCTAGGTTTTTGAATGATCCATTGGGAAATACAAGGGATATTAAAGTATTTTTTCCTCTAATTGGTTCTAATATTTTTATCCCAGTAATTTTTATGAAGCTTTATATAAAGTACATATTTGAAGAAAATTGTAAAGTACCTTAGAAGTAAGACTTAGTATTCATCCTAGTAGAATCTGAAAAGAAGGTTTCGAAAAAAATGTAAAAAATATGAAGAAAATGGATTCAAATAATGGGAGGAAAATTTTATAATGGTGTAATGATCAATCATGATTTGAATCAGATCAAGGAGAAACGTTCTGTTCTATAAAATCTATATAAATTATTATTTTAAAGAAACTTTATCAAGCTATGTACTATGAAGAAAAAATTTCTATCAAAACTATTGAATACTTAGACATGAAATTTCAAAGAAATATGAAAATATTCCAAATGAAGTGGTTTTATAAATAATTTTTTTTCAAGGGATTTATTGATCATAATTCACAACTAAAAAATGATGTTAATGAAAATATATAAGAAGAATTAATAAGTAAATTATACAAGTAAAATAATCTCATAGATTATGTGGAAGCTAAAGAATATTTTTTATTCAATTTGAAATGATAAAATTTATCTAATTTATGAAAAATTGAAAATGAATAGTTAGAAGAACATAGTGCCAAAAATATCTCTTGAATAAGTGATCTATGCATTAATGAAGGTATATAAGATGACCAACAATATATAAGATGATAAAATGGTGTTAAATGGAAAAAATATTAAATATATTGATAGGTATTTTTAAGAATTATGTTAAATGAATGAAGATAAATTAAATAATATAAAGATTTATTGTGTTAAAGTCTGGAGATCTATTGAGAATGGTTAGTGGAATATCAATATGAAATTTTTTAAACGTTAATAAGAAAGACAAATCATGAAAATACACAAGTTTTAACTTCCCAAACTACTGAAAATTAAGCTATTTCTACAAATTTTTATAATTATAGTCATGAATAATTGAAAACTCATATTTGTGTTAAAAACCACATGTGATCATATATGGAATAAACTACTTCCGGATCTTATAAAAAGGTAACCCATAAAACAAAAAGGAATTGTGAACTAATTTAGTTTCATTTATTGGTGTATAATTCAAATTAAAATCTTGGGAAATATGATGGATAAAAATACTATGAAATCCAACACTTCATTAAAGGTGGATTCTAGTATACCAAAGAATAAAAATTCACCAAACGATTCTAAAAAATGCTAGATTTATCCCTCTAAATATGTACGATGTGCATACTAGTCAGATTACCTCATCAAGGAAAATAGAAAGGTACATCGGTAACTTTTGGTACTATTATATGTTTATGAAAAAATTAACCATTGGTATGACATTTCAATATATAAAATAAAGAAGATTCTTGGAGAAAGGGGATAAATGCATAAATAAATAAATCTTTTTGTCTATGAGAATCATTTATAGAATAAATAAAATCTATCACTCAAGAACAGTTTGAAATATCTTGAACATTTTTAGAAAATTCATGAGACATGTGTATATAGTGACGATGAGTATTTTAATACAATAATAAAGGAAAAATCAAATAATAATGTTAATAAAATACCACAAAATTATATGAAGAGAATTAAATATGAGTTTTAATTGGGAAATAAGAAAGTAAATAGTGAATATGAAATTAAAAAATCTAAGAAAAATATTCAAATGAAGTCTACGATGAAGGATGAAAAGGTTGTCTAAAAAATTTGGAAATTATTATACTATATTAAAATGGGGCACTCCATAGATCATTAAAAAAATCCACAGAAATAAGTATTTAGGTATGAAAGAATAATTTGAGAAGGGAATCAATCCAAGAGAGGGATTTGAGGATTGTTTAAATAGATTAAATCGCAGAAGAAAAAGTTGAGAAGTTACCGTAAATTGGAAACACAAAATTAGGTATGAGATCATAATGAAAATTTAATAAATAAAAATATGTTTGGAAGGACTTACATAAAATATGGATTGATCAATTGAAAATGGATATAGAGATTAAGGAAATTAAAGCTAGAACAATTACTAATTAAAACATGATATTCCATAATTAAAATTTGAGAGGCTTTCCAAGAATGATTACCATAAGAATGAATAAAATATTTATATAAGGTTTAAGTAAGATAGAAATGTTGTAAAAAATGTATTAACATGTTACCAGCTTAAGAAGAATTACTAAATAATTTAAAGGAAACATGAAAAATAAAAAATGGTCGAATATACATTTTTTACTAAAGTAAATATAACCAATCACCAAAAAAGTAAATTTAGAGAATATAAGATGACCATGAAATCCACTGATGATCTGGAATGGGAAATCAAATGGGATAAAATCATAAAGAGCTATAAAGTTTTTTGAAATTTAAAAAAAATATGTATTTTGGATAAGATTAATGTCTTAGAATTGTCTCTCTTATTAAAAAATATGATAAAAAACGACCATATTTATTGCATTTTATTATTTATGTGTACTAACATGCATTACAATTAAGGAAAAAAATAGAAAGGGGGAGTAGATTAAGGATATCCCTAATTATAAAAAGTAGATCTATCATAGAATACACATATCCGTGATAAAAAATGACAAGTGTAACACTTTAGGGAGATAAAAAATATAAATACTACCAAATTATTCTATTGATAAGAATTTTAAAATAAACCCATCTCATCAATGTTTATGGTTATGGTATTCCAATCCATCTTTCAAAAAAATTATTATAGTTAATTATTATATGAAGGGGGTGTTGGTTGATGAAATTTTAAAGAGGAATGGGGGATTTCATGAGTTTAATAATACATTTTTATGATTTTATTTACATGTGTATTGGATTTTCATTTCTTAATATATCTATTTAATATATCCCTAAAATTAGAGCTTAATCCCATACATGATAATTTATGGGAAAACATGATGTATTGGTTAAGTCAATATTGTATTCTATACCAATAACCTATATAGAATTATAGTAGATTAACGATAAATTCATGGTCATATTCTGTGTAGTAGAATCACTCTCTTATAAGATAATAAAGTAGAAACATAGATCAAAGAGGGAGAATAATTTTATACGAACAAACCCTTTTCTCAAGGAGAATAAAGATAAAATCAGTGAGGTAGAGCTCCTATAATGACCTTTGAATTTATTTTCAATTAGGGGTGTAAAGGAAATAATTCATATTGATAATGAATGTTATTGGGGGTATTGAAAAAAATGAAAGAAGTAGATTTTGGTTCCCATGCAAGGATTATATTTGTTTTCAATAAGGAAATTAAGAAGAAATATGGGAAGGTGTAAATATGTGTTGGAGATAAGTGATCTTCTAACATTGTATATGGAAAATAATGTGGTAAGATAGGTTGTTTCCTTTAAAAAAACTTCCTTGGATATATTGAAGGAATCAAACATATTTTTGGTGATTTATGTGTTGATATTCAAGAAAAATGAAATATTGATGGTGAGATTACTATCTACTATTACTGATGGAATATAAAAGGAATTAGAATTGATTAAAAATGGTTGAGGTTGTTTTGAGTTGAAATAGTTACATGTGTAAAGGTAATTCAATGTTTATGAATTCTTTTCAAGGATCATTTCACCCTGTATAATGGTTATCCCAGAATAAAATATTCCATATAATGGTAACACTAAAAAACTGTTAGTTATAAAAAGGTAAACTAGTACATGTGTTAATGTAATTTAGGATCCTAGTGAGCTATGTAAATGTATTTTAGTACCTGAATAAACTTCATCTCAGATATATGATGGCTATATAAGGGTAATAAGATATCATATAAGGGTAAATAGTGGGCTATTTAAAGCATTCTCCATGTTACATTATGGTTTACTAAAATTTAAAAGAAAATTAATGGTTATTTATTTATATAAGGGTAACTATAATAAAAAAATAATGTGTAAAGGTAGTTGTAATTTCCACAACTCATTTTTGATAAGGATTATTATAAATTTTATGATGTTATTGTGATATTTTTCATGGATACAAATATTATGACAAAAAAATAATCATTAATCAATATTTTAATCTTTTAGTTGCAATCATGGAAGATATTGGAGCTTAAGAAAATCCATGTTGAAGAAATAGATACTATGCTATAGGGGGTAATAAATGAAGATGACCAACCCATGGTATAATATTTTTCACCATTTTAGTAAGAGTTTTGGGGGAATTCATGAAATTTGAGTTTTGAAACATAAGAAAAAATGGGTAGACTATGAACACTGCATAAAATTATTAAATATTTGGTATGAAAAGGTCTCATGTATGAAATGGACAGTCAGGGCATGTAATGGTCTATAATTGGAGATAGTTTTCAGAATCCTTCAACTTTAGAGAATATTGGTGTCTAGGATGTGGTTCTCTATGATGTAGACTATTCCATATTGTTCTGAGATTCTTACAGACATGGAACAATCTCAAATAGCTACATGATTATTTTAAAAGATTGAGATATGATATTTTAATATTGGGTTGAAATAAAATTTTGATTCTTAAGAAACTTATAAGGAATCCTGGACTAAAATTTGAATAATTTTAAAACATGATAACATTCTTCTATATTTTTTTATTCAAAATAAATAAATATTACTCAAAATAATTCTATTAATATGAACAAGGAATGAAGAAAATATGAGAATGTAGATAACATTGTACTATTGAATGATAGAAGAAGATAAATTTTGCATCAAATGAGAAAAATTAGTGCATCTTGGAAATATTTTGTGTAAAAAGAAGAAGGAATAGTTAAGAATATAATAAGATTCATTAAAATTAATTGTCATAGTAAAAGTGAACAAGGATGAGTGATTAAACTCAGGATATGGATGTGAAAACATGAAGTAGAACAAGAATAGTATAATATACACCAAAATATAGTGAAATCGTAGACTTATTTAAGGAATATTCAATGAGGTAACATGAAGAACTATTGGGAGGTCATGTAAATACTACACTGGGAGGTGGATAGAATTGTTTCAATATATAGCTTCAACTAGAGGGATCCTAATATAAAGAACTCATTGGTAGGAAACTATTTTTCTTACTTGAAGACTATACATTTTTTTGAGATTTTCTAATATTTATGTCGGGAGATTATACATTATTATTTTCTAGAGATATATTATACATTATACATAAGTGATTCATAGCAGAGAAACCATGTCTCAGAATTCATCCAAAACCTAGCTAGGAGTAGGATTTTAAGGTCAAACCTTGTAAATCTATGTGTGATACAATTATTCCTTATCATCATTTCACACTAGGGTTATTGTCATGAATTAATTGATATATCCATTTCACTTAATTGGTATAGATTTTTTGAGTGTAATATGATATAAGATAAAACAAAATAAATCCTAGTAAAATGGTTACACCAGATTCACCCCCTCTTAGGTGTCTGCACAATCCATTGGGCACTACACTTATCAACAACCAGCTTCTCAAACTCATCATGAAAAAGTAGTTGAAAATTATATCATAATCCATTATCAAAATTCATTTACCTCATTAAAATTTAAATTTGTAATCATTAAATTTCTTGAACCTATATTTTCCCAAACTACAAGAAACATTTTCTTCTATTTTTCAATATCCATTTCCTACATAAATAAATATTTACTATATCCAATGGTAGATATAAATTCATATAATTTAGAGGAGATATAATATATATCTCACACATTCAACCTCTTCCTTCATTAGGCTATCCATAATCCCCTAACACAAATTGAAATCTTTCACTTATTCATAAAAAATACATCCATCCTAAAAAAACCATTGGGTTCATTAATCATCCATTTGGATTTGTTATCAATAATATTAAATTAATTAGTGTCTACAAATTTTCAAAATCAATCCATTATATTTTCCCCTGATTAAAAATTAATACAAATGCTAATTTTTTTGGGTGGTTACAAACTTCCCATAAGAAGTGAACCATAAATTTATCAACTCTAAGACAACATAATCAAGATCAATGTTGAAAAAAAATATTTTTCTTGATAATAATAAAATCCATAAAACAAATCAACATGAAATAAAAACTCACAAACTCTCTTCCAAGAGACATTAAACCAGAATCTTAAATTTATCAACTATTCTTAACTTAATAAAGGCATAAAAATTATTCAACCATAAGAAGGATTATCCATATTAATGTTACTTTTCAATTAATACAACTCAACAAACTATCCCCCTTAACATCCAGAAATTATTTTATACAAAATAATGATGAAAAAATTGTGAAAATCATACGTCAAACTCAAATTTACCAATAATTTTATATTTTCACATGGAATAATAATTTTTTATAGCCACTCAATTAAACTCCCACTCGAAGGATAATGACATTAAATTATCATAAGGGTTGGTAATTTATTCATAAAAAAATTAAATGATATATCTTATAAGTAATCTTTAATAATTGATGAAATAACAAATAGATAACATAAAAATGGTTTTCCCAGCATGTTTTATCATCGTCACAATATTTATCATGTTATTACCCCATATGAATCACCCTTGATTAAATATAAATAAAAATAAACAAATAAAAATATATAGAAATAAGGTACCATATCCTTTTTATCCTTAGTGAGGGAAAAAAGTTTGATATTTTATTCTCAACCTAGAAAACCCATTAATATCAATTAATTAATTTTTTTGAATAGTTCATTATTATTAATTCTCTGAGTTTAAAGTATGGAATATCCTTTTATAGCATGATATTCTGTTTTTTTATTCAAATTTCTTTTTATGTTTAATTTATGTTTTTTACATTAGCTAGAAAAAAAATATGTGCATTATTTTATGCATGGTCTATTTTTCATGCATTTTACAATACTATTTCCCATATGATCATGCAATCCTTTAGATTTTTATAGGTATTATTAGATCCTCTGCATTCCTTCTTATGAATTATTGGGTCACCATTCTTTGGAAACCTCTCATGAATTTCGAATTATTATAATTTTTTCAATTATTAGATTTATTTTATTTATTATTTTATTATACTTACTCTAACACTGAATTTCATGTATTTCATTTAGTGATCCATGATGTGTATTTTTCTTCCATAGTATAAGGTTTTGTTATTTATTTCAGAATTTATCTTGTTATTATTTGTAGTTTTATCCAACATAACACATTTATTTTATGCATTCTATAAGGTGGAATCTTCTTCATTTATCATCAATTATTATATTGTTAACTATGGTATATATTTAGTTGATTAATAATATCATTATTCATTAATTAGAAAACTTATGTTTCAATTTCCAAATAAATTACCTCACATTAATTTTTTAATGGAAACAATTTACATGTTTTTATACCTTTTCTTATTCCAATATATTATCCATTCAATTTTTGACCCCCTTAAGATATAAAATTATTTTGTAATAATTAAAATGTTATGGAAGCACTCAATTCCATTTTTCCCAAAATTGTAACAGTACCAATAGTATAAAAAATCCATGATATTTTCATAAAACAAATTTGGATAGATTTTTCTTCTTTTTGTCTTTTCCGGAAGATAAAATGATTTTCTCACATATATGTTAATGATGTGGTGTGTTTGTATCAATTTTACTTCTTAAAAGTTTTTCCATATTTTGAATTATGAATAACACATTTCATTGAAGTAACATTAGTACAAAAAAATTAGAAATTGGCATACCTTTTTCTTAAAAAAATTTAGTGGATATATCTCTATATGATTTCAAGATCTTTTTTTCACTAGATTGAGTCTTTTAGAGAAAATAAACTTATATAAAACATTCATATAAACACATATTTTTATCTTCATATGTATATTCAACTAGTGGAACTTTTATATTTATCAAATTGACCTCCAGATCCTGACACATTAGAATTAGATTAATCTTTTTATTTTCATTAGGTTTTACAGTATCTATACATTACTTTATCATATTCCTAGCTTAATCATCCTAAAAATAAAATTTTTATTTTTATTAATTTTCATGTACTTTATTTTTTTATCCTTGATCTATAACTAAGAAATTTTTTATGTCTAATAATGTCTTTTATGTTTATTCTCATGTATGGATCCTCGCCTCAAAAGTTTTAATTTTCTTATCTTTCTCATTGAATTTATTTTGAAACATTTTATTTTTTAGGAATAATTTTTCTTTAAATAACCATACAATTTACCCCCTTCACTTTAAATTCATCGATTAGTATGTTGGACATATAAAAATTTTCAATCAACACATTTTCTATAAAATTTTCTTATCTATATACTTGAGGGTTTTCTTCTTTTAGAACAATTATAAATGAAAATATATATTTGAAAAATTCAATGGGGACATTGTTAAAATAATTTTTATTCTAAAGTAAGTCACTAATAAGATTTTTTTGAAACTCATCCTAACCTGAAATTGATTCTTTATAAAGATAGCAATCAATAGATATTATAAAGAAATTACCACTTTGATTACCTTAAACTGACAGTTTTTTCTATTTCATATTTATCACTTTCTTGATATTTATCAACTACTTAGAAACCATTTTATTACTTTTATTTAATTTCTTAAAAGAAATAAATCTTTATTTTCTTTATTAGGGAACTCAAAAAATTATTAAAATATATGTTTCATATTTATTCATTAAAAAAACTAGGAAAGGAAATAAATATCTCTAATAAAAGTTGTAACCTTATGCAATGATAACTGTTGAAGTTCCCAGTGATCTATGTAGTAACATTTAGAGGGGATGAAACAAGTGAACATAGTTTTACTAAAATGTTTTAGTAAAATATATTATAAAATTTTCAACTCTTTATATAAATAGATAAAAATATTTTTCAATCAATATATTCAAAATACATGTAATATTAGTAGTAAAGAGATCATATCAAATAATTTTTTAATAAGTTTCGATCCCAATGTGGGAATTAACTCATTTTTTGTGTTAATTATGAGATGCATGTGATTCACTAATATAATAAAGTGCATAAACTAGGAAAAGGTATCACCCTTAACCTAGAGTATATCTTATAAAAATATTACAATGTCTTCCTATATCTTCTTTATATTGGATCCTACTAGTATACAATAAAATTCAAATATTCCAATATTAAACAAACCCTTCTATTTTTCTATATTTTACTGCATTAAATGAATATATATTCTTCCTCAAACTGAGATATTTAATAGAAAATAGATTTCTAATAGAATAGCATGAAGTTAGAAATATTCTAAATCATTATAAAGATCAATGTATGGTTGGGAACATGCAAACATAAATTTTATTATTCCTAAAAAATATTCTTTAAGCTTTTTGGTAACCATCAATCAGTATAATAACCTCATTATTTATGAATATTAGTGAATATGAAATCTATTAAAAACAAAATAACATATGGTCACCATAGCACTTTATCCTTTTTCTCCTTTTATTCCCCTTCAAAACTTCATATATTCAATTTATGAATGTTATTATCTCAATAATTCTTTAAAACAAGATATATTTCGGATGCGTAGTCATGGGTTCTATCATAATATCACTAAAGCATTGAAACTATTATCCTATTATTCTTTATATAAAACCAAAATAATTAAATTCATTTTTTTATTTTTCAAATATGAAACTAACATGAAATCGGTAACATGATTCTCATTTAAATTAAGTCACAATAATCTTCAATAAAATATCTTAGATTTGATATCTCTTTATGGGTTCAGAATATTCGTATTTGAAACCCCATAATAATCACATAAATATATCCTCTATCTTTAAATATAATATTTCAGAAATAGGTATCATTTAATATGGATCGACATTTTTGTAAAATGAATATAACATTGATCTTTGAAAGTAAAAAAAATAAATAATCATATTTGAAATTCCAAATTTTTAATTTAAAGTTCATATCCAATTCTTATCATCTATTCTTAGTAATTATGAAAATGAATCATTGCTAAATTTTCATTAGAACCATGATATTTATGGACTTGAATAATAACTATCCATCATCTTGTTTCATCTCTATAATTATCACATTTATAAAATAGTTTAGTCACATGTAAGAAATAGTGTTTCATATATATCAATTGAATGATATAATTTATTTATTATGTATCAGTAATAATATATTACATATTATTTTATTAATGTTACATATCATAGGAATGATATTATGTGTGAGATTATAAATACTTGGAATTCTTAAACTTATATTATGTGTCACTTGGAAAATCCGACATAACATCAAATATATGGTATGTATCATAGTGAATTATTTTACTTTTTGTAAAATTTGAATGAAATTCGATATAAATCATCTCTATGAATTGGGAGCTATTACATATGAGGAATAAAACCATAAAAACTGTAAAAAAATATGTCTCATATCATATTTTAAAAACTAGTTTTATTTTTTTATCATCCATAAATATTATAAATTATAGTGACCTTTAGTACTATTAATATTTTGTTCCATTGGATATTATGCATTCCTTTTTCAATTATCTGGATCAAAATTATAATTCAATAACTTATTTGACATATTTTAAAATTTCTTCAATCATTCTTTAGGCTTCCCCAACAAATCTATCTCATTTTAAAAACAAATTAAAAATGATTTAATACTGTATCAAACAATAAAAAATATCTTCATTATAATTCAAAAGTCATATAGAGTACATAAGTAATATTTTTAAGTATTTAAATTAAACATCCAATACCTCAACATTTCTGCATCCCTTCATTATGAAATAATCTCAAGGATAGTTAATAATTTATTATCAAATAAATGTACCACCGTTCTTTACATTTTACATAGAATTTTCAATCAACATCCTATATAGTTTAAAAATAACATAGCATCATGAAGCTTGGTAATTAATAGTTTTAAAATCACTTAAAATACTTAATAGATTCACTCCTACACTCAATAGATCATCAATAGTTTCAGTAAATATCATCTCAATCTCATCAATATCATTTATTTAAAAAAAATTTAATCATCCATTAGTAATTATCATTGATTCTTGTAAATTCCAACATAACAATCATTATAACTCTATGAATTTTTTCCATGAAACTATTTATACATAAAATCAAACCAGAAGTATCATTTATATGATAAAATACATTTCTGAGATGAATGGATTTAGGATTGGTTAGTTGTTCAACATACATGGAGGGAAGCCATGTTGGTGTGGTTACATTTCCAGTTATTAGTCATTTTATAACATCCCATTACTATTTTAGGCATTACTTACCCCTGGTTTTGATACCTTTTTTAGGTATTGTTTTAGGATTTTATAGATTTTGGACCAAATATAGTTTGTCTATAATAGGTTGCATCATGATGGTAGGGTTATCGTGTGGAGTTAGAGAGGCCTCATTTTGTAATATCATGTTGTGTTGTAGGGTAGTTTGATTTTAAGAAGGGATGTGGAATAGGAAAATGCCTACACCATGGGGCCTTTATGACCAATTTTTAAGAGATATTACCAATTTTGGCAGAACTACACCATGGATATCGGGCTATGTCATATCCCTTTTTTTGGAAAGTGAGGCATACATAACATAGTGACTATAAGATCCATTTCCTTTTTTAGTTTTCTTTAATAATTGTTCCTGGGTTGTTTCAGGGTCTTACCCAGGTTAATAGGATCTATGTGAGGTCTACGGTGTGATTGCAGGAGGCCAGATGTCCTGGAAGGTCTGAATTATGGTCTGGGGTGGATGTGATATGGTCTGGCTATTTTTAGTGTTTCTGCATCGTGACCATGGGGATTACAGTATGATATTTGTTTTTTATTGTTTTAAAATTACCATATCCAATTTAAATAAAAAATTATCCCAATTGAACTTCATTTGACTATTTGACTTATGAAGGATACTGGGAAGCTTTTTCACTCATCTAACACCCTTTCTTATCAGATAAAATAACCAGTTTATGTGTTTGATCACTCTTTGGTAAGATAACCATGTTATTTTTTAAAAACATTTTTATTCTCTTCTCTCCTTTAATATTGATGAATCCTAATATTATTCATGTATTGGAACCCTATTATTATAATTTCTGTTTCTATGGATTCTATTTTAATAGTATACGCATTAGACTCTCTGTTGGTGTTCATGTTTCAAGTGTTTGATCATTTGATCAGGTGATTAAATGTTGGTGGTTCCATAATTCTTCTTACTAACAATTGAAACCACGATTTCCTATTTGATTCAATGTTTATTTTAAACTAATTGTATATTCTTTGAAATTAAAATGATATGATGATTTATTTAAAGGATATGAATTTCTAAAATAAAACCTCATTTTTTGTGTTTTTGTGATCTTGAATGATTTTTTGAAAAAAGGTGTCTTATTGTAGAAATAATTTTCATAAACTAATTTTACATGAATATGATAAATTTGATTTAAATAAAAGATTATTTGAATGGAATGAATTTTATTAAAACCCATGATTTAGTTTATAAATAAAAAATTCATGTTGATCTTAAAATTGTGAAGTTAAACTAGGAATAATGAATTTATTTGAAATGATTATGTTTCCCATGATTGATTTATTAATTGATTGATGTACATATGATTCTGAGTTGTTAGTGGGTGATTAAGACAAGAATTATAGGGCTTTTATTCTATAAAAATTAATTGATGATGGAAACTATTACTAAACCTAGTTCATCATGTTATGCCTAATGGGATGTTGATTGATTAGCCATGCTGGCCTAAGCATAGGGACATGAGTATAGAATCTTGATATATGATTGATGACTTATTAGTGAAATTATTTGAGTGAAAAAAACTAATGCAACTTAAGTAATATAGCCAGGGTTATTTTTTTACAATAATTTACATACCATTGTCTAATGACAGATTTATTCATTATTTTTTCTTTATATAAATGTTTTATAAGAAATTTTCATTTAATCATATTTTGAACTATCTTCCATCTACTATTTTCATACCATGTTTTGATTTAAAATATATAAATAATATGCCAGGACTTATTTTATTTCAATTTAAATAGTAAATGGTTTATTGTTATGGAATTTGTTATGGAACACTGAGTGAGACCCAATTTCGTTTTTTAGAACACACTCTAGCTTTTCCTTTGAGAGTTTACAGGTTTTTGTGATAGGTCCCAGGAAATGGAATGTACCAATAAGAGGTGGTAGTTTTGCTGGATTCATGAGACTCTAGATTGATGGTGGTGACCAGTGGAGCAATGGTATATTTTCAACATATAGATTATGAGAATTTATCTTGATGTATGTCATGTTTTCTTTTAGTTTATACTTACCTATGGATGATTATCTTATAACCTATGGTACTTTTCATCTTGAGGAGTGTTTGTAATACCAAATAGTTTATATTTTATCTTCCACTATTTTATCATGATTGTGGAAAAACCATTACCTTTCATGTTGAATGATTCTAGGTACTAGTTTCCAGACCGTGGGGGATCAATAACTACCATCAAGCTACGTCGGGACTGAATCAAGTATTAGTGTACTCAGGTATTTGGTTTGGTTCATGTAAATGTTTTAGTATATTTATGAGTAATTACATATTTCCAAGATTTCAGTATGGAATTTGGTTTGTCCTGGTAGAAATGAGGTAGAATTTTTGGGAATTAATAGGTAGTTTCATGTGAGTACCTAGATATATCTAATGATAATGACCCTTAAGTCACCCTGGGTGTTTGGGGAAAGCATTGTATCACCCAAAGCTTCCACGGTACGCTTCTCTTTCAATAATACAATAACTTTCATTGTACGCAACTTCTAGATTCTAACACACCATACCAATCAAAGTAGCTGTTATGAATAGTAATAAATTTTTTTGAAATTATATTAATTTTATAATTCAAAATGGACTTCATTTATGTATTTGTAATATCGAAATTATACTAAGTTGAATTTTTTGTAATTTTATGAGAACTTCCAATTTTCTATGAATAGTAAAAAAATACTTAAAAACAACTTTTTTAATCGAAATATTTTATAGTGATAAATTATACTATTGAGTTGTTTTAAAGTATAATTAGAATATAATTTTACCATTTTATCCAATTTTGTTCATTAGAATTAATTTCACTTTGAAATTGGACATAAACAATTGTCAATCTTTTGATTGATATTGTTTCTTAAAAACACGTTATTTGTTTTGACAGCGGGAATTAATTATAAAATTTATTAATGCAACTTATATGTTTGTAATTTTGTAAAATAAAAATCATTTTTGAATTCAGAATATCAATTATATCTTAGGGTGAATTTTTGGTATTTTTCTGAAAAACTTCAATTTTTGATGAATCGTGAAACCACTAAGTGGTAGTTAAAAAACTGATTTTTCATTTAAATGAAATTATACCGCTTCTATGAATTGAATTTCAAAAATATGACGTACATCATTATCATTAGGAAGTAAAATATGGTTCAATGGGATTAAAATAATTTTTTGGTGAATAGTAACTTTTAAGTTCTATTAATCACGATTAAAGGTATTTAGTGTAATTTAAGGTAAATATAATGTTATAATAATATGAAATTACCTTTACACTTTTCATAACCTTATTGGACGAGTCATGGACGACCAAGACAATCCATGGGTCAACTTGGAGACCCCATGGAGGCACTTGGGTAAGAAAATTACATTAATCACTTTTTATTTAAAGTAAAAATAAAATTGTCACAAACATGTGTTGTTTTACTAAAAAAATTATTAAATGGGGTTATATAAGTTAAACTTTAGACTATAAATATTCATTGGAAATATAAAAATATTTCTTACATCATGGTAATATTTTTATAATTTTTAGACATTAAATAAATTAAATTTTTTATGAGACCATGATGATGCATCGATTACCTCATTAATTAACGATTTAAATAAAATGAAAAGATAATGTAATATATAAGACATAAACTTGTCAAAAACCTATTGGATGAGTAAATTTAGAACCCTTATCACCTTATACTCTAAATATATAATTTTGGTACCTTTAAAATCCTAAAATCATTATATAATAATGTAACATTTCATGACTTTCCAAGAGTGCCCCTCCTCTCCTCTTATAAAAGGCCCCCACCTCTACCACCATATTCACACATTCAAAGCCATTTTGCTCGGCCAAAATCTACCCAAATACTCTCTCAACTTCACTATATTACTCCTAGTAGCCTCAATTTGGGAATAAGTCTTCCCAAGGAAGCCTTTGGCTCAAATCAAAAAGAGTTACCCGATTTTAAGGTAATGTCTTCTCTTATGTTCTTTTGTTTTGTTTTTCTTCTCCAACCCCTTAAACTCTTTATATTCCATTATTTTATAACAAAACCAGTATATTCAATATACTAGGATGTTGGTATGATAAGGATTTGATTTAAAATTACACAAACCTTCATTTAATGGTTAAAGAACATACTGTTTCTGTGGGTGGCGAATTACTGCCTCACAAAATAATGATTGTTCAATATTCTTTTAACACCTTTAATGGTGGCCATTAATAAGTCACTATATTTATTTATGATATATATTATGTTTATGTTTTCCTTATGCTTATTTATTTTTCATTTATGTCATACCTTTATTATTTCCATTATGGGTAAATGCGATAATTTCATTTTAGGAAGTGCAGACTACCGCCCCCTCAAAGTGATCTGATTCATTAATTCCATATGTGGGACGTATAAAAGGTTGTGTTTATGATGTTATATATGATATTATACTGGAATTATAATATAACTTTAAATAATTATTATTTCATTCCATTAAATACGAAATAGAAATGAAAGTAGCGTTCATGCGTACGTACAACTTACCGTCTCCATGAACGGTGCATTTAATTTCTTACCTATAAATGTTATGTAATATTATATATGAATATATATACTGGATATATATGATATATATGATATATAAATCATGAATATAATTCTGGATATAATGTATATTTAACCACATGAACAACTTGTAATTATAAGAAGTTTATTTTTGACTCAAGTACCAATGATCGACAAAACGACCGTTATTAACTTAAATAACTACATAATGTTCATAACATGGTAATAAGTGATATAAAAGGAATAATTAACTTGAAAAAGGTTCTTATGCAATTAGAAATTAACTCTAGTTTATTATTCAGGAGGTTAAATAATGGTCGAGTCAAGTCAGACACTAGGTAAGGGACTTCGTCTCAATCTCCTTTCATTGAGGCATATTTTGCTTTATAAGCAACTTTCTTTTATACGGTGTATAAAACCCTTTGACTTTTATGTTTATTCAAAAGGAACCTTTTTATATTAAGCGTTTTACTAAATTACAAAAAGGAATGTTTTTTTGTCGTACGTATGCGGCGATAACGACTTCTCCGCCGCTGTGACCATTATTTGAGTTTTGGATTCCTCTACAAGCCATAACATTTTTTAAAATGAAAAATAAATAACAAGTTTTACTTTTCTTTTATTTTGGTATTGAAAATGGTTTTGATAATGTTTTTTATTATATGAATGTGTTGTATTGATATCTTGTGATTGAAATGAGGAAATGTTATGTTACCTTTATGCATGTTTTATGTGATACGATTATGTTATGGTTTATGATATGTTTAAAACTTTTCATATAAGGAATGAATTGGACTTAATAAGTGACAGGTGGAGCCCGCTATAGCTCCTAGATGAATCGGTAGGTCTCATGGGATAAACTAGTGTCTTAGCATGAGGCCTTGACAAAATCTTATTTGTAGTCTTGGCACGAGGCCTTGGATACAAGGTTATGATAGTCTGACATTGTGCATTTAATCATTATGAAAGTGGTTATTGATATTTCATGTGATTATTAGACTAGTAGAATATCCATGTGAATAAGTAAATAGCATTATTTTATTTTATTTTTTCCATATTATGCTGATGTTCAAGTTTAAAAGGCTTTTGTTTTAGTTATATATTTCCTTAAATGTTTATGTTAATTTATGAAAGTTTCCGCTGTATTGTTATCCTTACTGAGCATCTGAGCACACCCATTTCTATGATTTATTTTCCCAGGATGTGAAGAAATATTTTATGACTGACCTATAGGGATAGTCTGAAGGGGACAGGAGTGTGGACTATGGAGACTATGTTATTGTGATTTTTTTACTTTATGATGTAATGTAACATTTATGAATGTATCTAGTTATTCCAAGTCTGCTAAACTAATCGGTCATTCTAGACTTGATCTTTTTTGATCATGACAATGTTACGTAATAATTCACTGACTCTCGGTAACTGGGGTCAGGGCGTTATAAGCATCCTTAATAAATAATTTTATCAAATTGTAATATTTTTTTCAAAACATGACAAAATTATATTGAAATACCATAAAGTTAAATTCTATTTGATGGAATTGATATTTTGTATATCTTGATTTAGTTTATGATATGTATATTTCTACAGATCTTTCTACGTTTTCTATTTATTCTATATTGTATAATTACTTTGATAATTTATTTTAATAGGTTATAGGAGGAGGATATTGTTGAACTATAATAAGTGAATCCTCTAGTGGACTAGAATATTTTTGAGATATTAGTGTGCATTTTCCATGCTATAGGATAAGTACCTACACCCATTCTCATTCAATCCCTAGTTGTGAAACATTGAAGGGATGAAAATAGAGACTGTTCATAATAGTTTCTTCAAAAGAAACCACAAGATTTACAAGGCTCAAATGATCATCAAGAAGCTAAATATTGTTTAAAAAAGGTCAATCTATTTTATGATTTATTAAAAAGTCTATAATCTATAAAGGTGAAGCATTCTACTGTTAATATAGAAGTTCTTAGAAAGAGATGGTGGGATTTGATTATAATAATAAAGAAACATGAGGAAATGGAGTGTAAATACTTTATAGATTTTTCAATGATCAGTTCTATCCAGAATGAAATATATGGGAAATGCATATAGAGTTTATCGACTTCCAGTAAGGTCAAATGACCATGACTCATTATGAAAATAATTTTTCTAAACATGTTCAGTTTTCTCCGGAGGTAGTGAAAATGATGAACTAAAGGCTTTTAGGTTTGATATGGGTCTTCAATCTCATAGTTAATCATATATTTTCATTCCAAAGATAACTTCTTATGTAGATGTGTTGGATAGAGTGATGATGGATGAGAATGACCTAAAAGGTAAGTTAGGGTTGAAGATATTTTCTTTTATTCCTAGTGGTAGTTATATTTGATCCTTTAATGGAAATAAAAAACATGATGAGTCTCATAGTTATTTTTAATAGAAAAATTATTCCATACCATATGTAGTTTCTGGAACATTCCCTTTAACTTTATTTCAGTGCGACAAGGTTGGGCATTCAAAAAGAGTTTATATTAAGGTTCCAAAGATCTATAGTTCATGTGGTCAATAGGTACACATATAAAATTTCGTCCATATATTTTATTCCCCGTATAGTGGTAGGGGTTCATCATCTCCTAAAATTACTATGTTTTAATTAGATTCTTCAAGAACTAAGGTGTTCCACCATAGGTATCAATAATTAATATTTTTAATGCAGTGAAATATTTTATAGAAGAAATTGATGTAAGTACAACAACATTGAGAGATAACATCACAATAGATTCATATTTAGTGAATTCATTTTGATATTGGTGCATCTCATTCTTCAATTTTGACTCGTATTGTTCATTTAATAAACATTCCTATATATATTTTGTCTTACATGAGGGATATTATTATGGAACTTAGAATTAAGAGGGAGTACATTCTCCAATTCCCATATTTTGTTTCCCTCTATTAATGATTGTGATTACATGTAATTTTATAGTCATTGACATTAATCCTCTTGAAGTAATCATTGGGATGGATTGGCGTATTTCACATAATGATCAGACTGGCTGTTATCTTCAACGAGTCTCCATTACTATACACAATATAGTGTTTCATTTTTTTCATTGAGAATGGTACCCAAGGTTTAAATAAATCCTTATTTTCCATATTTGGGAATGTTAGTATTGATATTTTATTTTTTACATGGATCTAGAACCTTTGAGTTTTTATCTCCCTATAGTTATCATCTAGTTTCCGGATGTGTTTTCATATATTTTTTATAGATTTTAACTGTTATGGGAGGTGGAGTTTTCCATTGATTTGTTAAATGGTACTCAACTAGTGTCTATTCTTTATTACCTTATAGAACCAAATGAATTTATGGAGGTTAAAATTAATTATATGAAAAATTATTTATTCTCCTGAGTGTTTAACCTTGGGTAGTTTTGGTTAGTTTTGAAAATAAAGCTTATGGGACACTTTGGCTTTGTGTTCATTATATAAAATTAAACTGAGTTACAGTAAAGATAAAGTGTCTAGATATATAGATAGATAATTTGGTTCACAGTTTAAAGAGGTTTAGTGGTTCTCGAATATTGATTTTTGGGTTGGATACCACCAATTCAGAATTAAAGAATATGAAATCCCAAATACCACCTTTAAGAGTAGGTATGTCCATTTTGAGTACAATGTCTTTCTTTTTGGTCTATCCAATGCTCCTACAATTTGTATGGAATTGATAAAAAATATTCCATGAGTTCCTTTATTTGTTCGTGGTGATATTTGTGGATTTAATGTTGGATTACTCCAAAATAGAGAAGGATCAAGAGAATCATCTAATATTAGTTCCATAAATTTTCATAAATCGCTGACTTAATGCGAAGCTATCAAAATGAAGTTTATTGACCTGATAAGTGAAGTTCTTGGGAAACGTGGTCTTAGAACATGTAATACTAGTTGATCCTGAGAAGTTGAAGGCGATTATGACATGTTAGTAACCATGTATTTTTTTTAAGATTCATAGATTCTAGGGTTTATCCTGTTTTTTTGTCAATATTTAGTTCCACATGGTTGGATTAGAGCTCACATGGGAGCTGTAATTTAATTAACGACCAACCAATCCTAATGTCCATTTTAGTAAACTGGTCGTCTTTAATTGTAGAGTAATACCATTAACATTGGATGGGATATATTTAAAGTGTATGTTAAATCAACACAACAGTTTTGTTTTCATGAAATATAACCTTCCAAATGGAATTATGATAGATAATACAGATTTTATCCTTAGATAATAATGGTATCTCATATCATTAAAATATGGTGTCCCAATTTCCTAGATTAATGGGGCAAAAATAATTTAGTTATATTCACCTATAAATTAGGGTGAAATTTCCTATATGTTTAAATGATATGTCATTATCCTTGCAGTAGGGTTTAAATAGGGAATCATATGATGGTTTCCTTCCTACTTTGTCTTATGTTCATGTGAGAGGATACATGCATCTAGTTGATCCATTCATCAGTTAAAGAAGTATTAAAATGTTTAAAAAATATCCCAAGGCTTAGATTTACTCATAAAAAGATAAGAAATTGGATAAAATAGTACACTTAGTTGAGGTACCACCATTAGAATAGGAGGATGAGTAGACACCTCAGTTGGGGGAGGGGAGGACACACAAATGATCATACCTAAGTAATCCCTAATTTTTTTAGATTCTAGGAAATAATTTTGGGTGATTTGATCCTACAACATCTATAAGTATGGTGTCACCTTATATTTTCATTCATGATGATGTATCATTTCCAATTTTATAGAAGGAATGATAAATGAGGATAAGTACATGATTTTTTAAGGCAGTTTGGAGAACACTCCATGAAGAGGTGATTTTCTAGAAAAGTTTAAGGCATGTGACTACTCCTATCAATATCAATTTCATGGACTACCCTAATGAGTTGTAATACTACATCGATGATTGTAACTTCATTATCCACTCTTTAAATTTAAGTGCCTTTTATATAGGTTTTTTCACTAAAATTCTAACTTTTAGAGTATTTCTGAACGATGTAGAGGAAAAAACATCACAGGGAGAGTCATTTTAGTTTATCTTTTTTGTATTCTTCATGATATCATTGGGAATAATATGATCAATTCATCACTCAATTTTATAGGAATATAATGATATAATTTTTTGATGGGACATGTTCATTAATAATCAAACTAGAATATTATAATAAGGGAATGAAAATAATCCCCATTTCTCCAATGAAGGAATGATATGAAGGTGAAGGATACCCTTATATGATAGAGAATAAAAAATTAGTGATTTTTACATTGAGGGATAATTCTTGGTTCCATAATCACCATTTATTCTTCTTATGGTATTGTCCCCCAAGAAAACCACTCAGTGAAGGAAAACAAAATCATTGGTGATTCTTATTCACTTGGGGTTGATGAGTATGTATTATACTTGTTTACTCAACCTTTTAATTAATTATCTAGATGTAGATTAACATATATATCCATGTATATACTAGTCTGAATTTTACATTATTTAATATATAAAAAACTAATAGGTGTGAAACTCTTGTACTTTAAGAAGGAATTCACTTTTGGGGGTGGATGGTGATGTTCAAATATAGTAGAGTCTAAATATAGAAAAGAACTTTTATAAGTCTCCCCCAACATATAGACTCGAGGGAATTTGAAGACAATATCAGAGCTCCCTATTTAAGAGTTTTAGTTCCATGAGAAGAAATATCTTCCTCACAGCAAAAAGGGGCCTTTATGGGAGTAGTTATAGGAGAAGGATAGAATAGGTCAAGACTAATTTTTCTATCCTTAATACCTATTTACTTGATGATGGTTTATGAAACATTAAGGGATTTAAAATTTATATTACTAGAAATATAAGAGAATACATCTTCACTCTTCCTAAAGGAAAATCTATACAAATGCTATTTATTGAATTCACAAGAAGATAAAGTATGAACACTAGCTCAGAATTGATGTTCATAATTCCTTTGTATCCCAAACTAGGGATGATCTCATCGAGTTCTTAGATCTGATATAACATTCAGTTATCAATTTTCATTTTTTTTATGTGTCTGTGAAAATGTTAGTGATTATGAGATTTTTTTATTCTAATAGAAACTGTTCTAACCTCTTTTAAAATCCATACATCCCTTGATGGTGCAGATTATGAAAGGCCAATATTGTAGGTACCTTATGAATCTTTTAATCTTGAGATGTTTATAATTCCCTTTTAAATGGATAAAGAACCCATAATATTTACATAGTATCCACCACCTGAGGGTCAATGTGTTTCTCCCACTAATGGGGAGACATCAGGTGAGGCGACCAAGGTTTTGAAAAATAAATGTGAATAATCTCAACACTTATAAATTATACCATTTTGAAATCATTTTTTAATATGTTTTATGTACCAATTCTAGTGACCCTAATATTTGAAATTGTGACTCAAAGTGTTGTTGTCCCAACATAATAACTAGTGCTGGAAACTTATAATTTTGGTGATATTATATCCCAGAGGAGTCGATATTAGACCATATCTAAGTGATTTGGTTCGGAACTCTATATAGGACCCTATGACTTCAATTGATATAGACCATGATAAGATAACATTCCAATAGTCAATATAGTTTTAGGTGTGAAAGGGGATTTAAAAACTGATCCTTGAGAATCCATTCAGTGAACATGGAAAACAATTAAATCATCTCCAATAGATATTAATCATATTAGGTTTTAGAGGGTATGAATACTATGATGTTTTGGTAATGGTTGAGGATGTGATTGCTACTCAAGAAATAATGGTCATGTCTTGGTCCAATATTTTAGATGAAAAATCCTCAACTCATTCCTTGAACCTCATAGTTAGAGATATCCAGAATTATTCTCAATGTGTATTGTAGGAATCTAGATAGAAATAGTGAATTACTAAAGATAATGCCTTAGGTTATCACATTCACTAAGAAAAATCTCTAATTTAACAATATATTGGAATTTTTTAAATGGTAATGAAGGAAAATCAATGGTAATTTGTGGAATAAAATATGGGGAGGGATTCCAATGCCAGGGTAGATACACTTTGTCTTCATTCAGTGGAAGAAATTAAAAACATGATGATAGTACTCCAATATTTTTTTAAAATAATAGAATAAATGGTTTAACTTCTATAATTCTTTGACATTTCCCAATAATAATTTCTCCCTTAGTATCCTTTTGTGCATGTAATAATAATGTACATGGGTTTTAGATTCTCCACTCATATTTCCTTAATTAAGGAAAAAAATTTGTTTCTTAACATGATTTAATTCATAGATCATGGTTTTATTATAATTTTCACTTTAAAATATATTGTCAAAAATTATAAATGAGTATCATAATAATGTGAAACAACTTGAGCATTTAATTTTAAATTGATAATGGTAATTAATTTTCAAAAAACTTGATTTTGAAATAGTTTTTCTTGATAATGGATTTCATATGGGCATATACATAAAATTATCACCATAAACTATTGTTGATACATTTTAAGGTACATGATTACCTCATAGACATGAATCATGGATAGATATATGTATAAAACATTCACTGCACACTAGATTTATTTTATTTGGGTGGTGGAAGAGATTAATTATTGTGGTTAGGATCTTTAAAGAGGCAGTTTTGAATGATGATTGAAATGATCAAGAGGGCCCAAGAACCGTGAAGTTACATTAGAAAAAAAACATATGGATAATCTAAATATTTGATTAGCTAAGGGATCTAGTGAGAAGACATTAAATTAAGTTGGGATCATTTAGTGGATCCCAATATATTAGTGTATTTTCAGTATCTTTATATTTTTTCTAAGACACATATGGTGTAAGATTAGAAAGATGGAACTTTTATTTTACTTAGATATCACTTTATGGGTTTTCAACCTAAATTTCTTTGTGAATTTTCCCTTTTCAAGTGATAATTATTTTTGAGTTATTCCATATTTATGACCAGCAGTAAGTGACTAGGTATTTCTTAGGATTCCCATTCATTGTTTTCAACATATCAATTTTGAAATATTTTTCCTTGGGAAATTTTTGTCCTTACAATCTAGACCAATGATATATCATGTTTTAGTTTATACATATTTGAGAAAAATTTATAATGTCTACACAATAACATAGGCGAATATAGATTGATGTGAATGGAGAGCATAATGGAATACATACTATAAACCTCAAGGAAATATAAACGTATTTAAAAGGAATAATGTTCAGATGAGTGTTTATTGATTCTTATGGTCAAAAAATTTTACAAGAAGGATAATATAGTGTATATAGTAAGGGAAAGGTGGAATCAATGTGAATAAAAGGCTTAAACTAGAATATAAAATATCTTGGGTAGGTATATAAAATTTAAGGATCTAATGATAATGCCATCATTTTATAACGTTTATTGTCATGTAAAGAGGAACATGAGAGAACATATTTTAAGGTTTCATATATTTCTACAAAAAAAGAAGTTAAATCGTCAATCATGAAAGTGTAATGAAAACCTGACATGAATAAAAAATATCATTACTAAAAAAGGCTATCTATGAAAGGGAATTTCAGCTAATGGTCATAAATATCAAATCATTATTTCATGTATTTTAATATCATATGATGAGGACCAATAAAAGGTTCAAGTATGAGATTTCATATCTCTACATTGGGAGTTATAACAATTCACAGATACATAACATTGAGGATATCAAATCCACTTGAATAGTTGGATTATGGATTTTGTAAATAAAAAAAACTGGAAGTACAAATCAAGGATGATGATATGGGATATGTATTGTCAGGTTGACCACAAACTACATACAAATGATGGATTTAAATTTAATAGAGTCAAAGAGTATATGGATTATAGGAATATCTCCTTATGAAGAAAACAAGAGTTTGTTTGGTAGGCCATGTTGTAGGAACATATAGATATCCATATTGGGGGAATGTATGCAGAGATGGATAGAATTATCCTTTGTAGTTAGATACACTCATTATAGATAGACATGGTAGATTCTCTAGGTTTAAAAACTCTTGAAATGAATTTGGTTTATGAGGAAAGAAGTTTCCAAGGAGGGTTTATGAACCTAAATGATGCGAAATAATATATAGAAAACAGATTTAGGGTATAGAGAAATAACCTAGTCCCTTTGATTTTTTCATAAAGAATTTGGTATAATGAGCACAATTAGATTTTTTTTCTAGTTCTATATAGTGGGCTTGATGGGATTTGTGGATTTTACTGTTGGTGCCCTAATTTTTTCTTAACCCATGAATGTGAGTTTCTTAGTTAGTAGAGACATGAATTTTGATTAGGACTCTCATAACTAGTTTTCATCTTGACATGTTTTATGTTTCTTAGGTTATTTATATTTTAAGGTCTTAGTATTAGGAACATTGGGGATAGAGTTTATGTTTATATGGATATTACCAATAGGGTTTTGTTTAAGGACTTATAGTTTTGACTGAAAACTATTTATAGTTTAGGTCATTCAACTTTAACAAGAATGGTATTAAAATATAAGGTTATAAAATTTTGACCAAATACTATTAACATTTCGTGCCCTATAGTTTTTAAATAAGGTGGATAAATATACATAATAGTGAGGGTTATGGTGAATTGAAATGATGAGGGTATCATTCTTAGCACATATTATCCAATGAGTGAGAACACACAGTTAAAGGAAAAATTACTTGAACCAATAAGTGATAAATGATAATGCCAATGTGGCTCAAGGGATAATAGTTTCCTAAAAACTTTTGAATAGGTAATTATGAAATTTTAAATCATGACTTGTGGTTTAATTTCCATTGGATTAATGATTTTATTTATAGTTACTATCAATGTTATTATATAAAGGCGATGGGTAGGGTGAGGGATTGAGAATCCACCCATTATATGAAGAATGAAGGTGTTCCCCATATTGTGTGGGAAATGAAGGAATGTTAGATAAGGAGATTTATAAATCCATATATATGAAAAATAAATGATGAAGAAAATATTTTGATAAATATTTGAGAAGTGGATATTTAAATAACATGAAATAAGATATTTCTAGAAAAAATATAAGTAGTTTAGGAGCATTTTTTATAATAAGATTTTTTTGGAAATTCATTATTTACTTATGTATTTTTATGAGAGGTCCCAAATAGTTGAAATTTTTTATTTAATAATATATCTTTATTAGAGGTCACAAAAAATGATCTAGGTTACCAAATAAGATCGACCACGGTGAGGAATTAAAGAGAAAATGTGAATGCATGGTGCATAGAGTATGCGAGTTGGAATGAGAGAGGTATGACTATGCTTAGAATCTTGGAAACACCATATTTTATTGGACAAGCACTAGAAACTATTCAATATTGTCTTGTATTTTTGTATATGTGACCTATATTATTAGGTGGTGTGACTCCATTTTAATTTCGTTGTGGGATTCAGCCTTAGCGGTACATTGTTCTTCTTCTAAAAAAAGATGAATACAACTTGGTAAAACCATGAATTAAGGTTGAACAACTTGGTCTTCCACATAATCCTTATTATACCTCTATTATATTAGGTTATAAGGTTCATGGTGTTTGAAATTCAAGCAATTGTAGTATTTATTTACATCTATATCTCATCAAATGAGTTCAATATAGTGAGAAACATTGACTAATAAAAAATATTGGTACAAGGTACATGAATTTTAAGTAAGCTTGTGGTTGATCACTTTTACATTTAATCTAGTAACTATAAAAACCTTGGATTTTATGAAATATGTGTTTTTAAATTCAATTTATTTGATATCTTTTGTTACATAGAACACTGAGGCTAAACAAACCATTAAATATTATTATTTAAATATGACTATTATAACCAATTTTGTTGTATTGGATTATATAAAGAGGATTAAATACTTTATAAAATATATATAAATTTACAACTCAATATAAATTCATTGATAAATTCTAAGTAATTAGCCACTCATTTTTAGGTAAATATTTTTTATTCTTCAAAAATTTCTTTTAATAAAAAAGATTTTTATTTCTTTTTGTGATAAAATATTATGATTAATTTTTGGAAATTATATAAATTTTATTTCATAAAATTAATATAATTTTTCGAATCATAATATAAAAACTATCTTAGAATAAGTTTTTAATAAGTTTCCAAAAGTATTTATTTTACAACAAATAGTGAACAAAATTGTTTTTATTGAAAATTTTATTTTTGTTTCAGGCGTGTAAAAAGTTCCATTTTGTTTTAAAATGGTTTCAAAAAAATTTAGTTCTATTATATTTTAAATAATCCAATTATTTACATTAAAAAATAATTTATGTTTTAATTTTCTATAAAAACGTTTTTATACGCAAAAAACTGCATTTTTCAGAAAAAAATTGTATTTATGCAACGAATATGTTTTAATATTAATAAAATAAATTCATCAATATTGGTAAATTATTTTTATGAAATTTATATATTATATAATTAATAAAAAATGTAGCATTCATCTAATATTTTTACTATGCATGAAATAATAATAAATAAAATTTTATGCTTAAAAAAGTATTTTTTTCAAAAAAAAAGCTTTTTTTCTCATTTGAAAACATAAATTAAAAACAAAATTATATCATTTATATGTATTTAATTAGAGAAAATGAATTATATATTTATAGCTCTGATTTTAAAAAAAATGTAATAGTCCTCTTTATTTTTTTAATATGAATCGTAATCTTCTTAAAATTTATCACCTCGGTAAAAGGTAAATTTTGTTAGATTAAGCTAAAAATAAGTGATAGAGAAATAATTATTTATCATAAATATTTCTATATGAATATAATTATACCCTTATCACCATAGGTTTGAAATTTAGTCTCTTAATGGTCATTTTTCCATTAAAATGACTTATATATTATTTAAATAAAAGAAAGTTACAAAATGTAACTCACTCAGTTTTTTATATATTTTATGTGTATACATTGTGAGAAAAGTATGTTATGACTACATATAAGTGTCTGTTATAAACTTAATAAATTTATTTTCATGATATAAATTTATTTTTAATTTTTATTAATTATATAATTACCTAAATTTCTTATACAACACTTATGTAGTATTACACCATTTAAAAGAAAAATATATATAATGTTTTTATAAATATTAAAAGTGATATAATTTTAATGAGTTAATCTAACCCATGAATTTCCTACATCTATAAAAAATATTATGGATTTTTTAAAACATTATATTCTAATTTGCCTTTTTTTAAGAATTTATAGTTAAATTAAATGAATAGTATCAACATTTACAATAATGATATTTATCAAAATAATATTTAATTAAATTATTTTACAACAATATAAAACATGAGATAATAAATTTTGGATTCCATATACTCTAAAATTTCATAAATTGGCCATTTGTGGTATAATTTTTACCTTATTAATAAAAATCATAACCCTTTAATATTGAAAGATGTGTTAGGGTAGTTAAAATTAAAATTAGTTAACTAAGGGTGAATCAAAATGATATGGTTTAAAATGAAAAAAAATTCTAAATTTTATTTTTTATCATATTATAACCTTATCTCATTTTAACTTTATATCTATGTCTATTTGGAATCATTTTTCTTATGAATAGTCTTATTATAATTTAATTTTTTATCAAATTACAAAAGTGATGCTCACCTAAATTATAAAAGGGAACCTCATCCCTCACGTCATTATATAAGTTTTTATCTTCTATACCGTAAAAAATAATTCAATTTATCTTCTCAAATTGACTGGAAACATTCTAGATATTATTTTATTCCCAAAAGACCAACCCTAAAGACATTTATAGGTGGTCTAATGGAGTCATTTCTAAGAAGATGTAATCGTATTATGATGGGTTTCGGTTTATATAGGATATTTATGAAATAATTATTCTTCTTTAATGATAATTTTATGTTCACCTTATTACCATCCCATCCATTTGTAAATGGAAACGTCGCTCATACATACATGTCAACCACCACATCCACAGAGCAATGTGATTCATTTTTCATTTATATTTTACTTGGATTGTAAAGAGGATTGATTTTATGAATATATATTATATATATTATATAATAATAATTATTTTATGTTTAATTATTATTATTTTTCTTTCTTTCCATCAATAGAAAAATGGAAACAACATTCATTTGTTCGTATGACCTACCTCCTCTATGAATGGTGTAATTAATTTTTTTATATATAGTTTTTATGAATTATTATATATATGTATAAAATCAGTATATATTACGTTTATAAAGAGATTAAAATTATGAAAATTAGGGAATCCTGATCAAATTATAAGTTTCATGACTTCCAAACCAAAGCAGACTTGGAAAACGAAGCAGTTATTACCTAGAAAAATTATTTTAAAAACAAAATTTAAAATAAATGAGTGATAATATATAATAAATTAATTATAAATGATATGATATATAGGAATATTTTTATTGAATAAATATATAATAAATCCATATTTATTATATATATATTTTTAATGTGAATGAGGAAAGGCGATACTGGAGGTAAGGGATTTATGTTTCAATCCTATTTTAATCAAGAATGTTTATACATGAATTTTCATTGAAGAAAATATATAACAATTATATGATAAATCCATTTAATTTTATTATCTGATGGTTATTTCATGAGATAATATTTTTCCTTTTATTAACCCTCACTTTAATTAATTAAGAGATCAAAAGAGTGTTTTTAAGGAAAATTGTATTTATTTCTCTCTTCGGTCAAAACCCCGTTTTAAACCACATATTTATTTTCTAAAAAAAGTTTTGAAAAAATATTTTAATATTATCATATAATTTTGTAAAGATATTTTTACCCATGGTTTACTTTTTACAAAAATAAATTACAACGAATCTTCTTGTCATTTGTTGAATTACGTGATTTTTTATTTTTTGTTAAAAAAATAAAAAATTATTTTTTACTTATAACTTATGATTGGAATTTCCCACCATCATAATGAATAAATGATTTAAGGATTCCACTAAATGTTTAAAAGTTTATTTTACATAAAAATAGTTTCTTTATTCTATTATTTTAGATTTGGATAATTATTTTTAAATTTGAAATGAGATTTTCCTCAAGAATATTTTAATGATCTTCTAATTGTATATATATTCATCAAAGAAAACATACCTTGATTATAGTTATGATTTACTTGGGTTATGATATAAGGATACAGTCCTTATTTTTTCTCATTATATATTATTATTATGATGTAAAATGTTTATGAAACAAGTTTCTATTGGTTATTCTATGATGAAATGTTTATAAAATCCTTTTCCTCTCAAGTTTTTTGATATGATGAATGTTTTATGATATTTTTTCACACTGAACATGTCGGAGGTCGTCATGGCCCTGAAAATTACATTAATCAACCTAGAATAGAACAATAGTGCAGGGGTGATCCACAGAGAAGGTAGGTGAGTGAATTATAAGGTTTTATTCAAAGATAAACTCTAGTATTGTCAATAGTGGAGGAAGTGAACATTTTTTTACTTTTTATTTTTTTTAAAGATGAAGTCGAAACAGGATGATGAAACAAGTATTTTTACATGGAAAATAAAATTTACACTAAGTGTGATAAACTAGAGAAATACAATATACTAGTATTAAGCAGCAAGACAAAGAAGCGAGATCAAAAAAGTACTTGGGAATTTTAAACTACTGGTACGAATGAATGTTCTCTCCAAAACTTACAATCGAATTAGACATCAAGAAATACTGAAGAATTTCCCTCACCAAGAAACTCAACAGGCAGAGGATTATGTTTTGGAGTTCGCCACACCAAAACATAGTTGAACTGCGAGAAGTGTTTAAAAGATAAAATTTGGAAAAGAACTCTCTATAAATTTCCAGAGTTTAAGTTGTTAAATATTTGATAAATGAATTCAAGATCAACCTCGCCAATCAATATTGAAGTTTGAAATTGAAAACATTGAAGTGTGAACAATCAAAATATTAGAAACAGAATCAGTATCACCAACTGATTCAAATTTCGTAAAAATATAAGAAAATGAAGATTTAATGATCATAACCAGAAGGTTTTAAAATTACAGACCTGAGAATGATCAACCTATGATCATATTGATTAAAGGATTGAAAAAAATCCAAGAACAGAGTACAAAAAACTATGGACAAAGGGAATAAGAGCTCCCAAAATACTGTTATGCTCTCAGGCTCCTTAGTCTCTTACTCATCTCCAGTACTGCTCCTGGTAGTTCGAATGAGAGTTTCGATCTTCTCTCATATGGATGTGTTCGTGGAATGAATAAAGAGAGTCTCCACTCTCATCTGATATGATCATGGAATGAATGAGCATCGTCACTCTCGTCTAATGTGATTGTGGAATCAAAAAAATGAGAGTCCCCCAAAATTATACTATAGATCTACTTTTAAAACCTTTCTGTCACTCTACTGCATGTCATTTCTTGCTACCACAGACTCCAAAAATTCCTTTACTTAAGAACCACAGAGGTGCATTTTTTCACGACTGGCACGTCGCACTAATTTGTCTCACGTAACTAACTCCCACTGAGTTGGTTGTGTGAATCTAGACATATAGATGTCTTTTGAATGAACCTGCATAGCTAACATAAAATAAAAAGTTAAAACACGATGAAGTTTAAATAATAGTTATTATTTTTTAATGACTAATGCAATAATACTTATTAAAAGTTAACTAAAGTTAAATTAAAAATTTAATTAAAGTTAAATAATAAGTACTTATGTTGATAATTATTATTTATTAGAATAACTATTAATATTTTATTTATTAATTTATTATTAAATCTTTAATAAAAAATTTAAGCATTAAACTTATTATTAACAAAATTATACAACTAGTGTTAGTATTATTAATAATTAAATAGTATAACATAATTAGACACTTAAGTTAAATCCAAATAAATTACTTTATTAATTTAGTTACTATATTTATTTTGTTGTAATTAAATTATAATTAAAAAGTTTATATATTAAATGTAGAAAATAATTAATTTTATTTATAAATTATTATTTTTTATAATTTAATTTTATAAATTCTTATTATAATTTTTATAATTAATTTTAAAACATATCTATTTATTAATATTATAATAGTTATATATAAAAATTATTAAATGTTAAATTAATTTTATTAATTTTATTAATTTTTATATTTTTCGTTCTTAAAATTTTTTCTATTATTTTTTTCTCTTTATCCCTCCACTAATTTACACGATACAGGGGGACGGGTTTTTTCTTTGTTTCCATCTCCATGGCGGAGAGGCCTCCTGGTTCGTGCACCGGCTTTAGCTCTAAGGAACCCTCTAGCTTCATCGATGAAACCACTACCCACCCCTAGCTTGGCCTCAACTCCTCCTTCAAGAGTGGTGATCCAAGATGTAACCTTAAAAAAAATCATAAACCCTTCTACCTCGGTCTCTAGTCCGAAGGCCTGGGCAAGGCGGCTTTCTCCTCTAGATGAACGCTAGCAACTTCCTCCACAAGCGGATGAGTTTCACGAACTATCACTGGTCCTTCCCTTAAATCACTGAACCACTTGCTCGGGGATGAACTCAACAACGACAAGCAATGGAACCAGATTGACTTAACGGATCGGCCACCACCCTCAAACCTACCACTTCTTCTTCAAACACAACGCCAGATTTGAGTTGGGAATCTCATTCAGGAAGAGACTAGACATTAGTGGTTGTGTTTGTCTGATGCGAAGTGGTTGATGTCGTAGTGTTAGGCCTGGTCAATGTGGTTGATGGTGACAGCGTCCCGGAGGGTGGCTTCATGGGGAACCTGCCAGTAGTGAGCGGTAATGGCATGGGTGATGACGTTGGGGATGACATCGTGGTCCAGCTCCTTCAGGAACTCCCTGAACAGGTGGATGGCCTCCTCCTCCAGGTAGCCGACGATGCGGTGAGTGAGCTTAGGGAAGGCCAAGTATGCCAAGAAGTAAAATGGATTGACTTTGTTGTAGAGACCGAATAGAAAAAGTAGCAGGTTTGAGGAAACGGTGAGACATGTCATGGAGTGATGGAATAATGGAAAAAAATGATATGGTTTTGCATAGGAAACGGTGACTATGATTCTGTGAGCAACCGGTGGCAGGGCTGTGAGGCAGTGAAAGTAAGAAATGACACGGTGCCACCATAAAGTGGTGAAGCTCTGAAAGAAGAGGGAAGTTGTGCGTGGCGGCACCGTGACAGGAAACGGTTGCTAAGGCACCGTAACACTGCAAAATAAATAGAGAAAATAAAATAAATTAAAACATAAATAAAATAAGAACAAAACAATTAATAAACACTAAAACAAAATTAAAACAATTGAAAACTTAATTACAACAAGAACATTAATAAATTTATAAAACCAATTAAACTTAAGTTAAATTATTAATAACATCCATTTTTAAAACTTAAATTGTTACTATACTGAAAATAAAATTAAAATGCAATAAATTTATTAAAAGAAAATATAAGATTTAAACATTTAAATTACAAAGTTAAATTAATGCTGCTATAACAAACTAAATTAATTAACAAAGACAATTAATTATCATTTTATTGAACAATTAAATTAAATTAAGTCTTAAAATTATAATGTTTGAATAGATTTAGTTTGTTACAAAATGTAAATTAGTAATTAATGAATTATTAAAAGACATCTGATAATTATGTGTTATTAAATTAATTGATTTTTAATATATGAGATGTCAGATTAAGACTAAATAATTTATGTTGAACACCAAACTAATTAATTAAATAATAAAATTTAGATCATTAAGTATGAAAACAAAGATACCAAACTAAATAAAAAGTAATTCTACTATTAAATTAAAGTAAGAAATAATTTAATTATTTTAAATATTAAATTACCCAATTAATTATAAAAACTGATTATATATAAAAATTAACAAAAAAACTATACAAGATCCATTATTTATTAAAAAGTGTTAAAACAATTAATTAAATTGATAAAAATTAATTAAAAAGATGTGGAAAACATGTGTTTTTAATGCCACATCAAATTCCCCCACACTTAAACATTGTTTGTCCTCAAACAATCCCATGTTTTATTATATTTGAAAACAAAAGTATGGTATTAATTATTTTTCTCAAAATGTAACATGTCCAGAAAATTGAAACAAAGGATATAAACATGTCATTAGGCTTAGAAAATAAATTCCTCAAATGAATCTTACTTAGAACAAATACTCGAAGGTAGTCAAGAGAGTAATGAATCAACAAGAAATGATAGTTTCATGACTCATATGTGGTACTTCTTAGTGACTAACTTCAATCCAGGCTCAAGTCCAAAGTCCAAGAGTGACGAAAGGTAAAATTTATGTGGAATTAAGACCTTAATAGTAGGAAATTTATATATTTACTTTTTTACCTAGGTTCCAAAAATATTTTTTTTGTGAATCACCCTAATGATACAACCTAAATGACTCGCATATAAATCAATTGACCACTTCTTCATTTGGGGTTCATCATTCCCCTCACCTTAATGAACTCATTTTTTACCCTAGATACTTTATTTTATTTTTCCCAAGCCATGTATCATGTACTAATCACTGTACAATGAACTTATTCTAAGTGTACAGTGGGATTATAGTAAACAAAATGCACCCAGCATCTAAGGTCTCAGAGACTCACCGGTGGATCCCAGATGCCCAAATTAATCTAGTTTCAAAAGATTTATATAAAAATCATTTATATTGTCTCATTAAAGCAATAAATTTTAATAATTAAAAGATGAATGAGTCACCTAGAATAAGAATCAAACTTCCAGTTCCAAGGGTTAAGATCATAATTCCATTAAAAGGTTACCAATATCACTTTTATAAGTAGTTCCTAAACTGATTTTCCATAAAATAACTAAGTAAGATCACTCAGCAATCATCCATACTCATTAATTTCAGACTCTAAGCAGTTCTTAACTATCAGCAAGGAACTTTTCCTAAGGAAAGACCCAATTGAGTACGGTGTAAATCCCGAAATTATGTAAGAATTTTGAAACAATTTAACCACTTTTTATGAGAAAATTTATGTTGTAGTGGGAATTGATGGGCTTTCATTAAAACACCGTTTAGCACAGTCAAAAATTGACCCCCTCCACCACACTTAAAACCCAACTTTGTCCCAAAAGTTGACTTCTAATGTGCAGAAGAATAATTAAACAATTAAGGTTCAAAATATATTTTCAATTTAGTAGATTTATGACATGTATAAAGGTCACATTAATGTTCAAAAATATTTTTTTCCATAATAAATAACTTAGCAGCAGGTTCATCAAAAATTACATACATTTACATTTAAGTCCAGTGACAAAGATTTTCAATTACAGCTCAAAAGTAACATATAAGGTGTAAGTGCACAATTAATTGTGTGGAAGCATTTTAACAAATTATGATTCAAATGGATGTTCAATATAGCAGAAAGATGCATGATAAACACACTATAGACTAATAGGTTCCAATGAAAAACACAACTACCAGAAAGTTTGTACTCCCCACACTTAATTTCATGTAATCAATGGGTTTTAAACCTTGAATTGCAGTTCACACCAACATGAACATGCAGATTTTTTATAATAAAAACAGACTTTTGTAGTGGAAAAAAACATGCAACAAAAGTTTTTAAGTAAAATTTATTTTTAGAGCCACAACATATAGAGTAGAGATTTTTATAAAAGAAATGAAACATATTTTTAATACAGTTCATGTTATGCAACAAAATTTTCAATACATATATAGAAGAATTTTCTAATACAAGCAGAATTTTTCAATGAGAAAAATTTTATTAGCAAAAACACGAGATGAAATTAATGGAAAAAGTTGAAGTACTTCCCTGAATAGGTTCTTGTCCAGAGATGGTCATGGAAATTCCACTCCTTTATTATGTAGCAGTAGCATCATAAAAACACAGACCATGAAAAACAGAGAAAAATAACTAGCATAGACAGTGCATACAAGAGGCAATACAACATGACTTTATTCAAAGTAAAACAAGAATTGAAATAAAATTAAACTGAAAAGAAAGAACATGGGTTCACTCCCATGAAGCACTAAATTTAAAGTCTTTAGTTAAAATTTATTTAATCACAATTTTTTATTTATTAACAAAACAAATACCATGAGTTTCCTCCCATGTAGCGTTAGGTTTATTGCCCCCAACCAGACTCACCTAGAAACTAACCATAATCACTAGGTGGATGTGGTTTTCTTAATAGAAACCACCACATGTGTTTTTCCCAAGTATTTTTAACATAATAATAAAAATTTAGGGCTTCCAATCTAATCACAAGAAAACTATCATAGCTTATAAAAATCCCCAAATAGCACCCATTAGCTGTTATGGACATGGTGCTCTCAACTTCCATAATTATTTCATATTTGGAAATATTAAAATTTTTATATAGTGGAATCAATGTATTAGGTGATTCAATGGGTATGACAATGTCCTTAGAGATATCTTCTTTAGCTTCAGCACTAATAGATTCACATTCAAGGGTGAAAATGGGCAAATTATGATTTGTAGGATCAAGAGGAGATTCAATAAAATGCTATACAGAATCATGGAAAATGGAACACAAGTGTGATTCCCCATCCAGACTACTATCAGTTTCCTGAGAAGGCTCAGCACCATTCACAGTTGAGGAATTAAGTGACAGACAGGGAAAGAATTTATTGTATCACAAACAGATTCAGGTCTAACAATGTTGTAAATATCTTCCAAAAGATCCTCATTTTTTAACTCACATTGAACATCTACTACTCCTATCAAATCAATTCTGCAACCATCATCTAGTGTGTGTTAAACATCTCTTTCAAGTTCAAGTTCTAAAGGATCACTTTCTAAAACCATGTCATTTGAGTGTTCCAATTCAATTTAATGAGAAGAATTGTACAATTCAATTTCAAAAAATGTTGTTTCCATAATGTTCAAAGTAAGACAATTATCCTCAAGTTGGTTGACAATACTTCCCAATTCCTTGCATAAAGTTTCAGAAAAGTCAGTACTATGAGAATAGGGAAATGAAAACTCATCAGTTTGTCTTTCTTCAAAAATAATTCCATATTCCTCATTATCAAACAATATTTTAGACATTATTGGGTTTACAAGTGAAAAATATGAAAGAGTGGTGATCAATTTAGGTTAAAAAATTTAGATTCTTTAACTTATAGTTTAATATTCTCTTCCAGAGTGTACCCAATATCATGTTCAAGATTATTGTTTACAAAGTCAGAAATGTTGGGTGAGGAGTTTTTATCATTCAAACTTTAATTCTCAAAAATATTTTATACCTGCGTGACTTCATTTTCAAAACTCCTAAAACATTTACTTTTCTCCAATGTAGGAATTATGAAGAGTAATGGACATTCATTTTCTATCTGTTTCAATTCATCTTCAAAATTTTCCAACTCAACAACATTAATGTTCATTCTAGCGTCTTCATCAATGTGTTCATAATTCAATGAGTTGGTTGTTTCCAGATTTAGTTCAACATAATCATATTTCTCAAAGGGAATGGTTTCTTGTCTTGTTTCACTATCACTTTCCTCTTCCATTTGATTTTAAAATCTTTTATAAACATTTTCCTTTTCATTTTATTCAAATTATTCTTGTTTTTTAACCATTTGTTGTAAATCCAAGATCATGTTTTACAATCTTTTCATTCTTTGATATTACTCTAGATAATCTCTAAGTTAAAATTCAAGGGTTTAGTTAAACCAGGCATTCCAATTAATCACCCTAGAATCCAGTTTGGTTTCAATTAATTCAATTTTATCTAGGAATTCTGGATTAGATTAAAACTTTTCATCTTCATCAATGTAAACAATCTGTTGTGGCTGGTTGTAAATACACTGTCAGGCAGTGTGTCCATAACTGTCACAACAGACAGAGTAATGTCCAATGCAAAAGTTTGAGCCTTCAAAACATTCCATTTTTAAACTAAAAACAAGTGAGATTAAACACATTATAGTTCATAGTGAAGTAGATTTTTTTAAAAATAACTCAAACAGTAGGTTCCAGTTCAAAGTAGTTTTTTACAAAAGATTTTTTATATGATTTCTTATGTTTTTTTAATTAATTTGTTTTAAATTTTCTAAAACATAGAACACTCAATGTTTTACTTCCCTAGCAACAGTGCCAAATTTTGAATAGGTCAGAGGTCGTCACGGTCCTAAAAATTAAATTTATTAACCTACACTAGCATAGTGGTGCAGGGTCGATCCATAGAGTGGGCAGGTGAGTGAATTCTAAGGTTTTATTCAAATATAAACTCCACTGTTGTCAATAGTGGAGGAAGTGAAATTTTTTTTACTTTTTATTTTTTTTAAAGATGAAGTGAAAATAGGATGATGAAACAATTATTTTTACATAGAAACTAAATTTTTTAAAAAGTTTGATAAACTAGAGAAATAAATTATACTAGTATTAAGCATCAAGACAAAGAATCGAGATCAACAAAGTACTCAGGATTTTAAACTGCTGGTACGGATGAATGTTCTCTCCACAGCTTACAATCGATTCACACATCAAGAAACAATGAAGAATTTCCCTCACCAAGAAACTCAACAGGCAGAAGATTAAGTTTTGGAGTTCACCACATCAAAACATAATTGAATTGCGAGAATTTTTTAAAAGATAACATTTGGAAAAGAACTTTCCATAAATTTCTAAAGTTTATGTTATTAATGATTTGAAAAATGAATTCAAGATCAACCCCGTCTGTTGATATTGAAGTTTGAAATTGAAAACACTGAAGTGTGAATGATTAAAATATTAGAAGCAGAATCCATCTCTCCAACTAATTCTAATTTTTTAAAAAGATAAGAAAATGAAGATTTAAAGATCATAACCAGAAGGTTTTAAAATTCCAGAGCTGGTAAAGTTCAACCTATGATCATATTGATTAAAGAAGTGAAAAACATCCAAGAACAGAGTACAAAAAACTAAGGACAGAGTGAATAAGAGCTCCCAAAATACTGCTTTGCTCTTGGGCTCCTTAGTATCATGCTCCTCTCCAGTGCTGCTCTTGGGAGTCTGAATGAGAGTCTTGATCTGCTCTTGGATGAATGTGTTCATGGAATAAATAATGAGAGTCTCTGCTCTTGTTTGATGTGATCATAGAATGAATGAGTGTCGTCGCTCTCGTCAGATGTGATCGGGGAATCAAAAAAATGAGAGTCCCCCAAAATTATGCCGTATCTCTGCTTTTAAAACCTTGCTGTCATCTACTGCATGTCACTGCTTGCTACCACTAACTTCAAAAATTACTTCACTTAAACACTGCACACGTGCGTTTTTTTGCTACAGGCATGTCACACTAATTTTTCTCACGTAACTAACTCCCACTGAGTTAGTTGTGTGAATCTGGATGTATACACGTCCTTTGAATCAACCTTCACATCTAACATAAAATAAAAAGATAAAACACAAAGAAGTTTAAATAATAGTTATTATTTTTTAAAGACTAATGCAATAATACTTAATAAAATTTAACTGAAGTTAAATTAAAATTTTAATTAAATTTAAATAATAAGTACTTATATTGATAATAATTATTTATTAGAATAACTGTTAATATATTAGTTATTAATGTATTATTAAATCTTTAATAAAGTTTTTAAGCATTAAACTTATTATTAAATATATTATATAACTAGTGTTAGTATTATTAATAATTAGATAGTATAACTAGATTAGATGCTTATGTTAGATCAAAATAAATTACTTTATTAATTTAGTTGTTACATTTTTTTGTAATTAAATTATAATTAAAGAGTTTATATATTAAATGTATAAAATAATTAATTTTATTTATAAATTATTATAGTTTATAATTTAATTTTATAAATTCTTATTAGAATGTTCATCATTAATTTTAAAACTTATCTATTTATTAATATTATAATAGTTATATATAAAAATTACTAATTGTTAAATTATATTTGTTATATTAATTTATTTTGTTATTTTTCTTTCTTATATTTATTTTTCTATTGTTATTTTTTTCTCTTTATCCCACCCCCAATTTCCATGATACAGGGGGAGGGGTTTCTTCTCAGGTTCCTTCTCGATGGCGGTGAGGCCTCTTGGTTTGTGCACCGGCTTCAGCTCCGAGGAACCCTCCAGCTTCATCGACGAAACTGCTACCCACCCCTAGCTCGGCCTAGGATCCTCCTTCAAGAGTGGTGATTCAAGATGGAACCAGAAACAAAATCAGAAACCCTTCTACCTTGGTCTCCAGTCCGAAGTCCTGGGCAAGGCGGACACCTCCCCTAAATTAACAACAATGGCAACCTTTACATGCAGATGAGTTTCACGAACTGGCACCGGTTCTTCCCTTCAATCACTGAACCGCTTGCTCGGGAATTAACTCAACAACGGAATGCAACAGAAGTAGCTCAACTCATCAGATCAGCCACTACCCTCAACCCTAACACTTCTTCTTCAAAAAAAAAAAATCCGGATTTGAGTTGGGAATCTCATTCGGGAAGAGATCAGACTTTAGTGGTAGTGTTTGTCTGATGTGAAGTGGATGATGTAGCACTGGTAGGCCTCATCAGTGCAGTCGATGGTGAAAATGCCCCGGAGGGTGGCTTCATGGGGAACCTTCTAGTAGTCGACGAAAGCCGGAGGGGCGAAGACGTTGGGGATGATTTTGCGGTCCATCTCCTTCAAGAACTTTGCGAACAATTGGATAACCTCTTCCTCAAGGTTGCTGACGATGCGGTGAGCGAGCCTGGGGAAGGCCATGTACTCCAGGAGGTAAAATGGCATGATTTTGTTGTGATGAATTAAGAGAAATAGTAGCAGGTTTGAGGAAACGGTGAGATAGGTCAAGGAGTGATGGAACAGTGGATAAAATGATACGGTTTTGCGTTAGAAATGGTGACTGTGAGTCTGTGAGCAACCGGTGGCAGGGCTGTGAGCCAGTGAAAGTAAGAAATGACATGGTTCCACTATAAAGTGGTGAAAGCTTTAAAGAATAGGGAAGCGGTGTGTGGCGGCACCATGACAGGAAACAGGTGCTGAGACACCGTAACACTGTAAAATAAACAGAGGAAATAAAATAAATTATAACTTAAATAAAATAATAACAAAATAATTAATAAAAACTAAAACCAAATTAAAATAATTGAAAAATTAATTGCAACATAAACTTTAATAAATTTATAAAACCAATTAAACAGAAGTTAAATTATTAATAACTACAATTCATAAAACTTAAATTGTTACTACACTAAAAATAAAATAAACAAACAATTAAATTATTAAAAGTAAATAAAAGATTTAAACATTTAAATTACAAAGTTAAATTAATGTTACTATAAAAAATAAAATTAATTAACAAAGATGATAAATTATCATTTTATTGAACAATTGAATTAATTTAAGTCTTAAAATTATAATGTTTGAATAGATTTAGTTTTTTACAAAACACAAATTAGTAATGAATGAATTATTAAAAGACATCCGATAATTATGTTTTATTAAATTAATTGATTTTTAATACAGGAGATGTCAGATTAATACTAAATAATTTATGTGCAACACCAAACTAATTAATTAAATAATAAAAGTTAGATCATTATGTATGAAAACAAAGATACCAAACTAAATAAAAAGTAATTATACTATTAATTTAAAGTAAGAAATAAGTTAATTATTTTAAAGATTAAATTAAACAATTAATTATAAATCTCATTAAATATTAAAATTAACAATAAAAATACAAAGAGCCATTATTTGTTAAATAGTTTTAAAATAACTAATTAAATTGATAAAAATTTATTAAAAAGATGTGAAAAAACAAGTGTTTTTAAGGCAACATCACACACCTATGTACGGTTTTCATTATGTTATATGTGGGACCTGTATATTCATCCAATGAATTGGGTAAAGTATTATGTATCCTGAGATAATTTTGGAAAACATGTCAATTTTCTAGATCTGTTATGAGAAAACTAGTTGAAGTGCTTTATTTGTTTTGGGAAACAAGTCAATGTGATTGATCCACTCTGGTAAACAAGTGTTAATTTCTAATACATTGTTCTTATTATTTAACCTTCATATGTAGAATTGTTTATATACATATAATTATTCTACACACACATTTATGACTTATTATAGTTCATGATTGAGTTATGATGATTCCTCATTCTTATGATTCATGTCTTTTGAAATAATAATGTTTTATTCCATAACTCATGTGTATAATTATTGATAGATTGGGTATGAAGTTTGTAAATTATAGCCATGATCTCATATCCTTATGCATTTATTATTCTTTCATATGTTCATTGATTGATGTCTCCCATGTTTTCCTTACATGACATTTGATCTCACCCCTTTCTTATGTCTATTTTTCCCAGGTTATAAAGAAAAGTAAAAAGTATTATATGTCTAATAAGGGTTATATATATTAAGAAAATAGTGGGATACTATATAGATATTTTATGAACTAGTTGTTTATATGTCAATGTTTCCAAAGACACTATAAATATATGATTATGGAATTGATTAATTATGTTATGTAATGAATATTAATCTATTAATATGTTATTTATATATATACTAAAAAATGGGTCTCTATAATTGGTATCAGAGCATGTTTTAATTAACATTTAGAATCTAGGATGAGAAAACCTATGTAAAACCCCTATGGATAAGTCTATTTTTTGGAAAACATCCCAATGTTTTGGTAATTATCATTTAAAACCAAGGAAAAATGTAAGGTTTCATAGATTAAAAAGGTGTCATGATTTATTTATCCTTTAAATTATATTTCATAAATATATGGTTTCCCATTATAATTATTGTTTATCAAAAATAATTAGTGGTTTTAGTCAATGGATATAACCTGAGGTAATTGTATTAATTCTTAATGTTGTAGTCAATGTAATGATGATCTATATAAGAATCTAATTGAAATAAGAGATGGAATGGGAAAACATGTGATTAAGCCTAATCATCTATCTCATAATATGATTAACAATATTAACCTTGGTGAGTTTCCCGACACACTTAATAACAGAAATATGTAATTTCATAAACACCATGGAGGAAATAATATTCATCTTCCTACATGTTCATAGTGTGGGAAGAAGAACTCAAGTAAATGTTTCATAGGAATAAAAAAACGTTTTGATCATGGAAAATATGGACATAAAGCTAGTGATTACTAAAGAAAATTGAAAAGATATATTAATGCAATGGATGATAATAATGGTATCAATAATGTATCTTCAATGGTTGAATATATTAAATATAGAAAGTATGGAAATTATGGAAATCGAATCCATAGGGGGAGCTCAAGAAAAGAGTCAGTAAGGTTATATGAGTAATGGTATTACCGATGATATTGAAGAGAATATGAGTGATGTATGAAAGGTATAGGATATTTTAACAATATTAGTTATGTTAAAAGTAAGAAACATGATTAAACATAGGTTGATGAGATGATTCATATTTCCTATTGAAGGAAAGAAGTATTTGGGAATAAGATGATGAAGCCTCCTTAATGGTTTAAGAAGGAAGTTGGATAATCTAACTGTTTATTTATTTTGATTCAAAAATTATATCTTATAAGTGTTATACTATTGATATTTTGGTAATACAATCATGAAACTTCTATGGATTTTTTTTTCTATAGTAGTTTTTATTTTAGGATCTGATTTTTTTTTGAATTGTACTGATAACCAATATTTTTTTAGTTTTAAGGTGATAATTTTGGACAATAGATGATTAATTGAAATATAAACCTTAAAATGTTACCAATTTTTTATTAATAATGTTTATTTGGGATAAAGATATGATTAACATTAATAGTATTGGTGACCTTGGAATTTATTATTTAATGATAAAGTGGATTAGGTAAAATTTGATGAGGATTATTTAATTTTTCATTTGATAGAATATATTCAATATTTTTTGGATATATTTAAGGAATAATAATTGTGTTAATTTTTTGGAGAATATATGTTTTCATGTGAGTTTAATTTAAATTTTTTTATGCCATTAAAGTTTTATATGTATAAGGTTGATTATGAGTTCAAAGGAAACAACATCCCATTTTAATGATTTACGTGATGGGATTTTGATACTCAATTATGGTTTAAATACACATTAGTGTTGGAATATTATTGGATGCTAAATTAAATATGTACTATTAGATAGTGATATATAGATAATATTGATGGTAGGAATATGATTAATTGAAAAGGTAATATTTTCAATGATATGTATGGTCATGTTAAATATTACCTTTCAGGTTTTTATCAAAATTTTATTAAAGATATTTTAGGGAATTTCACTAAGTATGAGGATTATATTGTAATTTATCATGGGGATTAATGATATTTAAGTGATACTTCTTTGGGTTGAGGTATATGTAACTATTGGAATTAACAAGTGATTTAACATGAAATGTTTTTTGGGATGAGTGAAATTAGAATTTTCAATATATTATGTAACACCCCGAGCTTCCACAATACGCTTCTCATTCAATAATGCAATAGCTTGCATTGTACGCAACTTCGAGTTCTAACACACCGCATCTAATCAAAGTAGTCGTTATGAATAGTAATACCCACTTTTAGAAATTATATAAATTTTATATTTCAAAATGGACTTCATTTTTCAATTCCTAATATTGAAATTAGCCTATGTTGAATTTTTTGTAATTTTCTGAGAACTTCCAAATTTTTATGAATAGTGAAAAATACTTAAAAAAACTTTTTTAATCAAAATAATTTATAGTGATAAGTTATACTATTAAGTTGTTTTAAAGTATAATTATAATATATTTTTACTATTTTATCCAATGGTGTTCATTAGAATTAATTTCACTTTGAAATTGGACATAAACAATTGTCAATCTTTTGATATAAATTGTTTCTTAAAAACACGCTATTTGTTGTGACAACGGGAATTAATTATAAAATTAATTAATGAAACTTATATGTTTGAAATTTCATAAAATAGACATCATTTTTGAATTCGGAATATCAATTATAGCTTAGGGTGAAATTTTGGCATTGTTCTGAAAAACTTCAATTTTTGATGAATAGTGAAACCACTAAGTGGTAGTTAAAAAACTGACTTTTCGTTTAAATGAAATATTACCGCTTCTGTGATTTGATTTTCAAAAATCCGACATACATGGTTGTCATTAAGAAGTAAAATGTGGTTCAATGAGATTAAAATAATTTTTGGTGAATAGTAACTTTTAAGTTCTTAATCGCGATTAGAGGTAATTAGTGTAGTTTAAGGTAAAAATGATGTTTTAATAATATGAGATGAGCTTGACACATGTCCTACCCTCATTGGATGTGTCATGGCTGACCAAGAAAATCCATGGGTAAACTTGGGGACCCCATGGAGCCTCTTTAGTTGGAAAAGGACATAAATACCTTTTATTTAATGTTAAAGTAAAAAAATGACACAAACATGAAATGTTTTACTAAAACAATTTTTACATGGGGTTATACAAGTCATATTTTTTACAATAAATATTAATTGGAAATCTAAAAAGATTTCCTATATCATAGTATTTTTTTTATAATTTTTAGACATTAAATAAATTAAATTATTTATGACATCATTATGATGCAGCGATGACCTCATTATTTAACGATTTTAATAAAATGAAAAGATAATGTACAATCCAAGGCTTAAAATTGTCCAAAGACTATTTTATGGGTAGATTTCAAACCCTTATCACCTTAGCCACGAATTATATAAGTGTGGGACCTTTAGAATCCGAAAAGCATTGTTTAATAATGTAAAATTTCCTTACTTTCCAAGAGTGCCCCTCCTCTCCTCTTATAAAAGGCCCCCACCTCTACCACCTCATTCACACTTTCAAGGCATTTGGCTCGGCCAACCTCTGCCCAAATACTATCCAAACTTCCCCCTCTTACTCCTAGAAGCCTCACTTTGGGCAAAACTCTTCCCAAGGAAGCCTTTGGCTCAAATCAAAAAGAGTTACCCGATTTTGAGGTAATGTCTTCTCTAATGTTGTTTTGTTTTATTTTTCTTCTCCAACCCCCTAAACTCTTTTTATTAATTTCTTTTGTAACAACACCAGAATCCTAAATATACTAGGATGTTGTTATAAGAAGTATTCGATCTACACTTACACACACCTACATCTAATGGTTAAAGAACATACGGTTTCTGTGGATGGCGAATTTCTGCCTCACGAAACGATGATTGTTCAACACTCATATAACACCTTCAAAGGTGGACATTAATATGTCACTATATTTATATATGATATATAATATGTTTATGTTTTACTTATGCTTCTGTATTTCTCATTTATGGCATACTTTATGATTTCCATTATGGGTAAAACGCGATAATTTCATTTTAGGAAGTGCGGACTACCGCCCCCTCAAAGTGATTTGAATCGTTAATGCCATATGTGGGATGTATAAAGGATGGAGTAAATGGTATTATACACTATATTATACTGGAATTATATTATAAATTTATATCATTATGATTTCATTCCATTAAATATGAAATTGAAATGAAAGTAGCGTTCATGCGTACGTACGGCTTACCGTCTCCATGAACGGTGCATTTCATTTCTTACCTCTAAATGTTACGTAATGTTATAAATGAATGTATATACTGGATATATAAGATATATATGACATCTAAATCATGAATATAATTCTGGATATAATGGATATTCTACCAGATGAACAACTTGTAATTATAAGAAGTTTATTGTTGACTCAAGTTACCAAAGATCGACAAAACGACCGTTATTAACTTTAATAATTACATAATGTTCATAACATTGTAATAAGTGATATAAAAAGGATAATTAAATTTAAAATGGTTCTTAATAAGGTAGATATTAACTCTAGTTTATTATTCAGGAGGTTAAAGAACGGTTGAGTCAAGTCGGACACAAGGTAAGGGAACTTCTTAACCCAACTTCCATTCTTTGGGTTAATCTCATACTTTCCAATTATGTCATGATATTATTATGTATTATTTTGTATTTTTTCTTTCTTTATGTGTACCTATAGTGAATACACATAATAGATCTATTTTATTTTAAAAATGATCTTTTTAAGGACTTCGTCTCAATCTTCTTTCATTGAGTCATATTTGGTTTTATACACAACTTTCTTTTATACGGTGTATAAATCCCTTTGACTTTTACGTTTATTCAAAAGGAATCTTTTTTATATGAAGCGTTTTTCTAAACGACAAAAAGGGAATGTTTTTTCTTGTCGTACATATGCGGCGACAACGACTTCTCCGCCGCCGTGACCATTATTTGAGTTTCGGCTTCCTCTACAAGCCATAACTTTTTTTTATGAAAAATAAATACAAAGTTTTAACTTTCTTTTATTTTGGTATTGAAAATGGTTTTGAAAGTTTTTTTTATTATATCAATGTGTTGTATTGATATCTTGTGATTGAAATGTGGAAATGTTATGTTTCCTTTATGCATGTTTTATGTGATACGATTATGTTATGGTTTATGATATGTTTAAACCTATTCATATGAGGAATGTATTGGACTTAATAAGTGACGGGTGGAGCCCGCTATAGCTCCTCGATGCATCGGTAGGTCTCATGAGACAACTAGACGTGGAATTGGCCGAGGCCCTTTCCCAATTTGATTTATGGTTTTGGCCGAGGCCTTAATCATTTTAGACGTCTTGGTCGAGGCCTTGACAAAATGTTTCAGAATGTCTGGCATTATACATTCCCTCATTATGAAAGTGGTTAATGATATTTCATGTGATTATTCGACCAGTAGAATATCCATGTGAAGAAGTAAATGGAATTATCTCATTTTACTTTTTCCATATTATGTTGATGTTCAAGTTTAAAAGGCTTTTGTTTTAGTTATACATTGCCTTAAATGTTTATGTTTATTTACGAAAGCTTCTGCAATATTGTTATCCTTACTGAGCATCTGAGCTCACCACTTTCAATGTTTTAATATTTTCCAGGATGTGAAGAAGTATTTTAGGAATGACCTACAGGGATAGTCAGAAGAGGATATGAGTGTGGACTATGAAGACTTTGTTATTGTAGTTTTTCACCTTATGTTGTAATGTAACATTTATGAATGTATCTAGTGTTTCCAAGGATACTAAACTAATTGGTCTTTCGAGACTTGATCTTTTGTGATCATGCCAATGTTACGAAGTAATGCACCGACTCTGGGTAGCTGGGGTTGGGGCGTTATAGTTGGTATCATAGGTAGTTTAGTACTAACCTTGGAAGCTAGATTTAGATAAACTCTGATTAGAGCACATAGCCCAAAGATAGACTTTGAGGATTAGTATAGAAGAACTTCCTACAATTTTGTTATTGTGGAGATTTTGTGAGTTTTCCGAGCAATAAATCCCTATCTGGATACGAGCAGGTAGAGGAAGATTTGGCACAGATGTACCTAGGGGTAAAACCTGAAAACACCGCTTTGAGCTAGACTCGAACGGGAACTGGTGCACGACGACGGGCCTTGCTGCACTCTTGGTTACGACACTCCCGGGGGATATGCTTAGGATAATTCTTGTTTTCTTTACAAACCACTATGAACGGTTATGAGTATATATTTCCTCAAAGAAAACCTTTTTATGATTATGGATTATATCCATAAATAGTTCAATTTATGTTAAGTATTTTATAAGTATGGAATTATTTATTTTGATTCCTAAACTAATCTAGTTTATGCCATTGTATAGAAATGGCACCTAGTGGAAGGAATGGGAACCGTATCAATGCACGCACTCCGTGTAGGGATTGCCCTCCTGCTCAAGAAAATTATTGTGGATCTGGAGATACAACTGGTGCTGATCAACTTATTACCATACTGGGACAACTCCCTCAAGTTATAAATAATAACCCTACTCGTATGGATCACCCTGATCCACAACGTGGAGGATCAATGTTAGACCGCTTCATGAGGCAACAACCACAAACATTTAATGGGGGTACAAATCCGTTAGTAGCTGAGCAAAGGATAAACTCCTTAGAGAAAATATTCCACGCCTTGGGGAGTAGCGAAAGAGAGAAGGTTATCATGGCAGTTTACCGCCTCACTGGAGATGCCGATCAATGGTGGTCATTGATTAAAAATACAAAGGAAAATGATGACGTATCGAATATGGAATGGAGGGAGTTCAAAGAGCTTTTCTTAGAAAAATACTTTCCTCATGACCATCGAGCAGATATGGAAAGACAATTTTTGAGTCTGAGACAAAAGAAGGATGAGAATGTCGCAAAGTATGAGGCTAAATTTACAAGGTTAGAGAGGTATGCTGCAGATTATATACGTAACCCAAGAGGTAAGATTGATCGTTTCTTTGATGGGTTAAAACCATTTCTCCGTAGAGCTTTAGTATCACAATCTTTCTCAACATACGAAGATATTGTCTCATGTGCTATCAAGACAGAAAAGGAATTCCCTAAATCTTATGACAATAAAGTAAAGCAAGAGAAGAAGAGAACTGTGGAGCAAGAGACAGATAAAGGGAAAAAGGGAAAGAAGGATTTTCCATTATGTGATAATTGTGGAAAGAATCACCCTGGTACTGTCCTAAAGGGAATGGGAGTTTGTTATAAATGTGGAGAAAAAGGTCACCAGGCGCGTGATTGCAAGAGAAAGAAAGAGGCTATCAATGTTGAATGCTACAATTGTAGATCAATGGGGCATTATGCAAATGAATGTCCTAAGCGTCAGGAAAACATACCTCAGAAAAGTCCAAGGTATCAAGGCCAAGATTATGTTGTTACTACAGTTGAAGTTGAATAATTAATGTATTGGTGCTTTTGGACTCATGGATTATATTCTGGTTATTAGAATAATGTGATATATATAAGGATTATACTACAGTACTTGTTGTTTCAGTAAAGTTTTAATATGATGAAGGTAATCATATTTTAAGTATGTGACAATAAGAGAAGCTTTACTTTGTTTGGGGAATCTGATGTTACAATTGATTTTGGAATTTAGAGACCTTTTAGAGAAAGTCTGGACGGAGGTATTTTGGATAACTATATAGGTTGGAATGGATTAAGTTGAACCATGGATAGTATTGTTTAAGGCTAAAGAATTTCTAAAGATTATTTTTGGAATATTATAATACTATAGTTTTAGGAAAAGGAAAACCTGCATGGTGGGGCATAACCCGTCGCGTCGGACAAAGCTGCAGGAATCAAACCCACAACCATAGTGTGACAGGCCTTTATTTCCTACCACTAGCCTACAGGAAGTCCCTGGTTATTAAAAAATAGTTTTACTAATCTAAACGGTATGTGTTAATATTTGGAACCATATACAATTAGGATAAATAGAATATTTTTGAGTTCTATTACCTTTTAGAGTGAAAGATGGGTTTTTGGTAAAAATTTATTAAAGAATGAAAGTCTACAAGACAAGTCTGTATGTTCCATTACATTCTTAGTAAATCTCCTAAATAAATTCTTTAACTTTATAAAAGGTAACTTAAAACAAAAACATTGCCGGTTAACTTTTCCAACTGGGGATTAAATGACCGTTTAACCAATCACAAGTTTGTGATTTTCTTATTGTTAACTTTCTCCTAATCCAGTTTTCTACAACTCTCTATCAGACCTTGATGGTTTGTTTTTCTTCCATATCCATATTTTCATAGAATCCTATTATGGGCTATTCTCGGGTGACCTTTGTACTTATCTTTCTTTCTTTTAAAGTTATATTTTTATTAACCTTATTTCTGATGTGGGTTTTCTACAAAGGTATTTTCTATTTTCAACCTTTTATTTTCCAAGAAAAATTTCAAATTGTGAGGACGCAATTTATTGAAGGAGGGGAGAATGTAACACCCCGAGCTTCCACAATACGCTTATCATTCATTAATGTAATAGCTTGCATTGTACGCAACTTCGAGTTCTAACACACCGCAACTAATCAAAGTAGCCGTTATAAATAGTAATACCCACTTTTTGAAATTATATAAATTTTATATTTCAAAATGGACTTCATTTTTGAATTCCTAATATTGAAATTAGCCTATGTTGAATTTTTTGTAATTTTCTGAGAACTTCCAAATTTTTATGAATAGTGAAAAATACTTAAAACAACTTTTTTAATCAAAATAATTTATATTGATAAGTTATACTATTGAGTTGTTTTCAAGTATAATTAGAATATATTTTTACCATTTTATCCAATGGTGTTCATTAGAATTAATTTCACATTGAAATTGGACATAAACAATTGTCAATCTTTTGATATAAATTGTTTCTTAAAAACACGCTATTTGTTGTGACAGCGGGAATTAATTATAAAATTAATTAATGCAAATTATATGTTTGTAATTTCATAAAATAGACATCATTTTGGAATTTGGAATATCAATTATAGCTTAGGGTGAAATTTTGGCATTGTTCTGAAAAACTTCAATTTTTGATGAATAGTGAAACCACTAAGTGGTAGTTAAAAAACTGACTTTTCGTTTAAATGAAATATTACCACTTCTGTGATTTGATTTTCAAAAATCCGACATACATGGTTGTCATTAAGAAGTAAAATTTGGTTCAATGAGATTAAAATAATTTTTGGTGAATAGTAACTTTTAAGTTCTTAATCGCGATTAGAGGTAATTAGTGTAGTTTAAGGTAAAAATAATGTTTTAATAATATGAGATGAGCTTGAAACATGTCCTACCCTCATTGGATGTGCCATGGCCGACCAAGAAAATCCATGGGTCAACTTGGGGACCCCATGGAGCCACTTTAGTTGGAAAATGACATAAATACCTTTTATTTAATGTTAAAGTAAAAAAATGACACCAACATGAAATGTTTTATTAAAATAATTTTTACATGGGGTTATACAAGTCATATTTTTGACTATAAATAGTAATTGGAAAGATAAAAAGATTTCCTATATCATAGTATTTTTTTTTATAATTTTTAGACATTAAATAAATTAAATTATTTATGACATCATTATGATGCAGCGATGACCTCATTATTTAAGGATTTTAATAAAATCAAAAGATAATGTACAATCCAAGGCTTACACTTGTCCAAAGACTATTGTATGGGTAGATTTCGAACCTTTATCACCTTATCCATGAATTATATAAGTGTGGTACCTTTAGAATCCGAAAAGCATTGTATAATAATTTAAACTTTCCTTACTTTCCAAGAGTGCCCCTCCTCTCCTCTTATAAAAGGCCCCCACCTCTACCACCTCATTCACACTTTCAAGCCATTTTTCTCAGCCAACCTCTACCCAAATACTCTCCCAACTTCCCCCTATTACTCCTAGAAGCCTCACTTTGGGCAGAACTCTTCCCAAGGAAGCCTTTGGCTCAAATCAAAAAGAGTTACCTGATTTTGAGGTAATGTCTTCTCTAATGTTGTTTTGTTTTATTTTTCTTCTCCAACCCCCTAAACGCTTTTTATTAATTTGTTTTGTAACAACACCAGTATCCTAAATATACTAGGATTTTTTTATAATAAGGATTCGAGCTACACTTACACACACCTACATCTAATGGTTAAAGAACATACGGTTTCTGTGGATGGAGAATTTCTGCCTCACGAAACGATGATTGTTCAACACTCATATAACACCTTCAAAGGTGGCCATTAATATGTCACTATATTTATATATGATATATAATATGTTTATGTTTTACTTATGCTTCTGTATTTCTCATTTATGGCATACTTTATGATTTCCATTATGGGTAAACGCGATAATTTCATTTTAGGAAGTGCGGACTACCGCCCCCTCAAAGTGATTAGAATCGTTAATGCCATATGTGGGATGTATAAAGGATGGAGTAAATGATATTATATATGATATTATACTGGAACTATATAATACCTTTATAAAATTATGATTTCATTCCATTAAATACGAAATAGAAATGAAAGTAGTGTTCATGCGTACGTACGGCATACCGTCTCCATGAACGGTGAATTTCATTTCTTACCTCTAAATGTTATGTAATATTATAAATTCATGTATATAATGGATATATATGATATATATGATATCTACATCATGAAAATAATTCTGGATATAATGGATATATCACCACATGAACAACTTGTAATTATAAGAATTTTATTTTTGACTCAAGTACCTAAGATCGACAAAATGACCGTTATAAACTTAAATAATTACATAATGTTCATAACATGGTAATAAGGGATATAAAAGGAATAATGAACATGAAAAAGGTTCTTATGTAAATAGAAATTAACTCTAGTTTATTATTCAGGAGGTTAAAGAACGGTCGAGTCAGGACAGGACGCAAGGTAAGGGAATTTCTTAACCCAACTTCCATTCATTGGGTTAATCTCCTACTTTCAAATTATGTCATGATATTATTATGTCTTATTTTGTATTTTTACTTTCTTTATGTGTACCTATAGTGAATACACATAATAGATCTATTTTATTTTAAAAATGATCTTTTTAAGGACTTCGTCTCAATCTCCTTTCATTGAGGCATATTTTGTTTTATACACAACTTTCTTTTATACGGTGTATAAACCCCTTTGACTTTTACGTTTATCCAAAAGGAATCTTTTTTATACGAAGCGTTTTATTAAACGACAAAAAGGGAATGTTTTTTCTTGCCGTACATATGCGGCGAAAACGACTTCTCCGCCGCCGTGACCATTATTTGAGTTTCGGCTTCGTCTACAAGCCATAACTTTTTTTAATGAAAAATAAATAAAAAGTTTTAACTTTCTTTTATTTTGGTATTGAAAATGGTTTTGAAAGTGTTTTTTTATTATATCAATGTGTTGTATTGATATATTGTGATTTAAATGTGGAAATGTTATGTTTTCTTTTATGCATGTTTTATGTGATACGATTATGTTATGGTTTATGATATGTTTAAACCTATTCATATGAGGAATGTATTGGACTTAATAAGTGACGGGTGGAGCCCGCTATAGCTCCTAGATGCATCGGTAGGTCTCATGAGACAACTAGACGTGGAATTGGCTGAGGCCCTTTCCCAATTTGATTTATGGTTTTGGCCGAGGCCTTAATCATTTTAGACGTCTTGGCCGAGGCCTTGACAAAATGTTTCAGAATGTCTGGAATTATACATTCCCTCATTATGAAAGTGGTTAATGATATTTCATGTGATTATTCGACCAGTAGAATATCCATGTGAAGAAGTAAATGGAATTATCTCATTTTACTTTTGCCATATTATGTTTATGTTCAAGTTTAAAAGGATTTTGTTTTAGTTATACATTGCCTTAAATGTTTATGTTTATTTATGAAAGCTTCCGCAATATTGTTATCCTTACTGAGCATCTGAGCTCACCACTTTCAATGTTTTAATATTTTCCAGGATGTGAAGAAGTATTTTAGGAATGACCTGCAGGGATAGTCAGAAGAGGATATGAGTGTGGACTATGAAGACTTTTTTATTGTAGTTTTTTACCTTATGTTGTAATGTAACATTTATGAATGTATCTAGTGTTTCCAAGGCTACTAAACTAATCGGTCTTTCGAGACTTGATCTTTTGTGATCATGCCAATGTTACGAAGTAATGCACCGACTCTGGGTAGCTGGGGTCGGGGCATTACAGTTGGTATCAGAGGCAGTTTAGTACTAACATTGGAAGCTAGATTTGGATAAACTCTAATTAGAGCACATATCCCAAAGATAGACTTTGAGGATTTGTATAGAAGAACTTCCTAGAATTTTTTTATTGTAGAGATTTTGTGAGTTTTCCGAGAAATATATCCCTGTCTGGATACGAGCAGGTAGAGGCGGCTTTGGCACAGATGTACCTAGGGGTAAAACCCAAAAACACCGCTTTGAGCTAGACTCGAACGGGAACTGGTGCACGACAACGGGCCTTGCTTCACTCTTGGTTACGACACTCCCGGGGGATATGCTTAGGATAATTCACGTTTTCTTTACAAACCACTATAAACGGTTATGAGTATATACTTCCTCAAAGAGAACTTTTTTATGATTATGGATTATATCCATAAATAGTTCAATTTATGTTATGTATTTTATAAGTATGGAATTATGTATTTTGATTCGTAAACTAATCTAGTTTATGCCATTGTATAGAAATGGCGCCTAGTGGAAGGAATGGAAACCGTATCAATGCACACACTCCGTGTAGGGATTGCCCTCCTGCTCAAGAAAATGATTGGGGATCTGGTGATACAACTGGTGCTGATTAACTTATTACCATACTGGGACAACTCACTCAAGTTATTAATAATAACCTTAATCGTATGGATCACCCTGATCCACAACGTGGAGGATCAATGTTAGTCCGCTTCATGAGGCAAAAACCACCAACATTTAATGGGGTACAAATCCGTTAGTAGCTGAGCAATGGATAAACTCCTTAGAGAAAATATTCCATGCCTTGGGGAGTAGCAAAAGGGAGAAGGTTATCATGGCAGTTTACTGCCTCACTGGAGATGCCGATCAATGGTGGTCATTGATTCAAAATACAAAGGAAGATGATGACGTATCGAATATGGAATGGAGGGATTTCAAAGAGCTTTTCTTAGAAAAATACTTTCCTCATGACCATCGAGCAAATATGGAAAGACAATTTCTGAGTCTGAGACAAAAGGAGGATGACAATGTCGAAAAGTATGAGGCTAACTTTACAAGGTTAGCGAGGTATGCTGCAGATTATATACGTAACCCAAGAGGTAAGATTGATCGTTTCTTTGATGGGTTAAAACCATTTCTCCTTAGAGATTTAGTATCAAAATCTTTCTCAACATACGAAGATATTGTCTCATGTGCTATCAAGATAGAAAAGGAATTCTCTAAATCTTATAACAATAAAGTAAAGAAAGAGAAGAAGAGAACTGTGAAGCAAGAGACAGATAAAGGGAAAAAGGGAAAGAAGGATTTTCCATTATGTGATAATTGTGGGAAGAATCACCCTGGTACTTGCCTAAAGGGAATGGGAGTTTGTTATAAATGTGGAGAAAAAGGTCACCAGGCGTGTGATTGCAAGGGAAAGAAAGAGGCTATCAATTTTAATGCTATAATTTTAGAGAAATGGGGAATTATGCAAATGAATGTCCTAAGTATCAGGAAAACATACCTCAGAAAAGGCCAAGGGATCAAGGCCAAGCTTATGCTGTTACTACAGTTGAAGTTGAATAATTAATGTATTGGTGCTTTTGGACTCATGGATTATATTCTGGTTATTAGAATAATGTGATATATATAAGGATTGTACTACAGTACTTGTTGTTTCAGTAAAGTTTTAATATGATGAAGGTAATCATATTTTAAGTATGTGACAATAAGAGAAGCTTTACTTTGTTTGGGGAATCTGATGTTACAATTGATTTTGGAATTTAGAGACCTTTTAGAGAAAGTCTGGACGGAGGTATTTTGGAAAACTATATAGGTTGGGATGGATTAAGTTGAACCATGGATAGTATTGTTTAAGGTTAAAGCATTTCTAAAGATTATTTTTGGAATATTATAATACTATAGTTTTAGGAAAAGGACAACCTGTAGGGTGGGGCATAACCCGTCGCGTCGGACAAAGTTGCAGGAATCGAACCCACAACCATAGTGCGACATGCCTTTATTTCCTACCACTAGCCTACAGGAAGTCCCTGGTTATTAAAAAATAGTTTTACTAATCTAAATGGTATGTGTTAATATTTGGAACCATATACAATTAGGATAAATAGAATATTTTTGAGTTCTATTACCTTTTAGAGTGAAAGATGGGTTTTTGGTAAAAATTTATTAAAGAATGAAAGTCTACATGACAAGTATGTATGTTCCCTTACGTTCTTAGTAAATCTCCTAAATAAATTCTTTAACTTTATAAAAGGTAACTTAAAACAAAAACGTTGCCGGTTAACTTTTCCAACTGGGGATTCAATGACCGTTTAACCAATCACAAGTTTGTGATTTTCTTATTGTTAACTTTCTCCTAATCCAGTTTTCTACAACTCTCCATCAGACCTTGATGGTTTTTTTTTCTTCCATATCCATATTTTCATAGAATCCTAGTATGGGCTATTCTCGGGTGACCTTTGTACTTATCTTTCTTTCTTTTAAAGTTATATTTTTATTAACCTTATTTCTGATGTGGGTTTTCTACAAAGGTATTTTCTATTTTCAACCTTTTATTTTCCAAGAAAAATTTCAAATTGCGAGGACGCAATTTATTGAAGGAGGGGAGAATGTAACACCCCGAGCTTCCACAATACGCTTCTCATTCAATAATGCAATAGCTTGCACTGTACGTAACTTCGAGTTCTAACACACCGCAACTAATCAAAGTTGCCGTTATGAATAGTAATACCCACTTTTTGAAATTATATAAATTTTATATTTCAAAATGGACTTCATTTTTGAATTCCTAATATTGAAATTAGCCTATGTTGAATTTTTTGTAATTTTCTGAGAACTTCCAAATTTTTATGAATAGTGAAAATACTTAAAACAACTTTTTTAATCAAAATAATTTATAGTGATAAGTTATACTATTGAGTTGTTTTAAAGTATAATTAGAATATATATTTACCATTTTATCCAATGGTGTTCATTAGAATTAATTTCACTTTGAAATTGGACATAAACAATTGTCAATCTTTTGATATAAATTGTTTCTTAAAAACATGCTATTTGTTGTGACAGTGGAAATTAATTATAAAATTAATTAATGAAAATTATATGTTTTGAATTTCATAAAATATACATCATTTTTGAATTCGGAATATAAATTATAGCTTAGGGTGAAATTTTGGCATTGTTCTGAAAAACTTCAATTTTTGATTAATAGTGAAACCACTAAGTGGTAGTTAAAAAACTGACTTTTCATTTAAATGAAATATTACCACTTCTGTGATTTTATTTTCAAAAATCCGACATCCATGGTTGTAATTAAGAAGTAAAATGTTGTTCAATGAGATTAAAATAATTTTTTGGTGAATAGTAACTTTTAAGTTCTTAATCGCGATTAGAGGTAATTAGTGTAGTTTAAGGTAAAAATAATGTTTTAATAATATGAGATGAGCTTGACACATGTCCTACCCTCATTGGATGTTCCATGGCCAACCAAGACAATCCATGGGTCAACTTGGGGACCCCATGGAGCCACTTTAGTTGGAAAATGACATAAATACCTTTTATTTAATGTTAAAGTAAAAAAATGACACAAACATGAAATGTTTTACTAAAACAATTTTTACATGGGGTTATACAAGTCATATTTTTGACTATAAATAGTCATTGGAAAGAAAAAAAGATTTCCTATATCATAGTATTTTTTTATAATTTTTAAACATTAAATAAATTAAATTATTTATGACATCATTATGATGCAGCGATGACCTCATTATTTAACGATTTTAATAAAATGAAAAGATAATGTACAATCCAAGGCTTACACTTGTCAAAAGACTATTGGATGGGTAGATTTCGAACCCTTATCACCTTATCCACGAATTATATAAGTGTGGGAACTTTATAATCCGAAAATCATTGTATAATAATGTAAAAGTTCCTTACTTTTCAAGAGTGCTCCTCCTATCCTCTTATAAAAGGCCCCCACCTCTACCACCTCATTCACACTTTCAAGCCATTTGGCTTGACCAAACTATGCCCAAATACTCTCACAACTTCCCCCTCTTACTCCTAGAAGCCTCACTTTGGGAAGAAATCTTCCCAAGGAAGCCTTTGGCTCAAATCAAAAAGAGTTACCCGATTTTGAGGTAATGTCTTCTCTAATGTTGTTTTGTTTTATTTTTCTTCTCCAACCCCCTAAACTCTTTTTATTAATTTCTTTTGTAACAACACCAGTATCCTAAATATACTAAGATGTTTTTATAAGAAGTATTCGAGCTACACTTACACACACCTACATCTAATGGTTAAAGAACATACGGTTTCTGTGGATGGCGAATTTCTGCCTCACGAAACGATGATTGTTCAACACTCATATAACACCTTCAAAGGTGGCCATTAATATGTCACTATATTTATATATGATATATAATATGTTTATGTTTTACTTATTCTTCTGTATTTCTCATTTATGGCATACTTTATGATTTCCATTATGGGTAAACGCGATAATTTCATTTTAGGAAGTGCGGACTACCGCCCCCTCAAAGTGATGTGAATCGTTAATGGCATAGGTGGGATGTATAAAGGATGGAGTAAATGATATTATATATGATATTATACTGGAACTATATTATACCTTTATATAATTATGATTTCATTCCATTAAATATGAAATAGAAATGAAAGTAGTGTTCATGCGTACGTACGACTTACCGTCTCTATGAACGGTGAATTTCATTTCTTACCTCTAAATGTTATGTAATATTATAAATGCATGTATATACTGGATATATATGATATCTAAATCATGAACATAATTCTGGATATAATAGATATATCACCACATGAACAACTTGTAATTATAAGAATTTTATTTTTGACTCAAGTACCTAAGATCGACAAAATGACCGTTATAAACTTAAATAATTACATAATGTTAATAACATGGTAATAACTGATATAAAAGGAATAATGAACATGAAAAAGGTTCTTATATAAATAGAAATTAACTCTAGTTTATTATTCATGAGGTTAAAGAATGGTCGAGTCAGGACAGGACGCAAGGTAAGGGAATTTCTTAACCCAACTTCCATTCTTTGGGTTAATCTCCTACTTTCAAATTATGTCATGATATTATTATGTCTTATTTTGTATTTTTACTTTCTTTATGTGTACCTATAGTTAATAAACATAATATATCTATTTTATTTTAAAAATGATCTTTTTAAGGACTTCGTCCCAATCTCATTTCATTGAGACATATTTTGTTTTATACACAACTTTCTTTTATACGGTGTATAAACCCCTTTGACTTTTACGTTTATCCAAAAGGAATCTTTTTTATACGAAGCGTTTTACTAAAAGACAAAAAGGGAATGTTTTTTCTTGCCGTACATATGCGGCGACAACGACTTCTCTGCCGCCATGACCATTATTTGAGTTTCGGCTTCCTCTACAAGCCATAATTTTTTTAATGAAAAATAAATACAAAGTTTTAACTTTCTTTTATTTTGGTATTGAAAATGGTTTTGAAAGTGTTTTTTTATTATATCAATGTGTTGTATTGATATCTTGTGATTGAAATGTGGAAATTTTATGTTTTCTTTATGCATGTTTTATGTGATACAATTATGTTATGGTTTATGATATGTTTAAACCTATTCATATGAGGAATGTATTGGACATAATAAGTGACGGGTGGAGCCCGCTATAGCTCCTCGATGCATTGGTAGGTCTCATGAGACAACTAGAAGTGGAATTTGCCGAGGCCCTTTCCCAATTTGATTTATGGTTTTGGCCGAGGCCTTAATCATTTTAGACGTCTTGGCCGAGGCCTTGACAAAATGTTTCAGAATGTCTGGCATTATAAATTCCCTTATTATGAAAGTGGTTAATGATATTTCATGTGATTATTCGACCAGTAGAATATCCATGTGAAGAAGTAAATGGAATTATCTCATTTTACTTTTGCCATATTATGTTGATGTTCGAGTTTAAAAGGCTTTTGTTTTAGTTATACATTGCCTTAAATGTTTATGTTTATTTATGAAAGCTTCCGCAATATTGTTATCCTTACTGAGCATCTGAGCTCACCCCTTTCAATGTTTTAATATTTTCTAGGATGTGAAGAAGTATTTTAGGAATGACCTACAGGGATAGTCAGAAGAGGATATGAGTGTGGACTATGAAGACTTTGTTATTGTAGTTTTTCACCTTATGTTGTAATGTAACATTTATGAATGTATCTAGTGTTTCCAAGGCTACTAAACTAATCGGTCTTTCGCGACTTGATCTTTTGTGATCATGCCAATGTAACGAAGTAATGCACCGACTCTGGGTATCTGGGGTCGGGGCATTACATATTAGTTGAATGGAATGAGATCACCTTTGAGGTTAAAAAAATTATTTAAATTTGATTTTATTTTGGTTATTTTAGCATTAAAGATATTTATTGAAATGTTCTAAGTGTAACCTTCATTATTATTTAAGAAAATATTGGATTTAAATATATTTTTTCAAGGATTATTCATTTTAGGAATTATATTACCCTATGTTTACATTTTTTATTATGATTAATGAAAAAAATGGGTAATATTTTTATATACTTATTCTATCTCCTAGAAGTTTATTTTCATTCTCCAGGCATAAGAAATTCATCTTAAATATTCATTGTTTGGAGAAAGAGATGATATTATTGTGGAAATTAATTAAAGGATAAAACTCTAATTTTAAATTAATTATATATATTTTTTATTTTCTAAGTCTAAATTGTTAAATAATTATAAACATCTTAGAAAATGATTGTAAGTAAAAAAATCATTCCCTGTAAACTTTAATTCTGATTAATTGATGGTCTTTTAAGCCCTCCCTAATTCAGGGTTTGTGTTGTTATATTTTTTCAAAAAAGTTTCTCTATCACTCTCTATTAGTCTATAAGTGTTAGTTTTCTATTTTATGTCCATATTTTCACTTCCCACTAATGTTATTCTACTTGGAAACTGAGTTTTGTGGTGACATTTATACTTTCCTTTACCTTTTTATAAGGATATGTTCTATTAACCCTTTTTATGATGTGGGTTTCTAAAAGGAAATTTCTAAATGTAAAACCATTACTTTACAATAACACATTCAAATTGTGATGACATATTTTATTAAATGGGGGAGAATGTAACACATTTATATTTTATGAAATATATTTTTTAATTTAATTTCTTCGATGAATTTCATTACATGCAACACTGATCCTAAAAAACCATGGAATATTGTTATTTCAATGTTACATTTATAACCTAAACATTATATTGACATGTGTGAAAAATATTAAATAAATTTTTAAATATATATATATCCTTAAAATTATAAATTTATTGATAAATTTTTAGTAAATAAAAACTCATTTTTAGTAATGTTATTTAATTCTTCATAAATATGTTTTCTTACAGAAATATTTTGATTTTTATTTTGGGAGAAAATATTTTTATAAATTTATGTAACTTTTCAATATTACATTTTTTTTAAAATAACATAATTTTCAAAATTAAAATATTAAAAATATATTAAGATATTTTTTAGGAATTTTCTCAAAAATATTGACTTTATATTGAATTGTAAAAATATTGATTTGTATTGAAAACTATATTTTTATTTCAAGAATATAAAATGTTCCCTAATGTTTCATAATGGTTTCAAATTAAAATTAATTATATTATTTTTTGAATAATCCAATGTATTTCATTGGAAACAATTTATGTTTTAATTTGGCATAAAAACATTTTTATATGTAAAAATGGAATTTTTCTAAAAAAAATTATATGAATTTTTTTATCATAAGAAAATAATTTGAACATTATTATTAATATATTTTTATTACATTTATATATTATATAATCCAAAACGTTTTTTTAACATTCATATAAATTTTTTTCGATGCATGAAAGAATAATAAATCCAGCTTTATGCTCAAAAATGTGTTTTTTCTAATAAGTAGTTTTTGTAACAATTCATTGAGTTAAAATAATAATTAATTTTTTATATTTATAGGTATTTAATTAGATATAATTAATTAACCATTTAAAATCATGAGGTTCAAATTTGGTAAATAGGCACCTTTTATATTTGGACAACAAGAAACGTATCCATGGTAAAATTTATCACCTTGTTAAAAGGTAAATCGGGTTAATCTAAATTAAAAATTAGTGATAAAGCTACAATTATCCATAATAAATATAATTTGGTGAAGTTTATTCATCCATTAACACATTAGGTTATACATTGAATCTTTTAATGGAATCTTTTCAATGAAAATAATTTATATATTGTTTAAATCAAGTAATGTTACAAAATGTCGCTCTCTTTATTTATAATATTTCTTAGGTTTCCACATAGGTAAAATAGTAAATTATGAATTAATATAAGTGTCTATTTTGATATAAATAAATTTATTTTCATTATAGAAATTTATTTTATTTTTTTTATATAATGAACGTAATTTCTTATGAAACACCGATGGAGTATTTCTCTATTTAATAAAAAATAAAATAAATGATTTTAAAATCTTAAAAGTGATATAATATTAATTATTTATTGAGAAAAAAAATCACATACATATGAAAAATTGGGTATTTTATAAATCATTATATTCTAATTATCCCATTATCTTGATGAATTTAAATTTTAATTAAATGAATAGAATCAAAATTGATAATAATGATATTGTAAAAATTTAATATTTTATTAAATTGTTTAAAAATATAAAAATCATGAAATAATAAAATGTGGATATGATATATTATAATTTCCCAGATTTTATATTTTATGCTTGATTTTTCATCTTATAAGTAAAAAATTAAAACCCTTTAATATCGAAAATGGTGTTACCGTAGTTAAAATTAAAAAAGGTTAACTAAGAGTTAATGAAAATGATATGTTTTAAAATGACACCAAAAAATTTATAAATTATATTTTTTTATGGTATTAAATCTCAATATTATATATATTATAAATCCATTTTCATTTTGAATAATTTGGATCTAGAATAGTCATATTGTAATTTAATTTTTTAGGAAATTCCAAAAGTGCCTGTCACCTCAATTCTAAAAGGCCACCTCTTCCATCAGTTATTTATATCACATTGATCCTTTTATATAAAAATATATATAAATTTATCTTTTTAAATTCTATATACGCATTATATAGGTTCTTGTATTCCCAAATACCAACTTTAGATTCGTTTAGAGGAGATCTAATGGAGCCATTTTTAAGAAGAGGTAATCACCTTAAGTAATCACTCTTTTTAATTCACATTTAGGTCTTATAAATCCTTGGTATTTATCATAAAATAATATATTAACTCACCAAAATATACATAAATTTTGTTATGATTATAAATTCACCACCATCCACCCTTATTCCCATCAAATGTGAAGTGAATGTATCGCTTGTGCATACATACAACTTATCATCTCCACACAACGATACAATTAATTTTACATAACCATACTTCATGTATTGGTATTATGATGGATTTAAAGATTATAAATGGTATTTAGGATATAATTATACAACTAGGATGGTAATATATTGTCTAAATTCATTCCATACAATCATTTTGAAAATGATAACATCGCTCATACATAAGTGTGGACTATCACCTCCACAAAGGGATGTGATTTGTTTTTCATTTATATTTTATATGGATAAAAATGAGTTTGAATTTTATGAATATATATGATATATATGACATAATTATTATTCTATAAAGGATAAATATTATTACATTTCTTTTATTTTATCAATCAAAAAATGGAAACATTGTTTATGTCTATATACGACCTACCGTCTCTATGAACGATGTTATTCATTTTTTATATTTATTTTGATGAATGGTTATAAATATGCATATAATAATCATATATTATTTTTATACCATGATTAAAATTCTATAAATGATGTATCCTTGATCAAATTATAAGGATCAGGACTTCCGAACAGAAACATGCTTGGAAATTGAAGTCGTTATCATCCAGAACATTGATTTTAATAAAAAACTATTAATAAATTGGTGATAATATGTAATAAATAGATAATAATTTGTATTATATATATGAATATGGTTATGAAATATGTTTATAATAAATCTATATTTATTATTTCGTAGGATACTACTTAAATTAAGAAAGGAGAGACTTGAGGTAACAGATTTATGTTTCAATGCTATTTTAATCATGATTGTTTATAATTGAATTTATATTGAGGAAATTATGTGATAACTATTTGATTAATCCATTTTATTATTCTCTCCTCTATTTATTTCATTATATTATTTTTTTTTCATTTAATTTTTTCTCAATTTAATTATTTAGGAGATCAAAGGAGTGTTTTAAGGAAAATAAACATTTTTTCTCTCTTCCATATAAAATCCTTTTTCTTATATGTCTATATTTTATAATAATATTTTTTAGAATGTTTTTAGGAATACCCTATGGTTTTTAATGAAATTTTTAACCTTGTTTTTATATTTAAATTTTTTTCAAGAAGAATCTTCTTATAATTTTCCAAACAAATTACTTTTTTATTTTTTTTAAATGAAAGGAATGTTTTTTTATTTATACAAAATGAATTGAATTTCCCACCACCACAATTTATCAATTCATTTAATAATTAATTTCAATTTTACAAGGTTATTTTAAACAATTTTTTTTTTATTTATTATGTGTGTAGTTTTAAATTTTGAAAAGTGATTTATAAATTTGAAAGGGTATTTTCCTCAAGAATGATTTAAAAATCTTTTAATGCTATATCTATTCATCAAGGGAAAACTCCAATGATTCTACTTATGATTTTATAGTATTATAGTCCTAGTATACCATAATTTTTATTTCTCTAGATGTTTTTTGATTATGATTTAAATTTTTTTATTAAACCAGTTTAGATGGGTTATGCTATAATGAAATGTTTATGAAACTCATTTCTCTTTATGGGTTTTGAAATGATGAATGTTTTATGTTCTAGTGAAATACATATGTATAGTTTATATTATAGGATGGGTTTGGCCTTTATCTCCATAAAATGCTTTGGGTAAAGTATTATATATCATGAGATAGTTATGGGAAACAAGTTATTGTGCTTGATCCATTATGGGTAACAAGGGGAAGTGATTGATTTGTTAAGGGAAATAAGTCGATGGTATTGATCCACTATGGTAAATAGTTTTGATGCATGATATTGGGGTTCCATTAGTTAAAATTGACATATAAAATTGTTTCTATAATTTTGAGGATTCCCTACACACACATTTATGACATGAATTTCTGGTTTCTAATTGAGTTATGGTGAGTCATCATTCTTATGATTCATGTCTTTTGAATGGTAAGGTATTATGTCATAACTCAAGTTTATGATTTTTAATATATTAGGTATGAACTTTGTAATTTATATCCATGATATCATACCTTTATTCTTATGTAATTCTTTCATATGATCATTGATTGATATCTCCCATGTATACCCTTACTAAGAATCTGAGATCATCGCTTTCTTATTTTTATTTACCCCAGGTTATGAAAAAAAGTTCTAAGTATGATATGTATATGAATGGTTATATTTATAAATAATTTTGTTTGAAATGATGTATATATTATATGAACAAGTTGTTTATATGTCCTAGTTAAAAAGTAATTAGACCTATATGATTCTAACAATGATTTTTTTGTGTTATGAAATGAATATTAATCTATTATGAGTTGACATATATGTATAAAAATATTAATCCACTATAGTAAAAACATCATATCCCATGACGTTGATCAAAAAATCACACATGGTTGATCCATATTGCATTGCTGCCACTTATCGTGAATTCTTTCATCATTTACTTATATTCATTATTCATTTGATCCATCCACACATAGTATCTTTATTTCATGATTGGTCTATCAACATAACATAGCCTATATATACTAATGATTCATACGTTGGATATACTAATCACATTCAAATAAATAGTAAATATAATATCCAATGAGTATTTGGGTTTTTATTTATATAGGAGTTCTTCATTTTGTTTCTTGATGAGATAAGACCGAGTTTAAAAACCCCAAAGAAAAAGAGGAGGAAACATCACTGGATAATTTTATACATGATTATATTGAAAATGATAAAATAAATACTATATTGAAATGATATAGGGTGTGTGTTTCAGGGAGTATGATTTTGATAAATATATCACAAGGATATTGAGTTTGTTGGAAGAAGCATCAATTAAATATTTTAGGTTAAGAATATATGGAGAATGGTTTCACTGAGAATAAATATGCTTATCCACAAATTTAAAGACAAGCCTCTTCAACAAGAATCGTTGAATGATTCAGGTTTTGACATGATTAGTTATAGTTATGGTTGGGCTCCATGATATATAAGATAACTTAAATACATAGTCTTTTGGATGAAAGTATAACTTATATATAAGGAATGAGTATTTCATAGGAACATGTGTAATGATAAGAAGAGGTCAGGGAGAAATTTATATGAAATTTAACATAGAAATATCAACGGAGTTACAAACGAAGAAAATAAATAAGTGTTATGATTGATACAGGAAATGATATCCATGATGTAGTGAATACATTTTGAGTTGAATAAGATGAAGAAATTAAGTCTTATTGGAAGATACTAGTATATAGTATTTAGAAAAGAGAAAAATAAAAAAATGGAAAAAAGTAAGGGATTTCATGGGATTTCACAATAGACAACCCTTTGAGAGAAAAAATGAACAACAGATATCATGGGAACACCCACATATGAAAAATATTGGAAAAATTAAATGAGGATCAGAGTTTAAAAAATATTCTAGATGTATTATATGTTCAAATTTATAGAATAACATTAATAGGTGAAATACATGTAATTATAAAATAATGAAGATAAAAGTATAATTTTTCAATGAAGGAATTGAGATATTCTAAACTTTGTAAAATATTTAAGAGTTATATTAAATAAAAAGAAATATCTTGAGAATATGAGGAGTCTATTTTATAATATAGATATAGAATAAGAAATAAGAAAAATAGGATCATTTGAAAACCATTATTGCATGAGTTTGAGGAAAATAATGAAGATGAGTTGAGTATGGCTGAATCAAAGGTAGGTGAATAGGCTTGAAGATGATTTATGAAGTAGATTTATATGTAGTAAACAATTTTCAATTATTAAATTTATAATATAATGGAATTTGAATACACAAATATTTCATTAAATAACATTGGATTTATTGAGGTAGATGAATCCTATATTAAACTTGTGATCTAATTCTAGAAAGGTAATTTTGAGAAACACTTGAATAAACATGGTGGGACACCATATAACTTAGGGTATAAAATGTGATCATAATGAGAAGCTATAAATATAGTATAATATTATTGTAATAATTCATATACTAAGAAGGTAAGAAAAATATAGTGGGATGTTGGAAATTTAGGTGTGTAAAACACCAAACCCATTGAGTCACCTTGATTATAGTGGAGAATCATTTATTGAGGTGAACAAGAAATCAATTAAAGGAGTAGGTATTTGTTATAACCACGTAAAAATGATATGGTATCTTCTATATGATTTAATTTCATGAAAAAAATTATTATTTCCATGTAAATTTTTAATTGATCCATTTTCACTAATTGGAAACATAGGTTAGATTGCCTATGGGGGATAAACATTTATATAAAAAAAATTAATTATTAAAAAAACATTAAACTCCTCATTCACCACCAGGTGTTTGTGAATTTTTTTTAAGGAATATTTATTGCTATCAGATACTAGGTTTCCTCTAAATTTTATTTGGTTTTTAATTTACTTAATATTATTATTATAATTCGATGAAGATGATTTTTCAGGAAATGTTCATAGTTGAGCCATGAATAGAATAGTCTATATTTATCTCCATTTTAAAATATATTTAATTATCTACCAATAATATGAAAAATAACATAAATAAATAGTCTAAGAATATGATAAAAACTCAATAAATAAATAGAAACAACCATTAACTGAATGTACTAATAATAGTATGTGGTCATCTATTGAATATATTGATAAAGATCATTTTTATGACTCTACTCTAAATTTTGAACAGTATGAAGAGATGAAAAAATTGAAAAAATTGAACTCTCAGGTCATAGGTTATCTAAAGAATATTTTTGGTGAATTATTTTTATACAAACATGGTTTTATCATGGAAATATTTGATGAAAATTCACATCTTGTGGAACATGATGATTCCATGCATAATGTATTACCTAAAGAAGTAAGAAGATGAAATGACCTCTCAAAATATTTTATTTTATATAACCACATATTTTTAATGATATTATGTTACAAATTTATAAAAAATTTAAATAATAGTCATTGAGCATGAATTGTTTAATATTTATTTTACTAAATAATGTCATTATTTGGCAAAGAAAAAAAAATTAATAGTGAATGTCAATGATAAAAAGTTTCATATGAAATAAAATAGAGTTAGAGGTCTTAAAAATTAACTTATGGGTGAAAATAAGAACACTGAAGAAAAAAAATGTAAATGTGGTTGGGAATAAATATTTAATTTAGTTGAAGTTGAAAGATATTCTCTAAAAATGAAGTGTTTGGAGCTAGAAATTAAACTAAAAACTATAATTAGTTCATGTTGGACTTTATAAAATATCTTAAAATAAGCATACTACCACAATGATTTCATAGAATATTTTTCTCTCAAAATATACTCCTTTTAGATTTAAATAGATATTAATAATTTTTGAGTAAGCATCCACCTCCCTCACATAAAAGAAGAACACCCATAGTCCAAAATGACATGCATGCAATGAATTTTTTATCAAAAATTTCCATAAAATTTTTTCACAAGTTTGGGATAAAAAAATCTAAGAAGACTATAAAATCATCATGGGTAGTTTTTAGAAGATTTATGAATAATATTCGCCCAAACCAAGACCAAAATTGTTTTGAAAAAAACTTAAAAAGAGAATAGTTTTCTAGAAAAAAAATCTTGACAGATTTCATCAACAAGAAAAAGAATGAGAATTTTAGGATATTATGGGTGTTCCTAGAGGGTTGGTATACAACCATATTTTTTTTAAAACATGTAAATATATTCAATTAAAATAAAGCCATGGAATATATTGATAAAATATAAAAATAAAATCAATATTACTACACAAAGGTTTAATTTCATGATCCAGATTATTCATCAATTGAAAAAATGATATGAATATCCTGATAATTTATGTGAATATTGAAACATATATGGATACAATTATGATAAATACTGATACATTAAAACCATATAAAACTCTTTCAATATTGTGAAAATTTGGAAACAATAGAAAAAATACAAGGATATGAGGATAATTAAACCATAAAGAGTGAATATAAAAAACGGGTATTAAAAAAGACAATCCCATAAAGTCAGTAGTGAAGAATAATATGGGTGTCAAAATAGATAGAAAGCTATTATTATAATGTGCTAATAGACTCCACATCATATAATACTATAAGTAATTAATGAAAATTAAATCTAGTAGGAGATATTTAGAATTGGAAAAAAATTAAATAAAGTAGATGTACTAAAAGATGGGAATTTCAGAGAAAATTATGGATGATGAGATAGAGAAGATACCAATAAACTATAATGTAATGGTATATTATAGTGTGTGTGTGTACAATATAAGAAGTTAGGCCACATTCTAAAAAATTACATGACTTGACTTCTGGCTTAAAATAAGATAAATAATTAAGGAATAGAAAATCACTAGTGTCTTCAAGTTATAAATACATTCATATAAAAAATTATTCCACATATAAAAATACAGAGGTCTATAATCAAGATAATATATTAATTATAGGGATTGATCATTTATAATAATAATAGAAGTTGTGGAAGGCATTAAGGTAAAGACTTGTGCTTTTCCAAAGAGTAGTTTTGAGCAGAAATTTGAATTTTTCTTTCAATTGATAATGAGAGGTAAAATAGTCTTTTCCCCTTAATAGAAAATATTATATAATTATTTTGATCACTATTTTGGTCCCATAATAGGGTATTTTACCCTAGGATAGAAGTTTTGTGGAAATATGAACCGTTTGAATTTTAACATAATAATTAATAATTAATATTTATTAAATTAAATATTAAATTATTCAAGTAGGTTTGTTCGGTTGTAAATTTTCAATAGAGCATTATATTAAGGTTTAATCTTCATTTTTGACTCTAGAATGGTGAGTTTAGCCTAAGAGAGTCACAAACTTATGTTGAGCACTGTGGTCGGTCTGAGCCCATTTTTCATTTGTTTCATTTTTAATTTCTTTCTTTTCTTTTTATTTTCTTTTTATTATTATTTTTTATTTTCTTTCCACCTCTTTCTCATTGATGTCTCTCCTATGGGTCCTCCTACATCGTTTGACCGAGGTATAAAATGGGGAAGTGAGAGAACAGGGAGAGTCAAATAGAGGGTGGTATCTTCATAAATCCATTTATGCATTGAGTTAGCATATGACGACTGTGGAGGAAGAAATCAACTGAAGCTTTAGAGGTTTCTGCTCGAAGGTAGTAAATTTTGAATATTTATTGAAATCACCCATTATATTCATTGTTTTCTAAATATAATCCCCTTTTATACTTTTTAACAGCCCCTAGATTCTTGATCTATTGATTTGGGGTTTTAAATGGGGGTTACGGGCTATCCGTGGTTTTCCCGTTCAAGAAAACTGGGCTATATGGCGTGTATTATGGGGTGACACATCGTGTGTTATTCCCGCTTAAGGAATATAATTTTTAAAGGAGTACTTGTCATATATGGGGTATACACATTGTGTACTAGTACTCGGACCTATAGTCGATTACCTGGGCATGTTTACTTGTGTAGAGTACACTACCAGACCCCGTGTGGGTGACCCACCATGTAGACATACATGACATGGCTTGGTAAATGGCCAAACCAGTTGAGGGACACATGAATGTACCCAATTTTAGGTACACGTTGTGTACCTTCCTTACATGCCATATACCTGGTATGTTTACATGCTGAAGCCGGTGGGGGTACATGCCTTGGTGGGGTTGTAGGATTACATGTCGTGTACCCTTGGTGGCATGTCGGGTACTGATCCCTTATAACCCTTTGAGGGGTTTTCATGTTTTCTTTCCCCTGATGTCATTTTTGGACCCATAAGTAGTCCATTATTATATCTTTTCCATGTAAATCATGATGGTGAAACCCGTGGAGCATTTTGAGGATTTCAAGTGGGTGTTTTGGGGATTTTATCTAAATAGAGAGGTTCTTCCTATGTTTTTAACTTCAGTTTTTTCCTGAGAGTGAGACTTAGTGTGAATGATAGGTTGGGTGTTCATACCAACCTACTTGAGACATTTGATTAAGATGAGATATGGTCTATCTGGTATGAAATATTCTTTGAGGACGTCTCCCATTGTGATATGTTCCCTTTTGCCCTATGAGGCCTTGAGACCTGTTGCTTCTATGGATCCCCTAAGGGAAGACTTGTCTTACATGTAGATCTAGGGGGTCCCCTGTAGGATCCATCACGGGTGTATAATTTAGAGGATTGCTGTTATATTATGTCTCTATGGTTTATCATTTAAGGATCCCATGTATGATTCCTACTTTTTCTTTTTTAGATATGTATCCCCTGAGTAGGATGCTTACGATTGTGTTTTCCTTGAGGATCGTGGGTAGGATGCCTCTAAATGATTGGTTTGAGGGGCCCTATGGCTACCCGTTTCATTATTAACCCTGAGTTGTTATGTCAAGTTTAGGTAGAGATGGTGTTTGGGTGTCAAATATAACCTGTGCAGAACTGGTAAGCCCATGGGGATGTGGCTGGAGTATTGGGTTGGGTGTTCGGTCCACCCTCACTCATTTGTTTATATCTTTACATGGTTTTCACTGATGCACTGTTGGATACCAGATTTAATTACTCATTGGTGGCTATTGAGCCTGCTGTGAGGTGTCTTTCTTTCTTTTGGGATGCCCATATTTTCTCGCTTGGATCTGTATTTCTTATTGGGATGCCCGAACATGCTTACCTTGGATCTGACTTCAGAGCCATGTCATTTCTGATATTTATTGTTATAATAAAATATATTACCAAGAACATGGATGTTGATCCTGGATGTATATACTGTGATGTATATTTTTTTATGAATTACTAGAGGTTATTTTTCGTATCCAGCTGTCTTAATAGATTTTTACAGTAAGACTTCAGTGATACATGTATTCTCATAGTAGGAATGCATTGAAAAGAATCAAAGGCTTGATGATGTATGATGAAGATGATTAAACTCTCCTTAATTGCAGGAATTTAAACCCAAGACTCATGGTAGAATATGAACTCCCAATTAGTGGGGATGATTATGATATCCTCAGCCTTTTATTGAAATTATTACACTCTTTCACATCAGTTACGAGTCTCGAGGGGTGTAACATGACATCCCACAGATGAGTAATCTCTTTATACATGCATGGAATCCCATGATTCATGGTAGATTATGTACTCTTGAGTTGTGTGGATGATTACAATCTCCTTGGCCTTTGATTAGAATGATTACTCTCTTTCGTATTAGTTATGATACTCAAGTGTTGTAGCACAGTGTCTCACCATTGAGTTCTATCTTTACAGATTGCCTAAGGGTAATCCCCTTGGGGTTCATTCGAGTTCCAAAAGATATGAATGCCTATAGACTGAGACCTTGGGCTCAGACATTAGATTGGATTTATAGGCATGGACAACATGACAACCAACTTAGTGAACTTTTACAGGACGTCCATACGTACTCCATGGAGTCCTTATTTATAGGATTGACCATTATTATATGGTATACTTCTTAAAGGATTGACTATTAGTAAAAATTATCCTTTTTAATGATTGGAGGTGAGTACGCATGAACCCAGGTGTAGGAAGAGCATATCCAATACATTGATGTAGCTTTCTTAGAGATAAATTTCAGCCATTGGGTGATGCAGGTACATGTATATTGGATTACAGAACATTAGATTGACTCAATCATACACGTCTTGAGTGGCACGACATACAGCTCAATAACCATGCATAGTACATCCAGGATATCGGGATTACAGACCCAATGACCGACTGCTGATTTGGTTTCATTCTATATTATTCACTTATGCACGAATTTCATATCTATGTATGTATCTATAGGTATTGGGCTATATATTCACATTTCTATAGATATATAAATACATGGTGGAACTTTCCCATTTTATAGGGATTATGCGCCTTAGGTTTTAATATGATTTCACATTGGGTTTTACTTCCTTTTAGTTGCATGTTAGTGAGGTTGAGTAGTTTCCTTTTTCATACACTTTTAGCCTCACAATTTTAGGTTTTTTACGGTGGCCTACTGATATTTTTTCTCACCCCTTCACATTCACCTCAGTGTACTCATAAACCATATGCATATTTTCAGTTTTAGCATGAGTTTCATGATGGATAGGGTTGAGGCCTAGGGTTTCATGATCGAGTTGAGCTGATCAAGTGGTTCTACTAAATGGGATAGTGGAGTATGACAGTGTCTAGAGATCGGGTACATGGTTTGTATCTGATTTAGTGTTAGATCCCTGTACTTTTACATTTAGTTACATTTGTACTTTTAATTGTATGGTAATACCAGTGGCTGACCATCTTTTTATTGTATTTCATAACTATTCAGGATGTTACAACATTTCATTTATTATTGTTTCTTGTTTTATTTTAGTTGTTTACTACTTCCGCACTATTTTTACATTCGGCTATGTATTACACTTAGCTGATTTTTCATTATTGTTTAATGTGATACAAGGGAATTGTCTCCCCAATATCACTCCCTAGGCCCTCGCAACTATTCAGCAGCTGCTAACGTACGGGGAGGTGTACTTATGTCCTAGTGACCAACTGGCTCGGGGAACCAGTTTAGTGGCTTCCGGGACGAGATGTTACAATGTGGTATCAATTCTTTCTTTTTCTGGTCTTTAGTATTTTGGATATGATATACACGAGTATTAGAAATGTATTGGAAACTATGATTGATATCAGACTGGTGTGTCGAGAACACTTGTTTCGATAAGAAGTGGTAGTTTCCAAGGTTTGGGATTTCTTTTCTAATATTCAATATAACAGTTGTATATTAATTCTCCATGACCGACACACATATTGTGTGGATGTTATGATTTATTATGGATCTATGTCTCTTGACTACTGGTAAGAGGTCATAGATGATTTTTGACACTTGTCTAGCAACAGAAATAGGTGTATCATGCATCATATTCAGAACATAGGATTCACATCAGTTATCCCTACTAGTGTGTGATTTTACTGATGACCGAGGACTTTGGAACTGCTTATGAAAATATTACACATTGATGGTAGGTTATGTGGTTCTATTTAAAAGTGTTTTTTTTTTGAATCTGACAACTCAGTCCCCATGCATAGGAGGTGCAGTGACCTAGTAGGTCGATGTGGCATGTGATTCCGCTTTTGCTATGACATTTCTTGGGGTCCTATTTTTTAGGTCATGGTTATCTAGTCGGATATATGAGTATGATGCCTATTGATACTAGGACTTTTCTTCTGAGTTAGACCTCCATGGTGTATTTTTTTTACGGATGCCCGATGTGCATCATTTTAGTTTCACTTTTTCTTTGGTTTTGCAACCTCTATGAAATAGTTCCATCAAATAATTCTCAAATCATATTAGGGCCCTCATGGGATATGTTTTAAGCTTTGTACCATGTTCTTCGTGGTGATCTTTACCGACTCTTGAGAGGTTTTGATCTTTTGGGTGTGGTGGTTAGACCTTGTGACTTAGTTTTAAGGATTTTTTATAGTTCTAGGTGGGAGAACTAGAAACCCTTCATTTAGACTTGGACCCTTGTAGGGTGATGTTTGTTTTGTTCTAAGAAAACATGCATTAGATGTTAGCCCATGTTTTCAGATGACTTTTTGGTAGTGAGATTTGTATTGCGATCAGTTTTTGATTGAGGCATGGTAGGTTCTTGAGTTATACATTATAGCCAAGCTAATTCCATCAGTTTTAGATGAAGAACCATGGGTGATTGTTTTTAAAGACTAGTTATGAAAATTAGGACTATTTGGGTGCTTTTCCTGGTCTACCAGTGTTTCCATTGTTTCCAATGTAGTCAAAGCATGGGTAAACGCTCGTGACTAGAACAACTCTCCAGAGTATAAATCGGGTGATAAATATACATGTTTTTTTCATGTTGTATCATCTAAATCTAAATTGGTGAGTTGATGGGTGTGATCTTAGGACCAATGTTCCAAGACTTGTCATATGTTCTCGAGTTCTACATTATAGGCATGATGATGCCTTTGCTTTTAGAAGAAGTGCCTTGGGTGTATATTTTTTTAGGTTGGTTCTAGCTGGAAGGACTGTTTGTCTGCCTGACCTGGTCGACCAGTGTTTCTTCTATTTCCCATGTATTCAGAGTGTGGGTAGACACTCATGATTGGAACTACTTACTAGAGTATGATTCGGGTGATAAAGATACATGCTTGTAGCGTGTGGTATCACTTGAATCTAAATCAGTGAGTGGTCAGGTGCGATCTTAGGACTAATGTTTCAAGACTAACGTGTGGTCCATATTCTTTCTCACCAGCCTAATTTATTTTGTACCTCATACTTGGATGTTTCTTGCAAGGGTCAAAGAGGAAAAATATATTTGACATCGCATTAGGCACACAATATCTTGCGCGCAATTTTCTATCTTGTGAGAATATTTCAAATATTGCATGCACCTCCATTGGGAGTCTCGGGATTGTCCACTCATTCAAAATAATCCTTCACTTTTCATAAATATGTTTTTACCCAACCTAAAATGTAATTCAGTTCCAACAAATCCCCCACCCCCTCAGAATATGTGTTGAAAGGGTACTAGAAGGTCGGGTTCCGAGGGTCACATCGAAGAGAAAATACAAATTATGGTGGTGAATGCAAAACGGGTTCTTCGACATGAAAAATTTGTTCACACATAAGGAATATTAGGTTCATTAATATAAATATATGTGGGTACCAAGGATCCATATATTGACTTTCTCATATGATAGGATATTTTTCTCTCGTGCACAAAAAATCATTCATTCTACGTGAAAGATCTTAAATTCATTCAGTTCCTTGTACGCAACCCTGGTTCTTTTGGCCCACTACCAATACAAGCGCTCAAATGCAATAGCCATATTTGTTTGTGAGTAACATCCATCTTGAACACAAACGTCTAACTTTCATGAAAAAATTTCAATGTTTCGCACAATCCCCTTTGTGAATTCTGAGATCTGACAGAAATGGTTGTTGAACAGACTGATGCTAAAATGTAAGATGCTACTATTGTATGGAGGACCGAGATGATAAAAAACCGTCAGATTCATCACATGAGAAGTTTCATATGTGATAATCATATTCTCTTCGGTATGTTAACACATTATCAAAAGATTTTTTTTCTAAGCTATACCCCCCCGCTCTATAACATTGGCCTTCTAAAAGAGGTGATGATGCATGTTTTGAGACTGATACTTTATGGTTGTGGGTGACCAATGAAGATAGACTTCCATGTTACAATATCACAAACAATGATCACCCTTCTAGGGAATCTCAGGGCATAGATAATTATGTCTAGAATATGAAGACCAAGACTAATGTGGGGAGTGATCCAGTTCGTCAGGAATCTCCAGCTCACTATGTGAGCACTTTAAGAAGCATTATCATCGATGAGACCAAAGGTTGGTAAGAGTGGGACTTTAGGTTTGGGGGAAACTTCACGAGTTAATGGATTTAGGTATATTGGGTATTCTAGAAAAGTGAGGGTTTTGGGGTGAAGCTTCGACACATCTGGTTATTGAGGCTTTGTGGACATTACAGTTCTATTTCTACCATCACCAAGACCAAGTGTCAGAGCTGTTTATCTGGTGGCCCCCTAACACAAATACTTTCCACCTCCACCATGGGGAGTCTGGTATTAGCCTTTGGGACATCCATTGTATTGGTTCAATTCCCATATAAGGGTACCAATATGATGAGTTCATCCCTAAGGAGAACGTCTGGGTAGACCGGGCATGCACCCCCATTCTGACATGGCATCTGTTGGAGCTGGAGAAAGAGAAGCTAAGAATAAATTACATCATAAAGAATATATCCAATCTAGGGTGGTTATGCCTATTTCTACATAATTACAAGGTGTTGAAAATGTAAGGGAGAGGGATGTAGTGTCTGAATACATTAATGAGGGGTAACGAAGGATCATACTAGATGGTTTCGGAGGTATGCGAGTACCAATCATGGGGTTTCAGCATAAACGAAAGTTGGTACATGAATATAAGATATGTTGGGTTACTTACTAAATTCATTAATGGGTGGCTATTTCCAGTGAGGTACATGAGAATGGGGGTCCACCCTGTGACATTGGTGATGGTCAGGATTATGGAATCCAAGAACAAGGTGAATCTGGGGGTGTCTATGTTGTCCAAGCTCTACAGCATTTTGGGGTGCATCTCAAGAGGGAGTATGCCAATGATAATATGTGGAAAATTCAAAATTCTTCCTAACTTGGTTGTATCTCACTCTGGTGGGTATGACCTCCCAAACACCATCCACCCTCTAGGTGATGGTCTACGATCATCCCTACTAAATATTGCTGGAATTTGACTACTAACTCATAAAGAGGAAGGGATAAATCTCAAGATCAGAAACCATGATTACTTCATCTTTAAACCATTTTTAACCTAAGATATCCAGATGGTAGATGATTGGTGAGGCCTACTAGAGCATAGGGAATATATACAAAATATCAGGGGTGGCATGTTTGTAGAATAGATTGATGGGAAAAACTTTTGGGAACCCTATGTTTCATCAAGTTTTTCTAGGATGTTTAGATGTATATAGTGGATACCAAATAAATTATATACTGGCGTACAGGAGGAGATACATCCATACATCCTTCTCCAAATGTTCCTCATGTTCACTTATATTGGATTTGTGGAATTCATATCCTTCCCTCACAAATATTAATCTCTGCCTATCAAAAGAGTATGTTGACCATTTGGTAGCGGTGTATCCATAAGATATTCTATGGAAATGTATTCAGCAGATCAAGGAAAAAGTTAAAGGTATAGATGAAGAGAGAATATATGGGGTGCTACTAGGTAAGTGAGACCACTGGTGAACTAGGAGGCTAGGCTGGCACAAGATGGATCATTAGTGATAGGAGCATCGCAAAGTGCAGTGGTGCCTCCGCATTCTGAAGAGCAATGGTCCTGTAGCTGACCTCAAGGACTGGTTAGGGAACCCCCAGTAAAGTGACTAAGGTTTCTCCTATTTTCGACCACTGACACCATCTTACCATTCTTAGGGTCGACGTGGAGCATGTGGCAACAAACACTATGTATGGAAGCACAATTGAAGAAACTAGTGTGCACTTGACTCAACCTACCAAAACTTGGGTATATTTTGGTGGTGGAAAAGGTGAAAATTCATCACTGACATGCATACATGATAGCTATAGACATTTATGTGTGATAGTGGTAGTGGTATGAGGAACCTCATATCATGGTAAAAGTGATTCTTGACCAGGAGCACAACCCTGAGAAAATTCCATCCGAGGATGACAGTAATGAAAAAGAAAAAGAAGATGAGGTGGAGGAAGAAGAAGAAGAAGAAGAAGAAGAATAATAATAATAAGGGGAGGATATAGGTGAGGGACCTAGAGGTGAGATACCTAGAGGAGGGAGACATCAGGGGATAATGTCCCATCAAAGAAGCCCATGTGAGAGTAGGGAAATGGCAGGCTCTGACGTGTAAATACTCGAACAACTCGAGGTGAGTCTCAACTTTTATCTGTACTAGTCTTTCTATTTTCATAATTCGAATCCACTTACCAAAATTTTCCCTTTTTAGGAACACATTGGTGATGATAGTCGAGAAGTTCTCCCTATAGGGAATGAAAATTTACTAATAGATATGGAAGGACATCCCCATGAACCTGTATCTGGAACTAATCATGGTAGAAGACCGACCATGACTTCAGCATGTGGAGGGCCAAACATTGAGGAATTAGTTAGTAGAGAGACAATAGGTGGGTATAAAGTGGTGACCTTAGAGCCTCAGGATGTTCCCACTTTCCAGAAGGTGTTGATTCTAATAATACAGTTAATAAGTTTTGAGAGATACCCCACGATGATAGTTCCTGTAGTGAATCAGGAACTTGATACAACTGTTCTTGGATCTTGTATTTCTTAATATTTATAACATGTATCGTTTATTAGCGAACTCAATAGACCAAGTTACCCATTCCCTATGCAGTGATCTCAAAATTAGAATCTCAACAAACTGTTGTGTATGGAACTTCTGCAGAAGACCCACCGATGATTACACCGGTCTATACATAACTAACCATTCAAACTAGTCCAACCCTTGCACCCATTGAACAATAATCTGCAATCAAAGGTGATATTACTACAAGGTTTGAGCATCAGGCTGGTGGGAGTAAGGTTACCAATGAAGAAAGGATGCTAGAAGAGGACCCTACTATTGAAATCTTGGCTATTTTTCCTAATTACCAGCCTATAGATCAAGATAAGATCAATGATTCTAACCATGATTCATTCTAAGAGAGAGGTATGAAATGGTGCAAGGCATGAAAGTGTATAAAATTCTTCCTCATTCAACCAGATGAAAAATTTCTAAGCCATAGGGGTCACATTGAACATGGTTGTGCTTTATCTGTGTCAGAGGGGTGGATTATTAGTATCTACATACAAAAATCCATTATTATCTAGATGGGAAGATGTGGGAGAGTAGAAAACTCTTTGATATTTCCTAATTTTGGAAGAAATCATAGAATATCCAGAGGTTTTTTTAGGTTGAGTAGGAAGTCTGACGCCTTGAAAATTAGGAAAATGAATGAGATGTATTTATCGCAAGCCAATCCGAGCTCATCGAATGGTTATAAGACCATTTGGAAAACACCTAGGAGAATGCAATGCAGGAAAACCATCAAATGGTTGATTTCCAAGCAGAGTGAGATCAAATGAAGACCAAGTCTATTGAGTTTTTTTCTCAGTTTCTAATAAAGAAATGGATCATAGGGAGAAGCAGACAATCCTAGAGGCTACGTGTCATAAAGTGGTAGTACTGAAGCAGCCCATTGAAGGGGATGATTTGTAGGCTCTGTGTTTTGTCCAAAATTATGAAACATATTTCCATTTTTTGTTTACTTATCCTAAATAGTGTACATGCCAATACTGTTTGCTTTCTTGTTTTAATTAGTACATCTCAATCATAACTATGGAGTAACTAGCAATTAATCCTTAAGCTCATGTGGGTCATACCCAGTGGGGTAAACAAGGGAAGATTACATAATCATCAGTTTTGTGTATGAGAGTGCAAAATAAACATTGAACACTCAGGATATGATGCTGTTAAATTAACACACAGAGTATTCAAATGGAGAGAGTTTATGACTAAAGGTTAAGGTTCCTAGAACATCCAACTTGTATTTCTAAACGTGCTCTAGTGCACGAGTGGGGTAATTCCAGGGACGTTAAAATCAATCCGAATAATGGGGAATGAGAAGTGTGAGTCAAGATAAAAAAATCCAAACAATGTGATGATGGAGATCCAATTAAGGATAACTACTTACATAATTTAAAATGAAACATCTATATTGATAGGATGGAATGGGGACAAACAAACAAGGTCCAACAACTTAATGTATTCGAAAACACAATGCTAAATACAAAATGTCTTCTGATTCCTTATATAACATTTTCCCATGACAGTAGCTGATCCAAATTGTCATGGGACTAGACCATTAGGGGGTTTCTACATATGATAAATATGATGAGGATCCATATACAGTTCGCACAAAGTGTGAAGATGGTGTGATGTGTTGTTTGAAGGGATTCCAAAACTCTTTAAACTATGTCATCATGACAAAAATAACATTGGGTGTACATATTAGTCTAAATCAAGATCAAACCTATTTCCATAAAGGACCTATCTGGAAAGGATTTGGGATGGCTTGAAGTTTCATTCCATGAAAATGAAGATGATAAGTACACAATTTAACGTCATATGATGAGGATGAGGCATGAAATAGCTTATCACCATATAATATGTACATTGGTTATAGATTAAAGTCATACTTTCTAAACCATCGATAATAGTGTAGAGTCGTCTTACATGTACTAGGGATTCCTGGTTTAAGGTCATATAATTTGAACCATAATTATGGATGAAGATAGAGAAGAATTAATGAACTTGTGGCCTGGCCCATGGTGTGATTCATGGGTGTCCCTACATATCCTGCAAGGGTAGGAATTAAGACGTACATAATTCTAGAATTCTGTGTTGTTTAATGTCATATGGTGAGTATGTGGGAAATTCAAAGGAGAAACACATGGCATAATACATAACCTGATGTGAATGGGGATAAAAGAAGTCCTCATCCACACCACATATTTTGGAATTAGTGCTAGGGCCAAGAGGCTACAAGGATGAAAGGGGTTATGGATGGACCCTAGATGAGGAGTATAGGTTTCACTATATATCACAAAAGAATGGGAATCAAGCCAAACATAGTTCTTGAATTTTTTATAGAAGATGGCCCATAGAAAAAGGAGTGATTCCCTCTCAAGTGACGAAAATCATAGTAATTACTTAGTTTAATGTCGTACTAAAAATAAAACTAGAATTATTTGTCTAAAGGTTATAGATTTTAAACCATATGGGGTAGAGATGTGTAGTATAGTGTCATGAAGGAACCCAACTTGAATGAGGAAAATATAAGTCCACACCAAACCGCACCTTTCCAAAGAGGAAAACCCAATCCAATAAGGGGAGAAAAGGATCCTGACTCTGTGGCTGGACCTGGAGGTAAAGTACTCAGGCATCCCTACATATCTCACAGGGGTGAGAATAAAGCCACAAGTAGTTATGGAATGTGTAATGGTGAAGGACCTATGCCAAAAGGGAAACACCTATTCAAATGAAGACATAATACAGTTGGTTAGTTTATTAGTACAAAACATGGATGTGAAAGGTTTAGTTTAAAATCATATGATAAAGATGCAAGAGATACTAGTTCATTGCCTTCGAGCTTGTACCAAGGGGAAGTGTGATTCTTCCATGAAGGTGCGAGCCTTACCCATTTCCCTAATCCCATGTGAGCCATTATTAGCATGGGAAACAAGGGCAGAGAAGATCTTTATAACACATGTAAGTGAACTATAGGGAATGATAGTGTGGATTCAAGGGAGAACACATGACATTGGTTAGTCCTCTCAACATGAAACGATGAACAGAGTGATAACACTAAGAGTGTTTAAGTTCCATCTAAACATGATGAAATTTAAAGGGTCACGAATCAAGAAACCAATATTTATGTTATAATGGGGTTCACGTAATGATGGAGGATAACTGTTGACAATATTCAAATAATAACATCTATATCGTGTGACTTTAAGTAAGAATAAACATATGAGGGTCGGTCACTGACCATATTCAAAACATGGAACTTGTATCAAAATGTTATTCATAATCATCTGGGACATTGGCTAGAAATAGTAGGTGATCCATAAGGCTAAGAATTCATATTGTTTAGGGGTCCTTTCTGATGAGAAAGATGATGGAAACCCAAATAAAGGGGCTCATGAAGCATGAAAATGGAATGAAAGCATGTCTATGCAGAATCCAACACTCTAAGTCCAAAAACTCAGTGCTTCTAAAAATGTCGGTAAGGCATAACAGAGGTTGGGGTTTCCAGTTAAGAGTAGAAATCTTAAAGAAACAAGTTTAATAAAAGGTCATAATAGGTTGCTGAACTTGGGGTTGGAGCTATGGAAAACATGTTAGGGTGTTCCTATATATCCCATAAAGATATTAACCAATCCACACATAGTTATGAAATGACATGCAGTTTAACTTCTTGCGGTAAGGATGAATATGAAAGGAGAAACCCCATGGGGGGCATGGTGCAGTTTTTGTAACACAAGCCACACCATGAAATCCTGAAATATATATTTTGTGGGGTTTAGGCTGGACTATGGAAAAAAATACTCAGGTTATCCGACATATCTTTTGAGGGTAGGAATCAATCCACACATAGTTATCGTAATACCAAGTAGTTTAATGTCATACGGTAAGGACGTATGTAGAATAATGAGGTTCTAAAGGGAATTTTCATGGAGTGACAAGGGATACCGAACATTAATAAGGATATGAGAAGTCTAAACCACACCAGGAAAAATTACAAGGGGGAACCTCAGGGAAAGGGGCCAAAAATGATTGAGGGACCTGGAACTGGACCCAAAGACGAAATGTATCGGCATTCCTACATACCCCATAAGGATAGGAATCAATACATATGTAGTTCTAGAATTCCATACTGTTTAATTTCATTCGGTAAATATGTAGATGAAATGGGATGTTATAGAGGGAGGGGAATATGGTGGAGATATTGAAAACCCGATATGAATGACAAACAAAAGAGGTCCATATCACACCATATGATTCCCATGAAGAGAACAAAAATCAGAGGGGGAATCAAGAAGATGGAAAGATTTACTGAGATGGACCCAAAGACAAAATGTCTGTGTGTTCCTACATATCCTCTAATGGCAATAATCAATCCACACGTAGTTCTAAAATGCCATGAAATTTGACATCATGTAGTAAGGAAGAGGGAAGAAGGATATCCATGAATAAAATACATGACATAGTAGTTATAAGATAGATATGAATGAGGACCAATGAATTTCACATGGTGTCACACACTTCGGGATACTTAGGACGAGAGGCCATAAGGAATATAGAATCTACAGTACTAGGGGTTGGACCCGAAGATGAAATGTTTGGGCGTTTCAACATATCCCATAAGTATGGTAATCAAGATATTTGTAGTTATTGAAATTCCTTGTAGTTTGACATCATGTTCTAAGGATGTAGAGATTATAGTTTAAGGTCATAGAGCTGAGACCCTGAGGTATGTTTACCAATTGAATTTTATTGTCATGAAGGATTAAATGGATTTTAGTTTAAGGTCATAGAGCCCGGATTGTTTTTAGTTTTTCATTATGCAGGATGAAAGGGACCACTAATGCGATGTACTACTTGAGGAGTTTCACATTGGTGGGAGGATTGATACACCCACTATCCATGGTGAACAAGGAGTATGCACCACTGGGGTAAACCCTATGAATTATATAGGATCCCTCCAATTTGGTTTCCAACTTCAGTAGATTCCTACTAGGTATCATTGGAATTCTTAGGTCCAATACTGTGTCACCTAGAAGGAATAAATGGAGAAGAACTTTCTTATTGAAAGATCTATATATCTTGTTCTGATACCTCTCCAGATTGTGCAAGGCATGAAGCCTTTTCACATCAAGGGATTCCAGTTTAGCCAAATGATATTCTTCTACCTTTCATGATTTCTGCTAATCATAGAAGGCTATATAGAGTGAAGACAACTGAATCTATCTGGATAGAATCACCTCCATTTCATAAACCAGGGACTATGGGGTCACCTGGGTGTAATTACAAGTCGCCGTCTTGTAATCCCAGAGCATAACGAAGCTTGTCCATCCAAATCTTCTTGTTTTGACCACCCATATTTTTCAATATATTTGAGAGGTTTTTACTAAATTCCTCAATCCTTACATTTTCTTATGTATGATAGCAATAGATATGATTAGAACTTATATTATACATAGAGTAAAATTTATTCATCTCAGTTTCTAGGAATTTGGTTTCATTATCGATGAGGATAGAGTGAGGGACTCCGAATTAGTGGATTATATTAGAGCTCATGAAATCAAAGATAGGATAGGCCTTGAATTCCTTGAGTAGAATTGCCTCTTCCCAATTGGAAAAGAAATCCATAGCTATCTAGATGAACCTGCACTGGCCAACTGTTGCTGGTAGATATGCCCCCATGACATCGAGTCCCCAGTCTGCAAAGGGACAAGAGTACTTAGTATTATATAGAGGATATGGCGGCCAAAGAAAAAAATTTGCATGCATGTTGCCTCTTGGAAAACACTATACAATTATGGATCTTGGTGGGCCAAAAATAGTCCGACCTTATGATATAATGAGAGAGTTTTGGACCTACCTGATGAGCTACATAGGAACCAGCATGATCTTCTAGCATTTCCTGGAGAATATTTTCTCCTTGAATGAAATAGAGGAAAACCCCATCATACACACATTTTGAGATGATCTACTCAATATTGGGACCACTCCGGGGGTGAATTGTACTGTCAGCCATCAGATTCAATCATGTTCATCTCAATATGTTGGGATATTTACATTATGGAGGTACTCGATGAAATGAGTTATCCAATTAGGGTTCTCTTCCAGTACTATGGTAGGAAGACCTAGAGGTCCTGATGTGGATGCATCTGTAGTCAAATGACTTACCTACTGATTATCATCATCTTTCAGAGTGACGAGAGTGATGAATCTTTAATTCCCCAAATGGATAACCAAAATTTCTTGGTCAGGCTCTGCAAGAGATATGGAAATGTTGGCCAAGGAATAAAATCGACTATTCTGAGATCGAGGAACATGGATGACCTTAGGATGGAAAGGGAAATGGGCCACTACCTAGAGAGTTCACTCTAATAGGGGTACAAGATCTAGATTTCTGATGATGTAGTCGCCATTGATCTTTTTAATGAATAGCTCAGAGTCCCCTTTCACATGTAGGCGGGGAACATCAATGTTGAAGGACATTTTGAGACCAGTTATGAGGTGCTGATATTCCACCTTGTTGTTGGTGAAACCTTCTGAAAACCAGAATGAATAGGGAAGGATATCTTGTACAGGCATGGTGAAGATGATACACAGGCCCACTCTGTTATTCCTAGGATCATTGAGTCTTCTTCTAGTAGGGCTTCGTGAAGTATTGTCGAAGTTAATCTCCCAACCTGGCACATCATGATCCACTAAATGGATTCCATCATCTAGGAAATCATGATCTAGAGACTGCACTGCAAGGGATAGATGGACAGAAAAAAATTCTGCTAGCACCTGCACCTATAAAACATTCTACCGAATGAACCTGATATTTAACTACTGAAGGATCAATGATCATAGGGCTATACGGACAATCAAAATGGGGAGGTTCAGAATATATTTCACTGGGTCTAGGTGATACACCATTTGTATCTCATGGTGTTGTAGGTAGTTTCATAATTTTTGGACCATGAATACTAGTGAAATAAAGCTCTTCTCTATAGAGGAATATATGGTCTCTGTATCGAGGATAGTATAAACTATTCTATGTATCCTCATTGTTCTTCTCAGTGAGAAGGACATTGAGGGACCATTACAGGATGATCAAATAAAGGATTAGTAAATTTTTAGAGATGGGTGGAATGAGAACCATAACTATAAAAGGTACTTCTTGATCTCCTCAAAAGATACCAGACACTCTTCATCCCACTAGTTGTCAACACATTTTTTCATGATCCTGAAAAAGGGATTACACTTTCTGTCCAGATTTGAAATGAATAGAAATATGTAGGATAACTGTCCTTTAAAGACTCACAGATCCCAAATGTTGGTCAGAGGAGACATTTGGCTGCTGGCCTTCAACTTCTATGGGTTGACCTTGATGCCTCTATATCTGATGGCATAGCTAAGAAAATTTCTAGAGTTAAACCTGAAGGCACAATTCAAGGGATTCATCTTTAGATGGTGTAAGTGGAGGAAGATGAAGACTATCTCAAGATCTCTAAGATGGTCCTGATAATGGTAGGATTTGACCACCAAATCCTCCACATATCCTTCCACCAATTTCTCAAATATTGTCTTGAATATGTGGTACATAGAATGCTGGTTGGTGTCTCCTAAATTTTTCAGACTGAAAGGCATTAAATGATAATAAAAATTACCATTGGTGATCTGAAGGTAGTAGACTCTTTGTCCTGGAGTGACATTCATATTTGATTATATTTAGAATACCAATCCATGAAGGATATATCTTGGAATCTAACAGTAGCTTCGATCAACAACTATTTCCAAAGAAGGGGAAAATCATCTTTCAGATAGTGATGGTTGAGGTCCCAAAAATCAATGTAGAATCTGATCTGTCGATTTTTATTTCAGACGATAAAAATATTGTCTAGCCATTTTGGGTACTGAATTTCCTTGATGAAGATGGATTTAATGAGCTTATCAGCTTCTTCCTTGATCATGGAACTATGAGAAGGGTGCATATTTCTGGGAGTAATTTTAATCCTATGATGGTTTATCAAGAGACCAAGGTTGTGAATGGTGAATTGAGGATCTATTCCTAGTATCTCACTATATCTCCAGGTGAATACATGACGATACAGCTTCAAGAAACCCACATACTACTACTACTCATATGAAAACATGGCTGCACTGACTAGTTTTGGTTTCATATATGTCTCGGTGTCGAGGTTTGCTTATATCGACTCATTAATAGTGGTAGATACACCTTCCTAAAATATTTAAGGAGCATCATCCAAATTCTATTCATCATCTGTAGTGAGTGTGTTATTGGAAGGGGAATTAATTCTAAGTTGGTTGACCCATAAGGAAATGTTGGTGCCGACCTGAGCAGTGATGGATCCTTCATTAGTGGATTATCATGCTACTAAAATCATGGTGATGAAAGTCGTCAATTTGATTCCAATTCGCCTTCAACCTAATGGGACTCACATGATAATATTGAAGTAGTAGTGGTACATCGACCTGAGTCAGTTCAACCTAGCCTGGTGAAACAATCATGTATAATGTATTGTTGTTTCCATGGGCAGAACATCTCGATACCTTATAGGGGTAAGGGGTTCTTGGATCACTTAAGCCTGATTCATGTAAGAGTACAAAGTGATCTTCTAGAATTCTTTGCGATGGGGAACACGCTTTCCCCATATACTATAGATTAAAAAATAGTGTCCTATTTTTGGGGTTGTGGCCTAAAATCGGTGAATTGGGAGGATGTAAGCATTATCCAAGTCTGTACATGGGTCAACTACAATGGTAGTATGCTCAGCCTCATCGGCCTAAACCTGTTTGTACTTGCTCCTGTATTAGTCGACATATAGGTATCATGATTCACAAGAGGCAAAGGGAGATACATATCATTGGTGCATACCCACTCAACCATTAATGGAGTACATTAGGCATTGGTGATATGAGGAGGGGACAACTGCATGTAGATAGAGACTAGGTCTACCCATCAGTTCATTATAGGAGGTGTCCTGTGAGACAACCAGGAACTCCATGCTGGAAATCAGGCCACTGAATTGGGTCTTCAAGAGGATTTTATAATAGAAATATTCTCTAGCCTATCATAACCTTGAATATTTATGTCGTAAAGATTCATATTTGATTCATAAATTCCCAGCTTGGGAAGCGTCCAGGTCATGATGTGATTGATCCCAGAACCCATGTCGACAAGATAACTGCGAAATTCCATGTCGTTGAACTGACTGGTTATGTAAAGTGGGTGGATGTTCCCCTCTATAATATAACCATAATCTTCTCATAATAATGAGATGATGTCCTGAAATTCTGTAAGTTCATCCTCCTCAGCATGGAATGCCTCTATGGTTGTTACTTATGATTCAAATTTTATGGGGCTCCTCAAAACCTCTGTGAGGGATTCACACATATCTTTAGACAAGGGGAGAGCCTAGTTAACTAAGAGTTTTGAATGAATGTTGGTATGGTGCTTGAGCACATCATACTTCCATGTAAGGTGCACATTTCTACTTATATAAAGCTGCTCAGTGACATGATCCATAGTGAATGTTGCAGGTCGGGTTGGCAGATCTGGACTGGTGTTGGGGATATACCACTACTCACTAGATAAATCTTGTAAGATGAATACCAGATGATTGTCAGATGATTGTGGCCCAACCTTATCTTTACATGGTCGATCATATCCCAACCAAAATATCTATACCTGGTCGAGTATAACAAATGGTGGTGGAAGTGGATCTGATGAAATAGGGTGAGAGTATTGCGCCTGATTAGTCTTGTGATGAGCCTGTTGTCTGGTATCAATTTCAATCACAATTTGGTCAGAAGGGTTGGATGATGGATTTTTATGGTTCACATATCCATTGTTTCATTGATGCTAGAAACAGATAGGGACATTAGGAGGGTTTTCCAATCATTTATCATCTTTGGGGACCATGGATGGATCCAGTAAATCAACTGTGTTCACTAAGGCATACTCTTGATCATCACTTGGGGAATCCTCTATTACTGGACAAATTCTACGGGAAATCCCCATACATGAAGACAAGAAATCACCCAGATTAGGGGATGTATTTAGTATCGTGGAGGAAATTCCTTCTTCTTGTGCCATCGACACCTGCTCTCCCGAGGTGGAGAAAGATGAGATATTGAGGTAGAAGTGGTAGATATTGGTAGCACAGTGAATTCAAGAAACATGAGTTGATTAAAATGGGCATGGATAATACCATATGAATGGGAAACTTACTTGAGTGCTATCTAATCATCATACTTATGAGACCCACAACTAGATACTTGCTGCCATAGACCCTCACTATCACTATTAGGATATTCAAACTCACATGCCACCTGTTCCTGGGCTAAACCCAATCTGACTGTATTATTAATGACCTATTCCTAGAGACAGTCTTTGAACACATAAAACTGCTTTAGAGTGTGTCCAGTGAATAAATTAAAGGGGCAATAATGGGGTGATCAGGGAGGTCTTCCTCTATGGGCCTCCTTCATTTGAGGATTTGCAATATTCCCTAGTCCAAGGCACTCAAGAAATAGTCAAGGAATAGAGATTCATTGAATGAAAAGGTCCAGTTTCTTTGATCCAGGAAAGGGAGTCTGGGAGCTTGGCCTCGATGAAGGGATCAATCTTGGTGAGGAGGTGGAACCTGGTTGTCTATCTTAGGTGGTGGTGGTGAATTACGTGGTAGTGCCTGCTAATTCTATGGATGGTGATTTTGATATGAAACTTGATCCTGAGGAAGTGGCCCTTGGTGAGGCTATGGAAGTGGCTTTGTCAGTAATAATTCAAACTGTCTAGGGACCTCTATCTGTGCAAGAACTATGGTCTTGGACTTGTAGGATCTTCTTATGGGAGATATGGGAGGCAATTAGTTCCCCTTATTTGTTTGTTTCAAGGATTCCACCAGACATTGAGCTTTGTCAGATAAATCACTGAATCGACCTTGGATGTTCTGATTGATGAGAGAAGGAACCAATTTAGACTTCATATTCTCTATTTACATCGTTAGAAACTGTTCCTATGTCAGCAACATGTTGAGTGAATATGTGAGGCCCTTCCACCTGGCGAAAAAGTCTAAGAATTGATCATATGGCCTTTTTTTGCACCTAAAGTGGTCGACAATACTAGTCTTATGGGAGGTGTAACTGAACTAATATAGAAACTGCAGGCGGAGATCCTCCCAACCATCTATGGAACCAATGGGTAAATGGTTGTACAAGATGAATGTGGGCCCTTGAAATGTATGTACAAAACAATAGAGCTTAGTGGCTTCTTAATGCGCTAGAGTTCCCAGTATGGGCCCATATACTGAAATAAAGTTGTGTAGATGCTGCTGCGGATCACCAATCCCATTAAAAGTGGAGAAGGTGGGATTCCAGAAGCCTGGAGGTGATGGAATATCATCCAAACTTGTTTTATATGGCTTTCCATCAAGTGGGATCACAACTTTTTACGTTTCAAGAGCCTCAAGTTGAGCGATGAGAGAATCCATTAGATCATCTTGGCAAGGATTCAAATCATGGTGAGGATTACTTATTACCAGAGCATTTGTAGGTTCTTCAACATGGTAAGTTGGTTGAGAAGCTTGTGGAGTGGCTAGTGGAATGACCTGAGGGGCCACAGAAGGAACCTGTGGAGCATCCAGTGGAAATTTTAGAGAAGCCGGTGGAACCTGCGCCAAGTCATGAGGAATGTTTCCTCATAGTTTGGGTGGATTTGGTGATACATATCAGGGTCTCTTTCCATAAACACTAGCCTCTACTCAATATAGATGGGTAGGGTTGTCGAGATCACTTTGGGGAAATTCATTAGTGGGGAGTTTTATATACCCTTACTACCTCAGTAGATGAAGGTTGGTATCATATCGAGGATTTCCACAATTCGGCTTCCATTCTACGGTGCGCTCAGCAAGGAGCTCACCGATGATCTTTCTCTTTATCTGCAAGTTGTTGGAACACCACATCCTTTTGGGGATATTATTCTATATTTTGAAATAAATTAGATGGGTTTGAGGAATTGACTATCCCGATGTATGATTTTCCTTTATTAGGATCTCAACCAAGAGGCAATGACTCAAAAGGTTTATGAAGTCTAAGCGCATGTCTTTTTTGGTGAGTGTGGGTACCTCCAAGGTCTGCCGGGTGTCCTGTTGCACCAGTTGGATATTCAACTTCCCCAGACCTTGTGTCAGTGCACCCTTATGGCTATATCTCAGGAATGACCATCTTTACTATGATTATTTTCGAAGGCATATCCTCGATATCACTTATTGAACCAGGGTGGCCTGGGATATGACTAAAATATAGGGTAGCATAGTGACCCCAACCATGGATCTGGACATGTGGGGAAGCCAAATTAATAAATCTATGAAGCACAGTAAAGCTCTAGACACATAATTTCTAGAGAGTTTGATGATAACCAGGTGGTGCAAGGTGCTAATCAATAGGCAGTGCAACCAACTAAACTAGGCGGCACTACTAGAGAATGTTGTCGAAGTGTTCACAGCTCTTGGGGTAATCTGAACATAAATTATAAAGATGTAAATGTGTCATCCCTAATGTTTGGAAGAAGTAAAAATCCCCATCTTGGGTGAGGGACTCTGGAATATTGAATCTTACAGTTGCGATTGGCCAGAACCTCTCTGAGATATGGTCCATTGTGAGAATTTCCCTCAAAACTTTCATCTCAAACTCAAGATACGACCCTTGGTTGACCCTTTAATCGACTGGGGGTAGTTGAGGGACCATAATGGAACTGATTTGTACCTTTGTAGTGTTAGAATGGTTGGTAGAGAGTACGGTTCATGAGATGAAAAAACATTACATCTAGGACTGTCTCCTAGGGAATGCACTGACTGTATCAACGCATCCCTATTGGACAGGGTACTGAAAACTGCTTCATGCATAGGGGTGGTGATCATTCGCGGTTGATCAATATGGTTCTCGTCATAGACTGACCACATGAACAATTATCCATGATCTCTTGTCAAAGTAGAGAATGATCCCAAGGACGACAAAGAGGATTACATGGAAATACCTTGGAAAAGATTCGAATATTCTTCCTCATGTATGTATCTACAGAGGGATTCAAGGATCCAGTGTATCTCAATTTCTAGGAGGATAAAGATGATATGATGATTTCTTGTCCTAGAACCTGATATAGAGGATTGAGGTGAGGGCTCCATCACTGAGTTTCACTCTTCTTTAGAGTCAAAAAATTGAAGGGTTTGACCTAAATCTAAGGTTTTTCAGGGTTCTTCCATTAGAAGTGATGACTCTCCATCATTCCCTAGGGTGGCTCTTTAGGAAAGGGTAGATTTTATATATGAGAAGGACCTCTGTGTGGGTTGATGTTGGAGAGGGTAAGACCTATTCTCAGATGAACTAGGGTGTGGGGAGAAACTAGAAAAATGTAAAATGAAACACATGGAGTACCTCCATTGTGTTTTGAGAATGTGCAAGTAGGGAGTTCACTTCAATTAATGCCATTGTGGTAAGGGAACCTGCTTGAGCTGATGATGACGTGAGAAACTTCATGTTAGTGAACTAAAATATGGAGAAAACCTCCATACCTGGGATCATGGGCGTGGAGAGGACCTTTGTGGTGGGCTCTAGCAAGACGTAGAGGATATGTTCTTTGAATGTTAATGGAGGCATGGGGACAACCTCCGTGTGGGGTGTGAGAGTGGGGAGAACTTACACTTGTTCTAATGGTGCTATGGGGAGGACCTATGTACTAAACATCATCATCATGGGACAACCCGTAATGACTGCTTCTCACACCAATAACTGGGAGAGTCATCCCAGCCAGCCCGTGGGGTGGTTGAGGCCTTAACCCTAGTTAGGCATAGCAGTGACCCTATTCTACAATAATAGAGATGTGATATCACTCATCTATGGTGTCTTGGGCCATTGAAGTCATAGAAGATGATTCCCCTTGTGGGAATCATCATTATCTTTCACCTGATGTTTTCATCGTTTCATCCGATCTTGGGATGGATGTGTATGGTTATGGACCACCTACTCCTCGATCTGTGGGAAAGGATGCCATTGTTTATATGGCCCAGTGGGAGCCCTCCATGTCAGGTCCTTGTCTGACGTCGTATCTGGGAGGAATCAAACATACCTTACCTCACTAGCATAAGGGAGTAGGTCATATGATCATTCTAGGGGAGGCTCCCAAAATGATTGAAGATAAAGGTGGGGAGCAGCGGCTTCCTACTTAACCCTTGAGGACAACGACGATGGTAGGGAAAAAAGGCCTCCATATCTTGATGGGCCATATCTTTTATTATGATGTCCCACATATATTCGTATCGATGAAAAAAAATGTCCATTACACTCTTTTAGAAAATATCATAAGGTGAGATGGGGTATGGGATCCTGATAGTTATGGTAGTATATTATTTCTTCGTGCAGGTGGAGATGTGTGGGATGGCCACATTAGTATTTCTCCTGCCGTTGCCATTGCCCATGCATCTGTTAGTGAGAGGTTATTGGTTTCCTATTGAGGTAGATTGGTTCATACAAAGTAGGAATATTCCGCCATCAGAACAGATAGTAGGAAGTAAATTCCAAGTACCCCAGCTTCGTTCAGTCTTCCATGGATATATAGAAACATCCATGCTAGCAGCATCGCAGACCGGGATTCCCAATGATTAATTTTCTCAAATCCTGGAGAGTTTCATTCCAGGACCACTATTTTCTTGGTAGGACCTGGCACCAGATAGCTGGATCTGGTGAAACTCTTATATGTTGATTCCCCATATTCTACTAATCCCCATATTGAGGATAATAATTTCCCATCAGGTTCATGATTTCTTTTTTTTTATTCTTTTCTATTAGGGCATGCCATGTTGTCCCACATGTGTGGGATGCTTCATCTGGACAGGTTGCATTGTTTCCCTGCATTCCTGCATTCCTTCTTTCCAAAGGTGGGTGGCATCTATTTACTCTTGAGGGATGTTTTCTCCTGGATCAAAATGGGATGATGGGATATTGGTCTCTCCTTCTGTATATTCCTCCTCAGAATTCATCACCTAGTCCGGGTATCCCATAAATATTAAAATATTCTTCATGAATCTCTTCCTTATTCAATATCTTTGTAGACATTGTTTAATTACACTACTTCTATCCAGACACTCCAAGGGGTCTTAATAGGTCAGGGACCTTTGTTCAGAAGAGTATTCATGTTGGGAATTACTGGCATGCATGGATGCTGAAATGCAGGTACACTTGGATTTTCCCCTTATAAGAGGGATTCTTGAGGGTGTTGAAGCATGATGCATCCCATGTAAAATGAGAGGAATTGTATGCTAGAGGAATATATCTGAGTCCTTCCTTAGTTTCCCATGTTTTCCAAGGGGCATTTTGCAAGTTTAACATCTATAAGAGACAGATCGGACTGATCGAAACACTTATGAAAGTGGGTCAGATGGGTATGTACCTAGGATGGATCACTTGGAAATCTTACTAGATGGGTGGATTAGAATGCCTAATAGGTATGGAACTAGGATGGTGAGTCCCACAAAGGGGATGATTTCACTCCATGAAGGTAGATTTAGACACCACAACAGGCGGATTAGAGGATGGTGGGTCCCAAAAAATTGGACACTAAGGTTTACCATTGAATGGGATTGAACTTCATGGAGGCCTTCTATATACCCTATTTAGAATATAGGGATTCTAACCCATGTATTTAGATAGGCTGAGTCAAGGGATCAGGTTGTGCATAATGAACAACAACCCGAAAGTATGTTGGGGCTTACATGTGGTTAGTGTCCCAAGTGATACAAAGAGTAATGGGGTTAATGGGGAATACACATGGTTAGGTGCCCGTATAGATGGTATTATTTCACCAGGATGTGGTATCATAAGTGAAATCAGTATGGATATGGATGAAGTATTGAAGGGTGAATGAATGGGGGTGGAACTAGGAACCCATGTGAAGGTGATAGTATTGGGCTTGAACCTCATGGGGGTTTCCTACATATTACAGTGTAAGGGAATCAAAGGCCATGCAGTTATTTAATGTGGTGATGAGTCACCTAATGAGGCAGCTCGTGAGAAATGAATGAATGGATGGGGCCCGAAAAAGTGGAACCTCCAAGTTAGGGCATGATCTTCTTAAGGAACAAAGCCTCAAGGGAGAGACCATGATGGGATTGAACCATAAAGTGAATTCCTATGTATCCATGTGGTAGGGAATCGACATAGTTCAAGATGGGTCATAAAATCAAGGTGTGCATAAAGGAAAACAACTCGAAGACATATTAGGGCTTACTCATTGTTAGATTCCCATCATAAGGGGGGAACCCTTGGTTGGAGGAGTTTTTATTGAGTATGGGTCTTACACACTAAGGCGGCCAAGAAACTAGTCTAACACTACTAAGGGTGGACCAAGGTAATGTTCCCCACAAAGGGGATTTATAAGTTTACCATTATTTGGGGTTCATCCTTAGGAAGTCTTCCTACATACATTTTCTAGAAGATAGGGATCAAAATCCATGTAGTTTGAAGGCATATAGTTTAATGTATTGTGGGATGAAAGGGTAATATAGTTTAACATCAAGAAACATGAGGTTAAACAAACATTAAGTGGTTGGGACTGATGGTTTATAGGCTTGAGCCTCAAGGAGGATTTCTACATAACCCTGTGTTAGAGAATTAAAGTCGACATAGTTTGGTAGAGAGGGGGATGGGGCTTACACACTAAGGAGGCCCAAAGAGGGTGTCATGGTTGATGCTTACTCTAATCCCATGTGATTCATGATCGGTGTGAGAAAAAAGGGCAGGAATAGACCTGACAATCACGTCACTAAAGGTGATTTAGTGAGGCGTAGAGTGGGGATTATGCATGGATATCGCCCTAGAGAGAGGAATACTAGGAATATCTAAGATGGAATCTATATTTATGAGGATGATATGGACATCATACAAGGGGAACCCTACCAAGGTGTGTTGGGTCTTATGCAAAGGCTACCCAAGGCACAAATGAAGAGAAATCCCAAAGAGAAAGAGAGAGTTGGAGGGAACCAGTGAATATCCTTTCTCTGATCATCTCAAAATTGTCACATATGCAAAAATAAATTTTTAATGTCATGTGTTGAGGATGTGGTGTTTCTTTGAAGTTTAACTTCCTACAACTTATATGATGGAGAATCACACCTCACCCCTAGGGATTACATAACGTTTACCAACCGAAACTTGGGGAAGGGAAGGTACAATCAATTCTATGGGATAGCAGGGTTATGGAGTGATCCATTAAGGGGTCCATATTAGTGAAGCTATATGAAGAAGTAATATCTATTAGTGTACCTATGCATGGAATCATTAGGCAGGTAAACACAACATGGAACACCGCTCGAGGGACTAGGAAATCACAGCGCACAAGCATAGAGGGATTCATGGTGTAAGTTCATGGAAGATATGTGTATTTAATGTAAGAGGGTCTCAAACACGATGCCTTAATGTAATAAAAACACATGGAGTGCATAGGAAGTGGTGTGTCCAAGACTGAAGGATTGAACAAAAGATGATGTCCAATGTGCAATATTAGCACAACATAAGGGCAAACATGCACCCAAGATGTGTCTTTTGCACGTAGTTACATTGGAGTAAAAGGAAATGGGTAGGGGTCAATCCCTAGTGGTCCCACTTGAAGGAGGACCCCCAGGAGACCTATCGTGAAAGATTAATTACCTTGAATCCATGTCTTTTTTTCTCTTGTGGAAGGGGTTTCTTGTGCGCAGTAGAGTGGACTTTTGTCTTTTAGTGTGGTACCCCGAAGTCAGGAGGTACTCCTCTATTTATAGGAAAAAACATTAGCAGTGGTGCAGAAGGATACCTTTGCAGAAGTAAAATTTGACGTAGCATTGGGTGTACAAGATCTTGAGTGCAGTTAATATTTTTTTGACCAACCTGATATCTTTAGTGCCTCATACTTGGAAAATTTTTTGGGAGGGAAGATTCAAAAAAACCAATTTGAAGTCTCATTAAGAATGCAAGATATTGTGCATAAATTTCAATATTGCACAGACATCTAAAATATTGTGCACACCTACCATATGAATCTTGGGATCATCCAGTGATTAAAAATATGCTTTTGGTTTTCTTAAATACCTTATTTCCCAACCTAAAATGGAATTCGGTGCCAATAGTACTGTATGATAGTTAAACCAAACAGAATCCTGGTCAGGTTTTAACAGCATGTGAGCATGGATCATAGCTATCTATACATGTCTTTGGTAGAATCTTAGTGTACTCCTATTATAGATGATCATGCTCTATCTTTATTCGTATTGATTATGCTGAGAGAGAATTGGCCCTATGTCTCTCTCCCTTTTCTTCTAAACATTATTATCTTTTGAGGAAATAGAACCTATTGAGGTTACACTTGAGGAGCAATGTAAGGTAATCCATATGGTGGAGTTTACACTATTAGTAATTTTAGGGTGGTGAGCCTCATTTTCAATGAAACATTGGCATTTTCTATGAGATTTTGTGCTTGGTGTTTGGTCTTGAGATGACGATAAGGGTATTCCTAGGGTGGGGAGTACTATATCGATCGTAGTTAAATGTATTTTGTGTAGAAAGTAGTTGTTAACTCAATAAGACTGGTCATTGGATAATCTAGGTAGCTTGGTCATGCAGATGCTTAGGTTTAGAGCATGGTTTATGGTAATTTCCCAAGGATTCTTAGGGAAGATAAGGCTTATGGTGGGGAGGTTGTAATGACTCATGAATTTATAGATTGTAGTTTTCAGCAGAAATTTAAACATTTTCTTTCAGATACTCATGAGGGGTAAAATGATCTTTTTCCCTTATAGATGATCTCAGATAATTTTTATGACCACTCTATTAGTCCTGATATAGGGTTTCCAACCAAATAAAGGATTTTAATGGAAATACAAGTTGTTATAATTTTATCTTAATTATTAATATTCAATATTTATTAAATTAAAAATTAAAATATTCATATAGGTTTGTTCAAGCATAAATTTTTAATGGAGCATCATATTGAAATTTTTTGTCTGTTATTGAGTACGGAATGATGATTTCAGCTTAGTAAAGTCATAAACTTGTGTCAGGAACTGGGGTTAGACCTAACCCCCTTTAGTTTCTTTTCTTTTTCTTTTTTCTTTTCATTCATTTTCATTGCATTATTATGTTTCCTCCTCCTTCTCACAGACACCTATACTATGGATCCTCATATTCCATTCAACTGAGGGATAAAATAGTGAAGGTAGAAAGGATGGAGAAGGAAGGATGGGGTTGTGCTATAATGAATCCCTTGATGCATTGAGTTAGTGTATGGCGATAGTGGATGGAGAAATCAATCAAAGATTCGGCAGTTTACACCCAAAGGTAGTCCGTTTTTAAGATTTGCTGCAAAACCCCTTTATATTCATGTTTTCTAAATTTAGTGTATGCTATCTCCTAAGATATTTATCTTTCATCTAAAAGGTTCTTTATATGGGATCCCATCAATATGAGTTATCTTCTAAAAATATAAATAAATATCTCTGAATCTTTATTTATACATTGGCCTTATTACTATTTATGTGCAAAAGTCTATATCATATTCAAAATCAGGATCACTATCCTTTCTCACTTCTTCTCACTTCTTTCTCTTCGTTGATGCATAAGCTCAACTCTCTAAAATTCCATTGGCATCACACTTTAAGAGAAAGAGATATATTGGAATATTATATTGTATTCTTCCTCCATTATACTAATAAAATTATTGTACATTAAAATGAAATATTAATCACTCTCCTCTATAATACAATTTTAATTCTTTCATCTTTTAAATTTTATATTCTTCAAATATTTTGAACTTTATTTTAAAAATTTGAAAATGTAAATCACATTAAATTACATAAGAGATTCATTCCCTCTCATAAAATATTTTAATATAATTTTCTATCATTAATTCACAAATAATGTTAGAAAAATCAATCCCAATTAATTTTTCCAAAATACTCAGGATAATTATTATTCAAATACTCTACAAAATCCATATATATTTTTCATCTTTAGTGGAATACATGATTATATACATAGAGCTTCATGTAATGGCATCTTATTTTTAGTGTGACTTCCTGTTAAACTATAAACCCAAATTTTTATGGTAATTAATACTAAAAAATATTTAATTTGTGTACTTAATCTCATTAAAATTACTCAAATTGAATCACAATCCCTTCTTTGAATAATTGTGATTCTTCATTCATTAATGAAAAAAATTATCTATCATCTGAATTAATATCGTAGAATACTCATATTTTTCCAAACTATTGATTCATATATAAGAAATTATATTTTTCATGCATCATTTTATGTGTTATAATTATCTTATATATATGTATATAATATTATTTACTTTCCCATATTATACCTTGACATCTAAAAAATATCTTATTTATGCACAGAAAATATATTACATATCAATAATATATTTTATATTATAGTGTGATCTAGAAATTTCTTAAGATATGTGACTTTTCAAAATTCATACAATGTCTCATAAAATATCTTATTTTTTCCTCAACAACTTATAAGATATTTTATTATGAATAAAAATATCTTACATCTCCATGAAAACATATTATGCATCACTTGTATTTAAAATATTCATTGCATAAACTTAGAAAAATATCATATATATGATCTAGAAAAGATCTTATGTAAATATTTATTCTCCTAGTCCTTTTAAAAAAATATATTTTGAGGAATAATAAAAATATTAAAAACAAGAGGAATGTTTTGGACTTTTCATTTTTCACCTTTAGCTCTGAAATTCAAAAATTCATTAAATAAGCATAGAACATACCCAATATTTTCAAGGAATTTTAAATCAATCAAAATAATCATCCAATGTATATTATTCACTTGAAATATTATTCTTCATAATAAAAACCCATGTATTGATTCTCACTTTTTCATCAATATTCTTGCTTCTCGGATAACAACCCTTCATGTTTTGAAGTGGAGAGCATATCCAAAACATCTCAAATTTTTTACAGATAGTGTTTCCAGCTTCAATAGTATTTTTATTAATCCCATCAATATCAACTAAAAAATCATCACAAGTAAATGTTTTAATGATGAATTTTTATACATGAAAATTACAGTTATTAGCCTTATATTAATTTTCCCATATTGGTAAGATCGAAATCTCCACAATCCATATTTATTTATTTTTCTTTTCCATCATCACCTAACCTTGTAATGTATTGAATTTGTTTCTTATCATTATATTGAAAACAAATAAAACCAACAAATATCTTCATCATAAACCAATTGGATTTCCCCACATTTTCCCCAGCTCTAGGAAATTAATAGATTAATCTAACCCACTACTATATAGTGATAATTATAATTTACCTACATCAAATAACATAAAGTCCACATACCCCTTATACGTGTTTGAACAGAGTGAGAATAATAATCCCAGTAGGGTTCCACCATATTTATTAAGAAATTAATTTATAATATGTACCGAAATATGAATATTTTTATTAAATATAAGAAAATAAAGTATTATTTATTCAATGAAAAAACAAAATATTTGAATTTTTAAATAATGATTAACCAATTTATTAAATTCATTTAAATAGAAAAACCATTACTAGAAAATCTCATTATATAATTAATTATGAATATATAGAAAAAAAACCATGGTTGGGAGTCCAAATAACTCTAAGTTAACATTTCATCCTTAAATTATGTCCCTAACAGAGAATCACGTCAGCCTGAATGAAAAATTAAGGGATTTTAATGACCCATATATAAATCTCTAATAGAGCATAATATCCTCCAATATGAATTTACATGGGATCTATATGTCCCCCAATATAAATTTCCAAGGTTTCACCATGTCACCATGACAATCACATCATCATGTCTTAATACTCATCCTAGGATCCCTCCCAAGAACCCTAAGATTCACCAATTAAATTATCCAAATAATTGGAGTTCCATTTCAAAAAATACACTTATAAAATCTCCCTCTTTGTCATTTTTTTCAATGTTTATCAAGGAATAATTTTCTATATAAAAAGATTCACAACCCTAATTTATCAATTATAAAATATGTGGTATATAATTTATAATCATTAAGAATTTAACATCACATAAAACATGTTGTTTTTAATATAAAACACATTGAAAATCCATTGAAATCCATATTCAACATTCCTTGAGAGAAAATTCATAATTTTTTTGAAAATTCAGTTTAGGAATTTAAATGAATATATTGTTTAAATCGACATAGATAATGATTTAATATAGAATTAAAACATAAAATTTGAAATAAAACATAAAAACCAATGGGAGATGAAATTATGATTACCAAGGAATGTCATATGTCATCAATATAGTAATCTAACTACTACCATTGAATATATAATAATTGCTTAGTTTATAAATAAACTATTTTCCAAAAGTGAAATTAATGGGAAAATGATTTAATCCACTTTTAATTAATCTTTTATATAGATGGAAGTATGAATATATCCCAAGAAGGTATGATTTAGAATGATATCACAAAAATACTATGAAATCAAAAAAACCCTAGGCCACATTGTCCATAAGAGAGAATAAGAATGGATAAATAATTAAGAATATAAAGAATAAATTGGAGGGGAGCCATTTACTTGGAGAAATATCTTATTTCCATGGAGGTTTAGTAGAGAAATTTTAGTTGGATAGGAGGTTATAATGGAATTAGATTGTGGGGAGACAGTGGAGATGGATAGGTGTTCTTCGAAGAAAATAAGGGTGGATCCTCTTTTAATATGAATTCCAAAATTGAAAACTCATATTTTATAATGTTAAATAAGCAATGTTAACTAGAAATATTCCTATTCTAGTTTCAAATACAGTATTTTACCTCAAAAGGTATAGTAAAATTTTCATTATTCACCTATACTAGCTCATGCATGGTCAATAATCCTGCACAAGAAAGATGAAAAACTCTCTATAAACACAACCTTTTGATCTAAAACTCAATAAAATTACAGAAATAACACATGGTAAATAAAATACTAAAAAAATAACATTTTGGGATTAAAATTAGTATTTCCATCTTTCACTGCATTATTGGAAACATTAACCACAAATGCTTTTTATTGATTACTCCACTTAATATATTTGGATTTCTCATTTTATTTTAGCTACTTTGGTAGTATTACGAGACATTTTTTTGTTATTTGTTTGAACTAATCACATCTCCTATAGCCTTTCTCAATAAGTTCAAAAAATTTATGCAATTTCAGATTTTCTTGTGCATTTTTATTTATTCTCTTATAGGAACATTGCCATTACTCACCCTCAGCTTATAGCCACTCCTAGATTAAGGGAGTGTAATTTTATAACCATAAAAATATGATTTTTTGGTACACTATACATCACCAATATCATCGTTTTAAATATAACCCCCCAATAATAAATATTCTCCTATAAAATCTACTCATATATTTTCCTTCTTATTTGAACTATATTACATTATTTAGACTTACTCATTTTTATAATAACAATATTTTATATTTTATTTTACATTAGGTTTAGACTCAAGTTATTTCATATTCAATACATCATTATTTTAAGAAATTTTAGCTCAATTACTAGTATTTTCATTAGGTATTTTATCTTTCTTAGTTAAAGCAATGTAACACCCTAAGATTTCAGTATATAATTCTTCTTTAAAAAAATACTATATTCAATATATTTCATTATATGAAATATAAAACTGAACTGAGTTATGAAATATTACCCAAAAACTTTATTAAATATAAATATATCAATCAATTATGATTCTTACATTGAGTTATTTTGTTACTATTGAAATTTAATTACTTGAAACTAAATAATTAATAAGATGTGATTAAAGTTATTCAAGGTTAAAAAAAGATATTTTTTTATAGAAAATTTTATAAAGTGTTTTGTATTTTATATTAATAAATTAAAGTCATCACTCTTAAAATATGATTATAAAAATATATAATATTTCAACATGTTAATTAATATTTTAACACTCAATTAATTATAAATTGATATGGAGAACACTTAATTTTTAAAAGGGTCATTTTTTATAAAAGTAGTTTTTTCTTTCTATATTTATTTTTCATGTAAAATATAAATTTATGAAATTTATTTTTTTATTTTTTAAAATTTACATTATGAGAACTTAAAATTTAAAAATTATCTTAGGGATATTTTTTGAGATATAAATGAAAAGGTTGATTTTTGGGTGAATAGTTAAAAATATTGAGTTCACAATTACTATTAGTTTTATTATATTATAATGATATAATAATGACTTAATATTTTGTGAAATTTTTTATAGAATAAATATAAATTTAATATTTATATATTTATCACTTAGAGGGTGAAAATTATCCATTTATAAGAAATTACCAGCACAATTCAGACAGTTTCCAATGGGGATTATTTATACAACCAGAAACACCCAATGGTTCCCATTTCTGTTAGAAACTACACAACTTCTTTCCAAAGTTAGGTGGTCATTGGGGTGTATTACCAATGACACTTTGGGACTCACATTGGTTTATAGGATGGGAGGTCCAGATCATCACACCGTATTAGGGGGAATTGTTGACTATATTGAGTCTCTCTTATAGATTTAAGATACACTTTTGAATCATTCCCAAATCCAAAAATAGGGATTTTCATCCTTAACAATTTAAATCAATCATTTAGATATGTGGATATGAAAATATTTAATTTTTTTGGTTAATAATTAATTTTTATTTATTATTTTTTGATACTGGTTTTATGCTCTGTAGTTGGGATCTCAAGAGTTTACCTCCAAATAAAGAAAATGGTTTTTGTTTTTAATGTTGGGATTATGACCAAGAGAAGGGATTTCAATGTATCATTGTGAATGGAATTTGAACCCATACAGTTTAGTTCCACTTAATGGGACATGTAATTCCTAGTAGGGTCAGTTGATAAGGACCAGACTATGCAGTTCGGTGTCATACGACAAGGATGTATAGGTTAAAGGTGACTAGTATAGACTGGTATGGGGAATATGCATGAGTGGCCTTTTTTGGTTGATCTTCCAGAGAATATGTATTGATGATATTTGGATGATATTAAAATAAATATTTCCATGTGAGGATTGATCTCACCGATAATATGGGTTGATAGGGATGAGGTGAAAAGAACCTGAAAAAAATATAGCCTTCTAGGTGGGCTATGATCTTAGTAGGAACAAGACCAAATCAAGATTGTAATAGGTTTGATGATGGAGGGTTTGAACCTCTAGGAGGAAACCTTTTTATCCTAGAGGTATATGAATCCATTCCGACATTGTTAATTTGGTTTGGGACATATACCTAAGGATTATTCCCAATAAAAGATATTTTGATTATGAAACTGACATGACTATGACTGATCTCTAAGACCACTTGAGCCATGATTGGTGTAAGAAAAAATATACAGTAAAATATCTATCATTACACACAATCACATTTGAAATGGTATTAAACTTGAAATGAAACCCCTATGGGTTGAAATTACTTATTTATTATCTAATAGATGAGGGAGGGGATATGGAAGGTAGGAAATGTATGGCATCCTATAAGAATGGCCAACATATTACTCTATGAGGGATGCCAAGAACAATCTTCTCCTCATCCACTGGTGGATAGGGGAAAGGCTACATTAGGGTAGTCAGAAAAAATAATAGGGACTTTTTTATTGTCAAATTATTTCTTATTTTTTAACCTAAAACAATGTCTTTCATATCCATTTGTATGGAAAAAAATGCATAGAAAGTGGCTGGTTTTCTTAACATTTATGGATGTAAATATGAAATGAATACTATTTCATGGAATGGGAAGCTACCCACCACTTCCTCCAAGTCTTGGATCAATGTTACTAAGGTATTCAACTATTGTGAACTTTATGAGGACCCTAACTATTTGAGTCATTATGTGGGGGAAATATTTTAACAATGGAATGCATGATCAAAAAGTGATATTTTGGTTTGTTTAATACCCTAATTTTATATGTTCATAGGCCTATGAGGAGGAATTAATTTAACCATCATGAGATATTTGTATTAATCCAGGAGAACCATTTCAATAATTCATGAAGTGGATAATATGAATCCAAACACTACACAAAAGGGGTGTGTTGAGAATGGAAATTTTAATATCCTAAGGATACCCCATTATTTATGTTGTTCTTACTAGGTGGATATCATAAAGTGGATCTTTCACAATGTAGGTTCTTTTATGAAGGGACTCTTTTGTAAAGGGGTATCCCATTTGAGGATAATCAGATGGGTATCCCCTTTCTTGAAATATTTTCTTTTATAAAAAATGACTATTAAATTGAGAACTCCTTTACGGGGAATTCCATTTTCTTTTTCATAAGATGATTACCTATATTTTTCATGGGCTTCCCAAAATGGGAATTTCTCACTCTCCGTCTTTCTCTTGTCACCCAATGGTTCACATGGGCATCCCCAAGGGTTCTATTTTAGGGAAACCATCGAGTATTTATATGTGGTTCAAGAATAACTGATTTCTTGAAATTTTCATTCACATAACATATCTAATTATATGCTTTGGAAAATAATATATTAACCATATTGAAATAATTTTTTTATGGTAGGCATTGAGAGAACACCTCACACTGCAAAAAAATCCTTTTTAGGGTTCTATGAAAAGGATCAGGTTTTTTATAGAATTTATGCTACATGTAGAATGCTATTTATTATGATATTTCTTATAATTCACCAAATTTACTCCATTTTTCATTTTCCTTGTTTGGATTCCAACTTATGATATTCTATAAATAGTTTTTTGGAAACTTTTTAAAAATTTCTATCCAAATAAATGCCCCCAGTCAGAATTGGGTCTGATCGGCACTGTGAGGAGTCAATTATAAGGAAGAAACATAGACCTATTGTGTACTTCATGGTGTACATGTAGACCAGGAGGAAGAACCATTCTTGTATAAATGTTTTAGGTGGATTCATTGGTCATATAGTGAGAAAATACTCTTTTCATTTAGGTCTGAGCTTGTAATCCATGGTTCCTCCCACATAGCAAGATCCCTTTACAGTCAAAACTTTATACAGACTAAACTAGAGGAGTCCACGAACCTATAATTTCACAAAATTGACTTTTCACTTTGTGATGAAACTATTCCCATATAGAAATTGTATAATCCACATAGTAATTTGGATGTTATGTGGTCCAAATTTCATGCCATGTGGCCTTCATATCATCTAATATGCTATGAAAAAATTCGTATTTTTTAAAAATTTCTATATAATATCTTACAATCCAATAATCTATTTTTTTATAGATAAAAAAAGGATCCATCTCAGTTTTTCCCAATTGCTGATGAGAGGATAAATTCCATGATCGAGAGTGTTGATGATGGAATAAAATGGAATTTTTTCTCAAACCATCATTTTTGGGAAATTCTCATGAGTATTGGCCTCCATGATTACCCTACCTTAGCTAGGACACACCTTTAAAGATTTAAACTACAATATAATTTTCTTGTTCATGCACCCCACTATAAAAATTAACCACTTCCTTAGATTAATAGATATGATCATGTACCTCGATAAAATATATTGTAAAAGAGGAAATATTTCAAAGAATGTTTTTCAAAAGGATTTATTTTGGGTCACAACCCTTTATAATAAAATAAAGAATTATATTAACTAGGATTATATATTCACTTATAATAATCCATTATGATAAAATAAACACCTAATGTGAATCTAGAGTAATCATTAAAATGGGATATTTGGCTTAAAGAATCATCCATCCTTGATTGGGTATGACCTTTACATACTCTTCAAAGCTATGATGAATTTAAAAATTAGTTGAATGATTTAGGGATTTATAAAACTTTGTGGGTGTCACTAAATTTTTCTCATCTTAATAGGTTTATTTTTCTGAAAATTCTTAGTAGATGGATCCTAGATACCATCTTGTTCCATTTGGTATATGAAAAAGTTGGGATAATCCTATGGGTTGTCCCAATGATTGTTGGAGAACCAATAATAGGGGACATGTACAATGATTTCCTTTATCCTTTCTTAGTATAGGATTATGTTGAGAGGACTCCCCCACATATAGAAAATCTACTTACCATAACATAGAATCTTTTGATATTATATCATCATCCAAAGTTAGTAATTCATTTCTCTAACTATATTTAGGTATTTTCTAGGTCGAGAAATCATATTCCATGTGTGATGATACCAAGAAATTTTCTGGACTATATGACTTAGTGACATTCTAATTCTTATTGTCCAACACTGTAAAAAGGACACTTCAATTAGTGGTGTTGGTATGTTTCACCTAGGTTGATTAGTGGGTATGATTGGTATCATTCTTACCCTTGTTTCAAAATGCTAGGTTACTATTAGTATCAGAGTAATGTACCAATATTAGGGTCCCAACGTTTTCTATGGAATCCTAATTGGTGATCAGGAAAAGAATTTTCCTAGAAGTCCCAATATTGTAAAAACTATATCATCAAATGGGACGAATAAATATATGAAATCCCCCACGCAAACTTGTTATCTCATTTCCTATTTTTAGGGTTTGATAGTGGCTCACATATGAGGATATGAATTCATTGATGATCAACCCTCCAAGAGGCTCAATTTAGGTTATACATACAATTCATAATATTGTTTAATCAACTAGCCTTATAAACAATGTTGTGTAATAGATTGGCATAAATATTAAAGTTGCTTCCTTATCTTTAAAAAAATCCAACTGGTACCTTATATAATGTTGCATCTGGTTGTCATTCATGATGTGAATACCTTATTTATTTCAAAAAAAATTTATCTATACTAATTGATTGAAAAATAATCTCCGAACTATATTCTCCATGCATATTTGGGTGGTAATTCCTTGGATTCCAAAAATGTTCCATGTATATCTAAATATTTCCTTAAAGGAATTTTTTTTTGGATTTCCTATTAATTTTGGATGATGTTTACATAAGAGTAAATGAGCCTCTAAATTAATATTATCCACTCTAACTCCCTTCCTAGGACTTCAATGTCTTATGATAAATCTCAAATTCATTCATACCCCAATTATTAGTTGGAAAAATTGGTTCCCATTGTTAAGGGTCATTTAATGACTATAGAGGGGTATGATAAGTGAAAAACTAAGTCCTTCAGGCCTAGAAATGGGGTTGCACCAAGAAAAACCCTAATTTTTAATATTCTAATAACAAGGTTAAAATTTATGGTTTTATCTCCCTAAATTACTAGTTTCATTCTGCAGTTGCAAACTACTAAATAACCTCTCTAATACTCTATCCCTATAAAGGCTGAATATATAATTTCAAGGAGGGAGAGGGAGTATAGTTACCCCAGATTAACATACATGGATATTACATATTTTTGGATTAATATTCAGTATTTCATAGAAACACATTCTTGAGGACCATAATAGTTTCGTAACTTTGGAAACATGGAAACATAATCATCAAATTTGGTGAAAGGTACTAAATATATACCATAAATATATCCCCCATTTGTATTCCTCACAAGCATACCCTACCTAAAACCTTTCTTAATAACCTAGTGAAAGGAAACACAAGAAAGCGTGAGATTAAATTCTCAGCAAGGGTACCAAAGGAAGATACATAATAATAACATGGACATAACGGTATGAGAACATGACAATAACATTTAAAGATCATACCCTATATATCAAATATAATTCGCATGAGTCACAAAATAAATATTGGTATATCATAAGACATGAATCATAATGGAATCATGAGCATAATCCATGAGAGAATAACATAGGAATAAGAAATGAAAATATGGAAGACAGATAAATATATAAAATGATTTCATAGTAGTAAAGACTCACTACCATATCTATTTTAGTTGAATGAGATCACTCCTTAAATCATCTTAGAAGTCAAGGTTTACATTTAAGGCCATCTTAGCATAATGATACCCTTACTGAATTGTGTTCAATCCCCCATTCCATCAATTTCTATATCATGACATATAAATCTTTACCCAATGAATTGGAGGAAGATATAGGTCCCACCCATAACATAATATAATCATATATATGTGTTTCACAAGATAACAAAACATTCATAATATCATGACCCATAAAAAGATATGGGTTTATTAAACATCATATTATAAACCGTGAAGTTAAATGGGTATAATAAACATATCATCATATCATAGCCTATATGAATGATAAATGTTTAATAATAATTTCATCATAGAATAACCTGAGGAAGGAATCCAGTTTCATAAGCATTTTATCATGATAAATCACATGGAAGAAAAAATGGTTTCATAAAAACTTATCATATAAACATAAAACATTAAAAGAAAGGAAAATAATAGTGTACATAGAATATATACCAAGAAAATATTAATCTATATTAAATTATGTCATCTTATATGTAGATATGGTTTTTGAAATATCACTTGGATCATTTATTATGGAAAATAACATTTCGTTGAAAATAATTTTACAAGTTATAAAAAATTTCCAAATACTTTTCATTGAATATAATTTTAAAAACTTTTAAAGTAATATATTAAAATAATTTAAACATTATCTTTAAAAAAATATCTAATTTTTGAATTTAATAAATTATTTTAAATCATAAATAATTTTCAAAACCCTTTTCTTTGAAAATAACATTTCAGAACTTATAAATGAAGGTTTTAAAATCATTTATATTGTTTTTAAACATAAACCATTTTTAAATCCTTTTATTTTGAAAATATTTTTTAAAACATATAAATAAATCTTTCACTAATAGATTGTTCATGATTTCATATAATTCCATACATTATGTATATGTAAGAAAAATTATTTTTATAATAATATAGGTAGAAGTCAGAAGTGACTTGATCGAAAAACAACAAGAATTTTTTTTTAAACCATTTTTTAAAAAGTAAAATATTTATAGAAATATATTTTAATAATAATAGGATTATTTTATATAAATTTTGGAATTTTTTTATAAAACATGGTTTTGATTGAAAATAAATTTCTAACCAAAGAGAGAAATAAAGACATATTTTCATAAAAAGTTTTTATTAATTATATTAAGTACCAAAATGTAAAAAATGGTACCATTAATTGAATATATCCTGAATAATTAGAGGTTAAGAAAAATCATGGCAATTATTTATATTTTGATAACAATATTTCATTATTAGAATGATTATAAAAAATAATCCTAATAAACTATGTGATTGTAACATAAAATTTATTACCACTTTGGTAACCTTAAATCATATGATCAAGGAAAGAATAACATAAAATGTAAATTAAAATATAATTAATATAGTTAAATTCAATATATTACATTTAAAATGGTCTATATATACACTTAATTATTGAATATAGGTGCATATTATAACATATATCTGAATGAACAAAAATTGAGACCAAAATTCATTATTGATTTGGAAACTTTTTAACCATAAAACACGTAAAAGAGAGATCCTAAAATGGATATATAAATCCAATTAATTATAATTTTAGGAATAATAAAATAAATTCATGGTAATTATACACATCATATATATGAAATAGGTGGTGAACATGGATTGTTGACCCTGGAAAATAAAAGTGAGAAAGAAATCTCTTACCTTAAGTACTGACTCTTGTCGTAATCGATCAAAATTCCTATATAATAAATATAAATTTATTATAAATATATAAAAGAACCATATTCATATATATAATATAATATATTATTTTCTAATGAACGTTTTTACCCTTTTACTAACAATTCCATGTTAAAGTTACGTTTCAGGTAATAACTGCTTTGTTTTTTGTTCATGTTTTGACTTGTCATTTTTGGTCCTCTTACTTAGATCATGGTTTCATCATCTCCATAATAAAACCCATGGTATATAAATCAAATATATTTAGTATATATATTTATATTATTCTATTATTTTTTTATTGGCAATGGAATACACCATTTAGGGAGACGGTAGGTCGTACGTATATATGAACGTTATATTCATTTTATTATCTTATTGAAAGAAAGAAAAGTAATATATATATATATATATATTATAGTATAATTATTATGGTATATATATTAGTTATTTTTATTAAACTCATCCTTAATAAATACCATGTATAGCTTGAATGACTCACATCGCTTCGCGAGGTGGTAGTCCGCCGTACACACGAACGATGTTATCATGTTTTCACAAAATGGAAAGGATGAATGTATGTGTTATATAAAAACTAAATAACATTAATAAAATAATATATATCATATATATCATATATAAACTATAAATATCTAATTATTCCTAAGAATGAATGTGGTAATGGAAGAATGAACGACATCGGTTCATGAGGTGGTAGTTCGTTGTATACATGAACAATGATTGTGTATCCCATTTGATGAAAATTTAAGAATTTTAAGGTCATAACCTTAACATAAAAAACTATAATTATATTTAATATAATTTTTTATTATATTAACATTATATAAAAATAATTTAAGGGGTTTTAGGAAGAAATATAACAAAAATGTTTATTGATTAACATAACTCCTTCAGGTATCACTTTTTGGTTTGCACCAAAGGACATCCTTGGTTGGATTTATTCTAAAAAAAATGATTCTAGGAATAGGTGATTAAATATGGAAAGATATTTTGATACTTATTGGATGATAAAAATTTCTTGAGAGGTGTCATGGTATGGGAAGAGGGGTGGCCTTTTATAAGGGAGGTGAGTGGTAAACTTGTAAATTTTTGAAAGAGTGAATTACACCCATGTTTTTTAAAGCTAATGTGGTTCCAATAATTAAAAACATTATTTAATATAAGGGATAAGGTAAAAATATGGCAATATAATATGGTTTTTATAAGTTTTTAGGTCGTTTTTCTTTAATTTTAATGTTTATTCTCTTTGTAAACTTATTTTTCTCTTAATCGCGGTAATTAATTTTAACTACATTCCCTGATCACTTTGGTCAAAAATTAAGTTTTAATTATAAGAAATTATAAATTATTATGAATCAAAATATTTAATCCATTTCTAAAAATTCAATATATAGAAGTGGAAAAATTAACTTAAAATGAATCCTGTAGACGGGATAAGATAACGAGTTTTTAAAGTGAAAATGATCAAAATATAGAAAGGTTTTTATATCAAATATCAAAGTGAAATTGATTAAAATGACCTAGATTGTAGTAGTTTATATTTAATTTATTAATTATTCTTTAAAAAAATTAAAAATATAATTTAACTACATAAATAATTCAATCAAAAAGGTAGTTTTAATTAAAATTTAGTATTTTTCATTATACATAAAAAAAATGAATCTTTTTAATAAAATCACAAAAAATCACCCTAAGATAATTTTGAAACAATTATTTTTAAAATTAGGTTTATTTTTAAAAAAAATTATATAAGTAAACCATTAAAAGGTGGTAAAACTACCTTTTAGAATAATTCCGTTTTTTTAACGGAAAGTTGGATTTATTCTTTTATCTTCTATAGAAAACACATAAGGTGAATGTTAAATAGTTTATTGAATATAAAATATATAAATTTAATTCAAATAATTCATATAAAGTATTTTGTCTAATATATCTAGATAAAATATGTTTGTACATATAAAAATAGATTTTTAGAGAAGGGGTTTCATTATTTTCCAATTGTTCTTACATTCATTTCTGATTAATTGGTTTCCAAGGAATTAATTTGATAAAATTGGATAAACCAAATTTTCATAATTTAGTTAATAATTTTCATAACTTCCAATTCAATGGTTATGGGATAACTATAATAATATTTTAATAACAATATTAATACTATATTATAGTTTGGTAAAACATGATTTGGTGTGTAAAGCAAGTTATCCAAGGAAATCGTGATTCTGTGTAACACAAGACAAAAAAAAATTACAAGTGTTGCAATATTATCTAAGTGTTTGATGTAGCTCAATATTAATTTGAGATTTTTTAAAATAAATCATAAATTGGTGTTGCATTCAATATAATCCATCCAAGAAATTTAACTTATTCAAAAAATAATAATTAATACAAATTATATGTGTTAAATTATACCTCTTTTAAAATGATTGTTTCTATAGAATACATATGGTTCATCAAAGGTTTAATAACTAAACATTCATTTCATAGAAACCCACATAAAAAAATGAATAATACAACTTCCTTTTAAAATGGAATGTTAGAAACCTGAAAGTTACCCAAAATAACAGATCACTAGGATTCCACATAAGATAACATAGGTGGTAAGTGAAAACATTCGCCTAGAAGAGGAAAATAACACCCAAATGTTAATGGATATTGATATATAACATGTTCATGATAATTTTCATGATCCCAAATCCATTAAACAAATAGGATTGAAAAAGTTCATTTATATCATTGAAAATTATGATAATATGAAAACATTTTATTTCAAAACCCTTTTACTAAAAAGAAAGAAATTTCATGAGAAGATATACTTACTTTATTTCATCACAATATCAACATTTGGTTATTCCTTGATCAATTTCAACTTCATTTATTACTCCAAGAAATGAAGGATAATTTTTTATGTATGAAGAACTAACAAATAATAAGATCCATAGTAATAATTCCTTTTATCCAAAGTTAAAATGTAACACTGGTTATACAATATGGATAAGTATTCTTATGGTAAAGTCATATGTTAATATTTAAAACCCCATCCAATGTCAAACTTAAACCATTACATAAATAGTTATCCATATAAACCTTCTGAAAGATGAAAATTAAAAACTTTAGAGTAAAGGTGACTAAATTTCTCAAAATCAGAAAAACATTGATCCCCCATATATCATAAATTAGATCTTGGTTGTGACATACCAAAATTTTCGATTCCTTTATCATTTATTCTATTGAAAGATTTTAAAAATATGAATTTCCATATAACATTAGTGAAAACAACCATTCTTCCTCACTCCTGGAATAAAACCTTAAATGATTGAAGATATTCTATAGATCCAATAATTTTGTAAACTAAATCAATGATATCTTAAACTACTTTGTCAAAAAAATCCTTTTTTAGTTTTCAGGTCATCGATAAAGTCCAATTTACTTTATCTAAATAATTATCTCTTTATCCAAACTAAACATCATTCTCTCAAAATCAGGAACATCTTAAGGGTTACATTATCTTAATAAAAATAATACATTTCGATTAAATCAATTTTCTAAGACATAAATACCATTCAACATATTCTTTAAAATCCCTAACAAAAAAACTTATACAGAACATTCCTTATATATTTCATTATTCTTAAATTATGATACATAAACACTTTAATTATTCACCTCATCCTTCAGCCATTAAATAGGTTTCATTGTCTTATTACTTGATGCCTCTTTATTATAGTGTGGAATATGTATCATGTATTAACATTTATAAACATAAGTTTAATCATGATTCTCTTGTTTATAATAAACTATACTATTATAACATCCCATACCTTTCATATGTTACTTATAGTGTTCTCATAATCAACTTAAAAACCATTACTCATACAACCTTGTTGAGCCTCTTCATGATATTTCCTCTTAGGACATATATTTTTATAATTCCCAAAATTTACAAATTTAAAACATACATCCATTGATAATAAATTCAAGAGACCAATATCCCCATTTATTTCATTAACTAAACGCTTCATTTTTCTTCAACAATTAATTACTTTGGGGACTTCTTCACCACAAATATGACATCTTCTTATTTTTTTGAGACATTACCGTAATGTCTTTTTCCCAAATTCTCAATATATAGAAAACTTAATATTCATTCCTCTATGGTCTACACCATATGATTCATCACCAAACCCTACCACTATCTTATTTGGTGAGTCTAGGTGTTGGATAAGGTATGAGTTGTTAATCATGTATTGTGATGAATGATTAGGAATGATCACAACATCCTTTACTACATTGATCATTTCATTTAACTTCTCATCAAAAAAATTTCTATCACATTCAACATTAACCTTTTTTCTTCTTATCCCCTCCATTTACTAAAACTAAATAGCATAGTTTCAGCAATACTTATCATTGAATAAAACCTCATAAACATGAAAAATCACATATAGAATGTATAAATCATGAAACCTTCTTATTTAATCCATAAAACCTTAGGTCAATCTTAGAATATTCATAGTCATAATCAATTTAAATCCTTCATTATGTTTCATTAAGAATTTTTAAATTTCAAAAGCATATCCCCCTTGAGTGTCAAGCTAGATGTGTAGAAAAGCTCATTGTCATGCACTAGTTTCTGATCGGGTGTATCACAATATGTTGATTAGAGGTTTTTACCTTGAGGTAAATCTATACCAGAACATTATCCACCAGTAGCATACATACATATATTTATTTCTAATAAACCACTTGATCTACCCTTTACCAAAATTGCAATACATTTTCTAATACTTTGATTCATCCTTAGACTTATCCATAGAGACAACCCTAGACATATCTTAGAAATATACCTAGGGATCTCACTAAAGTTTTATTATCCTAGTTTCTAATGGTTGACTAAACCTTTTCTTTGATAACTACTATAGCGACGCAAGCTTAACATACAATGATATTACATCTTTTTGGATGAATATTCAATACATTACAGAAACATATTCTCAAAGACCATAATAGTTTAGTGAATTTGGAAAATTGGAAACATAATCTCCAAAAATGGTGAAGGATATTCAATATCTCTCATTAATATATTCCCCATTATTAATATTTTTAGGAATACCCTACTAAAAACTTTTCTTTACAACCAAGGGAATGGAAGTATAAAAAAGGGTGAGCTCAAATTCTTTGTAAAGGTAATCAAGGAAGATACATAATAATAACATGATCATAAAGGTATGATAACCTGAGCATAACATTTAAATATCATAATGTACATATAAAAGATCATACACATTATTCATGGTATAAATATTGGTTGATCATATGACATAAATCATAATGTAATCAAGAGAATTATTCTTTAGAGTATAACATATAATTAAGACATGAAATTAAAAAGACAAATAAATATATAAAATTATTTCTCTAGTTTTCAAAGATCACATTCAAGTCTATATTAGTGGAATTATTTCACTCCCCAAATCATATTAACATTAAATTTTTACTCTTAATATCTTCTTAGTAGAAATGGTTCACTCCCAAGATGATATTAGTGGACAATGTTGCTTACTAAACTAATTTCACTTCGCATTCCATCCATTTCTATCTCATGATATATAAATATTTTTCTAATTAATTAGATATAGGTATATGTCCCACCCATCACAAAATTAAATCACACATATGTGTTCCATAAGATAATAAAACATTTATCACATCATGACCCATAAAAAGAGATGGGTTTCCTAAGTATCATGCCATAACCCATGAAATAAAATGGGTATCCTAAAACTTTCATCATATAATAACCTATAGAAAATAAATATGTTTCATAATCATTTAATTATATAATAATTCCTCAATGTAAGTAGGGTTCATAAGAATTTTATCATTATAAAACCCATGGAAGAGAAACAGGTTTCATAAACAACTCATCATCTTAAACATAAACCATTCAAAGAAAGGATAATAATGGTGTCTTTAGATCATATCCCCAGAAAGGAATAATCTACATAAAATTATTTCATATTTTATGTATAAGGATTTCAAAATATCACATGGACAATTTTCTTTAGGAAAATAACCATTCATTGAATATCATTTATTAAGACATAAAACATTTTAAGAATCCTTTTCTTTTAAAATTAATTTGAAAACATGTGAAGTATGGTTTAAAAATCAATTAAAATATTTCTGCAGAAAATATTCTTTCCTATTTTAAAAATATTTTCATATCATAAAACATTTTTAAAACCTTTTAATTTGAAAATAAACGTTTAGAATTTATAAATGAATCGTTCATAATAATTTAAAATACTTTTTAGAAATAAAAAATTTATTAAATCTATTTATTTTGAAAATATTATTCAATACATATAAATAATTATTTATTAAATGTAGTTCTCATGATGTTAGATAATTATATACATAACATATATATATAAAACAAATATTCTATCACAATATCGATAGAATTCAAAAGCGTATTGATCAAAAAATGATATGATGATTCATTTTAAAAAAAAATTAAATTAAAACATTGCTAAAAATTTATTTTAATAATAATAGGATGATATTATAACATTTTTGGAAACATTTTTATAAAACATGGTTCTCAAAGAAAATAGATTTCTTGCTGAAGAGGGAAATAAAGTCATATTTTCATATAAAAAATATTAATTATTTGAAGTATCAGAGAGTGAAAAAATGGCACTATTACTTGAATATATCAATAATAACCATAGTATAATAAAATTAATGATAATTCTTGAGATATGGATAAATATATTTCACTAATGGAATCATAATCCTAGATAATCCTAATAAATGATGAGATTGTAACATAAAATTTATTACCACGTTGGGTTTCTTCGTAAGTTCCATGAAGGAATAAAATAAAATGAAACATAAAATATAATTAGTTTCTATAAATTAATTATATGACATTTCAAAGTTTCTATATATATACTACATGAAATAACATAGGTGCATATCATAACATACATCTCAAAAAATGAAAATTGAGACAAAATTCCCTTACTGATTTGGTAACATTTGAACCGTAAAACCTAGGAAATAGATATACTAAAATTAATTTTTAAATTACTATAATTGTCATTATAATAATTAGAAAATAAATCCATGATAATTATACAGACAACATAAAAGAAACAAGTGATGAACAGGGCTTGTGAATCATGGAAATTAAAAGTGTGATGAAAATTTCTTACATTAAGTATTGACTCTTGTTGTACTCAATAAAAATTCATATATAAAAAATATAATTTTATTAAAAATATAATAAATTACCATATTGATATATATAATATCATATATTATTTTTTTATGTCCTTTTATTACTCCTTTATTAACAGTTTCATGTTACAATTACGTTTCAGGTAATAATCTCATTGGTTTTTGTACATGTTTTGACTTGTCATTTTTGGTCTTCCTACTTAAATCATGGTTTCATAATATACATAATGTAAAAATAGTAAAAATATAATATATATTTACTATATATATATATATATTATTCCATAAAATTTATGGATATGAAATGGAATTCATTGTTCATGGAGACGGTAGGTCGTAAGTATGCATAAATGTTGTTTCCATTTTCATGACCTGTTGAAATAAATAAAAGTAATATATATATATATATATATTATAATTCCAGTATAATTATAATGGAATATATATCATATAGTTTTATCAAACTCATCCTTAATACATTCCATGTATAGCGTGAATGAGACACATCTCTTCGTGAGGCGGTTGTCCTCCAAACACACGAACAACATTATCGTATTCCCAAAAAATAGAAACAATGTAGGTATGATTTGTATAAAAATTAAATGAGCTTATTAAAATCATAAATATAATATATATCATATATAAACTATAAATCCCTCATTATTCCCAACCTTGAAATGTAGTAATAAAGGAACAAACAATATCGTTTCACGAGTTGGTAGTCTGTCGTACACAAGAACAATGATTGTGTATCCCATTTGATAGAAGTTGTTGAATTTTTAGATTGTAACCTTAAGATAAAATAATAGAAGTATATTTAAGATAATTAAATTATTATATAAGTATGATATAAAAATAATTTATGGTGTTTGAGGAATAAATAAAACACAATCATTTATTGATGAATGTTATCTCTTCTTTAGGTATCTTCTTCTAGTTTGAACCAAACAAAACAATTGGGTGGGTTTATTAAAAATTTAAGGTTTATATGTTAATGGGGTTGAATTGGGGAATATATTTTTTGAGGTAGTGTCTGTGAAAAATTAATTTTTAGGTGAAAAATAAGGGAAGAGGGGGTGGCCATAGGGTGGTGTGTGGAAAACATGTAAATATTTCAAAGAGTGAATTCCACCCATGTTTGTTCCATATAAATTGGATCCAATAATGTAAAAAAATTTATAATTGAATAGATAAGGTATAAATATAGACATGAAATGGATTTTTGATAGTTTTATTGATCATTTTATCTCTTCAAATAAGAGTTTTGTCCCTTTATAAACTCATTTTTATCTTAATCATTGTAATTAATTTTAACTTTATTAATTGATCAGTTTTTGGTGCAGATATGCATCCATATTTGGAGAGAATTGTGTTCTTTCTTTAGTGGTATATAGGGTTTTCTCCAAGGAATGAACTTAATTATTTATATATATGGATGCATATCTTCACCTAAAATTATTTTTTATATATACCATCTTATTATGGTAGAAACCTATATTTCAGGCCATGAGGCCTCTATTTACTTACTTCGTGGCCAATACATATATTCAAGCCAAATTCACAAAATACAAAAGACTTATGTGAGTAAGATATCATAAGTTAAATATAATGGTAGTGCTTTATTGGAAACCAATGAGGTATATTTTCTAATTATTTATGAACCTAGGGATATACCTTCCTCTTCACTATTAGGACTTCATAAACATCCTAATCTAAGGAGAGATATGAAATCCGAGATATTTAGGAAATAGGTGACTAATTTAGGTTTTGTTCCTTCTTCTATAGTTGTTTTATCAAGGTTATTTTTCTCTATTATGGTGGTGTTTCCATAGGCTTATAATGAATTTGAAACCTAGATAATAAATGTATCTTCTAAGTAATTTTGAGGTGTGCATAAGTCAGAGGAGATTAATTATCCTAGATTTGGACTTATCATTGTTCCCAAGAATATTTCCTTTACCAAACAACCATAGGAAGATAATAATCAATTCTTTCAATGGTAGAGTTTACATATCTGATTGAGTATGAGATATACTGACAACAAGGCTATAATAAACAAATTTTTAGGAAGTTGTAGAGTGAGTTCTCATTCCAAATATCCCTTTCACTGGTTTGATGATTCTCAACCCTAAATTTTATTTTTTTAGGAGGTTAGAGGTTAGAAATTACTTCTTCCTTTCATAAAATACATTGGAGGGGGAAAAATATTGGGATAGATGTCCCTTCTAATGAAAGGGTTTATAAAGAGGGCTCTCTTGGAATGATTTTGCACATGCGGGTAGTGGTTGTTAATCCTGAGGTAGAGCTTCCATCCCCACCACTAATAATTGTTATTCCCATTCGATTATGCTCATACAAGGACATGACTTAAAGCATTCTAAATAAGATATCAATACACAATTGGTTAGGAACAATAGTGTGTGTATTGTGTTTTCTCACATAATTTTCATATTCCCCCCCCCCCCAGTTTCTCATTAATGGGTTTACTTGTGAAGATGATTACACATTTATAGCTCTTTAATTTTTACAAATAGACATGGTAAAAATGTAAACTTGGGGGAGATTAGGACTAAATGAGTATATGAGACCGGTGGATAACATAATGATAATTTTGAATCTTTGGACATTGGATCCTTCGGACTAAAAATCCTCCACATTTACAGAAGATAGTTATGCAAGAAGTGAAACATGTCAAGGGTGGAAGAGCCCATATTTATCTACAGTAAATCTTACCCCTATTGAAGCAATTATTTTAGATAAACCATCAAGGGTTTTAGATTTAGAAATACCAATCTCATCAGGTAAATCGTACCTCACTCTTTTGAAGGTCATAATTATGTTTTAAATGATGACCTAGGTCAAAGGAGAGTCTCACACATCCATCATTCCAAGTTCACTAGTTTTTATTCTTATAAGATCTTTGTTGGTAAGTGACCTCCATGTGGTTACTAATTTATCAAAATTTGAAAATTCTGATTATAGTTTCATGAAACATCTATGTAGGGGGTTAGTTACTCTGGTATTTTTAAAGTGATTGTCTTGTATAACTATCAATTCCCTTGTACATATCTTGATAGAAATAAATTTTGTATACTTGAAATTGGGGTTTCTTATAGAATTATTTTTCCAGTAAGAGATGTATCACCCATTCTATATTCTTATAAGATAACAATAGTTTTAGATTATAGTTCATTTCTAGGTGAAGGTGAGTATTTTACTTCTGAATATATCTCATATCTTTAATTGACTAGTACTAATTTCGTTAAAGATTCATTTTAAATAATGTTGGTAAAAACCAATGTAGTTCAGTATATTATCTCAACCCCCCACCCCCACCTTATTCTTTTGAGGATAAAAGAACACTATATACAATTCAACCAGATCATTTTTGAGTAGTTGAGGATGGGTGATATCTAGTCAAGATGGTCGCTGAATATATCCCCCTTTCTAAGAGAAATTATGAAATAAATCATGAAATATCAACAATATGTTTGTTTTATGAAAAACTATATACAGAGATATATAGAAACCGATCACCTAGAACCTCTTCCAAACATTCTAGAAAAATTTCCCAGGTTGAGTTTCATTTTATCTTTGACAGGATATGAAGGTTTTGACGACAATTCTATATATGTTAAGGTGAAAGAGGTGATTTCCACTCAAGATATATATATATATATAGTGAATGAATCAATAAAAACATGATACTATAGAGGCCATGGATTATTTTTTTTATGGAATGAAATATCCTAATTAGTGAAGCGCATGAATAAGATATAGAAGCCACCTAGTTGTATGGTCTAATTGTAGGACAATAAGCCCTGAAAAAATAGCTCTATCCTGAGACAAATCGAGTTCATTAAGAGTTTCGTTGGCTCATCTAATAATATAAAAATGTTTATTGAATGGTTGATGAAGAAAAATGTTTTTCAGAAGAGCTCGATAAGGTAGGCTTTGATGAAATTGATAGGGAATAAGCATTGTAGTTTGATGCGGAAACAGAAATTGAATCATTGGATAAGCTACACCAAGCCGTAGAGGATTCTAAACAAGAAATGATTAAACCTCAAGAATCAACAGAGTGGGATTTATAATAGTATTATTTATTTATATAAAGCGAATATAGTTTTTTTTAAGATCCCCTTATCTTATTTTTTATGAGTGAATGAAAACATAGTTTTTTCAGTAATATCTCTTTTGTATTGTATTGGATATCATTGTATAATAACTTATAATGCTTTTAAAGGTAATATCAAGAAATCTTATGGAACCCAACCACTAGAAAAAAATATTAGTCATAATTATGAATACATAATTAAAAATTATTTCTCTGTTTTCTCTAGGAATGGCTCATAGATTGGTATAGGTTTAATTACTCTCACCATAAAACAAGATATGTCATGTTTGAATTAATTATCTTCTATCCCATATTTTCAATAATTTATTGAAGGAATCCAAACTATATGTTAATAATTGAGTAATTAACTAATTTTTTACTAGGCCAAAGTACCTAGTAAGAATAGCTTGACTATTTATGGGGTTGTATAGTGGGCACCACAAGCTTTTCATCTTTTCTGTTTCTTCCCTGAATTTTTCTTAACCATTATACAAGGAGGACTTAGTGGGTAAGCCTAGGAATTTTATGAGGATTCCATTTTTGGGTTTTCTAACAAGATATATTTATACCTTTTCAATTTCAAATGCTCATTTTTTCCTAGATCATAAAAAATGCACGTCTAGAAAATAGTGACCCAACACCTTGTCTAGAATTCACTTTGAGGATTCTCATTTTGAGAAGCACTATGACTATTTTCATTGTAATGTTTGGCGTCATGTAATTCATAAAAATGGTTTCTAAAATTTAAGGTTGTATATATTTGAAACATTCATAGTGGTGAGATTTCATTTGGAAACAATACCAAGAAAGGAATGCACACATTTTAAGGTCATGATTCTTGGACCATTAGAATGAGAATAATAACCAATGTAAGTCCCACTGGGAAAGTATGTTTCAACATCTATTTAATTTTGGGGATAAACATTGTATGTTATAATATTGGGTCACTCGTTTATAGGGCGTTGACATGGGATAGGTATGTGTGGAATAACATATAAGTCCTTATCCTTAACAATTATATAATCTTTAGATAACCCAATAATTTGGATTTAATTCACATCGATGATCTTTTCAGTATTAGATCTTTAGAAAATTAGGTCATAACTTATACATAACATCTTGAGTATTATAATTAGACACTTCTACTCACTATATATTTTTTTTATAAAACAAAAACTCTTTAAAATGAAATATGGCATTGTTTCATGTTTCAGCAACATAAATTTTCCTTTATACCATCCTTGACTATATTCATCTTCATTTCCTAAGAAAAACATTTCAAAACGTGGGATGAGCATAAAAATATCATCAAGGGATACATAATTAATGAAAACCTTTACTCTTGGGATTACATGAAAACCATCAATATTTTAATATAAAGTAACACTTTTCACCTCTACGAAGTGGTAAAACACTTCACTGAATATAAGATCATTGCATACCCTTTTTGTAATAAAAAGAATTACCATAAATCCAATATAAAGCAACATATAACATATAAAGGTAACTTGGTACATAAAAATACTTAAATGGAATAACCATACGGTCGACTTCCAAGCATATCAATAAATGGAATATCCATACGACCAAATTCCATACCCAATGCAAAAGTGGTTATAAAATAACCACCCGTCCTTAGTTTATCAAAGAACCACCTGTTATTTGGTTTATCACATAACCCCCGCCATTGGTTTATCATGTAACAACCCTCCAAATCTCTATGTACCATTATATAATCATAACACATAAAATATTAAAAATATCAACATTTCACTAATAACATTTCTTTTGAAATCACAAGAAATCATTTCAAGATATTGAAATACTCCATACATTTCAAAATCCATTTTCAATATGAAAACACCCAAAATGAAAATAAGGGGTATCTTTTTCTTTTATCAACTTTAAGGCATATAGAGGAATCCAAATATCAAATAATAATAACGATGGTGGAGAGGTTTTTATCACCACATACATTAAAAATATTCATTTTGTTTTTTAGTAAAACACTTTGTAGAAAAAAGATTCCCTTTAAATGAAATTAATAGTAAAAAGAGCTTTATTATACAACTTATAAAAGAAGGAGGTGTATATTATCAAAACATTCCTCAATTAAAGGATATTGAGATGATATACCTTATGAAGATCGTATCATTAAATTAACTATAAATCAATGAAATAATTTAGTGTGAAAAATATAAATACACAAAATATAAGTGGATATTTAGTGTAAAATAATCAAAGGTTATTCACACATATTATTTGAAAAACAAAACTATTTACATGGATATTTAACTCAATGAATGAAGATTGAGTTAATATATCCTTTACAAAGTTTGAATAAAAAACATAAGAATTTATCGATGGAGTGATTATGTGTTGAAAAAGAATATAAACACAATGTAAAGTGGAAATTACAACATAAATAATTAAACAGTTATTCCACACATAATCTTGGCATAATATAATCATCTATGTGTGTGTAAAACCCAATGAGTGGAAATTTAGTTTAGAAATTCCCTTATGAAAATTTGGTAGCCTAATGATGTCACTTAAAAATCCAGAAAAAGAGTTAGTGAGATAAAAAAAGGGTCTCTCATCACTTGGACATATGAATGTACATCAATAATGATATAGAATAATATATCCCAAAAAAATAAAATTGAAATTAAAAGACATAACATGAAATAAATATTTGACTAAAAGCAGAGCGTGAAATGTTCCCATACAAAGATCGTTTTGTTAATAAAATATATTGATTATGTGTATTCACTATAAATCCACATAAATAAATTATAAATACATGATAATATTTCAAAATTCATTTCTCACATAATCATAGCATGACATAGTGAAGAAGTAGTAGATCAACCCAAATAATGGAAATTAGGTTATGAAGTCCCCTTACCATAAGTACAACTTGTCACGTATGTTCCTTTTTCTTCTAAAATAATAAAGTTAAGTGAATTTATACTTGATTAAAAACCTTTTTAATGTTTATTATTCCTTTTATATCACTTATTACAATGTAATAAAAAGTAAATAACTATGTTAGTTTATATCGGTTGTTTTCTCGATATCCAGTACTTGAGCTGAAAATGAAATTGTTTTTATATAAATTTTACATGTAGTAAAAATTACATCATCTCCCGAATGATATTCATGATTTAAATATCATATATATCTATTATTTATTTATTTATAATATTCCATAATTTTTGGATATAAGAAATGAAATGCGCCGTTCCTCGAGACGGTTTTCCGTACGTACGCATGAATGCTACTTTCATTTCTTTTTCATACAAAAAGAATAATAATAAAATAATTTAAATGTATATTATAATAATAGTATTATATTTATGTAATTTATGTCTCTTTTGTTTAATAAAACCACCATTTATACATTCCATGTATAGCGTGAATGAGTCATATCACTTCGAGGGGGACGTAGTCCGCACTTCCTCAAATGAAATTATCGTATTTACACATCATGGAATGAATAAATGTATGTTGTAAATAAAAATTAAATAATCCTAGAGACAATAAAAATATAATATATATCATATATATATACATTTTTTTCATAATATCCACTATGAGAGGTGGTAAGATAAAAGTGAATAATCATTGTTTCGTGAGGTAGTAGTTCATCGTACACAGAAACAGTATGTTCATATCCATTAGATGGAAGTGTGTTTAAGTGTAGTTAAAATACTTATCATAAAAAAACCTAGTATATTTATGGTAATTTTTTTGTATTTTAATTAAATAATAAGAAATTTATAGGGAGTGGAGAAAGAAAATACAGGAAAAAAACTTGAGAGAAGATGTTACCTCTAAATTGGGTAAATTCTTTTGATTAGAGCCAAAATAATTTATTGAATTTACTTATGCCCAAGGTAAGGCTTATCTAATAATAATTGGGATATTGGGAGCTTATTTTATAATAATTTGGATGAGCCAATGGGCTTTAGAGGTGTGATTAAGTGGGTCGAGATGGTGCCCTTTTATAAGAGGGAGGAGGGGCACTTTAGGAATGTTTTGAAATATTATTTTATTATAAAATTATTTTCAGTTTCAAATGGTCTCAAAATAATTTATTTAAAAAAAGGTTGTTTTTTGATCTAAAACCTCTAAACCAATAGGTTTTAGAAAATTCAATGTCACAAATTTAACCTTATCAATTTTTCTTTAACCCTTAGTTAAAAACATTAACACTTACCATGTCTTCTTATATTTTCATAATTTATGGTAACTATAGTCACTATAAAATTACAATAAAACCATAATTGGATCCTTAATGAATTTTTAAACATTATATGAGTTAGTTTAATGAGACTTATATTTTTAGGACTATTATATCATTTAATAATATAGTATTGTTGTTAAAAACTCATTTAGGTCAATTTTGACACTATTGATTTTTATTAAAGTCATAACAACTTGATTCTTTCAAACCAAAGGAATTAACTCAATGATAATATGTCAATATCATCAATAAAATTCATTTATGGAATCAAAATAAACATATTATATTTATTTTAATTTTTATAATATCATTTATTTGAATCTGTCATTAATAAGGTAATCACTGCATCATCCTTGTGTCATAAATAAATTTATTTATTTAATGTATAAAAATTATAAATAAAATATCATGATGTAGAAAATATTTTTAGATTTATAATTAATATTTATAGTCAAATATATCAATTATATAGCTCCATATAAATTTTTTTTTAGTAAAAGATAAATGTTTAAGTTATATTTCTCTTTACTTTAAATTAATTAATATAACATGTCATTATCACTGCCAGGTGGCTCCATGGGGTCCCAAAATAGACCTAATGATGACCATTGATGTACATATCTCATAAAATAGGATTATAAAATGTTTTATGGTAGTTTAATATTATTATAATATTATTTTTACCCTTATTTACTAGACTACCCTTTAACCGTGGTGAATAAAATAATTATTGGAGTTACTAATCATAATGTCCAAAAAAAGGTACTTATTTACACAATTTGGACCATACGATTCCAAATATGGAATCCATTTTTTAAAATTCAAAACATATAATTTTATGAAATTAATTTAAAATTAAATCACATTTTCAAAACCAAAATACGGGTTTTTAGGAAGTAATAATTACCGAAAGATTGACATGTGTTTATGTCCAATTTCAAAGGGAAATTATACCCAATGACCAAAATTGGATTAAATGATAAAAATATATTCCATTTATAATTTTAAACCATTAAATAATATGATTTAACCATATCAATTATCTCGATGGAAGAAGTTGTTTTCCATTACAATTTAGCGTATTTTTACTATTCATCAAAACATGATTGTTATCAAAAAAATATCAAAAATATATCCAAAGTAAATTTTTTTGTCCCTATTCAAAATAATATGTTTATTGTGTCAAATATAACATATAACAGTGTCAAATCTAAATTTAAAAAAAATTCTCCATCAAAAGGCAGTAAAACTACAATTTTAGAAAAATACTTCTTTTATCCAAAAAATTGAATTTGTTCTTAAATAATTTCTAGAAAACATATAAGATGAATTTAAAACATTAAATTTAATATAAAAAATATATTTTTTATCAAATAAAAACCCATAAATAGTGATATGAATTTATCAACACAATTATTCTCTTTTAAATAGGATTTCTTAAAAACAAATCCTTTATATTCAATTTATTTTAATTTATATTTATAATAAATTTAGTAACTAGTGAATCATTATTTTAACCAGTTTAAACCATATTTTCATAATTCAGTTGATAATATTTATTCTTTCCATTCTAAAATCTATGAATTAACTACTATTTAAAATAATAATATTATTACTGTATTGTTTTTAGTATATCACAGTGTTGTGTGCAATGTAAGATTTCAGAGACACATGTTATTTCATGTCGAGTACACTATCAGAAAAATCATCCCTTTTAATGTAAAATTAATATAATATTCATAAATATTAATATAAATCAAAACGTATTATTCTATAAATACCTTGGTCATCACATCATTCCCCCCTTTTGGAAATTGCGTCCAAGAAATTTTAAAATTGGGCTCGGAAACATAATTTAAAATCCCAAATCGAAAAAAGAGTCAATAAAACTATCACTTTAAAAGGAAGAAATATAATTACAATGGTCCCCCAAGATAACACACACTAGGATTCCATGTAGTAAAAACATGGATTTGACAGAAAAAACTATCACTCATAGACTAATAGAGAGTGATAAAGTACTTGATCATGGAAAGTTAACAACAAAAATAGCATAAATTTGTGGTTAGGTAAAGTTCGGGTGATAAAAAAAGCGTATAATTTTATTTTCAAGATCTTATTCATAGAAATTGAAGAATTTTATTACTACCTAGAATAATATCTTAATGAAATATACTTACTTGAAAAGTAGTGTTTTTTCCTTTAATTAGTTTCCCCCACAAGTGATCTTTTTCTCCAAACGATGAGCATTCAAGATAACTCTATCAAACCTAAAGCACTAGAATAAAATTCTAGAGAATAAAATAATCCAAAAAATTTAAACTATATATTTACCCTATCTTTAGAAATTAAACAAATTCAAATTGGTTATTACAAGATCAGATAATGCCCCAAACAGAAATATCGTTTAATCCGCAAAATTCAACAAAAAATACCCAAAGTTCAATAAAGACCATTCAATAAAAAATTGTCCTTAAAATTCATTAAAATAATCCAAACTAAAATAGAAATTCAAAATTCCGATGGATTTGATCAAATAGTCTTTCACGATAAATTTTATATCCAAATAACATTGACTACTCTTAAAGTATCATACATAAAAGTAATTAACCTAATCAAATGTTCTCCATGATAGGTTAATCATTTCCATAAAAAAACCAAATCTCCACATGTGCACAATAAAAATATAGACTCTTACAAAATAATATTCAACCATTACTTCTCAAATGATATCCTATAGTATTAAATTTTTTATAGGCATATATTGTTCCCAAAAGAAAGAACGTCTTCCAAAATAACATTTATCACTTAATCACCAAATCATTTTCCTATAATAAGGATATCCATTTGATAAAACATATATTCCCAAAATCAACTTATTCTTAATACAAAAAATTATTTAACTAAAAATAGTAAGTCTTACTAACCAGGGACTTCATATTGTTTAGTGGTAGGTGATAAATCCCAGATGCACTTTGGTTGTGGGTTCGATTCCCATAGCTTTGTCTGACATGATGGGTTGTCACATGGTCTGCATCTTGTACTTTTCCAAAAAACTATATAATTTTATAACCTTCCCAAAAATGATATAAATTCCTAATAATTAACCATAACTTATTTTAACCTCAAATGTTATCCCATACCCCACATTTTCATCCCAAAAAGTAATAACCCGTAATTTCCACAAATCCAAGGATCATATAAACCCAAATGGTTCTTTTATAACCATATCCACAAAAGAAAATATAATTCTTCCTCAAATATAATTTTCACATTACAAACTTCACGGTTACACATACAAGAGAAAATTCTTCCAACGTAATCCAATCAAAAAAAGAGTATTAATACTTATAAACATTTCATCACCCAGATATCTAATATAAATATTGAATTTCTAAAATGTAGACATCTTAATCATCCATCATTCTTGATGATCCCTTAACCATTTTTTCATAACTTATTTTATAATAATTCTTTCTTTCAAAAAAATCACGAATCATATCCTATGATTCAATAATGTAAAAACATCAGCTAAGAAATAATCCATACCCTTCAAAGGTCATTTTTAGTTACCTCATCTTCAATTGGAATGGAATTGAGTATTGGTAAACATATATTTGTATGGTCATGTTGTTATAATTCTTGAACCTTATTCTTAGGGAATTTATTTTTATAAATACCATGCACACCACATTTTAAACATTCAATTGACCCCTCAGAAAGAACTTATTTCCCTTTCCTGGATTCAACTAAATTCTTCCTTTTTCTATTTTTGGTTATTTATTTATGACCTTCATTATCATATCTATAACATCTTCCCATCCCTTTGAAGCATTTTACTAGGTGGTTATTTCCACCTCCTTGACAAATCGGTATTTGAATATACTTAACTTTATGATTATTAACCTAACTTGTATAGGGATTAGTTTCTCACATATATGATGCCTTAGAAAAATCACTAAGGCTCAAGTGGTCAATCATGACTCCAGGCAGTTTTTTAAGAATAACCACAAGATTTGTCATTGCATCTCCCAATTAATTCAGTTTCATATTCTAAAAACAACCATAGTTTTCTTCACACCAATTTTTATTTTGGTGCATACTAGATCCAACCATATACTAAAACCAAAAAGGTAAGTGTGAGTATATCAGTAAAATCATCATATATTATCTTATGAGGAGGGTAAACAATAAGATATACTTATTCATTTTACATTAAACTCATTAAATTTATCTAAAATAACTATGAATATTTCTAATATGATAACCACTATGGTTATATAAAACATGTCACTTATGTTTATATAACACCCTCACCTATAAAGGTATATAAACTATCCTCTATTACCAACTATAAGGCCTCATCCTTAAACATTACTTAATCTTTAGATAAGCCAGTAATTTGAATTTAATTCACATCAAGGATACTTTCAGGTATAGTTCATTAGAGAATTAGGTCATAATTAATACATAACATCTCAAATATTACAATTAAACAATTCTACTCACAATCCATTATTTTCATAAAATAAAAACTCTTGAAAAAGAAACAAGACATCGTTTCATGTTTTAATAGCATAAATTTCCCTTGATCCCATACATGACTCTATTCTTCTTCATGTCCAATGATTTTTTTTAAAAACATAGGATGTGTATAAAAAGGTTAGTAAGGGATAAATAATTAAATAAAACTATTATCCGTGGGGTAACATGAAAAACATGATTACTTTATCATAAAGTAAAACTTTTCACCTTTAAGAATTATTAAATACTCTTCACTAGATATAAGATCATTTCTTATGCTTTTTTCAACCAAAGGATTACAATAAATCCCATAGAAATCAACTTATAACATATAAAGGTATCTAGGGATATAAACATACTTAAATTGAACAACCATACAGTCGATTTCCATACATATCACTAAATGGAATAGCCATACGACTGACTTCGATACATAATGCATTAAAGTTGATAATATAACCACCTATCCTTGGTTTACCATAGAACCACCCATCATTTGGTTTATCATGTAACCACCCATCATTGGTTTATCACATAACCACTTGTGAAATTTCCATGTACCATTATATATTCATAACACAAAAAATATTACAAATATCAACATTTCACTAATAACATTTTATTTCCAATCACAAGAAGTAATTTCAAGATATTTAAATAATCAATCCATTTCAAAAACCATTTTCAATAAAAAAACAACCGAAAATGGAATAATTGGTTTCTTTTACTTTTAAAAACATTAAGTCTTATAGAGGAATCCAAATATCAAATAATTATTACGGCAGCGGAGAGGTCGTGGTCACTACATATGTAAAAAATATTCCTTTTGTCATTTAGTAAAATGCTTCAGAGAAAAAATATTCCCTTTGAATGAAATTAAATGTCAAAGGTTTTTATTACACAACGTATAAAAGTTTAAGGTTTATATTATCAAAATATGCCTCAATGAAAGGCGATTGAGACGAAGTGCCTTATAAAGATCGTATAATTAGAATAAGGATAAACCAATGACATTTTTATGTGAAAAAAATATAATTATACCATATATAACTGGATATTCAGTGTAAAATAATCAATGTTCATTCAGACATATTATTTTAAAAACAAAACTAATTACATGGATATTTAACTCAATGAATGGAGATTGAGTTAATATTTCCCATATAAAGTTCCAATAAATAATGTAATAATTTATCAATGGAGTGATTATGTGTTGAAAAAGTATATACACGCAAAGGGAAGTGGAAATTAAAACATAAATAAATAAATAGTGATTACACACATAATCTTGTCATAACATAATCCATGAAGTGTGCATAAAACCCAACTAGTGGGAATTGAGATTATAAATTCCCTTACAAAAATTCAGCAGCCTAACAGCATCACATAAAAATTTAGAAAATGTTTTAATGAGAGGAAAAAAGGTCTCTCATCACTTGGATAAATGAATGTACAAAAATAAGGATATATAAGAACACATTCCAACATAAGAAAATGTAAATTAAACGAAATAACATAAAAGAAGTCTTTGACTAAAAGAGGAGGGTGAATGGTTCCCTTACAAAGATAATTTTGTTTATAAAATATATTAATTATGTGTATTCAATATAAATCCACATTAAGAAAGTATAAAAACACAATAATATATCAAAATTCATTTATCACATAATCATATCATGACATAGTCATGAAGTATAAGATCAACCCAAATAATGGAAATTGGGTTAAGAAGTTCCCTTACCATATGTCCGACTTGTCAGGTATCTTCCTTGCTCTTCCTGAATAATTAAGTTAAGTTAATTTATACTTTCTTCAGAAAATTTTGAATGTTTATTATTCCTTTTATATCACTTATTACCATGTTATAAAAAAATTAATAATTATTAAAGTTAATATTTGTCGTTTTGTCGATATCTGGTACTTGAGTCGAAAATGAACTTGTTTTTATATAAATTGTACATGTAGTCAAAAGTACTTCATTTATAGAGTTATATTCATGATTTAAATATCATATATATCCATTATATATGTGTTTATTTATTTATTTATAATAGTCCATAACAGTTGGAGATAAGAAATGAAATGCACCATTCATGGAGACGGTAAGTCGTACGTACGCATGAATGATACATTCATTTATTTTTCATACTAATAGAATAATAATAAAATGATATAAATGTATTTTATAATACCTGTATTATATTTATTTAAATAATGTCTCATAGGTTTAATAAATCCATCCTTTATATGTTCCATGTATAGAATGAATGAGTCATATCACTTCATGGGGGTTGTAGTCCGCACTTCCTCAAATGAAATTATCGTATTTACACATCATGGAAAGCATAAATATATATTGTAAATAAAAATTACAGAATCATAGATACAATATAAATATATCATATATCATATATAAATATATTACCTACATAACGGCCACCATGAGAGGTGGTTCAAGAAAATTGAACAATCATTGTTTCATGAGGCAGTAGTTCATCATACACAGAAATAGTATGTTCATTTCTAGTAGATGGAAGTGTGTTTAAGTTTTGTTAGAATAATTATCCTAAAAAACCTAGTATATTTAGGGTATTGTTTTTTTATTTAATCAATGAATAAGAATAAAATAGGGATTGGAGAAGGAAAATAAAATAAATTAACTTGAGAGAAAATGTTACCTCCAAATCAGGTAACTCCTTTTGATTCGTTCCTAAAGGCCTTCTTGAAATTTCTTCTTTAAAAGGTAATAATTATAGGAGGAATGAATGGATATTGGGAGTTTATTTGATCAGATTTTTTATGATCCAATGGGCTTGAGAGGTGTGATTAAATGGGTATATGTGGTTCCCTTTAATAAGAGGGAGGAGGGGCACTTTAAGAATGTTTTGAAATATTATTTTATTATAAAATTAATTTCTGTTTCAAATGGTCCCAAAGTCATTTATTTTAAAGATAATATTATTTTGGGTCTAAAATATTTCAAACAATAGGTTTTGTATATGTATAGTTTACAAATTTAACTTTATCATTTTTCTTTAACACTTAGTTAAAAACATTAACTCTTACCATGTCTTTTTTCATTTTCATAATTTACGGTTACTATAGTTACTAGAAAATTACCAGAAAACACAAAGTGAATCATTAATGACATTTTTAACATTATTTAAGTCAATTTTTCGAATATTATATTTTTATGACTATTATATCAGTTAATAAAATAGTATTTGTTTTAAAAACACATTTATGTCTTTTTGGAAACTATTGATTAAAGTCACAAAAGATTGATTTCTTCAAACCAAATGAATTAACTAAAAAATAATATTTCAATATCATCCATAAAAGTTTTTAATGGAATCAAAATAATCATATTACATTTATTTTAATATTTATAATGTCATTTATTTGAATCTTTTATTACTAAGGTAATCAATGCATCATCATTGTATCATAAATAATTTTTTTAATGTATAAAAATTATAAATAAAATATCTTGATATAGGAAATATTTTTATTTTTATAATCAGTATTTATAGTTGAAGATATAAATTATATAACCCCATATAAATTTTTTTCATAAAAGATACATGTTTATGTTATATTTCTCTTTACTTAAAATTAATTAATATAACATGTCATTATCACCCCCATGTGGCTCTATGGGGTCCCATAATCGACCCGTGGATTTCCATGGTCACACATATCTAATCAAATTTGATTAGGTCATGTTTTAGGGTAGTTTAATATTATTATAATATTATTTTTACCATTATTTACTAGATTTACCCTTTAACCAGGGTAAATAAAATAATTACTGGACTTACTATTCATAATGTCTAAAAATAAAAGATACATATTTACAAAATTTGGATATTTTGATTCCTAATGTGGAATCCATTTTACCAATTTCAATACACATAATTTACAACAATTAATTTAAAATTAATTCCTTTTGAGAAAACCAAAAAGTGAGTTTTAAGAAGTAATAATTATCAAAGGATTGACATGTTTTTATATCCAATTTACAAGTGAAATTACATCCAATGACCAAAATAGGACTAAATGATAAAAATTTATCGCATCTATTCTTTAAAACCATTAAATAATATTATTTAACCATATAAATTATCTCAATGGAATGAGGTTTTTCAATTAAAATTTAGCAATTTTTTACTATTCATCAAAACATGATTGTTATAAAAAAAATATAAAAAAATAATTCAAAGTAAATTTAGATATCCCAATTCTAAAGATTAATATTATTTTTTCAAATAATAATTATAAAGGTGTTAAAAACTAAATTTAAAAAGGGTTTTCCATCAAAAGTTGGTAAAACTGCATTTTTAGAAAGATACTTCTTTTATCTAAAAAATTGTATTTGTTCTTATATAATATCTAGAAAAAATATAATATAAATATATAACATTAAATTGAATATACAACATATATTTTTAATAAAATAAAAATCCATAAAGAGTGATATTATTTTATAAAAATAATTATTCTCTTTTAAATAGGTTTTCATAAAAATACATCCTTTATATTTTATTAGTTTTTATTTCTATTTATAATAAATTTAGTTAACAATGAATCATTATTTTAATCCATGTAAACCATAATTTCATAATTTAGTTGATACTATTTATTCCCACTATTCCAATGTCTGGGCATTAACTACCATTTAAAATAATAATATTATTACTCTATTATTTTTCGGTATATCTCAATGTTGTGTGTAATGTAATATTTAAAAGAAACCCATTGTTGCATGTCAAGTACGCTATTAGAAAAACATCCGCTTTATAATAAAATTAATATCTTATCAATAAATATTATTATAAATCAAAAATTATTATTCTATAAAAACATGGTACATTCGATAACAACATACCATGTTTGAAATTGGATTCTATCACAATGATATCAAGGAATATAAAGACCAAAAGAACTTATTTTGAGGATGAATATTACCTTGGTTGATGGTCCATATTCGTGGAATATATTTATATCCATATCAAAGTCATAGTATGCATAGTTGAAACAAAGTTTTACTTCATATATAGTTCCACTTATCACTGATATCTAATAAATTTTAGAAATGATATGAGTTTCCACAAACACAAGGTTTGATTTGTAAAAAGAAGATGTTCATAAAGTATGGTGGAAACATTTAGACTAGAATTGAACATGGTGATAAATTCCTTACATGGATCTAGATCATATGTAAGTAGGGGAAGGATATATGATGATTTCTACTCTAATATTTTTAAGCCCATAATGGATGAACCAATAGTTTGTGTATGATTTAGGTCAAATATCTTTTACCAATGGTCTTAGGGAAAATGACTTGAATATGGCTAAAATGATAAGGATTCCTTAACTTCTTTTGAATGTGATAAGATAAATTGTAAGTCATTATATTGGGGGTTCGTAGATCTGAGGTGATGAAATGATAAAAGAATGTGAGGAATGACCAAGGACCATGTTTGAAAAGTGTCTTTCATCATGGTGATTTCAAGGTGAATATAGGTAGAAGGAACTTTCTCCTAAGGATTAAGATGCCTCTGGTTGATAATTCATATTGGCAGGCACATATATAGAGACAAATCATGGGTGAATTATGCATGTTTAAAATAAAGGTGTCCATTGTAGTTGTATTATATTTTCACCTATAGCTATGGAATATTTGGGAGGATCCAATCTTCTCAAGACATTAAGTGTGATTTATGAAGACAATAAATCTACAAAGTATGATGGAGGAATTTATATATTAGATCTCCATGATTGGGTGATTGTGATCCCATTAATATGTCAATACAAAACTTAATATGGCCTTCATAAGGGTTTACCTGTATAGATCTAGCTTCTATATAAAGAAAATGGACATTTTTTTGTTTCCCATGCGGATGGGACTAGGATAGTGAATCGAGGCTTCACTTCATATCTCATTGGGATGAGAATCAATCTATATGTAGTTATAGAAAAAAAAGTGTCCCTTGAACATATATGACTTATACAAAAGAAGGATACATTTTTTTATATTACGGTTAGTTCTGTATATTGGATCCAGACAACACTATATATCTAATCTTGATGATAATCAATAAATACGTGGTTCTTGAGAAGAAAGTTCCTCTCATATATTCAGATATTGTGTGGTGAGGAGTAGATCATATTATAGATGTCCATGATAAATGATCTAAGGAACACTATGTATCCCATTAGAATGAGAATTAATCAACCTGTAGTTTTTGAGAAAAAAGTTCCCCACAAAGATCAGGTGTTAGAGCAGGGAGGGGGGATTTTTCTTCACATACGAGTCCATAAATGATAGACCTGTGTTGGAATATCCTTTATGGATATGGTATGTAGTCATAAGAAAGGGGGATATTTACCATATTGTGGATGGGACAAGATGTAGAATATGGGTGTCACTATTTACCCAATACAGACATAAATAAATCCACACATAGTTGTTGAGAAGAAGCGGTGCAATATGATACCGACAACGAGAGTGTAGGTCCTCTCAAGAGAGGGTTTTAGAAACATGTAGTTTTATATCATATGATAAGGATTAATGGTTTACCATGTAGTTTGAAATTTTATAGAAGGGTTGTTGGACACATAGTTTAATGTCATACAGTAAGGATGTATAGTTGATATTGTTTACAGTTTCATAGCATTTACCAACAATGTTTTTTAATGTATCTAATCTTGGATGTGAACCTATATTATACGAAATATTTATTGAAGAGCATCTTATTGATAGGGGCTTGATTTAATCCCCATCCATGGTTCATAGTGAATACACACCGTTGGATTAGTCATTATGAATGACGTGATGTCTTTCCCTTTTGGGTTCATGTGTTAGAGGTTTATTCTTAAGTATCATCATGGTTATGATAGCCAAAACTAGTTCTACTTGGAGGAATGATCAAAGGTGAAATTTCTTAGTAAAATCTCATGTTATTCAGTTTCATTGAACCTCTATGTGATACAGGATATATAGTCAATTCTCATTTAGTTATTCTAATTCATCCAATAACTTTTGTGATTTATCACCAATGCATATAGGAACACAAATTTAAATATAGAGTGAATTTAATTTAACATTAATGGGTATAACTGCCTCTATTCCATATGAAATTAAATACAGTGATTCTTATGTTGTAGTATGGGTTGTAGTGTGGAAATCCCACAAGGCATGTAAGAGCTTTTTAGGATAATATTTCTTTCATTTTCCACTATATTTCGGGGTATGTTTGATTGTTTTTTATTAAAATCATCTATATTCCATTTTATACAACATGATAGTGAGATTAATGGTTAGAATCAATGTTTTACTCTTTACACAAAATTTTCAATTCATAAGAAAATAAATTGGTTCCCTTTTCCATCAATACTATTTAAGGGATACCAAATCTAGAGATGATATCAGACTTAATAAAGTTGATGATATTATTTATCTCAATATCATTGAGGGTTTGGGAATTGACCCATTTGGATAATAATTCAGTAGTATTGGAGATATATTTGAACTTCTTAATTTTAGCTAGAGGACATAACCTTGTAACATCGATTCCCCATATAGCCAATGATTCTTAGAATTTGGAAGTGTGAAATAGATCTGGGGGTTTATGGATTAATTTGACAAGTATCTGATAAAAATGACACATTTTGGTGAATTTTTTATAGTCATATGTCATTGAAGGAAATAAATACCCAAGTATTTTGATTTGATGAGAAATATTGATACCCTATTGGTGAGTTCTATAGTTACTAGGATAACGATGACTCCCCAATCCACTCACTCTCGGTTCTCTCCCACTTTCTCTCTCCCATAGGGTTCCTTCTCCCCACTCTCCTTTCCATCATCCTTATTCCCTTCCTTCAGTATGGCTCTTCTAGGGTTTTATCCCCTGATTCTCTCTCGCAGTTGGTCCGCTCATGTCTGCTCTCTCGTTTGGTCCTCCTTTTCGGCTTCGATGATGGCGCGATGGTTCTTCCTTGTCGGCTGATTCTTCTGTGCTCTGAACTCGCAATCAACTGCTCCATTCTAGGTCGGATTAGGTGCGTCATATTCAATGAGTTTTTGGGCTTTAAATTTCATCAGTCATGGATCTCCTAGAGTCATCTTCTTCCTCTTTTAGGGTTTTTCCCAACCTTTACCTCTTATTTTATTGTTAGTTTTTAGCTTTTTCTTGGTTTATTCTTGTTTCTATTTTTTAGGTGTTTTCCCTAGTTCTGTTTCTAGCTTTGGTTCCTTCATCAATGTGTTCAGTATTTTTGGGAGTGTTTTTTGATGGGTTTGGTCTACTATTTTTTTCTGCTGGTAGTTCAGTTATTACGACTGCTCCGATGATGGATTTCTTCGACGTCAACCGTTCCCGGAGGTTTTTGCCATTTTTCATCCTACAAAAGCCTACTTCTTCTCTGCTCTGGTTCCAAGGGTCCTCCTTTACCTCTGAGGTGGAGCTGCGAGGAGGTATTCTAGTTTCTTTGGTATGTGAGTCTGAGTGGGCTTTGGGAGGTTGGCGGTGATGACCTTTCGATCATTGACAACGAGGATGGGTTTATCTCTGGCGATGATGATAATGGTGGTCTAGTGAAAGGGGACAACAAATCATTACTATGATGGGTTTCTGCGTTTAGGGGTGGATGCCGGAGAAGCAGTCACCGGTGTTGGGATGATGAGGGTGATGTCTTGGTTGCCGTGAAGGCGTGATGGCAGTGACGATGATTCGATGTCTGGCCGATGATATGATGATGGCTATGAGGTGCGGTTCAAGGTACCTGTGATGTGGATTGAGGTGGGTGGCCCGTGGTTCGATGCTAATTTTGGTGGTATTTCTGTATTTTAGTTTTGAAATTTGAATGTGTTCATTTTGAATTTGGAATTTTGAGTGTGGTGTGCAGTGTGGATGGGGATATGTCTGACTATGTGAACTGTGGATGCTTTTTTCGGTTCCCACTTTTCCAAAAGTGTATTTTTATAAATTCAAATAAAATTGATTGTGGTCCATAGTAACTAGCATGGAATTATTGTATATCCACAATATTTTTCCCTCCTCCAATGAATCAAAGGATAGATTCATCAAAACCTCATTTATAGATGGCTTTATGATGATTAGGGTTGTCATATAAAGTAAAGTTTACCACCCAATACCAAATTTTCTCTTTTATTTCTTTTTCTAATAGAAGAATATAGATTTTAAAGTAGTCCAATATGGGTTTCATCCATATATTGGTAGAATTATATTATTGTGGGATTGGGTTAACCTTATTGATCACATCCATGCTATTAATAATGAATGGAGGAGTAATTCTATGTATCACATTACTTATGACCATTGCATTTTTGTATAAATCTTCCAAAGATGTAGTTGCATTGGGTAATTAACTTTTCTTGGTATTCTATGATCATAGGGTGTTACTTAATGTTGGTTATAAAGAGATTTCTTCCATAAACCCCACACATAGTCATGTAGGGAAATCAGGTCTTTCTTTATGATAGCATAATCATCATTGATATTATTGATTACCAACTATGAGTCTCTATTGAATTTTATGTGAGCCCCTATTATTTTAATTTTCAGTTTCAATCCTGCATTGATGAATTATTATTCTGCATCATTATTGGTGTAGCCTTCTAGAAATATAAAGGAATAAGGTAGGAATTCCTTTGATGGAGAGATAATAATGACTCCAAAACCGATTATGTTGATCATCGGGTCTTCTATTCAATTTTATATTAGAATTATAGAAGCATCAACAATATACAAATCCTATATATAGGGGTAACATTATATATAGGGTATTTATTCATTAGAAAATTTGGTATTAAATGAAGTTATTTCTATAAAATTATGCTCTGTAAGAATCAATTCTAATTTTTTCACTTTATTTCATTTTGTGGTATAAATCAAATTTAAAAATATTCTAGAATGAGATCCTTTTAAAAAAAGAATCCAATCAATATAGGATTAATTAGGATATACTCGATTGCTTTTTTATGAAAGACCAAATAGATCTCAAGGTGCATCAGGTAGTGCCTCAGATTTTGAAATAATAAGATTAATTTAAGAAAAACTTCTCGATATATAAATATCAAGTCTCAATATCAAGAATATTTCAACTAAGATAATATAGACTTTTCTCATTCCCTGTGTCATTAGTTTTTGAAAAAAATAACCTAGTGGTCACTATAAGGCCAACACATATTTACTTAATGGATTTCATTTAAAATGAGGCATTAGAACTGGTGAACTCAAATGATATTTCTTGAACTTGTCGAAGGATTCTCAAAAATCATTGGCCCATTGATAGGTGACTACCTTTTCAATATCCACACGAAGGGTAATAATTTTTCTATAATATCCATGATAAAGAATATAATATAGGAGATTAATATCTAGAGTCCCCTTATCTCTTTAAGGTTTTTAGGAGGTAACATTTCGAGTATATCCATAGTTTTATCAGGATAAACTTTAATTCCATTGGGGAATACTATGAGGCTTAGAAACATTCATTAAGTACAAACAAAATAGAACTTTAAGGGGTTAATTTTTAATCTATAATTCCAAATATTTCTAAAGAATATATCAATATTGGAATATTGATAAAAATGATTAAAAAATTTCACCACTAATTAATCAATGCAACACTCAAAAAACTATCCAAAGAAGGGTTTGAAAATGATATGCATGGACCATTTTTATATAGTGCCAACATTATTCAAACCAAAAGGCATTACCTGATATTAGTATATTCATTTTGGTTCCCTAAATGTAGTGGTATCTTCAGATTTAGGGTCCATATAGATTTGGTTATATCCTAAATATCCATCTATAGAGGAGAGGTCTTGATAGCCTATATTTTCATTGATCTGATGTTTTGTAAATAGAATAGAGAAATAATATTTTAGGACATGTTTATTAAGATCCCTAAAATCGATGAAAACTCTAATATTCCTATTCTCCTTCTTTACTAGGATGATATTGGTGGGAAACAATAGATATTGGACCTCTTGAATGAAGTAGTCATTGATGAGATTATAAAATTTAGATTCAACATTGTTAGTGTGAGTTAGATGTGTTCTTCTGGATTCCAACTTGTAACTATAATGATATTTCAACAAGCCTAAGTAGTGGTTACCTATATAAGTATCAAGAAAAATAATTTATATGTAATTATAGTTGAACACATGTTAGTGATTATCTAGAAAATACGTATATATGTATTATTCATTTGGGGGAATGGACACAATGATCAACGTAGGCTAAAAATAATTTTATATACCTAAATTTATCAACCGAAATGAATCTATAGTTATAGATACACCTTCCTTAAATGAGGGAGGGTTTTATTTGATATTTTATTCTTATTATTCCTCTATAAAAATCTCAGGTGGAATGTGTGATGAATTGGAATCTTTATAGGTAGAATATCGTGACATTTTGAGGATGGGGAAGGGATATTCTCAATCTTTAGGGACAAAATATTGGCATTTTCACCTAGGGTGTTTCCACTATTATGAATATTGGATATTTTCAAGGTATTATCAAGGTCAATTGATATAACATAAATCATAAGAGTTTATGAATATATACCCAAATATTAACTTATATTTTTGAATAGATTGGTGGCTAATAATTAGTCATCACAAATATCTCTAAATGGGTTTTTCTAGGTCATTTTTAGGCCGTTTGGGGTAGTAGATCGAGTGATGTCATCAATCATGATTGTTATTACTTCTCTCTAGTAAAATCCTGACATGATAAATTGAGATTAATAAGTTTTGAATAGGTATTTACCACCATGAAATGTCACCATTTGTCCATGAACAAAATACATTAATGGTATGATGAATATACTGCCACTTGTTGATGAAACTAAGCCCTCCCTATTATGATGTTAACATATTTATGATGTCGAAAAAATAGGAGTTCAAAGTTAGATATAAGGTCCCATAAATGAGTTATGATCTTGATTCATATAAGAAGATTTTGTTCACTCTTTTCATAACCATGAAGTGTTAGAGTATAAGGGTGTATGTCAGGTTCCCTATAACCTAATAAATGAATTTTTAATAATGGAATGAAATTTATTCCAGAGTCATTATCAGTGAAATCCCATTGGGTCTCAATTTCATTAGGTTTTTTAGATACAAAAAGTGTATGATGTGTCCCTATATAACAGTATCCATGTCCTGATCTATGAAATATATAATCACATCAAGTTCCATGGAATTAGTCTCTTCATGATATACTTCATTGGCGGTAACCTCAAATTAAATCTCTTTAGATATTATTAGGGATTCTAATAAAACATCATGGATATATTTTGACAAATTGAGAGAATCCATGATTGATTGCTTGGAAGGGACCACAACCATCTATTTCAGGATATCATATTTTTGTACCAAATTTTTCTTCTTCTCAATTAGGTATTCTTATAAATAGGAACTTTAAGGGATGGAGTGTTTGAGGTAGATAGATTTGTAAGTTTAATATAATATGGATTCATTCTTATAATGGGTGGATTAGGCCAGCTTGGTTAGCCCACTCGCCTAGGCTGATTGAACAGGTGTACATTTTTCATTTTTTCTTCTAAAATAATTATTTTTGGATGACTCTATAAAGTTTTTGGGGTGTACTATAATTATTATTGGTCTCACTGAAGTTCTTTTCATTGGGGTTTTTCCATACATATAGATTTAATAGGGATATGGCCTTGATATTGGGCATATCCATGACAATGTCTCCCCTGGTTTCCTCATCTTATAAAGCATCTCCCTCTAATTCCACACTTAATCCAAAGGACTTAAAGTTAATAATAATACTCATAATTGAATAATAAATCCATTAAATGAATGATATTAATGGAACAGATGAGTAATTCTTCATTGGAATAGATATTTTTTTGGTGGGGTGGTGCTCATGGTACCAATTAGGGGGACAGTTCCCACCCCCTTGGGATTAGAGGAAGGGAGACTAAGAGGGTCAACACTATCTTTATTATCAATATTTGTTCGTCTTCATATACTTGACTTTTTTCTTAATTGTTATGTCATCTCTTATAAATTTGGATCCTGGAAGACTGTCGTATCAATGAGGCTTGTCATAACATGGATGAAGAGATTGGGGGCACAATTAGATAGTTTTACTATACCTTGAGGATATAATGAATTTGATTTATCAACTTTATGAACATTAAATCATTGAAATGTTTTACACCCTTGATTATAACATATTTCTATTAAATTTTCCCTCCAAAAGATTAGTAGAAACACATAACAATTGTGCTGGTGGTTTGTAAAATTTTTCCTTCCCATAATCAACCATATTTTACATAATTTCGTTAAAAACAATGAAATCCAAAATGGTGTAGACCAACATTAGGTGAAAGGGGAAATAAGTTGGATGGTCATTGAGACAAACCTTGTTATGATTTTTATACTTCAGAAGCACTAGTAAACAGTTTTCAAAAGCTAATATAAAATATATAGGTACATGTTAATCTTAGAAGGAATAACATTTATTCTACCAGTCATTAATTTGAAGACTTTTTTCAATTTATCTTATTATAATTGAGATATTTATTCTATTTTTTATTCTTAGAATGAGTTGTATCAAGATATGGCATGGAATTTAGATCTGGTTTTAGCATAGGAAGTAGATTATGTGTGATGAGAATGCTTTAAACCATACAAGTTCTTTTTACATGAGCTACTGGCATTGGTCAAGACTTGGATATAGTTCCCCAAATGGAATATTTTAACCTTTTTTCAACGTTTTAATGTTCTCAAAACACACCATGATACTTTATCGGAATTATTTCCTATAAAAGGTCACTATATAGAGACCTAACAGATCTTCTTAATGAATTTTTAGGTTTAGGGGGTAAGTTTAACCCATCTACCTAGCAATTAAATTTTTGTCTCTCTCATTCTATCATTTTTTATAATTTGATAAGTTAAGAATTATTTTCTCCAACAACATAGAGATGAATTGATAAATTAATTTTCAGTGGAGATCTTCTATAAGGCCCCAGCCTTAAACCTTACTTAATCTTGAGTTATTACAAGATTACACATTGAGGATCTTTTCGGGTTTAGAGTTTTAGAGAATTAGATCATAAAACTTGCATTACATTCCACATATAAACAAAGTGGTTACATGAAGATAGTATTCTTCATTACCATCAATGGTAACATATTTAAAATAAACATGGATTCTTTCTTGACACTTCTTTGACATTATCATCATATAATGTACCTTTCCCTTGACCTGTGAAAAACATTTCAAAAAACATGGGATGAGCATAAAATGCTCAGTAAGGGATATAAAAATATGGAAACGAAACATGCGTACATATATACATAAGGATGAGATCATACTTTACCCATAAAACATAAGCACTTTAACATACCTCATCAAATCATGAATAAATCATAGAAATCATAAGACATAAAGGTAACTTGAGGCATTCATAACATTATTATGTAGGGAGTAACCCTCTTGGTTACGTTTGGAATACCCATCACAGTATATTCCCTAAATCTCTTCGTAGAAACCTTAACGTTTCACTCCTTTGCGTTACCCAATGCATTGGAGAGCTATATCGGGCTCACCCGCCCTTAGTTTATCACGGAACCACCCGTTTTCATAATAATGCCCAAGAACCTCAACATAATCATATCACATAAAACATGCATAAAGGAAACATAACATTCCCACCTTTCCATCACAAGATATCAATACAACACATTGATATAAAAACATTATGAAAACCATTTTCGATACCAAAATAAAATAAAAGTAAAACATGGTATTTATTTTTCTTTTAAAAAGAAGGTATGGCTTGTAGAGGAAGCCGAAACTCAAATAACGGTCACGACGGCGGAGAAGTCGTTGTCGCCGCATACGTACGAGAAAAACATTCCCTTTTGTCGTTTAGTAAACGCTTCGTATAAAAAATATTCCTTTTGAATAAACGTAAAAGTAAAAGGGGTTTATACACCATAAAAAATAAAGTTGTGTATAAAATAAAATATGCCTCAATGAAAGGAGATTGAGACGAAGTCCCATACCTCGTATCCGACATGACCCGACCGTTCTTTAATCTCCTGAATAATAAACTTGAGTTAATCTCTACTTGCTTAATAACCTTTTTCAAGTTCATTATTCCTTTTATACCATGTTATGAACATCATGTAATCATTTAAGTTAATAATGTTCATTTTGTCGGTATTTGGTTCTTAAGTCAAAAATAGACTTCTTACACTTACATGTTGTTAATTTGGTCAAAGGTTCGTTATATCCAGAATGATATTAATGATTTGGATAACATATATATCATATATATTCATCATATACATGTATTTATAATATTACATCACATTTAGAGGTAATAAATGAAATGCACCGTTCATGGAGACGGTAAGCCGTACGTACGTATGAACGCTACATCCATTTGTATTTCGTATTTTATGGAATGGAATCATAATGATATAAGAGTATATTATAATTCAAGTATAATAACATATATAATATCTTTAACTTTATCCTTTACACATCCCACATATGGTATTAACGAATCAAATCACTTTCAGGGGGCGGTAGTCCGCACTTCCTAAAATGAAGATATCGTGTTTACCCATAATGGAAAAAATAATGGTATGCCATAAATTAAAAAATACAGAAGCTTAAGGAAATAATAAACATATTATATATCATATATAAAAATATTGACATCATAATGGCCACCTTTGAAGGTGTTAAATGAGTATTGAACAATCATCGTTTCGGGAGGCAGAATTTCGCCATCCACGGAAACCGTATGTTCTTTAACCATTTGATGTAGTTGTGTGAGAGTGTAGCTCAAATAAATCTTATAACAAAATCCTAGTATATTGAAGATACTGGTGGTGTTACAAAAGAAGTAAATAAAAAGAGTTTAGGGGGTTGGAGAAGCAAAATAAAACAAATGAACATGAGCGAATGAATTACCTTTAAAAGTGTAACTCCTTTTGATTTGAGCCTAAAGGCTTCATTTGAAAGGATTATGCCCAAAGGGAATCCTCTAGGATGAGGATAGGGATGTGGAGAGAGTAAATGTGCAGGGGTTGGCTGAGACAAAGGCTTTAGGAGTGTGTGAAATGAGGTAGAGGTGGGGGCCTTTTATAAGAGGAGAGGAGGGGCACTTTTGGAAAGTAAAGATAAGTTACTTTATTTTAAAAAGAGTATCGAATTCAAAAGGTCCCTCATTGCTATAATTCTAGGATAAGGTGATAAGGCTTCGAAATCCACTCATACAATTGGTTTTGGCCATGTGTAGGTTTTAGATTTTTCATTATCTTTCCATTTTATTTAAATCGTTAAATAATGAGGTCATCGCTGCATCATCATGATGTCATGAATAATTTAATTTATTTAAAATATAAAAATTATAAAAAAATACTATGATGTAGGAAATATTTTTATCTTTCCAATGACTATTTATAATCAAAAATCTGATCTTTATAACCCCATTTAAAAATTGTTTTCGTAAAACATATTATGTTTGTGTCATTTTTTACTTTTACATTAAATAAAAAGTTATTTATGTCATTTCCCAACCAAAGCGGATCCATGGGGTCCCCAAGTTGACCCATATCTTGTCTTGGTCTGCTATGATACAACCAATGAGGGTAGGACATGTTTCAAGCTCATCTTATTTTATTAAATCATTATTTTTACCTTAAACTACACTAATTACCACTAATCACGATTAAAACTTAATAAGTTACTATTCACCAAAAAATTATTTTAATCTCATTGAACCCCATTTTAATTCTTAATGACAACCATTTATGTAGGATTTTTGAAATTCAAAACACAATGATGGAAAATTTTCATTTAAACGGAAAAATCAGTTTTTATAAGTACCACTTAGTGGTTTCACTATTCATCAAAAATTGAAGTTTTTCAGAAAATTACCAAAAATCCACCCTAAGCTATATTTGATTTTCCAAATTCAAAAATGAAGTCTATTTTAAAAAATTCAAAACATATAAGTCACATTAATTAATTTAATAATTAATTCCCGCTGTCAGAGCAAATAGCGTGTTTTTATGAAACAATAAGTATCAAAAGATTGACACCAATTTAAGTCCAATTTCAAAGTGAAATTGATTCCAATGACCACCATTGGATTAAACGGTAAAAATATATTCTAATTTTACTTCAAAACCAATTCAAAAGATTATATAATCATATAAATAAATTAGATTAAAAAGAAGTTTTGATGTAAAATGCAGTATTTTTCACTATTCATTAAAAAATGAACATTGTCCGAAAAATACCAAAAATTCACACAAAGTAAATTTTGATGTCCCAATCATAAAGAATAAGTTTATTTTGACAAATATAGTTTATAAAATTGTCAAAAGATAGATTTAAAAAGGGTTTTTCATCATAAGGCAGTAAAACATTCTTTTAAGAATATTAGTGTATTCCATGCTTAAGATTGGATTTATTTTCATTTTAAGCCTCTAAAACACTATCTTAATCATTAATAGACATAGATAAGAATATATATTATTCATTACTTACTTGGGATGTTACATCCTTCCCCCCTTTAGAAAATTTCGTCCCCGCAATTTATTTACTTATCGAATAAATGGGGGTACTTATCCCTCATTGCATTTTCAGATTCCCATGTTGCCTCTTCAATCATGTGGTTTTTCCATAAAACCTTTAACTGGTGAATCACCTTATTTCGTAACACTTGCTTTCTGTGGTCAAGAATCTGGACCGGTTGTTCCTCATAAGATAGGTTCTCTTCCAGCTGAACTTCCTCTGGACTCAAAACATGAGATGGATCTGGCATGTACTTTCTCAACATCGAAACATGAAAAACATTGTGTACCTGAGATAAACTCAGAGGTAAAGCCACTCGGTAAGCAACTGATCCAACTCTCTCCAGAATATCATATGATCCAATGAACCTTGGACTCAGCTTTCCTTTCTTACCAAATCGCATCACACTTTTCCATGGTGATACTTTGAGAAAAACATGATCACCTACCTCAAAGGATAGATCCTTCATCCTGTTGTCTGCATAACTTTTCTGCCTACTCTAAGATGTTCTCATGTGCTTCTGAATCAGCTGAACTTTTTCTGCCAACTCTTCTACCAATTCTAGTCCCATCAACTTCCTTTCACCCACTTCATCCCAGAAAGCTGGAGTTCGACACCGCTTCCCATATAATGCCTGAAATGGTGCCATCTGTATACTGGAATGAAAACTGTTATTATATGAAAATTCAACCAAAGAAAGATGTTGGTCCCAACTTCCCTGATAATCCATAGAGCAAGAACGTAGCATATCCTCCAATGTCTGAATTGTTCATTCTGACTTCCCATCTGATTGAGGATGAAATGCTGTACTAAAAATTAATTCAGTACCCAACGACTTCTGAAGGCCTTTACAAAAGTTAGAAGTGAACCTAGGATCACGATGAGATACAATGGAGAGAGGAACTCCATGTAACCTGACTATCTCTTTAAGATAAAAATGGGAAAGTTGATCCAGAGAAAAAGTATCTCGTATAGAAAGGAAATGAGCAAATTTGGTCAAGCGATCAACAATAACCCAGATTGCATTATTACCTCGAGATGTCTTCGGTAATCCCACAACAAATTCCATGGATATATTCTCCCATTTCTACTCTGGCACTGGTAAAGGCTGAAGAATCCCTTTCGGTAACTACCGCTCTGCTTTAACCTGTTGACATGTCAAACACTTCACAGTAAAATCAGCAATATCCCTTTTCATTCCATCCCACCAGTAATACTCCCGCAGATCTCTATACATCTTAGTACATCCCGGATGAACTGAAAACGGAGAACTATGAGCTTCACATAACAACTCTCTCTTCAACTGTGAATCACAAGGCACACACAATCTCTTCCCAAATCTTAGAACACAATCATTATCAATGTTGAATTCAGGCAACTTACCTTTCTGAACCAGCTCTACCTTTTTCTATAACTCACTATCTTGCTTCTGTGCTTGCTTGATTCTATCTGATAGAGAAGATCTCACTGATACCTAAAACAAAACAGAAGGACTTCCTGCACCAACAACTTCTATGCCAAAGTTCATCAAATCCTTAACCAAAGGATCACGTTCCAAACGCAACCTTGCTAATGAAGCATTACTTTTTCGACTCAAAGCATCAGCCACTTTATTTTCTTTTCCCGGATGGTAATGAATTGTACAATCATAATCCTTTATTAATTCTATCCATCTCCTTTGTCTCATGTTCAATTCTTTCTGAGAGAATATATACTTTAAACTTTTGTGATCGGTATATATTTCACACTTTACTCCATACAAATGATGCCTCCAAATTTTTAAAGCAAAAACAATAGCAGCTAATTCCAAATCATGTGTAGGGTAATTTACCTCATGAGTTTTCAACTGTCGTGAAGCATAAGAAATTACCTGATCATTCTGCATTAGGACGCAACCAAGTCCTTTCAATGAAGCATCACTGTATATAACAAACTCACCATTCCTGGAAGGTAGTTCCAAAACTGAATCATTCACCAATATTCTTTTTAATTCTTGAAAACAATCATCACATTCTTTTGTCCAGATAAACTTAACACCCTTCCGAGTTAGCTTAGTCATTGGACTAGATAACCGTGAAAAATTTCTAACAAACCTTCGGTAATAGCCTGCCAAACCAAGGAAGCTACGAATCTCGGTTACATTTGTGGGTCTTGGCCATTCTTCCACAACTTTTGTTTTTTCAGGATCAACAGTTATTCCATATTTTGAAACAATGTGACCAAGGAAAGAAATTTGTTGTAACCAAAACTCACACTTGCTGAATTTCCCATATAGTTTCTTTTCTTTTAAGGTTTGCAAGATAACCCTTAAATGTCTTTCATGCTCCTCTTTACTTTTAGAAAACACCAAAATATCATCAATGAAAACCACCACAAACTTATCCAACAACTCATGGAAAATTCTATTCATTAAGTCCATGAATACAGTAGGTTCATTGGTTAGCCCAAAAGGCATTACTACAAATTCATAATGGCCATATCTCGTACGGAATGCGGTCTTCGGAATATCTGTCTCCTTTACCTTCAGCTGATGGTACCCCGATCTCAGGTCAATCTTTGAAAAAAACTGAGCTCCCTGGAGCTGATCAAACAAATCATCGATATGAGGCAAAGGATATTTGTTCTTGACAGTGATGTTATTCAAGGCTCTATAATCAATGCAAAGTCTCATAGAACCATCTTTCTTTTTAACAAATAAAACAGGAGCACCCCATGGTGATGTGCTAGGTCTAATGAAACCTTTCTCTAATAAATCTTGAAATTTCTCCTTCAACTCTAAAAGTTCAATTTGTGCCATTCGATAAGGGGGATTTGAAATTGGCTTAGCATCAGGAACTAAGTCAACAGTAAACTCAACTTCCTGATCTGGAATTATTCCAGGTAACTCATCAGGAAAAACATCAGGATACTCATTTACCACTGGCACATCATTAATCTGAACAGTTCCTTTATTTTCAACGACGTGTGCAAGGTAACATTCATTTCCATATTTTACAAGTTTCTCGGCCTCTTGATATGTTATCAAAAGTAAGGGTTCATTCTTGTAAACAAACTGAAAGTCTTTCTGAAAAGAAACTTCTTTAGCTCTATAGTCAATCTTAGCATGGTAAATAGAGAGCCAATCCCTACCCAGGATAACATCAAACTCTACTAGAGGTAGAACAATAAGTTTTGCAAGTAGGTTTTTTCCACAGATAAGGATAGGAAGATTATTATAAATTCTTTTTACCTCAACATTTCCCACAGGTGTTTTTACCAAAAGTTCAGGATTCATTTCTTGAGATGGTATTCCCATTTTACTAGAAAAGTTTTCAGAGATGAATGAATGTGTAGACCCCGAATCAAACAACACACTGGCATAATCTGAAAAAACAAAAAAAGTACCTGATACAACTTCATTTGATGGCCCGACGTCTGCCGAAGTAGTTGCAAAAGATTTCACCAACCCTTTATGCTTGTAGTCCAACTGCTTCCCATCACTCAAGCTCTTTGTCGGACACTCATTTGCATAGTGACCCATCTCATTGCACTTATAACATTTCACTAACTGTAAATCAAATTTTGTCTTACCTTCACCTTGATCCTTTTCAGTGCAATCACGAGCCTTATGTCCCATCTTACCACATCGGTAGCACTTTCCAAAATTCAGAAGACATTCCCCAGCATGCCTTTTTCCACATTTATCACAAACTGGAAACTTAGTTTTCTTACCATCAGAATTTTTTGAAGAATTCTTACCTCTCTCCTGCCACCTCGGTCTCTTCTTCTGCTGGTTGTTATAGAACACTTGGTCATCGGCAAACTCCATTTCCACCTTCTCATCACATCGAACAAGCTTTTAATAAATTTTAAACTCACGATAAGCTAATGCCCTTCGATATTTTGGCTTTAATCCTGAGTAAAAAAAATTTATTTTACTATCAAGGTCTCGGATAAAATTTGGAGCATACCTTGCCAATCGAGTGAACCTTTCTTCATAGGTAGCCACTGAGTCTTCCTTTTGCCTCAATTCCAAGAATTGCTTTTCCATACTAAGTCTAACAGCCTTAGGAAAATACTTCTCAAGAAACATACCTTTGAATTCATCCCAGTCGAGAGCATCAATCTCATCAGCGTCCCTGATATTTTTAACCATCGACCACCACTGATCTGCTTCACCCTCCAAACGGTAAATAGCAAGACTAACCTTTTGATTGTATGAACACCCCATGACATAGAAAATCTTCTCCAGTGATTTAATCCACCCTTCAGCTAACACAGGGTCAGATGATCCTCTGAATGATGGGGGATGTTGCCTCATGAAATGTTCCACCACTAACATGTTCCTCTGCGGTTGATCTGGCTGATCTCGTGCATGGATACCACCACCATTTATAGCCTGAGTCAACTGTTCCATCACTGCAAAAAACTGTTAAGTTCCAATTCCGACAATCTCAGGATGTTGATTCGGAAGGTTATTTCCTTCTTTATGCCTTCCTAGCACTGCTTCCCTATTTCCTCTGCGGAAAACCATTCTGAACAAACATATCTTAGATGAAGCAACATGGTAATCTTCAAATTCTATATCACTTCAATTTGACCAAGAAAAAAAATTGGATAATCATTTAATAGAATTCTAACTCCTAAAGTTATCTAAACCTACCTTTGATACCAACTATAAGGCCCCAGCCTTAAACCTTACTTAATCTTGAGTTATTACAAGATTACACATTGAGGATCTTTTCGGGTTTATAGTTTTAGAGAATTAGATCATAAAACTTGCATTACATTCCATATATAAACAAAGTGGTTACATGAAGATAGTATTCTTCATTCCCATCAATGGAAACATATTTAAAATAAACATGGATTCTTTCTTAAAACTTCTTTGACATTATCATCATATCATGTACCTTTCCCTTGACCTGTGAAAAACATTTCAAAAAACTTGGGATGAGCATAAAAAGCTCAATAAGGGATATAAAAATATGGAAAGGAAACATGGGTACATATATACATAAGGATGAGATCATACATTACCCATAAAACATAAGCACTTTAACACACCTCATAAAATCATGAATAAATCATAGAAATCATAAGACATAAAGGTAACTTGAGGAATTCATAACATTCTTACGTAGGGAGTAACCCTCTTGGTTACGTTTGGAATACCCATCATAGTATATTCCCTAAATCTATTCGGAGAAACCTTAACGTTTCACTCCTTCACGTTACCCAATGCATTGGAGAGCTATATCAGGCTCACCTGCCCTTAGTTTATCACGGAACCACCCATTTTCATAATAATGCCCATGAACCTCAACATAATCATATCACATAAAACATGCATAAAGGAAACATAACATTCCCACCTTTCCATCACAAGATATCAATACAACACATTGATATAAAAACATTATAAAAACCATTTTCGATACCAAAATAAAAGAAAAGTAAAACATGGTATTTATTTTTCTTTTAAAAAGAAGGTATGGCTTGTAGAGGAAGCCTAAACTCAAATAACGGTCACGACGGCGGAGAAGTCGTTGTCGCCGCATACGTACGACAAAAAAATTATCTTTTGTTGTTTAGTAAACGCTTCGTATAAAAAAGATTCCTTTTGAATAAACGTAAAAGTCAAAGGGGTTTATACACCTTATAAAAGAAAGTTGTGTATAAAATAAAATATGCCTCAATGAAAGGAGATTGAGACGAAGTCCCATACCTCGTATCCGACTTGACCCGACCGTTCTTTAATCTCCTGAATAATAAACTTGAGTTAATCTATACTTTCTTAATAACCTTTTTCAAGTTCATTATTCCTTTTATACCATGTTATGAACATCATGTAATCATTTAAGTTAATAATGTTCATTTTGTCGGTATTTGGTTCTTAAGTCAAAAATAGACTTCTTACACTTACATGTTGTTAATTTGGTCAAAGGTTCGTTATATCCAGAATGATATTAATGATTTGGATAACATATATATCATATATATTCATCATATACATGTATTTATAATATTACATCACATTTAGAGGTAATAAATGAAATGCACCGTTCATGGAGACGGTAAGCCGTACGTACGCATGAACGCTACATCCATTTCTATTTCGTATTTTCTGGAATGGAATCATAATTATATAAGAGTATATTATAATTAAATTATAATAACATATATAATATCATTAACTTTATCCTTTAGACATCCCACAAATGGTATTAACGAATCAAATCACTTTCAGGGGGCGGTAGTCCGCACTTCCTAAAATGAAGATATATTGTTTACCCATAATGGAAACAATAATGGTATGCCATAAATGAAAAAATACAGAAGCTTAAGGAAATAATAAACATATTATATATCATATATAAAACTAGTGACATAATAATGGCCCCCTTTGAAGGTGTTAAATGAGTATTGAACAATCATCGTTTCGGGAGGCAGAATTTTGCCATCCACTGAAACCGTATGTTCTTTAACCATTTGATGTAGTTGTGTGAGAGTGTAGCTCAAATAAATCTTATAACAACATCCTAGTATATTGAAGATACTGGTTTTGTTACAAAATAAGTAAATAAAAATAGTTTAGGGGGTTGGAGAAGCAAAATAAAACAAATGAACATGAGCGAATGAATTACCATTATAAGTGTAACTCCTTTTGATTTGAGCCTAAAGGATTCCTTTGAAAGGATTATGCCCAAAGGTAATCCTCTAGGATGAGGATAGGGATGTGGAGAGAGTAAATGGGCAGGGGTTGGCCGAGCCAAAGGCTTGAGGAGTGTGTGAAATGAGGTAGAGGTGGGGGCCTTTTATAAGAGGAGAGGAGGGGAACTTTTGGAAAGTAAAGATAAGTTACTTTATTTTAAAAAGAGTTTCGGATTAAAAAGGTCCCAAATTGCTATAATTCTAGGATAAGGTGATAAGTCTTCTAAATCCACTCATCCAATTGGTTTTTTCCATGTGTAGGTTTTACATTTTTCATTATCTTTCCATTTTATTTAAATCGTTAAATAATGAGGTCATCGCTGCATCATCATGATGTCATAAATAATTTAATTTATTTAAAGTCTAAAAATTATAAAGAAAATACTATGATGTATGAAATCTTTTTATATTTTCAATGACTATTTATAATCAAAAATCTGATCTTTATAACCCTATTTAAAAATTGTTTTCGTAAAACATATTATGTTTGTGTCATTTTTACTTTTACATTAAATAAAAAGTTATTTATGTCATTTCCCAACCATTGTGGATCCATGGGGTCCCCAAGTTGACCCATGGCTTTTCTTGGTCTTCCATGACACAACCAATGAGGGTAGGACATGTTTCAAGCTCATCTTAGTTTATTAAAGCATTATTTTTTACCTTAAACTACACTAATTACCACTAATCACGATTAAAACTTAATAAGTTACTATTCACCAAAAAGTTATTTTAATCTCATTGAACCACATTTTACTTCTTAATGACAAACATGTATGTCGGATTTTTGAAATTCAAAACACAATGATGGCAAAATTTCATTTAAACGGAAAAATCAGTTTTTATAAGTACCACTTAGTGGTTTCACTATTCATCAAAAATTGAAGTTTTTCAGAAAATTACCAAAAATCCACCCTAAGATATATTTGATTTTCCAAATTAAAAAATGAAGTCTATTTTACAAAATACAAAACATATAAGTCACATTAATTAATTTAATAATTAATTCCCGCTGTCAGAGCAAATAGCGTGTTTTTATGAAACAATAAGTATCAAAAGATTGACACCAATTTAAGTCCAATTTCAAAGTGAAATTGATTCCAATGACCACCATTGGATTAAATGATAAAAATATATTCTAATTTTACTTCAAAAACAATTCAAAAGATAATATAATCATATAAATAAATTAGATTAAAAAGCAGCTTTGATGTAAAATGCAGTATTTTTCACTATTCATTAAAAAATGAACATTTTCAGAAAAATACCAAAAATTCACACAAAGTAAATTTTGATGTCCAATCATAAATAATAAGTTTATTTTGACAAACATAGTTTATAAAATTGTCAAAAGATAGATTTAAAAAGGGTTTTCCATCATAATGCAGTAAAACAATCTTTTAAGAATATTAGTGTATTACATGCTTAAGATTGGATTTATTTTCATTTTAAGCCTCTAAAACACTATCTTAATCATTAATAGACATAGATAAAAATATATATTATTCATTACTTACTTGGGATGTTACATCTTCCCATCCCTTTGATTGATATTGTTGGTAAACTAGTATAACAAATAAATGTAGGTCCCTATAAATCAATATGATGCACCTGAGTTTAGAAGATTCTTCTTTCTCAAGGGTTACCCTCGTGGGACCACACCTATATAAAGAATGATTTTTTTTCTATTTTAGATCCATTGATCCATTGAACAATAGATATTTAATATTCAAAAAAATTGGTGGGGGAAAATTTACATTTACCTATTCGGGGTAAGGATTCCTCTCTTGTTGTACTGGGGTGTTTCATCCTTCAATAGCTTCCAATCATGATGTAAATGACTCAATACTGTCAAGAGATTTTATGGGGATGTTGATATGGGTAGGTATTTGAATAGGGGAAATGACATATGGACCTATATGTGGCATGTCGTCCTATATTTATAGTTGATAACCAGTATAGGCAAGAATTTTCTAATTAATATGACATATATCTAGCTACTTACATAATGGATGGGACTCTTGATGTCTTATCACCATCAAATCAAATAATATTTTTTGTCTAGATCCCAAATTAAGTGATTTTTCATGGCTCCACTTTTTTTGTCATCATAAGTTCATTATATTGAGGGAGATTTACTGGGAGCGTAATATGAGGTTCTCTTCAAGAATATATCAAGTGGGGTTATTTCATTTGAGCAATTCTTCATTGATTTTCCTCATATCCTAACTCTCTACCTCTTATGGGTACAAAATTTCATCAAGAATAATATATTAAACTTCATTAATTAATAGGTGGGATATAAAAACATGTTTACCCTTTCTTTTACAAAATCCCATTAAGGGGTTGTCTCAGAACGTTCAAGGGATTCCCCAAATTTTTTTAAAGCCGTTGATTTCTGGAATGAACACCATAATTAGTCATTTCAGTGTGGATCATGTTCTGAATAAGGCTATGTATTAAATCTATTCTAGAGATAAAAAACGATTTGATGGATGAAACTCATATCTTTATGTTCTATATAAATACTAGAGGTACTAAGATGTGTAGGGACCTTCATGATCATTATTGATTGGATAATACAAAGATGGTGATTACTGATTATATTTCAAGGTTATTGTTGTTTCAACAAGTGAATGTGGAACAAAAAAATCCTAAAGGGGTATTAAAATAACTAACACTACATATATGGTAGTGAGATAACATCACTATGGAATTTTTTATCGGCCTTATGAATACATCTGAGGGTGGCAATGATATATGGGTAATCATCAATAGATTATACAAGTATACTCACTTCATTTCTATAAGATAAGACTTATCCCTATAATTCCCACCTTTCATCTATATTCAAGAAGTTTTGAGACTCTATAGAGTACCATTATCATGTGTTTCTGGATGAGATATATGATTTACATCTAAATTCTAGAGCAACATAAAAAATTCTATGAATAAAGAAGTAAAATTGAGCATATCCTATCATACTCAAACTAATGGGTAGTATTAGAGGGCTATTTATACATTGGAATACATGTTACGGGATATATCACTTGATTTTCAAGTGATTTTGGATCAACACACTACTGGAAAAAAGGCCTATACCCACGGTTCAAAACCGTGGGTATAGCCCCCAAAACCGTGGGTATAGGCTATACCCACGGTTTTGGGAACCGTGGGCTGGAACGCCATCGGTATAGGTCCCCAGCCTATACCCACGGTTTTCCAAAACCGTGGGTATAGGTGTTCTGCCATCGTGTCAACAAAACATTCCCAATTGCCACGGTGTCAATGGCTTTTACCCACGGTTTCAAAACCGTGGGTATAGATCCTAAAATAAAGCCGCAGGCGGGTTTCGATCCCACGACCTCCTCGCTGCAAAGTACCGCGTCTACCACTACCCTACTATCAATTATGTATATATATATATATATATTTAGTTAAATATAGTTATATAAACCGTGGGTATAGAGGGAAGAACCATAGGTATAGGACTCCCGCCCAAAAAAAAATCTTTCCCGCGGAAATTTTTTTTTCCCGCGCACACATGGGAAACCTATACCCACGGTTTTGAAAAACCGTGGGTATAGGTTTTTTATCCTATACCTATCCCCACGGTTCTCCTCAAAACCGTGGGGATAGGTACCCCTATACCCACGGTTCTTGAAAACCGTGGGTATAGGTCAATTTTCAAGACCTATCCCCACGGTTTTGGAAAACCGTGGGGATAGACCCCCCTATGCCCACGGTTTTCCAAAACCGTGGGGATAGGTCTTGAAAATTGACCTATACCCACGATTTTCAAGAACCGTGGGTATAGGGGTACCTATCCCCACGGTTTTGAGGAGAACCGTGGGGATAGGTCCATTTTCCAGTAGTGACATCATCCACTTGTTTAATTCTCCTATAACACTAGTTTCCATGAAACAATTTGAATGGAACATTCTGATGATCTCTACATGAAGAGGTGTATAAATCCAACATAATAAGATAAGGTTAGAGAAGGGAAACTATTTAGACTGGGAATTTTGTTGGAGATTGCAAAAAAAACATGTTATTCAGAAGAACATCAAAGTTTATTAGAGTTGATGGAAATGTTATGCTGAAATGATGGAATTAATTATAGTTTCATGTAGGGGACCATGTATTTCTCAAGATATCACCATGTAAAGAGGTCATGAGGTTCTGAAATAATGTGAAACTAAGTCTAATGTACATTAAACCATTTTAGATTCTGAATCATGATGGAGCTGTTTCTTATTGATTAGCCCTACCTCTAACTAATTCTAATGTCCCCAATGTTGTTCATGTTTCTCTATTGAGAATGTGTATATCTATAGTATCTTGAATTTTTAATGATAATAAAAACCTTATATCATAATAATTTATGATTATTTTTACTCGAATTATTTGTTCAATAAAAATCATTCAATATATCGATTTAAAGTGATTTGAGTAAGACTAAAATCCTAGTTATCATCTTGGAATATTATAAGGTATATTTTTGGAGTTAGGTGCTAAGATATAAATGGATTCCGAGGCCCATAGAGCCCCGATGTATAAAAAATGAAAATATTAGTTATATTATTTTTTATTTATATGATTTCATTCAAAAAAAATTAATATCTCCCAAATGGTATCTTGTATGAGAAATATGACACCACAGTTAGGTCTGGGGTGAGGGGTTTTACCCTATTCATGATATAACATTTGTGTGTGCCCTATTTTTTGTAACATAACATGAAATATTAACTTATTTAATATATTTATTTATATATTTGTCTGAAAATAATTGAATATATTTCAAATGATGCATTGTATAAAAAATCTGAGACCATCATTTGGTTCAGGGTGCAGGTCTTAATGTAGGTACGACATAACATTTATATGCATTAGGAATTGGGTTAGATCACTCATTAGATGAAGTTATTTAATATTTTTATTATTAATTTAATTATTAAAATTATTATTTTTCATATTTCTCATCAAACACAACACCCCAATTTATCATTAACCGAAGCTTCCAAAGCCTTTATTGTTTACTTTTTTTTGACCATTTCAATCCCCAATTCATTAATTAGGTATTTTTAAATGCACTATTTTATATTAAAGATAATTTGAATTGATGTTTTCAAAATAAGAAAAAATGCACAGTGTGGGTATTGAAATACCTTAACATTCCGGACTTCATTATTGGTTGGCCTTGTTGAAATCTAAACAGTCTCGATTCACATATGTGTCTGATCGGTGAAGCTCCTTCCAAATCCCTCCATTTTGATCCTCTTCTTAGCCATGAAAGCATCTAGTGTGTGGTGCCTATGTTCAAGGAGGTATGTTCATCTTTTTTACATTATCATCTCATTATATTTAGTTTATTACATTTATCCCTTAATTCTAAAATTATGGATAAAAATTATTGATTAGAATAAAGGATGATAAAACATGAATTATCAAGGGATAATTTCTTGAAATTTTTTCTATAATATTTATGATGAATTATTATAATTTTAAAATGATAAATTCAAGATTATCAAAGGAAAATTATTTAAATTATCAAATTATAATTGAAATATTATCTAAGGATAATTATAAGAATTATCAAATGATAATTCTAAGGTTATCAAAGGATAATTATTAAAATTATCAAATCGTAATTTCAAGAATATCAAAAGATAATTATTAAAATTATCAAACGATAATTTGAAGATTATTAAAGGGTAATTTTTATATTAAAATTTAACAAAGGATAATCACATGGTTTTATCAAGGGATTAATTATTGGAATTGAAAAAAGATAATTCCTTTGAATTATCAATGGATAAAAACTAAAATTACCAAATTTTAATTGAGAGTTTATCAAAGGATAAATTATTGAAAAATTATCAAATGATAATTATAAAAATGATAATTTAAAATAAATTTTCAATAGGTAGTTATAAAGAATAATTTATAATAAATTATAAAAGGATAATTATGAAAGATAATCTATAATAAATTATCAAAAGATAATTATAAAAGTATAATTTATGAGAAATTGTAAAAGAATAATTATAAAAGGATATTTTACAATAAATTACCAAATGATAATTATTCTCAAGAAGAATATTTCTAACGAATGTGTTGTCCTAAAATGATAATTTATGTGATATTTTTTTTAAAATAGAATAAATGGTTTTGGTTCTAGGAAACATTGATGAAACTCAAGAATTGATTTGTAGATGTTTATTATAATATGGATACAAATTGTCATTCTTGACTCTTGAGTTTTCCACTCTAGCTATCGAACCATATAGGGTGGTTTATCCTTGCCTTTGACATCGATGACTTTGGAGGTAGGAAGTTCCTAACCTTTTTGGGATTTTGTTACACATATTTCCTTAAAAGGATTTATGTATAGATATATTTGATGACCATGCAAGATTAAGATCACATGAGGGTGTGTGTGTAGCCTTGATAACCATAAATTACACTTGTTTCCATGAGTAATTTGTAGATTATTATTCATGTTCGATGTTGATCGCATGTGCTGTTTTGATACCTTACTTATGATAACATGCTACCATGCTATATATGTTTTTGTATCATTGTTATTAGAGGCCAAGGTAGGTTGACCATTGTGACATGTTTATCCCATATAGGTGGAGTGTTCTTGACTTGCATCAATGTCGATGAGAGAACTATGCATCGGGTAGGGATACAATGATGCCTCATGGATGTCATGTTATGCACTCAACGAATAGAAGATTCCAAGTGGTATGTTCTTGATGCCTAGTGAATGTTGGGTAGCAATTGATGCATGTATAATGGTGATAACATGACTTCCATGATTCCTAGTATATATTGAGTTTCACGATCACACAATGTCGAGTATCATGATTAATGAGCCTCGGGTCCTGTACATTATTCTTATGACACCATGATTGTACTTTTGGTATAGAGATGAAGTAGGTGCAACTAGAGGTTTGTAGTGTGTTAATTAGAGCATGGTCACTCTGTTTTGGATTATGTGTTAAAATTCTTATTAAAACTTTATTATTGTTATGGAATACACTTATAAACTTGAGAAAGCTAGGTTAATGATGCTTTGGTGGTGTCCTACAAAGACTTGTAATCACACCCTACTTCTGCATTTTGATGCGCTTGTAGATTTCATGAGGGATCCAATAAAGGGAAAGGGGACTATGGCAGACTGTTGAGCTAAAAGGTTTGGAGTTAGTGGGGGGCTAGGATAAACACTGGGTAGACCTTTAGTTGATCCCTTATTTGTTTATCTGATTTATTTTCCCAGGATATGATTACCACATTTGGGAGTTGTTTTTATTTACTTTTCATGTATATCATTTATTTAGTTATTCCGCATGTTTACTCTGATTATTTATTATTTCATTTACTATTTATTATTAATCCTATTAAATTTTTCTAATGTTGTATTCTGCCCACTATTAGGCTCAGGCCCTCACTATTAGTCGGTAACCACTTGTGTATGGGGAGGCATACATTATTTCATGTGGCACTCTGACTCAAACTTGATGGTTCAGGTTGGGAAGTTTAAAGACAGACTTATAAGAATAATGACTCACTAAATTCTTTCTTCTCTTATATTTTTTTGGTAAAGGGTAGACTAGATTTTGTTTTATTGGGGATCGGGTAGGGGAACTATGTCAATTCATGTCCAAAACCGTATAGTAGACCTTTGAGTTTCCATTAATAAGAAATTATACATTTTTTGTTACCATTGATTAATTCCACCTTGGGTAATACACATGATTTTTATATGTGATTTATGATATTTCATGTGTGTTCATACATAATGACTAGGCACATAGGTTCAAATTCCAACTATATACCGGTTGTTGTGCTTTATAGTAGTTTATTAATTAAATGCCTTGTTTTTGTGCTATCTTTTCAGGATAGATTATCCTGTGTGATATACCTGTGTTTCCATGCTGTGTGATATATCTGTATTATATTTAATTAGTATAATTGATCATATTTTTATGTTAGAGTATATATATAATGAATATGACTAATGTACAGGGATTTAAACTAAGGGTTTTTCTAGGAGAGTTATACCTTGGGTTAAAGGTGGACTCTTAGGATAAACTTATGTGATCCCATAGACTTGATGGGGGTTTTTATGTTCATAATTTTATTATTATTTCACATATTATACCTGGAATATTTTTTATGGGAATGCTAGATATATCATCTAAGAATACTCTAACACCACCATATGTGGTATAGGTAGATATACCCCAGCATGCTCATGTACTAGAATAGGTGATTCAGGCTGTAAAGATCGTTCATCTGGGACACTTTTAGATGGAGCATGTCCAAGGTGGAGCCACACAAAGAACCATGAGAAATCATGCTTGGTATTTCCATCACCAGCACCCTTCGACATTCCAAGGTACTAGTGGCCTGCAAGATTTAGAGGATTGGATATACATTATTTAGAGAATCATTGAGCTAGTCCAGAATCTTATGGAGGGTCACACGTTATAGAAAACCTTCATGTTATTGGGACCCTCCAAGAGATCATAAACTACCATGAGTCTGTTTGGGAGATGAGAGGGTCTTACATGGGTGACCTTCAAGGAGAATTTTATTGAATATTATTTTCCCAACATGATGAATCTAGATCCTTCCTAGAAGTTCCTGGAATTATGATAGAGTTCCATGACCATCTCTTCATATTCTCATCGACTTATGAAGTTGCTTTATTTTTCACCTTTGTTATCTAGGAATGAGGTGCATAAGGCTCAAGAGTGTGAGATAATCCTACGACCAAATCTTAGAGGATAGGTTTGGGGTTTTGACCTCACAACCTATAAACAAGAGATTCCTAAGGAATTCACCTTAAAAAAGGTACTGGAGGAGCATAGGGTGGTAGGCTTACACCTATTCCATGGAAGGACAGTGAATAATAATCCTATAACTACTACTAGAGTATCTTCTGGATATAGGAAGATGAATATTAGAGACATGAAACAACACACAAGCATGTTGGTATAATAGAGTGTAGCTTAGTCAGGCCCCTTGGGAGGAGTTTCTCAATGATTCAACATTAGAATATTCATACATTATTTTAGGTTTTTTATAGAACAATAGAGAACATTTCATTAGTGGAGAGATAATGCCTATATTTAGTAGTCTTTATCTAAAAACTTTAGGCCTAAATTCCATAGAGGTATGGTACAAATATGGGGATCTAGTTGGGGTTCTAGGTAGTAGAATCAAAATATTCATGCACCTTGGTGATAGAGAAGAGAATATGATTTTTTTCATTTGTATGATTTGGATCAGACTACAATAGATGGTGGTGTGGTACCATCCAATCTTCTAGGTATAATTATGATCACCTATACGTTATCTACTACCTTATTTGATACTAGTGCTTCCCATTATTTTTTATCCATATAATTAGTTAATGGACTTGACTTACCAATCAAGTTATCATCTAAGTTAGTATACCTTAATACACCATTGGGAAAAAGAGTGGACTAGCTTCATAAATGACCACAGTTTACACTATTTGTTTATAACGATGGATATCTATTAGATTTTTTTTATTCTTGATCCAATAAATTTCGATGTGATTCTCAGCATAAACCAGTTGAATAGATTTTGATATCACATAGATTGATCTCATATATGGTTATATTTTTCCTCAACAAAGGGACAAAAGTTCATGATGATTGGAGAGTGGGAAATATGACTTGGAATAGTTGGACCATCCATGAGTTAGCTTAGGATGATCATATCACAGATGGACGGATTGGAAGTTTTAGTAGGATTAGTAGAAACCCCCTCATTATTTTCGCAAGTCATGGATCTCAATCGAGACATATTTACTTATGACTTCATAGGAAACACTCTTGAGAGAGTTTTTGACATTTAATCAAACCCTGTACCAGGTGAGAAACCCATTTTGATACCCCCTGTATCGTATGGATCCAACTGATCTAAAGGAGCTCAAGTTAAAACTAGATGACTTAGAGAAGAATGGATTTATCAGACCTAGTACTTAACTATGGGGTGAAAATATTTTGTTCACCAAGAAAGAACATGATAGACTTCATCTATGTGTTGATTATTGGAAGCTAAAATAGGTGATGATGAAAAAACAATATATATTTCCAAGGATCGATGATCTTTTTGATCAGCTACAGAGATATAGGTAGTTCTACAAGGATTATCTTTTATTGAGCTATCATTAATTTTTGATTTAGATAGGAGGACATTCTAAGGATGATTTTTTCTAGTAGGTTAGAATGTATGAGTTTTTGATGATGTCTTCTAGCTAATAAACACACTATCTATATTCATGGACCTCATGAACAAGATCTTACATGCATACTTGGTCTCATTCATTATAGTATACATTGATGATATTTTCATCTACATTCCAATACCAGAGAAACAAGAAAGGCACCTAGAGATAGTGTTGAGTACACTTCAAGAACACAGTCTTTATGTCAAGTAATTAATGTGTGAATTCTAGATTTGAGAGGTGAAGTTACAAAGAAATGTGGTGTATGATACGATTATATCTATAGACCCAGAAATTTTTTTGGTTGTTATGTACTATACATGTCCCTAGAACTTGTTTGAGATTATGTGATTTTTACATTTTACAAGATATTGTTGATGTTTTATACAAGACTTCTCCCAATTATAATTACCCATGAAAACACTAAAAAATAAGGGGTTAAAGTTAAAATATTCATACCATTGTGAAGAGTATTTTTTTGATCTAATTAGTTGGTTGATGATAGATCCATTACTGACACAACCTGTGCTTGGTATGGGTTATGTTGTGTACTATGATACATCAGTCACTGGTCTAGGAGTGGTGATGATGAAAAAAGATCAGGTAGTAGAAAATGGGTATCTTCAACTATGACCCATAAGAGGAACTACCCTACCTATGACTTTAATTTGGATTTCATTGTCCACACATTTAAATGTAGGAGACACTATCTCATTGATGAGAGAAATATTGTTTACAATGACCACATGAGACTTTTCTTTATCTTCATATAGAGGTACCTAAACCATAGATGTAGTATTTGGGTTGATTATTTGTATAAATTCAACTTTGAGATGGAATATACAATTTGTAAGGTCAATATCATTGTAAATTCTCTTAGCCGTAAGACACTGGATGAGTTGGATCTTTGTGAGAGTCTCGTAGAGGAGTAGTGGTTTAGGATGAGATTTTTTGATTATTGAAGTATGGATGCCTTAGAATACCAGTGTTATATGACTTGTGGTCCCTTGGTAGTCACATCTTCACTTGTGGACCATGTAAAGGATGAACATGAGTCAGACTCAGAGTGTGATATAATGAGGGAATAACTAGTTGGTGGTGACGCAATTCTTGGATGGTATATGGATGAAGATGATGTGATCTTGGTACATAGAAGAGTAGTAGTCCCTACTTCTGTCAAAGAGGATATGAAGAGGGATTACCATACCTCAATATGGGAAGTACATCCTAGTAAGAAAATTTTCTATCATGCCTTTAGGAAATAGATATGGTGGACATGGATTAAGAGATACATTACTGGTTTCATATCTCGATGCCTTATCTGTCAGAGGGTGAAGGTTGAGCACCATCATTTTGGTGGGTTGTTAAATCCACTTCTGATACAAATGTGGAAGTGTGAGGATATCACAATGGACTTTGTGATAGGGTTACCCCAAGATACCAAGGACTCATTATGTAGTTTGTTTTATTGTTGATTAGCAAACTAAGTATGTTCACCACTTACCATTTAAAGAGACTCACTTAATGGAGGAGAAGGTAAATCTCTATATTTGAGAGATCATATGCCTAGATGGGGTTTCCATGATAATTTTTTTAAATAAAGATGCATATTTTATGTTGTTATTTAGAAAGGTCTTGTATAAATCCCTAGGGTCTCAGCTAAGATTCATCATGGCATACCATCATGAAATAGATGGATACCCTGGAAACAATATAGGCATATTAAAGGATATGACTCAAGATATCATAAATACTTTAATAGAGCATGGGATAATCACCTATCCTTTATTGAGTTTGCATACAATAATTTTTACTAGTATTCTATACTAATGACACCTTATGAGGATGTTAATGGGAGTTCATGTCTCTCACCGATATATTTGAATGATGTGGTTGAGGTAGTGGATGTTATCCACAACATGGTTTAGAATACCTATAATAGAATGTGGCTGATGTAGAAGAGGTTGATCACCACTCAGAGTAAAAATAGATATTATGTTTACCGTAGAAGGAGACCCTTTGATTTTTCTGTGGAAGATTAGGTTTTCTTTAGGATGACTCCTCAGTAAGAGAATAGACATATGGGGAAGGAGGTAAATCTCATATAATTTTGTAAGAAACTTTGATATCACCATGAAAATAGGGATAGTGGTATATTTTCTATACCACCATTCATGCTATCGAGGTAAACTTGATTTTTACATGTGTCATAACTTCATAAGTACATACCAAACACTACACATATTTTTTATTATAAGGATGTTGAGATGGAAACTGATGAATCCTCTAAAGAGTGTTCAGTTCATATCTTTGACAAAATAGATAAGGTATTGTATGGGAATATAATGCCACTACTCCAAATTCAATGGTTTCATGGATGGATCTAAGAGGGCATGTGGGATCATGAGTTTGATGTTCATGTGTAGTGGCCTAATTTTTTGGAGAAAGACTACTAGAGATACTTATTGAGGATGATAAGTTTATAGAGTGGGAGAGTTAAAATATACTAACTTTTTTAAAACAATAAAAACCATTTTTGATAATAATATATGATTATTTTTATGTGAAATTTTATTTTTTCCATAAAAATCATTTAATAGATTCATTTAAAGAGATTTATATAAGGTTAAAATCCCAGTTAACACCTTGGAATATTCTAAGGAATATTTTTTGAGTTATGTAGAGAATGAGATTATGAGACCCATAGTGTCTCAATAAAAATGAAATAAAAATATTAATTAAGTTATATTAAGAGCACACAATTTTTTATAAAATAATTAAATATATCCTAAACAGTGTCTCATATAAGAAATATGAGACTACCTTTAGGTATGGGGTGAGGGTTTTGCCCTATTTGTGATACAACATTTGCATTTATTGGGAGTTTGATAACATCACATGTCAGGATAACTTATTTATTATTTTTATTTATATATTTTTCAAAAAATAATTGAACATATCTCAAATGGTGCATTGTATGTGAAACCTCGTAACTGTGTTTGATCTGAGATGAATGGTTTACCCAAGGCATGAAATAACATTTAGGCATGCTGGTCATTTTTTTAGATATCACATTAGATTAAGTTATTTAATCTTTTAACTATTAATTTTATTATTAAAACATGAATTTATTGTTCATCTTCCTCACCAAGCACAACCTCCCCATTTCACATGCATCGTATGCTTCAAAAACATGATTTTTCACTATATTTTGATCATTTTAATAACCAATGCATTAATGAGGTGTTTTTAAACATAGTGTTTGAGATTAAATATTATTTGAATTGATGTTATTAAAATAGGGGAGAATGTGTGGTGTATATATTTAAATACCCAAACATTTCATCCTTCATTCTTTGTTAACCCCATGGAAATAAGAGTGGTCATGAATCTCATCTGGGCATCTCCGATGAAGTTCATTCTATATGCCTCTAGTTTGATCCATTTCTTAGGCCTAGTAGCGTCTGGTGCGTGGTTCCTCTGTTAAATGAGGTATGTTTCTATTTTTTAATTTTATTATCTATTTTTATTTAATTTATTCTATTTATCCAATAATTCTAATATTATGGTAAAAAAGATGATTTGAATAGAGGTTGATAAACCTTGGATTATCAGAGGATAATTTATTGAATTTTTTCAGATAATCTTAACCATGAATTATTAAACTATCAATCGATAATTATGAGATTATCGATGGATGATTATTAAAATTATCAAAAGATAATTAAAATATTATCTAAGGATAATTATTGAAATTACCAAATGATAATTGTGAGATTATAAAATTATAATTACTAGATTTATAAAATAATAATTGAAAGATTATCAAATTATAAAAAATAATTTATAGATTGTCAAAAGATGATTTATAGAATTAAAATTATTAAAGGATAATCACACGGTTTTATCAAGGGATAAATTAATGGAATTGATATATAATAATTACTATTAATTATCAAAGTATTGTTATTAAAATTATCAAATGATAATTATGAGTTTAAAAATTATTAAAATATAATCAAAATAGAATTATAAAAAGGATAGTTTATAATAAGATATAATTAGGTAATTATAAAGAATAAATTATAAAAATTTATAAAAATATATTTAAAAAGGAAAATTTATGATAAATTATCAGAAGATAACTATAAAAGAATAATTTATGAGAAATTATCAATGAATAATTATAAAAGGATAATTTATAATGGATTATCAAAAAAATAATTATTCTCAAGGACAATATTTTGAATGCATGCATTGGAAAAGTATGGTAATTTAGAAATTATTTGAGAGGGAGAGATTATTATCACATGATATATTTTACTTATTTTTTGAAATAAAATATATGGTTTCGATTTAAGGATCCCTTCATGAAACTCTAGTGTTCACATGTGAATGTTTAAGAAAATTAGGTTATGAAGAGGCGTTCTTGACTATTTTAGTTTCTACTCCATTTATCGAGCCACATAGGGTGGTTTATCATTAACTTTGACATCAATGAATTTTGAGGTAAGAAGTTACATTTTTTAGATTTTGTTATACTTGTTTACTTAATATGATTTATGTGTAGACATATTTAATGAATTTTTCAGATTATGATCGCTTATGGTTGTGTGTTTTTGTAGACCTGAGAACCTTATGTGACACTTGTTTCCAAGAGTACTCTATAGATTACTATTCATGTTCTATGATGACCACATGTATCATAATACTACCTTACTTATGAAGTTGTTCTATTCTTTATCATGTATCCAACCATGTTATGTTTTCTTTTGTGGTTTTTTTCTTAAATCCCAAGGAAGGTGGACAATCATGACATTTTTATCCCTTAGAGGGGGGAGTGTGTAGGACTTGCAATGATGGAAATGAGGGAACCATGCAAGGGTTAGGGATATGACGAGGCATATTGAATGTAGTGTGATGCAATTGGTTCTTAGTGTATGATAAGGGGTTTGTTCTCTATACCAAGTGAATATCGAGTAGCTCTTATTTCAATTATAATTAGAAGAATATAACTTACTTGATTCCTTGTGTATACTGAGTTGTGCGATCACACAATGCTAAGTAGCATGATTTTTGTGCCTCGTGGATAGTCCATGATTTTTTTGACACATTGGTTATCCATCTGACAAAGAGCCGAAGAAGGTATGGTTGGGGGTTTGTGGTGGATTGGTTAGCGCATGACCTCTCATTTTTTTATTATGTGTTACTATAATTTTTACATAATAATAATTATTATTAAATACACTTCTATACTTGAGTACATCAGGTTAAGGATATAGTGGTAGTGTCCTATTGAGTCTTGTACTCACACCCTACATGGGAATTTTGATTCACTTATATAATTCATGAGGGATATAATGAAGGGAAAGGGCCAAATAGATGAATATTGAGTTGATGAGTGTGGAACTAGTAGTGGGATTGGATAAACACCAGTTAGGGTATAGTTTTTCATTTATATTCTTATCTACTTCATTTACCCTGGAAAGGCTTTAAACTTTTGGGAATTGATTTTCTTTACATGTCTTGTATTCAATTTTTTTAGTTATTATGCATGTTTACTCTGATGATTTATTATGTTAGTTATTATCTATTATTAATATTATGAAATTCTATATTGGGTATAGTCCCCCCACTATCTATCTCAAACCTTCAATGATAGTCACCAGGGACTTGTGTATTGGGAGGTGCACATGATTTCATGTCCCTCTCTATCTCAGACATGGTGGTTTGGGTTGAGATGTTACAATATCATACCAAACACATATACTTGATATTAATGGTGTATAATTGGAACATGATATTTATTTTTAATTGGAACCAATACAAATTTTCTATAGATGATAACAAGTGTTGAGGAATAATACAACACGACTAACAAGACTCATGTAGAGAAATAAAAATATTGACGAAGCTATATGGTAACCTAAAGAAAAATAAAGGAAAAATACCCCCCTTTGTTTGTTTGGAAAGAATAAAATTTTGAGGATAAAATTTCATAATGGGGTAGAATGTAACAACCTAAAATATTCTTCTATGATTAATAAAGTAACTTTTTATTCATAATGACAATTTTATTATATTTCAAAATGGAAGTACATATATAGGATATTAATAAATATATATATACACATGTCAGGTAATAATAACGATTTCAGTATCTATTACCTGTATCAAGATATAAAAAACCAAAAGAAATAGTTATCAAGAAATGGTGTACTCTATATGATTAAACTATTTTAATAAGATTAAACATGAAATGAAAACATCATAAAGAAAAATAAACATTAGGAATATACTTGAAAATATCAAAGGAATTGTAAAATCAATTGGGAATCAAGTAGTAAATTTTAATGAATGGTGGAGTATATTTAGATTATAAATTGAAAAGTGACCATTGGGATCTGACAGTTACCTGACCATTGGTCTATATGACCATTGTTCAATATGACCATTGGGAATTATAGCCATTGGTAATAATGTTAATTTTAGTATTAGTGTTTATAAATTGAAATTAAAAATGATAATTTATGCACAAAAGAAAAATTATGGCCTCAACCAGTAGAGTCAGGCCTTCGGAATCACATTTATTAGAACATTGGTGGTTGGTGGTGTCACTGGGGATCTTCCTTGACCAATCCCTAGAAAAGAATCAATAAGTGTGTCTTGAATGAAATCTCCTACAAGAGAATTTCAAATTAGTGGAGAACACCACCAGGTAAATCTTAGTTTAGACACCCCATGAAACTACCACCCTAACATATATTACCCTTAGGGAATATGGAAATGTAATAAGTGGTTATGTATCTAGATTTTTTTATCATAATAGTGTAATTTACTCTAAATAAATGAAATAGTTATCTAATCAATCCCATTATCATTATTATTTTATTTATTAAAATACACATGAATATAAGATAAATTTGATAATAGATTTTTTTGATATAAATAAAATATAATTGTATTTTCATAAAATATATACCCTTTTAGAAAAATAAATTATTTTAATTTTATTTATTTTTATGAAATGTTATTTAAAAATAATAATTTTTAAATATAAATGATTACATAATTTTATAATGTTCTATGAAATTATTTTATTTGTTAGAAAGTTAATATGTCATCCACAATTATTTTTAAAAAATTAATCATTTTTAATTTAAAAGTTCAAATTATCTTATTTAAAAAAATTATTTTATAAAATAAACATTATATTTGAAATAATCACCATGAAATTAGGTTAGGTTGAAATTTTTATAAATTTCAAAGAATACATTATTTTGTAGTTAAAAGTAAAAATACAGTTTTTTATTCATAGTTTGTTTTATAAATTCATATATATTTGAAAATTATATAATAATTAATTATATAGAATCCATGATCATAAGTATTTTATTATTAATATTATTTATTTTAATGGTTTTAATAAATTTTCAAACCAATAAATGAATCTCCAAAGTCTAAAATGGAAACTGTGGTTTTAAAAATGGTTTTGTACAGAAAATTTATTTTTATTCGACAAAGTAATATTAAAAAATGTATTTTAGTTCAAATGGATTAAAATATTTTAAAAAATGATTTAAATTCCCAAAACTAGGAGAAAACCCTTGGGTAATCCATTGTTTATTCATTTTCAACAACCTAAAATTCCAAGAACTGTATTTTGAAATTATTAAAAAATTCCTCAACTTTTTCTATACATACCCATAAATAATACCATTATTATCCCCTATAAATCTATTGTCCCAAATGTTATTGTCATTTTCCCCTGAAATTTTCCTCCATGGTGTCTTAAAGGTCATAACATTTCATACTAAAGTTCTAGGAAGCATCTCTTCAAGGCAAGGGAAATATCCTCTTTTTATTTTCCATCCAAGTACCCCTTTGTTGTATACCTTAAAAATATTTAATAATGTATTTTTCATAGACTTTTATTTATCTCATTATTACCAAAATAAGGTTTTATTAATGTTATTACTTTTATCTCTCTCATTATTCCCTGTTCTTAATCCTTATTTCATATCATTATACTGCCAAATTTATTTTTTTTATTTTCCATATATTACATGAAATATTATAATGTTATAAATACCAAAACCCTTTACTTACCCATGATAATTCACCTATATGTAAACATAATTAATTTATTCAGTTATTTACATGTATGAAACAAAAATTCCCTTTTCATGCTATAAAAATTATATAATGTTCAAGTCTTTAAGAACTTATAAACCCAATTATTTTACATGACACTTGTTCTTTATTCACCTTGGGTTATTGATAAGATTATTTATTATGATTGATGTGTATAACATTAATTAACACATATAAAAGGTGTACCCTGATAGTGATCCAATGCATTGTACAAAATATTAATCTATAGAGATGAAATGGTTTATAATACCATGGTGATAAACATTGGTAATTATGGTTTATAACACCTTAGTGATGATCCTTTGGTATATGTTTATGAACGTATCATTTTTATGTTTTATTAATACTTCCATGACATATATAATGTAATTATGATTATTTTATCATGTTATGCCTCATGTTGTATCCATTATATTTTCTATATTTATCCCTTTCTGGGATTTTACTCACCCTATATTGATGTATGTCCCCAAAAATTAATTTTATAGAGGTGACCTTGGATGTAATAACAAATGATTCTATCAAAAGTATTAAAAAATGATAATTTTTATGTTTTTTTGTGTAATTCATGTATTATATACCGAGTTTCCAAGAAACTAGACATCAAAATATCCTTTGGTGTTTTTAATGTATTATTTTTTAAGGAATTATATTAAAACATGTTATATTAAAAACGAAGGATTCTATATTTCTCCTAGGATACCAAATCTAAAACCATAGGATATGATACATCATGGTTATATTGTGATTCATAGCCAAATCCGAGTTTTGAAATGCCTGAAATTTTTTCTCTTACACAACTTTCAGAAAAATAAATGTCACATCCTTAGATTTTTAATATTCATTGTGAATATATTTCAGACATTATTCATATTTTTTTATCTATGAATTGTTTAGACTAGTTGTTTTGGTTTTCTAGTTCATTTAGATAGTTTTAGAGTCCTTTTTGAAAGTTTACAGTTTGACCATGTTTTTCTTAAACTATGTTGATCCTCTAGGAAAGCGTGTAGTAGGTAGAAGAAACACTTGGGTTGGAACATGATTAAGGTGAATGGTTTATCAAACCATGTAGCCTTACATGAAAAATAGTACAACATTCTCTAATGGAAAAAATTAAGGTTTGTTCCCAGTTTGAAAACTCATTAATCCAAACTATTTGGGTTCTTAGGAGAGACAGTAAGCCTCCCATGATTGTTTCATGGCTTGGAAAACTAGGGGACCAAACCATTTGGGTGTGTATGTGTGAAATAAGTATCTATAAATCCTCTTTAACTACCATTATTTTTCTATTTTTAACCAATATTATTACTATTGGTAACCCTTTCTAACATTGATACTCCATTACACCTTTCTACTATAATAAATCATATACCAATGTTTTGGAGGGTAATTGACAATTTTAAATTTGGTATAGACCTAAACCCATGCTTTTGGGAAACCCATCATTATAGGAGGTATATAACAAGTGTTCCCAAACCATTGGTATAGGCCATATGAAATACCTATACCAACAATTTTTAAAAACCATTGGTATAGGTAATGTAAAAAACAATCTAGTTGATATTTGAACCCAACACCTCCTAGTTATATTTGAACAACTCAACCACTAACCTATAATGACTTTTGTGAATATTATTTGAAAAATATTTATATTTATAATTATATTTAAGAATAATTTAAATATTGACGTGTTTAATGTTATATTACAAATGAATTCATAAAAAAGTTAGGCACATATAAAAACAGTTCTCCAGAATCATTGTTATAAACTTATACAAACCATATTGGGAAGTGTTAGTATAGGTCCCATAATTTTTGGTAGATATACTAACATTTTTTGGAGAACCATTGGCATAAGTGATACCTATACCAAGGGTATTGGTAATAATATTGGTATTGGGTAGGTATAATGTACCTATACAAATATTTTTGATAAAATTATTAGTATATGGTATTTATAAGGTACATATACCAATGGTTTTTTCAAAAACATGGGTACACGGTGTTAATAAAGGACCTGTAATAATATGTTTTGGAAAAAAATTAGTACATGGTATATATAAGAAACCTATACCAATGCGTTTGTCAAATCTATTGGTATAGGTTTATTGGTATAGATCCAATTTATAGTAGTGATTCATTTGTGAATTCATTCCCTTACCAAGTAGATTCCAATGGATATATTTGTGTTAATGATTAATCATTATGGTATGGGATCCATGAACCCCCATTATTCTAGTTTCTTCTAGATCTATCATTCGTCCCTTGATATGAATCATAGATCCAGTATATTATTGTAAGATCTATGGATTTATATTCCATTTAATACTAAATTCATGGGTCATTTGTTGAATGATGGTGGGTCTAGAGTATTGTCAGCACCTCCTTTAGTGAATATCAATTTTATCATCATTAGAAGATCCCAAGAAGTATGTTAGTGTATATCCTTATTTATAATCTTATAATATTCTTGAATATTATTCTAGATCCCTGATGTGATTGAGTCGAGATAGTTCTAGGATTTAGAGTGGTGTAATTGGACTCAGACTGAGAACCTTGTCATCGAAACATTGTTGTACCTAATATTGGTGGTCCTTATCTTTAGTAAATTTTTATATGTGTTCTTGTCATGATTTTTTAGGGTGTGTATGTAGCTTGTGGGACTTAAGAATGATGTTTGATTTCATGAGCTGTGTGTTTATCCCGGTGAGACCTAGGATTGTTTTTTCTCACATGTGAATTTTTGATGACTATGAATCTTACTTGATATGAAACTATATATGATATTTCATCCTATATATTTATATATATTGAATGTACTATTCATTTTAGAATGAAGGTTGATCCTTATAGACTATTTCCCAAAGAGGGATGTTCCATACCTTTAGATGGAATGTATAAGCACTATCCCTTTAAGGGGGATGTGTCAAACATGTTTTTGGAGTATACCATTGAGGGAAGCAGATGTGTCAGATATGGTTGGTTTGAATTCCTTCTAGCATGGAGATAAAGTGGGAGGAATTAGTCTCTAAGGACCCAACATATGTGTGATTATATTGTGATATACTTGTTAATTATTTACACTTTATTTATTCTTTATTCCATGCACCAACATATCTTATTCACTAATGTTAAGAACCATTAATGGTATCCTATTAGGTTTTGTACTAACACCCTACTTGATAATCTCGGTGAATGTGTTGATTTTATAACAAGGGATCCAATGATGGGAAATGGATAGATGTTGGGCATGTGATAGGGATTAGCATTATGAAGTTGGGTGTTATAGGATAAACATCAATCTTAGGTGTATTCTGCTATTTTTTTATTAGTTACACTTATCTCATACATTCATTCACCGCCTATGGGAGTCCTTTTATTCATTTTGGATTGTGTTTTTAACATTCCATACTGTTATTTCATGGATTTTTAATTATTGTATATACTAATACTTTTTTGATTTATTATTTTTTATTTATTTGTTATCTCTATCATTATTAATTTCATTTGATATTGAGGAAATATCCTCCCCACAACATCTTTCTACGCCCTCACCACTATTAAATGTACACTTAAATATGGGGGGTGCACATGAGGTTGTTAGGAGCTTCAACACAGAATCAATGATTTGGGTTGAGGTGTTAAAAATTGGTATCAGAGCATTAATTTCACAAACATGTTTACTTTCTTTACCATGATTTGGGACATGGTAGAAATGAAATAGGATGGTTGGGAATTGTGTAGGGGAACAATATTAGTGTCTGACTAGTAATATATAGTATACCTCTAATTTTCCATGAAAATAGAAATTAATGTAATTACTATTCATTGTTTCCTTTAATATAATTCACTTTGGTTATACACATAATGTTGGTATTTTGATTTCTATGATTTTTTGTGAATTTATAATTCATGGATAGGCATGTAGAATCACATTCCATATGCATGTTTCTTCATTATATATATCCCAAATAAATAAAATTTCTTTTTAAATTTATGATATATATTTTTGGATCATTGTTTGTTGCATTATATTATTTGAGATTAATAATTCAATTTTTGAGTGTATGTATATGGTTGTATATAATGTGCATGCACTAGGACCTTAGATTGGTCCATGGTTAGCATTTATAGGGTTATGATTTTTTTGATATCCTCTTAGTTTTAACCTTATCGAATGACCTTGTGTGTTTCAGTGATATGTTATCAATATTATGGGTTTAGCTATTGTCCTTGTCTAATGTTTGGTCTAGAATTTAAATAAATTTCACCCCATGAATGTCTTGCACATTTTCTTATGGAATTCCTAGTATCATCACCTATCATGCAGTAGGATTCAATCGAACAAGCTCCCTTTGTTACTCTAACATATCAAGATATATAACGGATCAAATCAGGACTCTTCTATCTAGTACATGTTCACAGTGGAGGATCCCACAGAAGTAGGCCAATGATTGTTAACTACGTTCATAACTTCTGAATCTAGTATCCCCTAGCCTTCTAGGTTACTGGAGGCTCATATGATTCATGGTAATGAATATTAGTTATCAAGATGATATTTTACCTAGTAGAGACCATGTAGGATTGATAGGTAAAGATGGAGACCTTTATACTTCAGGGTGTTTCTGGACAATGGTGGGATATTATTCATTAAGATAGTAGACATATATGGATAACATGGGTGACCTTAAAGGATATATTTCATGAGGATTTATTCCCTGGTGTGATAAATTTTTATTATTCTCAAGATTATATGGTGCTCCAATAGTCAAAGATGTTAGAGTTTTCCTATTCAACATGATTCACTAAGTTAATTCACTTTTCTTATTAACTAGTGAGTAACGAGGTGAAAAAATCCAAGAAATTTAAGATTATTCTTATTATATAAGTAAAATTAATGGTTAGGAACATCTATATAATGACATAAGTTATAGTGGTTTGTAAGGCTCTGATGATAAATAAGGTTATCAAGGAAGACATGCCTACAAGTTTCCTTTTATCTTCCTATGGATTGACTTGTTTTTTCTCTAGAACAGTATCAGTTTCTTATTATAGGGATAAGAAAATAATATCAGAGGATATATTCCAAGGTAGTGGTCAATATTTAGGGTATAGAGGAGGCTCTTTAACTCCCTCTATGGGAGGTGAATTTTCTAAGTGCTATAACTGTGGGTGAAACAGACACTATCTCAAGCAATATCATGTTTCACTCAATACTTTTAACTGGTTTTGCAAGACCTGTATATGATGTTGTTTTGTAATAAGTATCCATTGATTCATGTTACAAGGTAAGGTCCTTATTTCAGTGGAGGACCTCATTTACAAGTGAAAGCCTGTAATAGTCAATGAATTCGGTGACTCTTGAGCCTCTAGGGTATCATGGAGTTGTTTATAGATGGGTTTTTAGTAAAATAATGCTCTAGATGATGGTGGATAGGGACCATTTATAGTTTGAGGTATTTTCCTATTTTATTCTACACACATTTTCTCTTTGTTTGATATAGGCATATACCAGTTATTCATATCAAATCAATTGGTAGATAGGTTAGACTTATCATTTAAGCTCTCTTCTGTGATGTTTTCTATCGATACACCCTTGGGGGGAAAGTGGATTATCCTCATATCTATCGAAAATGTTTAATGGTGATTATTAACTTCGAGAATACATGGAGCACCACAATTCTAGAAATATAGGTTTCAATATAAACCTTATTGTGGACTGGTTTACCAGCTACCATGTATAAGTCAATTGTTATCAATGATGATTGTCTATTACATTTCCTAAAGGGGAGAATTTCATGTTAACCATGGAATGGGACATCAAAGAATAATTAATGGGATCATATCCTCAATAGAGAGAATTATTTCTACTGAAAGTGGTATGAATATTCCTTCTAGTGGATCAAATAGTGACTCCCTCCTCTTAATCTTCCATTGTGGGCCAGTTTTGAGATGTATTTCAAGATGTTTTCATAGGGTTACCTCTAAATAAGGGAGTTAATTTAAATATTGATCTCATTTTAGATGTTTGAACTATATTAATTCCACTCTATTACTTGTAGTTTTTTAAAGTAAATGAGATTAAGGTATTTCTTGATGAAATTAAAGATAATGGCTTCATTATACTAAAAACTAGCCCTTACAACACTCCGATGTTGTCACCTAAGAAGGAATATGGTAGTCATTATCATAGTATAGACTATCGGATGTTGAACTAGGTCAATATAAAAATAGGTATGTTTTAGCATGGAATTATGACTTGTATAATCATTTAAGGGAAGATCATTTAATTTTTACATATTTATCAACAATATAGCTTCCATTGTCTTTGGGTTAGATATAAAGACATAATAAGGAAATATTTAAGAGTAGATATGGTTATCAATTTTACTTTTGGAATAATGAATGCTTTAAAATTTTTTATGGATCTCATGGACAAGATCATTCACCCGTAGTTTTACCCTTTCATCATTGTGTTCTTTGATCGAATACTGATATATTTCATGTTTTTGGAATCATATTGTAAACACCTTGAGATTGTATTCATTACACTTAGATAACATAAAATTTATTCAATGTTATCAATGTTTAACTTTTTGATCCTATAGGTGTGTTTTCTTGGGAATTTGGTTTCTTAAGTTGGAATATCTATTGATCTAGAAAAGGTTTAAGTATTTATCAATTGGGAATGGCCTTAGAATTTTTTTGATATTCATATTTTACTAGGTTTTTTGGGTGTTATAGAAGGTCCATTCTGGAACTTTCTCTCATGTAAGTTCCCTTAATGCCACTTACTAGAATGGGATTAATGTTTTAATGGATAGAAAAGTGTTAAGATGCATTATTATAGTTGAAGTGTACCTTGAATTTGTCTCTGATCCTAATTCTTCTTAATCTCAAAGTTGGTTATACAGTGTGTTTCAATGCATCTAGTGTTGGATTGGTAGATGTTTTAATGTATTACAATATTTTTGTTTATTATGGTTATCATCAACTATGACTGAATTATAGGAACTACCCTACCCATGACTTATAGTTTGTAGTTGGGGTTCATGCATTTAAATATCAGTAATACTCTCTCTTTAGTGAGAAATTTATCATACACATGGACCAAAAAGTCAATGTTATATTTTTTCCCAATGATACCTAAATAAATACCAAGATAATCTGGTAGAATACTTGAAGATATTATAATTTGACGTTATGTATGCTCCTATTTAAGTTAATGTGGTTGTAGGAACACATTTTAGGAATATGCAAGAATTTAAAGAGAGGAAGTTGAAAGTAGGATGGAAGCTAATGTATTTTTTGACAGGCTGGTAGGTGGGAATAATTGAGGATTGATGGGTATTGACTTGGTAACCATAGTTTCCACAACATTATTGGTGGAATAAGTGAAGTATAGTCATAAGCATCATCCATATTTTATTATGATTCGTAAGAGGATGGTGGCAAGCAGTTCTATTCCATGATAGACCTTAGGTATACATGGTTTCCTTCTGGTTCAGGGAAAAATTATTGTTCCTTCTTATATGAGGGAATAGATAATGAAATATTTTCATGATTCATAGTGGGAAATTCACCCGATATCATCTAAAAGTATCATGAATTTTGATGAAAATTATGGTGACCTGATATGAAAAGTGACATTTCGAGATTTTTCTCTAATTGTATTACTTGTTAGAGGATCAATTATAGGAATCAAAAACCTAATTAATTTCTCTAACCACTTCCAGTTCCTAGGTGGAAGTGGGATGAAGTGATGATGGACCTCATGATAGGCTTTTCCAAGACCCTAATATGTTGAGATGTTGTGTGGGTAGCAGTTGATTGGTTAACCAAGGTGCCTCATTTCATGACAATACAGAGGCTAATTCTAGGGATGAGATAGGAAATTTATGTGTTCAGAAGGTTTTTTAGATTTATAGAGAAAATTTGATCATGGTATTTGATGAATATTATTGGTTACAATCACAGTTTTGTAAAGTATTACTTAAGGTTATTAGGACTTCATTGAAGCTGAGTATGACTTATCATCCACAGAATGATATGATGCTAGAGATAATGATACAAAAATTATAAGTTATTATTTAGGTGTGCTTTCTGTATTTCATAGGATCTTATAATGATCACATGGATTTAATAGAGTTTTCCTACAATAATTGTTTATATTCTTGGATTCGGATGGCTCTATGTGAGGATCTTTATGGAATGTCATGTCTTTCACTACTATGCTGGAATTATGTAGGCGAATCTCTATTTTTTGGACTGTTATGGTGATGGAGACCACATATTTGGTTCAGTTAATTTAAAAGTTTTTGGTTATATCATATAATAGATAGTGGTATTTTTCTAACTGGATGAGACTACCCTTATAGCTCACTATGGGTAACCGATTTTTCTTGTGGTTGGATCCTTGGTTGAGGCATAGGTGGTTTACGTAGAAAATGAAATTTGTGACAAGGTATATTGGGTTGTTTGAGATCATCAACTATATAAGGGAGGTGCCTTTTTAGTTGGATCATTATCCACTATATAAATTTATGCATAATGTGATCCACATGTCTCAAATTTGGAGGTACAAGACCGATCTATCACATGTGATCAATTGTGTAGATGTTGATCTAGAACTGGATTTATATTTTGTGGAAAAAACCCATTAAAATTATTAACAATAGTGATAAGGTGATAAAATGGAAGGAAATTCCAATTGTTTGGATCCTAAAGTATCATGGAAGGATTTAGGAGGAATCTGGGGATTGGGTGTCAGATATTTAGGACCAGCAGCCCAGGTTGTTCGAGAAAGATTCCTAGAGATGCTTCTTGAGGATGAGAAGTATTTATAGGGTGATATTATTGTAATGACCCAATCTTTTATTAATGGAATTTCCATTCTTATAATTATTTCATAAAACACATACATAAAATATAGATCCTAAAAAACATCATTCTCATAAATGAAGAATGATATAAGTTATATTTATAGAAATTAGGGAACCTATACCGATGAAAAATAGTAATCTGGCCATTGGAAAAGTCACATGACTCTTGGGAATAGTAATCTATACAAAGAATAACAACCTCACATATGAAATTATAAAATATAGTTATATTATAAAATGAAATATGATACAATTATATCATAGTATTAGTAAGTAATTTTTTCTGAAATGATAAATTAAGTGTTGGTATTTGTGTAAAATGTAATTATTTATTTAAAATTTTATTATTAATATAAATATTTAAAATAAAATTTATTTTCATAAAATAGTTTCATATATTAATTTTTTTGTATTATAATTATAATATATTTTTATGGTGCCTTAATTAATTTGTCAATGTGTCATAAAATCCATTATAATAATAAAATCTGTATTTTTTTAATGAGTGATGATTTTAATTAAAATTTTAATTTCCCATATTTAGAAAATTATATTCAGAAAATGGATTCCATTTTTTAATTATAAATTTTGAGAAATGGTTATGGTGAATTTCTGAGATTTTTCTAAAATAGTTGAATTTTTGGTTAATTGGGAAATATGATAATTTACAATATAAGCAAAATACATGAATTTTTTTGTCATGGTTGATGTAAAGATTATCTTAAAACCATTATCTAAAAATATAATTCTATATTTAGTATTTTTATTTTTAGTAATAAACATTATTTATATTCTTGATCCAAAATAATAAACAAATTAATAAATTAATAAAAAAAACACCCCTCTCCTCCCCTATAAATACCACCCCTCACCACCTATTCTCCTCGCACATTGTATGATTCGTAGCTAGTATAAATTCTACCCAATTCCATACCCAATCATATTCCCCATGTCTAGGATATTTTGATCTCAATAAAAGACCAAATCCATGTTCTTTAAGAACGTTATCAATGAGACAACTTACAAGTGGTAAAATCTTTAATACTTCTATATTAATTTCCTTCCTTTTCTTATCCTCTCCAAAAATAACATCATTAAAAGTGGAATGATAACTCAATTATCTTATATATAATATAATTTTATTCTTTTAATGTAATATCCATCATCACATCTCTTCTCTATTCCTTTTATGCTAAAAATGAAAACACCATTCGTGATTGTCAATTCACCACCTTCGTGGGAGAAAAGTTTATATTTTACATTATTGCCATCAAATATGGTCATAAAAACATTATTATGGTTAAATAATGTTTTAAATACAAAGTATATATTTTATCATTTACTTGAACCAATATATACACATGATATTAGATAAAATGATACTAGTTCATGATGGTCGTAAAACCTGCCAGAAAAAATTAAAATATTCTCATCAACGTTTTGTCTAATGAATCATCTTCATAACATATAAAAAAATATATATGATACCATTTTAATTTCTGAAATTTCATTAATAACACATAATTTCACTTCTATATAATTATTCACATTTTACATGATCTTCCATAATTATATATATGTAAACCGACCATAAAACCATGAAAATTAATGCTCCCAAAACGATGAAATTGAACTCTATAACTCATCAAAATGGAGAAAAATTAATGTAATAAAATTAAAATAAATTAAATACATTTATAATAGGTTCTAAATTAAGTAATTCACGAATATAATTTTATTATTCTAGATATTAAGTGCAATTTCATAACGTATCCATACATAAGGTAAGGGTATTCTTGAAACCAACTCCCTTTATTTGGGATATTCCTCTCTCATGCCAAATTTCAGTGTGTATATTATTTTAATTATTATTAAATATAATTCTATAGTTTTTAAATTTTATTTTCTAGGATATACATTTTTCAATTTTATTTTATGAAAAAATACAAATATTTCCCAAAATAACTCTTCCTTCAAATTAACATCTTTACTCCTCTTGATATTAATTCTTCTTCACTCAAGTGTGGTGATTTCTACACCAATTATGTTTTTCACTTTTCCATTTTGGAACCCAAATTTAATTCATGAATGTGTGATTTATAAAATCCTTATGAAACCCATTATTTTTTCATGGTTTATTTCATGATTAGAATTGTTATATGTCTTATGTAACATGCATGGTTATGTAAATGTTATGATGTGATGGATGGTCTTGGAATTATTTATCCCATCAAATGCACTGGGAAATGTGATATATATCATGAGATAATATGTATTATTAATGGACATGATATAGATTTTTTTACAATTATGATTTTCTGATTATGCACATATGTTATGTGTGAACATGATGTTTTATTTATTCACATCAAATTGTTGTATTTGACCACTAAGACATGATGTTTTATTTTTATAAATTTCCACATTCAATGATTTTATCTAATTATTACTCTCATTATTATTATGATGATCGTATTATTATGTTATGATGTTGATTATTATCATCACCCATGTAATATTTATTCCTGTCCTTATCTATCCTCTAATGGGTATTTTGATCACCCCCTTTCTTAGATGCATACCCTTGGGTGATTACATATACTAAAGGGAATAAAAAGGCCACTAAGAAGATATATAATAAGGAATTAAATAATATTTATGTTTTATTATGTAAAAGTCATGTACGAGACTAATTTTTCCAACATACTAAACCATGGATCCAGGTTTTGTAATGCTATTATGTTGTTTATCATTAAAATGACGTAATAGTCATGTAAGAAAAAGCCGGGTTTCTATAGTTTCTATCAGATAATAGTTTAGTTAATTTGGGAATTTTTATTAGATAATAATAGTAACAACCCTTAGTATGATACTAAGTATATTTAATCATCCAAGAATATTTTCTAAATATAGGGATCCCATAAGATCTATCATTAGATTTTATTTCACAAATGAATAAATTATTTATTCATGACTTGTTAACTTATGTTTTTTCAAGAAAATTATATTTTAGAAAATGGTGGGAACTATGAGAAACTAGGCCAAAAACTCATGTGAAGGAAAATGAAATTATTTCCTAGAAGACATCCCCAATTCCTTGGGAGGTGGAGTTAAAAATTTCATTGAAATTATTACCTAGATTTCTCATGCTATGAAAAATAACCTAAAAAAATTAGAACATCTTCCTTCGCCTAATATGGAGAAACTGGATATCGTTATTTTATGTGGAAAAAATAGAAATTTAGTGGATCTTCTGATACACTCGTTGTTGAATGGTGTTTCAACTCAATAAATATTGTCTTTTCTATGCTCCATTATTATATGAAGGAGAATTTGACTCTATAAATCTATCGTTTAGATGGAGAGGCTGATCAATGGTGGGAATTTATTATGAAAAAAAATCTGAAGGATTAAATATAAGATATGGAGTGGGAAGGCATTAAGAAAATATTTCTTAATAAGTATTTCCCTTGAAATATTAATAAAAATATATAGAGATAATTTATAGAGCCGATACAAAAAGGAAAGTGAATCTATCACAGTTTATGAAGAAAACTTCACAATGACTTACTGGTATTGTTCGTGCAAAATTTTTGAAAGAGTAAGAGAAAACAAAAAGCATTTGAGTATTCCTCGTGAAGCTTGTTTACAGAGGACCGTAGCAACGCAACCCACACAAATTTACCCCCATTGCGAAGCAACCACGGATCTAGGAGGTGGGAGGCACCGCGATCAGATTTGATGTTTGGGAAGCTGCCATGGAGTAAGGAGGCAGGAGGCTCTATGATTGGATTTGAAATTTGTAAAGTCGATGCAGAATAAGGAGGAGAGAGCCTCCATGATCGGATTTGATATTTGAGAAGCCACCATGAAGAAAGAAGGTTGGAGGCTCCATAGTTACGACAAAATTCCACGAGTCTTCACGCCAAGCGAGATTTTCTTTGCGGTGCCTCTTTCTATAAATACCGAGTTCCCCTTGAGACCGAAGGGAAAATCCTATGAACATTCACCTTCTTAGATCTCAAATCGAGAAGCAATTTTTTCTCTATGAACCATGAGCTCTTCAGGATAATTTTCCATCTTTAAGTTCCTTTCACTTTGCTTAAATTCAACCCCACATCAAAAAGTGATGCCCTTCATGGAGCCCATAGGTCTCCACAATGGAAAGGGATCCCCAAGGGAACTTGGGTCTTCATAGAGAAATTATGCTTTTCAAAGTACCCTCTATGCACATGTAACCCACATGCCAAGGCCGGGTCACTGTGCTTCACGAAGCACACCGCTTTGCAGTGTTATGCTTCATAGGGCACCCCTGCTTCGTGAAGCCCTGCTATGCGAAAGCCTTTACACTTCACAAATCCACTTCCATATGAATATATTCCCTAAGACTAGGCTAGGAAAATTCACATCTTAAAGCATATACTTTCACAAATCCCATCCACTATATACAGAATTAGAGATTCACGAGGCTTCTTCCTGTGAACCGCATTGCTCTGCACCCCCATTTCCCATGCGACCCCCCCAAGATTGCACGAAGTGATTTAAAAGTCCCTTGGATGGTGCATCAGGTTTTGTTACATTGCCTAATGATTATCTGCATAGGAATTCTAGAAACTATTTCTTCATTGAATATCCACGCTAACATGGGTTCCTCAATGGATCACTCAACAACACCCCCTCTCCGTGGCATTTTTGATGCCCTCCCTTCACCAAGGGTTAAAGTGTAATGGTTATGTAAGTCCTATGGGTGCAGAGTGAACCTGCCTCATATGAGATATAGGAAGTTAAACTTCCAAGCACCATCATCCTTAGCACATGACCTTAAATTGTGGCCTCACCCCGTGCCATCAACATAGGGAGCCCCATCTCGGGCATTATCTACACCTGATCGTCTCCACAAGAGTGAGATCTTCCTCACATGGAATGAGATCTTTTTTTCTGAAGTAGAGCCTGTCTGTGGGGAAGGGAAACCATCTTGGTGTAATCCCCTAGCTTTCTTGTAGAAGGTATTAACCTCAATACCACTTTCTTCTTCTATGCCAAGGACCAGAGGGGGGATGGGTAGTGGAACCCTACTATTTTCCATGCAAAACCCCTATAGGATTTTCCTCCACCTAGGTCTCTATACTAGAGTTAGCCCTAATCTCCATATCCCTATGCCACTAACCACATTTAAGCCCCTATTTCCTTTCTGGGTTGTTAACCATGCATAAGCCCCTATTTCCATTTTGGGCCGCTAACCATGTATAAGCCCATGTTTCCACTTTGGGATACTAACCACATGTAAGCCCCCCTCCACTTCCCACAGACGCACCTTTCGTGACGTGAGAGTCAAGTCTTTGCTGCCTCTCATTTCTCACACTAATCATGACTCACATAGAATATAGTAAGCATTGACCATGGAATCATGTTCGGGAGTCCCTAGAGTGTAAGCCCCAACGTCATCTGAAACTATGTGGACTTTGATCCTTGCCATGGTAAAGTACGTAGGAAGCCTCCCTGAGGTTCAAGACCAAAAACCATTGGTCCTGACCCCCTTCACATCGGTGAACCAACACATTTTCCGAACTATGTGGACTTTCATCCTTTCCAAGGCAAGGTATGTAGGAAGCCTCCTCGAGTTTCAAGTCCAACAACCATTGGTCCTGAAGTCCTTCCTGTCAGTGCACTAACACCTTTCCTGAACTACGTGGACTTTGATACCTACCAAGGCAAGTTACATAGGAAACCTCCTTGAGGTTCAATCCCAATACTCATTGGTCCTGACCACTTCATGCTGGTTCACCAACTCCATTCTCGAACTATGTGGACTTTGATCCTTTCCAAGTCAAGGTACGTAAGAAGCATCCCAAAGTTTCAAGCCCGACACCAAGTTGTTCTGACCCCCTTCACATCAGTCCACCTTCACCGCACATGACATTAAACTATACACCCATTCTCATCCTACAATATTTTAAACTGTATTCATTCAAACTATGTGGTTTTTGATCCTTGTATCCTAGGAAAGGTATGTAGGAAGCCTCCATAAGGTCCTATCCTGGCCAGTGGTAAGTAGATGTCTTTCTCGACCAGTGGTAAAAAGTTCTGTTCCATGACTAGTGGTAAGCCATTGTATTCCTAGATTAGCAGTAAGCCATTGTGTTCCCCGAAAAGGGGTAATCCATTGAGTTCCCCGACCAGCGGTAAGCCGTTGTGTTCCCCGACCAGTGGTAAGCTGTTTTATTCCCAAATCATGGGTAGGTCGTTGCGATCCCCATACATAGGTAAGTAATTGTTGTCCATTTCATTGGGACCCACATCGCTGGTCTTCCCTCGAGCGTCAGACCATCCTCAGGATGCTAACCACGTGTAATCCCTAGAATTATCTTCGGGTAGCTGTCCTCTATGCAGACCCTGATTCTATGAACCCCATCCCGATCTACATAAACTTTGAAACCTGCTAATGCAAGGTACGTAGGAATCCTTTTGAAGGCTCAATACTATCACCCATGTCTCATCTTGGTCCTTCCATCAAGCATATATGTTTTTAAAATTTCATGCATCAACCTGGAGGTTCCACTTCCACCAGGTCTCATCCATATGGGATGCCTCCTCAGGTGTCCCATCTCCCTGCCGAACTACGCAGACTTTGATTCCCTTCCACGGGGATAAGTTGGAAGTCTCTTTGAGGCTCAATACAAACATCACCATATCCCTCATGATGGTTCCATCCCATTCCCCAACCACTTAATTAAACTATTCATATCCATCCTGATTTTTACACGGGCTGCCACATCCCGGTGAGATTATCTCATTCACCTCTTCACTATTCCCAGTAGAAACTGGGTGACTAACCATGAATTATCCCCAGCATCAGTGTTCCCTCTAGGGGTTTCACCCATCTGATCCACTCCAGTCAGTTTTCTGATAGGTCTGATCCATCTTCGCTAGACGTTAAACTTACGACATACCCTGTATTAAACAGGGGAAGCTGCCGAAAACCATAGAGAGGTGCCTTCGGAATATAATTCCCCAAATTAAATGTAGGATGCCTCGTGCTTCTGTGCCCTCGAGAAGCCCTATCATAAGGGGTAGAGACACATACATGATACCGTTCTAGTGTCCAGACACGCTAGTGATGTCCAATGTGACTACTCCCCCGAATGAAGGTTGCTTCCCTGACCAGACCCCTTGTAATTTCCTGACAAAATCATCCTAATTAACTGGAATCCTTGGAGACATGGCACTGGGATGAGTTTCAAGAATAATTTCATAATCTATAAGGGAGACCCAGACTAGGTGATGATTTCCAAGGAGGAATCCATGGTAGGAGGAACTGATATCCCATCTTCTCATTTCAATCATGGGAAAACATCCCTAAACAGGTGATAGATGCCTCCTACCTTTGGAAAGTGTGAATGTGGGGAAATATAGATACACATCCTCCAAAAGAGATGTATACACATGCCCCGATGAATGCATCAGAAACCGAAATAGTGAACTTGGCTGAAATGTGTTCTCATAAATGAAGAGATTAGTGGTGATTGAGACATCATTAGACTAGTGTGTAACCGGATCCAGTTATCTGACATCGGGTCCCACCAATTAAATAATTGTCCTGGCATGAAACTCACTAGAAGTCGAGGCAGTTAAAACGTTAGGCATCTCAGTCTACAACATTGTCAGCATGGATGTTTCTTACCAGCCATGGAAGACAGAATGGTGTTGGGGAACTGAACGTCGATTTCCTCGTTTCAGCACTAATGGTTTAATCTCCCTTACTTCTAGGTCCAAAGATCCCATAATAGGAAACCGATCTCCTCCAATCCACCGACGTAGGGGAAGGGGAAATGTCAACACAACAACCCATCTTCTACGACTGTCCCCATGACCACAACTGTTGGGCACCCATGCCCTATCTCCCCATCTTATTACATTTAGCGAAGGGTAATAAACGACCCCGTCCACTGATATGAGGAGGAGGGGATTATCCCAACCTGGGACATGGCCTAGCAGGACATAGAAGTAACTGCGCCTCATTGCCACTGCCACCCCCACGGGATGCATAGGGATCCAGTGCTCGCCACTTTGATGGAAAACCGTTTCAGGATCCTCCCACCAGAATGCTTCGATGACTCCCTCCCCTACGCCGATGAGGTGGGGGATCTATAGGCCAGCCCGACCGTGATCCCATTATAGGGACTCCCAAGGAGGGTCCCCACTAGGCCGCACCAGTGCTTCCACTCAGCACCATGGGTCTAGGAGCAGGTAAGTTATGTTGCGGCACCTCCAGCCCAAGTCCGGCCGACTCGACGCCAGTGTCGAGTGCAGGCTGACGAGGACACCCGCCAAGGGGTGTCATCATCAATGACTACTGAGGCTCATGCCACCACCAACATATACCATTATACCATGTATATGTTGAACTGGGACACTCATATACCTAACCCTGATCGAGGTCCCAACGACCCCATGTGAAGCTGGGTCAACTGTCCTGATTACCGGTGTTTGTTGCGCCCGCCACGGGCCGACCCGTGACAACAACACCTAGTACAGAGGTTCTTCCAGTACTACTACCATTGAGAATGTGGGTCCTCACCAGTTCGAGGCTTTTCATGGGGGCCCACCCAAAGCCACCTTCAATCCAAATGAGGTTCCTCCCCACGATAGTGACACTCATTAAAGGAGCTACTTCCGTACTCATGACATCGGGTATGGGTTTTTTCCTCCTGACACAGGCTGCCATCATGGAGATGTTACACATCCAGTCAATCTCCAGCATAGGGGCCACACCCATGGCATTATAGTGGATGGAAAAGGTCCTCCCCACCCCAGAAATCAGAAGAGTGAGGGTCTGACTTGCTTCATCGTCACCTAGTACGAATGTCCTACTTGTGTTCAGCTTAACCAGTATGAGGACCCTCCACGTGATGATAATATCAATGGAAATAAGCATTGAAGCCATACCCATTCTCCTAACAGCTTCAGCAGAGGTCTTACCCACTCTGATACTTCCCGAAGAGATTCTATTCGTGTTCCATCCAGTGGACACAGAGGTCCTCCCCATGTTCCTTTTGAAATGTGTCCAGGTTCTCCTTGTACCCCATCTCATTCAGGCGGAATCCCTCTCCATCCCATCACTAGTTAGGTTGAAGGACCTCCTCAATCCAAAAATATATGTTGTCCAGAAAATCCAACATGGGGCAGTTAGGCTAGTCGTCACTACCACAAAAAGAATACTGAGAAGATTCAGACCGAGATTAAACTCGTCTGCTTCTCAGATTCTGAGGCGGAATATGACTCAATAATGGAACTGTCACCTCGATCCTCTATGTCAAGGTAAATGACAGGAATGAGGCACATCAACCTCATACATTAGGAATGTGAGGTCTACTAGATTCCTGCCTCCCTCCATAGATACATCCCAGAGGACAAGGATTTCGTGTCACCCAAGGGTCCAGCCATGAAATCGACACCATCGTCACCAAGAGCATTCTCTACCTCGACCGAAGATCACGAAGAGTTATTCTAGGGGCCTATAGTGAATGAGAAACAACATGGTCCACCACCAACAGCTATAGTAACTGCACCAAAAACTATAGTCACTAGCCTGTCTTATCATGATGTGGTGTCTAAGTCAGTGCACTCTTCGGAGGATAGCCCAGGATAAGACAGCTTGTCACCTCAGTCACTGTATTCTCCAATGGCCAGCCTATCGTCTCAGTGGTTTGCTTCAATAATAATACTGGTTCCCCAGCAACCCCAGTTGATGAGTGGGGAAATGAAGGGCCATACCCTGAGTATGGGCCGAGGAGCTTGTGGCACATTCTTGTGGGAGACCATTTCTCAGAGATGTTTTGGCCGGTCGTGGAACCAAACTTTAGTGCACCAAAATCGCTCACCCAGGATGAAGTTGGATGCTTCTTCTAGACCCACATGGCAACACACTTCTATATTCATCGTCATAAAATGGATTACCCCAAAACCCAAGCACATTTTGAGGACATCGGCCAACAATGAAGCCTAGTTTATCTGGCCAAACTCCTCATGGCCCAGCGCACTAAGTCACCAGGACACCGTAATACCCTCCAACAAAGATGCATCCATAGATTTAATGTGTTCCACAAGATTGTTAAGGAGGATTCCCCCCACGTGAAGATATGTGGATGGTGGTAGTACGTGGCCCTCTACTTCAGTTCCATCTGGTTCTAGCCCAACTTTCCAAGAAATATTGAGGATATTCCTCTAGGAAGAGTCGTGGTTAACATGGATGATCTATGAGAGAAAGAGATGGAAGCAAAACTCCTTGGAAAAAACTTACCTATCATGGGAGTGCCACAACTTTTGGACCCATTAGGATGGGTTATGTGCCAGTAGAGAAATATAATGGGTCTTCCTATACCCACTAAGGCATTGGTCTTCAGCCGAAATCTCAACAAGGATAAAGAGAACCTCGGATCTGTCAAACCCTCTGACCCGTCTGGATTAGTACAAAAGATGGAGGAAAATCTCGAGAAAGTTGTGTTGTGCCAATAGCTCACAGAGCATAAGAATATGGTCGATGAACTCATTTCTAAGGGTGTCGCAGAGCGATGACCAAACTACAGTGATCCTCGGCCAGGGTAGTAGGGAAAGACATAGATTCCCTTGGTGAATTGCCTCTTGGTGACCCTTACCATCCTACCCACGTAGACATGGTTGAGGAAGGAACTTATGGAAAGAGGGTGTAGTATTAGTCGCAAAATGCACTGGAGCGGTAAGGAAATACCTGGGACCCAGCTCAGATTCCCCCAGCTCCTCCACAGGTCTTCCCACTAGCTTCTCCATGAGTCTTTGGGCCTGCCTATCATGTCGAAGAACCCACCAATGCACTGGTGGTCGGCGATCCCCATCAAGATAGGAACCTGAAGCTAGATGATCTCATATTGACCCTCATTGTCTGTCTCAAGGAATTGAAAACTGAACAGGTGGAAATCCCGCATGATGGTAAGTCGTATCCGTCATGGGTGGATGATATGCCAGCACCCCCAAGTTTCCAAAATCCCACATTCTCCCCCATTATTGGGACTGGTGACCTGCTGCGGCATCAGGCCCACTTCATTTCATGGTGTGGACCCATTTAGGGAACTGAAGCATAACTGGAGGCTTCCAAACTCTAATGCTTCATACAGATATTGGAAGGACCTTTATTAATCTAGTACAACCAGCTACCCATTGGTTTAGTGGCCGATTTGAATGATCTTTTTTGGAAATTTCTGTACCAGTTCAGTTCCACCACTCAGAAGATGAGTATTGCAGACCTCTTAAAGTGCAAGAAGAGTCCTAAGGAGTGTGTCATGGACTTTTTAACCCAATGGAAATGACTCACATACTCTCTTGACATGCCTCCGACTCAGGAGAAACTGCTAACGATTTGTGTGGGGAATACCAAGACAGAACTGGTCTACTCTCTGATCACCCAAAACTACCTAGGGGGATTCTGAGACTTCTCTTATAAGGCACATCTCCTAGAGGAATCCTTATATTAGGCCATGTAGGAACACCTGTTAGCTTCTTAGATTCCTGCAAGACGGGATACCAAGGTCAATCCTGGTACAATGGCCCAAATAGAGGTCCCCAGGCTACTGGAGTTGTTATCAATCCAGCCACCTCCACATCCTCGTTGAGGCCCTCCACCTAAGGTGTAGCCTCTGACCCAGCAACATCCATCTCAGAATCAGCAAGTGTCCCCACGCAATGTGCCACCACTGTCCATGTGAGATAACCAGGCTCTAACTCTTAGACGGGCTCCTCTAACCCCTCATCAGGGTCAGGATCTCAGATCCCCCTTCTCAAATAGGAGAAACCATACCTACTCATTTAATGATTCTACGGTCCCTTTCAATTTATAATGTTCTTTGGAACATGGGATTGTACATTTTCCTGAATGTAGGAGGCCAGTAGAGGCAGGTCTCATTGATTGCCCCAATTACTAACCCTATCACCGGATCCTGGGGCATAACCACAAACAGTGCTATGTGTTTAAGGATTGTCTTCAAGACCATGTCGATAACAACGTAGTTAGGTTAAGCCCAGCTCCAGCACATGTTTCATGTGTGTTCATGAAGCCTTAAACCAGTAGTGACAGCGAAGGAAAGTGGCATCGGGTTTCTAACCACGGATCCTAGAAGTAAGATAACTGGATGGCTCATCAAACAGTCACCCATGTCCACGATATTATTTTTCCATGCCTGAATTGACCAGAGCCTCCAGAAGCCGAAACTACTACTTTTGCATCATCGTCTTAGTCATCCCTTTCTTATAAGAGCAAGCAACAGAGGCACAAGGAAAAACAAAGTCCCCCACCAATATCGATGTCATCCCGTACTCTCAGTGACTTCAAGCCCCCATAGATGGATATTACCGCTAGAATCCACCTAGTAGTGGATGATTTTTCAAGTGACAGTCAAGGGTATGCCTCTATTAACACTGTAGAGAAGGTAAACCCCTACATGATTTCTAATGGCGAGGAGCACCAGGAGTACCTTCCCAATGTTATGAGTTGTTGCCAATGTCAATGGTGCCATGGAAATATGGGTCATTAGAGTTCCTTAGTTAGTATTTCCATCCAGGATATGTATTCCACTGAAACCAAAGAGCAATCCCATCGTAGAGCTCAGCATGCATTGCCTTCTCATATGGTGTCATCAGACCTGCCTTCACCCCCGTTTCTGTTCATTGATCAGGTAGAGCCACCTCAACCACGCCCTAATTAGTCACGCACTGCTATGGGCTGGTCTCATTCATCTGGACCTCATCTGGTAGTAAATCTAGTTGTTTCAGCCAGTGGGAAGTAGGATATTCCCGGCACCAATCAGTCTTTAGTCTAGCCCGTAGGGCCCACCATACCTCATGTTACAGAGCGAGCTCATGTAAGAAGAAGATCATGCCTAGAACTGAAGTACAATGTTCTCAAACATATTTCCATCATTACAGAAATTTTCTCTATCCTTGAGGCCCTTTTCCTGTTAGTAGATATGTGTGAAGCCCTCACTTAGTCTTTAAGAAGCCCCCTCTAGTTCAAGATGGAGGTAACAGCTACAAAAGCATTCCAGGATGAGGCGGTTGATAATTCTGAATGCCAAGCCATCATTTCATTCTTCGGAGAAGATGAAGGCACCCCCATACAGGGGTACATTCTCCCATTGTACATCACCAGTCAGTTTAATGGTGTGAGAGTTCATCGTGGTCTTGTCGAAATAGGCTCTAGGATCAACCTAATCCTGACTAGGACACTGTGAAAACTGGGTTTGTCCGAGGAAGATCTGATTCCCTATGACTGGAAAATTTATGGTTATGATAGTCAAAAATAGACATTGGTTGGAAAGATCTTCCTAAAGACCCAGTTTAGTGGCCAAGTTTCCAGCACCGAGTTCATGGTTGTTTCGCAGGACACTTTCTATAATCCGTTGATGGGAAGGTCATGGCTTCACCTGCATGTGGTAGTTCCTTCATCATATCACTAGTTCCCTAAGTAGTTTCTTAATTATTGAGTGGGTGTACTTCTATGGGACACATATCCCTTTTCCTCTTGTGAAGCCCACTATCTGGATGATGACTATTACAAGAGATAGGACAAGTAGATTTAGGCTAATGAGGATGAGCATTCTACAACTGCAACTGACCTGTGGACAGATCTGGATGATGCCTACATCCTTTCAATCCACATATTAGAGGCTACAAACTCATACATTGTATAACAATTTTTTGTTTCTGGAATGATGGGGGAGTGCATTCCCAAGTCTAAGCGATGCCGGAATATCACCTCATACTCATATACAAATCTAGCTCAGGTGATCCTAGAGCCCCCCACACCCATAAGGTATCGAGATGTCCACCCCATGGAAAAGGAAATACATCGTACTTGCATGTTTCTCTAGGCTAGGATAAACTGTCCCAAGCTGATGGACCACTATTTCTTTGATATCATGAAGTGTGGCCCCTTGGGCCAAAGACTAGATGAGATCAGATCGACAACCTTCATTGCTACGGTTTTGGTAGAAAAAGAGTCCCCCAATGTATTGTCCACCACCGCTTAGGCTGGTACCAATCTCCCATCAGGATCTGTTGACTCAGAGAAAACTCCTACCACTGAGGATCCATACTCCCTAAGTGAAGAAGAGGATTTAGAGGATTCTCCCCGACCTTTGAAGATGGGGTCTCTACCACGGTCGATGAATTGTTACAGGTGAACCTGGGTAGAAAGGAGGACCCAAAACCCACAATGTTCAGTTTCTCTATGCCCCTTGAGGAGAAACAGTAGTATGTTAACATCCTCATATAGCACTGTGATGTATTCTCTTGGAGTTATGATGAGATTCCATGACTAGATCCATAGGTATTCATCCATTCCCTGGTCTCCTAGAAAATCTTTTTGGGTTCAAGCATCCTCCCAAAAAGAAGCACCATTCTCTTGGGGCCATAGTCGATATTTAAGTTGATAAGCTCATCAAATCCAATTTTGTTAAAGAGGTCTAGTACCCCAAATGGATAGCCATCATTGTGCCAATCAGGAAGAAGAATGGACATATCAGAGTCTACATCAACTTCCGAGATCTAAACCGTCATTTCCCAAGGGATGATTTTCCCCTTCCTATGAAATAATTGTTTATTAATGCAACTTATGGGTTCTAGGACCTCTCTTTCATGTATGGGTACTCTAGGTATAACCAGATCAGAATAGATCCTAATGACGAGGCTTTTATGGCCTTTAGGGTACCACAAGGTACTTTCTGTTACCAAGTCATGCCCTTCGGTATAAAGAATTCAGGTTCCACCTATCAGCGGGCTATGAATCGAATATTTAAACTAATCCTCAGGACACTTTTAGAATGCTACATGGATGATCTGGTGGTAAAATATCACCATCACCGGGACTATCATAAAGACCTTGAGAAAGTGTTCGGGTTATTTCGTTCCCGCCACCTGAAGATGAATCCATTGAAGTGTGACTTTGGAGTCACCTCTGTAAAGTTACTTGGTTTCGTTGTTAGATATTGGTGCATTGAAATTGACCTAAAGAAGATCAAGGCCATCATCCAGAAGTCTTTCCCTAGCAACCTTTGGGAGATTTGAGGTTACCAAGGCTACTTAGCCTACATACGCTAATTCATCGCAAATCTGGACAGAAAGTTTAAGCTTTTTTCCCAACTCATTAAGAAAGGCACTATCTACAAGTTGGATGAGGAATGTCAGAATTATATAGAGGAAATCAAGAAGTATCTACTCCATCCCCTGGTCTTAATGCCACCTATATCCGAAAATTCGCTAGTCCTTTATGTGACTGCCCTGGAACGATCTCTTGGCACCCTTCCCACCCAGAAGAACAGTGTGGGAACATAGAATAGTCTTTACTATCTCAGCCGCATGCTCTTTGATACAAAGAGCAAATACTTCCCTATTGATAAGAGATTACTCACACTGGTATTCACTATAAGGAACCGCACTTATTTCATACATAATCTTGAATCTATTCAAGAAAACACTTCATTTTACATTGAGGATATTTTCAAGTTTAGAGCTTTAGATAATTAAGACAAAATATTCATAACATTACACATTGTTACATAGTGGATACCATAAAATCAGTTTCCATTTTCCTCAGAATATAAAACATTAAAACATAAAACAAGACTCCTTGACAATTCTTCAACATTTAACATGTCTTCCTTCCTTGTATTATTCATCCATTAACCTGTGAAAAATCATTTAAAAACTTGGGATGAGCACAAAAGCTCAGTAAGGTATGAAAAAGAAGGAAAAATCTCATTAGTCCATGAATACACAAGACATATGAAAACATTTTTAAAATACATGATTTACACCCATAAAATCTTACTTTGTGTAACATGAGATTTACAAAAGATCCATACAAACATAATTATAATCATAAAGGTATATTGGGGCATTACTTACATAATCTTGTAACCATCTTGGCTACCTTAAAATTTGTAACCCTCACGGCTACCTTACTTTGTGTAACCATCACAGTTACACTTGGAGTAACCATACGGCCGACCTCCAACTTTCTCATACCCAATGCATTGGAGGGAAATATAGGTCCCACCCTTCATCATAAACAATGCCCAATAGCCAAAACAAAATCATTCAACATAAATAATAGCATAAAAACATTGCCTTTGAATCTTATAAAACAGAATTTTAAAAGAGGATTTTAGAAGAAAAGTCCCTTATAAACATCATATACTTGAAGTGATACTTAATTGAGTGGATGGAATATGTATATAATCTGTAAATACACATAATTAAACATAATATAAACAGAACCCATCACACAAACAATTTAAATAGCACATAAATTATAAAGTATAAGGTTAACCCAAAGAATGGAAATCGGGTTAAGAATTCCCTTACCTTGGGCTTGTCCTACTTCAAAATTGTTTGAACCTCCTGTATAATGGTTAAAGGAGTGTTAATAGGATTTTAAAGAAACGTGTTCATGTTTATAACATCTTATATGGTCATTTCATAACCTCATTTCACCCCTTATTTGTTAGTATTTTGTTCCTTGCATTATTTTGGGTGAGTTCTTTTGTGATTTTCACGATCGGTTCATGATGAATCGTTCTTGTTGATTGGAAGTGAAACTCCAGAATTGGAATGGAGTATTATTTACATAATTCCAGTACCATAAATTATACCATTTATCACTTTGATTCTTTATATGATGATGATTTATAAGTTAAAACATTAATTATGTTTACTTAGATAATTTATGTGGTTCTTTGATAATTACAATTTCATTTAGTCTTATAAGTTTGAATCATGAGTACAAAAGAATTAAAGAACCTTATATGATTCATAAAACATATATTATAACCTGGTTCAACCATATAAATGGTTTCATGACCAGACTTGAAATAATTAATGGAAATTGAAAATACATCGTCCACGATATCGGTAATTCGACACAAATGGACAATGTTTCTTGATTCTTTAAATAAGTGAGAGAGGAGAGGAATAATGATTTGTAATTTTCCAAAAACATGAAAACATCCAGAATATACATGATTCTGTAGATTTCATGCCTCTTGGATAAGAGGGGGTGAAGAACGAAGAGAAGGGAATCTTGAAATGAAGAAAACATGAGAAATTTCTTACAAAAAATTCGGCAGCCTAACGGCGCCTCTTAACATTTCATAAAAACAAGATTGATGAAAGGAATGGAATATCTCATCAATCATACAAAATTTGGACAGTAAGGGGAAATATTTAATGAAATATCCCAACAAAAGACAAAGGGAAAGGAAGAGAATAACATAAAATGGATGGAAAGAATGAAAATGAAAGAGGATGTTTACCTCTTGATCTCTTCTCCTTGAGATCCTTCTTAAGGGCTTTGATTTTGGTCTTTTGGTGAGACCAGCAGCTCTAGGACGTGGGGAAGAAGATTGAGGAGGGAATTTGGCAGAAATTAGACAATGCTCAAGGCTTGAGAGGTGTGGGAGGAAGAGGGGATTGAGGGTGGTATTTATAGTGGAGGAGGGGAGGTATTTTAGATTATTTTAATTATTATTATAATATTTTTATCAAGACTATGAATAATCTCAAATCAAGTGGCCTTAATTAGTGAAAATATCATGTGATTTCGAAGCAAGTGGCCTTGCATCACTTATGATGTCATAAATAGTGCATTTTTACTGATAAATTGATTATACGGTATTTTACCGTATTTCACTATTCACCGAAAATTCAAGAGTTTCAGAAAAATACCAAAAATTTACCCCAACCATTTTTCGACGTGTAGAATTCAAAAATGAACTCCATTTTTCAAAAATAATTTTCTAAATATTATTAATTTAATTTTAAAATAAGGTCACAGTTAATTCGAAAAATAACAAAATTGAAGTGCAATTAGTTTTATGTGACATTGGAAAAGTAATTAAGATCCCATTATCCTATTGCCATGGGAAAATAAAATAATATTATTATTTACTATTCATGAGGTCATATTACTATTCATATTACTATTCATATTACTATTCATAAGGGCATGTTACTATTCACTAAAAAAACAAGTTTGTTCCATCAGACTCGAAATAACATACTGAACACAATTGTAGATGATAGTTTCTTGAAATTCAAAACATAGAAGAAATAAAATTATGTTTAAAGGATACTTATAAATATATACCTTAAACAAAATTTCAAGCATTTTCAATTTATTTTTAGAAAACCTTGGGATGTTACATTATCCCCACCTTCTTGAAATTGCGTCCTCGCAATTTTATTTACTTATTAAACAACTGAGGGTATTTGTCCCTCATAGCATTTTCAGACTCCCATGTTGCTTCTTCAACCATGTGGTTTCTCCACAAAACCTTTACCTGGTGGATTACCTTATTCCGCAATACCTGTTCTCTTCGATCAAGAATCTGAACCGGTTTTTCTTCATAAGAAAGGTTCTCTGCTAGCTGAACTTCTTCCGGCCTCAAGACATGTGATGAATCTGGAACATACTTTCTCAACATCGAAACATGAAAAACATTGTGTACCTGAAACAAGCTCGGAGGCAAAGCTACGCGGTACGCAACTGTTCCAACTTTATCCAAGATTTCAAAAGGACCGATGAACCGTGGACTTAGTTTCCCTTTCTTACCGAAACGCATCACACTTTTCCAAGGAGATATTTTAAGGAAAACATGGTCACCTACCTTGAAAGAGAAGTCTTTCCTTCTGTTATCTGCATAACTTTTCTGCCTGCTTTGAGCTATCCTCATGTGTTGCTGGATCATCCTCACTTTCTCAGCTACTTCTTCTACTAATTCTGGCCCCATCAACTTTCTTTCACCGACTTCATCCCAAAACGCAGGAGTCCGACACCGCTTTCCATACAAGGCCTCAAAAGGTGCCATCTGAATACTGGAATGGAAACTGTTATTATAAGAAAACTCAACTAATGAAAGATGCTGATCCCAACTTCCCTGATAGTCCATTGAACAAGCTCGAAGCATATCCTCCAAAGTTTGAATCGTTCGCTCTGACTGCCCATCTGATTGAGGATGAAAAGCTGTACTGAAATTCAACTCTGTTCCCAAAGACTTCTGAAGTCCCTTCCAAAATTTAGAAGTGAACCTGGGATCTCGGTCAGACACAATGGAAAGAGGAACTCCATGTAACCTGACAATCTCTTTGAGGTACAATCGAGAAAGCTGATCTAATGTCATTGTATCTCGAATAGAAAGAAAATGAGCAGACTTTGTTAGCCGATCAACAATAACCCATATCGCATTGTTACCTAGAGAAGTCTTTGGTAGTCCCACCACAAAATCCATGGATATATTCTCCCATTTCCATTCTGGCACCGGAAAAGGCTGAAGTATCCCCTTCGGTAACTGTCGCTCTGCTTTAACCTGCTGACATGTCAAACATTTCATTGTAAAATCAGCAATATCTCTTTTCATCCCATTCCACCAGTAATACTCTCGAAGGTCTCTGTACATCTTAGTACTTCCAGGATGAACAGAAAATGGAGAACTATGAGCTTCACACAACAATTCTTTCTTCAGCTGGGAATCACAAGGCACACACAACCTTTTTCCAAACCTTAAAACACAATCTTTATCAAGATTAAATTCTGGAAACTTACCCATTTTAACCAATTCTACCTTTTTCTGTAGCTCACAGTCTTCCCTCTGCGCTTTCATAATTCTGTCTGACAACGAAGACTGCACTGAAACCTGAAACAAAACAGATATATTCCCCGCACCAACAACTTCCAAGCCAAAATTTATCAAATCATTAATCAAGGGATCACGTTCCAAACGTAGCATGGTTATTGATGCATGATTTTTCCGACTTAAGGCATCCGCTACTTTGTTTGCTTTTCCAGGATGGTAATTAATCGTGCAGTCATAATCCTTTATCAGTTCCAGCCATCTTCTCTGCCTCATGTTTAATTCCTTCTGAGTGAATATATACTTAAGACTTTTATGGTCAGTATATATTTGGCATTTGGTTCCGTATAGATGATGCCTCCATATTTTCAAAGCAAAAACCACAGCTGCCAATTCCAAATCATGTGTGGGATAATTCATCTCATGAGGTTTAAGTTGTCTCGAAGCATAGGCAATTACCTGACCATTCTGCATCAAAACACAACCAAGTCCCTTCAAAGAAGCATCACTATAGATGACAAACTCACCATTCCGGGAAGGTAAGGCCAAAACTGGAGCATTCACCAATCTCTTCTTTAGTTCCTGAAAACAAACATCACATTCCTCTGTCCAAACAAAATTAACCCCTTTCCGTGTTAACTTAGTTATTGGGCTAGATAACCGTGCAAAGTTCTCAACAAAGCGTCGGTAATAACTTGATAAGCCCAGAAAACTACGAATCTCTGTAACATTTGTGGGTCTTGGCCATTCATCAACTACTTTTGTTTTGGCAGGATCAACTGTTATTCCATCCTTATTTACAATGTGCCCAAGAAAAGAAATCTGTTGCAACCAAAAATCACACTTGCTGAATTTTCCATATAGTTTCTTTTCTTTTAAAGTTTGTAAAATAACCCTTAGATGTTTTTCATGCTCCTCTTTATTTTTAGAAAAAACCAGAATGTCATCAATAAATACCACCACAAACTTATCCAAGAACTCATGAAATACTCTATTCATAAGATTCATGAATACAGCAGGTGCATTAGTTAACCCAAATGGCATAACAACAAATTCATAATGCCCATATCTAGTACGAAAGGCTGTTTTCGGGATGTCATCCTCCTTCACCTTCAGCTGATGGTATCCGGATCTCAAGTCAATCTTGGAAAAGTACTGAGCTCCCTGGAGCTGATCAAACAAGTCATCAATATGAGGCAAAGGATACTTGTTTTTAACAGTGATGTTATTCAAAGCTCTATAATCAATGCAAAGTCTCATGGAACCATCTTTCTTTTTAACAAACAAAACAGGGGCTCCCCATGGTGAAGTACTGGGACGAATGAAGCCTTTGACAAGCAAATCCTGCAACTGATTTTTCAATTCAAGAAGTTCTATTGGAGCCATACGATATAGGGGTTTTGAAATTGGCTTAGCATCAGGAACTAAGTCAATTGTGAATTCAACTTCTCGTTTAGGTATGAAACTGGGTAACTCCTCAGGAAAAACATCAAGGTATTCATTTACCACTGGCACATCATTGATTTGAATAGTTCCCTTGTTTTCAACAATATGAGCTAGATAACTTTCATTTCCATCTTTCAGTAGTTTCTCAGCTTCTTGATATGTTATCAATTGTATGGGTTCATTCTTGTATACAAACTGAAACTCTTTCTGAAAAACAACTTCTTTAGCTCTACAGTCAATCTTAGCATGATAACCAGAAAGCCAGTCCATCCCCAGAATAACTTCAAACTCGACTAAGGGTAAAACAACAAGGTTTGCAGGTAAAGTCTTTCCACATACCACAATAGAAATATTCTTATAATTCCTCTTTGCTATAACATTTCCCCCTGGTGTTTTAACAACAAGTTCGGGTATCATTTGTTGAGGTGATATTTCCAATTTACTAGAAAATTTCTCAGAGATGGAGGAATGTGTAGACCCCGTATCAAACAAAACTTTAGCAAAATCTGAGTGAACAAACAAAGTACCTGATACAACTTCATTGGATGGCCCAACATCTGCTGACGTAGTCGCAAAGGATCTCACTACACCTTTCTGCTTGTAGTCTGGATTCTTTGCATCATTTGGATCCCTCTTTGGACAGGCATTTGCATAGTGACCCATCTCACCGCATTTAAAACACTTTATAGTTTGCTTATCAGGATTAGTCTTTGGATCATTTTCTTTGCAATCTCGGGCCTTATGTCCAAACTTACCACATTTAAAACACTTCCCAGTTTTGATAAGACATTCCCCAGGGTGCTTCTTGCCACACTTTTCACAAACTGGAAACTGTATTTTCTTACCATCAGATTTCATTGGTTGATTCTTACCCATTGCTTTCCAATTTGACCTCTTCTTCTCTTTGTTTCCAAATTGCATGTGATCGTCAGCAAACTCCATCTCTACCCTCTCAGCACATCGGACAAGTTTCTCATAACTTTTGAATTCACGGGAGGCCAACGCCCTTCGATACCTTGGCTTCAATCCTGAGTAAAAGCGGTTGATTTTTCTATCGAGATCCAGAATAAGATTCGGAGCATACCTCGCCAGTCGGGTGAAGTTCGCCTCATACATAGCCACTGAATCTTCCTCCTTTTGTTTCAGTTCAAGGAATTGTTTCTCCATTCTAAGTCGCACCACCTTAGGAAAATATTTTTCAAGAAAAAGACTTTTAAATTCATCCCATACTAAGGCATCAAAATCCTCTCTACCCCTGATATTCCTTACCATTGACCACCACTGACCAGCTTCCCCTTCAAAACGATAAATGGCAAGACTTACCTTTTGATTGTCTGAACATCCCATAACATCAAATATCTTTTCAAGGGCCTTAATCCATCCTTCTGCTGCCACTGGGTCAGAAGATCCACTGAATGCAGGAGGATGTTGTCTCATAAAATGTTCCACCACTGTCATGTTCCGTTGGGGTACATCTATTTGTCCTCTTGCATGGATGCCACCACCATTTATTGCCTGTGTTAGCTGAGCCATTACTGTCACAAACTGCTCGGTTCCAATCCCTACCATTTCGGGCTGTTGATCAGGAAGGATGTCATTCTGTCGGTGCCTATCCTCTTCAGCATCCATGTTCCTTCTGCGGACAACCATTCTAAACAAACATTTCTTAGATGAAGCAACATGGTAATCTTTAAATGCTATAACAAAGTAAACATAGGGTGAGAATTAGTTATGGTATTCTATTAGCATCACCTTAACCCCTAAAGTTATCTAAACCATCCTCTGATACCAACTATAAGGAACCGCACTTATTTCATACATAATCTTGAATCTATTCAAGAAAACACTTCATTTTACATTGAGGATCTTTTCAAGTTTAGAGCTTTAGATAATTAAGACAAAATATTCATAACATTACACATTGTTACATAGTGGATACCATAAAATCAGTTTCCATTTTCCTCAGAATATAAAACATTAAAACATAAAACAAGACTCCTTGACAATTCTTCAACATTTAACATGTCTTCCTTCCTTGTATTATTCATCCATTAACCTGTGAAAAATCATTTAAAAACTTGGGATGAGCACAAAAGCTCAGTAAGGTATGAAAAAGAAGGAAAAATCTCATTAGTCCATGAATACACAAGACATATGAAAACATTTTTAAAATACATGATTTACACCCATAAAATCTTAATTTGTGTAACATGAGATTTACACAAGATCCATACAAACATAATTATAATCATAAAGGTATATTGGGGCATTACTTACATAATCTTGTAACCATCTTGGCTACCTTAAAATTTGTAACCCTCACGGCTACCTTACTTTGTGTAACCATCACAGTTACACTTGGAGTAACCATACGGCCGACCTCCAACTTACTCATACCCAATGCATTGGAGGGAAATATAGGTCCCACCCTTCATCATAAACAATGCCCAATAGCCAAAACATAATCATTCAACATAAATAATAGCATAAAAACATTGCCTTTGAATCTTATAAAACAGAATTTTAAAAGAGGATTTTAGAAGAAAAGTCCCTTATAAACATCATATACTTGAAGTGATACTTAATTGAGTGGATGGAATATGTATATACTCTGTAAATACACATAATTAAACATAATATAAACAGAACCCATCTCACAAACAATTTAGATAGCACATAAATTATAAAGTAGAAGGTTAACCCAAAGAATGGAAATCGGGTTAAGAATTCCCTTACCTTGGGCTTGTCCTACTTCAAAATTGTTTGAACCTCCTGTATAATGGTTAAAGGAGTGTTAATAGGATTTTAAAGAAACGTGTTCATGTTTATAACATCTTATATGGTCATTTCATAACCTCATTTCACCCCTTATTTGTTAGTATTTTGTTCCTTGCATTATTTTGGGTGAGTTCTTTTGTGATTTTCACGATCGGTTCATGATGAATCGTTCTTGTTGATTGGAAGTGAAACTCCAGAATTGGAATGGAGTATTATTTACATAATTCCAGTACCATAAATTATACCATTTATCACTTTGATTCTTTATATGATGATGATTTATAAGTTAAAACATTAATTATGTTTACTTAGATAATTTAAGTGGTTCTTTGATAATTACAATTTCATTTAGTCTTATAAGTTTGAATCATGAGTACAAAAGAATTACAGAACCTTATATGATTCATAAAACATATATTATAACCTGGTTCAACCATATAAATGGTTTCATGACCAGACTTGAAATAATTAATGGAAATTGAAAATACATCGTCCACGATATCGGTAATTCGACACAAATGGACAATGTTTCTTGATTCTTTAAATAAGTGAGAGAGGAGAGGAATAATGATTTGTAATTTTCCAAAAACATGAAAACATCCAGAATATACATGATTCTGTAGATTTCATGCGTCTTGGATAAGAGTGGGTGAAGAACGAAGAGAAGGGAATCTTGAAATGAAGAAAACATGAGAAATTTCTTACAAAAAATTCGGCAGCCTAACGGCGCCTCTTAACATTTCATAAAAACAAGATTGATGAGAGGAATGGAATATCTCATCAATCATACAAAATTTGGACAGTAAGGGGAAATATTTAATGAAATATCCCAACAAAAGACAAAGGGAAAGGAAGAGAATAACATAAAATGGATGGAAAGAATGAAAATGAAAGAGGATGTTTACCTCTTGATCTCTTCTCCTTGAGATCCTTCTTAAGGGCTTTGATTTTGGTCTTTTGGTGAGACCAGTAGCTCTAGGACGTGGGGAAGAAGATTGAGGAGGGAATTTGGCAGAAATTAGACAATGCTCAAGGCTTGAGAGGTGTGGGAGGAAGAGGGGATTGAGGGTGGTATTTATAGTGGAGGAGGGGAGGTATTTTAGATTATTTTAATTATTATTATAATATTTTTATCAAGACTATGAATAATCTCAAATCAAGTGGCCTTAATTAGTGAAAATATCATGTGATTTCGAAGCAAGTGGCCTTGCATCACTTATGATGTCATAAATAGTGCATTTTTACTGATAAATTGATTATACGGTATTTTACCGTATTTCACTATTCACCGAAAATTCAAGAGTTTCAGAAAAATACCAAAAATTTACCCCAACCATTTTTCGACGTGTAGAATTCAAAAATGAACTCCATTTTTCAAAAATAATTTTCTAAATATTATTAATTTAATTTTAAAATAAGGTCACAGTTAATTCGAAAAATAACAAAATTGAAGTGCAATTAGTTTTATGTGACATTGGAAAAGTAATTAAGATCCCATTATCCTATTGCCATGGGAAAATAAAATAATATTATTATTTACTATTCATGAGGTCATGTTACTATTCATATTACTATTCATATTACTATTCATAAGGGCATGTTACTATTCACCAAAAAAACAAGTTTGTTCCATCAGACTCGAAATAACATACTGAACACAATTGTAGATGATAGTTTCTTGAAATTCAAAACATAGAAGAAATAAAATTATGTTTAAAGGATACTTATAAATATATACCTTAAACAAAATTTCAAGCATTTTCAATTTATTTTTAGAAAACCTTGGGATGTTACATTATCCCCACCTTCTTGAAATTGCGTCCTCGCAATTTTATTTACTTATTAAACAACTGAGGGTATTTTTCCCTCATAGCATTTTCAGACTCCCATGTTGCTTCTTCAACCATGTGGTTTCTCCACAAAACCTTTACCTGGTGGATTACCTTATTCCGCAATACCTGTTCTCTTCGATCAAGAATCTGAACCGGTTTTTCTTCATAAGAAAGGTTCTCTGCTAGCTGAACTTCTTCCGGCCTCAAGACATGTGATGAATCTGGAACATACTTTCTCAACATCGAAACATGAAAAACATTGTGTACCTGAAACAAGCTCGGAGGCAAAGCTACGCGGTACGCAACTGTTCCAACTTTATCCAAGATTTCAAAAGGACCGATGAACCGTGGACTTAGTTTCCCTTTCTTACCGAAACGCATCACACTTTTCCAAGGAGATATTTTAAGGAAAACATGGTCACCTACCTTGAAAGAGAAGTCTTTCCTTCTGTTATCTGCATAACTTTTCTGCCTGCTTTGAGCTATCCTCATGTGTTGCTGGATCATCCTCACTTTCTCAGCTACTTCTTCTACTAATTCTGGCCCCATCAACTTTCTTTCACCGACTTCATCCCAAAACGCAGGAGTCCGACACCGCTTTCCATACAAGGCCTCAAAAGGTGCCATCTGAATACTGGAATGGAAACTGTTATTATAAGAAAACTCAACTAATGAAAGATGCTGATCCCAACTTCCCTGATAGTCCATTGAACAAGCTCGAAGCATATCCTCCAAAGTTTGAATCGTTCGCTCTGACTGCCCATCTGATTGAGGATGAAAAGCTGTACTGAAATTCAACTCTGTGCCCAAAGACTTCTGAAGTCCCTTCCAAAATTTAGAAGTGAACCTGGGATCTCGGTCAGACACAATGGAAAGAGGAACTCCATGTAACATGACAATCTCTTTGAGGTACAATCGAGAAAGCTGATCTAATGTCATTGTATCTCGAATAGAAAGAAAATGAGCAGACTTTGTTAGCCGATCAACAATAACCCATATCGCATTGTTACCTAGAGAAGTCTTTGGTAGTCCCACCACAAAATCCATGGATATATTCTCCCATTTCCATTCTGGCACCGGAAAAGGCTGAAGCATCCCCTTCGGTAACTGTCGCTCTGCTTTAACCTGCTGACATGTCAAACATTTCATTGTAAAATCAGCAATATCTCTTTTCATCCCATTCCACCAGTAATACTCTCGAAGGTCTCTGTACATCTTAGTACTTCCAGGATGAACAGAAAATGGAGAACTATGAGCTTCACACAACAATTCTTTCTTCAGCTGGGAATCACAAGGCACACACAACCTTTTTCCAAACCTTAAAACACAATCTTTATCAAGATTAAATTCTGGAAACTTACCCATTTTAACCAATTCTACCTTTTTCTGTAGCTCACAGTCTTCCCTCTGCGCTTTCATAATTCTGTCTGACAACGAAGACTGCACTGAAACCTGAAACAAAACAGATATATTCCCCGCACCAACAACTTCCAAGCCAAAATTTATCAAATCATTAATCAAGGGATCACGTTCCAAACGTAGCATGGTTATTGATGCATGATTTTTCCGACTTAAGGCATCCGCTACTTTGTTTGCTTTTCCAGGATGGTAATTAATCGTGCAGTCATAATCCTTTATCAGTTCCAGCCATCTTCTCTGCCTCATGTTTAATTCCTTCTGAGTGAATATATACTTAAGACTTTTATGGTCAGTATATATTTGGCATTTGGTTCCGTATAGATGATGCCTCCATATTTTCAAAGCAAAAACCACAGCTGCCAATTCCAAATCATGTGTGGGATAATTCATCTCATGAGGTTTAAGTTGTCTCGAAGCATAGGCAATTACCTGACCATTCTGCATCAAAACACAACCAAGTCCCTTCAAAGAAGCATCACTATAGATGACAAACTCACCATTCCGGGAAGGTAAGGCCAAAACTGGAGCATTCACCAATCTCTTCTTTAGTTCCTGAAAACAAACATCACATTCCTCTGTCCAAACAAAATTAACCCCTTTCCGTGTTAACTTAGTTATTGGGCTAGATAACCGTGCAAAGTTCTCAACAAAGCGTCGGTAATAACTTGCTAAGCCCAGAAAACTACGAATCTCTGTAACATTTGTGGGTCTTGGCCATTCATCAACTACTTTTGTTTTGGCAGGATCAACTGTTATTCCATCCTTATTTACAATGTGCCCAAGAAAAGAAATCTGTTGCAACCAAAAATCACACTTGCTGAATTTTCCATATAGTTTCTTTTCTTTTAAAGTTTGTAAAATAACCCTTAGATGTTTTTCATGCTCCTCTTTATTTTTAGAAAAAACCAGAATGTCATCAATAAATACCACCACAAACTTATCCAAGAACTCATGAAATACTCTATTCATAAGATTCATGAATACAGCAGGTGCATTAGTTAACCCAAATGGCATAACAACAAATTCATAATGCCCATATCTAGTACGAAAGGCTGTTTTCGGGATGTCATCCTCCTTCACCTTCAGCTGATGGTATCCGGATCTCAAGTCAATCTTGGAAAAGTACTGAGCTCCCTGGAGCTGATCAAACAAGTCATCAATATGAGGCAAATGATACTTGTTTTTAACAGTGATGTTATTCAAAGCTCTATAATCAATGCAAAGTCTCATGGAACCATCTTTATTTTTAACAAACAAAACAGGGGCTCCCCATGGTGAAGTACTGGGACGAATGAAGCCTTTGACAAGCAAATCCTGCAACTGATTTTTCAATTCAAGAAGTTCTATTGGAGCCATACGATATATGGGTTTTGAAATTGGCTTAGCATCAGGAACTAAGTCAATTGTGAATTCAACTTCTCGTTTAGGTATGAAACTGGGTAACTCCTCAGGAAAAACATCAAGGTATTCATTTACCACTGGCACATCATTGATTTGAATAGTTCCCTTGTTTTCAACAATATGAGCTAGATAACTTTCATTTCCATCTTTCAGTAGTTTCTCAGCTTCTTGATATGTTATCAATTGTATGGGTTCATTCTTGTATACAAACTGAAACTCTTTCTGAAAAACAACTTCTTTAGCTCTACAGTCAATCTTAGCATGATAACCAGAAAGCCAGTCCATCCCCAGAATAACTTCAAACTCGACTAAGGGTAAAACAACAAGGTTTGCAGGTAAAGTCTTTCCACATACCACAATAGAAATATTCTTATAATTCCTCTTTGCTATAACATTTCCCCCTGGTGTTTTAACAACAAGTTCGGGTATCATTTGTTGAGGTGATATTTCCAATTTACTAGAAAATTTCTCAGAGATGGAGGAATGTGTAGACCCCGTATCAAACAAAACTTTAGCAAAATCTGAGTGAACAAACAAAGTACCTGATACAACTTCATTGGATGGCCCAACATCTGCTGACGTAGTCGCAAAGGATCTCACTACACCTTTCTGCTTGTAGTCTGGATTCTTTGCATCATTTGGATCCCTCTTTGGACAGGCATTTGCATAGTGACCCATCTCACCGCATTTAAAACACTTTATAGTTTGCTTATCAGGATTAGTCTTTGGATCATTTTCTTTGCAATCTCGGGCCTTATGTCCAAACTTACCACATTTAAAACACTTCCCAGTTTTGATAAGACATTCCCCAGGGTGCTTCTTGCCACACTTTTCACAAACTGGAAACTGTATTTTCTTACCATCAGATTTCATTGGTTGATTCTTACCCATTGCTTTCCAATTTGACCTCTTCTTCTCTTTGTTTCCAAATTGCATGTGATCGTCAGCAAACTCCATCTCTACCCTCTCAGCACATCGGACAAGTTTCTCATAACTTTTGAATTCATGGGAGGCCAACGCCCTTCGATACCTTGGCTTCAATCCTGAGTAAAAGCGGTTGATTTTTCTATCGAGATCCAGAATAAGATTCGGAGCATACCTCGCCAGTCGGGTGAAGTTCGCCTCATACATAGCCACTGAATCTTCCTCCTTTTGTTTCAGTTCAAGGAATTGTTTCTCCATTCTAAGTCGCACCACCTTAGGAAAATATTTTTCAAGAAAAAGACTTTTAAATTCATCCCATACTAAGGCATCAAAATCCTCTCTACCCCTGATATTCCTTACCATTGACCACCACTGATCAGCTTCCCCTTCAAAACGATAAATGGCAAGACTTACCTTTTGATTGTCTGAACATCCCATAACATCAAATATCTTTTCAAGGGCCTTAATCCATCCTTCTGCTGCCACTGGGTCAGAAGATCCACTGAATGCAGGAGGATGTTGTCTCATAAAATGTTCCACCACTGTCATGTTCCGTTGGGGTACATCTATTTGTCCTCTTGCATGGATGCCACCACCATTTATTGCCTGTGTTAGCTGAGCCATTACTGTCACAAACTGCTCGGTTCCAATCCCTACCATTTCGGGCTGTTGATCAGGAAGGATGTCATTCTGTCGGTGCCTATCCTCTTCAGCATCCATGTTCCTTCTGCGGACAACCATTCTAAACAAACATTTCTTAGATGAAGCAACATGGTAATCTTTAAATGCTATAACAAAGTAAACATAGGGTGAGAATTAGTTATGGTATTCTATTAGCATCACCTTAACCCCTAAAGTTATCTAAACCATCCTCTGATACCAACTATAAGGAACCGCACTTATTTCATACATAATCTTGAATCTATTCAAGAAAACACTTCATTTTACATTGAGGATCTTTTCAAGTTTAGAGCTTTAGATAATTAAGACAAAATATTCATAACATTACACATTGTTACATAGTGGATACCATAAAATCAGTTTCCATTTTCCTCAGAATATAAAACATTAAAACATAAAACAAGACTCCTTGACAATTCTTCAACATTTAACATGTCTTCCTTCCTTGTATTATTCATCCATTAACCTGTGAAAAATCATTTAAAAACTTGGGATGAGCACAAAAGCTCAGTAAGGTATGAAAAAGAAGGAAAAATCTCATTAGTCCATGAATACACAAGACATATGAAAACATTTTTAAAATACATGATTTACACCCATAAAATCTTACTTTGTGTAACATGAGATTTACACAAGATCCATACAAACATAATTATAATCATAAAGGTATATTGGGGCATTACTTACATAATCTTGTAACCATCTTGGCTACCTTAAAATTTGTAACCCTCACGGCTACCTTACTTTGTGTAACCATCACAGTTACACTTGGAGTAACCATACGGCCAACCTCCAACTTACTCATACCCAATGCATTGGAGGGAAATATAGGTCCCACCCTTCATCATAAACAATTCCCAATAGCCAAAACATAATCATTCAACATAAATAATAGCATAAAAACATTGCCTTTGAATCTTATAAAACAGAATTTTAAAAGAGGATTTTAGAAGAAAAGTCCCTTATAAACATCATATACTTGAAGTGATACTTAATTGAGTGGATGGAATATGTATATACTCTGTAAATACACATAATTAAACATAATATAAACAGAACCCATCACACAAACAATTTAGATAGCACATAAATTATAAAGCAGAAGGTTAACCCAAAGAATGGAAATCGGGTTAAGAATTCCCTTACCTTGGGCTTGTCCTACTTCAAAATTGTTTGAACCTCCTGTATAATGGTTAAAGGAGTGTTAATAGGATTTTAAAGAAACGTGTTCATGTTTATAACATCTTATATGGTCATTTCATAACCTCATTTCACCCCTTATTTGTTAGTATTTTGTTCCTTGCATTATTTTGGGTGAGTTCTTTTGTGATTTTCACGATCGGTTCATGATGAATCGTTCTTGTTGATTGGAAGTGAAACTCCAGAATTGGAATGGAGTATTATTTACATAATTCCAGTACCATAAATTATACCATTTATCACTTTGATTCTTTATATGATGATGATTTATAAGTTAAAACATTAATTATGTTTACTTAGATAATTTAAGTGGTTCTTTGATAATTTCAATTTCATTTAGTCTTATAAGTTTGAATCATGAGTACAAAAGAATTACAGAACCTTATATGATTCATAAAACATATATTATAACCTGGTTCAACCATATAAATGGTTTCATGACCAGACTTGAAATAATTAATGGAAATTGAAAATACATCGTCCACGATATCGGTAATTCGACACAAATGGACAATGTTTCTTGATTCTTTAAATAAGTGAGAGAGGAGAGGAATAATGATTTGTAATTTTCCAAAAACATGAAAACATCCAGAATATACATGATTCTGTAGATTTCATGCCTCTTGGATAAGAGGGGGTGAAGAACGAAGAGAAGGGAATCTTGAAATGAAGAAAACATGAGAAATTTCTTACAAAAAATTCGGCAGCCTAACGGCGCCTCTTAACATTTCATAAAAACAAGATTGATGAGAGGAATGGAATATCTCATCAATCATACAAAATTTGGACAGTAAGGGGAAATATTTAATGAAATATCCCAACAAAAGACAAAGGGAAAGGAAGAGAATAACATAAAATGGATGGAAAGAATGAAAATGAAAGAGGATGTTTACCTCTTGATCTCTTCTCCTTGAGATCCTTCTTAAGGGCTTTGATTTTGGTCTTTTGGTGAGACCAGCAGCTCTAGGACGTGGGGAAGAAGATTGAGGAGGGAATTTGGCAGAAATTAGACAATGCTCAAGGCTTGAGAGGTGTGGGAGGAAGAGGGGATTGAGGGTGGTATTTATAGTGGAGGAGGGGAGGTATTTTAGATTATTTTAATTATTATTATAATATTTTTATCAAGACTATGAATAATCTCAAATCAAGTGGCCTTAATTAGTGAAAATATCATGTGATTTCGAAGCAAGTGGCCTTGCATCACTTATGATGTCATAAATAGTGCATTTTTACTGATAAATTGATTATACGGTATTTTACCGTATTTCACTATTCACCGAAAATTCAAGAGTTTCAGAAAAATACCAAAAATTTACCCCAACCATTTTTCGACGTGTAGAATTCAAAAATGAACTCCATTTTTCAAAAATAATTTTCTAAATATTATTAATTTAATTTTAAAATAAGGTCACAGTTAATTCGAAAAATAACAAAATTGAAGTGCAATTAGTTTTATGTGACATTGGAAAAGTAATTAAGATCCCATTATCCTATTGCCATGGGAAAATAAAATAATATTATTATTTACTATTCATGAGGTCATATTACTATTCATATTACTATTCATATTACTATTCATAAGGGCATGTTACTATTCACCAAAAAAACAAGTTTGTTCCATCAGACTCGAAATAACATACTGAACACAATTGTAGATGATAGTTTCTTGAAATTCAAAACATAGAAGAAATAAAATTATGTTTAAAGGATACTTATAAATATATACCTTAAACAAAATTTCAAGCATTTTCAATTTATTTTTAGAAAACCTTGGGATGTTACATTCACAGTACATAAATTGTGACATTACTTGCAGCACCCTGAGGTACCATTGGTGTCCTGAGTGGATCCACTGAAGTACATCTTGAATTGCCCCATGCTGATAGTTCATCTAGCTTAGTGGGAAGTAATCCTTTAGTAGTTTGACATCATTTTTGTCCCTCAAAAGGATATTAATGGGAAAGAATTGGCAGATTTACTCTCTGCCCATCCATATCCTACAAACCAGTCCCTGGACATTGATTTTCCTAATGAGGAAATTATCTCAGTAGACCAAGTCATTCCGTGTTGGAAAATTCACTTCGATGGTGCTTCCCAGAGCCATATCGGTAGAAGTATCAATGACCCTTGACACAACAGCATAGGCTTGGGAATGATCTTCATCACCCTAGCACAAGCCATTCTTCCGTATTCATTCTTGCTATCAGAAGGATGCACCAACAATGAGGAAGAATACCTGGCTCTCATTACTGGCCTTGAGCTGGCCCTCGAGATTGATTTTCCCCACTTTCATGTGAAAGGGAACTCCAAACTAGTCATCAATATAATCAACAGTGACTATGTATTCAGAAATCCAGAGCTCGTACAACTATTGGAATGCACCCTTCAGCTGATCACCTAGTTCCCATCTCATCCAGAAGTTACTCATATCCCTCAATCCTAGAACGGTCGAGCTGATGCCTTGGCTAGCCAAGCAGCATCACTTGTGGAGATATAACTATAGGATTTGATTATCCACTTGTTTAATTGGAGAGTCTTCACTCCAATCACCCCAGATGATGATGAAAGCCTGTAGGTAACCCACTTTTCTACCAGTGCCTCCAGGTACGCACCTCCAGGTTCCCCTGGTGCAGTGATTGAGGTAACTCCCGACTGGAGAACCTCCTTTGTTGAATACCTCCATAATGGTAATCTCTTGGTAGAATAAGCTGAGTGCAAGTGAATCCAACTCCGTTCAATACAGTTTACCCTCTAGAGTGGTCTCGGCCATCAGTAGATCCTCTAGAAGAACAGGTTTTATTGGATTCTCCTTCATTGCATTTAAGGACCTAAGATTCCTCAAGTCATGTAGGACGTTCATGCTGGTTCCTACGGGTCTCATTATATCGGGCTGAAACTATCTCACAAGATCCAGAGACTAGGGTATTTTTGGCCCTATATTTTTTTTAAAGGTTGGGGCTGAAGCCTCATTTTTATTAATAAAGCAAAGCAAAGACCTCTTTTAACTAGGTAGAGGGAGACTCATTACAAAGCCCGAAGGCCTAGTGGGATTTTAGCCCATTACATAGCCTGTAGGCCCAAATATTTTACCCAATTCTCATTCTATGAATAGTAACCTAGCTACTACTACACCCGCACAGTACCGCCACCACTACAGTGCCCTGCCGTCGCTACAGTACCTATCGATCAATAGTACCACCACTACTACAGTACTGCTACAATACTGCTATAGAAACCTGTGCCCAATGGGTTTTGAACCCCCATATTTCATGTAGTATTACGGGGTGCTAACCACTAAGACAAACCCCAAATAAATGGCTCTCTATGATCCATGACTACATTGATTTTTTCAAAAGGTTCCATGCATGCAAAATTCATAACAACTTTATGTATCAGCATCCAGAACTTCTCTACACTACCAAGTTCTCCTAGCCCTTTGTAGTCTGGGGACTCGATGTCAGGGGACCATATACACCAGTGATAGCTCGCCAATGCAGGTTCATCGTGACCTCTATTGATTTATTTTCCAAATGGGAAGAAGTGGTTCCACTCAAGGAGTTCAAGTCTCATTCTATCTTTGACATTGTGATCACCAATATCATCTACTAGTTCAGACTCCCTCACATCGTCCTCATCAATAATGAAATCAAATTTTGGGTATCCATGTTGAAGAAATTGTATGCCAAGTAAAATATTCATTCGATCTAAACCTCCTGCTACCACGCACAAGCAAATGAGTAGATTGATCCAATCAACAAAAACCTCTCTCAAATTCTGCAGAAAATGGTTTTTCAGAAGAAAAAGAGTTGGATAGACATGCTCCCCAATGCCCACTAGACCTAGTAGATGATGACTCGTAATTACACACAGGTGACCCCATACTTCCTGGTGTATAGAACATAGGTCGTCCTACCCATTGAGAATCGGTTACTTTCATTACGCACAACTAGCTATGATTAGAAAGCACCAGATAAAGTAGTTGAAATCTGTCTAGCTGAATTGGAAACCTTCTATGAGAATTGGATTTGTTCCCTGAACAATCTGAAGAGGAATTAGAACAGAATAACAAGAGATTTCAAAAAAACATTGCCTCTACTCTTTCTTTCAAGGTGACTTACTGTTGGCCTTGAGAACGCCAATGATACCTAGACAAAAACCACCCAAGTTGGAGCCCAAGTGGGAAGAACCTTACATTATTCACAAGGTTTATCCCAATGGTGCATACTCCCTGGTTACCATGGATGGTGAGTGTAAAACTCCTCCCACAAATTCCAAGTTCCTCAAGAAATAATTTTCCAGAGAACATTTTGTCCTACATGACTTTAAAATGTCAAGTCCTACATGACCTTAAATTATTATGTCATGCCTGATCTTAAACTGTATGTTGCCCCACAAGATTTTATGTTGTATCTGGTCTAGAAAGACCTTAAACTATTGTGTCCCATATGACCTTAAACTGTATTTCATCTTGTAAGATGTTAAACTGTAAGAACTACGTGTTCATTAATTCCCATCCTTATGGGATATGTAGGAACGCTCGAATGCTTCGTCATGAGTCTAGCCTTTGTTTACTCTTTGACTACCCCCTGGATATAGTTCTCTTGGAGGATCTCACATGGTTTCATGTAGTTTTCTTTGGCCCCACTAATGTCAGGATTACTATGATCGTTCCATGTGCTCCCCCCTCATTATTCTATTCTCCCACATCCTCACAACACGACACTAAATTGCATAGCCTTCATGAACTACCTATGGATTGATTCTCATCCTTATAGGATATGTAAGAACAACCAGAAATTTGGTCTATTTTCCTAGTCCCCACTTTAAAATCTCCCCTTGGGTCGAAAAACAGGGGTTGGAGTAGACTTTTTCCTTCCCTTGTGTTAAATTTATCATGACTGCACCATATATCCCCTTCCCTAGAGATCTCCACCTCTTTCACCGTCCTTCTTGATGTTAAATTTCACAAGCATATTTATGCTCTACACACTCCATCGTAAGGTTTTCCATAACCTCTGACATCCAAAAGGGCCCTCAGATAGTATAGATACTTAGCCTCAGGGATATCCTATTGTTTTGGGCCAACTCCCTCAAGGACCTTGAACAACAAGTTGATATAAGTCCCGCGTTGTGAATATGGACAATGGTTGATGCTCATTGGTTGTTCCCATTTATGGTCACATGATATAGATGTTGTGTTTTGAACTTTGTCAATTGATATACATTTTTCATTGTCACCACCCCCATATGTCCCAAATATTGGGTGTCATGGTTCATTCTGCCCCGCTGTCTATTCAATCTTCAGTCTTCCTCAGGCCGGAGTGTGAGTCCAGCTATCTTACCACTATATATTGGAGAGAGCCCAGTCCTACACCTCTTTTCGCACACCAAGAATTAATCACGTGGGCTTAGAAGCTATGTTAAGGCAATACCCGCATGAGGGGTTATATGGCTACAGTTGTCTAGGACTCCTAGTCTTAGGTACCTTGACCCTTTAGGCCCCCTAGCCTAAGTTCTCACCTAGGATTGTGTGGTGTGGTATGGACTCATGTCCTCATCCAAGTCCGGGTATTTTTCCATGCCACACATATTCCCTTGAGACATCCCTCCTTCATTTATCATCTTTTCCATGAGCACAGTCCCCTCCATGCTTCGCGTGCCCCTTCATTTTGTTTTCCATCATCTGTTATATCCAAATGGACCCCTAAATAGCGTAGATGCTTAACCCAAGGGCTCTCCTACCATTTCGGGCCAATGTCCTTGTTTATTTTGAGCGACACATTGATATAAGTCCCATGTTTCAAATGCAGTCAATGGTCAACATTCAATTTTTCCCCCCGAACTCCAGTCAAATAAATAAGAATACTATGTTGTGAACACGGTAAACATCTATCCTTGATTGTTGTTTTTGTTTCATGTTATTCCATAGGAATGATGATTCTCCCTCTGTAATCAGTTTTCCCTTGCATATGACATTAAACTAGGCATCTACAGTCCGCTCTCTATGACCATAAACTATGATCACCATTGTTCTCACCACAAGACATTAAATTGAGAACTCATTGGGACTTCCCGTTTTAGGTCCCTCAACCTTTTCAGCCCCTTTTCACAAGTGTAAATTTGGGATTGTATGATGTGGCATGGGATTATTACCTCATTCACCTTAGGCTACTTGTTGTCCCATACACATCACTTGTTTTGGTACCTTTCACCTATTTGTGTCCTTGCTGCATGACATTAATCTGCACAACATCCATCCTCAGAACTATGTGTGGCTTTATTCCCATCCTTATAAGATACGTAGGAACCCCCGAACATCTATTCTTTAGGTTCATCTCCATCTTTTAGAAATATCCTTTTCATTCTGGCCTCTAGCTTGAGTCCTTCTAGGTGAGGGTTATGCAGTGTGGTATGGGATTGTGTCACCATTCATGTCGGGTTTGTAACCACCATACCACATATCTCTCTCTCTCCTGATCTCCCTTCACTCCATTTCCTTACACTCATCTTTTTAAGTCATCTCCTCTTAATTTGGGTCTCTTGACCCTCTTCAGTGATTCACCAATGTTCCCAAGAGTACCCTGGTTCAGAATCGGGATTGTCGCATTCTACCTAGATATACTTTTAACCCATTTTTAGGCTTCATATTCCTCTTAATTTTGTCTTTAATTATCTTTCACATTAGAATTGACCCCCAAATGGCATGGATGCTCAACCCAAGGTATCTCCTACCATTACTAGACAACATACTCAGGGGTTTCGAACAGAAAATTGATACAAGTCCTACATTGCGAATATGGTTAGTGGTTGATGTTCATTTGTTGTTCATATTCCTGGTCACACGATATGGATACTATGTTTCAAACATGACCAATAGTTTTCTTCCATCCTCACACCAACCCCATAAATAATTAAATTTAGGTTTCATGATTCACTCAATATTCCTCCCCATCATGTCCTAGTGGAAGTTCGATACTCTTGGTACTATCCCTTAATGCGAATTTGCACATTAGGGGGATAAAGCCCTGGTAAGGTATCATTCAAGGCCTTGCATTGAATACCCCTTTATGTGTATCCCATGTGTGGAAAATACCTCTTCCACCCTTGTTTCCCACACCTATTTTGACTAACATTGGCTTAGGGATCTGATCGATGTCTGCGATTTCTTGGAAGAGTTTCACTTATTCATGGTCCGAGCTCTAAGACCTTAAACTAAGATCTCCTTATACATCCTATCCTTAGAACTACATCTAGCTTGATTCCCATCCTCATGGGATATGTAGGAATGCCCAGACATCTTTTCTTTGGGTCGATCTCAAATTCCACTAATTATCTCTTTTATTCATCCTTTTAGGAGGAAAATCTTATAGGATTGAGTGGTGTGATGTGTGTGGGATTAAGTCCTCATTCACATCTAGTTTGAAATTGCCGCACCATGTACTGCCATTAAAGGAGCTAGTCTCTCCTACCTCCTATCTCGCATAACATTAAACTGCATGTCGTCTTGCATTACATTAAACTGTATATAGTCCTAAATGACCTTAAACTATTACATCCTGCATGACGTTAAACTGTACTCTCAGAACTACGTGCATCTTGATTCCCATCCTTATAGGATATGTAGGAACACTATGATGTTTCATACAAAGGTACAAACCTCTATTTTTTGACCTTTGTTATCCCCTTGGCCTGATGTTTCTTCCCTATAATTGCACATGATGTGGTATGTACCTCGTCCTCATTCATGTCGGGTATGCTTTATCCCGTCAAGATCACCCCCCCTAAAGACATGTTTCTTCTATACATGTATGATCCATATGACATTAAAATATTCTTCTTAGTCCCACATGATTTTAAAATATTGAATCTTTATTTCGAGATGTTAAAATGAATGGTTGGCCCAATCACACGACCCTAATCTTTGACATTATCATCATGGTCGCATGAAGAATAATGGAAATGCATCGTGGCATCCCCACTCAAGGGGACATCATGTTCGGTATTGGTCACCCACCATACCATTTGTCAATTCCAACATATTGCTTGATTCCTATAGTGATACTAGGATTCTCTGTCTAAGGTTTATCTCTTTATAAAAAACACACATATATCTGAAAGGACAAATAAGATCTATAAAATGCCGCTTCTTTTGGTGAAAGGGCCAGTCTCGCACGACCTTACTATCTGTAGAAATGGTACCTTACCATGCTATCTCTAGAACTACATATGGCTTGATTCCCATTCTCACGGGGTACATAGGAATTCCTGGGCACTTTGCCTCTAGCCCATCCTAACTTTCACTTTTGGTCCCTTGACCTAGAAGTTTCCTGGGGAGTACATTGTGTTGATACAGACTCCTACTGTCCTCATATACGTGAGGTTTAATAATTAACTCACCACATGTCTAACTCCCTATATTCCATCTATGGTCCGTGCTCTATGACCATAAACTAAGACCACAATTAATCCTTTTTGAAATACGTTTAACTGCACTACATCTTCCGGAACAACATATGGATAGATTCTCATAATCATGGGATACGTAGAAACTCCTAGGACTCTTGGCTTCCGGTCCATCCCCAAGAATCTTAAATCATGCCTTACCCTATTGGGACCCTTGTACCGTACTCATTTTGGAACATGTGGTGTGGTGAGTACCTCTTGGGTTCTCATTCACGTTGGGTTTTGCAACAAACGCACCAAGTGCCACCCTTGTATTTTCCCAATCTGGTCCGAGTTTTATGACCCTAAACTATAATCTCCCTATGGGAACTACGCATTAGGTTTGGCTACTTCTCCGCCCTACACACAGTCCATTAAATTGAGTACCCCCTTAATGGTCCACCCTATGACCTTAAGCTAGAAGCGTGCAACCCCAGGACCATTGTCCTTGGAAAGGGACTCAAATCCCTATATCTGATATGTCTTATTGTCATACTCAAATGTGTTGTGACACATAGCCTAATGTGTGGAATTTTCACAGGGACATTCCCTCATTCCATGTACATGTTTTTTGAGCCTGTTATTTGGATCTTCATCCTCTTCCACATCTGAAGGGACCCACTTTACGGTCTGGTCTCATGCCTCATTGGATTACCTAACATCTTGGGTTGACTTCCCTGAGGACCTCTAGAGACATTTGCGAAAGGTCCCATGTTTCGAACATGGTCAGCGGTAGACCCCCATTTGTTTGTCCCCATTCCAGGATAACATGATATAAATGATTTGTTTCAAACATAGTCAATAGTTATCCCCTATATCCATGCCCTCATCATTGTGGTCCAGATCTCTAGCATAATGTTTCACATTTTTTCACTCCCTTATGTTCAAGTGGAATTACAACACACTCAGATTTATCCCCTCGTGCATCAAGGTGAGTTAAGTAGGAAGGTCAGTATTATTAGTACATCATTTACCTAGCATCTCATTGCTCCTAATGTGTGCCTCCCTGTACTAGGAAAGTCTCATCAATACTTGTTTCCCATATCGATCAAGACTCACTTGGGATTAGTGGTTTTTGTTGGATGTGTACTAGGGTATCCTATCTACACAAGCCCTTTGTCCTGCATGACGTTAAACTGAACTATCATAACTACCTGTGGATTGATTCCCATCCTCATGGGATATATAGGAATACCCAGAAAACCCGTCTTGGGCCCATCCCAGTTTTCACCGTAAGTCCCTCAAATTATGGATTCTCTTGGGAGTGTGTGGTGTGCTGTGTACTTTTATGGTCCTCATTCACATCAGGGTATATACCATAACACACATTTACTTTTTGGGTTTCCATGTCCTTGACACAGGGCCCTAATCTACGACCCTGACCCTAAACAAGTTCAAGATGCCCCATGATAATTATGGGATGCGTCAACTTCCTCTCTAGATAGGATTCCCCCTACCAGCGTTGGTTTCTAACCACGATGTGCTCATGAACTACGTGCGGCTTGATTACCATCCTGATGGGATGTGTAGAAATGCCTGAACACTTTCCTTCAGGCCCAGCCTAACTCTCACTTTTGGTCCCTTACCATGAAAAAACATTCTCCAGGGATACGTGGTGTAGTGCGAACTCCTTATGTCCTTCTTCATGTCGGGTTTATAGATACCACATCATGTACTCCCTTCTTGGGATCTATCATTTCACTCTTTGTCCTATCTTATGAAGCTATAATTCACGAGTCCATATGTCCTCAATGCATGACACTAAACTGTGGTTCTACCATGAACAAGTTCAGGATGCCCCATGTTAATCATGGGATGCATCAGTTTCTTCACCAGAGAGGATTCTCCCAACCAGTATTGGTCTCTAACTACACTGTGCTTTAATTACTATGTTTGTCTTGATTACCATCTTCATGGGATTTATAGAGATACCTAGGTTATTCTCCTTGGGCCTAGCCCCTGGGTCATTAAACCTTCTGGCCCCTTGGCCCCGATCTTGGTCTAGGTAGTATAACCTTTAAACTATGTGCATTGTCCTCACTGTATGTTATTTAAACTAAGTGTATATCATCCTCCTTGGTATGGCATAAACCACAAGGAATTCCAATTCCTTATCGGAGTGGTCCTATTTAGAAGTAATTATGATCACTGGTCAGAATGATGCACTCACCTAATGTATCTTTACCACAGTAGCGTATTTTCAGCTGTGTTTTACTCTATTCGAACAACCCACCACTCCCCCTCCACGAGTTGCATTCCCTTTATTTGGACCCTTTCACTCTTTCACATTTTAAGGAACCCCCTAAAAGTATGGGATCTTGGCCTATGGCTCACATACTATCCTTTTCTAATGTATCAAGATACTAATGGACGACATTTCAAGTCAGGCCCTATGTTTTGAACATTTTCAGTAGTCAACCCTCATTTTTATCCCCATTTCAGGATAATGCAAAAGGATACTATGTTTTGAACACGCTAAACAATTATCCTTCATTGACATTCCATCCATACAATGTTCCAAATTTTGGGTATCGTGATTTATAATTTCAACATCCCTATGATCAGATTAATTCCAATGCCCCAGGCGTTACCCCACTCGTGCACTGTATCACACTGGGAAAACATTAATTAGATTGTTCTGAGAGCTACATTCTCTAGTAAGTCCTCTTCCTTTATTCCTGGAAATTTGGATTGGTTTTTCAAACACTAAATACCTGAATCATGGTTTGTACTCTTATATTTGAATGGAATAACAAGGTGTTCATCCCTTTTTTCTCACTTCGGGCTCGAACCATGTGAGCATAGGGATAGATCGTTTGATGTTCCAAAAATGTAATGGGAATGAAATAGACCAAAAAACAAATAACAAAACTAATGAATTCATCTGTCATAAATAATCAAAGCATGAATGTATGTTCAAAAGTTACATGAATCATAGAACCTGAGGATCGACCCCTCCCGTGGACAAGTTGACCCTGTCAAAAGAGCCTTGTAGCTCCGCAACCCTCTATCTTATGGTGTCTAGGATTCATTGTCGCCTGTTCAGTTCACACTCCTCGGCAGAAATGGTGTGCAATTCCTCAGCCACGATACGGGCATGCTCTTCATTAGTTCAGATGATGGTCATATCCTCATAGGCTTGATTCATGTGCTCTTTAGCCTCTTCCAGCTGGTCCATCCAACGTGATATGATATCTGATTGTGCGATGAGGAAAGAATTATTTTTATCTGCTTAGACCTGAAGTCGTTGAATCTCATTTTCAGCCTCCTAGAGCCTCTTGATGTTCATAGTTTTTCTCTACTACCATCCCAAACCAAATCCACAGTCATATATATGAATCTTCTATGCCATGAGATCCCAGAAAATCATGTGAGGATGTTGGGTATCCAACCCTCAGTTCATAATTCATGCATCTGGGATCGAAGCCCCCCCCCCAACTGGTCTATCCATTTTTCTTGAGGGGTGTCATCGATGAAGCGCTTAATCAGATTCCATGACTGGTGATGATTGATTTATCTATCCTCTTCATGAGAGGTCATCTCTTCCAGATCATCTAGGTCAGAAGGTTTTTATTTGGGACCCCCCAAATAACTCATCAGAAGGGTTTTTATCTGGTGACTGATCAGGTATGGTAGAACCTATGTTGTCTGATCGATCTTCATCGTCGGATCCTGCCTTAATGATCTCAGGCTCTATCCTGTTAAGGGTTCCACTAGTGATCTGGAGTGCCGTAGGTTGTTCGGTTTGGATATCCATCCCCAAGACCACCAACATTACCCAGGTAAAGGTGCAGCTGGGAGTACCAACCAACCTTGCCAATGAAGCCCACTCCATTAGAAGAACTGTGCATAGAAAAAAGTGCATGAACCTTAGTTGACCTTCTCAATGAGTGGCAGTCAAGAATTTCTTAATGGATAATTATAGAGATCAAATTTTCAGTCTCTCTCCTGGGTGGTTTCCATTGGGACCCCGAGGTGTGGTCCTCTTTATGTTGTTGGGAAGTTTAAAAACTTCAGAAGAACTACCCTGGGTTTCTCATCCCCACTGGATGCAGTAATCTACATAACTACGAGTGTAGATCCCAAAGTCCCCATGGATGCATCTACTATAGGGTGGGAATGGGTTGTACATGTGAGGCCCTATTTCAAAATTCAAATATTTTTTAGGGGTCCAAAGTAACCTAGAAGCGGACCCCAGATAAGGGACAGAGGGTGTTACCTCAAGAGCTTCTGCAAACTCTTCAAGTTCAGGGTTTGAATTGCCAACTTCACCATCCTCTAGAGGACTCCATCTACTAGTATCCTCCCCCAGGAGGATTTATATGATTCTCCTGAAAGAGGGAATCACTCCCTAAATTCTACAACTGATAACTGTGGAGGGGCCGTTCGATCCAGCAATACTTTTACCTGATCTGTCATTAGACGCAGGGCACCCCGTGAGTGCACAAATTCCTCCAACTTGGCTTGGTATTTCTCCCCCTCCACCTGGGATACTGCAAAGACATCCCTAATTGGGTTAATCCCCAAGAAAATCCATCCCAATAAGGTTCATATGTTGGGACATCTCATACAGGTTGAGGAATTGTCGGTGGATATCCCTGATGTCCAAAGGTTCCAGGAAGATAGCATTCTCCAACATGTCAATGTGGAACAACCGATTCCCTAGAGCCCAGGTGAATATCCTACATAACCCCCTGGGAGACCTCCCCTTCGGATGAATCTTCTCCCATAGGACCACTGAGTCAACCGCTACCACCTCCCTTTCGACTAGTGCAGGCCTTGCTGCAACTGCAGCCCCACCACCATGAGAGGTCCTCGCCACCTTTCGGCCCCAGCCTCAAGGTCGGAGATCCACCCCATTAATAGCATGAATGGTTGGATTCTTCAGCATATCCCTAGGTTAGGCCGCATCCTAGCTTTTGGCATACTCCTTCACCAGCCTGAAGATGACCGTGGGTGGAGACAACTCGTTCCACATCTTCCTATCTTTCCAGTGTGAACATGAGTCACATCTACCTAATCACACATAGGTGATCCTCATGGAACACTTCTAAATATACCAATGGGGTTATTCATTGCATGCACTGAAATAGCCTTGAAAATAGGTGTGAGGTGTATGGCTCACAGAGGGACTTGCGGTCAACTCGTGCCACTCGGACTCCACCCAGAAAGGCTAGGAGGATGGATCAATGCTCTTCCATTCCCCATCTTGTAACACCCCAAGATTCCATAGTACGTTACTTCTTCAATGTAATGCAATAACTTGCACTACACGCGGCATTGAGTTCAAGCTCATCACAACTTACCAAACTTGCCATTCAAATGTGGTTATGAATAGTATTAACTGAATTTTGAACATTATATAAGCCTTATAATTTTAAAATACATATTATGAGTTTCTTAGAATTAATTTAAGAACAAATTCATTTTTTTCAGATAAAAGAATTATTTTCCAAGAATACAATTTTACCACCTTTTAATGGAGAACCCTTTTTAAAATTTAATATTTGAAACATTTATATATTCAATGTGACAAAATAAACTTCTTCTTTAGAATAAAGACATAAGAATTTACTTTTCGTAAATATTTGTTGTTTTTCTGCTAACTTTCATATTTGGGTGAATAGTGCAAAATACTATATTTTAACTGAAAACAACATTTTTAATAAAATTATTTTATAGTGTTGAATTATAAATTTTAATGGTTTTTAAGTATGATTAGATTATATTTTTATCCTTTAATCCAATTTTGGTAATTGCAATTAATTTTACATTGAAATTATACATAAACAAGTGTCAATCTTTTGATAGTTATTGTTTCTTAAAAACACGCAATTTGTTTTGACAACGAGAATTAATTTTAAATTAACAAATGCAAAATTTATGTTTTTAATTTGTCAAAATATACTTCATTTTTGGATTCGGAATATCGAAATTATCCTAGGGTGAATTTTTGGTATTTTTCTGAAAATATTCAATTTTTGATGACTAGTGAAAAAACACTATGTTATCGTTTAAAACTACATTTTTATTTAAATAATTATTTATTTTATTTAAATTTATTTTAGGTAAAAATTGATACATAATACCTATATAAGTTCAATGTAATTCATTGGAGTCAATTTATAATAATTTTAGATATATAAAAATTTTATCAAACTTTTTACTGTCTTTTACCCACCTCCTAGATGCATTTGAAAATTTACATAAAACTTAATTTTACCACTTCTGTGAGTTTAATTTATAAAATCAGCGAGACACGGGTAATTTCAAGGAGTAAAATTTGGTTCAATAAGATAAAAATAATTTTTTTTGAATAGTAACTTTTTACTTTTATTTACAACAGTTAAAAGTAAATAGCGTAATTAAGGGTAAAAATGATATTATTATTACCATAAAACATGTCCTAATTCTATAGGATAAGTTTAATTCAACCCAAAACAACCTTAGGAATAAAATATGACCCTTTAGGTCCACTTGAATTAGATTAAGACATTTATTATTATTTTATTTAAAGAAGAGTTAAAAGAGTTAAAATCAATGTTTAATAACTAAACAATTTTTAATATATGGTTATACGTAGGATAAATTTGACTAAAAATATTCATTATAATGAAAAAAATATTTCCTACATAATTTTATTTTATTTAAAAAATTTATATATTAAATAATTAAATTTATTAATGACACAATGATGATGCATTAATTACATTACTAATGAATGAATCAAATAAATGGTATTGTAAATATTAAAATAAATATAATTTCAAAGTTTGTACGACATACATGAATTTTCTAGGTGAATATTAAATGCTAGGATTTATTAAATGTATTTTTTTGAAGTAATCATGTTGTTATTATTTTAACACAAAACAAATACCAAATAGTGTCAAAATTGACATAAAATATTTTTTAAAACAAATATTATATTATTAATTGATATAATAGTCCTAAAAATCTAAGGATCAGCCAAAAGACTTATATAGGAATATATATATGACATTAATGAATCAATTGGGGTTATATTGGTAGTATATAGTAAGATTATTAACCATATAGTGTAAGAATATAAGAAGACACGGTAAAAGTTAAATTATTTAACTTAGAGTTAATTCTAAATTATAAGGTTAAAATGGTAACCTAAACTTGTCGCAAACCAATTGGTTGATAGGATTTATACCCATCCCCACCCTAGACTAGAAATTAGTCACTTTTGGGACATTATAAACCGAATATAAATTTATTATAAAAAAATATTTTATGTTTTTCCAAAGGTGCCCCTAACCCCTCTTATAAAAGGGAACTTCCCCTTCTCCAAAATTCACACCTCCAAATCCATTTGGATTGGCCAACCCCTGCCCAAATATCCTCTAATCCTCCCTCAGTTCAACCTATAAGCCTTATTTTGATCAGAAATCAAACCTAAGGAGCCCTTTTGATCAAATCAAAAGGAAGAACCCGAAGAAGAGGTAATGTTTTCACTACCCTCTTTCAAGTTTCTTTCTTCTTCCACTTCCTTTTTCTTTGTTGTTTACATTATAAAATAATAACTCCAGTATCTTCTATATACTGTGATGTTAATATAAATATGGTACAACCAAATTCATTATTCTATCCATCCTTTGAATAACATGTCACCATACGTGCGTACACATGGCTTACCGTCTCCACGTCGTGGTGTAATTGTTATTCAATACATTATTATAGGATGGGTATAATAATGATGTGTAATTGATGTAAATAATAAATATAACATGATAATGATTCTGTATATATAATATACCATCCAATTCCACACCTTTAATGAAATGATATTTCCGCTTGTGCGTACGTACGGATTACGGTCTCCACGACGCGATGAGATTCATTTCCAAGTTCACAATTCATCGACGATTATAAAAATATATATTACTAATAAGTATGTAATATATGACATAATAATGATACCGGAGATATATATATTTATATATATAAGTATTTATGTTCTTATATATATATTATTCACTTACTTCTGTTCAATACTATATGAAAACGGAAACAACATTTATGCGTACGTACGGACTACCGTCTCCATAAACGATGTTTTCCATTTCATATATATGTCTATTATACATATTTATATTCTAAATATATATGATATATAAATCATTTTTTATATTATGGAAGTATTTAAATCATTATCTAATTGATACAATCAAGAGCAACAAGTGAAAACACGTACGATAAAGAAAGCGATTATTACCCGAAATATTAATATAACATGGAAATTATTATTGAATGGGTAATATAAAGTCATAAATGAATAATGTATGATATTATAAATACTAATATGGTTCTGTTATAATTTAATAACATAATATAGTCTTCATAAATGAGGTTAAACATAACCTTGACTAAAAGAAAGTGCAAGGTAAGGGGTTTTCATCTCACTCCTTATTCACGTGAGATTCATTCCATATTGCCACTATTACCTTTTGTGTGGTGTATGTACTGCCCATAATTGTATTATTTGTGTAATACCTTTTAATTTATGTATATTTACATATTTATTGTATGATACTTCTTTCATGGGGTGTATGTTTCATAAGTTACCAAATTGGTAAGGGTTAATTTCTCAATCTCATTATTATCCGAGATTGTATAAGTGTAAGTATTTACAGGGAAGTTTTTATCATCCATGTCCATTTTTCATAAAAATTATTTCAAAATGAATATTATAAGGATTTTTTAAAGGTAAACTTTTTCAAGATCAGAATTTTAAATGTTTTAAAGATTTATCTTTCTAAATCTTTTTAATTAATGTCCATGTTTTCAAAATGATTTTAAGGATTTATTTATATGGACATGAATGTTTTGAAATGATAATTATTTTAAAAAGTTTCAAAGTGTTATGGGACACTTTGATTCAAAAATATATTTTAAATTATTTCCTTTATAAATGTGTGACTATTAAATTATTTTACAAAAAGGATATTACTCCCAAAATGTTTTACTCATCATTTTCAACTATGTCAGAATCCTTTAATGGATATTATTTTTGATTGAGGTTGATTTATTATAAAATATTCCATATTGTATTGAATAATTTATGGTATGTCTAACTGTGGATGTTCTATTTATATACCAATAATATTTTATGGTTAATTTATTGACATTTCATATGTTAGTTTTAATACGAATTTCTATGTTATGTTTCAACTTTTTCAGGTGAGGAATGCAGTGGAATTAGTAAATGACGAGTGGAGCCCACTATATCTCCTCGATGCATCAGTAGGTCTCATGAGAAAAACTAGTGTCATGGCACAAGGCCTTGAAAAAAAATTTATTTGTAGTCTTGGCACGAGGCCTTGACTATCTGGCAATGATGTCCAATATTAGGCATTCCCTCATTATGAAATTAGTTATTACATGTGATTATTCGACTAGTAGAATATCCATGTGAATGTTTATATTGTAATGTTTCATTTATTTTTACCATATTATGTTCATGTTTATGTATAAAAGGATGTTGTTTTTATTACACATCATGCCTTAAAAGTTTATAGCTTCTGCTAAATTATTTACCTTTACTGAGCATCTGAGATCACCCCTTTCTTATGTTTTATTTTCCCAGGATTCCAAGAAGTGTATTATGGTTGATATGCAGGGTTAAGATGAAGTAAAAAAATCATTCTCAAAGAACTATCTATGCTGTGTTTTATGATTCAAATTGTAATGTAAAGTTAATGTATGAAATCTATTTTCCAAGACTGCTAAACTGATTGGTCCTTTGGGACTTGATTCCTTGTAATAGTGCCAATGTATTAAAATAATGCACCAGCTCTGCATAACTTGGGTTGGGGTGTTAAATTTGGCATCAGAGGAAGTTTAGTACAAACCTTGGAAACTAGATTTAGATAAACTCTGATTAGAGCACATTACAATAAGATAGACTTTGATGATTAGTATAGAATAACTTCCTAGAATTTTGGTAATGTAAAGATTTGGTGAGTTTTCCTAGAAAATACATCCCTATCTGGATATGAGCAGGTAGAGGCGGCTCTGGCACAGATGTACCTATGGGTAAAACCAAAAAACACCGCTTTGAGCCAGACTCGAACGGGAACTGGTGCACGACAACGGGCCTTGCTGCACTCTTGGTTATAACACTCCTAGGGGATATGCTTAGGATAATTATCATTTTCTTTAAAAACCACTATGAAGGGTTTATGAGTATATACCTCTTCAAAGAAAACATTTATGTGATTATGGATTATATCCATAAACTGTTCAATTTATGTTAGGTATTTTACATGTTTGGAATTATGAATTGTGATTCATAAATTGACCTACTGTATGCCATTGTATAGAAATGGCACCCAATAGAAGGAATGTGAACTCTAAAAATACGTATGATCCAAAGAGTAAAAAGGATCATATATTTCACGGTATTAAGCCAAAATTAAGAGGGGAAATAGTCTCCCATGTATTATCAACATATGAAGAAATAATATCACGTGTTAATAAGATAAGTAAAGAATTATCTGAGTCTTATGGCTTTGAAGGGAAGGAGGAGAAGAAAAGTATGGAAGTGATAAAAATGGATAAAGGGAAGATGGAAAAGAAGAATTTTCCCATATGTGAAAACTATGGGAGGAAACACCCTGGAACTTTCCTGAAGGGAATGGGAGTTTTTTATAAGTGTAGAGAAAAAGGACACGAAGTACATGACTTCAAGGGTAAGAAAAAGTCTTCAAATGCACAATGTTTCGTCTGCAAGGAGTTGGGACACTATTCGAACCAATGTCCAAATCATTAGAGTATACCGCAAATGATGTTATTGGATTATAATCAAGTTATGATACTACCTTAGATGAAGAGGAATGACTAGTGTTCTTATGTTGTTATTTCATTTGAGTGTGGTATCAACAATATACTTGTTACATGAATTATGGAGATAAATAAGGATTGTATTATAGTACTATTTTATTGAGGATTTGAGATTATATGGTTCTACGAAAAGTGACTTAACAGTAAGCTACAATTTTTTGAAAATACATGGTTGAAGGAAAGGTAATCCTTAATATGGTCCTGATAATGAGGTATTGTTTTTGGAATAAGATATGGTTGATTTTGGTAATTCAAGATTTTGGGGTGTTGTAAAACAATACATGATGAAGGTGTTCACATGTTATTACCTGGAAAAAAGGATCCTCATTATGTTTAACTTCCTTATAAATTTTGGACTGAGAGTTTCGATATAAGTATTTCGGATAATTCTAAATGCTGGAATGGATTAACTATGAAGTTGGACACTATTATTAAGGTTATTTTTGGATTTCCATAAAAAGGACAACCTGGTGGTCGGGAGGCAACCCATCGCGTTCGACAAGGCCGCGAGACTTGAACCCGAAACCGAAGGGAGGCAACGGTGTATCACCTATCACTAACCCACGTGACGTCCAGGATTGAATAATGTAGTTTTTTTAAGGTTCTGATATGTGAATTATAAATTCATTGTTTTTGGAACCCTATATGATTAGGATAAATAGAATATATTTTTTGAAATCATTTAGAGTGAAAGATGAGTTTGTGGTAGGAATTAGTTGAAATATGAAACTCTGCTTGTCAAGTATATATATACATATAAATATATATATATTCCCTCTTATTTTATGGATAAATTAATTTCTAAACTTTAGGGAAGGGATCTTAAAACCAAAAATGTGTTATCCAAATACCTTACGTTTTGTTGAACCAATGGTATTTTAAATCATCATAGATTGGTGGATTTGAGGCCCACAATTCTACAATTGTTTGTGATTGATGACCACAATCACTCCATATAAATATTTACATTTTTCCTCCAATTATGTGTCTCTAATTACCACCAATGTTCTCCTAATAGAGATCATAATTTGGTGGTGACTTTTTCATTCACCTTTTCCTCTAATTAAGACTAAATTATATTAAACCAATTTCCTATGTGGGCTTTCCCACAAATGTATTTTCTATTTTCAACCATTCATTTTCGAAGAAAAATTTCAAATTGTGTGGATTCAATTTATTGAAGGAGGGAAGAATATAACACCCCAAGATTCCATAGTACGTTATTTCTTCAATGTAATGCAATAACTTGCACTACACGCAACACTGAGTTCAAGCGCATCACGACTTACAAAACTAGCCGTTCAAAAGTGGTTATGAATAGTATTAACTGAATTTTGAACATTATATAATCCTTATAATTTTAGAATAAATATTATGAGTTTCTTAGACATAATTTAAGAACAAATTCATTTTTTTCAGATAAAAGAATTATTTTTCAAAAATGCAATTTTACCGCCTTTTAATGGCGAACCATTTTTAAATCCGATATTTGAAACTTTTATATATTCAATTTGAAAAAAAACTTATTCTTTAGAATCTGGACACAAGAATTTAGTTTCAATAATTTTTTTTTTGTTTTTATGCTAACATTCATATTTGGGTGAATAGTGAAAAATACTATATTTTAACTGAAAACGACTTTTTTAATCAAATTAATTTATAGTGTTGAATAATATATTTTAATGTTTTGGAAGTATAATTAGATTATATTTTTAACTTTTAATCCAATGTTGGTAATTGGAATTAATTTCACATTGAAATTATACATAAACAAGTGTCAATCTTTTGATAGTTATTGTTTCTTAAAAACAAGCTATTTGTTTTGACAATGAGAATTAATTTTAAATTAATAAATGCAGATTCTATGTTTTTAATTTGGTAAAATAGACTTCATTTTTTTATTTGGAATATTGAAATTATCCTAGGGTGAATTTTTGGTATTTTTCTAAAAACGTTTAATTTTTTATGAATAGTGAAAAACACTAAATTATCGTTTAAACCCGAATTTTTATTTAAATATTTATTTATTTTATTTAAATTTATTTTAGGTCAAAATAGATACATAATACCTATATAAGTTCAATTTAATTCATTGGAGTCAATTTATAATAATTTTAGATATATAAAAATTTTATCGAACTTTTTACCGTCTTTTACCCACCTTCTAGGAGCATTTGGAAATTTACATAAAACATAATTTTATCACTTCTATGAGTTGAATTTTGAAAATCTTAGAGGAACGGGTAAAATCAAGGAGTAAAATGTGGTTCAATAAGATAAAAATAATTGTTGGTGAATAATAACTTTTTACTTTTATTTACCACGGTTAAAAGTAAATATAGTAATTTAGGGTAAAATAATAATAATATTATAATTACCCTAACACATGTCCTAATTCTATTGGATAAGTTTAATTTTTCCAAAAAAACCTTAGGAATAAAATATGACCCTTTAGGTCCACTTGGATTAGATTAAGACAATTATTATTAATTTATTTTAAGAGGAGTTAAAAGAGTTAAAATCAATGTTTAATAACTAAAACATTTTTAATATAGGTTTATAAATAGGATAAATTAGACTATAAATATTAATTATAAATATAAAAAGATTTCCTATATAATGGTATTTTATTTATACTTTTTAGAGATTATATAATTAAATTTATTAATGACACAACAATGATGCAGTAATTACCTTATTAATGAATGAATCAAATAAATGGTGTTATAAATATTAAAATAAATATAATTTCAACTTTTTTATGACATCCACAAATTTTCTAAGTGACCATGACATGTTAGGATTGATTCAATGTATTTTTTGAAGTAATAATTATGTTATTATTTTTACAAAAAACAAATACCAAATAGTGTCAAAATTGATATAAAAAAGTTTTTAAAACAAATATTATTTTATTAATTGATATAATGGTCTTAAAAATCTAAGGTTCAGCCAAAATACTTATATAATAATATATATGACATTAATTAATAAATTGGGGTTCTATTGGTAGTATATAGTAATATTATTAACCATATAGTGTAAAAATACAAGAAGACACGGTAAAAGCTAAATTATTTAACTTAGAGTTGAATCTAAATGATATGGTTAAAATGGTAACCTAAACTTGTCTAAAACCTATTGGTTAAGAGTATTTCAACCCATCCCCATCGTATCCTCAAAATAAGTCACTTTGGAGCCATTATAAACTGAATATGAATTTATTATAAAATAATATTTTATGTTTTTTCAAAGGTGCCCCTAACCCCTCTTATAAAAGGGCACTTCCCCTTCTCCAAAATTCACACCTACAAAGCCATCTGGATAGGCCAAACCCTACCCAAATATCCTTTAAACTTCCCTCAAATCAACTTAGAGTCATTAGTTTGATCATAAAGCCATCCTAAGGAGCCCTTTTGATCAAATCAAAAGAAAGAACCCGAAGAAGAGGTAATATTTTCACCACCCTCTTCCAAGTTCCTTTCTTCTTAAATGTCCTTTTTATTGATGTTTACATTATAAAATAATAACTACAGTATCTTCTATATACTGTGATTTTATTATAAATATGGTACAACAAAATTCATTATTATATCCATCCTTTGAATAACATGTCACCATATGTGCATACAGATGGCTTACCGTCTCCACGTCGTGGTGTAATTGTTATTCAATACATTATTATTTTGATGGGTATAAAAATTATGTGTAATTTATGTCAATAATAAATATAACATGATAATGATTCTCTATATATGATATACCATCCAATTCAACACCTTTAAAGAAATGATATTGTCGCTCGTGCGTACGTAGGGATTACCGTCTCCACGACGCGATGAGATTCATTCCCAAGTTCACCATTCATAAAAAATTATAAAAATATATATTACTAATAATTATGTAATATATGACATAATAAGTCTGCTAGATATATATATATTTATATATATAAGTATTTATGTAGTTACATATATCTTATTCCCTTACTTCTGTTCAATACTATATGAAAACGAAAATAGCGTTTATGCGTACGTACGAACTACCATCTCCATAAACAGTGTTTTCCATTTCATATATATGTCTATTATAATTATTTATATTCTAAATATATATTATATATAAATCATGTTTTATATTCTGGAAGTATTTAAATCATGATCTAAGTGATACAATCAAGAGAAACAAGTTAAAACACGTACAATAAAGAAAGCGATTATTACCCGAAATATTAATATAACATGGAAATTATTATTAAATGGGTAGTATAAAGTCATAAATGGATAATGTATGATATCATAAATATTAATATGGTTCTGGTATAATTTAATAACACACTATAGTCATCATATAGGTGTTTAAACTTACCCTCGACTAAAATAAAGTGCAAGGTAAGGGGTTTTCATCTCACTCCTTATTCCCGTGAGATTCATTCCATATTGCCACTATTACCTTTTGTGTGGTGTATGTACTACCCATAATTGTATTATTTGTGTAATACACTTTAATTTATGTTTATTTACATATTTATTGTATGATACTTCTTTCATGGGGTCTATGTTTCGTATGTTACCAAATTGGTAAGGGTTAATTCCTCAATCTCATAATTATCCGAGATTGTTTATGTGTAAGTATTTACTGGGACATTTTTACCATCCATGTCCATTTTTCATAAAAATGATTTCAAAATGAATATTTTAAGCATTTTTGAAAGATACCCTTTGTCAAGATCAGAATTTTAAATATTTTAAAGATTTATCTTTCTAAAACTTTTTAATTAATGTCCTTGTTTTCAAAATGACTTTAAGGATTTATTTATATGGACATGAATGTTTTGAAATGATAATTCTTTTCAAAAGGTTCAAATTGTTATGGGACACTTTGATTCAAAAATATCTTTTAAATTACTTCCTTTATAAATGTGTGACTTTAAAATTATTTTAGAAAAATAATATTTCTCTCACAATGTTTTACTCATCATTTTCTACTATGTAAGCATCCTTTACTGGATATTATTTTTGATTGAGGTTAATTTATTATACAATATTCCATATTTTAATGAATGAGTTATGTTATTTTTTACTGTGGATGTTCTATTTTTTAACCATTCATGGTTTATGGTTAATGTATTGACATTTAGTATTCTAGTTTTAATACAAATGTTTATGTTATGTTTCAACTTTTTCATATGAGGAATGTAGTGGAATTAGTAAGTGATGGGTGGAACCAGCTATAGCTCCTCGATGCATCAGTAGGTCTCATGAGACAAACTAGTGTCTTGGCACAAGTCCTTGACAAAAAATTTATTTGTAGTCTTGGCATGAGGCCTTGACTATGTGGTAATGATGTTCGGTATTAGGGATTCTCTCATTGTGAAATTAGTTATTACATTTGACTATTCGACTAGTAGAATATCTATGTGCATGTTTATATGGTAATGTTTCATTTATTTTTACCATATTATGTTCAAGTTTATGTTTAAAAGGCTGTTGTTTTTATGAAACATCTTATCTTAAAAGTTTATAGCTTCCAATAAATTATTTACCCTTACTGAGCATCTGAGCTCACTGCTTTCTTATGTTTTATTTTCCCAGGATTCCAAGAATTGTATTATGGTTGATATACAGGGTTACACTAAAGGGAAAAATGGTGTTCTCAAATAACTATTTCTGCCATGTTTTATGTTTCACTTTGTAATGTATGGTTAATGTATGAAATCTATTTTCCAACACTGCTAAACTGATTGATCCTTCGGGACTCGATTCCTTGTAATCGTGCCAATGTATTAAAATAATGCACCAGCTCTGGGTAACTGGGGTCTGGGTGGTACACATCTGTCATTAGTGAATAAACCTGTTGAAAATGGGAACATGTAGAGATTAAACTCATCTGCCTTCCAGACCCAGTTCAACACTGCTTGCAGGGTCAGTTTGGCCATAAAGCTCCCAACATCATTCAGAATAGATGGGTGGAAATTTGATCCTGGAGGGGAAATGGGGTTCGGATATTCATAGATTCCACTAACATATGCCTCTATCCGCCCATACAGAATGTGGAATGGCATGTATATCCTCTGGGTCTTCTTTCCCTCACTAATATTCCAAAGTATCTTGTACATCATGGCGAGCATCAGAATCCCAAGGTTAACTTGTCCCCCTTTCGCCAACATGGAAGACATGATAAATGTGTTCAGTTGCATGCCTATGTTCGTGTCTCTCACTGGAAGGATCCAACCATAGATGAGCGCTATAAAGAATGCATCCAACCTGACTTCAGTTTAATGCTTGGTACTGATGCTGAATCCCTTGGCTCTCCCCTAGTTTTCCTCCAAAAGCCGCCAGTATGAGTTCCCCTTGCCTTGTTGATCCCTCTTCATGCATGTCTGAGGCCTTATAGGGAACTGCCTATTTTCCAAGAAGTTCAAGAACTGCTTGAACCATCATTTGAAATGGACATCCCTCACTGACTACTTGTCTTATCCCACCACTAGTTCCATCAATGTCATCACTAATAGTGTCATCTGCTCCAGATCCTCCCATCCACCTACAACAGGGAGGACTTCATCATACATTGCCACCATTATTGGGACCCCTGGAATCTGGTGTAGATCCCATAGGATAATGTCTACCTGTCCATGGTTCAAATTGAAGGTATTGGTCCTCAACAACCACCTTCTCAACAACTCTGGCATCACATGATTTAGCTGATAGATTTGGAATTGGGAGGAAAAAGTCTCCTCATACAGGCCCACTCGCCCCAGCTTACATGAATTCTTCGTACTAGGCACCTACCCAGTAGGCTCAAGCCTAGTCATTGGTGAAGTTGTTTCCCATTCAATGATCCCACTGGTTGGACCACCCCTTCTCCGGGTACCCTAGGGATGCCTTGACGATAGTATGGTACATAGGGGTAGATGTATTTAGTTGCAGTTCCTTCTCATCAACGTTATTCACATGATTTTATAGAGAGTTAGTTTTGACAGGCATGGTGTCCCCCTAGGTATGGTTGTCAGCCACTTTGAACCATTGGTGCTGGCATGGAATGCTCCTAAACCAGTAAGCTGGCTCATCCCTACTCTCTTTTGGGTTTAAGATGTCATCCCTTAGGCCAAATCTGTACAGAGGTAGCCTCATGCATAGCAGATATCCCTTCTAACTCTCTAACTATAGATCTACTAGAGAATTATGGTCAGAATGGCTTTGTATGAACTCTCGTATACCTAAGATATCTTCCATTTCATCCCTCCAGGAAGCATCTTCATGGACCCCCTGACAGCCTCCTGGTGAGCCATTCCGTTTTTGGAAATTCAGACCTTTTTGGTTTAGGTTTGCAAAGCACTTTCATGAAGCCCATTTGCGAATCGCATTCATGGAGAACGGTCCCATCAGAGAAATTATGGAGCCTAGCCCCGAACTTCAGGTGCATGTCGTAGAGAACATTGCTGCAGATCCAAAGACTTGATGTGCGGCCTGATGTAGAAAGCCCGATTCACGGAGAGAAATCACGGAGTACACAGAGCTTCATGAATCGAGAGAGATAAATGATAAAACACAGAGGTATGAAAGGAAAAAAGATAGGTTATCCTCCCCTATTTATATTCTATGAACCCTTATGAATCGCGGCGCATCTAACCATGGTCAGCTTCATGGTGAACTCAGCCATCTCGTTGCCTCTCTGCCTTCCAAGATTCCTTCACAAGCCTCCTTCATGAGCGTCCTTCACGATACTTCATTGAGATTGACCAAAGAGTTTTGGTGCCTAACCCTCAGACTTTGACCCTAATTTTCTCCTTGGATCCAAGTCTGAGGGGGGAATTTGTTGGAAACAAAATCATAAAAGAGTAAGAGTATACATAAATCCTTTGAGGCTACCTCACTAAGCTTGTTCGCAGAGCCCCGTAGCACCACAGCCGGCACTAAGATACCCCCTTTGTGAAGATGTTGTGGAGAAAAGAGGCGAGAGGCTCTGCAATCGTATTTTTCATTCGATAATCTGTCGTGGATCAAGGAGGTGGGAGGCTCTGTGATCGGATTTGACATTTGTGAAGCTACTGTAGAGAAAGGAGGCGGGAGGCTCCGTGATTGGATTTGACGTTTGAAAAGCTATCATGGAGAAAGGAGGAGATAGGCTCTATGGTTATGACAAAATAAAATGTTTCCTCCCACCAAGAAAGCACTGCTCTATAGTGCATCTTGCCTATAAATACTGGGCTCCCCTCATGCCCAAAGGAAAAATCATCCAACCTTTCGCCTTCTTAGCTCTCAAATTGCGAAGAAATTTTTTCTTTCAAACCATGATCTCATCAAGGTACTTTGGTATCATGAAGTTCCTTTACCTTTGCTTAAATTCAACCCCTCATCAAAGAGGTATTCCCTTCACGGAGCCCACAGGTCTTCATGAAGGAAGGGGATCTCCAATGGGACTTGGGTCTTTGTGAAGCACTTATGCTTTGTGAATTACCCTCCATTCACGTGTAATAAACATGCCAAGGCAGGGTCATGATGCTTCGTGAAGCACACCACATTGTAGTTCTATTCTTCACAGGGTACCCTTACTTCGCATAGCCCAACTCCGCAAAAGACTTTCCACTTCGCAAAGAACCTCCCATATGCACCTATGCCTTATTCCTAGGCTAGGACACTTTAACTTCATGAACCATACCCCTTCGCGAAGCTCCTCCACTATATGGATCATCAGAGCTTCATGAGGCTTCTTCCCGTGAACCCCTTTTCTTCGCAACCCCTTTTCTTGTGTGACCCTCCAAGTTTACATGAAGTGATTTCAAAGTCCCTTGGGTGGGGCTTCATGTTTCATTGCTTCACCTTATTATTCTTCACATAGGCATGCTAATAGATATTTCTTCTTCGCATAGCCATGATAATGTGGGCCCCACAATGGATCACTCCACGACACCCCCTCGACACAGAATTGCTAGGGCCTTACCTTCACCAAGGGTTAAATCATTCTGGTTATTTATTTCTTAGGGGTGTAAGGTGAAGTTGCCTCATCCGAGATGCATGAGGTTAAACTTACATGTGCCATCATCCTTATCACATGATGTTAAACTTTGGCTTCACCCCATTCATTCTATACAGGGATCCCTATCTCCGACATTCTCTACACCCGCTCGTCTCCACAGGAGTGATATCTTCCTCTCCTGGAATGATTTCCTCTTTGCTAAAGCAGCGCTTGTCCACGGGGAAGGGAAACCATCTTGGTGTAAGCCCCTAGCTTGTTGGAAAGAGTTAGTACCCTTACTCCTCCTTTCTTTGTATGTTCCATGGACCAAATGGGGGATGGGCACTGGAACCCCCTATTTTCATGTGCCAAACCCCTTTGGGCTTTGCCTCCACCCAAGCCTCCATCCTGGAGTAAGTCCCAATCTCCATCTCACTGGGCCACTAACCATGTATAAGCCCCTATTTTGTTTTTGGGACTCTAACCATGTGTAAGACCATATTTTCTTTTTAGGCCTCTAACCACGTGTAGGCCCCTATTTCCCCTTTGGGCTGCTAACCACATTTAAGCCCCCTTCCACTTTCCATAGACACATGTTTTGCGACGTGACCGTCAAGTCTTTATTTCCACTTATTTCTCACACCGAGCATGACTCACATGGGATTAGAGTAATTATTGACCATGGAATCCTATTCGGGCAGCCCTAGAGTGTATTCCACAACGTCATCCCAAACTACGTGGACTTTGATCCTTGATAAGGAAAGGTATGTAGGAAGCCTCTCTGAGGTTCAATCCCAACAATAATTGGTCCTGACCCCCTCCACGTCAGTGCACCAACCCCTTTCCCGAACTATGTGGACATTGATCCATCAAAGGCATGGTATATAGGAAGCCTCCCTAAGGTTCATGCCCAACATTCATTGGTCCCGACCACATCACATCGGTTCAACAACACAATTCCTGAACTACATGGACTTTGATCCTTACCAATGCAAGTTACATAGGAAGCCTCCAAAAGGTTCAAGACCAAGACCCAGTTCTTCCATTCCCCTTGATGTGGGTTCACCTTTTTCCCACATGACATTAAACTATATTCCCCTTCTCATCCTACAATACATTATATTGTATCCATTAAAACTATGTGGGATTTGATCCTTGTAAACTAGGAAAAGAACGTAGGTATCCTCCCTAAGGTCCAACCCTGACCTGCGGTTAGCCATTGTATCCCCCAACCATCGGTAAGCCTTTGTGTTCCCCAACCAGCGGTAATCCATTGTGTTCCCCAACCAGCAATAAGACCTTGTATTCCCTGACCAACGGTAAGCCGTTGTGTTCCCCAACTAGTGGTAAGCCGTTGTGTTGCTTGACCAGTGGTAAGTCATTGCCTTCCCCAAACGAAAGTAATCCATTGTGATCCCCATACATCAGTAAGTCTTTGTTTTCCATTTGGTTGGGACCCACATATCTAGTCCTCTCTCAAGTGTTAGACCATCCTCAGGCTACTAACCACACATAATAAACAGCATCAAATTCGGGTCGTTGTTCTCTACCCACACCCCAATTCTATGCCCCCAGATTGAACTACATTTAATTTGATCCTTGCCATGGAAAGATACATAAGAATCCTTCATGAGTCTCAAGCCCATCACCCATGTCTCATCCTGGTCTTTCCCTCGAGCCTATGTGTTTCAGGATGTTCATTCTCCAACCTAAAGGTTCCACTTCCTTCGGGTCTAATCCATATGAGTTGCCTCCTCAGGTGTCCCATCACCCTGCCAAACTATATAGACTTTGATTCCCTTTCAAGAGGATACATCAAAAGTCTCTTCGAGAATCAAGCCCAATATCATTCTCTCCCTCATGATGGTTTCATCTCATTCCCCCACCTCTTAATTTAACTCTCCATATCCATATTGATTTCTAATCAGGAAGCCAAATCCCGGTGTGATCATGCCATTAACCTTTTCACTGTTCCCAGTAGCAATCGGGTAACTAACCATACGTTAGCCCCAGCATCAGTGTCCCCTCTAGGGGTTGCACCCATCTAATCCACTCTAGTCAATGTTCTGATCAGTCTGATCCATCTTTGATAGATGTTAAAATCATAGCATACCTGATGTTAAACATGGGAAGCTGAGAAACATTTCAAAGACATTCCTATGGAATATAATTCCCTACATTCGACTTGGGACGCCTCATGATTCTGCACCCTCAATAATCCCTATCATAAGGTGAAGAAACCCAGACGCATCAGTGTTCCAACATCAAGACATGCCAGTGATGTCCAGCTTGACTACTCCCATGACCAAAGGCAGCTCCCCTAACTAGACCCCTTGGAATGTCCTGACAGAAGTAGCATAATTTACCAGCATCCATGGAGAAATGGAACTGGGAAGAGTTTCATGATCAACGTCTTAATATATAAGGGAGACCCAGACTAGATGATTAGTTCTAAGGAGGAATCCATTGAAGGAGGAACCGACATTCCATCATCTCGTTTCAATCACGGAGAAAACATACCTGAATAGGGGACATATGCCACCCGCCTTTGGAAAGATGAAATGCGGGGAAATACTGCTACACATCCTCCAAAATATATGGATTCATGTGCCTCGGTGAAATAATCAAAAATAGGTATTCCTTAGGTTTTGTTGTGAACAATGATAGCAAAATAGGTATATTTTTTAGTGGTTTAGAACCATGCCATCGAAAGGATTTGGCTATATGAGACTTTGGGAGTTATGAAGAAGTGGTTCAAAGTGATCTCAAAGTACATATGGATTTTGTAAAATGGTCTCATGGTTAGGGATATAAGAAGAGGATAATGGATTTTCACATTGGTGGATCAAATAAAAAGGAGGAAAGTGTATGAAACCAACCACGTGTAAAAAATGTTGGAAGAAGCATTATGGGAACTGCATCAAAGGGGTGGGTAAATGATTTAAGTATGGAAGATAAGTCCATCAAGATCACAAATGTTGAAGATACATAAATAATCTAGCCAATATGATGGTGTAAAGGATAGAACCACCCATGGTTTAGTACATCAAATATATAGAGAAAGGGAATTATGGAAGCCAGTACACTAAACCTGGACTCCTGGAGAGTAATCTTTGTAAGTAAACATGAAAGACAAAAGAGAAAGAGAAAGATTATGCCAACACTACTGCTTATGTGGAGTAAGAAAATGAAGTCGTGAATGGTAAACTTCTTATTGAATCAAGAATGAAAAGGTATTATTTGAATCTATTTATACATATTAATTTATATCTTTCAGGTTTTCTAGAACTATTTAATTGAATCCTTGATACCTTTATGTGGAGATATTTGTAAAAATACTTGGTGGTGTGATCATTCTAACATAAGTGTTGGAATCTTCTCCTCTTAACGTATGTGAAAAAATGCTTCTAGATAATCTCATGATACATATCTTGGTGGAATTATATGCAATACTAGGCATGGATTAGCTCCCATTATATATAAAATGCATCAAATTTCATGAAAAGTAATTACCTTTTCATATTCCAAACCATCCCATGCACCTTTGAAAATTAAAGGAAGCACATGAATCTTATTTGGAAAATACCTCAATAGTGTGGGTGTTGATTCCCTATGATAAACCATACCTCTCTCAAATGTTTGATTCAAAGCAAGGTATAAACCTGGAGGAAATGATCATTATGAGGGAATACAATGATGTATTTTCCAAAGAGTTACCAGAAATTCCCCCAGATTGTGAGCTCGACTTCTCAATAGAAATCATACCCCAAGATACACCTATCTCAAAATACCCATATATAATGACTTCTATTAAACCAGAGGATTTAAATATACTTATAAAATAGTATTTAGAAAAAGTTTTAAAATTCTATAGTGAATTTCCTTAGGGTGCGCCAGTTTTCTTTGTAAAGAAAAAGGACGGATCAATGTTGTTTTGTATAAATTATCATAAGATAAATAAGATCATCTTAAAGAAAAAGAATATTATTTTAATGATTTATTACTTGTAAGATTAAATACAAAGGTATCAGTACTTCTAAAATTTGGATATTCATTCAGGATATCATCAATTGAATTTGAAGGAGGAATATATTCAAAAGACTGCTTTCTAAACAAGGTATAGGCACTATGAGTTTCTAGTGATTCCCTTCAGAATTACTAATTCCCATGAAATATTCAAGGATTTTATTAATATATTATTTACACACTACCTTGAAATTTTTTTCATTGTAATGAATTTTGTTTTGAACTGGATGAAAAATCCGAGGGGAAAGCTAAATTTTATGTTTACTAAATGGGCCATTTTTAAAATTAAAATTCAGAACAAAATTATGAGTGTTGTAATGATTCAATGTGATGTTTTGGACTTGGGTGAAGTCTTGAGAAGATTACAGAGTATCTTGAGGAGTTTAGAGAGCATTGATCCCAAAAAATGAGTATTCAAAGGACCTGTGGAGGGAGAACAGTTTTTCTGAAACTCTACATCCCACAACAGGAGATAGTGAGGCCTTATGTCGGTGGATAGAGGTTGTTTCAGAGGATGCAGGCGGTTTAACAAACAATTCACCTAGCCCACATCGCTAGTAAAATTTTTAGTAGCTCAAAACTAGTCACCTCACAGTTGGAACAAGGTTTCCAAAACATATGGCCAACCCATGTGGGTGCCCAGGTGTCCAGTCAAGGGCACATGGTTGGAACATGATTTTCAAAAACATGCGACCCAAACCATATGTGAAACCCTATTTTAAAAATTAAATTAAAATAAATTAAAACTAAAAACATAATACACATATCCCCTCACCTCACTAATGCAACACCCGCCTCCTAGGATCCCTAGGCATGACACACCCTACCTCCTCAACCCCTCATCCAATCACTGATTTCATCTCCTTCCTTCACGATTATCGCTTAATGTCATGAGGTAAGACCTTTTTCTTTATTATCCTCCCTCTCTTTGGTTATATTCCTCTCCATTTTCTCCTGATGAGGTTAGACCAAACCTAAGGTTTCGGTTAAATCATTTTTTGGTGTTTTCCATTGGTGTTAGATTGTGAAAAGGGTCTCTCAAGACACCTTCATGCATGTTCGAATATCCTCCACCTAAGGAGAAGCGGTTTGGTTCAATTAACCTTGAAGTTATCGCTTCAAGGTAGTATTTTCAACCATTTTATGGTTGAACCCAATTTATTTAGGGTCTTTACATGGTTTTAGTATTCCAATATTTATTTGTAGATCATTAGGTGACTACATGAATATTTTCAACCATATACATAAGTATGTATATATATATATGTATCTTCCTTTTACCCATTACCTCATAGTGAGGGGAATATTTTCATTGAAGTGAGGGATATATATATATATATATAGGAATGTATGTGCATCTATGTGTGGAGAAATTTCATGTTTCTATCATCCAATTTTTCAAGCGCTGAGTGTTTTTCTTGGATTTTTCTACTTCCTAAGGCAGGGTCCCATTCTTTTTCCCCTATAAATTCAAGTATGCCTCAATTACTCACTTTTACACATTACTTTGTTTTTAATAGTGTTGAATGAGTTTTATAATAAGTTTTAAATATGAAGAAATGATTTTTTTTGAATAAAAAATTAATGTTTTTTAAATAAAACCCCTCCAACACCGGTACAAAATTGTCAAAAACTCATAGTGGTGATTTATTAATTATTATTTCTTATCCATATTTCATGGTATTTTTATATAACTTGTTTCCATAAAATCATTCCATTACACTTGATCCTTTGGAATGAAGTTTTCACGTCTTAAGGAGTTAAATGATTTGATAAAGGTAAATGGTTTGTATATGATGGATTATGAAGGATATTAGCATCCTTTAAATACATAGTGAACATGGTACCTTTCCTTGTCTTTTTAGATTTATAAATGTAATTTCCATAGTCTATAAAATTAAGAAGAATTGATCATGTGGTTAGGATTAATAATGATGGGTGTCCTTTCTTAAATTGGACTAATGGGTTTCAAATTGAATTGACCTAGTTAATGAAATGCATGAGTGGTCTTTTCCTTATGCATTAATTTATATATATGACCATTCCTTTGATAATGATTTAATTGAAAAGCATAAGATGTTATTCCTTATATGTTAAATTATGAATATGGACATGGCTATAGAAATGCATTATAGTTATTTATTTATGAATTATATTATAAATGTAAATGATGGTTTAATTTGAATGATGCATAAGGGATGGTTAGGTCATGCCCTCGTCTATGCCTTGTTAAATGATTCATATGAAATGTAATTATTAACATGGAATGGAACTTGTCTAATGGAATTCATAAGATGTTATGCCTTTTGTATATTATTATAAATTAAATGGAATATTAATTTACAAGAGAGGTATTACCTATTTTAATATATTATAATTAGTTATACCTTGCATAGGCTTGGGGAGACAAGGGACTGTGAGAGACCTTAGGGAGAAAAACTATATGAGCTTCCCTATTGGATTCGAAAGGACGGAGAGAAACTTTGAGTAGGAAAACTGTGAGCACTTCCATGTTGATTTTCAAGTACTGTGAGAGTCTTGATTAGAAAGAGCATGCAAGCTTCCATGATGACATATAGAGGACTATGAGAACCTCTAAGTAGGAATAATATGAGAGATTCCATGTTGGTCCAGGGGTTAGAATGTGATAGCTTCCCCTAGTAATGGATGTATGTGAGCTACGTTCTGGTCCAACCAGTGATAGTATCCCAGGTATATGACCATTTGGAATTGGTACTCACTTGGTTCATATATGAGGATTATATATATATATATATATATTATTACTATATATATATAGTTCCTACTCAAACACTTCTTCATACTGTGAGTTAAAGCAGCTATACCCTTCAGATGTCCCTTGGGGACGTGGATGAGTGATTAATTAATTAAACAGTTCTGTATATTATTTCTCTATTCCTAGACACAAAATTTAAATTATATTCACATACTAGATTAGGATACAAATTGTTCATGTTGGCTTGTTGAGATTTTATCTGACACACTGGATTAACAAGAGTTTCATAGTGATTAATTAATTAACCAAGTATAAATTATTATCGCATGTCCTAGATTGATTTTTGTATTCTTGTACATGAGAAGTTAGGAGCACATGATTGATCTGGATCTTGGGATGCTCATGGAGACCACCTTTTAGATTTTAATACTTTTATTAACATGAGCCCTATATTGTGATGAATTGTGAAGAATACTATTTTTTTGATTATTTATCTTATGTATCAATATCAGTCATAAGATCTTTATATAAACTGGCATTGTCCACTTTTATCTCAGTTATAATAATGTTTTTCTTCCACTACTTTTTTTACAATTCACTTATTTCTCTATTATCTGCTATATTTTTCAATTATACCACTATGAAACTATGGTTACAAGGGTATAATATCATTACTCTCACCTCCAGAGACCCTCACTACTAGTCAGTGGCCTCTGATCTATGGGGATATGCACTTGAGGCCGTCTGACCCACCATTTCGGCTATCATTTTTATGGTAAGTCAAGTTGGGATGTTAAAAAGTGGTATCATAGGAGAATAATATTCACATTTCCTTACTTTTTATGGTTGGTAGACAAGAGACTAGGAATGTGTCATATCTTGGTTAATAGTTGTTCTTGGGACTGATCACCACATTTATGGGAAATGACCAAATGACTAGGGTTGGGATTTTTGTTCATACTATTTTCTAGTACATATGATATGATTTCACCCTATGTGATTGGTGTATTTTCCACTACTCATGATTTATGGAATTTTATGGAAGTTTACCCCTATCTTAGTTTGGTGAGGATTAATCATTAAATGCATAATATTATGAACATTGAAAATTAACATGTCATTCATATTACATTCCATGTAGTTGCATTCGTAGTTCACCTACTATGTTTGATTTTGTTCCTTGAGTGATATTCTATTCTTAGTTTTGTACAATTTCTAGGTAATTATTAGCATTCTTTCATATATAACATTCTTAGTTTTTATTATTCCATGATACTTTTTATTTCACATTCCTTTCCTATTTACATTACTTGCCTCTATTTTAATAGCATGCTTCTCTATGTTAATAATTATGGTGAAATGCTATGTTTTTGTTAATAAAAAATTGGTTTAATGGGATAAATTGTTTGGTTGCAATTATGACAGGATCCATTTTTTAATTGTAAGGTGTATTATCACCTTATAAATGAGAAAATGTAACCCTTTTATTTAAACCATATTATTTTATTTAAATATTATAAAAGTGTGTTTTAAAAAATGTAAAGAATGCTAAATTTTAGTTTTTAAAGTGAATCAGTTAGTAAATGGGAGAAAAATGACCAACTATAAAGTGTATCAGAACTTTATAGGATGGTATGTGGCCACCCATATGATTGGATAATTTTATTTGATCATGTTAAAATATAATGTGTGATTGATTTTTTTTAATGGGGGATAATTTTCAATTCATACAGTGTATGAGTTCTTCATGAATTGGGAAATGTAAAACCATGTAGTCCATCTTTTTTATGAGACTATGTTATAGTGTGAAATTCTTATAAATGTAAATGGATATGTAATTTATAAATTTAAATTAATTGGTTATCTACTGAATGTAAAAATGGACCCATGTAGGTCAATTGGGGCAGGTTTCTAATGAGATGACATGTTTGGGTGTTTAAAAATATTATATTTGGGAATCTGGTATTGGGTTTCTTTTTAGAAGAACCTAGGTTGGATCAATGGGACCTTTATAGGTCACATTATCTGTTAAAAATGAATTTAGATGATAAATTTCTTATTTATGATGGGGTATCTAAGAATTTTTAAAGTTTTAAAATGATTTTTAATGAAACATTATTGTTTTTCCTTGGGGTATTGGTTAAAATCAAGTACCTTGTGTTTTTGATTTCAAAAATGGTTCGTGATTTATTTATTAAATATTTTATATGTTTAAATATTTAAAGGTGTTTAATTAAAAAGGACATTGAAATGGAACCCTAGGTGGTCTCCTCTATTTATAAACCCACATGTAAGGGTATTTTGAGTTTCTACTTTGAGTAGACTTGGATTGGAAGAATGAGAATTTTTATGTAGGTGTTCTTTTCTTTTGAAATGCCTTAAATGTTTAGTTTTTTTATCAAAGTGACTATTTCTGAGCATAAAATAGTGTTAGTTTTGGTGCTTATTCTTTCATAAGGGGATAGACCATGGTTAACACCCTTATAGTTTAAAATAATTGCTAATATTGTTAGCTTTCTAATGCTTGGTGTCATTTAGATGTCATTTCCCCGTATGGGCCTTTCAGTTTCCAATGAAACAATTTTTTAGATGGGCGTTTGTTGGGTCGCTAACCCTTTTAACGGGAATGAGCATCAAGTAATTATCATTTTTAGTAGGTTAGAAATTCCTTGGGTATGGTCATTTTCTTCAGAGGTCTCCTGACCCTTTCTCTCTTTACTTAGTGAAGGATGACTTGGTATGTCATCATCCAGGTTAATGGTCATATGTGGCAACAAAACCTGAGGATAAATCTCTTATACAAGCCATTGAACACTTGAATTCATAGGGAGAACATCCTATAGATAGTATTATATATTTTTGTATTTATTCTAAATCCTCAGGGTAGTTAGTGTTGGTATATGTGGTGTCATCAAGTGTTAAAGGTTGTAATAAACTAGTTGAGTTTGGTGGAATATTTGAGTCCTATTCTATTGTGTACAGTCTCAACTCATCTATAGAGTATAGTAACCTTAGAGTTAAATAATAATGATCATCCCAATGCTCAGGATGATTTTATAAAGACTAAGGTGTTTTGACACGCTGGTTAGTTTGGTTGGGTTTTCATGATAGAGGCCTTACAATTGAATTTAAGGGAAATGTAACTTAGTGTGATTTTATTCATCTGTTCTATCCTTTCTTTCAATGGCTAGGACACTCCTAAGGTGGAGAGCATCATGTTGGTCTTTCTGAATGTGTCTTTCCAGTAGGATGGACACAACTAAAAACGACCATTTCAAAATGGTAAGTCCTACTCGAATTCTTGTGCTTTCTTAGAAGAATGACCATATTTTTTGTGTGGATATTTACAACAATTATGTGAAATAAATTTGGTCTTGGATGGACTTTGGTGGTTAATTATTAAACGATCATGAATCCAAGTTTTACATTTGGTCTTGAATGACCCTCTTTGGTCTTGGATGGACTTAGGTGGTTAATTATGAGAAATACATTTGGCGATGCATCAGAAGGTGAAGCCATGTTTCTCATTTGAAGTATACAAATTCTTGTTTGAATATTATTCTCTCATGTAAATGGATATGTTTGACTAGAAACCATTCAATACTCTTAGTGAATTATGCTAAGCAATGAGCATGTCCCCTATCATGACATCATCCTTTATGCACTAAGAGAGCACCAATATTACCTCGTGCTAAATCATTAAAAGTTGTTTGTATTGATTGGTTGGTTTTCTCTTTCAATTTTTCATAGTGAAATGTGTTTCCCTTGAGGCATAGTGGTTCTAAGTGACCCTTAGGTTCATATGTAGGAACACCCTAGATTTACTCTTGGACACCAGCCATTTCTTTTGACTCTACCACCAGGTGGATGCCACTTTGGGCCCAGTCGATGATCTAATGAGGACATTTTGGCCTCATTCCTACATATCACTTGTAAAAATGGTGTATGGAATACCTTAGGATAGGTCCTTGTATTTGGATTATATGAATCAATGGTTTTTATAAACTTGTATTCAGGCTCAGAGCTGTGTTTATAGTGTAATGACGCCAGTGGGATGGGTGTGAGTTACCCCCTTGGTTGTGCTGAGGCAATAAATTTTAAATGGATAATTGGTGTTTTGACAAAAGATAATCACATTAAGAAATATCTGAGCTTATGTGAATGTTTCCTTGATAAACTCAAGCTTCCTTGGAGGAAGGAATTACGGTTCAGTTTGTAAAGCACTAGCCATCTAAGCCCAGAGTCTTCTAGATAAGTCCGTAGGAGTGAATCAACATGTTTTCCCTTTCTTGTTTAATGTTTATGGTTGATGAAAACCCATTTAAAATCACATCACTAGGATATATAGGGTTCGGTTTAATGGTTGGCAGTGTCTTTCGAGGAAAGATTGCATGATCATTTATTGTTAGTTTGACAGGGATTTTACCATTCCTTATCAATGAGGTCTTTTATATGACCTCAGTTGTATTAAAATTTTCTTTTTTAATGAAATTAGTCAATAAGCATTGTTATAATTATACAAGGCATGCTTGTAAGGAAATTATGATGGTGGGTAGAACCATGATCTGGAATTGGCTACTTAACGTTAAAACCTAAGGTGGAAAGAAATTACAGTTAGATGTTAAATTAGATGAGGATGTGAACATGTATCTAGCTTAATAGGCATGGGTAAGCACCATTTTATTGTTCTTTTTGTAAAAATCAATGGATTGAGATTTGATAGCTTAATCCTTGTTTGCATGGGAACTACAAAAAGGTGTGTTGGGCATTGGGAAATGAAGTGTGATCATTTAAATGAGTCTTCATGACCCCTATAGGTTGGGTGATTTTTTTTGGTCCTGAAGGCTTCTTGGTTATGAGATTTTTTAAGGTGGGGAGGTTTTAATTATCTTTATTTTGACCTTGATGAAAATCTCAAGTGTAATTTGAACATTTGTGTTTACTGAATGGGTCATTTTTTAAATGGATATTTAGAACAAAATTTCAAGTGTTTGAATGCTTAAGTGTGATGTTTTTGGACTTGGTTGAAGCCCTGATAAGTTTATTGGGTGTCTTGAGGTGTTTTGGGAGCATCGATCATGAAAAATAATCTTCTGAAGGACCTATATAGGGTTCTCAGTTTGTGTGAAACTATGCGGCCCATTGTAGGAAACAATGTAGCCTTATGTAGATGGATAGAGGCTATCACACATGCTATGCCCATTTTACCAAACTATGTACCTATCCCATATGGTTAGTTGAATGGGAAGTATGTCAACACTATTAACTTCATGTTTGGCACACAATTTCCAAACCAAGTGGCCAACCTGTATTGGATACCTAGTTATCCAGTCGAGGGTGCATTATTGGCACACAGTTTCTAAACTATGTGACCCAATCCATGAGTGATAACTTTTTTTTAAAATTAAATTAAACTAAAAAAATAAAACAAAATACATAATATATCTCTCCCCTCACCACAATCACATGACACCCCCCTCCAAGGAGCCCTAGGCATGATGCACCCCACCTCCTCGACTCCTCCTTTGATAACTAATTTCATCCAATTCCTTCATAATTCTCACTCGATGTCGCAATATAAAACCATTACTCCATTCTCCCCACAAAATTCAGCATTTTTCTTATCTTTTATCACCCCGATGAGGTTCATCCAAACCTAGGGTTTGGGATAAACCAGTTTTAGGTGTTTTACTCTGGCGTTAGGTTGTGAAAAGGGTCTCTCGGGACCACTTCACACATATTCCGACATCTGTTTCCGAAGGAGAAGAAGATTGGTTCAATTGATCTTGTAATAATTGCTTCGAGGTAAAGTGTTCATCCACTATTTGGTTTCACCCAATTTTTTTGGGTCATTACGTGGTTTTGAGGTTCCAAGAATTATTTGTAAATAATTTGGTGACTCTATAGAGACTTTCACTCATATAAATAGGTATGTATAAATACATATATATATATATATATTCCTCTTACATGTACATATTCCCTCAAAAGTATGGGAATATGTGTATTAGAGTTAGGGATATATATATATATATATATATATGTATATATATAGGAATTTATGTACATGAAAGTGTGGAAAAATGTAAGTTTCCATCATCAAAGTCATCATGTGTCGAGTGTGCGCCTTGGCTTGGTCTACTTCCTGAGTTAGGGCCTCATTTCATTTTCCCTTTAAATTCATGTATGGATTTTTTACTCGCATTTTGACTTTCCTTTATTTTTAATAGCACTGAATGAGTTCTAGAATAAGTGTTTAATATGAATAAATCATGTTTTTAAAAAAAATCAAAGTTTTGTAATAAAACCACTCCAAATAAGGAAATTCAAAATGCGAGTAACAAATCCATAGATGAATTTAAAGGGACGTTTTTTAATAAAACAACGCCAACTATGGTGCACTGCCCTTGAAATCTCACAATGGTGATTTATGATTTATTCTTTCTTGGTCTTATTTATTGGTAGTTCTATATGCCTTGTTTCAATGAAACCCTTCCTTTACAACTAAGCCTTTAGAATGAATTTTTCTTATCTTATTCAGTTAAACGATTTAGTTAAGTTAAATGGTTTTTATTGGATGGATTATCCAAGATAATATAATTATATAAATACATATTCAACATAGTACTTTTCCATGTCTTTTGAGCCTTATAAATGTAATTTCCATGGTCTATGGAATTAAATGGAATTGATCATGTGGGTGGATTAAGAATGATGGGTTTCCTTTCTTAAATTGAATCAATTGGTTTTATATGGAATTGACCTAGCTAAAGACATGCATGAGAGGAATTCTCCTCATATATTAATATATATATATATATATGACTATGCCTTTGATAATGATTAATTGAAAATCATAAGAGGTTATGACTTATGTATTAAATTATGAATATGGAAATGGATATTGAAATTAATAAGTCTTATTACCTTATGAATTATATTATAAATGTAAATTATGGTTTAATTGGAGTGATACATAAGTTATGGTAATATTATGCACTTTTTTATGCTTTGTTAAATGCTTTATATGAAATGTAATTCTTTATATGGAAGGGAACTTGGTTATTGGAAGGAATAATAGGTTTTTCCTTATTTATATTGTTATAAATGAAATGGTCTATTAAGTGGAATTTGAGGTATTTCCTCATTCTGCATATTATAAATATTTATTCCTTTCATAGTCTTGGGGATCCAAGGAACTATTAGATACCTTGGGGAGAAATAATTTTTTAGCTACCCTATTAGGTTCAAAAAGACTGAGAGAGATTTTGAGTATGAATATTGTGAGATCTTCCATGTTTATTTGTAAAGGATCATGAGAGCATTAATTAAGAAGATAGTGTGAGATTCCATGTTTATTTTCAAAGGACTATGATAGACTTTGAGTAGGAAGACTATGAGAGGTTCTATTTTGGGCTAGGTATTAGACCGTGTGAGCTTCCCCTAGTGATGGATTTCTATGAACTATATTCTGGTCCAGCCAGTGATAGTATCCCATGTATATGAAAACTTGTCATCGATACACGCATGGTTCATATAAGAGGATTCTATATATATAACTATATATATATATTGTTACTATATATATAGTTCTTATTCATACACTTCTTCCAGATATGATATGAAGTCGGTATAGTCGTCAGGTGTACCTTAGGGACCTGGATGAGTGATTGATTAATTTTTTAGTTCTATTTATTATTTCTCAATATTTTCACAGTATATTTAAATTATATTGATGTACTGTATTATTATAGACATCGTGGGTATCATCATGTTGATATTTTTTTCTCAAACCCTACTCGAATACCCTTAGTACCCGATTATACCTGATAATTATAGGACCTAGGCTGATTATTTTATGCTTGTACCTGAGGGGTTAGGAGCACATGACTGATCTAGAGCTCAGGACTCTCATAGAGATCATCTTTCAAATTTTAGTAATATTTTTTACTTGAGTCCAATATTGTGTTGAATACTAAATCATGCTAGATGGTTTTTCTTTATCTTATGTATCAACATATGTCATGAATTATTTGTTTAAATTGGTGTTGGACACTTTTATCTCAATTATAATAATTTTTTTCTTCTTCTACATTGTCTTTACTATTCACTACATCCAATATTGTCTGTTATTTTTATTCTATTATACCGCTATGTAACTCTGATTATGAGGGTATAGTCTCCCAAATATCACCTCCAGAGACCATCAGTGCTAGTCAAAAGCCTTGGCATATGGAGAGACACACTTGAGTCCATGTTACCCATTGGTCTAGCTATCAGTTTTAATGGTAATCTGGGTCATGATGTTATAGTGTTAGTGTTTATTGACAATATTCCCATATACTCCAATAGAAAGGAGGAACATAGAAAATATATAAGGATTGTGTTGGTGACATTAAGGAAGGATAAATTTTATTCCACGTTTAACAAGTGTGAATTTTGGGAGCAACAAGTCATATTCTTGGGACCCATCATCACAAGTGATGAAGTTTCATTGGACCATTAAAAAACAAAGGATATTGAGGAATGGGCCATACCCAATAGTGTTAAAGAAATTCACAGTTTTCATGGATTAGAAGGGTACTATGGATGTTTCATGAGATACTTCTAATGATTTTTTATCTCACTAAATACTTTAACAAGGCAAGGGGAAAAATATATATGGATGTAATAATGTGTGGAAAGATTCAAGGAGCTAAATAAGTGGCTAATCACTACACCTGTAATCACACTACAAACAAGAGGATAAAGTTTTGTGATATATAATGATGATTTAATGAAATTTGGGGGTTTTGTGATCATTCAAAATGATAATGTGATATCCTATACCTCATGGTAGTTGATGATACTTGGTAAGAACTACCTAATTCATGATCTAGAGCTAGAAATTGTGTTTTTTACGTGAAAATATTGTGGAAATACCTTTATGTTGGGAATTATGACATATATACCGATCATAAGAGTCTAAATTATATATTCACACATAAGGAACTCAACATTTATCAAAGGAGATATTTCTAGCTAATAAATGACTATGATTGCTCTATTCATTCCCATCCAGGAAAGGAACACAAGGTAGCTGATGCTCTTAGAAAAAAATAACCTACTACTCTATCAATGACATGGATTGAGAATGACCCTATGTTCATGGATATGAAAAGGATATATTTGGGAACCATAATGATAAGGAATAAATCCTACCTTTCCTAAAATATTTCTCTACCATCTATCCAAGAGAAGATTAAGGATGCTCAAAGTAATGATCTTGAGATACAAAAGAAGTTGAATGTAGTAAATGAAGTAAAGATTCATGAGTTCCACATTGATTATGATTGTGTTATTCAGTTTGGGAAGTGATCATGTGTGCCTTCATCATCTAAGATAAATAATGATATGTTGTATAATGAACATCCATCAACTTTATCCTCCCATCCTGGAAGTACCAAAATGTATTGTTATCTTCAATATCACTTTTAGTCAGATATCACAAAGAAGAATATTTCAGAGTATATCTCAAGGTGATTGATATGTCAGCAAGTTAAATCAGAATGAAAGAAGTCCAAGGGATGATTCACCATTGCCTATACCCATGTAGGAATGGGACGATGTCACAGTAGATTTTTTCATTGGTCACTCTAAGTTATCTAAAAATAATAATGTGATATGGGTTGTGGTGGATCGACTCACCATGAATTCCCACTTTATCACTATTCTGGATGATTTCTCACTTGAACAACTTTAAAATATATATTTTAAGGGAGTGGAAAGGCTCCATGGGGTACCAATTTCAATCATATATAATCCTGATATAAGGTTCACATATAAATATTGGAGAAGTATTCAACATTATATGAGTACTGAATTAAATTTCATCATGTATTATCACCCCCAAACTAACAGTTAATATGAAAGGACTATTTTCATTCTCTAGAACATTATAATTTCCTGATCAATGGAATTCAAAGGTGGATGGGATCAACATCTCCCATTAGTTGAGTTCTTATACAAAAATCGGTTCTAATCAAAAATTTAGATGGCACCATAAGAAGCATAGTATGGAAAGTGGTGTATAACACCAACTTGTTTGGATAAAGTTAGAAAATGAAATCTACGTGGACTTAATCTTGTGCAATAGAAGATCGTTATGGTTCAATTCATTCAAAAAAACCAAAAATATGCTCAGATTCAGAAAAGATCTACGATGAAAACTATCGATGGGATTTAGAGTTTGAATTTGGAGACAAATTTTTATTCATTTGAATATCACCATGGAAGAGATTCATGTGGTTTGGAAGGAAAGGGAAGCTTAGACCACTGTACATTGACCCCTTTGAGATCCTTGCTCACAAATGAGTAGTGGTATATCGGCCTTCACTTCCACCAATTATGGATCAAATTCAGTATGTGTTCTATGTATCTCTCCTAAATAAGTACATACCTAACCCCTCACATGTACTGAATCTAGAGGGGGGTACAACTGGAGAGCGATTTCTTATATGAGGAGAAACTGGTAAAGTTCTTGGGACGGAGAGAGAAGTCCTATGAAATAAGAAAAACCACCTTGTCAAAGTGTTGTGGAGGAATCATAAGTATGAAAAGGTGAAATGGGAACCAAAGGAAGCAGTGGAGAAGTGCCCTCTCTTGTTTTCACTTCACTATGAAAAAAATTGAAACAACAATTTCAAAAGGTGGAAAGAATATAATGAACCAAACTTTTATAAATAGAATTTACCTTGTTATAATTATGTAATAAAACACATAAATCACATAGAGAGACCAATAATAACATCATTATCATAAATAAAGAATAAAATATGTGATATTTGTAGAAATTAAAGAACCTATATCAATTGAATAACAACCTGACTATTGGAATAGTAACATGACTATTAGTAATAGTAATCCATCCAAGAGAATTGTAAGATCACCTATAAAATTATGAATAAAATTTAGGAATCTTATAAATGAAAATATGTCATAATTATATCATTGTATAAGTAAATAAATGTTTTAAAAATGTCAAATTATGTGTTTGTATTTTTGGGAAATATAAATATAAATGTATATTTATTATTTTAAAATTAATATATTGATTGAAAATATAATAAATTTTCATAAAATATATTTAGAAATTAATATTTTTTTGTATTGTAATTATAATATAATTTTATGGGACCTTAATTGATTTTTCAAAGTTTCGTAAATTTAATTATAAAGTTAAAATTAGTATTTTTTTGAATAAATGATGATTTTAATTAAAAATTAAATTTATTATATAATTTTTTTTATAAAATGGATTTAAATTTTTAATTCAACACATTGTAATATTTTTAAGGTAAATATTTTGAGAGTTTATAAAATAGATGATTTTTGGGAACAGTAAAATATGATAATTTATGATATAAGCTAAATACACGAATCCTTGAGTTGTAGATGATGTATAGATGATTTAAATACAATTATCTTGAACTATCCTTCCATATATAATATATTTAGTCAAAGGAATCAGCAATGTTTATAGTCTTGATCAAAAAATAAGAATTAAATGAATAAAATAATCAAAAAACACCCCTCTCTTCCCCCTCTAAATACCACCCCACACTACCTCTTCCCCTAACACATTATAATATTTTTAAATTGTATAAATGATTACCAATTTCCATACCAATAATCATTACCATGTCTAGGATCTATAGGTCTCAAAAAAAGCCTAACCCAAGTGCCTTAAAAAGGTTCTAAAGTAGACAACATCTATGAGGTTAAATCCACAATCATTCTCATTAAATTTCAATCCATTTATTATACTCTCAAAAAATCCCAATATCCAAAGTGTTATAATAACTCTTGTATCATATATATACTATAATTTTATTTTTAATGGAATATAAATCATCAAATTCCCTATCTCTTCTTTTAATTCTAAAAATGAAAACATCACTCGTGATGTGTCGATTCACCATCTTCATGGATGAAGTGTTTTTTTCCATTACTACCTTAAAATATGGTCATAAAACCATTATAATGAGTAAATTAGATTTTAATAAACTTATTATAACTTGTATCATGTAATTAAAGAAAAATATATACATGATATTAAATGAAATTATACTAGTTTGTGATGGTTATAAAAACTTCCAAAATATATTAAAACACTTTAACCAAAATTTTATCTCATGAATCATTCTCAAACCATAGAAAAATTATATATGAGACCATTTTAAATTATATAGATTAATTATTAACACATAATTTCAATTTTGGAGAAATATTCTCATTTCACATGAACTTCAGTAATTATATACAAGTAAACCAACCATGAAACCATGAAAACAAACGCTCCTATAACAATGAAATTGACCACTATAACCCATCAAAATGCCATACATTAATTGAATAAAATTATAATAAATTAAATAAAGGTATACTTGGTTATGAATTAATTAATTAATTAATATATTTTTATTATTCATGATATGTAGTGAATGTTAATAACACATCCAGACATAAGGTAAGGGGATTCTCTGTTGAAATAGTGGGTGCCCTGAACCTAACTACACCGTACATTTTATTACCATATCATCTATGTAGTTATCTATACATGATTTCATCTTACCATTATATTGTAAATTATATTTCCACCACTATTGAAATGTTAATTTCCATAGATTAATTGTCGCGTCGAGAGGTTATATCAGATCCCAGGCTATAGTGAGATCCTCGAGATACTATGACATTAATCTTAAATATATGTTCTACGGTCTAGATACATCTTACTAACTAGACATAGTAGATTTTTGACTATCAGGTGTTGGGGGATCATAAGCATTGAGACTTCTTCTCATGAAGTTCACACTTGGTGATCTCTAGTAGTGATATCATGAAAAAATACCTGCTAATGGGAACACCATATGTTTTGGGTTTCATTGGTTGTTCCTATATATAGACATGTTTATTGATCTCCTAACATGATACCATTACAAATGTGTATCTTTTTATTGCATAAAATGATGTAAGAATAAAACTATTATATTGAAATCGTGGAGAGGTAGCTTGTGTTGGGTGCATCGTTGGTGATATGACATTGGTTGAATGGTCAAGAAAGGATTTGTTGCTTCCATGTTTAGGAATTTGTATACCCTAGGCCTAGCTGATCAGGCTGCCAAGATCATATTTCTTGGAAGGTTTCTATATAGTGAAAATAGAAAGGGATGATGACACCATTGGACACTAATAAGGGTTGAAATTTACTAAAATCCAGCTCATGATTCAAGTAAGCAATAAGATCATAGATCATTCATTTCAAATAAATCATTTCATTGTGTCTACCAAAGGATAGTGGGAGCAACAATGTTTTCCAAGAGAAATATGTATAACATATGGAAAATAGATGTTTGTCTTATAGTTAGATAAGACCACGTTAAAAGTAATTCTATAGTGATTGACCTAAATTATCAACCTCAGTTCTAGAGAACTAGATCTATAAAAGTAGATATAATAGTTTCTTGGACCTATTCAATCATACATAAAGTGGAATTTTATTGAAAAAATACAAGTTGAAACAATTCAAGTTCATAATTCTTTCCAATGTCACATGGCTTGATCTCTCCAGGTTGACATGTTCACAACATGGCAAGAGATTAATGTAGTGTGTTGAGTTCCATACACTCTAGCGATGGATCAATCATATATTCTATAATATTTACAAGAATTTTTACTGCCAAGATATACTTTAATGTAGGTAGATATCAATTATATCCAGGATAATAGCAAGTTAAGCAGTCAATAACCATTATCTTTCACCCTGGTGAGTGAAAAAAGATATATACATAGTATATGGAGAAGAAAGTATACTAGTTTTTTTGTGGGACACAAAATGGTAATCTTTAGATCAATTTGATCTAATATCGCAGTTAGGCCAATGCGATGAGTGAGTTAAGATCATTAAAGCTAGTGGTAGCCATAACAATAAATACCGAGTACGTTGCAACTTCTAAGGAAACTAAGAAGCAATTATTAATCACAATGATTTGTTCCAATTCATGGAATCTCACCTAGTGAGAAAATTATAATTATAATATAAATTATGATATTCTCACTGGACAAGATGTCAAGTTATCACAATGGACAAAAGGGATATAATCAGGGATACCATCCCTTGAGAAGTTTTACTCAAGGAGATGATGCAGCATTAAGTAGATATGCCATGCGGAAAAAATGTGGTAGGACCAACAATTAAATCCATTACTCATCACAGGCATGATCGTTATCATGTGAGTAGTTAAAAGCCTGGTTAGCAAGTTGGATCTAGTGAAATTTGAGGTGTTGAAATAGTGGGTGCCCTAGACCAAACTATGTCGTACTTTTTATTACCATATAATGTATATAGTTAGTTATATATGATTTCATCCTACCATTATAGGGTATACTTTTCTACACCCACTATTTAAATGGTAATGTTCATAGATTAATTGTCATGTCGAGAGGTTATTGTAGATTCCGGGCTATAATGAGAACCTCAAGATACTATGACATTAATCTTAAATATATGTTCTATGCTCTAGATACATCTTAATGACTGGATATATTAGATGTTTGACTATCAGGTGTTGGGGGATCATAATCATTGAGACTTATTATCATGAGGTTTGTACATGGTGATCTCTAGTACCGAGATCATGAGGACAGACCCGTTGAAAGGAACACTTCATGTTTTGGGTATCCTTTGATATTCTTATCTATAGACATGTGTTTTTGTATCCTAATTTGAGACCATTACCAAGGGGTATCATTTAATTTCATACCTTTATGCAAGGAAAAATACATGGCATTGAAATCATGGTGAGGTAGCTTGTGTTGGATGTGTCATTGGTGATATTAAATTGGTTGAATGGTCAAGAAAGGATTTTTAACTTCCATGTTTTTGAAGTTGTATATCTCAGGCCTGGTTGGTGATGATTGTTCTAACTTTATAAGTCTTTGGCCAAAGTGGCCGAAAGGAAAATCCTTCTAGAAATATCAACAAATAATATAGTAAGAAAAGATGATTCCACAAGTGCGTGTCCTACTTTATGATATATTTAATGACAAAGATATTATAGTACAAAGTTAGTGACTGTAAGTTGTTTTTCATTTCTATGAAAATCCTTATCTCTTTAGGGGATATAATGGGTCTCTAGAAATCGCTCTTGGTCTGTGGATTTTATTCACTGCTATTGAGATAAGGGCCTAGAGGGTCAGACACAATAGTGTATTCAATAATCCTCTCTATTCAGTTGAATAGGTATATGGACATTGTGGGCCCCACAACGGGGTCCGAGTTTTGTCCTTGATTTCGATCACCAAAATAAATAAATAAATCGATTATTATTGATGTTATGATTAATTAGGATTGAATTTATTTAAATTATTTAACATGTTTTGTAAATACAAGATAATATTAATCGAATGAATATTTTTTTTAATATTCAGGGTTCATTTAATATTAAGTGGGATTGCAAATCGAGTTAAATAGATCAGGTTTTATCATGTAGTATGTTTATATATATATATATATATTTCAAGTATGAGATAAAATAATAAATAATATTGAAGTAAATAGTTCATAAAAATTATATATTTAGTGGACGTTGAAATAAATGGGGTCTGGGGAACCCAACCGAGTATTTAGCTACACCAATATAAATAAAGGAGGTGTCTCTATCTCAAGTAAATATTCATTCATTTTCATGGAATAGAAATGAGATCCTATATCTCCTCCTTCTTCATAGAGAGATAATCAGTTGATCCAAAAGCATTGATCAAGATCCCCCTCAAGCATTGAAGGGATCTCTATGTGGTGATTGTTGGGACGTCAAAGATATCGTCTAATCACCATGATAGCACCCATAATTCGACGATCGACGTTCTAGTTGATTTTTGAAGTGTGTGTGGATGATGTAGAGGGATCCTACTATGGATCCTTCATGTGACAATCTCTAGTGATGAATTGTGTTTGACCACAACTTTATATCTGAAACATGTATGTTATTAATTTTAATTTTGTGCCCTTTACAATTTATAAAATATCCTCGAACCTTAAAGAGGCATGGATCATCAGAAAAGAAATGTTTCATAATCTCACCGATTAAAATCTTTAAAATCCATAGCCCATCAGTTTCTGCAGTGGTCCTTGGAAACTTTCATTCTCAAACCCAACTCCCTTTCTTTGGGTTATTCCTCTTTCATGAAAAATTTTAGGGTGTATATTCTTTTAATTATTCTTAAATAAAATTCAATTATTATTACCTTTTATTTTATTTGATATAAATGTCTCTAATTAAATTTTATTAAAAATACAAGTATTTTCCAAAATAACTCTTCCAATTCACATCTTGACTCCTCTTGAGATCGTTTCCTCTTCACTCAAGTCTGATGATTTTTACACCATGTATGTTTTTACATTTTTTATTTGGGAACCCCAATGTTCATTCATGAATTTTTTCTTTAATAAATCCTTATGGAACCCATTATTTTTCATGTTTAATTTCATGTTTACAATTGTTATAAATTCTATGTGTCATGCATGATGATGTAAATGTTATGATGTGACGGGTGGGATTGGAATTATATATCTCTCCATGTAATTGGGTAATGTGATGTATCTCATGAGATAATATGTATTATGTGCAAAAATGATGCTATATTTTTTCACGGTTATTATGTTATGATTATGCACATTTTTCATGCATGAACATGATGCCATCTTTGTTTGCAACTATGTTTGGTATTTTACCATGAAGACATGTTGTTTCATTTCTAAGAATTTCCACATTCCATGTCTTTATATAATGATTCATATCATTATTATGACGATGATGATATGAATTTTTTATTATGTTTAGGATTATCTTCACCCATTTTATATTGATTCATGCCATTATCTATCCTCTTACTAGACATTTAGATCACCCCTTTAATTGATGTAAATCCTCAGGTGATTACTTGTAATATAGAGGACACAAGGTCCACTAAGAAGATAGATAATAATGAATTAAATAATATTTATGTTTTATAATATAAAATTCAACTTTCAGCCTAATTTTATGAATGAAAAAAACATTTGGATCCTTTTTTTGTAATACTATTATGTTTCTTATCTGTAAAATGATGTAATAATTATGTAAGAAAATTTGGATTGTTATAATTATAATGTAATCATATTTTTTAGGTGTTTTTCATATTAATTTTAGTGTTTTTGAACTATTAAATTTTTTTGGAATATTTTTAGGGTATTTTGGTTTTTTTAGATAGTTATAGAGGCCTTCATGAAGGCGCATATTTTTTTTAAACCATATCGATCCTACATGAAATCATTTGGATACTGGAAGAAGAACTTAGGGTGGTGAATAGTTAATGCCAACAGTTTATCCAACTATTCACCCTCTAATGAAAAATTGTGCAACATATTTTAATGTCCAAAATCATGGTTGGATCCCTTTATGAAAAACCATGTGACCAAACCTTGAGGATTCCCAGGAGAGGCAATAATCCTCACACAGTTTTAATACAGTTTGGAAAATGTGTGACCAAACCTTGTGAACATAAAATAATTATCTGAATATCCAATTTAGCAGTCATTAATTACCCATTTAGAACAATATTTATTCCTATTGACAACCCTATCAAACCTAGAGACATGAAAACCAATCCATGGTGAACCCTTTCTCTTACATTCATGATTCTGATGAATCAATGTGTGTTTATGATAATGAATTAAGGTATGTAATCCAAGAACCATTGTTCTATGAGATTTTTTCATATCCACCCGGCTTCTATTAATATGAAGCATAGATCTAGAATTTTGTTTCTAAATCTATGGATTTTGATGCCATATAATGAAGAGTTCATGGATATTTTATATAATTGTGGTGGATCTAGAGTGTTGGTGGCACCTCCATTCATCAATCTCAAATCTAGCATTGTTGGTGAATCTTAAGAGGTGTGTTGGTGTCGAACCTTATTTTTTGTCTTTGAATATTCTTGAATATTTTTTCTAATGCCTTGATGTGACTGATTTGAGATGGATTTTGGATTTGGAGTGGTGAAATAGTACTTATACATCAAACCTTGTCGTTGAAACATATATTTAAATAAATTAGGTGGTTCTTATCTTAAGTGCGTGTCTATACAGGTTCATGGCTTGATTATTTGTTTTGTGTGAGTTTGTGTAGCCCATGGTACCTTTTTCTAATGTTTGATCACATGAAGAGTGAATGTGTATCCTCATGAGACCTATGATTAATGTTTACTTGCAAGTGGATTTGTGATGACTGTGAGTCTTGATTGATATGATGTGATGTTTGATCAATATCTTGTATATATATTTATATATATAACAATTGAAATTATATTGATTGTATATATTTATCCATATAGATCATTTCACTGATAGGGACATGTTAGGTGTTTGGTCAGCATATACATAGACTATCCTTTTAATATAGATGAGTAAAGAATGTTTTTAGGATATACAATTGAATAGAAAATGTGTTTGATATAGTTGATTGGAAATACTTCTAACAAAGAGATGGAGTAGGTAGATATGGTCTCTATGGAGATGGAATATGTGTGATGCTTGTGTGATATACTTTTTTATTATCTAAAATCACTTTATTATTCATTGAAGGCACAATTATATCTTATAAACTTACATTAAGGATTATTGGTGGTATAAAATTGGGTTTCATACTCACACCCTACTCAGGAATCTCAGTGCATATGTATATTTTATGAACATGGATTCATTGAAGGGGAAGGGCCATGTGGTGGGAAGCTGATCAAGATATGTAGGATGGTGATGGAAATAATTGAATTGAATTCAAACTTGGTTATCTACTAATATTTTTGATTAGTTACATTTATCTCTTACCTTAGTCCGCTACTAGTAGGGACAAATTCTTTGATTGGATTTGTCTGTCTAAAATTCCATACTGCTATTATATGGGTAGGAACCTATTATGTATACCACTACTACAATGATATATTGTTTATTATTTATTTTTTATCACTATTGTTATTTATTATATTGTATAATCTAATTTTTATTTAATATTTTGGGAATAGTCTCTTCATGATGTCCCTCTAGGCCCTCTTTAATAGTCGGTAACCTCTTGAATGTGTATAGAAGTCCATGAGGTCATGTGGCACTCTGGCCCAAACCAGGTGACTTGGGTCAGTGTGTTACAAATGAACTCCCCTAAAACACTATCTAATTTTGGTCATGCTCTATCCATCATTATAAATCATAGCTAGGTATGATGTGTGTAACATCCCAAAAACTTATAAATGAAATTCCCTTTTTTAAATAACTAGATATCTTATTAATAAATAAAATTATAGAAAAAACATCCACTAATTTTGTGATTTTGGACCATTATAAGTTATATACTTTCCTATTTAAAATACTATTAATCATCATAATTTTTGATGGTATTGATGTTATACAATGATCATGCGATTAATATATATAGGCTTATGATAAATCTAATTAAAAAACAAAGGAAGTGATGGCCTCAACCACTAGGATCACACCCTATGAATCTCATTTATTAGAGTTTATAAGGGATACATCATCAGTGGGTTTGATCTTTAACCAATCCCAAGAAAATATTCAATAACTAAAGCATGAGAAACCCCATTTTTAAGAGAATTTAAAGCTCATAGAGATGATGGACCAACCCATGTTTACTGAACCACCCTAAGAAAATAACAGCATTGCACACCTTACCCTTAGAGCATTCGCTGGTGTTATAAATGGTCATGTATTTATAAGCTAACTGTATGAATTTGTATATTTTTTTTATCAAAATTAATCATTATATTTAACATTTATTTTTAATTTATAATGATTAAATATTAATTTTGATACAATATATAATTTGATATGATGAAGCTTATATTTTATTTTTTGGATAAGTATATTTTCAATCAAGACACACTTTTTCTTGAATTCAAGAACTTTTTAAATAAATGATAGTCTAATAAAATTTTATTATTAAATAAATTTTTTAAAATATAAGTTATAATATAATTTTATAAAGTTTGATATAATTTTTTTAAGGTTCATAAAACTGTTATTGTAAAAAATGATTTTTTCAATAAACATGGATACTTTAATTAAAATTGTTAATTCTCAAAGTTAAAGAATTATTTTGAAAAAAAATAAATATTATTTTTGAGATTATAATTTTGAAATTATCAAATGATGAATTTTTCATTATATTCAGAGACAAAAGATTTTTTGGGTAAAAAATAAATATGATATAATTATATGATATATATTAGGACATCATAAAAGCACACAAGTGATATAATAAATATTTTGAAGAGTATCCATGATCAAAATTATTTTACACTTTAAAATAATGTGTTTAGGTTATTTTATTAATTTTATAAACCCTTAATTAATCCTCTAAAACCATTTTTATATTTTATGGTTTTAAAATTGATTCTTTATAAACACGAATTGCTTCCACATCACTAAGGGTATTATTTTAAGGAGTTAATTTATTATCCTTATAAATAATGAAAAATAATCCTCTTTAGAATTAAAATGGTAAAAATCCCTTGGAAGTTTTATGGTTTTTACTACTTTATCATATAGAGTCAAAAACTTATGTTTTAGAAATAAATAAATAATTATATAAAAACCCACCCAGTTTCTCATTCCTCTTCATTTAAAACCATTATATAATGAAGTTACTCTGAACTACCCACTCTAGAGCCCTCCAAAGGTGTCCCTGTCCCCTAAATGAGCTCCTCCCATGTGGTAATAAGTGACCTCTTGTGGTATGGGATCCTCTCCCCCTCTTTATTCGATCACCTTATTAATATTATGCCACTTAATTCCTAAATGTTCATGTTGGGATATGTGTTGATTAAAATTACCTTAAGGTAACTTTATAGTGTTTTTGGATTTATTGTGTTTACTGAAAAATCTAGGTTCCAAGGTCATTTCTGGAGTTCTATTGTGATGTTTGACAAGGAATGTTAATAAAGATCCATGATAAAGGAATGGATTCTCTAAAAGTGGTGCAGAAAATTGTGTGTACAAGTTGGTGTTGTTTCTCAAGGTTTTCCAACTTTGTGGGGTCCAAACATTTTAGGTTGTCTCAAAAATCAGGATATTTGTATTTCTATGGATCCAACATCTAAAATATGGTATATTAATGGAATTTTTAAAAGTTTGGTGTGTAAATAAGGTTTGGTTCTTTGCAAAATTATTATGTTTCATGATAGTTTGGAGCTTCATGAAGGATGGTTGAGTCACAGAGGAAATATTATATGTTCTGTGTTTATTATATGATTTGTAAATGGAAAAAATTACCAAATGCATCAAGAAGATAGGGAGGATTGAAAATTAGAATTGATATCTTCATGAAAAAGTGGTGTCATGGTTTAAAGATTAATGAAGGGGAGGCCACATCAATAAATAACAGGATAACCTTAATTTGAGAATTATGCAAGACTTTATGAAAATCCTAAGGATATGAATTCATAAAGGTGGTTTGCAATGGAGGTTCACAAAGGTGGTTTATTAAGGATGTTTCTTGTGAAAATGTTTACAGAAGATCATCTCTTTCATAGAGAAAGGGAGTTCTTTAAGGCTATGTGATCTTTGAAAAAGTTTTGAGTATAGAGACCCTACTTTATTTACATGACTATTACATCATTTTAAAGATAAAAAATAAAATTATTTTTTTTCTTCTCTAGATTCTTAGCGTCCCTCATTCACTCCTTATTATAGTTAATCACCTGAGGATGTACATCAAACAAAGGTGAGAGCTAAAATCCCAAAAATAGGATAGATAAGAACATGAATCAATATAAAATGGGTGAGAATAATCATCATAATCATAAAAACAGTATGGTATCATCATTATAATAGTTGTAGTAAGTATTATATAAAGGAATGTAATGTGTAAATGCATAAAAATTAAACATCCTGTCTTAGTAGTCAAATACCACACATAGTTGTGAAGGAAGCTATCATCATGTTCATGCATAACATATGTTTATAATGATAAAATAATCATTATGAACAAAGGTTTATTAATTTTCACACATATTTAACATTTTATCTTGTGAAACATCATATTAACCAATGAATTGGAGCTCTACATAATTAAATGTGCACCTGTCACATCATAACATTTACATAATCATGTATGCCACATAGAACATATAAAAATCTCTATCATAAAATTACCCATGGAAAGTATATGGGTTTTATAATTTAAAAAATAATACATTCATGATTAAAATTTGGGGTTCCCAAAATAAAATTTTAATAACACATATGTTTTAAGAATCATCAATATTGAGTGAAGAAGAAATAACCTCAAGATAAGTAAAAGTTGTGTTTTTAGAAAGAATATATTTTTTGGGAAAAATAGTTTATCATAAAACCATATTGATCACATATATATCATTTAAAAGTTATTTTAAGAATAATTAATTTATGTTTTATGAAAATTAAAATAACAACCACACTGCTATTTGGAATGAAAGTGGAATAACCCAAATAAAAGGAGTTGGGTTCGAGAAATCCCATTACCTTATGTCTAAATTATTCATTAAATTTAATATCCTAGATAATAAAATTAAATTCCACAATTAATAAAATAACAACCTGTTATACATGTTTTTGATTTATTATAATTTTATTAATTTCATTTATGGACATTATGATGAGTTATAGTGTTCAATTCTGTCGTTTTGAGAGTGTTTGTTTCATGGTTTTCATGATAATTGTTTTCTACATGTATAAAAGTTCTTTTAAGATGGAAATAATTCTCAAAAATTGAAATTATATGTTAATAGTTAAATTACATAAGTTTAATTTGACTTATATATTATTTCTTCTAGATATGAGGATGATTCATTAGATAAAATATTAATGATTATAGTTTAGATTAATTTTTACGGTTTTTTATCAAAACAAACACATTTTGTTTTATTATTTAATATTATATACATATGTTAGTCGAATAATTTAAAAAAATATATAACAAAAAATTTTCAATATTTTTCAACCATAATAATGGTTTTATGTCCAAACATGAAGGTGGTAAATGAAATTGAAAAAACTTTTGTCCTCGAAGGTGATAAATCAACACCTTGCAGATGATAATTTCATTTTTAGAATAAAATGGATAGAATAAGAGGTTTGATGATATATTATTACATTAACATAAAAAAAATTCATTATATATAATATACTATAGTTATAATAATATATGGATAAGAGTATTTGAGGATAGAATAAAAAATAAAATAAATGAAATAAAATAAACATTAAAGAGGATTTTACCTCTTAAATTCTTCTCATTGAGAACCTCCTTAGGGAAAATTCATTTCATATTTTTTGATAAAAAAGACTCATGGATATGTGGGAGAATATTAGTAAGATTATTGGGAAAAAATTTGATAAAATTAAAAGCTTTGGAGGTGTGAGTAAAATAGGCGATGAGGGGTGGTATTTATAGAGTAGGAGAGGGGTGTTTTTATTATTATTTTTAATTAGTTAATTATTTTTGGCTCAAGAATATGAAAAATTTGATAATTATCACAACATATATTAAATTAAGAAGGATTTAAAAATATATTATGGGATTACATCATCCATACATCATCTATGACTCAATAATTCATGTATTTTTTAAATACTATAAATTACCATAATTCACTATTCTCCAAAAATTTAACTATTTTAGAATTAATATAAAAAAATAAGCTTATCCATTTTTATGTGTAGAATTAAAAAATGAAATCCATTTTATTAAAATAATTCTCTAAATATGAAAATTTTATTTTTTAATTAAAATCATCATTTATTCAAAAAATATTGATTTTAATATTATAATCGATTTTACAACACCTCGAAATATTAATTGAGGTATCATAAAATTTTCTTGTAATCATAAGAAAAACAACATATTAATTTATTAATACATTTTATGAAAATTAATTTTATTTTAAATCATTATAATAATTATAAATTTTTAAATATACATTTGTGTTTTATAAAAAATATCAACAATTAATTTATTATTTTTAAAGAATTTATTTAATTATACTATGATATAACTATACATTACTTTCATTTATAAGATGCCTTTTATAAGTGTGGTTACTATTATATTATCCATATTACGATTCTTAATGTTCATGTTACTATTCCAAAGGTCACGTTTCAATTCCATCAGTATAGGTTCCTTAACTTATAGAAATACCATTAATTTCATTCATTATTATTTTATAAAGCCTGTATTGTGTTCTATATTTGGTTTTATGTGAGTTAAAATATATTATATAATTATATGTAGGGAAACAATTCCATTGATAAAAATTTGGTTTGTTACATTATTCAACCCTTTTGAAATTTTTCCCTCAAAATTTCATTTTACATAAATAAGTGAGGGTATTTATTTTTCACTACTTCCTTTGGATCCCATGTTGACTATTTAAATTTATGGTTCTGCCATAGAACTTTGACCAAGTGATTATTCTTGTTTCATAGAACTTTATCTCTATGGTCCAATATCTACCTCAACTTCTCACCATAAGGGAGATCATATTCCATCTTTACCACCTATGAATTCAGAAAATGGGAAGTATTTGGTAATTACTTATTCAAGAGGGATACATGGAATAAATTATGTACTTGAAACATGATTTGTGGTAGTTTTAGTTGATACTTCACTACTTATACATGATCAAGAATATTTAAGGGGTGATGTACCTAGGAATTAGCTTTATTTTCTTCTAAAAAAACTAATGATCCTCTTCTATGGAGATATTCAAAAGAATACCATGTCTCTAACCTCACACTCTAGTTCCCATCGATTATTGTCTATATAGATCTCGTGTTGACTTTGGGATAAATTGACGTGTTGTTGAATGGTTTTCACCATTTCCAGCATTTCTTTGACCATTTTAGGTCTTAGTAGATTACATTCAATGACTTCATCCCAGCATGTTGGCATTCTATATCTTCTCCCATAGAGGGATTCATATGGATCTATTTGGATGCTCGAGTGGGAAATTTTGTTGTAAGATAACTCAGTCATAGGAAAATGTTGGTTTCATCATCCTTTGAAGTCCATATAACATGATCTAAACATTTATTCTAATGTCTATATATTCTTCTCTAAATAGACATCATTTTTAGGAAAATAAGACGTACTAAATTTTACCTCATTGTTTAGAGTATGTCATAGACTTTTCTAGAAGTTTGAGGTGAATCTCAGATCTTGATTGGATACAATCGATAGTGGTACTCCTTACAGCCTTACCACTTCAATCATTTATATCCCTGAAAGCTGATTTGGTGAGAAGTATTCTCAAATTGTAATAAACTGAGTTATCATTGTAAAATAATCCACAAAAACCCATATACGTTGATTCTTCTAGAATTCTTTGGGAGTACATTGATAAAGTCCATGATGATGTTTTCCCATTGTTATGGTTTTATGGGTAATGGTTGCATCATCATCTTATACTTTTTCCTTTCATCCTTTACTTTCTAACATACCACAGACATTGATGTATATTCAGTGATATCCTTCTTTATATTGTCCTACCAATAGTGCTCTCTGATATCTTGGTACATCATTATGCTTCCTAGGAGAATAAAGATAGTTGAGCTATGTGAGTCATTCAAAATCTATTTATTTATCTCTAGATTGGATGGTACAAATATTTGTGACCCTAATATTATGCATCCCTCCTCATCAATTTTTAACTATGAGGATTTCACATTTCTAATAACTTCTACCTTTTTTAGAATTTCCTCACCATATATTTAAGAATTCCTTATTTTCTCAATGAGGGAAGGTTTAAAAATCATTAGAGAAAGGATTGATGTTTTTTATTACTTAATTATTCTCATTTCTATCTGTTTCAAATTGATTTATATTTATCTTTCTCAGTTATCATCCTAGATTATACTACAACATCATTTCTACTTAGAGCATCTTGCACTTTATTTTCTTTACCAGGATGGTAGTGAATTGAGAATTTTTAATCATTAATGATATCTAACCATCTTTATTGGTGAATATTAATCCCTTTCCATGTGAATATATATATTTTAGTCTCTTATGATAAGTATATATCAGACACTTCTCCCCATATAGATAATGCCGCTAGATTTTTAATTGAGAATATCACAACCGCCAACTCCAGATCTTTCTTAGGATAGTTTTGTCATGCATTTTCAACTACCTTGAGGTGTAGGATATCACTTTATCATTTTGAATCAGTACATAACCTAATCCCTTCTTTGAAGCATCATTATATACCATAAAGAGTTCCCTCAATTTTTAAAAGTGTGAGTACTAGCACGGTGATAAGCCTCTTTTCTTAACTCATTGAATTGGTCTTCACATTCACTGGTTTAGAAAAAATATTTCCCCAATCTGAGTCAACTTGGTTAGTTGGTTTGATAATCTGGATAATTTCTTAACAAGACATTCGTAATATCTAGCTTTACTGAGGAAACTATGGATCTTCATTACAAATATTTTCCTAGGAAACTCTTTGATTTCATTTGTCTTGAAAGGTTATAAAGTTATTTCTTTTCTAGTGATTACATTCCTTAAGAATGATACTTCTTCTATCCTAAACTCACATTTACTGTACTTGGAATATAGATTATCCCTTAGCAAGTTATTTAGCATAGTTTTCAAAGGATCATAATTTTCCACCAAACTCTTATAGTATATCAGAATATCAATAATAAATACTAGCAAAAAATTTGTGGTAATATATTAATAATCTATTAATTAAGTCCATGAATACTGTTGTCGAATTTGTGAGTTCTAAGGTAATCACTATAAAATCATAGTTTCCATGCCTTATTCAAAAGGATGCCTTAGTAATACCTTCCTTCATCACCTTTAATTGGTGATATCCTGACCGAAGGTCCACCTTAGATAAATAATTATCCCCACATAGTTGAATAAATAAACCCTTTATCTATGGAAAGGGATACATGTTCTTTATCATGATTTTTGGAGCACAAGATAATCAATGAATATGATCATTGATATAACCTTCTTCTTGATAAAGAGAACTAGAACACCCCATTGTAAAGCACTTACACATATGAATACCTTATCTATATTCTCTTGTAAATTATTCTTTAGTTTTTTAACTCAATGGTGGCCATTATATAATGTGTATTTGATATATGAAGAGATCTGGGTATAATTTAATCTGAAAACTCAACCTATCAGTCATAAGGAAGACCATATAATTCTTCAGAGAACACATCATCATAGTCCCTCACAATGTGCATGTCTTCAAGCATAATTATTTCCTTTATCTCAATACTTTGATCTAGATATTCTTGTTCACAATGAAAAAAAATCCACAATTGAGATGAATATTCTAAAAGATATTCATCTTTCTCCTCAAACTTGTATTGAATTGGATGATTCATTTGGATGTGAAGAATGGTATCCCTATCATGACAGTTGATGTTGGAATTTTATAAATATAGCTAATCCATGCACAATAGAGCATCAAAATCCACCAAAATAAGTAATAAAATATTTTTATGGAGGTTTAGTCCATAAGAATTAACCTAAAAAGAGTTTTATACTTTTGATGCAATAATTTTCCTATTTTTTATTCTCACAGATAACTCAACCTCAATATGTTGAGGTGGTATTGGTATAAGCTTTCCCATTTTCATTTGTATTTGGTGGATGCTGATATTTATTATCCTCAAGAAGTCTATGTTTAGTGCACTAGATTTCATAATTCCCATTATCCCAATAGTTGAAGCATTGTACCATAGGTGGTTCTCTCCTTTCCTCTATCATTTTTTTCAGATTCTTTATATCTCTCTAATATTCTTAAGTTTATCCGGCTTCCCTCCCACACTTAAAGTATTTTCGTATCCCTTTGATTAAATTATTATGATGCTTTTACCCACATTTTTGACATGTGAGGTGTTTAATTTTATTTACAACATTTTTATTAGATATTCCAACTTGAAATTCCATATTTCATTTCTTATATTCATATCAATGTCACCATTCACAAAACTTTATCTCCACTTTGAGATCACATCGAACAACTTCTTCATTACTCCCAAATTCTTGAATTCTCTAATCCTTTCGAAGGTGTGGTTTTAAAACCCAAAATAATCTATCTATTTTTTAATCATTATTGAGAAAAAATACTAAGGAGTACCTTTAAATACTTTTTCAATTTTCGTTGTAATCAATGTAAGATTCACCTTCATTTTTCTTCAGCTCTATACATTCTCTCTCTATCTTCGTAAGAAGAGTTCGAGGGAAATACATCTCAAGAAATATTTTCTTAATGTCATTAAACTTCAGCTATTCATTTTAATCCTTACTCTAGGTGTTTTTAATAAACTCCCACCATTGATCTCCCTCTCCATATAAATGATAAACAACTGGAGTCACCTTCTCCATCTCAGAATAGTGAACCATAGAAAATATCTTCTCTATTTAGTTAACCCTTTTTCCTAGACTAGTGAATCTGAAGATCCACGAAATATTGGTGTTCATTGATGAAAAAAAGGATAGATAGCCATTTTATCCCTATTAGGTGAATTAGTACATTCCACATGATTCAATTTATTGTTCATTGCCTGATATAAATGGGTATGCATCGCCGTTAAATTTTGAACTCCACCTCCCAAAGACTTGGGGATGTTATTCCAGAATTCACATTATTTTCCCTCACATAGATTATTGGATTTTATTCTACTAGTTACTAGCATTTTTTAAAATTTAATGGTTTTGAACAAAACATAATTCAACATGTCACGAATGAATAATTTATTCCTTTGTGGAATTAACTATAAAGGCATGTCTTGTGGGAACCCTATGTTTATAATTTTTCTAAAACAAATATTTTTGGGTGATTACATATAATTAGTCTCATCATAAATATTTTCACTAATGTTATCTAATCCTAATTCCCACATTAACAAAACCATTATCTGATACCAACTATAGTGACCCAATTTTTTCTTACATGATTATTACATCGTTCTAAAGAGAAAAAATATAATGGGGTTACAAGACAAGGATCCAAAGGTTTAGTGTCTTGTAAAAATTAAGACCCTATATAACATTTATATTATAAAACATCAACATTATTTAATTTCTTATTCTATAGATTCTTATCATCTCTCATGTACTTCATTGTATAAGTAATCACCTAAGGATATACATCATGGAAATAGGTGAACTAGAACTCTGTAAGAGGATAGATAAGAACATGAATCCATATAACCTGGGTGATCATAATCATCATCATAACATAAGTATGGGATCATAATCATAATAATTATAGGATTAATTAGATAAAATAATGTAATGTGGAAATACATAAAAATGAATGATCATGTCTTGGTGGCCAAATATCACACATATTTGTGAACAAAATATCATGTTCACAGATAACATATGTGCATAATCATAAAATAATCATTGTGAAAAAATATATCAAAATTTTCATGAATATTTAACATTATATCATGAGATACAACACATTACGAAATGAATTGTATCACTATATAATTCCAAGTGCACCCATCACATCATAACATTTACATAATCACGCATTCCACAAAGAATGTACAATTATATTTTTTATAAAATGTCCCATGGAAAGGAAATGGGATTGATAATTTCATACATAATAAATTGATGAATAATATTTGGGTTTACCAAAATAATAATAGAATATCATAGATGGTATATTAATTATCACTCTTGAGTGAAGAATAAACAATCTCAAGAGAAGTAAATGGTGTGTTTTTAGAAAGAAGAGTTCTTTTAGAAAAAATTATTTTTTTCAAAAACTTAGATTGGTAACATGTATATCATTTAAAATTAAAGGTAATAACAATGAAATTATGTTTTGGGAATATTAAAAAACATCCACACAAAAATTTCGATGGAAATAGTAATAACCTAAAGGAAAGGAGTTGGGTTCGAGAAATCCCCTTACCTTATGTTGGATTGCTTTATTCACTTCAGTATCCTAGATAATAAAATTAGATTAATTAATAAATAAATATATAACATATTATACATTAATTTTGTTTATTATAATTTTATTATGTTCATTTATGTCCAATATGATGTGTTATAGAGTTTAATTCCATTGTTCCTGGAATGTTTGTTTCTTGGTTTTCATGATCATTTTGTTTGTATATAAATATAGAAGTTCCCATAAGATGAGAAAAATTCTACAAAATTGAAATTATATGTTATTATTGAACCTAGAAAAGTTTATTTGGTCTTATATATTACTATTTTTCTATATATGAGGATGATTTATTAGAAAAAATGTTGATGATAATCGTTTAGATAAATTTTGGTGGTTTTAGATCACAAAAAACTCGTTTTGTTTTATTATTTATTATTATGTACATATGTAAGTTACATAAAATAATAAAGTATATAACATAAATTTTTAAATCTATTACAACTATAATAATGGGGTTTTACTAGAATTGATTGTGGTAAAGGAAAATGAAAAATGTTTCATCATAGAAGATGATAAATCAACACCACATGAACGATATTTTCATTTTTAGAATAAAAGGGAGAGGAGAAGAGGTTTTATGATGGATTAATCTAATAAGATAATAATATTATTTTATATATAAGATACTGGAGTTATCATGCCACTTGTATAAGGGCATGTGAGTAGAAAATAAGAAAATAAATTAATAGAAAATGAAAGAGGATTTTACCTCTTTAATTCTTCTCCTTGATAACCTCTTTTGAGAAATTAGGTTAGGTATTTTTTGAGAAAAAAGAATTGTGGATGTGGGGGAGATAATTGGGAAGAGCATTGAGTATAATTTGGATAATCTTAAATGTTTTTGAGGTGTGAGGACTAGAGGTGGTATTTATATGTGAGCGGATTGGTAATTTTTTTAATATTTTATTCATTATTTTATTATTTTGGTTTGAGACTATGAATAGTTTTAACGTTATAACTAAATATATTAAATAATGAATTAATTTTCAATATTATGGGATTACATCATATATAAATCATCAATTAATCAATAATTCATGTATTTTTTAAATAGCGTAAATTATAGTATTTCACTATTCATAAAAATGATACTATTTTAGGAAAATCCCAAAAAATAACCCTAACAATTTTTTGATGTATATAATTAATAAATGAACTATATTTTATGAATATAATTTTATAAATATGGAAATTTTAATTTTTAATTAAAATCATCTTTTATTCAAAAAATACTAATTTTATTATTATAATCGATTTTACAACCCTTTGAAATATTATTTAAGGTCTCATAAAATTATCTTTTAATAATTTGAAAAAATATATATTAATTTATAAATACATTTTATGAAAATAAATTTTATTTTAAATCATTATATTAATTTTAAAATATTAAATAAATATTTATTTTTTATAAGAATACCAAAAGTTAATTTATCATTTTTAAATAATTTCTTTAGTAATAATACAACATAACTATATCATATCTTCATTTATAAGATGACTAAATTTTATTTATAATTTCATAAGTGGTGTTGCTATTCGGTTGGTTAGATTACTATTCCTAAAGGTCATGTTATTATTCCAAGGGTCAAGTTACTATTACATCAATATAGGTTCTTTAACTTCTAGAAATACCTCTTATTTCATTAATTCTACTTATATAAAGATTTTATTGGGTTCTCTATGTGATTTTATGTGATTTATATTATATGACATAATTATAAGAATTGAAAGAAATCCATTGATAGAATTATTGGTTGTTATAGTGAGCTTCACGAAAGGAGTAATATTTATGAATGAATTGAGCATTACAAAGGTTGTGAGCATAAATAAAGTAGATATTTTCATGGAAGTTGTATGTTTTAAAAAAAAGAGTTTGTTTTATAGAGATTTTTCAGGTTTTATAAATGTTGGAAAAAGGGTTTTCCACAAAATTAAATCTTAAGAGAACCATAATGGGGTTTCCTATTAAATCTATGGTAAGTTGGTATTTATAAAGTAGATTAAAGTAGAGATTAATGATTCACCAAATGAGGTGTAAAAAATATAGAATAAAGTACTCCAAAGAAGAATATTTTGAAGGATCAATGAAAACATTTCAATTGAGTGTGTTGTGAGATTTAAAATTGTCAATGGTAGTGATCTATTAGGGATAATGAGTCTAATTTAAACCATGTATTGATGGTTATCTTTACTAGATTTAGTACATCAGTACATTTTCATTGTATTGTCTTTCACTATAGCCCAATTAGGGTGAACAAAGTAAAGATTGGGTTTCCTTGTGATTTATTTATTACATTACTTTATATACATCATCATTATATAAAGTTTCAAAGGATAACATCAATATGAAAATTAAATAGAAAATGAAGTGACCCTTATAATAAAGAGGTCAAGATCAAATGGGGAAGAAATAATTTTTAAAAGAATATTCAAACCCTGATTCACTCCCCCCCCCCGCTCAGGGTATCTAAGCCTCTTTTTGGACTAACAATATTTTTTTAAACATACCTCTTACTGTACTATTGATTTCAAAGTTATGAGAGACCTATTTCACTCTCATTAAACCCTTATTTGAATCTTTATATACCCCCATAATGATACCAAAATTATCCTATGATTTTTTCATGCCAAGCATTTATGTAGTGAATACTCATCCCCAATTACACTAAAAGGTATTCACCTAGAATTATGTATCCTTAATTGATTAGGGAATTCTATTTATTTAACTCATTCTCATTAATCATATGATTAAATGTGATGAAATATGATGATGTTTTGAATGATCTATGTGGAACACTCATGCATGTACATAATATGAATGTGATGGGTGGGCCCAAAATTATATATCCCTTTAATACATTTGGTAATGTTTTTATCTTATGGGATGAAATAGTTGTTGAAATAGAGGTTATCCCATGAACACTATGATATGATGTCTCAATAGTTATACTTGAAATATATTTATTTTTTCATGTTTTATATTTTTTTCACATTCTGATGTTTCCCTTATGTTTTCATCTTATATTATGCTTCAATGTTCATGTTTATGTTTCTCACCCATATTATGATACCTTGATATTTTTCTTGGAAAACATGTACTTATTTACCATATGAAATTATTTTATTATTCCATTACTAGTATTTATAGATCATACCATTCTTATGTATGTCTCTAGGATATCACATTTAGTTTTAGAGAAGCCAGGATTTTTTAAAATCATGTTAAAGGATTTTTAAATAATGTTTTTGTTCTTCTATTGCAAGTTGTTTTGTTATGTACCTAATTACCCAAAGAAATTAGGCCTCAAATTCTTATGGTGTTGTATTACGTGTACCTTTATATAATAATTAATGAATTAAGGTTTATTAAAACATGGGTTTTCATAGTTGGTATCAAAGAAATGTCAAGTAATTTTGGTGGATTAGGATTAGAAAACTCTAGTGAAATACATAGGGATAATACTAAATAAAGGAAAATATCCCTAAATTTTGGTAAAGTATAGTAAGTAGTTTCCATGATTAAACATCCATGTCCAGATACTACTAGAGGATGTAGCTCTGGCATAGCGGTACTTAGGGTTAATAACCTAGAAAATGACACATTGGGCTTTAACTTGATCATCATCTTGTTCATGAAAATGATGCATTTTGGCACAGTTGGTTTAACTCACTTGGGGGATATGATTTAGTAAATTCAAAAGAATATTATGAGCCATTATGAAGGGAATAAAAGTTTCCATAAAATTTTTTTGTTAGGAAATAGAAAATGGACAACATAAATTGAATATTATAAATTTATAGGTTAGGGAATGTATATCCTTTATGAGTTATCCGTTCAATGTTCATAATTTACCCTTTAATATGTTTAATAGTTTTAAAATTTTCATCCGTAAGCCTATTTTGGATTAATTAAATGATTAGAACCATAATCAAATAGTTAAACACAAGTTTATCGTCAATGGTTCTATGCATTCTTTCATATAATGCAAGTATAGAAGAACTATTCCAATACCACCCAAAAACATGAAAGTAGAGCTATCAGTAATAATAGAAAATGGGGAATTTATTAAATCATAGGTATATAACTCCTCCCCTATCAGAATTTGTGGGATGAATTTCCTATAAAATCCTATGATACTCCCTTTAGTGGAATTATATGTTATTTTAGGTATGGATTGGATTTCCTTATGTAGATCCAACATAAATTACAAAGAGAAAGAAACCATCTTTTTTATAATTAATCATTATATGATTCTATATAATTTCAAAGAGGTAGATGAATCTTATTTGGTAGTATCATCTCAAGAATTTATATTATTACCTTGTGGGAAAGTGAATCTAGCTCAAATGATTGATACTAAGGAAAATATCATCCTTGATGACATCCCTGTTATAAGTGAATTCACTTATGTGTTTCTTAAATAATTTTCTAATATTTATACTTGCTATGAGGTTGATTAATCAATGCAGATCATACTTGGTTCTTTTCTAATATTCATGACTCCATATATAATAGACATTATTGACCTTGACGAGTTGAAGAAGAAAATATAAGGGAATATGGATAAAGGGTTTACCCTAGGGTACACTGGTCCTCTTCATTAAAAAAATGATTGTCAATACACCTCTAAATTGATTATCATGAGCTCAAAAAGATCATAATAAATAAAAAATATCCTCCTTCAATCATTGAGGACTTATTTTATTAGTTATATAGATCTTAGTACTTCTATAAGTTGGGTATTTGGTGGGTATATTATCCGGTTAGATTGATGCAAGAGGATATCCCTAAGACTAAATTTCATACAAGGTAAGGGCACTAAGAATTCAAATCAATATCATTTGGACTCACTATTGATCCAAAAATATTCATGGATTTAATTAATATATTCAATGGATATTTCTTTAAAAATTTATGGTAGTATTTATAGATGATATTTTTTTCTACTCCAAAATAATGTGGGAATATGACGATCATTTTCATATTGTACTAAAGACCTCGTGGAAAGAAAAAATGTATGAAAAGTACAGAAAATATTATTTTTGTAGGGATTATGTAATATTCATGGGGTATGTAATCACAATCAATGGAATATATATATATATATCTTTCAAAGAATAGTGGCAATTAAAGGATGACCCAGACCAACCTTTGTGATTGAAATCCATAGTTACCATGGATTAGCTACGTACTATCATTGATCTTTGATAAAATTTTAATGATTTTAAATCCCACTATCTAAGATAACTCAGAAGGGGTGAATTTTTTCTGGAATTAATAATGTAAAGACTTATTTAAATGGCTAATGAATAGGATAATTCCTACACACATTCTCATATTATCCACTAGTGGGAAGGATTTCTGATCTATAGTGATGAGTCCAAATATTACATGGGTTTTCACTCATGTAATATGAAAAGGTGATATATTGTGCCTCCCACCAATTAAATATCCATGAGTTTAAATACCCAACACATGATCTATAATTTTCTGTAGTGATCTTTACACTGATGATTTGGTGACATTATCGTTATAGGGAGAACTTTGACATATATAAAGATCATAAAATCCAAAAATATATATTCACATAAAATGATTTCAATATTCACTAATTAAGGTGGTTAGAGTTGATCAATAATTGTGATGATTTAATCCATTAACAATTTGGGAAGTCGAACAAAGTGAAAGATGATCTGAGTAAAAAAGATCCTGAAACTCTATCCTTGATGAGGATTTCAAGGGATCCAATATTCTTATTCATATAAAGGATGTACATGATAATAATAAATGTATCTTAATACTACCTTGATAAAATAATTTCTTGACCATACAATATTGATATTATCAATGATAACTTGAAATATAATGACATGCTAAATAAAATGGTAGAAAATATTTCAGAGTTCAACTTTTCAACAGATGAAGTTATATGTTTTGGAGCTCAGATATAAATCCCATTAAAAAAATTCAAGAGGGAAATTCTAGATGATGTTCATAGATCAACCTTATCTATTCATCCATAATTCACTATGATGTATAGGGATCTGAAGAAAAACTTTTGATGAGATAATATGAAGAGGGATATTGAAAAATTTGTATCTCAATGCTTAGTATTCCAACAAGTCAAAACATAATGATATAATTCCAAGGGTATGATGAAACCATTACCCATACCATTATGAAAATGGAAATAAATAACCATGAATTTAATCATATAACTCCTAAGGACACTTAAAGTAAATAACTCCATCTGGGTGGTAGTTGATCACCTTACCATGTAGGCTCATTTCATTACTATCAAGGATAATTTCTCTCTTGACCAGCTTGTTAAGATTATATAAGGGAAGTGGTAAGTCTTCCTGGATTTCCACTCTCTATTTTATCTAATCTATATCTATGGTTTTCCTAGAGTTTTTGGAGAAGCCTTCAACAAGTATTGTATATAAAAATGAGTGTTAAAACTTCTTATCACCCTCGAAAGGATGGTCAGTCTGAAAGAACATTTCAAAATCTAGAGTATATATTAAGATATATTTTAATGGAGTTCTAAGGATGTTGGTATCTACACCTTCCCCTAGTGAAGTTATCATATAACAATAATTTCCATTAAATCATTCAAATGGTACCTTATGAAGATATATATGGGAATAAGTGTCGGATTCCAATATAATGGGATAATGTTTTATAGTTGAAGATTATGGGACCTGATCTTGTATAAGTGACAATGAATAAGGATTAAATCATTAAATTTCATAATTACACTACTCAAAGTCAATAGAGAATATATGAAGAAAATCATCAATGATACCTGAAGTTTGAGATTAGAGATAAAGTGTTCTTTTGTTTATCCTCCTGGAGGAATTTCATGAGGTTTTGGAAGAAGGGAAATCTTAGTCCAAGATATATCATCCCTTTTGATATCCTTGATCACATTAGAGTGGTGGAGTACTAACTAGCACTCCCACATAACCTATCTCAAGAACATGATGTGTTCCATGTATATATCTTGAGAAAGTACATACCAGACCCCTCATATGTACTGAATCCAATAGTGGTGCCATTGGAGAATGATATTTCACAAGAGGAGAATATGTTGAAGATCTTATATCATAGATACAAGGTTCTACAAAATAATAAAACCCTCCTGGTCAAAGTGTTGTGACAAAAACACAAGTCTGAGGAAACAACTTAGGAACAAAAAGAGGTGATAAATTAATATAACCCTAATCTATTTTAGTGTATGAATGAAATTTATGGAGGGTAAATAATGTAATGACCTAAAAATTTATAAATGAAATTACCATTTTAAATGAGTAAATACCATATTAGAAAAATGAAATTATAGAAAACACATGCACTACTTTGGTTATTTTAGACCATTATAATTTATATCATGTCATAATTAAAAGACCATTAAGAATCATAAATATTGATAGTATATCCATTATAAAATGATCTGATGATTAATATATATATATATATAAGGATTATGATAAATCAAATTGACAAGGTAAAGGGAAATGATGGCTTTGATCAGTAGGATCGTACCCTATGAATCCCATTTATCAAATCTTATAAGGGATATAAAATCACTAAGATTCTCATTTAACTAATAGAAATATGAGATTTAATAGTTTAAGAACAAGAAAAAATGTTTATGGGAGAATTCTAAACTCATCAAGATCACAGCCCAAACCATGTTTGTTGAATGACCCTAAGAAAATACGACAATCGCACACTATACACTTAGAGAAATCACAAGTGTAATAAAAAATACCTATCAAGACCCTAATAGAATGAATTTATATATTTTTTTATATAAATTAATATTAATATTTATCTTTTAATATTACATCATAATTATTAAATAACATTTTTTATAACAAATATATTTTGATACCATGACACAAAAATTGTTTTTATGGGATATGTGTAGTTTTGATCAAGAAACTCTTTTTAATGAATTAAATTAAAAAACCCACCAAAACTCCCATTACTCTTCACTAAAAATACTTTAACAATGAATTTAATCTATCATTCCCTCTATATATCCCTCCCAAGGTGTCCCAAATATCTTAATAAGTTCTTATCAATCTTTAAGAAACACCATCTCAATGTCATGGATCCTCTCTATCTCCTCTTTATTCAAGAACCTTAGTTATATTATACCTTTTGATTCCAAATTTTTCATGTTGGGATATGTTTTTTCAAATCCCTATTACTTTAATTATAATTTCAATGTGTTGATATACCCCTTTCACTCTAATTAAACCCTTCCATGAACCATTATAAACCCTCGTTGTGCTGCCAAAATTATCTCGTGATTTTTCCATTCCAAACATTTGTGTAGTAAATACCCATCTACATTTTTACTCAACAGTATTAACCTAGATGTACCTATCCTTCATTTAACTGATAATTTCATATATTTAACCCACGCTTCTTAATTTTTGTATAAAATTTCCTGAAATGTGATCCTATTTTTAATGATCTATGTGGCACATTTATACATGTACAAAATTTAAATTTGATCAGTGGGATTGGAATTATAATTCCCTCAAATTCATTGGGTAATGTTTTTGACTCATAAGGTTACATGTATGGTTTAAGGGAGTTTATCCTTGGTATAATTTTCTATTATTTCATGGTGGTTATCCTTGATTTATTCTTCTGATTTCATGTTTCATGTTATAGCCACATTATCATGTTTCCCATCTGTTATCATCTTATTTCATGATTTGATGTTCAAGTTTATGATTATCACCACTATTATATTACCTTAATATTCCTCTTGTATAATATTTACTACTTTACCTTATTCCATGTTCTAATTATTCCCTTACTGGTATTTATTTCTCTCCTCGTTCTTATATATGTCCCCAGATTATCCCATGCAGTTTTAGAAGAGAAACTGATCTTTCTAAGAGCATGTTAAATGAGTTCTAAATAATACAGTTTTTTTTCTATGTTAAGATATCATTTTTTGTACCTAATTACCCAAAGAAACTAGGTATCATAGTCTTATAGGGTTTTATTAAATATATTTTTATGTAATAAATCATTAAGTAAGGTGTAGTAAAATATGGGTATTCATAATGTGGCCTCGAATCACCTTTACCTATAAGTATCCCCACTGGAACACCTAAACCAACTATGTCAAAGATGAATACAATATCATCTGAAATAAGAAACCTCCACAACTATAATCCTTCCTATCAAGATGCATTTCTATGTGATCCTCTATCTCTGTACATGAATCTCCAGACTACCAAACAACATATCTCTTAAACTTTCTTCTCATGGAATTAGAAACTATATTATCATACCCAAGGGTGTAGGAGAAATAAAATTTATGGTCTTAAAAGAACTCTATAAACTATTGTTTTCATATAATTATATATTACTGAGAGAAAATATACCTTGATATTTTGTGATAACTGAATACCAAAAAAATCACTAATGAGGTAATGTCTCCCCTTCTTTCAAGAAAATAAAAAAACCTCTCACTCAAGATTTTGTGTGTTAACGTTTTTCTCATAGATATGTAATAGCATGGACCTATATGATATAACTATTTTCTATTAAATCAATATTTAACCAAAACTAAGGCAATATGAATCACTAAAGAACTCAGACATCAGTCCCTCTATGGGTAGATGAGTGATGGGAGAATTAATCGCCCTCTTCTTCATGTATTGAAAAGCTATATAGAAGTAATCAATGAAAATAAAGGTGTTTCCCCTTTTGTTTAGGGATATCAATAAGACCAGAATCTATTATAGTTTATATATGGACCTCTTATAATATAATATAATACAAATGAATCTATTAACCTATATAAAAATCTCGGGTTATTCTCAAGAAACAACTGTTTAAGTATTAAAATAATTGACCACCACTCCTTACTGACATACCACTTACCTAAGAAAATGTACCTCTGACATCCAAAAAAAGTACACTTAGAAAAAATCCCATATAGATGGTAGTGCTGAAGGACCAAAAAATAACCCTAAGGTGCTCAACATTCCCCTCCTTTGGCCTCGATTATATGATTATATCATTGAGAAACACTACCATGAATTGGTCTAGGAAATCACAAAAAAATTGGTTCATGAGTCCCATGAAAATAAATAAGGAATTCAAGAAATATAATGTAAAAACCAAAAACTCAAAGTGACCATAGAGGCATCTAAATATAGACTTTTGGATATCTTTCTCTCTCACCCACATCTAATGATATCCTGACTGCATCTTAATCTTTGAAAACCAAATTGATCCCCACAACTAGTCAAATAGATTAGTTATCCTTGGAATAAGGTGATGGTTCTTTAACATTACCTGATTCAACTATTTTTATTTTATAAACAATCTCATACCACCATCTATATTCTTCGTTAATAATACTAAAACAAAACATGGTGATGCACTGGGTCAGATGAAACCCTTATTCATCAAATTTTCATTTTTAATCTCCATATCTTGTATCTAAAAAGGTTACCTTCGACAAGGATCCGTACAAATCATAGAATACCATTGCTATAACTCTATAACAAACTCCATATCACATCATGGGAGTATGCCCACAGCCACCTTAGAAAAAACATATAGAAACTCCTCTACAAATCTAGGTAATTTCACCACCTATTTATATACAAAATCAAAGTACAAGGATTATTGTTGAGACAAAAATGAATCTGAACAACAATTACCCATTTATTGATTTCAATAACTAACAAAAACTACACATTTGACTCTATATATTATATAAAAATACTATCTTATAAAAGTAGTTAATAACTATGCACACCACATAAAACCATTCAATTCCAAAGATTTTTATGGTTGTATTTAAATGAGAAAGTAATTCCTTGATGACTAATGATTACTTAACATCATCTCATAACACTTACACACATCTAGTAGACTCATTCGACCTCCAATAGCTATAATAAATTCCAAGGGCGGTGGAAGCCTCTCCACCATGACTCCAAAGGAATGTGTCAAGGTAGATGAAATAAAGGATTGATATTATAAAAAAAATAAAACAAAGAATATTCCTATGTAGAAGAAAAATAGATGGATACTCAGATGATATCAAGATTATCCACTTTTGAAACCTTTATTGCATGAAGTTCCCTGTATATGACTCCCCATACTCACTGTTGATGACTACCTCTATGAGAGTACTTGCACCTATATCCTTATGGGTTGGGAAAATCATATATCTCTCTTCAACCATATCCATATTATCTTAGTATAAAAAATAACTTTATCCTTACTAATGATATGACCAATGTGGAAACTAATGTTGTAGCTCCAATGAAAACTAACCACCCACACCATGTGGATCCAAGAGATTAGTTGAGCACTGAAATGTTTGAATACCATTACTCCCAAAAATGAAACACCCCACCCCATATTCTCTAGTATGTTCACAATAATTTCTATCCTCAAACAAATGCGAAGGAAATTGCTAAGTCCAACTTCCCATCAATAAAAACATTAACATAAATTCTAAATATTCTTTGTTAACAGCTATACTCCTTGAGTAACTCTGATAGATCATAGCCCAAGATGAACATGGATGATCATGAAACATCTAGATTTCCTCAACCCTTTTCTTATACCTCCAAGTACAAAGGAAACTATATAGGACCATAATATTTATATATTTATACTACATCTTAATAGATTAATATTCATTATATAATATAAAGATCCATGCCAAAATTGTATAGGTCTACTGCCTTTAGAAAAATGGATATATAAACAACTGGTAAATGAATGAACTATATCATATCCCACTAATTTATTCATAACTAGCACTATTCTTATAAATATCATACAAAATACCTTTATTCCTAACATGATGAAACGAAACATAATAAAGGGTGATATGTGATACTCATTAAGGGTAAATTAGGGAGATATCATTGATCACTTATTCATTACAAGAGCATAAGGATATGATAACAAGAGAATAAAATTTAAAAACTATACCTTTCAAATAATAGATCATAATATTGTGTCTTACATAAATATTTGTAGTTAATAATACATGAATCATAAAAAATAAAATAACTTGATCCATGAGAGTGTAACATAGGTATAAGACAGGAGTTTGTGGAATATACATAAGAATAGGAAATAATTTCCTTAATACTAAATATTTACTTCCAAGACTATCATAGTGGATTGTGTTTACTCCAAAAACAATCTTACTAGTCAAGTTTCACTACAAAGACTATAATAGTGGAAAGAGTCCCTTATCAAATAGGGTTCACTCACAATTCTAGTATTATTTATCTCCGGAGATTTCCTTATTTACCAAATACATTAGAGGTCTATATAATTATAGAACCACATATAACATAATTAAAATCATGCTTATATGTTCCAAAAGATCATAAATCACTCATCATATCATTTCCAATGAATATGAAATGGGTTTCACAATCATTTCATCATTTTATCATAGCATAACCTATCAAAAAAAAGGTTTTATAACATAATTAACCCTTGCAAAACAAATGGGTTTCATAGAATCATCCTTATTTAATAATAATCCTAATCCATCCAAATAATAAAACTGGATGGTATAATTCGATTATATCCCAATTAAGTCATAATTAACATCAATAGAAACCATCTTAGATGAAAATACCATTAAAATGTATTTGTAATATTTCTTGAAGAAAATATACTATTCATTTTTAAATTAATTCTTTAAAATATATAAAATTACCAAATGTTAAGGGAAAAATTTCTTTGAAAATAACCTTGGAAACATGTAATGGTATCTTCAAACAATTTAATGATTGATATGGTGTGAAATTCAATTAATGGAGTATAAGTAAACAAAACACTCTTTTCATACTTTTATAAGAAGTCAAAAACTACCTTGTTCAAAAAATGATAAGAATGTTAATTTTAGGAAAATAAAAAGTTAATCATGGATAAAAAATTTCTTTAAAAATTATAGTAAAATATTAAAAAAAATATTGAAAACATTTTTTGGAAACATGGACATGGAAGAAAAAGGATTTTCGACTGAAGAGAGAAATAAAGTCAATTTTCCTAAACAAATTCTTCAAGTCTCTTGAATTATTAAAGAGACAAAAATGAAATGAAAACATATAATATAAAAATAATAATAATATAATTGTATTTATGGGTTTATGAAGAGTTATATCATGAAATTTTATCATTGGAAACTTGGTCATAAACAATCCCAATGAACAATGATATTATAACATAAAACCCTTACTACTTTAGTATCTTTTAAATCAAAATCCCCATGAAAGAATATATAACGTCAATTAGAACATTTAATACCATAAAAATATGTATATTCTTGATTTCTATTGTCAAAGGGTTCTTATAAACACTTTATAGAAGATGATAGTTGCATAACATAACATATGTCCCAAATAATACAATTTGAGATGATAAACCCTCTCCTTATGTCCAACATGATTCATACCATTTAGAACCTCCAATATAATAAATATAAGTTTAGTATAATTATATTATAGAAAGCATATTAATATATATCATACCATGTTTTATTTACTTATAACCTTTTATGAACCATTTATTAAAAATTCTTTATTCTAATCACTATTTTTGAGTGGTAATTGCCTTGTTTTCATGTGCGTTTTTGGTTTGGTAGTTTTGTTACTTACACATTGATCATAGGTTGATAATATATAGAATATTAATAATTATATAAATATAATATATATTCATTATATACATATTTAATGTTATCCATAAAAGTTATATAAAGAAAAATGAATTGCATTGTTCATAGTGAGGTAGGTTATACATACGCATGAATATTATTTTCATTATTCGATGGATGGAATGAATAATTGGTATATAATAATTTAGATTTAAAGAATAATTATTATATCATATAAATTATATATATTCATAAAATTAATCCTTCTTATCATCCACATAAAATGGAAATGAAAAATAAATCAAATCACTTCGGGGGGGGGGGGGGTTGTCCACACGTACGCGCTAGCGATGTTGTCCTTTTCCAACAGATTGGAAACTAAGAAGTTAAATGTGATTTTAAATTTATATTATTATGATTATATAAAAAATATAAAATTTATAAAAAAAATATATCATTATATCCATTCTAGATAGGTTGTGATGGAAAATGAATTATATCGGTTCGCGAGGCGGTAGTTCGTTGTACACATAATGGACGATTTTGTTTCTTATTTGATGGAAGAGGAGATGGATATTGGTTATTAGATAAACATAATAAAATATAACTATTTTTAAGATATTTTTTTATTAAATTGGAATTAATTTTACATAATTGAAGGTGGTAAAAAAAGTTAATAAAGAATGAGTTTGGTGAAGATAATTACCTTCACTTAGAAAAACCTCCTTTGGATCTCCTATTGAAAACCATAGGGATGGTATTTTGTGAAGAAAAGAATACATATAATGTTTATTAAGAATTTTGTAAAATATTATTTCGGTCATCTTAAAAGGATTAATAGATGTTAATAAGTGGGTATGTGAGGTTCCCTTTTATAACTGATTTGAGTGGCACACTTATAATTTTTCAAAGTTTTAAAATAATGTCAAGTAAATTTATATAAAAATGGATACAAAATAGTCCATATTATAATGTGATAATTTTAACATAAAAATAAAACCAATAAATGGGTTTTAATAAAGTTTTCAGGTTATTTTAACCTTTATCATTTTAGATTAAACCCTAGTAAACCTGTTTTAATGTTAACTGGGCTAACAAAGTTTTATTATTTTATCTATTAATTTTGATAAAACATTAAGTTGAAATTATTACCTAACATTAATTATTCAGATTAAAATTATCTAATCCATTTTATCAAATTTAATTTAAAAAATTGAAATAATTTATTTTAAAATTAAAATCTTAAAGGCAATAAAAAGAAAATTTCCAAAGAAAAAGTTTCCTTAATTAGAAAAGGATTTTATACCAAAATTCAATATAAAATTGATTTTAATGACATAAATTGGATTAATTAAAATAAAATTTATCTAATTTTACTTTTAAACTCATTTCTAAACAAAATTTACCATTTTAAATTCTTGAAATGTAATGACAATTTTGAATAAAAATCGAAACTTTTCACTATTCATCGAAAAATTATTATTTTTATAAAATTATTAAAATTTGATTATAATATAATTTTTATATTTTTATTTTAAATATTTATTTTAATTTATAAAATAAAATTTCCAAATTTGAAACTAAATTATTTTTTAAATAAGTTCTCAAAATGCGATGAAATCATTTTTTAGGAAAAAAAAGTACAGTTTTTAAGTATAAAACATGATTTATTATTATCTCATGACTAGAAAAAAAATATTAGATGAATGGTAAAAAATATTGAATTTATGATATATATAAATTTTATTAAAATAATTCCCCAATAGTGATTAATCTAATTTATTACGATAAAAACCTATTACATGCATAAAAATAAATTTTCAGAAAAACATTTCATTAACTTTTAAATAATTTTTATTCTCATTTATAATAAATTTGATAAATAAAGAATTTAATTCATACATGTGTAAACCATATAATTGTCATAATTTTATTTTTATTTTTCATACCCTCCTCTAATTTAACATCTTAGTTATAATGGTATGTTATATTATTGTTTACTTTGACACAGGGTTTCATGTAACACAATCAATCGAAGAGATTAACTTTATATAAAAAGTTATATACTATAAAATATCATGGTGTCACATTATTAAAATATTTAAAATTAATTAAACCTTATAAATTGTTTTATCATGATATAAAAAAATTAATATATCTCTACCTAATCACATCATCGACTTCCCATATAGCTTCTTTGAATTTTTTATTCCTCTAGAATAGTTTCACCATGTGAGTAGTCTTCTTCCGTATCACATAATATAAATGATTAAGGATTTATAATGTTTTTTAATAATAATAAATATATTAATTCAATAATAATACATTTTATTTCACAACATGTGAAGGATTTGGTATTTACTTCTTCAAGATAGATACATGGAACACATTGTGAACTCTAGAGAGGTTCAGTGGAAGTACTAAGCGATAAGCTATCATCCCCACTTGATCAAGATTATAAAAGGGAAAGTATTCATAGGCATAATATTTAACTTATTTTTAAATATCATAACCTTATTCAATTTAGATATTCCTAGAAAACCTTTTTCACCAACATCAAATTCCAGATCAAGCTAGTGATTGTCAACATAAAGTTCCTATCGACTCTAGGCTTCCATGATGTATTGTTGAATGGATATGATTTTCTCTAAAATTTCCTTGGATAGATTAGATCCCAATATCTTTATCTCTCCAAATTAATATGATAAAATTTGATTTATACACTTCCTTCCATAGAGGGATTCATATGGATCCATCTGAATGCTCGAGTAAAAGCTATTTTGGTAAGAAAACTCAACTAGAGGAATATATTGATCTCAAACACCTTTGAAATACATAAAACAAGATATCAACATATCCTTTAGTGTTTAAATGGTTATATCATGAGGAATATATGTCTGAGGATGGTAAGGGGTAGATAAACATAACTCTATATCCAAAACCTACTGAAGACATTCCCCAAATTTTTAGGTAAACCTCGGATCCTGATTAAATATAATAGAATGTGGTACTTTGTGAAACCTTATCACATTCATAATATAAATTTTGTAAATAAGATCAAGATATAATTCCTCTCTAATAGAAATGAAGTGTGATAACTTCAAAAATTGATCAACTTCAACCCTAATTGAATTATTTCCCTTATACATATTGCGGAGTCTGGGAAAAAATCTATCATGATGTTTTACCATTTACATTTTGGTATGGGTAACGGTTATAACATCATATTATAATTTTATCTATTTGGATTAACTTGATGACATACCCTGAACCAAGATATATATTCATCAATATCTCGATTCAATACCTTCCACTAGACAATGTTTTCAAATCTGTATACATCATTTTACATCAAGGAAAAATAAAGAGTGATGAACTGTGAGCCACATCCAACAAAAATTTCTTTAAATATGGTCTAGAATAAACAAATATACAGTTTCTAAAACTTATCATTTTATCATAATAATGGTTGAAATAAATAAATGTTTTGACCTTATTCTATAGTTCCACATCTTCTTCATACACCTCGTTAATACTCACATGGATATACGGTTAAACACTCATTTGAGAAAGATTAGATTTCTCCCATTCCATCAACATTTCAAGATCCATCAATTAAAAAACTAGAAATATTGGATATTTATGACCCTCATCATAGATAAACTGGCATGGACCCTTCAACTCAGTGCATGTATCACCTTGTTCTCTTTCCCAAGTTTGTAATGTATTGAACATCCTTAACCATTAATCAATTATATCCATCTTCTCTAGCACATATTCTACTATTTCTATGATTAAATATATATTAAACATTTTTTATCTGAATATATATCCCATATATCTCTGTAATGATAATTCTTCTATATCTTTAATTCAAAAAACACAATAGCTAACTCTAAATCATGAGTTTGGTAATTTTTCTCATAAACATTCAATTTTCATGAGGCATAAGCTATCTCTATATGATTTTGTATGAGAACACATCCCATTTCCTTCTTTAATTAATAAAAAAAGATCACAAACCCTTATCTACTATAGTGTAATTTAAGAATAGTTTCACTGACTAACCATCTCTCTAGTTCCTTGAAATTTTCCCCACAATCATATTTCCAAAGGAACATGTCTCCCTTATAAGTTAACTTGGTGAGTGGATTATATAGTCATGAAAAATTCTTCACATGGCATCATTAATATCTAGTAAAACCATATAAACATATGATCTCAGTCACAATGGTTAGTCTCAGTCAATGTTAAATAACTTTCATCTTTGATAGATCCACTAATATACACTCTCTTGAGATTATATGACCCAAAATGAAACATTTTTATCAAAAATTCACACTTTTTAAATTCTTCATATAGAATCTCATTCTTTCGGGTTCTTATATATAATTATCAATTGATCTCCATGCCTTTCCCTTCCCTTTGAATAGATAATAATATCATCTATATAGACAATTATAAACTAACTAAGGTAGTATCTAAAAACATTATTCATTAAATCAATTAATATTGTTGGGGAATTATTAAGAACAAATGGAATAACTATATATTCATATCTTTCAAACACACTATGAAATTTTTTCTTGGGTATATCATCCTTTTGACCCCTAATTGATGATATCTAGAATGAAGATAAATCTTATAAAAGTATTAAGATCTATGAAATTGATCAAAAAAGTCATCAATATGGGGTAGATGATACTTTTTATTGATTTTTATCTTGTTATGTTCTCAATAATCAATACAGAGTCACAATTATCCATATTTATTCTTAACAAAAAAAAAACAGTGCACCCCAAGGTGATGAACATTCACAAAAAACACCTTTCCATGATTATCAGGGAGTTACTTCATCAATTTCTATAACTAAATCAGGTCTATTCTATAAGGATTCATTGAAATAGTTTTTTCACCATGTATGAGTTTTATTGATAACTAAACTTCACAATTTAGTGGAAGACTAATAAACCCTTAAAAAAAGCTATAAAAACCCTTTACGTTAGGTATATCATCTATTTTGAGTTTCTAACCAACCTTATAAGATAAAACCCCCTTTATAATAGTAATAAATACACTTACAATGGATCTTATTTCTATTAAAAGTTCGTATTTATAATAGCACTGATTGATGATAATAGGTTGGTTTAGAATATCAAATGTGACTTCGCTTCCTCAGAAATTGATGTGGGATTTATTCATAAAAATAGAATCCATACCTAAGATAACATTAAATTTTAAAAAAATGGGGGATAATATTATTTTTAGGAATAACATTTTCAAAAACTTCAATTGGAGAATAATCATACACTTAAGATGTGATTTTCGTACCATTTAGGGTTTTCACTACTAATTAAATATATAATTATTGGGGTGGTATTTTGATAAAAATAGAAAAAAATTCAAAAATAAAATAGTGTGTAAATATAGATTCAAATAAGATATTACCATTTCTGTAGTGTATGTAAATTGTTCCGTTAACCATTTCATCACTGTACCCTCATCAAAAATAGTTATTGTAACACCTTGAGATTTTGTGAATTATTTTTTTTCAAATAAATTTAATCTTTTTGATATTTTTTGTTTGAAAAAAAACATATTTTATCTTAAGTTAAATGAAATCATTATTTTACAACGCATTACATGCAACACCATGTTAATCTTGTCCTATAAACAATACTGGGTTATCATATATTACACACGCCAATAAGTTTTAATAAAACCATGATATATTATATAATTATTTAAACATAAACTTGATAACCTACCCATTAAACATTTTGATATGGAGACTAATAAATAATTTTAAAACATTCATTATAATGGTTTTTATAAACAAAACATTTCGAAAAAAAGTACTTAAATTTATAAGATCCTTTATACGCTTCAAAAATACTATTTTCTCAAAGAAAATGGTTTTTTATACAATAAAAAAATTAAATTTTGAAACTATTCAAAAATTAATTTTACAAAATAAACTTCATTTTTTTAATCAAAATTTCCAAATTATATTCGGGAGATTTTTTCATATTTTTCTAAAAAATCATTTTTTGACAAATAGTGAAAAATACTGAGTTTTAATTTAAAACTTCATTTTTGATTAGTTTATTTATAATGATAAATTATATTTTAATTAGTCTTAAAGTAATTTTAGTCAAATTATATATCAATAAATCCATTTTAATTAATTTTAATCAATTTCATATTGAAATTGGATATAAAAAAACTTTTGAAATTTTTGAACATTTTCTCTTTAAAAACCTATCTTCTCGTCACGTCTGCGGGATTAATGTTAAATTAAATTAAATAATTTATGTGAATTTAATTTTTAAAAATGAATTAAATATTTTTAATAATAATAATTTATAATTTATAATAAGGTCAACTTAATTTTTTACAAAAATAAATAGTGAAAAAGTCGAAAATAATTATTGCAGTTAAGGTAAAAATGGATTGTTTGGGGGGTTAAACTGAAATGATAAGGGTTAAAATGACCTATAAAATTGCATAAAAACTATTTAATGGAAATATTTATACCATTACACATATAATGTTCTATAATGCACTCATTTTTACCCTTTTACATAGGAAAAAAGTTAGAGCACTTATTTCTTTTCAAAAAATGTCAATTGTGTCCTCTCCCCCACTTATAAAAGGCAACCATCTCTCCTCTCTTCTTCACACCCTCACACCATTTTGGATAAAAAAAACCTACCAGAATTAATTCCCAAAATCACTCATATCATCATATAATTCTTATATTAGATATAAATACAACCGAGGAATACTTTTAGTGCAAACCGTAGGAGGATACCTGAAGAAGAGGTAATGTTAATCAACGAGCATTTTTGTTTTATTTCTTCTCCCACCCCCTTAAATAATTAGTAAAACATGGTTATATAATAAAATAACTATATTAAATATAATTAGATGTTTTCTTTAAATTTCATTACCTAGAAGCATCTCAACTTCCATCAAATGGGTTATGACGTCATCATTCATCTGTACGGTGAATTACCACCTCGTGAACTGATGTCATTCATTTTTCTATTACCCCTATCATGGTTGGGAATAAAAATATATTTATTGTTTATATATAATATTTATGATATTATTATTATTTTTGAATTATTATATCACAAAAACCTTCATGATTTCCATTCTTTGTAAAAATATAATATTGCCTGTGTATACGGAGGATTACGGCCTCACGAAGCGATGTGACACATTCACACTTTGCATGGGATGTATTAAAGAATTTTTTAATAAAAAATGTGATATAATAAAAGTAATTATTATATTAATTAAATATTTATCATTATTAAAATATAATATATTTCATTTTCCTTCTTACCTTTTCAGTCACTGAAAGATAATAATATCATTCGTGTACATGTGGACTACCGCCTTCACGAAGAGATTTGACTCTCTCTATTCTTCACCACACCACATATATTATATTTATAAGTATATTAAAATTAATAATATGTTATTTATGATATTTATACCATTATATAATGTTAAAAATATTATATAACTTCTTTTTAATAATCATCGTTCAGAAATGGAAACATTACTCATGTGTATATATGAGCTACCATCTCCATGATCATAACGCAATTAATTTCTCAAAACCATATTTCATGATTTTTATTAATATTATAATTGATATATAAATATTATAATTTTGTAATTATTTTTATTTTGGAGATGATTTAACCATTATCAAGTGAACAAAAAATAAAAAAACCGAACATATATGAAAAACAAAGCGGTTATTACCTGAAATGTAAATTTAACATGAAATAGTTATTAAATGGGTAATAAAAGAGAATATATAAATAATATATGGTATGAAACATATAATTAATGTTTTATAATAGATTTATAATAAACTTATATTTATTATATATGAATTTTTAACATGTGAGAATAAATTTAATAATTAAGGTAATGTATTTTTGACTCACTTTTTACTGCTGTGATACACATTCCATATTCACCACCTATTTATTTTATGTGGTATATATACTAATAATGAAGGAATTTTATGATATTTATCATGGAATTTATTTATATTTACATATCAAAATAATGATGTCTCTCTCATGGGGTTTGTGGTTTAAAATTTAACAAACCAGTAAAGGAATTTTTTCTTAATTTACTTTCTTTGAGACATATATTATGTTATGATCCTATATTCATTCAATAAGTGTATATACATTAAATTTGACATAAAATATCATGAAAAAAAATTTCCTCATGATTTTTCATGTTTCATTTTATTTTATCACTTCATGGGGATTATGAATAATAGTTACCAAAGTGGTAATATTTTATGTTACAATTTTATCGTTTATCATGATTGTTTATGATTATGTTTTCAATGCTAAAATATTATCATCCATCTCATAAGAAACCAATTAATTTTATTTTACTCTTTTTATTCATGATATTTTTAATTGATAGTAACATTTTTCCATGCTTTTTTTACATAAATTAATTATGAAAATGTTTTTTAAAAAACCCAACTTCATTTCTCTCTTTAGCTGGAAATATTTTTTTTCCCAAAACCAAGTTTTCTGAAAATATTTTAAAAAATGATTTTAATATTTCCGAAAATATTTATTAAATAAATATTTACTGAAGTTTTACATTAAAAGAAATTAAATTTATATTTTTTTTGTTTTAAAAAACAATTCAGTTTGGTTTCTATTGAAAATGTGAAAGGAATATTTATTTTAACATGTATAGTTTGAATGGAATTTTCCATTATCATGACAATTGTTTTATTTGAATATTTTATTATAATTATTCATGTTTATTTTAATAAAATATGATTTTCAAAATGTTTTATTTTTTAAAAAGTGTTTTTTAAATAAATAATTATGTTTTCTCAAGAAATGTTCTAAATTATTTTTTAATGCTTACATTATAAGGTTTCAAGGGGAATTTCAATGAAATGGATTTTTTAAATGGTTTTATTTTTTAAAAATTATTTTCAATGAAAAAGTATTTCCCTCAATAATTTTTTCAAATGATCTTTCAAAAAATATTCATCTAAGATGACATCTTTTGATGTTGCCTATTCTTTACTTGGTATATGAACTAAGGATTCCATTTTTATTCTTTCTCTTAATGGTTTATTATGGAAAGCTGTTTATGAGGCCAACTTATCTTCTACGGGTTATACTATGGTTAAATTATTATGAAATACTCCACTTTTTCGATGGGTTATACGATGATAAATTTCTTATGAAACCAATTTATTTTCCATGGGTTATGATAAGATGAAATGATGAAAAGATTATAAAACCTGTCTCCTTTTTACAGGTTTTGATATAATTAAATGTTTATGAAACCTATTTTATTTCATGGGATATGATATGATGAATGTTTTATAAACTTATATAACACATGTGTATTATTTTCATTTTGTGATGGGTGAGACCTATATATCATTCCAATAAATTGGGTAATGATAAATGTTATATGAAATAAAAGGGTACAAGGGTGGCTATCCCAATCCCAAAAATGAGGGTATATGGGTGGTTAGCCAAAGAATAAAAAATAGGGTACATGATTGGTTATCCCAAGCTCAATGTAGGTACCAAGGTGGTTATCTAATTCCTAAAATTTTATGAACGTCTTAGTGGGTATCCTTGACATAATATTTTCTATGCTTATGAGAATCCCACAATTCTATTTCTTATGCCAATTTTATACCCTCATTACTCATGTTATTTTATCCCATTATGATTCTTTCCTTTTGAATGACCAATATTTATGACATGACTCAAGATTATGATCTTTGATATGTAGGGTGTGGTTTTCAAATGTTATTCTCATGTTCTCATACTGTTATATTCATGTTATAATTATGTATCTCATTGGTTTTCCCTTATTGAGCAGCTAAGATCAACCGTTCTTATTTTTCCATTCCCAAGGCTATGAAGAGAGGTTTTATGTAGGGTATATCTATTAATAGTATTAAATGGGAAGATATTTTTGGAAAACATTGAATATATTTCACTATATTCGAATATTTTGTTACAAGTTTACAAAGGAACTAAAATATTATGTTTCTTGAGTTTTTGTTTGTGTAATGTAATGAATACTAATTTAAAAAGATTTAATATCCATGTATGATAAGCATGTTTTTTATAGTTGGTATCAGATTAAAGGTTTATTTAACGTTTAGAAACTATGATGAGAAAACATTAAGGAGATCCCTAGGGATATTTTTAAGGATATGTATATGAATTTCACTAAGGATAAATCTAAGGATGATTCAAAGTATTGAAAAATGTCAGAGAATTTGGCTAAATTATATATTGAGTGGTTTATAAGAAATTAAATCCCTATCCTGATACTATAATTTTATTTGTATTTTGCACAAAGGTAACTAGGAGTAACAACTCCGAAAAGGGGGCATTGATCTGGAATCGATCGTCACCTAGTTCATGACAAAAGTTCTTACTACACACATGGTTTGACACTCCTGGGAGATAAAGTTTGAAGATTCACAAACTCTGTATGGTAAATTTAATGTATTTAAATAGATTATGATCATGTATGATCAATTATAAGACAAAAATATCATATATTGAAAATAAGTTGTCATGATATAGACATCCTATATGTAATTTTTCATGGTTATGTGGTTCCCCAATATGATTAGTGTTTCTCACACTATGATTTTGGTTTTAGTAAATGGTGAGAACCATAAAGAACTATGTTAACATTGAATGTAACAGATGATTTACTGATGAGAAGCCAAATAGGATGATAAATAGAGTAAGGTATATCTGGATTATGACTAATCAGCTTTCATAGAACATGATTAACATAATCTACCTTAAAAAACTATTATAATCTCCAAAGAAGAGAAACAAAGAGTTCAATGGGAGTTTGGGTAATGGAGACCATGGAATAAAGAGGGTAAAAAATTTTATATGTCGAGAATATGGGATGAATCACCTAATGGAATTTCATAAAAGGATGAGAAGATGTTTTTACTATGGAAGATAAGGACACAAATCAAGTAAATTCAAAGGGAAAATGAAAATTTCTATTAATATAATGGTTTATAATAATGGTATCCCAAAGATATCATCAACTATTTAATTCTTTAAATGTGAAATGTATAGTAATTAGTCAAATTGATGTCCTAAAGGGTAAATCTCTTGAAGAAAATAATCAACATTTAATGATTAATTATTATATTTTTATGATGAAGAGACTATAGATGACATATGAATGGAAAACGGTACAAATAAATAAGATGATAATTCCTAGTTAATGGTTTTTGAAGAAAGTTAGAGTGATGAAGTAATTATGTATTTAAATCCAAATATTTTATTATATGAATGATGAAATATATTTTTTTTCATTATAATTTTTTTATTAAGGATTTGAAAGATTATATTAAATAATGGTGATGGAATAGAAAAGTTTTTTTAGAAATGTTATATTCATGGAAAATACATGATTAAGAGAAATAAAACAGTTAATATTTTATATATTTTGAGATAATGATGTTGGGATAAAGAGATTTTGTACATGAATAAGTAAATTGGATAGTACTGATTAACTTATAATTGATTAACGATTTGTTGAAAAAGTGGTTTATTCCCACATTGATGAAGTTTATAGAAAATATTTATTAAAAATATATCTAATAATCTATGTTTTATGTAATGAATGAGGAAAAATGTATAATTTAAATATGTTTTCATATAAATTTATGTTATTACCATGTTTCAAGAGAATACATGGTGAATCAATTCAAATATTTTGTATGTGAAAGTCAAGGTATACATTATAATATATGGGGTATTAATTTAATGTTTATTTTGATAAATTCATTGACCTTTGTTTTTAAATTTCGAATTTTTAAAGGGTTATAAGGTTAACCATTTATTGAATTGTTTAAGATGAAATATTCATGAGATTTTAGAGATTAATTTATTATTTCACAATATGAATATTTAAGCATAAATTTTGCAATGAATTTTTTTATAATAACTGTATATATAATGAATGAATTTTCATTACATTATTGATTTTAAAATCCATTAAAAGTGAATTTTAGTACTTCAGTCACAAAAAAAATTAATTTTTGGATTATCATTTCTTATAGTAAGAGATGAATTGTAAATTAATCACAACACGAGATGAAATTGTACATATAAAACCGAAACATATCAAGTACGTATATTTCCTTATATTTTTAGATAGTAAAACTATTCCAAAAATCTAAGAAAATGATGTTAAAACAAAATGTTATCCTAATACCTTAATTTGTATTGAATTGGTGGTCTTTTTAAATAATCATTGATTTATGAATTTAGGCCCTTTACATTCCATTGATCATTCACTTTAAAGTAATCAATTATCTATATCACTCTCTATAATTATTTACATTTTTCTTACATCTCCAAATCTTCACTTTCCACCTAGGTTATTCAATTTGGAATCTTAGTTACAAGTTAATTTAGGTAACCTTTATGTTTACAACAATCCATTTATTTAGGAAGTTCCATTATTCATTTCTATGATGTGGTATTCTATTAAATAATATTCATATTTTAAACCTTTTATGGTTTAGAAAATTTATAAGGGAGAAATTTATTTTAAGGTTGGGGGAATGTAACACCTAGAAATTTTTTGTAATATTTTATTCAAATAAATTTAATATTTTTGATTTTTTATGTTAAAAGAAACACTAATTTTACGTTTAATTATAAAAAATACTTAGTTTATAATGTGTTACAAGAAAAACTATGTTAAATTTTCACTACACACAATACCAGATTAGCTTGCATTACACACGACACTGAGTTTTAACAAAACCATTATATATTATATTATTATTAAAACATGACTGTTATAACCTAGACGTTAAAAATAGAAATATGAATATTAAATTTTAATTTTTAAATATTAAGTATAATTTTTTTATATAAATAAAACATATTGGTTAAAAAGGTACTGAATTTTTAGGAGTTATTATGCTCTTTGAAAATACTTATTTTCGCAAATATATGTTATTTATTTATTTTTTACACAATAATAAAATTAATTTTTTACAGTTTTGTAAAATTAATATAAAAAAATAAACTTTATTTTTAAATTATCATTTTAAAATTATATTAGTGGGATTTTTTTGTATTTTTCTGAAAAGTTTCATTTTTTATGAATAGTGAAAAATACTGAATTTTAATTGAAAACTATCTTTTCATTTAGTTTTTTTATATATTTAAATTAGATTTTTAATTGGTTTTAAAGTAAAATTAGTTAAATTTTATATCAATTAATCCAATTTAGTTCATTTTAATCAATTTCATTTTTAAATTGGATATAAAAACATTGTAAACTTTTGAACATTTTCTCTTTAAAAACGTCACTTTCTCGTCGCGTATGTGGGATTAATTTTACATTAAATTCATGATATTATGTGAATTTAATTTTGAAAAATGGTTGAAATAATCTAAATATTTATTATATTTATTTTATAATAAGGTATACTAAATTTTTCTCCAAAATAAATTATGAAAATAGTAAAAATGTATTACAACGATCAGGGTAAAAATGGGTTAATCAGGCGAATTAACTAGAAGGATAAGGGTTAAAATGACCAATAAACTTGTTTGAAAACAATTTTATGAAAATATTTCAACCATTAAATCTTAAATATTATTTAATGGACCCATTTTAACACTTTTTACATATGAAAAATATGGGTGCTGTTATTTCTTTTCAAAAATACCAAGTGGGTCCTCTCCCCCAATTATAAAAGGGCACTGCTCTTCTATCTTCTTCACACCTTAGTACCCATTTTTTGGATAATAACAAGAAAAATAACTTCCCAAAATGATTCATATCATCATATAATTTTTATATTTTATATAAATTCATCCAAGTAATGATTTTGGTGAAAACCTATAGAGGATACCTGAAGAAGATGTGATGTTCATCAATGAGTACTTTTGTTTTATTTCTTACTCCACCTCCATCAATACTAAGTATATCATATTGATATAGTAAAATTTGTATCATAAATATACATAGATGTTTGTATATTAATCTAATGGCCTGTAACAATCCCCACTTCAATCAAATGGGTTATGAAATCATGGTTTGTGTGTATGACAGACTACAAACTCACAAACAAATGTCATTCATTTTTCCATTAACACCTCTCACGGTTGGGAATAAGGATGGATTTATGGTTTATATATAATATTTATGATATTATTATGCGTATGGAATTATTAAATCACAAATATCTATATTATTTTCCTTATTTGGGAATAAGATAATGTCGCTTGTGTATACGGTAGATTACTACCCCGGGAAGCGTTGTGATACATTCATGTTTTACATAGTAGGTAATAAGTATTGTATTGATGAATAAATGATATATTAATGGCATAATTTTGATATTTATAAAATATTTATAATTATGAAATTATAATATATCATTTTAATTCTTACCTTTTCACTCACTAAAATATGACCACATCGTTCCAATACGTGTGGACTACCACCTTCATGAAAAGATATGACTCTCTCTTTTCATCAACACACAACATATATGATATGTATAAGTATATTTAAAGAGAAATATATTATTTATTATATTATTATCATTCTATAAAGACAAAATACTACTTAACTTACTTCTAGAATGATCTTTGAGAATAGGAAACGTTACCTATGCATACGTAGGACATGTCATCTCCATGATTATAATATACTTCATTTATTAAAAAACATAAGATTTTTTAGAGTATAATTGATGTATAAATATGATAATTATTTCATTAATATTATTCTATAGATAATATAACTATGATCTAGATTATCAAAAATAAAAAATCAAAACACTTATGAAAAGAAAAGCATTTATTACCTAAAACATGGCTTTAACATGAAATTGTTAATAATCCGGAAATATAAATGGAATAAGTAAATAATATATGGTATGATATATATATATATGGTTATATAATAGATATATAATAAAATTATATTTATTATATATGATGTTATAACATGTATGAAGGAATTCAATACTTAAGGTAAGGGTTTTTTGTCTAACATTTTACTTCTGTGAGACACATGCCATATTCACCACCTATTTATTTTCTGTGATGTATATATTTACCATGAATATATTTTATGATGATTATATTATAAATTATTTTTAATTACAAATACATTTAATTATCTCTCTCTCTCATGGGTTTTATGGGTCAAAAGTTATCAATGCTGTAAGGGATTTTGTCTTAATTTACCTTCTCTGAGACGTATGTTATGTCATGAAACAATATTATTTCTGGATATGTATATAAGAACCATTTTACATTTAATATCCTGAATTTAGTTATCCTCAAGGTATTTTATGTTTCATTTAATTTTATTCCTTCATTGGGCTTACAAATCAAGGTTAAAAGTGGTAAGATTGTATGTTATAATCACATCGCTTATTGGGATTGTTTATGATTATGTTTCTAATGATAAAATCTTATGATCCATATATAAATTAACCCATTAATATTATTATAATCTATTTATTCATTATATTTTCATGTGATATTACTTTTCTATAAATCTTTTTTACTTAAAATAATAGATTGAATGTTTTTAATAAAATTTAACTTCATTTATCTCTATGGTCAAAATATATTTTCTTCAAAAACCATGTTATCTAAAAATGTTTTCAAAAATGTTGTTAATATTTTCCAAATTATTTATTAAAATAATATTTACCCATTTTTTAATTTTTACAGAATAAATTAAATGGAATATTTATTTCTTTATTAAAAACAATTCTCATTTGGCATTTACTGAAAATGTTAAAGGAATATTTGTTTTAACATGTAAGACATGAACATAATTTACCGTTATCATTAAAATAATTTTCTTTGAATATTACTCTATATGTTTTAAATTTTATTTCAAAATTATAAAATATTTTCTAGTTTTTTTTTCAAAATGTAAATTATATTTTCCTCAATAAATGTTTTAAATTGTTTTTTAAAGATTCATTTATATTCATTCAATTTTAATTTTAAGGATATATAATTCCAAAATGGTTTTATTTTTTTAAAATTATTTTCAATGAAAATACATTTTCCTCAGGATGTGTTATAAATGTTACTTCAAAATAATTTTCCATCTAAGATGACATCTATTGATGTTACCTATTCTTTAATGGGGATATGAACCAAGGGTATGATTTTTATTATTTCTATAAATTGTTTATTATGACATGATTTTTAGGAAACCCACTTATATTCAACAAGTTATACCATGATATAATTCTTATGAAACCCACTTATTTTTCCATGGTCTATACAATTATAAATTTATTTTTAAAACCATTTATTTTTCATGGGTTATGATAATATAAATGATTAAAATATTATGAAACCTATAAGTTTTCCATAGGTTATGATATGATGAAATGTTTATGAAACCCATTTTATTAAATGGGTTATGATTTGATAAATTTTTTATGATCTTTTGGAACATATTTTTATGTTTTTCATTATGTAACAGTTGGTTCATATATCTACCTCCGATACACTGGGTAATGATAAATGATCAATGATCTCAAAGGATACATGGGCATTTAGACCAAGCCTATAAAGAAGGGTACATGGGTGGAAAGCCAAAGACTAAAAAATTGGGTACTCTGGTGGTTATCCTAATCCTAATGTAGGTACACTGGTTGTTATCCAAAGCCTAACATTTTATAAATTCCTTGGTGGGTAGTATTAACATAATATTTTCTATGATCATGTGTATGATGTAATTATATGTCTTATTCTAATGTTATTCCATCATGGATCCAGTTCTTTGATTTCTTTTTGATTGATTCCTTATGAACTACCAATCATTATCCCATGACTCAAGATTATGATTTTTGATATGCATGGTATGGTTTTCAAATGTTATTAACATGTTCTCAAACCCTGATATTCATGTTATAATTATGTATATCCTTTTTCCCCTTATATATAATCTTATATCACCCTTTCTTATGTTTTATTTCCCTAGATTATGAAGAAATGTTTTATATAGGGTATTCCTATGAAGTGTACTAAATGGGAAAATATTTTTAAGAAAAATTTAATATATTTAACCATATTAGAAGATTGTGTTCAAAGATTTAAAAGGAACTAAAGTATTATGGTCCTTTGGCATTTTTTGTGTAATTTAATGAAAATTCATCTAAAAATATGTAATATCCGAGTATGATATTCCTGGGTATCTATATTGATAACATGATATTTCCATATGTCTCTCAAATTAAGATATTATTTTCATTGATCATCATCATCGAAATTTTGATTTGATCACTAGTTAGAATAATTCATATAATCCTTTTATTTTAAACATTGGAGTGTGGGTGGTTTGTTTTATAGATATTTCCCTATATTTTCATCACTGTATTACTTTTTACCATCACTTTATAATTTAATTTCCTTATGAAATTCCTTTTCACATTAAAAAATTTATAAATCCCCTTAAGAAATCTTCATCCATGTTTACTTCCACACTTTAATCATTATGTAATTATCATCATCTTTTATGAATGGTTTTTATAGTTTCCTTTTAATTCCACATTTCTTTTCTTATCAAAACCAAGATATTTATAGGTAACTCCAATCTCCATTTACACCATGATAGCACATATAATGATTTATCCACAGCTAATGAAGTCCCTTATGGATAATTACTTTCATATAATTTTTTTAATCCACTAAATAATCACTCAACATTACTTTAATGTTAGATTGTAATACAAGAAAGTGTACCTTACAAGTCTTGTAAAGTTTTCTTCATAGGTACCAACGAATTCATCTTCCTTCTACTTAACTAAATGAATTCCTTTTCTATTTGAGAATAAATAATATAAGTAAATTTATTATTTAAAAATTATATTTTAAACTCATCCAAATCCATGGAGTCAATTTTTTTCTTATTTCATCAAATTCTTGAAATGATTCCACCATTGATCTACTACTCCTTCCTAATAATAGATAGCCAAAATGAATTTTTATTTTTCGAACAATAGAGAATGTAAAATATATTTTCAGTGGCACTAATACATTTATTAGGTACTAGTGGATCAGTGAACCAAACAAAATTAGCTGGATGTTTCCATATGAAGGACTCAACTAAACTTTCTTCCCTCCATTTATCATTTCGGAGATCATCAGGATTCATAGCTTGAGAAAGTTGTGTAATCATATCAATGATATTTTTCATTCCAACAAAAAAGACAAAAAATTATCATATATAAATATTACATTTAAATAAAAATATATTAAATACATAACATAATTATATACACCATTATAATTTAGGTATAATGCATTGGAAAGATGGACACATAAATAACTAGAACATAAGTGAGCTACGTCATCTACCATTATGTTTTTCAAAACTAGAACCCCTCTTTGAAACATCATACATAATAACTTTTATCATAACCAATAGAAAGGAAACATAAAAAAGGTTGAGATAAGACTCTCAGTATGGGTACAAAAGATATAAATCAACATATCATGAGAATAATGGTATGATGACACTAGAATAAAATTTTAAAACCAAACCATGTAGATAATTAATCATAAAATTTAGTGATGTAATAAAACATGGTGGTTCATAATACATGAATTATAATGTAATTAAAGAACATAAACCATGAGAATATAATATTGGAATAAGGCATATATTTGTGGAATACAAATAATCATAGAAATCATTTCTTTATTATTTCAATGATCATTTCCAAGACTATCACAATGGAATGGGTTTACACCCCCAAACTATCATAGTAGTCAAGGTTTAATCCCAAGAATATCATAGTGGAAAGAGTCCCTTATTGAAATGGGTTAACTACCCATTCCACTCTTATTTATATCATAAGATATAAAGGTTTACCCAATTCATTTGTGGGATATTTAGATCCCAGCCATCACAAAATGAAAATTATACATATGTGTGTCAGAATATCATAAAGAATCACCATATTAGAACCCATGTGTCATGACCCGTCCCCCATGGCCCGTGTCGTGACTACCCCAGGCCCGCCATCCATAGGCCAGGGGATGGTGACTACAACCAAAGGTGAAAATACCAAAAACTGGGAAGGCATTACCTTTAAAAATTATAAACACACACAACAGAGTAAGATGGAAGCAAAACACTAAGTAAAACTGTATACAAAAGGAGTGCTAAAAACTAAAGGGGTCGGAAATACCAGCCCAACTGTAAAGTACAAGGAAACTGAAAACAAGTACAACTGATAAAAGGTAAACAGATGTCGGATTGTCCACTGGAGAGTCCTAACTCAAGGGTAGAATAGAAATCCTCCACAACACTCAATGTCCACCTGTCTCCTCCATGTGGTCCACCTCTGGGTACCATCCAGTCCTGTCTACTCAACCTCGGTTAGTGCTATTCATCATCTGCATCCAACACAATGAGATACGGGAAAAGTCCGTGTAGGGGTGAGTACAATGACAATCAATATGGACCTCGAGACCCTCAAGGTCTCACCAAAATCCAACAAGGATAAACCGAAAATTATGAAATCAATAGATAACCACACTTAGGTATATGCCCATACATATACCTAAGTTATCACGTAATTTATCTCAATCATGAGGTAAACACAAAATTTACTAATTCAGCTCAAACCAGGATTTTATTCTAGGCGTAGTATCAAGTAACATTCCCAATCACACTGTCGAAACCTCGGATGATGAACTACTCCTCTTCTATCGAGTACAGTGGGACTACCGCGTCACATAGAGGCACTTCCCACTATCCTTGGACTGCTGAGGTACTCGTCCTGTCAAGTACCACGAGTCTGATACGTCCCACATAGGTGCTCTCCACTATGGGTCTTCCGCATCACACAGAGGTGCTCCCCCTCGTATACTGCTGATGTATTCCTCTTTTTATGTATCATGGGTCTGCTATGTCATGCAGAGGTGCTCCCCACTATAGGTGTACCGCCTCACACAGAGGCACTTCCCACTGGGCTAGTCAAATCACTCCGAGTCGAATCGGTCAGCAGTCATCAGGTCTCAGCTAGCTACTAGGTCTCTGCACTTTTCTCGCCTGTCTCCGAGAGAATATGCTCCATTATTTGTAGGTAGAAATCTCTAACTATCACAAATTCCCACAAAGAAGTATCTCGAAGGTCTGCCATGTTATAGAGGTCTCATCACAACTGACGGTGTGTTAAAAGGACATCTAGTCTATGAGTTATTATCCTTTTAGTCCCAGGGGCCCAGTGGGATTCCTGTACAATCCAACCTGACCATATCTCAACATTACTTCAAACTCCAGTAGGGTATACTCAAGGGATGGCTACATTCCAAGATTACAAGCGCCACTGACATATCATCAATCGAACATCTGGTGCCAAAGATATGGTCAAAGGAAGTAAAGGGTCGGCAGTGGGCCTGGGTCTGGTCCGACCCGATCTGGGTCGACCAGGTCAGGCCCGTTGGGTCTGGCCCGGCCCGCTGGGCCCAGCCCAACGGGCCGCGAGGGTGGCTCGGCCCGGGCTCAGGGCCAGTTCGGCCCGGATCCTCGCGAAGACTCGGCTCGGTCCGAAGGGTGCGACTGAGCCGGTTCTGCCAGGGCATCGTGAGGGGGACGAAATTGTTGGCTCGGTTGGGAGGGCGCATGGGTGGCCGGTTCTCTGGCTTAGCCAAGGGGCCGCAAGGGGGGCAAGGAGGCGGTCGGTTAGGGCACGGCTAGGTGGGTGGCTGGTTTGGCCATGGCACGGCCAGTGCGGGCGGCTAGGCGGGCGGCCAAGCGGGTGGCCGGTGTGGCCAGGCCGCGGCCAGCACAGGCGGCCAGGCGGGTGTCCAGGCGGGCATCCATGTAAGGCACGGTCCGGCATGAGGTTTCGCTAGGGCGTGCGAGGGGCGTGGGCAGCCGATCTGGCACGTGTTTAGCCGGGGCACATGGGAGGCGCGGGCTGCCGGGAGGCCGGGCCGTTGTGGCATAGGTCGGAGGCGGTGTGGGACGTCGAGAGGGCGGTGCGGTTCATAGAGGCCACGAGTAGAATGTCCTTTGTCATTGCCACCTTTGTCACCTCGTCGTTGTTAAGTCGCCCAGCCGAAGAACGCCACAAGAAGGAAAATTGATGAAGGATGTCGGGCCATGTTAGGTTGGCCAGCACCCTCCGCGTTTAGGAATGTATCAATTGTCTCATTAAGAAAAGAAGATGAACAATAACACATCCTCAATCAATTCCTTTCTAACCGTTGAAGAGGATAAGAAACGGTATAACATCAATAAGTAATAAACCCCCCACATTTGATTGTATTTCGTCAATAGTTGATGGAGTCGCGGAAAGTAGATTAAGAGAATTTTCGTTCGTCGCGTTTGCCGCACGCTTCCAAAACCGAGCTGCATCAACTGTGGAAGACTCTCCATGTTGGTAGGTGTCCAGGGAGGAATTCGATGAAGGATCATCTCTTGCATTCTTCGTTGAAAGAACACATTATTCATTCTTTATTGGGAGAATTCAAATCCTCCCAAGCTCTCCTCTTCCCCAACTTCCACCCAAATTCAATGTGAAATAATATTAGATTCAGTTGTATCATATTTGTTAGCATAGAAATTCAAAAGGACGAATTAAATTACAAGTCTCCCCCTAATTAATTCAAGAGAGTTGGCACATTTAATTAAGAGTGTTGGCTAAAAAATTAAATATGAGGATTTGGCACATTTATTTAGTGGATTTGGTTGCACCATTATTTAGGGGGTTTAGTCCCGGGTGGTCCCCACATCGTAACCACTCATTGGAGGTTAGGTTCGGGTGGGCACTACCACCATAACCTCTCATGGGAGGTTAAGGTGGGGTGGTCCCCACCTCCATCCTCTACATAGAGGTTTTAACCAACTAGAATAAAAATAAAGCTATGACATTATTTTTATATAACTTATTCATCAAAACCCAAAAACTAACTTTTATTCTTAACCAACTGTCGTCGAGGTAAAAGTCTCCTTAAGCGAATATCGGTGCAGCAAGTTCAACGGTGCCTTAGGATTTCAGTTCTGATCAAAGGATCAATAGTTATAAAAAACGCTAGTACGTTTACTGAATGTACATAAACAAAACTTTATAAATTGATTCCGGGAACACCGAACCTCAGAATCAAGCACCGTAAATTTTCACAGACTCGTAAAATTCCCATGTATTAAAAAAATTACACGGGATTTCTGGGTCTTTACATTCTTCCCAAATCAAGGCTTTACATCCCTGTAATCTACAACTCAAACTAGTGGAACAAGTTGGGGTACTGAGCATGCATTTGAGCCTCCCGCTCCCATGTGCTCTCTTGGAGGCTCTCATACTGCCAACAAATGCGCAAGAGAGGTGTCAACCATCCATGTAGGACTCGATTCTGTCGATCCTCAATCTCCACTAGAACCTCTGTAAAAGTCTCCCCAACGTCGACGTTCAGTTCTCCATGGTCGATGATGTGAGAAGGTTAATGCACCTATCTCATCAGCTGGGATAAGTGGAAGATGTTATGCACCTAGTGCAACTGAGGTGGAAGAGCCAGGTGGTAATCCACCTCGCCTAATCTACTGAGGACCTGTAAAGGTCTGATGAATCATGAAGATAACTTGTCGCCTCGGCCAAATCTCTGTAAACCTCATTGGGGTCAGACCCGTTGAAAGACGTGGTCGCCATCCTCGAACTCCAGAGGTATCCTTCTCCTGTCCGTATACGACTTCTACCTGCTCTGTGCAGTCTTCATCCACTCCTGGATGATCTTCACCTTCTCTGCGGTATCCCATACCATCTCTGGTCCCACTAGTGCTGACTCCTCTGGGTCTGTCCAGCACAATGGCAATCTGCAAGGTTGACCATACAAGGCATCGAATGGTGTCATCCCGATGGGGGAGTGAAAGCCGTTGTTGTAAGAAAACTCCACCAAAGGTAATTGATCCTCCCAGCTATGACCGAATTCTAGGACACAAGCATGCAACATGCCTTCAAGGGTCTAAATGGTCCGCTCAGTCTGACCATATGTCTGAGGAGGGAAGGCGATGCTCCAATGAAGCTGTGTCCTGAAAGCTTTTTGCAACCCCATCCATAGCCGGGAAGTAAACCATGTGTCATGATCGAAGACAATAGAAGAAGGTACTCTATGTCGCCACTCAATCTCCTGCGCGTAGAGTCTTCCCAAGCACTCTACTGAACCCTGATATCTAATCGGAAGGAATTGGGCTGACTTGGTGAGTTGGTCAATGATCACCCAAATCGAGTCATGACCCATGGATGTACGTGGAAGACCCATCACGAAGTCCATGGATATCCCATATCACTTCCATTCTGGGACCTCTAAAGGCTGAACCAGGCCTGTTGGTACCTGGTGCTCCACGTTCACTTGCTAACAAGTGAGGCATCAAGTGAAAAACTCTAATACCGCCTTCTTCAAACCTAGATACCAGTGCTATCGTCGAAAGTCCTAGTACATCTTCCCCACTCCTGGATGAACTGCTAAAAGGGATGTGTGGAACTCCCTCACCGCTTCCTCCTAAAGTGACACTGGAACCATAGTATGTCTTTTGAAGAGGATGACGTGCTCCCCACCTTCATAAAATATACTAGGTGCCTACCCTATGGATATCTAAGCACGTCATGTCTCGCAGTCAGTGTCACCTTGTTGTGCCTCCTTAACTCGCTGAAGAAGTGGAGGAGTGACTGTAAGAGACTGAAGGAAAGCAGCTCCATATCGGTCTACATAAGAAATACATAAAGCATACAACTTCTCTATAGCCTCTACTAGCAGCTGTATACCAGATCTACTACTAAGAGCATCTGCAATAATGTTCCCCTTCCCAGAAGTATAGACTATCTCAAAGTCATAGTCTTGGAGAAACTCAATCCAACGTCGCTTTATATAGTTCAGGTTCTTCTGATAAAATATATACATGAGACTCTTGTAATCAGAGAATATGGTAAAACACCCCCCAAAAAAATAGTCCCACCACATCTTCAAGAAGAATACCAATATTTCTAACTCCAGGTCATGGGTAGTTTAGTTCTGCTTGTGTTTTCTCAGCTGCCGAGAACCATATGTGATCACTACTCCCTCCTACATCAGGACACATCTGAGTCTGGTCCCTGATGTGTCGTTGTAAACTATGTACCCTACGCCTTCCTCTGGAAGCCTCAAGATGGGAGCATAAGCCAGCCTCTACCTCATCTCCTAAAAGTAGTGATGGCATCTCTCTGACAACACGAAGGTTTCCCCCTTCTTCATCAAGGAATATAGTGGTGTTAAAACTCTGGAGAAGTCTGGTACGAACATCCGGTGGTAACCAGCCAAACCCAGAAAGCTCCGTACCTCCATCACACTCCTGGGTGGCTCCAAAAAAAGTACCACCTCAATCTTTGTTGAATCCACATCAACTCCAATATCTGAGATAACTAGAACCAGAAAGTGAACCTCTCAAGTTCAGAACTAGCACTTCGAAAGTTTATCATAAAATAGGTGCTCTCAAAGTGTGTCAAGTACTACCTGCAAATGATAGGCATGATCCTCCTCAGTAGTCGAGTAGATCAGAATGTAGTCGATGAAGACTATGACAAAGAGATCTAGGTATGGCTTGAAGATCCTATTCATGAGTCCCATGAACACTGCTGGAGCATTGGTTACTCCAAAAGGCATAACCAAGAACTCGTAATGGTCGTACGAACACCTGAAGGCCCTCTTCTACACATCCTCACCTCTAAATCTGAGCTGGTGATAACCCGACCTGAGGTCTATCTTCAAGAACCACCGTGCTCCCATCAGCTGATCAAAGGGAACATCAATCCTCGGGAGTTAGTACTTGTTTTTCACGGTCACCTGGTTCAGGAGACGATAGTCAACACAAAGCCTCAAGCTTCCATCCACATTCTTGGAAAATAGAATTGGTTCTTCCTAGGGAGAAACACTGGGCCAGATAAATCCCTTCCCCTGCAAGTCCTCTAGCTGTACCTACAGCCCGTGAAGCTTCACGGGAGCCATATGATACACTGTAGTAGATATCAGTGTCCTCATAGGGTACATGTCAACGTAGAATTCCACCTCTCTACAAGGAGGTAGTCCTGAAACATCATCAGGGAAAACATCCGTGTATTGGTCCACCACTACAGGATAGCTCAGACTCCCCACATCAACTTCTATAAGGGTAAGGCATGCCAACTCATGAGTGATCAGCTGCAACCTCCTCCGAGTTAGTATATCCTGTGCTGCAAAGGATCCCTTCAAACCAGTGAAGGTGAACCTTGTCCCATCCATGTGGACACACCAAACTTTGCACCTAATACAGTCGATCTAAGCATGGATTGTAGATAACCAGTCTATACCCAAGATGACGTTGTAATTCCTTGACGCCACTACGAGGAGATCCCAGCCGAAGCTCTAACCTCTTAGAGTAAGATCACACTATCGGCACTAGTGCGTAATCCTTGATTCTGCTCTCGTAGGAGTATCTAGATGTAAGGATTGAGCCAACAGATCCTTCGAAATCTCTAAGCTCTAAACGAGGGCAGTGGCAATGAAAGAGTGATAGGAACCTGTGTCTATAAGAACTGCAGCTATGGTAGAGTAGGCATAGATCGTACCTCGAATCATCTCTGGAGTGCCGTCATCGTAGGCTTCAGGTTCCTGGAGATGAGATCTTCCCTGTCCACCTGCTCCCTGCGGTCAGGGTGGACCTCATGGTGGTGGTGGCAGTAACACCTTGTAATGCCATCCACCGCTAGCTATACGGCCAGCTCCTCTTCCACATCCACCTTCTCCCTGTGGACCACCTCGATTGAATATCTGCCTATACCTGGGAGGTCCATAAATTGTATACTGATCATCTGAATGAAGGGTCGGATAGTCACAAACCATGTGACCCTGCCGCCGCATGTGTAAAATTGTCTGCTCCTGTCATGTATTTCACAGCCCTAGGTGCCCCACACAACTGATCCTGAGTCATGAAGTCGTCCACCCATGGGTTTGGTCCTCTTGGACCTCTGCATCATCTGTCTAATGTCAGCTGTAGAAGACTCTGCTGCATGTCGACTAGTGGTGGGTCTCACTGTCGGAGACTGCTCAGTAAGGAAACTCTCAACTAAGAGGGCTTGCTCCAAAACCCCGACCTACGTCTAGATGTTGAGGGAGATCATAGAAGCCATGATCTCTTGCCAGAGCCCCTGATCAAAGGTCTGGGCCCTAAATAATGGGTCCCGAACCATATCTGTGGAGTAGCGCGAGAGGTTGGTGAACCTCACTGAGTACTGAGCTACCGTCATGCTACCCTGTTGTAGATGAAGTAGCTCCTATATCTGCACCGCACGAAGGGTGGCTGGGACAAACCCCTCCTGAAACAGGCTCTCAAATTCTATCCATAGTAGCATCATCTCATCATGAACCTGGAGAATCAGGCTCCACCATCTACCTATTGCTGCCTAAAGGAGACTTGTGACAAGGATCCCAATAAGGTCTTCTAGTGTCCCTACCAGTCTGAAGACTCTCACTACAGCCTCCTGCCAATCCTCAACCGCCTGTGGGTCTGTCTCTCCCCTAAACCTTCGTGGCCTCTAGCACTAGAACTCGTGCAATGTGCTCAAGTGTCATGCATCATCTATTGCTAGGGCTGGTGGCATCGATGGACCAATGGATAGTGGTACCACTGGTGCCTCCGCTGGAAGAGGTCCCTACAACGAGGCCTCATCGCTCGGTGGGCTATCTGTGCATACAACACTTGGGGCTCTAGTTGGTCATCAGTGGGGAGGCATCTTGAAAGAAAAAGATGTGACATGGTCAATATTATACCTAGTGAGATGACGTAGTTGAGCTGACTCAAATAAAACCATTGAAAACACACACACAATCATTGTTTTCGTGCACTGAGTCAGAAATCAGAAGTCATCATCCTGGTGTATGGATACGTCGGCTGCCACACCAACACTAGACTCCGTGAACTAAAAACCACACTCGGTAACCTTAACACTATTTCTTCACAGAAAAGAAAGATCATATTCTTAAGTTCTGTGGTAGAATCGACACCTATGATACCAATTTTTCACGACCCGTCCCCCTGGGCCCGTGCAGTTACTACTCCAATCCCACCTTCCATAGGTCAGTGGATGGTGACTAGAAAAAGAGGTGAAAATCCATAAAACTGGGAAGACATTGCCTTTAAAAACTATAAAAACACAAAATTGTGTAAGCTAGAAGAAAAAGACTAAGTAAAATTGTATACAAAAGGAGTGCTGAAAAGTAAAGGGGCCAAAAATAAAAGCCCAACTATAAAGTACAAGGAAACTGAAAACAAGTACAACTGAAGAAAGGTAAACAGCTGTTGGATCGTCTACTAGGGAGTCCTACCACAAGGGTAGGACAAAAAGCCTCCACATCACTCTACATCCGTCTGTCTCCTCTGTGTGGTCTACCTTCGGGTACCATCCAGTCCTGTCCACTCAGCCTTAGTCAGCATTGTCCATCGTCCGCATCCAACATAATGAGGTGTGGGAAAAGCCCGTACAGGGGTGAGTACAACGATACTTAGTAGGAACTTCGAGACCCTCAAGGTCTCATCAAAATCCAACAAGGATAAACCACAAAGTATGAAATCAACATGTAACACTACTTAAGTATATGCCCATACATATACCTATGTTATCAAGTAATTCATCTCAATCATGAGGTAAACACAAAAGTTACTTACTCAAATCAAACCATGATTTTATTCTAGGGGTTGTATCAAGTAACATTCCCAGTCACACTATCAAAACCTTTGCTGCTAAAATACTCCTCCTCTATCGAGTATAGTGGTCTTTTCGCATCACACAAAGGCGCTTTCCACTATCCTTGGACTGCTTAGGTACTCCTCCTGTTAAGTTCTATGGGTGTGCTGCTTCACACAGAGGCTCTCCCCACTGTGGGTCTGTCGCGTCACACAGAGGTGCTCCCCCTCGTAGCCTGCTGAGGTACTCCACCAGTTGAGTACCAAGGGTATACTGCCTCACACAAAGGCACTACCCACTGTGGGACTTCCATGTCACACAGAGGCGCTTCCCATTGGTCTAGTCGAAATAATCTGAGTCGAATCGGTCAGTAGTCATCAGGTCTCAGCCAACTACTAGGTCTCCACACTATGCTCGCTCATCTCCGAGAGAATCCGCTCCACGATCTGCAGGTCAAAATATCCAACTATCAAGAAGTCCCACGTATAAGTATCTTGAAGTTCTGCCACGTTATAGAGATCTCAATGCAACTAACAACGTGTAAAACGGACATCTGGTCTGTGAGTTATTAGCCTTTTAGTTCCGGGGGCCCGGTTGGATTTGTGTACGATCCAACCTGACCGTATCTCAACACAAACTTGAACACCAGTAGGACATACTCAAGGGATTGATACATTCCAATATTACCAGTGCTGCTGACAAATCATCAATTGGATGTCTGGTGCCAAAGATATGGCCAAAGGACGTAAAGGGTTAGTAGTGGGTCTGGGTCTGGTCCGACCCGTCCCAACCCAGTCTGGGCCGAACAGGTCTGGGTCAACCCAGAAAATCCTATGGGGTCTAGCCAGGCCCACTAGGCCCAGCCCAACAGGCCATGAGGGTGGCTCGGCCCAGGCTCGGGGCAGTTCGTCCCGGAGTGTCTTGAAGGCGCGGCTCGGCCCGAAAGGCGTGACCGGGCCAATTTGGCTAGGGCGTCGTGAGGGGGCTAGAATTTTCGGCTCGGTCGGGAGGCCCCCAAGTGGTCCAGTTCGCTAGCTTGGTCGAGAGGCTGCAAGGGGGGCCGGCAGGCGGCCGGTTCGGGCGCGGCCAGGCGGGCGGCCGGTTCAGCCAGGGTGCGGCCAGTGCAGGCAGCCAGCACGGGCGGCCGGTTCAGCCAGGGTGCGTCCAGCGCGAGCGACCAAGTGGGTGGCCGGGAGGCTGGGTAGGGCACGATCCGGCATGGGTTAGGCCGGGTCGCATGGGAAGTAAGGGCGGCAGGGAGGCTAGGCTGGTGCGGGCTCAACCGGAGGCGGTGCGGGATGCCATGGGGGCAGCGTGGTTCACAGAGGCTGTGGGTAGCATGACCTTTGTCGTTTCTTCCTTTGTCACCTCGTCGTTGTTACATAGCCATGTCAAATAACGCCAAAAGAAGGAAAATCGACGGAGGATGTTGGGCCATGTTAGGTTGGGCTGAAGCATCCGCGTTTAGGGGGGTACCATTTGGCTCATCAAGAAAAGCAGATGAACAATAACACGTCCGCAATCAATTCATTTCTAACCATTGAAGAGAATAAGAAAAGTTATAACATCTTCAAGAAATAAAACCCCTACATTTTATTGGCATTCATCGATCATTGATGGAGTCGCGGAAAGTAGATGAAGAGAGTCGTCATTCATCACGTCTGCCATACGCTTCCAAACCTGAGTTGTGTTGGCTATGGAAGACGCTCCTTGTTGGTAGGTGTCTGGGGAATAAGTCGAAGAAAGATCATAGTCGGCGTTCTTCGTTGGAAGAACGCATTCTTCGTTCTTCATTGGGAGATTTCTAATCCTTCCAAGAAATCCTCTTTCTCAACTTCCACCCAAATTCCATGTGAAATAATATTAGATTGAGTTATCTAATATTCATTGGCATTGAAATTCAAAAAAAAGAAATAAATTAAAAGGTTCCCCCTAATTAATTCATGAGAGTTGTCACATTTAGTTAAAAGTGTTAACTCAACAATTAAAGAGGATGATTTTGCACATTTAATTATGGGAGTTGGTGGCACCATTAATTGGGGGGTTTAGTCCCGGGTGGTCCTTACACTGTAACCTCTCGTGGGAGGTTAGGTTTGGGTGGGCCCGACCACCATTACCTCTCATGGGAGGTTATGGTGAGGTGGTCCCCACCTCCAACCTCCACATGGAGGTTTTAACCAAATATAATAAAAATAAAGCAACCACAATATTTTTATCTAACTTATTCATCAAAACCAAAAAACTAACTTTTATTCTTGACCAAATGTCATCGAGGTGAAAGTGTCTTGAAATGAATACTGGCGCTGAGTATTCAACGGTGCCATCATATTTCAGTTCAGAGCAACAGTTCAAAAGTTATAAAAACCTGCCCGTAAGTTTACTGAACATACCCGAACAAAACTTTAGAAATTGATTCCTGGCACACCGGGCCCCAGAATCAAGCGCCGTGAATTTTCATGGACTCATAAAAATTCTATGTATTAAAAACAATTCCCACGGGATTTTCGGGTCTTTTCACCATGAAAGGAAATTCTTTTCAAAAACTTTTAAACTTAACATTACCTGTGTAAAATAAATAGTTTTTATAATAATTTCATCATTTCATCAAATAATAGCCCATGTAAATAGAATTGGGTTTAATAAGAATTTTATCGTGGTCTAACCTGTGGAATAGAAATTCGGTTCATAAAAATCTTTTTATGATAGATTATATAGAGAAAGAATAAGAATAGAATCCTTAGATAATATCCCTATTAAATCATAAGTAGTATATAAGGATGTCATATTATATGGAAAATTATTTCAAAAGTACACATGGAAATTTTTTTTGAAGAAAACAACCTTTCATTGAAAATCACTTTTTAAAACATAAAAAAATTTAAAAATAATTTTATTTAAGAATAAAATTGGGAAATTATAAATTATTATTAAAATAAAATAATGTTTATAGTGGTGGTAAAATCTATTCATGTCATACATTTTAAAATAATGATTCTTTTCACATTTTTAATAAAATACCAATGGGATTTTTTGGAATACGATATGAAGATTATTTTCAAGAAAAAATTGTAAAAATTAAATAATGGGTAAAAAATATATTTAATAAATGATTTTGATAATTTTTAAAAAAAATTGAAAACATTTTTAGAAATCATAGTTTTGTAAGAAAAAGGGATTTCAATCAAAGAGATAAGTAAATACGATTGTTCTTAAAGAGATTCTTTTGAACACTTGAGTGAATAAAAGAGTAAAATGAATGGTAAACATGTATTATCATGGAATAATTATATGGGAATAAAATTAATGAGCTTCATTAGATATAGATCATAATATCTCATCATCAAAAATATTATTATAATCATCCTAATAAATGATGAAATTGTATCATAAAACCTTTACCACTTTGGTAAAAATTAATTGTAAGTTCGATGAAAAAAACATTAAATGAAACCTAAAATATATTTAGATTAAATAAATTTATGATATTACATGTCAAAGGGGTTGTACATACACCTAAAAATGATTTTAGGTGCATAAAACAACAAATATCTCAAAGAAAGAAAATTGAAACCAAAATTCCTTATCTATTTGGTTACTTCGAAACCATAAACCCCATGAAAAAGTGATACTAAAATGGATATATAAATCCTTATAATTTATTTTCTATTAATCATAAAATAAATTCATAGGCAGTATATACAGCATATAAACAAACATGTGGTGAATATTGTTTGTATCTTACTGAAAATAAAAGTGAGACAGAAATCTCTTACCATAAGTCTCAACTTCATTCATAAAAATTTTAACCTCATGTATTATAAATATAAAATTATAATAAATATTTACTATAATCTTACTTATATATATCATACCATATATTATTTACTTATTACCTCTCATTACATATTTATTAATAATTCCATGTTAAAATCACGTTTTGATAATAATTTCATTATTTTTCATGTATGTTTTGATATTTTATTTTGATTAATCTTACATTGATCACAGTTACATAATATAAATAATTTTAACCATTATATAAATATCAAATATTTTTAGTATATATTTAGTTATATTAATCCTTAAATGTTAAAGATAGAAAATGAATTACATCGTTCATAGAGATGATAGGTCGTATGTACGAATTAAAATGTGTAATATATATAATAATATATATTTAATAAGTATTAAATATATTAATTAAATTTATTCTTTATTACCTTCCATGTAAAATGTAAGTGAAAATCGAATCATATTGCTTTGTGAGGTGGTAGTCCATAGTACAAATGAATGATATTATCATATTCTCTATGAAGTGGAAAGTAAAAAAGGTATATGTGATAATATATTTAAAAAAGTATATTAATTTTAAAAATATCACATATATATATATACATTATACCCATCATCATATCCAACTATGAGAGGTGTTTTTCTAAAACATGTCACATCAGTTTGTGGGGTAGTAGTTCGTCGTACACCTGAGCGACATTATTATTTTCCATTTGAGGTAAGAGGAGATGGATTTAAGTCAGTAACTTATCATAAAAAAATATCTATTTATATAGAATATACTAGTTTTATTATATCATTTTTGTGTAATAATAATCAAAGGGTGTGGAGGAAGAAATAAAATAAAACACTTTGTTAGGAATGGTACCTCTTCTTCAGACAATTTCTTTTGTTATACTTCAAAAGCCTTCCTAAGTTATATTTATAACAAAAATACGGCTTCTAAGATGATAATATAAAAGTATTGAATTATTTTTTTCTATTATTTTCCAAACCAAATGTTTTTTAAATTGTGATGATGAGAGGAGAGTAGGTGGCCTTTTCTAAGTGGTGTGAGAGGCACTCGTTTAATTTTTGGAAAGAAAACATGTAACCACATGTTTCACATGAAAAAACTAAAAAAAGGGTCATTATAGATCCTTAGTGGATACAAGTTCACAATGTGACCATAAAATTGGGTTTTTACAAGTTTCAAGTTCATTTTACCCATTATATTTTTAGTTTAATCCTAGATTAATCCATTTAAAACATAACCATGATAATTAATTTTTTCTGCTATTATTATTAATAATGGTCAAAAATTAAGATGAACCAATTATAAAATATAAATTATAATGGTTTAAAATACAGAATTCATTTTTTTCAAATTACATTCACTTAATTATAAAATTTTAATTTAAAATTAAACCAGCAAACTCGACAAAAAAATGATTTTCAAAAGAGAAAATGTTCAAATGTTTAAAAAACATTTATATAAAAATTCAATATGAAATTGATTTCAATGACCTAAATAGGATTATTAGATATATATTTATCTAATTTTACTTTTATAATTATTTCAAAACAATTTTAATTCTTTCAAAATCTTTCTAATTAATAATAATTCTTAATAAAAATATTACTTTAAGCTATTCATCAGAAAATTAATTTTTTCAGAAAAATACCTAGATTTCACTCCTAACATAATTATGACATGTAGATTTAAAAAGTTAAATTTATTTTATCAAATAAAATATATAAAGGTATTCAAACTTAAATTTTAAAATAAGTGTACAAAATGGGACAAAATTACTTTTTTTGAAAAATACAATTTTTAAATGTAAAATTTGATTTATTAATATCTTTTGACTAGAAAGCATATAATTTGAATTTTAAAAATTTTCTTGATTATATAATATATAAATTTAATTAAAATAATACACTAAATTTTTTTTGTTTAATTTATTAAAGTAAAACATTTTTTTAAAAAAGGTTTTTTCGAAAAATATTTCCTTTATTTTCAAATAGTTTTTAGTTTCATTTCTAATTAATTGGTCACAAAAGAATTCATTTTATATACATGTGTAAAACATATATTTTCATAATTTATTTAATATTATTAATACCCACAATACCAACATCTAGTTGATAAATATCTTTTAAATAATAATATTTTAATAGTATGTCATGTTTCATTTAAAATCAGTGCACTACTAAAAAATAGGACTTTAATAGTGCTAGAAATGGACTTTATCAGTTATATAAAAGCGCTGATTACTAGAGTGAGATTAAAATATCAAGTCACTTATTATCAAAAAAACATTGATAAATGTATCCTTTTTTAATTCTTTTAACAAATTTGTCATAAGATAACAATTATCAGAGCATTAATTTAACACCAATAAAGGGGGTCTTTATCACTACTTATAGAAGCAATGATATAGGGCCATACTGTAGTGTGTTACAATAGCACACTGTAGAACCAGTGAAATTTGTTGTAACAGCACCCCACAGCACCATACACACCCCATATATCAAAAAATCAAGTAGCAATATATAATTTAAATGAAATGAAATTTCTATAATAAATACAAGAAAAACACTATATTATAGACATTTCAAACATTGGTTTATACAATTACATAAGAAAAAATTATTACATACATTAAAAGGTGAAAATGTTCTTTTTTTTTATTTTAATCATAACCTAGAATCATGCTCTTTATAAATAAATAACCCCTAAGCATGAAAAATAATGCACCTATATAATAAAAAAAATTATGTTACTAATAATATAAAGAAATAAATTAACTAAAAGTGTTAATTTTATAAAAATTTATGACAATTTTAAAAAAAACACACACTTAGAGTCATAACATTCACATTTTGTATCGTATTGAGGTGTGGCTGATTTTAAAACATCTTAAATTACTTTTTGATAGTTTTACTAATGTATAAAAACAATCTGAATAGGTTTTTTCAGTTTTGAGTATGTCACTTTTTTTATCAAAATTTCATTTTAAATTGGAAGCACATACTTTAAATAATATAGGACACATCATGTCTCAGATTTATGTGATACTAATTCTTACACATCAAAAATGACATATGAAATTATTTCCTTAATTATCAAGACAATTTGAGCAAGTTTTCTTGGGTTTTAGTGAGTGAAACTTTTTGAACTAAAATTTTGGTTTTAAACTCACAATGAACACATTGAGTAACATCAGGCACATAATGTATCAGATTGAGGATTTTATAATTCCTAGACTGCATAAATGAATAATTGATCATTTTCCTAAAGTATCAAAACAATACAAAATCATTTTCTCAGTTTTGAGTAGGTTATATGTGTTTTTTACTAAAATTGATGTCAATTTTAAATAAAAAGATGCATTAGGAGTCATACCATTCACACGTTGTGATACATTGAGGTGAGGATGATTCCTAAATTCCTTAAATGACTTATGGATTGTTTTATTAAAGTATAAAAAAATCTGGATGAGTTTTCTCAGTTTTGAGTATGTCTGTTTTCCTTTTTTACTAAAATGTCCTTTTAAATCGGAAATATGCATTTCGACTCATATTGATCACATCATGTATTTGTTTTACGTAAGAAATATTCCTACACATCACAAATTAATTATGATTATTTTCCTAAATTATCCTGAAAATATGAGCATTTTTTCTCAGTTTTCAGGGAGTGACACTTTTTGAACTAAATTTTTGATTTTAAACTGATAAAAGACACTTTGAGTCCTACCTAGAAAATTGTGTATCAGATTAAGGTTTGGTTGATTCTTACACATATAAAATGACTTATGGATCATTTTCCTAAAGTATCAAACATTCTTAATGTGTTTTCTCAGTTTTGAGTAGGTCAGTTGCCCTTTTTACTAAAATTGATCTTAATTTTAAATAAAGGCATACATAGGGTCATATTGATCATACCATGAATCATACTTAGGTGATGCTGATTCCTAAACATCCAAAATGAATTATGGGTGATTTTCTTAAAGTAAAAAAATAATCTGATTTTTTTCTCAATTTTGAGTACATCTCTTGAATTATTTACAAAAATATCATTTTAAAATTGAAATGCGCAGTTTGACTCATACTGATCACATCATTTATTGGTTTTATTTGAGACTAATTCTTACACTTAAAAAATTATTTATTAATCAATGTTAAATTATCAATAAAATATGATCATGTTTTCTCATTTTTCAATGTGTGACACTTTTTGAACTAAAATATCAATTTTAAGGTGATAACAGACACATTTAGTCATACTGAACACATTTTGTATCTGGTTGAGGTGTGATAAATTAATACATGTCAAAAAATACTTATATATCATTATCCTAAATTATATAAATAGTATGAATGTGTTTTCGTAGTTTTTGAGTAGGTAAGTTTCCCTTTTTCCAAAATTGATATCAATTTTAAATAAAAATATACACTTAGAGTCATACTAGTCACACTTTGCATCGAATTGAGGTGATATTGACTCTTACATGTCTCAAATGACATATATGTCATTTTACTAAATTATTAAAACAATCTAATTTTTTTCTTTAGTTTGGAGTAGGTAAGTAGTCCGTTTTAGTAAACATGATGTCAATTTAAAAAAAAAGACGCACTTGAATTAATACCAGTCACAATGTGTGATGGATTGAGGCGAGGATAATTAAAACATTCCCCAAATGAATTATGATTCATTTTACTAAATTTTCAAGAAAATATGATCATGTTTTCTGGGATTTTGTTGAGTTGAACATTTTGTACTAAAATGTCAATTTTAAATTGATAACAGACACTTTGAGTCATACTATGCACATCTAGTAATAGATTGAGGTGAGTATAATTCCTACACATCTCAAATGACTTATGGATAATTTAACTAAAGTATGAAAATAATCTGAATCTGTTTAATCAGTTTTGAGTAGATCAATTTTCCTTTTTACTAAAATTGATGACAATTTTAAATAAAGACACTCTTAGAGTCATGCCAGTCACAATATGAATAATATTGAGGTGTGGATGATTACTACACATTCTAAATGAAATATGGATAATATTTCAAAAGTATAAAAACAATGTGAATTGGTTTTCTCAGTTTTGAGTATATCACTTGTCTTTTTTACTAAAATGTCATTTTAAACATGAAACACATACTTTGAATCATACCGATCATATCATGTACCTGTATGATATGATAATGATTCTTAAATTTTAAAAATGATCAAAGAATCAATTTATTAAATTATTAATGAAATATAATTGAGATTGTTTAGTTTCCAATGAGTGATACTTTTTGAACTAAAATGTCTATTTCAAACTGATAATGGACACATTGAGTCATACTGAGAACATTGTCTATCGAATTGAGGTAAGGCTGATTTCGTAATGTCAAAAATGAATTCTATATCATTTTATTAAATTATCTAATTAATTATTAATAAATAATTTAAGGTGGTAAAATAAAATGTAAAAAAAGAAAGAGCTTGGTGAAGACAATTAACTTCGCTTAGAAAAACCTCAATTAGATCTCTTATTAAGGATCCTAGGGTTGGTTTTTTGGGAAAACCAGACACACTAGAATATCAATAAGGATGTTGGGGAGATATTTTTATAGGTTTTTTTAGATAAGTGTCTTAATATTTCTGAATAATTGAGGGGAGTAGGTTCCAATTTATAATAGAGGTGAGTGACACACTTGTAATTTGTTTAATGTTTTAAAAAAACGCCATGTATATTTATTGGAAAAAGGGATAAAAATAGATTATATTAGAATTTGATATGGTTAATGTCAAAATTATACCAACCCATGGTGTTTTAGAATGTTTTTAGGTGATTTTAACCCTTATCTTTATATATTAACACCTTGTAAACCCGTTTTAACTTTAACCATGGAAACAAATTTTTGGTATTTTTACTTTTAATTATGAAAAAAAATTAAGTTAATATTATTACCAAATATGAATTATTATGATTAAAAATATTTAATCCACTTTATCTAATTAAATTTATTTAACTAGAAGAATTTAATTTAAAATTGAACCTGCAAACGCAATGAAAGTTCTTTTTCTAAAGAAAATGTTTTCTTAAGTAAAAAAGGTTGTTATATAAAAATTGAAATTCAAATTGATTCCAATGAACTAAATTATATTAATAATAATATAATTAAACTAATTTTACATTAAATACCATTTTAAACTTATTTTGAATTTTTAAATTCTTTAAATAAAAAAAATATATGTTAATAAAAATCAATATTTTCACTATTAATGGAAAAATTACACTTTTCAAGAATGTCTCAAAAAATCACTATAGGATATTTTTAACATGTTGATTTAAAAAATTAAGTTACATATTTAAAAAATATTTTCTAAAAGTGGGAAAAATAATATAAGTGTGAAAAATGTGATGAAACCTCTTTTTAGAAAATAAAATTTTAAGCATAAAACTAGATTTATTTTAATCTAATACGTAGAAAAAAATATTGGATGAATGATAAAATATTTTATTTAATATATAATTAATAAATTTAATTAAAATCATTTACCAATAGTGATTTTTTTAATTTATTAAGATAAAAAAACATTACATACATAAAAATACTTTTTCAGAAAAATAACTTTATTTTACATTAGAATGATTAATATTCTCATTTCTAATCAATTGAAAACCAATTAATTTATTTTATACATTTAAAAACCCTATAATTTAAATTATTTAGTTATTATTATTAATTCCTTAAAATTTTACTGATAGTTTATAATAAAATACTATATTATGGTTCATTTAGACATGGGGTTATGTGTATCACAAGTTATCGAAGAGATAAAAAAACTTTATAAATAAATATATCATAAAATATTAGGCTGTTATAGAAACACATAAGGGTCACTGTATTTCAATTAATAAGGTGCATCACCTCTTCCAAAATTTTTAATCTTTACTCCTCATCATGAAAATGATCAGTTTGAAGACAAAAAATGTCCCTATATATGAATATGAGCACGCACACACTTGCAATACCATACTAAAGAGAGAGTCGATACTATATATTTTTCACCCTAATCACCGAGGATTAAAAAATCTGTATTAATTTTTCTATATAGATCATCTTAAGAAACACTACCCTACTTCTATTCCCAAATATATAAATTCCAACACTATCACATTTCTCCCCCCATCAGATTAATGGACAATGGAACACGATACTCCCCCTAGCATGATTTAGAGTAAAGAAAATCTCAAAATCCTCTAACCATTACTCTTTCACAAACTTAGATCCTTTTCTCTCATCATTATCCAATCCTTGATGTTATAATATACAAAATGTATTTCCTTACAGATTATCTTCCTCAGTTAGGTTTATCCCCACGAGGTGCCCTGGACTCACACTCCTAGATCAATTGTTAAAAACAAAATATATTAATTGCAGTATTTCATATTCATCTAAGGTGACCTAAGATAAATATATCATTATTTTAGATAATTTTAATAATTAAATCATTTCCTATAACAAAAAATATCATATTTCCAAGAACTATATATTTAATGTCTTTTAGGATTAGCTATAAAAGAAACATATTTTATAATAATTAGGAAAAATTACCAAAAATTGAAAAACACTACACTCCCTTCTTAACTTATCAGAAGTTAAAATCACCCACATAAAATAAATAATATAAAGATAAGAAGAGGAATGATTTAATTTATATTAAGTTTAAAACATATCAACATTTAATCAAGGGATAGATCATAAAAATGTGAGAAAATGTGATCATGGGAGAAATATTTAATTAAATGAAACATAGAACAAAAAATGTCTTCAATATATGATTATGAAAGTACATGTAATCTCAAATTAAAAAATATATTTCATGGTAAAATATTATGAAAATATGATATAATAAACATGATACATGTAGCATAATCATTGAAATATTACATAATAATGTGTTATGTCATGGAAACATAAAATAAATAGGAATTTTGTCACAAAAAATAATCATAATAAAACATTAAATCGTTTATATTACATAAAATATTTGTGACCCATTATAGGGTTTTTCATGAATTAATTCATGGGACACATTAGTGACTGGATCACCATAACTCATATCCCATTAGTTACTTGAGTATCATAAATCACGACGTATTTTTATCTCATGAGATATTGACCTTATCCAATGCATTATAGGTCGATATAGGACCCCAACCATCAATATACATTCATATGGGGGCCAAATGAAATCTTTATTCATCATATCATAAGAAACACTTTATTGAAAATGGGATTCGTAACATTTTTAAATGGTATCACATAAAATGCTTTCAATAATTGTGTATATTGATACCAAAAATTAAATCACCCAATACGAGTAATTCAAAATATAATTTATAGAATAATTCATGGAACATTATTTCAACAAAGCTGTGTATTTTTTAGATAATGAGGAAAATGGAAACATAATCATGAAAAGATATTTCATAAAACATTTTTAACATTATCTTAAAAAGTCAAAGTTATAGGTCACTTTCTATTTTTTTAAGAATTTGACATGAAAAAAAATGAAAAATGTATTTGGAAATGAATCTAAAAAACATATCCTTGAAAAATGAATAATCATTTTTTTGAAATATAAAGTGGAAGATAAAATGTATGAACATGAAAGAAAAAACAATTTCAACTTAAAAAAACATTTATTGAATCCCAGAACATAATTTTTTTTAATAAAGATACATCTAAAAAGGGGTAAAAAAACTATAAATAAAAAAACAAATAATACATATTTATATTTTCAAATAAGTATAGATAAAATTAGTGAGACAAAATAGTATAGATATAAAGGAAAATATTATTTAGAGAGAATGGTAATTATTCTAAACAATATTACACTATTATTATAATGAAATTAAAAAAAGATGAAAATTTAATTAAAATTTTCCATTCCCCTAGATATAAATACAATGTATTTTATAGTAAAATAATATGTTAGAAAAAAAACCAAACATAAAATAAATAATTTCAAGAAGAATCGTTATAACTCAAAGAAAAAACATTTGAATGAAAAATCCCTTATAACATAGTATCTCTTGAATCAAAATCCCATGAAAGTTTAAACTTGATATGGATTTTTGAATCCCAAGAATTTCATGAAGTTATCATAAAAACATCAATAATAAAGTATATAAAACACAAAACAAACAAGTGGTTAATATGGTAGATGACTTAAATAAATAAAAGTGGTATGGGAAACCCTTATGACTTTAGTAACATTTAAATAAAAAATGAAAATTAAAAATGTAAATGGAATATTAATAATCATGAGTAAATTATAATCATGAAAACTTGTTGCATACATGTATTACATACACTATATAAATAAAAATAGGTGTATAATATGAAACATATCTCAATGATGATAGTTTGAGATGAAAACCCCTTACCTTAACTCTTTACTTCCATTAAAGTGCTTTAACATCTTCTGTGATAAACATAACCATATTCATAGATTATTCATTAAATTTATTAATATATAATACCATTTATATACTCTATTTATAATCATTATTTACACATATATTATTTATATATAATTTATTTTCATTATCGGATTGTTATCCATTCTGATTGTTTCAGACATGCTTTAAAATGTCGATGATGATACCCGTTTAGTGATAAAAAATTCATCATTACTATATTATCCAAGTCTCTATAATAGATTATTTTTAGTTTTTATAAATTTCTAATTTCATTCCATGAAAATCTTTTTCATTATTTAAGAAGACAAATGCAGTTATGATCTTATTTCTATATATTTTTGTTGAAAAAAAATTATGTATATTAATAAGCAATTATATTTTAATATCATATTTCTTGAAACTTAATGATATCAAAAAAATAATTTTAATCCATAAAATAGACTCTTATAATCATTTATGTAGGATAGTGATAAAAAAATGGAACACGTCATTCTATAGAGGCAGAAGCCTACACATATACACAGATGAAATTTTCATATAATATAAAATGAAAAGTAGGTAGAAATTGATTTATATTTTAAGAATTATATACATATTATAATTATAATATTTATTCCATAAATATACCTTTTGAACATCCATGAAAGGTGGTGATGAAAAATGAAACCTATTGTTCATAGAGGTTGTAGTCTGCATGTAACACGAATTGCATTTTCATTTTTCCAAGGAAAAGGTAATAGTATATAATGGTAGTTACATAATTTTAACAACATTTTAGAATATAAAAATTATTATGTAATTATATTATATTGGGTAAAAATTATTTTAGGAATATATAGAATAATAATAAATGGAAGAATTATTATTGAAAAGAAAAATCTTACATAGAATAATTTGATTTCTTCTTGGAAACCTTATTGATTTATAAGAGGTTTAGGGAATAAAAATGGACAATAAGACCAATAATTTGGGATAAGATTATTTATTAATGAAATGGAGAATATTTTAAAAGATAATTTTATTATTTTCTGTTCATTTAAAGGGGTGGTGGGAGAATCCTTTATTAGTGGGAGGGTTTCACTTTGGTAAATATTCATAACATAATGTTAAAGGAATGCCATATTAAAAGGAAGGTGGGGCCTAAAGTGGGAAATTATGAAAATTGGGTGATTTTTTCATGATCCATATCTCATATACCCAAATAATTGATAAGTTTTTGAGATAGTTTATAATTTTAGCATAAATTTAACTCTTTACCACAATTTACTTTTAACATAGTAACTATTTTTTATCCTTAGTAACTTTTTTATATGATCAGAAATTAAATTAACCTTATCACATAATTAGAATATTTTGATTCCAAATATTAAAATTGGTTTATATTTTTAAATTTTTAAAATTTAAAAAAATTAATTTTATGATAGTAAATATATAACACATAAAAAAAGTTTTTATAATGAATATTACAAAGGTGAAAAAATTTCAATTTTAGTTATTTAAATTAAAATAAATATCGTAAATGTGTACCTTTACTTATAAAATACACTTTAGTTGAGAAAATGGATTCATAAATTCTTAAGTCATGCATATATCATTATGATGTCATAAAAGTTACGATATTTGTAAATTCAGTATCTCTTACTATTCACATACAAAATATTTTTAGATTAATAACCTATTAATTCAGTCTAAGGTGATGTTGATATGATAAATCCAAAAAATGAAATCATAATTTTCAAAATATTTTTTTTATATGAGAAATCTAACATCTAAATAAATGCATAATTTGTATGGAAAAAATGTCTTCATAGAAAATAAATCATTAAAATCATTAAGTGTTTTTATCTTATTTAATATTAATTAATAATGTGAAATGTATGTTTTTATATTTATTTTCACAATCGAACACATAGAATAGTCCTTTATATATGATTAATTAAGTTTATTTAAATAAAAATGTGTAATATGTATAAAAATATCGTTTTTTAAAAAATGGATCTTAAATAATTTTATTCCTAATTCTATATGATTATTAAATATTTTATTAAGTATTTATTATATTTAATTAATATATTTGTATTAAATAAAAAATTTATTATTTATTTAAATTAATTATTCAATAATAAATTTTATAGAAATAAAAAATGTAAAAAATATATAAAAAATTATTACATTCATAATTATATGTTTATATCGTCTTAAATTCTACTTAAAATCCCCTCAACACCTATGGGAAAGTAATCTCTCGTGATAGTTACTGGTGGAAGTTCTACTAGAATAGATCTTACAGAAATTTTAAGATTCTTGAATTTCCCTCACAAATGATTTCCATCAAACTGTAATTGTTGGGGTTCAAATTTGGCTTGGTATTGGAAATCTCTAGTGAAGAAAGAGCCCTTCCAAGATTAAAAAACTAAATAATTAATACTTATACTAGATGATTAAATTTATTTTCATTTTTATAAATAGTTCATAATTTGGTCACTTCTATTTATACCCACAGATTTAACATCTATATTATAAAAGTCATATGCAATACACATTATTTTTTTAATAAAATATATCATGGTTTGTCTTGGTTTTGAGTTTCATGTGAAACAAGTTATTCAAAAAATCATTTATTTGCATTAAAATATATACTTAACTCTTGGGTAGTTTCATTTTACCCTACTAAATAATTTTTTCCTCATAATTTAAATTTCCATAACTGATGAAAATAGATGATGTTATTCTAAATATATTTAAGAATTGAGATCTAATTTCTATGAAAATATCAACCACACTAACTTGGGTAAGATTAGAAAAATAATATCATTGTTGGGTATTTGGACCTATATAATGGAAGTAATATTTTATAATGAGTTTATAACCATCTTTGAATTATACAAGGTCACAAGTTGTCTTATGATATTAAATGTGACTTATTATTTTGTAAATTATTATTGGATTTATAGATAGAGAGATGTAATAAATTCCAAAAATCGAATAAAATTACTATAAAGTAAATATAAAATGATTTTCATGAACCTCATTCCTTAAAACATCAAATTGGGATACATTAATCTTACATCTAGAAGTTTTCTCCAATAATTAAATATAAAATCATTAGGGTATTGTTTTAAAGCATTTATAACACATCTTAGATATAAAAGTACTACAAGAAGACATTGTTTTACCTATAGTTTTTTTAAGAAGATTTTCAAAACCATCACTAAAATTTTTTAAAAAAAATTAATTTTTTTTAAACTTTTTTGAAAAAAAAGTTATAGTTATTTTTAGCAGAAATTTTTTAAAAGAACCTCTCTGAAATTGATAGAAAAAATATAAAAATATATATTTTATTTTTAAATTATTAATTATTAATTATTAATTATATTTTATTATTTACCATAATATATAGTTTATTATCTATAATGTTTCAATTAATAAATATTTATAATTATTAGTTAATAATAATTTTAATGTTGTAAAAAATATTCAATTAGTTGAAAATCATATTTCGGCATCAAATGGACATAACTTCTAATTCGAGAGTCAGTTTTACTTCCATAACCAGTCAAATTGAAGATTATGAAATGATATAAAACTAAATTAGATTTAAATTTTGTAATAATTAATATAATAAAATTTATTATAGTTTCAAGAAAAGTTAGAAATCAAACTTTAACTTCAAATGATCATAACTTTTGATATGGGTGTCTGTTTGGGCTCTACCACATATCCAATCACTGACTGTGAAACTTTCTATAGCCTTGGTGACAGAGGTAAACCTCTGTCACATTTTTCAAGGCCCAAAAAAGCCCATAAAGCTTCCAAAACTGAGTTTTTAGTTGGGGCACCAAATTTTTTTAACATTCGATAGATTTTTAGCCTCGTTTAAGGGGGTATTTTCTATTTTAACTGGGGAATGAAATTATTCCTAGGGCTTATATTTATATTGATATTGTGGTTTTGAAAATATATAATTTTTTACCATGTAGTTTTATTTATAATTAAATAAATGTTTATTTTCATATATTTACTAGAAATAAATTACTTGTAGAAAAACATATTTATATAGAAATATAATTTAAAACATATAAAAATTATGGAAATTGATATTTAATATTCATTTTAATTTAAATAAAAAAATTCTTTTTATTTTATAGAAATTTATTATTATGTACATTATACCTATACATATAATGTTTATATATAAATATGTGTGGCTTAATAAAAAATTATATTTATATTTATATTCTAATATATCTAAATAAATACATATATATGATAATGTTTGTGTGTACAAATAATATATAAATTTATTTTTATATAAATATATCATTATTATTAAGTATAGTATATAAATAAATTTATAGTAAAAATATATGAATATATATATATATATATATTTATAAATACACATATATAAATAATGTTTTTATATAAATATAAAGGTGTATTAATAAACATATATATATTTATATTCGTATTCTGATATATATAAATGAATATTAATATATAATATTTTTAAATAATTTTATGTATATATACATGCCATACACATTCAATGAGATTTCATGTTCTTTTGAAAGTGTGTTCATATGTTTTTTATGAAATTTATGATTTTATTCCATTAATTTACATTCCTATTGATTTGATGGTGTTGCAATTATTATGATTTTTCCTCTTGTGGCAATTTATTATTAATTTTACATATATATTTATATGAATTTATGAATATTTGTTTAAATATTTATATATATTTATGTTTATAAATTTTCATATCATATATGAGTAAATATATATATATATATTTATATATTTAATTTTGTTTATATATATATATATATTAATATACAATTATATATATGATTGTATTTATATATTTTTATGTAACATAAAGGTGTTTATATATATCAATGAAAATTCTTTTATATGTATATATATTTATAAATATTTATATCCATTTTTTATTTTTTATTTTTTATTTTTTATTTTAATATTTATTTACTATTGATTTTTTATTTTAATTTTATGTTGAAAAACTCTTTAATATTTATTTATTATTTATTGTTTATTGTTTATTATTTATTATTTATTATTTATTATTTATTATTTATTATTTATTATTTATTTTTTAGGACCAAAAGTGGCCTAAATACCCTAAGGGGGGTGGTGAATCAGTGTATGGATATTCTATTCCAAAAAATTTCAAACCCCACTGGATCTTGACCACAATATTATAAGGGTCACTTTGTTTGCACTTATGTGTTACTATTAATCTTATTCATCTAGTATCTATCTGATGATAATGATGCTTTGAATGTGATGCAGTAATGTAAATAGGTTGACACATAGATTTTTACTTTGTTCACCCTCACTGGGCTACGTCTAAGGAGCATACAACGACATTGTGTCGATGTATCAAATCCACTAAAGATCACTCCCAATAATGTTTGGGCTAGATTACTTCTATGACCAGGCACACTGCCCTTATAGTTTTTAGGGTCAGCTCACTGATTTCCCAAGAGTCACTCTCTATATCTCTCTCTTTGGCTCACTACAGGTAGAAAGGAAAACCTTCATCCACTTCCTTTGCTCACTACACTTGGAAGGGATCCACTCACAGTTTATAGACCTGTTGGTATCATCATAATCACTAATGAATACATCCACAATTTTAGATAGATACTTTTTTGAAATCCAAATTTCATACACTAATGAATACCCCTTTTCCTCAAACCACTGGGAAAAATCCTTTCAAAATACCTTCGCAAAGAACCCTACTTCGTGAAGCTCTCAATTTCATGAAGCTCAAATAATCCTTCACAATGTCCCTCCCTCTTCTCGAAGCACACACCTTTGTAGAGTTCACTGCCTCATGAAGCACACTACTTCACAGAGCTCAGACCATCGCAAAGCACAATACTTCAGAGAGCTTAGGCCATCAGAGAGCTCAAACCATCGCAAAATGACTTCCTTCATGAAGTTAATTGGGCCAACGTAGAACACACCACTTTCACGAAGCTAGATTAACCGTCACGAAGCTCCTATCGATCGCAAAGCACACTGCCTATGTGAACCCTCTTCATGATTCAAGGGGTACAAATTTTTTTATGGAAAACTCTCTCTTTCTCTCGAGGGGGTCGACGTCTATTTATAGGCGATTCCACCAATCCTAGAACCTTCTGTGCGAAGTCTACACCACGTCAGCTCAAATCGAGAAGCTCCAAAATTTCTGACGAAATTCTCTCTAAATCACGAAGCACCATGAAAATTTTTAGATCATGGAGCTCGTCATAATCAAGGAGCATTCCTTAAATTCCTTCACAATGTCGTCATAAGGTTCACCGTAATGCTCTTCACCACCATTTTTCACGAAGCTCGTCATAATCATGAAGAATGCCATCAACATTCTTCATGTCTTCGCGAAATCCACATCAAAAATCCCATGTTCACAAAAATCATACATTTTCCATATTTTGATGAGATCTTCAAGGAAATATATATTTCACGATGCTTACTAAACTCCAAATTTTGGACCTAAAAATTTGGAAAACATTGGAAAACGATGCCACCTTATATCTGCTCTTTTTGTACCGCCTCCAGATCTTTCATTCCTTTTTCATGGTTCTTTATCAACATTAATTATCAGCAACATCTCTAGAACTCAACAATTCACTTTGGAAACCTGCATTCTCAACAAACACAACCATCCCAAAAATGTTGTAGTGATACCTTCAGGGATTTTTTCCCAACATTATTTTATATTTCTTATTTATTATTTTTTTATTACTATTTAATATTTAATATTTATTATTTATTATTTTTTATTTTTTATTTGTTATTTGTTATTTATTTTTAATTATTATTATTATTATTTATATACCTTTTATTTATTTTTATTTATTATTTTATTGTTTTATTATTTATATATTATCATTAATTATTAATTATTATTATTTCTAATTTATTATTTATTATTATTATTTCTTATTTATTATTTATTAATATTATTTCTAATTTCTAATTTATTATTTAATATTTGTTATTTATTATTTATTATTTATATTATATATTTTATTTATTTATTTTTTATTATCATTTTATGATTTTGTTATTTTGTTATTTTGTTATATATATATAGATATATATTATTTATTTTATTATTATTTATTTATTTATTCGTTTATTATTTCTAATTTATTTCTAATTTATTTCTTATTTAATTATTTATTACATATTTATTCATTATTGTTTATTATTTATAAAATAATTGTTAAATGTTAGTTGTTAATTATTAATTTATTTTTTATTTTTTTATTGTTCAATTTTTATATTATTTTGTTACCAACATATTATTAATTACTTAATTATTATATTATTAATTTAATTATTATATTATATTAGATATTTGTTTATTATATTATATTTATTTATTAATTATTTATTATTTATTTATTTAACATACATTAATTTATTGTTTAATTAATTTATTATTTATACATTACTTATATTTTATATATTATATATTTTATATTTTATATTTTATATTTTATATTTTATATTTTATATGTTATATTATTTAGTATTTAGTATTTACTATTTAGTATTTAGTATTTACTATTTAGTATTTACTATTTACTATTTCCTATTTATTATTTTATATTTATTATTTACTATTTATTATTTATTATTTACCATTTCTTATTTACTATTTATTACCATATTATATATATATATATTGTTCATATATATTCTATTTATTAATTTTTAATTTGTAATTAGTAATTATTAAATATTAATAATTACTTATTACTTATTGATTATTGATTAATCATTACTGGTTTATAATTATAGATTAATAATTATTTAGTGTGTATTTATTAGTTATGCATTATACATTTTTTCAATTAATATATATATATATATATATAATTATATAAAATTCTATTTATTCACCACATGAAGAGTGTGCTTGCATGGTTAAGTCTTTGGAAAATAAGTATCAGGTTTGGGGTTCAAATCTCACCCAAAACAAAAAATTTATATATGGCATGGGCATGTGCATGAGTATGGTAATAACGACATGGGCTTGTGCATGTACATGCACACGAGCAAGGTAATAATAAATGATTGATAATAAATAAATAATTAATAAATTAATAAATTAAGATAATGGATAAATAAATAAATTATCATAATTATCATTTAGTAGTAGTTTAAACTACGACAATATCATTCTTAGATGGTTTTGAAAAACTACTACTAATTGATTATTGACAAATGATTTAGCGATGTTTTTCCAAAAACCATTGTTGAACGATTTAGCAATGGTTTATATCACTGCTAAAATCCAATTTTTAAACCACCGATAGATCATTCTTTGAAAAAATTTAAAATCTAGTGCTAATTGATTTTTGACACAAAATTTAGTGACGGTTTTCCAAAACCACCACAGAACGATTTAGCAGTGGTTTAAACCACTCCAATACACCAATTTTGGCATATTGTGGAGTGGTTACAACAAAAATAAAATAAGTCATCCAGAAATTTTGATAGGCGAATAAGTGAACCTAAATTATCATGATATACTATAATGGTAGTCAATGCATAGGTTCTTTCTTATTCTATAGTCTTGGAGGTTATTGAGGTCCTTTTTTCATTATCCCTTATATTAGGGTTTTGATTTTCATAATACCAACCATATTTTAATTTGAAGAATTGAAGTGTCAATGTTTTATTAGTTGGGACCTTTATACCCTCTATTATATTGGAATTATTCATTTATATTTCTTTTATAATCATGATCTCAATGTCGATTCCTTCCACACTTGAAATATTTTTTTGTTCATTTATGACATTCTCTTGGGTTCTTCTTACCAAATTATATACATATAAGAAGTTGAATCTTATTTCTTCCAAGGATAAAATTCCATCCTTATCTTATTTGGTAAGTATTATATTTTAATGTTTTGGGCTGTTAATAATAACTTTTGATAGCAGGTTGAGTATAACCATAAGAGTTTGATCAAAAGATTCATTGGTAAAATCAACAAAATTCAAATAATATCAATTTTTATATTAATTTATGCTCATAAATCAATTACTTAAATAAAGGAAATTTATGGTTTGAGAATCCATAAATTAATAAATTCATAAAAGTAAACTATAAACATAGAATCTGTAACTCATAAATGACATGTTGAAGCTATCTTAAGAATATCTATGTTTTAAGCTAGGTTATTAACTATCACATTACTATTAGGATCTCTAACCTAACAAGTTATATATTATATCATCAAATTCCCTTTAAATCATTTATAATGGTTCATAAAGATCAAGTGAAATGACCAAATAATATCCCTTGGGAGTGTCAACCTAGGTGTGTCATCAGGCATATTTATTGTGAACTGAATGAAGATCAGGTTAATACTCCACCAACCAACCCCTAGGTGCATCTATTCTAGAGTAAGAACCTACTTGTTTCTATCTAGACATTGATTTTATTTCTAGAAATTCACAAAATCTCTACTTTACCAATCTTTTAGGATGTAATACTATATTTAGACTCATCCCTAAGGTTTTGGCTAATAGTCTTGAAAACAAATCCCTGGAAATAACTAAAAATAATAAAAAATAATAACTAAAACATACTTTTATACCAACTTTGGAACCTCATACCCACACTCCCATACCTAGTGAAAAAAATAAATACCCCAATCACGAGCTTTAATACCAACTGGGTTGAACCAAGCTAAACATATTTTGTTTTACATGATTTTTATAATTTTTCCAAAAAATAATGTCATAATCATAAGAAAATATGCTTTAGTTTCTTTTAGGATTTTCTACAAAGGAAAATTAATTTATAATAATTGTAAACATTTCTATATAATCAAGCCACACTGGACTTTCGTTTATACATTTCATGTGTTATACTCATCTTCATAACCTAGAGAATTGAAATATAAGAAATGGGTGATCTCAAATCCTTAGTAAGGGGGAAACATATCGACATTCTATCAAGGTTCAAATCATAATCATATGATAAAACACAATACTATGATGTATTATATATTTTCTCAAGCGTTACTTCATCGGACACATTAGTGACGAGGGCATCACAAATCACGATGTATTAGTGACATGAGTATCAAAACTCACAACCCATTTTTATCTCATGTAATATAAGACCATAAACACTACAATGGTGGGTGATAAAGGACCACATCCATCAATATCAATAAATATATATGAAATTATTCATTCATCATTTCATAAGGAACCCATGGAAATAAAATGGGTTTTATAACATTTCCAAATGGTATCGGGTAAAATAGATTCAAGAATTTGATTAGTTGATACCCAAAATTAAATTACCAAAAAAGAGTATTTCATAAGGGAATTAATATGGTGATTTATGAAATATTAATCTAATGGAGATGATTATTTTAGATATGAAGAGGAAAATAGACGTGAAATTGTAAAAATATTTTTCATAAAATATTTTTTAATTTTTCATAAAAAGATGATTTTAAAGGTCAATTATAAATGTTTCTTTCAATAATTTTATATGAGAAACATTTCAGACACTATTTATATAATAATATCAATAATATATCCCTGAAAATAAACAGTAGTTTTTTATAGGAAATATATAGTGGAAGATAAAATGTACAATCGAGAAAGAAAAAACCCTTTTTAGCATTTTTTAAATATATCTATTGAATCCCGTATCATAAAAATAGAGAATAATGAATTACCATAAAACAAATTTAAAGATAAATATGGATATCATCATAAATAATTCACATTTATATTCCAAAATAAGGAGGGAGAACATTTATAGGAATAAATAATATAGATATGGTATAAAATAGTCTTTAAATAGGATAAAAATTATTTTTAATAATGTTAAACTTTTAAAGTAATGAAATTAATTGAAGAAATATATTTGGATTAAAATATAAATTTACCTATTGATAAATAAAAAATTAATATATAATAAAATCATATGGTAGAATGAAATCAAACATAAAAGATAGAAGTTCAAGAAGAAGCATTATAACACAATGAAATGAGATTTGAGATAAAAAAACTCTCTTACAAAATTTGTATCTCTCGAAAAAATTCCCATGAAATATAGAACATGAGATAGATTTTAAAATAACATTCATATCATGAAATTATCATAAATATATCCACAATAAATTATATACACCATACAATATAAAATAAGTAGTGAATATGGCATATGTATCAAAGAAAGAAAAGTGGAATGACAAACCCTTACGAATTTGCTAACACTTGAATCAAAAGTCCTTGAAAGGAATAACATGAAATATAAATTTAATTATCATGAATAAAATATAATCATGATAATTTATTCCACATAGGTAGTATAAAAACCATATAAACAAAAATTGGTGCATAATATGAAACATGTCTCAAAGAATGAAGTTAGAGATAAAAACACCTTACCTTAACTCCTGACTTCCAAAAAAGAACATTAACTTCTTATATAATAAACACACACATATTAATAAAATATTTCATAAAATTAGTAATATATAATAAATTTTATAAACTCCATTTCTATTTATTCTCTACTCATATATTATTTATTTATAATTTACTTTCATCATCAGATTGTTAGCTATTTTGATTCTTTTTTTCATTCTTTAAAACTGTTGAGTTTATTACATCATATTTGATACTAATTTAATAATTAATAGATTATAAATGGTACTATAATATATTATTATTAAATGTTTTAATTTCATTCCTTGTTAATTTTAGTCATGATTCATGAAGATTGATTTTCAGAGGAGCTTGTTTCAAAAATTTGTTTGTCAAACTAAATGTTGTATAATAATAAAAATTTAAATGTTCATATAAATATTTTAGAAGAATAATAATTTCACAAACATAATTTTAATTTATTAAATACATTATTATAATCATCTAATAAGTATGGTGAGGAAAAATGAAATACATCATTCTAAAGAGGTGGTACGTCACACGTACACATGGATGATGTTTTTCATTTCCATAGAATAAAAATAATATTGAAATTGATTTATCATTTAAAAATATTAATAATGATATAAATATCATTTTTATTCATTAAATATCAATTTTAAACCATCCATGTATGTTTTAAATGAAAAATAAAACTAGTCATTCATGGAGGTGATAGTTCACATGTAACACGAACGACATTTTTGTTTTTGTAAAGAAAATGGAAATATAAATAATGGTTATTCCATAAATATAAAAACATTTTATTTTATTAAAAATAATTATTTTATTATATTATATTTGTTAAAATATATTTTAAGAATATTTGGAAGAATAATAAATGGATGAATAATTATATAGGAGAAAATACTTACATAGAAGAATTTGATTTCTTCTGGGAAAACATCTTGATTTTAATGGGGTTTGGGAAATATATAGGGAATTGAAGCTCAATAATGTGGGAAAGGATTATTTTTTATGTAAATAAGGTATTTTATATTGGATAATTTGAATTTTTTGTGTTGCTTTGAAGGTGTGGTTGGAGGTTCCTTTTATAAGTGAGAGGGGTGGAACTTTTTTAAATATTAATAACTAAATATTAATTTTATGTCATTCTAAAAGGAAGATGGATTCTATAGTGGAAAATAATGTTAAGGGGAGATTCTTGGTCGAAATATATCTCAAATACCAAAATAATGGATATAGTTTTGAAATATTAAGGCATTTTCCTATTAATTTAACACATTACCATAATTTAGTTTTACTATGTTAACAATATTTTTATCCTTATTGACTTATTTTTTTGAAAAAAATTAAATTAATAATATAAAAAATTAAATATGATAATTTCTAAAATTAAAACCATTTTACAATATTAAATTTCTAAAATTAATAAAAATGTATTTTAAGAAACTAAATGTATAACATATGAAAATGATTTTTAGGAAAGAATATTACTGAGGTTCCAAAATATATATTATAACTTTATAAATTTAACATAATATTTTTAATGTGTAATTATACTTATAAAATAAATCTTTATTCATGAAAATTTATTATATAATTTTAATTCATGTATATATCATGTTTAGGTCATAAAAGTTACGATGTCTGTAAAATCTATATTTTCTCATAATTCACCTAAAAATAAATCTTTTTAGAAAAAATCCAAAAATTTACCCTAATATATATTTTGTATTAGGAATAAAAATATGAATTCAATTTTTTAAAAATAATATCGTACATATGATAAATTTACCTTTAAAATCCAAAAAAAATTATATTGAAAAGAAATTATTTTTATAGAAAAGTGATCGTTACAAATTATTATGTGTTCATAATTTTATATAACATTAATTATTAATGTTTAAGGAGTGTTTATAAATTTACAAAAAATAGAAAATTTAGAATAATATTTTAAATGTTATCAATTTATGTTTATTAAGTTAACCATAAATAATATATGAAATACAATTCTTTAGAAAATTGATCATAAATAATTTTATTCCAAAATTTTTAATATTACTAAATTGTTCAAAAACTATTTTTTAAATTTAATTAGTATATTTTTGTTAAATAAAACATTCATTATTAAATTAAATTCATTATTTAAAAATAAATTTTATGGGAATACCATAAGTATAGAATATATGTAAAATTAATTATATTAATAATTACATGTTTATATTAACCTAATTTCTACTTGAAAATACCCCAAATACCTATGCATAGGACCTAAGGGTATGGTAAGATCTAGTGGTAGTTAATGGTGGTGGTTTAGTTATAATGGATCTCATGAAAATTTCAAAGATCTTGAACTTCTCTCACAAATGATTTCTATCAAACTGTAATTCTGGGAGTTTAGCTGGTGTTTAGTCAAGGGAAAACCCCTGTGAAGCTACCTTCATTCCAAGATAAAAAAAATTAACTTTATAAGGAATACTTAGGCAACTTGATTTCATTTATTCTCTTTTATACATTGATTTCAAAATGCAGTTACTTCTATTTATACCCAACAATTTAATAGTAACATTATAATGGTCATATTTATTACTTAAAATTTTTTCTTCATAAAATATTTTGATGTTTGTCTTGCTTTGGTGTTGTGAATTAAATAATATATTAAAAATATTATTTAATTAATGTAAAATATATACAAAAATATTGGGGAGTTAGACCACTAGAGATCAACTAGATCATCCCACTTAACCTCGCCAACCTGAGCCGCATGCGGACGATGATCGACAAGTATCTCTATAAACAATAAACAAAGACCTAATACAGATAGTGAAAAATTATTTCTTTCAAATTAATTTAATTATGATTATTTAATTTCTCCAAATAATTACCAATTCAAATCTAAGAACAAAAAAAATAATGAATCATGTACTATTCTTAGGACTCCACCCTACAATAAGAATCACTTCACTTTCAACATTTATCAAGCATAAGGTCCTCACATTGTATCATAGGGGGATACAAATCCAATGTTCAGGATAGTCCCCCTTTATTACATCATATACTAAATTCAACATATATTATTTTTACTACCAACCCAATAAATCCTTACCAGTGCTTAAATATATTCTACACTATAATTCATACCCAAAAGCTTTTATACCACCCTATCATGAACAAACCCTAAAGGTAACTCCTCCAAGCCCTATTGAATAAACAAGAGTGTCCCCTTATAGCCCATATCCAATAGATCACAAGTTGGACACTTTCACCAAGTGTAGAAAATAATCAAAAGGTTTAATTCCCTATAATTTCCATGTAATTTTTTTAAATTATATGTAATTATTTTGGGACCACACACTCTCACGGCATGTGATTCTGAGGCTCGGTGAGCTCGACATAGAATTTTGAACTTTTTTAAGGTGTATTCAGTAACTGTGCGAGTAGGTTTTTCTATCTTCTGAACCAGTGATCAGATCAAAAATCTTAGGTAACCGTTGAACTCATAATTTCAGTATTCTCTTAAAATGAATTAAATTTGGTTGGAAAGGGCAGAATTAAAAAGTTAATTTTCGTAATTTTCTAGAAAAATAAAAAAATAACTTAAAAAGATATTTTATTTCTTTTCTCACCGAAGAGCGACGACAAGATGAAATTGAGGAGCAGTTACTAGGTAGAGACAAGAAATATTAATGGAGATTATTAATGGATCATTAACACACATTGTAACGATGCTTTAATGATGCATAATAGAGACGTTTTTTGGTAAATGAAATAGTATAATGACGTGACGTCACAATGTAACAGAAATGTTGCGGCGTGTTTTCTTTTTAATAGTTTGAATCATTGGTGGAATGAGGATTAAATGGTGAGGATTATCTTACAAACCACCGATGTATTTTCCTCCCCAAAGAATAATGATGATCGTCGGTGGGACGTCATTGACTTTGACATACCTCGAAGAACGGTGAATGCCATCGACCTCTTACACCCTCAAGGATGAATCACTACAACAATGAACCTCAATGAGGTAGGGGTTGGATTTTAGTTTTATGAATTCCCCATTAATTTACTAAATGATGAATGTGGATTAACCTACGAATAGATTAATCTGAAGAAAGTGTGTTCTTTCTAGAGGGTGTGATTCTTGGGTTTTCTATTTAGGAATAATTTTATTGTTGGTAGAATTGTAATCATCAGACCTTTCTTATTTTAAACCTCTTACACGGAGGGCGCAGGACAACACAAACAATCCTGGGTCCCTCCACACATGTTTTATTCATGGTGGTATCCTCAAATCAGTGACAAGAAGAATATGGGGACAATTCAGGGATGACGATGACCCAAGAGTCCTGTAGGTGTAGGCGGATCGAGAAACACAGCACTAGAGAAACTCCAGTGGCCCGTAGAAATAACTTCCCGCATTAGTGGTGGATATTGGTGGAGGGAGGAGATGAGCCCATCAACACGTTGTGGCGGCCAGAGAATGTAGTAAGATGATTGATGTCGCGTGGACGAGCGGCCTGCGCCTGGGCCTCTTGGGAGATCCAGCGGCACGCATCATCCGACCGCGTGCAGGAATTGTGTTCGGCCAGCTTTGTCTGCCACATCAGCACCAGGCCGCAGTCATTTGACCATGGTAGATAAGGGGCCCCACAGTGACCCACGGTGTAACATCCCAAGTAAGTAATGAATAATAGATATTTTATCTATGTCTATTAATGAATTAGATAGTGTTTTAGAGGCTTAAAATTAAAATAAATCCAATCTTAAGCATGGAATACACTAATATTTTTAAAAGATTGTTTTATTGCCTTTGATGGAAAAACATTTTTAAATCTATCTTTTGACAATTTTATAAACTATGTCTGTCAAAATAAACTTATTCTTTATGATTGCGACATCAAAATTTACTTTGTGTGAATTTTTGGTATTTTTCTGACAATGTTCATTTTTTAATGAATAGTGAAAAATACTGCATTTTACATCAAAACTGCTTTTTAATCTAATTTATTTATATGATTAGATTATCTTTTGAATTGTTTTTGAAGTGAAATTAGAATATATTTTTACCATTTAATCCAATGGTGGTCATTGGAATCAATTTCAATTTGAAATTAGACTTAAACTGGTGTCAATCTTTTGATACTTATTGTTTCATAAAAACACGCTATTTGTCATAACAGCGGGAATTAATTATTAAATTAATTAATGTGACTTATATGTTATGAATTTTGTAAAATAGACTTCATTTTTGAATTCTGAATATCAAATAAAGCTTAGGGTGAATTTTTGGTAATTTTCTGAAAAACTTCAATTTTTGATGAATAGTGAAACCACTAAGTGGTAGTTAAAGAAACTGATTTTTCGTTTAAATGAAACTTTTCCACTTTTGTGTTCTGAATTTCAAAAATCCGACATACATGGTTGTCATTAAGAAGTAAAATGTGGTTCAATGAGATTAAAATAATTTTTTGGTGAATAGTAACTTATTAAGTTTTTAATCGCGATTAGTGGTAATTAGGGTAGTTTAAGGTAAAAATAATGCTTTAATAATATGGAATGACCTAGACACATGTCCTAACCTTATTGGATGTGTCATGGCCGACCCATACAAGCCATGGGTCAACTTGGGGACCCCATGGAGCCACTTTGGTTGGGAAATGACATAAATAACTTTTTATTTAATGTTAAAGTAAAAATGACACAAACATGAGTTTTGTTACTAAAACAATTTTTATATGGGGTTATAAAAGTCAGATTTTTGACTATAAATATTAATTGGAAATCTAAAAAGATTTCATACATCATAGTATTTTTGTTATAATTTTTTGACATTATATAAATAAATTTATTTATGACATCATAATGATGTAGCGATTACCTCATTAATAAAGGCTTTATATAAAATGAAAAGATAATGTAAAATCTATGACCTAAACATGTAAAAAACCTATTGGATGGGTGGATTTCGAACCCTTATCACCTTACCCTCGAATTATATCAATGTGGGACCTTTTGAATCCGAAACTCTTTTTAAAATAAAGTAACTTATCTTTACTTTCCAAGAGTGCCCCTCCTCTCCTCTTATAAAAGGCCCCCACCTCTACCTCATTTCACACACTCCACAAGCCTTTGGCTCGGCAAAACCCTGCCCATTTACTCTCTAAACTTCCCTATCTTACTCATTGAAGCCTCACTTTGGGCAGAAGTATTCTCAAGGAAGCCTTTGAGCTCAAACCAAAGGAAGTTACCCGATTTTAAGGTAATGTCTTCTTTTGAGTCCTTTTGTTTTATTTTGCTTCTCCAACCCCCTAAACTCTTTTGATTCTCTTATTTTGTAACAATTCCAGAATCCTCAATATACTATTATGTTTTTATAAGAAGTATTCAAGCTACACTTACACACACCAACATCTAATGGTTAAAGAACATACGGTTTCCGTGGATGGTGAATTTATGCCTCCCGAAACGTTGATTGTTCAACATTCTTTTAACACCTTCAAAGGTGGCCATTAAGATGTCACTATATTTATATATGATATATATAATATGTTTATGTTTTCCTTAAGCTTCTGTTTTTTTCCATTTTGGGCATACCTTTATGGTTTCCATTATGGGTAAACGCGATATCTTCATTTAAGGAAATGCGGACTACCGCCCCCTCAAAGTGATTTGATTCGTTAAATACCATATGTGGGAGGTATAAAGGATGGAACTATGATATTATATATGATATTATACTGTAATAATAATATACCTTTATATCATTATGATTCCATTCTATAAAATACGAAATAGAAATGAAAGTAGCGTTCATGCGTACGTACGGCTTACCGTCTCCATGAACGGTGCATTTCATTTCTTACCTCTAAATGATTATGTAATATTATAAATGCATGCATGTACTTGATATATATGACATATATGATATCTACATCATTAATACCATTCTGGATATAATGGATACAAGAACAACTTGTAATTATAAAGGGATTATTTTTGACTCAAGTACTAATGATCGTTAAAATGACCGTTATTAACTTAAATAATTACATAGTGTTCATGACATGGCAATAAGTGATATAAAAGGAATAATGAACTTGAAAAAGGTTCTTAAGAAAGTAGAAATTAACTCAAGTTTATTATTCAGGAGACTAAAGAACGACCGAGTCAAGTGGGACCCGAGGTATGGGACTTCGTCTAAATCTCCTTTCACTGAGGCATATTTTGTTTTATACACAACTTTTTTTATATGGTGTATAAAACCCTTTGTCTTTTACATTTATTAAAAAGGAATATTTTTTATATGAAGCGTTTACTAAATGATAAAAGGGAATGTTTTTGTTGTACGTATGCGGCGACAACGACTTCTCCACCGTCGTGACCATTATTTGAGTTTCAGTTTCCTCTACAAGCCATACTTTTTTTAAAAGTAAAATAAATACCATGTTTTACTTTTCTTTTATTTTGGTATTCAAAATGGTTTTCATGATGTTTTTGTGATTGAAAGGTGGAAATGTTATGTTTCCTTTATGCATGTTTTATGTGATACGATTATGTTGAGGTTCTTGGGCATTATTGTGAAGACGAGTGGTTCCGTGATAAACTAAGGGTGGGTGAGCCCGATATAGCTCTCCAATGCATTGGGTAACGCGAAGGAGTGAAACGTTAATGTTTCTCCGAAGAGATTTAGGGAATATACTGTGATGGGTATTCCAAACGTAACCAAGAGGGTTACTCCCTACGTAAGAATGTTATGAATGCCTCAAGTTACCTTTATGTCTTATGATTTCTATGATTTACTCATGATTTGATGAGGTATGTTAAAGTGCTTATGTTTTATGGGTAAATTATGACTTCATTCTTGTGTATATATGTACCCATGTTTCCTTTCCATGTTTTTATAACCCATACTGAGCTTTTTATGCTCATCCCAAGTTTTTTTTTGAAATGATTTTCACAGGTCAAGGGAAAGGTACATGATATGATGATAGTGTCAAGGAAGTGTCAAGAAAGAATCCATGTCTTATCTTAAATATGTTTCCATTGATGGGAATGAAGGATACTATCTTTATGTAACCACTTTGTTTATATGTGGAATGTAATGCAAGTTTTATGATCTAATTCCCTAAAACTCTAAACCCAAAAAGATCCTCAATGTGTAATCTTGTAATAACTCAAGATTAAGTAAGGTTTAAGGCAGGGGCCTTATAGTTGGTATCAAAGGTCGGTTTAGATAACTTTAGGAGTTAGAATTTTATTAGATGATTATCCAAAAATATTTTTTTGAAATGATATAGCATTTGAATATTACCATGTTGCTTCATCTAAGACATGTTTGTTCAGAATGGTTTTCCATAGATGAAACAGGGAAGCAGTGCTAGGAAGGCATACAGAAGGAAATAACCTTCTAAATCAGCATCCCGAGATGGTCGGAATTGGAACTGAACAGTTTGTTGCAGTGATGGCACAGTAGACTCAGGCTATAAATGGTGGTGGTATCCATGCACGAGATTAGCCAGATCAACCGCAGAGGAACATGTCAGTGGTGGAACATTTCATGAGGCAACATCCCCCATCATTCAAAGGATCATCTGACCCTTTGATAGCTGAAGGGTGGATTAAAGCACTGGAGAATATTTTTGATGTCATGTGGTGTTCAGACAATCAGAAGGTTAGTCTTTCTATTTATCGTTTGGAGGGTGAGGCAGATCAGTGGTGGTCGATGGTTAAAAATATCAGGGATGCTAATGAGATTGATGCTCTTGACTGGGATGAATTCAAAGGTATGTTTCTTGAGAAGTATTTTCCTAAGGCTGTTTGACTTAGGATGGAAAATCAATTCTTCGAATTGAGGCAAGAGGAAGACTCAGTGGCTACCTATGAAGAAAGGTTCACTCGATTGGCAAGGTATGCTCCAAATTTTATTCGAGACCTTGATAGTAAAATCAATCGTTTTTACTCAGGATTAAAGCCAAAATATTGAAGGGAATTACTTATTGTGAGTTTAAAAGTTATGAAAATCTTGTTCGATGTGCTGAGAATGTGGAAATGGAGTTTACCGATGACCAAGTGTTCTATAACAACCAGCAGAAGAAGAGACCGAGGTGGCAGGAGAAAGGTAATAATTCTTCAAAAAACTCTGATGGTAAGAAAACTAAGTTTCCAGTTTGTGATAAATGTGGAAAAAGGCATGCTGGGGAATGTCTTCTGAATTCTGGAAAGTGATACCGATGTGGTAAGATGGGACATAAGGCTCGTGATTGCACTAAAAAGGATCAAGGTGAAGGTAAGACCAAATTTGATTTACAGTTAGTGAAATGTTATAAGTGCAATGAGATGGGTCACTATGAAAATGAGTGTCTGACAAAGAGCTTGAGTGATGGGAAGCAATTAGACTACAAGAAGAAAGGGGTGGTGAAATCCTTTGCAACTACTTCAGCAGATGTCGGGCCATCAAATGAAGTTGTATCAGGTACTTTGTTTGTTTTTTTAGATTATGCCAGTGTGTTGTTTGATTCGGGGTCTACACATTCTTTCATCTCTGAAACCTTTTCAAGTAAAATGGGAATACCATCTCAAGAAATGACTCCTGAACATTTGGTAAAAACACATGGGAGAAATGTTGAGGCAAAAAGAATTTATAAGAATCTTCCTATCCTTATCTGTGGAAAGAACGTACTTGCAAACCTTATTGTTCTACCTCTAGTAGAGTTTGATGTTATACTGGGTATGGATTGGCTCTCTATTTACCATGCTAAGATTTACTGTAGAGATAAAGAAGTTTCTTTTCAGAAAGACTTTCAGTTTGTGTACAATAATGAACCCTTACTGTTGATAACTTATCAAGAGGCCGAGAAACTTGTAAAAGATGGAAATGAATGTTACCTTGGACACATCGTTGAAAATAAAGTAACTGTTCAGATTAATGATGTGCCAGTGGTAAATGAGTATCCTGATGTTTTTCCTGATGAGTTACCTGGAATAATACCAGATCGAGAAGTTGAGTTTACTGTTGACTTAGTTCCTGATGCTAAGCCAATTTCAAAACCTCCTTATCGAATGGCTCAAATTGAACTTTTAGAGTTGAAGGAGAAATTGCAAGATTTATTAGAGAAAGGATTAATTCGACCTAGCACATCACCATGGGGTGCTCCTGTTTTATTTGTTAAAAAGAAAGATGGTTCTATGAGACTTTGAATTGATTATAGAGCCTTGAATAATATCACTGTTAAGAACAAATATCTTTTGCCTCATATCGATGATTTGTTTGATCAGCTCCAGGGAGCTCAGTTTTTTTCAAAGATTGACTTGAGATCGGGGTACCATCAGCTGAAGGTAAAGGAGGAAGATATTCTGAAGACCGCGTTCCGTACGAGATATGGCCATTATGAATTTGTAGTAATGCCTTTTGGGCTAACCAATTCACCTACTGTATTCATGGATTTAATGAATAGAATTTTCCATGAGTTCTTGGATAAGTTTTTGGTGGTTTTCATTGATGATAGTTTGGTTTTTTCTAAAAGTAAAGAGGAGCATGAAAGAAATTTAAGATTTATCTTGAAAACCTTAAAAGAAAAGAAACTGTATGGAAAATTCAGCAAGTGTGAGTTTTGGTTTCAACAACTTTCTTTCCTTGGTCATATTGTTTCTAAAGATGGAATAACTGTTGATCCTGCAAAAACAAAAGTTGTGGAAGAATGGCCAAGACACACAAATGTAACTGAGATTCGTAGCTTCCTTGGTTTGGCAGGCTATTACCGAAGGATTTTTAGAAATTTTTCACGATTATCTAGCCCAATGACTAAGCTAACTCTGAAGGGTGTTAAGTTTATCTGGACAAAAGAATGTGATGATTGTTTTCAAGAATTGGAAAGAAGATTGTTGAATGCTCCTGTTTTGGCACTACCATCCAGGAATGGTGAGTTTGTTATATACAGTGATGCTTCATTGAAAGGACTTGGTTGCGTCCTAATGCAGAATGATCAGGTAATTGCTTATGCTTCACGACAGTTGAAAACTCATGAGGTAAATTTCCCTACACATGATTTGGAATTAGCTTCTGTTGTTTTCGCATTAAAAATTTGGAGGCATCATTTGTATGGAGTAAAGTGTGAAATATATACCGATCACAAAAGTTTAAAGTATATATTCACTCAGAAAGAGTTAAACATGAGACATAGGAGATGGCTGGAATTAATCAAGGATTATGATTATACAATTCATTACCATCCGGGAAAATCAAATAAAGTGGCTGATGCTTTGAGTCGAAAAAGTAATGCTTCATTAGCAATGTTGTGTTTGGAACGTGATCCTTTGGTGAAGGATTTGATGAACTTTGGCATAGAAGTTTTTGGTGCAGGAAGTCCCTCTGTTTTGTTTCAGGTATCAGTGAGATATTCTCTATCAGGCAGAATCAAGCAAGCACAGAATCAAGACAATGAGTTGCATAAAAAGGTAGAGCTGGTTCAGAAAGGTAAGTTTCCTGAATTCAACACTGATAATGATTGTGTTTTGAGATTTGGGAAGAGATTGTGTGTACCTTGTGATTCACAGTTGAATAGATATTTGTTATTTGAAGCTCATAGTTCTCCATTTTCATTTCATCCGGGCAGTACTAAGATGTATAGAGATCTGCGGGAGTATTACTGGTGGGATGGAATGAAAAGAGATATTGCTGATTTTACTGTGAAGTGTTTGACATGTCAGCGGGTTAAAGCAGAGCGGTAGTTACCGAAAGGGATGCTTCAGCCTTTACCAGTGCCAGAGTGGAAATGGGAGAATATATCCATGGACTTTGTTGTGGGATTACCGAAGACATCTCGAGGTAATAATGCAATCTGGGTTATTGTTGATCGCTTGAGCAAATCTGCTCATTTCCTTGCAATAAGAGATACTTTATCTCTTGATCAAATTTCCCGTTTGTATCTTAAAGAGATAGTCAGGTTACATGGAGTTCCTCTCTTCATTGTATCGGATCGTGATCTCAGGTTTACTTCTAACTTTTGGAAAGGCCTTCAGAAGTCGATGGGTACTGAATTAAATTTTAGTACAGCTTTTCATCCTCAATCAGATGGGCAGTCAGAACGAACAATTCAGACCTTGGAGGATATGATACGTTCTTGCTCTATGGATTATCAGGGAAGTTGGGACCAACATCTTTCTTTGGTTGAATTTTCATATAATAACAGTTTTCATTCCAGTATACAGATGGCACCATTTGAGGCGTTATATGGGAAGCGGTGTCGAACTCCAGTTTTCTGGGATGAAGTGGGTGAAAGGAAGTTGATGGGACCAGAATTGGTAGAAGAGTTGGCAGAAAAAGTTCATCTGGTTCAGAAGCACATGAGAACAGCTCAGAGTAGGCAGAAGAGTTATGCAGACAACAGGAGGAAGGATCTATCTTTTGAGGTAGGTGATCATGTTTTTCTCAAAGTATCACCATGGAAAAGTGTGATGCGATTTGGTAAGAAAGGAAAGCTGAGTCCAAGGTTCATTGGACCATATGAAATTCTGGAGAGAGTTGGATCAGTTGCTTACCGAGTGGATTTACCTCCAAGTTTATCTCAGGTACACAATGTTTTTCACGTTTCAATGTTGAGAAAGTACATTCCAGATCCATCTCATGTTTTGAGTCCAGAGGTAGTTCAGCTAGAAGCGAACCTATCTTATGAGGAACAACTGGTCCAGATTCTTGACAACGGGGAGCAAGTGTTACGGAATAAGGTGATTCACCAGGTAAAGGTTTTGTGGAAAAACCACATGATTGAAGAGGTAACATGGGAATCTGAAAATGCAATGAGGGATAAGTAACCCCATTTATTCAATAAGTAAATAAATTGCGGGGACGCAATTTTCTAAAGGGGGGAAGGATGTAACATCCCAAGTAAGTAATGAATAATAGATATTTTATCTATGTCTATTAATGAATTATATAGTGTTTTAGAGGCTTAAAATGAAAAAAAAATCCAATCTTAAGCATGGAATTCACTAATATTTTTAAAAGATTGTTTTACTGCCTTTGATGGCAAATTTTTTTTGAATCTTTCTTTTGACAATTTTATAAACTATGTTTGTCAAAATAAACTTATTCTTTATTATTGGGACATCAAAATTTACTTTGTGTGAATTTTTGGTATTTTTCTGACAATGTTCATTTTTTAATGAATAGTGAAAAATACTGCATTTTACATCAAAACTGCTTTTTAATCTAATTTATTTATATGATTAGATTATCTTTTGAATTGTTTTTGAAGTGAAATTATAATATATTTTTACCATTTAATCCAATGGTGGTCATTGGAATCAATTTCAATTTGAAATTGGACTTAAACTGGTGTCAATCTTTTGATACTTATTATTTCATAAAAACACGCTATTTGTCATAACAGCGGGAATTAATTATTAAATTAATTAATGTGACTTATATTTTTTGAATTTTGTAAAATAGACTTCATTTTTGAATTCTGAATATCAAATATAGCTTAGGGTGAATTTTTGGTAATTTTCTAAAAAACTTCAATTTTTGATGAATAGTGAAACCACTAAGTGGTAGTTAATGAAACTGATTTTTCGTTTAAATGAAACTTTTCCACTTTTGTGTTCTGAATTTCAAAAATCCGACATATATGGTTGTCATTAAGAAGTAAAATGTTGTTCAATGAGATTAAAATAATTTTTTGGTGAATAGTAACTTATTAAGTTTTTAATCGCGATTAGTGGTAATTAGGGTAGTTTAAGGTAAAAATAATTCTTTAATAATATGGAATGACCTAGACACATGCCCTAACCTTATTGGATGTGTCATGTCCGACCAAGAAAAGCCATGGGTCAACTTGGGGACCCCATGGATCCACTTTGGTTGGGAAATGACATAAATAACTTTTTATTTAATGTTAAAGTAAAAATGACACAAACATAAGTATTGTTACTAAAACAATTTTTATATGGGGTTATACAAGTCAGATGTTTGACTATAAATATTCATTGGAAAGATAAAAAGATTTCCTACATCATAGTATTTTTTTTATAATTTTTTGACATTATATAAATAAATGTATTTATGACATCATAATGATGTAGCGATTACCTCATTAATAAAGGATTTAAATAAAATGAAAAGATAATGTAAAATCTATGACATACACATGTCCAAAACCTATTGGATGGGTGGATTTAGAACCCTTATCACCTTACCCTCTAATTATATCAATGTGGGAACTTTTGAATCCGAAACTCTTTTTAAAATAAAGTAACTTATCTTTACTTTCCAAGAGTGCCCCTCATCTCCTCTTATAAAAGGCCCCCACCTCTACCTCATTTCACACACTACTCAAGCCTTTGGCTCGGCAAAACCTTGCCCATTTACTCTATCCACTTCCCTATCTTACTCCTTGAAGCCTCACTTTGGGCAGAAGTCTTCCCAAGGAAGCCTTTGAGCTCAAACCAAAGGAAGTTACCCGATTTTAAGGTAATGTCTTCTTTTGAGTCCTTTGGTTTTATTTTGCTTCTCCAACCCCCTAAACTCTTTTGATTCTATTATTTTGTAACAACTCCATTATCTTAAATATACTATTATTTGGTTATAATAATTATTCAAGCTAAACTTACACACACCTATATCTAATGGTTAAAGAACATACAGTTTCTGTGGATGGTGAATTTATGCCTCCCGAAATGATGATTTTTCAACATTCTTTTAACACCTAAAGGTGGCCATTAAGATGTCACTATATTTGTATATGATATATATAATATGTTTATGTTTTCCTTAATCTTATGTTTTTTTCCATTTTGGGCATACCTTTATGGTTTCCATTATGGGTAAACGTGATATCTTCATTTAAGGAAGTGCGGACTACCGCCCCCTCAAAGTGATTTGATTCGTTAAATACCATATGTGGGATGTATAAAGGATGGAACTATGATATTATATATGATATTATACTAGAATTATAATATACCTTTATATCATTATGATTCCATTCTATAAAATATGAAATAGAAATGAAAGTAGCGTTCATGCGTACGTACGGTTTACCGTCTCCATGAACGGTGCATTTCATTTCTTACCTCTAAATGATTATGTAATATTATAAATGCATGCATGTACTGGATATATATGACATATATGATATCTACATCATGAATACCATTCTGGATATAATGGATACATGAACAACTTGTAATTATAAAGGGATTATTTTTGACTCAAGTACCAATGATCGTTAAAACGACCGTTATTAACTTAAATAATTACATAGTGTTCATGACATGGAAATAAGTGATATAAAAGGAATAATGAACTTGAAAAAGGTTCTTAAACAAGTATAAATTAACTCAAGTTTATTATTCCGGAGATTAAATAACGACCGAGTGAAGTCGGACCCGAGGTATGGGACTTCATCTCAATCTCCTTTCATTGAGGAATATTTTGTTTTATACACAACTTTATTTTATATGGTGTATAAACCCATTTGACTTTTACATTTATTCAAAAGGAATATTTTTTATACGAAGCGTTTACTAAATGAAAAAAGGGAATGTTTTTGTCGTACGTATGCGGCGACAACGACTTCTCCGCCGTCGTGGCCATTATTTGAGTTTCGGCTTCCTCTACAAGCCATACTTTTTTTTAAAAGTAAAATAAATAACATGTTTTACTTTTATTTTATTTTGGTTTTCAAAATGGTTTTCATGATGTTTTTGTGATGGAAAGGTGGAAATGTTATGTTTCCTTTATGCATGTTTTATGTGATACGATTATGTTGAGGTTCTTGGGAATTATTATGAAGACGGGTGGTTCCGTGATAAACTAAGGGCGGGTGAGTCCGATATAGCTCTCCAATGCATTGGGTAACGTGAAGGACTGAAACGTTAAGGTTTCTCCGAAGAGATTTAGGGAATATACTGTGATGGGTATTCCAAACGTAACCAAGAGGGTTACTCCCTACGTAAGAATGTTATGAATGCCTCAAGTTACCTTTATGTCTTATGATTTCTATGATTTACTCATGATTTGATGAGGTATGTTAAATTGCTTATGTTTTATGGGTAAATTATGATTTCATTATTGTGTATATATGTACCCATGTTTCCCTTCCATGTTTTTATAACCCATACTGAGCTTTTTATGCTCATCCCATGTTTTTTTGAAATGATTTTCATAGGTCAAGGGAAAGGTACATGATATGATGATAGTGTCAAGGAAGTGTCAAGAAAGAATCCATGTTTTATCTTAAATATGTTTCCATTGAGGGGAATGAAGGATAATATCTTTATGTAACCACTTTGTTTATATGTGGAATATAATTCCAGTTTTATGATCTAATTTCCTAAAACTCTAAACCCAAAAAGATCCTCAATGTGTAATCTTGTAATAACTCAAGATTAAGTAAGGTTTAAGGCAGGGGCCTTATACACGGGGTAGAATGAGGTCGAACACGGCATCCGGTCGCATCTCATCTAGGCGGACGAACCAGTCTGCCCTTCGAAGACCGGGCAGGGAACATGCCACCCCCTTGGGCCAGACCTGCCCTATCAAGCTGGAACTGCCCTACCAGGCCAAGTTGGTCCCATGAACCCAATGGGATGTCTGGGCCAGACCCATGCTAGACTGGATCCTGGTTAGTCCGGGTCGGTCCGACCTGACCCGGACCCAATCGGCCCTAGTTTCACTGAAACATCAGTAACTCTCAGACCATGTGTCTGATTGATGCAATGTCTCTAGAAAAAGGACCCTTGAAATAAGGAAGTCCTTCTGAGATACTCTACGAGATTTTTGGTGGGGTTTGGTGTATGGCTGAGTTGGATCAGACTCGAATCCAACCGGGACCTTTTTACTAAAATGCACATATCTTATGGACTAGGAGTCTATTCGATGCATCATCTGTTGCATTGGAACCCTTACGAAAAGAGGGTACATTGGATTATTATTTGTGGGACTTATTGGTGGTTTTAGTATGACTGATGTCTAGATCAATAGTCGTGTGGGTCCTTCATGGATTGGGAGACGAGCATCAGTGATGTGGATCTTTAGTGGCCTGACAGATGAGTAGGATTCGTGTGGATCCTTAGTTGACCAGTAGGTGAGCAGAAGCCATGTGAATCCTTATTGGCCCAGTAGATGAGAAGAATCTATGTGGATCATTGGTGGCCTGACAGATGAGAAGCAACCGTGTTGATCCTTATTGGCCCAAAAGACGAGCAGTGATTCATTAGGGATGATTCCCTCAACAATGTGAAACATTCATCACTATAGTCGATGGACCTTCTTCCTATGATTTAGATTATACTTGGTGTAATCTGTCCATACTTTGTGGTCTTAATTTTTGGTCTTACTTGGTTGTCTTACTTCGTGGACTTACATGGTGGATTTTCTTTGTGTTTATTTTGTGCTATTTTTCCTTAGTATATTGGGGTCCCCTTATGAGTACAGTGTTACTCACCCCTGCATGGCCTTTTCCCACAAGTGTTGTGTCTTGTGCAGTTGATGGAATAATTGGTGGTGGACTGAGTGGAAAAGGACTAGTCAGGGCCCAATGAGATCAAGAAGACAGGTCATACTCCCTCAACATCCAGTAGCTACCCTACCCTTACCATTTGGTGGGGTTCTTAGTAGCCATCTTTTTTATACTTTTTACTTGTACACTTTAGTTTTCAGTTGTATTTTGTTGAGTTTGTATTCTAGCCCACTAATTTTCCATTGTACTTGTACTCAATACTTATTTTTGTATACTTCTTTTCCCCTTTCTGTTTTTGGGATGTGGTTGGGCATGTGTGTCCATACATGTACTAATAAAAATGAATCTGTCTTGCTGGTCGATGCCTTCGGTGCTAGTTGCCAACCCATGGCCTTCGGGAGGCGGGTTTGGGGTATGTCATGGCACGAGCCATGTGGGACGAGTTGTGGAAAAGTGTTATCAGATCTGGTCGATTCTAACTCAAAGACCAGAAGTCTGTTGTTTTGTTTTTAGACAATAGTGTTGAGTGTCTCGGGTTCAACATTCAGATCCGGAAAATCCAGTATTGGTGTAGTGGCCAACTTTTCCATGAACTAAGACCCTGAATTTTTCTTTTTGGCTCTAAACAAGAAAACACTAGTTACATAAGTGTCTCTTTACGTTATTTTGTACAAGAGTCAGCTGACCAGGTATAATCTATTGATCATGGTTCATCTTGATCTATTTAAGGATTCCCCCATGCAGACCACCATCTTGGTTCCTGATACGTGGTCGTGAGGAAAATCAACCTAGCGATGGGGTGTCCATTCAGGGGCCATTTCTAGATATTTCCCAACTGAGTGGTATATCAGTTTTACCACCACTCATTGATTATCTAGCAGGCCCACCTGTAGTGGTGTTGGTGGATGCCGATTTCCAGACCGAGTTTTGGATGACCTTTTGGCACATAGCGATGAGGCACAAGGTTTGAATGTGTGTCATGGGCATATGAGGTAATGATCACCTGATATGTAGGGATAGAAGGACCTATGGATTATAGGTGCACAAATTAATCCATGAAACCAGACGGTTCATAATAGGGAATGTGCTAGTTTATAGAAGGGTAGGATTTGTTATGCTTTCCATGAAAAGGGACATCTCATGTGAGATTCTCCAACCATTCATGATACATGCTAAAAGAGGAGACAGTCGCATACTATCAAGGCTTAGGACCCCAGGAATCTAGGGATGAATCATGGTATGATGCATGTATTTATACTTTAGCTTCAGTATTGATAGACACTTGTAATAGTGATTTCCCTCTCCTGTCACTTCTTCTTGTTTGATACCTAGAGGTTCTAGTTAAGACCATTTCCTTGACCCTAGCGTTTAGAGAGTATTACTATATGAGACCCAATGACCACACACTGGTGATGATAGTGTGAATTGACACTTGGAGATGACAGTATCAGTTCAGATCTCTTTGTAGTAGAATCAAGGCCTTATGACATCATTCTTGGTATGAACTGGTACCATTCATGTTAGGATTGACTATATTAGGAAAATGATGCAGTTCATCTGTAGATATGGAACTGGATTTTTCTTTATCAGCAGAGGGGAAATCCTTGCAGCTATTGATGGACTTAGGTAGAGGTGGGTGTAGCCAATTCCTATTCAGTTGGCTAGTTCTACCCTTAGTGTAGTGAATGTAATGAGTCTTCAAGTTCCTTAGTGACAGTAGAGTATAAGGACGTATCCATTGAAGATGTTTCATGTTTAACTCCCTATTAAGAGTTAAACATGTTATTTGATCTGTACCTTGGGATGAAACTGATATCCACACCAGTATAACAAATCGATCCCATAGAGTTTCGTGAATTGAGGGTACAACTAGAGGACTTGCAGGAGATGGGCTTTGTGAGGCCCAGTGTTTCTCCATGGGTAGCCCCGGTATTGTTTTCCAAGTAGGCAGACAAGAGTTTGAGGTTATTCATGGACTATCGGTGCCAGAACTAGGTGACTATTAAGAACAAGTATCCACTATTGAGGATTGATGATCACTTCGATCAACTAAATGTAGCAAGGTGGTTGTCCAGGATAGATCTTAGATCACACTATCATCTACTTCAGGTATGGGATGACGATGTACCAAATACAACCTTCAGGTATTGGTATGAGCACTATGAGTTCCTAGTGATGCCTTTTGGTGTAAACAATGACCCATACATGTTCATGGGACTCATGAACAAGATCTTACATTCTTACCTCAGTCGTTTCATGTTTGTATTTATTGATGACATCTTGGTGTACACAGAGTTTGAGGAGGATCACGCCTCACACCTACAGATAATCCTGGATACACTCTGAAAGAACCATATTTATGGTAAACTATCAAAGTACCATTTCTAGATAGAAGGGGTCCACTTTTTTGGAAACATCATCTCATAGACTAAAGTTGCAGTGGACCTAGAGAAGATAGAGGTAGTGCTATCTTGGGGGCCACCAAGGAATGTGACTGAGTTGTAGAGTTTCTTGGGGTTGGTTGGGTACTACCAAAGGTTCTTTCCCAAATTTTCCAGAGTATTAGCACCCTTGTTTGCTTGGACATGGAAGGTTAATTCCTTCATGTGGAAGGAGAGATGGCATAAGAGTTTCTATGAGCTAAGGTAGAGACTGACGAGTGCCCCCATCTTGAGACTACCCAAGGAGGGAGTTGTGTATGTAGTTTTTTGGGATACATCACGGACCAGATTAGGTTGTGTCCTAATGAATAGGAGAGTAGTGATCACCTATCACTCATGGTAGTTGATGAAACATGGTAAGAAATACATGGCCCATGACCTGGAGTTTGAAGCCGTGGTATTTTCTTTGAATTTGTGGAGGCAGTACTTGATGGGTGAACATTTGACAGTATACTCTGATCAAAAAATTCTCAGCTATATCTTCTCCAAGAAGGAGTTGAACTCGATAGAGAGAGAGATAGAGAGAGATAAAGAGAGAGTGGTGATGGCTACAGTTCCTCTAGGACTATAACTTTGAGATATTCTGTACTCCTGGGAAGGGGAATGTGGTAGAAGAAACTCTTAGCAGGAGGACCTGTTTGCATCTACTGAGTGAGGTGACATAGTATCTAGCCATGATGCAAATATCCTTCATAGATTATGATGGAGCCACTTACCTTAAGTTGATGATTGTTGCTCCCACACTCTTATAGTGAGTCAAGGAGGCACAGTTGGCGAATGTTGACTATAAGGCCTAACGCACTCAGTTATCCTCATGAAATTCTCTTAGTGGATTTTCGATAGGTGGGGAGCATATCATCCTTTTCCAAGGGCACACCATTGTACCAGTGGTGTTTCATGAGGAGGTGTTGAGGGATTTCCATACATTCCATTTGGTGGTACATATTGGAGTGTCAAAGATGTACCAATACCTCTGATATACATACTAGTGGTCAAAAATAAACAAATAAGTGGCTGAGTTTATCTCATGATGCCTCACATGTCATCACGTGAAGGCTAGGAATTAGGTTCCAGTAGGCTTGGCTCAACCACTTGAGGAACTGAAGTGTAAATGGGATGGTATCTTGATGGAATTTGTGACGGGGTTACCACATACATCTAGAGGCCATAATTTCTATATGTGTGATTATTGACTGACTCACCAAGTCAGCTCACATCTTACCCATCCAAGAGCATGGATATGTAAAGGGATTGGTATTCATCTATGTTTAGGACATAGTGTGGCTCCACAGAGTGCCTTCAATGATCGTCTTAGATCATGATGAACACTTTATATCCCGATTTTGGAAGGGATTATAGGAGGCGTTCGGGACTGAGTTGCGCTTGAGCATTACTCTTCATCCCCTAATAGATGGTTAGATAAAGTGGACCATACATTCTTTGGAGGACATGTTCCATGCTTACATCTTATATTTTTTCCGTAGTTAGGATTACCACCTGCCACTGGTGGAATTTTCATACAAAAAAATCAATCACTTCAATATTGGCATGGAACTGTTCTAGGCCTTGTACAACCGACCATATAGATCACCCCTATGCTGGACTGACCAAGGGGATTCAGAACTCATGGGTCTAGAGTTGGTATGGGATACCACTGAGAAGGTGCAGATCATCTAGGATAGGATGAGGACTGAAAAGAGAAGGAATAATTATTACGCCGACAGGAGATAGACACCCTTGGAGTTCGAGTAATGAGACAATGTTTCCCTAAAGTTCTATCCATGATGGGGATTGTTGCGATTTGGCTAGGGCAACAAGTTATCTCTGAGGTTCATCAGTCCTTTCCAGATTCTCAGCAGAGTTGGTGAGGTGGTGTACCACCTAACTCTTCCCCCAAAAATGCACCAGTTTCATGATAATTTTCACATGTCATAGTTGAGGAGGTACGTTAATGATCCATCACACGTCATCGACTAGGATGAGATGAAAATTGATAATGGGGCGATGTTTCTAGAGTTACCACTAGAGATAGAGGATCAAAAGGAGCGGGTCCTTCGTAGATGGTCAATTCCTCTGGTGCACGTTCGGTGGTAGCATGTGAACCTTCAAGAGATCACATGGCAGAAGGAGGCCCATATTTGTGCTTCTTACCCCCATTTGTTTGATTAGCCCTTGTTTTGGATTTCTAGGATGTAAATCCCAAAGGTGGGTAGAATGTAATGTCCTAGAATTTCCCTGTAATTTTTTTATAATTATATGGAATTATTTTGAGGCCACATGCTCTAACGGAAAGTGATTCCGAGGACTGGTGAGCCCTAGATAGAATTTTAAATTTTTTTAAGGTGCATTCAGTAAACATGCAAGAGAGGTTTTCTAACTCTTTCCATGATGCTCAGATCAAAAATATGAGGGAACCGTTGAACTCATAATGTCAGGATTCTCTTAGAAAGGACATAACATTGATTAATGTTCTGAAAAAAAAAGTTAATTTTTGGAATTTTTTAGAAAAATAATAAAAGAACATAAAAAATTATTTTATTTCATTTCTCATTGAAAAGTGATGACATAGAAACACTACGATGTATCGAAAAGGAAGCGGCGAGATGAATTAATGGAGCTTATTAATTGATCATTAACACGTAGAGTAATGATGCTTTAATGACGTGTAACAATGATGCTATTTTATAAATGAAACAGCATAATGACATGACGTCACGGCATAACAGAAATGTTGCGATGTGTTTTTTTATGTTTGATGCGTTGGTGGAATGAGGATTAAACTATATAGATTTTATGAGGACCTCAAATGGATTTTCCTCTCCAATGATGAATGAAAAATGCCAACAGGACATCATCGAACTCGATGTACCTAAAAGAATGACGAATGCCATCGACCTCTTAGACCCTCGAGGATGAAACATTATGGAAATGAATATCAATGAGGTTGGGGTTTTATTTTGGTTTTATGAATTCCTATTTATTTTTTCTAAACAACGAATACAGATTAATCGAAGAAACGGTTAATCAGTAGATCATATGTTCTTGTGGGAGGGTTCCATTCTTGGGCTTTCTATTCAGGAATAATTTTATTATTGGTAGAATTTTAATCTTCGGACCTTCCCCTATTTTAAACCACTAATGGGGATGGAGCGGGATAACATGAATAAATATTAGTTCCCTCCACACATGTGTTATTCATGTTTATATCCTCAAATAAGTTACAAGAAGAATATGGGGCCAAGGTAAGGATGGTGGTGATCTGAGAGGACCATAGGCACAGGCGGGTTGAGAAACGGACCACCGGAGGAACTTTGGTGGCACGCTGAAGGAACAACCAGCGCGCTGGTGCCTGCGGCATGCCCGTCAGTGTAAATACGATATGATGAAAGGTGATGTGTGGAGGAGAGGCCTGCGTCCTAGCTTCTTGAACGAGCCAGTGGCATGCGGTATCCCACCGCGTTTGGGAATTTTGGACGGCTAGCTTGGCCGGCCGCATCACCACCAGGTCGTGATCGTTTGACCGCAGCGGAGAAGGGACCCCAAGGTGACCCATAAGGAAGCAGGAGTCCAGACGCAACATTCGGCCACATCTTGGCCAAATGGATAAACTAGTACTCCCCTAGCAGACTAAGCAGGGTGAGGGCTGGACCCACACCAGTGGGTCGGACCCACCCTACCGGGCCAGACCTACAATACCGGGTCGAGTCGTACCTATGGGGAAAATGGTATGGCTGGTCCAGACAGATTCTGGTCTGGACTCGGGTTAGGTTGGAACACTCTGACTAGGTCGAACTAGACCCGGACCAAACAGGCCCTCGTTTCACTGAAACGTCAATAACTCACATACCAAGTGTCATATTGATGTTTCATCTACCGACCGAGGACCTCTACAACGAGGAGGTATTTCTGAGATAATCTATGGTAGTTTTGTTAAGGTTGGTATATGACTGGGTTTGATCAGACTCGAATCCAACCAGTCCCTTTTTACAAAAATGCCCATATCTTATAGATCGGGTGTCTGTTCAATGCACCGTCTATTGAGCTGGGACCCTTACGATGAGATGGTCCTTTAAGTTATTATATATGGGGCTATGTGGTAGTTGAGTTATGAATGATGGAATGATAAGTAGCTATATAGATCTTCAGTGGCCCGATAGATTAGTAGTATCCATGTGGATCCTTAGTGTCTTGGCAGATGATCAGGTTCTGTGTGGATCCTTAGTGGCCCGACAGATGAACAAGATCCATGTTGATCCTTAGTGGCCCAGTAGAAGAGAATAAGTCGTGCGGATCCATAGTTTCCTGATAGAAGAGTAGTGATTCATCCCGTATGATTCCCTCAATAGTGTTGAAACGTTCATCACTATAGGTGATAAACCTAATTCCTTTGCTTTAGATTGTACGTGGTGTGAGATGTCCATACGTTATGGTCTAACACTGTATTCTTACTTCATGGAATTACTTATTGGCTTTTCTTTTTGGTTGCTTTGTGGTATTTGTCCTTAGTAGACTGGGGTCCCCTTCTGAGTACTGTGTTACTCACCCCTACACGGGTTCGCCCACACATGTTGTGTCTTGTGCAGATGATGGATGTTTCAATGGTGTACTGGGTGGCCTAGGACTAGGCAGGGCCAAGTGAGATCAGGAAGATAGGGCATACTTCTACAGCTTATAGTAGCTACCCTACTTTTAGCATTGTGTGGGGTTCTCAGTAGTCGTCTTGTTCATAGATATTACTTATAATCTTCATTTTTTAGTTGTCTTATGTTGGGTTTGTATTCTGGCCCCTTTTTTTAGTTTTACATGTACTCAACACTTGTTTCTATATATGTATTTTCCCATTTCATTTTTTGGGACATGGTTGGGTGTGTGTGTGCATACAGGTAGTCAGGAAAATTCCTCACACTTGTAGGTTGATACCTTCGGTGCTAATCGCCAACCTATAACCTTCGAGAGGCGGTATTGGGGTATGTCACAGCATAAGTCCCAGGGGACGGTTCATGACCAAAGTGAGGAATTACCCTCATATATTCCAAGAGTAAATAAATAAACCAATCAATAAAAATCATTATATAAATAGAACAATATCTTTAAAAATCTCACAATACCTGATTAGGGAATAAAATTGTATTCTAAAATGGAAAATTCTAAAATGAAATCCTAAAAATAAGATCCAACTACAACACTCAAATACAAGATATTAATGTATAGCTCAGTCCCCAAACTCACCCTAGAAACCTAAAAAGTAGTTTATATATATTCGGTGACCAGACATGTAAACACAATACGGTCGTACTCAATTCATCTTGTGAATATTTGGAAGAAGCATACTAAATCTCTATTGAATAAATAAAAAACCAATGATAACTTATCAGTTTGGCTACCAACCAACCCTACCAATGATCACTCTCTAAGTAAAAAATCCAAGTTTAATGATCATAATATCAATAATATATAAAAGGTTCCTTGAAACACCCCATAAGTTATCGACTCTCAATCACTAACGTCATAAATCTTGGTGCTCCCAGTCCCTTTCAAGGTAATATCATAGAAAAATATAAATACTATATCATAGACTCATATCACATATCACAATCATATCATCATCATAAATCATCCTCCATCGTATATCACATCCCTTCCACATATAATTTATCCAGTAGAGTAGGGAATTTTGAACATAAAGGGATTAAACCTTGTGTCCTCCTCCTCCTATATAGGACCCACACCTGGTAATAACTATTTGGTTATTCCTACACACCATATATTACACACCAATACATTATATCTTGTATAATAATGCCTAAAATTAACCATCATTGTTTGTAATACCCCTGGAAGTGATGGTAGACAAGAGGGGGTAGTTAGCCATCCATTCCCTTGATAACCAGGATGTTGGAAAAAACACCCAAAACCTAGAACTCTTGCCTATAGATGATATTATCTAACATAGGTGGGGTTTATTTATATATTATAATGGAAATACATCTTACATATATAGAAACACATAATCCTATTGCTAATTATAACACAAAAACAGAACTGCAATTCTATCAAAACCCCCACCCCATCACTTCCACACATTTCCATCATTACCAGTCACTAAAAAACTAAACCGGTCCAATATCCTATATGAACATACCTTGAAATCATTCAAAATTTCCCATTTAACTATATCTATTAATTGTTTCAAGATTTACCATTTGACCAACAATGTTATATTAATTAATCCATTAAATTACATATGAAATGGAAAACATGCTTATCCATAACCCATGTTAAATACTTCCATTATAAATTGTTATAATTATTTAACATTTCATTAACTGACTATTATTCATTTAATTATAACCCACTCCCTTTATCATGACCATTATCAACTATATTTTGTTGCTATCGAGAAAATATGAATTTCTTCTCTTTATTACCAAAATTCATCACCTCTTTAAAATTATAGAAAAGTATAAACAAACTTTCTACACATCCCACACTAGTGTCCCTTAACCAACCACAAATTTACCACATAAATTCCACATAATATCTATGCATACATAGCCAAAATAATAATCTTCTCAATAGCACACATTAATAGATTTTATTATTGAGAACATCATTATTCCAGATGATATTATATACTGATTCCTTTAACCAATATAACTGGTCTATTATAAAATGTTTAATGTAAAAATTTATTGAGGGGTTTCCATTAAATCATAGTAATGTTCTTTAAATCATAGAAATAGTAACAACATTCCATAATAACCTCAAGAAAGAATTTATCTCTTAGAAATATCATGGATAATATATATCCAAAAGGGATTCTCCCCATTAATTTTCATGTTTTTTATTCTGATTCATTATTTTAATTTATTCAATCCATTATATATACTCAATTAAATCAATATAATTCAATTCACAAAATTTATACATAACCCTTACTTTATCGAGTGCATCGAAAATCATTGCACAAGAAACAATGGATGGGAAGACCAAAAGACAAATATCATTTGAGTTAAACCCTAGATAAACCATGATCATAGAAATAACTATCATAATATATACCCTTACCCAAACTAAAATCATTTCCTCAACCTTACTAAGTGAAGAATATGAAAAAACTCAAGAAAAAATTTAGAAAAATCTCCTTGGATCATGACTGATTAATCTCTAGAAGTTGAGGGATAAAGATAATAATTTTGGGCTCAAATTATTCCAATGACACGACTTTTATTTTCTAATTTCTAGGATAAATTGAAGTAAATAAATGTGAATTAAAAGGTATTTAATTTATATCCTTAGGAAAACCCTCGTCTTTATTTCATACTAACACATGACTTATTACATAAAACCATCACTTGTTACAACATAGAAGATCGAGAGGTCTAGTGTCTTTGGGGATTAGGATCATAACATAACAACTTAAAACATTAAATAGAACATATTTATTAAAAAATTCCGTTACATGACCACTACATTACCCCATACTTAGCATTTCATGGGATAACCTGAGGACATGCATAAAAAGGTGATCTATAAAGCCAAGTAAGGGAATAAACAAATAATAACATGAAGAATACAATACATGTCAGAAAATAGTCATATCAATGGAGAACAATAGAAACATGAACATAAAGTCATGATAAATCATGATAATCATAACATGGAAATGTGGCAACCACACTTAACATGGAGTTAGCATGAGCCAAGGCTCATTGCACATGGAGCATGAGTAAACCCTCATTGAACATGAAGCATGATTAAACCCTCATTTCACTTGAATTATCATGATTAATCACTCATTTCACATGACGTATCATGATACTATACTTTACCCAATGCATTGGAGTGCTATCAGTCTGCACCCTTTCTTAAACAATTCATTTCAGGCATAAGTGTTCCACATGGATCATATAACATGGAATCAATCAACATCATAAGTTATTCCATGATTAAGTAATGTATAATAAACACATGAAAGTACCATTAAAAATGTATATGTTCATAAAGTTGAATACCCTTAATAGAGACATGGGTATGGTATTCACTACACAATGATCATGGCTTGGGAAAACGCGGTGCAATTTTGGCAGCATAACAACGTGATATAAGGATTCATGAAAATGGTTGATGAAAGAGAAAATTAGTGTACCATAATTTTTACATTAAATGGATAGTAATAGGTCATATATATACATGTCTCAACAAACAAAATTGAATTTAGATGCAAAATACAAAAGAATTACTTGGATATAAAAGAAGAGAGAGAAATTCCTCATGGAATATTGGCATGGTAACAGGTGTAAATGAGAGGAATTAATGAGAGATATAGGGTTTTCCCATCATCAAAACATAAATAGGTAAGTATGGGGTGGTGAAAAATCATACCCCAACATTTTCAATTGAAAATAAAAGGGCATAACAACTTAAAGAAAATTCGACAAATATAAGAAAGGAAGAAATCCCTTACTTAGAAGTGTGATCCCAAAGGACGGGGAGAGGCTTGAAAGAAGATTCTTGGGAGCATATGTCACTTTGGGAAGATTATAGAGAGAAGAGTTCAGGGTTTTTAATAACTCCAAAGGCTTTTAGTGAAGAGGAAGCAGGAGCATGGGTGGGTTTATATAGGAAAGGAGAGGGAATTCTTTATTATTTTGGTTTGGGACACCTCACATTAAACTAATCAAAACCACAAACCAGACCATGTATTTTTCCCATGGTTTTCTCCAAAGGGGAGTAAAAAATAATATTTTATGAGGCCAATGGACAAACTTATTAAAATAATAGGGTTGCTTATGTCGAGGTGAGTCACACTCTCAAGAAAACAATTTAAAAAGGAAAAATGTTTTATATGGCTTAAAGGGTCCACTAAAGCTTTGTAAAATAAATCAAACAAACCAAAAATAACATTATTTTAATGTAAAAAAAGTATATTGGACGAAAATAATGTTTATTTATTTTATTACATCACTATTGGGTCATTATGACGTCATAAAACACATTATATATTTAAACGATATTGAATTTTTACCCAAAAACTTGACTGTCTCAAAAAATTATGAAAAATTCACCATTGGATAATTTTGAAATCCAGATTCCAAAAATAATATTTATTTTATCTAAATAATTTTATAAATCAGTGAATTTTTACTTTTAAAACAAAAACCGGCATTTACCAAAAATTCATGGGCTTTGACCAGAACAGCTTTCAAATATTAATAAAAATTGCAATTGCATTCCTAAAAATTGAATGATCATTTATATTTAACAAAATGTAATTTATTAATATTATATTAAAATATTATTTGATTCAAAAATCCATTAATTCAACAAAATAGATTTCTTAGATGAATATTAACTAAAAATATTATTTTCTCTTTAAAAACTATTTACGAAGTAACAATAATAAAATGAATGTATATTAATTATTATATAAACAAATAATGCACATAATCATAGTGATAATGTCTTGTTATATAACCCCTTATAACACTCGCATAATACCAAAGGGTATGGTGTGCGATGGTGATAGACTCTTGGGGTGGCTCGGATAACATCGCTCAGGAGGTAATCTCTATTAACTTCCACTTCTTCAGTAGTCAGTTCCGCTCAAGCTTAACGTGTTCAGGATCGGCTCAGGATTGGTCAAGAGAGAAGCCCAATGATGCCAACTCCTTTACAAGCTCAAAAAAATGGTCTTCGTATGGGTAAGGACTACTGGATGGGGTCATCTCTTCCTTTGTCTGAGTAAATTGGATTTGTTAAAGCCCTATATTTATACTAATTAGTTGATCACTGTTCAATGGCTATATTAGAAATATTTACAATTCATAACAGTATTTTAAAATCCAAAAACATAAAACCAATGAACTTAACATTTAATATAACCATAATAAGACATTTAATTGGATCAAGAGGAATTTCCATTATCCAATGTTTGGGTTGTTACAATCTTCCCCCCTTAAGAAATTTCTCCCTCAAAATTTCCTATTCCCGCTCTAAAAAAATGTGGGTAACTTTGGTTCATCACTTACTCCGATTCCCATATCGCTTCTTCAAACTTGTAGTTTTTCTATAACACCTTGATGATGGGCATTGTCTTTTTTCATAGAACTTTTTCTCTATGATCTAAGATCTTCACTGGTTTATCCTCATAAGAAAGATCATCCTCTAGCTGTACTACCTCTGATGACAGTACATGTGAAGGGTCTGATATGTACTTCTTTAAGAGGGATACATGAAAGACATCATGTACTTTGGCCACGGTAAGTGGAAGTGATACTCGATAGGCCACTATTCTAACATGATCAAGAATCTCAAAGGGGATGATGTACCTAGGACTTAACTTCCCATTCATTCCAAATCTCATGACCTTCTTACTTGGAGATATGCATAGAAATAACATGTCTCAAACATTAAAATCGAGGTCTCTTCAACAATGTTTTATATAACTCTTATGTCGACTCTGGGATGCCTTGATATGCTGCTGAATGTTTTTCACTTCCTCCACCTTTTCTTTGACCATTTCTATTCCTAGCAGCTTATGCTCATCGACTTCATCCCAACATGCTGGTGTTCTACACCTCTTCCCATATAGGGCTTTATAAGGTACCATTCAGATGATTGAGTGGAAACTGTTATTGTAGGAGAATTCAACTAGTGGAAGATGATGTTCCCACCCTCTGTTGAACTCCATAGAACATGATCTTAATATATCCTCCAATGTCTGAGTAGTTCGCTCAGATTATCCATCCGGTGGAGGATGATTTCTTGTATTGAAGTTTATTTTAGTATCTTGATCATGTCAAAGACACTTCCAAAATATATAGGTGAATATTAGATCTCGATCGGATACAATAGATAGTGGTACTCCATCCAACCTTACCACTTCCATGATATATATCTGTGCGATTTGATCCAATGAGAAATACTCTTGAATTTAAATAAAGTGTGCAGAAATTGTAAGATGATCCACAACAACCCAGATTTCATTTTTTCTTTGTATGTATTCGGAAGTCCAGTAACAAAGTCCATGGTGATGTTCTCTAATTTCTGTATTGGTATGGGAAATGGTTGCATAATCCCCTTAGACTTCTGCCTCTCTGCCTTAACTTGCTGACACACCATGCACTTTGATGTATACTCATCGATATCCTTCTTTATATTATCCCACCAATAATTCTCTTAGAGATCTTGATACATATTTGTGTTTCCTGGGTGAATATAGAAATTTGATCTATGTGCATCATCCAAAAGTTCCTTCATCAGCTCTGAACTTGATAGTACACATAGTCTTTTCCCAAATCTCACAATTCCTTCTTTATAAACACTGAACCCAAATTATTTCCCTCTTCTAATAGCTTCCACTTTCATCTAAATTCCCAAATCATCCCTTTAATCATCCTTTATCCTTTTCAAATGAGATGGTTGAGTAATCATTGGTGAACATATTGATTATTTTCCCTTATTTATGATTCCCATTCCCATCTTCATCAAATATTAGATGATTGGATCCTTCTCAATTCTTATCAGTGATAGAATCATTGTGTCCTTTCTACTTAGAGCATCTGCCACCTTGTTCGGTTTCCCAGGGTGGTAATTGATTGAGCAGTCATAGTCTTTGATCAGCTCTAACCATCCTCATTGGCACATGTTCAACTATTTTGGTGTGGATATATACTTGAGGATTTTGTGGTATATATATATTTCACAATTCTCCCCAAAGAGATAATGCCGCAAAATTTTTTAAGAGAATATCCCCGCATCCAACTCCAAATAATGTGTTGGATAATTCTACTCATGAACTTTCAATTGCCTTGAATCATAGCCAATGACATTGTCATTTTTCATCAACATGAAGCACAGGCCCTTCTTCGATGCATCACTGAATACAACAAAATGTTCTCCACTTGTGGGTAAAGTGAGCATAGGCGCAGTGATAAGACTACTTTTTAACTCTTTAAAGCTTTCTACACATTCATCACTCCAAGAAAACTTTACTCCCTTACAAGTTATCTTGTTAAGATGGTTGGATAATCGTGATAAATTTTTCACAAATTGTTGATAATAACCAGATAACCCCTTGAAGCTATGAATATCCATTACTGATGTTGGCATTGTCCATCCCTCTATTGCATCTATTTCGGAGGGATCTATAGATATCAAATTTCTTGTGATGATATAGCCCAAGAATGAGACCTCCTTCAACCATAACTCAAATATAATGTATTTGCATAGAGATTCTCCTTTCGCAAGGTCTCTAATATAGTTCTTATGTACTCTTCATGATCCTCCTTAGTTTTAGAGTTTATGAGAATATCATCTATAAATACTACCACAAATTTGTCGAGGTAATCTCTAAAGTCTCTATTCATCATGTCCATGAATATTTCTGGAGCATTAGTGTGTCTTAAATGCATTACTATGAATTCATAGTGCTCGTATCTTGTACGAAAGTGATGGAGATATCTTCCTTCTTCACCCTAACTTGATACTATCCCGACCACAAATCCACCTTGGAGAAGTATTATCCTCTACGCAGCTGATCGAACAAGTCATCAATTCATGGGTGAGGATACATGTTCTTTATCATGATTTTTTTAAGCTCCTGATAATCAATGCAAAGGCTCATTGACCCATCCTTATTCTTGATGAAGAGGACTGGTGCACCCCATGGTGAAGCACTTGGGTATATAAAATGTTTATCCAGATACTCCTGTAAGCTCCAAAACATCCATTGTATACAGAGTCTTTGATATTGGAAACTCCCCAGGTATAAGGTCAATTGATAATTCAACATCTACTCTAGGAGGAAGACCAGGCAATTCCTCGGGAAACACTTAAGCAAATTCCCTCACAATAGGCATGTCTTCAAGGATAGTTGCTTCCTTAGAATCAATCATTTGAGCTAGATACATGTTCTCATAGGGCAGTAATATCTATACTTGAGATGATATATCTAAGGAAGATTCATCTTCCTCTTTTCACTTGTATTGAATTAGGGGTCGATTCTCCACGTGGAGAGTGATTTCCCTCTCACAGTAATTTAGGTTGGCTCTGTATAATGAAATCCATTCCATGCTACGAATTGCATAAAATTTCACCAGAGGGAGTATGACAAGGTTCACCGAGAAATTAAATCCACAGATTATGATAGGGTAGGATTTAAATTCATGGGATGCAATGATCTCTCCATTTTTCATACTCACTGGCATCTTTACTTCCATGATTTGTGGTGGGGCTGGGATAGTTCTACTAAACTTTTGTGATATAAAAGAATGTGTAGAACCTGAATCAAAAAGTATGTTCTCTATTATTGAATGAATAATTAGAATACCTATCACCACTTTGTTTTCGGGGTCCACTTTGGAAGTAGTAGTGGAAAAAGATCTCCCTTTCTGCCTTGGACTTTGTTGGTTTCCTCCAAAAACTCTTATCTTAGAGAATTGATTTGAAAGATTCGCTGGTTCTTTGCAGTTGTAGAAATGACAAATGTGTTGTGGTTCGAACAAAGCATTACTCTCCCAAGTTGTAACTGTAGGTTTCTCTTGCCAATAGTAAATATCTAGGTGCACTTCTCTTTCACACATAAAGCATTTCCTCTTCCCCTTCAGGCAATTTCCGGGGTTCTTATTTCCGTACCATTGGAAAGTGGGGTGCTGGATCTTCTTAGCACTGTTGGATTTATCCATCGGACCGACTACATTGAATTCCACCTTACGCTTCTTATACCCATGATACCCCTGAGATTATTCGATCTCCATTTCGACCTTGAGGGAACATCAAACAATTTCATCATAGCTGTTGAAGTCATGGATTTTCAGCGCTTTCCATAGGATAGGTTTCATCCCACCAAAGAAGCAGTCAACCTTGCATTCGGGGGTAACGACAAAGTCGAAGGCATATCATGAAAGCCTTGTGAAGTTTTCCTCGTACACTCTGATAGATTCATCAACTTTTTTATTGAGGGCAAGGAAGTCCCTTTCCATCTTAAGTCAGAGGATGCGCAAAAAATATTTATCGAAAAACATTTTTTGGTAATCATTCTATTCCAACGCCTCGATCTACTCCTCAGGCTTCGTATTTTTGATAAATTTTCCACCACTGATTGGACTCATCCTGTATATGATAAGCATTTAGAAGAACCTTCTCTTGTTCAGAATATTAAAAGATGGATAAGATCTTTTTAATGTATTTGATCCATTGTTCAGTGATTGAGGGACCTGATGATCCATTAAAAGTAGGAGGCCTTTATCTCATGAAGCTCTTGATAGCAACTTGTTCTTTCTTGGGGGGGTGGGGGTTGAACAGTACCCTTGGCCCATGTTTCTATTCAATGATTGAGTTATCTGAGAGAGAATCATGACAAAGTTCACGATTCGCACTCCCATCAGATTGGGAATCTCATTAGCACAGTCATCACATTGATCTTCACATTAGTTGGTATCCCGAGTCATCCTATTACCAGCCATTGGCTGGAAAAAAAGTAAAGTTAGGGGTAACACATAAAGGGTAATCCAAGGACAAAACTGATAAATTATAAATAAACTTTATTTCCTTAAATTATAAATCCATAGGCTTCAATCTATGCTATTCATGATCTATTTTCTAACATATCTTATTAGGGGATTTTTTTTAATTCCCTTAATAATGGTTCATACTAAGCTTGTGAATTTACCATTGCATATCCCGCGAGAGTGTTGTAATGAAGAGTGAAACAATACCCATTTTCGTGTACCAGGATACCTCGAGTCAAGCACCAAAAATTCTTGTCGGGGTTTTCACCCCTAGGTACAACTATTTCAGAGCCGCCTCTTCCTGATCGCATCAAGACAGGCATGAATTTTCTTAATAAACCACTTACTCAATACCCACCAAAACATAGGGATATTTTTATTATACTTAGTCTTATCTCTAATGATTCACTAGGGTTTTCTAATCCTAATCCAAAAAATAACTAAATAGATCCTCTGGTACCAACAATGACAACCATAGTCTTTATTTCATACTTAAACATGATTTATTACATAAAACCTTCAATTGTTATAACACATATGATCAAGAGGTCTAGTGTCTATGGGTCTTAGTATCATTACATAACAACTTAAAACCTGAAATAAAGCATCTTTATTGAAAAATTCCTTTACATGACCACTATATTCCATCATACTTAGCATTACATGGGATAACCTAAGGACATGCAAAAGAAGGGTGATCTATAAAGCCCTGTAAGGGAATAAGCAAGGAATAACACGAGGAATACAATAAATGTTAGACACTAGGAAAATAAATGGAGCACAAGAGAAACATGAACATAAAGGCATGATAAATCATGATAATCATAACATGGAAATGTGGCAAAAACACTTAACATGGAATTATCATGATCTAAGGCTCATTGCACATGGAGCATGAGTAAACCCTCATTGCACATGAACCACGAGTAAACCCTACTTGCACTTGAATTAGCATGAGTAATCACTCATTGCACATGATTTATCATGATAATATACTTTACCCAATGCATTGCAGCGCTATTAGGTCACACCCTTTCATAAACATTTCATTTCTTGCATAAGTGTACCATATGGATCATATAACATGGAATCAATCAACATCATAAGTTATTACATGATTAAGTAATGTGGAATAATCACATTAAAGTACCATTAAAAATTTATATGTGAAGAAAGGTGAATACACTTGATAGAGACATGGGTATGGTATTCACTAAACAATGATCTTGGCTTGGGAAAATGTGGTGCAATTTTGGCAGCATAACAGCGTGACATAAGGATTCATGAAAATGGTTTTTAAAAGAGGAATGGGTGTTTCATAATATTTACATGAAATGGATATTAAGTGGTTCATATAGATACATTTCCCAACAAATTTAAAGTAATTTAGATGCATAATACAAAATAATTAGTTGGATGTAAAAGAGGAGAGAGAAATCCCTCACAAAATTTCAGCATGGTAATGGGTGTACATGAGAGGCATTAATGCGAGAGAGAAAGGGGTCTCCCATAATCCTAACATAAATAGAGAAGTATGGTGGAGGTTCTAAATCATACCCCAACATTTTTAATTGAAAATAAAAGGGCATAACCACATAAAGAAAGTTTTACAAAGGCTTTGAGTGAAGAGGAAGTAGGATCTTGGGTGGGTTTATATAGGAAAGGAGAGGTAATTCTTTATTATTTTGGTTTGGCACACCTCACATTAAACTGATCAGAACCAAAAACCATACCATGGTTTTTTCCAAAGGGTATTGGAAAAAATATTTTTATGATGTCAAAGGCCTAACTTCTTAAAATAATAGGGTTGCTTATGTGGAGGTGAGTCATACTCTCAAGGAAAACAATTTAAAAAGATAAAATGTTTTATAGGCCTTGAAGGGTCCACTAAAGCTTTCTAAAATAAATCAAACAAACCAAAAATCATATTATTTTAATGTTAAGACATATATTTTCCAAAAATAATGTTTATATTATTTTATTACGTCACTATTGGGTTATTATGATGTCATAAAACACATTATATATTTAAACGATATTTAATTTTTACCCAAAAATTCAACTATCTCCGAAAACAATGAAAAATTTATCGTTGGATAATTTTGAAGTCCTGATTCAAAAAAATATTCATTTTATCTAAATAATTTTTTAAATATATGAATTTTAACTTTTAAAATAAAAACTGACATTTACCGAAAATTCAAATGTTTTGACCAAAACAGTTTTCAAACCTTAATAAAAATTACAATTGCATTCATTAAAATTGAATGATCATTTATATTTAACAAAAAGTAATTTTTTAATATTTTATTAAAATATTATTTAATTTAAATGTCTATTAATTCACCAAAATATATTTCTTAGTTGAATATTAACAAAAAAAATACTATTTACGCTTTAAATACTATTTAGGAAGTAACAATAATAAAATGAATGTATATTAATTATTATATAAAAAAATAATGCACATAATCATAGTGATAAGTTCTTGTTACATAACCCCTTATAACACATGCATAAGACCAAAGGGTAAGGTGTGCGATGGTGACAGACTCTTGGGGTGGCTCAGAAACATCGCTCCGGTGGTAATCTTTATTAACTTCCACTTCTCTCGTAGTCGGTTCTGCTCAAGCTTAACGTGTTCAAGATTGTATTGGGATTGGTCAAGAGAGAAGCCCACTGACGCCACCTCCTTTACAAGCTCCAAAAAATGGGCTTCATATGGGGAATGTCTACTGGATGAGGCCATCGAATCCTTTGTCTCAGTAAAATGGATTTGTTAAAGCCCTATATTTATACTAATCAGGTGATCACTATTCAACGGATGCATTAGCAACGTTCACAATTCTTAATAGTATTATAAATACAAAAAACATTAAACCAATGAAGTTCACATTTTATATAACCATAATAAGACATTTAATTAGATTAAGAAGAATTTCCATTAACGAATATTTGGGTCGTTACAATATTGATGGAAAATTACCCCATTGAAACGGGGTAGACCATGGGCATGTAATGACATTCTAATTCTACCAAACTCTTGAGAATCACATTGTAAATATTTATATATACTCTAATTTAAGACTCGATCAACATTACAAATAATTTATGAATGAATTAAGGTCTTGTTTTGAACTAAATCACCCTGATGTGATGTTACGAAATATAGAACTTCTAAAATCTAGGCTATAGGCCCTCACACCATAACATCCACGGATGTGATGTAAAGATCATTGAAAAAAGATCTAAAAAACTATCGATATAAAATATTTTCACCATGAAAAAACTTCACACAACACAACCAAAATATCATAAAGGAAAACATTTTTAGAATTCTGAAGATGTGATAATGCAACCCATCCACACAAATATTTATGATAGTTATCTTTATAAAATCTCCCATAGAACTCGTCACATTGCGACACAACCTGACATTCTGAGATAAAACCCCAAGTACCAACACTAAATTTGGTAGCCTAAACCTCAAAACCATGACTCCACCCTAAATATTTGATATGTAAAAAACCTACCTACCCCTTCTAATATAGTCAACCCTTAATGACACAACATGAAGGAACACATTGTGACATCCTATTTACCACTAATATTTTATCTTGAAGAGCCTCTATTAAATTTCTAAATCCTCCCAAAACCTCCAAAATTCTAATCACTAAAATTAATATATTATAAAATTCAGGGTTTTAATAAGTTTCCTAAAAAATTCATTTACTATCATTTTCCCATCACTCATGTCAACTCTTTCTTTAAGAGGAAAAAAGTTACACATTTTATGCCCACCAATCACCTTCATTTTTTTCAACAATCATATATTCTCTCTTATACTTAATAATATGAAAACCATTATCTATGATGTCAAAAACTCCAAAGAAAAGATATAAAGGACATGGAAACATCATCTCTTTACATTATTGTTGATGTTGTGACAGTGAGTTTCATAGAACTAACTTGATTAGTAATTTTGGATTGCCACATCATTCATAAAATGTGTGTTATACATTTTTTTATTACCATGATAGTGTTATTATGGCTATTTACACTATTTACATGATAACATCCTTGGATTTCACATCATATCAAAAGAATATTATAGTTCCCAGTTATAAATAGAACCTTGAGATATTATTATATAAATAATAAATAAATTTATTACAATCAAGATACATCATACAAATTGGAAAAATTGATGTATATATATCATGTTTCTAGGATCATAAGTATTGATACTTCTTCTCATGAGGTTAATACTTGGTGATCTCATGTATAATATATTAGGAGGACTATAATTCTAATAGGAACACCAAAAATATTGGGTGTCATTAAATGTTTCAATATATTAAAACGTGTGTTGTTTTCTTAACTTGATATCAAAATTTGTATATATCATTGAATAAATTTCATTAATGCATGATGGAAGATATGACCATTTATATTTGTGTTGAGGTAACATATATAAGGTTCTCTATTTGTTGTATTACATTTTTTGAATGATCAAGATATGTTTTTTTATTTTAAATATAAGAATATGATATATTTTTTCATTTAATTAGGATATTTATGCCTTGAATAAATCAATTTCTATGTTAAATGAAAGAAGTTCCATCCAATGGAATCAAAAAAAGTTTTATGAAGCATTAATGGATGAAGAAACAAAGTATTCATCCTGGTTTATAATATATCTCAAGACAAATAGATTACATTACATAGAATTTTTTCACAGGAGGTCATTATAGTTATGACCTATCCTTATAAATTTATGGTCTGTGGTTTACTTATATATTGTACTCATGGTTTCTGTGTTTAAATCACTATAGTCATGTTAAGGGTCGAGAAGGTCACACACATACTGTATTTGGCATTCCCTTAGATCCACACTCTATGATCTGGTTCTACAAATACATACATTACACACATTCTTTAATACAAAGTGAGATAACACAAAAATATATACATCATTTTACATGATTATACTTATCATACCATAAATAAAGTAGATGCAAACTGACCTAAGGTTTAGTGACTTTTGAGATCAGGTATATATATGTCTTATTATGCAATAATTCTTCAATGTCTTTCACCAAAATTCCCCACACATGGATATATCTTAGACATATACATGCATATAAATTCTTATGGAAAAGATGAAACATACGAAATAAGTGATTTAAAATTATGATTAGAGATAAAATAATATCAATGGGATATACAGGGTTTATTAATAAATCATAAACATGTGTAGAAACATGAAAATGTGGAAAATTCAATATTGGGTGAATTAGATCATATAATCATGATAGGTAATCATAATGTATGGTAACAAGATCATAAGTAATAAAAATTGAATATAAAGGAATATAAGGTTCATTATGAGAGTATAACATTTACCATGGAATAGGAACATGAAATAATAAGTCAATATTAATGATATGTAGATAAATTATAATAGATGGTGGCAAATATATAAGATAATAAAATCAGAACATATGTCAAGGTCAACCACCAACATAGTAATATCATAGTGTACTGATCTAACCACTTATTTACCATAATATAATGGATTGATCTAACCTATTGTGCCCCATAAAATCATGGGCATGGCCTAAACAAATGTTCCTCATAACATAATGGACTTCAACAAACAACCCATGTCCAAGAGTAATCTCATGAGATATAAATCTTTAACCGATGCTTTATAAGTCTATATAATTTTTTTATCACCCATAACATAATGATAATCCACATGTATGTGTGAAACATTTTATCAATCAAAAATTATTCCATGATTGACCTATGAAATTGAAATGGGTTTAATAAAGATTATCAAAAGGTATAAGAACAATCCAAAGAATAATAGATGTTATCAAGGTAAATACCTTTTAATTAGAACAATTATGTATAAGGTATTGACACTATATAAAATAAAATGGTATACAAAATTGATAATAAATTTCCCCAATCAATCAAATGGACTGGATTTTTTAATTTACTAAGATTTTACGATATAATTTTTCCCTTAAATAAAAATTATGATGATATCTTGTTTCCCATGCAACACTGAACTAAAATGAGTCACGATATACTAGACAAATATTATTAATAAAATTTTAGAATAATAAAACCACTATAAAATAAAAATTGTATAATAAATTATACATTCATACAAAATAGGATGAATATACTTAAATATTTAAAAGTAAATCTTTTAATAAACGAAATTTTCCTTATATATTTTATTTTAATTAAAGAGATAGATAAAATTTTAATTTATTAATTTTCTAAAATGAACTTCATTTTTAAAATAACATATAAAAATTTAATTATAATGTATTTTTGGGATTTTTTTAAGATAAATGATTTTTAGGTGAATAATGGAAAATATAGTTTCGGCTAAAATGATGACTTTTATTACTTTAACAGCGTATAAGGTCCTAGAATTTTATAAAAACTCTTAATTTGAATAATATTTATTTAAGGTATAATTTTATAAATTTAGAATATATATTTTAAAAAATTTATAAAATCGATATTTACCCATATAAAATAAAAGATATGTTTTAGTTATAATAAAAAATTATTTTAAATATTTTATTTTAATTAAGTATTTTAATGGAAAAAATCACATTTTGGATTTCCTTGAAATCCACATAAAATTTATTTTTTTCTAATACATAAATTTACTTCCTGAAAATCAAAAACATTGATAATTGTTTCCTATACATAAATTTTAAGCTCAAAAACACAATTTTCCCAAAAACATTTTATATTTATTATGTGAATTTATTTTAGAATTAAAATTTCACATTGTATGAAATTTAATTTCACAATGTGATTTTCATATTTTCAATAATATGTTTCAAATTGGGTAAAGATTCCAATTTTAATTTAGGTCATCAAATTTAATTAGTAAGGTTAAAAATTATATACCATAGTAAAAGTATGAATGGTAAATTTAGATTTACAAAGAGTAAATGACCTAAAACATGATAAAAGTGTTTCAAAATGGATGGATGTGGTTTGTGTCTATAAAACCTAACCCTAGACACCTATTTTATCTCTTTCAAATCCTTTTACCCTAGAATAGTAATTTTATATTATTGAAAATGTAAAGGGTGATTCTAAAATTACACTCGTCTTCATTTATAAATAGTGATACTTCCACCACATCATGTTACACTATTACATTATAATTTATTTCTAAAACTATACCATTATTTCTTCATGTAACCATATCCCAATTACCAAATCCTCTATTCACAATTTTTTAACTTAATGCCTCCACATCGCAGGAGATGGCTAAGATAAAACTCAACCTCTCTATATAAGTATTAACTCTTTCTTAATCATTTATTCTTAACATTATACTTCCAAAACTTTTATAACAACCTTGATATAATTACATCATTATAAATAATATAAAAATATATTATTATATTAATTTAATAACCCCTATTTATTCATTTCCACCCCTTAATAAAAACAAAGGAGCATCAATAATGTATATGTGCAGACTACCACCTCTACAAATCGACATATTCTAATTTTCATAACTACCTCTCATGGATGATTATAATAATATAATTGATTAATATATATAGTATATGAAATAAATTTATTATTATGAAATGAAAATTTAATATTTTCCTTCAATCCCTATAATTTATTGAAAAATAAAAAAAATGTATAGGTGCGGACTACCACTTCCATGAATGATGTGTCTTATATTTATTCAACATAAAAATGTGTAGTCCAAAAATTTAATTAAAGAAATAATATTATATTTATAAAATTATTAAGTTTTATGAAATTTTAAATCATTCCATTCATTAATCTCATTCTATTTAGAATGTGAATGTACTACATGCGTTTGTGTGAACTACCACCACCATGAAAGTAACATATTCTATTTTTCATGTAGTCATTATTATTTATAAAAATCATTCAATTTATTATTTTAAACCTTATAATAATATAAATAACATAATTATTATTATTTTATGATGATATTATTCCAAAAGAAACACTCTCCTAACAATTTTCACCCATCAAATTATAGCCTTTTCTGGTCTGGGTTGGTTTAACCACCCACTTGAAAAACACTATCAATTTATATCATGGATGAGTATAGAAATTTATTTTCTGTTAATATATGATAAAATAAGAAAATAATTATTTTTTTATACAATGTTAATAAAAAATAACTTATTATTTAATAAAACACCCTTTATTAATTGAGAATCATCGAAACATACTCATCGTTGAATTAATCTTTAAGGATTGTAACCAAAACTTCAATAGAATAAAATTATAACATTATAAATCCTCATTTTTAGTAACTTATATAATATAGGAATTTTGAACCTTATAATAAGAATGAATAAAAAACCTCTTTTACAAAACTAGTACCAAACAAACATTTAAAGCTAATATCATGTGATGATCAAAATAAAATAAAACAAACAAATAAAATTATAATAAATGATTATAAATGAAGTTTAAAAAATGATTTTGATATGAATAAGGTTTTTAAATGGGTGATTATTAGAGTTATTTTTTAATATAAGAGGTTATAGTGCATTCAACTGTGCGAGAATACAAGGTATGACATTCTTGTCTTAAATTTAATTTATCGAGATATATTTCTTATTGTGCACCATGACAAATTTAATATAGTATGATTACTATCCATTTAATTTATTTTTACATATTTGTGTTTTTATTTTTGTTTTAAATCCATATCATTTTCTCTATTTGAATGGCCTTTTATTCAAAGGATACAAAGGTTGTAAGGGTTTTTGCAGACTCAATTTCCTCCCATTGAGTTACATTCATTATTATTGAACTCTATTATTCCAGGTTTCATTTATTTTACCTAATTAATACATTATAAAGTATTTCCTCCTTCTATTATTGCATTTTATAATTCTTCCTTATGAGATAATTATGAAATGACTCTTACCTCAATGATTATTCTTCTTATAGGTGTTTCTTGACATCAATTCCTAATTATTTATAAATTCTTATTATTATTAACCCATTTAATATTATGTGATATATATTAACTATTTTATATCATGAACTATGATTTATTAATTGTATTTTATTTTCAATTTCAAACTCTTTATTCTTCAAGGGTTTTGATTTAAATTTTACTCAAACTATTAGGGTTTTCTTCCAATATTATAATTTAATAAAGATTATATTTGAATGATAATCAATTTGGGTAATTTTTATTCTTCATAAAACCATTGATAATTTTATTTTTTTAATCATGGGGTTTTATATCTTCCCTAAAAATTCTTTTTCCAATTGAATCATATTTTACCTGAAGGGTTTCTTATAAGGGAAACTGGCAAAGTTTCTTCTTCTCGATCATGAACCTCCCTTTTTTCAAGTCAATATTCATTGGATTATTTTTAATAATAAATTTATATTTAGAATAATAATTTATTAAGGTAATTTTATAATAATTTTTCTTTTTCTTAGAAAAATTAAATTAAATGTTATTTTTTTATGTGTGGATCGATATCATTAAATTATTAAAAGAATATATTTTTAACATTTTTTTTGTGAACATGTATTTCAGATATATATTTCATTTTCTATAAAAATTATTTTTTTATGTTTACTTGTTTTATAAACTAAAATCATATTCTCCTTGATTTATAAAATTTTTCTATCTAAATAAATGTTTTCAAAAATATCATGGATGATTATTATTTCCAAAGTTATTTTTACTGATTCTTCTAAAAATGGTTTTCATCTAAATACACACCCTTTGAAATACATTAATATTGATTAAGGATATTCCTTAAATTTTGTCATTTATATTCTTTCCCTGGAAATATTATTTCATGTTCTTATCTTTTGGTGAAATTATCCATCACTACCATTATCTTTCTTAATCCTCTTTGGTGCATAACCGTAATTAGTTATTTCAATGTTTTCCTTTATGAACACTCTATATTTAATTTCTTTGATAGAAGGATGTTCTCATAGATTACATACATCTATTTAATTTGGAAATTTCTTGACATAATTGAATACCCTTTATCTACATAGTGTAAATACGAAAGGATATATTATCTAGGTTGAATGGTATATACAATGAAATTTTCTTGAAGTCATTATATTCCCATTTATTTTCCATAGATTAATCATGTTATGGTTATTGATGGAATTATGAGTATTTTTTATGTGAGTCCATTTGAAAATTATATAAAACCCGTTATATTTCCATGGGTATTTATGACATGATGAATGGTCCCCATTTTCTTTCCATGGGTTATTTAGGAAATAATGAATGATTAATTTCATGTGGCACACATTAGTATGGATGAATGATGGGCGGGGTCATATATATCCCTCCAATTCATTGGTTAAAATTATAAATACCATTAGATATGTATATGTAGTCATAATTTAGTAGTTTGGAAGTGTGGCTGGAAGTGTATGAGCCATGGAGATGATGTATATATTGGTATAATTAAGTTGTCTTGAAAACTTGTGTGAAAGTGTATGACTCATGAAAGTAGTGTTTCTCCTTATTTATTTTTATCCCATAGTTAAAAGATGTTATGATTTTTTTCCTATACCCATGACTATGTTATTCTCTCATGGATCATGTTTACTAACTCACTATTTTGAGTCATGTCCTACTTTATGCCAATACTTATGCCATGATTAATACTTTATGATCCATCCTTTATTGGGTATGAATTTTCTTATATATATTTATTATACCCATATTCTCATCTTATTATCACTTATGATTTCTGGTTGAAGAGATTTTTTGCTAGATATTGATGTCTTGTTATATATTAAGTAGTTTCTTAAATAGAGGGAGAATATTAATTTGATACAAATAACATGGATTTTACTAGTTAAACCTTTTTTCTAAGTCTATAAAACTATAAAACTAGAAAGGTACCTAGAATGAAATTGTGGAACTATGTGAGAATGATCTTGTAATTATGTATGTCTATTAAATATGTTGTGTAAATTTTATGTTTTTAGCACCAGATCGGGGAGTGCGGGTCTTGGGGCGCCTTAGTTTGTATCAGAGAAAGTTTTAGATAACTTTATAGGTTAAGATGTTATTGGGTGAAGATAAATTAAAAGTTATAAATTTAATTAAGGATTGATGGGTTATATTTTATCATAGTTTCAATTCTATTGATACTCCTTTAGAAAACTTATTTTGAATATTTTATGTTGTTTGGGGATTAGGAAGTGATTTTCTAGTTCTTAGAGAAATAACATCCCTGTCTAGAAACTACAAGAAGATACAGGCACAAACAAAAATGTACCAAGGGTTAATAAACCTGAAAATGGTATGTTGGGTATTAACTCAATCATAAACTAGTACATTTCAAAGAGGCCTAAATGTACAACTAGTTTCATACTCATAGGGGATGTGATTTAGTTAATTAAAATTCTCTTAATGAACCATACTGAAGGATTTTCAAATCTTTTGGATAGAGAACCAAATAGGGAATCCCCATATATAACATTGATTAAACATATAGATACACGAGTTAAGGTACATATTAATAGATATTGTATTTTAAGGATAAAGGGTATGTCAAAAATTGAGAGAACAGATTTTAATGATTTTTGAGTTTTAAAAATATTTTATGAAAGTTCATGGTGATTTGGGATCTCTATTTTAATAATTTTGTTAAGAGGTATAGAATTCCACAAATAAAAGTAACCTTGGTTGAAATAATAATTATATGGGTTAAACTAAGAGTGATATTGGTTAATCTAGGTCTAATACAAGTTGAATTAGAAGAACTATAGGTTAATATATTAGTGTTATGAAGTTATACATCTTGTGGTTAAATTTTACTATGAGTATTTATGATCATTATTTTATAATTTTCATTAATCATGTTTAATGTTTTGGTTTTTGTAGTGGTTGAAGCCCAAAATTTACAAGTTACCAATAGATAACATGGAAAGTGTGTAAATTGACATAATGAGAAAACTAATGGGATAAGGGATGGAGTGAGAAATATTGTGAATATTCCAAACCATATATCAAGGATTATGATTAATAACATGTACTTAGTTGAAATTCCAAACAAACTAATGAAGTAATGTATGGAGTCTCATGTGATATAGGGTGATGAAGATGATGAACTAAATAAGATTCAATTTCCTCTGTGTCAAAATGTGAGAATATGGACCTAGGATAATGCTTCAAATAAACTATAATATGATTTATTTATTGTATAGTAGGTAATTGAGAAAAAAAATCTGCAAAATAGCCTAAACCCAGTTGTTGGGGACTTGAAAAGTGCATCCTAGATATTAGAGATAAAATCAGGGCAGAGACAAATTTTCACTGTACTCTAGCAGTGTTGTAGAAGGTATTGTAACAGGTGTTGGTTGGTATTTTAGTAGTCAGAACTATTACTTTTTTTAGGATTTTTGGCCACTGGTTTGGTCCTAGGGTCCTTTAAGACCTTTGGGACACCCAAGGCCTTTGGGCCAGTAAGGATTTAAAGCAACCTCAAGGCCTTTGGGACACATCAAGGCCTTCATTCCACCTCAAGGAATTCAAGCCACATAAAATGGTTATTACAATGGATTAGGCAGACTTTATGAGGAGTAGGGTCTAAATGTGGATTCAAATTAGGTGTATTCACCAGAGTAGAGATACTGGATTTGGAAGAATGAGAGGGTGTGGATATTTCCATTGTAAAAAATATGTGCATGCATGGGAAGACTGGTAGAACAGTCACATAAAAGTGGAGAGCAGAAATCATGAAGTAGATGCTAGGGAGGATCAGTTCCAAGTTGTTATATTCAGGATGAATTCTTCTAATACCTTTGGGTAATGTAATATCATGAAGCCTACTAGGCATGTAAGGGTTCCACTTCAATCCTTAAAAGGGGGATTATCAAAAATGAATAAAAATATAAGGCCTTTAATCCATTCAGATAAGTAAAAGAATTCTGAGGAAAAGGAAGAGTTCAATTTACAAAAGGGAGAAAAATAATGCTTTTCTATAGGATCCTCTTGTAATTTGATGTTTTAGATTTTAGGAATTAGGTAACTATGCAAATTGGTGCACTGATACAAGAGATTGAGATGAAAATTGACACAAACAACCTCCTAGAACATGAGAATAATAAAAATTATATGAAAAAAATAATATCGAATAAGGTAGTGAATCTTCACTTATGATCTTCTAATGTCTTAAATCATATAAGTTTTCACTAACTTTTAGATAATGAGTTGTATATTAAATCACGGACTGGTATTATTGTTTTTTTAAAATTTCTAAGGTATATTGGATGTTTTTATTTATGGATATAGATATTATTCACTTAGTATGATTCTATCTGGTATTTATGTGTTTTTACATGTTCCCTCAAATTTTTAGACCCCGTTTACTCATATTTTACACAAAGGGTTCATTTTAAGTAAAACAGACCTCGTCTCTTCTTATCATCCAAGAAAATCGATTTTTATATGTATAAATTCAAATGTTTGTTGATCAAGGTCATTTTATAATACTTTACCTTATTTAAAAAAGCATAAATAAAATTTTAATTTTTTCATAAAGATCATTTTCATCAATGTTTAAAAAGAATATATTTTTAACATTTTCTATGTAAATGACTCTTTCTACCATTTTTTTCATTTTCAATGAAAATTAAATTATTATCTTTAATAGTTTTCTATATAAAAATCATATTATTATTGATTTATAAAATTTTTATATCTAAATAAATGATTTCAAATAAATCTTGGATGTTTCTTATTTCCATATCAATTTTTTATAATGGTCTTAAAATTTGTTTTCATTTAAATCAAAATCATTTGACATAACTTATGCTTTATTGAGTAAATTCTATAAATCTTACCATATATATTCTTTATTTAGTTGGATTATGATATATCATTCTGAAACTCAAGGCTGATTTTCAACTATCGACTGGTCAAAGTTCTGGTTCTCTGCTAATGTGTATATCAGCACTCGGGTCGAATCCTTGGTGATGATACTTTGTAATAGTCATTTGTTTTTAGTTGATTGTATTTTTATTAGGGGTTTTTTTTGCAGATATTAATTGAAATGATTTATTGGCTATAATTGATTTGTAAAAATGATAAATATTGGGGTGAGTTAATTAATATGGAGTTAATCTTGGGATATCCTTGTGCTTTGCTTTATATTGCATTTAAATTAACACCCACTTCACAAGTTGACGTCGATTTGACTTCCTAAGTGTTAAAGATTTAATCCAAGATTTAACTTAACTAGGATTGTAATCTCAATTAGTACTTGTTTATGGTAGTGTATTTATGGTTCCAATAATCCATGGAAACCAAATTCTAAACAAAAGATGCCATTAATCAATGACATATTAAGTCCTACATATACAATGTTAAATTAACGAATACTCATTGAGCAAATACTCTCAATCACTTAACATCCCTAAATTTTGAATCACCCCAATGAGAGATTTACTCATCAATTTGGGTGTTTAATAGTCTGTTTATAATAATTATGTTGATAAATTACAAATAGAAGAAAAAGAAAGGGCATAGAAAAGAGTGGTACGTTGAACACACACACACGAACAATGATGATAATTAAAAACAGATTTTTGATTGAATGAGGAAGCAAAAGAAGGGAAGGGGATTCAACTAAATTTTAAACTATTTTAAGAACATTAATATTAAACTACAAAAGGTGGATGAGAATAAGTGATATTGAAGAATAAATTTTCATTAAAACAGAATTACAAAAGAAAGGACTTACAAAATTACAACAATGAAGAACATAAAAGTAAATTAAAACAAAGAGAAGAGGAAAGGTCTCTCAAGTGAAAAAATGAGTTTATAAGGTCCTCCAAAGCCTTTTTCAAGGCTTTAGTCATGCCAATATGATCTCATATCTTCTACAATTCCCACCCCTTTCAAGGAGTGGAGTGGAATGTATTTATAGCCCAAGAAAGTGAACTATTTCCATTCCCAATCTATCCCTCCATTTGGCTCGACGATTTAGACATCCATACAGAAGAATCTCGAGATATCTCCTTCTTCAATGTTTTAGATAATAATGTTGGATGACTACTCTAAAATTTGTGAGGCATTTTGACCTATGTATCCAAAGTTATGGCCAGCTGATTAAATAATTTTAATATGTCCATTTCAATCTAGTCTTTTTTGAAGTCCAAAAATTGAAAGGGTTTCTGAATAGGAATATTCCTTCAAAACCGAATACTTTCTTCAAAAAAATCGTCCATATATATCTCCTCTTTCACACTGCAAAATATCGGCATGATTTGATGATTAAATCATGAGATATGTCATGAATAGTGTCAGGACTTTAATTCTCGTCCATAATGGTGGGCTGCAATTCAAAGCTTCATTTGGCCCCATTTTCTTGGAGTTGGGCCCTGAAATATTTATCCATGATTCTTTTGGATAATCAAAAACACATGGTGGAGTTTCATAAAATATTGGCTTCAGGAGTGAGACCAGTAACTCAATCATCTTGGCTGGTCCAGTTTCTTCACTATTTCATTGGGTCATCTTGTGTGGTAAATGTGGTCCTTAAAATGGTAGAATTGGCCCATGATCCCTTCTAATTAACTGTTTTATATTGAATTAGGAATCATAAAAAACAGGAACAACACAATTTGGATCTTTATGGTGAGAGTTAAAAATAAAATAGTAAACTGACTCAATTGGGCTACTTCTAAAAATGTTCAAAAATTATACTTAGTATTAAAACAATAATATTTCACACACATTATGCACATTTCATATAAAATTAGTAAAGGTAGTATATAATAAGTCATGAAAATATTAATAACATCAACTCCCCCACACTTAGTATTGTACATGTCCTCATGTGCAACAAATATAAAAACATGACAAAATCATTTTCACTCACCTACAAATATTAAAATTTTGTTTTCTTCAATCAGGGGAGGTTTGGACTATTTCACTCATCCATTTTGAATTACACCACAACTTGTTATAGAAAAAAATTTCAAAAACTATTCAATTTTTTCATGCTCAAATTTAGAAATGGAAAATGTGGACACTCAAAACTCACACCTCTCAAGATGATAAAATTCATTTGTGGAGGTTCCCTCTTTCACCAACCAAAAGTGAAAATCTTAGAGTTTGAAAGATCTCTCAGGTTCCAATACCTATCCAAAGTTCACAAGAATCAAGAGTTATTTTTAAGGGGTTTTTCTATGGCTATGGGAGAATAGGAATATAATGAACAAGATAGAGACGAAGAGGGTTAAAACACCAACATAGAAAAAGCAATGTACATTTTTTTTGGAAATAAAACATTGAAGGAATGAAACACATATTTACAAGGGAATGATTGTGTGAAGAAACAAACAATATAGGTAGAAAATATGAAGGTAATGAGAAGATGGAATATTTACAAAACACAAAACTTCTCCCAATTAGAATATAATGCAGGTGTTCTTTTTTTTCTTCTTTTTTTCGAAATTTGACCATGAAACAGATCTCACACTCATATCCAAACCCATGTTTGATCTCCTCATGACACTAATTGTAATAATTATAACATGATCAGAGGTTTAGGAAGAGTGATTTTTGACCTACTGAAGACACAACCCATTTTTTAATTTTATTTATTCTTTTTTCATCATTTTTGATTTTTTTAAACACTTGTCAATAAAATTTACAAAATTACATAAATGGAAGTATATTACATTCCCCATTACACACTGAATGAAAACCTATCCCTCACACTGAAATGTATGCTTTCCCTCAAGAAGATGATAACTCGTTGAAAATAAATAATATGGTACCCAAACAATGAAATCCAGTCCCCCCAAACTTAAATTTCAAAAAATTATGCAATGAAAATCCATGTTGATATTGGGTGGGAAAAGGTATTGGGCTTGTAATGTGGCTATCAAAGAAAAGGTTTTCATTGGCTCTAAGGGGATTTCAAAAGGAGAATTAATGTAAGGGAAATGGGAGGCGATTTGGTTATTGTGATTCTCATGTGGTTTAGAAAATTCCTCTATCATATTAATTCACACTAAGGTAGAAAAATCAGCTTGAAGGTCCACAAAATCAAGACTCACAAATGGGGGTGAAAGCATACATTTTGAAAATATGGACATATGTGGCCTTGGCATGAAATCAAATGTTTTTCCTCATGGTTTGGGAAAATCATTATCCAAATCAAAAATTGAGCATTCAAAATTTATTAATTTTGAAACAAATTTATTTATCCAAAGGCATGATGAAAATAAAAAAAAATTACATGAAAACATGTCTGTTAACTCCCCAAAATGGTTTGACAAAATTTCAAAACTCGATGGTGAGTAAGCATGACTCTTGATTTTTTTGTATATTTTTTTTGTTATGAATTTTTTTTTGTTTTTTTAGTTATTAATAAAGACACACTCACACAAAAGAGAAAGAGAAAAATAATGGTTTTGAAAAAGAAAGTGTTAAAAAAATTAAAGACAGAGGAGGAAGAAGAAAGAGGTAAAGGGATGAAGATAGAAAAAGAAAGAGTTAAAGGGAAAGAGCTGCCCCCTAGTTTGGATTTTGTGGGTCGCCATATCCATCTAGTGGTAGCCCGACTGGAGAAGTTGGGGATCCATTGCAAGTCGATGTTGATCGAGGACTGTGCGTCCTCTCATGGTGATGCTTTAACCGATGTCCACTAACCGTGAATGTCCTTTTGGAAGAGGGGTCATAGACTTGCACTACACCAAATGGGTAAACATTTGTAAAAACAAAAGGACCCTCCCAACGAGAATTAAGCTTACCTGGGTGAAGCTAAAGTCTATAATTGAATAGAATTACCTTTTCACCTTCATGAAATACCTTTCTCAAGATGTGTTTATCATGGAGTGCCTTGGATTTTTCTTTGTAGAGAATGGAATTCTCATAAGAATCATGTCGAATCTCCCCCAGTTCATCCAATTGTAACAATATTTCTTCACTAGATTTTTCAATATCAAAATTACATGTTTTCACTACCCGAAATGACTTATGTTGGATTTCAACAGGAAAATAACATGCTTTATCAAAAACTAGCCTAAAAGGAGACATCCCAATAGTATGTGGATCATCCTTTCTAGTGGGTTTTGACTCAACCCACATAGAAACATAATCAACTGCAAGAAAGATGTATGAGAATCCATTTAAAGGGGGAAATGGTTCTATGAAATCGATTCCCCAAACATAGAAAATCTCGAAGAAAATTAAAGGCTTTTGGGGCATTTCATTTCTCTTGGAAATTGTTCCAAACTTTTTGCAAGTGGGACATGATTGACAGAACTCATGTGAGTCCTTGAAGAGTGAAGGCCAGAAGAATCCAGAGTCTAGAACCTTTCGAGGGGTTCTTTTTGGTCCAAAGTGGCCACCACCAGGCATTGAGTGACAGAATTCTAAGATGGAAGAATGTTCATTTTCATCGACACATCTCCTTATTACCATGTCAGCCCCAATTTTCCAAAGTATATTTTCTGCCCAAAAATAGTATTTTCAATGACTTTTCAACTTCATTTTCTATTCTTTTGAATAAATTTCAGGAAAATCACCAGAAACCATGTAATTTACAATTGGGGCATACCTTGGTATTTTTGGATTGGGATATTAAAGGTGCTCAGTGGGGAATTCAGGATCAAAGATTTCATAAAGAGAAGAATTAGAAATTCTACTCAAGTGATCATCCACAGGGTTTTCTTTTCTTGTTCTATATTTTATTTCAAGGTCAAACTCTTGGAGCATTAAGATCCATCTTGTTAGCCTCGATTTGAATCACTTTTCTTGTGTAAGAACTTTATAGCAGAATGGTCTGTGAAGATGATGATTTTGGCACCTAAGAGATAAGGCCAGAATTTATCTAAGGAAAAAACCACTGCTAAAAGTTCCTTTTCAGTGACGGTGTAGTGATATTGAGTTTCATCCAATGTTTTTGAGGAATAATAGATGACATGAGGAATCTTTTCTCTTCTTGGACCAAGAACAGCCCCAACAGCTCTATCAGAAGCATCACACATCAACTCAAAGGGTAAGTACCAATCTGGGGGTTGGATTATTGGGGAAGATTTTAGATCAGTTTTGAGTTCAACAAAGTCTCTCTTACAAACCTCATCGAAATGAAAAGGGACATCATTTTGAAGAAACTGAGTGAGTGGGAAGGAAATTTTACTGAAGTCATAGATGAATCACCAATACAAATCAGCATGACCAAGAAATGAACGGATGTCTCGAACAAAAGTGGGTTGAGGAAGTGATTGGATCACTTCAATTTTGGCAGGATCGACTTTAATACCATCTTATGAAACTATGTGCCCTAGAACAATCCCATTTTCATCCATGAAGTGACATTTTTAAAAATTTGACACAAGTTTTCACTTGACAAACTTTTGAAAGACTAGAGAGAGTGAATTCAAGAACGATTCAAATGACTCACCATAAATGGTAAAGTCATCCATGAATACTTCCATGTAGTGTTCAATGAATTTAGAAAAGATACTCATCACACACCTCTATAATGTTGCAGGAGCATTTCAAAGGACAAAAGGAATTCTCCTATATGCATATGTTCCAAAGGGGCATGTGAAAGTAGTCTTTTCTTGGTCCTGAGGTGTGATTGGGATTTGGAAATAGATGGTGTATCCTTCAAGAAATAAATAGTGTGACTTTACAGCTAATATTTCTAGCATTTGATCAAGGAATGGAAGAGGGTAGTGATATTTTATTGTTTCAACATTCAATTTTATATATTCAATGTACACACGCCATTTGTTTTTCACTCGTGTTGTGACTACCTCTCCATGTTCATTTGTGACAACAGTCATCCCACCCTTCTTAGGTACAACTTGATTTGGACTAACCCATTCACTATCATAAATTGGGTAGATAATGCCAGCTTGAAGAAGCTTGGCGATCTCTTCCCTAACTACCTCAAGTATGAGTGGATTGAGTCTTCTTTGTGGTTGTCTAATTGGTTTTGATGATTCCTCAAGATGGATGTGATGCATGCAAAGAGCAGGGTTGATTACTGGTATGTCATCTAGGGTATACCATAAGGAATTTTTTTCCTCTAACACCTGAACAAGTTTGGACTCCTCATTTTAGGTAAGTGAAGACGAGATAATGACAGGATAAGAGTGATCATAGAAAAGGAATGCATATTTCAGGTGTTCAGGAAGAGGCTTCAGATTAGTCTCATCTTTCATTTGTGTGTTAGACAACTCGAGAATGGAGGAAGGGACTTCAGTTGCTTTAGATTCATTTTATTTAATATTGTCTAAGGTGGATCAGCAGAGATCGGAGTTGATGTGGGATTCAAGAGAGTTTTCAAGTTCCTCTAGACTGATAGAGTTTTTGAATGAGAGGTCCACATAAAATTCGTCATTTATGACTTGGTAAATCATGGTGCAGATTTCACAAGATCATTTGTCATTAGAACACGAAGTTCATAGTGGATTGGGGTTCAATTGAATCTTAGAAGTGTCCTTCTAAACATGGATTGAGAATTCATAGTGATCCTCAGATGGGTATCGCATGGATTAGAAAATGTTGAACTTGACCAGTTGGTCCCCGAATTCCATGAATAAGATGCCTGAATGGACATGAATCTTGGTTCTAGTAGTCATGAAGAATGGTCTTCCTAGAATTAGGGGATATCGAGAAGATTTAGTCTCACCTTCCATGTCAAGGACATAGAAAACTGTAGGGAAGATAATATCATTGACTCGGACAAGGACATCCTCAATTATTCCCTCAGGACTGGCTGTGCTTCGATTGGATAATTGAATGACAACAGCCGTTGGATGTAAGGGACCAAGACCAAGGTTGGAGAATATGGATTTGGGCATGACATTAATTGAGGCTCCTTAGTCTATGAGTGCATCATCAAAGTTGGAACTTCCAATTTGGCATGGAACCGTAAAGGTCCCTAGATCTTTGCATTTTATGGGAATAGACTACTGGGTGGAAACATTTTTGAAGGTCCTAAGTTGCCCCTTGTGGGTACAAAACTCCTTGAGAAACTTTGAATACTTAGGAATTTGTTTTATGGCATCTAAGATGGGAATGTTGACTTTAACATGTCTAAACATGTCGAGCATTTTAGGATCAAGTTCAAAATACTTCTTTGGCTTAGAAACGGCTTGAGGAAATGGAATTGGGTTCTTAAGTGGAATTGAAAGAGATAAGGGAATGGATTCAGGTTCCTTTTCAAGTTTCTTTTTCTTTTTATTTTCTAGTTCGACATTCAAAGGAGGGTTGGAGGACTTATCTTGAGGCATAGAAATTTGCTTTTGTGATCTAAGTGCATATGCACTTACATTACCCCTGGGGTTGGGTAATGGTTGATCTGGGTGTTGGGAAGAATTGGATGGTTGCTGCTGACTAAGGTGGGATGCTAGTTGACCAATTTGGGTTTCAATGTTCATGAGGCTTGAACGGGTGAAAGAGGCAAGATCTTCCACTGCACTTTCCCATGGTTTCTTGGAATAAGAGGCTTGTCCCGAATTGGTATTACCTTGATTTTGGTTCTTAGGAAAGATATTTTATTGGTTTTGTAGTTGGGAAGGCTCACTAGGATAATGGAATCTAGGAGGAGGATTGTTCCTTTGAGGTTGAGGAAGAAAAGGATAAGGTTGTGGGAAGTTACCAACGCCTTGACCATATTGAAACTGGTTTGGGTTTTGTGGAGGGAATTGAGGGGGATGAGATATGGGATTACCATACCTAAGGCCTTGGTTATTGGAAGAAGAGAGGGGCTCAGAGTGAGGTTGGTTGAAGTTTCTAACAAACTAACCTGATAGTTGAGGGTTGGTGTTCCGCTGAGAATATACTACATCGTGCTCCATTGGTATAGATGAATCGGATTGATCCTATTGAAGTTGTGGACATGCGCCAGTTAGATGAGATGGAGAGTTGGAGATTCCACAGTTTTTAACATGTCCATGAAACATTGATTCCGAAGAAGATGAGGTTGGGGATTTTGTAGCCACAACTAGTTGTCACACAAGACCTGTAAGTTAACTCATCCACTCGGTCATCTTGTTAGGCTCGATTGATTGATTATATTGGTCTTGTTTGACTTGAGCATGTTCTCGAGTATGGAATTTTTGTGTGTTTTCAGCCATGTTACTTATTTGATCTCTTGCTATTGCATGAGTTTTATCAACAAGAGCACCGCCACTTTCGGCATCAATGATGGTTCTCTCCATTACCAATAACCCCTCATAGAAGTATTGGATCAAGATTTGGTCCTGAATTTGGTGATGTGGGGAGGTTGCAACAAGCTTTTTTAACTTCTCCCAGTACTCATGGAGTGATTCACTTGGGAACTGATGAATACCCCTTATTTGCTTTCAGATAGAAGAAGTACGAGAAGCAGAAAAGAATTTTTCTACTAAAAGTCGCTTCATCTCATTCCATGTGGTTATGAAACTAGGAGGGAGGTAGTAAAGACATGACTTGGCAGTGTCAACTAGGGAGAAAGGGAATGATCGGATTTTCAGTTGTTCCTCAGAAACCCCTTGAGGCTTCATGGTATAGCACACTACTTTAAACTCTTTAAGGTGGAGATGTGGATCCTCACCAGCTAGCTCATGGAAATGAGGAAGAAGATGAATCAAACCTGATTTGAGTTCGAAGTCAGCTTCTATTTTTGGATATTGAATACCAAGAGGTTGGTAATTCATATCAGGGGAAGCAAGTTCTTTAAGGGTTTGTTCCCTAGGATTGACCATTTCTAATTCAACTGGTTGGAAAAAGACTGGTTCTTGAATTATTTGATCATCTATTCTGTTCCTCCTAAGTTGGCGAAGTGTTTGTTCAATTTCAGGGTCAAAAAAATCTGAGGGATTGTTTGGGAGGCTACGGGGCATTCAGAGAGATTTCGAAAGAATGAGGAATATGGGTTTTTATTTGTATTTTTTTTATTTTATGATTTTTATGAGAAGATGGGTTTTTCTTTGTGTGTTTTTTTAAAAAAAATTTAATTTAGTTTTTTTAGTTTTTTTACAATAACCAAAAACTAATGACTACATAAAGCACCATCCCCGGCAATGGCGCCATTTGAAATGCACAGACGATTGTCACCTATCGACCGGTCAAAGTTACAGTGCTATGCTAATGTGTATAGCAGCACTCGGGTCGAATCCTCAGCGATGATACTTTGTAATAGTCGTTTATTTTTAGTTGATTGTATTTTGATTAGGGGGTTTGTTTGCAGATATTATTTGAAAGGATTGATTGGCTATAATTTATTTAACAAATTGATAAATACCGAGGTGGGTTCATTATTAGGGAGTTAAGATTGTGATATCCTTGAGCTTTGATTTATATTTCATTTAAATTAATACCTACTTCACAAGATGACGTCGATTAGAATTCCTAAGTGTTAAAGTTTTAATACAAGCCTTAACATAACTAGGATTCTAATCCCAATTAGTACTTGTTTATTGTAGTGTATTTATGGTTCCAATAATCCATGGAAACCACATGTTAAACAAAATATGTCAATAATCCATGACATATTAAGTCCAACATACACAATGTTAAATTAACTAATACTCATCGAGAAAATACTCTCAATCACTTAACATCCCAAAATTTTGAATCACCCCAATGAAATATTTACTCAGAGATTTGGGTGTTTAATATTCTGGTTATAATAATTATGATTATAAATTAAGAATATAAGAAAAACAAAGGGATTAGAAAATAGTGGTACGTCAAACACACACACATGAACAATGATGATAATTAAAAACGGATTTTCAATTGAATGAGGAAGCAAAATAAAGGAAGGGGATTCAACTGAATTTAAACTATTTTAATAACATTAATATTAAACTATAGAAGGTGTATGAGAATAAGAGATATTGAAGAATAAATTTTCATTAAAACAAAATTACAAAAGAAAGGACTTACAAAATTACAACAATGAAGAACATAAAGGTAAATGAAAACAAAGATAGGAGTAAATGTCTCTAAAGTGAAAACTTGAGTATGGAATATAACGACCCATAATTTACATACATTGTTAATACTTCAAAATTGAAGCACACTTATTACAACATATGACAAAACCACAAAGGACCGTATAAGTATAGTGTCTTTAGAAACTGGGAAACATAAACAACTGGTTCATAAATCTTCTACAGTCTCTCCCATTTATTTCATCATATCTAGGGTCCCTTTTAGCATATTCTACTTAATATCCATCTTCCTGACCTGGGGAAAAGAAAACATAAAAGGGTGATCTCAAATGCTCAGCAAGGGCAAATAAAGGAAATAAAAATCATATCATATCTTTTTGAAAATCATAACCTGCAAAAGAGATCATAATATCTTAACATGGAATAAATCATAGAAGTGAAAATGAGATCCCCATAATCATAACATAAAACTTGAAAACTTGTGGCATGCACACATAATCATTAAAAATCATTTCTTGTTAGTCATGACTCATTTCCAAGACTATCTTAGCGGACAAAGTCCATTTCTGAACCGAGTTCACTCCTCGTTTCAGTCCTGTATCACTGAACCGAAATAACCTTCCGTTCCAGCCATGTCTATCTCATGAGATATAAATATTTACCCAATGCATTGGAGGGAGATATAGGTCCCACCCATATTATAATGAATCCTTTCTTATGTGTGCCACATAATCATAAATCATACATCATCGCATAACACATGTAACAAAAATGGGATTCTTGAAACATCATGACATCATAAAACAAATCATATAAGGTAAATGACTTCATAAAAATAATTCTCTCAAAACATAATCAAATCAATGTAATAATAGGGATAAAAACAGAACCCTTTATTATCTTAGATGGAAAATAATTTTGATAAAACACTTGAACTCCATTCTTGAGGGAAATATCCTTTCTTCTTCAAAAAAACTTTTCTTTTCTTAACATGTCATACAATTATAAACTAAAAGAAGTTGATTAAAAATAAAATTGAAAACATATAAAGGATGATTCTTGGAAATAATGTTTTAAAAATCCATTCATACCGTATAAGTTAAAAAAAACATTCTTCGTACTTTTGTAGGAAAAGTCAAAAATTTCCTCGTACCAAAAACGACAAAAGATTCCTTTCATATCCTTTACTAAAAACTCACCGAAGGGTAAAATTGGATTTAAACAATTATAGGTGGATGGAAATAATATTACATATTGAGTAAACATGGATTTGGATGATAAAATACACCCTAGTAAATATCAAAGTATAAACAATCTCGGATAAAAATGAGATTGTGATATTTCCCTTACCTTAGGTCCGATTTGCTTTGTACGTGTCCGAAGCTCCTGTATAATGGTTTAAATAATGTTATTGACTTATTCCAGAATCATTCATATTGATATGATATCATATATGGTCATATTCTTAGCTTCTTATTAGTAATATTTCATTGTTACTTGTTACTCGGGTCTTTATTGCCTTTTGTTCTTTTGCGTGTTTTGCCGAATAAATTATTATTCTTCTTTTAAGGTTATAGATACCTTATATTTAGAATGGTATTAGTGTAACATATATCATATTTATTCATTGAAATCATTTATATAATTACTATGTAATGATGATCATGTAGAACGAGTCGCATCACATCGGAGGGACGGTATTCCGTACGTACGCACGAGCGATGATATTGTTCCCATGATTGTGGAATTGTATTTAAGTGTATTTATACTATTTCAGTAACAATATCACTTTATAATAATCATATATAGTTACTCATTACACCATTATACCCATCCTTGTAAGGTGATGGTGGAAAATAGATTACACCACGGCGTGGAGACGGTATTCTGCACGTACAGACGCGCGGTGATTTAATTTTTCCGTAAGATGGATAGAAGGTGAATTAGGGTTGTTTAATATTTATAATAACATATCAGTATGTAAGTAATACTGATGTTATTACTTTATCATGAAACAAATAAAGAATAAGAAGTTGAAGAAGAAAGAAGTTGAAAAGATCGGTAATGGATATTACCTCTTCTTTGGAACGCCTCTTTGAATCCTCCACTTAGGAAACTAAGATTGGTATTTGAAGAAGACCAGGACCTCTAGGATTATTCTAGGGAAGTGGAGAAGGGATTTTGGCAGGGTTTGGCCGAGCTTGAGTTCTCAAATTGGTGTGAGGAGGAGGGGAAGGAGGTGCCCTTTTATAAGGGAGGAGAGGGGCACCTTTGGAATATCTCAAAATATTATTTTATATTAAAGTCAAAATCGGTTTATAATGGTTCCAAAGGGTCTTATTTCGAAGCTAAAGTGGGGATGGGTCGAAATCCTATCAACTAATAGGATTTAGACAAGTTTAGGTTATTATTTTAACCTTATCAATTAGATTTAACTCTAAGTTAAATAATTTAACTTTTACCGTGTCTTTTTGTTTTCTTACACTATATGGTCAATACACTTACTATAACATGCCAAACAAACACAAATATGTTTATTATTAATATATATATCCTTATATAAGTCATTTGTCTGAACCTTATATTTTTATGAATAAAATAACAATTAATAATATAATATTTGATTTAAAAACAATTTTGTGTCAATTTTGACACTATTTGATATATGATTTTTGTGAAAGTCATAACAGAATTATATGTTCGAACCAGGTTTATTAAATCAACTATAATATATCATAGTAACCTAGAAAATTAGTGGGATTCATAAAAAGTCTCAAATTACATTTATTTTGGTGTTTATAACATCAATTATGTCAATATTTCATTAATAAGATAATTACTGCATCATCATTGTGTCATAAATAAATTAAATTATTTAATGTCTAAAAATTATAAATAAAATACCATTATGTAGGAAATCTTCTTAGCTTTCTAATTAATATTTATTGTCGAATTTATCTTATGTATAACTCCATATTAAAAATGATTTACTTATTAAACTTTGATTTTAACTATTTTAACCCTTCTTTAAATAAATTAATAATAAATGTCCTAATCTAATCCAAGTGGGCCTAAATGGTCATATTTTATTCCTAAGTTTGTTTTTGGTCGAATTAAACTTATCCAATAGAATTAGGACATGTGTTAGGGTAATAGTAATATCATATTTACCCTTAGTTACCCTATTTACTATTAACCGCGGTAAAAAAAATAAAAAGTTACTATTCACCAAAAAATTATTTTTATCTCATTGAACCAAATTTTACTTACTGATATCAACCGTGTCTGTCTGATTTTCGAAATTCCATTCACAGAAGCGGTAAAATTAAGTTTTATGCAAAATTCAGTTTTTAACCTACCACTTAGTGGTTTCACTATTCATCAAAAATTGAAAGTTTTCAGAAAAATACCAAAATTTCACCCTAGGATAATTTCGGTATTCCGAATCCAAAAATGAAGTCCATTTTGAAAAATAAAATTTATAAAATTTCAAAAAGTGGTTATTACTATTCATAACGGCTAGTTTTAATAATATTTTAATAGTATATCGTTGTTTAGTGAAACTCAGTATTGCGTACGATGCAAGCTATCGAGGAAGGTCGCGATTGCGTGTAAATTAAGCCAAGCTATTATGTAGTGAAAGATTCCTTTGATGATATATAAAAACAAAATATTACTCATAAAAATCTCGGGTGTTACATTCTACCCCCCTTAAAAAGAATTTCGCCCTCGAAATTCGTCACTTTGTAACAAACAGATGAGGATACTTCTCCCTCATCATATCCTCAAGCTCCCATGTAGCTTCTTCAAGTTGGTGGTTCCTCCATAAAATTTTCACCAATCGAGTGGTCTTGTTTCGTAGGACTTTTTTGCTACGATCCAGAATCTCTATCAGTTGTTCTTTATAAGAAAGATCTTTCTCCAGTGGTACAGCTTCTGAGCTGAGTACATGTGAAGGATCAGGTATGTACTTTCTCAGGAGAGATACATGGAACACATCGCGAACTTGAGAGAGATTCGGTAGAAGTTCCAATCGGTAAGCTACCTTTCCAACACGATCCAGTATTTCGAAAGGACCGATATATCTAGGGCTCAACTTCCCCTTCTTTCCAAATCTCATAACCTTCTTATAGGGAGATATTCATAAGAACACTTTATCACCCACTTCAAACTCTAGGTCTTTTCTTCGGTTGTCGGCATAACTTTTCTGTCGAATCTGAGCTGCTCTTATGTGTTGTTGAATATATCTGACCTTTTCTACCATTTCATCAACAAGATCAGGTCCTAATAGCTTTCTTTCCCCAACTTCATCCCAGCAAGTAGGAGTCCTGCATTTCTTTCCATAGAGAGCTTCATAAAGAGCCATCTGAATACTGGAGTGAAAGCTATTATTATAAGAAAATTCCACCAAAGGTAGGTGTTGATCCCAACCTCCTTTGGAATCCATAGATCAAGCTCTCAACATATCTTCTAGGGTTTGAATTGTTCTCTCAGACTGACCATCTGTCTGGGGATGATAAGCAGTGCTGAAACTCAACTCTATATCCAGAGTATGCTGAAGACTTCACCAGAACTTCGAGTTAAATCTCGGATCCCGATCAGATATAATAGAAAGTGGTTCTCCATGCAATCTTACCACTTCCTTTACATATATCCTTGAAAGCTGATCTAGAGAGAAATCCTCTCTAATAGCAATGAAGTGTGCAGACTTTGTAAGACAATCAACTATGACCCAGATAGCATTATTGTCTTTGGATGTTTTAGGAAGTCCTGTGACAAAGTCCATAGTGATGTTTTCCCATTTCCATTCGGGTATGGGTAATGGTTGTAACATCCCCTTAGACTTCTGTCTCTCAGCTTTAACTTGTTGACAAACCAAGCATCAAGAGACATATTCAGCAACATCTCTTTTCATGCCATCCCACCAGAAGTACTCTTTCAGGTCCCTATACATCTTCGTGCTTCCAGGATGAATAGAGAATGAAGAACTATGAGCCTCATCCAGTAGCTCCTTCTTTAATTCGGGGATGGGAGGAACACAAACCCGATTCCTGAACTTTATTATCCCATCACAATCAAGGTTGAATTCAGGAACATTTCTCACCTTCTTTTGTAACTCGATATCTTCTTTCTGTGCCTCTTTAATCTTCACATGTATAGATGGTTGAACATTCATTTGAGAAAGATAAGATTTTTCCCCTTCCATTATAATTCCAATATCCATCCTTTGTAAATCCATAAATATTGGATCTTTTGTGATCCTCATCATGGATAAACTAGCATGGTCTTGTCGACTTAATGCATCTGCCACCTTGTTTGCTTTCCCAGGGTGGTAATGGATTGAGCAGTCATAATCCTTAATCATCTCCAACCATCTTCTTTGATGCATATTCAGCTCCTTTTGTGTGAAAATATACTTTCAACTTTTATGATCAGTATAAATATCACACCTTTCACCATAAAGGTAATGCCTCCAAATCTTTAATGCAAAGATTAACGCAGCTAACTCCAAATCATGTGTTGGGTAATTTTTCTCATGGATTTTCAACTATCGTGAGGCATAAGCTATCACCATATCATTTTGCATAAGAACACACCCCAATCCCTTCTTGGATGCATCACTATAGATCACAAACCTTTCTCCACTATAGGGCAGTGTGAGCACAGGCGCACTGGATAACTTTCTTTTCAACTCCTTGAAATTCTCTCCACATTCCTCTGTCCAAACAAATTTAACTCCTTTCCGAGTCAACTTGGTGAGTGGATTAGATAATCGTGAAAAATCTTTTACAAAACGTCAATAATATCCAGCCAAACCAAGAAAACTTCGGATCTCAGTTACTGTTGTTGGTCTCGACCATCTTTCGATAACCTCTGTTTTTGCTGGATCCACAGATATCCCCTCTTTTGAGATTATGTGACCCAAAAATGCAACTTTTTGAAGCCAAAATTCACACTTGGTAAATTTGGCATAAAGATTCTCCTTTCTCAGGGTCTTCAATATAATTCTCAAGTGATCTTCATGCTCTTCCTTGGTCTTTGAATAGACAAGAATATCGTCTATAAAGACTACCACTAATTTATCAAGATAGTCTCTAAAGACTCTATTCATTAGATCCATGAAGATAGCAGGGGCATTAGTAAGACCAAATGGAATCACTATAAATTCATAGTGTCCATACCTTGTACGAAAAGCCGTCTTTGGTATATCCTCCCTTTTGACCCTTAATTGATTATACCCTGAACGAAGATCAATCTTGGAAAAGTATTGAGCTCCGCGTAGTTGGACAAATAAGTCATCAATGCGTGGGAGAGGATATTTGGTCTTGATAGTGATCTTGTTAAGTTCTCGATAATCAATGCAGAGTCTCATTGATCCATCTTTCTTATTAACAAATAGAACAGTTGCTCCCCAAGGTGACGCACTAGGGCGTATGAATCCCTTATCAAGATTCTCTTGGAGTTGCTTCTTTAATTCCTGCAACTCAATTGGGGCCATTCTATAAGGTGTCTTTGAAATAGGCAAAGCACCCGGTACGAGTTCTATTGAAAACTCAACTTCACGATTTGGTGGAAGACCCGGTAATTCCTCCAGAAAGACATCATCAAACTCCTGTACGATGGGCATATTCTTAATCGTGAGTTTCTCACCAACCACTTGAGATAAATAACCTTCATTCAGTGGAATCAAGACCCATAAGATGGAAGTAATTTCCACTGGAAGGTTATATTCATCCTTGCATCGATAGGAGATCGTAGATTGATCTGAAATATGAAATGTGACTTCCCTTCTTTGGCAATTGATATGAGCTCCATTTAGAGAAAGCCAATACATGCCAAGAATCACATCAAATTCCACTATAGGAAGGATCACAAGATTTGCAGGAAGCACTTTCCCACAAACTTCAATCGGAGAAGAATTATAAAATTTTGATGCGACTGTTGTGCCATTAGGTGTTGTCACAGCTAACTCAACATCTAATTGTTGAGGTAATACGGTGATACCCTTAGAAAATTCTTTAGAAATAAAAGAGTGGGTGGATCCATAATCAAATAAAACATTTGCTACTTTAGAGTGGATGGTAAGTGTACCTTTCACCACTTCGTTATCGTACTCCACATCGCTGATAGAAATTGCATGTGACTTTCCTTTGTCTTTAGCCTTAAGATTTTGTGGACGTCGAACATCATCATCAACCCTTGGATTTGGGCATTGATTGGCATAATGCCCCATCTCCTTGCACTTGAAACATTGAAGTGTAGTAGGTTCATTCTGTGTATCCCTTCCTTTGTTTACATCATTAGACATCTTCTTCCCATTATCGCGGCATTCAAATGCCCGATGACCTTCCTTTACACATTTGAAACATTTACTTGTCCCTTTAAGACAACTCCCTCCATGTTTCTTTCCACACTTTGAGCATAAGGGAACGCTCATCTTCTTTTCAGTGTGCTCTTTAGATTTTCCTTTGAATTCCATCTTCCTCTTCTTATCAAACCCATTTGACTGATGGGTTACTCCAATCTCCATCTCGACTTTGAGAGCACATCGAACGATTTCCTCGTAGCTGTTGAAGTCCCTTATGGCTAACGCCCTTCGAAGACTTGGTTTTAAGCCACTAAAGAATCGATCGATCTTACTCTCAGGTTGGATAATAATACCAGAAGCATACCTTGCAAGTCTTGTAAAATTTTCTTCATAGGTACCAACAGATTCATCATCCCTTTGCTTCAGTTCAAGAAACTCTTTCTCCATCTTTGTTCGGAGAATACGAGGGAAGTACTTATTGAAAAATAAGTTCTTGAACTCGTCCCATTCCATGGACTCAATTTCTTCCCTTTGCCTCGTATTCTTAATAAGATTCCACCATTGATCAGCATCTCCTTCCAAATGATACACTACTAGGATGACTTTATCATGTTCAGAACATTGAAGAACTGAAAATATCTTTTCAGTAGTACTAATCCATTGTTCAGCAACTAATGGATCAGTAGACCCGCTGAAAGTAGGTGGGCGATGCCTCATGAAGGATTCAACAGAATGTTTCTCCTTCCTTTGCTCGTTTGGAAGTCCTGCATGATTCATAGCTTGAGAAAGTTGTGTGAGCATGGCTACAAGATTTTGCATTCCAGCTCCCATATCGTTTGGTTGCTCAGGGGGACAATCATTGCATTTCCTATCACATTACACATTAACACGGTTCCTTCGGGTTCCAGCCATTGACTAAAACCGAGAAGAATAGTGTGAGCAACACTAATTATAATAGGAAAACCACATAATCAAGAATAAAATTTCACACTTAAGGTCTTATCCTAGGTTATTCATTTCCATTTCTAAAAAACTAAGATTGTGTTCTATGCTTAGACTTATCCTTAGGGTTCTTACTAAGGCTTTCACATCATAGTTTCCAAAGGTTGACTATACCTTTCCTCTGATACCAACTATAGCGGTCTGGAATTACTTCCAGTGGACTATAATTGATACCTATCAGGGCACTCCATGGGCACCTACACCCCCTGGGTGGGACACACCACCATCCCCAGTGGCATCCATTTCCTCATGAAGCCCTTGGGCGGAGAGCCATGCTTCGTCCAACGCTCACATGTGAGAGTTCCCAAGGATCGGATACATTCCTACCTCCTTTGCCTCTGATACCAACTATAATGACCCATACTTTACATACATTGTTAATACTTCAAAATTGAAGCACACTTATTACAACATATGACAAAACCACAAAGGACCATATAGGTATAGTGTCTTTAGAAACTGGGAAACATAAACAACTGGTTCATAAATCTTCTACAGTGTCTCCCATTTATTTCATCATATCTAGGGTCCCTTTTAGCATATTCTACTTAATATCCATCTTCCCGACCTGGGGAAAAGAAAACATAAAAGGGTGAGCTCAAATGCTCAGCAAGGGCAAATAAAGGAAATAAAAATCATATCATATCTTTTTGAAAATCATAACCTGCAAAAGAGATCATAATATCTTAACATGGAATAAATCATAGAAGTGAAAATGAGATCCCCATAATCATAACATAAAACTTGAAACCTTGTGGCATGCACACATAATCATTGAAAATCATTTCTTGTTAGTCATGACTCATTTCCAAGACTATCTTAGCGGACAAAGTCCATTTCTGAACTGAGTTCACTCCTCATTTCAGTCATGTATCACTGAACCGAAATAACCTTCCGTTCCAGCCCTGTCTATCTCATGAGATATAAATCTTTAACCAATGCATTGGAGGGAGATATAGGTCCCACCTATCTTATAATGAATCCTTTCTTATGTGTGCCACATAATCATAAATCATACATCATCGCATAACACATGTAACAAAAATGGGATTCTTGAAACATCATGACATCATAAAACAAATCATATAAGGTAAATGACTTCATAAAAATAATTCCCTCAAAACATAATCAAATCAATGTAATAATAGGGATAAAAACAGAACCCTTTATTATCTTAGATGGAAAATAATTTTGATAAAACACTTGAACTCCATTCTTGAGGAAAATATCCTTTCTTCTTCAAAAACACTTTTCTTTTCTTAACATGTCATACAATTATAAACTAAAAGAAGTTGATTAAAAATAAAATTGAAAACTTATAAAGGAAGATTCTTGGAAATAATGTTTTAAAAATCCATTCATACCGTATAAGTTAAAAAAACATTCTTCGTACTTTTGTCGGAAAAGTCAAAAAATACCTCGTACAAAAAACGACAAAAGATTCCTTTCATATCCTTTACTAAAAACTCACCGAAGGGTAAAATTGGATTTAAATAATTATAGGTGGATGGAAATAATATTACATATTGAGTAAACATGGATGTGGATGATAAAATACACCCCAGTAAATATCAAAGTATATACAATCTCGGATAAAAATGAGATTGTGATATTTCCCTTACCTTAGGTCCGATTTGCTTTGTACGTGTCCGAAGCTCCTGTATAATGGTTTAAATAATGTTATTGACTTATTCCAGAATCATACATATTTATATGATATCATATATGGTCATATTCTTAGCTTCTTAGTAGTAATATTTCATTGTTACTTGTTACTCGGGTCTTTATTGCCTTTTGTTCTTTTGCGTGTTTTGCCGAATAAATTCTTATTCTTATTTTAAGGTTATAGATACCTTATATCCAGAATGGTATTAGTGTAACATATATCATATTTATTCATTCAATTCATTTATATAATTACTATGTAATGATGATCATGTAGAACGAGTCGCATCACATCGTGGAGACTTTATTCCGTACGTACGCACGAGCGATGATATTGTTCCCATGATCGTGGAATTGTATTTAAGTGTATTTATACTATTTAAGTATAAATATCACTTTATAATAATCATATATAGTTACTCATTACACCATTATACCCATCCTTGTAAGTTGATGGTGGAAAATAGATTACACCACGGCGTGGAGACGGTATTCCGTACGTACACACGTGCGGTGATTTCATTTTTCCGTAAGATGGATAGAAGGTGAATTAGGGTTGTTTCATATTTATAATAACATATCAGTATTTAAGTAATACTTATGTTATTACTTTATCATGAAACAACTAAAGAAGAAGAAGTTGAAGAAGAAAGAAGTTGAAAAGATCGGTAATGGATATTACCTCTTCTTTGGAACGCCTCTTTGAATCCTCCACTTAGGAAACTAAGATTGGTCTTTTAAGATAACCTGGACCTCTAGGATTATTCTAGGGAAGTGGAGAAGGGATTTTGGCTGGGTTTGGCCGATCTTGAGTGCTCAAATTGGTGTGAGGAGGAGGGGAAGGAGGTGCCCTTTTATAAGGGAGGAGAGGGGCACCTTAGGAATATCTCAAAATATTATTTTATATTAAAGTCAAAATCGGTTTATAATGGTTCCAAAGGGTCTTATTTCGAAGCTAAAGTGGGGATGGGTCGAAATCCTATCAACCAATAGGATTTAGACAAGTTTAGGTTATTATTTTAACCTTATCAATTAGATTTAACTCTAAGTTAAATAATTTAACTTTTACCGTGTCTTTTTTTTTCTTACACTATATGGTTAATACACTTACTATAACATGCCAAACGAACCCCAAATTGTTTATTATTAATATATATATCTTTATCTAAGTCATTTGGCCGAACCTTATATTTTTAGGAATAAAATAACAATTAATAATATAATATTTGATTTATAAACTATTTTGTGTCAATTTTGACACTATTTGATATATAATTTTTGTGAAAGTCATAACAGAATTATATGTTCGAACCAAGTTGATTAAATCAACAGTAATATATCATAGTAACCTAGAAAATTAGTGGGATTCATAAAAAGTCTCAAATTACATTTATTTTTGTGTTTATAACATCAATTATGTCAATATTTCATTAATAAGATAATTACTGCATCATCATTGTGTCATAAATAAATTAAATTATATAATGTCTAAAAATTATAAATAAAATACAATTATGTAGGAAATATTTTTAGCTTTCTAATGAATATTTATAGTCGAATTTATCTTATGTATAACCCCATATTAAAAATGATTTACTTATTAAACTTTGATTTTAACTATTTTAACCCTTCTTTAAATAAATTAATAATAAATGTCCTAATCTAATCCAAGTGGGCCTAAATGGTCATATTTTATTCCTAAGTTTCTTTTTGGTCGAATTAAACTTATCCAATAGAATTAGGACATGTGTTAGGGTAATAGTAATATCATATTTACCCTTAGTTACCCTATTTACTATTAACCACGGTAAAAAAAATAAAAAGTTACTATTCACCAAAAAATTATTTTTATCTCATTGAACCACATTTTACTTACTGATATCAACCGTGTCTGTCGGATTTTCGAAATTCCATTCACAGAAGCGGTAAAATTAATTTTTATGCAAAATTCATTTTTTAACCTACCACTTAGTGGTTTCACTATTCATCAAAAATTGAAAGTTTTCAGAAAAATACCAAAATTTCACCCTAGGCTAATTTCGGTATTCCGAATCCAAAAATGAAGTCCATTTTGAAAAATAAAATTTATAAGATTTAAAAAAGTGGTTATTACTATTCATAATTGCTAGTTTTAATAATATTTTAATAGTATATCGTTGTTTAGTGAAACTTAGTATTGCGTACGACGCAAGCTATCGAGGAAGGTCGCGATTGCATGTAAATTAAGCCAAGCTAGTATGTAGTGAAAGATTCCTTTGATGATATATAAAAACAAAATATTACTCATAAAAATCTCGGGTGTTACATGGAAAGTCCTCCAAATACATTTTAAAGGATTTATTCGTTCCAATATGATCTCTTTTCTTCTGAAATTCCAACCCCTTTCAAGGAGTGGAGTGGGATGTATTTATAGCCAAAGGAAGTGGACTGTTTGCATTCCCAATCTATCCCTCCACTTGGCTCGACGATTTAGACATCCAGACAGCAGAATCTAGAGATTTATCCTTCTTCAAAGTTGTAGATGATAATGTTTTCATACTAATCTCAACATTTTGAGTCATTTGGACCTATTTAGCCAAACTTATGGTCGGCTGATTAAACAATTTTAATCTGTCCATTTCTATCCAGTCTTTTTGAAGTCCAAAATGTGAAATGGTTTATTAATATGAATATGCCTTCAAAACCGAATACTTTCTTCAATAAATTCGGCATCCTATATCTCCTATTTCACACTGCAAAATCTCAGCTCTATTTGATGATTACATCCTGTGATATGTCATGAATAGTGTCAGGATTTTAATTCTCATCTAGAATAGTCGTCTGGAATTCAAAGCTTCATTTGGGCCCCTTATTCTTGGGGTTGAGCCCTTAAATTTTTATCCGTCTTGATTTTTGATAATCCGGAACACATGGTGGAGTTTCATAAAATATGGGCTTTGGGAGTGAGACCATTAACCAAATCATCTTGGCTGGTCCAGTTTCTTCAATAATTCTTTGGGTCATCTAGTGTGGTAAATGTGATCCTCCAAATGGCAGAATTGGACCACAATCTCTTCTCATGAATTGTTGTATAATGAATTAGGAATCATAAAAAAACAATAACCACACAATTTGGATCTTTAGGGGGAGATTTATAAATAAAATAATAAACTGACTCAATTGGACTACTTCTAAAAATGATCAAAAATTATACTTAGTATTAATACATTAATATTTCACACACATTATGCACATTTCATATAAAATCAGTAAAGGGAGTATATAATAAGTCATGAAAATATTAATAACATCACATTCTCTTTTGGAATAATGATAGATCAACTTTTTATATTTTCTAATATTCTTCACTATATAACCATAATCTTTCATCTAATGTTTTCTTTTGAGAACAATATATATTCACTTCATATGATTGAAGGTAGTTCACCTATATTCCATGCAACTATTAATTTAGGGAAATTATTGACTTAACCATATACAGTATATCTATACATTTTTAATACCACATGATTTATTATTTTTATTGAATTTTACTTATCAATAATGTTATCTTATGTCATTGGATACCCATATATTTTCTATTGGTTTATCATGATACAATTATTGATGGAATTATAAATGATTTCCTTATGTGATTCTACTTGAAAAAGATATGAAATCCATTTTATTTCCATGGGTATTTAAGATGTGATGAATGAAACCCATTTTATTTCCAAGTGTTATTTGTAAAATGATAAATAATTGATTTCATGTGGCACATGTAAGTATGGATGAATGATGGGAGGGATCTTATATTCCCCTCTAATGCATTGGTTAAAAGTATAAATTTTATGATATATGTATATACAGGCATAATTTAGTCATTCTCAAGCATGGGTATAATTGTGTGACTCATTAAGGTGATTTATACATGGTTAAAAGTAATTTCTCTTGAAATTGTGGGTGTAAGTGTATGATTGATGAATTTAATGGTTCTTTATACTAATGTATGTGACATAGTTGAAATCAGTCATAGTTTTATGATTATTATCCTAAATTTTTTATACTCTCATGGATCTTTTTTATTGGATCACTCTTTTGATTCATGTATTATTTTATGCCAATACTTATTCCATGATTTATGATCTATGATTTTTTAGGGTATGAATTTTCTTATGTATCTTGATTATACACATATGAACATATTTTTTTCACTTATGATTTTTTATTTTTATCGCTTGTGTTTACCCTTACTGGTCATCTAAGACCAACCCTTTCTTTTGTTTATATTTCCCTAGGTTATTATGAGAAATAATACAAAATAAATATCTAGAATAGTATATTTTGTGGGGGATTTTTAATACATGTTTATTTTCTATTGTGGATTTATAATTTTCTTATATTATGGGAAAATGTAAATTTGATACAAATAACATGGTTTCTACTAGTAAAATCATAGTCTTAATACTCAGTAAACTCAAAACCTATAAATTTATTTTAATGTAATGTTTATATGATGTTATATAAATATTTTAATTGTTTATGTTTATTAAATCTAGTGTGTAAATTTTATATTTCTAAAACTGGATCCAGGAATGTCGGTCTTGGGGAACCTCAGTTTTAATAATGAACACCCTTCAATCAAGTAAAAGAAATACAATAGATTGAAAATTTAAATGAATTGAAATAATGGTTATATTTAAGCATGGTTTATTATTAGAAAATAAAACTGAAATGATATTTCAATCAAAAAATGAGAAATTATTCATGAAATGGGTTTTCTTCACATTTATTGATATTTTCATAAAAAAGATATTCACTTTTAAAAACATAAGAAAAATAATTTTCAAAAATAATTTTAATAATAAACCATAAAATAATTGAAAACTAAAATATATAAAGGTAACATAGAATAAATATTGAGTATAAGATGTAAATTATTGTAGATGTAGATAAAAGTAATTTTTAAGAATTTTTAATGGTTTTAAAAGAACACACATCAATGAAAGGGAGGAATAATTTATTATAAAAATAATTAATAAAATATTGGAGGTGTATAAGAGATATTTTATTTAAATTTAAAAATAAAAAAAATTGTTTTAAAAAAGAACATTGACATGGAAGGGAAATACCAAACAAATTGAATGGTTTTTATTATAATACTCTATTTCTATGAACTAACAACTAATCAATAAGTATTTTTTGATAATGAAATCCAAATTCCCAAAAAATAAATAAAATATAAAATATGGCATATAAAAATAGAATTACATATCAATTTTATAATATAAAGTTAGACAAAAAAGATTATGACTCAATAAAATAGAAATTGAGTCAATAAAATCCATACTATAAGGGTAATGTTTGAATAAAAAATCAAGGAAAACATTAATAGAATTTTTAATCCCATGAATCAAATTAAAATTATGATAAAATATTAATATATAGTATAGTATAAACTCTATAAATTAAAAATATGTGTATGATATAAAATATGGCTCAAATAAGGGAAAACGACATGAAAACCCCATATGACCTCAGTAGTGTATGAATGAAATTCCAATAAAATTGATAATATGAATTGGAATTGTAAAATAAAAAAATTAAATTAAATTTTTGATCAAAAAATTTTATGGGGGTAGTATATACACTATATAAAATAAAATCAGTTCATAATATGAAATATTTATTAAATATATGAAATAAAGATAAAAAAAATATTATGACATGGGTATTGTATGAATATAATGATAATAAAAGAGATAAGATGAAATTGAATTATAAATACCATGAATAAATAGTAAATTATGATGACAGAAGTCAATAGAATATTATATACACTATATAATAGAAAATGAGTGCATAATATGTAAGATGTCTCAAAGCAAGAAAATTTGAATGATAAACCCAAAAAATTGGTAATATTTGAATTAAAATACAAGGAAAAGAGAAATATAATTTCAATTACCATGAATAAAATGTAAATCATGATTAAATATGAATATTTGGTAGAATATATACCATATAAATGTCAAATATGTTCATAATATGAAAAAAAATCAAAGGAAGTAATTTGAGATGAAGAAATATCAGGACTACTGTAATATATGAATCTAAAGCCTACAAAATAGATATCATGAAATGGAATATTAAACCTCATGAATCAAAAGATAATTGTGATATAATAATTTTATGGTGTAATATATGAACCATATAAAATAAAATTAGTGCATAATATGAAACATGTCTCAAAGAGAGGAATTTAAGATAAATAAACCTTATAGAAATAATAATTTCTAATGTATTAAGGATAAATTAAATAATAAGTTAGTGGAAGAAAAAAAGTCATCATAATAAATAAAAAATTAATTAAGAAACCCTATAGAGAATTAAATAATATATAAAATGTGAATAGTTAAGAAGAATTCATTCTAACCTAAAAGGGAGAAAATCAGTGGAAAAAACTTTATAATTTTGTTAACTTATAATTTATGAACAAATAAAATAGAGGGTATTTAAAGGGTAAAAAATAATCATAAGATTTAAAGATATTTAAAATTTAAAAAATTTATAAATAAAATACATGATATAAAATAATATGGACTAAAAAGATAAATATTTGAGTGGATAATTGAAATTTAGAAAAATATAAGGATAAAATTACTTCTCAATTACCTAAAGAGTAAAATATATATAATATAAAAGTGAGTTCTAAAATTTCATGATAATATATATTATATCTTGTATGGAGTGCATTTATGATGATCAAAATAAATTTTGTGTAAAATTTCTCAAGGAATATAGACAAAGAAGAATGAATCCTAATTGAAAAATAATTCAAACCATTAAGATAAGAAATTATAATTTTAAAATTCATAATAAATAAGTAACAATATATTTTAAGAAATAATATATTTAGATATTGAATGATGTTACTCTTTTTCTATATTATGTAATAACGTTTCGATGAATTTTAATTAATTTTTTTATATTTAAATAATACATTTCATTAAAATAACTCTTTAAATGAGATATCATTATTTTTTGAATTAAAATTAAAAATAAATAGAAAACATATTTATTTATAATAAACAAATTCTTATTCTATGAGTGATTATATTCTTATTTACCATTACTCCATAATTTTTAAATGAATGATAATTATTATTTTTATACATATCAAACGCATATTATTAATTATATGATAAATATTTTTACTTATACATAATTATTAATTGAACAAATATTGATTAAAAAATGTTTTAAAATGGATATATAATTATGTTTAGATTGAATGGTTTATTTGAGTACTATATCCATCAATTTTCATAGTGGATATATATTTGTAAATATATATTCATTAAACTGAAATAATGATTCAAATACAACCCTCTTATTTTTTAAATTATAGTAATTTTTAAATTTAACATTCATCCTGCTACCTAAAAGATTTTATTCATTTTTTATTAATACTTTTATCAATAATATTCATATTTTTCTAGAATAAAATATTTATTAAAAGTTTAATAGATTTATTGAATCTTGTAATAGTCGTCATAGTCATGGTGATTAAGAAAAATTTTATTGCTTAGGTTTACTTTTACTAATTTTGTATCTCATCATAGGTTAAACATAGCAAGTATATATCATTTCCATTTTCTTCTTACATAAAAAGAAAAAAAAATCATGTTTATCTTATCATATTCATATAATTATTATTGTAGTTTATATATAATATTATTATTTTCATTAAAATGAAAAGCTAAATAATTTTAACAGTGATTCAAATGAATTATAAAAGAATATATATAGTGAAAAACTAGGTCATTAAATCCCCTTAAATAAATTATGTCCTCCCAATTTTAATTTTATTTGATAAAAATATATTACAGTATCCTTAATATATATACATCTTGAGATATTATTTCAAATTATATCTCAACCTCACTATATTGTGTTAGACTAGAAAACTCATCATTTCCATCATAATAGGAATATGTCAACTATTTGTTCCAAGAACAATTATTTAGTTGGTAATAAAACATACATATTTTAATGAGTTTCTAGAGACATACCATTCCTTTTTAGAAATAAAATGTTCATTGTGATTCCAAATAATATCCTATAAAATTATATTAAACAATAAAATTAATAAGAAACATCGAACCTATGATATATTAATTTATAACACCTTTATTTCAACCTATGACATATTTGGTTAAACTTATAAATCTTTTAACACAATTATTTCAATATTGTTTCAACAATGAAATTATTAGTTTATGATTTAGCACTATCAGTTCAACCACAGTTGATTTATGTTTTAACCTCTTATTATATATAAAATATTCCCCAAAATTTATTAAACCTTTCCCTAATAAAAACTGGGATGCCCCTAAACTATCACTTTCAAATATGGTGCTACAAATACATACTTTAAACACATTCTGTGATACCAACTAAAATGAACCAAAAACACATATATCATTTTACATGATTATACAAATCATCTCAAAAAAAATAATTCTCTTAGATCCATGATATTTAGAGTCTTTAGAGATTAGTTGTATAACTGTCTTATTATAGAATAATTCTTCAATATCTTTGAAAAAAATTCCATAGATTTAAACATGTCTTATACATATACTTTCATATAAATTCTTAGGAAAATGGGAAATCATAATAAAGGAGTGATCTCAGATTCTTATTAATAGATATAACAATATCAATGCGACTTGGAGGATTTTTTATTAGATCGTAATGATGTGAGAAAACTTGAATGTGGGATAAATACTATATTTATTGAATAAGATCATGGAGTTATAAGAAGTGATCATAAATCAGGATAACCTGATCATAGATCATAAAATAGTAATGTAAAACCATAATAGGATAATCATGAGAGATTAACATTTAATATATCATTAGAACGTGAATTCATATGGCATTAATAATGAGACTTGGATACATAACTTGGGAATATGGCACAAATATAAGCATTAAAAATATGAACATATTCCAAGGTTAACTACTAAGACCTTCATATCTTATTTTTTTAGGTTAACAACCTATACCAGATAACATAATGGATGGTTCTAACACCTTATATCCCACAACATAGTGTATATGAGATAACCAATTTTTAACTTAACATAATGGGCTTGAGCTAACCACCCATGTCCTATAGTAATCCCATGAGATATAAAGATATACATAATGAATTGGGGGGATCTACAAGTTATGGATCAAGCATCACATAATGATGAACCATAAATATTTATTCAACATGATATCAATCATAATTCATAGCATGATTAACCTATGAAAGTATTATGGGTTATATATAAATATTTATGAGGTATAAGAATTATAATTCCATTTTCGGGATCACCAAGTCTGATATGAATCACCACCTAGAATCATTAACAAATATTTATATATAAGAGGATTCCAACTAGTATTGGTAGCTTATAACATATAGTGGGGTTACTATAACCTCGATATCAAAATCCATCTAGAATATAAATAATAGAAGCATAATTAAAAAACAAAACTAAATTAAAGGGTGATAGAAGTAATACAACCATGAAAATAACATCATATTATATATAAAAATTTTCATGTGATAGTCATACATTATCAAACAAAATGTTTCCCATTGATTTTAAATCAGTACATTAAATATATAATAATAATAAAAGAATAAATAGTCCAAGTAATAAAAGATCCTATTATTTCTTAAAATTACATCAATCCATGAATATCACCACCATATTAGTAGCTCGACATAGATATATTTCCCTTGGATGGATCCCTAAAAACAAAATCTATATGTGCACCAAGTTTCTCATTTATGGTGTGAGTAATAAACTATGTAGGACTCCAATAACGTGTCCTTAATATAATATTAGAAAATATATGATATTGTATTCTCTAATGGAATAAAATAAACAAGTATATTGTAACAACCCAATTAATGTTAAGATAATTCATTTTAATGTATTATTAATATACATTAATTATATTTTATATAGTTATATTCATTATAAGAATATTAGGAATTTTTTTAGTCAAAAGAAAAAAAGGAATTATTTCTAAAAAAATTGGGTCTTTATGCATTATATAGTTTTATTAAAAATCTAAATTTAAAAATTATATTATTATAATTGGAAAAAATTAACTTCATTTTCAAACTAATCATGTTAAAAATATTTTATTATTAATTTTTGATAATTTTCAAAATCATTTTTATTTTTTAATGACTAGTTAAAAGTACTGATTTTTAGTAAAACTATATCTTCCTTACGAGAATTTAGAAAATTAATTTTTTTAAAAAAATAATTAAATATTAAATTTAGTTAATTTATATTATCAATAATTCAATTAAGGCCATTTTAATAAATATTATAATTTAATTTGGAATAAAAAAATTTTATACTTAAAAGGCATTTTCTTGAAAAATAGGTTCCCGTCAGATTTTACAACTTTAATTATAAATTAAATTCTTCAATTTCTATAAATTTAATTTTGATAAAATAGATTCCATATTATTAATAATCCTAATTAATATTAATTAAGAAGTTCAACTTAATTTTTGGTCATAATTAATAATAAAAATATAAAAATAATACCATGATTAAGGTTAAAACCGGATTATCAGGGGTTAAACTAAAGAGTTGGGGGGTTAAAATGACCAAAAAACATTCTTAAATTCAATTTTATAGACATTTTAACACCTTATATTATCTAATATTTTTAAATTTTTTATTTTGGATCCGTTTTTCTACATTAATACATTAATATATATTAATATTTTTTAAATCAAATTGTGTTATCTTCATCACTTATAAAATGACAACCACTCTCCGGTCCTCTCCACACTTTAGAAGCATTTTGGTTTATAAATAAAATAACCAGATCCCTTACTAATATATCTCCACTAACCCCACTGTCCTTATTTTGATGATAAAATCATCCTATAATGGATTTAGGTATAAACATAAAGAGGTTTTCTAGAGAATAGGTATCATTCTTAACTGATATTTTTCATTTTATTTCTTTTTCTACCTCCTTATAATATTCTTAAAACATGATAAAATAATAATAAAAAACTACCTTAATTATGATTAGATACTTTTATATTAATTTAATAACATATATACATATCTTCTTCCACCGACTGTGAAATGAAAGCGTTGTTTATGTGTACGGTGGACTACCGCCTCATAAACCAATTTAATTTGGTTTCCTTCATTACCTCCCATAGAATGTTATAATGATAGATTTAATATATATATATATATATATTATATTTATGACATTATTAATATTTTTAAAAGATAATATATCATCTATTTTCTTACTTTTTCGTTGAATTATAAATGATAACGTCGTTCTTGTGTGCGTATGGATTACCACATCCATGGAGCATTTTGATTCTTTTTTCACCACATCATCACATGGATAGTATATAAAAGTTTATTTAAAGATATAATATTATATTTATCTTATAATAATCATTTCTAATTATAAAATGGTACTTTCCTTCTTCACTCATCCTCCTTGAAAAATTAAAATGTTACTCATGCGTATGTATGATCTACCGTCTCTATGATTGTAGCGTAATTCATTTTTCATAACCATCCTTCATGGTAGATTTTAAAAGCGTAATTGAGGTATAAAAATGATAATAATTTCACAATTATTATTCATTGGATGATTTGATAATTACCATTTTGACCATAGTCAACCTACCATATTTATTTTGGACATATGAGCTGAATATAATCAAAATGTACAATATGAACTTAAATGATTAAGTAATTGAATATAACATGGAAATAAATCAAATAATGGGAATAATAAACTTCTAAAAGTTTCTTAAATAATTAAATAATTAATATAAGTTTATTATTCATGATGATAAATAATAAATGTGATGATTCAGACTCAAGGAAAAGGGTACTTAAACATAAAACCTAATTTTAAATTTTTTAAAATATTTATTTTATAAATATTTTTATTAAATTTCTATATTATTACAAGTATTTTATGAATTTATTTATATATAAATACATTAATTATAAAATACATTTTCTTTCTCTTTTTTTCTTTCTTTCAAATGTTTTTCAAAGGAATATTTTTACATAATTTAAATGAAATGTTTTCCCTTTATTTACAAAAAAATAAAAAAAAAATGTTCTTCTTTAACATATATGGTGTCAACGGATTTTACCACCACCACAATCATTATTTGATATTTTTTTCCTTTAAACTATTCCTTGTTTTATTCAAAAAAACCCTTCTTCCATTTGTTATGAGTATTTTAGTTTTGAAAAATGGTTTTTAGAAGGAAAGGGTATTTCAATTTATGAAAATTTTTTACATATGGGTTCAAAATATTTTTTAAGGGGTTTTTTATGGAAAGATGAAAGTGTAAATTTTTTATTCATGATATAGTACTTGATAATTATAAATTATGATGGGTGATCCTGATACATCTTATATTATGGGTGAACCTAATATAAATCCCTAATGAATTGATTAATGTTATTTGTCTTCGTAAGCATGGAGGATGATGTTAACCGGGGATTTTTGTCTAATGGATTTAACGAGGCTCCAGTTTTTTCTGAAATTGGTTATGAATATAATGTTGTATGTTTCATAAAAGGTTTTTCTTTATATTTTATGGGTTTTAAATGTTTTCTTTGAGAAAAAAGTTTGCATGTTACTTATAGATGTGATTTATTTTATATGCTCCTAGAATAATGTGAGAAAGGTAAATAATTTATGGGTTTTCATGATTTTCACCAGACTAATATATTTTTTTATTTTTTGTTCCTTAATGATATTTTTTTGTTCATCTGATATTTTTAAATGTTTTTTACAAGGTTTAAGAATGAGTAAAAACAAAGAAGATTCTATGTAGAATGACATGAAAATTTTTCATGAAAAAAATTGTGTTTAATTATAAATGTTTTATATTATTGTAAAAATGGATACTAAGAGGATTTGTACACTTTGTAATGTATGGATTTATTGTATAATAGTTATGAACAAATTATCTAAATCTTAAAAAAATTATCTTTGGGAATGAAATAAAATGAATTCAAGTATAAATACACTAGATTATGTATTCTTTATGTTTGGTCTCTTAATGTTTGTATCAGATAAAAGGTTTAGATAATTTTATAGGTTAGGATAATGATAATAAATTACATTGAGAGATTAAAATTTATTTTTTTCATGATATTTCATTTGAATATTACCATATTTATTCATCTAAACTATGTATGTTCATAATAATTTCACATGAAGGAAACAGGGAAACTGAGGTAGGAAGGTTCCAAGAGGACAATATCATTCCAAATCAGCAACCTATAATGGTTAAAATTGTAAAAGAGTAGTTTTCTATAGTGATGTGTCAGTTTACATAGGATAAAAATTGTTGTTACATCTATTTTAGAAAGGTACTATAATTACAATAGAGGAACAGGTGGATTGTTGATCATTTTATGAAACAGCACACCCCTAAATTTTGGTGAAATTTCATATACAGTGGTATCCAAAGGATGGATAAATACCATAGAGAATATATTTTAAGTAATGGGATATTTATAATATAAAAATTTAACTTCTTCTAGTAGTAATTTTTAAGGTGAATTTGAATGATGGATGTCATTGTTTAAGAATATCACAGAGAGAGATGATCATGATGCTATGTAATGGGACCAAATTTAGAATATTTTTATCAATAAATATTTTCCTAAAGTTGTTCAACTCAGGATGAGGAAAAATCTTATAATTTAGGAAATCATAATATTTAATAGCCACATATAAGGAAAATTTTATAATATTGGCTAGGTACATGCTATATTTTCTTCCATACCATTATACTAAAATTTATAGATTTTACTTAATATTAAAATCTAGGTTTGGAAGATATTTGGCCTCATGATAATTTATACATAATGAGAATTTTTCTATTAGGATGTGAATGTTTAGATAGAGTTTTATGACACTTATGTTCCTTTCTATAATAAGAGTAAGAAGTAGTTAATGTGGCATGCAATGAATAAGTATTAAACTATGAAATATGGATTTAATCCCCCAATTTGTTCAAAGTATGCTAAGAAAAATTTAGTGAATGATTTATATGATCTAGAAAGTGTTATCAGTGTGTTAATTTTAGTCATGGTGCTTGTGACTGGAAATGAAAGAGTCATAAACAATCTAAGAATAGGGTAACAAATTTCCAACCAATAGTGATATGTTTTAATTAAAATGAGTTGGGGAATTATGCTAACATGTGTCTAAAGTTAGATAATCAGAGTGGAAATCATCAAGATAGAAAAGAAAAATGTGGGTAAAATTATTTTCTACTACTAATGTTGATGTTGGGTCATCTAATGAAGTGATGACATGTATGTTATTTGTTTATTCAAATTATGTCAATTGATTTTTTGACTCTGGATCTTCACATTCCTTTATTTATGAGAAATTTACAATTAAAATGGGAATATCACCTCATGAAAAGAAGATATAATTTTTTATGAAAACTATATGTGGATTTATAAAAGTAGCAAATATTTATAAGAATATTCCTATTGTTATCAATTAGATAATATTTCTGGAAAAAACTGTTGAACTACCCATAATTGTAACATCCTAGGTAAATAAAGAATATAACATTCCAATATTTATTAATATTTTTGAATTAAATATTAATTTTACTTTAAATTGGATTCTATGTTTGATTTCTTACTAGATAAAAAACAACGGGTTTCTATGAAATCTTAAGTTGCACACTATGTTGAGTTATACTGAAAAATAATATAATATTATTATTATTTTAAATGTTAGTTAACGCCTAGAAGTTTTAATGGTGGGAATGAACGAAACTAACTATAATATTATTATATAGGTTAGTTAAATGTTTTTACATTTATCCAATAAATTTTATAGGCTTAAAATGTGAATTAATATAACTTTAAGCATAAGTACTCTAATATTCTTTAAAAGGTAGATTTACCACCTTTTAATGGTGAACCCTCATTAAATATAGTTTTCATCACTTTTATATGTTGTTTTTGAAAAAATAAAATTCTTCTTTATAATAGGGACATCAAAATTCTATTTGAGTAAAATTTTGGTATTTTTATGATAAAATTAAATTTTTGATGAATAGTAGAAAATACTGTATTTTAATTCAAAACTACCTTTTAATCTAATTCATTTATATAGTTAGATTATCTTTTTAATTGGTTTTAAAGTATAATTAGATTATATTTTTACCATTTAATCTAATTTTGGTCATTGAAATTAGTTTCACTTTGAAATTGGATATAAACAAGTGTCAATCTTTTGATAGTTAATATATCTTAAAAACACTTGTTTTGTTTGGACAGTTTGAATTAATTTTAAATTAATTAATCCAAATTATATTTTTTAAATTTGGAAAAATAGACATCATTTTTTAAGTTGGAATATCAAATATATCTTAGGCTTATTTTTTGGTAGTTTTCTGAAAAACATCATTTTATAATGAATAGTGAAACCCCTAATTAGTAGCTAAAAAAACAAATTTTTCATTTAAATGAAATTTTACCACTTCGGTGAATTGAATTTTGAAAATTTGACATAAATGGTTATAATTATTAAGTAAAATTTGGTTCAATAAGATGAAAATACATTTTGGTGAATTGTAACTTTTGACTTTTATTTACTGCTGTTAAAGGTAAATAGGGTAATTCAAGGTCAAAAGAATATCATAATAATACAAAATTTTCTTAACACTTGTTCTAACCATATTTTAAGAGTAATTTCTGACCATGGTCATCCTTGGGTCTATTTTTAGACCCCATTGATCCACTTAAGAGTGATAATGAAACTTTATTTTAATTAATTTAAAGTAAGGGAAAAAAGACAAAAACAAAGATCTTTTAGTAAATAAATTTTTACATGGGATTATATAAGTTATATTTTAGACTATAAATATTATTTGGAATGATAAAAATATTTCCTACATCCTGATTTTTTTAATAATTTTTAGACATCAAATAAATTAAATTATTTATGACATAATACTGATGTAGTGTTTTCCTCGTTAATAAATCATTTACATAAATAAGATTATAAAGATTAAAATAATATCCAAAATCTATCCAATTATTATTGGGTGATTATATTTCTACCATGAGTCTTCTTATCTTTGACCTTAATGTGTTTTGGGTCTTTATAAACCGAAAATCATCATATAATAAAATAAACTTTTCACACTTTCCTAAAGAACCCCTCTTCCCCCTTATAAAATGACACCACTTCTAACCCATTCCTCACACCTTTCAATCCCCATGGATCATCCAAAACCTACCCAAATAATCTCTCAAGATCCCTCTCTTCCACTTAGAATCATTAACCTTGGCAAAAGGCACATCAATAAAGCCTTTTGGTTCAAACCAAAGGGAGTTACCTGATTTAAAGGTAATGTCTTCTCTTAAGTTCTTTTGTTTTGTTTTCCTTCTCCAACCCCCGGAACACTTTTTATTCCTTTATTTTATAACAAAAACAGTATAATAAATTTGAAAGGTTGTTTTTAATGAAAGGATTCAAACTAAACTTACACACGGCTCTAGTTAATGGATAAAGAACATAATGTTTCTGTGGACGGCAAACTAACACCTCACAAAACGATGATTGTTAAATCTTCTCTTACCACCTCTTATGGTGGACATTATGATAGAAAAAAAATTATATATTTTATATATTATTTTTATATTTTCTGTATTTTTCATTATTTTTAATTTATATCTTACCTTTATGGTTTTTATTATGAGTAAACGCGATAATTTCATTTGGGGAAGTGCAGACTACAACCCCCTCAAAGTGATATGACTCGTTCATACCATACGTGGAACATATAAAGGATGGAGCTATTGAAATTATATATGATATTATACTGTAATTATAATATAACTATGTGTCATTAATTTTTTATTGAATTAAAATAATAAATTGAAATGAAAGTAGCATTCATGCGTACGTATGACTTACCGTCTCCATGAACGGTGCATTTCATTTCTTATCTCCAAATGTTATGTACTGCTATAAATACATATATATACTGGATATATATGATATATATGATATCTAAATCATGAACATAATTCTAGAGATGATGGAATCTTGACCACATGGACAAATTGTAATTATAAGGTGTTCATTCATTTATTCAAGTACCAAATATGAAAAAACGACCATTATTATATTAAATGATTACATAATGTTTATAACTTGGTATTAAGTGATATTAAAGGAATAATAAACTTTAAAAAGTGTTATTAATGAAGTATAAATTAACTTATGTTTATTATTTAGGAATAACAAGCAACAAACAAGTCAAGTAGGACATGAGGTAAGGGGTTTCTTATATCACTTTTAATTCCGTGATATTTCCATTGTTCCCCACTTATTTATTGCATGTGGTTTATTGGGAACATAAATTTTATATATATTATCATGATTCTTTTTATATTAATGTTATTTTAGGATTCATTTTATGGTTATTAACATTTGGTCATACTACTCGATTGATTACAACATGGTAAGGGGTTTCTTATCTCACTTTTAATTTCATGATATTTCCATTGTTCACCACTTATTTAGTGCATGTGGTGTATTTTGTACTACCATTTGATATATATCATCATTATTATATTTATATTCATGTTATTTTGAAATTCATTTGGTGGTTATTAACTTTTGGTCGTATGAATCAATTCATTACAACGTGGTAAGGGGTTTTCATCTCACTTTTTATTCCCGTGAGATTCATGTTATATTCCCACTATTTTTTTGTGTGGTTTCTATACTTCACATGGTTGTATTCATTGTTTAAATACTAAAATTTATGGGTATTTAAATCTTCATTTTATGATCCGTCTTTCCTGGCGTGTATGTTTCTTAAGTTACCAAATCGGTAAGGGAACCTTTTAACCCAATTTCCATTCCATGGGTTAATCTTCTAATTCTTAATTAAGTCATGATATGATTATCTGTGGAATCACTATTTATTTATTTATGTTGTGATTTACACTTCCCTTTGTGTGGATATACTTTTGATACACATAATCATTCAATTGATTAATTTTGAAGCCATCGATACGAACTTGATAAGAGTAATTTTAACTCAATTTCCCTTCATTGAGTTAAACATTCAAGCCATTGGTTTTGTATTAAAAAGAAAATGTGTGAATTTCCAATGATTTATTTACACTGAATATCCAATAATATTGAGTGTATTTATATTTTTCACACATTTTTATGTAATTTATTTATCCTTAATCTAAGGATATAGTATTTATAAGGGATTTTGTCTCAATTTACATTCAATTGAGACTTCATTGTCGTTATGAACCAATTCACTTTTATATGGTGTATAAACTATCCTTAGGATTATTATATCATGAATCCCTTTATTCACATGATATTATAATGTTTTGATTAAATTTTATTCCTCAATTGTTTATATTCAATCATATCTCATTTTGTTAAGAACTCTAACTAAAATATTGTTTTAAAGATTTATTCTTCTAAATATTTTTGATTAATTTACATGTTTTCAAAATGATTTTTATTTTTTATTTACATAGAAATTGATGTTTTAAAATTTTAATTCAATTAAAATCTTTAAAGTGGTATTGTACTATTTGATTAAAAAATCTCTTTATTAAATGTTTTAAATGGTTTTGAAAATGGTTTGATAAAGCATTGTTTATTTCAATATCATGATTTGATATATTGGAATATGGAAATGTTATATTTACTTTATACTTGTGTAATTTGTTATGATTATGTTATGGTTATTGGGAATTATTTATGTATACGGGTGGTTCCGTGATAAACCTAGGGTGGGTGATCCCAAGATAGCTCCCCAATGCATTGGGTAACGTGACAGAGGTAAATGTTAATGTTTATCCTAAGAGATTTATGGAATATATCATGATGGGTATTCCAAATGCAACTCCCTATGTAGTTGTGATAGATAAAATGTAAGTATGTTATGAATTCCATAAGTTACTTTTATGATTTATGATTTCTGTATATTATTCAGAAATATTATGATTTCATGAGGTATGTTATGATTGAAAAGTATGGTTTAATTAATTTGTATTTATTAATGGGATAATGTTTCTTTTCATTATTTTATAACCCTTACTGAGCATTTTATGCTCATCCCAAGTTTTGAAATGTTTTTCACTGGACATAAAGATGAATAGGGTCAAGGATGAGATCAAGGAAAAGTCATGCTGTCTAAAACATGGAACTAGACATGTCTCTTTATTTTTAAGAGTTTTAATTTTTTGAAAAAATTGTTACCTAAGAATAAGTGTCTACTTTGTAATTTTTGAGATATAATATAATAGTTATGGCCTAATTCTCTAAAAATCTAAACCTGAAAATAACCTCAATGTGAATTATTCATTTAATTAAACATTATGTAATATTTAAGGATGGGTACTTATAGTTCGTATCAGAGGTCATTTTAGAAAACTTTAGTGGTTAGGGTGTTCTTTAAGCATACGTGACATTACTATATTGGTTAGGATTTTAGAAATATTTATAGTTATTTTAGATAAAGTGAATGAGTTTAAGATAACATGAATAAGTATATATTAGTGTTTACCCTCCTCATAAGATATTATATGATGATTTTACTCATATACTCACTCTTACCTTTTTGGTTTTAGTAAATGGACGGATCTAGAAGGCACCAAAGTAACAGTGGATGTGAAGAAAATTGTGATGGTTTTTTGAATGATCAACTAAATTAAATGGAAGATGCAATGAGAACTCATGTGGTTATTTTCAACCAACTATATAGAGTCGTAATTAACCACCTGAACCATAGTGATTTTTATAAGGCATCATATATGCAAGAAAAAAATCCCTACGGAAGTTCAGGTTATAATCATAAAGGTAAATATGTTCAAAAACCTATGTGTCAAGGATGTGGAAAGAAAAACCTAGTAAAATTCTTCAAAGGGATGGGAAGATGCTACAGATGTGGGAATTAAGGCCATAAAGAAAGAACCATTCATGGAAAAAGGAAGCATCTAGATGACTTAAGAATGAGAAAGAAGTTCTTTCTAAAGGATCAATTTAATGTTTTAAATGGGGTGCTAATGGTCATTATACAAATAGATGTCCTAAGAAGAAGGTTTGGGAATGGGATCAGTAGAATCATACAAATATATGTTTAAAAATTCCTAATGTAATTCCAAATTAATATGAGGAAACTAACAATGACCAATGAAAGGTATGAATTATTTCTTATCATATGTTCTGATATTATTGGATCTTGGGATACGATTCACTATTTTGTTTGGATTATTATGAATAATTTTAAGGAATATTTTATATATTGAATAGTATTTCTTGATCTTTCGTAACTTTTTGTTGAATTTTGGAGATTAAGAGTAGTATTTTTTTTAATGATTATCTTTTTGGGGATTATCTGATCATGTACTAATAAATTTTGGTTTTGGTTGATGTCTAAAGACAAGGGAAATATATAGTTCATCTTTTTTGTATTATGTGATTATCTAGAATTTGAGTATAGATATTTCAATGTGAACAAGTCATCTTTAATACTCAAAATTTGGAGAAAAGATGAGTTTGTGATAGAAATTTTGTAAACGATGAAAGTCTACATGTCAAGTAAGTAGGTTTCCTTATGTTCTTATTAAATCTCATAAATAATTTCACCAATATTATGAAAATTAACATAAAAAAATTTCTGGTTTACTTTTTCTACTAGGAAACCAATGACCATTTAACCCATCAAAAATTTGTGGTTTTCTTGTTGTTAACTTTCTCCTAATCATGTTTTCTATCACTCTGAATCATAACATGACACATAGTTTCTCTTCTATATCCATGTTTTCATGTAGTCCAAGTATGGGTTATATCAGGTTACCTTTGTTTTTATCTTTACTTATTTTAAAAAGATATTTTTATTGACAATTTCTCTGATGTGCGAATTTTAATGAATTTTCCAAGATAAATTTTAAAATTGTGAGGACAGAATTCCCAAAAGGTGGGAAAAATGTAACATCCCAGGTAAATAATGAATATAAAATTTTCATATTTTTTAATATTTTTGAATTAAATGTCCATTTTACTTTAAAGTGGATGTTATGTTCGATGTCTTACCCGATACATAACAATAGGTTTCTTTGAAATCATATGTTGCACACTACGTTGAGTTATACTGAAAAATAATATAATAATATTGTTGTTTTAAATGGTAGTTAACGTCTAGCAGTTGCAATGGTGGGAATGAACAAAACTAACTAAAATAAAATTATACAGGTTAGTTAAATGTTTTTACATTTATCTAAAAAAAAATAGAGGCTTAAAGTGTGAATTAATCTAATTTTAAGCATAAATACTCTAATATTCTTTTAAAGGTCGATTTACCGCCTTTTAATGGAGAGCCCTCATTAAATATAGTCTTTTCCAGTTTTATATGTTATTTTTGAAAAAATAAATTTCTTTTTTAGAATCAGAACATCAAAATTCACTTTGGATAAATTTTTTGTATTTTTCTGATAAAATTTAATTTTTGATGAATAGTGGAAAATACTGTATTTTAAATCAAAACTGCCTTTTAATCTAATTTATTTATATGGTTAGATTATCTTTTAAATTTTTTTAAAGTGTAATTAGATTATTTTATTACCATTAAATCCAATTTTGGTCATTGGAATTAATTTCACTTTAAATTGGAGATAAACAAGTGTCAATCTTTTGATAGTTAATATTTCTTAAAAACAAGCTTTTTGTTTTGACAACGATAATTAATTTTTAATTAATTAATCCAACTTCTATGTTTTTAATTTGGTAAAATAGACATCATTTTTGAATTCGGAATATCAAATATATCTTAGGCTTAATTTTTGGTAGTTTTCTGTAAAACATCAATTTTTTATGAATATTGAAACCATTAAGTAGTAGTTAAAAACTGACTTTTTCATTTAAATGAAAATTTACAGATTCTATGAATTGAATTTTGAAAATCCTACATACATGGTTGTTATTAGTAAGTCAAATTTGGTTTAATAAGATGAAAATAGTTTTTGGTGAATAGTAACTTTTGACTTTTATTTACTGCGGTTAAAGGTAAATAGGGTAATAAATTTAAAAATAAAATCATAAAAATACAACAATTACCATAAAACTTGTCCTAAAATTATTTTATGCATAATGACCGACCATGGGCATCCTTGGGTCTATTGTAGGACCCCATGGAGCCACTTAAGAGTGATAATGACACGTTATTTTAATTAACTTAAAGTAAGGACAAAAATGACAAAAACAAATATCATTTAGTAAATCAATTTTTATATGGGGTTATATAAGTTATATTTTAGACTATAAATATTATTTGGGAATTTGAATATATTTTCTACATCATGGTATTTTTTTATAATTTTTAGCCATCAAATAAATAAAATTATTTATGACATAATAATGATGCAGTGTTTACCTCAATAATAAATGATTTAAATAAATAAGATTATAAAGATTAAAATAATATCCAAAACCTGTCCAATTTTTATTGGGTGATTTTATTTCGACCATGATTCATCTTATCTTTGACCTTAATTAGTTTTGGGCCTTTATAAACTGAAAATCATTATATAACAAAATAATATTTTCACTCTTTCTTAAAGAGCACCTCCTCCCCCTTATAAAAGGACACCACTTCTAACCCATTCCTAACACCTCTAAAGAACCTTGGATTGTCCAAAACCTACCCAAATAACTTCTCAAGATCCATATATTCCACCTAGAATCCTTAACTTAGGCGGAAGGTACATCAAGAATCCCTTTTGGTTCAAACCAAACGGAGTTACTCGATTTAAAGGTAACGTCTTCTCTTAAGTTCTTTTGTTTTTTTTTCATTCTACAACCTCATAAACTCTTTTTATTCCATTATTTTATAACAAAAAAATTATTCTCAATATACTAGGTTTATTTTATGATAAATATTCAAACTACACTTACACACACCTCCATCTAATGGGTAAACAACATTCTGTTTCTATGGACGACAAACTAACACCTCACAAAACAATGAGTGTTCAATCTTCTCCTACCACCTCTTATGGTAGCCATTATGATGGAACCATATTTAAATATGATACATATTATTTTTATTTTTTATTTATTAATCTTTATTTTTAATTTATATCATACCTTTTTGGTTTCCATTATGAGTAAATGCGATAATTTCATTTTAAGAAGTGCGGACTACCGCCCCCTCAAAAGGATATGTCTCGTTCATACCATACGTGGGACTTATAAAAGAAAGATTTATTGAAATTATATATTATATTATACTGTAATAATAATATAACTATGTATCATTCAGTTTTCATTCAATAAAAATATGAAATAGAAATTAAATTAGTGTTCATGCGTACGTACGGCTTACCATCTCCATGAACAATGCATTTCATTTATTATATCTAAATGTTATGTACTGTTATAAATACATATATATACTGGATATATATGATATATATTATATCTAAATCATGAATATAATTATGGAGATAATGGTCTCTTGACCATATGTACAACTTGTAATTATAAGGTGTTCATTTTTTTTACTCAAGTACCAAATATCGACAAAACAGCCATTATTAACTTAAAGGATTACATAATGTTTATAACATGGTAATAAGTGATATAAAAGGAATAATGAAGTTTAAAAGGGGTTCTTAATCAATTATAAATTAACATATATTTTATTATTCAGGAATAATAAGGAACAAACAAGTCAAGTCGGACACAAGGTAAGGGGTTTCTTATCTCACTTTTAATTCCATGAGATTTCCATTTGTCGCCACTTATTTATTTCATGTGGTGTATTGTGCACTACCATTTGATATATATTATCATAGTTATTTTTATATTCATTGTATTATGTGATTCATTTGATTGTTATTAACATTTGTTCGTATGACTCAATTGATAACAACATGTTAAGGGGTTTCTTATCTCACTTTTAATTTCGTGAGATTTCCATTATTCACCACTTATTTATTGAATGTGGGGTATTGTGTACTGCAATTTGATATATATCATCATTATTCTCTTTATATTCATGGTATTCTATGATTCATTTGTTGGTTATTAACTTTTGGTCATACGACTCAATTGATTACAATGTGGTAAGGGGGTTTCATCTCACTTTTTATCCCCGTGAGATTCATGCTATATTGCCACTATTTTCCTTTTGTGTGGTTTATATAATACCCATGGTTGTATTCATTGGGTAATATAATTAAATTTATGGGTATTTACATCTTCATTGTATGATCTGTATTTCAAGGGGTGTATGTTTCATAAGTTACCAAATTAGTAAGGGTACCTTTTAACCCAATTTCCATTCCATGGGTTAATATTCTAATTCTTAATTAAGTCATGCTATGATTATGTGTGGAATCATGCTTTATTTATTTATGTTGTAATTTCCACTCCCATTTGTGTGGATATAATTCTTATACACATAATCACTCCGTTGATAAATTCTCAAGTCATCGATAAGAACTTGATAAGAGTAATTCTAACTCAATTTCCCTTCATTGAGTTAAACATCCAAGTCATTGGTTTTGTCTTAAAAACAACATGTGCAAATTTTATATGATTTATTTGCACTAAATATCCAATAATATTGACTGTATTTATATTTTTCACACATTGTTATGTAATTTATTTATCCTTAATCTAATAATAAAGTTTTTATAATAGATTTTGTCTCAATTTACATTCCATTGAGACTTCATTGTCATTATGCACCAATTCAAATTTATATGGTATATATACTTTTCTTTGGCATATTATATCATGAATCCCTTTATTCTCATGATATTATAAATTTATGATAAAATTTTATTCCTCAATTATTTGTATTCAAGCATATCTCATTTGTTTAATAACTCTTCAACTAAAATATTATTTTAATGATTTATTCTTCTAAATCTTTATCATTAATATTCATGTTTTCAAAATGTTTTTTAGTATTTATTTATATGGACATTAATGTTTTAAAATTTTAATTCCTTTAAAATATTCAATGTTTTATGGTACACTTTGATTTACAAATCTCATTATTAAATGTTTTAAATGGTTATAAAAATGGTTTGATAAAGCATTGTTTATTTCAATATCTTGATTTCATATATTGGAATGTGGAAATGTTATCTTTCCTTTATACTTGTGTTATTTTTTTTTATTATGTTATTTTTATTGGTCATTGTTTATGTATATGGGTGGTTCAACGATAAACCTAGGGTGGGTGAGCCCGAGATAGCTCTCTAATGCATTCAGTAACGTGACAGAGGTAAATGTTAATGTTTCTCCTAAGAGATTTAGGGAATATACTATGATGGGTATTCCAAATGTGACTCCATATGTAGTTATGATCTCTATAATGTAATTATGTTATGAATTCCATAATTTACCTTTATGATTTATGATTTCTATATGTTATTCATAAATCTTATGATTTCATGAGGTATGTTATGATTGAAAATCATGGTTTAATTGATTTGTATTTATTGATGTGATAATATTTCTTTTCATTATCTTATAACCCTTACTAATATTTTTATGCTCATCCCAAGTTTTGAAATGTTTTCCATAGGACATAAAGATGAATAGGGTCAAGGATGAGATCAAGGAAAAGTCAGTTTGTCTAAAACATGGAACTAGACATGTCTCTTTCTTTTTAAGAGTTTTTTTGTAAAAAAGTTTGAAACTGGGTAGAAGTGTCCAATTTGTAATTTTTGAGATGTAATGTGATATTTATGGCCTAATTATCTAAATATCTAACCCTAAAAATATCCTCAATGTGAATTATTCATTTAATTCCTGATTATATAATATTTAAGGCTGGGCCCTTATAAAAATAGAGTTTGATATTATTTTGGGTATGGATTAGGTTTGAGTTTATTTTGATAAGATAGATTTTAGAGAAAATATATTTATATTCAGTGATTTAATACCTTTTATAACATATCAAGAAGCTAAGAATTTTATAAGAGATGGAAGTGAAAATTACCTTACTCATGTTGTTTAAAAGAAATAAATTGTTAAGATTAATGACATCCCCATAATGAATTAATATATGGAATTATTTCCTTATCATTTTTTTTATTTTTATTCTTGTTTGATAGTTTGCGTTTAATATAAACTTAGTTCCTTAGGATAATCCAATTTCAACACACCCTTATAGAATGTATCCAATAGAAATTTTGGAACTGAATTAAAATTAAAGAGTTTATAGATAAAGGTTTCATTTTTCTAATCACTTCACCATTGGGTGAACCTATTTTATTTATAAAAATAAATATGGTTAAATGATAATTTTCATTGATTATAGAGACCTGAATAACATATATATTATAAAAAAGTATCTTATTCCATATATCAATGATTTTTTTGATCATCTACATGGAGAACTTTATTTTTTGAAGAATGATATCAAGTTGGTATACCATTAGTTGAAGGTGAAGGAAGAAATTTTTCTAAAGATGGTATTTTAGACTAGATATGAGCATTAAGAGTTTATTGATATTACATTTGGGTTTTCAATGCACTAGTTGTATCTATGGATCTTATGAATAGTGTTTTCCATGACTATTCAGATAATTTTTTGGTTCTGATTATTGATGATATACTAGTATTTCAAATATAATATTTTTTTAGGCATATTGTTTCAAAATATTAAATAACAATTGGCCCTTATAAAAATAAAGTTTTTACATAATGGAAAAGTCCTAAAAATGTCATATAGATTCATATGTTTCATATATTAGTGGGTTACTACCATCAGTTTTTTGAAAACTTTTATTGGTTATCTAGGCCATTGACTAAGTTAAAATGAAAAGGATTTAAAATTATCTAGGTGAAAGTGTGTGATGATTTGTTCTGGGAACTAAAAAGGATATCAGTGAATTCTTCACTTTTGTCCCTACCCTATGTAAATGGTGAATTTTTTATCTTCAATGATTCTTATTTGAAGGGACTTGGTTGTGTTTTGATGCATAATGGTTAGGTAATAACATATGTTTCACATTAATTGAATCTTTATGAGTTAAATATACACATGATCTAGAATTATATTTTACGGTTTTTTATATAAAAATATAGTGACATAATTTATATGGATTAAACTGTGAAATATATGCTGATCAAAAATGTTTGAAGTTTATTTTTTGTCAAATAGAGTTGAATATGAGTTACAAGATATGGATGGAATTGATTAAGGATTATTAATACATGATTCCTTAACATCCTGTAAAATAAAACAAAGTATTTTATGATTTAATTTGGAAGTTTAATGTTACATTAATGTTGTTATGTTTTGAACATAACCCTTGGGGAATGATTTGATGAATTTTATCCTTGAAAGTTTTCATGTAATAAATTCCTCTATTTTGTTTTAGGTATTACTAAAATCATATATATTAGAAATAATTAAGAAATATCTAAACTAGGATCATGTTTTACAAGATAATGTAGAATCTTTTAATAAGGGTAATTTTCTAAAGTAAAATATTGATAAAAAAGATGTCATAATATTTTAAAATATATTATATGTGCCTTTTGATTACTTGTTATAGTGAAAATTATTGATTGGAACTCACAGTTCCCTATTTTCCATTTATCCTATATGCACTAATATATACAGATACTTTTATGGGTATTACTGGTGGTATGGAATGAAAATATTTATTACTGACATTATCATGAAATGTTTTACTTTTCAAAGATTTAAAGTAGAATGAAAATTTCTGAAGGGGATGCTGCATCCTTTTCCAATGACATATTGAAAATGGGAAAATATACCCATGGGGTTTTTTGTGGGAATTTCAAAAAATCTTGATTTAATAATGCAATTTTTGTTTTTAATTATCGACTGACTAAATCTACAAATTTATTTCCCATTTGAGATATTATGTCTTTAGACCAGTGTTCTCGACTATATATCAAGGTGATAATCAGGTTACATAGAGTTCCCCTTTCTATTATATATGAACATGATCCTATATTCAATTATAATTTTTGAAAAGGCCTTAAAAAGTTGTTGAGTACTGAACTAAATTTCAGTACATATGTTTAACCTCAATAAATGGACATCCAAGAGAACCATTCATACCTTATAATACATGATTCTTGATTTTTCAATGGATTAACAAGGAATTTTGGATTAGTATCTTTCATTAGTTTATTTTTATTATTATAACAGTTTTCATTCGATCATATATATGACACCTTTTGACACATTATATAGAAAATGATTTGGAGTTTATATTGTTGGGTAGAAGTAGAAAAAAGGATGTTTTGGGACTAGAGTTGGTAAAATAAATTGTTGAGAAGGTGAATATGATTCATAAACATGTGATGATGGATCAGATCAAGAAGAAAAGTTATGTGGATGACAAGAGTAAACATATCCCTTTCAAAGTAGGTAATTGTGTTTTTCTTAAAGTATCTCCTTGTAAATAATTTATGTGTTTTGGTAAAAAGGGAAATTTTAGACCATGGTATATTATAAATTATGAAATACTAGAGAAATATGGATCATTTTCTTAACTAGTTTCCTTTACTTAGATTTTATCTCACATATATTATTTCAGGTTTCTTTGATGAGAAAATATTTTCCTCATGCATCTCATATTTGAGCCCTGAAGTAGTTAAGTAGGAAGAAAAACATTCATATTAGGCATAGTATATTTAGATTATTGACCACATATATTTGGTGTTATGTAATAATGTGATTCAATAGGTTAAGGTTTTATGTAAAAACCATATGATTGAAGATGTAACATAGTAATCCGAAAATTCTATGATGGAAAATATCCCCACTTGATTAAGTAATCAATAAAATTGCGAGGCTGAAATTTTGAAAAGGGGGAAGAATTTAACAACCCAATTAATGTTAAGATAAGTAATTTTCATGTGTTATAAATTTTAATTATTTATATTTTATAGATTTATATTAATTATAATAATATTAGTTATTTTTCTATCAAAAGGGAAAAATAATTATTTAAAAATTTCGGTTTTTATTCATTATATGGATTTATTTAAATTACATGTTTCCAATTTATAGAATTTTAATTTGTAAAAATGAAATTATTTTTTTAATTAATCTTGTAAAAATTATCTTAGGATGAATTTTCAAGAATTTTATGAAAATTTTGATTTTTAAAAGAATAGTTAAAAATACTTATTTTTATTAAAAACTATCTTTTCATTTCAAGCATTAAAAGAGTTCCATTTGGTTTAAAATGATTTAAAAGTAAAAAAACAAACGATATTATTACTCTTCTAATTAGGGTCATTATAATCAATAATGGACTAGAATTTGGTATAAAAACATTTTTATACTTAAAATGAATTTTTCTAAAAGATCGTTTTTCATCATGGTTTGAGAGATTAATTTTAAATTAAATTCTTCAATTTATGTTAATTTTATTTTATAAAATGGATTCCATATTTAGATTCATAATATGTAATTTTAGTTAACAATGGTACCTTTATTTTTGTTAAAAATGAATAGTAAAAATAGTAAAAATAAAGTACCATGGTTAAGGCTAAAACAGGATTATCAGGGGGTTAAACTAAATATATAAGGACTAAAATGAGCTAAAACTTGTATGAACACTATTTTATGGTCATATTTCGTCCCCATATCATCTAGTATTCATATATATTCCATTTTGGATCCATTTCTATTTAGTTATACATTAATATATTATAATATTTTTAAAAATTGCAAGTGTGTCCTCTCCACCACTTATAAAAGGACATCCCATATACTCCCCTCTATACACTTTAAGATCCATTTGGTTTGGCTAGGACATGAACAAATCACTTCCTAACATTTCTCCTTAATATCTAGAGTCCCTATTTTTATCATAAAACCATACTAGGAATGATTTTTGGTATAAAACTTAAGAGGTTGTTTGTAGAAGATGAATAGTTCTTAATTGAGCTTTTTTAATTTATTTTTTCATCTACATCCTTCAAATATTCTTTAAACATAGTGAAATAATTGAAATAAAGTACCTTTCATATACTATTATGTTTTTATGTTAATGGAATAACATATATCCATCTCATATTCAATTAATTGAGTAATATTTTATCTTTTCCCATGTATTTCCCACTATATGTTATTGTTAACCTCTTTGAGCTCGCTGTTTTTTGTTTAACCCTTAGATGTCAAGAATTAGTTTGGATGGGTTGTTCTTTGAGGTTCCATGGGGTATCAATAATAATAGAGGGGATTTGATCTGAAAATATTATCTATGTAGGATTCTACACTATAAGGATGATGGTTGTGGTGTATAGATCTGGGTTGCGACGTAGGGTCTTAGGAGGATGAAATTTAGAGTCACTAAATTTTGAGGAATAGTTATGGTTTGGTGGAATGTTGTGGTGTATAACTTTTTCTAGTGGTTGAGAGATGCAATGTGGGGGGGTTGGCTATAAATCAAGGGCATTGAAGAGTAATTTGGGTAGTTATACCAAATTATACACCAATACGGCATGGATCCTGGCTACGATGTAGCCATCCTTTAGAATTTTTGGGTTCTACAGTGAGGTTTCTTAGGATGATTCGTCCTACTGCTAGAATTATATGATATATGGTGTGTTGGTTGAAGTATATGACTCAATAGTGGGGGTGAATTGAGTATCTTTAAAAAATTTTGTTGAAGGAATTCTTTACAAAATAAAATCCCCTATAAAAATAAACACAAAGTTTGATTGTAGTGAATTGATAAATGTCTTGAAGGTTTAATTTGATTCTCAAAATATTTATTAGTTCTCAGTTTTATTAACCTATTGATTATAAAAATTCGAAGCAAACTTACTAATTCAAAACAGATGTAAACACTTGCTAAAATAACTATCAAAATTCAGGTTATCATAATATAGGAAATACATATCACGTAAGAAATATAAGATAATCAAAACAGCTGATAAAAAATAGGTTCAGTCTCAATAAAACACTTATTCCTCTCCACTTGGTGATCACCTTCCACCAAGCTGTTTATATTAATAAACTTTTGATCCACACCCTGGATCGGGGTTCACAATGGTACTTAGTACTATCAAGGACACACAAGGAACTCTTCCACATTTCTTCATGGGTACACACTACCAGGCCACCTCGGGGCCTCTTCCACAATTCTCAGTGGGTATACACATGAGTAAAAGAATGGTTGAGTAAGGATATCTTGTATGCTTTAGTTTAATGTAGGAAACAGAGTGTGTTATTCTATAGATACACTCTCTGCTCGAAAGTTAATAAAAGATACACAATAGAGATAACAAATAGAATAGAGTTAAGAACTCTTTGTGTGTTGTGAAGTAATGATCTAGACTCAATGAATGTTGAGAAAATGGTCTTTGAGTCTTCTTCTGGAATTTTTCTTTCAAACAGAGTATCGCAGTTTTTTGTAATCCAACTTTGAGGAGTGAAAAGGTTCAACTATTCAAGGTCTCGATGTACACTGATCTTTTTAGAGAAAGTTTCTTGTTACTATCTTCTTATAATCTCAGGCACTTAGTTCCTTTATTTTATTATTCACACAATCTGTGTCTTAGCGTGTACTTCTGCATTGTGTGATTCACTCTCTTAAATGTGAAAGATGAGGTCCTTTTATACTTCAGGATCCCCTAGGCATGAAGATTTTCACATTTTCACATACCTCATACTGTCTATGGATTTTCATACAGACAACATTAAAAAAATGTCTGAAACATTAATTTGTCTAAATATGGCCGTTAGAAATAAATTTGAATTAATAAATTCGAATCAACTATTTATAACAATTGGTTTCGGTCTGTTGTCTTTGGTTTGATAACATCGGTCTGTCATCTTTGTTGTGTCATCTTCGGTTTTTCAAAATTCGGTGTGGCATCTTCGATGTGTAGAACTTTAGTGTGTCGACTTTGGTCTGTTGAACTTCGATGTGTCGACTTCGGTCTGTCGAACATCGGTCTGTCGAACTTCGGTGTGTTGAATTCGGTCTGTCGAACTTCGGTGTGTCGACTTCAGTCTGTCGAACTTCGGTGTGTCCTCTTTGGTCTGTTGAACTTCGGTGTCTCGACTTCGGTGTGTCATACTTCAGTTTCAGTGTGTCGACTTCGGTCTGTCGAACTAACCATCACAGCCAGGGAATCTAGAAAGATTGTGAAGTATATGTCTTACTAGACTAAGTGTTATGAAAAAGTTCATGTATAAATACATTTGTAAATATATTTATTCATGAATATAAGTGATTTACTTATTGAATTATATGTTGTTGTATATCATAATTGATTCTCATAGAGATATTAAAATTTCATGAAAGAGAAGAATCTGTATATTGACATTATTTGTGATTATGAAAACTACAATATCATGGAGGGTCCAACAATCTCCCCCTTTTTGATAATCACAAATTATACAATACATGAAAATATATAGAATAAAGATATCTCAACATAGAATAATGTAATTTTCCAATATAACTAAAGTTTTTCATTGTTAGAATTTATTTAAAACAAATATTTGCCTCACTATATGGATTAAGAAGAGTATATTCCATCCTTATATGCCATCCTTATTTTATCCCCCTTTTGGTATTAACAAAAAGAGAAAAGTAGTAAGGGGAAATAATATAAAAGAAAGATACCATAAAGAATTTCCATTAAAAGAAATAGGAGTACAAGGCAAAAAAAAAGATCAAATCCCTATCAAAAGATACAATCCATCATTAAGGGTTTTGATGTAGAAGAGCTTTTCCTTTGTCTGAAGGATCCAATGGAGAAGGAGAGGGTTTGGGAGTGGTAGAAAAAGTGGGTGGTCTAAGGATAACACAAGGTAGGGCCACACCCGTAGGGACAGTAGCTTCAAGGCTAGGCCTTCTCTCTGACAACACACAGCTTGGAGACTGCTCAGTATTGATCGGTAGAATCTGAGTAAGAGCCTGAGAGATAGTCATTATAGTAGGAGGTCGTGAGGTAGTACCAATTAAAGAATCTAGAGGGACCATAATAGCATTGTCCCAAACATGAAAATACAGTTTGAGAAAGTTGATAAAGTCATTTATGATTGCACCACCATATTTCATTGCCTTCTCTAAGTCATCCTTATTCTCCATAAATTTACTCAACAAAGGTTTAAACTCTTTTAATTAAAGAACTTTCTTTTTGAAGGCCTCTTTGACTGGAGGAATTCTATTATTTTCTACCAGAAACTAAAAACTATTGATTAGGTCATCCTTGGTATATATCTTAGTGAAATACTTATCCACCTTTTCCCAAATTTCTTTCTGAGCTGTAGAGGCTTCATTTGTGCACTATCTGACCATATTGTACACAAGATCTGTATTCTGATGTACTTTTTCAAGGGTTTATTTATCTGAAACAATCTAGAGTTTTTGAATTTCTTCTCTCATCACAGCCTTCAGAGACTCCAAATCCGCAGCAACACTTAGCCCACTCCTGGAACTGGATGGGCTATCCAACATTTTTCCAAGCTCTTCATTCATGTTTTTCAGGTCAACACTGAGTATATGAGTTACTAAGTTTCTAATAACTTACAGAACACCACTAAAGGAGGTCTTGAAGTCAGAAATTAAGTAATTCAATTCATTTATCGTCTTTCTTACTTCTTCCCTAAGTAAGGTGTTGTGTCTGATAATATTTTTTGATGTAGTAATAAGGTTCGATTGAAACTCTTGAATAACTATGCTTTCAATTTTTGATGCATCAACATCTGAGATGCTTATGGAGGTGGAGGATTCATTTCTGGATCCCACTGAAGCTATCACAGACTCACATAGCTCATTCTTAAACTTTTCCAAATCAGCCTTAGTGACATAGTCACTGGGCACTGACTGATCAATTGGGTCTACTACTAGAGATGCAACTTGTGGAACTAGTGCAGCAAGTTCTGGTTCAACATGGACTTGTGTAACAAGAGGATGAGGTGCCATTTCCTCATCTGAGTCATATTTTAAACCGAAAATAATGTATCTTGGATCTCTATTCCATTCTCTAGTATAGGTCCAATCTCTTGGCTCAACGGTATCAATTCTTACCCTTCTTCCCTAAGGCTCAAAAATAACATCAATATCATCAAGTAATTGATCCGGGTCTCTGGCCATAACAACTTGTATGGGACCAGGAACTAACCAAACTTCAAGTTCTTACAGAGGTCCAGCTACTTCAACTTCACCACATACATCCTCAATTTGAGGCACTAAAACTACATCTTCTTCTTCTTGGACAATATCCATAAGATCATTCAATTTCTGAATGAGCTCTTGGTTTTCAGAATTAGGATGGAGTGGTCTATCCTCATGTTTAGAATCTCTATGACCATCAGCATGTTGATCATCAGGCTTAATTACATCGCCAACTCCATGAACAGATTCCTCACTGGATCTGTCAACCACCTATTATACCACTTTTAGAGAGTCAGTCACATGCCCAACACTTCCTCCATCATCACCATTTTCACCACCACCACCACCATCATCATCATCATCAGATTCCTCATTTGATTTACTTACATAGCCTTCAACTCCAGTAACTTCAGTTTCTTCCTATTCTTCATCACCTAATAAAGAATCTCTTGAGGCCAATTCCATAGGTGGACTAGCAGGTCCATAAGTCATATTCTTGGGACTTTTAGCAATATCAGGATCACTCATATTGCCAAAAGGTGATCCTTATTCCTTTGTTACCTCAGGTTCAGTATCCTCCTCAGAATAAACTGGAACTTCTACAGGTTTGAGACCTGGATCAACTTAGTCCTTTCTTCTAGAAGGATGATCAACTGGGTTGAAAGTTTCATACAACATTTCTTCATTTCCTACCCAACATCTTTTCCATGGGTTCCAGAAGATTTTCATTCTCTTACAAATGTATTTCTGAAGACAAAATCCACTTCAGGAACTTATCACTTCATCTCAATATTCAACACAATTTAGTTTTTTCAACATGGAATAAATCGTCCTTGGATAGTATAAGAAGGTTTCATTTTTAGATGGATTAATCAAATAAGAGAGATTCACTATAATATATCTTCATAGATTCACCTTCATTCCATGTTTCAAAAAAAAGATCAAGAATATATCCTGATATTTCACAGTTGAGAAATCTCCATTCCGTAGGAAGATTTGATTTTGTATGAACATAAAAAGCAATCTCACTTCTCCTTTGAATTCATTTTCAATAGTCCTTCAAGATTTTTCATTTCTAGTTAGCTCCTTCAGATCATCTTCATAGTAAAACAAGTTTGATGAAGGTGGAATATTACCAGGATAGTTAGCATAGACACCTTCATGAGGCACCTCTAAGAATTCATACCATTCCTTAGATGAAAAAACCACTTTCTTTACCTTTACCATAGCTCTCATCTTTTCTGCCTCAGCTTCATCCAGTGATATACTCAAATGTTGATATAATTCATGCACAAGATGGGGAAAACAGGGCCTTTCATTGTTGGTGAACCAACTGAGCCACCCTTGAGATTCCAGTACCTTTAACAGAAAAGATTTTCTTGATAGAAGCCACTCAGCAGACACCTCCTTTTTAGTTGTAACTACTCGGCTTTCTAATCTCGGTTTCCCAGTCCCAATGGACTCACCTTTCTGACTCTTAGCAAGAATAGATTTTAAAGGTTCTTCCATTGCTCTCTAAGTCCTAGCCATGATGAAGCTTCTGATTCCAATAGTGTTGAGAAGTCGGGAGTTAAGAAAGAGTGTGACTAAAGGTAGAAGGCTTTACGTCTATAGAGAAGGTGAATGGTCAGGATGGATTGGAATTAACATATCATTTAGGGATTTTAAATCGTAAAACACAAAATTTAAATGTGGAAAGTTAAAAGAGATAAAATATCATCATTTCATTTAAAGCAGATTGAATTTACAAAACATCCCTTAAATTTATCGGTGTTAAAGAATCGGTTTCAAGGAAATTAGTTTCACCAGAGATCTATTTGACAGGATCGGTTTTAGAAAGATCAGTTTCACAAATATTAGTTTAAGAAAGATCAATTTCACAAATATCAGTTTTAGAAATATCAGTTTCACAAAGATAGGTTTTAGAAAGATCAGTTTCACAAAGATTGGTTTTAGAAAGATCGTTTTCACAAAGATCGGTTTTAGAAAGATCAGTTTTAGAAAGATCAGTTACTAATTTATCATTCACAGTTCATTTTTTATGTATATCATTCTCTCAGAATTTAAATTTTTAGTAAATATATCAGTAAGCTGATGTCCAGTCCCAATAAACTCAAGAGTTATGTCATCTTTTTTATAATGATCTCCCAAAAAGTGATGTCTTACATCAATTTGTTTTGGTCTAGAATGATAAATTGGATTCATAGAAATATTAATAGCACTTGTGTTTTCACAATTTATGGGGATATGTATAAATTGAAATCAATTGTCTAATAAGGTGTGTTTCATCCACAAAATTTAGGCACAATAACTACCAGCAGCAATGTACTCTGCTTCAGCAGTTAAAAATGCAAGTAAATTTTTCTTTTTACTACATCATGATATTAGGGACTTTCCCAAAAAGTGACATGTTCCAGAGGTACTCTTTATATCTAATTTATATCCACAAAAATCAACATCTGAATAACTAACTAAATCAAAAGGTTGTCTATTAGGATAAAACAATCCTAAATTAGTTGAATACTTGAGGTATTTGAAAAATATTTTAACACTATTTAGGTGTGACTCCTTTGGGTTTGCTGAAAATCTCTCACACATACACACACTGAACATAATATCCGGCCTACTAGCAGTTAAGTACAGCAAACTACCAATCATTCCTCTGTAAGCAGTTTGATCAACTCATTTTCCATTTTCATCAAGATATAACTTACATGTAGAACTCATAGGGGTTTTACTACTCTTAATTCTATCAAATCCATATCTTTTCAAAAGATATTTTGTATACTTAATTTTATTTATGATAATACCTTCTTTATTTTGAAATATTTGAATTCCAAGAAAATATTTTAGTTCCCCCATAAAACTCATTTCAGACTCACTTTGCATTATGTTGGAAAAATAATTACATAAATAATTTTTAGAAGATCGAAAAATAATATCATCTACATATATTTGGCTATTAAAACTTCTTTTGAAATTATTTTTATAAATAAAGTGGGATCTGTAAGTCCTTTTGTAAAACCTTTAGAAATAAGAAAGTTACTCAACCTTTCATACCAATCTCTTGGAGCTTGTTTCAAACCATATAAATCTTTTGATAATTTTAACACATGATTTGGAAAATGTGGATTTGGAAAACCTGAGGGTTGTCAACAAAAACATCATCAATTATATAACCATTTAGGAATGAACTTTTGACATCCATTTGATAAAGTTTAAAATCTAGGTGCGCTGCATAGGCAAGTAAGATCCTAATTGCCTCAATTCTAGCTACTGGTGCAAAGGTCTCTTTATAATCAATTACTTCTTCTTGATTATATCCTTGTGAAATAACTCTAGCTTTGTTTCTAACTATATTTCCAGCTTCATCTACCTTATTTTTATACACCAATTTGGTTCTTATGGTCAAAGTATCCTTAGGTCTATCTACAAGTTTCCAAACATAATTTCTTTCAAATTGATTAAGTTCTTATTGCATGAACATTACCCAAAATTCATCATTGATAGCATCAGTGATATTTTTAAGTTCAAGTTGTGATAAGAATTCTTGATGTTCAACCTGATTTCTCATGGAAGCTCCGGTTTGTGTTCCTCTATCTAAATCTCCAACGATAGAATCTAAGGGATGATTATTATGGGTTCTAGTTGGTCTTGAGAAAGTTGGACTTGATATTTCAAGCTGTTCAGGTTGATCTGGTTCACTACGGTTAGGATGAGGAGAAATTTCAGAACTTGATGTTTTCACAGAATCTATCTCATGCTAATTGGGGATTTTATCATTAATGTCTTGATTGGACATATCCTCAACAATGTTTTCTGGTGAGGTCTTCGGTTCATGTGGATCTGCTTCATCAAACATGATGTGTATATATTCCTCCACACATTTGGTATTCTTGTTAAAGTCTCTATAGGCTTTTCTTGATGTAGAATATCCAAGAAATATTCCTTAATCACTTTTCGAGGAAAATTTATCTAAACTATATTTAGTATTTCGAATATAAACTTTTCATCTGAACACTTTAAAATAACATACTTTTTTTTCCTATTATTCCACAACTCATAAGGAGTTTTCTTACGAATGGGTCTAATTAAGACTCTGTTTATTATGTAGCAATTTTTATTAATATCTTCAGCCCAAAAATAAATGGGTAGATCATATTCATTGAGCATAGTCTGGGAAATTTCTTGTAAGGTTGTATTCCTTATTCCTACCACACCAATCTATTGAGGTGTTCTAGGTGCAGAGAAGTTATGATTATAGCCATTTTGTCAGAAGAAGGCTTCAAAATCTTGATTTTCAAACTCACGACCATGATCACTTCTTAATGATTTAATCTTAAGTCCACCAAGATTTTCTACAGTCCTATCATACTTGGTAAAGTAAGAACAAGATTCACTTTTATGAGCCAGGAAAAAGGTCCAGGTATATCTAGAGAAATAATCTACAAGAAGATAAACATAGTTCTTCCCATTGAGACTCAAAACTCTAGATGGTACAAACAATTCCATGTCAACCAACTCTAGAGGTTCAGAAGTAGTTACTTATTTCCTTGGTTTGAAAGAGATTTTATGTTGCTTTCCTTTTTGACAAGGATTATATACTTTATTGTCTAGAACCTCTAGTTTGGGTAAGTCTCTAACTAATACTTTTATAGTTAACTTCCTAAGAGAGTGTATATTAAAATGTCCTAGTCTTATATTCTAGAGCCATGACTCTTTGTGAAAGGCATTTAGACAAGAGACATTTTTTGAGGCTAGTGTGTCTAAATTTATAGCATATACATTATCATTTCTAAAAGTAGTAAATACTAAGTTATTCTTGGAATCAAAAACATGACATGAATCATTTTTAAACATAACATTATATCCATTATCACATAGTTGAGATATTCTGAGTAGGTTATACTTCAGTCCATTAATATATAATAATTTAAAAATTGAAATAGAGTTAGGGTTACCAATCTGGCCTAGGCTGATGATTTTTTCTTTTACCATTTTCACCGAATGTGACATGTCCTCCATCGATCTTGATAAGACTTTTAAAGATTAAAAAATCCCTTTTCATAGGCCTTGAAAAACCACTTTCCAAGTAACACATCTTTTTATAGGAACTCTTTAGGCAGTTTACCTACAAAACAGTTTAACCAAGAAATGATTTTGGTACCCATATTTCTCTAGGTCCACAAACATTAGTAATAAAATCATTAGGAACCAAAAACTATCTAATGGGTTTACTATATGCAGAACATAGATTATTTGAAAAATACACTTTATTTAGTCTGTGGAATTAGATACAGTAAAAGAATTTGAGAGGCTGGAACTTGTAGTACAATTCTGTTTTTTGAAAATAGTAGCAGATTTTCCAGATTTGGAGACAAAATATGATTTAGATAAATTTATTTGACCTAGTTGATAACCTATCCCAGAAGTATATTTTAGGGAAATCTGTTGTCCTAGAAACTGAGTCAAGGTATCTCTACCAGTATTAAACTTCTCAATATCTCTATTTAATTGCTCATTTGATAATTTGAGTTCAGTATTTTCTTTTAACAGCTGGGCACATTTTTCCTTTTCAATATCCAGATTAGTTTTTCAATTATCATTTATATCATGCTTTCTTTTTAATAATTTATATTTATCCTTGAGATCATTAATGGTATCCTAAATAATTTCATAGTATTCAAATAATTCATCTTTAGTCATATTTTTATCATTGTTTGATTCACTTTCATTCTCAGAATAATAAACATTATGTACAGGAGAATTAAGTGTTACCTCAGATGTTTCTGTCATGAAACATAAGTTGACAGGATTGTTTTGTACACTATCAGAAGCATCAGATCCAATGGAGATTTCTTCTGAAACATTCCATGTAGATTTTATATCCTTTTCATAACCCTTTCCCTTATCTTCATATTTCTTCTTAAATTTCAACTTAGGGTAGTCTGCCTTCACATAACCTTTTCGTTTGCACTCATAGAAAATTATTTCACTTGAGTTGTTTTTCCATTTTCTGTCTTTCTTCTATAGTCCTTTACTATCATACTTTCCCTTGTAGTTTGACTTTCTAAATAATTTCTTCTTTCGGTAAAACTTTTTAAACCATCTAGTAAGATGATCCATTTACTCATCACTGTCTGGAACTAACTCTTCACTAATGGAATTTTCTACAAGAACTTGAATCTTTTCTTTATCTTTTCTCTTTGAAGATGAAGTCTCGAATGCTACTGAATTATTTTTTGGTTCCTCATCTACTTCTGGATTTACTTTAAGTTCTTCTTTATACATAATAATTTTTCCAATTAGTTCTGTCACTATAAGTTTTCCTATGTCACAATATTCTCGTATGGAAACAAAATTTCTACTCCATCTATCAGGTAGGCATCAAATCAGTCTCATGATTTGGTCCTTATTGTCCACTGGTTTTCCAAGCAGACTCATAGAGTTCACTATTTCATTGAACCTGAGATACATTTCAGAGATAATTTCATCAGTATTCATTTTAAAATTATTATATTTAATAGTGTATGTATTTAATCTCATTTTTTTAATAGTAGTTGTTCCCTCATGAGAGATAGATAAAGTATCCCAAATTTCATATGCAGTTTTACAAGCATAAATACGATTAAATTCTTCATCCCCTAGGGTATAGTATAAAGAATTCATTGCTTTATAATTATTGTTATAGGAAGATTTGATTGATTCATCCCAAGTGCTTCTAATAGTTTCAGGTATTTTATATTTACTTTCAATAAAAGTCCATATTTCAAAGCCCATACTTTCTAGATGTATCATCATTTTAAGTTTCCACTAACCATAGTTTGTTCCATTAAAGAAAGGTGTTCTATTCGTAGAAGCCCCTTTAAAGTATATTTTCCATGATAAAGATTGTAAAATAATTTCAAAGAGATAAAAATTTAGAAATAACAGAAATTTTAAGATATTTAGTAAAAAACAATAATTGCAGTTGATAATAATTTGAAAAACTTTAAAATAATAATCCTCTGATACCAAATGTTGGTCGGAGTAGATGACTAAAGAGGGGGGAGGTGAATTTAATATCTATAAAAATTTCTATTAAAAGGGTTATTTACAAAATAAAATCCCCTATAAAATAAACACAAAGTTAGTTTGTAGTGAATTTATGAATTTCTTGAAGGTTCAATTTGATTCTCAGAATATTGATTAGTTCTCGGTTTTACTAACCTATTGATTAACAAAACTTTCAAAGAAAACTTACTGATTAAAAACAAATGTAAATACTTGAAAAACTAACTTTCAAATATTTTTTTATCTTAATGCAGGAAATACATATCACATAAGAAATATAAGATAATAAAAAAAGTGGATAAAACAAGAGGTTCAGTCTCAAGCAGAGACTTAGTCCTCTCCAGTTGGTGATCACCTACCACCACGCTATTTATATTAATAAAATTTTGATCCAAACCCTAGATCAGGGTTCACAATAGTACTCAGTACTATCTAGGCCACACAAGGACCTCTTACACAGTTCTTCATGGGTACAGACTACCAGGCCACATAGGGCCCTCTTCCGCCCTTCTCTGTGGGTATACACAAGAGTAAAATAATGGTTGAGTAAGGATATCTTGTATCCTTTAGTTTAATGCAGGAGACAGAGTGTGTTACTCTACAGATACACACTCTGCTCGAAAGTTAATAAAAGATACACAATAAAGATAAGAAATATAATAGAGTTAATAATTCTCTGTGTGTTGTGAAGTAATTCTCTAGACTCAATAAGTGTTGACAAAAAGGTCTTTAACTCTTCCTCTGGAATTTGTCTTCAAAACAGAGTATCGCAGTTTCTGTAATCCATCTTCAAGGAGTGAAAAGGTTTTTCTCTTCAAGGTCTCGATGTACACTGAGCTTTTTTGAGAAAGTTTCTTGTTACTATCTTTTTGTAATCTCAAACACTTAGTTCCTTTATTTTAGTATTTGCACTGTATGTGTCTCAGCGTGTACATCTGCATTGTTTTCTTTACTCTATTTAACGTGAAAGATGAGGTCCTTTTATAATCCAGGATCCTATAGGCATGAAGATCTTCACACGTGCATGTACCTCGTTCTGTCTATGAATTTTCCTATAGAAAACATTAAAAAATTCAGAAACATTAATTTTTCTAAGTATGACTGTTAGAAAAAAATTTGAATTAATAAATTCGAAATAGTTTTTTATAACAATCGGTTTTGGTCTTTTGTCTTTGGTTTGATAACATCGGTCATTCATCTTCGATGTGTCATCTTCGGTGTGTCGACTTCGATTTGTTGAACTTCAGTGTGTCGAACTTCGGTGTGTCGACATCGGTCTGCCGAACTTTGGTGTGTTGACTTCGGTCTGTCGAACATCGGTGTGTCGACTTCGATCTGTCGAACTACGGTGTTTCATCTTTAGTTTGTCTAACATCGGTGGGTCGACTTTGGTCTGTGGAACTTCAGTGTGTCGACTTCAGTGGTCATACTTCGGTTTCGGTCTGTCAACTTTGGTCTGTCTAACTAACCATTGTAGCTAGGAAATCTAGAAAGATTCAAAGTGTCTGTCTTACTAGACTAAGTGTTATGAAAAAGTTTATGTATAAATGCATTTGTAAACATATTTATTCATGAATATAAGCGATTTAATTATTGAAGTATATGTTGTTGTATGACATAATTTATTCCCATAGAGATATTAAAATTGCATGAAAGAATATAATTTCTATATTGACAATATTTGTGACTATGAAAACTAAAATATCCTGGAGGGTCCAACAAGGTGCAGTGAATTTTTCAATCCTTAAACATATATTTACATAGAATTATATGATGTGGTCATGTGCAATATGTGTTTATTCCTCCTGGTGTCATCCTTCTATGTGATTTGGTCTAGGAGGCTATTCCATGGCATTCCTCTAAACTAATTTATCCTCTCTCTCTTTCACTTGAACTTCTGGAACCCCATATAGCTTTTTTGATGGATTTTTAAGCCACATTTCATTATATTCAACACTCTCCTTATAGGGATTGATAATATATTATCCAATCCATCTAGTAGTGACCTCTATGAATCCTCTTCAACCCTGAAGTAAGTTATATTAGTATTTTAGGCCTAGAGTTTGAAGGAATAAGAGTCTAAACTCTACTTTAGATCTTGATATTTTTTTGACTTCTCTATTTTGATTTGGGTAGTTAATAACAAATCCATCTTGTCAGTTCATCCTTCCTATAATGTTTCATAAGTGTGATTGCATCATAATTTCATACCCACCACCTACCAAAATGAATAAAATAATCTTATGATATAAATAATGTTATTTAGACCTCCCATGGATCCTTTTGAGTCCATTTGAATTATGACCAGGCTTGGGGCTACTTGATAGGTGATCTTACCCTTGAAATCAAAAAATTGTAAAGAATGATAAATGTGGATATTTTCTTAGAAATGTTGATTGAAAAATTAAATTGAAGTGAAATGGAATGTGAATTGAGATAAATGCTAACCTATCATGATTTGACAATGGTAATTCACCCGGATAGATGATAATATACCAATTGAGAATGTATTCCAAGTTAATTTACAATGGTATAAACTAACCAATTTGGTATGACATGTGAATTGTGATAAATGGTATACATAGCTTGAATTTATGTGTAATTAATGACCAATCACTCGAGGGAATGATCCACTATCAAGTGATATGTGGAACCAATGATTCATCTAGATGAAGGAGAATTCACCACTTGTGATTGGATAATATTCCCCTTGGTGAAGTGTGCCCTGGGAAGACGTAAGTGACTCCAGCATGGGAATTCACATGGAGCATAGTATGGGATGGTTACTTTTCCATTGTGATTTGAATCATGGGAAGATGTAATTGAATCCAACATAGGGATTCACATGAATACTAGTTGGGTTACATGAGGCGTGGTATAAGTGATCTATCCTAATAAGGGGGGATCTTCCATTTTAAAAAGACATACTGAATAGATATAAAGAAGGTTTGGATGAAACTAAGTTTCAACCCAAAACATGAGGGTGTGCGGGTTTATTATATGTTAAGTATTAATTTATTTGATTAATACCCCTATATATCACTTTATTGCATGGACTATATACTCAGACAAGGTTTTTTTATAGAGAGGCGTGTCAACTTACTAAGGCGTATTCACACCCTGTTTTACCCACCATTTAATAACCTAATAGATTTAATGTATTGTAGGTTGGTTATGGTCAAGGTACCTTATTTTTTTCTGTTTCTTTCTTAATGGGTTAGAGTTTAGATATGGGACAGACATGGGGCTCAAGATCGAAACTTTTAGATTTTTTTATCTTTTGATATTGTATTTTATTTTTATGTAATTTAGATCATAATTTAGTTAAATATCATTCTATAACTATACTATTATGCTATAAATTAGATTTATTATTTTCTCCCTTATTCTTCTTGAGTTTTTTATTCTTTTATTTATATCATCTTTGCTTTTAATATAAATCTATACCAGAGGGTATAGTATCCCCACTATATTCATTACACCCTCACTTCTAGTCGGAAGCCTTTAGCATATGGGGAGGAACACCTGAGGTCACATATCCAACATGGATTAGTAATTTTATGGATAATCGGTTTTGAGATGTTACAAAATTGGAAACAAAAATATCGTTCATGTGTAAGGAAGAATGTCACCTTACAAACTGATGTAATTTTTTTCCACCATCACCTCCAATAGCCAGTTAGAATGATAGATTTAATGTATAAATATATATATATATATGATATTCATGGAATAATTAACATTATTTAATGATAATATATCTTCTATTTCCTTTTCATTCCGTCCATTGAAACATTATAATGACATTCATGCATATGTGTAGATTACCACCACTATGAAGTGATGTGGATTTGTATCATCACTATATCACATGGATGGTATATATAAGAGTATTTAAATATATAATGTAATATTTTTGATATAATAATTCTTTTGGAAATATAAAATTATACTTACCTTCCTTCCCTCATGCTCATTGAAAAATGAAAATGTTACTCACGCATACGTACGACCTTTCATTACCATGATTATAACTTAATATATTTTTCATAACCATAATTCATGGTGAGTTTGAAAATTATAATTGATTTATAAAAATTATAATTAATTAATTTTTTAAGGATTTAGTAATTACCACTTTGAACATAGTCAACCTACTAATGTTATTTTGGACATATGAGCGGAATATCATCAAAATGTAATACATGAACTTAAATTATAAAGTAATATAACATAGAAATAAATAAAGTAAAATGAATAATATAATTAAAAAAGTTTATAAATAAAGTAAATAATTAACATAAGTTTATTATTCAGTAAGATAAATAATTAATTTGATGAGCCGAACTTGATGTAAGGGATAATTAAACTGAAAACCTCATTTAAAATGTTTTTAAAAATTTACTTTATAAATCATTTTCTTCCATTTACATATTCTTAAAATTATATTAAAGTTATTTTTATATAGACATAAATGAATTATAAAGGACGTTATTTATCTATTTTTTCATCCTTTCAATGGTTTTCGAAAAGAATATTTTATGTTTTTTATACGGAATGTTTTGAATTTATTTACCAAAAGGAAAAAAGTGAGGTTCTATTTTAAAGTATAAATCATAAATGGATGTTAACACCACTATAACCATTATTTTATGTTTTTTATCATTTAAAAGATTCCTTTTTTTCATTAAATAAAAACCCTTCTTCCCATTTTTTGGGTATTTATGTTTTAAAAATGGGTTTTTAAAAGGAAAGGGTATTTTGATATCTAAAAATGTTTTACAAATGGGTTGAAAAGATTTTTACAAGGGTTTTGGAAGAAAAGGTTCGAGTATAAAATGTTTAATTCATGATATGGTACTTGATCTTTACATATGATTATGGGTGATCCGGATACAACTTATAAAATGGGTGAGCATAATACATCTTATATGATGGGTGATCCTGATATAGCTCTCTAATGAATTGGGCAATATTCCTTGTCTTAATAGGAAAGAAGGAGGGATTTAAATAGGCTAATTTACCCTATGGATTTAACTAAGATTAATTTACTTCTGAGATGGTTAATGTATATAATGCTACAAGATTCCAAAAAGGGTTTCTATTGTATTTCAATTGGTTTTAAAGGTTTTATTTGAGAAAAATGTGTGTTTTTCGTATGTGGATATGATTTATTTTATATGATCAAATAATATTGTAATAAAGGTAAAACAAATTATGGGTTTTCATGTTTTTCTCTACAATAACAGATTTATTTATTTTATGTTCCTTACAGATATTTTTATGTTCATTCCACATTTTTAAATATTTTTTATAGGGTTTAAAGAAGATTAAGAATAAGGAATACGTCAAGTGGAAATTCATGGAGATTTTTCATGAAGAGAAAATGTGTTTAATTTTAAATGTTTTATATTTTTGGGGAAAAAGATATAGTATGGACTTTTCCACTTTTTATGTTATGGGTTTGTTATGTAAGACTTATGACCAAATTATTTAAGACACTAAACCTATAAGATCAGTGAAAATGAAAGAAAATTAACTTTATTCTAAAGATACGAGATTATGTAATGTTTATGTTCAGGTCCTTACATATATTATATCCTTGTTGGGTTATAATTCAGAAATCAATAAACAATAAGTGTTAACCACACCTAATTTGACTCCATGCTTGATGAATGAGTAATCCAATTCTAGGGATATAACCTATAACATGACATGAACCTACTCACTCAAGGAACGGTCCTACATAGATCCCCACATCATATACAGAACCACACCCTCTCACTCAAGGGAGGTAACACACCATCATCATGTTTTCTATCTCTTTCACACAAGGTGGAATAAATACTCAAGATCCTATTCCATCACATCAAAATCCACCATCCTCTTTGTAACACCCCAAACCCTCTAGATCAGAGTCGGTGCATTACTTGTTATATTGGAATGGTTAAAAAGAATGAAAACTACAAATAAATTATCATTTTAGTAGTCTTCAAGAAACTAGATACATATATGTAACTCATATTATATTGGGAAAAGGTAAAAATCAACACATAACAAAAACTAAAAGACTGCATCCATCAGAACTCAATAACTTTTCTCCTCTTCATAACCTATTGAATGTAAAAAATGAAAGGGGTGGGATAAAATGCTCAGTAAGGGTTTCAAATATCAAAAGCATGAATCAATAATAAGTGAATAATAAACAATTAGGCATAGTCAATATGGCATGGTGAATAAATGAAGGACCCACGCCTTTAATAAAATGAGAATGAAACTACATCCATAGATTTTGTCATAGAAAAAATCACTTTTATAGTAATAACTAAAAATGAATAAAGAGAATTATTATTAATTGGACTTCATGTATCTAGAATATGATACCATAATATCGTAAAAATGGTTTTTTAGTTTTGTGGGTAGAAACTCGTCTGATTTTTGTAAACAAACACAAAGGGTTTGTCGCCAACTGATTTGTCTCATGAGACCTACCGATGTATCGAGGGGCTGTACCGGGCCCCACCTTTTTTTCATGTCCAAATCATTATTAATACATAGATTCAACATAATATAAATATGCCTTTAAATTATCTTTATAGAATAGAGGATACAGATTCATCAATATTTCCACAGTCTAAACAATATTCAAAATAAATACTGTATGTAAAGTGGTATACGACTTAGAAAATAATCATATCCATGATATGAGAATATGGAAATTTAAATGAAATATAATTTCAATTGAAAATTGATCTCAAATTGGTAGTAGGTACACCACATAAGAAAGAGTAGGTGCACAATACTAAGCAAGTCACAACGATGTGAAAATTGGGACAAAGCTCATTACCACGTTGTAATCAATTGAGTCATATGACCAAAAGTTAATAACCACCAAATTAATCAAATAATACCATGAATATAAATATAATAATGATAATATATATCAAATTTTAGTACACCTATAACACATATAATAAATAAGAGGTGAACAATAGAAATCCCACAAAATTAAAAGTGAGATGAGAAAACCCCTTACAAACATTTTGGCATGGTAATGAGGGTTCTTGAGAGGGATTAATGAGAGGTAAGGGGGTATCTCATTATTTATATATCATAAGGGAATTATGGGTAATTTTCTAAAACATACCCCATCATTAGGTATTAAAAATAAAAGAGCATAACCTAGTGGATATAGTTAAACAAAAGTGAGAGAGAGGATCCCTTACCTAGAACGTATCATTGGATTGAGGAAAAAATAATGAAATAATTATGTGTGAAAAACATAAACCCAAACAATAAAAGTGTATATATAGAATAAAACAATAATATGTCATTCACACATATTTTGGGAAAATACCAAACCAATGACATTGATGTTTAACTCAGCGAATGGAAATTGAGTTAAGATATCCCTTACAAAGATTGTATCATTAGAGTGGGGATAAATAAATTAAATATTTTTGTGTAAAAAATAAAAACACAAAATATATAATTGGATATATATTAAAAAACAATCAGAGTTCATTCAAACATATTCTTGAAAACATGTAACCAATGAAATAAACATTTAACTCAAAGAATGAAAATTGAGTTAAGTAATCCCTTACCTTATGCTCGAAGGTGTTCTTGATTATTCTTATCAACATGAATAATCAAATTTTGTTTCATTAATTAATAATTACATAACCTCATCAACATGTAATTGATATCTTATTACCCTATTAGGTTCATTAATGGCCTTTTTTATGGGTTTAAGAGATTAAATTTTATTTTTTTGGAAGCAATTTCTTACTTGGTTTTCATGATTCGTTTACTTGTATTCATGAATGAAAGATCATTTGAAATTTGGTTAAACATCAAGAAAAATTAATATATATTATTATTGAAATTAAATATATATAAATTATCTTGTAATGATTCTGTTTATATACCATGAGGATGACACATTCGAGAGTTAATAACAAAATCTTGGATTTGGATTGGCGGTTTTGTGCCCAGTAAACTTGTTTGTATTGTTATTCCATATTATGAGTGTGTAAATATTAAAGACATTAAAAAACATAAAATACATATATTATCATCTGGTTAAACCATTGAAAATGTTTCATAACCAGTCTTGAAGATAAAAATGAAAATTGAAAACCCGTCTTTCTTGAGTGTGATAAATTGACACATCTCGGGTTGTGTTTTCATTTATAGTATAAAAGGAAGTGAAAAAGAGATATTATGATGAAATATTCCATTATCATAATGAAAATAAAGTACCTTTAAGTAACTGAAATTATCATTCTATTTAGATGGGTGGACTTGAGAATAGAGAACAAAATAATGAAACTTTGTAAAAGAAAATGAAAGAAAAGGGAAGAGAGGTTCACCTCTTGAGTACTCCTCCTTGAGAAACTTCTTAAGGCCTTTGTTGTTTTCCTTTTGGTGAGACCAAAAGGTCTTGGAAGTTGGGGAGGATGTTAGGGAGCTATTTTACCATAATTTAGGCAAGGATTGAAGCTTGAATTGTGTGGGAGGAAGAGGGGGTGAGGGGTGGTTTATATAGTGGAGGGGATAAGAGTTTACTTAATATTATAATCATTAATTTATTATTTTCTATCAAGAAAAAAAAGTGAGTATTACATGAACAATAATAGTAATATATGCATGTGAGTTTGATGTTTGGGTTCTTACATCACTCATTATGCTAGGAATAGTTAATTTAATTTATAATGTATTTATATTGTAAATTAATGTATTTTACTATTCACCAAAAATTCATGTAATTCAAAAAAATACCAAAAATTCACCCTAAAGATTTTTCAACGTGTAGAATCCAAAAATGAAGTCCATTTTTCAAAAAATAATTTTCTAAATATGATTATTTAAATATTTGATTAAAATCATTATTTAATCAAAAAATATAAACACTTAAAATATTCATCTTCATTTTTAAGGTGCCTAAATTTATTTATACATTCACGGGTATGGATACCATTCATAAAATTCATATTACTATTCATAAGGGTAAGTTAATATTCACAATGATAGGTTACTATTCATAAGGGTAGGTTACTATTCACTGAAAATTAAGTTAATTCTATCAGGCTCTAAATATCGACCAAAACCCAATAGTTTATGTTAGATTTTCAATATTCAAAACACACAAGTGGAAAATTTAAGTTCAATGGATAGGATATGACTATCTCCAAAATAACCAAGTTTTGTTTCAAAGAAACTCATTACTTTATGAAACATAGGTTATGAATCAAATGTAATTAATAGAAACATACCATAAAATGTTTGGGGTGCTACATTATTCCCTCCTTTGGAAATTTCATCCTCAAAATTATTCATTTATAAATCCCACCAAAAATATTTGGGTGGTTCTTCTTCATAACATCCTCTGGTACCCATGTTGCTTCTTCCATATTCTTGTTTTTTCAAAGAACCTTTACTAGACAAGTCATTTGATTTCTCAATACTTGTTCCCTTGTGTTAAGGATCCTGATGGGCTCTTCAAAGTATGACAAATCAGGTTCTAGTTCTATTTCTTCATAGGTGAGTACATGCATTGGGTCGGGCATGTATTTCTTTAACAATGACATGTGGAACACATCATTAGCTTTGAAGAGACTCAAAGGCATTGATAAATAGTAAGCTACAACTCTGATTCTTTCCATAATTTTAAATGGTCTGATGTACCGGGGGCTCAGTTTCCCTTTTTTACTGAACTTAAAGACACCCTTCCATGGAGATACATTCATAAAGACATGATCTCCTACTTGGAATTCTAAATCCTTTCTTCGGTTGTCATCATAACTCTTCTACCTAATTTGGGATGCTTTAATATGAGATTGGATTATCTTCACCTTTGTCATGGTCTCTTAAATAAGTTCTAGGCCTATATGTTTCCTCTCACAAACTTTATCCCATCAAGTTGGATTTCAATATCTCTTTTCATATAATGCTTTATATAGAGCTATTTTTTTACTAGAATGGAAACTATTTTTGTAGAAAAAATCCACAAAAGGAAATTATTGATCCCACATACCTTGGAATTCAATATATCAAGATCTCAACATATCTTCTAGAGTGTGAATAGTCCTTTCAGACTGCCCATTAGTTTGGGGGTGATAAGCGATACTCATACGAAGCTCAGTATTCAAAGCATTCTGGAGACTTTTCTAGAATTTTGATGTAAACTGGGGATCACAATCGTACAAAATCGATAGAGGTGCACCATGAGGTCTTACAACTTCATTAATATAAAGTCTTTCGAGGTTCCCAAGTGTTAAATCCTATATTATAGGAAGGAAATGTGCTGATTTTGTGAGATAATCAACAATTAACCATATTTCATCATTCCTTATATGTGTCCTTGATAGTCCAATGACAAAATCTATCGTAATATTATCCCACTTCCACATAGAAATAGGTAGAGGTTGCATCACTCCTCTGGGATGTTGTCTTTATGCCTTCACTTGTTGACAAATTGGACACCTTGACACATAGTCAGTAATTTCCCTCTTTATATTATCCCACCAAAAATATTCCTTCAGATATCTATACATCTTTGTGATACCAGGGTGTATAGAGAAATTTTATCTATGGGCATCATCTAATAGTTCCATTTTTAGCTCAGTTACTGATAGAATACATAACCTCTTCCAAAATTTCAGTACTCCTTCTTCATACATGAAGTCTTCCAATCTCCCATACTTGACAGCATTAATTTTCTTGTGCAGATTCTCATCATCATATTGAGAGCTTTTTATCTTCTCTAATAAAGATGGTTTATCAATCGTTTGAAAGAAGAAAGATGTTTCTCATTTCATTAACTATTCCCATATCCATCTTCAGTAGATCCATGAATATTGGATCTCTTTCAATCCTCATTTGGGTCATTAGTCCATGATCTTTCCTTCTTAATGCATCTACCACCTTATTTTACTTTTCTAGGTGGTAGTTTATTGAACAATTGTAATCTTTGAGTAACTCGAGCCATCTCTTTTGCCTTATTTTGAGTTCTTTTTGTGTGAAAATGTATTTCAAACTTTTTTGGTCTGTATAAATCTCGCATCTTTCTCTATAGAGATAATGTATCCATATTTTCATAGTAATTATTATGGATGCTAACTCAAGATCAGTATTTGGATAATTTTTCTCATGAGTCTTCAACTGTCTTAATGCATAAGCAATAACTTTACCATTTTTATAAGGATGCAACCTAGTCTATTCTTTGATGCATCACTATATATTACAAATCCATCACTTCTAGATGGAATATTCAAAATTGAAGCATTGACCAGTCTTCTTTTCAATTATTCAAATAATTCTATACATTCTTTCATCCATACAAACTTAACTCCTTTACGTGTGATCTTGTTAGCGGGTTAGCTAGTCAGGCAAAATTCTGAACAAAACACTAATAGTAACCTTATAATCCAATAAAATTGCATACCTCAGTTATGTTTGTTGGCGTGAGCCATTATTGAATTGAATTTTTCTTCATAGGCTCAACTAATATTCCATCCTTAGAGACAATATGGCCTAGAAAAGAAACTAATTGAATCCAGAATTTTTACTTTCTAAACTTCTTATATAATTCATTTCTTTTAAGCGTTTTCCTAATAATACACAAGTGATCCTCATGGTCTTCATAGATTTTTGTGTATACCAGGATATCATCAATTAATACCACCACAAAGTTATCAATATATTACTTGAAAACTCACTTGATTAAATCCATGAAAATAGATGGTGCATTCGTTAGTCCAAATGGCATTACTGTAAACTCGTAATGCCCCTATCTAGTTCGAAGTGTTGTATTCAGAATATCTTCCTTCCTCGCATTTAGTTGATGATATTCGGATAAAAGTTCAATATTTAAAAAGTATTGAGATCCATGATGTTGATCAAATAAATCATCAATTTTGGGCAGAGGATACTTATTATTTATTTTAATAGCATTTATTTCCCTGTAATTAATGCATAGTCTTATAGATACATATTTCTTCTAGACGAAGATGACAGGGGCTCCCCATGGAGAATCATTGGGTTGAATAAATCCTTTTTCAATAAGTTTCTCTAGTTGTTTCTTTAGCTCTACTAATACCATAACATCCATTCTATAGGGGGTCTTTGATATAGGTCTTGCACAAGGAATTAAATCAATAGAAAACTCAAGTTCTTTCTTTAGAGGATGTCCAGGTAAATCCTATGGAAATACATCAATGTATTCTTTCACTATATGCACATCATCAATTTAAAGATTTCTTTCCTCGCCCATAGATATTGAATTATCTTTCTCTCCATATATTTCATTCAGTAGAGCTATTGGGGGTGGATCTAGATAAGAATTAGATGGAGAGGTTTCCACTCTAAAAATCAGAGATTTTACGCTATTTTAAAATGTTTTAACTTCTTTTTTCTTGCAATAAATCTTTGCATCATAATTTGATAGCCAATTCATATTGAGAATTATATAAAATTTAGTCACTGTTATGAAATTAGGGTTAAAAATCAAATCACGTTTATGTGTCACGATGGGGACAAGTTGAAATGCCTTTGTTGCAAAGGAGAATCCCCTAGAAGTTTATATAGATAACTCCTTTATTAAATCAAACTGGACATGTCTAATTTTCTTGGAAAACTAAGAAGATATAAATGAATGTGATGACCCAGAAACAAATAAAGTGTTTTCTAAGATTAAGGAAACAATTAAAGTACCTGCCAACACATCATTAAGAACTTCAGCTTCCATGGTTATAATCACATAAGATATCCCTTTCTCTCTTGGCCTTTTCTGAGGAATGCTTCCTTGGTGCATAGGACACTCATTTTCAAAGTGTCCCATCTCTCTACAATTATAGAATTGAACATCAATAAATTGTTTCTTTCCCTTTAATTCATTATATAGATCCCCCTTTTTTATACACTTATAACAGACTCCCATTCCATGCCTTTTAAGAATTTCCCAAGATAATTCTTTCCATATTTCTCACATAATGGGAATTTATTCATTCCCATATTCTTCATTAGCACTTCACCTTTCCCTTGGTTATCAAAGTGCTTATTTTTATCTTGGATTCCATTGAAAAAATTTGATCTAGAAAATCCTTTCTCTATTTTGATGGCACTTGATACAATTTCATTATATGATGAAATTGTTTGAGAAGCCAGTTCCCTTAGAAGACTTGTCTTAAGACCTTCAAAGAAATGATCAATCCTATCTATTGAGTCATGTATGTAATCAATAGCATACCTGGCTAGCCTTGTCATGGTAGACTCAAACTTTTCAACACTATCTTCTAATATTTTCTTTATTCCAAGGAATTTCCCCTTCATTTCGATTCATTTCTCACGAAAGAAATATTTTTCGAAGAATATTTCCTTAAATGTCCTCCATTCCATATCATCTATTTCTTCTTCCACTATGTTATTCTAAATCAAGGACCATTATTTATCAGTGTCTCCCTTGAGACAATATACTTCCAATACTACATTTTCATTTTCATTGCATCTTAATTCCATAAATATCAATTCAAGAGAATTGATCCATTCCGTAGAAACCACTGGATTAGTAGTCCCGCTGATAGATGGGGGCTTCTACCACATGAAACGATCCAACATAGGTGTGGAATAGTTATTCATCACAACCTGAGTAAGTTTTCCCAATATGGTCATGATCTGATCTGCTCCAACATTGACTGTGTTAACTTTCTCAGTGGGGAGATCCCTACATTACCCACGAGTATTGATTCCCCTTATTCCATTAGACAACATTTCAAAAATAATGGCACACAATATATTATGGTATGAATCATAATTTATAATCTAAACTTAACAAAAACCCTATCATGAATTGAGATCCTATGCATGGTTAATCCCATAATCAAAAAAATGGTTTCTTTGAGAAATAATTTACATTTAAATACTTCAAAATGGATTGTAAAGAAAATATAAATTATCTTAAGAATATCACCTAGGAGTGTCATAACCAAGAGTACGGAAAGTCCCATTATCATGTACTAGGATACCCTGGGTCAAGCCCGAAACTCTTTATCGGATATTTCAATCCTAGGTACATCTGTTCCAGAGCCACCTCTACATGCTCGTATCTAGACATGGATGCATTTCTTGAAAGATTCATGTAATCTATTCCTTAACAAAATACTAGGATATTATTTTACATTTATCCTCAAATACTACCTTAGGTATTTGTTCCCTGCTATAAATGTTATACTCTAGTTTCCATATTTTCTACTAAACTTCCTTTGATACCAACTATAACACCTCGACCCCTCTACACCAGAGTCGGTGCCTAACTTTTTATATTAGAATGGATATAAGTAATGAAAATCCTAAAGGAACGATTAGTTTTGTAGTCTTAATAAAACTATATATATACATATAACTCATATTACATTGGGAAAAGGTAAAAAACAACACATAACAAAAAATAAAACACAACATCCATGAGAACTCAATAAATATTCTTCAATTCATAACCAGTTGAAGGTAAACAAGTGCAAGAGGTGAGATCAAATTATCAGTAAGGGTTAAAAATAGCAGAATCATGAATCAATAATAACTGAATAATAAACAATTAGGCATAGTCAATATATCATGGTGAATAAATGAAGGACCCACACCATTAATAAACTGAGAATAAAACCACTTCCATAGGTTTTGTCATAATGAAAACCTCATGGATAGTAATAAATGAAAATGAACAAAGAGAATTATTATTAATTGGATGCCATATATCTGTCACATGATACCATAATACCATAAAAACAGTTTAGTTGTGTGGGTAAAAACCCGTCTGATTTTTGGAAACAAACTCGAAGGGTTTGTCACCAACTAATTTGTCTCATGAGACCTACCGATGCATCGAGGGTTTGTAGTAGTCCCCACCCACTACCGCATGTCCACATAATTCATTATACATATATTTGTCACAAGATAAATATTCCTTTACATTATCAATATATAATAGAGGATACAGATTCGTTAATATTTCCACAGTCAAAACAACATTCAAAATAAATACCATATGTAAAGTGGTATAAAACTTAGACAATAATAATATCCATGATATGAGAATATATAAATTTAAATGGAATATAATTTCAATTTAAAATTGATATCAAATGTGAAGTCGTTACACCACATAAGAAAGATTAGGTGCATAATACTAAGCAAGTCACAACGAAGTGAAAATTGAGACAAAGCTCGTTACCATGTTGTAATCAATTGAGTAGTATGACCAAAAGTTAATAACCACAAAATTAATAAAAGAATACCATTATTAGAAAGAGATTAACGATAATATATATAAAATTTAAGTACACATATACCACATATAAGAAATAATAGGCAAACAACAGAAATACCGCATAATTAAAAGTGGGATGAGAAAATCCCTTACAAACATTTCAGCATGGTAACGAGTGTTCTTGAGAGGGCTTAATGAGATGTAAATGGTTATCCCATTATTTATATATCATAATTTAATTATGGGGAATGTGTGGAAACATACCCCATCATTAGGTATTAAAAATAAAAGAGCACAACATAGGGAAGATTCTTGACCAAAAGTGAGAGAGAGGATCCCTTACCAAGATTGTATCATTACATTGAGGACAAAACAGTGACATAATTATGTGTGAATAAAATAAACCCACAAAATAAAAGTGTATATACATAATAAAACAATAATAAGTCATTTACACATATTTTGGGAAAATACAAAACCAATGACATTGATGTTTAACTCATTGAATGGAAATTGAGTTAAGATATCTCTTACAAAGATTGTATCATTATGGTGGGGATAAATAAATGAAATATTTGTGTGTGACAAATAAAAATCCAAATATTATAAGTGGATATATATTATACAACAATCAGTGTCCATTCACATATATTTGTGGAAAAATGTAACCAATGAAATAGATATTTAACTCAAAGAATGAAAATAGAGTTAAGAAATCCTTTACCTTTTGCTCGAAGGTGTTCTTGATTGTTCTTAACAACCTGAATAATAATATTTTGATTCATTAATTAATAATTCAATAACCTCATAAACTTGTAATTTATATTTTATAACCTTATTATTTTCATTAATGTTCTCTTTTATAGGATGAAGATATTCAATTTTATTGTTTTGGAAGCATTGTTTTACTTGGTTTTCATGATTTGTTTACTTGTATTCATGAATGGAAGTTCATTTGAAATGTGGTTAAACATTAAAAATTATTAATATATATTATTAGTGACATTAAATATATATATATGATCTTATAATGATTCTGGTTATATACCCCGAGGATGACTAATTTGATGAGTTAATAATAAATGCTTGGATTTGGCTTGGATGTTTTGTGCATAATAAACTTGTTTGTATTATTATTCCATATAATGAGTGTATAAAGATTATAGAACTTTAAACATGATAAAATACAAATATTTTGATATTTTTAAACCATTGAAATGGTTTCGTGACCAGTCTTGAATATAGGAATACAAATTGAAAACATGTCTTCCTTGAGTGTGATAAATTAACACATCTCGGACGGTGTTTGCATTTATAGTATAAAATGAAGGGAAAAAGAGATATTATGGTGAAATATTCCATTAGCATAACTAAAATCAAGTACATGTAGGGTACTGGAATTATCATGTCATTTGGATGGAGGGAGGTCAGAATAGAGAACAAAAGAATGGATCTTTGTAAAAGAAAATGAAAGAAAAAGGAAGAGAGGTTCACCTCTTGAGTACTCCTCCTTGAGAAACTTTTTAAGGCCTTTGTTTTTGGAATTTTTGTGATACCAGAAAGTCATAGACGTGGGGGAGGAGGTTATGGAGATATTTGAGCAGAATTTAGACAAGTATTTAATCTTGAGTGGTGTTGGAGGAAGAGGGGTGAGGGTGGTTTATATAGTGGGGGGGAGGAGTTTTCTTAATATTATAATCATTAATTTATTATTTCTTCTCAAGATAAGAAATACTGAGTATTCCATAACCAAGAATAGTAATATATGAATGTGAGTTCGAGATTTGGGTGCTTACATCACTAATGATTCTAGGAATAGTCAATTTAATTTATAATGTTTTTATACGATAAATTAATGTATTTTACTATTCACCAAAAATTCAAGTATTTCAGAAAAATACCAAAAATTCACCCTAACAATTTTTCAACATCTAGAATACAAAAATGAATTCCATTTTTCAAAAATAATTTTCTCAATATGATTAATAAAATATTTAATTAAAATAATTATTTAATTGAAAAATATAAACACTTAAAATATTCATCTTCATTTTTAAGGTGCCTAAATTTATTTATACATTCATGGGTATGGATACCATTCATAAGAGCTATATTAATATTCATAAGGGTATGTTACTATTCATAAGGGTAGGTTACTATTCATAAGGGTAAGTTACTATTCACTGAAAATTATGTTAATTATATTAGACACTAAATATCATCCCAAAGATAACTGTGTATGTCAGATTTTAAAATTCAAAACACACAAGTGGAAAATTTAAGTTCAATGGCTAGGATATGACTATATCATAAATAACCAAGTGTTGTTTCAAATAAAGACATAGATTTATGAAATATAGGCTATGACTCGAATGTATTTAAGAGAAACAGACCACAAAATGTTTGGGGTGTTACACTCTTACTTGAGAAATGGTCACATATTCTAATCATGGGATCCCATCCTCTCACTTAGTATGCGTTCATAACCTCATCACCAAACACAATCTATCATTGAGAATATGTTCACAACCTCATCTATCCCAATGAAAAATATAATGATAAAAACATCTTTAAATCCTAAATTCCCTTACAATCAACTGCTTGTCCTAGTAGAACATCATAGTGATAACAAATCCACAAGGTTAACCCATTATACACTCCCTACTTGACCCATTTAGGTCAAGTAGAATATTTATTATTACTCACCTGATTCCATAATAATTTAGAATATTCCTCACCCATATCCATATGAAAAAATCACAAGCTCTCCTACACCTTAACTAATCCTAAATAGCATACATTAATCCAAAAAAACCAGAGTGGATATCCCAACCTCAATACATTTTAAAAGGCATGGATATATCATAACCAAGAAATTTCTCCCATAATTACTAAATAAGGGGTGAATTCTAGAAATCTAAACTCATCCGGAAACATTGATACCAAAAACCTAAAATTTTCAGGAAAAAACACACACTTTTCTGCATAAAATCCCCAAAACCTTAAATAAAAATATAACATAGTAAGAACTTACTACCACGAGATTAATATATCTCACTCAACAATTCACACCCTTAAATAAAATAATAAATCATAGAATCCCTAAAACTAATCATTAACACATAGAATTAGGGATTCCCTAAAGGAAAAAATAAAATTATGAAAAATGAGACACCTAGGGATTGGATGGAATTAAAATTACCAAATAAGGACCAATAAAACTCGAAAAACATCAATAAAAAAAGAGGAGAGGAGGGATGAGCTCCAATAATTCCATGGGGGTGAAAAGTGGGTGGGAATCAAGTGGGGTTAATGGAAGAGGAGAGGAATGAAATAAGATGGTTACTTGGGAAATTATAAAGTTGTCCATAAACACAATCCCAAAATCCATTTGGTACCCAGTCAATTCTACAAGGTACTTGATTCCCTCATCGAGCATTATCTCCACCACCACTATCCACCAAATGGTAGTACATCTTATACATGGTTATTAACTAGGACACTGAGTACCTAGTGACCCTACACTAAGTACTTGGAACCAGTCTATAATAATTTTAGCTTTATGTGACCCTTGTTTACATATATAAATACTACTCAAAACCTATCACACCCTGAACATGACTAAAATAAACCAAGAATAAAGACATTAACTCCAAAAAGTCCTTTATTTCAAGCCTAAAATTTTAATTTCATTACAAACTCCTTTATTAAGGTCTTATCATCATCAAGAAGTGTCTCTATGGATCCTATATGAATTTATCTAGATACTAAGAAAATATATTCAAATCCTAATTCCAAATATCCCCCAATATTCACCTTGAATTCCATAATACTCAAATAAGAGGTAAGGTATTACCTCATTGAACCATGTAACTTTGGTTCAAAAAACTCACTGAACACTCCTTAGATGACACACCCACCTCTGACTCAACATCTTCATTATCAATCATGTGCTTTGGGGTTTGCACAAACAAACAAATCTATGATTCATGAAACACATCATGTACACCATAATGTCATGGAGGTATATTCAAATGATAATTCATATACTTGATCCATTGTATGATATTTAATAGACTGAATAGAACTATCTCTAGCTTCCCCAACCTCCTCATACATTAATTCCCCATTGAGGTGATTCCCATTGGAATGACAAGTATCCTAGGGAGAAATATAAAGGTCACTATCTTCATTCAATATATGATTATTATTCAATCTGATTGGTATATAATAGCTTCTTGATATTTTTATCCAACTTTGTGGTCTCCAACACCAATATCAATCTAACCACCATAGACTCACCCACCTCTAACTATAAAAATAGTGAGATACATGGACTTCCATAAAAATTCTCGAATGGGGTTATCTAGATCATGGCCTATAATTAATTATTATATAAAAGCTCTACCATGTCTAGATATTAATCCCACACTCCCATAAAATGAAACCCTCAAAAACTAAGCATATCTTAAAGTATATGGAATATATTCTTAAACTAACTATTTATATATATGTGGTACATTTTACTTATCTTTAATTCAGATCCCCTAAACTTATTTAAGACCTACCAAAATCTCAACATGAAACATGCATCCTAATACAATATTATACTCATAGGTTCTATATAAATATATGTTATCTCCCTTATATATAGATTTATCAACTCTTCCATTGACTTAATCTCCTAAATATGAAATAAATGTGCAGCATTATTTAACCATTAAACTACCACCCATACTAAATCATGGTCCCCCTAGGGACCTGAACAGTCTCATGAATGAGTCTATAGTCTCCCCATTTAACTTCCATATAATAATTGGAAAGGTTTATAATAACATACATGGTGACTAATGCTCTACCTTTATCCATTAACAAGTAAGTAAATGGAAAAAAAACATGTGATCTCCTTCATCATGCAATGCCATTATAAATGGAACCTAATATCATTGTATATAATGGTCATACCAAGGTACACCACCCAATATAAGGCATTATAATACCTTATAAACTCATTCCTTGGGGATGTAGGGGACACCATCATGTTCAAGAAATATAGAACCCCATCCTCATCTGAAGACCATCCTCAGATTGGTTCATCACTCATTATTCATTCCAACATCACAATACAATGTGAATCGGGATTGAGGATAGACTTTACCCAATCCACCAAAGAGGAAGAAATGACCAAAAGGAAAATGGTCACCACCTCCTAGAACTTGAACTTATCAATATGAAAATCTATGAGTAAACATGGAAAATTCCATTCCTCATCAGCGACCTAAATTCCTTTTTTATGTATTTATTATAATATCATTTTATATGAAAATAATGTTCTTTAGGGTATACAATATCTTGATGTAGAAACTTTGTAGGTACTCAACCCAGAACCTCTATAACATAATCAAGGCACTCGAGGATAATATCTACCAAAAGATCTGGTGATATTTTTACATGATAAAACTCTCACTAGGGAGGTAGTAATGGAAAAAATTAAGGTATACACCACATTAACTAGCTCAAAATCATGGGTAGGGTTTTTTCATGTGGTCACCACTACCATGATTAATAAGGGACAACATCATCACCCTACAACAAAACATATCCAACAAAATATCTAGATCCGTCATAATAATTTGTGTAACTATATCATTTATCTACTATGTCAAAATTAGAGAATAATGTACACTCTATTTCAACTCCTATTATTCATTTTCACACAAATTCATCCTCTTTAATTTCACCATAGGTTTGGTCAACCTAGTCATATAAACATCCATGTGATATAAATTTTTAATAAATATTTTGTAATACCCTATCAAGATAAGAAAACATCTATCTTAGAACACATTCCTCAGTCATGGATATGAAATCATTACCTTTAATTTATTTTGATTTAGTGATATCCCAACCATCAATATCATATTCTTGAAGAAACACACCTCTTGAATCTAGAAGTGTAACTTTTAGTACTTTTCATAAATATTATGTTCTCAAATCATAATCAATATATTCTTTGAGTTCTCAGAACCCAACTCCTGGGTCTACAAGTATACCAAAATTCCATCAATAAACACCATGATAAAATAGTATATGGAAGGGTGCAAATATGGTTAATTAGATCTATGAACACCTCCAATTCATTTTTAAGACAGGATATAATGATAAGATACTTTTATAACTAGTTCCTTCTCATAAATTTATTTCTAGTATTTCCTTTACTTCTAACAACAACTGATGATAGACTAATCATAGTTAAATCTTGGATAACCATTAGGATCCACTCAAAAAATAAAAAATATTTTCTATCTTTGATGAGGGATATTTATTATTTACCATGAACATGTTAATTTTCCAATAATCCATGAACAAACTAAGTCTTTTATTCTCCAATATATAAAACAATGTATAATCGCCCTATAGAAAGGTACTATAATGGATAAATCCATTTTCCATGACATCCTTAAGTTTCAACATTATCTATCTTAGTGAATTCAAGGCCATATTATAAGAATATATTGATATAGGATTCACACCTCACAATATGAACTTTTTCTGCTACTGAGAAGTCATCATTGAGAAATAATTAGGGAAAACATTTTGGAAGTAGTCTATTATGAAGGGAATGTAGCTAGAACTATCACATTATCTTCTAAAAGTACTATACCACCACCTATGTAGTAATTAACCCTATATTTTTTAGGTTTAGTACTGAATTACCTAGTTATACATCCCATTTTCCCATTAAAAAAATACTTCTTCCCTACTAGGGAAGTAAAATAAACATACCCCAAATATAAATCATTGCAATCCTAGAATAACATTGTCTAATACATCCTAGAGATTATGTTCAATATTATTATATTTAGAATCAGAAATACTCACATGTTTATGTTTCCTAAAATGACTATGAAACATGTTGGTAATCTCTAAATATAATACATCCACTTCTTGATAAGAATATTAATATCAAAAATACCAAAAGATAACCCCATGTTTAACCCCAAACTACAAAACCCTTAATATTATCCTATATCATACAATGAAACAAAATGAATAATCATAATTATACCTCCCATGATCAAAGGAACCACTACTACCTCATCTAAAACCTATTCTAAAGCATACGCCATGCCTACCAGAGATCCATGTATCGAACTCCATGATCTTGTAATTACTCAATAAACAGAACCTTGATACAATTGCATCAGCTTTTATCCCTAATACCCTCATATAACTTCATCTTCTAATCTCTCAAATAAATCCATGTAATCTATCAAATGTCCACATAAACAATCTATTTATGTTTTCATCTACCATTATTATTTACTTGAACCTAAAAAATACATCCTTAAACATAAGTGCTACTGGTAGACTATCCATACATATGCATGGGACTCCTGAAACTGACTAGTATACATGTTTTTAAAATTACCTAATGAAAACCAAGTATATCATACATAAAAATTACATCATTTTAGAATAATATTCAATACATTTCACAATAATTAATTCCCCAGAACTATAAATTTTTATTTTCTTTAGAGACTAGATACATAATCAAATGATTTCATAAATGATATTCACATCTCCCACAAATATCATTTATCAAAGTACCCTTAATAACCATATCCAACTTAAAACATTTATTCATAACCTTGGGAAATGAAAATATAAGAAAGGATGAGCTCAGATGACCATTAGGGGTAAGCATGAGAGATATCAATCATTAACCATATACATGATTAGGGTAAACATAAGGGTGTGTATTCAGGATCATAACTTAAAATTTTCATACCCAAGTAATCATATATCATAAATCATGATTCATGGTATAAATATTTAAAATTTCAAAAGACAGAAGTCAAAAAATTGGGGAATCATCATTCAACAATAATGATCTAAGCAAGGATATCATAAGCGTAAGAAAATGTCATAGGAATTGTGGAACAACCTAAAGCATAGAAAATATTTCATTAGAAATATTTAATTTCCAAGAATATCAAAGTGGATAAAGTCCCATAGTGGATTGTGTTCACTCCTTATTCCATTATTTCCTTAGTCGATGTTTACTCCCATAGTGTGTAACGTCCCGACATAGGAGACACTAAATGGTTCTCTGAGTCGCTGGGTCACATGGACTCAAGAATTCCTACCTATATTCCAAAGGTTAATGACTAGAAGTGAGGTCCTATGGTCTGTTTTTGGGGAGACTATGTCCTTGTGTCAGAGTGTATCACAATGGTAATAATCATAACAATAAATAGTAGAAGAAGATAAATATGTGAAAAATATAAAAACATCTAGAAGACTGTAATAAAAAAATACAAAATCAGTATCATATACATGATGATTTTTCCATGTCTCTATTCAAAATGGCATGAAATAATGGTAGTATTAATCTAGTACAATACATGATCAAAATACCAAATAGACCAAAAAAGGATTATCTCCAAATAGTATCACGATCATAGCTCATGTAACGCCATGACCCAAGTTACCCAGAGTCATTGAATTATTACAAAATATTTTCATGATCACAAAAGATCATGTCTCTAAAGACAGATTAGTTTAGTAGCTTTGGAAACACTAGATATATTCATAAGTCTTACATTACATCATAAAGTGAAAAAAACTACAACAAAATATTTTCTTCATATCCCCTCATACTATCCTTGTAGGTCATTCATAAAAAACTTCTTCACATCCTAGGAAAAATTAAAACATTGAAAGGGGTGAGCTCAGATGCTCAGTAAGGATAACAATATAGAATAAAATTTCATAAATAAACATAAACATTTAAGGCAATGTATAACTAAAACAAAAGCCTTTTATACTTGAACTCCAGCATAATAAGGAAAAGATAAAATGAAATAATGCCATTTAATTATTCACATGGATATTCTACTAGTCGAATAATCACATGAAATATAAATAACCACTTTCATAATGATGGAATGCATAATTCCATACTATCATAACCACATAGTCAAGGTCTTGTGCCAAGACTACAAATAAGATTTTGTCAAGGCCTTGTGCCAATACACTAGTTTGTTTCATGAGACCTACCAATGCATCGAGGAGATATATCAGGCTCCACCCGTCACTTACTATGTCCAATTCATTCCTTATATTAAAATGTTTAAACATATCATAAACAATTACCAAGAACCATAACATAATCGTATCACATAAAACATGCATAAAGGAAACATAACATTTCCACATTTCAATCACAAGATATCAATACAACACATTGATATAATCAAAAAATTATCAAAACCATTTTCAATACCAAAATAAAAGAAAAGTAAAAGATGGTATTTATTTTTCAATTAAAAAAAGTTATGGCTTGTAGAGGAAGCTGAAACTCAAATAATGGTCATGGCGGCGGAGAAGTCGTTGTCGTCGCATACGTAAGACAAAACATTCCTTTTGTCGTTTAGTAAAAACGATTCATATAAAAAGATTACTTTTTAAAAAAACTAAAATTCAAAGGGGTTTATACACCATATAAAAGAAAGTCTTGTATTAAAACCAAATATTCCTTAATGAAAGGAGATTGAGATGAAGTCCCTTACCTTGTGTCAGACTTGACTCGATCATTCTTTAATCTCCTGAATAATAAAATATAGTTAATTTCAATTTGCTTAAGAACCTTTTTCAAGTTCATTATTCCTTTTAAATCACTTATTATCATGTTATGAACATTATGTAATCATTTAATTTAATAACGGTCATTTTTTCGATCCTTGGTACTTGAGTCAAAAATAAACTTCTTATAATTACAAGTTGTTTCTGTGGTAAAATATCCATTATATCCAGAATTATATTAATGATATAGATATCATATATATCATATATATCCAGTATATACATGCATTTATAATATTAAATAACATTTAGAGGTATGAAATGAAATGCACCGTTCATGGATACAGTAAGCCATACTTACGCATGAACGTTACTTTCATTTCTATTTCATATTTAATGGAATGAAATCATAATGATATAAATTTATATTAACTCCATCCTTTATACATCAACATATGGCATTAACGATTCAAATCACTTTGAGGGGCGGTAGTCCGCACTTCCTAAAATGAAATTATCGCGTTTATCCATAATGGAAATCATAAAGGTATGACATAAATGAAAAATACAGAAGCATAAGAAAAACATAAACATAATATATATAATATATAAATATAGTGACATCTTAATGGCCACCATGATAGGTGTTAAAATAATATTGAACAATCATCGTTTCATGAGGCAGTAATTCACCACCCACAGAAATAGTATATTCATTAACCATTAGATGGAGATGTGTGTAAGTGTAGTTCGAATCCTTTTCATAATAACATCCAAGTATATTGAGGATACTCGTGTTGTTACAAAAGAAAATAATAAAAAGATTTTAGGGGGTTGGAGAAGAAAAATAAAACAAAATAACATAAGATAAGAAATTACCTTTAAATCGGGTAACTCCCCTTGGTTTGAACCAAAAGGGTTTCTTGAAGAGATTTCTGCCTAAGGTAAGGCTTCTAGGATGAAGGTAGGAAAGTTGAGAGGGTATTTGGGTAGAGGTTGGTCGAGCCAAATTGTATTGATCCAAAGCATGATGTACATGGACATTACATTAATTTTGCGGAATACTTAATACATAACAAAAACAGACACCAAAGGATCGTAATAGTTTAGTGTCTTTGGAAACTCGGAACATAATCTTTTAATCATGGTGAAAGATCTTAAACATATTCCATAAATATGTTCCATTTTTTTCTTACCTAAAACCTTTTTTTATATCCTGGGGAAAAGAAAAAATATAAAGGGTGATCTCAAATGCTCAGTATGGGTAAGCATGTAGAACATAAAACAAACCATATACATTTGAACATAAAAACATTAACATAATGTTTAAGCATCAAAATCTTGAGCAATGACATAAAACATGGCAGTACGTAAGGAATAGATCATAATGGAACATCAATCTTGATAAAATAGCTTGGAAATAAAACTTTTAATTGTAGAAAAACATTAAGCACATTATATGATTTCTATAGTAGCCAAGGTATTGTGGCCAAGACCATCATAGTGGACAAAGTCCCTTACTAAACCGAGTTCACTCCTCGTACCAGTCTTGTATCACTGAACCGGATTAACTTTCCATTCCAGCCATGTCTATCTCATGAGATATAAATCTTTATCCAATGCATTGAAGGGAGATATAGGTCCCACCCATCTCATAATGAAATCATTCTTACGTGTTCCACAACATGAACATAAATCGTTCATCATTACCCAAATAATAAAATGGGTTTCATAAACATCATCCCATCATAACATAATCCATATAAAAAATGGATATCATTTCATCATAAGAAAAGTGAAACCATGTAAATCATAGATAAATTATACTTGAAACATACACATATGAAATAATTCCATCTTATATGGAAAAAGGTTTTGATAAAACACTTGAAATGAATTCTTGAGGAAAATATCCTTTCTTCTTCAAAATAGTTTTCTTTTTAAAAAATGCCATGAAATTTTAAAATAAAAGGATTTTGTTGAAAATAGTCATGAAATATTGTAGAGTAAGATTCATGAAAATAAGGTGTTATGAAACCTTAAAAATCCGTTCATTCTATATAAGTTAAAAAAACATTCTCCTCGTACTTTTAACGGAAAAGTCAAAAAGTACCACATATGGTAAACAAAAGAAAGATCCTTTCCATAACACAAAGTAAAAGTCAAATAGGGTTAAAAATGACTTTAAACATACATGTAATAATATTTAACACTTTATGAAAAACATTTTCTATGGACATGGATGAAAAATATAACCCCAGTAAGTACTTACGTATAAGCAATCTCGGATAAAAATGAGATTGAAAAATTATCCCTTACCTTATGTCCAATTTCTTCCGTATGTGTATGAGACTCCTGTATAGTGGGTTTAAACATATTATTATCTTGTAAAAGAACCATAATAATATTTATGATATCATATATGATTCACTTATGACTTTATATTATCCGTTCATTTGTCAATTCCATGTTAAAGCAGCATTTTGGGTAAAATCGTTTCATTTATCGTCCGTGTTTTGAATTATAATTATTAATATGATTACATAGATAATGATTACTTAATTCCAGAATATAAAACATGATTTATATAAAATATATATTCAGAATATAAATATATATAATAGATAGATAAATGTAAAGAAATACACCATTCATGGAGACGGTAGGTCGTACGTACGCATGAACGCTGTTTTTCGATTCCTTGTTGAATTGAATGGAATTAAGTAGATGACATACATATATATATACATAAATCTAGTAGAATTATTATGTCATATATTTCATGATTACTTATTATATATACTTTATAATCATTCTTGAATTGTTAACATGGAAAATGAATCTCATCGCATCGTGGAGATGTTAATCTGTACGTACGCACGAGCGATGATATCATTCTCATATTTATTGAATGGAATTGGAGTGGATGATATAATATCTTAGAATCATTATGATGTTATAATAATCATATATAGTTATTATTTACACCATTATACCCATCCAAGTTAGGTGGTGGTGGAAAAACTGATTACACCACGGCGTGGAGATGGTATTTCGTACGTACACACGCGCGGTTATTTCATTTTTTGTAGGATGGATAGAAGATTAAATAGGGTTGTTTCATATTTATAATAAAATATCAGTATATAATTAATACTGATGTTATTACTTTATAATGAAACAACTAAATAAGAGGAAGTATAAGAAGAAAGAAACTTGAAAGAGTCGGTAGAAGAGATTACCTCTTCCTCGACACACCTCCTTTAAACTTCTTCTTAGGGCACTAGAGCTGGTATTTTGAGAAGACCAGAACCTCTATGATATAACTAGAAAGGTTGATAAGAGTAATTTTCAGGGGGTTTTCGATCTTCAAGGCTCAAAAAGGTGTGAAGAGAAGAGGGAAGGGGTTCCCTTTTTATAAGGGAGGAGAGGGGAACCTTTGGAAAAACATAAACTATTATTTTATAATAAAGTCATATTCGGTTTATAATAGCTCAAAATTGATTTATTTAGAATATAAAGTGGGTATGGGTCAAAATCATCCCAAAAAATATGTTTTGGACAAGTTTAGGTTACTATTTTAACCTTATCATTTAGATTTAACTCTAAGTATAATAATTTAACTTTTACTGTGTCTGCTTGTTTTCTTACACTATATGGTTAATAAACATACTATAACAAGCCAAACGAACCTCAAGTGGTACATTATAAATATATATAACCATATCTAAGTCATTTAGCTGAACCTTAGATTTTTGTACTATAATAACAATTAATAATATAATATCTGTTTTAAAAACTATTTTATGTCAATTTTGAAACTATTTGGTAATTGATTATTGTGAAAATCATAACAACATGATTAGTTCAAAAAAAGTTAATTTAATCAATAATAACATGTCATATTAACCAATAAAATTAGTGTAATTCATAAAAAGTATCAAATTACATTTATTTGGGTATTTATAACATCAATTATGTTAATATTTCCTTAATAAGGTAATTACTGCATCATCGTTGTGTCATAAATAAATTAAATTATTTAATGTCTAAAAATTATAAATAAAATACCATTATGTATTAAATCTTTTTATATTAAAAATGAATATTTATAGTCGAATTTATCTTATGTATATCCCCATATTAAAAATGTTTTAGTTATTAAACATTGATTTTAACTATTTTAACTCTTCTTTAAATAAAATAATAATAAGTGTCCTAATCTAATCCAAGTGGACCTAAAGGGTAATATTTTATTCCTAAGGTTTTTTTGGTCGAATTAAACTTATCCAATATAATTAAGACATGTGTTAGGGTACTAATAATATCATTTTTACCCTTAATTACCCTATTTACTTTTAACCGTAGTGAATAAAAGTAAAATGTTACTATTCACCAAAAATTATTTTTATCTTATTGAACCACATTTTTCTCATTGATATTAACCGTGTCACTCATATTTTTGAAATTCCACTCACAGAAGCGGTAAAATTAATTTTTATGTAAATTTTCAAATTCTCCTTGGAGGTGGGTAAAAGACAGTGAAAAGTTCAATAAAATTTTTATATATCTAAAATTATTATAAAATGACTTAAATAAATTATATTGAACTTATATAGGTATTATGTATCAATTTTGACCTAAAATGAATTTAAATAAAATAAATAATTATTTAAATAAAAAGTCAGTTTTTAAATAGTAACCTGGTGTTTTCACTATTCATCAAAAATTGAAAGTTTTCTGCAAAATACAAAAAATTCCCCCTAGGCTAATTTCAATATTCCGAATCCAAAAATGAAGTCCATTTTGAAAGATAAAATTTATAAAATTTCAAAAAGTGGGTATTACTATTCATAACGGCTAGTTCATAATAATATTATAATAATATCTCTTTTAGTGAAACATGGCATTGCGTACTACAAACGCTATCGAAGAAGGTCTTGATTGCGTGTAATGCAAGACAAGTCAGGGTTGCGGGTAGTGAAATCCCCTTTTATTGTTGTGTATAACATAATCAAAACTTAGTTCATTTATACATTAATCAAAATCTATACTTAATGTTGCGTAGAATAATTTCCATAAAACGAACTTGAAATTTTGTGTAGCATGAGCCAAGAATAGTGTTGTCTATAATTCAAGTTAATACGGTGTTGCATATTGTAAAATCTAATCTTGGTGTAGTGTATAATAGAAGACATCGAAGAAATTAAAAATAATATATCTCATAAAATCTCAGGGTGTTACATTCTATCCCCCTTAAAATGAATTTCACACTACTGGAAACAGAGGATTTCCCAACAGTTCTAAACCGTTGGGAAAGGCTACAGAACTGTTGGTATATGTTATACCAATGGTTCTGCAAACCGTAGGAAAGTAAGTCGTTGGGAAAAAATTTTTCCAACGGTTTACTGTGAACCGTTGGGATAGGGTGCTGAAAAATTACCCTATCCCAACGGTTCTGGAAAACCATTGGGAAATATTTTTCCCAATGGTTAACAACCGTTGGTATACAAGCACAAAATTATCATGTTTTTCCTAACGGTTTGACAAACCTTTGGGAAAAACCCAACATATCCTCTTTCCCAGCGGTTCTAAACCGTTGGGAAAAGAGTTTTACCAACGGTTCTATGAACCGTTGGTAAAATAAGACCTACACATTCTATGCCAACGGTTTGGAACCGTTGGCATAGCCTATGCTGGGCAAATTGCACAGCAGCTATGCAATTTACCCAGCAGGTCTCCAATTTGACAACCTACTATCCAATTTGCCCACCAGGTCTGATTTTGTGGGTTCCCTCTCATTTGCAATCCAATTATTGTACCTGCAATAACACTTACATATAGAAAAAAAATTCATACACATTTCACATATAATGGTGGAACTATACACATCCATAATTAAATTAGAATTCATAACGTAATTATAAACATACATAATTCATTTAGAATTCAATTTAAAATTTAGATGACAATTATATGTGTAATCCGGAATTCAATTCATAATTTGATCGGTTTTGTGTATACCATATAATTTTACTTGAAATAATGTCCATTTTAAACATAATACATACACCTGGAGAGCTACCGGCCACACCGTGCCTTGGATTGAGGCGAGGTTGACTCGTACATGTCATGGATCGTTGTGGTAATGTATCGACACAATCCGAATGCGTTTGGTCGGTTTTCCGTATTCCAGTTGATGTTTTTCAATTAAAATGGCGTACTTTTGAAACAAAAGGCAGACACTTTGAGTGGTGTCGGCCACACCGCGCCTCGGATTGAGGCGGCGTTGACTTGTACATGTCACATATGACCCATGGATCGTTCTCCTAAAGTTTCAATGGAAACCGAATGAGTTTGGTCGGTTTTCCATATGTACTTATATTATTGTCCATTTTAAGCAAAAGACAGACACTTTGAGTGGTGGTGGACACACCGCGCATCGGATTGAGGCGAGGTTGACTCGTACACATCACATATGACCCATGGATTGTTGTGCTAAAGTATAGACACAATCCGAATGCGTTTGGTCAGTTTTCCGTATGCCAGTTGATGTATTTCACTTCAAATTATGTCCTTTGGAAACAGAAGACAGACACTTTGAGTGGTGGCAGCCACACCACGCCTCGGATTGAGACGGCGTTGACTCGTACACGTCACATATGACCAATGGATCGTTCTCCTAAAGTTTCAATGGAAACCAAATGTGTTTGGTCAGTTTTCCATATGTACTTAAATTGTTGTCCATTTTAAGCAAAAGACAGAAACTTTGAGTGGTGGTGGCCACACCGCACCTCGGATTGAGGCGGGGTTGACTCGTACACGTCACATATGACCCATGGATCATTGTGCTAAAGTATAGACACAATCCGAATGCATTTGGTCAGTTTTCCATATGCCAGTTGATGTATTTCACTTCAAATTATATCCTTTTGAAACATAAGACAGACACTATGAGTGGTGGCGGCCACACCGCGCCTCGTATTGAGGCAGCGTTGACTCGTACACGTCACATATGACCCATGGATCGTTGTTCTAATGTATCGACACAATCCGAATGCGTTTGGTCGGTTTTCCGTATGCCAGTTGATGTTTTTCACTTCGAATTATGTCCTTTTGAAACAGAAGACATACACTTTGAGTGGTGGTGGCCACACCGCACCTCGTATTGAGGCGGGGTTGACTCGTACACGTCACATATGACCCATGGATCGTTGTGGTAATGTATCGACACAATCCGAATGTGTTTGGTTGGTTTTCCGTATGCCAGTTGATGTTTTTCAATTATAACGACGTAGTTTTGAAACAAAAGGCAGACACTTTGAGTGGTTGCGGCCACACCGCACCTCGGATTGAGGCAGCGTTGACTCGTACACGTCACATATGACTGATGTATCGTTCTCCTAAAGTTTCAATGGAAACCGAATGCGTTTGGTCGGTTTTCCTTATGTACTTAAATTGTTGTCCATTTTAAGCAAAAGGCAGACACTTTGAATGGTGGCGCTCACACCACGCATCGGATTGAGGCGGGTTTGACTCTTACATGTCACATATGACCCATGGATTTTTGTGCTAAAGTATCGACACAATCCGAATGCGTTTGGTCAGTTTTCTGTATGCCAGTTGATGTATTTCACTTCAAATTATGTCCTCTTGAAATAGAAGATAGACACTTTGAGTGGTGGCGGCCACACCGCACCTCGGATTGAGCCGGCGTTGACTCGTACATGTCACATATGACACATGGATTGATCTCCTAAAGTCTCAATGGAAACTGAATGCGTTTGATCAGTTTTCTGTATGTACTTAAATTGTTGTCCATTTTAAGCAAAAGAAAGACACTTTGAGTGGTGGCGGCCACACCGTACCTCGGATTGAGGCGGGGATGACTCATACACGTCACATATGACCCATGGATCATTGTGATAAAGTATCGACACAATCCTAATGCGTTTGGTCAGTTTTACGTATGCCAGTTGATGTATTTCATTTCAAATTATGTCCTTTTGAAACATAAGACAAACACTTTGAGTGGTGGCGGCCACACCACGCCTCGTATTGAGTTGGTGTTGACTCTTACACGTCACATATGACCCATGGATCATTGTGCTAATGTATCGAAAAAATTAGAATGTGTTTGGTTGGTTTTCCGTATGCCAGTTGATGTTTTTCAATTAAAATGACGTACTTTTGAAACAAAAGGCAGACACTTTGAGTGTTGCCGGCCACACCGCACCTCGGATTGAGGCGGCGTTGACTCATACACGTCACATATGACCCATGGATCGTTCTCCTAATGTTTCAATGGAAACCTAATGCGTTTGGTCGGTTTTCAGTATGTACTTAAATTGTTGTCCATTTTAAGAAAAAGACAGGCACTTTGAGTGGTGGTGGCCACAAAGTGCCTCGGATTGAGGCGGGGTTGACTCATACATGTCACATATGACCCATGGAACGTTGTGCTAATTTATCGACACAATCAGAATGCATTGATCAGTTTTCCGTATGCCAGTTGATGTTTTTCACTTCAAATTATGTCCTTTTGAAATAGAAGACAGACACTTTGAGTGGTGGCGGCCACACCGCACCTCGGATTGGGGCGGGGTTGACTCGTACACGTCACATATGACCCATGGATCGTTGTGCTAATGTATCGACACAATCCTAATGCGTTTGGTTGGTTTTCCGTATGCCAGTTGATGTTTTTCAATTAAAATGACGTACTTTTGAAACAAAAGGTTGACACTTTGAGTGGTTTCGGCCACACCATGCCTCGTATTGAGGCATCATTGACTCGTACGCGTCACATATGACCCATGGATCGTTATCCTAAAGTTTCGATGGAAATTGAATGCGTTTGGTCGGTTTTCCGTATGTACTTAAATTGTTGTCCATTTTAAGCAAAAGACAGACACTTTGAGTGTTGGCGGCCACACCGCGCATCGGATTGAGGCGGGGATGACTCGTACACGTCACATATGACCCATGGATCGTTTTGCAAAAGTATCGACACAATCTGAATGCGTTTGGTCAGATTTCCGTATGCCAGTTGATGTATTTCACTTCAAATTATGTCCTTTTGAAACAGAAGACAGACACTTTGAGTGGTGGCGGCCACACCGCGCCTCGGATTGAGGCGGCGTTGACTCGTACACGTCACATATGACCCATGGATCATTCTCCTAAAGTTTGAATGGAAACCAAATGCGTTTGATCAGTTTTCCGTATGTACTTAAATTGTTGTCCATTTTAAGCAAAAGACAGACACTTTGAGTGGTGCGGCCACACCGCACCTCGGATTGAGGCAGGGTTGACTCGTACACGTCAAATATGACCCATGAATCGTTGTGATAAAGTATTGACACAATCCGAATGCGTTTGGTCAGTTTTCTGTATGCCAGTTGATGTATTTCACTTCAAATTATGTCCTTTTGAAACATAAGATAGACACTTTGAGTGGTGGAGGCCACACCACACATCGTATTGAGGCGGCGTTGACTCGTACACGTCACATATGACCCATGGATCATTGTGCTAATGTATCGACACAATCTGAATGCGTTTGGTCTGTTTTCCGTATGCCAGTTGATGTTTTTCAATTAAAATGATGTACTTTTGAAACAAAAGGCAGACACTTTGAGTGGTGCCGGCCCCACCGCGCCTCGGATTGAAGCGGCGTTGACTCATACACGTCACATATGACCCATGGATCGTTATCCTAAAGTTTCAATGGAATCCTAATGTGTTTGGTCGGTTTTCCGTATGTACTTAAATTGTTGTCCATTTTAAGAAAAAGACAGACACTTTGAGTGGTGGCGGCCACAAAGTGCCTCAGATTGTGGCGGGGTTGACTCGTACACGTCACATATGACCCATGGATCGTTTTTCTAAATTATCGACACAATCCGAATGCGTTTGGTCGGTTTTCTGTATACCAGTTGATGTTTTCACTTCAAATTATGTCCTTTTGAAATAGAAGACAGACACTTTGAGTGGTGGGAGCCACACCGCACCTCAGATTGAGGCGGGGTTGACTCATACACGTCACATATGACCCATGGATTGTTGTGCTAATGTATCGACACAATCCGAATGCGTTTGGTCGGTTTTCCGTATGCCAGTTAATGTTTTTCAATTAAAATGACGCACTTTTGAAACAAAAGGCAGAAACTTTGAGTGGTTTCGGCCACACCATGCCTCAGATTGAGGCGGCGTTGACTCGTACACGTCACATATGACTCATGGATCTTTCTCCTAAAGTTTTAATGGAATCCGAATGCGTTTGGTCAGTTTTCCATATGTACTTAAATTGTTGTCCATTTTAAGCAAAAGACAGACACTATGAGTGGTGGCGGCCACACCGCGCATCGTATTGAGGCGAGGTTGACTCATACACATCACATATGACCCATGGATTGTTGTGCTAAAGTATCGACACAATCCGAATCCGTTTGGTCAGATTTCCATATGACAGTTGATGTATTTCACTTCAAATTATGTCCTTTTGAAACAGAAGATAGACACTTTGAGTGGTGGCAGCCACACCGCGCCTCGGATTGAGGCAGCGTTGACTATTACACGTCACATATGACTCATGGATCTTTCTCCTAAAGTTTAAATGGAAACCGAATGTGTTTGATCGGTTTTCCATATGTACTTAAATTGTTGTCCATTTTAAGCAAAAGACAGACACTTTGAGTGGTGGCGGCCACACCACACCTCGGATTGAGGCGGGGTTGACTCATACACGTCACATATGACCCATGGAACGTTGTGATAAAGTATCGACACCATACGATTGCGTTTGGTCGGTTTTCCGTATGCCAGTTGATGTATTTCACTTCAAATTATGTCCTTTTGAAACATAAGACAGACACTTTGAGTGGTTGTGGCCACACCGCGCCTCGTATTGAGGTGGCGTTGACTCATACATGTCACATATGACCCATGGATAATTGTGCTAATGTATCGACACAATCCGAATGTGTTTGGTCAGTTTTCTGTATGCCAGTTGATGTTTTTCAATTAAAATGACGTACTTTTGAAACAAAAGGCAGACACTTTGAGTGGTGCCGGCCACACCGCACCTCGTATTGAGGCGGAGTTGACTCATACACGTCACATATGACCCATGGATCGTTCTCCTAAAGTTTCAATAGAAACCTAATGCGTTTGGTCAGTTTTCCGTATGTACTTAAATTGTTGTCCATTTTAAGCAAAAGGCAAACACTTTGAGTGGTGGCGGCCACACCGCGCATCGGATTGAGGCGGGGTTGACTCTTACACGTCACATATTACCAACAGATCATTGTGCTAAAGTATCGACACAATCCGAATGCGTTTGGTCAGTTTTCTGTATGCCAGTTGATGTATTTCACTTCAAATTATGTCCTTTTGAAACAGAAGACAGACACTTTGAGTGGTGGCGGCCACACCGCGCCTCGGATTGAGGCGACGTTGACTCGTACACGTCACATATGACCCATGGATCGTTCTCCTAATGATTCAATGGAAACCTAATGTGTTTGTTCGGTTTTCCGTATGTACTTATATTGTTGTCCATTTTAAGAAAAAGAAAGACACTTTGAGTGGTGGCGGCCACAATGTGCCTTGGATTGAGGTGGGGTTGACTCGTACACGTCAAATATGACCCATGGATCATTTTTCTAAAGTATCGACACAATCCGAATGCGTTTGGTCGGTTTTCCGTATGCCTGTTGATGTTTTTCACTTCAAATTATGTCCTTTTGAAACAGAAGACAGACACTTTGAGTGGTGGCAGCCACACCACGCCTCGGATTGAGGCGGGGTTGACTCATACACGTCACATATGACCCATGGATCATTGTGCTAAAGTATCGACACAATCCAAATGCGTTTGGTCAGTTTTCCGTATGCCAGTTGATGTATTTCACTTCAAATTATGTCCTTTTGAAACATAAGACAGACACTTTGAGTGGTGGCGGCCACACCATGCCTCGTATTGAGGCAGGGTTGACTCGTACACGTCACATATGACCCATGGATCGTTGTGGTAATGTATCGACACAATCTGAATGTGTTTGGTCAGTTTTCCGTATGCCATTTGATGTTTTTCAATTAAAATGACGTACTTTTGAAACAAAAGGCAGACACTTTGAGTGGTGTCGGCCACACCATGCCTCGGATTGAGGCGGCGTTGACTCGTACACGTAACATATGACCCATGGATCATTCTCCTAAAGTTTTAATGGAAACCGAATGCGTTTGGTCGGTTTTCTGTATGTACTTAAATTGTTTTCCATTTTAAGCAAAAGACAGACACTTTGAGTGGTGGCGGCCACACCGCACCTTGGATTGAGGCGGGGTTGACTCGTACACGTCACATATGACCCTTGGATCGTTGTGCTAAAGTATATACACAATCCGAATGTGTTTGGTCAGTTTTATGTATGCCAGTTGATGTATTTCACTTCAAATGACGTTCTTTTGAAACAGAAGACAGACACTTTGAGTGGTGGCGGCCACACCGCGCCTCAGATTGAGGCGGGGTTGACTCGTACACGTCACATATGACCCATGGATCATTGTGCTTAAGTATCGACACAATCCGAATGAGTTTGGTCAGTTTTCCGTATGTACTTAAAATGTTGTCCATTTTATGAGAATCCTCTGTACGGGGGGTTGTTCAGGGTCCAAAGAAGAGGGTGGGGGGGCTGTCTGGGGGGCTATCTGGGGTCCAGGGAGGAGGGTGGGGGGGCTGTCCGGGGGGTGTTCAGGGGGTTGTCCAGGGTCCAAGGAGAAGGGTGGGGGCTGTCTGGGTGGCTGTCCGGGGGCTGTCTGGGGGCTGTTCGGGGGGCTGTCTGGGGTCCAGGGAGGAGGGTGGGGGGCTGTCTGGGGGGCTATTCGTGGGGCTATCCGGGGGCTATCCGGGGCTGTTCGTGGGGTTGTCCAGGGTCCAAGGAAGAGGGTGGGGGCTGTCTGGGGGCTATCTGGGGGGCAGTCTGGGGGTTGTTCGGGGTCCAGGGAGGAGGGTGGGGGGGGGGGGGCTGTCTGGGGGGTTGTCTTGGGGGCCGTCCTGCGGGGCTATCCGGGGTCTAGGGAGGAGGGTGGGGGTTTTCCAGGGTCCAGGAAGGAGGGGGGTTCCTAAACACACAACCACTAAAAGGCAACAACATCCATAAAAACAGATAATATATAAAAATAACTCAACTTCAATACTATACTTTGAGTCTAGATAAAACCAACAACTAGATTAGATTAAATATCAAATCTCAGTAATATCAGTCAAAAATGTAATGGATCAACTTGTCCCACATCACCATCACCATCATCACCATCATCACCATCATCATCATCACCCTCGTCCTCGTCCCCATCATCATCCTCGCCCTCGCCCTCCTCCTCGTCCTCGCCCTCCTCCTCGCCCTCGCCACCCGCCTCACCCTCCTCCTCTCCCTCCTCTTCTGCGTCAGACTCCTCTCCATCATCATCTTCAAGCTGTACATCGTCCTGACCACCACTAGAACTGCCACCTATTGCACCGTATATAGAACGTATCAACGACATATACTCAGCAAAAGCTGGGCTGGCTTCTACTGGAAGTGTAGGACGTAGAACTTCAATAAATTTCATAAACGCACTGTTTTCCCTAGCAGACTGTTTTTCCATCTCTGTGGCCCTTTTCTCAGCCTATTCTGCCTGTGCCCTAACTTTTTGCAGCTCAGTGGCACTACAACTCGTGCCTGAGGAGGGTCAATACCTCGTCGGGGCTATCCTAGGTCGGCAGCGTACTCTGCCAGAATACTCCTCTCCCAACACCTGATGTAAGTGATCTGTTGGCCCAAAATTGTCTGGTTCTTGAGCATCGAGGGCCTCTAAAGAATCCTGTTACAAATATAAATATATCATTAAGTTACAAAATAGATATTAAAAAATAAATTCAATAGATTAAAACTTACAATCTGCTGCTGAGTCGCTTCGTTGATGCCACATCCATCCTTTTTTCGTCTACTCGAGCAAAACAGTTTTTCTCGAGGCACGTGTCCTTCAATATTTTGTATTTTCCTCTAAAATGACATTGAAAACTAAAGTTATATGAAAAATTTAGCAAACTATTAAATAATTGAAGAAACAAAAGAAAGTGTAAGTCGTAAAGAAAACTTATAAACAATTGTTATACCTGCTTCCTCTCATGATCAGGCATCGTAGTGCGTCCCAGTGTGTGGAGGTATTTTTTTGCATCAATATTCTTTTTATTTTTTCCAGATGATTCCTAAATAAAATTCGAAAATGCAACAGATAGTATTAATGAAAAACATGAAAGTTATTATTTAAATACCTCAAATGTTATTAATACCTTAAACTGGGTACTCGTCCAATGAGTAATCATCTGATCATACTGCTCTATAGGACAATCATCCACAACTGGTACCACCTCTAACTCAGTGCCAACTCTAGCACGCCAGCCCATATACATCTCATGCTTGTAGGCTCTCCAAAGCTAACCTAAATCCTTTAGACGTTATGATCGTGCACCCTCACCATCGGGAAAATTAAATCGAAGCTGAAATCAAAATATTAATTCATATGAATACAAAAATAATTCATGGCATTAAATAGAACAGATTTTTTTACCCATATCTCTACCCAAACTCTATCCTTGACCTCATGCGGAAAATGTCTCCACGATAGCGGGCTGACGGGAATGATGTCAGAGTATTTGGAAAGCGTCGCCAAAAAACTCCTATATTGCTGCCCTGTTTTCTCAACCATTTGGTTGTCTTCATTATAATCCGTCATAACCTGGGTGCGATGGTTCCACACCGAATGCATGCGTGTATGCCCCCGCCCACGCCTCCTGTCAGTAGATGTATATGTCATGAAATAAAAACAAATATTTTATCAGAACATGTTATAATGAAAATAAATATTTCTATAAAAATTTGTTAGGGGTCTATAAATATACCTGTTCCGGTATGATTGCTGAGTGCCGCTGGATCCACAGAAACTGATGGAACACCCTGTGGTGGAACAGGAGTTGAAGATGATGGAATATAGAAGCTCGGAGAGACAGAAGTAGAAGGAAAAGAAGATGGGACAACTGTCTGACCGGATGCTGACTGAGGAGTGGGAATCATCATGGGATGTGAAAATGATGGGCCAGAAGATGCAGAAGGTAGCGAAAACATGGGAGGCCTAAATATCCCGTGTGTCTCTAATGACACACCGGGATCAGAATTTGGGAAGGATGACATGTCAGTGGGAGGGACAGGGTCTAGGTGGGTACGCGCAGTTGCTCGTCCACCTCTGGTACGAACCCTCCTCGTACCACCGGCCTGAGTACTAGGACCAGTACTAGGCTCCTCATCGAATAACTGTTGACGTATAGTTGGATCCTACAAAAATGTTTACAAAAAAATTAATCACATGACATTATATATTCTTTAAATATATCAATTTGAAATAAAGTACTCACTGTAGGCACTAATGGTGGAACGCCCATCTCCATCATTTGACGATTGTTCTCCATCATTTTTTTACTTCTTCTCTCTTCAATTGGCTTCATTTCCTACTTTTGAAAACAAATATGTAATTAATTAGAAAAAGAAAACTAATGTGTAACCCAAAAAATTCAATTCAAATAAAATTGCAACCAATAAACATTTAAAATTCACATAATGGTCAATTAAGCTATCAATTGTTTTAGAAGAGCTTGAATGGATTTAATAAATCATACAAGTTGTAATGTTAACCAAGTTAGAAATATTGTTTGACTATGTTTGAATACACTTCAATTACAAATTAGAAAATGAAATTCAAATAAAACTGCAACCAATAAACATTGAAAATTCACATAACAGTCAAGTCAGCTATCAATTGTTTTATAAGAGCATGAATGGATTTAATAAATCATATAGTTTTAATGTTCACCAAGTAAGAAATATGTTTGACTATGTTTGAATACAGTTTAATTCCAAATTAGAAAATGCAATTCAAATAAAACTGCAACCAATAAACATTGAAAATTCACATAACGGTCAAGTCAGCTAAAACATATTTGTGATCAATACTAAATCAATTTGAATATTACCATCCTTAACAACCCAACTCGAGGTAACCCAAAAGAATTGAGAACATGGATGAATGATTCTATATATTTTCAACCACAACTTCAGGTTCACAATCAACTCTGACAATTAAGCTATTTGAGTCATCAAAAGAAATAAATGGATTGGTTCCAATGGCACTAGGGACAGTGTCAATTCCATCATCACCATCATCAAAAATATGTCTTGTAATTACTTCAACTATGACACCAAATTCAGGTCGAAGTTGGTCTTTGACATAAAAAACTTGTTTAGCCATTGATGCCAACACATATGGTTCTTCGGTAGCAAGAGTGCGAGTCATATTAATTACTCAAAATCCACAATCATCAAGAAATGTGCCATGTCTCGTCATCGAATCAAACCAATGGCATTTCATCATTGTGACTCGTCCATGAGAGTAATAATCCAATACTATTATTTTCTCAACAACTCCATAATAACCCACATTTTCAAATCGCAGTCTACTATCTGATGCACTGGCATAACAATCTGTTGTGGCAGTAACCATAACACCATCATGTTGTGTTCTCATATTTTTTTCTCATTCAGTGACAATAAATTTGTACCCATTGATAACAATTGATTTACAGTCACGAACCACGGTATTAGGACCAAAAGCCAAAGCTCTTATTTCCTCAGAGATAGAGTCAGCAGACAAACTCAATACCTACAATATAAATGACTATTAAAGTTAATTAAATATTGATATAATTATTTTAGACATTAATTTTTTATACCTTCAATTTTAACCAAGCAGAAAACTCTTTGCTATGAAAAGTCTCTCTCCTTCTCAAAGATAAAGAATGATGCTTCATATTTATCATTGTTTTATGTTCCCTATAGATAAAAAATATTAATAGATTAACAGATATATATGTAAGATATACATAATCAATTTAGTTACCTGATATACTCATCGAACAAATCACAGTTGAACAAAACTGTGCGATGTGCCATCTCCCGCTCTTCATGGCTTAATGTCTTCAATGTATATGATCCAGGAATTCCTCCTCTTTGAGGAAGTGATGGAAAACTGGGTTCAATTTGCTCGTACTGTTCTTCTTCATTTCTCATTGGTCTATTAAATCTTGTAGTAAGATCAGACAAATACATCGAGTAGAAATCCATACATTCTTGAGCCAAGTAACCGTTCACGATAGAACCTTCGGGATGATTTCTGTTACGGACATAAGACTTTAATGTGAACATATTTCTTTCAGTTGGATACATCCAACGAAAATAAACAGGTCCTCCGAGAAGTATTTCAGTGGGAATATGGATAGTCAGATGCAGCATGCATGTGAAAAATGATGGAGGAAATATTTTCTCCAACTCACACAAAATTAATGGGGCATCTGTCAACATTTTCTGCAAGAAAGACTTGGACAACTTTTTAGCACAAATATCTCTAAAAAAATGGCCCAACCGAATAACAACCACCCATACATTATTGGACAAAAGATGACGGATTGCTATTGGAAGCAACTCATCCAGTAGAACGTGATAATCATGAGTCTTCAAAGATTTTAGCTTCAACTCTCTTCTATTGACCCATTTAGATATGTTTCTTGAATAGCCATCAGGAACTCTAATAGTCTCTAATACTTCCAGAAATTGTTTTTTTTTCGCAGGTGTCATCACATAAGAAGCACATAGAAGTTGCCATTTATTTTCACTGATACGTACAGGATGCAATTCTGGTCTGATGCCCCAATCCACCAAGTCACGCCGAGATCGTAGATCATCTTTTGTCTTCCCCTTGACATTTAGAATAACTGAAAGCAAAATTTCACCTATATTATTTTAAATATGCATTACATCTAAGCAATGACGTAACAAATTGGTTGACCAATAAGGTAAATCAAAAAAGATACTCTTCTTCCTCCAATTGTAACAGGTTTCAGTGGAAACATTCTTTCTCTTTCCAGATTTCATTTGACCCTTCCCGAATGAAAAACTGAAATCATTCAATTCATTAAGCACGTCAGTTCCAGACATACGCTGAGGTGGATCATCGGTCTCTATGGTATTATCAAATCTTCGACGATTCATTCTATATGGATGATCCTTTGGCAAGAATCGTCGATGTCCCATAAAACTGAAACTACAGCGATGTTTTAGTCTTCTAGATCGTGTATTCTTCATAAAAACTGAACATGACAGTTTTCCCTACGTACTCCATCCAGACATCATTGCATAAGCTGGAAAATCATTGATCGTCCACATAAGCACATCAATCATCTGAAATATGTCTTTCGAACATGCATCGTATGTGCGCACACCAACATCCCAAAGAAGTTTCAACTCTTTTATTAAAGGTTGCATGTATACATCAATATCAATGTCGGGATCAGAAGGACCAGATATGAGTATACTCATGAAAGTGAAAGGTTTTTTCATGCACAACCATGGGGGAAGATTATAAATGTGTATAAAAACTGGCCATGTGTTGTGCGAAGTAAGCATCTGCCCAAACGGATTAAAACCGTCGCATGAAAGACCCAGCCTCACATTACGCACATCAGCTGCAAAATCAGGATGTCGAGCATCAAATCTCTGCCATGAAAATCTATCTTCAGGATGAACCAACTCATCATTAGTCTTCTTTCATGTTATCAGACATAAAAAGATTCTGAAGTATGTGGATCAATGGAAAGTGCCACATTACTTTTTGTGGAACGCGGGATGGTGTTCCATCAGATTTTGTCTTCCAGCGGGATGTGCCACATTTTATACAATCATTTTGTTCAGCGGTTTCCTCCCAGAATAAACTAAAATCTTTCGGGCAAGCATGAATTTTGTTTATTGAAAATCCAAGTTCCTCAACTAACTTCCATGCCATATAGTGGTTTGAGGGAATATCTGCATCATCTGGAAGTAAATCCTTCAAGAGGGTAAGAATGTAATCGATTGCTATATTAGAAATTCCATACATAGTTTTCCCATGAAACAATTGGATTAAAAATTCCATCTTTTTCATTTTATCACATTGTTGATATACTGGAGTCGTGGCAGCATCATTCAATTTTTTCACCCTATCGATATCATCATTTTCACTAGATGCATCAGCTGTCCTCATATCGATGTCTTCTTGAGTCGAAATCCTTTCTTTTTTATGATGATGAATAAACGGAAACTGATCATCTAACAAATTCTCCATTCCAGTCCTTTCATTTCGATCATCACCAATTTGAGATTTCATTTTCTCCCCATTGTGATACCACACAAAGTAGTTTACTTGAAAACCATTTTCGGTTATGTGGTAGCTGACTTCTTCATGGCTCAACTAAGGTCTACCAACACAATTGGAACATGGGCAGTGTATGCGACCACTATCTGAAGCATTGTGAAATGAAAAATCTATAAAGCTCTCCAAATTGTTTTGAAAATCGCTTGAGATCCGATCGGTTTCATACAACTAACTTCTGTCCAATCTGTAAAAAGAATTTATATAATTCATTTTGTCATAAACAATTCAATAGGATTGAACTTTAATAGAAAATTCATTTAAGTAAATGATAAAGGAAGAAAATAGTCAAGGTATCGACTACACATGTGAAAAAAACATACAAATGTGTTATTGAAAAAATGTAAAACCAACAATAAATTAATGTGTTATATCACATCACAGCATGCCTCATCCCATAACCATATTAGTAGGGTATCATGAACATGAATAACATCAACCTTGTGCCATCCTCCTACCCTACATGACCCCAACCACATGCCATATCTTATTATAGCCTTATCACATCACACCTCACCGGAAAACACTAGGGAAATCATAGTACATCTCACCTAAAGACACATGGACAATCACATCGCATCTTGCCTAAAAACACATGGTCAATCACTTTTGAAGGAAGAGTAGGGAAGACATGGTAGCTATACAACCATATAACCACCATCCTAGATATTAGAAAAAATACCCATAACTCAAAACCTCTGATCGTTGGTATGTTTATCCAACTCTGGTTGGGAATGTGTAGAAATAACATAAAAATACATGATATATAGATAGCACAAAATACTCAACCTATGGGTACACATTAACTACATAATCACACACTTCACTACTACCATAAAACACATAAACCACACCACCGCCACACAAGATGCGTAGCATTTCTCACTTTCATTTATAAGCCACTTCATCCACACTTACATTGTCCATTAATTTAATGTTAAATTAATTAAATCCATTTACCACACATCCATTTCTATTCCATATCATTTATTTAATATCTTGTTTTTTGGTTTTAACAGCATAATTTATTCCATAGATAACTAGGAAACTAATAAAACCACCACACAATAACTCACCATCTCACAATAACCATCGACGCCATGTTACATCGACCAACCATCTCACCAAAACAACCACATATCACAACAAAAATATTGCACATCACAAACCACCGCACAACCAAAACTACCGCACAACCAAAACTATGAATCTTTAAAATTAGAACACAATAAAGAGACATCATGCCCTTATAAATTTAAATGTGTAATGAAAACATTAATTGGACATACATCGATATAGGGATTTGATTACACAATTCGTGGAACAATCATAAATTTTTACAGAAACCCTAAAATTTGGGAATTCGGAAATCATTCGTAGAAGTATATTCTTTATAACAGGTGGAACTAAAATATAGGAATCTAACCTGGTGGCTGGTGATCCTATGGAAGATGTGGGGATTGGGAAGTGATTCTACTGAGGAATCGCTTATGGAGAGCTTCTAGAGATGAGCGGAAGGCTCTGGATCCGCTTTTGAATTGTGGGGGAGGCCGCTGCTAGCATTGGGTATTTGGGGGTTTTTTTCCCAACGGTTCATAAAAACTATTGGGAAAAACCAGTCTTTCCCAACGGTTTCATAAAACCGTTTGGAAAAACTTATTTTTCCCACCTTTTCCCAACGGTTTTATAAAACTGTTGGGAAAGACTGAATTTTCTCCACGTTTCCCAACGGTTTCATAAAACTGTTGGGAAAAGTCTCTTCTAAAAGGTATTTCCCAACGGTTTATATAAACCGTTGGAAAAGACAGAATATACCAACGGTTTCTTTGAACTGTTGGTAAACAACTGTTGGGAAAACTACCATTTCTAGTAGTGTCACCCTCGAAATTCATTGGGGTTATTAATGGTTTACTACATGAATGTTTCTTTCATAGAAACCCACATCATAAAAAGGAATACCAAAACTTCATTTTAAAAAGGGACGTTAGAATCATAATAGTCACCCAAAGTAACTCAGCACTGGGTTTCCACATAGGACAACATAGGTGAAAATATGGATATGGGAGAGAAGTCTAACTATCAAGTTCTGATGGAGAGTGGTAGAGAACATGGCTATGAAAAAGACATAAATCACAAATCCATAATTTTTTTATGATTTAAGGTACCATCTAATTCATTGGGTCTGAGGGTACTAGGAAAACGTTTTTTTAGTTCTCAAGATCATTTCCCTAATGTTGAAGAATTGTTGAATTAAAAGAAATACTTACTTTAATTTGGTACAATCTCACCGTTGTCCGCACCTTGAACAATTTCCAATTCATCTCTTTAAAAAATTTAGTTGAATTTGTCATTCTTGAAGTGTTAGCAGATCATGAGATAGAATGATAGGTCATTCCATCTGTTTCTATCACAAAAAGTTTAGAACAATTTATTAAATATACATAATTCCATCTATGCTGGGATTAATCGTATATGGTTGCTAAAATGGACTTATACTTCATCTATCATAGCACTTAATAAAATAGTACTATTTTCTACTAACCTGGGACTTCCTATAGGCCAGTGGTAGGAAATAAAGGCCTGTCGCACTTCAGTTGTGGGTTCTATTCCAGAATCCTTGTCCGATGCGACAGGTTGTCGCCCGTCCTGCAGGTTTTACCTTTTTCTAAAACTACATTATTATAACATTACTGCAATAATATCGGAAAAAGTTCAATCCTTAAACAATACTATCTTATGTCTAACTTAATTCATTCCAATCTTTAGGTTTATCCAAAATACTTCAGTCCAATCTCATAGTATAAAGAAATTGATTACTAGAAAGGTCATCTACCAAGCATGTGAATAACAACATTTATCTCCCATATATCATAAGATATATCTTGTTAGTCACATTCCAAATATTTGAATTCCTTAATCATGTATTCTCTTGAAAAATGAATACCCATTGAACCTTAGTGAAAACATGAATGCAGTCAAAAGTTAACTCTTTCCACATACCAAAATCCCAAAATATATATATACTCAAACCATGATATCACTTTGTCCTTATATCAGTCATGAGCTCATTAATACTATCAAACATCTCATTATCTCCTTATCCTTTCATTATGCACATATCATCTACCTTCCAAAAATATTTGAATAACCTTTCATGGTTACCGGTACCATTCAACATATACTTTCAAATACTTTAGGAAAAAAATAGTGTAACAATCCTTAGATGTTTCATTATTCCATAGTACCATACATTATTCTTGATAAACATGAAATAATTCCACTACATTCATAAACCATTGACCTAGCTTCAAAACTTCTTTCATATCATATATCATTTGTAGTCTCTTCATCATTTTCCACATAAATACTACCCATATGACCATGTTGATTCTCTTCATGAGATTTTCCCTTAGGGAATTGGTTTGTATAATTCCCGTATATTCCACATTTAAAACATTTTACCATTGTTGATGTCTTAGAAATACCATTATCATTGTCCATTGTGTTAACTGAACCTTTTCCTTTACAATTACTGGCTTTGTGTCCTTCTTTTTCACTCCCAAAGCATCTTCCAATTCCTTTGGAACATTCTCTCGGATGCCTCTTCCCACATGATTTACTTGAGGGGAATTGAACTTTCTTTCCTCTATTATCATCATGAAACTCCATCATTCTCTTATTAGCTGAGTCAGGATACTTACCAAAGTTGATATTATTGATCATATTATGAGATTACTAATTTGGCATAATAACAATATGTGTACTTCCATATCCAATTTCATTTGGTTTCTCATGTATAATATCATTCCATTGTCCATCATATCCTCTATTATCGTGAATCTTCTTATTTCCAGCCATTTTCTAAAACCCAAAAAGAATAGTGTGAGAGGCAAAAATCATAATCAAGGGGGAGTACCTTCAATATATAACATATTAAGATAAATTCTAAGATCTTTAACGTAGTTATAGGACTATAACCTATACGTATACTTAACCTTAGAGACATCCCTAGACATACCTTATAAATATCTCTAGGGATTTCACTAAAGTTTTCGCATCCTAGTTTCCAAAGTTTAACTAAAACATTCCTCTGATACCAACTGTAGATACCAAAAGCTTGACATACATGGACATTACATTACTTTTGCGGAATACTTAATACATAACAAAAATAGACACCAAGGGATCATAATAGTTTAGTGTCTTTGGAAACTCGGGACATGATATTCTAATCATGGTGAAAGATCTTCAACATCTCCCATAAATATCTTCCCTTTTTTTCTTACCTAAAACCTTTCTTTATATCCTGGGGAAAAGAAAACATATAAAGGGTGAGCCCAAATTCTTATTATGGGTAATCATGGAGAAAATAAAACAAACCATATACATTTAAACATAAAAACATGAACATAATGTTTAAACATCAAAATATTGAGCAATGACATAAAACATGGAAGTACGTAAGGAATATATCATAATGGAACATCAATCATGATAAGATAGTTTGGAAATAAAACTTGTAATTGTGGAAAAACATTAATCAGATGATATGATTTCCATAGTAGCCAAGGCATTGCTTATAAGACCATCTTAGTGGAAAAAGTCTCTTACTGAACTGAGTTCACTCCTCGTTCCAGTCCTGTATCACTGAACCAGATTAACTTTCCATTCTAGAAATGTATATATCATGAGATATAAATCTTTAACCAATGCATTAGAGGGATATATAGGTCCCACCCATCTCATAATGAAATCATTCTTATGTTTTCCACATCATGAACATAAATCATTCATCATTACCCAAAGAATAAAATGGGTTTCATAAACATCATCCCATCATAACGTAATCCATATAAAAAAATGGATATCATTTCATCATAAGAAAATTGAAACCATTTAAATCATAGAGACAATATACTTGAAACATACACATATGAAATAATTCCATCTTATATGGAAAATGGTTTTGATAAAACACTTGAAATGAATTCTTGAGGAAAATATCCTTTCTTCTTCAAAATAATTTTATTTTTACAAAATTCCATACAATTTTAAAAGAAAGGGATTTTTTTGAAAATATTCATGAAATCATGTAGAGTAAGCTTCATGAAAATAAGGTGTTATGAAACCATAAAAATACTTTCATGCTGTATAAGTTAAAAAAACATTCTCCTCATACTTGCAACGGAAAAGTCAAAAAGTACCACATATGGTAAACAAAAGAAAGATCCATTCCATAACACAAAGTAAAAGTAAAAGAGGGTTAAAAATGAATTTAAACATACATGGAATAATATTAAACACTTTATTAAAAACATTTTTTATGTACATGGATGAAAAATATAACCCCAGTAAATACTTACGTATAAGCAATCTCGGATAAAAATGAGATTGAAAAATTATCCCTTACCTTATGTCCAATTTAGTCTGTATGTGTCCGAGACTCCTGTATAGTGGGTTTAAACAAATTATTAACTTGTAACAGAACCATAATAATATTTATGATATCATATATGATTCACTTACGACTTTATATTATCTGTTCATTTGTCAATTCCATGTTAAAGCAGTGTTTTGGGTAAAATCATTTCATTAATCATCCGTGTTTTGACTTGTAATTATTAATATGATTACATAGATCATGATTACTTAATTACATAATATAAAACATTATTTATATATAATATATATTCAGAATATACATATATATAATAAATCGATAAATGGAAAGAAATACACTGTTCAGGGAGACGGTAGACCGTACGTACGCATTAACGCTGTTTTTCATTTCCTTATTGAATTGAATGGAATTAAGTAGATGAAATAAATATATATATATAAATAAATATAGTATCATTATTATATCATATATTTCATAATTACTTATTATATATACTTTATAATCATTCTTGAATTGTTAACATGGAAAATGAATCTCATCGCGTCGTGGAGACGATAATCCATACGTACGCACGAGCGATGATATTGTTCCCATATTTATTGAATAGAATTGGAGTGGATGATATAATATCTTAGAATCTGTATGATGTTATAATAATAATATATAGTTATTATTTACACCATTATACCCATCCAAGTAAGATGGTGGTGGAAAAACTGATTACACCACGGCGTGGAGACGGTATTCTGTACGTACGCATGCACGGTAATTTCTTTTTCTGTAGGATGGATAGAAGGTTAAATAGGGTTGTTTCATATTTATAATAACATATCAGTATATAATTAATACTGATGTTATTACTTTATAATGAAACAAATAAATAAGAGGAAGTAGAAGAAGAAAGAAACTTGAAAGAGTCTGTAGAAGAGATTACCTCTTCCTCGATGCATCTCCTTTAAACTTCTTCTTAGGGCACTAGAGTTGGTCTTTTTAGAATACCAGAACCTCTATGATATAACTATAGAGGTTCAGAAGAGTAATTGATAGGGTTTGGCCAAGCTTCAAGGTTCAAAATGGTGTGAAGAGAAGAGGGAAGGGGTGCCCTTTTTATAAGGGAGGAGAGGGGCACCTTTGGAAAAACTTTAAATATTATTTTATAATAAAGTTATATTTGGTTTATAATATCTCCAAATTGATTTATTTAGAAACTAAAGTGAGAATGTGTCGAAATAATCTCAACCAATAGGTTTTATACAAGTTTATGTTACTATTTTAACCTTATCATTTAGATTTAACTCTAAGTTAAATAATTTAACTTTTACCGTGTCTTCTTGTTTTCTTACACTATATGGTTAATAAAATTACTATAACAATCCAAACTAACCCAAAGTGATTAATTATTAATATATATAACCTTATATAAGTAATTTGGCCAAACGTTATATTTTTAGGACTATAATAACAATTAATAATATAAATTTGTTTTTTAAAAATATTTTATGTCAATTTTGACACTATTTGGTAATTGATTTTTGTGAAAATCATAAAAACATGATTAGTTAGAAAAAAGTTAATTTAATCAATACTAACATGTCATATTAACCTATAAAAGTTGTTTAATACATAAAAATTCTCAAATTACATTTATTTGGGTATTTATAACATCAATTATGTAAATATTTCATTAATAAGGTAATTACTGAATCATCTTTGTGTCATAAATAAATTAAATAATTTATGGTCTAAAAATTATAAATAAAATACCATTATTTAGGAAATATTTTTATATTTCTAATGAATATTTATAGTCGAATTTATCTTCTGTATAGCCCTATATTAAAAATGATTTAGTTATTAAACTTTGATTTTAACTATTTTAACTCTTATTTAAATAAAATAATAAAAAGTGTCCTAATCTAATCCAAGTAGACCTAAATGGTAATATTGTATTCCTAAGGTTGTTTTTGGTCAATTTAAACTTATCCAATAGAATTATTACATGTGTTAGGGTAATAATAATATCATTTTTACCCTTAATTGCCCTATTTACTTTTAATCGTGGTAAATAAAAGTAAAAAGTTATTGTTCACCAAAAATTATTTTTATCTTATTGAACCACATTTTACTCCTTGATATTAACCATGTCTCTCTTATTTTCAAAATTACACTTGTAAAAGCGGTAAAATTAAATTTTATGTAAATTTTCAAATTCTCCTAGGAGGTAGGTAAAAGATAGTGAAAAGTTCAATAAAATTTTTATATGTCTAAAATTATTATAAAATTACTCAAATAAATTACATTGAACTTATATAGGTATTATGTATCAATTTTGGTCTAAAATAAATTTAAATAAAATAAATAATTATTTAAATAAAAAGTCAGTTTTTAAATAGTAACCCAGTGTTTTCACTATTCATCAAAAATTAAAAAAAATCAGAAAAATACCAAAAAATTACCCTAGGCTAATTTCGATATTACGAATCCAAAAATGAAGTCCATTTTGAAAGATAAAATTTATAAAATTTCAAAAATTGGGTATTACTATTCATAATGGCTAGTTCATAATAATATTATAAAAATATCTCGTTTTGTGGAACTTGGTACTGCGTACTACACACGCTATCAAAGAAGGTCTTGATTGCATGTAATGCAAACCAAGGCAAGGATTCATGTATTGAAAGCTCCATTTGGTGTTGAGTAGAACATAATAAAAACTTATTTCATTTATACATTAAACAAAATCTATATTTAATGTTGCGTAGAATAATTTCCACAAAACGAACTTGAAATTGTGTGTAACACGAGCCAAGAATAGTGTTGTGCATACTACAAGCTAATATGGTGTTGCGTATAATAAAATATAATCTTGGTGTAGTGTATAATATAAGACATCAAAGAAATTAAAAATAATATATCTCATAAAATCTCGGGGTGTTACACAAATGGCTTTGATTGTGTGAATAAGGTGGTAGAGGAGAGAGCCTTTTATAAGAGGAGAAGAGGGGCTCTTTTGGAAATATTGAAATGTTACTTTATTATGAAATGATTTTCAGATTTTAAAGGTCCCACAATGATATATTTTGAGGTTAAGGAGATAAGGGTTTTAAATACACCCATCCAATAGGCTTTAGAAAAGTATAAGTCTTAGATTTTACCTTATCTTTTCATTTTATTTAAATCGTTCATTAATGAGGTAATCACTACATCATCATTGTGTGATAAATAAATTTTTCTATTTCATGTATAAAAATTATAATAAAAATACCATCATATAGGAAAACTTTCTCCCTTTAAAATGAATACTTATAGTCTAAGAGATCATTTATGTAGACTAAATTAAAATTGTTTTACTTAGGTGTTACATACTTTTGTTATATTTTCCTTTCTTTAAAAAATAAAATGATAAAATGTCACTGTCACAAAAAAGTGATTCTATGGGGTCCCTAAGTTGGAACAAGGAATCCCATGGTCAGCCATGACACAACCAATAGCATTAGGACACATTTTGGGGTCATTTTATATTATTATGATATTATTTCATTACACTTAACTACCCGATTACTAATTAATCATGATAATTAAAAATAATTGTCATCATTACTATTCATAATGTCCAAAAACGAAAGAGTATTAATTACATAATTTGAACCGTATTATTCCAAATATGGAATCCATTTTACCAAATTCTAAACACAGAAATTGCAGTAATTAATTTAAAAATTATTCCAGTTGTCCAAACAATAGCGTGTTTTTAAGAAACAATATCTATCAAAAGATTGAAAATTGTTTATGTCCAATTTCAAAGTTAAATTAATTCTAATGACCACCATTGGATAAAATTGTAAAATTATATTCTAATTATAGTTTAAAACCACTCAATAGTATAATTTATTACTATAAATTATTTTTATTAAAAAAGTTGTTTTTAATAATTTTTTTACAATTCATCAAAAATTGGAAGTTCTTAGAAAAATACCAAAAATTCAACATAGGATAATTTCGATATCCAGAATCAAAAAATGAAGTCTATTTTGAAATATGAAATTTATATAATTTAAAAAAGTTGGTATTACTATTCATAATGGATACTTTGATTGGTCGCGGTGTGTTAGAACTCGAGGTAGCGTACTACACATGCTACTGTATTATTCAAAGAGAAGCGTACCATGGAAGCTTGGGGTGTTACATTCTCCCCTCCTTAAATAAATTCATCCTCGCAATTTGAATATGTTCTTCAAAAATAAAAGGTTGAAAATAGAAAATAGTTTGTGGAAAACCCATATCGTAAATAGGGTTAATAAAAATATAACTTTAAAAGAATGAAAGAGAAGTACAAAGGTCACCAGAGATAGCCCATACTTGGATTATATGAAAACATGGATATAGAGGAGAAATAGACCATCAAGGTCTGATGGAGAGTTGTAGAAAACAGGATTAGAAGGAATTTAACTACAAGAAAATCACAAACTTGTGATTGGTTAAACGACCATTGATTCACCAGTAGGAAAAGTTAACCGAAAAAATTTTTGTTTTAAGTTACCTTTCATAACGTTGTGGAATTTATTTAGGAGATTTATTAAGAATGTAAGGAAATATACTTACTTTTCATGTAGACTTTCATTCTTTAATAAATTTTTACCACAAACCCATCTTTCACTCCAAAAGGTAATAAAACTCAAAAATATTATATTTAACCAAATCATAAAAGTATCCAAATATTAACACATACCATTTAGATTAGGAAAATAATTTTTTAATAACCAGGGACTTCCTGTAGGCTAAGGGTAGGTAAAAAAGGCATGTCGCACTATGGTTGTGGGTTCAATTCCTACAGCTCTGTCTGACGCGACGGTTTATCCCCCAACCTGCATGTTGTCCTTTTCCTAAAAATATAGTATTATAATATTACAAAAATAATATTCAGAAATGTTTTAACCTTAAAAAAAATACTATCCAAAGTTCAACCTAATCCATTCCAACCTTTATAGATATCCAAAATACCTCTGTTCTGACTCTCTCTAAAAGGTCTCTAAATTCCGAAATCAATTGTAACATCAGATTCCCTAAACAAAGTAAAGTTTCTCTTATTGTCACATACTAAAAATATGATTACCTTCATGATATTAAATCCTTAATGAAAACAACAAGTACTGCAGTACAATCCTTATATATATCACATTATTCTTATAACCATTATATAGTTCTTGAGTCCAAAAACACAAATACAATAATTATTCAACTTCATCTGTAGCAACAGCATAAGATTGACCTTGCTCCCTTGGCCTTTTCTGAGGTAATTTTCCTTGGCTCTTAGGGCATTCCTTTGCCTAATTCCCCATTTCTATACAATTGCAGCATTCAATATAGACATCCTATTTCTTTCCCTTACAATCATGAGTCTGGTGAACTTTTTCTCCACATTTATAATAAACTCTCATTCATTTTAGGCAAGTACTGGGGTGTTTCTTACCAAAATTATCACATAATAGAAAATTATTATTTTCCTTTTTTTATTTATCTATCTCTTGATCCACTGTTATCCTCTTCTCTTGGTTTACTTTGTTATCATAAGACATATAGAATTCCTTTTCTGTCTTGATAGCACATGAGACAATATATTTGTACGATGAGAAGGATTGTGATACTAAAGCTCGACGGAGAAATTGTTTTAACCCATCAAATAAATGGTCAATATTACTTCTTGAGTTACATATATAATCTGTAGCATTACTCGCTAACCTTGTAAAGTTAGACTCATTCTTTGCAACATTCTCATTCTCCTTTTGCCTCAAAACCAGAAATTGTCTTTCCATATCCGCTCGATGGTCATGAGGAAAGTATTTTTATAAGAAAATCTCTTTAAACACTCTCTATTCCATACTTTATACTTCTTAATCTTCTTTTGTATTTTGAATCAATGACCACCATTGATTAACATCTCCAGTAAGGCGGTAAACTGCCATGATAACCTTTTCCCTTTCACTGCTCCCCAAGGCATGGAACATTTTCTCTAAGGAATTTATCCATTTCTCAGCTACTAAGGGATTTTTACTCCTATTTAATGTTGGTGGTTGTTGCCTTATGAAGTGATATAACATTGATCCTCCACATTGTGGATCAGGGTGCTCCATATGAGTAAGGTTACTATTTATAACCTGAGTGAGTTTTCCTAGTATGGTGATAAGCTGATCAGCACCAGTTGTATCACCAGCTCCATTATAATTATCTTGAGCAGGAGGGAAATTCCTACATGGATTGTGTGCATTGATATGGTTTCCATTTCTTCCACTAGGTTCCATTTATAAACAATGGAATAAACTGGATCAGTTCATGAATCAAAATACATAATTACATACTTGTAAAACACTTAACATAAATTGAACTATATATGGATGTAATCCATAATCATAAAGAGAAATTATTTCTTTGAGGAAGTATATACTCGAAAGCCCTTCATAATAGTTCATAAAGAAAATGAGAATTATCCTAAGCATATCCCCCGGGAGTGTCGTAACCAAGAGTGTAATAAGGCCTGTTGTCGTGCACCAGTTCCCATTCAAGTTTAGCTCAAAGCGGTGTTTTTGGGTTTTACCCCTAGGTACATCTGTCCCAGAGCCGCCTCTACATGATCGTATCCAGATAGGGATTTATTTCTCGTAAAACTCACAAAATCTCTACAATACCAAAATTATAGGAAGTTCTTCTATACTAATCCTCAAAGTCTATCTTTGGGTTATGTGATCAAATTAGAGTTTATCTAAATCTAGCATCCAAGGTTAGTGCTAAACTTCCTCTGATACCGACTATAACGCCCTAACCCCAGTTACCCAGAGTTGGTGCATTATTACATAATATTGGAATGATAAAAAAAGATCAAGTCTTGAAAGACCGATTATTTTAGTAGCCTTGGAAACACTAGATATATTCATATGTCTTACATTACATCATAAAGTGAAAAAAAACTACAACAACATCTTGTCTTAATATCCCCTCATACTATCCTTGCAGGTCATTCATAAAATAATTCTTCACATCCTGGGAAAAATTAAAACATTGAAAGGGGTGAGCTCAGATGCTCAGTAAGGATAACAATATAGCGGAAACTTTCATAAATAAACATAAACATTTAAGGCAATGTATAACTAAAACAAAATCCTTTTAAACATGAACTCTAGCATAATAGGTCAAAGATAAAATGAAATAATGCCATTTACTTATTCAAATAGATATTCTACTAGTCAAATAATCACATTCAATATCAATAACCACTTTCATAATGATGGAACGCATAATGCCAGACTATCATAACCACATAGTCAAGGCCTTGTTCCATGACTACAAATAATATTTTGTTAAGGCCTTGTGCCAAGACACTAGTTTGTCTCATGAGACCTACCGATGCATCGAGAAGCTATAGAGGGCTCCACCTGTCACATACTAATTTCAAATAATTCCTTATATGAAAAGGTTTAAACAGATCATAAACAATGCCCAAGAACCATAACATAATTGTATCACATAAAAAATACATAAATGAAACATAACATTTCCACATTTGAATCACAAGATATAAATTAAACACATTGATATAATAAAAATATTATCAAAACCATTTTCAATACCAAAATTAATGAAAATTAAAACATTGTATTCATTTTTCATTTAAAAATTTTATGGCTTGTAGAGGAAGTTGAAACTCAAATAATGGTCACGGCGGCGAAGAAGTCATTGTCGCCGCATACATATGACAAAACATTCCTTTTAACTTTTAGTAAAAATTCTTTGTATAAAAATATTTCTTTTGAATAAAAGTAAAATTAAAAGGGGTTTATACACTGTATAAAAGAAAGTCTTGTATTAAAACCAAATATGCCTCAATGAAAGGAGATTGAGACGAAGTCCCTTACCTCATGTCCAACTTGACTCGATCATTCTTTAATCTCCTGAATAATAAACTATAGTTAATTTCTACTTTCTTAAGAACCGTTTTCAAGTTAATTATTCCTTTTACATCACTTATTACCATGTTATGAACAGTATGTAATCATTTATTTTAATAACAGTCGTTTTGTTGATCCTTGGTACTTGAGTCAAAAATAAACTTAATATAATTACAAGTTGTTTATGTGGTAAAATATCCATTATCTCCAGAATTATATTCATGATGTAGATATCATATATATCATATATATCTATTATATACATTCATTTATAATATTACATAACATTTAGATGTAAGAAATGAAATGCACCATTCATGGAGATGGTAAGCCGTACGTACACATGAATGCTACTTTCATTTCTATTTCATATTTAATGGAATGAAATCATAATGATATAAAAGTATATTATAATTATAGTATAATATAATATATAATATCATTAACTCCATCCTTTATACATCCACATATGGCATTAACGATTCAAATCACTTTGAGGGGGCGGTAGTCCGCACTTCCTAAAATGAAATTATCGTGTTTACCCATAATTGAAATCATAAAGGTATGCCATAAATGAAAAATACAGAAGCATAAGGAAAACATAAACATAATATATATTATATATAAATATAGTGACATCTTAATGTCCACCACGAGAGGTGTTAAAAGAAGATTGAACAATCATTGTTTCATGGGGCAGTAATTCGCCACCCACAGAAACAGTGTGTTCTTTAACCATTAGATGGAGGTGTGTGTAAGTGTAGTTAGAATCATTCTCACAAAAACATTCCATTATATTGAGGATACTTGTGTTGTTACAAAAAAATAATAAAAAGAGTTTAGGGGGCTGTAGAAGCAAAATAATACAAAAGAACATAAGAGAAGAAATTACCTTTAAATTGGGTAACTCCCCTTGGTTTGAACCAAAAGGGTTTCTTGAAGAGATTTATTCCTATCATAAGGCTTCTAAGATGAAGGGAGGAATGTTGAGAGGGAATTTGGGTAGAGTTTGGAAGAGCCAAATGGCTTTGATAGTGTGAATAAGGTGGTAGAGGTGGGGGCCTTTTATAAGAGGAGGGGAGGGGCTCTTTTGGAAAGATTGTAATGTTACTTTATTATGAAATGATTTTCAGATTTTAAAGGTCCCAAAATGATATATTTCTAGTATAGGGTGATAAGGGTTACAAATACACCCATACAATAGGATTAAGGCAAGTGTAAGTCTTATATTTTACCTTGTCTTTTCATTTTATTTAAATCGTTCATTAATGAGGTAATCGCTGCATCATCATGGTGTCATAAATAAATATATTTATTTAATGACTAAAGATTATAAACAAAATACCATGTTGTAGGAAATATTTTTATATCTTCAGTGAATATTTATAGTCTATGATACCATTTATGTAGACAAAATTAATTTTTTTTACTTAGGTGTTACATACTTTTGTTATATTTTCTTTTCTTTAAAAAATAAAATGATAAAATGTCACTATCACACAAAAGTGATTCTATGGGGTCCCTAAGTTGTCACAAGGAATCCCATGGTCGTACATGACACAACCAATAGCATTAAGACACATGTTGGGGTCATTTTATATTATTATGATATTATTTCATTACCCTTAACTACCCGATTACTAATTAATCATGATAATTAAAGATAATTGTCATCGTTACTATTCATAATGTCAAAAAACAAAAGAATCTTAATTACATAATTTGGACCTTATGATTCCAAATATGGTATCCATTTTACCAAATTCTAAACACAAAAATTGTAGTAATTATTTTAAAAATTATTCCCGCTGTCAAAACAAATAGCATGTTTTTAAGAAACAATATCTCTCAAAAGATTGACAATTTTTTATGTCCAATTTCAAAGTGAAATTAATTATAATGACCACCATTGGATAAAATGGTAAAATTATAATATAATTATAATTTAAAACAACTCAATAGTATAATTTATCACTATAAATTATTTTGATTAATAAAGTTGTTTTTAAGTATTTGTTTACTATTCATCGAAAATTGGAAGTTCTCAGAAAAATACCAAAAATTCAACATAGGATAATTTAGATATTCCAAATACAAAAATAATGTCCATTTTGAAATATAAAATTTATATAATTTCAAAAGGTGGATATTACTATTCCTAACGGTTACTTAGATTGGTCGCGGTGTGTTAGAACATGAGGCAACGTACAACACACGCTACTGTATTATTCAAAGAGAAGCGTGCCCTGGAAGCTTGGGGTGTTATATCTCGACCTTGTGATATCCTTCTCCAATGAAATATAAATCAATCATCATAAAGTGGGTTATTTCCCTTTTCCCTACCTATATCCATGAAGTCTGTCTGAGTACCCAACAATGGCTTGAATAGGGTGTGAGATAACACTCAATAGGCCACCACCAACAGTGTCTATAACAAGTCTAGTGTGTGTATAAAAAATGAATTAATGTGAAATATATATAATTTAAAATAGTAATAAAAGTAAAGTTTCAAATTCATATGTGATCTTATCTATCCAAACATGTATCCCTATGAATAATAGTCAATCATCCATAAACAGTGGAATCTTTAATCAAGCAACCATAATCACGGGATAAATGTAAATCATGATAAAGTTGGTGTGATGATATATATTCTAACAAATATAATCAAATACCCATACCAAGGATATCTATAAACATGATAAAGTAACCACAATGGACTATGTCATGAAGTCAAGTGTTGGGCTTAAAAGGGATGGATCAAAGGTATAAATGACCAAGGAACCCTCATCGAATCCATGGAGCATCTTGATGGAAACTTGTTAAACACTTAGGTGGAATCCAAGGAACTCGTCCAAGGTGTTCCAATAAAGTAGGATTTAAGGTGTATCAAATTACTTGGAATTCTATTGAATCAGGATCCAAGGAGTAGAAATGTCCAAGGAACCCACTACTATAATAAATATGGATCCATGAAGTTGAAATTTCCATGACATCCAATGGAATCCGGATCTAAAGAGTTGAATTTTCCATGTAACACACTAATATTATCAATACATAATCTCATACACATTAACAATCCACGAGTTCATCCAACTCATTCCAAATTTCCCATATAATCTATTTAATTAATCAATATATTTAATCACATGAAAAGTATGCATAATTCCAACCCTATATCACTCATTCAATTTATTACATCTACCACTATAATTGGTGTGCTCACACATAACCAATGAGGATGTATAACATAGAAAATATATAAGGTTACACCCCATAGGTGTCCTAGGTTGAGGTTTATGGACTCTAACCATCACACGGTGCTATGTGGGAAGACTAAACAGGTTCCAATGAATTTAATCAAGGAATTAAATTAATTTTAAGGGAAACACCGGAAGGTCTGGCATGCATCACAATGGAAAATAAATATATAAAACACAAAAATTTAAATGAAATATATATACCAACTATCATACACCTTTGGTAGAACAATCATCTAGTATTTTCTCCAAACTCGAGTCAGATTAGAATAAAATACTTAAATGGATGAACATAATGAAAATAGGGCATAAGATCCCAAAAAAATAGTACAATAGATAGGAATTAAAATGGTGAAACGAGCCTAAGGATTGAGTCACTTATTGAGAGATATCTAATGAGAAAATCATTAAAATAATCGGAGTCCGGACATGTAAGAAACACCAAAGACTATATTTTGGCTACCAGGAAAATCAACGAGAGAAGATAGCTAGCCAGAGTTGGAGAAATAAATAAATAGGAGATGAGGGTTAAAATTTTATGTCATTAAGTAAAAATGGTCATTTTTTATCAAAACACTGTGTTGAATGGTTTGGTCATATGTTTTTCCAAATTGTACATAAATTTTACACCCTTCACTTTCCAAAGGAGGACCCCATATGGTTTGTGCACGCAGTTTGGAAAACTCTATGCAAAACGTGTTGCATGCCTCTGCTAAAAATATCATATTTTCCCATATGGGAATGTATCATTGGGCACATATTTAGGGAAAACCATGTTCCTCATGATTTCATTTGAAATTCCTTTCATGGTTTTTATCAACCATGCAACCTCAGAAGTATGGCTTCTACTAAACATGCAGGCCAACTTATTTTTCCAAAAAAGTAGGTATCCTGGCACTAAAAAAGACCTGAACCCCCCCCCCAAAACTCCCATGATCCTATTAAGAACTCATGTTCGAAAAAAGATTCAATTGGAATTAAAATGATCATTAAATCATATTAACCCCTAATATCTTACAATATTCCGCCTTTAGAGTAATTTGTCCCCAAATTTCCCTTCAATTGTGGTCAAGCATCGACTGAGAATAACATTGTCCACTACACATGTAACAGCCCAAGATTTTATAAAAAATATTCTTTTTATTTCACTAATGTCTTGTGTTGTACGCTACACCAAAAGGAGCTTGCACAACACGCATCCTTGACTTGCCTTGCATTACACGCAATTGTGACCTTCCTCGATAGCGTGTGTAATACGCAATACCGAGTTTCACTAAACAACGATATGCTATAAAAACTAGCCGTTATGAATAGTAATAACCACTATTTTTAAAATTCTTTAAATCTTATATTCCAAAATGAACTTCATTTTTGGATTCGGAGTATCGAATTTAGCCTAAGGTGAAATTTTGGTACTTTTCGGATAACTTTCATATTCTGATGAATAGTGAAAATTACTAAATTATAATTAAAAACAACTTTTTTAATCGAAATAATTAATAGTGATAAATAATTAATTTGAGTGGTTTTAAAGTATATTTAGAATATATTTTTACAATTTAATACAATGTTGGTCATTGGATGTAATTTCACATTTAAACTAGACATAAACAAGTGTCAATCTTTTGATAGATATTGTTTCTTAAAAACACGCTATTTGTTTTAACAGCGGGATTTAATTATAAAATTAATTAATGCAACTTTTATGTTATGAATTTGGTAAAATAGACTTCATTTTTGAATTCGGAATATGAAATATAGCTTGGGATGAAATTTTGGCATTGTTCTGAAAAACATCAATTTTTGATGAATAGTGAAACTACTAAGTGGTAGGTTAAAAACTGAATTTTGCATAAAACTTAATTTTACCGCTTCTGTGAATGGAATTTCGAAAATCCGAGAGACACGGTTAATATCAAGGACTAAAATGTGGTTCAATGAGATGAAAATAATTTTTTGGTGAATAGTAACTTTTTACTTTTTTTTACCACGGTTAATAGTAAATAGGGTAACTAAGGGTAAATATGATATTAATATTACCCTAACACATGTCCTAATTCTATTGGACAAGTTTAATTCGACCAAAAACAAACTTAGGAATAAAATATGACCATTTAGGCCCACTTGGATTAGATTTGGACATTTATTATTAATTTATTTAAAGAAGGGTTAAAATAGTTAAAATCAAAGTTTAATAAGTAAATCATTTTTAATATGGGGTTATACATAAGATAAATTCAATTGTAAATATTCATTAGAAATCTAAAAAGATTTCCTACATGATGATATTTTATTTGTAATTTTTAGACATTAAATAATTTAATTTATTTATGACATAATGATGATGCAGTAATTATCTTATTAATGAAATATTGACATAATTGATGTTATAAACACCAAAATAAATGTAATTTGAGACTTTTTATGAATTCCACTAATTTTCTAGGTTACTATGATATATTAGTGTTGATTTAATCAACTTGGTTCGAACAAATAATTCTGTTATGACTTTCAAACAAATCATATATCAAATAGTGTCAAAATTGACACAAAATAGTTTTTAAATCAAATATTATATTATTAATTGTTATTGTATTTCTAAAAATCTAAGGTTCGGCCAAATGACTTAGATAAGAATATATATATATTAATAATAAACAATTTGGGGTTCGTTTGGCATGTTATAGTAAGTGTATTAACCATATAGTGAAAGAAAACAAAAAGACACGGTAAAAGTTAAATTATTTAACTTAGAGTTAAATCTAATTGATAAGGTTAAAATAAGAACCTAAACTTGTCTAAATCCTATTGGTTGATAGGATTTCGACCCATCCCCACTTTAGCTTCGAAATAAGACCCTTTGGAACCATTATAAACCGATTTTTACTTTAATATAAAATAATATTTTGAGATATTCCTAAGGTGCCCCTCTCCTCCCTTATAAAAGGGCACCTCCTCCCCCTCCTCCTCACACCAATTTGAGCACTCAAGCTCGGCCAACCCCTGCCAATTTATCCTCTCCACTTCCCTAGCAACATCCTAGAGGTTCTGGTCTTCCTCAAAGACCAATTTTAGTTCCCTAAGAGGAGGTCTCAAAGAGGCACTTCAAAGAAGAGGTAATTACCGTTACCAATTCTTTCATCTTTATTTCTTCTTCCACTTCTTCTTCTTATGTTGTTTCATTATGAAGTAATAACATCAGTATCACTCATATAATGATATGTTATTATAATTATGAAACAACCCTATTTCACCATCTATCCATCCTACGGAAAAAGAAATCACCGCGCGTGCGTACGTACGGAATACCGTCTCCACGCCGTGGTGTAATCTATTTTCCACCACCACCTTACATGGATGGGTATAATGGTGTAAAGAATAACTATACATAGTTATTACAACATCATATTTATTCTGATATATTGTATAATCCACTCCAATTCAATTCAATATTTATAGAAATGATATCATCGCTCGTGCGTACGTACGGACTACCGTCTCCACGACGCGATGAGATTCATTCTCCATGTTAACCATTTAAGAATGATTATAATGTATATATAAGAAACAATAATGAAATATATGACATTATAAAGCTACTGGATTTATGTATATATATACATATGTATGTCATCTACTTACTTCCATTTCAAGACAATAAGGAAAGGAAAACAGCGTTCATGCGTACGTACGGACTACCGTCTCCATGAACGGTGTTTTTCATTTTATTTATCTACCTATTATATATATATATACTGAATATATATGATATATAAATCATATTTTATATTCTGGAAGTAAGTAAATCATGATATAAGTAATAATGATGTCAAGAACAACAAGTCAAAACACCTACGATAAATGAAACGATTTTATCCAAAACGCTTCTTTAACATGGAATTTACAAAAGAACGGGTAATATAATGTCATAAGTGAACCATATATGATATCATAACAATTAATATGATGCTGTAATAAGTCAATAACATGATTTAAATCATTATACAGGAGGTTGGGACACTTACAAAGAAAGTCGGACCTAAGGTAAGGGAAATATCACAATCTCATTTTTATCCGAGATTGTTTATTCGTAAGTATTTACTGGGGTGTATTTTATCATCCACATCCATGTTTACTCAATATGTAATATTATTTCCATCCACCTAAAATTTTTTAAATCCATTTTTACCCTTCAGTGAGTTTTTAGTAATACGTATGAAAGGAATCTTTTGTCGTTTTTCGTACGAGGTACTTTTTGACTTTTCTGACAAAAGTATGAAGAATGTTTTTTTTTAACTTATACGGCACGAACGGATTTCTACTGTTTTATAAAGCCTTATTTTAATGAAGCTTCCTCTAAAAGATTTCATGACTATTTTCAATAAAATCTCTTTCTTTTAAAATTGCATGATGTTTTGTGAAAAGAAATTGATTTTGAAGAAGAACGGATATTTTCCTCAAGAATTCAATTCAAGTGTTTTATCAAAATTATTTTCCATCTAAGATAATAAAGGGTTCTGTTTCTATCCATATTTTTACATTGATTTGACTATGTTGTGATGGAATTATGTTTATGAATTCCTTTATCTTATATGAATTGATTTATGATGTCATGAGGTTTCAAGAATCCCATTTTGTTACATGTGTTATGCGATGATGTATGTTTTATGATTATGTGGCACACATAAGAAAGGATTCATTATAAGATGGGTGGGACCTATATCTCCCTCCAATGCATTGGGTAATGATTTTATATCTCATGAGATAGACATGGCTGGAACGGAAGGTTATTTCGGTTCAGTGATACAGGACTGAAACGAGGAGTGAACTCGGTTCAGAAAGGGACTTTGTCCACTAAGATAGTCTTGGAAATGAGTCATGACTAACAAGAAATGATTTTCCATGATTATGTGTGCATGCCACAAAGTTTCAAGTTTTATGTTATGATTATGGGGATCTCATTTTCAATTCTATGATTTATCCCATGTTATGATATTATGAGCTCTTTTGCAGGTCAAGATTTCCAAAAGCTACGTTCTTATGTATATGATGTGATTGATATTTCTTTTGTTTACCCTTACTGAGCATTTGAGCTCACCTTTTTTTTGTTTTTCTTTCCCCAGGATATAAATAAAGGTTTTAGGTAAAAAAAAAGGGAAGATCATTATGGGAGATATTGAAGATCTTTCACCACGTTTAGAAGATTACGTTCCGAGTTTCCAAAGACACTAAACTATTACGATCCTTGTGTGTGTGTTTTTGTTATGTACTAAGTATTCTGCAAAAGTAATGTAATGTCCATGTACGATAAGCTTCGGGTCATTATAGTTGGTATCAAAGGAAAGGTTTAGTCAACCTTTGGAAACTAGGATGCGAGAACTTTAGTGAAATCCCTAGAGATATTTCTAAGGTATGTCTAGGGATGTCCCTAGGGATAAGTATACGTATAGGTTATAGTAATAGAATTACGCTAACGATCATAGAATTAAACCTAAGATGTTGGATATTGAAGGTACTCCCCCTTTATTATGTTGTTTTCCCTAGCATGATTTTTGCCTCTCACACTATTCTTTTTGGGTTTTAGACGATGGCTGGAACCCGAAGGAACCGCGTTGATCAATGCAATAGACAATGCAATGATTGCCCTCCTGAACAAACAAATGTTATGGGAGATGGAGTGCAAAATCTTATTGCTATACTTACACAAGCTATGAATCATTCTGGACTTCCAAATGAGCAGAGAAGGGAACAATATTCTATTGAGTCCTTCATGAGGCAACGTCCACCTTCTTTCAGTGGGTCTACTGATCCATTAGTTGCTGAACAATGGATTAGTACTACTGAAAAGATATTTTCAGTTCTTCAATGTTCTGAACATGATAAAGTCATCTTAGCAGTATATCGTTTGGAAGGTGAAGCTGATCAATGGTGGAATCTTATCAAGAATACGAGGCCAAGAGATGAAATTGAGTCCATGGAATGGGACGAGTTCAAGAACTTGTTTTTCAGTAAGTACTTCCCTCGTATTCTTCGAACAAAGATGGAGAAAGAGTTTCTTGAACTGAAGCAAAGGGACGATGAATCTGTTGGTACCTATGAAGCAAATTTTACAAGACTTGCAAGGTATGCTTCTGGAATTATCATCCAACCTGAAAGTAAAGTTGATCGATTTTTCAGTGGCTTAAAACCAAGTCTTCGAAGGGCATTAGCTATAAGAGACTTCAGTAGCTATGAAGAAATTGTGCGTTGTGCTATCAAGGTAGAAATGGAAGTTGGTGTTACATATCCATCTCATGGGTTTGACAAGAAACGAAAGATGGAGTTCAAGGAGAAAACTCAGAATAATGGTGAAAAGAAGATGAATATTTCCTTATGCACAAAGTGTGGGAAGAAGCATGGTGGAGATTGTCTTAAAGGGACTAGAAAATGTTTTAAGTGTGGAAAAGAAGGTCATCGAGCAGCTGAGTGTCGAAGTAATGGAAAAAGGGTTTCTAATGATGTGAATAAAGCAAACACTACAGAGAACGCACTGCCAACACTTCAATGCTTCAAGTGCAAGGAAATGGGGCATTATGCTAATAATTGCCCTAATCCAAGGGTTAGTGATGATCAACATGAGCAACCACTGAAGGCAAAGGACAAAGGGAAATCACATGCGATCACTATTGGCAATATTGAATATAACAACGATGTGGTGGAATGATTAAGTGTTTATGTAATGGGATACCAAAATAATGTTGTATCATTGAGTATTGCAATATTTATTGATGTGGTATTCAAAGTGATTGAGATATTTTTTGGAAATAAGATGATATGCGCATAATGAAGATGAGAAAATGAAATTTTTAATAGTATTCATGAGCTCATGATTGATATAAGGACTAAGTGATATCATGGTTTGAGTATATAGAATTTTGAGGATTTTGGTATGTGGAAAGTGTTAACTTTTAACTGCACTCATGTTTTCACTAAGGTATTCAAGAGAATACACGATTAAGGACTTTGAATGTTTGGAATGTGACCAACAAGACATATCTTATGATATGTGGGGATCAACGACAGTATTAAATCTCTGGTAATCGTTGTCACTATATTATGAGAGTGGACTGCAGTATTATGTATAAGCCTAAAGATTAGACTGGATTATGTTGGACATAAGTTAGTATTGTTTAAGGATAGAAGATTTTCGATATTATTGATGGGATGTTATAGTAAAAGGACAACCTGCAGGACGGGCGACAACCCATCGCTTCGGACAAGGCTGTGGGAATCGAACCCACAACCGAAGTGCGACTTGCCTTTATCTCCTACCACTGGCCTACAAGAAGTCCCTGTTTAGTAGAAATTAGTTTTATTATATTAAGTAGTATGATATATGAAGTATAAGTCCATTTTAGGAACCATATATGATTAATCTTACTATAGAATGACTTATGTATATTTAATAACTTTTGCTAACCTTTTGTTTGAAACAGATGGAATGACCCGTCATTCTATCACATGATCTGCTAACACTTCACGAATAACAAATTCAACTTCATTTAAGAGATGAAGTGGAAATTGTTCAAGGCATGAACAACAGTGAGATTGTACCAAAATAAAGAAAGTATTTATTCCAATTCAAATTTTCAACTTTAGGGAAATGATCTTGAAAACCAAAAATGTTGTCCTAGTGATCTTATACCTGATGAATCGGATGGTACCTTAGATCGTCACAAATTTATGGATTTGTGATTATTGGATTTTCCATAGCCATGTTCTCTACCACTCTCCATCAGAACATGATGGTTAGATTTCTCTTCCATATCCATATTTTCACCTATGTGGAAACCCAATGATTAGTTTATTTGGGTAACCGTTAAGTTTCATACTTTTGTTTTTAAAGATTGGTTTTGATATTCCTTTTTACGATGTGGGTTTCTATTAAAGAAACTTTCAAATAGTAAACCATTTATAACCCCGACGAATTTCGAGGGCGAAATTCATTTTAAGGGGGGTAGAATGTAACAGCCCAAGATTTTATAAAAAATATTCTTTTTATTTCACTAATGTCTTGTGTTGTACGCTACACCAAAAGGAGCTTGCAAAACACGCATCCTTGACTTGCCTTGCATTACACGCAATCGTGACCTTCCTCGATAGCGTGTGTAATACGCAATACCGAGTTTCACTAAACAACGATATGCTATAAAAACTAGCCGTTATGAATAGTAATAACCACTATTTATAAAATTCTGTAAATCTTATATTCCAAAATGAACTTCATTTTTGGATTCGGAGTATCGAATTTAGCCTAAGGTGAAATTTTGGTACTTTTCGGATAACTTTCATATTCTGATGAATAGTGAAAATTACTAAATTATAATTAAAAACAACTTTTTTAATCGAAATAATTAATAGTGATAAATCATTAATTTGAGTGGTTTTAAAGTATATTTAGAATATATTTTTACAATTTAATACAATGTTGGTCATTGGATGTAATTTCACATTTAAACTAGACATAAACAAGTGTCAATCTTTTGATAGATATTGTTTCTTAAAAACACGCTATTTGTTTTAACAGCGGGATTTAATTATAAAATTAATTAATGAAACTTTTATGTTATGAATTTGGTAAAATAGACTTCATTTTTGAATTCGGAATATGAAATATAGCTTGGGATGAAATTTTGGCATTGTTCTGAAAAACATCAATTTTTGATGAATAGTGAAACTACTAAGTGGTAGGTTAAAAACTGAATTTTGCATAAAACTTAATTTTACCGCTTCTGTGAATGGAATTTCGAAAATCCGAGAGACACGGTTAATATCAAGGACTAAAATGTGGTTCAATGAGATGAAAATAATTTTTTGGTGAATAGTAACTTTTTACTTTTTTTTACCACGGTTAATAGTAAATAGGGTAACTAAGGGTAAATATGATATTAATATTACCCTAACACATGTCCTAATTCTATTGGACAAGTGTAATTCGACCAAAAACAAACTTAGGAATAAAATATGACCATTTAGGCCCACTTGGATTAGATTTGGACATTTATTATTAATTTATTTAAAGAAGGGTTAAAATAGTTAAAATCAAAGTTTAATAAGTAAATCATTTTTAATATGGGGTTATACATAAGATAAATTCAATTGTAAATATTCATTAGAAAGCTAAAAAGATTTCCTACATGATGATATTTTATTTGTAATTTTTAGACATTAAATAATTTAATTTATTTATGACATAATGATGATGCAGTAATTATCTTATTAATGAAATATTGACATAATTGATGTTATAAACACCAAAATAAATGTAATTTGAGACTTTTTATGAATTCCACTAATTTTCTAGGTTACTATGATATATTAGTGTTGATTTAATCAACTTGGTTCGAACAAATAATTCTGTTATGACTTTCAAACAAATCATATATCAAATAGTGTCAAAATTGACACAAAATAGTTTTTAAATCAAATATTATATTATTAATTGTTATTGTATTTCTAAAAATCTAATGTTCGGCCAAATGACTTAGATAAGGATATATATATTAATAATAAACAATTTGGGGTTCGTTTGGCATGTTATAGTAAGTGTATTAACCATATAGTGAAAGAAAACAAAAAGACACGGTAAAAGTTAAATTATTTAACTTAGAGTTAAATCTAATTGATAAGGTTAAAATAAGAACCTAAACTTGTCTAAATCCTATTGTTTGATAGGATTTCGACCCATCCCCACTTTAGCTTCGAAATAAGACCCTTTGGAACCATTATAAACCGATTTTTACTTTAATATAAAATAATATTTTGAGATATTCCTAAGGTGCCCCTCTCCTCCCTTATAAAAGGGCACCTCCTCCCCCTCCTCCTCACACCAATTTGAGCACTCAAGCTCGGCCAACCCCTGCCAATTTATCCTCTCCACTTCCCTAGAAACATCCTAGAGGTTCTGGTCTTCCTCAAAGACCAATTTTAGTGCCCTAAGAGGAGGTCTCAAAGAGGCACTTCAAAGAAGAGGTAATTACCGTTACCAATTCTTTCATCTTTATTTCTTCTTCCACTTCTTCTTCTTAGGTTGTTTCATTATGAAGTAATAAAATCAGTATCACTCATATAATGATATGTTATTATAATTATGAAACAACCCTATTTCACCATCTATCCATCCTACGGAAAAAGAAATCACCGCGCGTGCGTACGTACGGAATACCGTCTCCACGCCGTGGTGTAATCTATTTTCCACCACCACCTTACATGGATGGGTATAATGGTGTAAAGAATAACTATACATAGTTATTACAACATCATATTGATTCTGATATATTGTATAATCCACTCCAATTCAATTCAATATTTAAAGAAATGATATCATCGCTCGTGCGTACGTACGGACTACCGTCTCCACGACGCGATGGGATTCATTCTCCATGTTAACCATTTAAGAATGATTATAATGTATATATAAGAAACAATAATGAAATATATGACATTATAAAGCTACTGGATTTATGTATATATATACATATGTATGTCATCTACTTACTTCCATTTCAAGACAATAAGGAAAGGAAAACAGCGTTCATGCGTACGTACGGACTACCGTCTCCATGAACGGTGTTTTTCATTTTATTTATCTACCTATTATATATATATATATATACTGAATATATATGATATATAAATCATATTTTATATTCTGGAAGTAATTAAATCATGATATAAGTAATAATGATGTCAAGAACAACAAGTCAAAACACCTACGATAAATGAAACGATTTTACCCAAAACGCTTCTTTAACATGGAATTTACAAAAGAACGGGTAATATAATGTCATAAGTGAACCATATATGATATCATAACAATTAATATGATGCTGTAATAAGTCAATAACATGATTTAAATCATTATACAGGAGGTTGGGACACTTACAAAGAAAGTCGGACCTAAGGTAAGGGAAATATCACAATCTCATTTTTATCCGAGATTGTTTATTCGTAAGTATTTACTGGGGTGTATTTTATCATCCACATCCATGTTTACTCAATATGTAATATTATTTCCATCCACCTAAAATTGTTTAAATCCATTTTTACCCTTCAGTGAGTTTTTAGTAATACGTATGAAAGGAATCTTTTGTCGTTTTTCGTACGAGGTACTTTTTGACTTTTCTGACAAAAGTACGAAGAATGTTTTTTTTTAACTTATACGGCACGAACGGATTTCTACTGTTTTATAAAGCCTTATTTTAATGAAGCTTCCTCTAAAAGATTCCATGACTATTTTCAATAAAATCTCTTTCTTTTAAAATTGCATGATGTTTTGTGAAAAGAAATTGATTTTGAAGAAGAACGGATATTTTCCTCAAGAATTCAATTCAAGTGTTTTATCAAAATTATTTTCCATCTAAGATAATAAAGGGTTCTGTTTCTATCCATATTTTTACATTGATTTGACTATGTTGTGATGGAATTATGTTTATGAATTCCTTTATCTTATATGAATTGATTTATGATGTCATGAGGTTTCAAGAATCCCATTTTGTTACATGTGTTATGCGATGATGTATGTTTTATGATTATGTGGCACATATAAGAAAGGATTCATTATAAGATGGGTGGGACCTATATCTCCCTCCAATGCATTGGGTAATGATTTTATATCTCATGAGATAGACATGGCTGGAACGGAAGGTTATTTCGGTTCAGTGATACAGGACTGAAACGAGGAGTGAACTCGGTTCAGAAAGGGACTTTGTCCACTAAGATAGTCTTGGCAATGAGTCATGACTAACAAGAAATGATTTTCCATGATTATGTGTGCATGCCACAAAGTTTCAAGTTTTATGTTATGATTATGGGGATCTCATTTTCAATTCTATGATTTATCCCATGTTATGATATTATGAGCTCTTTTGCAGGTCAAGATTTCCAAAAGCTACGTTCTTATGTATATGATGTGATTGATATTTCTTTTGTTTACCCTTACTGAGCATTTGAGCTCACCTTTTTTTTGTTTTTCTTTCCCCAGGATATAAAGAAAGGTTTTAGGTAAAAAAAAGCGGAAGATCATTATGGGAGATACTGAAGATCTTTCACCACGTTTAGAAGATTACGTTCCGAGTTTCCAAAGACACTAAACTATTACGATCCTTGTGTGTGTGTTTTTGTTATGTACTAAGTATTCCGCAAAAGTAATGTAATGTCCATGTACGATAAGCTTCGGGTCATTATAACACACATATGTTAGCCTCCCACTCCCAAGCCTCATCATGTACATGGTTGTGCTACCATAGCATGCATACTAGAGGAAATGACTAGACTTAGAGATCCTTCATGCTTCTGGTAATATATTAATAGGATGATCTTCAAAGGATACATCTACCTACAGCTCAACCTCATCTGATTGAATAGTATGAGATGAGTCTAATTGACAAGGGTGTAGCTAATATACATGGAATACGTTGATCATGGCTCAATACCTCTGAGGTAACTTCAACTGATAGGCTACTATCTTGACTCTCTCTAGAATTGTGAATGACTTGACATATCATAGTGAAATCTTAACATGTCTCCTAATCCATCTATGCCCCAGCCTCCGAGAGATATGTTAAAAAGACCTAATCCCAAAACACAAACTATAGAGGTCATCAACAAAAATTAGTAAAATATTGTTAGCTCGACTATGTAGTAGTCATCCACTTTTTGGTCAACTAGACCTCCATAAATGTCTCCAGCATTAGATGTGGTCCAAGTAGTACTACGTGTCCTGCCTCTAACTAGCATAGAGGAGATCATCATGCCCTATGATAAAAATCCTCATAAGGTTCCATCTATATAGTCAACTGATAGGTATTTTTTAGGATAATTAAACTAGGGTTATATGTCTCTCCCAAGATTCACGAAAATTGAGGATGTATGCTCTAAGAATATCCTTGAAAATATATACCTTTTCCTATAACTAGACATCAGTATAAGGGTGGTATGTTTTGTTAAAAAGAACCTATGTACCTAATTCCCTCTAAGAACTCTACCAAAATCGAGATTTAAACTATGAATCCCTATTTTTGGCCATGGTATGTGGAACCTCGTGAAGGTGCACTGTATTTTAGATATAAATTCTCCCAAGATCATCTATTGTTAAGGTCCCCCTAATCAGTAGGAAATGGGAAACCTTATTGAGATTGTTCACAACAAACCATACAATATCACTAGCTTAAGGTGACCTCAAAAACCCAACAATGAAATCCATAACATCATCATCCCATTTCTACTCAGGAATGGATAGCTACTATAAAATACTAGATGGTCATTGGAGTTCTTCCATCACCTGTTGACATATGGAATACCTCATGAAAAAACCATTTATCTCTTGTTTAATCCCTAGACATCAATATTGACACCACAAGCCATGATAGCTCTTGGTAATGTTTAGATTTATGGCCCAAGATGAGGCATGGAATTCTCATAACAACTCCTTCTGTATGTATTATAGAAGCCAAAAATTACCATGTACATGTAGAATTTCATCTTCTCTAATCGTAATATTGAAAGTTGGGTCCTCACCTACCACACTATTCTATAGTAGTAGGCCCTATGAATTAGATTACTATATCATACTCACTCTATCTAGAAGATTGAAATTCACCACCAATTATTAGAGAAAATTCCACATGTAACCATCTTAAACCTCCAATTGAATCTCTAAAAACAAATCCATAAGCTACCACTTATTACTGGCCTCTTGATCTTCCAATATTTGAGTCCCCCTTCATAGTGCATCAGCATCAGCAACTGCATTACTCTTACTAAGTGTATATGCAAGCTTGAATTCAAATGACTATTGGTATTCAACCCATATTAACATCCTTAGATTCAATTAATTTTGTGTAAATATATATTTTCGAGTTTTGTGGTCTGTGTACACCACAAAATGCTCTCCTAATAAATAATACCTCCAATTGAGAAAGGCATGAACAATATCGTCTAACTCCAGATCAATTATCGGGTAGTTCCTCTCATGTAAACTCAACTAAAGGGACCCATACGTCATGAATCTATCCTCCAACAAAAATACTCCTAGACTGATAGTTGATGCATCACAATACACATTATGGCTTCTGATTGGATTTGTAAGAATTAGGACTAGCATTGAATTCAATCTCTCTTTTAGAACCTGGAAGGCTATCTCACTAGTATTTTACGATAAAAACATTACACCCAATTTTGGTAATCCCATAAGAGGTGCTTATATGTTTGAGAAGTCTTGTATAAAATTCATGTAATATCAATCTATACCTAAGAAAATATGTATATCAAATAAATATTTTGGATTCTCCCAAGAAACATATTCTCTCACCTTCTCTTGGTTAATTGATACTCTTGTCTATAAGATAATATGATCCAATAAGTGAATATCATCCATCCAAAATTGTCACTTTGTGAGATTATCATATAATGAATTCTCTCTTAGTGTATCCAAAATGATCTCATGATATTTTTCATGGTTATATTGAGTGTGTGAATACACCAAGATATCATTCAAAAATACTATCACAAAACAATCCAGACATGGATGGATATCTTGGTTCATCGGTTCCATGAAAACTGTTGGTTCATTAGAGAGACCAAATGACATGACCATATGCTCATAAAGATTATACCTTATATGAAAATATATATGAGTTATGTATGTAAATTGAACATGAACCTGATGATAACCTGACCTCAAATCAATATTTTAGAAAACCTGTGATCCTCAGAGCTGGTCAAAGAGGTCATATATTTGTAGCAAAGGATACTAGTTTTTAACTGATAACTAGTTCAATTTTTTGTAATCCACACATATCATGAGGTTTACATATTCCATTTTCACAAAAAAGAAACCGCAAACCCCAAAGAAAATTACTAGGTCATATAAACCCATTTGCCTCCAAATCCTCTAGATTCATATTGATCTCCTTTAACTCTGTAGTAGCCATCCTATAGGAGGAATGGATTCTAGTGAAAATACTAGCACTATCTTGATAGAAATGTATACCTCGTTCTCATAAGGTTGTCCTGAAATGTCATCTGTGAATATGTCCCTGAAGCAATCAAACACTGTAAGGTATTATTTCTGAAGTGATCCCCAATCATCTAGATGTAAAATATAAGCCTAAGCTATCATAGAACTCATCCCATGATGCACTGGTCCAGATCTACCTTCCTGGACATTCCATTCTCCCTTGGGAATAAAAACTTGACCCTATGGTAATGTTAAGGTCACTCTCTAGTGATAAAAATTGATAAATATATGAAAGGAAACCAACCATTCCATCCTAAAAATGATGAAAACCCCTATCATCTTGATGAAAAAAGAGATCCCATATGAAGTGAAACCCACCAATCTCAAGGGGAGGACTCCCTTAACTATTGTAAACCCTCTATTCTCATCCCTAATAGAGTATCTAAAGTAATAATTCCATCATAAAACTAAGAATCTATCCCAAGAATTTCTATAATAGGAACATCAATAAAATAATAAGAAGCACTTGTATCGAAAAGAGTATATACTAGAGTAGAGGATACTAAGATATTACCTCTCACCATAAATGGCTTGGCACTCTGTTCCTCAGGTGTTGGTTGTTTAGAATATATCTATCCTAAACCGAGTCCTTTTGAAATAACCTCACTACCTAGAGTAGGACCACTCTTCTACCATAGTACAACTGGTGTTCGGATACTCAAGCCGCAACCATCACCTCAAACTGAACGACCAACACTACTCCATCTCCCTTCCTGATGCAGAGCTTTGAATCCCTCCCTTGAATCTGGAGTCGATGTCAAACCCATTCCACTAACTGTTGTAAAAGAATATCCTAAAAAACATTGTTCATGGACCATTTTACTAGATTCTCATAAATTGAATGAGTCTATATCACATTAAATCATCATATGTACATGTATCCCTCACTGATTATAGAAGACAGAACTACCAGAACTAACATCTAGGCTGGTAATCCCCTCATAAGAAATCTGAAAATGATGCTTTCGTCTAGCTTACACTGAACCACTAGGTCAAGATACTGTATTACATTCTCTACAGCTCAATATTCTCTTAGGTTCTATTTAGTAATAATTTCCCAGTCACTATCTATGTTATAGTAGTTAGCTAAAACACATTTACATATGATCAAATGGAATTCCTAAGACATTCCTTGAATCATCTCACCCTCAATGGATCATTAATAGGATAAATCAATGTAAAGTGATAAATCTCTGTAAAATAGAAAAAATACTCCGTAACATTCATTGCACCCTGCTTCATATGCATAAATTTTTTCGACCCCTCATAACATAGTGTCTTAAAAAAATTAATCATAAAACCTAGATTGTAAATCCAACCAAACCATATCTCAAAGTGTATTATTATGGTTCAAAACATCCCACCAGGGCTTAGCTTCTCCCCAAAGCATATATGTTGTGAGCTTCACTCTCATCTCAAGAGGTTTCTCAAGATGTTTCAAAATTGATAGAGTAGTTTCAAGCCATATCTCAGAAACTTGTAGTCAAACATCCACAAAAAATATGGGTGAATTTTGTTTCAAGAATACATGTGTTATCTCTTCCATAGACGATGAAGGTTATGGTGCTCCCTATACAGTATATATAAAGTATAGGAACCCCGATTGGAACTAAGTATCGACACCCATGTTTGGTAAAATCATTGGTTACACAATTATCACTAATATAGGTTCTACTGGTAGCCCATGTCCCACCACCTTCAGATCAAGGTCATCACTACCCTCCTGGTGTGTGATTGGAGGCTACCATAGTGGAATGTATCTATAATTCCAAAAACATACTTTAGAAAATAATTGAGTAGCAACCAATTCATAGATATAAATATAGGATAGGTCAAGTTTTTCCTAATATCAAGCCACACCACTTTGAATATGCATAAATTCCTAACTGGGTAAAAGAAACAACCACAAAAATAACCAGAGACACTACCTACTTCCCACTCTAAAGTTGGGTTAAGGTCAAGTTCTGTGTTTTTGAGTTTCAATTTCATTTAAATTCATTTATATTACAATTCTATTCAAATGGTTGAACCAAATAGATCACCACATCCAACCTATAATGGATCATAAACCTTATAAATCAAAGTGTGGTGTCCACTTATTCTCAACTATAGCACGTTCCAGTCCATTCGACCAGCGGTCCATGACTCAATATTCTATAATTGACTGCTTATGGTATATTTTGTACCCTATATAATAAGAATATAAGGCTATGTCGTTAAAAATTACATAATATTTAGTTTAATTCAAATATTTTACTTTCTTTCTCATTGAGTATCTTTAAGGTTTAGAATTTTAGAGAACTTGGACATAAGTCATAAATAAAAAACCATAAAATGCAAAGTTGGAACTATCAATTAGTATCCATTTTTTCAATAATATAAACTTTTTAGAATGAATCGTGATCTCTTTTAATGAAAATTCTTCCTTATTATCAACATAACCTATTTGTTTCCCTTATCCATCCTTAAATCCTATAAAAAAATTAAAAACTTTGGATTATCATAGAATCTCATTAAGGGATACAACAAGAAGGAAAATTTTAGTCCAGTGAAAACAATTACAACCCATAAAAACCATTTCTTGAAAATATAACATTTTACCCACAAATGGAAACATCATTCCTTTAAAAAGATCATTTATTTTATCTTTTGAAAACAAATTATCTTCATGAAAAATCATTAGAAAGAATATAAAATTCATGTAGGTATATTTTGACATCATCACATAGAATCCTTATGAAACTCTTATATAACCATTATAGATTGTAAAAACTATACGACTAACATCTAACATAATTTTCTAGAGAATGTAATCATTACCCAATGAATTGGAGTACTATCAAGGCACAGACATCATTTAAGATATAATGGGATCACCTAACACTATATGGGTTCATTCATTATATATAATTTCTATGAACCAAATCATGAATAAAACATTTCATCATTTGAAAAACTCTTTTAATCTTATATGCAAACCACTTTCATATATTAAAATACCATTTTCTTTTAATATCCCATTTAAAATACAAAATAAAATTTAACATTAAAAACCATTTTTAATACCAAAATACCCAATAAAGGGAAATAGGGTTTTACATTTAATAAAACATGTAACCATACTAAGGAATATATAAATGAGATAATAGCCTTGATGGTAAGAAAATTCATTATCATCGTTCCACTTAAAACACATAAAAATATTCCTTTTGAAAACCATTTAAGTAAAGTAAAAGGGACATAAAATTAACATTATAAATATTGTATTCTTATATTAAAACATTTCAAATATCATTTTAAAAACAATTTCATCTAATAGAAATATATATTGAAGGAAAGCCTTAAAATATGGTTTTCTAAAGAAAGGCCACTTATCATTTGGGAAACACTTGAATCATAAACCCCATTAAAGAATGAAATTTAAAAACATTAAATATAATTATAATAGATAAATTATTGATATATAATTTCAAATGGTACGTATATACACTATATAAAATATTAAATGTGCATAACATTAAGAATTTCCTCTATGAAAGGAAATTGAGACGAAGTCCCTTACCCTAAGTCCAAATATTTAAATGTGTCTTTATCTTTTTGAAAAATAAAATTATGTTAATTATTTATTTTTTTGAGAACCTTTTTCAAGTTTATTATAGCTTCTATTTTACTTTTTAACAAATATTGTACAATTACATAGTCAATTAAGATTATGTCGGGTGTTTTGACCATATTTGATTTATGTGACAAAAATGACTTTGATAAGTCGACAATAATCAAAGTGGTCATTATTTAAACATATAAAAAATCATGAAATAAAAATAATATCTATACATCATTAATTATTTTAAAACTATTCATGGAATACAGTTTTGAAAAATTAACCAATGTTAAAATCATGGAGATGGTAAGTTGTACGTGTGCATGAGTAACGTTCCCATTTTCCAATGATCATTATGAAAAGAAGGTTAGTAACATTTATCTTTATAGAATAATAATTATAAAATAAATACCATGATATTTATTTATATTTATTTATATTTACTTATATATATATCATTATTGTTATGTAAAATGAATCATAATTCTTTGAGGAGGTGGTAGTCCACACATCCACCAACGACATTATCACATTTTCAGTTTGTAAAAAGGTAAGAATAAAATTATATAATATACTTAAAAAGATAATTATGTGATTAATATCATAAATATTTCATTTATATCAATATATTCATTATAATTACCCTTATTACCTTCCATGCAACACGTTAGTGAAAAACGCTTCACTTTGCTTTGTGAGGTGGTAGTTCGCTGTACACATGTGTGATGTTATTGTATCCCTTATGATATGAAATATAAAAAATTATATGATATAATTAATATAGAGGAATAATTAAGTTATAAATTCTATTAATAAAATATATAAATATTAATTCCATAATTATTCCCAACTATGATAGGTGGTAACAGATAAATGAACGACATCGTTCCACGAGGCGGTAGTTCGTCATACACATGAATGATGATTTCGTAAACCATTTGATGTAAGTGTGTTTGGGTGTAGGTAATAACCTTAACATAAGAAAATATATATATATTTATGTTATTTATGTTATTATACAATCATTTAATGATAATAATTTATGTGTATGGAGGATCAAATAAAATAGAAATGTGTGTTGATTAATGTTACCTCTTCTTTGGGAAACACCTTTTGGTTTTAATGAAAGGACTTCCTTGGTAGGATTTATTCTCAAATTAAGGATTATAAGATTATATAATCGATGTAGAGAAGTGATTATTTTGGATATCGGATGATCTAAATGTCTTGAGAGGTGTGAATAGAGGAGGAGATATGAAGTCCTTTTATAAGGGAGGTGAGTGGAAACCATGTAAATTTTTTAAAGAGGTATTTCCACCCAAATTTCTTCCAGGTCAAGTGGCTCAAATAATTAACTAGAATTTATAATAAGAGTTATATGATATAAATTTTTCTATAAATTGATTTTTTGGAAAGGTTCTATGCCATTATTTCTCTTTAGTTTTAATTTTATTCACTTGGTAATTCTCATTTTTACCTTAATTGTTGTGATTAATTTTAATCATTTTAACTAATAACTTTGGAAAAATATTAAGATGAACTTATTAGACATTATAAATTATTATAATTAAAAACATTTAATCCATTTTTCTAAATTCAATACACATAATCCTCAAAATCAATTTTAATATTAATCCCACAGTCGTGGCAAGACATCTGGTTTTTAAGAAGAGTGTTTTATTAGAAAAAGATGATTCTATATCTACTCCATGAATAAATATAATAATTGGATAAAAATAAAATTATATGTAATGATATATAGTCTATTAATTTAATTTAAAACATTAAACATTATGTATTATTTTAATTAATTAAAATGGTGAATCATTATGCATTTTATAATAGTCTTTTAGAAAAACATGTCTTAAAACCCAAAAACAAACTTATATTAAAAAACAATATAAATTTTATTAAAAATAAATTAATTTGATTAAATATAAATAAAAAATACATATTTTACTTAAAAAAATATTTAAAACATATTTATACTTTTAAATTACTTAATTTATTAAAAATAAAAGATTGTTTTACAAAAAACGGTACTTTTCACTATTCACTAAAAAATCAATATTTTTCAAAAAAATACAAATATTTAACCAAAAGTAAATTATATTATTATTATTTAAAACTTAATATAAATTTCATAAAATTAATTTTCTAAAATTCATAAATTACTCTTTTAAATAACTACTTATAAGAAAATTTTTTAATTAAACTATTTCCTTTTTGATTAAAAATTTCGTAATATTTTTATAAGTAATGTAACTATATAATTCCGATTTAAAAATTATGAAAATGATTTATTATATTATTAAATGGGTTTTTATATCCTTATCCCCTTTTATAAATTATATCCTTATGATTTTATTTACTTATTAAACAAGTAGGGATACATTTCCCTCATAGCATTTTCAGATTCCCATGTTGCATCTTCAACAATATAGGTTTTTCATAAAACATTAACCTTGTGAATCGCCTTATTATGGAACACTATATCTCAATGTTCAAAAACATAAATTCTTTATTCCTCATAAGAAGGATTCTCTTCCAGATGAACTATTTCAAGGGCTTAATAAATGAGATGAATCTGGAACATATTTCCTCAACATTGAAACATGGAATACATTGTGTACCTAAGATAAGCTTAGAGGAAAATCCACCTAGTAAGAAACTGATCCAATATTATCTTGTATTTCATATGGTCAAATGAAATATGGATTTATCTTCCCCTTATTACCAAAATTTATTACACTTTTCCATGGAGAAAATTTTATAAATACATGATCACCTACCTCGAAAGAAAGATCTTCCCTATGGTTATCCACATAACTTTTCTGCCTTCTCTTAGCTATACCCATGTATTTATAAATCAACTACACCTTATCAATCATTTCCTCTACCAACACTGGTCCAATAAACTTATTTTCTCCTACTTCATCCTATAATTTTGGTGTCTGAAACATCTTTCCATATAATGCCTCAAATGGTGTCATCTATATACTAAAATGAAAACATTTATTATTATATAAAAACTAAATCAAATAAATATATTAACCTCAAATTCTCTGGTAATCTATTAAACAACAATTTATCATATAATACATGGTTTTAATCATCTACTCATATTTCTCATCGGATTGAGTATTAAAAGTCATTCTGAAATTTAATTTAGTGTACAATGGCTTCTTAAGTACCTTCTTAAAAATTTGATGTAATCCTGGGATCATGGTCTGATACAGTGGAGAGAGGAACTCTATTTAACTTGAAAATATCCTTTATAATTATGATTCTGATTTAGACTAATAACAAGTAAAACACTTCATGGTATATTCAAAAATATCTCCTTTTATTCCATCCCACCAGTAATACTCCTAAGGGTATTTGAACTTCTTAGTGTTACCCAGATGAACAGAAAATTGAGAAAAATGAGCTCTAGTAAAAAACTATTTCCTCAACTAGGAATAACAGGGAACACATAATCTTTTTACAAATCATAAAACACCTTCTTCGTCAATATTAAAATCAGGAAACATATCCTTCTTAATAGATTCTGTCTTTTCCTTCCAAGATTGATCCTCCTTCTAAGCTTTCATAATTATTTATGATAAATTAAAATATAATTAAACATGAAACAAAATAATGGTTTTCCCTACATCCAAAAATTATATTTCAAAATCCATAAAATCATTATCCAATGTTTCACATTATAAACCTAACATGGTTAATATAAAATTACTTTTTTTAACTCAAAGAATCAGCCACTTTTTTACTTTTACATAATGGAAATGAATCATTTAATCATAATATTTTATTAGTTCCAGCTATCTTCTATATATCATGTTTAATTTTTTAGGAGTAAATATATACTTCGGAATTTTTTGATCTGTATATATTTCACACATTACTACATAAAAATGATGCATTTGTGTTTTAAAATCAAAAACTATAGTAACAAATTTCAAATCATGTGTAGGGTAATTTGACTCATGAGGTTTCAACTGATATAAAGAATAATAAATTACCCAATCATTCTACATTAGGACACAATAAATTCCATTTAATGAAGTTTCAATGTAGATGAAAAATTCACTATTTTTGGAAGGCAAGGCAAAAAAAAGAGTATTCACCAATATTATTTTCTATTCTTGAAAATAATTATCACATTTTTTTAGATGAACTTAACTCCTTTTAAGTTTACATAGTCAGTGGCCTAGAGAAATGAGAAATTTTTTCAAAAACCACTAGTGGTAACCCAATAATCGAAGAATTCTATGAATCTCAGTGATATCTCTCAGTCTTGGACATTCTTTAACAACTTTTATTTTACTAGGGTCAATAGTGATACCATATTTAGAAATAATATGTCAAAGGAATGATATTTTTTGTAACTAAAATTCATACTTTCTAAATTTCCCATATAGTTTATTTTATTTTATGGTTTCCAAAACAACCCTTCAGTGTATATCATTCTCCTATTCAATTCTAAAATAAACCAAAATTTTATCAATGAAGAAAACCATAAACTTATACAAGAACTTGTGAAAAAATATATTCATAAGGTCCATAAATACAACAAGTTGATTAGATAACCCAAACAACATAACTACAAATTCAAAGTGACTATATCTTATCGGAAACATAGTCATCGGAATGTATTCTTTTCTTAAATTAAACAAATGGTACCTTGACCATAGGTCATCCTTTGAAAAATACTGTGCAAACTAGAGATGATAAAAAAATCATCAATATGCAGAAAATAATACTTGTTCTTAACAGTGATGTTATTCAAGGATCTATAATCAATGAAAAGTATAATTAAACCTTGTTTATTTTTAAAAAATAAGATAAATGTACCCCATAATTATGTTCTTTGTCAAATGAAACTTTTACCTAATAAATCTAATAATATATTTTTCAATTCTAAAAGTTACACTTGATCTATTCGATATGGGAATTTAGAAATAGGCTTAGAATCAGGTACTAATTCAGTAGTAAACTCAACCTCTTGATTAAGAATAACACTATGAAAATAACCTATAAAACCATCCATGTATTATTTTACTACTGGAACGTCACTAATTTGAACAGTTATGTTATTTTTAATAATAAGATCTATGAAACTTTCACTTCTATCTCTACTCAATTTCTCAGCTTCTTGGTAAGCTATAAAAGAGATGAAATCATTGAAACAAACATTCCTAACACTTCAATATATCTTAGCATAATAAAATTAAATCCAATCCATGCGAAGAATGATATAAAACTATTCTATGGCCAATTCAACAAGATTTGTAGGAAAGGCCACCCCACTGATAAAAACATTAAGATTCTTATAAATCTTGGTTTCTATGATATTTTCACCCAGATTTTTCACCAAAAGTTCTATTTTACTTTCAATAGGTGACATTCACAATTTACTTGAAAATTAATTAGAAATGAACTAATGAGAATATCCAGAGTTAAATAAGGTATTGGTATAATTATAATACACTGGTAATATACATGTCACCACTTTATTTGATGGCCCAACATAAACTATAGTAGTTGAAAATGACCTTACCACACCCTTAGGTTTCTGATCCTAAATACTTATATCCTATGCAAATAAATTTGGACACACATTAGCGTAATGACCCAACTCATTAAAACTAAAACATCTCACTATTGGATGGTTATCAGTTACCCAATTCTTTGATTCCTTGGGATTCTTTTCCTTACAATCGCATGCCATGTGGCCAAAATTTCCACATTAGTATCACTTCTCTAACTTCATAAGATATTCTCTAGGGTGATTTTTACTACAATTACCAAAATATGAGAGCTTCAATTTCTTACCTATAGATTTCTTTTATGTATTTTTCCCAATTGCCTACCTACCTGACCACTTCTTACTTTTAGCATTATGAGGAACATTGGAGTCAGAAAACTCCGTCTCAATCATTTAAGCATAATTAAAAACTTTCTCATAGCTTTTAAATTTTTATATGGATAAGGATCTTAATGTAAATTATTTAAATCTAGATAAAACCCTATAAATTTTTCTATTAGTGTATCAAATAAAATTCTAGAACATACTTAGCTAATATTTTAAACTTTTCCACATATGTAGCTTCCTAATATTTATATATTTTTCTTAATTTGAGGAAAATTTTTTATATCAGGAGTTAAAAAAACATTGAAAAACATTTATCAAGTAAAATATCGTTGAATTTTTCCCATTCCATGGCATCAATATCATCTTTCAATCTGTTATTATTAACAAAATTCCACCATTGATCAATTTCACCTTAAAAATGATAAATGGAAAGGGTTGCCTTTTAACATTCCAAACATCTCAGGAAATCAAATATATTTTCCAGAGCGTTGATCCATTATTCAGCAACCGTAGGATCAGTTAATCAACTGAATGATGGGGGATATTATCTCATGAAATTCTCCACAATATACATGTTTCTTCATGGTTGATTGGGCTCATCTCTAGCATGGATACCACCACCATTAATAACCTAATTCAAATAATTTTTCACTATAACAAAATATTTTTTTCCGATTCTAACCATCTCTTGATACTGATTTGGAAGGATATCTTTCTATCGGTGCCTTCCCACTATTGTTTCCATGTTTCCTCTATCGAAAACCATTCAGAATAGAAATGGTTTAAATGAAGAAACATGGTAATCTTCAAATTCTATAGAATTTTAAATTAACCATAAGGTAAAATCATTCAGTGGAATGCTATTAATATTCCCATAACATCAAAATTTATCTAAACCAACCATTAATGCTAACTTTAAGTCCCTAGAATAAACATTAAAAAATCTAGAGTTTGAGTCAATAATTTTATATTCTTTCACATTGAAATTCTGTTTAGGTTTAAAGATTTAGAGAATTAGGCCATAACTCATACATAACAAACCATATTATACAAAGTGGAAACTTCTAATTAGTATCCATATTTCCCATAATATAAAACTTTTAGAATAAAGCATGACCGATTTTCATGAAAACTCTTAATGAATTTCAAACTGACCTCTTCATTTCCCTTACCCATCCTTAAATCCAATAAAAAAATTTAAACATTAGATGAGCATAGAAGCTCAATATTAGATACAAAAATAAGGATAACATTAGTCCAATAAAAAACATTAAAACCTATAAAAAAAATTTCTTGAAAACATAACATTTTTCCCACAAAGGGAAACAATATTCCTTTAAAAAGATAATTTATTTTATATTTTAAAAAAAAGTTATTCCCAAGAAAATTTATTAAAAAGCATAGAAAATTCATGTAGGTTTATCATGACATAATTATATAAAACCCTTATTGAACCCTTATATATTAGAATAACTTTATGGCCAACTTCTAATATAATTCTTCAGAGAATACAATCATTACCTAATCCATTGGAGTGCTATCTAGGAACACACATAATTTTAGCTATAACAAGATCACCCAATTCTATCTACCCACACCCATTATATATAATGTCTAAGAACCCCATCATGAATAAAACATTTCATCGTTTGAAAAAATATTTTAATCACATATGAAAAGCACATTAAGATATTAAAATACCATTTTGTTTCAAAATCCAATTTTCAATATAGAATAAAAATTTCGTTTTAAACCCAATTTTCAATACAAAAATACCTAAATAAGTGAAATATGTTTTTATATTTAATAAAACAAGTAATATTTCAAAGGAATTTAGAAGTTAAATAATAGTTATGATGGAAATAAAATTCATTATCGTTGGTCTGTTAAAAAAATGTAAAAAGATTCATTTTAAAAACAATTGAAGTAAAGTAAAAGTGAAATAAAATTGACTTTATGAATATTTTATTCCCATATGAAAACATTTCAAATGTCATTTTAAAAACATGAACATGTAAGAGAAAAATTGTTTGAAGTAAAGCCTTAAAATAGGTTTTTTTTCAAAGAAAACCCCTTTAACACTTAAGAACCACATGAATCATAAAACCCAGTAAAAATGACACTAAAAACAGAAAGTATCATGATAATATATAAATTATTGATATATAATATCAAATGTTCTGTATATACACCTTATAAAAGATTAAATGTGCATAACATAAAAAATTACCTCAAAGAAGGGAAATTGAGACGAAGTCCCTTACCTTGAGTCCAAATTGTCACGTGTGCCTTTATCTTCTGGAATAATAAAATTATGTTTATTATTTAATTTATTGATAACATTTTTCAAGTTTATTATTACTTTTATTTAACTTATTAACAATCTATATATAATTACTTAATTAATTAAGATTATGTCAGATGTTTTGACCATTTTCAGTTTATGTGTTAAAAACGACTTTGGTAGGTCATTAATAGTCAAAGGGGTCATTATTAAAACATATCAAGAATAATAAACATGAAATAATAATCATATTTATAAATAAATTTTCCTTTTAAAATAATTCATGGCATATGATTGTGTTAAATGAACCAATATTACAATCATGGAGATGGTAGGTTGTATGTACGCATGAGTAATGTTCCCATTTTTTAATGATCATTATAGAAAGAAATTAAGTAACATTTATATTTATATAATGATTATTATATCATAAATACCATGATATTTAATTATATTTACTTATTTATATCATTATTTTTATGTAAAATAAATCATGTCACTTTGAGGAGGTGGTAGTCTATAGGTCCACGAACGACATTATCCCTTTTTCAATGTGTGAAAAGGTAAGAAGAAAATTATATATTATATTTACATGTATATAATTATGTAATTAATATAATAATTATTTCATTTTTATCATATATATTCATTATATTTACCCTTATTACCATCCATATAACATGTTAGTGAAAATTTATTCACATCGCTTGGCAAAGTGGTAGTCCATCATACGCACGAGCGATATTATTGTATCCCCTATAGTATGAAATGTAAAAAGGGTGTATATGGTATAATTAATCAATAGTTATAGTTATAATATAAATATAATATATATAATATAAAAACATTATGTCCACCATAATTCCCAACCTTTATAGGTGGTAATGGAAAAACGAATGACATCATTTCGTGAGGTGGTGGTCCTCCATACACACAAATGGTGATTTCACAACTCATTTGATGGAATTGTGTGTGGTTTTAGGTATTAACGTTAAAATAAAATAAAAATATTTACTATAATTATTTTACTATATAATTATATTATGATAATAATTTAAGGGATTGGAGGAGGAAATAGAATAGAAATTTATATTGATGAACATTGCCTCTTCTTCAAGAAACTCCTTTTAGTTTTCACCAAAGGACTTCCTATGATGAATTTATGCCCAAATTAAAGCTTATAGGATGATTTGAGTGGATTTTATATGTGATTTTGGCATTTATTTACTGTCAAAAATTCCCTTATAGGTGTTAAGATAGGAGGATGGGAGGAGGAATTTTATAAGGAAGGTGAGTAGAAAACATGTAAATTTTTGAAAGGGGGAATTCCACCCATGTTTTTTCAATTTAAAGTGGATAAAATAATTCAAAAACCTAGATTATAGAATTTATAAGGTTGAAATATTTCTATAAAACGGATTCATTACAAATTTCTAGGACATTTTTTCCTTAAGTTTAAATTTTAGTCACTTGGTAATTCTCATATTTACCTTAATTACTGTGATTAATTTTAATAGTTTTCACTAATCACATTGTTCAAAAATTATAATTTTCATATTAAAATTTATAAATTATACTGATTCAAAATATGGAATCTATTTTTCAAATTTCTATTCACATAAGTGTAAACATTAATTTTAATATTAATTTTGCATTCGTTACGAGATGGCGGGTTTTTATGTAGAGTATTTTGTTTAGAAAAATGTGATTCTATATTAAATCAATGACTAAATATAATCATTGTATGAAAGAAAAATCATATTTACTAATATATATTCTAATTTTATTCATTTATAAAATATCCCGTTAGTATTTATTTTAATTGATTTAAATGTTGAAACATTATAAATTTGAAAATAATTTTAGAAAAAACCCCATATTTAAACCCAAAAACAAACTTATATTAAAAAATATATAAAGTTGATTAAAAATTAATTAAGTGGATTAAATATAGATAAATAATAATTATTTCACTTAAAAACAAATTTATAACATATTTATACGTTTAAAATAATTAATTTATTAAAAAATAACTTTTTTACAAAAAATTGGCATTTCCCACTATTCACTAAAAACCCAATATTTTCTGAAAAATGCCTAAATTTTACTCAAATTAAATTTTGAAAATTTGATTTAAAAATGATATAAAATTAATAAAATTAAAATTCTAAAATTTATAATTAATATTTTAAACAAAACCTTATATAAGAATTGTTTAATTAAACTATTTCCTTTTTGCATAAAAATTACATAATATTTTTATAACTAATGTAACTATTTAATTAATATTAATAAAAATGAAAGTTATTTATTATATAATTACCTAGGTTGTTATAAAAACATTTTTTAGGTTACTATAGGCACTCTAAGTTTCAATTATGCTTCTCAATCCCCTGAAAAAAACCATTAACCATGTTTTAATTATATCATTCAAGGCACACATAATTTTCCATTCAATCAATAAATTCATCCTATATAGCATAGAATATGCATAGAATGTGAATCTTGTAAGGTTCATAAAATTATGCATGAGATGGAATACCCTCATCTCATTATGCCATGTTAAAATAAAATCCTCAATCACAACAATAATAATATCACATATCATGTGAATCACCCAATGATGGAATCAAATAAATTGTAATATGAAAAATATAGGAAACAAATTTCTCATTCCAAACAATTTAAATTTTCTGTATATATGGGTTAGTTACTCCTAAGAATAGTTTATTACCAAATTCCAATTCATTCTTGATCTCAATTCAATTGTATAAAAATAGTAATGCAAGAAAATAAAAGTCCTCTAATACTACTTTGTAACTTCCCGACCTGGTAGACACTAAACGATGCCCAATCCGATGGATCACAAGGCCTCAAGTGAACCTCCCCATTTTCTAGAGGATTATTACTAGTAGAAAGTTTCTAAGGTGCTTCTTTTGGGAGACTATTACCATATTCTAGAGTGTATCATAACTGTAATAATCATAACAATCAATAGGTAAAGAAAATAAATAGTTGAACAAAAAAAACATATATAATTTTGTAATAATAATAAATCCAAAAATAGTAATCATATACATGATGATTATGTCATGTCTCTATACAAAATGTCAATAAATACATGGAATCATTCATCAAGTACAATACATGTATCAAAATACTTAAAAATAGCTGAAAGGATTATCTTCATATAGTATCGCAAGCATAGCTCAGTCCTATGATATCCTTCTCCTATGCACAGTCAATCAAACATCATAAATTGGTAACTTTCCATGATCCCTACATGTATTCATGATGTCTTTCCAAGTACTCAACGGTGGCCAAAATAGGGTGTGGGAAAACACTCAATAGGCTAATACCAACAATGTCTATAACAAGTCTAGTTTCTGTATAAACAATGATGCAATGTGCAGTTTATCACGGGTATAGTAGTAACAAATGTAAAGTGTTTAATACATATTTGATCCTATCTATCCAAACATGGATCCCTATGAATAGTAGTGATGCTCCGATGAACAAGGGTAACTATAAACAAGAAACTGTAATCATGGGATAACTATAAATCTAGATAAAGTAGGTGTGATACTATTTAGTCTAACAATTGTATTCAAATACCCATACTAGGGCTATCTGTAAACATGATAAAACATCCACAATTTCCTATACAATGTAATCAAGTGTTATTTCTAAAAGGGTTGTTTCCAAGGTATATATGACCATGAAATCCTCATTGAGTTCATATAGAATCTCGTTGGAAAATTGATAAGACTCGGGTGGAATCCCAGGAGCTCTTCCAAGGTGTTCCATGAATGAAAGATCCAAGCAATAACAAAATACTTGGTATCCTATGGAATCATGATTCATGGAGTAAAAATATTTAAGGAATCCACTTCCATAATAATTATGGATCCTTGGAGTAGAAATTTCAATGGAGTATAATATAATCAAGATCCATGGAGAATAAATTTCCAAGGAATCCACTTCCATTATCAATACATAATCTCATACACATGAACAATCCAAGAGTTCATCTAATACATTTCTTATTTCTTGTATAATCTATTTAACCATTCAATGCATTTAATAACATGAAAAGGAGGAATATTTCCTCTAACTAAATAACTCAATAAATTCATTACATCTCCTCCTATAATTGGTGTTCTCACACACACCTAATGGGGTGGTATAATATAGGGATGATACAAGGGCACACCCCATGGGTGGAATAAGTTGAGGTTGATGACCTCCAACCATCACATCATGCAAAGTGGGAAACCTAAACAGGTTCCAAAAAAACAATCAATGAATTAAATTAATTTCAGGGGAAACACAGGATGGTTCAGTGTGTTGTACAATATAAAACATTGTATATAAAACACCAAACTTTAAGGGAAAGTTCTATACCACATACCGTACATCCATGGTAGAACACTCATCTAGTATCAGCTCCTTACTCAAGTTTGGTTGGAATAAAATAGATAAAATAATAAACACCCAAACAATAAGGCATAATATCACGCACCAAAATAGAAAAATCAATATAAAGTAAAATAGCAAAATGATTAAAATGAGTGAATCACTTATCAAGAGTTATCCTACGAGATAATCTATGAAGCAATCAAAGTCCAGACGATAAAGAAATATCTAACCCTAACTTTAGGATTCTAGGGAACTCAATAGGAGGACAGTTTTTACATGGATAAGGAAATAAATAAATAGGATAGGAGGGTTACAATTGTAGTTTATTAAGGTAAAAATGGTCATTTTTTCTCAAAACACTGGTTCACCTAGTTTTGATGCACGGTTGGTCGAACTGTATGCCAACCGTACACCATTTACTATCCAAAGGAGGACATTTCCTGGTTCATGAACATAGTTTGGGAAACCATGCACAAAACATGATTCACTCCTCTAATGAAAAATATATATCTTCCTACATATGTGTGTGCCCATGGGTTCATGGTTAAGAAAAACCATACACATTCTACTTCCTCATAAACATTGCATATGGTTAGTAGTAACAATATACCCTGGGTGGTATGGTTTCTACTAACCATGTGGCCTAACATATTTTTCAAAAAATTGGGTCTCTCGGATTATAAAAACTCCCAAACATCCCTGAAACTCATGTGACCTCATTATAAAGTCACATTAGTTCAAAAATAAGAAATTAAACTAGAATTCAAAAGATTTGTACCTTATAGGAAAACCTGAGATCATACATAGTAGATTATGTTAACTCATAGGCCATAATATATCATGAGATATAAATCATTAATAAATTTATTATAGGGATTTAATAGACCAATCCATCACATAATGAAAATGAAATATATGGGTTCTATAAGATTATAAAAACATTCATCAATTCATCACAACATAACCTGTGAAAGGGAAATAAGTTTTATAAAGTTTTTCCCATAACATAATCATATAACATAGAGATAAATAATAAGGATGGTTTTATTTAATCATAAAATAATAAAACATAAAAAAATGTCAAATTATTTTTACATAAATGAAAAATATCTTTAAAATAACGTTCAAACCCTCCTTTGAAAACATAATAAAAAATATCATTTTCTTTTGATAAAATTTTAAATTAAAATTTGAAGAATATTCAAAAAATATATTTTTTATGAAAATAAACATATAAAATTATAAAATAGGTTTCAAATAAAATAAAATTCATTGATGTAGGAAAATTTTTTCTTATGTTAAATGTTAAAATAAATATTCCTTTCACATTTTTGGTAAAATGTCCAAAAGCACCTCATTCTGAAAAAGAAAAGAATATTCCTTTAAAAAAATTGAAAAGAAAGTAAAATATGGTTGAAAATGAAATTAAATAATCATTTTATTATATAAAAGAAAATTCTTGAAAAAAAATTAAATAATATGGACAAGGAATAAAAAGTTAACTGACCAATGAAGAAATACGGTCAAATATTCTTAAAGACATTTTCTTGGTCATTTTAAGTACCAAAGAAAGATGAATGAAAAAAACACAAAAGCACAATACACAAAAAAATTATAAAAATATATATGTGGTTTAATTTATCAATTGAATGTTATTAACCAAAATTATATTCACACATAAACAATCATGATTAAAATTAATATTTCAATATAAACCCTTATCTCATATCCTAAATTCCACAGTATAAACCCTAAATATCCTATATAATAAATTTAGATTTATTATAAATACATACCATTAAAACATTCATGACAATAATACAATATAAAATTCCCCTATAATTTCAAATTATCCCTTTATTAATAATTTTTCATAGAAATCATCATTTGGGTGAAAATTGTGTTGAATTTTCTGCCTGTTTTGGTTTGACGGTTATAGTCCATACACCAATGTCATGAATTTATCATATAAAAAATATTAAACATGTTATAATAATAATATTTATTCATTATATACAATTTTATAACCATTAATATAATGTGGTGATTAAAAATTAATTACATCACTTTGTGGAAGCGGTAGTTTGTATTTATGAACGAGTAATGTTTTAATTTTACAAAAAATAGAAAGAAAGAGAGATAATTAATAATATATCTTTCCAAACACATAATTGTATCATATATATTATTTAAATATATCCATATTAATATAAATTGATGGTTGATAGGAAAAATGAATCAGATTGCTTCATGGAGGTGGAAGTTCACACTTATGCACGAACGACATTATAATTTCTCATAGGATGGAAAGAAGGTATATATTGGTTGAAACACTAAAAATAAAACATTTAATTATAGTAATTATATTTATTTAATAATTTTAATATTATTATTGAATATTTTTATGAGGCTAAGGAAGAAAGAAACTCAAAATATATCGGTAAAGACAATTACCTATTCTTTTGAATACCTCTTTTGAATTACACCTTAGTCCATCAAATTTTGGAATTTTAGAGATACCAAAGTCTCTAGGATGTGAGTATGGAATTTATAAAGGTTTTTTGGTAGGTATTTTTTAAGATATATGGTTTAAAATGCGTGAAGTATTTATAGGGATAGGACCTCCTTTTATAAGTGAGGTTGGTCAAAAACTTGTAAACGCTTACAATATTAAAATATAATAAAGTCATATTCAAGTAATTTTGGACCAAAATGGAAAAAATATAAAATATAATTTAATTTAACTTCTAAATATCATATAATAGTAAAATTTATACAAGTTTATGTTATATTTTAAACATTATCATTTTGTTGAACTGCCTCATTTACCCTTTTTACCTTAATTGAGGTAAAAAAAATTACTATAGTTGTCATTCATTATGAAAACAAATTAAATTATACTCCTAAAAAAATTTAGACATTATTATTACAAATATAGAAACCATTTTATCAAAATATGATCTGATAATTGGTAGAAATTAATTTTAAAATAAGTATAAAAATTGCAATGAAACCTGTTTTAAAAGAAAAAAAACATTTTTAAGAATAAAACTAAATTTAATCCAATTATTTTCCTAGTATAATTCATTAAATAAATGTTACATTTTATGATTTAATATATTGTACTAAAAGATAATTAAAATATTTAATCAATAGTGATTAATTTAACCCACTAAGATAAAAACACATTAGAGCCATAAAAACAATTTTTCAAAAAAAATCCTTTTTAACATTCAAATGATTTTATTTTAATTTATAACCAATTTATGACGAATGAATACATTTTTAACATGTGTAAATAATAATTTTTCATATTTTTTATATTATTAATTAAATTTTAAATAAAGTTTATATGATTAAAACAATTATCATAAAAAATTTACTTCAATACAGTTCTCTAAGATCAACAATTTTTCCTAAATGAATTAGAAATTATTTTCTAAAATTATAATTCATTTAAACACAATATTTTGTAATTAATTTTATAATGTGTAATATTTTTCATATATGTCTAGGGTTTCAAAATTTACTAGCTATCAAACATATTAATTTTTTTAAAGATAAATATATTCCAAAATTTCAGGGTGTTACATTTTATACGCTTCATAATAATTTCACTATCAAATTTTTTTTACTTAAATACAAAAAACAAAGGATAAATTCTTATAATTAAATCCCTAGTTTCTAACATATCTTACTCAAATATTTAATCCCTTTGAATATCCTTAACTATCTAAGTAGTCTTTTTTCATAACACTTTATCTCTATGATCAAATATTTTTACTATTCGTTCTTCATTAGAGAGATAATGCTCCAATGAAATACCATTGAAGTTTAGTACATGTGAAGGATATGGTATGTAATTTATCAAAAGAGATATATATAACACATTGTGAACTTGGTATAGATTGTTATTAAGTTTCAAGTGATACTTTGCCATTCTGATGTGATCAATAATCTCATAGATACCGATATACCTTGGTATCACCTTCTCATTCCTTAAAAATATCATAACCTTATTACATTGAGATATCTATTGGTACACTATATCAAAAAAAATGAACTCCAAATAACATCAATGATTATCAGTATAAATATTATGTTAACTATGAGATTCTTTGATATACTGTTTAATGACTCCATATTTTACTTCATAAGAATCTCTAATTTCATCCAACCAAGTTGGAGTTACACTCTTATTTTCATAGAGGATTTTATAAGGATTCATTTGAATATATGAGTGAAATCTATTTTTATAAAAAAAATCATCAAAAGAAGTTTTTTGATACCAAACTACATTGAAATATACAAAGAAAACTTTCAATATATCTTTTGGTGTTTGAATTTTCATCTCAAAATAATAGTCTATCCGATAATGATATATAGTGATAAATATCAACTACATATATAAATATTTCTAAAAGCATATCCAAAAAAATAAATATAAACCTGATATTTTGATAAGATGTGGTTGAGATTGGTACTTCATGCAACCTTAAAACTTCTTTAATATATTAACTAGTGATCTGGTCAAAAGAGAACTCTTTTCTGATAGAAATGAAATGTGTTGATATCATAAAGTGATCAACTACAACCCAAATAACATTGTTACCTTTAAATTTCTTGGTGAATCCAATGAAAAAAAAAATAATGATGTTTCCCATTTACACTTAGGCATGGGTAATGGTTGTAACATCCCCTTATCCTTATGGCTCTTATCCAAAACTTATTGGTATACCATGTATCAAGATACATAATCCATGATATATGTCTTCATGTTTCCCCAAAATTAATGATTTTTCCAATATCTATACATCTTCATAATTATATGATGGAAAGATAATGAACTATGAGATTCATATAATAGATATTCATTTAATTATGATTTTGACCGGACACATACTCTATTCCTAAACCTGGTCAATCCATCATGATCAAGGTAGAACAATGGAACAATCCTTACCTTCTTCTACATCTCTATATCTTCCTTCTACACCTTTTTAATCTTCACATGAATAAATGGTTGATCATTCATCTGAGAATGATAGAATATTTTTCCCTTACTTATTATTTCAAGGTCTATACTCTATAAATTCATTATTAATAGATCTCTTTAAATCATTAACATGGACAAACCAGAATGTTCTTTCTAACATTGATCATCAACCACCTTGTTCTCCATCCCATGATGGTAATGTATCTACAAATATTATTATTTATATAGTTCCAACCATCTCCAATTATTCATATTCAACTATTTATATGTGAATATATACATTAATATTTTATAATTAGTATATATTTCACACCTTTCACCATAAATATAATACTTATATATCATCAAAGAAAAAACTATTATAACCAGTTTCAAATCACGAGTCAACAAAATGTTTTCATGAAAATTCAACTGGAATAAGTAATAAGATAATACCATTTCATTTTAAATGATAACACTTATCAATCTCTTCTTTGATGTAAAATTATAGATCACAAATCATTCTTGACTATAGGGTAGTGTGATTACATGTTAACAAACCAACTTTATGTTCAATTCCTTTTAATTTTTTTCAAATTAATCTATCCAACATAACTTGGATCCCTTCCAAAACAAAAATGGTTATTATATTTTATATCAATGAGAAATTTCTCCCAAATAATCGATAGTATCCATACAACCTATGAAAACTAAGGATTTTAGTCAATGTGGTTTGTCTGGTCCATTTCTCATTAACTTTCATCTTTGAGGGATCCACTGATATTTCCTATCTTATAATTGTGTTACCTAATAATGATACTTTATATAGCTATAATTCACATTTACTAGATTTTTAATATATCCTATCCTCTATAAATATCTTCAACAAAATCCTCAAATGATCTATATACTCTTCTTTTATCATGGAAGATATAATAATATTTTCTATAAAGATACCAAAAAATAATGAATGTAATCTATAAAGACTCTATTAAATATATCCATAAAGATAGTTGGGGAATTGTTAATTCCAAATGGAGTCACTATAAATTCATAATGACCATACCTCTAATGGAAGGTTTTATTGGATGTTTCCTCCATTTTTACCATCAACTGATGATATCAAGATAAAAATTCAATATTTAAAAATTATTAAACTCCTCACAATTGATCAAAAAAATCATCAATACAAGGTAGAGGATAATTTTTCTTGATAATGATCTTATTAAGTTCTCAATAATCAATTTCGAGACCCATTGAACCATATTTCTTCTTAACTCAAATAATATGTGTTCCCCATGGTGACACACTTGGCTGAATGAGGCACTTATCAAGATTATCCTAGAGATTCTTCTTTAATTCTTATAACTCAATAAAGTTCATTATATAAGGAGTCTTGGAAATAGGTATAAAAATAGGTATGATTTATATTGAAAATTCAACTCCATGATTCTAGGGAATATTTGGAAACTCTTGAGAAAAAACATTGACATATTCCCATGCAATTGGAATATCCCCAATTTTGATTTTCTCCCCAACCATTTGAGATAGATACCCATTATGAATAAATAATAATACTAATACAATGGAGTCAGGTTCCCTTGAAAATTTATATTCATCCTTTTACTGATATACAATCATGGTTTGTTTTATAATATAAAATATGACTTCACTTTATTAGTAATTGATATGGGATTTATATCAAGTGAGTTGATACATTCCCAAAATCACATCAAATTCCACTAGAGGAAGAATAAACAGATTTATAGGAAGCACATTCCCACAAAATTATGTTAGAGATGATATGTAAAATTGATATGAAATCATCCTTCCATTAGAATTTTTCACCAATAATTCAACATCTAATCATGGAGGCAATCATATGACACCATTATAAATTCTTTAAATATAAATGATTGGGTAGTATAAGAATAAAGTAAGAAATTTATAGTTTTAGATTTGATGATAAGTGCACCTTTCACCACTTGGTTCTCATGACCCACTTTAGTAGTTGTGATCTCATAATCTTTCCCATTATATCTTGTCTAAATAGGTTATTGGTGCTAATTTTCATCATTAACCCTCATATTTGATCACTGGTTGTTATAATTCTCATGCTCCTTATTAGTGTTTCATTAGAATGAGGGTAGTGCATTAAATTGAGATTTTTTATCATTATTTTCATTTGATTCTCTCTTTATATAACATCAGCATTCAATTTCCCCATGTATTTCTATTATGCACATAATATATTTACCATTCCCTTGAATAAAACTTCCTCTGTGCTTCTTTCCACACTTCTAGCATAAAGGAATATTTATTTTCTTTCTACCAACAGTTTTATTATTATAATTTATTCAATACTTTATCTTTCTCTTCTTAACATAACTAATATAATGATTGGAATCTCCACTATCCATTTCTTAATTGATATTACATCGAATCTTTTTTTCTATATCTATTAATTTCCATGATGGATAGAGCCTTTTAGAGACTTCATTTTAAGCAGTGGGAACCGGTCAATTTTTCTTTTAGGATCGATTATAAAACTAGAAATGTGCCTCACAATAATTATAAAATTTTCCTCATAAGTATAATTGATTCATGATCCTTCCACTTAAATAAGGAAGATATAAATCAAAGATCATATGCAAGAATAAGATAAGTATAGGGGTAAAACTTCATGATTGTAACTTACAATATCCATACCCAATGTGTCATAGAACATAAATTAGAAGTCATGGCATAATGATTTATCATTTCAAGACACATGAGTCATAAGAGTAAGGAATCATCATTAATTAGTCATGATACATAAGAATATATCATATGTATATGAACATGTCATGGAAATAGTGGAATGATAATAATCTTATAAAATAAATTCATTATTCAAGGTTCACTTACAAGACTATTATAGTGGAAAAATCCCATGGTGAATTGGCTTCACTCTACATTCCATCATTTCCTTAATCAAGGTTCATTCCCAATACTATCATAGTGGAAAGAGCCCCTTATTGAACTGGATTTACTCTCTATACATATCAATATTATCTCATTATATATCAATAATTATATAAATAATTGGAGGGTTTAATGGTCCCACCTATCAAGTAATGAAAACCATACATATGTGTGGCACAAGATCACAAAAAACATTCATCAATTCATCAAAACATTACCCATAGAAATCATGTTTTACAATTTTTTTCTAATTACATAATTATATTCAATCCAGACAAAAAACATGGATGGTATTATTAGATCATAACCCTAGTAAAACAAAAAAAACAAAAAAGGATGTTGACATAGATGAAAAAATATTTTAAAATAATATCCAAACCCTTCTTTGAAAACATGAGAAAAATAAAATTTTATTTATATTAAATTTTAAATGGAAATTATCTTAATATTGGTAGATAACATTTGTTTAAAAAACATTGAAAATTGTAAAGGAATATTCAAGGAAAACAATCTGTCATAACAGCAGGAAAAGTTATTTGTGAGGTAAATATTAAAACAAATATTCCTTTCATAATTTTTTTAAAAAGTCTTAACATACCTCATTTGGAAAATGAAAAGAATAATTATTTTTAAAAAATAGAAATATAGTAAATATTTCTAAAAAATAATTTAAATAATATGTATTTTATAGAAAATAATTTTCCTAAACCCATTTAAAAGAACATAGACATGGAAGAAAAAGTACATCGACCAAAAATGTGTCAAGGTCTAAATTTTATAAAAACGTTTTCTAATTTATTTTAAGTAAAAAAGAGAGGACAATGAATAAAAAACATTAAAACCCCAGAAATAAACATATGAGAATAAAATATATTGGTTTTAATAAATAAAAAGTTAATAATTATATCAAAGGAGATTCAAGTATAAACCATCTTGATTAAAAATTAGAACGAAACATAAACCCTTACCTCAGATCCTGATTATCTTCATAAGGGATCTTATGTTCTGATATAATAAGTTTAGATTTATTATTACTCTATATCAAAACAATATAAAGACTTATTTTACAATATAACATTCTCTATTAATTTTAAATTACCCATTTATGAACAAGTATTCATTAAAATCAACTTTAGGGTAAAAATGGTATTGTCACAAACCAAACTGGGTCTCCATCCAACCCGACACCAAACCCAGTTCGTGGAAAGGCCCAAAGGTAATTCTTGATCCCTATGGGATGGAATATGTACCTGGGTATCAAATAATATAAGAGGTAAAAATTTAGCCAAATTTAAATATATTAAAAATAGCAAAAAAACTAAAAATTCATATATGAAAAATTAATCCAAATGTGACCTTAACAACTTTAATAAATAAAAATTTACAACTTCAGACAAAACAAAAAAAGTAACAAGACATAAGGGAAACAGAACTCCATATCAAAAATCCATGTGATGAGTGGAACCACATCCTCAAGGCACCGCTACCAAGTTTAACACTAAAAGAAACAAGAAACTCAAACATCTAACCCTGACATCTTTCCTTAACCTGAAACCAAAGACAACAGAGTCTGCATACAACTGAAGGTGTATGTAGGGTGTGAACCAATTCCCAATAAGATACCACTCGAATAAATAATTCCCTGCATTAAACATTAAATGAAAAATAAACATGAAATATTTATAATTAAAGAAATGAGGGATTAATTTTAATGAAAAAAAACTTTAAAGGAGAACAACATTGAATGGGTGTAACATAACATCTAAAACTATTTCAAAGAATAAAATTTAAAAAAAAAATTACTCGATTTTAAAATTACCAACCCAACCTACTATATCCCAATGGTAAGTATGAAATAATCATTGATCACTAGTCACGAGAATACCCCTAGGCACAAGCTAACCCGGGGACACTAGGTACATTGTATCTCATTGAAACGTGGCATATGAAACACAATAATATGTGTTCTCAAGAACGGGCCACTTGTTGGGAACACACCCATAACCTAGTTGTCTCCAAAATGTCATCATTATTTAGTTATTTTAGTCATCGTTGTTATTTATAAGTGAAATCGGGACAAGTCCACTTCTGTATCACTAGAATACTAGTCCTAGTCCGGCCACCAAGATACCCGGGTTTCCCGCTTTTTTATCAGCAAGTTTCACATGTTATAAAATGTCATTTGCACATAAAAACACTATTTCTAAATCACATAGGCACTAAATAGTACCCAACATGTTTTTCACCCTTCATGTAACTCAATAAACCATCTAAATTTTTCATAAAACAATTTCTATAAGTAAAAAAAAGAATGTGCATGAAAAATCAATTTAAAATTACTCTTTTAAGGCCAAACTCCCAACAATACCATAACTAACCAAAAGTGGAAGCCCTAACCCCATTTGATAAATCAATTTTGTATGAATCATAATAAAATCCCAAATGATATAACATGTAATACACATGAAAAACACTCTATCTAATATAAACACCATACCCACACCAAGTAGCCCGCAAACATGTTTCTCGTATCTTTGACACTTCACTAAATCATTTGAATGATTTCATAAAATGTTACTCAAAATGGTACACATTAAAAAACAATCCTTTCTCTTTAAAAATAACCATTTCAAAAACATTTTCCTACCAGAACAATTTTCCAATAGGATTTTCATCTTCTATATCATTCAATAAACCTTTTTTACAATTTATAACCAAACAAACCCATAAAGAAACATATGGACTTACACCAAAACACACCCAAAATTCCCTTTTTAGAATCAAATTCCCACTAATAACATACTGAAATTTAATTCATATCCCTTTTATAATCTAATAAACCAAGTGCACAAATCATAAAACACAATTAAGTGATACCAAATGGGTTTACGTCAAAAACACAACCTGTTTCACATCAGCATGCCCTATAAAAAATCAGACACAAGCTAATCACTTTAAAAATACAATTTTTCACCATAAATATGAATCAATAATCATACTAAATAATTCATGCAAGCAAATTAATTCATCAAAGAATGTTTATATATTGAAACACCTACCTCGGGAGAAGAAATTCACAAATCTTGTGTGAATCTTCAAACACACCTAACACACACCACAAGAGAACTAAAAAGAACCCTAATCCACAAGATCGAACAAAAATACCCAATATTAAGACCCTAATTAAACCATAAATAATGGAAAAAAGTAGAAACCCTAGAATAATAAGGGTTAAAACCCTAGTAAGGAAGAAGAAGGGTGTACTAGGGGGAGCGTGTTTGCTAGAGGAGAGCGGGGCACCGGTGATGGGTTATGTCACACATAGGGTTGTTTGTAAGGGAGAGGATAGCGCGTAAGGTAGTAGGGTGTTATGGGGGTGGATAGCCGGAAATAAGGGAACAATAGGGTTGGTTGGCTGAGAATCAAGGCGTAATGGGGTTGGCTGGCCAGGAAGAGGGGCACTATGGAATGGAGGTAGAAGGGGGGAGGGTGGCGTGTACTGTGAGGCCAAGGGAGGGGGTGTGACGTGCTGAGAGAAAGAGGGGAGAACAAAACCAAAACCCAAAATAAAATAATGATAAAAATAAATAAATTAACAATAATAATAAAATTAATAAAATTTTAATAAAAATAATAATAATAATAACAATAATTATAAGATAATAGTAAACTTAATAAACTAAATAATAATCAACTTTATAATATTATACTAAATAAAATTCTAATAATAATAATATTCTCAATTAAAATAATATCCATGATAATAATAGTAATAATACTAATCTCAAATGATATTAATATTATTATTATTAAAACCATTCATAATTCATTTACTTTTTTCTTGTTTTATTTCATTTCAACTTTATTAGTCATTTTATTAATTAATTAATTAACCATGCACCTGGTAGGCTACATTGTGATTTAGGGAAGCCATGCAGCTTCAACCAATCACTGCCTATGAACCTAGTGCTAATGAGCCTAAAACCACTTTTTTACAAAAAAAAAATTAAAATTTTAAATAGGGTTCATCCCATAACTCAAAAAAAAATATTTCAAATCAAAATAAAATTATAAAAAAAATTATCTCGAAAGTCTGGGTGTGACAATTCTCTCTAATATAAAGATTTATACCCTCTTAAATCCATCCCAATGTTGTATAGAGGACAGAACCAGTACTCCATTTTAGCTCAAAGAGGTTTCTAATAGGAAAAAAATGAAAGAGAAGTATGGACACTATCAAAAATGACAAATGACTTACAAAATAATCTCAGGAGACCCAAAATGGACTCACCACCAAGTGATGCTCTTTAATGTCCCATATTTTTTCATGTATTATTTTTAATATTATATGGGAATTATTTTGAGACCAGGCTTGGAGTCGGAGTGCAGTTCTGAGGCCTGGTGAGCTCGAAAAAATGATGAATTAAATTAAATAATTAAATAACACGTGCATGGGGTTTTCATGAAAAAGTAATATAACTCCTGAATGGGTTCTCGGATTAGAAATCTGAGGGCACCATTGCATTCAGTGTAGCAATTTTACCTTAGACGAGTCCTCACATCGGTCGGCACAGGTTGGTGGTGAAATCTGGTTTTTCGAAATAACCGTAATAAAATATTTAATAAAAATATTCTATTAAATCTTGTTCCAGAAAATACCTTTTATCTTTTTAAATAAATATTGGTGCAAGGAGTCCAGGGTTACAGACCTCATAACCCTGAAACCCTTGGAAACTCTAGAGGCTCTAAAGGAACCCCCAATGACGAGATGACATTCTTGATGGGTTTTGCCGGCGATGACGACGTGGTGACCAGATCTTCGCCAACGAACACCGTGGATCCATGTATGATGTTTGATTTTGATTTTCCTTTCCCCGTTCTTGATTCCTACAACGAAGGTGGACTAATCCATGAACAGATTAGCCCGCGGATCGATCGTATTTGCAGGATGGGATTATGCGGGGATTTTGGGGATTGATTCTTGAATTTTATTCTGGATTTGTTTAGCCATCTAATGGTGATGAACCAATATCTACATGAACATCGATCGAGGCTCGTCCCTCTTGATTTGTTGTGCTTTTCTTCCCCAATTTATCGTATTCTTCGTGTGCGTTCTACGCGTTCTTCATGGAGATATGAACGATGGATCATTGTGCATCCGTTGTGTGACGCAACGATCCCAAAATGAAGATCGGCCATCAGGACAACCCCACAGAGGTGTGGATGCGGTGGTGATAGACGGATCGAAGCAGATCGGAAGATATCTTTCTTCAAGTGATTTCTTCATGGATGACCAGAATCGGATTTCGGAGCCGATCTAAGGCCCAAAACCCACGTATTCGGCATCACAATGATGAGGTGACCTAAGATATTGAGTTTCGTAGCAAATGGACAGCAGAAACGAGATCCAGAAGATTGGCTGAGGCACAAGGAGTAAGACGATGGTTCTGAAAATTTCCCAACTACATGGCATGTAGTATGGGCTACACAGTATGTGTTCGTCAGCGGGCCACCTGGCATGTACTTCGGGAGTACACGGACATGAGTTTGGTACATGTCCAAGGACATGGCGTTTATACCTCTCCCCATCCAGACCCGGCCAGATACACAGGATACTCCATTTACTGGTACACGAGCAGGGCAACACGGACAGACACCATGTACGGGCATACGGCTAGGGTACATGGGTGTTTTCTATTTGACAAAAGAAGGAATGTTCTTTTACATACACTCCCTATATATACTTTTATGCACAACTTAGATTTCAGACACGGGCCGTTTCACACGGGCAGTACCCGGATTCAAGGAACATGGCATGCAATTCTTCTACATGCAGTGTAGTTACTTTTTATATGACAATCCTAGAGACACGGGCCATTTACACAGGTATTACCCAGAGTCAAGGAACACGGCGTGTGATCCTACTACACGCCGTGTAACCTGTTCTACATGGATTGAGCCATTTTTCTTCCGTGACTTGGACTAGATTTCTTAGGGTTCGTACCATTGTTCTTTCCCCTAAAGGTTTCTGGTATCATTTCCTACGTATAGGAGTATGATCCCTTTAGCAGGAATTCTTAAATAGAGTTGTTGGAATCCCCTCTGTGATACTTAGAGCCTGATCCTCTATTCCTTCGTGGTACCCTAGGTAGAGTTTCTCAGTATCTACATGACCTACTTTACCCGGGCGCCGATCCGCTACTTAGCAGGTTAGTTCAGACTGAGTTGTTGGAATCACCACATTGCTACTATTTTTTATCCTCATCTAACTCATAAGGTATCTTTCTTTTGTATTCGTGTAGTGAGTTCTCTCGGAATGAGTTCTTCATATCTCCCTCTTCAAACCTAGGAGTGTGTTCTCCCTATTATGTGTTTAGTGTAATCTTTGAGCTGGATCTTAGTGGTGGTTTTGCGATATTTGATCGTGTATGAGTATATCTATATATTCTTGTTATATGTTATTTAGACATATATTGTGTAGAGATGATTGTATCATTATTTTCTGGTATTTCCTTTGTTGTATTCCGTTGTGGTTTTTGGGGTGTCCTATTGGGTTTTGTTATACTCACCTATATACGGGCTTTGCCCGCACGTGTCGTGTCTTATGCAGATGAGCGAGCCTTTGACAGGATTCTAGGTGGACCAGGACCGAACAGCGCTCAGGGAGATCTGGTAGGCTGAGGTGTGTTCCTACAGCTACGAATTGCAGTCCCAGTACCTTTCTTTACAGTTTTTACTTGGTTGCATACTTTCTTTTGGTGGGCTTGTACTTTTGGACTAGGGTTTTACATTAATGTACTTTACATTCCTTTCGTACTCTGTTGGTTGGGATTTTAGTGTATGCATGCATTTCCATTTTTAGTAGTTTTTACTTTTCATCTTTGTGGGCTTGGAGATGTGTGTGTGTGTGTGCACAGGTTTATAGGCAATGCCTCCCATGTTAGTGACATGCCTACTCGATGCTAGTCACTAACCCCTGGCCTATTGGAGGTGGTCTTGGGGAGTTATGGCATGGGCCCCAATGGGATGGGTTGTGATAGAGTGGTATCAGAGGTGTTCGATTATACCTTAGGACCGAGAGTCTGTGAGTTGGTTTGGGGAAACAATGCTAAGTGTTTTGAGTTAGACTTTCAGGCCGGGGACCCCAGTTTTGGTACGCGCGGCCAACGTATCCATACACCAGGACTCAGATAACTTGGTTTTTGACTCGGAACATGAGAACACTAGTTGCAGGGGAAAATAATGGTACATGCATCATATAGGAATGGGTTTTGGTTTCCATGTACTTCTTGAGGGAGCTCTCAAGATATACTCATTAACTTGATACATCTTGTTTCTTTATAGGATGACTCCGCAACGCACACCCTCTAGGATCCAGCATCTCAATCATGAGGATGACCCCCTCAGTGATGAAGCATTGATACAGGGACCAGATCCCCCAGTTTTACCTTCGGGTGGTGTGCCAGTTGTTCCACCACCTGTAGAGCAGTGTTTAGTGCCAACTGTACCAGTAGAGGAGGAGCACAGGCTGAGCGCACTCCATGAGTTTCAGAGGTAGATACCCCTTAGGTTTTGAGGCAAACATGACCCTCAGGCATCAGAGGACTGGCTTGAGGCAGTGTCCAGAGTCTTCTGTTTGGTTAGGACACCAGCGGACCAGATGGTGATCCTGGCCGCAAGCCTTCTGTAGGGCTTGGCAGGGCAATGGTAGAGTTTGGTTATCCAAGACTCACGACGAGGTGACTCTTGCATGTTTAAAGTTTGAGAGTCTCTTCAGAGAGGAGTATTCACCAGTTACCCTGAGAGAATTACGTATACAGGAGCTTCTTCAGCTCCAGCAGGGAACCATGATGGTGGATGAATATTCATCGAGGTTTATCTACCTCTCACGGTACTCGATGGATATGGTTAGGGATCAGTACTTCAGATCTCAGAATTTTTAGCGGGGTTTACACAAATACATATGGGTTAGAATCATACTATGAGCATTCCTACTTATGCTGGGGTGCTTGAGAGGGCTTTGGTGGTCGATAGCTTCTTGGAAGAGCAGAGACAGCCAGCAGTTGTCAGTAGTGAGCGAGCTGGAGCAGAGACCTCTGCAGTAGGGAGCCAACGTCAGGGACCCAGGCATAGGATACGTTTTTAGAGGAGATCCCAGGACAGAGGATCTACCATAAAAGGCTCACAGGGTGCATCCAGCTGTCCTCGAGAGAGGCGGTGCTACTCAAGTGATGGTAGGGGACATCTCACTCGAGATTGTCCGACCCCCCATACTACTAACATGGGAGCAGTGGATGGGCCACTGAGGCAGAGGCAGTGTGTGGAGTAGACAGATCTGTGGGGCGTTATACGTGGCAGAGGTTCTCAGAGAGCAGCTAGAGGTGATTGGTGTTTTGACCCTTTACCACCACCTCCCCCAGGTTCAGGGAGCTAGTGGACAGAGGTAGGGACAGCTATATGCAGCAGAGGCTTATGACCCAGGTACACCTGGAATGATTAAAGGTACAATCTATGTCTTTTCTACTTTGGATGCCGTACTGATAGACACATGTTCTAGTCATTATTTTCTGGCTTCTTACCTTGTTCGAGACCTTGAGATTATAGTTGAGTAGTTGACTCGACCCTTACGCTTAGAAACACCGACTGGAAAAGATTCAGAGATCACACACCTTTGCAGATAGTGTGACCTAACCCTTGGAGGTGAGAGTCTCGGTTGGAACCTCTTGGTGGTAGCGTCGAGGCCTTATGATGTCATTCTTGGTATGGATTGGCTATCCACAGTTCATGCCCAGAATGACTATTTTAGGTGAAGGGTGCGGTGTGTCCGCAATGATGGAATGAGGTTCTCCTTCGTCGGTGAAAAGGATACCCAGGTAGTGCATGATGGAATCATTCGTAGGAAGGTACAACTGATTTCACATCAGTTGGCTAGCCTAGCACTTGGTGCCAAAGATGCTATGAGTTTTTAGTTTTCGGCAGTAGTGGCTGAGTACGAGGACATCTTTCCGGAGGATGTCCCCGGACTACCTCCTCGTCGGGAGATATATTTCTTCATTGAGTTGCAACCCAGGATAACATTGATATAAGCATCAGCATTTCAGATGCCTCCGGTAGATATTCATGATCTGAGAGTGTAGTTAAAATACTTGCAGAGGAAGGGCTTCGTGAGACCTAGTGTTTCACCCTGGGCGGCCCTAGTGTTATTTTCCAAGAAGGCAGATGGGAGCTTGAGGCTGTGTGGGGATTATCGATGCTTGAATCAGGTGACTGTGAAGAACCGGTATCCACTACTGAGGATCGATGACCTCTTCGACCATTTAATAGGGTCACGATGGTTCTCGAAGGTTGATCTATGATTAGGCTATCACCAGTTGTGAGTACAGGATGGGGATATACCAAAGACGGATTTCAGATGTCTCTACGGTCACTATGAGTACTTGTTGATGCCCTTCGGCGTGAAGAACGCCCCGGAAGAGTTTATGGGACTCATGAACCCGATCTTTCGGCCCTATCTAGCTCGATTCATGGTGGTCTTCATCGATGATATCCTTGTGTACTCAGTGTCTAAGGAGGAGCATGCAAGGCACGTAAGGATGGTTCTGGACACACTCCAAGAGCACCAGTTGTACGGGAAACTCTCGAAGTGTCAATTCTGGATACAGGAGGTCCACTTTTTGGGACACGTTATCTCAGTAGATGGTGTAGAAGTGGACCCATCCAAGGTAGAGGTATTGTTAGCATGGGAGCCACCCCGGAGCGTGACGGAGGTGCGGTGTTTCCTTGGGTTGGTAGGCTACTATTGGAGATTCATTCCTGATTTCTTCAGGATTTCAGTACCCATGAAAGCTTTGACCTGAAAGGGGCAGCCATTCGTGTGGATCGAGAGATGCCAGCAGGCTTTTCAACAGTTGAGATAGAGTCTAAAAGCACCCCAATCTTGAGATTACCAGAGCAGGCTGTCGAGTATGTAGTGTTCTGCGATGCACCAGGAACCGGGCTTGGTTATGACCTGATGCAGAGACAAGCAGTGATTGCTAATGGCTCATGTCAGTTGAGGCCACACGAACAGAACTATGCGACTCATGATCTTGAGTTGGCAGTGGTAGTCTTTGCATTGGAGATGTGAAGGCACTACCTGATGGGAGAGTGGTTTATCATCTATTCTGATCACAAGAGTCTCAAATATATCTTTTCTCAGAAGGATCTGAATTTGAGACAAAGGTGGTGGATTAAGTTCCTCCAGGATTATGACTTTGAGATTGTTTATACTCCTAGGAAAGGGAATTTTGTGGTAGATACTCTTAGCATTAAATCTAGTTCGCAGTTGTTGGATCAGGCAATAAGGCAGTTTGACTCTTTACAGTTATCCTTCATGGATAGGGATGAGGGATCTTACATTCAGTCGACGGTTGTTACCCCTCCACTCATATAGCGAGTCAGGGAAGCACAACTCGAGGATACTAGCTGTGAGACTCTACATGACCAGATATCTGTAGGTGATGTTGTTGATGGATATTCAAAAGGTGGGGAGCACATTGTTCTTTTCATAGGGCACACTGTAGTACCAGTGACGTTGTGGGAGGATGTTCTGATAGAGTTCCATACATATCCTTTGGCGGTGCATCCAGGCATGACAAAGATGTACCAGGACCTCTGACGTCAGTTCTAGTGGCCAGGAATGAAGAAGAGTGTGGCAGAGTTTGTTTCTCGGTGCCTTACTTATCAGTAAGTAAAGGCTGAGCACCAGGTTACAGTAGGTTTGACTCATCCCCTTGAGGTTCCAGAGTGGAAGTGGGATGGGATATCCATGTACTTTGTGACAGGTTTACCACTTATGTCTAGGGGACATGATTCCATATGGGTGATCATTGACCGACTCACCAAGTCGGCCCACTTCCTAGCTATACGGGAGCGGAGTTTGGTAGAGATATTGGGATGCCTCTATGTACAGGATACAGTTTGAATTCACGGAGTGCCATCAAATATCGTCTCAGATCGTGATGCTCATTTCACATCCCATTTGTGGAAGGCATTACACGAAGCTTTTGGGACTCAGTTACGGTTCAGCATAGAGTTTCATCCTCAGACTGATGGACAGACAGATCGGACCATCCAAGTTCTGTAGGATATGCTACGAGCTTGCATACTTGACTTCGATCATAGCTGGGAGGATCACCTACCACTGGTGGAATTTTCTTATAACAATAGTCACCATTACACTATTGGTATGGCACCATTCAAGGCTTTGTATGGGTGACCTTGCAGGTCACCACTTTGTTGGACTGACCCAGGAGAGTCATCACTCATGGGCCTAGAGATGGGGCGAGCTACTACAGAGAAGGTGCAGGTCATCCAGGAGTGGATTAAGACTGCACATAGTCGGAAAAAGTCTTATGTCGATAGGAGACTGAGGCCCTTGGAGTTCGAGGAGGGCGACTATGTGTTCCTTTGGGTCTCACCTCAATGGGGATTGTGAATATTTGGATGAGGTGTCAAGATATCTCTAAGGTTCATCGACCCTTTTCATATTCTATGTAGAGTTAGAGAGGTGGCATACCGCTTGACTCTACCTCCTCAGATGGACCGGGTACACAACGTCTTCCATGTGTCGCAGCTGCAGAGGTATGTGCATGACCCATCGCACGTTATCGACTGGGGTGAGCTGGACATCGATGATGGAGTGACCCTTGTTGAGTACCTATTTTGGATTGAGGATCGGCAGAAGATGATCCTTCGTGGGAAATATATTCTCTTGGTGCATGTCTGGTGGTAGCACGAGAATCTCTAGGGGAGCACGTGGGAGTGGGAGTCTTAGATTCATGTGCAGTACCCACATATTTTTGAGTAGCCTTTATTTTGTCTTTTTGGGGACGTAAATCCCTAAGGTGGGGAGGATTTAATGTCCTAGATTTTTTCATGTATTATTTTTAATATTATATGGGAATTAATTCAAGACCAGGCTTGGAGTCGGCATGTAGTTCTGAGGCCTAGTGAGCCTGGAACAAATGTTGAATTTAATTAAATAATTAAATAACAAGTGTGTGGGGTTTTCCTGAAAAAGTGCAATAACTCTTGAATGGGTGCTTGGATCAGAAATCTGAGGGAACCGTTGTGTTTAGACCAATGAGTTTACCTTCGATGAGGCCTAACATCGGTCAGTGTAGGTCGGTGGTGAAATCTGGTTTTTGGATATATTCATAATAAAATATTTAATAAAAATATTTTATTAAATCTTGTTGCAGCAAATATCTTTTATTTTTTAAATAGAGATTGCCGCAAGGGGTCCGGGGTTACAGACCATATAACCTTGAAACCGTTGGAGGTTCCATAGGCTCTGGAAGAACCCCCAACGAGGAGACAACGTTCTTGATGGGTTTCTCCGGCGATGATGATGCGGCGACCCGATCTTCACCAACGAACACCGCGAATCTAGGTAGGATGTTTGATTTTGATTTTCTTTTCCCCGTTCTTGATTCCAATGATGAACACGGACTAATCCACGAACATATTAGCCCACAGATTGATCATATTTATAGGATGGTTTTTTTTGGGATTTTTGAGATTGATTCTTGAAGGTTATTTTGGTTTTTTTAGCCTTCTAATGGTGACGAACCAAGATCGACACGAACATTGATCGAGGTTCATCCCTCTCTAATTGTTGTGCTTTTCCTCCCCGATTTCTCACGTTCTTCATATGCATTCTACGTGTTCTTCGTGGATATATAAATGATGGATCGTTACACATATGTTGCGTGATGCAACTATCCGTAATTGAAGATCTGGAATCGGGACAACCCCAGAGAGGTGCGGCTGCAGTGGCGATGGACAGATCAAAGCGTATCGGAAGATATCGTTCTTCGATCGATTTCCGTATGGATGACCAGAATCGGATTTAGGAGCCGATTAAAGGACTGAAACCCATAGATTCGGCATCATGATGACGAGGCAACCTAAGATCTTGAGTTTCATGGAAAAAATTCATCAAAAACGAGATATGGAAGATCAGCCAAGGCGCGAGGAGGAAGAAGATGGTTCTGGAAATTTCCCGACTACATGGTGTGTAGTATGGGCTACACGGTGTGTGTTCATCGGCAGGCCACCTGGAGTGTACTCTGGGAGTAAATGGACACGGGTTGGGTACATGTCCAAGGACACAGCGTGTATACCTCTCCCCGTCCAGACTCGGCTAGATACACGGGATACTCTGTGTACTAGTACACAGGCAGGGCAACACAGACAGACACCATGTATGGGCATACGACCAGGGTACATGGGTGTTTTCCAGTTGACAGGACATGGCGTGTTCTTTGAATTACACGCTGTGTATATACTTTTCTGCATGACTTAGATTTCATATGTTGTCTGTTTCACACGGGCGGTACCCTGAGTCAAGGGACACGGCGTGTACTTCATCTACTTTCCATGTAGTTACTTTTTATACGACAAGACTAGAGACACGGTCCGTCTACATGAGCAGTACCCAGAGTCAAGGAACACAGCGTGTGATCCTACTACACGCTGTGTAACCTGTTCTATATTGTTTCAGCCATTTTTCTTCCGTGACTTGGACTAGCTTTCTTAGGGTTCGTAGCCTTGGTCTTTCCCCTGAAGGTTTCCGGTATCATTTCTTATGTATAGGAGTATGATACCTTCAGTAGGACTTCCTGAATAGAGTTGTTGGAATCCCCTCTGTGAGACTTAGAGATGGATCCTCTATTCCTTCCTGGTGCCCTAGGTAGAGTTTCTCGGTATCGACGTGACCTTCTTTACCTGAGCACCGATCCTCTACTTAGTAGGTTAGTTCAGACTGAATTGTTAGAATCTCCCCATAGCTACTGGTTGTGATCCTCATCTGACACATAAGGTATCTTTCTTCAGTATTCATGGAGTGAGTTCTCTTGGAATGAGTACTTTGTATCCCTCTCTTCAGACCTATGAGTGTGTTCTCCCTATTACATGCTTAGTGGAATCTTTGAGCTGGATCGTAGTGGTGGTTTCATGATAGTTGATCGTGTATGAGTATATCTGGATATTCTTGTTATATGTTCTATAGACATATACTGTGTACAGCAGACTGTATCATTCTTTTGTGGTTTTCCTTTTGTTGTATACCTTTGTGGTTTTTGGGGTGTCTTACTAGTTATTGTTATACTCACCCCTGCACGGTCTTTTCCTACACGTGTCGTGTCTTGTGTAGACGAGCGAGCCTCTGACAGGATTCTAGGTGTACTGGGACTGAACGGTGCTCAATGATATCATTCAGGACGAGGTGTGTCCCTACAGCTATGGATTTCAGTCCCAGTACCTTTATTTACAGGTTGGACTTTGTTGCAGGCTTTCTTTTGGGGGGATTGTACTTTTGTCCTAGGGTTTTACATTACTGTACTTTACTTTCCTGTCGTACTCTGTTGGTTGGGATTTTAGTGTATGAATGCATTTCCATTTTTAGTAGTTTTTACTTTTCATCTTTGTGGGCTTGGAGATGTGTGTGTGTGTGTGTACATGTTTATAGGAAATGCCTCCCATGTTAGTGACATGCCTACTCGGTGCTCGTCACCGGCCCCTGGCCTATTGAAGGTGGGCTTGGGGAGTTCCGGCACGGGCCCTACTAGGATGGTCCATAACACGCTCCCCCCCACCCCGAAGTTAAGTACCTTCAATTGATGATCAAAAGATAGAAATTCTCATAATGAACCGTTCAATTTCTCAAGTGAAAACACCTTTAACACTCCCTAGAAACTCAATAAGTCAACCTAAAATGAACAAAGAATCCTAATCACTGACACAGGGAGGCCAAAACTGACTCCCCACAATAAGAAATATCCTATACCAAAGATGGAACAAAGACACTAACATGAGTAGGCCTGAACAGAATCTTCACCATAAGGAATAGGCTAACACCATTTCATTTCAGTGGTACATTCATCAAGACACATGGTGGGTCTCCCCACCATAAAACTGGCCTGATTATTTTAACTCGAGTGCTTCTTTGTACGGACCAAGAACACCCACCCCAAGGGGAGGTGGGGGAAGGGGCCCATCCAATGGACCAATAAGACCACCACTAACATAGAAATCCTAACATGAGCTAACCTCAAGGTTTCATGCACAACCTAACACCCCAATACAATAAACTAACCATAAAAACTCCAAACCATATAGAATACATCATGTGGTTCATAGCAACGAAATAGGGTCCTCACAACCCCTCCATCCAATGGGGCCTCTTATAATGCAATAGCTCCACAAAAAACCATAAACTATATTTATTTCCCAAACTAAAAACAGACCCTGGACTAAGGTCCCTTATAACTCCAGGGGGTTTCCTTACTATGCGCCAGCTTCACTTCAAGACCTAAGGCTGGATATCTGATGATTGAAGCATCTCCTGCCTCACAGTCAGGCATTAAATCCCCAAACGAATCTTCTTTTTCTAGTGCCTCAAGAAACCATACTTAAACCAAGACAACACCATAAGACACAACACACCATGACTTTCACTTACTCCCATAGAGAGCATTCACCAACATAAAAGATAAAATAGTGTATGCACATCACCCCTTATTACTTCGAATGAGAACATGACACCATAAAACCTCATCGAACATGACTATTACTATTGAGAGAAACATTACATGGATATGGACTTTAAATCGAGTCTTAAACAACACATGATTTCTAAAAACATCTATAGAAGCCTCATGTGACTGGGTCTACCACACTAGTGTCCAAACACAACCCATTTCTTAAACGAAATCAAAGAAGGAACAAATGTCATTTAAAATACAAACCTGCACCAAAAAATCTAGTCCACATTCTCTAACCCCCACAATAATCTCTTTCACCACTTCCAAATAGGACCTTCAACTTAATGAGGTAAAGCTTCACCCTTGACAATCGAATGACTCAAGGACACAAAAGTTTCATTCAACCCCTCTCACTTCCACCCTCCTGACATGAGAGAATCTGCTTGTTTGGAAAAAAAATGTGGATTCAATTTTAAAATTCATGAAGAGAGTCCTTACTTCAAAAAATTGTAGGTCCATCCAATGGTGAACTGTCCATGGCTTCACATCAATTAGGTATAAACTTGTTATCAGGGAGTTCACTAGCCGAAAAGGAAGACCAAGGGCCCAATCAAACCAATCCCCTGGCCAACACATGTCACATGAGAACACCAAACACATAAGGGAAATCAACAAAAGTTTCCCTAAAACACTCCTCAAATAAACCACTAACCACTACTTCAAATCGAATCATTGACAAAACATAAACCTAGAATAATTTCCAAACAAGATAAATTTTAAAGACTCAAAACACTCCACTACAAGATTTGAAAAACACAAAAAGACACACTTTACAACTATAGATCATCAAACACTCCATCCTTTCATAAAAAAACACTTTTGAAAATAAAACTTGGAGGGTGGGCTATGAATTCACCAATGGTACCTCGTGGGACCTTCACATGCATGTCATTCTTCCAACCTGCAACCAATTTACCTTCCACGTATATCCCTTGCATGAGGTCACCCATGTAAAAACCTAAATTTTGAACCAAATTCTTTCCATTTTCCAAAACAACAATCTACCCACACCTCCAATTTTAGAAACCAATAGTCACAAAGTTGAAACTATTTTAAATTCAACCAAAAATCACTTCAGGAAAAGCACTAACTATTAAAATAAATCCATTTTGAATCTCACAAACATTTTAGAAAAAACCTATCATCCAAAAAATAATTCATTTTTAAACCTCACATGTCAATTCAATCATTTCATCTTATTTAAAACACCTTTCATCGGTTTAACAAATTTCCATGAAAATAGTATTTCAAAACCAACCTTAAATTTATCCATGTTTCCCAAACCATCTAATTTGTAAATCCAAAAGTTTAGATCATAAAATTTCAATCTCATTTTATGAAAATACCATTTCATGGAAATCCAACTTTCTAAAACCTCATTAAAAATAGTTCCAAAAACCCATTTTCCAACATTTTGAAAATCAATCCATCTCTACTTTAAAATCCATGTTTCATAAATTTTTAAACAAAAGGTTTTTCAAATTAATTTCTAGAATCCAAGAAGACATTAGATGATTAAATAGGAATATAGTGTTGAATGGTGATTCAAACATAAGGTTGGAACCTACACGGAAATCACACCACCATCACAGATAGTGTTCTAGGGTAATTTCCTTGACTCTGCATGGATTTTCAGGACCTACGAGCTCAATGAGACCATGGATCCAACTCCCTTTTCATTTCCCCAAACAATGAATAACCACAAGGACTAATTGACGTAGCTAAAACCCAACTACACTTGGTAACTCGAGTCCCACCACAAGGTGTGCTAGCCAGGCACCATACTTGTTTCCAGAACATCGATTTTGGACATCCTTAACTCCAGTCTACCCTGCATCCTTCCAAAAAAGACCTAAAAGAGTGAACCTGCCTCTGATACCATTTTGTCATGAACCAAGTCGAATCACCATCTGACCTGACACTTGGCCCGGTCTGTGGTAAATCCCAAAGGGTGTTCCCGATCCACATGGTTTATAACAAGTTCTAGGGTATCATGTAAGACAAGAGGGAATAATTTAATAAAATTAAATGACATTGAAAAGACCAACAAAAACTAAAAAATAATATCTGAAAAATATGGCCAAACATACCCTTAACAACTTTCATAAAAAAGGATTTACAATTTCAGACAAAACCAAAAATGTATTATGAAATAAGGGAAAAATTTATATACAAAAACTCAATGTGCTGAGAGGAACCACATCCTCAAGCTACAACCACCAAGTTTCACATTGAAATCCATAAGAAACTCAAAATGACAGCCCTGACATCTTGCCTTAACCTGAAACCAAAGAAAATAGAGTCTGTATACACCTAAAGAAGTATAAAGGACGTGATCAAAATCATAGTAGGACGCCAACAAGATAAAAGAGTTCATGCATTAAACATTAAATGAAAAATAATCTTGCAGTCTTTATAATTAGAGATATTCTAGGATAATTTTAAAGAAAAAAACATTAAAGTGGAACAACTTTGATTGAGTACAACTTAAAATCTAAAACAGTTTCAAAGAATGAAATTTTAAAAACAACACACTTGAATTAAAAATTTTAAACCCAACATATTGTTTTAAAATATTAAGTGTGAAATAATCATTGAAAACTTTTCATGAGAATACCCATAGTCATTAGCTAACCCTGGGACACTAGGTACATCGTATCTCCATTAAACATGGAATAGAAACTACAAAGATTTGTGTTCCCATGCAAGACTCACTAGTACGGAACACACCCATAAACTAGTGGTCTCTAAACCATCATCATTATTTATATAGTTTTTTCATATTTAATATTTCTAAGTGAAACTGGGACAAGACCACTTATGTATCACTAGAATTCTTGTCATAGTCCACCCACCTAGATATCCAGGCTTCCCTCTTTGTGTTCAAAAAGATCCCCATGTTATAAAATTTCATTTGAATATAAAAACACCATTTATAAATCACACACAAACCAAATAGTAACCAACATGTTTTTCACCCATTGTGTAACTCAATAAACCATTTAACTTTTTTACAAAACAATTTCAAGAACAAAAACAATACTTTGTATGAAAATTCAATTTAAAATTGCTCTTTTAATGACAAACACCCAACAATACCATAAAAAATCAAAAGTAGAAACCCCAACCACAATTGATAAATCAATTTTTTATGAATCATAAAACAACCCCAATTGATATAACAAGTAATACACTTGAAAAACACTCGATCTCATTTAAAAATCATACACACACCATGGATCCCACAAACATGTTTCACATCTCTTTCACACATCAATAAATCATTTGAATGATTTCATAAGACATTACCCAAAATAGTACACATCACAAAATAAAACATTCACTTTAAAAAGAACCATTTCAAAAACATGCACCTACCAAAACAATTTTCCAATAGGATTTTCATCTCTTATAACATTCAATAAACCATTTTGATATTTTATAATAAAAAACTCATGAAGAAACACATGGAATTACACAAAAACACACACAAAATTTCCTTCTTTGAATCAAACACGCACTAATACCATACCAAAATTTAATTTTCATCCCTTCCATAATCTAATATACCATGTGCACAATTCAAAAAACACAACCAAGTGATACCAAATGGGTATACATAAAAAAACACCTCTTTTAACATCAACATGCCATATAAAAAATAAAACACATGTTAATCACTTTCAAAATATACTTTTTCCACAAAAATATGAATAAATAAACATGTTAAATAATTTAAGCAAGAAAATTAATTCATCAAATAATTTTTATAAATGGAACCACCAACCTCAAGTGAAGAAATTCTCAAATCTTGTGTGAATCTTCCACCGCACCTAATACACGCTACAAGAGAACTAAAAAGAACACTAATCCATAAGATTGAACAAAAATACCCAAGATTAAGACCCTAAATAAAACTCTAAATGCAATAAAAATATAAACCCCGGAATAATAATGGTCAAAACCCTAGCATGGAAGATGAAGCGAATATCGGGTGGAGTGTGTGTGATAGAGGAGAGTGGGATACCTGTGATGGGGTATATTGTGCTCAGGGTTAGTCGGAAAGGATAGGAAGGAGCGCAGGGTAGTAGGGCATGATGGGGTTGGTTGTCTGGGAAGCGGGTCACTACAGGGCTAGCTGGACAGGAAGAGGGTGTAACAAATTAGAGGTAAAAGGGGATGGAGAGGGTGGCTTATGTTGTGAGACCAATGGAGGGGGGTGCGATACACTGAGAGAAAGAGGGGAGAAAAAACCAAAATCCAAACTAAAATAAAGATAAAAATAAATAAATTAATAAGAATAATATTGATATTGATATTAATAATCATAATAATATTAATAAACATAATATGATATTAATAAACTTAAAAAAATTAATTAAATGTTAATAATAATAATAATAAAAATAAGATAATAATAAATTTAGTAAAATAAATAATAATAAACTTTATAATAATCAATTTAATAAAATGCTAATTATAATAATATTCTGAATTAAAATTTTAAACATGATAATAATAACAATAATATTCTCAAATGATATTAATATTATTATTATTAAAACCTTTCTTAATTAATATTTTTGTTTTATTGCATTTCAATTTTATCATTCATTTTATTAATTAATTAATCAACTATGCACAGGGTAGGCCACACTATGGTTTAGCAAAGTCGTGTGACTTCAACTGTGCCTTGCTCGTGCATCGGGCATTTAAAAGCCTAAAACCACTATTTATCAGAAAAAATAAAAAAAATTCAATCGGGCACATCCCAAAACTCAACAAAATGTTTCAAATCCAAATAAAATTGTAAAATAAAATTTCCTCAAATGTCCAGGTGTGACAAAAATGTTTTCCATGCCTGATTTGATTTGACGATTTTGGTCCTTACACCTTGGTCAAGGTTCTATCATCTAAACAATATTTATCATGTTATAAGTATCATATTAATTCATTATATAAACATTTTTAACCATTCATATAATGTGGTGATGAAAAATAAATTAATCCATGTCGTTGACACGGTAGTCCATATGTACACAAGAGTAATGTTTTAATTTTCCAACCAATGGAAATAAATATAGATAAATATTAATATATATTTCCAAAATAATAATAAAATCGTAAATATAATATATATTTATTAAATTCATCCATATTAACATATATGTATGGTGAAAATGAAAAATGAATCACATCTCTTCATGGAGGTGGTTATCTATACGTACACACAAATGGTGTTATCATTTCTCATTGGATATAAAGGAGGTATAAAATGGATGTAAAATTAACATAAATCATTTAATTATAGTAATGAAACAAATTTCATCATGTTAATAGGGTTATAAAATTTTTATATGAGTTTATGTAAGAAATAAGCACAAAATAGTTTAGTAAAGATAATTACCTATTCTTTAAGAAAAATCTTTTAGATTACACTATATTCCTTCAAAGGATAGTCTGTTGGGAAGAAAAGAAGATCTATTATATGGTGAGAGAATATATGAAGGTGTTTTGGTAATAATTTTCCTTGATATATGGCTCAAAATTTGTGAAATAATGATAGGGAGAGGGCCTTCTTGTATAAGTGAGGTGGTGGAAAACTTGTAAATACTTAAATCATTAAAATATATTAAAGTTGTATTGAACTAAAATTGGAACAAAATGGAAAAAGGTTTGAATATAATATAATTTAAGGTAAAAATATATTCAACAAATCAAATTTAGATAGTTTTTAATGACATTTTAATCCTAATCTTTTAGTTTAATGCCCTCATTAACCATTTTTAACCATAAGTGTGGTTAAATTTCTTTACCATAGTTGTTATTCATTATGTACAAAAATCAAAGTGGCCTCAATAACAAATTTTAAAATTATATTTCCAAACATGGAAATTATTTTATCAAACTAAATTCTAATAAGTGTTAAAAATTAATTTTAAATTAAGCATGAAAAACAAAATGAAACTCATTTTTAGATTAATGAATTTTAAGCATAAAACTAAATATAATACAATTCCTTAACTTGTAAAAAAAATATATGAATTTTAAATTATTAAATTGAATATATTATCTTAAAATATCGTTAAATCATTAAAAATGGTGATTGATTTAATTTATTAAGATAAAAACACATTGCACACATAAAATTTGTTTTTCATAAAAAATATCCCTTTTTACCTTCAAATGGTTTAATTTATATTTTTGACCAATTGATAACCAATGAATTAATTATATTCATCGGTAAATAATATTTTTTCATAATTTTACTATTTTTAGTTTATTTTTAAATAAAAAATATATAATAAAAATAATGCTCATAAAAAATAATAGGATATCGTTTTTTGGATCAGAATTATTTTCTAAATGAATTAGAAATTATTTTCAACAATTATATTTCATTTAAATATCATATAATGTGCCTCATTTTATAATTTATAAAAGTTATTCATATAATTTTAGTGTTATGTTATTCACAATTTATCAAACATGTTTATTTATTATATAGATATATTTTCTAAAATCATGGATTTTTGCCTTCCATATCCAGCCACACTGATAACATATAAGTAGAACTACTCTAATAGAAGGTAGTGATGAGCCTTGGCCCAACCAAGATTTAAACTCATATAAAATTTATTTTAAATAAATCATTTATAACATCGTTTATTTATCATTGATGTTATAAATATTTTTTACAATATTTATTTCATAACCGATATAAAAAAATCCCTTATAGATTTTTATGTTAGTTTTTGTATAACTAACATTTACAATACTTAAAACACTCAAATTTCATACCCAAAATCTTATTTTATTTCATTCTACCTAGAATTTAACCCTCAAATTGATCCTTGATGCCTTTTTTTGCAAGACCCTAATCCATTGGTCTCCTTCAATTACCTCAACTACTATTGTTTTCCATCGCTATTGTCTATTGTCATCATCGGAAATAAATCTCCACCTTATCATGTTGTTTTTTATAAAAAATGAGGCCTCTTAAATTAATTTTCTATTATTTTGGTGGTTCTAAATTACTATTTTTAATTATCTCATAATGGATCCTTATTTATCTCATGTTGAATGAATATAAGTTTTGTTTATGATTAATTTACTTATGGTATATTAAGAAAATATCATATATTATGATATAAATAAGACTATTTCAACTCACATGTCATTATTCATAGTGAATATCCATCATAATATGAAATATAGTTCTTACCTATATCACTTTTACTAATAATAATCAATAATAATCTACCCCATCACATTTCACTTGTTTTTTATTCTATCATTTGTTTCATGTTTAGTTTTCTATTAATAACCATAAGGGACAATATACACATGGAAACTATTAACTAAATCCGTAATAAAATTTTGTAGTTGATTCTAGTGATATGGTGATATCATACAATGATATTTCAAACATAGGGTCCAACATAATGACATTGTAAGTAGAATTTTATATCCATGGGAGGTTTTTTATAAACAATACAATATGAATAATGAAATAATGAGAAAATTTTATATTTACCACTATCTTGTTTGAATGGTTTTTCTATTACTTTGATTTGTATGGGTTTAAATTGTAATTTTAGGGTTTTCAATAGTTAATGTCATTTGGAAGAGTTTGTTTCTATGTTTCTGTTTTTGTGTTTTTGTTTTTTTTTTAAATTTCTTTATCTTTTTTTTACTTATGGTTTGTGAATTTTTTTTATTATTTTATTTGTGGAATATGTTTAATAATTTCTATATAGTTTTTCATAAAATTAAATTGCAATTTTAAAAAATATAAAAAATATTAAATTATTAAATTTTTTGTACATGATAATAGATCATTGATGAATTACATCATGCCAAACAACTAATTAATATAAAGAACAAGTTGATGTTTTTTGTAATTTTCCAAAAACAAGTTACAAAAATGACTTATTTTAGTACCCATGCATGGAATCTTAAAATATGAGAAAGTTAAAAAGATATAAAATCAAATATAATTCATTTTAAGATTGTTATAATCCCACTAATAATCCTTAGATTTAGCATTTTGAAATTTAAAATAATTATATATCTCATAATGATAGATATTTTCAAGATGATAATTCAAATCGAATTGAAGAAATTAACTATGATATTAAAGTAGAATAAATTGGGAAAACCCAAATAACTGAGTACCTATATGGTGATGATAAAAAACCATTGAATCCTAATTGAATGAAATTTATGGTTTTTACAACTATGTTAATATTGGTTAGCTTGAAATATAGGACCTTAAGGAGTGACAAGTGTTTTAGAAAGTGGTTACAGCTGTTAAGAGGCATACTTCCTAAAGATAAACATCTACTATATTCAGTTTATAATTAAAGAAAAATATTATACTAAATTTGATTGGGTTATAAGAAGATACATGTATGCCTTGAATAATTTGTACTATATATGAATAAATATATAGCTTTATCTAAGTGTATGAAATGTGGGACATTATGGAATAGCTTGAAATAAAAATCACAGGTTTATTTTTCATTTATGCTTAGTATCAAGACAACTACTAAGAATACTTGGTATGTTCTTATAATTAGTCAACTAAAAAAATATTTATAAATTAAAAAGAAATAAAAAATTTAAGATGTCATGCATATAAGTGAATATATGATGGAAACATATATCAATTGGTTGATTTCCTACAACTGTAGAAACATGATCAATAATTTCCAACATTAAAAAAAAGGTAGAAATCTCATACTTATACTATATAGATTTTCTGAATCAATATCAGAGACTTTGTAGAAAATATAATTCATGGAATATTTTGTTTTCAATTTACAAATAATATCTTCAATTTTATAATAAGATGAAATATATCATGTGGATTTTATATATTTCTAGACTAAAATATCTTTGAAATTTTATTTATGTTTACTTTTCACCATTAATAAAAGCTTTGAAAATTTTATTAGTGGAAAGTATTAAAGGGTATAATTATTATAAAAATTAATATTTTCAATTTCATTACAAGATTATTTTTAATATAAATGGCTTCCAAGTATATGGTAATTTTTATGGATACAATATTTAGGGGCACATAGCAATTCTAATTTAAAAAAAAATCATTTTATAAGTTATAAAAAGGGAGAAAAACAGTGTAGATCCATCATTGATAGTTTTTTCAATTGATAAATCTTATCAAAGAATAAAAAAGGAATCAAAAGGATCAAAATGTTTTTATTTTTCTCTAAACCCTTTGAAAACTAATATGCAATTTGAGAGGTTAAAATATATTAATTCCATATTTCGAAAGATAGAAATATCTTTTAATTCCTTAAATATAGGTTTGAAATGATCAATATTTTTAAGATTTTATATTAGATATATCATGAGGTCAAACATAACATTTATGTGAATCATTTTGAAAAAAAAAATATGTGCAATTTTAATTAAAAAAATTAGATATTAAAGGAAAGACTGAAGATAGATTCAATGAAATATTGAACCGAATTTCAATGGTAATATTTTTTTATTTATCTCCCACTCCTTATGGAAAAAAAATATTTTCTTATGTAATTTCATACATTATAAAAGGGGGAGAAAATTAGTTTTTTTAGATCCTCTATGGTTTTAAACTACCATAGGGTTATTCATTAAATGTAAAACATTTTGTGTCACAAAAATAATTGAATTTAATATGTATGATATCTCATGGCTGTCATGTAATGATGCAAAAAATCATCCTAGTAACATTAAATAGAATTCTACTCATTTTTGTTAAATTAATTGTCATTAGGGTGTGTTATTTTCTCAATTCAAATTATAATAGATTTATTGATATAAATTTGTAGAGTTATTTAGAGAATAATACAGCTGATATACTTTTTCAAGTGGAAGGGTAATTTCCACCATATTTTTTGATATCATTAAATATTTCATGTTTTAGTTAGGGTAAGAAATAATGCTTTGTAGACATATATGTTTACATTGTATGTATTATTTTCAAATAAATATATGAAGATATTAAAGGGGTATGTTGAGAATTCATATTGACCAGAAGCCTCCATTGTTGGAAAATATATTTCGGAGGGGGAGGTAGATTTTATTACAAAATACTTTTCTATAGTGGATCACATCAATTTTTATGCATATCACTATGAACTATTTAGTTTTATGTGGAAGGGGTTCTATTTTATAAAAACAATTTTTTTGATAGGTGAACAAATAATTTAGGAACATTTATACATCTTGAATAACATTGATATTTCCTAGTCATATATAACATTTTATATTAATGTGTAAAAACGGTGTTATCCAAAGAAGAAAAATACATGCGAACTGAACAAGCATAAACAACTTTTTTTACATGGTTTAAAGAGACTATGTAGGGTAGATCTAATGCTTTATAAATAGTGATATTTTTTATTAATGTATGTTTTTTCTTATTCTCATCAGATGGAATATTTTTTACCAGATACTAAAGATGTAAAGAGGTGATGCTTATCTATTTTTAATAGGATATATTTTTATTTTAAATCAATATTATCTTTTCATTTCATTTATAGTAAAATAAATAATATAAATCCATGTCATATATATGGTTTTCTAGATGAAGATACAAGGAATATTTTTATTGATATCTAATAGAAGAAATCATTTTTGGTAACTGTAATATCATATTTTTGAAGTATTTGTTTTTATATACTTAGTAAAAATGATCGGTTTAATGACTTATTTATACTAATTTAAAAGACTAAAGGATATTTCATCAGGAGATATAATTAAAAAAAGTATACCATCATATGTTACCTCATGGAGTGGATCTTTTATTAGAAGAACAAATTATCACTCAAAAATATTTAAAATGAGATCCAAGTAATTAGGATCTATAGAGACTACCCCTACTCCCCCTATAAGACATGAAAACAATAAAATGTTAAGGAAAATGAAAAAATGAATACATTACTGGAAAATTAGAAATTCATGGTTGTTGTTTAGCGGTGGTTTTCAAAAATATCACAACATATTTTGTTAAAATTTCTTTAGAAATAGTTTTTAAAAAATATGGTTTTTAAATTTTTAACTTTTTAAATCTTCTTTTAGTGGTTGTTTTAAAAAACTTTCAGGAATTAACTACAATATTTTGAGAATCCACTACAAAAAATAAATTAAAAAAATCATATTTTGGCATCAAATAACCATTACTTTTGATTTGGGTGTCCCTTTTCACTCTAAAACTAATCAAATAAATATTATGAAATGGATTAAAATTAAATTAGATAATAATTTGGAAATAAGTAATAGAATATAATTTATTACTATATTAATAGAAGTTGAAAATCAAAATTCAATATCAAATTACCATAATTTTTTATCTAGGTGCCCATTTAGGCTCTACCATGTATCAAATCAAATCCTATGAAGAGATCTACTTTGTGTTGAATATCGTACCTTGATCACTATTTTTTAGGTAAAAAAGGCCTAAAAGGACCCCAAAACTGAGTTTTTTTCATATACCAGGATATTTGAATATTTGAGTTGATTTAAACTTTATTTATGAGTGTCTTCATATGCTTGTTTAGTCATCTATGATTTTATTCCATGGATTTATAATCATATATTTTTAAGTTGGGGCTAAAGCATATTTTTATTAAAGAAACAAAGACCTCTTTCTATTTAGTTTGAGGGAGACCCATTACATAGCCTAAAGGTTTTGGACCAAGTCGCCCATGAACATGGCCCAAAGTCCCAGTGTATCATCATGCTCACATCAGCCTACATGAATCATAAATCCCCTAAGGGGTTCACCAGGATTCAATCCAAGGTCTTTTGGATGTAGTATTACAGGGTTTACCACACAGGCGCCACCCCAAATGCATGGATTTACATTCATATTGATTTTTTGGTGTTGAAATTGATGTAGTTTACCCTCTTTTAGTGATTTATTTTCTATTATATATATATGTGTGTGTGTTTGTGTGTATTTTTATACATTAATGTGTATATATTCAAAATTAATATACATTTAATAATATTTTTTTTAAAATTGCTTCTATGCATATATATTTATATTTATTTATGCATATTTGTATAGATTTATATATATTTATATCCATTCATGTATATTTATATGCATTAATTTATGTTTACATATATAATGTTGGTATATATATCAATAGCTATTTTGTTGGTCAACGTGTGTGTGTGTGTCTTTATGCTTGTATTTATATAAAATTATGTAAATTTATTTATATTCACATATTTTTATAATATGTATATAACTGTATTTAAATTAATATATCTATATTTGTATATATTTAATTATTATTTACTGCTTATTATATCTTATTTCTTATTTCCTATTTATTATATATTAATTTATAATTTATTATTAATTAATTATAAATTTATAACTTTTTTTTTTGTTTTTTGTTTTTTGTTTACTATTTAATTACTAATTATTATTTATTTATTATTTATTATTTATTATTTATTTATTATGTATTAATTCTTTATTAATTCTTTATTTATTTATTATTTACTATTATTTATTATGTATGGTTTATTATCTGTTGGTTATTATTTATTATTTATTTTTCTATTTATTATTTAATTTTTATTATTTATTCTTTATTATTTATTCTTTACTCTTTATTATTTATTATTTTTTCTTTATTAATCATTTATTTTTTATTTATTTTTTATTTTTTATTTATTTTTTATTTATTTATCAAGTATTATTTGTAATTTATTTATTATTATTATTGTTTAATATTATTATTTATGTTTGTGTATTTATGTGTTTATATATATATAAGTATATTAAATTTTGTTTACTTACTACATTAAGATCTTGCTAAAGTGGTAAAGTCTTTACAGAATAACCAAGAGGTAAGGAGTTCAAATCTCACTAATTTATGCATGGCATGCATGACATATGCATATATGGTAGGATAAATAAATAAATAATATGGTAGTATTAGAAAAATTAAAAAACTAAAAACCATTGTGAAACATTTAAAGGTGGTTTTCAAAACTGCCGCTAAATTATTTCAAGTTTCTTTTTGAAAGCTACCGCTAAATGTTTCATTATGTCATTTCTCATGACGGTGTTGAAAAACTATCGTGGAACAATTTTACAACAGATTAAACTATTTCTTAACCCAAAAAAACTATTGCTAAATACAACTTTTCTTATAGTGATATATCTTATAGAAGATTCTAAGGAAATAAATGAAAAGATTATAAGAATTTATTTATGTTATTTTAAAATTACTAATATTTTGTAATTTACTAATAATTTTTTCTAATATTTTATACAAGGATCCCATGTGGAGAAGATCACACATAATACCTACATACTCTTGGGTTGGAAAGATATTTTGGGTATTGAATTTAGAAATCCCAAATGCTTCGGTCGTTTACAAGGATATGATGTGGGTGTATCATTTTAAAAATTGTTTTTTCACTCTAGAACTTCTTCAAGGGTGTGTGTATATAATGGAAAATATATTCTTTATCTGCTAAAATTCAAGATATGGGTGAGATAATATATGAGATAATTGTATCATCCAAATAATAAATGTTTGTATACATACAAAGATAATTTTAGACTATATATCACACTCATCCACCTTCGTTTATCTGTCCTACTCCACCTCCTCCTGTATATCTCACTCATCCACCTCAACCTCCATAGTTTCCCATCTACTATGAATTATATATTAAGGATCCTCAGTATCATATTATAGTATATTGAGTCATAAATTATATTTGGGATACCATATATCATTATTAGATGGAGACGTATCATCTTAGGGTAATAGAGCATGATATTGTTTGTGCATTAGCTACAATACCATTCTCTAATTATTAGGTTTCTACAGTTTGACAAAGTGTCAGACATTTTTCACTTTGGCCATCTCAGCTATTCTGACAACTTACCACTAAGGTATGCATATATTATATCATTTATTTAATATTAGTGTTATTTTTTTAATATTTTAAAATATATATAGGATTAAATAAAATAAAAATTCATGTTTTATTGAAAGAAAAAACAAATTGAGGCCTCTTTAACATCATATGCGACATTTTTTAAAGGACTTTCAAAATTATCATCATATTCATTTATGTTGTTGGATATTTATGAACATTAAATGAGTTCTAATGTTTTTTGAGATGATTATATGGTGATCATTTATAAGTGATATATCTTGGATGTTGTAACTGAAAATATGTTATATCTCATAATGTTTCAAGTCTATTTCATGCCAAACGATTATCCTATTATATTTTATTATATATATTTGATCAAACTTAATATCAATAATTTTTTATTAGGTATCTTTACACACCTTTTATTTAGTAAGATTTGAAATCAATGTATGGATTCATGGAAACAAAATTTATTTCTCTAAAAATGAAAACAATGAAGGATAAATAAATAATATTATATATTTATGAAAGATTTAAGAATGATTGAATTTATTGTTAGATGATTTCTTATCTTAATGAGTAGGAAATATATATTTCCAAAAGTTTTACTTATCTAAAATAAATAACCAATCTAATTAAATTTTTATATATTAGTTTTTATTGGATGTTGTGTGTTTTTGGTTCATTGGAAAAAATATTTATTGGTTATTCTCCATACATGGTGATGTGTGAAAAAACATTAATGAAGTATCAAATAAATATGTTTGATTATTTTAATTATTATACGTTATAATAAAAAAATAATATTTATCATTTTGAAATAGGGAATGTAAGTTGTATAATTGGTCAAATGAAAAGTATAAAAAAAAGATCAAATATGTAGGAATATAATTAACATCATTCATAAGTATTATAATTTAGAAGACACTTAAAATGTTATTTTAGATTAATAACTTCCTTTGAAAACAAATTTCATCATTAAGAAGTATTAGTCGAATGTGTTTATTACATTATAATATTTATGTATGAAATAATTAGAACATAGATAATTAGATATTTTGATAAGGTTATATATTAATATAAATTTTACTTTTATTTATCTTATAATTAAATTGATAATACATGTTGAATATATTATTTTTAATTTGTATATTTTTTTACCCTTTCCATTATAAAGAAAATGAGCTAAATCATTTACGAAAAAAATAGGATGATTATTTTATTAATTTGGTTCTCTTTTAGATTATATCATTATATTTTTTATGTATATTTTTTAATTTAAATTTTAAAAGGTAATGTTGTTGTGATTTTAACAAAGTAGAAATATATATTTCCATTAAACAATTGTATTGAATTTTTCTTTTTATGTTACTTTTTTTTTTAAGAAATATACCTTTTTTAATCTATTATGAGTTTTGGGTAGGGTATTGTTAATAATTTTTTTAAAAAAAATTAATTTTCTGCATTGGGTAATTTAATAATGGATGTAAAAAAAGAAGTTTCCATATCGGTTATCTTATAACAAACCAAGAAATCCCTTTATTTTCTGAATTTTTTAGGATATTCCACATCAATTATTCAATAACCAAAATGGAATATGAGTTTTTAGGTCATTTATTATATATAAATGCTATAAAAAACTTTTCCCATGTCATTTATAAAATAACTACCATATAGATTCCTTGACATTGCATTTGAGTAAGATTTTAATGTCTATTATTATTTTAACCAATGTGAATGTTATTTTTAACATTAGTAAAAATAACTAATGTAAATAAAATTTTTTTAGTGTTAGTTAAAATAACATCACTTATTAATATATTTTAAAAAATAAAAACAATAATGTGGAAAAAATGATCTTATTCCTACCATTGAAAGAGGTACCACCAACTCTATTAGAAAGGTCCCCACCCAGACTAATAATGATGGGAAGAGATCCTATTGCATTATCCTCTACCAGTCCCTTCTCAAAAATAATATCCTTTTGAACGACATCATAATAGGATGTTAGGTTAAATATACTAACATGATTCCTCATATATAACCATAGGATAATATAAAGCATGTGGGGCTACTTGTCCCTATTCCATACTCGCATGGTAGAATAGCACAACATCTCAAAAAAATGGGTATCTTAGTCCATCATAGATGTCATCCCCCATTGAAGCTCTATCAAACTCATATAATCAATAAAGATTTAGTTACTCAAGGATGAACTCTTTAAAGAATAGTTCCATAAAGGCCTCTCATAATAGGCCCTCATGACTTTTAACTAGACCCATTACACCCCACTATATTTTATCTAGTACCTTAATCATATGGATTTCCAACCACTATTACAAAATGTCTTATACCCATGGTTTTCCCAAAACCATGGGTATAGGTATAGTATTGGAGCCCATACCCACGGTTTTGGAAAACTATGGGTATAGGTTGTTTTTAAAGACCTATACCCACATTGTTTCCACAACTGTGGGTATGGGGTTGTTTTTCGATACCTAAACCCATGGTTTTTGTAAAACCATGGGTAAAAGGTTGTTTTTTGAGGACCTATACCCACAGGTTTCCAAAACCATGGGTATTGATTTCCCACGCTATGGTAGGGAAAAAATTTCACATGACACAAAAAAAATTCACAGAAACACCTATTTCTATGGTTTTATACCTGTAGACATGTTTTATATAAATATATATAATTAAATATATATTTATATACAAATAAGCTAAATAGGGTAGTTTTAAGGTACTAGAAGAGTAAAGGGGCGATCCATGGATCGAATCCTACGGCCACATATTTTGTCAAAGTTATACCCATGGTTTTACAAATTGTAGGTATAGGTTAATGACATAGTGAAGTAGAACTGTACCCACGGTTTCCAAAAAATATGGGTATAGATCAAGGCTATATCTAAGCCTCTATTTCCCATAGTTCCTTGAAACCATGGGTATAGGGAAATGTTCCAGTAGTGAACTACACTCATCAGTCATCAGGTGTCTCTACTTGCTCGAAGACAACCTCAATCACCTCAATCCAATAATTATCATCCTATGTTCCGCCCATACCAAATAAATTTATTGGGTTATACATATATAAATTCAAGGAAACATCTACCATAATAGGTCCACTAAGTTACACACCTCCACCTACAAGTGAAATATTACTAAAAACCCCTAGATAAAGAAGAACCACTACCTAAAACATAGGAGGAAACTAAATATCATGATCGTAAACACCCTCTAAAACATATGGAGGTATAATGGGATAATTACCAACCATAATCAAATCATTGATCGTATCCGTTGGTGGGACTACAAGACATCATTCATGCGGTATTTTTCAAAAAAATCAAAAAATAAACTCAAAAAATCTTTTGAGAGAATAAATATTAATGGAATTTTAAAATTTAACAAGATGATACACTTAAACCAACCTAATGAAAAATTCCTTAAGTGTCTAACCATAAGATACATCGCATCCAAACCCACATATCACCCTTGTCCTAAGATCATTCCATTGGTATATTCATGTTAGTCATAATCATATATCAAAAAAATCATCATCATGATAAGATTAAATTAATTAGATATCATCAATAATGTATTTATCATATATTAAACATGTTATTTTTTGTAATTAATTAATTTAAACCTAAATTAATCTCATGAAATTAGTCATATGGTATGTGTAGCTTCATGTCAGCTTATGATGTGTGAACTCACCCACTCTCTCCACCCCAAGCAAGAGGAAAAATCGACAGAAAACCATAAATTCATAATATCACTTGAAGAATAGCATGAAACCATAACATCATAGTTAATAAAAAAATCACATAGCCCAAGGAAGATGAACATCCATTATACACATGTTGTCCAAGCATAGTCATAACATCTTACTCAAGTCTCAAGTATCCTTTCTCTAATATATCAATCCCCAATAACAAATCAAATTAATATTGGATATAATATCATTTTTAATTCCATATACAATATTATTGGGTCTATGCAGGAGTACCACATGAGCTCCCATGCACCTCCCCATACACAAGAGGCTGTTGACTAGTGGTGAGGGCTTATTCCATACTATAGGGAGACTACGTAATCAATATAAGTATCTATCAACAATATAAATAATAAAAGTAGAAATAATAAATAAAATGTTATTAAATAGTCATAGTGGTAATCTAACCATAATAATAACATCATATTCTATAAAAAATAAACATGTGACATTCATACATTTTCAATCTAAAGGATTCGCATGTGCGATAAGTCAGTATATGTAATGTAAAAATAGAAAATAATAATAAAAATTATTAGTCACAAATTATTCTAGTAATTCCTAGAACAACCTTTATCCTCAACATGTACCACATTATTAGTATCCCAACATATTCCCTTTCCCCTATATGGATCCCTAATAATAAAATCTATACACACATTGGGGTTCTCATGCAAGGTGAGAGTAATAAACCTAGTAAGAGGAAACCAATTCATCATTAATATAAGTGTATAAGATTTATGAGTGTGTATACACTGATGGAAATTAAATAAAATAAATCAATAATGCATCCCCATTGAGTAATCTTGTAATGCCTATACTACCATGAACCCTAACTGTGATTTCTTTAGATCCATGCTAAAATAAAGGGTTATATCATGCACAAAATACGAACCAAAACAATATATGTACCATCTCATTCAAGCCACAATCCCCAATCAAGTCCCACATCATGTCCTAGACCAAACCCACTCACTCAAGGGAGGTTACATATCATTATCTTGATGCCCATCCCTCTCACTTTGGGTGGCCTCAATACCCATCATCCCATGCTAGCACATCACAAGCCACCATAATCCCACTCAAAATGTAGTCATAAAATATTATCTTGGGCCACCATACTATCACTAATAATTTGTTCAAAACCTTGTCACAATATACTATCTTATCACATAGGATGTGTTCATAAGCTTATCTTTTGAATAAAAAACATAATGAGTTGTGGAAAACAATATAAAACCATTAAATCCCTTGCACAAAATCACTAGTCCTAATAGGACATAATAAATGTAAAAAACCATCAAAATAGTCCATTTTCAACTCAAAAGTTAAACCCACAAGGTCACATAAAATATTTTTGACTACTCACCCAACACTTTCAAAATCAAAGGGACTCCACACCCATGCACATATACATTTTCACAAGCTCACCCATACCTTATTCATGCCCAAAAAACTAATATCAATCCCAATAAACCAAAGTGAATATTACTACCTCAATCCATGATACAATGAATGGGTTAATCGTAACTAATCCATTTTTTCTATAAATATCCTCTAAAGTATTAGATTTAGTGATATAACTGACTTGACCACTTTGATGTCAAAAGAAGAACATTTTCAAGCAAACACATGCACTCTCAGGCATAAAATACTAAATAAAAACATATAAGTATTTTATCCTTTCATGGAGTTTCTACTACAATATTAATATATCTTACTCACTGATCAACCCCCTTCAATAAAAATCTAAACTGAAAAAACCTAAAATTATTGATAAACCCTTAGATTTAGGGATTCTCCAAGGTAAGAGAAGTATCAAAAATAAAAGGAGACACCTATGGACAATATTGTGGCATACAAACTAAAATAGGACCATAAAAACCAAAAAAAACCCTTTATTTGGCACTAGTAGAAGAAGGATGACCTCTATGAATCCCGAAGGGGAAAAAGGGTACTTGAATTTAGTTTTTTTTCAAGGGATGTGGAGAGGGAATAAATAAGATGAATATGGGTAAATTAAAAAAATCCCTTAAAACACACTTAAAATGCACCAAGTACCCACTCTAATTTCACCAAGTACTCAATTCCATTAGTACCTTGTAATAATTGATCCTTTTTAAGAGATAAAGTTAATTTAGAATAAATTTGTTTTTAACGATATAAATTGTCATTTTAGGGGAAAAATTAATTTTTATGAATCTTAATTTTATTATTTTAACCCATATAGATGAAAGAGATATAGAATTTATTACATAATATAATTAATACAAAATATGAGTGGTACAGTATAGATAAATTATTTAACTCTATAAATAAATAAATATAAAAAATATAAGAAAGAACAAAGACATAGAAGAGAAATACCCAAAATAGATAGTGAATGATTTAGTTTACATAACCATATTTTTAAAAAGTAAAAAATAACCAAAATGGGTATTTTATAAGGAAAATAAAATTATAGAAAAATAAAGTGCAAAAATATAAGGTATATAAAGTGATTGATAATCATAAATAAGAATATTCAAAGAAAAAATAGTATGAATCAATGAAATAAATATTAAATCAAGAAAACATTTACAAATTGAAAAATATTTGAATCAAAATCCCACAAAATATAGAATAGAATATAAAATATTATGAATCAAATGTAAATAAAGATAAAAAATGAATATTGGGAATCATATACCCTATATTAAGGAAAAATTGATACCGAATATCAAACATGCCTCATGGAATATAAATTGAGATAAAAAATTCTTACACTTATGGTAATGTATGGATAAAATGCTAATAAAAGTGAGAACAAGATATGGAATTATAAATTAAATTAATAATAATTGAATTATGATAAAAAAGAATTTAATAAAGATGTTTATAAACTATATAAAATATAATAGGTGAACAATTTTAAACTTTCCTTAAATAATGGAAATTGAGATGAAAATCGCTCACAACTTTGGTAATGTATGAATCAAATGCCAATAAAAGTGAGAACGTGAAATGGAATTTTAAATACCTTGAATAAAAATTAATTTATAAAAAAATATGTCAATAACTTAGTATATATACCATATAATAGAAAATAAGGACATAATATGAACCACGTCTCAAAGAAAGGGAATTGAGATGAAACCCCCTTACAACTTTGGTAATATTTAAATCAAAATCCTAAGAAATAGAGAATATAATTTAAATTCACTTGAATAAAAGGTAAATAATTATAAAAGAATAATATAGGGTATAATATACATCATATAAATTGAAAATAGGTGTATAATACGCAACATGTCACACAAAAAGGGATTTGAGATGAATAACCCTTGTGAATTTTGTAAATTACGAATAAAAATTATAAGAAAGTTAGATAATGAAATAAATTTTTAAATACTATAAATTTAAAGTTAATTGTGATAAAATAATTTAACAAGTTGTTATATACATCATATAAAATATAATTTGTGAACAATATGAAGCATGACTTAGAGAAAAAAATTTGAGATAAAGAGCCCTTATGAACATCATAATATTTAATGTATTAAGGATTAATCAAAGAGTTAAAATGATGAGGAAATAAAAATACTAAAAATAAAAAATAAAATGTAATAATATATTCCCATTTTAAATAACATATGGTTTAAAATAATAATGGTAAAAAATAATACATTTAAATCTAGAGTGAAGAAAATTGGTGGAGAAAACCCTAATAAATTTGGGGACTTGTAAAGTATGAGAAAATCAATGAAGGGGTATTTAAATGAGAAAATACATATTTAACTTAAGAGATAAAGTATTATAAATTTAAAATAAAATTAAAAAATAAAATACATGAGATCAAATAATATTCACTAAGAAGAAAAATCATAGAGGGGTGTGAATTTTGAGAAAAAATCTACAAAGGAATTTTTCTAGAAATTAAATAAATAGTGTAATGGGTATTTTTCATTTAGGATGTTTAAAATAAAGGGTATCTAAAACTTCTCAATAAAAAATAAAAAATGGATTAGGGATATCAATCGAAAAAAATTTAAAAGATATCCCCTACAAACAATGTAAGTTATAAGATATGAATCTATGTTAAAGTTAAGGAGAAAATTAATATAATAAATAAAAGTTATTATAGTATGAAATATTTTAAATAATATTGAAATGATTAAAATTAAAGAATATATTCAATAAACAAACAATTCATGAAAAGAACAAGGATTTAAAAGGTAACCTCTTAATCAGATTCCTGCTCAGTTAGACACACTCTAACTTCCTATATAATAATAATAGGCTTATTAATAACCTATTTTAGAAACTTATTCATGAATATTACCTTATATTTTTATTAATTGTATACAAATATTATAAATATATCAGATAATCAATGTTTTTTTCTATTATTAGATGTTTTTAATTTCAATGGTTTCATACGAGATCGGGTATGGTGATTTTGAACTTGATTATATGTTATTAAGTTCATTTTTTATATATTATTTGAGGTTGTAAAATTATAATATTAAAAATGTTTACACATTCCCATGTACAATTTACCAAGGATTGTAGCATGGTTTCTAATAATAGAATTCACGACTTTTATGTTTTTGGTGACTTTAACAATAATAAAGTGATACTTTATAGTGAACAATCATTTTAGTATAAACCTTAATAAACCATAATCACATGATAAATAAATTTTTAATATCATATATTAATATTATTAATGTTTTGATACTAATTCATTATATAATCAATGAATCTATGACATAATTGTTTATATGGGTGGTTGAATCAACCCAAGAAATAACTTGTTATACAAATAACTGGGAAAGATTATTAATTTATATGGTTGTAATATTATATTTATAAAATCATCAAACTATTAAGAACACATAGTTTTAGTGTTAGATAGGATTTTAGAATAGTGTATATGAGAATTTTAATTAATGAGATAAAGAATGACTTGTTACATATGTCGATGGAATCACCCCATCTCATAATGACATCCTTTGAAATAAATGAGTTAAATCTCCTTATTTTAAATAAAATCTACCAAAAATGAGAAATTAATTGAGGATTTGAAATTTTGGTAGGGATTAAAGATAAAATTAAACAATATAATTGATTTGGAATGGGTGCAGATGAGGTTCTTTTATAAGTGAAAATGTGGGCTGTTTTTTGAAACTTTGGATTAAGGAAGGTAAAACAAAGAATCCCCTAGAAGCTAAGAGAGTTATGTAAGGATATATTGGTTGGAATAGTTGGGATTAATAAAATGCCTAAAAAAAGTTATAGCATGTTTAAATTCCCTTTTACTTGAACAAAATTCATGTCATGTCACTTCACCCCTTTTAATCTCATTTGACTTGATATAATTATTTACATTGGTAATAATTTTTTACTATATATGAAATATTCACCTCGTACATAATTTTGAAATGATGATTCTAGATTTGGGGTTTAGGATATCAAATTCAAACACTAAATAAAAGAAATTTTAATTTTAAATCATATAATATATTAAAAATTTATTTTAAGAAAAATATCATTATAGAAATTAAATTATTTTATTCTTAATTAATACCATGTAATAGTAATTTTATGGTTGTTAATTTGTTTTTTTATATGTATAAAAAATGATTCTCATTAAAATCATTCTTTAAATGTCATAGTATTTTCTTAATTAAAATACATAATATATTGAAAATAAAATATTTTAATAACTTTTCACAAGGGACATATATTTTTGTAAATATTCCCCTTAAGCTAGAATAATTTACCCTATATAACCCTCATATTTTTTTATTTATATTAATTTTTACTTTAACATTCCTCACATGAGTTAAAATATTTCTTTTTTTCTATTGTTACTTCATTGGATAATATTTATCTTTTTCTATGATTACATGTCTATTCAATTGTTAATAGTTTTATTAAATACTATAATAATTTTCATAGTCATAATTATTATAAAAATGATAATATGGAATTTATATTTACTAATTAATTGTTTTAATCTAGATAAAATATAGTGAGTTTATATCAATTACATGTTATTTCTTATAACAAAATCATGAAATCATTTCTATATCATCACAGTCATTTATTTATGGAATTATTGTATAATAATTTTATTTTAAATAAATTAAAAAATGAAAAAAACATGATATATATGAATTATTTAAAGAATATGTACATTAAAATTTTGTGTTGTTACAACATTCATAAGTCCTTATAATTTAAATGAATTAGAGTTTACAATAAAATAAGTCTCAGGTTTGTAGGTCTATGAATGTCTAAGTGTGAATGATAACATGAAATTACAAAAATAAACTCAATTATATGATATTCGTGTTTATAATAATGTGAATTTATCTAACATCCCAGTTCCGGAATCCACCCAGAGGCGCCCCATACCGAGTTGGTCATCTGGCCTCAAGCGCATTTCCCCGAATGCCAGAGGCTACCGACTAGCAGTCAGGCCTTGGGTGTGATAGTGGGGAAATTATTCCCTCATTGGAAGAGTACACAATGGAAGTAAACAAATACATACAAGAGCGGAAGAAATAATAATGACATACAATAGTAATACCAGGAAACTGAAAGTATAAACTAGAGAACATATATATAAGGATGCATGATACATATGTCTTGAAAAATAGCCAAAAAAGTCACAATCCTAGAATACAAAAGTTCTAAACCAAAGTACAAAAGAAAGCAGATAAAATCCTCCTCATCGCAAGTCATAGCTTGGTCCCATGTTCTCTATATCCACAACAAGTCATGTACCTGAAGTAGAAGGGCGCTTTCCCTTATCTATACCTGCAACAATATAATCTGTTTGGGCACAAAAGCATGACCCAAACAGGGTGTGAGACTAAATCCTAATAGGCAACCACCAGAACATTTGTGCCTAACAGTCAGTGAGAATATGTCAGGTAAAATTCATAAGGCAGTAAACAAAGAATGTACTCTTTTTTAAACAATCCACAGTTCAAAGCATTCAAATCACTACACAACATGAAACAGCTAATCAAAGCAGATAAACGCAATAGGTAACCCTCTGGGAAGTACCCATAGCCTATCCGCTCTGGTTCTAACTAGAAACACAAGCAAGTAGCTAAACACAAGGTAACCCTCTGGGATGTTCTCACAACCTATCCCCTCTGGTCATACATAATAAGTACAAGAAACCCTCTGGATAGTACACTCAATCTAACCCCTCTGGTTCAGCTTAAGAAAAGACTCTCTGAGGAAGCACGCACCGTCAATTCCCCCTATAGTCTCGTATCGATACTAAAGGCACTCTGGGGAAGTACTCAACATCTCCTTCCCCCTATGGCCCGCGTCGAGGAACTACAGACACTCTGGGTAATCACTCAACGTCAATTTCCCTTGTGGTCTCGCAATGTAAATTATAAATACACTCTGGAGAATCCCTCAACTCCCATTATTCTTATGGTCTATACATCAGGTTCTCACGGCCCTGTGTAAGTCAAGTAAGTTTAGCAGTACGTAACGGCCAAGTTAAACCTCATGAATTTCTTGGATAGCATTCTACAGCACAATAGTATAATAGAACAACAGTCACACCATCCTATAATACTAGGCAAGGGAAGGTAAATAGCAGCCTAACAGGGAAACAAGACCCAAAGGTCAAAACAGGAAAAACATGCATGGGATATACATCCAAAGAACAAAAATTCACCCAATTCCTAAACAATAATCATCTACTCAGGTATACCAGCATAGTAGAAAAACAATGGGGATGAAACGGTAAACGCACAATACCCCGTTCATGGGTATTGGGAAAATTTGCACATAAAACTCAAAGTCTTTAAACAAAAAGGCACAAACCACCTACCTCGGGGTTAGGAGATCCCTACACATGAACCTCTAAGATTGAGTCTCCTTAGAACTTCATAGATCTAAGAACACTTATAAAATGTTCAACCCATGATAACTTGGAAAAGAAGAGGAATCAGAAGATGATTCTCAAGGAGAAGATAGAACCCACTAATTTGATTCCAATGCAATAAACGTTGTTCGAATCAGAGGACGAATGGAGGCTTGGGGTCTCATCAAAGCTCAGTGGCTGTAATAACTCTCTTGGATGAACAAGACCTAGAAGGAGGGTGTTATTTCTGTCAGACACAACCTCGGTGCATTTAATGAAAAAAAAATACATGACGTGTACTTTTGGAGTACCTGGCGTGTACTTGCTGTTTTTGTACTCCGAATTAGGCGGCCTCCAAGTCACTCACACATGGTCGTGTGTGTTGTGACTACATGGCCAACACACAGCCACCTCCAACAAGGATGTACAGGGCATGTACTCGTAATGTACACGACGTATACTTAGAAAATTTCCATAAGAAGGGTGTGAGGCTACTACATGTCCATTTTTGTGGCTACTACATGGCCAGCACACGGCCTCCTATGGGAAGGCAGTACACGGTGTGTACTCATAAAGTACATGGCATGTACTTAGAAAATTTCCATAATTTCCTCTTTTCTACAAAAATGACCAGAAAAGGAAAAAAGTACCTAGAAAGAAGATCTGGTTTCTTACAAACTTTCCCCCTTAATGAAATTTGTCCCTGAATTTCCCTAGCTTGACGTAGAATAAGAACCCTCAAATAGTTCTGACCACTGTGCTCGTACATTGGCCTCCCTCTCCCACGTCTCGTCCTACACCCACCTGTGCTGCCATATCACTCATACTAGAGGAACAGACCGGCCATGGAGAACCATTTTACTGCGATCCACAATCTAGATAGGATGATCCTCAAACGATGCATAAACTTTGAGCTCAACCTCCTCGGGTTGAAATACATGATATGAGTCTGAAAGGTAACATCGAAGCTGAGAAACAAGGTAGACGTCGTGCATATCTCGGTACGTCTAAGGTAACTGCAACTGGTAGGAAACCGGCCCAACTCTCTCCAACACCTCAAATGGCCCGACATACCTTGGTGAAAGCTTACCCTATCTCCTAATACTCTTGTGTCCTAGTCTCAGTGTGACATACAAGAAAACCTAATCTCTAACCTCGAACTCCAGAGGTCGTCTCTGCTAATCAGCATAAAACTTCTGTCATGACTACACAGTAGTCATCCTCTTCTAAATCAACTCAATCTACTCTGTTGTCTCCTGAACAAGACGAGGTCCTAGAAAATATTCCTCTCCTACCTCTAGCCAACATGAAGGTGATCAGCATAGCCTATCTTACAAAGCCTTATAAGGTACCATCTGAATAGTTTCGGGAAAACTATTGTTGTAGGAAAACTCCACAAGAGGTATATACTTCTCCCAAGAACCTAAAAAATCTAGAATGCATGCTAGTATCATATCCTAAAGCACCTGAATTGTACGCTCAAACTGGACATCTGTATGGGGGTGGTAAGTTGTACTCAAAAGTACCTGTGTACCCAAAGCCTTCTGAAGCCCCTTCTAGACCTGAGAAGTAAAATGGGCATCCCTGTCTCAAAAATGGAGTGTGGAACTCCATGTAGGCATACAATCTCATTGATGTGCCACCGTCCCAGCTCATCAACACTGAAGGTCTCCTTGATCAGCAAGAAGTGAGAAACCTTCGTGAGTTGGTCAATAAAAACCCAAACTGTGTCATTACCTCAAGGTGACCTCAAAAAACTGGTCACTAATTCCATCGCGACGTCATTCCACTTCCACTCAGGAATGGGTAACTATTGTAAAAGACCTGCTGGTCACTGATTCTCCACCTTCACCAGCTGACAAGTGGAACACTTCATGATGAAACTAGCAACATCCCTCTTCATACCTAGCCACCAATACTAATGGTGTAGATCACGATACATCTTTGTGACACCAGGATGAACTTCCCAAACATAGGAATGAAAATCCCGCATCAACTCCTCACATATATCTGTTGGAACCCATAAACATCCCTTGAAATGAAAGATCTCATCCTCGCCTATGGTCCATCTAGGAATAGGGTCCTCTCCTGATGCACTCTATCTTAGGACTAGACCTTTAGAATCTGATAGCTTCCTCATTCAAACTTGATCCAAAAGAGTAGAGGTAATAGCTAAAAAAGAGAGAAATGTCTACCCCTGACTGTCATGCACCTCCAAATGCATCTCAGAGAACATAGGCATAAGCTGCCACTCACTACTGGCCTCCTGAACTTCCTATATTTGAGTTCTCCTACTCAACACATCTGCCAATGCATTGCCTTTCTCGGGTGAATAGGCAATCTCAAAGTCAAAGGACTGTAGGTACTTGATCCACCTTCACTATCTCAAATTTAGATCTCTCTCAGTGAATATGTACTTGAGACTCTTGTGGTATGTGAAAACCACAAAGTGATCTCCCAGAAGATAATTTCTCCATCAACGTAAGGCATGAACAACAACTTCCAACTCTAGATCGCGTGTCAGGTAATTCCTCTCATGTGGCCTCAACTATCGAGACCCATATGCAACGACTCCATCTCCCTGCATAAGCACAACTCCAAGATCGATACCTAATGCATCATACTTAACAGTATAGCTCTTGCTCGGATCTAGAAAGACTAGTATCAGTGTTGAAGTCAACCTCCTTTTCATCTCCTGAAAGGCTGACTCACTAGAATCTGACCATAAGAACTTCACACCCTTCTTAGTCAGACCTGTATGTGGTGATGATAAACGTGAAAGGTCCTGTAATAAATTCATGTAGTATCCAGCCATCCCTAGAAAACTCTGCACCTCAAAGACTTTATTCGGATGCTCCCAGAAAAATATAGCTCTCACTTTCTTTGGGTCTACTGATACTTATGCCTTTGAGATGACATGACCCAAGAATTGAATTTGATCCATCCCAAAGTTGCACTTTGAGAGCTTAGAATATAAACGATGCTCCCTCAGTGTACTCAAAAAGATCTCAAGATGGGTAGCCTGGTCATGTCGAGTGTGATAGTACACCAAGATATCATCCACGAAGACCACCACGAAGGAATCCAAGTAAGGATAGAACACTTGGTTCATCAGTTCCATGAAAACTGCAGGCGCATTCGTGAGACCAAACAACATGACCAAGTACTCCTATAGACCATACCTACTCCAAAAGGTTGTAAGAGGTATATCTAATGGTCTAACACCCAACTGATGAAAACCGGACCTCAAGTCAATCTTCGAAAACACCTGGGCTCCTCGAAACTGATCAAATAGATCATCGATCCTTGGCAAGGGATATCGGTTCTTAACCGTCAACTGGTTCAAATTCTGATAGTCCATACAAAGCTTGAGGGTGTCGCCTTCCTTCTTCGCAAACAGGACAGGCGAACCTCAAGGAGAAGTATTGGGTCGGATGAAACCCTTTTCCTGCAACTCCTCCAACTAATTCTTGATCTGCTTCAACTCAGGTGTAGCCATCCTATAAGGTGGAATTGACACCAGTGTCGCTCCTGGAACAAGCTCAATAAAGGAGTCTACCTCACCCTCCGGTGGAAAACCTAAAAAGTCTTTTGTAAAGGCATCTCTGAAATGATTCACCACTAGAGGAAAGTCTAATTGTGAAGTACCCTGGTCATCCAGATAAAGACTAGCAATCTAGGCTGTAACTCCTCCCAACCCATGATGCTCTTGACCCGCTCTTCTCACCTGGACATCCCATTCGCCCCTATGAAGAAAGGATCCACCTTCTAGTGATGTGAAACTCACCCTGAAATGATAATAGTCAACGACTTTCTGGAAGGGAACTAGCCAGTCCATTCTGATAATGACATCATAGCCTGTCATCTCTAGGACATAGAGGTCCCATAAAAAAGTGACACCCACCAACCTATAGAGGGCACTCTCTGCACTAACGTACACTAGGTGTTATTATAATGTCTCCAATTTTTCTGTATATTATTTTAATATTATATGGGAATTATTTCGAGACCAGGATTTATGACAGCATGCAGTTCTGATTCTCGGAGAGTTCGTAACAAATGTTTGAATTTAATTAAATAATTAAATAATGGGCGCATAGGGTTTTCCTGAAAAAAAGTATAATAACTCCTGAACGGGCGCTCAGATCAGAGATCTGAGACCACTGTTGTGTCCAGATCATTGGTTTTACCCTAGGAGAGACCCAACATTGGCTGGCGCAGGTCAGTGGTGAAATCTAGTTTTTGGGCGCAACCGTAATAAAATATTTAATAAAAATATTTTATTAAATCTTGTTGTAGTGAATATCATTATAACTTTTTAAATAAATTTTTATGCAGGGGTCCAGGGTTACAGACCTCATAACCCTGAAACCCTTGGAGGCTCCGGAGGCTTTGGAGGAAACCCCAACGAGGAGACGACATTCTTGACGGGTTTCACTAGCGATGATGATGCAGCGACCGGATCTTCGCCAACGAACACCGCGGATCCAGGTAGGATGTTTGATTTTTATTTCCTTTCCCTATTCTTGATTCCTATGATGAACTTGGATTAATTCACGAACATATTATCCCACATATCAATCGTATTTGCGGGATGGGATTTTGCGGGGATTTTTGGGGATGGATTCTCTAAGATTATTTGGGTTTCGTTTAGCCTTCTAACGGTGATGAACCAAGATCGACACGAACATTGATCGAGGTTCATCCCTCTCGATTTGTTGTGTTTTTCATCCCTGATTTCTTGAGTTCTTCATGTGCGTTCTACGTGTTATTCATGGAGATATGAATGATGGATTGTTGCGCATCCATTGTGCAACGCAATGATCCCAAATTGAAGATCTGGCATCGGTACAACCTCACAAAGGTGAGACTGCGGTGGTGATGGACGGATCGAAGTGGATTGGAAGATATTGTCCTTCTAAAAATTTCTGCATGGGTGACCAGAATCGGATTTCAGAGCCGATCGAAGGCCGGAAACCCATGGATTCGACATCACAACGACAAGGAGACCCAAGATATCGAGTTTCACAGAAAACATATGATAGATTGCGAATCTGGAGGTTCGGCCGAGGTGCGAGGAGGAAGACGACATATTTAGAAATTTCCCAACTACACGTCGTGTAGTATGGGCTACACGACATGTGTTCATTGGCGGGCCACCTGGCATGTACTCTGGGAGTACATGGACACAGGTTGGGTATAGAGCCAAGGACATGGTGTGTATACCTTTTTTCGGCCAGACCCGACCAGATACACGAGATACCCTATGTACTAGTACACGGGCAGGGCAACAAAGATAGACACCGTGTACAGGCATACGGCCAGGGTACACTAGTGTTTTCCAGTTGATAGGACACGGCGTGTGCTTTTCCTTACACACCATGTATATACTTTTCTGCACGAATTATATTTCATACGCGGGTCGTTTCACATGGGCAGTACCTGGAGTCAAGGAACACGATGTGAAATTCTTCTACACGTCGTGTAGTTACTTATTATACGACAAGCCTAGAGACACTGGCCGTTTACACGGGCAGTACCTGGAGTCAAGGAACACTGCGTGTGATCCTACGAAATCCCATGTAATATGTTTATAGATGGTTTGAGATAGTGGTATTCTATTACTTGGACTAGTTTCTTTATGGTTCGTCCCCTTGGTCTATCCCCTAAAGGTTTCTGGTATCATTTCCTACGTACATTAGTATGATTCCTTTAGCAGGACTTCATGAATAATGTTTTTGGAATCCCCTCTGTGAGACTTAGAGCCAGATCCTCTATTCCTTCGTGATGCCCTAGGTATAGCTTCTCGTTATCGACGTGACCTACTTTACCCAGGAATCGATCCTCTACATATCAGGTTAGTTCAGACTGAGTTATTGGAATCACCCTATAGCTAGTGGTTGTGATCCTCATTTGACACATCAGGTATCTTTCTTCAGTACTCATGGAGTGAGTTCTCCCAAAATGAGTACTTCATATCTCTCTCATCAGACCTAGGAGTGTGTTCTCTCTGTTACATGCTTAGTGGAATCTTCAAGCAAGATCTTTGTGGTGGTTTCATGATAGTCGATCATGTATGAGTATATCAAGATATTCTTGTTATATGTTTTGTAAACATATGCTATGTAGAGATGACTGTATCATTCCTTTGTAATATTTCCTTTGTTGTATTCCTTTGTGGTTTTTGGGGTTTTCTACTGGGAATTGGTATACTCACCCCTACATGGTCTTTGCCCGCACATGTCATGTCTTGTGAAGACGAGTGAGTCTTTGATAGGATTCTATGTAGACTAGGACCGGACAGTGCTCAGTGAGATTAGGCAGGCCGAGGTGTGTTCCTATGGTTATGGATTGCAGTCCCAGTACCTTTCTTTACAGGTTGGACTTGTTTCAGACTTTCTTTTGGTGGGCTTGTACTTTTGGCCCAGAGTTTTACATTACTGTACTTTACTTTCCTATCGTACTCTATTGGATGGGATTTTAGTGTATGCATGCATTTCCATTTTTCAAAGTTTCAGTTTTTATCTTTGTGGACATAGAGATGTGTTTGTGTGTGTGTGTGTGTACAGGTTTATAGGCAATGCCTCCCATGTTAGTGACATGCCTACTTGGTGCTAGTCACCAGCCCCTGTCCTATTGGAGGACGGCTTGGGGAGTTGCAACATAGGCCCCACTGGGTCGGGTCATGACAGAGTGGTATCATAGGTGGTCGGTTCAACCTTAGGACCGAGAGTCTGTGAGTTGGTTTGGGGCAACAGTGTTAAGTTTTTCAGGTTCGGATTTCAGGCCAGGGGCCCTAGTGTTGGTGCGGGCGGCCGACGTATCCATACACCAGGACTCTGATAACTTTATTTTCGACTTGGGACATGAGAACAATAGTTGCATGGGAAAATAATGGTACATGCATCATATAGGAATGGGTTGTGGTTTATATGTCTTTCTTGAGTCAGCTCTCCAGATATACTCACTAACTATGACACATCTTGTTTCTTTACAGGATTCCTCTGTGACGCGCACCCGCTAGGATCCAGAAACTTGATCACGAGGATGACCCCCTCAGTGATGAAGCTTTGATACAGGGACCAGATCCCCCAGTTTTACCTTCGGGTGGTGTTCCAGTTATTCCACCACCTGTGGAGCAGTGTTTAGTGCCTGATGTACCAATAGATGGGAAGCACAGGTTCAGTGCACTCCATGAGTTTCAGAGACAGAGACCCCTCAGGTTTCGAGGTGACCCTGACCCTCAAGCAGCAAAGGACTGGCTTGAGGTAGTGGCTAGAGTCTTCCCTTTGGTCAGGACACTAGCAGACAAGATGGTGATCCTGGAAGTTATCCTTCTGCAGGGCTCAGCATGGAGATGGTGGATTTTGGTTATCCAGACTCACGGCGAGGAGACTCTTTCATGGTAAAAGTTTGAGTATATCTTTAGAGAGGAGTTTTCACTGGTTACCCTGAGAGTAGTACATATACAGAAGATTCTTCACCTTCATCAGGGGACCATAATGGTGGTTGACTATTCATCGAGGTTTACCGACCTCTCACGATACTCAATGTATATGGTCAGGGATCAGTACTTCGGAGCTTGGAATTTTGAGCGGGGCTTTCGGAGAGACATCCGAACTAGCATCATCCCTATGAGCATTCATACTTATGATGGGGTGATTGAGCGGGTTTTTGTGATCAAGAGCTTCTTGGAAGAGTAGAGACAGCCAGCAGTTGTCAGTTGTGAGAGAGCTGGAGCAGAGACCTCAACAGTAGGGAGCTGACGTCAGGGACCCAGGCATGGGAGATGTTTTCAGAGGAGATCCCAAGATAAAGGATCTTCCATACAGGGTTCTCAGGGTGTGTCCAGCTAGCCTCGATAGAGGCGATGCTACTCATGTGATGGCAGGGGACATCTTTCTCGAGATTGTCTGACCCGCCATACTAATGACATGGGAGCAGTGGATGGACCACCGAGGTAGAGGAAATGTGTGGAGAAAACAGATCTGTAGGGAGGTAGACGTGATAGAGGAGCTGGGAGAGTAGCTAGAGGTTGTCGGTGTTTTGACCCTTTACCACCACCACCCCTAGGAAGTCCACCCCAGGCTTAGGGAGCTGGTGGATAGAGGCAGGGACAGCTACAGGCAGCGGAGGCTTATGACCCAAGTACTCCTGGAATGATTAGAGGTACAATCTGTGTCTTTTCTACTTTGGTTACCATACTGATAGACCTAGGTGCTAGTCATTCTTTTCGGTCTTCTTATCTTGTTTGAGACCTTGAGATTCTAGTTGAGTCATTGACTCGACCCTTACGCTTAGAAACACCGACTGGAGAAGGTTCAGATATCAGACACCTTTTAAAATAGTGTGACCTGACCCTTGGAGGTGAGAGATTCGGTTAGAACCTCTTGGTGGTAGCGTCGACTCCTTACGATGTCATTCTATGTATGGATTGTCTATCCACAGTTCATTCCCAGATTGACTGTTTTAGGCGAAGGGTGCGGTGTATCCATAGTGATGGAACGAGGTTCTCCTTCATCGATGAAAAGGAGACCCAAGCAGCACAGGATGGACTTGTGTGTAGAAAGTCATAGCTGATTTCATATCAATTGTCTAGACTAGCCCTTAGCGCAGAAGATGTTACGAGTTTCCAGTTTCCAATAGTAGTTGCTGAGTACAAGGGCGTCTTTCTAGAGGATATCCCTAGACTACCTCCCCATTGTGAAATAGATTTATGCATTGAGTTGCAACCAGGGACAAAACTGATATCAGCATCAGCATATCGGATGGCTCCTATAGAGCATCGTGAGCTGAGAGTGTAGCTGGAAGACTTGTAGAGGAAGGGCTTCGTGAGACCCAGTGTTTCAGCCTAGGCGGCCCTAGTGTTGTTTTCCAAGAAGGCAGATGGGATCTTGTGGCTGTGTGTGGATTACCGGCACTTGAATCAGGTGACCGTGAAGAACCGGTATCCACTACCAAGAATCGATGACCTCTTCGACTAGTTAAGAGGGGCATGATGGTTCTCAAAGGTTGATCTACGATCAGTCTATCAACAGTTGCGAGTACGGGATGAGGATATACGGAAGACGCCTTTCATATTTCACTACGGTCACTATGAGTACATGGTGATTCCCTTCGGCGTGACAAACTCCCTAGCAGTGTTTATGGGACTCATGAACCAGATCTTTCAGCCCTATCTAGATCAGTTCGTGGTGTTATTCATCGATGATATCCTTGTGTACTCTTCGTCTGAGGAGGAGCACGCGAGGCACCTAAGGATGGTTCTGGACACACTCTGACAGCACCAGTTGTACGAGAAACTCTAGAAGTGTCAATTCTAAATACAGGAGGTCCACTTTCTGGGACACGTTATCTCAGAAGATGGCGTAGCAGTAGACCAATCCAAGGTAGAGGTAGTGTTAGAATGGGAGCCACCCCAGAGTGTGACGGAGGTCCGGAGTTTCCTTGGGTTGGCAGGATACTATCGGAGATTCATTCCAGATTTCTCTAGGATTTCAACACCCATGACAGCTTTGACACGAAAGGGGCAGCCTTTCATGTGGACCGAGAGATGCCAGCAGGCTTTTCAGCAGTTGAGATAGAGTCTGACGAGCGCCCCGATCTTGAGACTACCAGAAGAGGGTGTCGAGTACGTAGTGTTTTTTGATGCATCAGGAACTGGGCTTGGTTGTGTCCTAATGCAGAGGCAAGTAGTGATTGCCTATGGTTCATGTCAGTTGTAGCCACATGAGCAGAACTAGGCGACCCATGATCTTGAGTTGGTAGCGGTAGTCTTTGCATTGAAGATGCGGTGGCACTACCTGATGGGAGAGCGGTTTATCATATACTCTAATCACAAGAGTCTCAGATATATATTTTCTCAATAGGATCTAAATTTGAGATAGAGGCGGTGTCTTGAGTTCCTCTAGGATTACGACTTTGAGATCGTTTATACTCATGGGAAGGGGAACGTTTTGGCCGATTCTCTCATCAGAAAATCCAGTTCGCATTTTCTGGATGAGGCGACGAGGAAGTTGGCCTCTTTACAGTTATCCTTCATGGATAGAGATGAGGGAGCTTACCTTCAGTATATGGTTGTTACCCCTCCACTCTTACAGCGAGTTAGGGAAGCACAACTCGAAGATGCTAGTTGTGAGACTCTACGTGCTCAGATATCTGCAAGTGATGCTACTGATGAATATTCAAAAGGTGGGGAGCAAGTTGTTCTTTTCAGAGGGAGCACAGTAGTACTAGTGACGTTGCGGGAGGAGGTACTGAGGGAGTTCTATACATCTCTTTTGTTGGTTCATCCAGGTGTGTAAAAGATGTACCAAGACCTCCGACGTCAATTCTGGTGGCCAGGAATGAAGAAGAGTGTGGCAGAGTTTGTTTCTTGGTGCCTTACTTGTCAGCAAGTAAAGGCTGAGCACCAGGTTCCAGTGGGTTTGACTCAGCCCCTTGAGGTGCCAGAGTGGAAGAGGGATGGGATATCCATGGACTTCATGATGGGTTTACCACGTATGTCTAGGGGACACGATGCCATCAGGGTGATCATTGACCGACTCACCAAGTTGGCCCACTTCCTAGCCATACAGGAGTAGAGTTTATTAGATATCTTGGGAAGCCTTTACATGCAGGTGATATTTTGACATCATAGAGTTCCATCAACGATCATCTCATATCGTGATTCTCGTTTCACATCCCGTTTGTGGAAGGGATTGCAGGAAGCTTTTGGGACTCAATTACGCTTGAGCACAGCGTTCCACCCTCAGACTGATGGTCAGACAGAGCGGACCATCCATGTTCTAGAGGATATGCTACGAGCTTGCATACTTGACTTTGGTTGTAGCTGGGAGGATCACCTACCACTGGTGGAATTTTCTTATAACAACATTTATCATTTCACTATTGGTATGGCTCTATTCAAGGCTTTGTACGAGAGACCTTGCAGGTCACCACTTTGTTGGACTGACCCAGGAGAGTCAGCACTCATGGGCCTAGAGATGGTGCGAGCTACTATAGAAAAGGTGCAGGTCATCTAGAAGCAGATGAAGATTGCATAGAGTCGGTAAAAGTCTTATGCCGATAGGAAACAGAGGCCCTTGGAGTTCGAGGTGGGAGACCATGTGTTCCTTCGGGTCTCACCTCGACGGGGACTGTAATGATTTGGCCGAGGCGGCAAGCTATCTATGAGGTTCATCATCCCTTTTCAGATTCTAAGTAGAGTTGGCGAAGTGGCGTGCCGCTTGGCTATACCTCCTCAGATGGACCGGGTACACAATTTCTTCCATGTGTTGCAGCTATGGTGGTACGTACATGACCCATTGCACACTATCGACTAGGGCCAGAAGGACATCGATGATGGAGTGACCTTTGCTGAGTACCCAGTGGGGATCGAGGATCGGTAGAAGAAGATCCTTTCTGGGTGAGTTATTCCCTTGGTGTGTGTCCAGTGGTAGCACAAGAATCTCTAGGAGAGAACGTGGGAGCGGGAGGCTCAGATTCGTGTTCAGTACCCACATATTTTTTAGTAACCTTTGTTTTGGATTTTTGAGGACATAAATCCCTAAGGTGGGGAGGATGTAATGTCTCGTATTTTTTCATATATTATTTTAGTATTATATGGGAATTATTTCGAGACCAGTCTTTGTGATGGCGTGTAGTTTGGAGGCCCGGTGAGCCCAGAACAAATGTTTGAATTTAATTAAATATTTAAATAATGCGAGCATAGGGTTTTTCTAAAAAAGATGAATAACTCCTGAATGATTTCTCAGATTGTAAATCCGAGGGCATAGATGCGTCTAGAGAAGTGGGTTTACCCAAGGAGAGGGCTAACAATGGCTGGTGCAGGTCAGTGGTGAAATCTAGTTATTGGACGTAACCGTAATAAAATATTTAATAAAAATATTTTATTAAATCTTATTGCAGGGAATATCTTTCTAACTTTTTAAATAAAGATTTACGTAGGGGTCCAGGGTTACAGACCTCATAACCCTGAAACCCTTGGAGGCTCTGAAGGCTTTCGAGGAAACCCCAACAAGGAGACAACGTTCTTGACAAGTTTCGCCGGCGATGATGATGCAGTGTCCGGATCTTCACCAACGAATGCTGTAGATCCATGTAGGATGTTTGATTTTGATTTCCTTTCCTCGTTCTTGAATCCTACGATGAACGGAGACTAATCCATGAATATATTAGCCCGCAGATCGATCATATTTGCAGGATGGTCTTTTTCGGCGATTTCTGGGGATTTATTCTTAAAGGTTATTTTGGTTTCGTTTAGCCTTCTAACAGTGACGAATCAAGATCAACACGAACATCGATCGAGGATCGTCCCTCTTGATTTGTTGTGCCTTCCTTCCCTGATTTCTCACGTTCTTCATGTGTGTTCTATGCATTCTTCATATAGATATGAATGATGGATCTTTGCGCATCCGTTATGCGATGCAATGATCCCAAATTAAAGATCTGGCATCGGTACAACCCCACAGAGGTGCGACTACGGTGGAAATGGACAGATCGAAGTAGATCGGAAGATATCTTTCTTTGAAATATTTCTTCATGGGTGACCGGAATCGGATTTCTAATCCAATCAAAGGCCAGAAACCCATGGATTCGACATCATGACGACGAGGCGACCCGAGATCTCGAGTTTCGTGGAAAACGGATGACATATCTCAAATCTGGAGGTCCGGATGAGGTGCAAGGAGGAATACGATGGTTCCAGAAATTTCCCAACTACACGGTGTGTAGTATGGGATACGCGGCATGTGTTCTCCAGCGGGCCACCTGGAGTGTACTTCGGGAGTACACGGACATGGGGTGGGTACATGGACAAGGACATGGAATGTTTACCTTTCCCCGGCCCGACATGGCTTGATACACGGGAAACCCCGTGTACTGGTACACGGGCGGGGAAACATGGACATACACCGTGTACAGGCATACGGCCAAGGTACACGGGTGTTTTCCAGTTGACAGGACATGGCGTGTGCTTTGACTTACACGCCGTGTATATACTTTTCTTCATGACTTAGATTTCAGACATGGGTCGTTTCACACGGGCAGTACCCGGAGTCAACGAACACAGCGTGTAATTCTTCTACACGTCATCTAGATACTTTTTATATGACAAGCCTAGAAACACGGGCCGTTTACACGGGCAGTACTCGGAGTCAAGGAACACAGCATGTGATCCTACTACACGATGTTTAACCTGTTTATACATGGCTTGAGCCAGTGGTCTTCTATGACTTGGACTAGTTTCCTTAGGGTTCGTCCTCTTGGTCTTTCCCCTTAAAGGTTTCTGGTATCATTTCCTACGTACAGAATTATGATCGCTTCAGTAGGACTTCCTGAATAGATTTTTTGGAATCTCCTCTGTGAGACTTAGAGTTGGATCCTCTATTCCTTTGTGGTACCCTAGGTAGGGTTTCTCAGTATCGATGTGACCTACTTTACCTGTGTTTCGATCCTCTACTTAGTAGGTTAGTTGAAACTGAGTTGTTGGAATCACCCCATAGCTACTGGTTGTGATCCTCATCTGATGCATCATGTATCTTTCTTCATTACTCGTGGAGTGAGTTCTCCCAGAACAAGTACTTCGTATCTCTCTCTCTTCAGACCTAGGAATGTGTTCTCCCTATTATGTGCTTACTAGAATATTCGAGCTTGATCTTAGTGGTTGTTTCACAATAGTCGATATTGTATGAGTATATCTAGATATTCTTGTTATATGTTCTGTAAAAATATACTATGTATATCTGACTATATCATTCCTTTTTAGGATTTCCTATATTGTATTCCTTTGTGGTTTTTGGGGTGTCATAATGGGTATTGTTATACTCACCCATGCACGGGCTTTGCCCGCACGTGTCGTGTCTTGTGCAGACGAGCGAGTCTTTGACAGGATTCTAGGTGGACCAGGATCGGACTGTGCTCAGTGAGATCAGGCAGACCGAGGTGTATTTCTACGGCTACGGATTGCAGTCCCAGTACCTTTCTTTATAGGTTGTACTTGTTTCAGACTTTTTTTTGGTGGGCTTGTACTTTTAGCCTAGGGTTTTACATTATTGTACTTTACTTTCCTATCATACTCTGTTGGTTGGGATTTTAGTGTATGTATGCATTTCCATTTTTAGTAGTTTTCACTTTTCAGCTTTGTCGACTTTGAGATGTGTCTGTGTGTGTAGAGGTTTATAGGAAATGTATCCCATGTTAGTGACATGCTTACTTGGTGCTAGTCACCAACCCCTGGCCTATTGGTGGCGGGCCTGGGGAGTTGCGGCACGGGCCCGACTGCGAGGGGTCGTGACAGTTGTAGTCCCCAACAATGTTTCTAGAATCAAGATATCAGTAGAAGAAAATATTTACAGACTGATACTCTCCATGAAAGTAACATAAATAAATCTATGGGAATCCCCTGTATCAAAAAGACAAGAAGGTAAAACTGAAGCTACTAAGATCGTATGTCAAACTGTAGAAGGTCTGGGATCCTCCTCCTGCTAGGTCCACTCCACTGCAAAAGTTTGTCCTGCACCGTGGCCCTATTACACTAACAGACCACTCTATGCTGATCCACCGTGATGACGCTAAAAACCAAGTGACTGGATACCACGACCACAACCTCCACCTCAGCTTGAATAGTATGAAGAACTCCAGTTCCCAAACTGGTGGAGCTACTCCTAAACGAGGAGTCATAGTAAAACCCCTGCCACCAGCTGCTGGTGAGAAGATCTGACATAATAGTTGAAGATGACCCATCTTGCCACAAGATCTTCACTCCATTGGGTCTTTTGGGAAATGTGGCCTCATATTCCTGCTCTTTCTGCACTAGTAACACACCACCTGGCTACCAGAAGAAGTGTCTCACCTCCTCGGATCATCATGCAAAGACTCCTTACGGCACTTCATGCTATCAGTAGGAAGAATACTAACCCCATATGTCAAGCTGTCCAATCTCACAACTACAGAATCCCTCGTATTTCGCTCTGTGATTAGCACCTAGTTGACTATAGAAGTGATAGAAGTAAACCGGATGAATTTCACCTATGATCGGATTTTGTGCCTTAGACCATCCTCGAACTTCCTTGCCAGGAACAACTGATCAAATCCCAGAAGGTCTGCATTAACCTTATAAAACTCTCTTAGAACTGTTCATCGGCACCTGTGTCTAGAAGGATGGTTGGTGCCAAGACTGGCATAATAGGAGGACGTCTCGGTGGCATGACTCTCCAAGGTCAAGCACACACCTTAGATCAAGATTATCAAGGACTGAAAACAAGGAGTGAAAGAAGGGAATAAGAGAAATAAAAAACTCATGTTTTACAAATCATGGCTACACAGTGTGTGCATTTCCTACATGGTGTGTTCCTTGAAGTCATTTACATGGGTGTGTACTCCTGCCTAAACTGGTCGTGTAACACCCCAGACACACGGTGTGTTGTCTCAACACCCAGCGTGTACTTGAGTCCCATTTCCCTACCCGAGTCCTTCTACACAGCCAAGCCACACAGCTCTACAAAGGCAAGACTACATGGCATGTAAAATTCCTACACAACATGAAATTAGACAAGATTCACCTAGCCTGTGTTTTTAGTGACACGGTTGGGCATGGGATCGACACTCCATGCTGTGTTCGGTGGGTTCACGGCGTGTTCCCACCAGACTTTCCCCATCCCGTGTCTCTTCCCACACGTCCTATGACACGGTTTAGAGATTACACAGTGTGTACATAAAGTACATGGCGTGTACTTAAGAAAAATATTTTCTTCCTGAACAGAAGAACACACTGCGTGTACTTAACACTACATGGCAGGTATTCAAGGTTTTTCCAGACAGTAAGCCTCAAAAACTACTCTCGAACCTCGAAAACACTGAAGAGAGCATAAAAGGCGCCAACTTCCAATCTTTGAGGGCCCATAATCCCCGTGAATAAAATTTTGGCATATTATACACATTGTAACATGGAAAACAAGGCAATGATCCACCAAATTCCGATCCATGAGGGCCCATAACACCTCAAGAACCAAATTTTGGTGTTCGTTCCAGCAAACCTCTACAAAAAAAATACCCTATCAATGGCAGGTGTTTCTATCATAGAAACTATAACAACATCATTTATATTTTACACATCATCTATCACAACAACATGCAATCACTAATGCATCCAAGATGGCATGGAAAAAATACATGACATGTGATTTCTAGCAAGTGCCTATATGATTCATGAGATGGAATACCCTCATCTCATCAGGTAGAAATAGAAATAGAACCTCAATAACATCAACAATAACAACACAAATCATGTGAATCACTCAAGCTGAAATAAAATCAACTATAATAATTACAAAACCAAAAAAATTGCAATTCAAACGAGGTAGATTGGATTTTCCATGTACACGGGTTAGCTACTCCTGAGCACAGCTTAATACCATGTACCCATTCCATCCTATCCCTGGCTAAAGGATCTAAAAATTAAGTCAAGAGGAAAGAAATCCTCTGATACCACTTTGTAATGTCCCAGTTTTGGAAGCCACCCAGAGGTGCCCTATACCGAGTTGGTAACCTGGCCTCAGGTGCATTTCCCCAAATGCCAGAGGCTGCTGACTAACAGCGAGGGCCTTGGGTGTGATAATGTGGAAACTATGCCCTAGTTGGTAGAGTACACAATGGAAGTAAACAAATACAAACTAGAGTGGAAGTATTAATAATGACATATTGCAGTAACAGTAGGAAACTGAAAGTATAAACTGTAGAACATATATAAAATGATGCCTCATACATATGTCTAGGAAAATAGCCAAACAATTCACAATGATGGAATACAACAGTACTAAACCAAAGTGCAAAAGAAAGTAGATAAACTCCTCAGCATCTCAAGCCATAGCTTGGTCCCATACTCTCCAACTCCATAACAAGTCAAGTACCTAAAGTAGAAGGGCACTTTACCTTATCTATACCTACAACAATATAATCTGTTTGGGCCCAAATGCATGACCCAACTAGGGTGTGAGACTAAATCCCAGTAGGCAACCACCTGAAGATCTATGCCTAACAGTCAGTGATTATATGGTAGGTAAAATACATAAGGCATTAAACAAAGGAAGTACTCAGCAGTAAACAATCCATTGTTCAAAGCATTCAAATCACTACACAACATGTAACATCTAATCAAAGTAGATAAATACAATAGGTAACCCTCTGGGAAGTACCAATAGCCTATCCCCTCTTGTTCTACTTAGCAACACAAGAATGCAGCTAAACACAAGGTAACCCTCTTGGAAGATCTCACATCATATCCCCTCTGGTCCTACCTAACAAGTACAAGCAACCCTCTGGGCAGTACACTCAGTCTAACCCCTCTAGTTCAGCTTAAGCATAGACTCTCTGAGGAAGCACTCACCATCAATTCACCCTATAGTCTCGTATCAGTACTAAAGGTGCTATGGGGAAGCACTCAATGTCTCATTCCTCCTGTGGCCCACGTCGAGGAACTACAGACACTCTAGGGAAGCACTCAATGGAAATTCCCTCTATGGTCTCACATCGTAAATTATAAAGACACTGTGGAGAAGCCCACAACGTCCATTCTCCCTATGGTTTATACACCAAGATATCATGGCCTTGTGTAAGTCAAGTAAGTGTAGTAGCACACAACAGACAAGGTAAACCTCATGAACTACTTAGCTAGAATTATATAGCACAACAGTATAACAGAACAATAGTCACACCATCCTATAATACTAGGTATGGGAAGGTAAACAGTAGCCTAATGAGAAAACAATACCCAAAGGTCAAAATAGGAAAAACATGCATGGGAAATACATCCAAAGCACCACAATTCACCCAATTCATAAACAATAATCATCTAATCAGGCATACCAGCAAAGGAGAGAAACAATAAGGCTGAAACGGTAAACACGCAATACCCCGTTCATGGGTATTGAGAAACTTTGCACATAAAAATCCAAGAATTTCAATAGAAAGAAACAAACCACCTACCTCAGGGTTAGAATATCACTATACTTGAACCTCTAAGCATGAATCTCCTTAAAATGTCGTAGATCTAATAAAAAGTATAAAATGTTCAACCCACGATAACTTGGAAAAGAAGAGGAATCATAAGATGATGCTCGAGGAGAAGAGAGAACTCGCTGATGTGATTACAACACTATCAATGGTGTTTGAATTGGAGGATGGATAGAGGCTTGGGGTATCATCGAAGATCTGCAGCCGTACGGACTCTCTCGAATGAACGAGACCAAGAAGGAGGGTGTTCTGTCCATCGGACGTGACCCTAGCGTGTTTAATGAAAAAAACAAAATACATGGTGTGTACTTTTGGAGTACATAGCATGTACTTTATATTGCCGTACATCGCATTAGCTAGCCTTCAAGTCACTCCCATATAGCCATGTGTGTGGTGACTACACGGCCAACACACAGCCACCTTCGGCAAGGATGTACACGGTGTGTACTCATAAAGCACATGGCATGTACTTAGGAAATTTTCATAAGAAGGTTGTGTGGCTACTATACAGCCATGTGTGTGGCTATTGTATGGCCAGTACACGACCACTTGCAGCAAGGTAGTACACGGAGTGTACTCATAAATTACATTGTGTGTACTTAGAAATTTTCCAGAATTTCGTCTTTTCTCCAAAAAGAACTAGAAAAGGAAAAACATACCTGGAAAGAAGATCAGGGTTCTTACAATTTAATTTCATTATCAATGTAACCACAAGTTCATTATGTATAAAAAGTTAATATGAGAAATATAATTTCTTAAATGAATACTATTTATTCAACATATGGTCATGTAGCTGGACAGATATCGTCGTGCTCCCCAGGTGCTCTGCCAATCTAGGGTTCTTGGTCATTCTCAATGTGCCTTCTCACCTTCCACCATATTTCCTCATCTCTCCCAAGGTTTGTTCTCAATGGTGCTTTCCTCCTCCTTCATCTTCCCCTGTCCATGTGTCTTTTTTTCCTCTTTCACATCCGTTGATTTCTCATTTGGCTTCAGGAATTCTACTGATGCTACTCTAAGATCCTATAGTGTTCCAGGATAGTGGTCCCTCTGATGGAATTGATCTTATTTTGATATGGAGGATTGGTCATTGCTGAATTTCACAAGCTATCTTGTCAAATAATTTTTTAAAATGGGTTTTTGAATTTTTTTTTTTACAAAATGGGATAAGTTTTGAAGTATTTTTAAAAATGGGTCTAGAAATTCGTGAACCCCGTTAACGAATCCCCAATCCTAAGAAGATGCGTGAATGAGGTTCACACATCTTAGGCTCAGTGAAAGATGTGTGAACCCTATTTAGGCATTCTTTACGAAGTTGATGAAGGATGCGTGAATGGGGATCACACATCCTTGAGTATTTTTTAAAATTTTTTATTTTTTATTTTTTTTGTTTTGTTTATATATATATATATATTTATTACCACAGAATTCGTCTGGTATTTAATATCTAGTAGTACTGCCATTACATCTATATGGATTCTAACAGAAACTCTCACTCAGGGTTCCCTTTTATAAGAGGGCATGTCTAGAAAATTATTATGCATTTCTGATGTGGGATTCAGGTTCTCCCTTTCCTACGTAGAACATTCTGCATTTCTGATTTGGGATTATGTATCAAGTATGTGGCTTTTAAAGACTATAAAATATAAACTATAAGACCAATATAAATGAAACATAAAACATGGATTAAACATATAAGAAATAGTTAAAAATAAAAATAATTTTGTAAAAACTGTTGATGGATAATAATTTATAATCTTTCGAAACCACCAACCTGAAACATAAAAATGTTTCAAGTATGTGACTTTGAAATCCTATAAAATACAAACTATAAAACCAATATAAATGAATATTAAAACATGGATTAAAAATATAAGAAATAGTAGAAAAGAAATATAATTTCAAAAAAATGTTGATGAAAAATAATTTATTAGATTTCAAAGCCACCAACTTGAAACTTAAAATCATTTCAAGTATATAACTTTGAATGCCTATAAAATATAAACTATAAGACCAATATAAATAAAAATTAAAACATGGATTAAACATATAATAAATTGTTAATAATTAGTTAGTTAATTTGTATTATAATTATAAATTATATAATTATTAGTTAATTATTAATATCATTATTAATTATATAATAATTAATTAGTAATATAATTATTAATTATATAATAATTAATTAGTTAATTTGTAATATAATTATTAATTAAATAATAATTATTTTGTTAATTAGTAATATAATTATTAATTATATAAAAATTAATTAGTTAATTACTAATATAATTATTAACTATAGAATAATTCATTATTTAATTAATAAATTAGTAATATAATTAGTAATTATAATTATACAAAAAAAATTATTAATTATTGTTGATTAATAATTAATTATATAATAATTTTTTATTTAATTAGTAATATAATTATTAATCATATACTAATTAATTAGTTAATAAGTCATATAATTTTTAATTATTAAATATTAATTATTAATTATATAATTAATAATTATATTACTAATTAACTAATTAATTATTATATAATTTATAAATTTTAATTTTAGTTTTAATTATATTTCTAATTAACTAATTAATTATTATATAATTAACTATTAATTATTAATTATTATATAATTAATTATGAATAGTTTTATTAGTAATTTACTAACTAATTATTATATAATTAATAATTACTAATTATAATTAATAATTATATTACTAATTAAAATTAATAATTATCTTAGTAATTAACTAATTAAATATTACATAAAACATAATTACTAATTAGAATTAGTACTTATATAACTAATTATAATTAATAATTATATTACTAATTATAATTAATAATTATATTAATAATTAACTAAATATTAAGTATATAATTAATAATTAATAGTTATAATAAATAATTATAATTAATAATTACATTATTGATTAATTAATTAATTAATTGTTGTTTAATTAATACTTATATTACTCATAAACTAATTGATTATTGTATGTTAGTAATTAATAATTATATTACTAATTAACTAATTAATTATTATATAATTAATAATTACTAATTATAATTAATAATCATATTAGTGATTATAATTTATAATTATATTACTACTTAACTAATTAATTATTATATAATAAATAATTATATTTCTAGTTAACTAATTAATTATTATATAATTAGTAGTTAATAATTTTAATTAATAATTATATTACTAATTAATAATTAATAATTAATAACTATAATGAATAATTTAAATTATTAATTATATTACTAATTAACTAATTCATTATAAATTTATAATTATATTACTAATTAACTAATTAATTATTATATAATTATATTACTAATTAACTAATTCATTATTGTTTATTAGGAATTAATAATTAATAATTAATAATTAATTATTATATTAATTATTAACTAATTAAAAACTATGTAATTAATAATTATATTACTAATTAAATAATCGTTTATTAACTATTATTTATATCTTTAATCCATATTTTAAGTTTCATTTATATTGGTCTTATAGTTTGTATTTTATAGACTTTGAAAGCCACACACTTGAAACATTTTTAGGTTTCAAGTTCGTGATTTCGAAAGCATATAAATTATTTTTCATCAACATTTTTTACGAAATTGTTTTTATTTTAATCTATATTTTATATTATTAATCCATGTTTTCAGTTTCATTTATATTCATCTTATAGTTTGTATTTTATAGTCTTTCAAATAAATGTACTTCAAACATTTTTATGTTTCAAGTTGAAGGTTTTGAAATCTTCTAAATTATTTTTCATCAACATTTTTTATGAAATTATTTTTATTTTCATATATTCCTTATATATTTAATCCATGTTTTAGGTTTCATTTATATTGGACTTATAGTTTGTATTTTGCAGTCTTTTAAAGCCATGTATTTGAAACATTTCTAAATCTGGCATCGAAAATACTGAATGTTCTGCGTAGGAAAGGGAGAACATGAATCCCACATTAGAAATACAGAATGATTTTTTGGGTGAGCCCTATTATTAAAGGGAGCCTTGGGTGAGGGTTTATTTCAAAATTCAGACTGTTGTAATGGTTTTACGGTTGGATATTAAATAGCAGATAAATTTTGCTGAAAAATTTTGTTATATATATATATAAACAAAACAAAAAAATACAAATACAAATTTTCAAAATAAAAAAACCGTACAAAAAATTAAAATATTATAATTTTTTTAGGATGCATGAATGGGGTTCGCACATCCCTTATAAACATTATGAAGTATGTGTGAACCCCATTCAAACTTCTTAATAAGGGAAGATATGTGAACGTTGTTCAAGCATCTCTAGACCCATTTTTTAAAATACTTCAAACCCTATCCTATTTTATAAAAAAATCAAAAAACCATTTTAATAAATTATTTTATTGTGTCCCACAGTGGATTCCCCATTGGGAAATTCTCTAAGCCCTTAAAAAATCATTCCATTCTTGGTCACCCCTAGTAGCATCAGACTTGATCTATAGTAGCTTATAGATGCTTCCGAAGTTCACCCTAATTTTCTCATGTCTTCACATATTTTCATCTTTAGTAGTTCTATTGTTATCAGTTCATATAGGTTTGGTTAAAAATGAATAATGTGTCTTTGTTGGGGTTTCAGCTCAAATGTAGTTCCATTTATAGTCTTGACCCCTCTGTGTGGGTCCTATGAGCATCAGTACGAGCATGGTTCCCCATTTTTAGTCCGCATCTAGTTCTTGATGGTGGCCTTCATTGAATGAACTCTCTCTTTGCTGTAATCGATCTTCCTCTCCGACAAACTGGTTTCATTGCGGCTGGGTTTCCATTGCTCTATATTTGGGGTTTTGTCTGGTGGTTGTGTATGTTCCATCCACTGCTCACTATTGTGGAATTAATTTTTCATGTCTATGTTGCTTGGTTTACCATTTTAGACACCATTTTGGTCTGCTGTGTTGTTGGTCATAGTGGTTTGGAATTATGTTGAAGAGTTTCTCTTGGTCTTTCAGGTGGGTGGAACTCATAGTTCTTGCCCCCTTGTTCATTTATATCTGTTTCTCTTATACTTTCTATGGGAGTTGTTGGGGGTTGCGCAAGTCAGTCTCCATTTGACTATTTGGGATCCATTGGGTATAAAATTGGTCCTCAAACTCAAAATATAGAATCTTAAATTAAAGTATATATTTCAGTTTCATAATATGAAACAAATAAACATGAATATACTCAAATAAAAAAATTCAAGTTTCTAGGAATTTCAAATGACTAAAAAAAGTTAAAAAAACACCTGGAAATGACTAATTCAACAATTCAATATTTATAATTCTCATAGACAACATAAAAACCAATCAGTCTTAACTTGTTCTAATAACCTAAATTGAAATGTGAGAAAACAAATTTCCAGATTCACATGTCATTTCCAGAATCTAAAATAAAATTCTATAACATATGAAGAACCATTTCAGTAACATAGAATAACAATTCATCAACAACCAAAGACAAATCCAAGCACAACGATGCTTAAATGGATTTTTTATTATCCAATAAATTCAAACATGAATTAATTCAATAAGTAGAGAATGTTTTGCAATTATATATCAAATAAAAAAATAGAAGAAAATAAATGGATGCATAGATTTATGTGCTTCGTCCAATTGTCCTATGTGCACAGGGCAGAATCACCATGGTTTTTCACTATGAAAACTGAGTACAAGAGGTAGTAGAAATAAACAACTACACATGATACAAAAACGACATACCAACACTTAAAAGAATCAAAACTAACTAACAAGACCAAGAATACCATATCGAAGCCCCCTTGCCAGGGCTTGGCCTTACCTATTGAAGATCCTCCATGAAAAATAAAATTCGAAGTTCCCACTAATGAGTCCAAGCATCACCATTCTCTAGGTATCCCAAAACTGTCCTAAATTTTCTACCATGGCCTTCCAAGTGTGTCTTTGTGGTCCAATGTTCTAATCCACAATCAAAATATGTTGTCAGTGATGTCCAGGATCGATGCAACAATCCAAATGAGACACCCTAGTCAAATAACTATTGTCCTTGTCCAGATCTGGTGCATACCAGATTCTCTAACCTCTAGGTTCAAGAATTAGAACCCCTGCATGACTCCTCATGCCATCAAGTCATGAACTTCTCTCCAGTACCTGCAACACATGGAAAAAAACATCTGTACCCATCATCTAAAACCATGAAATAAAAAAACATTTCATAAAATTCATAAATAAAAACTCAGAAATAATAGTGCACCAATGAAAATAGTAGTAATAGAATAAATGTTGATAAATCAAGTATATAAAATGAAAAAAAAATCTCTGCATGAACCCATCACAGACTCAAAAAACTCTCCACCTAAAGGGAAGACACTTCCTAGAACCCTACCAATAGGAGAAGTTACTCAACAAGCAGTTACCACTTCTAATCCCATGCAGCCCCATGTGTCCTAAGAACAATATCTAAACCCACGATAATAGTGACTATCCAAGGGAATCCAACAATAGACCTAGAAAACTCATCAGATTCTATATTTATAATGATATCTAGGACCACCTAACATCACTAAATAGATCTCAAAATAACCACCATGAATCGTGATCATCACCGGACCTATTCAAATGACATTTACACTCTAAACACTATCCATGATCAATCACTGATCACAACAGGTTAACACCTAGAGACACCATCCCTATCTAGGACACAAAATAGAGGAACAAACTCGTTCTAATTATCAACTCATTCTCCTAAGTCAAAAGACATAACAATGAGACCAAACAAATATACCAACCCTACCACACACCTCACTACTAACTGATACACTCTCACCTAGGCTAACCTTGCGCAACCCCTCTAACCCAAGAACTGAGACACAAACTAGAAAACTCTATAATTCTTAAGGTCCCTACTAGGGAATAAAAAATAGCGATACAACAAAGGAAATAACAATAAATAATAGATTGAAAAATAACAACAACAAAATTAAACGACCAATGTTGAACAATATAACAAAGCATGCTGCATAGTAAAATCCACTAACAAATCATTTAATGCAATGAATAATTGATTTCAAATTTTGACGACACAAAATTATATCTGATTTGGCTCTAATACCACTTATTAGAGGGTTGTTCTATGTAAGTTTTTCCCCATTCAACTAGTCAAGATCCATTAAGTATAACATTAGTCCACAAACTCAAAATACAGAATCTAAATATAATGTTTATATTCCAATTCCATAGTTGTAACACCCCAATATTTTATGTTATAGATTATTTTTAATTTATTTGATGTCTTTTCTTGTAAGCTACACCATGGTTAGCTGGCGCTATATGAAACATTGTATTAGTTTTTAGTATATGTAACACTATTCATGGCTTGTGTTACAAACTACTTCATGTTCTTTTGATAGAATTCATTTCACACAAAATTAAGTATATTTTTTTCATTTTATAAAAGAAATATTTTTGGATTATGTTATACGCAAAACTAAAGGAACCTTTCACTACACACAACACTGACTTGGCTTGTGTTACACGCAAGAGAAACCTTCCTTGATAGCTTGCATTGTATACAATACTGGGTTTCACTAAACCACGATATATTGTTAAAATATTATTTTTTTAATCGGATATAAACAAGCCATTATAAATAGTATTAACCAAATTTTTAATTTTATATATCATTAAAATTCATCTTATATATTTTCTAGAACATGATATAAGAACAAAATCAATTTTTTCAGATAAAATAAGTACATTTTCAAAATAATGATGTTTTTCCACCTTTTAATGTTGCACCCATTTTAAATCTATTTTTTTAACAATTTATATATTCTATTTGAAAAAATAAAAATCTAATTTGGAAGAAAGACATAAAAATTTACTTATGTTTAATTTTTGGTAATTTTCTGATAAAGTTTATTTGTTAATGAATAGTGAAAAATACCACATTTTAAGTCAAAACCATCTTTTCATTTAATTTAGTTATATTGTTATACTGAAATTTTAATTGGTTTTAATGTATAATTGGATTTTATTTTTATCACTTAATACAATTTTGGTCATTTGAAGTAATTTCACTTTTAACTTCGACATAAACACATGTCAATCTTTTGATAGTTATTACTTCTTAAAACATCGCATTTTGGTTTTGACAATAGGACTTAATTTTAAATTAAATACCTCAAATTCTGTGCTTTGAAGTTGGAAAATTGGATTCCATATTTAGAATCAGAAGGACAATATTTTTTAAATAGGTACCTTTTATTTTTTTTGATATTATGAATAGTAATTTCAGTAATTATTTTATTTACCATGGTTAATGGGTAAATCTGGTAAATAAGGGTAAAATAAATAATATTATAATAATATTAAACTACCCTAACACATTTTTAATCCTATTGGATGATAAATTTCCAACCATGGGAATCCTTGGGTTGATTTTGGGACCCCATGAAACCACTTGGATGTGATAATGACATTTTAAAACAATTAATTTAAAGTAAAGAGAAATATGACATAAACTTGTGTCTTCATAATAAAACAATTTTAATATGGAGTTATACATAAGATAAATTCGACTATAAATAGTAATTGGAAATATAAAAATATTTCCTACATCATGATATATTATTTATAAATTTTAGACACCAAATAAATAAATTTATTTATGACACAATGATGATTTAGTAATTACCTTATTAATAAATGATTTAAATAAATGAGATTATATATATTAAAATAAATTTATTTGGAAACTTTTTATGCCATACACAAATTTTATGGATTATTATGACTTGTTATCTTTGAAATAATGACGTCTTTTAGAAATAATCATGTTGTTATGAGTTTTTAAAAAGTCATGATATGAATAGTATAAAAAATGACATAAATGAGTTTTTAAAACAAATACTTTTTTATTAAATGATATAATAGTCATAAAAATCTAAGATTCGACCAAATAACTTATATTATGTTGAACATGTCATTAATGGACCACTTGAGGTATGATTGTCATTTTATAGTAACTATATTAACTATATAGTATGAATATACAAGAAGACATGGTAAGAGTTAAATTAGTTAACTAAGGGATAAATCTAAAAGATAAGGTTAAATTTGAGACCTAAACTAGTCTAAAACCTATTGGTTGGGAGTATTTCGAACAATAATTATCTTATATTTCAATTAAATGAGTTTTGGACCTTTTGAAAATGAAAATAATTTTATAATAAAATAATATTTCAATACCTTCCTAAAGTGCCCCTCCTCCTCTCTTATAAAAAGGCATCTCCTCCCATATTTCCTCACACCACCTTTAGCCTTCTATCTCAACCAACCCCTGACTGGTTCTCCTATCAACTTTATTAGTTAACTTTTGGCGGTCCTGGTTTTCCAAAAAAGGTCATCCCTAGTGTCCCTAAGAAGGGATCCAAAGGAAGTCCAATGAAGAAGAGGAGGTGACCACACCCTCAACTAACAAAAAGTACAGGGTAAGGGATAATTTTTCAATCTTGTTTTTATCTGAGATTTTTTATATAAAAGTATTTACCAGGGGTATATTTATCATCTTTTTCCATTTTTTAAAAAAATTATTTCATAAAATATTGATTATTCTTCTATGTATGTTTAAAATCATTTTTACCCATTTTTTACTTTTACTACATGGTTTGGAAGGAATATTTATTTCATTTACCATATGAGTTACTTTTTGACTTCCATAAAAAGTATAAGGAGAATGGTTTTTTAACTTGTATGGAATGAACATATTTTTACGCTTTCTTGACACCTTATTTCCATGAAGCTTCCTCTACACAATTTCAAGATTATTTTCAACTAAATTATTTTATTTTACAATTATGAGGAATTTTGAGAAAAGATAACATTTTTTAAAAAATAAATGGTATTTTCCTTAGGAATAAATTTCAAGTGTTTTATCAAAATTATCTTCTATCTAATATAAAATATTTTTTCCCAATTATTAATTTTATTTGATTTGGTTTATGATGGAATTATTTTTATGAAGTCCATTTATCTTTTATAGATTATTTTATGAAGAAATAATGTTTAAGAGACCCATTTTATTACATGGGTTATGCAATGATGAATGATTTATGTTATTGTGGAACATGTAAGAATGATTTCATTATGAGACATGTGGGACTTATATCTCCCCCCAATGCATTGGGTAATGATTTATATCTAATGAGATAGACATGAATGAAATGAAAAGTAAATCTGGTTTAGTAATACATGGATGGAAAGACAAGTAAACTCAGTTCAGTAATGGACTTTGTCCACTATGATGGTCTTAAAATCCATGCCTTGGCTACTACATAAATCATAATATGTGAATATTAGTTTTCCACAATTCTATGTTTTATTTCAATGTTATTATATTATGATTAATGTTCTTTTATGATCTATGCCATAAGTACTGCCAATATTTATTTCATTACTCAAGATTTTGATGTTTACACTTTATGTTCAGGTTTTTATGTTCATATTTTTATATTTTTTTATGTTCTCCATGTTTACCCTTACTAAGCATTTGAGCTCATCCTTTTTATTTTTAATTTTTTCCAGGATATAAAGAAAGGTTTTAGGTAGGAAAAAAGGGGAAGATATTTATGGGAGATATTAAAGATATTTCACAAATTTAAAAGATTATGTTCCAAATTTCCAAAGACACTAAACTAGTATGGTCTTTGGGAATATTTTTTGTCACAACTCATCCACGGGCACGTGCCGTGACTACCCCAAGCCTACCTTCCTTAGGCCAAGGGTAGGTGACTAGCACTAAAAAGGCATATCCCAGAGAAAAGGGAAGACATTTCCTTTAAACCTACAACACACATTCTGTACACAACCATAGATAACAAAAAATTACTAAAAATGTAAAGAGTGATGAAAGTAAATAGGCCAGTATACAAACCCAACTGAAGTACAAGTACAGGAAAAAGGGAAAACAGCTCCTGGATCATCCACCGAAAAATCCTACCTGAAGGGTAGGTATAGATATTGATCATGTCATCCCTGAGGTATGTCCCATCTAAGTCCATCTCCGAATAGCCTCTCGTCCATCTTTCTCAGCCTTGATCACTACTGTCTGTCGTCTGCACAGAACACAACAAGGTGCGGGCGAAGCCCGTGCAAGGGTGAGTATAACGATACTTAGTAAGTATCCCGAGACCCTCGAAGGTCTCCTAGATTCCACTAAGGATAAACCACATAAATAAGGATACAATAACAAAGTATAATCTAACCCTACTTATTTATATGCCCATACATATACCTAAGTAACCAAATATAATCCGGATCCAACTCTTGAGCACAAGAACAACCCGTTCCACAAAGGAAGAAAGATAACTCATTGTTAACAACATGGACTCAAGACTCATATCACACGGGTATACAAATTATGAAGAGATATAGAGATGATTATATGTAGCCACTGAATAGTCTACTTTATCGAACCCACAAAGGATCCTGGTATAGTAATCAGAGCCGTCGAACCCACGTAGGATCCTGGAACAGTAATGAAATCTGTTGAATCCACATAGGATCCTGTAATAGTAGTCAGAGCTATCGAACCCACGTAGGATCCTGGAACAGTAGTCAGTCCTGTCCAGCCCACGTAGGATCCCATTTTCACAATGCAGCCATCCATAAGGTTCCCCACGCTTGCTTCTGGGAGGGTTTTCACCTCAATCCAAGTGTCTATACATCAACTTCCATGAAGTCACAAGTTGATGTATTCAATAGATCCACCTTTCCATAAGAAACCCAACGCAACAGACGACACGTCAATCAGATGCCCGATCTAAGAGTTATTGTCATTTCCGTTTTGAGGGCCCGGATGGATTTACGTTCAATCCAACCCGGTCATACTCCAACTACATCAAACCTCAAGCGGGGTATTTCAAATGAACTGTCTCCCTCCAAGGTTTCCTTCATCGCATATGGTTCATCAATTGGATACCTATAGCTCATGTTATGGGAAAAAAAAGTAGAAACAGGTCAAAGAGGGTCCAGGCCTGGTCTGGCCCAATCGGACAGACCCGACCCAACCCAGACCGAATCGGGTCTAGACTGGGGTCTGACCCGGTCTGTGGGTCTGAACCGATCTTTGGGGATGGCCAGGCCCACGCTGGATCCGGCCTGCACTTGGGACGGCTCGTACTGGGTCTGGCCCGTGCTGGGCTTGGCCCACGTGAGGCCCGCGGATGGCGGTCCCCGTGGGGACCACCCTAGCCGTGTCTATGGGGGAAGGTCATGCCTCGTACAGTTCTAAATGGCTTAGCCATTCGGGCAGTTCAGATCTGGCACCACATGGTGCCGGTGAGTGTCACCCGGGTCCCACGTGCTGGGTCCCGCTCCTCCTGGATGGCCGAGCGGCCAGCCACCTCCCACGCAGCACAGTTGCGTCGCGCCTCCTCTGGTGGCTAGAAGAGTCGGCTTCCCATCCACTGTGGCTACGACCAAAGCCCCCCCCCCTCACTCCACCGTGTAGCATGTACAGCGCCACGCTTTTCCCGGTAACCTGGCGGCCCGAGCCACCGGTTTTCTTCGCGGTCGTCCTTGCGTGGGATGTTGTTGCACCGTTGTGGCCCGTCGGCCACGACCTACTCCTAAGGTGGCGCGGTTGTGCCGCCGCCGTCCATGTGGCTGACTGGAGTGTCGTCCGCCCTTCCTTTCATCGTCGGTGATGTTTTCTGATTCTGACCGCCGTCAAACCTTCCGCAGGTCACCAGACGAGTTTCAGTGGTCCTATTCTCATTCTGGAAGTAGCCATGCACTACTTGGGTCTGCCCAACCCCTCTGCCTTACTTTGTGGATTTTGACGCTAATCACATCATGAGTCTGGGTTGAGCTATTTTCATCAAAAATTGATGCAGATCTATTTTAGAGTGATAACATGTGGCTTCGAATCTTAATTCATGAAGGTAAACGAAGAACGAGAAATAATAACAAAGCTCGAACCCCTACCTCAGATTCGTTGACATCGGGAAATAATATGAAGAAGTCAAGGATGATGTCATTAGTGCCCTTCAAGGACAAAACTTCCTCCCTTGTTCCGGTAGGAGATCAAAGAAGAAGAAGAAGATGTTCGTCATTGGTGGAAGAAGAGTTCTTCCTCCAAGTCTTCCTCCAACAGCCAAAAATTAAATTCCCGCAACTCCCAAAGGAGGGGAACCAACACATCAATTTGAGGAGTATCCTCTTAATCACTTCATTTAATGAAGTAGGGGGGTTTTCAATAATTAAAGTGGGGGGTTTTGTTTAGGTGGACCCCACTTTAATTCAAAAAGATTTGAATAAAAATAAAATTCAAGTTTAAACAGTTTTATTTTATTCCACCTTTTTTATCCTCCACGAAAGTTTGGAAAACCAAATTCCTTTCACGACAAAACGCAGCTGAGGTGAAGGTCCCCTGAAGCAATCACCAGTGTTGCGATTTCAATGGTGCCCTCAGATTTTAATTCCGAGCATTGGTTCTAATGTTACCAAAATCCGCTCTTAAGTTCACTGAATGTACCCGAACAAAACATCAGAAATTGATTCTGAGAACATTGGTCCTCGGAATTATGTGCCATTAATTTTCGCAGACTCATAAAATTGCCATATATTTAAAAAAAATTACATGGAAATTCTGGGTCTTTACATTCTCCCCACCTCATGGCTCTACATCTCGTAAGCCACAACTCAATTAGGTAAACAAGTGGGGGTACTGAGCACGCATCTTAGCATCCCTTTCTCATGTTCTCTCCTAGAGGTTCATGTGCTGAAATTGCACATGCACCAGAGGTATCGATCCCCTATGAAGGACTCTTTCCTGTCGATCCTCGATCTCCACTAGAACCTCCAAAAAAGTCACCCCATCATCGATGTCAAGCTCACCCCAGTCTATGATGTGAGTAGGATCATGCACGTATCTCTTCGACTGGGATATGCGGAAGACGTCGTGCACCTGGTGAAACTGAGGTGGAAGAGCTAAGTGGTATGACACCTCACCAACTCTACTGAGGACCTGAAAAGGTCCGATGAATCCCAGAGATAACTTTCCACCTCGGCCAAATATCTATAATCCTCATCGAGCTAAGACCCATAGAAAGACGTGGTCGCCATCCTCGAACTCTAGAGGTCTCTGTCTCCTGTCAGCATACGATTTCTGCCTACTCTGTGTAGTCTTCATCCACTCCTGGATGATCCGCACCTTCTCTGTGGTAGCCCATACAATCTCTTATCCCACTAGTGTGGACTCCCCTGGGTTTTTCCAGTACAATGGCGATCTTCAAGGTCGACTATACAAGGCCTCAAAAGGTGTCATTCTGGTGGTGGAGTGATAGTTATTATTATGTACAAACTCCACCAAAGGTAAGTGGTCCTTCTAGCTGCAATCAAAGTCGATGAAGCATGCACAAATCATGTCCTCGAGAGTTTGAATGGTCTTCTCAATCTGTCCATCCATCTGAGGATGAAAGGTGGTGCTCAAATGAAGCTGCCTCCTGAAAGCCTCATGCAACCCCTTCCATAGCTAGGAAGTGAAACGTGCGTCACGATTGGAGATAATCATCGAGGGTACCCCATGTAGTCGTACAATATCCTGCACATAGAAGAGTACCAAGATCTCTACTAAACCTTGCTCTTTGATTGGTCGGAAGTGGGCCGACTTGGTGAGTTAGTCGACAATCACCCAAATCGAGTCATTTCCCCTGTATGTACGTGGAAGTCCTATCATAAAGTCTATGGATATCCCATCCCACTTCTACTTCGTGGCCTCTAAAGGCTGAACCAAGCCTGCTGGTACCTAGTGCTCTGCCTTCACTTGATGACAAGTGAGGCATCAAGAGACAAAATCTGCTACTGCCTTCTTCTTAGTTGGCCACTAGTGTTGTCGTCGAAGGTCATGGTACATATTTTCCACACCTAGATGTACCGCTAGATGTGATGTGTGGAACTCCCTCAACAATACCTCTCGAAGCAATGCGGGTACCACAGTACGTTCTCTGAAGAGGATGAAGTGCTCCCCACCTATAGAAAATCCATCAGGTTCCTGCCCTGTGGATATCTGTGCACGTTGTGCCTCATAGTTAGTATCACCATGTTGCGCCTCTTGGAATATCTAAAGGAGTGGGGGTGTGACTGTAAGAGACTGCAGGAAAGCTTCTCTATCTCGTTCCACATAAGAAATATGCAAAGCGGACAGCTTCTCAGTCGCCTCTCCTAGTAGTTGAATACCTGATCTCCTGCTGAGAGCATCTTCTACAACATTCCCCTTCCCATGAGTATAGACTATCTCAAAATCATAGTCCTAGAGGAAATCAAGACAACATAGTTGTCTATGGTTCAGGTCCTTCTATGAGAAGATATACCTGAGACTCTGGTGGTCAGAGTAGATTGTGAAACACTCACCCATCAGATAGTGTCACCACATCTTCAAGGTGAAGACCAGTCCTTCTTACTCCAGGTCATGGGTAGCATAGTTCTGTTCATTCTGTCTCAGATGATGATAACCATAAGATATCACTACTCACTCCTACATCAGGACATATTTGAGCCCATTCCCTGATGCATCGCAATATACCACATACCCAACACCCTCCTCCGGTAGCCTCAACATGGACGCACTAGTTAGCCTCTGCATCAGCTCCTGAAAACTCCATTGGCACCTCTCATACCACACAAAGGGTTTCCCCATTCATCATCAGCACTGATAAGGGTGATGAAACGTTGTATAATTTTGGCACAAATCTTCGATAATAACCGGCCAGACCCAGAAAACAATGTACCTCCGTTACACTCCTGGGTGGATCCCAAGCTAGCACAGCCTCGATCTTCGCTAGATCCACAGCAACTCTAGCCTCTGAGATGACGTGTCCCAGAAAGTGAACCTCCTAAATCTAGAGATGGAACTTCAAGAGCTTACCATAAAGCTGGTGATCTCAGAGTGTGTCTAGTACCATCTTCAAATGATGGGCATGCTCCTCCTCTGTAGTCGAGTAGATTATAATGTCGTCGATGAAGACTACTACAAAGCGATCAAGGTATGTCTGAAAGATCATGTTCATGAGTCCCATGAACAAATCTGGTGCATTAGTTATTCCAAATGGAATAACCATGAACTCATAGTGTCCATACCGACATCTGAAAGTCATTTTTTGCACATCCTTGTCCCGTACTCTGAGCTAGTGGTATCCCGATCAGAGGTCTATCTTCAAGAACCAACATTCTCACTTCAGCTGATCGAAGAGGTCATCAATCCTTACAAGTGGATACTTGTTCTTAACAGTCACCTGGTTTAGGTGCCGGTAATCCACACAGAGCCTCAATCTCCCGTCCGCCTTCTTGGCGAACAAAATCGGGGCTGCCCATGGTGAAACACTGGGTCTGACTAATCCCTTTCCCTACAAGTCCTCCAACTGTACTCACAGCTCACGAAGCTCTGTAGGAGTCATCTGATACGCTGGAATAGATATCAGTGTCATCCCGTAATATAATTTGATGTAAAATTCTACCTCTCTATGAGGAGTTAGTCCTGACCCCTCATTAGGAAAAACATCCACGTACTGATCCACCACAACAAGATAGCTCAGACTCTTCATATCAACCGCTCCGAAGATAATACTAGCCAACTAATGAGTAATCGGTTGCCCCCTCCTCTGGGTAAGTCCATCCTATACTGAAAAGTCTCACTTCTCACTGGTGAAGGTAAACCTAGTCCCATACTTTTAGACACACCACACATTCTGCCTAATATAGTCAATCTGAACATGGACTGTAGATAACTAGTCCATACCCAAGATGACATTGTAAGGCCTCGACGCCGCTACTAGGAGATCCCAGCTGAAGCTCTCACCACCTAGAGTAAACTCACACTACCAACAACAGTGTGTAATCGTCAAATATTCTCCCGTAGGAGTCTCTAGTAGTAAAGATCCATCCAACGGCTCCATCGGAATATCCGAGCTCCGAACGAGGGAAGTGGAAATGAAAGAGTGATTGGCACCTATGTCTATAAGTATTTCATCTATGGTGTAGTTGACATAGACCATACCTCGAATCATCTCTGGAGATCCATGATCGTAAGCCTCATCTGCCTAGAGCTAAGCTCTCCCTTTTCCACCTAATCCCTGCGATCGGGGTGGACCTCCTGGTGGTCGTGGCGGTAACACCTCAAAACGTCTCCCATTACCAGCTGCTCGACCAGCTCCTCTGCCATATCCACCTGCACCCTACGGACTGCCTCGATCAAATATTTGTCTCTTTCTGGGCAGTCCTTCAACCATCAGTTGATCATCTGCACAGCGGGTCGGACAATCACGAGCCATGTGAACCTACCCGTTGCATGCATAGCACTGCCTGCTCCTCGTATGACTGGCTCTATCTCTTGTGCCCCACACCACTGAACCCGTATCCCAAGGTCGTCCACTGAATGGCCCGGTCAACTTGGTTCTCTGTGACATCTGTTTGTTACCAGCTGTAGAAGACTCTACTACATGACGCCCTGTAGTGGGTCTCACTACAAGTGACTACTTAGCAAGAAAAATATCCACTAAGTGGGATTTCTCCAACACCCCCACCTGCGTCGAGATGCTGAGGGAGATCATCAAAGCCCTGATCTCTTGTCTGATCCCATGCTCAAAGGTACGTTCCCTGAAGAATGGGTCCCGCATCATATATGTGGAGTAGCATGAGAGGTCGGTGAACCTCACTGACTATTGTGCCACTGTTATGCTTCCCTACTGCAGATGAAGTAGCTCATGTATCTGCACTGCACGTAGGGTGGCTAGGACAAACTCCTCCTGAAAAAAGCTCTCAAAGTCTACCCAGAGTTGTGTTGTCTCATCATGCACCAGGAGCATCAATCTCCACCATATGCATGTTGATGCCTGAAGGAGACTCATGGAAAGGATCACAATAAGGTCGGCTGGTGTCCCTACCAGTCTAAAGACCCTCACCACAGCCTCCATCCAATCCTCAGCTACCTACAGGTCCGTCTCACCCCTAAACCTGGGCGGCCTCTGGCACTGGAGCCCATGAAACGTGCTCAGATAGCATGCATTCTCTACTGTTGGGGCTGGTGGCATCGGTGGCCCAATGGGTAGTGGTACTGCTGGTGCCTCTGCAGTGATAGGGCCCTGCACCGAGTCCTCACTACTCAGTGGGCTACCATCTCGTACAAAGCCTGGAACCCTAGATGGATCTCTTCATGGGAAAATCCTGAAAAGAAACAGGTGTGCCACGGTCAATAAGTTATACCTGGTGAGATGACTCAAAGAGATCACAAAGGGAACATTTCAAATGCAACACACACGCAATCAGAGTTTTCATGCATTGAGTCAGAAATCAAAAGTTAGAGTCTTTGTGTATGGATACATCAGTTGTCGCACCAACACTGGTTTCCCTAAACTGATAACCACACCCAGAACACTTAACACTATTGTCATTAAAAGATCAGAGTCTAATGTCCTATGGTAGAACCGACTCCTCTGGTACCAATTTGTCACGACCCGTCCATGGGCCCGTGTTGTGACTACCCCAAGCCCACATTCCTTAGGCCAGGGGCTGGAGCCTAGCACCAAAAAGGAATATCCGAGAGAAAAGGGAATGCATTGACTTTAAAACTGCAACTCACATAGTCTGTACACAACCAGAGATAATAATAAATTACTAATAATGTAAAGAGTGCTAAAAGTAAATGGTCCAGTATACAAAACCAATTGAAATACAAGTATAGGAAAAAGGGAAAATAGCTCCTGCATCATCCATCGGAAAATCCTACCTGAAGGGTAGGTAAATATCTTTATCAAGTCATCCCTGAGGTATGTACCATCTAATTCCAGCTCTGAGCAGCCTCTCGTCCGTCTCTCTCAGCCTCGATCACTATTTTCCGTCGTCTGCAAAGAACACAACAAGGTGTGGACGAAGCCCGTGTCGTGGTGAGTATAACGATACTTAGTAGGGACTTTGAGACCCTCTAAGGTCTCCCAAAATCCATTAAGGATAAACCAGATAATTAAGGATACAATCACAAAGTATCATTCAACCCTACTTTAGTATATGACCTTACATATTCCTAAGTAACCAAATACAATCTGACTCTAACTCTTGAGCCCAAGCACAACTCATTCCATGAAGGAAGAAAGATAACTTGTTGTTAATAACATGGAGTCAAGACTCATCTCACACAAGTATACAACTTATGAAGAGTGATAGAGATGATTAGATGTCGCCACTGAATCATATACTCTGTTGAACCCATGAAGGATCCTGGTATAGTAATCAGAGCTGTCGAACCCATGTAGGATCCTATAAAAATAATCAGAGCTGTCGAACCCACATAGGATCCTGGAATAGTATTCAGAGCTATCGAACCCACGTAGGATCTCAGAATAGTATTCAGTCCTATCAAACCCACATAGGATCCATTTATCACAATGCAGCCAGTTATAGGGTTCCGCACAAAGCACGCTTGATTCTGGGAGGGTCCTCTCCTCAAGACAAGTGTTTATACATCAACTACCACAAATTCCCAATTTTATTTATCCAAAAGATTCGTCTTTCCATAAGAAACCCAATGCGACAGACGACACATCAATCGGACGCCCGGTCTAAGAGTTATTAGCTTTTCTATTCTGAGAGCCCGGTTGGATTTACATTCGATCCAACCCGGTCATACCCCAACTATTTCCAAACCTCAAATGGGTTATACCAAAATAAACATCTCCCTACAAGGTTTCCTTCGTCGTAGACGGTTCCTCAATCGGGTGCCCGTAGCTCATGTTATGGGAAAAAAAGTGGAAGCAGGTCAAAGCGGGTCTGGGTCCGGTCCGGCCCAATCAGACCGACCTGGCCCGACCTAGCCCAACCCGGGTCCGGACTGGGATCTGACCCAATCCACAGGGCAGCCCGGCCAGAGTGGGCAGCCCAGCCCGCGTTGGGTCCAGCCCGCCCTGGGATCAACCCGCGCGAGGCCCTCAACTGGAGGTCCCTGTGGGGTCCGCCCTAGCCGCGTCCAGGGGGGAAGGTCACGCCCCCTAGAGTCCGGAATGGATTAGCTGTTTGGGTGGTTCAGATTCAGTTCCATGTTGTGTTGGTCTATGTCACGTGGGACCCATGCGACGGGTCTCGCTCCTCTTGGATGGTCGAGCGGCCAGCCGCCTCCTGCGCGGCGCAGTTGCTCGACACATCCTCCAGCGACCGGCGAAGCCGGCAGCCGGTCCTCCATCGCGGTGGCCAAGGCCACACCCCCCCCCCCCTCGTCGCTCCACCGCATAGCATGCGCTGCATCTCTCCTTTCCCGACAATCCAGCGGCCCGAGCCTCCTGTTTTCTTCGTGGAAAGCCTTGTGCCGGCCGCCACTACACCGCCGCGACCCATCGGCCGCAACATACTCCTCATGTGTCACGGTTGCACCACCGCCGTCCATGCGGCCAGCTAGAGTGTTGGCCACCCTTCCCTTTGTCGTTAGTGACGTTTGCCGATTCCGACCACCGGCAAACCTTCCACGGGTCACCGGGAAAGTTTTGGTGGTCTGATTCTCGTTCGAAAAGTAGTCACGCACTACTCGGGACATTTTCTTTGATCCGCATCCATTTTTTAAAAAATCGCTCAACCCGGAATCGTGCTGTGATTAGCATCAAAATCCACAAAGTAAGGTGGAGGTTGGGGTCGTGTTCATTCTGCCTGGACCCTCTGGGTTAGAGTGATAGTATGCGGCTTCGAATCTTAATTCACGAAGGGAAATGAAGAACGAGAAACAATAAAAAAGCTCGAACCCCTACCTCAGATTCATTGACATAGGGAAAGAAGATTAAGAAGCCGAGGATGACGTCGTCAATTTTCTTCAAAGATGGCACTTCCTCCCTAGTTCCGATAGGATATCAAAGAAGAAGAATAAGATGTTCATCATTGGTGGAAGAAGAGTTCTTCCTCTGAGGATTTATCCAACGGCCAAAACTCCAATTCCCACAACTCCCAAAGGAGGGGAACCAAAACATCAATTTGAGGAGCCTCCCCCTAATCACTTCATTTAATGAAGAAGGGGGGATGGCAAGAATTAAAGTGGGAGTTTAGTTTGGGTGGACCCCACTTTAATTCAAAAATATTTGAATAAAAATAAAATTCAAGTTTAAACAATTTTATTTTATTCCACCTTTTTTTAATCCTCCATGAAAGGTTGGAAAACAAACTTCCGTTCATGACAAAACACCGCTGAGGAGAAGGTCCCTTTAAGAAATCACTAGCGCTGCGAGTTCAACAGTGCCCTCTGATTTCAATTTCGAGTATCGGTTCTAAAGTTACCAAAACCCACTCTTAAGTTCACTGAGTGTACCTGAACAAAACTTCAAAAATTGATTTTGGGTACACCGGGCCTCAGAATAACGTGCCGTCAATTTTTTTGGACTCATAAAATTCCCATATATTTAAAAAAAATTACATGGAAATTCCAGGTCTTTACATTTTTTTGTCTCATATTCCATATTCTGTAAAATTAATGTAATGTCCATGTATGTAAATCATGGGTTATTGGAGTTGGAATCAAAGAAAGGTTTAATTAACCATTGGAATATACAATGCAAAAAATTTATTGAGATCCCTAGAGATATTTCTAAGGTATTTTTAGGGATTCCCATAAGTTTAAGTATAATTATAGGATACAATACTATAATTATGATAATGATCATGAATAACCTAGTATTAAACCTAAGATTTTATATATTGAAAGTACTCCCCCTTGATTATGTTGTTTTCCTAGTATTATTTTTTCCTCTCACACTATTCTTTTGGGTTTTAGATGACGGATGGAACCCAAAGAAACTAAGTTAATGATCAATTCACTGGTCAATGTAATGGTTATTCTCCTGGAAAACAAAATTTTATGGGAGATGGAATGAAAAAACTTACACTACTAGAAAAGGGGGCAGTGGAGGCCCCCTGACTCGGGCGACCGCCATTGGCGGTCGCTATAGCCCACCATTAGCGACCGCCAATGGCGGTCGCTAACCTCCCTAAAAATATTCGGGGGGTTTCTGCGCCCCCCCCCCCCCCCCCCCGCGCCCTCTCGATCTCGCCCTAACCCCTCGCCGCCCTCCCTCGCGCCGCCCTCCCCTCCCCCGCCGCCCGGCCTCCCCCGCCGCCCGGCCTCCCCCGCCGCCCGGGCTCCCCCTCCGCCCGCCCTCCCCCGCCGCCCGCCCTCCCCCGCCGCCCGCCCTCCCCCGCCGCCCGTCCTCCCCCGCCGCCTGCCTTCCGGCCTCCGGCCGCCGCCCTCCGCCTTCGGGCCTCCGGCCGCCGCCCTCCGGCCTCTCGGCCCTCCCCCCCCCCCACCCCGGACGGCACCCGCACCCCGGACAGCCCCCGGCGCGCACTCCGGACCGCCCCCCGCACCCCGGACGCCTCCCCGCACCCCGGACAGCACCCCCCCGCGCACTCCGGACCGCCCCCCGCACCCCGGACGCCTCCCCGCACCCCGGACAGCACCCCCCCGCGCACTCCGGACCGCCCCCCGCACCCCGGACGCCTCCCCGCACCCCGGACAGCCCCCCCCCCTGCACTCGGACACCCCCCTCCGAACCCGGACAGCCCCCCCGCACCCCGGACAGCCCCCCCCCCCCCCCCCCCCCCCGCACTCGGACACCCCCCCTCCGAACCCGGACAGCCCCCCCGCACCCCGGACAGGCCCCCCGCACCCCGGACACCCCACCCCGCACCCCCCACAGCCCCCCTGCACCCCAGACAGCCCCCCCTCCCCCGCACCTCGGACACCCCCGCACCCCGAACACCCCTGCCCGCACCCCTGACAGGCCCCCGACACCCCGGACACCCCTCCCCGCACCTCAGACAGCCCCCCCCCCCCGACCCCGGACACCCCCCCCCCCCTCGCTGCCCGTCCCCCGTCCCCTCACCGCCTCCTCTCCTCCAGCTCCCCGCCACCGCCGCCGCCCGTCCCCTCCCTTGCCACACTGCCTTTGGCTCCGGCTCCCCTTCGCTGCTCCTCTCCCTCGCAGCACCGCCTTCAGCTCCCCTCCCTTTCAGGTTTGTAGCTCAATCAGGTAACATGAGATTTCAGTTACATTATTATTTTATCAATGGTTCATAAACAAATGATTAATATTTATTTTGAATATAGTTGATTTGAAAAATGTAAATGTAATAAGTATTGTGTAAATGTTTGTTATACAGATATTATTATGGATAAGAGTTGGATTGATCTTCCAAATCGAACGTCTAGAGAATATTTCAATGGCATTATGCAGTTTATTGACTTCACGAGAGGATTTGAAAGTGACTATATTAGTTGTCCATGTAGAAAATGTGCTAACAGATATCAATTCACACGAGATACTGTGAGGGAGCACCTTTTCTTTAATGGATTTCTGAAAAATTATAAGAGTTGGACTCGTCATGGAGAAGAATATGTTCGTTGTCAAAATACAGATGCAGCTCAGATGGATGTTGATGCAAGGATGACTGATCCAATGCATGAAATGCTTACTGAAATGGTACGTGGGTTTGATCCTGAAGGCATTGACATCCAGAATCTTGAGACCGGTGAGATAAATCTTCGCTCTGGTGCAGATCGTGATTCGAGGAGGTTTTATGAAGTACTTGATGATGCGAAAACAGAATTATATCCTGGATGTACTTCTTACAATAAACTGTCGTTCATCGTGGAGTTGTTGCATTTGAAGACTTTGAACAATTGGTCAGACACATCATTCGACATGCTTTTGGTTTTATTGAAAAAAGTTCTTCCTGTCGACGCTAAGATTCCTGAGTCGTATTACTATGCTCGTAAGTTGACAGAGAACTTAGGTTTTACATATGAGACTATAGATGCATGTGCAAACAACTGTATGTTGTTTAGAAATGAAACTGCTCATTTGGATATCTGTACGGTTTGTGGCGCTTCCAGGTGGAAAGAGAACAGGGGAAATAAGACTCATCAAAGTCAGATTGCGATACAGGGGAAACCGATTGCCGTAAAGCAAATGCGTTACTTTCCCCTTAAACCGAGGTTGAAAAGATTTTTTATGTCATCTAAAGTTTCTAATTTAATGAGATGGCATGCAGAAAGAGTTCATGAAAGTGACATGTTAACCCACCCGGCAGACTCTCATGCATGGAAGGATTTTGATAAGAGACATCCCGACTTTGCTAAAGATGTTCGTAATGTCCGATTGGGATTGGCAGCAGATGGTTTCAATCCATTCAAGTCTACGGTTGGTGCAACTCATAGCACATGGCCCGTGGTGTTGGTTCCATATAATCTTCCTCCGTGGCTTTGTATGAAGCAACAATTTATATTACTTTCCACTCTTATTGATGGACCTAAAAGTCCGGGGGATAAGATTGATGTTTACCATCAGCCATTGATTGATGAGTTGAATGAATTTTGGGGCGATGGTGTGATGACTTATGACTGCGAAACGAATGAAATGTTCAAACTGCATGCAGCTTTATTGTGGACAATCAATGACTTCCCAGCTTATGCAAATTTATCAGGTTGGAGTACGAAAGGGGAATTTGCTTGCCCTTGTTGCAATAAAAGTAAAAAATCTGTATGGCTTAAACATTCCAAAAAATGGGCATACATGGGTCACAGGCGTTTTCTCCCTCCCCAGCACAGGTTCAAAAAGGACAGAGTGGCATTTGATGGTTCTAGAGAGTTCAGCCCAGCACCAAAGATCATGACAGGAGTCGAAATGTTATCGCAGATTGAGGAAGAAAACATCCGCACGGTATATGAAATTCAGGATTTGGTGGCTCCTCCAGTATGTAATATTCGTGCTGCGGGTAGGCAGCGCAGTCACAATTGGAAAAAGAAAAGTATTTTTTATAGTCTTCCGTATTGGAAAACTAACATGTTGAGGCATAATTTGGATGTCATGCACATTGAAAAAAATGTTTGTGATAACATATTGTGGACCATTTTAGGTGTCAGTGGAAAGTCAAAGGACCATGTTAATGCACGCCGTGATTTGGAAGAAATGGGTTTAAGGAAACAGTTGCATTTACAGTTAGCTGAGGGAAACAAGGCATATATGCCTGCTGCACAGTATTCGATGACTACAGAGGAGAAAGAGACATTTCTTTCCATTTTGAAGATGGTCAAGGTGCCTGATGGTTACTCTTCTAATATTTCAAAGTGTGTGAATCTGACGAGCAAGACATTGCAAGGGTTGAAAAGTCATGACAATCACATATTACTTCAGCAGTTGATTCCAATCGCAATTTGTGATTGTTTATCCCCCAATGTTGTTCATCCCTTGATTGAGATGAGTAATTTTTTTAGACAGCTTTGTTTAATAAATCAACGAATGAGTGATTTAAAAAGTTTGCAGGACCGAATTGTACTTACGCTTTGTCACTTTGAGAAACTTTTCCCCCCCTCATTTTTCGATGTTATGGTCCACTTAACAGTGCACCTAACTGATGAAGTAATGGCTGCTGGTCCAGTGCAATTCAGGTGGATGTATCCTATTGAACGGTATTTGAGTACATTGAAAAGATTTGTACGCAACAGATCTCGTCCAGAGGCATCAATAGCCAATGGTTATTTGATGGACGAGTGTACTACCTTTTGTGCAGAATATCTTACGGATGTTGAAACAAAATTAGATAAGCCCTCTCGGATTCATGATGGTCCAGTTGGAGAAGGAACCACATTTGATATGGACAACATCGAGTGGATACAAGCACATCGATATATCTTGTTCAATACTCCATCAGTTGCACCATTAATGCAGTAAGTATCTTATCAATGTGCTTGTATAACTTTTACATGTTTTCTTTGCATAAGTTGATCTTTTAAACATCGCGTAATCATTTGCAGGAAACACATTAATGAGATAAAAGAAGAGATGCATCGTGCGACTGAGTTGCAAATTCAACAATCTCATTATGCGGCATTTCATGATTGGTTCAAGGATTATGTATGTATAAATTGATTTTCATTATGAGTGAAGTATTAAACTAATTCTTTCTGCATATATCAGTATTGATTTTTATAAATTATGTAGGTTCGTAAGCTGAGGGAGTTAGGGGACCCCACGTTACCTGAAGTATTTATCCAACTGGCTGAGGGTCCATCTATAACCGCTCGTCGTTATAAAGCTATTGATGCTAATGGTTTTCGATTTCGCATTAAAGATGTTGATGACAAACGAGAAACACAAAATAGTGGAATCGGTTGTCCCTTTGTCGATTCTGGTTATTACTATGGTCAATTGATAGACATCATTGAAGTTGTATACACACACGGTTTGAAGTACATATTGTTAAAGTGTAATTGGGTTGATCCAGTGCGTGGATGTAAAGTCGATCAATATCAGTTTTCATTGGTGAATTTTAACTACATGTTATACAGAAATAATGAACGAGTTGAGAATGAACCTTTCATCTTGACATCACAAGCGGAACAAGTATTCTTCGTTACTTTGCCTTCGGATCCAAGTTGGCAAGTTGTTGTCAAAATGTCTCGGCGAGGAGTGTTTTTATTTGAAGAAGATGAACCCGAGACTGTTCCGTTTGTTTACCAACAACTTGATCAACATACCGTAGTTCAATGTGAAGAAGATATTTATTGGGTCAGAGCGGCTGTTGAAGGAGAAACGGTCGATTTGCATGCTTAATGAAAGGTATAATTGTTTTCCCGCTATTCAGTAGAATGTCCTAGGATATCATAAATTATCTAATCATTTTATAAATCCTTATAAGTTTTAATCCTCACTTTTGTAAGTTAATTCAGTCATAAATATTTAGGTTGATTAACTTTCTGATTTTTTAAAATTCATTCACAACTAATTATTCAATCCATTTTTTGTTTGATTAACAGTTGTACAAGTTTGATTTATTAAGAACAATCCAATTTATCTTTTAAACACTTTGGACTCATTACTGATATTTTGTATGATTGCAGACATGTCAGGGGAAGAGGCAGAAAATCCACATCATCCATCTAAGGCATCTACGTCTCAGGGTCGAGGTATGTTTGACAGTCATTATCTATATTATTTATGTAATTAACATATATATATATATATATATAACATTTGTCAATTTATATATAAAATTGTTTTCAACAGGATCAGACTCGGCTGCTTCTTCCTCTCGCAGGAGAGGCCCTGGTCGTGGCATATTAGCATGGAATTCCGACACGACGATAGATGTTTCATTTGATGAGGTATTTCATCCCGTGGGACCGAATGCCCCGGCATTTATTCGTCAGCTGGGTCATATCATACGTGACCCACATCGATTTCCATTGACCACGCGTGATTGGGCTTCTATCCCTCAGGACACATTAGATCGTCTATGGAGGGAGGTTCAGGTAAGAAAATAATTTTACTTTATTTTCTATTTATAAATAATACTAATATGTTTGATTATTTTCATTATAGCAAAATTTGAAAGTATGCCCTGAAGAGTTTCGGCCCGTGTGTATGAGAAAATGCCGTAAGCTGTGGAAAGATTATAAAGGCAAAGTGAAGAGGGACCACTGGGTACCAAATGTGGGGTGCCCCTGACATTTTGGAAAAAGTCCCGAGAGGTGTCCTCCCGGCTCAGTGGCGTGACTTGGTTGCATATTGGTCTACTGAGGGTGTTGCGGTTTGTATATTAATTATTTTGCTGTATATATATTTTCAAGAATATGTGATTTGTTTGAAATTTGAATGAATTGAATGTAGGAGGTGTCAACACGCCATTCGGAGAATCGAGCGTTGCAGGGACCCAGCTCACAGGCTCGGGACTCGTCACGTGTCTCAGATCCGACATGAGGTATATATTATTCACTTTTTAATTAATTAATTAATATGGTTTTGTGTTTATATTCTTTTAATATACAGTTGCGAGGGCAAGGTGCAGCAACTGATAAAATGTCGGTGTGGATAAGGACTCGTGATCGCAATGATCCAGAGGTTGCAGCATTGATAGTAAGTGTCTGTACTTACCAATAATTACATAAATCTTTATATTAACATATATATATTTATATATATTTAAATATTTCACAGGATCAATTTGAAGCTGAGTTAGAACATCTGCCAGAGGACCAGCGACAGCTTCCCATGCGACGGGATGAGATCTTTCATCGCATTATTGGTCGGGACGGGCATGGCTATAGTTTGACCTATGGAGCAGGGATTCCTCGTTCTGTAGTGTCACGCGCTGCGGTTGTCGGTCCTGCTGTTGCTCATATGACACAGCAGATGTCAGATTTTGAGGCACGGCTGCGCGCTTCCGAGGAGACAAATGCGCAATTGACAGCTGAGGTAAGAGCACTGCGGGAATATGTGCGTCGAGCTGATGGTACAGGGGATCATACGACGCAGGTATATACTGTATTTATTTATTTAATTTAAATTATTTTTGTTATTAAAATATTTATAATGTTTATTTGTTGTAGGCACCTGGTCCACCAGAAGGAGGTAACAGTGATGGCAACGCGTGACGCACCATATATTCACGAGATATGTTTTTTTGTTTTTACTGGTAGGGTTGACATTGATGTACTGTATTTATTCATTTAAGTAATGCATTATTACCATCCATGGTGGTCTTTTAAATATTTTATACACATATTGAGTTTTTGATCAGATAATCTTGAATGATTCTACATTTGAAAAAGTCGAACTAATTCCAACAGATCAATAAATCTGATATTATAGATTATGTATTATCCAATATATTTTTTATAAATTTTTGTATGGTATCGATAAAAGAAATATGTATTAATTAGATGTTATCACTTTTATTTTTCAATTTTGTAATCAATGGGATGACCTTTGCACCCCCGGAGAGCCCCCCGCACCGCCGTACAGCCCCCTGCACCCCCGTACAGCCACCCGCACACCCCCGTACAGCCCCCCGCACCCCCGTACAGCCCCCCCGCACCCCCGTAAAGCCCCCCCGCACCCCCGTACAGCCCCCCGCACCCCCGTACAACCCCCCGAACCCCCGTACTGCCCCCCGCCACCCCCGTACACCCCCCCCCCCCCCCCCCGCACCCCCGTACAGCCCCCCGCACCCCCGTACAGCCCCCCCCCCCCCCCCCCCCCCGCACCCCCGTACAGCCCCCCGCACCCCCGTACAGCCCCCCCGCACCCCCGTACAACCCCCCGCACCCCCGTACTGCCCCCCGCCACCCCCGTACAGGCCCCCGCCACCCCCGTACAGGCCCCCGCACCCCCGTACAGCCCCCCCGCACCCCCGTACAGCCCCCCGAACCCACGTACAGCCCCCCGCACCCCCGTACAGCCCACCCCCCCCCCCCCCCCCCGCACCCCCGTACAGCCCCCCCGCACCCCCGTACAGCCCCCGCACCCCCCCCCCCCCCCCCGCACCCCCGTACTGCCCCCCGCACCCCCGTACAGCCCCCCCCCCCCGCACCCCCGTACAGCCCCCCGCACCCCCGTACATCCCCCCCCCCCCCCCCCGCACCCCCGTACAGCCCCCCGCACCCCCGTACTGCCCCCCGCCACCCCCGTACAGGCCCCCCGCCACCCCCGTACAGGCCCCCGCACCCCCGTACAGCCCCCCCGCACCCCCGTACAGCCCCCCGCACCCCCGTACAACCCCCCGAACCCCCGTACTGCCCCCCGCCACCCCCGTACAGCCCCCCCCCCCCCCCCCCCGCACCCCCGTACAGCCCCCCGCACCCCCCGTACAGCCCCCCCGCACCCCCGTACAACCCCCCGCACCCCCGTACTGCCCCCCGCCACCCCCGTACAGGCCCCCGCCACCCCCGTACAGGCCCCCGCCACCCCCGTACAGGCCCCCGCACCCCCGTACAGGCCCCCCGCACCCCCGAACGACCTCTGAATGCCACGAAACCGTACGACAACATCCGGGGCGTCAATTGTGAAATGGTCGGCCAGACGGCACCTCATTCGGAGGTGCCGTGCGACCGCGGCGGCCGGAAACGCGTTTCCGGCGCCGTTAAACACCAAAACGGCGTGCGGCGGTCCGATTCGGAGCAAACGTGCTCCGGACGACCTGAAACCGCACGGGGACGAGAGGAATATTATTCCTGAGATGCAGGAGGAGGCCGCACGTCCATCGGACGTGCGGTGCGCGCGGCACGCCCGATTGTGTCGTTTTCAGCAGCGCGGCGCGCGCTGAAATGACGCGTTGGGGGGGTCAAAACCACCCGAACGACCTCCGAATGCCACGAAACCGTACGACAACATCCGGGGCGTCAATTGTGAAATGGTCGGCCGGACGGCACCTCATTCGGAGGTGCCGTGCGACCGCGGCGGCCGGAAACGCGTTTCCGGCGCCGTTAAACACCAAAACGGCGTGCGGCGGTCCGATTCGGAGCAAACGTGCTCCGGACGACCTGAAACCGCACGGGGACGAGAGGAATATTATTCCTGAGATGCAGGAGGAGGCCGCACGTCCATCGGACGTGCGGTGCGCGCGGCACGCCCGATTGTGTCGTTTTCAGCAGCGCGGCGCGCGCTGAAATGGCGCGTTGGGGGGTCAAAACCACCCGAACGACCTCCGAATGCCACGAAACCGTACGACAACATCCGGGGCGTCAATTGTGAAATGGTCGGCCAGACGGCACCTCATTCGGAGGTGCCGTGCGACCGCGGCGGCCGGAAACGCGTTTCCGGCGCCGTTAAACACCAAAACGGCGTGCGGCGGTCCGATTCGGAGCAAACGTGCTCCGGATGACCTGAAACCGCACGGGGACGAGAGGAATATTATTCCTGAGATGCAGGAGGAGGCCGCACGTCCATCGGACGTGCGGTGCGCGCGGCACGCCCGATTGTGTCGTTTTCAGCAGCGCGGCGCGCGCTGAAATGGCGCGTTGGGGGGTCAAAACCACCTGAACGACCTCCGAATGCCACGAAACCGTACGACAACATCCGGGGCGTCAATTGTGAAATGGTCGGCCAGACGGCACCTCATTCGGAGGTGCCGTGCGACCGCGGCGGCCGGAAACGCGTTTCCGGCGCCGTTAAACACCAAAACGGCGTGCGGCGGTCCGATTCGGAGCAAACGTGCTCCGGACGACCTGAAACCGCACGGGGACGACAGGAATATTATTCCTGAGATGCAGGAGGAGGCCGCACGTCCATCGGACGTGCAGTGCGCGCGGCACGCCCGATTGTGTCGTTTTCAGCAGCGCGGCGCGCGCTGAAATGGCGCGTTGGGGGGTCAAAACCACCCGAACGACCTCCGAATGCCACGAAACCGTACGAAAACATCCGGGGCGTCAATTGTGAAATGGTCGGCCAGACGGAACCTCATTCGGAGGTGCCGTGCGACCGCGGCGGCCGGAAACGCGTTTCCGGCGCCGTTAAACACCAAAACGGCGTGCGGCGGTCCGATTCGGAGCAAACGTGCTCCGGACGACCTGAAACCGCACGGGGACGAGAGGAATATTATTCCTGAGATGCAGGAGGAGGCCGCACGTCCATCGGACGTGCGGTGCGCGCGGCACGCCCGATTGTGTCGTTTTCAGCAGCGCGGCGCGCGCTGAAATGGCGCGTTGGGGGGTCAAAACCACCCGAACGACCTCCGAATGCCACGAAACCGTACGACAACATCTGGGGCATCAATTGTGAAATGGTCGGCCAGACGGCACCTCATTCGGAGGTGTCGTGCGACCGCGGCGGCCGGAAACGCGTTTCCGGCGCCGTTAAACACCAAAACGGCGTGCGGCGGTCCGATTCGGAGCAAACGTGCTCCGAACGACCTGAAACCGCACGGGGACGAGAGTAATATTATTCCTGAGATGCAGGAGGAGGCCGCACATCCATCGGACGTGCGGTGCGCGCGGCACGCCCGATTGTGTCGTTTTCAGCAGCGCGGCGCGCGCTGAAATGGCGCGTTGGGGGGTCAAAACCACCCGAACGACCTCTAAATGCCACGAAACCATACGACAACATCCGGGGCGTCAATTGTGAAATGGTCCGCCAGACGTCACCTCATTCGGAGGTGCCGTGCGACCGCGGCGGCCGAAAACGCGTTTCCGGCGCCGTTAAACACCAAAACGGCGTGCGGCGGTCCGATTCGGAGCAAACGTGCTCCGGACGACCTGAAACCGCACGGGGACGAGAGTAATATTATTCCTGAGATGCAGGAGGAGGCCGCACGTCCATCGGACGTGCGGTGCGTGCGGCACGCCCGATTGTGTCGTTTTCAGCAGCGCGGCGCGCGCTGAAATGGCGCGTTGGGGGGTCAAAACCACCCGAACGACCTCCGAATGCCACGAAACCGTACGAAAACATCCGGGGCGTCAATTGTGAAATGGTCGGCCAGACGGCACCTCATTCGGAGGTGTCGTGCGACCGCGGCGGCCGGAAACGCGTTTCCGGCGCCGTTAAACACCAAAACGGCGTGCGGCGGTCCGATTCGGAGCAAACGTGCTCCGGACGACCTGAAACCGCACGGGGACGAGAGTAATATTATTCCTGAGATGCAGGAGGAGGCCGCACGTCCATCGGACGTGCGGTGCGCGCGGCACGCCCGATTGTGTCGTTTTCAGCAGCGCGGCGCGCGCTGAAATGGCGCGTTGGGGGGTCAAAACCACCCGAACGACCTCCGAATGCCACGAAACCGTACGACAACATACGGGGCGTCAATTGTGAAATGGTCGGCCAGACGGCACCTCATTCGGAGGTGTCGTGCGACCGCGGCGGCCGGAAACGCGTTTCCGGCGCCGTTAAACACCAAAACGGCGTGCGGCGGTCCGATTCGGAGCAAACGTGCTCCGGACGACCTGAAACCGCACGGCGACGAAAGTAATATTATTCCTGAGATGCAGGAGGAGGCCGCACGTCCATCGGACGTGCAGTGCGCGCGGCACGCCCGATTGTGTCGTTTTCAGCAGCGCGGCGCGCACTGAAATGGCGCGTTGGGGGGTCAAAACCACCCGAACGACCTCCGAATGCCACGAAACCGTACGACAACATCCGGGGCGTCAATTGTGAAATGTTCGGCCAGACGGCACCTCATTCGGAGGTGCCGTGCGACCGCGGCGGCCGGAAACGCGTTTCCGGCGCCGTTAAACACCAAAACGGCGTGCGGCGGTCCGATTCGGAGCAAACGTGCTCCGGACGACCTAAAACCGCACGAGGACGACAGGAATATTATTCCTGAGATGCAAGAGGAGGCCGCAAGTCCATCGGACGTGCGGTGCGCGCGACACGCCCGATTGTGTCGTTTTCAGCAGCGCGGCGCGCGCTGAAATGGCGCGTTGGGGGGTCAAAACCACCCGAACGACCTCCGAATGCCACGAAACCGTACGACAACATCCGGGGCGTCAATTGTGAAATGGTCGGCTAGACGGAACCTCATTCGGAGGTGTCGTGCGACCGCGGCGGCCGGAAACGCGTTTCCGGCGCCGTTAAACACCAAAACGGCGTGCGGCGGTCCGATTCGGAGCAAACGTGCTCCGGACGACCTGAAACCGCACGGGGATGAGAGGAATATTATTCCTGAGATGCAGGAGGAGGCCGCACGTCCATCGGACGTGCGGTGCGCGCGGCACGCCCGATTGTGTCGTTTTCAGCAGCGCGGCGCGCGCTGAAATGGCGCGTTGGGGGGTCAAAACCACCCGAACGACCTCTGAATGCCACGAAACCGTACGACAACATCCGGGGCGTCAATTGTGAAATGGTCGGCCAGACGGCACCTCATTCGGAGGTGCCGTGCGACCGCGGCGGTCGGAAACGCGTTTCCGGCGCCGTTAAACACCAAAACGGCGTGCGGCGGTCCGATTCGGAGAAAACGTGCTCCGAACGACCTGAAACCGCACGGGGACGAGAGGAATATTATTCCTGAGATGCAGGAGGAGGCCGCACGTCCATCGGACGTGCGGTGCGCGCGGCACGCCCGATTGTGTCGTTTTCAGCAGCGCGGCGCGCGCTGAAATGGCGCGTTGGGGGGTCAAAACCACCCGAACGACCTCCGAATGCCACGAAACCGTACGACAACATCCGGGGCGTCAATTGTGAAATGGTCGGCCAGACGGCACCTCATTCGGAGGTGCCGTGCGACCGCGGCGGCCGGAAACGCATTTCCGGCGCCGTTAAACACCAAAACGGCGTGCGGCGGTCCGATTCGGAGCAAACGTGCTCCGGACGACCTGAAACCGCACGAGGACGAGAGGAATATTATTCCTGAGATGCAGGAGGAGGCCGCACGTCCATCGGACGTGCGGTGCGCGCGGCACGCCCGATTGTGCCGTTTTCAGCAGCGCGGCGCGCGCTGAAATGGCGCGTTGGGGGGTCAAAACCACCCGAACGACCTCCGAATGCCACGAAACCGTACGACAACATCCGGGGCGTCAATTGTGAAATGGTCGGCCAGACGGCACCTCATTCGGAGGTGCCGTGCGACCGCGGCGGCCGGAAACGCGTTTTCGGCGCCGTTAAACACCAAAACGGCGTGCTGCGGTCCGATTCGGAGAAAACGTGCTCCGAACGACCTGAAACCGCACGGGGACGAGAGGAATATTATTCCTGAGATGCAGGAGGAGGTCGCACGTCCATCGGACGTGCGGTGCGCGCGGCACGCCCGATTGTGTCGTTTTCAGCAGCGCGGCGCGCGCTGAAATGGCGCGTTGGGGGGGTCAAAACCACCCGAACGACCTCCGAATGCCACGAAACCGTACGACAACATCCGGGGCGTCAATTGTGAAATGGTCGGCGAGACGGCACCTCATTCGGAGGTGCCGTGCGACCGCGGCGGCCGGAAACGCGTTTCCGGCGCCGTTAAACACCAAAACGGCGTGCGGCGGTCCGATTGGGAGCAAACGTGCTCCGAACGACCTGAAACCGCACGGGGACGAGAGGAATATTATTCCTGAGATGCAGGAGGAGGCCGCACGTCCATCGGACGTGCGGTGCGCGCGGCACGCCCGATTGTGTCGTTTTCAGCAGCGCGGCGCGCGCTGAAATGGCGCGTTGGGGGGTCAAAACCACCCGAACGACCTCCGAATGCCACGAAACCGTACGACAACATCCGGGGCGTCAATTGTGAAATGGTCGGCCAGACGTAACCTCATTCGGAGGTGCCGTGCGACCGCGGCGGCCGGAAACGCGTTTCCGGCGCCGTTAAACACCAAAACGGCGTGCGGCGGTCCGATTCGGAGCAAACGTGCTCCGAACGACCTGAAACCGCATGGGGACGAGAGGAATATTATTCCTGAGATGCAGGAGGAGGCCGCACGTCCATCGGACGTGCGGTGCGCGCGGCACGCCCGATTGTGTCGTTTTCAGCAGCGCGGCGCGCGCTGAAATGGCGCGTTGGGGGGGTCAAAACCACCCGAACGACCTCCGAATGCCACGAAACCGTACGACAACATCCGGAGCGTCAATTGTGAAATGGTCGGCCAGACGGCACCTCATTCGGAGGTGTCGTGCGACCGCGGCGGCCGGAAACGCGTTTCCGGCGCCGTTAAACACCAAAACGGCGTGCGGCGGTCCGATTCGGAGCAAACGTGCTCCGAACGACTTGAAATGAGATTATTTCTTGAATCGAAGTTTTTAAATTATTATAGCACAATGATTTGATATTATATATATATTAAATATATATTAAATATATATTAAATATATATTAAAACATTTAAAATATATTATATATATATATATATATATTTAAAATATTGTATTTAATAGTATATATATATATATATTTATAGCACAATGATTTGTATTTAAAATATTGTATTTAATAGTATATATATATTATAGCACAATGATTTGTATTTAAAATATTGTATTTAATAGTATATATATATTATAGCACAATGATTTGATATTATATATATATTAAATATATATTAAAACATTTAAAATATATTATATATATATATATATATATATTTATATTCAATTCAATAAAAAAAAATTTAAAATTTTTTTTTTTAGAATAGCGACCGCCAATGGCGGTCGCTATAGGGGACCGGGCAGAGGGCCTTCAGCGACCGCCAAGCGTTCGCTGAAGGCCGACCTGCGGGGCACCTATAGCGACCGCCATTGGCGGTCGCTAAAGGCCTCTAGCGACGAGGCAACAGCGACCGCCATTGGCGGTCGCTGCGCGGCCGCTAAAGCCCTTTAGCGACCGCCAATGGCGGTCGCTAATGGCCTTATATATAGTAGTGTTATTGGTATACTTACACAAGCTATGAATCATTATGGACTTCAAAATGAGTAGAGAAGGGAACAACATTCTATTAAATATTTCATGGGGAAATGTCTGCCTTATTCCAATGGGTCTTCAGATCCACTTATTTCTAAAAAATAGATCAGTAACATTGAAAAGATATTTTCCATCCTTCGCTATTCAGAACATGAAAAAGTCATGTTTCCTATCTATCGATTAGAAGGTGAAGCAGACCAGTGGTGGACTCTAATTAAGAATACAAGGAAGCAAGATGAAATTGAATACATGGAATGGGATGAGTGCAAGAACTTATTTTTCAATAATTACTTCTTTCATATTATTCAAAAAATATATCAAAAACAAGTTCCTTGAGCTTAAGAAAAAGGATGATGAATCTATTGGTACATACGAGGCATATTTTACTAGACTTTCATGGTATGCTTCTTGATTTATCATCCAACCTAAAAGTAAAGTTGATCGATTATTCAGTGGTTTAAAACCAATTCTTCAAAGGTAATTATCTATAAGATAATTTAGTAGATATGAAGAGATTGTGCGTTGTGCTATCATGTTAGAACTGGGAGTTGGTGTTACATATCCATCTCATGGTTTTGAAAAAAAAAATGATGGAGTTCAAGGAAAAATCTCAAAACAATGGTGAAAAGAAGATGAATGTTTCTTTATTCTCAAAGTGTGGAAAGTATCATAGTGTATATCTTCTTAAAGGGACTAGAAATTGTTTCAGGTGTGGAAAATAAGGTCATCAAGTATTTGAGTGCCAAAGTAATGGGAAAACGGTTTTTAATGATGTTAATAGAGAAAATACTATATATAATGCACCACCAACACTTCAATACTACAAGTGTAAGGAAATGAGGCATTATGCTAACCAATTACCTAATACAAGGGTTAATTATGATCAACTTCGGCAATATCTTAAAGAAAAAGACAAAGGGAAGTCATATGCGATCACTATTAGTTATTTTGAGTATAAAAAAGAAGTGGTGGAATGATTAAGTGTTTATGTAATGGGATTCCAAAATGGTGTTGTAGAATATCATTTATAGTATTATGGAATATTGGAATATCTATGTATTGGTCCATTATGGTTTTACATAATTATATGGTATTGGAAACCATGAAAAGTGATTGATATATTTTTAGAAATCACATGATATGTGCAAAATGAAGGGATAAAGGGATAATTATATGTTTTATAGTATTAATGAGCTAGTTACTAATATAAGGAAAAAGTGATATTATGGTTTGATTATATAGAGTTTTTGATATTTTTTGTTAGTGGAAAGAGTTAATTTTTATAGAATTCATGTTTTCACTAAGTTTATATGGTAATTCATGTTATTGTCATGTTGCAAGAGAATTCATGATTAAGGTATTAACATGTTTGGAATGTGACAACCAAGAACTACCAAATGAGATATGGGTGACAAATGTTAAGTCGATTTAGTTCACCTCCTTCTAAAGTTTTATATTCATAGTTTTTTGGAAGTATTTTAATATTATCCATTTATGGATAGTATAAGTTATATTACAGTTTATGTTTGTTAGATTAATGGATTATCTCACTATAGTTAGACTTAATCATATTTGATAAACTATTTTATCATTTTTGTTGAGAAAGATGGAATGACTTATCATTCTATCACATGATCTTCTAACACTTCAAAAATGACCAATTCAAATTCATGTCATTAAATAAGAGATAAAGTGTAAATTGTTTAGGGAATGACCACTAGTGAGATTGTACTAAAATCAAGTATGTATTTCTACTCATTAAAAAATTCATCAAATTTAGGAAAAGGATCTTAAAAGTAAAAAATTTATCCCGGTACCTTTTTATCTGATGAATTAAATGGTCAATTAAATCATTGTGGATTTATTTCTTTCTTGTAGTTAATTATCACCAAATCTTATTCTCTATCTCTATCCATCAGAACATGACAGTTATATTTCTCTTCCATATCCATGTTTTATCTATATTCTCTTATGTGAAAACCCAGTGATGAGTTACTTTGGGTAACCATTATGTTTTTAACTTTCTTTTTAAAATGATGTTTTAGTTTCCCTTTTTAGGATATTGGTTTCCATGAAATAAACTTTCAAGTAGTAAACCATTTATAACCCCAACAAATTTTGAGGGAAAATTCATTTTAAGGGGGTAGAATGTAACACCCCAAGATTTTATGAGATAGATTCTTTTTAATTTCTTTAATGTCTTTTATTGTACAATACACCAATATTAGCTTTCATAATATGAAACATTGTATTAGTTTGCAGTATACACAACACTATTCTTGGCTTGTGTTACTCACTATTTCAAGTTCTTTTGATAGAATTCATTTCACACAACATTGAGTATATATTTTGTTCTATTTATAAAAGAACTATGTTTGGATTATGTTATACACAACATCAAAGGAAGATTTAACTACATGAAACACTAACTTGGTGTGTGTTAGACACAAGAGCGACCTTCCTCGATAGCTTGCGTTGTACGCAATACCGAGTTTCACTAAACAATGATATATTGTTAAAATATTAATATTTAATGGGACATAAACTAGCCATTATAAATAGTATTAACCACATTTTTAATTTTATATAACATTAAAATTCATCTTATATATTTTCTATAAAATGATAAAAGAACAAAATAAATTTTTTCAGATTAAAGAAGTACTTTTTCAAAAAAAATGATGGTTTGCTGCCTTTTAATGGAACACCCATTTTAAATATAGTTCGTAACAATTTTATATATTATATTTGACAAAAAAAATATTCTTGGGAATCAGGACATAAAATTTTACTTTTATTGATTTTTTTTTAATTTTATGATAATGTATATTTTTTAATAAATAGTGAAAAATACCACATTTTAAGTCAAAACTGTCTTTTCATCTAATTTATTTATATTGTTAGATTTTACTTTTAATTGGTTTTAAAGTTTAATTGGATTATATTTTTATAATTTAATCTAATCTTGTTCAATGTAAGTAATTTCACTTTTAAATTGGATATAAATACATGTCAATCTTTTGATAGTTATTACTTATTAAAAACCAGCTTTTTGGTTTTGACAATGAGAATTAATTTTAAATTAATTAATAAAAATTATGTGTTTTGAATTTGGAAAAATAGATTCCATATTTATAATCATAAGGTTCAAAATTTTTAATTAGTTATCTTTTATTTTTTGACATTATGAACAGTAACTTCAGTAATTATTTTATTTACCGTGGTTAAAGGGTAAATCTAGTAATAAGGGTAAACAATAATATTATAATAATATAAAACTACCCTAACATATTTCCTAATCCTATTTTATGGGATATTTCTGACCATGGTCATCATTGGGTCTATTTTGGCACCCCATGGAACCACTTAGATGTGAAAATGACATTTTATAAGAATTAATTTAAATTAATGAGAAATATGATATAAACTTGTATCTTCTTAATAAAACAATTTTAATATCAATTTATACATAAGATAAATTAGACTATAAATATTAATTGTAAATATAAAAATATTTCCTACATCATGGTATTTTATTTATAATATTTATTCTCAAAATAAATAAATTTATTTATGATACAATGATGATGTAGTGATTACCTTATTAGTTATTGATTAAAATAAATGAGATTATAAATATTAAAATAAAATTATTTTGAAAATTTTTGTGCCATACATTAATTTTAGGGATATTTATGACTAGTTATATTGAAATTAATGAAGTTTTTTCAAAAGAATAAAGTTTTTATGGATTTTAAAAAAGTTGTGATATGAATTGTATAAAAATTGATATAAATGAGTTTTAAAAAAATATTATTTTACTAAATGATATAATAGTCCTAAAAATATGAGATTCATCCAAATGACTTAAATAATGTTGAAAATTTCATTAATCAGGCACTTGAGGCTTGATTGGTATTTTATAGCAACTATATAAACCATATAGTAAGAATATACAAGAAGACATGGTAAGAGTTAAATTAGTTAACTGGGGTTTAAATATAACGACCCAACCTTTTTCTTACATTACTATTACATCGTTTCAAATATTAAAAACATAATATTATTACAAATAGAGGATCCAAAGTTTTAGTGTATTGGGAAAACTAGGACCATACATAACAAATACAACATCAAGCATAAACATTTATTTAATTTCTTCTTTACTAGCTTCTTAGTGGCACTTGTCATCTCCTTAGTACATGTAGCCACCTGAGGATATACATCAAAAGAGGTGATCTAGAAGCCCATTAATAGGATAGATAATAACAATATTGCATGGGGTGAGCATAATCATAACATAGGCAAAAGATCATGAACATGAGAGGAGCATAAATAAAAGACTTGAAATGTGGCAATGCATAAAAATGAAACATCATGTCTTAGTGGTTAACTACCACACATACTTGTGAACCAAGCTAGAATCTTGTTCACACATCATTTCACATTTACTCATGAGATTAATCACTTTACCCAATGCATTGGAGCGCTATATAATTCCGGGTGCACCCGTCACATTTAAACATTCACATTGCGCTATATAATTCCGGGCGCACCCGTCACATCTTAACATTATCATTTATCATGCTTGCCACAATGAACATATAACATAAATCAACATAATGAACCCATGAAAATTAATGGGGTTAATCTCATAATAACACATTCATAAGATTTGGGTTCCCAAAAGAAAGAAGGAATAACACACATGTTACAAGAACGGTCCACTTTGAGTGAGAAGTAAAAGGGGCGTTCTTAAAAGAATAGTTCTTTTGGAAAAAATTTTGTAGACATAAAAACCAGTGACAAACATGTATATCCCAGAAAAGTAAAGGCAATGATGAACAACTGATATTTTAGGAGTAACCATATCAAAAATGGAGCGAAAGAGGGAGAACCCGAAGGATGAAAGTTGGGTTCGAGAATCTCCCCTTACCTTGTACTCGAATGCCTCCTTCTCTTTAATGTCCTGTATAATGACATTATATACATTAATTAGAAATTCCATAACCTTTTATACATTAATATTGTTCATTCTGGTTTCATTATGTCATATTATGTACCTTTTTATGACTTATAGAGTTTAAAAACATTGATCGAGGATGTTCGTTTTTATGGTTTTTCTTGGGTGGTCCACTTGTATTTTAAATTGAAGTTCGGGTAGATCATGGGTAAACATACAGAAATGATATTACATGTTATTAGTGATATTACAGGATATTTAATGATTTTATAATGAATCATATTAGATCCTTGTGGGTCAATCATTAGATAATAATTAAATGAAGATTATTTTGGTTAATTTGAGTGGTTTTTGGATCACAACGAACTTGTTTTAACTTTTCACTTAGTAATGTGGCCATAGGTTACTTAAATAACATAAAATAGAACATAATACATATAACATATTCTGGTTCAACCATAAAAAGAGTTTCATGACCATATCTGAATGTAGAAATGGAAGAAGAGAGCATGTCGTTTTTGAAGGTGATAAATTAACACCTCATGAACAACGTTCTCTTTAATAAAATAAAAGGAAGAGGAAAAGGGGGTTGTATGATATAATATCCCTTTAGAATCATAAAATTACAGTATATTTATAATTATGGAGTTACAACACAATTTAGAAGAAGATAGGTGGGGAGAGATCAAGAAATGAACTTGAACTTGAAAGGAAATTAAAGGAGAAGAGGGAGAGAAATTACCTCTTAAATCTTCCTATTGAGATCCTCCTTAAGGAAGATAGTATTGGTCTTTTGATGATACCAGATAATTTTTAACGTGGGGGAGGGGCTAGGGAAGATGTTTGAGTAGAGTTTAGAGAAGTCTTGGAGCTTGAGAGGAGTGAGGAAAAGAGGGAGTGAAGGGTGGCTTTTATAATGGAGGGGAGAGGGGTTTCTTTAATATAAAATTCATTAGATTATTATTTCCCCACAAGACAAGGAATATTAAGTCTTGAATGACCAAGAATATTAATTTTATAATTTAATCCCGAACCAAGTGGGCTTACATCAGCAGAGCATCATCGATGACTCAATTAATACATTATATAGCATTTATTGTGAATTATCGGGTTATACTATTCATCAAAAATTCAAGTATCTCAGAAAAATCCCAAAAATTTACCCCAACGATTTTTCATCGTGTAGAATAAAAAAATGAAGTCCATTTTTAAAATATAATTTTGTAAATATTATCAATTTAATATTTAATTAAAATCATAATTTACATAAAAAGAACAGTTTTTAAGATTAAAACTGATTTTATAGTTCTTTAAAAAAATACGTAGGGTCTTATAAAATTAACTAAAAACTATTAGACATTGATTAAATAATTTATGAATACATTTCAGGGAAATAAATATTCTTTTATACTAATTAATTAATTATAATTAATTATTTATTACTTACAAAATACCAAAACGTTTACTAAAGTCAAATTGTCACTTTCTAAGATATCTAAAATTTATTTTATTATTCATAGGTAATGTTACTCTTATGTTGGATGATTTACTATTCATAAGGGTCATATTACTATTCATAAGGGTACGTTACTATTATTAAGGGTAGGTCACTATTCACCAAAAATTATTTTTGTTTCAGTAGACTCCGAAAAACATCTTGAACACAACCGTGTATGTCAGATTTTCAAAATTCCAAACATAGGAGTGACAAAATTATGTTTAAAAGTCACTTATCACTTAGTAGTTCATTATTTTGTGTTTTCATGTTATTTTATGACATAAATATAAGAAGGGAATTTTCCATTGAAAAACTTTGGGTCGTTACATTAAAGCTAAAAGATAAGGTTAAATGTGAGACATAAACTTGTCTAAAACCTATTGGTTGAGAGGATTTATAAAAATACTCATATTTTATTTGAATTAAATTATTTTTTGACCTTTTTAAACTGAAAATAATTTTATAATAAATTAATATTTCAATACCTTCCTAAAGTGCCCCTCCTCCACTCTTTTAAAAAGGAATGTCCTCCCACATTTCCTCACACCACCTTGAGCTTTCTATCCCGACCAACCCCTACCCAATTATCCTATTAACATTATTAATTAATTTGGGATGTCATGGTTTTCCAAAAATTCCATCCCTAGTGTCCCTAAAAAGAGATCCAAAGGAAGTCCAACGAAGAAGAGGAGGTGACCAGACCCTCAACTAACGATAAGTACAAAGTAAGGGATAATTTATCTATCTCATTTTTATTTGATATTGTTTATACATAAGTATTTAATGGGGGTATATTTATCATCCATGACCATTTTTTATAAAAATGATTTCATAAATTGTTTATTATTATTATTTGTATATTTAAACTCATTTTTTCTCAATTTTTGACTTTTACTACATGGTTTGGAAGGAATATTTCTTTCATATACCATAAGAGTTAATTTTTGAATTCTCTAAAAAAAGTAAAAGGAGAATTGTTTTAACTTATATGTAATGAACATATTTTTACGCTTTCATGACACCTTATTTCCATTAATATTCCTATACAATATTTCAAGATTATTTTCAACTAAATTATTTTCCGTTACAATTGCGTGGAATTTTGAGAAAGGAAAACGTTTTTGAAAAAGAAAGGATAATTTCCTCAGGAATTAAGTTAAAGTGTTTTATCAAGATTTTTTTTCATCTAAGATTAAATAGGTTTATCCCTATTTTTACTTTGATTTTATTGTTTTTATAATGGAATTATTTTTATGAAGTCCATTTATCTAATATGAATTATGTTATGATGAAATGATATTTAAGAAACCCATTTTATTTCATGGGTTATGCTATGATGAATGATTTAGATTTTTGTGGAACATGTAAGAATGATTTCATAATGATATGGGTGGGACCTATATCTTCCTCCAATGCATTGGGTAAAGATTTATATATCATGATATAGACATGACTGGAATGTCAAGTAAATCAGGTTCAATAATACATGGCCTGAATAGAAATTAAACCCAGTTTAGTAATGGACTTTTTCTACTATAATGGTCTTGGAAGCATTATGTTGGATACTATGGAATTCATATTATGTGCTTATTAGTTTTCCACAATTACATGTTTTATGAAAATGATATTTTATCATGATTAATGTTTCTTTATGATCTATTCCTTACGTACTGCCAATATTTATTTCATAAATCAATATTTTTTATGTTTAAACTTTATGTTCATATTTTTACGTTCAAATGTTTATGTTTTTAATGTTCTCTATGATTACCCTTACTAAGCATTTGAGCTCACCCTTCTTATTTTTTATTTTCCCCATGATATAAAGAATGGTTTTAGGTAGGAAAACAAAAAGGGAAATATCTTTATGTGATATTGATTTTATTAATTTATTAATATCATTTTATATACTCCCTCTACTGATTTTCAATTAAATGTGCATAACTTATGTGAAATACTCATGCTTTAATATTAAATATTATTTTGGAGTATTGTTTCGAATAATACAGATTCATGTCTGTTAAGTATTTTAAATATAACTCTCACCCTACTAATCCAAATTGTGTGATTCTTGTCTTTTAGGGTTCTAAATTCAATTTCCTACAAATCACTCAACTGGAGCATTGGCTAATTCGGCCATTTGAAGGGCCATATGGACCACACAAAATGACCCACCGGATCTGCCTAATTTCTGGACCAGCCTTGAAGATTTCATTACTGGGCTCAATTTCCCAGCCCAAATGAGTGGATATTCTTTTTTCAAGCTCTGTAATTTCCTAAGGAGTCATTGATAAAAATTTAAAGGCCCAACTCTACCATTTTGGGGCCCAATGGATCCATTGAAATCAAGCCCACCATTCTGTCCGGGATTTTAAATCAGCCCACCATTATTGACTTTTCAACTAATCCACTTGTCCAAATAAGCTCATATTTTGTGGTGTGAAAGATAAGATATGGAGGATCAACTTTCCATAAGAAATGGTTCTGATTTGAAGGCATCTCCATATCCATAAATGCATTCACAGTTAGTCCATGGAAACTTTCTGGAAAAAATTGGACAGTAGAAAAGGTTTTAGTAATACGGCCATAACTTTGGCCAAAAAAGTCCAATGACAGCCTAATTTTGAGGGTGACTCGTCCACATCCATATATACAATATTGAAGAAGGATATCTCTCGATATTAAGCTGTCTGAAAGGACAAATTGGCGGGCCAACTTTAGCGGCAGTTTGGGAATGAAAACAGTCCACTACCTTTGGCTATAAATACACTCACCTCTTCTCCTTGCAAGAGGTTGGCACTTTGGAACTTATAAGGATATATTGGAACGACCAATTCATTTCCAAGGGCTTGGGAGGATCTTCCATACTCATGTTTTTACTTGAGAAACCTTTCCTCCTTCATTTCTTTCCATGTATTTCATGCTCTTTCCTTTGTAATTGTTTTAGTGTACTTGTAATTTCTTTTGAGTTTTAATGAAAGTTTCTCTTTCATCACTTCTAATTATCATACACCTTCTTTAGTTTAATATTAATAGTTTCTTAATTGTTAAAAATCAATCTTAAAACCATTTCCTTTAAGTGATTTCTTATTCAATCAAAACACGTGTTTCATTCACGTTCTTTGTAGTTCGTGTGTGTGTTCGGCACACCACTCTTTTCTTGTTCAATTATTCTTCCTCTTCTTCTCATACCCTAATACTATAAACATCCCTACCAGATTAATAACCATCCTAATGGCTGAGTAAATCTCTCATTGGGGTGAGTTATAATTTAGGTATGTTAAGAGATGGAGAGCTTTTGCTCGATGTGTATTCTTTGACTTAACATTGCGTATGTTGGACTTAGCATGTCATGGATTAATGACTTGTTTTGTTTAACATGTGGTTTCCATGGATTATTGGAACCATAAATATGCTACCATAAACAAGATATGTTTAATATTAGAACCCTGAGTTAAGTCAAGGCTTGGATTAAAGCCTTAACACTTGGGAATTCCAATCAATGTCAACTTGTGACATGGGTGCTAATTTAATGCAATATAAAGCAAAGCTCAAGGATATCAAAAGCTTAACTACCTAATGATGAACTCACCCCAATATTTATCAAATTGTTAAATCAATATTAATCAATCAATCATTTCAATTAAAACTCTGCAAAAAAACCCCCAAATCAAAACACAATTAAAAAACAATCAACTATAAAAAATTGTACCATCACCGAGGATTCGACCCGAGTGCTGCTATACACATTAGCAGAGCACCGGAACCTTGAACGGTCGATAGGAGACAATCGGCCGCACTTTCAAATGGTGTCGTTGCCGAGGATGGTGCATAATTGTAGTTGATATTTTCTGATTTTTGAAAAAAAAGACCAAAAAAATCAAATAACCCACAAAAAAAATATTACAGAGAGAAAAACCCTCCATCATCTTCAAGTCTTACTCTGCTCTTGATGCCCCGTAGCCTCCCAAACAATCCCTTGGATTTGTTTGATCCTGAGATTGAGAAAACTATTCGCCGAATTAGGAGGAACCTTAGGGACAATCAAAACAACCAAGTCCCACTCATTCCTAGACCAATTGATTTAGAGATGGCTAATCCTAGGGAACAGACCCTTAAAGAACTCGCTGCCCCCGATATGAATTACCAACCTCTTAGTATTCAATATCCAAACATCGAGGCTGATTTCAAACTCAAATCGGGTTTGATTCATCTTCTTCCTCATTTCCATGGGCTAGCTGGTGAGGATCCTCATCTTCACCTCAAAGAGTTCCAAGTGGTCTGCTCAACCATGAAACCTCAAGGGGTTTCTGAAGAACAAATCAAGCTTAGAGATTTCCCCTTTTCCCTAGCAGATTCTGCCAAGTCTTGGCTCTACTACCTCCCACCTGGTTCCATAAACTCATGGGTTGACATGAAGAGACTTTTCCTTGAGAAGTTCTTTCCCGCTTCCCGAACAGCTTCTATCCGAAAGGAAATAAGCGGCATCCGTCAATTCCCTAATGAATCACTCCATGAGTATTGGGAGAGGTTCAAAAAGCTTGTGGAAACTTGTGCACACCATCAAATCCCTGACCAACTCCTGATCCAATACTTCTATGAGGGGTTATTGGCTATGGAGTGAACTCTCATTGATGCCGCAAGTGGCGGTGCTCTTGTTGACAAAACTCCTGCAGCTGCACGAGAACTCATAATCAACATGGCTGCAAACACGCAACAATTCCATACTCGAGCACATGCTCAAGTAAAAAAATCCCAAGAGAATCAATTCATAGAGCCCAACAAAATGACTGAGTGGATGAGTGAACTTACAGGTCTTGTGCGTCAACTAGCTGTGGCTTCCAAAGACCCAAACTCCCCTCCTCAACAATCTCTTTTCACTGGGCCTGTCAAGAACTGTGGAATATGCAACTCACCAACTCATCCGACTGACACATGTCCACAACTTCAAGATGATCCATCTAATTTATCTAGTCCAATGGAGCTCAATGTGGCATATGCTCAGCGAAACTTCAACCCTTAACAATCAGGTCAGTTTGTTAGAAACATCAACCAACCCCACTCTGAGCCCTTCTCTTCTGCCTTTAACCCACCTCTGAGGTATGGTAATCCCATTTCTCATCCTCCTCAGTTCCCTCATCAAAATCCAAACCAGTTCCAATATGGTCAAAGTGGTGGTAACATCCATCAACCTTATCCTTTTGTTCCTCAACCCCAAAGGAACAATCCTCCTCCTGGATTCCACTATCCTAAAGATCCTTCCCAATTCCCCACCCAATACAATCGCTTTCCCAAGAACCAAAATCAAGTCCAACCCAATTTGGGACAAGCCTCTTCTTCTAAACAACCATGGTAAAGTGTTGTAGAGGATCTTGCTTCCTTCACCCGTTCTAGCCTTAAGAACATTGAAACCCAAATAGGTCAACTTGCATCCCACCTTAGCCAGCAACAACCATCCAATTCATCCCAACTCCCAGCTCAACCATTACCCAACCCTAAGGGTAATGTAAGTGCAATTGCACTTAGATCGGGAAAGCAAATTGCTATGCCCCATGCTGATTCCTCTACCTCCCCTTTCGATGTTGATCTAGAAAATGAAAAGAACAAAAAGTTGGAAAAGGAACTTGAATCCACTCCTTCACCTCCTTCTATTCCTCTAAGGAACCCAATTCCTTTTCCTCAAGCCATCTCCAAGCCTAAGAAGTCCTTTGAACCTGATCCTAAAATGCTTGACATGTTTAGACGTGTTGAAGTGAACATCCCCCTCTTAGATGTCATCAAACAAATCCCTAAGTATGCCATGTTTCTTAAGGAATTGTGCACCCATAAGAGGCAACTTAGGAACATTGAAAATGTTTCAACCCAACAGTCCATTACCATGAAGTGAAAAGATCCAGGGACCTTCACGGTTCCATGTCAAATAGGGAGTTCCAACTTTGATGATGCACTCATAGACCTCGGATCCTCAATAAATGTCATGCCCAAATCCATTTTCTCCAACCTTGGTATAGGTCCCTTGCACCCAACGGGTGTTGTCATTCAATTAGCTAATCGAAGCACTGCCAGTCCTGAGGGGATAATTGAGGATGTTCTTGTTCGGGTCAATGATCTTATCTTCCCAGCTGATTTCTATGTCCTTGACATGGAAGGTGAGACGACCTCTTCTTGATCTCCCCTAATTCTAGGAAGACCATTCCTCATGACTTCTAGAACCAAGATCGATGTCCATTCAGGAATCTTATCCATGGAATTTGGTGACCAAGTGGTCAAGTTCAACATTTTTCAAGCCATGCGATACCCATCAGAGAATCACTCTGCATTCTCTATTCATGCATCTGATGACACTTCTGAGAATCAACTCACCTCCATTTCTTCATGATCATCATGTTCTAATGATAGTGGAGACTGTGAAATCTGCTCAATGATTAACCAAGTTATAAATGGAGAAGTTGATGTTGACCTTTCTTTCTTAGACTCCATCAATCAAAGTGAACTTGAAAACTCCCTTGAATCCCACATCAACTCTGATCTCTACTGCTCCACCTTGGAAAATGTTGAGGAAAATGACCCAAACCCATCTGTAATCTCTTCTCCTGCTCCTAACTTGTCTAGCTCTCAAATCAAGGCTGAAACTGATCTAAAACCACTTCCTTCACACCTCAAGTATGCATTCCTTTTCCATGATCCCTCCTACCCTGTCATTATCTCTGCTTCACTTTCTGAAACCGAGGAGTCCCAACTTGTTCAAGTGTTAGAGGAAAACAAAAATGCCTTAGGTTGGACCCTAGAAGATATTCCAGGAATCAACCCTGCCCTTTGCATGCATCACATCCATCTAGAGGAATCATCCAAACCAATTAGGCAACCTCAAAGAAGACTCAATCCACTCATACTTGAGGTAGTTAGGGAAGAGATTACCAAGCTTCTTCAAGCTGGTATTATCTACCCAATTTCTGATAGTGAATGGGTTAGTCCAATTCAAGTCGTTCCTAATAAGGGCGGGATAACAGTTGTCACAAATGAACATGGAGAAGTGGTCACAACTCGAGTGAAAAACAAATGGCGTGTGTGCATCGATTATCACAAATTGAATGCTGAAACATGAAAAGATCACTAACCACTTCCTTTCCTTGACCAAATTCTTGAGAGATTGGCCAGAAAGTCACACTATTGCTTTCTTTATGGTTACACCGGCTACTTCCAAATTCCAATCGCACCTCAAGACCAAGAAAATACCACATTCACTTGCCCCTTTGGAACCTATGCCTATAGGCGAATGCCTTTTGGCCTTTGTAATGCTCCTGCAACATTCCAGCGGTGTATGATGAGTATCTTTTCTGAATTCATTGAGAATTGCATGGAGGTCTTCATGGATGACTTTACCATTTATGGAGAGTCATTTGAATCTTGCTTACATTCACACTCTTTGGTCCTTCAAAAGTGTGTCAAGTGCAACCTTGTGCTGAATTTTGAAAAATGTCACTTCATGGTTTCAAATGGGATTGTTCTAGGGCACATAATTTCTCAAGAGGGTATCCAAGTTGATCCATCCAAAATTGAGTTGATCCAATCACTTCCTGAACCCAAATTAGTTCGAGACATTCGGTCCTTCCTTGGTCATGCCGGTTTCTATCAGCGATTCATTCAGAACTTCAGCAAGATTTCCCTCCCACTCACTCGTTTACTTCAAAATGATGTCACATTCAATTTTGATGAGGCTTGCAAGAGAGCCTTCATTGAACTCAAATCTTCTCTCACATCTGCTCCAATAATCCAACCCCCAGATTGGTCCTTACCATTTGAATTGATGTGTGATGCTTCTGATAGGGCCATTGGGGTTGTTCTTGGTCAAAGAAGAGAAAACATTCCTCATGTCATATTTTATGCCTCAAAAACATTGGATGAAACTCAATCACACTACACTGTGACTGAAAAAGAACTTTTAGCTGTGGTTTTGGCCTTGGATAAATTCCGGCCCTATCTCTTAGGTTCCAAAATCATCATCTTCACAGACCACTCAGCATTAAAGTTCTTACTTAAGAAAAGTGATTCCAAACCAAGGCTAATAAGATGGATTTTAATGCTCCAAGAGTTTGACCTTGTGATAAAAGATAAACCTGAAAAAGAAAACCCTGCGGCTGACCACCTGAGTAGAATTTCTAATTCTTCTCATTCTGAAATAATTGATCCTGAATTTCCAACTGAACACCTCTCATCTCTCACTCCAAAGTTACTATGGTATGCCCCAATTGTCAATTACTTGGTTTCTGGTGTTTTCCCTGAATATATTTCAAAAGAACAAAAAGAAAAGATGAAAAGTGATTCAAAGCATTATTTTTGGGAAGATAATAAACTTTGTAAAACTGGGGCTGACATGGTAATTAGGAGATGTGTTGATGAAACCGAACAGTCCTCCATATTGGAATTCTACCACTCAATGCCTGGAGGTGGCCACTTTGGACCACAAAGGACTTCTCGAAAGGTCCTAGATTATGGATTCTTTTGGCCTTCACTCTTCAAGGACTAACACGAGTTCTGTCAATCATGTCCCACTTGCCAAAAGATTGGCACAATTTCCAAAAGAAACGAAATTCTTCAAAAGCCATTAATCTTCTGTGAGCTTTTCGATGTTTGGGGAATCGATTTCATGGGACCTTTTCCCCCTTCCAATGGATTATCCAACATTCTCCTTGTTGTTGACTATGTTTCTAGGTGGGTCAAGGCCAAACCCACTAGGAAAGATGATGCTCAAACTGTGAGTGAGTTCCTCAAAACCCATATCTTCCATCGATTCAGAACACCACGTGCTTTGATAAGTGACTTAGGAACTCATTTCTGTAATAGAACCATAGAGTCACTTTTGAAAAAGAATGGGGTTATACATAAAACATCCACTGCATATCACCCTCAAACAAATGGAATGGGTGAACTTTCTAACAGAGAAGTGAAAAGAGTTCTTGAAAGAATTGTTAAGCCCACAAGAAAAGACTGGCCCGATAGACTTGGTGAAGCACTTTGGGCCTATCGAACAGCCTATAAGACACCCATTGGGATGTCTCCATTTAGGCTAGTTTTTGGTAAATCGTGTCATTTACCAGTTGAAATCCAACATAAGTCATTTTGGGCTGTCAAAACTTGTAATTTTGATTGTGAAAAATCTGGTGAAGAAAGATTGTTGCAGTTGACTGAATTGGAGGAGCTTCGACTCGATTCGTATGAGAACTTCATTCTCTACAAAGAAAAGGAAAAGTCACTCCATGACAAGCACATTCTTCGAAAGGTATTTCATGAAGGTGAAAAGGTAATGCTCTTCAATTCTCGATTTCAACTTCACCCAGGTAAGCTCAATTCTTGTTGGGATGGACCTTTTATTATTAGTAATGTTTACCCATTTGGTGCAGTGCAAGTCCGAGACCCTTCTTCAAAAAGAACATTCACGGTAAATGGACACCGGTTAAAGCATCACCATGAGAGGCCATTCACTTCAGGTTCCACATCGACTTCCATTGACCCACCACTAGATGGAAACGGCGAACCACCAAATCCAAACCAGGGGGCACCTCTTTCCCTTTAACTCTCTCTCTCCTCAATCTCTCTTCCCTCTCTTCTTCTCTCTATTTCTTCTTCTTCCTCTCTCCCTCTCATTTTTTTACAACATTCTTCCACAACCTTTTTTCTATTTTTTCTTTTGTGTGGATGTGTCATTAAAAATAAAAAAATTAAAAAAAATTAATTAAAAAATGAAAATTAAAAAAAGGGGTGTCATAATTACTCATCATCCAATATTGAAATTTTGTCCAACCATTTTGGGGATTCAAAAGTCTTGTTATAAACTCAAATATATTGAATTTTTATCTCAAACTTGGGTAAACAATTTTTGTGTCAATAAAAAACATTTTGAATGAACAATTTTTGGTGGAAAATGCTTCTCCCCTACCATGAGGAATAACATTAGCCTTCATGCCAAGGTCATCTATGGCCATCTTTTTCATTGTGTGTCTTCACCACTGATTGTGAGTCTTGAGTTTGTGGACCTTTGAGCTGAATTTCCATCTTTTGTGTGCATTAATATGATAGAGGCATTTTCTAAGCCACATGAGAATCAGAATAGCCAAATAGCCTCCCGTTACCCTTACATTTATCCTACTTTTGAAATTTAAGTGTGGGGGAATGGACTTCATTTTTGGGCGTACTTTCATTGATTTCCAATGTGTCATCATATGCTTGAGGGAAAGCATCCATTCAAGTGTGGGGGAGAGGTTGTAATTCTGTGAGATTTGGGGTGTATATGTGTAATTGTCATTTGTACAAAAGTCATTGAAAAGTGTTCAAAAAAATGAAAAAAAAATTTATATAAAAAAAATGAAAAAAAATAAAAAAAAGGAATGGGTTGTGTCTTGGGTGGGTCAAAAATCATTCATCATCAACCTTTGATCTTGTTATAACTACTAAAATTATTTCCATGAGGAGATCAAGCATGGGTTGGGAGATGACTGTGAGACTTGTTTCAAGCACAACTTTCGAAAAAAAGCAAAAAGAGAAAAAAAAGAACACTTGAATCATCTTGTATTGTGTCATTATTGGAAGTCTTCCATGTTGTACATATTCCATCATCTCACCCTATTCCATTTTCTATCTCCCTCAATTTTCATTCATCACACATTCATTCCCTTGTAAATATGTGTTTCTATTTCCTTTCAAATCAAATTTCCAAAAAAATGTGCATTGATTTTTCCATGTTGGTGTTTTTAACCCCTCTTTTCCTTTGGACATTATATACCTACCATCCCATAGCCACTGAAAAACCCCTTAAAAGACCTCTTGATTCTTGTACACATTATATTTGGGAATATAAGCTGAGAGCTCTTACAAACTCTTGATTTTCACTTTTTGTTGGTGAATGAGTGAACCTCCTAAAATATATTTTTATCATCTTGAGAGGAGTAAGTTTTGAGTGCCTACATTTTCCAATTCAAACCTTGAACATGAAAAAATGAATTGTTTCTGATGCATTATTGTGAACCAAATTTGTGATGGAATTCAATATGGATGAGTGAAATAGTCTAAACCTCCCCTGATTGGTGAAAACAAAATTTTAATATTTGTTGGTGAATGAATATGGTTTTGTTTTGATTTTATTTTGTGTTTGTTGCACATGAGGACATTAACAATATTAAGTGTGGGGGAGTTGATGTTATTCATTTATTAATATCATTTTATATACTCCCTCTACTGATTTTCAATTAAATGTGCATAACTTATGTGAAATAATCATGCTTTAATATTAAATATTATTTTGGAGTATTGTTTCGAATAATACCGATTCATGTCTGTTTAGTATTTTAAATATAACTCTCACCCTACTAATCCAAATTGTGTTATTCTTATCTTGTAGGGTTCTAAATTCAATTTCCTATAAATCACTCAACTGGAGCATTGGCTAATTCGGCCATTTGAAGGGCCATATGGACCACACAAGATGACCCACCGGATCTGCCTAATTTTCGGGACCGGCCTTGAAGATTTCATTACTGGGCTCAATTTCCCAGCCCAAATGAGTGGATATTATTTTTCAATCTCGGGAATTTTATAAGGAGTCATTTATAAAAATTTAAAGGCCCAACTCTACCATTTTGGGGCCCAATGGATCCATTGAAATCAATCCCACCATTCTGTCCGGGATTTTAAATCAGCCCATCATTCTTGACTTTTCAACTAATCCCCATGTCCAAAGAAGCTCATATTTTGTGGTGTGAAAGATAATATATGGAGGATCAACTTTACAGAATAAATGGTTCGGATTTGAAGGCATCTACATAGCCATAAATGTATTCACATTTAGGCTATGGAAACTTTCTGGAAAAAATTGGACAGTAGAAAAGGTTTTAGTAATCTGGCCATAACTTTGGCCACAAAATTCCAATGACAGCAAACTTTTGAGGGTGACTAGTCCACATCCATATCTATAGTATTGAAGAAGAATATCTCTCGAGATTCAGCTTTCTGAAAGGTCCAATTGGCGGGCCAACTTTAGGGGTAGTTTGGGAATGAAAACAGTCCACTACCTTTGGCTATAAATACACTCCCCTCTTCTCCTTGCAAGAGGTTGGCACTTTGGCACTTAGGAGGATATATTGGCACGACCAAGTAATTTCCAAGGGCTTGGGAGGATCTTCCATACTCAAGTTTTTACTTGAGAAACGTTTCCTCCTTCATTTCTTTCCATGTATTTCATGCTCTTTCCTTTGTAATTGTTTTAGTGTACTTGTAATTTCTTTTGAGTTTTAATGCAAGTTTCTCTTTCATCAATTCTAATTATAATACACCTTCTGTAGTTTAATATTAATAGTTTCTTAATTGTTAAAAATCAATCTTAAAACTATTTCCTTTAAGTGATTTCTTATTCAATCAAAACACGTGTTTCATTCACGTTCTTTGTAGTTTGTGTGTGTGTTCGGCACACCACTCTTTTCTTGTTCAATTCTTCTTCCTCTTATTATCATACCCTAATACTATAAACATCCCTACCAGATTAATAACCATCCTAATGGCTGAGTAAATCTCTCATTGGGGTGAGTTATAATTTATGTATGTTAAGCGATAGAGAGCTTTTGCTCGATGTGTATTCTTTGAATTAACATTGCGTATGTTGGACTTAGCATGTCATGGATTAATGACTTGTTTTGTTTAAAATGTGGTTTCCATGGATTATTGGAACCATAAATATGCTACCATAAACAATTAATGATTAAGATTAGAACCCTGAGTTAAGTCAAGGCTTGGATTAAAGCCTTAACACTTGGGAATTCCAATCAATGTCAACTTGTGACATGGGTGTTAATTTAATGCAATATAAATCAAAGCTCAAGGATATCACAAGCTTAACTACCTAATGATGAACTCACCCCAATATTTATCAAATTGTTAAATAAATATTAATCAATCAATCATTTCAATTAAAACTCTGCAAAAAAAACCCCAAATCAAAACACAATTCAAAAACAATCAACTATAAAAAATTGTACCATCTCCGAGGATTCGACCCGAGTGCTGCTATACACATTAGCAGAGCACCGAAACCTTGAACGGTTGATAGACGACAATCGTCCGCGCTTTCAGATATGTTAAAGATCATTCACAAAGTTAGAAGATTGTTTTTCATGTTTCCAATGAAACCAAGCTAATACGGTCTTTGGGAAACTTTTTATCTCTTGTATTAAGTATTCCGAAAAGTAATGTAATGTCCATGGACATAAATCATGGGTTATTATAATAATATGAAACAAATAAACATGAATATATTCATACAACAAATTCCAAGATTCTAAGAATTCAAAATAACTAACAGTAGTGAATAAATCAAATGGAAATGGCTAATAGAACAATTCAAGCTTGATAATTCTCATAAACAATAGAAAACCCAACCTGTCCTAACAATTTCTAATAACTCAAACAAAAATATGAGAATTTTTTTTTATAAATTTTCATATTTTATTTCCCGAACCTAAAACCAGATACCAAGACATATAAAGAACCATTTCAGAAACCAAGAATAACAAGTTAGCAACAACCAGAGAGAAATCCAAGCACATTTATGCTTAAATAGATTCTTTATTATTACATAAATTTAAATAGGAATTAATTCAATAATAGGATCATGTTCTAAAATTACAGGTCAAAGAAACAAAAAAATGGAAATTAGTAAATGGATGTATAGATTTACATTCTTTGACTAGTTGGACTACATGTACAGGGTAGAGTCACCATGGGTTTTACTATATAGGAAAACATAGTACAAGAGTTAGCAGAAATTGACAACTACGCACACTACAACATGGATAAACTTGCACTTAAAATTATCAAAACAAGTCAACCAGACCAATAATACCATAATAAATCCCCCTTACTAGGTCTCAATCTTACTTGTTGAAGATCCTTCATTCCAAATACAGTTCAAAGTTGTCGCTGATGAGTCTGAGCATTACTATCCTATAGGTATCCCACAACTATCATGGATTGTCCATCGCGACCTTCCAAGTGTGTCTCCGCTATCCAAGGTTCTATGCCATAGTCAAAATCTGGTGCTGGTGCTATCTTGGAATGATGTAACCATCCAGATGAGCCGTCGTTGTCCAAGAACTATTATCCCCATCCAGATATAGTGCATACCCGATTTTTTGACCTCTGAGTTCAAAAATAAGAACCCCTACATGACTCCTCCTTCCATGGTACTACTAGACAAGACTAGAGGAACTATTAAAGTCTAACTCCAACCATATTATGATGTCCACTATTTTTAAGAACCAGCCACATCAATTTGATGACTTTATATGCATGAACCAAAAAACAGCACCACTGTCCCTCAAGTCAATGATCTCCCACTATGAGGTGAGAGAGAAAACTAGGTGGCCAAGAAGAAACTCTTTGACTCCCTCTTCTCTCTGCTCTCTCATATCTGAACTATATTACTGGAGTGGAGATCCCTATATTTTCTATAATGCCCAATTGTATCCCTAATTGATGTGATGAGTGGGGGAATGGACGAAGTATATTTCTTGGGTGGTTCACATATTCCAACTGTGAGATGAATTCTCAACAAAAAATAGACATTAAATAAATTAATTTAATTAAAAAAACCTTGAAAAAAGTTTCACAAGAGCATTCACAATGGCATGGATGATAAGCATGATAAGTTCTATGATAGATGGTAAAGGAATTCATTAGATATAGAGCCCAATACATACTATCTATCACATTATAGGTTCTTCCCTTTATAGGGGGTTCATGCTTGTAAGGGTTTCCCCTATCCCATGGAAAATGGGGCTCATGTTGGTTCTGGCTCAATCAAGTTTTAAAAATGTCTTTGAAAAATATCAAAAAAACTAAATTAAGAGTCACCCTTATGATCATGTATTCATTGTAAGAATCGTGAATAGATCATGCTACTAAAAAGGAGTATATGATCAATGATCAAAATTTCAGTATTTGGACCCACAATCTTCGTCAGTGGATCAAGAATTTAAAATTTTCATCATCAGAGTGATGAAACATCATCGTATCTAACGATCTATGCTCCGATAAAGGTTCGAGGATCTCATGTGATTAATATATCAAAACATGAAAAATAAAATTATCATTGTTCAAATAAACCAACTTTGAACCCCAATTGATCATTCACATGCTTCAAGAGTCCACACGAACACCGATTTTCAAATTTTGAGTGCTAGCGTAGTGCTCTGATGATTCCTTCAGCGTCATGACGATCACCAATATCATGTTCATTTGATCCATGAATACGATCAAAGATTGAACTTCTTGAATGTAGCTTTATTTTTTAGTATTTGGGAAGGATATATGAGCTCTCAAATTCTTGGGTATTAATAATACCTCAAAAATGAACTCTCTTCTTCTTAAATAGTGTAAGTTAATTACCCAAAAGGGTTTCCCTGACCCCCATAAAAGTAAAACTCACTAAATAGGAAGTAAATGACATGTTATGATGAACTAAATACGTCATAAACATCATTTATATTTTATAATTTAATTATAATATATAATAAATATATTACATGATAAAACTGGTTCTTTATCCCAACTCATAATTCCAGCAAATATTAAACTGATTAGGAATATAAAATAATATTCGTTCATATAATATATTTTCATGTATTCACTTAATAATTTTTGAATAATTTGAATAAATAAATTCAATAAAATTATTCTATACTTGAATAATAATGATTTTTTTTTAGATATCATTTGTCTTCAGACAAAATCCCAACCCCTATGGTGGGCCCCACCATGTCCTATATTCATATTCATCCAAATATGATAGAATTTTGAATGTGTTATAGTGTGTGTCCCTATGAGCCTTTATCTAGATTGTAGTGAATACTATTCACATATCAAGAGAGAAGTCTAGAAACCTATCAAGGTCTTTAAAGAGATAAGAAAAAATAATAACAATGATAACCTTTCCTACATACACACTCCATGTAATATAATCTCTTTATCTCATGATATCTCAAAAAGTGAGCTGCATAAATTGTGTCATCATAAATTCTTGCTCTATTATTCATTGATCCAACTGGGCAGACTTACCTTCTTCTACCATGACCATGGATTTAATGAAGGCACTATAATCCTGATCAACTAGGCTCAAGACATCACTTCCTCAACTCAGAATTGATAAATTTTTTCTTGATCATTCAACCAATCTCATACCACCAAATACACGCCCAACACATTTAATATCACTATGATCTAAATGTCATGGTTTTTCCTTACATCAATATATTTGTTCAAATGATACACATTGATAATGATCTCAAGTCATAAGACCAATAAACATGTTCATATATTGTAAAAATCAATGACACCTCAAACATGTGGTGTTACTAGTATCAGGTTAATCCTCATCATATCATCTACTCCAGATCACCTAGTGCGAACTTCCTGAGAAGAAGTCTCAATGCTTATGATCCCCCCAACACCTGATGGTCACAATATCATTTCAGTCCCATCAGTATGATGTATCTATATTATAGGGCATAACACTAAGATTATGGTCTTTAAATCTCTTGGTTCTAATTATAGTATGTGAACTATTATAACCTTTTTATATGACATAAAATAAAAGGAAATTAACAAAATATAGTGGAAGAATAAATATAAAGACTGTCATGGTAAGATAAAACCATGTATATATCAAACAATATACATGTAATGGTAATCAAAGTACATAAATAATTTGGGTCTAGGGAGCCCACTTACAATACTCCAACTTTCACTGGATCCAACTGATAATGAGTCTCAAACCACTAGCTCTCACATGATAATCAAAAATCTACTACGATTTTACTTTAGTCTAGGGGACTTCCATGTTGTCCCTTGTGGCTACTCTTCTAACTACGACGTTACCTATCTGATTAAAATCCATCAAGAGATGAAACTTCTGATGTATATGCTTTGTTCTCTAGTGTGACATGGTCTCCTTTGAAAGAAACACTATTTTAGTATTATTGTAATAAACTGGAACATGGTATGCACTGCTAAGAAAAAAACCAATATCTAAGATAAAGATGTGTATAAAAACTACCTTATTAGTTTTATCTAAAGCTACATTATAATTATATTCTATTGTAGATCCAACAAACACATGCTTCTTTGAGCTTCTCCAACTCACCGCACCACCATTCAAAAAAAAGACATAAACTGACTATGATTTTCGATCATCATGATCTGTCTGGAAATAAGAATCAATGTATCCTATCACTACTAGCTCCCTATATCCTCCATACACCGAGAATATATACTTTGTATGTCTCAAGTATTTTAGGATAATTTTTACATCTTCCCAATATAGTTCCTCTGTATTAGATTTATATATACCCACCATGCTTAATACAATAAAAATATAAAACCTAGTATGTATCATGACATACAGGATAGATTCCACTATTGAGTCATAATATATTACACTCATTCTTCCAATCTCATCCTCTATTTTTGGAAACATTTCCATAGATATATTGATATCCTGAAACATTAGCAAAAACCCTATATTGTATTATTCCAAATTGTACCTTTTGAGTAATTTATCAATATATATACTTTAACATAGCCCAAGCATCCTATAAGATCAATCTTGATAGATCTCCATCCCTAGTATATAGGCTTCTTCACCTAATTCTTTCATTGAGAAACATTCATTTAACAAAGTCTTAATTGACTATAATACTTTCACTTCATTTCTCATAATTAATATGCTATAAACATATAATACTAGGAAAATGATGACATCCCCATTAACCTTATTATAAACACAATAATCACTTTAATTATTGACAAAACCAAATTCTTGTATGGACACATCAAAATGAGAGTTCCATGATCGTGATGCCACATTCAACCCATAAATGGATCTCAGTAGATTACACACTTTATTGAAATGCTTTGACTTAATAAACCCTTAGGGATAAGTCATATAGATTCCTTCATCAAACATCCCATTTAGAAATACATTTTTGACATCCATTTTCCAAATTTCATAATCATGGAAGGAAATTATTGCAAGTAATATCCAGAATGTTTTCAACATCAATACTAGTGAGAACGTTTCATTGTTTTCTATGTCGTGACATTGCTTGAAACCATTCAAAACTATTCATTATTTATAGGTATTTACTTTACCATCTATGTATATATTTTTCTTGAATACCCATTTGTACCTAATAGGTTTTAAATCAACTGGGGAACTACCAAAATACAAACTTGATTTTGGAACATGGACTCTATATCAAAATAAAAGGTGTCTTTATATTTAGTATCATCCTTTCCATCTTCTACCTCCTTTTAGGTTAGAGGTTCATCATTATCTAAGAGTAATGCATCACTTGACTCAGTGATATGAAAACCATGATTCTATGGTTCTCTAACTTATGAAGTATACATACGAAGTACTCGTGTCTTGGTTACATCTTCATATCCCACTGTCTTATTTGGATATGGTTTTTATACCAAATCTTTTGAATTTGTATCATCAAACACATCAAAGTAAATCTTTCCCCCACTATTTCAATTAGAAATGTTCCCCCTTTCTATAAATATGGTATGTATTTCCACAATCACTTTTCAATAAAAAAAAATTTATGTAAGTAATATCCTTTAGACTCTTTATAAAAACCTATAAATATTTACATCATGATTTGGGATGAAAATTTTGTAACACCTTGATTTTTTAAAAGATAAACTTATGTTTGATAGCTTATGTGATATGCAACATCGAACCCAAACAAAAAACGATTATTTAAATATGACCATTTTAATCTAGCCATTAAATTTGAATATATGAATAAGATTAACTAAATTATGAAGTATATATATATATATATATTTAATACTAAAAATAAAAATATTTATAAATTCTTAGTAAATAATCACTCGATTTTTAGTAATTTCATTTTATTCTTCAAAAATAAGTTTTTAAAATTGATTTTTATTTCTATAAAAATATTATAGTTAATTTATAGAAAATTTAGAAAATTTATTTGATAAAATTAACATATTTTTTTGAAATCATCATATAAAAATTATCTTAGGGTTAATTTTTTATATTTTTTTGGAAAATGTTTATTTTGTAGAAAATAGTGAAAAGTACTGATTTATTTTGTAAATCTGTCATTTCTATTGATAAATTAAGTAATTTAAAAGTGTTATTATGATTTAAGTTTTATTAAAAAGTAAAATAAGTATTATTTATTTTTATTTAAATCATATTTATTTAATATTTTAGTATACACTTATTTTTAGGCTTGAAAACACATCTTTCTGAAAACTATTTTAAAATGCATTATGTTTCTCCTTTTTAATTAATAAAAAATAACCACTAATGGGGGATGATTTAAATAAACTTTTTGGGTAATATATCTATAATTATTAATTTAATTTCATATAGATATGATTAATAGTTATTGCTTTAATGTAAAATCATCTTTTCCTTAAAAAATTCATTTTTTGAAAAAACATGCTTTCCATTGCGCTTGTGAGTTTTATTTTAAATTAAAATATTCCAACTATGCAAATTTATTTTGATAAAATGGATTAAATATTTGTAATAATCCTAATTATTATCAGGTAAAAAGTTAAAATTAATTTTTGGACAATATAAATAGTAACTGTAGCAAATATTTATTATCATGGTTAAAAGAGAATAGATTAATTAAGGGTAAAAATAATTTTACAAGGGATCGAAAAAAAGTAACCCTAATAGTATAGATATTTATATTTTCATTTCAATATAATAATTATTATATATTTTTTTGTTTCTTTATAAATAATTAAAAAATTATTTTGAAAAAAATTAGATTTTGATATGATAAAAAACAAATTGTATTTCTGTGTAATAATAAATTTTAATTAAGATATTCCTTTTTGATGAATTAATGGTTTTCCAAAAAAATAAAATATTAATAATATTAAGTAATTTTTTTAAATTATAAATGATAATGATATTTATGAAGTCAAATGTAATTGTTATAACAGTTCGAAAACTTTTATTGTAAAAAAACAAACATTTGTCAATTAATTTGGTTTTTTGTTTTAAAAGTGAAAATTCACACATATATAGAATTATTTTTAAAAAATAAATATTTTTTGTAATCAATACGTATAAATTATCCAATGGATATTTATTAATAATTTTCTAAGATAATTTATTTTTTTGGTAAAAATTAAATATGGTATAAATAAGTGGGTGTATTATGACATCACAATGACCCAAAATGATGCAATAAATTCGATAAAAGGAATACATGGACCAATATCTGTTTCAAATATAAAATAATGTGTTTCGGGGGGTTATTTGATTAATTTTATAAAGCCTTTAATAATCATCCAAAACCAATATTATATTTTTAGGTTTTAAAATCATTAATTTATTAACATGACTCACTTTCACATCACCAAAGGAAATATTTTAAAAAATTAGGCCCTTTGACTTATAAAATAATAAAAATCACTCCTGTTTTTCAAAAACCATGGTACCAAAATTATGGAAATGTTTGTGGTTTTTATTACCTTATTATATAGAGTTTAAAACCTATGTTTGAGAAATAATAAAGAACCCCCCCCCCCCTCTATTTTCCTATATAAAACCACAAAGGTCTCATTTTTATTCACTAAAAAACCTTGGAAAACATCCTTAATATACCCTCCCCTCTATATATTTCTCTTATGGTTCCTATAGACTCTCAAGAATCAACTCCCAAGCTTTTGGAATCACCCTCTCAATGTAGGATATCCCCTCATCTTTATTCAAGTATCTTTATTTTCTTATTCCTTTTATCTCTAATTCCTAATGTTGAGATATTTCTTCCGTATCCCCTTACTCCACTTATTATTTAGAAATGATTATAGACCCATTTTAATCTTAGTAATCTCTTCTAAGAACATTTATGTTCCCTGGTTATGTTTCCCAAATTTCACTACGATTTTCCATGACAAACAATTGTGTAGTGAATACCCATACCCATTTTCTACCAAGGATTTTCACATTTATAAAATTATAATTCTTTGATTTAGGACTTAAATATATGTATTACACACTCCATTGTAATTATATTAAATGTGATGAAATATTTTCTCATGTATATGATCTATGAGCCACACTTATGCATGTACATGATGTGATTGTGATGGGTAAGTCCACATAGCACTCCAATGCATTGGGTAGCTTTTCAGTCTCATGAGATTTCATATATAGTGTAAAAGAGGTTATTCTAAGAACATTATGTTATGTTATCTTCATGGTTAACCTTGACTTAGGTTTATTATTTCATGTATAATGTTTTTTTTCATATTTCCATGTTGCCTTTATTTTATCATGCAATATCATGCCTCATTATCCATGTTTGTGATTATCCATCCTTTTAGATCCCATTTAAATTCCTATTGTATAACATGTAATAATTTTATCATGTTATTATTTTATTAATACCTTACTAATAATTATAACTCATCTCTATCTTATGTATGTCCCCAGTTTATCCCTTTTATTTTTAAAAGATGTGAAATCTTAGAGGAATGTTAAGGAATTTTTCAATATAGTTTTTGTAGCCATGTATCAAGTTATTCTATAATATACCTAATTACCCAAAGACACTAGGGTTATCAATCAAATGAGTTGTAATAAATGTATTCTTATGTAATAAATCATGAATTAATGTGTAATAAAGACATGTATTTTTATAGTTGGTATCTAAAGAACCTTTGTGAAAAATTATTTTAACAAAGTTTTTGCATTTGTTGAAAACTAACCTTTTTGTATAATAATGTTTTTGTTATTCTAGAATCATATCTAGTCCATCATAATGATCTTTATGAAAATTATAAAGTTTCTAAATGTTAAAACCCAAACATAAATGGGGAGAAATGTTTTTTATATTTAATAATTTTTTTTCTGAACACAGGTTTATGGACTCATGTTTTCAGACTAATAAACATCAGACACAGAAACAGAAAAAAAGTTCAAGTTGTTGATCAGATGTTTTATTTAATTTATATCCATGTCAATGAAGTTCCATTCGACTTAGAATTGGTGAGAAATTCATTTGTCTGTGACTGAAGAAGTCATAATTATGCTGAAGATATTTGCTGAAGAAAGTGAAGTCAGGAGTTGTAAAGTTATCAATATTTCTAATCAAAATTAGATAATGATTTACTGATCATGGAGTTCAAAAAACTCATGAAAACTATCATGATAAGATATTTTGAATAAATGGAGGAATCTTAATAATTTAATTAGTTCTAGATATCAATTAAAAATTTTCATCGGATAAAGAAGTACTGGACATAGAACTAGTCATAAGTATGAATGAGTTATAGGTGATAAAGTTTGATGAAACTCAATGTTTCTAAGTGGGGTCACAATTGAATACTTTCTATTGTAATAGGAAAACCATCATTATAGTATTTCCATCAAAATGGGAAGCTCCATCATTATGAGGTTTTTAATCAAACCAAATTAGAGAAGAAAAAACAATCAGACTGACTCTGAGAATGAAATTCAATCAGACTGAGGATGAGGAAGTTGAACCAAATAAGAGAATATGAAGAAAGGAATATCGCAATCAGATAAGAATGAAATTCTTATCATAATGAGTAGTGTAGGAAATATATATCATAATTAGTAGAGAAAGGTGAAGCTAAGAAAGTTAATTATAATGAGTAGTTCAAGAAAGGAAGTCCGTAATGATTTTAGGAAGCTGAAGATGATGAAATTTTCATCATAATGTTATGAGGAGGTTTCCTCTTACTGAAGTAAAGATATGAAGCTCAAGAAGGATTATTACAAGGAAGGACATATGTGGAGAGTTGAAGTGGTCAAACTGGATATTCAATTTAGTGTAAATCTTTTAGTATTCTAGAAAAGGTTTAAAGAAGATAAAGATGAAGTATAAATGAATGTGGTTTTTAGAGTCTTTAAATTTGAGGAAGCAGGAAAAGTTTTCATGTTTCCCACTCTTGCTTATCTAATTCGACTATAAATAATTTCTTACATCATTCATTCATTGCAACTTTTCATAAAAGAAGAAAAATCATATCACTAAATAATTTAAGTGAAAGTTCTTTATGGATAGATATCTCATGAGAAGATCATCCACTTGAAAGTTTTGATTACTAGACAAGAGAATCATATAGGGAAACATCATATTGAGAAGATCATATTGAGTCGATCGAATTTAAGAAGATCAAAATAAGTTTTTTAGTAGAGTTTTAGGAGTATAGATTGAGTAAAGAAAAATTGTATTGAGTTCATCAGACTGATAAAATCATACCCATCTAAATCGAACTAAGGGTTCAGACTGATCTTTTGTGGAGAAAATTGAATAAATTATTTATTCATTTGTTTTGGATCAATTTTTTTGTAAGAAACATTGTAAACTGATGGGATCCAATATAATATTTCTTATTTGTAGATATAATGTATCTATTGGTTTTTAAAACAAGTTATATTCACTTCTTCATAATAGTGATTTTCTATATACCCATGGGAGTGGCTATGACAAAGATGTAGGCCCTCACACTGAGTATGAACCTTGTAAATCTTGTGTGTTATACTTTATTTCCTTATTTTTTATGAAAGATTATTTACTAAAAGTTGATAAGTAAATAAATATTTAAAGGTTATAGGGGTTAAGTTTCTAAATTTTTAAAACTCATAAAAAGTGAAAAACTGATTCACCCCTTTCTCAGTTGTTATTTGATCTTGTAGAGGTTCAATTGGTATCATAGAAAAGGATACCTTGTTGAATTATTATCATGGATAATCTCAATTATTTAAATAGTAAAATAATTCCTAAATTTTATGGAAAAAATTATTATGGATAAAAAAATAGGACAATTCCTTATCTCTTATTTCTTATCTTATAATTTATTATACTACTACAATTGATTTTCCACCGATTCAGAAAGATTCTCCCATGAAGTTTTTTGATAAGAGAAATATAGAAGTTGATTTAAAATTTATAAATGTAATAATTATGTCCTTATCAAAATATATTTATCAGAAGTTTATGGGCCTCAAAACTTCAAAGAGTACATGGGACATGATGGAAAGTGTTTTTAAAGGGAATGATAAAGTTAAGGAAGAAAAGATACAAATCTGGAATAGTAAGTATGAAGACATCAGAATGGGAGATGAAGAACTTTTTTATGAATACATCACCAGAGTAAATGAAATTGTTTGCAACATCATAGGATTCAAAGATGTTATGGAAGATTCTTTAATTATCATGAAACTTGTGAGAAACTTTTCAGATAGGTTTGATTATAAAATTTATTCTTTAGAAGATAAAGATGATTTATCTCTTGATGAATTGTATAACTTTATTATTTATTTTTAAATGAGAAAATCTAAAAAAATTTAAAAATAATATGACCAATGAAATGGATTTTGAATCCATGAAAAAAATTAAAATACAAGATGTTGAAGATGTTGATCCCAATGACTTCAAAGATAAAGTGGGTTATGAGTTAAATAAAAAATCATTTATCTTATATCCAAGAACTATTGATGGGGAATGGAAAAGTATAAAGGTAAACTTCCTATAAAATCTCATGAGTGTCATTGAATCATATGCTTTTCTATGAATTTACCCAAGAAGAAATTTGGTGAATATCTAGATGATTCTGTTGAAAAACCTCGATGGAAGAAGTGGAACAAAAATGATAAAGAGTAAAATAATTCCAACAAATATAAGATTAATTTTACTAAAAACAAAAGGAGTATGTCTAGTATGAAAGTAGAATCAGACTCAACTAACAAAAATTCATCAGAAGATGAAATTCTCAAAAATTTCATAACTTTCATTGTAAAATTAGTGAAAGTTAAATACTCCTCAAATAGTGAAGAATTTGATGAAGAATAATACATATAGTATCATCTTGAAACATAACTTCTTGAATTTCTTGAGAAAAAAATCTATCAATAAAGAAATGATATTAATAAATAAATATTGTGAAGAAGTTATTGAAGGAAGAAAATAAGTCATCAAACCAGAGGAAGAATACATTTAAAAGATCTTAGGTTACAACCTTAGAATTGATGAACGAGGAAATATGGTTAAAGATCTCAATATGAAGTTGGAATCTATGGAATAAGAAGTTTATAGGTTTCAATAAAAACTTCTTTAGTCCAAAAGAACTCTGGGGAAGATGAATGAAAAACTCAATAAATACTTGGAAGTAAAATATGGGACTTATAAAGATTCTAAGAAATCCTAAATCAAGAATTAGGTGAAATACTCAAAAAATAAAAATATTATTTCATATAATATTTCTAAAATTTTAGGTTATGGAAAAAATATTCAAAACAATTGGTTAAAAAAGGTTGTGAGAAATTTATTTCATCTATAAAAAATTGAAAAATAGTCCTGGAGGAATGATGGTCCAAGCCTAGATAATGTTAGAGTGGGAAGAAGTTATCAACTTCAAAAGATCTCACTTCAATAGAAAATAGAGATTTTATGGCTATTTCTACTATGGTGGAATATATGGGCACCAGACATATAATATTTTGCACAAATTATCTTTACATTGAAGAATATTTGAGGAAAGTGGAAGAAATAGTGGATGTAGAATGAGTAACTTTTGAAAATCACAAGAAGATAGAAAAAAATTCAAGATGTTAGAAACATTCAAAAAAAATCAATTTGAATGTCCAGAAGAAGTTTTTGAAATATGTGATCAGGCTATTCATTATGTCGAAAGATTTATGAAACTCCTTTCAGAATAATTTTCTTATGGTAGAAAGTAAAAGGAAGCTAGAATGAATAAAGTTAAGGAAATATATTTTTTTGTTGAGACAGATATAAAAGAAAGTATAAGGAAAAAACCATGGATACTTGATAGTGGTTGTTCCTTGCATATGAAAGATGATATTAAATATTGAAACATGATGAAATTCATGATGGTGGATTAGTTACCTTGGGTAATTATAGTTCTTTAAGAATCAGCGGAATCGAAATGACTGAGACTGAAGTAGAAAAGTTGAAATCTAAGGAATTTTTATTTTTTTGTGGGATAAAACATAATTTACTTAGTGTAAATAAACTTTGTGAGGATATAAAAGAATTAATCTTCAAAAATATATCCTTGTGTTATAAAAAGTTTGAAAAATGGAAAAGTTATTACAAAAGGAGAAATAACCAGTGGGAATATTTTCTAAATATGAGTATTTAACAACTCCTGTTACTTAAGTTGTGAAGATGAAAAAAATTGTGGCACTGATGACTTGACCATCTTGGATAGAAAAACATGAAAAAACTTTTGAAATTTGATTCTATCATAAACTTTCTAGAGTTTAAAAGAGGAGAGTAAGATGTTTATATTACTTTTCAAAAATGGAATATGAATTAAAAAAATTCATAAGAGAGTTATGATTCACTCTACAAAAACTCTTGAACTTATTCATTTTGATTTGTGTGTACCGATGAGAAATCAATCATCAAAATTAGATTTATACTTTGTCACTTTTATTGATGATTTAATTTAGATAACACACATTAGTTTTATAAAACATAAGTTAGAGGCTATGGAAATGTTCATGTTTAAAAAAAAGTTGAGAAAGAAAATGAGCTTATATAAAGAAGTTGAGAACTTATAATGGTTCTAAATTCACAAGAAATACTTCTGAAATATATCTGAGAAAACATAGTATCAAACATTAGTGTATTTATCTCTATACAGCATAGAAAAATGGATTAGAAGAAATAAATAATAAATGATTGGTGTAAATGGGAAGGACTATGTCAGCAGAATACAAACATTCAAATTTAAATTAGATTGAATCTATTATTACTACAATACATATTCAAAATAGATGCTTGATGATATGGGAAACCAAAATCACTCCTTATGAAATCTGGTATAACAAAAAACCTTCATTAAAATAATTAGATGTTTTTGTAAGTCCATGTTTTCTCAAAATAAAAAATCCAAATCTGGGAATGTTTGATGAGAAAGATGAGGAATGAACTTTTATGGGTTATTCACCAAATGAAATATGTTTAAAATTTTATAGAAAACATTAAAAAATATTATCGGACTCATATGATGTGAAATTAATTAAAAATTAAATTCCTTAACAAAAGTTTTTGAGAATGATGTGGAGGATAAACTGAAGATTTCCAAAAATAGTTAAAGTAAGTCAAAACATCCTTACCAAGATTTAGGAGAATCATGTGTTGAGGAAAGTTTTGGTGGAAGTGAAACTTTGAAATTTACTACCCTACAAAAAATATTGAGTCTGAAAACATTATCGGAAATTTGAATTCTCCATTTCAGACTAGAAGGAAGTAGAGATTAGAAAATCAAACTTCACTTATCTCAAAAGTTGAATTGGAATGAGTTTCAAAAACTATTTAATGAAAATAATGGGTGGATACTATGAATGAATGCTCAGATTATACTGAGAAAAATGAAACATCAGAACATGTTCTATGGCTAGAAAATAAAAATATTATCAAAATGAAGTGTTTTTATAAAAAATAAGTTGAATAAACATGGAAAAGTTTCAATAAACAAATCCATACTTGTTTTTAAAGGCTATGCCAAGGTGGAAGGTGTGTATTTTGAAGAAAATTTTTCCCCATTTTCAATATTAGAAACTATTATAATTCTTCTTTCAATGGTCGCACATCAAAATTAAAAATATTATCATATGGATGCAAAGTTAGTTTTCTTAAATGGTGATATTATGGAAGAATTTTTCATTGAAAAACCTTTTAGTTTTCAACTTGATAATAATGAAAACAAGGTTTTTAAATTTAATAAAGCCTTTTATGGGTTGAAGCAATCCCAACATGCCTGGTAATATAAACTTGACTATTTTTTGAGAATGTTGAAATTTTTTTGATGGAAAAGTAGATAGTTACTTATATGTAAAGGATTGTCACTCCATAAATCAAATTTTAATCATTTATGTGGATGATATAATTTTTTATGGGGATTTATAAAAAGTTTGTAAAGAATTTTCTGAGGAAATGAAGAATAATTTTTAAATGTCAATGTTGGGTGAACTAACTTTATTCCTTAGTTTACAAGTTCAAAAAAAGTACATTTTCTTATCTCAATAAAAGTATAATAGGTAATTGTTAAAAAAATTTGGGATGGAAGAATTAAAATATGTTTCCACTTATATTTCAGTGAGCACAAAGTTGAGTAAAGATGAATATGGAATAAGTATGAATTAGAAAGGCTTTTAGAAGTTGATAGGAGGACTTATTTACCTTACTGCCTCAAGGCCTGGTATTTTTATGTTGTGAATTTGTGTACAAGGTACTGAATTAATCTAAAAGAATCACATATGTTGGAAGTAAATAAGATTCAAGGATATTTAAAAGGAACAAATTCACATGGGTTATTATATAAAATAAATTGTGAGGTGAAGTTTCATAGTTATATTGATGTTGATTGGGATAAATATTGTAATGATATAAAATCAACCTTCAGAGAAACATTTTTATTGAGTGAATATTGTGTGAGTTGGAATAGTAAGAAAAAAAGTTAGGTAACTTTGAGAACAAAAAGTTTTGAATATGTTGTAGCTACATAAGATTTTAATCAAATGTTTTGGATGAAAGTTCATATGGAAGATTTTAATGAAAATGTTTCCAAACCGTTGGAGATACTTCATGATAATCAAAGTGCATTTTGTCTTTCTAAAAATCCAATACAACATTCAAGATCAAAACACATTGATATAAAGTTTCATTTTATAAAATAGAAATTTTCCAATGGAGATGTTATACTGGAATACATCTCAGCAAAGTATCAAATTGATGATATTTTCAAAAAATCCATTCTGAAAGAAATATTTATGAAATTTAGCCTACAACTTCATGTTCAACCTCCTACCATTACATAATTAACCTCATAAAGAGGTCACCCCCATTGAACTTAGTATTATACTGACAAATGTGGAGAAAACATAAAAACATTGTACTTTGTAATAAGTTTTTACTTATCTTTATTTAATGAATCTGAAGCTGTAGTTATCGTAAAATGGGGGAGAGAAAAAGAAAAGTGATTTGAAAAGGTAAAAGTGAGTGGGATTTTATCTTTACATGGATGTACAATTTTCTTTCCATCTAGGGATGAAATAACTTCAAAAACATTACTTTATCTAGTAGTGTGTTATCAAGACACTCTCTTTTGAGAAAGTCTATGTCTTGATAAAAGTCAAAAAACTAGAGTTTTTTACAAAAGTTGAGTGGTCAAAAATTTATGAGAGTTGGAAAAGTTTTTAACAAGGGTTGTAAATAATACAAATGGGATATTTAAGAACCTTTGTGATATATTTTTTTAACAAAGTTTTTGTATATGTTGAAAAATAACCTTTTTATATTATATTTTTTTTGTTATTCATGACTTAGACCTGGTCCATCATAATGAGATTTATAAGAATGTTGAATGTTGTTAAATGTTCAAAACCACACAAAAAGGGGGAGAAAAGTTCTTTTTCTTTAAGAAAGTTTTTTTCTAGACATAGGTTTTCAGACTCACATTTTCAGAATTAATAGTATTGAACATAGATGTAGTCAGAAAGATTAATTTGTTAATTAGATGCTTTATTAGATACAAATCCATGACATTTATATTCATCGAACTCGTTATTGGCTATTAAGTTAGATTTTTCTGAGTGAATAAGTCATAATGATGCTGAAGAGGTTTTTTCAAGAAAGTGAAGTCAAGAGTTATAAAGTTATCAAACATTCTAATAAAAATTATACAATGCTTCTATGATCGTGGAGTTATCAAAAATCATGAATACTATCATGATAAAATCTTTTCAAGAAATGGAGCAGTTGTAATAATTAAATTGGTTCCAGATATCAAGACAAAGTTTTCATCAGATCCATAAAATCTAATTTTCAATGTGGAGTCACCCTTGAATACTTTCCATTATGATGGGAAAACATCGTAATAGGATTTATATCGTAATGGGATTTCCATCATAATGGAAAGTTCCATCATTGTGATGTTTTTAGTCAAACTGACTATGAGAAGAAAAACAATCGAAATGACTTTGAGAATAAAAATTAATTGGATTGAAGTTGAGTAAGTTGCAACATATAGGAGAAGATAAAGAAATGAATATCATAACCAGCTGATAAAGAAAAGCTCTTCGTAATGAGTAGTTAAAGAAAGGTAGATCTTAATGATTAGAGGAAGATAATGTAGGTTCTAGGCGCAGCGGAAGCGCATTGGTGGGTTTGCCCAACTTTAATTTTAACGTTAAACAACGTTCAATCTGAGATCCGTCACGATATAAAACGCTGAATCTTCAGAATAGACTGAAGAACGAAAAGAAAAGAAGAGTCCTGAAACCCTTGAGGAGGATCATCATATGTTGATTATAATTAATTTAATTAATGCATAAGAATTACCTCATTGGAATTATTTCTTCATTGATGTGTCCGGTCATGATTCGGTGATCCGTCGTTGCGCCATAGAATCCAAGTATAGGATTCCTCTAGCGGTGATCCACACATGTGTCACGTATCTCTAGAAGTTGCCGAAGGGATCTCCGGGTGCTAGCACGGAAGAACCTTCGCTTGCGATGTCTGCCTTCGACCGCCTTGATCCGGTGGAGGATCTTGCTCTCGTAACTTGAGGGCGTTCTTGGTGGAAAGGGAATTCTCTCTTTGGCTTGAGAGTATTTCCAAATCCGTTGTACACAACAATGGCTCTACAAAATGTTGGGGTTGCAAGGATATTTATAATCGGGTTTGAGGTTAATAGAGTTATGACAATAAATAAATGTGTTACGCGTTTTATTTATTTCATTAACTCTTATTGAAAACCCCCATGTCGAATTATTAATTTTTTGACATTCTCCCATGCTGATTATAATAAATATCATTTATTAAAACAATATTAAATCCTCAAAATCCCAACTGGAAAAACTACACAGCGTGTAATAATTAATACACGGCGTGTACTTGTTTTCCATAAAACTACACGGCGTGTATATTAAATATACACGGCGTGTACTTTTATTTTCCATTTTTCTCCACCACATTTATTAGACCTTGAGTAATGACTATTTATTTCTTAAATAAATGTAACTGCATTACTCGCTAATAAACATATTATTTCATCCACAATATATTCTCTCGAATAACTAGTGTCAAAATAAATGCGATCACACATCCTTAAATAATTATTAAACCACAGTCGGGAATAATATTTATTTAATTTGTTAAATTAATATTTAACTGAGATACATGGACACACTTAGTGTGTGACCCTCTAGGCCTTTTTCTCAGTGGCATTAGGCTGAGCCTGCCTAAAGTCCAAGGTTAGCGTCTAGCAACACGCCAAGGCACCCATAGAGAAATAATTTAATGCCGCAATGACGTGTCACCTCCTATGAACGCTTACCGTATAATATAATCCCTTTATCTCGATATCTCCAATCAAGCGGGTTGCATGCTAGTGCCATCAACCCATGTGCTTGATTATTCTTTCTTTGACTTCTCGGAATTAAACTTGCCCATACCTTACCATGGCCATGGATTTATTTAGGATGTATCAATTTCATCAAAGGGACTGAGATATCTACTTTTGTTATGGAACGGAAGGGAAAAATCCTTTCTCACATTATCTATTAATGCGATATTACTCGTGATGCACCCAACGTATCCTACCTCGCTGCAAAGAGTGTGTCGTCACAGTTTTCATCAATAAATCTAAGTGCGCGAGTTTTAATACCCATTAATAATAATCTTAAAGTCTAAGGACCAATACACACATCTGCATATAGGAACATCCAATGACACTATAAAATGTGGATTTCCTACTGGTGGGTCTCGTTCTCATAATATCCTCCTGGATATTGCCAAGGGCACACACCATGAGAAGGTGCCTCAATGTTTTTTGAGTCCTCACCCCTAATGACCTGTATTATTTGTGTCCCTCAAATAATATCATCCGGTCATAGAATATACATTCAAGAACAATGTTATGGAACTTCCGGGTTCTCATCATAGCAGGGATCCGCTATGACCCTTTAATGAAACAGCTGTCCTTAGGACATTATCACATGAAATGTCACGCAGAAAAACAATCAAGATGTGATAAGGCTTTTATTTAATGAAGAAAGTACAAAGTAGTTGGTTCTAGACCACCAACTCCAACATACTCCCACTTGGACTAGAGCCAACTGCTAACAGCCTTTAACCCGCTAGATCTAACATGATATTCATGCTTCTGCTGAGATAGGCCTTTAGTCATGGGTCCACCACATTCTCTTCTATGGACACTCTGCTCACTGCAACTTCACCCCTTTGATAGAAGTCCCTCAAGAGGTGATACTTCCGGAGTATGTGCTTTGTCCATTGATGTGACCTTGGTTCTTTTGCAAGAGCCACTGCTGCAGTATTATCACAATACAATATAATGGGATCTTTACTGCTAGGCACCACATCAAGATCCTGGAAAAAGTTCCGAATCTATAAGGCTGCCTTGGATACATCAGAAGCCGCTATATACTCGGACTCTGCTGTAGAATCAGCGACAACTGGCTACTTTGAACTCTTTCAGCTCACAGCTCCTCCATTGAGACAGAAAACATATCCAGATTGCGACTTCAGATCATTCTGATCTATTTTAAAACCAGCATTAGCATACCCTCTGATGACAAGCTCCTCATCTCCTCCATACACCAGGAACATATCCTTAGTTCTTATCAGATACTTAAGGATAGTCTTAACAGCATTCCAATGCTGTTCTTTTGGATCTGCTTGATATCTGCCCACCATGCTCAGTGCATAGGCAACATCAAGCCTGGTACATAACATGGCATACATGATTGATCCTATAGCCGAAGCATATGGGATCTTGCTCATCCTATCTTTCTCCTGTTGTGTCTAGGGACACATTTTCTTAGAAAGATGTAAGCCATGTGACACTGGAACCAATCCCCTCTTGGATTTTTCCATAATAAATATCTTTAGTATCTGGTCAATGTATGTACCCTAACTTAGTCCAAGCAGCCTCTTGGATCTGTCATGAATGATCTTGATCCCTAGAATGTAAGCTGCTTCTCTTAAGTCCTTCATGGAGAAACACTTGTTCAACCAGTCCTTAACTGACTGTAAGGCTAGTACGTCATTTCCAATAAGCAATATGTCATCAACATATACAACTAGGATGATGACCGCAATCCCATTAAACCGCTTATAAACACATGGCTCACATTCTTTCTTAATGAAACCAAATTCCTTTATGGCTTTATCAAATCGAATGTTCCATGACCTGGATGCTTGGTTCAATCCATAAATGGATTTCTACAACTTGCAAACCCGTTTGGCTTCACCTGGTGTCACAAACCCTTCTGGTTGTGTCATATAGACATCTTCCTAAAGGTTCCTGTTAAGGAATGATGTTTTTACATCCATCTGCCAAATCTCATAGTCAAGGTAAGATGCTATGGAAAGTATGATTCTTATGTATTTAAACATGGAAACTGGCGAGAAGGTTTCATCATAGTCAATTCCTTGACGCTGTCTGAATCCTTTAGCCACTAGCCTTTATTTATAGGTGCTAACTTGACCTTCCATGTCCAGCTTTCTTTTGAATACTCATTTGCATCCAACAGGATTTACATCAACTGGATCTTCGACCAGAACCCAAACTTGGTTCTGATACATGGAATCCATCTCAGAATTAATATCTTTTAGCTATCTTGCAGCTTCTGAGCTTTCTACTGCTTCCTTATAGGAGAGAGGTTCATCATTGTCCAACAATAATGATTCACCATCCTCGGTGACTAGGAAATCAAATCTCTCTGGTTCCCTTACCTCTCTTGAGCTCCTACGTAGTACTTGTGTTTCTGGAACCTCTTCCATGGGGACCTGTGAAACTTGTTCTTGTACCAACTCCTGTGTATCTTTATCATCAACTTCGTCGAAGTCAATCTTTCTCCCAATATCCTTCTTGAGTATGTGTTCCCTCTCAAGAAAGACAGCTTGTCTGGCGACAATCACTTTCTTGTCTTGAGGGTTATATAGGTAATCTCCTTTCGTTTCCTTGGGATATCCTATAAAGATACACTTAATGCCCTAAGGTGCTAGTTTGTTGCCCGAGAAGGCCTTAACAAATGCCTCGCATCCCCATACACGTGTGTGCGACAAAGTGGGTTTCCTTCCATTCCATAACTCGGATGGAATTCCATTTGCTGCCTTAGTTGGTACTCGGTTTAATGTGTATGTTGTAGTTTGTAATGCATATCCCCAAAAGGATAATGGAAGATCCGCATGACTCATCATCGACCTCACCATTTCCAACAAGGTGTGGTTCCTCCTTTAACTAACACCATTCCACTGTGGTGTATAAGGAAGAGTGAGCTGAGATAGAATCCCAGACTCCCGTAGAAGATCGATGAACTCTTGGTTCAGATATTCTTCACCTCGATCCGATCGCAGCTTCTTTATCTTCTTACCAAGATGATTCTCTACTTCATTCTTGAATTGCTTAAATTTGTCTAAGGACTCTGACTTATACCTCATTATGTAGACATATCCATATCTACTCAAATCATCAGTAAAAGTAATGAAGTAAGAATATCCACCTCTATCTTCTACTGGAAATGGTCCACACACATCTGTGTGTACCAATCCTATAAGCTCTGTGGCCCTTTCACCTTGTCCACCAAAAGGCGGCTTGGTCATTTTTCCTTGTAAACATGCATGACATCTATCAAGTGGTTTTAGCTCAGTAGAGTCTAAATAGCCATCTTAGAAGATCTTTGTCAAACGCTTCTCATTCACATGACCAAGGCGGTTATGCCATAACTGGGTGATGTATTAGTCATGTGAGTTTGTTTCATTATCGATTGCCAACACTTGGTTTTCGTAATTCAATACATACAAAACATTATTTAAATGTTCCATACCATAACATACGTTGTTCTTATAAAAGAGACAACCCTTATTTCCAAATTTGAAAACAAATCCATCCATATCCAAACAAGATACAGAAATTATGTTCTTGGTAACACTAAGCACATAATAACAGTTATGTAAAACCAAAACCATCCCAATTGGAAATGAGATGTGGTAGTCGCCAATATCCAACGCAGTCAGCCTTGCTCCATTGGCAGCTCGAAGATCCACCTCTCCTCTAGCGATCTTTCTAAATCTACTTGGTTCCTACATTTGAATACAGAAGTGATCCCCAAAAGATGTATCTAATACCCAATGTGTAGAAATAGAAAGATTGCACTCGATAACAAATGCACATTTAGCGTCCCCACGCTTCTGGGTGCAGTTCCTCTTCCAGTGGCCCTGCTTGACACATGCAAAACACACTGCCTCCCGTTCCTTAACCTGCCTCTGGATCTTCCCCTTCTTGGAGGGACGATTCTTGGGGGATTCAGACCATTTATAAGTCTTTGGCCCCTTTTCCTTGTCCTTCCTTTTCTTTTTCACCATAAGGAACGTGGGTTTGTTATGCCCCATGTCCTTATCTACCTGGCGAATCAAGGTCAGAAGCTTCGATAAACTCTTCTCATTGCCGCTCATGTTATAGTTGACAATGAATCTAGAGAAGGTCTTGGGTAGTGATGATAGGATGAGATCTTCATGCAACTCATCCTGGAATTTAATCCCTAAGATGTCTAGGCGTTCAATGTAGCCAATAAGCTTGACTACATGAGGCCCAACTGGCGCAGACTCTCCAAGATTCGTGGTAAACATAGCATTGGAGATCTCATACCTCTCCTGTCTCGCCTTCTCTTGGTAGAGATCTTTAAGGTGAGACATCATGCTATATGTGTCCATGTTTTCATGTTTCTTCAAGAGCTCATTAGACATGGCCGATAGCATGAAACACTAGACATATGTGGCATCATCCATGTGTTTCATGTAGAGAGATAATTCCTCATCACTAGCCTCTTTCCTAGGCACAACTGGAATAGGCTCCTCCAGCACATATAATTACCTTTCGTGGAGAACGACGACGTGTAAACGCCTCTGCCACTCTTGGAAATTGGTGCCAGTGAGAAGGTTTTCTTTTTCAAGTATGGTGAACAATGATATGTTTGAAGTCATTTTGTTTTCGTTTCTACAAATTAAGATGAGCAAAGGTTTAGTACTTTATTACAAAAATTGAGACTAACAAATAAATTAATACTTATTAGTCTCCCACTATTTTATCGAAATCTAATATCCCTCACCATTGATTTCGGAATATTATGTTGCATGAATATTCTAGTGGAAAGGATCCATATTGCCCTTCGCATTACCCCAACTAGGGTTGGTCAAGCAACTTGAAGGGTTTTAGGTAGGCATTCCAAATGCCAACTACATTAACTCGCAGCTCCTTGATCTGCTGAGTGGACTCCCCAATCCTGAAATCCTTTTTGGATTTCCCTAACCTTTGCCTCTTGGTCACACCAAGTCCTGCTGTGGCAATCAACCCTTGATGCGAACCAAGTCAAGTCAACCCAAAACCTTGAATTAGAATTCCCCGATAATTGAAAGCACCCCAACTAGGGTTGGTCAAGCACTTTGAACTATGGTTCAATTCTAACCAAGATTATGGAAGGCTATGCCGACTTAATATTTATTTCGAGGGATTTTATCCTTATACGTAAATTTCCATTTTATTATCTTTGATTGCATGCTTGTTAATATTAAGTGGGATATACTTAAGTGATTAACCATGTCTAAGATAATATTTATGTATAAGCCGGTTTTATTTTAGTTCCATCTTGTATGCTCGTTTAATTCATTAATTGTGTGATCATGACAACACACCACAATAAATAAACCATGCAACTGACAGAAATAAAATAAATGGTATGATCATGAGTTTTTCTATTGGTTAATTTATCTAGCAGTTGATAAACTAACCCAAGACCTAGGGGAGAAACACCTTGACCCTTTTGGGTTCGTGGTTATAGCTTTCCACCTATCCACCTTTGTATCTCCTTGGATTGGTTTCACCTTAGCTCCTGACTTGAGCCACCTCCACTAGCTTGGGAGCTCCATCCATTACATATGCATTTATCTCACACGCAGGTGAGGTATAAAAGGGGTTTTTACATAAAAGAATTCTTGGGCGCGCAGGCCCTATATATTAATGAGGAGATGGCTTGCAGGCCAACAAATTTAATTTAAATAAATAAATTAAAAGAAACCATTCACATAAAAAGGTCTTGGTTTATCCCATGATCATTCATACATGCAACGATATTTATGCATAAATAAAAAACTAGCATTAAATTCTTTAATCGTTCTTGTTTAAGATAAATCACGCTAGAATCAATTAATTATCTTTAATTAATCAATCCTTTTATCTTAAATCCCTATTCTGAATTTCCTTGAGATTCTCATCCATCATAATTTTAAATAAATTCATTTAAAATTATCCTTGTACGTAACTTGTACCTTGGAGGCAACCCGGTGAATTCCCATTTATTATGCAAATGTTAAATTAAACACATATATATAAAACACCTATCACATGTTGTGCCTCATATTTACGCCTGCACCATGGTACACATCTCAAGGGTTTGTATAATATAATAATAAATTTTAATAAATCTGCGTAATTTGGGTGAGTATACGGCGTGTAGTTCTGACTACACGGCGTGTACTTTTCTTCACCGTCCATCTGAAGTTCACGCCCGGGGACAGGGTGTGTTAATGTACTTCAGAAATTTTCGGAGTCCACAGCGTGTACAGTGGGACACACGCCATGTGGTTTCCGCGTTACACGGTTTCCAGCCGGGCAGGCCGTGTACGGAGTACACGCCCCAACCCTGACCCGAAGGGATTACACGCTGTGTTCATTGGACCACACGGCGTGTATTCCGGAAACCGTGTGCCACCTATTTCTTGTCAACACACGGTGTCTTAAATTCTTAGAAAGAATCCAATACACGGCCTAATTTTGCAGATCAGTCAATGCATTGAACCTAGACTACACGGTGTGTACTTCTGAATACATGACGTGTATTCTGGTGTTATACGGCCAGAAATGCTTGGCTCCTCCAGATGAGTTCCTCTATTTTATTTTAATCAAAATTAAAAGAAAATTTCGTTTCTGTGAGGTGAACGAGAAATGAGGGAGGAGGAATAGATCTCGATATTCATATTTCTAGAATGATTAAACTTGAATTGAAATAACTAAATTATTAAATGCGTAAATTACCAACGAAAAACTAAATAATTATAGTCAACGATATGACCCGCTCTGATACCACTTGTAGGTTCCGGGCGCAGCGGAAGCGCGTTGCTGGGTTTGCCCAACTTTAATTTTAACGTTAAACAACGTTCAATCTGAGATCCGTCACGATATAAAACGCCGAATCTTCAGAATAGAACGAAGAACAAAAAGAAAAAAAGATTCCTAGAACCCTTGAGGAGGATCATCATATGTTGATTATAATTAATTTAATTAATGCATAAGAATTACCTTGTTGGAATTTTTTGTTCATTGATGTGTCCGGTCACGATTCGGTGATCCGTCGTTGCGTCATAGAATCCAAGTGTAGGATTACTCTAGCAGTGATCCACACGTGTGTCACGTATCTTTGGACGTCGCCGTAGGGATCTTCGAGTGCTAGCACAGAAGAACGTTTGCTTGCGATGTCTGCCTTCGACCGCCTTGATCCAGTGGAGGATCTTGATCTCGTAACTTGAGGGTGTTCTTGGTGAAAAGGGAATTCTCTCTTTGGCTTGACAGTATTTCCAAATCCGTTGTGCACAATAATGGATCTACAAAATGTTGGGGTTGCAAGGATATTTATAATCGGGTTTGAGGTTAATAGAGTTATGACAATAAATAAATGTGTTACACGTTTTATTTATTTCATTAACTCTGATTGAAAACCCCCATGTCGAATTATTAATTCCTTGACATGCGCCCACGCTGATTATAATAAATATCATTTATTAAAACAATATTAAATCCTCAAAATCCCAACTGGAAAAACTACACAGCGTGTAATAAATAATACACGGTTTGTACTTGTTTTCCATAAAACTACATGGCGTGTATATTTAATATAGACGGCGTGTACTTTTATTTTCCATTTTTCTCCACCACATTTATTAGACCTTGAGTAATGACCATTTATTTATTAAATAAATGTAACTTCATTACTCGCTAATAAATATATTATTTCGTCCACAATATATTCTCTCAAATAACTAGTGTCAAAATAAATGCGATCACACATCCTTAAATAATTATTAAACCACAATCGGGAATAATATTTATTTAATTTGTTAAATTAATATTTAACTGAGATACATGGACACACTTAGTGTGTGACCCTCTAGGCCTCTTTCTCAGTGGCATTAGGCTGAGCCTGCCTAAAGTCCAAGGTTAGCATCTAGAAACATGCCAAGGCACCCATAGAGAAAGAAGTTAACGCCGCAATGACGTGTCACATCCTACGAACGCTTACCGTGTAATATAATCCCTTTGTCTCGATATCTCCAATCAAGTGGGTTTCATGCTAGTGCCATCAACCCATGTGCTTGATTATTCTTTCTTTGACTTCCCAGAATTGAAGTTTCCCATACCTTACCATGGCCATTGATTTATTTAGGATGTATCAATTCCATCAAAGGGCCTGAGATATCTACTTCCGTTATGGAACGGAAGGGACAAATCCTTTCTCGTATTATCTATTAATGCGATATTACTAGTTACTCACCCAACGTATCCTACCTCGCTGCGAACAGTGTGTCGTCACAGTTTTCGTCAATACATCTAAGTGCGTGAGTTGTAAAACCCATTAATAATAATCTTAAAGTATAAGGATCAATACACACGTCTGCAGATAGGAACATCCAATGACACTATGAAATGTGGATTTCCTACTGGTGGGTCTCGTTCTCATAATATCCTCCTGGATATTACCAAGGGCGCACACCATGAGAAGGTTCCTCAAAGTTGTATGAGTCCTCACCCCTAATGACCTGTATTATTTGTGTCCCTCAAATAATATCATCTGGCCATAGAGTATACATTCAAGAACAGTGTTATGGAAATTTCGGGTTCTCATCATAGTAGGGATTCGCTACGACCCTTTAATGCAATAGTTATCCTTAGGACATTATCATATGACATGTCACGCAGAAGAACAATCAAGATGTGATAAGTCTTTTATTTAATGAATAAAGTACAAATTAGTTGGTTCTAGACCACCAACTCCAACAGATAAATATGATGAATTTCATCAAAATTAGTAGTGTAATAATTATAGATCATAATGAGATGAGGAAGCTGAAAATGAGGAAGTTTTCATAATAATTAGTTGAGTAGATTTCATCTTACTGAAGTAAAGATAAGAATTTCAAGAAGTCTAATTATGGAGAAGAAAACATGTAAAGAGTTGAAGTGGTCAAACATGATATTCAATTCAGCATAAATCTTAGAATATTCTTGACAATGTTTAATGAAGTAAATGATGAAGTTTAAATGTGAGTGATTTTCAGAGTTTTGAAATTTGATGAAGTGGGAAAATTTTAATATTCCCTGCTCTTACTTTTCTATATTGGCTATAAATATTTTCTAAGATCATTAGTTCATTGAAAATTTTAACAAAATAATAAAAGGTGGAGTGCTGAAGAATTAGAGTGAAAATTATTTCTATATTGAGATCTTATAAGAAGATCAAACACTTTATAGTTTTATTTACTAGACAATAGAATTGTATTTAGAAACATAGTATTGATAAAATCATATTGAGTTGATCTGATTGAATAAGTTCAAACTAAGTTTCTGAGCAGAGTTTGAGGAGTACAGATTAACTAAGGGAGAATCATATTGAGTTCATTATACTGATAAAATCAAACTCATCCAAATCAGAGTGAGGATTAATACTGATCTTTTATGGAGAAAATTTAACAATGTCATTATTATTTTGTTTTGGATCAATTTTTTTAGGAAAATTTTTAAACTGAAATGAGTTAGTATAATCTTTCCTATTAAGATATAGAAGGTGTCTAATGGGATTTGACATAAGTTATATTTACTACTTCATAATAGTGAATTTTCATAGACCCATGAGAGTGGATATGGAAAAGATGTAGGTTCTCACACTGAGATCAAACCTTATAAATCTTATGTACTTTACTTGATTTAATTTCTTTTCAAGCATGAGTATTTAATAAATTTTTATAATGAAATAAATCATAATAGGTTTTAGGGTTTATGTTTCTTAAATGTTTTAAAACTCATAAAAATTGAACAACTAATTCACCCCCCCCCCTTCTCAGTTGTTATTTTATCCTTTGTAACTTCAGTATCAAAGGAAATTATAGTTATTTTTGGATAAGGATTGTGAAACTCTAGAGAAAGTATTAGGGATAAGACTAAGAATAATAAAACACCCTTATGTTTTGGTAATATATAGATTAAGTGGTTTCCAAGAAATTAAATTCCAATCTAAATATGACAAGTGGAAATTTATTTGGCAAAGATGTACCTAGGGGTAACACTCAAAAACACCACATTGATCTAGACTCAATCTGGAACTAGTGCAAGATAATGTGCCTTGCTTCACACTTGGTTTGACACTGTCGGTATGTATGCTTTGGTAAATTCACCAGATCATTATGAACCATTATTAAGGGAAAAAAATTACCCACAAGATTTTATGTTAGGAAATAGATCATGTATAATTTATATTAAAGCATAGAAATTAACAAGTTAAATAAATACATGTCATTTATAAGTTATCCATTTAATGTTAGATGCTTCCCAGTTATTTTTTTAATAGTTTAAAATTACTCATCCATAATTTTCCCTTTATTCTAGTTAATAGCTAGAAATATGAGGAATCGAGTCAACAACAAATATGATGAGTAATGTCATGAATTACCAAATAACATACCTAACATGATGAGAGCTCAAGTAATTCACCTTGTGACTATGCCAAACCATATATCAAATATAATAATTAACAACTAGAACATAGTTTAATCTCCAAATACACCAAAGAAGAGGAGAATGACATCTCATGAAAGTTTATACAATAAATGTGATAAGGGAAGAAGATTAAATTTTATGCGTGTCAAAAATGTGGAAAGCAGAACAAAGGGAAATTCCATAAAAAAAACTCGATTGAGTTTTTAGTGTGGAAAAATAGTCCATAAAGTAGAAAGTTGTTATTAAAAAAGATAAATATTATGATCGAAGGGAATAAATTACATCTTAAGTCACCCCTTATTGTTTAATGTATTTTGTGTGGAGAATATGATAATTATCAGAGTCAATTCCCGAATCTAATGGGTAAATCCTAGACTAAGGAAGGGATTATGCAATGGAATTTTTTGAAGTGTAAGGGTTTAAGTGTTTATGTATTAGTATTTTAGAATTATATTATAAAATTAGTATATAAATAACATTTTTGATATTAAAAACATGAAATATATAAGCATTTTAATACATTAGTTTTTCTTTAAGGATTTGAAACATATGATGAATGGTACTGATGACCTATAAAATTTATTTATTGATAAGGTTATTGATAACCCTTAATATGTGTTTGTTGTTGGGATAAACCTAAATTGTCTTGGTATGATATTTATAAGGACAATATTATCTTTAAAATAATTGATACAACTTTTGAAGATTTATGTGATGGAAGTTTAGTATGATTAAGGATATTTTGGGAAACATATTACAAGATCAAATATTTTTTATTTTGAGGTGATTAATGATATTTTGGTAGAATTTTTGTTGGATTAAGGTATATATAACCATTAATAGGATTTGAGAAGAACATTATTATGTTTTTGGAGGTGTAATATGGAGGGTATGATAGAACCTTTGAGTTTAAAACATTATTTAATGTTGAGGTTTTTATTTTTATTTGGGATAAATGGGTATTTGTTTAGGAATGATCTATGTTAAACAGTTTGGGATTATTTTTGGATTTTTAGAGATTAATGTACTAAGGATTATTAGTTTTCAGTATTATATTACTTTATTCTGCCCATTTTTTATTTATAAAATAATGCATGCATATCATGTTATTCTTTAGTGGTTTACATGATCTGTTAGAATCTTATTCTAGTGCTTCAGGTAAAAAAAAATCATCTTGAGTAATCATATTTTGGAGAAAAGATGAGATTTTAGTGGAAATTGAATAAAGGATGAAATTATATTTGTCAAGAATATATAATTTCTTTTGGTAAATGGTTTCCTTAAATCTAGTAAAAGAGTTTTGAAATAAAATGTTTTCATATTATGAATTGAATGTTTTTTCACCAATTTAGTTATATGGTTTTTTGTTCATTGAATTTCTCATATCTATCTTTTGTACCACTAACTCTTAGTTTTTGGGAATAATTTTTTTCTTACTTGTATTTATTTTTATTCCCACTAATGTTCTCCTACTTTTAAACTAGTTATGTGACGACATTCATACTTCTCTTTCTCTCTTTTCAAGTGGATGACTAATTAACCCATTTTACTATGTGGTTTTTCAATAAAAAAATTTTCAAGTGTAAAAAAAATCTTACCAATATCATGTTCAAATTGTGAGGATACAATTTATTAAAGTTTGGAATAATCTAAAGCCCTAAGTTTTTAAAAGATAAAATTATGTTTGATTGTGTGTCTGATACGCAACACCAAAACCGAACAGACACTTATTATTTAAATATGACCATTTTAACGTAGACATTAAATTTCTAGATATGAATATGATTAATTATATTTTTAAATATATTTATAAATTAACTACTCAACATAAATATATTTATAAATTATTATTAAATAATCACTCAATTTTTAGTAGTCATTTTATTCTTCAAAAATGTGTTTTCTTCAAAAAAAAACATATTTCTATAAAAAATTATATAATTAGTTCACAAAACATTTTGAAATTTTATTTGATAAAATAGACACATTTTTTGAAATTATAATATCAAAATTAACTTAGGGTGAAACTTTTGTATTTTTCAGAAAATATTTATTTTCTAGTGAATAGTGAAAAATACTAATTTCTTTTGTAAAACTGTCATTTATATTGACAAATTAAGAAATTTAAATGTCTCATTTTTATTTTTATTTTATTAAAAATTAAAATAAGTATTATTTAATTATATTTAAATCATATTTCTACTATATTTTAAAATAAACTTATTTTTAGGCTTGAAAACAAATTTTTTCTGAAAACTGTTTTAAAAGGTTTAATGTTTATCCTTTTTAATTAATTAAAAATAACCAATGATGAGTAATTATTTAAATTTAATGTATGTTTAATATATATATATATATAATTATTAATTTAATTTCAAATAGTTACTATTACTAGTCATAGAGTTAATGTAAAATCATAATTTCCTTTAAAAATGCATTTTTTGACAAGAAAATATTTCCATTACCCTTGTGAGTTTTATTTGAAATTATATTATTCCACATATATAAATTTATATGATAAAATGGATTCCATATTTTAAATCATAATAATTAATATTATTTAATAATTTTAACTTAATTTTTGGACAATATAAATAGTAATTGTAGTAAATACTAATTACCATAGTAAAATAAAAATATGTTATTTTTTGGTAAAAATAATTTAACAAGGAATAGAAAAAAAAGTAACCCTAAAATTATAAATATTTATATTTTCATCTCAATATAATAATGATTATCTTTTTCATTTTTTATTTATAAATAATTGAGAAATTATTTTGATAAAAAATAGATTTTGATACGATAAAACACAAATTGTATTTTTTTTGTAATAATCAATTTCTATTAAGATATTTTTTGATGAATTAATGAATTTCCAAAATATATTATATTTTAATAAAATAATAATTTCAAGTAAATTTTATTAATTATAAATGATAATATATATTTTTATGAACTCAAATGTAATTGTTATAAGGGTTGAAAAGCCGTTATTGTCAAAAGACCATCATTTCTCAGTAAATGCCGATTTTGGTTTTAATAGTGAAAATTCACATATTTAGAGAATTATTTTTTATAAAATAAATATTTCTTTTCGAATAAGGATTTAAAAACTATCCAACAGTGAATTTATCATAATTTTTTGAGACAATCAAATTTTTGGGTAAAGGCTAAATACGGTATAAATATATAGGGTGTATTATGACATCATGATGACCCAAATGTGATGTGATAAAATTTATAATGGGTATAAATGACCAAATATATTTTTCCCATTAAAAACATGTGTTTTATATGTTATTTGATTGATTTTATGAGGCCTTTATGTATCCTCCAAACCAAAAATTATATTTTAATGTTTTAAAATCATTCCATTTTGAAGATGACTCACTTCCACAACAACAAGGGTAATATTTTAATAAGTTAGGCCCTTATAAACATAAAATAATTAAACCCCCCCCCCTTTGGAATAAACTATGGGAAAAACCATAGGAAGGTTTATTGTTCTAATTACATTATTATAAAGTGTCCAACACAGAATTTTGGGAAATAATAAAGAACTCAACTATTTTTTTCTATATAAACCCACCCAATCTCCAATTTCTCATCACTAAATAAACTTGTATCACATCTTCACTCTTCAATACCCTCCCTATATTCCTCCCAAGGTGCCAAAGCTCTCAAGAATCTCCTCCCAAGCTTTTGGAATCACCCTCTGAAGGTAAGGGATCCTCTCATTCTCCTCTTTATTCATATATCTTCATTATCATATATCTTTTATATCCAATTTGTAATGTTGAGATATGTTCTTACATGTGCCCCAAACTAACCTTATGATTTCTAAATTATGAGATACCCCTTTCACTCTCATTAATCCATCCCATGAATATTTACATGCCCCCATTATGCTGTTGAAATTTCACTGGGATTTCCATGCCAAACAATTGTGTAGTGAATACCAATACCCATTTCATATCAAGGGTGTTCACCCTTATGCACTTATACTTCTTTTATTGGGTAGTTACATTTATTTCATCCAAAATACAATATAATGGGATTAAATTTGATGAAATATATTCATATGCATATGATCTATCTGTCACACTTATGCATGTACATGATATGATTATGATGGGTGCACCCAAATAGCACGTCAATGCATCAAGTAATGTTTTAGACTCAAGAGATACCATGTATAGTGTACATGTGGTTATCCTAATAATATTATGTTATGTTTTATTGGTGGTTAACCTTGACTTATGTTTATGATGTCAAGTTTAAATTTGTTTCTATATTCCCATGTTGCCTTTATGTTTTCATGATATATCATTCCTCGTTATTCATTTTTATGATTATCACCTATTTTATGTCCCATTTAAATTCTTATTGTCTAAAATGTCATATAATATTCATTTTATTTTTTTATTAACTTCTTACTAGTATTTATAAATCACCCCTTTTTTATTTATGTCCCTTGGTTATCTAACATAATTTTAAAATATATGGAATTTTATAATCATGTTAATGAAGTTTTTAATAATGTTTTTTATCCATGTATCAATTTGTTCTATAATGTACCTCATTACCCAAATACACTATGCTTTTCAATATTTTTGGTTGTAATAAATGTATTATAATGTAAAAACATGAATTAATGTGTAATAAAGTCACGAGTTGTCATAAATTTATCACCAGGTATAGTCTTGAAAATGTCTGACATCCACATACACATATGTGTTATAGATTGGGTTTCTTTATATACCAAAAATCCTATATAATCCCATCTATTTATTTATTTGGAACTCGGTTAAGGGTATATGTCTTTGTCTACTAAACGTATCCCTAAAAATAAAATATGAGAGTTTCCTAAATCATTATTAATCTGACCATGCTATCATGGTCCAACTCCTCCTTTCACTAATACCATTCCAATAATGTAAATAAGGAGGAGTGATTTGGAAAACTATCTCACACTCCTTCAAGTGATAAATGAATTATTGGTTAAGATACTCTCTACTTCAGTCTAAGTAGAGTTCCTTAATATTATTACCAAGTTGGTTTTCTAATTAATGTTGGTATTCCTTAAACATATGAAAGGAATATAACTTATACCTAATTAAGTATATATACCCATACCTACTACAGTAATCAGTAAAAGTAATGAAGTATGAAAACCCACCCCTTTATCCTACAAAAAATAGACAACATACGTTAGTACAAATTAATTCCAGTATTTTAGTGGTGCTTACTTCTTTCCCATAGAAAGGTCCCTTGGTCATATTCCCTTATAAACAAGCATGAAATGCATTCAAGTGTTTTAAATCAGTTGATTCTAAAATCCCTATTTGATGTAATTTATGTAAATGATTCCAATTTTCATGACCAAGCCTAAATTTATATAGGCAGGTGTTATTTGAGTCATTTTCACTGGTTTTTTCATTGAATTACATTACAGAGATTTTGAGTTCAATTAAACACAATCCATTGTTAATATATGCCATACCATAACATATATTATACTTATAAAAGAAAACATTTAATTATAAACATGAAATTATTTCCCATGGTTTATAAACTCTACATTGAGATTATGTTTCTTGTTATTGAAGGAACATAATAGTAATTTTTTAATATAAGAAAAAAAACTACTAGGAAATGTCAGATAATTGTCTCCCACTTCCAAGGCTGCGTGTCTTATACCATTTGTAGCTTAGAGATCCACCTTGCTCTTTGAAATCTTCTAGAATTTACTTGGTTCCTTTATATGAATACAAATTTATCATCCACAAGTTGAATCCAATGAAAAACTTGTAAATAAAGATAGATTCCATTTAATGAAAAAAATACATAAAGTAAAAGCATAACCTTAATTATTTTTCCAAACATTTCAATTATTCTTCTAGTGGTCTTTATTGATACATGAAAATCAGACAACCTTCTTCTCATTTCCCTCTATTTTTATATTTGGATTTTTGGAAGGATGGTGCATCTATGTATTCATCTTGGTCTTAGCCTTAGACCCCTTAACCTTACCCTTACTCTTATTATTCACTGTAAAGACGGGAGAATCGGTATTCATTATATCCCCATCATCTTGGTAAACTAAATATAAAAGATATGGGAGAAACATTATCATGTTATTCATATTTTAATTAACAATAAAAGTCAATAATCTTGACAATAAAGAGGCATGAATGAGATCAGTATCTAGTTCTCAGATTAGCTTGAACCTAAGGGTTTCAAGTCTCTTAATTCACCTAATCATATTGAGGACATGAGTTCCTTCATGATTCCCTTATACTAGCTTGAACCTATACCATGTAATTTATATCTCATACCTTTAATTCCTTTCTTTCTCCTTATATAACTATTAGATATGAGTTAGCATCTTGTAGGAATATTCATCCTTATGCATTTTATGCAATTTACTGGACATTGATGACAACATAATACACTACACATCTAGCATACCATATAAAAGCTTCTTGTACTTGTATTTATCTTCCTTACTTTCTCCCTAATGGGGATCAATAAGAAGTGATTACTCAAACACATAAATCTTCCTCTATTGGTATAGTACTATGTATAAGCACATGTATCATTCCTAGAATTTATGGATAATCAATATATTTTATCTTTCCAAAATTCAACATAGTGATAATGAACCAGTGGTATTGGTGATTTACAGTGGTATTCACAAAAATCATAATAGTTAGTACTTTCATCTTGATTAAATTTTAGTCATTATTGATTGATTAATTAAATCATTAATTGTCTCCCACTATTTTATCGAACCATAGTATCCCTCACTACTAGATTCAGAATACTCTATCACTTGAGTATTCTAGTTACAAGGATCTTTGAAACCTATCCTCATAGTCTAAGATATATCTATTCCACTACTTGTAGAGTTCCAAGATAGCCACTAGATTGAACAACCACATTTTCTCATGGAAATTTTAACTACTAAGTGAAGTCTTAGATTTATGGAGTTATAACAAAGATTCCATTAAATATTTACCTCTAAAGTGGTAGCAATCCATCTATGAAAACTTCTTTACTATCATATTTAGTTAAGCCAACAGAAATTTTACATAAGAACTCCACAGTAGTAGGAGGTACCCTAAACTAGGGATGAGAGGTACCCCGTACACCTACGATTTTTTAATATAAATGATGGAAGATGTTCAAAAATTAATATTACTTTGAAGGGTTTTAATATTTCTAGACGAATGTAATTCTTTTCCATTAAATAATCATTCTATGATGCCTCACAAAAAAATAAACTTGCATTAATGTAAATTCATTCATCGTGTTTTTATACATTATTTTTTTATTATTTTATGTGTTTCTCACAAACATGCACAATCATAAAATAATAAACAATGCATAAACAAGGAAACTACCTGACTGGTCTTAAGCATTTAATATTTTCTGATCTATTTAGACTAAATGGATCAAATGTGACCTAGAGGTATAGTACCTGAGGTGGTTCTTGACTCGTATCACATCTTTCTCTCAGTCTAGTAATTTTCACAATAATTTAGGTTACCATTACATCTTGGCATGATCCACATCTTACAGTTTAGTCATTATAATACAAATGTACTCATGCATAGGTGATGGGGTCTTGGGAAAAAAAGTACATACATGTAAACGGATGGATGAAAATTCCATTATACATATTAAATTAAGAAGGACAATGCATGAACCATCAATTTTTTTCAAAAAATAATTAAATATTACAAGAATATAATTAATTAAATAAATAAAACTCAGACAAACAAAGTTCGTTCAATTCTCAAGACCATTCTATGGGTTAAAATTGAGTGATAAATATTAAAATATAATAAATTTTAGCTTGAGGGAAATTAAACAAATTAAATGAATTATTTTAATTAAAATAATTTATTTTTTGTTTAGTTATATAATTCAATTAATTTAATTCCAAATTAAAATTATTTCCTAAATAATAATTTTTTCAAAAATTAAGAAATTAACTTCATATAGATTTTAAATTTTTCCACTGGTCCCAAAACCCTGCCTAGGCCGGTTGTGGGTCGGGCTGACCTCGTGTAGGGTAATTTCATGTTGGGTAGACTTGTTCAGGGTATCTTGGGTTGTACATGACTCATATGGGTCTGTTTTGGGTCAGGTTGGATCTTCCCTAACCTATTATGGGTTGGATTGGACTCGACTAACCCAAAGGTTGTTGGTTTAGGATAGGGGAAACCATGGTAGGGAGCTCCACCAATAATAGGTGTTTAGGCATGGTCCCACAGGTCAGGAATCACTGCAAGCCATATGGCCAATGAATAGGGAGAACGTATGGGAGGAGGAGGTCGCTAGTAACCGATGTGGTGAACTGCTTCATTTGGTGGGAGAAACATCAATGATGTGACATGGGTGGAATCGGTGGCTTGTGCATGATGGGTCCAAGATGTTATAGACGGAGAAAATGTTCTGGTAGGTGGATATTATGGGTTTGGCTAGCTGTTCGATGGTGCAATGGATACCGCATGTGAGAGGAGGCATATGGGAAGGGGGGTTAGTTCCAGCTAGTCCATAATGGTCCAACACTTTGAGGACCTGTTTAACAGTATTATTATCCACATAAAAAATTTGAAGAACCAATTTTTTTTCTTTTGGGGGAGGATTGATCTCATAAATAGTGTTTTTCCTCTATCCCCATGCACATACTTTCTATTCGTAAGGTCCCTCAGTCAGTCATCAACTAGATGGATTCCATCCTTAACTCCTTCCTTTGGTATGTTCACATTGAAGGTCATTGTAGATGGGTCTCTTGGACTAGATTAGCAAAGCCTCTAGAGAATGGTTGAATTAATTTGAGAAGCCTTGGAAAATCCATGTTCTTCTTGTAGGGAAAGTTGGCTTGGGATGTTATCGAGCGCCAGACTTTGTGGAGTCACTTCATCAGGGGGAAGTATGGCTTCGGGCTCAAGGAGAATGGAAGGAAACCTTCCCACCCCCCTCCTATGGTGATCTCTCCACAGCCACGTGTCCTCCCTTAAGGAACACTCCTAATGGATTATCAGTCAAGGAACCTCCAATTTCTGGGAGTGCAACTGTGGCAGCGGCTTTCTTGGATTTATGGGCAGTCCATCCCCCAACCACTCGATTAAGGAGGCCTCCCTTCATCCTTCCTTTCTCAAGGCCATCCTCAGCCCTTCCCAAGAGACTTATTTCTACAACATTTGTCTGGATGAGTCCACATATAGGTGCATCTTATTGGTTTCTTCTTCTGGAAGATTCTCAGCAAGGGACTACAACAATGAATTTCTTAGGTATCCAGCTAGAAACCCTAGGGGGTCTATTCTCTTATGCAAGTACATTCCATCCAAGTTAAACATTCTAATCTAGAGAGACTGATCTAGTGTTATCCCTGCAGATATGGCTATAAAGGCTAAAGGTATTCCTCTTTCCTCAAGATGTTGTTGTTGTTCAACTCCCAAAGAGGAGACTTCGACCCACCTTTTCATTCATGGTGACTGGTCTGGAAAGCTGTGGAATGCCTTGGGGGAGAATATGGTGTTTTTGGGGATGCTTTCCTCTCTTGTGGAGTTATTCCAACACTGGTACTGTGGTGCCTCCACCAAGCAAGAGGAGGACGACCTCTCAGTTATTCTTGCTACTGGGTTTTAGAGCATCTGGTAGGTGTGCAACTATGTAATGCACCACAGGTCTCGACCTTCTCCATACGGCTTGATCCTCCGAACCAGGCTATTAATCACTGAGCTGGCTTCACACCAAAATCATCACGAGGTAGTTCCCTCCTTTAGTTTCTACTTCATCATGCTTCACTCTCCATGGCCTTCACCCCCTATGATGACCAGTTCTTGGTTAATTTGGCACCCTCCCTATCACGGGCTAAAAAATCAACACTTACAGGTCTTGCATCCAAGGGTCATGAGGGGAGGAGGGGATATTGGGGACACATCTATCTTCATTATCATTTCTTTCAATGGATTCTATAGAGATGGTTACCCTCTGGTGGTGGAGGTCAATTCCATGCTTAGTGGCTTAGAACTTTTCTTCTCAAGGGATCTTCCCTTGGCTACAGTGGAGATAGACTTGAAGATCATTTAGAGCTCCCTTAAAGGCAACATATCTTCTCCTTGGTAGATCACATATCTCATTCGAAAATGTAAGTTTGTTCTTTCCCATGACACCGAGATTCTCTACACGTGGCATGAGGGTAATTGGCTTGCTGACTTCTTGGCCTCTAGGGTGACCCCCATCCCCCTCTAATGGTTTTCAATTCCCTTGAATCCCTTCCTTTGAGTGGAGTGGACATCGCTATCGGGGATGCTCTTCATCTTCACCTTTTCAGACCTCCTTGATGCCTTTTGGTTTTGGTTTTGGTTTTGTTTTTGGGATTTTGGGCCATTTTGTTTTCGTACTTGCTTTCGAATAAATAAAATAAAATTGTTCTAAAAAAAACCTTGAATATAAAATAATATTCATTCATGTAACATTTTCCATATATTCACTCAATACCTTGAGAATAATTTGAATAAATAAATTCAAACCTATTATTTTATACTCATATAATAATGAATTAATTTATTTATCATTGATCATTTATTCTCGAAAAAATATTGGGTCCAATGGTGGGTCCCACCTTGTCCTATATTCCTATTCATCAGAATATGGTAGACTTTTGAATGTTATATAGTGTGTGATCCTCTAAGTCTGTGTCTCAAAAGTAGTAAATCCTATTTACATAAAAATGTCGGAGTCTAAAACCCCAATACGAAACCTAGGTAGATAAGGAAAAGTCATAAAAACAACTACCTTTCCTATGAACACACACCATATAATATAATCTCTTTGTCGCACAATATCTCATAGAGTGGGGTGCACAAATTTTGTCATCATCCATTCTTGCTATTTTATTCATTGATATAACTGGATAGACTTACCTTTTTCTACCATGGATATGTATTTAATGAAGGTACTACAATCCCAATCAACTAGGCATGAAATATCACTTCCTCAACCTGGAATTTAAAAATTCTATCTGGATCCTTCAACCAATTCCATAACACCAAAGATGCACCCAACCCAAGCTACCATGACATGAATTAAATGTAATTTTTTCCTTTCATTAAAGTATTATATAAAATAGTATGCATTGATAATGATCTAAAGTTAGGAGACTAATATACATATTCATAGATATGAAAAACCAATGACACCTGAAACATGTGGTGTTCCTATTGGTGGGCTAGTTCTCATGATCTCATATACTTGAGATCACCAAGTGTGATCTTCATGAGAAGTCTCAATGCTTATGTCCCATATAACCTGATGGTCACGCATCATTTGTGTGTTATCAGCATTATGTATCTAAACCATAAGACACAACTTTAAGATTATTGTCATGGTATATCTTGATTCTCATTATAGTCTGGGAACTGTTATAAACTTTTGATATGACATAAAATATTCGGACTTTACCAAAATACAATGGATGAAGTATCAACACTATCAGGGTAACATAAACACATGTATATATCAAATAATTTACATGTAATGGTAATAAAATTACACACATAAGTTAGGTATAGGGAACCCACTTACAACACCAGGAGATGTGGTGCACATGTGAATTATCTATAAGGATTCGATCATTGAACTTTTGAGTTATGATGATTCAAATATGAGCATAATACAATGATATTGAATTAATTAATGAATAAGGTAATTTTTTGTTTATATTATTCATTCCTAATATTATTTTCCTATAATTTCTAGATAAACCTAAACACTAATATATCTTATCTAGTGTTTCAACACATGGTCTAACCAATTTTTTGTTTTAAAATTATATGTATGAATTTTTTTAATTATTCTTAGGTTACTAAATTTGGTAGAAGAGAAGTCATGAAAATTTTTATGCCTTCATTTTAATTAAATTTAAAAAAAACTGTGTAGTGGGATCTGATACAATCTTTATGCCACAAATTGTTCATCGATATGAGGTTGTATGACCATGATATGTCCATTCAATGATCAAAATGATTTATGGTTTCAAAAAATATAAAAAAGGGGATATGGGTTTTATAATGTGTCTAGGACACACAAAGGGATAATGTGACACATTCCTCTAAATAGATTAAACAATAAAATTATTAAAAAATTACTAAAGTATGGATAGAGGGTGATTCCTACCACCACTACATCCACCACCCACCATTGACTAGGGATGAAAATTTAACCCACACCACATAATTTCGTTTTATATAAAAAAATCATTAATGCATCAATGAGATGTAAGTAATTATTTTGTACTAAGATAATTGACACCTCATGAGGTGCCACCCTCTGACCAACCGATTCACCCATCCCTACTAACCCCACTCAAACATAGTGTTCTCTAAGTACCCCTTTTAAAGGTTTATTTGACTTTGAAAAAATCCCTAAAATCCCTAAAAATATTTTTAGGTTTCTATATTTAATTAAAAAATATTATGTTCCACAAGACGTAACAATGACTATTTAAAAATGATTTAATGATGCATTAGTGAAATAAGAAAACTTCTAATTAAATTATTATTATGAAATTTTAATGTATTTTGATTTATTATAAGCTATAATCAACCCATGTATGCTTTCTTAAGTATTTATTTAATATAAATTATTTTAACTAATGTGGTTTAATAATAATTGATTATTAAAAACAATTTTTAGAGATATTTTTATTACTCTTTACTCAAAAATATGTATAAGGACCTACATATATGTAATGTCTCAACCTTAATCACTCCACAGTGACTGGACCTGGCCATCATTGGACCTTAGGAATTCCTCCTCTTACACCAAAGTCTACCGACTAACAACAAGGATCTAAGGGGTGATATATGGGAGACTATACCCTCTAGTGATCAATAATATCAATATCAAAACAATGAAATAAATTTTAAATAACAAAAACATGAATCAAATGTACACTTATGACGATATAAATATTATCTACCACGACATTCTAGTGATACAAAATAAATATAATCACCTATGGGATAATCACACACACACTTATATATATATATGTGTGTGTGTGTGTGTGTGTGTGGGTGTAAAAAATATCCCAAAAGAAACACCAAGTCAGAACCAAGTGACCATAAATCCCATCCAAAAATTCATTTTATCCAACCTGCAAACTATCTCCACCTCTACCCACCAATAGGTTCTTGATGTCAAACCTTTTCCCTTTATAGTATCGAGAACAATAAATTATGCACACATCCCAGAGGGACCATGCATGATGTGGGTATGAACCCAATGGGATATCAATAACATTTTCCTTTGATTATATCCATATGTATACCAATGTATGAAAAAAACCATATAAACTATAATCAAACATAACACCCAACCCACTCCACTTAGACTCAGCTAGCCTACAGTGAGTCTTTACCAGCCTCAACCAGTGCTAGAGTGGAACAATTCATCCATACTCTTTCAAATTGTAATCACCCTCATACTTCTAATAAAAATACATACTACAAGGAACCATAATCGGATATAACCAAATAACCATTACGAGTTATCTTAACTACCCAAAGTAATGCCCACAAACTATACCAAAAGTCCCAATAAATTCTGAATTCTTCTTACAACCACTATCTCAATAGCTTAACAAATCCAAGACATAGTGATACGCTTCCTTCCATGATATTATACCATCATCCCCAATATAAATAGTCATCCTCAATCCCCAAATAGGTGTTCATAACTACTACCAACCATGGCCTCTATGGTGGTTATCTCCTCCATGCAGATGGTCAACACCATCCCTTATTCCTCTTAATCTATGAAGACCTATGCTCACAACATTTAGATTAAACCATCTCATGGGGAATTACTTATATTCACCTTACCCAAATGACCCCATAGACCACCCTCAGTGAATGAAATCTACAAAATCTGAGGAAACACCATCAGTGAACCTCCATCACCACTTTCTAAATACGTCACCCAGATATATAAATTGATCAACACCATGTGTATCATCCTTTCCCAATACATTTCCCCACTTTTTATGATCAACATATCCCATAGTCACACATGCTATACCCAACATGTTCCCATAGAACCACATCAGTCACCACATCACAAGGACAACATCCATAACCAACATCATTATCCACAACTTACCAAAGATCCACATATCACACAAGATATGTTATACGAGGACTAAACTAATATTTTCTCATATGGTTCTAACCTTGGTAACCCCTAATAACAATAGAAAATATAATAATTTTCATTCTTGGTCTCACCCAGATCCCCAAATTCATTCTAGTTTACTATACAGCACATAACACACATATAACTTAAGAAAAAACGATAACAACCTACCTGGATTTTCTAGGACTCCACTCACTAAGAATCTCTAGCAATATTAAATACAATAGAAGGAATTAGTTGAATATGAAAAAATCTCTAAAATTTAGGGGGTTTTAGTAAGGGGTTAAAAAATAGAGATAAATCTAGAAAATGGATGTATATGGATAGTTAGCCTTACATGTAGATCCCTCTTGCTTTGGACAACATGAGACTCTAGTAAGAATTAAAGTAAAACTATCATAGTGAAGAAATAAATTATATAGGGCTTAAAATAATTATATATATAAAAATATCTATTTATCCCTTTTTATATCCATTTCCCAAGTTAATATCTCCTTTTAAACATTTTTTTGAAAAAAAATATGGAAAACATTCATCTTAGCCAAATTTTGGTGAACACTGGAATGAATAATACCAAATTCATATTGGGTCATAAAATTAATCATACTAATTTAATAGTGGGTCATTGAATGAATCGTAATCACTTCATAGTTGCATTACTCAGACTCACTTCAAAGTGGTTAATTCCAAACTTCTCAAAATTTCTAAAAAGATTATCTAATTACCAAAAGCCATTAAAACTCCAAAAATTTCATTTTTAGACCATCCAAAAATCTATAAAACCCAATATAACCAAAAATTAATAATTAATCACTTTTAAAAACATCTTCTAAAAATTAAACACTTGATCGAGAGCTAATTACCCAGGATTATTCCTCAACCTATACGGATACATTCAACACCACTATGGGGTTCTAGGTGACACAGTCAATCCAAGACCCATACAAAATCACTATTACAAATACCTAAGGCCTTATAACCTCCAAATAATATAATAATTAATCCACAATATATCCCATCCAATTAACCATTCAACTATTACTAACACCTAAACATCCTAATAAACACATCTTCTTAACACCAAGTAGACACCAAACACATCTTTCACTTTCTTGTATACCAAGACTACCCAGATACCCAAAACATTGGACTAATTTCTTCTGTGGACACTAAACACCATATGAATCACCAACACGATCACAAATAATCCCAACTTCTCAAAAACATTATAGCATCACATCCATCCATTTCACACATAATGAATATCTACATAACCACTTATAGTCATCCAACATCACCCTGCATTATCTTAATGCTCAAATATCATCCTACATAATACCCAATGCCAACTTTTATCCCACAACATACCTGATGAAAAATTTTAATCCCCAATTCCAATACATCCCATAATTATCACATACATTTTATATTCTCATAATAACCCACACCTTGTTAATCCATTAATCATACATGCACCTCATGCACAAGTATCTAACATGAAAATTCAAAAACCATTATCACATTCTCATGGTGTTACCATATATAATTTTAACTCTCTATATTTCTATGGATATTATAAATAAATTGTATGATGTTTTCCCAAACCCCCACTTCTCGATACCTATCCACTCTATAGAATTATACTCCTCACCCACCACAACCCCAACCACTGGGTATCTCTCCCACTACCACATCCCATACGTGAACATGAATCAGCAATAGTATCTCTTACTCCCACTCTCAATACTACCTTAGATACCTGAAACATACCCAATTCATGACTCCTAGATACTTATGGGTATTCTGATAAAACCTCCACAAATGACCCATGTATTTATATGCCTTTAACTCTTTTAGTGATAAATTACACTGGGATTGAAAGTATCTCATCTTTTTACACTGTAAAATTTTCATTGGTGATCCAATCATAGGTAAAATAATTACACCTATACTATGTATATCCTATGATGTCTCCTTACAGCCCTGCTTCATGCTACCCAGAGATCCACCATTTTCTCATCCCAACCCAACTGTCCATCTTGGTATGGTTCCACCCATCAAGTTTCATTCATCAATCAATAAATTATTCTATACCTTTGAAAATAAGTTTCACCTATATATATTTACCTTCGCCCTTATAACATGACAAAACTAATCCTCAAACCATCACACCATGATAATATCATCCTTTTCCATCATTAGTATACAATGAAATCAATTTTTGAACCTCCAAACAAAATCCATAACTAAGTTCTCTCCATACTACAAGTGCATAAAATCATTATCTTGGTTTTCTCTCAATGCATCAAGAAATAAGTCCTCAAAAAATATAACCTCTAACTCCTTCCACATCTTCCCCCATTCCTATCTACTTGTACTAATATGTTCCACTAGAATTTTGCGGGTCCCCTACATGTATACATGTCTAACATAACCTATCACCCTAGCCATATCTCAATATTATTTAATATCATTTATATTTACTATATCCAATAATCCACCACATGTGGTCCACACTCCTCTTAGAATAAAAGGGGATGTTGTGGCTAGAACTTTCATGTTAAGTAAGCCATAGATAACTCAACTCCATGAGGTCTCAGAAAAATAATTTGAATAAGCCCTACTAAGATATCCATAAAATTATCATCTAACCATTTTCACAACTAATTTTTACCATATTTTATATCTTTTCATTATCATAGCCTCTGTCTATGGATCATGCCCACCCCCACCCTCAATGGCCTCATCTCATTCATGCCCTGGTGGAACCATATCCATGACCACCTAGTTATCCAATGAAGGTTATCTAGATGGATTCATAAAGAGAACCAAAACCATAATCAACATAGATATATAATTATAAATATCAAAAATATGAAAATTTGTAATAGGTTATGTGACCCACTAGCCTTTACACTTATCCACTGCACTCAGTTCATGTATCATCTAGTCTTTAGGCCCTATATTATCCATATCACTATCAAGTACTACACACACTATAAAAAATTATTACATACCCATTCACATTAGTAATCACATACTTGGGCTAGTAAAGTATAATTACATGATGAATGTATATAGGGAAAAACTATATAGGTTTTTTCTGACACATTAAATAGTTGAACCCCATTTCATTTACAGTATCGCTACCCTTCATGGGTTATTTGATCAGAGTTCCACCAAGAGACAATGCATGAAAAAATATTTAACCCATTTTTGAACTTTAAATATCTAAACACTTCATTTTTATTCTAGTATCCAAACAATAATCAAAAGAAACATACATATGTCATGTGATCCCAATGTGACTAAAATGATGTATGAGTACTCCCTCTTGCCTCTTGGGTCCAAGATTCCAAAAAAATTAACCCCCCAAAAAATTCAATAATAACGAAATTAGTTTAATCCATCTCAAAGAACTCAATTGTAACCATAAAAACCAATAAAACTAACCTTTTTTTCTTTTGTAACTTGGAATTAAACTCATACAAGTGATGGATAAACATATAACATGACTTTTATCCCGTGTTCTGACACTTTCGTAAACAAAAACATATTCCTAGACTAGTGGTCTACCACAAACCAAATAGAAATTCATTTTGTGACAACCTAGATTTAATACCACTCAGTGCTATGACTTTGGAAACACCTTTATTTGGTACTACCCTATAATACCAAAGATTTGATACTACTTTGTAACACTCCAACCTAGATCACTCTACAATAATGGGGTCGAAGTTCTATTGACATTAGGAATGTCTACCTTTATGTGAAAGGAATATGACTAGAAATAATGATCAATAGGTTGATAATGGGGAGAATATTCCCTCTTGTGATAACTAATTTTAATAACAACATGGTTGAAGTAATTTTAAACAATAGTAACATAAAAAATATACACTTATGATGATCCAAAAAATATTTACCATTTCATTCCAGTTATAAAAAATGTATATGATCACCTACGGGTAAATCATAAATAAATTCATGTATAAAGTATCTAACATGAAACAGTAATATAACAAAAAATGAACCTATAATCACATCCAATATATCATTCCTTCCAACGTATTCACTATTTACACCTCCAACCATCACTAGGTTCTAGATGTCAATACTTTTCTCCTACCTGTACCAGGAACCATAAGTCCTGAACGCATCCTGGAGGGCCTATGTAGGGTGTATGTTTGAACCTAGTTAGTCATCACCAATGGTGTCTCTAGATTGTATATACACATATAATATTGTATGAAAAAAATCAATAAAATACAGTAAAACCTAATAAACAACCCACTCCACTCGGACTTGGCCAAACCCAAGTGATTCTTTATATATCTTGACTAGTGCTAGAGTAGAAAAATATATCTATAGTTTGTAATACCAAAAGATACCTTTCCCTTCTAACCAAATTCTTAATTTATGGAAACACGTGATAACAAAAACACATAATAAGTACAAATCATCATGATTTTACAAATGTATGTTAAAAAACTATATCACAAGTCCCAAGGACTTCCAAATTTGTTTCCCAACCATGGTTTCAATATCCTGATGAACCTATGGAATGGTGATATGTGTTCTTAAATAATTTAAACCCATTGGAACTAATATAAATAGAGATTATAAACCCCCAAATCATTGGTCTCAATGACCACCAACTATGGACTAATTTGGTGTGAAACACCACCATAAAAATTTAAAACACCATACACTATAACGCTTAATCTATTGAGGCCTCCACCAAATAAGAGTGAACTAAACTAACTCATGGATCATTAATTATGTGAAAAAATCCCTAATGACCCCATTAACCACCCCATTGTGAGAATAATCATAAATATCCTAGGTAATACCATCAATAAACCTTAAGTTCTAACAATGAACCATATTTACCACAAACTACAATCATCAACACCATATATTTCAACCCAGGGTACGACATCACCCCACCTGTAATTACTGAAAACACCCAAATTTACATAGATTTTATCCAAACTTTTCCCATAAAACCATATCTTTCACTACATCACAAGGAAATACTTCATAATCGGTGTCATCACAGCCAAAAAAACCAAGGAATAACATATCACACATTCCATGACAAACTAGATCCTAAAACCATATTTTCACATATAGTTCAACCATTATTAACCACTATCAATAACAGAAACTACAAGTGGTTTTATTTCTATTCTCACCTGAAACACCACACTCACTCCCATTTAACATGCATCACATAACACATGTATACCATAAAAAAAGATAGAAATGACTTACCGGGTTTTTTAAAGACTCCAATCATTATGAGTCATTGGATTGTTTGAAATAAATAGTATTATTCACTTGAATAAGAAAAAATCCCTGAAATTATGTATTTTTAATGAGGGGTGAATAAATTGAAATAAATCTAAAAAATGAATGAATATGAATAGTTATTCTTACTCAAAGATCTCTCATACTTCAAATGATACAAGATTCTAGTATGAATAAAAGGAGAACTCCCTCAAAGAATAAGAGAATAATCTTGTTATTAAAACACTATTGTATAAGTTGAAATACCTGTATCCTTTTATTTCCATTTCCAATATTACTATTTTATTTTAAACATTTTTGGAACTAAATATGGAAAATATTCATCTTATCATAAATTTTATAAACACTAAAATGACTCATATTAACTATATAGTTAGTCATAAAATGAATCATACTCACTTTATAGTGAGTCATTACAAACATAGCCAAATTTCAAAAATCAATTGTTGTAAATCCCCAAAAATCCGCTAAAAAATAATTTTAGGCCCTCAAAACATCTTCAAACCCCTAGATAACTAGAAATTAAAGTTAGAAAATAAGAAAGAACATATTATTAAAATTAAAACATTGATTGTGGTTCAACCCTCTAGAGAATTACTTATCCTATACTGACACTTCCAATACCTCAATAGGGTTGAAGCTCACATGGTCAATCCAATATCCAACCCAAATCACTATTCCAAATACCTAGGACCTTAAGTGTCCAAATTTTATGTAATTAAATGTAATAATGAATCCTAAATTCCCTTCAACTATGTGTGATTATTTATATATAAAAAGTAGTAATCAATAATGATTTGGTTCGATGTGAGAGTTGTATTGAATTCAAACATGTTTAAATACATGGGAGTAATATAAGAATAAAAAATTTTGTTGTTATATAACTCAAGTAATTCCCTAAAGTTTTTATCTCATCCATCAACTGATTGATGGGTCAAACAATAGTACATAGCTCATGATCACATATTTATTTATTTATTTTATCATTAATAATTAATTATTTTTGGAATGTTTGTATGATATGTGATCACATAGTAAATTTAAGGATTTTTTATAGTTAAAAATAAAAACATGCAGTAAATAATTTCTATTTATGTTTGGTTAAAATTGTGAAATCAATATCACACTAACAATAATGATAAATAGAATCATATTTCAGTCCTTGGGTAAATAAAAGTAATAAAAAACACCTCAATAAAATATTAAGTTGTAAATTCATTCCATCACATGAATTATAATAAAACCATAGTTTGAGTTAATTATCATCCATAGTTTAGGGATCCTTTTTCCATTGGTGCTATAATTAAATTATGTTATTATTGATCATAGATTTATTGTTAATCATATTTAAAATAAAAAATGAATATGAATTTAATGAGGTAGATACCATTGGAAAATTAATGAGGCATTCTTAGAGATTCCATTTATGGAATCGTTTTTGAAAAATCATAATTTTGGTTAAAAGGATACCAACATATATAATATATCATATAGAGAATGATTATATATATTCAAAATCAACATATGGATCATGGTATACTTTGGAGGTAGTTAAAAGTGTATTATCTTCTGTAGGAAGTGTATAGTGACATAAGATTAACTCTGGTATTTTGAAGCGTATGTAAGAATAGCATGGGAGGTATACAATATAAATTAGAGAGGAAATTTAACAAATTATGGGAATATATATGATTAATCTTAGCGATTCATAATATTTACTTAGTGTATCATTTGGTTATGTAAAATTTATCTTTTTGATTTGTATGTGTAACTCCATGTTTTGATAGATTATAAAAGATATGATATTTCAAAATAATATAAAATTTCAACTTTTTTTCAAAAAAGTATAGAGATATATACTATTAATCTATCTTTTCTTCTGATATGTGAGAATAACTTGAAAACATCTTTTTATGTTAAATAATTGATATGATTAAATAGTTTATTTAAAATGTTTGAAATAGTTTTATAGGTGTTGTGTCACATGAAAAAACATCATAGTGTTTTATTCAAATATTTTAGGATGATTTTGAGGAAAAATTAAATGAAGAAATTCCTGGAATATTTTAAGGGATCTTGACTTTTTTGTTTTGGGTGGAATAAATTGAATTATTTGTTTCTATATTTTATGATTCAAAACATATTTATTATGTAAAATATTCAAACTAGAGATATATTTTTATTTTAGGGATATAAAATTTTAATATATATGGTGATGTTAAAGAAAAAGGGGATTAAAATATCTAGTATAGAGAAGAATAGAGAAAAAATACAACACATTTATTCCATAAACTCTACAGTAATAAAAATAAAAAAATAATTAATATTGAAATATCAAAAAAGAAATAATTCCATAAGGGGAGAAATAGGAAAGAGAATAATATTTTTTACTCATTAAAGATATTTCCAATTGAATAAAAATTATATAAATACATCTTAAATTTATTTTTATGTAATTTTTATATGCATTCCTTGGGTTATTCAAAACATTCATGTGAATAAACAACATTTCGGGATCTTGGAGCACCATTTTTTACTTAGTGAATCAATGAAAATAACAATGATATTTTTATTTTGGTGGATTATATGTCAAGTTTTTTTATTTTATTGAGTAGAGATAAATGATAAAAGAGTGAGGGAGTGTCCCTTTGGAGGTAGTGTTCCATTCTTAAATATTTTAAAAAGTATAACCCATGGATTAGAGTGACCATTCCTAAACACACCACTAAACTAAGGTTGAGTGAACCAAGTAACATTGTTTTTTATTTTGTGCATGCTTTAATTACTTTCTATAATAAATTAATCAAGGTAAGTTTGTTAATATATAATTGATAAAATTATATTAAGAAATTATAATTGAAATAATAACTAGATTATCAAAAAAATAAGTACTTAAGAGTGAAAATTCTTGTAATAAGGTCAACATCATTAAGGTTGGGGAGATTTTTTGGATTAAATTTTTATTAGAAAATGTGTTTTACCATAATTTACCCTTATCAAAGAATATCTCACTAAATACCCTCAAGGAATTAACTAGGGGTCTCAACATATAGGTATTTCTTATTGTATATTTTTTTGAATTGATCAAACTATTTCTTGAAGTTATGTTTTATTTATTGATATTTTTACCCTGTAAATTCTTGGTGAAATAATATAGGGAAAGAATCTAAAGGAGTGGTAAAGATCTAAAAAATTTCCTTATAATATAAATTTATTTAGTGATAAAGATATTAAAATAAAAAATTATAATGGCTTCATAAAGGGGATATGTATAATTCTAATTGTGAATCTATAAATTCATTCATTGATACTGTAGGATTAACTAGGGATCTCAATATCCCAAGTGAACTTAGATTTACTTATATGAATAAATATTAATAAATATAAAGGTGTAAGATGTCTAATTTTTGGAATATATATATTTGAGACCACTAAAATAGATTTTAATGTTAATAAAGAAGAATGAGGAACATGGGATTTATGATTGGGGACTAATGATTGAGATGTAAATGATAAAAAAATGAATTAGAGATATGTTAAAGTGTTTATGCATCTAAGAGATAATAATGATACCCAAGATAATAAATTAAAGGATATGTATTCAAATATGTATAATATTAAAGTTAGTTCCTAGTATTAGGGACTTTACTCAAAAGAAGTTCAAAACATGAAGTGTAAGAAGGATGAATTTGTTGCACACTTGGTAGAATTTTTTGGATAATCAAGTTCTGAATAAGATAAGTTCTCATAAAGTATTTTAATACTTGGATGAACACCAATATAATGAAATAAATTGAAAAACTATGTGATATTTCCCATTCATTTCATGGTTAATTTTCTTAAGGATGTGATGATTTAAGAAGACATGAGTTCTCAAATTAAATAAAGAAACAAAAAAGTATAGTAACTCAAAGAAGAATTTATCTTGTTTTAAAAAAATTTGGAATAAATAAATTTTTTGGGAATAATATTATAAAATATTCATTTAATTTTTATTTTTATTATCTCATGGTATGTGATAGTAAGATAAAAAGAATGTATGTTAAATTAGAGGATAATCCTTAGAAAATCATGATGCAAAAAAGGTCATAATCTATGAGAAACCCCATAAATCACAATAATGGAACTCCACAAAGGTTCAAGATGAAGAAAACTCTAGGAATTACCATGAATGTTGAAAATAGTGTATATAATTTAAATTCATGAAGAAATTTCCCTATAAGTGGTATGGACAAAAGAAAGAATATTAGGCTAAGTTACACCATCATGTGATTTTATTATAGAATTTTTGATCATATTGATATCATTTATTATGATGAAATGGAATATATCTACTACCATTAAGTTGATGGGAATTTTTTAAATAATGATTATGAACCCCAACACCAGATGTATGGATTCCAATATTAACAGTTCTTACCATGATAAACATGTATTTTGTATATATTATACTATAATTTTATCTATAATTAATAGATAAAACTAGTATATTCATAATTTAAAATATATACAATTTAGAAGTAGATTTCATTGGTCGTTTGAATAAAATCACAATCTTGGAAGTAGTTTCAATGGGAGTTCCAAATATGTCTTTGAATAAAAGTCAAAGGCCTCACATGTGAAATAAATATCCCAAAGTGAGGTATGTACTGTAAAAGCTAATTATTTATAAAGGGATAAACAAGGCTACATGATGTTTTGGAGAAGAAAATTCTTATCAATGATGAGTGGAAATATATTTATTAGAAGGAAAACCTAAGGAGTAAAATTTTTTGATTTGGTAAATAAAGAAAAGAAAAAGATCATATAAATTAAAATTGATATGGATTTTATCATAACCATTTCAAATCTCAATATGGATTCCAAAATAATGGATAAAGGACAAGTGGTGGTTCATAGAGACTCATTTTCTTTCTTAAAAAAGGAAATTGAGTTATCCCCTAACCCCATGTATTTAAATTATATAACCTATTTTTAAGTGTTAAAAGTCTTAGGGGAACATGCTATAGTGGCCCATATCTTTTATACACAATTATTACACTACAAAAAATACAATCTAAAATCAAAAGTTTAAGTATATTGTAAAAATTAGGTTCATGAAACACAATCATACATAAAACAATAATCTTAATTTAATTCATTCAGAATAATCCTATAAATAGGTTTTATATTCTTCATAGTATATGTAATCACCTCATGACATATATCAAAGAAAGTGGGATCCAAAATCCTAGTAAGGGGAGGAATAATAGGATCAGGACAAGAAACATGAATCATTGTAGTACTTGGGAAAAATTATAAACATCATCATATCATAATAAATGTATTACCATTATAAACATGAAAAAATAATATAAAATGGGACATATATTGTGTAATATTCATAATAATGAAACATTAAAATATTTTGGTCAATGATATCACATAAATTTTTAACAAATCTAGCACCATGTTCATGAAAAACATATGTGTATAAATCCTCACATTAAATGTTAAAAAATATTTCATCGTGATCATGAATAATACACATAATATGATGAGAAATCTCATATTACCCAATGTATTTGAGTGTTATGAAATTCTAGTCCTTTCGGTCACAATAATACACTCATAATTGTTTATAACTCATAAAAAAGAAATTTATATCAATCATAAACATGGAATAAGTTTATGATAAAAAAATTATTTCTTAATGGAGTCATAAGGAATATATTGAAAAATAAAATTGGATATTTCTCAAAATAATAAAGGAAAACATATTTTTGACCATTAAATATTATCATAAATGTATTATAGGTTATGGAATGAAGAAGAAAAAAATCAATACAAGACAATGAGATGTTTTGGAAAATAAATCCTTCCTATAATATCTTTATAGGTGGATTTGAAATAATAAAAAAATCATGTATATAACTTGGAAAAGAAAACATAAGGAATATTTAAAGTATATTTTTATGGTGTTTGAGAATACTTATTAAAAATATAGGGGAAAACGGATAACATGAAATAAATAGTTGGGTTTGAGAGTTCCCCTTATGAACATTGTAATGATTTGTCATTGGAATGAATCATTGAAATTGAAAAAAAAATTATTATGAAAATATTGAGAAGTGTTTAATAATATTTTTTTTATTTGGGGTATAACATAATTACAATTTTTTAAAATAACATTAGACAAAATATAGAATCTCAAATTAAAAGGTAAAGAGAGAATCCCCTTACTAACTTTGCAACATATGACATAATCATAGATATTTTCAATCACAATTAAAGGATTATGTAAGTCCCTATAAAAGGTTATAATATATTGAATAATGTGGTTTGAGATTAAATTAATTATAAAACATTTTGGATGATGTTTATACAAAGATAAATTATCCCAAAAAGAATGGTTGAGAGATATTACCCAAACCTTAGGTCTCATTTTGTTTCATCACATTCATACAACCTATATAATACATATAAGTTTATTAAAACACTAATAAAAAAATTATTTTTTTATTGATCAATTATAAACATGGGAACTTTTATATTACTATTTTTTCTATAGATAAAATTACTATAAGACATGTTTTCTTTTAAATTATCACATTTTGTTTTGATTTCATAAATTTGATTGAATTACATTTGTACAAAAGTAAAATTAATTAAAAACCCTTAAAAATAAATTGAATTAAATATTTATGTATTATATATAATTTATTATAACCTTCCATGAGTATGATGATATATAAAGAGTTTAAAATTTCCTTTTAGGTGGATAACTGACTATTAACAAGACATTTTCAAAAGAGGAGCGATATGTACAATATATAGCTATATTGTAAATGAACAGTTTACAGTAGATTAATATAAAATCTAACATGTTATTATAAAATTAAATTAATTTTCTATATTAGTGATATATTTTAGTAAGAGAATTGAAAATTTTAAGGATAAAATTTTGATAAAAGAAAAGTAAGAGGTTACCTTGTTTAGGAAGATTCTCTTTTGGTAAGACCTTAAAACCTTGAATTCTTGGAGTTTAATAGATCCAAAAAAATACCTAATGGAACTAATGGGGATAATATAGGGGAATGGGTAAAATATTGGGCTTATATTAGTGTATTGTATGGGATTTTCTAAGTCAAGGGATAGGGGAACATATATATGAGAGGGATATGTTTGGGTTAAAATATTGAATAAATTATTATTTTTAATTTAAGACATCTAATATTGGTATTTTTGAAATTATAAATAACATTTTGATAAAATTAAAAAAAATTAGGACTTTTAAACATTTTGATCACTTTATTTACAAATTTATTCCAAATTAAAGAAGAAAAAATGAAATAAAAAATTGATGGAATGTTTTACATATTTAGATATTGTAAATTACTTTTTCGGTTTAGAATTAAATTTTATGGTTATCAAATGAATAATTTATATTATTAAATTATTTTCTATTGGCTTAATAAATTTAACATTTATTATCTCATTATTACATCATTATTATGTCATAAAATATGCGATATTAGGAAAATTTTATTTTTACTATTAACCTAAAAATAATGTTTTTAAAAAAATATTGAAAGAACTCTTAATTTTTTTACATTATTACTCCAAAATTACATTATTTATATCAAAATAATGTTATAACATAATTAATTTTAATTATTAAATTAAAAATTATATATTTTACAAAATATGTTAAAATACACTTAATAAAAAACACACTTAAAAATTCTTTACATTGGTAATTTTTACTTATTTTATAGAATAATAATATTTATAAACAATTAAATTTTTTATTCTAAATTTTTACATGTTATTATAATATTTTATTTGTTAATTTACTATTTTTATGATCAAATTACTATTATAACAATCAGGTTACTATTCCTAGTAGTTAAGTTACAACCCGTAATGGTTATGTTACTATTCGAACAATCATATTAGTTTTATAATTTATAAAAATACCTTTTATTATTTTAAATCATTAGTCACCTCAATTCCTCCCAATGTTCTATATTCTTCATTTTCAAAATGTCTATGGTATTACTATTTTTACAGTATTGATCATAGTTATGATAATTCTTGAAGATTAAAATAATAAAAAAATCTATTATTGTAATAAAAAAATTTTGTCCCACTTTATTATTTCCAATTTTATTATGTATATTGATTATGTAATGTTTTAAATTAATGAAATAAAATAATTTTAGATTTTATTATGTTGTGCGTGTCTTTTATATGATAATATATTCCAAAATTTAAAATATAACTTTATTTAAAAGGAAAATTTCATATATAAGAGTATTATTCATCACGTTACCCCCCACCCATTGGAAATTCCTACCTCAAAATTTTAACTCATATAATTCATTGAGAATAGATGTGGGAAATTTTGTTTTATTACATCCTTAGGTTCTCATGTTTCCTCTTCATACATTTGGTACCTCCAAAGTACTTTAGCATAGAGAGCTATCTTATTGCATTGAATTTTTTCCCCTTGGTCTAAGATCTTTATTAGTTGGTCCTCATAGGAGAGGTTATGCTTTATTTGTAAAACCTATAGATTTAGTACATGTGTTGTATTAGGTATGTACTTTATTAAGACAGATACATCAAACACATCATGAATACGTGCTATGTTTAGTGGATGTGTTAGTCAATAGTCCAAAGATCACATGTGATCAATGATCCCCAAGAGGGCTATACCTAGGTTATATTCAAAAGAAAACTTTTACTCTAACTTAAAACACCATTTATCTTTAATGATTATCGATTTAGAACATTTATCAGTCCCTAGTAGCTTTAATGTGTTGGTAAATTATTTAAACCATCTCTATTATCTTTTTCAGATGTTAAATTTCGTCTATATTTTACTAAATAACTTCTTCCTAATATTTATTAGTTCTACATATATTTTAATATATATCTTCTTATGGGTCCATCTAAATACTTTACTGGTAATTATTTTTGTATGAGAAATCAACTAAGGGAATATGTTTAACCCATACTCCTTTATATTCCATTATGAAAACTATCTATATGTCTTCAAGTGTTTGAATGGTTTTTTAAAATTTGATTTCAGTATAGTGGAGAAAAGCTATTATTAAATAAAACTCATTATCTAGGTCATGGTAAATACTCCTCCAAAACATAAAGGTGAACTATGGATCTCAAACATATATGATTAAAAGTTGTTCCCATTTTAACCTTACAACTTCCCTTATGTATATCTTGTAAATTTGATCAAATGAGAAATATTTATGAATATCGATGATGTGATAAGTCTTAGTGAGTCTATCCACCAAAACCTATATATAATTGTTTCTATTAGAATTATTTAGAAGACACATGAAAAATTACAAGGTGATGTTCTCCCATTTCAATTTTTATGTTTAATGATTTCATCATCAATTTGGACTCCTAAGTATATTCTTTGGAATTCTATAATACTAATAACTTTGATGTGTACTTAGTAATATCTTTATTTATGTTGTTGTAAAACCTAAAGTTCTTTGAAATATCTGAGTAAATATTGGTACTTTCAATATGTATGGGTAATTATTAGTTATGTGCATCATCCAATATATCATTATTTATATCATTTTTTTAGGGAATAAATAGTCTAGTACCAAATTGAATAACTCTACCTTTTTTTATGTTGAGTTCATAAATCTTTCCTTCATTTTGTTTCTCTGACCTTATTTTGAAGTTCTAAATCATCAATTTGTTCCTTCTTGATATTATATTTGATATATTATTGTAAAATCATTTAATAATTTTATAATTTATTACATATCATAATTATTTTTAATTTTATCCTTTTCATATCCAGGAAGAGAGGGACTTTCTCAATCATTATCTTCAATAGGGTAGTAAGTTCATTTCTCCTAAGAGCATCATCTAATTTATTCAAATTTTTAGATGATAGTGAATCAAGTAATCATAGTCCTTAAATAACTCCAAGAATATTTATTGATGTATTCTCAACTCCATCTATGTGAATATATACATTAAATACTTATGATCGGTATATATGTGATGGTTTTCTCTGTAGCGGTAATTTCTCCAAATTTTCAATGAAAAGATCATGACTACTAAAACCATATCATGAATTGAGTAGTTAAGATAATGAATCATTAATTTTTGAGATTTATATGACATATATGATGCATCACCACCCTGGACCACTCGGAAAATGCCTGGACCGACGGTATCTATATGACCTCAAGTGTCCCTCCTCATACGCTACAGGTTGTCGGCAAGCAATGATGGTCTAGGGTGTTACTATGGGGATACTACCATCATATCAGAGTGAGGTAATAATTAAAACAAGAAAATAGATTCCATAAATAATAATCCGAGTATTTGGAATAAAATAAAACAAAAATTCTATATCAAATGAAATTTGGAAGCATACAGTCATACAGACACACAATCATACTAGAAGACATCAACTTATTTCCTAACAAGTTTATTGTATATATGAGGTAAATAAAGTAAATTAAAAATACTTAATAGGACCAACTATCATTCACCTACCTCATTATATATATATATATCTACAATCCCATTTAAGATACCCCATTTTATTATGCGTCATTAAGATTCTTCCCTAATTGAAGTTGTGATTAGTAAAGTTACCCAAGTGTCATGGCCTCCAGAGTAGGGTGTGAGTAAAACTCAGTAAGGAACCAACAATGTGTTCTTATAAATAACTAATGAATAAGTGTATTCATAGGTAATATACTAAGACAAATAAGTAAATATAGTGTGAAATCATATGTAAATAACCACCGTTAATCCTCTGGTTCTAAATTGACACCCACGGTCTACTATACTGGCTTCATCTAATGTTGGATGTCTTTGAGAACATAGCATAATAAAACCAAATAGTGTTAGCAACGATAGACATATATTAGTATGTTCAAGTAATAATTTCAAGGAGGTGACCCTATGCAATCTAGTAGTATCAGGAATAGGGTGATTCATAAAGGTAATATTAGTCAATCTAGTAGTATCGAGTGTAATAAGTCGAATCTTAGGTAATATCCCAATCATTATATAACATCAGGCATAAAGAGATGAATCCCAAGAATCCTAAATATTCCATTTTATCAAGAATAAAGGCTAAATATTATGTTTCCTAGGAATTCTATGTAGTCATATAACAAAATCCAATGTGATATGACCTTCAAATTCTTGGTCATCAGGCATAAAGATAAACCCTAACAGGTGATCATAGGAATTCCATATACACGCAAAGGCTGAATCCTTGGGGTGAACTTTGGGTATTCATTTATAAAACTTTAGGGTTGTGTGTCTACCCATAATTTATAACTCCATCATCATCACTCTAGACACATCAGGATCACACCACAAACCTTCAGGTACTAAGGTGACAGCTGAAGTATGTGACACATACTATCCTACACTAAACATCACTAGGATAACCATATAACTAATCTACCCATTGATCCCCCCTAATTATCTTCATAATATTAACACCCTAAATGGAATTCTCAATCTCAATCTCCACTCTTGGGAAAATCCCATCACTCAGTGGGTATAGAGTCACTTAGTATCATCATGTTCACTTTATATCCTCATAGAAATCATAGTTTATGCCACAATAGAACCTCTTACATAGATGGAATATATCCCATATCACATATCAAGTCATCCTTGTTCGCTCCACTCACCTAAACTAACATCAATATACCTAGGGTTTACCCATCTAGGTACTCACATGCTAGTGGGGAATATCACTCACCCCAATCTCTAATGAACTATCCCAAAATATCTAAGACATATCATAGATCCATCATGTAATAATATAGCCAATAGTTACCAATCCATCCCTTATCCCTACTCAAGGGGTCTAAGGCACCTAATAAAAGGTCCACTATGCTTATATAACTCACCTATGTCCACTTAAGGGCTATGTATCTTCAGATATACGCTTTAATAATCAATACATTGACCATCGATAGTTAAAGAATCTATACAATATATAAGGGAAGTAATGGAGCCTTTATAGTTTCATTATGATAATATAAATCATTTTATCCCCCCCTCAAGGTCTTAATATCTCACAATATGCTTTTATAATTGAGGCCTTGAACATCAGAGGCCAATGCACTAAGTTGGTACTCAAGGGTCCATAATGGACCTTGACACTTATTCCATTCATTCATACTCATTTTATTTTAATTAAAAAATCATTTTTTAATTTCTATTATTTATAGTGTTGATACCATAAATCACATGATACAAATAAATAAAATTCATTTACCATTGGGGTATTCTTGAGGGGACACTAACCCCAATTTTATCAATTCCATTTATAAGAAAAGATTTGACATACTTTTTGAATATCTTCCATGTTCAATTAGTGAGAATACATAAACAAAAGTCACTATCTCAATCTATAACATTTAAATAAATAAATTATAATAATTATAAATAATTTTACAATATAATTTAATTATAAATAAATTCCTAATAACTCACTGGATCATATTGTCACATGAAACCATGACCAACCCCCCATTTAAGGTCCAAGGAATACCCTAAACACTATCTTGTGAAAAATCAATAAAAATTAACACCGATTCAATACCCAATTTCATATAATTTAATAGAAAAAACTCTAACAAAATCCATTGGATAATATATAATCATCAAAACAAAAATAAATGGCACGTATACTTCATATTGGTATATCCTCTAGCTAAGTTGATCAAAATACCCATCATATTAGGATGATTTCACAATACTATAATGGAATCATCACTCAAAAACCCTTAAACAACAAAGTAACACCACAAAACCACCCCTCTTTAAGGGGGTTCAAAGGATAAGGATGGGAGGAGATACCCATTGGTATATCAGTGCATGAGGGAAGAATTAGAGGTGGTGTGGCTTAACATTAAAGGGGGTAAATTTTGGAAATATGCTACCTTTTAATTTAATCAAGTAGGTATTAATTTTTAACAACCTTATTTTATAAATTATGCGTTGGAATTTTCATTAGAATAGTATCATGATAATACCTCTACACGGTTTGGATGTATGATTTTCCAAACCATTCCTGAACCATGAATACCAGCACTGAAACATACTTTTATTTTTTTCATGGTTTATTTTTAATCATACACTAACTATGCACAACCCCCCCCCCCCAATCCAATACACATCATATAGTTTACACACATAGTTTCCCATAACCTTTCAACATCCATGATTAGGTAGAAAACCCTTTTCAAAATTCCTAGTTACAATCAATGATCATGAGATTCACCCAAGAACCTAAGACACCACCCATACAAAGATTCATATAAAAACATCTCATATTGATGCCCCAACACTTGGAATTATGATTTAAACCCCAATTCTTAAAATAAATATTTATTTAGATTCAAAAATTCAAATTCCCTCTAAAATTTACATCCATGAAAAGAATAGGTCTTTACACCCACCCCATATTAACACTTCTGATCTCCAAGAATAGTTACTAGTATGTTATCCACTAATAATTTCCCCCCATGGTCAACAATTTAGGATCAACCCATCACATTCTACTCAAAATTAACAAAAAATATTCTATTGTGGAACTAAAAAAATGAGTTGCGCTATTCTTAAATGATCGAGTCACCACTCATCACTATCACTGAATGACTATGGTGGTTCTTACCCACACCCATATATCCAAAGACACTAAGATTTCATCAATCAATTCATCACCTAGCTTATGAAATTACCCACCACAAGCCTCATTCAAAAAATGTTTGATTCCAAACCATGGAGATCCCCACCATTGGAATCACCTACCAAAACATATTCCCATCAATCCAAAAATATGGTCATTTCTGTTTCAATCTCACCACACCCAGTTTCATATAAAAATATCTATTGAGACTCTTCTATCAGATCATTTACAAAAAAACTCAATCATCTCTACCCATATAGAATAATATCACCTGTTCTTAATTCCCTAACTCCCTAGGGGAATCACACAATCATCCCAATATCCACACTGAAGTCCTAACCTAACTCTAAGTGTAATTACATTGTTGGATCCACAACCACCCATACCTACCATTATTATCTCACCCAAAAACCTTCTTACCAACAATCTAAGTCACCCTTATATCATATCAAATTCATCATAAGATTTATTCCAATTCATAGAATTCATCCAACACTAAATATAAATTTAAAATATCATATTCACCAAAGAACTAGGTAAAAATGAATCCATCTATATGCCATTATCTAAATTCTATATAAAACATACAAGGACCGGTATTATCATTCCCATGACCCAATCAATATGGAAAAATCCATCAATAACCCATGATCATTCAATTTACCCACATAGTGATTGGACATAGTCCACCCACTCATACCCAAGTGCTAAAAAGAATCATAAATCACTCCTCATTCTCAGGTCACTAGGAATTTTCTCCTTAGCATTCGCCAATATTATATCTATAAAAAGGGTCACACCATATAATATCATATAGTGCACTTTGTACCATATAAATTCCCTTACATAAATCCTAAAGTTAAACATCAATAGGTTCTAATATCAAATGAGTGTCTCTTATCTTGGGAAACACTCACTACCCTCTCAACCTCTATTTAGGATCAATCAAGGATCAACTATTACACCACACCTTGATCAATAACTAATGAAACCTTTCACCATAGAGGGATATCTCCCATTCTCATCAAACCCCTGGGAAATTATTCTCATAAACATCTATTTACCAATACATAACTAAAAGTAATATAACTTAAACAATTCATACTACCTTGATATCTTCCAAACCATATGGTTGTATACTCTAGTACCAATGAATTAAATAACCCCACTCATTCTCCCATTAGTTTCATGCCACTGTACCTAAGATCATATACCTAAAAAATTTCCATGATCCTTAACATGTTAATATCATCTAACCCAAAGCACCTTAGTGCATTATCCAACAATCTTGGAATCTCACTCATTCCATTACCAATTACCCGTTCACCCACTACCCAAGAATCTTATTAAAACTACAAGTGTTTACCATTTCTTTACCCATACTAGATCCATCCACCTGAGATCAAGATATTCCCATGAAATCTAGAACCACGCCATAAATTACCAAGTTAAAACATCCGAATAATCTTTCCCTTATATCAATCACTGATAACAAAATCACCCTAAGAGATTTTAATCATAAAGGATCAAGTTATCCCCATTCCTACACCATATAATTAATTATACCTCTCATGCATCAATCTCATAATCCCGAAGCATCTACCCATGCTTCCCATCTATAAGGAACTCACACAATCCCAGAGAAAACCCATTTCTTAGGTTATCCTCATATATATCACATATCACATAAGTCATAACACATGGGAAACCTCTATTATTATATTTATATCATAAGAAAAATCACAATAAAAATACATCACTCAAGGAATCTCATATATATATATATATATATTAGGAATTACATGTCAATCCATCAGCCTAATAGGGTACTAATCCTTAGTGGGAATCTGTATAAGAGACTACCTCATCAAGGAACATGATATCATATATATATATATATAATGGAGTTATACCATAACAATAATTATCAAGTATAACATAGTCACCTAGTTCTATTAAGTATAATTTTCAACAAGAATCTATATAGGAAAACACCATATAGGTTATTGTTGTTGAAATTTTAAATAATTGAAACTATTTTATTTCTAAACCAACTTCCATGAATCAAGTTCCCATACCTACCCACTATGGTTTACTATATATCTATTACATAAAAGAACTATATATTTTTCACCAAGTAGAATCCCTATATAAGATCTGCATTACCTAGCATTAGAAAAAAAATATCATTTTTCAACTAAATAGAATTCAACCAACATGTTATATTGGAAATCATAATATAAGTTTTTATTGAAAATTTAAATAGATAAACACTCATTAATAGTTATATCAATAACATGGAATAAAATTAACATTATATGATTCTTATATGACAAGAATCACGCATTCACACAAGCCTCTTTCAAATGGGACAGGTGAAAAAACCACAATAACAAAATAAAATACAAAAATCAACATTAAAAAATATATCACCTATAATAATAAAAACAAAGAATAGAAATATTAGATATCTGCTAACTTGGAATTCCCCTAAAAATTTTCAATACACCAGTCTCAGGTCCATCATAATCTTTGAAACATTCTAATATGACATGTATACTATCTCACTAATTTTTTTTTTAGAAAAGCAAAGCAAGAGATTCAAATAAATGAGGCAAATTACAGGAGTCTAAAGGAGGAGATTTTACACTTGTCCCTATTAAGCAGATCAGTCAAATCCTCATCAGGTGTGGTCAGGTGCACTCTAGAGGTTTCAGAGATGCCCTTGGAAGCAAGTTTATCAGCAACCGAATTGGCTTCACGATAAACATGAGTAATGATAAAGTTCTTGGTGGCAATAATTTCAAAGCATTTGATCCATTTCGGGGTGAGTTTCCAGGTAAGATGGATCTGATTTTTCCGGACAGCTTGCACTATAGTAGAGGAATCACTTTCAAACCAGAGATCATTCCAGTGTCTTTCATGAGCCATATCCACTGCAGTAATAAGGGCCATCATCTCAGCTTCGAGAGCAGTAGCATAACCGCAAGATCCATAGGAGCCTTCAAGGAAGTTGCTATTTTCATCTCGGAACACAATGCCATAACCAGCTGGTCCAGGATTTCCTTTTGAGGCACCATCAAGATTGCATTTGATCGAACCTGCCAATGGAGGTATCCAGAAGATTTCCATAGTGCCTGAAGGTTTGGGGAAGTTGCCTGACAAATGAAGCCTCCTCAGGACTACAAAATCTTTGATAGAGTTGTGACATTGTCTAGGATGGATCTGATTTGCAATTCTGGTCATTGAAAGAATGCTAGAAATAGCAGAATTTTTATTGAAAGCAGACTTGCCATGCCTGATAGTGTTCCTACCTCTCCATATGGTATGAAAACCCTCAGCACAGGTAGCAAAGAAGAGGACTTGAAGCTGCATGGAGTGATGAACAGCTGCAATAGAGTACAGAAAATCTGCAACATTGTCAACATGTGGTAAGGTGATGTCAAAAAGATCAAAAATGAAAATCCAGATTGAAGCAGCGGTTTTGCAAGAGAGAAAGAGATGATCCAGGTCATCTCTATGCTGGTGACACAGGTCACATCGTGAGCAAAGGGAGATGCCAGCTCTTTGAAGATTTCTGTCCATTGGGAGTCTTTTCCTTTGAATTCTCCATAGAAGAGTATACCGAGAGGGTTGTATCCATTTTCTAAAAGCCTGGACAGCAGTAGAGTTGTTGTTGTAAATCGAATGATGATAGAAGTTTTTAGAGTCCAGCATTCCATTGATAGATGGTTCCCATACCATAATATCGTCAGCATTTATGAAGTCATAAGAGTTAACAATTTCCAGAATTTCCATAGGCAGGTTATGTTTCATCACAAGTTGGGCAGCAATAGAGGCGTCAAGATCAGCATCCAAAGAGTCAGCATCGATACCCTCGGCCAAAGGTGCCCCTGTCCAGTTATCCCTCCAAAATTTCAGTTTGGAAGAGGCATTTACTAACCAATGAGAGTGTATCTTGATCTTTTGATAGATCTCTTTCAGGCCAGGCCAAACAGAAGAATTCATATAAGAGAATTTACCAGCAATCAATCGAGAGAGAATATGTTTTCGGAGAAAGTCCAGGGAGGCTGAGTTTCCATTTATGAGTCTCCACATAAAGTGAGCTTGAAGGGAATGATTGAAACATTTAATGTTCTTAATGCCAAGTCCCCCCATAGTGAGGGGTAAGCAGCACTTGTTCCAAGAGACAGTAGCAATTTTCCTTTCAAGGATACTGCCACTCCAAACAAAATTCCTCATAAGGGAGTTGAGAATCCTGAAGGTAGAAGCAGGCCAGGAGTAGACCATAAAGGAGTAGACAAGTTTGGAGGTGATCACATGTTTGACAAGGCAGATTCTACCTGCCATAGAGAGAGCTTTACCCTTCCAATTAGAGAGAGTTCTTCTGACATTGCAAACCACATCAGTGAAATAGGTGGATCTCGGTTTACCAAAAAACATTGGGACCCCAAGATATGTGAAAGGGAAGGATCCCTCCTTGATGCTGAGTCTCTGAATCATACAGTGCCTCCTATAGTCTGTAATGCCCTTCCCAAAGAAAATAAAGGATTTATTCCAACTCACTTCTTGTCCAGAGACAAGCTCATAATGATGGAGGATGGATTTGAGATTCTGAATATTTCTTGTTCCCCCTTGAGTAAAAATGATAATGTCGTCAGCAAAGAGAAGATGTGAGGGAGCAGGGTTACCTCTATTAGCCTAGAGAACTTTCAGATTTCCCTTTCCAGCATGATATGTGATCAGTCTACTAAGGTAATCCTCTGCAATTGCAAAAATAATGGCAGACAAGGGGTCCCCTTGCCTTACCCCTCTGGAGCACTTGAAAAAACCCTCAGGTGAGCCATTGATAAGAATGGAAATATAGGCTGAGCTGAGCAAGGTGTAAGACCACTGAATAAAAGTCAGATGAAAACCAAATCGATGCATAACATTACCTATGAAGACCCAATCAATGGTGTCAAAAGCCTTCTTAATGTCCAGTTTAAGCGCAATGCTCCCCCCTCTAATGGGCTTTTGCAAAAGGTTCACACATTCAGAAGCATTGAGAAGACAGTCCTGTATTCTTCTCCCTTTGACATATCCAAATTGATTCCAGGAAATGATTTTATCAGAGATACAAACAAGCCTATTAGCCAGTAATTTTGTGAGGATTTTCTAAATAGTATTGATCAGGGCAACAGGCCGGAATTGATTTATGTCACTGGCATTATCAACCTTTGGAATTAAGGCACTGAATTGAGCATTGATACCCTGAATTTCTGTTCCATGAGTAAAGAAGTGCTTGACCAGTCTACAAACATCAGCCTGTATAGTATCCCAGAAGTATTGGAAGAAATGATTTGTATAACCATCAGGTCCAGTCGAGCTGTCCTTTTTCAGTCCAAAAACAGCATTCTTTATTTAAATATCGGAGGGTGGTCTAATAAGAATTGAGTTATCTTCATCACTAACAAGGGCAGGAATAATGCCATCAAGGAGTTCCCCATTCATTTTTTACCCATTGAAGAGGTTTTGAAAGAACGAGACAATATGATTCGAGAGGCTTTGATGGTCCTCAAGAATAACATCCCCATCTTTGAGAAGAGATAGTGGCCTGCAAGCTTTTTTACTCCTTTGTAAGGCATTAAAGAACTTAGTATTTCTATCCCCATCCGTAAGCCACTTCACCTTATAGACCTCTTTCTGAATATTATCTCTAAGAGTAAGCAGATTTTGCAAATCCAAGGATAGTTTAGCTTCCTGTCCAGCAAGGCAAGAGAAGTCAGAATCAGTCATTGATTGTTGAATGCCATTTAAGGAGTTTTCAAGAGACTCAATTTCCTGATCCAAGCGGCTGAATCAATTTTTGCTCCAAAGTTTCAGTTTTTCCTTGAGGCAGCGCAGCTTAAAAACATAGGATAAGGGATGATTATTTTCCTCCAAAGTCCAAGTACCTCTTACAAGCGTAGAGCATTCAGAGAGAGTAGTCCAAGCATTGTTAAATCTGAAAAGAAGGGGGCGCCGCTCATAAAATCCAATAAGATTAGACAGGATTGGATGATGGTCTGAGTTGTGTTTGGCAAGAGTCACACAAGAAATAGTCCTCCAGTTATTCAGCACTTTATCATTAACAAAAACACGATCAATCCGACTAGATCTCATGCCATTTAAATGCTTCCTATACCAAGTATATTTGGCTCCAAGCAAGTTAACCTCAGTGAGATTTGATCCGTCAACGCATAATCGAAAGTCATCCGTAGCAGAATTGATATTTGAATGTCCCAACTTTTCATCAGCCCGGAGTATAGCGTTGAAGTCCCCAATGAGCATCCAAGAGTCGCCAATGGTATGTGACAAGTTAGAAATATGACTCCACAAGTCCCTTCTATCCAAATAGTTATTGGAGGCATAAACGATTGAGCAGAATAAATGTTGAGCTTGGAAATTAAAATTGAAGGTAATAATCTGTGCATGGGTAGAAATAAGGGTGGGATTATCAACACGGCTATGCACCATGATCCAGAGCCGGTCCTGCTGATCCCCATGTATAGCATGGAAGAGATTGTAGCCCATTTTGACAAGCCGAGAGACAGCACACGTATCCATAGTCTTTGGTTCAGCTAAACCAATGATTTCAGGCTTATTCTTAGTCACAAGCAGCCGAAGAGAACATGAAGTACCAGGGTTGGCTATTCCCTGGAAATTCCAAAATAGGATCTTCATTTAATGATTTTTGTTGGGGTGAAACCCCTTTTGTTGCAGGCTGGAAGTAGCCTGAATCCTGGCAGATCTTTGTGGTAGACTACGTTCAGAAGTAGTTATTACCGTAGCTCTTGCTGGAGTGACGTCATTAACTATCTCACTAATTATTTAGACTCAATAAAAAATATTTGATATAAATTTTTTATACAAATCTACGCCTAAAAAACAAAATTTTTCTTGGGACTGATGATCATCATGTATCCTTAGTCACACCTCCCCATATGATAGGGATTGTCAATTAATAAAAATGGGTTAAGGTGTTACCATGGGGAGACTATACCCTCATATAAGAGTGAAGTAAAAACCTAAATAAAAATTGCATCCATCACAAATAATTAGAGTAAATGGAAGAAAATTAAACAATAATTTTATATCAAATGAAATGTGAAATCATATAGTCAGATAAACACATAGTTATAATAATATACATTGGTTCAAAAATAAAATATGAACAAAAGAAACAAAAAATAAAAAACATTCCCTATTACTATCCCTAATCCTCATCATCATCATGTAGATATTTATTCAAAGAAAAAAAAAGAGAGTAGTGGGTTCAGCCCTCAGCACCCTTGGAGCCAAGAGACTGAACTAAAAAGGTCTGAAATGATGAATCCCAAGAGCATCCCACCTAATCAGATTGACCCCCTCAGACTTCAAGCTAACAACAGTATGCAAGAAAATATTCTCAGAACCAGGGACATCCAACGAGGTCAAGTAATCAGATACTTTGTTCCTCTATCGCCAAGTGTGCACCACTTGAGTGGTGTTGTTGAGAAGTCTTTGACAATTTCTAATAATGTATTTGATCGACTAGGGGGAGAAGACAGATTCATGCAGGGAGTTGTGCACTAACAACGAATCAGTTTCACCTTCAAAGATGTCCAAATTCCTCTAGCTGCATATGGTGAGTCCTGTGAGCAGCGCTATGGCCTCTGCCTGTAGAGAGGTCCCCTGACCGAGTCTGATAGAGAAATCCAAGTAGACAGACCCATTTAAATCCCACACCACTCCTCCCCCACGCATGACTCCCAGTACACACAAGCCATCTGTATTGAGTTTCAAGCCCTTCAAAGGATGGTGCCATCGAACCCAGTTACCCCTAGTGTTGCTGCTGGTCAGATGATAAGCCCGAGGATCAGCCTGAAGTCGGACCAACGAAGGAGCTTCCTCCCAGTTGTGGAAAATCCGAGTGAAGTTGATGAGAAGATTTCTTGTGCCTGTTATAATAGCACGAATTGATGTGGATCCCCTTCATAAAAAACTTTATTCCTCACCTTCCAGATGCACCAGCAAACAGCATGCAAAATCACAGTGCGAGTCATTTTCTCCAGACCACTAACACTCGAGCCATGGTACCACCTATCCATGAAGGTGCGGCTCTCCATTGAAGGAATAGACACAATAGTGAATTCCCCGAATACTTCCCACACCTCATGCACCCATTAACATTAAAAGAACAAGAGACCTGCTCTTTCCTCACTAGGGTCTATACAACATAGACACCTGGAAGCCAGTCTGGTCCCACATCATTTGATGTTTTCCTCCTTTGGAATAGCCCATTTCCTGATCCTCCAAGTAAGAAAATTGTATTTGGTTGGAATACGCTTAACCCAAAGTGCCTCATCCCAAATATCAGAATGGATCTGCATGTTATTGATGTGTTGAAAGTATTTCTAGGAGAATAAACACGATAGAGAAGGGTAAAAACAAATTTATAGGGGGGAGTTTTCATCTCAATGAGGTTTAAGTGATCCATCTGCTCGTTGTTCATAACTGTATTGATGAAGGTAGGAATGAAACATGCTTCCTTGAAGGTGATGTGGGTCACTGGGAATCCAGGAAAACCAAGTACCTCACTGCGCCAATTTTGGATCCAGAAGGAGAAATCACCCAGCTCGACAATCCAGCGGGAATGCGGGCAGAGGAGGGTGACCAGGGGACCGATGATCGACCATAAATGAGAGGTAAATCTCGTCGCTGAATTATGTTGGTATGTATAGTTGTGCATAGAAATCCCCCAAATGGTATGACATTCCAAAACACTCCACGCGAGGCAAGCATGCATACAAGAAAGGGTATCTTCAAGATTGCAGACATTTACACCTCCTTCGCTAACCGATCGTTCCATCTTGTGCCAAGAAACCCAGTGTTTTTTTTCCTCAGAATGCAATTCCTAAATGAACTGTGCTAGGATCCAGTCGATGTTTTTAATTATGCCTTTCGGGACACTAAGTGCTGATACGACGTGCACTGGAGTAGGTAAAAGGACACTATTGGCCAGCTCAATCCACCCACCAAAAGATATATATTTATTCGTCCAGTTCAGCACCTGGTCATTAATCCTTCTAAGAAGGGAGTTGAAGTCCCTGATATGCAGCCTTTTAGACCAGATGGGTGCACCCAAGTATTCCATAGGAAAGGACCCAATCTGCATACCCAAAATATTTCTCATAGTTGAGACTCGTAGGGAGATGCACCAACTAGATATATAGATGGTTCTCTTGTTGTAGTTAATAATATGCCCGCTCCAATGATTGTACTCCTCCAACACTTTATTCAGGCCATGTAAGGAATGGCTGGAGGCATTTAGGAACACGATGGTATCATCTGCCAACACGATGTGGGACATACTTGGATCTTTCATCCTCCTTATAAAAGTTAGTATATCACCTTTTTTCAAGCTCCACTGAATGAGGCAACTCAAAACCTCGTGGATAAGGATAAATAGGCTCGGAGAAATTTGGTCCCCTTGCCTTAGGCTGTGAATGGATTTGAAGAAGCTGTAGGATTTTCCCATGAAAGTCACTGAGAGCCATGCTGAGCTAAAACATCTAAATATAAGATCAATGTTTTGAGAGTTGAGACCCATACCTGCAAGCATGCGGTTGATGAAGCTCCATTCAACCTGATCAAAATCCTTCTTCATATCGAGCTAGACAGCCACATTAGAACTGTGGGTTTTAACATTAATGTCCCTGAACATTTCTTGGGCCAAAGTAATTTCCTCCTAAATAGAATGTCCCTTAACAAAGACATGTTGTTTCAATGAGACCCACCGTGTGAGATGAGTAGCCAGCCTTGAATTAATGTTGCACGCTAGAATTTTATAGGGGACATTGCACATACTCACTGGATGGTAATGCATAATAGAAGAGGGGTTCTTGATTTTCGGGAGAAGCACTAACGTAGTGGCACATGCAACACGAGGTAAGCTGCCACCCCAGAAAAAGTCTTGGATGGTAGCAATAAAATATTCTTTCACTACGTCCCAAGAAGACATATATAACGCACTTGGGAAGCCACCAAGACCTACTGTGCTATCAAGGTTTAGGTGAAACATAGCATCCCTAATCTCCTTCTCATCTAGCACAGACCCCAGGAGATCATTATCTTCATCAGAGACAAGGGAGGGAAATGAATCAAAGATCCTCGTTCTCTCGGATGGGTACCCATTGGGCAATAGAGCGTTAGGGCCAGTGAGAAACTTGGAGAAGTAGGAGTTGTTAATGCCTCCCACCACATCCTTATCCTATGTGAAATATCCACCATCCAGTTGAATATTAGGTTTAACCAGCCGCTTCTTCTCCTTTATGCATGCATGAAAGATTGCAGTGTTACTATCCCCCACTTTGACCCATTTTATCCTTTCTCGCTCTCTATCCAGGCACTCCTGCTTCAAGAGAAAATATGCCAGGAGATCCTTTTTCTTAGAGAGATCACCAAAAAACCTCGTCCTCTCATCCATCCTCCAGAAGACGCTCAAGATGCTCGACGTCCTGCATGGTGGATTGCAAAGCCCCAAAAACTGGAGGCAAGTCTCTAGACCATGATTGGAGCTTCAACTTCAGCCGAAGCAACTTATTATGAAGAGAAGACCACCTAATTCCCTGGGAGGGATCACCCCAGGAGGTACTAACCAGGTCCTGGAAACCCGGAAAACCAACCCAAACCTAGATATATCAGAACTGGGCCTAGCCCTCTTGCACTGAAGATAGAGAAATCAGAAGGCGGAGAGTGATCAGAGATCCCGTGAACCAGATGGTTAACCTTAGAGTTGGAATAGGATTATAATACACTCATGTTGGCAAGACAAAAAAATAGTGTATTCATGTATGACTTAGACAACTAAATAAAAAAATACACTACTGGATCATGATTAAACAACCACCATTGATCCTTAGATTCTAATGTGACACCTGATATCTACTATACCTACTTCATCCTATGTCATATGTCTTTGAGTACTTGGTATAATCGTTAAAAAAATAATTAGGCTCAATGAACTTATAGTAATAGGTGAAATCATCTAATTATAAGAGGAAACCATGGAAAATCTAGTAGTTTTATGCATAAGTTAATTCATAGGAAGTAATTCTTGGAAATCCAATAAAATAATGCATACAGAGAAAAATCATGGGTAATTTTTTAAGAATTACATAGTATCAGGCATAAAGAGTTGAATCCCATGAATAATGGGTATTCTATCATATCAGGAATAAACATTGAATCCAACTTGTTTCATGTAGAATTATAAATTTATCCTAGGTGACAATTCCTGGTATTTCTAGGTCATCATGCAAAAAGTAGAATACCATGAAATGATTCTTGGCATTACATATAGGTAAAAAGAATGAATAACAGGTGAGAACCTAGGAATTCATTTATAAGACTCAAGGGTAATGAACCCCTCCAATAATGTCTCACATCACCATCATCATCTAGAAACATTAGTATCACACCATCTATATTCAATCTATAAGGTGACACTCAAAGTCAACAACACAGACTCTACTACACTAACCCTAACTAGGGTTAATATAAAATAGGTCTAAACATTGATTCCCCCTTGGTCTCATCATTATATAGACAACCTGTATGGTATCCTTGATCTAAAAATCAACTTTTTTTTCAATCCCATCACTCAAAGGGTATAACATCCCTAGGTGTCATCATGATCACATTACGTCCTCATAACCCTCATAGGTTAAGTCTTTCTGAAACATCTTATACAGATGACATAAATCTTATCTCACATCCCAAGTCATTATGGGTATGTCCACTCACCCAACCTATTATTAAGCTAATCTAGGTTTACCCACTCAAATAATAAGATTTTAGTGGGGGAGCATCACTCACCCCATTCACTAATTGAATTGCCCAATCGCTCTAAGGTAACTTATTGTTACACCATGACCTAGTCAGGCTAATTATTCCCAAAAAAATCACTCATCCCTACACAAGGGTTCTAACTCACCTATCATAATGTCCACTACATTTTTATAACTCACCTACATACCCTAAGGTGTAAGGAATCTCAAAACATACAATTTTATGATCATTCCCTTAGACATCAATAATCGAGGTGTCCAACTAAACCTTAAGGGAACTAAGGGAACCTATCTAGGTGTACTTAAACCACTTATATCATTTAATTATCATTATTTAGGGTCTGTATATATCGTAACACATTTTTATAATCAAGGTCATTGTTATCTATGACCAAGGAACAAATTCAGTACTCAAGGGAATGTATTGTCCGTTAACTCTTCATCAGTTGATTCATATAAATTTTATTTTAATTCATTCATTAATTTAATTTAAAAAAATCAAATATCCCATAGTTTTGAAACAAAATATTACATGTTGTGTATAAAAAAATGCATTTACAATAGGGGTATACTAAAGGGACCGCCTATCCCAACTGAATATGTTCTCATTATAAGAGAAACTCAACCATCCTCGAAAGTGATCTTTCAAGTATAATAAACCACCATCCATCAACATGAGGCTTTATATCAATCCATAAATTTTAAATAAATTAGTTATAAAAATTATAAGTAATATTACAATTTATTTCAATAAGGAATAAATAGATAATAACTCATTGGGTTATCCCATTGTACTAAAACTATGACAAACCACTTTTGGAAGGTTATACTATACTCATGACACCATCCTAGAAAAAATATCCATCAACTTAAACCAATTAAATATTAAATTTTATATAATTTTATAAAATCCCCTATGAAAATCCATTAGGTGTTGATGTACCTTTATCATAATAGATAATAAAAATCTATAAACATTGTACCAGGACATCCTCTAGCTACACCGAGAAAAATACCCATCATATTGGGAAGATTCCACCATGCTATGGTGGAATCATCATTAAAAAGCCACAAATAATAAATTAACTTCTCAAAACCTTCCCTCTTCAATATGGTTAAAATGAGAAGGAAGGGGGAGACCCTTAGTATAGTCATACAAGGAAGAAAGTAGAGGGGGTGAGGCTTAAAATTATGAAGGGGGGTTGGTAAAAACCAAATTTTTAATGAAATCTGAGAGGATGAAATATTTGTCTATGTGTTTTTCCAAACCATGTGGTTGGAACTATATAAATACATTCTTTTCACCCAGTTTAGATTCACAATTTTCTAAGCTATAGAACAACTATGAAAATCACCATTGAAACAATTGTTTTTGTTTTTTAAAGGTTTCTCTACAACCATGAACCAATCAATCAACAATCCACCAAAACAAACCACATAACATGGTTTACACACTCATTTTTTCCTATTAATGTGACAAAATTACAATGGTTAAAACCCTTTTTGAAATTCCCAAATTTCACTTGAAGCTCTCGAAATTGAACTGGTCACCTGAGACACCTCCCAGGTCCCAATTAGTAACCAAAAATATCTCATTAGAATGATCCAACACACTTAATTTCAATGAGAATCCAAATCCTCAAAATGAATTTTTCTCTAGGGGAAAAATATTCAAATTCCCTCTAAAACTCACAACCCAGATATACATGGCTATTTTCACTATCAATTTATCTTTTTTAATGAGTACGCAACTTGGGACTTTATTTTAAGTGTCATTATATATACCCACCATTATTCACATGTGGGTGGTGTGAGTATAGTTGTAGTGATTAACCTCTTATTTTTTCCCTTAATGATTTCCTTACATTCCTATATCCAAACAAAATTTACCCATTTCTATATAAACTTATTTAGTGGGATATAGAATCAAGATAAGTTTATCGAAATAAATCAGTAATACCAAGATAATCCAAAAAAACTATGGGTCTCTATAACACTTGTGGTTCCAGGCCTTTCTCAATTTCCTTTATATTTGATGGATCCATAAAAATCGCCTCACTTGTGATCACATTATTTAATAATCTTACTAAATTCATAAAAAATTGCCACTTTATAAACTTTTCATGCAAAATATCATTCCTTAAATTCTTCATAAAAATCCCTAGATTCACCTCATATTAAATTTTTATCTTAGATTATATGATAATATCATCAATAAGAACCATAAAAAACTAATCAAGGTAATATCTATGAATAAGTTTATCAATTAAATTAATATTTAAGGGGTTTTTATAAGTCTAAATAGCATTAATATGAACTCACAGTGTCTATATATTATATGGAATGTTATCTTTGGAATATCATCTCTCTTCATTTTCAGCTAATGATATCTAGAATAAAGATCTACCTTTGTAAAATTCTAATATCCTTGAAGTGGATTGAATAAATCATAAATCCCTGGTAGGGAATACTTGTTCTTTACAGTGATATTATTGAGATATTGGTAGTCAATTCAATGCCACATCAATCTATCTTTTGTCTTAATAAAGAGAATCAGTTCTATTAAAGGTGATATAGTAGGTAATATGATACCTTTTTCTAAATTATCATGTAGTTTATTCTTTAAATCCTCTATTTATATTTGTTATATCTTAAAAGGGATCTTGGATATTGGTGTTTTTATGGGTATATGTTCTATTGAGAAATATACATCATGATCGGGGGGAAGTCCAGTTAATTATTTGGTGAATACATCAATATATTCCCATATAATGGGAATCTCCTCATGGTTGATGAATTCCTTTGACTTGACCATTTGAGATTGATATTCTTATTCATTGGGTATTATCCACCACACTATTCAGGTATTTTCGAAATGGAATTCATAATCATCCATGCATTTGTATAGAATCATGGTATGGTTTAGTATATTGAAGGATATTTCATTTTATTGATGGTTGATGTGAGATATATATAATGAGAGCTATTATATGATTAGTATAGCATAAAATTAAATTAAATAAAGGATTATGAGATTCACTGGAAGAATCCTTCCATGGATTATAAATGGGGAAGAATCCAACACTTGGGTTACACTGTTTGAACCACTAGGTGTTTTCATAAATATATATACTTCTAGGTATCATGGAGGGGATTAGACGGTTTTAGAAATCTTGTAGGATATGAAGTAATTTATATAAAAATAATCACATAAAACATTCTCTATTCTTGATGAAATATTATGTTCGACTTACACTACCTCGTTTTCTTGATACACCTCAATGGTAGTGGTCATGAAATCTGTATATTTCTCCCTTTTCTTACATTGTTACTTATATTGGTCACCCACAAAGTCTCTTGGATTAGTGTATTGTATTGTATTGTTCCCATGTCCCTTATAGATGAAGCACTGGACTATAGGTTATTATTTATCAGTTTCTTCATGTCATGTTATTATTCATGATCATTATTCCCATTGGGTCATCCCTTCCTTTATTCTATAATATTTATCAGTTTCTTCATGTAAAATTATTATTCATGATCATTATTCCCATTTCTAATACACTAGAATCATTCCCTTGATCTTTTTAGAATATTTCTATGGCATTTATTTCCATATGTTTTAAATTTATTGGTTGGATATTTTTTCTTATTTTATCATTTGATCCTCTATCATGGAACTCCATCATCCATTTTATAATTCTATGTCCATGGGAACATTCTTTAAACTCCATTTATACTTTGAGATCACACCAAAATACTTCTTCAAAACTTCCATGGTCTTGAATATCTAGTTCTTTTTTAGATGTGGTTTTGAACAACTAAAGAATCTCTCTTTATTTCTATCGTTATTGATAAAAAAACCTAAATCTTACCTTGAAATACTTGTGTAATTTACCTCATAAGATTCAATATATTTACTCTCATTATGATAGAGATTTATAAATTATCTCTCAATGTTGGTGTGAATAGTTCAAGGGAAATAATTGTTAAGAAACATTTTCTTTAAGTATTCCCAATCCATAACATTAAATTTATCTTTTGGATTAGTATTCTTGATCAAATTCCTCCTTTGAAAATCCTCTCATTTTTGAGCTATATAAGGTTAGAGTAACTCTATTCTTATTATAATAATGAATCAAGGAAAATATATTTTCTTCAGAGTTAACCCATTGTTCCTCACTAAGTGTATTGGAATGTCATGAACCAAACTAGAGTTCCATCCAAACCAACACCCGACCCAATCCATGGCATGACCCAAAGGGAGTTCCAGATCCCCATAATCTAGAAACTAGTGAATGGGTATCAAAAATATGATTTGGGAATGATTTCACCCATTTACATAATCATAAACAACCATAAATAGTAAGAATTTCAATAACTAATATCCATAACCAAATGAGGCACACCCATTTTTAGATTCAATGTTTAAAACTTTAAGCACAACCAAAAGTACTAAAATGGAATAGGAACAACAAAACTATCCAAAAAACCTCCATAAAACAAGAGGGACATAACCCTCAAGACACCACCACCAACACATGTTAGACGTGAAACACTAGAAACCAGATCCACCATCACCAACAAGACACATATTTCCTTTACCTGGGTTATACATAAAGAAGTCTATATATAACCAAAGTTGTATGCAATGTGTGAGCCAAAGCCTAGTAGGATTCCACCCAAAATAAAAGATTATATTCTATAATATTATAAGACAAATCAGCATTCTAATTTTAATAAGAACATTTAATACATTTTCAAGAAACGATTTTAAGGAAACTTTCTCAAGAAACGGTTTTTAAGAATTTTTTTTACAACTAAGATTGCTTGAAATAGAAATGTACACAAGGTATACCATATACTGATAGATAGAACCACATCACATAAGCGGAATTTCATAATAGAGAACCATGGAAAATCTATAAAGGTAACTAGAACAAGTGAGACTCTATGAAACACATAGCTCAGTGTTCAAAATATTCCATCTCAACTACCAACATCATTCTCATGGATGATCCATTAGAGGGTATCCCATATAAATGTCTAATGGTCTCCATATCATAATCCAATACCAACATAATTCACGTGCATGATCCCCTAGAGGGAATAAAATCCCAATTTCTAGTCGTATCCAATCATATCACATGTTTGTTTAGTGTTGTAATTGTCAATCCTACTAGATGAATATGAGTCTTAGCCACTTCAAAATAAACTAGTATACTAGTTATAGTTCACCCAACTAGATACCCAAGATTCCATTTATTCTCAAATTCCATTTCACTCATCACATAAATCATCACTTTCACATATACATGCCAAGCATCATAAGAACATAAGCAAATCACCACTTTCACATTTTCACGTTGGTCCAAAAACCAAAATCCAAATAGAAAACAACATTTTCCATTAAAAAACCACTTTCTATTTCACACACACACCAAGACCATTTTTAAATACATTTCTCACCACTTTTATGATTTATGAAACCCAATTTATAACACAATAAGAATAACATATATGAAATTCACCTATTTATATCAAAAAGCCCCATTTAAAATTCATAATCACATAAAATTCATTTTATAACATGATTCACATAATTTTCATAATACAAATACACATTTAATGGTTCACAACATAGAATCCAATAATAAATAAACCCTTTATATAGAAATGATCCACTTTCAATTCATTCAAACCCTTAAATCTCATAGAAAACACATTTCAAACCTTACACACAAGGTATAAAACACATTTAAGAAACACCATGATGAAGACAAATTTCAACATAACCAATTTTCTTTATAAAAATAATTTATATCACATGTGCATCTCAAACCTTTTTGAAAACATGCACCACATAATCAATCTATAGAACACATTCAAACACTCAAGAAATCATTTCGAACTCTTACAATAATGTAAAATCATTGAATCAACTACCCCACACTTAGAAACATATAGAAATCAGTGTGAAACCACAACCTCACAACCAAAAGACCCTATAAAGATAATATCAAACAACAAACATCATGATTTATCCAAAAATCACAAGATCAAGCCCTCTTTAGGTCAAACAACCCACTGTAAAGTAATTACACAAGAAGGAAGGAAGAAGAACCCTAGAAAGAGGGAGAAACCAGGTGAGAAATCATTTAAATAAAGATTCCTTGAAGTTACCAAACCAAAAACAGCCAAGAATTGAAAATCAAGAGGTCCAAGAAGGATAATAGGGAGCTATTAGGGATAAAAATCTTGAATGGGATAGAATATAGATGATTTACGGTTAAATTCAAGGAGGGAAAGAAGGTATATTCCCACTTTTTAATGATATGGATAGGTCGCACGGTTATCCTGCATGGTTTTCCAAACTGTGTGGAAATTTTGTGTCCCTCATTATCCAAGAGGAAAAAGCCACACGGTTGGCCCACATGGTCTGAAAAACTGTGCGCTAATCGTGTGGTCACTACGGCCTAAAATGGCATTTGGCTGAACACTTACCTAGAGGATAGTGCACAGTTTCCCTAAACCGTGTATCAACCAGGTTCCACCTACTGTCAATCTAAAAATATCAAATTTTCACCAAAAATTAAAGGTTAAATCCAATGAATAATGAAAATCCAAAAGTAACCAAAAGAATACATAAAATCAAAATTACGGATGTGACATGGAGAATCCACTAAATTTCATTTTTCGTTGGTACATAAAGGACTCAATAAATAATTTCTCTTTATTGGGAAAATTTAGATATTCCAAATAGTTCATATTATTTTTCATAACATGAAATAGTTGGGTAAGTACTTCCATCAGGTTTTAAACTCCATCTCCCATTTCATTGGGAATGTCTTTTGGTCAATTATTACATTTTCCATTACATGGGTTGTGGGCTTGGATTATCTAGGTTTTAACTATTTTCTAAAATATAAATATTTATAATAAAACATTTTTCAATAAATAATGGATTAATAACTTGTTCACATGTGTAAATTTACTCTAAAATCTTCACCCATGGGTTCCCTATGTATATCCTAGGTTATATTTTACTAACTTAATTCATGAGTTAACGTAACCTTTCTATAATACTTTCTATAGTGACCTAAATCTTTCATACATGATTATTAAATAATTTTTATGATACATAACATAATAATATAATCTAGAATAAAAAGTTTTAATATCTTGGGAAAATTAATTTCATAAAAAATAGTTAGACATAAAATATTTAACATTATTTAATTCTTTCAGTATATTACTCCTATTAGATTTATTATATTCCATAGAACATATAATAACCTGATTATATTCATCAAGTAAAAGGTGAGATAAAATATTTGTAGGTAAAACATAATTGGAAAGGAACATGAGACATGAATCACCATAGTGCATTAGTGATTCGAATCATCATAATTATTTCATAAGAATGGTATCACCATCATAAACATGAGGGAATAATTTGAACAGGGAAATTTAATGTATAATATGTATAATAATGACACATAATAACATTGATTTTAAATCCCACACTTAAATTCATAACATATCTAGTATCATTTGTACACATAACATATGTGTACAAATCATCATGTAAGAAAATGTGAATAAAGACAACATCATGTTAATGCATAATACACATAATCTCTTGAGATAAATTACATTACCAAATAAATTATTGGGAAATACAATTTTGTTCTAACCCATAACATTATTATATAATCATTATCATTCATTCCAAATAGGAAATAAACTTATATCATTCATAAAAATATAATAAACCCATGAGAAAAGAATATTTTTCTTAATAGTGTCATGAGGCATATATAGATAAATAAAACATGAAATTTCCATAACATAAAAAAGGAAAAAATATTTTTAGACATTAGATATTGACATAAATGGATCATAATTCATTAAGATAAGAAGAAAAAACTCAATAGGAATCTGTGTGATGTTTTGTAAAATAATGGTTTTTAAATGATTATTGTAGGTGGATTAGAAATCATCTCAACAAATTATAAGCATTTATATCCCTAGGAAAATAAAATTTAAAGAAGTTCAAAATTACAGGTTGAAGTTATTTGATAAGAATCATTGTAAAAATTAGATGAAAATGGGATAAACCTTATGAAAGATATGGATTTAACAATTCACCTCATGAAAATTATAAGGTATTGTACTAGGAATAAATAATTTAGATTATAAATAATGGCTATGAAAATCCCTAAAAGTGGTCAATAATAAAAAATAATAGGTTATTTGGGGTAGAACATACATAAAAAAAATTTCAGATAAGATTATATAGAAAATAGGATCCCAAATATAAAGGTTGAGAGAGAATACCATTTTCATCTTTGTATGGTATGACTTAATCATGGATATTTGATATCATAATCAAAGTCTTATGTAATTACCTAGAAAAGGTTAATAATAAAATTAATATGGTGTATGGAGATAGAAATTCTGATAATTTTTTTGGTAATATGTTTAGACCAAAAATATATATCCAAAAAGGAAAGGTCGAGTGACATTCCCCCTATCTTATGTCCTATTTTTTTCATCACATTAATTCCTCTAATATAATAAACATATATTTATTAAAAAAATAGATAAAAAACTATATTATATTCCTTTTCATCATTGTTCTTAATTAATAACATGTTAATATACAATATATATCTATATTGTAAATACATTTTTATTTTCTATTAATATAATTAATAACATGTTAATATACAAATTAAATGAATTTTGGAAAGTGGGTATATAGTTAAGTGGGAGAATTGAAATACTGAAGAAGAAAAGTGAGAGGAAAGAAGAGGAGATTGCATTATTTAAAAAGTCATTATTTTCCAGGACCTTAACAACTTAGAGGCTTGTAGTTTTATGAATCTATAATATCCCTAACTTTACTAAGGGTCTTAAGATTGGGGGATTGAAAAAATATTGGGCTTGGAGAAGTACACGAGTAGTAATTTTCCATTAGAAGGGGGAAGGGGTATTTATATATTATGTGGGGGGTATTTTTTGTTAAAATATTAAATAAATTATTATTTATAAATTAATTACTTTAATAGTGGAATTTTTAAAATTATAAATCATATTTTAATAAAAGTAAATTCTTATAGGAATTTTAAACCTTTCCTCCACTGAGTCATTTAATGGAACACTTTACATTTTTAGATTATGAAAAATACATTTTTGATTTTCAATTTAAGTTTATTGTTTTTAAAAGAATCATTTATCATATTAAACTAATTTTTTCAAAATAAACAATTAAATATTTCATAGGTCATTATTAAATCATTACTAGGTCATAAAACACACGGTATTTTAAAAACTATATTTTTACTATTTGTATGAAAATTGATGTTTTTGAAAAAAAATATCTAAAATTTACCATTAGAATATTATTATGTAATGATTCCAAATATGAAATTCATTTTATCAAAGAAATTAAAACTTAAATAATTTAAATTATTAATATAATAATAATATTTTTTTATAAAATATGTTAAAATGCACTATCAAAAATGAACTTATGCTTTCTTTGAGTTTCTAATTTGAATAATTATTTCGTGGAATTATAATATTTATATATACTCTATTTTTTATTTTAAATATTATTTACATGTTATTTTACTATTTATTAGTTATATTACTATTCTAAAAGCCAAATCACTATTCTTAAAGCTGGGTTACTATTTATAATAGTCATATTAGTATAGATAATGATCAAGTTACTATTCTAAGAGTCATATTGGTTTTATACTTCCAGTAATTATGTCATGTTTTCTTCATTCAATATCCACTTCTATTATTCTCAAGGATCTATATTTTTTCTTACTAAAAATTGATTTCCTTTTGAATTTTTTATAGTATTGTTCGTGGTTATGATAATTTTGGAAAATCAAAATGATCCAAAATTTCCTATTCTAGTAATTTTATTTTATTTTTTTTATTTTCAAATTGTAATATTGTTAATTTTTTGCATATAATTTTTTATTTATTTTTTAAATTAATGAAATAAAGTATTATTGGTTTCTATTATGTTTTTTGAGTGTTTTATATGATAATATATTCTGAAACATGACACAGATGATTATTCAGGTGGAAAATTCCATATATTAATGTCTAGGTCATTATATATATGATCTATGGGGAAATCTCACTGAAAAATGAATGTGGTATTAAGTCCTTATTTTAAATTTCAATTGGTATTAGAGTAGTGAAATCATATATTTTTTCATGGTATAATCAAAGTTATGGTTTTAAGAGCACATATCAATCAATTTTCATTAGAACTTGGAGGTGGAAGATGACACATTGACTAAGAATAAAAAAAGGATTTTTCATTATTTATTAAATTTTTTATAAGATGTGATATCATCTATTTATTATTATGATATCTAAACATACTAAAAATGGTGGAATCTCATGATGAATATCAATTCTATATTTGGTTATAGAGTTGTGATATTTTGGGAAAGTTTTCATGCAAGGTTTCAGAAGAGATAATACCCTTCAACAAAGGAAGACACTAAGTGGATTAAATTAAAAAATATATTATATGAAGTTATTTTCAATAGATGTTCCTTAAAAGTAAAAATATTATTAATCACAAACATGTTTTTTTAGGGTGTTGAACCCTAGAGGATCATTTTTTATTTTATGTAAATACTTATTAAATATGATAATTTTTTTAATATTTATGGATTCATGGAATGTTGTAATGTCCCACTAGCCCAGACCACTGACTGATGCCTAGACTGGTGGAACACTGCAATGCCTCAAGTTCACCTCCCTGTATTCCAAAGTATGTCAAATAGTAGTGTGGGTCTAAGGTGGTATGGTGGGGAGACTATACCTGTAGATCATAGTAAATAAATAGTGGAAATAAATGAAATCACATACACTATACATATAGATAAAAAGTAAAATGAAACCCACATAAGTTCTGAAAATTAACAAATAACTAATAAATAATAAATGAGTTATAAAAAATACATGTAAATTAAGGTATACATTAATATAGAACTATATACATTAGTACCTCAAAGGATAAAAGACAAAACTTAGAAAAAACCTATAATGGTTTTGAGTCCTGGAATAGTCCCAAAATCCATCCTCCATCCCATCAACCAAGTAATCATTAGACCAGACACTTTCCCATACAAAAACCTATAATGAAATGTTGATAGCATCTTAGGTACTCAAGTACCATGGTGTTCTGAGTAGGGTGTAAGTATAACACAGTAGGCTACCAATAATGGTTTCCCTAAAATAACTAGTCTATAATAAATTACATTATGGAGTTCTATAAAAATTATTTATATCGTTTACCCATTTATGAATTTACCACTTAAAAAATAAAAAATTAAGTGAAAAATAATAAAACACCCATCAATTCCCCAGGATCTATAGTGAAAACTGATATCGGTCTATATATACCTTGACCATTTCTAGTGAGTCTCTAATCATGATACACTTCGTGGATCGACTAGTTATAAGGTATAATACCATGAATACAATGGTCATAATAATTTTAGGGAATCCATGTGGATCAAAGAGGAATTACCACTCAATAAAACCCATAAGGAATCCAAGGGGGTAACCCTTAGCATTCCACCAATCCAGTCTACCAGTATGAAACCAAGGAAGTTTCCTTGAAATTCAGAATCATTACTTGATTGGTATCCATGGATCACAACCAAGGAATTCCACCCAAATAGATCATGATGTATCCAGAGATCTCATTATAGGGCATTCAAAAAGGGTACCCTAGTAGAATAGATGACATTAATTTGTGGATTTTGATAAGTAAGACGTTACCAGAATTCAAGGGGGGCCTTCCCATGTGATTTGTGTTAACAAATCTAAGATGAATTCAACATATTTCTCAATATATTCTATAACATTGTTCCTTATGGAATCTAAGGGTGTCATTACACCCTTGAATTCATATAATTCACATAATAGAATCCATGGATATCTCACAACATTCCACACCAATAAAGTCTATACAAAATCCATGGAATATCTATAAGTCATTCCTAGTACAACAACAAATAAAGAGGAACCTAATTCTATTTAATAATATGACCCATTATTTAATTTCCATGTAACACCCACCTCAATTTAAAAATTCCATTTACATACTTTAATTAATTAGGTAACAATGTCACTTAGTTTCCACTTACCAACTTAATTTCAAGACCATACTAATTCACATACATCAAGGATTACCAAGAAGACTTCCCTTTTAAACCCAATATTTAGTCATTTTTAACATATTAGCTATGGTCCTCTTTATAGACCATTCTACCATTTAGGTGCTCTTAGAATAAATATCATGATCATCATTGATTTTGAAATACCAATTCATAAAAATATATTAAAAATCATTTCCCTTTTTAATAGGCTAAGTTAAAATTTCATTTCCATAAAGAAGGTTTATCCCTAAAATAAGTCATCACTTGGAATCACTCCTTCTTTATAGGTTCTCACATTATAATTAGGGAATCTAACTATAAAATTTCATAAATAAAATATTTAAATTAGTGTTTGATTATATCATGGAAAAATTGATATGTCACACTACGCATGAACTTAAAAAAACAAATGAGATGATGGGTTTAATTCAAGGAACCACCTACCTTACTTGATGTCTCCTCTCTTTAATTCCTAGATTGACAACCCATTTCCCAATCTCATCTAAAACCAATGTTAAATGATCAAAACACCCATTGTCCTATATAACATCCATTAAACTAAAAATAATTAATTATAATTAAATTATAATTAATTAAAAACAAAAACTAATTAACAAAAACTATTCACTTATGAATTATCAGAAATTCCCTAAATGGGTTCTCTCTCTACACCTAAACTGAGAACAACCCTTATCTTGAGGTCCATGTTAATCTACCAACTCTAACCCATACCAAATCCTTATCAACTGAAACCATGACCATAAGTGATGCTATTTTATTTGACTTAGAAACCAGTAAAAACTCACACTGTGACCCACCTCCATCAAAATGATGGGCGATGGTGTGCATACATTTTTGAAAGACATCCTAAATATAGGTTTCATAGAAGACCCATAATATTTGAATGATCCCACCATTCCCTAGTGTAATTTTTTCACAAATCCATTATTGGAACAACCTAAATTAGATAAAGGAGATAAAGAGAGAAAGAGAGTCATATCATTACCATGTGGTCTTTATTGAAAGAGAAGATGGATGAAATGGATGACAGATGGAGGATATATCCATATTGGAAGAGAGGAGATGGAGGGGTCTTGAATAGGGATTATTTGTTAAGGGGGAGGGGAAAAATAGGGGTTGGGGTTATAAAATCAAAAGGGAAAATGGTAAAATACCATTTTTTAAAGGGGCATGGGGTTTGGCTGCATGGTTTTCTAAATACTACACCAACCATGTAGTTATCACTATACCAACCACCCAACCTTTTACTGTTATTCCACATAGTTTACCAACCCTGTCCTAACTGTACAAATCATATTTGGAACCCTCTGAAATAATTCACATAGTTTTTTTTAACTATGCACCAGGTCCCAAATCCAAGACACATTACCCAGTTTCCTCTAATGTTTTCATGTTTTACCCTAAACTATGTTATAACCATACAACTCAACCATGCACTATAGAATTTGAGCTGAAAACCTTCCTGTGTAAGGCTAATTTCATGATTTTCACTAAACCTTGCCACCCAAACCATTCACCCTTGGAAGAGTTCTCTAAAACTTAAAAAACTCAACCCAAAGGTCGCTAGACATATCTGAGTACCCAATTTACCTATGGGACCTAAAAAATATAAAAATATCCCTTTAGGATTTTCTAAATATCATATTCTTGATACAAATCTTAGTTTTAAAAATAGACTATCCACTAAATAAAAATTCAAATTTCCCTATAAATATTAAAACCTATCTGTACACATAGGATATTAAAAAATCCCTACCATAACACTTCACATAGTAGATAAATCATTTTAGTATTCCAATTTGATCTTCTTAATTACACAAGTCTCCAAAACCCTCTTAATGGTTGTCATCTATACCCAAATTCTCAACATTATTCAGGAACAAACCTTGAAATTTAAGTGATTAAACCACTAAAACACATGAAACCACTTTAAATCTTTACTGAAACACCAATATGACACTCAATTTATCCCTTATATCCTGATACACATGTGTTGGACTTATTCAACTAATTATCCAGCCTATGGTGCTCCCCACCATAAGTCCTAACCCATAATAGAAAAATTCATGCCATTGTAACAATTGCTTCTAGGATACTTACCAAAAAATATAAAAATTCTATGATGTACCTAATGAAGTTTCGAATCCACCACACTATATCACCCGTGAAAAAGCTTCTTATAAGCTTTTAAAACTCTCCATTTTAGAATCTAAACCAAAAAGGATGTATACCTTCCATCCATTCAAGAAGCCCAACCACACTGGATTTTTCTCGAAATTCCTTACCAAAACATGAATGTATCCATCATATCCAATATGACATGCCTGACATAGTTTTCAACTCATGACATTAAAATCAACTAAGAACACAATTTAGGCCTCCTCTATAGGAATTTTTTCAAAATGATCAACTTCAGCCACCGATCCATCATTAACCCACCCGAACATGATTTCGTAACCCCAAAGGCATCCTATGATCATCCGAAGATTCCCACCAAAGTCCATACCCAACATTCGATGACATTATATAGTGAACCATGCTTATCATACATGGATAATACATATTTTTATATAAATATTATTTATATTACACAAACTCATTCTTAAGAACCATAATAGTTCAGTGCCAATAGAAACATGGAACACAATCTTCTAATATGGTGTATTATATTTAATGTTTACAATAATAATCTTCCCATATAGTAATCTTTATTGAAATAACCTACATAAATCCTATCTTCATAACCTTAGTTCTTTAATTCTATCATACACATTCAAACCTCCTCCTCTTCAGGTATCATCCTTATGTTTTTACTAAAATCATTCCTGGGATGGATTTCTGCTCAAAATAAGTATTCTAGGATGAGGGGAGGGAAGTTGATAAGTTATTTGGATAGGTCTTGGATAAACTAATTATTTTTGAAGGTGTGAATAAGGGAGGAGAGGGGGTTTCCTTTTATAATGGGGGAGATAAAACACTTGAAATTTTTGAAAAAAATTGAGTGCTCCCACATTTTTTATATGTCACAAGGGTCCAAGATGGATCATTATTAAACCTTAGATGTGGAATGGTCGAAATATGTCAGTCAAATAGTATTTAGACAATTTTTTAGGTAATTTTTACACTTATTTATTTAGTTTAATCCCTTGGTAAACCCATTTTACCTTAACCATGGTAATTAATTTTTACTAAATTCCCTATTCATTTTGGTAAAAAAAATTATGTTTAACTTATTAGATAATATAAATTATACTGATTCAAAATATGGAATACATTTTTCCCAATTCAATTCACAGACGTGGAAATATTTAATTTAAAATTAATCCCATAGATGTGATGAGAAATATCAAATTAAATAACAATATTTTAATAATATATCACATTTCATTTAAACATAGTGTTGTGTGTAATGAAATCTAAGATTAGTGTTTCATGTAATGCAATCCAAAATCAGTTTTGTGTGTAACTCAAGATAAACATAGTGTTGTGTGTAAAGAAAAATATCAAAAATATTAAATTAATTTGAAAAAAATATTTCATAAAATCCTTGGTTGTTATATTCTACCTCCTTAAAATGAATTTCACCCTCTAAATTCTTCTCATTTATCAAAGGTTTAACAATTGAAAATTAATTCATAGAAACAAACATTGCACAAATGAATTATATAATATCCCAAAAAAAATAGAAAGTTGGAAACATAAATATTACCTAAAGTAACTCATAACTAGGTTTCCACATAGGAGAACATAGGTTAGAAGTAAATATTGGGTCATATAAGAAAAGTGTAAATAATTAGAGAGTGTGATAGAGATTAATTAACATAAGTGAGTGGGTGATCTAGAGAAATTCAATGACCACAAAACCATAAACCAAATAGGCATGAAAAATGTTATTAATGTCATCAAAAATTATGATAGTAAGAAAAAAAAATTATTTCAATATCCTTTTCCTAAAGTTGAAAAAATTTCACAAGAAGATACACTTACTTGATTTCATTCCATTTTATAAGTACAATATCATCTGTTGGTTGTGCCTTGATCAATTTCCACTTCATATCTTACTCCAAGAAATAAATCTAAATTTATTTTTCCTAAAAAACTAGTGGATCATAATATCCAAGTCAAGCTCGATGCACCTTTCCAAAGTTGTTACCCCTCGGTATATCTATTCTAGAACTATGTCCACTTGTTCATATCCGAACAAATATTTCTTTACTCAGAAACCACTTACTTAATACTTTAATAAAGTACCAACATTTTTTCCTGTATTTAAACATTTATATAGTATTATCCCAGATATTTTTGAAATATTAATTTCCAAAAATAACTAAACTATCCTTTGATACCAATTATGGCATCCTACCTTTTTATTATATAACTTTACATTACATTGTACAAATAGAGGATTTTTTAATGTTAATTTTCTTTGAAAAAAGGTACATAATACAAGAAAAAAACTTATTCTAAAAAATTGAATGTATTATTCATTGCTTAATCCTAATTAATTTTACTAAAAATCATAAACAAGGTACATATATCAAAGGAAATGGTGATAATGTGGCTTAGTAAGGGAAAGTAAGGGAAACAATTTATATCTGATCTTGAGAAATATCAACAAGAACTTGAGGAATATAATAATGTAAAGAAAGAGGAATATAATAACAATAATAATAATAACATGAATCATAACTTGGAAATGTTTTTACAACATTTAAATGAGACATTCATAATCATATCACCAAGGTTTTTCACCACAGTGTCAGAAAAATTACCAAGGCTATTCACCAAGGTATCATAAAACATATCACCTCTAGGGATTAAATTATTTACCCGATACATTGGAGAGATATCATGTCACATCCTTAATATGTCTCAATTTTTATGTGATACACATTTAACATAATAAATCATTTCATAAATAACTTTTTCAGAATAAAATAAAATGGGTTTCTAATCAAAATCATGGTGTTTCAAAAGTGGTTTAAAAACATGACCATCATGTCATTTTTAACCCACAGAAAAGTAATGAGGGTTTTATGTATGTCATTACTAGAATAAAAAAATAATTTTTATATCATGGTAAATAACCCTATAAAATAAATAGGTTTCGGTATTCACAAAAATTAAAATAAAAGGAAATTTCTTAATGAGAAGGGAGAAATTTTGAGATTTAAAATCGGCAACGAAATGGGCATAAAACATGGTTTTAAAAAAGGTAAAAAGATAAACGATAAGGGTCCCCCATTCATAAAATAATATTAATATAGTAAAGGTATAGAATAAAATATACATAAGAACATATTTTTTGAATTTTAAATATGGTCCCCATTAAAAGGGAATTTGAAAGAAAAAGAGAAGTTGATATTTCCCTTACCTACAAGATTAACTCCTAAAACTCGAATATTGGGATATTTGATGCTTGAGGACACCTTGGGAGGACTTATTGGGAGGTAAAACTACCATATATTCATGAAGGATTAATTTTTAGTGAAATTAAATGGATAAATGGGTGGGTATTTATATTAAAAGAAGATAATTCATTTATTAATTTCCTTAGACACCAAGGTAGTGGTAAATGAAAAACCATGGGCTTTCCCATGGTATTGGAAAATTGGGATAGATGTTATGATATTTTAATCCATAGGAGTATACCAACATTTTATATTACTTATTGCATCATTATGACATAATTATGATGTCATAAATATACCAAAAAACTTAAGTTGTATTTTTGCTATTTAAGAAAAAATAAAGTATTTTAGAAAATTATCATAAATTCACCATAATATAATTTAGATGTGTAATTTCAAAAATGATATTTATTTTATCATATTATTTCTCTAAATATGACACTTTTAACTTTTAAATATAAAAAATTCTTATTAAAAATAAAAACATATAGAAAATGCATATTGAAATTTCTGATAATTAAAAAAAATAAAATTATTTTATAATTTATATTTATAGAACAGTATTTTATAATAATATTTCATTAAAATATACATTATTAATAATACATTACTTTATTTTGATAATTTTATATTTTCGGGAAAGTAAAATTTTTGTCTGAAAAATCATCTTATCAAATTCTATCTCAATTTTATTAAGAAAAACTATTCTTAAAATAGAATTAACAAAACAACAATTTTATTTATACAAAGGGATTATAAATTATGTAACTATGTTCTTGACACATAACCCATTATAACACCTATATACAACCTAAGGGTAAGGTGTGATATGTTGATATATTCATGAGGTGGCTCAGCTTACATCGCCTGAGTGGTAATTTACACTAGGTTGAACTTATCCTATAAGAGATTTCATTCAAGACTCACTTTTTGAAGCTCATCTTGGGATTGGTCAATAGAGAAACCCAGTAATTCTCCCTCCCTATTAAGTTCTAACAAATACACTTTGTGTGGAACAAATCTATTGTTTGAGTCCATCATTTCTCCTTTATTCATTAATTATCCTTTGTCTTTTTACTTATAAACACTAATTATAATGTTAAAATAATTATTAAATGTATCTTTTCCAATGGTTGTATTGGTCGATGGTCATAATTGACCAACAAACATATAATTATTTAAACATGTGGGTTATATTTATATTTATACTAACTTCATTATTAATGAGATATAGTTTTTTTAATAATATAATAACACACACATTTTTAAGAAACAAATATCATTCAAAAAGTTGAGGTCATTAAATTATTCCCCCTTAAGAATTTTCATCCTAGAAATTTTAGTTATTTCTTTCAGTGTAGAAAACTTGTGTGTACTTTTGTATCATTATTTACTCCAGTTCCCATGTAACTTCTTTATATTTATAGTTCCTCCACAACCCTTTGACGAGGTGTATAGTCTTGTTGAGTAGAACATTGTCTCTAAGGTCCAAGATCTCCACCATCTTCTCCTCATAAGAGAGTTCATGCTCTAGTTTTACCAATTATAGATTCAATACATGTTAAGGTTCAAGTATGTACTTCCTCAAGAGAGATATGTGGAAAACATCATGAACTTGATCTAGGTTTTTTGGAAGTGATAGATGATAGGCCACTGCTCCTATGCGATCAAGGATTTCATAAGGGCAATGTACTTGGGGATGAGATTCCCTTTCTTCCCAAACGACATGACTCTCTTACAAGATGAAATTCAAAGAAATAATTTTTCACCAAAATCAAACTCCAAGACCCTTTGATAGTTGTTAGTATAACTCCTCTTCTGACTCTGAGAAGCCTTTATGTTTCATTGGATAACATGAATCTTTTCGGTTATCTATTGCATAATATCATGCCCAATAAGATTTCTATCACTATCTTTTTTTCCAACAAGTAGGAGTTCTACATCGCTTCCCTTATTGAGCTTTATAGGGGGCATTTGAATACTCAAATGGAATTTTTTGTTGTATGATAACATAACTAATGGGATATTTTGATCCCATCCACCTTTAAATTACATTGAGCATGTTCTCATCATGACCTTGAGTGTATGAATAGACCTTTTAGACTGACCATCAGTTTGGGGGTTATAGGCCGTATAGAAAATCAATTCAATTCCCAGAGCATGTTTAATACTTCTCCATAATTTTTATTTCAACCTTATATAATGATAAAAAAATTATAGATATTAGTAACCCATGTACCCTCACCACTTTCTTTACATAAATCTTGGAAAGTTGGTCAAGAGAGAAATATTCACAAATGGTAATTAAATGGTCAATATTGGTGATATGATATACTATAACCTATATCTCATTTTTTCCTTTGGATGTTCTGGGGAGACTGGTGACAAAGTCCATAGTGATAGTATCTCGCTTCCATGATGGTATGGGTACTGGTTTCAATACCCCTTTTAGGAATTTATTACTCTACCTTCACTTGTTAACACATTGGACACCTTGTAGTGTATTCAGAAATATACCTTTTCATGCTATCTCACTAATAATTATCATGAAGGTCCCTATACATTTTAATTTTTATAGGATGTATAGATAATGTAGATCTATTAGATTCATCCATTAGCTCCTTATTTATTTTCAAAATATATGGAACGTATATCCTTGTATGAAATTTCAGTACACCTTCTTGATCAATATTAAACTCAGAAAACATTATCTCCATCATAGCCTCTACCTTCTTTTGTAAAAAATTATCTTCTCTTTGATAAGTCTTGATATTATCTAGTAATTATGGATGATAAATAATTTAATACAGGTTTGATTATGTTCCTTTCCTTATAATTCCTATGTCTAGTTTTACTAGGTCTTTAATCAAAAGTTCTCCTTGAATCCTCATCACTGCCAGTATAATAGGGTCTTTTCTACTTAATGCATCAGCGACTTTGTTTTCTCTTCTAGGGTGATAATGAATTGAACAATCATATTTTTTAAGAATTTACAACCATATCCTATGTCTCATGTTTAATTCCTTTTGTGTGAAAATATTCTTCAAACATTGGTTGTCTATGTATATATCACATTTCTACCCATAATGAAAATGCCTTCATATCTTCATAGCAAAAAAACCACAGCTATATCCAAATCAGGCATATGTTGATTAATCCCATGAGGATTTAACTATCAATATGCATAATCAATCACCTTTTCATTTTTCATGAGGACTTTCCTAATACATTTTAGATATGCGTTGCTAAAAATAATGAATCCTTCTCTCATATAGGGTAGAGTTAACACAGTTGTAGTGACCAATCTCTTCTTGGGATCTTGGAAACTTTATTCACACTTATTTTTTCAGATGAACTTGGACCCCTTTCAAGTTAACTTGGTTAGCGGATTATAAATCAATGAAAATTTTTCACAAAACTCCTATAATATTCTACTAATCCAGGGAAACTATAAATATCAGTTACTATTTTAGGATGATGTCGCTCCTCCATAAACTTTGTCTTGGAAGGATAAACATATATTCCATCATTTGAAACAATGTGTTCTAAGAAAACAACTTTTTGTAACCAAAATTCATATTTTCTAAACTTTCCAAATTTCCGCTCATTTCTCGGATTTTTCAATATAACCCATAGATGATTCTCATGCTCCTCAATACATTTAGAATATATCAGAATATAATCAATAAAAACCACCAAAATGTTATCAAGTGAGTCCTTAAAGACTCTATTCATGAAATCCATAAATATATTAGGAGTATTAATCGAGCCAATGGGCCTAACAACAAACATGTAATGCCCATATCTTGATCAGAAGTCCATATTTGGAATATCTTCTTTCTTCACCCTTAATTGATAATAAACAGATCAAATATAAATCTTGGAGAAGAATTTATCCCCATGAAGTTGGTCAAATAAATCATCAATCCTTAGAATAGGGTACTTGTTTTTCACTGTGATCCTATTAAGTTCTCTATAATCAATGAATTGTTACATTGATCCATCATTATTTTTCAAAAAGAGAACAAGTTCTACCCAAGGAGAGACACTTAGTTAGATAAACCCTTTCACCAAAAGATCTAGAGGTAGTTTCTTTAATTTTTCCTACTCCACATTTTCCATTATATATGGGGTCTTTGATATCAGCTTGGATCCAGGAATGAGTTCAATGGATAACTCTACATATCTTTCTGGGGGAGGTCTATGTTACTCCTACGGATATAAATCAATGTATTCTTAAATTATGGGGACATTCTCTATTCATATACTTTCATTTCCTTCTTCATATTCACCGATCAATTTCATTAAGAAGTCCATGGGAGGTGCTTCTAGAAAAATATTAGCTTGAGATATCACTCCTTTGAAAACAACTATAGGTTTTCCATTAAAGACTACTATATTTCCTTGCTTCTAAAATTTATTTTTATTATTATAATTTGAGATCCATTCCAACCCTAGTATAATTTAATATTCAATCATGGGAATGAATACTATATTTTAAATGAGATTATGCTTGGCAAAGTAAATACAAGAGTTTCTATACAATTTTGATGCTTGGATAATCCATCCAAGAGTATTGAATGATAGTTTTACCAGATATTTATTCTATATTCTTTGAAAACTTGGAGGAAATAAAGTAATGTGTTGAACCAGAATAAAAAAAGTACTTTATTGATTTTAGAGAATAATGGGAGTACCTTCTAACACTTCATTTGGAGATTTAACATCAATTTTTATGATAGAAAAAGTACATCCTTCGTTTCATGGCCTATGTTGAGGTTGATGGTGATTCCCCTCAATTAACTTCATATTTGGATAGTGATTATAAAATCTCCCATGTTTTCCACACTTTAATCATTGGACTTCAAGTTAGTATTGTACAATCTTCCCTTTTTCGTTAGTGTTGAGAAGTTTAGGCTTCACCTTAGCATGAAAATTTTGAGAAATATGCATATCTCTTCCACACTTGTAATAGTTTTCTCTTCTGAGAAAGTAGTTCCCCAAATGATTCTTCCCAGATTTATTGCATGTGTAAAGTTTCACTTTCTTTCATACTCTTCCATGATCAAAGTTACTCCCTAAGCTTGGATCCATTGATCTCTTCTTTTCATTCAATCTATGGGACCACTGCATCTCTCCGAACTCCAGTTCAACCTTCATTGCACTTCAATATCTTCTCATAGCTTTCATAGTCATGATTGGAAATATTCTTCCATGGATAGGGTCTTATTCCACAAAATAATCTATCAAATTTTCCATTAGGATCAATGAAAAAGTTATAGGTGTAGTGATAAATTATTGTAAAATTCATCTCATAGATTCCCCTATATTCATTTACCTTCTACTCTATCTCTAGTAACTCCTTCTCCATTTTCATTTGTATCGAACAGAGAAAATATTTTTGGAAAAAGGTTCCCCTAAACTCTTCCCACTATATAGATTCAATATCCATACTTGGTTTCATTTTTTAAATCAGTGTCCACCACTTATTAGCTTCTCCCTATAAGAGGTACATAAATAGGGTGACTTTCCCTTATTCCGAACAATGAAGTATAGAAAAGATATTTTCTATATAGCTTATCCATTATACAGTAATCAATGGGTCGGTAGATCCATTGAAAGAAGGGGGATTTGATATATAAAGGAATCAACTGAAAGTTGTTCCCTTAGAGGTGAATCTAGAATCTCATCTTGACTAAAGTTATTGTTCATAATTTGAGTCATTTGATTTATTATTCTCCTAAAGTTCTCCATTATAGCTTCCATCAGAGGTCCATCGGTGGCTAGTCTATTTTGCTCACTATTTACATGGCTTCTCCTATTTCCCTCCATTTTATAAAATAATTAAACCTTAGTGAGAAATGTGTTTCATTTAATAATATTATAACTCTAATAAAATTTTATATCTTAAAAATCTTTCTTAAATATGCTACTTGTTAACAACAATTACATTTTATATACATTCTTCATAATGGTTAAAAAAATATTATTATTAACCAAACATATCCCCCAGCAGTGTCTAACCAAGTGCACGGTAAGACCCATATTCAAATACCAAGTTATGCCATTTCATGCTTTATGAACCTTGTCAGATTTATTACCCCTAGATACATATGTACCAGAACCACATCCACTTGTTTGTATCTAGACATGGATTTCTTTTCTCAGAAACCGCTTACATAAGACTTTATCGAAACACCATGATGTTTTTCTATATTTAAACATTTATATAGGGTTATTACCAAATATTTCAAATCCTAATTTTCACAAATAACTAATAATTTCTTTGATACCAACTACGACATCCAACATTTTTATTACGTAACTTTACATTACATTGTACAAACATAGGGTATTTTAAATTTTAGTTTCTTGGGAAAACGTACATAATATAAAAAACATAGAAAATTATTCTAAACAACTTGAAAGGATTCTTCATTGGTTCATCCTAAGTACTTTTAATGCAACTAATAACCTAGGTAGATACATTAAATTAAAGGGTGAGCATATGTCTCTGTAAGAGAAAGCAAGGGAAATAGTTTACATGTGATCTAGATCAGTATCAATAAGAACTTGAGAAATATAATAAATGAATAATAAATAGGAATATCATAGTAATAATATCATGAATAATAACTTGGAAATGTGTCCACAACATTTAAATGAAACATTCATAAGTATATCACCAAGTTTTTTCACTAAGGTGTTATAAAAATTACCAAAGTTATTCACCAAGGAATCATAAAACATGTCATCTATAGAGATTAAATTCTTTGCCCAATGTATTGGAGGGATATCAGTTAACACCTTTAATATGAATTAATTTTCATGAGATCCACATATAAAATAATAAATAATTTCATAAATAACCCATGAGTAATAAAATAAAATGGGTTTCATATCAAAATCATGGTGTTTCAAAAGTTCTTTTAAAACAGGATCATTATATTATTTTTAACAAAAAAAGGGAAAAAGGGTTTTATGTATGTCATTAACAGAATAAAATAAATTATTTTTATGTATTATTGAATACCCCTAAAAATAAATAGGTTTTTGTATTCACCAAAAAAATTAAGGGGAGTTTCTTTATGAGAAGAGAGAAATTTTGAGAAGTAAAATCAATAGTGTAAGAGGTATAAAATGTGGTTTTATAAAAGGGTAAAAAGGGAGGAGAAATGGGTATCACATTCTTAAAATAATGTTAATATAGTAAAGGGGTGGAATAAAATGGACATAATAACATAGTTTGGTAATTTTAAAGACAATCCACATAAAAAGGAACTTGAAAGAAAAAGAGAAGTTGAGATTTCTCTTACCTTGAAGAGTAACACCTAAAACTAGAATATTGGGACATTGGGGGCTTTAGGACACCTTGGGAGGGATAATTGGGAGGAAAAATACCATATATTCATATATTATTAATTTGAGAGAATGTAAAGGGATAAATTTGTGGGTATTTGTAGAAAAATAGAAAGATTTGTTTATTAATTTCCTTAGACGCCTAGGTTGTGGAAAATGTGAAACCATGGGCTTAACCATGGTATTTTCCCATGATATTGGTCACTTGGGACACATATTATGATATTTTAATCGAAAATATTCAACCATAAGTTTTTATTAATTATTACATCATTATGAAATATTTATGATTCCATTAAACATGCCGAAAAACTCAAACTGTATTTTTACTATTCACGAAAAGATAATGTTTTTTAGAAAATTATAATAATTTCACCCAAACCTAATTTTGACATGATGATTTCAAAAATCATATTTAATTTATAATATTAATTCTCTAAATATGAGAATTTATACTTTAAAATATAAAAAATCCTTATTTATTAAAAATAATAGTAGATAAAAATGCATAGTGAAATTTCTGACACTTGAAAAAATAAAATTATGTTATCAATTATATTTAAAGAAAAGAGTTTTTGTAATAATATTTAATTGAAATAAACATTAATAATAATACCTTAGTTTATTATAATAATTATGACTTTTCTAGAAAGTATAATTTTTGTCCAAAAAACAATTTATCAAATTCTATCTCAATTTTATTAAGAAAAACTATTATTAAAATGGAATTGATAGAATAAAAATTTTATTTATACAAAGGGATTATACATTAAGTAACTAAGTCCTTGAAACATAACCCCTTAGAAAACCTACACATGACCTAAGTGTAAGGTGTATGATACTGATATATTCATGGGGCAGCTCAGCTAACATCGCCCAACTGGCAATTTCCTCTAACTTGAACTTCTTCTATAAGAGATTTTTTCAAGCCTCACTTATTAAATCTCATCTTGGGCTTGGTCAAGAATGAATCTTAGTGATTATAACTCCATCCTATGTTCTGAAAAATGGGCTTCATAAGACACATCTCTACTTGTTGAGGCCAGGGTTTCTCCTTTCTATATTAATTATCCTTTATCATTTATACTTATAAACACTAATTATAGCGTTAAAATTATTATTAAGAGTATTGTTTCAAATGGTATTATTGACCAACCATCATATAATGGTCAATCCTAATGGTCATATTTTAATTTATACTCAATTAATTATTAATAAGATATAGTTTTTTTAATATTATAATGACACACATAATTTCAAGAAACAAATATCATTTAAAAAGTCCAGGTCATTACACAAAGTATCAAATAAAACATATCATATTAGAACCACATATTTGTCACTCCACTGGGTCTATGATTCTACATCTATTAGATCAACCTTTGATGTTTATATTTCGGTTCATCTCTATATCATCCATGCCACCACACCTGATCTATCCACAATCTATTCCCCACCAATATAACATCACAATTCTCACCTGAGAACCTCAAATGACCATGATTTTAGGCCTCTAATAACTCTTACAATGAACCCTAGCCTACACACATGGCTTATTTTATTCCAATAATTACATTTTGCACTTTTGAAACACTAAAAATCATAAGCTCAAATGAAAAATGCTTCTCTAATGTAGAATTTCCTCCAAGATTCCATTGAATATAAACTATATAATTTTTTTGGAAACCTGATAATGGTGACCTGACACAAGCTCCAACAAGAAACATTTCATAAAAACCTGGCCAACACATCTAATCCACTGGTCACGTATCTTCTGCATTCTAGCCTCACAAAGTGTAGAGCACCCCCAATGCTTTTCCAAAACATAGAATATCACTGAGGAAAAACCATTCACATGAACACTCATAAACTGATCATAATTCTAAAATTCTTATGGGTTCATTTATGGACCCACTATGCTCATAAAGGATCATCCTGAGTTGATAAGGAAAGGCACTTGAATGGTCTTTCCCTCAAAAACTATAAGTTCTATTTAAGAACCAACACTCCATGTGATTTTCATTTTGAGAGTACTATAAATTTTCATATGCCTCTAAGCAAACCCATTTTTAGGTTGCTCTTATTCATATGTACCTCACACTCAATCTGCCTCAAAGTCACTAGGTCTACACCACCAGTATTTTCACTCTTAATTCATATAATACACCCAAAACCACATATCCTTGAGAACCTCTAATTCTTCTATTTTTTTATAGATTGTTTCACTCACCTCACTATTTTAAGGTCTACCATCAATAATTATCACTAATCAACCCACCCACATAAGGGGGTTAATAGGGTTGGGAATCCAAATGAGCCTAACCTAAATGAAAATAACTACATAACTGAAAGTAATAGCACCTAAGTTCTTCTATTGGGAATACAAAGGAATCTAATGTATTTATACCATATACTAGGAAACACCTATCATGTACTTACCTTGTATGGAAAATAATCTATGCTCACCTCATATACCTAGAGGCACTCACAGACTCATCTGACCCCTCTCATGGGTCTCCCTCAACAGTCACAAGGAAACAACTCCCAAATTTATATACATTAAAAAAGGTCACTAAGCTCTCCAGCCTAATCCATATACTAGGGTTGGAATGGTCTATAACTCCTTGGATGATAATCAACCCAACTATAGTATCACATGACATCCACACTTCTGTCCACACACTATAAGGTGTCAACCATAGGTTTAGGTCTAACCTTTCCTACCCATTCCCTAGATTAGGCACAAACCACTAGTATCATCTCCATCATAACACATATTTTTATTAAATAGAGATAAAGAACAATATAAACTCAGAATTACAAATGGATAGGGGGAATACCAAACTAGAATGTTATGGGGGATTAAAGTCATGGAGGCCAAGGGAATAAGATCTAATAATTTTTAACCCTTCCATATAAAAGAACCCGAGACTTGAGTAATGGGTTATCCTCTCACCTTGAGTTTCCTAGGAAGCAAGAAAGTAATCAACAAAGTTCTATTCCTTCCATGTGTAATGAACATCCATACATTTTTTCACAAGTCCCTTATATATTTGAATAATATAAGTGATGGACTAAGGTTTGTTACCTAGTATGAACAGGGAGAAATAAATTGATGATAAAATCCATCTCAACCTCTGAAATATGGGTGTCTCTCTATCTGTATAGTATGAGGCCAGTGATAATCTCTTGCACCTTAGATTGAAGGGTGTATCCCCTACCAAATAAGTCCAAGAAGTCTAGGATAACAGACCCCCTCCCCCCCCGCCCCCCCGCCGATGTCCCGAACAATACCACCTCCTTCATAAACTCCATGCATCAAAAACCATCAGTGTTAATTTGAAGACCCATAAGATGTGGATACCATATGACCCATCATATCTGTAGTTCACCAGACTCAGGAATTACTGCCAGAGTGGTGGCCTGAAAGGCCTAGATAGAAGGTGAATTTTTACAGCCCTTTCATAGATGAGCCATATCAACCAATATATTCCTAGTTTTTAAAATAAGACCAGACCTCGACCTAGTACCTCCCTTATATTGAGTGTTGTTCTGCTCTATCCAGATAGACCAACATCCAGTCGATAGAGTGATGGCTCTCACCTTCCTTTTGGATCCCAGATTTCCCCACACCCTAGAACCACATGATTAAAAAATTTGTGTTTAAGGTATCTTTATGGGACCAGCCAGTGAAGCCACTGAGGGATTTCTAAACTGATTTCATCCTCTCGCCTTAGAAAAAAAGATGATCCAATTTCTCAACCCACGGTTCTGTGAAACAATGAAACCTTGAGGCCAAACTAATACCTAGAAACTGGATATTATCCTCGGTTGGGAGATCATGGTTCCTGATATTCCACATAATAAAGTTGGATTCCATTGGAATCTCCTTAATCCACAAGACCTCACCCCACTTTTCCAAGATGTTGTTAGTTTCCTGCATCTTATAAAAGTATTTTATGGTGAAGGCCCCATAAGAATAACCTATGAAGAATCATCTATCATCCTCAAAATTCATCACAATTCTATTGAAAATGGACTACAAGTATTCATTTAGGACTTCTTGGATTAATATCTGGTGGCCACTAGCCTGTTAAAATGTTATGTCTAGATTAAAGAATCTAGGAAACCTGTAACGACCCAATCTTTTTGAGTAGTATATTAACTTACTCTTATTGATTTAATAAGATGTTAATGGTTAATGCAGAAAGAGGAGTCGATGGCTTCATCCAGTAGACTCAACACTTATAAAGCCCACTTATCAGAGCTTGGGAAGGAGGTAGCATCTATGGGCTTCGCTTTGGACCAAGCCCAAGCCGAACTCCAGCGTGTCAAGCTTGAACGGAAACGCCTGCGGGAGAAGTTCAAGTTAGTAGAGATTACTACTAGGGCAATGTTATCTGAGCCTCCCTCAGATTCTCTCACCATAGCACACCTTACACTCAGGTCTTATGCCGGTGTTATAAGGGGCTATGTGACGAGACCCTAGCTTCCTTGTGTAATCCCTTCGGGTGAATAAATTGAGATTTCTTCCTTTAGTGATGTTTGTGAAATTTCAAACGTCCAGATAATTTTAGAATGTATTTTATTGATGAATTTTGAAAAAGGGATATTTTGAAATATTTATGTAAACCCTAAATAACTAATGACGTGTAATGATTTTCAAAAAATGGTCTTCTACAAAAGTGTTCATTAAGGAATTTGGAGTCTAATAAGATCAACTTAATTTTTGATGAATAGTAAATAGTAAATAGTGATTTTACGCTTAGGATTAGTAATGTGACCAAATGGATTAGAAATCTCACTTAAAGAAAGTTTTAAAATAATCTAGGCACCTTGATTAAGTAATGTGATTCAATAAAATGGGTAAATAACGGTTTCATAAATTATTATTCAAGTATTAGTTTTTTCGGATGAATAGTGTTTTTTAATTAAAAATTTAATTAAAAATAATTAGAAAATTATTTTTATAAAAATGACTTTATTTTTGAACTCAGAGCATCGATATTATGTTATGGTAATTTTTGGGGATTTTTCTGAAAAAATAAATTTTCGGTGAATAGTGTATTTATTTAAAAATAAAATTAAAAATATTTAGAAAATTATTTTTATAAAATGGAGTTCATTTTTGAAATCATAGCATTGATATTTGGTTAAGGTGAAATTTTGGGATTATTCTGAGAAAGTTGAATTTTTTGGTGAATAGTGAAAGTATAGTTTTTAAGTTACGGGTGTTTAATGACATCATTAAATGATGTATTAAGTATATATTCAATATGGTCGAATTATGAATAGTAAGATAAGGTGTGAGGTGTCCCAAGTGGCCAATACCATGGGCAAATACCATGGGCAAGCCCATGGTTTTTCCAAAACCACTAGTGAGGTGTCCCTTGGCCATTAATGCTTTGTCCCCTCACTTTCCCTATAAATACCCACCCTTTCCTCCTTTAGTTTTCACTCCCAACTCTCCCCCAACGAAGTTCTGGTCTTCTTACCTTCCAAGGAGTCCTCCCAAGGTGCCCCCAAGCCCTCAAGGTCCAATCCTTTGAGTTTCAAGAGTCACGTTTTAAGGTAAGGGATCCGACCCCTCTCTTTCTTTTCATGTAATCTCTTTTATGTCATTCCTTTTCTGCTCCATGTTTATATGTGAGAGGATGTTCTTTTATATTCCTCTTAATGCCCTTTCATGTTTATATGATGAGAGATCCCCTCTTACTCTCATCATTTCGTTTTATGAAAGTTTAAGTGACGCCTTTAGGCTGCCAAATTTTCATAAGAGAAATCTAATTTTTGTCTTCCTTCCATGATTTTCTTTTCAAATGGTATGTCCTCCAAATTTCATTTCCAGGTCCATATATCCTTCTTATTCTTTCACCCTACTGTTTTATGGATCATTTATGAGTGGTTGACCCATGTCCCCTCCCATTTCAATGTTTTCTAAAACCCCGAAACTTAGCCGTTATGCTGTAGAATTTTCCCCTCAAAATGCCTCTCTCTTTTCTCAAAAATTATTTTATGTTATAAAGTGAATACTCAGAGCTCTTATTTCTACAAGGGTATTCACATATATATCAAAATGTTCCATTTTAAATTCTGGGATTTACATACATGAGACCCGCATTCCCTTTCCGTGGGTTTAAAGTGACGTAAAGATCATGTCTTTAAAGCAGTTTTTAAAACGTTATGATTATGAAATGAAACCCATTTATTTTATGCTATGTGGGTTATTTATGAAATGTTTGATGATGATATATGTGGCTCACATGATAATAAAGGCAAATTTAAGGGTTCGCCCTGATAGCGCTCCAATGCATTGGGTAATGATGTAACCACTAGAGATTACAATTTTCATGATACCTTGGTGAATAACCTTGGTAATTTTCAAATGACACCTTGGGGATGGACCTTGGTGATATGTTCATGATTGTCTATGTTAAATGATGTAGCCACATCTTCAAGTTATGGAAAATGTTGTTTTTATTATGAAATTCCTCATGATTTTCTTTCTCATACCTTAAAGTTCTTTTCATGTCCTTATTGAAGTATATCAAGTTCACATGTAAAATGTTCCTCTTGTTTCCCTTACCGGGCCTTCTGCTCACCCTTTCTTTTGATGTATGTCCCCAGGTTATGAAATGCAGTAATGAACCTAGGATGAACTTAAGGAGAAGCCTTTCAAGTGTTTAAGAAGAATTCTTTATGTTGTTTTCATGTATTATGTTCTTGGTTTCCAAGACACTAAACCTTAAAGATCCTCAGTTGTGTGTAATGTAATGAAAGTTTAAGTTATAAAATGGCGGGATGCTATAGTTGGTATCAAAGGATGGTTTAGTTATTTGTGGAAATTAGGATATAAAAAAACATTAGGAAGAACCCTATAGAAAAGTTTAAGTATAGGAAAACTTCCTGGTATTTTGGTAAGTATTGATTAAGTGGTCTATCAAACAAATACATCCCTGTCTGGATACGAGCAGGTAGAGGCGGCTCTGGCACAGATGTACATAGGGGTAAAACCCGAAAACACCGCTTTGAGCTAGACTCGAACGGGAACTGGTGCACGATAACGGGCCTTGCTGCACTCTTGGTTACGACACTCCCGGGGGATATGTTTGGTTAATCACATGCTTTTTATGAATCATTATGAAGGAATTATAGAGAACTATAATTGTCTAAGCACGAAGTCTTAGTTAAAAGATTCATAAATGAAATAAGTTTCTCACTAAGGTTTTATTCTTTTAGAAAATGGCGGGCAATAGGAGAAACTGTGCCGATGGTGACCGCAATGCACCATGTGCTGACGGCCCTCCGATGGAAGCCGGAATGGAAACATTCATGCGAATGATGAACCAACTGACTCAAGTTATGAGTAATAACTTGAATCAAGCTGAGAGGCCGACCTCACCACGAAGGGAACAACTTTCTGTTGAGTCCTTCATGCGTCAATGACCGCCAACATTCAGTGGATCTACTGACCCATTGGTTGCGGAACAATGGATAAGCTCCATTGAAAAGATCTTTTCTGTACTTCATTGTTCGGAACAAGAAAAAGTCACCCTTGCTGTTTACCGCCTAGAGGGAGAAGATGATAAGTGGTGGTCACTGATCAAAAACACTAAGCCACGAGGAGAGATGGAAGCTATGGAGTGGGAAGAATTTCGGGGGATTTTCTTTAACAAGTATTTCCCTCGTTCAATGAGAACGAAAATGGAGAAAGAGTTTCTCGAGCTGAAGCAGAAGGAGAACAAATCTGTCGGAAGCTATGAGATGAACTTCACAAGGCTTTCCCGTTATACCTCAAGCTTTGTCATGGACCCTAATGGGAAGGTTGATAGATTCTTTGGTGGACTACGACCACATCTGCGGAAGAATCTAGCCAACAGGGACTACGATAGCTATGAAGAAATAGTTCAAAGTGCTATGAAAGTTGAACTAGAGTTTGGGGAGACACAGTGGTCTCACAAATCTAATGAGAAGAAGAGAACTCTAGAACCGAGCCTGGGAAGAAGTTTTGATCAGGAAAGAGGTGGAAAGCATATGCAACATGCCATATGCAATAAATGTGGGAAGAAGCATCCGGGGAACTGCTTGATCGGAAGTGGAAAGTGCTATAGGTGTGGAAAAGAAGGACATATTTCTCGGAATTGTCGTGGTGATGTGAAGCCTCAACTTCCCAACACTAAAGATAGAGGAAAGATGGTTCTGGCCCTACCCGAAGGCACATGCTTCAAGTGTGGACAGCTTGGGCACTTTGCTAATCAATGTCCAAATCCGAGGGCGGTGGAGGGGAATCACCATCAACCTCAGCAGAGGCCAAGGGAGCAAGGTCGAGCTTTCGCTATCACAACAACTGAAGTTGAAGTTCCGAACGATGTGGTAGCAGGTAATCTTGTTGTCCTCTCAAAACTAGCAAGTGATTTATTTGATTCTGGTTCTACGCATTCCTTTATTTCTTCCAAGTTTGCAAAGAATATAGAATCAATCCCCGAATTGCTTGAGGTAGAGTTGTCAGTCAAGACTCCAAGTGGGATTATCCATGAATCAACAGTGTTTAGAGACTCTAGTGTTTACTTTGGTGAGCACAATATTATCGCAAATCTAGTAGTCATTCCCATGATGGAATTCGACAATATACTAGGGATGGACTGGCTCTCAAAGTATAATGCTAAGATCAAATGCAGAAGTAAGGAAATCTCAGTAGTCTTGAAAGAACGACCTACAGTTATCTTCCAAGGAGAGATATCCCGAACTGATCCCTATCTAGAAGCACCTCCTATAGCTTTCTTTATGGAGTTAATCGGTGGTGATGAAGAAAGAAAAGGGAGCATACAAATAGATGATGTTCCGATTGTTCAGGAATACATGGATGTATTTCCTGAGGAGTTACATGGACCTCCCCCAGAGAGAGAGGTAGAGTTCTCCATTGAACTCGTACCTGGGTCCCAACCGATATCAAAGACTCCGTATAGAATGGCAAATGTGGAGCTAGAGGAGCTAAAGAAATAACTCCAAGACTTGTTGGAGAAGGGGTTTATCCGACCGAGTGTGTCTCCTTGGGGAGCACCAGTTCTCTTTGTGAAGAAGAAGGATGGATCAATGCGGCTATGCATTGATTATAGAGAACTGAACTGGATCACAGTGAAGAACAGATACCCTCTTCCAAGAATTGATGATTTATTTGACCAACTTCGTGGGGCTCAATTCTTCTCTAAGATTGACCTTCGATCTGGTTATCATCAACTGAGGGTGAAGAAGGAAGATATTCCAAAGACTGCCTTCCGATCAAGATATGGGCATTATGAGTTTACTATTATGCCCTTCGGCTTGACTAATGCTCCTGCTATTTTCATGGATTTGATGAATAGAGTCTTTAAGGACTACCTTGATAACTTTGTGGTAGTTTTTATTGATGATATTTTGATATATTCAAAAAGTCGTGAGGAGCATGAAGATCATCTGAGGGTTATTTTGAAAACTCTACGGAAGGAGAGGCTCTTTGGGAAGTTCAGCAAGTGTGAGTTTTGGTTACAATAAGTGGCTTTCTTGGGGCACATCGTAACCAATGAAGGAATCTCGGTTGACCCTGCAAAGACAATGGTTGTGGAGGAGTGGCCTCAACCCACAACAGTAACTGAGATTCGTAGTTTCCTTGGTTTAGCGGGATATTATAGGAGGTTTGTGAAAAACTTTTCACGGTTTTCTAATCCACTAACCAAGTTGACTCGAAAAGGGGTTAAGTTCATCTGGACAAAGGAATGCGAGGAAAGTTTCCAAGAGCTGAAGAAGATATTGGTTACTGTACCTGTGTTAACACTACCCTCTATCGGAGAAGGATTCGTTATTTTTAGCGATGCATCTCTGAAAGGGCTTGGGTGCGTCCTCATGCAAAATGACAAAGTAATTGCTTATGCATCTCGACAGTTGAAGATTCATGAGCAGAATTATCCTACGCATGATCTAGAGCTGGCGGCAGTTGTTTTTGCTCTAAAGATATGGAGGCACTATCTTTATGGGGAGAAATGTGATATATACACTGACCACCAAAGTCTAAAGTATATTTTCACTCAGAAAGAATTGAAAATGAGACAAAGGAGATGGTTGGAGCTTATTAAAGACTATGATTGTTCAATTCATTATCACCCTAGGAGAGCAAACAAAGTCGCGGATGCGTTAAGCAGGAAATATCATGTTGTTCTGGCAACAATGAGGATCCTGGGAGATCCCTTGATTAAAGATCTAGTAAAACTGGACATGGGAATTATAAGGAAAGGGACATCATCAACCCTATCCCAAATGATTTCTCAACCTTCATTACTAGAGAAGATCAAGAAGGCTCAAAAAGAAGATCCTTTGCTGCAGGAGAAGTTCGAGGCTGTAAAGGATGGGAAGTTCCCTGATTTCAATATTGATCAAGAAGGTGTATTGAAATTTCGTACAAGACTATGTGTTCCATCTATTCCGGAGATAAAGAAAGAAATGATGGATGAAGCTCATAGCTCTACTTTCTCTATACATCCAGGAAGCACTAAGATGTATATAGACCTTCGTGATCATTATTGGTGGGATAACATGAAGAGGGAGATTGCCGATTACACTACAAGGTGCCTGGTGTGTCAGCAAGTAAAAGCAGAAAGACAACTTCCTAAGGGGGTATTACAACCGCTACCCATACCAGTATGGAAGTGGGATAATATCACCATGGACTTTGTAACTGGTCTCCCAAAAACATCCAAAGGAAACAATGTGATATGGGTTATTGTGGACCGTCTCACCAAGACAGCCCATTTTATCTCTATTCGGGAAAATTTCTCTCTGGATCAGCTTGCCAAGATATACGTGAAGGAAGTGGTAAGGCTTCATGGGGTACCACTATCCATCGTATCTGATCGTGACCCAAGATTCACATCAAAATTCTGGAGAAGTCTTCAGCATGCTCTGAATACTGAATTGAATTTTAGTACGGCCTATCATCCTCAAACTGATGGCCAATCTGAAAAGACTATTCAGACACTCGAAGACATGTTGAGATTATGCTCAATGGAATTTAAAGGTGGATGGGATCAACACCTCCCATTAGTGGAGTTCTCCTATAACAACAGCTTCCATGCGAGTATTCAGATGGCACCCTATGAAGCTCTGTATGGAAAGCGGTGTAGAACTCCTACTTGTTGGGATGCAACTGGTGAGAGGAAGCTTCTTGGGCCTGATCTTGTGCAAGAAATGACAGAACAGGTTCATGCCATCCAACAACACATAAAAGCTGCTCAGAGTCGGCAGAAGAGCTATGCTGACAATCGACGAAGAGACTTGGAGTTTGGTGTTGGTGACAAAGTCTTCCTTCGAATCTCTCCATGGAAGAGAGTCATGCGGTTTGGGAAGAAAGGGAAGCTCATCCCTAGGTACATTGGCCCCTATGAAATCCTTGATCGCATAGGAGCAGTGGCCTATCGTCTAGCACTTCCACCGAACCTAGCTCAAGTTCACAATGTCTTCCATGTATCTCTTTTGAGGAAGTACATACCCGACCCTTCGCATGTACTGAACCCAGAGGTGGTACAACATGAACATGACCTCTCTTATGAGGAGCATCCAGTGGAGATCTTGGACCGTAGAGACAAGGTCCTACGAAACAAGACTACCCACCTTGTGAAAGTGTTGTGGAGGAATCATAAATATGAAGAAGCGACTTGGGAGCCTGAGGAAACGATGAAGCAAAAGTACCCTCACCTTTTCGACTAGGCCTCAAGTATAAATTTCGGGGACGAAATTTCTTAAGGGGGGAAGAATGTAACGACCCAATCTTTTTGAGTAGTATATTAACTTACTCTTATTGATTTAATAAGATGTTAATGGTTAATGCAGAAAGAGGAGTCAATGGCTTCATCCAGTAGACTCAATCCTTATGAAGCCCACTTATCAGAGCTTGGGAAGGAGGTATCATCTGTGGGCTTTGCTTTGGACCAAGCCCAAGCCGAACTCCAGCGTGTCAAGCTTGAACGGAAATGCCTGCGGGAGAAGTTCAAGTTAGTAGAGATTACTACTAGGGCAATGTTATCTGAGCCTCCCTCAGATTCTCTCACCATAGCACACCTTACACTCAGGTCTTATGCTAGTGTTATAAGGGGCTATGTGACGAGACCCTAGATTCCTTGTGTAATCCCTTCAGGTGAATAAATTGATATTTCTTCCTTTAGTGATGTTTGTGAAATTTCAAACGTCCAGATAATTTTAGAATGTATTTTATTGATGAATTTTGAAAAAGGGATATTTTGAAATATTTATGTAAACCCTAAATAACTAATGATGTGTAATGATTTTCAAAAAATGGTCTTCTACAAAAGTGTTCATTAAGGAATTTGGAGTCTAATAAGATCAACTTAATTTTTGATGAATAGTAAATAGTAAATAGTGATTTTACGCTTAGGATTAGTAATGTGACCAAATGGATTAGAAATCTCACTTAAAGAAAGTTTTAAAATAATCTAGGCACCTTGATTAAGTAATGTGATTCAATAAAATGGGTAAATAACGGTTTCATAAATTATTATTCAAGTATTAGTTTTTTCGGATGAATAGTTTTTTTTAATTAAAAATTTAATTAAAAATAATTAGAAAATTATTTTTATAAAAATGACTTTATTTTTGAACTCAGAGCATCGATATTATGTTATGGTAATTTTTGGGGATTTTTCTGAAAAAATAAATTTTCAGTGAATAGTGTATTTATTTAAAAATAAAATTAAAAATATTTAGAAAATTATTTTTATAAAATGGAGTTCATTTTTGAAATCATAGCATTGATATTTGGTTAAGGTGAAATTTTGGGATTATTCTGAGAAAGTTGAATTTTCGGTGAATAGTGAAAGTATAGTTTTTAAGTTACGGGTGTTTAATGACATCATTAAATGATGTATTAAGTATATATTCAATATGGTCGAATTATGAATAGTAATATAAGGTTTGAGGTGTCCCAAGTGGCCAATACCATGGGCAAATACCATGGGCAAGCCCATGGTTTTTCCAAAACCACTAGTGAGGTGTCCCTTGGCCATTAATGCTTTGTCCCCTCACTTTCCCTATAAATACCCACCCTTTCCTCCTTTAGTTTTCACTCCCAACTCTCCCCCAACGAAGTTCTGGTCTTCTTACCTTCCAAGGAGTCCTCCCAAGGTGCCCCCAAGCCCTCAAGGTCCAATCCTTTGAGTTTCAAGAGTCACGTTTTAAGGTAAGGGATCCGACCCCTCTCTTTCTTTTCATGTAATCTCTTTTATGTCATTCCTTTTCTGCTCCATGTTTTTATGTGAGAGGATGTTCTTTTATATTCCTCTTACTTCCCTTTCATGTTTATATGATGATAGATCCCCTCTTACTCTCATCATTTCGTTTTATGAAAGTTTAAGTGACGCCGTTAGGCTGCCGAATTTTCATAAGAGAAATCTAATTTTTGTCTTCCTTCCATGCTTTTCTTTTTCAAATGGTATGTCCTCCAAATTTCATTTCCAGGTCCATATATCATTCTTATTCTTTCACCCTACTGTTTTATGTATCATTTATGAGTGGGTGACCCATGTCCCCTCCCATTTCAATGTTTTCTAAAACCCCGAAACTTAGCCGTTATGCTGCAGAATTTTCCCCTCAAAATGCCTCTCTCTTTTCTCAAAAATTATTTTATGTTATAAAGTGAATACTCAAAGCTCTTATTTATACAAGTGTATTCACATATATATCAAAATGTTCCATTTTAAATTCTGGGATTTACATACATGAGACCCGCATTCCCTTTCCGTGGGTTTAAAGTGACGTAAAGATCATGTCTTTAAAGCAGTTTTTAAAACGTTATGATTATGAAATGAAACCCATTTATTTTATGCTATGTGGGTTATTTATGAAATGTTTGATGATTATATATGTGGCTCACATGATAATAAAGGAAAATTTAAGGGTGCTCCCTGATAGCGCTCCAATGCATTGGGTAATGATATAACCACTAGAGATTACAATTTTCATGATACCTTGGTGAATAACCTTGGTAATTTTCAAATGACACCTTGGGGATGGACCTTGGTGATATGTTCATGATTTTCTATGTTAAATGATGTAGCCACATCTTCAAGTTATGGAAAATGTTGTTTTTATTATGAAATTCCTCATGATTTTCTTTCTCATACCTTAAAGTTCTTTTCATGTCCTTATTGAAGTATATCAAGTTCACATGTAAAATGTTCCTCTTGTTTCCCTTACTGGGCCTTCTGCTCACCCTTTCTTTTGATGTATGTCCCCAGGTTATGAAATGCAGTAATGAACCTAGGATGAACTTAAGGAGAATCCTTTCAAGTGTTTAAGAAGAATGCTTTATGTTGTTTTCATGTATTATGTTCCTGGTTTCCAAGACACTAAACCTTAAAGATCCTCAGTTGTGTGTAATGTAATGAAAGTTTAAGTTATAAAATGGCGGGATGCTATAAAACCCAAACATGGCTACTTCCTAGTTATACAGCCAAAACATGATTCCCCCTACCTACAATCCATCGATTTTGTCCCTATAGGAGAAAAATGAAGGGTTGAACTAAACGCCAGATTTTGGAATTCTTTATTCTCTGCAAACTCAAATCATCCCCATATTTTTCTTGCATATGTTTTCTCCAAAAAAAATTCCTTACATTATCTCCCATGACAACTTACCATTCATTCCCTATATTTTCCCAGATATTCTCCTCATTTTGAAACCCCCCTATGAGAGAGGCATTTCCATCCTTTTCCAAGAAACCCAGTGGTGTTTCACCTCTGACTAGGCATCTCATAAAAATTTTTCCATTATGTTTTCCAGTCTTATAAAAAACCTTTTCAATACCTTAATAGTAGATGGGATGTGCACTATCATAGAATACAATACATTCTTGATCAAGGTAATTTTTCCACCAAAGGATAAGAATATGTTTTTCTATTTTATGATTTGACCTGTGATTTGGTCAATCACCTTTTCATAATGATGAATGCTGAGGGTTTTTAGAGACATTGGGGATCCAAATTATTCCATTGGGAATGATCCCATAATCATGTCGAGATTTATCTCCAAATATAAAATGTGTCTATCTAATAAATGGTTAGATATGAAAAAATTACTCTTGTCACGATTCACCAGTATACCACTCCACTTGAAATAGTTTTCTAGAAGAGCATCGATCCCCTAAATCGATCTGTTTCTACAATTTCTAAAAATTATGGTGTCATGTTCAAACATAAACTTTTAAATACCTCACGAGTTCACCCTTTAGTGGTAAGTAACAATAAAACCTTTCATAATAGTCTTATTGATATAAAAAATTATAAAATCTTGGATGAGAATGAACATAGTGGAAGAGAGTGGATCTTCTTGTCATAGACCCTCAACATCCTTGAAAACACCATGCTTCTTTCCCATGAAATACGACGAAATCCTAGAGGATCTAAAGCACCAAAAGAGGAGATCGATCACCCAAGAATTGAGACCCATACCTGCTAGAACCTTGATAATGTAGTTTCAATCGAGACTATCATAGGATTTATTCATGTCTAATTTAATAGAAATATTTGATCCAAATCTTTTAGATCGATGTCACCCACCACCTCTTGATCCAATCTAATAGCAGCTTGGATCTATCTCCCCTCGATGAAATTATACTATTCACATGAAACCTAGCAGGGTAGATAAGTTGAGAGACTTATGTTGAGAATTATTTACAACACCTTTTATGAGATGTTTCATAGATAAATAGGTCGATACTGCAATAGGGATATTGGATCCTTGACCTTAGGAATCATAACCAGCTTTATAGCACAGAAAAATCGAGGAATATAGAAACCCTAGAAGAATTCTTGGACTAGTTACACCTGCATTCCACTAACCACATCCCATAAAACCCTATAAAAAGACCCAGAAAATCCATATGGAACCAGTTCACTTTCTAGGTTATGGTTCCAAACAGTAACCCTAACCTCTTATTCATTCATGATAACATTCATAAACTGATTCTCAGAATATGTCACCACCAAGAAGATTTCATAAAAAATGACATCATTCCCCCCTCTGGTAACCTCTTTGTAGAAAAGGGTTTGGGACTATAAGAAGGGAATGGAAAAAATCATCTGAAATTATCCCCCACCACATCCAGGTCATTAGTAAACAATCAATCTTCCAGAAGTATATTAAGCCTCCTGATTCCCTTCTTTTCTTTGATACACACGTGAAAGTAACAATTTTTTAGATCTCCATCCTAAATCCATTTAATCCTTTATTGTTCTCAATAAAAATGTTTCTATTTTAAAATAGTGTCCTCCAAAATGGACTTTCTATCATAAATACCTTCAAACTAAATATTATCCCATTGGCTCTTCAACATCTCTTTAAACCAATCAATTTTCTTACTTATCACCTCCTATTTAGGGGTTCTAAGAGGTTTGTTCTACAACCATGAATGCATGTCATCTCTGATACATAAAATATTATTTTAATGGTTCATATGGAAATGGCCCAATGAGGGTAGATTACATGATGCTTTGGTCATACAGAGTAAATCCGGATCCTCCACCCATATATGGGAGTAACAAAAATTAACACCAATGTTTTTTCTAACAATTAAAGTGATGTGTAATGGAAAATGTTCAAACAAAATTTGAGTGAGTTGTATGAACTTGATATTTGGAAAAGAGGAGATGGCTTAACAGTTCGAGAGATAATGATATAACCCACACCAAATCAAATTACCTCATTTCTGATTATTACACCGGTAAAGTATTCTCCCATGTAACCTATGTTGAGAAGCATGTAATTGGCCATGAAGGGGATGAAATCATGACAGGACCTCCATGGAAAAGATTCTTCTCTTTTCTTCTCCTTCAGATCAGCCATGGTGTTGAAGTCGCTTCCCATGAACCAAGGTAAAGTTCCCACATCATAAGAACCCATAGCATGCCATAAGGCCTCACTATAACTCATACCCAAACATGTTTCCAATAGAAAAATGGTCTCCAACATAATAGGGATATTACATTACCCGAGTGCTCTCAACTACCCTAAATACCCATACAAAGGTTCAAACACCAATCACACACTGGTTCTACATTGTACATTTATATGGGGTTCACAACTTTTCACTTCTATTTTCATTAACCTCAATTTTCAAATAAAAGGGTTCGGGTAAATGAAATTTCAAGTACAAGTTTAATAGGAATACACATTATAAGTTATACTTGTAATTTTATTTAGTGTATTCCATATAAAACCAAAACAATTCAAACCCATAATTTACTTTTAACCATTTACTTTAACCACATGTTTTCATAATTGAGGCTCGGTTAAATAAGATATTAATTACATGTTGTAGAAGAAAATACTCTTTAATTTTTAATTATTAGTTTAATTAACTCAAAATTCCTAAAAATAAATCCTAAATAATTACAAAACATATATTTATCATATAGATTATTTTATTAGTAAAATGATACCATACACTTAGATGGAAACACCATATAAATGATTTCAGACACATTAAATAATAGACACATGTCATAATCAAGGTAAACAGTCATAGAAAGTCATAAAAATGTCATGTGAATTATACATGCCTAATATGATTCATGAACACATCCACTCTTACCATACCAGACCAAGAGATAAAATCCCATAAATCAATAAAATCATAATTAAGTTCATCACTCATGATGAAATATGTTGAATTGTAAAAAAGAACTACATGAACAACAATCTCATCCCTGGCCACATGGACTTCACTCATATGTGGGGTGGTCAGTACCAGGAAAAAGTTCTATACTAAGTCTCAACACATTTATATTCTTCTATCTATCATGCCAAAACAGAAAAACAATAGAAAAACTCTATAATATTACTCTGTAATTCTCATCCACCACAAACTATTGACTAGTTCCCAAACCCATGGAATGTTGAAATACCTTAGGCATGCCTCCCAATATGAATAGGTCTAAGGTGGTATGATATAGAGTAAATAACCACATACTAGAATAAATATAGAGTTTAAACAAAGTCAATGACATACACTATCTAGGTAGATAAATAGTAAAACGACATCCAGACAAGTGATGAAAATTAATCAATAACTAGGAAGTAAGAAATGATCTGTAAATAATACATGTTAGGAAAGGCATAAATCAATAATAGACTACATACATCTGTACCTTAGAGCTAAAATAAAAAACTATATAAAACCCTATAATTGTTCTAAGTGTTAGATTAGTCCCAAATTCAATGCTTATCCTAAAAACCAAGAAATCACATGATTGAGCACTTTCCCATACTTAAACTAGAAATATAATAGTGATAGATACCTGTGTACCCAAATTATATGGAATCACCAGAAGTATGAGAGTATAATTTAGTCAGGAACCACCAATGGTGTCTTTAAAATAACTAGTTCATAATAAAGTGCATGTAGGAAGGCTAAAAACAATTATTTATACAGTTTAAACATTTATTAATTTTTCACTAAATAAATTAAAAATTAAGTGAAAAATAATAAAATGCTCATTGATTCCCTAGGATCTGTGGTAACACTCTACAAAATTGTTCACCAGCCTCATCCATCACTGGTGAGTCTCTAATAACAGTACAGGTCATGCCTTGACTGGTTCCGAAGTATCTTCCAAGAAAACCATAATCAAAATAATTTAATGGAATCTACATGGATCTACCAGGAATTTTTATATAGGTAATATTTAAATTATTTTTTATATGTATTTAAATGATTTAATCCCCATAAATTTATCAATTTGAACTTAATTTTATCATTTTTTGATTTTAGGTATGTTTTGAGCTCAAATGTCAAAATTGCTTAATTTTGGAATTTTAACTACTTTCTATCTGTATTTCGAGAATAAATTTTTCAATATTGATTCAAATAGATTAATTATTTTTTTTATTACATTGTTTATGGATTCAAATTCTTCAACTAGAACTAAGTCTCATTCAAACTCCATGAGGCCCATATAATTCGATAGATATGGAAAATATTTTTGGATGATAAAATGTAATACTCTTAATTAAATGAAGAAAATATCAGGTTAAAAGAAACCAAAAGAGTTTATTCTAGTTGTAGATGAAATTATACTCGAAGAATATTGTTCAAATTAAATTTCATAGATAAATTCACTCATTAAGGTTTCCTTTTCACACATAAAAGTGGATAAATATGAAGAGTCTCTTCAACCATAAAAATAGAGCTTTGGTAATTTAGGAATAAATTTGTGTACACATTTAGAAAGTACTTGAAATTTTAAGGGTCTACAAATAATAAAATTTAGAAAAACTATTAAAAATACCACTCATATAGTTTTTTATATATATTGGATATAAACATTTTAAAATTATCATATATAGATTCTAGAGAAGATAATTTTCTACTCTTCCTTTGTTTCTTTCTTAGTTCTATAATTCCTTCTTCTTCCTTCTTATTCTTAACTATACTTCTCATAGAATTTTAATGTTTTGAGTTATTTTTAAAGGGGAGGTTTTACCTTTTATAATTCCTGATTTCATTCACTTCATGGAATAAAATCCTTTTCTTTCTTATGTTGAGTTAGTTTTAATATTTTAATATTAGTTTTTATTATCAAGTATGATCGTATTTGGTTCTAGATTCTATTATTTTTATTATATTTTTTAATGATCATTATCTCTATCCACTAATTTATCATTTATATATAATGGAATATACCAAGGTTTAGTGGTAAAGTACTCAGTGATTACTAGTAACTGTGGGAGGGTAGTGGACACTCTCGATTGTTTTGGATAAACAAGACCCAAAAAATATTGCCTAATTCAATTAAGTGTATTCACTGCCACTCTATAGCACATTATAAATAGGGTAGACTAATATTGGATTTTTGAATGGTTTATTCTCACCATAACCATTTGACCAAGGGATTGAGAGGAATTTATTCTGTAATATAACTTTAATTAATAATAATAATAGGATTGGATAATATAGAACTTGGATAACACTATATTTGGAAGACTAAACTTGAACTAATCACCTTGGATTGTTGCGAACTCTTCTTTGTATTTTAGGTATGCTTTTATCTTAAATGTCATGATTTCTTAATTCTAGAGTTTTAATATTTTTTTATCACTTCAGTATTTCTAACATAACATTTCAATATTGATAAAAATTGAGTTATTGTTTTTCTAGGATTTTATTGTTTGTGGGATTAAAATTATTTATCTGGACCCAATTCTCATTCAAATTCCATGATCCTAAAATAAATAAATCAATTTTGAAAATATTTCTTGTTGATAGAATGGGAAGCTCTTAATTAAATGAGGTATATATTGGGATAAATGGAAAAAACGAGGTGATTCTAGTGGTATATGAAATATTACTCAAAGGTTCATGTATAAATTTAATTTCATTGAAAAATTTGGTCATTAAGTTATCTATTTCATGCATTAAAGTGGAGGAAAGGAAGTGTCTATTTGTCTAGAAAAAGATAGATTCAGTAATTTTTTAATAATTTTTTTACATATGTTGAAAGGCATTAAAATGACCAGGTTCAAAAACCAATAAAGTTTTGAACAACTCTTATGAAGACCTATCAAGTATTATCATCTGTATAATGAAAATAAATGTTGCAATATTTCAATGGAAAATTTTTAGAGGAGAAATTTTTTGCACTTCCTTCTATTTTTTCATTATTTCATAGTTTTGTAATTCCTTCTTCTTAGAATTTATTCTCAACTACACTTCACATGTAGGGGTAAACATATGAGTGATTGGAGAAGGGAAGGTTTTATTTTTTTTTATTGCATGAGTTCTTGCACTTCATGGAATAAAATACTTTTCTTTATTAAGTTAATTTGGTTTCAATATTCTAATAACAGTCTTTATGTTCAAGTATAATTGTATTTATTTTTATATTATATTATTTTTATTTCCATGGTTGATGATCATTATATCCCTCATCGAAGTTCTAGTTTGTATATGATGTAATAAACTTGGTCTTTGTGATGAAGTGCTCAGTGATATCCTGTACATGTGGGAGGGGTAGTGGAAAATCTTAATTTTTTGGGATAAAAAAGACTATATTATGTATTTATTGAGTCAATTAAGGGTATTATATGTAACTCTCTAGAACATCAAAAGGAGGTTATACCAAGATAATATTTTGAAAAGGTTTATTCTCGCCATAACCATTTGACCAAGGGAGTGAGAGGAAGATATTGTGGAATCTTACTTTAATCGTCTGAGTAGAAGAGGATTAGATAACTTAGAACTATGATAGAATTTCCTTTGGAATAATGAACCTGTCCAGAGCACCCTTTATCAATCTATATTCAATATTTTGTTTAATTTTTTATTTAAATATTTTTTTTCAAAAACATTTACTGCTTTAGTTTAAAGTTAAAAACTTAATTATTGTGTGCTCCTATCTAGAGAAAACCTTTGTTAACCTTTATAGTACATTTTAATGTAGAAAACAATTTTTTTCGACACCCCATAAAAGAAACATGTCACATTACCTCATTAAAAAAATCCATAAGGAATCTAAGGGGGTAAATATTATCATTCCACTAAATCTAGTCTACCATTATGAACTCAAGGAACCGTACTTGACATTCAAAAGCATAGATAGATTGGAATCCATGGGTAAAACTCATGTAATTCCACCAAAATAGATCATGATGAATCTAGGGAGATCATCATGTGACATTCAATGAGGGTACCCTATAATAATTCAAAAAATTAATCTGTGGCATTCGATAAGTAAGATGTTACCTGAATCTAAGGGGGAGATGTCCTAAGTCAATCATGATAATAAATCTAAGAGGAATATAGTGGCTAGATCAAGGAATTACACAGCATCACCCTCAATGAGTCCATGTGTGTCATTACACCTCAACATTAATCTTATTCTTCTACTAGAATCCAAGGCTCATTCACAACATTCCACACCAATAATGTCCATATGGAATCCATGGAATCTCCCCAAGGCATTCCTATAACATCAAAAAATATGGAATAAACTCATTCCACTGAATTATTTAATTATTTCTCTAATTTCCCTGTAATACCCTACATAATTTACAATATTCCATTTATAACCATTAATTCATTAGGAAACCAATTCCCTTAGTTCCCATTTACCAATATAATTTCAAGACCATGTTAATTCACATTACATTAAGGATTTTCAATAAAACTTCCCTTTATAATTCAAGATTTTATCATTTTTAACGTATCACATATGGCCTTATTTATATACCATTTTACCATTTAGATACCATTACAAGCCATATCATGATAATTGATTATTATGAAATCCCATTTCACAATCACCAATCAAACATCATTTCCCTTTTAAAGAGTCTAGGAGAAACTTTGATTTTCATAAACAAGGTACATCCCTAAAAATAGTAATTCACTTGGAATCACCACTTTCTCATAGGTTATCATATTATAATTTGGGGATCTAGATATTATAGGTCACAAATAAAATGTTTAAATAAGGTCAATCTCATAGTATGGAAAAACCATCAGGTTGCACCACATGTGCATGTACAAAAATAAATGAGACTATAGGTTTAATTCAAGGGAACACCTCCCTTACATGAATTCTCTTATATTTAATTCCTAGACCAATGAATCATTGCATGAGATCATCTAAGACCAATGACAAACATTCAAACCACCCACAGTGCTATCATGCATCCTAGTAACCAAGACTAATTAATTATAACAAAATTATAATAAATGAAAAACTTAAAACTAATTAACAAAAACAATTCACTTAGGAATAAGTATTAATTCACTCACTGGGTGATTCTTTTGTACATAAACTATGAACAAATATTCTCTGGAGGATATATTAAGCTCTCAAAACTAACCTTATACAAATAAATATCCACTAGAACCAAAACCATAAGAAACAACATTTAATTTAACTCAAAAACCTTAAAAACACACACACAAAGTAATACCTACATAAAACATATAGGTGAAGTAATGAATATGTTATATCAAGACACACTCAACCCAGGTTACATGGAATCCCCATCATCTCAGGATGATTCCACCATTCGCTGGTGGATTCATCACTCAAATCCCCAATTGGAACAACCAAAATTAGACAAAAGGGATAAGGAGATAAATGGTGTACTAACCTTACCATAGACTCCTAATCACAATGGAAATTTTATTAAATAGATTATGTTTGGAGGATATATATAAAACCATGATATTTTATTACTTTTTTAAATAAATTAAATTTCTTCTCTAGTTTTCATTACAAGGAACACCGTATTTTAACAAATCCTAATATAGTATATTATTTTAACCAAATTGTTACATTGGTGGGTATAAATAAGGATAAATAAATTGTAAAAATTATATGGTTTAAACTTGTATAAAATAAATTCATTGGTTATAAATTTATTAGAAATTAAAATAGAAATCATTTGAAAGTAAAATAAATATTTTTTGGAAAAACTAATTTTATGTGTACAAAGTATTTTTATGTTAATAAATTAAATTAATCCCTATTGGTGAATTTTTTTAATAAAAATTTATATATTATATAATTTATTTCATGTTTTATCTTTTATCTAATATTTGTTTCTAGGAAAGGGATATGAATAACCCAGTTTTAGGCTTAATAACTTTATTTTTCTAAAAAGAGGTTTCATTACATTTTGTGAACTTATTTAAAAGTTAATTTTTTAAAAATTTATATTTTTTAAAAAAATGAACCGCATTTTTGAAATCATTCTTTTGAAATTATATTATTGTTAATTTTTTATAATTTTATGAAAATATTAATTTTTTGATGAATATTGAAAAATACTGATTTTTATTAAAAATTGTCTTTTCATTAAAAGAATTTACAAAGTTAAATTTTCTTTTAAAATGTTATAAAATTAAAAAAAAAATCAATTATATTATTATTAATCTATTTTCATTTTAATCAGTTTCATGTTGAATTTTTATATAAAAACTTTTTATACTTATGGAAACTTTTTCTTTGGAAAACTGCTTTTTCATCATGTCTGCGAGTTTAATTTTAAATTTAATTATGAAACTAATTTATATTTAATTTGGTAAAATGGATTAAATATTATGAATCATAATTATTAATATTATATATTAAGTTCAACTTTTTTTTCATAATTAATAGTAAAAATAGTAAAAAATTAATTATCGCGGTTAAGGTTAAAACTAGTTTACTGGGGGGTCAAACTATAAGATATGGGTATGTTTTCCAAAAAAACTTATCTAAATACTATTTTATGGCCATATTGTCACCTTATATTATAAAAAAATTTAATCTAAGTTCATTTAAAATAATTTTTCTTTGTAATTACTTTATCATTTTGTATTCCTTTAAGAAATTTCTAAGTGGTTTCCAAGTGGGTCCTTTCCCCCACTTATAAAAGGAAGCCTTCTATACTCTCCTCTACACACATCAAGATCCTTTTTTTGTGAAATAAATTATATAATAATTTAATTATATCCCTACACATTACCTAGATTCCATTTTTTTGATCAAAAAACCAACCTAGGAAAGCCTTAGGTATAAACCTAAAGAGGTTCTCTAAATAAGAGTATAGTTCTTAATCATGCGTTTTCATTTTATTTATTATTATAAATCATTAAAATATTCTTAAACCATGATTAAATAACGAAACTAGTGTATTTGATATACTAATATGTTATTATATTAATTCCATTATCGATATTTATCTCCTCTTCCTTCAAATGGGAAGTGAAACTGTCAATCGTGTGTACGACAAACTTCTACCTCACGAACTGATGTAATTCATTCTCCATCATTATTTCTCACAGTTGGATAAAATGATGGATTTAAAGTATATATATGAAATTTATTAAATAATAAAACATATATAATTATAATATCACATCAACCTACTTACATTCCAATTTGATGAAAAATGATAATGTCACTCGTATGTATGTGTGGATTACCACCTCCATGTAGCGATGTGATATGTTTTTCATTAAATTTTTAAATGGATGGTAATAAGGATTGATTTAATGAATATATATGATATATATGATATTAAAATTATTATTTATAGGTTAATTAATATTTAACTTAATTTTATTCCATCTTTTGAGAAAATAGAAACAACATTCATGCGTTTGTAAGGCATGTCATCTTCCTGAATGGTGTAATTCAAATTCCTATATATAACTTTTATGGATTACTATAAATATTTATATAATGAATATATATTATATTTATATAATGATTAATATTTTCTATATTATGTAAACATAATCATAGTAAAAGGACCAAAACTACCGAACCAAAACATATATGAAAAACGAAGTTGTTATCACTCGGAAAAGTTATTTTAATAAAGAATTATTAATAAATGGGTGATAAAATATTATAAATAAATCATATACAGTATTATATATATATATTAGTATGTTTATTTAATAAATTTATAATAACTATTATATATAATGTTTGAACGTGTACAAATAACGTTTATACATGAGGTAAGGGATTTTAGTCTCACATTTATTTCTACAAGAAACATGCCCTATTCACCGCTTATATGTTTTATGTGGTGTATACACTACCTAAGAATATATTTTATTATTATTTTTAATAAAATAATGTTTATTTATATATTCATATAATTTTCTTTCTTCCATGTGACTCATGATTCAAATTTTAACAAGTGGTAAAGGTTTTATGTTACAATCTCATTATTTATTGGGATTGTTTATGATTAAGTTTTTGATGATGAAATATTATGATATATCTCTCAATGAACTCATTAATTCAATTATACTATAGTTATTTCTATATAATACATGTTTCCATTTAATTTTACTCTCTTTAATTACTCTGGAGAATAAAATAATATTTTTATGAAAAATCATCTTTATTTCACTCTTCAGTCAAAAATAGTTTTTCTTCCATGTAAATGTTTTCTAAAAATATTTTAAAGAAAGTTTTTAATATTATCAACTAATTGTTTAAAGAAATTTCTCCTATGTTTTTATCTTTAAAAAATTGGTTTAAAAATAATATTCCTGTCATTTTTTAAATAATAATCTTTTTAATTTTTACTAAAAATGTGAAAGGAATATTTATTATAACATGTACGGCATGAACATAAGTTTCAACCATCATAACCAATCAATTATTTGAGGATTACTTTAAAATTTTCTAATTTTATTTTCGAATAAAATGTTTTAGTTAATATTTCATAAATTATTATATTTTAAATAAGTGGTTTAAAAGTTAAAAGAGTATTTTCCTCAATAAATGTTCCATGTGATCTTTTAAAATCATTTTCCATCTAAGATGAAATCCTTTTATGTTTTATAATCTTTAACAAGGATATTAGCCAACGATACAATCATTATTATTTATTTTTATGGTTTATTATTATGATGAAAATATATTTATGAAACCCATTTATTTTTTCATGGTTCATGCTATGATTAATTGATTAAACATTTATGAAACCGATTTATTTTTCATGGTTCATGCTATGATGGATTGTTAAAGTTTTTATGAAACACATTTTATTTTAATGGGTTATCATATTATGATATGATGAATGTTTTATGATCTTGTGTCACACATATGTATGTTTTTTAATATGTTATGGGTGGTACAATAATTATATAGACCTCAAATTCATGGAGTAAAGTTTTATATCTCATGAGATAATTATGGAAAAAATTCTATGTGCTTGATCTTTTATGGGAAACAAGTCTATGTGCTTGATCTATTATGGTAAACAAGTCAATGTTATTGATCCACTATGGGAAAAAAGTTTTAATTCATGATCCATTATGATTTTATGGTCTCATTAGTTAAATTAAAAATATGAAATGATTTCTATACTTATGGTGGTTCCACACTTATATGACATGAACCTGTGGTGAAAAACTGATTTATGATGATTTATTAATCTTATGACTCATATATTTTGATATGATAATTTTTTATGCCATGACTCATGATTATGGTCCATGATATATTAGGTATGAACTTTGAATGTTATATTCATGATCTCATACACATATTATTAACTATGCTTTCGTATGATCATCGATTTATATCTCCCATGTTTACCCTTACTAAGAATCTGAGCTCACCCTTTCTTATGTTTCTTTTACCCAAGTTATAAAGAATGGTTTTAAGTAGGTTATGTTTATGAAGAGTACTAAATGGGGAAGATCTTTATGGTATGTGTTGAATATATTTCAGGAAATAAGAATACAATGTATCTAGTCTTAAAAAACCATAAACCATTATAGTCATTGGGTGAATATTTATGAAATATATTAAATATTGATATAAAAATATGTAATATTTATCTATGATAATCATGGGTCATTATAGTTAGTATCAGGTCATGTTTTAGTTAAAATTTGGAAACTAGGATTAGAAAACTTGAGTAAGAACCCTCGGGATAAGTCAAAGTATAAGAAAATGTTGTATAATTTTGGTGAAGGATAGAGTGAGTTATTTACATGTAATTACATCCATGTATGGTTACTATAAGTGGATGTGGCTCTTGTATATTTGTACCTAGGATAAATGACTCGGAAAAGGGTGCATTTGGATTTGACTCGATCATCACCTGGTGCATGAAAAATGACCTTATTGCACACCTAGTTTGACACTCTCAGGGGATATCCTTTAGAAATTCACAAAATCTTTATGAACCATCATAAATTATTTGAATAGATGATGAGAATGAATGAACTAGGTTAAACCTACAGTTTCATAGATTGAAAATAAGCTGTCATGATTTAGACATACTATAAATTATTTTTTATGACTATATGTTTACCTGCTATGATTATTGTTTCTCACACAATATTTATTGGTTTTAGTCAATGGTTAGAAACAAAAGACATCATGATAATAGAAAATGTGATATAAAATACAATCATCATCATCATGTAAATTTATTCCAATAAAGCATTCGAAAAAAAAAAGAAAATGGGCCCAAAGTGGTAAGCCTAAAGAGGCTAAAAATATTGGAGGCCGAGGGAATCCCCTGGAACCAAGTTGACCCCATCTAGCTTCATGGTCATAGTAGTATGAAAACAAAAATGGTCTGGAATAGGGACATCAAAGGAAAAAAAGATGGTATATGACCTTATTCCCCTCTCTTTAAGTGTGGACTACACTGATATTGTTGTTGATCATGCCCCTGCCCTTCCTGGTGATGTAGTGGATAGACCATGAAATAATGATAGATCCATGAAAATCATTTGTGGAGAATTTGGGAGTAAGTTTAAAACTCTAATAAGATGATCCCCTTTTGAAGAAATAATGAGATTCCCAATAGCAACGCCTTGGACTCGACCTAGAGATAAGAACCATGCCCCAGGTGGGAAGAAAAGCCATGATGAACCACCCATAAGGGTTTCGCACCACCCCTCCTCCTTGAATCACCCCCATGTTACATGACACCTCAGAATTTAGTTTGAGCTCTCTGTTGGGCGGTGACCAACAAACCCAGTTGCCTCTACGATTCCTACTACCCGAAGAAGAGTTATCAGTGCATGCCTGATGTTGTTGGATAGTAGGCACCTCCTTCCATTTTCTAAAGGATGTGATCAAGTCCAGGATGAGGAACTAAGTATGAAGTATGATTCCCTAGATATAAGTGATAGTCCCTTCATGTTAAGCCTTATTCCTCGCTTTCCAAATCGACCAACAGCCTGCATGGAAGACCATGGTGTGAGCCATCTACTCAGGGACCCTCTACTCTACATCGTGGAACCATTGATCCAGAAAAGTAATGTCGGCCATGCGTTTATCATAAATTTCTATGAACTCTCCAAAATACTTCCACACTACCCTCTCCTATTCTCCTTCAAAAAACAGGTTACCCACACTCTCCTCCCTGTATTCCGAATAGTAGTGACTCCTTGAAGTCGATGAGATGTTGCATCACTTTATGTCTTCATCTATGGGGATGGACTTGTGATGCAGCCTCTATGTAAGAATAATATATTTAAGTAGAGTGCCTTTGGACTAGAGGATCTTGTTCCATGTGTCACTCTATTCAAGTGGGGTCCAGAGAGAACTGGAAGTATCTTGAAGAGAAGGACTCTGAAGTAGAGGTAGATAAGATGCATCTGTATGGTTTAGAGTTAATCTTGATAAGTTTGAAGGTATCACGCTAGTCCTCATCTAGGATCCATTTAATTAAGTCCCAGTGAGCACTGGCCTCCTTGAAAGTGATCAGCATGAATGGGCACTGATGAAATCCAAGGATGGTCCCAGCCCAATTGTGAGGCCAGAAAAGGATTTCCCCCTCCCCACGATTCATCTAGATTGCGGTTCCAGTGCAGCAATAAAAGGGGAAATAACTGACCAGAAAGGAGAAGTCTCGACAACCTTTCTAAACTCAGATCTTTCATGGGATTTGTGCATGGTAATCCCTTATATAATTTTCTATTCCAGAACCTCTGAGGATATATTTTAATTCATGCACAAGATAGTGATTTCAATATGGAGAACTTTGATTTGACCTTCCCTAGCTGTCCTAGCCACCCTATCCCAGGAAGCCCAGTTACACCTACCCTTCGAATGTGGATCCAATATAAAGCTATAAAGGATCTTATTAATCCTTTTAATGATGCTCTGCAGGCCTTTGATATATGAGAGAGAGTTGATGAGGGGTGGAAAGAAGCTAACTATTAACCCGCACTATCTATCCCCCCCGAATGAGAGGTAGATGTTCTTCAAGTTTAGAATTCGGTCAATAACTCTATTGATAATGGCATTGAATTCCCATAAGAAAAGTCTCCCTAGGGAAATTGTGTCACCCAGGTACTCCATAGGGAAGGACCCTTTATACATATCCAGGCTTTGCTAAATAACATGTATCTGAGAGGCAGTGCATCCATCAGAAATGAAGAAATTTCTTTTGGCCTTATTGATGACCTGCCCACTCCAGAATTAGTACTCCTACAAAACCCTGTTGAGTCCACTAAAGGACCACCGATTGAAATTTGAGAATATGAACATGTCATCCATGAAAATCAAATGAGAAATAGGGGGACCTCTCCTTATTCTGTGATAAACCATGTCCTCATTACGGATGTTGCCCCTATTCATGGTCCAACTGAGGAAATTCTGAGAGCGAGTGAAAAGGCACGGGGACAAGAGGTCACCCTACCTCAGTCCACGGGTAGCCATAAAAAACCCATAATTTTTTCCCATTAAAGTGACGGCCATCCAAGAGGAGCTGAAGCACCTAAATATGATGTCAATGTTATACAAGGAGAACCCCATTCTTTCCATCACCTTTTTGATAACACCCCACCCTACCCAATCATAATATTTACTCATTTCTATCCTGATATTCAAATTAAAACTGTGAGTCTTGAAGTTTAATTCTCTGATCATCTCCTATGAAATTGAAATGTCCACCTGAATGGACCACCACTTCATGAATTCGTGTTGTTCTAAGGACACTCACTGGGTAATATGGGTGGCCACTCTTACATTCATCAGGTTGGACAAAGTCTTATTAGGAAATTTACATAGGCTTACTGGTCAGTAGTGAGATATGGAGAAAGGGTTCTTGATCTTGGGTGGGAAAACAACAGTCGTGGAACAGGAGGCTCTGGGAAGGTAATCCCTGGAAGAAGTAACGAACAACGGAGATTAAATCCACTTTAACAATGTCTCAAGATGCTATGTAAAATTATCCCAGGAACCCATTGGGGCCTAGAGATTTTTCGGGATTGAGCCTCATCATAGCTCCCTGAATTTCCTTATCATCTGTAATGGAACTCATGTCGGCATAGTCTTAGTTAGAAATCTACTTAATAATCACATCAAAGTAACCCCCTTCCTCCCCTAGATAACCATTGGATAGAAAAGGGTTAGGACTAGAAAGGATATATTTCAAGGAGGCCAGGGCCATAGCACCTACAGTTTCTCTATCATTAGAGTACTGGACATCATCTAGTAAGATGCTGGGATTCACCATGCACTTTCGTTCCTTGATACAAGCATGGAAAAATCATGTGTTAATATCTCCCTCCCTAATACACTTTATCCACAACTCCTCCCTCGCTAGGCATTCCTACTTAAGGAGCATGTCCTCCAGAACACTCTTCTTGTTGGAGATATTTTCAAACACCGTATCATCTCAATCAACCTTCAGGTTTTCCTCCAGCCAGTCCATGTCCGGCATGGTGGCCATAATATCACTATCCATGGGAGATAGAGCTCTCAAAAACACTTGGATTCTTTCCTTGATTCTTTGTATCTTGTTATGAATGACCATCCCTGAATTTCCCTTAGTGGGCTCCCCCCAAGTGTTGTTAACCAAGTCATGGAAACTCATGAAGTTGTCCTAGTGATGATAATATCATAATCTTGCAGAAGAATTATGTATAAAGGATAGGGAAATGAGTATGAGGGAGTGACCAGATAATCCCCACACAAGGTGTCTTACCTTGGTATTAGAGAACGTGGAGATGGCATGAATGTTGTCCAGGAAGTGTTCCAGATGTCCCCATGAGTGGTTCCTCCCTTTCTGGTTATTGTACCACGTGAAATGGTCTCCTAATAATCTAAGATTAGAGATCCATTTCCCAACCATAAACTGAACAAATTCTATTCTCTCATTCCTTTAAAATGAACCTTGACCTTTCCTCTCCTCCGCGTCAGCGACCATATTGAATCCCCCCCCCCTCTGACGATCCACAGAGTGTTTCCCGGATCAAAATAATTGAGGTCACTCCATAGGTATATTCTTTGAATTTCATCTTAGATTCTATAGATAAAATATATGAAGATAGTCATGCTTCCATACCCCACCCTCGTAGCGATGAACTGGTCATTAGCATGCACCAGGTCCACAAAGAATTTTCTATGCCACAAAACCCAAATATGACTATTAGTAGGTTCAGCATGAAAGAAACCACAATGATTTATTTTTCTAGAGAGTTCATTGAGTTTTTTAGGAGACTATTTGTGCTCAAGAATAGCTATAATGGAGGTCTTGTGGCTTCTGATTTCTCGGGCGAGGAAGTCTGCATTAACCTGGGCTCCAATGCCTCGGGCATTCTAGATGATTACAAGAATAATTTATGAAACAATATCCTATAATTGTACCTATAATTCATGGCCTTATCAAAGTGATAGGAAGAGTGCTCTTTTAGGTTACTCGATCAAGAGTGAGTGTAAAATTATACCAACTTGGGAACCATCGGGAGAGCCAGTGATTGAGCCACCCTAGGGGCATTGGAAGAATGGCCCTTTGCACTGGAAGGGGACCTGAACTCCTACCCTTGAAGCCTAGGACTATGACAACTGGAGTATTCCTTTGAGATCTATGAGGTGTTTGGAACAGTTGGGACTGGCCACCTCCCAGGGTAGATACCCTGGGAGTGGGACGAATATGAGTCCATCTACCCCTTATTAGAGACTTCCTAAGAGAGAGTGAGAGAGAGGCCAAAACAGTTAAGGTAGGATCCTCTGAAGACTGAGAAACTTCTTGAGAGCACAAAGAAAGAAAAAACTGGAGGGCTGGGATGACTGTCCATCCTGCATGAAAGCTGCCACACTAAAGGAGGACCCTAACCTAGTTATGACATGAGCATAGTAGAAGAAAAGAATCCATCCAGATATGAGGTCACGACTCTGGTTAAGAAGGTATCAAAGTCCAATAAAGATAATATTGGTCAAGGTGGAGATGGGATCAAAGCCGCCTCAGAACATGGTGTGGAAGCAGGAGGATCCACCACTGTCCTGATAGAAGAATCCACAGTGGAAGGCACTTTGGTATGAATATATGAAGATGTAGTAGGCTACTGGTACAATACCTCATACTCTTGTTGATACATCAAATTTCGGCAGCGTCTAAAACCCTATAGGGAGTGCCCCGGGATAAAGAATAAGGAGAAATGCCTAGGGAGGACCAGGTAAGAGATGTCCTGGTCCCAAACTAGCCCATATTTCACCTAAAGAAGGAGATGATCCAGAATGGGTTGGGAGAGATTCATCTCATCACATAAATGAGCTAATGACACATCTACATAGCATGTAGTCATATCATGAGCACAAAGGAAACCCCCCAAGGCATCACTGATCTTTTTGAGTAAGCCCCCATTCTATAAGGGTAGCGGCATCCTGGTAAGGTTGATCTATACAGTGAAGATTGGGCTTTCCTTTCCCCTATGAACATCCATGGACCATCAGAACAATATTAAATGTCATCAACCAAAAGATCTAGGATCATTGTATTAAGAGGACATGATATCCACTTCCAAGGCTAGAAAAATACAGAACAAATTATTATGAACCGTCGGGATCCACACCAGATACTAGAGACCACAAGAGGTGACAAAACTCTCTAAGATGGTGAGGGAAGGTTTCTCAGAGCCAAATCACGCCATAAGGGTCCGTTTGAGGCATTCCACCACCACCGAAAAAGTATTAATAGTTAAAACCAAGGAGACATAGAAATGGATTCTCAAAGAACTGTGTCCTCCAAGAATACTTCTGGGAAACAAGGTTCTGGTAAGGCCCCTCCCAGCCCACGGAGCGTGTCTCTAAAGGATCCTGTCTTGTGGGCCTCGAAGGGAGGCGGCGTTGGAAGCGAGGGAACACCTGGAGATTCAGAATATACTATCTAAAATATATTTTTCCATTCAACTCTTTTCAAATCATAAAAATGTCAATTTGGCTATCTATAATCTTGAAGGTAAAGATAATCAATAGAGAAATCATATTAAGAAAACAAGGCAATAGGAATAAATTAACCCCATTGAATGGGATGAGTTTAAGAGTTTATTTTTCGATAAGTATTTTCCTAATATTATTCATTTGAAAATGGATATGGAATTTCTTCAGTAAAATTGTAACGCCCTGACCCCAGAAGCCTAGATTTGGTGCATTATTACATAACATTGGCATGATCACAAAAGATCATGTCTCAGAAGTATGATTAGATTAGTAGCCTTGGAAGTACTATATACATTCATAAGTTTTACATTACATCATAAAATGGAAAACTAAAACAACATTGTTTCCATAGACAACATTGAGATCCCATATACTATACCTACAGTTGAGTCATAATATACTTCTTCTTATCCTGGGAAAAATAAAACATTGAAAGGAGTGATCTCAGATGCTCAGTAAGGATAACAATATAGTTGAAACTTTTATAAATAAGCATAAACATTTAAAGCAATGTATAAGACTAAAACAAAATCCTTTTAAACTTGAACTTCAGCAAAATATGGCAATGATAAAAATCAAATAATTCCATTTACTTATTAACATGGCTATTCTACTAGTCGAATAATCACATGCAATATCAATATCCACTTTCATAATGATGGAATGCATAATTCTATACTTTTATAACCACATAGTCAAGGCATTATGCCAAGACTACAAATAAGATTTTTTCAAGGCCTTGTGCCAATACACTAGTTTGTCTCATGAGACCTACTGATGCATCGACGAGCTATAGCAGGCTCCACCCATCACTTACTAAGTCCAATGCATTCCCAATATGAAAATGTTTGAACATAACATAAACATTCGTATTAAAACTAGCATACAAAATTTCAATACTTTATCCATCAACCATGAATGGTGTAAAAATAACGCATCTATAGTCAAATATATCACAAAACCTTGAATACAATATGGAAGTTTTGTATCATAATAAATCAACTTCAAATAAGCATAAAATCTATCAAAGATGTTGACATAGATGAAATCAAAACCTTTTTTAGAGAAATATCTCTTTATATTTTGAAATATTTTAAAATTCATATAATTATAAAAGAAAACATTTATTTTTGAAATATTCTCATAATCTTGTAAGGGAATATTTCATGATGTTATAATGGTGGAAAATAGCCGCACCCATCGTATAAGTTAAAAAAGACATTCTTACCTTATTTTTGTCGAAAAGGTTATAAAGTACCTTGTTTAGAAAACGACAGAAAGATTCCAATCAAAAACATCTTATAAAAAGTCAAACAAGGGTATAAATGACTTTTTCCCATAGTCTTGTAAATAGTAAAAATTCTTTGAAATACATTTTCAAGAAAACACGGATATGGATGATAAATAGGTCCCAGTAGATACTTACGTAAAAACATCCTCGGATAATAAAGAGATTGTGAAATTAACCCTTACCTTGTACTTTTCCTTGGTCGAGAGTAGGTTAACCTCCTGTATAATGGTTAAATAATTGTTATTAAATTATAAAATAATCATATACATTAATATGATATCATATATGATCTTTTAACGTTGCTTTGTTAATAATATCTTTGTACTATCGTCGTTTTGGGTGTTAACTGATTCATTTTCCTTCATATGATTTGTTATGTAAGTAATGTTTTTTATGGATAGGATGTATATTATTAATATTAATAATGATATTTAGTCTTTAAACATTATTTTTAATCATCTAATTAAAATTATTCTTGAATGGATTATGATGAGGAATGAATCTCATCGCGTTTGTGGTGACGATAATCCGTACGTACGTACGAGCGACAATATCATTATTTTGATATAAAATAATATATAATTGGATGTTATATCATATATACAGAATCATTATCATGATATATTTATTATTTACATCAATTACACATCATTATTATACTCATCCACAAAATAATGTATTGAATAACAATTACACCACGACGTGGAGACGGTAAGTCGTACGTATGCACGTATGGTGACATGTCATTCAAAGGATGGATAGAATAATGAATATGGTTGTGCCATATTTATAATAACATCACATTATATATAAGATAGTGGATTTGTTATTTTATAATTAAAAAAACAAATAAAGAGAATGTGGAAGAAGAAAAGAACTTGAACGAGGTGATGAAATATTTACCTCTTCTTCAGGTTCTTCCTTTTGATTTGATCAAAAGGGCTCCTTAGGATGGATTTATGACTAAAAGAAGGCCTATAAGATAAAGTTAGGACAGTTTAGAGGGTATTTGGTTAGATTTTTGTATAAAAAATGGCTTTGAATGTGTGAATTAGAGAGAAGGTGGAGTGTCCTTTTATAAGATGGGTGAGGGGCACCTTAGGAAAAGCTAGAAATATTATTTTATAATAAAATAATTTTCGATTTATAATGGCTCAAAAATTAATTATTTAAATGATAAGGTGGGAATTGGTCTAAAACCACTCAACCAATAGGCTTTAGACAGGTTTGGGTCACTATATTAACTTTATCTTTTAGATTTAACTCTTAGTTAAATATTTTGACATTTACCATGTCCCTTTTGTATTTTTATATTATACGGTTAATAAACTTACTATATACTTCCAAAAGAACCCCAAGTGGTTCATTAATGATACACCTGTCATTATATAAGTATTTTGGCTGATCCTTATATTTTTAGGAATAGAATATAAATTAATAATATAATATATATTTTTAAAACTCTTTTATGTCAATTTTGACACTATTTGGTATTTTTTTTACTAAATTTATAACAGCATTATTACTTCGAAAAAAATTCATATAACCAACCCTAATATGTCATATTAAACTATAAAATTAGTTTAATTCATAAAAAAGTCTCAAATTATAGTTATTTGGATTTTTATAATATCAATTATTTTAATCTTTTATTAATAGGGTAATTACTGCATCATCATTGTGTCATAAATAAATTTAATTATTTAATGTTTAAAAAATATAAATAAAATACTATTATGTAGGAAATTGTTTTATCTTTCTAATGAATATTTATATTATAATTTATCATATTTGTAACCCTATATTAAAATTTTTTTAGTTATTAAACTTTGAATTTAACACTTTTAACTCTTCTTTGAATTAAATAATAATAAATGTCCTAATATAATACAAGTAGACCTAAAGGATCATATTTTATTCCTAAGGTTTTTTTGGTCTAATTACACTTATCCAAAAGAATTATGACTTGTGTTAGGGTAATAATAATGTCATTTTTACCCTTAATTACACAATTTACTTTTAACTGTGGTAAATAAAAGTAAAAAGTTATTATTCACCAAAAAATATTTTCATATTATTGAACCACATTTTACTTACTGATATCAACCGTGTCTCTCAGATTTTTGAAATTCAACTCACCGAAGTGGTAAAATTAAGTTTTATGTGAAATTTCAAATTCTCCTAGGAGGTAGGTAAAAGACAGTAAAAAGTTCAATAAAAGATTTATATATCTAAAATTATTATAAACAGACTCCAATGAATTACATTAAACTTATATAGGTATTATGTATCTATTTTTACCTAAAATAAATATAAATAAAATAAATAATTATTTAAATAAAAATTCGGTTTTAAACTATAACTCAGTGTTTTTCACTATTCATCAAAAATTGATAGTTTTCAGAAAAATACAAAAACTTCACCCTATGCTAATTTCGATATTCCAAATCCAAAAATAAAGTCCATTTTGAAAGATAAATTTTATAAAATTTAAAAAAGTGGGTATTACTATTCATAACAGCTAGTTTGAATGGTTGTGGTGTGTTAGAACTCAAAGTTGCACACAACACACGCTATTGTATTATTCAAAGGGAAACGTATCGTGGAAGATTGGGGTGTTACATTCTATCCTCCTTCACATAATTTAATCCTTGAAATTTTTAGAATATCACTGCAAAAAAATACTCGAGTGGTTCTTCATCATAAGTTCCTCAGGTTCCCACATCGCCTCTTCCATCTTATGGTTTCTCCATAGAACTTTTACCAGACAATTCATCTGGTTTCTCAACACTTGTTCTCTTGTATCAAGAACCTTGATAGGCTCTTCGCAATAAGATAGATCTGGTTCTAGTTCTAATTCCTCATAGGTAAGTACATGCATTGGGTCAGACATGTATTTTCTCAATAGTGATATGTGGAACACATCGTGAACTTTAGAGAGACTTGGCGGCATTACCAAATGGTAAGCTACAGCCCCAATTCGTTCTAGAATTTCGAAAGGTCCAATGTACCTTGGACTCGGTTTACCCTTCTTACCAAAATGTATAACACCCTTCTATGGAGATACCTTCAAGAAAACATAATCTCCTACCTGAAATTCCAAATCCTTCCTTCGGTTATCAGCATAGCTCTTCTTCATACTTTGAGCTACTTTGATGTGGTTTTGGATTACCTTCACCTTTTCCATTGTTTCCTCCACCGGTTCTAGGCCTATGAGTTTTCCTTCACCAATATCATCCCAACGGTTTGGTGTGCGACATCTCTTTTCGTATAATGCTTTATATAGTGCCATCTAAATACTTGAATGGAAGCTATTTTTAAAATTCTACCATAGGTAAATATTGATCCCACATACCGTGAAAGTCAATTGAGAATGATCTCAACATGCCTTCTAAGGTTTGAATAGTCCGTTCTAATTTTCCATCAGTTTGGGGGTGGTAGGTAGTGCTCAAACAAAGTTCAGTATCTAGGGATTTCTGAAGAATTTTCCAGAATCTTGATGTAAAACATGGATCACGATTAGAAACAATCGATAGGGGTACTCCATGAAGTCTCACAAATTCATTAATATATAGTCTTTCTAGACATTCAAGTGGTGAATCTTCTCTTATAGTAAGAAAATGTGCTAACTTGGTAAGACGATCAACAATGACCCATATTGCATTGTTCCTTCTAGGAGTCTTTAGTAGTCCCATGAAAAATTCTATCATAATATTATCCCATTTCTACTCTAGTATGGGAAGAGGTTGCATGACTCTTCCAGGCTATTACCTTCCAGCTTTCACTTGTTCACAAACCAAATATATTGACAAAAAATCAGAAATCTCCCTCTTCATGTTGTCCCACCAAAAATATTCCTTAAAATCTCTATACATTTTGGTGCTCCCAGGGTGTATAGAGAAATTAGAGCTATGAGCATCATCCAACAATTCTTTTTTTAGATAAGGTATATCGGGAACACAAAGTCTCTTACTAAATTTCTATATTCATACACAAAGTCACTCAGCCCCCTATCATTCACATATTTAATCTTCTTTTGAAACTCTTCGTCAATGGTTTAATAACTCTTTATCCTTTCTAGTAAAGATGAATTGTCAACAATTTGAAAAGGTATTGATGTTTCACCTTCCATGGTTATTCCCATATCAATATTTACTAGATCAATGAAAATAGGATCCCTTTCAACTCTCATCTTGTTCAAAACTCCATGAACCTTTCTGCTCAGAGCATCTTCCACCTTATTTGCCTTCCCCGGGTGGTAGTGTATAGTGAAATCATAATCCTTGAGTATTTTAAGCCATCTCCTTTGCCTCATGTTGATTTATTTCTGTGAGAAAATATACTTCAAACTCTTGTGATCGGTATATATCTTGCATTTTTTTCCATAAAGATAATGTCTCCATATCTTCAAAGAATATATTACAGTTGTTAACTCAAGATTGTGAGTAGGATAGTTTTGCTCATGAATTTTTAGCTGTCATGATGCATAGGAAATAACCCTATCATTCTACATAATAACACAACCAAGTCCTTTCTTTGATGCATTACTATAAATAACAATCCCATCATTCCCCGATGGTAGAGTCAGTATAGAATCATTGACTAATATTCTCTTTAGTTCTTCAAAACATTATTCACACTCTTTTTTCCAAACAAATTTAACCCCTTGACGTGTGATCTTGGTTAATGGGTTAGCCAATCAGGCAAAATTCTAGAGGAAATGCCGATAATAACCTGTTAAAACAATAAAACTACATACCTCAGTTATACTTATCAGTGCTGGCCATTCTTGGATTGCCTTGGTATTAGAAGGATCAACAGAGATTCCATCCTTCTAGACAATATGGCCAAGAAAAGAAATCTCATGAAGCCAAAATTCACACTTTCTAAACTTCCCATATAATTCATGTCTTCTAAGAGTCTTCAGGATAATGCGCAAGTGATTTTCATGATCTTCGTAGCTTTTAGAGTATACCAAGATATCATTAATAAATACCACTAATGATTCATCAATATATTCCTTGAAAACTCAGTTCATTAGATCCATGAAAATAGAGGGTTCATTAGTCAATCCAAAAGGCATTACTGTAAACTTTTAATGCTCGTACCTGGCTCAAAATGTTGTTTTCGGAATGTCTTCCTTCTTCACACACAACTGAGGATATCCATATTAAAGGTCAATCTTTGAAAAGTATTGAGCTCCATGAATTCAGTTGAATAAATCATCAATGCGAAGTAGGCAATACTTTTTCTTAATTGTTAGAGCATTGATCTCCCTGTAGTCAATGCAAAACCCCATAGATCTATCTTTCTTTTTAACAAAAAGGAAAGGGGATCCCCATAGAGAAACACTAGAGAGAATAAATCCCTTATTACTACATTCCTCTAGTTGTTTCTTTAGTTCCACTAATTCCACAGTGTCCATTCTATTAGGGGTATTCGATATGGGCCTTGACCTAGGAATTAAATCAATGGAAAACTCAATTTCTCATTCTGGAGGACGTCCAGGTAAATCTTCTGGAAACACATCAACATATTCTTTCACAATAGGTACGTCCTCTATTTGAACATTCATTTCCTCATCCATAGTTATTTCATTCTCTTCCTCCCCAATAATTGAATTTAGTTGAGCTACTGGGGGTGGATCTAGATAAGAATCAGGTGGTGACGATTCTTCTCTAAAGATAAGGTGTTCTTTATCATCATCATCAAAAATAATAACCTCCTTCTTATTACAATAAGTTTTCACATCATGGTCTGAAATCCAATCCATACTGAGGATTATATCAAATTCAATCATGGGTATGATGATGAGATTAGTAGATAAAGAACATTTATATTCTCTAATGGGGACTGATTCACAAAACATTGTTGCAATGATACTTTCCTTAAGAGTTTTGACTAACAACTCCCTTGTTAAATCAAATTGAAAATATCTAATTTTCTTAGAAAACTGGGAAGATATGAAACAACGCGATGATACAGAATAAAATATTGAATTTTTTAAACTTGAGGAAACCATTAAATTACCTGCCACCACATCTTTTAGAGATTCAACCTCAGTAGTAGTGATATAATGATCTTGGCCTTGATCCCTTGGCCTTTTCTGAGGTAAGGTCCCTTGACTATTAGGACATTCATTAGCATAATGCCCCCTTTCTCTAAAATTTTATCATTCAACATCGACAACCTCTTTCTTCCCCTTGTAATCACGAGCTTAGTGGCCTTTTTCACCACACTTATAAGATACTCACATTCCCTTCAGGCAAGTACCGGAGTGTTTCTTCCCACATTTACTGCAGGATAGATATTCAACTTTTCCCTTCTTCCCATTATTTTCATTTCCAGAATATTCAACATATCTCTTCTTCTCTTTCTTTGCTTTAAAGTCATAAGACATAGAGAATTATTTTTCTGTCTTGATAGCACATGAGACAATATCTTCGTATGACGAGAAGGATTGTGAGACTAATGCTCAATAGAGAAATGGGTTTAACCCATCAAAGAAACTATCAATCTTACTTCTTGGGTTACGTATATAATATGCAGCATGCCTCGCTAACCTTGTAAAGTTAGCCTCATACTTTGTGACATTCTCATCCTCTTTTTTCCTCAGTCTCAGAAATTGTCTTTCCATATCTGCTCGACAGTCATGAGGAATGTATTTTTCTAAGAAAATTTCTTTAAACTCCCTCTATTCCATATTTGATACTTCATTATCTTTCTTTCTATTTTGAATCAATGACCTCCATTGATCACCATCTCTAGTGAGGTGGTAAACTGTCATGACAACATTTTCCCTTTCACTACTCCCCAAGGAATGTAATATTTTCTCTAAGGAATGTATCCATTTCTCAGCTACTAATGGATTTTTACTCCCATTGAATGTTGGTGTTTGTTGCCTCATGAAGCGATCTAACATTGATCCTCCACACTGCGGATTAGGGTGCTCCATATGGGTAAGGTTATTATTCAAAACCTGAGTGAGTTATCCCAGTATGGTGGTTAGCTGATTAGCACCAGTTTCATCACCCGCTCTACTATAATTATCTTGATTAGGAGAGAAATCCCTACATGGAGTGCATTAATTGATACGGTTTCCATTCCTTCCACTAGGTGCCATTTCTAAATAATGGCATAAATTAGATTAGTTTATGAATCAAAATATCTAAATCCCAACTTGTAAAACACTTAACATAAATTGAATAGTTTATGGATATAATCCATAATAATAAAAAATGTTTTCTTTGAAGAATTATATACTCATAAACCCTTCATAATATTTTGTAAAGAAAATGAGAATTATCCTAAGCATATCCCCTGGGAGTGTTATAACCAAGAGTGCAGTAAGGCCCATTATTGTGCACTAGTTCTCGTTCGAGTCTATCTCTATAGAATCCCGTCTTTTTATCACATAAACATTCATTACATTTTACAAAAACTGAGGATATTTAAGGTTTAGTGTCTTAGAAACCAGGAATTTAAAACAAAAAAGAAAAAACATTCTTCTTAAACACTTGAAAGGATTATCCTTAGGTTCATCCTAGGTTTATTACTGCATCTCATAACCTGGGGATATACATCAAAAGAAAGGGTGAGCAGAAGGCCCAGTAAGGGAAATAAGAGAAACATTTTATATGTGAAGTTGAGATACTTCAATAAGGTCATGAAAAGAACTTTAAGGCATGAGAAAGAAATCATGAGGCATATCATAATAAAAATAAATTTTTTAATAACTTGAAGATGTGGATACAACATTTAATATTGACAATAATTCCGTTTCACCAAGTTCTATACCCAAGGTGTCATTAAAAATTACCAAGGTTATTCACCAAGGCGTCGTTAAAAATAGTCATCTCTAGAGATTAAGTCTTTACCCAATGCATTGGAGGGCTATCAGGGCACACTCTTAACATGTCTTTATTATCATGTGAACCACATATATCATCATCAATAATTTCATAAACAACCCATATAGCATAAAATAAATGGGTTTCATTTCATAATCATAACGTTTTAAAACTTCTTTAAAGACATGATCTTTATGTCACTTTAAACGCACAGAAAGGGAAAGCGGGTATCATGTATGTAAATAAAAGAATTTAAAATAGAACAAATTGGTATATATGTGAATACCCCTATAGAAGAGAGGTCTTTGAGTATTCACTTAATAAAATAAAAGAACTTTATAAAAAGAGTGAGACATTTTGAGACGGAAATTCTGCATCATAATGGCTATGTTTCGGGGTTTTAGAAAACATTTAAAATAGAGGGTACATGGGTAACCTACTCATAAATGATCCATAAAATAGTATAGGGACTGAATATAAAGGGTATAAGAACATGTTAATGAAATTTTAAAGATATACCATATGAAATAAAAAACATAGAAGGAAGACAAAAATAAGATTTCTCTTATGAAAATTCGGCAGCCTAACGACGTCACTTAAACTTCAACAAAAATGAATTGATGAGATCAAATAGGGTCTCTCATAATATGAACATAAAATATTGTTATGATATATATATAGATCATACCCCAACATAATAAAAAGGAACTTTAAATACTTGACATGAAAGTGGAACTTTGAAAAAGGAGAAAGGTGAAAGAATCCCTTAAAAATTCGGGAGCCTAACAGCGTCACTTAAACTTCAACAAAAATGAATTGACGAGCTCAAATAGGGTATCTCATCATATGAACATAAAAGATCAGTATGATATATATAGAGATAATACCCCAACATAATAAAAAGGAAGTTGAAATACTTGACGTGAAAGTAGAACTTTGAAAAAGGAAAAAGGTGAAAGAATCCCTTAAAAATTCGAGAGCCTAACGGCGTCACTTAAACTTCAACAAAAATGAATCGACGAGATCAAATAGGGTCTCTCATAATATGAACATATAAGATCATTATGATAGATATAGATATCATACCCCAACAAAATAAAACGGAACTTGAAATAATTGACAGGAAAGTAGAACTTTGAAAAAGGAGAAAGGTGAAAGAATCCCTTAAAAATTCGGCAGCCTAACGGCGTCACTTAAACTTTCTTAAAATGAATTGATGAGAGAAAGAGACGGTATCTCATCATATGAACATGAAAAGGGCAGTAAGAGGAATATAAAAGAACATACTCCAACATAATATCATGGATCATAAAAGAAATGACATAAAAGAGATTACTTGAAAAGAAAGAGAGAGGTAGGACCCCTTACCTTAAAACGTAACTCTTAAAACTCAATGGTTGGGACCTTGAGGGCATGAAGGCACCTTGGGAGGACTCCTTGGGAGGTAATGAGACTATATCTTCGTTGGGGGAGATTTGGTAGTCGAATGGATGATAGGATGGCTTCGTATTTATAGGGAAAGTGAGGGGACAAGGCATTAATGGCCAAGGGACACCTCACAAGTGGTTTTCTCAAAACCATGGGCTCTCCCATGGTATTTCCCATGGAGTTAGGCCACATGGGCCCCCCCATACAATAATTAATCACCTTTTGTCGGCCAAACCTTAAAATATCTCATGAAATCATCATGACACAGTTATGATGTCATTAAACATACTGAAACCCTAAAACTGTATTTTTACTATTCACTGAAAATTCATTTTTTTCAGAAAAATCCCCAAAAATTACCTCAACATAATATCGATGCTCTGAGTTCAAAAATTAAATCCATTTTATAAAAATAATTTTCTAAATATATTTAATTTAATTATTAATTAAAAAAACACTATTCACCCGAAAAAACTAATACTTGACTAATAATTTTTGAAACAGTTATTTACCTATTTTATTGAATCACGTTACTTAATCAAGGTGCCTAGATTATATTAATACTTTCTTTAAGTGAGATTACTAATCCATTTGGTCACATTACTAATCCTAAGCATAAAATCACTATTCATAATTTACTATTCATCAAAAATTAAGTTGATCTTATTAGACTCTAAATTTCGTACTGAACATAATTGTAGAAGACCATTTTTTGAAAATTATTACACATTTTTATTTATTTAAGGTTTACTTAAACATTATTAAAATATCCTTTCTCTAAAATTCACCAAAAATATGCATACTATATTTATCCGGACATTTAAAAATTCATAAACTTCATCCTAAGAAAAAATCAAATTTTTTATTTAAAACAAAGGATTACACAAGGCAGTTGTGGTCTCCTTACATAGCCCCTTACCACACCAGCATAGGGCCTAAGTGTAAGGTGTGCTAAGGTGAGATAATCTGAGGGAGGCTTGGACAACATCGCACGAGTAGTAATTTCTATCAGTTTGAACTTCTCTCAAAGGCGATTCCGTTCTAGCTTCACACGATTAAGTTCGGCTTTGGTTTAGTCCAGAGCAAATCCCAATGGTGCTACCTCCTTCCCAAGTTCTGTTAGATGGGCTTCGATTGGTTCAAGACTACTGGGTGAGGCCATCGAATCTTATTTCTAAATTAATTAACCAAGATCACTTTTATTTGGAGACAATAATCGAAAAGTTTAAATTTCAGCGGTCATATTGACCAATGGTCATATAATAGTCAAAACCCAATGGTATCATTTTAATTATACTCATGTTATCAAATGAAACAGTTTTGTTGAGTATAAAAAAATAAAATAACACACAAAATTTGGAAACAAGATTTATTCAAAATTCTGGGTCGTTACAAACTTCCCCCTTAAGAAATTGCATCCTCGAAATTTTCAAAATTGGGTTTGGAAATTTCATTGAAAGTCCCACATCGGAAAAGGAGTCAGTAAAACTATTACATTAAAAGAATGAAAGGGAAGTACAAAGGTCACCTGAGTTAACCCACACTAGGATTCCATGTAGGAAAACATGGACATGGAGGAGAAAACAAAGGGTCAAGTTATGAGGGAGAGTGATAGAAAACATGATTATGAGAAAGTTAACCACGAGAAAATCACAAACTTATGATGTGTGTAAACGGTCTTTGATTACCTAGTAGGAAACGTAGACCAAAAATGTTTTTGTTTTACGTTCCTTTTCAAAATTTTCAGGAATTCATTTACAACATAGAATAAAAACATAAGGAAATATACCTACCTTCAAGTAGAGTTTCATCCTTTACTAAGTTTCTAAAAAAACTAATCTTTTCTCCAAATGATGAGCATTCAAAACTACTTAGTCTCATCAAAGAACAAGAATCATCTTCCATAGAATCATGTAATCCACAAAAGATTAACTATCAATTTCTTCTATCTTTAAACATTATCCCAAAAACAGAAAGGGTAAGATAAAACAACTCTTCAAAAAGAAAGAATCCCATAGGAAGGGAAACTACTTTTAAATATTCAAAGTTCCATGGTACCACCCAAAGTTCATCATAGACCATTCCATAAATAACTGTCCTTAAAATTCTACAAAATAAACCAAACTAATATTGAAACCCAATTATAAGAATGATCTCATAACATAGTCTTCCAAGATAGACTTTATCGTTCATCTTCAAACAACATCAACCACTCTTTTCATCTTATAACAAAAGTAACTAACCTAATCACATTTTCCCCAAGATAGGTTAATCATTTCCATATGTAACCAAAATTACTATAAGTCCGCCTTAAATTCATCGATTCTTCAAAATATAAGTCAACCTTTACTCCTCAAAGAAAATACCGTAGTAATCTATTTACCTCGATCAAATAGGGTTCCCAAAATAGTGAACGTCTTCCAAAATAATAATCATATTTTAATCCCCTAATCACCCTTTTTTTGAGAAGAACAGCTTCACTACATCAATATGTGGTACACAAAAATAGATGTTTTCCTTAATGATATAAAATCATCTTAGGTAGTGACTCAATGATCTTAGAAAACATAAAAGATATGCTCATAGAGTACGAACTAAAACACAACATGACATAGACAATTATTGCGAAGAAGTTACGTGTACTTCAGTCATCATGATCCAGCTCAGCATAGGACTTGCATTTTTCCCTTGTCCTCAAAGATTGTTGATTCTCATCATGCTTCTCATCCATTCCAAGAGATCATTTCCTTGGATAATGTCTAACTTCTCCACATTTACGACATCGAAATGTATAAGGTACATTAGGTCGAACCTTATCTACATTCATCACATTATCCATTTTTTTAAAGCAGTTCGCTACTTTATTCCCTATCTTCCCACACTTAAAACATCTCCCGATTCCTTTGTGACATTCTCCTTAGTTCCTCTTCCCACACTTTTTTCAAAAAAAATAAATTGGGTCTTCTTTCCCTTATCAACATTATCAGATGAACATCCTTGAGACTTTGTCTTCTTCTTCCTTGATGAATTTGGGCATTCAACTAGGTACCAATTATTAATTGTGATTTTTGATATATGGTTTGGCATAATCACAATATATTCAACTTTATCTTTCGTCATCTCTGTCACATTAATTGGGAAATCATCACATTTCCTATCATATTTGTTATTGGGACATGCTCTTCCATTTCCCGCCATTAACTAAGAAAAGAACGTATAATTAGGGGGCTTAAATACTTAGACAATAATCATGAAAAGGAAACTTAAATAATAGAAGGATAATCTTGTAGAAGAAAAGTATACCCTAACTTGTGATCTCTTAGGTCTCAATCTAGGTTATCTATGATCATATATTCTTATGTGAATCTTTATTTTATTTTATCTTTGTTCCTTTAATAATGGTTCATACAAAGATTATGAATTTACCAAAGCATATCCCCCAAGAGTGTCATAACCAAGAGTGCAGCAAGGCTCGTTGTCGTGTACCAGTTCATATTTGAGTCTAGCTGAAAGCGGCATTTTCTGTTTTTACCCCTATGTACATTTGTGCCAGAGCCACCTCTACCTGCTCGTATCCAGACAAGGATGTATTTGCTTGGCAACCCCTTACTCAATACTCACCAAAATACCAAGAAGATTTACTATATTTAAACTTTTATATAGGGTTCTTCCTAAAGTTTTCATATCCTAATTTCCACAAATAACTAAACCATCCTTTGATACCAACTATATCATCCCGCCTTTTTATCACATAAACTTTCATTACATTTTACAAAAACCGAGGATCTTTAAGGTTTAGTGTCTTGGAAACCAGGAATTTAAAACAAAAAAGATAAAACATTATTCTTAAACACTTGAAAGGATTCTCCTTAGGTTAATCCTAGGTTTATTACTGCATCTCATAACCTGGGGATATACATCAAAAGAAAGGGTGAGCAGAAGGCCCAGTAAGGGAAACAAGAGAAACATTTTACATGTGAAGTTGAGATACTTCAATAAGGTCATGAAAAGAACTTTAAGGCATGAGAAAGAAATCATGAGGCATATCATAATAAAAATAAAATTTTTAATAACTTGAAGATGTGGCTACAACATTTAATATTGACAATCATTCCGTTTCACCAAGGTCTATCCCCAAGGTGTCATTAAAAATTACCAAGGTTATTCACCAAGGCGTCGTTAAAAATAGTCATCTCTAGAGATTAAGTCTTTACCCAATGCATTGGAGGGCTATCAGGGCACACTCTTAACATGTCTTTATTATCATGTGAACCACATATATCATCATAAATCATGTCATAAACAACCCATATAGCATAAAATAAATGGGTTTCATTTCATAATCATAACGTTTTAAAACTGCTTTAAAGACATGATCTTTATGTCACTTTAAACACACGGAAAGGGCAAGCGGGTATCATGTATGTAAATCCCAGAATTTAGAATAGAACAACTTGGTAAATATGTGAATACCCCTATAGAAGAGAGGGCTTTGAGTATTCACTTAATAAAATAAAAGAACTTTATAAAAAGAGAGAGACATTTTGAGACGGAAATTCTGCATCATAATGGCTATGTTTCGGGGTTTTAGAAAACATTTAAAATAGAGGGGACATGGGTAACCTACTCATAAATGATCCATAAAATAGTATAGGGACAGAATATAAAGGGTATAAGAACATGGTAATTAAATTTTAAAGATATACCATATGAAATGAAAAACATAGAAGGAAGACAAAAATAAGATTTCTCTTATGAAAATTCGGCAGCCTAACGGCGTCACTTAAACTTCAACAAAAATGAATTGATGAGATCAAATAGGGTCTCTCATCATATGAACATAAAATATTATTATGATAGATATAGAGATCATACCCCAACATAATAAAAAGTAACTTGAAAGACTTGACATGAAAGTGGAACTTTGAAAAAGGAGAAAGGTGAAAGAATCCCTTGAAAATTTGGGAGCCTAATGGCGTCACTTAAACTTCAACAAAAATGAATTGACGAGATCAAATAGGGTATCTCATCATATGAACATAAAATATCAGTATGATATATATAGAGATCATACCCCAACATAATAAAAAGGAATTTGAAATACTTGACGTGAAAGTAGAAGTTTGAAAAGGGAGAAAGGTGGAAGAATCCCTTAAAAATTTGGGAGCCTAACGGCGTCACTTAAACTTCAACAAAAATGAATTGACGAGATCAAATAGGGTCTCTCATAATATGAACATATAATATCAGTATTATAGATATATATATCATACCCCAACAAAATAAAATGGAACTTGAAAGACTTGACAGGAAAGTAGAACTTTGAAAAAGGAGAAAGGTGAAAGAATCCATTAAAAATTCAGCAGCCTAACAGCATCACTTAAACTTTCTTAAAATGAATTGATGAGAGAAAGAGACGGTATCTCATCATATGAACATGAAAAGGGCAGTAAGAGGAATATAAAAGAACATACTCCAAAATAAGATCATGGATCATAAAATAAATGACATAAAAGAGATTACTTGAAAAGAAAGAGAGAGGTAGGACCACTTACCTTAAAACGTAACTCTTAAAACTCAATGGTTGGGACCTTGAGGGCTTGGAGGCACCTTGGGAGGACTACTTGGGAGGTAATGAGACCAGATCTTAGTTGGGGGAGATTTGGTAGTCGAATGGATGATAGGATGGCTTGGTATTTATAGGGAAAGTGAGGGGACAAGGCATTAATGGCCAAGGGACACCTCACAAGTGGTTTTCTCAAAACCATGGGCTCTCCCATGGTATTTCCCATAGAGTTAGGCCACATGGGGCCCCCCATACAATAATTAATCACCTTTTGTCGGCCAAAACTTAAAATATCTCATGAAATCATCATGACACAGTTATGATGTCATTAAACATACCGAAACCCTAAAACTGTATTTTTACTATTCACTGAAAATTCATTTTTTTCAGAAAAATTACCTTAAAATAATATTGATTATCTGAGTTCAAAAATGAAATCCATTTTATAAAAATAATTTTCTAAATATTTTTAATTTATTTATTAATTAAAAAACACTATTCACCTGAAAAAACTAATACTTGACTAATAATTTTTGAAACAGTTATTTACCTATTTTATTGAATCACGTTACTTAATCAAGGTGCCTAGTTTATATTAATACTTTCTTTAAGTGAGATTACTAATCCATTTGGTCACATTACGAATCCTAGGCATAAAATCACTATTCATAATTTACTATTCATCAAAAATTAAGTTGATCTTATTAGACTCTAAATTTCGTACTGAACATAATTATAGAAGTCCATTTTTTGAAAATCATTACACATTTTTATTAATTTAAAGTTTACGTAAACATTTTTAAATTATCCCTTCTCTAAAATTCACCAAAAATATGCATACTATATTTATCCGGACATTTGAAAATTCATAAACTTCATCATAAGAAAAAATCAAAATTTTATTTAAAACAAAGGATTACACAAGGAAGTTACGGTCTCCTTACATAGCGCCTTATCACACCAGCATAGGACTTAAGTGTAAGGTGTGCTAAGGTGAGATAATTTGAGGGAGGCTTGGCCAACATCGCACGAGTAGTAATTTTTGTCAGTTTGAACTTCTCGTGAAGGCGATTCCGTTCTAGCTTCACACGATGAAGTTCGACATGGGTTTGGTCCAGAGCAAAGCCCAGTGGTGTTACATCCTTTCCAAGTTATGTTAGATGGGCTTCGATTAGTCCAAGACTACTAGGTGAGGTCATCGAATCTTCTTTCTATATTAATTAACCAAGATCACTTGTATTTAGAGACAATATTTGAAACGTTTAGTTTCCAGCAATCATATTGATCAATGGTCATATAACAGTCATAACCCAATGGTTTCATTTTAATTATACTCATGTTATCAAATGAAACAGTTTTGTTGAGTATAAAAAAAAATAACACACAAAATTTGGAAACAAGATTTATTCAAAATTTCAGGTCGTTACAAGCTCAAAGCTGTGTTTTCGGGTTTTACCGCTAGGTGAATCTATGCCAGAGCCTCCTATACCTGCTCATATCCATATAGGGATGTATTGCTTGGAAAACTCACAAAATCTCTACAATACCAAAATTCTAGGAAGTTCTTCTATACTTATCCTCAAATTCTATCTTAGGGTAATGTTCTCTAATCATATTTTATCAAAATCTAGATTCCATGGTTTGTACTAAAGTTCCTCTGATACCAATGGTAACGCCCCAACCCCAGAAGCCCAGAGTCAGTGCATTATTACATAACATTGGCATGATCACAAAAGATCAAGTCTAGGATGTCTGATTAGTTTAGTAGCCTTGGAAGTACTAGATACATTCATAAAGTTTACATTACATCATAAAATGGAAAAATACAAAAACATTGTTTCCATAGACAACACTGAGATCCCATATAATATCCCTACAGGTCAGTTATAATATACTTCTTCACATCCAAGAAAAAATAAAACATAGAAAGGGGTGAGCTCAGATGCTCAGTAAGGATAACAATATAGCGGAAACTTTCATAAATAAGCATAAACATTTAAGGAAATGTATAAGACTTAAATAAAAACCTTTTAAACTTGAACATTAGCATAATATGGAAATGATAAAAATAAAATAATTCCATTTACTTATTCACATGGATATTCTACTAGTCGAATAATCACATGCAATATCAATACCCACTTTCATAATGAGGGAATGCATAATGCCAGACTTTCAAAACCACAAAGTCAGGGCCTTATGCCAAGACTACATATAAGATTTTGTCAAGGCCTTCTGCCAAGACACTAGTTTGTCTCATGAGACCTACCGATGCATCGACGAGCTATAGCGGGCTCCATCCATCACTTACTAAGTCCAATGCATTCCTCATATGAAAAGGTTTAAACATAACATAAACATTCATATTAAAACTAGAATACAAAATGTCTATACTTTATCCATAAACCATGAATGGTGTAAAAATAACGCATCCATAGTCAAACATATCACAAAACCTTGAATACAATATGGAAGTTTTGTATCATAATAAATCAACTTCAAATAAGCTTAAAATCTATCAAAGGATATTGACATAGATGAAATCAAAACCTTTTTTAGAGAAATATCTCTTCCTAATTTGAAATCTTTTAAAATTAATATAATTATAAAATAAAAAATTTATTTTGGAAATATTATAATAATCTTGTAAGGGAAGATTTGATGATGTTATAACGGTGGAAAATAGTAGCACCTGTCGTATAAGTTAAACAAGACATTCTTACCCTAGTTTTTTCGAAAAGATTATAAAGTACCTTGTTTGGAAAATGAAGGAAATATTCCTTTCAAAAACATATTATAAAAATTCAAACAAGGGTATAAATGACTTTATCCCATAGTATAGTAAATAGTAAAAATGTTTTGAAATACATTTTTAAGAAAACACGGATGTGGATGATAAAGAGGTCCCAGTAGATACTTACGTAAAAACAACCTTGGATAATAAAGAGATTGTGAAATTAACCCTTACCTTGTGCTTTTCCTTGGTCGAAGGTAGGATAACCTCCTGTATAATGGTGAAATAATTTTTATTAAATTATATAATAATCATATACATTAATATGATTTCATATATGATATTTTAACATTGCTTTGTTTATAATATCTTAGTATTATCGTCGTTTCAGGTGTTAACTGATTCGTTTTCCTTTATATGCTTTACTACGTAAGTATTTTTTGTTATGGATAGGATGTATATTATTCATATTCAGAATGATATTAAGTATCTATACATTATTTTTAATAATCTAATGAAAATTAGTCTTGAATGGATTACGATGGGGAATGAATCTCATCGCGGTCGTGGAGAGGGTAATCTGTACGTACGCACGAGCGACAATATCATTATTTCGATATTAAAATAATATATAATTGGATGGTATATCATATATAAAGAATAATTATCATGTTATATTTATTATTTACATCAATTACACATCATTATTATACCCATCTAAATAATAATGTATTGAATAACAATTACACTACGACATGGTGATGGTAAGCTGTACATACGCACGTATGGTGACATATCATTCAAAGGATGGATAGAATAATGAATATGGTTGATCCATATTTATAATAACATAAAATTATATATAATATACTGGATTTATTATTTTATAATGGAAACAACAAAGAAAGTGGAAGTGGAAGAAGAAAAGAACTTGAAAGAGGTGATGTGATATTTACCTCTTCTTCGGGTTCTTCCTTTTGATTTGATCAAAAGGGATCCGTAGGATGTCTTTCTGACTAAACGAGTGCCTCTAGAATTAAGGGAGGACAGTTGAGATGGTATTTGGGTAGATTTTGGCTGAGACAAATGGATTTTAATATGTGAATTAGAGAGAAGGGGGAGTGCCTTTTATTCGAGGGGTGAGGGGCACCTTAGGAAAAGCTAGAAATATTATTTTATAATAAAATAATTTTTGGTTTATAAAGGATCCAGAATAAATTATTTAAAGGATAAGGTGTAGATGGGTCTAAAACCACTCAATCAATTTGTTTTATACAGGTTTGGGTCACTATATTAACTTTATATTTTATATTTAACTCTTAGTTAAATAGTTTGACATTTACCATGTCTCTTTGTATTTTTATATTATATGGTTAATAAACATACTATATACTTCCAAGAGAACCCAAAGTGGTTCATTGATGATACAAATATCATTAAATAAGTCTTTTTTCCAAACCTTAGATTTTTTGGAATAGAATATCAATTAATAATATAACATTTGTTTTAAAAACTCTTTTATGTCAGTTTTGACACTATTTGATATTTTGTTTTTTCTAAATTCATAACAGAATTATTACTTCGAAAAAAATTAATATAACCAACACTAATATGTTATATTAACCTAAAAAATTAGTTTAATTCATAAAAAGTCTAAAATTACATTTATTTAGATATTTATAATATCAATTATTTTAATCTTTCATTAATACGGTAATTACTGCATCATCATTGTGTCATAAATAACTTTAGTTATTTAAGGTCTAAAAAATATAAATAAAATACCATTATGTAGGAAATATTTTTATCTTTCTAATGCATATTTATATTCGAATTTACCTTATGTTTAACTCTATATTAAAAATGATTTAGTTATTAAACTTTGAATTTAACACTTTTAACTCTTCTTTGAATTAAATAATAATAAATGTCCTAATCTAATCCAATTGGACCTAAAGAATCATATTTTATTCCTAAGGTTTTTATTGGTCTAATTATACTTATCAAATATAATTAGGACATGTTTTAGTGTAATAATAATTTCATTTTACCATTAATTACCCTATTTACTTTTAACTGTGGTAAATAAAAGTTAAAAAGTTACTATTCACCAAAAATTATTTTTATATTATTGAACCACATTTTAATTACTGATATCAACTGTGTCTCTCGGATTATTGAAATTCAACTAATAGAAGCGGTAAAATTAAGTTTTATGTAAATTTACAAATTCTCCTAGGAGTGGGTAAAAGACGGTAAAAAGTTCAATAAAATTTATATATATATATAATTATTATAAACTGACTCCAATGAATTAAATTGAACTTATATAGGTTAAATGTATCTATTTTGACCTTAAATAAATTTAATTAAAATAAATAATTATTTAAATAAAAATTCGGTTTTAAACCATAACTCAATGTTTTTCACTATTCATCAAAAATTGAAAGTTTTCAGAAAAATACCAAAAATTCACCCTAAGATAATTTCGATATCCCGAATCCAAAAATGAAGTCAATTTTGAAAGATAAAATTTATAAAATTTCAAAAATTGGGTATTACTATTCATAACCACTGGTTTGATTGGTTGTTGTGTGTTTGAACTCAAAGTTATGTACAACACACGTTATTGTATTATTCAAAAGGAAATGTACTGTGGAATCTTAAGGTGTTACACAAATCATAAGGATAATAAATATATTGGTAACTATGAGGAAAATTTTAGAATACTTGTAATGTATTCTTCTGGTATTATAATCAAACCTAAAAGTAAGTATGATCAATTCTTTGGTGGCATAAAACCAAGTCTTTGAAAGACGTTATCTGTAAGATACTTTAGTAGCTATGAAGAAATAATTTTTTGTTCACTCATGGTAGAAATTAAAATTGGATATTCCCACCATTCCCATGGTTTTGATAAGAAAAGTAAGATAAAGTCACATGAAAATTGAATAAATCACTTGGTGGAAAGAAATTACAACCATCTACGTGCCAAAAATGTGGGAAGAAACTTCAAGGGAAATGATTGAATGGAAATTTGAGGTGCTTTAAATGTTTAAGGGAGGTTAATAAAGCCCGTGAATGTAGAAAGGAAATGAATAGACCGGTTAATAAAATGGAAGAGAAGAATATTCCCACTAATGAACCACCCATACTATAATGCTTCAAATATAAAGATTACGAGTATTATGCCAAACAGTGCATGAATATGAAGGTTTATGATGATGATAAACATTATTTACCTCTTAAGATCAATGAAAAATGGAATTATCATGTGATAATGACAAGAAAAGTGAGTTATAAGAATGACATGGTGAAAGGTACACTTATTATTTACTCTAGATAAGATAACTTATTATTTGATTATATATATAACCACTCTTTTATATCTATATAATTGGAAAATGGTGTTGAATTACCATCCCAATGATTAGTTATTGGGTTAGCAGTGAAAATTCTTAATGGTACGATGGTTTCATATCAAGTCTATAGTTCCTCTGTGATTTAAGTTTGTGGTAAATTGATTCCTTTAAATCTATAGATTCTCCATTTAAATGAATTTATTTAATTCTAGGAATGAATTTTATTTTTTTATATGGAGCCTATATAAATTGTTGAGGGAGAGAAGTCGCATTTCATATTCCAAATGAAACCTTTCTCATTTTTCAATTCATAGATAAATACAAACTTCCGATGGATATTACATCTATTTTATGGGTCTTAATTCCTATCCATGAAGAATATTTATCTCAGATGTTTAGGGAGAAAATAAAAATTGAATACATTTCTATTGTTCAATATTTTTTTGATATTTTTGAAGAATAATTTCTTGGTATTCCTCCAAGTCGTGAAGTTGACTTCTCAATATAACTCATTCCTGGTGATACACCTATTTCAAAGGATCCTTATATAATGAACCCAATTTAGTTGTAGGAATGGAAGAACTAACCCCAGAAGAATCTTGATAAGGAATTTATTTGGCCATGTTAGTAACCATGGGATGCACCAGTACTTTTTTTAAGATTAAGGATAAATTAATGCAGCTCTTTATTGACTATCGATAACTTAACAATATCAATATCATGAATAGGTATCATCTGCCCCATATCGATGATTTTTTTTGATCAATTACAAGGAACTCAATGATTTTACGTGATTTATGTTTTATTTGAAAGTAATAAATTAAAGTTAAAATGTGAATACATACCCAAAATAGCATTCTGTATATGGTATGGACACTATGAATTTATAGTGATTCCATTTGGTTATACAAATTACCCTTTCATCTTCATGGATTTAATTATTAGAGTCTTTAAAGATTACCTTTATCATTTTTTGGTAGTATTTATAGATGATATTCTTATATATTAAAATAGAAAGTAAGAGCATGAATATCACCTGATAACTTTATTGAAGACCCCAAAGGAAGAAGATTTTGTACTCAAAATTTACCAAGTTTGAATTTTATATTTGAAAAGTTTTATTATTGGGTCATATAATCTCATGTGAGAGTATTTATATGGATACTTAAAATATGGAAGTTATTGATAAATTTACTATAATGGTTATTGATATCCTTAGTTTTCTTGGTTTAGATAGATGTTATCAATGATTTATAGAGAACATTTCACGGATGTTTGATCCACTCACCAAGTTAACTAAGGAGGGAGCCAAGTTCCTTTAGATAGATGAATGTGAGGAAAATTATAAGGAATTGATGAGAATACTCATCAAAAAGCGTATTATTTCTTTAACTTATAGTTTTCAAGGGTTTTTAATCTATTGTGATGTATCAAACAAGGGGATGGGATGAATTCTTATGTATAATGATATGGTTATAGCTCATGCCTCATGAACATTGAGGGATCATGAGAAAAATTACACAAATCATTATTTGAAGTTTGTTATAGTAAATTTTTCATTAAAGATATGGAGGCATTATCTTTAAAGAGAAAGGTATGACATATATACTGATCATAAAATTTTAATTTATATATTAATGAAGAAGAGTTTTAATATGTATCGGAGAATATGGTTGGAGTGGATTAAATATTATGAAAACTCAATATATTACCACCATGGGAATGTGAACAAGGTAGCTAATGATTTGATATAAAGGACCATATATGCTTATCTATGAGGATGATCACAAATGATCCAATATTTTTAGAATTGTAAAGTATGGATCTTGAAATATTGAAGGAAGGGGAGAAATATTATCTTTATCAAATGATTTTTTGATCATCTATCCATATAATAATTAAATAGCCATAGAAAGAATATTTGGAATTGTAGAAAAAGGAAAAAATAATTCCTAAATTCAACCTTCATTGTAATGGAATGATAAGGTTTGAGAACTATGTATGTGTTCCATCCATAGCAGACATGAAAAAGGATCCATTAGAGGAGGTGTATAGTTCTCCATTCTCTATTGATCTTGGAAGTATGAAGATGTATAGAGATGTGAAGGAGAATTTATAGTGAGATAGAATGAAGGGATATATTTTCAAGTATGTATCTCGATGCTTGGTATGTTAGTAAGTTATAAATTAGAGATAAAATTCTAAGGGTATTTTACAACCATTACCCATAATTGAATGGAAATTAGAAAACAACACTATGTATTGTATCATTGGACTCTCCAAAACATCTAAAGGAAATAATTCTATTTGGGTTGTATTAGATCACCTTAAAAAGTTTTCACACTTTATTATTATCATATTATATTTATCTTTGGATTAGTTTTCAAGGATATAAATTAAGGAAGTGGTAAGGTTGCATGGAGTACCACATTCTATTGTATATGATCAGGATCCAAGGTTTACCTTAATGTTTCAGTGAATTATTTAGTTGGATTTGGATAAAAAATTGGGTTTAAGTATAGCATATCATCCTAAGAAATATGTTCATTTTGAGAGAACCATTCAAACCCTAGAGGATATTCTAAGTTCTTGTCCTTCTAATTTCAATGGTGGTTTAGATCAATACATTCCTCTAGTTAAGTTTTCTTTCAACAATAGATTTAACTGAAGAATTCAGATAGCTCCTTATGAATACCTCTATATAAATAAGTGTATAACTTCAATGTGCTTGGATGTAGTTGGATAAAAAAGCTATTGGTCCTTGATCTGTTTGATTAAATTATGGATAATGTTACATCCATTCAACAACACATCAAGGCAACACAAAGTCAATAGAAAAGTTATATTGACAATCATCAGTATTATCTAAAATTTGTTGTTGGTGAAAATGTTTTTTATAAATTTATCCATGGAATTAGGTTATGATATTTAAAAGTAAAAGAAATTTTATCCTTAAGTATATTTTCCCCTTCAATATTCTTGATTGAGTTGGGATGGAAGCATATTTATTAGTGCTTTCATCTATCCTCTCTCACATTTACAATGTGTTCTATGTACCTCTCCTGGGGAAGTACATACACGATCCTTCACATATACTAATATCAAATATCATACCAATATAGAATGATATATCTTATTAGGAATATCTATTTCGGATTCTGGATCATGGGGGTAAAGTACTATGAAACAATATCACTCACCTGGTAAAAGTTTTTTGGTGAATCTACCAATTTGAGGAAGCTACATGTGAACCTGAGGATATGAGGATATGATGAGGTAAAATTATCCTCAGTTTTTTATATTAGAGTAATATAATTTAAATGTGAAAATTAATTTTAATGGGGGTAGAATGTAACACCCTAATAATGTATGATAATTTTTTAAAAAATAATTTTTTGATCGCATGTGTTACACAAAACAGTAAGTTTTAACAAACCGTAATATAGTATACCATTTTAACCTAGCTGTTAAATTGGTGGGTATGAAAACGACTAACAAAATTATTAAAATTATATGGTTTAAACATATATAAAATAAATTCCTTTGTTATAAATTTATTATAAATTAAAATATATTTCATTTGAAAGTAAAAAAACAATTTTCAAAAAAACAGTTTGTATGCACTAAAGTGTTTTTATATTAATAAATTAAATTAATAATATTAGTGAATAATTTTAATTAAATATATATATATATTATATTCAATTAAATATTTTCACATTCATGTAATATTTTTTCATGGCTTGGGATAAGAATAATCTAATTTTATACTTAAAACTCTATTTTTCTAAAAATCTTTTCGTCACGTTTTCTGCACTTATTTTAAAATTGTTTTTTGAAAATTTTAGAAAATGATTTTTAAAAAATTAACCATATTTTTTGAATCAAAATATAAAAATTATCTTATAGTAAAATTTTAATAATTTTATAAAAAAATTAATTTTTTGATAAATATTGAAAAATACTGATTTTCATTTAAATTTTTCTTTTCATTTAATGATTTTATAAAGTTAATTTTTTATTTTAAAATGTTTTAAAAGTAAAATGAGTTCAATTATATTATTATTAATCAAATTTAGTTCATTGTAATCAGTTTCATGTTGAATGGTTTTACAATTGTTTTTATACTTATGGGAACTTTATCTTTAGAAAACCACATTTTTATTGCATCTACAGGTTAATTTTAAATTAAATTATACCACTTATTTGAATTTTATTTGGTAAAATATATTAAATAGTTTTAATCATAATAATTAATATTATGTATTAATTTCATATTTTTTCGTCAGAATGAATACTAAAAACTATAAAAAAATTAATTATCATGGTTAAGGATAAAATGGGTTTATCAGAGGGTTAAACCAAAAGATAAGGGTAAGTTTTCCAAATGAACTTATAAAAATACTATTGGATGGATATATTTAGACCATATCTTATAAAAAATACTAATATAAGGTCATTTGGAATAATTTTTCGTTGTAATGATTTTATCATTTTGGTAATCGTTTAGAAAATTTCCACGTGGTTTCCAAGTGGGTCCTCTCCCCCACTTATAAAAGGAAAACTCCTCTACTCTCCTATACATAACTCAAGAGACTTTTTTTTGGAAAATAGTTTCTCTAATATATTCCTTAAATAAATTCCCATGACCTATAGTTCTTGGTTTGATCATAAAACCATCCTATTAAGGCTTTGGGTATAAACCTAAAGAGGTTCTCCAAAGAAGAGGTATAGTTCTTGACCATGAATTTTTTTTTATTTCCTCTTTGACTTCATTAAAATATTATTCATGAATTATGAAACAATAATAAAATTATATTTAACATATATATATATATATATTATTTTAATGTAATGACCTATATCCATCTACTCTTCCATCAAATGGGAATCGAAACTGTTAATCATGTGTACGACAAACTACTGCCTTTCGAATTGATGTAATTCATTTTCCATCAATGCCTCTAAAAGTTGGATATAATGATGAATTTAAAGTATATATATTATATTTATTACATAATTAAACTTTTAAAATTATAATATCACATCTACCTTCTTACCTTTCAATCATTTTAAAAACTATAACGTCGCTCGTGTGTATGTGTGGACTACCGCCTCCATGAAGTGATGTGATATGTTTTTCATTTTATTTTTATATGGATGGTAATGATGATAGATTTAATTAATTTATATAATATTTATAATATAAAAATTATTCTATAAATTTTAATTAACATTTACCTATCTTTCATCTCATCCTTCAAGAAAATGGAAACAACGTTCATGTGTACGTATAGCCTACCACCTCCATGAATGGTATAATTAATTTCCCTAAATATAACTTTTATGGATTAATATAAATATGTATATAATGAATAAATATTATATTTATATCATGATTAAAATTCTAGAGATTATGCAATAATAATCCAAGTATAAGGCTCAAAACTACCAAACCAAAACATACATGAAAAACGGAGCAGTTATCCCCCAAAACTGTGATTTTAATAAACAATAGTTAATAAATGAGTGATAAATGGTTATAAGTAAATAATATATGATGTGATATATATTATTATGGTTTTATAACACTTTAAAAAAAATTATATTTATTATATATGAGGTTCAAATGTGCATGAATAATTTCGATACTTGGGGTAAGGGATTTTCATTTCACTTTTATTTCTCTGAGGCACAAGTCATATTCACCACTTTCTTATTTTATGGTGTGTATATACTTACCATGAATGTATTTTATGATTATTATTAATAAAATAATGGTTATTTAAATATCCATTTAGGTTTATTTCTTTTATGTGGATCATGATTCAAAAGTTACTAAAGTGGTAATGTTTTTATGTTACCATCTCATTGATTATCAAGATTATTTATCATTAAATTTATTATGATGAAATATTATGATATATCTCTCAAGAAACTAGATAATTTTCTTATACTATATTTATTTATGGATAATACATGTTTCCCTTTAATTTTCCTCTCTTTAAGTACTCAAGATACTGAAATATTGTTTAAAAAAATCGACATTATTTCTCTCTTCGGTCAAAAATATTTTTTCTTACATGTACATGTTTTACAAAAAAATAAAGAAAGTTTTTACTATTAACTAATTTTTTTTTAAATAAATTTTTACCCATTTTTTAATTTTTACCAAATTGTTTGAAATGGATCTTCTTTTCATTTTCAAAGCATGGTTATTTTTATTTTTTACTGAAAATGGGAAATGAATCATTATTTTAATGTGTGCAACATGAATATAAATATCTTTCATCATGAATATTTAAGGAATATAATATTAATTTATAAGTTTCCAAGTTTCTTTTCAAATAAAATATTTTCTTTAATATTTTTTAAATTATTATATTTTATATAAATGATTTTATATTAGAAATGGTATTTTCTTCAAGAAATATTCCAATCAATCTTTTAATAACATTTTCTACCTATGATGACATCCTTTGATGTTTTCTAGTCTTTAATAGGGATATTATCCAACTATAGCATCTTTATTATTTCTATAGATGTCTTATGAATATGTTGATTAAATTTTTATAAAACCCATTTGTTTTCCATGGGTTATTCTATAATGGATTGATGAAACATTTATGAAACCCATTTTATTTTCACATGTTATGATATGATGATATGATGAATGTTTTATGATATTATGTAACACATATGTATAGTTTTTATTATGTGACTTGTAGGACCATAATTATAGTCCCTCCTCAATGCATTGGGTAAAGTTTTATATATCTTAAGATAATTATGAGAAATAAGTTGATGTGATTGATCTACTATGGAAAACAAGTTGATGTGCTTAATCTATTATGGGGAAAAAGTTGATGTTCTTGATCCACTATGGGATATAGGTTTTGATGTATAATCTATTATGTTTTTATGGTATCGGTAGTTATCCTATAACATTGAAATAATTTCTATACTTATGATGTCACCTCACTTATATGACATGAAATTATGTTTGTCGATTGATTTATGTAGATTTTCCAATATTATGATTAATTGCTATTTAAATGATAATGTTTTGTGCCATTAATTATGCTTATGTTCCATGATATATTTTTTATGAAAATTATAAGTTATATTCATATTCTCATACAATTATTCTTACCTTATGATTTCATATATCATCGATTGGTATCTTCCATGTTTACCCTTACTTAGCATTAAAGCTCATTGTTTCTTATCTTTCCTTTACCTGGGTTATGAAGAAAGTTTTTAAGTAGGGTATGTCTATGAAGAGTACTAAATTGGAAGATCTTTGTGGGAGATTTTTATGTTCTTATAGGTAATTAGTATATTTTGTATCTAGTCTCTAAATATACAAAATCATTATGGTCCTCAGGAGAGTATTTATGAAATTTGATGAATATTCATCTAAAAAGATGTAATATTTATGTATGAAAATCTAGTGTCATTATAATATCTCCCTATGGGAAGAGATGATAGGGATGGGAATCACATAGGTCTACTGGTTTGAGGGTAAGGAGAAATAAGTGCGGGATGGGGTTATAAAATCATAAGGGAAAAAGTATAAAATCCCACTTTTTAAGGGGTGGATGGTTTGGAAACAGGTTTTTATAAATTTTGTGCTAACTATTTGGTTAGAATTTTACCAACCACACCACCTCGCATGGTTATTTTACATGGTTTACTAACTCTGCACCAACCCAGTGAATCGACACTAGAACCCACTATAACAATTTACAAAGTTTGTCTGCAAACATGTAGAAACCATGAACCAAGTCCTAAATACAATCCAACTCAAAAGGTTTCATTTGAATTTTTCATGTTTAAACCTCAACTATGTTCCAACTGTTCTACTGAACCATATCCTATAAAAAGTTCTATAAAAACCCTGTTATATAAGGGTAACTATTATGTTTTCTCTAAACCATACAACCCAAACAATGCACCCTAGGATGAGTTCTCAAAAACTTCCAAAAACTCAACCCAAAGATCCTAAGACTTATATGATCACCTGATGAACCTCTCAATCCTTAAAATAGATCCAAAAAACATCCCTTCAGGATATTTCAACTCTCATATTATTGATATAAAACTTTGTTTTAAAAATATCATATTCACCAAATGAAAGATCAAATTTCCCCATTTAAATTCAAACCTATCCATACACATGGGATATTACACATTGTATTAATCCAGGAATAACTATATGTAATAGTTTGGAAATATCTCATTGTGTAACTGTTATGCATAGCTTTGATATTTTTAATCCTTAATGTTGAAATCTTTCCATAATAAAATATGAATAAGATGAAGCTATAAATAATTTTTCTATGTTGTATTTCACTTTAAGGAAACTATATGGATATATTGGATGATGTTTTCATGTGATTAAGAATGAAAAATTCCATGATCATTAAGCTTTGGTTAATTATAAGGCTTTGAGTTGAGCAGGAAAATAGAAAAGGAATAATCATTGTTATTTTACTTTTAAATGTATGACAATAAGTTCTAGTGTTGAATATAATATTTTGACTCTAATAATAAAAAATAAACATTTTATGTATTTGTGATATTATTTTAAGTTTTAATGTAATACCTTTTCAACAATCTTAAGTCATTAATAGTTTGAAAATTTTCAAAATTTATTTTAGTTACAAAATCAAGTTTATTGAATTATTAATCTGATTTAAGAATGAAATAAGATGATACAAGTGTGATTATCTTCATGAATAAAATTATCATGATCAAAATCATGATCATAATTTAATCTAATATGATTATATAACCATCCAAGTGAGAATAATCATGTGCTGAGAGAGTTCCTTGTCATACACTGTAGGTGCCACATCACCATGCCTATATGAAAATATCAAAGAGAACTAAAAGAGAAAGTTTTTTTAAGGAATTTTAAATGAATATAAATACCATTATAATTCATTTTTTCATGGATAAAAAAAATTAAACTTCATCCAATTTTACAGGATAATTCCAAATGAGTCAATTGAAGCCACCAAGAATTAAGTAGATTTATTAAATTATAATTGAAATAATATTCAGATGATATTAAATGAATATAAATAAAAACAAATAAAAAAGGAGTATATAATAATAATTTTAAAATGGTAATATGATATGATATTGTATCAAATAAGAAGAATAATAAACATAAATAATATTTATAGGGTAATACTTTGCAATATAAATGAATAATATCATCATTTGGAGTCCATGTGGAGGCTCAAACAATCATAAGTGATCATTATTTAGAATTACTTATTTGGATTGATTGGTGTGTGATTGTAACTATTTAGTGCTAGAAGTTTATTAGTTCAATTTTAGAACCTTTCTCGAGTTCCTTTTTATAATAAGAAGGGGGTGAGCATGTTAGATAATAACCACATGTCACTAGGGCTATAGTGATCCACAAGGAGGAGAACGACATTAAAAAACTTGTTGCATCTTTCCTACTTATGAATCATTGAGTATGTTGTGATAAAGGTTCTATTAAAGCACAAGATTTAAGGGATTTAAAATTAACACACACATTAATTCACCCATGGTGTGCGTCACCATTCCCGTGATCCAAAATTTCCTATCAAATTAAAATTCTACTGTATTTTCTCTTAAATTCATGATATGGATAAAAACATTATCTATATAGTAAAAGAAACCCAATGTTTTATGGAAACAAATCTCACTCTTAGATAGAGTGTATGGTTACTTTCATTATATCTCTAGGTAAATATGTTATTAATTCCATTCAAAATGGATTAACTTTTCCAAATGAAAACTCATCATAGTCCCATACTGAGAGAAGAAATATTGAAAATGATGGTAATACCAAAAATTATTTATTATATTCTTTATCAAAAAAATATCATAAAAAATTCACAAGTTGTAGGACTGTTAATTATATTTGGAAAATCTCAATATAATTTATAAAGGAAATAGAAATGTGAAGGTAGAAAATTTTCCAATTAGTCAATGAAAATTTAAATATTTTAGAATGCAGAAAGATGAAATAGTGGATGAATTATTCACTTGGTTAAATCTGGTGGTGAGAACTATTATAAGATTCATATAAATTCTTAAAGATTATACTTGTGTCAAATTTTGGAAGATAATCCTTTCAAATAAAATTTATCCCAATATCTCAACACTTTAGGATAGGGATCTTAATGAATTTATCATTTACAAGCTTCATATAACTCTTATTAATTATGAAATGAGAAGAGTAACATATATTAATATAAAAGGTAAGAAAAAAAGGATATTTCATTTAAATATTTCAAATGTATAAATCTTGAAAATAATCAAGACTGCTTTAATAAAGAAAATAATGTGGAATATTTTGTTGAAACTCCCTCACTCATGTCATAGAATTTTATAAGAGGGGGAAGCGGTAAATATTGAGGTAGAATTACTTTGAAATGTTTTAATTATTGGAAGTTTAGACATTTATTATCCAACTATATAATTAAAATTATAGGATATAATGATAATGAATAATCCACCAAGAAGACTACTAATTGGGGAGATTATTCAAGATTCTGATCAAAGAACAAAATAAGTTTTCACCTAGTTCCTTGAGAAGTAACATTATTTCAGTGGAAGGTGAAAATGATATTTAAGAAAGTGGTGATAAATATGAAGCCTCTAAATATGTCAGTCAAATATTTTTTATGGTACCATATAAGGAAGATGTAAGCCCATCAGATGATGAGTTTCAATATGATAGTATGTTTACTACAAAAGAAGGAAAAACCTCTATTGAATGTACTATGAGAATGAAGATTAAAATGTGTTTGAATGAAATAAGAAGTTTTAGTAATGTAAAAACTTGTCTAAAAGGAGTCTTAGAAAAATATAATTAACTATAGATTAAATTAGAGAACATGATAAATTAAATTGAGATATTGAATCTCAATATTTCAAAAAAAAGTGAAAATTATTGAATATATGAATTCCATCATTATACTTGGGGATAAAAAAGTGGATAAAATATATTTATCAATTTTAGAAGCATGTGGAGATAAATAATTACAAAAGGAACAGGGATATTAAAGATAAAGGTGAATTCTCCAAGCAATATGGTACAAGTAACTATTATGAAAAATATAGAATACATGAAAAGGGAAAGTCTACATAAGTGTTATTATAAAGTAAGATCACTCGTACCGAAGCATCATACAACATGTTTCAATCTAGAAAGTTTTTTAAATAAAAGTACAATTCTACTCAAATATGGAAAGAAAAAATTATAAAATGAGTTCATTATAGATAAAAATGTTTGAAAATTAATTCCAAAAATTATCTTTTTGGGTTTATCATATTCAAGGGATGAAAACCAATCTAGAAAAAAAATTAGTAGTATAATTTATATTAGTACAGAAGGTTTTAGGGATACTACTGGTGTTGTTGTGTCTTTTGGAATAATACTTACAAATATTGGTATAATTGGTATTTTTCTAGACTTAGGATAGAGAAATAATCAAGGGGGATACAACAACCACTGGTGATAACATTAATAATAATTCAACATCCTTAATAGAAAAGTAAAGTTCAACATATATTTATAACTCTGCAAAAAAGTATTTAAAAATGTATTCATGAAGGAAACACCTCATATGTATGTGTTAATTTTATCCCATATCATTTTAATATTTTTAATATGATTAGAAACAATAAAAATTGAATCCACATTGATCAACAGGATAATTTAATTGAAGTTGCATTTAATGATTGAAAATCTAAAAAACCTTGGATCATGGATAGTGGGTTTTCATCTCACATGATTGGAAATTTGAAAAATATTTAAAATATTGATAAATATGAAGTATAATAAATGAAATTTCGTAATTATAGTTCACTTAAAATCAAATGTGTTGGGATGAAAAACATTTGTAAAATAGATAATTCTGAATAGTAAGTTGTTTTTTATGGACTAAAGAACAAATTTTTAGTGTATTACAGCTATGTGATTCTATAAATGAGTTTATATTCAGAAAAAATGGATAAATATTAAAAATAATGAAATGTGGTTATGTGTTTACCATAATTATAATAATACTAGATAAAATTGTTTCAAATTAGGGAAGCAAGTGCATGCTATTACTTAAGAAAACACATAGAAAATGAGTTATAGAACTGAAGAATTGGTCACCTATGCCAAAAGAATACGAAAATTTTGATCCCATAAGAATTTATATTGAATTTTCTTATATTTAAATAATACACCATCACCATCTGTAAGGTTTTAACAAAAGGAAAAATTGTTAAAAACATATAAGGGAGTTGAAATTTAAACTGAAATGTCTCTTGAGATGATTCACTTTGATATTGGTGGACCAATGACCAAGAAGTCAAAAAATAGAGAAATATATTTAATCACTTTAATATATTAATTCAAATGGATGATATGAATCATGTTCATGTTACACAAATCAAAGTATTTAGATAGATTCAGGTTTTTAAAATACCTATATAGAAGAAAACATGATTGTATGTAAAAATATTGAGATCTGATAATGGGATTGGGTTCACCAATAGATATTTCACTTAATATCTTACCAATAATGGAATCAAAAATTAATGCATGTACACCTAAAAAATTGAGTGGTTTAAAGGAAGAATATGAGTCTAGTTGATATGCTAGAACTATATTGGAAAAATATAACACCTCAAGGTATTACTCACTACATGCCATCCCAACTGCTAAAATAATTCATAAAAAATTTCTCATAAGGAAATACCCATATATAAATCCCTATAATATGAGGTTTAAAAGGAATCCAAATGATAAACATTTCAATTTTTTTAAAATCCCTTTCTTGATCAAGAAAGAATAAAAAAGTGTAGAAAAGTTTGGCGATAAGGAAAAAGATGTAATCTTTATTAGGTATAGACCAAATGTAAAATCATATAGGTGTTATAATAAGAAATATAAAAGAATTATTGATAGTGAGGATGTCATAGTTTTTTAAAATTAATAAGTAACCAGAGATACAATAATTTTAGATGATGCGAATGATGTTTTTATTTTATAACATTATAGAGAAAATATAGAAAACCCTGAGATTCAATATAAATATGTAGATTATTCTCTTTCCAGTGATGAAGATAGTAAAATAAATTCCAAAGAGATGAATTCAAGGTTGAGAAAATACAATAAAACTGAAAAACATTATTAGGGATTAGAATCAATGTGTGAAAATAAGAAGAAATATTATTGAAACTTATCATACCTACTTATTGTTAAAGGTTTAAACTCAGATAGTTTAGAAATCATGTGAATATAAAGAGTGGGTTTAGGCTATGAATGGGTATCTTGAATAGATCAATAATAATGAAACATGGAAACCTATTCCTAAACCCATGTAAAATAACATTATTTAAGCCAAATGGGTTTTAAAAAATAAGCTTGATAAAGATGGAGATGTGTCTAAAAATAAATCTTGTCTAGTATACAAGGGATACTCCCAAATTAAAGGGTTTAACTTTGATTAAACCTTTACTCTATTTTTAACACTTGATACCATAATAATATTTATAGACATAGTAGCTCAAAAAGCATTGAAATATTTCAAATGGACATTAAATTAGAATTTTTAAATAGTGTGATTTTATAAAAAGTGTACATGGAAAAACTTGATGTATTTATGCTTGATTTAGATGGTAGTAATGTTTTTATGTAGAATAAAGCTCTCTATTTTATGAATAAGGCTCTATGATCTTGGTATTTTAATATTTTTGAGTATATAAAAATCATTAAGTTTAAAAAGGGTAATTATATAGAAATTTATATATGAAAATGACTAACACCACATCACTCTTTTATACATGGTAAAATCAGCCACCAAAAATCTTGGATAGTATAAACAAGGTTGAATTAAATTTTAAGATATTGAAAGTAAAATATGGAATCCTTATGAATGAGTGAATATGGAGATAAAAATTAAAGGATCCTTCAAATGTTTCATAAAGGGTATAAGATATATTCAAACTTACTGTATGATATTTATACATAAAGGATGATATTTCTATAAAATATTTATTGTAAATTTGTATTATAATATCATATATTTTATTGTTTTTTAAAAAGAATAAAATAGTAGAATGCTTTTAAATTTTAGTGATGGTGCTCTTATCTCGAAAGGAAAATATTTTCAAAAAATCATATATTTTTTACTTTTAGTGGAGATTTTTATTTGGATTGGATGTCAAAGGGAGGGAAGTAGAAACATCATGAATTTAAAAATGGGGTCATAAGTCCTATTAGAGTTTAATTTGTATCAAAGAAGAAAATATCATGGTGTTAGATGCTGAAAAATATAGAGGGTGGAATTTTTTATAATTCAATTTATAATTGATGAATTTGTGTTGTATTTTTTTGTTAATTATTGATTTGTTTTAAATAATAGATTTTAGGTTAATAAAATTTTTAATAAGTAATATAGATAAATTTTGTGTTGGATTTATGATTGAAAAAGAAACATGGTAATCTCAGAGATTACATTTATGGATTTGTTTATGGAAAAAGTGAAATGCGGTTGAAATTCTTCCAAAGAATAGTGAATATCCTATAAAGACTCATTAAATTAATGAGGAATTATCACACAAATAATGGGATGATTTATAGTTAATTATAAGTGCTTCATATTGAGTAAAAATTGTGATGATATATAAGATTGACTCAAGTCTTTAAAATGATATGAAAGAATAACTTGGTAGTTACATAGTATATATAAGATTAAAAATATAGAAAAGTATGGAAATATGTAAGATTAATATCAAGAATATGTAATATTAATTTGGAGGATAAAATTCTTAAATAAGATTGATCTTTATAATATGTAATAGTTTTCAATAGTGTAGGTAAGATATAATATATAATAAATATGTGTAGTCTGAATTTTTTTTTTCAAAAAATTATAGAGATACAGAATATTAATATAGAGTATATTTTTTATATGTGAGAATAACTTTAATACTTACTATTATATAAAAGAATAATATGAAAGAGTAATCATTTTGTTTCATATTCTTGAAAATTTTCCATTGTAGTTGTGTCATGTAAAGAAAAATATCATCGGAATTAATTCAAATATTTCAGGTTTATTATTTTAAGGATTTAAATGGATAAACTCATGGATTATTTTTTATGATTATAATTATTCATTGCACACTTTTCTGTGGGAGGACACATGTCATGAATATCATGTGAAAGATAATTGATATTTGGGGTCATCTTCTACCTAGCGCTCATATACCAGCTTTCCATTATGAGAACAAGAAACCAATAAAATATCAGATTATTACCTTTTCCTAGAGTAAGATTAAATTACTACATACTTGGTTATGTGAATAATGGTGGACAGTGACTCAACGTCTTTCTATGATCAAGCCCTAGAGAATTTATTTAATGCACTACAAAATTTGAGAATAAATAAAATTCAATACTCAATCCACCATGACAATATGATGAAATTCAATACCGCACACATGAAATATACATTTGTGTAAGAGAATCTTAATGTCACACTTGATATCGTCATGTGAAGAGGATAAATATTCTTTGTACACTTGTTGTGGGATTGGGATAGAATAAATTTATGTGACAGCTTGAAACACTATTCATTCGCTCTTTAGTATATTACCTTGACATGAAAACGGCCTCAATCATGCTATGGAATCATATATCCATGAATATAAAACACATCATAGGTAAGGAAATAGGATTTCTTTGACCAAGTTCACAGGTTTTCATGAGATCCATCATTGAATATGTGACATATCAAAGGAGAGAAAAGTGATTGCCCCTAAAAATGTTCACATGCCATCACAATATCCATCATTGAATACATGAACGTCAAATGTGATCAAAGTGATTGTCGCTGATAATTTTTGTATGCCATCACAAGATCCATCAATGAAAATGCGACACATCAAAGGCAAGCAAAGTGGTTATCCCTAGGAATGTATGCATGTCAACATATGATATATCAATGTATATAAGACACGTCAAATGAAATGATAAAAACAATCCCAGATTATGTTCATATGTTATAGCAAGATCTAGCACTGGTCATGAAATTCACCAAAGTCAAGTAGGGCGATTGTCCAGGATAAGGTGTGTGCGACAAACAGAAGGGTTTTTCCCTGAAGTGATCGTTCATCACCATAAGACCCTTTTTTCAAGATATGAATCACCGATGGGGAGAATTATTATCCATGACAGTATCAATATAATCTCTCAAGATCCCCATACTTTGTAAAATAAGAAAAGGAAATAAAATATAGAAAGGTGGGAGCCTCTTTAGATCATAAAACTCGCATGATGCACCCATACAATCCATGAGACACTGCGAAAGCCCAGTGAAATGTCCACCTAGTCATGGAAGAGTCCACTGACATGTGACCCCTATCATGTGAAAGGCTTTGGACATGCCCAAGAAGTCTCATGCTCCACCTTTGGCTCCATATGAAAAGCAGAAGGGATTATCCATGAAGTGCTCTCACATCACCACAATACCCTTTGTTGGTCATGCAATGAATCACCAATGGGGATAATGATTGTCCTTGAAAACATCCACACAATCTCACAATATCCCCAAAAATTGTAAAATAAGAAAATTAAATAAAATGGAGAAATGTGGGAGCCTCCTGCGATCATAAAACTCACACGATACACCCTTATAGCCCATGAGATATCGCAGAATCCCTAGTGACATATCTTCCTGGTCATACAAGATCCCACTAACATATCACCCCTATCACACGAATGGTTTTGGACATTTCCAGGAAGTCTCTCACCCCCTTTTGATCCATAAGACAAACAGAAGGTTTTTCCATGATTTTTTCACACATCACCATAAGATCCTTTTTTGTCACATGAAGAATCACCTATGGGGAGAATGATTGTCCTTGAAAATATCCATATAATCTCACGAGATCCCCAACCCTTGTAAAATAATAAAAGGAAATAAAAGGAATAATTTGGGGGGGGCTCTTGTAGTTTTAAAACTCAAAATACACACCCATGTAGCCCACGAGACACCACAGAAGCCCCAATGACATGTCTTCCAGGTTGCTCAAGAACCCACAGGCATGTCACCCCCATCACACAAAAGGATTTAGACATGTCCAGGAAGTCTTTCGCTTCCACTTTGGCTCCATAAGACAAACATAAGGTTTTTTCTATGTTGTGCACATGAATCACCACAAGACCATTTGTTGGTCATACGATAAATCACCAATGGGAAGAATGATTGTACTTCCCAACATCCATGAAATATCATGATATCCCTATCATTTTTAAAATAAGAAAAGGAAATAAAAGGGAGAAATTCCGAAGACTCTTGCAGTAATAAGACTCACATGACACACCAATGCAGCCTACGAGTTGCCATATAATCCCCAATGACATGTCCTCCTGGTCATAAAGATCTCACTACCTTGTCACCCCCATCATACAAAAGGATTTGGACATGTCTAGGCAGTCTCACACTCCCCCTTTGGCTTCATAAGACAAAAAGAAGGGTTTTTCCATGAAGTGATCACACATTTCCAAAAGACCCTTTTTTGGTCATGCGATAAAACACTGATGGGGAGAATGAATGTCCTTGGAAACATCCATACAATTTTGAAAGTCCCCAACCTTTTTAAAATAACAAAAGGAAATAAAAGGTGAAAGGAAGGAGCCTCTTGTGGTTATAAAACTCACACAATGCACCCATGCAGAGTTCAAGACACCATAGAAACCCCGATGACATTTCTTCTTAGTCACACAAGATCCTGTTGGCATGCCACCCCCATCACATGAAAGGCTTTAGACTTGTCCATGCAGTCTTTCACTACCCATTTGGCTCCATAAGATGTATATAAGGGTTTTTCCATGAAGTGATCAGGCATCACCACAAGAACCATTGTTGGTCACATGGAGAATCATTTATGGGGACAATGTTTGTCCTTGAAAACACTCATACAATATTGTGAGACACCCAACCTTTGAAAAATAATAAAATAAAATAAAATAGAGAAAGGAAGTAACCTCTTCTAACCGTAAAACTCATGTTATGCACCCATGAAGCCTGCAGGACACCACAGAAACCCCGGTGACATGTCCATCTGGTTGCACAAAATCCTAGTGACATGTCACCTTCATCATGTGAAAGGATTTGGACATGTATAGGAAGTCTCGTGCTCCTCCTTTGGAACTATAGTAAAAACATATGGGATTTTCCATGAAATGACTTCACATCTCCCCATGACTTTTTTTTGTCATGAGATGCATCACTGATGGGGAGAGTGATTTTCTTAGACAACACTTGTGCATGCTCACAAGACCAGCTAGGATTCATGTGATACACGCCACATAAAGTGGTGAACAATTGGGGTGGTTATTCCTATAAATACCCCAACCCAATATGAAAAATACAATCCCATAAAGATAAAAAATCCTTGGAACCTCATATAAACATCAAAGTGGATTTATCGGAGTAGTTAATATTACGACTAAGAATTTTTCCATTAGGTGAGATCTGGTGAACAACTGAAGTGGTCATGTAGCATGCATAGTCACTTCACGTGATCACTTATAGGTTGTGTGAAGGACTTATGGAGAGTCACGTGAAGAACATCCTATAATTCTGCTAGATCATGTGGGACTTAAAACAAGTCAGCACTAAAAAAATATAAGGCATTCACTACATAAAGGCTAGAAAAAAGACTAAAATATGGGAGACTTATGCGAAGTACATATACGCATATCCTCATTCAATTTTTATGAACTATCTAGGTCATGTTACAACTCCCGAACATGTCACCCATATCATGAGACACTATTTTGGAATACTATTTAGATCATGAAATGTCTCCTAGACCTTTCAAAGTATGTCACAGAGAGCCCCCAAGGCATGCTACCCATGTCTCGAGAAATCATCTAGGAAATCCATCCAAACCTCTCAATTTTCTCTAGACATGTCACCCAAAACATATGGTGGCACCATTTCATGTTATTTGAGTATCGTGGTAGCACCAAGGTATGACAGATGGATCTTATGATATTTCTTTGAAGTGTTATACAAATTTGTTGATGAAATCAAGGAATGCCAACCCGGGTCATGCATCACCCTCCACATGTCTCATTGACTCTCATGAGGCCCTTCAAAGAGTGTTAGATAACTTTTTTGGCGACATAAGGACAAGTCATCTTGATCATGTGACTCCCTTTGGACAAGCCAGCCAAGATCATGCAATGGATTCTAGGACAACCTGGTCAGGTCTTATGATGTTCTCTAAATAAGTAATCCTAGATCATGTGATGGATTCTAGGATAATCCATTTAGGTCTTGCGATGTCCTCTAGACATGTTAGCCTATATCATGTAATTCCTTTTGGACAAGCCAACCAAAATCATGTGATGGCTTTTAGGACAAATCGTTCAGGTCTTATGATGTCCTCTAGACAAGTCATCCTAGATCTTATAACATCCCCAACTCATGTCATTCGGTTCTCATGATGACACGTGGACAAGTCATCTGGGACACTTAGCACCCTCCAAGACATGTCGCATTGACTCTCGTGACTTCCCCCCAAGCGTTTCAGCCATATTCCATGATGATTCTATGGAAATTCAGCTTAATCATGCAACCACCTCTAAGATAGTCCAACCTATATCATGTGATTGATTCCTATAAAAATCACATGAGTCCTGTGATGTCCTCTAGACAAGCCAGATGAGATCATGTGATGGCTTCTCGGACAAATTGGCTAAGTCTTGCTGTAACAACCCAAAAAAATTTTAAGGAAATTTCCCTTATTATAATTTTTTTTATATTGTTTAAATCTCATAAAATCACATAGATAACACAATACAAACTTTATAAATGAATAATTAATGAAATAAGAAATATTTATTGAAATTAAGAAACCTAAACCAATGGAATAGTAAAGAAACCTTTGGAATAGTAATATAACCCAACCAATAGAATAGTGACCTCACCTATGGAAGTATAAAAAATATTTAGGTATCTTATGAATGAAAATATGATATATTTATACAATGGTATAAGAAAAAAATGTTTTCAAAAATGATAAATTAAGTGTTGTTATTTTTGTAAGTTGTAAATATTTATTTTCAATTTTATAATTAATATAATGATTTAAAAGAAAAATTATTTTCATAAAATAGATTCATAAATTAATTTTTTTGTTATATTATGATTATAAGATAATTTTATGTTAACTTAATTAAATCTTCAAAGTGTTATAAAATCAGTTATAATTTTAAAATTGATATTTTTTAATAAATGATGATTATAATTAAAAATTAAATTTCATATATTTAAAAAATAATTTTTAAAAAATTAAGTCCATTTTTTAATTCTAAACATAAAAAATTTATAGTTTTAATTTTAGATATTTTTCTAAAACAGTTGAATTTTTAGTGAATAGTGAAATATGACAATTTAGGGTATAATTTAAATACATGAATTATTGAGTCATGGATGATGTATGTATAATGTAATAATCTATTTTTAGAAATAAAATGCACTAATTAATTTATTTATTCATATTAATCCTCACTAATGAAATTCTTGATCCAAAATAATAATCAAATGAATAAAATAATCAAAAAATGACCCTCTCCTCCACTATAGATACCACCTCTTTTCCTCATACCTATAAAGCCTTCAATCCTATCCAAATTCTACCCAAAGATCTTCTCAAGTCTCTACCCCATTTCCAAGATCCTTTGGTCTCAAAAAAATACCAAACCCAATTCCCCTAAGGAGGCTCTCAAAAAGAAGAAATACAAGTGTTAAAAACCTCTTTCTTTTTCTTTTATAATTTCCTTTCAATTTATTTTCCTTCCTTTTACTCTCCTCACATTCAATTATCAAAGTGACATGATAACTCCCATATACTTTATATAATATAATTTTATTTTGTTTATGGAACAAACCATCATCAATTCTCTTACCCTCTCTTTTTGTTCTAAAAATGAAAACATCATTCGTGATGTGTTGATTTATCATATTCTAGGATGATGAGTATTAAATTTAAATTATCACCTTCGAGTATGGTTATAAAACAATTTTTATGGTTAAAAATATTATAATATATTTATTATATTGTATTTAATGTTCTAGAACTTTTATATATGCGTAATGTTAATTAATAAAACAAAACTAGTTTGTGGTGATCAAAAAAACCAAAATAATCTAAACAGTTATCATTACCGTTTTATCTAATGAATCATCATAACATCTGAAAAAATGATATATAATCCCATTAAATATTATGTAAGTTCATTAAAAACATATAATTTAATTTTTGGATAACTATTCTCATTTTAAATGATTTTCCATACATGTATACAAGTAAACCAATCATGAAAACCAAAGAAATTAACGCTCCTAGATGATGAAATTGAATATCATAACCCAAAAAAGGCCATAAATGAACTTAGTAAAATTATAATAAATCAAATAAATTTAATAATGGATCTTAATTAATTAATTAATGGATTTAATTTTATTATCCAAGACACTATGATCAAGTGAAGAACAGTTTCAAACATAAGGTAAGAGATTCTTTCTGAACCTCCATTTTTTTCTTTGGGTTACACTTTCTTTATATTTAACCCAATTTAATTATTATTTATTTTTATATAATTTTCCAAAATTCTAGTTATATGTTCCAAAATCTTGTATCCAGATCATTTCATTCTTATTTGATAGGGAAATACAAGTATTAAAATGGTTCCCTTCTCAATTCTTTGTGATAAGCAGGCCCGATTAAAGGGAACTTCACAATTTATTACCTGTTTTAAATTAAACTACATAATCTATTTTAATTCAAAATTATTTTTTTTAAATCACTCATTTTATCATGAATAACTATCTTGGTTCATTTCTGGTTTTATACAAAAAATTATTTCATTTCTACTTTAAAGAATCATCAACATTTTCTCTTAAACCACACTGAAGAGACTCATTTTTAAGGTTTTTTTAACACTATTTTTATATGTTTTCACTTAAATTGAGCATAATTTATCACTATCTATGTCTATTTTACCATATGAATTTCCATTTATGTTTTAAATCCATTCTTTAATGGACATAATTATGATATTCCCATTTGTTACACCCTAAGACATGATTATGATATCCATTTCTTTCTAGGGGTAACCCATATATTTATGTTTGATTATTTATGTGTAAAAATATTCATGAGCATGTTATGATGGGTTAACCTAGATATCACTACAATTCATTGGGTAGTTTTTAGTCTCATGATACGTCATGTTGGAACATAGAGTGAACCCAAATCCTTTGTGGGACTTTGTCCACCATGTGCAATGGTATTGGCAGTTAGCCTTGACTCATGATCCTCCATGTTCCATGGTCATACTATTTAGTCTTGAATCATATTCATGTCATGTTTTATATTGTTTCTACATTCCTATGATTCTATTATTACATGATCCCATGTTATACATGTTACGATTCCTTATGTTTACTCATGTTCCATGCCTTTTTATGTCATCATGTTATGACTCATAACCCTTATGTTTTTCTTTATTTCTATGTTTATACCCTTACTAAGATTTTTATATCATCCCTTTGTTCATTTATTCCCCAAGTTATCCTATACAAATGTAGGACCATAATGGATGTTATGATCTCATTATGGGGATTGAATAAATGAGGTTTTTATTTTTATTTCATGTTTTCTAATGATATACCTAATATTCCAAAGACACTAGACATTATGATCCTTGGTTTTATTTTATGGTTAATTATGCTTAAAATGGTAGTAATAATATGTGTAAAAGGATAGGGTCATTATACTTTTGATGTCCTCCAGACAAGCTAGCCAAGATCATATGATGGATTCCAAGACATGTAGGGTCTTACAATTTCCTCTGAACAGGTCAGTCTTGATCATGTGATAGCCTTAAGACATGCCATCTAGGTTATGTGATTTCCTAAGAAAAAGTAAACTAGATCATGAAATTGTTTTTTAACATTTCATTCATACATTCTATGATATTTCAAGTAGACAACCAAGGCATGTCGAGTGGAAAATCCATTCATGTCAGACAGACAAGAAGGATAGGTCATATTAGGTAAACCTCAGTACATAATCCCTAACCAGAAGAATAATATTATATCTCCCTTATATAATGAAAACCTCAATGTGTAAGCCATGAACAACTTCATAATATGATATGTTTCACATATAAATTAATCCTCAATGTGTAATCCCTGATAAAAGGGAATCCATCCCAGCATAATCCCCTAACATTCTTAAAACCTTGGGGATAACAATAATGTCTATGAGTATGATCATACATAATATCCCACCAGTGGGTTAAGGTATGAATGAACTATGAGAGCTCTGATTCCTACCATAGTTGGGATATATAGGACTCCTTACTAAGGCCCAAGATTTAGTTGGCATCTATTTCTGTGTAAGTCCCCTCATGTATCTGACATTTAAACCATTGAGATCTAATAATTCACATAGAATGATCACTCTTCCTCATCCATAAGTGGATGAGAAGTGGTATCATACATGGGAATCATTTTATGTATAAGTCCCGACCATGCCCCCAAGAACCTCAATCCCATCAGTGGGTTAGGGATGAACTGAACTACAGTAACTATGATTTCTGTTATTAAACAGGATATTTATGATGCCTTACTAGGTCTCAAGTTATATATCACATCCTCTATAATATAGGTAATCACTCCTCTCAAAAGGTAACTTAAATGTGAAATCCCCATATGGATTTCCTCTCATGCAATGTTTCCAGTCTTATACTATCTCTTATTTCTCATAGAAAGCATGACTCATGTGGTCTTAGAGATTGGCGATAATTATTCCAATAGCATGAAAATGATTACCTAGTGTTGTTCCATAATTGGGATGTAAGTCTGATTACATCTCATCTTCATTCAAATGGACATACTTCTGAAGGAACAATCAAGGGTAGTCTTATATGCATAAGTCCCACATGTGGCATCTATTATCATATCTCTAAAAACACAGATGCACATTATAATAACTACATATAATATGATTATTGTCTCAAGTAGGATGCGTATGAAACCTAATCGAGGTCCAGGCATGATATTTACATCCTTACCGCATGATGTTAAATTGCATGGATGATTCTAGTCACATGAATTTAAATGTTGTCAAATAAACTACATAGGTTTTGATTCATATTTTCACAGTATACTTAGGAAACCTTGTAGAGGTTAAATACCTTCTCCAAGACACAAAAATCCTCCTTGGACAATAATAAACATTAGAGTGACTAAATATGGTTGTAACCCTTAGTATCATAAGTAAATAAGATAGTGATAGAGAACCCATGATATGTACAAAATGGTTCCCATCAATACATGTTTGTAATCAAGACATTTACATAGGGATAACCAGCCTCTTATCAGAGCCTAGAAAGGATTTAATGAACATATATTAAATATATAATAGAGTCCCAGAGTATTCAACAATTCCCCCCTATAATGGTGTGATGAGCCCGACCAATAATCCTCTTGACCAATGTGAGTACCTAAGCATCATTAGGCATGAAACCCCAAAGGAACACCTAACTTTGTAAAGTAGAACCATAATCATATATGGATGTGGGAATCATTGGCATTTTATGTGGAATAATAAAAAATACTAAGCTCGATGGGAGTGATTGAGTAAATAATTTATCCCTCCTCAATCAAACTATTGGGTGAATCCCATCCATATCTTTTTCCTGATGAAACAAAATGGTGAACCTTATGTGAAATTATTTAACTGTGTCATCCCTTTCATGATTTAAAAAGGATATATTTTCAAATTCCCATCAGGCTTGTTTGTTATGTGATAATTGCTCAACAAAATGGTTAACCCAACACATTTATTCTAGCCATGTTGAACCTTGTAAAAAAAGAATGTACCACATATTTATACTTTAAACTATGGACATTATTGATCGAATATATACTCTTATATATGATGCGGCACTACTAAGGTGTATTTTTTCTTCCTCAGGACTCCCATATTTCTTTTAATCAAAATGATATCATTGAATGTGTAAAATGATTCTAAGATCCCTGGATATGTGCTTTGACCCTAAGGCCTCAATTCACGATATCACCAAAACAAGACTTCTAATACTAGTTGGGGAATATCTTTTACTGGGATTACCACATCAATAGCTCCATTTCAACTCTGGAATTGGACAATGAAATATTTTAGGGGGTGAATTCCCACTTTCCTTCCTTCCCATGATAGGACATATGAGAGGAAGTGTCACCTATTTACACATTCAATCTCTTTGAGAGACTATCCCTAAGGTGCATCAACGCATACCTTCCCTACTTCATGGAGGTGGATAAGTATATTTATCATGAAAACTCAATCATTCAGAAGCTACCTAGGAGGGATTCCATCTATTCTGGTCATTATCATTGAAAAATGATTGTGATTCCACAAGGAGCTGTAGAATAAGTTGTGCCTACACCAACATTCTGAGTTGGGGAATCTGGTAGGATATCCCACTAGGTTTATACAAAAAAATAGCTCTAGAGAAAGATTATATCCTTGATACTACAAATATTTTTGATTCCCACTAGTTTATTCTGAAAGTGACTTGGAATTAATCCCAAATCATTACTATCTAGGAGATCCTAACTTCATCACAGCTTCCTCTGGTGACTATGGAGTCCCAGGAGGCACCACATCCCATAGTGATAGGATCATTTTTGTCATATTTTACCCCAATATCATATTCAATATGGGTAAAAATACATAAAATAATATCATGGGCACCGAAACCTCAAATGGTACCATGGGAACCGACCCCTCAAATGGTACCATGGGCACTAACCCATCAAAAATTACCATGGGCACTGACCCCTAAAATAATACAATGGGAACCAACCCCTCAAATGGTACCATGGGTACAGAACCTTCAAATGGTATTTTGGTTACCAAACCATCAAATGGAACCATGGGCATCGACCCCTTAAACAGTATCATGGGAATCAACCCCTCAAATGGAATCATGGGAACCAACCCCCAAAATGGTAAACTGGGCACCAACAGCCAAACGAGATACTCCATGGAGGAGGAGCACTATCCCTCTTGTGTCTTAGACAATATGATATCAATTGGATCTGAATTATCTCCATTAAATCTAGATAAGTACACTCCTAAAGAGTACAAACATACCCTCCCATAGTTATTTGAGTCACAGTAATTTGGCCTACCTTCTACAACTGGTGTGGGAAAAACGGCTCAGTATTATCTTTCAAGCATCTATAGAATGCGTTATCGACTGTGTCGGTATTTCAGAGGTTAATGATAATGAATCATATGGATAGTGGTAGTATTGTATTTAGTCTCTATGGTACACATCGTAAATCTCATCATCATCCACTCACCATATCACCAATAGAGGATAGGGTGTTTTCATGGCTCTTGTTAGCTAGCCCCATGAAGATAGAAAGGAAATTTCAATAGAAGAATGGATCACCCAACTCCTATGTGAGAAAATGTATATTGTGGAAATAATTGTGGGAATAATCTTGATATATCTACCTCATGATGTACCGGTACCTATCTATGGAAGCCCGCCTTGCAATGAAGTTCCCAAGCCCATAGTGTTGGGGGCATTTTCATATTTTTCATTCCTTCATTGAGTGTAATCTAAACATTATTCCACCTCACCCCATCCCAAAAGGCTATAGAAATTTTTATATTTTCCACCTCCTCATTGAGGATATTCTGGAAACTATATGACCTCATTTGATTCCATAAAACCTCTAGGATATTTGAGATATTGTAAATCAGTATGAAGCATCTACATCATCCCAGACCCCTAATTCTTCAACACATACCCTCAGACCAATAAAGACTAGGACACTATATTCTAGGCTTCAGATTCAACTATGTGACCACACCAATGGAGGTATAGATAATATATGGGAGAAACTATTTACTCTCTCATATCTTGAAGACATACAACGAAAAGTATATTCCTTCCAATCAAGAAAATTTCCTAGGTATTTCAACTATGTCATGGAAAATGGTTTGATAGAGATCCTGAAAATGATAAATCCAAGTAAGGAAAGGATGGTAGGCCATGTTTGTCATTTACCCTACCATTGATGCCTTAGAAACACTATAGAATATTGATTTTCATTTAAATACCAGCTTCAGGTACAAATAGACCCGGGGATATAGGAACCACTGACACCTAGATCCACACTCCATTCATCTGAGCGCTCTAAAAAAGACACACAAGTTTTGCATCAGAGCATATGTCACATTCCTCCTAGGGATAAGAGATTGTATTTCAATGTAATATTGAAAAAAAACATATTCTTTCCCAATAAATAATTTCCCAAGATATTTTTTATTGTTCCATATAAATTGGTTTGATAGAACTCCCAACAATAAAAAATATTATTAAGGAAAGGTTGAAAGCCCATGACAACCTTTTACCCAACCATCAACATCTCAAACACATAATAAAGAGATGATTTGTCTTCAAGGATTGGTTCTAGTTATAGGTAAGTGCAGGAATGATAGATTTTAGGGATCTCAAAACTCATGAAATATGCATAAGATTTATCTAAGATCCATCAGAAGAGACACTCTCCTAGTAGGTTATTATGATCTTTCTTACCTCATGAAGTTAAAATGCATTGATAACATCTATACAACAAGATGTTAAATTGAATGACTGACATCCTTACCACAATACATTAAGCTACAAGGCTGATGTCCTTACTGAAAGACATTAAACTGCATGGACATCATTCTTACTACAATACATTAAACTACTTGGATCATATCCTTACCACAATACGTTAAATTTCACCGTTGATTTCCTTTTCGCGCGACATTAAACTTCATAGGTTTTCTAAAACTACAAACAGATTGATTCTCATCATAATGAGATATGTGGGGATAATTTAATCCTATATCTTGGTTTAACCTCCTATATTCATGTCCTTACTACAAGACATTAAACTACATGGCTGATGTCCTTTCTGCGTGACATTAAATTGCACAAGTTTTCTAGAACTATGTATGGCTTGATTATAATCCTAATGAGATACATAGGGATTCCAAATATATCATGGCCTATCCACCTATATTCACATCCTTAATGCATGATGATAAATAGCATAGAGCATTTTGCAGTCACAAAATAAAAAAAATGTGTGGCATTTCAATATATGGGACACATCATCAACATCAGGTGGAAATTTCAATTTCCATAAGCACCACTAATATATACAATATTGATCCCATTTATATCACAAAATTAAAAAAAAAACTTAGTTACCTACTTAGGGAATTATCTGATTGGAAACCTCCCCAAACACATTGATCAGGGCATCAAGGACACCTTATCAAATACGGAAATATACAGAACATAGAGAGTAGGATCATACCCCTGCTAATTCAAAAAAAATATTTTATCATATCTAGGTAGAAAACATGGGGCATGTATGAATCCATTCGCACTTGTATAAAGTCCATCAATATATTCCAATGGAATAAGGAGGATAGAAGTGTGCTTATATCCCCACTTCAATCAAATACATCAACCAATAAATCTTGGAAGCTGAGAGTTTACATGCATATATTCCTATAAAAATCCTGTTGAAGTGTCGGTGCTTTGTGACAGCAATAGAGGAGCTATGTCAATACATTCTGGTTAAGATGCAGGGATAGGCATATATTCCTATCCCGAAAGCTATAGTATCACAACACTTTGATCAGTATGAACAAGTGGCTACTCCTAAGAAAGCACATATCCTTAATCATGTCCACATGGATTATTAGCATTTTCTGGTAAAGTATGTAGCATAAGGACTAGGTTCATATCCTTATTCTAACCGGGGCTCACCATGTGAGAATGAAACATGCCTTGGGAAAGGCTCATATTACTATCAAAAAATACATATGGTATATTCCATATCCTTAATAATGTCCACAAAGATTATTAGTATATTCTAGTAAAGGATGCAGCATAAGTACTAGGTTTGTATCCCTATTCCAACCAGGGATCACCATATGAGAACGACACATGCCTTGGGATAGGCTCATATTACTGTCAAAAAATACATATGGTATATTCCAAAGGAACATTATTAAGATCATATCCCCATTCTAGAAGAGGCTCACTGAGTGATAGAATAACATTCCTTAGTACAGGTTTATATCCCAATTGAAAAAAAACCAACAACATACTCCAAAGGCCCAAGATCATGCTCATATCCCCATTATGGAAGAGACTCACCAAGTGATAATGGTACATGCCTCGAGATAAGCTCATATTACTGTCAATAAATCTACTCAAGAGATCATAGTAGCTTATAGGGGAGGATCATATCCCTAATCTCATTCCGTAGGTCCGTGGACATATTTTTATGTGGAATGCATATTCAGATCAGGCCTAGATTCCCATTCCAACTAGGGCTCACCATGTGAGAGTGGAAAATTCCTTGAAATGAGCTAATACTCTTATAAAAGAAGACCCGTGACATATTAAAAAGGCCCAGGATCAGGATCATATCCCTGTTCTTACTGAGGCCCACCAAGTGAGAGAAAAAAAACCTCAGTACAGGCCCATATCCTTATCAAGGAAGCCCATTGGCATACTACAAAAGCTTCTCAGCAACAAGATCATATTCTTGCAACTTCATACGGTTGTCATTGGATTCCAGTAGTTGCAATAAAGTGGGATTATATCCTTGCTCAAACCCAAAAAGGTAGGATGGCATAGTCCGACCATGATGTAGAGTGAGGCTCATATCCCTGTCCCACCAATTCTAAGTGTCATTGAGGTTTTACGAGACACATTCTCAACACCCCAATGGCCTGTCAACTCTTCAACCAAAGTAGAAGTTGATAATTACCATGATAGTCTTCCATGTGGTAGAGTGGAGATGGATCGTAGGGACTCTACTCCTAAAATCCTTTGTGGTAAAACTCCCCATGGTGATATCTCTCACATACAAGGTAATCCTCCCCTTTCCTAGACACCTTAGTATAGAGATTTTTCCAAATCTCAGACACCTTCATATAGAGAGGTGATAAAAAATACCAAGCAGCTTAAAATTTAAAGATGATCACAATACCAAGGTTTGCCATATATAGTACCCAAATCAAACCACAAAAACACTTTACCACGGTTAGTAGGAAAACTATAGAGGATACCAATATGGCCTAGCTAGGTAAATACATATATCTATGATGATGAATCAGCTGACATGAAGATATAGAGATTGTTTTCCAAAAGAAACCTCCCAAACATGCCCCGAACCATTTCCAATTCCAATTATGAGATCCCAAATGGGTTGAAAAGGGATTTATAGAGTTCATTTTAACCACATGAAATTAAACTATATAGATTTTTTCTTTACCACATGACATAAAACTATATAGATTTTATCTTACCCACATAATGTTAAATTGTATTAAGTTAATATTAACCACATGACGTTAAATTGTACAAAGTTCATCCTGACCACATGATGCTAAAATATACGGAGATCATCCTAACATATGATGTTAAAATGTATAGTGTTTTCATATTTGTAATATGCTAATCTAAACAATTTATTCTCAAAAACATGATGATTAAACTGTACAGAGACGTCCTACCCACATAACAATAAACTAGATGAAGTCATCCTGGTAGAAAGATGTTAAACTTAACAACATCTCTTGTCCTGATTTTATGACGTTAAACTACATAATGTAATTCTCACCGCATGATGTTAAACTACATGGGAAGAACCATCTCACAAAATACTCACCACACACATTCCAGATCCATGTGAATTAGGCATGAGAATCCCCCTTCCCTGTGTGAGATTTTTCTTCACACATGGAACCTCTCTATCCAAGAACTACATATGAATTGATCTCTGCCATCATAGGATACACACTGACACCTGAACCTATAGTCCTGGGCCTAAACACAATATTCCTTTTCATTCACATTGGGTGATCCCCATCCTTGTCGTATGATGTAAAACTGCATGGATCCATGATCTTCCTTTCCTTTCACGTCGGGTGATCCACATCCTTACCACATGATGTTAAACCACATGTCTGATGTCCTTACCGTATGAAATTAAATTTCATGGATTTCTATAACTATGTATGGATTGATTATCATTTTTAATGAGATAAATAGGGATGCCTCAATCCTATATCTTAGTCTAGCCACTACATGATACAAATTGGCCATGTTATATCCTAATTTTCCTCTTCATGGTGAGAAGATCCCTCTCTACTCCTTATTTATCACACCGAGAAAATATCACGTGAGATTAAAAATTTCAGTAAGGGATTCCCCGAAAAAAAAAGTCATAACAGTTCATGAAAGGTTCATTGTGGTCCTAAATTTAAGACCTTAAAAGGCATGCCATTAGTCCTTTATACATGATATTAAACTCAATATTTTATGTCCTTTACATGACATAAAATTGTACATTCTTGAGAACCTCACCCTAGATGACCAATGTTTTTGGTACTGGTATTATACCACACCTATTTCCTCAATAACTATTTGTGAATTGATTCCTAACATTATAGGTTATGTAGTGATGCTCGAATCTTCAATCTTGGTTCTAGTCATGATAAATATAAACATGAACCTCTTTGTGTATAGACCAAATATGCACAGGAAGTTACTTCCTCAAGAACAATGTGTGTATTAATTCCTATTATTATAGGATACATTGTGACACACAGATTTATATCTTTGGGTATAGCCTCAATACCCCTTTTCACATCAGGATGCATATGTTCTTGACGCATGATGTTAAAATACACGATTCCTCAAGAAATATGTGTGGATTGATTCATGTTATCACTGGATATATAGTCATGCTCGGATCTCCAATCTTGGTACCAACTATAACAATCAACAAAAACAATTCCCACCTCTACATACATGTCATACCTTCTTAGAGAGTTTCACATTCAAGAAATGTGTGTGGCTTAATTCCTACCATCACAGGATACGTAGTGAAACCAAGATCTTCAATCTCGGGCCCATCTACAACAACTGACAAAAAAACACACCCCAATTACATAGGGGATGATCCATACAAGGCCATTTTTTATGTATGATTTAGATCTATGTGAGGCTTATTCATTCATGTAATATATCTTGAACAATTTTTCACGTCACTTCCCACATCTTTACCGCATGATGTTAAATTACAAAGAAAACACCTTGGACGCATGACATTAAAACTGTATAATAAATATTTCCTCACTACATGGAATTAAACTCCCAGGAAAACTCTCTAGTCTCATGGCATTAAAACTACACAAAAAATATTTCCTTACTACATGATGTTAAACTGTATAGAAGAAAATGTGTCCCTTATACACCAAATTAAATTGTACAGACCATCACCCATCATCATCCCATATCAAAGAACCATAAGAAACATACCTAGTTCAACCTTAGAATGTGGTTCTTCAACCATATTTTAAATAACCTCAATCCATATACCACACTTCTTGTCTTGAGAACCTTGGGTTTTTGAAATCTTTTCATGTTCCATGGAAATGAAAAGAGATCTCTTAGTTTTTCCATGACATTGATGCATAAGGGCTTAAAACTCACCAACCAAATACATATTGGCTCTTTAAGGAGGGATTTCTAATCCTTGTGAGCCTGAAGTCACCATAGTGGAACTCATCACCTAAGGGTATTTTGGTTCATCCCCAGTATGATTCTCCCATTTCATTACTCATGACCTAAGAACCTTGATCCATGATTTAAAACATCTACATATCCTACTCAGAAGGATGTTGGAGTACTCTTGGTCCTGGGTATCCTAATTGGAATCTTCTGTAACATCCCCTATATTAGGTCCATGAGTTTCATGACCTTAAACTTTATACACTTTGGTCAAAGCTGTATGAACTTATTCTATATCCTATGATGGTCCAAATCGCAACACCTTAAATTACTAGCAAAAGAGACACAAACATTTCAGGTTAAAACCCCACCAAGGGAGTCCTGAGAAAAATTTAAGTCCTCACTCATTAAACTCTTTATCTCCAATGTTTAAGAAAAAATTATGGTGAAAATAAAAAAGTTATAACTGTAATAAGGTTTAATTTATGGCCCTATTAAAATCCATGTTATGATCCCTAGACCATAGTTCTAGAAAAAAGTTAGAGTCATGTCTTTTCACATATCATTGTCATGATAACATGTTCAATAGAAAGTGAAAAAACTTTTAGGGTACTCTAACCCTTCTTGAATCTTACGTTTTCCATAAATCACACTTTATGGATAAAAGAACCTTGGTTCATCTCAAACCTTTCATAGCCCTTCGAATGTAAAATAGGTCTCTCTTCTTGTTCGTGATATTGATGAAGGGGGATTAGACCCACCAACCAAATACATCTTGGCCCAATATAAAGGGATTTATGATTCTTTGGATATTGATGTCACCATGGATGGGCCCAACACCTGATGGTGTTTTGGTTCATTCTGAGCACGATTTTCCCATACCTTCTTCATGAACTGAGCACTTTGGACCATGATTTACAGTTCCCTTAACCAGACTATTCCAGAGGATTTGACATCATTGATGTTAGGCCACCATTTTTTGTACCCTTTCTCAATGAAAGAGTGTGAACCTCCACTCTCAAACCTTTGATTCCCCACCATATTCCTTGGAAAGAGTCAATTTATACTCTCTAAGCCCCCATAATTTGGCAGAAGATAGAGAATTTTACATTTGGGAAGGATACCATGTCCAAATTGTCCTTGTAAATAAGACGATCTCAAGAATACTGAAGAAGGTGTATCAATGAAGAATTTAATGTTATGGGAATTAATGAAAACTTCTCAAAGAGTAACCTGTTGTAATCTAAGAACTCAAATTTAGGTGATGGATCTGTTTGATTTTACACACAAAGGATGGAAATCTTGGATGATCTGAGCAATATCTCCACCCAAACATGGATCTCTACCTGATATTTCATCACAAAATAGTGAAATTCCCCTTCTTTAATATGAGATATATCTACATAAGGTAAATTAATCATATAATTATTCATCCATGAACCTATTTTCTCTACACATCAGTTTGATCAACACAATGGTATATTTAATAACTATGTACATCTTGATTCTCATTATCATGGGATATGAAGTAAATTCCAAGTTTTATACTTTGGATCCATCCACAAGTTCATTTTCACCCAATCCCTTTTTCATTATATAATTCATAAACAATTCAATTTCAGATCCATTCCCTAGGAAAAAACCCCTTATTGTATCAGATTTATCCAAGAACTCATGGTTAAAAATATCCTATGGATAGCACCTCAAATCCATCAGTCGACAAACTCTTGGAAAATTATCTCATGGGGATCAATATCAAATTCTAGTAGATGTTTGTATATATGGGAAAGTGATCTATTGTAAGAACCTTGGTTTTTATAACGGGTTAAAATCCTGGCCCTGTTTGAATTTTTGACTTGTACCTAAGAAAACTGGATAAATTGGATAGTTTCTAGAAATTTCCAGACTACACGCTGTGTACTGTAAGTACACGCCGTGTATATGTTAGGCAAGTGACCGGTCGTGTGCTCACTGAGTACATGTCATGTGGTGACCATGTAGAAATTTCTTACTACACGGCATGTAGTTTTTGACACGTCGTGTACCCAAGACTGTGTGGAGGCCATACATGGCATGTAGGCCTATTGGCCGGGTAGAACCATTTAACCAAGTACACATTCTGGACATGTATGAGGGATATACATGGCGTGTAGGCTTATTCACCGGTTAGATTTGTTTAACAAAATACACGTCGTGTCCCTCATAGACACGCAGTGTAGTCTGGCTGCATATGAGAGAAATACATGGTGTGTGGGTAAGCCATTGAGGAAAGGAAGAAAAGTTAAATACATGCCGTGTACCCCTAGGTACATGCCATGTACTCATGTCGGAAGATTCTGGAAAGTAATTCAGTGGAATTTCAGCCATATAATGAATAGAAAAATGATACATGGTGTGTATTCCTAAATTATACACTGTGTGGTTTCTTTTTTTCGCTAAAACGAGCAGTAGCCTCGTATTGAGGAAGAACCTCATATTTGTGTTGGGTTGACTGGGGAGAGCTGACCGGGATTTCAATCCACTCCTATTCCTTAATCCAAACTCCATTTCAAACACTGATTAATCTATTGCAACCCCCTTGGTAAGGCCTTGATTCCTCTTGAGATGTTTTGTTTGATTTATATTCTAAAATGAGTTATAAGGGTTTGAGCGGTTTTGATTATTTTGTATATCTACTACATTTTAGACCTAATTGGAGGCTATTATTGGAGGAGTAGCATTGTATGAGTCTCAGGTAGGTGGTGCATACCTCTTTTTTGTATTTTCATGGTCATTTGGGTAATGCGGCTTTCGGCGTATTTTTGGGTATTTTTAGAGGGACCTTTTTTATCTACTATTACATATTGAATTGATTGTTTGACCTATGGGATGCCTTTGGGTATGCCATGTTACCAGTTTTTCTTGAGCGGGGTCGGACGAGGGGTCGTTGCTCATCGGGGCATTTTGGCCGGGGGATGCTAAAATTTTTATATTAGAATTATATTATTTTAAACTACTGAGTTTATTTATTAAACCTTGATATGAACTGTTAGAGGCATTCAAGACCTCATTGTTATTGGTTGATAATTGTTGGGTTAGTGCAAATCAATTGTTTAGTTTGTTTTTCCTGTTTATGTGTTCTATTACATGTGTTATATATGTAATTGTTGAGTTTCATATACTGGACCTTTGGGTTGTGTTGGGCATGGCCTGGATATTCTTGAGTGATTCTGATCATAGTTTGGGGTTAGCCCAGGTTACGTTGGGTGTTCTAACCATGGGATTGGGCATCATGGGCATCAGTTTGAGATAAGATGACTGTCAGGTTGGGAATGGCCCAGGTTACTGGGATAGCAAGGCCATCAGACTTGAGCGGCATGGTCTTAGGGACATGAGGTGTCAGAGGTGTTGCCTTGGGTACTATTTTGGTGATTAACGCTCACCCGAAAACTTTGAGTAGTGTGGACACAGAGAGACTCCATGATGAGGTGGTTTTGACCACTTGTGTGGGTAGATACCCTTGTTAGTTGCAGTTTAGGTACTATTGGTTTAGGGGTTCTTTTCATAGGAATCCACATGGGAGGTGAGGAGCCTTCAGGGGATAGCATTGAGGCTATCGAGTTTGGGGAAGAGGCTCACTGTTATTTGAGGGCAGGTATCACTATCCCTCCAATTATGTTATTTGAGAGTAGACATCATTGTCCCTCCGGTTACGTTATTTGAGGGCAGACATCATTGTCCCTCTGGTTACTTATTTCAGGACAGACATTGTTGTTCCTCCGGGTTACTACTGTTGGTCATGACTTCGGGACGTCGGTATAGGAGACATGCGGTGTCAAGGGGCACATGGTGTCGGGTTACATGACAGAGATTCCGGTGTTGGCCAATACAGGTGACACTCCATGGTGGCTGTTGAGAATCAGTAGAGTTTGTGTTTATTTTTACATCATTCTATTTACTGATTTTCGTATAAATTCATGCATGCTTAAACACTTATATTAGGTACGCACTGTTTGGTGGCATCCTATTGAGCTTCGTCTCACACCCTACATGGGCCCTTCAGGACACGTGCAGACATTATGGATTTGCGTGCAGGAAAGAGGTCATCTTCAAGATCTGGGATGTATTACTTGTTGCATGGAGATGGTATAGACCTTGAGGTCTTGTCTAGCTATAGTTTACTATGTTTTTCATATTTATCATGTACCAGCATGCTTGTTTGTAGATAAAGTTGTTTATCCATTGGCACCCTTTCCATTTAGATATGTATGACTTCCTTTGGATTCGTTTTTTGTTTCTCAGTAGTAGTTACAAGTAATCATCTTGTTTCTATGTTTATTTCAGCTACTGTTGTTTATATTTATTGCTTCCTATATTTGTTGATATTGAATGTGGTTCCGTTCTGTGGGTCTGGTTCGAGTCTGTTGAGTCTTTTATTCCTCTGCATATTTCTTATTATACGTAGACCAGTACCATTATTATTATCCTCCGAGAGAGTATAGCCTCCTCACTATACCTATAAGACCCTATCTGCTAGTCGGAAGCCTTTGGAATTCGGGGAGTTGTGCCTAAGGTAGTAGCACCCGACCCATTTAGCACTGTTTGGGTGGATGTTTGGGTTTGGGTTGTTACAAAGTGGTATCAGAGGATTTCTTGAGAGGGATTTAGTTGCAGTGTTTTACTGGTTACTAATGATATTGAGACTTCTCTTTATTTATGTTGGTTTTACTATTTGGGATATGGTAGACTAGAGATAGGTTGTTACTGGAACTGGGTTACTAGCTTGTGCTTGGGTGCCTGCAGCCAAAGGTACGAGGTATGGACCAAGTTTCCATGGGTGGGAATTGTTGTTTTATTTTTGCTCAGATTACAGTTTATATGATTTCCACCTTGGTAGCTCACTTGGTGTGTGATTTTAATGATTGTGATATGTAACCCTTGACCTGGTACGATAAGGGATAATTGGACCTTGGCCCGGTATGGCAAGGATTCTTGGTTTGGATTTTGATATGCACATTTTTAGGGTATTTCAATTTCACAACTGCATGCATTCTTTGTGAAGTGATAATTCCATGTGAATGATATCAATTTTCATGCTTTTTTTATCTGAAATGTGAATAGGTGAAATTCTTGATAGAATTTCTTGTTATTGAAATGTGTATTCCATGATTTATATATTTGTAGAATTTCATGTGATAGGGTATTTGGGTCTGGCTCTTGTACAAGCAAGGAGGTACTATCGGTTGAGGTGATCTTGATCACCAAGATTGGGAGACTCAGTCATCGGTTTGAGGAAACGTTAGTTGTCAGGACGGGCATGGCCCGAGGTACTTTTGATACTTAGCTCTGTTAGGGGCGGGTAAGGAGGCCATGAGGCCAGGATGCCATGGGGCATGGTTTTAGTGGGGGATAGTAAGGGTGATAGTTGTGTGCTTCCTTTTACTTCTTTCTTATCTGCATTGAATATATATTGTTATATATATATATATCTGTGGGGGGGGCTATCTGGGCATTTATGGTATTCAGCGGGTTCTTTTTGTGGTGACTCAGATGGAGCGTCAGACGGGTGATGGTACAATTTCATAGGTATAGGATCAGGTTCAGGATCCGGTGTAGGCAGAGCAGGAGCCACAAGTATGGTCTCAGGGATAGGATCAGGTCCATGATCCAGTGCAGGTTGGACAGCAGCCGAGTTTGTCAGTGTTCAGACCATGTCTCTACGAGTAGATCTGAGTTATCCTATTGTGTGTCATGCAGGAGATTGACATAGGCGCGCAGGGTAAAAATCCATCTATGGAATATATGACACGGGAGTTCTAGTCACAGCACCTACCGCTTTTTTAAGGTGAGAGTGGTCCGCAGGTGGCTGGGAACTAGATAGAGAGCATGCAGATGATCTTCGAGTAGCTTGAGATACCTCTAGGGTGGATGGTCAAGCTGGTGACATATATACTGTGGGGATCGGCAAAGCGTTGGTGGGATGTGCAGGCCCAGGCTCACAGGCATGAGGGATGGCATGGAAGGACTTTGAGGACAGGTTCTTAGAGCACTTTTACTTAGAGACACTGAGAGAAGAGAGAGATCAGGAGTTCTTCAGTCTTCAGTAGGGAGACATTTCTGTCATGGACTACGCAGCTACTTTCACTGAGTTATCTCACTTTTCTCCTAGTATGGTAAGCAATGACACGACTAGGGTGAGGCACTTCGATATAGCTTATGACATGTCATTCGGATCTTGGTCAATATCGCCAGGCTGGTTTTTTTTCATAGGCAGTGAATTAGGCTCTCATAGCAGAGGGAAACCAGAGGGATAGGCCTCAAGTTGGTCGGATGATGGATTCAGGTGAGGGTTTGAACAGTAGGAAGCGAGGACGGGATGAGTTCGAGCAGGGCAGTCAGGACAAGCACTCATCTAGACCACCTCGTAGTAGTTCTTCAGTGGTTTGCTTTCAGTGTGCACAACCAAGACATGTTAGGACTCTTTGCGATAGGCCTCCAAAGGAGTGTCAGGCATGTGGATAGGTCGGGCATCTGGGGAGGTTTTGCAGGCAGCTTTCTTAGACAGCTAGCAGGTAGGGACCAGGACAGACGGTTTCATCTATAGTTGGTTCAGGTTCGGTACCGGGAGAGGGTAGCTGAGGTTCAGCTGCACGTGGAGGACATGACAGAGACAACAGGATCCAGATGACAGGTCAGTGGTCGGTGGCTGGAGTAGAACCGTAGGGAGGTCAGGCATCAGGCAGTTGTACTTTAGGCCAGGTGCACATTGTGAAGCTGCCAGAGGCTAAGCAGGCTTGTGAGCTGATGATGGTTAGAGGTACACCATGGGTGTGGCCATGATTTCCATGATTTTTTTTGGCATGACCTATAGGGGCAAGTCAGTTTTGAGTGAATGTGATGTACATGATCTATGTGGATTGACTAGATGCTAGTCAGTGGGATTGGCACCATATCAGGTGCATGATATATGTATGTATGTATGTATGTATGTATGTATGTATGTATGTATGTATGTATGTATGTATGTATGTATGTATGTATGTATGTATGTATGTATGTATGCATGTATGTATGTATGTATGTATGTATGTATGGATGTATGTATGTATGTATGTATGCATGCATGCATGGATGTATGTATGTATGTATGCATGCATGCATGGATGTATGTATGTATGTATGTATGTATGTATGTATGTATGTATGTATGTATGTACGGACACCGATGTGGTGCAGGATATGTTGGGTGTCAGGAATGACACAGGAGCACCAATGAGGCGCAGGGGTGATGATGCATCATGAAAGGACTATGCATTTGGAAAACAGGTTAGTAAACCTTGTTTACTTTTAATTTTGTCGTGTTGAGACTGAGTTAGGTGATTCCTAAGGTGGGGAGCCCCTTGAGAAATTTAGCCAGGACCTTTGAGACCAAGGAAGTTCAGGTTACTTTGATTAGGGTGGTATGTTCGGTGTCATCTCTAAGTATCGTTTGCTAGCATGGGGACGAGCTATATCAAGATTAGGAGATTGTAAGAACCCGGGTTTTTAGAATGGGTCAAAATCCTGAACCTGTTTGAATTTTTGACTTGTCCCTGAGAAAACTGGAGAAATTGTGCAGTTTCTAGAAATTTCTAGACTACACGCCTTGTACTGTAAGTACACGTCGTGTATATGTTAGGCGAGTGATCGTCCGTGTGCTCACTGAGTACATGTCGTGTGGTGACCATATAGAAATTTCTTACTACACGGCGAGTAGTTTTTGACACGTCGTGTACCCGAGATCGTGTGGAGGCCATACATGGCGTATAGGCCTGTTAGCCGGGTAGAACCGTTTAACCAAGTACATGTCATGTCCTCTTTGGACACGCCGTGTAGTCTAGCCGTGTATGAGGGATATACATGGCGTGTAGGCCTGTTGGACGGGTATATTTGTTTAACCATATACACGCCATATTCCTCCTGGACACGCTGTGTAGTTTGGATGTGTATGAGAGAAATACATGGTGTGTGGGTAAGCCGACACACTTGGAACAGCTACAGAGGAGGATTCAGAGCTGGTTTTTCTTCTTTGCAGTGCTTTTCGGACTCAGTTGTTTGAGAGGTTATGGCATTTGCCATCGGATTGGGACTGTGCTTGTCACAGGACATTGGCTTACCGATTTTCTTTGTAACGTTGTAGTGCTTCAACATGTTTTTATGCTGCGGAGGAAGTAGTCTGGTTTTCAGTCTGGTTTTCACTCTTTTTGTCCTTCGGGTGTGATTTTCCTATGTCTTTAAGCCCTTTGGGTTTCCCACTTCTTCTCTTAAAAGGGGGATTTATCAATAATAATAAAATATTTGAAGGTCTTCGGGTCGTTGGATGTGGGTAAGCTGGCGAGGAAGGGAAGAAAAATGAAGTACACACCGTGTACCCCTAGGTACACACCATGTACTCATGTCAGCAGATTCTGGAAGGTAAGTTGGTGTAATTTCAGCCATCTTATGAACAGTAAAATGATACACAACATGTAGTCCTAAAGTACACACTGTGTAGTTTCTTTCTTCACTAAAATGAGCAGTGGCCTCGTATTGAGGCAGAACCTCATATTTTTTCGGGTTGAGCGGGGAGAGCCAGCCGGGATTTCAATCCACTACCATTCCTTCATCTAAACTCCGTTTCGAACACTGATTGATTTGTTGGAACCCCCTCGATAAGGCTTTGATTCCTCTTGATCCGTTTTGTTTGATTTATGTTCTAGAACGAGTTATAGGGGTTTGAGAGGTTTTTATTCTTTTGTAGATCTACCATGTTTTAGACCTAATTGGAGCCTATTATCATATGAGTAGCATCGTACAAGTCTCAGGTAGGTGGTGCATACCTCTTTTTGTGTTTTTGTGGTCATTTGGGTAATGCGGCCTTTGGCGCATTTTTGGGTATTTTGAGTCGGACCTATTTTATCTGATATTACATATTGAATTTATTGTTTGACCTATGGGATGCCTTTGGGTATGCCTTGTTACCAGTTTTTCTTGATCGGGTTCGGGCGAGGGGTCGTTTCTCATCGGGGAATTTTGGCTGGGGGATTCCAAAATGGTTATATTAGAATTATATTGTTTTAAACTGGTGAGTTTAGTTATTAAAACTTGATATGAATTGTTGGAGGCATTTAAGCCCTCATTGTTATTGGTTGATAACTGTTGGGTTATTGCAAATCAACTGTTTAGTTTGTTTTGCCTATTTATGTGTTCTATTACATGTGTTATATATGTAATTGCTGAGTTTCATATACTATACCTTTGGGTTGTGTTGGGCATGGCTTAGATATTCTTGAGTGATGTTGATCACAGGTTGGGCTTGGCCCTAGTTACGTTGGGTGGTTCTGACCACAGTATTGGGTGTCAAGGGAATCGGTTTGAGGTAGGATGACTTTCAGGTTGGGCATGGCCCGGGTTACTGGGATGGCAAGGCCATCAGACTTGAGCATCATGGTCACAGGGACATGAGGTGTCAGAGGTGTTGTGGCTTAGATACTATTTTTGTGATTACCACCCACCTAGAAACTTTGAGTAGTGTGCACACAAAGAGACTTCGTGATGAGGTGGTTTTGACCATTCGTGTGGGCAGAGGCCCCCGTTAGTTGTGGTTTAGGTACTATTGGTTTGGGGGTGCTTTCCGTAGGAAGCCACGTGGGGGGTGAGGAGCCTTTAGGGGATAGTATTGAGGCTATTGGGTTGGGGGAAGAGGCTCGCCGTTATTTGAGGGCAGATATCATTGTCCCTCCGGTTATGTTATTTGAGGGCATACATCGTTGTCCCTCCAGTTATGTTATTTGAGGGCAGACATCGTTGTCCCTTCGATTACTTATTTGAGGACAAACATCATTGTTCCTCCAGGTTACTATTGTTCGGCATGCCTTCAGGACGTCGGTACTTAAGAAACATGGTGTCAGGTGGCACATGGTGTCGGGTTACATGGCAGAGATTTCGGTGTTGGATGAAGCAGGTGACACTCCATGGTGGTTGTAAAGCACCAGTGGACTTTGTGTTTATTTGCGCATCACTTTGTTTACTACTTTTCTTATAAATTCATGCCTGCTTACACACTTATATTAGGTACGCTCCGTTGGGTGGTATACTACTGAGCTTTGTCTCACACCCTGCATGAGCCCTTCGGGACGCGTGCAGACTTTATGGATTTGCATGCAGGAAAGAGCCTAGCTTCAGGAGCTGGGCTATATTAGCTATTGCATGGAGATGGTATAGACCTTGAGGTCTTTCCTAGATGAATTTTACTATGTTTTGTAAATGTTTCATGTATCAGCATGCTTGTTTGTAGCTACAGTTGGTTAGTCATTGGTGCCCTTTCTATTTAGATATGTATGACTTGATTTGGATGCATTTTTTTTTGCTCAGAAGTAGTTATAAGTAATCTGCATGTTTTTGTGTTTATTTTCGATGTAGTTTTTTATATTTATTACTTCCACTATTTGTTGATATTGAATGTTCTTTCTCTCTGCGGGTCTGGTTTGAGTCTGCTGAGTCTTTTATTCTACTGCATCTTTCTTGTTATACTTGGACCAGTACCATTATTATTATCCTCTTAGAGGGTATAGCCTCCCCACTATACCTATAAGACCCTCGCTGCTAGTCGGCAGCCTTTGGCATTTGGGGATTTGTGCCTAAGGTAGTAGCACGTGACCCGTTTAGCACTGTTCGGGTGGCTGTTCGGTCCGGGTCGTTACAAAGTGGTATTATAGGAGTTCTTGATATGGATTTAGTAGCATTGTTTTACCGGCTACTAATGATATTGATACTTATCTTTATTTATGTTGGTTTTACTATTTGTGATATGGTAGATTGGGGATAGGTTGTTACTAGAACTAGGTTTCTAGCTTGTTCTTGGGTGCCTGCAGCCCCAGGTACGAGGGATGGACCAAGTTTCCATGGGTGGGAATTGTTGTTTTCTTTTTTCTCAGATTACAGTTTATATGATTTTCACCTCGGTGTCTCACTTGGTGTTTGATGTTAATGATTGTGATATGTAACCCTTGACCCGGTACAGTAAGGGAGAATTGGACCTTGGCCCGGTATGGAAAGGATTGTTTGATTGGCTTTTGATAGGCACATTTTTAGGGTATTTCAATTTCATAACTGCACGTGTGCTTTGTGAAGTGATAATTCCATGTGAATGATATCAATTTCCCTGCTTTTTATGCTCTGAAATGTGAATAGGTGAAATTCCTGATATAATTTCTTTTTGTTTCAATTTGTATTCCATGCTTTATATATTTTTATAATTGCATGTGAAAGGGTATTTGGGTCTGGCTCATGTGCGAGCAGGCATGTACTGTCGGTTGAGGTGATTTTGATCACCAGGATTGGGTGACTCGGTCGTTGGTTTGAGGAAACGTTGGTTGTTAGGACGGGCATGGCCCGAGTTACTTTTGATACTTGGATCTATTAGGGGTGGGTAAGGAGGCCATGAGGTTGGGATGCCATGGGGCATGGTTGGTGGGGGAGATTAAGGGTGGTAGTTGTGTGCTACCTTTTACTGCTTTCTTATCTGCGTTGAATATATATTATTATTATATATATATATATATATATATGGGTTGTCTGGCCATTTATGGTATTCAGTGAGTTCCTTTTTGGGTGACTCGGATGGAGCATCAAATGGGAGATGGTACAGTGTCGTAGGTATAGGATCAGGTTCAGGATCTGGTACAGGCAGAGCAGGAGTTTCAGGTACAGGCTTGGGGATAGGATCAAGCCCATGATCTAGTGTAGGCAGGACAATAGCTGGGTTTGGTAGCGTTCGGACCATGGCTCAATGAGCAGCTCCGAGCTAGACTAGTGCGGGTCTTGCAGGGGATCGACAGACCCGTGCAGGGTACAGAGTCATCTATGGAATATCTGATGCAATAGTTCCAGTTGCAACACCCATCGCTTTTTTAGGGTGAGGGTGGTCCACAGGTAGCTGAGAACTGGATAGAGAACATGCAGATGATCTTCAAATAGCTCAAGATGCCTCCAGGGCGGAGGGTCAAGCTGGTGACATATATGCTGCAGGGACCGGCAAAGTGTTGGTGGGATGTGTAGGTTCAGGCTCGCAGGCACAAGGGACTGGCATGGACGGACTTCAAGGACAGGTTATTTGAGCACTTTTACCCAGATACACTAAGAGCAGAGAGAGTTCGGGATTTCTTGAGTATTCAGTAGGGAGACATGTCTGTCATGGACTATGTATCTACTTTCACTGAGTTGTCTCGCTTTTCCCCTGGTATGGTAAGTGATGACGCGGTTAGGGTGAGGTGCTTCGAGGATGGATTACAACATTCTATCAAGATCTAGGTGAATATCTTCAGGATACGTTCTTTTTCAGATGCGGTGAATCAGGCACCCATGGCAAATGGAAACCAGAGGGATAGGCCTCAGGTTGGTCGGACGACGGATTTAGGTGAGGGTTTGGACAGCAGGAAGCGAGAACGGGATGAGTTCTAGCAGGGCAGTCAGGCCAAGGACCCAGCTAGACCACCTTGTGGCAGTTCTTCAGTGGTTTTCTTTCAGTGTGGATAGTAAGTACATGTTCAGACTCAGTGTGATAGGCCTCCAAAGGAGTGTCAGTCATGTGGACAGGTCGGGCATGTTGAGAGGTTTTACAGGCATCCTTCTCAGACAGCCGGAAGGTAGGGACCAGGACATATGTTGGAATCTGGAGTTGGTTCAGGTTTGGTACCGAGAGAGGGTAGCTGAGGATTATCTACACGTGGAGGACATGATAGAGACACCGGGATCCAGTTGAGGGGTCAGTGCCCGGTGGCTAGAGTAGCACTGCAGGGATGTCAGGCATTAAACAGCCGTACTTTAGGACAGTTGCACACTGTGGAGCTTCCAAAGGCTGAGCAGGCTGGTGAGCCGACGACGGTTATAGGTACACCACGGGTGTGGCCATGATTTCCATGTTTTTTTTGGCATGACCTGTTGGGGCATGTTCGTTTTGAGTGCACGTGATGCACAAGATCTATGTGGACTGACTAGATGCTAGTCAGTGAGATTGGCACCATATCGGGTGTGTGATATATATATATATATATATATATACATGTATGTGTGTATGTGTGTATATGTATGTATGTATGATATGTGTAGCATCAGGGGCATCGAAAATGTGGGTTACTGGAGGTGTCGTGGGCATCAGGGTGTCGAGGATGCAGGTTACTTGAGGTGCCTTGGGCATTGGGGCATCAAGGATGTGGGTTACTTGAGGTTTTAGGCACCAGGACCTTGTGGAGGTGGACACCAATGCGGTGCGGGATACGTTGGGTGTCAATAATGACACAGGAGCACCAATGAGGCGCAGGGGTGACATTGCGTCAAGGAAGGACTATGCATCCAAAAAACAGGTTAGTGAACCTTGTTTACTTTGATTTTTGTCGTGTTGAGACTTAGTTAGGCAATTCCTAAGGTGAAGATCCCCTTGAGAAATTTAGCCAGGACCTTTGAGATCGGGGAAGTCTGGGTTACTTTGTTCGGGGTGGTATGTTCAGTGCCATATCCGAGTTTCGTTTGACAACTCGGGGACAAGCTATATCAAGGTGGAAAGATTATAAGAACCGAGGTTTTTAGAACGAGTCAAAATCTTGACCCTGTTTGAATTTTTGACTTTTCCCTGAGAAAATTGAAGAAATTGGGCAGTTTCTGGAAATTTCCAGACTACACGCTGTGTACTATAAGTACATGCTGTGTATATGTTAGGTGAGTGACTGGTTGTGTGCTCTCTGAGTACATGTCGTGTGGTGACCGTGTAAAAATTTCTTACAACACGACATGTAGTTTTCGACACTTTGTGTACCCGAGACTATGTAGAGGCCATATATGGTGTGTTGACCGGTTGGCCAAGTAGAACCATTTAACCAAGTACACGTTGTGTCCTCTTTGGACACGCCATGTAGTTAGTCCGTGTATGAGGGATATACATGGAATGTAGTCCTGTTGTCTGGGTATATTTTTTAACTAAGTACATTTCGTGTACCTCATGAACACGTCGTGTAGTCTGGCAGTGTATGAGAGAAATACATGGCGTGTGGCTAAGCCAGTGAGGAAGGGAAGAAAAATAAAGTACACACCGTGTACCCCTAGGTACATGTCGTGTACTCATGTCCGTAGATTCTGGAAAGTATGTCGGTGGAATTTCAGCCATCTTATCAATAGTAAAATGATACACGGTGTGTAGTCCTAAAGTACATGTCGTGTAGTTTCTTTTTTTTTGTTGCTAAAATTGGAAGTAGCCTTGTATTGAGGTCGAACCTCATATTTGCATTGAGTTGAGTAGGGAGAGTCGACTGGGATTTCAATCCACTCTCGTTCCTTCATCTGAACTCCGTTTCAAACACTGATTGATCTGTTGGAACCCCCTCGGTAAGGCCTCGATTCCCCTTGATCCATTTTGTTTGATTTTTGTTCTAGAACGAGTTATAGGGGTTTGATTAGTTTTGATTCTTTTGTAGATATACCGTGTTTTAGACCTAATTGGAGGCTTTTATTAGAGGCGTAGCATCGTATGAGTCTCAGGTAGGTGGTGCATACCTTTTTTTGTGTTTTTGTGGTCATTTGGGTAATGCGGCCTTTGGCACATTTTTGGGTATTTTTAGTGGGACCTATTTTATCTGATATTACATATTGAATTGATTGTTTGACCTATGGGATGCCTTTGGGTATGCCATGTTACCAATTTTTCTTGAGCGGGGTCGGGCGAGGGGTCGTTGCTCATCAGGGCATTTTGGCCGGGGGATGCCAAAATGGTTATATTTAGAATTATATTGTTTTAAAATACTGAGATTAGTTATTAAACCTTGATATGAACTGTTATAGGCATTCAAGACCCCAGTGCTATTGGTTGATAACTATTGGGTTAGTGAAAATCAACTATTTAGTTTGTTTTGCCTATTTATGTGTTCTGTTACATGTTTTATATATTTAATTGCTGAGTTGCATATACTAGACCTTTGGGTTGTGTTGGGAATGTCCTGGATATTCTTGAGTGATGTTGATCACAGGTTGGGCTTGGCCCGGGTTATGTTGGGTGGTTCTGACCATGGGATTGTTCGTCATGGTCGTCGGTTTGAGGCAAGATGACTGTCAGGTTGGGCATTGACCGGGTTACTTGCATGGAAAGGCCATCAGAATTGAGCATCATGGTCACAGGGACAAGAGGTGTCAGAGGTGTTATGGTTTGGGTACTATTTTTTAGATTACCACTCACCCAAAAACTTTGAGTAGTTTGCACACAGAGAGACTCCGTGATGAGGTGGTTTTGACCACTTGTGTGGGTAGAGGCCCCCGTTAGTTTTGGTTTAGGTACTATTGGTTTGGGGGTGTTTTCCATAGGAAGCCACATGGGAGGTGAGGATCCTTCATGGAATATCACTGATGCTATCGGGTTGGGGGCAGAGGCTCGTCGTTATTTGAGGTCAGATATCATTGTCCCTCCGGTTACATTATTTGAGGGCAAACATTGATGTCCCTCTAGTTACATTATTTGAGGGCATACATCACTGTCTCTCTAGTTACTTATTTGAGGATAGACATCATTGTTCCTCCAGGTTACTACTGTTGGGTGTGCCTTTGGGACATCGGTACTTGAGACATGTGGTGTTAGGGGGCACATGGTGCCAGGTTACATGACAGAGATTTCGGAATTGTCTGAAGCAGGTGACACTCCATGGTGGCTATTGAGCACCAGTGGAGTTTGTGTTTATATTCACATCATTCATTTTACTGCTTTTCTTATAAATGCATGCATTCTTAAACACTTATATTAGGTATTCACCATTGGGTGGTATCCTACTGATCTTCATATCACACCCTACATGGGCCCTTCGAGACATGTACAGACTTTATGGATTTGCGTGCAGGAAAGAGGCTATCTTCAGAAGCTGGGATGTATTAGCTATTTCATGGAGATGGTATGGACCTTGAGGTCTTTCCTAGGTGGAGTTTACTATGTTTTGCATATTTTTCTTGTATCATCATGCTTGTTTGTAGCTACAGTTGGTTAGTCATTGGCGCCCTTTCTATTTAGATATGTATGACTTTATTTGGTTGCATTTTTTGCTGCTCAGTAGTAGTTACAAGTCATTAGCATGTTGTTGTGTTTATTTTCGTTGTTATTGTTTATATTTATTGCTTCAGCTGTTTGTAGATATTGAATGTGCTTCCACTCTGTGGGTCTAGTTCAAGTCAGTTGAGTCTTTTATTCCATTGCATCTTTCTTATTATTCATGGACCAGTACCATTATTATTATCCTCTAAGAGGGTATAGCCTCCCCACTATACCTATAAGACCCTCACTTCTAGTCAGAAGCCTTTGGCGTTCGGGGAGGTGCACCTAACTTAGTAGCACCCGACACATTTAGCACTGTTCAGATTGTTGTTCGGGTCTGGGTCGTTACATCTATAATAAACTTAGAATCAAATTAATTTCATGAAAAATGAATCTAATTATAGGGGATTCATTTTTTGACCCTAATAATTTCAGATCACACACTTTTTTGTGGGAGGATTCATGTTGGGAATATCATGTTATGGATAAGTGTGATTTGGGGTCATCTTCAACCTATAACTCGTATTTTATCCTTCTTTCATGAGAACACAGAACCAAGAACATATCACAATTCATCCTCTTCCCAGAGGAAGATTAAATCACCACATACCTGGTTATGGGAAGAATTGCATACCATGACTCAGTATTAGTCTATGATCAAGTCCTAAATTATTTATTTGATGCGCTAAAAAATTTGGGCATAAATAACATTTAAAACTTGATACACCATCCCGATCTGATGGAATTACATACCACACACATGCAATAATTATGTGTTCATGAGAATCTTTATGTCAAGATTGATATCATCAAGTGAAAAGGATAAATATTCCTTATATGTGTGTCATGGGATTTTAATATAAGACATTTATGAGATAGAATGAAACACTATCCATTCACCATTTTTCATATATCTCTGACATAAAAACATCGTCAGTCATGCTATGTAATTATACAACCATGAATACACAATACATCAAATGAGAGAAAAGATATTGTCCCTAACAATGTTTACATGATATCGCAATATCCATCATTGAATATGAATCACATCAAAGGTGAGAAAAGAAAATATACCTGACAATGTCACCATGCTGTCGTGAGATATGTCATTGAATACACGCACTACGGGAAAAGGGGTTTTTGCAACGGGTTATTTGCAACGGGGGAATTTTCCCGTCGCAAATAACTACTTATTTTCGACGGGGAAAGCTAACCCGTCACAAAAGGTCTGGCGCGCAATGCACGCCAAATCGTGGGAAAGTTATTTGGGACGGGTGGTTACCACCCGTCGCAAATAACCGGCAGCGGTAAAAAATATTTGCGACGAGGAAAGCTCACCCGTCGCAAAAGGTTATTTGCGGGAAAGTTATTTGCGACGGGGGGTTACCACCCATCACAAATAACCAGCGGCGGTAAAAAAAAATTTGCGACAGGAATATACCCTTGTCGCAAATAGAATGTCGGCAGGTTATTAGTTGCGACGGGACCCATCGCATATAACTATTTAACCGTTGACCGGGATAAATGCAGGCTAAAGTATTTGTGATGGTTACCGTCACAAATAATGATATTTGCGACAGGTATCCCGTCGCAAATAAGCTAACCTATAAATACCCCCATCCGTTTTTTTTCATTCATTCTCAAACTCTATCTTCTACTTCTCTCAAAACTTTATTTTTAGAGTTCAGAGTTTCTTAAGTTTAATTTTTATTTCCGGAGTTGATATTGAAGTCTTCAACAATGATCAGAGATCAACCTCAGATCAATTTTAAAGGTATTTATGCTCATTTTAATTTAATATTTATTTTAAAATTTTTATTATTTTTAATTATTCTTAATTAGTTGTAATTTAATTATGTTTAGATTGTTTTGTTACTTAATAAATTTAAATTATTAGTATTCATTGTTCATAGTTAATGGTAATTAGGAATAATTATTAATAATTAGTCATAATTAAGAATAAATACTAATAATTAGTAATAAATACTAATAATTAGGAATAAATAGTAATAATTAGTAATAATTAGTAATAATTTAGAATAATTAAGAATAATTAGGAAATAATTAGGAACAATTATGAAAAATAAGAAAAATACGAATAATTACTAATAATTACTAATAATTACTAATAATTACTAATAATTATTAATAAACCTCCCCCATGCGCGCATTAACCTTTAAAACTAAGCCATATCATTTTTTTATACATTTAATGATCTATATATATATAGTTATATTTATTCATATATTAATATAGATTTATATTAATATAAATATATTTGGTTATATGAATAAATATATATATATATTTATTCATATATTAATATATATATTTATTAGTATATTAATATATATTTATATCTATTTATATATATATATATAGTTATAAATTTTTATTCGTATATTTATTTGTATATTAATATATATTTATAAACTTAGTTTTAAATAAATTTATAAAATATGTTTTTTATGTGTATTTATAAATAAATAAATACATACATACATACATATATACAACACACACACACACACACATCTGTATATATATATATATATATATATATTTGTATAGTTGTGAATGAATACATAGAAATGAGGGGGTAAAAATCCATCGAGAATGTTAAAACAGCTATAACTTCTAATCTGTAAGTCCGTTTCAACTCCACAACCAGTCAAATCGAAGAACATGAAATGATATTCGATATGATATGTGGTACAAGACAAACGAACATCCAGATCGAAAGTTATAGCCATTTTAATGTTAAAACGACCATAACTTCTAATCCAGGAGTCTGTTTCAGCTTTACAATTAGTCAAATCGAATAATATGAAATGATATTTGATATGATATATGGTATAGGTTTATTGGATATCGGGATCAGAAGTTATAGCTGTTTGAATGGTAAAAAACCGGGGTACCCCGACTAAAAACTCAGTTTTAGAGGCCTTCTGGGCCTTTTTTGGCCTAGAAAAAACCTTGGACGGGTTCCACCGATCAATAGCACTGTAGATCTCATCATAGGCTTCGATTTGATATGATGTAGAGCTCAAACGGTGTCCCAGATCAAAAGTTATGGACATTTGAAGTTTGGGTTTCATTTTCAACTTATTTTTGATCTTTCATTAATTTTTTTATTTTTTTTATATTCAAAAAGTTATTAAATGACTATTAATTGATAAAAATTACATAATTAATAACTAAAAATATTTTTTAATTTATTTTATAATCATTTTTTATTAAATATCTTATAAATTAATATTATATTTCCATAGATTCTTTCAAAAACATATTTATAAAATAAATATTATATTTATATCAATATAAATTGATTAATATATTTAAATATTAATATTTAATTTTTTAAATTTTTTAATTTTTTTTTTAATTTTATTATTATTATTTGCGTCGGGTATTTATACCCATCGCAAAAAACTCTTCGAAGAGACTATTTGCGACGGGAAAAGGGCACGTCGCAAATACTTTGTTGCGACGGGCCCGTCGCAATTTGTTTTTAAAAAAAACCAGAAATCTATTTGCGACGGGCCCATTTTCCGTCGCAACTAAATTTTTTTGCGACCGGCCCATCGCAAAAAAATTTAGTTGCGACGCCATTTTCCGCAACGGGTCATTTGAGACGGGGCCCCGTCGCAAAAGGCCATTTGCGACGGGATCCCGTCGCAAATTCCCCGTCGCTAATACCTGTATTTCTAGTAGTGACGACATATCAAAGTCAAGAAAAACAAGTGTCCCTGAAAATGTCTACATGCCATCGTAAGATCCATCAATGAATATGCGACACGTCAAAGGAAAGAAAAGTGGTTGTCACAAAAAATGTATACATTTCATCATTATATCTATCAATGTACATGAAACACATTAATGGAAAGCATACAAATTATCCCAAAAAATTTCCACATGCCACAGTGATATCCATCACTAATCATGTGATGCACCGAAGGCAACTAGGGTGACTGACTGAGACAAGGTGTGGGCGACAAACAGAAGGGTTTTTCCATGAAGTTCTAGATCATCACCACAAGACCCATTATTATTCATGTGATGAATCACTGATGGGGAGAATTGACAACATCCATACAATCTTGTGAGATCCCCAACCTTTTTAAAATAAGTAAAGAAAATAAAAGCAAGAAAATTGGTATCCTTTTGGGGTTGTAAAACTCATAAAACACACCCTTGTAGCCCACAAAACACCATGAAATCCTTGGTTACATGTCTTATTGGTCATGAAAGATCCCACTAGCATGTCACCCCCATCACACGAAAGGCTTTAGACATTTCCAGGTACTCTTTCCTCCCCCGGGGATCTATAATACAAACAGAAGGTATTTTCCATGAAGTTCCATGCATCACAATAAGACCCCTTGTTGGTCACACAATAATTCTTCGATGGGAATAATTTTTGTCCTTGAAAACATCCTTACAATCTTATGAGATCCACAACCTTTATAAAAAAGAAAATGAAATAAAAGGGAGAAAGACGAGAGCCTCCTACATTTTTAAAACTCACATGATGCACCCATGCAGCCCTTAAGACCCCATGAAATTCCTAGTGACATGTTTGCCTAGTCATGAAAGATCCCATTGGTATCTCACCCTCATCAAACAAAAGGCTTTGGACATGTCTATGCAGTCTCTCTCTCCCAATTTGGCTCCATAATACAAACAAAAGGGTTTCTCCATAAAGTTATCATGCATCACCACAAGACCCTTTGTTATTCGTGTGATAAATCACTGATGGGGAGAATGATTATACTTGACAATATTCATAAAATCTCATGATATCCCCAACCTTTCTTAAATAATAAAATAAAATAAAAGGGATAAATTCTAGAGCCTCTTTTGGTCATAAACACACACGATGCACCCATGCATCCTGTGAGACACTGTGGAATCCTTGGTGACATGTCTACCTAGTCACACAAGAGCCCGCTGGCATGTCACCCCCATCACATGAAAGGCTTTAGACATGTCCATGAAATCTTACACTCTCCCTTTGGCCTCATAAGATATATATATGGGGTTTTCCATGAATTTCTTATGAATCACCCAAGACCCTTTGTTGGTCACCTGAAAAATCAATGATGGGGATAATGATTGTCCTTGAAAACATCCATACAACCTCACGAGATCCCTAACCTTTGTAAAGTAATCAAAGTATATAAAAGGGATAAAGTAGAGATCACATTGCAGTCATAAGACTCATGTGATGCACCTATGCAGCCTGTGAGACACCGCGGAAGCCTCGGTGACATGTTCGCCTTGTTGCATAAGAGCCTACTGGCATGTCACCCCCATCATGAGAAAGTATTTAGACATGTACATGTAGTCTCACAACCCTCCTTTGGGTCCATAAGACAAACATAAGGTTTTTCCCATGAAGTGATTGCACATCACCAAAAGACCCTTTATAGGTCACGTGATGAATTGTTGATGGGGAAATTGATTGTCCTTAACAATATCCATACGATCTCATGATATCTCCAACCTTTGAAAAATAATAAAAGGAAATAAAAGGGAGAATGTTGGGTGCCTCTTGCGGTCATAAAACTCACACGACACACCCATTCAGACTGTGAGACACTAAAAAAGCCTTGATGACATTTACACCTCTTTATGTAAGATCCCACTGGCATATCACCCCTGTCATGTGAAAGTATTTGAACATGTTTGGGAATTATCACACTCCCCCTTTGGCTTTATAAGATAAAAAAAGGTTTTTCAATGAAGTGATCATGCATCACCACAAGACCATTTGTTGGTCACGTGATAAATCACCAATGGGGATAATGTTTGTCCTTGAAAACATCTATACAATCTCATGAGATCCCCAACCTTTATAAAATAAGAAAAGGAAATAAATATGAGAAACATGGGATCCTTTTGTGGTCATAAAACTCACATGATTCACCCATACAGCCTATGGGGCACCGTATAATCTCTAGTGATTTGTCTTCCTAGTTGCATAAGAGACCATTGGCATGTCACCCTCATCATACAAAAGGATTTGGACATGTCTAGGTAATATCACGATCCCCATTTGGATCTATAGGAAAAACAGATGGGGTTGTTCATGAAATGATCATGCGTCTCCCCATGAACTTTTATTTGTCACACAATGCATCACCGATGGGGATAGTGATTGTCTTCAAAAACACTTGTGTACATTCGCAAGACTATCCTAGATTTATATGACATGAACCGTGAAAATAAGAAAAGAAATAGGGTGGTGGGGCCTATAAATCCCCCACCTCAGCATAAAAAATGAAATCCTATATGGATGAACAATTCTTGAAACCTTCGATTGGCATCAGAGTGGATTCCTCATAGTATATGATCTCGCAATCGAGAATTTTTTTTTTCATGTGAGATTCATCAAAAAATCGGAGTGGTCATGCAGCATACATATGCACTTCATGTGATCACTCATAGGTCACATGAAGTAATTCTGGAGAGTCATGAGAAGAACTTCCTTCATTTCTTCTAGATTAGATGAGAATTAAAATAATTTAACACTAAACAAATACAAGTCATTAGCAATATTAAGGATAGAAAAAAATATTAAATATGGGATACTTATGTGAAGAACATATATGTTGATCCTCATGGAATTTTCATGAACCATCCAGGTCATATGACAACACTAGGACATGTCTCCAAAATCATGTGACACTCCTTTTTCATAATATTTGGGTCATGTAAATTCCCCTGGATATGTCAAATAAAGTCACATAGCAATCCTAGGGCATGCAGACCATGTCTTGAGAAACTCTCTGAGTTATCCATCCAAGACTCTCAATGTCATCTATACATGTCACCCTAATCATATGGCGGCACCAGTTCATGTCATATGAGTCTCACAGTATAATTGAGGTATGTCATCTAGATATTTTGACATCCCTAAAACATGTCAGCCGAATTTCATGATGAAATCCATACATGTCATCCTGGTTCATGCATCACCCTCTAGACATGTCGCATTAACTCTAGCGATTCCCTCCAAAGAGTTCCATCTAGCTTTCATGCTGAAACCAGGACATTTCAACTGAATCATGAGACACAATATCGACAAGACATCTGAGATCATGCTTTAGGTTCTAGGACAAGTCTTCCTGGTATTTTTATGTCCTCTGAACAAGTCATCCTAGATTGTGTGATGGCTTCCAGGACAATTCAGTTGGGTCTTACAATGTCCTCTGGAGAAGTTGGCCTAGATCATGAAACACCCTACAGAAAATCCAATCGAGATAATGTGATGGATTCCTGGAGGTGTTGATAGGGTGTCGAAATGTCCTCTGGATAATTCATCCTAGATCTTATGATGTCCCCTAGATATGTTAGCCAGTTCTCATGACGACACTTGGAAAATTCATTCAGGACATGCGGAACCCTCTGAGACATGTCACTTTAACTTTCACAACTCCTCCCCCCCAAGCGTGTCATCTATATTTCCTGATGAAACTCCAGAAAGTCAACCGAATCAAGTGATTCCATATATGATAGTCTAGTCAAGATCATGGGATTCATTACTAGACAAATTTCCTAAGTCTTTTGATGTCCTCCAGACAAGACAACCGAGATTATACGATGGCTTCTTGGACAAACTGATTGAGTCTTGTGATGTCATCTAGAAAAGATAGTCTAGATTATACAATGGGTTCTAGGAAAAGTTATTCAGGTCGTGTGATGTCCTATGGATAAGTTGTCCTTGATCATCTGATAGCCTTTAGAAATTTCATCTAGGTTATTCGATGTACCTCAGACACGTCAACTACATCATGAAATTGACTTTGAAAATGTTAAGAAAACATTCTCCAACATGTCAAGTAGAAAACCAAGGAATGTAAAGTGGAAAATCAATGCATTCCAGACAGACAAGAATGCCATGTCATATAATGGAAACCTTGGTTATATGCCCCAACTAGCATAATAATATGATATTTCCCGCATCTAAGTTCAACCTCAGTGTGTAAGATCCAAACATTGACCTAATATGATATCTTGCATATAAGGAATGACTTGGTGTGTATTCCCCAATCAAAGTAAATTCATCATGGTATAAGATTTTGATATTCCTGAAACCTTGAGGATAACAATAATGTCTTCGAGTGTGAACATCCACCTTATCCCATCAGCGGGTTAAGGGATGAATGAACTATGAGAACTCTGATTCCTACTATATCTAGGATATATAGGATGACATTTTAAGTCATGATCTCCAGTTGGAATCCACTTTGGTTTAAGTCCCATAATGTATCTGATATTTCATCCATCAATATCCAATCATTCCTATTGGTTGATAACTCTTCCTCATCCACTAGTGGATGATAAGTGGTCTCTTACACGGGTATCATTTTATGTAATAGTCTTGACCATGCCCCCAAGTACCTCAATCCGATTACTAGGTTAGGGATGAACTTAACTATGATGAATCTAATTCATATTATCAAAGAGGATATGTAGGATTCCTTGATAAGGCACGAGATCCATACCACATCCTCTATAATACGGGTAATCATGCCTTTCAAAGGTAAACTTAAACGTGAAATCCGTGTATGGATGTCCTCTCAAGAAATGTGTCTGATCTTATATTATCTCTTTTTTCCCACACCAAGAATGAATCATGCGGGCATAGAGACTGAAGACAACTGTTTCAATAGCATGATGAGTATGCCTTAGTATAGTACTACCATTGGGATGTAAGTCTGATTACATCTCATCTCCACTCAAAAGGCCATATTTCAAAAGAACTAATCAAGGGAAATCTTATATGCATAAACCCCACCTAGGACCTCTATTTTTTATCTCTCATGACATAGATTCACATTATAAGAACCATGTAGACTCTGATTATTGTCTCAAGAAGGTAATGAAGGATGCCACAATGAGGTCCGAGCCTGATATTTACATCCATACTGCATAATGTTAAACTTTATGGATGATTCCAGTCACACGACTTTAAACTATATCAAATGAACTATGTAGGTTTTGATTTTTATTTTCATAGGATATGTAGGATGCCTCGTATAGTTTTAATCCCATCTCTAAGACACCAACCACCTCCCTGAACAAAAATAAACTTCAGAGTGCCCAAATATGGACATAACCCAAAGCATCATAAATAAATAAGATATTGATAGAGAAACCTTGATATGCATTCAATGGTTATCATAAAAACATATTCATAATCAAGACATTGAAATAAGGGTAACTAGGCTTGTATTAAATCCTAGTAAGTATTTCATGAACATATCTTAAATCTATAAGAGAGTCCCAAATTAGGGGAAAAATCCCCCCAAAATGGTGATATGAGCCCAAACTCCTATCCTCTCAAACAATGTGAGTTCCTTAGCTTCATTGGGAATAAAACCCTAAAGTAAAACCTACCTTTGGAAAGAGGTTTCAAACTTAGTTATGGATTTGGGAGCCTTTGGTAATTTCTAGGGAACACTAAACAAATGGTGAGACCTATTCGAGCAATTCAGTACGGCATTAGGCCCCTCTCAATCAAACCATTAGGAGAATCCCATCCATGTCTTTTTTCTAAAGAAACAATTATTTTAAGAGGTTTTGAATTTTTATTTTGAGAGGAGTAATTAGAATAATATGTATCAATATTTAGATATTGAATGTTTTCTTTTGGTTGAAAATATTCAAATATAGGATCTATTTTTGATTTTATAAAAATAAACTTTTCATATTTGTGGTGATATTTAAGAAAGAATTGAGATTAAAAAAAGTGTGTAGAAAGAGGAATAGAAGATACATGCAATAAGGTAATTCAAGAAATTTTACTGGAAGAAAACATAACAATGAATGAATGCTGAAATCTAAAAAAAGAAATAAATTCCAAAAATAGAGATAAGAGGAAACAAATAATATTTGACACTCATTGAAAATTTTTATAAAGGAAAAAAGAATTATATGAATACATTTTGAAGTTTTTATGGAATTTGGAGTGCTTTTTATAGTGGTATTCATAATTTTATTATTAGGGATAAGTACAAGTAGATCATGGAGCCCCATCTTGTACCCAATTCATCAACAAAAATGATGATGATTTTGTTCCTGTATTGGATTTCTGGCCAAAGTGATTTCTTTTCTTGAGTAGTAATAAATGGAAGAGGATAGAGGGAGTGATAATTTGGAGGTATTGCACCATCCTTAGAAATTATAAAGTGTGTGATGTATGGAATTAAGTTACATTGAATAAACTCACCACTGAAAAATACATTTCCAGTTTTTAATATATCAACAAACTATCATTACATGTCATTGAAATGTAGTCTAGTGTGGGTGAACCAAGTAAAATATTTTTCACTTGTGTGAATGATTTATTTAATTTCTTCAAGACATAAATTAATGATTGTGAGTTATATGATTATTGATCATATAATATTTAGTCAAAGAGAATTAAATAATAATTTAATCATCATTAAAATAATAACTTAAGAGTGACACCTCTAATAATGAGGAAAAGATCATTTAGGGTGGTGAGAGTTTGAGGATTAAGATGATTTAATTAGAACTATTTTCACAACCCAATTCACCCCTGGGTATCTATAAATAAATACCTTTATGGAGCAAACAATTTAGGAGTTTTAATAAAAATTTTGGTTTAAATTAACTAAAATTGGTATCAATGAAATATCCAAATCTATCTTGATACAACTTTAAAGGAAAGTATTTATTGAATCAATATTTAATATTTTAAGGAGATTGAACTCCACTCAAAAAATAAAAATGTTTTGAGTTAATGTGTATGTCTAGATAAAATATTATCATAAAACTCTCTAAGTAATATAATAGTCATTTATTGAACTATGAGGAGATTTTTAAGCATCCTTTTCACTAAAATATTCAACCGACTGAATATTATAAATATAATAGTTATGGGATATTATGATTTCAATAAAATAATTTTAGACATTTAAGATTATAAAATCAATAATGTATAAATAATTTTTAATTAAGATTAAATTATTAATATGTTATGTTTCATTTTTTTTTAAAAATGTAAAGTAATACCATAAAGTTATTATGATCAATATTAGACAATGTTATTATCATCACAAATTCCTAAGAGTGATATAAGAACATGCGTATATAACAAAGACAAGAAGGGAAATTTATATGTGTTAGAATCCTCACTACCTAATGAGACACCTCACGAAGAAATTAATGGTCAAATTCATTGCTATAAGAGAATCATAAATAATGAATTTTAATTTAAGATCATGAATTTATCTTCAATTTCTAGAGGGTTATGAAAGTATCCTAAGGAAATGGATGGTTACACCATGTTTTCTTTTTTCCATAAACTTTATGAGGATATAGTGAAGCAAGAAACAAAAATTAGTATAAATATAATATATATGTTTAAATTGAAATATAAAATCTAGGTTGGCCTATATGTACTCAGGATGATAAAGTACATGGAATGATTGGTAAAGTTAGGATTCAGGTTGAATAAAAATCTTTAAATAAATCTCAATTTCTAATCCTTATAACCCTATTACTCAAGTATAATTGATATATATAAGATGAATATTATGAAGAAACCACTTTAATATATTTTGAATAAATTTCTCCATGTTTATAAGAACATAAAGAAAGATAAATAATTGGTTATTATAGATAACAAGAATAAAAGAATCATGAAAAGGATAATAGAAAAGTATTATTCTAAAGGTATAATCACAAATTCCATTCATGAAACCAAATATAAAGAGAGAGAACGTCAAATAAGAGTTTATTTTCTTTGTATTAGGTAATAAAGTCCATGGTAAAAGAGATTACAATTAATTAAAGAAAATGATAAAAAAATAATCTATTAAAGATATATTCATCATTGAATGACATATTTAAGTTTCACTCTTTAGTATTAGATATAAATTATGACACACACATTATTATTTAAATATAGGACTAAATTATGTTTAACAATATTACCAAAGTTAAAGTGAATGTTCAAATTTTTTGATAGAGCTTGGATCCTACATTTTCTAGAGAATATCATAGCATACACTTCCTATTGGAGATGTTCTTTTATTTGAAAAATATTATTATTTATTTTGTGTTACTAAAACATTATCTTGCTATCAAGTTTAGACCCAATGAGTTTTTATTTAAAGTTTGAAAATAAATGTTACTATGGTATACCATACTTGAATTATAGTTAATTATACTTGAGTCAAAGATATCCTAGGTTGATAATCAATGATGATTCTAACATATAAATCTAAAATTATACTCATGTGTGGAAGGATAATAATTGGTCAAGTAAACCTAGAATCAAATGTGAAGGATTTACCAAGAAGCATTTTCAGAATCTTTTAAGCTTAAAATATTATGTATTTTGACATGTTTGTTTGTATGGTATAATAACCAAGTCATATTTTAGAATTAATGGTGAGAGGTTCACGTATACACTAGAATTAGTTCAAAGAGAAACAAATTAACTATTTCAAATAAAATAAAGTGGTAAATTATTGTATTCATTAATATTCCTTTAAGTTATTTAAGGAATGAAAAATTTAAGTAAATGATGTACTTCATAAAAATATAAAAGATAATTCAAGCATGTGAAATGATGAATATATTTACCAAACCTTCATAAATCATTGAATATATAGTGGTGATTTGTCCTAAACTCACATTTTATTATACATATCAACATTATGCTGTTAGTAAAAGAATGAATTACTTAATTATAATCATATAGATATTGATGATGAGACTTGTAAGTCTTGAAAAGTCTTAAATTATTCATTTTGATAAAAACAGTTCTAAATTATAGTGTTTAACCTTACAAAAATTCGAAAAAAATAGAAAATAGGATATCATATAAGTTACAATATGGATAAAAAACCATAATGTCCTGATTTTTGTTAATATGAGAATCATTTTTAAGGTTAATTTTGGAAAAACCATACATCAATAAACACACAAAGTGTATCTTAGGTAATTACCCTAAGGTATATAAGGATATTGCAATCCCAAAGATAGAAAAATCATAGTTAACTAAAAGATTATATTTCTATGAAAAAGGTAAATATATTTATTTTTAGATAGTGTGAGTAGAAGATAATTCAAAAAATTCATGATTTAATTGGAATAGGTAGTTATCGTAGGTACATGTTTCATATAAGGTCATGGAAAAGAAATTTTCAGAGACACCTGTATTGCATAGTAATGAAAAATCCAAATGGATATAGATTTATAATCACTATTTTAGGTGATATATATTATTTATTGAGAATAAATCATAACTATACAACAAGGATATGTTAAATTTAAAATATACTAAGAAGGTAAAGTGGATATTAATTAAAAATGGAATCTATATACCAAAATAAAGTTTGTATTTTGATAGAATCTGATGGTGATAGAAATCTCACTATGTTTAAATGGTTATTCAAGAGAGAGTTGGAAATTTATGGTAAAGAGGATATCTATAAATAAGTTTTGGTTGATAAGATTTAAGATAAGTCCTAATAAATATGATAAAACCTTTTAGCCATAAAAGATGATAAATTCCATTTGAATTATAAATTCCATAGTAGATACCATTATTATTATGTTTATTTATTTAATTTAAAAACTAATTTAAAAAATAAAACTTATTAAATTATAAATTAGATATTATTTGAATGTTTTGTTACATTAAAATTAACAAATATAATTATGTATTCTAAAAGGATCTATTTATAGATAAAAAGGAGTAATTAAATAATATAATTGCAATATTTCCATGTGTCTATAAGAGGCTAATGGTAGAATGATTCATCCAAAATTCTATATATTATTATTTAATATTTTTTAATGTTAATATAAATATTATGTTTGAATATTATGAATAAATATTTTTTATTTTTATTGAGTAAATAACAAGCTTAATAGAAAATGGACAAAATAGGTATTTTTAGCATTTGTATTTGTATTTTATGTTTATATGATAAATATAAAAACTAAAAATGTATTTTTAAATGATATAGAGGTGATGTGTATGAATAAAGTATAATTAGTCATGATTTTTAAGAATAATAATTGAAAAAAATTTCTGTGTAGGAGAAACTCTAACGACTAAAATTAATATGTAAGAATAAGAAGAATAAATCCCATATATTAGATATTATGTATGAATAACTCAACGGAAGGAGCCATAGTCACATATCATGGCTATTTCATATGAGTAATTCCATTGTAAACCTTAATATACATGTCGTCCCCTATAACTGAGAAAATTTCAAACATGTATGAGTAAATGAAAATTTAAAAAGTTTGAGTAATATTATATTGGTTTCAAAAAAACACAAAACATTAGAACCCAATCACTCTCAAGAATCAAAAAACATGTATAACTCCACCCAACATATTTTTCACCTCCCATGCATCTTACTGACTATTCCCAACTGAGACTTTCAATGCAATGCATGATATGATTCCATGTATCATTTCCCTATATACTAGGGTATAATTTATTACATCTATTAAAAAGTTTCAAGTATGGATGAAGAATATATTCACCCCCAATGGATCCTCATCCCCTGACATAAAATTCTTTCTCTATATAATTCATTATATAGCTCTCACTCAGTGTATGTTCAAAATAAAAAAAATTCAGGCTCTCAACCACCTTAATCTCATTTGAAACACTTAGAAATGGATCAATATTACTCAAGAAAACCCATGAACACTTCTAAAAATAATACTTGTCAATTATATTCATCATTATAACATATAGAATCTATTAATTCATGATCATATATAATTTAATATTTTAATTCATTGTGTTTGAAAAAATCCATAAATAAATTTGATTCATTTCCATAATTTAGGATATTTTTTAATAACATATTCCAAACATTATTTCTTTGATGAATCACAACACACTACTTTATTACCTGTGTTAACATGAATTGTTGTTAAGTATGGTGTTATATAAACATAACTTCTAATTATTTGAATTCTGATGAACTAAAGTGAACCATCAAATTTTATAAAGTTGATGGATCACTATAATGGTATGTTAAAGATCTTAATCATAAGTTAGAGATACACTCATCAGAATATAACTAAGCTTCGGATGTCATTAAAAAAACATATGAAGATCTTGGAATTTTATCTATGAAATTTATCACATCAATATTTATGACTTAGACCAAGGGATTATAGGGATATAATATATAAATATATTAAAATATTATGATAAATTATATATTTTTTTTGAAGTTTGAATCATCTTGGTGATTTGATCACATTTTATTGTACTTTTTATTTCATTGTGTTTCTAATAAAATATACCATTATGTGAGGTGTTATTGTAAATATATTATAATACTTTAGTAATAATTCATTGTAGGATCCTTCGTGATCGATGAGGTTTTGGGCCTATGAACCTATTTACTTATGATTATTGAGATTGAAGAGACTCTAGGGGAGGATTTTTCTATATCCAATAGTTAGTTGATGAAATTCTAGTGTGGACTTACTACCAATCATTATATCAAATATGATATCTAGGATAGAGAATATTTTTTATGACCATGGTAATTGAAGAAGATCCTAGTGTGAAGACTTTTATCTTTTGATTATGGTTGTTGAAAAAGTTCTAGGTTTGAAACTATGATACCAAAGATTGAGTTAATTGATACTCCAACCACTTTGTATAATAGTGAAGTATTCCTTTGATTAGAATAATTTTAGTAATAATATAATTTAGGGGTATTAGTATTGTCATATAATAATCTAATAATTGTTATTATATAATAAGTTTATTTTCTTTTATTTATATATTAATTATTAGTTAAGTGTGAATCTTATAAAAGTTTTAATTTTCAATATATAATATGTTTTACATTGATTTTATCATACACTATAACTGTTGGTCAACTAATTACTTGAGTGGGAAAGAAATTATTTTTCATTTTTTAGACTATAATTCATCCCCCTTTTGTAGCTTTCATTTCATTTATATCTAATATTACAACCATGTGGACTCATCCAAACCCATGAAGGGAAAAAAGTATTGTGAGATGATTTATAGGAATAAAGAACAAAGGAAGGATCTAGAATCACTCCTATATGGAAAATCCTACCTATCATCCAAGTCCATATGGATTTAATCCCATGCACATTAGATCTCACAATGTTCTATTTAAACTATACTCATATCTATTTTAAATTATTGGGAAATTTGGTCTCTCGGTCTTGGAAATGAACCACTATTGGATTTTTATCTAATTTATTTATTTAATTTAAATAAAATTGTTTTCATTTACACTTTTTCAAATTTCTCTTCTTATACACTTTATTATTCTATTTTTATTCCATCTTAAATAAATATACCTATGAAATGATCATTATGGTGAGTAGTTAACCTAATTATTTTTTCTAAGGGAGGTTTTAATATTGTCCTTAAATCCCAATTATTATATCTCAATGATTTATACTAAATGTAACAAGTAATAGGGTGTGTTTTGGGTTTTTATGGTGATCATCCAAATTCCATGTCATTTTAACAACCTCATTCCATTCCCCAAAATATCATATATCCATCCATTAAATTTTTAAACTCTTTATATGATTTACTTTGGTTGGTCGAGGGATGAAATGAAATATGATAGAGTCAATTTTAGGATAGTATCTCATACTCGATCAAGGTGTGATCACCTTTCTAAACTATTAGAGGATATGATATTTTGTGTGTTAATGAGATCTCTTAGGAATGGTAAGTTTCATGATAAAATTAGGGTATGTTAAAACTTTTGATTTAAATTATTTTTTTCAATTACTAATTTCACACTATAATAATCCAACCCCTCATTTTCCTTGATTTAAAATATAAAAAAGTGTATGAAGATAAATAAGTTAATAGAATAGTGAGTGATTGTCCAAAGCTCCTTAGGAGATGATGTTGGTCAACCACTGTGATGTACTAGAAGTTCTAAAAAAATTGTGTTAAATGTCTAATGATAGTAAATAATTATGATCACCATTTTCGTGGATTAATTTTATTATTCATTATTTTTTCACCTTTTAATATTCCCCAACTCTAAATTAAATTTAAATTTTTTTAAAAATATGAAATCCATTTTTGACTCACCCTCACACTTGAATGAATTTTTTTCAATTTTAGTTAGATATGTGAGGGGAGTCCAGAGCTAAAATTTTGTAGAGGAGGTTTTCAGGGAGATCATTATAGATATTAAAGATAACCTTGAGTATCCACTAATGGAATCCTTGTCCCAATAACTCATTGAGTTCTTGCGCAACTTCCCAAAGTTCAATCAACTAGTAGACAAAGAACAAATTGAGTATCTTTTCTCTCCCACGTTTGTGGAATACATTAAGAAGATGAGAACTATCTTGAATAACTATTATTATCATCAAAATAAATAATTTTCCATAGTATACCTCAATGAATAACCTTTAATATGATCAATTTAATGTGGTGGATCTAATATTTAACTCACTTATTTTTTATTTTATGTTTTTAAAAAAACCTTTGGAATACACTTTCTTATATTTTATTGAAAAAACACCCATGATATCCCAAGAGAGTAAACAAGAATATGATGAATAAACACCCATTAAAATAATATGATTTGTGAGTTTTAAAAAAAGACCCCCAAGGAGGTGGTAAAAATCCCACTTTTTGTATGGATTGTATTTGTTGTGAACTGATTTTCAATGGTGTTCAATGAGATAATAAGATCTCATTATGACAAATATTATGAAGTAGTTCAAGATTTAATGGATCTTGTATGAATTTCTAATGTCTTGATAATACAAGAAACATGTAAATGGTTTAAAGAATTTGAGTTTCAAGGTGATTCTTGTAGAATTGTTATAGATTCATTGGATGTTATGGTTGAATAATTATCCTAGTAAAATATGATGATGCTTTGGTGATTTTTATTTCAAAAATATCATAAGTTTTTTAGAGAACTTGTGTTGAAATCCTTATAAATTAAATGGGGTAAATGTTGTGGCCAATCATATTAAGGTCTAATTGGAAATAAAGATGTTGTAAAATAGGGAAGTTATAATACCTTCCTTGTCAAATATGAGGATGTTAAAGGTGACCAATCAAAGGTTAAATATCATGACAGATGAAGTTTATGATGAAATAAGAAGAGATTTTTGGTATAATATGGTTGAAGATTTAATTAGAAATTATATGTGACCATAAATCAGTATGGTTCATGTTTCTAATTTAGATTTTTAAGGTGGCACGGTTTCCCAGTGTTTTCTAAATTTTTTGGGCTCAAAATCGGGAGTTTTTTTTTTGTAAAAGGAAGAGTTTATGAAAAGGAGTATGTATATTTCAGTACATGTACCATTAAAGATAGTTTTAAAATCACAAATTAGGTATGCATAATGGTGAATTAAAAAAAGGAATATTTCTACATAGAAGTGTTATGTGAACTACGAAGCATGCTATGTGGACTGTGTAGTGAAAATAGTTCATGAGAGACTATAATTTCATAGGAGGATAACCATTCATGGGAGGATTTTCATTTTTAGTTGATATGTGTTGTTCTAGGCCATCACAAAGAGTTTTTGTTTGTGTAGAACAACAACATCTGCAAAGGAGAAAGGTTCTATGCAGACCACATAACATAGTTCGTGGTAAATGTTTTCCCACATCAGAGTTTCGTGTAATTGTGATTAGCGGGTTTTGTGAGATTTATTTTGATATATAAAATACCATAATCACATCATTAATAGAGTTTAAAATTTATTATATAATATCATTACTGGTGGAATAATTTGGGTAAGTCTGAAAGAGTTTAGGAAAAAGATTCCAAAAAGTAGGATGTTGTCTATGTAAGAAGAGACGATCCATGGAAGATAAGGTAGTCCATAGAGAATATGATTTCTATAAGGCATCATCTATCCATTAATAAATGGGTGGTCCACAGAAGAAGAAGAAGGGGGCCAAAAATCATAAACATTCCCTAGGGCATCGGTTATCTATGGAAGAAGAAGTGGTTTGTGAAGAAGTGGTGGTCCATGTAAGGGAATGTTATTAGTGAAGCACCCATGCCATGTGCCACAACCCAGTATGTGTAGGATTTATGTAAGTCTGTGAAAGGAAAGGTTTTTCATGTAATTGAAGGTTTTCCATGAAGCACTATCCCATGTGGTGAAAGTTAGTTTATGGAGGATACCAGATAGTTTTCGAAAGAGAAATACCACGTACACATGATAGGTGTTTACACCCTCATCATGATTCATTAAGAAGATAATATTTGAACAATCGACATGTTTTAAACTCCCATTATTGTTGTATTTCTTGAACAATGGTTCTATGAACCAGGGATTGGGTATAATACCCCCACTGTGTTTTTAGAAGTAAAACTATGTTTGTACCTTGTTGATACACAACAGATAGATAAGAGAAAACACACACATTTTTTTATGAATAAGAATCAGATGTGCACCTAAGTTCATATTTTTATAAGGAAGAATAGAAGTAAAATAATACACTCATGTGTTGGTATTGAGTGTAGAAGAATGTGAATAGTACACCACTATACTATTCTGTATTATTTTGTTCCAAAGAATAAGAATAGTGTGGCCAAACTATATTAAGTTATTCAGACCATATTAATTATAATGATTTTGTATTGATATGATCATTATTGTTTTAATAATCATAGAGTATTATTTTTGATTTTATCATTATTGGAAGAATTTGATTCAGTGTAGTTAGTTTTTCACCAAATAAGAAAGAGAGATCAAGACATTACTATACGTTATTTCATATATTTTTGTGTCATAGATCAAAGGCAGAAGAGGAAGTTAATGATCAAATTGATATCATTTGATCATTATTTGGGTCAGGGATAAATATTTTCAATAGTATACTAAGTTCATATTATTATGACTAAAAGAAAAAGAAGATAGTGCAATTATCAAGATTTATACTGGGAAGAGATAATAGGAGTTTCTTGAATACTATTGTGAAAGTAACAAAGTGAAGAAAAAGGTTGTTGAAGAATAAAGAAGAACTGTGACATCAGACATGACTCAACAGGTGGAGGATTTTCTTGGTGTTATAAACTATTATCAATAAAAATAAGACTGTCTTGAGAGGTAGTATAAAGATCCATCCAATTTCTTTAAAACACACACTATTGGATTGTTTTCAAATTGATACATGAATGAACTGTTATATTGTTTACATAGTGTAACATGAGTGTAAGGGCATATCCCACTCATTTTATTACAGACAAAATGATTATTTTCTAGTGGATTGTGTGGTATTGGATTGTTTCCAAACCATACCAAGGACATAGCTACTCTTGTTGAGTAGTGAATCTTGTAAAAATATCATGTGTTATCTTTACGTATTTTATATACTTTCATGCGATAGTGAAAAGATAATAATAGAATTGATAACCTAATAGGTTTAAGAGGTACAGTGATAAAAAGTTATAATCGGTTTAAAAAGTATCCAACACTAATTCACCCCACTTAGTGTTAGGCATATCCTAAAATGGCCCTCTTAAGTGTTAATTCAATAAGAATAGATCCAGGTGCACGTAGGGAATGAATACCACCTCATCTATAACAAGCATATTACATAGAGTACGACACCATGATAAATAATAGGGAGCAACACTTTCTTCTCATCCCTCCCCTACTTCACTCTTTCTTTTATATAATTTATGGGGGTGGAACTTTTTAGTTTTCTCTTGGGGTTCCATAGTAGTGATGTGTATATATGGACATTGATTGAGAAAACATGTGGTGGTTTACATTGCATAAACCACATCCACCTTCATATTAGATTTAACTAAATAAAAACCGGGTTGTAGGTAGTAAAACCACAACACCCACTTTGGGGAATGAACAAGATTATTTTCCTCCTCTATTTATCATTTTCCATTTACTTTCCCTTTTAAATAAATTTTCTCTTGTTTCCTTGGATTTATTTTTTAGTTAAGAGAAAGTGGGACTTAGGAACTTAACTCAATCCATTGATCATTAAACTAATAAGGTTCTATGTATCCATACCACTTGTTTTCATTTACCCATGCTTTGGGTTTTTTTATTTGAAAAGGGTAATGAATTTCATGTGTGGGGGATTTTCAAACCATTATAGTTTTTTTATGTTTTTTTCTTTTTTATTTTTTTTATTTTAATTAAATGTTTTGAGTGATTTTATCCAACATGAGTTCATATTATTCATGAGTTATCTAGGAGAAATAATTCTCTTTAGAAAATATATATACTCCTTTTCTAAAAATTGGGTATTTAATCTTAATTAAAAAATATTTAAACATAATTTATTATGCATACACCAGATTAAAAACTAGAATTTTCATGAATCACTTGATAAAAAAGAAGGAATTCAGTTATTCACTATTAAATAATCAATTGCATAAATTTATTTGAATTAGTTTACTTTGATCGGTTGGTATATAAAAAGTATCAAATTTTCCAAAAGAACAGTTTGTTTTTGTGAAAATAAAAAAAACAAAATAGTAAATAAAAATCTGAGATTCAGTTTTCCAAAAACTACATTTATGCCTTTATTTTAAAAAATATATATGGGGGTGACAACTTTTTGGAATTTATTAGTTATGGATAAGTTATTCTCATTTAAAAAATTAGCACAATGTACATGAGTAGATTAAATAAAATAATGTTAGTAATTTCTTGGTTATTGAGAGGGATGGAAGGTAAGGATAATACTAAACTAGAGTGAACACTGGGAAATAATTTAAAATCTAATTACATAGTGGTGAATCAATTTTTCAGAAATTGAGAAGTGATATGTGAAACTTTAATAATATGTAATTGAAAAGGTTATTTCATGTTAATATTGATAGTAACTTAAATATTAAACCACTAACATTCAATGAATAAGGCTTTAATAAGGGAAAAATTTGATTCTAAATGAAATTTTTTATTAAGAGACATTCCTTAAGGAAAAAGAAATTTTAAGTGTGGGGAGTGATTTATCCAAAATTTTATATATTTTTAGTTTATATTTTAATATAGATAATATAAATATTATGTTATAATATTTTAAATATTTATGTTTTAGTTTTATAGTTAAAACAATTAGTTAAATGAAAAAATTAAGAAAATATAGATTTTTAGTTGTTTTAATGATATTATGTGTTTAAGTGATAAATAGAAAAACTAAAAATGGTTTTTTGAATGATATGTTGGTGATTCCCATGAATAATATAGAATTTATCATGTTACATAAGAATAATAATGGATGAAGTAGTCTGCATAGATATATCTTTTTCAATTGAAGATAATGCATAAGAGTAAGTAGAATAAATCACATCTCGCAAAAACTATGTATGAAGAACTCAAATATAAAATATATTCTCACTACTCATGACATTTTCATATAATTAATTCCAAGGGAAATATTGAGAAGTATTTCATCCACTATGACTAAGAAAACACTATAAATTCATGAGAAAATGAAGATCTGTGAAGGTATGGAATGATTAAATCAACCTCTCTAAGACACATAGAATTAGAACTAAATGCACTCTCATGATTTATAAAGTTTCATAAACTTCTCCCAACATAGTTTCGTCATACCATAAAGCTTACACACTAATTAGTATATCCCTGTGATTCAATACAAGATATGTTTACATACAATATAGCCTCAAACATTGGAATATCATTTATTCTATATTAAATATAGTATCAGACCCATATTTAACATAAATTCACCCAAAATGATATCTCAACCCCTAATGCACAATTCATTCTCTATAGTGTTGATGTATGGATTTTAGTTTATATCACTCTAACGAGGTGCAGTCCCACTCTTTAGAGACCAAGTGGTGATGCAATATTTTTTTTGTAATGGATAGTTTGGATGACATGGATTCTAGGATGTTATTGTGATATATATTCCCTTCATTAATGAGTACTTGGTATACCATTGGTTTGAGGTTTCTTTTTATTACCCTTGATCACCACCAAGGTGTGACTTGTAGCTAAGCTGCAAACATCAGACACACCACATATTTCACAAAATTTTCTGACCCTAGATACTTGTACAATGTAATTATTCATGGATGTGAAATAAAATATGGTGTGTCACGAACCAGCCCGGGTCGACCCTGAACCGGTCACCCGAGCCGGTCCACAGAAAGTCCCGAGGAGCGTTCCTGATCCCCCTGGGATGGCAACAAGTGCCGGGCATTAAAAATTTCAATCGTTGGGAACAATTTCAGCCCAAACTAAAAACAGGATCAAAAGAACAAAAATAAACTAAACAAACAGACAAACACTAAAGAAATAAACAAAACTACTCCATGACATACCTCCACGTGACCTCACGGGTCACCCCCCCAACTACAACCAACGTCGCTCCCACACTGTGCGACTCAAGCCAAGAAAGTCTGAACACAAGGAACCTGCAACTGAAATGGTAAAAGATAGGCGTGAGCACAAAAGTACTCAGTAGGTGAGCCCCACAACAAATCCCAAAACACTGCCAGAAAATAAAGAATCCACATATTCCAGGTTTGAACTACAATGTATAAAAGTAAGTTTTCTTAATGTTTCACTTGAAAATAAAAACACGAGACATTTCTCTTATTCTTTTTCGAAATTTGGTTCCCTTTCATTAGTTCTAAGCTCATTCTAAAAAAACAAAGTGTTACATTTTCAAATCTTACACAAAGAGATTAAAGTATTTTCATTTGAAAACCCTTTTCCCAAAGTCTAACAGTATAGGCTGTGAAGGATGACTGAAAGTAAACAAGCAGGGAAAACAAGTGCAAGTAAAAATAAACCAGAAGTTATCAGCAATAACCATGGGCGATCCTAAACATCCCTAGAAAACCCATGGACATACTCGGGTTCAGACTACCTGCCGACATGGTACTCTATAGTCAATAACCAACTGGCCGCCCTAACAGCCAACCAGTGGCACGCCCCACAAGGCCTTACTTACCAAGGGGGGACTAACCTATCTAATCGGGGTTAGCCAACAACTGTCACTCGATTCTCTAAAAGACGCCCAGGAACCCACGATAGTTTTAATGATACTGTGTAAGTGGGAGGCCCTCGCACGCGTGACTCATCTCACCGCACTTGCCAACCCCTTACACGGACACCGCTACACGACAACCCTTGAAGGGAAGTCCCTCTGTAGAGATGCCTCATAAGTGCGTATATATATAAGTAGTCAGTTCACAATTAACAAAGTGCCAACCGGGCCGCCACATCATTTACATTTAAACCATTTAATATCAAAGCATTTCTAAAGTATATGACACACGTCATTTCGTTGAAAACTAGGAACACCCTTAGAACTTCATTTGAGACACTCAAATCAGCATATTAAACCTGAAGGATGTTGGTATCACAAGTAAAAATCATTTTCCAATTTCCAAACGCACCCCACTTTTATCAAGAGCCAAACGGGCCTTTAATCACTTTTTGAAAGAATAATATTTCTCAAATGAAATCCAAACTTTTAATCACGCTTCAAAGGAAAACATTTTTCAACAACCAAGAACCACACTTAATGTTTCCAAAAATCAAGTTTAAAGGTCACATGACACTTCCTCTAATCAAGGTTCTAAGAAAAACACCATTTTCCATAAAAAATTCACCTGCCATTTTACACACACCAAAATCGTTTCAAAACCCAATTCAATGTGATCTTCACATTTCATAAAGAACTCATTTAGCAATATCACCAGGAAAGCACACACCATTAAACCAATAAAAATACTTCCACTGAAATGCTAGAGATAAGCAGAGCATACCACCACATTATAAATTACTACATAATAATACTTTTAAATTTACTGAAACCCAATAAAAGACAAGAAATAAATAAATTCTAAATTTAAAGGCGAGTGCAATGGGATACCTACCTCGAATCGGAACGAAGGATGACAGGGCGCAAAACTCCCGTTGCGTAAAAGGGCGCACCGTACTGCGCCGTCAAACCGGTCCTAAAACAAAAGACCGTTAAACGGGTTCAACAATAATAATAATAACATAATAGTAATAACAATCATAATAATAATAATGTGAAAATAATAATGGTGATAACAATAACATCATAATAATACTAACACAACATAATAATAATAATAATGATATAATAATAATAACAATCATAATATGGCATAGTTATAATATAATAATATAGTAATAATAATAACAATAACAATATAATAATAATAATAATAATAGCATAACCACAATATAATGTTAAAATCAACAATATATTAATAATAACATAATAATAATGATAATAGTATATTAATAATAATAATAATAATAATGTAATAATATTAACATAATAATAATAATAACATAATATAATAATAATAATAATAACAATAACATAATATAATGATAAAAATAATAACATAATATAATAATACTAATAATAATAATAATAGAAAAATATTAACATAATAATAATAATAATAATATAATAATAATAATAATGACATAATAATAATAAAATAATTATAATATTATTAATATGCTAAAAATAATAAAAGTTATATAAAAATAAGATTAACATAAAAATAAAAATAAAAATAAATAATAATAAAAAAACTCACAGTGTGGAGGGGGGTTGCGGAGAAGCGGGGCGAGGGAGGAGGCGGCAGGCGGGGTCACCATGGCGCAGGCCGGAGGTGAGGACGGGTGCGGGCTGATCCGGAGGTGGTCGGTTGGCCGGGAGGTTGGCAGGCCGGAGGTGCACCGGCGACTGGGGGCGACTTTGCAGGGGGGTGCGCGGTCTGAGCTGGAACAGGGGGGCGCGTAAAGTGCGGGAGCTGAGGGGAAGGTGTTGAAGGTCGAACGCCGAGAGGTCGGAATCGACGGAGCCGGTCGGGATGGCTGGCGAGGTCGCTGGAGGTCAGGGTCCGGGTCGAGGGGACGTCGGACGTCGGAGAGAGCCGGAGGCGGAGCTGGGATGTGCGCTAGGGCAAAGGCCGAACGGGGGTGCGGCAAGGCGGAGGGCGGTGGTGCGGTGCCGGATGCAGGAGGCAGGGCAAGGCGGGTCGTTGACAGGGCGGAGCCAGAGGGCCGTGATAGAGGCGGAGAGGCGCGGCCAGACGTCGGAGACTGGAACGGGAGCGGGGCGATGCGGTAGGGCACGCTGGGAAGAAAGTCACCTGGGCGAGGAGGGGGAGAAGGTGAGCGGGAGAGAGGGTGAGAGAAGAGGGAGGAGAGAAGAGAGAGGCAGCTGCGGGAGTAGGGTTAGGGTAGGGTTCTTATATATATATATATATATGTATGATAAAAATAATAATAATAATAATATTTATAATAATAATAATTAAAATAAAGCTTTATAATAATAATAAAAATAATAAAAAGTATAATATTAATAATAAAACCTTATAATATTAATAATAATAATAAAACGTTATAATAATAGTAATATTAAAACTTTATAATAATAATGATAATAATAATAGAATAAAAATTAGTTAATTATAATAATAATTATTATGACCAAAATACACATATATATATACGCATATATAGACATATATATATATGCCTATATATATACATATACACATAGATACAATATGTATATATATATATATATATATACATATATAAACACAATATATTAAAATATATATATATATACACACATATATGGACATATATATATACATATTTATACACTATAAATAACTACAATAATAATAACACAACTTTAATGGTATTAATAATGATGTATCAACATAAAAATTATAATATTTAAAACATTGGGTGAACACACTGTCACCCGGGCTGAACGCACGGTCACCGCTAACGATGCGGTGACCGCGCACCGGCGCGACACCGCCAACGCAATTAATCTTCAAAAAATTTAAACTGGGACCAAGAAAGGAGAAAAATTACGGACATCCGCGGTCGGGGTGTGACAATTCTCCCCACCACAGACACTTTATGCCCCCAGAAAGTCACCAGGCCAAAATTCGGTCAAGATTTAAGTCCATGCCCCAACGGAACTAAAGGAACCAGAGAGAACTAAGAATCTCGGGGATGACCTTACTCTACACAGGTCACACCCGACCGATTCAAGAGAAAACCGAGGTACGTGATTGAGGGGAGAACACGAAGGGGTTCTCCCCACCACAAAAACTTAACTAGTTCGAAAACTTAACACCCAACACATACTATCACAAGAAGGCGGGTCCAGTGCGGGAACTCATAACCGATCCAAACCGACTCCTATAACACAATCAAAACAACACTTCCGTCGAAACGCTGAACACATGACTAGAGTCAACAACTTCAACACTATGAATAACCCACAAAAAAAATACTTAACCAGACATCCAACTAGAGGCATGATCCATTGAAGTCCACGAATCATAACAACATCTGAAAAGCATAACTCAACCTAGGTAAACCCACACAAGGTCTAACACACTTTACGAAAGACACACGATTTACAAGATCACATCCACACAAACAAAATTTCTTGGACTATAATTGAACAAGTTCATCATTACTTCATAGTGAAACAACGTACTTACAACGACTTTGAAACTTTAGTAGCAGATAGACAAACATGAAAAGATTTCTAATTGTTCCACCGCCAACACGGAACACAAAACCTGGACCAGAGCTTCACAGCCCTGGGAACTCCTGACTGTGCGTGAGCTTCACCCCAAGACCTGTGGTTGGGGCTCTGATGTCTGAAGCATCTTCCGCCTCACAGTCAGGTACTGACATTCTCCCATCACAGTGTCCTCTTCAAGCGACGCTTCCTGTAAAACTTCTCCAGATGACCCAGACAACCGCATCGATGACACGTCTTCGGAGGGTTGCGACAAGACGGATTTAAATGCCCGAATCGACCACACTGATAGCACACCACGGAACAATCTGATGAACTAGAAGCTGAGACCAAAGGGGATAACTCCTGAGGAACAGGTATCTCTGGCGTCTTTTCCTCACCAGAGGAGGAACTCTTACGAACAACAGGTGACACTAAAGTGTTAACCACCCGCACATCGGAAACCAACTCAGCCAAGAATGCTTCCTCTACCAGCTTCTCTAAGCAAAGGTCTTCAGAAGGGAGTATTCACTCCTTGATCTCTGGACGAAGACCCCCAGTGAAAAGAGAGGCCTTCATGAGTTCATGCGACGTCACCTCTGGAGAAAAGGAAATCAGTTCCTTAAAATGGTCAACATATTCCCTCACCGTCTGTTGGCCTTGTTGAATACCCCCAAGCTCTCTCTTTTTCTCCAGCTTCACTTCTTCAGGTACAAACTATTGGATGAAAACTATGTTGAAGATATCCCACATCATTTCACCTTGCGTTGATGGTGGGGTAACCATCTTCCACTAGTCCAGAGCTGGACCCTCAAACAATCCCCTAATTGCACGAACCTTAACATTATCGGGAGTTCCTAACATTCTAAAGACACGCTCCACTTCCTCGAGCCATTTCACTGCCTTTAACGGACCCTGATCACCATGGAGAATAGGCAAAGTCTAAGGAGGACCAAAAACTGGGCATGACCTATCAGAATCCTTAGAGACCTTTCTGGGCGGCATTTCATGAGCGGCATATAAAACACAAAGCCAAAACCAACATCAAACCGAAGCAACATCAATAAAAGCGCCTTCATCAAAAAAACAGTCAGCACAAGGACCAAACAAATACAAACACAACCCAAAATAAAATCTCCTTTTTAAAATCCCCTTTTTTTTATTTTAGACTTTAAAACCACTATCTTTCAAGACTACTTTCCAAAACCAATCCACTTTCAAACCAAAAACTTTTAAAAACCATTTCACCTTTAAAACCATTTTAGAAAACAAGGTCAAGCCTTTAATTTGAAATACACACCCAGGTAATCTCATGAACCGTTGCACATGTCTTTATCCACTGTCCATTAATACTCGCACCAACACGCATTTTGCATGCATTCTCACACATGTGAAAACGTTCATAAAGAGGAACCGAGGTTTCACCCCAAATCATTCTTAACCAATTCCAAGCAAACAACAGATTTCCAAATCAAGAGATTTCAGTTTTAAAACCCATTTCATACATTTAAGGTCTTTTAAAAGAAACCAGTCCAATTTTTCAAAAACCTTTTTCATTTCCAACAACATACTTACACAGACCAAAACAAAAGCAGCATCCAAATTTTCATCAACCACTGAAGTGAGGGACTAGTAGTCACGCTCAACCTGGCGACATGGTAGTGGGCCATGTCCCAAGCCAGCGTCGACCACTAGGAGGAATTCAAACCGTGTACTCAGACTCCACATGGGTCACTACTCCATGTAAAATCACGACGTAACGTCGGCTTGCCTCCGTTGTCATCACTCAATCCAATACAAACCAGAAAAGACCAGGACACAATTCCCAGACTACCCCTGGAGACTCGAGGTGCAGGGCGGGCAAGGGTTCATGACGTCCTTCCCGTACCTATCTCTCGAGTCCCGACAGTCCTAATCTCCACCTACCAGACAACCCAAATAACAAGAACCTGCCTCTGATACCATTTTTTCATGAACCAGCCCGGGTCGACCCTGAACCGATCACCCGAGCCGGTCTGCGGCAAGTCCCGAGGAGCGTTCCCGATCCCCCCGGGATGGCAACAAGTGCCGGGCATTAAAAATTTCAATCTTTGGGAACGATTTCAGACCAAACTAAAAACAGTATCAAAAGAACAAAAATAAACTAAACAAACAGACAAACACTAAAGACATACCCAAAACTACTCCACGACATACCTCCATGTGACCTCACAGGTCACCCCCCCCCCCCCAACTACAACCAACGTCGCTCCCACATTGTGCGACTCAAGCCAGGAAAGTCTGAAAACAAGGAACCTGCAACTGAAATGGTAAAAGATAGGCGTGAGCACAAAAGTACTCAGTAGGTGAGCCCCACAACAAATCCCAAAACACTGCTAGTAAATAAAGAATCCACATATTCCAGGTTTGAACTACAATTTATAAAGTAAGCTTTCTTAATGTTTCACTTGAAAATCAAAACACGAGACATTTCTCTTATTCTTTTTCGAAAGTTGGTTCCCTTTCATTAGTTCTAAGCTCATTCTAAAAAAAACAAAGTGTTACATTTTCAAATCTTACACAAAGAGAATAAAGTATTTTCATTTGAAAACCCTTTTCCCAAAGTCTAACAGTATAGGCTGTGAAGGATGACTGAAAGTAAACAAGCAGGGAAAACAAGTGAAAGTAAAAATAAACCAGAAGTTATCAGCAATAACCATGGGCGATCCTAAACATCCCTAGAAAACCCCTGGACGTACTTGGGTTCAGACTACCTGCCGGCATGGTACTCTATAGTCAATAACCAACTGGCCGCCCTAACAGCCAACCAGTGGCACGCCCCACAAGGCCTTACCTACCAAGGGGGTACTAACCCATCTAATCGGGGTTAGCCAGCAACCGTCACTCGATTCTCTAAAAGACGCCCAGGAACCCATGGTAGTTTTAATGATACTGTGTAAGTGGGAGGCCCTCGCACGCGTGACTCATCTCACCGCACTTGCCAACCCCTTACATGGACACCGCTACACGACAACCCTCGAAGGGAAGTCCCTCTGTAGAGATTCCCCATAAGTGTGTATATATATAAGTAGTCAGTTCACAATTAACAAAGTGCCAACCGGGCTGCCACATCATTTACATTTAACCATTTAATATCAAATCATTTCTAAAGTATATGACACACGTCATTTCGTTGAAAACTAGGAACACCCTTAGAACTTCATTTGAGACACTCAAATCAGCATATTAAACCTGAAGGACGTTGGTATCACAAGTAAAAATCATTTTCCAATTTCCAAACGCACCCCACTTTTATCAAGAGCCAAACGGGCCTTTAATAACTTTTTGAAAGAATAATATTTCTCAAATGAAATCCAAACTTTTAATCACGCGTCAAAGGAAAAAAAAATTCAACAACCAAGAACCACACTTAATGTTTCCAAAAATCAAGTTTAAAGGTCACACGACACTTCCTCTAATCAAGGTTTTAAGAAAAACACCATTTTCCGTAAACAATTCACCTGCCATTTTACACACACCAAAACCGTTTCAAAACCCAATTCAACGTGATCTTCACATTTCATAAAGAACTCATTTAGCAATATCACCAGGAAAGAACACACCATTAAACCAATAAAAATACTTCCACTGAAATGCTAGATATAAGAAGAGCATACCACCACATTATAAATTTCTACTTAATAATACTTTTAAATCTACTGAAACCCAATAAAAGACAAGAAATAAATAAATTCTAAATTTAAAGGCGAGTGCAATGGGAGACCTACCTCGAATCGGAACGAAGGATGACACGGCGCAAAACTCCCGTTGCGTAAAAGGGCGCACCGTACTGCGCCGTCAAACCGGTCCTAAAACAAAAGACCGTTAAACGGGTTCAACGATAATAATAATAACATAATAGTAATAACAATCATAATAATAATAATGTGAAAATAATAATGGTGATAACAATAACATCATAATAATACTAACACAACATAATAATAATAATAATATAATAATAATAACAATCATAATATGGCATAGTTATAATATAATAATATAGTAATAATAATAACAATAATAATATAATAATAATAATAATATTAGCATAACCACAATATAATGTTAAAATCAACAATATATTAATAATAACATAATCATAATGATAATAGTATATTAATAATAATAATAATAATAATGTAATAATATTAACATAATAATAATAATAACATAATATAATAATAATAATAATAATAACAATAACATAATATAATGATAAAAATAATAACATAATATAATAATACTAATAATAATAATAATAGAAAAATATTAACATAATAATAATAATAATAATAATATAATAATAATAATAATGACATAATAATAATAATAAAATAATTATAATATTATTAATATGATAAAAATAATAAAAGTTATATAAAAATAAGATTAACATAAAAATAAAAAAAAAATAAAAAAAAACTCACAGCGCGGAGGGGGGTTGCGGAGCAGTGGGGCGAGGGAGGAGGCGGCAGGCGGGGTCGCCACGGCGCAGGCCGGAGGTGAGGACGGGTGCGGGCTGAGCCGGAGGAGGTTGGCTGGCTGGGAGGTTGGCAGGCCGGAGGTGCGCCGGCGATTGGGGGCGACTTTGCAGGGGGTGCGTGGTCTGAGCTGGAACAGGGGGGCGCGCGTAGAGTGCGGGAGCTGAGGGGAAGGTGTTGAAGGCCGAACGCCGAGAGGTCGGAATCGGCTGAGCCGGTCGGGCTGGCTGGCGAGGCAGGTGTGGCGAAGGGGGACGCCGGAAAAACAGAGGAGGCCTGGGGTCGCATGAGGGAGCGGCTGAGGCCGGGGCAGGCGAGGTCGCCGGAGGTTGGGGTCCGGGTCGAGGGGACGTCGGACGTCGGAGAGAGCCAGAGGCGGAGCTGGGATGTGCGCCGGGGCAAAGGCCGAACGGGGATGCGGCAAGGCGGAGGGCGGTGGTGCGGTGCCAGATGCAGGAGGCAGGGCAAGGCGTGTCGTCGACAGGGCGGAGCCGGAGGGCCGGGATGGAGGCAGAGAGGCGCGGTCAGACATCGAAGACTGGAACGGGAGCGGGGCGATGCGGTAGGGCGCGCCGGGAAGAACGTCACCTGGGCGAGGAGGGGGAGAAGGTGAGCGGGAGAGAGGGTGAGAGAAGAGGGAGGAGAGAAGAGAGAGGCGGTTGTGGGAGTAGGGTTAGGGTAGGGTTCTTATACATATATATATATGTATGATAAAAATAATAATAATAATAATATTTATAATAATAATAATTAAAATAAAGCTTTATAATAATAATAAAAATAATAAAAAGTATAATAATAATAATAATAAAACCTTATAATATTAATAATAATAATAAAACGTTATAATAATAGTAATATTAAAACTTTATAATAATAATGATAATAATAATAGAATAAAAATTAGTTAATCATAATAATTATTATTATGACCAAAATACACATATATATATACGCATATATAGACATATATATATATATACCTATATATATACATATACACATAGATACAATATGTATATATATATATACATATATAAACACAACATATTAAAATATATATATATATATATACACATATATGGACATATATATATACATATTTATACACTATAAATAACTACAATAATAATAACACAACTTTAATGGTATTAATAATGAAGTATCAACATAAAATTTATAATATTTAAAACGTCGGGTGAACACACTGTCACCCAGGCTGAACGCACGGTCACCGCTAACGATGCGGTGACCACGCACCGGCGCGACACCGCAAATGCAAATAATCTTCAAAAAATTTAAACTGGGACCAAGAAAGGAGAAAAATTACCGACATCTGCGGTCGGGGTGTGACATGGTGACAAGAGACTTCTTTATTCCTATATTATATATCAATAAATAACTTCTTTATTTTTCTTTATATTATTCATTTCCAATTATTCTCTTATGTTAGGGGTTTTTAGTGAAAAATTTGTGTTAAAATGTTTTTTTTATTTTCATGAAACCTGTAGAGTATATTTATACTCATCCCTTCATAGGCCACATCCACACTTGTGTTGTGTCTTTGTAGATATCTCATGGTTCAGATAGGGTTTTTATGGTTATTGTATTGGAACTATCTATATATAGTAGAGGATTAGAGGTGTATGGTGGTACTCAATAGTGGTGGTTATTATTGAAGGAACCACCCCAAGAGTCCTTTATGTGTGGTGGTAGATGGCATCTCTTCTCAATTGTATCTACTATAAGGATATGGTATACCCTTTGTACATATTTTTTCTTAGTGTTATATTAACATGTGTTTTGGTTACCTATTAGGATTGGCCATGAAGCGTGGTGTTGTACAATTATTTTCCATTTATTAATTACTATATAGTTTAGTTTTTTATTTATATTAATGTTAGTTCTTAGATATATTATGAATATTGTATTTATTAACTATTATAGGTTTTTATCAAATAATCCCTCTCATGTTTGATTATTCCTTCTTGGTGAAATTCGTAAGCACCAACCTGTTAGAGTTCGGATTGGGGTGGAACACTTATGTTATCACTAGCCCAAGAGGGGTCTCAATGGGAAGGTTCTTATGGGAATGGTATCAGATATGTTCAAGACTTTTGGATGTAGTTTTCTGATATTGTTTTTTAAGGATTTATTTAAGAATATTAAGAAATGATTTTGAGGGGTTTTTCTTTTGATTAAATAGGTTATGAAACTAGTGTTAGTGAGGAATACTATGTATCCATTCACTAGGACTCTGATAATTTATTTCTCAACTTATAACCCTGATACATCAATTTTTGGGTCTAGTCAAGATGATACTGGCATCATGTTGTGTTCAGTTAAGAACTTTAATGTTATTTCTAGGTTAGCTCCCCCAAATGTGATTTAATCTGTGTGGGTATATCCTATAAATTTAAGGACACCACCCAAATAAAACTAGCTCTTATATAGAGGTAGAGTTGTGAAAAATCATTCTATTTCCAAAGCCTATAACTACAAATTAGATGAGTGATGAGGTTTTGATTTAGAGAATCATTTGAAATATATCCTTAACCATGTAGAGAAATAGATTCCCTTCTCATATTACTTAGTGTAGTCCTCTTTATATAGAAAATGTTAGTTCATACTAAGTCTGATAATACTAACCATGTGTAGTGTATTCTATGAGATTTCTATTATCAGTGGTTTTCTAGACTCTATGAAAACCCTAAAAATCCTATGGAAAAGAATTGGATAGATATTTTGAATATCATATTCTATCTAGTTCAAACACTAACTTATAATAATTATACTCTTATTTAAGTCATTTACATTATATAGTAAGCTGTTAGTGGATGATGTTTTTTCAAACTCATGATTGGACTACTCTACCACAGTTGTAGTCTCATCCTTTTTTTATGATGTACTGATATCTTGAATCATTCATTATTATTCAAGTTTAAGAGATTTTAGACACTCCACAAAGTAGCATTAGTATGTTTGAGTATGTGTTGAGGCTATAAACCTCATGAGGTACTCTATATACATGATTCATAATAGATTTTTTTAGATCAATGGTATGAGTGGAGTTTTTGGAGACAAAATTTGAGAAAGTGTTTTTTATTATCTATCCCTACTTAACTTTGATTACTTGAGTGATTATTGGTAGTTGATATAATCTTGGAAAATATGAACCCTATTTTTTCGAATGGTCTATAGTTATCCCTAGTGATAAGAGTGGTGCCATGGTTAAAATTACATGTTGAAGATAGTTTTCATACTAGGGAACTTCTTCTTATAGGAAGTATCCAAACATGAGAGAGTTTTTGGATGAGAATAAAATGGTGTATGAGAAGTTAGAGTTGTTCAACGCATCATTCCACACTCACCAACACCAGCCTTATATAGTTCTTGAAAATCATAGAGAGGTGATAGTTTTCATTATAGGTTGATTCACGTAATGGATGGATATATTTAGATGATTTATGGTGTATTTTGACACATGAATTACATAATTTTCTTATATACCCTTGTCCTTGTCTATGCAGACACATTAAATTCATCATGTACCATTTTTTATAGAGTTAGGTATTCTATTGGATCACTTGGATAAACTTTTTTGTCTAGATAATATCTACAAATTGTGAATTCATTTCACACACACCTTCTTATAAAGTGATTTTTAATTTTATATAGGAATATATCTTTTTGTGGAATTCAATCATGGAAGTGATGAGACCTAGTGGTACCATAATTAGTAGGTATTGGTCACTCATTTATATCATTTCTAGGTGTTTTAAAGCTTATTAGATGATGTGATGTCCACCCCATTTGTGAGTGGGACTCTTATCTATGATTATCAGGGTTAAACATCAATATGTTGTATCTAATTGCTTATCAGGTGGTAAACATGGCTTATTTATACTAAATTTGTATGAGAGTATTCATTTACAATAATTTTGATTGAATTTGTGCAAGATTTTTATAGGGATACCCATGGTTTTCCATTAATATGGAAGAAAAGTATATAACAGATTGAATTCCAAGAATAGGTGTAGGTTTTCATAAAGTATGAATCTTTAATAGTTAGTACAGTTAGAGTGGTAGAGTAATGACATGGTGGTTGGTTCTCATTACAGGGATCTCATTAATCAAATGACTGAAGATTTTCTTGAGTATATAATCTTGATTTAGTGGAATATTGATTGTAGAAGGATCCATTTCCCACATTTGATCATCAGTTGTGTCCCCACTACCTTCAAGTGATAGAGTCCTATGAAGGTGATGATGATTGAGTGATCATACATGACCAAGTTTCCTCAGTTTATAGACCTAAATTGTTTTCTTAAAGGTGTAAAGTATATCAAAAAATTTCTCTTGAGGAAATTAGTTTTTCTATGGTTTTTAACCAAAATATATTGATCGAAATTTTTAGATAGGATCTTCATAGTGACGCATGATCCTTAATATAGTTATTCTAGAAAAAAAAAATTAATCTTACTCAACATATAGTAATTATATCTCTAGAGTGGAGGATGTTCCCATATGGTTTTTATAGTTTCTCGTGTTAGTAGGTGTAGACCAGGGTTTTGAAGCTAAGAGAGTAGGGATATTAAAATAATAAAAAAATCCACTTTAGACTTTGTCATAATTGGTCACTGATGGTAAAATGTTTATCTTCATGTGTTTATAAGGAGGATGGTGCCATTTTATGATGTGATCATAAATTGTGTTCAAGAAGGAGAGACAAAAATGAAACTAGGTTGTTTTCATTAGTGAATATGATCATTTTCATTGATTGAGGGGAAGATGAATGTTTATTGTTAATGTTGAGGAAAAATTAATAAAGACCAAATTTTACTTATTCCTTGATCTAGGTATATTGTTATGCATGCTTTATTGATATGAGATATCATAATGGTAAATGAATTTGACATGGAAATATTGGAAGGTTTATTCCCATGTGGTGGTCAATTAAAATGATCTTAAATGTGGGTAGTGTAATTCCCTCATGATAGGTATCCTTTTCAACAAACCATATTAGAGGATGTCAAAGGATCATAGTTTTTATTTTTCGTATATAACTAGATGACCATTGGTTGATGAAAGGGTAATGGGTGTTAAGTGTCACATCCTGAAACAATTCACTCTATAAATAGTAACAGATCGGTTGGAAATAAGGACTAAAGAACACCTCCCCATACACCAAAGGCTAACAACTAGTAGCAAGGGTCTAAAGGTGGTATAGTGGGGAGACCATTCCCACTAGATCAGTACTTAAGATAGCATAATCACAATAAATTAAATTAAAAAAATGTAAATATAACTAATAAGTATTGATAAATAGATATCCTTGAAAGTTCCAATAAAATCATCCATGCATGAACATGTTATGCCTAAAAATAAATGGCAGATAACAACAACAGATAATATATACAATAAGATGATAAAGATGAATAAATAAATAATAAATAATCTAACTTCTATAGGAAGAATAAGTACATGTTCATCCCCCATCTCCATGCCAAGTCCTATTCCATAATGAATAATATCAAAGAGGTACAATCTAGGGTCCTAACCTGCAACCAAGAGGTTTTTCAAGGAACCAAATGATGACTAGAACAGGGTGTGAGTAAAACTCAATAGTACAACACCAATAGTGTCTAATGAAAATTCAGTCTATGAATATAAATTGTATAGATTGTGGGTATAATAATAAGATAGTGTAATGAAATAAAACCATGTGAATCATGTTAGGATCAGGTTCTTCATGGATGCCTGACTGGCTATACTTACTCTATTATAAGTTGTATGTCTCTGAACATAAAACCTATTAAGGTAAAAATAAAAGAAACCATGGTTATAATCTCAGATGTCTATGTACAATGATAAACATCTGAGGTTTCATATTTAAATAAGGTAAACGGCTCAAGAATCTACCCAAAGGGATGAGTGGAGTGTCAAGTCTAATAATTAGAATTAATTCAATATGAATTTCCATGTTTGATGATTTCAATAGCAAAGAATAATTTTATGTCCAATGTTTTCAATAACAAATATGGAACATCATCTCCATTAATTCTAAATAAACAATATGGATCATCACGTACATTAATTTAAATAAATTACATCAAAAATCATGTCCAATAATTTTAATAAAAATATGGAACATCATGTCCATCATCGCTTAATCATTCATAATTTATTAAATGTTATATAAATTATGATCCCATCCATGGAATTCTATATCAGATACCAAGTATCACTTAAAGCATAACTAATAAGTAGGCACATTACATTTAATAATTAAAAATATTCCATGAGAAAATTTATGAAAATTTACAATTCGAGCATGATTTTAATCATTTAATTTTATAAATTCTCAAGGAATACATCAAGGTATTTAATTTCATTCATATATTTTATATATAAGTTGAACGGCCAAATCATAAATGGATTTAAATAAATATAGAATGTAAGCTACCCATTCTCACTTTACGACTCAAACATTTTTGTTTAGTTATTCATTCATTAGAGAAAAAGGGGTTGTAACACCCCGAGAATTTAAGAAATATATATTTAAAAAAATTAATCGTTTTTATATTTTTCATTACATGAAACATTTAGTTTATATTTCATTACATCTAATACTATGTGTATCTTGTTCAATACTGAGTTTAAATGAAACATGACATACTATTAAAATATTATTATTTAATATAATAGTTATCAACTAGCCATTAGAATAGAGGGTATAAATTGTATTAACTAAATTATGAAAATATATGTTTTAAACATGTATATAAAATTAATTCTTTGGTTAAAAATTGATTATATGTGAAATTAAAAACCATTTAAAAATAAATGAAATTTTTTTCTGAAAAACTATTTGTATGTGCACAAACATGTTTTATCTTAATAAATTAAATAAATAACTTTTAGGGAATGATTTTAATTAAATTTATATATTATATATTCAATGAAATGTTTTAACATTAATCTTATATGTTTTCTATACATAATATAAGAATAAATCAATTTTACGCTTAAAAAATATATTTTCTAAAAAAATATTTTTTCGCATTTTGCACACTTATTTTAAAATTAATTATTTACAATTTTAAAAAAATTATTTTAAAAAATTAAATTAATTTTCTAAATCTTCATTTCATAATTATCTAGGGGATAAATTTTATAATTTTCTAAAAATATAAATTTTTCAGTGAATAGTGAAAATATAGGTTTTTATTAAAAAACGATCTTTTCATTCAAATAATTTACAAGATAAATTTTATTTAATTATGGATTTAAAAGTAAAATTAGCTCAATTATATATTTATTAATCCAATTTATGTCACTAGAATAAATTTCATATTAAATTTTTAAACAAAAACTTTTTAATCTTTTGAAACTTTTCTCTTTGGAAAACCACTTTTTCATCACATCTTTGAGATTGATTTTAAATAAAAAAAAAATATTTTGTGAATGGAATTTGGAAAAATAGATTAAATATTTATAATAATAAAAAATTATATCTTTAAATAGGGTAAAATTTATTTTTGACCATAATGAATAGTAAAAACATCAAGAAATAATTATCACGGTTAAGGTGAAAATGGGTTTACCAGGGGTTAAACTAAAAATATAAGGGGTAAAATGACCTATAAAATTACAAAAAAACTGTTATATGTCCATATTTATACTATATGGATACTATGGTTTGATAATATAGAATTTTTTATCCTTTTTTATGAGAAATTAGTGGACACACCTTTTTCTTTTAAAAAATTACAAGTCTGCCACTCACCTCACTTATAAAAGACCACCCCCTCTGTTGTAATATTCACACATTAAAATCTAATTGGTTTAGAAAATAATTGAACAAATAAATCCCTTAATTCACTAATATAATCTATAATCCTTATTTTAGTTATAAATCCAACCTAAGAATCCTTTTGGTGCAAACCCAAAGAATTTTTTCGAAAAAGAGGTAACATCCCTAATCGAGTATTTTATTATATTTCTTCCTCCATCTCCTTAAATTATTAATAAAATATTATTATATAATATCATAATTATCTTACATATAATTATATATTATTATATTATTTTAATAATCTAAATACATCTTCTCTTTCATCAAAAGGCATATTAAATCATCATTCGTGTGTACGGAAGACTACCACCTCGTGAACCGATGTTATTCCTTTTTTGTCACAACATCTCATGGATGGATAAAATGATGTATTTAATGTTTATATGGTATATTTATGATATTATTATACTTATTTAATTATAATAACACATCTAAATTCTTACCATCCAACCTTTTGGAAAATAATAACGTCGCTCGTGTGTACGGCAGACTACCACCTCACAAACCGATGTCATGTGTGTTTCTATTTTCTATTTTAATTGGATGCTAATAATGATAGATTAAATTAATATATATTATATTTTTAACATAATTATAATTTTTTGTTTATTATATCACATATACTTTCTTACTTTCTCTTCTGTGATACGATAACATCGTTCGAGTGTATGGCAGACTACCACCTCGCGAAGCGATATGATTCTTTTTTCACTAACACATTGAATGGAAGGTAATTAGGGTAAATTTAATGAATATATGATATATTTACTTCATATAATGATTATATAATTTTAATATATTATTTAACTTTATTTCATTTCATCCCTAGAGAAAACGGAAATAGCTTCATGTGTACGTACGTCATACCATCTCCATGAATGGTGTATTTCATTTTCTATCTATAAAATTTATGGATGAATATAAATACATATATACTAAATATATATTATGTGTATATAATGTTTAAAATTATGTATATTATGGAACCATTATCAAATTATGATGACCGAAAATAACCAATCAAAACATACACAAAAAACAAAGTAGTTATTTCCCAAAATGTGATTTTAACAAGGAATTGTTAATAAACGGGTAATAAAAGGTCATATGCAGATAATATAGGGTATTATATATATAAGTATGGTTATTTTTTATATGTTTGATAATATTATATTTATTATATATTATTTTTTTAATGTGTATGAAGGAATGCGAGACTTATCGTAATGGATTCCCATCTCACTTTTATTTTCAGTGAGACACATGTCATATTAACAAAATATTTATTTTATGTGGTGTATATACTTCCCATGAATGTATTTTATGATTATTATCTGGAAAATTATGTGTATTTTTATATCCATTTTATTATTTTTCTTTCATGGGTTTTATTGTTCAAAAGTTATTGAAACACTAAGAGATTCTTGTCTCATTTTTTCTTCTTTGAGACATATGTTATGTTATGCATGTATCTTCTTTTAAGAGGTGTATATACTAACCCTTTTAAATTTTATATCCATAATATATATTTCCAAATTATATTTAAAGTTTCATTTAATTTTATTCTTTAAAGTGGATTATAATTTAAAATTTACCAATGTGGTAAGGGTTTGATATCACAGTCTCATTGTTTATCAGGATTATCTATGATTACGGTTTTGATGATCAAATATTATAATATAATTATCAAGAATGTCATGAATTTTATTATCCTCTAATTATTCCTAGAGAATAATTTCTTTCCACACATTTTACTCTCTTTATGTACTCAATAGTTGAAAATAACATTTTTAGTAAAAGTCATATTTATTTACCTCTTCAGTTGAAAACCCTTTTAATTCCAAAATCATGTTTTCTAAAAATGTTTTATAAAATATTTTTTAATATTCTTCATATTATTTATTAAGAAAAATTTTACCCTTATTTTACTTTTTTACAAAATGTTTTAAAAACAATATTCTTATTGTATTAAAAATTATTATTGTTTGTCTTTTACCAAAAATATGAAAGAAATATTTGTTTTAACATGTATGACATGAACATGAATTCCACCAACATGAAAATTATTTTATTTGAAGTTACTTTATAAGTTTTAAAAGTTTATTTTCAAAGAAAATTATTTTTAAAATGTTTTATGTTTTAATTTTTTTCAAAGTTGAAAGGATATTTTACTCAAGAAATGTTTTAAATGGTTTTTTAAATCTTTCTTTATAAGTTTCAAAGGTTATTTTTAAAGAAATGTATTCCAAAAATGTTTTATATTTTAAGAGAAATCATAGTGGAAAGGCTATTTTACTCTTGAAATATTTCAAGTGATCTTTCAAAAACATTTTCTATATAATATGACATCCTTTAATGTTACTTATTTTTTACTAGGGATGTGATCCAAGGATACCATTCTTATTCTTTATCCGAATTTTTTTTTTGTTTATGATGAAAATATGTTTATAAAACTCTTTTCTCTTACATGGTTTATTCAATGTTAAAATTATTATGAAACCCTCTTCTTTTTCCATAGGTTATGATATGATGAAATGATTAAATGATTATAAAATATATCTCTTTTCCACATGTTATTTTATTTTGAACTGTGTATAAAACCCATTTCTTTTCTTGGGTTCTGATATGATGAATGTTTTATAATCTTGTGTCACACATATGTATGATTTTTATTATGTGATGGGTGGGACCTATATTTCCCTCCAATGCATTGGGTAAAGATTGATATCTCATAAGATAAATAGGAATAGAATATGGAGTGAACCCTATTTAGTAAGATACTTTATTCACTATGATATTCTTGGGAACTAATCTTGATTACTATGATGGTTTGTGGAGTGAATCTATTCCACTATGATAGTGTTGTAAATGAGCCTTTAACTACTAAGTAAATGATTTTTTATGCTTATGTGTATTCTACAAATCTATGTATTATACCAATGTTATAATATCATGGATTATGTTTTTTTATTCCATTATTATTCATGTATTATAAACTATTATGATTTATGTTGTGACTCAAGTTTATGATCTATGATATGTAGGGTAGAGTTTTCAAATATTATTCTCATGTTCTCATACCATTATTCTCATGATATGTTGCTATATGATTTATTTACCCTTACTGAGCATCTAAGATCACACTTTCTTATGTTTCTTTTCCCTAGGTAATGAATAAATTTTCTAAGAAGGTTATATCTAAGAATATTACTATGTGGAAAGATATTTATGATATATGTTGAAGATCATTCATGAAATAATATGACAGTGTTTCTACTTTTCAAAGATACTAAACAATTATGGTCCTTGGTAATGTGTTTATAAAATTTATTGAATATTCATATAAAAAGATGTGATATTTATTTATGAAAATCCTGGATCACTATATTTGGTATCCTGGGAATATTTTAGTCAATCTTTAGAGATCAGGATTAGAAAAACATTAGTGAGATCCCTAAGCAAATGTAAGAGTCGTATTTTGAAAATATTTTGGTATATAAAACATAATGTTTTTAAAATTTAATTGATTATTATTTCTAGAATTTAATTTTTTTATTTATGTAATGATACCACAATTGTTCAAAAGTTGAAAAAAAATAGATGAATACAATAAGCCGCAAACACTTTGCACCATGCTGCTCCACAGAGTGGCACGATATTGGTTTTTAGTTGCTAAAAGATGATGATTTGATGATATAACAACCCAAGATTTTGTGAAATGTTTTTTTCAAATAAATTTAATATTTTTTATATTATTCATTACACTCAACACTAGTTTTATGTTTAATTACACTCAACACTGAGTGTAGCTTATGAAACATCGAGTTTAAAAGAAATGTGACATACTATTATAATTTATTATTTAATGTGATATATATCACCTAGCCATTGGAATGATAGGTATAAATAGAATTAAATAAATTAATAAAATATATGGTTTAAACATGTATATAAAATTAATTATTTGGTTATAAATTAATTAAATATTAAAGTAAACCCTATTTTAAAATAAAGGAAATATTTTCCCAAAAAAACTATTTTTATGCTCACAAACATGTTTTATCTCAATAAATTAAATAAATAATTTCTTTTAATGATTTTAATTAAATATATATATTATATATTCAATAGTTTGTTTTAAAATTCATCTTATATGTTTTCTAAATATAATATAAGAATAAATCCCCTTTTATACTTAAAATTTTTATTTCTCTAAAAAACAATTTTATCGCATTTTTCGCATTTATTTTAAAATTAAATTTTTAAAATTTTTAAAAAATATATTTTGGAAAATAAATTTAAATTTTTAAATCATCATTTCATAATTATCTTAGAGTGAATATTTGAGAATTTTATGAAAAGATAAATTTTTCAGTAAATAGTGAAAAATACTGGTTTGTATTAAAAGGCTGCATTTTCATTCAAAGAATTTACAAGCTAAATTTTATTTTATTATGGTTTCAAAATTAAATTTAGTTCAATTATATATTTATTATTATAATTTTATAAATTTTAATCAATTTCATATTGAATTTTTATATAAAAAACCTTTTAAACTTTTGAAACTTTTCTCTTTGGAAAACAACATTTTCATCACAACAGTGGGATTAACTTTAAATTTAAATTTTCCACTTCTATGAATAGAATTTGGAAAAATGGATTTCATATTTGGAATAAGAATAATTTTTATTTACTGATATGTTCAACTTAATTTATTACCATAATGAATATTAAAAATAGTAAAAATTAATTATTGCGGTTAAGGTGAAAATGGTTTTATGAGGGGTTAAACTAAAAATATAAAGATTAAAATGACTTATAAACTTGTAAAAACCCTATTTTTTGAAATATTTAAAACTTATAAACTATAATTTTCTATAATGAGGCATTTTTAACCTTTTTCAATGTGAAAAATGTGAACACACCATTTTCTTTTCAAAAATTACATGTGCGTTACTCCCTCACTTATAAAATCCCACCCCCTCTACTTTCCTCTTCACACTTCCAAAAAACAATTTGGATAATAAATGCCAAAATAACTCCCTTAATTCCATCCTATAAACCTATAATCCTTATTTTGTCCATAAATCCAACCTAATAATCCTTTTGGTGTAAACCAGAAGAAGTTTTTTGAAGAAGAGGTAACGTCCTAATCGAGCATTTTATTATATTTCTTCCTCCACCTCCTTCAATTATTATTAAAATGTGATGACATAATAACAACATTATCTTAAATATACTGATATATTATTATATTAATTTAATCACCTAAATCCTTCTCCTCTTCCATTAAATGGGATATGAAATCATCATTCATGTGTACAACAGACTACCGCCTCCTGAACCGATGTTATTCATTTTCCATAACCAACTCTCACGGATAGATATAATGATGTATTTAATGTTTATATGAGATATTTATGATATTATTATACTTATTTAATTATAATATTTCATATAACTTCTTATCATCCCATCTTTTGGAAAATAATAATGTCGCTTATATGTACGACGGACTACCACCTCGCAAACTAATGTGATGTGTTTTTCTCATTTACATTACACTTAGATGGTAATTATGGTAGATTAATTGAATATATACTATAATTTTAAAATAATTATTATTATTTAATTATTATATCACAAATACCTTTTTTACTTTCCATTTTGTGATATGATATCATCATTCGTGTGTACGGCGGACTACCGTCTCACAAAGTGATGTGATTTATTTTTCACTAAATATTTTCATGGAAAGTAATTAGGAAAATTTTAAGGAATATATGAGATATTTATGAAATAAAAATTATTCTATAATGGTAATATATTATTTACCTTTCTTTAATTTTATCCGTCGAGAAAATGGAAACAACGTTCATGCATACGTACAGTATATCATCTCCATGAATGGTGAATTTAAAGTTCTATCTCGAATGTTTATGGATTAGTATAAATAGATATATTCTAAATACATATTATATTTATATAATTTTTAAAATTCTGGATATTATGGAAGAATGGCCAATGTAATAGGATCGAAAATAAAAAATCAGAACATACATGAAAAATAAAGCAATTATTTCCCAAAACATTATTTTAACAAGGAATTGTTAATAAATGAATAATAAAATATCATAATTAAATAATATCTGATATGATATATATATTAATTTTTATTTGATGTATTTTTAATAATATTATATTTATTTTATAGGTGGTTCATATGTGTATTAAAGAATTCAAGACTTATGGTAAGGGATTTCATTCTCACTTTTATTTTCTATGAGACACATGCCATATTCACCATATGTTTCTTTTATGTTGGGTATATACTTACCTAGAATTTGTTTTATGGTTATAATAAATAAAATTATTTGGATTTACATATCCATTTTATAATTTACCTTTCATGGGGTTTATGGTTCAAATGTTAACAAATCAGTAACATATTTTTGTCACAATTTTACTTTTTCGATACACATGTTATGTTATGCACCTATCTTAATTTAAGAGGTGTATATACTTACCCTTTGATATTTTATATCATTAATATACTTAATTTAATGATATTTTAAGTTTTAGTTTTTATTATTTTTTAAATGGCCTTACAATTAAAAATTTAGCAAAGGGGTAAGAGTTTGATGTTATAATATCATTGTTTATTGGGATTATTGATGATTATTCTTTTGATGATGAAATATTATAATATAATTCTTTAAAAAATTGATAAATATTCTTTTTCTATGGTTATTCCTTGAGAATACATGTTTTCCCTTCATTTTACTCTCTTTATATACTCAATAGTTCCAAAAAAATATTTTAATAAAAGTTGTCTTTATTTATCTCTTCGGTGGAAGACCTCTTTTCTTCCAAAACCATGATTTCTAAAAAAATTCAATTTTTTTTAACATTCTCCAAATTATTTATTAAAGTAATTTTTAACCCTGTTTTAATTTTTTTATAAATTTTTTTAAAACTAATCTTCATGTCATTTTCAAAACAATACATATTTGGCTTTTACCAAAAATGTGGAAATAAATTTGTTTTATTGTGTACAACTTGAAAAGGATTTCCACTATAATGACCATTATTTTATTTTAAGATTCATTTATAAGTTTTCAAAGGTTATTTTAAAATAAATTTTTTTTTAAAAAGTTTTATGTTTAGAAAAAAAATCAACATGGAAATGATATTTTCCCCAATAAACGCTTTAAATGATTTTTTAAAGCTTCCTTTATATGTTTCAAAGTTTATTTTCAGAGAAATGGATTTTGAAAAAAAAATTATGTTTTAAAAAGTGTATTTAAAATTGAAAAATATATTTTTCAATATAAATGTTACAAGTGATCTTTCAAAATCATTATCTATATAAGATGGCATCCTTTGATGTTACTTATGTTTTACTGGGATATAATCCAAGGATACCATTCTTATTCTTTATCTAAATGGTTTATGTTTATGATTAAAACATGTTTATGAAATCCATTTATCTTCCGTGGGTTATATCATGATAAAATTCTTATAAAACCAACTTCTTTCTCTATGGGTTATGCTATGATGAAATGGTGAAATGATAATGAAACATTTCATTTTTCCATAAGTTATGTTTTAATGAAATGTTAATAAAACTCATTCCTTTTCTTGGGTTTTGATATGATGAAAATTTTATGAACTTTTGACACACGTATTTATGACTTTAATTATGTTATGGTTAGGACCTATGTCTCTATAAAATTAATTAGGTAATGATTTATATTTTATGATATAAGCAAGACTATGATGGGCAGTGAACCCAGTTCAATAAGGTACTTTGTCCACTATGATAGTATAGGGAGTGAAACTTGACAGCTATGATGGTTTGGGTATTGAACTCATTAAACTATGATAATCTTGTAAATTAGAATTGAACTACTAAAAAAAATATTTTCTATTCTTATGTGTATGCCACAAATCTATGTATTATACCGATGTTATGCTCTCATAGAATTTGTTCTTTGATTCCATTATGTATCATGTATTATGTACTTCCAAGATTTATGTTGTGACTCAAATTTATGATCTATGACATGCAAGCTATAGTTTCAAAATGATATACTTATTTTATCATTCCCTTATTCTCATGATACATTAATATCTCCCTTGTTTACCCTTACTGAGAATTTTTTATCACTTTTTCTTATGTTTTCTTTACCTAGGTTATGATGAAAGGTTCTAAGTAGGGTGTGTATAATAAGATTACTATGTAAATATATTTATGGAATATTTTGAACATCATTAATGAAATAATAATATTGTGCTTCTAGTATCCAAATACACTAAACTATTACAGTCCTTAGGTATGTGTTTATAAAATTTATTTAATATTCATATAAAAATATGTGATATTTATTTATAAAAATATTAGGTTGCTAATGTTGGTATCATAGAAAAGGTTTATTCAATATTTAGATATTAGTATTAGAAAAAAATTAGTGATATCCCAAGGTATATGCCAAGGGTATGTCTAGGGATATATCTAGGGACATCTGTAAGGTTAAGTTTAAGGATGTTTCAAAGTATAGGAAGATGTACTTAAATTTTTGGTAAAGGATTGAGTGATTGGTTTATTAGAAATTAAATCTCTATTTGGATACTACAAGTTTATGTGGATCTAAAATATAGGCCCCTAGGGTTAATAAATCTAAAATGTTTCATTGATATGGACTCAATCGTCACCTAGTGCATGAAAACTGAAATTTATGCACACCTAGTTTGACACTACTAGGGGATATACTTTGGAAATTAATAAACTTATTACAAAACATCATGAATTATTTAAATAATGACTATGAATGACCTAGGTTAATCCTAAAGTTTCATAGATTAAAAAGAATGTGTCATGATTTAGATATTCTATAAGTGAATTTTCATGATTATGTGATTTCCCACTATCAATATTGTTACTCGAACTATGCTTTTTGGTTTTAGTAAATGGAGGGTACTAGAAGGAACTAGATTAATGTTGAATTTTATAGACAATGAGTTAATGAGAAACATAATGTGATGATTATTTAAGTAAAGGATAGTGTGATTATTACTAATCATTTATCATGATATAAGATGGATAACTTTCACATTAACCAACTCCCATACTCACCAAAGAAGAGAAGGATAATTTTCATTGAGATTCTAGGTGGTAAAGACTATAAAAGTAAGAAGATTCAGTTTTCTAAATGTTTAGAATGTGGGAAGAAGCGGTCTAGGGAATGTTTTAAAGGAACAAGAAGACATTTTATGTATGGATAAGAAGAACACATAGTAATATATTTATGAAGAAAAATGAAAAGTTTAATTAATAAAATAGATGAGAATAATAGTTTACCTAAGGAATCATCAATGGTTGAATGTTATAAATGTGAAAATTATGGGAATTATAAAAAATGATGTCTTATTGGGAAATATAAAGAATAGGATCAACAATATGGTACAATTAAAGGTTTTATTATTGATGATGAATTGAATACAAATTACATATGAAAGGAAGGTGGTATTAAGGAATAAGATTATGAAGCCTAGTTAATGGTTTATGAATAAAGTAGAATGATTGATGTGTTTATGTATTGGAGTTAAATAATTATGAAATATGTAAGGATTGTTTAGTATAATTTTTTCCTTTATATATGTATAAGAATATGTTAAATGGTTTTGATGAACTAGAAAAGTGACTTAATGGCAAGGTGATATTTTATGGAAAGCATAAGATTAAGGGAAAATAACCCTTAATATGTTCTGGATGTTGAGATAATGATGTTGGGATAAAGATATGATGGATATAAATAAAGTAAATTGGATAGTATTAATTAGATTGGGATTGATTAATGATTTGTGGACAAAGTGGTTTATATTATCATTAATAGATTTTATAGAATTATTGGATTTATGGAATATATTAAATAATTTTTGGTTTTATTCCAGGAATGAGGAAGTGTGTATTTTTTTTATTAAGTTTTATGTTATTTATGGTCATTACCATGTTTTAAGAAAATATATGATCAATATATTCATATATTTGGTATGTGATATTAATAGATACATAATGTTGTTTATGGTATTAATGTTAAGTTGATTTTAGAAATTTAGTGACCTTCTTTATAAATTTTTGGATTTCAATATTGTCCAGAAGTGGATGAACCTTAAGTTTAACCATTCATGGAATTGATTAAGTTTCTATTTGGATAATATTGGATAATTTTTTCTAACAATTCTATTTGTGATAATAAATAGAAAAATAAATAATTACTTATTATTATTTTATGGATATTATGATCCACTATTTCTTCAGGCATAGAAAAATTCATCTTCATTTCTTAAAGTAAGATATGATGTGGAAATGGATCGAAGCACAACCAACAAATGAGATTGTGCTTATAAAATAGAATAAAACCTAGTAAGTATATATTCTCATGAAAATTATTCAACTTTAATAAAATGATCTTGAAATAAAATTTTATTCATTTACCTTCATTTATGAAGAATGAATGGTCTTTTCACTTATCATAGATTTATGAAATTTTGGTTGTTAACATTCTTCTGGCCATGTTCTTTTTCACTTTATATTAGTATTTGGGTGTTAATTTTCTCTTTTATTTCCATGTTTTCACTTCCCACCAATGTTCTACTAAATGGAAATAAAATTATGTTTTATTATAGGTGACCTTCACACATGCCTTTATATATTTTCAAGAGGAAGGTTTATTAACCCTTTTTTATGTGGATTTCCCACAATTTTATTTTTAAAATCTAAATCCTACTTTACCGAGCATAAGTTTAATTTGTAAGGACGTAATTTATTTAACGGGGTAGAATATAACACCTATAGATTTTATGAAAAAAAAATCAAATAAATTTAATCTTTTCAATATTTTTCATGACAAGAAACACTGAGTGTATCTTTCATTACATTCAATACTGAGTATATCTTGCACAACATCAAGTTTAAAAAAATTGACATTCAATTAAAATATTATTATTTAATATAATATTTATTACCTAGCCACTATAATGGAGGGTATGAATAAAATTAAACAAATTAATAAAATATATGTTTTACAGACATATATATAAAATTAATTCTTTTGTTACCAGTTAATTAGAGATTAAAGTAAAAACCTTTTGAAAATAAAATAAAATATTTTCTGAAAAATTATTCTTATACACACAAACTTTTTTTATTTCAATAAATTAAATAAATAATTTTTTTAATTGTTTTAATTAAATTTATATATTTTATATTAAATAAAATTTTTTAACATTCTTATATTTTTTAGGCATAAGATAATAATAAATCCAATTTTATGCTTAAAATTTTTATCTTTCTAAAAAGCAGTTTCATCACATTTTTGTGCACTTATTTTAAATTAATATTTTACAATTTTATATAAATTAATTGAAAAAATGAAGTTCATTTTTTAAATCAGGATTTCACAATTATCTTGAGGTAATATTTTTAGAATTATCTAAAAATTTAAATTTTTCAGTGAATAGTGAAAAATATTGGTTTTATTAAAAAAATTACTTTTCATTCAAAGAAATTAAAAGATAAATTTTATTTTATTATGGTTTTAAAAGTAAAATTATTTCAAATGTGTATTTATTAAGCCAATTTTTTCATTTTAATGAATTCATATTGAATTTTGATATAAAAACTTTTTAGACTTTTGAAACTTTTCTCTTTGGAAAACTTCTTTTTCATCACATATGCTAGATTAAATTTAAATTAATTTTTTTCACTTATGTGATTGAAATTTTAAAAAATTGATTACATATTTTTAATTAGAATAATTTAAATTAACTAATAAGTTAAACTTGTTTTTTGACCATAATTAATAGTTAAAATAGTAAAAAATAAATATCGTGGTTAAGGTGAAAATGGGTTTATTAGGGGTTGAACTAAAAATATAAGGTGTAAAATGACATATGAACGTGTAAAAACCCAATTTTATAGAAATATTTCAAACTTATAACCTCTATGTTTCAGTAATGGACCATTGTTTATCCTTGTGTCCTGTGAAAAACTTGGTCAAACCTTTTTCTTTTAAAAAATTACATGTGTGCCACTCAACTCACTTATAAAAGGCCGCCCAATATAATATCATCTTTACACTTCCAAAACTTAAAGTTTCATACAATAAATTCCCAAATATCTTCATTAATTCCCTATTATAATCCTATAATCTTTATTTTGGTCAAAAATCCAACATATGAAGCCTTTTGTTGAAACCTAAAAGAAGTTGTCCAAAGAATAGATGACATTCCTAACCGATCATTTTATTTTATTTATTCCACCACCTAATTTAATTCCAATTAAACCATGATGATATAATAAAAATATTATCTTATGTATACTTATATTTTTTTTGTGTTAATGTAATAACCTAAATCATTTTTCTATTTCATCAAATGGGATACAAAATCATCATTTGTATGTACAACGGACTACCGCCTCGCGAACCGATGTTATTCATTTTCTATCACCACATCTCATGGATGGATTTAATTATGGATTTAATTTTTATATGAGATATTTATTATATTATTATACTTAGGTTATTATAATATCACATATACTATCTTACAATCCAACCCATTGGGAAAAAATAACATTGTGCGTGTGTACAGCGAATTACCGCCTCGAAAACCGATGTGATGTGTGTTTCTTATTTCTATTTTAATTGTATGGTAATAATTATATACTAAATTAATATATATTATATTTTTAATATATTTATAATTTTATAATTATGATATCACATATATATTATATTTTTAATATATTTATTTATTTATTTATTTATTTATTTATTTATTTATTTTATTTATTTATTTTATTTATTTTATTTCGTATTTTTTTTATTTCGTATTTATTTTATTTATTTATTTTATTTATTTAATTTCGTATTTATTATTGATTTTTTTTTATTTCGTATTTATTTTTTATTTATTTTATTTCGTATTTATTTTATTTATTTATTTATTTATTTATTTCATATTATTTTATTTACTTTATTTATCCATGCATGCACATCCCATGCACATGCATGCCCATGCATGCACATGCAATATAAAGAAATTCTGCGTTTGGTGAGATTTGAACCCCTAACCTCTAGCATATTTTTCAAAGACTTTACCACTCCAGCAAGCTCGTCATGTGGTTAATAAACAGAATTTAATATACTTATATATATATATTGAAAAAACAAATAATACATAAATAATAGATATAAACTCGATAATAATAAATAATAAATAATAAATAATAAATAAGGAATAAGGAATAATAATAGATATAAAATAATAAATAATAAATAATAAATAATATATATAAATAATCAATAATCAATAATCAATAATCAATAATCAATAATAAATAATCAATAATCAATAATCAATAATCAATAATCAATAATCAATAATCAATAATCAATAATAAATATTAAATATTAAATAATAAATATTAAATATTAAATATTAAATATTAAATAAATAAATATAAATAATAAATAATAAATAATAAATAATAAATAAATATAAATAATAAATAAATATAAATAATAAATAATAAATAATAAATAATAAATAATAAGCAATAAGTAATAACTAATAAATAATAACTAATAAATAAATATAAATAATAATTAATAAATAATAAATAATAAATAAATATAAATAATAAATAATAAATAAATATAAATAATAAATAATAAATAATAAATAAATATAAATAATAAATAATAAATAATAAATAATAAATAATAAATAATAAATAAAGATAAATAATAAGTAATAAATAATAAATAATAAATAAAGATAAATAATAAATAATAAATAATAAATAATAAATAATAAATAATAAATAATAAATAATAAATAATAAATAATAAATAATAAATAATAAATAATAAATAATAAATAATAAATAATAAATAATAGATATAAATAATCAATAATCAATAATCAATAATCAATAATCAATAACCAATAATCAATAATAAATATTAAATAATAAATATTAAATATTAAATATTAAATATTAAATAAATAAATATAAATAATAAATAATAAATAACAAACAAATATAAATAATAAATAATAAATAATAAATAAATATAAATAATAAATAATAAATAATAAATAAATATAAATAATAAATAAATATAAATAATAAATAATAAATAATAAATAAATATAAATAATAAATAATAAATAAATATAAATAATAAATAATAAATAATAAATACATATAAATAATAAATAATAAATAATAAATAATAAATAATAACTAATAAATAATAACTAATAAATAAATATAAATAATAAATAATAAATAAATATAAATGGTAAATAAATATAAATAATAAATAAAAAATAAAAAATAATAAATAATAAATAATAAATAAATATAAATATAAATAATAAATAATAAATAATAAATAATAAATAATAACTAAACATAAATAATTAATAAATATAAATAATAAATAATAAATAATAAATAATAAATAACCAGTTACAAATAAGATAATAAATTAATTAAAGTATATTATAAATAATAAATAATATATAATAAGGGAAACACATGAAAAAGTATGAAAAGACGTGATAAGGGGTGAAAAATCATGAAAACGCATGAAAAATGATGGAGAAACATATGAAGAATGAGGCATTAGAAAGAATGAGAACGCATGAAAACTCGTGACAACTCTGGAAAACTCCTTAATAATTCAACATAATCATCATAATAACCCATAAAAAACCATTGATAAAGATAACAAGTCATGGAAACCCAAATAAACAGTAATAAATAGAGTTACCGTTAAAACTCGTCAAAACGGTCATAAAGAGACAAAAACATTGGACTCACATTAACGGAGATAACTTATGATCCGAGAGTCCGTTTTAGATCCGCGACATTTCAAATCAAAGATCCTGAAATGATCTTCGACCTGAAAGGTGAAAGTGTCTGAATGGACAGGTGGATCGGAAGTTATGACCATTTAAAAAAAGCTGACGGGGAACGGTTGCTAGAAACGAGGCATTGAAAAATATAACAAACCTGATACCCACTAAAAAGGCCATAACATATGATCTAGGAGTGCATGTGGGCGCCGTGACCAGTCAAACTGAAGCTCATGGGACAAAATATGATCTGGCAGGTGGAGAAGGTCGAACTGACACACGGATCGAAAGTTAGGTCCGTTTGAAGACAAGTTCGACGGGACACCGGTGATGGAAACTGGGTTTTTGAGGCCTTCATAGGGGTTTTTGGGGTTGAAAACGCAACATAAGCTAGCTTGTGTCGATCTGGTGCGTATATATTTTCGCTGGCTTCAATTTGATATGTGGTAGAGCCCAAACGAACACCCGGAGTGAAAGTTATGGCCGTTTGAAGTTGGAGAACTTTTTTCAACTTTTTTATAACTCTAATATCTTCCGCACCTTAGACCGTCTCATGGTTTTGATTATATGTGCCTCTATATCTCTTCATGAGCTTCGATTTTACTGTTCGTGGCACTTCAACGGACGCTCGGATCAAAAGATATGGTCGTTTTAGTGATTTTGGGGTTTCTCGTGTTTTTTTATTTTTTCATTTCATTTCGCGGCGGTTTTACTGAAACCGATACTATTTCGCGGCGGTTTTTTAAAAAACCGCCGCTAATCATCGAATAAAATTAAAAAAAATAAAAATAAATAAAAATAAATAAATTTTTTTTTCCGTTTAGCGGCGGTTGTTTCGCGGCGGTTTTTAAAACCGGCGCGAAATGCCGGCCCGAAACGCATTTCGCGGTGGTTTTCTTGTAGTGATTAATCATATATGGTATGATATATATAAGTATTTTTCTTTGATATATTTATAATAATATTATATTTATTGTATGTAATTTTTGAATGTGTACGTAGGAAGTTGAGACTTATAGTAAGGGATTTCTATCTCACTTTTATTTTCTGTGTGACACATGTTATATTTACCACATGTTTTTTTATATGGTGTATATACTATCCAGGAATGTATTTTATGATTATTATCTGAAAATTATGTATATTTAAATATCCATTTTAGGTTTTATCTTTCATGGGGTTTATTGTTCTAAAGATACCAAAGAGGTAAGAGATATTTACCTCAAATTTCCTTCTTCGAGATATATGTAATGTTATTCACCTATCTTATTTTAAGAGGTGTATATACTTCCACATTGAAATTTTATATCATTAATATATATATTTTAATGATATTTAAAGTTTTATTTTTTAATATTCTTTAAATTTTCTTACAATTATAAAGTTACCAAAGTGATAAGGGTTTGATGTTGTAATATCATTATTTATCACGATTTTTTATGATTTTGATTTTGATAATGAAATGTTATAGTATAATTCTTAATAAATTCATAAATTTTCTTATCATCTAGTTATTCCTTAAGAATACATGTTTTCTCTTCATTTTATTCTCTTTATGTACTCAATAGTTCAAAATAATTTTTTAAGAAAAGTTATCTTTTATTTCTCTCTTCGATCAAAAACCCTTTTTCTACCAAAACCATGATTTATAAAAAAAACTTCAAAAATGTTTTTAACATTATCCAAATTATTTATTAAATAAATTTTTAACCTAGTTTAAACTTTTTTTACAAAATGTTTTAATATTAATCTTCATGCCATTTTCAAAATAATGTTCATTTTTATTTTACAAAAAATATGAAATAAATATTTGTTTTAACATGTAAGGAATGAATAAGACTTCCACCATCATGGCCATTATTTTTTTTAAAGAATAATTTATATTTTTTTAAATGTTATTTTTAAAAAAACCATTTTTTAAAATGTTTTATGTTTTTTTAAAAAAATAAAAGTGGAAATAATATTTTCTTCAAGATATGTTTTAAATTATTTTTTAAAGATTCCTTTATAAGTTTTTAATGTTATTTTCAAAGAAAAGGATCTCAAAAATGTTTTTTGTTTTAAAACATTTTTTTCAATGTGGAAAGTCTATTTTCTTTCAAAAATGTTCTAAGTGGTCTTTGAAAATCATTTCCCATCTAATGTGACATCCTATGATGTTACTTATAATTTACAGGGGATATGATCCAAGGATACCATTCTTATTATTTCTTTGAATGGTTTATATTTATGATGACGAGGTTTTTAGAAAACTCATTTATCTTCCATGTGTTATATCATGATAAAATTATTATGAAACCCTCTTCTTTTTCTATGAGTTATTCTATGATGAAATGATGAAATTATTATAAAACCTATCTCGTTTTCACATGTTATATTATGTTGAAATGTTTGTGAAACCCATTTCTTTTCTTGGGTTCTGATATGATGAATATTTTATTATCTTGTGTCACATGTATGTATTATTTTTATTATATGATGGGTGGGACCTATATGTCCCTCTAATTCATTGGGTAAAGATTTATATATCATGAGATAAACAAGATTAGAATTGGTAGTGAACCTGATTGAGTAAGGGATTTTTTCGACTATGATAATATTAGGAGTGAACCTTAACTAGTACGATGGTTTATGGAGTGAAACCATTCAACTATGATAGTATTTGTAATGATCCTTGAATTACTAGGAAATGGTTTTCATGCTTATGTTTATTCCATAAATCTATGTATTATACCAATTTATTCTCTCATGGATTATGTTATTTTATTCCATTATGATTCATGTCTTATGAACTAACAATATTTATGTCATGACTCAAGTTTATGATCTATGATATGAAGGGTATGGTTTTAAAATGTTATTCTCATGTTTTAATGACCTTATTCTCATGATATGTTGATATCCCCCTTATTTCTCCTTATTGAGCATATTATCTCACACTTTCTTATGTTTCCTTTTCCTAGGTTATGAAAAAAGGTTTTAAATAGGGTATGTCTAAGAATATTACTATGAGGAAGGATCATTATGGGATATGTTGAATATATTTCATGAAATAAGAAAATTCTGTTTCTAGTCTCTAAAGAGACTAAACTATTATAGTACTCATACATGTGTTTATAAAATTTATTGAATATTCATCTAAAAAGATATGATATTTGTATATGAAAATCTTGGGTCACTATAGGGGTCATGTGAATATATATTCCATCCAAAAATTCTATTTATTTCAATTAAAATATCCCACTAGAATGTGTTGAGCTCAACACACCTCAAGGGAGGTTCATTACACATGTGAGGCATAATATTATGATTTATTATAAGTAAAATGAATATCCAATCTAATTAATGAACCATTAATTCATTTAGGTAGTTCTTATTATAATTAACAACCTAAACACACCCATTGAGTTTTATGGTTTCTATAAATATTGATAATTATTATTATTTGATTAATACTTTCGTCATTAGTGGTTCATATTAAAGACTTCAAACTCTAATCATGTTAAGGAGACTAAGGAGAATCACATTCATGGTCAAATAATTTAATTTAATGTATTTGATAATTTAGTATAAATGCACAAAAATTATGATTTGCTTCATAATGATATATTTTATAAATGAAACAACTTTAAATGGAAGAAATATAAACCACCTATATCATGATTAAGAACCTTTAATCATCTATTATTGGGTTTTGATTCAATCCAAATTGAGATAATCATAAGAATAGATAAACAATATAAAAATAGGGCATATGATATTGCATGGAAATGGAATCCTATATGGAAAGAGAAGTGAATAAAATAAGATTAAGGAATAATGTACTTATTAAGGGTGATCAAACATGAAAAAAATGTTCAATTTTAAATTTTTAAGGAGAATATATCATGACAACTTGATGGAGAGGAAGAGGGGAGCTCGAGTATAGGGGATTCTAATTGTGAGAGGGAGGAGAAAGTTGGGTTAAGGGTTAAAAGGATAGGAGGAAAAACATAAATTTACCCTTTTTAAAGGGGTGCACAATTTTTCGACATGGTTTGAAAAACCATGTTTTAACTATTATCCAACACTATCCATATGGCATAAAGACCATAATTACTAGGTGCATATTTTGAAAAACCGTGCGTAACACATTTGGAGCTATTGTCCAAGTACATCACCCCCTTGTATACTTAGGTTCATGGTTAGAAAAACTGTGCATAGCCTTTGTGATTCACCTCTACAATTCTCTATAGTTGTTTTCATGGTTGTGCAGCCTCAGGTGAATGGTTTGACAAACCATGTAAAACTTCTATAGGGCTACACAATTTTGGTGCATGGTTAGAACTAACCGTGTGATACTGTGCACCTCCCCTTTTCTTTCAAAAAACTAGGCTTTCAAAGCACGATACTCATGAAACTCATCCGGACTACCAAGACATCTTCCAAGACTAAAACCCATCCAAAATAACATTTTAAAGTGTTACAACTCTAATAATTACATTTCAATGCTTGGTTTAATATTTTTCATGTCCACCAAATAAAAATTTAGAATTCCTTGAAAATTTAAAATCATCCAAAACATAGGATCTTAAAACCTCCCCACCTTAGAAATTCTTGTCCCTAAGAATCTATAGGGGAAAAAACATCACCTAACCTACTTGGGTTATTAAATCCAACTAAAATGGTTTTTTTAATTTTTAAATTCCCAATGTACCTCTAAGAACCACTTAAAACATATACCACTTAAACTGCCTAAACCCAAACCAATACTTATAGCCACTAATGAAATACTAAGATGATTATTACCTAATCATATATAACCTAATACATAATCAAGTCATCATCACTTTCATAAACCAGACTATGGTGCTCCCCACTATAGTTTCTAGTATGTACTGCTAATCTTGTGTCATATTACATCTACCATTAGAATTTTCGATTGAATAGTGTCTTCAAAGTCCTAATGGTGCTCCCTAAATGGTTCTTAACTTGATAAAATGGTCAAATTCAAATCGACCCATCTTAGCTTAGTCACGCTGTATTTTCCATGAAAATATTCAACCAACCTTCACACACCGAGTCTCATCACAATGGTGTGCCCAATGTGGTTCCTCACCAACCACATCCAACTACTTAAGGAAACTCAAGTTGAACAGCCTCTCGATGAATACTTTCAAAAATGGTTAGCATCAGTAGCTTATGCATTTCCAAAACCCAATTCTAAGAGCTTTTATTCTAAGGTGTACAAATATCATTATTGTAATGCTCACCAAAGCCTGTACCTAACTTCTAGGGACATCGCTTGGCTAAACCATATTCTATTTGAAACCATCGGCATACCGCAACATAAGCACTATCACATATTTGATCCCAAAACCCTAGGATCATCAAAATTCATCCCAATCCTAACATCCACACATGGACTGCCCCCATGTTCTTATTTGAAGATGTACCTAGTATTTACTAATAAAATCAGACTTATATTGATCAATTTAACTAATGAAATATTATATCCAAAATGACTATCACACAACTGGTCTTGAAGTCTCATGACCTTTCTCAAATAAGGGTTGCCCACCAGTGACCGACATCCTTCTCCCCACCTTAGTAGAATCCTTTTCATCACACTAATGAAATGAATCTTCTATTATTATAACCCATGATCCATCCATCCTTGAATATAATGATTGGTATAGCTACGAACCCACTCATCCTTGAGTTCTAACATAAATGTCACCCATCACTCATTCCCACTTTCCAAGAATGATTCTCATGGGGTTTGTCAAATTTTCAAATTAAAAATAGGTTCACCACCCTCAAATGGACAAGGGTGTGTTCCCCCAACCATATGGATTATCTTAAAACACTCGTCAAGTGTAACTCCTAATGAGATCCTTTATCAAACCAAAAAATACATTTAGTTAGCTTTACTTATATCTAACATTATCTCAATGTAACTAGGACGACATCAAGATATTAGTCATGATCATCTCTAAACTTGGAGTATAATAATATTTCATTGATAGGCATGTATCACTCACCCTAATCTATATTCACATCAAATCATTCTATAATTTCCTTCAACCAACACCCAACACCATGTCTCTCAAAAATGTGTGTCAAGGTCCACCCATGAGTCAACTATCTCATGGAACATAGTTTATTTCCATGATCACCCTCATCATGACACCTACCTTAATTTAATTAAAGCTCTGATTCACTATACCCATAAGAATCATATTTGAAACCATCATCCCTCAGCCTATACTAGTTCTCTCACCAATGATCCATATCAACCAATTACCATGCTCGACTAAGGTGAGATAAACTTGTTATACCCAACATTTTCACATCTCATACCACCAAATTCAGGACCAGAATCATGCTCCTATGAGTCTTAAATCAACCAAGATAAGCTTACTATGCTACACAACATGTCATTTTTAACAAATTAGAAGACCCCTTTGATCTTCTATTAAAAATCACACACCTACCTATGCCAAATGACTGCCTGCCTTATAGAATCATTTCAAAAAATAAATAATTAATGTGAAACCAATGGTCAATGGGGCTAGGCACCCTAATAGTGCTACCCATCCAAGATAGTCTTGATACCCAATCACCCTAGGTACTTCCTCAGAAACCAAATTCATCCTCAAAACTACAATAAAAAAACCAACCACCTCTTTTGCATTAGTTAAAAATGATCATAAAATGAATATCATCGCAAAAAATGAATCTATAATCCCAGGCCAAACTCTATTGTAGGATCCTATCAATTAAAATAACACCACTAACCCATTAGTGTTTGAGACAAAGCTAAGGGACTCTATTACATGTAATCTAAGGTGCCTATAAACTCCTTCTCTAAATAGATTAAAATGAAATAAGGAAAGGATATCATTGACATAAAAGAGTAAAAAAAATCAATATGGTCATAATGGAATAATCTTCCAAGAAACAATTTACTAGGACCTAATTCTCTTCAAGCATCATCATAGAGGAGTGATCCCTAGAGGGTCACATGAAAATGTAAAAGGACTAGGATTTTACACTCATTAGGTATCCATACACAATAATACCCCATTGAGGTTAAACTTACTAACTAACCACCCACCTACCTTAGGTGTCATTTCATCATTTAAGAGTCCTATCTGACTCGAACAATCAAAGAATATCACTTAACATTCCTTGTAACTCGACAAAATATTCCACCAGCTTCCTATCAATAAGGGTTCTACCAAAATGGGCTAACCTCTCATTTAGAAAATAAACCACATTTAAAATCTAGATTCATGCCTAAATGGTCACTAGGAACTATCTCCTAACCTTTTGGTCCAGCATAATGGAAGAATTCAATAACAACCTATGGGGAATGTTCACATTCCCATTCAAAGTAACTATCTAGGAAATTTTAAAACTAACCCATACATGAGGGTTCTTTATTACTAACACCACTTAAATGTTTTATTTAATCCATTTCAAAACTTCACATTTAATATAAAAATTAAATAGGATCAAACATATATATATCAAGATTGGTGATAGAGGTAAACATTTTACAAACTGCACTAGGCAATTTATTTAACCGACACCTCATAACATTTTAGGGAAATTATCACATAATTCCTTTTTAAACCATTATTTAGACATAAGTTATCAAAATTGGGCTTAATAATGAAAATTTAAATTCCAAGCTATAGAGAGGAAAATAATATTTAAGTTGTAATTGGAATTTTAATTAACTAACACCTCATGTCAATAAATCTCAAAAGAAAATAAAAGGTATTTTAACAATTTAAGGTGTTTGGTTAAGTATGATACCACCATATATTTATACAATCACCATATGATTGGATGATGAAACTTTAAATAACTATCCTTATTTACCATAAACACACCTCAAGGGGTTTAGTACTAAAGTAAGTAAGAATAAAGGTAACCTACAAGGTTCCTATTAATCCAACCTGGGTTTAGTTATATAGGTATCCATTCCTAATTTATGGATTCACCACTATATAAATTGTAATTGGAGTCACATTTAAGTGAAACCCAATAATAGTTCATTTATTAATGATTAATCACACCATTAGTGGATTCATCTCATAGGAATATAATGCTAAAACTCACCTATAAGGTTTAATTCAAGCATATAAAGGCTTAGTTATATGGGTAATTATTCCCAAATTATAGATATACATGACATTATAAGTTTCAATTGACACTCCATTAAACTAACATCTAAAATCAATAACTTGAGTTTATTAAAAAAACCAATTTCCTTGAAATTTAAGGTTTCCATCCAAATTAATTCATTTACTAATTAGATTCATTTTCATTTCTTTAATGAATTCTGGGATAGTTAAATAGAATTCCACCATCATGATATGAAGTAAAATTCCATTTAGGCTGATGCATACACTTTATTTAACGAGCCTTATACTATAGCTATAACCAGGAAGTTGTCATGTAAGCAAGGAATATAGGAATATAAGCAAAAAACACACAAGCATAGTGTACATATAAGAATGATAATAAAATTTGAATCTTATTTGATTGAAAATGATCCCTAAACACACCTCGTCTCTTACCATACTAGGCCAAGAGTTAAATAAAATAAATCCATAAATCAATAACCAATAAAAATACAACAGTAAATCAAGGTTAAATAATAATCAACTGTAAAAGTGATAATTATGAAAAATAGTCCCTTTCATAAAAACTTGATCTTTTCCTCATGAATGGGTTAGCTAGACCTAGACACAATTTGTTACCAATTGTAAAAACATTTGTATTCTTCTTCCTTACATCCCAAAATAATAAGGCAAAAAATAAAGCTTGGATACCATTTGTTCATGTCCTGGCCCTATCCACCCTATAAATAGTAACTGTATTGGTTGGACACAAGTCCACAAGCATGTATCCCCATATTATAGAGGCTTTTGACTAGCAATTAGGGTATAAAGGTGTTACAGTGGGGAGACTATACCCTATGGATTAGTATTAAACATAGTGGAATCATAATAAATAAAGGGTATAAAAAGGTAAATATAATTGATAAGTAATAATAAATATATATATTGGATAGTACCAATAAAATAGTCCATTAATGAACAAGTTATACCAAAAAATACTAAGAAGATAGAAATAAAAAATAATAAATGTAATAAGACTTGGTATAACAATAAAAAAACAAACAAAATACCCATCTTCTTTAGGCATACCGAGTAAAAGTTTAATCCCTCATCTCTATGTCAAGTCCTAGTCCATAATAAATAATATCAAAAAGGCATAATTTGGGGTCCTAACCTGCAACCAAGTGGTCTGTCTGGGTACCAAACAGAAGCCTGAACATGGTGTGATCAAAACTCAGTAGGCCACCACCAATGGTGTCTAATGAAAATATAGTCAGTAAATATAAAATGTATAGTGTACAGGCATAATAATAATAAAGTTTAATGAAATGAAACAATGTGAAACATGTCGGGATCGGGTTCCTAATAGATACTTTCCCGAATATACCTACTTTAGCCTAAGCTGGATATCTCTGAATATAAGACCTGGTAAAGTATAAATAATATGACCCTTGGATATAATCCAAGGCATCCATGTATAATGATAAACATATAAGGATTCTTATTTAAATAAGGTCATTGACCCAAGAATCTAACCAATAGGATAAGTGGAGCATGAATTCTAACAATTATAATTAATTCAATGTGGAACTCTATGTTCAATGATTTCAAAAACAATAAGGAGTTCCATGTCCATTGTTTTAAATAATAAATATGGAACATCGTGCCTATTGGCTTCAATAAGAAATATAGAACGTCATTTCTATTAATTCTAAATAAACATGATGGATCGCCATGTCCATTAATCTATATAATTAATATGTAACATCATATTTAATGATTTCAAAACAAATATGGAATTTCATGTCCATCATCTCTTAATCATTCATAATTCATTCAATTCGATATGTTTTATGAGCCCACCCATGGTATTCCATATTATAACCCAAGTATCACTCAGGGAATAAATAATAAATAGACACATTGAATTTAATAATTAAATATAGGCTATGATAAAATCCATTCCAATTTATAATCTAATCATGCATCTAATCATTTCATTTTATAAATGACCAAGGAATAAATCAAGGTATTTAATTTTACTCATCCATTTCATATATAAGGTGTAAGTCCCAAGCCTAAAGTGAGTGAAATCAATAGGTAACATAATATAACCACTCTCGTTTTACCACTCAAACGTTTATATTTAAATTTTTATTCATTATATAAAAAGGGATCATGTGAATATACACACTATTAAACAATTCCATTCATTTCAATTAAGATATCCCACTAGAACATGTAAAGATCAACACCCCTCAAGGATGGTTCATTAAAAATTAAAGGAATAATCTTATGATTTATCATAATAAAAATGATTATCCATGCTAATCAATGATCCATTAATTTATTTAGGTCGTTCCTTTTATAATAAAAACCCAAACATGCCCATTAGGTGTTATGGTTTCTCTCAAGATCAACAATAAATATTATTATTTGATCGAGACCACCATAATTAGGGATTCTTATTTTTTTTATAATACTCCAATAATTTCAAGGGGTGTAAGGGGAATTGAAGTCAAGGTATAAGTATTTAATTTAGGATATTTCATAATTTAAGAGCAACAAACAAAAATTATGACATGCATTACAACAACACATTTTATAAATGATGAAAAATTAAAGGGGAAACATATATACCACCTACCTCATTCTTAATAACCTTTAATCATCTATTATCATGTTTTGATTTGAACAAAAATGAGAGAAATCATAAAAATATCAAAATCGCCTAGAAATAGGGCATATGATCTTTCATGGAAATAACATTCAATATAGAAATATAAGATAAGAAAAAATGAAATAATAATAATAGACATAATGAGGGTGGTAAAACATAAATTAATACATTCAATTTTGAGTCTAGATGGAGGAGATATTGTTGGATCGGGATATACCAAATATACACAAGAGGGGGGATTGTGTCTTTTATAAATTCTTTACGAAATCATGTTCTTCCCTTTGAATTTAATAAGATGGATTAATACAGCAGAAACTTAAATAGCAGAGACACATGATGTAAAGTAGTTCGGGGAACAGAAGGCCCCTAGTCCACTTAACCAACACTCTACTCCACGAGCTTGGTGATTTTCACTATTTGGTCCTCTTTTCAATATACCATTCCACAACTGAGTACAAGCAGTTGACACCTTTATAATCTAAGGAAAAATAGAGCCTTCTGGTTCAATAATAGAACCTTAAAAGCTTAGTATGAGAATCCAATCACTCAAGAATAAAACGAAAGATATTTTTACTTTGAAAATACTTTCCCGTTGTTCTTCACAATTGCAACAGAATGCAATTGATAATAGATGGATAATCGCCTTCAGAAATAATGATCTATCAAGAAGAGTTGTTCAGAGTCGATCTGGTTGCAGTATATATAGAAATATAATTCACAACTTTAGCAGCAGTATATTCACAGTAGATCTTCGATGAAAAATGAGTGAATCTTCTATCGTGATTCTTCTTCTTCAATAAATAGAGGTTTGTCTCTCTTCGTTAATCAGCAGATCAATGTTCTTGATAGTCTCTATTTTTCTTCTTTTTTATATTCGTCATTATTGTTTATAAAACCATGTATATTCTCTATGTAAAAATCATATCTATATAAAAATAACAACGATCACTTATCCTACAAATTTAGATCTAAGAAATTCGCCTTCTGACTCGCGATATTCAAAATTTCAAAATAACAAAGCAGTCATAACTTCCCTGAAGATTCAGAAAAAAAAATATCCTTTTAAATTGATCCTTTGAATCATAGATAAAATGGATTTGAATTAGTCAAATATGCGCTTTAAAAACATCTTATAATACGGCTTGAAATCAGCCTAATAATTAGCTTGCAGACCATTGCATAATAATATTGTCTTTAATTCTCCAACACCAAATGTAAGGTTGAACTGTATAGCATGCATCTTTCAAATGTAAGGTTGAATACAAATTTAGGATTGATATCACATCCTTTAAACGTAAGGTTGACTAAAAACGTAGGGTTGATGAACCCTACTTTTCTTTTCAATATTCAAACATATGATAAATGATCCATACTTTTAAAAGCTTCCAAACGTAAGGTACATGATCCATACTTTTGATGAAACGTAAGGTTGTTTACAAAAGTAAGGTTGATGAACCATACTTTTAAATATCCCAAATGTAGGGTTCCTTCCTAACATAGGGTTCTTCTTCTATACTTTTCCAATAACGTATGGTTGATTAACCATACTTTTTTTATAACTCATAAAGTATACACCGCATTTCATCCTTACGCTACGTTTCACCACGTAGGATATGAACAGTGATTCCAGAAGACGCTTAAGCAATTCCCGAATATGTAAATAATGAACAATGTTTCTAGAACATGGTAATTCAAATACTTTAGCAATTAAATATCGTTGATCAATAACTTAAATATTTTTTCCAAAAATAAAAATATAATGAATAATAAATTCTTGAAATATAATTAAAATAAAATCATTAGAAAACAATTATAGGTATTTGTGAGCATCAAAATCATCATAAAGAAATAGAGTATTGTTCTCAACAATCTCCCCCTCTTTAAAAAAATATTATGTATTTTTGAAAACAACACTTGCTCAACAATCTCCCCCTTTTTGATGATCAAAAAACCCATTAAATAACCAATGAAATTAACTTAAAAAATTAATTACATATATTTTTGAATTTTACAAAGATAAATAAAATATTAGATTTAACTTAATTTCCCCCCAATAAAGAGTATATAAAAAAACATTTAAAGTACAATGAGAAATAGTTAAAATAAAATGAAATAAAATGTTGTGTTTATCCAAATTTCTCCCCCTTTTTGTGATATCAAAAAGAATGATAGAATATGGAATAGAACACATTTTAATAGAGCAGTGAACTAAAGTAAATGCTATTATTAACCATTTTTCAATAATCAAACATAAATTACTGGCATATTTGAACAAAGACAGTAAAACAAATAAAAAACACACAAATATAGAATGAAATGGAATTTCATTAAAATAAAATGTAACAGATACAATTATGATAAACTCATAAATCAAGGTGTGGTAAGGGTATGAGATAGGTTCTATCTTCTCTAAACAACGACCTTGATTTCTATCAACTGCTCTCTCAGTATTATCATCATTCCATCTCCCAACTTGATAATAATATCTCTATTCTCCTGAGTCACATGAATATATTCTATCATATTTAATCTGAAAAACTCATGAATTATCTCTTCCTTATCTATAAATAGAGTTAACTTCTCTATGAACTGAATTAGTACAGTTCTAATACTTGTTTCACTTGAGGTCGATTGGTCAACCAAAAATCTATGGTTATCTAATAAAACATATAGTGGAGCACTATTTCATTTCAAATCATGAAATCTATCATTCATATTTCTCATTGCTGCTGTGATAGCCTAAAATCTTCTAATTAAATCATGTGAAGTACCTGATCCACTAGCTTCACCAGTCCTGACAGATGAAAAACGTGTCTCTATATAGTCTTTAAACTCTGAAAGATCTGACTTCATCACCATTTCTGATTTCAGCTTAGATACTTCTGTCAACATCATTTACTTAAAAGTTTCAACTTCCATCATTGAAACTGTACTTCCTTTAAGTCTCTGAAATTTCGACTGTTCGTTCTCTAAGCATCTCCTCAGAGCAACATTTTCAGATTCCAAATTAGACAGCTTTCTATACAACTCTTCTACTTCCTTATTCACTGAATCAGAGGAACCCTGTTCTTGATTCTCATCCTCAACATGTACTTGATACATTAGTACTAATGTAAAAGAGTCTTCATCAGATATTTCTTTTGCTTCCTCCTGAGCTGGTTGGTCCACAGACTTTTCCTCAAAGACTTTTCCAGACTCTTCCCCAGAAAAATCCTCATGAATTACCTCTGTATGGACTTCAGAAACATTCTCATTGTGAAAATAAATAATCATTTCTTCCATTGGATTTTCTAAAATGATATCTTCTTGATTTTCCTGAGTACTGGCCACTTCTTCACCAGGCTCTGCCTCCTTTTCCTTTTCAATTGTAACTTTAGCTTCAACTATAATTTTAGGTTCAATTTCAGTTACAACCATAGCCTGATCCTGAGTCTCAGTTTTAGCTTCTTCTTGAATTTCATATTTTACTTGAGGATTCACTTTAATTTGAGCAGTATCCTCTTCTTGTGGCTTCTCAAAAGTTGCTTCTCTGACAAAACCATAAGTGAGTAAATCTCTTGATGTTAAAACATGTGAACCAAGTTCCTCATGAGAATTAGAATTTCTTTTCCTTTGAATCTGAAGTCCCTTCTGACTAATTTCTTCTTGGGATTCTTCAGTTTCAAACCTTATTCTTCTTACAACAGTGCTCACTCTTGATTCAGCCTGTCCCTCCTTGGACTTAGCAGACTTAGCCAGAGCACTCTCTTCCTCGTCGTTAGCTCCTACTGAAAAAAGTTTTCCTTTCAATGTGCTCCAAAAGTAACCAATCTTTCTCAGGGTCCTAGCTCCAAAAGTGTTACTATGATTACATTTAGATCTTTCTTCCACCAGCCTCACCATATCCATTTTATAAAAAAAAATTTATATGAATCGACCAAACGGATAAAAATCCATGTGAGCTTCTATTTGACAATAATAATGAAGGTACCTTACCATGTACCTAGTAAAATTAAGTCTTATATCACTCATTAATAAATACATTATATACATGTCTAGATACAAGATTTTCTTCATCTCATACATCCTTGGTGAAATCCATGTTTGCACAAACTTCATTAGGATTTTTTTATCTGGCTCCAAGTCCTTTATGAACACCATACTTATATATGTAGAACCAAAAAAGAAAAGACATAATATTTTCAGACTTATGTATTGAATCTTCGATATTCTTCAAATCAAAATGAAAGACTCCCTCATGAGGCCAGTGTAGAATCTGACCAATTTCCGTAGAGGATATCGAAACATCTCTATCTTTAATATTAGCTACCATAGTATCCTCATCTTCCACCAGACTAAACTGAACAGATTTAAAGAAATAAAAAAGTTCTACCTCATATAGAAACTCCATAAAATCTCCATTAAACATATGTTCAAGGTTTTGAAATGCAAGAGCTTGCTTCATTAATAGGTTTGTCTGATATAACCATTCCAGATCTATGACCTTTCCTTGAAAAATTTTCCTTCCTTCGGAGAGCTGTCTCTTGGCAGTGCTGGTCTTAGCCTCATTGGTTCTTTTGGTCTTGTCCATTTCTGTCAAAAAATATCTGAACGTTCAAAATAGGATTAGGTTTTTGAAGGTTCATGTTCGAATAGACAAATAGCGGTAATGTGCCGCATGTTCGAAAGGTTTTTTTTCTAGAAATTAAATGATTCATAATTAGAAAGGTTTCTGACATCCTTGATTCCCGTGTCATCAATAATCATTAAATAGATTTTAAAAATGAATAAAATTGATCGTGAGAAGAAAAAAAAACTTATTCTGTTTGAAAAAACAAATAACTAATTTATTTTAAATAGTATTAAAAGAAAGAAACAGTATAATAAAATAAAACTTTATTTAAAATTAAATAAACTTAGCTCCCCCTTAATAAAATCATACCTTGCAGTGGGAAGTGGTTTAGTAAAAATATCATCTAATTGAATTTCATTACTTAGAAATTCTAAGAATATATCCTTTTTAAGAACATGGTCTCTTAAAAAATGATGTCTGATATCAATATTCTTAGTCCTATAATGATTAATAGGATTTTTTGAAATATTTATAGCACTAGTATTATCACATAAAATAGGCGTACTATTAAAAATTATTCCAAAATCCATAAGAGTGTTTTTCATCCACAACACTTGTGCATAGAAACTACCAACATATACATATTATGCCTCAGCTGTTGATAGGGCAACTAAGTGTTATTTCTTACTTGAAAATGACACTAAGGATTTTCCTAAAAAGTGACAAGTACCTGAAGTGTTTTTCCTATCTAATCTAAAACTCCCAAATTCTGCATCTGAATATGAAATTAAATTAAAATCAGATGTTTTAGGATAATAAATATATTGAAAAATAGTTCCTTTTAAATATCTAAAAATTCTTTTAATAGCAGTTAAATGGGATTATTTATGATTTTATTGAAATCTTGCACAATGAAATACTAAGTACATTATATCTGGCCTACTAGTAGTAAGATATAATAGACAACCAATCATACCTCTATATAACTTGTTGTTAACTGATTTTCTAGTTTCATCCAAATCATGTTTATATTAGTATACATAGGAGTTGTATGTGTCTTGTTGTTTTCAAGTCCAAATTTATTTAGTAAATCAGTAATGTATTTTCTTTGATTTAAAATATTCCCAAAATCTTTTTGATAAATTTGAAGTCCTAAAAAGAAATTTAATTCTCCCATCATACTCATTTCAAATTCATTTTTCATTAGATTAGAAAACTCATGAAAAAGATATTTATTATTTGATCCAAAAATTACATCATCAACATAAATTTGACCCAATAAAATTTAGAATTTACAGTTTTCTTAAATAGTGTTGGATTTTCCATTCCAACAGTAAAATTATTTTTCAAAAGAAAAGAGCATAATCTTTCATACCAAGCTCTAGGTGCTTGTTTAAGGCCATAAAGAGTTTTAGTAAGTTTAAAAACAGAATCTGGTTTTTGTGAATTTTCAAAACCATGAAGTTTCTCAACATAAACTTTCTCCCTTAAATAACCATTTAAAAAGGCAGACTTAACATCCATCAAAAATAATTTAATGTTCATACGATATGCATAAGCTAAGAGGATTCTAATGGCTTCTAATCTAGATACAGGTGAAAAGGTCTCATCATAATCTATACCTTCTTCCTGATTATATCCTTTAGCTACCAGTATTGCTTTATTTCTAGTTATTATTCCTTGATCATCTTGTTTATTTCTAAAAACCCATTTGGTTCCAATCACTAGATAATTCTTTGGTCTTTCAAATAATTTCAAGACTTTATTTCTTTTGAACTGGTTCAATTATTCTTTCATTTTTATCAACCAAATTTCATCATATAAAGATTCTTTTATAGACTTGGGTTCTAATTGGTATAGAAAGGTAGAAAACTCAACAAGATTTCCTATGTTACTTCTAGTTTTTATTCCTTTTTCTAAGTCTCCTACTACAGTATCTAAAGGGTGATTCTTTAGGGTCCTTGACTGTCTAGGTAGTATACTTATAGGTTCTTCAGTGTCATGTTCTTCTGGACTCGACTGAATTTCATTTATATCTTTTTCAAAATCATCTTTTAGGTTCTCAAGTCTCATTCTATCATTAGAATTAGGCTCATCTATTTGATCTGTCCTTTTCTCAAAGGGATCAAATTCATCAAATTTCACATGAACTGATTCTTCAACAATCCTTGAATTTTTATTAAAAACTCTATAATATTTGGAAGTAGCAGAATATCCTATGAAAATCCCTTCATTAGATTTTGGATCAAAATTACCAATATTTTCTTTGGTGTTTAAGGTATAAACCTTGCATCCAAAAACTTTAAAGTAATTTACTTTAGGTTTTATGTTATTCCAGAGTTTATAGGGTGTCTTTTTCAAAATTGGTCTAATTAAAACTCTATTCATTATATAGCAGACTGTTCTTATAGCTTCTACCCAAAAATAGGTAGGAAGACTATATTCATTTAGTATATTCCTAGCCATTTCCTAAATAGTCCTATTTTTTCTTTCAACAATTCCATTTTATTGAGGTGTACTTGGTGCAGAGAAGGTGTGTTTAATACCCATATTTGAGCCAAAGGAATTGAATTCAAGATTCTAAAATTCTCAACCATGATCACTTCTTAATGAAATTATTTTAAAACCATTTTCATTTTGAACAGATTTTCAAAAACTTTCAAATAATGTAAAAGATTCATTTTTAAATTTTAAAAAGAAAATACATGTAAATCTAGAATAGTCATCAACTAAAACATATACATATAGTTTACCAGCCAAGCTTGCTACTCTTGAAGGTCCAAATAAAGCCATATAGATAAGTTCTAGAGGTTTAGATATAGCAATTTTGTTAACAGATTTAAAGGATGATTTGTGTTTCTTTCCAAGTTGACATGCATCACAAAATCTATCACTTTCGAACATGAGACTAGGTAAATCAGAAACTAGTTGTTTCTTCAATAATTTATGTAAAGCATATATATTGCAATGCCCAAATATTCTATGCCAGATCAAGGATTCATTTATATTAGTAGTTAAGTAGTTTACTTGTCATTTACACAAGGAATTTAAATCTAGGGTATACACATTATTAGTTCTAGGTGCTCTAAATTTAAGTAGTCTATTTTTGAAAATAGAACAGAAATTGTTAGAAAAATCAATAGCATAACCATCATCACAAAGTTTAGAGATAATTATCAGATTGTGTTTCAATCCTTGTACATAAAGTTCTTTTTTTATTGAGACAGCTTCTGGATCTCCAACTGTTCCAATGCCAATGATTTTACATTTTCCATTGTCACCAAAAGTGACAAGTCCACCATATTTTTGAATGAGTGCATAGAAATTTGATGAGCTTCCACTCATATACCTAGAGTAGCCACTATACATATACCATATAGTCTTTTTGATTCTATGACCTGTTTCCTACAAAGGCATTTAAACAGATTGTTTTGGTACCCATATTCTATTTGGTCCAGTTGTGTTAGCCAGAAAAGATCTGGGAATCCATACTTGCTTTGTTTTCTAAATTCAGAAGAATCAAATAAATTATTTGAGATAAAATATTTCTTAATACCACTTATTTGAGTTCATCATAAGAAAAAAAATTTAGAAATATGTCCCCTTGTTCCATAATAATTACAATTTAATCTTTTTGTTCTTGGAACAAAATAATTTTTGTATATCTTAGGTTTTTCACCTTTACTACCAATTCCAAATCTTTCTTTCTTAATGACATTTTTTCCAAGAATTTCATTCAAGGAGTTTTCTCCTTTAGTAAAAATGAGAGTTGCACTTTTATTTGTTTCTACTTCAGTTTGTAGTGTTTTTATTTTAGCTTCATGATCTGTATAGTCAATGTTAATTGAATTATACTTATCAGTTAACTCTTTAAATTGCTTTAGTATTGTATCTCTTTCATCTGAAATAGCCTTGTGAATGTTCTTTAATTACTTATGCTTCTTAAAAATATATTCCTATTTTTCTTCAATCATGTTGCAGTAGGCTGCAAGTTTTCCATTAGAATGGATTATTTCCGAACTTGATTCGGAGTCAAAAGAGTAGTATGTTTGTACCTCATCTGTTTCTTACATAAAGCACAAGTTGGATTTCATATTTACTACTTCCTTCTCTGAGTCTGATTCTAATGATCTGGTGGAGTCTTCAGACACACTCCATGTAGATTTTCATTGCTTTCTTGTCTTTTTGCTCATAATCATTCCTTTTGAAGAACTTTTTCTTCTTGTCTTCTTTTAATTGTGGACAGTCAGGTCTGATATGACCCATCTTCTTGCACTCATAAAATCTGACTTCCTTTTCATCCTTTTTTAAAGTTTTTCTGAAACCTTTATTCTTTTTGTAGAATTTATTAATCTTTCTGGCTAGCTGAGCCAGTTCTATATCAGAATTTGATGAATCAGAACTTTCTGATTTCACCTTTACTTATTTTTTCTTTATATTTTGGCTTTTCCCTTGAGATGACACTTTTAAGGTAGTGTCTTCTCTCTTGATCAAAACCATATGCTCGTTTTCTTCATCTTTCATCTTGTCTTCATACATCATAAGTGTTCCAATAAACACTCTCATGGTTAAGTCTTTGGCAGGTGTTGACTGTCTGATTATAGCAGAGATTCCATTCCATTTAGTAGGCAGTAATCTCAGTACTTTTAAATCTTGATCATCTTGTTTGATTGGTTCTCCCAAGGCAGATATATTATTGACAATTTCTGTCAATCTTCCATTCATTTGAGTAATTCTTTCACATTAAAACATTCTGAATGTATCAAATTTAAGCTTAGCAGTAGCATATCTCATTTTCCTGACATTGTCAGTTCCTTCATAAGTAATAGTAATAGTTTGCCACATCTCATATGCTATCATTCATTGATATAATCTGTTAAATTCATCAGGTCATAGACCACATATAATTGCATTCATTGCCTTTGAGTTCATATGATATTCTGCTTCAGTGACTTCACTCCATGTTTAAGGTTTCTTTAGTATTTCATATGGAGTCAAAATCTTAGAATATACTCTGTATCCAAGTTTTTTCAGATATATTATCATTCTTTATTTCTAGCATCCATAATTTTCTTCATTGAAGTATGGTTCTCTGACCATAGACATTCCTTATCTTGTATTAGTCATCTTGATCTGTGTATAATCCTTAATCACTTTCAGCATGTTAAGGCTTTATCGGAAAGCTCCACCAATGATACCAATTTTTGGATCGAGATATACCAAATATACACAAAAGGGGGGGTGAATTGTGTATTTTAAAAATTCTTTGCGAAATCATGTTCGGCCCTTTGACTTTAATCATATGGATTAATAAAACATAAATTTAAATAACATTGACACACGATGTATAGTGGTTTGGGTAACATAAGGACCCTAGTCTACTCCACCAACACTCTACTCCATGAGCTTGGTGATTTTCACTATCTGGTCCTCCTATCAATAGACCATTCCACAACTGTGTACAGGCAGTTGACGCCTTTACAATCTAAGTCAAAACAGAGCCATCTGGTTCAATCAAAGAACCTTCACAGCTTAGTATTAGAAGCCAGTCACTCAAGAATAAAAAAAAGATATTTGTACTTTGAAAATACTTTCCCATTGTTCTTCACAATTGCAATAGAATGCAATTGAAACTAGATGGATTGTCGCCATCAGAAATAATTTTCTTTCAAGAAGAGTCATTCTGAGTTGATCCGGTTGCAGTAGATATAGAAATATAATTCGAAAATTCATAAGCAGTAGATTCACAGTAGATCTTTGATGTCAAATTAGTGAATCTTCTATCGTGATTATTCTTCTTCAATAAACAGAGCTTTGTCTCTCTTTGTAATCAACAGATCTGTGTTCTTGATAGTCTCTATTTTTCTCCTTTTTTATATTTGTCATTGTTGTTTGGAAAACCTTGTATATTATCTATGTAAATATCACATCAATATAAAAATAACAACGAGCACTTATCCTGAAAATTTAGATCCAAAAAAGGTGCCTTCTAACTCACGATATTCAAAAATTCAGAATAATAGAGAAATCATAACTTCCCTGAAGATTCGGCCTAAAAATATCCTTTTAAATTGATCCTTTGAATCATAGATAAAACGGATTTTAATCAGTCAAATATGAACTTTAAAAATCAGCTTATAATCATGCTTGAAATCAGCCTAATAATAAACTTATAGACCATTTCATAATAATATCGTCTTTAATTCTACAACGCAAAATGTAAGGTTGAACTGTATAGAATGCATCTTTCAAATGTAAGGTTGAATACAAACGTAGGGTTGATATCGCATCATTCAAACGTAAGGTTGACTACAAATGTAGGGTTGATGAACGATACTTTTCTTTTCAACATTCAAATGTATGATAAATGATCTATACTTTTAAAATCTTCCAAACGTAAGGTACATGATCCATAATTTTGATAAAACATAAGGTTGTTTACAAAAGTAAGGTTGATGAACCTTACTTTTCAATATCCCAAACATAGGGTTCCTTCCTAACGTAGGGTTCCTCTTCCATAATTTTCTGATAATGTATGGTTGATTAACCATACTTTTTTGATAACTTATAAAGTATACACCACATTCCATCCTTACACTACATTTCACCATGTAGGATATGAACAATGATTCCAGAACACGCTTAACCAATTCCCAAATATGTAAAACATGAATAGTGTTTCTAGAACATGCTAATGAGATTACTTTAGCAATTAAATCTCATTGATCAAGAACTTAAATATTTATTCCAGAAATAAAAATATAACAAATTATAAATTCCTGAAATATACTTAAAATAAAATCATTAGAAAACAATTAAGGGTATTTGTGAGCATCAAAATCATCATAAAGAAATAGAGTATTGTTCTCAACAATCTCCCCGTCCTTAAATAAAAATATTATGTATTGTTGAAAATAACACTTGATCAATAGATATCACTAAGAATAGTGAAATAAGATGAGGGGGATCAAGCAAGGGGCTGTATGTTTGAAAGTGTAAAGAAATGACAGTTAAGGGTTAAAAGGATATGAGGGAAAATTTAGCATCCCATGCTTGTCATACATAAATACCACATATTTTTAAATGATTATTTAACAAATTTCATAAACACGTGATTGAGTACCATAATAGTTTAGTGTATTGTGAGACTAGAAACACAATAATTTTATTTCATGAAAGATCTTGAATTTCTCCCACAAAGATAATTCTATTTAGTACTCTTCATTGACATACCCTACTTAAAACCTTTCTTCATAACCTAGGGAAATAAAACATAATAAATGGTGATCTCAAATTCTTTGTAAGGGTAAATAATAGAGATATCAATATAACATGAGAATATAGGTATAATAACATGAGAATAACATTTTAAAACCATACCATGCATATCATAGATCATAAACACGATTCATGGAATAAATTTTAGAAGTTTATAAGAGATGAATCATAATGCGATCAAAGAACATGATCCATGAGAGAATAACATTGTCCTGAGACATAGAATTATGGAATTCACATAAGAATAGAAAATTATTTCCTTAGTAATAAATTCTTATTACCAAAACTATCATAGTGGAATGGTTTCACTCCCCAAACCACCGTAGTAGTCAAGGTTCACTCCCAAGACTATCATAGTAGAAAAGGCCCCTTACTGAACTGAGTTCACTTCCCATTCTAGTCTTATTTAACTCATGAGATATCAATCTTCACCTAATGAATTGTAGTGATATATAGGTATCACCCATCACATAATAAAAATCATAAATACATATTCCATAAGATCATAAATCATTCATCATATCAGAACCAATGAAAAGAAATGGGTTTTATACACATATTATCATATAATAACCTATGGAAGAGAAAAAGGTTTCATAATCATTTCAAAATTTCATAAATTCATAACCCATGGAAAATGAAGCAGGTTTTATAAGAATTTTATCATGGCATAACCATTGTAAGATAAATGGATTTCATAAACATATTGTCATACTAAACATAAACCATCTAGAGAAATATTAATAGTGGTTTCATTGTATCATATTCCTAATAAAGAATAATTAACAACAAATGATGTCATCCTAGATGGAAAATTATTTTTAAATAAAACTTGGAGCATTTATTGAGTAAAATATCCTTTCCTCTTTTAAAAAAACCTTGTAAAAAATAAAACATTTTTAAAATCTTTTATTTGAAAAGGAACTTTTAAAAAATAAAATTTCACAAAAAAAATTGTATATATACTTTTTTTAAATAACCCTTTAAATTTATAAAGGAATATTTAAGATAGTGATTTGGTCATTATGGAGGAAAATACTATTCATATCATACATGTTAAAATAATGATTTCTTTCATATTTTTAGAAAATTAAAAACATTAATTGTTTGGAAAACGACATGAATGTTAATTTAAATAAATTTTGTAAAAATTAAAACATGTGTAAAAATTTATTTAATAAATAATTTGAATGATGTTAAAAAAATTGAAATTATTTTTAGAAAACATTGTATTAGAAGAAAAAAAAGATTTTCGACCAAAGAGAGAAATAAAAGTGTTTTTTCATAAAAACATTCCTTAAAACATTCCTTAACATTCCTTAAAACATTCCTTATATTTTGTCATCAAGAACATAACCATAAATAATACCAATTAATAATGAGATCATCACATCAAACACTTACCACTTTGGTAACTTTTGGATCATAAGCCCCATTAAAGCATAACATAAAAAGAAAATTTAAATATCATCAATTGAATGATATTCATTATATAACATGTACAATTTGTATTATATATACTAATAAAAATAAATGTGTGGTGAATATGGCATAAGTCTCCCAGAAATAAAAGAGATGCTTGAAATTCTTTACCACTTTGGTATCATTTGAATCATAAAACCCATAAAAGATATATTATAAAATGTATTGATAAATACACATAATTTTCATGATAATAATCATAAAATAAATTCATGTTAAGTTTATACACCATATAAAAGGAAAACGTGGTGCATATGGCATGTATCGCAAAGATATAAAAAGTGAGATGAAAATCCCTTATTGTAAGTCTTGACTTACTTAATTCATATTTTATCATATTATATAATAAATATAAGTTTATTATACATATATCATATAACCATACTTATATATATCATACCATATATTATTTTCTTAGGACCTTTTATTTTCCATTTATTAACAATTCCTTGTTAAAATCACATTTCGGGTAATAACTGCTTCGTTTTTCATATATGTTTTGATTTTTTTATTTTTGATACTCTTAATTTTATCATGTTTATGTAAATTAAATTTTTTTAAAATTACATAAATATAATATATATTAAGTATATATGTATTTAGAGTAATCCATATAAGTTGAAGATAGAAAATGAAATTCATTATTCATGGAGAAAGTAGATCGTACGTACGCATGAACGTTGTTTCCATTTTCTTGACAGATGAAATGAAAGAAAGTTAAATAATATTTTACCATTAAATAATAATTTATATTTCATATATATTATATATATTCTTTAAATTTACCCTAATTACCTTCCTTGAAAAAATCTTTTAAAAAATGAATTGTATCACTTCGTGAAGCGGTAATCCGTCATAAACACGAGCAACATTATCATATCTCCCAAAGAATAAAAATTAAAAGGGTATACGTGATATAATAATTTCAGAAGTATTATTATTTTTAAAATATCACATATATTATTTAAATATATCCTTTTTACCATCCAATTAAAATATAAATGAAAAACACATCGCATTGGTTCGTGAGGTGGTAGTCCATCATACACATGAATGATGACTTTGTATCCCATTTGATGGAAGTGGAGATGGATATAGGATATGACATTAAAATAATAAAATATAAGTATATATTATATACTTTTGTTATTATTTTATCATTTTTGGAAAATATTTAAAGTATTTAGAGGAAGAAGTAAAACAAAAACACATAGTTAAAACTTTTCCTCTTCTTCAGACATCCTCTTTAGGTTTAAGCTAAAGCCTTCCTAGATTAGATTTATGATATAAAATAAGGCATATAGGATGTGGTTAGGAAGATAAAGAAAAAAATTATGTATTTATTTTCTATAAAAAATGGTTTTTGATGTGTGAAGAGGAGAGAAGAGGAGGTGGCCTTTTATAATTGAGGTGAGTGTCACAATTGTAATTTTTTAAAAGAATAAAGTGTACTAACGTTTTTTCCATGAAAAAAAGATAAAAATGGTTAATTATTGAACATTATAGGTTTAAAGATATAAATATGGATATAAAATGTGTTTTTTATAAGTTTTGGGTCATTTTTAACCCTTATCTTTTTAGTCTAACCCCAGGTAATCCAATTTATACCTTAATTGTGGTAGTTATTTTTTACATATTTTTGTATTAATACTAGTAAAAAAATTAATTTGGACTTATTATAAAATATATATTATTCTTATTAAAAAAATATATTCCATATTTTAAAATTCCATTCACAGAAGTGGAAAATTTTAAATTAAAATTAAACATGTTGACGCGATGAAAAAAGAGGTTTTCCAAAGAGAAAATCATTAAAAGTTTTAAAAAAATTATATCAAAATTGAATATTTAATTTATTAGAATGAAATAAAATATATTAATAGATATATAATTGAACTAAATTTTCTTTTAAACTCATATTAAAATTATTTGGATGTTTTTAAATGTTGTAAACAAAAAGACAATTCTTAATAAAACCCATTATTTTTCACTATTCATCGAAAAATTTATCTTTTTAGAAAATTAAAAAAATTAAATCCAATGTAATTTTATGTGATTATTTAAAAAAATAAATTTTATTTTTAAAATAAATTTTCTAAAATTGGTAAAAATTAATTATAAAATAATTTTTCCAAAGGCAAAAAAAAATTTCGAGAAATATAGTTAAACGTAAAATAAGATTTATTATTATCTCTAATATAGAAAAAAAATATTAATGTTAATAATTTTATTGAATATATAATATATAAATTTAATGAAAATAATTCACCAAAATTTATTTTTTTAATTTATTTAGGTAAAATGAATTTTTGTGCATAAAAACATTTCATCAATTTTCAAATAGATTTAATTTTGATTTATAATTAATTGGTTAATAAATAATTAATTGTATATACATGTGTGAACCATATATTTTCATAATTTACTTAATTATATCCATACCCACCATTCCAATGTCTAGGTGATAACTACCATATTAAATAATATTATTTTAATAGCATGTTATGTTTCATTTAAACTTGGAGTTGGGTGTAACACAAGCTAAAATCAGTGTTTCATGTAACAAAATCTAAAATAAATGTTTAATGTAACACAAAATATTTAATGTGTAAGATTTATGTGAAAAAAATCACAAAATCTTGTGGTGTTACATTCTGTCCCCCTTAAAATGAATTTTGCTCTTGAAATTCATCACTTTGGTACCACGAACTGAGGATAATTTTTTCTCATTACATCCTTAGTTTCCCACATAGCTTAATCAAGCTTGTGGTTTTTTTTAGAAAACTTTAACCAAGTGAGTAGTCTTGTTTCATAGCACTTTCTCTATATGATCCAATATCTCAACTAATTTTTCTTTCTAAGAAAGATCATGCTCTAGTGGTACAACTTCTGAGTTCAGTAAATGTGAAGGATTGGGTATGTACTTACTTAGGGAATATACATGTAACACATCATGGAATTTATATAAGTTTAGTGGAAGCACAAATTGATAGGCTACTGTCTTGATATAATCAATAATATCAAATGGCATGATATACCTTAGGCTTATCTTTCCTTTATATTGTAAGAATAATTTCATATTTTGGTTATGCTTTGATTAATATCCACTTAATCTATTACTCTGAGAAATAAAGATTATTTTTTATTCCCAAATCACTAATAGGACACAACATCCATAATATAATTATAATTTATTCTTTTTTATATCTAGTTATCATCATAACAAAATGGTTAGCATTATTTATCCAATATAAATTAATCTATAAAACCTCATCCAAAGTTCAAATAAACCATTTCATAAATGTTTAACCTAATTACCCTTCAAAAATTAAAAATTTATAATTAAAGACACTAAATTTCCCAAAAATCAACATAACATTAATCCCCCAAATATCATTAAGTAGATCTTAATGGTCACATTCCAAATATGTGAATACCTCGTATATTCTCATAAATCTTAGTAATAACCATAATTACCATAAAAACTCAATGAAAACATGAATTCTTTCTCATTCCTTAAATAAAACCATATATTAATGAATACATTCCTTAAATCCAAAAACATTGTAAACTCCATCAATGATAATATAAGCCAATTTTTCAACAAAACTTTAATTAGTTCTGAGGTTATAAATACTATCCAATTTACATTATCCATATCAATAATCTATTTATCCAAACTAAACACCATTTTCTCAACATTAGGAACATATTAAGGGTTAACACCCCTTAATCATGCATTTTTTATAAAATATCACTTTTCTATTAAATCACTTTTCTAAGTCAATTAATACCATTGAATATATTCCTGTAAATACTTATTGAAAAACTTGTACATAACAATATTTATATATTTCATGATTCATATAAATGTTTATTTAATTCTCATACACAAACACTTTAATCATCTCACTTCATTATTAAACCATTAACTTAGATTCATCATCTTATTCCTTAATACCCCTTTCCTATAATATGAAATATGAATAATTTATTAATATTAATCAACCTCAATTTAATCATTATTCTCATGTTTAAGATAAATATTACTATTATAACAACTCATACCTTTCATATTTTGTTTATTTTCTCTTCATCATCAGTAGTATAACCATTACTCAATCCACATTGATGATTCTCCTCATGATCTTTCCCTGTAGGACACTGATTTGCATAATTTCCATACTTTTCACATTTAAAAAATTCAATTGTTGATGATACCTAAGGGAAGACATTATTATAATCCATTTAATTAACCAAAATTTTATTTTTTTACTTGAAAACTACTTGATTTGTATCCTTTTCCACACTCTAAATATCTTCTTGTTACTCTGAGACATTCACTTGGGTACTTCTACCCGCATTCTCAACATATAGGAAACTGAATATTTTTTCCTATATGATCTCCACCAACTGAACTCTCAACAAAATCTATCATTATCTTCTTTGGTTATTACTATATTTGGTTAACATGAATGTTATTAATCATATATTATGATAACATATTACACATAATCACAATATCCTTTACTCTGGTCATCATCCCATTTGGTTTCTCATCAACATGTTTTCTATCACATTCAATGTTAACCCAGTTCATTATGGTTCCTTAAATTGACTAAAACCAAAAATCATAGTGTGAGAAACAATATTAATAATGTAAAACCACATAATCATGGAAAATCATTTATCAGATGACTAAATCAATAAACCTTCCTTTTTAATCTATGATAACATTGTTTTAACCTAGGCCATTCATATTCACCATCTCTTTAAATCCTTCATGATGGTTCACAAATAATTTCATAATTTCTAAAACATAACCCTTATGAGTGTCAAGATAGGTGTGAGAAAAGTCCCATTTTCATGCACTAGGTGACAATCGAGTCTAGATAAATTCACCATTTTCAGAGTTATTACTTCTAGGCACTCTTTTTCTAGATCCATATCCACTTGTAGTATCCAAACAGCGATTTAATTTCTTGTATACCACTCACTCTATCCTTTACCAAAATTTCAGGATATTTTATTATACATTGACTCATCCTTAGATATATCCTTAGGGATATTACTAAATTTTTCTCATCCTAGATTCAAAAGTTTAACAAAACCTAACCAATAATACCAATTATAGTGACCCAGGATTATGATACATAAATATCACATCTTTTTAGATGATTATTCAATACATTTCATAAACACACATGCCTGATGACCATAATAGTTTAGTGTATTTAGAGACTAAGAATACAATCTTCTTATTTAGTGAAATATATTCAATGCATCCCACAAAGATCATCCAATTTTGTACTCTTCATAGACATACCCTACATAAAACCGTTATTTATAACCTAGGAAAAGGAAACATAATAAAGGGTGAGATCATATGCTTAGTAAGGGTAAACAAAGAAGATATAAATATAACATGAGAATATAGGTATAAGAACATGATAATAAGATTTGAAAACCATACCCTACATATCACAAATAATAAACATGATTCATAGAATAAATCATAGAAATTCATAAGACATGAATCATAATGGGATCAAAGAACATGAGCCATCAGAGCATGACATTGGAATAATACATGAAATTATAGTGTAAACATAATCATAAAAAATCATTTAAATAGTATTCAAGGCTTATTACCAAAAATATCATAGTGGAATGGGTTAAATCCTAAAACCATTGTAGTAGTCAAGTTTAACTCCCAATACTATCATAGGGGACAAAGTCCCTTACTGAACGGGGTTCACTCCCCATTCTAGTCCTATTTATCTCATGATATGTCAATATTTACCTAAATAATTGGAGGTAGATATAGTTCCCACTCTTTATATAATTAAAATCATATATAAATTTTCCAAAAGATCATAAAACATTCATCATATTAGAATCCATGAAAAGAAATGTATTTCATAAACATATCATCATATCATAACGTGTGGAAAATAAATAGTTTTCATAGTCATTTTATAATTTCATTAAAGCATAAATTATGTAAAAATAAGTAGGTTTTATAAGAATTTTATCTTGGTATAACCCATGGAAGAGAAAAGGGTCTCATAAACATATTTTCATTATAAACATAAACCTCATAGAGAAAGAATAAGAGTCGTATACTTGGAACATATCCCCAATAAAGTATAAGTAAAATTAAATTATATCATCATATATGGGAATTTAATTTTAAAGATAACCTAGAACATTTATTGATAAAAATATCCTTTCCACTTTGAAAAACACTCTTTAAAACAAAAAACATTTTTAAAATGGGATTCTTTTAAAATAAATTTCTAAAAATGTAAAGTTCAAAAAACATTGTGAAAATAATTTTCTTTGAAAATAACCTTTTAAAATTATAAATGAAGCTTTAAAATAATTAATTATTCATGATGGAGGAAAATACCATTCATGTTGTATACTTTAAAACAAATATTTCTTTCATATTTTTTATAAAATACAAACAAACATTGTTTATAAAACAACATGAAGATTCCTTTAAAAAATTGTAAATAGTGTAACATGGGTAAAAATTTATTTAATAAATCATTTGGATAATGTTAAAAACAATTTTAAAAACATTTATTTTGGAGAAAAAATGGTTTTGACTGGAGAGAGAATTGTAGATGCTTTTTCTTAAAAATATTATTTTTCACTCTTGAGTATATAAAAGGTGGAAAATAAAGGGAAAAATACATTATCATGATATAAAAAGATGATAATAAAATTTATGAGTTTCTTGAGAGATTGATCATAATATTTCATCATTAAAAACATAATCATAAACAATCCCAGTGAACAATGAGATCATAACATAAAACCCTTATCAGTTTGGTAAATTTTGAATCATAATCATGAATAAATAATGGCATAAAAAGAAAATTTAAATATAATTAATATAGTTAGATTAATTATATAACATTTCCAAGGTTAATTATATACACCATACAAAATAAAGGAGTGGGTAATACAGAATAAGTCTCCTAGAAATAAAAGAGAGATTAGAAATTACTTACCTCTTTAGTTATGTTTAATCATAAAACCTATGAAAGAGATATCCTAAAATGGATATGTAAATCCCAATAAATTTCATTAAAATCATCATGAAATATATTCATGGATATTTTAGATTCCACATAAAAGTAATAAGTGGTTCATATGACATGTATCTCACATATATAAAAAGTGAGATGAAAATCCCTTACTGTAAGTCTCAAATACCTTCTTAAACATTTGAGACGAATTTATAATAAACATAATTCTATTATAAATTTATTACATAACCATAATTATATATATAATACAATTTATGATTTTCTTGTGACCTTTTAGTACTTTTTTATTAATAATTCCATGTTAAAATCAAATTTGGGGTAATAACTGCTTTGTTTTTTGTGTATGTTTTGATTTACTATTTTTGGTCCTATTAATTTGATCATGGTTAAATAATATTAAAAATATTAACCATGATATAAATATTACATATATTCATTATATATGTATTTTTATTAATCCATAAAATTTACAGATAGAAAATGAAATACACTATTGATGGAGACAGTAGGTTGTACGTACGCATGATCATCATTTTCATTTTCTCAATTGATGAAATAAAATAAAGTTAAATAATATATTAAAATTATAGAATAATTTTTATTTCATATATATCATATATATTCATTAAATTTACGCTAATAACCTTCTATTCAAATCATTAGTGAAAAACAAATCACATCACTTTGTAAGGAGGTAGTCTGTCATACACACGAACGACGTTATCGTATCCCCCAAGGAATGAGAAGTAAGAAAGAATATGTGATATCATAATTAAATAAGTATAATCATGTTAAAAATATCATATATAATCATTTAATCTATCCTTATTACCATCCAAGTAAAATAGAAATAAAAAACACATCACATTGGTCTGCGAGGTGGTAATCTGTCATACACATGAATGATGATTTTGTATCCCATTTGATGAAAGTAGAGATCGATATAGGTTATACCATTTACATGATAAAATATCAGTATATAAAATATAATTGTGTTATTATTTTATATTTGTTGGAAAATATTTGAAGGAGTTATAATAAGAAGTAGAACAAAAATGCATAGTTAAAAACTTTACTTCTTCAGGAAACTTATTTAGGTTTAGCCTAAACCTTTCTAGATTGAATTTATGATCTGAACAAGGCCTCTAGGATGTGTTAATTTAAGTAAAGAGAATATTTTTTCAGGTATGGGATGGAAAAATTTATTAGATGAGTTAATAGAAGTGGAGAGTGTGTGGCCTTTTATAGGTGAGGTGAGTGGCACACTTATAATATTTGAAAATAATAAAGTGTACTCATGTTTTCACATGAAAAAATGATTCAAAATAGACTATTATCAAACTTTAAAGGTTATAAGGTCTAAATATGGACATAAAATGGATTTTGGAAAAGTTTTGGGTAATTTTTAACCCTTATCTTTTTAGTTTAACTCCCCAATAAACCCTTTTTACTTTAACAGTGATAATAAATTTTTTCACTTCTTTTACTATTAAAAATGGTAAAAAAAATTAATTTGACCATATTAGAAGATATAAATTATTATAATTCAAAATATGGAATCTATTTTTCCAAATTCCATTCAAATAAGTATAAATTTTTAATTTAAAATTAAACCTGCAGACGTGGTGAAAAATCGTTTTTCCAAAGAGAAATCTTTAAAAGTTTAAAAAAATACATAACAATTAAACATATAATTGATTAAAATAAAATAAATTAGATTAACAGATGTATTATTGAACTAATTTTACTTTTAAAACTATCTAAAAATAATTTTTATGTTTTTAAATGTTTTAAAAAAATGCAATTCTTAATAAAAATCAATATTTTTCACTATTCATCAAAAAATTAATCTTTTCAGAAAATTAAAAAAAAATCACCAAGATTATTTTTAAATTCTGATTTCAAAAATGAAATTCATTTTTTAAAATAAATTTTCTAAAATATTCAAAAATTAAATTTAAAATAAGTGCTCAAAAGGCAACAAAACTGCTTTTTAGAAAAATACATTTTTTAAGTGTAAAATTGGATTTATTCTTATCTCTTATCGAGAAAATAAAAAATATGAATGTTAAAAAATTTATTGAATATTTAATATATAAATTTCATTAAAATAATTCACAAAAAGTGAATTTTTTTAATTTATTGGGGTAAAATGTGTTTGTGAGCATAAAAATAGTTTTTCAGAAAAATATTTCCTTTATTTTAAAATAGTTTTTATTTTAATTTATAATTAATTGACCAATAAAGATTTAATTTTATATACAAGTTTAAACCATATATTTTCATAATTTAGGTAACCTTTTTCATACCCTCCAGTTCAATGGCTAGGCGATAACTATTATATTAAATAGTAATATTTTAATAGTATGTTATGTTTCATTTAAATTCAATGTTGCATGTAATGAAAGATAAAATTAATGTTTCTTGTAACAAAAGATAAATTTTATGTTTTTTGTAACTAAAAATATCAAAAATATTAAATTTATTTGAAAAAAATCAAAAAATCTCAGGGTGTTACAGAAAAAATGTAAATTTACCCGTTTTAAAGGGGTGAATGGTTTGGTCGCATGGTTTAAAAACCTATGCACCAACCATGTTCCAACAAATTATATTTGTCACCTGAGATCATGTATAGGAACATGGTTTGGAAAACCATGTGCAACACATGTGGATATACTGTCCAAGAAATCCACCCCCTTTCAAGGCTTGGCTCATATTTAGAAAAACCAGGCGCAACCCATGTGATTCACCTCTTCAGTCCAATTTAGTTTTCTCAAAGTCATGTGTCCTTAGGAACATAGTTTAAAAACCCATGTAAAACCCCTCTAGGATCTCATGGTTTGGGTGCAGAGTTAGTACTATCTTGGTGATAACTGTGTGCCTCCCCTTTTCTTTCTTGAAACCAATATTTTGAAGTTTGACACTCCTAAAACTCATCCGAACACCCGAGACATCTATCGAGACTTAAAACCCATCCAAAAACAAAAAATTAAGGTGTTATAAATCTTTAAATTATACTTCATAGCTTAGTTTAAGACTGTTCCCATCCACCAAACATAAATTTTGAATTCCTTGAAATTTTCAACCCATCCAAAACACATGATCGTACAATAATGTTTGATAATGTGAATCATTCCTATGATTCTATGAAGATTTTTCTCTAAGAAAATATTTAGTTGATATATATCTTTATTCAGTGTTAGATCAAGGATGTGAGTTTTAGTTGTGTTCAGTGAGAGAATATTCTTTACTTAGTCATTTTTGATTTCTCTTAGAGACCATGCCATCAAAGGTTGATTAAGTGATTGTGAGGATAAATTTTTTTCTACACTAGGGAGTTTTTCATGCTTCTTGATAAGATACAGAAGTTTTTTATTTTCATGGGAAAAATGTTTAATGGTGGGGATGATGTACTGACATGAATTTTTTCTTGATCATTATTTTTGAGTTTGGAATTCTTAGGTCCCTTAGAGAAGAATTTTTTTTCTTAAAGTAAAAAAACCTTCAAGAAAATTTATTATTGTTTCATTAGTCACTAAATATGGCGTTTAAATTTAGGTTAAACATTGTAAATTTTATAATAAACTTATATTAAATGGAAAAATTTATACTTATTAATAACTAATTATATATTCCACATGTGTGAACACTAATATCTCATAAATAGTAGTTCAATTGAAAATACTAACATTGGGGTTATGTCTAGATATAGATTATTTTCTAAGGTGTGGTATTATTTTTATGGTAAGTCCTCAAACCTTTTGACCAAAAATTATCCATATTTATTTTAAATCATCAGTTTTCAAATATATATATATATATATATATATATATATATATTATTTATTTTATTTTTGGAAGATGATATACCACAGTGAAATGGAAATGACATGAAACATATTGATGATATAGAAAGTTTGATGATTTATGGTTAGATATTTTTACAGAGAGTGGACTAGATTTAATTGAAAGAATTTAATTCATGGTTTTATGGGGGAATTAATTTGTAAGTTTATAATGGTAGTTTTGGTGAAAACCCCTCTACCACCTATTTAATTGATTAAATCTTTCTAAAGTTATTAATAAATACCTTACTACACTCCATATATTTTTTTGGTGGGAGTACTTCTTTGATGAAATTATCTCACTTCACATATCAGTGAATGGAGGTCTTTGAATTGTTCATGGTGATGGTTTCAATGAAAAATAGAGACTGAGGATCAATTATTGAAGCGATAGTGACACACCATCTAGGTAGGACTATTATGTTATTTATTCACCTGTTTTTATGGTGGGTTTTTTTAATAACCCCTCATACTCAAACAACCTAAATTCTTATGGATATTATGAGATAATAATTCAATAAAAATTAATTTTTGTTAAATATTTTTATCATGGGATAAAAAAAGTCATATACTCTTGATTTTAAATGAATAATTATATGAATTTTAATTAGATTATAATTCAAATAATTGACAATTATTTGATTGAGTTAAAAACAAGGATTTATTTAATCAATGAACATTATTATAATTGATGGATGGGTTTATTGATAAATAATTTTATGTAGAATAAGGAATTATTTATTTTTCTTATGAATTATTCAAATAAACTAATGATTAAAATAATATTACAATTTTGGGAAATCATAAAATTATTTTTGATGAACTTCATTATAGATTACATTTATAAATAATTTTATTATTATTTAAAAATAACAGAATTCATTTGAGTAATTTTTATTAATTCCAAGTATTTATCTAATTAATAATAATATTAAAATTTAAAAAATTATTTTTATGTCTTGACTAATATATTTTTTCTCTTTTTTTTCAGATTAAAAATGAGTAATTTAGGTTTTTATATGTGAATACATAACAAAAATACATAAGGAGGTTCAAGAACCAACCAAAATACAAATATGTTTGGGGCATATGGATTTCTATTTCCATAAAATTATATGTATTCTTAGTGTACCTTATTAGAGAAAAAAAAACTTGTATTGAAATTCATCTATTGGATATCACTGATTCCTCCATAAATTAAGGTGAATGTATATGGTGTATCTTCAAGTTCTCTAGGTGTATCTGGTGGTAAAGGTATCTTCAAAATATGTTGAGGCCTTTTTAAAGGTTGGTTCTACTAATAAATGGGTTATGGGTTTGCATATGAGGTGAATCTTTGGGTGATGATGCATGTGATCAAATATAAAACTTACTATGGATGGAAGTATCTTTGGTTTAAAGTTTACTCAACACTTGTTGTGCATATTCTGAGAAGAATATAGATTTATGAACCATGGTGGATTCTTATTTACCAGTTATAAGTTATACAATCTAATAGTAACATGCATCTTTATGTGACTCATGTTTGTAATGAGTCGGACCATGTTTCAGATGCATTGTCTAATAAATCCATTATGTAAATTAGCTTAATATGGTTCATTGGTGTACCATTTTTTTGTTCATATTTGATGTATTTTGATACTAAAGGTGATTTATACACCTGAATTTTCAAATCCTATTTGTAATACCACCTATATTCACGTGTTTATTAATAAATGTTAATATTTAGGTGTTCCAGTTACCTTAACCCTTTTTTATTATTAATGATATCATAGAATTTTGATCATTATAGGATGACCAGTTACAAGAAATCTTGAATAAAATCAAATAGTGATAAAAGGTAAGACAACCAATCCCTTATTTTCTCTTGATTCGCATATCTTCATTTTCTCTAATGAACATGGTTATGAAATTGGTTTAGGTGGTCATACTTTTCCACCTACCATCATTATTTTATTTATCTCCCCAATTCTTCTTTATTTGGTTCATTAATGATTATGGAGTGCTACAATAGAGAATGAATGAAGAATCGGGCTTGAGAGTATAAATGTAGTGGTGATATGATTTATGGGTGTTATCCAATGACTATTTGGAAGGTAATACATTGGATGGAAATGGATGTATGGAAATAGAACTAGTGAGGTATGATATAAATTCTAATAGAAATAGAATTATCATGTAGTGGAGGTGCATTCGAAGATAAAGGAAATAGTGGAGTTCATGGCATGGAGATGAAGATTTAAAGACTTTCAATTTTCTATGACTACATGGGTTGTAGTGTATAATAACACACTTTTTATGACCTCTTTAAAAATTTATACATTTTCATTAATGTTACATTATATGTAATAACACTATGTGACTTATATTTGTTTTCTCTAGGGTTTCTCATGATTTTAAATACCACACACCATATGAGTATGGATAACATTCCATGTAATGAGGAATGAAGTACCTAGAAATGTATTGTAAACCTCTTTTAGGTAATTTCCTTCTCCTTTATTGTTTTTATCTTTAATTAGGTTTTTCTTGGGGTTTCCAAGTATGGAGAACATTTTTTGGGAAAACGATTTAAATTTTGGGGATGGATGTTTTTTTTTGAATTAATGGAATCTAGGTAAATGTGTAATGGCTTTGCAAGATTCTCCCTAATTTTAGAGAATTCTTAAGCTGGTTTTGGGTTTTTATATAAGAATCTATAATTTTGATATTTTGTAGTAAAGATGCACACTGTGCAGTGGAATTTCACACCGTGTAAGTTCTATAGGGAAGATATCATGAATATAGTGCACAACATGAAGTGAGTACATTACATGTAAAAATTATACACAGTGTAACAATAAAAGGCCAGTTATTAATAAAAAGGTGATATTTTTTTGTCATATTTGATCCCCATGGATTACACAATGTGTAAAGGGATTTCACACCATGTAATTTTCACAAATAGGGCTTTTTGGGTGGCATACGAGTGATATTTTATTTCATTCTTCCATAGCTCTATTGTCTCTCAACTATGAAGGATTATTTCGTATTTTTTGGAGACTTTGTTCGATATGGATTGATATGTTCGCAGATTGATCATCATAGTGGTTGGTTTTCATCTCTCTAAGAAATTAATCCTTTCTAATTATTCTTTACTTTGATCATAGTAGCACTTTGGCATCATATTATCAGATCTATTGGCCCATGGTGATATTCCTTCTTGTTTCCTTCTAGATTTTTGGTTTGATCTTGTTCTGGGGGCCATTTCCTTTTTTGGTTGTGGTGTAGTGGGTGTACTCTCTTGAGGTATGTGTCCTTTCCTCTTCTCTTACAACCCTTTCTGTGAATTAGATCAATTATAATATGTGTAGATGGATTCTAGGGGATCCTTTATCATTGTTGTTTTCTCTTATTGGTGGATACTTTGTGGGAATGTGTGGCCCTGAGTTTTGAGGTAGGTGGTTTGGTATTTAGCATGTGTTGATGAAATGTATTGATCCTAATTTTATAAATTGATTTTCAAATAAATTTGGAATGATTATTTTGAGTGTGTAAATGAATTTATGATAAAAAGTTATTTTTCTCTGGTTTTTTTATAAATGGAAAAAATGGTTGTTTTTAAAAGCATTGAAATGAATTGTGAAATGCAGCACATGGGAAGCCTTGGGTATGTGTGTTAAAGGTTTAGCTTAGGGTCATCATCCATATTACCATCAAGAGGTTAGATCATGGGGATTTTCTTTTCTCCCTAAGACTATCATTCTAGGGACTTATTCTTGAAATTATTAGGGAGGTTTCTCATGGGGGTTTTTTATGCTCCTTAGTCTTGTGTTCAAGGGGTTTTTTGTGCACTAGTCATTGTTTTGGTATGAGTTTTCTACTATCCTGACCTGTTGAGTTCCTTGGAATGATTTACCTATTCTTGTATTTATACTATTTTGGTTACGATATGCATTTTTTGTCTTTTTTAAATGATAAATGGAAAATTATGCTTGAAATTGATATACTTGCATTTTTTGGAATTTTTGGAAAAGGGGAATATTAACCATGATTTGAAATAATTGTTTTACTTATTATCATGCCATGTTTTATTTAAAATGAGCATACTTGTATTATTGTACAAAGACTTATTATGGAACACCTAGGTGGGATCCTATTGAGCCTATTAGATCACACCCTTCACACTTCTTCAGTGGTGCATAGAACTTTATATGCCTTTCGATGCAGGGAAAGGCAAGGCACCATAGTGAGCCGGTGAGGTTTTCTGTCAGCTGGATCAGTAGCTAGTGGTGAGATGGTGGGAGTCTACCCATGCGATCACATGGAATAGTTATTTTTCCATGTTTTAGTATTCTTTTATGGCTAGAATTCCACTTGTAGATTGTTTCTACTTTTAAGTAGTTTGTTTTCAGTTATAGTGCATATTTATATTCCACTATTTCTCTCTATCTTGTATATATATGTGTTCCATGTCATTACTTTATGTTGGGTGAAATTTTTCTCTCAAGTTCTTGTTTGATTCTTGGGTTCTATTTGTGAGCCTGTGGGGATTGGGAATTCCCTTCGAGTATGTGGTGGGTGGGGATGGGTTCTATTTTGAAATGGTATTCATGTCAGTTCATTATAGTTTGGTATTAGATGTAGTCATTCCTCAAGATTCATTCTTTCCTCAAGAGTATTTATCTTAGGATGTTTTGTAGACTGGTGATAGGATTTTCAGGACTTTAGAGGTAAGTTTCGGGAAGTGTTTAAACAGCTCTTGTCATGATGATACTCAAGTTACCATAGGGTGTTGGGATGTGTGTATTCTATTTTGAGTTTTTAAATTTTAATATTGGTTTTTTCTTATGGGTTTTCTAGTTTGAACTAATATTTTTATATTGTTTGATCATTTATTTGGTTTCAGTTTATAGCATTATGTCTTTGAGACATGTTCTCTGAGTTCCTCATGAGGATTCATCTAATGCTCCTCAATTTAATCCTTTGTTGGATCATAACTTTTTTGAGGATATCATGTGGGAAGTTTTTTATTTTGACCAGATTGTGCCATAAGTTCATAATGTAGTTGTTGAGGTACATCCAGGAGCTAGAGGATATAGGGATTGATCATAAGAGTTTTTGTATGATAATCTTCCATCCTTTAAAGGTATGAATGAACCTCAAGTGGCAGAGGTCTGTCTTGACAAGATTGATCAAATATTTTACTTCTTGTAAACACCTAATAATATCAAGGTAAAGTGTGCATCATTTGGACTTGAGTGTTCTAGTAAGAATTGGTGGGATTCCATGGTATATGCTGATAAGCAGGTGGTCTTGGACAAGAAGGGTTTCAAGACTCTCTCCTTCCAGTAGTTTTTTTTACAATTTCTAATAATGGTAAAATATCTAAAGTTCTTCACTTTAAAGTAGGGAGAGTGTGCGATGTTAGCATACACCAATCAGTTTGTTAAGATAGTTTGTTTTGCACCAAAGGGAGTGAAAAGTGACCAGCTGAAGGCTCATAAGTACCTACAGGGTTTTCAAATATATATCAAATCATAGATATTTATGCTAAATATTTTTACCTATAAGGAGATAGTGGAAAAGGATATGATGTAAAAGATGAGTATGGTAGGAAATATTGGATCTTTTTCCCCTTCTCTTCCACCTAGTGGTATCTTTAGTGGTGTTCCAAGGAAAAAAAAGAAAGTTCCAAGATTATCGCAGGAGTGGTGGAGGTGGTTCTCAGTATTAGGCCTCTTTGGAACCTCCATTTGTGACTAGTGGTGTGAATGTAACATGATATCAATGTTTTAAGGTTGGAAACACATGGAATTATTGTTCTGAACCAACAAAGATATGTAAAATATGTGGGTGTTATGGTCTTATTCGTCATTTATATCAAGCTATTTCTACACCTAGATATAGTCATGGGTCTTCAACTTTAAAGGATATTGTGGAACATTCATATGCTTTAAATAATACATGTCTTTAGACACATGCTTTAAGAGTAAATCTCCTTCACACAGTAGATTTGTTTCTAGCAGAGTTATATGCAAGTCCAACAACATTGAAAGGTACTGTCACGAACCGAATCTGGTCGCCTTCATAATCGGCACCCGACCCAGTCCATGGAAAGACCTGAAGGGAGTTCCCAATCCCCATGGGCTGGCACAAGTTCCTGGGTATCATAAAATGAAAATTGGGAATTATTTACCCGAGTTTATAAACATAAAACAACAAAAGAATCCAATGAAACAAATCTGGATTTTTCAAACCAAATAATCTTTTACAAAAATTCAGAACTGAATTAAATAGCTTAAAACAACTCAAAAAGACTATACCAAAGGTACAAAACCAAATAAGGACAGCCCAAGAACCCTCATGGCAAGGGGCACCGCCCTCAAGTCACCTCCACAAGACTTCACCACCAAGGACCTGCTAGAAACCCAAACCACTGGAACAAAAACAATTGTACCCAACCTACAACAACAAAAATAACCAAGTCTACTTACACCCAAGGGTGTAAGTAGGGTGTGAGCCAATGACCAGTATGATACCACCACTAAGATATTCCATGTGATAAACATTTAAAGACAAAATGCATGCAAGTTTTCAAAAACATAAAAAAAACTAGTTATAATTTCTAAAAGATGCAACTTTGAATAAAAACAGTTTTCAAGTGGACTATCATTAAGAATCAACACTTTTAAAAATAATGTCAACACTAATGAATTTTCCAGCCAACTATATCGTATTCCTATGGTAAGTACAAAGTAAATAATGAGCACAAGAAAGAGGAAATAACCCCTAGGCACGAGCTCGTTGTGGGTCCCAGGTACCTCGTATCTCGGTGAGAGTAACAATCACAATATCTGTTCTCGTGCACGAGCCACTAGTAGGGAACATACCCATAACCTAGTGGTCCCCAATCATCATCATCATAGTTTAGTTAGAGTTGTAAGCGTCAATCTTGCTAAGTGAAACTGAGGCCAAACCCCACAGATTCACTAGCATACTAGTACACGTCCACCCACCTAGATACCCGGGTTTTCCCTTTGTGCTCAAACATGTTCAACAAGAAAAGAAATATACTTTTCACATGTAGATATCACTTCCACATCACACATTAACCAAACATCCCCATGTACATCACATAAGTCACAAATTCCACTTTTCATTCAAATGAATTTTAAAATCAAACTCACACCAAAATAGCCCAGAACACTTTTTTCATAACTTTCACAATCCAACACATCCTTTAACAATTTTATGAATTCCCTAAAAATATGATAAACATCACATAACAGAACAATTCACATTTAAAATGGCTCATTTGAAAGTATAAACAATCCAAAACAGTTTTCCAATATGGTTTCACCTCTTACATAAATCATTAAACCACTCAAAACTTTCATAAAACAATTCTAAATAGTGTACCAAAGCTTTTCAAATAAAACCCATTTCAAAACCATATTTCAAGGACAAAGTCACACCAATACAAATTCAAAACATAATTAGAATCCCCAAAAACATTTATTAAACAACCCCCATGTGTTATACAAACACCTCAAACAATAGCACAAAAGATCCACATGAAACGCACACGTTTTCAAAATCACTTTCAAGAAGTACAATAAAGTTTTACACCTTAAACCCTTAAAAAAACTCTTTAAGGCCTAGTGGCACACCAATACCCCACAAAATCAGAATTTCCATCCCAAACAAGATTTATTAAACCAAATTCATATGTTATAAAACAATCCCAAACAATACCCAAAGGGTTACACATGAAAAACACCAAATTTTAAGCTAAAATGAAACTATAAAAATAAATGCTTAACCAAATCCAACATAAACAATTTTTGCACCAAACACAGCATATTATGAAAATGAATAATAATTAATTCAAGAAAACTAACTCATCTAGAAATGATTACACATGGAATCACCTACCTTTTATGATGAAAATCTCAAAACATGGTGCGAAACATCAACCGCACCACCGTCTCACCTCAAGGAAGATAAATTCAGACCTAGATCACAAAATTTGGCCATAAATACACCAAATGAAACCCTAGGATCGAACCCTAACTTCTGTAAATTTTAGAACATAATGAAAGATGGAGGAAACCCTAAAGGAAAAGGAAGAAACCAAGAAGGAATCACTTACCCAAAACAATACTGAAGAAAACGACCCAAAATCGACCAGAATCTGATTTTTAAAACAGATAAAAATTTAATGGAGTTTTGAACAATAATGATGAGGTCATGTAGGAACTGTAATGGGGGAAAATAATAAAAATTGAAGTAGTTATGAAAGGATCAATTTACCTCCTCAAATCTGGGCGATTTGTGAAATCCAGAGATATTTCTCCCAATTTCGAGATGCAACCGAGCTCCAAATAGGGGTAGGAGAGTTTGGGGGGCGCCTTAGGTATGTGGGTTCGAGGGAGAATTAGAATCACCGAAAAAACTCAAATAGTGAAGGATATATTAAAAAATTAAAAATTATTTTTAATGCAGGAAATGGGCTTTCGGGGAGGCCCAATATCTTAAATATAAACCCATATTCACCATGATTATGGATTCCTAAATGGTCCAAATTAATATTGTGGTGTTAATATGTCAGGGGATGATAATTAGGAATTGGAATGGATGAAAAATGTTGAAAAATGAAGAATTTATAAACGAATCAAAATTTATTTTTAAATCTGGAATTGAGCTCACGGTTTGGCCCAATTCATAAAAACTCACCCATTCCTCCATAAATGCTTGGGAAACCCTCAAAACAAAGCATGAATGGAAATTAAATGGAATTTAACTTTAAAATAATTCATGTATGTGACAATTCTTCCCACCATGAAAACTTTCCGCCCTGGAAAGTCACATCAAGGACAAAGCAACAACCAAACCCAACTAAGAATCCAAGAGGTACTCCTTTGCCAGGTTTCTCCCCCAAAGGCCAAAACACCTCCAGTGATCAATGAAGGAAAGAATACTCTCAAAAACCAAACATACACCACTTTCATGAAACAATCAATCACATTAAGGATTTATCCCAAATGCAAAATCCTCAAACAGAAACTGAACAATACTCAATCAATTTACCCAAATAAACAACAACATCGAACAAGGTTACACTTACCCTAATATAACTAAACCATTGGGAACTCTCCAATATCAATTTTTACCCAAGCAAGATGTAAGTAGTTAGATATCTACAAATGATATTACCTACTTCCCAGAAAATACCAAGTAAAAACATGAGTTACTCATATGAAGAGACACAAATGGTCTCCCCACCATAAGAGACAACTTAAATTTTTTTTCCCGAGATAGAATCAAGACACTAATAGGGGAAGGCCCAAACAGACTCCCTAGTTCAAGGGGTATACATCCATTAGAAATTTACAAAATAATATGCATGATACCCATGGTGGGTCTTCCCACCATAAGAACCAACCATCTTAACCGACCTGCGTGAGTTGAAATGAAAAGACACCAAAATTAAGGAGTTGGGACGGTCGCACGGTTAGTCTGCACAGTTTGGAAAACTGTGCGATACTATGTGGATCCTTATATCTACATGGTTATTTTTTTTGTTCATGGTTAGAACTAGCCATGTGAAAACCGTGTGCTCAATTTTTCTAGCCAAATTTCCATCCATTCTCCAAAGACTCAATGGAAACCAAAGGGAGAGGGAATAACATTGTGTGATGACATGGGTACAAGACCCTCCACCTATTTCCACCAAACGGGAACAACAGAAGAAATATGATGACAAAATAGGTTTAAACTCATCCTATCTTTCATACTGAGGATAGGACTTTGTACAAGGGTTTAAATGACACTAGGGTTTCCCCTGACTACGTGCCAGCTTCTGTCCGGGACCTATGGCTGGAGCTCAAAATATTGAAGCATCTTCAGCCTCACAGTTAGGTTGTGGAAACCACTATATGGATATTCTTCTTTTGATGCCACAAACAACAACACCGCATACCCTGATGGGTTCATCAAGACATAACACACTCCATAACTCACTTTACTAAAACCAGACATTTCACTGAAACAAGGGATCAGAAGAAGTACACACATCGCACCTTGTTTCTTTGGGTGAGAAACAACAGAAGGGAAGGACACATATAAACACCTTCCTCTAAGATAGAGGATTTGATGTTTTTTCCAAGGGATACATACTCCCAACATAACAGAGAACCTATGAGGATTGTGTGACCTTCACCTTTACAGTCAAAAGAGCACACAACAACACAATGCGTCACCAAACATGACCCTTGCGATTGATAGAAACAATACATAGATCAGGACCATATTCGAAGTCCCTAAACAACAAACAAGTCCAAAAAGTGGACATAATATCCTATCAGGACCAAAATCTCAAAATTGGTGGTTTAATAATAACTCTTGCTTCAAGGAAACTATGAATAACCCAGAGGCCCTCTTAGAAACCATCATGACACTCATCCACACTAACAAACAAAGAACACTTACACCTTCGATGAATCAGGAAACTTAAGAAACTAAGGTATCTTTCATCCTTCCACAAGAACTATCCCACTACAAGAGGATCCACAAATTAGATAAATGAATGGGTGTAGACTCAATAAAAAAAATGTTCGATAAAATATTCCTTATATTGATCAACTGGAGGATTTTCCAATGGCGAAACAATACGGGTTGCACTTCAGTTGTGCATTAACCCTTAATGGGGGCGTACCTTATCCAATGAGAGAACCCAAGGACCCAGCCAAGCTGGTCCATTGGTCAAAACATGCCACAAACCAGATAGAAACACATGAAGGGAACCACCGTAAAGGCATCCCAAAATTTATTTCAAAAGAGACCACTAACCTTCCCTACAACACAGCTTACCGACCAAAGACAAACCCAAAACACAGTTCAAACAGAAGGGGTTCTTGAACTCAAAACATCCCACAACATCAACATTTTCAAAAACCCATAATACAGACCATACCAAACTATTCATCAAGACATCATGTTTTTCTTTAAAACAAATTCTTTGAAAACAAACGGTTTAGCAGTAATCGTATCCACCAATGGTACCCCATGAGCCTCACACATGCATGTTTTTGTGCCACACCGGGCACCCTCCTCATATCCGTCCCGGAACTCATCCAGTCATTCCATAAACCATCCATCATCCCATATAACCCCATGCATGTGGTCACTCATGGAAATACTGAAGGTTAAAACAAATATTCTTTCCACTTTTCAAAACCAAAACGGTCAACCAACCCAACCTTTTTCTCAAAACTGCTAACAAGGAGATCAAAATCCCAATTCACATCTTACAAAACATTTCATAAGGACACAACCATTTAGAAAAGAACTCACTTTCAAGTTATTCACATCAATTTCAAAACATCTCATCCCATTAAAACACCCTTTAATTTCTCAGAAAAATATATTGGAAACACTTTTGAAAACCAACTTCAATATGGTTCCGGCTTTCAAAAGAGGTGTAAGCATACTATTTTCAATTTCAAAACAATTCTGAAAATTCAGTTCCACCATTTCATAAATCAAAAAATTCCATATTTATTTGAAAATAATTTCACAAAACTTTAAACTTCTTAAAACCAAGTCACTTTAAAACCAAAGTTCCATGATTTCAAAACTAAAGCATAAAACAATGTCAGAGGAAACTAGTTTCAGTGGGTGACTTGGAAATATAGTTGGCAGCCATATTCCAATCACTTCACCATCACAGAGAGTGTTCTAGGGAATATCCCCGACTCCACATGGCTTTCCAGACCCTGCGAGCTCACTGAGACCATTAACCCAACTCTCTTTTCATTTCCCCTAATCATTATCAGACCAAGAAAACCAGAAGACATAGATAAATCCCAACTTCCCCTAGAAACTTGAATCCCATCATGAGGTGTGGTGATCAGCAACACTACTCATAAAAAAATTCCATGTCCTGAAAATCATAAATCCATACTATCCCGACTGTTCCCCAAATAACATGACCCAAAGAGAGCGGACCTGCTCTGATACCATTTTATCACAAACTGAATCTGGTCGCCTTCAAAATCGACACCCGACCCAGTCCATGGAAATACCCGAAGGGCGTTCCCGATCCCCATGGGCTGGAACAAGTGCCTGGGTATCATAAAATGAAAATTGGGAACGATTTACCCGAGTTTATAAACATAAAACAACAAAATAATCCAATGAAACAAATCTGGATTTTTCAAACCAAACAATCTTTTACAAAAATTCAGAACTGAATTACATAGATTAAAACAACTCAAAAAGACTATACCAAAGGTACAAAACCAAATAAGGACATCCCAAGAACCCTCATGGTAAGGGGCACTGCCCTCAAGCCACCTCCACAAGACTTCACCACCAAGGACCTGCTAGAAACCCGAACCACTAGAACAAACAAAACTGTACCCAACCTGCGACAACAAAAATAACCAAGTCTACTTACACCCAAGGGTGTAAGTAGGGTGTGAGCCAATGCCCAGTAGGATACCACCACTAAGAGATTCCATGTGATAAACATTTAAAGACAAAAAGCATGCAAGTTTTCAAAAACATAAAAAAAACTAGTTACAATTTCTAAAAGATTCAACTTTGAATAAAAACAGTTTTCAAGTGGACTATCATTAAGAATCAACACTTTTAAAAATAATGTCAACACTAATGAATTTTCCAGTCAAATATACCGTATGCCGATGGTAAGTACAAATTAAATAATGAGCACAAGAAATAGGAAATAACCCCTAGGCACTAGCTCGTTGTGGGTCCCAGGTACCTCGTATCTCGTTGAGAGTAACCATCATAATATCTGTTCTCGTGCACGAGCCACTAGTAGGGAATATACCCATAACCTAGTGGTCCCCAATCATCATCATCATAGTTTAGTTAGAGTTGTAAGAGTCAATCTTGTTAAGTGAAACTAAGGCCAAACCCCATGGATTCGCTAGCATACTAGTACACATCCACCCACCTAGATACCCGGGTTTTCCCTTTGTGCTCAAACATGTTCAACAAGAAAATAAATATATTTTTCACATGTAGATATCACTTACACATCACACATTAACCAAACAGCCCCATGTACATCATATAAGTCACAAATTCCACTTTTCATTCAAATGCATTTTGAAATCAAACTCACACCAAAATAGCCCACAACACTTTTTTCATAACTTTCACAATCCAACACATCCTTTAACAATTTTATGAAGTCCCTAAAAATATAATAAACATCACATAACAAAACTATTCACATTTAAAATGGATCATTTGAAAGTATAAACAATCCAAAACAGTTTTCCAATATGGTTTCACCTCTTACATAAATCATTAAACCACTCAAAACTTTCATAAAACAATTATAAATAGTTTACCAAAGCTTTTCAAATAAAACCCATTTCAAAACCATATTTCAAGGACAAAATCACACCAATACAAATTCAAAACAGAATTGGAAGCCCCAAAAACATTTATTAAACAACCCCCATGTGTTATACAAACACCCCAAACAATAGCACAAAAGATCCACATGAAACGCACACGTTTTCAAAATCACTTTCAAGAAGTACAATAAAGTTTTACACCTTAAACCCTTAAAAAAACTCTTTAAGGACTAGTGGCACACCAATACCCCACCAAATCAGAATTTCCATCCTAAACAAGATTTATTAAACCAAATTCATATGTTATAAAACAATCCCAAACAATACCCAAAGGGTTACACATGAAAAACATCAAATTTTAAGCTAAAATGAAACTATAAAAATAAATGCTTAACCAAATCCAACATAAATTTTTTTTGCACCAAACACAGCATATTATGAAAATGAATAATAATTAATTCAAGAAAACTAACTCATCTAGAAATGATTACACATGGAATCACCTACGTTTTATGACGAAACCCTCAAAACATGGTGCAAAACATCAACCGCACCACCGCCGCACCTCAAGGAAGATAAATTCAGACCTAGATCACAAAATTTGGCCATAAATACACCAAATGAAACCCTAGGATCTAACCCTAACTTCTTTAAATTTTATAACATAATGAAAGATGGAGGAAACCCTAAAGGAAAAGGAAGAAACCAAGAAGGAATCACTTACCCAAAACAATCCTGATGAAAACGACCCAAAATCGACCAGAATCTGATTTTTAAAACAGATAAAAATTTAATGGAGTTTCGAACAATAATGATGAGGTCATGTAGGAACTAGAATGGGGGGAACATAATAAAAATTGAAGTAGTTATGAAAGGATCAATTTACCTCCTCAAATCTGGGCCATTTGTGAAATCCAGAGATATTTCTCCCAATTTCGCGATGCAACCGAGCTCCAAATAGGGGGAGGAGAGTTTGGGGGCGTGCCTTAGGTATGTGGGTTCGAGGGAGAGTTAAAATCACCAAAAAAACGCAAATAGTGAAGGATATATTAAAAACTTAAAATTTATTTTTAATGCATCAAAATGGGCTTTCGGGAAGGCCCAATATCTTAAATAAAAACCCATATTCACCATGATTATGGATTCCTAAATGGTCCAAATTAATCTTGTGGTGTTAATATGTCAGGGGATGACAATTAGGAATTGGAATGTATGACAAATGTTGAAAAATGAAGAAGTTATAAATGAATCAAAATTTATTTTTAAATCTGGAATTGAGCTCACGGTTTGGCCCAATTCATAAAAACTCACCCATTCCTCCATAAATGCTTGGGAAACCCTCAAAACAAAGCATGAATGGAAATTAAATGGAATTTAACATTAAAATAAGTCATGTATGTGACAGGTACCATCTTTATTGAATCCTCAGTAGCGATTACTTTATTTGATACTGGTTCTTCCCCCTGATTTATATCTATCCATTTTTTATATGATTAACCTTCCAATAGAAATCATTTCCTTTATTATGGACTTAGTGAAACCTCTTGAGAAGAGGTAAGATCAGGGGTTTTAGTGTCCTATTATGTTCTATCAATAACTAATATGGATCTAGTCTAGTATTTTCTTGTTTTCAATATGGATTTGTTTGACACCATCATTAGGATGGATTGGATCATGGCTCATTGAGCTAAGTTTTATTATTGTCATTGGCATGTCTAGTTTCTTATGGTTGATGGGAGCTCATAGGTGTTTCAAGGAGAGTGGGATCTAAATTCTGTCCAAGAAATACCTTCCCACCTAAAGCTTAGAAGTTTTTTTCTATTTTTTTAGTTGATCCCAATTACATTTCTTATTAAATTGATATTCCTGGAATTGTTCAGTGTTTTCTAGACATTTTACCATAAAAATTATCTAGGATTATTATTGGGAGATAGGTAGAGATTATGATTGACCTGGTTCTTGTTAAGTAGTCTATATTGATATATTTCTATCGTATGGTACCATAGAATCTAAAAGAGCTCAAAATTTAATTGTATGATCTAGTGATGAAGGGTTTTATTCACCCTAGTGTTTATCCTTAGATAGTCCTTATTCTCTTTTCTAAGAAGGAAGATGGTTTAATCCAATTTTTTGTAATCTATCATAATTTGAATCAGGTGATATTTAATAACATGTATCCTTTGCTTCATGTGGATGATTTGTTTTATTAGTTAAAGGAGGGAAAGTGGTTATCAAAGATTGATCTTCAGTCGGGTAGTCATTAGATTAGAGTTCAGGAGTTTGATATACTGAATACAACTTTCAAGATCAGTTATGGCCATTATGAATATATTTTGATGTCATTTGTTATGACTAAGTCTCCTACAATTTTCATGGATTTGATGAATTGGATATTCCATCAGTATCTAGACACTTTTTTGTTAGTGCTTGTAGATTATATTTTTATTTATTCAAGATCTAAGCATGAGAATGGGTGCCATTCAAGAACCAGCCCGAGTCGACCCTGAACCGGTCACCCAGGCCAGCCCGCGACAAGTCCCGAGAGGCGTTCCCGATCCTCTCGGGATGGTGACAAGAACCAAGGGCAAAAATAGAGTACACAAGGGAATTATTTCTCCCATATATAAACAATCAAACAAATAGCGGAAATAAACGGACAGCCCAAAATGAATTTATATAAAAAAAATTGAACTAAATATTATTTGTACAAGAAACTAAAAGTAGAAAAAAACCAACAACTCAACTGAACAATCCCGATGACCAACTAAATCCATGTGACACTTCTGGTCACTCTCCAACACAATGATCAAATGTCTCCCAAAGTGATCAAACTAATGATGAAACCTGCACAAGGGCTAAAAAAGTAGAAGACTATAGGCGTGAGTATTAAAACTCAGTAGGTTAGCCCGATATTCTATTCCCAATGCACATTCCTTTAAAATAAAAGAAACATAAATTTATATTTTTAAATTAAAGATATGAATGTATGGTTTTCAAATGAGGTTCCATGCTATAATAATTATCAGACAAAAACATGCATGTTTAATAAACAAAAATGCAAGTAACAATTCTTTTCAAAGAGGTGCAACATCAAAATGAAAATAGTTTTCAAGAGGGCTGCTTTAAAGAATTTTAACTTTTAAATAAATAACACATACTACTAAATTTACCAACCAAACACACCGTATACCGACAGTGAGTACAAAATATCCAATGAGCACTAGTCACGGGAATACCCCTAGGCACTAGTTAGTTGTGAGCCCCAGGTACCTCGTATCTCAATGAAAGTAAGCATAATAAATATCTGTTCTCGTGCACGAGCCACTAGTAGGGAATATACCCATAACCTAGTGGTCCCCAATCATCATCATCATCATAGTTTAGTTAGTGTTGTCATCGTCAAACTTGCTACGTGAAACAGAGGCCAACCCCCACAGAATCACTAGCATACTAGTACACGTCCGCCCACCTAGATACCCGGGATTCCCTTTATGCTCAATCAAGTTACACATATTATAAAATACCCATTTCACATCCACATTCCATTACAAAACCATAAAAACACAAACAGCCCATAATCTTTCTTCACATTTCTTACACTAATCAACAAACTGATAAATATTTTGGTCAAACAATTTCATGAAGTGTATTGAGGATTTTCACATAAAATGCTTTCAAAAACACTCTTTAAATTATAAAAACACATAAAAACCAAACCAAATCATATTTGGAATCCCAATAAACATTTAATAAAATCATTTAATGGACCATAAAACAATCGCAATTGCACAACTTGTTATATACAAGTAAAACACTCCTTCATTTCTAGGAAATGCCAAACGGGTCTTTAAACATTTTCTCAAAACTAACCTTTGACGAAGGTATGCATTTTAATTTTATTAAGGATATGTATAAACACCATTTACAGCAGAAAACCACATTCATAAATCTCTTATAATACTCAGGTTACATATTCAAAACACAACCATTTTCATAAAATGTGAAACGGTCCATTTTTGGGCAACTCGGGCCAAAATATGTTGTAAATCAAAACCCACTTGTTTCTAAAAACAAATCCAAATTGGAAATCCATATAAGTACCCAAAAATACCATTTATCTTTCTTCCAATTCCTTTATAAATCCAAACAAATAACTTTTAAATCACACATCACACATAAAATCCAACCGGGCAATTTACCGAACACATGACATACCCTTTTTAAACAAAACAATTTATTTTAAGTACATGAAAAGGAATAAAACACCAATTGCATGCCATATTTTCATTAAAGATACTGTAACATGTTAAAAATACCATAAACCAGATTATAAACCTCACAAAATATTTTAAAAAGATAACAGAACATTTAAACAAACACTTGTTGAGCACTTTCATGACAAAACAACACTACCTTTCACAAAACAATGATTAAACAACCACTTTGGACACCAAGAAAATTATCCAAAGGCTTAAAAACAATAATGAACATTTATATCAGTTTATTAAAATATTAAAATGATGAAACTTGAATGATATAGGCATGTGAAAGGGATATCCTACCTCAAATCTTTGGCGTAATTGAAACACACACCCGAAATCACCCGTCGCGGGTTTATAAACCCTAAAACTATAAAGACTAGACCTAAACAAACAGAAACCCCATAAAACAAACATGTTATAACAAAACCCTAGGTCTATAAATACTAGGGGACAATATAATTCAAAGAAAAAATGAAAGGAGGGGGAAGAGGAAGGAGAAAGGAGAAGGAATCTCACCTTTCACCCTAGAAAACTCTTCGTCTTCCATTAGATCTGCAACCCTAGAGATAAAGTAATGACTTTAAAATTATTGGAGATACTCCTAAGGTCTGGAAGAACCAGGTAAAGAAAATTTGTGGCCAAAAGAGTATGAATTTATTGATTTATGAATGATACAATTCACCTTGTCAATTATGGACGATTTGAGGTATCCTGATAAATTTCTCCCTAATCCGTGACCCATATGAGCTCAAAATAGGTAAAATAGATTATTAGGGTTAGGATAGGGTTATGGTATTCGATGGGGAGGTGGAATCACATAAATATATTAAAAACTGAAAAAGATATAAATGAAACGATTTTTTTTTAAACAGGAAATGGGCCCATGGGCAAGCCCAATACCTAAATAAGTAACCCAAATTCACCCTTCTTATGAATTTATAATGGGTCCAAAAGGATAAATAAGTTTTAATATATCAGTATAGGACAAGTGGGAAGTTTAATGGGTGAAAAAGGTTGAAAAAAAAAAGATTTATAAAAGAAACAAATTCGGTTTTTAAAACTGGGAATGGGCTCACGGTTGGCCCAAATTATGAAGTAACCACCCTTTCTTCAAAAACTACTAAAAAAAATGGGGATCCCAAATTATTGTGGTTAGACATATATGAAACTTCAAAAATCAGGATTCATCTCACCAAATACCCATGAAAAGGATCAGGATTTCCAATGGACCGGATCAATACAAAGACAAAAAAACCGTGTGTGACAATGCCATATAAGTTTGGTTTTGGAAATACTGAGGATCCTCCATTTATATGGAATGATTATGAAATAAAAATTTTGGATTCAATAAATTATATTATTAGGTCACATGATTTATAATCATGTATTTTCAGTTGATCTTGTTAAGGTAAAGGTTGTCTTGTTGCGAGAAGAGCTACAAAATTTCTTTGAAATTCAAAGATTTCTTGGTCTTGTTAGATACTATCGACTATCAGTCAGGGATTTCTCAAAGTCGGTGTCACCTTTGACTAATCTTACCAATAAAGGGGTAAATTTTATATGGGATGAAAAATTTTAGTCTTCTTTTTATGAGCTGAAATGAAATATAAAATCGGCTCATATACTGATCTTACTAGATCTTGGTAAGGGGTATGTGGTTTTTTATGATTCTCTTATCACTAGGATGGTTTGTGTGCTCATGCAGGATGATATTGTGGTGTCTTATGACTCTTGTAATCTTAGGTTAAATGATAATAATTACCCCACTCATGATTTAGATCTTTCTGTAGTTATGCATGCGCTTAAGTTTTGGTGACATTATCTTTTTGGGGAAAGGTTCATAGTCCTTTCTGACCATAAGATCCTGCGTTGTATATTTTCTCAGAAAGAATTGAATCTCATATAGAGACAGTGGGTGAAATAACTTCAGTCATTTTATTTCAATGTTTCTTACATCCCGGGTAAGGGTAATGTTATTTCAAACACTCTTAGAAGGAAAGTGTCATCGCAAGCTATTTTGGGATCGAAGGAAGTGTAGAACCTTATGGGGATTTTTTATCATTTTAAAATGGATTCTCAGGAGGATGTTTTAAGTATGGTTTTGAATAGTTTTTAGTTTTCATTGTCTATAAATGATTATATTCTACAGAATTAGCAGAAGTGTGAATATTTTAGAGGAATTAGAGAAACCATATATGTTGGGGAGACCATTTTAGGTTGGTCTCTCTCTTCAGATTGTATTCTCTATTTTGGGGATAGGTTTGTTATGCCAACATATGTGAGGAGCTCATATTTGTTTGAATTTCATATTTATTCATGGTTCATTCATCTGGGAACTAAAAATATGTATAATGACATGATAAAACAATTTTGGTCACTGGGTAGGAAACATACCATTGCGGATTATATGTCCTGTTGTTACACTTTCTATTAGATAAAGGAAAAGAATTTGAAACCTTTTGGTTTTATCCTGACTCTTCCAGTGCCTTTGTATAAATGGGAAAAGGTATCCATGGAATTTTTTTAGGTTACCATGGACTCCCCAAGGGAATAATGATAATAGGGTGGTGGTTGATTGATTGAAAAAGTAAGCTCATTTAATTTCTATCAAAGACACTATAAAAGTTAAAGATTTTGGTAAGCTATATGTGCATAAATTTTTGAGGTTAAATGGAGTTCCTTCAGTTATCATTTCAGATAAAAATATTATGTTTAATTCGAGGTTCTAGATAATTCTCCAAGAGGTGATACGGACTTAGTTCATATTGATTATAGTTTATCATCCACAAACAGACAGTCAGATGGAGTGTATTATTCAAATTCTAGAGAATATTCTTTGTACCTTTGTCTTGGATTTTAGTGGATCATGGGATAGCTATCTGGGATTGGTTGAGTTTACTTATAAAAAAATTCATCATTCTTTAATCAGAATGGATCCCTTTGAGACTTTTTATGGTCACCTATGCAGGTCACCTCTTTGTTGGGTAAAGGTGGGAAAAGCTTCTTTGGTGGGGCCGAGGTTAGTTCATGAGATGTCTATGAGGATTCAATATATGCATAGGTGTATTTTTATAGCACAGAATTGATATAAGTCTTATGAAGATCAATTATGTAATAATTTAGAGTTTTCCATAGGTGATCAGTTTTTCTTAAAAAAATCCTCAGTTGGGTCACTGCTGGCTTGGAAAACTATAAAAGTTGGCTTCGAGATATGTGGGACTATTTGAGGTCATTGAGTAGCTTGGGTGGGTTGCTTATCTATTGGAATTTATAGTTTATTTGACAAACATTCATGATGTTTTCTACATATCACAACTCAAGAAATATCATCTTGGCCCCTCTCACTTTCTAAATTGGGAAGATATTGAGTAAGAGAAAAAAGTTTCTATAGTTGAAAAACCTGTTGAGATCATGGAATATTGGGTGAAATTATTATGTGGGAAGTATATTCCATTGGTCAGAGTGTTATGGAAACAAAGATTAGATTTTCATGAGACTTGGGAGTAAGAATAGTTGATGAAGGAGTAGTGGACTCACCACTTTACTGGACTTCATTCTTCTACATGACTTCCTGAAGTTAGAAAGTGTTATGGTGGGGATTTATATCATATCATTACCCAATTTCAAGTAATTCCATTCTCCTTTCTTGTTTTCCTCTTTAACTAGTTTCATCTTGGGGCTCCCATGGATGGAGAGTATTTTTTGGGAAAATCACTTAAAGTTCAGGGATGGGTGTTTTATTGAATTAATGGAATCCAGGTAAATGTGTAATGTCTTTGTGGGATTGTCCCTGATTTTGGAGAATGACTGAGATGGTTTTGGGTTTTCATGTAAGAATATACAGTTTTTATATTTTATATGAAAGATACTTGATGTGTAATGGGAATAACACTGTGTATGTTCTACAAGGAAGATTTCATGAATTTGGTGCACAGGGTGAATTGATTACATGTCATGTACATATTACACATCGTGTAATAATAAAAGGTCAGTTTTTTAAAAAAAAGAATATTATTTTTTTCGATATATGTGATCCTTTTGTATTACACGATGTATAAAGGGATTAAACACCATGTATTTTTCACTAAAAATTCTTTTAGGTTTGTGTGTAAGTGATGTTTTATTTCATTCTTCCACAACGCTTTTGGCTCTCGACCTAAAAGGATTCTCCAGTGAATTTTGGAGTCTCCATTCAATCCAGACTAATCCATTTAATGATTGATCACTGTGGTGGTTGGTTTACTTCTCTCTGGAAAAGTAAGTTTTTCTTATTCATCATTTCTTTGATTTTGGTAACATCATGGAATCACCTCATTAGATATTTTGACCTGTGGTTATGTTCCTTCTTGTTTTCTTCAAGATGTTTGGTGTGATATTATTTTGGGTACCATTTACTTTGTTAGTTTTAGTGTAGTGGGTGTGTGTTCTTAAGGTATGTGGAATTTCCTCTTCTTTAACAACCCCCTTTGTGAATCGAATCAATTCTAAGATGTGTAGATTGATTCTAGGGCCATTGTTTTTGGTGTTGCATTCTCTTGTTCGTGGATACTTTTTGGGCATGTATGAACCCAAGTTTTGAGGTAGGTTGTTCTGTCTCTAGCTTCTTTTGATGAACTGTATTGCTCCTATTTTTATAAATTGATTTATAAATAATTTTTTCATGATTTTTTTGTGTGTGTAAATGAATTTTGATAAAAGGTGGGTTTTCCATGGTTTTTGGTAAATCAAAAAAGTGTATTTTCAAATCATTGAAATGATTTATGAAATGCATACTATGGGAAGACATTGTTATTTAGGTGGAAATTTTATCTTAATACCATCATCCATATTACCATCGTGAGGTTAGCTCATGGGTATTTTATCTACTCCCTAGGCTTGTCATTCTAGGGACTTATTCTTAAAATTATTGTGGGGTTCACTCATGGGGTGTTACTCTTCTCCTTAGGCATATATTCTAGGAACTTGTTGTGAACTTATAATTATTGTGGTATGATTATTCTACTAGCTTGACATATTGAGTTCCTTGGCATGATTTACCTGTGATTTTATTTATACTCTTTTTTCTATGATATGCATGACTTTGATTTTGCTAAATGATAAAAGGAAAATTATTCTTTAAATTGATATAACTTCCTTTTTTTTGAATTTTTGGAAAGAGGGAAATATTTACCATTCTTTGATATAATTTCTTTACTGTTTATCATGACATGTTTTAGTTAAAATGATCATACTTGTATTATTGTACAAAGACTTGTTATAGAACACCTGGTAGGATCCTACTGATCTTGTTATCTTATACCCTACACACTTCTTCAGTAGTGTGAAGACCTTTGTATGTCTTTCGATGTAGGGAAATGAAAGGTGCTACAGTGAGGCGGCGAGGTTTTTTGTCTACTAGATGGGTATCTAGGGGAAATATTCCCACACTATCACATGGATTAGTTGTTTTATTTTCTATTTTAGTATTCCTTTGGGGTTGGACTTTCACTTAGAGATAATTTCTACTTTTGAGTTGTTTGGTTTCAATTATGGCACATATTTATCTTCCTTTATTTATCTCTATATTGTATATATATGTTCCATGTTGTTACTTCAAGTTGTAAAAAATCATTCCATATGCTTCTTGTTTGATGCTCAGGTGCTATTTTCTAGCCTATGGGGATTAGGAACACCTTTCAAGTATGTGTTGGTTGGGTCAAGTACTAGTTTGAGAGGGTATTCAGTTCGGTTCATTACATGTACTCTGCATAGATGTCAGGTCGACATGGAAGACTCACATGCAATGTATTTTAGGTATGGTGGCTTAGCTTATATAGGTTCTATATTCCAAATATCTTTGTAAGTATCACACGTCAAGTATCACTTGATACATGTCATGAATATTAACCTCACATGGATTTGAGCAATTTTAGTACATGAAAATCACTTCTAGAGTGGATTATACATCATGTAATCTAAGGGACACATCGTTTACTAGAAAACTTAATGTATTCATTATATATTTCCACCCATGGGATAGATTTGGATGTATTAATAGTTCATACTGTATATTTTCTTTTTTATAACATGATGGTATTTATATCTTTTCTATATAGGGTTTATATACATTTCCTTAAAGAAGATTGATTTTTGTAGCTTTATAGAGATGACAATGATATGTGTAGGTGAATTATTTGGGAGTTTATGAGGTCTGTAACCTTCTTAGAGTATATCTATCTTGAGAGAATAAGTCCATTGTATATCTAGTGGAGTAGGAAATCCTATCATAGGGATATGGAATGGTCACCTACTCGTGGAGTTGGTAACCCCTCAGATGATGCACACAACACATGTTAGGGAATGAGTACTCCATAGGGGTTGATTACCCTCTCTACTCATGTGTCCAGTGGGGAACACTTCCCTTTTTACTACTAAAACAAAGGTATGATGATAAGGTGATACATGTAAGGTAGTTTGGGTGAAATGAGTTCTACAACACTCTGGGTGCACTAACTTAATATTTGGATTTAGGAACCTATAATGGTGAGATATGGAACTCAATCTACATCACTATGATGTAAAATTTACCCACTCCTTTGTTCTATAGTGTCTACATAAGTATTTCCTAGCACTAGATATTTGTATGATGTGGATCTTGTGATGTTATTGGGTTCATTTATCAATAAAGCAATGAATATCTACACTACTTGTGGCTTGAGGATTCTCATTATTATCATGGATGACCATCAAGGTGTGACTTGAAATTAGGCTATTGAATTTGAATTCACATGGTCTTTCACTGACCTATGTGGCCCTAGATAATTGTGAAACGTGATTCATTAATGGTATGAGAAAAACTATAGTGACAACAAACTCCCATTTATTCTTGTGTTGCTTTCCTATAAACCATATCTAGGTTTTTCATTATGTCATTCATTTTTATTCACTCTCTTATCTTGGAGGTTTTAATATGAATAGTTGTTTCATATTTCATTTTTTATGTCAGTTCATCTTACTAGGTATATTTATACTCACTCATTCATGAGCCTTATGCCCACATGTGTAGTGTCTATACAAAAGTTTCAAATTTCAAATATGGTTTTTATGGTCATCATGTTGGAGCCATTTATACAAATAATAAGATCAATGAAACATAGTGGTACTTGGGGATAGCAGTTTCTATTGATGAACCCACCCTAGGAGTCCTTAATTGGAACACTCTAAGATTTTATGAAATATTTCTCTTTAAAAAAAACGTGAAGTGTTCGATAGATTTATTTATATGAAACACTAGTATTATGTGAATAATGTATATAAATTATAAAATAAATCACATTATATGGTATTTAAAAAATATATAATTATAGATTATAATTTCTAATTATGCTAGGAAATATTATTGATCCTAAAGAATTGTTATGAAATATTTTTTTATGAGTATTGTTTTGTCATGTATGTTTTATTTAAAGGGTATTTTATTTTATTTAAAAATAAATTAAAAATATTATAATTATAAAAAATATTTCTTAAACATGTAGTAAATAAATTTATTGGTCATTAAATGGTTATAAATGAAAAATAAAAGCATTTGAAGGTAAAAAGGGATGTTTTTCTTAAAAAAAAATTTTTGCATACAATGTGATTTTATATTAATAAACTAAATTAATAAATATTTATTAATTTTTTAATCAAATTTATATAATTTATATTCAATCAAATTTTTTCACATTAATCTACTAGTTTTTACTGGGCAAGGAATGAGGATTCGTTTAGTTTAATTCTTAAAATGCATTTATAAAAAGCGGTTTTCATTGCATTTTGTGTGAATATTTTAAAAATAATTTATGATAATTATAGAAATTGAATCTGATAAAATTATTTCCATTTTAATTTTTATAATTTTTAAAATTTTAATTTTATCACTTTCATTTTAGGTCATGATGAATGGTAAAAATAGTAAAATCATTATTACCATGATTAGGGCTAAAATGAGTTTACTTGGGGTTAAACTAAGATATATGGGTAAAAATTCCACTTAAACTTGTTAAAATATTATTGGTTGAAAATATTTAAACCATATAATATAATTAATTTAAATAATTTTCTATTTAGTACCACTTTCACAAGAAAGTGACTTCATATTATTTAAATATTTTAAGTAATTCCACATGTATCTCTCCCCTCATTTATAAAAGGACACATATTTTCATCACTTATTCAAAAAAAATGAGCATGATATATTATAGAATCCATAAAAAAATACCTTCCTATATTCCTTAACTTAATTATTTAGTTTTTTTACCCTTGGAACATCCTATGAAGGCTTTAGGTGTAATCTAAAGAAGGTCTCTCAAAGAAGAGGTAATTGTTAGTCCCGACTCTTTCAAAGTTTATTTATTCTTCTACATACTCAAAATATGTTTCATACATTTTAAAAAAACTAATATAGTATAATAAATATAATTAAATGTTAATATGATTTTTGGACAATAATTTTTCATTTCTTTTTTCGTCTAATGGGAAATGAAAGCATCACTTGTGTATACCTATGAACTATCATCTCCACGAAGCGATGTATTTCATTTTCCATAACCAACTTTAATGGTTGGTTATTATGATGGATTTAATTCTTATATATTATATTTATGAAATAATTAACCTTATATAATTATAATATATTATATACCTTCTTACCTTCCCCTTTATTGGAAAATGATAGCATCACTTGTGCGTACATGTGGACTACCACCTCCATGAAGCAATGCGATTCATTTTTCATTTATGATTTACATGGTTTGTAATAAGGATATATTTAATTGATATATATAATATTTATTATATAAAAATTATTCTATAATAATTAATTATTATTTACCTTACGTTTTTTTACCCATCAAAAAGTGGAAACATCACCCACGCGTACGTACGGACTACCATCTCTACATAGTAATGTAATTCCTTTTTCACCACTAATTTTTATAAATGTTTATAAAATTTTATGAAATAAATAAATATGAAATTTATTACATGTTTTAGATTATTTATATTATGAAACCATGAACAGGGTGTAATAATTTGAACCTTCAAACTGAAACATGCATGGAAAATGAACTCATCTTCACCCAAATAATGATTTTGATGAAGAATTACAAATAAAAAGGGTAATTGGAAATTATAATGGAATGACATATAGTAATATATATACATAGATTAATTTTTTATGGTATAGATTTATACTAAATCAATATTTATTATACAGGAGGTTTGTATGCATACAAAGTAGTATGGGACTTGAGGTAAGGGGTTTATGTAACAATCTCATTTCTTTTTTGGATTGTCTATGTTAAATTTCCACCAAGGTAAACTATATGATCCTTATAATTTAAAAATAATTTATTTTTTTAGAATTTTTTTATTTATGAGGTTTTAATGTTTTCATTTGATTATCCTCGATGAGTTGTATAAAACAATTGAGAAAATGTTTTTTTTATGAAAATTAGCCATTATTTTCTCTTTGGTCGATGAAATTTTTCTTCTATATTCATGCTCTTCAAAAAAAATTCAATAATTTTTTTTCTATGATAAAAATATATATTTAAATTCATTTTCAACTATATTTGATTTTATTTTCAATGTTTTATAAGGAATATTACATTAATTTTTTGAATGGTGTACTTTTTATACTTTTTACCAAAAGTGTGAAAGAAAACATTATTTTAACATTTAACACACAAATATATTTTCCCACCATCATCACCATTATATTATTTAAATCTTCCATTAAAATTTTCCGTGTTTATATTCAAATTAATTATTTTTCTCAATATTTCAAAAATTTATAGTTTTAAATATATCAAAAGAAAATGATATTTTTTTATGTTTTCAAAGAAATGGTCAATTATACTTTTAAAGGTAATTTGATCTATGTCAACATCCTTTGTTCTTTATTACAATTCACTATGCATATAATCTAATGTTACCATCCATGTTCTTTAACATGATGTCTTATTATTATGTGACGAAAAAATATTTGTGAAACCTATTTCTTTTACAAAGGTTATGATCTGACGAGTTGATGAATGTTTTATGATTTTGTGGTACACATATATATGGTTTTCATTATGTAATGGGTGGGTATATTAAAGATATATAATTAATTGGGTAATGTAATATATATATCTCATGAGATGGTGATGATAAGTGTTTCCATGATTTTGAATAGTTATTTTTACATTTTGATGCATGGGTATGATTTTTTCTAGCTATGCAAACAATATTATGCATGGGTATGATTGTGAATAGGTATGTTCAAAAGATTGTGATTTCCTATGATTATGATTTACATGCCTATGTTATGAATCTATAATGATTATTTCTTCTTTTAAACCATTATTAATCATGCTTCAGGATATGACATGGTTTTAGATTTTATGATCTATGTTTTTCTATGTATGAATATTTTTCATTGATAACATGCACTTGATTATATTATCATTCCCTTATGATAATATTATTCTCACTTATGATTGATATATCTAATTTTTACCCTTATTGGGCATATGATATCACCCTTTCTTATGTTTCCCTTCCCTAGGTTTTGATGTAAGGTTATAATTATTATATGTTTAAAATGGAGAAAATTATGAAGAATGTTTCTGTGAGATGTTAAATATTTCTCATAAATAAATTGGTTATTTATCAAGTCTCCAAGACAATAAACCTTTACAATTATGGGGTCTGTATAATTGTGATATATACTGAATATTCATCTAAAATGATGTAATATTTATGTATGTTATTCTCAGGTCACCTAATTAGTATATAGTGGTACATGCCTTCCCTTCTTAGTTATCCCTGTTATGAGTAGATGGTGTTCCCTTTTTACATGTCTTTTCCTCATAATTGTGTTATCATGTGTTTTGGATACCTATTTAAAGTGTTCATGAGGAATGGTTTTTTATAGATATTTCTCATATATTCAGTATTATAAAGTTAAATTGTTCATTTATATTAATATTAGTTGCAAGATATATTCATTGTATTGTATTTTATAACTTTTGTAGGTTGTTATTGGTTAAGGCCTCCCATGTATGATTGTACCATATTAATGGTAGTATCCAATCCATAGACTATTGGAGATGGTATTAGGGAGTAAAACTCATCCCATCATTAGCACAGGAGGGATTCTGGTGGGTTAGGTCATATAGAGACATGTACATTTATCAGCGCTAAAAAAGTGCTGATAAAGGATCAGTTTATCAGTGCTAAAGGAGCGCTGATAAAGGAAGCCTTTATCAGTGCTTTGTTAGCACTGATAAATGTACATTTTATCGTCTCTTTTTTAGTGCTTATAAAGGCCTCTTTTATCAGTGCTAAAAAAGCGCTGATAAATGCCATGTCTGCTGCAAAAAAAAATTCTACAACAACACACCCAAACAGAACCTGCAAATAATTCAGCATCTCAATAAGTATACCCATAAAAAATTAACACATAAATCATAATCTAATTACACTAAGTATACCCATACACCATTAACACATAATTCATAAGTTAATTAAATACATAAAGAATACTATTCAGAATGCAAGGGGTTGGGGTTTTTTAGGGGTTTTGGGTGGCTATCCAAGGGGGTAGGGGGTGTTTGGGTGGCTGTCCAAGGGTGGGTAGGGGGTGTCTGGGGGGATTGGGGTGTCCAGGTGGGGTGGGGGTAGTCCACGAGGTTGGGGGGATATCCAAGGAGGGTGGTGGTGTCCAAGGGGGTGGGGTGTCTAGGTGGTGGGGTGGTGTCTAGGAGGGGGGTGTCCAGGTGGGGGGGGGGGGTTGTCCATGGGGGTCTCCAGGGGGTGGGCTGGTGTCCAGGGTGTCAGGGGGATTTCCAAGGGTGGGTGGGGTGTCTGAGGGGTGGGGGTAGTCCAGGGGGTTGGTGGGGCTCTACAAGGGGGTGGGGTGGTGTCTAGGAGGGTGGGATGGGGGAATCCGGGGGGATATGGGTCTCCAGGGGGTGGGGGTGTCCAGGGGGGTGGGGGGCAGTCCAGGGTGTTGGTAGGGCTGTCCAAGGGGGTGGGATGTTGTCCAAGGAGGGGGGTGTCCAGGTGGGGGGGGGGGGGCTGTCTATGGGGTGTCCATGGGGGTGGCCTAGTGTCCAGGGTGTCGGGGGGGCTTTATATGGGTTGGGGGTGTCCGAGGGGGGGGGGGTCCAGGGGGTTGGTGGGGCTGTCCAAGGGGGGTGGGATGGTGTTTGGGAGGGTGTGGGTGGTCGTCCATGGGTGGGGGTTTCCAGGGGGGTTGGGGGTATGCAGGTGGTGGGGTGGTGTCAAGGAGGGGTGGGGGTGCCGTCCAGGGGGTGGTGGTTGTCCAGGGGGTGGGAGTGGGGGTGTCGGTGGGGGGCGTTGGGGGGCTGTCTGAGGTGGGGGGGTTGTCCATGGTCATGTCCAGGGGTGGGGGTGTCCAGAGGGGTGGGGGTGTCCAGGGGGTGGGTTGGTGTCCAAGGGGGTGGGGCGTGGTCCAGGGGGTTGGTGGGGTTTACTCTTACACATCAAAAAGGACCCATAGATCTTTCTCATAAATGATCAAGACAATATGAATGTGTTTGGTCGGATTTCCGTTATTCAGTTGTTGTTTTCACTTAAAATTATGTCCATTTTAAACAAAAGAGAGACCCTTTGAGTGGTACCGGCCACACAGTTCCTCGGATTGAGGAATGTATGACTCGTACACGTCACAAAGGACTCGTGGATCGTTATTCTAAAGGATCAATACAATCCGAATGCGTTTGGTTGGATTTCCATAGGTCAGTTGTTGTTTTCACTTAAAATTCTGTCCATTTTAAACAAAAGAGAGACCCTTTGAGTGATACTAGCCACATCGTGCCTCGGATTGATGTGGGGATGACTCTTACATGTCATAAAGTACCCTTTGATCATTCTCCTAAAGTATTAATACAATCCGAATGCATTTGGTCAGATTTCCGAAGGTCAGTTGTTGTTTTCACTTAAAATTGTGTCCATTTTAAACAAAAGAGAGACCCTTTGAGTGATACCGGCCACACCGTGCCTCAGATTGAGGTAGGGATGACTCTTACACGTAAAAAAGGAACCGTGGATTGTTCTCCTAAAGGATAAATACAATCCGAATGCTTTTGGTCAGATTTCCGTATGTCATTTTTTGTTTTCACTTAAAATTGTGTCCATTTTAAACAAAAGAGAGACCCTTTGAGTGGTACCGGCCACACTGTGTCTCAGATTGAGGCGGGGTTGACTCATACATGTCCCCAAAGCACCCGTGGATTTTTATCTTAAAGTATAAACACAATCTGAATGCTTTTGGTCATATTTTTGTAGGTCATTTGTTGTTTTCACTTAAAAATTTGTCCATTTTAAACAAAAGAGAGACTCTTTGAGTGGTACCGGCCACACCATGCCTCTTATTGAGGTAGATATGACTCTTACTCGTCAAAAATGACCCGTGTATTTTTCTCCTGAAGTATAAAGACAATCCAAATGCGTTTGGTCAGATTTCCGTAGGTCAGTTGTTGTTTTCACTTAAAATTGTGTCCATTTTAAACAAAAGAGAGACCCTTTGAGTGGTACCGGCCACACCATGCCTCAGATTGAGGTGTGGATGACTCTTAAATGTCAAAAAGGACCCTTGGATCATTATCCTAAAGGATCAAGACAATTTGAATGTGTTTGGTCGGATTTCCGTTGGTCAGTTGTTTTTTTTACTTAAAATTGTGTCCATTTTAAACAAAAGAGAGACTCTTTGAGTGGTACCGGCCACACCATATCTCGGATTGAGGCGGTTTTGACTCATACAAATCCCCAATGCACCCTTGGATCATTATTTTAAATGATCAACACAATCCTAATGCGTTTGGTCAGATTTATGTAGGTCAGTTGTTGTTTTCACTTAAAAATTTGTCCATTTTAAACAAAAGAGAGATCCTTTGAGTGGTACCAGCCAAACCGTGCCTCGGATTGAGGCAGGGATTAATCTTACATGTCATAAAGGACCTGTGGATATTTCTCCTAAAGGATCAATACAATCTGAATGCATTTGGTTGGATTTCCATAGGTCAGTTGTTGTTTTCAGTTAAAATTGTGTCCATTTAAAAAAAAACCTTTGAGTGGTACCGGCCACACCGTGTCTCGGATTGAGACGGGGTTTACTCATACACATCCCCAATGAACTTTTGGATCATTCTATTAAATCATCAACACAATCCATATAAATTTGGTCGGATTTCTGTAGGTCAGTTGTTTTTTTCACTTTAAAATTTGTCCATTTTAAACAAAAGAGAGACCCTTTGAGTGGTACCGGCCACACCATGCCTTTTATTGAGGCGGGGATGACTCATAAATGTCACAAAGGACCCTTGTATAGTTATAATAAAGTATCAAGACAATCTGAATGCATTTGGTTGGATTTCCATAGGTCAGTTGTTGTTTTCACTTAAAATTGTGTCCATTTAAAAAAAAAGAGACCCTTTGAGTGGTATTGGCCACACCGTGCCTCGAAATGAGACAGGGATGACTAGTACACATTAAAAAGGACCCGTGTATCATTATCCTGAAGGATAAATACAATCTTAATGCATTTTGATGGATTTCCGTAGGTCATTTGTTGTTTTCACTTAAAATTGTGTCCATTTTAAACAAAAGAGAGACCCTTTGAGTGGTATCGGCCACACCGTGCCTCTGATTGAGGCAGGGATGACTCTTACACATCACAAAGGACCCTCAGATTATTCTCCTAAAGTATAAATACAATACAAATGCTTTTGGTTGTATTTCCGTAGGTCAGTTGTTGTTTTCACTTAAAATTGTTGCCATTTTAAACAAAAGAGAGACCCTTTGAGTGGTACCGGCCACACCATGTCTCGGATTTATGCGGGGTTGACTTGTACACATCCCCAATGCACCCATGGATCGTTATCTTAAATTATCAACACAATAATAATGCTTTTGGTTGGATTTCTGTAGGTTAGTTGTTGTTTTCACCTAAAAATTTGTCCATTTTAAACAAAAGACAGACCCTTTGAGTGGTACCGGACACACTATGTCTCGGATTGAGGCAGGTATGACTCATACTCGTCAAAAATGACCCGTGGATCATTCTCTTAAAGGATCAATACAATCTGAATGCGTTTGGTTGGATTTTCATAGGTCAGTTGTTGTTTTTAGTTAAAATTGTGTCCATTTTAAACAAAAGAGAGACACTTTGAGTGGTACCGGTCACACCGTGTCTTGGATTGAGTCGGGGTTGACTCATACACATAAAAAAGGACCCTTGTATAGTTATCCTAAAGGATCAATACAATATGAATGTTTTTGGTCAGATTTTTGTAGGTCAGTTGTTGTTGTCACTTAAAATTGTGTCCATTTTATACAAAAGAGAGACCCTTTGAGTGGTACCAGCCACACCGTGCCTCAGATTGAGGTGGGGATAAATCTTACATGTCAAAAAGGACACTTGGATCATTATCCTAAAGGATCAAGACAATATGAATGCGTTTGGTCAGATTTTCGTAGGTCAGTTGTTGTTTTCACATAAAATTGGGTCCATTTTAAACAAAAGAGAGACCCTTTGAGTGGTACCAGCCCCACCGTGCCTCAGATTTAGGTTGGGATGACTCGTACCCATCACAAAGGACCCTTGTATTTTTCTCCTAAAGTATCAATACAATCCTAATGTGTTTGGTCAGATTTCCATAGGTCAGTTGTTGTTTTCACTTAAAATTGAGTCCATTTTAAACAAAAGAGAGACCCTTTGAGTGGTATCGGCCACACCGTGCCTCGTATTGAGGCATGGATGACTCTTAAATGTTAAAAAGGACCCTTGGATCATTCTCCTAAAGGATCAATATAATCTGAATGTGTTTGGTTGGATTTCAATAGGTCAATTGTTGTTTTCACTTAAAATTGTGTCCATTTTAAACAAAATAGAGACCCTTTGAGTGGTACTAGCCACACCGTGTCTTGGATTGAGGCAGAGTTGACTCATACACGTCCCCAACACACTCTTAGATAGTTCCATTAAAGTATCAACATAATCTGAATGCATTTGGTCATATTTTCATAGGTCATTTGTTGTTTTCACTTAAAAATTTGTCCATTTTAAACAAAAGACAGACCCTTTGAGTGGTACCGGCCACACCATGCCTCGTATTGAGGTGGGGATGACTCATACACGTCACAAAGGACCCGTGGATTGTTCTACTAAAGGATAAATACAATACTAATGCGTTTGGTTGGATTTCTGTAGGTCAGTTGTTGTTTTCACTTAAAATTGTGTCCATTTTAAACAAAAGAGAGACCCTTTGAGTGGTACCAACCACACCGTGCCTCGGATTGAGGCAGGGTTGAATCGTACATGTCACCAATGCACCCATGGATCGTTATCTTAAATAATCAACACAATATGAATGTTTTTGGTCAGATTTCCGTAGGTCAGTTGTTGTTTTCACTTAAAAATTTGTCCATTTAAAAAAAAGAGACTCTTTGAGAGGTACCGGCCACACTGTGCCTCGGATTGAGGCGGTGATGAATCGTACACGTCCAAAAGGACCCGTGGATCATTCTCCTAAAGTATCAAGACAATCCAAATACATTTGGTCAGATTTCCGTAGGTCAGTTGTTGTTTTCACTTAAAATTGTGTCCATTTTAAACAAAAGAGAGACCCTTTGAGTGGTACCAGCCACATTGTGCCTCGGATTGAGGTGGGGATGACTCATACACGTCACAAAGGACCCGTGGATCATTCTACTAAAGTATCAATACAATCCTAATGTGTTTCGTCAGATTTCCATAGGTCAGTTGTTGTTTTCACTTAAAATTGTGTCCATTTTAAACAAAAGAGAGACCCTTTGAGTGATATCAGTCACACCATGCCTTGGATTGAGGTAGGAATGACTCGTACACATCCCAAAAGCACTCGTGGATCATTATCTTAAAGAATAAACACAATCCTATTGTTTTTGGTTGGATTTTCGTAGGTCAGTTGTTGTTTTCACTTAAAATTGTGTCCATTTTGAACAAAAGAGAGACCCTTTGAGTGGTTCATCATTCTTGCATGTTGTTGGTGCATATCATTTGTTAAAATGGTAAATTGACTCATTTGTGAAAGGATTTTTTATTTAATAACAATTACAATATTCTTATGAACATTTACATACAACAATGTGTCATCTTTTGATTCCCTTAACCCCTCTCAAAAATGACCGCCAATTGTACACATCCCCAAGTCAGATCTTTATGTTATTTGTGTACAATCTGCCATCAGGTATGCGGACCACTTGTTTCTGAACATATCTATATCATCTTGTGAGTATGAGTATTTTTGGCAGTCATAGTAGTACTTCAAAATATCAAAATAAAGAATTAATAAATAAATTAAACAAACTAGTAGTTGTTTTTGAAAATACCTCTTTAGGGATTCTTGTTTGTTGATGAAAAATGATATCTTTCATAAATTTACAAACATAATAACTTCAATCATTATCATTTGTTTGTTTTGGACACTGTAAAAAAATGATCATTAGGAGAATAAGTAACTTGTGTTGAGATGTGTTTGGATAGTGAAATTTTATTATATATACCCTGATATTTGTCCAGACGTAGTACTTGCTCGCCTCCTTGTGCTTAGCCCCTATACTCATTCCTTTTTTTAGACGATAATGATACACCACCCTATCATAAAAGAATCCTCAGTAAAAGATGATATAAATTATATTACTTGATGTTTAGACCTAAAATGTAGGATGTAGTGTCTTACAGATTCACAAACTCCATCATGTGTGGTCGGTTTGATGTATATCCTTGATTTGAATCCAGAAAATAAATATTTGTAGTATCCAATTTCACCACAACTAGCATCCAATGTTGCCTAAAAACAAAAAAAGTAATAATTAATAAAATAAGTCAAAATATAATTGATATGATTTAATCGTAGAGTTTTACCCCTGCATGGTTGGTATTAAGAATAGTTTGTCATCTGTAATCTTGCTTTCAAATGTTTTCAGCAAGCCATTCACTATTTCATTATTTTTTATGGCTCTATTTTTGTTAGATGTGATGATGTGGTATGAGGACTAACGAGTCCAAATTTTGGCTCATGGGAAAATTCCTTCAACTGTTTTTCATATATATGTCTATCAACAATATAAAATGCATTTAGTCATAATTTTCACATTAGATCAGCTTTTATAAAATCAATTCACGGAAACGTACCTCATATATATATTTACAACTGTGATGCCTAGCCAATCGTTTTCAAGGATCTCATTTACGTTTTTAGCAGCAACAAAATCTTGACTTTCCTCTCCATATATATTCTCTTTGAAAACCACTATATGACTACTACCACATCTTAGCTTTGTATCCACATGAGTCTTCAATGATATTAAATGTAGATAGAGAACAAGTGGTGTTATTGTGCTTTCAATAGTTCCTTGGGATTGGTTGGTCAATCCTTTAGATGGTTTTGAGCTGACGTTTGTCACCCCCTTCCCTTTCTCCATCTATAATAACATTCGTTGGTTCAGACCCTTTTTCATTAATTATTAAAGGTTTAGCTTGGAAAAAAAGGAAATAAATACCTCTTTGGCCGCATGTAATCTTACAAGTTGTGACATCCATGCAATGAATGTCACAATAGCCTTTTCGACCATATGAATATCATCATCATCAAGTAGAATAGGTATCTCTGCATTTGTCTCATGATCTACAGAAATCGTCACTTTTAGATGATCTTTTGGAAGTGGTCTATTATGTAGTGTGTCATACAGGATGTTGAACACTATATCCCTCGCTACAAGGTGATAGGTGGGTGTTGATAGATATAAATCACAATCATTATCACCCTGTAGAAGATCAGTATAGGAAAAGTATCAGTGTTTATCTGATTCACATTTCATGGGAACAATTATTAGAATATTGATTACCACGGCTAAGACATCTCTTTGAGGGAAATGGCTCGACTCAAAGCTGGTGGGGGGTGGGGCGGGATCTTCATGCACTGGTTGTTCTTGAGTTGTGTCTTCTCCTAGCTTCCCACCCATAAAAGTTGTTATAAACTCTCCCTACCATTGCAATCGTTCTTCAAGTGTTGCTAGTTTTTCGCTCATTTGTTTCAATGTTTCATCTCTATCATCCATTTTTTTATTCTTCTCAAAATATACTCGGGGTGTCACCCCAAACCCCGCACCTCTAACACGACCATATTTTTCTGGTTGCTTCAAATCTGTCGATAATAGGTTTGCATCCACTACAGGAGTAGCTGATTCCTATAACTATCGAATATAGGAAAATAACTAATTATTTTTATGTAATAGAAATTTAAAACAAATCTTTTTATCATCGTGTCATACTTACAAAAATTTCCCACACTTTTTGTGTGTTCTCATCTACTAGCTTCCCTTCCTTATTCACGTGTGCCTCCTTCCAAAGTGCATGACATGGGATGGAAGTGTCTTTGGTTTTAGACTCATCAATCTACATATAAACATAGAAAGATAATTATGATGTTGTTTGTTGGTACCTAACAATATTACTATAAATTTAAAATATGTACCATTTTCTTTTCTAGTGAAGCGTACCCCGTCCTTGCTTTATGATATGGGTATGTTGGTTTTGATGCACATTTTTTATTTTCATTATAGAGTTGTTGTTTCATAAATGAAATATTAACAATCAAAGTGATGAATACATGTATCCTCAAACAACGTATTATCACCCACAATGTACCTGAAACTTCTCATCCCCACGGCATCCAATAAATACATCCCATGCTTCTTGGGATATCAGGTGAGCGTAGACAATGGGTGGGTGCGGGTTTATTTTACCTTTGGAATCTTTCAGGTGACATCTTGTTAAAATAGTGATAAAACCTCGATGAATCCTTCCTGCAAGCCTTGGTACATAATCCTTGTGTGAATTTTCTACTATAAATGTACTCTAAAAGAGATTGAGAAGATTAAGACATTGTTTCATTATTTTATTTGCTAGTAAATTAAAGAAATAAATTCATAATGTTACCATAATTTCTTCCCAGATCACAGCCTTCATCCTGGACACAACATGGTGCCATGAATCTATGTCAATCGGCATGCATTGCCGAGTGACAACTCCAATGTAACTAATAAACGTAGCCTTTTTTGGGATTCACATGTTGGCCTTCTGCATTCCATCCGACATCAAATTTTATGCCTTTGCTTTTCTCCTTAAGAACTTTGGCTAACACCATCAAACTAAAATGCACCTGTGTCTTCTGCGACATCGATCCTTTATTCCCGACCATTTAATCAATATCAACATCATCTATATGTTCATCTGAAATGGTATCAATAGAATGTGATAATGGTTTTTGGACCTCAAAACTAGGAGCAGCAGGAGCCGCAGCAGCAGGAGCAGCAGCAGGAGAAGCAAGAGCAGCAGCAGGAGCAGTAGCAACCGCAGCAGCAGCCGCAGCAGGATCAGCAGTAGCCGCAGCACCAACAGCTTGAGAGACTTGTTCAGCCTCAAGGTTAGGAGCACCAGAATGTGCAGAAGTCATTATCTACAAAAGTGGTTGAATAGTTAATTTAGATTACATAAATTCAGTAATGATAAGATAATAACATGAGATAACAAGATCTACATTACAAACAAAATATAACCTGTTTATTGAACTCTCTTTCTTTTTTTCAAAGGTTGAAGGGATTTGACACCTCTATCAATTATCCAAATCCCTTCATTGTGGTCTCCTCTAACATACAAAACATCATCTACATTGGGACCACTCCGAAATTATTGTGACGTACCACTGAAAGGACCGTCCTCAACTGAATTTTCATCGGAACCTTCAGAAGTTTTGGACGATACCAGAACGATCGAACACCTTCGGTTTGCGGGATCTAGAACATAAAAAACTTGTACCGCTTGTGATTCCATTATAAACTGTTCGTCTTTGTACCCTTATTTACTAAAATCAACTTTCACAAATCCCCATTCATCTATTTTAACACCACTGTTGTTATCAACCCATTTGCATTGAAAAATCAGCAATTGGAATGTCGTATAATCCAACTCCCATATTAGTTTGATAATGCCCAAGTATGACATATTCGCATAAATTGGATTTCTATCCTTACTACCAGAAACATGCATCACTTCATCCACTAGTGTAACTCCGCTATTTTTCATGGTACTATCTTCATCATGTTCATTTTTATAGAATGTATAACCATTAATTACATAACCATTATAAGATAATACATGCACACTTGGTCCAGCGGCTATCCATCGAAGTCGTTCTGAAATTGAATTTGGATTTTTATCCAACTTCTTAAAAATATGGTCCTAAAACTATTCTATAAAATGGTTATTATGTGTATTTGATAACCATTTTTCATCCCTTGATGGATTCAACTTCCTAAGAATTTCTTTGTGAGTTTCAATATATGGAGCAACCTCCCAACTATTATGAAAAACATAAATGTGGGCCTGCTCCTGATCTGTAATGTTGATTATCACAACATCTCTTCCATAAATTCCCTCACCCTCAATGTGTCCAGTGTGACGAGATTTCGGGAGACCAATGATTTACACATCAGATAGGTATTCGGTACAAAATTCAATGGCTTCCTCAAACCTTTTAACTTCAAATCATTCATTGACACAATGTTCTTGATATTTGATGAATACCCCTCTGGAACCTTTACATCCTTGAAGAAGTTGCAAAACTGGTATCTCTCCTCCCTAGAAAGAGTATAAGCAGCTGGAGGAAGAAACATTCGATTTTCACCCTTCACGGGAACCAACTCTTCTCGTATTCCCATGTCAATCATGTCCAACCTTGCCTTAATTCCATCCTTTGTTTTTCTAAGGGCATTTAGCAACATTCCGATAACACTGTCACATACATTTTTTTCTACATACATTACATCAATAAAATTTCTGATGTATAAATAATTCCAGTATGGTAATTCAAAAAAAACTAATCTCTTTTTCCAACCAGTTTTTGTAAGGTTTTTCGAAAATGGTTTACCAAAAATAGTGTTCACATATTTTACTTTCTCAAACTTCTGGTCACCTATTAGTGGAGACGGTGCTACGCATTGTCCTGAACTTCCATTGAATGATGTCATCCAAGATTTGTACTTATGTCGACGAGGTATAAATCTATGATGTCCTAGAAACACAGATTTCGATGAATGTTTCAACCTAATTGATTCTGTATCTTCTTCGCACATAGGACACCCTTGAGTTCCTTTAATGCTATAGCCTAACAAATTTCCATAAGCAGGGAAATCATTTATTTTCCCATACAACATCGCTCTCAACGTGAAGTATTCACTTTTATAAGCATCATACAATATAAAACCTGAATCCCACAATAACTTCAAATCCTTAATCAAAGGATCCAAATAAACATCAATATCGTTACCTGGTTGTTTTGGTACTAATATAAGCATAGATAACATGATGAATTTCCACTTCATGCATAACCAAGGTGGCAAGTTATAATTTACCAACATAACAGGCCATGTACTATGAGTGCTGGTTTGAAAACCAAAAGGATTTACTCCATCTGTAAATAACGCAAGATGAAGGTTTCTCGGCTCTTTTCCAAATTCAGGATACTCATGATCAATTTTCTTCTATTGAGGAGAGTCAGCCGGATGACATAATTTCCCATCTTTATTTATTTTATCTGCATTCCACGGCAATTGTCTTGCAGTTTCTTCACTTCCATATAGACGCCTAAACCTTGTAATGATTGGAAAGTACCATACAACTTTCATAGGATTGGATTCATATTTCTTGTATCAAGAATCACCACACTTTGGGAATTTTGTAAGTGATTTGTTCTCCTTAAGAAACAATATACAGTCTTTTGGGTAGGCATGTATTCTTTCAGAAATCATACCCATCAAGCGTAGCATTCGTTTAGCTTCATATGTCCGGTTTGGGAGCTCATTATCTTTTGGGAGCATGTCATTCAAGAGAGCAAGTAGTTCCATAAAACAGAAATCACTCCATCCGTTGCCTGCTTTCAATTTATACAAATTCAGTACAGCTAACAATGTTGTATACTTGGCGTAACCAGCATACAATGGCGTCTTTTCCCAACTCTTTAACTTCTCAAACAATTTTGGGAAATCACGGAGTTCATCTTAAATTTTCTTTGTCATTTACTCAATACAATATTCATCATCATGGACATCTGTAATCACATCCTCCATACAGTCTTCTTCATTATCCATATTTGTATTCATATCTGATGATCCATAAAATGTAGTTTTATCCCATCCAGTAGCTACATTCTCTTTTTCTCCATGTTTATTCCAACATTTATAACTCTGATCTATTCCGTGACATATCAAATGTTCTTCCAACTCCTCTGGATTAAGTAGTCTAGAATAACAACAATGTAAACACGGAAAAAGGATTTGAGAAGGATCCTTTGTGTGATCCTTTGCAAACTTGATAAACTCTTTCACTCTGTTCTCGTACTCTATTGTCAAACGATTAGCATTCATCCAATATTTATTCATCTTCATCCTATTAGAAACTCAAATATTAGTATTTAGGGTTCAAGTACACAAACTAAGACTTCCAAATACAGTAGAAGATAACCACTTCCTTATAAAAATAGAGATTAATAGAGTGTAACCATTTCTAGTAAAGATTTGGAAATCAACAGAACCAGGATAGACCCCCCATCAAAATCAACACAGTTTCCAAACACAAAGGGGTCCGTGGGGATAATCACTTGTGTCATAGATAGTAAAACTCACGCGACATCATCATCTATGGCTCATCCTCCTCTATCGGGTCAACCCTTCTATGGTCAACCAGTCCATCCTTTTATACCTCACCAACCTAAAATACATATGGATGAGAATCAGTAACCAACTCTATAAGTAAAGAAAGGATTCTCATAATCTCTACAATATAGAATTCATTAAATATAATTACTTTAGATTCATTATAGTTTCCTCAAATCACCTCAGTCAAAACACAAGAATAATCAAGAATGATACATCTACCACTCCTAGGTCTCTTCCCTACATTCAATATCATCATGCCTAAATACCCATATATCCACACATACACATGTCACAAACACATAAAAAACTATATCCACATCAGAACCAAAGTACCCATATGGATTTCAATCAGGTTACTTGTAACGCCCTGATCCCAGTTACCCAGAGTTGGTGCATTATTACATAACATTGGCATGATCACAAAATATCAAGTCTCGAAAGACCGATTAGTTTAGTAGTCTTGGAAATACTAGATATATTCATAAGTCTTACATTACATCATAAAGTAAAAAAAACTACAACAACATATTGTCTTCATATCCCCTTATACTATCCCTGCAGGTCATTCATAAATTACTTCTTCACATACTGGGAAAAATAAAAAATTGAAAGGGGTGAGCTCAGATGCATAGTAAGGATAACAATATAGCAGAAACTTTAATAGATAAGCATAAACATTTAAGGCAATGTATAACTAAAACAAAAGCATTTTAAACTTGAACTTCAGTATAATATGGCAAAGATAAAATGAAATAATTCTATTTACTTATTCACATGAATATTCTACTAGTCGAATAACCACATGTAATATCTATAACCACTTTCATAATGATGGAATGCATAATGCCAGACTATCATAACCACATAGTCAAGGCCTCGTGCCAAGACTACAAATAATATTTTGTCAAGGCCTTGTGCCAAGACACTAGTTTGTCTCATGAGACCTACCGATGCATCAAGGAGCTATAGCAGGCTCCACCCGTCACTTACTAAGTCCAATTCATTCCTCATATGAAAAGTTTTAAACATAACATAAACATCTGTATTAAAACTAGCATACGAAATGTCAATACTTTATCCGCAAACCATTAATGGTATAAAAATAGCACTTCCACAGTCAAACATAACTCATTATATACAATATGGAAGATTGTATTGTATCAGATTAACCTCAATCAAGAATGATGAAGGATATTGACATAGATGAAAATAATCATCAACATTATTAGATAGAAATATCACCTTTTTTCTTGAAATCATTTAAAAGTCACACTATTTGTCAAGAAGCCATTTAAAAATATATTTTTAAATCAAAGTGTCTCATAACACTTTGAAACCTTTAAAAGTAATTTTAATTTTAAAACTTTAATGTCCATATAAATAAATCCTTAAAACCATTTTTAAAACATGGACATTAATGAGAAATATTTAGAAGAATAATTCTTCAAAACATTTAAAAATGATATTTTAGTTAGAGTTTCTAACCAAAAGAGAGACAATTGAATACAAATAATTGATGTAATAAAAACTTTGTAATATCATGAGAATAAAGGGATTCAAGATATACTATGTCAAAGTACATTATATACACCATATGAAAGAGAATTGGTGTATGACAACAATAAAGTCTCAATGGGATGTAAATTGAGATTAAGTCTCTTATAAAGACTATATCTTTAGGTTAAGGATAAATAAACGACATAATTATGTGTGAAAAATATAAATACACTCAATATGATTGGATGTTCAGTTTAAATCAATCATAGGACATTCACACATATTCTTTTAAAGACAACACCAATGAATTGGATATTTAACTCAACAAATGGAGAATGAGTTAAAAATTACTCTTATCAAATTCATATCGATGACTTGAGAAATTATTAATGGAGTGATTTTGTGTATAAAAAGTATATCCACAGAAAGGGGAGTGGAAATTATGACATAAGCAAATGAATAGTGATTCCACACATAATCTTGGAGCAATAATCAATGAAGTATGCGTAAATCCGAATGAATGGAAATTTAAATTTCAAATTCCCTTATCGATTTGGTAACTTACGAAACATACACCCATGAAAGAAGGATAATACAATGATGATGTAAATATCCATAAATTAAATTATATTACACAATGAATACAATCATGGGCAATACACACACCACATGCAATAAATAAGTGGTGAACAATGGAAATCTCACGAAATTAAAAGTGAGATAAGAAACCCCTTACTTTGTACTTTTTCCTTGGTCGAGGGTGGGTTAGCCTCCTTTATATTGGTGAAATAATTGTTATTGAATTATAAAAGGATCATATACATTAATATGATATCATACATGATCTTTTAACATTGTTTTGTTAATAATTTCTTAGTATTATCGTCGTTTTCGGCTGTTAACTTACTCGTTTTCTTTTATATGTTTTGTTACATAAGTCGTGTTTGTTATGGGTAGGTTGTATCTTATTCATATATAGAATTATATCAAGTCCTTAAACATTATTTTTAATCATCAAATGATAATTATACTTGAATGGATATGATGGTGAATGAATCTCATCACGTTCGTGGAGACGGTAATCCGTACGTACGCACGAGCGACAATATCATTCTTTTGATATTAAAATAATATATAATTAAATGGTATATAATATATATAGAATCATTATCATGTTATGTTTATTATTTATTATAATTAAACATCATTATTATACCCATCCAAATAATAATGTATAGAATAACAATTACACCACGACGTGGAGACGGTAGGTCGTACGTACGCACGTATGGTGACATGTCATTCAAAGGATGGATAGAATACTGAATATAGTTGTACCATACTTATAATAACATAAAATTATATATAAGATACTATATTTATTATTTTATAATGTAACAACAATGAAATAAGAAGTTTAAGAAGAAAGGAACTTGAAAAAGGGTGGTGAAAACATTACCTCTTCTTCGGGTTATTCCTTTTGATTTGATCAAAAGGGATCCTTAGGTTGGATTTATGACTAAAGTAAGGCCTATAGGATTAATTTAGGATAGTTGAGAGGGTATTTGGGCAGATTTTAGCCGAACCAAAAGGCTTTGAAGGTATGAATAATTGGTTAGAAGTGGTGTCCTTTTATAAGGGGTAGGAGGGGCTCTTTAGGAAAAACTTAAAGTATTAATTTATAATAAAGTAATATTAGGTTTCTAATGGCTCAAAATTAGATTATTCAAAGTATAAGGTGGTTATGGGTTGAAATAATTTCATCCAATAGATTTTATACAGTTTTGGGTCACTATATTAACCTTATCATTTATATTTAACTCTTAGTTAATTAGTTTGACACTTACCATGTCTCTTTGTGTTTTTATATTATATAGTTAATAAACTTACTATATAATACCAAGTGACCCCCAAGTATTCCATTAATGATACACCTATAATTATATAATTCCTTTGGCCAAACCTTAGATTTTTAGGAATATAATATGAAATAATAATATAATATTTGTTTTAAAAACTCATTTATGTCAATTTTGACACTATTTAATAATTGGTTTTTGTTAAAGTCATAACAACATTATTAATTCGAATAAAATTCATTTAAGTAATACTAATATGTAATATTAACCAATAAAATTCGTGTATGTAATCAAAACTTTCAAATTATATTTATTTTAACATTTATAATACTAATTATTTGATTCTTTCATTAATAAGGAAAATACTACATCATTATTGTGTCATAAATAAATTTAATTATTCAATGTCTAAAAAATATAAATAAAATACCATTATGTGGGAAATATTTTTAGATTTCTAATTAATATTTATAGTTGGAAATATAACATATATAACCCTATGAAAAAAAATATTTTCTAAAAGATATATTCTTATGTCATTTTTTGTATTTACTTTAACTTAATTAATATAAAGTGTCTCTATCACTCACAAGTGGATCCATGGTGTCCCAAAACTGACTCAAAGATGCCCATGGTCGGACAGGTATCAACCAATATGGTTAGGACACGTTTTAGGGTAAATTAATATTATTATAATATTATTTTTTTACCCTTATTTACCGGATTTACCCTTTAACCATGGTAATTAAAATATTTACCAAAGTAATTATTCAAAATGTCTAAAAATAAGAGTTACCTATTTACACAATTTGGACCTCCTGATTCCTACATAAGTGGAAGAAATTAATTTAAAATTAATTCCTGCTGTCAAAACAAAAAGCGTGTTTTTAAGAAATAATAACTATCAAAAGATTGACACTTGTTTATGTCCGGTTTAAATGTGAAATTACATCCAATGACCAACATTGTATTAAATGGTCAAAATATATTCTAAATATACTTTAAAACCACTCAAATTCATAATTTATCACTATTAATTATTTCTGTTAAAAAAGTTGTTTTTAATTAAAATTTAGTAATTTTCACTATTCATCAAAATATGAAAGTTATCCAAAAAGTACCAAAATTTCACCCTAATCTAATTTTTGATATTCTGGATCCAAAAATGAAGTCCATTTTTAAAGATAAAATTTATAAAATTTCAAAAAGTGGGTATTACTATTCATGACGGCTTGTTTGATTGGTTGTGGTGTGTTAGAACTCGAAGTTGAATACAACACACGCTACTGTATTATTCAAAGAGAAGTGTACCGTGGAAGCTTGGGGTGTTACATTCTTCTCTCCTTAAATAAATTGCATCCTTGAAATTTTTATAATTGGTCTTGGGAATATAATGGAAATTCCCACATCAGAAAAAGAGTCAATAAAACTATCACTTTAAAAGAAAGAAAGAGAAGTACAAAGGTCACCTAAGATAACCTATACTAGGATTCCATGTAGAAAAACATGGATATGGATGATAAAATAAGTGTCAAGTTCTGATGGAGAGGGATAGAAAACATGATCAGGATAAAGTTAGCAATAAGAAAACCACGAACTTGTGATGGGACAAACGGTCATTAGTTTCCCAGTAGGAAAAGTAAACGGACAAAAATAATTTTTTTTAAGTTACATTACATAAAGATGAGGAATTAATTTCTAAGATTGACTAAGAACATAAAGATATATACTTAATTTTTAAGTAGAGTTTCATTCTTTAATAAATTTCTACTACTAACTCATTTTTTTTAAACAATGAGTATTCAAGAATACTTGGTCACACTAGAAGAGCTAGAATAAACTTCTATAGAATCACATGATCCATGAAGGATAAACTATATATTTACCTTGTCTTTAGAGATTAATCAAAAACCAAAATGGTTAGTACAAGATATGATGATCCCCCAAAAGGATATTCCTTTAGAGAAATAAACACTAATCTTAATTTCTAAAATTAAACCAACAATACCCCAAAGTTAAATAAATACCATTCAATAATCAATTGTCCTTAAAATCCTTCAATATAATCCAAACTAATATTTAAACCCAAAACTTAGAAGAATTTGGTTATGTATTCTTCCATGTTAAATTTTATCTCTAAATGACATCAACTACTCTTAAAGTCACATACTTAAAATTAATTAACCTAATCACATATTGTCTATTATAGGTTAATCATTTACATAAATAACCCAAATCACTATAAATCCACAATAAAAACGTAGATAAAAATCCACCATTATTCCTCAAATGAAACCCCATCGTATTCTATTTTTCTTGGGCATATAGTGTTCCCAACAAAGCAAACATCTTCCAAAATATCATTTATTACTTAATCACCAAATCATTTTCATATACTAAGGGTATTCATTTGATAATACATAAGAATCCAAATCAACTTATTATTGATCAATAAAATCATTTAACTAAAAATAATTAGTCATACTAACCAGGGACTTCACATAGTCCAGTGGTAGGCGACAAATCCCAATCGCACTTTGGTTGTGGGTTCGATTCCCATAGCTATGTCCGACGCGACGGGTTGTCACACGGTCTGCGTGTTGTCCTTTTTCAAAAACTATATTTTATAACATTATTAAAATGAGATAAATTCCTCAAAATAACCATAACATAATTTTAACTAGAAATGTTATCTCATACCTTGCATTTTCATCCCAAAATATAATAACTTGTAATTGCCTCAAACCCAATGATCATATAAAACCAAATAGTTATTTATAACTATATCCACAAGGGAAAAGATAAGACTTCCTCAAATATCATTATCACATGGAAAACTACGGGGTTACAAATACAATAGAAAATTATTCCAAAGTAATCCCATCAACAAGGATCACTAATACTTTTAAACATTTCTCCAACCATTTATTTCCACATAGCTTCTTCTTTGACTAATAAAATATCCTATATAATAGGGCATTCACTCGAGTAATGGTCAGGTCCCCTACATTTACGGCAAATGACTGTAAATGGATTCTTGGGACCATTTTTATTTTCTTCCATAGTACTCTTCATTTTTCCTTGGAAATTATTCACTTTATGTCATTATTTCCCAAACGTAAAGCATTTATTTGTTCCGTTGAGACACTTTCCTGGGTGCCTCCTTCCGCATTTCCTACATGATGGAAATTTAGGATTCTTTTCTCCATGGTCTCCACTGCTAGAGATCTTATCATTCATCACCTTTCTCTTCTTTTTTGAGTCCAGGAGTTGGTTAATATATATGTTGTTGATCATATTTTTGGAAAACTGATTTGGCATGAACACGATATCTTTTACGCCTATCAACAATCCATTTTTTTCTCATTTCCACCGTTATTCCCACATTGTACATCATTCTCAAAGTTACTATGACTTCCTTGGACTCCAGCCATTGACTAAAACCCAAAAGCATTGTGTGAGTAACAGTAGTCATAAAATCATTTATAGAATATCATGACACCATATTCTCAATTTGAAACACCTTAGGATTAACCAAGGTAATTTATTCTAATATAATATTAAAATACTTCAAATTTTTTTGTAAAGAAAATGTAAATTATCCTAATCATATCCCCTGTGAGTGTCGTAACCAAGAGTGCATCAAGGCTCATTATTGTGCACCAGTTCCCATTCGAGTCTAGCTTAAAGTGGTGTTTTCGGGTTTTACCCCTAAGTACATCTGTGCCAGAGCCCCCTCTACCTGCTCGTATCCAAACAGGGATGTATTGCTTAGAAAACTCACAAAATCTATACAATTTCAAAATTCTAGGAAGTTCTTCTATACTAATCCTAAAATTCTATCTTAGGGCTATGTGCTCTAATCAGATTTTATCTAAATCAAGTTTCCAAGGTTTTTACTAAACTTCCTCTGATACCAATTGTAACGCCCCGACCCCAGTTACCCAGAGTCGGTGCATTATTACATAACATTGGCATGATCAAAAAATATCAAGTCTCAAGAGACCAATTATTTTAGTAGTCTTGGAAATACTAGATATATTCATAAGTCGTACATTACATCATAAAGTAAAAAAACTACAACAAAATATTGTCTTCATATCCCCTCATACTATCCCTACAGGTCATTCATAAATTACTTCTTCACATACTAGGAAAAATAAAACATTGAATGGGGTGAGCTGAGATGCTCAGTAAGGATAACAATATAGCGGAAACTTTAATAGATAAGCATAAGCATTTAAGGAAATTTATAACTAAAACAAAAGCCTTTTAAACTTGAACTTCAGTATAATATGGCAAAGATAAAATGAAAGAATTCCATTTAATTATTCACATGGATATTCTACTAGTCGAATAACCACATGTAATATCAATAACCACTTTCATGATGATGGAATTCATAATTCCAGACTATCATAACCACATAGTCAAGGCCTGGTGCCAAGACTACAAATAAGATTTTGTCAAGGCCTTGTGCTAAGACACTAGTTTGTCTCATGAGACCTACCGATGCATCGAGGAGATATAGAAGGCTCCACCCGTCACTTACTAAGTCCAATTCATTCCTCATATGAAAAGTTTGAAACATAACATAAACATTCGTATTAAAACTAGCTTACAAAATGTCAATACTTTATCCACAAACCATGAATGGTATAAAAATAGCACATCCACAGTCAAACATAACTCATTAGATACAATATGGAAGATTGTATTGTATCAGATTAACCTCAATCGAGAATGATGAAGGATATTGACATAGATGAAAATAATCATCAAAACTATTAGAGATAAATATCCCCCTTTTCTTGAAATCATTTAAAAGTCACACTATTTGTCAAGAAGCCATTTAAAAATATATTTTTGAATCAAAGTGTCCCATACCACTTTGAAACTTTTAAAAGTAATTTTAAATTTAAAACTTTAATGTCTGTATAAATAAATCCTTAAAACCATTTTTAAAACATTGACATTAATGAGAAATATTTAGAATAATAAATCTTCAAAACATTTAAAAATGATATTTTAGTTGGAGTTTCTAACCAAAAGAGAGACACTTGAATACAAATAATTGAGGTAATAAAAAAAATTTAATATAATGAGAATAAAGGGATTCATGATATACTATGTCAAAGTACATTATATACACAATATTAATGATAATTGGTGTATGACAACAATAAAGTCTCAATGGGATGTAAATTGAGATTAAGTCTCTTATAAAGATCATATCCTTAGGTTAAGGATAAATAAACGACATAATTATGTGTGAAAAATATAAATACACTCAATATGATTTGATTTTCACTGTAAATCAATCAGAGGACATTCACATATATTCTTGTAAAGACAACACCAATGAATTGGATATTTAACTCAACAAATGGAGAATGGGTTAAAAATTACTCTCATCAAATTCATATCGATGACTTGAGAAATTATCAATGGAGTGATTATGTGTATCAAAAGTATATCCACAGAAAGGGGAGTGGAAATTATGACATAAGTAAATGAATAGTGATTCCACACAAAATCTTGGAGTAAAATAATCAATGAAGTATGTGTAAAGCCGAATGAATGGAAATTGAAATTTCAAATTCCCTTATCAATTTGGTAACTTACGAAACATACACCCATGAAAGAAGGATAATACAATGATGATTTAAATATACATAAATTAAAGTATATTACATAATGAATACAATCATGGGCAGTACACACACCACATGCAATAAATAAGTGGTGAATAATGGAAATCTCACGAAATTAAAAGTGAGATAAGAAACCCATTACTTTGTACTTTTTCCTTGGTCGAGGATAGGTTAGCCTCCTGTATAATAGTGAAATAATTTTTATTGAATTATAAAAGGATCATATACATTAATATGATATCATATATGATCTTTTAACATTGTTTTGTTAATAATATCTTAGTATTATCGTCGTTTTCGGGTGTTAACTTACTCGTTTTATTTTATATGTTTTGTTACATAAGTCATGTTTGTTATGGGTAGGTTGTTTCTTATTAATATACAGAATTATATCAAGTCCTTAAACATTATTTTTAATCATAAAATGAGAATTATACTTGAATGGATACGATGGGGAATGAATCTCATCACGTTCGTGGAGACAGTAGTCCGTACGTACGCACGAGCGAAAATATCATTCTTTTGATATTAAAATAATATATAATTGGATAGTATATCATACATAAAGAATCATTATCATGTTATATTTATTATTTAAAAAAATTACACATCATTATTATACCCATCCAAATAATAATGTTTGAATAACAATTACACCACGACATGGAGACGGTAGGCCGTACGTACGCACGTATGGTGACATGTCATTTAAAGGATGGATAGAATACTGAATATGGTTGTAACATACTTATAATAACACCATAGTATATAGATGATACTGGAGTTATTATTTTAGAATGGAATAAAAAATAAAGAAGAAGTTGAAGAAGAAAGGAACTTGAAAAGGGGTGGTGAAAACATTACCTCTTCTTCGGGTTCTTCCTTTTGATTTGATCAAAAGGGATCCTTAGGTTGGATTTATGACTAAAGGAAGGACTATAGTATTAATGGAGGATAGTTTAGAGGGTATTTGGTCAGAGTTTGGATGAACCAAAAGGCTTTAATGGTATGAAGTATTGTTTATAAGTGGTGTCCTTTTATATGGGGGAGGAGGGGCTCTTTAGGAAAAACTTAAAGTATTAATTTATAATAAAGTTATATTCAGTTTATAACAGCTCTAAAGTAGATTATTAAAAGTCTAAGGTGGGGATGGGTCTAAATCCTTTCATCCAATAGATTTTAGATAGGTTTGGGTCACTATATTAACATTATCATTTATATTTAACTCTTAGTTAATTAGTTTGACACTTACCATGTCTCTTTGTATTTTTATATTATATAGTTAATAAAATTACTATATACTTACAAGAGACCCCCAAGTGGTCCATTAATAATACACCTATAATTATATAAGTCATTTGGCCAAAACTTAGATTTTTAGGAATAGAATATGAATTAATAATATAATATCTTTTTAAAAAACTCATTTATGTCAATTTTGACACTATTTAATAATTGTTTTTTGTAAAGTCATAAAAACATTATTAATTCGAATAAAATTCATTTAAGTGATCCTAATATGTAATATTAACCAATAAAATTCGTGTATGTCATCAAAACTTTCAAATTATATTTATTTTAACATTTATAATACTAATTATTTGATTCTTTCATTAATAAGGAAAATACTGCATCATTATTGTGTCATAAATAAATTTAATTATTAAATGTATAAAAATTATAAATAAAATACCATTATGTAGGAAATATTTTTATCTTTCTAATGAATATTTATAGTCGAAAATATAACATATATAACCCTAGTCATAAGGAAGGAGGTGTCACCGTTGGACAACTTGGTAGTGATGAATTGATTGCAATATTGAACAGTCTCAACAACATATTTATTATGACAAAATACCCATTTGTGTCTGTTGGAGGGGTCAGAGTGTAGAAATACATGAAAATTAATCTTCCAGGAGAATTTTATGATTATTATAGGGTTTTTTGTGTTATTTGACAACAACAACAATGACATTATTCTTTTTTTATTTCTATGGTGAGGAAGTCAGATTTAACATGGGCACTAAGACTATTATCATTACATATAAAGATAATAATGATGGGTAGGATAGGGCTCTGTCATTGGATCTAGAGCTAGTAGCCTTATTGAAGTGGGATGATGATCTCTCATTGAGGTCCCTTGATTTTGAACATGTTCATAATCCCTTCTGGTTGGTAAGCTTCATATGAGTGGGAGATGAGGATCAAAAGGGGTAGGGTAAGGATGGGTAATGAAACTTGGGGGATGGTGAGGGAGTTCTCTCTGGATCCATAAGTATTTGGATCTGGATGATAGGCTCAGAGCCAAGGGAGACATAACAAACACTTCTACGAAGGGGCCTGGCCACTTCAGAGAAGCGGTCAGTAACCTCAGCGAGGGAGAAGGACAGATATAGAGGTAGGGGTGGCAAGGCTAGAAATCTTGGTGGTCTGGGCATCATGCCATACAAGTGCACTTCCAAAAAAAGTCACTTAGATAGCATGAAGGAAAGAAGGGGGGAACAATTGCACAAAACTAGAAGGAAGGAAAATAATTTGGAATGGAGAGGACAAGGGCTTGGTAGATTTACATGGAATCAACGAGAGAGGAGGGGGAAGACATCTCAAAGGATTGGGTGGGGTCTGAGGGGGAAACCATCACTGGAACACCTACTGACGTCGGGGAATCCATTTGAGAGACATACGATAGGGGAATACAACCTATCCCTATTGATCAAGATCTTAAGGGGGGTGGTGTCGGTCCTCTTGGTGTCACCTTCTACAAACCTAAAGAGAATTCCCTTAGAGAATATAGTGGGAGAAAAACCTAGGGAAAATATGGTAGATGATCTCCTGAGTCCAGTAGAAGGCATCCTACACCCGGAGCATGATATTGCAAGGAAGGGTAAGAGAGGTGTCCATCTCCAAAAAGATTCAAAAATACAACACTAATAACAAGAAAATAGTCAAGAAAAGATGAATTACTATCAAAATTTCCTCTCACTAATAGATATTTCATTTTGAATATAGAAATGTGAAATTACACATATTCTCATTTATAATAGTTCAAAAAATCACGAGGGACCCCAAACATAAAGGGTAAGTCAATGATGTTGAAATATTGATTCTCATACATAACGACCTCAACAATAAATAAACACCTTGACAAAAAGGTCTAAAACAAAATAACATGTAGATAGATTCTAAAAAACTATCACTACATTTTGACTCTATGTGTTTGAAGGGGGGAAATCATAAAATAGGTTCCTAACTAAAAGATACTCCACCGAATAAAAATGATGAAACACACAAAATAATAAATTACTAACACAAAAAAACAAACAATAGTGGTTACCCAATATATTATAATTCCACTAAAAAGTAATAGTCTAATGAAAAATCTTAATCCAATATGTGATCATGATTAACATCATCAAAATGAAGAGAACAACTCAAAAAAAATATGTGAAAAAATGTCGTTTATAGGGAAAGATTATTATGAAAGCACATTTCCAAAAATCTATATGTAACATAATAAGTCACTATCACTAAGACCAGAGATAACCCACTGTCTCAAAAAATAAAATCCATAATGAACCAATGAGGAAGAAAACAAAATTATAGTTTTATCATATGATACTTTCATAAACAAGGATAACAGATGATAGCATTTTAATAGAGGTAGAATATGAGGTAGCATGAGGTTCCATTACAAAAACACCAAATTCATAGTTAAACCATCCAAATATAAGAATTTATAGCATGGGTATAACCTACGGAACTAAGAAAGCATATCAAAATAATCTAATAATGTAAAAGCATTGAATCACTTACCATACACTTGGAAACTTTTAGAGGTGGAGGTGCACGGGAGGAGGTGCACGGGAGGAGCCACCAACTGAAGATAAATGGAGGAGTAGCGTTTGCGGGGAGTATGGTCAAGCAAATAGGAGGAGAAGTAGGGTTTGCGGGGAGGAGGATCCGCCTAAGGGGTTCGAGGGGGAGGATTACGAGAAGGTCTAGCGGCGTAGGTCCGAAAACGCGAAGATCAGGGGCGGCGGAGGTCCGGTAATGTAAAGCTCGGGGGGCAGCGGAGGGGAGTCACAGGGTTTCAGTACCGCGAGAGCTTTAGGTAGAGATAAAATGAGGACATTGTGTGACCAATTTTATAAAATATGGGACTATGTTTTTATCAGCCCTAAAAAAGTGCTGATAAAGACTACCTTTATCAGTGCTAAAAGTTTTGCGCTGATAAAGGTCCTCTTTATCAATGCTAAAAAAGAACTGATAAATCCTTCTTGTATGAGCGCTAAAATTTTAGCGCTGATATAGGCCTTCTTTATCAGTGATTTTCTAGCACTGATACTGGGTTTATTTATCAGCGTTTTTTGCTTAGCGTTGATATAAGGTGGCGCTTCCCTTGCCCATTTTTTGTAGTAGTGTCCCTAGGTTTTGATGTAAGGTTATAATTATTATATGTCTAAAATGGAGAAAATTATGAAGAATGTTTATGTGAGATGTTAAATATTTCTCATAAACAAATTGGTTGTTTATCTAGTCTCCAAGACACTAAACCTTTACAATTCTTGGGTCTGTATAATTGTGATATGTACTGAATATTCATCTAAAATGATGTAATATTTATGTATGTTATTCTCGGGTCACCTAATTAGTATATAGTGGTACATGCCTTCCCTTCTTAGTTATCCCTGTTATGAGTAGACGGTGTTCCCTTTTTACATGACTTTTCCCCATAGTTGTGTTATCATGTGTTTTGGATACCTGTTGAAAGTGTTCATGAGGAATGGTGTTTTATAGATATTTCTCATATATTCATTATTATAAAGTTCAATTGTTCATTTATATTAATATTAGTTGCAATATATATTCATCATATTGTATTGTATAACTGTTGTAGGTTGTTATTGTTTAAGGCCTCCCAAGTATGATTGTACCATATTAGTGCCAGTCTCCAATCCCTAGACTATTGGAGATGATATTGGGGTGGAAAACTCATCCCATCGTTAGAGCATGAGGGATTCTGGTGGGTTAGTTCATATAGAGACATGTGTAATATATACATACATGAGATGTGTACATACAAGGTGTTTGAATAAAATGGGTAGGGTTCCACAAAGACACCGAACATATCTTAAAATCTAGCATGCTCATTTATGTATGATGTAATATCATATAATTAATATAACTCATGTGAAAATCACACATAAAATATGGTTATGTTCTTACTAAGAGACCCTGATAATTTTTTTACCTACTCAGGCCAATTCTAGTGAATATTAGATATTTTAATCAAATCATGTCACAGCCAAACACATGGATTTGTAACATAGCCAAACCCAAGGATATCAATCATATTATCCAAACTAATATCTTATCCAAACACTTAGATTATTTATCATCAAATCCAAACACATATCTTAGAAAAATATATGGCATAGTTCTCATCAAATTCAAATACATGTCTTACCGTACATTATATCCAAAAACATGATCTTTACAAATATAATTTAATATATCATAAGGTAATAAAAATCATAATATTAATTTAATAATTCCAAATAATACTTACTCATTTATTTCAAAATCACATAAATTCTAGAAACTCTTTATAAATCCTTTAGCATTGTTAAACCGACTCATGTTTATTTTCTAATCTTTATAAAATAATTTTAGTGCATATAAGTACATTTCCTTATATAAAACCTCATTTTTATATTACTTAGATACTTAAATTTTATAATCAAAATGAGAAATATATAATGGTTTAATAACACCAAAATATATTAAACCATCAATGGTTTACAGCATAAAAAAAATATGATTTTCAAAAAGAAATATATTATATTAATATTTTCTCTATAAACTAGAACACCATTTAAACATTTTAACTCACTTTAGCACAAATCATAGTCATCACCTAACCATTTGACTTAAAATATTAGAAGGAAAACATTTTTTGATTACTCATTTAAATCATAACAATTCATTTAAATAGTTAACTCTTTATTTTTTATTCCATTTCAATACCATTCGGCAGCCCAAAGTCAAATTAACACATATTATTATCAATGCACAAATTAAAAACATAATTAAAATCAAAAAAAATGTTTGAGATCACATATTTTAAAGTCATCCAACAATCCACATAAGATATAGAAGCACAATTCCTACTCAATCATTGGAAATAAATAAATCATACTAAAATAGAAGAAACTAATCAAATCAAATGATGTAGCATAAAATACAAAAAACATAGAAAGAAACCATTGGTCTTTCAATAACCTTTCTATCATGAGTCTAACACACTTTATGTATCATGGTAATATTATGAAATAAATAATCTAAAGAAAAAAAAGAATAAAGAGGAAATAAAGAGGACATTTGGATTACTATTCATTTGGATCCCAATACAATAATTTTAATTTTAAAATCTCATCCAATAAAATATGTAAATTTATTCTATTAAAAAAGTGGTTGGAATAACCCACTGGTATTCCATTAGGCTCTATCAGATTCCTGGGTGATCTTCATTGGGCTTCCCATATTTTTAAAGGTATACAATGTCCGTGGATGGTTCACTAGACTCCTTGTGAACCCCACTAGGATCCCATTGGTACCCAAAAGCCACCACTAAAACTAATTCCCTTATAAAACTCCAAAAATCTTATTTTATCTTTTCTCAATCTTCAAAACTCAATAAAAAAATTAATTAAATTCATAAAAATAAAATTTAATTTAAAAACTCACCTAATGAATTAAGAGTTATTACATACTGACTTCTCTGATATGAGTTGGCCATGTTATGTTGCATCTCCCAATATTTTTTGGCAAGAGTCGGTTATGTTTCTTCATGTATATCAGCACTCTATAACCTAAGTCAACTATATTACATTGTAAAACCCAATATGTGATATGGAATGGTTATGATATGTTATGTCATGATCCCCAATGTTCCTTAATGTGACTTCGTGGTATAATGATAGGTATTAATGGATAAAAAAAGGTAGAAGTGGGTAGGCTTAGGGTTTTTGGTTTCCTAGTAAGCACATGATGACCCAGTTATATTGTGTGGCTGATGTTATATGATATTAGTATAACATTCATAACTTTCCATGTACTTACATATATTATTGAAATTTTTTTAATGATTTTTTGTGGTTCCCTACTATGTTTCATACTCACACCATGTACATACACCCTAGCGGACATGAAAATTTCTTATTTTGTAATGTGGGAAAGGGAAGGGTCCCTGTGATTGATGGTTGGGCTAGGACTTACTTGATGAGGGTTAGTGGGGGGATTTATACATTTAATAGACCAAGCACTTTGGATTTCAGTGTATACACTATTTTTAGTTTTTTTTGACATACTGCACTATATATCTTGAACCCACTAGGTGAACCATGATGTATGTTTCCCAGAAAATATATGACATGACATGTTGTGTATATTATTTCCTGTTATATATTATTATATTTAACCAAACATGTTGATTTTATATGGTACGTTTATGGTGTATTTTTATTATTGTTGTAATTTTATTCCTATTATTATTGGTATTTGATGTATGACTTGAGGGAATAGTTACCCCTTATTAGACTAAGTCATCATTACTATTTAAAAACCTTAGGCATAAGGGGAATTGTACTTAAGGTTATATTAATTGCAGATTTGGTGGCTTGAGTTGGGGCATTAAAAAATGGTACCAATATTTCATTTTAATTTTACTGAGTAATTTAAGATTTGGTATATGGAGATAGACTAGTTAGTACTTGTGATAAATTTGCACTTATGCTTAAGCAACCCATTAATGGTGGAATCCATGTTACTAGGAAGTATAAGATTATGAATATTGGTTTTTCCTATTATGGATTGAAATATTTCAATGAAGTGTATGATATTTTTTAGTTTATGGATCTATTTATTTACTCTTATCCTAGGGTTGCAAGAGGTTGTGTGTGTGTACATCAAACTTAGCATATAGGTTCACATGGAATGTGCATGATTCTGTGTGATTAGAAATCCCTTGAAGAAATTTTTGGTTAATAATGACTCCCTAGTAATTCATTTACCGTTTTCTTGAATGAATTATTATTGGTAGGTAAATTAGCTAAACTATTGAAAACTTGATGTAGAGGACCTTGTTTAAGGGTACTCACATCAAAATAGTGTTTTTAAATTCTTATATAAGTATAATATAGTAGCTGACCATGGGGTCATCTCTCCAAGATGCCTACTTTTACTCTCTTTTTTTTGAAAAAATAATATTTTATATTCTTCTTAAATGAATACATGGAAAATAATGGATGTGATTTTAAAATGTTTTTAAAAATAAGGAAAAATGAAACGAAATAAAAGAAAAACATTACAAGAGTTTGGATGAATTTTGGTTGATACTCTGGTGAATTGAGGAACACTCTTTCATTATTATATATTATTCTAAATTACCTCACTAAATAATTGGAATCCATATCATTCATCTATTTGCCTATCACTATTCATTATATATGAGTATTCAATTTACCCAAGAATCTATGAGCTTAGGATGCCTCATCATTATCATTAAAGGACAAAATTTTGTTATTTATAGATTCCTACACACACTAGAACTGTGATGAGTTGGGTGTCGAACCCACATGTAAGGGTAAAAAATGATTCTGCTGACCATGAATTAAAGACTCAAAATCAAGTGAAAATAAATACCACCAATAACACGAACAAGCACACAATGAGATCGTAAGAATGAATCAAATAGAAAATAAGGAAAACAATAAAGATATAAAGATTATCAAAACCGATAGGCTGGGAAAAATTCAATTGGCTAACTAATGGTGTCTCCTTATTCATTTTAAGATTTAATTTAGTCCATTGCACTCAAATAATTTTACCAACTAACTCTCTCAAGTATTTACAGAGTTGAATCCAACCATTCCTCCATTGTTTAATCCGATAGAGAAAATATGAGAATGATGATCCCAAATTATTTTTTTGATTAACATGATACATTGTTTAACAATTAGATTCATGAGCCATCCTTTCTTACTGAATGATCTTGAATTAAAAGGAAATCGAAGAACCATTTTTTTAAAAATTCATGAATGAAGGGAAAAAAATTCAACACAATTTTGAACTTCCCAACCATGAACCTTTTAGCCTAAAACCATTTTTATTTAAAGAATTGATAAAATAATTCAATTTTGAATACAATGGAAATGAAAAAAAAAGGAAAAGGTGAAGAAAAAAATCTCCCCTTCAATCTTGATTGTGAATGATTGCTGTCAAACTCTGTTTCCCCTTTCTCTCCTCCTAAGATCTCCAATCATTGCCTTGAAGTTCTCGCCTCCCAAAATTTTTTGATGATCGATGTCTATTCTTCCACCCTCACTCCTGCTATGTTGTCTCAAAATTTATTTTTATTCTTTTTAGATTGGTAATAGACCTCATACAATGACTTCACTCGGTCAACACCGAATCACCGAACATGTTTATCTGGTCATCTTTTTCTGTTACCAGCATTTGATTGGAGCATAACTTCAAAACCAAATGTTCTCCACCCATGTGAAGATACTAGGTCGATTATATCTGTCATCGCGGAACACAACACACGAAAGAAAATTGTAGTAAATCACAGGCTTGAGAACTTGACCCAACGACCTACCCCTCACCCCCAAATCCTTACCATCCCACCACCAACGGTACCCATGAATATATTGAATGAAGAATCACGGCAAATCCCTAAGATTTCAAAGCCTCTGCCCTAATAGTTTTTGATGCTCCACTACAACTTCGCAATTTCCAAAAGTGCCCCCTAACTGCATTTGACACGAACATAAATTCTCAATCGGACCTCCTCCGTCCATGCTTGGCCTCGTTGTCTCCATCATAATTTCCCGGTCAGAAGAAGATCCGAGATCGGCCGTTCAGAAAATCTCCACAAGGTTCGTATTCATCATCTCGCACCTCACAATTTCTAAAGCTCGGCGCATCGACTGCTTCTTCGATCTTCTCCGGTACGTATCGCATCCTTCAAATACCGATTTGAAACCAGTGTGCTTGTTCATCTACACTCTTCATCCTTGGTTCACCTTCGATCTCGGCGAGGTTCGGTCTCCAGTAGTTGAAAGCAGAGGCGCGGTTTTTCTTTGATTTGTCTGCATCAGCTTCGATTAACTGAAGCACCATCATCTTCATCAGCTTCGATTATCTTCATTTAAACCTAAATCCTCATCCATGATCGATCCACTGCAATGGATTTGCGTGTTAATCACGCGATCGATTGAAGGTTAACCGGCACGGTTGCTTGAGGGGGAAGGGCTCTGTTAAGGCAGGGAACGGTTGATTTAGGGTGCGGTCAATCGCTAAAATCCTGTGGTTGATCCAATTCCCATATGGTCGATGCAATTGTAACGCCTACGGTTCGGGGCTTTGTCAAAATTCATGGACACTGTTGAATACCTTTGTAAAAATTTCCCTGTTGCATGTTCCCTTTGTAAAAAATTTAGAATACCAGATTCAATAAATTCATAACACCCAAAATTAAACCAAATTTCCACAAAGAATTTTAAATTGAATTCTACCTAAGAAATTAAAAATAAAAATATTGAATTTGAGAAAGAATTAAAACTGCAACTCACTCGAGATAAAATTCCAACATAATAGTTCAAAAAATCCAACCAATATAAATGTACGTAAACTAAATGAACATTAACAGGGGAACATTTGAGTACATGATCATCTTAAAACACCCATGTAAACTCAAATATTCACCAATTAATCCAAACAGATTTAATCAGAACACATGTTTTCTTCAATAAATGAATTGTAACAAAACTTGATTAAATCATTTAAAATGATGTGGTCATAATGTAATAAAATGAGACCACATCAAATTTCTCCACACTTAGTATTTTGTTTGTTCTCAAGCAAACAATTTTACAAATTCAGTGGAAGAAAATTATTCTCATGGTGAAAAAACTATTCTTCCTCATGGACTCCCCCAAGAAGAAAAAAGTATTTTCTCTTAAGAAACATGTGATTTGGTCCAAAAATAGTTTTGGTTTTACAAAAATGATCGAGATTAGAAATTTTGAAAATGTTTAAACAAACATCACTTTGATTTAAGGGCGACTTCCAAACTTTTCTTTAACTGCATGAGAAAAGACACACATAATTAGAATGCATAATAATTAGACACTCTGTTTGGATGAACAAATTTAATAATTATAAAGATGTATAGATAACTCATCCAAAATCTTAAAAAAAGAATGAAAAAAAAAGAATAGAGGCTCGATATGGATTTCAAGTTTTGTTTCATATCACATTTAAATGAATAGATTAAAAGTTTAAAACATAGTCAATAATGTTTAAAACCAATGATAATTGTAAACATTACTCCAAAATTTTAACCGATTTTTTTTCAAGAGTGTAATGTAGGTTCCGAGCGCAACGGAAGCGTCTGATGGGTCATGCCCAACTTTTGTTTTTTGTCACGATTGATGATCAATCCGAGATTTACACACTAACGATAAACGTCGTAATCTATAAAATTGAATCAAAGAAAACATACAAGGTATAGAATGCAAAAACCAAAGAGAAAATCATCACATTTTATTTATAATTAATTTAATTAATTAAAGAATTACCTTAATGAAATTATTTCTTCATTGATGGATCTAACAACAGATATGTGTTATTCCGTTGTTTTGTTGTAGGAATTAAGAGCAGATTCTCTTTAATGGTGATCCACACGTGTTCCCCAAATCTCTGAACGCTGTCGTAGGAATCTCCAGGTGCTAGCACAAAAGATCATATCGCTTGCATCGTCCGCCTTTGATCGTCTTGAAAACCAGTTCCAAAGTGTTTTCCTTGATTTCTCTTGACTTGAGAATGAGAGGAGGAGGAAAATTGTTCTTCGTTCTTGAGAGCGTTCTTGGATAAGGGAACTCTTTAGGGTTTGAGAGGAATCTCCAAATCCATTGTGAACAACCAAACAAATGAATTGACTATCTTAGAAAATTATATAATTGAATTTATATACCGTTATGGTTAAAATAAAATAATTGCACAAGTGCTCTTTATTATTTATTTAATCCCCACGAAAGCTCATGTCAAATAATAATAATAATATTGTTATTTCTCGACATGCGTTCAACTTGCAAATTAAATTAAATATTATTTAATCAAATAATATTCAATATTTATTATTTTTCACTGAACCATTAAACTCGGTCCGCCATACCACTACAATATTTATCGAGCCTTGAATAATAACTATTTAGTTATTAAATAAATATCACCACATTATTTGCCAATAAATAAATATATATTATATTCACTTAATAGAAAATCAATATTTATTAAACATTCTGCTCACATTATATTCTCTCGAATAACAGGTGACAAAATATATGCGATCAAGAAAATATAAATAATTATTAAACCGCATGTGGGAATAATATTTATTCAACTTGTTAAATAATAAATACTAATATATTATATAATTAAGATTCTAAATACACTTAGTGCATGACCCTTTAAGCTTATTTCTCAGTGACATTAGGCGAAGCAGCCTAAAGCCCAAAGTTAGCATCTAGCAATACACTAAGATAGCCATGGGGAAAGAAGTTGATATCACAACAACATAATAACTCATACACACTCTTACTCTGTAATATAATCCCTTTATTACGATATCTCTAATCAAGTAGGTTGCATGCCGGTGCCATCAACCTATGTGCTCAATGTCTCTTTCTTTAACTTCCCAAAAAACAAATTTTCCTATAGAACACCATGACCATATATTTATTTAGGCTATATCATTTCCATCAAAGGTTATAAGATATCAACTTCCATTAAAGAACAAAAGGGAAAATTCCTTTCTCACATTATTCATTAATGAAATATTACTCGTGACACACCCAACACATCCTACCTCACTGTGAACATATGTCATCACGGTTTTCAACAATACATCAAAGTACGCGACTCATAATACTTATTAATAATAATCTTAAAGTCTAAGGATCAATAGACACGTTCGAAGATAGGAACATCCTATGACACTTATAACTGTGGATTTCCTATCGGCGGGTCTTGTTCTCATAATATCCTACACTGGATAATACCAAGGGCATACACCATGAGAAGATGCCTCAAAGTCCTATGAGTCTTCACACATGATATCATGTATCACTTGTGTCCCTCAAATGATATCATCTGGTTATAAAACATATATTTAAGAATAATGTCGTAGCACTTTCAGGTTCTCATCATAACGGGGAATCGCTATGACCTTTTAGCATGATAGCTACTATTAGGATATTATCACATACTATGTTACATAGAAGAATAATAATGATGTGATAAGTAGTTAATTAATATTCAAAACTATGAATACTGTTCATCATAAAGTACACAAAATTTGGTTCTAGAAAACCAACTCCAACAGACTCCCACTTTCACTAGAGCCAACTGCTAACAACCTTCAGTCTGCTAGCTCTCACATGATACTCATGCTTAATCTGAGATATGCCTTTAGTCATGAGGTCTACCACACTCTCTTCCATGGGTACTTTGCTTACTGCAACTTCACCCATCTGATAAAAATCCCTCAAGAGGTGATACTTCCAAAGTATATGATTTGTCCTTTTGGTGTGACCTTGGCTCTTTTACACGAGCCACCGCTGCATTATTATCACAATGAATTGTGATAGGGTCTTTACAGCTATATACCACATCAATCTCCTGGAAAAATTTCTGTATCCAAACAGATTACTTGGATATATCTAAATCCACCATATACTCAGACTCCACTATAGAATTAGCGATAACTAGCTGTTTTGAACTCTTCCAGCTCACTGATCCTCCATTAGGATAGAGAAAATATCCTAACTAAGACTTCATATCATTCTGATCTATCTAGAAAACTAGAAAAAGTATATCCCCTGATGACCAACTCCTCATCTTCTCCATAAACCAGGAACATATCCTACTTCTCAAATACTTAAGGATATCCTTAATAGTAGACCAATGACGTTATCTGAGATCTGCTTGATCTTTTCCTACCATTCTCAATGCATAGGCAACATCAAGTCTATTACATAACATGACATACATGAATGATCCTATCGCTGAAGCGTATGAGATATTACTCATTCTCTCTTTCTCCTGTTGTTTCTGAAGACACATTTTCTTAGAAAGATGTAAACTATATGACACTAGAACCAATCCTATCTTGGATTGTTCCATACTAAATCTATTTAATATTTGGTCAACATATGTACTTTGACTTAGTCCAACCATCCTTTTGAATCAATCATGAATGATCTTGATCCCTAGAATATAGGCTGATTCACCTAAGTCATTCATAGAGAAACACTTATTAAACCAGTCCTTAACAGACTGCAATACTGATATATCATTTCCAATAAGTAATATATCCTCAACATATACTACTGGTATAATGATTGAATTTCCACTAAACCTCTTGTAAACACATGACCCACATTCACTCTTAATGAAACCAAATTATTTTATAGCTTCATCGAATCGAATGTTATGTGACCTGGATTCTTGCTTCAATCCATAAATGGATCTTTACAACTTGGAAATCCTTTTGGGATCACTTGGAGTCACAAACCCTTTTGGTTGTGTTGTATAGGCATCTTCCTGAAGGTTTCCATTAAGGAATTCAATTTTGACATCCATATGAAAATATCATATTCATGTTAATATTCTATAGAAAGTGGAATTTTGATGGAAACACAAAAACTAGTAAAAAGGTTTCGTCGCAGTCAATTCCCTAACGTTATTTAAAACCTTTATCTATTAGCCTTGCTTTATAGGTATTTACTTTACCTTCCATGTCCATACTTCTCATGAAAACATGTTTTCTCCCAATGGGCTTTACATCAACTGGCGCATCGATCACGGCCCAAACATGGTTCTGATACATAGAATTCATTTCAGAATTCATGGATTCTTGCAATCTTGTAGGTTCTGAGCTCTCTAATACCTCTTTGTAGGAGATAGGTTCACCATTGTCAACCAATAATGATTCACCATCTTCAGTGACTAGAGAGTCATATATCTCTGGTTCTCTTACCTCTCTTGTGCTCCTATGCACAACTTGTATTTCAGGAACTACTTCTTCCATGGGGACTTGTGGAACCTGTTCCTGTACCGACTCTTGTGTATCTTGAGCATCAACTTCATCAAACTCAATATTTCTCCCAATATCCTTTTTGAGGATGTGCTCCCTATCAAGAAAAATGGTTTTTTCTAGAAATAATTACTTTCTTGTCTGAGGGGTTGTATATGTACTATCCATTTGTTTCCTTAGGATACCCTATAAAGATACAGTTTCTGACCCGGGATGCTAGTTTTTTTCTCGAGAAGGCCTCAACAAATGCCTCGCAACCCCATACATGTGTATACGACAAAATGAGTTTCTTTCCACTCCATAACTCAAAGGGAATTCCATTTTCTTCTTCAGTTGGTACTTAGTTTAATTTGTATGTCGCAATTTGTAATGCATATCCCCAAAAGGATAATGGAAGATCTTCATGACTCATTATCGACCTTACCATATCTAACAAGGTATGGTTCCTCCTTTCACTAACACCATTCCGCTATAGTGTGTACGGTGGAGTGAGTTAAGATATAATCCCAAAATTCTATAGGAATTCGATAAACTCTTGGTTAAGATATTCACCACCTCAATCCGATTAAAGATTCTTTATATTCTTTCCAATATGATTCTCTACTTCATTCTTTAATTATTTAAATTTCTCAAAGGACTCACACTTATACCCCATCAATTAGACAGAACCATATATACTTAAGTCATCAGTAAAAGTTATGAAGTAAGAATATCCACGTTTAGCTTCTATTGAAAACGGTCTACACACATCAATGTGTACCAATCCTAGAAGTTGTGCAGCCCTTTCACCCTATCTATCAAATGATGGTTTGGTTATTTTTTCTTAAAAACAAGCATGAAATCTTTCAAGTGGTTTTAGCTTAGAAGAGTTTAAATAACCATCTTGACAAAGCTTTGTCAAACACTTCTCGTTTACATGACCAAGATGGTGATGCCATAATTGAGTGTTATATGATTCGTGGGAACATGACTTGTTACCAATTAACAATACTTGGTTTTCATAATTTAATACATAAATAAAGTTATTTAAATGTGATATACCATAATATACATCGTATTTATAAAAGAAAAAAAAATTATTTCCAAACTTGAAAATAAACCCATCTATATCTAGGCATGATATAAAAACTATGTTCTTGGTAGCCATAGGTACATAATAAAAATATTTTAAAACCAAAATCATTCCCGTTAGAAATGAAAGATGGTAGTCACTAATGACTAGAGTAGCCAGCCTTGCACCATTGGTAGTCTGCAGATCCACCTCTCCTTTAGCAATCTTTCAGAATGTACTTGGTTCCTGTATTTGGATATAGATGTGAGTACCCCAACCTATATATAATACCCAATGTGTATATATTGAAATATTACACTCAATAATGAACACACCTTTATCTTCCCCTTACTTCTAGGTGTAGTTCCTCTTCTAGTGGCTTGACTTACCACATATAAAACATAATGCCTCATTTTCCTAGCCCTGCCTCTCGATATTCATCTTCTTGGAAGGACAGTGCTTGAGAGATTTAGACTTGTTATGAGTCTTGGGACCCTTTTCCTTGTTCTTAATTTTCTTGTTAACCATAAGGATCGTAGGCTTATTACCCCCATCATTACTGGAAAATGGTACATTTGCGACGAGATCCCATCGCAAATGACCCATTGCAGAAAAGAGCATCACAAATAAAAGTTTTTGCGAAGACCCATCACAAAAAGAAACTATTTGTGACGGTATGTGCATCCGTCACAAATATCTTCCTCAAAAAACTTGGAAAGACTATTTTCAACTGGGCTACCACCCCATCACAAATAGTCATTCTGAGTTTTTTGAAACCATGTTTGCGATGGGACCTGTCGCAAATAGTATAATTTTTTTTGAATAAAATAATAATAAAATAATATTAATATTAATGAAATAATAATATTAATATTAGTCAAATAAAATAAAATATAAAATAGTAAAATAAAACTCATATAAAAATAATAATAAAATATTGTTATTATTATTATTAATATTAATAAAATAATATTATTAATATTATTAAATAATAAAAAATTATAAAATAATGAAAACCTCAATATTTGTGAAAAATATAAAAAAATAAAAAAATAATAAAAAAAATAAAAAAATAATAAAAATAATAAAAATAACTAAATAAAGTAATAAAATAATAAAAAATAAAATAAATAATAAAAAATGTAATATTCACAACAATATAAAAAACGCACTATATAAAAAATGTAGAGAGTTAATATTATAAACAAAATTTACATTCAAATATTTTATCATAAAAAATAAATAGATCATTGAGGGGGAGGGCCGTCTGGAGGAGCTCGAGAAGATGGTGGAGGGAACTTCATTCCTAAACCCCGATTCAGTTGTCGCATGTACTCTAACTGCTCTTACTCCTACTGCTGCCACCATCAACGCATCTCCTCCTCTTGTTGCTGCTGCAATCGTAGGAACTCTTCCCACTGCTGCTGCTGCTGCTACCATTAACGCATCTGCTCATGCTCCCTACACATACTCTCTAAAAGCTCACTCTGAGCTCATAACTTCTCCTAATATTGTGCATCAGAGATGATGAATCCCCACGAGCTCCTCTTGAGCTAGATGCCAGCATCGTAGTAGTGCCATAATACTCCACAGGCGTCAATCGAGAGTCGATACCAACAACTTGGCCTTTCTCAAAGGCTTACTGGGTCGCCTGTATCCATGTTGTCTCTTCAAATCGGTGGGTACTGGTCCGAGTATCAGTCTCGGCCTGACTCTCCGTTTATGTCTGAGATATCATTGCCTCATATGACTCTTTCAATTTAAATTTAAAATAAAAAGAGTTAAAATATTATTTACAGTTAAATTTTAAACTCAAAAAGAAAATATACTGACCACAATCTGACGCTGGTGAGCACCTATAATCTTTTCAGTGGTCGGATCACTTTACATCCTCCTATAAATGTCGAAATCTGAAATATTAGGCTATTCTACTACCTATATGAATAAAAAAATACACCATTTACATTTAAATTTATATTAAATGTTTTAAAAAAAGTACTCACCATATGATCCCTATGCGTATTGAATATATGACTACCGACTCGATGTGTCACCTCATGTCTCCCCTGATTTTGTCGAACTACCGATGACATCCTCTGAAAACAACCACCCAACTAGTATGAACATAATCCATCCTAAACATGAGATGAAATGTAATTATATTGTTGGGCATAACAAGACTCATCAAACTCTGTCACTCTTGCTTTATCCATTGCTTTCCTTCTCAAATTATGCAAAAACTGGATGTAATGCTGACACATAGTCCCCTGTCATGCCTTTATATATCGTCACATATGCTATCATAGATGAGATTCCATAAACCCTACAAATAATTTATAATATCAAGTTATTAATTAAATTAATTTCAAAATAGGCATTATTTATTTACGTACCAATCAATGATCGAACATGTGGTGCTGCACATCAATGAGAATCTGATCCCATTAGGCCCGTGATTCAGAAAAATAATTTCACAATATAGCGCTCCCCTGTCCAGTAGCTATATGCATAAATATGTGAAAAAAGAAAAAATAATTAAACAATTAGTATATAAATAAATTATTGAAAACCAACTAAAATACACAGATAGACATACATCTGCACATGTGGATCAAAGACAAGATGTAGATGTCACTTGAGTATAGGATTAGGAATCATCAAGAACATAAGACCACACCCCCTCCAATACCCCCCTAAACCACTAGTAGTTTTAGGGTTAGATGATCCAACATCCTGCTTGTCCAAAGGTAGATCAACTTCCTCTAACAAATGAAGCAGATCCTCATCCATCTGAAACACGAAATGAATGTTATTAGTAAACAGTTGAAAATAACTATTATATATAGATATATATTATATATAATTACAACTATCATTTAATTGTGTCAATGTTCATCTTCATCCTCATCTTCATATCTGACGATATCAATGTCTTCATATTCCTCATCAACATCATCAATTTCCATATGAGTTTCAGTTTCATCATCTCTTTTCATTTCAAATTCATTTATAACATCATTAACATCATCTTTACCATATACCCTTATATGTGGGGTATCATCATTGATATTCATGTCTCTTTGTGAAAAAAGATATACTTAGAGCTGTCTCTTGAAAAATTTCAATTCCTTCTACTTAAGCGGAACCACATTCACTTTGAGTAAACTGATTTTCTCAAGATTTAATTTTTATTATGCTCCACCAATCTCTCAACTCTTTTGAAGTAGCACAATATTTTGAATAATAAATTTGATGTGCTTGATGAGCTAATAAAAATGGTTCATTTATTACAAGAATACTTTTATATTTAATATCAACAATTCCATGGGTTGGATGAACACACAAGACTCTCTCAATATCCAACCACTAACATTTAAACATAATTATGTAATGTTGTCCCAAATAACACAATTCAATAATTTCTTCCAACATGCCGTAAAATTCAACTTCAGTTTCTCTATGATGATATCCTCTCAAGGAAAAACAACTATTCATTGTTTTTTTGATTCCCCATATGCATGTGTATTAAATAAAAAACCATTCACCACATATGCATTATAAGATTTAACCATTTTTTATGGTGGGTTAATCAATACACACAATCGATTATCAATTTTATCAATATGTTGAGATACCTGAAATTTTTTAAAATAATTATCAGTATAACAGATAATAAATTGATTTTATATGTTAAACCAAAAATAAATTATGTTAACTTTTTTTGAAACCAATAGGAAAATTTTTTTTGCCGATATTTTTTTAGAGAAGATGCAGTAATTTGTGGAAGTTGTTTCTTGATATGATTATCATATAAAATACAAATAAAATATGATTAATTTACTGTAACAAAAATTATAGAATAAGTGATAGGAGCACTTACTATACAAATGGTCTAATTTCTTCATAGTTGAGAAAAACATATGTATGAGCTCTGTGATGTTCATAATCTGAAATCCACCATTCATGAACTCCACCTAAGCTAAGTTCGAGCTGATAGAAAACTGATAATTTATTTCCCATTTTATCATCAAAATTTCCCACATTACGGATCATACAGTTTTTTTGAAGGATATTTAGATTGAAAGTAATGAGAGATGAAAAAAAAGAAATTTCCTATTGTAGAAAAGATTATGTAATTGAACCTTAAAATGATTCTTTATTACGTACTTTTTCTTCAATTTCTACATGCATCTTTCGAATGGGTATATCCATCGGAACTATATCGGTCCTCCAAATTTTTCTTCATGTGAAAAATGTAATATCAAATATTCCATTGAGTCATACAAAGACGGAGGAAAGATTTTTTCCAGTTTACATAAAATTAAAACAAAATCTTCTTGCAGTCTTCTTAATGAATCGTAGTCACTTATCACCACAAAAATGTCTCAAAAAATATTATATATTTTTTATCTCATTCCAAATCATAGAAATCAACAAACCTCTTAATCCAATTAGTATGATTCTTTCCATTATAACATACCAGTCGTGAATTTTTAATCCGGTAATATGACCATTTCTACCAAATCTTCCCAAATTGAAATAATAACCATCTAGAAGTCTCAAATATGCAATCCACTGATAAAATAATAATCGATTCTCTTTGGACAGTGTATATGATGCTTTTGGCTTCATTAACTTCTACGATCTGACATTTTGAAACAGTTCATGTTCTGGTCGCCTGCAAATTTGGTCATGATCTAATCATGCATTTACATTATCTTTGGTATTACCTTGTATATCAAAAATTTCATGAAATAAATTATTGAAATAATTCTTCTCAATATGCATGACATTCAACATGTGACAAAATAACAAATCAAACCAATATGGAAGATCCCAAAAAATATTCCATTTTATCCAATTGTGTTCTTTCCTAAAGCCATCAATTTTTTATTGGTTTATTGTTGGTCCAAATGTGATGGGAGGTAATGAAGAGACAATTGATTTTAACTCTATACCTAAGATTATTATTGGAGGTCCATCTCTTTCAATTGATCCTTTTCTGAAATGATATTTTTTTCCTCTAAAAAGGATGATCAGTTGGAAGGAATATGTGATGACTATCATAAAAACAAGGTTTTCTACCATTGATGACCATAAATGCTTTGCTGTCTCTCATAAAACACAAAAAGGATTTTGGAACATGTGTACTCCAGCCAAATAACATTCCATATGCTGGGAAGTCACTAATTGTTCAAATCAATGCATCTTTCAGCAAGAAAGTTTCTTTCGCAATAACATAAAATATACTGACACCATTAGTCCACAATGAATTTAATTCATCAATCAATGGTTTCAAATAAACATCAATATTCTTTTTTCAGATTTCCTAGAATAAAAAAGGTCAAAATGATATATGGTTCCTTCATCAACATCCATGGATGTAAATTGTATGGAGTTATGAAGACATGCCAACATGAATACTGACTACCATAAGAACCAAATTGATAGAAAATTCCAGTAGAAAGACCCAATTGCAAGTTTCGGGCTTTTAAAGCAAAAGACAAATGCATTTGGTCAAAATGTTTCAATGAATCACCGTCAGAGGAATGATTTGAGGTTTTACCTATTGGAATATTGGTTTTGTGCCATTACATCAATACAATTGTGTTCTAAGACATAAAAAATGCTGTAATCTGGGTGTAAGCAGGAGATATCTCAATTGTTTTACATGAATCAATCTAAACTTCCCTTGTCGAGCCTCTTTATACCTCGATTTTCCACATATGGGACAACTATGTAATGACTAATTTTCACCATAATATAAGATGAAATCATTTGAATATGAATGAATCTTCTGATAACCAAGACCCAAATTACAAACCAACCTCTTGCTCTCATAGAAATTTGTAGGAAACACATTTCCTTCAGGTAACAGTGTTTTTACCAAAGATAATATATGATCAAAACAACTATTTGATATTCCATTATCTAATTTAATAGCCATAAATTTAGAAACTTATTAAAATTTAATTATCTTGCAACTTGGATATAAGGCATCCTCAGCAGACCTCAAAAACTCATAACAATGAGATGGTTCCAACTTAGGAGTTAAATCAATATCATCCTGAGTTTCATCTTGTGGAAAAGATGGACCTGCCATATAATATAATAAATTTTAAAACTATGTTGGATCTAGAACCAAATTATTAGTATCTTCTCTAGAACTGCATTCACCATGTTGATAATAAAAAATATAATCTAGTTGCAAACCAAAACACAATAAATGACCCCAACATTGTCAAATATTTCAAACGTCATCAGAGCACATTTTTTACAAGGAAACTTAATCGTCCATTCTGAGACAAATTCTGGTTTTGATGATGAAAATTATAAGAAATCTTCAACACCCTCAATATATACAAGATTTAAACCATAACCTTTTAGATTCTTGCGCTGATTTATCCAAGCACGATCAACTAATAATGATTTTTCCAACTTCCTTATTCCATATTTCTCTAAAAAATATAAAATAATTAATTTTTTTTGTATAATTTGATATAAGAAAAACACTATCCAAAAATAAAAGACAATCAAATTCCCTTTTCTATCAAATTATAATAATTTATATTATTTCATATTTATTTATAATATTTTTTTAAACTTTTATACTAATATACACTAAATTTTAATAATTTATACTAATTAAAACTAATTATTATTAATTACAGTTAATTTGTACTAATAATTGTTAAATATTGGTGACATAATTTCCAATGAATTGCCGACAGTTTTTTTACTCGATGACTCATCTCCACTATCTTCGACTGAAATCACTATAAAAAATCTGCTCAAACGTACAAATATCCATTTTTGTATGCACGAAAATGGAGAGCAGGGAGGCTGCACCACATTGTTTTCCATTATCGTGCATGCGAAAATGGATATCCCTATATCTCAACAGATTTTTCATAGTGATTTCAGTCAGAGACAGTAGAGATGATTCGTTGAAGAAAAGAGCCTCTTTTTCCCAGCAACTTATATCCTTTCAAATTTCTCTGACTAAAATCAGTATGAAAATTCTACTCAGATGTACGCATATCCATTTTCATATGCACAAAAATGGAGAGCAGGAAGGTCTCACAACACTGCTCTCCATTATTGTGAATATGAAAATATATATTCATACGTGAGGAGAGATTTTTTATAATTATTTTAGTGGGATAAAATTACAAGGAGATAAGGCACTGAGAAAAAGGGATCCGCCAACCTGCTGAAAATTGTACCAATTTATTACAATTTGTTACAATTTATTACAATTTCTTGATAATTATTGCTAATTATTACTAATTATTAGAATTTATTACTAATTATTACTAATTATTAGAATTTATTACTCATTATTAGAATGTATTACTCATTATTAGAATTTATTACTAATAAAATTTATTACTAATTATTAGAATTTATTACTAATTATTACTAATTATTAGAATTTATTACTAATTATTACTAATTATTAGAATTTATTACTAATCATTACTAATTTTTGCAATTTATTACAAATTATTACTAATTGTTTCAATTTATTACAAATTATTAGAATTTATTAAAAATTATTAGAATTTATTACAATTTATTAGAATTTATTACAAATTATTAGAATGTATTACAAATTATTAGAATTTATTACAAATTATTAGAATTTATTACAAATTATTAGAATTTATTACAAATTATTAGAATTTATTACTAATTATTAGAAATTATTATAATTTATTTGAATTTATTAATAATTATTAGTAATTAATATTAATTATTAAAATTTATTACTAATTATTATAATTTATTACTAATTATTACTAATTATTAGAATTTATTACTAATTATTAGAATTTATTACTAATTTTTACTAATTGTTTCAATTTATTACTAATTATTAGAATTTATTACCAATTATTACCAATTATTACCAATTATTAAAATTTATTACTAATTATTAGAATTTATTACTAATTATTACTAATTGTTACAATTTATTACTAATTGTAACAATTTTTACTAATTATTACAATTTATTACTAATTCTTACAATTTATTACTAATTATTACAATTTATTACTAATTATTACAATTTATTACTAATTATTATAATTTATTTCTAATTATTATAATTTATTACTAATCATTAGAATTTATTACTAATTATTACAATTTATCACTTATTATCAGAATTTATTACTAATTATTAGAGTTTATTACCAATTATTACTAATTATTATAATTTATTACTAATTATTACTAATTATTATAATGTATTTCCATTTATTACTAATTATTACAATTTATTACTAATTATTACAATTTATTACTAATTATTACAATTTATTATTAATTATTACAATTTATTACTAATTATTACAATTTATTATTAATTTTTACAATTATTACTAATTATTACAATTTTTTACTAATTATTACAATTTATTACCATTTATTTCAATTTATTACAATTTATTACAAATTAATACAATTTTTTACTAATTATTATAATTTCATACTAATTATTACTAATTAATATAATAAATAAGAGTTACTACTAATTCATACCAATCACACATAATTATTTGTAAAAATAAATATAAACAATGATAAATAAAACTATATAATTTTAATTTAATTTAACTCGAGCTAATTAACAATAATTATAAATAAAATAAAATAAAACGAATTAAGTAAAAAAATAAAAGAAATAGATAAATACCTTAAAACTAAAGCTTTCGAAGGATATCAGACACGAATAATGCTCAGAATTAAAATTTTAAAATATGAAAATTTTTGAGAGAGAACTTTCCACTAGAGAGAGAGGGGAGTAGAGAATTGAGTGGATTGAGGGGAAAAACAGGTGGGGGTATATATAGGTTAGATTACTTGTGATGGGAGTATTTGTGACGGGTCCCGCCACAAATATCCAGCGGTTAAAAAGTCTTTTGTGATAGTGACCGTCGCAAAAGACTACATGCCGAAATATTATTTACGACGAGATTTATATCCCATCACAAATACTAAAATGCTGCAGGGTATTTGCGATGGTCTACTATAGCCCATCGCAAATACCCTTTCTCGCGTTTTGGCGTGCATGACGTGCCAAACCTTTTGCGACATGAACTATTGCCCCGTCGCAAAAACCTAATTAGTTGCGACAGATTGGTTTTTCGCAAAAAACTTTTATGAAAAACTATTTGCGACGAGACACTGACCCATCGCAAATGGCCCGTCACAAATACCCACATTTCCTGTAGTGCATGTCCTTATCCACTTGGTGAATCAAAGTAAGAAGTTTTGAAATACTCTTCTCATTATTTCTCATATTGTGATTAACAATAAAACTAGAGAGGGTCTTGGGTTGTGATGAAAGTATGAGATCTGTATGCAACTCATCTGAAAATTTAATCCCTAAGATGTCTAAGCATTCAATGTAGCCAATAAGCTTTACTACATGAGGCCCAACTATCACAGACTCTACAATCTTAGTTGTAAAAAAAGCATTGTAGATCTCATACCTCTCTTACCTCACCTTTTCTTGATAGAGATCCCGAAGGTGAGACATCATGCTATACACATCCATGTCCTCATGTTGCTTTTAAAATATCATTGGACATGGATGATAACATGAAACATTGAAAATATGTGGAATCTTTCAAATGTTTCTCAGAGTGATGACTCTTTATCACTTGCCTCATTACCAGAAGCACCGGGAATAGGTTCTTCTAGTATATACAATTTCCTTTCATGGCGAAGGATAATGTGTAAGCACCTTTTCCACTATCGGAAATTTGTGCTAGTGAGAAGATTATCCTTGTCAAGTATGGATCACAATGATATGTTTGAAGTCATTTTAATTCTGTTTCTACAAAATAACATGAGCAGAATTATAGTACTTTATCTGATAAAATTTAAACAAATAAATAAATATCATATTTATTAATCTCCCACTATTTTATCAAAACCCAATAGCCCTCACCATTGGCTTTGGAATATCCTATTGGTTGGACATTCTAGTGGAAAGGATCCATATTCCCCTTCTCATTACTCCAACTTTGGTTGGTCAAGCAACTTGAATGGTTTTAGGTAGGCATTCCAAATTCCAACTACATTAACTTTGAGTTACTTGATCTTTTGAGTGGACGCCCCAATCCTGAAATCCTTAAATTGGATTTCCTCAACCCTTTCCTCTCAGTTACACCAAGTCCTGCTTTGGTGGTAAACCCTTGATGTGAACTAAGTTAAGTCAACCCAAAAATTCAATTTAGAATTCCCTAATAATTGAAAGCACCCCAACATTGGCTGGTCAAGCACTTTGAACTATAGTTTGATTTTAACTGAAGTAGTGGAAGGCTATACCTACTTAGTATATATAATTGAGTGATTTTATCCTTTTATGCGTAAATTTACAATTATCATCTTTATTACATGCTTGTTAATATTAAGAGAATTTACCTAAGTGATTAACCATGTATTAGATAATATTTACACATAAGCCAAATTATTTTAGTTTTATCTTACATGCTTGTTAATTTCATTAATTCATGTGATCACAAAAAAACATCCATAATGAAAAAACCACATAACTTGACATAAATAAAATAATAATGTGGTATGATCATGTGTTTTTACTAATAGTTAGTTTATCTAGTGGTTGATAAACTAACCTTTGACCTTGGGGAAAAACACCTTTAACTAATTACGTTTTGTGTTAAATCTTTCCACCTTTCCACCTATGTAACTCTCTTGGATTGGTTTCACCTCAATTCCAAAATTGAACTACCTCCACTAGCTTGGGAGATCCATCCATTCCATATGCTTTTACTTATAAGAATGTGATGGATACAAAGGGTTTACATAAAAGAAACCATGGGTGAACATACTCTTACATAATAAGAGGAGAGAAGGCACACATGAAAATGATTTTATTTAATAATAAATTAAATGAAACCAATCTCATACAAAGGTCTGGTCTATTCTCATGATCATCAACATGCATACAATGAATTGCACATTTAATAAAACTAGAATTCAATTCTTAACCATTCTTATTTAAGATAAATCGTGCCCGAATCAATTAATTATATTCTGTAATTAATCAATTATTTTATCTTAATTCTCATCCAAATTTCCTTGAGATTCTCATCCATAATATTTTTAAACAAATTAAATAAATTTATCTAAAATTAGTTGTGTACTTAAATGTATCTTGGAGGAAACACGGTGAATACCCATCCAAATCTACCCAACATGTATTATACTTGTATACTGTTTACTCTTGTGACATGTGGCATACACGACTTATCACACACTTTCATGATGCATACTATCAACTTAATGATTACACGAATTACATGATTTTTTGGTCATGTGTTATGCTTCAATTCACATAGAGTAACAACTGTAATATGAATCATACATGATATGCATATCTGAACATTATGCAGATATTAATTAAACACACACACACACACACACATATTAAAACCAATCACATGGCGTGTCCTATCAACATAATAACCACACACAATCACATGTTGATAAGGTTTACACAGTATAATAAATAAATTTTAAATCATTATAATTTGGTTTAAGTACACAACATGTACATGGAGCTACACGACATGTACGTTGATCACCGTCTATCCAAGGAACATGCCTAAGGACTCAGTGTGTAAGCCATGCCTCGAAAATTGGAGTACACGATGTGTATAAGAGACTACATAGTGTGTGGTCTCTAAGTTACATGGTCACGAGTCAGGTAGGCCATGTATGGTAATACATGGCCCATTCGTGACTCAAAGAGACTACATGCCATGTACGTGGGATGCATGGCATGCACTCCGGTTGACCATGCACTAGGTTGGCCTAACCAACACGTGGTGTAAGAAATAAATGCACCGTGTGTCATCAATGCACATGGTTTGAATTAATTTCTGAATTAGTTCCCGATGCATTGAACATAAGTACATGGCGTGTAACTCCGGTTACACGGTGTGTAATCCTATGTTATCCAGTCAGAATCCTTGGCACCTTTGGATGAGATCTTTTATTTATTTCATTCATAAAATTACTTGTTTTAATTAGATCTATGAGAAACAAAGGAGTAAGAATCAAATATCGTAATTCAGATTAAAATAATTATTAAACATGAATTGAAAACTAAATGATAAATTCATAAATCATCAACGATCTTTAAATAATTATAAATAATTATGTGACCATTCTAATACCACTTATATATAGGTTCCAAATGCTGTAGAATCATGTTATGGGTCATACTTGACTTTGCTTTTTTGTCATGATCGATGATCAATCAGAGATTTACACAATGGAAAAATTCCGTGATCTATGAAATTGAATCAAATAAAACAGACAAGGGAAAAAACACCAGAACCAGAGAGAGGAACTTCACATATTATTTATAATTAATTTATTTAATTAAATAATTACTTTGATGGAATTATTTTCTCATTTATGGATCTAAAAATATATATGCATTGTTTCATTGTTGCATTGTAGGAATCAAGAGAATATTCCCTCTAGCGGTGATCTACACGTGTTTCATAAATCTCTGAATGTCACTGTAGGAATCTCTAAGTGCTAGCACGACAGATCCTATCACTTGCGTTTCCCACCTTTGATCACCTTGAAAACTAATTCTAAAGAGTTCTAATTGATCTCTATTGACTTGATAGAGGGAGGTGGAAGAAGATTGTTCTTTCTTCTTATGAGAGTTCTTGGAGAAGGGATCCCTCTAGGGCTTGAGAGGATTCATCAAATTTGTTGTACACAACCAAACAAATGAATTGTCTCTCTTAGAAAATAGTATAATTGGGTTTATATACTACCATGGAAAAAATAAAATACTTTCACAATTACCTTTATTATTTATCTAATCCTTATGAAACCTCATGTCAAATAATAATAATAATAATATTATCTCTCAACATGTGCTTAAATTGAGAATTAAATAAAATATTATTTAATCAAATAATATTCAATATTTATTATTTCTCACCAGAAAATTAAACTCATTACTCCATTACTCCACAATATTTATTGGGCCTTGAATAATGACTATTTATTTATTAAATAAATATCACTTCATTATTTTCTAATAAATAAATAAATAGTATATTCACTAAATAGAAAATAAATATCTATTAAATATTCTGCTCACATTATATTCTCTCGAATAACTGGTAATGGAATATATGAAATCAAGAAAAAACGAATAATTATTAAACAAAGTTTGTAAATAATATTTATTCAACTTGTTAAATAATTAATAATAATATATTATTTAATTGAGATTCTAGATACACTTAGTGTGTCACCCTCTAGGCATCTTTTTCAGTGACATTAGGTGAAGCAGTCTAAAGTACAAGGTCATCATCTATCAACATGCTAAGTCACCCATATAGAAATAATTTAATGATGCAATGAAATAATAACTCATATAGATGCAAACTGTATAATATAATCCCCTTTTCATGATATCTCTAATCAAGCGGATTGCATGCCGGTGCCATCAACCTATGTGCTTGATGTCTCTTTCTTTGACATCCTAGAAAATAAACTTTCCTATATAACACCATGTCCATGGATTTATTTAGGATATATCATTTTTATCAAAGAGACTAAGATATAAACCTTCATTAAATAACAGAAGGAAAAAGTCATTTCTCACATTATTCATTAATGCAATATTACTCGTGACATATCCAATGTATCCTACCTCACCATGAACATATTTCATCACAGTTTTCATCAATGCATCAAAGTACATGACTCATAATTATTATTAATAATAATCATAAAGTCTAAGGATAAATACACACACCTATATATAGGAACATATAATGACACATATAAATATGGATTTCCTACCAGTGGGTCTTGTTCTCATAATATCCTACACTGGATAATACTAAGGGTGTACATCATTAGAAGGTGCCTCAAAGTCCTATGAGTCTCCACCCTTGATATCTTGTATTACTTGTGTCCCTGAAATGACATCATACAGCTATAGAACATATATTTAAGAATAGTGTCATTACACTTACAAGTTCTCATCATAGTGGGGAACTACTATGACCATTTAGCGCAACTGTTACTCTTAAGACATTATCACATACAATGTTATACAGAAGAACAATCATGATGTGATAAGTGGTTTATTATATTCAAAACTATGAACACATGTTATTATAAAGTACATATAATTTGTTTCTAGGGCACCAACTCCAACAAGAAATAAGTCAATGAAACTGATTAAATCTATTTGAAAGTAGAAAAATTTAACCTCCTTAAGGTTGAAAATCAAATATCAAACTTCAGAACAAAAGTTTATCCACTAAATAAGAAAGTTGAAGCTTGAATTATATCTAATTTTTGTAAAATATTTAGGTGTTTTTTTATGTGTATTACTTTGAAATAAATTTTATCACAAATTAATACCTCTTCCCCACACTTAAAATCTAATAGTGTCCCTATTATTGAACCTTAAAGTGGGATAAACAATTGAACCAATTATAGATAAAAAATGTTTTCATTTGAGTAGTTCATATTTATATTTAAGGGTCACAATATATTTTAGATAAGATATTTTCCACAAATTTAAAAACATTTTTTAAAACATATTTCATGTTGTACATGATTTTTCTTGAATGATAAAGAAAGAAGATATTCAACTCAACTAAATCGAGAAACATGATCACAATTCATTCCACAGAGTAATAATTTTTTTAGAACAAGGTGTTATGATTTTTAATATTTTTTTTAATGTGATTTAAAATAGAGCACATATAATCAATTATAACACCAAATGGGTTGAGGCAATGGAATGCACATGCATGACTTTGCCTTGATTTTTCTTCATCTACTTCAATAACTTCAAGCACTGTCATCTTCATCGGATTTGATTATCTTTATTTAAACCTCGAAAAACATCCATGGTCAATCAAATGCAATATATTTGTAGTATATGTGTTCTCTCAATAGATTGGGTGTTAATCATGCAGTAAATTGAATGTTAACTGGAATAGTCTCTTTTGGGGGGAGGGCATGGTCAATCACTAAAATCCACTTCAAGCATAGTTGATCTAATTTCCATTTGTTCAATGAAATTTTAACATCTATGGTAAATAATATACCTTAACAAATTTCAACATTCACTTGGAATGACAGCTCCATGCATTTCAGGTGAGAAACTTTGTCAAATTTCATGGGTATAGTGGAATCCCTTTAAAAACATTTCTATGTTGCGTATAGTCGATTGTGATTCCCCATGTGGTATATATAGGTTTTTCTTAAAAATATTATAGGTGGTGTAGTTACTTCAATATAAAAGGCATGATTGATTTTATACTTATCCAAAATTCAAAGAATAGAAAGTATATTACCAATCACACATTTAGGACCTCAAAAAATATTAATAGATTCAATCAATTCCTAACACCAAAAATTAAACCAAATTTCCACAATTTTTTTAAGTTGAATTATATGAAAGAAATTAAAAATAATAAAATAGAATTTGAGAAATAATTAAAACTATAAATCACTTGAGATAAAATTACAAAAAAATTGATCAAAAAATTCAACCAACCTAAATGTCCTCAAACTAAATGGACATTAACACATAAACATTTGTGTATAAAATCATCTGAAAACACCCATATAAACATGAATATTTTACAATTATCAATTTACAAACATGTTTAACTAGAACACATGTTTTCTTCAACAAAAGCACAATTTTATACTAAAAACATAACTAAGTCATTTAAAAGTATGTGTCTAGAATGTAATGAAATGAGACCACATCAACTCACTATCCACTCATTTTTCTCCATGGTGAATAGGTGTAGAACACACCATAATTAAGAAAGTGGACTCAATCAATGAAACTTGTTGTAATAACAACTCATTAAACTTTTTATTACCCCATTTGGTGAGGGAATTGACTATTATGTGAACTTGAAATTTAACACAAAGGGGGATTGATAAAGTAGTGATAAAAAATAAAGGGATAATCTATGAAACAATATCATCATCACACAATTCCTCACCAGAATTTTAGAAAATTGAGTTTTAATAAAATATATAAAATTAGAAACATGAATTTCATTCCCCCTCAGATCATAAATAATGGTTTTTTCACTCCATAATCATGTAGCTAGAGTGTTAAGGGTTTAAGAAATAGGGAATAAAGAAAAACAAGAAAAGTAAAATAGAAAATATAATACTTTATCTAAATTATATGAAACCACACATATAGAATAGCCTCTCCCTTGGTAGAATCATTATTTTTTTAAACTAATTGAATACCCCCTCTAAATAAAAAAGGTACTTTCAAAAAGTTCATTTTAAGTTTCATACTAAACATGTGTGGTTAAACTATACCCTCCACCCAATCACCCTCCTCAAGTTAAAAAATTATTCATCCATCCTTTACATGTATTAGTTTTGATTCTATGATCTATATCCAACATACATAGAATATAATGATCACATCACATGATAAATCTTAGAGATGCCTTATGATACTTGGTTTAGGATTTGGGAAGGATTGATTGGATTATCTTCACCACTTCACTACAATTCTGGAATTGATGCATATTTTTAAGAACCTATTCATACTCATATAAGAGTGAATATAACTTATTAGAATCTAGGTCAAGTAAAAAAATTGATTAAATATTGAATAAACTCCCCTTGTGTATGTATAACTATTAAATTACAGTTTTGGAATTCATATTTGATGAGAATTGTAACAACCCATGTTTCGAGCCAAGGTATAATTCTAAGGGAATTTGAATTTTGGTGTTTGGTGGATTGGATGTTCTTTGAATCATGATTCTAAACATAATTAAGAGAGTTATAATACTAAAATTGTTGTTTTTAAACTTTTTAGAGGCCCGAGAGGTGGCTTATGTGTTTCATTGATTTTTAGAAGCATTGGGATTAAAAAAATCAAAATTGAAGAAGGCTAATGGGGGTGCATGGTTTTCTTGAAACTGTGCAACCCTCTAGAAGAAATTATTCATATAATATAATAGAGATATAGGTATCATAAAATTTCATATAAATATGTGAGTGGAGATACACAACTATGTGCCTTGCTGAAGGTTCTTGACAGTGTGTTTTTGAATAGGCTGTACACGGTAAGCCAAACTGTGCAGCTAACCCATGTGAGGAGGATTATTAGGCAGTGCCTTAATCATGGTTGGAATACGGTTTGACCAAACGTGCGACCAAACAATGTGCCCCTATTTTTGAAGGTGAAATTACTTAAATTCCCTAAATGAAACTTAAACCTAATTTTCTTATTTCCTTATCCAATTCCAGTGGATGGATCCTTCCTTCTCCCACATCAAGCTCTCAGCCTCCCTAACCTAGGGATCTTGATATATCATGGATCTAGGCTCCATTTAAAATTCCATTGGAAGCATTGTATATGTTTAGGTAAGCTCTAAAATCATATTACTTCTTATCTCAATTTCACTTCCTATCAGTTACACTATTTTGGTGCAAGATCATTCACCCTATTTTCAAGGTGGATGATCATTTCTTTGATTTATTCCAAATCGGACCAAATAAAAGTTTGATATTGGACAAATGAAGAATTATTGGCATACGGTAGGTGGTATATAGCTCATTACCTAAGTTTCCATTGATTTATAAATATTTATATTATGCCTCGTGTTGGCCTTTGTCGTGCGTCGCCCTAAAATGAGTTCTTCATTTCTAAATCGTTATATGCATGATATATTACTCACTTTGATACTTTATATGTAATTAGAGGATGTAAACCTCAATTATATCCATAAATTTGGGTGAAATGGAACGAAATTACTTTATTTATTTATTTAATTAAATGCCTAGAATGTATTTTAAGCATTCAACTTAGATTGCTAATGTAATTTCCCATGTAGGTAGTTTTTAAATTGATAATGGCACTCCTAAGTGATTCATTGATCCATGAATATGTTTTTACATATTTTGTAGCATTATTAATTTCTCATTTTTATTGAATTGAGTTATGCCTCTTGAATTTGGTGCTGGTATGAGTTAAATGAATTGTTGGTTAACAATGTCATGTTTCATAATAAAACCCTCTTAGTTGAGGTGCGTTGTCTTATAAATTACAAAGTGGAAATTAGTGTTTTATATTTTCTTGGACCAATGGAATTGGTATTTTATATTCCGTTATGTTTATTTCTAGATATGTGGTATGCTTAGTAATGAACTCTAATGATATTTTAAAATGGATTGAATAAGGGGTCATGTCCTTCCTCATGACCAATTGTTTCAAAGACCAACCACCTTCTAAGTGGGGTGGAAAGCCTTGATTATAAATTTCCAATAATTGATAAATAAAATGGTTTTTTTAAATTGAATGGTTTTAATTAAATAGAATTGAATTGGGTGGTACGACCATGCCACTTTCTAATTTTAAACAAGATCGACTTATGTCAATTGTAATAAATGTAATGTCCTTGGTTATATCAGGCCTATGGATTATCTTAATAGGTAATGAATTATTATTAATATTAATACTACATTGATATTGGATGTGATATGATAGTTAAGGGACTTGTTTGGAATGAAGTTTCACTCTCCCTTACACCGGATATTGAATATGATGTCTTACACCATTGACACTATTTGGATGATGGGCATAACGCACTGAATACCTTGTTTTGGGTGTTGGCATGATGACACACCCACCATATCAAGTGTTGAGTATGAATTATCTCACTAATTATGAGATATAAATAATGGGAACTTTTTATTGAGCTTAAATGCTCATTCAGAATAGTTATGGATGACTGAGTTACACCCCAGTCTAGCCACATCTAGTATTCTAGGTATATGGCCACTTACATCCGTACATACTTAGTCTATATAAGTGGATAAAATATATAACTATACTATATAAATATATATATATATTATTACTATATATATATTGTTACTGATCATAAACTCATTCCATCCATGAGATGAAGTAGGTAGAGTCATATAGGTGTCCTATTAGAACCTGAGATGATTGGTATTTATCTATCCAATTTTGTTTATTATTTTACATACCTGGACACTTTTGTACATAATATTCATGGATTGTATTTATCTTTAGACACAATTTGTTGTGGCCTACTAATATTTTATCTCACACATTGCTCAAGATTTTATTTCAATAGGGTACTCAAGTAGTTATCATGTTTGTAGGACCATGGATTATTGTTTGCACTGTTATGCTTGTACCTAGGACACTACTGGAAATTCGAGCTATAGCCACGGTTCTAAACCGTGGCTATAGGCCCTCAAACCGTGGCTATAGGTAATAGCCACGGTTTGAGGAACCGTGGCCAAGTTTGGCGTGGCTATAGGCCTAGACCTATAGCCACGGTTCCAAACCGTGGCTTTAACTCTATAGCCACGGTTCCAACCGTGGCTATAGGTTTATAGCCACGGTTAAAACCGTGGCTGTATACCTAATGCCACGGTTTCAACCGTGGCTATACCAAAGGCCGGACAAAATCTATAGCCACGGTTTAAAACCGTGGCATTATGTCTATAGCCACGGTTTAAAACCGCGGCAATACATCAATAGCCACGGTTTTGAACCGTGGCTATAGGGTGTCCAAATTCATAAAAAAAAAATACCCCCTGGACACACCCTGGACACCCCCATGCCACCCCCGGCCAGTCCCCCCTGCCAGTACCCCCGGACAGCCCCCCGTGCACCCCCGGACAGCCCCCCGTGCACCCCCGGACAGCCCCCCGTGCACCCCTGGACAGCCCCCCCGGCCAGCCCCAGCCAGCCCCCCGTGCACCCCCGAGCAGCCCCCCGACCAGCCCCGGACAGCCCCCCGTGCACCCCTGGACAGCCCCCCCGGCCAGCCCCAGCCAGCCCCCCGTGCACCCCCGAGCAGCCCCCCGACCAGCCCCGGACAGCCCCCCGTGCACCCCCGGACAGCCCCCAGCCCCCAGCCCCCCCTGCCCCCTGCTTGTCCCCCTGCCAGCTCCCCCCCTGCCCCCTGCTTGTCCCCCTGCCAGCTCCCCCCTGCTAGTCCCCCACTGCCCCCTGCTAGTACCCCCCCCCCCCCGCCACCCCCCCCTTCTTGTCCCCTTGCCAGCCCCCCCTGCCACCCCCCTGCCAGTCCCCCCTGCCCCCTGACACCCCCCCTGCTAGTCCCCCTGCCCCCTGCTAGTCCCCCACTGTCCCCTGTTAGTCCCCCCCCCCGCCACCCCCCCGCTTGTCCCCTTGCCAGCCCCCCCAGCCACCCCCCTGCTTGTCCCCCTGCAAGCCCCCCCTGCTTGTCCCCCTGCCAGCCCCACCCCTGCTCCTGCCAGCCCCCCCCCCCTGCCCCCCCCTGCCCCCCCCCTGCCCCCCTGCCAGCCCCCCCCCCCTTCCCCCTGCTTGTCCCCCTTCCAGCCCCCCCGGCCACCCCCCTGCCCCCTGCTTGCCCCCTGCCGCCACCCCCCCCCCCCCTTCCCCCTGCCAGCCCCCCCGCCCCTGCTTGTCCCCCTGCCAACCCCCCCTGCTGGACACCCCCCCTGTCCGTGCACCCCCGGACAGCCCCCCATGCACCCCCGGACAGCCCCCCATGCACCCCCGGACAGCCCCCCGTGCACCCCTTGCCAGCCCCCCCAGCCACCCCCTGCTTGTCCCCCTGCAAGCCCCCCCTGCTTGTCCCCCTGCCAACCCCACCCCTGCTCCTGCCAGCCCCCCCCCATGCCCCCTGCTTGCCCCCCTGCCAGCCCCCCCCTTCCCCCTGCTTGTCCCCCTTCCAGCCCCCCCGGCCACCCCCCTGCCCCCTGCTTGCCCCCTGCCGCCACCCCCCCCCCCCCCTTCCCCCTGCCAGCCCCCCCGCCCTGCTTGTCCCCCTGCCAACCCCCCCTGCTGGACACCCCCCCTGTCCGTGCACCCCCGGACAGCCCCCCGTGCACCCCCGGACAGCCCCCCATGCACCCCCGGACAGCCCCCCGTGCACCCCTGGACAGCCCCCCCGGCCAGCCCCGGCCAGCCCCCCGTGCACCCCCGGACAGCCCCGGACAGCCCCCATGTGCACCCCCGGACAGACCCCATGCAGCCCCCATCCCCCCTGCACAGAACCCCGGAAACCCCCTGCCCCCTGCTTGTCCCCCTGCCAGCCCCCCCTGCCCCCTGCTTGTCCCCCTGCCAGCTCCCCCCCTGCCCCCTGCTAGTCCCCCACTGCCCCCTGCTAGTCCCCCCCCCCCCCGCCACCCCACCCCCCCTGCTTGTCCCCTTGCCAGCCCCCCCTGCCAGTCCCCACTGCCCCCTGACACCCTCCCTGCTAGTCCCCCTGCCCCCTGCTAGTCCCCCACTGCCCCCTGCTAGTCCCCCACTGCCCCCTGTTAGTCCACCCCCCCCCCCGCCACCCCCCTGCTTGTCCCCGTGCCAGCCCCCCTGCCGCCCCCTGCCAGCCCCCCCTGCTTGTCCCCCTGCCAGCCCCCCCTGCTCCTGCCAGCCCCCCCCCTGCCCCCCTGCCAGCCCCCCCCCCCCTTCCCCCTGCTTGTCACCCTGCCAGCCCCCCCGGCCACCCCCCTGCTTGTCCCCCTGCCAGCCCCCCCTGCCCCTGCCAGCCCCCCCCTGCCCCTGCCAGCCCCCCCTGCCAGCCCCCCCCCCCCTTCCCCCTGCTTGTCCCCCTGCCAGCCCCCCCCCTGCCCCCTGCTTGTCCCCCTGCCAGCCCCCCCCCCCCTGCCCCCCTGCCAGCCCCCCCTTCCCCCTGCTTGTCCCCCTGCCCGCCCCCCCTGCCCCTGCTTGTCCCCCTGCCAGCCCCCCCTGCCCCCTGCTTGCCCCCTGCCACCCCCCCCCCTTCCCCCTGCCAGCCCCCCCAGCCCCTGCTTGTCCCCCTGCCAACCCCCCCTGCTGGACACCCCCCCTGTCCGTGCACCCCCGGACAGCCCCCCGTGCACCCCCGGACAGCCCCCCGTGCACCCCCGGACAGCCCCCCGTGCACCCCCGGACAGCCCCCCCGGCCAGCCCCGGCCAGCCCCCCGTGCACCCCCAGACAGCCCCACGACCAGCCCCGGACAGCCCCCCGTGCACCCCCGGACAGCCCCCCGTGCACCCCCGGACAGCCCCCCCGTGCACCCCCAGACAGCCCCCCCGTGCACCCCCAGACAGCCCCCCCGTGCACCCCCGGACAGCCCCCATATGCACCCCCGGACAGCCCCCATATGCACCCCCAAACAGCCCCCCGCGCACCCCTGGACAGCCCCCCGGCCAGCCCCGGACAACCCCCTGTGCACCCCCGGACAGCCCCCCGACCAGCCCCGGACAGCCCCCCGTGCACCCCCGGACAGCCCCCATGTGCACCCCCGGACAGACCCCATGCAGCCCCATTCCCCCCGGACAGCCCCCCGTGCACCCCCGGACAGCCCCCATGTGCAACCCCGGACAGCCCCCATGTGCACCCCCGGACAAACCCCATACAGCCCCCTACCCCCCTGCACAGAACCCCGGGCGTTTATCAAGCGCGCGCAACGCTTAAAGAACGCATAATGAGCCCTACCGTGCAGACCACACGTCCGATTGACGCGCCGTCTGCGCGTGCACGTCGCGAATAATAATGGGATTGTTGTCCTGTGATTTCAGGGCAATCCGATGTCGTCCGCTATGAGTTTGACCGTTAGACGCCTGTTTTGGCCGTTTATGACACCGGAACGGCGTTCCCGGTCACCCCGGGCACACGGCACGTCCGATTGACGTGCCGTCTGCTCGACCACATCACAATTCACTTACCCTTTGATTTCGTCCGATTTCAGGCCATTCGGACTTCGTTCGGCCCGTTTGGACCCCCCCACGCGCGTTTATCAAGCGCGCGCAACGCTTAAAGAACGCATAATGAGCCCTACCGCGCAGACCGCACGTCCGATTGACGCGCCGTCTGCGCGTGCACGTCGCGAATAATAATGGGATTGTTGTCCTGTGATTTCAGGGCAATCCGATGTCGTCCGCTATGAGTTTGACCGTTAGACGCCTGTTTTGGCCGTTTATGACACCGGAACGGCGTTCCCGGTCACCGCGGGCACACGGCACGTCCGATTGACGTGCCGTCTGCTCGACCACATCACAATTCACTCACCCTTTGATGTCGTCCGATTTCAGGCCATTCGCAATTCGTTCGGCCCGTTTGGACCCCCCACGCGCGTTTCTCAAGCGCGCGCAACGCTTAAAGAACGCATAATGAGCCCTCCTGCGCAGACCGCACGTCCGATTGACGTGCCGTCTGCGCGTGCACGTCGCGAATAATAATTTGAATGTTGTCCTGTGATTTCAGGGCAATCCGATGTCGTCCGCTATGAGTTTGACCGTTAGACGCCTGTTTTGGCCTTTTATGACACCGGAACGGCGTTCCCGGTCACCGCGGGCACACGGCACGTCCGATTGACGTGCCGTCTGCTCGACCACATCACAATTCACTCACCCTTTGATGTCGTCCGATTTCAGGCCATTCGCAATTCGTTCGGCCCGTTTGGACCCCCCCACGCGCGTTTCTCAAGCGCGCGCAACGCTTAAAGAACGCATAATGAGCCCTCCTGCGCAGACCGCACGTCCGATTGACGTGCCGTCTGCGCGTGCACGTCGCGAATAATAATTTGAATGTTGTCCTGTAATCCGATGTCGTTCGCTATGAGTTTGACCGTTAGACGCCCGTTTTGGCCGTTTATGACACCGGAACGGCGTTCCCGGTCACCGCGGGCACACGGCACGTCCGATTGACGTGCCGTCTGCTCGACCACATCACAATTCACTCACCCTTTGATGTCGTCCGATTTCAGGCAATTCGCAATTCGTTCGGCCCGTTTGGACCCCCCCACGCGCGTTTCTCAAGCGCGCGCAACGCTTAAGGAACGCATAATGAGCCCTCCTGCGCAGACCGCACGTCCGATTGACGTGCCGTCTGCGCGTGCACGTCGCGAATAATAATTTGAATGCTGTCCTGTGATTTCAGGTCAATCCGATGTCGTTCGCTATGAGTTTGACCGTTAGACGCCCGTTTTGGCCGTTTATGACACCAGAACGGCGTTCCCGGTCACCGCGGGCACACGGCACGTCCGATTGACGTGCCGTCTGCTCGACCACATCACAATTCACTCACCCTTTGATGTCGTCCGATTTCAGGCCATTCGCAATTCGTTCGGCCCGTTTGGACCCCCCACGCGCGTTTCTCAAGCGCGCGCAACGCTTAAAGAACGCATAATGAGCCCTCCTGCGCAGACCGCACGTCCGATTGATGTGCCGTCTGCGCGTGCACGTCGCGAATAATAATTTGAATGTTGTCCTGTGATTTCAGGTCAATCCGATGTCGTTCGCTATGAGTTTGACCGTTAGACGCCCGTTTTGGCCGTTTATGACACCAGAACGGCGTTCCCGGTCACCGCGGGCACACGGCACGTCCGATTGACGTGCCGTCTGCTCGACCACATCACAATTCACTCACCCTTTGATGTCGTCCGATTTCAGGCCATTCGCAATTCGTTCGGCCCGTTTGGACCCCCCACGCGCGTTTCTCAAGCGCGCGCAACGCTTAAAGAACGCATAATGAGCCCTCCAGCGCAGACCGCACGTCCGATTGATGTGCCGTCTGCACGTGCACGTCGCGAATAATAATTTGAATGTTGTCCTGTGATTTCAGGTCAATCCGATGTCGTTCGCTATGAGTTTGACCGTTAGACGCCCGTTTTGGCCGTTTATGACACCAGAACGGCGTTCCCGGTCACCGCGGGCACACGGCACGTCCGATTGACGTGCCGTCTGCTCGACCACATCACAATTCACTCACCCTTTGATGTCGTCCGATTTCAGGCCATTCGCAATTCGTTCGGCCCGTTTGGACCCCCCACGCGCGTTTCTCAAGCGCGCGCAACGCTTAAAGAACGCATAATGAGCCCTCCTGCGCAGACCGCACGTCCGATGGTGACTAGGTCTCATAGCTCATCTACCTACAACTTGGAATGGGATGATGACGTCGGGGAGGGGGTTATGAAAACGAAATGCTTTATTATGAAGGCAGTTTTATCAATGTCTAGCCCCATCTCCTCTCTTATGTCATCTTTTGTTTTTAATAAAATGGCTTTAGAGCCTTTCGGCTCGAAGCTTCTTTCTGTCATACTCTAATTCTGTTAAGCCTCTCAAACTTGACACACTGTCATACTCTAATTCTGTTAAGCCTCTCAAACTTCCAGCCCTCAATGAGGGCTGCAATTCTGTATTAAAGGATGGGAACGAAAATTACAGCAGAAAAATAGAAGAAATAGGGAAAACAACAGAAGAAATCCTCAGGAGGCCCCCAGGCTGAGGGAGGAAGATCAAGCTAACAAGCCACCAGGCCGATCTTCCGCTGAACTGTAAATGGCCCATAGAAACGAGGGGCAGGTTTCTGAGAAATCTGGCAGGTTAAAGAGTGTTGTTTGTGAGGCCGAAAGCGTACGGAAACAGGATCTCCCACATGGAGGGCAAGGTGACGGCAGTGTATTAGTTTTCTGCTTCATGATGTCTTGGGACCGACTCAAATAATATTTGAGTCCACGATCAAGCAGTGCATGGGCAACAGCGGGCAACTAGATTTCTGATGGAACAGCGTAGGTCTCGTGGCAGCGATTTACCACCTTTGTTTGGTCATCCGTTTGCGGGTGGTAGGTCAAGCTGAGTTTTAAGTCAGTGCCTTGGAGTTTGAGCAGTTCAATCCAAAAATGGCTTACAAAAATGGGATTGCGGTCGCTGGAATGCTATGCAAACTGACAATCTCCCACACGAAAACCTCGCCCACACTCCCACACTCTTTGCTGTGTAAGGGTGTTTTAGGGGTAAAAAATGGCCATATTTAGAGAGATGATCAATGATGACCAGAATCACAGTGCAACCACGGGATTAGGGTAGTCCGGTGATAAAATCCATAGAGAGACCCGACCACACCAGCTGGGGAATTTCCAACGGCTGCAACAGGCCAGCCGGATATAGTGTGGAATATTTATTTCGTTGGCATTTGGCCCATTGGCAAACTGTTGAACCGGTATTTTCATCCCGACCCAATATAAATTGGCAGGCAATTTTCTATACGTGCGGCAAAAACCAGAATGACCCCACTACGGAGACAAATGGAACTCAGCCAGCAATATGGGCACCCATGGGGACGAACTAGACAGCACCAACCGGCCCTTATAACAGAGGACACCTTGCAGAAAAGAGTAAGTAGGAAAGGAAGGAGCATCTGCTTGCAGAGTGATGATGACTTAGCTGAAAAATGGGTCGTCTGAAACGCCTGTGAGCAAGTGGGGCTGAACCTCCCCCCTGTTGGATGTGGCTGGAGCAGGGCCACATCACGGCGTGACCGCGGCGTGACCGCGGCGTGACCGCGGCGTGACCGCGGCGTGACCGCAGCGTGTTGGCCCGATCCAGCGACATCCGCGGGGCAGCATCTTCCGACCAGGAGCGAAGGGAGCGGGAGGAGGCTGGAATGTGGGTGAAAGGGGGCTGGTTGCAGGTGTTGGGGGGATGGTGCGGGCTGATTCGAAGGTGGGGGGGCTGTTGCGGGCTGGAATGCTGGTGGCAGCGGGCTGATGACTTTGCTGAAAAATGGGTCGTCTGAAACGCCTGTGAGCAAGTGGGGCTGAACCTCCCCCCTGCTGGATGTGGCTGGAGCAGGGCCACATCACGGCGTGACCGCGGCGTGACCGCGGCGTGACCGCGGCGTGACCGCGGCGTGACCGCGGCGTGACCGCGGCGTGACCGCGGCGTGACCGCGGCGTGACCGCGGCGTGACCGCGGCGTGACCGCGGCGTGACCGCGGCGTGACCGCGGCGTGACCGCGGCGTGACCGCGGCGTGACCGCGGCGTGACCGCGGCGTGACCGCAGCGTGTTGGCCCGGTCCAGCGACATCCGCGGGGCAACATATTCCACTTAGTTTCAAATAGGATGATATGGATGGCATGAGAGGATGTTTTCCCAGAAGATTTAAAGAAATGAATGCTAATCTGTGATGAATAGAGGATTGGATGACCCCTGATATACCTAATTCGGTGAGGTTTGGAGATCTAGAAATGTGTAGGAATACCTAGAGGAATAAAATATGCCAGACAATTCCAAACCAATTTTTTCAGTTGAATTGAGCTTTTGTACCACCTGCTATGCACGTTTTGTGGAAAGATGGATGAGAGGCAGCGCTGAGAGGAGATATAGTTTAGGAATGAGGAAATACGAAAAATTATAGAGCTAACCATTCAATGTTTCTCTAAGGAGGAGTAACCGCCGCAGGGTGTCGTCCTGGAGCAGGGCCAAATCACGGCGTGACCGCGGCGTGACCGCGGCGTGACCGCGGCGTGACCGCGGCGTGACCGCGGCGTGACCGCGGCGTGACCGTGGCGTGACCGCGGCGTGACCGCGGCGTGACCGCGGCGTGACCGCAGCGTGTTGGCCCGGTCCAGCGACATCCGCGGGGCAACATATTCCACTTAGTTTCAAATAGGATGATATGGATGGCATGAGAGGATGTTTTCTCAGAAGATTTAAAGAAATGAATGCTAATCTGTGATGAATAGAGGATTGGATGACCCCTGATATACCTAATTCGGTGAGGTTTGGAGATCTAGAAATGTGTAGGAATACCTAGAGGAATAAAATATGCCAGACAATTCCAAACCAATTTTTTCAGTTGAATTGAGCTTTTGTACCACCTGCTATGCACGTTTTGTGGAAAGATGGATGAGAGGCAGCGCTGAGAGGAGATATAGTTTAGGAATGAGGAAATACGAAAAATTATAGAGCTAACCATTCAATGTTTCTCTAAGGAGGAGTAACCGCCGCAGGGTGTCGTCCTGGAGCAGGGCCAAATCACGGCGTGACCGCGGCGTGACCGCGGCGTGACCGCGGCGTGACCGCGGCGTGACCGCGGCGTGACCGCGGCGTGACCGCGGCGTGACCGCGGCGTGACCGCGGCGTGACCGCGGCGTGACCGCGGCGTGACCGCAGCGTGTTGGCCCGGTCCAGCGACATCCGCGGGGCAACATATTCCACTTAGTTTCAAATAGGATGATATGGATGGCATGAGAGGATGTTTTCTCAGAAGATTTAAAGAAATGAATGCTAATCTGTGATGAATAGAGGATTGGATGACCCCTGATATACCTAATTCGGTGAGGTTTGGAGATCTAGAAATGTGTAGGAATACCTAGAGGAATAAAATATGCCAGACAATTCCAAACCAATTTTTTCAGTTGAATTGAGCTTTTGTACCACCTGCTATGCACGTTTTGTGGAAAGATGGATGAGAGGCAGCGCTGAGAGGAGATATAGTTTAGGAATGAGGAAATACGAAAAATTATAGAGCTAACCATTCAATGTTTCTCTAAGGAGGAGTAACCGCCGCAGGGTGTCGTCCTGGAGCAGGGCCAAATCACGGCGTGACCGCGGCGTGACCGCGGCGTGACCGCGGCGTGACCGCGGCGTGACCGCGGCGTGACCGCGGCGTGACCGCGGCGTGACCGCGGCGTGACCGCGGCGTGACCGCGGCGTGACCGCGGCGTGACCGCGGCGTGACCGCAGCGTGTTGGCCCGGTCCAGCGACATCCGCGGGGCAACATCTTCCACTTAGTTTCAAATAGGATGATATGGATGGCATGAGAGGACGTTTTCTCAGAAGATTTAAAGAAATGAATGCTAATCTGTGATGAATAGAGGATTGGATGACCCCTGATATACCTAATTCGGTGAGGTTTGGAGATCTAGAAATGTGTAGGAATACCTAGAGGAATAAAATATGCCAGACAATTCCAAACCAATTTTTTCAGTTGAATTGAGCTTTTGTACCACCTGCTATGCACGTTTTGTGGAAAGATGGATGAGAGGCAGCGCTGAGAGGAGATATAGTTTAGGAATGAGGAAATACGAAAAATTATAGAGCTAACCATTCAATGTTTCTCTAAGGAGGAGTAACCGCCGCAAGGTGTCGTCATGCTTGTCCCCCTGCCAGCAACAGATGGAAAACATATTCAGCACAAAAGTGATCGGAAATGCCAACCAAATGAAAGAAGCTAGATTAAAACCAATAACCAACAAGCAGGGAAAAAAAATTGGACATTCAGAATGCATGTGTGTTCAATGATTCCAATATCTAAAGTGTGTTTCAGCTAGACTCTTAACTCAAAGAAGAATTCACATAGATGAGTCATGCATGAATAAGCTCAAATGACGTGTTAGATTGGCACATAGATTTGTCAGCTCACCTTGATAAAGATCGAATGGCAAACCACTGATTGGTAATCATACTTTAATTTGCTACAGTCTGTACATGCAACAAATAAAACCATGAATTATTATTAATGAATATATAAGACTCATAAGCAATGAAATGTCATATAGAAATTTTGTTATTACTACATAACAATAAAATACTAAAGTGCAGATTAAAATGCAGAATAAAAAGCCTGAATATGTTGATAAGAAATACCAGTCAGTTTCTTCTCCATGCTTGTAAATTGAAGGCATTCATTCCATCAGCCCATGCACATTCACCAATATTTTGGTTCATCGCTATGCTGGGATGAGAACAATCAAAGTATGTCTAGCAACTCTTAGACATGACCCACAAAAATCAATATACAGTGGAGTCAATAGTTAAAACATATCACCTGCATTCATATGTTGGATGAAAAGGGGGTCAACTCCATGATTTTACGACCAATAACCTGCATTCATATAGTGTGTAAATGCAAATGAAAAATGATGCATGGTAGGGAGGTTTATTCCACAATTTTAGGAAAACATACCTGTTGTAGAGATCTCGCACTTATTAGTGCAGGATTCCCACTGCCCAGCCCCTCCCCCCCACTCCCTACTGCCCTCCCCACTGCCCAGCCCCCCCCCCCCACTGCCCAGCCCCCCCCCCCACTGCCCACCCCCTCCCCCTCCTGCCCAGCCCTCCCCCCCACTGCCCAGCCCCCCACTGCCCAGCCCCCCCCCCCACTGCCCTCCCCCTCCCCCTCCTGCCCAGCCCTCCCCCCCACTGCCCAGCCCCCCCCCCCCACTGCCCAGCCCCCCCCCCACTCCCTACTGCCCTCCCCACTGCCCACCCCCCCCCCACTCCCTACTGCCCAGCACCCCCCCACTCCCTACTGCCCTCCCCACTGCCCAGCCCCCCCCCCCCCACTGCCCAGCCCCCCCCCACTGCCCACCCCCTCCCCCTCCTGCCCAGCCCTCCCCCCCACTGCCCAGCCCCCCACTGCCCAGCCCCCCCCCCCCCCACTGCCCTCCCCCTCCCCCTCCTGCCCAGCCCTCCCCCCCACTGCCCAGCCCCCCACTGCCCAGCCCCCCCCCCCCCCACTGCCCACCCCCTCCCCCTCCTGCCCAGCCCTCCCCCCCACTGCCCAGCCCCCCACTGCCCAGCCCTCCCCCCCACTGCCCAGCCCCCCCCCCCCCCCACTGCCCTCCCCCTCCCCCTCCTGCCCAGCCCTCCCCCCCACTGCCCTCCCCCCCACTGCCCTCCAATGTACAGAACTTTGGTGGGTACGATCAATCATAGAACGTCTCATCTGCAATAAGTAAAGATCAACATCATCTAGTGAACAATTGTTATTAGAATTCATTTACAAAAACTGTAACAGCAATGGTATACATTATTTTCATACCATCATTCTCTTCGACATTATAATCAATCATCTTAATCGTCATCAAAATCAATATTCTGCAAGAAAACAATCAGAAACAGAGTTATGATTAGAAATATTTACCAAATTTTATAGCACAGTGCTCACTATCTATAGGTGGTGAAATAGTTATACCTGACCTGTGAAGTATCTGTGGGATGTTTTATGATATTTTCCAGATCTGTACAGCAGTGCATTTTCTCTATAGAGACATTCATAACCTGCATGGGCTTAGTTTCCTGTATCGATATTGTGGTACCATGTTCAACTGATTTGGGTGCCACAAAAGCAGTATTACAGGGCTTATTTAGTGTCTCGGCGTACCCATAATTGGCAGGATTGCTAATAGTATTAGTGTGAGTTGGGATAGCAGAAACTGGTTCATCATCTTTTATTTTGATTTCATTCTTTAGTCCAAGAGAGGTGTCATTGTTAGCAGGTTGTATTATTGAATCCTTAAGGATAGAAATTGTAGGTTTCATATTACGGAACATCTTAGAAATAGTATTATCACTACTAAAAGAAAGCTGAGACCAATCAGAAAAGGCATTTGTAGTAGTGGAGAACCGTAGTTTAGTAGTCATTCTCATTCCCAATAAGATATGGTAAATATTAATGATATTGATCAAAAAACAATGTAATTGGATGCATAGAACTCGTCATACATTACCAATCCAAACATACAATTAACATCAAAAGTGAGTCTCAATATCAGTATCATCAAAATCATGATGACCCTCATCCACACCTCCTACAGAAACACCATCACCACCTCTCACACCACCAATATCATCATCGGCATCGACATCTGCATCCGAACCGGCACCAGCACCGGGTCCAGCACTAGGTCCGGCTCCGGCTCCAACAGAAGAATCTACATTAGCAGAACGCATCGACATCAAAAAGGCATCAACCGTTGCAGCTGCTTCTGGTGGAAGTGTAGAAGAAAGGGCAGACATAAACTTAATCATATTTGCAGTTATCGCCTGTTCTGATTTTTGACTTGCTTCTTTGATTGCGGCATTCATTTGTTCCACTGTGACAAAACCAGAACCGGTACTCGAAGAAACGTTAGTAGACCAGTATCGAGATGGTACAATCTTCTTCCCAGGCCGACAACGCACTCTACCCTGATGCTCATCTCCTAATACCTGATGTAGATGATCGTTTGGGCCCAAATTGTCAGGTTCTTTTTCTGCCAACGCCTCTAAAGCATTCTGTTGATTGATATATAACATAAATTAAAATGATAAAATAATATAAGGAATTAAATTCATTAAAAATCAAAGAAATTGAAATATACTTACAATCGCCTTCTCGGTGTCGGGATTTGGCACAGTACCATCTTTCTTTTTCCGGCTTGTACAAAACAAAGTTGAGCGAGGAACGCGACCCTCAATATTCAATGACTTTTTCTGGAAAAAAACAATGAAATAAATCAAAATTGGAAGTTAAAAAAATTACACAAAACAAAGCTAAATATTTTAAATGTTAAATTACCTGCGTCTGCTCATGATCTGGTAATGAAGTGTGTCCGCGAGTATAAATGTGTTTCATTGCACTCTTGTTTTTTTTATTTCTATTTGATTTCTCCTATAAACAAATAATTATATAAACTCATTAACATAAATAAAACAAGTAATTTAAAATCGTTTTCAAATAAATAAATGAATATATATATAAATTTAACAAACACCTTAAACGCTGAACTCTTCCAATAGTTGATCATCTCTTTATATTGTGATATTGGGCAATCTTGAATCACCGGTACTTCTTCAAGCTCTGTACCAACTCTCTTTTTCCACCCAAGATATAAATCATACTTGTAGGCTCGCCACATTTCACCTAAATACATTATCATTGCAGCCTTTGCATTTTGTCCATCGGGAAAATTATATCGAAGCTGCAATGGACATAATATATGTTAAGAAAATTTTATAAATTTATATATATAAAAAAGGTGATTAACATTACTTACCCAAATCTCTGCCCAGGCTTTGTCCTTTATTTCTTGTCCAACTGCCTTCCAACTTATCGGTTGAACCGGAATGATATTGCTGTGTCTAGCAAGTGTTCCCATAAAACTTTTACATTCCGTGCCATTTTTATTAATTATAGCATTGTCCTCATTGTAATCAACTATGATTTGCGTGTTCCGATTCCAAACCTCGCGCATTTTTGTGCGGCCTCGTCGTCTGGTAGAGGCTGTAGCTAATCATGAAACCAAAATAAAAGAGAATAATATATATGAATTTATCATTAATCAGTAACAGTAATGCTTAAACAAATACCAGTAGATGGGGGATCTGCTGACCCCTGAAGTGCTGCGTCTGGAGGGGGGGCAGCCTCCATGGTAGGTGAGATATCTACAGGAATACTATGTATAGTAGATGCAAAGTGTACTGATGGAGGCAGAAAACCCGATGGATAACCCTGTACAGATGAGGGTGGATATGGATATGGATATGGCGGTGGGATATATGGGGGCACAGTACCCTGTACAGTGGATGGTGGGAATGGAAACTGAGGGATGGGAGTCTGAGAACTACCATCCGATGTGGGAGTGGGAAAAAAGGGATACGGAAAAGGTGGGTATGGATAATATGGAGGTGGCATAATGGGAGGATGGCCTCCTGATGTCTCAAGCGGCGTAGTAGTAGGCTGACCTGTAGAATCAGTGCCCCCCGCCACAATATCATCCTCAGTGGCATAATCCAAGCGTCTCCTCGACGATGCGGTCTAAAATAACATAGATGATAAAATAAAACGAACGATAACAAGATAAATAATATGAAAGACCATAATATTCAAACATAATTTGTACTTACATTGTTTCCAGGAGGAGACCTACGTTGTTCGTTTCTCAATATTCTTCTACTCCTTCTACTACCATCATAATCAGACATTTTGACCTGAAAATTTAAAATAATATTATCAAATAAATAGAAATAATGCAAAATGTTAAATAATACAATTGTATCATAAAACAATGAGATACATTTTCATGTGTGATATTTATATTGATAAAATATCAAGACTTTTCTATGTTCAAGATTTACTAGAGAAGTGGTTAAACATAAATTGGTGAGGCTATTAATAGTTTTATATTCGATAATGGTATAAAATATACTAGTTATTTTGATATCATGAATGAAAGTTAAAAAAAACACATACAATATTGCGATAATATAAGGTAAATACTTACAAATGTGTCAACGCTATGTGGGGTCTGTGACAATTTCTGGTTCACAATCTGTTCTAACAATTGCATCATCTGTATCATCAAATGCAACATTCGAATAAATACCAACAGGTTCATCCACAACATCATTGTTATCCATGCCTTCGTCAAAAATATGTCTAGGAATAACATCAACAATAACACCAAATTGTGGTTGTAACGGGTCACTTACATAAAACACTTGTTTAGCTTGTGACGCAAGAATATAAGGTTCATCGGTACGAAGCTGGCGGTTCATATCAATCACTCTAAATCCACAGTTATCAATATGCATTCCTTGTCGTGTCATTGAATCAAACCACTTGCATTTCATCATTGCGACACGACCATGTGCATAGTAATCTAATATAATGATTCTTTCAACAACACCGTAATATGATATATTTTCTGATCGAGGTTGCCTGTCCGATGCACTCGCATAACAATCTGTTGTGGCGCTTATCGTGACACCGTCATGCTGTGTTGCCATTGTTTTTGCACAACTATTTATAACAAATTTATATCCATTGACAACCATTGACTTACAATCACGCACCACATCGTTTGGACCAAAGGACAATGCTTTTATTTCATCTGATACTTCAATCATTGGTAGAGTTAAAACCTAAAAGATACCAACATAGAATATTAAACAGAGACATGTGATTATGTTATGAGAAGAAGAAAAAGAAATCTATTACCTTTGACTTTAACCAGGCAGCAAATTCTTTGCTGTGCAACAGTTCCTTCCTCTTAATAGATAGAGAGCGATGTCTCTTTTTTATAATTTCAAAATGTTCTCTACAGATATGCAAGCATTAAAATGTCAGAAGATATAAAGAAATCACACAATGAAAAAAATACATATTTATTAGTTTACTTACTTGATATAATCATCAAGCACACTACAGTTGAATAATACTGTGCGATGTGCCATTTCCCACTCTTCCCTGCTTAAAGTACACAACGAGTACGATCCAGATATCCCCCCTGTTTGGGGCATTGAAGGAAATGCAGGCTCAATGGGATCATATTGCTCATCTTCAGTTCTCATTAGTCGATTAGACCTCGTAGTGACGTTAGCCAAGTACGATGAACAGAAATCCATGCATTCTTGTGCTAAATAGCATTTCACAATACAGCCTTCAGGATGATATTTATTTCTCACATAAGATTTCAATTTAAACATCATTCTTTCGGTAGGATACATCCACCGACTCGAAACAGGACCACCAAAGAGAACTTCCGTGGGAAGATGCACAGTCAAATGTAACATAATTGTGAAAAAAGACGGTGGGAAAATTTTCTCCAAGTCGCAAAGAATAATCGGTGCATCTCTCTGCAATTTCTGAACAGCACTTCTGCTCAATCTTTTGGCACAAAGATCTCGATAAAATTGACATAACTTAATCACCGCAACTCTAACATTATGTGAAAGTAAATGACGAATGGCAATGGGAATCAACTCATGTAACAAGACATGGTAATCATGGGTTTTAAGAGATTTGAGTTTCACATCTTGCGTATTCACCCTTTTCGAAATATTACTTGAATAACCATCCGGAACCTTCAAACTTTCCAAGACCTGAAGAAATTGTTTTTTCTCCACATTTGTCATCGAATAACAGGCAACAGGGACTTTCCACTTATTTTGACCAATTAACTCAGGATGAAGTCTTGCTCTTATACCCCAATCCATCAAATCACGACGACACCGCAAATCGTCTTTTGTTTTGCCTTTGACATTTAAAATAGTAGCAAGTAACATCTCACAAATGTTTTTCTCGATATGCATTACATCCAAACAATGACGTAATAAATTCGATGACCAATACGGCAACTCAAAGAATATGCTTTTCTTTCTCCAATTGCTGTTGGAATTGGAATTAGCATGCTTTCGCTTTCTGATATTTGATTGACTTTTGCCAAGAACATAATTCAAATCATCAAGTTCTTTAACAATATCAGTCCCTGACATTCGTTGAGGTGTCTCATCTGTCTCGATGGCATTATCGAACTGTCTCCGATTATTCCTGTATGGATGGTCCATTGGTAGAAAACGTCGATGCCCTATGAAGCTGAAAGTTCGTCGAAACTTCATTCTTCGGAAACGTGTATTTTTCATACAAATAGGACAGGATAATTTCCCTTTAGTACTCCAACCAGACATCATTCCGTAGGCAGGGAAATCATTTATCGTCCATAATAAAGCTGCACGAAACATAAAGTACTCCTTTCTGAATGCATCATACGCTTGTGCACCAACAATCCAAAGCTCATTTAACTCCTCTATTAATGGCTGCAAGTATATATCAATATCATTTCCAGGATCACTGGGTCCAGATATCAATATACTCAGGATAGTGCACGACTTCTTCATACACATCCATGAAGGAAAGTTATAAATGTGAATGAAAACAGGCCAAGTACTGTGTGCAGTATGCATTTGGCGAAATGGGTTGAAACCATCACAGGATAATCCCAATCTAACATTTCGTGGGTCGGCTGCAAAATCAGGATGTAACCTATCAAATTTCTTCCAAGCCAACCCATCTGCAGGATGCACTATTTCATCGTTATCCTTATTTCTTTCATCTGCATGCCATCTCATATTCATTGCCATTTGTTCTGACATAAAAAATTTTTGAATCCTGGGAATTAAAGGGAAGTGCCACATCACTTTCTGTGGTATGCGTGATTGAGATCCATCTTTATTAGTCTTCCACCTTGATGTGCCACACTGTTTGCACTGACTCAAGTTTGCATTCTCCTTCCAGAACAAACAACAGTCTTTGAGACAAGAATGAATCTTACTAGATGAAAATCCAAATTTGTTAACCAACTTTGATGCCATGTAATCATTTTCTGGAATACATGCATCATCAGGCAGTAAATCCTTAATAAATGTAAGGAGATAGTCGACTGCAGTATTACTAAATCCATACATTGTTTTCCCATGATATAATCGCATTAAAAACTCAAGTTTGCTCATTTTTCCACATGCTTGATATACTGGGGTATTTGCATCTTCCATCAACTTTCTAACACTCTCAACGTCATCATCCTGATTAATAGATGAGAACTGTGTTCCAGTATTCATTTCCTCTTGCACTGGTCTACATGAGGAGCTAGCTTCAGAAACAAAAGGAAACCGATCAGAAATCAGATTTTTCATACCAATCTTTTCTGCTGAATCGATGACATTCAACACTTGAGCTTTTTCTCCATTGTGATACCACACATGATAATTTTTTTGGAAACCACTTTTAGTGATATGGTAACTCACTTCCTCGCGAGTTAACCAAGGTCTTCCAACACAATCAAAACACGGGCATCGAATCAATCCGCCATCTGAATCATTATTGAATGCAAAGTCCAAAAAATATTGTAACTCCTTCTGAAATTCATCAGTGATCCGATCAATGTTGTACATCCAGTATCTATCCATTCTGAGGCAGATAAACATACATTAGATAAATAATCTAGAAAATGACTTAACATTGTATGTATCGTTTCATAAGATATTAAGTAATCATCAATAACAAGTTAATAAAAAAATTATAACAAATATATTAAAATTATGGTTTAGGGAATTCATAAATGTTTTAAATTATAAAAATTCACGAATAGTCATACATAAGTTCCAATAATGAGGACTGATTATAGTAAAAAGAGTTTATATGAAATCTAAGAGATAATAATAATCAATTCCCAAAAGTGTTTGGGTTAATTCATAACGAGTTCTGATGTTCTGTATTAAATCTACAAAGATTTATTGAAATTTAGAGACATTTTGAAAATATAACCCATATCTACAAAGATTTGTTGTCATTCTACTAAAATCCTTGGGAATTTCTGGTGTGGTTGAGTTGTTTAGTGATTTTTCTCAGTTTTCTTTTATGCCTTACCCCGCACCCCATTGAGTAGTGGTAGATGACGGAAAATATAAACCATATCTACAAAGATATGTTGTCATTATACTAAAATCCTTGAGAATTTCTAGTGTGGTTGAGTTGTTTAGTGATTTTTCTCAGTTTTCTTTTATGCCTTACCCCGCACCCCATTGAGTAGTGGTAGATGACGAAAAATATAAACCATATCATAAAGAAATTAATAACAGAAATCATCATTATTTATCTTTGAGAAGGAGAGAGACATTTCATAGAAAATAGTTTTCTTCTTGGTTGAAATTGAAGGTGGAAATATTACTATAATAAATTAATTATATCAATATTTAATTATGTTCAATATCCATTTATATTATATGAACTAGAGGTAAATCCATTTTGCTCAAGGACTCCTAAGGATATTATTTTTTTGAAGGTTGGGGACCCACCTTACATCAAGTAAGTGGATGATGGATTGATCATCTTACTCTATTAGAATAGAGTCTCTACCCTCAACCCTACACCTATTATTATTTCCTAAAAGGGCATACCCTTCCAACTTCTTGAATAGATTCAAAAAAGACTCTATATATAGACACAAGTTACAATAATATCCATAGTTGAGGACCCACTCATGATTGAGTTTATGGATGGATATATTCCGGAATTCAATAGCATAATATCTTGAGTCAACCATAAAAGGCTGGTCAGTTGGTTTTTTGTGTTCTAACTCTCACATGAGTTTCCTACACTTGGGATTAATGTGCATGGGTTTAACATAGTGAAAACATGTGACTTTTCTATCCAAGGAACTAGTTTTGGATTTGGGTTCTTTATTACTCTTACTTTTGTATCTATTGAACTGTTTCTTTTTTACATTAAGTTTTAGGTCTTCCCCTTGTGAAAAACACTCAACCTCTCCTTTTATCTTAAGTTTAGAATGAAAATCCTTAGACCAAATAGATTATTTAACATCTTCTTTAGTTAAAGAATCTCGACCATATATCATGGTCTCAATTAGTGTGATGTAGCTATTGTTAAGAGGGATTAAGAGGATTAATTTCTGATCCTCATCATCTATAGAAACATTAATATTGGTTAAATATAATTTGACTTTATTAAACTCTTCTAAATAGGTTTTTATTGAAGTACAATGCTTTATTTTGAATGTGAACATATGATGATTCTAGTAAGTTATTCCTACTAATGAAGCAGTCATGTATAAATTTTTATGTTTTAGAAAATTTATACAGTGGTAGACTTATAATATACTTCTCTAAGGACCCCATCACCTATGTAAAGTAAAAGGGTTCTATGAGACTTAATATATATATTAGGGGTAACATCTTAGTATTCTACAATGGTCTGAACATTTCATTAACAGTCGTAATGGGTTTCTTGGGCCCATATAGGGATTCAATTCAGCCTTGTTGTCCGAGAAAGGCTCTCATTTTAATTCTTCATGTATTGGAATCTTTTTCTCCATTGAATTTCTCAATTTCATTTTAATTCTTCATATATTGGTACATATTCAGCACTAGAAACAGATGGAACAACTTTCTCCCCCGGGCTCCTTAGATGTTCGTGGTCGGATCACAATGCATTTTCATATGACAACCTAGGTCATGTGAATCATGCATCCTTTATAGGAAAACATGTAGATCCAAACTCGTCTACCCAAATCAACATTCTACTAATACCCACATTCCTAGTATTGATCCCTTGGGATGCAACCATTCCAATCCATTTAGAAGAAGACCATCAGCAGACCTGACTTAGGTGTCCAAGTTACTTGCAGATAGAGCAGAAATCATACCAAGATTTGTAATGGACCACGTAGAAACATCTATAATCCTCTTCAATGAAAATACACACTAATTCTACTAGTGGCTTCAAAACATCAACCTCAGCAGATATGAAACAGAAGGGGAAAACATGTAAATCTTACCTAAATCAAAGAAATCGAAGGTGCAAATGAGGCATAAAAAATGCAGATAACCAGAACTCGGGAGAGAAAAAAATAGAGGGAGATGGGGGTGTCGACCTCGAGGGCTTCGATGAGGAGGGCGCGACGAGGAAGGCGTCGGCGAGGAGGGCGCCGGCGAGGAGGGCGCGGGGAGGATGACGCGGCGAGGAGGGTCGCGGCGAGGAGGGCGTCGGCGAGGAGAGCGTCGGCGAGGAGAGCGCGGCGAGGAGGGCGTCGACGAGGAGGATGGCGCGGCGTTGATGCGTCGTGGAGGAGGAGGCCGCGGCGAGGATGAGGCCGCGGGGAGGAGAAATGGCGAGGGCGAGGAGATGGAGCCCGACGCTTGGGGGAGAGGGCGAGGATGGAGCCCGACGGAATGGGGGAGAAAAAAACTGAGCGAGGGGATATAGCCACGGATAGAAAAAAAACCGTGGTTGTATAAAACCTATAGCCACGGTTCTATAAAACCGTGGCTATAGGTCCGTGGCTATAGCCCAGATTTCTAGTAGTGGGAGTTAAGAGCACATGACTAAGCTGGAGCTCAGATTGCACATTGATAACACCCTTAAGGATTTATTTTATTTTCTTTATTCATATACTACATTGTATCTTGTCTCCTAATGTGTGTCTAATGTTTTATTTTATGTATCATCATTTAGAAATGCATTCCTTGTTATATATTAGAATTGACCACTCACTACTGGAAAGATGATCTTTCCCAACACTTCTATACCAACGGTTTGTAAAAACTATTGGTATAGGTACCATTTCCCAATGGTTTGTCCAAACCATTGGGAAAGCCATAGATTTCCCCACCTTTCCCAACGGTTTGGCAAACCGTTGGGAAAGGGTCACTCTTTCCCAACGGTTTATGCTAAACCATTGGGAAAGGGTGTGTTTTGAGCCTCTTTCCCAACGGTTCACCAAAACCGTTGGGAAAGAGTGACCTTTACCAATGGTTCACCAAAACCATTGGTAAAAACCACCCAAAAACTAACCTCCAGCTTACAAAATTCAACCCAAACCTATCCCAACAGTTTTGAAAACCGTTGGGATAGGTTCTTTGATTTTTTTCCAAATCTACTAACTGAGAACATTATATAAATCAAAATTTTAAATAATTAAGATAATACATATATATATTTATGAAATTATGTTTACAAAAGTGATGTTAGCTTAGTGGTTAAGTCGTTCGATTATAAACAGGGGGTTCTGGGATCAAATCCCACCGAATGTTTTTTTTGAAATACATATACCAACAGTTTTATAACCGTTGGTATAGATATTCATATTACTTATACCAACGGTTTTCAAAACCTTTGGGACAGGTCTCTACCAACGGTTTTGGGAAAACCGTTGGTATAGACCTATTGTCACGACTTACTTTCCAACGGTCCTCCAAACCGTTGGTATAGCCTATACCAACAGTTTGGGGGCCTATACCAACGGTTCCAAACCGTTGGTATAGGTTATTTTTCCAGTAGTGACTTATATTCAATAGATTTTATTCTTCAACTGCTTTTTCTTTCATTTATTATTGCCTCTGCTATTTCTTGTTATTTATTTTATGATATACCATTGTGATACTCTAATAATGAGGGTAGATTCTCCCCAATATCACCTTGTTAAACCTTCCCTACTAGTCATCAACCTCTAACATACTGGGAGGCGGTCTTTAATAAATATAGCGACTGATCCTACCACTAGTTTTATAGGAAGTCAGGCTGGGATGTTACAAGAATAAAATCCATCATTTCATGATTATAATCTAATATATCTACTATATATCCATGAATAATTTCCAATAAAGCCTTCTCATAGACTCAAAAAAACATTATATAAAGTTTTTGAGATTGATCATGGGATTTGAGCATGAAATTGGTTTGAATATTGATTTTTTTTATACATGCACATTTTCAAAATTATAGGGGGCCCGTTGGTAATAAAACAGTGGAAGAATCTTATGAGGGAGTGGTTATTCTATATATGGTTATTTATATTGTTTAGATATATTTTTACATTCTGTATTTTATTTTTCTTCATATTCCTATGTTTATTATTTCTTTTCCCTGAAACTCTATAAATTTATGGTCATGAAGTGAAAACCCATTGGTGGTGGTCAAAGGGAGAATGATAGTGGTGCTTTTGAGTTCATTCATTCTATTTAAACTTTTTTTACTAAAACTTTAGATGGTAATTGGGTATTGAGGACATATAAGTGGTGATCATTACACTTATTCTCAATACCATTATATCACCCCTTTCTATCTTAAGCATCATGTCCTCCCAAGTGTCGATCCCCTCACCACATAGAGTTGGTGAGTGAATTAAAATGTGAATGGCACATAATTAAGGAAAGTTGATTTTATTGTGTTCACTATATTGATCTAGAAGTTTTCAATGATGAATTATCAAGGAGGAAAAATAAAAGAATTGCATGTTCAAAGATTTTTTGGTAAACTTACTTCTCACACATAGGGAATAACAAAGAGTAAGTAGATGAATCATATCCATTCCTAAATAACAATAATTATCATAGTCAATAAATTTGGAGTGGTAAGACTTCAATTATGACTTTCTAAACATATTACTGTTCATTACACAAAGAATTGGAGTACTCTCGTATACATTAATTTATTTATTAAGATGGTTTTATGACAACTCTCACATTGGCTGTGAACATTGAATAGTTTCATTAGGCAATGATTCATGAGATATGTAGTTGTTTTCATTTTTTATTTATTATCAATATACTCATATATTAGTTAGAGTTTTATTGGAGCTATGTAAGAGGAATGGAAATAAATATTTCATGTTTTTCGATAATTACATCATGACATATTGTGCATTATTCCATAATGGATTATTTAAGGAAGGTGTTTTCATATATAAAAAAACTAATTTTGTAATGAATTTAAATTATAATGTGATTATTTCTAATGACCCAAACTTTTCTATATGAAATTTTCTTCTTAATATATATTTATATCATATTTAGGTATAAGATATAGAATAAAACACATGCACTATGTAATAAAAAATAACACCAAATTATTCCATAAATAAAGGCATTACATATAGGGAATAAATATAATATATAAAATTAAAAATATTATAATCAGAAAATAAACATAGATATATAACTTAACTATAATGTGAAAATTTGGACCTTCATGGTTTTCAAAAATTATCATTATCACAAAAAACATAGTAAAAAGATACCAAATCATGAAAATTATGATTATATTTTTATAAATGATATTGAGAAATTTTACTGAAAAATAATTAAGTGAAAAATGAAAGAAATAATTGGTATTTATAAGAATTATAGATCCAATATTAATTTTCAAATAGAAAAACTAATCATTGTAATAGTAATGTGATTGTTAGAATAGTAACCTAATTATTAAAATCGTATATTGACCATTGAAATTTTAAAATGACATGTAAATAATTTTTTACATGATTAAAAAATGTAAATATAAATATTTAAATAATATAAATTAAATATTCATATTAGGAAGAGAGTATAAGTGTACATTTAAATATTGTATTTTAAAAGGTCTTTTAAAAACTATAATTTTAATTTGAATATTTAAATATTAATATTATCTAAATTTAAAATTTATTTTTATAAAATGAATGTAATTTTTGGATTCAACATGTTAAAATTGTCTAGGAATCATTTTTTGGTATTTTTCAAAGAGAATTTATTTTTTATGATTAGTATAATTACAATTCTTCAAATACAACATGTTTTATGAAATAATATATATGTAATAATATCCAAATAAATTCTAAAATATTCTGATTAACCAATTTTTTTAATGATATAAAATATTCATTTTGAAATAATAAAATTCTTTTCCAAACCTAAATAGTAATTTACAAAATTGAAAATGATAAAGTATACCATTAAAAACTATTTTTCTTTTCATCGTCCTTTATTTTTTATAAACTAATAATTTTTTTGTTTATTTTTTTTAAATTAAGAAATTATTGTAATTTTATTCAAATATTATTTATAGTCTCAAAGAAGACCGCTATTTCCGAGGCGTCTAGACTCGTACTCCTAGTTCTGGTGCTAAAAATACTTTCTTTAAACATCATATTTAATATAAAGTGAGATAAAACTATCCTTATTTTATAACATTTCCATAAAATATTAACATAATCCAAAGAATTAAAGGTTTAGTGTCTTTGAGGATTAGATTTGATGCATTTATTATCCAAAATGGTGTTTTTTACACTATACAAACATTTCCTTTTTATGTTTTTAACATCTCTCACAAAGCATCCCTATATAAAAATTCCTTCTAAATATAGTCCTAAAAACAATATCCTATGGAAAAGGAAACAAAGAAATAGGTGCGCTTAAATTTTTAGTAATGGAAAAAACTCATCAACATTTCATTATGGGTTATATCATAAGAATATGTGAAAACATGATTATAGAAGCAATATCCATCCATCCAATGGCCTGAAGGCCTTCATTTTTTTTATTGATTTTTGATAATACACCTTTCAAGGGGTGAGGTGGAACCCTTACAAGGCTCGTAGGCGTAAGTTTTACATGTCCCGTTGGCCTTAGAGGAATTAATTTCCCGTAGGCTTCAAACATTACATACAACCTAGACTAACTACTCAGAACTTATCCTCCCTAACATCTTCATCATTAAATCAGCTCTCCACCTTTGCATGGTTGTTCGGCTAGTATATGAAATCATCACATTGTGATAAAACCCAATCATGATCACCATTAAAATTGTGAACAAAAACAATTATGTCCACCCTTTAAGTCTATGGATAAACCCAAGAATTTCCACACTTAATTATCTCATGATATATAAAACATTACCCAATGAATTGTAGGGATTTAATGGAACCAAACCATCACATGGATTTATCAAACCCAAATTATCTAAAGGCTTTATCAGACCCAAACTGTCTCAAGTATTTCTCCGGACCAAACCATCTCAAGGATTTATCGAACCCAAAACAACTCAGGTATTTATCATACCCAAACCGTTAATCATCCATAAATATGTATTCCACTTGGAAAAAATCATCCATTATATCATAAATAATCCATGTAATGAAAACTGGGTTTCACCACATTTTTAGATGGTATCACCAAAATGGAACTCAAGAATGTAAATAGTCGATACCCAAAATTCAATCACCCTAAAAGAGTATTTTATAAGAAAATTTAGTGGGTGGTTTATAAAATGTAACTTCTAAAAAAATAAGTCCATTATATATAAATCAGAAAGTTATATCAAATTTATAAAATAGTTTTTAAGGAATGATTTTGAAATTAGTGTAAGTGATGAAGTTATGGGTCACTTTTGAATGGTCACTTTTAAGAAATTAAAAAGGAGGAATTTTAAAAATAAATATTTATAAAGAAATATAAATAATGAATCCTTGAAAAGTAAATCAAGGTTTCAAAAAATATGATGTGAAAAAATTTAAAGAATAATTACTTAAAAAAAAATCTTCCAAAAAGAGCCTTGATAAATTCATAATGGTTTAGAAAATGTGATACAAAGACTTTGTAAAACATTAAATTTTAAAAATAAAATTCAATAATAGATCCTTGAAAATACATAAAGGTTATGAAAAATAAATGTGTATTGGAAGACAAAACAATTTATTTTTAAAGGATAAAAAAACTTTTTTAATATTTTAAAATACCATTGTTGAAAACCCACATCATAAAAAGAGTACCAAAAATTATTTTTAAAAAGTGGAAATGGAAAATAGGAAGGTCACATGAGTAAACATATATTTGGATTTATAAATAATATTGGTGAACATTTTTTGTAATAATAAACATTTAAATAGTGGAAAAACAACTTTGAAGGATATGAGATTTGTTTCTTAATTTTTTTTCAACTTTATGAAAAATAAATTCATCAAGAAACAATATTTGAGTTAATAAAATAATTTTACCCAGAGATATAATAGTAAATATCTTATTAAATATTAAATATAAGAATTTATCAAACATATAAATAGGTTTCTTAAGGAATATTTTTTTAACTAAAAGAAATAAAATTTTAGTTAACCAAATCCTTTACAGATATCATAATTCATGAATCAAGAAACATTTGTAAATGGGTTTATGTATTATAAATTTAAATAAAAATAAATAAAAGATAATATTCCACATAATAAAAACAAATTGAATAATTTTCCCAACTTATATGAAATCGGTTCAAGAAGAACAATCAAAACTCAATAAATAAGAACTGAGTTTTCCCAAAACCCTTACAGTAATGGTAACATAGGAATAAAAGGGTTACCATGAAATGGACATTAAAATATCATGAAATATAAGATATTAATTATAATTAAAGTAAATTTCATAGTGAATACACTATATAAAAATAATAATGGTGCACAATATCAAACATGTATCAAGGATTTGAAAATGGGCCAATGATAACCTTACCTAAATTTCTGACTTTCACTAAATCAATTGAATTTCTTATATAAAAAAATAAATATATTAACTAAATATTTAAAAACTTTATTAATATATATAAAATTTCATAAATTTTATTTATAATTATTCTCTATATTTATAATAGTTAGTTATTATCTATTTTCAATATTGGGTGTGAGTAATCTTGATAGTTTTGAACTAGTTTTGTAATAGAGGTATTGTTCTTTCTTCTTCTCCCAAAGTTCTTCATTTGAATATCATATATGTTAATATAATTGATTTTTTATTATTATTTATAATGATATAATTTAATTCTCTTGTAATTTTTTTATGACCCTCAAATATGAAATTAGTGATGAGCATGTTTTAGTGATTTTTAACAAACAGACAATCGTATCTTAATTAATGTGTTTAATATTAATATTACCATTAAAAAAATCAAATAATTATTTTATTATTTATATAATATATTTTTAATAATTAATTTCTAATATAAATCCATGATATTATTTAATATCATTGTTCTACTAGGTGGTTATACCAACCCAAACATGAACATACCATAAATATTAGATGAGTATGTTTATGAAAGTGGTTTCTTTTGGTGCAATATAATTATTACAGAAGTATAATGATATTATTTATATATTTTAAAGGTTATGAATCATAATTTAAGTTATTTTAATAAATAATAAATAAAGTAGATGAAAATGAGATATGTTACATTGTAGAGGTGGTAGTATGCATGTATACAGAATTAATGATTCCATTTATCAATGAATGGGATGGAGGTATTCCAAATTCCATTTTTTAATTAATTTAATAAAATACTTTTCTTTGACAATATTAGGTTTTGGACCTTTCTCATGCCATTTTGGGTGAGTTTTGTAAGTTCTTAGAGTTTTCTAGGCCTACTCATGGCTAGTGCATAGTTAGGGAATACCATGCTTCTCTTCCCAAGAAACTATATAGCTTTTGTTGGAGTCCTATAGGAGGGTGCATAGTTAGTTTAATGGTCTGGAAAAACTATGATTTATTATCCTCAAAATGTACTACCTAGAACATAGTTTTTTATGGTTGGTTCATGGTTTTTCAAATCGTGTGGCCACACTATGTTGCTACTCTAGCAACCCAAAAAGGGGCTTAAGGTTGGTGCATGATTTTCCAAACCATGTGAACAAACTGTGAAAATTTAATTAATTAATCCAATTTTTATTTTTTTAGACTTTAAAAACCTTTTGTTAGTATCATCATATTCCATTGAATTAGGATCTCAACCTAGGAGACTCCTCATGTATATTTTAAATATTTATTTCCTTCTAGAGTGAGATTCGATTCGATCTAAGTCTATCAGATCTATGAATTTGATGGCATTTGCCCATTATTTTTCATTATTTTTTTATTCTAGATATTCAATTTTATTCTTAAATGAAACCTTAGATCCAGGTTATTGAAGATATATTTAAGGGTTTTTAAAATATATAATTTTATTTCTTATATATCCACTGTGAAATTGGGAATTATTATTTGGAACTTCATTGATTGTTGTGCATTGTTTGAGGATTGTTGTGGTAAGTGATTTATCCTGTTTATTTTGTTCTAAAATTGATTAATTTGAGATTAATATTTGGGAATTTATGTATTAGTATTTTTATTATATTATTGAACAAGAAGTTCTTGTCTTGTGATGTAATGACCTGAACTTTTATAAATGAAATTCCCTCTTTTTGAATGAATAAATGAATTATCAATTAATAAAGTTATAAAAAACACAAGAACTACTTTAGTTATTTTAGAATGTTATATCCTACCAGAATTAAAATATAGCTTAACATCATAACTATTGATAATATATCCATTGAACGGTGATCATATTAGTAGTATATATACAGGGTTATGATAAAGTCAAATTGACATGGATAGAAGAAGCGATGAACTCAACCAGTAGGATCATACCCTATGAATCCCATTTATCAAAGAATATAAGGGAGATAAAATCATTGGGGTTTACCCTTGATCAATCCTAATCCATGATTCAACAACTAAATCATGAAAAAAAACTATTTATGGGAGAAGTTCAAGCTCCTTGAGATCACAACTGAAACCATGTACGCCGAACCACCCCAAACAAATATCTCCATCACACACCTTACCCTTAAAGAATTATATGGTATAATAAAGGTATATACATCTAGAACATAATAATATGAATATTTATATTTTATTTTAATAAAAAATGATTATATTTATCCATTTTTAATATTACTTTTTAAATGATTAAATAATGAGTTTGATAAAAAAATAGATTTTGATACAATGAAGAACCAAATGTATTTTTTTAGGAAACATATAGTTTCAATCAAGAGAATATTTTTGATGAATTTAATAATTTTTGAAATAAATGATATTTTAATAAACAATATTATTAAATAATATTTTTTAATTATAAATGATAATATAACTTTACAAAGTTATTTGTAATTGTTATAAGGGTCATAAAATTGTTATTGTAAAAAAATAGTATTTTTCAATAAATGGGTATTTTGATTTAAAAGGGAAAATTATTATATTTAAATAATTATTCTGATAAAATAAATATTATTTTTTAAATAAACATTTCAAAATTATTCAATATTTATTTTTTCATAATTTTCTAAGACATTCAAATTTTTGGGTAAATATTTAATACGGTATAAATATACAATATGTATTATGACATCATAATGACCCAAAAGTGATATAATATATTCCATAAATGGAATAAATAAACAAATAAACAGTTTTTATTTAAAATATTTTTTTTTAAATTATTTGATTAATTTTATAAACCCTTAGTGAATCCTTCAAAACCTATATTATATTTTAAGGTTTTAAAATCGATTCTTGGTAAAAATGACACCATTACACATACCCAAGGATATTATTTTAATGATATTAGTTTCTAAAATTTTAAAATAATAAAAACAACTTCAATTTTATAGAAAACATAATAAAAAACCAAGGAAATATTTCTGTTTTGATTACTTTTTCACGTAGATTCCAAAACCAAAGTTTGAAAATTAATAAAGAGTTCTACTCCATTTTTATATATAATCCCACCCAAACTTCCATTCCTATTTAATCCAAACCCAAATATAAAACCATTAATATTACATTCTCCCTCCATAGTCTTCATAAGGTTCCCCAATCTCCATAGAATCTCCTCCCAAGCTTTTAGAAGTGCCCTCTCAAGGTAAGGGATCCCCCCTTATCTTTTTTATTCAAGCACCTTAATTAAATTATGAATTTTGTTTTCAAATTATTCATGTTGGGATATGTTTTGAAACATATATATTACCATAATTATGTTTTTTAAGTGATGATATACCCCTTTCACTCCCATTTGACCCTTCTATGAATAATTATGTACTCCTGTTATGATGCCGAAATCATTATGTGATTTTCCATACCAAGATTTTTTTATAGTTAATAACCATTCCCATTTATACTTAAAGTTATTAACCTAGGTGAATCCATTCGTAATTTTTTGTGGAATTACATGTATATATCTCACACTCCTTAATCATTAGATTAAAAGTGAAGAAATACATCCTTATGTTGTGTGATCTATTTGGCACACTTATTCATGTGCATGATACGAAAGTGATAGGTGGTACTAGAATTATATATTCATCCAATGCATTGGTTTATGTTTTAATCTCATGATATTCCATATATGGTTGATATGAGGTTATCCTAAGCACACTATGCTATTTTTTATTGGTTTTTATCCTTGACTTGTGTTTATGATTCCTTGTTTTAAGCTGTTTCAACATTCCTATGTTGAATTTGTGCTATCATGTTATATCATGTCTCATTATTAAGGATTATGATACTAACCCTTATTATGTTACCTCTATTTTTTTCTTAGATCACATGTACTTCTTTACCTTATGATATTCTTTGTTTATTCCCTTACTGGGATTTATAGATCACATGTTTATTATGTATGTCTCCAAGTTATTCAGTGTAGTTTTAGAAGAACGATGGAATTTTAGGATCATGTTAAGGAAGTTTTCAATATTGCCACTGTATTCCTATTAGAATTTATTAGGAAACGTACCTAATTTACCAAATATACTAGGCTTCATAGTATTTTTTCACTGTATTATGTGTACCTTTATGTAATAAATAATGAATTAAGGTGTGAAAAAATATGGGATGTCATGGTTGGTATTAGAGAAAAGTCTAGTTCTTTTTGGGATTAAAATTAGAAAACTCTATTAAAATCCTTAGTGGTAATACTAAATAAAAAAATATCTCTAAATTTTGGTTAAGTATAGATTAAATAGATTCATAGAAAATACATCCCTATCTTGATACTATAAGTGGATATAGCTCTGGAACAGATGTATATAGGGGTAATAACCTTGAAAAAGTAACATTGAGAAGGACTCAATCATTACCTGGTTCATGAAAATTGGCCATACTACACAACTAGTTTTTCACTCCCAAGGGATACACTTTGGTAAATTCACAAACTCCTTATGAACTATTATTAAGGTAAAAATGACCATAAAATGTTATGTTAGAAAATATTTCATGGATAAATTACATTGAAACCTATAAATTGATAGGTTAAGGAATATATTTCATTTATGAGTTATCCCTTTAATATTAATGGTTTCATTTTTATGTCTTTAATTGTTAAACAATATTTTCACTCATAATTTTCCCTTTATTTCTAGTCAATTTTCTGAAATAGGAGGAATCGAGTTAATAACCAATGTGAGGGGAAATGCGATGAATTCCCAAATGAGATTCCAAAAGTGATGGGAGATAATGTAATAGGTCTTGTGATTATTCCAAATTGGATATTACAAATCACGATTAATAACTAACACATAGTTGAATTTTTGAACATTAAAAAGAAGATGAGGATGAAAAATCAAGTAAGTTCATTTGATAAGGGTGTCAAATGAAAGAAGACTCAATTTTATATATGTCAAAAGTGCACTAGGAAGCACCAAAGGAAATTTCACAAATGAATTTTAAGATATTTTAAGTGTGAAAAAATAGGGCATAAAGTAGCTAATTTATATGGAAAAATAGATATTTTAGTGAACATAAAGGATGGAATTAACATTTAACATAAGGTATAATTAATATTTCTATTTCATAAATGTGTATAAGTTTGGAATTATCCAAGACAATTATTTATTCCATTGTCTAACAAGCGTGATGATCACAAAGAATCTCCAGGACTAAGTTCTATACTGAGATGTATCATGATGACTGACATACACATATCTCTACTCCAGAGTTGTGTTTATATTTTTATATTTCAATACATTCCATATTATCATATCTTCTATGTTTTATAAGAACATCAAGTCAGCACCCAAAATTATTTGATATCATTGGGAAAAAACTTCTCTGATTATTGTATCACAAGTTGAAGATTGGGTGAAATATCTTGAAAATATTATCATTCTTCCTTTAGTTTAATTTGATTATATTCTTTGTATGGATTAACTTTCTTTGTATATAGACAACATTAATTGATAGGAGATGTAACCAACCCTATATATCATGAATCATCCTCTAATTCAATACATATGTAAGGATTAGGATGAATCTCCTTTGGCATCATCATCTAAAGCCTGGATATTATTGCATTATGAGAAAGTATCTAGATCAAATGATCGAGAATAAGAAAAATATCATCATTGAAAACATGAACAATTAAGGGAATATATTGATGTGTTTCCTAAATTATTTCACGGTCTCTCTCCTAAATAATTGGTTGAGTTCTCAATTGAAATTTTATCTAGAACAAGTAATATTTCTAAGACATGTCATCACCAAAAAAATGGATATCTATAGATCCATAAAAAATAGAGGCAATCAAAGTATGTACAAGAACAACATATTTAACAAAAATATGAATTTTTCTTGGATTTTATAGGTATTGTTGTCAATTTGTGAGAAACTTCTCATGATTTTTAATCCCACTAACTAATCTTACTCATAAGGTAATCAAGTTCATCTAGAATGATTAATGTGAGGAAAGACACAAAGATATTAAGAAGATGACAATCCCTATACCTTTACTCACATTACCCACCAATGGGTAATGGTTTATGATCTACAATGGTTCATCCAAAAAGGGTTTGGGTTTTTCTGGAAATGAAATATAACAAATTGATAGCCTATGACTCCTAAAAATTAAAGATCCTTGAGCAGAACTACCCAACATATGATCTATAATTAGTAGTAGGGATCTTTATATATAATATTTAGCGATATTTTCTCTATAGAGAGATGTGTGAAATATATACAGATCATAAAAGTCTCAAGTATATTTTCACACAAAAGGAGCTTCATATTTTTCAATGAAGGTAGTTATGGAAGATCAAGGATTATGATTGTTCAATCCATTACCATCCTAATAAATAAAACAAAGTGGTGGATTCTTTGAGTAGAAATGATCCCACAACTATATCCTTGATGAGGATTATAAGGGATTAAATCTTCTTGAACATGAAAATTATGGAAATGGGAATAATAATAGGATATTCACCCCACCTTAATAAAATTACTACCCAAACATCCATTCTTGAGATTATCATGGAAGCCCAAAAAGATGATGAGTTACTACAGAATAAGGTATAGAATATTCTAGAGTTCAACTATGCTGATGATGGAGTTATAAGGTTTTTAACCTACATGCATGTCCCATTAAAACCATAACTTAAGAGATAAATTCTTGATAATGTGCATATATCATCCTTCTATATTCATTCATGAAGCACTAATATGTCTAGAGACTTGAAGAAAAAAAATCTATAGGGAAAACATAAATAGGGAGATTGCAGAGTTTGTATCTCAATGCTTGACATGCCAAAAAGTTAAGGTAGAATAATATAATTAAAAGGTTATGATACAAACCTTTCCCATACCAGTGTGGAAATGGGAAAACATAACCATGAATTTCATCTTAAAACTCCCAAAGCCACCTAAAAAGTTGGTACATTTTATTATTATCAAGGAATATTTATCTCTTGACCGACTCACCAAGATATATATAAGGGAAATGGTTAGACTGCTTGATACTCCACTCTCTATTATATCTGATTGATATTTGATCTTTACCCTAAGGTTTTATAGAATCCTTCAACAAGAATTGGATATAGAGATGAGATTTAATACTTCTTATCACCCTTATATGGATGGTTAGTTTTAAATAACCATTAAAACACTAAATGATATATTTAGATCATGTTCAATAGATTTATAAGGATGATGGTATCAACACCATCCTCTAATTGAGTTCTCATATAATAACAGTTTTCATTATTTGATTCAAAGGGAACCTGATGAGGCTCTATATAGGAAGAGGCATCATACTTTGACATGATAGGATGAAGTTAGAGAGTGGAGGATTATGGGACCTGATCTTCTCTAAGAGAGTACAGGGAAGGTTCAAACCATTCATCATCATATGAAATCTTCAAAAAGTTGACAGTAACTCCATGCAAGAAATCATCAATGAGACTTGGAGTTTAAGGTTAGAGATAAAGTGTTCTTTTGTATATTTTTGTGTATGAAATATATGAGGTTTGGGAACAAGGGAAATATTATTTCTAGATACATCATCCCATTTGAGATCCTTGATCACATAATAGTGGCGTCCTATCGACTATCACTCCCACGTAACCTATCTCAAGTACATGATGTGTTCAATGTATCCCTATTGAGGAAGTACATACCAGAACCCTCACATGTACTAAATCTAGAGGTGGTACCATTAGAGAATTATATTTCATATGATGATTAGATGATTAAGATCTTAGATCATAGATAATAGGTTCTACAAAACAATACAACTCACATGGTCAAAGTGTTATGGAGGAAACACAAGTTTGAAGAAATGACATGGGAACTAGAAGAGGTGATGAAATAGAAGTACCCTTTTCTGTTTTAGTTTATGAAATTATAATTTCTATGGAAATTTTTTGGAATGGGGGAATAAGGTAATGAACCAAATTTTTATAAATTAAATTCTCTTGTTTTGAATAAATAAATTAATTATCATGTAATTAAGTTATAGAAAACACATGCACTACATTGGTTATTTTGGTATTTTATATCTTATAAAATTTAAAAGATCATTAAGAATCATAATTGTTGATAATATAGATATTTAACAATGATCATATTAGTAGTATATATAAAAAGTTATGATAAAGTCCAATTGACATAGACGAAAGAAGCGATGACTTCGACCAGTAGGATCATAACCTATATAACCCATTTATCAGAGCACCCAAGGGAGATAACATCACTAGGATTTTCCATTGATCAAGACCAATAATAGATTTAATTAATTAATCAAGAAATAAACCATTTATAGGATAATTTAAATCTCATAAAAGATCATGGCCCAAGCCATGTGTGTTGAACCACCCTAAGAAAATTTCACCATCACACACCCTACACTTAGGGTTTTTACTATTCTAATAAAGGTATATTTATCTAGACCCTAGTAGTATGAATTTTTATATTTTATTTTAATTAAAAAATATTAAATTTATCCCTTTTTAATACTACTTTTCAAATGATTATATAATGAGTTTGATAAAAATTAGGCTCCGATATGATGAAACACAAAGTGTATTTTTGTGGGAAATATATAGTTTCAATCAAGACACCCTATTTAATGAATTTAAGAAATTTTGAAATAAATTATATTTTAATAAAATAATATTATTAAATAATATTTATTAAATATAGATGATAATATAATTTTATGAAGTCAAATGTAATTTTTATAAGTGTCAAAAAACTGTTATTGTAAAAAAATCCAATATTTTTCAATAAATGGGTATTTTGATTTAAAAGTATAAATTTTACTATTTAAATAATTATTATGATAAAATAAATATTTTTTTAAAATCTTAGAATAAAAAAAATCCAATATTTATTTTTTCATAATTTTCTAATACAGTGAAATTTTCGGGTAAAAATTAAATACAGTATAAACATACAGTATGTATTATGATATCACAATGAACAAAAAATGATGTAATATATTCCATAAAAAGTATCCATGAATAAATAAATATATAAAATTTAAAATAATATTTTTTAAAATTATTTTATTAATTTGATCAACTCTTAATGAATCCTCCATAACATATTTTATATTTTACAGTTTTAAAATTAATTATCTTTAAACATAACTCACTTAAACACCACCAAGGGTATTATTTTAATGATACCAATTATTAAAATTGTAAAATAATGAAAATTACTTCAACGTTTTAGAAACCATTGGAAAAAACCATGGGAATATTTGTATTTTTGATTACATTATCTTATAGAGTCCAAAACCTAAGTTTGGAAATTAACAAATAATTCTTATCGCTTTCACTATAAAACCCACCCAAGATCCCATTAATATTATCTAAAAATAATTGGAGCACAAAATTAATCTTCTCTTTCCTATCTATAGTCCACCAAAGGTTCTCCCAATGTCTTAATAATCCCCTCTCAACCTTTTAGAAGTTCCCTCTCAAGGTATTATATCCTCTCCTTCTCCTCTTTATTCAAGTACCTTCTTTAAATTATGCCTTTTTTACAATAATTCATGTTGGGATATATTTTAAAACATCCTATTAATTTCATTATGATTTAAAAGTTATTATATATTTATTTCACTCTCATTTATACCTTCCATGAATCTTTATATACCCCCATTATGCTGTCGAAATCATCATGCGATTTTCTATGATAATCATTTTTATAGTGAATAAACATTCTCATTTCACTTAAAGATATTCATCTATATGTACCTATACTTAATTTATTTGGTACTTATATTTATATATTTCACACTCCTTAATCATGGGATTAAAAGTGATGAAATACATTATTATATTGTATGATCTATGTGGCACACTTATGCATGTACATGATATGAAAGTGACGAGTGAGCCTGAATGATATAGCCCTACAATGCATTAGGTTATGTTTTAATCACATGATATGTCATTTATAGTGTGTGAGAGGTTATCCTAATAAAACTATGTTATGTTTTCTTGGATGTTATCCTTGAAATATGTTTATGATTCCATGTTTTAAGCTGTTTCCATATTCCTATGTTGCTTTTATACTATTATGTTATATCATTCCTCATTTTTCAATATTATGATGTTCATCCCTATTATGTTACATTTAAATTACTCTTGGATCACAAATACTTATTTAACTTATGATATACTTTTTTTTATTACCTTACTAGGATTTATATCTCACCCATTTCTTATGTACATCCCCATGTCATCCCATAAATTTTTATAAGAATGATGGAATTTAAGGATCATGTTAAGGAATTTTTCAATAATGTCACTATATTCTTATTGAATTTGTTATGCTGTGTACCCAATTTCTCAAATAAACTAGGATTAACAAGATTTTAGGGTTGGATTATGTGTACCTTTATATAATAAATCATGAATTAAGGTGTAATAAAATATTGGATTTCATATGTTAATCCCATGCGAGTGTTGGAATTATCATGCTTTAAAGTGGTGGTTTCTGAATTATACTTATTATAAAACCATTCTTACTTAATATTTAAAATTAGATTCTAATTTTTTTAAAGGAATGATTAATTTCTATATAAAATATGATGGTTTTTGTTATGTTAATGAAAGTGTCCTCTTTGTTATTGTTAACAAAAAAGGTTTTAAAGCATGTTATTTATATTTTTTAAATATGAATTATCTTTAAATGATTTTAATATTGTAAAAATGATTGTGATTATAAAAAAGGTAGCGAACCATCCCTAGGGATGTACTCTTACCCCTAGTCCTATTCTACCACGGTAATGCATACACCAAGTGTCCTAATTTGTGGTTGGGAGCCACTCCTGGGAGTGAACTCATGTCCCCTAGGGACGTTCAACTAGGGTAATGTACATTATAGGTTGCATATTGATCTTGATTTTTGTATAAGTATCCTCACTAACTAGAAAATAATTTTACCCCATGGTCTAGTTTACCTTATTAATAATATTATAAATATATGTTTGAATGTTATGAGAATTATTTGAAAACCAAGATTGTTGGTATATTTTTACAACTATAAAAGGGAGGCTTTTAATGTTTTATATTAACCTATGTAAAAATTGTACCTCAAGCATTGTCTTTATAAAATCCAGCATAATTGGTTTGTATTATAAATTCTTATTATGAAACAATTGGTGGGATCCTACTAGGCTTATTTTCTCACACCCTACATATGCCTTTGGGTGTATGTAAATATTTTTTTTTCTGACGTAGGTAATGGTAAGGCACCATAGGGTGGTAGTGGGTTTTTTCATTAGAAAGGTGTGGGAGTCTGGTGGTGACTATGTGTCACATGGAGATGGGTTTTTTTCTATTATTTTATAATTTTTCTAGGGTTGTAGTATTGGAAACTATTTTACATCATTATTATCTATTTTTTGTTGTTTAAATGTATTGGTGTAACAATATTTATTTTAATTATGTTATCCTATTTATGTTATTTTGTTGAAAAACTATTCCCAAAGGTAGTTATTAATTTCTAAGTGATTATATCCAGCCTTTAAGGATCGGGAATTCCCTTTGTTCCATGTTGTAGAATGAATCAGGTTTTAGAAAGTTTTTTAATATGGGGTTGTTCATGGAAAATTAGTATTAAAGGGAGGTTAATTAGTTTTCATTGTCAGTATACATCTTGGGATGTCTTAGTAGATATGATACAAGAATTTTGGGACTTAAGAGGTATGTCACGATAAATTTACTAATCGTCTCTCATCATGAAGAGCCTTAGTTACCATGGGTGGTTGGAAAATGTATCTTTTGCGATTAAAAGTGTTTTTATTCTAGTATTTCTTTTTTCCATGTATCATTTCAATTATGTTTAACTTATACTATTTTAATTTGGAATCGGTTCTTGGGTATCATACTCTTGTGTTTCTTTTTTTATTGATATTTAGTAACATTCCCCCCAAAAGACTTCCAACAAAACCATGGAAGTGTTCTACTAGTGAACCTCAACATTGAAACACCCCAATTGATCACAATTTCACTGAAGTAGTTGTGTTAATTGTATGAAATATGGATTATGGTGAAGCACTTACCCATTCTCAAGATATATATGTGGAACCTTTAAGGGAAGTGGAAAATAATTGATCCTAGGATTTTATTTGTCAAAAACCATCATATTTCTAGGAGACAAATGATCCCCAAGAGTCAAAAGATTGGTTGGGAAATATTGAAAGAATATTTCAATTCATGGAGACCCACAATTCCATAAAGGTGAGTGCATTCTCTTAAATCTTGATGTACCAAGTAGAAGTTAGTAAGACTTAGTAGTTTTAGAAACAAGTATAAGGTATTGGAGTGGAAAGACTTCAAGGCCATCTTCATCGAGTAATTATACTCGGAGTCTATGACATTGGAAAAACACTTGGAGATCTTCAATATTAGGGAAGAAAATTAGATAGTGATAGAATATGCTAATCACATGTCTAATATTGATCTATTTACTCTTTAGGTTGTTTCTAATGAGAATACGAAGGCTTAGAGGTTTCAGATTGGTCATAGACCAGATATCTTGTTGTAGGTCTTCATGCTAAATCTTTCAACCTATAGAGAGGTGGTGGATAGGGTGTTGATGGTGGAGATTTATCTGGTTGGTATGTCATGGTTTATTGATATTCCTCCCACATATGGTGGTATAATTAGTGGTTCTTTTAAGGGGAATATGATGTGGAATGCATTTCACAAAGGAAAAAATGGCGGTGCTTCATAGAATCCTTTTTCTACACCATCATCAGCAACTAGTGACCTAACTTATTAATAGTGTGACCAAATGGGGCCCATGAAGTGTTTTTGTTCCGTGACTCTAAATATCTAAAATTTGTGTGGACATTGTGGTCACTTGTAGAAGTTCAGTTATGATTTTCATTATCCTCTCTATGGTTTAGGCTTATCAACACCTAGATAATCTTTAGTTTAGGCAGACATTTCATGGACAATTAGGGTCCAACTATAGGCCTTTAGAATAAATATGTTATATGTAGTTGAGGAGTGTCTGATGGAAGTTTATGTGGGTCTTGAAACTTTGATATGTACCTTTTTTTGTTACTTAGACCTTAGTGATTTATTTTTTTGATATAGGTGCCTCTCACTCCTTTATTTCAACAATTATTATGATTCTTATAAAAATTACAATGGAAATAATGCAATTAATTATGGAATTGGAGACACCTCTATGAAATAAGAAAGAGTGTATTTTATGAATACCCCAATGATCTTTATTTATATGCAACATTGATCTAGTTTAGAATTTTCAAGTTCTAAACATAGACCTATTCAATATTATTTTTGGGATAGATTATTTAATTACTCACAAGTGTTACCATAGAAAAGTGTCCTTCACTACACCTTATGGGAACCCCTGTATGTTTCATAGATAATGAGGCTTGAGGTCCATTCATGTAACACCCCAAGCTTCCACGATACGCTTCTCTTTAAATAATGCAATAGCTTGCATTGTACGCAACTTCGAGATTCTTACACACCGTGACCAATCAAAGTAGCCGTTATGAATAGTAATACCCACTTTTTGAAATGATATAAATTTTATATTTCAAAATGGACTTCATTTTTGTATTTTGAATATCGAAATTATCGTAAGTTGAATTTTTTGTAATTTTCTGAGAACTTCCAATTTTCTATGAATATAGAAAATACTTAAAAACAAATTTTTTAATAAAAATAATTTATAGTGATAAATTATACAATTGAGTGGTTCTAAAGTGTAATTAGAATATATTTTTACCATTTTATCCAATGGTGATCATTAGAATTAATTTCACTTTGAAATTGGACATAAACAATTGTCAATCTTTTGATTGATATTCTTTATTAAAAACAAGCTATTTGTTGTGACAGTGGGAATTAATTAATTCAACTTATATGTTTTGAATTTTGTAAAATAGACATAATTTTTTAATTAGGAATATAAAATATATCTTAGGGTTAATTTTTGGTGTTGTTCTGAAAAGCTTCGATTTTTGATGAATAGTGAAACCACTAAGTGGTAGTTAAAAAAACCGATTTTTCGTTTAAATGAAATTTTACCACCTCTGTGATTTGAATTTCCAAAATCCAACATACATCATTGTCATTAGGAAGTAAAATTTGGATCAATGGGATTAAAATAATTTTTGGTGAATAGTAACTTTTAAGCTCTCTTAATCGCGATTAAAGGTAATTAGTAAAATTTAAGGTAAAAATGATATTATAAAAATATGAAAATATCTTGAAACTTGTCCTACCATTATTGGATTAATCATGGAAGACCAAGAAAATACATGAGTCAACTTGGGGACCCCATGGAGCCACTTGGGAAAGAAAATGACATTAATAACTTTTTATTTAAAGTAAAAATAAAATTGTCACAAACATGTGTTGGTTTACTAAAACAATTATTACATGGGGTTATATAAGTTAACTTTTCGAATATAAATATTAATTAGAAAGATAAAAATATTTCCTACATCATGGTATTTTTTTTATAAATTTTAGACATTAAATAAATTAAATTTTTTATGACACCATGATGATGCAGCGATTACCTCATTAATTAACGATTTAAATAAAATGAAAAGATAATGTAAAATATAAGACTTACACTTGTAAAAAACCTATTGGATGAGTATATTTAGAACCCTTTTCACCTTATCCTAGAAATATATAATTTTGGGACCTTTAAAATCCGAAACTCATTATATAATAAAGTAACATTTCATGACTTTCCAAGAGTGCCCCTCCTCTCCTATTATAAAAGGCCCCCACCTCTACCACCTTATTCACACCTTCAAGCAATTTGGATCGGCCAAAATCTGACCAAATACTCTCTCAACTTCCCTCTATTACTCCTAGAAGCCTCAATTTGGGAATAATTCTTCCCAAGGAAGCCTTTGTATCAAATCAAAAAGAGTTACCCGATTTTAAGGTAATGTCTTCTCTTAGGTTATTTTGTTTTATTTTGCTTATCCAATCCCTTAAACTCTTTTTATTCCTTTCTTTTGTAACAAAAACAGTATACTCAATATACTAGGATGTTTTTATGAGAAGTATTTGATTTAAAATTACACACACCTTCGTCGAATGGTTAAAGAACATACTGTTTCTGTGGTTGGAAAATTTCTACCTCACGAAACAATGATTGTTCAATCTTCTTTTAACACCTCTCATGGTGGCCATTAAGATGTCACTATATTTATATATGATATATATTATGTTTATGTTTTCATTATGATTCTGTATTTCTCATTTATGGCATACCTTTATGATTTCCATTATGGGTAAACGTAATAATTTCATTTTAGGATGTGCGGACTACTGCCCCCTCAAAGTGATTTGAATCGTTAATGCCATATGTGGGATGTATAAAGGATGGAGTAAATGATATTATATATGATATTATAATGGAATTATAATATGCCTTTATATCATTATTATTTCATTCCATTAAATACTATATATAAATGAAAGTAGCGTTCATGCGTACGTACGACTTACCGTCTCTATGAATGGTGCATTTCATTTTTTACCTCTAAATGTTACGTAATATTATGAATGAATGTATATAATGGATATATATGATATATATGATATATAAATAATGAATATAATTCTGGAGATAATGGATATTCTACCACATAAACAACTTGTAATTATAAGAAGTTTATTTTTGACTCAAGTACCAAAGATCGACAAAATGACCGTTATTAACTTAACTAATTACATAATGTTCATAACATGGTAATAAGTGATATAAAAGGAATAATGAACTTGAAAAATGTTCTTAATCAATTATAAATTAACTCTAGTTTATTATTCAGGAGGTTAAAGAACTATCGAGTCAAGTCGGACACGAGGTAAGGGAACTTTTTAACCCAATTTCTATTCTTTGGGTTAATCTCCAACTTTCAAATTATGTTATGATATTATTATTTCCTATCTTGTATTTGTACTTTCTTTATGTGTACTTATAGTTAATACACATAATATATTTATTTTATTTAAAAAAATGATCTTTTTAAGGGACTTCATCTCAATCTCCTTTCATTGAGGAATATTTTGTTTTATACACAACTTTCTTTTATACAGTGTATAAACCCATTTGACTTTTACATTTATTCAAAAGGAATCTTTTTTATATGAAGTGTTTTACTAAACGAAAAAAGAGAATGTTTTTTTGTCATACGTATGCGGCGACAACGACTTCTCCGCCGCCATGGCCATTATTTTAGTTTTGGCTTCCTCTACAAGCCATAACTTTTTTTAAATGAAAAAATAAATACCAAGTTTTAATTTTCTTTTATTTTGGTATTGAAAATGGTTTTGAAAGTGTTTTTATTATATCAATGTGTTGTATTTATATCTTGTGATTGAAATGTGGAAATGTTATGTTTCCTTTATGAATGTTGTATGTGATACGATTATGTTATGATTTATGATATGTTTAAACCTGTTCATATGAGGAATGAATTGGACTTAATAAGTGACGGGTGGAGCCCACTATAGCTCCTCGATGCATCGGTAGGTCTCATGAGACAAACTAGTGTCTTGGAACGAGGCCTTGACAAAATCTTATTTGTAGTCTTGGCACGAGGCCTTGGCTACGTGGTTATGATAGTCTGGCATTATGCATTCCATCATTATGAAAGTGGTTATTGATATTGCATGTGATTATTCGACCAGTAGAATATCCATGTCAATAAGTAAATAGCATTATTTCATTTTATTTTTCCATATTATGTTGAAGTTCATGTTTAAAAGGCTTTTGTTTAGTTATACATTACCTTAAATGTTTATGTTTATTTATAAAAGCTTCCACTATATTGTTATCCTTATTGAGCATCTGCGCTCACCCCTTTCAATGTTTTAATTTTTCCAGGATGTGAAGAAGTATTTTATGAATGACCTGAAGGGATAATATGAGGGGATATGAAGAAAAGATGTTGTTGTAGTTTTGTATTACTTTATGATGTAATGTAAAACTTATGAATGTATCTAGTGTTTCAAGGCTACTAAACTAATCGGTCTTTCGAGACTTGATGTTTGTGATCATGCCAATGTTACGCAATAACGCACCGACTCTAGGTAGCTAGGGTCGCGGCGTTACAGTTGGTATGAGAGGAAGTTTAGTACTAACCTTGGAATCTATATTTAGATAAACTCTGATTAGAGCACATAGACCTAAGATAAAATTTGAGGATTAGTATAGAAGAACTTCCTAGAATTTTGGTATTATAAAGATTTTGTGAGTTTTCCGAGCAATACATCCCTGTCTGGATACGAGCAAGTAGAGGCAGCTCTGGCATAGATGTACCTAGGGGTAAAAACCGAAAACACCGCTTTGAGCTAGACTCGAACGAGAATTGGTGCACGACAATGGGCCTTGCTGCACTCTTGGTTACGACACTCCCGGGGGATATGCTTAGGATAATTCTCATTTTCTTTACAAACCACTATGAAGGGTTATGAGTATATACTTCCTCAAAGAAGTTTTTTTATGATTATGGATTATATCCATAAATAGTTCAAATTATGTTAAGTGTTTTGAAAGTTTGTAATTATGTATTTTGATTCATAAACTAATCTAGTTTATGCCATTGTTTAGAAATGGAGCCTAGTGGGAGTAATGGAAACCGTATCAATGCACGCACTCCATGTAGGGATTTCCCTCATGCTCAAGATAATTATAGTGGAGCTGGAGATACAACTGGTGCTGATCAACTTATCAACAAACTGGGACAACTCACTCAGGTTATGAATAGTAACCTTACTCGTATGGAGCACCACGATCTGCAACATGGAGGATCAATGTTAGAACACTTCATGAGGTAAAAACTGACAATATTTAATGGGGGTACAAATCCATTATTAGCCGAGCAATGGATAAACTCCTTAGAGAAAATATTCCATGCCTTGGGGAGTAGCGAAAGGGAGAAGGTTGTCATGGCAGTTTACGACCTCACTAAAGATGCCAATCAATGGTGGTCACTGATTCAAAACACAAAGGAACATGAAGAAGTATCAAGTATGGAATAGAGGGAGTTTAAGGAAATTTTCTTAGAGAAATACTTTCCACATGACCATCAAGTAGATATGGAAAGGCAATTTCTGAGTCTGAGGCAGAAGGAGGATGAGAATGTCGCAAAGTATGAGGCCAACTTTACAAGGTTAGAAAGACATGCTGCATATTATATACGTAACCCAAGAAGTAAGATTTATCATTTATTTGATGGGTTAAAAACATTTATCTATCGAGCTTTAGTATCACAAAATTTCTCAACATACGAAGATATAGTCTCGTGTGCTATCAAGACAGAAACATGATTCTCTAAGTCTTATGACAACAAAGTAAAGCAAGAGAAGAAGAGAACGGTGGTACAAGAGACAGATAAAGGGAAAAAGGGAAAGAATGATTTTCCATTATGCAATAATTGTGGGAAGAATCACCCCAGTACTTGCCTAAAAGGAATGGGAGTTTGTTATAAATGTGGAGAAAAAGGTCACCAGGCTCGTGATTGCAAGGGAAAGAAAGAGGCTATCAATGTTGAATACTATAAATGTAGGGAAATGGGGCATTATGAAAATGAATGTCCTAATCATCAGGGAAACTTACCATAGAAAAGGCCAAGGGATCAAGGACAATCTTATGCTGTTACTACAGTTGAAGTGGAATAATTAATGTATTGGTGCTTTTGGACTCAAGGATTATATTCTGGTTATAAGAATAATGTGATATATATAAGGATTGTACTGCAGTACTTGTTGTTTTCATTAAGGTTTTAATATGATGAAGGTAATCATATTTCTATATGTGACAATAAGAGAAACTTTACTTTGTTTGAGGAATCTGATGATACAATTGATTTTGGAATTTGGAGACCTTTTAGAGAAAGTCTAGACGGAGGTATTTTGGATAACTATAAAGGTTGGAATGGATTAAGTTGAACTTTGGATAGTATTGTTTAAGGTTAAAAAATTTATGAATATTATTTTTGGAATATTATAATACTACAGTTTTAGGAAAAGGACAACCTGCAGGTTGGGGGATAACCCGTCATGTCGGACAAAGCTACAGGAATCTAACCCACAATCATTGTGCGACATGCCTTTATTACCTACCACTAGCCTACAGAAAGTCCCTGGTTATTAAAAAATAGTTTTTCTAATCTAAATAGTATGTGTTAATATTTGGAATCTTGTACGATCAGGATAAATATAATATTTTTGAGTTATATTATCTTTTTGAGTGAAAGATGGGTTTGTGGTAAAAATTTATTAAAGAATGAAATTCTACATAAAAAGTATATATATTTCCTTACGTTCTTAGTAAATATCCTAAATAAATTCTTCAACTTTATGAAAGGTTACTTAAAACAAAAACGTTGTTGGTTAACTTTTCTTACTGCGGAATCAATGATCGTTTAACAAATCACAAGTTTGTGATTTTCTTGTAGTTAAACTTTCTCCTAATCATGTTTTCTATAACTCTCCATCAGACCTTGATGGTTTGTTTCTCTTCCATATCCATATTTTCATAGAATCATAGTATGGGCTATCTCAGGTGACCTTTGTACTTCTCTTTCTTTCTTTTAAAGTTATATTTTTATTAACCTTATTTTCAATGTGGGTTTTCCACAAAGGTATTTTCTATTTTCAACCTTTTATTTTTGAAGAACATTTTCAAATTGTGAGGACACAATTTATTAAAGTAGGGGAGAATGTAACACCCCAAGCTTCCATGATATGTTTCTCTTTCAATAATGCAATAACTTGCATTGTACGCAAATTCGAGATTCTAACACACCGTGACCAATCAAAGTAGCCGTTATGAATAGTAATAACCACTTTTTAAAATTATATAAATTTTATATTTCAAAATGGACTTCATTTTTGTGTTCGGAATATCGAAATTATCCTAAGTTGAATTTTTTGTAATTTTCTGAGAACTTCCAATTTTCTATGAATAGAGAAAATACTTAAAAACAAATATTTTAATAAAAATAATTTATAGTGATAAATTATACAATTTAGTGGTTATAAAATGTAATTATAATATATTTTTACCATTTTATCCAATGGTGGTCATTAGAATTAATTTCACTTTGAAATTGGACATAAACAATTGTCAATCTTTTGATTGATATTCTTTCTTAAAAACACGCTATTTGTTGTGATAGTGAGAATTAATTATTAAATTAAAGAATTCAACTTTAATGTTTTGAATTTTGTAAAATAGACCTAATTTTTGAATTAGGAATATCAAATATAGCTTAGGGTTAATTTTTGGCGTTGTTCTAAAAAGCTTTGATTTTTGATGAATAGTGAAACCACTAAGTGGTAGTTAAAAAAACTGATTTTTCGTTTAAATAAAATTTTACCACCTCTGTGATTTGAATTTCCAAAATCCGACATACATAATTTTAATTAGGAAGTAAAATGTGGATCAATGAGATTAAAATAATTTTTGGTGAATAGTAACTTTTAAGTTCTATTAATCGCGATTAAAGGTAATTAGTGAAATTTAAGGTAAAAATGATATTATAAAAATATGAAAATATATTGAAACTTTTCCTACCATTATTTGATGACTCATTACCGACCAATAAAATCCATGGGTCAACTTGGGGACCCCATTGAGCCACTTGGGTAAGAAAATGACATTAATAACGTTTTATTTAAAGTAAAAATAAAATTGTCACAAACATGTGTTGGTTTACTAAAAAAATTATTACATGGGGTTATATAAGTTAACTTTTCTACTATAAATATTCATTGGAAAGATAAAAATATTTCCTACATCATGGAATTTTTTTTATAATTTTTAGACATTAAATAAATTATATTTTTTATGACACCATGATGATGCAATGATTACCTCATTAATTAAGGATTTAAATAAAATGAAAATATAATGTAAAATATAAGACATACACTTGTCAAAAACCTATTGGATGAGTATATTTCGAACCCTTATCACCTTATCCTTGAAATATATAATTGTGGGACCTTTAAAATCCGAAACTCATAATATAATAAAGTAACATTTCCTGACTTTCCAAGAGTGCCCCTCCTCTCCTCTTATAAAAGGCCCCCACCTCTACAACATTATTCACACCTTCAAGCCATTTGGATCAGCCAAAATCTTCCCAAATACTCTCTCAACTTCCTTATATTACTCATAGAAGACTCAATTTAGGAATAATTCTTCCCAAGGAAGCCTTTGTCTCAAATCAAAAAGAGTTACCCGATTTTAAGGTAATGTCTTCTCTTATGTTATTTTGTTTTATTTTGCTTCTCCAACCCCTTAAACTCTTTTTATTACTTTCTTTTGTAAAAATAATAGTATACTAAATATACTAGGATTTTTTTATGAGAATTATTTTATTTACACTTACACACACCTTCGTCTAATGGTTAAAGAACATACTGTTTCTGTGGTTGGCGAATTTCTGACTCACGAAACGATGATTGTTCAATCTTCTTTTAGCACATCTCATGGTGGCCATTAAGATGTCACTATATTTATATATGATATATATTATGTTTATGTTTTCCTTATTCTTCTGTATTTCTCATTTATGGCATAACTTTATGATTTCCATTATGGGTAAACGCGATAATTTCATTTTAGGATGTGCAGACTACCGCCCCTCAAAGTGATTTGAATCGTTAATGCCATATGTGGGATGTATAAAGGATGGAGTAAATGATATTATATATGATATTATACTGTAATTATAATATACCTTTATATCATTATGATTTCATTCCATTAAATACAATATAGAAATGAAAGTAGCGTTCATGCGTACGTACGAATTACCGTCTCCATGAACGGTGCATTTTATTTCTTACCTCTAAATGTTACATAATATTATGAATGAATGTATATACTGGATATATATTATATATATGATATCTACATAATGAATATAATTCTGGAGATAATGGATATTCTACCACCTAAACAACTTTTAATTATAAGAAGTTTATTTTTGACTCAAGTACCAAAGATCGACAAAACGACCGTTATTAACTTAAATAATTACATAATGTTCATAACATGGTAATAAGTGATATAAAAGGAATAATTAACTTTAAAAATTATATTAATAAATTATAAATTAACTCTATTTTATTATTCCGGAGGTTAAAGAACGATCGAGTCAAGTCGGACACGAGGTAAGGGAACTTCTTAACCCAATTTCTATTCTTTGGGTTAATCTCCTACTTTCAAATTATGTCATGATATTATTGTGTCCTATATGGTATTTGTAATTTCTTTATGTGTAATTATAGTTAATACACATAATAGATTTATTTTATTTAAAAAAAATGATCTTTGTAAGGGAGTTCATATCAATATCCTTTCATTGAGGCATATTTTGTTTTATACACAACTTTCTTTTATACGGTGTATAAACCCCTTTGAATTTTACATTTATTCAAAAGGAATATTTTTTATATGAAGCGTTTTACTAAATGAAAAAATGGAATGTTTTTTTGTCGTACTTATGCGGTGACAACGACTTCTCCGCCGTCGTGACCATTTGAGTTTCGGCTTCCTCCACAATCCGTAACTTTTTTTAAATGAAAAAATAAATACCAAGTTTTAATTTTATTTTATTTTGGTATTGAAAATGGTTTTGAAAGTGTTTTTATTATATCAATGTGTTGTATTGATATCTTGTGATTGAAATGTGGAAATGTTATGTTTCCTTTATGAATGTTTTATGTGATACGATTATGTTATGGTTTATGATATGTTTAAACCTGTTCATATGAAGAATGCATTGGACTTAATAAGTGACGGGTGGAGCCTGTTATAGATCCTCGATGCATCAGTAGGTCTCATAAGACAAACTTGTGTCTTGGCACGAGGCCTTGAAAAAATCTTATTTGTAGTATTGGCATGAGGCCTTGACTACATGGTGATGATAGTCTGGCATTATGCATTCCGTCATTATAAAAGTGGTTATTGATATTGCATGTGATTATTCGACCAGTAGAATATCCATGTGAATAAGTAAATGGCATTATTTCATTTTATTTTGCCATATTATGCTGAAGTTCATTTTTAAAATTATTTTTTTAGTTATACATTTCCTTAAATGTTTATGTTTATTTATGAAAGCTTCTGCTATATTGTTATCCTTACTGAGCATCTGAGCTCACCCCTTTCAATGTTTTAATTTTTCCAGGATGTGAAGAAGTATTTTATGAATGACCTGAAGGGATAATATGAGGGGATATGAAGACAATATGTTGTTTTAGTTTTGTATTACTTTATGATGTAATGTAAAACTTATGAATGTATCTAGTGTTTCAAGGATTCTAAAATAATCAATCTTTAGAGACTTGATATTTGTGATCATGCCAATGTTACGCAATAACGCACCGACTCTGGGTAGCTGGGGTCGAGGCGTTACAATTCAGGCATGACCTCCTCTTCCAGAGAAAAGTAAGTTTATTTATTTATTTTTGGTTAAATCAGGATATGAATATTTCAGTGGTGTGCTTCACATGATATTCAATGAATTTCCTAGAGTGTTTCTAGAAAAATTTTCTAGTTTAACTCCAGAGAGGGAATTAGAATTCTCAATTTAATTATAGTTGGTAACTCAACCAATATCGATTATATCTTATCGTATAGCTCTAGATGAGTTGAAATATCTAAAAATCCAGTTTAGTGATTTGAGATCCAAGGGATTTATATACTTGAGTGTGCCACCTTGGAAATCCCTTAAGCTCTTTTCCAAGAAGGATGATGGAAATATTTGCTTATCTATGGATTATCAGAAACTAAATCTAATAATAGTCAAGAATAAATATCTTTTTCCCTGTATAGATGATTTGTTCGATCAGTTGAAAGGGGAAAATTGGTTCACTAAAATTGATCTCCAGTCTTGTTATCACTAGCTTAGAATCAAGGAGTATAATATTCAAAAAACCTCTTCCAGGAGAAAGTATGTCCGTTTTGAGTACCTTGGGATGTTTTTTGGATTAACTAATCATTTAAAAGTATTTATGTAATATATTAATGGTATTTTCTATTAATATATTTAAACTTGTGTCATGGTGTTCCTAGAAGACATTATGGTGTGCTCAAAGACCAAGGAAGATAATGTAAACCACTTAAGACATGTTTTGGGAATCCTAAGTGATCACCACCTATATAAAATCAAAATTCTAATTCTGGATATGAGAAGTTAATTTTCAAGGACACATGATCTTGAAACATGGTATCTTAGTTGATCCTAAATGGCGACAATTTTCATGTCATGGGAAGAACCCTATAATGTTTTGAGATTCAAAGATTCCTAGGATTTATAGGTTAATATTTTTTGTTCATAAAGGATTTCTCAAAACTTGCATAAAATTTCACTTCTCTCATGAATAAGGGGGTGGATTCTTTATGGGATTCTATATTTCATACATCCTTTGATGAACTGAAGTGGAGTTTGACCTCATCACTGAGAATTACTCTTTTAGAAGCTGGATAGGGATACATGGTTTATTATGATGCTTAAGGTGAAGGTTTGGGATTGATCCTTATAAAAGGAGATCATGTGGTAGCTTATGGAACACTTCCTCTTCTACCTCATGAGAGGGATTATCCCACTCATGATTTGAATCTCATAGCTATTGTGAACTCCCTTAAAATTTAGAGAGACTATCTTTTTTGGTAGAAGTTTATTTTTTTACTCTTAAAAAAAGTATTTTTGGTACATAATTTCTAAAAAATAATTGAATCTCCTATAAAGGTGATGGGTGGAATACCTAAAGTCATTAATCTTTGAAATTTAATATATTCTAGGAAAGGGTAATGTGGTAGCTGAAACTCTTAATAGGAAATTACCTTCTTTGGCTGTGAAGGAGGTAAAGGATGAATGGAAAATGATGGGACTTATAGCTCAGATTCACATTGGAGTCAGTTGGGAAGGGTCTAGTAATGTTCTAAAAAGTGTTTATTTGAAATCCTCTCTCCTTGATATGATTCTATAGAAGTAACAACATGATAAATTGTTCCAGATTATCAGATATTCTATATATAGTGGGGATACCATCAGTGAGTGGTATCTCTCTATGTAAGGTTTTACTGTCATCAAAAACTAGTATGTTATTTCATCTATTAGCACTATAAATATGTACTATGACATGAAGCATCAATTCTAGTGTCTTTGTATAAAACATAACCTAATTGACTTTGTATCTCAATTTTACACTTTCAAATAGATTAAGGTAGACCATCCAAAGCATTCTAGAATACTTCAACCTCTACTTAATCCAACATGGAAATGGAATGAGATATTAATGGATTTAATTTTTTTTCTTACCTTGAACTCCCCAGGGTAATAACTATATTTGGGTGGTAAGTGAATTTTTGACCAAGTCGACTCATTTATTACTGATCCTTGATGCGACTAAATTAAAAGACCTAGGGAAGTTGAATATTCAATATATTACAAGTTTACATGGGATTCCAAGGGATATTTCATCAAAAAATGACCTTCACATTACCTCTCAATTTTATAAGGGCCTCTAAGAGATAATGGGAACTTGGGCCAAGTTGAGCACAACATATCAACCCCATAAGAATTGGTATAAAGAAAGATATATTCAAATCCTAGAAGATATTATTTGTGACTGTGTCTTGGACTTTATATGTGATTAGGATAACCATTTGGGAATGTTTGAATTTTATTATAATAATAGTTTTAAATAATCCATAAAGATATGATCTTTTGAGGATTTATATGGCTTACCCTATAACTCACCTCTCTATTGTTCTAAGATTGGTGAAGCTTACTTATTAGGATTGAGTTTAGTTTAAGGAATAATGGTTAATTTTTATATTATTCATCAAAATTTGGTGATGACTCAAGTCCGATAAAAATTTTATGGGGACCATTTTCATCTTTCTTTGGAGGTTTTAATTGATGAACAAGTGTTTTTAAAAGTTTCAACTCGGTTGGGTAACTAATAAATTAGAAAACAAGGGTATCTATATCCTAGATCTGTGGGTATATTTAAGATCTGTCAATTCCTTAGAAAGAAATCTCATCTCTTGTATTTACCACCCAATTGTCTATAATCCCCAATGTTTTTTATGTTTCCCAACTAAATAATTTCTAGCCCGACCTATCTCATGTTTTGAATTGGGAATATCTCAATAAAAAACATGATTTATCTATGATTGAAAATCTATTTCAAGTTTTTAATTCAGAATTAAATGTATTTTGTGGGAGGTCTATACCACTAGTCTAAGTTTGGTGGAGGTATGGTTCTAATACTCATGAGACATGGGAACAAGAGTCTTTACTGAGGGGGAAATGGTCTCATTTCCCAATGGATAAATCTTCATGGACATAGATTTCGGGGGGAAGAAATTGATATGGTGGGTACCACATCTCGATATTGCTTTTAGGTACTTATATCATTTATTTTGACCACTTTGTTTTGTTAATTTTCTCTAAGGGTGAATTTTGGAAGTTTTTAGAGATTTTTAGGCCTATAACAATTGGTGCACATGTAGGGAAAACTGTGTGGGTTATCCAAGGAGACCATGTAGCTTGTGTTGTAGTCCAAAAGGAGGAAGCATAATTATGTTAATGGTTAGTAAAAACCATATGGACTTCTCTTAAATTTTTTCAACTTCGGATAGAGGAATTTTATAGGGTTATTTCATGGTTTTTCAAACCATGCAGCCAAAATGTGTGACTTCTTTAGTATCCCAGAAAGGGGTGCACATTTTTCCAAAATATGTAACCAAACCATGCAATGAAAATTAATTAATATAGATTTTATTTTTAAAATATGAAACACCTCTATTTTCCCTCACTCTTTTTTTGTTTGAATTAGGATCTCAACCCAAGATACTCCTCATGGATTTTTTTGATATTACTTTCCTTTTATAGTGAGAAAAAATTGGATCTAAGAGTGTTGGATATATGAATTTTATGGTATGGGATCATTATTTATAATTATTCATTTTTCTTATTTATTTTCTCTTTTATTCTTGAACAAAATCTTATATTGGGGTTGTTGATAATAGATATAAGGTTTGGTACATGATCTAATTAGATTTATTATAAATGTATCATGGAATTGGGTATTAGTTTCTAGATCTTCATTGATCATTGTGAGTTCTTTAGGGATCATTATGGTACATAATTTATCTCTCTTATATTATTCCAAAATTGATGAATTAGAGATTTTTATTTGGGAATTCATGGATCTTGGTTCTTCCTTGTCTTCTTGAACCCTCATTTACTCTTGGATTTTGGATCCCGTGTGAGTTTTTTAATTCTCATGTTTTTAGGTACATGGTTTCATGAATTTTATTTATTCTAAAAATAATTATTTCTTTCTCCATGAAATTGGTTTCTAAAATTGGTTAAATTAATTCTCAATGTTATGATAAAATATCATGGTTTTGGTTATGTATATGAAAGTATATTTTCCCATTTGGAATTGTTATAAAAAATGGATTTAAATTATGTTTTATATAGTTTTCAAGGATTAAATTACATTTCAATGATTTTAATATGGTAATACTAAATGTGACCATCTATGATGAAGGGATATATCCCCAAGGATGAAATCTTACCCCCTATGTCTATTTTACTAGGGTAATGTGTGCACTAGGTGGCCTAATTTGTGGCAGAGATCTACTCTTAGGAGTGAAATATTACCCCCTAATCCTTTTTCTACTGGGATAATGTGCATAATGTGAGGCCTATTGATCTTAGTTTTGGAATGAGGATCCTTACTAACATGGAACTAATGTTAACCCAAGGTATAATTTTCATTATATATAATGTTCAAACTTTATATTTGGAATGTTATGACAATGATTTAAAAACCAGGATTATTGGTATATTTTAAAAATTATAAAAGGGTGGTTTTCCATGTTTTGTATTAAACTATATAAAATTATATTTCATGCCTTTTCTTTGTTTAATCGATTATAATTATTTTATGTTATAAATTATACTTTTGAAATACTTGGTGGGATCTTACTAGGATCATTTTCTCACACCCTGCATACACCTTTGGGAATATATAGATCTTGTTATTTATAATGTAGGTAAAGAAAAATAACTATAGGGTATCAGTGGGTATTTTTATTAATAGGGTGTAGGATTATAGTAGTGACTATGTGTCATGTGGAGATGGGTAGTTTCTATTCTTGGGTACTTTGTCTTGGGTTGTGGTTTTGACACCTACTTTACCTCATTATCATCTATTTTCCAATGTTTAATTGTATTGTTATAATGAAATTTCCTTTACTAGTGTTGTCCTATTTTATAATTTTATTATAACATATTTCCCAAAGGTATTTTTTGATGCCCAAGTTATCTTCACCAACCTATGGAGATCAGGAACGCCCTTTGATCCATGCTACAGACTGAATTAGGTTTTAGATAGTTGGCTAATATGAGTTGGTTCATGATAATATATATGGTAAATTATTATTTAATAATTATAATTATGATATATTAAACATATTAATTCATAAAATCTATCAATGTCACCAAACATGATAGGTGGTGATGAAAAAAAAACTAAATCACTTCATGGTTGTGGTAGTCTGCACATACGCATGATCAATGTTGTTTTATTTTCCTTAGAGGATAGAAAGGATTTAATAATGGTTTCTAAATTAATATAATATCATTATATTATATCAATAATACCAGTTCCATTATATCATGGTGTCTATAAAAAATTTGAAAGATGAAGATTAAGAATAAAATATAAAGGAGTTAGGAATACTCAAGTTGAGAATTTGAGATTTCTCTTGGAAACATCCTTAGAAATGGAAGCCTTAGGCTATCTAATTGATACCATAGGATTATAAAATTGAGAGATTAATCTAGTAGGATAAAATTTTTAGATTTTTATGATGAAATTTTATGGGATATTTGTATCATGAAGTGGTGGAAGTGTACCCCTTTTATAATTGAAGAAAAGGGAACTTTAGTGAATACCCATTATTTTTTAATAATAGAATGACACCATTCAAGGTTAAATTGATCCAAAATTAAGAAATAATGGATTTTGGGGTGATATAAGGTCATTAAATATGCCACCACTCATTTTAACACATGTTATGAACATTTTTAATCCTTTAAGCACTTGATTTTTATATTTTACCATTTTGGTGTTTACATTAGTAACTTTTTTTTACCCAAGTAATCAATATTTTATTAAATATATAATGTAATATTTATTTACAATTTTTTTTGTGATAAAAAATTTATTCTCTATATAATCTCATTCAATTTATATCTAAGATAAAATTAACTTTTAAATTAAAACATTTAATATATAAAAATCTATTTAGTAGAAACATGCTATTTTTACCATTAAGTGTTATTAATATTATATAAAATTAATTTAAAATTAAATGAGTGATAATATATATTTATATATGTGTAAAAATTATATAAAATTCATTATATAAAATAGTTTAATTTAATTTATTATATAAAAATTATGCAGTATTAAAAAAACAATTCATTAAAAGTAACCCTTTTACCATTATCATGGTCAATAAATTTAATATTAGTAATATTAATTTTGTGGATAAAAATAAAATTTAACTTAATAAAAAAATATAAAAATTTTGATCTAAAATATTAAATCAATTTTTTTATATTTAATTTCTATAAGAGATAAAAAATAATTATTAATATAAGAGAATACATACATTTTTTAGAGTAAAATATTAGCGAAGTTTCCAAAATGTTAAAAATAGTTTTTAAAAATTCAAAATAGTGTTTAAAATTATTATTATTTATTTATATGTGTGTATGTTTAAAATAATTTTGTATTATGATAATTCCTTTAATTTGATGGTATTTGGAAAAATGTATTTTTTTAACAATCACCTAAAAATTGATTATTTTAGAAAAAACCCAAAAAATAAACCTAAGATAATTTTGAGATTATTAATTAAAAAATGAATTAAATTTTAAAAAATTCAAATTAAAAAATTTATACATTTATCTTTTAAATGATGTTTTCAAAGAAAAACTAATTTTATTGAAAAATACCTTTTAAAACTTTTAATGTTCTTAATCCTATTTTGTATGATTTTTTAGTTGATTACAATATTTTTATTTAATAGAGGTGTTATTATTATTAATTTTTTTTAATAATATTCATCTAATATATTGGGGATAATTTTTTTCTGGTGTTATTTTTTGGAGAAAGCTATTGAACATAGTATTAATTTAGAAAATATATTCCAAAATCTTAGGTCATTACATTCTCCCGCCTTAAATAAATTGAATCTTGTAAATTTTAATCATAATTCACTAAAGGAAGAAGATAATGGATCTATATGAAACTCAAGATATATATTCTACTAAGATATCCACATAAATATCCTTGATAAGAATAAGAAACTATTTATCCCAAATACGTTTCTTTTGGAGCTATTAGGGGTATGTATTTCACATCTAAATTTTCATGATCATGTTTCCAACTAAATACTATAACGAAATTTTTTATTATAATATCTAATAAAAGTACCGTAAATGATTATATGAATATGAAAACTTAGTCCTAATATATCTTATCTAATGAAACTTTCATTTCAGCCTATGATACTTTTAGTTCATCTCCAATATAACTAGACTAACCTATCACTCCTTAAATTCAAACAAGGATTTATATGGTAATTTTCCTATTAGGTTCTCTAAACTAATTAATTTAATTCCAATATATTTAAATTCTTCATATTGGTTTGTAAAGAGAACGTGATTAACCCAAACATATTCCCTAGGAGTGTCTATCAAGGTGTGTAGTCTTAGGTCCATTCATCATGCACCAGAGTGAAGATTTAGTTGATACTTAAACTAAACTTTTTAGGGTGATTACCCCTAGGCACATCAGTGCCACAACCACATCCACTTTCCAATATATAGACATGGATGTAATTTTTAGGATAACCACACAATATCTACTTTACTAAAAATTTAGGATATTATTTTATACTAAGACTTATCCCCTAGATTTATCATTATGGATTTCTCTAAATACCCCTCATCATAATCCCCTTGATAACCAAACAAATCCTAAAATATAACTAAACCCTGATCTGATTAAAACAAAGTCATCCCAAACCCACACTCTTAGATCTGTTTCCAAAAACACTTTTTTATTCACTGGATTCTATAAAAAGTGATACGAGTATATCTTTATTTTACTATATTACCATATAATAATAAAAAAAATACCAATAATGGAAGGTTTTTATATTTGAGTATTAACTCCCATGCATTCCTCATCCAAAGATGGCATTTGATCCACTATACTAATATTTCATTTTTATGTCTTAAACATATCCCAAAAAGAATATCTATATAAAAATTTATTCTAAATATAGTCTTATAAACATTTCATGGGTAAAGGGAGACAAATAAATGGGTGATATAAAATGCCCAGTAAGTGGAAAAACTCATCAATAGTTAATCAATGGTTACATCATAAGAATATGATAAAACATGATCATGGAGAAATATCTTATTGAAATGATCATGGGATAATATGAGTTGTTAAAATGTCATAATAAAAAGACCAATAATCTCAAATGAACAAAAAATATACCATGTAATAAGAGTGTGAAATCAATAGACAATAATCACGATCCATGAAGTATAGGAAAGCTATATAAAATAAGTATATGAAAACATTACATTATGAGAAAACTAAATCCTTCTCACCCTTCATATTGTGAAAAAATCCATGCATGTTTACCCTTTAATTTATTAAATAAATCCAATAATGTCCTTGTATAATTTTCTCATGAGATATTAAATTTTTTGAATGAATTGGAGGACTTTAACAAACCAAAATAATCTTAGGGATTTATCAGACCCAAACAGTTTTAGGGATCTATTGAACCCAAACCATCCTAGGGATTTATCAGACCCAAACCATCTCAGGGAATTATCAGACCCAACCACCTCAGGTATTTTTTGAACAAAAATATTCAATAATCTGTACATATGTATACCACTTGAAAAAATCATCGATCACATCACAAATAATATAGGGAAAGAAAAATAGGTTTTACAACATTTCAAGATGGTATCACAAAAAATTGAACTTGATAATCTAAAATATTTATACCCAAAATAAAATCACCCCAAAAGAGTATTTCATAAGAAAATTTAGAGGTTTTTTAATGAAAAATAACTTCCAAGGATATAATGCATTTAGAGTTAAGGGGTAATATGTTAGTGAAATCATAAAAGAGTTTTTAGATAATTATTTTAACTTTAGAATAAGTGATGAAGTTAAGGGTCACTTTAGAAAGTCCAATTTTAAAAAATTGAAAAGAATAAATTTTAAAAATAAATATTAAGAAACAAAGATTAATAATTAATCCATGAAAATTATATAAATATTTTAAATAAATGATGTGAAAACATTTTGAAACATTTACTTTTAAAAAATAATATTTAAAAAGAATCCTTGAAAAAGACATAAATGTTTTAGAAAGGTGATGTGAAAACTTTGTAAAACATTAACTTTTAAAAATAAACTTCAATAATGATTCCTTGAAAACAAATTAAGGATATCAAAAATGAGTTTGGATTTTAATATAAAACAATTGATTTTTAATGGATGGAAAACCATTTTTAATATTTTGAAATACTATTGTTGAAAACCAACATCATAATGAGAGTAATAAAATGAATTTTGGATAGTATTAATGTAAAACAGGAAGTTTAAATGATAAAACACATATTTTTATTTAAAAATAATAAAATAAATAATTTATGGGAACAATGAACATGGAAACGGAGGAAATCCCATCTTTAAAGGAGATACGATTTTTTTTCTTAAAAATATTACACCTTTATGATAATGAAATTCATAAAGAAAGAATATTTGAGTTGAAAAATAATTTTCCAAATATATAAAATAGGAAATTTCTTATGAAAAAATAAATATAATAATTTATCAATCATAGAATAAGCATTATTAAGGAATAATATTTTAAAATAAAGAAAGAAAATTTTAGTTAACCAAATCACTTATGGATGTCATAATTCACGAATAAAAATTTTTTTTGAAAGGATTTTATGTGGTAAAAATGTACATAATTAGAAATAAATGTGAAAATACCATATAATAAAATCAAATAGAATAATATTCCCAACTTATATTAAATAATTTCAAGAATAACAATCATACCTCAATAAATGAGAATTGAGTTTTCCAAAAGTAGTTATGGTAATGGTAACTTAAAAATAAGAGGGATTTCATAAAATTGAAATTAAAATATCATTAAATGAAAGATATTAATTATAATTGAAATAAATGTGGTATTGAATACACCGTATAAAATAAATTATGACACACAATATCAAACATATCTCATGGATTTGAAAATAAGGCAATGAAACCTTTACCTTAATTCTTGAATTCCACTAAAGTAGTTGAATATCCTTTATATAAAAACAACCATATTAATAAAATATTTCCAAAACTTATTCATATCTATATACCTTTATAAAATTAATTTTTAATAATTATGTACATGTATATTTGTTATTTATTATCTATTTTCAATATCAGGTGTGAGTAATCATGATTGTTTTGAACTAGTTTTATAATAGCTGTGTTGTTATACATTTTTATAAAAAATTTAATCAATAAAATATCATAAAAGTTACTTTAATTTATGATTTATTTTTATTTATAATGATATAATTCCATTCTATGTTATTTTTTGTTATGAATCTTAAATATGAAATCGGTGATGAGCATGTTTCAATGATTTTTAACAAGTGAATATTGGTATCTTAATTAATGAATTTAATATTAATGTTACCATTTCAAAACCAAAATAAAATAAAAATTTTATTATTTATATAATTTAATATCATTAATTAAGTTCTCATATTCATCTATGATATTATCTTATATAATTGGTCAAGTTAGGCGTTAGACCGACCCAAAAATGAACATACCCAAATTAATGGATGGGTATGGTTATGAAAGTGGTTTCTTTTAGAATAAAATAATAATTACTAAAAAGTAATGATATTATTTATCTATTTTTAAAGTGGTTACTAATATTTTATTAAAGTTGAATAAATAATACATAAACTAGATAAAATAAGATATGTTACTTGATGGAGGCAGTTGTCTGCATGTACGCATGATTGACGATTTCATTTCTCAACAAATGAGATGGAATGAAGGTATAGTATAAATCATAATTTAATAATTATAATTATTACATATTTAATATATCAATTCCCAAAATCTATCCTTATTACCAAAAATTATAGGAATTTATTAAAAATAATCTACATTTCTTTGAGGTGATGGTAGTTCGCAAGTATGCATGATTAATATTCTTTTTTTTTCTTAGAGGATGAGAAGGATTGAAAAATGATTGATAAATTAATATAATATAATTAAATTATATTAATTTTTTTTATAATTATATCAGTTTGTTTATAATTTTTTTTATAAGAGTAATATCAATAATTAAAGAATAAGCAGTATGAAATACTCATGTTGATAACTTGAGATTTCCCTTGAAAACCTCTTTATAAGTAAAGGAATTAGGCTATATTATAGAGACCATAGGTTTATAAAATTGAGACTGGATTATACAAGGATAAACATTTAATATTTTAATTATTGAATCTAAAGGGATAGGTGCATCATGAATTGGTTGAAGTCATCCCATTTTGTAAGCGGAGAAAATGACACTTGTGAATACCAATTATTTTTCAATAATGACATGACACTATTCAAGGTTCAATGAATCCAAAAGTTGGAAATAATGGATTGTGGGGTGATATAATTTCTATAAATTCTCTAAAACTCATTTTAACATATTTTTTAAACATTATTTAATCATTTTACCACTTTTTTTTATGTTTTACCATTTTGGTTTTTACCTTGGTAACTAGTTTTTACACAAGTAATATATATTTTATTAAAAATATATTTAAATACTTATTAAAAAATTTATATGTGTTGAAATTTTTTTTAATCTCTATATATAATCTAATTCAATTTATAAATAAGTGAAAATAAACTTTTAAATTAAAAAATTTAATATTTAGAAAAAACGTTTTATATAAAAATTTTGTTTTCACCATTAAGTGTTCTTAATATTATATAAAACTAATAAACAATTAAATGAGTGATAATATATTTTTATATATGTTTAAACATCATATAAATATAATTATAGAAAATATATCAATTTAATTTGTTAGATAAAAATTACATAATATTAATAAAATAATTTTTTGAAAATAAGTCTTTTATCATTATTATGGTCATTAAATTTAATCTTAGTAATTATAATTTTATGGATAAAAATTAAATTGAAATTATTACATAATATGATAATTTTTATCCAAAATATTAAATCCATTTTTGTTATATTAAATTTCTATAATTGATAAAAACTAATTTTTAATACGAAGTAATAAAAATAGTTTTAGAGTAAAATATTACTTAGGTTTCTAAAATGTTACTCATGGGTTTTATAAATTCAACATAGTGTTTTTTAATGATTTATTTAAATATATATATATATAGAAATGTTTAAAAATATTTTTTATCATTATAATTTTATAAAGGTGACATTATTAGAAAAATTGGTTGTTTTTACTATTTAGTTAAAAATATATTATTTTAGAAAGATCTAAAAAAATCACCCAAATCTAATTTTGAAAGGACGAATTCAAAAGTTAATTTTATTTCAAAAAATTAAAATTCTAAAATTTTTAAATTTAGATTTTAAATGAAAATATTTTAAGAAAATCTCTTTTATTGAAAAATTCTCTTTTAAAACTTTATGTTTCCTTAATCCGATTTTGTATGAATTTACAATTTGTTGCTATATTTTTATTCACTAGATGTTTTATTATTCTTAAATTTTCTTAATAATATTCATCTAATATGTTGTGGATAATTTTTTATTGGGGTTTCATTTGGAGAAATCTATCAAACATAATTTTAATTTAGAAAATATATTCTAAAATATCAAGGCATTAAAATTTTATGTCAAACTCTTAAAATAATATTTTATTCATTATTTTTACCTAAAGTACCTCTCTTATGCATGTATAAATACCCCCTCTCACCCCCTTGAAAAATCACTTCCTAAACCTATTCAGTTTTTGAATATCTACCCAAATCAATTCTCTAAATCCTATTAGGATCCTTAGATACATTTTTCCCATCAGACTTCAAGTCTCCAAGGAATTAAGGCCTTAACCAAGGATAAAATTTAAGGCTAAGGTAACACTCTTTCTTCTGACATTCAATTTCTCTTCATCTATTTTTCAATTCCCATTAAAATATAAATAATTATACTCAAAATATAAATTAATGAGTATATAAACATGAAATTAAAATTATTATACCATTGAAAATATTTCATAAAGAATTTATAATATGTATATTATCTCTATCTCTCTCCAAATTTGAAAAGTCCTGTTAGTGGATAGTTTACCAACTATGTGGACATTATTAATTATTTATTTATCTCCACATTTATTCCTAGTTATTATAGATTAAATATCTATATATAATTTTTATTATGCTACTACACAGTTATTAAAAATAGTTATAATGTATATATATTATCTCTCTATCACTATCTTTTTTAAAAGTATTATTGATTGTCAGTTTTCCACTTACAAGGGTAATGTAAATAATTCAATTATCACTACCCTATTGGTTAGTTAGTGTATCCAATATATAATATATAAATATTTAATTTTATATATTTTTAAAATTTATAGAGTTAATTTATTTAATTGGTAAATAATAATGAATCAAAACTATAAGATTAAAAAGAAAAATAGAATAATTCCAACAAACATGTTATCAAACCATTTAATCTTCAATAAAATGTTAACAAATTAATTACAATGATTATAATTGGTCAAGAATAAGAAAATTAATATAGTATACTAATAAATTATTGTTTTTATAAATAAAATTTGATTACATAAAGGGTAAAAATATGAAGAAATAAAACAAGACCTAAGGTTAGGGGAATCTCAAAATAAACCTTCTTTTTAATTATTCCTCTTTTCCTCTATATTTTCCCTAAAATTCTTCTAAAATCCCTTAAAAATTTATTTTATTTTACTTTCCATTTATACTTCTAGGGATATACATGTTTTTACTTCATTGGGAATAATTCCTAACCACCTTTAATGATTTTTGAAAAGAAATTTCTTTATCAAATATCTCATTGATTCTTCTCATATTGTTTTATCATCTTTCCATGACCTATGATATTTTATTCCACCATTTAATGTTTAAAATAAATTTCCCATATTATTTTGGGAATATCCTAGTTTATTCAACAATATATTTCTTATGATTCTATTATAAAACCCATAATTTTAATATGGTTTTGTTTCATGATCATGCTTCATGTGTATTTCCTTTCTATGTGAAATACATGACTATGATCATGTTATGATTTTATGGGTGTGCCTAGAATCATATCGACCCCATTATATTGGATAAATTATTATATATCATGATATTTTTTTATATTTACATGATGTAATGAGATTCTTATATAATTTTATGCATGGGAATGATGTAATAGGATATGTCCATAATGTTATGATGTCTTAGCAGTAATCCTTGACCTATATTTATAATATCTAATTTTTATGAATATTCTAAATTCCATGTACCCTTTAAATTATTTCCATATTCTTATAATTATGATCCTATTTTTATGATATAATTATGAGGATTATTATCACTCATGAACTTATATGGATTAATGTCTCTTGTTCCTCTCTATTATTCTTCCCCCTACTAGGATTTTAGCCTACCCTTTCTTCGATATATGTCACCAAGTAATCACATGTACTAAGGATATTATGAAATCCTAAAGGAGGATTATGAAGATTGATTTAAAATAAATTTTATAAGTTTTTTATATATTTATTTTGAATAATCATAATTTTCCCAAGACACTGAACCTATAGATTTTGGGATTTATATTATTGTTTATGTTTGTCATAAAAATTTTGTAATTATTATGATGTTAGGTATAATTCATTATACCTGGTATCAAAGAAATTTTGTTGTGACCTAACCTACTGGGGCCCTACATGGGTCGTTGATAAAATGAGGGTGACACCCCAAGCCCAACTCTAATCAGCCATAGGTTGGAAACCAGTTCCAAGTGGGTATATCACTAAAATGGGAGGCCTTATCCTAATATACATATACACATGAACACACATAACTGCATGAAATAAAGAAGAGAAATAATTAACTGAAACCTATAAAGTGTAAAAAATGTATGAGGCATCCTTTGGGAAAACATTGAAGTGTGACAAAAAAGTATTCAAGATTAAAAAAGGAAAAAATTAATGCCCAAAGATGAAAAAAGATAAAGTCCCAACCTAGGAAAAAATAAAAATGGGTAACATAGTAGAGATCCCACCTCATGATCCTTAATCCTAACCACCAAACATGATCAATGCCTCTAAGTAATATTATTCTCCACTGATATGAGGTTTAGTAAAATCATTACCAATATTCATGTCATATTCATAAGAAATAAAAAGTGCTGGAAAATCCCATATAGGGTTGAGTTTAATATAATCAGTAGGATGCCCAAAAAACCAAGAAAGGATAAATAGAATAATACAGTCATATCAAACCATAAGTAAAATAGGTGGAGGTAAACCCCTATAAAAAATAGATAAATATTGATCTCTACATTCAGTTAAGAATGATGAGTCTGCATGTAGCTTCAAAGGTACCATCTATGATGCCAATGGACACATTATACCTAACAAGAATTAAAACAGAGGACCCAAACCTCACTGATGGATACCTAGCTAAGGGAGTACTAACTCCATTGGAGGACCCACTCCCAACAAGAACTCGATGATATAGGAGTAAAAAATATATATATAGAGGAACCACACCCCTATAATGTGGCAGAGTACTTAATCCACCAGTATATATACGATATAAGGGACTCACACCCTGGAAATCAAAATTGTCATGGTAGTACTGAACCCAACATCACTATAATGATCACACCTAAATCCTATTGTTGGAAATAAAAAAGTCCTATTAATGAAAACCTACTCCACATATCAAGATGGTGACTGATGTTGGCCTAACGGATCACAAAAGAAAACAATGTAGACAAAACACCTCTAGAAGGAATAGTTTATGATGTAAAAGTGTAACTCACATTGTGAATCTGTCTCAAATATTCATGATGTGAAATTATAGTTCCTGACAAAAAATTAATTCCAAAAACCATGAGTTACACATGTCTTTTATTCACCCACTTCTCCTAATGTTCTCTCCATTGAAAAATCCCCCACCCATTCCTAGTCATCATTCATTGGGAACGGTGAACTTTGGCCATCCGTATAGCCCAACATTCATCCACAATGCTTTCCTCATCTATGAAGCCATATGACTCATCTATGTATGTCCACCCATCATCTCAAAGAGAATTTTACTCTTCTTTAGTCATAAAAATCCATGTTGATAGGGTTCCACACATCAACCACATAATCATAGTGTGAATATGGAGTTCTGATCATACTCGAACCAATCCGAAAATAGTAGAATCACTGAACACATGGTCTAATGATGAAGAACATGAAAAAAAGGGGAATAAATCCATCAAAAAATCAAATTATAAGCACCAAATACCATATCAAATTGGACATAGATCACAGGGTCATAAGAAACAAAGGAAAGGGGATAATCTTGATGCATCGAAATATACTGAGGCTAATAATAATAATAATAATAATAATAATAATAATAATAATAATAATTTCATAGGGCCATAAAAAGATAAGTTCCAAGGTTTCAAAATTATATGATATATCCATTATTGAAACAATAATAAAAGTCCATAATCCATAAATAATAGAGTCCCGCCTCATAGTTGGATCAATCATTGAAGAAGAATGAATCTGTGAGGATGCCTTTGGTGATTTTTGAGAGTTTCACCATCAATGAAAAGCCCAAACAACTTTGTATTGCCAAAATTTTATCTCTGAACACCAAGGATCAAAGATAAGGATTGATTGTTATAAAGTATCTAAAAATTTTCAGAGAAAAAAAATCAAGATAATCATATGGGGAATAAAGAATTTTAATGTATGCTAAAATTTATAGACAAGATGATAAAAATCCATTCTTGGAATGAATATTTAATTCACATCATGAACCACACCCAATTTATACCCATAAAAAACCCATTTACATATCCAAAAAGGTTTTAAGTATTCACGTCAAGAATTAATTAATTTACTTCATGAATCCTTAAAATCTAGAACATATAGAATCACTTCCATGAGTCTTCACACTGTGAATATGGATCCACTCCATGAATTACTACCTGAAACAAAAATATCATATCATCCCAATTTTTCTCCTTTAAAAAACTCATCTAGTACTACCAAAACCATACATACATCAGAAACTAGACTGGGAAAGATTTGGGCTAAGAAAATAATGAATAAATCATTAGGAAATTTCAAAGGGACTACACATCAAAACCAGAGTTACATTCTTCACACCTTCAAGTATTTTTTACTCAAAAAGAAAAAAAACTCAAATAGATGAGTGTACAAAGAATTAATATTAATTTCATTATCCCATCATCTCTCTTTAAGATTATCATGCTTCTAAATAACTCAAAACAATGTGATAGTTCACCCATGAATAATCTTATCCTATCAATCATCGATCTCCATCATGTACTCCAGGAAGGTGGATCTACCCCCCATGTCCAACTTTACCCAGTATATAACTTTTAATGGGTCATGCACATATCCTGTAAAATTGAAATTTGAAAGACATCATGAAATCATTCCAATAGTGGGGAAAAGGCCAAGAGGTAGACAACCTCACCAACCCTATGCAAACCTCATCACAGAGAGACCTTCCAGAAGACATTGTCACCCTAATGTAACTCCAAGGGCCTAAAAAATTGTCCAGAATAAGATTTCAATGGGATATAATCTTTCCTCATATGATCATGGATCACCCTATCCTTATCTATCATTTCATACACCAGTGTTCACCCAAGAAAGGATGTCTCACCAATCTCAGTCCAACATATGGGTAACATGTAAGGCCTCTTGTACAAAGGTTATAATTTTTCAATGATTATAGTTAAGTGATAACTATTATTATAAGTGAAATACACTAATGGAAAGTGATACTCTTAGCCCAGAAAAAAGTATAACATGAAGGGTCTTATAATATCATCCAAAACCTGGGTAGTTCGCTCAGTTTGGATATCTTTCTTGGGGTGAAACATTGTGCTCATCTATAACTAGGTATTGAAAGACTCTTGAAAATACCTTCACAACCATGATGTAAAATAAGTATCAAGGTTCATGAAAATATTATTGGGTACCCCATGAAGACGAATAATCTTCTATATGTATAAGCACCCAAAATCATAACTAACATCTACTCCTAGATGGAAAGAATGCGTACTGACTTGTAAATTTAGTCTACAATCACCCAGATATTATCAGGTTTTGTTGTTTTATGTGGAATCCCCATCACAAAATCTATTAATATTCCATCCCACATCCATTTTGGGTTATCAAGGGGTTGAGTTAGACTAGCTAGTACCTAATGTTTTATTTTCACCTTTTGACATATGAGGCATTGAGAAATATACTTGACAATGCTATGCGTCATTACAAGCCACACAAATTATCACTGAAGGTACTGGTATATCTTCATAAATATGGGATATAACATCAAGGGGTAGGTAGGAAACCCCCTCAACACCTTCTCAAATAATGTGGTCAGAACTACTGTTCATCCTTGAAATAGGATGATGTGCTCTCCACCTTTAGAGAATCCATCTATTGTATCTCCTGAAAGTATTTGGTCTCAAAAAAAATCACAATAGATGTCTCTTAATTAATATTATATCACATGATGAATCAGTAGTGGGGTCACCACCAATTATTATAGATAAGTTTCCCCTCTATCCTTCACCAAGGTTAGTCGTAAAGGGTCCAAATGCTCAGAAACCTCCTCCAATCATCAAGAATGGGATTTCATCCTAATTAAATCTTCCACCACATTTTCCTTTCCTAGAATATATGATATATTGAAGTAATAATACTATAATAATTACAAATAACACCTTTATCTCATATTGAGGTCCCTCTGGGTAAATATTTATATGAGACTGTGGTGAATTATAAAACTAAAATGCATTATCCCAAAAGATAATTCCTCAACACCTTCAAGGTTAAGACTACTATTGATAATTCCAATTCATCGGTCATTTAGTTATTCTTGTGGGGTGTTAGCTACCTTGAAACATAAACAAACACTTATTACCTTTATATCAACACACATATAATCCTTACTATATAGGTATCTTAAAAAATCATATACTTTAACCCCTCATTTAAAAGTATCAATAATAGACCACTGATCAAAATCACCCTCAACTCCTCAAAATAATTTTGGTAATATTCATTCTAATAAAATGGCCACCCCCCTTCTATGACAATGTAGTAAAATTGGATAAATCCTTGAATTTTTTCCACAAACCTCTTATAGTACCCTGCTAAACTAAGGAAACTCCTCACCTATGAAATTATCTTGGGTGGTACCCAAGAGAGAACTACATTAATATTTACTGGGTCTACTGCTAGACCATGATCAATGATGAAATTCCCTAGAATGAGATCCTCCTGAATCTAGAGATGACACTTCAAGATATTACCATACAACTGGTGATCCTATAGTAAGTCCAATACTATCCTAAACTGATCTCTGTGCTCTTCCTTATATTTAAAGTAAATGAGAATGTTGTCAATAAAGGTAACTGCAAAAAATTATAAGAAAGGCTGAGAGATATAGTAATGAGAACCATAATGATAGTTAGGGAATTCATCACACCTAAGAGAATCGATATAAAAACATAATTCCCCTAGAAATATCAAAATGTCATCTTTTAAATATCCTCTTCATGAACCAAAAACTTGTGGTAGTCGGACCTGAGATCAATCTTCAAGAACCATCTTACACTAATAAACTAGTCCAAGAGGTCATAAATCATTGGAAATGGGTACTTATTCTTGATCATCACCATATTTAGGTGATAGTAATAAATACATAGCCTCAAATTATTATCCACCTTCTTGATGAAAAATGCTAGATCCACATAGGGGGACTCACTGGATTTGATAAATCCATTCTCCTGAAGATCCTCTAACTACACCCTCAACACCTGAGCTCAAAATGGGCTATCTGATACACTATATAAGATATTGTTCTGGTCCTAACTTCAAATTAAATGTAGAATTCTATATCCCATCTCAAAGTTAGTCTCAAAACATCTTTAGGGAATACACCCATTTAAACCTCCACTACTATTGTGTAACATTCCCAACCCAAGATTCAAAAACTATTGCCCCAAACCAAGTCTCCACATGATGCGAAGCACATCTCCCCATGCGTCATAAGTTTTCAACTAGCAGCAAGAGTCTAATAATCCATGTGGGGAGACTATACCCACTTTACCAGAGTAAACCACAACAGATAACAAATTAAATAATGAAAAAATATTAAATAACCAATGAACATGAATAATTAATCATATCCCAAATCTATGCACAAAATAAAACCCATACAATAAATATTCCATGTGATGATAACAGTGCCAAAAGTGCAGGAAAACCCAAAATAAAGACCAATAATTGGATCCCCAAAATAGTCCTGGCTCCAAGTTCGAGACCTCATCCATGCACATCCCAAGCCCGAATAAACACCTCAACATATGGACTTTTACTTTGTCCTAAACCACAAGTATGAAATCTATCGGGGTACCCAACGAAACCCGAGTAGGGTGCGAGTACAACTCAGTAGGCCACAACTAATGGGGACTACAAAATATCCTATCTAAACATATATAGTGCATGAAAATACTAAAGAAATGAAAAAAAAACAAAATAAAACTTGGGTTAAATTAGTTAAAAATATTTACTTTAACCATTTTAACCTTAGTACTATTTTAATCATTTGCATCATCTTTATTACTTAATTCATTATCAACATATATTCTATAGGTTAGGCAGTTAAATCATTCACCCAAGGGTTTAAGGCATTCATCACTATGCATAAGGGATTAATTCAAGTCCCCATCTCACTAGGGATAATCAGATAAAAAACACATTATCGTTACCTTGAAGCCTCAGTGTAGGTGGAATTCAATTGTTTGGGGAATAAAGCTTCATCCCATTCCCTAACCCATGCATTTTGGAGTAGAGTTTAGAGCCTCAGACTAACTCAACCCGTGGGCGTAGAACCTCAGTCAATACCCTAAACTACTAAGCCTTATGAACATGCTTATATATATATATATATATCCTTTAACCACACATACCATATCACCAACCTTGAAAAACAATAATCATAATAAACACAATTCATACCAATCAACATGAGAATTAATATTATGTCATAACCCATTAACACAATTAACATTTATATCGCATAACCCATTTAACCCCATCCTATTTCTCATTCCTTAACCCATTAAGTTTATTAAAAAATTCTCATAAATTATCCGATATTAATCAATTACCATACATTATCTTATTTTGCATATTTATCAATTCACAATAATTTACCCACTTATGCATTTCAAGTAAAATTCATAAGTCACATAGCAAAACCACTCTATTCCATTAATCACATTAGGTATATCCCATAATTACCATGTATTAACCCATTAAAATTATTCATCAATTCCCTTTTGAGAACCCATTTACATATTATTCAAGATATAATTCCAATTTAACATGTTCATCATTTCATATGCACTAATCCTTTTAGGAATTTCAACATAATTCACAATCCATTTGAAAAAATCCCCTTTAACATAATTAACCAATTTTAAATCCATGAAAAACAACCCCTTATGAAATTAAAAACCCTAGGAACAAATATAATTATTCCATTTTCAACTCAAAAAACCATATTATCAAGTTCTTCATGGGCTCTAGGCTATGACACGTCAACTCTACACTTAACCTTACCAATTTCTAGGTTTTGGAATGTCGGCGCACCCCATGAGTGGTACTAAATTAGAAAAATGAACTACACGCATCCCACATGGATCATGAGGGGTTAAATTCATCATTTAGATGCTCATTTTTCTAAATATCAACAAAGGAATCAAAATCACAACAAGAGATAACCAAGAACTAAAACAAGCATGAAAAAATCAACACAACGACTTTGGGATATAACTTGTAGACCACCTACCTTGAATCCAATGATGAACACACTCCTAATCATAGCCTTTGATATGAATTCAAAAACCCTTTGAATCCCTAACCTAGATTCCACAAGAAAAATAGGGGTTTAGGACTTCAAAAGAAGATGTGAGGAACTACTAACCCTAATTTGGAAAAAGGAAGTTATAGGAGAGTTAGACTTACTTGAAGATTCAATTCGCAACCAAAAACACTCCAAATGGACAAGAATAAAAGGAGAACGAACCTTGAGAATCTTGGGATGATTTTTTTATCCCTAGGGTTGATAGGGGAATAAATGAGGGAGAAATCATATGGGGATCAAAAAAATCCCAAGATGAAAAAACTATAAATTTTCCAACTTTTAATGGGGTGCACATTTTAACCACATGGTTTTCCAAACCGTGTGAAAGACAATGTCTAAGGTAATTTAGGTTGCATAGTTACCTGAGATACCCAGAATGATTTGAAAAAATGTGTGCTAACTATGCATGATGTCACTGTCTAAGGTTTCATGGTTTTCATGGGGAGGCTATATGATTTACTTAACCATGTGCCAACTGTGTGCCTTGCATAGGTTGGCCTGATTTTCCTTCCTTTCATGCCTCGAATCCCTGAAACACCCTCGAGGCCCCTCATACACCTGGTGAACATTTAATTAACAAATTATAAGGGATTTAAACCAAAATTTAAACATGGACTTACCTTCACAATAATTAGGGTCTTACAACCTCCCCACCTTATAACTACTCATCCTCGTGACACTCTTCTTGAGAATCACTGAGATTTCAGGGTAAAAATATCAGGCCACTGAGCTTGCATGTCTAAATACCTCTATCCATGTTTCTTACTATACATTACCCTGTCATCGTATAGTCAACCCAAAGGTACAAACTTAACACACAAAACCTTCTCATTGCAATCCAAAAGATGACCCAGATTCTCCTCATGGACGCATCATCCTCAAACCACACATTAACTACTATAACTCCATAGTGAAACCTATACAACACTTAAAAATACATATCACAAGGAAAAATCACACACAAAATCATACCTTTGTGGAATATTTAATCGATAACCCATTTTTTCGATCCTCTTCGCAACACATGAGCCAAATCACCTGGTTCTATTTTACTATGTTTTCAAAACTCTAATGGTGACCTAAAACATGGAATAACTCAAAGGAAACCCATGATCCTTACAACCACATTTTCAACTTACGTCAATCCAAAACTTGAGACCTGACAGTCCCATTCCATAGTCAAACATCCAAAACACAACCACCATGGTCAAAGCACTCAACCGGTCAAACCCAATCCAAGACTCACTATCCTGACAAACTCCCCTGAACAGTAATCACTTGAGTCCATCAAACCTGAAACATCGATATCAACATCAACCAACCACTTTCCCACTTTGGTTATCTCCACCATAAAATTTAAATCACCCCTACAATATTCTAATGATTGGAACCCCCATTATCCAGAAGGACCAAAATCACCACAACTCAACTTCACAACATACACACCACATTCCAAACTCACTGTGCCCATACATTCGAAATCACTTCTCCCTATATTGGAATCTAGCCTCACCATTGAAACCACTTGAGATGACATTACTACACCATCAATTTGAGGACTAATAAAAACTTGACCCCACTCAAGTTTTACTTCATTTACAAAAAATTTCTTTTCACTATAAACATCAAACCAGAAGTGGGCCACAACTTAGTACATTCATTGCTTTTACCATATCGAGTCAGACCACCCACGAATGGATTTTCCCGGAGCATCCATCTTACACTATTTTCATGATACCCCCTCTTTCACCTTCTTAAGGAAGTTACTAACTTTAGTACTATCACTATCTTCCAATGCACCTTCTAAGGTCATTCATGACTTTTGATAGAGCCCCACCATCACAACATCCACTACCCTCGAAGTCATCATCGCGCTCCACCGAACCCATCAACATTCCCAACACAAACACTTAAAATACCCATAAATTGACTAAATTTGATTAGGTTCTCAATAAAAACCCATTTCCAAAATTGGAACACACTTTCCACTAAAAAAAATCTACCGAAGGCGATTTACAACTCACCACTCTCGCCCCTTTTCTTAGCCAAGTCAAGATGTCCTCAGATGACTCATCCTGGAAACACTCATCTTCACTATTGTCATGTCATTAACTGACTTGAAAAAAATTAATTCACACTTTACACACTCCATGGTCACTCAATCACACCTACCAGATTCCATGCTCGATCTCCATTGAGGTTTTAACACAAAACCACCATTATCACACCATCAATGATTCTAACACATTCATTTTAGATTCCTCTTAGAACCACCCTGAGATTAAAGACAACACTTGGATCAACCAACCACCACATTCAAGTACCACCTAGACCTATTCCAAGGATCCCAATGTAAACCTCGTAGGTTTATCATTGGAATTATGATTCCACCACACCAACTCTACACTCTACTCTACACATTTAGGACTAACTTGTCACTTCCCACATTAGGAGTGTCATTACCTTTTATTTTATCAAGAAATTTCCAACCAATCTAGTTCAAACTTGGATCACAATATGGACACAAAAAATTAGACATGTCCATCCATCATTTCCAAGTATAGTGGAACAAACATCACCCGAAACCCGTTCCCAGCTTCCGAGAATCACACTTATGGTGTTCGTTGAAACCCAATCCATCCTAAGGACCTCACCTAAAAACTGTTGGTGGTGTACATCCTACCATCTAGATCCATATATATTGCTCCATGAGTGAAAAATCAATGATATCCCTCATACAAACTAAATACATTCAATTCTCTTAGCGTAAATCTAGAGATTTCTCAGCGTACCTGAGATGATGTTAAGATGTTGAGCATGATCATCACTGGATAAAAGTATGCTAAGAATTTTTCAAATAACACTAAAAAAACTTATCTAACACTGATGAAACCTCCCAATATGGGACATCATGACCTTCCAATAGTTTTAGGCTCCCCTTACCACACATATCTCATCAGCAGTTAGCCACCACCACTCAAGAGTGGTTGCTAAACAAGACTCACCACCGTTCCATGACCATCTACCAAACATCCGTGACCCAACATTCCCCTTGGAACTACTTCAACCACACCACTCAAGTCCTACAACATGACCCTAGTTGTTAACAACCAAAACACAATTGTTCCCTACAACAACCAAAACCATCGATCTCGCACATTTCCATGCTTTCCTCTTTGGTTTTGTAGAGTATGAAAGATGCTTATCCCGAGCCACTTGTTCTCCCTTCCCAAAAATACTAGTGCCTTACCAACATATGCCTATATATGGACCTTATTAGATCCCTCAAGGCCTCACAACTTCCAATGAACAAACACTTAAATCTTCCTTAGACCACATAAGACAATATCACCAGATTCTATCCCAATGCTCGCTTACTCATCCAACCTTAACTCCTAGTATGTAAGACCCATCAACCTCAAGGCATCGTCAACATTTCACCCAAAAACTAGAATACCCATATGAACAATCCCAACCACACGACCACCCTCAAATAGGGTGTAAACATCATAATGAGGCATCTAACCATGTTTCAGCCACCCTTATCCCATCCTCCTAAAATCAACATTGTGGCTTCCATAAATCACAATCCCAAAATATGGGTAAGACATCAAAATGATACAATCCTTAAAAACAAACCTTACACCAACCATAACCACTCAGGTTCCCTTCTGAATGATCCAAGTCACAACCATACCAGAAACTGAAACTTGATGATACTCATTATGAATCTATTCCACCTTTGAAGCATCTCCCATGATTCATATTTTAAGGAATCATAAAAACTAGGATAACCTCCTAAAAGTACACCCTTTATTTTTTGATACATCCAACTCATCATCAAAACTCGAGTGACATCCCAAAAAACTATTAACCTTCCCAATTATCTCACTAGGTTCATATACACCTATCCAAACCCAAAACATCTATATGAGCCTCACACACCCAAAAGAACTAAAAAAATGGTCAACCATCCTCACATGTTTCTCTCGAGGTACGAATGATACCAAATTCCCAACTAGGGTAAGGGGAACTAGTCACAAACCCATCTCTCTCTAGCCCTATACACCAAACATAATCACACACATACCTTGGAACCATGAGGCAAAACCCCCACTGTAGTGTCCAAAACAAAAATCTTACAGTCTAAACTCACATGAGCCAACACACCTATAAATAAACACTCATCATTAATGATACCATAACCAAGTAACTCATTCTAGGTCCAATGCACAACCCACACACTTGAAAACCACAAGGGTTTCTGCCTTCACCCTATCAAAAAATATCTCAAAACCTTAAGGTCACAATCCTATTGAAAACATAACAAGAGACACCAATTTATCCATACATAAATACTTATCAAGTTCACCCGATATATAATCTAGGTCTCATCCTGGGTCACTATCACTACCCAAACCATGCATACAAAGGGTTAGATAAGAAACACTAGGAATACTCAATATTATTATTCACTAAAAGTTCCATCAATACTTGTTCTTTTATAATTAATATCCCCCTTCTGAAAACCCAAGGCTCACACTTTAGAATGTTATATTTTCCCAACATTACAAAAACACCTACTTATTTAGAATCATATTTCAAAACATTTTCATCAAAAAATCTCAAGGGGAGTCCAATAGGTTTAGAACACCATGGAAAAAATACACTACCTTCTATAAACAACCCACTTCACATACACTATCCCAATGGAAATGACCACATCTCCAATACTACCCTCAATCATACCTACCATGGTCATAGTCAACATGAGGTAATACAACTAATGTAGATACATGAATTTTATTAGACACCTTATTTTAAAACCATTTTACACTTTCATAACACAAATATTCCACTTTGGGAACCTATACCATTTTACAAATTCTTACAACCAATGTTTTAACTCATTCACAAACTTCATTAAGCACAATTCATTAACCATTTTTACCATCATGATGTGAATATTTCTATTTTAGTCACCATTCTATCTTTATGATTTATCACAAATTTTTTTTAACCCATTTATAATGTTTCTTTAAGAACACTACTATTTTAATAATTCATTTACATTCTTCTCATTCACCCATTTTCATCCTCTTTATTAGAAACCATTTTCTTTAAATTTTAAAGGAGGTAAAATGCATCCTACCCTTTCATGTCCCACACACCCATCTTGTGTGTGCCTACCATGATGCATTCCACTTATAACCATAGGATCCTATAATGATTCATGAATACACAACATCGTGTTGTTCCATCCATGAGAAAAATATCATAAAATAGTCACATCACACAACAAGTGCATCACCCAATGGTGAAATATCATTCAAATATAAAAAAAATATCAAGAACAACAATTCACATCATGGGTACTTGGGTTTTACCTCACTCATGGGTTAGATACTCCCATGAAAGAGCTCATTTTCAAGTCCTGACACCTCCTAACCTTCTATATACCATCCCAAATAATAAGACCACATAAAAGAACCATCCTATGATACTAATTTGTAATTTACCCTACCTGAGAGACACTAAAATGTGCCTTAAGTTGAGTATCCACACGACCTCAATCACATATCCGTATATGCCAGAGGTTTTCAACTAAAATCAAGGGTCTAATAAGTCACATGGGGAGACTATACCCTATTTACGAGAGTACTCCTCAACATATAAAAACATAAATAAAGGAAACAATATTCAATAACCAATGAACATGCATAATTAAGCACCTACCAAAACTCTGAACAAACCACAAACCATAAAATAAATATTTCATACCATGATAACAATTCTAAAAGTGTAGGAAAACCCAAAATAAAGACCAACAAAAGGATCCCCAAAATGGCCCTGGATCCAAGTATGAGACCCCTATAAGAACCTGATTTTTCCCTTGAGGTATGGATCTTTCCATTTAATTTTTTACTTAATGATATGGAGGAAACAAGAAACTTACACACCATGTATTTTCAAGTACATTCCGTGTAAGGAGGGTTACACGCCGTATGATTCTAGTACATGACCATGTAATGGTCCGACCGGGACTTGTAAGAACCCATTGTGTATTTTAAAGTACACAACATGTACTTTTATAATATTTTTTAAATCAGATAGTAGCCTTGTGTTTCATCATACAAACAGAGGACTTGTCCCATTCAATGAACAACCACACCGAGAGGTCGTTTTGCCTCCTGATTGTCTGTCTAAACTCTATTTTGATCACCGTCAGATGCATTGGAACCCAATAGGTAAGCTATCGATTCCTATTAAATCGCTATTCATAATTTGGTATCTCGATTGAGTTATTAAAGGTTGAGTATTTTTTCTTTTTTTTGTAGATCAAATCCATTATAGGCCGAATAAAAGCTCGACACTGGATGAGGAGAATCATATGAGTACAAGTTAGGTGGTATTGTGCCTTTCGTGAATTTTTATGATGTTTATATATGTCGGAGTGTTGTGCGCCCATTCTTGGTGTGTCACTTGATTTATAATTTACCCTTATTTATTCTTATTGGTATTTAGGTAATCAAATTAGTGTTTTAAAGTATGAATTAGGTTGTTTACCACAATTAAGGGCCACCCCATGGGTTCACTTACCCTGGAATGACCATTTATGACAGTTTGGTCGAGGTTGCCTATGAGGCATGCCTTGTTTCCCTTATTGGGTTTTCAAGTATGAATTACATTTATGAAGGAATTTCAATTGTGATAAATTTTGATTGAATTGATTAAGTGTTTGGGATTATAGATTACCCCTTTTCCCCATGTTATGCCTATGCCTATTTAAGCATGATTGGAATGTTTTTCTCCAACTGTGAACTTGCCCACGTGAGTTAGGTTATGCTTGTTGAAACCAAGGATATTTGTTGATAATAATGGAGTTTGGTTTGTGTTTTTTTTCAATCTGCACATGGATTACTAGGGAGTTTACAAGGAATGAGGTTATACGATTGAGGCTGAAAGCTGTATTGAAGGTGGTGCAGTTTCCCAGTGTTTTCCATTTTTTGGGGCTCAAAAATCGAGAGTTTGGAAATGGTACACAGTGAAGGTGCATGGTACATGGTGATGGCATGTGGTATGCAGTGAAGGCACATGGTACATGGTGTAGGCATGCGGTATGCAGTGCAGGCGTGCGGTACATGATGGAGGCAACAAGAACGGTACACGAAGCGGTGTGCGGAACAGAAAACAATTCGAAACAATGGTACACAATGAAGGATTTTGGTACGTGGAATGATAAAGGTTGAAATGAAAAATGGTTCTCAACGATGGTGCGTGGTGAAGGCACGTGGTATGCAGATGATGAAGTTTGGAGGGATTATTGCAGTTCGTGAAACAAGTGTGGTATGCGGTGGAGGCTAACCATACGCAGATGGAGTAAAGATTGTCCCACATTGAAAATTTGGGTAAAATGTATTATAGATTTTTCCAAAGTTTTGTTCCTATTTAAGGAACAATAATCCCCAATGTTAGTAGAGATTTTGGAGATCAGAATTTTGGGGAAGAAATCTGGAGAAGTCTGAAGTAGTTTGTGGAGGAGAAGACGGTACTCGGAGAGACTCATCCTCGTAAGGAAAATAGTCCACAGAAGAGTGTGTGGTTCATGCTCTAAGCTCTTGTAATATGCGAAAGAGCAAGTAAGTATGTGGATAAGGAAGGTACACAAGGGTGTAGAGCAGTATGTGGAGTAGCGCAGAACGTTGAGCTGCGCAGTTTGTGGAGGAGTTGGACGATATGCAGAGGAGATGGATGGTATGCGAAAATATCAGTGGTACACGAAAATAGCAGCAGTATGTGGAACACCCAAGGAAGCATGAAAATTGGCCAAATTAGTTTGCGAAACCAATTTCCATAACACATCATTATAAGGGAAAATTAATTAAATCTATGGGTGATTACAAGACTTCAATAGAGCATCTATTTACAGTTGAGGATGTATGATTTAATGATAAATAATTGAAGCGAACTTCAAGTCAATAAACTGAGTGAATATTATTCCAGTGTAGTGAGTAAGGGGAAGTCATCAGAAGTTATCTGAGGGATGTAGTGTGATATCCCTAAAAGCTTGTAAAGGTAGTGCGCCTAGCACAGAGTGACTGTGCTAAACTATTGTAATCCACAACTTGTCGAGATTAGTGGTTTTGGTATGACCGACACACTGTCAGTGTATGCTCCTTGGATGTAGCCCTTAGCGGTGAACCAAGTAATATTGTTGTTCCATTTCTTTGCATGTGATTTTTTTTTCTTCACATTCTCTTCAGATAGGTTTAACAGGTTCCTACCAATGTGGGAACAAGATCCATCAGTATAAAAGAAAAAGTTGACACCCTGATTCACCCCTCCCCTCTCAGGGTGTTCTGGGGTCCTCAAGAGGTATTAGAGGGTACAGGTTTCTGGTGTTGAATATGTATTTGGTTGTCATGGATAATCCAATCAATGTTAGGGGAGTTACCCTCTTCGATGGAAGTGATTTTTAAATATGGAAAAACAGGATGAGATATCACCTAAGATATCTTAGAATAAAAGTCTTATTTTCTACTGCATAGGGAATACAAGTCACTAATCCTATAGGACTGTTGATGACAGATACATATAGGAAATTGCTTGATGCGGATTCAAAAGCAAAAAATGCTCTCACAACAGACCTTTCTGATCAGATTTATCTAAAAGTAATGAGTTTCACATCTACCAAGTCAATGTGGGATAAACTGGAAAATATTTATGGAGATAGCAATGTAAAGGAGGAAAAAATTCAAGTTCTACAGAACAGGTTTGATGATCTGAAAATGCACCCTGATGAAAATGTTGACTCCTTTTTCAATCGTATTACTGAATTTGTAGGAGAAATATGAGGTCTGTGTAAAGAAATCAAAGACATTGACATAGTGAAAAAAATATTGAGAAAACTTCCACCCATTTAAAATGAAAATGTGTCATCCCTTGAGGAAAGATATCTCTACAAACTCTCAGTGGATGATCTTATTAGAAATCTATCAGCTTATGAAATTAGAATCAAACAAGAAGAAGCTATGACTCATGTGAGCAAGGAAATGGAATTCAAATCCATGGACAAACTAAAGTTTCAGAAGATAGAAGTGAGGCAGATGATGAGAAAAAAAACTTCCTCTCATTGCCAAGAAGCTCAAGAAGGGAATAGGGAAATTTGAAGGCAAGATACCTCTAGCTTGTTATCGCTGTGGAAGAGTTGGGAACATTTCCTCTCAGTACTCAAGAAAATTTGGTGATAAAGAAAGTGAAGTTGAAAACACGGAGAAGCCTCAGAAAAGAATCTTCAAAAAGGGAAACTACAAATCTGCAAATAAAGTACAAAATAAGAGTTTTTTTTTGTGAGGAGAAAGATGATGATAATGAATTCTGTGAGGAAGATGAACCATAATTTAAGATTGGAAACCATGACTCCATGATGGATACCATTTAAAGGTCAGAACCATTGACAAATAAAGCTGGAGATAATCAGTTAACTACTAATGTTGACCCAAATTTGAAAATTAAGGATGCTTTTGGTAATATTGAGATTAAAATTAAGAGATGTAATAAGTGGAAATCAATGGTGGAGGAATTATAAGAACATATTGATCAGCTAGAAGTGGAAATTGAATGACTAGAAGAACTGGTGAAAGTTCAATCATCGATCCTTGAAAGCACTGATGATGTTGTGGAACTAAAACTTGGAATTTAAGAACAAGAAAAGGTCATCAATGACCTTACCTAGAGACTGGTGGATAAGTCCAAGACTGTTGAAGGACTCTAAAAAGAAGTTGTTACTCTGAGAAGTAAACTCAAAAGTGAATCAATTTCAAAAGAAGAAAAGAAGAAAATACAATTTGAAAGGTTCTCAAATGATGAGCTTCTAGAGAGAGAAAAACATAGTTCTAATGGAGTAAAAAATGTCTTGAATGATCAAAGAACCACATTCATGGGAAATATTTGAATTGGTTGTGATGCCGAAATTTTAAATGATATAAATAAAGTGAACCTGAATAAAGGAAATATTAATGTTGATCATGTAGAAAAGCCACCAAAAGTTCTAAAAAATAAACCCTTAAAACAAAATAGAAGAATAACTAAAGATTATCCTCGAGTCTACAGAAATGATAGACAGTCAAAATATTTTCCTGAGGAAGAATGAATGAGGAGAAATAATAGTGATAAGACATTTCCTTTCATGAATTGTCAGTTTTGTGTCTATCTGAGCCATACCATGTCATACTGCGAAGAGGCAAGGAGCTATATGAATGGGGAAGAGTTGGGAGTTCAACAAAGGAGAACATATTCATATCCTCCTTCTTATAAAAGAAATAATTTCTATGGATATTGTTTTCACTATTCTATCATTGTCTATAAAGCTGTGTATTGTATATAAAGTTATGATAGGAGAAATTCTTTCAATACTCAGAGACGAGTCAATACAAATCAACCAGATGGTGTTTCTATTTCAAATAGGTTTTATCCTTTGGAAGAAGAATTTGAATATGAAGAACCCGTGTACATGGAAGAGAGAATTGAAATACCATCAGCATCCTACACTCAATCCAATATCTCATGGAAAGAAAAGAGGAAAATGGAAAAGTCTAATTTTTTAGAAGTATCCCTCAAGGCTACAAAGAACAAAATCACCAAGATTATTGATTGAGGATGTTCATCCCACATGATGGGTAATGCATACCTATTAATTAATGTTATGAAAAAGGTCAATGGAACAATGAAGTTTGGTAATGATGGTGCTTTGAAGATAAAAGGCAATGGAAGTATTGAGCTAGATAACGGAGAGTTGAAGAAAACTGAAGTCCTTTACATGGACGGTCTGCATCACAATCTTCTTAGTATTAGTAAACTCTATGACTCAGGTCTTATTGTGACATTCAGTCAGAATGGTTGTACTATTAGAGGAAAGTCTAGAAATTCACTCATGAAAGGCTGTAGAATAGATGAAAACTTATATTAAGTTGACAACAAAGAGAACATTTGTTACTTAACAATTGAAGAGGAAAAAAACTAATGGCATAAAATATTGGGTCACATAAATCAACAAGACATGGAAAAGATATCTAAGATGAATATAGTCATTGATATCCCTAATCTAAAGTGTGAGTGAGAAAATACCTATGATGCGTGCATGCGAGGGAAACTCGTCTGTAGTTCCTACCAGCTAAAGAAGAAAAGAGCATCAAATCTCCTTGACCTCATCTATACAGATGTATGTAGCTTGATAAATGTTTCTAGAACACATGGAGAAAGGTACTTTGTTCTTTTCATAGATGATTATAGTAGAATGACATGTGTGATCATTATACACAGGAAGAGACAAGTTCTAGATTGCATGAAAACCTATCATCGAATCTCTAAGAATGATACTGGACGGAAGATCAAAGTCATACGGTATGAAAATGGAGGAGAATACACATCCATTGAATTCAAAAATTATCTAGAGAAGCATGGGATACAACATGAGGTGGATGCTGTGAGAACTCCACAACAAAATGGAGTTGTTGAGCGCATGAATCGACAGGTAAACAACATGGCTAGAACAATACTGATCGAGAGTTTTATTCCTTGACATTACTGGAAAGAGGCAGTACAAGAATCCTTGTATATACAAAATCAAACAGGGATATATATGGATGAGACAAATACAGCCTATGAATTGTGGCATGGAAGGAAGCCCTCTTTGAAATATTTTCATGTTTTTGGAAGAAAATGTTTTATACAAAAAAAATAAGGGAATCAAGGGAAGTATGAAGACAATGCAGACGAAGGAATATTTCTTGGATACTCAATGAACAACAAAGCCTACAAATGTTTCAATAAGCATTTAGGAAGAATTGTAGAAAGTAGTGATGTAAATATCATTGAAAAGAAAAACATGAATGCTTCAAGGAATTATTATACTGATGTGATAAAAGATGAAGAAGGATGTGAAAATGTAAAATATGTTGATATAGAGGTAGAGGAAGGTGTGAAAAATTCTCAGGATTCACATCATGATGTTGACTTTGAAGAAGAATCAGAAGAGGAATCCATATCTGGGGAGAATTCAGTTGAACCGAAAAGGAGAAATTGAAGAGCATAGATTGATCAATCCAACATTATCAGGGATCAGAATGTACCTACATAGATAAGGAGAATGAGGAATAATGAACATTCTGCATTTCTATTAGTTGTGGAACCATTCTCATTTGAAGAGGCTTCAAAGGATGAGTCCTGGGTAAAATAAATGAATAAAGAGTTAGATCCGATTAATAAAAATCAGACTTGGGATCTTGTCAAAAGGCCTGAAGTTCACAATGTAATTGGTACAAAGTATATTTTCAAGAAAAAAATTGATGAGCATGGAAATGTGATCAGAAATAAGGCACGATTGGTCTGTAAAGGATATTCACAAATCAAAGGCATTGATGTTGAGGATACATTTTCTCCCATAGAGATACTGGAGTCAATCAGGCTATTTCTTTCCATGGAAATCCAAAGTGGTTATAAAGTGTATCAAATGTTTGTCAAAATAGAATTCTTAAATGGAGTTTTAGAGGAATAATTCTAGATTTAACAACCTATAGGGATTTTTCTTGGAAAAGATGAACTAAAAGTTTGCAAGAAATCTCTCCATGGCCTGAAACAGGTACCATGGGCATGGTAATCTTGGTTGGACTCATATATGAGAAAGCTTGAGTTTAAAATAGGTAGATTGGATCAAGATATCTATGTGAAGAACTCTCAATAATATTAGTTCATGGTATTGGTATACATGGATGATATTATTTTTGGTGGAAGCAGACATGGACCAGTGGATGAATTTTCTAATCACATGAAATCATAATTTTAAATTTCTATGATTGGTGAACTCACATACTTCTTAGGGTTGTAGGTACTTCATAAGAAGGATTAATTTTTCATTTCTCAAGAAAAGTATGCAAGAGAGATACTGAAGAAATTCAATATGCATGATTCCAAACCAATGTCGACTTTGATTGTAGTTGGATCAAATCTCATAAATCACAAAGAAAGGACTTACATGGATCTCACCATGTACAGAAGAATTATCAGAATCCTATTATACCTGATGGCTACATGACCATATATTGTATTTGAAAGTTTCCTTGCAGCCCAATTTTAGAGTAATATGAAGGAAGAACATATGGTGGCAGTGAAAATAATCATGAGATACATTCAAGTCACACATAATTATGGGATATACTTTGTTGCAGGAAGAGATAGAGAACTATCACTTAGTATTGATGAAGCATTATATATATCTTCTAATAAGGCCTACACTCAGTTACCCTGGATGAAGTGGCAATTGAGTGACATAGGTGATGAGGTGAAACAACCAATGATGATTTACTATGATAATAAAAGAACAATTGATCTTATGAAGAATCCTATTCAGCAGTCTCGTACGAAACATATTGAGATCAAATATCACTTCATTAAGGAAAAAGTTGAACAAGGTGTGATCAAAATGGACCATGTCAGAACTGATGAGCAAGTGGATGATATTATAACCAAGCCACTATCAACGGCTGTGTTTTAGAAACATCCGTTGAACCTTGGTGTTCATCCACCTCCTAGTGCATAAGTAGGTCACAAGATTCCCCTCTCCCCAGTTCTTTTATCTATGATAATATGTTTTTGGAAGTGTTGCAGGTTGATGGGGGAGATACGATCCAGGGGGAGTTTTTTATGAGATCTACAATGTTAAATTACAAGTCTTTGGGTTTATTTCCACTGGGGGAGAATGGATAATTTCAATGGAAAGTGATCTATTTTATTTTTCTGGATTTAGGAAAAATCCATAACTACAATAATGAAGGTGGAGAAAAGAAAAGAATGAGAACTCAATTCATGTCCTCTCTCTTGTTTTCTACAATGAGAATTGCTCATGTAGACTTAGAGTAATGGATGAGTTGTTTCTTGAAGATTCGGGTTTTGATCGTGGCTGGCGCATTAGTGAATTTATCTGGAGATTTCCAACAAACCCAAAGGGAAAGATTGTTGGAACCAAGGTTGTTTGTTGATAATGATGGAGTTTGGTTTGTATTTATTTTCAATTTGCACACAGATGACTAGGGAGTTTACAAGGAATGAGGTTATATGATTGAGGCTAAAAGAAGTATTGAAGGTGGCACAATTTCCCAGTGTTTTCCATTTTTTGGGGATTAAAAAATTGAGAGTTTGGAAACGGTACATGGTGAAGGCACACGGTACATGGTGATGGCATGTGGTATGCGGTGATGGTGAACAGTATGCGGTTTAGATGCACGGTGTGTGGTGCAGGCGCGCGGTACCCATGTGAGTGATTTATGATTAAATCCATGTGATAATTTAATTCCCATGTGTTTCTTTTTATATGAATTGTTTCCACATGAGTTATTAATGTTAAACCATTTGATAGTTTAATTAATATGTGTTTCTTGTTATATGATATGTTACCACATGAGTTAATATGTTAAATCTATGTAATATTTTAATTTATATGTGGCTACTTGTATGAAATGACTAGGAAGGGGTAATTAGAAATGGGCTAGCCACAATCTCAATTAAAAGACAAGGTTAGACTCATGTGTCTAATTGAACCTTATATACCTTGGGTGAACCATTGTCTCAGTTAAAAGACAATGGATAGGCTCAAGAGGTTAATTATGTAAAGGTCTTGAATTATCCACAGATTGGTTGATCGATCTCATTGAGGCTGATTTAAAATGCCGAGAGAAACTAGGATCAATTGAGGGATACCCAGGATGGGCTCTATTAGCAAATGATTAAATGATTATTATGTCACAAGTTAACGATTACTTTTATACGGAGGGTCGTCGGGACTTGGCCGGACCTTGAGACTTTTATATAAACCAATGGAATTGAATAATGAAATATAATGACTAATGACGTATCTTCCAAGCTAAATCACAAGCTTTGATTCAGTCTTCACTTATACTTGGTTACATTGTCTTCTGAGACATCTATTGTGCTTACTTTTGAGTACCTTCTAGTTTACTGTTTTCATTGTAGTACACTGCTTGTTATATATATTCACTGACAGATTGGCAGAGACCTTGAGTGATTTACTACTGGGATTTAGTCTCACACCCTATTTGGTTCATGCTTTTGGGCCTAAACAGATTATATTATTGCATGTGTTGATCAAGGAAAGTTCCCTCCTATAGGTACTTGATGTGCTTCTTAGGAGTTGGAGATCATGGGACTGAGATGAGGCTTGTGATGATTCTTATTATCTTCTTTTTCTTTTGTGATTTTGAGACATATATTCTGTATTACTATAGTGTACTTGTTTTGGATGATTTCCAAGAACACGTGACATGAAGTACCATCTATTGTATGCTATAACATCTGGTTATTTATATTATTAGTCTTCCATTGTTTACTTATGTTGTATCTTATTAATGCTTCCTCTATTAAATTTATATTATTTATACTTTTTTACACTCTACCAATGAGGGAATAGTTTCCCCACTATAAAACCTAGGCCCTCACTACTAGTCGGCAGCCTCTGGAATTTTTGGAAATGTTCTTGAGGCCAAGTGGCCAACCGGGTACGGGGCACCTTAATGTGGCATCTGGATTTGGGACATTATAAAGTGGTATCATAGGGTTTTTTTTCTTGTTTTCCTTAATTTTTAGTGACATTATACAAGGATAGGAAGGAAATTTAGTTTTCTAATAAACTATGCCCAGGAGTAGCTACCCACGTAAAGGGAAAATCCAAATTGCCTCGAATTGAATTGTGATTTTGGATTTTGAGCTATTACAGTTGATTCAATTTCACCGTTGTGTGACACACTCCTATTTGTGATTTTAGTGTTGATATCATTGTGGGTTATAATGTTCTGCAACCCGATGAGATGAGGGTATTCCATCTCATGCATCATACATGCACTTGTTAGAAATCACATTCCATGCATTCTTGCCATTCCATTTAGGTGGTGAATCATGTTTCGACCATGTGATATAGATTATGTTGTTATGTGTAAATGTGGATTCCAAGCTATGATTTGTGGAGAGTATGGTTCCCTATAGATCGGAATTTGTCACACCATTGCTTTATTTTGCAAAAAAAGGGGTTCCAGGGAAGTTTATGAGGCTTACTGCCAGGAAACCCAGACAATACAACATGTGGTCCTATGAACACACACTATGTGTTCTTCAGTTTAGGATGAAATAAATTTTTTCATGTACATTCCATATAACCTATGTACACACCATGTGGTATCTAACCAAGTAACTAGTCATGCGAGAAACAACCTGGGTTGTTCGTTTTTGGGTAGAACACAATGTGTACTATAAGCACACCCTGTGAAGTTTTACATAGGCAGACCCCATGTGACTCTGGCCATGTGAAAGTACATGGTCAGGAGGGAGAACTTGATTACACAATGTGTGTCATAATGACACAATGTGTACATGGGATGTTTACATGCTAAGGAATATGGGGGGGGGGGGGTATAGGACCATGTGAGAGTTTAAAGGGGCATGCCGTGTGTGGTTTCTACACGCAGTGTAATCAACTTTTGTAAACCATTGAGGTTTTTCTTCTCCTATTTTATCCCCCTTTGTTAGTTTTGGACATGCGAGTAGTCCTTTATGAGTATTTTTCCACGTAGATCATGATGGTGAATCCCATGAAGCATTCTAAGGAATCATAATGGGTGTTTTTGGGTTTCAATCTAGATAGAGAGGTTCTTACTCCAATTATCATTTCCAGTTGTCACCTAAGAGTGAAACTTGGCATGAATGATCATTTGGGTGTTCAGACCAACCTAGTTGAGACCTTTTATCTGAGATTAGCTATGATCTATCTCCCATGACCTATGTTTTGAGTACTTCTCACTTGAAAGATGCGTCTTTATGGCCTATGAGGCCATGAGACCAGATGTAATTGAGGATTCTCTGTATAATTCCTCTGCTTATGTTTTGGCCAAGAAGATCCCTATGGTAGGAAGCCTCTATTGGTTATCATTTGAGAATCCCATATAAGATTCATCCTTTTCCTTTTATCTAAGGATCCTGAGTAGAATTCCTTCACTCATGTTTACCTGGAGGATCCCAAGTAGGATTCTTCTTAGGGATTGACTTGAACAAACCCAACCTTTGTAGTGGGATTTTGGTAGTATCTCTCATTGTTTGACACCTAGACCTAACCCATGAGGAAGGAAGAGGGGTTAGTGCTTAGAAGAAGGTGTTTAACTACCCTATTTAATATCTGTGCTTTTGATATGTAATCTTTTCTTGTATCTAGAGACCCTCATAGGTTTCCTTGGTTATTAAAAAGGAAATTACATGCTGTTTTTCTATTATCCCTAGTAGGATGTTTGGTTTCTAGAGAGGACACCCTTGTGTAAATGGGTGATCATTGTATCTTGACCATTGATACGGGAATGAGATTTGATAAATGCTCATTTTAATAGGTTAGACATGCCTCGGGCATGATAAACTACTTAGGAGGTCGTGTGAACATCTCTTTCCTAAATTTAGGGAGGAATTGGTGCGTTGTCAATCATGTAAATGGTTGATGTGATTTTGAGATAGTTTCTATGTGATCCATCTAGTACTAGGATGCATAGGGTGGAAAACCTATGAAGAGTACACAAAATGTGCTATTTTCTCTTGAAAACTCGAGGTAGTATATGTTGACTGACGCAATACCATCCAGTGTTAAATGTTAAATGACCTGCTGAGTTTGGTCAAATCGTTGAGCTTTGATCTTTTTTCCGTGTTCTTGAGTTATCTTTAGAGTAGAGTGACCTAAATTTTATAGAACCAAGTTCATCCAACTACTCAGAAAGACTTTATGGGACATGGGTGTTTTGAAACGCTATTCGGTTTATCTTTTCCACTTTCATTCCATGTGATAGGATGCGGTGATCGTGGTTCATGGAATGAAACTCTTGCATTTAAATGTGTCATACTAGGTATAAGGATCGCAATCAAGAACCATTCCAAAATAGTCTGTTCTACTTTAATTCCTTTGAGGCTTGTGATCTTTGTTTCATGTTAATGCTTTCTAGGAAGCACAACATTATTTCATTTGGATGTGTGAGAATCCCTTGTGAGGTACTGATGATCCTGGATGGAACTTAGTGATTAAGCATGATATTTTACATAAATGCCTTGGGATAAAGGCATTGTGATTGATTAAATGATGATGCATCGACAAGTGAAGCCTAGTTTTCTTTTAGGAGGTCAACTAGTAGTGGTTTGGATATCCTTTTCTAGTGATCCTTGAAATAATCTTAGTCTACTCTTTCTTAAGAGACGAGAATGTCCCCTAGCTTGACATTATTTTGGAAGCACTAAGAGGTCATCAGTTTTACGTCACACTATAGTTGAAAGACATTGTTCTAGTTCATGATCTATTTTTGTGTTGTGAACTAAATACATAGTTTTAAATGAGGCTTGGTTAACCGTGAGTGATACTTGGGTTCCTGTGTAGGAATGCCTTGGATGGACTTAGGGATGCCTACCATTTTCTTCGATGTGACCACTAGGTAAATGACACTCTAGGATTCAGTCAATGTTATTATGTAGAATTTTGGCCTAGTACCAAAGTGTCACTTGTAACATGGAGTATGGACCACCTTAGTGAGTTCCTCAGACTCTGTGTTATTTAATCTGTGGTTACCTTGGACTTATAGTTGGAATCAGATGTGATTCTTTGAAAAAAGGAAATGGTTCTAATGGGATGGATCTAGAATTACACTTTTACTCATGATGTGGAATGACCTTTTAATTGATAAAGGGATGGATTAAAAAAGGAGTTTCTCCGAGAGACAGGTATGAGCTTCAGTGAATGGGATCTTTGTGGGAGTATGGTGCCTTGGGAGTAGGCGTTTTGTTCTGTTGCAACACATTGGACTCCTAAGTCGGGCATTTCTAAGATAAGTCATCCAGTGATGGTTTGATGTGTTATCCTTCTTATTACTCATGCATGGTTCAAGTGAACAAGTTTAAACATTCTTCCTATCTATGGTGGGTGTGATTTGGAAGTTTTCAATGCCCTTCGAGGGAAGACTCCATGACCGTTTTCTATGAGGTTGATCAGGGTTTGACCATTTTTTGCTACGAGTTTTCTGTTATGACCTCATTTGTGTTCAGGTTCACCCAATTAAAGGAAAATAATGCAGTTAGAATCACTAGAATGATCTGGGGAGTGCTTCATAGAGTTTTACAATGGTGGATGTGTCGTTGTAATGATGCTATGTGAGTTGTTCTTGACAATCTCACGAAGTCTGCACTCTTCCAACCGATCAAGGTAACCTTCAGCGTTGATGAGAATGGGGGGTTGTACATATGGGAGATTGTACAAATTCATGGGGTACCACATTCTATCATTTTAGATAGGTATTTCGGTTTACTTATCATTTATAGAAAGAGCTACATATGGCTTTGTGTACATAGGTGATTCTGAGCACAACTTACCACCTCAGATAGATGACCAGTCAGAGCACAAAATTGAGGTGCTGGAGGACATGCTTCAGACATGCATCCTGGATTTTAGGGGTTCATGGGAGACATGCATAACCATTTTTGAGTTCTCCTACAATAATAGCTTCCGGGGTACTTTTTAGATGGCGCCAAATGAGGCTTTGTATGGTAGACCATGCCGATCACCCCTGTGTTGGATGGAGGCAGGAGAGGCAGCTATGCTAGGACCTCATCTTATCAAGGAGACTACCGAACAAGTTAAGTTGGTTCAAGAATAGAATAATATTGAATAGTATCATTAGAAATCCTATGCCTATCATCATAGACGGCCTCTGGAGTTCAAGGTTGGGGATCAGGTTTTCCTACGTGTTGCACTGAGGTTAGGACACAAGAGGATCATGAGATAGTGTAAGATTTCATAGAGGTACGTCAATTCATTTTAGATTCTATAGAGGGTTAGGCCAATTGCCTATAGATTGTAGCTACCTAAGAGGTAAAAGAATATGCATGACATCTTCCACTTTTCTTAGTTTCAACATTACATTTCAGACCCATCTCAAACCTTTCAGCCTAAGGAAGTGGAGTTGTAGGAAGATGCATCCTTTGAGGAGAATCCCATTAATATTGTGGATCATATCATGAAGGTTCTCCTTGGCCAGTCTGTTCCTTGGTACGGGTGTTATGGTAGCACGACCGAGTGCAGGACGATACTTGGAAGAGGGATGCCGACCTACGATCACAATGGCTGGAGTTATTCTCAGTTGTTCCCTTACCACCCTTAGAAGGGAAATTCAGGGATGAATTGATTTAAGGGGAGATGTTTGTAAGAACTTGGTTCTTCCCTTGAGGTACGGATCTTTCCTTTTCAATTTTTACTTAATGAGATGGAGGAAAAAGAAACTTACATGCTATTTATTTTCATGTACACACCATGTAAGGAGGGTTACACACCACATGATCCTAATACATGACCATGTAATAGTTTTAACAAGACTTGTATGGAAATGATGTGTATTTTAAAGTACATGCCATGTAATTTTCTAAAATTTGTTAAATCGGTAAGTATCCTCATGTTTCATCAGACATACAGAGGGCTCATCCCATTTGATGAACAACTGTGCCGAGAGGTCATTTTGCCTTCTGATTGTCCGTACAAACTCTGTTTTGATCACTGTCAGATGCGCTGGAACTCAATTGGTAAGCTCTTGTTTCTATTGAACTATTATTCATGATTTCATATCTCAATTAAGTTATCAAAGGTTGAGAATTTTTTCTTGTTTTATAGATCTACTCTATTCTAGGACGAATCAAAGCTCGATGTTGGATGAGGAGAGTCGTATGAGTAGGAGGTAGGTGGCCTTGTTCCTTTTGAGAATTTTCATAATGTTTATATATGATGGAGTTTCACACACCTATTTTTGGGGTTTCTATTGATTTATAATTTACCCTTATTGTTTCATATTGGGTTTTAGGTAATTTATAAGTGTTTTAATGTATGAATTAGTTTTATTACCTTGATTAAGGGCCACCCCATGGGTGTGATTCCCTTGGAATGACTGTTTATGTCCATTTGGATGAGGTTGACTATGATTCATGCCTTTTTTACCTTATTAGGTTTTCAAGTATTAATTACATTTATGATGGAATGGCAATTGTGATAAATTGTTATTGAATTTATTAAGGGTTTGGGATTAGTGATTTCCCCTTTTCCCCATGTTATGCCTATGCCTGTTTAAGAATGTTTGGAATGTTTTTCTCCAACTATGAACCTACCCACATGAGTTAGGTTATGATAAGGAATTTTAATGGTTTATATTACTTAATATACTTTTTATGTAGATTTTTCCCATGTGAGTGATTTATGATTAAAGCTGTGTGATAGTTTATTTCCCATTTGTTTCTTTGTATATGAATTGTACCCACATGAGTTATTGATGTTAAACCATGTGATAGTTTAATTAACATGGGTTTCTTTTTATATGATATGTTCCCACATGAGTTAATATGTTAAATCTATGAAATGGTTTAATATTCATGTGTATGCTTGTATGAAATGATTTGGATTGGGTAATTAGCAACATGTAAGCCACGATCCCAGTTAAAAGGAAAGGTCAGGATCATGTAACTAATTGCACCTTGTATACCTTGGGTGAACCATTGTCTTGGTTAAAAGACAATGGATGGGCTCAAGAGGTTAATTATGTAAAGTCCATGATCGATCCACAGATAGGGTGGTTGGGCTCATTGAGGATGATTTAAAATGCCGAACGAACCTAGGATCCATTGAAGGATACCTAGGCCGGGCTCTATTGGCAAATAATTAAATGATTATTATGTAATGAGTTGATGATTAATTTTATACGGGGGTTTCTGGGATTAGGATATACCTCGAGACTTTTATATAATCCAATAGAATTAAATAATTAAATATAATGACTAATGATGCGTCTTCCAAGCCAAAGCACAAGCTTGGATTTGGTCTTCACTTGTACTTGGTTACATTGTATTTTGAGACATCTGTTGTGTTTACTTTTGAGTACCTTCTAGTTTACTGATTTCACTATAGAACACTACCTGTTATATATATCCACTAACAAATTAACACAGACCTTGGGTGGTTACCTACTGGGATTTAGTCTCACACCCTATTTGGGTCTTGATTTTGGGCCCAAATAGATTATATGACTGTAGTTGTTGATCAAGGAAAGCAACCTGCTATAGGTACTTGATGTTCTTCTTAGGAGTAGGAGATCATGAGACTGAGCTGAGGCTTGCGATGCTTCATATTCTCTTTTAGTTTCTTTTGTGATTTTGATATATATATTGTGTATTACTACAATGTAATTTTTTTTGTTGCATTCCAAGAAAATGTGATATGAAGCATCATCTATTGTATGCTATGACATCTGGTTATTTATATTATCAGTCTTCCACTGTTTACTTATATTGTATGGTATTACTGCTTCTTATATTTAATTGTTAGTATTTTTGTTCTGTTTCACTCTTAGAATGAAGGTATAGTTTAACCACTATTACACTTATTCCCTCGCTGATAGTTGGTAGCCTCTGGCGTCTGGGGAAATGCACTTGAGGTAATGTATCCAACCGGGTACAGGACACTTTAAAGTGGCATCCAGATCCAGAATGTTACAACCCCATCCATGCACATCCCAAGCCCGAATCAAAACCCCAATATAGGGAATTTTCACTTGTCCTAACCTAAAAGTACAAAATATGATCAGGTACTCAATGATGACTGAGTAGGGTGTGATTACAACTCTATAGGCCACCACCAATAGTTTCTACAAAAATATCAAGTCTAAATAGATAGAGCATGAAAATACTAAAAAAAACTAAAATAAAATAAATAAAACTTTGGTGCCATTAGTTAAAAATATTTACTTTAACTATTTTTAACTTTTGTACCATTTTCATAATCTCCATCATCTTCATTACTTAATTCATTATCAACATATATTCTATGGGTTAGTCATTTACATAATTCACACAAGGGATTAAGGAATTCATCACTTTTTATAAGGGATTAAGTCAAGTCCTTATGTCACTAGGGATAATCAAATAAAGAAAAAAACACATTATCCTCACCTCAAAGCCTCTGTTTGGGTGAAATGAATCTTTTAAGGGAACAAATATTTGTCCCCTTCCCTAACCCATGCATTATGTGGTGGATTTTAGAGCCTCACTCAAACTCAACCCATGGGCATAAAACCTCTGTCAATACCCCACACCACCAAGTAATGTTCACATGCTTATATATATATATATATATATATATATCCATTCACCACACATACCATGTCACCAACCATGCACAACAAAACTCATAACAAACACAATTCATAACAATCAACATGAGAATTAATATTATTCCATAACCCATTGACATGCTTACCAATTATATTATATAACCCATTTAACCCACTCCCCTTTTTCATGACTTAACCCATTAAGTATATTAAAAAATTCTCATAAATTATATGATATTAATCAATTACCTTAAATTAACCCATTTAGCACATTTATCAATTCACAAGTATTTACCCACTTATGAATTTGAAGAACAATTCATAAGTTACATAACACAACCACTCGATTCCATTCAGCCCATTAGGTATATCCCAAAATTCCAATGTATTAACCCATTCAAGAAATTCATCAATTCCATTATGAAAACCCATTTACATATTCTTCAATTTTTAATCTAATTCCAATTTAACATGTTCATAATTTCATATACACTAATCATTTTAGGTATTTCAACATTATTCATAATCCATTTGAAAAAATCTCAATTAACTCAATTAACCTATTTTTAAGCCTTTTAAAGAAATCCCTTATGCCATTAAAAACTATAGGAACAAATATCATTATTCCATTTCCAACACAACCAACCATATTAACATGTTGTTAATGGGATCTACATTATCACACATCAAAACTACACTCAACCTTACCAATTCCTAGGTTTGGGAATATCGACACACCACATGGGTGGAACTAAATTAGTCAAATAAACCTCACAATCCCACGAAAATCATGGGGGGTTAAATTAATCATTTATACAATATTTTTACCAAATATAACCAAAGGACTCAACATCAAAACAAGATATAACCAAGAATTAAATCAAACATGCACAAATCAACACAATGACTATGATATATAACTTCTAGACCACCTAGCTCGAATTAGATAATGAACACACTCCTAATCGCATCCTTATATCTTAATTCAAACACATTTTGAAGACCTAACCTAGGAACACTAGAAAAAGTGGGGTTTAGGTCTTTGGAAGAATATGGGAAGAACTAAAAACCCTAATCCAGAAAAAGGAAGCAAGAGGAGTGTTAGACTTACCCGAATCTTCGATCTGCAACCAATGATGCTCCAAATGACCAAGAATTGAAGGAGAAAAACCCTTGGGTAGATTAGGTTAGTTCATACCTATGATTGAGAGGAGAATAAATGAGGGATAAATCAGGTGGGGGTCTAAAAATCCTAATATGAAAAAACTATAAATTTTCCAACTTTTAATGGGGAATACAGTTTACCCACACGGTTTTCCAAATCATGTGAAAACCGTGTGCACGACACTGTCTAAGGTAAGTTGGGTCGCATGGTTACATGGTAAACCCTACAAGGTTGGAAAAACCATGCGCTGACCATGTATAATGACATTGTCCAATATTTCATGGTTTTCCTAGAGAGGATGTAGAGTTTACTTAACTGTGCGCCAATAGTGCGCCTTGCATAGGTCGACCTAGTTTTCCTTCCTTTCATGACCCGAACCACTGGAACACCCTCAAGACCCCTCATAAACCCAATTAAAAAATTATAAGTGATTTAATACAGAATTTAAAAAAGGAATTACCTCTAAGAAAACAGGGGGCTTACATATTGGAATCTATATATCTAAGGATCCCAGAACACCAAGGGATAAACTTTCCAATTAATGGGAGATAGGTCATAGATTCTTGCTCATAATCACTACCCATTCTGCTAAAATTTATTTCTAACCATTTAAAGAGAGTAAAATTATATCTTCCTATAGACATCTAACTCTCTTATGGTGTAAATTTATCAGTACTAACACTGTGGACTACCAATCCATACATAGTATTACATCATATGGTTTCATTGCAATAACCAAGAGGTTCCATGAGAAAGTCTCTCCATTGAGTTCCAACTCACATCACTGGTAGAGGTGATAAATATAAAAATCACACTTCTTAGGAAACTGTAACCATATCTAATGGATTAAAGAATCTTTTAGAATCTCTAGCTCTCATACATGTGATATGGAAATGAAATAATGACTCGAACCCATGACTACAAGTACTGAAGCTAAAGTAGAGAAGACATAGATTACACCTTGAATAATCTAATGTGAAACCTGGTTATATCCCTCCATATCCAGCAACTAACCACACCCTCATCTTTTATCCCTATGAGGCTAATAGGGGATACCTAGTGGTTGTGGTGGTAGTTCTTAACACTATCCTCCACCTATAGCTCCTCTTCCTGGGGATCCTCCAACCCCTCAATCATCTCCTTCTCTAAGGGTTCCACCTTTAAAAAAATCAAGATATCCCTGATCATGATGATTCCTCTTACATGGAGGTCCAAACACTATCTTCCCACAATATAAATCTTGTCCGCTTGGGTAGTCACAATTCATGTGATCTCACCCATAACAAGCATAACATCGACCATCTCTAGGATGAATGGATCCTTTGTGTGAAAATTATGCTAAAAATTTGTGTGTCTGAGTCTAGGAATGGGTATATATCCTATGATAGGAACCTGATGACGGTTTCCTATTAATTTTTATAGATTCATCAGTCCCATGGTGACCACTACCTACTCCATCTTCCCAATACCCCTCTACTAGGAAGCTTTATATCACCAATGTCTAATCCAGTACTCTAACATAAGTAAGAATGAATAAAGAGACCAATATAGATCAAATAAATTTATGAATTATATTCTCAAACTTTCATTCTTGAATGTATCCATATTTCAACATATTGAGATAGCATCATATCAGATCATTAAATCACGGTTCATACTGAACAACTGACATATCACCCTGTTGCAGATTAAGAAGGTCATGGATCCACACTATGTGCAAGATAAAATTATAATACTCATCATAGGACAAGTATTGAAAGTATATCCATGATATAATCACTACATCGTGGGTTTGAGTGACTAAACCTTACCAATGACCTACTTATCCATGAAGAAGACTAGTTTCAAACACCACCATATGACCGGCCAGGGTCTGTACAAGCTAGAAAACTTGGACAATTGAATCAAGATAAAAATCTAATGTATGATGGTCTAGCTCATCATGAAACTTGATCAGTATATTCCATTTAAACACACGCAACATGTTAATTCTATACAAATCATTATCCTAGCCTTTTGGGAATATCAACTAATCAACATACGAGCAATCATTCACCTAAAACACTGGAGGAAGGTCCACATGTATCTCATCAAGTGGACGTACTACTCCATTCTCACCTAAAGGAATAACTCATGATAGTTCTCTACACTGTGTCCTCATCACTCAACTAGTCTTCATCACAACCATTTCTCGATACCCTAGATGACAGTTGTCATCGAGTCAACCTGAAAATCAACAATATTTACCATGATCATATGATCATATATGGAAAGCTAACTCAAGAAGGACATAAAAGTTAAATACCCAATCCTATACGATGAATGTACCATTGGTTTCCTTACAACTGCTACCTAAGAATGTAAAGTTTACAAGTAGGCATTCAAAGTCTTAGTGTATGGATACATCGGCTACCACACCATTATTGGGGGATTTATACTAAGATATGAACTTGAGATACTTTAACATCATTTCCCTAAATTCAAAAAACCTATCATCACTAAAAATCTATCTCCAAAAAACATCCCTAGGTCATACCTTCAACGATACCACTATGTCTCAACCCAACCCATTGGGGCCTACTTGGGTAGGTAGTAAGTCGAGAGTAACACCCCAAACTACCTCTAATAGGCTATGGGATGGAAACCAGTGATGAGTTGGAATATCAATGAAATGGGAGGACTTAGATTAATGTACTCACACACACAAACACACTTAACTCTATACAAAAATCAAAGTAATAATTAATCAAAACCTATAGAGCACAAACAATGCATGAAACAACCTCTAGAAAAAACATTGGAGTGTTATGGATATATATCCAAGATTATAAAAAGGAAAAATACACACCCAAATAAGAACAATGAAAAAGTCCCAACATAGAAACATACAAACAAGGGTAATGTAGAGACATAATTGTTTCATTATCCTAGAGTCTAACAACAGATGACGATTATCACCTTTATGTATTTCTTTACTCCACTAATACCAAGTCAACTAAAATCACCTACAATATGCGTGTCATGTACATAATACTTGAAATCTGTAAAAAAATACCATAAAGGGGTGAGTTTAATATACTTATTAGGATAAAAAATAGGTAAGTTGTAGAATAATATAGTTCTCTCAACCCATAAGTCAAATAGTGGGAAAGAAACCCAAAAACTATCATGATCATGAAGAAAACATTGTTGAAAATTGAAAAATATCAATCTCCATAACCAAATAAGAATGACAAGTCTTCCTGTAGCTCTAAAGACCCCATCAATAATACCAATAATTATATACAACCTCATGATAATGAAAATATAGGACCCACTTCTTATTGATGGATACCCAGCTAATGGAGTAATTACTCTGGCAGAGCACCTACTCTATATCAGAGCTTAATGATGTGGGAGTTTCAACTCTATAAATAGAGGACCCAATCCCCTGTGATGTGGGGGAGTACCAATTATACTAGTATATATATTATATGGGGTGGTCATTCTCTAGAAATCCCAACTATTAGGGTTGTATCGACCCCAACATCACTTTGATGATTTTACCAGAGCATTATAATTGACCTAAATAGAGTCCTAGTAATGAAAATATGATCCACATATCAATATGGTGATGGAGGTTGTCTTGATGTATCATGAAACAAAAAAACTTAGCTAAAACACATCTGGTAGGCATAATTTATAGTGTTAAAAGTGATACTCATGCCATGAATTTGTCTAGAATATTCATGAAATGAAATGATAGTTCACATCATGCACATTACTTATAGAACCATGAGTTACACTAGTCTTTGATGCATCCACTACTACCATTGCACTGTATGCTAAAAAATATTCTCAAGGAACATTGACTAGGCCCATATCCTCACTGGACACCTATTCCAAGTCATTGATCACTGGGAACAATGATCCCTGATCATTCACATAGTACAATCTTCTTTCATAATGTTTTCTTCATCCATGAATCCATTTATCTCATCCATGTTCATCCAAACATCATCACAATGAGCCTTAAACTTTTCATTTTTAATGAAACCCTATGTTGATAGGGTTTTGAACATCACCTTCATAACAATAGAGTGAATCTAGAGGTTTGATCATGATGGAACCAATCCAGTAATAGTCAGATCACCGATGACATGGGATGATGATGATGAATGGAAGAAGAAATCTGCCAATCTTCAAAGTGAGAAGCACCGATGAATGACTAGATTATTCTATTGATCACTGTGCCTAAAGACATAAAATTAAAGGTAGAATACCGATATATCATAATATTCCAATTCCAATAACAATAATAATAATTTCATAGGTCCATACAAAGATAAGTTCCAAGGTTTCAAAAGAATATGATCTATCAATGATTTAAATAATAATAAAATGACATGATCTATAAATAAAGAATCTCTAACTCATCATTGGATTGATAATTAATGAAGAACAATTATATTATTATTCCATTGGAAATTTATGAGAGTTTTTTATTTGAATAAAATACCAAATAGCTTCAGATTACCAACATGGTTTCTAAACACTAGTGATCAAAGTTAAAGATCAAGTGATAGAATGGCTCTGAAAATTACTTGGGTATCTCTAAAAATTCAAGAGAAATAAACGGGTTATGAATAATTTTGAGTTTTGCTCAAATTTATTGATAGAATGATAAATGACCCTTTAACGCCATGAATCTTTGGTTCACATCATAAACCACATGTGGTTTACATCGACCAAAAAACATGTCTCTAGATTTATAAATCCTAAAATGCATTTACATCATGAATAAATTCATTCACATCATGAATCCTTCAAATATAGAATCTCTATAATCTATTCCCTAGGTTTTCAAATAGTGAATATAGATTCATGCCATGAATTACTACTTGCATATGAAATCTTAGCATAGCCCAACCAGACTCCTCCGTAAACCTCTTCTACTACTACCATTACCAAGAATACATTAGAAACTAGACTGGAAAGGTTTCAATATAAGACAATAAGGAATTCATCATCAATAAATTTCAAAGGGTTTATACATAAAATCTATAGTTGTTACAAAGGTTTATTTAATTTGGGAATTCGGTTATTAAAATACACCCCAAGTTAAACATAGATATTTGATAAGTTAAGAAATTAGGATTGATTCACTTCTATGAATAATTTTTATATATATGATTTATAAACATTTGTTTTTCTATAACCTTGTATCTTTTAAAAAATTATGGGAACTAGGAGAAACCAATCCAATAACCCAAGTGATGGAGAATATAATTATTTTCTGAATGGAATTAATAATGTGATGGGAGATAGAGTTAAAAAAATTGTAGCGGTACATAAACACCTTTCATATGTTATAAAAGATAACATGAACCATTTAGAAGACCCAAATTTACCAAATAGGGAGTAATTACACATTTAATTCTTCATGTGAAAATTATCTAATTCATTTAGTGGATCTTCTGATACATTTATTACTAAAAAATGTGCAACTCCCTAGAAAAGATATTTTCATGCTTTATTATTATGTTTAAGTGAGAGTCACCAAGGATGTAAATCATTTAGAAGGATAAGTGGATCAATGGTGGGCATTGATCAAGAATACAAATCCAAAGGTTGAATTTGAATTAATAGAGTAGGAATAATTCAAGAAAAAATTTCAGATTAAATATTTCTCTTGAACTCTTCATACTAAAATAGAGAGGGAATTTTTAAAGATCAAGAAAAAGGAGAATGAATCTATTTTAATTTATGAGGAAAATTTTAAAATGCTTTAATAGTAAACCTAGGGTTTTATTATCAGGTATTACTATAAAATAGAAAGGTTCATTAGTGGTTTAAAAACACATAATTTATAAGATATGTTATTCACAACTTTGATAATCATGAAAAAGTGGTCTGATGTGCTCTCAATGTATAAATTGTGTCTGGAGAACATTTCCATGGACATGGTTACAAGAAGAAAAGTATAGAGTTTCATACTAGAGGATCAAATGACCAAGGAAATTGAGGAATAAATGACCCAACTTCCCATATGTTATTGATGTGGAAATAAGTACCTAGGAAACTTACTCAAAGGAATAAATAAATGATTCATGTGTAGAAAAGAAGGTCATAAAATCAATAATAGTAAAGGAATACGAAAATTTTATGCGATAAAATAATAAGAACAAGCTACTCAATGCACCGCCCATGGTCTAATTATTGAACAACAAGTAACTTAAACAATATAAAAATCAATGCACTAAATCAAGGGTCATGTAGGGAAATAAATATCAACTAACACATAATATAAATAATCAAGGAAAGGCTTATTTCATCATCACCACCATGGTGAATCAATAAAATTAAGTGGTGAAAGGTACACATACTATTCAATCATGAAGGGAAAAAGTTTTATTTTATTTGGGTTCATATAATTAATTTATATCATGTGATTTTAATAGAATTATAAAATTATCTCACTAATGCTACAATGTAGGGATATATGTGAAAAAAATATCAGTGAACCATTGTAACCCAAGTATTGGATTCTTATCAAGTTAGCATATATTGGGATATTCTTCCAGAAATTATAGTAATTATTCCTTTGGTGAAATTTGATGTTATATTTGGAATGGAATGGATCTCATTATATAGATATTATATCAACTAATAGGAAAATAAAATCTATTTCTATATCCTGAGAAATCCTATACACCTATGAAAATTCAAATAAGATTTTGAATCTTCTTTATAAAATCCTTCAAATGTATGGGTATTGATACCTAATGATTAAGCACTTATAGATCAAATTATTTAGATAAAACAAATCATCAACCTTGAGTACATTCCTATTATATTGGAATATAATGATATATTTACCAAATAATTGTGTGGCCTTCCCCTAGATCATGAGGTATAGTTCTGTACCTAAAGTTACACCTATATATGAGAACCCCTATAAGATTTAAATGATTAAACTAGAAGAGTTAATGAAGACATTATAATATAATTTGGATAAAAGGTTTGTGTTCCAATGTACAAAACCTTAGGGTGAACTAATTCTATTTTTCAGGAAGAAGGATGGGTTAATGTTGCTTTTCATCAATTAATGAGAGCTCTATAATACCAATAGAAATTAAAAGAATCAACTTACATAGATTGGTGACTTATTCGATAAACTTCAAGGAGTTAAATAATTTCCAAAACTAGATCATTTCACCAGATATCATCAAATGAAGGTAAATGGAGAATATATTCAAAATATATCTTTTCACATAGGAAATAAACTCGATGAGTTCATAGTGATTCCATTTAGAAACAAAAATACCTCATCAATTTTCATAGACTTGATGAATAGAGTATTTAGATACTAACAACGTAAATTTTTGGCGGCCTTTATTGAAAATATAATAATATACTCCAAATTTAAGGAATAATATGAGTAAAATATGAGGACTTTGTTGAAGACTTTATAGAAAGATAATTTGTGCACTATTTTCATCAAGTGTAACTTTTGGAAGCATGAAATCACATTCTTGGTACATGTGATCACAAGATAGGGAATAACCATGGATCCTTAAAAGATAAAGGAAATTGAATAATATAATTTAATGAAAAGTTTTATAGAGATCCACAATTTTCATGGATTGGTTGGTTACTACTGGAACTTTGTATGAAATTTTTCATCATTGTCTTATCCAGTAGATATGTTAACATAGAAGGGGTTGAAGTATGTCTGGAATAATGAATTTGAATATAACTCTAAGGAACTCATTATGTATAGTCACTACACATATAATCACATTACCCTTTTGGGAGAAGGGTTTGTGGTATACAATTATTCTTTAAGTGATTGGGTAGCATACTCATGAAAAATTATAAACCAATAAACTATTTCTTATGAAAATTGAATACCTATGAGAAAAATTCTTAGATTAATGATTTTGAAGTTAGAAGTTTTTTATCTTTGTATAAAATATTTGGATGCACTAAATATACAGAGAGAAGTATGACATATATACTTATTATAAGAGTTTTAATGTTTATATTCACATAGAAGGATATAAACATGAATAAACCAAGACAATTAGAGTTAGTCAAGGACTATTATTTCTCAATACACCACCATATTGGAAAGCTGAATAAGGAATATTATAAACTTAACATAATAGAAAATGCTACCCTATCTATGATGAGTATTGAAAATAACCCTATATTTAGGGATGTATAATGGATGGATCTAAAAAATATAAAGGTAGGGAATACATCTTACCTTTCCTAAATGACTACTCAACCATATATCAAAGAGAAAGTAAAGTAGGCATAAAGTTATGATTTTCATATTCAAAATAAGTTGAAAGTATCTAAGTAAGGGAAGCTTCATGAATTCAACATTGACAAAGATGGATTAATTTGGTTTAGAAAATGACTCTACATGTCATAATCACTAAAGATAAAGATGGAGAATTTAGATAATGCACATAAATCATCTTTATCTATCCACCTTGAAAGTACCATGATGTACCAAGATTTTTGGAAGAATTTTTGGTGGGACAACATGAAGAAAGAAACTAATCAATACACCTTAAAATGAATGGTATGTTATAAATTTAAGAAAAAACATCAATATTCCAAGGGGAAGACACAAACATTACCCATTAAAACACAGAAATAGAAGAACCTCACTGTGGAATTTTTTAATGGTCTTATAAATACATATAAAGTAAATAATTATGTATGGGTTGTGGTTTATTGACTCACCATGACTGACCACTTCATTTACATTTGAGAAAATTTCTTTCTCGATCAACTTGATAAGATAAATTTCACAAAATTGGCTATTATTTTTTGGTAACTACCTTTGATTTTATATTATCAAGATCTAATGTTAACCACATTGTTTTGGAAGAGTATTCAACATGACTTAAATAAGGAGTTTAAAATTAGTATAGACTATCACCCCAAGAATCATGGTCAATATTAAATAAAAATAAAAAATCTTAATGAAATGTTTAAAGCTTGATCAATTGAATTAAATGGATTTTGGCATGAATATATTACAATAGTTGATTTCTCATACAACAATAGTGTCAACTGAAGTATTCATATTTCTCTATATAAATATTTATTTATGAAGAGATGTATAAAAAAAATGTGCTTGGATGAAGATATTAAATAGAAGATAATGGGGACCAAACTTGAATAAGAAATGATCAAGATAATTAAATCTATTCAACAATACATTAAATATTCTCAAAATAGATAAAAGTTATATACTAAAAATAATTAAAAGAATATAGAGTTCTATGTTGGAGACAAAGTTTCTATTTTAATGTCACTATAAAAGAGATTAAAATGGTTTGAAAATAATAAAATGATGATCCTATGGTGCATTGGCCCCTTCTAGATCATTGATCATGAAAGAGATGTATATTATCAACCAATAATTCTAACAAACTTTTCTCAATTGTATGATGTGTTCCAAAAAATCTCTCACGAGGAAGTACATTCCTAATCCCTCACACGTACTGAATTTGAGGGTGTTAAAACTAGAGAATGACCACTCTTATAAGGAGTATCTTGTAAAGATCTTAGACTATAAAGACAAAGATCAATGCAATAATATGACTATTCTTGACATATTTTTGAGAAACCATAAGTATAAGGAGAAAACATGGAAACATGGGAATTAAATGAAACAAAATTTCCAACATTTATTCTCAATTGAGGATATGATTTGAAAATTTAAGGATAAAATTTATAAAGGTGGGAAAATTCAATGGATCAAATTTTTATATAAGAAATTTTACCTTTTAATTTATATGGTTTTCATATTTAGGTATCATATATAGTATAAAACACATGAACGAGGTAATAAAAACAAACATAAATTTATTTCATCAATATAGAACATTATATATGTAGAATAAATATACCATATAAAATTGAAAATTATATAATAGTATAATAAAAACAACTACATTTTTGGACCTGTGTGAGATATAAAATTATTCTAGAGGGGGGGGGGGGGTTGAATAGACCAATTTAAGACTTAACAATAATTAATATCAGAGTTAAACATGGTTTAATACTAGTGTTCTTGAAAATATTAGTGTTTCTTAACATGTATGTGCAAGAATCTATGTAAGTTCAATAGAAATTTAAATAAATAAATAACATCATATTTTTATAATAGTTCAAATAAACATGATCCTAAATATAATCTTCCCTTATCTTTACTCTTCAAGAGAAATGGTATCCACTAAACCCCATTTTCAGTTTTTAAAGGTTGTGAAAACCAAATATAGACACTACTTGTATGTGAACTAAGGAATAATCAAATCTATCCTACCTTTATATGGACTAAGTTATAACAAAATAAATCTTAAATTTTAATAGGATTCATAACCCAAAACACACTTACCTTTTATAGTGGAGTTTTAAAGAACAAAATAAAAATGATTATTGGGAAAATGAGAAACTAGAACAATAATTAATAAAGAAAAATAAATACAAAAAATTAAACACAAAAAACAAAACAAGAAAATATCATAACATTGATGTAGAATAATTTATTTAGTAATATGATTTCACATTGCAGCTTCTTGATAACGATCATAGCCAATAAAGTTGTTGTAATATAAAACCGTCAATACATTTATATATTGTATCAAGTTAACACATATCTACTCAATATGGTTTTTGATTAGAATTTATAGAAAAATATACAATGCTTGGTTCCAAGTTTCTTTCTTATTCATAATTGAAATATAGAAGAATAGAGGTTTCAAAATTAAATATATTTGATAATGCATATTTTTTTTCCAAATATCACGTCAACATATGTGGGAAAATAAAACCATGCACAAAATAAAAAAAATATTTCCATAAAATAATTTAATATGTCATAATAATCATATACTAAATTTGAAATAATCAATTCATACTTTCTAAAATAATTTGAAATAAATGTATAGAATGTTTTAAAATCTATGAATGAAAGATTTAAAAATTTATGTAAGTTTCATTTTTGTAGGATAAATAGATTTTGTAAGATAAGAAATCTCATAACATAGAAATTATATAAGATATATTTTAGAAAACTTCTGAGTCATTTACTTTGTATGAAATCATCCAGTTTCATATGAAAGGTTTTCCACTTTTTATGGAAGAAGTATTTCATATGAAATCACCCTTATCAAAAAAAATCCCAATATAAATTAGTAATAATATAAAAACTATAATATAAAGAATAATAATAATACCAATAAAGAATATATACATCAATATATAATTTCTTTCTTAACTCATGTTAGAGGGGATAAGTAAGAGAATTTGTAATAGGGATTTTTAATTATCAAAACATAAAGAAATAAAATATCAAAGTCACAAAAAGGATAATATAGCTCCCATAATCTCGCATTTTTTATAATTGAAAAACCACAATATTATAAAATCATCTCTCCATTTTTGAAATTAATAAAAATGTTAAAAGAATATGATACTAAAATTAATTTTCCATTTTATTTAAACATAACATAACTAGAGAAAATTTCATCTTGGTAATATTTAAGACAAATATATGCACAATAAGGCTTACTAGATATATTGAACATAATTAAAAAATATCCCCCCTAAGTGAAGAAATAATAAATAGTTATGCGTTAATAAAATAACAACATCTAGTCCATAATTATTAGGGAAATATAAATATAGATAAATTTTCTATAATTAAAAACATTCAAATACAATGAACATACAATCTATTAAATAACTTAATAAATAATAGAAAAAAGTAGTAAGAAACAAAAATATTCAAAAAAATATATTTAAAATATTTTTTTAAAATTAAAAAATTTCCATCATAATAAGTGAAAATATAATCTTCTCAAACATTTTTGAAACTAAAGTTTTAGAAAAAATATCAGCTAATTGATTACCTATTGAAAAATATTCTAAAAAATATCTTCTTTTCCCCATGATCACTAATTAATTGAAAAATCACATAAATTTATTTATTTATTTAATTCTATAAGTTTTTCTTAGAGATTGAAATATCAAAAGAAATATCAAAAAATATTGTCATTTTATCAATATAAACATCAAAATAAAAAATAGTTCTTCTAATCTAGAAATATTGAACAAACAAAGAGTAATAAGTATATACTCAAATTTAATTATGGATAAAATAATTTATAGTTTTATCTTTGAGATCCATGAAATTAAATCTTTTTCTAAAAAGTGACACATTATTGATGTACCTTTTCTATCAATTCTATATCCACAAAAGTCATAATCAGAGTAGCTAATTAAATATAAATAGTTTTTTCAAGAATACGATTGATAAAATTTATTGGTTTCTTGAACATATCTAAAAATAATATTTACTATATTTAGGTGATTTTTCTTAGGGTCATCTTTGAATCTTGTTATCATAAAACACTAAACATAATATCAAGTATTAAAATTACTTAATAAATAAAATTTATTGTCATTCCTATAAACATTCTTTATCTATATTTTTTCTATAAGTATTTAAATCTAGTTTACAATAAGTACTCATAATCATTCTCAAACTTTTAAAAGAATGAGGATTATATATTTTAACTAATTACTTATAAAATTTACCTTGATTAAGAAAAATACCACTATTTCTTTGAGGAACTTGAATTCATAGAGAAAATTTTAATCCACCCATAATGATCATATCAAATTTACAAGTCATTAATCTAGACAATTATCTATAAATTATTTCCCTAGTTGATAAAAAAAAAACTTCATCAACATATATTTGAATAAAAAAAATATCTTTATTATTCATCTTAATAAACAAAGTAGGATCTACTTTACCATTCTTGAAATCATTTTTCAAAAAAAAAATAAAGTCAAACTTTCATACTAAGATCTTGGGTATTGCTTAAGTCTATATAATTCTTAATTAAGATTAAACACATGGTTAAGAAATTTAAAATTTTCAAAACTAGGTGGTTGATTAACATAAACATCATTATAAATAAAAAAAAATTTAAAAAATAAATTTTAACATTCATTTGAAAAAGGGAAAATCCTTTAAAAGATGAAGAAGGTAATAAAATCATAAAAAAATAAATTTTAAAAATAGGTGAGAAAGATTCATCAAAATCAATTCCTTCTTCTTAAAAAAATCATTGAGTAATCAATATTTCTTTATTCTTTTTTACTCGACCAGATTCATCCATTTTATTCCTAAATATCCATTTATTTTCAATAACTTTTTTATATTTCGGAAGTTTAACTAAAGTACATACATTATTATTATAAAATTGATTAATCTCTTCTTCCATATAAACAATCCGACTAGAATATTATAAATCTTCAAAATCATTATTGGGGACAAATTTGGAAACAAATGTAGAATTAGCATAAAAATCATAGAAAACATCCAAGTTTGAATTTTATAATCAACATTACCAATAAAATTTTATAGAGGGTGATATATATGAATTTTATAATTTTTATGATTATATAGAAATGTTATATCCTCCCTTTCAAGTAATAGTTTATGTTCTTGAGGCTTATCTTAAAAAAAATTAAAATCGATAAATACTTCTTCAATATTCTCTAAATATGAATTCTGTTTCAAGTTATAATCAAAGAAATTTAACATGAATAGATAATTCTACAATTATAGTTATTTTATTATATACCCTATAAGCCTTACTATTATTAAAATATCCTAGATAAATTATTTTTTGTGATTTAGAATCAAATTTATCCAAATTATCTTTAGTATTTAAGTTAAACACTTTACAACCAAAAACATTAAAATTACTAACCTTAGGTTTACTTCCCTTATACAATTCCTAATGGATTTTCTTTAAAATAGGTATCATAAGAATTTTATTTGATATGTGAAAAGTTATATACATAGATTTATTTATAAAACATTTAGGAAGATTAAATATATTTAATATAGTCCTATACATTTCTTAAATAGTTATATTTTTTCCTTTCAACAACACTATTTTTCTATGGTGATCCAATGGAAGAAAAATTATAAAAATAAAAATTTTATTCATAGAATCTTTCAAATTTTATATTATAAAAATATCCTCATCTATCACTTACAATTGAAATAATTAACCATCCTTTTCCATTATGAACTAATTTAAGAAAATCATTAAACTTAAATAATCTTTCCAATTTATAAGACATAAAGTAAGTCAATGTAAATCTATTAAAATTGTGTAATAAGAAAATATATTTTCCAGCACGTAATCTATAATTTTAATTAGGAATAAATAAATCAATATGTATAAGTTCAAGAGGTATTACTATTTTAATTTCTATAATATATTTGAATCTTTCATTATATTTCGTTCCTTTCAAATAAGAACTAAAAACATGATACTTACTATCAGTTTAGGTAGTCGTAGAACTTGATCATGATTTGAAATTTTGTACAATAAAAGGAAATTTAAAGTTCCAAGACACATATGTTATAGGATACCACATATTTTTATAGTATTAAGATGATTTACTCAATAAAATCAAAAGAATATATATTATCTTATTTATATGTATAAAATAATATATAATTATTATTGAAAACAAGACACTTATTATCTTTATATTTTTCTGACATTACATCATTAAATATTCGTGAAATACTAGTTAGATTATATTTTAATCCTATAATATATATTACTTTAAAAATTATAGAATATTTATAAATAATTACATTACTAAATCATTTTACCTTACCTTTTGAGTTTTCTTCAAAATCCATGAGCCTCCATCGAGTTGATTATAATATAGAAAGTTATATGGATCACCAATCATGTTTCTATATCATCCATGATATATATACAATATTTCCATGAGAACCTTATGAAAATTTTCTAAAAAATCATGTAGAAATAAATTTTTATGCCCCTAATACTTTGGGTACAATAATATTAGTAAAATAATTCTTAGGTACCCAAAACAATTTAGGTATCTATTTTGAGGTAATATTGAAGTTAAATTCTTATGTATAAAAGTATTTGTATAACCGAAGTATTATGTAAATATTAAGAAACACTCACTATCATAACTCCCTTGAATCATACACCTAAAACACGTGACTATAAAAATGTTTCCCTTATAAATTTTAACAAATAAAGTATTATAAAATTTATTCAACTATTTTTCATATCAAACTCCAATAACATTTTTATTTATTTTATTTAAAGATATCGTCATCTCATAACTCTATTTTCCTTTAATAAGAGTAGATATAGATCTCTTAAAGATAAAAAATACATTAATCTATTCATTTTCATTTTTATTAATTTCTAGATTTATCTAATTTTTTTATAAGTATGGTAAGATTTATTTTTTGGTTTCTCATTTTCATGAGTAATAAATTTATTTTTTTCAACAACTTTCTTATTTTATCCTTTTAACTACTTATTTAACTATCCAATTCTGAAAATATCTATCTATTGTTTCTCATTTTCTTCATTCAAATACTTAATTATATTATTTTCAAAATATAAATCATAATCTAAACTAAAACTAGAAATAGTACTAAACTAGTTTTCTGTAGCCATTAAGAACATATTAGTTGAATCTATCTTAGTTATAAATTCATCACTTGAGTTCGAATATTTTGGATAGATTCATCATATCATTAAGTATCTTTCATTTTTTTCTATAAATTTATTACAATTACTTTCATGGTTAATTTTGGGGAAATCTATCTTAAAATTACCATTCTTCCTACACACATAATAAGTATATGCTGAAACATTATTATATATTATTGAATTAACTTTATTATTTCCATTTCAATCATCATTTTGAAATTAATTTATAAACATCCTTTCAAATTATTTATTTCTTTTAATCCTTTTTGTAGAAACCTTTGACAAGATGATGTAGTTTATATTTATCAATTCCATATAACTCAAAATTAGAAGTGTTATATAAGAAATAGTTATGTTATATTTTAATGCAACACCTTTCTTCTTTGTAGTGTCTTCATCCAAGACAATCTTACACTACTAAAAAAATAGGCAAGGGAAGCGCCACCTTATATCAGCGCTAAGAAAAAACCACTAATAAAGAAACCCTGTATCAGTGCTATATTTTAGCAATGATACATGGTAAACTTTATCAGTGCTAAAAAAGTGATGATAAAGAGACCCTTTATCAGCGCTAGAAAAGAGCTGATAAATAAGGCTTGTATCATCGCTAAAATGTTAGCACTCATACCAGAAGGATTTATCAGCACTTTTTTAACGCTGATAAAGGTAGCCTTTATGAGCACCTTTTTAGCGCTGATAAAACCATAATCCCATATTTTATAAAATCGGTCGCACAATGTCCTCAGTTTATTGTGACCTAAAGATCTCGCGGTACTGTAACCCTGCGACTCCCCTCAGCCACCCCCGATCTTCGCGTTACTGGACCTCCATTGCCCCTGATCTTCGCGTTGCTAGACCTCCACCTCTATCCCTTCTCCTAATTCTCCCCCTCAAACCCCTTTGCTAGATCCTCCTCCCCGAAAACCCCACTTCTCCTCCTCTTCGCTCGACCATACTCCCCGTGAACCCTACCCCATTTCTCTGTGGTTGGCGGCTCCTCCCATGCACCTCCTACCGTACACCTCCAACTCTGGAAGTTTCCAAGTGTGTGGTAAGTGATTCAAGGATTTTACATTATTAGATGATTTTGATATGTTTTCTTAGTTTCATGAATGTGTTCTATGGATTACTTTTTTGGTGGGAAATATGTTTTGGAAAGGTTTTGAGATCCACATGTGAAGAATTTTTTTTTTCTAAAAGAATGTTTTTATGTTTCATGTTATCTTTTTTTAGGTGTTTCTTAAATATATTTTATGTATTGTGTGAAATGTGTGAAATTAAATGAGTTTTCAAAGAGAATTAATGGTTTGAATGTGTTGAATGTGGATTAATCTCCAGTAGAAACTGATGTGGGTCATGCGATAGTGAGAGGCATCATTTCCATTTATTTTTCTTTAGTGTATGTTTTATTTGATATTAGTTCCCATCATTATTTCATATCAAACCTCAATATAGAACTATTGAAACTTATAATAGAGCTCATGGATTATGTGATAGAGATTGTAACATCTCTCTGGATAAAGAGAGAGTAAGGTCTCTGATTCCCCTATCATGCTTTCTCTTTTTCAGAGATTTAAATCATATGATATTTTTTAGTTCTTAAAATTATTCCCCTATATGTTATTATCATAATGGACTGAATTGTTTCTAATAAATCTTGGATTTACTATTATCATCGGTGGGTGTCCTTCACTGCCTCCGATGGGGAATTCCATGTTTTCCATAGAGAATAAGACCTGAGGTCTAGTCGAACTAGACCTCTTCTTCAAGAGTTTATTGGGATGATATCCTTTTATGCTATTGAACTAGAATAGGAAGCCTATTATAGTGAACTTCCCCTAGTAGTTATGGAATTTTCAAAAGTTTTGCCTTTAGTTTTTTTTGGTCTACCACTAGAGAGGGAGGTGGAGTTCTCTTTCAACTTGGTGATGGGTACAAAACTAATATCTATTCTATCTTACCATATAGAACTAGTTAAATTGAAGGAACTAAATAATCAGTGGGATGAATTGGTTTCCAAATTCTTTATTTAACCTGGTGTGTTGCCTTTGGAAGAATTGGTGCTTTTCACCAAGAAGGTCATTGGAACCCTTCTCTTGTGCATTGATTACCAGAATCTCAATCGGGTTATGATTAATAAAAAGTATATTTTGACCTATATTTATGATTTATTATATCTTTTAGGTGGGGGGTGGTTCTCTAAGATCGGTCTTTAGTTTGGTTAACACCAGCTCAGGATCAAAGAGTTTGAGATTTATGTGTGACTATATACTTATTATATTTTCTTATTATTTCTCACACACCACCACTTGAGTTGAGTAACCTGATTGAAATCCATATGGGTACTTTGGTTCTGATGTGGATATGGTTTTTTATGTGTTTGTGACATGTGTATGTGTCGATATATGGGTATTTAGGCTTGATGATATTGAATGTAGGATATAGACCTAGGAGTGATAGATGTATCATTCTTGATTATTCTTGTGTTTGGATAAGGGTGATTTGAGGAAACTATAATGAATCTAAAGTAATTATATTTAATGAATTCCATATTATAGAGATTATGAGAATCCTTTCTTTACTTATAGAGTTGGCTACTGGTTTTCATCTATATGTATTTTAGGCTGGTGATGTATAAAAGGATGGACTAGTTGACCATATAAGGGTTGACCCTATAGAGGAGGATGAGACATAGAGGATGATGTCGTGTGAGTTTTACCATCTATGACACAGATGATTATCCCCGTGAACCCCTTTGTGTTTGGAAACTGTGTTGATTTTGATGGAGGGTATATCCTGGTTCTATTGATTTCCAAATCTTTATTAGAAATGGTTAGTCTCTATTAATCCCTATTTTTATAAAGAAAGTGGTTCTCTTCTACTCTATTTTGAAGTATTTTTTTTGTGTACTTGAAATATAAATACTAATATTTGAGATTAAAATATGATGGAGATGAATAAAAATTGGATGGATGCTAATCTTTTGACAATAGAGTATGATAATGGAGTGAAAGAGTTCATCTAGTTTGAAAAGGATCATGCAAAGGATACTTCTCAAATCCTTTTTTCGTGTTTACGTTGTTATTATTCTAGAGTACTTACTCTAGAGGAGTTGGAAGAACATTTGATATGTCACGGAATAGATCAGAGTTATAAATGTTGGGATAAATATGGAGAAAAAGAGAATGTAGCTACTGGTTGGAAAAAAACTGCATTTTATGGATCATCAGATATGAATACAAATATGGATAATAAAAAAGAACATATAGAGGATGTGATTACAGATGTCAATGATGATGAAGATCGTATTGAGGAAATGAAAAAGACAATTGAAGATGAACTCTGTGATTTACCAAAATTGTTTGAGAAGTTAAAGAGTTGTGAAAAGACGCCATTGCATGCTAGTTGAACTAAATATACAACATTTTCAGCTTTACTAAAGTTGTATAAATTGAAAGCAGGCAACAGATGGAGTGATGTCAGTTTTACAGAATGACATGCTCCCAGAAGATAATGAGCTCCCAAGCCGGTCATATAAAGCTAAATGAATTCTAAGCTCGATGGGTATGATTTCTAAAAGAATACATGCTTTCCTGAAAGACTATATATTATTTCAAAAGGAGAAAAAATCACTTAAAGAATTCCCAAAGTGTGGTGCTTATTGATACAAGAAAGATGAATCCAATCCTATGAAAGTTGTATGGTACTTCCCAATCACTCTAAGGTTTAGGCGTCTATATGGAAGTGAAGAAACTATAAGACAATTGTCGTGGCATGCAGATAAAAGAAATAAAAATGGGAAATTACATCATCCGACTGACTCTCCTCAATAGAAGAAAATTGATCATGAGTATCCTGAATTTGGAAAAGTGCCGAGAAACCTTTGTCTTGCGTTATCTATAGATGGAGTGAATCCTTTTGGTTTTCAAACCAGCACTCATAATACATGGCCTATTATTTTGGTAAATTATAACTTTCCACCCTGGTTATGCATGAAGCAGAAATTCGTCATGTTATCTATGCTTATATCAGGACCAAAACAACCGGGTAACAATATTGATGTTTATCTGGATCCTTTGATCGGGGATTTGAAGTTATTGTGGGATTCCAGGTGTTATGTTGTATGATGCTTATAAAAGTGAATACTTCACATTGAGAGTGATGTTGTATGGGACAATAAATGATTTCCCTGCTTATGGAAATTTGTTAGGCTATAGCATTAAAGGAACTCAAGGGTGTCCCGTGTGCGAAGAAGATATAGAATAAATTAGGTTGAAACATTCATCGAAATATGTATTTCTAGGACATCGTAGATTTCTACCTCATCGGCATAAGTACCTATCTTAGACGACATCATTCAATGGATGTTCAGAACAACGTGCAACACTGTCTCCACTAACAGGTGATTAGCTGTTTGAGAAAGTAAAATATGTGAACACTGTTTTTGGTAAACCATTTTCGAAAAAGCTTACGAAAATTGGTTGGAAAAAGAGATCAGTTTTTCTTTGAATTACCATACTGGAATTGTTTTTATGTCAGAAATTTTCTTGATATGATGCATGTGGAAAAAATGTATGTGATAGTGTTATCAGAATGTTGCTAAATGCCCCTGAAAAAACAAAGGATGTAATTAAGGCAAGGTTGGACATGGTTGACATGGGAATACGAGAAGAGTTGGCTACTGTGAAGGGTGAAAATCGAATGTTTCTTCCTCCAGCTGCTTATACTCTTTCTAGGGAGGAGATATATCAGTTTTTCAACTTCTTCAATTATGTAAAGGTTCCAGAGGGGTATTCATCAAATATCAAGAACATTGTATCAATGAATTATTTGAAGTTAAAAGGTTTGAAATCACATGACTTCCATGTTTTTATGCAAGATCTAATTCCTATATCTTTAGTTTCATTTTGCCCAAGAATGTTTGTTATACGTTAACCAAACTTTGTTTCTTTTTCAATGATATATGTAGCAAAGTTTTAGACACGATGAAATTTCCAACTATGGAAAAATAAATGGTCATCATATTATACGAATAAAAATTTTCTTCTCGCCAACATTCTTTGATATGATGGTTCATTTGATGATTCACTTGGTGAGAGAGATTTGACTTTGTGGTCCTGTGCACTATAGATGGATGTATCCTATTGAACGATATACAGAGATTTTGAAAGGGTATGTCAAAAATCAAAGTCGGCCAGGGGGTTGTATAGTGGAGCGATATATTGTTGAGGAAGACATTGAATTTTTTACCAAATACCTATATGATGTGGAAAGAATTGGTCTCACGAAACCTTGTCACACTGGAATCATTGAGGGTGAGGGAATTTATGGAAGAGATTTTGTGACAATCAGTATTACAGATTGGGAGCAGGCCCACCTTTATGTTTTTCATAACAGTTGGGAGGTTTCTCCATATATTGAAACTCACAAATAAATTCTTAGGCAGTTGAATCCATCAATGGCCGAAAGATGGTTATAAAATACACATAATAACCAGTTTATAGGATGGTTTTAGGACCATATTTTTAAGCAGTTGGATGAAAATCCAAATTCTATTTCATAAAGACTTCGATTGATAGCCGCCAGACCAAGTGTATATGTATTATCTTACAGTGGTTATGTAATTAATGGTTATACTTTCTATACAGATGAACATGATGAAGATAGTACCATGAAAAATAGTGGAGTTACACTAGTGGATGAAGCGATGCATGTTTCTGGTAGTAAGGACAAAAATCCTATTTATGCAAATATGTCATACTTTGGCATTATCAAACTAATATGGGAGTTGGATTATACGACATTCCAATTGCCAATTTTTCAATGAAGATGGGTTTATAACAATAGTGGTGTTAAAATAGATTAATGTGGATTTGTGAAAGTTGATTTTAGTAAAGAAGGGTACAAAGACGAACAATTTATAATGGAATCTCAAGCAGTAAAAGTTTTTTATGTTCCAGATCCCACAAACCGAAAGTGGTCGATTGTTATGTTATCATCCAAAACTACTGAAGGGTCCGATGAAAATTTAGTTGAGGACGATCCTTTCAGTGGTATGTCGCAATAATTTCACAGTGGTCCAAATATAGATGATGTTTTGTATGTTATAGGAGACCACAATGAAGGGATTTGGATAATCGATAGTGGTGTCAAATCCCTTAAGCCTTTGAAAAAAAGAGAGTTAAATAAACTGGTTATTTTTTGTTTGTAATATAGATCATGTTATCTCATGTTATTATCTTATCATTACTGAATTTATGTAATCTAAATTAACTGTTTAACCACTTTTTCAGATATTGACTTCTTCACATTCTAGTGCTCCTAACCTTGAGGCTGAACAAATCTCTCAAGCTGCTGCTGCTCCTACTACGGCTGCTCACAGTGCAGAGAAACAACAGGTTTCTGAACCTGTTGTTGCTCCTAGTGTTAAGGTCCAACAAACATCAGTACATGCCATTGTTACCATTTCAGATGAACATATAGATTATGTTGATATTGATGAAATGGTCGGGAATGAAGGACCAATGTCGCAGAAAACACAGGTGCGTCGTAGTTTGAAAGTGTTAGCCAAATTTCTTAAGGCGAAAAGCAAAGGCATCAAATTTGATGTCAGATGAAATGCACCAGGCCAACATGTGAATCCCAACAAGGCTATGTTTAGTAGTTACATTGGAGTTGTCACTCGACAATGCATGCCGATTGACATAGATTCATGGAACTATGTTGTGTCTAGGCTGACGGCTGTGATTTGGGAAGAAATTATGGTAACATTATTAATTTATTTCTTTAACTTACTAGAAAATAAAATAATGAAACAATGTCTTAATCTTCTCAATATCCTGTAGAGTACATTTATAGTAGATGACTCACACAAGGATTATGTACTAAGGCTTGCAGAAAGGATTTATCGAGGTTTTCACACTATTTTAACAAGGTGTCACCTTAAAGATTTGAAAGGTAAAATAAACCCACACCCACCCATTGTCTACGCTCACCTGATATCCCAAGAATCATGGGATGAATTTATTAGGCTCCGTGGGGATGAGAAGTTTCAGGTACATTGTGGGTGATAATACATTGTTTGAGGATACGTGTATTCATCACTTTGATTGTCAATATTTCATTTATGAAACAACAAATATTTACTGAAAATAAGGAACATGCATCCAAACCAACATACCCCTATCATAAATCAAGGATGGGGTATGATTCACTAGAAAAGAAAATGGTACGTATTTTAAATTTACAGTAATATTGTTAGGTTCCAATAAAAAACATCATAATTATCTTTCTATGTTTATATGTAGATTGATGAGTCTAAAACCAAAAACACTTCCATCCCACGTCATGTGCTATGGAAGGAGGCACGTGTGAATAAAGAAGGGAAGCTAGTAGATGATAACACAAAAAAGTGTGGGAAATATGTGTAAGTATGACACGATGATAAAAATATTTGTTTTAAATTGATATTACATAAAAATAATTATTTATTTTCCTATATCCGACAGTTATAGGAATAAGCTACTCCTGTAGCGGATGTAGACCTATTATCGACAGCTTTGAAGCAGCCATAACAATACGGTCATGTCAGAGGTGCGGGGTTTGGGGTGACACCCCGAGTATATTTTGAGAAGAAAAAAAACATATGATAGAGATGAAAAATTGAAACAAATGAGCGAAATACTATCAACCCTTGAAGAATGATTGCAATGGCAGGGAGAGTTGCTAGAAACTTTTATGGGTGGGAAGAAAGGAGAAGACACAACTCAAGAACAACCAGCGTCTGAAGATCCCACCCCACCCCCACCAGTTTTGCAGTGATCCATTCCCCTCAAAGAGCTGTCTTAGCCGTGGTAATTAATATTCTAATAATTGTTCTCATGAAATGTGAATCAGACAAACACCGATACTTTTTATGTACTGATCTTCTACAGGGTGATAATGATTGTGATTTATATCTATCAGCACCCACCTATCACCTTGTATTGATGGATACAATGTTCAATATCCTAGATGACACGTTTCATAATAGACCACTTCTGAAAGATCATCTGAAAGTGACGATTACTGTAGCTCATGAGCCAAATGCAGAGCTACCTATTCCACTTGATGACGATGATATTCATACAGTCAAAAAGGATATTGGGACATTCATTTCATGTCCATCACAACTTGTAAGAGTACATGTGGAAAAAGAGGTATTTATTTCCTTTTTTTTCAAGGTAAGCCTTTAACAATTAATGAAAAAGGGTCTGAACCAATGAATGTTATTATAGACGGAGAAAGGGAAGGGGGTGACAAACATCAGCTCAAAACCATCTAAAGGATCGATCAACCTATCCCAAGGAGCTACTAAAAGCACAATAACACCACCTGTTCTCTATCCACATTTACTAGCATTGAAGACTCAAGTGGATACGAAGCTAAGAGGTGGTAGTTGTCATATAGTGGTTTTCGAAAAGAATATATACGGAGAGGAAAGTCAAGATTTCGTTGCTGCTAAAAATGTAAATGAGATTCTTGAAAACAGTTGGCTAGGCATCATAGTTTTAAATATATATATGAGGCATGTTTTCATGAATTGATTTTTTATAAGCTGATCTAATGTAAAATTTTTGACTAAATGCATTTTATATTGTTGACAGACGTATATATGAAAAATAGTTGAAGGAATTTTCTCATGAGCCAAAATTCGGACTCGTTAGTCCTCATACCACATAAACACATCTAACGAAGTTAGATCCATAAAAAAATAATGAAATAGTGAACAACGTGCTGAAAAAATTTGAAAGCAAGATCACAGATGAAAGACTCTTCCTAATACCAACCATGCAGGGGTAAAACTATACAATTAAATCATATCAATTATATTTTCACTTATTTTATTACTTATTCCCTTTTGTGTTTTTAGGAAACATTGGATGCTAATTGCGGTGAACTTGGATACTCCAAAGATTTATTTTCTGGATTCAAAGCAAGGATATCCATCATACTGACCACACATGATGAAGTTTCTGAATCTGTAAGACACTAAATCCTACATTTTAGGTCTAAACATCAAGTAATATAATTTATATTATCTTTTACTGAGGATTCTGTTATGATAGGGTGGTGTATCATTATCATCTAAAAATGAATGAGGACAGGGGCTAAGCATAAGGAGGAGAGAAAGTACTACGTATAGAAAAATATCAGGGTATATATAATAAAATTTCACTATCCAAACACATCTCAACACAAGTTACATATTCTCCTAATGAATATTTTTTTTTGCAGTGTACAAAACAAACAAATGATAATGATTTCGGTTATTATGTTTGTAAATTTATTAAAGAGATCATTTTTCATCAACAAACTAGCATCCCTAAAGAGGTATTTTCAAAAACAACTACTTGTTCATTTAATTTATTTATTTATTATTTATTTTTATATTTTGTAGTACTGATATGACTGCCGAAAATCCACATACTCACAAGATGATATGGATTTATTTAGAAATGAGTGGTCCGTATACCTGATGGCAGATTGTACACAAATATCATGAAGATCTCACTTGGGGACGTTACAATTGGTGGTCATTTTTGAGAGGGGTTAAGGGGATCAAAAGATGAAACATTTTTGTATGTAAATGTTCATAGGAAAATTGTAGTTGTTATTAAATAAAATATACTTTCTCTAATGAGTCATTTTCCCATTTTAATAGATGATATGCACTAGTAACATGCAAGGATGATGAACCACTCAAAGTGTCTCTCTTTTGTTTAAAATGAACAGATTTTTAAGTAGAAACAACAAATGACATACGAAAATCCGACCAAACACATTTGGATTGTGTTGATATTTTAAGAGAATGATCCATGGGTCCTTTGCGACGTGTAAGAGTCAACCTCGCCTCAATCTGAGGCCCGGTGTGGCTAGTATCACTCAAAGGGTATCTCTTTTGTTTAAGATGGACATATTTTTAAGTGAAAACAACAACTGACGTACGGAAATCTGACCAAATTCTTTCGGATTATATTGATCCTTTAGGAGAACAATCCATGGGTTCTTTGAGATGTGTACAAGTCAACTTCGTCTAAATCCGAGGCCTGGTGTTGTCGATATCACTCAAAGCATCTCTCTTTTGTTTAAAATGGACACAATTTTTAGTGAAAACAACAACTGACCTATGGAAATCTGAACAAACACATTAATATTGTGTTGATATTTTAGGATAAAGATCCATGGGTCCTTTGAGACATGTAAGATTCAACCCCGCCTCAATCCGACGCACAGTGTGGCCAGTATCACTCAAAGTGTCTCTCTTTTGTTTAAAATGGACACAATTTTAAGTGAAACCCACAACTGACCTACGGAAATCTGACCAAATGCTTTAGAATTGTATTTATATTCTATGAGAATTATCCATGGGTCCTTTTATATGTGAAAGAGTCAACACCACCTCAATTTGAGGCCTGGTGTGGCCTATATCACTCAAATGGTCTCTCTTTTGTTTAAAACGTACAGATTTTTAAATGAAAACAACAACTGACGTATGAAAATCCAACCAAACACTTTCAGATTTTATTTATCCTTTAGGAGAACGATCCATGGGTCCTTTGTGATGTGTATGAGTCAACCCTTCCTCAATTAGAGGCACGGTGTGGCCGGTATCACTCAAAGTGTCTCTCTTTTGTTTAAAATGGACATAATTTTAAGGGAAAACAACAACTGACCTAGGGAAATCTGACCAAATGCATTAGGATTGTCTTGATACTTTAGGAGAACGATACATGGGTCCTTTGAGATGTGTATGATTCAACCCTGCCTCAATCCGAGGCACGGTGTGGCCGGTATCACTCAAAGTGTCTCTCTTTTGTTTAAGATGAACACAATTTTAAGTGAAAACAACAACTAACCTACGAAAATACAACCAAACGCATTCAGATTGTATTGATCCTTTATGAGAACAATACATGGGTCCTTTTTGATGTGTAAGAGTTAAACCCACCTCATTACGAGCCACGGTCTGGCCAGTATCACTCAAAGTGTCTCTCTTTAGGTTAAAATGGACACAATTTTAAGTGAAAACAACAACTGACCTACGTAAATCCGACCAAACACATTCAAATTGTCTTGATCCTATAAGAGAATAATCCATGGTTCCTTTTTAATGTGTATGAGTCAACCCCGCCTCAATCCGAGGCACGGTGCATCCGGTATCACTCAAAGTGTCTCTCTTTTGTTTAAAAGGGACACAATTTTAAGTGAAAACAACAACTAACCTAAGGAAATCCGACCCAACACATTCTGATTGTGTTAATACTTTATAAGAATGATCCCTAGGTCCTTTAAGACGTGTAGAAGTCAACCCCACCTCAATCCGAGGCATGGTTTATCCGGTATCACTCATAGTGTCTCTCTTTTGTTTAAAATGGACACAATTTTAAGTGGAACCAACAACTAACCTACGAAAATCTGAGCAAACACATTTGAATTGTCTTGATCCAATAGTAGAATGATCCATGGGTCCTTTGTGATGTGTATGAGTCAACCCATTCTCAATCTGAGGTATGGTGCTGCCGGTATCACTCAAAGCATCTATCTTTTGTTTAAAATGGACACAATTTTAAGTGAAAACAACAACTGACCTATGTAAATCAGACCAAAAACATTCGTATTGTCTTGATACTTTAGTAGAACAATACATGGGTATTTTTCAATGTTTAAGAGTCAAAACGTCCTCAATCCGAGGCATGGTGTGGTCGGTATCACTTAAAGTGTCTCTCTTTTGTTTAAAATGGACACAATTTTAAGTGAAAACAACAACTGACCAAAGTAAATCTGACCAAACACATTATGATTGTGTTGATTATTTAGGATAATGATCCATGGGTCCTTTGAAATGTGTAAAAGTCAACCCAGCCTCAATCTGAGGTGCGGTCTTGCTGGTATCACTAAAAGTGTCTCTATTTTGTTTAAAATGGACACAATTTTAAGTGAAAACAACAATTAACCTACAAAAATCTGACCAAACGCATTAATATTGTCTTGATCTAATAGTATAATGATCCATGGGTACTTTTTGATGTGTATGAGTCAACCCTTACTCAATATGAGGCACGGTGTGGCCGGTATCACTCAAAGTGTCTCTTTATTGTTTAAAATGGACACAATTTTAAGTGAAAACAACAACTGGCCTACGGAAATCTGAATAAAAACATTCATATTGTATTGATATTTTATGATAACAATAAATTAGTCATTTTAGACATTTAAGAGTCAACCCTGCCTCAATCCGAGGCCTGGTGTGGCCTATATCACTCAAAGGGTCTCTCTTTTGTTTAAAACGGACAAATTTTTAAGTGAAAACAACAACTGACGTACGGAAATCTGACCAAATGCTTTCAGATTGTATTGATCCTTTAGGAGAACAATACATGGGTAATTTACGACATGTATAAGTCAATCATGTCTCAATCCGAGGCACAGTGTTGTCGTTATCACTCAAAGTGTCTCTCTTTTGTTTAAAAAGGACACACTTTTAAGTGAAAACAACAACTGACCTACGGAAATCTGAACAAACGCATTCAGATTGTCTTAATACTTTAGGATAATAATCCATGGATCCTTTTCAATGTGTACGAGTTAACCCCACATCAATCCGAGGCATGGTTTGTCCTATATCACTCAAAGTGTCTCTATTTTGTTTAAAATGGACACAATTTTAAGTGAAAACAACAACTGACCTACGGAAATCCAACCAAATTAATTTTGATTGTCTTAATCCTTTATTAGAACGATCCATGGATCCTTTGTGATGTGTAAGAGTCAAAAAAACCTCAATCCAAGTCATGGTCTGGCTGGTATCACTCAAAGTGTCTCTCTTTTGTTTAAAATGGACATAATTTTAAGTGAAAACAACAAATGACCTACGGAAATCCGACCAAACGCTTTAGAGTTGTCTTGATCCTATAGGATAATGATCCTTTGTGACGTGTATGAGTCAACCCCACCACAATCCAAGGTACGGTGTGGCCGGTATCACTCAAAGTGTCTCTCTTTTGTTTAAAATGGACACAATTTTAAGTGAAAACAATAAATGACCTATGAAAATCCAACAAAATGCATTTGGATTGTGTTGATTCTTTAGGATAAAGGTCCATTGATCCTTTTATATGTGTACAAGTCAACCCCGCCTCAATCTGAGGCACGGTTTAACTGATATCACTCAAAGTGTCTCTCTTTTGTTTAAAATGGACACACTTTTAAGTGAAAACAACAACTGACCTACGCAAATCCGACCAAATGCATTCGGCTTGTTATGATCCTATAGGAGAACAATCCATGGGTCCTTTGTGACGTGTATGAGTCAACCCCATCTTAATCCGAGGCATGGTGTTTCTAGTATCACTCAAAGCGTCTCTTTTTTGTTTAAAAGGAACACAATTTTAAGTGAAAACAACAACTGACCTACAGAAATCCAACCAAACACATTCAGATTGTCTTGATACTTTAGGATAACGATCCATGTGTCCTTTTAGACGTGTAAGAGTCAACCCCGCCTCAATACAAGGCACAATGTTGCTGGTATCACTCAAAGTGTCTCTCTTTTGTTTAAAATGGACACAATTTTAAGTGAAAACAACAACTGACATACGTAAATCCAACCAAAAACATTTTTATTGCATTTATCCTTTAAGAGAACAATCCATGGGTCCTTTGAGGCATGTACGAGTCAACCCCTCCTCAATCCAAGGCACGTTCTGGCCAGTATCACTCAAAGTGTCTATCTTTTGTTTAAAATGGACACAATTTTAAGTGAAAACAAAAACTAACCTTCGAAAATTTGACCAAATGCATTCGTATTATCTTAATACTATAAGATAAAGATCCATGAGTCCTTTTTGATGTTTAAGAGTCAACCCCACCTCAATATGAGGCACGGTGTGGCCGGTATCACTCAAAGTGTCCCTCTTTTGTTTAAAATGAACACAATTTTAAGTGAAAACTACAAATGACCTACAGAAATCCAACCAAATGCATTAGGGTTGTATTGATATTTTAGGATAATTATCCATGGATCCTTTGTGACATGTAAAAGTCAACCCTGTCTCAATTTGAGGCCCATTATGGCCGGTATCACTCAAAGGGTCTCTCTTTTGTTTAAAACTGACAGATTTTTAAGTGAAAACAACAACTGACGTACAGAAATCTTCCCAAAGGCTTTTGGATTGTATTGATCCTTTAGGATAACGATACATGGGTATTTTGAGATTTTTACGAGTCAAATCCGCCTCAATATGAGGCACGGTGTTGCCGATATCACTCAAAGTGTCTCTGTTTTGTTTAAAATGGACATAATTTTAATTGAAAACAAAAACTAACTTACGAAAATATGACCAAACACATTCATATTGTTATGATCCTTTAAGATAACAATCCATGGGTCCTTTGAGACGTGTAAGAGTCAACCCCGCCTCAATCCGAGGCACGGTGTGGCCGGTATCATTCAAAGTGTCTCTCTTTTGTTTGAAATGGACACAATTTTAAGTGAAAACAACAACTGACCTACAGAAATCTGACCAAACACATTCAGATTGTCTTGATCCTTTATGAGAATAATCCATGGGTACTTTGTGACTTTTAAAAGTCAATCCCGCCTCAATCTGAGGCACGGTATGACCGATATCACTCAAAGTGTCTCTCTTTTGTTTAAAATGGACACAATTTTAAGTGAAAACAACAACTGACCTACGGAAATCCGACCAAACACATTTGGATTGTCTTTATCCTATAGGAGAATGATACATGGGTCCTTTTTGATGTGTATGAGTCAACCCCACCTCAATCCGAGACATGGTGTGGCCGTTATCACTCAAAGTGTCTCTCTTTTTGTTAAAATGGACCCAATTTTAAGTGAAAACAACAACTGACCTACAGAAATCTGACAAAACGCATTTGGATTGTATTGATCCTTTAGAAGAAAAATCCATGTGTCCTTTTTAATGTGTATGAGTCAAACCGGCCTCAATCCGAGGCACGGTGTGGCTGATATCACTGAAAGGGTCTCTCATTTGTTTAAAATGGACACAATTTTAAGTGAAAACAACAACTGACGTACAAAAATCTGACCAAACGCATTCAGATTGTGTTGATCCTATTGGAGAATGATCCATGGGTCGTTTTTGATGTGTAAGAGTCAACCCCAACTCAATCTGAGGCTCGGTGTGTCCGGTATCACTAAAAGTGTCTCTCTATTGTTTAAAATGGACACAATTTTAAGTTAAAACAACAACTGACCTATGACCTAGACACCCCCGCCACTCTGGAGACCCCCACACCCTAGAAAGACCCCTCAACCCCCAGGACACCCCCACCCACCTTTAAACATCCATGAACATTCCCCCGCCTTGGATAGCCCCCCCAGACAACCACCACCCCCCTGGACGACACCCCCACCCCTCCTAGACACCACCCCACCACCTGGATACCCCCACCCCTGGACACCCCCACCAATGGATAGCCACCCCCACCCTCCCAGACACCATCCCACACCCCTTGGACAGCCCCACCAACCCCTTGGAAAGCTCCATCGACACACTGGACACCATCCCACCCCCTAGACACCCCATAGACAACCCCTCCACCTGGACACCTCCCTCTTGGACACCACCCCACCCCCCTTGGATAACCCCCAAACCTCCTGGACCCCCTACCCCTGGAAACCCCCTACCCCCTGGACAACCCCACCCCCTATACACCCCTATACCCCAGGTCACCCCCATACCACCCTCCTGGACACCACCCCACCCCCTTGGAGAGCCCCACCAACCCCCCGGACACCCTCCACCCCCTGGAAAGCCCCCCCGACACCCTGGACACCATCCCACCCCCCTAGACACCCCCATGGATAGCCCCCCCTCACCTGGACAACCCCAACCTCCTTGTACTACCCCCCAACCTCCTGGACCACCCCCACCCCCTGGACACCCCTTTCCCCTCGGACACCCCCATCCCCCCGGACACCCCCTACCCCCCTGAACAGCCACCCCAAACCCTTGAAAAGCCCACAACCCCCTGAATTCTGAATTGAATTCTTTATGTACTTAATTAACTTATGAATTATGTGGTAATGGTGTATGGTTATACTTGTTATATGGTTATACTTGGTCTAATTAGATTATGATTTATGTGTTAATTTTGTATGGGTATACTTATTGAGATGCTGAATTTTTTGTAGATGTTTTGGTGTGCTGCTGCATAATTTTTTATAGCAGCAGACATAGAATTTATCAGCACTAAAAAAGTGCTGATAAACTCTACCTTTATCCTCACTAAAAGAGTGCTAATAAATAATCCGTTTATCAGCTCTAAAAGAGCGCTGATAAAACACACATTTATCAGTGCTCTTTTAGCGCTGATAAATTGGTTTTTTATGAGCACGTTTTTAGCACTGATAAAGTACCCCTTTATCAGTACTCAATAAGAGCTGATAAAGAGGACCCACCCTTTATCAGAGCTGAGCTTTACAACACTTTTTTAGCATTGGTAAAGCCTATTTTGAACACTGATAAAGACTGTTTTTGTAGTAGTGTTAAACTAAAGTTCAAACTATAATAATTAACCTATTAGTTCATCCAGTGTATACACATTAAAATTATTACTTTCATAAATGTCAATAATATTCAAATACCAATTATCAAATAAATATCTAAACCCTCCTTCAACTCTCACTATATTATCCAAAATTTCTCCAAGCACAATAATCCCATTGAAAATGATCATAAATATATGAAAAATCTAGTACTGTAAGAACCTACATTTATACAGGTGGAAAATTATAGAGGTAATTTGAATGTTTTATTTAGTGGATGGTATGTTATAAGGACCATATCATAGAATATGGATCTGAGGTTTTGGATAGCCTAAATGGGTATTTTTGGATGAGGTTGAAATATTGGGTGATGACTGAGGGTCCAAGATGAATTCATAGGAAAGAAAGAGTGGTCAGGAAGTTTTTAGAGGGTATTTTAGGGGATTCACACCATGAATAATACATTCACAAAGTAAATGGTCTAGAAAGGGGAAAATTATCCATGACCTGAAGATTCATGGAGTGAATATAGGATTAAAACCATGAAACCCTTATTTCAGTTTTTAAAGGGGTCCCCCATTTTTTCTTCGTTCCATTTTTTGAGTGATAGGTCAATGTTCGGGGCTATCCCACCTAATATACCCTTTATCCTTTTCCAGTATTGGGGCGGATGGATAGTGGTTTCGAGTAAGGGTTTTCCCTATCTCTCTCAACTCTCCTCTCTTTAATTTTCTATTGATTTCACCATTTTCTGGATTTAGGGTGTTTATGGATATATCACCAAGGAATGGTGAAAATATCCTATTTTTGATTAGGCTGTCATGAATCCTAGCTAGAAGACATCTTGAGATGATATCTACCCATCATCATTCATCATTTCATCAAAGGTACACCATGTCATAGATTTTTCTTTTGTTTTTTTAAAATTAAATTCATTTAATTATGAAATTGGAAAAAAGGTTGGGGATTTGAACTAGTATGGGTTCGAGGGTGTGATAGGGGTGTCCATCACCTCATTTATCAAATAACCAATGATTTTTGGATGCTTGGTGAGTTTTCAGAATTTATTCCATTTTGGGTAAAATTAAATAATTAATTATAATTATTTTAAAATATTTGGCATCAGTTAGGTACCCAGGAATGCAGGTAGTTGTAAAAGGTGGTATGATGGTCCAGGATGAGCTTGGAAAAGTTTGGGAAGTGAGTTTTCTGACTAGGGATTTAAATCGAAAAATAATTAAAATTACTTAGGCAGTTCTGGTACTAGAACTATGGATTTATATATTATGTTTATATGCATGTGGGTGTGTTTCCTCACCCGTAGGTTGATGGAACCTATTACTATTTTTTTAATTTATTTTAAATAGTTTAATTTAAATTAAATTGTTTAATTACATGAGAAACTAAAAATGAAGAGACAAAGTGGAAAGGCCACTAAGCACCTTGGGCCCACGCTTGATGCCTCAATCATCGATATAAAAGGCATGGACTAGGAAGTTACTAGGACACTAGGATACCTTCAAGAGGTGGAGTGGAATGAATTGGGATGAATTGACCTAGTAGGTTGGTTGAGGACCCGTGAAATGTGTTAGGTCTAGTTGGTTGGAACTTCGATAGACATTATATGAGTTAGGATAAGATGAACAGTTAGGAGTGACCCAAGACATAAATATAAGAGTTTGTCCATCTCTTAATAATATTGCCAGTGTGTCATACCCCTTAGGACTATAAGGGCATGAGATGACTTGGACAATGAAAGGGGATGGTATACCCTATGAGAGTTATGTGTAGGCCCAAAATACTAGTTTTTACCAAGGGCCTGGATTGGGATATCTCTTCTGTGGTGATAACCTAGGGGAACCCCATGGGTACCCTATAATGAGATGACCCTAAGTAGGTATATGTGTATATGGGTAGATATGGTAGTGGGTGTCATATAGAATGCATACCAAACATATGATACCATGGGGTTTTGGACTGTTATAACAGGCTTATTCATTCTTATGAAACCTTTCTTTTATTTATTCTTTTTCTTATTTATTTTTAATGCAAATATGGACACCTATACATACTTCATGGGAGCCAGCTTACGGGCATGATGCAATGATGGTATGATGGATGAACTAATGTAATTCCTAATATTCAACCTTGGGGATCATTTTTTAACACCCTAAAAATTTATTTTTAAATAATAGTAATATTGATAGATTTCTTAACACGCAACATTGAGCTTTAAGTGAATTGTGATATACTATTATTCAAATGTGACTATTATAACCTAACTATTGAATCCAAGAGTATGAATATGAGTAAACAAATTGTAAAATATATGTATAATGATATTATATGACATAAATTTATTTATTAATTATTACTAAATATGTAATTTATTTTTAGTAATTTCATTTTATGATTCAAAAATAAATTCTCTTCAAAAATGGGTTTCATTGATTTTTAAGAGTAAAGATTATAATCAATTTCAAAATTTTTTAGAAATTATATTTTATAAAATGGATATAATTTTTGAAATCATCATTTAAAAATTATATTATGGTGAAATTTTGGTATTTTTCTAAACTGATTGATTTTTAGTGAATAGTTAAAAATACCGATTTTCAAATACTGTTATTTCTTTTCATTAAATAAAGTAATTTAAATGTCCCATTAAATTTTATATTTTATCTTAAAGTGAATTATGTTACATTTGAGTTATAATAATATAATTAAATGTATTTTAATCATAAATATTCATGATTTTGAGATAAGTTAATTTTTAGGCTTAAAAACACATTTTTATAAAAATTGTTTTTCGTTGCATTTTACAAATTTACATTAAATTTAATTTATTCCAATTATATAATTTTAACATTAAAAAATTAATTCCATATTTGTAATCATGAGGATAAAATTTAGTAAATAGGCCCCATTTATTATTCATTATTAATAGTGACCATGGTAAATATTTGTTATCTCAACATCCTTTAAGGATTATCAAGCTTCACTGGGGATATAATATTATTATACCATCCAATTTATTTCTTTGGATGTATTATTATGATGATAATGTACTGTTTATTCTATGAAACATGTTTCTTTAGCATCAATTAATTATTTTATGATGAAATATTTATGAAACCTATTTCTTTTCTGCGGATTATGGTTTGATGAAATGATGTAATGTTTATGAAAGCTATTTTATTTTCTTAGGTTATTATATGATGAATTGATTAATGTTTTTTTCTTATGGAAAACATATGTATAGTTTTAATCATGTTACGGGTGGGTCAATTATTTCCCTCTAATGCATTAGGAAAGCCTTATATGTCATGAGATAATTATGGGAAATGATTTTATGTGCTTGATTTATTATAGGAAATAGGTTTTGATTCCTGATATACTATGATATGATAGTATTGGAAGTTAAAATTTACATATGAAATGGTTTCAATTCATATAATGATTCAAAACTCGTTTGAAATGTTTTTATGCTTATAATTTGAACACATAGTTCATGATTTATTTATGAAGATTCCTAAATCTTATGATTGATACCTTTTTAAAAGATATTGTTTTATGCTATGACTCTTATTTATGATCTATTATAGACAGGGTATGAACTTTTTAATCTATTATTATTATATCACACCCTTATTCTTATATTATTCTTGTTTATGATCATCTATTGATATCTCATATGTTTACCCTTCTTGAGAATCCGAGATCAATATTTATTATGTTATATTTTCTTAGCTTATGAAGAACGGTTTTAATTAGGGTCTGTCAACGATGGGTAAAATATGATAAGAAATTTATGGGATATGTAGAAGATATTTCATTAAATAATATGATTATCTATATAGTCTCTAAATACACTAAAGTTTTCACAGTTCTACAGCATGTAATATTATTAGATGTATTGAATATTCATTTAAAAGGATGTTATATTTCAATATAAAATTATTAGGGTCACCTCAGTTGGAATAAAAGAAGAGTTTAGTTAATATTTGGTGATTTGGATTATAAAAATTTGGTGAAAACCTTGGGTATAAGCCTAATCATAGGTTAAAATCCTAAAGTTTTGGTGAAGTAAGTATTATGTTGTTTTCCTAGTGATACAACCATGTCTAGATGCTATATGTGGATAAAGTTTTATACCAGATTCATTTAGGTTTAATAACCTTAAAAAGGGTTTTTGATCATATATCGACCATCATTCTGGTGTATAATGAATGGTCCCTTAGTATTCACATGTTCTGACACCCCTATGGGATATTCTTGGGTTAATTCACATTTTATTTATTAACCATTATGAAGGATTTGGATAGATGATGATTAAGGAGGACCTAGATTAAACCTATGGTGTCATAGATTGAAATGAAGGTCTCATGATTTAGATATCCTATGAATAATTTTTCAGGAATATATGATTTCTCACTATGATTATTTTTTATCACACTATCATTTTTGTTTTTAGCCTATTGCTGGAACTTGGAGGAATCGAGTTGACGATGAATGTGATGGACAAGTCAATGATTGTACTCCTGAGAAACTAAATGAGATGAGAATGGGAAGGTGAAACATTGTGGTTATACCTAATATTTTATCATGATAGATGATTATCAATATAAACATAGGTGTGTTTTCTAACACATCAAATAAGAGGAAAATGAATTTTATAGAAGTTTAGGTGGAAATTATCATAGAGGAAAACAATATCAATTTAGTTCATGTAATTAATGTTATAAGAAGCACCCACAAGAATATCTCAAAGGAAGGGGAAGATGTTATTTATATAAGGAATCAGCCTTAAAACAGTACATAATCATGAATTAAATGAATAATTCACATTAAGGATCTTTTCAGGTTTATAGTTTAAGATAATTAGGCCATAACAACTACATTTCATTAAAAAAATACTAAGTAGACACTTCTACTCAGTTTCCATTTTTTCACAAAACAAGAACTCTTGAAAAAAAGAGTCATTTCTAGTTCCATGTTTAAGACAACAATAATTTTCCTTGATCTCATCCTTGACCCTATTCCACATTATGTCCTGTGAAAAACATTTCAAAAACTTGGGATGAGCATAAAAAGCTCAGTAAGGGATACAGAAAGAAGGAAAACGGTTAGTTTTTTCAAAACAACAATTAAACCATGAATACTTTAACATAAGTAATAATTTTCACCTTTATGAAGTAGTAAATACTCTTCATAGAATAAAATATCACTACTTACCCTTTTGTAATGAAAATATTACCATAAAACCCATATAAAAAACACATAACATATAAAGGTAACTTGGGACATAAACATACTTAAATAGAATAACCATACGGTCAACTTCCACACATATCACTAAATGGAATAGCCACACAACTGACTTCCACACCCAATGAATTGGAGGTTATAACGTAAGCACCCATCATGGTTTATCACAACACCACCCGTCATTTGGTTTATCACATAACCACCCGTCAAATGTCCAAGTACCATTATAAAATCAAAACACATAAAAAAATATAAAGGAAAGAAAACATATCCAATTTTCAATAGCAATATATCAATTAAATATATTGACATAAAAAATCCATTATCAAAACCATTTTCAATACCAAAATACATAAAAGAGTATATGGTATTTATTTTCCTTGAAAAAAAAAACATTATGACTTGTTAAGGAAGCCAAAGAACAAATAATACTCGCGGCGGCGGAAAGGTCGTTGTCACAACTTATATTAAAAGAAACATTATGTTTTGTATTTTAGTAAAAGGATTTGTAGAAAAAGATTCCCTTTGAAAATTCAAGGGTGTTTATACAGTATATAAAAGAAAGTCGTGTATTAAAAAAAAATATGACTCAATGAAAGGAGATTGAGATGAAGTCCCTTACCTCGTGTCCGAGTTGACTCAATCGTTCTTTAATATTCTGAATAATAAACTAAAGTTAATTTATATTTTATTAAGAACCCTTTAAAATTTTATTATTCCTTTTATATCACTTATTAACATTTTATAAACATTATGTAATAATTCATGTTAATAATGTTCGTTTTGTCGATATTTGGTAATTGAATCACAAATAAACACCTTATAGTTACAAGTTGTTCACATGGTCAAAATTTCATTATATACAGAATGATATTCATGATTTAGATATCACATATATCATATATATTCAGTATATATATGTATTTATAATAGTTCATAACATTTGGAGGTAAGAAATGAAATGCACCATTCATAGAGATGGTAAGTCGTACGTACGCATGGACACTACTTTCATTTCTATTTCGTATTTTAATGGAATTAAAACATAATTATACATAGGTATATTATAATTCTAGTATAATATCATATATAATACCATTAACTTTATCCTTTATACGTCCCATGTATGGAATGAACGAGTCATATCACTTTCAGGGGGCAGTAGTTCGCACTTCCTAAAATGAAATTATCACGTTTAACCATAATGGAAACCATAAAGGTATGATATAAAAGAAAAATATAGAAGCATAAAGAAAACATAAAAATAATATATATAAAATATAAATATAGTGTCATCTTAATGGACACCATGATAGGCGGTAGGAGATAATCGAAAAATCATTGTTTCGTGAGGCGTTAGTTTTCCATCCACAGAAACAATATGTTTTTCACCCATTATATGGAGGTGTGTTTAAGTGTAGTTTGAATCCTTTCCATAAAAACATACTAGTATATTTAGGATACTTGTTTTGTTATAAAATAAAGGAATAAAAAGAGTTTAGGGGTTGGAGAAGTAAAATAAATGAAAAGAAGTTAAGATAAACCGTTACCTTTAATTTGGGTAACTCTCTTTGGTTTGAACCAAAATGGTTTTGTTGAAGTGACTTCTGCCTAAGGTAAGGCTTATAGGGGTAATAAAGGGATGTAGGGAGCTTAATTGGGTAGAGTTTGGATGAGCCAAAAGGCTTGATAGGTGTGGTTAATTGGTTAGAAATGGTCTCCTTTTATAAGGGGGAGGAGGGGCTCTTTAGGAAAGTGTGAAAATATTATTATATTATATAATGATATTCGGTTTCTAAAGGTAAAAAAATAATTAAAGTAGAATATAAGATGACTCATAGTCGAAATAATATCATTAAATAGGAATTTTATAGGTTTTTAATAATATTTTTATCATTATAATCTTATTTATTTAAATCATTTATTAATAAGGTAAACGCTGCATCATTATCATGTCATAAATAATTTAATTTATTAGATGTATAAAAATTATAAAAAAATACCATGATTTAGGAAATCATTTTATCTTTCCAATGAATATTTATAATAAAATTATTACTTATATAACACCATATAAAAATTAATTTACTAAAAGATTTTTGTTTATGTCATTTTTGTCTTCACTTTAAATTAATTAATCTAAAGTGTCATTATCATTCATAAGTGGCTCCATGGGGTACCAAAATCGACCCAATGATTTCCATGGTAGACCATTACTCATCCAATAAAGTTATTACAATTGTTAAGGTAATTTTAAATTATTATAATATTCCTTTTACCATGATTTACCCTATTTACCTTTAACCACGGTAAATAGGTCAAAAGTTACCATTCACAAAAAATTATTTTCATCTTATTGAACCAACTTTTACTTACTAATAACAACCATGTATATCAGATTTTTTAAATTCAATTAATATAAGTGGTAAATTTTCATTTAAATGAAAAATTCAGTTTTTTAACTACTACTAAGTGGATTCACTATTCATCAAAAATTGAAGTTTTTCAGAAAAATACTAAAAATTCAGCCTAAGCTATATTTGATATTACGAATTCAAAAATGATGTATATTTTACCAAATTATAAACATAGAAGTTACATTAATTAATTTAAAATTAATTCCCGTTGTTAAAACAAATAGCGTGTTTTTAAGAAACAATAACTATCAAAAGATTGACACTTGTTTATGTCCAAATTCAAAGTGAAATTAATTGCAATGACCAAAATTGGATAAAATGTTAAAAATATATTCTAATTAAACTTTAAAACTAATTAAAAATAAAATCTAACCATATAAATAAATTAGATTATAATGCAATTTTGAATTAAAATAAAATATTTTTCACTATTCATTAAAAAATGAACTTTATCGGAAAAATTCCAAAAATTTACACAAAGTATATTTTGATGTCCCAATTATAAAAAAGAATTTTATAAGGTCAAATATAATGTATTAAAGTGACCAAGACTAGATTTAAATAGGGTTTTCCTTTAAAAGGTGGTAAATCGACCTTTTAATGTAAATTATGCTTAAAATTAGATTCGTTCACATTTTAAGCCTCTAAGTTTTATTGGATAAAAGTAAATATATTTAAAAAACATGTATAATAATATTATAGTTAGTATTGTTCATTCATGGAAATACAATGTCTAGGATTTAACTTCCATTTAAAATATTAATATTATATTATTAGTGTGCAACGTAAGATTTCAAAGAAACATGTTGTTGCGTATCGGGTACGCTATCGAACATATCAACCATTTTAAAGTAAAATTAATATTTAATTCAAAAATATTAATAAGTATGAAAATATTTTATTCTTTATTTACCTGGGATGTTACATCCTTCCCCCTTTTGGAAATTGCGTCCTCACAATTTTTATTCACTTATCAAATAAGTGGGGGTATTTATCCCTCATATCATTTTCAGATTTCCACATTGACTCTTCAACCATATGGGTTTTCCATAAAACCTTTAACTAGTGAATTACCTTATTCCACAACACTTTCTCTCTATAGTCAAGAATCTGGACCGGTTGTTCCTCATAAGAGAGATTCTCTTCCAACTGAACTACCTCTGGGCTCAAAACATGATATGGATCTGGTATATACTTTCTCAACATCAAAACATGAAAAAAATTGTGTACCTGGGATAAAATTGGAGTTAAATCCACTCTATACGCAATTGATCCAATTTTCTCTAGGATTTCATAAGGTCCAATGAACCTCAGACTCAACTTTTTCTTCTTACCAAAACGCATCACACTTTTCCATGGAGAAACTTTGAGAAAGACATGATCACCTACCTCAAAAGAAATATCCTTCCTCCAATTATCCGCATAACTTTTCTATCTGCTCTGAGATGTTCTCATGTGCTTCTGAATCAACTGAACTTTCTCTACCATCTCTTCTACCAATTCTGGTCCCATCATCTTCCTTTCACCTACTTTATCCAAAAATGCTGGAGTTTGACAATGCTTTCCATATAATGCCTCAAATGGGTCCATCTATATACTATAATGAAAACTGTTATTATAAGAAAATTAAACCAAAGAAATCCCAACTTCGCTGGTAATTCAGTGAACAAGCACGTAGCATATCCTCCAAGGTCTGAATTGTTCATTTTGACCGCCCATCTGATTGTGGATGAAAAGCTGTACTAAAATTTAATTCAGTACCCAACTACATCTAAAGGCCTTTCCAAAAGTTAGAAGTAAACTTGGGATCACGATTAGATACAATAGAGAGAGGAACTCCATGCAACCTGACTATCCATTTAACATAAAACTGAGAAAGTTTATCTAGAGACAAATTATCTTGAATAGGAATGAAATGAGAATATTTAGTCAATCGATCAACTATAGCCCAGATTGCATTATTACCTCGAGATGTATTCGGTAATCCAACAACAAAGTCCAGGGATAAATTTTTCAATTTCCACTCTGGCACTGGTAAAGACTGAAGAATCCCTTTCAGTAACTGCCGCTCTTCTTTAACCTGCTGACAAGTCAAACACTTCACAGTAAAATCAGTAATATCTCTTTTCATTCCATCCCACCAGTAATACTCCCGAAGATATTTTTACATCTTAGTACTACCAGGATGAACTGAAAATGGAGAACTATGTGCTTCACATAACAACTCATTCTTCAACTGTAAATTACAAGGCACACATAATCTCTTCCCAAACCACAAAACACAACCATTATCAACGTTAAAATTAGGAAACTTACCTTTCTGAACCAACTCTACCTTTTTCTACAACTCACTGTCTTATTTCTATGATTGCTTTATTCTGTCTGATAGAGATGATTTAACTGACACCTGAAACAAAACAAAAGAATTTCTCGCACCTACAACTTCTATGCCAAAATTTATCAAATCAAAAACCAAAGGATCTCATTCCAAATGTAGCATGGTTAATGATACATTACTTTTTTGACTCAAAGAATCAACCACTTTTTTTTGCTTTTCCCAGATGGTAATGGATCATGCAATCATAATACTTGATTAATTCCAACAATCTCCTCTATCTCATGTTCAATTCTTTCTGAGTGAATATATACTTTAAAATTTTGTGGTCAGTATATATTTCACATTTTACTCCATACAAATGATGCCTCCAAATTTTTAAATCAAAAACAAAAACAGCTAAATTCAAATCAGGTGTAGGGTAATTTAACTCATGATGTTTCAACTGACGTGAATCATAAGCAATTACCTGATCATTCTGCATAAGAAAACAACCAATTCCTTTCAACAAAGAATCATTGTAGATAACAAACTCACTATTTCTGGATGGCACTGCCAAAACTGAAGCATTCACCAATCTTCTTTTCAATTCACGAAAAAAATCATCACATTATTTTTTCCAAATGAACTTAACACCTTTTCGAGTTAACTTAGTCATTGAACTAGATAACCATGAAAACTTCTCAACAAACCTCTAGTAATAACCTTACAAACCAAGAAAACAATAGATCTCAGTTATATTTGTGGGTCTTGGCCATTCTTTAACAACTTTTGTTTTAGCAGTATCAACAGTTATGCCATTTTTTGAAACAATGTGACCAAGGAAAGAATTTTTTTGTAACCAAAACTCACACTTTCTAAATTTCACAAACAGTTTCTTTTCTTTTAAGGTTTACAAGACAACCCTTATATGAATTTCATATTCCTCTTTACTTTTAGAATAAACCAAAATATCATCAATGAAAACAACCAGAAACTTATCCAAGAACTCATGGAAAATTCTATTCATAAGATCCATGAATACAGCAGGTGCATTGGTTAAACCAAAAGGCATAACTACAAATTCATAATGGATACATCTAGTATGAAACACGGTCTTCGGAATGTCTACTTCATTCACTTTCAACTGATGGTACCCCGACCTCCAATCAATCTTCAAAAAATAGAGAGATCCCTAGAGCTGACGAAACAAATCATCGATATGAGGTAAAATATACTTGTTCTTAACAGTGATGTTATTCAATGCTCTATAATCAATACAAAGTCGCATTGAACCATCTTTCATTTTAACAAACAAGACAGGATCACCCCAAGGTGATGTGCTAGGTCAAATGAAACATTTATCTAATAACTCCTGCAATTGATTCTTTAAATCTAAAAGTTCAATTTGAGCCATTCGATAAGGGGGTTTTGAAATTGGCTTAGCATCAGGAACTAATTCAATAGTAAATTCAACTTTCTGATCAGGTATAATACCATGAAACTCATCCGAAAAAACCTCAAGATACTCATTTACCACTAGTACATCATTAATATGAACAATTCCTTTCTTTTCGACAATATGTTCAAGGTAACATTCATTTCCATATTTTACTAGTTTCTCAGCTTCTTGATATGTTATCAAAAGCAAGGGTTTATTCTTGTAAACAAACTATAAATCTTTATGAAATGAAAACTCTTTAGCTCTAAAGTCAATATTATCATGATAAACAGACATCCGATCCATGCCCAAAATAACATCAAACTCTACTAGAGGCAAAACAATAAGGTTTGTAGGTAGACTCTTCCCACACACAAGGAAATGAAGGTTCTTATGTTTTCTTTTTGTCTCAACATTTCCTCCAGGTGTTTTTACCATTAGTTTTGTATTCATATCTTGAGATGGAATTCCCAATTTATTATAAAACTTCTCAGAAATGAAAGAGTGTGTAGACCCTGAATCAAATAACACATTGGCATAATCTGAAAAAATAAACAGTGTACCTAATACTAATTCGTTTGATGGCCCAACATCTACTGAAGTAGTTGAAAAGGATTTCACTACCCCTTTCTTCTTGTAGTCTGGATGCTTTCCCTTAGTTGAGTTCTTTGCTGGACACTCATTTTCATAATGACCCATTTCATTACACTTAAAACATCTTACCGATGGCTTTTCATTGCCTGCTTGATCATATTCCTTATAGTTTCGAGCAATATGACCAGACTTACCACACTGGAAGCACTTTCTAGACTTTGATAATCATTATCTAGGATGTTTTTTACCACACTTCTCACAAGTTGGATATTTAATTTTCTTACCTCCAGGCTTCTTTGATGAATTCTTTCCCTTTGCCTTCCAACTGGACCTCTTATTCTGTTGTTTGTCAATGAACACATGATCATCAGAAAACTCCATTTCCACCTTCTCTGCACATTGAAAAAGTTTTTCATAACTTTTTAACTCACAAGAAGCTAATGATATTCGATATCGTGGCTTCAGTCCTGAGTAAAATCGATTTATCTTACTATCAATATCTCAGATAAAATTTGGAGCATACCTTGCCAGTAGAGTGAATTTTTCTTCATAAGCAGACACTGAGTCATCCTCCTACCTTAATTCCAGGAATTGTTTTTCCATCCTAAGACAAACCACCTTAGGAAAATATTTCTCAAGAAACATACCTTTGAATTCATCCCAATCAAGAGCATCAATCTACTCACTATCTTTGATATTTTTCACCATCAGCCACCACTGATTAGCTTCACCTTCAAAACGGTAAACAACGAGACTAACCTTTTGATGTTCTAAACACCCCATGACATCAAAAATCTTCTCCAGTGCTTTAATTCACCCTTCAGCTAGCACAAGGTCAGATGATCCTTTGAATGATGGGGGATGTTGCCTCATGAAATTATCTACTACTGACATGTTTCTCTACGGTTGATTTGGCTGATCTCGTGCATGGATACCACCACCATTTATATCCTGATTAAACTATGCCATCACTGCAAAAAATTGTTCAGTTCCAATTCCGACCATCTCAGGTTGCTGATTTGGAAGGTTGTCTTCCTCCTGATGTCATCCCAACATAGCTGCCCTATTTCCTCTATGAAAAACCATTCTGAACATAGAAATATCTTAGGAGAAGCAACATGGTAATCTGTAAATTCTATATGAGTTCAATATTAACATAAATTACTTTATCGATATTAATTTAACAATACACAAACTCCTAATTTATCTAAACTGACCTATGATACCAACTATAAGGACCTGCCTTAAAACATTACATAATCATGAATTAAATGAATAATTTACATTAAGGATCTTTTTGGGTTTAGAGTTTTAGATAATTAGGCCATAAATATTACATTTCATTAAAAAAAATACAAAGTAGACACTTCTACTCAGTTTCCATTTTTTTCACAAAACAAGAACTCTTGAAAAGAAGAGTCATGTCTAGTTTCATGTTTAAGACATCAATACTTTTCCTTGATACCATCCTTGACCCTATTCCACATTATTTCCTCTGAAAAACATTTCAAAAACTTGGGATGAGCATAAAAAGCTTAGTAAGAGATACACAAAGAAGGAAAACTATTCGTTTTTTCAAAACAACAAGCAAGCAATGAATACTTTAACACAAGTAATACTTTTCACCTTTATGAAGTAGTAAATACACTTCACTGAATAAAATATCACTACTTACCCTTTTGTAACCAAAAGGTTACCATAAAACCCATATAAATAACACATAACATATAAAGGTAACTTGGTACATAAACATACTTAAATGGAAAAACCATACGGTTGACTTCCACACATATCAATAAATGGAATAGACATACGACCAAATTCCACACCCAATGCATTGGAGGTTATAATGTAACCACCCATCATGGTTTATCATGGCACCACCCATCATTTGATTTATCACATAACCACCCGTCAAATTTCCAAGTACCATTATAAAATCATAACACATAAAAAAAATATAAAGGAAAGAAAATATATCTAAATTTCAATAGAAATATATCACTTAAATATATTGACATAAAAATCCATTATCAAAACCATTTTCAATACCAAAATACATAAAAGAGTATATGGTATTTATTTTCCTTGAAAAAAACATTACGACTTGTTAAGGAAGCCAAAGAACAAATAATACTCGCGGCGGCGGAAAGGTCGTTGTCACCACTTATGTTAAAAGAAACATTCCCTTTTGTCTTTTAGTAAAAGGCTTCGTAGGAAAATATCCCCTTTGTAAATTCAAGGGTGTTTATATAGCATATAAAAGAAAGTCGTGTATTAAAAAAAAATATGACTCACTGAAAGGAGATTGAGACGAAGTCCCTTACCTCCTGTCCGACTTGACTCGATCGTTCTTTAATATCCTAAATAATAAACTAAAGTTAATTTATAATTTCTTAAGAACCATTTTCAATTTTATTATTCCTTTTATATCACTTATTACCATTTTATAAACATTATGTAATAATTCAAGTTAATAATGTTCGTTTTGTAGATATTTGGTACTTGAATCACAAATGAACACCTTATATTTACAAGTTGTTCACATGGTCAAAAGTTCATTATATACAGAATGATATTAATGATTTAGATATCACATATATCATATATATCCAGTATATACATGTATTTATAATAGTGCATAACATTTGGATGTAAGAAATGAAATGCACCGTTCATGGAGATGGTAATCCGTATGTACGCATGGACACTACTTTCATTTCTATTTCATATTTTAATGGAATTAAAACATAATGATACATAGGTATATTATAATTCTAGTATATTATCATATATAATACGATTAACTTTATTCTTTATATGTCCCATGTATGACCTGAACGAGTCATATCACTTTGAGGGGGCGGTAGTTCGCACTTCCTCAAATGAAATTATCGCGTTTACCTATAATGGAAACCATAAAGGTATGATATAAAAGAAAAATACAGAAGCATAAAGAAAACATAAACATAATATATATCATATATAAATATAGTGTCATCTTAATGGATACCATGATAGATGGTAGGAGATAATCGAACAATCATCATTTCATGAGGCGTTAGTTTTCCATCCACAGAAACAGTATGTTCTTCACCCATTATATGGAGGTGTGTGTAAGTGTTGTTCGAATCCTTGTCATAAAAACATACTAGTATATTGGGGATACTTGTTTTGTTATAAAATAAATGAATAAAAAGAGTTTAGGGGTTGGGGAAGTAAAATAAAAGAAAAGAAGTTAAGATAAACCGTTACCTTTAATTTGGGTAACTCTCTTTGGTTTGAACCAAAATGGTTTTGTTGAAGTGCCTTCTGCCTAAGGTAAGGCTTCTAGATGGAAGATAGGGATGTAGGGAGATTAATTGGGAATAGGTTGGATGATCCAAAAGGCTTGAGAGGTGTGAGGAATTGGTTATAAATGGTCTCCTTTTATAAGGGGGAGGAGGAGCTCTTTCGGAAAGTGTAAAAATATTATTTTATTATATAATGATATTCTGTTTCTAAATGTGAAAACATTATTAAAGTTGAAGATACGGTGACTCATAGTCTAAATAATATCATCCAATAAAAATTTGACAGGTTTTGGTTAATATTTTAATTATTATAATCTTATTTATTTAAATCATTTATTAATGAGGTAAACAGTGCATCATTATTGTGTCATAAATAATTTAATTTATTCGATGTCTAAAAATTATTAAAAAAATACCATGATGTAGGAAATATTTTTATATTTTCAATTAATATTTATAGTAAAAAATATTACTTATATAACACCATATAAAAATTAATTTACCAATTTTTTAATTTCATTTTTGTCTTTACTATAAATAAATTAATCTAAAGTGTCATTATCATTCATAAATGATTCCATGGGGTCCCAAAATCAACCCAAGGATTCCCATGGTCGTCCATTACTCATACAATAAGGTTATTACAAGTGTTAATATAATTTTTAATTATTATAATATTCTTTTTATCTTGAATTACCCTATTTACCTTTAACCGCGGTAAATAAAAGTCAAAAGTTACTATTCACCAAAAATTATTTTCATCTTATTGAACCAAATTTTACATACTAATAATAAACATGTATGTTGGATTTTATAAATTCAATTCACAGAAGTGGTAAAATTTCATTTAAATGAAAAAGTCAGTTTTTTAACTACTACTAAGTTGATTCACTATTCATCAAAATTTGATGTTTTTCAGAAAAATACCTAAAATTAAGCCTAAGATATATTTGATATTGTGAATTAAAAAATTATGTCTATTTTACCAAATTATAATCATATAAGTTTCATTAATTAATTTAAAACTAATTCCCGTTGTTAAAACAAATAGTGTGTTTTTAAGAAACAATAACTATCAAAAGATTGACACTTGTTTATGTCCAAATTCAAAGTGAAATTAATTCCAATGACCAAAATTGGATTAAATGGTAAAAATATATTCTAATTACACTTTAAAACCAATTAAAAAGATAATCTAACCATATAATTAAATTATATTATAACACAGTTTTGAATTAAAATACAATATTTTTCACTATTCATTAAAAAATGAACTTTATCGAAAAAATTCCAAAAAATTTTCACAAAGTAAATTTTGATGTCCCCATTATAAAGAAGGACTTTATATGGTCAAATAGAATGTATTAAAGTATCCAAAACTATATTTAAAGAGGGTTGTCCCTTAAAAGGTGGTAAATATACCTTTTAATGTAAATCATGCTTAAAATTAGATTCATGCACATTTTATTCCTATAACTTTTATTAGATTAAAGTAAATACATTTAACAAACATGTATAATCATATTGTAGTTAGTCTTGTTCATTCCCTCCAATACAACGGCTAGGAGTTAACTTCCATTTAAAATAATAATATTATATTATTAGTGTGCATTGTTAGATTTCAAAGAAACCCATTGTGTCGTATCGAGTACATTATCGAACATAGAAACCATTTTAAAGTAAAATTAATATTTAATTAAAAAATATTAATAAGTAATAAAATATATTATTCTTCATTTACTGTGGATGTTACAATTTATTGTAAATGAAGGTCAAATAAAAATGATTTTCCAAGGATTTTGATGTATTATATTTGCGGAACTTGGGAATTATTCGAGTCAATGCCCTAATCCAAGGGATAACTCCTAGACCAAGGAGGAGAATATGTTATGCCAGTTATTAAAGTGGAATGATTGAATTGTTTATGTATTTGGATTTTATAATTATTTTATATAAGTGTTTTATCAAATATATTTTGGTTATAAGAATCATGAAACATCTAAGGATATTTCTACAGTAGTTTTTCATTAAGGATTTTCAAGAATATTTTTAATGGTAATGTTAACCTATAAAAGTGATTTAGTGGAAAAAATGGTTTAGGGATTAATAAACCTTAATATGTTCCTAATGCTGAGATGATAATGTTTAGTTGGATAAAGAGATAATTGATATTAATAAAGTAAATTGGATAATATTGATAACCATCAAATTTATTAGTGATTTGATGAAAAGATGATTTATGATGAAGTTTATTTCATTTTTGGATTTATGGAATATATTCTATAGTCTATGATTTTATATAATTAATAATGGTAAAGTAAATTTTTGGAAGCATTTAAGCTTTCGTTGAGGTTTTATGGAGATTTAGGTTATTTTGGGAAAGGATTATCATCTTTTAAGAGGATATATAATCATGGTATTCACCTTTTTTATGTGTGGCATTATGAGCTACCATATTTTGTTTGGGGATAAATATAAAGGTTGATATTGGAAAAAAAATATGTAATACAAGATTTCAGATTTTTGGGGGTTTGAATTTCATCATACATGTTTTAGAGGATTCTTAATGTTAACAATTTTTAGAATAGATTAGGTTGATTTCACTGTGTTATTATTGAGGTTTTAGAGATTAATGTAGTATATTTAATCACATTTTATAACTTATGCTAACTATTTTGGTTTTGGTAAATATTTAAAGATAAAAGGAATGAATTGTAATTATTTTATGGCTCTTATGACTTGTTAAAAGTTAATTTTATAACTTCATGCATGATAAGTTCATCTTGAATATTCATTTATTAGGGTAAGTGGTGAAGTGAAAATTGATATAAGGACAACCAAAGGATCAAATTGGGCTTGTGAAATGGAAAGATATCAAGTATGTATATATTTAATCATATAATATATCTAGATATTAAAAGAATACCTTGATTTTTTTAAAAGGGTCTTGATATTAAAATGTTATCCTTTTATATCCGATGAATTTATAGTCTTCTTTATCCCATACTGATTTATGGTTTTTTGGTCCTTAACATTCTCATGATCATGTTATATATTATTCTCTATGATTTCTAAGATGTTATTTTTATCCTACACACCTATATTTTCACTTCCTACAAATGTTATCCTTATATATGAACCTAATCATGTATTATTTCAAGTAACCATAATGTCACCACTTTCTCTTTTCAAAGGATGTTTTATTATCTCTTTATACAATGTGGGTTTTTAATAAAGGTATTTTCAAATATTGAACCTTTTATTATTGAGATAAAAATTAGAAGGATGAAATTTATTTAAGTGGTGGTAGATTGTAAAACCTTTAAAATCTAGTTTAAAATAATAGTAAGCTCTATAACTTTCTTAACATGCAACACTGAGCTTTAAGTGAATTTTGATATACTATTATTTAATTGTGATCTTGATAACCAAGATTTTGAATTAGAGGGTATGAATATTATAAATATCATAATGATATATATGTATAATTAACCTACAATACAAAAAATCATTTATTAATTATTAGTAAACAAGCACTCGAATTTCAGTGAAGTCATTTTATGCTTCAAAAATACTTTTTCTTCAAAAAATGGGGTTAATTACTTTTTATAAGTAAATATTATAATAAATTTCATCAAATTTTATAAATTAAATTTTATAAAATGGATATTATTTTTTTAAATCAACATATCAAAATTATCATAAGGTGAAATTAAGTTAATTTTCTAAAATGATTGATTTTTAGTGAATATTTAAAAATACTGACTTAATACTATCATTTATTTTCATTAAATAAAATAATTTAAAAGTATAATTATATTTTATATTTTTCATTATAGTTAAATATAATTTTTTTTATTTATAATAATCTAATTAATTATATTTGAATGAGGAATATTCTTAATTTTCATATAAGTTAATTTTTCTCTTTAAAACACATTGATCTAAAAACTCCTTTTCATTTAGTTTTATTAATTTATATTAAAATTAATTTCTTCAAATTATGAAAATTGAAACCTAAAAAATAAATTCATTATTTTGAATCTGGAGGTTAAAATTTGGTAGATATGCCCCTTTTATTTTTGGTCATTATGAATAGTAACCATGATAAATATTTTTCGCCTCGATGAGAGTAAAATGGGTAAAAAGGGTAAAACTAAGACATAAGACTTTTAGATAACCATAAAAATTGAATTTAATATATTTTATAAGTTAAGTTTTAATATTATCTTCCAATATTCAATGTTATGGAGATTTTGTTCCTTATTCTTTGTTAATGACTTATATATTATTTTAAGTAAAGAAAAATAAAAAATTCCACTCTCTTTTCTTTTAAAAACTCTAATATTTTGTCATGGGGATAAAAAAAATACTATGGTAGTTTTTAATATTCAAGATAATATATATACAAAAACACTTACTAGATATATTGAACAGAATTAAAAAAACATCCCTCCTAAGTGAAGCAATAATAAATAGTTATGCGTTAATAAAATAACTACATATAGTCTATAATTATTAGGGAAATATAAATATAGATAACTTTCATAAAATTAAAAACTTTAAAATACAATGAAAATATAAACTATTAAATAACATAATAAAGTAAAGAATAAAAGTAGTCATAAACAACAATATTCTAAAAAATGTATTAAAAATATTAATATTTTTTTCAATTACAAAATTTCCATCATACTAAGTGAAAATATAATCTTCTAAAATTTTTTTGCAACCAAAGTTTTAGTTAAAATATAAGTTAATTGATTACCTATTGAAAAATATTCTATAGAAATATATTATTTTCCCCATGATCAGTAATTAATTGAAATATCACATTAATATATTCAGTTATTTAATGCTATAAGTGTTTCTTAGAGATTGAAATATCAAAATAATTATAAAAAATATAGGCATTTTATCAAGATAAACATTAAAACCAAAACTCTTCTTATAATCTAGAAAGATTGAACAAAAAATAGTAATAAGTATATAATCATATTTAATTATGGATAAAATAATTGATAGTTTCTTATTTGAGCTCTATGAAATTAAATCCTTTCATAAAAAGTGACACAACATTTATGTACCTTTTGTATTAATTCTATATGCACTGAAGTCATAATCAGAGTAGCTAATTATATAAAAATAGTTTTTTTTAAAATAAAATAGATAAAATTTAATGGTTTCTTGAACATATCTAATAATATTTTTACTATATTTAAGTGATTTTCCTTAGGTTCGTCTTGAAATCTAGCTCTCATAAAAAAATAAACATAATATCAAGTCTTTAAATTTTTTAATAAATAAAACTTATTGTCATTACTCTAATTTTTTTATCTATAAGTTTTCTAGAAGTATTTAAATATAGTTTACAAGAATTACTCATAATCATTCTCAAACTTTTACAAGAATAAAAATTATCTCTTTTAACCAATTCCTTAAAAAATTTACCTCGATTAAGAAAAGGAATATGAAGTCATGGGGAAAATTTTAATCCACCCATAAAGATCATATAAAATTTATAAGTCATTAATCCAGATAATTATCTATAAATTAGGTCCCTAGTTTATCTAAAAATAATATCATAAAAATATATTTGAATAAAAAAATTACGTTATTATACTTTTTACTAAACAAATTAGGATCTACTTTACCATTCTTGAAATCATTTAAAAAAAATAAAGGCAACCTTTCATACATAGATCTTGTGTATTTTGTAATTCTATATAATTATTAAGTAATATTAAACATATGGTTAAGAAATTTAAAATGTTCAAAAATAAGTGGTTTATTAACATAAACACATTCATAAATAAAAACAATTTAAAAAATTAATTTTAACATTCATTTGAAAAAGGGAAAATACTTTAAAATATGGAAAAGATAATAAAATAATAAAAAATTCAATTTTATAAATAGGTGAAAAGATTCATCAAAATCAATTCATTCTTTTAAAAAAAATCCTTGAGTAATCAATATTTCTTTATTCTTTTTTACTTGACTAGATTCATCCATTTTATTCCTAAATATCCATTTATTTCCAATAACTTGTTTATCTTTAGGAGGTTTATCTAAATTCAATAAATTATTATTATAAAATTGATTAATATCTTCTTCCATAGAAACAATCCAACTAGAATATTATAAAGCTTCAAAATAATTATTGGGGACAAATATAGAAACAAATGTAGAATTATCATTAAAATCCCAACAAACATCCTAGTTTTAATTTTATAATCAATATTACCAATAACATTTTATAGAGGGTGATATATATGAATTTTCTAATTTATATGATCATATAGAAAAGTTATATCCTACCTTTCAAGTAATAATTTAGGTTCTTGAGGCATATCTTAACAAAAATTAAATTCTCTAAATACTTCTTCAATCTTCTCTAAATCTGAATTCTGTTTCAAATTAGTGTCAAAAAAATTTAACATGAATAGATAATTATACAATTATAGTTATTTTATTATATACTCTATAATCCTTACTAGTATTATAATATCATATATAAATTATTTCTTGTGATTTAAAATCAAATTTATCTAAATTATCTTTAGTATTTATGATTAACACTTTACAACCAAAAACATTAAAATCACTAAACTTTGGTTTCTTTCCTTTATACAATTCATAATTGGTTTTATTTAAAATATGTGTCATAAGAATTTTATTTGATATGACAAGTTTTATACATAGCTTCATTCATAAAAAAATTATCCAGATTAAATCAATTTAATATAGTCCTATCCATTTCATTAATAGTTTTATTTTTTCCTTCAACAACACTATTTTTCTATGGTGATCCAATGGAAGAAAAATTATAAAAATAACAATTTTCTTCATATAATCTTTCAAATTACATATAATAAAACTCTCCTAATCTATCACATAAAATAGAAATAATTACCCATCCTTTTCCATTATAATCTAATTTAATAAAATCAGTAAATATAAATAATGTATTATATTTATAAGACGTAAAGTAAGTCCAAGTAAATATATTAAAGTTATATAATATCAAAAAAATATTTCTCACCACTTAATATATAATTTTAATTTAAACTAAATAAATAATGATGCATAAGTTCAAGAGGTATTACTATTTTAACTTCTATAATAGATTTGAAGCATTCATTATATTTTTTTTCTTTCAAATAAGAACTAAAAACATGGTACTTACTGTCAGTTTTGGTAGTTGTATAACTTTATCATGCTTTGAATGTTTTTGAAAAAATAAAAAAATTTCAAGGTCCATGACTCATATCCTATAGGATTATATATATTTTTATAGTATTAAGACACTTAAAATTTAGATTTACTTGATCAAAAAATCAATATATTATATATTATCTTTTTTATATGTATAAAATAATATATAATTATTTTTGAAAATAAGACAGTTATTATCTTCATATTCTACTAACATTACATCATTACAAAGTTGTGAAATACTAGTTAGATTATATTTTAATCCTTCAATATATATTACTTTAGAAATGATAGCATTTTTAGAAATACTTACATTACAAAATCCTTTTACCTTACCATTTGAGTTTTCTTTAAAATTCTTGAGCCACCATTGAGTTGATTAAAATATAGAATGTTATATGGATCACCAATCATGTTTCTTTAGTATCCATGATCCATGTACCATATTTCCATGATAATCTTAAGGAAAATTTGCTAAAAAATCATGTAGAAATAATTTTTTTACCCCTAATAGTTTTGGTACAATAAGATTAGTAAAATAATTCTTAGGTACCCAAAACAAATTAGCATCTATTTTGAGGTAATATAGAAGTAAAATTATTATGTATAAAAGTAATTTTATGACTGAAGTATTATATAAATATTAAGAAACACTCACTATTATAGCTCCCTTACATCATACACCTAAAACATGTAACTATAGCAATGTTTCCCTTATAACTTTTAACAAATAAAGTATTTTAAAATTTAGTCAACTACTTTTCATATCCAAATACAATCTCATTTTTATTTATTTTATTTAAAGATATCATCATCTCATAACTCTCATATCCTTTAAAAAGAGTAGATATTGTTCTCTTAAAGCCAAAAATATGTTAATCTCTTCATTTTAATTTTGAATAATTTATATATTTCTCTATTTTTTTTAGAATTATAAGAAGCTTTATTTTTATGTTTCTCATTTTCATGAGTAAGAAATTTATTTTTTTCAAAAAGTTTCTCATTTTATCCTTTTAACTACTTATTTAACTACCCAATTATGAAAATATCTATATATTGTTTCTCATTTTATTTATTAAAATCATTAATACTATTATTTTCAAAATATAAATCATAATCTAATATAAAACTAGAAATAGTACTAAACTAGTTTTCTATAGTCATTAAGCACAGGTTAGTTAACTCTCTCTTAGTTATAAATTCATAACTTGAGTTATAATATTTTGGATAGCTTCATCATATCATTAAGTCTCTTTAATTTGTTTTCTTTAAATTTATTATAATTAATTTTATGGTTCATTTTGGTGAAATATATCTCAAAATGACATTTCTTCCTACACACATAATAAGTCCGTACAGAAACATTATTATATGGGTTTTAATTACCTTTCTTATTTTCATTTCAATAATCATTTTTAATTCATTTCTAAAATTCCTTTAAAATTATTTGTTTATTTTCATCATTTTTGTAGAAACCTTTGACAAGATGATTTAGTTCATATTTATCAATTCCCCAAAAATCAAAATTAGAAGTGTTATAAGAAATAGTTATGTTATATTTTAATGCGACACCTTTCTTCTTTGTAGTTTCTTCATCTAAAATAATCTTCAACTCAAGTTCACACTATAGAAATGAACCTATAAGTTCATCAAGTGTGTACAATTTAAAATAATTACTTTTATAAATGATAACAATAGTCAAATACTAATTATTAAATAAAGTTCTCAACCCTCCTTCAAATGTTACTATATTATCCAAAATTTCTCTAAACACACTAATCCCCTTGAAAATAATCATAAATATATGAAAAATCTAGTACTGCAAGAACCTTCATCTGTAAATGCTTAAAATTCCAGAGGGAATTTGAATTTTTGGTTTAGTGGTTGGTATGTTTCAAGGATCGGGTCATATAATAGGAACATGAGGGTTTGGACAACCTAAATGGGTGTTTTTGGATGAGGTTGAAATATTGGGTGATGACAGAGGGTCCAAGATGAATTCAGAGGAAAGAAAGAGTGGTCGGGAAGTTTTTAGATGGTATTTCAGAGGATTCACACCATGAATAGTACATTCAGAAAGTGAATGGTCTATAAAGGGGAAAACTATCCCTACCCCAAAGATTCATGGAGTGAATATAGGATTAAAACCATAAAATCCTTATTTCAATTTTAAAGGGGTCCCCCATTTTTCTCGTTCGATGGGTGTACAAGATAGGTCAATTTTTGGGACTATCCCACCCAATATACCCTTCATCCTTTGACAATATTGGTGTGAATGGATAGTGGTTTCGAGTAAGGGTCTTCCCTATCTATCTCAACTCTCCCCTCTATCATTTTCTGTTGATTTCATTATTTTTTTAGATTTACGGTGTTTATTGGTATTTCACTACAGAATGGTGAAAATATCATATTTTTTATTAGGCTATCACGAATCCTAACTATAGGACATCATGATATGATATCCACCCATCATCATTCATCGATTCATCAAAGGTACACCATGTCATAGATTTTTCTTTTGTTTTTTAAAAATTAAATTCATTTAATTATGAGATTGGAAAAAAGGTTGGTTATTTGAACTCGTATGAGTTCAAGGGCGTGATAGTGGTGTCCATAACCTTATTTCTCAAATAACCAGTGACTTTTGGATGATCGGTGAGTTTTTTGGAATTTATTCCATTTTGGTTAAAATTAATGAATTAATTATAATTGTTTATAATTAATTATTTTGGAATATTTTTCATGAGTTAGGTACCAAGGAATTCAGGTAGTGGCCAAAGGTGCAATAATGGTCTAGGATGAGCTTGAAAAAGTTTGGGAAGTGAGTTTTCTGACTAGGGATTTAAATTAAAAAATATTTAGAGAAACTTAGGTGGTTATGGTACTAGAACTATTGATTTATACATTATGTTTATATGCATGTGGGTGTTTTTACTCACCAACATGTTGATATACCCTGTTATTTTTAATTTTTTTAATTTTTTTTAAATCATTTTTTTTAAATTAAATTGTTTAATTATATGAGAAACTAGAAATGAAGAGACAAAGTGGAAAGCCCACTGAGGACCTTGGGCCCTTGCTTGATGCCTCAACCACCGATAGAAAAGGCTTGGACTATGAAGTTACTAGGATACTAGGATACCTATAATAAGGGGAGTGGATTGAATTGAGATGAATGGACCTAGTAGGATGGTTGAGGACCTTTGAAATGTGTTAGGCCTAGTTGGTTGGAACTTCAGTAGAAATTATATGAGTTGGGATGAGTTGAACAGTTAGAAGTGACCAAAGACATAAATATGGGATTTGATCCACCTATCAAGACTATAACCAGTGTGTCATAACCCTGAGGACTAAAAGGATATGAGATGACTTGGACAATGAAAGGGGATGGGATACCCTATGAGCATTAAGTGTAGGACTAAAAGACTAGTTTTGACCAAGGGTCTTGATTGAGATAACTATTCTGTGGTGATAACCTAGGGGAACCCCATTGGTTCCCCATCATGTGATGAACCTAAGTGGGTATATGTGTATATGGGTATAAGTTATAGTGGGTGTCATATAGAATGCATACCAAACATGTGATACCATTGTGTTGTGGAAATTAGTAATAGGCTTAGTCATTTTTATGAACCCTTTATTTTATTTATTCTTTTACTTATTTATTTTAAATGTAGCTATAGACACCCATACATTCATGGGAGCTAACCTATGGGCCTGATTCAATTATGGTATGATGGATGGCCAAATGTAATTACTAATATTCGACCTTGGGGCTCATTTTTTAAGACCCCAAAATTTGTTTTAAAATAATAGTATTATTGATAGATTTATTAACACACAACACTGAGCTTTAAGTTAATTTCGATATACTATTATTAAAATGTGACTATTATAACCTAACTATTGAATTATAGGGTATGAATATGAGTAAACACATTGTGAAATATATGAATAATGATATTATATGACATAAATTTATTGATTAATTATTACTAAATATGTACTCTGACTAAAAATTATCTTTTTATCTTATTTTCTAAATATCATCTTTATGTAAGTGGTAACCAAAACACTTTACACCATACCCAAAACACCTTACACCTTGTTGCACCTTATGCAGGATCCGAATTCAAAGAATAAAAAACAAATATTCAAAATTCAAAAGACCACAAACCCCGAGGAGAACTTGAGTTGTGAGAATCCAAAAAGGCCTAAGTTGCATCAAGTTTCCCACCATCATCATCATGAAATACACCCATCAAACATGTCGTTATGTCACTATCATTGCCGATGCTAATCAATCGTGGCAGCAGTCACTGGAGAATCCGACCACGGGAGACCATCACCACCGCCGTAATGAAAAAACAATACACCACATACAAACAAAACCATGATTCAAAACCATTACACCATATCATTGATGACCATCCAACCATTTTCATTACTAACTTTTCACCACTCCAGATTGCCGGATAAAACCATGTGCCGGAGTCTATCGTCTCCACCACAAACAGGCCACCAAATAAACAACGAAAAACCATAAATTTCCGAGCATACCTTCTTTTAGAAATTTTATTTTATAAAATGTATATAATTTTTGAAATAGTCATATGAAAATTATATTATGGTGAAATTTTGGTATTTTTCTAAAATGATTTATTTTTTAGTGAATAGTTAAAAATACCGAATATTCAAATACTGCCATTTATTTTCATTAAATAAAGTAATTTAAAAGTACCATTTAATTATATATTTATTCTTAAAGTGACTTATGTTAAATTTGATTTATAATATTATAATTAATTATATTTTAATCATAAATATTCATGATTTTGAGAAAACTTAATTTTTAGGCTTAAAAACACATTTTTTAAAAAAAATTGTTTTTCATTGTGTTTTAAAAATTTACATTAAATTTAATTTATTCCAATTATATAATTTTAATATTAAAAAATTAATTCCATATTTGGAATCATGAGGTTAAAATTTGGTAAATAGGACCCTTTTTTTGGTCATTATTAATATTGACCATGGTAAATATTTGTTATCTCAACAAGGATGAAACATGTAAAACAAAGGTAAAACAATGGGATACGGGTGTAAAATAACCATGAAAATTTTATTTAATATATTTTTTGAGAGGTTTTATATTATCATCATCCAATATTAAATGTTATGTAAAATTTTTACATTTTACTTTGGTAATTACTTATATATTCTTTTAAGTAAAGAAAAATACAAAATGTTGCTCGCTTTTATTTTAAAACTCTAATATTTATTCATGGGGATAAAAAAAGGTCATATTCAGTTAAAAATATTTATTTTAAATATTAATAAATTATTTTTTTGATATTAATTTACTTTTAAATTTTAGTGTTGTGTTAATCACCCTAAATTCTTACGGAGCACCGACATAGCACTTGTCCAAGTAGTAGAATAATTTAGTATATAATATTAAAAACATTAAAATAAATAGTTTTTGGATGAATTGTGGTATTAAAATAGTTTTAAAGGTAATTATAATGTATAAGTGATGGAAAAATAATATATATTAAAAATTTATTTATTTATTTCTAACCTTAATGTGAAATTAAATGAATATTCCTAAAAATGAAATTAATGATATTTTTTATTATATACTATTTTATTAAATGCTTTTAAAATCATAAAAATATTTAAATAGGATAAGTGTAATTTTAAATGGTCTAAAATTTCATACATATACCATTTATGAATCAATTTGTACCTTATAAGTAAATTCATAACCCTTAATGATTGAAAAATTTGTTACCGTTATTGAGGATAAAAAGGGTTTATAGTTTGTTAAACTAAATAGATAAAGGTTTAATAAACTAAAAACATACCTAAATTCTATTTTATGAGTTTATTTAGTTCGTATATACTATTTAATTTTAAATTAATCAAAATTTTAAATAATTTTCAATGAATATTAATATTTTGAAAAATTACAAGAGTGCCCCTCCCCTCACTTATAAAAGGGAACTTTGTCTCCATAATTATTCATAAGGTTTGATAAATATATGTCACCCAATAACTACCCTAATACCAAACTAATAACTTTATCACTTAATAAATCTTCCTTTATTTAAAAAATAACATGCATTAGAGTCTTAAGGTGTAATAAAAAAGAGATTTCCCTACGAAGAGGTAAAACTCTTAACTAAGTACTTTTAATTCTATTTATTCTTATATATCCTTTAATTCTATGGTACCATTTCTAAAATAATTAATTCAATATATTCAATATAATTAATTATTATTATGATTATTTAATAACCATTATCCACCTCATTTCCATCCTCTGGGAAAATAAAACATTGACTCTGCATACATGAGGACTACCACCTCCACAAAGTGATGTATTCCATTTTTTATCAAAAAGTGGAAAGACCACTCATGCATATGTATAGACCACCATCTCCAAGAAGTGATGCAGTTCATTTTACATAACTTATTTATATAAATGGTCATAAAAGTGTATATAATAATTAAATGTTATTCTTATTTACTGATGAATATTCTAGAGATTATGTAATTTTTATCAATGTAAAAAGGCCAAGATAACCAAACCAAAATATACATGAAAAATGAAGTAGTTATCACCTAAAACAACATTTTAAATAAATAATTTTTAAAAAATGGGTGATAAGATGATATAAGTAAATCATATATGGTATTACATATATGGTTATGGTTCTATAATAGATTTATAATAAATATATATTTATTATATATTATACTTTAATGCCTATTAAGCAATATGAGACTTATGGTAATGGGTTACTGTCTTACTTTAAGTTTTATGAGGCATATGCCATATTCACTACTTGTTTCCATTATATGGTGTATGTACTTATCCTTAATTTATTTTATGATGTTTCACTTGAAAATTATGGGGAATTAAAAATACATATAAGGTTATATCTTTCATGTGGTTTTGATTTGGATATTACCATAGCAGAAAAGGGTTTATTCTACAATATCATTTCTTTATTGGGATTATCTAAGATAAATTTACATTAAAAGAAATTTTATGGATCATATCCATTAGAAATGATATATTTTATTTTACTCTAGTTATTCATGATATTTATATGTATTAGTACCATTTTTCTCACTCTATAACTTTAAATGATCAATAATTTTTTAAAGAAAAGTCAACCTCATTTAATCGTTGGTCGATGAACTTTTTCTTCTATAACCATACCCTTTAATTTTTTTTTATAAAAGTTATTACTGATAATTTATTTTTAAAAAATTATATTTTCCTTAACCTTGACTTTATTTAATAAGGTTTAAAGAGTAATATTTTTAAAGAAACATTTTTCTGAACAAGTCAATTTTTTATTTTTATAAAGGTGTGAAAGAAATGTTTCCTTTAACATATATCACATGAATAGATTCTACCACCATCATGGATGTTATTTTATCTAAATATTACTTTATAAGTTTTCATGGTTACTTATAAATAAAATTATTTTCTCATTATTCAATGAATTTTTAGTTAAAATTTTATCATATGAAAAGTATATTTTTCTAATGTTTTCAAAAAAAAGTTCGATTGATTTTAAAGGTATTTTCATCTATGTCAAAATACTTTAAGGATTATTATGCTTCACTGAGGATATAATATTATGATACCATCCATTTTATTTCTTTGGATGGCTTATTATGATGATAATTTATAGTTTATTCTATGAAACATGTTTCTTTACCATTAGTTAATTATTTTGTGATGAAATATTTATGAATCCTGTTTCTTTTCTACAGATTATGATATGATGAAATAATGTAATGTTTATAAGACCTATTTTCTTTTCCTAGGTTATGATATGATGAATTGGTTAATGTTTTTTTCTTATGGAAAAAATAAGTATGGTTTTAATTATGTTACAGGAGAGTCCATTATTTCCCTCCAATGCATTGGGTAAAGCCTTATATCTCATGAGATAATTATGGGAAATGATTTTATGTTCTTGATTTATTATGGGAACTATGTTTTGATTCCTGATCCACTATGAAGTGATGGTATTGTAAGTTAAACTTAACATATGAAATGGTTTCAATTCTTATATTGATTCAAAACTCTTTTAACATTTTTTTATGCTTATTATTTGAACCCATAGCTCATGATTTATTTATTATGATTCCTCACTCTTATGATTGATACCTTTTTAAAAGATACTATTTTATGATACGACTCTTATTTATGATCTATGATAGATTGGGTACAAACTTTTTAATCTATTATGAATATATCATACTCTTATTCTTATCTTATTCTTACATATGATCATCTATTGACATCTCACCTGTTTAACCTTCCCGAGCATCTGAGATCAATATTTATTATGTTATATTTTCTTAGATTATGAAGAAAGGGTTTAATTAGGGTATGTAAATTATGGATAAAATATGATAATAAATTTATGGGATATGTTGAAGATATTTCATTAAATAAGATGATTATCTATATAGTCTATAAATACACTAAACCTTTTACAGTTCTATAGCATACAATATTATTAGATGTATTAAATATTCATTTAAAAGGATATAATATTTCAGTATAAAATTATTAGGGTAACCTCAGTTGGTATAAAAGAAGAGTTTATTTAATATTTGGTGATTTGGGTTATAAAAATTTGGTGAAATACTTGGGTATAAGCCTATGTATAGGTTAAAATCCTAAATTTTTGGTGATGGGATTATGTGGTTTTCCTAGTGATACATCCATGTCTAGATACTATAAGTTGATGTAGTTTTTTCTGGGATTAATTTATTGTTAATGATGATAAAAAGAGTTTTTAGCATATATTGACCTTAATTATGATGTATAGTGAATGGGACCTTAGTATGCATCTATTATAATAACCCCATGGGATATTCTTGTGTTTATTCACATTTTATTTATTAACCATTATAAAGGATTTGGATAGATGATGATTAAGGAGGACCTAGATTAAAACTAAGGTGTCATAGATTGAAATGAAGGTGTCATGATTTAGATATCCTATGAATGATTTTTAGGAATATACGATTTCTCACTATGATTATTTTTTATCAGACTATCCTCATAGTTTTTAGCCTATTGTTGGAACTAGGAGGAATCGAGTTGACAATGAATGTGATAGACAAGTCAATGATTGTACTCCTGAAAAACTAAATGAGATGGTAATGGGAAGGTGAAACATTTTGGTTATTCCTAATAACCTATCATGATATATTATTAACAATATAAACATAGGCGAGTTTTCTAACACATCAAATAATAGGAAAATTGACTTGTATAGAAGTTTTGGTAGCAATGATCATAGAGGAAAACAAGATCAATTTAATTCATGTAATTAATGTTAGAAGAAGCACCCAGAATAATATCTCAAAGGAAGGAGAAGATGTTATTTATGTGTAAATTATGGTCAAAGAGAAATGATTTTCCAAGGAATTTGATTTATTATATGTGGGGAACGTAGGAATTATCCCAGTCAATTCCCTAATCCAAGGGCTAACTCCTAAACCAATGAAGAGAATATGTTATGCTAGTCATTAAAGTGGAATGACTGAAGTGTTTGTGTATTGGGATTTCATAATTATGTTATAGATGTGTTTTATTAAATTTATTTTGGTTATAAGTATCATGAAACATTTAAGGATTTTTCTACAGTAGTTTTTCATTAAATATTTTCAAGCATATTTTTAATGGTAATGATACCATATAAAAGTGATTTAGTGGAAAAAAAATGATTTAGGGATTGATAACCCTTAATATATTACTAATTTTGAGATGATAATGTTTATTTGGATAAAGAGATGATCGATATTAATATAGTAAATTGGATAGTATTGATGACCATAGAATTTATTAGTGATTTGATGAAAAGTTGATTTATGATGAAGTTTATTGCATTTTTTGATTTATGGAATATATTCCATAGTCTGTGATTTTATTTAATTAATAAGGATAAAGTAAATTTTTAGAATCATTTAGGCTTTCTTTGAGGTTTTTTGGAGATTTAGGTTATTTTGGGAAATTATTAGCATGTTTTAAGAGGATATATAATCATGGTATTCACATGTTTTGTGTGTGAAATTATGAGCTACCATATGTTGTTTGGGGATAAATATAAAGGCCAATATTGAAAAAAATATGAAATAAAATATTTCATATTTTTGGGGGGTTTAATTTCATCATACATGATTTAGAGGATTCTTAATGTTAACTATTTTTGTAATAGATTTGGTTGAACTTTACGTGTCATTATTGAGGTTTTAGAGATTAATGTACTATATTTATCCACATTTGATAACTTATGATAACTATTTTGGTGTTGGTAAATATTTAGAGATAAAATGAATGAATTGTAATTATTTTATAGAACTTATGACCTATTAGAAGTCAATTTTAGCGCTTCTTTCATGAAAAGTTCATCTTGAATATTCATTTATTAGAGTAAGAGGTGAAGTAGAAATTGATATAAGAACAACCAAAGGATAAAATTGGTCTTGTGAAATGGAAAGATATAAATTATGTATATAATCATATAATCTATCTAGTTAGTAAAATAATCCCTCGATTTTATTAAAAGGGTCTTGAAATTAAAATGCTATCCTTTTGTATTTGATGAATTTATGGTCTTCTTTATCCCATACTGATTTATGATTTTTTGGTCCTTAACATTATCATGATCATGTTATATCTTATACTATATGATTCCTAAGATTTTATTTTTATCCAACATGACTATATTTTCAATTCCTACTAATGTAATCCTTAACTAGGAACCTGATCATGTATTATTTCAAGTAACCATTATGTTACCCACTTTCACTTTTCAAAGGAAGTTTTATTATCTCTTTATACGATGTGGGTTTTCATTAAAGGTATTTTCAAATATTGAACCTTTTATTATTGAGATAAAAATTATAAGGATGAAATTTATTTAATTGGTGGTAGAATTTAATACCTTGAAAATATAGTTCAACATAATAGTAACCTCTACATCATTCTTAACATGAAACACTAAAATTTAAGTGAATTTTGATATATTAATATTTAATTGTGACCATTATAACCAAGCTATTGAATTAAAGGGAATGAATATGAGAAAAATCATTATAATATATATGTATAATTCACTTACTAAACAATTGTTTTGATTAATTATTAGTAAACAAGCACTCAAATTTTAGTGAAGTCATTTTATGCTTCAAAAATAATTTTTCTTCAAAAAATGAGGTTAATTACTTTTTATAAGTAAATATTATAATAAATTTCTACAAATTTTATAAATTAAATTTTATAAAATGGATATTTTTTTAAATAAACATATCAAAATTATCATAAGGTGAAATTAAGGTAATTTTCTAAAATGATTGATTTTTCAGTGAATAGTTAAAAATAATGACTTAATACTTTCATTTATTTTTATTAAATAAAGTAATTTAAAAGTATAATTATATTTTGGATTTTTCCTTACAGTTACATATAATACATTCAATTTATAATAATATAATTAATTTCATTTGAACCAGGAATATTCCTTATTTTCATATAAGTAAAGTTTTTTTATTAAAAACACATTTATCTGAAAACTTTTTTTCATATAATTTTATTAATCTATATTATAATTAATTTCTTCCAATTTTGAAAATTGAAACCTAAAAAATGGATTCTTTATTTTGAATCTAGAGGTTAAAATTTGGTAGATATACCCCTTTTATTTTTGGTCATTATGAATAGTAACCATGGTAAATATTTATCACCTTGATGAGGGTAAAATGGATAAACAATGGGTAAAACTATGGGATAAGACTGTAAAATAACCAAAACAATTGAATTTAATATATTTTATAAGTTAGGATTTAATATTATCATCCAATATTCAATGTTATGGAGATTTTTTTTTCTTCTTTGATAATGAATTATATATTATTTAAAGTAAAGAAAATAAAAAATTTTGACTCTCCTTTCTTTTAAAAACTCTAATATTTTATCATGGGGATAAAAAAGGCTATGGTAGGATTTAAATTATTATCTTTAATATTAAAATTTTTTAGTGATGTTATAATTACCTTAATGAATTGACATGTTCCAAAAATTATTTGGATAATTATAATTTATAATTGATCATGAAAGGGTATATATTATAAATACATTTATGTATTTATAACTTTAAATTAAAATTATATTAATAGTCCCAAAAAAGTCATTAGTGATATTTTATGTTATATAATATTTTATTAAAAGATTTGAAAATGATAAAAATATTGAAAGTGGAAAAATGGAATGTGAAATTTTATAAAATTTTATACATGTACCATTTATGATCCAATTTTTTCCTTATAAGTAAATTTATAACCCTTAATGACTGAAAATTTTGTTACCATGGTTGAGGATAAAAAGGGTTAACAAGGTTTAAACTAAGGAGACAACAATTTAAATGACCTAAAAACTTGTATATATCCAAATGGATGAGTTTATTTTAACCCTATATTATCTTTAATTTGAAATTAATCCACTTTTTAACCACTTGTACATGAATGCGAATTTATAATATTTTAATTTTTTGAAAAATTACAAGAGTGCCCCTCCCATACTTGTAAAAGGACACCTTCACCTTACTTATTCACAAGGTTTGAACACTATATCTCACCCAATACATGAACTAATCCTATCCTATATTCCTTAAACACTTTATATGTATTATTTTATTTAAAAAGGTCTATACTTTTGAGGATTACGGTGTAGCCCAAAAGTGGTTTCTTGACATAGAGGTTTAACTCTTAACCGAGTACTTTCAATTTTATTTCTTTTTATACCTCCTATAAATATATGGTATCCATTATAAAATAATTTATTTATTATTTAAAATATAATTAGTTTTTATTATGATTATTTAAAAACCATTATCCACCTATTTTTCATCCTATGAGAAATGAAAACATCACTCATGCGTACATGTGGACTACCACCTCTACGATGCGATGCATTTCATTTTTCATCACCAATTCACATTGATATTTATAATGAAAAATTTACTGAATATATATGATATTAATGATATTATTATAGTTTTATAAAGGTGAATAATAATTTAATTTTCTTTAATTATATCTATTAAAAAGTAGAAATATCGCTCGGCGTACGTATGAACTACCACCTTTATGAAGTGATGTAATTCATTTTTCATAACCTATATATATAAATGGATATAAAAGTGTATATAATGAGTAAATATGATACTTATGACATGATTAATTATATTTATATTATAAAACCATGATCAAAGTAAAAGGACTAGAATTTCCAAACTGAAACATGCTTTGAAAACGAAGCAGTTATCACCCATAACAACATTTTTAATAAATAATTATTAATAAGTGGGTGATAAGATGTTATAAGTAAATATTATATGGTATTATATATATGATTATGGGTTTTTAATAGATTTATAATAAATTTATATCTTTTATATAGGATATTTGAATGCGTATGAATTAATATAAGACTTGAGGTAAGGGTTTCCCATCTCACTTTTATTTTTGTGAGACATATTCCATATTCACCAATTGTTTCTTTTATGTGGTGTATATAATACCCATGAATGTATTTTATAATTATCAACTTAAAAATTATTAGTATTTAAAAATACATCTAAGTATATCTCTTTTATGCGATTTTGATTCGTAGTTACCAAAGAGTTAAGGGGTTTATGTTTCAATCTAAGTTCTATTTAAGATTGTCTATGCTAAATTTTAATTAAAGGAAATATTATAGATATTATCCTTTAAAGTACATATATTTTATTATACTCTATTTATTATTGTGATTTTTATGTATTAGTACCATTTTATACTCTTTTTACTTAAAACGACCAGGAAATTGTTTTTAAATAGAAACTAACCTTATTTCATATTTAGCTGACAAAAATTTTCTTCCATGTTCATACCCTTAAAAATTATTTTATGAATGTTTTACTATGTTTTATGTTTTCAAAATTACATTTTTATTACCTTTTAATTTATTTACAATCTTTTAAAAGTTAATATTTTTAAATAATTTTTTTTCCTGAATAAGTCAATTTTCACTTTTTATAGAGGTATTAAAGGATTTTTTTCCTTGAATGTATAAATCATAAATAGATTTTACCACCATAATGACCATTAATTTATTTAAATATTATTTTATAATTTTCTATGGTGATTTTCAAATAAAAGTTTTTTTCTCAATATTTTATGAATTTTTATTTAAAATTTTATCTAAAGAAAAGTATATTTTTTCCATGTTTTCAGAAAATTAGTTGTATTATATTTTAAAGGTATTTTTTATGCCAACATAATTTAAGAAATTTTATACTTTACTAGGGATATGATATTATGATTCCATCCAATTTCTTTCATTTTATAAGTTATGATGATGATAATTTGAGGAAAATTCTATGAAATTAATTTCTTTATTATGGTTTAATTATGTTATGATCAAATATTTATAAAACCTATTTATTTTATATGAGTTATTCTATGATGAAATTATCGAATGTTTATGAAACCAATTTTATTTCAATGGGTTATGATATAATGAATTTTCTATAATCTTGTAGATTAGATATGTATGGTTTTTATGATGTGGTGGGTGGTTCTATTAGAGTCCTCCAATGCCTTGGGTAATGCCTTATATATCATGAGGTAATTATGAGAAATGTGTTGATGTGATCGATACACTATAGGAAATAAGATGGGATGCCTGATCCATTATGATTTAGGAAACATGTGGTAATTTCTAATACACTATGATATGGTAAACAAGTGGTGATTCCTGATCCACTATGATATAGAAAATAGGTTTTGATGGTGGATCCATTATGATATGATGGTATTGATAATTAACCTTGATATATGATATTATTTCTATACCTATGATAGTTCCAGACTCTTTTAAAAAACGTTTTTTTATGATTCTAACTCATGGATCTTGATTTATTTATGATTCATGTACTTTTAAATGATAATTTTTTATTCCATGACTCATGTTTATGATATTAGATAGATTGGGAATAGAATTTGTAGCCTATGAACATGATATCAAGCCCTTATAATTATATTATTGTTGCATATGATCACCAATTGATATCTACCATATTTACCCTTACTAAGCACCTAATCTCACAATTTATTATGTTTCCTTTCCCTTGGTTATAGAGTAATTTTTTAAGTAGGGTTTATGAATAAGGGGTGTATTATGGAAAGAAATTTATGGGAGATGTTGAAGATATTTTATGAAATAATATCATTATGTATATATTATTAAAATACACTAAACCTTTTTTCGTTTAGTAGCATGAAATGTTATTATATGTATTAAATATTTATCTAAAAGTATGTAATATTTATGCATGAATTTCTTAGTTTACCTCACTTTTGATACTGATTTTATACTGCTTGGATGTGTTTTCATCATCGTGGATGCCTAATGCCACCTAGGATTTAGTTTTTGAGCCACATGAAAAATTCCCAAGAATCTAGGATTAAACGTCATATCTATATGGGACACCATAGATTCCATAGGTCCCAAGGATTCCAAACTAGTATTGGATACATAAGTTTAGGCTTGGGGATTTTTATTACTATTGTTTTTATTATGATAATGAGATGCCTAGGATAACCCCCGTATCTATCAAGTCAACCCTAATGATATTATACTTTTTTGATTGGGATGCACGAGATTCCTAGGATCTGAATGTTTGGAATGGTAACTTGGGGACATTTATAATAAGGAACATTCATATTGAAAAGTTCAGAGACACCCCAACACTAGCCAAAGAAGGTGTGTTTGATCAAGGTCTCGAACTTAAGGATCCATGGTGGTTTTATTTATTTATATCATATAGTTATTTATTGTTTTTAAAAGACAGTATTACATTCACATATCATTAAATTAAAATTATATGTACAAGACCACATTGGTGGTGGATTACTAAGTTATGTACTCACACCAAGGTTGGGAAACCATTGCACTTGTGTACCCAAGCATACTCTCACTCATTATAGGTATATGTTTGATAGAAGCCCAAATTTTTTATCATCGACTAGGATAGCTCTAAATCAAATAATATAGATGGGGTATGGATTGGAATAGTAATAAAACATCATTTCTTTATTATTTTATTTATTCATTTTGTATATGATATCATCCTGATGGGAGATCAGTCTTGTATAGCCTTATTTTAGCATTTTATATTTATTGGCATGATCGATTTATTTACTCATTTATAAAAAATCTATTATTCTTGATTCTTAGTTATTTTATTTTTTGATTTCGCACTCTGATATGGGGGGTATAATCTCCCCACGGTACCTCCATAGACCCACATTCAAAGTTGAATTCCTTTGGAATATGGGGAGGGAAACCTGAGGTATTATGGAGAACTAGGCTAGGGCACTAACTGAGTGGCCTCCGGGTTGGGATGTTACAAAGTTGTATCATAGATTTATTTTATCTTACTATTTGGGATATGGTATCCAATATATATTATAATTTCTAAAATCCTATGATGGATATAGATATGGTGTTTCATAAACACCTTTATCGGGTTGAGGTTCAGGTTACTAGTGACAGGATTGATGTTCTTGATATGATATGTATGATTGATATGATTTTCACCTCATGTGATGCAAATGCAGTTTGATATTTATGATTTATGTGATATTTTTGGCTCTTGGACCATTGGAAAAAATATAGTTATTTTGGATTTGGATCTTAGAACTTGGAGGAAAGAGGTGTTACATGCATTATGAGTTGAAATGTAGGATTCACATGGCATATTTGGACCTTCTAGTGTGATTTTTTGACACTAAATGATGTTCAGTTGTTTAAAGTATCATCAAATGTTCATATGGTTTTTTACTATATAAGTACTTGGTGAAATTATATTCACCTATACTTCCATGTACATATTTTTCACTATGATGGAAAATTATTTGGATCTTTGGTGAGATTCCTATTGATTACAATGATAAAACCCCTTATTGTTTGGAACATGTAGTGAACCTGGTGGGTTAGTAAAGGAACAATATTCCTTAGTGGGTAAACCCTTGTGGGTTGTTAGTATTTGGGTTTGGTTGCTTAATGTGTCAGAAAAAACATTTATAATGTTTTCACTTATATATTGGAATTTCATTCTACCCAACCAAGCTAGTGGGTATAGTCTTTCCTTGGTATAGATCATCCAGTATAATGTTATTTGTTGTGGCCGTGTCATTCAAAAAGTTTATATTCTATAGGGAGAAGTACCTTAGGTGGATGATTAGTGAAAATCAATGACCTAATAGATGAATTACCTGGCATGTTTTATTTTTTGTTATGTTTGAGATGGGTGTCACAAGAAATATACCATGGTTTATGACCCTTCATGAGACTTGGTTTGACTTTTTAGGGCTAGGTGGGAGACCTAGAGACCCAAGAGATGCCTTATTGTTTTTTTGGGGAAAGCACCCTAAGTTTTAGACCTATAGTTTGAGAACGGATTTAAAGGGAATTACTATTTAGGTGCCTAAACCTATGTACCTTGGATGTGTTTTAGTATATATGAGATATTTGGTTGATAATCATGACTTGGAATGAATCCCGGTGGTGGCTAAACATGTTGTTGTCTTGATGAGTTGACATGTCATGAAGCATGGTCAACATAGTTCCGATGACATGATACTCATGGGATCATGAGTCAATATTATCCTTTTGGGAAGTATTGAAGCATATTAACCATAGGTTCTAAATGAGATCGAGTTAGCATGTAATGAATATACATTAAACTATTCATTTTGAAATAGGTGAGAAACCATGTGTGAGATGAGAACTAATAGTTTTAATAAAATGTTATGGGAATGATTTGTTTGGAGTTTATAAGCAATGATTAATTCCCCTCTATGGTATAGGAGATATTGAAAATGTATTGGGTGTGATGGAACCATTGATTTGGATAAATCCTGGTCAGGTATTGAAAGGACGAGGAACATGGCTTGGGAGGAGCGACATGTGTTCAAGTTTGTAGCCTTTGAGGTGGTGATCGAGGAGTAGTATAAGGGAAGCCATATAGTGGGGAGATCACCATTGTTTATTTGAGGGTTTGAACCTAATTATGACTAGCGTTTTGAATGGTTTTCATGGATGTACGAACCTAGGATGTAAGATCGTGGGAATGATATGATCTTTCATTGGATGGTCGAGGTGGTACTTGGACACCAACAATTAAGTGAATTTTATTTTATCTGGTCCCAATTAAAATATGAGATTTTAGGTTTGAATGGGGTAATAGATGATTTATTATATTTTCATTAGGTTCAGGATGATCTTAGTGTGACCCTAGGTTGATTCACGGGGTCAGACATGAATCATGACATGTTCTAAGGGGAGAATCCCCATTTTGTGATATGGTTTAGGGCGTGAACCAGTTTTGTAACATGATTTAATAGGAGAATCCTTGTTTTCTTGACATATCTCAAGGGTGAATAATTTTATGAAATATTTTTCAACATGTTTTAAGGGGTGAAACATGTAATAACAAATAGAGAATATGATTTTTTGGATGAAAATGATTGGAATGAAAGGAGAGACAGTGTTATGGCCTAATATGTGAGTGAGGCCCTATATATGGGGTCAGTAGTGGAAAATGCTAGGTTAGGGGATCCATGTTTCTTTTAAGGATTCATCAGTGGGTATGACCAAGAATATTGAGGATAATAGGATGGAAGAGATACTAATCGTACTTTTACTCGAGGTTATATAGGGTGAGAGGGGATCCATGTTTGGAGTGTTGTGTGGGTTGCGGTTTGCGGGTCAGTAGACTGATCAAAATATGTTTCAGTAGGTTTTTCCAATATTGGGGAGCACTGGGGATTAGAACCAGAATTTATATTTTAATGTTTATTGTTGGAAATGTCATAAGCTATATGATTAATTAGAAAAGACATCATGGGGTGTCTGAAGAGATGGGTGTGGTAATCATCATCTCATTATTGGATTTGGTTAGGAAGAGGTAAACTTAGCTTCCAGTGAAAGGTGTGTTTGGTGATCAAATTTTTACCATGAGAGTACATTGGGAATTTAAGTATTTATAATGATAGGTTGATCATGAGAAAGTGACCCATGAATGTTAGGTTATTATTTGAACGGTTAGTCAGACTTCTCGAGGTTGAAAATTTTATGGTGGGGAGAATGTAATAACTCACATCTGTATGGGTTGAATATTCAAAAGGGAATTTTAATTTTTAGTTTATTATATGGTTTAGTTATAGAATCAGATCATGGAATCAGATCTTGATGAGTTTTAAAAATAAAAAAGGGTGTTTTTATAGGGGATCAGGTAATGACCCAAGGGTTTGAGAGGAATCCATATAAAGTATGAAGTGGATGAGTATCTTTTAGATGCTCCTACATGGGATTCTCACTGTGAATAGTACTTTCACAATGTAAATGGTCAAGAAAGGGGGAAAGTACCTCTTACCCAAATATTCATAGTGGAAATCTAGTATTCAAACCATGAAACCCTTTATTTATGGGTTTTAAGCCCCCTGTTTCTTGGTTTGATGGGCTTGCGTGGGAGGACAATGGTCGGAGATCCCCCTATTACACCCTCTATTCATATATATTCTTAATATGATTAGATGGTGGTTTTGGGTAAGGTTATACTATCCTCTAATTCTACTCTTCCCTCTATCATTTCCCCTAATTTTGGTGATGTATGGATTTTGAGAATTTAAGGTCATTTCCCAAAAAATAGTTAAATTTTGTATTTTTAATAGATATTTCATGCAACCTAGATAGAACACATCTTAAGATGACATCAACCTATCGTTGTTTATCATTTAATCAAAGGTATATTATGACATTGATTTTTATTTGGTTTTATTTAAAATTTAATTTATTTAATTATGTAATTGGAAACATATGTTAGTGATTTAACCCAGTATGGATTCAGGGATGTGTTAGGTGTGGCCAACACCCTGTTTCTTGAAGAATCGATGATTATTTAATACCCAGTGAGTTTTTATTAATTATATAATTCTGAGTTAAATTAAATAATTAATTATAATTGATTATAATTAATTATTTTCTCTCTTTGAAATGAATTTGGTTCCTGAGAATGTGGGTAGTGGTTGGTAGTGATGGGATAACCTTAGATGATTATAGATGAACTTGGGTAGTGAGTTGTTGCTTTGAGTATTTAAATTGGAATATAATCATCCAAGTTAAATTTTTTATTAAGACCCACTTTTATGGAAAAAAGTGGGAAACTAGCAAGACAACAACAAATCAAGCACAAAAGTAGAAAACAGAACAATAGGATACCAACTTGAAAATATTGGATGCGACTTCCCTGAATAATTTTCAGGACAGGTCACTTACCTTTTTTCCCAGCTCGTCGCTGATGATCACTTCAAAATGAGAGGCCAACTCGTCCCAAACTTGTAAGAACTCCTCCACTGTAATCTTCCTTTCATTGAAACCTCTGGTCAAAATTAAGTGTTGTTTGTCGATCCAAGCGGCCTGCTCCTTGCTTACACCCACTTGAACTAGTCTTTCATTCATCCTTTCTGCATCCTCCTCTGAGGCCTGAATGAGAAAAACCCATTCCACCATCTCTTCTTGAGAGGACATGTGGAGGTCCCATGAGTTTTCTACAATTTCGAAATCTTCCCCTCATACTACTAAAGGATCTCCCTTCCTGATCACCGAAGGATCCACCAATCCACTTTCCTGATTTTTACCTCCATGCACAGAAGAAAGACTAGCTTATGAAGTAATCCGCATAGGGGTCTTACCTAAAACCGAAAACCCTTCCTTGTTCAAGAAAGCAACCCCTGGAATAGACTCTATGACATTGCATTTGGCCTTTCTTGCCGATCTGGTAACTATAGTATTTGGAGTGCCCGAATAATCTTTGAGCAGTCTTGACTTCTTCCCATCCTTAGGATCCAAAAGGCTTCTATTTAGAAGGTTTCCTTGTTTCCCTTTCCTTGAACCAGATCGAACCAATGCCTCTTGATCATACTCTGCACTAGTCCGAGAGACCCCCTATTGTTCGCTTGAGGCCCCATCTTGGTCACTCGATTCCTCCTCTTCTGAGTGTCTACTCCCGACCTGCTTATGTTTCCACCTGGGAATGACCGTATACCATCCTTCGGGATCCTCATTTTCTTTCCCTGCCTCATCCAACAACGAGAATGGATTATGCACCTCAGTCAGCTTTGAAGCCTTGTGAAAAAGGGCCACCTGGGACACTGGCTCATACACATTAGGAATCTGAGACTCCTTTAATGCCCTAAAATCATCCCGAGAAACCACACCTCCAGGTTCTGAAAGTTGTCCAATTCTCTAGCCACCCCTTCCAACCTTAACTGCCTTGACAAAGGATGAGGGAGACTGACCTCCACCTAGCTGAACTGCTACCCATTTTCCACCACCAACACCTCCTTTAGCCAAAGACTCCTTAGCAGGTCCTACCAGAAATTCCCCAATCGGTAAAGCATCACCACCTGCATTCTATTTACCACCTGAAGGACTACCCGCTACAGCCATAACATCATCACTACACGGAATGGACAATTTAAGATCAAACTTCAGACTACCAAACACATCACTGCCCTTCGGTTCAGGAGGTGGCATGCTTATAGGTTTTTGCAGCACTGGTACACCAAGAGAAGAATCAGAGTTCGTGATCTCCAGCACCCCAATGTGCCTCCCATGCTCAGAGTGATGACATAGAGCAGCCCCATGACCGAACCAAAGACATACCAAGCAGTGATCAACCCAGGATTCAAAAACAACATCTTTCCTGCATCAGAACTCCCCACCAACTGAGATCCAAACCCACTCAACCGGTGAATTTGAGACATCCACCTAAACACAGATCCTCAGATTAATTGGGTGGCACACCGAAGAAGTTCAACTATCCGAATAGAGGTAGAGACCCACCATATTTCCTAGAATTCGAATAATCTCGGGGTTTTGAAAAGGCAAGGGAAGCTGAGAGAAACTAACCCATGTCACTACGAGGGATGAATCCCGGATCATATATATAAGGCCCCAGCCTTAAAACTTACTTAATCATGAGTTTTTACAAGATTACACATTGAGGATATTTTCAGGTTTAGAGTTTTAGAGAATTAGATCATAATACTTTCATTATATTCTACATTTAAACAAAGTGGTTACATAAAGATAATATTCATTTTTCCCATCAACGGAAACATATTTAAAATAAAACATGGATTCTTTCTTGACACTTCCTTGACACTATCATCGTATCATGTACCTTTCCCTTGACCTGTGAAAAACATTTCAAAAAAACTTGGGATGAGCATTAAAAGCTTAGTAGGGGTTATAAAAATATGGAAAAGAAACATGAGTTCATATATACATAAGAATGAAATCACACTTTACCCAAAAAACATAGGCACTTTAACATATCTCACCAAATCATGAATAAATCATAGAAATAATAAGACATAAAAGGTAACTTGAGGTATTCATAACATTATTACATAGGGAGTAACCCTCTTGGTTACGTTTGGAATACCCACTACAGTATATTCCCTAAATCTCTTCATAGAAACCTTAACGTTTCACTCCTTCGCGTTACCCAATGCATTGGAGAGCTATATCGGGCTCACCCGCCCTTAGTTTATCACGGAACCACCCGTATTCATAAAAATTTCCAAGAACCATAACATAATCATAGCACATAACATAATCATAAAGGAAAGATAACATTCCCACATTGCAAAAAAATATATAACATTTTAAGATATTGAAATAATGAATCCATTCTAAAAACCATTTTCAAAACCATTAAAAACATTTAATAAAGAGATTTTTGAATCAAAGTGTACCATACCACCTTGAAGCTTTTAACATTTTAAACCATTAATATCCATATAAATAAATTCTTAAAACCATTTTGAAAACATGGATATTAATAAGAACAAATCATTAAAACATTTAAAGCGATATTTTGGTTAAAGGGTTTTTACCAAAATTAGAGACACTTGAATACAATAATTGAGGAATAACATTTAATCATAACTTTATAATATCATGAGAATAAATGGATTCATGATATAATATTCCAAAGGACAGTATATACACCATATAAGAGTGAATTGGTGCATAACAACAATGAAGTCTCAATAGAAATGTAAAATGCGATGAAATCCCTTATAAAAAAGGTATCCTTAAATTAAGGATAAATCAATCTCAAAATTATGTGTGACAAATATAAATACACCCAATATAAGTGGATATTAATTGTAAAACAATAAAAGGTCATTCACACATATTCAAAGGATGACATATTCAATAACTACATGTTGAACCCAAAGAAATCAAAATTGGGTTAAAAAGTTCCCTTGGTAAAATTCGACAGCCTAACGACGTCACTTCAAAATTCAGAAAATGAGTTGATGAGAGATAAAAAGGGTATCTCATCACTTGGGAATAAAATTTACATCAATAAGGATATATAAGAACATATCCCAAAATAATAGTATGTGAATTAAAAGACATAACAAAAGAAGTCTTTTAAAAGAGGAGGGTGAAAGGTTCCCTTACCGACATGGGTATCTTTCGAAACATACACCCCGTGAAAGAAGGACAATAAAACATTGATGTAAATACTCATAAATGAAAGTATATTACACAATGAGTAAAATAATGGGCAGTACATACACCACTAAAAGTAATTTTTGGCAAATGTAGCATAAATCTCACGGGAATAAAAGTGAGATGAAAAATCCCTTACGAAAACTCGGCAGCCTAACGGCGCCACCTAAAACTTGAAACAATGGATTGATGAGATCAAATAGGGTCTCTCATCATATTAAAATAAAGTTTACAGCAAGAGGAATATAAAATAACATCCCCCAACATAACAAAGAGGAGCTTAAAATAAGTGACATAAAGGAGAGTACTTAAAAAGAAAGAGAGAGGTTGGATCTCTTACGAAACATTCGGCAGCCTAACGGCGCCACTCAAAACTTCCAAAATGGATTGATGAGAGAGAATAGGGTCTCTCATCATATGAAAATAAAAATTACAGTAAGAGTAATATAAAATAATATCCCAATAACAAGAAAGATGAGATTTAAAAGGAATGACATAAAAGAGTGTACTTAAAAAGAAAGAGAGGGGTAGGATCCCTTACCTCGGGTCCGACTTGACTCGATCGTTCTTTAATCTCCTGAATAATAAAATTTGGTCAATTTATAATTGCCTAAGGTCCTCCTTTAAAGGTTATTATTCAGTTCATATCACATATTATAAGGTTATTATAATTGTTTAATAATGTTAGTTCATATCAGACGTTTTTGCCGATGTTTGGTACATGAGTCAAAAATGAACTTGTTTGAAAAATTATTTCCCATGTAGTTATAAGTAAATAATTTCCAGAATAGTATTAATGATTAAAATATCATATATATCCAGTACATATTTATTTTATACTATTCCATATCATTTGGAGGTAAAAAACGAAAAGCACCGTTCATGGAGACGGTAGGCCGTACGTACGCATGAACGCTACTTTCATTTTTTTTCATATTAATGGAATTAAAAATAAATGATACATATATATATATTATAATTCCAGTATAATATATATATTATATAGGTCAAATATGTTCATTAATTTCATTCTTTATACATTCAATGTATTGCATGTACGAGTCACATCACTTGAGGGGGTGGTAGTCCACACTTCCTCATATGAAATTATCGCATTTACACAACATGAAAAGAATAAAGGTATGGTTTAAATATAAAATACAGAAGCATATAGTAAACATAAATACCATATATATCATATATAAAATACAGTGACATCATAATGGCCACCTTTAAAGGTGTTAAAATAATATTGAATAATCATCGTTTCGTGAGGCAGAAAATCGCCAACCATAGAAACAGTATGTTCTTTAACCATTAGACGAAGGTGTGTGTAAGTGTAGCTCGAATACTTCTTATAAAAACATCATATTATATTTAAGATACTGTAGTTGTTACAAAAGAAATGAATAAAAAGAGTTTAGGGGTTTGGAGAAGCAAAATAAAACAAAAGGACTCAAGTGAAGACATTACCTTAAAATCAGGTAACTCCCTTTGGTTTGAGCTCAAAGGCTTCCTTGGGAAGACTTCTACCCAAAGTGAGGCTTCAAGGAGTTATATAGGGATGTAGAGAGACAAAATGTGCAGGGTTTGGCCGAGACAAATGTAACACCCGAGACTTTTATGTTATATAAATCATCAAAGGAATTTTTTTCTACACAACACTTGCTTGGCTTGCTTTACACGAAATCGTGACCTTCCTCGATAGCTTGCGTCGTACGCAATACCGAGTTTCACTAAACAACGATATGCTATTAAAATATTATTAAAACTAGCCGTTATGAATAGTAATAACCAATTTTTGAAATTTTATAAATTTTATCTTTCAAAATGGACTTCATTTTTGGATTCGGAATACCGAAATTAGCCTAGGGTGAAATTTTGGTATTTTTCTGAAAACTTTCAATTTTTGATGAATAGTGAAACCACTAAGTGGTAGGTTAAAAACTGAATTTTGCATAAAACTTAATTTTACCGCTTCTGTGAATGGAATTTCGAAAATCTGAGAGACACGGTTAATATCAAGGACTAAAATGTGGTTCAATGAGATGAAAATAATTTTTTTGGTGAATAGTAACTTTTTACTTTTTTTTACCACGGTTAAAAGTAAATAGGGTAACTAAGGGTAAATATGATATTACTATTACCCTAAAACATGTCCTAATTCTATTGGATAAGTGTAATTCGACCAAAAACAACCTTATGAATATAATATCACAATTTAGGTCCACTTGGATTAGATTATGACATTTAATATTATTTTATTTAATGAATAGTTAAAATAGTTAAAATCAAAGTTTAATAACTAAAACATTTTTAATATGGGGTTATACATAAGATAAATTCGACTATAAATATTCAATAGAAATATAAAAAGATTTTCTACATAATGATATTTTATTTATAATTTTTAGACATTAAATAATTTAATTTATTTATAACACAATGATGATGCAGTAATTATCTTATTAATGAAATATTGACATAATTGATGTTATAAACACCAAAATAAATGTAATTTGAGACTTTTTATGAATTCCACTAATTTTCTAGGTTAATATGATATATTAGTGTTGATTTAATCAATTTGGTTCGAACATATAATCCTGTTATGACTTTCACAAAAATCATATATCAAATAGTGTCAAAATTGACACAAAATAGTTTTTAAATCAAATATTATATTACTAATTGTTATTTTATTCCTAAAAATCTAAGGTTCGTCCAAATGACTTAGATAAGGATATATATATTAATAATAAACAATTTGGGGTTCGTTTGGCATGTTATAGTAAGTGTATTAACCATATAGTGTAAGAAAACAAAAATACACGGTAAAAGTTAAATTATTTAACTTAGAGTTAAATCTAATTGATAAGGTTAAAATAATAACCTAAACTTGTCTAAATCCTATTGGTTGATAGGATTTCGACCCATCCCCACTTTAGCTTCGAAATAAGACCCTTTGGAACCATTATAAACCGATTTTGACTTTAATATAAAATAATATTTTGAGATATTCCTAAGGTGCCCCTCTCCTCCCTTATAAAAGGGCACCTCCTCCCCCTCCTCCTCACACCAATTTGAGCACTCAAGCTCGGCCAACCCCTGCCATTTTCTCCTCTCCACTTCCCTAGAATAATCCTAGAGGTCCCGGTCTTCTTCAAAGACCAATATTAGTTCCCTAAGTGGAGGATTCAAAGAAGCGTTCCAAAGAAGAGGTAATATCCATTACCGATCTTTTCAATTTCTTTCTTCTTCAACTTCTTCTTCTTTAGTTGTTTCATGATAAAGTAATAACATCAGTATTACTTACATACTGATATGTTATTATAAATATGAAACAACCCTAATTCACCTTCTATCCATCCTACGGAAAAATGAAATCACCGCGCGTGCGTACGTACGGAATACCGTCTCCACGCCGTGGTGTAATCTATTTTCCACCATCACCTTACAAGGATGGGTATAATGGTGTAATGAGTAACTATTTATGATTATTATAAAGTAATATTGATACTGAAATAATATACATATACTCCAATACAATTCCATGATCATAGGAACGATATCATCACTCGTGCGTACGTACGGAATACCGTCTCCACGATGTGATGCGACTCGTTCTACATGATCATCATTACATAGTAATTATATAAATGAATTGAATGAATAAATATGATATATGTTACACTAATACCATTATGGATATAAGGTATCTATAACCTTAAAAGAAGAATAAGAATTTATTTGGCAAAACACGCATAAGAACAAAAGGCAATAAAGACCCGAGTAACAAGTAACAATGAAATATTACTAACAAGAAGCTAAGAATATGACCATATATGATATCATATCAACATGTATGATTCTGGAATAAGTCAATAACATTATTTAAACCATTATACAGGAGCTTCGGACACATACAAAGCAAATCAGACCTAAGGTAAGGGAAATATCACAATCTCATTTTTATCCGAGATTGTTTATTCGTAAGTATTTACTGGGGTGTATTTTATCATCCACATCCATGTTTCATCAATATGTAATATTATTTACATCCACCTACAATTGTTTAAATCAATTTTCACCCTTCAGTGAGTTTTTAGTAATATGTATGAAAGGAATCTTTTGTGATTTTTCGCACGAGGTACTTTTGACTTTTCCGACAAAAGTACGAAGAATGTTTTTTTTAACTTATACGGCATGAATGGATTCTTAAAACATTATTTCCAAGAAGCTTCCTTTACAAGTTTTCAAGTTTATTTTTAATCAACTTCTTTTAGTTTATAATTTCATGACATGTTAAGAAAAGAAAAGTGTTTTTGAAGAATAAAGGATATTTTCCTCAAGAATGGAGTTCAAGTGTTTTATCAAAATTATTTTCCATCTAAGATAGTAAAGGGTTCTGTTTTTATCCCTATTATTACATTGATTTGATTATGTTGTGAGGGAATTATTTTTATGAAGTCATTTACCTTATATGATTTGTTTTATGATGTCATGATGTTTCAAGAATCCCATTTTTGTTACATGTGTTATGCGATGATGTATGATTTATGATTATGTGGCACACATAAGAAAGGATTCATTATAAGATGGGTGGGACCTATATCTCCCTCCAATGAATTGGGTAAAGATTTTATATCTCATGAGATAGACATGGCTGGAACGGTAGGTTATACCGGTTCAGTGAAACAGGACTGGAACGAGGGTGACTCGGTTCAGAAAGGGACTTTGTCCACTAATATAGTCTTGGCAATGAGTCATGACTAACAAGAAATGATTTTCCATGATTATGTGTGCATGCCACAAAGTTTCAAGTTTCATGTTATGATTATGGGGATCTCATTTTCACTTCTATGATTTGTTCCATGTTAAGATATTATGATCTCTTTTGCAGGTTATGATTTTCAAAAAGATATGATATGATTTTTATTTCCTTTATTTTCCCTTGCTGAGCATTTGAGCTCACCCTTTTATGTTTTCTTTTCCCCAGGTCAGGAAGATGGATATTAAGTAGAATATGCTAAAAGGGACCCTAGATATGATGAAATAAATGGGAGACACTGTAGAAGATTTATGAACCAGTTGTTTATGTTTCCCAGTTTCTAAAGACACTATACCTATACGGTCCTTTGTGGTTTTGTCATATGTTGTAATAAGTGTACTTCAATTTTGAAGTATTAACAATGTATGTAAAGTATGGGTCGTTATATTTGGTATCAAAGGAAAGGTATAGTCAACCTTTGGAAACTAGGATGTGAAAGCCTTAGTAAGAACCCTAAGGATAACTCTAAGCATAGAACACAATATTAGTGTTTTAGAAATGGCCATGAATAACCTAGGATAAGACCTTAAGCGTGAAAATTTTATTCTTGAATTATGTGGTTTTCCTATTATAATTAGTGTTGCTCACACTATTCTTCTTGGTTTTAGTCAATGGATGGAACCCGAAGGAACCGTGTTAATGCGGAATGCGATGGGCAATGCAATGATTGTCCCCCTGAGAAACCAAACGATATGGGAGATGGAATGAAAAATCTTGTAGCCATGATCACACAACTTTCTCAAGCTATGAATCATGTAGGACTTCCAAACGAGCAAAGGAAGGAGCAACATTCTGTTGAATCCTTCATGAGGCAGCGTCCACCTTCTTTCAGCGGGTCTACTGATCCATTAGTTGCTGAACAATGGATTAGTACTACTGAAAAGATATTTTCAGTTCTTCAATGTTCTGAACATGATAAAGTCATCCTAGCAGTGTATCGTTTGGAAGGAGATGCTGATTAATGGTGGAATCTTATTAAGAATACGAGGCAAAGGGATGAAATTGAGTCCATGGAATGGGACGAGTTCAAGAACTTATTTTTCAATAAGTACTTCCCTCGTATTCTCCGAACAAAGATGGAGAAAGAGTTTCTTGAACTGAAGCAAAGGGATGATAAATCTGTTGGTACCTATGAAGCAAATTTTACAAGACTTGCAAGGTACGCTTCTAGTATTATTATCCAACCTGAGAGTAAGATCGATCGATTCTTTAGTGGCTTAAAACCAAGTCTTCGAAGGGCGTTAGCCATAAGGGACTTCAATAGCTACGAGGAAATCGTTCGATGTGATCTCAAAGTCGAGATGGAGATTGGAGTAACCCATCAGTCATATGGGTTTGATAAGAAGAGGAAAATGGAATTCAAAGGAAAATCTAAAGAGCACACTGAAAAGAAGATGAGCTTTCCCTTATGCTCAAAGTGTGGAAAGAAACATGGAGGGAGTTGTCTTAAAGGGACAAGTAAATGTTTCAAATGTGGAAAGGAAGGTCATCGGGCATTTGAATGTCGCGATAATGTGAAGAAGATGTCTAATGATGCAAACAAAGGAAGGGATACACAGAATGAACCTACTACACTTCAATGTTTCAAGTGCAAGGAGATGGGTAATTATGCCAATCAATGCCCAAATCCAAGGGTTGATGATGATGGTCGACGTCAACAAACTCTTAAGTCTAAAGACAAAGGAAAGTCACATGCAATTTCTATCAGCGATGTGGAGTACGATAACGAAGTGGTGAAAGGTACACTTACCATCCACTCTAAAGTAGCAAATGTTTTATTTGATTCTGGATCCACCCACTCTTTTATTTCTGAAGAATTTTCTAAGGGTATCACCATATTACCTCAACAATTAGATGTTGAGTTAGCTGTGACAACACCTAATGGCACATCAATCGCATCAAAAGTTTATAATTCTTCTCCGATCGAAGTTTGTGGGAAAGTGCTTCCTGCAAATCTTGTGATCCTTCCTATAGTGGAATTTGATGTGATTCTTGGCATGGATTGGCTTTCTTTATACGGATCTCATATCAATTGCCAAAGAAGAGAAGTCACATTTCATATTCCAGATCAATCTATGATCGTCTATCAATGCAAGGATGAACATAACCTTCCAGTGGAAATTTCTTCCATTTTATGGGTATTGATTCCACTAAATGAAGGCTATTTATCTCAAATGGTTGGTGAGAAACTCGCGATTAAGAATATGCCCATCGTACGGGAGTTTGATGATGTCTTTCCAGAGGAATTACCGGGTCTTCCACCAAATCGTGAAGTTGAGTTTTCAATAGAACTCGTACCGGGTGCTTTGCCTATTTCAAAGACACCTTATAGAATGGCCCCAATTGAGTTGCAGGAATTGAAGAAGCAACTCCAAGAGAATCTCGATAAGGGATTCATATGCCCTAGTGCGTCACCTTGGGGAGCACCTGTTCTATTTGTTAAGAAGAAAGATGGATCAATGAGACTCTTTATTGATTATCGAGAACTTAACAAGATCACTATCAAGAACAAATATCCTCTCCCACGCATTGATGACTTATTTGACCAACTACGCGGAGCTCAATACTTTTCCAAGATTGATCTTCGTTCAGGGTATCATCAATTAAGGGTCAAAAGGGAGGATATACCAAAGACGTCTTTCCGTACAAGGTATGGACACTATGAATTTATAGTGATGCCATTTGGTCTTACTAATGCCCCTGCTATCTTCATGGATCTAATGAATAGAGTCTTTAGAGACTATCTTGATCAATTTGTGGTAGTCTTTATAGACGATATTCTTGTCTATTCAAAGTGCAAGGAAGAGCATGAAGATCACTTGAGAATTATATTGAAGACCCTGAGAAAGGAGAAGCTTTATGCCAAATTTACCAAGTGTGAATTTTGGATTCAAAAAGTTGCATTTTTGGGTCACATAATCTCAAAAGAGGGGATATCTGTGGATCCAGCAAAAACAGAGGTTATCGAAAGATGGTCGAGACCAACAACAGTAACTGAGATCCGAAGTTTTCTTGGTTTGGCTGGATATTATCGACGTTTTGTAATGGATTTTTCACGATTATCTAATCCACTCACCAAGTTGACTCGGAAAGGAGTTAAGTTTGTTTGGACAGAGGAATGTGAAGAGAATTTCAAGGAGTTGAAAAGAAGGTTATCCAATGCACCTGTGCTCACACTGCCTTGTAGTGGAGAAAGGTTTGTGATCTACAGTGATGCATCCAAGAAGGGATTGGGGTGTGTTTTTATGCAAAATGATATGGTGATAGCTTATGCCTCACGACAGTTGAAAATACATGAGCAAAATTACCCAACACATGATTTGGAGTTGGCTGCGGTAATCTTTGCATTAAAGATTTGGAGGCATTACCTTTATGGTGAAAGGTGTGATATTTATACTGATCATAAAAGTTTAAAGTATATTTTCACACAAAAGGAGCTGAATATGCGTCAAAGAAGATGGTTGGAGCTGATTAAGGATTATGACTGCTCAATCCATTACCACCTGGAAAAGCAAACAAGGTGGCAGATGCATTAAGTCGACAAGACCATGCTAGTTTATCCATGATGAGGATCACAAAAGATCCAATATTTATGGATTTACAAAGGATGGATCTTGGAATTATAATGGAAGGGGAAAAATCTTATCTTTCTCAAATGAATGTCCAACCATCTATATATGTGAAGATTAAAGAGGCACAGAAAGAAGATGTCGAGTTACAAAAGAAGGTGAGAAATGTTCCTGAATTCAACCTTGATTGTGATGGGATAATAAAGTTCAGGAATCGGGTTTGTGTTCCTCCCATCCCTGAATTAAAGAAGGAGCTGCTGGATGAGGCTCATTGTTCTTCATTCTCTATTCATCCTGGAAGAACGAAGATGTATAGGGACCTGAAAGAGTACTTCTGGTGGGATGGCATGAAAAGAGATGTTGCTGAATATGTCTCTCGATGCTTGGTTTTTCAACAAGTTAAAGCTGAGAGACAAAAGTCTAAGGGGATGTTACAACCATTACCCATACCCGAATGGAAATGGGAAAACATCACTATGGACTTTGTCACAGGACTTCCTAAAACATCCAAAGGCAATAATGCTATTTGGGTCATAGTTGATCGTCTTACAAAGTCTGCACACTTCATTGCTATTAGAGAGGATTTCTCTCTAGATCAGCTTGCCAGGATATATGTAAAGGAAGTGGTAAGATTGCATGGAGTACCACTTTCTATTATATCTGATCGGGATCTGACATTTACCTCAAAGTTCTGGCGAAGTCTTCAGCATACTCTGGATACAGAGTTGAGTTTCAGCACTGCTTATCATCCTCAGACAGACGATCAGTCTGAGAGAACAATTAAAACCCTAGAAGATATGTTGAGAGCTTGCTCTATGGATTTCAATGGAGGCTGGGATCAACACCTACCTTTGGTGGAATTTTCTTATAATAATAGCTTTCACTCCAGTATTCAGATGGCTCCTTATGAAGCTCTCTATGGAAAGAAATGCAGGACTCCAACATACTGGGATGAAGTTGGGGAAAGAAAGCTATTAGGACCTGATCTCTTTGATGAAATGGCATAAAAGGTCAGATCTATTCAACAACACATAAGAGCAGCTCAGAGTCGACAGAAAAGTTATGCCGACAACCGAAGAAAAGACCTAGAGTTTGAAGTGGGTGATAAAGTGTTCTTACGAATATCTCCCTGGAAGAGGGTTATGAGATTTGGAAAGAAGGGGAAGTTGAGCCCTAGATATATCGGTCCTTTAGAAATACTGGATCGTGTTGGAAAGGTAGCTTACCGATTGGCGCTTCCACCGAATCTCTCTCAAGTTCATGATGTGTTCCATGTATCTCTCCTGAGAAAGTACATACCTGATCATTCACATGTACTCAGCTCAGAAGTTGTACCGCTGGAGCAAGATCTTTCTTATGAAGAACAACTGATAGAGATTCTGGATCATAGCGAAAAAGTCCTACGAAACAAGACCACTCGATTGGTGAAAGTTTTATGGAGGAACCACCAACTTGAAGAAGCTACATGGGAGCTTGAGGATATGATGAGGGAGAAGTATCCTCATCTGTTTGTTACAAAGTGACGAATTTTGAGGGCAAAATTCTTTTTAAGGGGGGTAGAATGTAACACCCGAGACTTTTATGTTATATAAATCATCAAAGGAATCTTTTTCTACACAACACTTTCTTGGCTTGCTTTACACGAAATCGCGACCTTCCTCGATAGCTTGCGTCGTACGCAATACCGAGTTTCACTAAAAAACGATATGCTATTAAAATATTATTAAAACTAGCCGTTATGAATAGTAATAACCACTTTTTGAAATTTTATAAATTTTATCTTTCAAAATGGACTTCATTTTTGGATTCGGAATACCGAAATTAGCCTAGGGTGAAATTTTGGTATTTTTCTGAAAACTTTCAATTTTTGATGAATAGTGAAACCACTAAGTGGTAGGTTAAAAACTGAATTTTGCATAAAACTTAATTTTACCACTTCTGTGAATGGAATTTCGAAAATCCGAGAGACACGGTTAATATCAAGGACTAAAATGTGGTTCAATGAGATGAAAATAATTTTTTGGTGAATAGCACCTTTTTACTTTTTTTACCACGGTTAAAAGTAAATAGGGTAACTAAGGGTAAATATGATATTACTATTACCCTAACACATGTCCTAATTCTATTGGATAAGTGTAATTCGACCAAAAACAACCTTACGAATATAATATGACAATTTAGGTCCACTTGGATTAGATTATGACATTTAATATTATTTTATTTAATGAATAGTTAAAATAGTTAAAATCAAAGTTTAATAACTAAAACATTTTTAATATGGGGTTATACATAAGATAAATTCGACTATAAATATTCAATAGAAATCTAAAAAGATTTCCTACATAATTATATTTTATTTATAATTTTTAGACATTAAATAATTTAATTTATTTATGACACAATGATGATGCAGTAATTATCTTATTAATGAAATATTGACACAATTGATGTTATAAACACCAAAATAAATGTAATTTGAGACTTTTTATGAATTCCACTAATTTTCTAGGTTACTATGATATATTAGTGTTTATTTAATTAATTTTGTTCGAACATATAATTCTGTTATGAATTTCACAAAAATCATATATCAAATAGTGTCAAAATTGACACAAAATAGTTTTTAAATCAAATATTATATTACTAATTTTTATTTTATTCCTAAAAATCTAAGGTTAGTCCAAATGACTTAGATAAGGATATATATATTAATAATAAACAATTTGGGGTTCGTTTGGCATGTTATAGTAAGTGTATTAACCATATAGTGTAAGAAAACAAAAAGACACGGTAAAAGTTAAATTATTTAACTTAGAGTTAAATCTAATTGATAAGGTTAAAATAATAACCTAAACTTGTCTAAATACTATTGGTTGATAGGATTTTGACCCATCCCCACTTTAGCTTCGAAATAAGACCCTTTGGAACCATTATAAACCGATTTTGACTTTAATATAAAATAATATTTTGAGATATTCCTAAGGTGCCCCTCTCCTCCCTTATAAAAGGGCACCTCCTCCTCCTCCTCCTCACACCAATTTGAGCACTCAAGCTCGGCCAACCCCTGCCATTTTCTCCTCTCCACTTCCCTAGAATAATCCTAGAGGTCCTGGTCTTCTTCAAAGACCAATCTTAGTTTCCTAAGTGGAGGATTCAAAGAAGCGTTCCAAAGAAGAGGTAATATCCATTACCGATCTTTTCAATTTCTTTCTTCTTCAACTTCTTCTTCTTTAGTTGTTTCATGATAAAGTAATAACATCAGTATTACTTACATACTGATATGTTATTATAAATATGAAACAACCCTAATTCACCTTCTATCCATCCTACGGAAAAATGAAATCACCGCGCGTGCGTACGTACGGAATACCGTCTCCACGCCGTGGTGTAATCTATTTTCCACCATCACCTTACAAGGATGGGTATAATGGTGTAATGAGTAACTATTTATGATTATTATAAATTAATATTGATACTGAAATAATATACATATACTCCAATACAATTTCATGATCATAGGAACGATATCATCACTCGTGCGTACGTACGGAATACCGTCTCCACGATGTGATGCGACTCGTTCTACATGATCATCATTACATAGTAATTATATAAATGAATTGAATGAATAAATATGATATATTTTACACTAATACCATTCTGGATATAAGGTATCTATAACCTTAAAAGAAGAATAAGAATTTATTCGGCAAAACACGCATAAGAACAAAAGGCAATAAAGACCCGAGTAACAAGTAACAATGAAATATTACTAACAAGAAGCTAAGAATATGACCATATATGATATCATATCAACATGTATGATTCTGGAATAAGTCAATAACATTATTTAAACCATTATACAGGAGCTTCAGACACATACAAAGCAAATCGGACCTAAGGTAAGGGAAATATCACAATCTCATTTTTATCCGAGATTGTTTATTCGTAAGTATTTACTGGGGTGTATTTTATCATCCACATCCATGTTTCATCAATATGTAATATTATTTCCATCCACCTACAATTGTTTAAATCCATTTTTACCCTTCGGTGAGTTTTTAGTAATATGTATGAAAGGAATCTCTTGTCGTTTTTCGTACGAGGTACTTTTGACTTTTCCGACAAAAGTACGAAGAATGTTTTTTTAACTTATACGGCATGAATGGATTCTTAAAACATTATTTCCAAGAATCTTCCTTTACAAGTTTTCAAGTTTATTTTTAATCAACTTCTTTTAGTTTATAATTGCATGACATGTTAAGAAAAGAAAAGTGTTTTTGAAGAAGAAAGGATATTTTCCTCAAGAATGGAGTTCAAGTGTTTTATCAAAATTATTTTCCATCTAAGATAGTAAAGGGTTCTGTTTTTATCCCTATTATTACATTGATTTGATTATGTTGTGAGGGAATTATTTTTATGAAGTCATTTACCTTATATGATTTGTTTTATGATGTCATGATGTTTCAAGAATCCCATTTTTGTTACATGTGTTATGCGATGATGTATGATTTATGATTATGTGGCACACATAAGAAAGGATTAATTATAAGATGGGTGGGACCTATATCTCCCTCCAATGCATTGGGTAAAGATTTTATATCTCATGAGATAGACATGGCTGGAACGGTAGGTTATACCGGTTCAGTGAAACAGGACTGGAATGAGGGTGACTCGGTTCAGAAAGGGACTTTGTCCACTAATATAGTCTTGGCAATGAGTCATGACTAACAAGAAATGATTTTCCATGATTATGTGTGCATGCCACAAAGTTTCAAGTTTCATGTTATGATTATGGGGATCTCATTTTTACTTCTATGATTTGTTCCATGTTAAGATATTATGATCTCTTTTGCAGGTTATGATTTTCAAAAAGATATGATATGATTTTTATTTCCTTTATTTGCCCTTGCTGAGCATTTGAGCTCACCCTTTTATGTTTTCTTTTCCCCAGGTCAGGAATATGGATATTAAGTAGAATATACTAAAAGGGACCCTAGATATGATGAAATAAATGGGAGACACTGTAGAAGATTTATGAACCAGTTGTTTATGTTTCCCAGTTTCTAAAGACACTATACCTATACGGTCCTTTGTGGTTTTGTCATATGTTGTAATAAGTGTACTTTAATTTTGAAGTATTAACAATGTATGTAAATTATGGGTCGTTATAACAAAGGCTTTGGAAGTGTGGGTAAGGAGGTAGAGGTGGGGGCCTTTTGTAAGAGGAGAGGAGGGTCACTCTTGGAAAGGTATAAAATGTAACTTTATTTTCAAATGAGTTTCAGATTTTAATGGTCCCACATTGATGTGTTTCGAGGATAAGGTGATAAGAGTTCTAAATCCACCTATAAAATAGGTTTTGGAAATGTTTAGGTCTTAGATTTTACATTATCTTTCTATTTTATTTAAATCGTTAAATAATGACTTCATCGCTGCATCATCATGATGTCATAAATAATTTAATTTATTTAATGTCTAAAAATTATAAAAAAATACTATGATGTAGAAAATCTTTTTATATTTCCAATTAATATTTACAGTCCAAAAGATAATTTATGTAGACAAAATTAAAAATATTTTACTTAGGTGATACATTCTTTGTTACATTTAACATTCTTTAAAAATAAAAAGATAAAAAGTCACTTTCTCACAAAACTGATTCCATGGGGCCCCCAAGTTTGGCACAAGGAATACCATGTTCTGCCATGAGACAACCAGTAGCCTTAGGACACATTTTGTGGTCATTTTCTATTATTATGATATTATCTTATTATCTTTAACTACCCGATTACTCATTAATCAAGATAATTAAAGATAATTACCGTCGTTACTATTCATAATGTCCAAAAACAAAAAAGTCTTAATTACATAATTTGGAAATTATGATTCCAAATATTTAATCCATTTTACCAAATTCCAAACACATAAATTTCAATAATTAATTTAAAAAAACTTCCCGTTGTCAAAACAAATAGCGGGTTTTTTAGAAACAATATTTATGAAAAGTTTGACACTTGTTTATGCCTAATTCCAAAGTGAAATTAATCCCAATGACCATCATTGAATTACATGGTAAAAATATATTCTAATTACACTTTAAAACAAATTAAAAAGATAATATAACCATATAATTAAATTATATGAAAAAACAATTTTGATGTAAAATGCAGTATTTTTCACTATTCATTGAAAAATGAACATTGTCAGAAAAATACAAAAAATTAACCCAAGGTAAATTTCAATGTCCCAATCATAAATAATATGTTTATTTTAAAAAATTGAGCTTATAAAATTGTCAAAAAGTGTATTTAAAAGGGGTTCTCCATCAAAAGGCGGTTAATCGACCTTTTAAAGAATATTTGAATGTTTACGCTTAAAAACTGGATTCATTTGCATTTTTAATCCTCTAACATTTACTGAAAAAAGTAAAAATATTTGACAAACATATATAATCATTTTTTAGTTAGTTCTGTTCATTCCCGCCTTTACAACGGCTAGGCGTTAACTACCATTTAAAATAATATTATTTTATTATTAGAGTGCAACGTAAGATTTCAAAGAAACTTGTTGTTGCATATTGGGTACGCCATCGAGCATAGCATTACCTTTAAAGTAATATTAATATTTTATTCACAAATATGGATAAATGTGAAAATGTCATACTCTTTATTTACCTGGGGTGTTACATCCTTCCCCCCTTTTGGAAATTGCGTGCTCACAATTTTAAAATTGAGCTTGGAAACATCCTTGAACGTCCCACATCAGAACAAGAGTCGGTAAAACAATCACTTTAAAATAAAGAAAGATAAGTACAAAGGTCACCCGAGTTAACCCATACTAGGATTCCAAGTATGAAAATATGGACATGGAGGAAAAAAACAAAGGGTCATGTTCTGATGGAGAGTGATAGTAAACATGTCTAGGAGAAGGTTAACCACAAGAAAAACACAAACTTGTGATGGGTAAAACAGTATTCAATTCCTCCGTAAGAAAAGTTAATAGACAACATTTTTGTTTTAAGTTACTTTTTATTGAGGAATTTGTTCATAAGGAAACATAATCACTTATCATGTTGACTTTCAACTTTTATTAGATTCCTTACACAAACTCATATTTTCTCCAAAAGATGAGTATTTAGGAAGACTTGTTCACATTAAGAGTACTATAATCAACTTCTAGAGAATCACCTAATCCAAAAAAGATAACTATATACTTCCCATGTCTTTATACTTTAACCAAAACCAAAACCAAAAAGGTTAGTACAAGATCAGATAATCCAGAAAAGGATAACACTTTATAAAAAGAAAATCTATTCTTAATCTCCAAAACTTGTCCAACAAAACCCAAAGTTCAACGAGGACCATTCGATAAACAATTTGTCCATAAAATTATTCAAAGTAAACCAAAATAAGATTGAAACCCACATATTTGAAGGATTTAGTCACATAGTCTTCCAAGTTAAATCGTAACATTTATCTCCAAACAACATCAGTTGCTCTTACTGTCTCGTATTGAAAAGTAATTAACCTAATCATATATCCTCCATGATAGGTTAATAAATTTCCATAGATAACCCAAAATAAACTTACTCTCAATTCATAAAATCATCTCACTAAAAAGAATCAGTCAAACTAACCAGGGAATTCACGTAGTCCAGTGGTAGGCGATAAATACCAGTCGTACTTTGGTTTTGGGTTCGATTCCTGTAGCTTTGTCCGACGCGACGGGTTGTCACATGGTCTGCGTGTTGTCCTTTTTCCAAAACTATATAATTCTCAAATCATTCCCCAAAAAGAGATAAAATCATCAAAAATAACCATAACATAATTTAACCTCAATTTTATCTCATGCCTTTCATTTTCAATCATAACATATAATAACCCATAATTACCTCAAAAGCAAGGATCATATAAGACCTAATGGTTACCTTTATAATTATTACCTGAACTTCCACATCGATTGGTCATCTCATACATGATGCATTACAGAACATACCAAGGTTCAAGTGGTTGATCAGGACTCCTTGATAGTTGGTTTAGAAAAACCATGAGTTTCCTCATTGAATCCCCCATTTTATCTAGTATCCTAATCAGAGAACCACCACAGTTTCCTTCAAACCTATTGTCTCTTTGGTGCCTGCTAGATCCATCCATTCACTAAAAACAGAAAAGTCAGTGTGAGTATATCAACAAAACCATCATGTACTAATGAGGAAGGTAAACACTAAGATATACTTACTCATTCACTTTATCTAAAACTAGGACTCTTTCTGAAATCCTATCCATTATGGTACTGTCAATTTTGCTTAGAGAATACCCTAGCCTCTAAAGTTATCTAAACCGACCTCTGATACCAACTATAAGGCCCCAGCCTTAAACCTTACTTAATCTTGAGTTTTTACAAGATTACACAGTGAGGATCTTTTCAGGTTTAGAGTTTTAGAGAATTAGATCATAAAACTTTGATTATATTCCACATTTAAACAAAGTGGTTACATAAAGATAGTATTCATTTTTCCCATCAACGGAAACATATTTAAAATAAAACATGGATTCTTTATTGACACTTCCTTGACACGAGCATCGTATCATGTACCTTTCCCTTGACATGTGAAAAATATTTCAAAAAAACTTGGGATGAGCATAAAAAGATTAGTAGGGGTTATAAAAATATGGAAAAGAAACATGAGTTCATATATACATAAGAATGAAATCATACTTTACCCAAAAAACATAGGCACTTTAACACATCTCATCAAATCATGAATAAATCATAGAAATCATAAGACATAAAAGGTAACTTGAGGCATTCATAACATTCTTACGTAGGGAGTAACCCTCTTGGTTACGTTTGGAATACCCACCACAATATATTCCCTAAATCTCTTTGGAGAAACCTTAACGTTTCACTCCTTCGCGTTACCCAATGCATTGGAGAGCTATATCGGGCTCACCTGCCCTTAGTTTATCATGGAACCACCCGTCTTCATAACAATTCCCAAGAACCATAACATAATCATAGCACATAACATAATCATAAAGGAAAAATAACATTCCCACATTGAAAAAAATATAACATTTTAAGATATTGAAATAATGAATCCTTTCTAAAAACCATTTTCAAAACCATTTAAAACATTTAATAAAGAGATTTTTGAATCAAAGTGTCCCATAACACCTTGAAGATTTTAACATTTTAAACCATTAATATCCATATAAATAAATTCTTAAAACCATTTTGAAAACATGGATATTAATAAGAACAAATCATTAAAACATTTAAAGCGATATTTTGGTTAAAGGGTTTTTACCAAAATTAGAGACACTTGAATACAATTATTGAGGAATAAAATTTAATCAGAACTTTATAATATAATGAGAATAAATGGATTCATGATATAATATTCCAAAGGACAGTATATACACCATATAAGAGTGAATTGGTGCATAACAACAATGAAGTCTCAATAGAAATGTAAAATGCGATGAAATCCCTTATAAAGAAGGTATCCTTAAATTAAGGATAAATCAATCTCCAAATTATGTGTGACAAATATAAATACACCCACTATAAGTGGATATTAAGTTTAAAACAATAAAAGGTCATTCAAACATATTCAAAGGATGAGATATTCAATAACTACATGTTGAACCCAAAGAAACCGAAATTGGGTTAAAAAGTTCCCTTGGTAAAATTCGACAGCCTAACGGCGTCACTTCAAAATTCAGAAAATGAGTTGATGAGAGATAAAAAGGGTATCTCATCACTTGGGAATAAAATTTACATCAATAAGGATATAGAAGAACATATCCCAACATAATAGTATGTGAATTAAAAGACATAACAAAAGAAGTCTTTTAAAAGAGGAGGGTGAAAGGTTCCCTTACCGACATGGGTATCTTTCGAAACATACACCCCGTGAAAGAAGTACAATACAAAATTGATGTAAATACTCATAAATGAAATTATATTACACAATTATTAAAATAATTGGCAGTACATACACCACTCAAAGGAATTTGTTGCAAATGTAGCATAAATCTCACGGGAATAAAAGTGAGATGAAAAATCCCTAATGAAAACTCGGCAGCCTAACGACGCCACCTAAAACTTACAAAAATAGATTGATGAGATACAATAGGGTCTCTCATCATATTAAAATAAAGTTTACAGAAATAGGAATATAAAATAACATCCCCCAACATAACAAAGAGTAGCTTAAAAGAAGTGACATAAGGAGAGTACTTAAAAAAAAGAGGGAGGTTGGATCCCTTACGAAAAATTCGGCAGCCTAACGGCGCCACTCAAAACTTTAAAAATGGATTGATGAGATAGAATAGGGTCTCTCATCATATGAAAATAAAAATTACAGTAATAGTAATATAAAATAATATCCCAATAACAAGAAAGTTGAGCTTTAAAAGGAATGACATAAAAGAGTGTACTTAAAAAGAAAGAGAGGGGTAGGATCCCTTACCTCGGGTCCGACTTGACTCGATCGTTCTTTAATCTCCTGAATAATAAAATTTGGTCAATTTATAATTGGTTAAGGTCCTACTTTAAAGATTATTATTCAGTTCATATCACATATTATAATGTTATTATAATTGTTTAATAATGTTAGTTCATATCAGACGTTTTTGCCGATGTTTGGTACATGAGTCAAAAATGAACTTGTTTGAAAAATGATTGCCCATGTAGTTATAAGTAAATAATTTCCAGAATATTATTAATTATTTTAATATCATATATATACAGTACATATTCATTTTATACTATTCCATATCATTTGGAGATAAAAAACAAAAAGCACCGTTCATGGAGATGGTAGGCCGTACGTACGCATGAACGCTACTTTCATTTTTTTGTCATATTAATGGAATTAAAAATAAATGATATATATATATATTATAATTAAAGTATAATATATATGTTATATAGGTCACATATTTTCATTAATTTCATTATTTATACATTCCATGTATTGCATGTACGAGTCACATCACTTGAGGGGGCGGTAGTCCACACTTCCTCATATGAAATTATCGCATTTACACAACATGAAAAGAATAAAGGAATGTTTTAAATATAAAATACAGAAGAATATAGTAAACATAAATACCATATATATCATATATAAAATATAGTGACATCATAATGGCCACCTTTAAAGGTGTTAAAAGGATATTGAACAATTATCGTTTCATGAGGCAGAAAATCGCCAACCACAGAAACAGTATATTCTTTAACCATTAGACGAAGGTGTGTGTAAGTGTAGCTCGAATAATTCTTATAACAACATCCTAGTATATTTAAGATACTTTAGTTGTTACAAAAGAAATGAATAAAAAGAGTTTAGGGTGTTGGAGAAGCAAAATAAAACAAAAGGACTCAAGTGAAGACATTACCTTAAAATCGGGTAACTCCCTTTGGTTTGAGCTCAAAGGCTTCCTTGGGAAGACTTCTGCCCAATGTGAGGCTTCAAAGAGTTAGATAGGGATGTTTAGAGACAAAATGGGCAGGGTTTGGACGATCCAAAGGCTTTGGAAGTGTGGGTAAGGAGGTAGAGGTGGGGGCCTATTATAAGAGGAGAGGAGGGGCACTCTTGGAAAGGTATAAAATGTAACTTTATTTTCAAATGTGTTTCAGATTTTAATGGTCCCACATTGATTTGTATCAAGTATAAGGTGATAAGGGTTCGAAATCCACCCATACAATAGGTTTTGGACATGTGTAGGTCTTAGATTTTACGTTATCTTTCCATTTTATTTAAATCGTTAAATAATGAGGTCATCGCTGCATCATCATGATGTCATAAATAATTTAATTTATTTAATGTCTAAAAATTATAAAAAAAATACTATGATGTAGGAAATATTTTTAACTTTCCAATTAATATTTATAGTCCAAAAGATCATTTATTTAGACAAAATTAAAAATATTTTACTTAGGTGATACATTTTTTGTTACATTTAACATTCTTTAAAAATAAAAAGATAAAAAGTTACTTTCTCACAAAAGTGATTCCATGGGCCCCCAAAGTTTGGCACAAGGCATCCCATGGTCGGCCATGAGGCAACCGGTATCCTTAGGACACATGTTGTGGTCATTTTGTATTATTATGATATTATCTTATTATCTTTAACTACCCGATTACTCATTAATCAAGATAATTAAAGATAATTACCGTCGTTACTATTAATAATGTCCAAAAAAAAGATTCTTAATTACATAATTTTGGACCTTCTGATTCCAAATATTTAATCCATTTTAACAAATTCCAAACACATAAATTGCAATAATTAATTTAAAAAAACTTCCCGTTTTCAAAACAAATAGCGGGTTTTTTAGAAACTATATTTATGAAAAGTTTGGCACTTGTTTATGCCTAATTCCAAAGTGAAATTAATCCCAATGACCATAATTTAATTACATGGTAAAAATATATTATAATTACACTTTAAAACAAATTAAAAAGTTAATATAACTATATAATTAAATTATATAAAAAAACAGTTTTGATGTAAAATGGAGTATTTTTCACTATTCATTGAAAAATGAACATTGTCAGAAAAATACCAAAAACTAACCCAAGGTAAATTTCAATGTCCCAATAATAAATAATATGTTTATTTTAAAAAATAGAGCTTATAAAATTTTCAAAAAGTGGATTTAAAAGGGGTTCGCCATCAAAAGGCGGTTAATCGACCTTTTAAAGAATATTAGAATGTTTACGCTTAAAAACTGGATTCATTTGCATTTTTAATCCTCTAAAATTTATTGAAAAAAAGTAAAAATATTTGACAAACATATAAAATCATTTTGTAGTTAGTTCTGTTCATTCCCTCCATTACAACGGCTAGGCGTTAACTACCATTTGAAATAATATTATTTTATTATTAGAGTGCAACGTAAGATTTCAAAGAAACTTTTTGTTGCATATTGGGTACACCATCGAGCATAGAATTCCTTTTAAAGTAATATTAATATTTTATTCACAAATATGGATAAATTTGAAAATGTCATACTCTTTATTTACATGGGGTGTTACAATATAGAGATCGTATGACCATCGGAAGAGGAAAAATTTACATCCAATGCATCTGCTAGGAGCCCTGAACCACGCGCAAATTAGGTCCTCTTCTAAAGAGAAGCGAATCATAAGGTGAAATTTATCGTAGAGACCCACGACTATGTGGTTACATAAACCCCATTTATGAAAGACAAATCGAGAAAAATAATCCACCGAGGGTCTTCTATGATTCAATCGAGCCACAAGAGTTAACTTCAGGAAGCTCGATGCTTCAGAGAACTTCGAGGTAGAAATTGAGAGATGAGGATAACCAAAACGCAAATCAGGAACTTTTAGACACCTCCAAGAGGGGGTGTGGAGTGAATTTATATGGACAACCCTAGTAGATCGGGTGAGGATCCCTAAAATGTTCTTGGATGAGGTGATTAGACATTAGACTTATATTATAGGGGTTGGGATGATTTGAATAGTATGGAGTGACCTGAGGCCCAAAGATGGGCCTTGATCCATATCTCAAGATGATCACTAGTGTGACATACCCCTAAGGACTGTGAGGCCATGATATGATTTGGACGATGTTAGGGGACGATATATCCTCTAAGCACTGGGCGTAGATCCAATAGAATAGTTATGACTAAGGATTATGGGTGGGATTACTCTTTTATGGTGATGGCCTAGGGGAACCTCATGGGTTCACCATAATGAGATGACCATGATTGTGTCTATGTCTCAAAGGGTAGATATAGTAGTTTGTGTCACCTAGAACCTATATTGAACATGTGAGCCCATGGGGCTGTGGACTATGGTAATGGGATTATGTGTTCAACCATCCCCTTCCCTTTTTTATACTTTTACTAATTTATTTTTTTATATAGCTATGGGAACCAAGATGTAATTTCAAGGACTTGGCTTATGGGATTGATGCGATTGTGGTATAATAGATTCCCAAATGTACTTCCTAGGATCCAACCTTTGACCTCATGTGATATTGATGTGATGCAGGTTAGATGTGTTGATGTCACTGTGGATTCTAGATACCACATAGTATATAGCTATTAATCCATGTAAATAATTCATGGGATGACAATATTCATCCTCATGTCAAGATGGGATTCCCTGAATGCCACAGGTCCTTAGGATACCTAGCTTGTCTAGGATCCATCAGTTTAGGCTTGGGAATTTTGATCACTATTTGTTTCATGATGATGAGATTTCTAGGTCAACCCTAGGATCTATCTAGTCAATCCTGATGATATTAAATATTATTGATAGAGATTCCATGTATACATGGGATCCAATCATTTGGAATTCTAACTTAGGGATGTTTCTGGTTCAGTGTTTTCTCAGCACACTGGGAATTTTCATTGATCCATTCATTTTTCATGGAGTTTGGAGAGATTCACAAGCCACTTGAGCTATGTTCATGGAGCCATTTATGATGAGTTATTGTTTTTTAGTATTTTTATTAGTGATGCATTGGTTACTCCCTTATGTTTTGATATTTTTACAGAGGCACAATCATCATGATGTGCTTAGAGACAATCCAACACCGGATGAAGCAAGTATGGTCGATCATGGTCTCAGACTTGAGGATTGACAATGGTTTTATTTATTTATTTCTTATAATTATCTATTAATTTTAGTTCATCATGTCACCTGAACATATCACTACATTACTAGAATTGTACGAGACCATGTAGGTGGTTCTCTGTTGAGTTATGTGCTCACACCCTGCTCAAGCCACCATTACACTAGGGTACCTAATAAGACTCCCATTAGTTATAGGTATAGGTTGGAAAGAGGCCTAGGTTTTGATCATTGAGTAGGATGGATCAAACTCAGAAGATAGATAAGTGGTAAAAATTGGGGTAGTAGTATATCCTCATGTTTTATTGTTTTATTTTATAATTTTTATATGTCATCAGCCTGGTGGTTTATCGACCTTTTATTCCATTATTTTATAATTTTATATTTATTGGCATGGTTAGTTTATTTATTATTTTCTATATACTTTTTTGTGCTTGATGCTTTGTTATTTTTGTATTTGATTGTGCACTGTGATATATGGGGTATAGTATCCCCATGATACCTCTATATACCCATGCTGCTAGTTGGAAGCCTCTAGTATATGGGGAGGAACCCCTAAGGTTTTGTAGAAAATTGAGATAGACCACCAATCATGTGGTCTCTGGGATGGTACATTACAAGTTCAATGATTCTATTTCACCTATTTTCAAGTCTTGATATTCTATACGTAACCTCCGAAGTAAAGTACGCATGAGCTTGTTTTTTCTATAAAGCATAATTTTTTGTATCCTCTATATATATTGAAAAGCCTTGAATAATAAAATGTGACTAAAACACTTCTACTAATAGGAAAATTTAATATATTCCATAATTTTTAATTTATAACATATTTTACCACCTCTATAACCATGATAGTATTAAGACCAACTTTAGGTATTTAGTATGGTTTCACCATGATCATCCATTGATGAATACTTAAGTGTTTAAGATATGCTTCTACTATCACTTGTAAGTAGCCATAATTGTTACAAAAAAATATAGTGGTCTCTGAAGAATCCATCCATCATTATAATCTATTATTGAAATATAAAAAATAATTTTTTCCTTAGATGATTAATTCTTGGACAAGGTCATCCAAAATTAATAAAAACTAATCAAAAGACATTCTCTGATACCAATTTTTGGACTAGTGTGAGATGTCAAGAGAGTATAGAAATGAGGATTAATATAAAAATTAAAAAATTAAAAAATATTAAATATCAGAGTCAGACATAAATTACTATTTATTTTCATGAAAATATAATTTTATTTTAAAGTGAAAGTGCAGGAAATTATGTAAGTGAAATGGAAATTTAAATAAACAAATATCCTCATATTTTTATAGTAGTTTGGGTCAATGTGGTCTAAAATAAAATATTCTTTTCTCTATAATCCTCAAGAAAAATAGTATCTAATAACGAAAGTCCTCACATAGTAAAGGGAGTGACAAACCGAACACATAAATTACCTTTATGTGGACCAAAGGACAACCAAACCTATCCAAACTTTCTATAGACCAAGGAACAACAAAAAAAACCTAACTTTTAATGGGAGTAATAATCAAATGAACACCTACATTTTATAGTGGAGGTATAAAAAACTTCAACCCTAATTTTATATAAAAAACATAAACCATAAATATAAAGAAAAAATAAAAATAGATATAGGAAAAAACTATAAATCTAGGAAAAGAAAATATAAAAAAGTTGATGTAGCATGATCGATTCTGTAATATGATTATATATTGAGACTCCTCTATAATGATATCAACAATGATAGTAGTTACAATTGTAAACTTTTATCACTTTCATATATTGTATTTGGTTATCATATCTCCCCTCTATCTGGTTCCTTCGATCAACATTTACATGAACATCTCTCATGGTTAGTTTCAATGTGTTTCTTTATTCATAATTAACTAAAGGAATAACCAAGGTTTCTAAATTTAATATATCAAGGAATGTTGTAACATCAGTTTCCTAATATCACAGAAACCTACATAGGAAACTAAAGCCAAGTATAAAACAAAAAATATATCCATAAAATAATTCAATATATCATAAGAATCATATTTTGAATTTGAGAAAACTTATTTATTATTTATAAAATAATTTAAAAATAATCATGTAAATTTTTTGAAAATACATGAAGGAAATATTTGAAAATATAGATAAGTTTAATTTTAATAATATAAATATATTTCATAAGATAAATAATACAATAAAATTCATATTGCATAAGATACATTTTAGAGAACCATATGAGTCATTTACTTCATATTAATGCTTTCAGTTTTATATACAAACCTTTCCAATTCATATACAAGAATAATTTCATAAAAACTCACCCATTTTCCAAAAATCGTAATAAAAAATACTAATAATAATAATATAATAAAAACTATAATTAAATGAATAAAAATATTTCAAATAAAAAATAAATACATATATCAACAGTTTCTTTCTTAAATCATGTCAGAGGGAATAAGTAAGGGAATTTTTAAGGTATAATTATCTCCAATATAAATTACATAATTATAATTTAAAATTTTGGGGCATCATTGTCTCCAAGAATTATAAAAATCATAAAAAATGTTTTAGAAAGAAAAAAATTATTAAAAATGTGATTAAAATTTTATAAATAATGTAAATAACTTTGAGTGAAAACAAATTGAATTACAAATAAAATAAATAATAGGTATTTATAGGATTTTTAAATATAATATGACTATTGGAATAATAATCCTAACTATTGGAATAATAACTTGGACGTTAGAATAGTAACCTGGATAATGGAATCATATCCAAATTAATGGAATAGTAAAATAAAATGTGAATAATATTTAAAATGACTAAAAAAATAAAACCTAAATATTTAAATATAATAAAATAAATATTCATATTCTAAATTCAAAGTGAGTATAAGTGTACATTTAAATAGTGTGTATTTTAATATATTTTGTAAAAATCCAAATTTTAATGTTAATATTTAAATATTAAAATTACTTAAGTTTTAAAATTATTTTGATAAAATGAATTTCATTTTTATAATTTCTCCATAAAAATTATGCAAGACTAATTTTTTTGTTATTTTTCTAAAAAACATCATTTTTTGGGTGAACTGTAAAATTTTAGCTTTTCAAATACCACATGTTTTATGATATAATATTGATGTAATAATGAAGTAATAAATTATAAAATATTTTTATAAAGTAAAAATGGTATAATAAGATATGATATTCCATTAAAAAAATAAAATTCATTTCTAAACCCAAAAAGTAATTTCTGAATATTAAGAAGATAAATAATACCACTAAAAACTATTTTCCATTTTTTATTCACTTATTTTTTATAAAAAAATAAATATTCTAATTAAATGGTTTTAAAGTAATAAAAAATTAAATTTTAATTCAAATAATATTTATTTCCTCAAATAAGACTATTATTTCATGTCTTACTTGAGAAATAATGTTTTTTAATTAATTTTACTTTCTCTTTTTAAGTATAAATACCCCCTCTCACCCCATGGAAAATCACATAGAAAACCAATTCCATTTGAAAATATATATCCAATTACCTTATAATAATCCTCACATGATATTTAGATACATTATTCAGTCATCTAACTCCAAGCCTCCAAATCATTAAGGCCTTATCCAAGGATCAAACTTCAAGGATAAGGTAACATTATCTCCTCTTACTTTCAATTTCTCTTTATCTAATTTTTAATTTCCATTAAAAATTATATAAAATCCTCCCAATATAAATTAATTATTATATTAAAATAAAATTAAATTTATTATGCTACTATAAATATGTTATAAACTATTTATAATATTTATACTATATCTCTCCACATTTTGGACAAGTCCCATTAGTGGTTGGTTTACCACATATGAGAAAATTTTCAATTATTTTTTATCACCACATTTATGGATGGTTAAGATATATTAAATATATATATATATATAATTTTTATTATGTTAATATATTTTTATTATAAATTATTTATAAATTATTTATATGTATCTCTCTCTGCCTATTTTAGAAAAGTCTAGTTAATGATCGTCTTATAGCCTATACAGATGATGTTAAATATTTATTTATTACCTCCTTAATGGATGGTTTGTTCCACCAATACATATAAAATTTAAAATTTTACTTTTATGTATTTTTATTCATATAGATATAATTTATATAATGGGTAAATAAAAATGAATCAAAATTGTGGAATAAAAAAGAAAACAAAATAATTCAAACCAACATGTCATCAAACCATTTAATCACTAATAAAATGTTAATAAACAAATTAAAATGAATATAATTAATAAAGAATAAAAAATTAATGTAATATAATTTTGAATTAATGTTTTAATAAACTTATTTTTATAATAATTTATATAAAAAAGTGATGAAACAAAACATGGCCTGATGTTAGGGGTCTTTTGAACTAAATACTTTCTTTGTGTTTAATCCTATTTTCCAATATTCTTTCATAGGTATTATTATAACATACTTTCAAAATGTATTTTCTTACATTATATTTTATTCATGTATGTCCGTGAAACTTTTTTACTTTCTTTGGGTAAATTATTATCCACCTATAATTATTTTTGAAAAGGAATTTATTTTTCCAAAACCTCATTGATTATTCTTGTGTTATTCATTATTCATTATAGGACCTATGATATTTTTCCCACTATTTAGTGCCTGAATATTTTTCTCCCTATTATCTTTTGGAACCCATTAATTTATTCATCAATATATTATTTATGATACTATTATAAAACACATTTTTTCATGGGTTTATTTCATGATTATTCTTAATATATGTTTTCTTTTTATGAGGCATGCATGATTATGATTATATTATGTTGTGATGGGTGGGAATAAAATTTTATAACCCTCTAATTCATTGTGTAATGTATTATATCTAATGAGATCTTTATGTATAGACATGATGGAGTCATATTTGTCTACAATGATATATAAAGACATGATTTAATGATATTTTCCATAACTGGAAGAAATACTTAATATATATCTATAATGTTTGATTTTTAATAATATTACACATTACATGTCTACCATAAATGATATTTATATTATTATTATAATGATGATCCTTCCCAATCATGTAGTTATATTGATTCATATATCAGGTTCCTTCATATTATTCCTCCCCTTTATAGGCCTTTATCTCACACATTATTTGATATATATACCATGGAAATCACATGTACTAAAGAGATTATAAAATTATATAATTGGACTATGAAGATGGATTTAAATAAATTTTTATGTTTTTTATATATTGAATGAACCTAATTTTATTAGGTTACTAAACCTATCAAATTTGGGATTTGTGATATTTTTTATGTTCATCTTATAAATGATTTAACAATCATGATATAACTTATGGGTTACTATATTATTTCATGTATTTAAGTTATATATATAGTAATTACATCTTCAATTATATAAAAGGATTACACCATAATATAAAGTTGTGATTTATGTAGGTAAAAGGAGTTGAGTTGGGTGCACAACTAGGTGTTACTTAGAAGTATTCACTCTGAAACATATTATATTAATATGTAGTTAGTGTAATCACAATATAATTTCTATACCTTATAAATTTATTAAAACTACCTGAATTAAAGTTCAAGGAATCACGTTAATGTTATTATTTAATATATAACAACTAATCTATTAGATTTCGTTGAGAATTTTAATTAATAAATAAGTAAACCATGATTAAAATTATAATAAAATAGTATGTTTACAATATGTATATATTTAATATATATTATTAAATATTTTAAGGAATTATTTAAGATATTTTATCCTTTATTTTTGAATCTGAGTTTGACCAATCATTGAGATATAATGGAAATTATTAAACTATAATTTATAAAGATATTTAAGTAATTTTATTTTTTTAGATATTGGTGGAATAACATTTAGATAGCTACCCACACATTATTTGGATCATTCTAGAGATAAAATGGATATATTTTGAGGGGAATAACTAGGACCACATTTTATTCATTAATTTTAGGTACTTAAGGAAGAATGAATAAAAATATTCATTTTCACTGCTACTTATTTTTATATTTACCCACTTATTCTTCTCATTTAATACTTGTAAGAGTTTATGAACATATTAAAAATGTTGGGTCGGAAGAAACGAAGGAAATGACAAGAGGGGGGGTGAATTGCCTTTTAAAAAATGATTAACAATTTAAAATCAAAGTTGAAAGTGCAGCGGAAATAAAGAGGCAATCACACAAGAAAATGATAACGGAGTTCGGCCAAAACCCGGCCTACGTCTCCGCTCCCAACTCAACCGTTGAGAGATTCCTACCGCTTTCTTTTCAATGGTTTTAGCAAGAAACCCACTAGGCTTTGAGGTAGCACTAGGACCTATTACAGCTTGCTTTTGTGGTTTAGCAAGAACCCACTTGCTTTTGATGGTTTAGCAAGAACCCACTAGCCTTTTTAACGGGTGAAGGCTAGCTCACCGAAACACAAGCTTTTTAAAAGGAAAGGCTTGAAGAAACCTCTTCACACCTTTGTGGTGGTGTGAAACCCAAAATAAAGGGGGATGAGAAAAGGGTTGGGGTTTGTAGGCACAAACCCAATTTTAAAGCTCAAAATGAATATAAAATAAAAACCGTATTGGAGGAAGACTTGGGCGCCAATTGGATGATGGAGCTGATGTAGCGTGCTCTCCCAAGCTTCTTGAGGGTGCTCTTGAATGTGGAATTGGATGGAGCACTTGGGGTTCCCTTGGAGGAATGCACCGGAGGTACGCCAAATGATCAACAAGGTGTCCGTGGGCTTCCGTATCGTTCCGGTAGGTGTCCGGGGCTTCCTTGGCCTTTATTTATAGGCATGGAACCCTTGGGGAGGCTTCGGAGCCATTGGAGAGGTCTTCGGAGCCGTTGGAGGCCAAAAGAGGGTTGACTGGTCAAACCCAACGGCTAGTTTGACTGGGCTACCGGCTGGCCGGTACAGCTCCACCGGCTGGCCGGTGCCTTGGTAGAGAAGAAGAGTCTTGATCCAGGCTCCACCGGTCGACCGGTGGAGGAGCCACCGGCTGGCCGGTGTCAAGACAGTAGCAAACACTATTTGAGCTGGATGCCACAGGTCGACCGGTGACAGAGCCACCGGTCGACCGGTGGAACCTGGCAGTGGGCAATCCCTCTGCCAGTTACACCGGCTGGCCGGTGCGATCACACCGGTTGGCCGGTGGACTGAATTTCAGTCCATTTGATGTCCATTCTTGGGCCAACTTCTTGGCAACCTTGTGCCTTTCAATCAAAAACACTTCAAACAATGTTAGATAAACATGAAAGTGATTGTGATCATGAAAATTAAACCACGAGGGGATACGAGAGGTACAACAATCTCCCCCTATTTTGATGATCACAATCACCGAAACAATCAAAGTAAAATACTGAAATTAAAGACATTCTTAAAGGATAATTTGAAAATAAATCAAAGCATGATAGAGAAGACTCTCCCCCAATCAATCAAGGAATTTCTCCCCCTTTGTGATTATCAAAATAGAATGGGGCATAAAACTTGATTGAGGGAAAGGGTTTGAAAAACTAGATATGAGAATTGAAAATTCAATTGAGATATTTGAAATTGAAATGAAAGTTTTGAATCAAAGTTTAAATTGAAAGTTTGAAATGTAAAATTGAATAACAGTTTGAATTGAAAGTTTTGAAAAGAAAAATTGAATAAAAAATTTTGAATTGAAGAAATTGATTCCAAGTGTTGAAATTGGAAGTTTGAATTAAATGAAAACAAAGGCTTAAACAAACCTAAATAAAAACAACAAATCACCGGGGAGAGGGATTTTGAAAATAGATGATTTTAGGCCCGGAGAGACTCGCTAGAAGAGATTTTTCAATCCACACTTGCCTTGTAGCGGGTCTTCTCCTATAGAATTCATCCGAATAAAAAATCGATTTGGGCCTACCATACCGGGCATTTTTACAATTACATTCATAAATAAGGTGCCCGGTTTTCTTACAATAATTTCAAAATTTAAAATCGGAGCTCCCCCTTACAAAAATAGTGGGTGCATGGGAGGAGGAAGCTACATTGGTATATCCTAGCCCTTGGGTGGTTCTAGATATACGTTGGGAACCTAGGAGATTGTTCAAATTTTGTTCACCTTGGGTGAACTTGGCTAAGGTCTCTCTTAGATCTTTGATGGTTGATTCCATGGAATCAACATTTGGGAAATTTTGGATTTTAAGGGTGAGTTCCTCCTTCTCTTTGAGAAGTTGTTCTTTTTCGGAGGAGAGTTTTTTGAAAGACTTTTTTAAAGCAACGAATTTTGAAGAGAGTTCATGAAAACCATTTTCTAGTTGGTCTCTAGCATATTGGAGATCCTCATAAGACATATGATTGAAAGACTTTGAATTTGAAGAACAAGAGGATGAGGAATCGGAAGAAGTTACCTCATGGAATGCCATTAGGCATTTTGTACCTTGGTCGCTCGAGGAGGAGGAGGAGGATGAGGTGTCACTCCATGTTGCCTTGAGGACCTTTTTCTTTCCTTTTTCCTTAGGCGTGGCCCGTTTCTTGTTGAGTGGGCAATCGGGCTTGTAATGGCCCTTTTCGCCGCACCCATAGCATTTTACCTTGGGCTCGGATCTTGCGGTGGGTTCTTGCTTTCGGTGCTTGCGGGATGTCTTCTTCTTGTGCTTCTTCATAAACTTGTGCATTTGGCGGGCGAGATTTTCCATTTCCGAGTCGCCGCTTGAAGATGAAGTAGATGAGGAAGATGAGGATGATGAGGAGGAGCTTACATCTTTTTGAACCTTGAGGGCAATGTTCTTTGGGGTCTTGATTGGTGTGCCCTCCTTTTGAGCTTGCCTCCTCATCGTGATCTCGTACGTCATTAGGGATCCGATGAGCTCCTCGACCGGCATGTTTTTTACATCCTTAGCTTCTTGGATAGCCGTCACTTTAGGTGCCCATGAGCTCGGAAGGACCCATAGGATCTTCTTCACCATTGCTTCAGCTGAAACATCATCACCAAGGGACTTTCTCCCATTGCACACGTCAGTAAATCTAGTAAACATTTCAGAAATAGATTCATTTGGGTGCATGGAAAAAGACTCAAAATCCTGACGGTACATGTCCAATCGAGTATCCTTTACTTTGTTGGTCCCCTCATGGGTAACCTCCAAAAGTTTCCAGATTTCATGTGTGGAGGTGCATGTGGAAACTCGATTGAACTCATTTCGGTCAAGGCCGCAATGAAGAGCATTCATGGCTTTGCCATCAAGCTCAAAATTTCTAATGTCGGATTGGGTCCATTTGGATTCGTCGGGGGTAGACAAAGTGTAACCTTGCATGACAATTTTATAAATGGGATATCCTATGCTTCTAAGAAAGGTAGTCATGCGGGTTTTCCAATAATTATAGTCGGTCCCATCAAAAAATGGAGCCCGACCCAATGAGTAGCCCTCGAGGGTGAAAGAGGTAGATGCCATCAAAAAATAGGATCTTTAATTTGAAACCGTTTAAGGATTTATTCAAAACCTCCCTCTGATACCAATTGTTGGGTCGGAAGAAACGAAGGAAATGACAAGAGGGGGGGTGAATTGCCTTTTAAAAAATGATTAACAATTTAAAATCAAAGTTGAAAGTGCAGCGGAAATAAAGAGGCAATCACACAAGAAAATGATAACGGAGTTCGGCCAAAACCCGACCTACGTCTCCGCTCCCAACTCAACCGTTGAAAGATTCCTACCGCTTGCTTTTCAATGGTTTTAGCAAGAAACCCACTAGGCTTTGAGGTAGCACTAGGACCTATTACAGCTTGATTTTGTGGTTTAGCAAGAACCCACTTGCTTTTGATGGTTTTGCAAGAACCCACTAGCCTTTTTAACGGGTGAAGGCTAGCTCACCGAAACACAAGCCTTTTAAAAGGAAAGGCTTGAAGAAACCTCTTTACACCTTTGTGGTGGTGTGAAACCCAAAAGAAAGGGGGATGAGAAAAGGGTTGGGGTTTGTAGGCACAAACCCAATTTTAAAGCTCAAAATGAATATAAAATAAAAACCGTATTGGAGGAAGACTTGGGCGCCAATTGGATGATGGAGCTGATGTAGCGTGCTCTCCCAAGCTTCTTGAGGGTGCTCTTGAATGTGGAATTGGATGGAGCACTTGGGGTTCCCTTGGAGGAATGCACCGGAGGTACGCCAAATGATCAACAAGGTGTCCGTGGGCTTCCGTATCGTTCCGGTAGGTGTCCGGGGCTTCCTTGGCCTTTATTTATAGGCATGGAACCCTTGGGGAGGCTTCGGAGCCGTTGGAGAGGTCTTCGGAGCCGTTGGAGGCCAAAAGAGGGTTGACTGGTCAAACCCAACGGCTAGTTTGACTGGGCTACCGGCTGGCCGGTACAGCTCCACCGGCTGGCCGGTGCCTTGGTAGAGAAGAAGAGTCTTGATCCAGGCTCCACCGGTCGACCGGTGGAGGAGCCACCGGCTGGCCGGTGTCAAGACAGTAGCAAACACTATTTGAGCTGGATGCCACAGGTCGACCGGTGACAGAGCCACCGATCGACCGGTGGAACCTGGCAGTGGGCAATCCCTCTGCCAGTTACACCGGCTGGCCGGTGCGATCACACCGGTTGGCCGGTGGACTGAATTTCAGTCCATTTGATGTCCATTCTTGGGCCAACTTCTTGGCAACCTTGTGCCTTTCAATCAAAAACACTTCAAACAATGTTAGATAAACATGAAAGTGATTGTGATCATGAAAATTAAACCACGAGGGGATACGAGAGGTACAATAAAAAATACATCAACTATTACATTTTGATAACAAAACATGGGCGTGTGAGAAAATATCATAACCTCTAAGAACCAATAACTTTTCCACTCTATAAAAATAGTTAGTGAACCATGTAAAAATATATTGTTTTTGTGTGTATGATTTTATCTCCCATGGCACAACTCATTCAAATTTCTTTCTTTATTATTCATAAATAATATGCCCCAAATTGCATGAGAATAGAATATATATTTCTTAAATGTTTTTTTGGTTTCCCTGATTCAACCTCTCCCCACCCCCACCATATGTTTCTCATATTAATTTCCCAAACATATCATGTGGTATCAGAGTGTGGTCCACTATCGTGAATCACAAATAAATTGGTTTTAGGGAAGTGGTTCTAAGTTATTACTATATAAATTGAGTTTTTTATTGATTTCTTATATCTTTTCAAATTAATAGTTTTTATAGAGATTATTAATTTTTCCAACAACAAAGGTGCCATCATATTTTATGGGAAATGACTTCACATGTGTAATGATAGAATAGTTTTATATCTTCAATATTTTGGAGATGGATATTCTTAACATCACTATACCTTTGTAGAATAGTAATAATGTAGAGGCTGATGGAATAAATCATAACATGTTTCAATCTTTTCTCTATGAGAATGAATTTAAAAGTGTTATGGGTTCCAAAAAATTAAAATCTCTATGGAGAAAAGTTCATGATATTCATATAGGAGATAATAAAAAATAGATTCATGCCTTTAATCATATAAATATTAAATAGAGTACATGAGGATGGATTAATATTATTTTTTGTTTAAATTATTTATATTTATTAAAAAAAGTTATTTGTTACATTCAGATTTATAGATAAATTCTTGTAAACTCAACCAATGTAAAAAAGTTGATGAGGACACTACTGGATAATTTCACCACTAAAATTTCAACCATTGAAGATAAATTTTTTTATGATTTTATAATTTGAGAACTCAAAAACATTAATCAAGATGATAAAGAGGATGATCAAACCAAAATACCATGAAGGAATAACAACAAAATAGAAAATGATTATAATAGAAAAAATAAAAATTCTAATTCATATGAAAAGTGTAATTTTATATCAAAGAATGAAGTGTAATATTATGATGAAGAAAGTGTAAGGTAATAAAATTATTCTAAGGGAAAATGTAATTTAGATTTTATAGTTCAATCAAATCATACAAATGAATCTTCTATAAAATACGTGAGTATAATATATGATTATTCAGAAAAAGAATAATTTAAGGAATATTAATTAATAATGTATCTTATGGTTTCTCTAAAAGTGAATAAAAACATGAAAGAGAATTTGAATCATTGAAAAAGACCCTTTATACATCAAATTCCGTAGTGAATGTTTAGAATAACGTTTTAATCTTGAGTAAAATAGGTGATAACAATGTTATTATTATTAAAAGAGTTAAGAATAATGATGATACTACTATTTAATTTATTATGAGAAATATTATTCTCACTTATGATAATAAAACTAGCATGAAGATGGGAAATCATTAAAAGATATTCAGTTTTATTTCAAACTTTTGTCAAAGGATTTGGAAGACCATCAAAATAATTATATAATGTTATTAATTACTTAAGGATAATTTAATATTATCATAATAATTAGTGCACACTCACTTTATACACTCATTCATGAAATTAAAGAAAATATTATAATGATATGAAATGAAATTATTTTGTAGTAAGAAAGGGTGAAATGTACATTTTTAATTCAATTTTTTGTACAAAAAATCACAAATAATGATGCACCGAAGAAAGCAATGGTGATGTATAAATCTAAGGAAAAATCCATTGGGATGTAAAGGATAAAAAGGAATGAATAATTTTATTAATGTTAGTGGAGTACTCAACCAATAAAAGTTCAACAAGATGAACTTCAAGAACAAGGTTTTAGGTCTACAAGTAGATTTAGTTTTGAAAGAAGATATTGGCACTATATAGTGCATATCAATTAGTAATATAAATATATATATTGTTAAAATATAAATTTATCTCAATCCAATAGTTTTCATGATTATAGAGGAATACAATTTTAAAATCTAATGAATAAACTAAAACAACAACGCATACATAAAGTGATTGTAAAAAATTATTTTGATTCACTTGAGGAAAGAAGTGGTAGGTGTGATAAACAAGGACATTATTCTGATAAATTCTCATTATTATATTAGAGAAATTTAAAAAAAGTGTAAACTCTTAATATAACAAGTGGTTTAGTGAGTAAGAATAAAAAATGACGGTTTTTGTTTCATATAAATCATTAAAAGGTGAAAAATAATCGATATTATACAATGGTTTCTCATCACGCATGATCAAAAACAAAAAACATTTAAGTGCATTAAAAAATAGGATGGATATGTTGTTACCTTTGAGAATAGTAGTTCCCTTAATATTAAATCCATTAAAATGATAAATTTTGGTGAGAAGAAGTTCACTTCAAATGATGTTCCCTTTTTTGATGGGTTGATACACAATATTCTGAGTTTATCTCACTTATACGATAATGGGGATGAGGTGATTTTTTATAAGAATGGATGTTTCATTAGAATATTTAAGGATGAAACAATAATTATTAAAGGATAATAAACATGTGTAAAATTATTTAAAATTTTCAATAATAGGATTTTTTTGAGTTTTAAGGAAAATGACAAGCTATGACATAGATGAATCGATCATTTGGGATAAATGGAAATGAGTAGACTTATAAAGTTTGATACTACGATCAATATTATAAATCCCAACCATTAATGGAGAAACTTTCTTAATGTTTATCACAAAGGTAATATAGTTAGAAAAATCTATATGATTTTGAAGTTCAAACAAATAGAAAACTTAAATCCACACATTTATATGTTTATGGTTTGATAAGTTTGAAACCAACCAATAATGATAATTATTTGATTAATATTATTAATGATTTTAGTCATATTACTTATGTTAATTTTTGTGATAAGTAATTCATATGATCTTGAGTGGTTTAAAACTTATCAATAAGTTTTTGAAAATTAAATGGATTTTGTTATCAAAGTATTTTAGTCTAATAATGGATATGAGTACATGGATTTCAATTTTAATGAAAATTTTGATTAAAAATAAATAAAGAACCAATAGAGTGTTATTTAAATACCTCAAAAATAAGGAAGTGGAAAGGAATAAGCATAACTTGGTAGAAATGGGGAGAACTATGATATTGTAATATGGAACCTCAAAATAATTTTGAATAATTATCATGAAGGGAATGTAAGGGAGAATCTAAAATTAATATTAGTAATTCAATAATTGGTATCATAGTATTATTTAGGTTATATTTTGAATACATCAAGGGCATTTGATGTTTTCTTATTGTGTTCTCTCTATTTTGAATTTAATGTTACTATTTGAATTATTATACCCATTATAGATCATATTAATTCATTGAATAGAAAATGTGTTCCCAATTTCTAATGGAGAAATTACAACATTGGGAATGAATAAATGTTTCAATATTTTCTCTCATTGGGTATCAATGTTGTTTTTATTGATAGTGATGGTTTTACTCTAGATATAGAAGGTAGAGTGATGAATTGAGTTGATAGATATAATATTAAGATTTAAGATCATGTTAGGGTTTCTATCATAGCCAAATTTTTAGTGAAGGAATTCATAAGGGTTATGGGGTATAGGACAAACAAGGAATATAAGAGAAGATATGAAATTTTCATGAAGGAAATATAAGAGTGAATAAATAAATACACCAATTCTAAAATTCCATATAAGAAGAAATTTATACTCTAAAGGGTGAAAAATTTGATTATTTTTTTACAATGTTAATGAGATTGTGATATACATAATATTTTTTGTAGCCAATATTAAAGATTCAATGATAGTCATGATTTTTAATAACATTTTTTAGATAGGTTTGATATTAATGTTTCATCACTTCAAGACCATGATCTGAATATATTTCCACTCAATGAATTATACAATTATTTTCTTATGTATGAGATGAAGAAATATTCTTCTTAAAAAAAAATAAGTAAAGTTGAGATAGAAATATCTTTAAAATCCTCAATTATTGAGTATAATTTAAAGTAATTCAAAGAATATAATGAAAATTTAGATTTTGATATAGATATTTACATAAATCATTGAAAGAAAATTTCAATTTTATTCAATTTTTTTATAAAAGGAAAAATAATATATTTTATTAAAATAAATTTAAAGTGTTTTAATTATGGGGTTATTAGATATTTTATTTCAAATTATCCAAAAATAAAATAATAGAAGAGTTAAGATGAGGATAGTTCATCAAAGAAGTTTTTTAGGAATAAGTACTAAATTTTTTTAATAATAAGTCTCCTTAAAATTTTAAAGCAAAGAAATTTTATAAATTCAAAAAAAAAATTTATTTTTTAAATACAGAGTAAGAAGTTTGTGATTATAGTGAAAGTGGAAAATATTCATCACCTAGTATTCATAGTGAGAAATAATATATATTCGTGTTAAATAAAGATGATTCCTCTAATTAAATTTAATGAGAAAATATGGATATAGATTTATGGTTAAATTGAGATTTAAAGGAATGTGTCATGAAGATCTATAAACTAGAGAAGTGAAATAAGAAGTTGGGAAGGTACCTAAAATAAAAAGTGATGTTGATAAATCCTTAAGAGAAATAAACTTATAGTTTGTGAAAGTAATTGAGGGTTTGAATGTCTATCCTACCTAAGAGGAGAAGATAAATTATGTACTTTAAGAGAATATTAAATAAAAAGATAAATTACTTTTTTTATTTTCAAAAAGAGACATTATAGGTTGAATATAAATTTTTAAAAATAAATTTTTATTTTTAAAACTCAATGCATTAAGCTGGTGGAAGTTAGAAGTGTAGTGAGAAGAATAATAAAATATCAAATAATGTTGTTCATTGATAAATCATAAAAAATATCAATCTATTATGTTTTGAAGTATTCTATTGTTAACTTCACAATCCTTCCTATAATCTGCCTAGGAAAAGTGACCATTGTTGAGGTATACTCTAAAATAACAGGATTAATTTCCTCTAAATATAGTATATCCCATGTTATAATGCCACACCATCCACCATAATATAAATGAATCATAAACCACTTAAAATAAACAAATTATGTTTAAAAATACCTCTATAATATAATATATCATGCAATGAATAAAACATAATATGCACATAACAAATCTCAATCATATGTAAGTAAAATTAAGTGTAAATATTGATGATATAAATGGTATCATCATAATAAAGGATCTGATACCTCATCCACTATACACATCCAGTCTTAAGTCATCTACAATTTTTATCTTCTAATTAACATGGATAGAAGAGTGACCAATACATGAGTTAACATATAGGGGTGGGAAATAATACTCATTATAGTCATAATATACAATGAACCAACCACAATAAGCTACTAGTTTCTACATGCACCATCAATAAATAAACTTTTGAAAAAATCAACACTATAACACAACATCATTTATCATTAAAATATTTATGAGCATTTTTTTCAAGATAAACATATATGAAATAAATTATACTAACTAAATAAAAATTTATTCTTATATATAAATTTAAAATTTTCATAATATCAAATATCATAATAATAAGGTCCCTTGAAAACTACATCCTACTAGAGGCCACCAAAAACCAAAGCTCTTAAACCAATTATGCTACAATATAAACCTCATGATCTAAAAGGGAATTAATAAAACCTAGGATCAAATCCCCACAATGATAAAATCATAAAATTATATACCAAGAGAGGTGTAATAGTTGTAATACTCTATCCATCTAAGGAATCATCATAAACCTCTCTCATCAGATGTTGTAACTCTTCCACCCCACATGGTGATGGTAGTGACCTAAAAAAATAAAAAACCTAAAAATAATAACATTTTACATCCTTTATTTATTTTTATTTTCAAATGATTCACCCTAAATGAACTATCCTTAGATTCTAGAGGAATACCTCTATAATTATCTTAGACCATAATTGTAGCTAAGTATCCAAATAAACTCAACCCATAACTATGGATTAGTAACAAAAACTGAATATTTAATATACCTTTAAAGGTTTTTAAGGATCGATAACCCTTATTTAATTCAATAGAATCCATAAAATATATTCCAATGATCACCATGATATGTATAATTGAAACCATGTAGAAACTAAATATAGAACATATTACCTTCATTGATGATGGACACTATTACTTCCTCTAATCGAAGTGGATTGATGAAGAACCCCTAAGAGTAACCAATGGGTTGCTTCCCCCATGGTGCATCAATTTACTGAACTAAATCAACCAATACTTGGGTATTATTTTCTATATTTCCCATGATATTCTATTACCTCATGATGGAATATGGAGGAGGAGAATATAACATTAAGATATTGTGAATAAGGTTTTGGAAATCATTACACACCATCTCAATAACATCAACCCTTTTTTATAAACCTCAAGGATGCTCCATGAGTGTCCATTCATTTACTAGTATGTTTGTAACATATGAGTAAATTTAATGTGGTTAAATTTTTTTTAACTTTTGGATGATAAAATATTCTCATACATTTCATCATATGAAATTTTAATTAATGATAGACGATTGTGGAAGAGATCTAAATATTAACTAATTTATATTAATCTACCATCTTTAATCATAAGATGGTACATGAATCATATAATATAATTCCTTATATTGGAACACCTATAATATGATCCTATGATATATATTATACATTGGATATGATATCACTATATCATAAGAAATAATATAACTATAAATCATAAAACATGAATTTACTCTAAGGATGGTATACTTTAAGAAATCCCATATCATCCCATATGAAATGATCCAAAATATATCATATATATAATGATTTTCGAGTATATATACATCAATATTATACCTTCACTATAATTATATTGTTTTTCAATTTTACCTCATGCCATGTCATATACCAAAAATTGTGAAACCATTTTCTAAAATATATTTGGAAATCCTCAAAAACACTTTTGAAAAGCTATCATAAAATTCTCCATTTGTCACATTATATGTAATACCTTATAAATATCCATCCAAAAATCCTTTTAGATAAACTCTAAAAATATTTTCTAAAAAAACTAAATATTTCATAAAACATAATTTCTATTCAATAAACCACAATGTGCGACCCATTAAACCTTTCTTGTATTAAAAAAATATGAAATTTTTATTTAAAAAATGTAAGCAAGGAGTGGCCTCTATTAAAGCATCAATGATACTAAATCTTAAAAGTGATCTAATTTGATAACCATAAAACACATGTATCTATATACCTATGTCCACTTGTTATATCATTTACATGTATTAATTTTAATATTATCCCTTTTTCTACGATATCGGGTAACCATAAGACATGGGGTATGTCGATACCCTATAGTTATTCATACATTCTCAGTTATATGTGTATAGATTGATGATGATACTGAATACATCACATGCCATATGTTAAAGTGGATGATCACATAATATTCTCCTCACCCAAATAGATAATAACATCACATATGTTTTCTAGATAAGGTTGTATACCCCTTCAGTCTATCTCTAACAATGGCCCATATGTCATAATCATCATATGAGAATAAAAATACCATCTTGGTTAAGCCCCAATCAATGAAATGATCAGAGACATACCTAACCACCCCATAATTATCTAAGTCTTAAGTCTTGAGTAATAGAGGTATCAATGTATAAAGGTTCTCATTCTAGAGATCTATATAACCTTAGATATTTTTCAAATCCAAATACAAAACATCACCCCTAATATATCAAATACATAGTGTAAACCACTCCATGTGATATAATTTGTGGGTCATCCAGTAAAAAAACACCTTTTGTGCCTTATGAGTTTATTTCATTTATCTATATGAAATCCAACCCATGATAACCTAAAATGTTCATCACAACCTATAATACTCCATGATGAATATCAATTAGGGATCAATCAAAGTAATACTTTGAGAGTAAAATTATCATTTTACTTCACTCAATATATTCTTCCAATGTGAAAGAATAATAAAGTAAATACTTAATTTTATATAACATGATACATTTAATATTCTTAAACTCTATTAATAATATTTATAAAAACACACATTAGCACCCATATTATCATATCATATATTATATACCACTACAGGGGATGTATTTTCAAGATTTTTTAATAATCATTATAACTCTTTATAATTAAAATCATAATATTATGGAACCATCTCATAAAATCCTCCCATTAAAATATTTAGTTAGTGACATATATTAAGTAATCATGTTTAAATAATGGTGAGATTTAGGAATTATATTCCAAATGTTAAACTCTATGAAAAAAGTATTCAAAATCCTAAACAACATGAAATATAATTTCATGATTATAACAACCCTCGTTGTTAGGCTTGGACCCTTTGGAATTTTGTATGAATTCCCTTGATTTTTTTTGGTGGTGTTATAATTATTGGGGGTTATTTGAATTATAGTGTGGATCATTTTAATTTATCCATAAATTTATTATAATCACACATGTTTTATGAAATATCTTATGACTGGTTCTCTAGATGGGGAGACTAAAATATTCATTGAGTCTAGAGTGTGGGTTTACCCTAGTCATGATATAAGTTTCATCCACATCGAGTTTCAGAGTGATGTGCAATCACAAGTGAATTAAAATGAATAAATTTAAATATTTATTTTTTATTTTAATTTTCTTGAAATATATGTTTTATTATTTATTACTCTCTATAGAAATTCACTTGGTGGAGCTATATAACCCTATATAATTGAGATAGGGAGATCCAAGGAGAGAAATATCCGATAGAGAACACATTAGAAGATGAATGTGTGATCATAGATTGATGAAGAATGTAGAAGATTATTTGAAAAAATTGATAATGAATTTTTTCTTTATCAATGATTGATCCATTTCAAGGAAGGTATTTTCTTATGATTATTATCTCCATTTTTGATATCAATGTGATTATATATTATTACCAAACAAACTAATCTAAAAATATAATTGACTAGCCAGTTGATTCATGGTTTTATTTTGTTTCATATATTTTTTAAAATTCATTCCTGGAATGATAATTTTGATCTCTCTTCTTCAATTTTTGTCAATGAATTTTGGAAACCCAAAATTTTACAATTTTAATTTATCATTTTTGTTTTTTTTGATTTCTCCCTCATTTATATCTGCGTTCATCACTCGTATTCGATGAGTTAGTGGTTTGACCATCCTTGTGAGCCCATTTCACTGTGAGATAGATTAGGGGTTCCATAGATTGAGGTTTTGGGTTTTACATGGTGTATTAGAACATGATGAAGATATGATAATACTAATTTAAATCTATATAAAAATAGTATGGTGGTATTTTTCACAAGTATTTGTGAGCAGATGGATTGAGAGGTTATGAAGACCTATTCTGGTCAAGAATGGCCAGAATCCAACTTTGGGCCATCCATTGATGATGGTCAAATTGTTTCTGAGAGTTTTGGATGGTTTTCATGGTGATATCAATGGGTGTAGAGAAAAAAATATAAAGTCATGTTTCATGTGTTACTTTTTATAAAATTCACAACTATACAACATATATTTAGAATGAACACATGACAAATGTCTCACTAATGTGGGGGATAAATATTTTTAGGGAGTTAAATATAACCTGTCCATGTGACTTAGTGGAACTCTACATTTCTACACCTATCTATGTCATCATATACCATGGAGTACAAACCAAAGGACCCATGTTTCCACACATGAAATGTGTATTAGGCTACACCCCATGTACCCTTGGTGGGGAGTGTCTCAGATAGACATGGTACATGCCGAGTACACATATTGATATAACACATCATGTATCCCTACTAAATACTATGTTTTTTGTTTTCACATGGGTTTTTTCTTTTTTACGTGGATTATTCCCTCATTATTCCCATGTGGGGGTGATATCTCCCCCGTTGGGACTAGTATCCTTCTTAGGAGTGGTATTTTACCCATGTGAGCACAAGAACAAGATCCTATTCATGCAGAATCTGATATATTTAGCTATTTTTATATCATATATGATTAATGGATCCTATATATGGAGAGTAAAATTTCACCCATACATAGATCTCAGATAAGGATTGGATCCTCCACAGGAGTTTCTATTTCACCCACAATCATGGGATATAGATCCTCCAACATCTGTGGGAATGACTGTGAATTTTATTAAGGATTATAGATCATATTTTGTGGGTTTTGAGTTATTTATATGTATCTGGGTTTGATAATATAATTTGGGAAGTGTGTCCTTCTATGAGATTATCTAGATATTCTCATTTCCTTTAACTTATGGGTTATGGGTTCATGCTGACTTTATATTTGAATCTTTACTTTATCATGGATTTCATGATTCCCACTAGGCATGTATATACTCAATCATTCATGGGATCTACCTACACTTGTTATATATTATGAAGATCTAATGATATACAACAAATATATTGGATGAACTGGTGTGAGTGGTGTTTAATAGCACTTAGCAGTGGTGTTTAATAGCACTTAGCAGTGGTGGTAGTGAGATTTGTGGACATATTAGTGGTTGTGTTCCAAGACGGTTTTACCTATTCATGTTAGGTTGGACCTTATTATTAGTTATTGGGCCAATATTTTTCTATATTTACTTTTTATATGTATTGATGTACTCATTTGTGAATTCTAGAGGTTGTGTATACCTTTGTTATTCTAGTTGTTTATTTTTCTACATTACACTAATATGCATAGAGATGCATGTTGTGCATATGGGTGTGTGTATAGATGAATTAGTCTATGGCATCCCAAATGTGTTTTATACCCACTCAATGCTACTCACCATCCCATGAACTATTAGAGGCAGTCTTGGGGTGTTTCTTTTGGCATGTCTTTGGCTTGGGTGGGGCCCTGATAGGTTGTAATGTGATAGAGTGGTATCATAAGGGTTATTTCCTAGGGATGAATATTGAATTTAATATTCATGTGAGGATTGGTTTTGAAATTATTTCAATGGTGTGAAAAAATTATAAGTTTGGATCTATGTTTAGGGACCCTAGTAATGGTGCAATAGTCAATGTATCCATCCACTAGGTTTCTAATAACCTACTTATTGACTCGGTATACTAAGACATCAGTTATAGAAAAAATAGTATATAAATCATATAGGATTGGTGTGTATTTACCATTTTATTTTTCTCACTATATATTCTCTTGAACATATTAAATTTTGTATTTTAAGGATTCCTACACACAAACAACTAGGTAGGATCTTGTGATAGTTTTGTGATAAGGACTAGCTCAGTGATGATTCCTTAGTTTAGGGGGTCATTCAGGAGGTGTTACCTTCATATATAAAGTGAGTGACACTTCCACACATCGATAATAATGTAGTAATTAACTTAGTAGTGTAGGAAAATGTGTTACCTCATACTGGACAACAGATCATACTAAAAACGAAGGATGATAATGTGTAGAGGTTGAGCACACTTTTTGAGTATCAAAGGCAGAGACTGAGGAAACCAAAGCATAACATGACATAAAAAATACATTAATATCCTGATTTAGATTATAAATTTTACAAATTATCACACAAAACAAAGACTTAAATGTTTAGTGTCTTGGATACTATAAATATAAAAACACTTATTTCACATTCTTTGAACATTTCACCATAAAATAAATAAACTCTTAGACATTCTATATGAACCAAGAATATTAAAATCTTGAGTAATGGAAAACATAAATAGGGGTGATCTCAAATTATCCGTAAGGGATAACATATAAAATTCCATAATATTTACATTATAAACATATTGAAAATCATGAATAATGGGATAATATATAACTTAAAATAATGTAAAATAATAAGACTTAACCATAAGCATGGAAGATAGACACAACATCTCAAATGATAATACTTTTACCATGTAATGAGAAAAATAAAACATGAATAATATAACTTGGACCGTAGAACATAGTAAATAAAGTGGCATAATCATGAACATAGAGTTTCTTATCTTTGTGAACCTAGATACCCCACCAACCCGTTCACTCATAAAATTTTGAGTAGAGATAAAAACCATCACACTCACCCTTTTTGAACCTAGCTACTTGCTAACCTACTCATATAACAAATCAATATCTTGAGATATTATCCTTTAACCAATTTTTTCAAGAGATACATAATTCACACCCATATCATAATCCATACATTTGTTTGCCACTTGAGAAAAAAAATCATGACATCATAAAATAACCTATAAAAAGACAAATTGGTTTCCCAACACTTCCAAGTCAATATATAAATAACACATGAAAATAAAATTGGTTTTATAGAATATACAAATAGAAATTATTCATTTTTTATAATGAAACCATGAACTAATATGATCTTCATAAAACACACAAATAACATCATAAATTAAATCGCTTGATACCAAGAACATGATCAACCAATATAATCACACAATAAATGAATAAAAAAGGGAAAAATGAAAAATAACTACATTAGAGTAATATTAATGTTTAATCCAATGATAAAAAATAATAAAAAGATATTTCTCAAAATATTTTGTGTTCATCATTGTAAAAAGTCATAATTATGAGTCTCTTTTCAAAAATATCCCTTTTTATAGAAATTGAAAAGAAAAAATTTCATAGAAATGAATTGGTTCAAAAAATATTTTCCCCTAAAAGTTAAAAGATAAAATATTTTAAAATTTAATGTCTTTGAAAAACAAAGGTCAAATAAGAAATTTTATAAATCAAATAATGGATTTTAAGTTACCAAGTCCCTTACCTTTACCCTTGATTTTAACAAAAGTTATTTAAAAGAAAGTATCATAAATATAAACATCTTAATTACTTATTTAATAAACTTATTCATATAAATTTCCATTTATACTCTTCATTAATATCAATTTCCTTCATGTATTAGATTTTTGTAATCTCTTTTCAACATCAAGTGTTAATAATCATGACCGTTTTGAACTAGGTTCATAAAAGTGGTGTTGATCTTATTTTTACTACCAAATAAAATAATTTTTAAACCATTAAAGGTATTATAATTGATGTTTTATAAATAATTAACATTTTATAACACCATTACATGTGATTTTTAGTCATGTTTCATGAAATCAAAAAATTGTAATAAACTAGTTTTTGGTTATTTAATGATATTGATAGATTACCTTATAACGATCATTAATTTTTATTTTATCCTAAAAGAATCATATTAATGGTATTTATCAATGATATATATGTATATAATATAATCATCCACTATAAACTAACATCTTCCATTTTTGGAAGTGAAGGAAAAAGAAACACATTTTTTCATGGATGCAGTAGTTTGTACAATGCATGATTAGTGTTCCCATTACTCAATGCATAATATGGGTGAAGGTGGATAGTAAGTGATCATTTAAGAATAAAAAATAAATTATATTAATAATATTTATTCATTAATACAATCATTAATACCATCTATTGTGGGCGGTGATGAAAAAACTAAAGCGTCACTTCTTGGAGGTGGTAATCTACAAAGATGCACTAACAACGATTATTATTATTATAAATAGATGGAGGATAATATGTAATAGTTGTAACATTTTTATAATAACATCTCAACAAAATAATTATGATTATATTATTATTATAATATTATTATGGTTGGTTTATAATGTAAATAATAAGAAATAAACATTAAGAAATATATGATAACTTTGTTGAGACTTTAAGATTCCTCTTGATAAAGGCCTTATATTTGAGAGTCATAGAATAATTTTTGTTATTCATGGAAATTAGGGTGTGTAAAGTACTTCAAGATGATTAAATTTGGGTAGGTTTTCAATAAAATTTCAAAATATGAGTGTATTATTGAAAGGGTGGAAGTGATATCCTTTTATTGGAGAAGAAAATGGAAATTTTGGAAACAATCATAATTTTTTAATAATTCCATGAGACAATTAAAGGGATAAATGGATCAAAAGTGGAACAAATTTTATTATGGGAGAATATCATGTCAAAAAAATATCAAAAGTAAATTTGAAAACATTATTTAATTTTTTGGCCATTTCCCCATAGTAAAATACTCTTTAACATTATTACTTTTTACTAGGGTAACTATTTTATAACCTTAGTGATTAATTTTGAAAACTAAAATTAAAATGGACCTCATTAAATAATTTAAAAATTAAAATTTTAAATTTTAAAATAATTTTATCATATAAATTTTATAAATGCGTGGAAATTTAATTTTAATATAAACAAACTTAACAACATTAAACCAGTTTTTAGAAAAATGTTGTTATTTATCATATACATAAGATAAAATTATCATTATTAAATATTTTAATGAAATATATTGATTTATTATAAATATAATCAATTTTCTTAGGATTTTATAGAATACCACAACTGAATCTCACCTGGATAATACATCATTCAAATAGGAGGCCAAAAATAGTATTTATTAAACTAACATTTTTATTTACTGCTATAAATTCTTGACATAGTATTTATAAGCCTGAAGAATAAATTAAAATTCCTAATTTTATTCCTCAAATACATATTTTATTTCTTAAAAGGTTTTTTAAATTTAAGGATATGATTTTATAGTGATAAAATCATAAAAATTATAATTTCTACAAACAACTTATTTTTTATACCTAAAATAAATATTTTTAGAAAAAATTATAAAATATATACTAAATAAATGTTCCTAATAGGAGTTAAAAAATAATTTTTTTTTAAATTTACATTTAAAATTTTGTGAATTCGGTTTTTGAAAGAAATTATAACTTAAAGAAAATTTATTTTATTGAGAATAATTTGTTTAAATATTAACTCTTATTAATTATTTATAGGCTAATGGTAATAGAATTTTATAGTTTACTATATTAGTATTTATTACAGATTTATTAATAGTGTACTTATAATATTTTGTGGTTCTTTCACATTGGGTGTGTCATGTACTATAAGTTATCGAACATAATATTTATTTAAGGATGATATACAGTGAAATATTAAGTTATTTCATTCTACCCCCAAAAAATAAATTTCATCCTTGTAATTTTTATTATACTTTACTAAAGTAAAGAAGCTAAGGGATCTATAAGAAACTCATGATATATCCTCTACAAAGATATCCACCTCAATTATCCTTGGTAATAGAAGGAAAATATTGATCCAAAATATGATTCTTAAGATTTATTGAAGGTATACCTTTCATATATTCATTTTCACGATTCTATTTCCAACAAAATACTAAAACGAAAAAGGTCATAATAAAATCAGTGTAAATGTTTATATGAATATAAAAACTCAATCCTATGATGTATTCTCCAATGAAACCTTTATTTTATCATGTATTACTTTCAATTCTAGAATTCCATAATTGGTTCATCCTATAACCACTTTAGTTCAATCTAGGTTACATTAAGTTGGGTTATCTTATAATTCTCAACATAATCCCTCAAAGTAACTAGAAAATCAATCATTAATAATGGACTGAAAAGAGTATATGATCAACTAAATCATATCCCCTGGGATTTTCCAACCAAGTGTGCAGTCTTAGGCCCACTCATCATGCATTAAGGTGACAACTGTTTTGATTCTCGACCAACCCTTTTCGGGATGATTACCCCTAGGATCATATGTTCCACAACTGTATCCCTTTTTAGTATCAATATAGGGATATAATCTTGAAACATTCAATTGGGTAGCTCGCTCTGCTCTACCTCCCTTACCTCCCATGGCGTAGGTCATGGCTGCAGCATCGTCTTCCCTCCTCGCCCCCCTCGGCTGGGGAGAGAGGCAGAAGCTCCTTCACTTTTGTTCCCCTCTAGCAGCCCTTCTTTTTCCCCTTTTATTGATCCGTCTTCCCTTCCTTGATTTCCCACTATTTAAGTGATCCCTAGAGTTTAGTCCTGTGTGGATGACAATCTTTCTATTCCGATTTCTACTCTGGAACTCACGAAATCCTCGGTGCTGCTGGACCTTACGCTAGTTTCTTGTTTTGGGAAGTAGTGGTCCTCTATTGAATCCTTATACATGTTTGCCTTCTCTTCATGGAATTTTCTAGATCGATCAGTTGTTGTCCTTCTATATTCAAGGAATATTATGATTCTATTTTCGAATGAGGAGGATCTGAGCAAGGCTTGGGCTAATGCTCCTCGAGTCATGGAGGGTTTTTGTTTCTTCCTCTTTTGGTGGTCCTTCGTATTTAACTTATTACATGACTCCCCAGTTACGAAGATCTGGATTTCACTCCCTGGTCTCCCATTACCATTCCAAAAATAGGTATTATTCAGTTGATTGGTAATATGATGGGTCGATAACTTTGTTCCAATGCCCGTACCTGCTCGGTTTTCCACCTGATTTCTCTTAAAATTTGCGTTGAAGCTGATGTCTCGAAGAGTCCAGTGGAGTTCATAATGATAGAGGTTGAAGGATAACTACAATGGCACCAGAAGGTATGCTAAAATTCGTGGGTTCAGTTCTGTGTAGGCTGTAATCATTTGGGTCATGAAGTTAACAGATGTCGTAGAAGCTCTTTTCCTTTTCCTCAGAGAGACCCCCCTAAGTATCTCTGGGATACTGATTCTGTTGCAGTGCACAAGGTCTCAAAGATGGGTTATCTGGCTACTGGAGTGATTGATAGTTCTTCTATCACAAGAGAAGAAAGTGAAACACTGATGAAAAAGTCTAGAGCAGTGGCAATTTTGGGTGAGCAAGTGGAGATACGCGGGGCTGCACTAGAGGTGTTGGTGGACGTTGGGAAACATGTAGAGGCTTCTCAGAAGCCAGCTATAGTTTCTCAGCGCGACCCCACTGTTTATGGAATTTTTAGCAGAATGAAAGCTTATTTGGGTGTGGGGTTTTCTATTGAGGCAACGTGATCTGTTGGAAGCAACGAGGTCAGCAGGACTACAATATTGGTGCAGGAGAAGGAAACAGGTCTTGAGTAGAGGGATCCACACTTGAATGCTGAGATGGTTAGGCATCTGGATTCATTTTTACCCCGTGGTGCCATGGTGAGGGATGCAGTGGGTGTGTATCCATCCTCTAATGAAGACACCTCTTTGTAGTTTCAATACATGGGTTGTGGATCTGTCCAACCACGGGGTCCGGACATGGAAATGCAAGACATGCGGGCACAACCTTCTTATGCTGAGAAGCTTAAAACTGGAGGCTTGATAAATAATTCTCAGAACTGGTTTGAAGTTTTGTGATAAGAAGACTATCAGATTCTTGAAGAATGAATCAAGATGAAGGATACACAAGTATATGACCCTTCTCTAGTGGGGGGGGGGGGGCTACTCAAGAGGAGGCAGATCCAATCTCGGACTCACCCGTTGAGCCTATGGAAGTGGTCTTGGTAGAGGAATACTTTCGATCCTCATCAAGGAAGGGCAATAATACAATTATTGATTTAGAAGGCTTTATTAAGCATAAATAGAGGATGATAGGGAGAAATGACTACTCTAAATTACCTATTCATCTGGTTACGAGGTCTAAAAGTAAGGGTAAACTCCCTCCGATGGGTACTAATAATGCAGACAACAATTACAAGAGCAAGAGGAAGGGATCCGACGAGCATGAGGATGGTAAGCAAGCAGGTGGCTCACAGGACAACGACCGAGTTTCTGAATAACCTGTGGCTACTTCAAGGGAAATTGATCATTAGGGAGAATTAAAAACTCCATCTAAAGAGGTGATGGTTGAAATGGAGGATGATCTTCAGCAGCTTGTGGAAGGGCCTCTTGTCGGTTGGCAGTGCTTGGGGGATATTGATTCAGATAAGAAGATGGATCTACCCATGCACTCGGGTGAGGAAATGAAGGAGGACATCCTGGTGATTAAGGCGACAAGGGAAGATATTGATCAAATGATGAGTATATTTCTTCGAGTGGAAGGTATAGAGGAGCAAGTAGAGTGGATTAAAAAGCAAGACTGTATATTGATTAGAGGCTTCAACAAGGGAAAAATTAGCAAAGAAGAGTACATGAAAACCTGGGAATACCTGGAAATTTGTTATAAATCACTTCTTAAAGATGATCCAGACTTCTAGGTAAAGACTTTTCCATGGAAACTATCTAGGAAATTTGACTCCAATAGTCTCAATCTAGTGTTTAACAAGTCAGTAGTCTCTTTTGATGTTTGATCTACTGAACTATGAGGGTTCTCACTTTCCCCCTTAAAAGTGTTGGAAAAATAAAAAAAGTAAATTTGGATGGATATAGGGATATATTTATATATAAATACATAAACTTATGAATTTACCAACATTTGAAGATATTTTCCTATACATAGACTCATCTAGAGGGTTTTTACTAAGCTTCTCTAACCCCAACACCAAAGGTTACCTAACTAATATTCAAAAATAACTAAACCCTACTTTGATACAAACCAAAGTAACCTATGATTAACATGATACAAATAATAAATTAATCTCATGATTTAGATTATATATCTCACAAATAGTCACACAACCCAATGAGAAAAATCTTTAGTGTCTTGAAATCTAGAAAAATAAAAACACATATTTGACATGCTATGAAAATTTCACCATAAACCAAATCCACTCTCAAAACTTCCAAGTGACATAATCATATTAAAATATCAGGGAAGGGAAACATATAAAGGGGTGAGATATATTTATTATTAAGGGATAACATATCAAAGACCATAATGGTTAGATTATAAAAATATAGAGAATAATAAACAAGTGAATGATATTTAGTTTATAAGAACATAAAAAAATAAGAGTTTACCATAAGAATTAAAGATATGAATAACATGTCAAATGATAATAAGTTTACCATGGAATGTAAAAATTATAACAAGAATCATATAACACGGGCCTTGGAATGTTTGAATGAAATTGGCATAATAATAAACATAGGATTACTTATCTTTATGGGTCTAGATACCCACCAACCCATTCCCTCATAAATGTTTGTGTAGAGCTAAACCCCATCACACTCACCTTTTTTGAACCAAGATAATCTCTAAACCTTTCACATAAAATTTAAACATCATGAGATATAAGAATTTACCCAATGTATTTAAATGAGTTATAGGTCCCACACATCTCATAATCTTTATATTTGTGCTTCACTTGACAAAAAATAATCATCACATCATAAAATAACCCATAGAAATAAAATTAGGTTTCTTAAAAGTTAAAAATCATTATATAAAGAACCCATTTAAATAAAATTTATTTTATATAACATCCAAATAAAAATCATTCAATTTATATAAGGAAACCATGAAGTTATATGAGTTTTATAAAACACCCAAGTAACATCATAAATTAAATCACTATATACCAAAAACATGATCTCCAAAAATAATCACCTAATAAAAGAATAATAAATGGTAAAACCTAAAACATAACTCCATTTGAGGTAGATCACTTTTTAAACTAATTAAAATCAAAGTATAAAAATATATTTTTGAAATCATTTTGTGTTCATCATTGTAAAATTCATAGTTATGAGTCTCTAATCAAAGGTATCCATTATTTTTAAGGAAAAAAAGAACTATTTTTATTGAAAATGGAATTGGTAGAAAAAATATTTTCCCATAAAAAGTAAAAAATAAAAGATCTCTTAAAATGTATTGTCTTGGAAATATAATGTTCAAATAATAAATTGTATAACTCAAGGAATGGAGTTTGAGTTATGATGTCCCTTAGATTTATCCTATATTTCCATGGAAGTACTTTAGTCTCCTATATCATAATAATAAATATTAATTTACTATTATGTAAACTTATTCATATAAATTTCCATTTAAACTATTTATTAATAACAATTCTCTTCATGTATTAGATTTTTGTAACCTCTTTTCCACATCTGGTGTTAATAATCTTTATCATTTTGAACTAGGTTTATAAAAGCAATGTTAATATACTATTTAAAAAAATATAATAATTTATAAACTATTAAGGATAATATAATTTATGTTTTATAAATAATTATAATCTTATAATACCATTACATGGGATTTTTACTTGTGTTTAATGAAAATGAAAATGAAAATGAACTAGTTTTGATTTATTTGCCGATATTAATGGATAACCTTATAACAACCATTTTTTTGTGTTATCCAAAAAAATATATTTTAATGATATATAATAATTATATATATCATATATAATCATCCAATATAATATAAAACAATCCATTTTTGAAATTTAAGGAAAATGAACCATGTTTATTCATGGAGGCGGTAGTCCACACAATGCACGATTATAATTTTCATTACTCAATGAATGAGAGGGGTGAAGGTGGGAAGTAATTAAATATAAAATAATCATAAATAAATTATATAAATCATATTTATTCATAAATACCATCATAAATACCATACATGATGGGTGGTCCTGAAAAATCGGAAGTATCGCTTTGTGGAGGTGGTAATAAACACACACACACTAACGACAATTTGTTTTATTAGTATATGGAAGAGAATAAATAATAGTTGTATCATTATTATAATAGCATATCAAAATAATAATTTTGGTGATTTTATTATTATAATATTTTTATATTTTGTGTATAATGGAAATTATAATAAATAAATGTTAAGAAAGATGTGATACCTACATTGAGACCTTAAACTTCCTCCTGATGAAGGCATTAGATTTAAGGGACTTATGATATTTTTTGGTGACCAAGGTAACTATGGTGTGTAATAAGAAGATATTTGGGTAATTTTTATAGGAAATTTTGAAATATGTGTGAAGTATTGAAATGGTGGATGTGATATCCATTTATAAGTGAAGAAAAAGGCACTTTTGGAAACCCTCATCGTTTTTAATAATTTCTTGATAATTTTCGTGGATCAATGGATCAAAATTGTAAATAGTGGAGTTTAGGACATGATAAATTATAAAATAATATCAACCAACTATTTTAAAACATTATTTAACATGTTTGGGGAATTTCCCCATAGTAAAATACTTTTTAGAATTTCTTACTTTTACCTGGGTAACTATTTTTTATAACCTGAATGATCAATTTTGAGACCAAAATACCCAATTTGAACCTTAAAATATTAAATATTAAAATAATTTTATCATATCACATTTATAAATATGTGAAAAGTTAATTTTAATTAAACACACTTAATCTCTAAAAATAATTTTTAGAAAAAAGTGTTTTATAATATTTAAATTTATTAACAAGAGAAAATTATCCTAATTACCAATTTTAATGAATTAAATTGATTTATTATAAATCAAATTAATGGTATGATTATTTAATGGAAAAACATAACCAAATACCTCCTTGAAAATACTTCATTCAACGAGGTTACTGAAAACAGTTTTTATCAAACATGAGTTTTTTTAGTTCTATAAACATTAGAAATAGTATTTATAAGAAAAAAAGTATATTAAAATACAAAAATTTATTCTTTAAATAAATATTTTTTTACTAATTATGTTTTAAATAAATTATATGATATACTTTCATAGTGATAAATTCATATAAATTCTACAAAACCATATTTTTTGACCTAAAATCAATCTTTTTAGAAAAAATTTAAAATACATACTAAGTAAATTTTAATGAGATGAGTTAAAAATTGATTTTTTATCAAATTTACATTTTATAAATTTCAAATTCTATTTTAAAGAAACTAAAATATAAGGAAAACAAATTTTATTGAAAATAACACTTTTTAATATTAAATCTTAGTAATTATTAATCAGATAAAGGAAATAGATTTTAATGGTTTTCTATATTTGTATTTATTATAGATTTATTAATAATTTACTTATAATCTGTTTTGGTTCATTTACATTGGGTGTGGTGTGTACCACAAGTTATTGAACTTAGTATTTATTAAAGAAAGATATAAAGTGAAATATTGGGTCATTATAGAGACCGTTAAGGTTCTTAAGGGATCCAGACCTGTATGTGGTAGAGGGATAGTTGGAATCAATGGTTGAAGTGTTCCGTTTTGTTCATACCCCTATTGACCAGATGGTGGTTCTCATTAAAAGTCTTCATTATGACTCAACGGGGTTCTGGTAGAGTTGGATGACAATGAATCATGATGAGGTGACCCTACCATAGATTGAATTTGATTTTCTCCTAGAGAGGAGTAAATCCTAGTGCCTATGAGATTAGTAAACTTCTAGGAGTTTCTCCATATTTAGCCGGTTATTGTTTTAGTGGATGATTATGTGTCAATGTTTACGAACCTCACATGATACTCTTTGTACATGGTATGGGATGCTTACTTCTGAGATTTAATGTTTGAGTGGGGTCTATATAGAGATATTTAATACAGAATTGTACACTATTACATCCCCACCAATGTAGGGGTGTTGGAGAGTTCCATGCTGATATATTGACCATTGAGATATCCCTTGTAGGATATTAGTGCTGGTAAGAATCACTTGAGAGAATATACTTTAGCAGTTTGGGGATGATTCATGTATTTTTTTTCAGGACACTCAAGGTGTTGATATGTCCAGTCTTAAAATAGTGGTTCCTCAACCCATGATTTGTATAGAGATTCTAATTAGTTGAGGGAGATGTGATGTTATTCCTATAATGGAAGAGGTCAAATCACCCGAGGTTTTCCAAACCATCGTTCAATAGAAAATTAGTATATTGTGGATGGGATGTTGAGGTAGAGTAATTGAAATGAGCAAGAGGAACCACATGGTGGTGGTTGTGGTAGAGGAGTTGTGAGAACTTTTGGGAGGTGGTTGATTCTATGATCCGATACCACCTCAACTACCACCTACTGTAGGTCCACATCAAGATTAGGGAGCTATAAGTGAGTGACATGAGTGGTTTCAGGTAGTATAGGATTATGACCTTGGGAATTCAAGAAAGATATGATGCACAATATGTTTCTTCTCAACCTTAGGTTTAGTTTTGATATACAAAGGTACATGCTATTCCTTCTTAGACTTATAACTTATACATGGACTAGATATACCACCATAGCCTCTATCCCAATCCTTACATCTATAGAATCCTACTAGAGGGGATTTGATGATCACAATCTTCTGTTGGAAGTGTGACTTAGTGCTTGGTGGAGAAATATTCCCATGAGACCTTTTCATAGCTATAATAAGACCTTATGATGTCATTCATGGAATTTACCAACTGTCTATGATCAATTCTCATATTTATTGTTTCCATTAGATGATGTGGTGGACCTAGGTAGATGTGTCAAGATATTCCGTCACTGATGGGAAGTAATTCTAAGTAGAGAAAACTGATCTCATGTGTCATAGATTATAATAAATCTCCCATTAACTGGCTATTCTAAATCTTAGTGAAGTACACTCAGTGGATGCTTATTTCCCCTATATAGTAATGGAGTACTTGGATGTATTTTTTGAAGATATACCTTGTTTACCTACATGTTAGGAGGACTAATTTAGTACTAACTTGAATATTAGGATAACTCTAAAATCTTTAGAAGCATATCGTATGGATCCCACTGAACTTTTAGAGTTGAGGTTGCAGTTGGAGGACCTTCTGGGGAAATAAATTTTTAGACCCAGTGTTCCCCATGAAAATCTTTGATATTCTTCTCCAAAAAGGTGAATGAAAGCATGAGGTCATATGTGTATTATATTCAAATAAATTAGGTGACCATTAAGAATAAATATCCACTATTGAGGATCAATGACCTATTTTACTAGAGAAAAGGGGGGAAGTGGTTCTCAAAGATTGACCTTTGTTTAGGATATCACCAGTTACGAGTTCACGAGGAGGATATATTGAAATGGACATTTTGATATCTCTACAATCACTATGACAACCTTGTTATTTCATTTGCTATTATGAATAACCTAAAAGTTTTTATAAGACTAATGAATTGGATATTTCAGCCTTTCTAGAACTAGTTCATAGTAATTTTTTATCGATGACATTTTAATTTACTTGCATCAGAGGCTAAGCATGAAGAGCATCTGAGGATGGTCTAGAATATACTTCAAGAGAAAATATTATAGGGAAAACTCTCAAAGTGTCATTTCTAGATTAGAGTAGTCCATATTATGTGACACAATATCTTAAAAAAGGGTGTATTTATGAAACCATTGAATATTGAGGAAATTCTAACTTGGGATCCACCCAATAATGAGATAGATGTGCAAATATTACTATTAGCAGAGATTCATAACAAAATTCTCTAGGATTGTGAAATTTTTGACTCCATTTAACTAGAATTGGAAACCATTTATCTAGTTATAGAAGTGCTAACACAATTTCTATAAGTTGTGGTAGATGTTGAAAATAACTCCCATTCTAAGGTTTCTAGAGGATTTTTTTGAGTATATTGTGTTCTGTGATGCCTCTAGAGCTGAAAACATGTGTGTATTTATGTAAAGGTAAGCAGTGATAGCTCATTAGTCTAGGTAGTTGAGACCCTATGAACATAACTACACTATCCATGAATGATAGTTGGTAACTGTGGTGTTTTCTATGATGAATTAGCAACACTACCTTCTTGGAGAGTAGTTTATTATTTATTCTTACCATAAAAGTCTTATATAAATCTCTATGCTAAGGGATATTAATCTAAGGTAGAGGTAATGGTTGGAGTTCTTGTATGACTATAACTTTGAGATAGTCTATAATCCTAGGAAAGGGAATAGGGTGGATGATTTTCTAAGAATAAATCCTCATTAAAAGTTTATAAGAAAGAAATCAAAGCATTTTCCTCATTAAAGTTATACTTAGCGGTTAAGGATGGAGTAACATATATTTGATTTATGGTTGTAATCCCTATGCTTCTCCAAAATTTGGGGGATACATTGTATGATGATGGTGATTTTGAGGTCCTGTATGATCATACATCCACTGTAAATACTCCCAATGGATTCTTTGAAGGTGGGGAGCATGTCTTTATCTTTTCTGATGATGGATTGTGGTTCCAGTCACACTTTGAGAGGAGGTGGTAGTAGAGTATCCTACATTTCCATTTTCAGTATATTCTGGGTTTTTAAAGTTGTACCATGATATTTAGTGGTATTTTGGTGGAAAAAACTAAATATAAGTGTTATGGAGTTTGTCTCATAATTCCTTACATGTTAGGAGATAAAGGCTGAGCATCGATTTATGATTGGTTTGATTCAACCCCACATGGTTATAGAGTGGAAATGGGATAACATATCCATGTATTTTTTATAGTAATTTTATGGTCCATGAGAGGTCATGATTCTATAAAGATATTTTTGATTGAGTCATTATGCTGACTAACTTTATCTCCACCAAGGAGAAAATTTTGGTGGAATTCTTGAGATGCTCATACATATGGGAAATCATTTGGCTATATAGAGTACCCTCAATGATTATATTTGACCATGACTCTCAATTTATGTCCCAAATTTAGAGATTTTTGTTGGTTGATTTCAGGACTTAGTTTCAAATAAGAAAAAATTATCACTCATATACTAATGATCAAACTGAGAAAACCATTCAGGTTATGGAGGATATGCTGATGGCTTGTGTTTTGGATTTCGACCGAAGCTAGGAGAATCTTTTTCCAATGGCGTAGTTTTCATATAATAATAGCTATCACTCCATGATTTGGATGGATCCATTTGAGGACCTTTTTTGTAATACCTTGTAGGTTACATTTTTGATTGTCAAATTTGGGAGAGATAGCACTCATGGGGATTGAGTTGGTGTAGGTGAAGACTAGGAAGGTGTAGATTATTCATGAATAGAAAAGGAACACATAGATCCACCAAAATACTTATGTAGACATTCTATGGTGGCCCTTATATTTTTAATAGGGTGGTCATGTATTGCAAAAGGTATCCCCTCAGGGAATCTTATAGATATTTGGATGAAGTTGAAAGCTATCTTTGAGGTAGACTAGTATTTTATAGATTCAACATAGGGTTGGTAAGATTGTATACTTCCTAGATTTACCCCCAATGCTAGATAGAGTCCATGAAGTCTTCCATATTTTACAACATAAGATATACATGAACAATCTAGAATATGTTATTGAATGGGGTGAGAAAAATACTAAAGATAGAGGAACCCTTATGGAGTAACCAATAGTGATTGAGGATCAACTAGATAAGATCCTCTGAGGGAAAGAAATTCCCCAAGCGTATGTGATATGGTTTTATGGGAATCTCCAGGAGAGATTCTAGGAACACAATAAATAGATGGAAGCTCAGTAACCACCCCATTTCGAGTGATTTTTTTGTTAGGGGTGAAATATCTAAAGTTGGAGATAATTTAACAACCCTAGTTATTGGGTTTGTACCCTTTCAAAATTTTATGAATTACCTTTAATTTTATTTTGGTGGTGTCATAATTATCAGGGGTTGTTTCAATTCTACCAAAGATCTTTATAATTTATCTATAGATTTATTATAAAAAACCTGATTTATTACATATCTTATTATTAGTTCATCATATGGGGAAATTGATATGACTGTTGAGTCCCAAACATGGTTTTTACCCCAAGCGTGACATAATTTTTGGTCAAATGAGGTTTCAAAGTGATACACAGTCACAAATGAATTAATATAAATAAATTAAAATATTAATTTATTTGTTTTAATTTTTTTAATCAATAAGTTTACCTATTTATTAAACTATTTATATATTCACTATGGGGATTCACATAACCCTATATAATCGAGACAAGAAGATCTAAAGAGAGGGAGCTCTGGTGGAGAATGCATTGGTGGAAAAATGTAGGACCACATATTGATGATGAATGGAGTGGATTATTTGATGAAATCACTTGATAATGTGTTCTTCAACAATGATTTATCCCTTTTAAGGTAGGGATTTATTTTATGATTTTTATCTCTTTTTTTAATATCAATGCAATTACAGATTATTCCTAAAAAAATTAATCTGAAATCGATGATTGACTAGCCCATTGATTCATGATTTTAATTAGTTTTATATATTTTGGAAACTTTATTATTGGAATGATCATTTTGATCTCACTTATTTGATTTCTGTCAATGAATGATGTTCAACTAAACATAACCAACATTCATTTATCACTTTTTTGATTTGGATATTTCTCCCTCCTTTATGAGTGTGTTAATAATTAGTATTCAATTGGCCAGTGGTTCGACCATACCAATGGAACTATTGCATTATGTGATCGATCACGAGATCCATGGATTTTTTTGTTTGTTTGTCATGGTGTATTATGGAATGACATGGATACAATGAAAATTATGAAATTCCAAATAAGTGTCGGAAGATGGTATTTTTTACAAGGCATGGTGCGTGGACAAATCAAAAGGTGACAATGATCCTTATTTTGGAGAAGAATGACTATAATCATACTTTTAGTGAGCCATTGATGACGTTCAACTCATTTCAGGGAGTTTTAGATGGTTATTGTAGTGAAATCCAAGGGGTGAAGAAATCATAAGCTACATCACATGCATTAATTTTGGTAAAATTCAAGACTATATGACATGTAGTTCAGATAAACATGCATTGTGTGTATTGATTATGTGATGACTAGGGTTTTTAAGTAAATTAAATATCACTTTTTTGTGTGACTAATTCAAATTCCATGTTACCCCCACCCGATCATTTCAGCATGTACCAAAGAGAATGTGCCCAGGAATCCATGTGGGTTAGGCCACACCCCATTTCCCCTTAGTTGGATAAGGTTCAGATAGATGGATTACACACTAAGTACCCCCATAGAGATGACATATCTTGTAGCTATACTACATCCAATGTACTTAATTTTCACTTGGTTTTGTTCCATTATACATGGGTTCTTCCCCCACTAATCCTAGGTGGGGTTGATATCTCACCCGTTCGAACTAGGATCCTCCTAGTGATTGGTATTTCACCAAAATGATCATAAGGATGTGATCCTATACTTGTGGAATCAGATAGAGTTATATATTTCACACACATATATAGGGAATGGATCCTCTATCTGTAGATTAAAAATTCACCCATCCATAGATATTTTATGGGACATAGATCCACCACTAGAGATACTACTTCACTCAAAGTCACTAAAATGGGATCCTACAACATCATATAAGGGAATGAAAATGAATTTTTTTTGAGGATTTTGGATCAGAATCTATAGGTTCTATGTTTTTTAGATGACTATGAGTTTGAGACTATATTCTGGTACGTGTTTCTATCTATGATCATTGATGTGCGTTCTCTTTTCCTTTAACTTCTTGGTTGTGGGTATGTGTTGACATTATCTTCGATACTTTACTTCTCAGTGGATTTCAGGGGTTCCTTGTAGGTATATATATACATACCCCATCATGGGATATACCCACATGTGTTGTGTCTTATGTAGATGGTAGGATACAAAAAATATATCTGGGAGGACTGGGTGTTGGAGTTTCTTAGTAGCAATTAATAGTTGTCGTATCAAGATTTGTTGATAGATAGGTAGTTTCATGCATAGACTATTTTACCTCTTCTTGTTAGGTTGGACCTTCTTGTTAGTTATTAGGCTTGTATTCTTCCCAATTTACTTTTTCTTTTCATTGAAATATTCATTGGATAATTCTAGCAGTTGTACATAAATTTATTATTCGAATTGTTTATTTTGCAATGTTACTCAAGTGTGTATGGATATGTGTGTGTGTGTGGGGGGGGGGGGGGTGAGTTTCATTATTCTAAGGCCTTGAATATGTGGGGTATACCTAATTGGTTCTAGTAACTATCCCCTATTGTAATGGAGGTTTGTTTGTGGTATCATTTCCAGTATGCCAACAACCTAGGAGAGACCTGGGTAAGTCGGGATGTGATAAAAATTTAATAACTATTATTGTCTACTTATAACTCTTTCTAATTTTATTATCATCATCATCATTTTTTAATCTTCTCCATCAATCATTCCTTGAAATATTTTGGTATCTAATCCACCTCTTTACATTATTTATTTACTAACGTATCCTAAACTTCAAAAGAATACAAAGTGACATTAATTCTATATATTGAATGGTATAATCCATTATTAGTTTACTTAAAAATTTATCAAAGTATAAATATACTCTCAATAGTCTTTTAGAAACTATATTTTCTCTATAATATCATTATAAGATACGAAAACTCATTTCTATTAAAAAATAACACATATTTCCTTGAAATGGTAATTTTTAATAAATAAATTATCTTATCTATATAATATATGGTATTCTTTGAGTTTGGATATATATTATAAAAATAATAATTTATTCTTCAAAATTTTCCACTGATGGGTGGTGGGATATAATCCCTCATATATTAAAAAAGATCTGGATAAAATCTATTTTCATAGATAAGGAATTTTTGTCCTTATCTTATTTTAAACATGTTTTAGAATATTATGAATAATAAACCATGTCTATCATCTAATTTTTTTTATAAAAAAACTTGTTAATAAACAACTTATCTTATTATATAAGATAAATAACATGAAAACCACATCCTTTATATAAATCCATCTGAGATTGATATTTTCCATTTCTTTTAACGCCACGATTCAACAAAACTTTTCTTCATCATGATTCCATAATTATTTTCTTTATTACATGAATGAAAACTATATTATTTATGAATTCATTCATTCATTTTTAACTCTTATATATTTAAAATAGTTGTAAAATATTCATTTGGTATCATATATCCTTCTAAATAAGAGAATTGATTTATATAATAGTGTAACCTGATATGGACTTTCCATAGAGTTTCAGAAAACCTTTAAGGTATCCTGGAGACTTTATATCCTATGGAAACATTTATCTCAATTTTAAATACTTCTTTAGGTTCCAATGACTATTATACAAACCCATATTTTCTCGTTTAATAAAATATTACCCTTCTATACTTTGAACACAACATAAGAATCTAGACTAATCACCTGTCATTCAACCAGCCTCAACACATTGATAAAATAGTGTATATATTTCATATACTTATTCATATTGAAAAACCATTTCAAATTATATTTAAAAAATTAATTCCATGGATAAAAAATTCCTTTTATGATACCATCAGTCTCATTAAGACATTGAAAAAATCAATCCCATTGATAATTTTAGTGGTGAGTAATGTTTCTTTGGTAATTTTATATTTAAAAATTAAGTGAATTCATATAATATTATTATAAGTATCTATATTCACTTATTAAACAACATCAATAGTTTGTTACTTAGGAATGGTTTACTTAAGACATAGAATTTTATCTATTTCTTAAGAACAATTCTTAGGTTTTGCACCAGTCTAATATTTTGTTTACATTAAGCTTATCCTTTATTAGAATTGATCTCAAAGTTATGTTTGATGATGATAATGAATTTTTATCTATAATAGAATATTTTATTAGATGAGTATCATGATTTATATATATTTAATAATAAATTTTTTTAAATTTTCTCCTATTAAAATGAAGACCCCTTTTAGAAATATACATCAAATCCATTAGAGGGAAAGGATCCATATTTCACTAAGTAATGAATACACTATAGTGTTACTTTCAAAAATTATATATTTAGGATGTATATCATTATAATAATATCATATATAACTCATGGATAGTTTAGTGAACAACTCTTTCCCAATTCAGCATATGAAAAAACTAAACGCTATTACTTTATTTTTCTATCTCATAGGGTTTCTTAGATAAGTGTAATCCAAAAAACACAAAAAACGAATCACCAAACTCATAGTTTCACATAATTACTTGATATAATTTCATTATATGATACAAATGAACATAGATTTAGCTTAAACCTACCTGGACGAATGATCAAGTTCATGAAAATTGATATCTTTATAAGGAATCAGACACATAGTATTTTTGAAGGGGATTTAATCTCACCATCTTATCACATGTATTACCATTATGTATGTATACTTATAATATTTTATTTTGGAATCCTTATTTCTTCCAAAAAAGTATATATTCAAACCAAATTGATGTATAACCTTTTATACAACCCATAACTTGTGTTTATAATCCAATTTAAAAGAAAAATATAATTATACATATCCAAATATATATCATGAATAAGACACATAAAATTATTTCATGTAAAGTATTATAATGAAATAAAATTAAAAATCCCCAAAAGGGTATGTTTTGAGTGATAGATAACTAACCCTATTTTTTTAGACAAGGTATAAGAATATGAGACAATGAGTTGTCTAACCCATATTCGCTCTACCCAAGGATAATTTACTCCAGAGATACCTTAATGAAAATATAATTATAATAAACTATATATATATATATATATAATATTATTAACTTATTAATTCAATCTGATAACCTAACACAATTCAAAGTCAATAAAAAAGAAAATAAATCAATAATTATACCTAGCATGTAACTATTTATATGGATGCATGAAAATTTCTAAAATTAGTTTAAAAGTTTATACTAAATCACACAAACATTGATAATATACAAATTATATTGATAAAAAATCATTGAATAAACTAAAAAAATGAGAAATTTTTTTATTTAAACAAGAGATAAATTATTTCTGAATAATCCAAAAAATAAGAAATTATAAAAAAATATAATTTACCAATGCATTACGAATATTCCATAATTAAAATAAAATAAAGAATTTATATTTATTTCTAATATGAACCCCTCATAATATGATCTTATATGCTATTTACTTTAAAAATATTATGTATGAAATATTAACATTATATATATTAAATATTCATACATTATATAAACATTCAAAATATCATACATTTAATATTATTTAAACCCTGATCATATCAATTATAAAAAAATGATATGGTTTAAATAATTTCTCAAATAAGGCCTTCTAAAAAGAATTTGATATTAACATTTAATATTATGGATATTTAATTAAGAAGTGTTTCCTGAACATTTAATAATTAATTATAAATAATTTTTAATTAATTAATTTCTATAAATTTATAAATTAAATAAATGTTGTAAAACAAATTTTTATTATTTTTTATAATCATTTAATAAATAATATAATTCTATTCAAAATTTAAATTCATAAAAACATATTTTTCTACATATATCATATTTTATGATATATTCATGTCTTAAGCCATGATATTCCATCGTGGCTTATGATATGAATCTATGGAGTATGATTGGTAGTGTAATTATATCAATAGTAATCTATAATAAATGACCACAATATGTAAAATCACCTTTTGGTTCCTCAGTAACATATTTTATGATATAGCCTAACACCACTTTGATGATTTTAGGCTCTGTTTTATGAAATGTATATGATTAAAAAAAGTTCTAACATAGGATATGATAACCCATATCACACATCAAAACATGTTCAAAACCAAATAATAACATTTAATTTCACACTATGATATCACATATCATTTTATACAATTCAGTAATAAATTATGATATCCAATATTAACCAACCCAAAAACAATAAATATATCATATTTAATGTTATATAATATGATATCATAAATGAAATATATATTTATTAATTTCAACATGATTTTTAGAATCAAGAAGCATGGTGAAGCATTAATACCATTAATATGTTTCTAGAGACTGAACAACACTTGTTCAGTTAAATATATGTCACTAGAAATCATGTCCCCAATCACTATAATTTAAAAAACCAAAAATATGTATAAAATAAATTAAGAATAAATACCTTTCACCAAAGATATCCACTACTGCAACCTTAAATCATGGTAGTTTTATAAAGATCCCTTATAAGCAACAAATGAGTTCCTTTCTCTATGAGGTATACATGGGATGATTTGAATCACCCAACCCTTCAAAAGTATTCTCCACAATTCCTAGGGAAATTTATGTAATCATGGTGTAAAATTGAGAATGAGAAGATAATAATTAAATATTTTGTAAAAGGTTTGGGAAAGAATCAAACACCTTCTCAATGGAATCAACCTCCATTTATAGACCTAAAATATGATCCCTATGTGTTCCTGAATTTACTCATATGTTTATAATTTATGGGTAAATAGAATGTGGTTACAATAATCGCAACCTTTTTCTAATAAAATACTACCATATATTTCATCATATAAGACATTTATTATTGATATATTATCATGCATGAGATCAAGACATTAAATAATTAACATTTGGTATCTATCCTTAACCATAATATGCCACATGAATCATACAATATGATTCCTCATATTATAACACTTATAATATAATCCCATGACATAGATAAGGTAGTAGATATGATATCACTATATCATAATTAAATATATACCCATAATAAATTAAATAAGCCTATACATTGTGTACATCATACCATAAGACATCCAATATCAATTCATATGATATAAGACAGAATATATCATACAAATATAAGGAGTTTATAATGTCTTTCCATCAGCCTCAAGCTAGAGCTATGAGTGAGAAACTGTAACAGTACTGTACATTTTCATCTACCTTGATCCTAAATTTGTAGGAGAGAAAGAGTGTATACACTAAGGTGAACCATCTTATATCTCAATATCAGATGTTATCAATAGCTTCTAACCATGTTTAAAGGGTGAATAGAAACATATACACTTAAAGGTTATCATCATCCTTCACCTGTATCAATGGGTTAGAATAGTAAATACTAATATTTACTCATCCAACTCAACCCAATACAATATTGTGTATAAGAGAGAACACAGTTTTACTCCATCTTCATTAATATCCAACAATCATCATACTGCATCCTTCATCAAAATAATATGAGTAAAAAATAGTCACATAACTAAATCAAGAATATATATATCATTCACAAAGAAACTTCAACAATTTACACCATAATATCATTACAACTTTCGCATCAAATCTACACATCCTTAGCTCATCAAAAAATCAGTAAAAATTAAATAATAGTTAATGGATTTATCCAATTAACCACATCATTGAAATTAGAATATTAATATCTATATTATGTGTAAGAACCCGAATCTTTTTTTTAGGTGTGGATCCAATTTTTCGGGTGTTTTGAAAAAAAAAGTGGAGTTTCTGGAAATTTAAGGAGTACACATCGTGTACTTAGAAGTACATGTCGTGTACCCGGTTTCCACGGGTATCCATGTACTGGCAATGTAACGACTGAGTACATGGTCGTGTGGGGTGACCTAGAGACCTCCTAAAGTGGAGGCTGGCTAAGGTATGTTTATGAAATGTACATTAAATGAACACACCGTGTAATTTTTTATTTTTTTGATATATCAGACTGAGTCGTGTCTAATTAGTAGAAACACCTTCTTCTCGACTCGTCTTGTCCAGGAGCGACCGTAGGGTGTGATTCTTCTCTAAGCCTCCTATTGACCATCTGTTCTCCAAATCAACTATTATCAATAACGTTGGAATTAGCACGGTGAGTTCTCCCTTCTTCTAGAGCCTCATTACTTGATTTCTCCTCTTTCATTAGATATCCATGGTTTAAAGGTATAGATGTTTTTGTAGATCTACATCATTCTAGGACGATTCAAGGGCTGAACCCAAAGTATATTGATCGTACAATGCCAAGATAGGTGGTTTTTTCCTTTATGTAGTTAGTATTTTAATTTTATGTGTAAAAGTGCCCAATACACTATATTGGGGTATTGTGTGTTTAGGTATTTTAATCCTGTTGAAGCTTTCTATTCTTGTTTTCTTGAGTTAGGGATCTTGTTTGTAAATAGGGTTATTTTTCCATGTTATGGCGGTGTTTTCCCTTGTTTGATTTGATATTGACCATGTGGTATAGTTTTTCTTGTTAGTCTGCTTGATTTCCATGCCTTGCGTTTCTTGGATGGAGTGATTTATCTAATTCTATGGTATGCTTTGTAGCTCTTTAGCCAAGTAGTACTTTTAGGTTAACTTTGGATGCTGGACAACGTTTGTGCACGATTTCGTTACACAGGGCTGTGGGAACTTGGTGTAGTGAGACCATAAGGGGAATTGATGTTGAGGGATTCCCCAGAGTGTCTATTATTTCTTTATCACACTCCAAGAGCATAGGGGGGATTGATATTGAGTGCTACCTCAGAATGTTTATAGTTACTGTTACAAGACTATAAGGGGGGATTGACATTGAGTTCTCCCTCAGAGTGTCTATAGTTACCATTATGAGGCCACATGGGGAATTGATGTTGAGTGCTTCCTCAGAGTGTCTGTAGTTTATCATTAAAAGACTATAGGTGGAATTGATGGTGAGTTCTTACTCAGAGAGTCTTTGTTTTCATGAGACCAAAGGGGTTAGACCATGTGAGCTAACCCAATAGGTTGTTGTGTCCTTATATAAGTTGAACTAGAGGGGTTAGGTTGTGAGAAGTTACCCAGAGGGTTACTTGAGATTGTTGGGTTGAACCAGAGGGGATAGTCTGTGAGAACTTCCCAGAGGGTTGCTTGTTTTCATTTGGTTGAATAATTGATGAATATAAATGAATGTTATTGAAATTGTAGGTCTATTTACTTTTGAGTACTTCCTTGTTCATTGTTTATTTTTATTATTTCCATCCATATATATATATAGATTCACTGACTGTTAGGCATAAATATTTGGGTGGTTACCTACTGGTATTCGTCTCACAACCTGTTTTGGTTATGATTTTGTGCCCAAAAAAATTATATTGTTGCAGGTATAGATAAGGGAAGCACCCTTCTACCTTAGGTACTTGATTGCTATGGAGTTGGGGAGCATGGGACCAAGCTGAGGCTTGCGATGCTGTTGGAGTTGTTTACTTGTTTTCCCTTGTACTATGGTTTAATACTGTATTCCAGCATTGTGACTTATTAAGATTATTTCCTAGATACTTGTGACATTCATCATTATTGATATATATATATATATCTTTAACTAGTTTATTTACATCTAGCATTCCGCTGTTCACTGTTATATGGTATTATTATTGCTTCTGCTACTATTATCTGTTTCTTTCCACTGCATTACTCTTCCAATGAGGGCATAGTTTCCCCACTATCACACCCAAGGCCCTATCTGCTAGTCGGAAGTCTCTAGAGTTTGGAGAAATGCGCTTGAGGCCATGTGACTAACTAGGTACGGGGAACCTCTGGGAGGAACCCAGAACTAGTACGTTACAAAGTGGTATCATAGGGATTTATTTCTTCTTGATTTAATATTTGTAGAATATAGTTAGGGATATGATGGAATAGGTAGTTGGTAATATGTTGTGCCCAATATTAGCTAACCCGTGTACAGGGAAATGCTAATTTACCTCGATTATTGAAATTTTTCTAGTTTTTCAATTATTACAGTTGATTTGATTTAACTGTTGGTTGATTCACATGTTTTATGCTATTATTATTGATATTATTGAGGTTCTATTTCAGTTTCAATCTGATGAGATGAGGGTATTCCATCTCATGAATAATATAGGCACTTTCTAGAGATCACATGTCATGCATTTTGGTCATTTCATTTAGGGATCATTATCAATTGCATGTTATTATGATTGATGTTGTGATATATATGCATGATGTTATGATAAATGCCTTGATATAGTACCTTCTATTTGGTAGGGTATTGGATTGTGTAAGGTTTCGTTTGAATGAATTCCAAACTTTGGTTCTTGAGGTGTTATGGGCCCTCGTGGATCGAAATTTAGTGAATCATTCCACTGTTATGCTTGTATATGACATGTATAAGATGTCAAGATTTGATTCGCAGAGAGTATGGTCCTCCACAGATTGGAATTTGGAACTTTAATGTACGTTTCAGTGTTTTTATGGGTTCTAGAGTAGTTTTTGAGGCTTACTATCTAGAAAAACCTAGAATACATGGTGTGTATTGTTGAATACATGCCATGCATCCTTATGTTTGGGAAGGAAATGTTTTTCTTAAGTACACACCGTGTAATGTATGTACACTCCATGTAGTCATGAATCATGTCACTGGATGTGTGGGTAGAGACACAGGGTTGAAAAATTCTTGGAGGAACACGCTGTGAATCAGATGTAAATGCTGTGTTGTAGAGACTGTGTGTCTACCTGTGTGAATAACAACACAGATGGATGAAACTTAGGTTATATATGCCGTGTCAAGATTGAACACACGGTGTCGTGTAACCCATGTATCCAGACGTGTGACTAACAACACGGATTGGTGAAATCCTTTTAGTTCAAATTGTGTCTGGCACGAACACATCATGTTGTATCGTTATAGGAGAACTGTGTGGGTTAGTCATGTAGAAGAACTTGGGAAGGGGAAAATGATTCAAGTACACACCATGTCTTGGGAGAACATGCCTTGTGTATGGGGTGTTACACGACTAGGGTTGGAAAAAGTACAAGCCCATGTCAAGGCTTAAAGGGACACATCATATAGGGTTTATACACATCGTGTATCCCTATTTTGAAAAACTTGAATGCTTTCCTTCTCCTATTAATTTCATGAACTTATACGTTTTAGTCCTTGATAATATTGAACTAAGATGTGTGATTGACCTTGCAGAGCCATGCCACTCTGACGTCCTCTGGTTGTACACCAGATTCAGGTTAGTGAATAGACACCAAACTTGGTAGATCAAGGATTACCAGTAGACCCTCTTGTTGTGCCTGTCTTGGACCCATCCCTCATTCTTGATATAGGTGCCGATGCACAGTTTTGATAAGGCTTCATGATGTTTATGTAGACCTTTCAGGGAGAACTGCATCCAACCCCATCTATGGCAGAGCTGAAATGGGTCTTTTAGTAGCAGCAGCATCCCACATTCTTACGTGATGAAGAATCTTAGGCTGCAGAGTCGTGGTTATAAGCCAGACTATCAATTTTCAAGCATCTGTAGACGCCTCCAAAGAGGAGGGTGAAGCCCGCTACATATATTCTTTGGGATTCTTCCAAGAGATGGTGGGATGTGGTCTCACAGGTAGGACACCAACGGGTTATGGATTGGGATGAGTTCCAGCGTACCTTATACAATTACTTCTACCCAGAGGCTTTGAGGGCCGATCGAGCCTGAGAGTTCATGAGTTTGGAGCAGGGTACTCTATCAGTCTGAGTGTATTCTTCTATCTTCATAGAGTTTTAGTGTTTCACACCCATTATAGGGGTGATGAGCTTTTCCTAGCAAGGAAGTTTGAGGATGGTCTCAGGAATGTCATTTGATCCCAGGTGAACATCTTCATATTGATGATCATATCTTCTATAGTCAACTTTTTGCTGATCATAGAGCGCAAACTGAGGGATTCTGGAGCAATGGGTCAGGGTGGTTTATCATCCAGAGTTGGTGATTCTCCAGTTTATAATAGGATGTGTTGTAGGGACTCTACATGTAGAGATCCAAGTAGGTGGGATACACCTTCAGGTATCCAAGTGGTATGTTAACAGTGTGGGAAATGTGGGCATACAAGGACACATTGCCTGAGAGACCCAGTGGAGTGCCGATCTTGTAGAAAGATGGTTCATCTTCAGCAGTTCTGTCAGTTTTTATCACCGAAAGCTGGTGACATGAGTTCCTCTATGACTCCTCATTCAAGAGCATCACCACCAGTTTCTCATCAGTCTATGAACTAGAGTTCTTCTAGCCATTCTATCCAAGGTGGAGGTCATGACCGTGGTAGACAATCGGCAGTATTTCACTAACAATAGGTTGGATCAGCACAGGGTGGTCAGGCAGGGTCATAGGTCCGCGATGCAGTCTAGACTTTTATAGTAGAGTAGACCCATCAGAAGTAGGATCTCGAACTCTCTACAGTTTGAGGTACGATTCTAGTTTCCTCAGTTATATATTAGGCACTTTTCAATACAAGGTATTCCTATATTTTTATATCTATTATTATTGTGGAGAGCCTTGGGCTCTGTATCTTTACTTATACTGATTTCTTGATGCTAGACACTCTATCGGGGACTAGAACGACTAGTTCATGTTAGTGAAAAGAGTGTCCTCTTGAGGTTGGTAGGTGTCACTTATTATGGGACCTCTATTTGCTAGAGATGATAGGATATGATGTCATTCTTGGAATGGACTGGTTATTTCTCTTCCAGGCTGTTGTTGACTGCTATCGCTATAGGGTGAGTTTCACATTACCATAGGGTGGGTTGTTTCTATATGAGTGAGAATGGGACGTCTAGGAAAGTTGATAAGTACAAGAGCATAATGGGTTGGAAGGAGTTACATCCTAGATTTCTAGTCTGTATCTGGATGACCGAGGGGCTTCACATATGTACTTTCCTCTAGTGGTGAATAGTTTCAGGGACATCTTTCCAGAGGACTTTTCAGGTTTTCTTTTGGAGAGAGAGGTGGAATTTTCTATTAATCTTGTGCTAGGAGAGGCATCAGTGTCCATTTAGCCTTATAGGATGGCTACACTAGAGTTACAATAGCTCAAGAAGTAATTAGAGGAGTTATAGGCGAAGGGTTTCATCTGACCCAGAACATCTTCTTGGGGTTCTCTTATCCTGTGTGTGAAGAAGGTGGATGGTACCCTCAGTCTTTATGTGGATTATCAGAAGCTAAAACAGTTGATGGTCAAGAACCGATATCCCTAGCCAAGGATTGATGATCTCTTTGATTAGATTCGAGGAACCCGAGTGTTCTCAAAGATTGACTTGAGATCTGGTTATCATTAGTTTCATTTTAGGCCATCAGATATACCTCTTACAACCTTTCGGAGTTGTTATGGTCTATATGAGTATGTGGTTATGCCATTCGGTCTCACGAATGTGCCAGTAGTTTTCATGGACTTATGAACTAAGTGTTCCATCCGTACTTAGATTCTTTCATGATAGTCCTCGTGGATGATATCTTGGTGTACTCTCACACTTGACATGACCATTCCAAACATCTTGAGATCATTTTGAGTACATTGATAGAGCATTAGTTATATACTAAGCTCTCAAAATGACACTTTTGGATGAACCAAATTCACTTCTTGGGTCATGTTATCTTAGAGACAGGAGTATTAGTAGACCTAGAGAAAGTGAGGGTAGTAGTTTCCTGGAAGCATCTAAAGAAAATATTCGAGGTACAGAGTTTTCAAGGGTTATCTAGTTACTAAAGACGTTTTATACAATACTTTTCACACTTAGAAGCTCCACTGATAGGCCTGACTAAGAAGGGTGTAAAGTACTTGCGGTTAGATTCTTGTGAGTCAGCCTTTTAGGAGCTAAAAAGGAGGTTTACTTCAACACCGATACTAGTTTTTCTAGAGCTAGGAAAGATCTATACTATTTACTATGATGCATGAGGTTTTGGGCTGGGAGTTGTGCTTATGCAGGGGGAAGGATTCATTGCATACAGGTCTCATCAGTTGAGGCCACATGAGAGGAATTACCCGACGCACAATCTGGAGTTGGCTGTAGTTGTTCATGCACTACGCTGTTGGAGAAATAGTCTTATGGGAGAAAATTTTATGGTTTTCACCAATCAAAAAAGTCTCAAGTATATCTTTACATAGCGTGATTTGAATTTGAGACAACGGAGGTGGGTTTAATACCTTTAGTACTTTGACTTCGATCTTTCCTACAAACTAGGGAAAGGCAACACAGTGGCTGATGCGTTGATTAGGTGGACTCTGATACAGGTAGTTCAGGAGGCCATCAGTGAGTGGAATCTTATGGCCTTATTCTATGAGATGCATTTGGAGGTGCATGACAGTCATGGACATATGTTTCTTTCTTCTACGGTTGTTACCTCTACTATACTTGATCGAGTGCGATTGAGGCATCTATCATATTCTAAAGACCTAGTCCTACGATAGTGTGTGTTAGGGTAGGAACCTATTCCTAGATGGACCGTAGGAAAGAATGAGATCTTGAGTTTTCATGGGAGCATATAGGTGCAAGTAGACATATGCAAGGTGCTGATGTGAGACTTTCATTCCTCAGTTTGGGCAGTTCGTCCTGGTGTCACCAAGATGTATAGAGATCTACACCATCAGTATTTGTGGCCAGGTATGAATAGAGATGTCACTATTTTTTTGATGATATGTTCCACCTATCAGTAGGTGAAGGCGGAACATCAGTGACCGACATAGATTTTGTAGCAGTTACCCATTCTCGAGTGGAAGTGGAATGATGTTGTGATGGACTTCATGATAGTTTTACCAAGGTCACCTCGTGGGAATGATGTAGTTTGGATTTTCATTGTCATACTCATGAAGGTTTCACACTTATTACCAATCAAGGAGACCTTTAGTGTTGACGAGCTGATAAGGTTTCACATCTGGGAGATTGTACATCTACATAGGGTTCCACACTCCATCATTTTAGACAAGGATTCCTGTTTTAGCTCTCGGGTCTGGAAGGGACTACATAGGGGTTTGGGTACATAGGTATTTCTTAGTATAGATTACCATCCCTAGAAATATGGCCAGTCTGATCATACAAAACATGTTCTAGAGGATATCCTTTGAGCATGCGCCCTCGATTTTGGAGGTTCTTGGGAGAATCATATACCTCTGGTGGAATTTTCCTAAAAAAATAGTTTTCAAGAAACTATTGATATGGAACCTTATGAGGATTTGTACGGTAGGCCATGTCGATCACCCCTAAATTGGCTAGAGGTAGGAGAGACAGCTATGCTGGGAACTTTTCTTGTCTAGGAGACCAGAGATCAGGTGAAGTTGATTAAGAAAAGGATGGATACTGCACATTCTTGGAAAAAGTCTTATGCTAATTGATGGAGATGACCTATAGAGTTTGAGGTCAGATATCAGGTTTTTCTACGTGTTACACCGAGGTTGGGACACATGAGGATAAGGAGACAGGGTTAGCTTTCACCGAGATACATCGGTCCATTTGAAGTTTTGGAGAGAGTGGGACCGGTTTCCTTTCGGTTACAGTTACCTCAGAGGCACCGGGATATGAGTGACATAGTCCATGTTTCTCAGCTCCAACATTACTTCTCAGACCCATCTCATGTTTTTCAACCCGAGGAGGTTAATCTGGTGGTGGACACCTTGTTTGAAGAGCATCCTATTCCGATTGTTGATCAAAGCATGGAGGTTCTCTATGACCAGTTTGTTCCCTTAGTGTGGGTTCTATGGTAGCACAGGAGAGTATAGGATGTGACTTGGGAGAGAGAGACCGACATATGATAGTAGTGGCCTAAGCTGTTCAAGGATTCTTCTTCTTCTTCACCAACTTCTTAAGGAAATTTAGGGACAAATTTCTTTAAGGGAGGAAGTTTGTAAGAACCCCGATATTATTTTTAGGTATGGATCCTATTTTTATGGTTTTTTTGAGAAAAAGAGGAGTTTTTTGGAAATTTAAGGAGTACACGTCGTGTACTTAGAATTATATGCTTTGTGCCCGTTTGCCACAGGTAGTCATGTACTGGTCATGTAACAACCGAGTACATGGCCATGTGGGGTGATCTGGAGACCACCTAAAGCGGAGAACAGTTAAGTCATGTACACGACATGTTCATTAATTTAACACGCCGTGTACTTTTCTTTTTATTTGTTATATCGGACCGGGGTTGCATCTAATTAGCAGAAATGCCTTCTTCTTGAATTGTCTTGTCTAGGAGTGACTTTAAGGCACGATTCTTCTCTGAGCTTCTGATCGACCATCCGTTCTCCGAATCAACCATCATTGATTGCGTTGGAATCGCTACGATGAGTTCTCCCTTATTCTAGAGTCTCGTTTCTTGATTTCTCCTCTTTCGTGAGATATACTTGGTAGAATGTTTTATAGGTTTTTGTAGATCAACATTATTTTAGGCTGATTCAAGGGCCGACACCATAGTATATAGACCATACAATGCCGGGGTAGGTGGGTTGTGCCTTTCTATAGTTAGTATTTGAATTTTATGTGAAAAAGTTCCCAATACACTTGATTGGGGTATTGTGTGTTTAGGGATTTTAACCATGTTAATGCCTTCTATTCTTGTTTGCTTGAGTTAGGGATCTTGTTTGTAAATAGGGTTATATTTCCCTGATATGGAGGTGTTTTCCCATGTTTGATTTGACATTGACCGTGTGATATATTTTTTCATGTTAGGATTCTTTCTTTCCATGCCTAGTGTATATAGGATGGAGTTATTTATCTGATGCTGTGATATGTTTTGTAGCTATTTATCCAAGTAGTAAATTTAGGTTTACATTGGATTCTGAACATTGTTTGTGCACGACTGCTTTACATAGGGTTGTGGGAACCTGGTGTAGTGAGACCGTAAGAGGAATTGACATTGAGTTCTTCCCTAGAGTGTCTATTATTTCTTTATCATGCTGTGAGACCATGGGGGGGTGGGTGGGTGGGTTGACATTGAGTGCTCCCTCAGAGTGTCTATATTTATCATTACGAGACTATAGGGAGGATTAACATTGAGTGCTCCCTCAGAGTGTCTATAGTTACTATTTTGAGACCACATGTAGAATTGACGTTGAGTGCTTCCTCAGAGTGTCTGTAGTTTATCATTAATAGAATATAGGGGGAATTGACGATGATTTATTCCTTATAGAGTCTTTTTTTTCATGAAACCAAAGGGGTTAGACCATGTGAGCTCACCCAGGTGGTCGTTGTATCCTTGTATAAGTTGAACCACAGGGGTTAGTCTATGAGAACGTACCTAGAGGGTTACTCGAGATTGATTGGTTGAACCATAGGGGATAAGTTGTGAGAACTTCCAGGAGGGTTTCTTGTTATCATTTTGTTGAATAATTGATTAATGTAAATGAATTTAATTGAAATTGTAGGACTGTTTACTTTTGAGCACTTCCTTGTTCATTGATTCTTTTTTTTATTTCCTGCCATATATATTCACTGAATATTAGGGACATATCTTTGGGTGGTTTCCTACTGAGATTCATCTCACACCCTATTTGGGTTTGGATTTTGGGCCCAAAAATATTATGTTGTTGCAAGTATAGATAATGGAATGCGCCCTTCTACCTTAGGTACTTGACTGCTGTGGAGTTGGGGAGCATGGAACCAAGCTGAGGCTTGGGATGCTATTAGAGATGTTTACTTATTTTCCCTTGTACTTTGGTTTAGTATTGTATTCCATCATTGTGACTTGTTTGGATGCTTTCTTAGATACATGTGACATGCATCATTATTGATATATATTTTTATATATATATCCTACAATTATTTATTTACTTCCAATCTTCCATTGTTTACTATTATATGATATTATTATTACTTCAACTACTATTATCTGTTTCTTTCCACTGCATTACTCTGCCAATGAGGGCATAGTTTCCCTACTATCACACCTAAGGACCTCGCTTCTAGTCAGCAGCCTCTGGAGTTTGGGGAAATGTGCTTGAGGCCATGTGACCAACTGGGTATGGGGCACCTCTGGGCGACACCCGAAACTGGGACATTACATTATGTCTACCATACACATCAACTAATGCAACCCAAATCATTTACACTATATTTCCCAATGTTATCATTGTTTATTTGAATAGTTATTAAGAATATTATTCCACTTTAAACATCATGGTTCATGAAATCATTCTTTCTTATTATTGTAAAATTTCTCAAGTCATCTATTATATATTCATAACCATGTAAATAATTATTCTATAGTTATTAGGATAATTTTTATTTTATTTTATAGTTCATATCATTAGAATTCAGCTCTAAATCATCATAATTAATATTCTTCTTTTAATAAAACACACACACACACATCATTGTTATCAAGATAACTCTCTTGAGTTTCATCATAGTGACACCATTAAAATCACTAAGTATTATATCATACCTAGTTTTATTTCAATAAGTAATTTATGTGAATTTTACACGCAATTTTTTTATAAATCACTTATTTAATCCCATTTTAATATATCAAAATATTAAATATAATTTTTTCAACATTATCCCTTTATTTAAATAACTTCTACGAACTTAATTCCATAACATAAAAATATTTTATCATATTTTTTAAATTCCATGTTAACAGGATAGTTCCATGAATTTATTAATAATTCCCTTTATTCCCATAATTTCTAACATATCATCATTACTTATCTAATTCATTACTATAATTATTATTATAATTATCTTCCATTTAAATTAACAATTTGGTCAAAACCTAAATTATTTCAAACACTATTACATAAATTAATTTCATGCATTTTAATATCCATAAGAAAATCATTAACATTTTAATGATTCCACTTTTCTTTTATACCATATAATTTGATTTGCAATATGATATTTCATAATCATTGATATAATTACTTAAACTCCTTCTTAAAAGATACCAATTTAAAAAAAATCAAGAATTATTTAATAATTCAATACTTATAGTTGAAATAATTAATTTAAAATATCCAAATTTATATCATTATATAAAATCATTATTAATTTAAAAATTATTTTTACATAATCATAAAAAAATTAAATTCACATGAATTTTCATGTAATCCACTTCATTATATTCTGCACATACCCTTTATATAATAATTATCATATTATTATTGGAATTCAATTATCAAACACTTCAATAAGTCTAAACACTATTATTATTATTTTAAGAATAATACAATTATTATTTCCATTATTAATAGATATATTTTTCTTCCAAAATTCTCTAAAATGATCTAAATAATATTTCATTTGGTTTAGGGTGTCGATAAGAGTCCAAAAAATTTTGATCACTAAATTTCATTCCATCCTAAAAAATATATTGTATCTTTCTCTAATATATTGGATGGGAAAGACTTTGAATTGTCAAATGGGTGGAAATGAATAAAAGAAATATAAATTTTTAAAGTTGATTCCAATATCATTATAAAGTCCCCTGTTGACCCAACTTGAGTATGATATTGTATTTATTGTTGATACTTCTTACATGTGATGATTGTTGGTCAGTTGTTCATAATGTTAAAGACTACTACTAAATATGAATATATTCTCAACATGAGGTGATGAAAGTTAAGGTTTTCTAGTTAGTAGAATATGATTTTCAGAAGGATATAAATGATATAAAGATGATACATCCATGAATCTTTAGATGATTATTAGAGTTGAAGAAAAGATGACATTGAATTAGATTTCATGCTTGGAAAGGAATTTGTTAAATAAAGTCGAAGAACTATAAATAAATATGGTCAAGGAATCGAATTGGTATAGATTTTATAAGGTTGATACATTTCATCCCCAAGTTTTATAAAACCACTGGTTAAGGTTCAGAAAAGGCATCGTATGGTTGAGACATGTGGTGCATTTCTGCATGAGAGGTTAATATTATTCATTGTAAGGTTTTGAGAACCTTATAATAAGATTTATATATTTGGTAATAAGGTTTTGAAAGTGTATTCATAAGGTTGATAAAGAACTTTTAATATTAAAGTAAGGAATCATATAGTTTTGAAATAGACTTCAAAAAGTCTATCAATTACTACAACACAAGATTTTCTATCATCATATTAGCATTACAATACCATGTTGAAGTATGAAATGTATAATATATTTAATAATAAGAATTATTATTTATAATTTACATTTTAGTTTAATCATATGATGAAATGATGTTATTTAATGATATAAATATCACATTGAGATTTTTACTCATTGTTATTCATGATATGAATACAACATTAAAAGAAATGTGATGTAGTGTGAGGATAAAGGGGAGGATTCCATGACTGTAAGAGTGATCTTACATGTTATAATACATGAATCCATACACACATGGATGCTTTTTTCATGGAATTTAAAATTATTGTACTTGTGGATATCTTTTGATCATGATATTTCAATAACATATGGCATGTTAAAAAGGAAAGTCCTAAAAAATATTGAATGAAGACCTTGACTTTAATATCTAATGAGAATTAAAATGAGAAGGATCTAGTCATGAATTAGGGAATTTTTTATAATTCAAAATGGAAAAAATATTCACATAAATATTGTGTTAATATAAATGTTTATAAAATGGAATGAATGAGATAATGGGAGAAATAACCTTGAATAATATAATAAGAATAAGAATAAATATATTTCCAAGAAGAAGATAAAAAACCAAGTAAAAGATAACTTTTGATAAGATGAAGAAAAGAAAAATCTAACAGGTCCATAAAATCCAATGATTTAATTTGGTGATCTATATTTGAATATACTTTGTTGTTTTTATTTAATAATCAATTGTGTATAAATCACTATTTGGTGTCAACATATTATAACAGGATGAAGGTCATATCCTTTTATGTGGTTATTTCTTAATAATGAAGGAATAATTACATTTACATGGGATAAAAACCACCATGCACTAGGGATGTAGTCTTCCTTAAGGAGATGAACGTCATAAAATATGTGTAGTGATACATTATATTTATTATATATTATTGTGTTTGAAGAGATAATTTCTGAATAAGTATAGTGAAATACATGTTTTGAAAAATAATACAAACACCTTTTTAACCCCAGTTTTCATCATTACTTGTTCGGTCCTTTCAATTTGTATCAAATTCATGTTTTCCCTTGAAAATCACTTGATGGTTTTCCATAGAACACAAAAAATATGTTAATACAAAAGAGGTGATAATTTTTTATGGGAAATGATTTTATTTACAAAAGGATATAATGGTTACTTACTTATTATTTCTTGGATGGGTTGTTATTGATGCTTTTCTTCATGGATTCGTAAGGTCATAGGAGATATCCACATAGTCTCTAAACTATATGAAGGATGTTGAAAATTATTGAAAAAAAATAAAATTTTTACTCTCCCCATTATCTAAGAAAAGGTTAATAATGGTTATGGGATAAAACTATGCCAATAAAATTTTGGAGAAACAATATAGAACCAATGAAGGGAAAAAGAATGTGAATGGAGAAAAACTAAAAATTTATTTCCATAAGTTTGAATATATAACGATGCATGAAGATAAATATATTGATGAGTTTTTAATAATGTTTAATGTTATTTTAATCTCTCTTAGAGGTTGAGGAGAAAATATTGATGATACTTGAAATGAATTATTCTTGGGTACAACAAAACTGGTACCAAATTCAATATTACACTACACCTAAAGGGATTTATTAATCCCTTTGTGATAGAAACTAGTACTTTAGTATCAAGTAATCAAATCTAGGAATGATTTCACCTGATAAATAAATAAAACAACAAGGATTTACACCTACAAATTTGTAAAGACCATTTCAAAAGATCGATAACCCTGCTTATAAATAATAAGTAGAAATATGAAAATCATAAAAAAATAGTTCACTGGAATGAAACTATAAATCATTTATATAAATAAGACATAGTGCACATAAAAAACACTCTAATATAAATTTTAAAAGTATTTTGAAAATAAAACTACAACATAAACTAAATAGAAGGATAGATCAGAAATACTGACATGGAATAATACATGATGTGAAAAAGAAACTAAAAATATTTTTTTGACTTGTCTCTTTGCACAAAGTTAATCACGATCACTTGTCCCCACAAACATTCTCTAACCAAACCAACAATACAATTTAATTCCCTTATAGAAATTATACTGAAACTATAATGATATGTGAGAGGAAAATTGACCACTAAGTATCTTTCCCTCATCCTATGCATCACCTTAAAAAAATCCATTTCCATGCTAGTTTAAAATATAGATATATAAGAATAATATTTTTTTATATAAAACCCAATAAAAAGTATTTCTAAAATTTTTCCATTTAAAACAATGCAAATCACTATATCAGAAGTACCTTTTTAATGAGGGGTTTAATCCAATATTTAAAGATTAATTTTATTAAACATTAAGTATGGTGGAATTCCATTCTTATGAAAAAAACCAAATAATTTCCCCAATCCTTATAAATTTTCACAAAAATCTTTTTTAAACAAGTTTAAAAAGGTTTCCCAAATCATAAAAAATAAATTGTAAAAATTTGGCAATCATACATTAATAAGAATAATGTAAACACAAGAATGAAAATATCACTACTTATCCAAATAAAGATAATAGGACACAATTACAATATGAAGTAAGGATCCTCTATATAATCGTCAACTATGAATATGCATCATGGGTAACACAATAGGGTTTAAAATGAACTTATATTGGAACTAGATAATGAAAAACCTAATATAGAATCATCTAACCCTATTTGAACTTAACTTTACTCTACCCCATCTTATACTTGTGGTCTCATATGGAGGTGGCCCCTATTAGATCAAAATTATACCTAGGGAACTAGCCAGTGTGTAATCCCTTATCATGGTGCACACATCAAGATCTTTCACTTATTTCCTAGGGTTCTCATGATATATCTCAATGGAGGTGAGAAATAACAAGAAAAAATAATAAAATACATCAATAAGGAATAATAATAAATCTCACCTCACCTCGAACAACATTTCATGAAATAACCCCTTTCATATCATATAAGGATCAAATAATACACAACATATCATGAAGGTAAATGTTCTAATGAATTCATAAATAAGGGAAATAGGAGAGGGTCTTACACATGGGAATAATATCACCCTTTAAATTTACAACTATTCCTATGAATAATATAATTGGAGTTTCATTCCATCACACCAACATTTTAAAACCAACCTTTGATACATCCTTTTAAAATTAACGTTACAAACTACATCTCATTTTCATGAAAATAAGGAAGTCTTAAAATAATCCCAACTAAGGCCACGTTCCTTCCCTCTATAAACTATTCCTTACTAAACAACCACTCACCCTTATTCAAATTCAAATTTCTCCATTATTTTTATTTTTGAATAAAGCCTTATATACATTTAAACCAATACTATATGTGCTTAATTTATATGAAAAATGTTTTGGGTATCCAAATATTATGAATACCCCTCATACTAATTTGAAAATAGAAGGAAAACACACTTTCTCAAACAAAAAAATTTGGAAGAATTCATATTAACTTTAAATAGCTCAAAATCAGTGTTAAAACACACAATAAATTAACAGATTTAAATTTAAAGGACCAAGAAAGGAGAAACATACCTTAAACATGTCGCTTATATGATGTACGATTCTAAACCACAACAACAAGGCATATAACACCCTTTGAAGAATGAAAGGGAACCTCAAATAATAAAACCCCTAATTAAAATTAATCTATTACAAACCCTATGTCAATGAACCATGCTAGGGTTAGGTAGAAAAAGGATAACGTAGAGAAAAATAAGATATAAGAGTATAAAATTACATTCTATGAATAAATGTCCCCAAAACATGAAGAAAAACCCATGGAAGTCATTATAGGAGGAGGAACCAAGGGTATGGTGTGAACAAGTTTTTAAAGCCTAGTGGTAGAGAATGAAGAACCTTTAGGGTTAAATATGAGAAATAAAAAAAAAATAAAAATTTCAATATTTTTAATTACTTAGATATAATACATGATTTGGTCACGTATTTTAACAAGCCATGCCTCATCCATGTAACCTCACTACACCAATATGAAGAAAATGCACAGTTAGACTACATGGTTGAGAAAACTATGTGCTAAACTTGAAAAATAGCTCAATTAGAACTATCTACATATATGAATGGTTTCCACATGATTTCTACTAATCATGTGAAAACTAATTGGAATGAAAAATCTTTATTTTTTTTTCAAATAAAATCACATAAAGGGACCTGAAAATTTAGGTTAAAAATATTAATTAATTAATTAATATAAAAATTCATTGTTGGTGTGTCACAAATCTCCCCACAATAATGCTTTCTTCCCCAATAAATCCTCTAGTGTAAAAGGCCACCCATATAAAGGGAAAGGTTTCAATCTATCATATAATTTATATTTTAAGAACCCAAAGAATCCATGACATTGATACCACCAAGGAGGAAAAATCTCCTAAAGATCCTCAAAGTCCCTAACCAAATATGGGAATCTATCTTCAAAACAAATGTTGAGAGTCCATTATAACTCAAACTTCTGATGTAAGAGCACCCATAAAGACTCTAAGACACATCACTAAAAATGGGGTTATATATAATGAAAGAAAAACCTAGAAAAAGAAATGGAAAACCAAGGAAAACTTGAAACCTCACTTAGTGGTCTCACATGGATTCAATATAAAGAAAAATGGAAGGAACATAGAAAAAGGTATCATTTTTGGTGGTCTCCACACTATTTGATAAGTTTGCTAAACTTATCAATACTTCAATGAAAAAAATCAATCCTAAAACACCTATATGTAAAAAACTCTAAGAATAAGAAGACTCAATATAGAAAAAAGGTAAATAGGGAAAACCCATAATAATCCAAAAACATCATAATAGAGAACAATACAAAATATGGCATAAACAATTCACAAAGGTTAAAAAGTTGAAAATTATTGCCTTAAATAAAACAAAAAATAATATCAATAAGAAGATGGACATATGTCATTAGAGGCCTCTCAAAAAGAAACATTCCTTAACAATAATAACATGGTGCTATTCATGGTATAATTTAGAGAGTATCCTATGATTTCTCTACTAAAAACTCAGCTTCCAGTGAACCTGACATAAAAAATTGAGCACCAAAAAGAGTATAATACATGATATGAACCAAGATAAACATTCATTAATAATGCATTAAACCTATGATTTTAATATGAAATCTCAAAAATAATTACAAAAACCAAGGACCTAAAGTCATATTTTCTTGAGGATTATCTATATAAACATCATATTTTATAATACTTGTGAGAATTATCTATAATTTCACCCCTCTATACCACCTTCTAGAAATATTGTATGATATAATCATCTTTGTAACCTAGAGAATGTAAACTTAAGAAAGGGGTAAGATAAAATTATCAGTAAGGGGAACTTATCAATTCATCATAATGGTTAGATCATAAGCATGGGACAAACATAAATAGGAGAGAAATATCTTCTAAAAAGATCATTGGAACATAAGATCATATTAAGGTCATCAGTGAGGCACAATAATAATAAATTGACTTAGAAGAATTAGAAAATAATCTATCATCATAGGAGAATAACATAAAAGTCTGAAATATCATATAAAAATGCATAAATAAGGACTGTAACATGGCATGAAATGAAAGAAAACATAGAAATATAGAAAAAACATAAGCATGTGATTGTTTTTGATAAAAATCATTATGAACATTACTTTGTAAAAAAACTCATTATATCCACCCAATAAAGATTTTTGAAACTCATTATTCCTGTACCATTGTGAAAAAACTTATTTAGTTCACACATTACTATATAATGAGATATCAAAATTATTATGTCCTCGGTTTTTGAGTGGGTCCATTTCTTAAACCAATTTGAATTTTGAGTTTGGAGGATGGGGAAACTTTAGTTTTGGGATTCATAACCTAATTGAGAGAGTTTTACTAATCGAAGGACCAATTTTTAGATGGGGTTTAAGGATTGAAAAATGACTTAGGGTTTCATATGAGTTTTTTCTATGTCAGCCCATGGAAACTCAGTTTCATAAAATCATAGACAAAGGCACACAATTTGATCAAACCATACATCATGTAAGGAGACACCATGAAACCCACTTATTCACCAGACACAATTTGAAAAAACCATGAAGGTGGGGGATAATGGTTGTGTGAGGCATGTAATTTTTTGGACAAAGGGTATATGAATAGTCTACACATAGTTTTGTAAACTATTAACTTAAACATGAATAGTGTGGTTATTAGGCAGTGAAAACCACATGGGTGGCACAAAATTATCCAAACTAAGTAGAAATTTTTTTCAAGTCATTTAAAAATATGAAATGATAGATTTTACCTTCCCTTCAATTTAGGTTTTTCTTCCTCCTTCATTTTAATTTTAAACAGAGGGGTCTCCCCCATTCCCCCTTCCACCTATGATTTGGCATCTTCTCCTCAATTGAGCTTTGCTTCTTGATCAATTGGGTGTGTTTGAAGTATATCATAGAGTCCTTCAATCCAATCGCTTCCTTTCCTATTTTATCATTCTATATAGAATGATAAATCAGTGTAAGTTGTTTTCACCTATTTTCAAGACATTCATATAAAACCCTAATTTCTAATGTTCCTGCTTGATTTAGAGGCTAATATCAAACACGAGATAACATAATAGTATTCAATAGGTTTTTCTTATATTTCTCTTAAATTTTATGAGTATTTTGGGGTGCATACCAAAATACACACATTGGGTTGTTCGAGTGAGACCCTTAATTAATTAATGTTTCCTTTTTTAATTAATTAATTGAGGTTATGGGAAGTCATTGAGAATGTCTTTGACTATTTATATATACACTAAGCTGGGTAAGAGGATTATGGCCATTTGGGAAGTTTAGGTAGGTTGATTTAATTTAATTAATTAAATTGTTATATGACTACTGTGGTTCCATGTGAATATGACATGCATGGCTCGAGGATTTGAGGTGATGTTGATCACCTAGACTGAGGTGACATAATCATCAAGCAAAGGGTGTGGAATGAGATATATGGAGTGATGTTGATCACCAAGTTGAGGCAACATTTCATTAAGATTTAGGAAACAAGGTCATTAGAAAGAGGGCATGTCCATGAGACTTTGGATGGTGTTGACCATTGGGATTTGGGTGATGTAGTCATAGGGGAATGAGGTTTTAGGTGATGTAGATTAGGTATATGTTAGTGATTTCTGCTCACCGTTGTCGTGTGATGGAATATTAGAGTCATGTCACATAGATAAGACTCAGTTGAGGTGGTTCTGACCACTCATTATGGGTGGATTCATCTATAGATATTGTAGCTTAGGGGATGGTGTTGACCATCAGTGATGTTAGAGGTGATCACTATATAAATCCATGGTATATGGCGATAGAGCATTGGGAGATGGTGCTGAGACCATCAGTTGAGGGATGAGGCTTATTGTTACACTTGAGTTTGATGGGTCGGGAATATGTGAGGTTGGATATCATTATTCCTTCGGATGTCATTTTTTGATTCGACTATGATTTATTTATTGGAGGATGGATATCGTAGTGTATCGGGATATTGAGCTATTGAGACAATGATGAATTTTAGAGTGGAGGGCTAGGATACATATGGATTATTTTTTGGGTGTTCCATTAGGATACTAGATACTTGATTGGCGACACACGGTACTAGTGACATATTTATGGGTAGTTCCTTTGCGCTCTCTAGGTATGAATTTCTTCAGGGGATTCCTTTAGCTCTAAGCCATGGGTCCTCACCACTACAAATATTTATTCATAGACCTATATGGTATATTGAATATATAATTGGGGCCATGTGTTCAATGATATTATGGCATTGGATGAAGTAGGTAAATGCACACTTGTGGTTGTTGAGCACAAGTGCAGAGGGTTTATTATTAAATGTGTGTGAATTTCTTTTTTATTATATTTTTCATACGCCTTCATAATTATGAATGTAAGACTGGAACACGTTGGTGGTGGTCAACTGAGTTCATTCTCACACCTTACATTAGACCCTTGGGATGTGTGTATAATTTATGCCTTTGAGAACATGTAAGGGATTAGGCTCAAAATCTAGACCTTAGTGATCCAGTTCTGCTCCTTTGAATGGGATGGATGGCAGTGGACCATGTGTTTCCTTTGCATTAGGCAAGAATTTTTTTTTGAGTTATATATATATATATATACATATATCTATATGGTTGGCCATGGGTGAAATTGAATATCGATATTTTTTATGACCTATAATTAATTTTTTATCCTCTATAAATGGTATTGTTCCTTTAGGATTATTTATTACAAATTCTTTGTATTATAATTCTTATGAGTTATGTTAATTCTTCTACTACTATGGTCCTTCTCCCATTATGTTATATGTATATGGACTATTATTTTTAACAATGACTAAGGGTATAGTATCCCTAATATCACCTAATAATACCCTTGCTGCAAGTCAACATCCTTTGGTGTATGGGAAGGACCACCTAAGGCCTAGTGGCCAAATGGCCTAGAGCACAGTTTGAGTGAAAAACGGGTCAGGACACTAAAAATACTATCATAGAAGTTTTATTTTACTTTTTGGTTTTACTATTTGGGTTATGGTATACCAAATACTAGGATATAGTCAGAACTGGGGAAATGTCTTGTGTTTGAGTGCCTAATACCCCATGCATGGGGGGCATACCAAGTTTCCAGGGGGAGAAATTGATGTTAACATTTGATCTTCTGTAGTCTATTGATTTCTACCATGAGTGATGCACTTGGGCATGATGTTATTGGATTATGTGGTTTTTAAACTTGGCCATGAATGGAAAGGGAGGATTGTTTATGAATCATGATATGAAATTAGGTTCTTATAATGCATTCTTTGTTTATGATCTTCATTGTGACATGGAATGTACTAAGTGGGTTTGAGCGGTTTAAAGTGTCAATAAAGAATATAAACAATGTTTTCCTGTTTATCCTTTTTTGGTGTAATTCTACACAATTAGCCAAGATATGTGGTTCCCAATGAGACTGATATATGATATATGGACCTGTCTCTATTATGAGTAGGTGGGGATGGTAAAAAGGGGGTGATTTTTTAAAGTGTCAACAAAGAAGATAAATGTTTTTAATGTATATATTTTTTGGTGGAATCCTACTCATATAGCATATATTTATGATATTTGATATATATGATATGTGATTCCTAACTCTGATATGGATATGAAAGGATCCATGAGGATGGATTATACATGATACACAACTCAGATATGGTTAGGTTAGGGGCCATGAGGCCAGATCTCATTTGAAATGTGTGAAATATCATAGTGTATGGGTGGTGATATGTGCTACATGTTATAGATTTTACTATCTATAATATATATACATATATGATTGTTCAGGCTATTTGACCATGGTATTTAGTCTTCATTGTGATTCCACAAAGACAGATTCTGGTAGATCATCAGAAGGGTAGATATATGGTGCCACATTAGCATGCATGGGTTGAGGCCCCTGAGGGCCCGTACAAGGCCCCTAAGGGTTTGGATCAGAATAATACAAAGGTACAAGCTTCAGTATAGGTGGGATAAGTATAGAAGATGGTATATTTTGGGCCATGGTTGGATGAGTAACTCAAAGAAATCTTGGTATGGGTTGTATAGGGTATAGATAGGGGAGTTCAGGGAGATGATCCATCTATGGAATATCTAACTTGTGAGTTCCAGTATAATTAACCACTATTATTTTAAGGTGAGGGAGGAATGTAGGTAGCATAGAACTAGATAGAGTTAGGTTAGACTATCTTCAACCAACTTGAGACACCCATAGTTTGGAGGGTTAAGATGGCGACGTACACACTTAGGGTACTGGAAAAGTAATATTGGGATACATAACTTCAAGTAGGTAAACATGAGGACTATATTGAAATTATTTCAAGGATGTGTTCTTTGATCACTTCTTCCCTAAGACTTTAAGGGTGGATCGAGCCCATGAATACATGAATCTATAGAAGGGAGATACATTTTCCATGGATTATATATCCAATTTCAGAGACTTGTCCCATTTTTTACTTACTATGGTGGGAGATGAAATCTATATGGTGAGACATTACAAGGATGGATTGAGGTACACCATTAGGGTTCATGTGAATATCCTCATAATAAAATCATTCTCTAAGGAGGTTAATTTGGCACTTATAGCTGAGGAAACATGACGGGCCATTCTTATTTGAGATGGGTGATAACGTTATGTGAGATTAGATGTGTGCTTTAGGTATATAGAAGTGAGATTGTGAGGATTATTAGTAAGGAATTCATGATAGAGATTCAGGTAGACCATCGGGGAGTGGGTCTCCAGTAGTATTCTTCCAATGAAGAAAGTAGAGGTATGTCCAGACTTAGTGTGAGTGGCTTCCAAATGAGTGTGTGGATTATTTTCAGATGAGGAATATGAATAGATTACGTAGGAAGCCTTATCAGACAACCAAGAGTCAAGAAAAAGGTCAGAATCAAGGATTTGTGGTAGGACTGGGAGCAGTACTAGGATCAGGTAACTGAGATTCAGCTGCACGCATAGGTCATGGTAAAGATAGAGATACCCAATAGTGGGGTCAGTGGCTGGTTGCTGGTGTATCTACATAGGGAGGTCATTCCTTAGGTAGAAGCACTTAAGGCTTGGTGCATGCTGTTGAGCATTCATATTTAGAGGAGGCTAGGGAGACAATGATGGTTAGAGGTACACCTTGATTGGGGTGTGACCTTCTATTTTGTTTTGGCATGGCTAGATTTAGTGCACGAGGTGTACATGTGATTTTTTTGGAATAACCACGAATTTGTTATAATGTTGGAATTGGTTATAATGTGTGATATATAGACACACACACACACACACATGAGGTGCGTAGGCACCAAGATTTACTATTAGCATCAGCTAGGATGCATGGATAGTATATGGATGTTTGAATCAGGATTATAATGAGCATGAATATGTATATATAATGAAGGATTATTTTTGGGCATCTCTTGAAATGAAGGATTATTGGGAATCCTATGAGATGCAACTTTTTATGAGTTTATTGTATAAAATAGGTATGATGTGGGAATTTAATGATATGTGAGACATGATGGGTGTCATGCATGAGATGAGTATGAATTGAGAACCTAATTAGGTACATTAATGATGGTATTTCATGGTGGGAATTTTATATTTGGGTATGGTCAGTGGAACCATCGATATGTTTGTTTGTCCAAGAAGAAACCAAGTATATAATTACAAAGGCAGGGAGTGACACAAGGGGAATTAGCCTATGACTAATAACCGGGGTAGACTGGGTTAATGTAAAATAGATGGGTATATTTAGTACCATCTTTGGAAAAATCCTTATATCACAGGAAAACTATATAAAGGTGGGGAGACTATAATATCCCGGGTTTTTGAGTGGGTCCATTTCCTTAACCTGTTTGAATTTTGAATTTAGTGGATGAAACTAACTTTATTTTGGGTTTTGGAACCTAATTTTGAGAGTTTTATTGAACCAAGGGAATTTTTTTAGATGGTGTTTAAGTCATATAAAGTGCATTTGGGTTTCAATTTTTTTTGGGTGCATTGGCCCCCAGAAACTCAATTTTGAGAAAGCATAGACAGAGGCACATGATCAAATGATTAGAACTATAAGGGGAAATAGTACAGACCACTTCTATACTAGACATGGTTTTTCAAACCACTAAGTTTGGGATAAAAAAAATTCAAGGCAATATAGTTTTTTAATAGAGGAGATACACATGATCTGCAAACAGTTTAGAAAACTGTACACCTAACCATGCATAGTGTGTTGCTTGAGAAGTGAGAAGCTCACATTGGGTGCACAATTAGCCAAATCATGTGGCCTAATTTTATAGGTCATTTAAAAATTTAAAATTAATGATTTTACCCTCCATTATATTTAGGTTTTTATTAATCTTTCTACTTTTCACTCACACACATAGGGAGCTCTTCCATTTCTCCTTACTACTTGGGTTTTGCCTTTTTTCCTCACACATGATCTTATTATTGATCTGTTGGGTGTGTTAGAAGAATATCAATAAGTTTTTAAATCCTCTTTATTCCTTTACTATTATATCTCACAATAAGGAAATTTAAATCCATATAATATATTTTCCCTATTTTTTGGGAATTTTTCTAAAACCTAAATTTCTCTCATTTTAGATAAACTTAGATACCAATATTAGATGAGTGAGCATCAAAACGTATAAGGTATGTTGTTCCTATATTTCTCCATATATTTAAATATAATTTTGTGTGTTTAACTAAATTTTTTACATTTGTTTTTCTAAGTGAGATGCATAATTAATTAATTATTACCTTTTAATTGATTAATTGAGGTTATGGGATGTTGTTGAGAATGACCTTGATTTTTTATATATAAACTTAGTTGAGTAAGGTGATTATGACCATTTGGGAAGATTATTATAATTGATTTAATTTAATTAGTTAAAATTTCATATGATTGTTATTTTTTCATGAGAAAGTGTCAGGCATGGCCTGCAAATTTAAGGATTTGTTGATCATAAGGACAATGGTGACATAATAATTGGGCCAAGAGAGGAGCTTGCAATATTTGAGGTGATACTGATCATTTGTATGCGGTGACATGGTTTTCAAGATTTAGGATATGAGGTCTTCAGGATGAGTTCATGACCACGAGACTTTGGATAGTGTTGAAAATCAAGATTTGGAAAAAATGATCGCATGGGTATGAGGTGATGAGTGATGTGTCTTAGGTAGATGTTGGTGATTTAGGCTCACCATTGTTGGTAGTAATTCCATTGGAGTCGGGTTCACATAGATTAGACTCAATTATGGTAGTTTTAACTACTTGTTATGTATAGAGTCCTATGTAGATATTGGAAATTAAGGGATGGTGTTTACCATAACTAATATTGGAGGTGCTCACCATAGTATGCCATGATGGATGGTGATGTACCACTTGGAGATGGTGTTGATACCATTGGTTGGGTGATGAGGTTCACTATTATAGTTGAGGCCGATGAGTTAGAATTATGGGAGGATGTATATCACCATGAATCAGGATTTTGGCTATTGAGACGATGGTAATTTATTTTTTAGAGAACATATATCATCATGCCTTGGGGAATCGAACTATTGAGACATTGGGGAATTTATGAGCGGAGTTCCAAGGGAAATAATACTTATTGTTTGAGTATTCTTTTAGTAAGCTAGATACTTGATTTGTGGCATGAGGTTTCAGGGACATATTTATGGGAGGAGCTCGAGGGATCTCTGGGTATTAGTTTTTTAGGGGACACCTTAGGCACTAAGGAATGAGACCTCATCACTCCAAATATAAATCAGCAAAATGGTATGGTATATTGAATATATATTTGGGGGCATGTGTTCAGAGATATTTTGATGTTTGATAATGTATGTAAATAATCCCTTGTGTCTATTTAGAACAATTGTAACAAGTTTATTATTAAATGTTTTTTCATTGAGTTTTTATGATATTTTTTATACACCTACATAATTATGGATGTGAGATATGAACACATTTATGGTGTCCTACTTAGTTCATTATCACACCCTACAAAGGTCCCTTATGATGAATTTAGGATATATGTATTTAATATCAGGTAAGGGATTAGTATGGGGAGCTGGACCTTAATGATAGAGTTGTGTTACTTAGCATGGGATGTATAATAGTGGACTAGGTAGTTCCTGTGCATCAAGATGGAATTTCTATTGAGTTTTCTATATATATACATATATGGTCATCCATAGGAGATCTTGATTGTTTTTACTTTAATATGAACTTCTATGAAATGGTTATAATTTATAAATGGAATTATTCCTTTGGTCTTATTTATTTCTACATATTTGTATTAGGATTCAACTGGGTTTTATTGATGCTTCTTCTATTACAGTATTAATTACATTTATATATATATATATAGCATTATTATTATCACCACCTAATGGTATAGTCTCCCTATTATCACCTAATCAAACCCTATATGCTAGTCGATAACCTTTGACAAATAGGGAGGTGCACCTAAGGCCTAGTGTCCAACCTGTTTGGAGCACTGTTTTAGTAGAAAACTGGGTCAGGATGCTACAAAACTTAACCAATTAATTGTTTGGTGATATATTATCCCACCCATAACCATCCCTATAAAATTTTGTTACATAAAATCAATCATCATATTATCATAAAGAACCCACAAAAGGAGAATTTATTTCAAAAAATTTTCAAAAAGCATCACATATCATAATCTTAAGAAGTAAAAATATATAAAAAGTTTCATTTCTAAAAGGAATAATATTGTAATAGAATGTAGAGGGTGATTAAAAAATTTACTCATGAGTAAAAATAATTAGAGGAAAACAATGCTGAAAATAGGAAAGTGTTCACAAAAACCTTTTAAACATTTTCATTGAAAATGTGAAGACAAAAATTTCATTCAAAAAATGTTTGAGGAGGAAATTTTTTTATGAAAAAATTATCATAGTCATAAATATTGGATACCTAAAAAAATAAAATGTCAAATTAATACATTTTGAGAGTAAAATATTATTTTTAACATGAAAATAATGTATTTATTTAACTTTTGGGGACTCATTAAAGTAAACCCACATTAGAGAAAATTTGAAAGTATTAACCTTTTAAAAGAGGTAAATTAAAAAATTAGAAATAAAAAACACAAAATATATTTTAATTTCAATAAATAAAATACTTTTTATCTAAAAAATATGTACATGTAAGATAAGGATCCATTTGTAAGAACGAGAGTTATTCTTATGAATGTCACACTTTTGTTTGAAAAGATAATTTATTTAAAAAGATGTTATAAATGAGTTGAAGTAATTTTTACATATAATAAAATTAGAATACCATATTCCATGGGGTAGTGGTAGAATCAAATAATCTTTTAAGAGAACATTAAATTAGGAAAACTTATGACCCAATTATTAGGAAATTGAATCAATGAAACCCTTACCTTAAATTCATGATTATTCAAACACTATCTAACCTCGTGTATAAACAACTGAACTATATTAATATCCTATTTAATAACCTTATTCTTATATTTTAAATTCTATATAATTCAGTTATAATAATTCATTAATAATATATTAATCAATTATGACATACTTTTACCATCAGGTGTTAGAATTTTTTATTATTTCTCTTAGATTTTATAATGTTGATATTGATCCTTATTAGTTTACAGTATGTTCATAATTCATATAATATTTAAGATACATGAATATTTTTTTAATTAATTACTTTAATCAATTTTTAATTTTATGGTAAACATGTACATTGTTTGTGATGATAAAATTGGCAATGAACTAGTTTTTTGTTTTTTTAGCGAACAAAAGGGTGGAATTTTAGTAATTATTTTAAATATTAATGTTACCTCTATAGAAACATAAACCTTTAATTACTTACTCATAGATGTCTAATAAAATCATTAATTAAGATTCCTTTGTAATTCATTCTAATGATTTATAGCATTTTTCATGTAGGTAGTTAAACTGACCCAACCAAGAATGTATTATAATCATTGAGTGGGTATGTTTATAAAAGTGGTTTATTTTGGAATAATATCATTATTTTAAAATATTAATGATATTTAGATATCTTTAAGGTTTTGAATCATATTTTAAGAGAGTTTTATAAATAACAAAAAGAAACTAGATAAAAAAAGAGATACGTTACATCATAGAGGTGGCGGTTCGCACAAATACGCAAATGAAATTTTAATTTCTCGTAATACAAAAAGATAAATTTGTCCAATTATTATCACCTTAGAATAATAAAATTCAGTATAAAAAATACTGATGCCATTATATAGCAATGATAAAATATGATTTGGAAAAGTAAGCAAGAAAAGAAAAGAAATTGGTGAAAGATTAGTACTCATGTTGAGAACTTGTGTTTTTTCTTGGAGGGCTTCTTTAAAATGGATAGATTATGATATTTTCTTATGAAGAAAATTTCAATAAGTGGAAAATTGTTTTAAAGTAAACTAAAATTATGATTGTTCTTATGGGGGTGGTTGAAAGCCCATTGTAGATGTTTTTAGAATGACATTTCTATAATTATTTCATCTTAATATAAAGTAATAACATGTTTCACATGTCAAGAAGAATTAAAAATGAAAAATAATGGATTGGAGATAAGTTTTTTTTTGATCTAAAACTAAATAACTCAATTAGAAAAATGGTTTTAACATGTTAGGCCTTATACAAATTTGGATAACCCTTTTTACCCTTTTGGCTTTTATCGTGGTAAGTAGTTTTTACGATGTAATTATTTTTATACCCAAAAATAAAACCATCATTAGTTCACAGTATATAACTTATAATTAAAATATTTATATCTATATAATTAGATTACGTTTTTAAAAGTGATAATTTTTTTAAAATAATAAATTTATAATTAATTAAAACAATTTTAAAGGAAGTTACAAATTATGTTAAAAATGTACAATATATGTTTATAGATTATTATTAATATTTTTTAATGTATATTTTAACATATTAAATAAATATTTGGTAAATAAAAAGGATTAAAAATCTATATAGTATGATTATATTCTGACCATGCTATAAAAATCACGTTTTTTATAAAAAGTGATATTTTTCTCTATTCACTTAAAAATCAACCTTTTTAGAAAAATAACAAATAATTAATCCTATGATAATATTTTTTTGATATTTCTAAATATTATGTGAATTTATACTATTAAAATTATAAAATTATAAAATTCATCTTTTAAATAAAATCATAAAATATCAAAAAAATGTATGAAGATAACTTTTTTGAGTATTTATTATTTTTATTCTTATTTTATATTAGTTATTAGTTAAATTGGTGTTATTTATATATATTTACATTAAAAATATATTTTTATAATATAGTTACATCAATTTATTCCTACCAATTATATAGATGCTTTATAATAGTTATATTTAAAAGGTGTCATGGTTCATTTAAGTTCAGTGTTGCATGTAAAACAAACAATTTAACCCATTGTTTATTTAAGGGAAAATATAAATATAAATCCTTGGTTGTCACAATCCATGATAGGTAGATTCCTCATCCCAGTTACCCAAACACACAACAATGCCTTTTCATGTACAACCCCTCAAGAAAAAAACCCATCAACAGACTAATATCACATCATGTCCAAGAAGGAACAACTGACACTAAGGCATAAGAATCATCCAAACAATGAAAATACCACAATAAATAATCATAGGTACACCCAAGATAGATACATCAAATAATATAATCTATAAAAGCCTCAAATAGTCCAAACCCAATAAGATTAAACCTTGAAATCTCAATCATCGTCATTCCCAAACCAAAATATGCTATTTTTTTCTTATTATAATTTATGAAACCACTAAAGAATCAAACCTAGATAATAAAAGGAGGTGAACTAAGGTTTATCCATATAAATATATGTTTTTACATTAACTGGGGTTTTTTGGGGGCATACAATAAATAGTACATAACTTAAATTCTTCAAACTCATGTTTTCCACTTAAAATCAAATGGTCTAAAAAAACCATGTGATAAAATAAAATGCATAAACACATAAAAGTTTATACACATAAAAAACATTTTCATCTCAAAATATTGTCCCTAAAAATCTATTTTCACATCTCTCATCAAAACTTGAAAACACATGCAAGTAACCTTTTAATTGAAATTAATCCTTCACGAGACAACAAATCATTTCTAATTCAATACATTCAAAATCAAATTTAATGTTACATTAACACTACAAGAAATTTAGGTTATATCCACGGTTTAAAACCATGGCTATAGGCCCAAAACCGTGGCTATAGGTTATATCCACGATTTCATGAACCATGGCTGGTATTGGCGTGACTATAGGTCAGAGCCTATAGCCACGGTTTCAAACCGTGGATATAGGGATATAGCCACGATGAATCGTGCTGGTTTTTTATGTAGTGGAGAGGCCTATAGCCACGGTTTAAAATCGTGTCTACAGGGTTTTAGCCATGGTTCAAACCATGGATATAGGGCTTTAGCCACGGTTTAAAACCGTAGCTATAAGCCTTTCAACTACATACAAAAACCAGCATGGTTCACCATGCTGGCTGTTGGGAGGACACTACCAACTCTCCCCTCCCCCCACCCACAGCTCTCCCACCCTACACCAGCACCCCCATACCCTATTCCAACGGTTCCAATAAAACCGTTGGAATATGTTTTAAGAAACAGTTTAGTAAAATCGTTATAGTAGAGTCACTTTTACATGCCTTTACAAATAGTTTTTCAAACTGTTGGTATAGCATAGCCTGCCCTCTACCAATCACAGCTGCATTCCAGAACCAGTATACCGATCACAGCCGCCATCACTGATTCCAGAACTAGTACTGCCTGATTCCAACACCAGTACTACCCTGTAAAATTACAAAGCACCCAATAAAAAAAGCAACAAACATGTATACTGGTATCTTATTCCTAATACATGGAGAATATGGAGTAAAAGATATTACGTTTTCACATTTTAGTACCAGTCTTCAGAATTATAAGAGACACATTGTCAATGTCAATAATTCATTACATTACCTCAACCTTATAAAAATAGGAGTCATTTCTGCTCCTTGAACTGTACTGATCACAGTTTGGATCAAAAACTACATCCCCCATGACCGAAAAAGCTAGACCCTCTACAATTACCTGAAATGGAGCCTTACCTCTGGAATGCAGCCTCCAACAGCCTCCAATGCAACCTCCAACAGCCTCTAATAGCCTGCAATGTAGCCTCCAACAACCTCCAACAACCTGCAATGCAGCCTCCAACAGCCTCCAATGCAGCCTCCAACAGCCTCCAACAGCCTCCAACAGCCTGCAATGCAGCCTCCAATAGCCTCCAACAGCTTGAAATGCAGCCTCCAACAACCTACAATGCAGCCTCCAACAGCCTCCAACAACCCACCCTTTATACAATACAACGTATAGAATTCAAACCTGAAATTGAAATTACATTGCAGACAATAAAATGTACAGAATTCAAAGCTATAATTTCAATGTGACCCCTTTACATTTCAATTAGGTTCAATTTCCATTTATTAGTTTCATAAGGATATTTTAATTCACATAACAATTGTGACAATTTAGATTCACATACACAATAAGACTAATTACCATTTCACATTTCATTATATCATTTTATTCCATCATGCCATTATACCAACTGCATGATAGAGAACATCCTAAAAAAAATCTCACCATGGTAAAAACACAACCCAAGACCAGGACCGTATCCCTAGTCTAATAAATGTTAATGTTATCAAGAAAATTCAATAGCTCTTGATAGTGGCCAAGAATATATCAACTCATCATTAGAAAGTGAAATAAGTTTCAGTTATAGAGTTCCTCCCCATGCCAATATAATGATCGATCATGGGAGATCTTCTCATGCTATATGCTATAAAAAATACTTATACCATTAGATTAAATTTTAACTTTAGTATATCATTTGAAGAATATATAATTCAAAATTATTCCACTTTTAGACACTACTTAATAAACCATAAGTAAAATTAATTTCCTACTTAATGAAATTAAAACATACCTAATTCTCCAAAGTATCCCTCACATATCTCATACACATGTAGAATTCAAAAATTACCTGCAAGTATAACACATAATTCAAAAGTTAATTAAATACATATAGAATTGAATTCAGAATTCAATTCAGAATTTATAAGTTAATTACCCTGCACAAAAATGTCTCATAGAAAAAGGTAGAAAACAATTTGACGAGTGAACTCTTTACATTGTATAATGGTATTCAATATACATACATGATTTGGGTCTAGGGTACCCACTCACAACACCACACTCATTTATAGAACCCACACTGAATGGAACCCTGAAACACCCTTCATAATCTTTAAATATGATGTGATTTCATGTAATTAACCTCGAAGAACAAGGGTTGTAAAGAAACAAAATCTTGAACTGTGGCAACCTATCACGAGATACAAGGGTTTCAACTAGTTTAACAAATGTTCAAATGTCGGGTGGGCCTCACGGTCAAATGAGAACAATTAAAATAAATATATGGTGTCATTCATTTTAATATGGCATAAAATCATCATGCATTAATAAGACATAAAATAACGTTATAATAGTTTTTCATACAATTAGTTATTTCAAGAAACAGTGAATGAGAAATAATGTTTCAAAATAGGCTAAGAACCATCTCAGGAATAGGAAAAATGAAATTGGTCAATTGGGTCATTTCATGAATATCAATAATCAATTTAGTTGATTCAAGTATCCATGAATCACCATCAAGAATAAAAAATAATATCAATAATCATATTTAGGAAACTTCAAATAGATGTAAGAATGTGAATTTTAAAAATGTCAACCTATTTCTCTAATTTAAAAAAACTATTTCCTAGAAATCAATTAAATACTCAGTTTTACTGCTGGATGTTCTTTCATTAAGGTTATTAAGCTAGAACATTTACCTTTATGTCACATAATTTGAGAATGAATCAAATTTAACTGGATCAGTATTGATGTTGATTTTAAATTCTACTAGATTGGGCTGCATGGTATCTTTCTTCTTCTTTCCATCTCTATGGCACTGATTTGTGTTGACTTCTAGTTTTTTGGATTTATTTAATGTAGGAAACAATAATTCAAAGTCTGACCATATTTTTTTGAAGGATTTTTCCACCACCTCTTTCTATTTCTCATGGAATTCAAATGTTGTGATAGAACTATGAATTCTAATACAAACAAGAATACCTTCATCCTATAAACCTAGAAACTAAAACCCACAAACATAACAACCAAAAAAACTAGAAAATTAGTAACATGTAAATGTGTAATGCACAAACTATAAACTTATAACTTCCAAACCTGATAGCTTATATGCCTTCAAACCATGCAACCTATAAACCTGCAACCATAAAACTTGAAAAAATGAAAAAATTCAAATACAAAAGTAGAAAAAAAAATCATTCTCTTGAAAATAAAAAAACACAAGACCTGTAAAATAAAAAAAAATAGTAACAATCTGTATACATGTGTCGGAAATGAGCATAAAATTAAGTTATTCACTAAAAATAATTACTTTAATATATCCCATAATATGTTGGATTAGTGAATATAAAGTAAAATAAATAAAATAGTAACAATCTATATACAGATAACAAGGGTGGTCCAACAAGTGCTAACAATGTCACAATGATACAAAAATAAGCTCCAATAAATTGGTTGTTTGAAACATTCCTGATAGAATCAGTAAAAGAAAAAAAAGATTAAAGACTTTTCACTAAGGATGCTTAGAATTCATACGAACTAAAGTAGTGAAATCTGATTAATTACATGGTAATAAAAACTATGTAAACTAGAAAGATGTCAATTCAAGTAAGTGTTGTTTAAACATACCATAAACTTACAAATCATCAAGGGGAAATCCAACAAGGGAATCAATTAGACCAGTGGATTGATTGATCTGTAAATACCTGAATAAAGCCATAAATACATTAAAAATGATAATTATCTTAACTAAAGTCTCAGTTGCTTACAGTGTACCAAGGCTTGAAAGTGACCCAAAACTGTGAGGTAAGTTCCCCATTATTGAGTTGTATGAGAGATCCCTATATGTGAAACAAATCATTATAAAATAATATTCAATTGAACAATAACCTTCTAACATAATAGATTAAGAAAAGACAAAAGTGGACTCAATAAATGAAAATAAAAATATGAAATAACTCTAAAAGGATAATTTACAAAATCCCCCCCCATACAGAAGCCCCCCTGATGGACACCCCTGGACAGCAGCCCCCCTGGACAGCAGCCCCCCCTGGACAGCCCCCCCCCCCCTGGATAGATGCCCCCCTACTGGACCCCCCTGGATAGCCCCCCTGCTGGACAGTAGCCCCCCTATTGGACCCCCCTGGACAGCAGCCCCCCACCCCCCTGCTGGACCCCCTGGACATCAGCCCCCCCTGTTGGACCCCTTGGACAGCAGCCCCCCACCCCCCTGCTGGACCCCCTGGACAACAGCCCCCCCCCGGACAGCCCCCCCGGACAGAAGCCCCCCAGACAGAACCCCCCACCCCCCTGCTGGAGCCCCCTGGACTGCCCCCTACTGGACAGAAAGCCCCCCTGCTGGACCCCCCTAGACAGCCCCCCTGCTGGACAACAGCCCCCCCCTACTGGAGCCCCTGGATAGACCCCCTACTGAAGATTTTTATGTTGAATGTACAATTTTTTTTTTGGAAATAACTGGATAAACTAATATGTGTGTAGTGGAGATGTAACATATATGCTAAAATAAAAATGTGTTTGAAACATGATGAAATAATAAAAACTTACCCAACATCAGTGCTGAAACTAATTTGTAAAGATAAATAGCTCCAAAATGAGTCACTACTCCCCTTTCCATGATGGTGTATTTCTCTAAATTGTAGTGTGACTCCACCCTATGACCCTGTATGTAGGATCAAGAACATCCCAACACAGTTAATGTTTACTAATGATTCATCACCCATTCTCATTCTAAAGCAGTGGTAATGCTCTAATCATATGTGAAAATTTTAAATTTTCATCAAAAAAATAACATATAAATGAACAGACTATTCAAATAATAACTAATAGTTGTAGAAGTTTCTAAGACATCATCACAATATTAGTAAACATTAATTTTATATTAAAATGAATAAAGATTGATTTGTACCATTGAGAAATCAAATATATGATGTAAAGTACTGTTCAAATAATAACTAATAGTATTGAACATTGAAACCGAAACACTATAATTGTGAATGTCAACATAATGGAGATAGTTTGGAAACCAATCAAATATAAAAAAATCTATATAGAAAAAAAATTAATTGTGAAAATAAGGGTGTGTGAGGTTACAAAAGCTGCAGTTTATTAAATGATAATCACGTTGTACCTTCCACGATGGTGTATTTCTCCAAAATATAGTGTTACTCCACCATGTCCCCTTGTATGCTGGATCAAAACATTGCATTAATATTGATTATATTGAATATATTTAATTCATAAATTAATGGTACAAAATATTTCAATAAAAGTGGATTAAATATGGAGATAGTTAAAATAGTAGAAAACATAAATGATAATCACATTGTTTCTTTGTACTGATGTTTATCCGACACATTGAATAATATCTATACATAATAATTGAAAAATTAGAAATAAAATGTGTAAAATTAGAATAAATAACAAATCAAATAAACTATATCATATTCAATAAGTCAAAACAACTAAACCATAACCAAGGTAAATCTGACAATAAAGAAGACAATAAATTGAAACCAATAAATCACACCAAATTCAAATGAGAGGAGGCTAATGATTAGTAATAAAAAAACCACCTGCACACCCTCCCTGCCCCTCCCCTGCCCCCCCCCCCACCTGCACATCCCTCCCCCCCAGCAACCCCCCTCTCCTCGCCCCCTGCCCCCCACCTGCACACCCCCTGCTGTAACACCCCGACCCCAGTTACCCAGAGTTGGTGCATTATTGCGTAACATTGGAATGATCACAAAAGATCAAGTCTCGAAAGACTGATTAGTTTAGTAGCCTCTGAAACACTAGATACATTCATAAGTCTTACATTACATCATAAAGTAAAAAACTACAATAACATAGTCTCCATTGTCCACACTCATATCCCCTTCAGACTATCCCTGTAGGTCATTCATAAAATACTTCTTCACATCCTGGAAAAATTAAAACATTGAAAGGGGTGAGCTCAGATGCTCAGTAAGGATAAAAATATTGCAGAAGCTTTCATAAATAAACATAAACATTTAAGGCAATGTATAACTAAAACAAAAGCCTTTTAAACTTGAACTTCAGTGTAATATGGAAAAAGTAAAATGAAATAATGTCATTTACTTATTCACATGGATATTCTACTAGTCTAATAATCACATGCAATATCAATAACCACTTTCATAATGATGGAATGCATAATGCCAGGCTATCATAACCATGTAGCCAAGGCCTCGTGCCAATACTACAAATAAGATTTTGTCAAGGCCTCATGCCAAGACACTAGTTTGTCTCATGAGACCTACCGATGCATCGAGGAGCTATAGCGAGCTCCACCCGTCACTTATTATGTCCAATGCATTCCTCATATGAACAGGTTTAAACATATCATAATCCATAACATAATCGTATCACATAAAACATGCATAAAGGAAACATAACATTTCCACACTTCAATCACAAGATATCAATACAACACATTGATATAAAAAAAAACACTTTCAAAACCATTTTCATTACCAAAATAAAATAAAATTAAAACTTTGTAATTATTTTTCATTTAAAAAAGTTATAGCTTGTAGAGGAATCCGAAACTCAAATAATGGTCATGGCGGTGGAGAAGTTGTTTTCACCGCATACGTATGACAAGAAAAACATTCCTTTTTTTTGTTTAGTAAAACGCATCGTATAAAAAGATTCCTTTTGAATAAACGTAAAAGTCAAAGGGGTTTATACACCGTATAGAAGAAATTTGTGTATAAAACAAAATATGCCTCAATGAATGAAGATTGAGACGAAGTCCCTTAAAAAGATCAATTTTTTAAATAAAATAAATCTATTATGTGTATTCACTCTAAGTACACATAAAGAAGGTACAAATACAAGATAGGACATAATAATATCATGACATAATTTGAATGTAGGAGATTAACCCAAAGAATAGAAATTGGGTTAAGAAGTTCCCTTACGTCGTGTCTGACTTGACTCGATCATTATTTAATCTCTTGAATAATAAACAAGATTTAATTTCTAATTGATTAAGAAACTTTTTCATGTTTATTATTCTTTTTATATCACTTATTACCATGTTATGAACATTATTTAATTACTAAAGTTGTTAATGGTTGTTTGGTCGATCTTTGGTACTTGAGTCAAAAATAAACTTCTTATAATTACAAGTTGTTTATGTGGTAGAATATCCATTTTCTCCAAAATTATATTCATGATTTAGATATCATATATATAATATATATCCAGTATATACATTCATTCATAATATTACGTAACATTTAGAGGTAAGAAATGAAATGCATTGTTCATGGAGACGGTAAGCCGTACGTACGCATGAACACGACTTTCATTTATATTTTGTATTTAATGGAATGAAATCATAATGATATAAATGTATATTATAATTCCAGTATAATATCATATATAATATCATTTACTCCATCCTTTATACATCCCACATATGACATTAACGATTCAAATCACTTTGAGGGGGCGGTAGTCCGCACTTTCTAAAATGAAATTATCGCGTTTACCTATAATGGAAATCATAAAGGTATGCCATAAATGAGAAATACATAAGCATAAGGAAAACATAAACATAATATATATCATATATAAATATAGTGACATCTTAATAGCCACCATGAGAGGTGTTAAAAGAATATTGAACAATCATCGTTTAGTGAGGTAGAAATTCGCCAACCACCGAAACAGTATGTTATTTAACCATTAAACGAAGGTGTGTGTAAGTTTAAATCAAATAATTCCCATAAAAACTTCATATTATATTTAAAATACTGATGTTTTCACAAAATAATGGAATAAAAAGAGTTTAAGGGGCTGTAGAAGCAAAATAAAACAAAATAACATAAGAGAAGACATTACCTTAAAATCGGGTAACTCTTTTTGATTTGAGCCAAAGGATTCCTTGGGAAGACTTCTGACCAAAGTGAGGCTTCTAGGAGTAATAGAGGGAAGTTTAGAGAGTATTTGGGCAGAGTTTGGCCGAGCAAAATGGCTTGGAAGGTGTGAATAAGGTGGTAGAGGTGGGGGCCTTTTATAAGAGGAGAAGAGGGTCACTCTTGGAAAGTAATGAAATGTTACATTATTATGAAGTACTTTTTGGATTTAAAAGGTCCCACAATTATATATTTCTAGGATAAGGTGATAAGGGTTCGAAATATACCCATACAATAGGTTTTTTACAAGTTTAAGTCTTAGATTTTACATTATCTTTTTATTTTATTTAAATTGTTAATTAATGAGGTAATCGCTGCATCATCATGGAGTCATAATTTTTTTAATTTATTTAATGTCTAAAAATTATAAAAAAATTACCATGATTTAGGAAATATTTTTATCTTTCAATGAATATTTATAGTAAAAAATTTAACTTATATAACCCCATGTAATAATTTTTTTAGTAAAACAACACATGTTTGTGACAATTTTATTTTTACTTTAAATAAAAAGTTATTAATGTAATTTTCTTACCCAAGTGGACATATGGGGTCCCAAAGTTTACCCATGGATTGTCTTGGTCGTCCATGACTCACCCAATAAGGGTAGGACGAGTTTAAAGGTAATTTCATATTATTATAACATCATATTTACCTTAAGTTACACTAATTTCCTTTAATCGCGATTAATAGAACTTAAAAGTTACTATCCATCAAAAATTATTTCAATCCCATTGAACCACATTTTACTTCCTACTGACAATGATGTATGTCATATTTTGGAAATTCAAATCACATAGGTGGTAAAATTTCATTTAAACGAAAAATCAGTTTTTTAACTACCACTTAGTGGTTTCACTATTCATCAAAAATCGAAGTTTTTCAGAACAACACCAAAAATTAACCCTAATATATATTTGATATTCCTAATTAAAAAATGATTTCTATTTTACAAAATTCAAACCATATAAGTTGAATTAATTAATTTAATAATTAATTCCCGCTGTCAAAATAAATAGCGTGTTTTTAAGAAAGAATATCAATCAAAAGATTGACAATTGTTTGTGTCCAATTTCAAAGTGAAATTAATTCTAATGACAACCATTGGATAAAATGGTAAAAATATATTCTAATTACAGTTTATAACCACTAAATTTTATAATTTATCACTATAAATTATTTTGATTAAAAAAGTTGTTTTTAAGTATTTTTCACCATTCATCAAAAATTGGAAGTTCTCAGAAAAATACCAAAAATTAAACATAGGATAATTTCGATATTCTGAATCCAAAAATGAAGTCTATTTTGAAATATAAAATTTATATAATTTCAAAAAATGGTTATTACTATTCATAACTTCTACTTTTATTGGTCGCGGTGTGTTAGAACTCGAGGTTGCATACAACACACGCTGCTCTATTATTCAAAGAGGAGCGTACCATGGAAGCTTGGAGTGTTACATTCTACCCTGCTTTAATAAATTTAATCCTCGCAATTTACAATTTTTCATTGAAAATAAAAGGTTTAAAATATAAAATACCTTTTTGGAAAACCCACATCGGAAATAAGGTTAATAAAAATATGACTTTAAAAGAAAGAAATAAAAGTACAAAGGTCACCCAAGATAGCCCATACTATGATTCTATGAAAATATGGATATGGAGGAAAAAAACCATCAAGGTCTGATGGAGAGTTGTATAAAACAGGATTAGGAGAAAGTTAACAACAAGAAAATCACAAACATGTGATTGGTTAAATGTTCATTGATTCCCCAATTGGAAAAGTTAACCGACAAGATTTTTGTTTTATGTTACCTTTCATAAAGTTGAGGAATTTATTTAGGAGATTTACTAAGAACATAAGGAAATATACTTACTTGTCATGTAGACTTTCATTCTTTAATAAAGTTTTTACCACAAACCTATATTTCACTCCAAAAGGTAATAGAACTCAAAAATATTCTATTTATCATAATTTTATAAGGTTCCAAATATTAACACATACCATTTAGATTAGGAAAACTTTTTTGTAATAACCAGGGAATTCATGTAGGCTAGTGGTTGGTAATAAAGGCCTATCACACTATGGTTGTGGGTTCGATTCCTACAGCTTTTTCCGACGTGACGGGTTATCCCCCAACCTACAGGTTGTCCTTTTCCTAAAACTATAGTATTATAATATTACAAAAATAATCTTCATAAATGTTTTAACCTTAAACAATACTATCCAAAGTTCAAATTAATACATTCCAACCTTTATAGTTATCCAAAATACCTCTGTCCAGACTTTCTCTAAAAGGTCTCCAAATTCCCAAATCAATTGTATAATCAGATTCCTCAAAAAAGTAAAGTTTCTCTTATTGTCACATATAAAAATATGATTACCTTCATCATATTAAAACCTTAATGAAAAAAACAAGTACTATAGTACAATCCTTATATATATCACATTATTCTTATAACCAGAATATAATCCTTGGGTCCAAAAGCACCAATACATTAATTATTCCACTTCAACTGCAGTAACAACATAATATTGTCCTTGATCCCTTGGACTTTTTTGAGGTAAGTTTCCCTGATGATTAGGAGATTCATTTGCATAATGCCCCATTTCCCTACAATTTTAGCATTCAACATTGATAGTCTCTTTCTTTCCCTTGCAATCACGAGCCTGGTGACCTTTTTATCCACATTTATAACAAACTCCCATTCCTTTTAGGCAAGTACCGGGGTGATTCTTCCCACAATTATCACGTAATGGAAAATCCTTCTTTCCCCTTTTCCCTTTATCTGTCTCTTGTTCCACCATTCTCTTCTTCTATTACTTTACTTTGTTGTCATAAGACTTAGAGAATTCCTTTTCTATCTTGATAGCACATGAGACTATATCTTCGTATATTGAGAAAGATTGTGATACTAAAGCTCAACAGAGAAATGATTTTAACCCATTAAATAAATGATCAATATTACTTCTTGGGTTATGTATATAATCTGCAACATGCCTCGCTAACCTTGTAAAGTTAGCCTCATACTTTGCGACATTCTCATCCTCCTTCTGCCTCAGACTCAGAAATTGCCTTTCCATATCTGCTCGATGGTCACGTGGAAAGTATTTTTCTAAGAAAATTTACTTAAACTCCCCCCATTCTATACTTGATACTTCTTCATCTTCCTTTGTGTTTTGAATCAGCAACCACCATTGATCGACATCTTCAGTGAGGTGGTAAACTACCATGACAACCTTCTCCCTTTCGCTACTCCCCAAGGCGTGGAATATTTTCTCTAAGGAGTTTATCCATTGCTCAGATACAAATGGATTTGTACCCCCATTAAATTTTGGTGGTTGTTGCCTCATGAAGCGGTCTAACACTGATCCTCCACGTTGCGGATCAGGGTGTTCCATACGAGTAAGGTTATTATTCATAACCTGAGTGAGTTGTCTCAGTATGGTGATAAGTTGATCAGCACCAGTTGTATCTCCAAATCCACTATAATTATCTTGAGAAGGAGGGAAATCCCTACATGGAGTGCGTGCATTGATACGGTTTCCATTCCTCCCACTAGGCACCATTTCTAAACAATGGCATAAACTAGATTAGTTTATAAATCAAAATACATAATTACAAACTTGAAAAACACTTAACATAAATTGAACTATTTATGGATATAATCCATAATCCTAAAAATGTTTTCTTTGAGGAAGTATATACTCATAACCCTTCATAGTGGTTTGTAAAGAAAATGAGAATTATCCTAAGCATATCCCCCAGGAGTGTCGTAACCAAGAGTGCAGCAAGGCCCGTCGTCGTGCACCAGTTCCCATTCGAGTCTAGCTCAAAGCAGTGTTTTCGGGTTTTACCTCTAGGTACATCTGTGCTAGATCCGCCTCTACCAGATCGTATCCAGACAGGGATGTATTGCTCGGAAAACTCACAAAATCTCTATAATACCAAACTTTTAGGAAGTTCTTCTATACTAATCCTCAAATTTTATCTTAGGTCTATGTGCTCTAATCAAAGTTTATCTAAATCTAGCTTCCAAGGTTAGTACTAACCTCCCTCTGATACCAACTTTAACGCCCTGACCCCAGTTACCCAGAATCGGTGCATTATTGTGTAACATTGGCATGATCACAAAAGATCAAGTCTCGAAAGACCGATTAGTTTAGTATCCTTATAAACACTAGATACATTCATAAGTCTTACATTACATCATAAAGTGAAAAACTACAATAACATAGTATCCATTGTCCACACTCATATACCCTTCAGACTATCCCTACAGGTAATTCATAAAATACTTCTTCACATCCTAGAAAAATTAAAACATTGAAAGGGGTGAGCTCAGATGCTCAGTAAGGATAACAATATTGCGGACAATTTCATAAATAAACATAAACAATTAAGGCAATGTATAACTAAAAAAAATCCTTTTAAACTTTAACCTCAGCGTAATATGGAAAAAGTAAAATGAAATAATGCCATTTACTTATTCACATGGATATTCTACTAGTCGAATAATCACATGCAATATCAATAACCCCTTTCATAATGATGGAATGCATAATACCAGACTATCATAACCACATAGCCAAGGCCTCGTGCCAAAACTACAAATAAGATTTTGTAAAGGCCTCATGCCAAAACACTAGTTTGTCTCATGAGACCTACTGATGCATTAAGGAGCTCTAGCGGGCTCCACCCATCACTTATTAAGTCTAATGTATTCCTCATATGAACAGGTTTAAACATATCATAATCCATAACATAATCGTATCACATAAAACATGCATAAAGAAAACATAACATATCCACATTTCAATCACAAGATATCAATACAAAAAATTGATATAAAAAAACACTCTCAAAACCATTTTCAATACCAAAATAAAAGAAAATTAAAACTTTGTAATTATTTTTCATTTAGAAAAGTTATAGCTTGTAGAGGAAGGCGATACTCAAATAATGGTCACGGCGGCAGAGAAGTCGTTGTCGCCGCATACATATGACAAGAAAAACAATTATTTTTCTTGTTTAGTAAAACATATCGTATAAAAATATTCCTTTTTAATAAATGTAAAAGTCAAAGGTGTTTATACACCGTATAGAAGAAATTTGTGTATAAAACAAAATATGCCTCAATGAATGGAGATTGAGACGAAGTCCCTTACAAAGAACATTTTTTTAAATAAAATAAATCTATTATGTGTATTCACTATAAGTACACATAAATAAGGTAAAAATACAAGATAGGACATAATAATATCATGAAATAATTTGAAAGTAGGAGATTAACCCAAAGAATAGAAATTGGGTTAAGAAGTTCCGTTACCTCGTGTCTGACTTGACTCGATCGTTATTTAACCTCCTGAATAATAAACTAGAGTTAATTTATAATTGATTAAGAACCTTTTTCAAGTTAATTATTCCTTTTATATCACTTATTACCATGTTATGAACATTATGTAATTATTTAAGTTAATAACGGTCGTTTTGTCGATCTTTGGTACTTGAGTCAAAAATAAACTTCTTATAATTACAAGTTGTTTATGTTGTAGAATATACATTATCTAAAGAATTATATTCATGATTTATTCATCATATATATCATATATATCTAGTATATACATTCATTCATAATATTACGTAACATTTAGAGGTAAGAAATGAAATGCACCGTTCATGGAGACGGTAAGTCGTATGTACACATGAACGCTACTTTAATTTCTATTTTGTATTTAATGGAATGAAATCATAATTATATAAAGGTATATTATAATTACAGTATAATATCATATATAATATCATTTACTCCATCCTTTATACATCCCACATATGGAATTAATGATTGAAATCACTTTGAGGGGGTGGTAGTCTGCACTTCCTAAAATGAAATTATCGCGTTTACCCATAATGGAAATCATAAAGGTATGACATAAATGAGAAATACCGAATAATAAGGAAAACATAAACATAATATATATCATATATAAATATAGTGACATCTTAATGGCCACCATGAGAGGTGTTAAAAGAAGATTGAACAATCATCGTTTCATGAGGCATAAATTCACCAACCACAGAAACAGTATGTTCTTTAACCATTTGACGAAGGTGTGTGTAAGTGTAAATCAAATAATTATCATAAAAATATCCTAGTATATTGGAGATACTGGTTTTTTTTACAAAATAAAGTAATAAAAAGTGTTTAAGGGGTTGGAGAAGCAAAATAAAACAAAATAACATAAGAGAAGACATTACCTTAAAATCGGGTAACTCTTTTTGATTTGAGCCAAAGGCTTACTTAATAATAATTCTGACCAAAGTGAGGCTTCTAGGAGTAATATAGGGAAGTTGAGAGAGTATTTTGGCAAATTTTGGCTGAGCCAAATGGCTTGTAAGGTGTCAATAAGGTGGTAGAGGTGGGGGGCCTTTTATAAGAGGAGAAGAGGGGCACTCTTGGAAAGTAATGAAATGTTACATTATTATGTAGTACTTTCCGGATTTCAAAGGTCCCACAATTATATATTTCTAGGATAAGGTGATAAGGGTTAGAAATATACCCATACAATAGGTTTTTGACAAGTGTAAGTCTTAGATTTTACATTATCTTTTCATTTTTTTTAAATCGTTAATTAATGAGGTAATCGCTGCATCATCATGGTGTCATAAAAATTTTAATTTATTTAATGTCTAAAAATTATAAATTTTTTTACCATGATGTAGGAAATATTTTTAACTTTCTAATGAATATTTATAGTAAAAAAGTTAACTTATGTAACTCCATGTAATAATTGTTTTAGTAAAACAACACATGTTTGTGACAATTTTATTTTTACTTTAAATAAAAAGTTATTAATTTCATTTTCTTACCCAAGTGGCTCCATGGGGACCCCAAGTTGACCCATGGATTTTCTTGGTCGTCCATGACTCACCAAATAAGGGTAGGACAAGTGTAAAGGTAATTTAATATTATTATAACATTATATTTACCTTAACTTACACTAATTACCTTTAATCGCGATTAATAGAACTTAAAAGTTACTATTCACCAAAAATTATTTAAATCCCATTGAACCAAATTTTAATTCCTAATGACAATGATGTATGTTGGATTTTGGAAATTCAAATCACAGAGGTTGTAAAATTTTATTTAAACAAAAAATCAGTTTTTTAACTACCACTTAGTGGTTTCACTATTCATCAAAAATCGAAGTTTTTCAGAACAACACCAAAAATTAACCCTAAGATATATTTGATATTACGAATTAAAAAATGATGTATATTTTACAAAATTCAAACCATATAAGTTGAATTAATTAATTTAATAATTAATTCCCACTGTCACAACAAAGAGTGTTTTTAAGAAAGAATATCAATCAAAAGATTGACAATTGTTTATGTCCAATTTCAAAGTGAAATTAATTATAATGACCACAATTGGATAAAATGGTAAAACTATATTCTAATTACAATTTATAACCACTCAATTGTATAATTTATCACTATAAATTATTTTGATTAAAAAAGTTGTTTTTAAGTATTTTTCACCATTCATCAAAAATTGGAAGTTCTCAGAAAAATACCAAAAATTCAACATAGGCTAATTTCGATATTCTGAATCCAAAAATGAAGTCCATTTTGAAATATAAAACTTATATAATTTTAAAAAGTGGGTATTACTATTCATAACTGCTACTTTTATTGGTCTCAGTGCCTTAGAACTCGAGGTTACGTACAACACACGCTGCTCTATTATTCAAAGAGGAGCGTACCATGGAAGCTTGGGGTGTTACACATGACCCCTCCCCTACCCCCCACCTGCACACCCCCTCCCCCTGCCCCCCCACCTGCCCCCCACCTGCACACACCCCTCCCCTGCCCCCAGCACACCCCAACCCCCACCTGCACACCCCCTCTCTCTACCCCCCACCTGCACACACCCCTCCCCCTGCCCCCAGTACACCCCCTGCCCCTGCCCCCCACCTGGACACCCTCCCCCCAGCAACCCCCTGCCCCCTGCCCCCCACCTGCACACCCCTGCCTCTCCCCTGCCCACCCCACACCCACCCTCCCCACCCCATGCACCCCTACCCACCCTCCACATTTCATTCCACTTCAACCACATAATGAAATATGTGTATAAAGGATCATTCATGATGTTTTTTTTAGAAAAAACCTTTTTTTCCCTAGATCAGGATGATTGATGATTTCCAGAAATCCAATCTTGAATTTGGAATGAGTAGTTGTTTCCATTATGATTAATAAATCTTGATTTGTTGGATAATCCAGAATACTTTCCAAGGATGTGTATCCATTTCTTAGGGAGTTTATAATTACCTATATCGTTATGAGTCAGAGAATTCAAATGAAATTGAATTTTTAGTCTCCAAGTAGCGAGAGTTTCAAGAAGTGGTATTTAGAAAAACAATCTGATTGTTGGGATGTCTCTTGAGGAGTTTTGATGCCTATTTAGGTGTTCAAGTGGTTCATGGGGTAATCAAGTAGCAGTTAGAGGGTTTCTAGTCCATTCCACTTAATTTTAAGACCCATCAATTACCATGTCAAGGTACATTGGGTATCAAGTCTAATAAAGGCAAAAATAGTTGATTATGAGTTTTATAGTGGGGTATCCTCGAGTGGGGAACTAGGTATGGCTTACTGGATAACCATGTGCTAGGTTTATGGTTGTGTTCTCTATGTATTTCATACTCCCTTACTGTATTCATGTAGGCCATGTATTGAATGAGATAGTGGTGGTACATGATATGATAAGAGACCTGGACTAAAGAATAGATTAGTGATATGAGATGAGATATGGGACCTCAACCTATATGAGTGGGTGATATAATGAGATGATCATTAATAAAGATCTTTATTTTTCAAACATCACTCATTCATCTCAAATCACAATGATTTAAGCTGTGATGAATAACCCAAGCATCGAATCAACATCATCTATTATTTGTAGTAGTGTAATTGCTTGCATATACAGTTGAATAAGAAATTATAAAAACCCCTAATCCTATATGGGATTTTTCTTATCAGATATATCTTAGGAGCATGTAGAGTCATGAAATAATCTTCATTGATAGATTATGTAGTCACCACTCAGCTAATAAAGCTTCCATCACCGACATGATAACTTGTATTCTCAAGCATGAATCCCTTCCAGGAAAAGAAACCCATTCAAGAACAAGGCCATGAAACACACCATCCTATGTCTTAAGGAACTCTTCATACATTACCAATCCAAAAATAAAATTTACATCAAATGTGAGTCCCAATATCAGTATCATCAGAATCATGATAACCCTCATCCACACCTCCTACAGAAACACCATCACCACCTCTCACACCACCAACATCATCATCGACATCTGCATCCAAACCGGCACTAGCACCAGGTCTAGCACTAGGTCCTGATCTGGCTCCGACATAAGAATCTACAGTAGAAGAATGCATAGAAATCAAAAAGGCATCAACCGTTGCAGCCGATTCTAGTGGAAGTGTAGAAGAAAGGGCAGACATAAATTTCATCATATTTGCAGTTATCACCTGTTCTAATTTTTGACTTGCTTCATTGATTGCGGCATTCATTTGTTCCACTGTGAAAAAACCAAAACCGGTACTCGAAGAAACATTAGTAGACCAGTATCGAGATGGTATAATTGTCTTCCCAGGTCGACAATGCACTCTACCCTGATGCTCATCTCCTAATACCTGATGTAGATGATCGTTTGGGCGCAAATCGTCAGGTTATTTTTCCACCAATGCCTCTAAATCATTATATTGATTGATATATAACATAAATTAAAATGATAAAATAATATAATGAATTAAATTTAGTAAAAGTCAAAGAAATTGAAATATACTTACAATCGTCTTCTCGGTGTCGGTATTTGGCATAGTTCCATCTTTCTTTTTCCGGATTGTACAAAACAAAGTTGAGCGAGGAACGCGACACTCAATATTCAATGCCAATTTCTGAAAAAAAAAACAGATAAATAAATCAAAATTGGAAGTTAGAAAAAACACACTAAACAAAGCTAAATATGTTAAATGTTAAATTACCTTTTTCTGCTCATGATCTGGTAATGAAGTGTGTCCGCGAGTATAAATGTGTTTCATTGCACTATTGTTTGTTTTATTTCTATTTTATTTCTCCTATAAACAAATAATTATATAAATTTATTAACATAAATAAAACAAGTAATTTAAAATCATTTTCAAATAAATAAATGAATATATATATAAATTTAACAAACACCTTAAACGCTGGACTCTTCCAATAGCTGATCATCTCTTTATATTGTGATATTGGACAATCTTGAATAACCGGTACTTCTTCAAGCTCTATACCAACTATCTTTTTCCAACCAAGATATAAATCATACTTTTAGGCTCGCCACATTTCACCTAAATCCATTATCCTTCCATCCTTTTCATTTTGTCCATTAGGAAAATTATATCGAATCTGCAATGGGAAAAATATTTGTTAAGAAAATACTATAAATTTATATATATATAAAAGGTGATTAACATTACTTACCCAAATCTCTGCCCAGGCTTTGTCCTTTATTTGTTGTCCAACTGCCTTCCAACTTATCGGTTGAACCGGAATGATATTGTTGTGTCTATCAAGTGTTCCCACAAAAATTTTACATTCCGTGCCATTTTTATTAACTATAGCATTGTCATCATTGTAATCAACTATGATTTGCATGTGTCGATTCCAAAACTCGCACATTTTTGTGCGGCCTTGTCGTCTAGTAGAGGCTGGAGCTAATCATGAAACCAAAAATAAAAGAAAATAATATATATGAATTTATCATTTATCAGTAACATTAATGTTTAAACAAATACCTGTAGATGGGGGATCTGCTAAACCCTGAAGTGTTGCATTTGGAGGGGGGTAGCCTCCAGGGTAGGTGAGATATCTACATGATTACTATGTATAGTAGATGTAAAGTGTACTAATGGAGGCCGAAAACCTGATGGATAACCCTGTACAGATGAGGGTGCATATGGATATGGATATGATGGTGGGATATATGGGGGCACAATACCCTGTACAGTGGATGGTGGGAACGGAAAATGAGGGATGTGAGTTAGAGAACTACCATCCAATATTGGTGCGGGAAAAAAGGGATACAGAAAAGGTGGGTATGGATAATATGGAGGTGGCATAATGGGAGGATGGCCTCCTTGTGTCTCAAGCGGCGTAGAAGTATGCTGATCTATAGAATCAGTACCCCCTACCACAATATCATCCTCAGTGGAATAATCCAAGCGTCTCCTCGACGATGCAGCCTAAAATAATATAGATGATAAAATAAAATGAACGATAACAAGATAAATAATATGAAAGACCATAATATTCAAACATAATTTGTACTTACATCGTTTCCAGGAGGAGACCTATGTTATTCGTTTCTCGGTATTCTTCTACTCCTTCTAGTATCATCATGATCAAAAACTTTGACCTGGAAATTTAAAATAATATTCTCAAATAAATATAAATAATTCAAAATGTTAAATAATACAATTGTATCATAAAACAATGAGATACATTTTCATGTGTGATATTTATATTGATAAAATATCAGGACTTTTCTATGTTCAAGATTTACTAGAGAAGTGTTTAAACATAAATTGGTCAGGATATTAATAGTTTTATATTCGATAATGGTATAAAATATACTAGTTATTTTGATATCATGTATGTAAGTTAAAAAGAACACATACAATATTGCGATAATATCAGGTAAATACTTAAAAATGTGTCAATGCTATGTGGGGTCAGTGACAATTTCTGGTTCACAATCTGTTCTAATAATTGCATCATCCGTATCATCAAATGAAACATTCAAATAAATACCGACAGGTTCATCCACAACATCATTGTCATCCATGCCTTCTTCAAAAATATGTCTAGGAATAACATAAAAAATAACACCAAATTGTGGTTGTAATGGGTCATTTATATAAAACACCTATTTAGCATGTGACACAAGAATAAAAGGTTCATCGATACGAAGATGGTGGTTCATATCAATCACTCTAAATCCATAGTTATCAATATGCATTCCTTGTCATGTCATTGAATCAAACCACTTGCATTTCATAATTTCGACACGAACATGTGCATAGTAATCTAATAAAATGATTCTTTCAACAACACCGTAATATGATATATTTTCTGATCGAGGCTACCTGTCCGATGCACTCGCATGAAAATCTATTATGGAACTTATCGTGACACCGTCATGCTATGTTTCCATTTTTTTTGCACAAATATTTATAACAAATTTAAATCCATTGACAACCATTGACTTACAATCACATACCACATCGTTTGGACCAAAGGACAATGCTTTTATTTCATCTGATACTTCAATCATTGGTAGAGTTAAAACCTAAAAGATACCAACATAGAATATTAAATAGATACATGTGATTATGTTATGAGAAGAAGAAAAAAATCTATTACCTTTGACTTTAACCAGGCAGCAAATTATTTGCTGTGCAAAAATTCCTTCCTCTTAATAGATAGAGAGCGATGTCTCATTTTTATAATTTCTAAATGTTCTCTACAGATATGAAAGCATTAAAATGTCATAAGATATAAAGAAATCACACAATGAAAAAAATACATATTATTTAGTTTACTTCTTGATATAATCATCAAGCACACCACAGTTGAATAATACTGTGCGATGTGCCATTTCCCACTCTTCCCTGCTTAAAGTACACAATGAGTACGATCCAAATATTCCCCCTATTTGGGGAAGTGAAGGAAATGCAGGCTCAATGGGATCATATTACTCATCTTCAGTTCTAATTAGTCGATTTGACCTCATAGTGATGTTAGCCAAGTACGATGAACAGAAATCCATTCATTCTTGTGCTAAATAGCATTTCACAATAGAGCCTTCATGATGATATTTATTTCTCACATAATATTTCAATGTAAACATCATTATTTTAGTAGGATACATCCATCGACTCTAAATGGGACCACCAAAGAGAACTTCTGTGGGAAGATGCACATTCAAATGTAATATACATGTGAAAAAAGATGATAGGAAAATTTTCTCCAAGTCGCAAAGAATAATCGGTGCATCTCTTTGCAATTTCTAAACAACACTTCTGCTCAATATTTTGGCACAAAGATCTCGAAAAAATTGACATAAATTAATCACCGTAACTCTAACATTATGTGAAAGTAAATGGTGAATTGAAATGGGAATCAACTCATGTAACAAGACATGGTAATCATGGGTTTTAAGTGATTTTAGTTTCACATCTTGTGTATTCACCCTTTTCAAAATATTACTTGAATAACCATCCGGAACCTTCAAACTTTCCAAGACCTGAAGAAATTGTTTTTTCTACAAATTTGTCATCGAATAACAGGAAACATGGACTTTCCACTTATTTTGACCAATTAACTCAGGATGAAGTCTTGCTCTTATACCCCAATCCATCAAATCATGACGACACCGCAAATCATCTTTTGTTTTGCTTTTGACATTTAAAATAGTAGCAAGTAACATCTCACAAATGTTTTTATCGATATGCATTACATATAAACAATGACGTAATAAATTCGATGTCCAATACGACAACTCAAAGAATATGATTTTCTTTCTCCAATTGTTATTGGAATTCAAATTAGCATGCTTTCTCTTTCTGATATTTGATTAACTTTTTCCAAGAACATAATTCAAATCATCAAGTTCTTTAACAATATCAGTCCCTGACATTCATTGAAGTGTCTCATCTCTCTCGATGTCATTATCAAACTGTCTCCGATTTTTCCTGTATGGATGATCCATTGGTAGAAAACGTCGATGCCCTATGAAGCTGAAAGTTCGTCAAAACTTTAATCTTCGGAAACGTGTATTTTTCATACAAATATGATTGGATAATTTACCTTTATTACTCCATCCAAAAATCATTCCATAGGCAGGGAAATCATATATCGTCCATAATATAGCTGCACGAAACATAATGTACTCCTTTCTGAATGCATCATACGCTTCTGCACCAATAATCCAAAGCTCATTTAACTCCTATATTAATTGCTGCAAGTATATATCAATATCATTTCCAGGATCACAGGGTCTAGATATCAATATAATTAGGATAGTGAACGGATTCTTCATACACATCCATGAAGGAAAGTTATAAATGTGAATGACAATAGGCCAAGTACTATGTGCAGTATGCATTTGGTGAAATGGGTTGAAACCATCACAGGATAATCCCAATCTAACATTTCGTGGGTTGCCTGCAAAATCAGGATGTAACCTATCAAATTTCTTCTAAGACAACCCATTCACAGGATGCACTATTTCATCGTTATCCTTATTTATTTCATCTACATGCCATCTCATATTCTTTTCCATTTTTTCTGACATAATTTTTTTTTGAAACCTAGGAATTAAAGGGAAGTTCCACATCACTTTCTGTGGTATGCAAGATTGAGATCCATCTTTATTAGTCTTCCACCTTGATGTGACACACTGTTTGCACTGACCCAAGTCTGCATTCTCCTTCCATAACAAACAACAATCTTTGAAACAAGAATGAATCTTACTAGATGGAAATCTAAATTTGTCAACCAACTTTGATTCCATGCAATCATTTTCTGGAATACATGCATCATCAGGAAGTAAATACTTAATAAATGTAAGGAGATAGTCTACCAAAATATTACTAAATCCATACATTGTTTTCCCATGATATAATCGCATTAAAAACTCAAGTTTGCTCATTTTTCCACATGCTTGATATACTGGGGTATTTGCATCTTCCATCAGATTTCTAACACTCTCAACGTCATCATCCTGATTAATAGATGTGAACTATGTTCCAGTATTCATTTACTCTTGTACTAGTCTACATGAAGAGCTAGCTTCAGAAACAAAAGGAAACCGATTATAAATCATATTTTTCATACCAATATTTTCCGCTAAATTGATGTCATTCAACACTTGATCTTTTTCTCCATTGTGATACTACACATGATAATTTTTTTGGAAACCACTTTTAGTGATATGGTAACCCACTTCCTCACAAGTTAGCCCAGGTCTTCCAACACAATCAAAACACGGGCATCGAATCAATCTGCCATCTGAATCATTAGTGAATACAAAGTCCAAAAAATATTGTAACTCCTTCTGAAATTCATCAGTGATCCGATCAATGTTGTACATCCAGTATCTATCCATTCTGAGGCAGATAAACATACATTAAATAAATAATCTAGAAAATGACTTAACATTATATGTATTGTTTCATAAGATATTAAGTAATCATCAATAACAAGTTAATAAAAAAAATCATAAAAAATATATTAAAATTATGGTTTAGGGAATTCATAAATGTTTTAAATTATAAAAATTCACGAATTGTCATACATAAGTTCCAAGAATTAGGATTGAATATAGTAAAAAGAGTATATATGAAATATAGGAGATAATAATAATAAATTTCTAAAAGTTTTTGGGTTAATTCAAAATGAGTCGTGATGTTTTGTATTAAATCTACAATGATTTATTGAAATTTAGATACATTTTGAAAATATAAACCATATCCTATACCAAGAATTAATATTAAAGAATTGGCTAAGAATTACAATGGTTAGAAGATGAGAATAATAACTAGAAGAAAGAATATATTTCAACATTATTGTTAGAATATTAAGATTATATAATTGGAAGGAATATTAATTATATTAAGATGAGATACAAAAATGGACTATCTTAACTTGTATGTGTTCCCCTTAGTCATCCCCATGAGGGTAAATTTTGGTATTACATCATAATAATAGGACTATGATCTCCTATGTGGGATTAGTTTCAGATAGTGTTTGGGAATCCCTCTGTGTGACCTAGGGTGTGATCCTCTATAATTTTTTCTATTTCCCTAGGTGGGTTTTGTGGAATCATTATTACCAACTTATCTGTGTGTACAATCCCATACTTAGTGGGATATTATATGTATGGTATGGTATACCCCAGATTCCCTTGGAGAGATCCCCTATCTATGTATTTAGATCTTTGGAGTTACATTGAGTACATCTTTGGTGAGGTCTTATGAGCATGACCTCTTGGGAATGAACCATTAGTGAAAGAATATATCATGTTGTGCGTGCAACCAGAATAGTGTTAAATTGTATCCTTGAGTAGAATATTATTGATAAAATAATGGTTAATATTCCATTGAGGCATGTTTTATGTTATGAGTATATCTAGTTTATTGTTCCTATTGCTATATCTCATATTTTTAATGATGTGTCTATGTGATGACGAGATAACTACTCTCCAAATTCCCATTGTTTAGTGATTTTGGAGTGTCCTATTGAGAATTGTTATACTAAACACTGCATGGGATCTACCTATATTTTTCATGTCTTATGTAGACAATATTCCTTTTGAAGGAATCCTAGGAGGACCGAGAGCATATATAGGATAACGATCTAGATAGACCATGGTTCATGATATGTTGTGGCATATGTCAGTAGTCCTGTCCCTCATAACAAGTTAGTCCTTTTTATCTATTTTTGTAGGATTTTATTTTTCCCTTTATTCTTTTCATGTGTACAGGTACCATAGGCTAAGGACAACCTTGTGTACGTTATTCCTACTCTGGGATGGTCACTAACCCCTAACCAATTAGGGGTGGGGTTATGGTGTCACACTCAGCTTACCACTAGCCAGGTGGGCCCTAGTGAGTCAGTTCATAAAAAAATTCCACCCTAATGTTAATGGATTCAAAAAAATTATTTTACCTGAATGAAGAAAAATTCAAAATCATGGAATAGTTATTTTACATGTTTTTAAAATTTTTTCTCACCTTCTTTGGTCATTCCCTATTTTTCCCAACTAATGAAAAAATAGTACAACTTCCTTTAAACTAGCTGACTAAAAAAATGTATGTTACTATTTGTGAGCTCTCCATGCTATTTTCTCTAATAAAATAATTTATTAACTCATTAACATTTTAGTCATTGTCCAACGGAATAATGAATTTAATATGAATAAAATTTATCAAATTAAAACCAATCAATAGATTGTTAAAATTATTATTATCTAAATACCTATAATGATTCCATATATTGATGGTGAAAACAACATGTAAGTCCCATAAAAATTAAGAAATAATACAAGCTCTAGTAAAATAATGAGTTATATTTCTCAATAAAACTTTATGGACATTTTGGAAAAGTTGGAGGTTGAAATAGAGAATAATTTTTGGGCTATAAAAAAATTAAAATAATTGAAAGAATAAATTTTAAAATGGGTGAACTGATGATAGTTTCTTTGATATAAAAATTCAAAACTCTAGATAGTCATTGTAATTATGAATAATAAAGTGGAAAATAATGGAAATTATGGAAGGATTCCAATTTAAGATACAAAGGACTAAATCGTGTAATTTAATTGACACATCAATTTAACACCTAAAAATTATATAAAAGCATCATATGTTATGGTCCCTAATCATGATATTGTAGATCCCTCCCTAAAAGTAATGGTGGGGTAGGAATGAACCTTTTTTCTTGAAGGAAAGAATTATGTGGGGCTGATGATCTAGAACAATCATAGTCCATGGAAAGAAAATAGAAAGCACCATTGTATTTATCAACTACATTATGAATGTCCTTCATGATTTGAAAAAAATTATGACTGTCTATTATCACTTTCCATGAGTTATTATTGGTGTTTCCACTATATAACTACAATTATATTCTCTCAAGAATCTAATGGGTTAATTACAAGGTATAAAATTGACAAATTTAGTTAATTCATGCGATGAATAATTAAGGATAAAAAATATAGTAAATTTGAAGATGTTAATAGTGGTTATATGGCATGTATATTCATATTTCCAAATATATGTGTTCAAGTTGAAAATTAGCAGACACTGAGTAAAAGATAACAAGAATCCAAAATAAAACAATATAGATAATGATCAAATTAAAAACTAATATCAAAGGTATAATTTAAAAGAGGTAAAACCTATAGAAAGGAGAAAATAGATACTTCTTGAATGTTCTTCTCACTCTCTTCTTCCCCTGTTCTATGTCTTCCTCCTCCTGCAATTCCAATTCTTCACAGTTACTGTATAAAAATATACAAAGTCTCCGTTATCTAGTTTATAACTGAAGAATGACAATTCATGTTGGTTTTGTGTTCTTTTTTATAGAACCTCACACACAGCCCACTGAAGTTGGAGACTATAAGTATAAGATCATTTTCAAAACTCTGCACCGATCACATTATAGGAGGTTGATGTGGTCAAGTCCCAAATTAGTGGTTACTGTGTGGTAAATTGAGGGGTTATAGTAGTGCATATCAGTGTGGAAATGGGAATATGTGCAGAATAATATTAAAAATACTTAAGGTTTAACAAATTCAACAAGATTGGTGGATGGGGATGAAAGAAGAGATAGGGGATTACCTCTGGTGTTGAGGGTTGTGGGGGAGAACCGTCAGGAATCAAGGAGGAGGGGAGCCAGCTCGGAGCAGCTTTGCTGGAGGAGGGTCGAGGTGAGGAGGGTCACGATGGGGAGGGGTTGAGGGTTTTGATGGTTGCTGGTGAAAAGGTTTCAGGGAGGGCGATGGGGGTGTCGACTTCGGCGTCGGAAGAGAGGCATCTGGGAGGAGGCGTCAGGGAGGAGGGTCGTGGTGAGGAGGATGGTCGTGGCGAGGGGGCGTCAGAAGAGCGGTGTCGAGGATGAGGGTCGCAGCGAGGAGGCGTCAGGGAGGAGGGTTGCAGTGATGAGGAGGATGCGACGACGAGGCATCGGGAAGGAGGGTCGTAGTGATGAGGAGGGCGCGGCGGGAAGGCATCGGGGAGGAGGAGGGCGCGATGAGAAGGAGGTCGTGGCGAGGAGGAGGGCACAACGAGGAGGAGATCGTGGGGGAGGAGGAATCATGAGGGAAGGAGGGGTTCTTCGTATAATGGGAGGGTTTGAGGAAGGGTTTCCAAGAAATATCCATAGTCATCCTATTAAACCGTGTCTATAAACAAGTTATAGCCATGGACCGATATAACCATGGCTATAGGTCTGTGGCTATAGCCTGAATTTCTAGTAGTGTAAAATAGAAACATTTAAAGTGTCATAAAATATTTATAATAGCACACATTAATATTATTAAAATATTTTAATCACCCTCCTTAAGTCCAAACCATTTTAAAATTTCAAATGATTTCAAAATTTAAAACCACATGATTTTCAATTTAAAATTAACTACTCTTGGAAGAAATATTCTAATTGACTCAAATTTATTTATAAATTAATTATCAATAGATTTAAAAACAGTTTATTTTCGAGATTTATGATAAAACAATCCCTTTATTGAATACCATATCTATTTTACAAGAAAGAAATGAAGACTTATTACAACCAAAAACATTTTTCATGAAATCCACATTTCACACTAAAAAAACCTTTGAAACACAGAGCACAAAAAAACATAGAACATTAACTAACATAAAAATAATTCCAAGAATATTAAAAAATATTAGAAACCCTCTTCAATTAATTTCCAATGATTATAAATCCCTTTTGATGAAATTTTAAATTAATATTCATGAAAACAAAAAATTCAAGAGGGGTAAATAGTTGTGCGTGGTTTGGCCACATAGTTTCATCGACCACACTCCTACCATACACCATGATCTTTGAAGTCCTCCGAACTATACCACACCAGTTCTGCACAATTTACCAAACCATGTGGGCTAATAAAGCATCATTGGTTCTTCATTCCCTTTCACCCACAAACTCAATAAATATCCAAAATAACAGATTAAATAGATCAAAGGTTTGAAATAATCTTGATCCAAATCAACATATATAGAAGTAAAATCAAGAAAATATCCAAAAAATAAAAATAAAAAATACAAATACCCTTGTTAACTCATGTATCATCATGATAGGTTGTTATCAAGAACCTTCTCATGACCTACTCCTTGATCTCCAATAGTCATATCATCCTTAATACCAATACACATCCCAAATAAAAAGAATGGGGTTCTCAAGAACATTGGAGCTCATTAAGAACCTTGGATCTAATACCATTTGTAATGAATAAAATTGGGATATCATCAAACTGGTACCTTATTTGGTCTTTAACTAGGATCAATGGTAATTCCCTATCCCCATATTTTGAAAACTCGTTATAAGGAATCAAGGAATCATACTTAGGAATGAATTAACGTGATAAAGTAATAAAAAACTAAGGGGTTTCCCCTAGAAATCTGGTATGATAATTTCATATTTCAGAGAACCAAATGCATACTAATTACAAACAAATTAAGCATAACCATATGGGTAATAAGCATAAAAACACAACTAATAACATTAAATAAGCCATAATGTTCATAAAAAACATTAAAATATCAAATATAAATTTATTCAAAAATATAACTACAATATAAACTAAAAAGAGGGCTAGATCAAAAATTTCAACATGGCATAATACAAGTGGTAAACAAATAAAACTAAAAATAAAACAAACTACTTGGACCCATCTATGTGCATCAAGTGAATCAAACAAAATTTCAACCACCAATATATCTAAACCACAACCAATAAGACAATGTAGTGCCAGAACAAAACCCATAATGACCTACCTGAGCACAAATGACTAGTAAGAATCTTCCTCATACCCCATGAATCACCTTTAAACATAAATCCATTTTCATGCTTGTTTGAAATACATATATAAGTATAAAATTTTATTTTTATTCAAAACTAAATAATCTATATTTCTAAAACATTTTATTTTAAAATAAGATAAATAACTATATCAAAAGTCATTTTTAACGATGACTGGAGTCTACTATTTAAATAATAGAAAACCATTTTAAATATTAAGTATTGTGGAATTAAATTTTTTATGAAAAGAATAAAAAAGTACCCCTTTCTTTTGAACTTTTCAAAAAAATATTTTTTAAAACAATTTAAATTGTTAACCCAAGACATGATAAAAAATCATGAAAAGTTGACACCCACACATAAAGAGGAATAATATAAACCTAGTAATGTAAATTATTCACTTGATCTAAATGAATATAATATGGTTCAATTTTATTATGATGTGGGTATCCTCCATAAAATCATCAATAATGAATAATCATAGTGGGAAACACATTGATATATAACATGAAATAATACTTGACCTGCCTAACATAACATCCAAAATGGAATTTTCCAACCCTAGGTGAATTTAACAACACTCAACCCCATCATACTCTCATAGTCTCACTAAGAGGTACCACCTAGTAGTACAGAATCATATGTAAGGTACTAGCCAGTGTGAAATATCTACTAGTGAAGCACTCATCCAAATAATTCACTTATTACCTAAGGCTCCTATGAAATATCTTAATGGTTGTGAGAAATAATAAGAAATAAAAATAAGATTCACCAATAAGGACAAAAAATAAATCAAACAGCTCCTCCAATACATTCACATGAAATAAAACCTATCAAATCATACATGTATCAAATAATATAAAACATATCATAATGTTAAATAGTCTAACCAATGCATAAATAAGGGTTGCTGGAGAGGATATAACATATTTCAAGTATCTTGCCATTTAAATTTATAACTAGGCCTATGGAAAACTAGATTGGAGTTCCAATCCATGACACTGCTATTTGAAAACAAACTTTTGATTCATCCTTTGAAAATCAATTTAAAAGCAACACTTCATTTTAATGAAAACCAATATGTCATAAATCAATCCTAACTATGGTCAATTTCCTCCCTTCATAAAACATTCCTTTTTAAAAGAATAATATACCATTTTCAAAATATAATCCCTTATTTTTTTTTTCAGTTTTATGGAATCATCATAATAATTTAAAAAATAACTAGTGGTTCATACATTATATGAAAACTTGTTTTAAGTATCAAAACATGGGTAATACCCCTAATACCAGTTTGAAAACATAAGAAAAAACAACTTTCTCAAACCCGAAGAATTCGATCACATTATATAAATTTAATATATCTGAAATGAGGGTTAGAAAATAAAATTAATCAATGTATTTAAATTTAAAAGTTTAATCATGGAGAAACCAAACATAAAAATATTTATCCCATGATTCATGGTGTTAAAAAACCATAATAAGTCTTGAGGGACTCTTTGAAGAAAAAAGTGAACCATAAAACAAAAAAAACCCTAATAAAAATTAATATTGGAAAACATTTTTTATTAGGACATGCTAGGGTTAGATAATAAAGGGAAAAATAGAGAAAAAAGAAGAGATGGAGTCTAGAAAGTATTTCCATGAAGAACTAGAACCAATGCTTGAAGAAAAGACCATGGGAATCCCTATGGAAGGAGGTTTATCCAAGGGGGAGGTGTGTGTGGGTCATGAGAGTTGATTCGTGGAGAAGGTATATCCCTAAGGTTTAAATCTGATAAATTTAAAAAAAATAATTTCAAGATTTTTATTTACTTGGATGGTATATATAGTTTGGACACACGGTTTACCAAACTATGTGAAAACTGTGTGTACCACATTAGAACAACTACGGAACAATGCACAATTTTTCCACATGAATGTGAAAATTGTATGTGATCCATGAAAAAAACTCTATTGAAAATTATAACACAAATTTATTCTTATAACATGTTTTCTACTAATTGTTTATAAAATGAGTGATAGGAAAATACTTTAGTAATTATAAACTTTTCAAAGAATGGGATATAAAACTGGAGGTCAAAAATAATTACAAACCAAAGAATAAATAAATTAGTAAATTCAAGGTAGGGGTGTCATAATACTATGTTGGTAAATATGTTTATGAAATTTATTCATGAAAAATAGATTTCAATATCTTTGTATTGAAATAAATATTTAATTATGAGTTAACTATTGATGAAATGAATAAAAATATCATTAACTATGAGATAATAGGAGTATATTCTAGTAAAGTAACAATAAATAAGGAGAATTAAATCACTTAAAAATAATTAAAGGAACTAAAAATGGAAGGTGAAAAATTATATACATAAAAAGAAGATGATATGATTGGTTATACTGAAAATTTTTACAACATATTAAGTGATTTACCTAGAGAAATATGAGGTTTTTTCAAATATAAATTTCTTTATAAATGTTAAAACTTTTGGAAAGTAGGTCATTTATCTACCAACTGACCTAATAAAATCAAAAATAATGTTGGATATGAGGAAACTGATAAAAATTTCATCCTATAAAAGATGATCATGGTAGAGAAATGAATATTAGTTTAAAGTATAACAACCCAACCAAAATATATCTATATTTTACATCAATTTTTTATGATAATAATACAAATCTATGATCATCTCATAATAACAAGAATGGAAAGTCTATGTCTTTTAGGACTAGATACGTATACAACTCCTTATAAAACACTTGTGAATATTACTACACAATTGATCCACACTAGACTTCCTTATAGACTTATCATAAGTTATAAACATATTCATAACTTGGGTAATGGAAATGTAATAGAGCAGTGAGTTTAAATGATTAGTAAGGGAAAAATTACAATCATTCCATGAAGGTTTAGATGATATTCATATTATAAAACATGATAATGGGAGAAATATCTTATGAAAAGAACATGGAACCATAATATTTTTCCATGAGTCATGATATAAGAAAATTTAAGAACAATATATACCATAGACAAATAGTGTAGAATCAAGAGATAATAAACATGATCTAAGGATCATAGTTACTGGATCAAGGTATGGAAATATAACAAGCACTTTAGACATAACATAACAAATAACTCTTGAAAAAAATAATATGTAGTTTATAATGTCATGAAAAAATGAAATTATAATTATTCATGTTTTGAATAATAAAAAGTTTCATTATTTGTGTTGTGAACAAAAAAAATTTCCATGCTTTATATTGTAAAAACTTTTTTTGATGCTTCATCTTGTCATAAAAGATGTCCATGATTAACATACTTATATCATAGCATATAAATATTTGACCAAGCATTGGAGGGCTATAGAGGATGCCACCCATCACACAATAATTATCCATACAAAGAAATACCATTATAACATGAAAACATTCATACTTCAAACATCACCCAATTAACCCATGAAAAATAGGTGAGTTTCATAAAAACATTTCCTAGAACATTACATAAGACAAGAAAAGAAAAAATTTGGATGGTGGATTAAAACATATCCTAGGTGAAACATAAAGAGAATTAAGGATGTTTTTTATATGAAAAATAAATTTGTATGATCTTGGGATAAATCACTTGAAAGATAATAGGGAATTTTCCATTTTTGAAAGGAGAAAAAAAATAATGTAATTTTTTTAAATTTAAAATAAAATATTTGAGGTTAATAAAACATTTAAAAATCATCATTAAAAACCAACAAAATGATTTTCCTAAAACCAATTTTATAAGATAAATATGATTTCAAAAAAACCTTTTAAAAAATTATTTCCTAAACACAAGCCTTTAAAAATAAATAATTCTTTTTAAAATTAAAATATTAATTTTAAAAAATAATATTTGCTTTTATTTAAAAAATCATTAAGAGTTAAAAAAATTTGGATAACTATTTTAAAACAAATAAAGGAATACAAATAACTTCTTTAAAATGGATGTAAATTTTTTATAAAAATGTCATAATTTTAAGGGGAATAAATTAATAAAGTATGAATATATGAATAAATAGTGTCATTTAACTCAAATTGAAAATGAATTTTCCATGAAATAAAATATTAGGGTGGAAATAACTAATATTGTAATAAATTAGTTCAAGAAGACATATTATAACTCAATGAAGGGAGTTGAGTTAAAAAATCACTGACAACTTTCGTAACTTTTAAACTGAATACATTTAAAGAAAGAAAATGATCTAGATATTCAAACCCTATAAATTTTACTAATATGATAATATATATATATATATATCCATTAGGTAGTAATCACACCTATCAAATATATTATAGTGCTCAAAATGTCTCAAGAAAATAAATTTGAGAAAATGAACCCCTTGTATCCTCATTATATTTTGAATTTTCAATCCATGGAAGGTAGAACATGATATGATTTTATAAATACCTTTAATTTAATGAAATTTATGGAAAAATAAAATCCATTTCCAATAATAAACTATAAAAAAGGGACAAGTGGTGAACACGAATCATATCTCAATGAAACAAAATTGAGATAAAAATCCCTCATCTTAGGTCCTGATTCATTCTGCGTGGGTGCCTAACAATCTAGTTAATAAAATTAAGATTTTTAAAAACATTATTAATATTTTTTTTAATATATATTTTATTTTCTAAGGATTATTTTTTATCATTTTATCTATATATGAAATATGTTTATCTTATGTTGGTTACATGAGGTAGTTTCTTCAATTTATTTATAACTTCCTCAATATAATTATTGTGGTAAAAAAATTTATAAAATAGATTTATAAATATCTAAATTTTTATATATCTATTCAAATTATAAATATATTATGACAAATTTATAAATTTCCATAGGATTTCCCAAAATGGATTTAAATTATTAAAGGTTCCTTGACATGTTCATTTAAGGTAGTTAAGACTACTATGAAAATTTATTGTTAATATCAAATATATAATGTCTATTATTATCACTAAAAAATATTAATAGGTTCCTAAATATAATATTTAATAATTATTTAAGTTATTAAAGTCACCCATATTAGGTAGAAATGGAAAATGAAATGTGTTGTTCATTGGAGGCGGTAGTCTGCACGTACACGGACGATGATCACATTTTTCATAGAATGGATGGGGGTATAAAAAAATAATATATAATTTTAAAAACTTAATCACAGTATAATTATTATATTTTTTCATTATATAACTATTTTTTAACATCGATATAAAGAGTTATGAAAAATAGAACACATCATTCATGGAGGTGGTAGTCCATACAAACATGTGACGACATTCTCATTTTTGGAATAGTTTTATAGGGAGGTAAGAAAGTGTTATTAAATTAGTATAATAATATTTAAGAATATTAAAAATAATTATTTTTTCACACTTTCTTGGATTTAAAAAATGTTTTATATGGTATAAGTATAAATAAATTAAAAGAGATCGGCTGAGAGCATTGCCTCTCCGTTTGGATGTTCTCCCTTGGGTAACACCTTAAAGATCCTTATATTGGACTTTTGGAAAGACCATGGCTTAAAAAACGTGGGTATAGGATTTTGGAGTGAATAATTAAGAGTTATGGTCCATATAAACCTTTTTAATGTGTAGAGAAATGTGGTGGGAATGATACCATTTTACAAGTGAAGAAAAATTCCATTTTGGTAAATACTCATCACATCTCAATGATACCATGACACTATTAAAGTTTCAATGTATAGAAAAGTGTGAAATAATTGATTATATAGGGTTTTTTAAATTAATATTCAATCATATAATTTCACACATTTTTTAAACATTTTTTGAGTATTTTACTATTATATGTTTACACTTTACCATTTTTTACCTTGGTAACTAGTTTTTAACAAAGTAATTTATGTTTGACTAAAAAGTATAAGATAACCAATATTTCTAAATTTGGGTTTAATGAAAAAAATTAGTCTTTGTTTTATCCAATTAAATTTATAAATATGATAAAATTTACATTTAAATCAAAACATATAATATATAGAAAAAAATTTGTAAAAAAGTATTGATGTTTTAACCATTAATTATTCAAAATCATGTATAACAATAAATTAATAACTAAATAGGTGATAATATATTTATATAAATGAATAAAAACCATATAATATTATTTATATAAAAGATATCCTTTTAATTTATTACATAAAAATTACAGAACATTAATAAAATAAGTCTTTGAAAAAACACTCCCAAAATTATCACGACTGTAAACTCTAATCTTGGTAATCATAATTTTATGCCTAAAAATTAAATTTAACTTATTAAATAATATAATTTTTTATCTAAAATATTAAATCTATTTTTCGTATATTTTTACACAATATATAAAGACTAATTTTTAATATAAGTGAATGAAAACAGTTTTTGGAGTAAATTATAATTTTATTTTACAAAATGTTAAGAATGGGTTTTATAAAATCACCATATTATATTAAAAAATTATTTATTTTACATTATAATCACATATTTTTATAGTACAAAGTATTCTAAATTATTTTTTGTAATTATTATATAATGACTATTTCATAAAGTGACAGTATTATAAAAATCAGTATTTATTAACTATTTACCTAAAAATCAATTATTTTAGAATAATCCCAAAAAGTGTCATAATAGAATATTTTTATTATAAATTTAGAAATAAAGTATATTTATTCAAATTAAAATTATAATGTTTTACTTAAAAAATAATAATATAATGACAACTTGTTTTATAAGAAAATATCTTTCTAAAATATTTTTTTTAATTTTTATATCTCATTAATTACTAATTATAGTGCTGTTAATATATTATTAATATCAATTATTTATATTATCTATAATATATTTATTTTATTTAAATAAATCACATAGAAAATATTATTTTTCTAAAATTCTATTTTATGAATAATAATATCTTCTTAATTTTATTAGTGTATTATTAAATAAACTTTATTTTTATTTAAAAAGAAAAAATAGGAATTTTGTATAATAGATGTGATAAATAAATTATTAAATTAAAAACTACATATTTATCTCATCAAATTTATAGTTACATATCCCCTCAAGGACTCTACATAAGATCTAAATATAAGGTATGCTCTAGTTGTGGGTATTTATTCTGTTAGCATGGATCTCATGAATGTTTCCATGACTTTGAACTTCTATCACAAATGATTTCCCTCATAACATATTTTTTGGAGATCGTATTTTTCTTTTTCTAGGGAAATCCCTGGTAATGATACTTTCTTTACATGCTTCAAAAAATTAGCTTCATACGGAAGACATCCATGACCCAATTCCATTTATTTCTTATAGATTTCATAATATGTTTACTTCATTTTATACATGCTAATTTAATGAATATATTATAACAGTCAAATTCAATAATTTTGTTTTTAAAGTATCACAATTTCATTTTAGTTCTGTGTTTCATGTGAAACAAGATATCTTACACATTATTTTTTAAAGGAAAATAACAATAAAATCTTATGGCATCACATCCCTCCCCTCCACCATTAAATAAATTTAATCCTTGTAATTTTAATTACTACTTACAAATGAAAAGTTTATGGATTTTCTTTAGAGATAAATGACTAAGTATTTTATTTATAGAGAGGTGTAAACCTTAGTAACTTGGGTATGACTATAAACTCATTTATTAATTCATAATAGACATATCATAATATGGGTTTTCTTCATAACCATTTGAGATAAACATCGCTCATTATTAGGTATCATAACTATTATTGAAGAATTAGTTTTATAAGAGAGATAATAGTCATACTGGAACCAATAGATGATCATAAGTTTTTTTAAAATTTTATTTTCCTATTTTGGTAATTAATAAAATGTTTATGTAAAGATAGAAAATCAATTTCCAAATTCACATCAAATTCATATAAAGGAATATTTAATAAGGCTTAGTTTTTTTATAATCCCATAAAACATAAAGGATATAAATACAACATGGATATAATAATGATGAAACCATGAGTAATTATTTATAATTCAATAGATAATAATTGGAAAATAAATTACATGATATAAGACATCCACAAATCTAATGTGAAAAACACCTAACACCAATTAATTATCACTATTCAGTTAAATAGTATTCTTTACATAGGATTTTCTATTTTTTCATGATATATATGTTTGTTGGTTTTTATTTTCATCTTAATCTCTTTTATTAGTGTACTGGTATCCATTTTTACCAAATTCCTCACATCTAAAACATCAAATTTCTAGTGGATCCTTAGGAAGAACATTATTTTTATTCACTATTTTAACTAAACTCTTTTTTTTCTCATCAGCTTGCTTCTCGATGCCCTCCTTGACTATATATAAAAAATATTACAATTATTTTGAGATATTCCCCTAGGTATATCTTCCCACATTCTTTACTTGAAAGAAATTGAATATTATTTCTTTCATTGTATTCATCACATGAAATTACATAAGAATCTATCATTCTCTTATTTTGTGTGATTGTAAAATCTACGAAGTCTATGTTGTTAATCATAATTATTAATAGTTAGATTGGAATAATCATAAGATTTATCACTCAATATATTTTCCTGTTAAATTTATCATGGGGAAAATCACAAAAATTGTCCATGGAATCCATTCTTAACTTGGTTCCTTCATGATTTATCCATAACTAAAACTAAAATTGGTTAATGTGAGTGATGAATAACTTACATCATAGAGAATTATCATAAATTAACTTACAAAAAACTAAACCTTGAAATTTCATACTCTTCAAAAACCTTGAAAAGAGTATTCAATTTAACCTAAATCACTCTTGATTCAATCTAGGTTTCTTTATTTTGGGTTCTCTAATACATATTAATGTAATTACTTAATATAATAAATCCTTGGAAGTGTCCCATAAATATAACATGATTGACCAAATCATATCACCTAAGAGTGTTGAACTAGGTGTGAAATTAGGCCTCATTTTCATTCATTGGGAGATTATTGAGTTAATACCCAATACACCCTTTTTAGGGTTACAACCCCTAGGTAAATTTTCTCCAGAGCCTATATCCAATTTTAGTATATATATAGAGATTTTATTTCCATTAATACTACAAATTCACCAATTTACAAAAATTTTATGATGTTATACTATAAAATTACTTATCTTTTATAATCATACCTTATTTTATCACTATTTTTACCATATCCTGATCCCCAAAGGACTAAACAAATCCTAAAAAAAAACTAAACCCTACAATGATACCAATTATAACAACCCCAACTAAACATATCTTCATTTTTACATAATTTCTACAAGATAAACACTAAAACTATCAAATAATCTCATAAAGAACATATAGTGTATTTGGGGACTAGTTTTGTAAGAAAATTACTCTAAAAAACTTATGAGAATTCCTCCATAATTGAGACACATAATAATCCCTTATATAATTTTCACAAGTTATAATCATCTTTATAACCTAAGGAATGGAAACATAAGAGAGGGGTGATCTCAAAAACTCCGTAAAGGAAAACTTATCAATATTTCATCAAGGGTTAGATCATATTCATATGATAAATCATGACCAGGGGGTAAATGTATTATAAAAATAATCTGTAACCATATAATTTTACCATGAGTGTTGATATGAGGATAGGTAATAACAATATATAACATGAAAAAAGCGTATGAAATCATGAGATAATAAACATGAGGCATTGAAAATAATCATTGTCATAAGGCATAGAAATGTAACATTCCATTAAGACATAATATAACAAAGAACATTGAAAAAATATAATAATAAATCGACTATAATGTTTTGAACATAAAAATTTCTTGGATTCATTTTGTGAACAAAAAAATGTTCATGCTTCATGTTGAGAAGAAACAAAATGTTCATGCTTCATGTTCCGAAAAAAAGTTTACCCTTGATATTGTGATCAAAAAAATATCCATGCTTAAAAAATTTATCTCATAAGATATAAATCCTTAACCATTGAATTGGAGGACTACATAATAACCCACCTATCATATAATAATCATCTAAACATGTAAGTTACATTAGAACATGAAATATTTCATACATAAAACATCACTTTATTAACCCATGGAAAAGAGGTGGGTTTCATAAAAATATTAACCAGAATATTATATAAGAAATACAGAGAATGGATTTAGATATTTTCTTAAAACATATCCCAAATGTATTATAATAAAAATTAAGGATGTTTTTATAGATGAAAAATAACTTTTCTATATTTCTTTATAAATCAATTGAAAAATATGAGGAAAAAACCTTTTTAAAAGTCATAAAACTCCTAATACCATTTTCCTAAAAATTAAACATTTGATCTTGATAAAACATCTAAAATCATACTTTAAAACCCAAAAGTGTTTCTTCATAAAAAAAATTCTATAAGATAATTATTATTTCAAAAATTCTTTTAAAAAATATTTCATAAAATAAAAGGCTTTAAAATCCATTTAAAAATTAATATTTTATTTAAATTAAAATCCTACTTTAAAAAAAATATAATAATATTTAATTTTATTTTAAAAATCATTAAATGTGAAAAAATTGGGAAAATCATTTTATAACATGGAAAGTAAGACAAAGAGATTTATTGGTAAGGATCAGAATTGTTTTTAACAATGTCATAATTATAAGGGGAAACAATCATCGAGGAGGAGTATTTGAATAAAAATTTTCATTTTACCCATATAGAAAGATAATATACCATTTAAAAAAATATTATGGTTGAATAAACTAATCTTATATGATAGAAGTTCAAGAAGACACATTTTAACTCAATGAAGGGAGTTGAATTAACAAAAACCCTTAATATATTCGTATCATTTGAAATAATATCCATTTGAAAAATGAAAATGATATGGATCTTAAACCCCATGAATTTATTAAAATTTTAAAAATACATCCATTAAGTAGCAATCAAACCATATCAAAGATATTATAGAGCACAGTATATCTCAAGAAATTAAATTTGATACAAAAAACCCCTTACAACGTCATGATATTCTAAAATAAAAATCAATGGAAGGTAGAACAAACCTTGTATTTTTAAATAACTTGGATTTCATGAATTTTTTAACAAAAATAAATCTAATTCCATTATATGAATCATAATAAATGGAACAAGTTGTGAACATGAATCATATCTCAATGAAACAAAATTGAGATAATTTTTTTAACTTTGTTCCTAATTCATTATGTACGTGTGACTAACATCCTAGATAATCAAACAAAGTTTATTAATTTTTTTCTTTGATATTAAAATTTATAATTTCTATTTATTATAATTTTTTATTCATTTGTTAATTAGTTTGATCTTATACTAGGTACTTGAGGTGGTTTGATAAATTTCTCTGTAACTTCCTCAATATATTGATCATGGTAATATGTGTTGTAAAATATAATCATAATATCTATAATAGTATAATTATATTTATTTTCTTACTCCATTATAACAAGATTGATACAATTATATATGTTTTCCCAAAAATGGACTAAAATTATGAATGGTGCCTCGATGAGTTGATTTGAAACGGTTAAGATTACACTAACTATTTATTTCTAATATCACTTAAATAATGTACAATATTATCTTTTAAGATTATAAATTGTTTCATAAATATAATTTTATTACATTAGATACATTTTTAAAGTCTTCTATGTTAGGTGTATATGGAAAATTAAAATTTTCATTCCATAGGGGAGGTAGTCTGCACGTACACGGATAATGATATCATTTTTCGTAGAACGACAGGGGGTATAAAAATAAAATAATTTATCTTTTAAAAATTAATAATGTCATAATTATTATATTTTTCATTTAATTATTATTTTTTACCATCCGTGTTAATTTTTTTTGAAATATAAAACTTTTCATTCATTAAGATAATAGTTCGTATAAATACATGACAACATATTTATTTTTCGAAAATTTTTAGTGGAGGAAATAAAGTGTTGTTCCATAAGTATAATAACATTTAATAATATTAAAAATAAATATTTAATCATAATTTAATTTATATAAAACTTTTTTATTGGTTATAAGTATACATAAACTAAGAGAGCTCAGCTTAGAGCATTATCTCTCCCTTTGGATGTTCTCCCATGGGTAACACCATAAGGACCCTTAGCATGGTATTTTTATAAGACCAAGGATTATAGTACATGGGGAGAGGGTTTAAGAGAGAATATTTTAGATTTTTGGTAGATATAATGATTTTTAATGGGTATATTAATGTGGTAGGATTGATCCCATCTTATAAGTGATGGAAAATGGATTTTTTGTAAATACCCACTAAATCTCAATGATTTTATGAAACTATTCAAGGGTTAATGGATCAAAATAGGGAAATAATTACATGAAGATAGTTGTGGGTAGATAAATCCTAAAAAATTTATTTTTACACATGTTTTAAACAAGTTTTGATCCTTTTACCATTATATTTTTACACCTTACCATTTTGGTTATTACCTAGGAATTTTTTTCACTAAGTAATTAATGTATAACTAAAAAATTAAATATAAACCCACTTAATTTTTTTTGATATAATGCGCCTAAATTTATCCTAAATTTAATAAAATTAAATTTTTACAATAAGAAAAAAATAACTTTTAAATTAAAACATAAAATATATAGATTTATTTAAAACGATGTTCTGATCATTAAGTACTCTAAATATTATATAACTTTAATTAAAAATTAAATGAGTGATAATATATTTATATAAAACATGAAAAATTATATCATCATATTTATATAAAATATATTATTTTTTTTACATAAAAATTACACAACATTAATAAAATAATTCTTTGAAAATAACTCTTTTACCATTATCATATTTTTTAACTCTAATCTAAATAATCATACTTTTATGCCTAAAAATGATATTTAGATTATTAAATAATATGAAAGTTTGGATCTAAAATATGAAATCCAATTAATTATATTTAATTTTCAGAATTTATGGAAACTAATTTATACTATAATCGAATAGAAATAGTTTTTTGATTAAAATATTACATATGTTTCCAAAATGTTAAACATGAATTTTATAAATTTAAAATAGTATTTATAAAGGATTTATTTTCATTTATATACATATATTTTTATATAAAAAAGGTTTCAACAACCTTTAATTCGTTATTTTATTATGGTAATATCATAAATTGGCGGTATTATCAGAATCAGTATATATTCACTATTTAAAAAAAATTAATTATTTTAGAATAATACCAAAAATCTAAACTAAGATAAATTGATTTTATAATTCGGAATATTAGGTTAATTTAGAAAAATTAAAATTCTAAATTTTATCCTCTTAATAAAAACATACTTATCTAATGAAAACTATTTTCATATAAAAATTTCTTTTTAAAATATTAATTGTTCTTATTTTTATTTCCTATAAATTTATAATTATATTTTTATTAGTATATTATTCATATAGACTATATATATTTATTATAAATATTTAGTTTCTTTCAATAAATTAAATAAAAATCTATTTTTATAAAATCTATTTTAAAGAATAAAATGTTATTCTTAATTTTATCAATGTATAACTAAAAAAATTATTTTTCTTTAAAAATATAAAATGATAATTTTGAAAAATACTTGTGATAAATAACTTATTACATTAATAATTAAATGTTTATATCATCATAATTTCTATTTATATATCCCCTAAAGTTCTCTGCATAAGATTTATGCATAAGCTAAGTGTGGGTGGCAGTCATAGATCGTGATTTTTCTAGAGTGGATATCAAGGAAATTTTCTCAAGTTAAAACTTCTCTCACATAAGATATATATCATACAATAATTTTTTTTATTTTGGAATTGTCTTGGTCTAGGTAAAACCCTAGATAAGCTACTTACTATCAAATCTTATATATATGAGCTTCACATGGGAGACTTCCACAACCCAATTCCATTTATTTCATTCAAAAATTTCATAATATGGTTACTTCCTTTTATACCCTTTAATTTAATGGATAAATTATAATTTTCAAACTTAATAATAGTATATCAAAGTATCACAATTTATTTTAGTTTGGTTTTTCATGTGAATTAATTCATCTAACACATTAGGTTTTAAGGGAAAAAATAGTAAAATCTTGGTACATTAGAGAAAGAGAAAAGGAAAATCAAACTAGAGATTTTAGAATAAATTTCTTATTAGTTGGGAAATGGGGTTTTAAATATGAAGAGATATGTGAATTTAAATATCAAGAAGAATTATAATAATCACAAAAAAACTATTATTGTGATAAAATATTTGATTGAAGAAGTGAAAAAATTGAAACTTGAAAATGAATAGTATATTTAGATTGTTGATGAAATGCCATATGTTATTATCCTTAGGGACAAGTAGATAGATGGATTTAAGTATATAAATTGTGTGGTATAAAAAAATATAAGTACAAAAAGAAAAATTCTATTTAAGGTAGGTATGAATGTTCCCACTATTAAAAATTCATCATTAAGGATATTAAAGACAATGAGCATGGAATCAACAAAGCTACTTACAGACTTTCTAAAAAGGAAGTCATGATATCTCAAGATATCAGAAAACAATGTAAATATATTTCAGCTAGAAAACCAAAATAAAATTCAAAATATACTAATATATGGAAAAGTAAAAATTCTGAAGAAATTTCCATTCCAGTGACAAGTATCTAGGTAATGATCACACAAGAATGTTTGGTAAAATAGCTCAATATATAACCTAAAATGAGAATAAATAGAATCAAATTTAGACATATAATTTCCACCAAAGGAGAAAGTTTCAAGGATATTATTTGTGGTGTGGTTTTCTAGGTAATCAAGGAAAAAATTCTAATATAATATGTCTCTTATTAGTTTAAGTAGATAGTATACATCAAGGGGAGACAACAACATTAAGTGAAGTATAGATTCAGACATCAATGGCCTGATAAGAACATTGACCTGAAAAATATTTTAGAATGCCTTTAAGAATCTTATTGGAGATGTGATGAATATAAACATACATAAGATGAATGAGTTTCATTTTCAAAATTACAATTTAAACATCATTAAAAAACAAGAAAAACATGAAACCAAATTTGAAGGCTAATGTCATAAAATATTCATTTAATGTATAAAAAACTGAGAAGCTGTGAATTTTGGATAGTAGTTTCCCTTCCAACAGGACTAGATATTTTATAAATATTTAATTTTGTGGAGAATTATGAAGGAGGGGAAATTACATTTGGAAATGATATCTCTCTAGAAATTAATGGTATTAGAACATGTAAAATTTGGAAGAGTGAAATAAATCAAAATAATTTGTTATTTATTGATGGGATGAAGAATAATATATTGAGTGTTTAAAATCCTTTTGAATATGGAAATTATATCATACCCTGGCATGACACTTATCAGTTTAATTCATTTATGTTTGAGACCTTTAAAAAAAATTAAAATTGATTAAATTAAAAATAAAAATGAAATGAAATGAAATAATAATAATAATAATTTAACTTTAATTTATTCCCTCCACCCTCTCCACTCATCACCCCCCTCTTCCTCCCAGTTGTGCGCGTGCCACCCTCTTGGTCGAGTGCCCTCCCGACAACCTTCCTCTTCACTAGCGGTCTCTCCCTCTTCCGGTCGGACCTCCATTCGATTCAACCTCACTCCTTACGACTTCACCTCTAGGATACCCCCTACCTGATCCATTTCCCCATGTGACTCCACCTCCCAGGCTCCCTCCTTGACTTGGATTTCAAAAGATTTTCAACTGAATTTTGTTATGATCCTTTGAAGTATGAGTTTTTACCATCTTATCTTTCCATTTATAGTGGATTTGAGTTCTCCCCATTTCCCTATCCATTCAACCGATAACCATAGGGTTAGTATGGATGTGTTTTTGTGTTTCTTCCTTTGATAAGTTGTGTGGACAACCCCTTATGAACTTTTGGTTTGTGTTTCAGCAACAGCCACCGAAGGTGATGTGCTTCTCTTCAATTAGGTCTTCCCTCCATTCATTTCATGTAAGTTTTTCCTCCATTATTATTCGTCTCTTAGTTTTTATTTGGGATTTTTTAATTTATAAGTCCCTGGTATTTATTTTATAGTGTGTTGGATTGTGCCTTGTTGTTTCAGTTCACCTCCTCCATTAAAGGTATGGATTATATGCTGTTGGTTGGTTTCACACCCTTTATTTGAGAGTATTAATGTGTTTATGGGTTCTTGATAATTTAGTTTATGTGTTATGAAATTTTCCACTATGTTTTTATGGTTCCTAGTATTTATTGTGTAGTGCGTTGGACTGTTCCTAGTGGCTTCAAACCACCGGGTCTAGGGAGACATTCTTGCGTGTGCATAGGTAAGTATATATGTATATGTGGGTTCACCTGTTACATGTATAATCATCCATGATAGTTAATATACATGTAAGAGGATAGGTGTGACCCTATATATAAATGAAAATTCATACATAGGTGAGTAAAGACTAGAATATGCATATAAAAATATGTATAAGGATCCCTTTGCGCATGTTTATGGCCATGAAGATGTGTGCATAGGGGCTAGGTTTTCTTAAATTTATGTGAAGGTGAATATTATTAGTGGGGAGCATCAACTTTTATATAAAAAGTGTCAAGGGAAGAATGTTCGGTTTGGTTCCACCCTGAGGTAGGATCCCTCTGCCTATGCCTTTAATTTGAAATCTATGATTACTTGATTTTTTAAAAAATATGTTTTATATTTATATAGCATTTTCATGCTATGTGATCTGGCTGTGATCGTTAGAAATAATTATTTTTTTTCATAATTTATCTAAGCTCGAGTGCAATTTTTTCATATTGAAACATGTATTTGAATTTGATAGAAATAGTGGTGTATTTCTAATGTTCAATTGATCTTTAATGTTAAATCTTTAAAAGTAGTTTACTTAATGGTTATAGTGTGTAATGAGTATTTACATTTGGTTTCTCATATTTAAACATGTTTTCTTGATTTCTTTTAAATGTTTGGTTCCTTGGTTTTTAAAGTGTACTTTTAAATGATTTTTGGAACTTAAACGTGTTGAGAAACAGATTTTTATAATATTTTTAAATTCTTTGTAAAGAAATGATGCCGTTTTAGAACTTTGAGAATGGTTTTCGAATGTGGAAAAACCCTCTTGAGGCATTCCCCTTAGTTTGAGAAATTTGATTCAAGTGTTAATATGTGATTAGTGATATGTGCCTAGTGTTATTCATTGTGCATTATTACATGATGTAAAATGGGGAATGCACTTAAGGAAGGAGATCGATGGGGGAAGGTTGAATGGTTTTTATTGGATAAAAAAGTGATGTTTTCATATATGTCTGCTTGAAAAAATATCTCCACCATTTGGAAAAGAGCACATAGGTAAACCCCAGGTACCCAGGTGGGAAGACTATGACTAATACATTAGATGATTCAGATTCACTTTATCTTGGTTTCATTTATTAGGATTAAATATTACCACACTAAATAAATGATTATGATGATTGGCGACCACTAGGTTATGGGGGTATCCCCTACTAGTGGCTCATGCATGAGAATGTTAATGGTTGTTGTTTCTAAACCACATTTCACTAAGGTATGAGGTTTATAGGGCCCCATTTGTGCTAGTTACCTCTAGGGATTGACCATGGTTCTCTCTTATGACATAATGTTTGTCAAATGATTTCCATTTTAGTTTATTCAATCTTGTTTCCCCCATTTTAAAAATACATGTTTTAAAATTAAACTGTTTTTATTTCATTTTAAGATGACTATTCCTTCTTGTAAACTATTCTAGAAATGTGACAAAAAGGTAAAGGCTTTTCATGGAATTGTTTTACATAAATTTTTCAGAATGGTAAATATTATTTCTATGTGGTTTTATTTTCAAACTAGAATGATTTGGGTTTCTTTTTTAAGGGAATGAAATAGGGTGTTGTTTATACTTGGAATTCCAACTAGGCCTATTAGTGCTCACACCTTCTTTATTTTTCAGTTTCAGATTTATCTAGTTAGGATTTCTATTGGATCATGTGTGGTTTTGTGTCTCGTAGTGACCCATGAGGTCACTTGAGGTGTGTTTCTCTGCTCAGGTTATCTTTATTTCCACTTCTAGTTTATTCAATTTTTTTATTTTACTTATCCAAATTTTCTAGGATAAATAATTCCCAACTACTTTATTTGGTTTCTCGAAACTAGTTTCTAGCTCATAGGGTTTGGGAACGCCCTTTGGGCTATGTCGCAGATCGGCTCGGGTAACTGGTTTGGGGTTTACCTAGGCTGGTTCGTGAAAAAAATGATTTGAGGGAAGGTCATGCTCTCTTAAGTCTTATTACTTGGGGAATATTCTAGGTATACATGATATAAGACTATCAGGATTTGACTCTCTAGTTACGAGTGCAGTTCGTGGACAACAAACCTCCCGATGGGACCCAAGTCACTAGGGGAAGTCGAGTTTTATCTGAGTATTTTGTTCATTGTGGTTGTTCTCTTTTTGGGAAATAGAATGGGAGTTAGGCCAATGGTCTCAGTGAGCTTAGAAGGCCTAGAAATCCATGTGGGGTTGGATAAATTATCCAAGAATACTCTCCATGATGGTGGTGCACTTCACGTATGGCCAACAATCATATGTCCAAGTTTCACATTAACACTAGTTTCCTATTGTATTTTTTGTGTCTTCTTGTGTTCTGAAGGTTGTTTTAAGAACATTATTTTTGGAAGTGTGAAAAACTTTATTTTAATTTATATATGGTTTATTTTTAGAGGATTAAAAAATGGGTTTTTATAATTTTTTTGAATGAGGTTTGAAAATTTGAACTTTTATAAAATGGTTTTTGTGTAAAAATGATAATGATTCCAAGGATATTGAACATTCTTAATCAAAGTTTGCAGTTTGATGAAAACAATATTCACTTGGGATCATATTTTTATAATTTAAACTTATGGTTTATTGAAATTAATTGTTTGGAGAGCATGAACTATACAAAAGTGGGTTTTAGAAATTCTATTTTAAGTTGAATTTTTCTAAACTATAGAAAAGTGTTTTGAATGGAATAAAAGGTTTTGGAAATTATGGGTGGAGTTTATTGTGAAACCGAGAGTGTTTTAAATTGAATTGAAATGATTAAAAATTGATTTTTACGGTTTGAGAATGATTTCTTTGACTGATCAGTGTTCTCTAGAAGAGTTTCCTGAGATTCAAAATGGGTTTAATTTTGTTTCTAGTGGTTTTTAGAAGAGGAGGCATGAGTTAATTGTTTTTTTGGAAAATGGAAAGGTTTTGTTTTTATCCATGGTGTTCTCATAGGTGACCATATACATGGGTTATGTGAGGAAAATGGACGGGTTCCCTATGTGGCATGTCAAAATGCATGTGTGAGGCCCATGGGATACCATTGGTGAATGTAAAACCTATTAACCTTGTTCATTTTTACAAATTATTTTTATGGAAAATTTGGTGTTTTGATAACTGGTGATAGTGTGATGTGTCTTTTTTACTTGTGGGAATGTTGTTGTAGGGTTTTTTGAGTTTGAATACCCCTCTTGTTTAAATGATGTTTTCGGTTTGTGATTATTTGGCAAGTTGGTTTGAAGTGATGGTTAATGGTCATTTTCAAGAAGAGAATTCTCGTGAGGAAAGTGGAAAGTTGCATCAGTTGTTGGTGTTGGCCGTTATCTTAAAGGGACTTTGGACTTTTCATTTGTTTCATTTCAGAAATAGTTTATACTAGGACCCCAGTGTGGAAAATTTGTTCATAAGATGATTTTATGGTTATATATAAGAATCATGAGATACTTAGGACACGTTTTAAGGTCACTATACTTGTAAAGATTCTATAAATTACAAGGGTCATGTCTAGAAGCATCTTGCAGGTCTATGTTCTCTTTTAGATGAAAAGGTGGATGTTAGGTAACCTTTAAATAGGTTTTGTTTTGAAAGAAGCATGTTCCTCTTCCGAGCATTCCTAAAATTCTCTGTTCTAAATGAAGGTTCCTTCCAAGTGACCCTTATTTTGTTGTTTCTTGTTTAGGGTGAAAGGGATGATCCTTTAAGTTCTAATCATGATGAAGTATCATGTTGATACCAAGTGAGTATTGGGATATGTGTGTTCGATTAATGATATCTGATTACGGTGTGGTTTCATGTGGAACTAGAAGGAGAAGTTCCGTTCAGGAGACTTCAATGCCTAACTGTGATCCAGGAGATGCTTTAAACATCAGGTCTCCAGCCATAGGCCCCAAAGTAAATATGGTGTGTAGTTAGGAACCCCCAGGGAGAGTAAAAGACCTTTGTCTAGTGTCTATCTTAATTATGGTAAATGGATACAATTTAAACATCCTGTGTAGTTGTCTCATTCCGAGTGGCCCTATTTGGTGAAAAGTTATAGGGTCCCTATTTCTTCATTATGTTATGCAAGGGTGTAAGAGTTCCTCCTTCGTTATAAGGAGTCATGATTTTATCATTTTTATGAACCTCAGTGCTTATAACCTTATGAATGTGAACCTCTGTTTGGTTGTCCTTGTATGACCAACCTTATGGATTAACCTCTGTTTCGGTTTGGGCTCATCTGAGGATGGTGATTACCCTTAGAAGTAGTGAATCATGTGGTGTTTTCTATTGGGTCTAGATTCCTTTTAATTGGACCCCTTGAGTGGGGAGTTTGATATATGTTGATGTAATCATCATTCTATATTGTTTGGTGTGGGAAGTTATCAAGTAGTCCTATGTTAGGATCCAATGATGGATTACACAAGTTAGGCAGGTATCTTGGTTCTAATGGTGGGGAGACCCAATGTGGGTCTCATTGGAATTCCTCTAGAGTGAATCAGTTCTAACCCATCTCTTATGGTGGGGATTCCATTCGAGCCTCCCGTGTTGGTAACCCGGTTGTGTTTCTAATGTTGACTTGGCAATGGATGATCTTTTTTCATGTTTCAAGCTTTTGGTGAGGGTTTATTTGATAATGTATGGGTGTTTTTCTTTAAAGGTATGAATTATCTATTGTGAGAATTTTTTCCATTTTATCAATCAAATGGATATGTTTTAACTTTAGAGGGCGGGTGGCACATAGCTATGAGTCCATTTTGGTCTCTTGAGTTCTATTTTCAATTATCATTTTTTATTGGTAGTGTTCTAGTCCTCTTCTATTTTGATGTTCATTAAGAGTCTCATTATGCTATGAAGGAGAGCCAATATTTTATTTTTTGGTCAAACCTTGGAATTTATTTCTAGGGGTGGAAAGAATTAATGTTGGGGAGAATTGTCACACCCCGACCCGACACTTAGTGGTAATTTCATTTATGTTTGAGTCCTTTAAAAAAATTAAAATTGATTAAATTAAAAATTTAAATGAAATGAAATTAAAACAATTTTTTTTATTTAACCCTAATCTCTTCCCTTCCCCCCCTCTCCATGTGTGGTTTCCCCCTCTTCCCCTCTACTGCACGTGCACCGCCCTCTTGGCCGAGAACCCACCCGGTGGCCTTCCTCTTCACCGGTGGCCTCTACCTCTTCTAACTGGACCTCCATTTAGTGAAACCTCCCTCCTTGTGACCTCACCTTACTATCACTCTCTGGGACAATCCCTTTCGGTATGTAAATCCACCTCCCAGGCTCCCTCTCTAGCTCGGATTTCAACCGGTTTCCACCAGCTTTTGGTCTGATCCTTAAAGGTATGGGTTTATCCCCCCTTCACCTTTTATTTCCGGCTGATTTGTGGTCTCCTCGTTTACCTATCCATTCAACCAAAAAATCTAGGGTTAGGATTGATGCGTTTTTGTGTTTCTTCCTTCTGTAGGTTGTGAGGATGGTCCCTTGGGACCTTTGGGTTTTGCTTCAGAAATTTCTGTCAAAGGAGAGTGGTTATCTTTGATTCAATCCTCTGAAAAATTATTTCAGGTAATGTTTTCCTCTATTATTCATTATCGCTTAGTTTTTATCTGGGGGATTTTTAATTTATGAGTCTCTGGTATTTATTTTAAGGTGTGTTGGATTGTGCCATGTTGTTTCAGTTCACCGCAACCATCCGAGGTATTGATTTTATGCCTCTAGTTGGTTTCAAACCATTTATTTGAGTGTATTAAGCTGTTTATAGGTTCTTAATAATTTATTTTAGGTGCGTTGAACTTTTTTGCTAAGTTTTTATGGTTCCGAGTATTATTTGTGTAGTACGTTGGACTGTTCTGAGTGGTTTTGAGTCACCGATTCTAAGGAAACACACCTGTGTGCGCATAGGTAAGTATATATTAATATATAGGTTACCCTATTACATGTATAATCGTTCATGGTTGTGAATATACATGTATGGGGCCAGGTATTCCCATGTATATAGATGAAAATATATACATAGGTGATTGGAAACTAGTATATTCATATAATCATATATGTAAGGATCCCCTAGCACATGTTTATGCCCATGAAAATTTGTGCATAGGGGATAGGTTTCCTTATATGTATGTGAAGGTTCATATTCTTAGTTGGGGAGAAGAAACTTTTATTTAGAAAGCACCAAGGGATAAATGTTCAGTTTTGTTCCACCTTGTGGTGGGATCCCTATTCCTAGACCTTTAATTTAAAATCTAGGATTTCTTGATTGTTTTTAAAATACCTTTTATATTTATATAGTATTTTCATGATATGTGGTCTGGCTATGATAGGTAGAAAAATTATTTATTTGTTTCACATAATTTATCTAATCTTCAACACACATTTTTCATATTGAAACATGTTTTTGACTTTGTTGGAAATAGCGGTGTATTTATAATGCTCAATTAATTTTTAATGTTAAATCTTTAAAAGTGGGTTACTTAATGGTTTTTGTGTGTAATGAGTATTTTTAATGGGTTTCTTATATTTAAACACATTTTTTATATTTCTTTTAAATTTTTGGTGACTTGGTTTTTCAAGTGTCCTTTTAAATGGTTTTTTTAACTTAAAGGTGTTGATAAATAGTGTTTTATAAAATTTTAAAATTACTTGTAAAGAAATGAGACCCGTTTGACACTTTGATAATGGTTTGAGAAAGAGGAAAACCCCTCTGGACGCACCCCCTCTAGTCTGAGAAATGCGAGGCAAGTGTTAATATGTGATTAGTGATATGTACATAGTGTTATGAATTGTACATTGTTGTGTGATATAAAATTGGAAATGAACTAAAGGATAGAGATTGATAGTTGGAGGTTGAATGATTTTTTAGGTAAATAAAGTAATGTGTTCATATATTTCTACTTGATAAAATCTTACGACCATTTGGAATAGAGAACATGGGTAATCCCAGGGTACCTAGGCAGACTGAATAGGACTAGTGTTCTAGATGATTCAGAAGTGGTTCTTCATAGTTTTGTCTAGAAGGATTAAAAATTACAACAAAAACTAAATGATTATGATGATTGGACACCACTAGCTATGGTGGTGTCCACTACTAGTGGCTTGTGCATGATAAAACTAATGGTCATGGTTTCTAGGACACATTTTACTGAGGTACGAGGTTCCTAGGGCCCCATTTGTGCTAGTTACCTATAAAGATTGATCATGATGCTCTCTTCTAACATAGTTTTTGTGAAATGATTTCCATTTTATTTTTTTCAAGCATGTTTCCCCCATTATATAAATACACATTTTTAATTTAAAATATTTTTATTTCATTTTTAAATGACTATTAATGCTATTAAAATATTATAGAAATGTGATAAAAATGGCATGATTTTTATTGGAAATGGATTTCCTTAATTTGTAAGAATGGTAAATATTTTTTTTATGTGGTTTTATTTTAAAAATAGCATGATTTGGGTTTCTTTTTAAAGTTAAGGGCATAGAGAGTTGTTTTTCCATGGCATTCCTACTGAGAATCTCGGTGCTCAAGACTACATTATTTTTTAGTTTCAAGTTTTTGTAGTTTGAGTCACTCTTAGAGTTAGTGTGGTTCTGTTTCCCGAGGTGACCCATGGGGTTACTTGAGGTATGCTTCATTTCATAGGTCATATTTATTTCTGCTTCCAGTTTGTTCATTTTTTCATTTATTTATCTTTATTTTCTAGGATAAATCATCCCCAACTTCTTTATTTTGATACACGACACTGTTTTGACACCCATGGGGATCGAGAACACCATTTGGGCTATGTTGGGGATCAGCTCGGGTGATTGGTTTGGGGTCAACTTGGGTTAGTTTTTGAAAAATTAAGTGATGTTTAGGAAAAATAGATTTCTTATAAAGGGAATTAAATATGATGTTATCATATCCAAGTGGGTAAGAACTCACGACAACCTATTCAAATAGGAGAGGTAAGATTAAATTGTTATCTGAGGAATAAAAATGAAAATAAATTATGGATTAGGTGACTCTTTCTTCATGGAAAAATGAAAATAAGGAAGCTAATAAAAGAATAGGTAGGAAAAAACATCACTATATTAAAATTACCCACTACTATAGTTCTATAAAATATCAAGAAAATAAAAACAGTGAACCAAATCAAAAAGTAGTTGATATTAAACCAGAGAAACCAATGGAGATGATGAAAACTAATGTGTATGGGCCAATAAAAAAAATTACCATGAGAAGGAAATTATTTCATCACTTTAATTGAATACTTTAATAGAATTAAATGTATCATGTTAATGTACCAAAAGTATCAATCTATAATTTTTTTAAAATATTTAGGAGGCCTAGTGAAAAATAAATTGGGTTTACTTTAAAGTGGATGAGTTAAAATATGGTACAAAGTTTACCAATACACAGTTAATATAGTACTTATAATTTTTTTTATCAAATATTATTTTAGTGCTCCATACAACCCTAGAAAAAAGGGATAGATAAGAGTAGTTTTTTTGTTATGGATAGAACTATGATTATTGAACATGAAAAATCAATATACATTTGGTTATAGGTTATCACGATAGATACAATAAAGTTAAAGAAATGCTTCTTGAAGCCCAAATCTGATATTTCTTCCTACTAAATGTGTTTTAAGAATAATCGAGGTTTAAAACACTTTTGAGTGTTTGTAAGTTCATATTTGATCAAATGAAAGGGTATAACTATAAGTAAGTTTTATTAAAAAGAAGATAAAGGAATATTACTTGGTTATACACCAAATATAAGTTCTTATATATGTTACAAATATATAATAATAAGAGTTTTGGATGTGATGATGTTATAGTTTTTGAAAAAGAATAATATATCAAGAACTCATTTATGATAGACATCGAGGATTCTGTTATTAATACTTGTTCATTCAAAGAAAATAAAGAGACTATAAAACATCAAGAAGAGGATGAAAATTTTATATATAATAGTGATGACAGGGGAAATAGAATTCTACATGTGTAGGTTTAAGGGAGAATAAATATGTTTATATTGAAAATATAATCAGGGATCATAATATAGATGTTCAAACGTAGAGTAAATTTATTGGTTCCAGTCACACCAAATTTCTTTTGTGTATTAAACAAAAAAATTGAAAAAGTTTTTGAATACAAGGAATGGATCCAATAAATTGATAAAAATGGGACATCAAAAATTATTCCAAGACCAAAGAAGAAGAATATTATTGGGAAAATGGATTTTAAGGAACAAACTAAATGAGAATGAAGATATTTCTAGAAACCAGGATAAAATTATATGTAAGTGGTACTCTCAAATTGAGGGAATTGATATTGATGAGAAATTATTTTCTATAGCAAGGCTGGTAACAATTATAATCTTTATGAAAATTGATTCTCAAATAATTATCAATAAAATTAGATGGATGTAAAGTCAACATTTCATAATGGTGAAATAAATGAGAAGTTTATATGAAATGGGCTATGGGATTTAAGTTTGATGATGATGGAAGTAAAGATTATAAATTAAATAACTATATTTATAGAATGTAACATGATCCATGATATATGTACTTTATGTTAGATAAATACTTGGAAAAAATGTTTTTATGAAGGGATAGGTTAAAAATAATATTTATATTAAGAATACTAACACTACATCACTTATTGTGATAGTATATGTTGGTGATATAATATTTTCAAGTAATGCAGAGAATGTTTTTAAATATTTCTCCACAAAAATATAGAATAATTATGAAATTCCTAACTTAGAGAAATGAAAATGTTCTTGAGTCTATAAATTAACCTGGATGCTATGAATATTTTTATTTTATAAAACAAATATACCAAAGGGTTGTTAAAAATATTTGAAATAGTGAAATCTAGAGAAGCCTCTACTCTTATACAGGTAATAACCAATCTAAGAAAATAAGATGAAGGTAAAATAGTAAATAGAAATAAATTTAGATGGTTTATTAGAAGTATTGTATATATGAGTTCTTCAAGACTAGAAATAAATTTCTCTATCACTCTTTATACTAGATTTCAATCCAATAAAATGGAATCATATCCACTTGAAGTTAATAGAATATTAATATACATATCAAATACTTGAAACTTGAGTTTTATATATAATAAGGAAGTAAAATTAAACATAAAAGGGTTTACATGTGTTTATTAGGTAGGGACTTCTAATGATAGGAAATATAGGTTAGGTTAAGTGTACCACATTAGTGAAACATTAGTAACATGGAATTCAAAGTAGACTACTTCATTAATTATGAACCCAAGTGAGTCTGAACATATGGATTCTTCTCAAGTAGATACATAGATATGTGGATGAAAAATAAGCATAAAGATAAGAGTGTTCAAAATGAATACCCATTAGATATTAGCTGTGATAAACAAAGTGTTATAAATCTGTCCAATAATCCAGTGCATCATTCCAGGTTGAAACAAATTTATATAAAGTACCATTTTATAAAGGATTAGGTTTCTAAAGGGATATTTAATCTATAATTTCTTTTATGTAAGTAAAAAATTACTGACATTATTATAAATCCCCTCACAATTTAGTCTTTTAAAAAGTTCAGTCTGTAAGTGGGAGTGTATCCTAGTAAACAAAACTAAAGAATGAAAATCATTTAGTTTCCTCCTTTAAATTTTCATGATTAAATTATCAAGGAGATGTTGTTTTTAGGGGGAGAAAATTAATCTCATTTTTTTGAATTTTTTTTATATGTGTGTGACGTTATGCAGGAGAGTGAGTAAAATTAATTATAGTTTCTCTAATATAAACATATTGAAATATCTGTGTTGAGTTTTTTGGATAGTTTTAATGACTTACTTGATTACTAATGTTTTCTATATTGAACTAGATCATGTAAACTTAGAGATGATTAATTAATTATTATTTTTCTTGATAATTTTGAGTGGGACTCTATCATTGGGTCACTTTGGTTTTATTTCTAATAAGGTGGGGAGTAATGAATAGTATTTAAAATAAATCCAAAGCGTAGGTTATGGATCCCACATAAAGATGGAGTTGAATTTTTTGTCAATACGTGTTACATGGGATGATTTTTGGTGGAATCTTATTAATGATTATAAAAATAACTTAATATAGAAGTAAATTTTCCACCATGTAATAAAAGTTGTGGGTTTACAACTAGTGTAAGATTATTATAAGAAGGATATAGATGATGGAAGAATTTATTCATACATGAATATTTGAACAATGATTGGAATTAAAGAAATTTTGAGATGAAATTGGATTCCATACTCAATAAGGTAGATATTAAAGAAAGTTGAAGATCTATTAATAAATTTAGATAAGGCATAGAAGCAATTTAGATTTCCTAAGTTTGATACACCACCTTTCTTAGTTAAGAAAAAAACCTAAATAATGTCTATAAAATTCTTTATAAGGTTGAGACAAGTGATTCATTTCCATGTACGGTTAATGTAAGTTATTATAAAGTTGGAAAAAACTAGTTTTAAAGATCATACATCTTGGTGTAAGGTGTATATAGTGACTTGTTAAGGATTATAAAATCCATCATAAGGTTAAACTAGGGCATCATAAGGTTGAGAATTTGAGTTAATAAGGATTTTATATTACTATAATATAAAATATTATATCTACATATCAGTATTCTCACATCCTGTTGAATCATGGCTTGTGAAATACAATAAAGAATAACAATTATTTTTTATATTTGATATTTTAGTTAAATTACATGATTAAAATATATTCTCTAATGATTTTAATGTCACATTTAGTTTGTGTATCATTCTTATTCATTATGAGAATATAAAATTAAACCAAAGGTGATGTTGTATAAAGATTAAGGGGAGGATTCCATAGCTACAATGTATATCTTACACATTAAAGTTCATGAATCTATGCACATATAGATGGTTTTTTTGAATGAATTTAAAAATGTGGTATTTTTTGGATATTTTGAGATTATGATATTTCAAAAATCTATGTGATTTAAAACACTAAGTATTAAGGAATATTTAATGAATACTTTTACTCGAATAATGAATGATAATTTAAATGAAAAGGATCCTTCCATTAATTAAAGAGTTTTCCTAAGTTCAAAATAGAAAAATATTCATATAAATATTATGTGAATATAAATGTATAAAAAGTGTATAAAATTAGGGAGGGGTCAAGAACCATTCACAACATGAAAATAAGAATAAGAACTAGTTTTTTTAAAATAAAAGATACAACAAATGATAAGAGAATTTGTGTTAAGAATACAATCATAATATATAGTGTCCAAAAAATCTCATGATTTTATATAGTGGTCTATCATAGAAAATATACTGTTATTTCTATTAAAAAATAATGTGTTTGTACATTACTAGTTATTGTCCGTATTTGTTAGCAGTTTCAAGGTAATTCTCTTACTTGTGGCTATTTATTAATAATAAAATAATAGTTGTTTGTGTGTGGGATAAAAACAACCATACAATGGGGATGAATTAATACTTGTGAAGTAAAACCTCAATAACAAACATGTTGTGATCCATTATGTTTATCCTATATTATGTTGTTTTAAGTGATTTATTTTGAATAAGTATAACGGTATATAGGTTTTGAAAAATAATATAAACATTGATTCACCCATGCCCCTCTCAATGTCCATCATTACATGTTTGATCCTTTCATCCCCTAAATTCAATTGGGTGCTCTATATAGGGAGTATTCTCTAACCTTAGTTACCCAAGTTTAATCCTATAATTGATAAAGTTATTATTTATTTTAGGTTAAAACATATTTTTTTAATATATTATAATATTTCATTTTAATTCTCACCATTTCCACCCATAAATTCAAATATCACTAAAAAAGTATCAACATACCAACTCAAATGAAACACCCCATCATGGAATTAATGAAAAAGTTAATTTCTCAATATGTTACTCTATAAATAAAAGAAATTATATTTTTACCCTTTTTAAAAAAAATTAATATTTCTTTTTGATACCTTATGTGGGTTTAACTAAATAATAAAAGACAAAATTTAATTAAAATAAGTTTTAATAGGTCTAATAAAGTTCAAACATGTTCCAAATTCGAATAACAAACCAATTTATTCTTTGATAAAACCAATAACATTAATAAATTTGGATTCATAAACTCATGAAGTTATGGATAATTAAGATAAAGGTAAATAAAAGAGGAAGAATTAGAAGAAATCTACCTTATAAGGAGAATTATGAAATTATAGAAAATAATGACATAGTGACTTGAAGATGGAATATACTACAAATGTTAAGTAAAGAAAATTAAGAGAAATATTTAAAATGAAATGGAATATATCAATAATTACCAATACTTTGGGTTCTTAAAAAGGATATGTGTTCAGTTACAAAAAAGGTAAAGGAAGCCATGTATCAAAATATAGATGTCAAGAAGTGTTTACTGAATGATTTTCAATTTATGGATTTTTTGGTCTTCTATTAGATTAATTAATGTGAAAATACATTTTTAGTTGAATTAAATATGTATTAATATTTTTAATAGTTTTTTATGAAATATTTAACATGCAAACAACCTTCTCGAAGAAGAATTTTTTTTAAAAAAATATTTAAGTGTTCATGTAAGAAATCATTTTCAAGTTTTGAATGAAGTTTATAGAATATTTTATTGTTCATGTCACTTGGATGAAGAGTGAATTACAATTTTCCATCACAATTGATTATGAATAATGATAAAATATTTTATAATATTATAGTTAAGGTAATTGAAAAATCTATTATTGTTGAAGTTACTCTGAAATCCTCCCAAAAAATGTCCAAGGATACTTGATGGTGGGTGTCCATTGCACATGATGAGAGATATAAATAAAATTAAAGGAATAGTGAATCATATAGAAGAGTTAGTCATAGTTAATTTAAATATATCACTCAAAAACAAAGGGGTTTTCTCAATAGATATTGGTTATCATAAGTTATAGTCAAAGACTACTCTATATTTTGATGGTTTGAAAGATATCCCACTCAGTGTTTCATAATTATATAATGAAGGAAAAAAATAAATATTTAATAAGGATGATAGTTTATAAAACATATATGTGTTATGACTTGGGGAAAATCAACTATATACAACCAATTTCAAGTGGGATAAGCTAAAAATCCTTTTTAATTAATTAAAATGGTTAAGAATGAATTAAAATATTATGTGTTTGGTCACATTAACCAAAAGAGTGTATAAAATTTGATAATAGGGGACAATTTTCATGGTGTTATTTTTATATAAAGAGATAGATAATTGAAATTATTTATATATAAAAATGGAAATATTATTAATTCATCATATAAATGATTAAAAATTTAAACAATTCATACCTTGGAACTTGTACATTACAACATATATGGATAGGTGAGAAACAAATAAATAAATATTTCTAAATATTTTTATCACATTTATTGATTATTTTAAACAGACCACATGCATTATTTTTATGAGTAACAAGTATTAATCATTGAATAAATTCATGAGTTTCAAGTAAAGTGAGAAAAAGTAATGTGTTTATTCCTTGAAGTTATTTTTATTAGATAATAGGGGTAAATATAAAATGAAAATTTATATATTTTTTAAATAATATTTTTTTTATAATGAGTAATTTTTACTATATAACCCATAAAAACATTATATCTAAGAGGATGAATCAATGTGTGACCGATTTAGCTCAAACCCTATTAATAGAACATGATACGTTTCACTTATTTTGAGGATAATTTATTTATAGAAAAATACACATTAAAAACCATTTTTATATAGTCTAAACTTTGATATTTCATCTTACTATATGTATTATAATAATATTCCATGATTTAAGTATTTTAGGGTTATCAAATTTAAGGGAATCGATCTGAGTACATTTATGTAGAGAGGAGATGTATGATTTTTCCATGGTTATCCACTTAATAGAATGGGATATCATAATTACAATAAAGAATATATAAAATTTATTTATTAAACTAATATGAGGATATTTTAGAACTCATTTAATAGGTATAAATAATAAGTAACACATTTCTAAATATATAAAGATGATGAGAAATTGGTTGACGATATATAGGAATTTCTATAAATGTGAAAAACACAGTGTGATGTATATGAAAAACTTGATTATTAGACCATATATAGTGATTTATATTGAATAAATTTAACTTATAAAAGTTTTAAAATGAAAATGGAGGTCCAGAATACCCATAATGATTGTATAAATCTGATTCAAACAATGATATATTTGAGTACAACTTCACATACTTCACTGTTTTTTAAATTTCAATTAAATATTGGGAATGATGAATTGTAAAATCAAGAGTGTATTCAATACTTGAATTAATAATTGAATGATAATTATAAAAATAACACTTGTGATGCTGTTCTTAATACAATAAATAAAAGTTTTTTAAGATAAAGTGGGTTCTTTGAAATAAGTTTAATGTGAAGTGAGAAGTGATGAGGAACACATCTAGGCTTTTGTACAACTGATATTACTAGGCTAAAATAATTTTCATTGAGGAAATATTTACATATATTTATAATAATTTAATTATTACAAATTTTCTCATTATTTATATTTGAAGAAGATATAAAATTTTTATATGAATTTCAATTCTCCCTTTTTCAATAACGAATATGATGGAGATGAGAACAATGAGAAACCATAAGGATTTGTAATTTTATATGATTAAAATGTAGATATAGGTTAAATAATTCATTATATGGGTGGAAATAATCACCATGATCATGAATTTAAATATTTAAACAATTTAAATTAATTGCAATTTATAAAATGAAAAGTGGAAAACAACCCCTATATCAAATAAATAGAGGACGTATCCATCATTATTATCATCTTTATTGATGATATTATCTTTCATAAAAATAGATAAGATATTTTAAATAATTTTTTAGACATATTAAAGATATATTTAAATGTTTAAAGAGGTAAAATACTTGTTGGGACTTCAAATTTCATGAGATAAGGATCTCATTTATCCTTCTTGAGAGAAATATGCCAAGAAATTATTAAATAATTTCTTAATAGAGAGTGAAAAATAAATTTATATGCCAATATTAGAAGAAATAATATCTAAAAGGATAATTATATAAGTAATATTTATCAAATTTTCTTTATAAAAATTATTAGGGGTTTTCTATATTTAAAATATTAATGGATAAATATAGTATCTCAAGTCACCATATTTTAATGATATCATAGTGTTCTTATGGAATCTTACATAAAATTAATTTTTTTAAGAAAGAAATTTTGCGGAAAAGTAGTAAATAATGAAAGTTCAAGCTCGAAACATCAAACAACATAACATATAAAAAAATCATTAATGGAAAACTTAAAACTATTAGGTTTTGAAATAATAAAGTAAATGTAATATTGATATATTTTTATATTATAATGTGAATTGGGATGGGAGTTTTTATGATTTTATGTACACATCTTGTAGAGTATTTATATTATAAGAAAAGTGTGTTACATAAATCATAAAGAAGTATATTTCCATTATTCTAAGTAAAATGGATGTATAACATGCTATTACCATCCAATAAATAACTAAATTGATGTGGATGAAGACAAAACTTGAATATCCTAAGGTGAAAGTGAAGTTACCCTTATTATTGGGTTGTGTTAGTCAAAGTGTTATCAACCTTTAGATAAAATCAGTTTGACATTATTAATGAAATAATATTGATATCAAGTGTAAATTTAGAAAGGAGATGATTGAAGAATGATTTTAAAATATGGAGTATTTCCTCTAAAATATAAATTCTTGGATGTGTTTTTCAAACCATTTCATAATGATTCATTTAAAAAACTTTGGTTGATGATGAGAGTTTAACCTTGATATTTTCAAATATAAAGTATAATCTATTATCCTCTATATTAATTTTTTATTTAGATTTATATGGTACAAGTGATATAAATATAAAAATATTAATCAAAAACTATATATCTTCCTAAATGGGAGTATATAATTAGATGGTTTTTCAAAAGTGGGAGTTTGAGTTTAGAGTGCACATCTTTTCATTTTGTGTTTCAAGCTTTGAATTTAATGTGTGTTTATAAATTGGTTCATGAAATATATTAATGTTTTTTGGGAGCATGTGTGTAAAAAATATATGTTGGTACATATATGGGGATATTTATTATTAAAATGGAAGTTTGAGATGAAAAATAAAAGTGATTGTGTGATAACCCATGAAATTTTAATAATACATCCCTTTTATAAGGTTTTATCTTTCATGATTATGAATTTTATATTTACTTTAAACATATATAAAAGTTTATATCATGTCACAAATGATACTTTAAAGTAAATTATATACCAAATATATATTTATAATTATTTTTTTAATTCATAAAGCATTATTTATTGAAATGTTTAATATATTTCTTCAAAATTATTTTTATTTTTATTATTTAAATAATTATTTAATTGTTGGTTATTTTATATAAGGATCCTGACCCTAGTTGCATAATGTTAGTGCATTATTTTATTATGTTGGCTTATAAACAAATAAGGAACATCCATAAGGAACGAATAGTTTTGTACTTTTGGAAAACTAGATACATACGTAAGTTTTACATTACAACTTGAAAGGAAATACAATATAGAAATTCCTTTGTAAACATCCACAACTCCTAGATTATTTATATAAGAAATTCATAATATACTTTTTCACATCCTGAGAAAAAATAAAACATATGAAAGGGGTTGAGATTAGATGCTCAGTAAGGGTAAGTAATACAGTGGACGCATAAATAGTAAGTCCTGGGGAATAACTGAATGCACACATGCCATTAAAACATAATCCTGAGCATAAAATGGTAAGAATAAAAGATGATTAATTAATTACACAAAAAAACATATCCATGGATTTTCTACTAGTTTAATAATCACATGGGATATCAATTAATAGTTTTAGAATGAGGGAATGAATAATGTGGGACGTTGTAACCATACGTTCAAGGCCTCATTCCAATACCATACACAAACGGGTAAAAACACAAACTAGTTTGTCTCATGAGACATACCGATGCACCGAGGGATATATAGAGCCCCACCAAACACTTACTAATTATAATTAATTCTTTATATGAAAGGAGTGAAACATAATCAACATATAAATTAATATTGAAACTAACATATGAAACTTAAATAACTTTCCCCAATAAGTAATCAAAATCACTAACCATTTAGAATAATATGGCGAATAGTACCAAGATAGCACATACACAAAAATAATAATCATAAAACATTAAATAAAAAATGGTAGATGATATCATGAAAGATTAATTATAATTAAACATAATAATAAACAAGGGTGTTGAAAATATATATAAATACTCTTATAAAATCTTTGAGGAATTCTTGAGAGAAATACACTTTTAACATTGAGAAGAAAAGTTATTTTGGAAAAATATTTGCATAAAACTAGAAATTAACTAATATAGTTTTCCCATAATAAAATGAGTTATTTTAGGAAAATAATTTCATTTTAGAAAAGATTATATAGTGAAGATGAAAATAGGTAAGAAATCGAGGCTTTCCCTTTAATCAGACTTGCATATCGAGAAGTAATGAGAAGAGAAACTTGTAAAACATTTAATATCCAATCAATAAAGGATGAAATGATCTGAATATATGATTTTGAAATATATATATATATATATATAATTTCTAATAATTATTTAAAAATAATAAATAATTAAATTACTGTATATAAGGAGAAAGTGTAACCCAAATGAAAATGGAGGTTAGGGAAGAAATCCATTACCTTATATCTGAATGTGTTCTGCACTTGACCTTAATGTCCTAGATAATAAAATTAAATAAATAAATTAATTTATTAATAACCATTTATACATTTATTTTTTTAGTATAATTTTATTAAGTTATTTTATAGCCATTTTGATGAGTTATAATATGCAATTTTATTGCTCGAGCGTGCTCGCTTCCTTGATTTTCATGATCGATATACTTGTATATAAGTATGGAAGTTCATGTAGAAAGGGTAAAATTCTCCAGAATCGAATTTATATGATATTAGTGAACATAAAAAATTTTAAATGGTTATACATATCATTTGGTTATATGGTATGAGTATGAATCATCAGATAAGACATTTAGTGATAATTCGTTGTCCATGAAGGTTATAAATCGCCACCTCACGGACGATGATTTCGTTTTCAAAATAAAGGAGAGAAAGAAATGAGTTTGATGAAGGATATTACATTAATGGGATATAATTAAAGTGTATAGATGATATTGGAGTTATAATGATCATTTTTATAGATTTATAAGGTTTGAATAATAAAATAAAAGAACTTAGAAAGAAATTAAAAGAAAAAGGAAGATGATTTTACCTCTCGAATACTCCTCCTTGAGAAACTCCTTGAGGGGACTGGTTTTAGTATTTTTATGAGAAAAAGATATCATGTATGTGGGGGGGGGGGGAGGATTATAAAGATTCTTGGGAAGAAATTTTACAAGGCTCAAATCTTGGATGGTGTGAGGAGAAGTGGTGTTGAGGGGTGGTATTTATAGTGGAGGAGAGGGGTGATTTCTCATTATTTTATTCATTATTTTATTATTTTCTCAATACAAGCAATAATGTTTATTATTATGAATATATACATTAATATATTCATGTGAGTTTGAACCAAGGGTTCTTACATCATCCAAAAATAACTTATGACTCGTTAAATCATGTATTTATCATTTATCGAAAATTATCATATTTAACTATTCACAAAAATTCAAGTATTTTAGAAAAATACCAAAACTTCACCCTCACTAGTTTTTGATGTATATAATTAAAAAATTAACTAAATTTTATAAAAATAATTTTATAATTATGAGAAATTTAATTTTTAATTAAAACAATCATTTACTCGAAAAATATAGATTTTAAATCTATAACTGATTTTATAACACTTTCAAAAAGTCAAATAAGGTCTCGTAAAATTATCCTAAAATCACATGACAAGAAATGTTAATTTATGAATAAATTTTATATAAAAAATACTTTATTTTAAATAATATTATTAATTATAAAATTTTTATTAAATATTTATGACTCACAAAAATACTAACACTTAATTAATAATTTTTAAAATAATCATTTACATATACTATGACATAATTATATCATACTTTAATTTATAAGATTCTTAAATTTTATTTATACAAACATGGGTGAGGTTACAATTCATTTGGACTATTTAATATTTATAAGGATCGTATTATTATTCCTAAGGTCAAGTTATTATTTCATCAATAAAGGTTCCTTAACTTCTATAAATACCTCTTATTTTATTCATTCTTCATTTATGACGTATTTATTCTATCTTATAAGTGATTTTATGTGATCTATATTGTTTAAAATAAATATATGAAGAGAAATTTCATTGAAATAGTTTTGGGTTGTTACATCCACCCCTCCTACAAAAAATTCATCCTCAAAATATCAAGATTGGAACCCCATAAAAATATTTGGGAAGTTTTTCATCATATTCTCCTCTAGATCCCAAATTTCCTCTTCAATTTTGTGATTTTTTCAAAGTAACCTTACCAGTTGAGCCCTCTGATTCCTCAACACCTGTTCTTTAATGTCTAGAATCTAGATAGGCTCTTCATAGTAAGATAAGTTAGGTTCCAATTCTATTCCTTCAGAAGTGATTACATGTTTTGGGTCTGGCATGTACTTCCTTAACAAGGATAAGTGGAACACATTGTGTACCTTAGAAAGGCTAAGAAACATTTCCAAATAATAAGACACAATTCCAATTCTCTATAGAATTTTAAAAGAAAAAATGTACATGGGTATCATTTTCCCTTTCTTCCCAAATCTTATAACACCCTTCCATGGAGATACTTTCAAGAAAACCTGATCTCCCACTTGAAATTCCAAATCCTTCCTTTGATTATCCACATAGCTATTTTTATTACCTTGAGATCATTTGATATGGGTTTTAATAGACTTTACCTTTACTATTATTTCCTCTATAAGGTATTGGCCCACAAGCTTCCTTTCACCAACTTCATCCCATCAAGTTGGTGTGCAACGTATCTTTCCATACAATGCTTTATATGGTCCCATTTGAATAGTATAATGGAAGCTATTGTTGCACTCAAACTCCCCCAAAGGTAAATATTGACCCCACGTACCTTGAAATTCAAGTGAGAATGATTTCAACATGTGTTCTAAAGTTTGGGTCATTCTTTCTAACTTCCCATTAGTTTGTGGGTGATAAGCAGTTCTCAAATAAAGCTTAGTATCCAAAAATTTTTGGTGAATTTTCTAGAATTTCTATTTAAATAATGGATCATGATCTTGAAAAATTGAGATATATGATCCATGAAGTCTTACAACTTCATTAATATAGAGTCGTACAAGGTGATCCTGTAACACCCCAGGTAAATAAAGAATATGACATTTTTATATTTATCCATATTTGTGAATAAAATATTAATATGACTTTAAAGGGGACGCTATGCTCGATGGCGTACCCAACACGCAACAACGAGTTTGTTGGGAATCTTACGTTGTACTCTAATAATAAAATAATATTATTTTAAATGGTAGTTAACATGTAGCCGTTGTATTGGCGGGAATGGATAGAAATAACTAAAATATTATTATAAATGTTTTTAAATGTTTTTACATTTATCCAATAAAAGATAAAGGCTAAAAATATGGAAAGAATTCAATTTTAGGCGTATATGCCCTGGTTTTCACTAAAGGGTCACTTATCGCCTTTTGATGGCGAACCGTCATTAAATATAGTATTGTTCACTATTATACATTAAATTGGACAAAATAAAACCCTTCTTAAGAATTGGGACATCAAAATTTACTTTGTGTAAATTTTTGGTATCTTTCCGATAAAGTTCATTTTTTTAAATGAATAGTGTAAAATGTTGTATTTTAATTCAAAACCTCTTTTTAATCTAACTTATTTATATGATTAGATTATCTTTTGAATTGGTTTTAAAGTGAAATTAGAATATATTTTTACCGTTAAATCCAATAGTGGTCGTTGGAATTAATTTCACTTTGAAATCAGACTTAAACCAGTGTCAATCTTTTGATACTTATTGTTTCATAAAAACACGCTATTTGATCTGACGGCGGGAATTAATTATTAAATTAATTAATGTGACTTATATGTTATGAATTTTATAAAATAGAAATCATTTTTGAATTCGGAATATCAAATATAGCTTAGGTTGAATTTTTGGTAATTTTCTGAAAAACTCCAATTTTTGATGAATAGTGAAACCACTAAGTGGTAATCAAGCAAACTGATTTTTCAGTTAAATGAATGTTTACCACTAATGTGTATTGAATTTTGAAAATCCGACATACATGGTTGTCATTAGTATGTAAAATGTGGTTCAATGGGATGAAAATAATTTTTTGGTGAATAGTAACTTTTTTTCATTAATCGCGATTAGAGGTAATTAGTGTAATTTAAGGTAAAAATGATATTATAAAAATATGAAAACACGATGAAACTTGTCCTACACATATTGGATGAGTCATGGCCGACCAAGACAACCCATGGGTCAACTTGGGGACCCCATGGAGCCACTTTGGTTGGAAAATGACATTAATATATATTTATTTAATGTTAAAATTAAATTGACACAAACATGAGTTGTTTTACTAAACCAGTTTTTAAGTGGGGTTAAACAATTCCGAATTTTGACTATAAATATTCATTAGAAAGATAAAGAGATTTACTATATCATAGTATTTTGTTTATAATTTTTAGATATTAAATAAATTAATTTAATTACGACATCATGATGATGCAACGATGACCTCATTAATGAACAGTTTAAATAAAATGAAACGATAATATAAAATCTAAGACCTAAACTTGTCCACGAACTATTGGATGGGAATATTTCGAATCCTTATCATCTTATCTTCAAAATATATCAATTTGGGACCTTAGAAATTAGAAACACTTTTGAAAATAAAATAATAGTTTCATGATTTCAAAAAGTGCCCCTCCTCTCCTCTTATAAAAGGCCCCCACCTCTACCTCATTTCACACACTCCTCAAGCATTTGGCTCGGCCATACCCTGACCATTTACTCTCTCCACATCCCTCTCCTCATCCTAGAGGATTAACTTTGGGCATAATCCTTAAAAGGAAGCCTTTATGCTCAAATCAAAAGGAGTTACACTTTTAAAGGTAATTCATTCTCTCATGTTCATTTGTTTTATTTTGCTTATCCAACCCCCTAAACTCTTTTTATTTACTTATTTTGTAACAACACCAGTATCTTAAATACAATAGGATGTTTTTTTAAGATTTATTCGAGCTACACTCTCACACAACTACATCAAATGGTTAAAGAACATACGGTTTCCGTGGATGGTGAAATTCTGCCTCCCGAAACGATGATTGTTCAACACTCATATAACACCTTCAAAGGTGGCAATTTAGATGACAATATATTTATATATTATATATAATATGTTTATGTTTTACTTAAGATTCTGTATTTTCATTTGTTTCATACCTTTATGGTTTCCATTGTGGGTAAACACGATAATTGCATTTTAGGAAGTGCGGACTACCGCCCCCTCAAAGTCATTTGATTCGTTAATGCCATACGTGGGACGTATAAAGGATGGATTTAAAGTTATTATATATGATGTTATACTGGAATTATAATATACCTCTATATCATTATTGTTTCGTTCCATTAAAGTATGAGATAGAAATGAAAGTAGTGTTCATGCGTACGTACGACTTACCGTCTCCATGAACGATGCATTTCATTTCTTACCTATAAATGATTATGTAATATTATAAATACATGTATATGCTGGATATATATGATATATATGATATCCAAATCATGAATATCATTCTGGATATAATGAAACTTTGACCACACAAACAACATGTAATTGTAAGAAGTCCATTTTCGACTAAAGAACCAAATATTGAAAAAACAAACATTATTAACTTAAATGATTACATAATGTTTATAACATTGAAATAAGTGATATAAAAGGAATAATGAACTTTAATAAGGTTCATAAGAAAGTATAAATTAACTCAAGTTTATTATTCAGGATGTTAAAGAATGATCGAGTCAAGTCGAACCTGAGGTAAGGGATCCTACTCCTCTCTTTCTTTTTAAGTACACTCTTTTATGTCATTCCTTCTAAGCTCATCTTTCTTGTGATTGGGATGTTATTTTATATTAATATTACTGTAATTTTTATGTTCATATGATGAGAGACCCTATTATCTCTCATCAATCCATTTTGGAAGTTTGAGTGGCGTCGTTAGGCTGCCAAATTTTCATAAGAGATCTAACCTCTCTCTTTCTCTTTAAGTACTCTACTTTATGTCACTTCTTTTAAGCTCCATTTTTTTTATGATGGGGGATGTTATTTTATATTACTATTGCTGTAAATTTTATTTTAATGAGATGAGATACCCTATTTGATCTCATAAATCCATTTTTGGAAGTTTTAAGTGGCGCCGTTAGGCTGCCGAGTTTTCATAAGGGATTTTTCATCTCACTTTTATTCCTGTGAGATTTATGCTACATTTGCCACAATTTCATTTGAGTGGTTTATGTACTGACCATTATTAAACTCCTTTTATAATATAATTCCATTTATGGGTATTTACATATTCATTGTATGACACTTCTTCAATGGGGTTTACTTTTCGAAAGTTACCCAAGTCGGTAATGGAACCTTTCACCCTCCTCATTTTAAAAGACTTCATTTGTTATGTCTTTTAATTCACATACTATTATGTTGGGATATGTTATTCTATATACTGATTTATGTAAATTTTATGTCCAAGTGATGAGATTTCCTTTTTATCTCTCATCAACTCATTTTCTGAATTTTTGAAGTGACGCCGTTAGGCTGTCGAATTTTACCAAGGGAACATTTTAACCCAATTTCGATTTCTTTGGGTTCAACATGTAGTTATTGAATATGTCATCCTTTGAATATGTGTGAATGAACTTTTATTGTTTTACACTTAATATCCAATTATATTGGGTGTATTTATATTTGTCACACATAATTTTGATATTGATTTATCCTTAATTTAAGGATACCTTCCTTATAAGGGATTTCATCACATTTTACATCCCTATTGAGACTTCATTGTTGTTATGCACCAATTCACTCTTATATGGTGTATATACTGTCCTTTGGAATATTATGTCATGAATCCATTTATTCTCATGATATTATAAAGTTCTGATTAAATGTTATTCCTCAATTATTGTATTCAAGTGTCTCTAATTTTGGTAAAAACCCTTTGACCAAAATATAGCTTTAAATGTTTTAATGACTTGTTCTTATTAATATCCATGTTTTCAAAATGGTTTTAATGATTTATTTATATGGATATTAATGGTTGAAAATGTTAAAAGCTTCAAGGTGGTATGGGACACTTTGATTCAAAATTCTCCTTATTAAATGTTTTAAATGGTTTTGGAAATGGTTTCTTTTTGTATGGATTCATTATTTCAAAATACTAAAATGTTATATTGTGATTGAAATGTGGAAATGTTTTGTTTCCTTTATGCATGTTTTATGTGATACGTTTATGTTATGGTTCTTGGGAATTGTTATGAAAACGTGTGGTTCCGTGATAAACTAAGGGCGGGTGAGCCCGATATAGCTCTCCAATGCATTGGGTTACGCGAAGGAGTGAAACGTTAAGGTTTCTCCAAAGAGATTTAGGGAATATACTCTGATGGGTATTCCAAACGTAACCAAGAGGGTTACTCCCTACGTAAGAATGTTATGAATGCCTCAACATACCTTTATGTCTTATGATTTCTATGATTTATTCATGATTTTATGAGGTAAGTTAAAGTGCCTATGTTTTATGGGTAAAGTATGATTTCATCCTGCTGTATATATGAACTCATGTTTCCCTTCCATATTTCTATAACCCTTACTGAGCTTTTTTATGCTCATCCCAAGTTTTTGAAATGTTTTTCACAGGACCTAAAGTTGAATAGGGTCAAGCATTGGATCAAGAAATGTCAAGCTGTCCAAAAACAAGGAACTAGACATGACTCTTTTGTTCAAGAGTTTTTATTTTGTGAAAAAATGGAAGCTGAGTAGATGTGTCTACTTTGTAATCTTTAAGATTTAATAATTATGTCTTAATTCTCTAAAACTCTAAACCTGAAAATATCCTCAATGTGTAATCTTTTGATAACTCAAGATTATGTAAGGTTTAAGGCTGGGGCCTTATAGTTGGTATCAAAGGTTGGTTTAGACAACTTTAGGGATTAGGAGTTTTTGTGAGGCACATGATTAGTCCCTATAACTATTATTTCAGTTAAATCCTTGTTCTAAAACTTTTTTTTTTCAGGTCAAGTAAAGTCGGTTACGAATGGAAGGAGGAGGATCTCAAACGACATTCCAATCTCTTCCTGATGACATGCTTGCAATAATTATTGAAAAGTCATCTTCGGATGATTGTGAAACTTTTTCTAGCATACAACTCACTTTCAAGCATTTGTTTGAGATATCAAACACCTCCACTATACCTCGTTATCATCATGGATCATGGGTTGTTTTTAGAAAAATACTATTTTCACAATATTCTCATGCTTTCAAGAGAGGTAAATATTATCAAGGTATTTTCAAATATTTTACCTTATTACAAGAATTTGAAGTATATTATGATTTTAAAAATGGTGCTGAGGAAGGAGACCCTTGCGCAACCTATTTATATTTTCTTTTAAAATATAGTCTCACATCACATACTTATGGTATTTTAAAAGGACCAATGATAGAAAGTTTCAACTCAATTTCGGTCCGACTATTTTTTAGAAATCATGTTTTATCAGATGTTTTGGAATTATATGTCACACATGATTATTTTCCAAAACTGTTTTTCTGTGAACACCCATATGACCCATGTTGCACGAGGTGTATTTGGATGGAGGAAGAAAATGATTTTGAAGGATCTCTAAATAATTTTTGTAATGCATGGGACTTCTACCTACGTGAGCAAGATGACGATGAAACCGAGTGGACGCCATGATCAAGGTATGATCTTATTCATTTTGGGAATCGTTTTATTTTATCTTATGGTGGTGAAATAAGACCTCAAGAATTAAGGTGTTGAGATCATAATGAATTTGGATGAAAATTAAAGGTATAAGGAAACTATTGAGGTTAAAACATGTTAGGGTTATTTTTGGAGTTTTATAAAAAGGACAACATGCAGACCGTGTGACAACCTGTCGCATCGGACAAAGCTGCGGGAATCGAACCCACAAAAAAAGTGCAACTGGTATTTATCGCCTACCACTGTACTACGTGAAGTCCCAGGTTAGTTTGACCGATTCTTTTTAGTTAGATGATTTTATGAATTAAGAGTAAGTTGATTTTGGGTTATCTATGGAAATTATTAACCTATCATGGAGGATATGTGATTAGGTTAATTACTTTTCAATATGAGACATTAAGAGTAACTGATGTTATTTGGAGATAAGTGTTAATTTGTACCTTAGAAGACTATGTGACTAAATCCTTCAAATATTTGGGTTTCCATCTTATATTGGTTTACTTTGAATAATTTTATGGACAAATAGTTTATTGAATGGTCTTTGTTGAACTTTGGGTATTGTTTGATAAATTTTGGAGATTAAGAATAGATTTTTTTTTTTAAGGATTATCCTTTTTGGGTATTATCTGATCTCATAATAACTTTCTTTGTTTTAATTTTGGTTAAGGTCTAAAGACATGGGAAATGTATAGTTCTCTTTTGTGGATTAGGTGATTCTCAAGAATTTGATTATAGTACTCTTAATGCGAACAAGTCTTCCTAAATACTCGTCATTTGGGAAAAATATGAGTTTGTGTAAGGAATCTAATAAAAGTTGAAAGTCCACATGATAAGTGATTATGTTTTCTTATGAATAAATTCCCCAATAAAAAGTAAAGTAAAACAAAAATGTTGTTTATTAAATTTTCCTACAGGGGAATCGAATACCGTTTAACCCATCACAAGTTTGTGATTTTTTTTATGGTTAACTTTCTCCTAGACATGTTTACTATCACTCTCCCTCAGAGCATGACCCTTTGTTTTTTCTTCCATGTCCATGTTTTCTTCCATGTAATCCTAGTATGGGTTAACTCGGGTGACCTCTGTACTCCTCTTTCTTTCTTTTAAAGTGATTGTTTTATTAACTCTTGTTTCGATGTGGGATTTTCAATGAAGTTTCTGAGCCCAATTTTAAAATTACGAGGACGCAATTCCTAAAAGGGGGGAAGGATGTAACACCCAATGTAAACAAAGAATATGACATTTTTATATTTATCCATATTTGTGAATAAAATATTAATATGACTTTAAAGGGGACGCTATGCTCGATGGCGTACCCAACACGCAACAACGAGTTTCTTGGGAATCTTACGTTGCACTCTAATAATAAAATAATATTATTTTAAATGGTAGTTAACATGTAGCCGTTTTATTGGCAGGAATGGATAGAAATAACTAAAATATGATTATAAATGTTTTTAAATGTTTTTACATTTATCCAATAAAAGATAAAGGCTAAAAATATGGAAAGAATTCAATTTTAGGCGTATATGCCCTGGTTTTCACTAAAGGGTCACTTATCGCCTTTTGATGGCGAACCGTCATTAAATATAGTTTTGTTCACTCTTATACATTCAATTGGACCAAATAAAACTCTTCTTAAGAATTGGTACATCAAAATTTACTTTGTGTAAATTTTTGGTATCTTTCCGATAAACTTCATTTTTTTAAATGAATAGTGTAAAATGTTGTATTTTAATTCAAAACCTCTTTTTAATCTAATTTATTTATATGATTAGATTATATTTTGAATTGGTTTTAAAGTGAAATAAGAATATATTTTTACCGTTAAATCCAATATTGGTCGTTGGAATTAATTTCACTTTGAAATCAGACTTAAACCAGTGTCAATCTTTTGATACTTATTGTTTCATAAAAACACGCTATTTGATCTGACAGCGGGAATTAATTATTAAATTAATTAATGTGACTTATATGTTATGAATTTTATAAAATAGGCATCATTTTTGAATTCGAAATATCAAATATAGCTTAGGTTGAATTTTTGGTAATTTTCTGAAAAACTCCAATTTTTGATGAATAGTGAAACCACTAAGTGGTAATCAAGCAAACTGATTTTTCAGTTAAATGAAAGTTTACCACTAATTTGTATTGAATTTTGAAAATCTGACATACATGGTTGTCATTAGTATGTAAAATGTGGTTCAATGGGATGAAAATAATTTTTGGTGAATAGTAACTTTTTTTCATTAATCGCGATTAGAGGTAATTAGTGTAATTTAAGGTAAAAATGATATTATAAAAATATGAAAACACCATGACACTTGTCCTACCCATATTGGATGAGTCATGGCCGAACAAGACAACCCATGAGTCAACTTGGGGACCCCATGGAACCACTTTGGTTGGAAAATGACATTAATATATATTTATTTAATGTTAAAATTAAATTGACACAAACATGAGTTGTTTTACTAAAACAGTTTTTAAGTGGGGTTACACAAGTCCAAATTTTGACTATAAATATTAATTAGAAAGAAAAAAAATATTTACTACATCATAGTATTTTGTTTATAATTTATATATATTAAATAAATTAATTTAATTACGACATCATGATGATGCAACGATGACCTCGTTAATGAACAGTTTAAATACAATGAAACGATAATATAAAATCTAAGACCTAAACTTGTCCAAAAACTATTGGATGGAAATATTTCGAAGAATTATCATCTTATATTAGAAATATTTCAATATGGGACTTTATAAATTCGAAACACTTTTGAAAATAAAATAATAGTTTCATGATTTCCAAAAGTGCCCCTCATCTCCTCTTATAAAAGGCCCCCACCTCTACCTCATTTCACACACTCATCAAGCCTTTGGCTCGGCCATAACCTGCCCATTTACTCTCTCCACATCCCTCTCCTCATCCTAAGGGATTCCCTTTGGGAATAATCCTTTCAAAGGAAGCCTTTAGGCTCAAATCAAAAGGAGTTACACTTTTAAAGGTAATTCATTCTCTCATGTTCATTTGTTTTATTTTGCTTCTCCAACCCCCTAAACTCTTTTTATTTACTTCTTTTGTAACAACAACAGTATCTTAAATATACTAGGATGTTGTTATAAGATTTATTCAAGCTACACTCTCACACAACTACATCAAATGGTTAAAGAACATACGGTTTCCGTGGATGGCGAAATTCTGCCTCCCGAAATGATGATTGTTCAACACTCATATAAAACTTTGAAAGGTGGCCATTTAGATGACAATATATTTATATATGATATATAATATGTTTATGTTTTACTTAAGCTTCTGTATTTTCATTTGTTTCATACCTTTATGGTTTCCATTGTGGGTAAACACGATAATTTCATTTTAGGAAGTGCGAACTACCGCCCCCTCAAAGTGATTTGATTCGTTAATGCCATACGTGGGACGTATAAAGGATGGATTTAAAGTTATTATATATGATGTTATACTGGAATTATAATATACCTCTATATCATTATTGTTTCTTTCCATTAAAGTATGAGATATAAATGAAAGTAGCGTTCATGCGTACGTACGGCTTACCGTCTCCATGAACGGTGCATTTCATTTCTTACCTCTTAATGAGTATGTAATATTATAAATACATGTATATGCTGGATATATATGATATATATGATATCCAAATCATGAATATAATTCTGGATATAATGAACCTTTGACCACACAAACAACATGTAATTGTAAGAAGTCCATTTACGACTAAAGAACCAAATATTGAAAAAACAAACATTATTAACTTAAATGATTACATAATGTGTATAACATTGAAATAAGTGATATAAAAGGAATAATGAACTTTAAGAAGGTTCATAAGAAATTAGAAATTAACTCAAGTTTATTATTCAGGACGTTAAAGAATGATCGAGTCAAGTCGGACCTGAGGTAAGGGATCCTACTCCTCTCTTTCTTTTTAAGTACACCCTTTTATGTCATTCCTTCTAAGCTCATCTTTCTGGTGATTGGGATGTTATTTTATATTAATCTTACTGTAATTTTTATGTTCATATTATGAGAGTCCCTATTCTCTCTCATCAATCTATTTTGGAAGTTTGAGTGGCGCCGTTAGGCTGCCGAATTTTCGTAAGAGATCTAACCTCTCTCTTTCTCTTTAAGTACTCTACTTTATGTCACTTCTTTTAAGCTCCATTTTTTTATGATGGGGGATGTTATTTTATATTCCTATTTCTGTACATTTTATTGTAATGAGATGTGATACCCTATTTGATCTCATCAATCCATTTTTGGAAGTTTTAAGTGGCGCCGTTAGGCTGCCGAGTTTTCGTAAGGGATTTTTCATCTCACTTTTATTCCTGTGAGATTTATGCTACATTTGCCACAATTTAATTTGAGTGGTTTATGTACTGCCCATTATTAAAATCTTTTTGTAATATAACTCCATTTATGGGTATTTACATATTCATTGTATGACACTTCTTCAATGGGGTGTACTTTTCGAAAGTTACCCAAGTCGGTAATGGAACCTTTCACCCTCCTCATTTTAAAAGACTTCGTTTGTTATGTCTTTTAATTCACATACTATTATGTTGGGATATGTTCTTCTATATCCTGATTGATGTAAATTTTATGTCCATGTGATGAGATTCCCTTTTTATCTCTCATCAACTCATTATCTGAATTTTTGAAGTGATGCTGTTAGGCTGTCGAATTTTACCAAGGGAACGTTTTAACCCAATTTCGATTTCTTTGGGTTCAACATGTAGTTATTGAATATGTCATCCTTTGAATATGTGTTAATGACCTTTTATTGTTTTACACTTAATATCCAATTATATTGGGTGTATTTATATTTGTCACACATAATTTTGATATTGATTTATTCTTAATTTAAGGATACCTTCCTTATAAGGGATTTCATCACATTTTACATCCCTATTGAGACTTCATTGTTGTTATGAACCAATTCACTCTTATATGGTGTATATACTGTCCTTTGGAATATTATATCATGAATCCATTTATTCTCATGATATTATAAAGTTCTGATTAAATGTTATTCCTCAATTATTGTATTCAAGTGTCTCTAATTTTGGTAAAAACCCTTTGACCAAAATATCGCTTTAAATGTTTTAATGACTTGTTATTTTTAATATCCATGTTTTCAAAATGGTTTTAAGGATTTATTTATATGGATATTAATGGTTTAAAATGTTAAAAGCTTCAAGGTGGTATGGGACACTTTGATTCAAAATTATCCTTATTAAATGTTTTAAATGGTTTTGGAAATGGTTTCTTTTTGTATGGATTCATTATTTCAAAATACTAAAATGATATATTGTGATTGAAATGTGGAAGTGTTTTGTTTCCTTTATGCATGTTTTATGTGATACGTTTATGTTATGGTTCTTGGGCATTATAATGAAAACGGGTGGTTCCGTGATAAACTAAGGGCGGGTGAGCCCGATATAGCTCTCCAATGCATTGGGTAACGCGAAGGAGTGAAACGTTATGGTTTCTCCGAAGAGATTTAGGAAATATACTGTGATGGGTATTCCAAACATAACCAAGAGGGTTACTCCCTACGTAAGAATGTTATGAATGCCTCAAGATACCTTTATGTCTTATGATTTCTATGATTTATTCATGATTTTATGTGGTAAGTTAAAGTGCCTATGTTTTATGGGTAAAGTATGATTTCATCCTTATGTATATATGAACTCATGTTTCCCTTCCATATTTCTATAACCCTTACTAAGATTTTTATGCTCATCCCAAGTTTTTGAAATGTTTTTCATGGGACCTAAAGTTGAATAGGGTCAAGGATGGGATCAAGAAATGTCAAGCTGTCCAAAAACAAGGAACTAGACATGACTCTTTTGTTCAAGAGTTTTTATTTTGTGAAAAAAATGGAAGCTGATTAGATGTGTCTACTTTGTAATCTTTGAGATGTAATAATTATGTCCTAATTCTCCAAAACTCTAAACCTGAAAAGATCCTCCACATGTAATCTTGTGATAACTCAATATTATGTAAGGTTTAAGGCTGGGGCCTTATAGATTCAGTGGAAAATCCTCCCTTATACCAAGAAAATGTGTATATTTTGTAAGTCGATCAACAATATCCCATATTGCATCATTATTTATTAGGGTTTTTGGTAATCCGGTGAAAAAATTTGTAGTTATTTCATCCCAGTTTTATGTAGGAATAGATAGGGGTTGTTTGAAATGTCTAGGAATTTTTCGTTTAGCCATTACCTATTGACAGACTAAACATCTTGATACATAATCAAAAATTTCTCACATCATATTATCCCACTAGAAATGTTACTTCAAATTTATATACATATTAGTGCTACTAAAGTGTATAGAGAAATTTGAGATATAGGAATCCTTCAATAAATCCCTTTTTAGCTCAGGTATAGAGGTAACACATATCCTCTTCCAAAATTTCAAAATTCTATTCTCACATATGAAGTTTGGAAACATACCATTATTCATAGCTTTAATTTTATTTTGAATATTCTCATCATCACACTGATAAATTTTAATTATTTCCAATAATTATGGTTAGGAAACCAGTTGAAAAAGTAATGATGGGTCATCTTCCTTGATAATTCCCTTATCCATATTTTCTAGATCCATGTACACAAGGTCCTTTCCAATCCCCATTTTGTTCAAAACTCCAAGATCCTTCGAGATCAATGCATCCGCTACGTAATTTTCCTTCCCAGGGTGGTAGTGTATTGAAAAATATATTTTAAACTATTGTGATCTGTATATATCTAATAGCTCTCTCCATAGAAAAAATGTATCCATATTCTCAGATTAAATATTGCATCCACTAACTCAAGATCATGAGTTGGATAGTTCTATTCATGAATTTTTAACTACCTTGATGCATAGTCAATAACTCTATAATTCTACATAAGGGCACACACGATTCCTTTCTTTGATGCATCACTATAAATCATAAACATACTATATCCCAATGATATATTTATGATTAGATAATTCACTAATCTCCTCTTCAATTAATCAAAACATTCTTCAAATTAGTTTTTCCATAAATACTTAACCCCTTTATGAGTAATCTTGGTTAAAGGGTTAGCTAATCGGGTGAAGTTATGAACAAAACATTGATAACAACTTGATAAACCTCTAAAACTACATACCTTGATTATGTTTATTGGTGTAGACCATTCCTAAACCACCTTTGTATTCAAATGATCATCTGAGATTCCATCCATTGAGACAATATGGCCATGAGATGAAACTGATTGAAGCCAAAATCCACACTTCTTAAACTTCCCATACAATTCATTTCTTATAAGAGTTTTTAGAATAATCCGCAATTGATTCTCATGGTCTTCATAGATTTTGGAGTGTACCATAATATCATCAATAAATACCACAACAAATTCCTCAAGATATTCCTTGAAAATTATATTCATTAGATTCATGAAAATATAGGGTGCATTAGTTAGTCCAAAAGGAATTACTTTAAAATCATAATACCCATACCTGGTTGGAAATTCCATATTTGGAATATCTTCCTTCCTCACAGACAACTGATGATATATAGATCAAAGGAAAATCTTAAAAAAATATTGATCTTCTTGAAGTTGATCAAATAAATCAATAATGTGAGGCAGAGGATAATTTTTATTTATATCAATAGCAATTATCTCTCTATAGTAAATGCACAACCTCATAGATCCATATTTCTTCTTAAAGAAAAAAACATTATCTCCCCATAGAGAAACACTAGGGTGAATAAAACTCTTAATATTCGACTCCTCTAGTTGTTTCTTTAGCTCCATTAATTCCACTATATCCATTATATAACGATTATTTGATATAAACCTTTTAATATGAATTAAATCAATAAAAAGTCAATTTACCACTCCATAGGATGTCGGGATAAATCCTTTGGAAACTCATCAATGTATTCTTTCACAGTAGGCACATCGTCAATTTGAATATTTCTTTCCTCACACATAGATATATTTTTATCTTCACCACAATAATTTCATTCAATAGAGCTACTGGGGATGGATCTGAATAAGAATCAAATGACGAGGATTATACTCTAAAGATAATGGATTCCACGTCATTCTCAAAAATTGTAACTTCTTTCTTCTTGCTGTATATTTTTGTATCATAATTTGGAAGTCAATACATACCAAAAATTATATCAAATTAAATCCCAGTTATGATGATAAAGTCATCAACTAAAGCTTGTTTATGTGTCATAAAGGGGATTGATTAACACATCTATGTTGTAATGATACTTCACTTAGGAGTTTTGACTCACTACGCCTTTTTTAAATCAAATTGTAAATGTCTAATTTTCATTCAAAACTGGGAATATATAAAAGTATGAGATGATCCAAAATTAAATAAATCGTTGCTTTATTTGAGAAAAAATTTGAAGTATATGCCACCACATCATTAGGAACTTCAACCTCAGTAGTTGTGACCACATAAGATCATACTCCCTTTTTCTTCTTTAGGGAAAGTTTCCTTGACATATAGTACATTCATTTTCATAATGTCCCATCTATTTATAATTATAGCATTTAAAATTGGTTGATTATTTCTCTCCCTATAAATCATGGGTTTGGTGGAATTTTTCTCCGCACTTGTAAGATACTCCCATTCCCTCCAGAAAATTACTGAGGTGTTTCTTCACACAATTAATTCAGGGTGGAAAGTAAACTTTTCACTTATTCCCCATTTCCTTATTTCCTTTTCCATAGTGTTCAATAACCATCTTCTTATCTTTATTTTCTTTGCAGTAATATGTCTTATAGAATTCTTATTCTATCTTGATATAACATGAGACAATATCTTTAAGTGATGAGAAATTTTGGGAGACTAATTCGATTTAGAGGAATGGTTTTAAAAAATCAAAGAATCAATCGATATTTCTCCTTGGATTACATATTTTGTCTATGACATACCTTTATAACATAGTAATGTTAGATTCATGCTTTTCAACTTTTTCATCCACATTATATCTTAGAAAAAAGGATTGTCTCTCCATATCTTCTAGCTATTCGTAAGGAAAATATTTTTCTTGGAAAATTTCCTTAAAATACATCCATTCCATATTTTTTATTTCTCCCTCCTCCACTATGTTTTTAATTAGTGACCACCATCGATATAAATCTCCCAATAGATGATAAATTTCCATGATAACCTTCTCTATTTTGTTACTTCCCAAAGTGATGAATATATTCTCTATGGAAATTATCCACTACTCCGCAACAAATGGGTTTGTAGTCCCATTGAATGATGGAGGTTATTGTCGATTAAAGTGTTATAAAATTGTTCCTCTATATTGTGGTTTAGGATGCTCTATATAAGAAAAGATATTATTCATAACCTGAGTCAGCTATCCTAGTATAGTTATAAGTATTTTAGCACTAGTTGTAGCTCCAATACTGACATCATTATCTTTATTGGGAGGAAAATCCCAAAATGTATTACATACATTGATATGGATTCCATTCCTTTCACTAGACACTATTTATAAATAATGAAATACACTATATTAGTTTATGAATCATAATATATAACCTAAAACTAGAAAAACCCTTAATATAAATTGAAGTTTTATGCTTTTCTAATCTCATTATCATAAACATGGTTTCTTTGGGGAATAATTTAATTTTAAATCCTTCATAATGGGTTGTAAATATAATGTGATTTATCCTAATAATATCCCTTGGGATTGTCAAACTAGGTATATAGTAAGGCCTGTTGTCATGTACTTGGTTACCCCGAGTTAGGTCTGGGACATCTTTTCAGAGCTGTTACCTCTAGGTACATCTGTTCCAGAACCATATCCACTTATAGTATCAAAAAAGGGATACATTTATAGGAACATCCATATAATCTCTAATTTATCAAAATGTTAGGATTTCTTCTATGCTTATCCTCAATGTCTATGTTAGGGCTATGTTCCCTAATCTTGGTTTTCTAAATTTGGTTTCTAAGGTTTATACTAAACTTTATTTGATACCAACTATAAGGACCCCAAACCTAGTTTCCCCGAGTTGGTGGATTATTTTGATAAATTGGAATATAAAAAAGGAGGAAACATGTCAAAGTACTGAATAGTTTAGTATTTTTGGAAAACATGATACATAAATAAGTTTTACATTACTACTTAAAAGGAAAAAAATATATAAATCCCTTTGGAAACATCCAAAACTCCTAGATTAATCCTACAATTCATTCATAATATACTTCTTTCCATCCTATGGAAAAATAAAACATATGAAATGGGGTAGGCTCAGATGATTAATATGGGTAAGTAATACTGCAAAAGCATAAATATTTAGGCATGATGAATAACTAAAAGTACACATGCCATTAAAACACAATCTTGAGCATAAAGTGATAGGAATAAAATTTGATTAAATAATTCTATATGGAAACATAACCATGGATATTATACTAGTCAATTAATCACATGGAATATAAAATAATAGTTTCATAACGGGAGAATTCATAATGTATGATTTCATAACTATACTGTCAAGGCCTCCTTCCAATACCATACATAAACTGGTAAAAACCCAAACTAGTTTGTCTCATGAGACTTACCGATTAACTAAGGGGATATAGTGGGCCCCAACCAACACTTACTAAGTCCAATGCATTTCTCATATGAAAGGGGTGAAACATAATCAACATATACATTCATATTCAAATTATCATATGAAATTTAAATAACATTCCCTAATTAGTAAACATAATCACTAACAATCTGGAATAATACGTTGAATGATACCAAGATAGCACATCCACATTCAAAATAATAATAAAACATTCAATAAAACATGGTATATAATATCATAAATGATTAATCCCAATTAAAAATAAGAATCAACAAGGATGTTGAAAATATATGAAAATACTTTTATAAAATCGTTGAGGAATTCTTGAGAGAAATACCCTATTTATTTTGAAAATAAAAGTTATTTTGGAAAAATATTTTCATAAAACTATAAATGAACTAAGAGAGTTTTTCCATAATAAAATGTGTGATTTTAGAAAAATAATGGTTTCTTAAAGTATATTATATAGTGAACCTGAAAATGGCTATGAAATCAAGATTTTCCCTTCAATTGGACTTGTGTATCGGGAAGAAATGGGAATGGAACCTGGAAAACATTTACTATACAATCAAATAATGATGAAATGATCCTGATATATGATTATAGAATATATATATAGATAATTTCGAATAAATATATAAAAATAATGAATAATTACATTGGTTTATTGAGGAAGAAAGTGTAACATAAATGAAAATAGAGGTTTGGGAAGAAAACCCATACCTTGTGTCCAAATGTGTTATAAACTTGACCTAAATATCCTAGATAATAAAATTAAATCCATTAATTAATTAATTCATAACATTTTTTAAATTTATATTATTTATTATAATTTTATTAAGTTATTTTATGGCTATTTTTATGAGTTAAAATATGCAATTTTATTTCTTGGTAACACTTGCTTCCTTGGTTTTTAGAATCGGTATACTAGTATACGAGTAAGGAAGTTAATTTGGAAAGTGTATAATTATACAAAATTGAATTTATATGATATTAATGAGCCTAAATAAGTTTAAATGGTTATATATATCATTTGGTTATTTGATATGGGATGAATCATTAGATAATACATTTAGTTGTAGTCGTTTACATTATTACGGTAGTTATTGATCATAATGAACTCATTTTGTTTTATCGTTTATTATTATGTAAATATATTACTTAAAAAACATAATAAAGGTTATAATAAATATATTATAGTCTTTTTTAACCATAAATTTTTTTTAATTACCATCCTTGAAAATGAAATTGAGGAACTAAAATTCATCATCCACAAAGGTTATAAATCAACATCTCACAAATGATGATTTCATTTTTATAATAAAAGATATAAATAAAAGAGTTTGATGATGGATATTAGATTAACATGATATAATTTCATTATATATAAGATAATGAAGTTATCATGATCATTTGGACAAAGGAGGTGAGGAGAGAATAATAAAATAAAATAAATTGAAAAGAAATTAAAAGGAAAAGGAAGAGGATTTTACCTCTTGAATGCTCCTCCTTGATAACCTCCTTAAAGTGAATGATTTTAGTCCTTTGAGCATACCAAGATCTCCAGGATGTGGGGAGTATTGGGGAGAATATTTGTTAGAAAATGGACAAGGATCAAATCTTAGAAGTTGTCAGGAGAAGTTGTGGCGAGGGGTGGTATTTATAGTGGAGGAGAGGGGTGATTTCTCATTATTTTATTCATTTTTTATTTTCTCAAGATAAGGAATAGTGTTTCTTTTTGTGAATAAATATAATAATATGTGCATGTGAGTTTAAACCAAGGGTTCTTACATCATCCAAACATCACATATAACTCAATAAATCATGTATTTATCAGTTATCATAAATTATCGTGTTCAGCTATTCACAAAAAATTCAAGGATTTTAGAAAAAATACCAAAAATTTTATCATAACCATTTTTCAATGTTTATAATTCAAAAATGAATTCCATTCTATGAAAATAAAATTATAATTAGAATAAATTTAATTTCTAATTAAAACCAACATTTACTCGAAAAACATAGATTTTAAATCTATAATTAATTTTATAACACTTTAAAAAAATTTAAAAATGTCTCATAAAATTATCTTAAAATAGAAAGACAACAAATTTTTTATTTATAAACACATTTTATATAATTAAAATTTCTTTTAAATCATTTAATTAATTATAAAATTTAAATTAAATATTTATGAATCACACAAATACTAACACTTAATAATTCTTAAAATATTGATTTACCTATACAATTATATAATTATAGAATAATTTCATTTATATGATGCCTAAATTTTATTTATAAAAACATGGGTGAGGTTACTATTCAGTCGGATTATTTACTATTCATAAAGGTCATATTACTATTTATATAGTCAAGTTATTATTTCATAATTATAGGTTCCTTAACTTCTATAAATACCTCTTATTTCATTCATTCTTCATTTATGATTTTTTCATGATGTTCTCAAAGTGATTTTATGTGATCTATACTATATGAAATTAACATAAGAAGAGAAATTTCATTGATAGAGTTTTGGTTGATTACATTATATAAAGTCATATTCATTCTAATTATATAGATTTATATTAATATTTATTGTTATTACAATACTATAAATAATTGTTATATGATATAGAATAATAAAATGATTTTTAATTTGAAAAATAAATACTTTTTATTCTAAATAAATTATTTACATACACTATATGGTATTATTTTGAAGTTAAATTTCTAAATTTTAATAATTTAATTTGAAAAAATAGAATTAATTTTTGGTATCAGAATTTATAATTTATCTTTGGATGAATTTTGGTATTTTTCTAAGTAGGTTTATTTTTTGGTGAATAGTAAAAAAACAACTTTCATGAATACCATATATTTTATGACATAATCATGATATAGATATTAAATAATAATTTATCAAACGTACATATTATATATTTAATTATTATATACTGAAAATAATAGATAAATATTATTCATTTATTATAAATTATTTTTTTGTCAATATAAATATGAAAACATTTATGACTGTTGACACAGTGCCTACACACATTAGAAAAGTAAAAATTGGGGTATTTGCAATAATATTTAAGAGGGTATAAGAACATGAAAATATTTAAAGATAAATATGATGAATAATAAATTATTTTCATGTATATTCGTGAATTTTTAAATTATATAACAATTTAATTATCCGAATTCTCACCAAACACTTACGAAAGGTAACAAAAGTCAAGATTCATATTGTAAAAGTGTGATCATGATATCAATGGGAATAAATACTATTATGAATGTTTTTAAATTGATATATTTATTATTAAAAATATATATTTATGTTATTGACTTATTTTCAATATTATATAATATAAATATTATCCAAAATTCTTACGCTGTGTGAGCACAATGCTTGTCCAAGTAGGTGAAAATCCAAAGTAAATGGTTTTTAAAATACTTAACATGTTGAAGTTGGGATGAATTTTGGATTTTAATGATTTTTAAAGATAAAATTTATAAGTGATAACTTATTTAAATGTTTAAATCTGAATTCTATTCTTATCTAGATATTTTTCAAGTCAAATTGTGAGAATAACCCTGAAATGAATTTGAAGTGTATTTAATGTTAAAAATGTTTTATAAAATAATAAAAAATCATGAAAATTTATCTTAAGTAAAATTGGTATGATTAATGGATGATAATATCATATTTTTTTTCATGAACCTTTTAACATTTTAAAATCACATTCATTATCAATAAATATTGAATATCTACAAATTCATCATATAAGTTAACCTATAAAAAGAAACCAATTCTAACCATTCCAAAAAACATCTCATGTTTCTTATACTATCCATATTCTTCCAAAATAAATTTATAAACATTACCTTTATATTTTCCTAAGGCTCTTGTCTTTCCAAATTCCTTTGAATGATTTATACTCAATCTGAAGGAGGGGATTCAAGCAACAATGTAAGGGTTTTCAACCCTCTTTCTCCTTTCTTATTTTTGATTCCTTATCTTAAAGGTATTTTTAAAATTATATTATTATTCTACCATTAATATATTCTCATTTTATATTCACATTTTCATCTATAAATAATGAGATATCATTCATTACCTTCCACCATACTATTCTTCATAAGTCATTACTATGTCAAAAATGGTTTTTTTTCTAAAAGTGTGTCTTCTCATTTAAACTGTCCTTATATCCTTCCCAATATCATAATTAGTCTTTAAAATAAACCCTAAAATATTAATTTAATTATAATATATTTTTTATAAACCAAAAATATTTCTTATATTTTACTTTTTTTTTAACTCCTTCAAAAACCATTGCTTACTGTGGCATTTTTACGCTACATACATAAAAGATAATGTTTTCATAAACTTACATCATTAATTAATATTCTTAAAATTTTATTTAAAGATTAAATATAAAATTAATATACATTTAATTTCTTGATTAATACTATCTAATGTTAAAAAATCCATTATAACAATGAAAAAAATCATAGACCCTTTTAATCATAAAAAACAGGCTTATCAAAGAAGATTATATGAATAGTGAATATTTTTGGAGCTCTTGAACTCCTTTTCATTTGGAATTATATGGTAAAAATACCTTGAAATATATACAGATTATAGAAAAATTGGAACATGACCTTTGACCATTATTATAATACCATAATAGTGTTTGTGATTGTAAACCAAACGACCTCGAAAGGGTCGATGTGAACAATTTTTATATAAATGAATGAATAATGATAATAAATTATTAAAATTAATAATTATAAGGAAATTAACCTTAAAAAGGTTCTTAATCATGTAAATACTTAACATAATTTTATAATTCAAGAGGCTATAGGAAGTATGAGGTGATTCAGGACTATAGGTATGGGGGTTCTTAACTAAACTTCCATTTATTGAGTTACATCCTTTATTCATTACCTATGTTATTCTAGGAATATGTGAATTATAATTTTTTTTTCAGTTTTTTATTTTTATTTTCAATTATTTTAAATAATATCTTCCTTGATATTTTATTACCTCACATGCTATGATCATTATAATGATTTATTTTCCAATCTCACTTTGAATCATGATTGTTTATATCCACTATTTCGGGAGATTTTATGTTATTTATGTATAAAAATCCATTTATTTTATTGTAATTTTCCAATATTATTTATTATATATAATATATTCTCTATAATTATATTATTACTTATGGTCACTTTATTTTGACTTTTATTACCATTACAAAATTATATGAAAGGAATCGTTTGTAACATATTCTGCATGGTTGAATTTTCAAACCATATTATTTGGATTTATTTAAAATGTTCCCTCAAAAAAATTTCATGGTTCTAAAAGTAATTTGTATTCTCATTTTTTTATAAATTATTTTTTTGAAATAAAAGCTATAAAAAAAGTAATTTGTTTATTTTACTATACAATTTATACTTTTTGGTGTTAAATTATTTGTATCCATGATATTTCAACTATGATCCATTAATTTATCTTTTATGTGATCTTAAATAATGTTTCATGTGTTCTTTAAATTTAACCTTCCTTTATGGTTAGGTTCAAAAGTTTTTGTTTATAAGTTAAAAAAATAAATTTTATGTTTTCTTAAGATGAAAAGTAATATCTTATAAATGTTTTTTTTCAAATTATTGTACTTGCACAAGGTATTTGATGATGCTTGAACTCAGTATATATCTATACAATACTTTGGGTAATGATATATTCTCTTTATAAATTATTTTGTAATTAACTAATGAATTTATTCTATTATAAGGGTGATTATAAGGTATATTTGTAAGAGTGATATTAATATAATATCTCAAGATGCCCTCACTATTTTTTGTGTGTTGGTATAAGGGTTTTAAATAAAATAATTGGATTTAATGAATAAAAAGGTATATTTTAGGGGAAAAGTGATGTTTTTTATCTTTATAAAGGTAAAAGTTTGTATTTGAAAGAATTTTTTTATCTTTTAATGATTTTATGTTTTCATGTTTTCTCAAGTAATTTTTAATGTATTTAAACTTTATTATGCTGGATTATTAGTTTTACTTAGAAATAAAATTGAGAAAGGAATGTGATTTAATGGTTGAAAGTAATTTTATATGAGCTTAATGTTTTATGTTTAAAATAAATACATTTTCGAATATTTTAAATTATTTTAGTGGAATAATGGGGTTTCCATTTCTTTTAGAAGACTTAATTATATTTATGTGCTCATCACATGTTTTTAAAATATTTTTTCAATGTTTGAGGATGATTAGGATCGATTTTGAGGTTAATGTTTTGATTATGATAATTTATCTCTCAAATGAAGAAGCTGTAGAATTTAAAGGTTTTGGTTTAGTGAAAAAGTAATCCATTATATATAATAATTATGGGGTTTTATATAAGAGTTATTTATAATTGTTTGAATCCCTAAATCTCAAAAGTTCTTAGGAATGTTAAAGTTGAATTATTTTCTATAAATCATGTAATTATAGGATGATTATGTCTGAGTATTTATATTTTATATCAAAGTAGGGTTTATATGACTTTATAGGTAGTTATGTTATTAGTTGAGGATAATTTGAGAGTAATGGATATCATCATGGATTTACATGTTTATGGGTGATCATATAATTCAAAGGCATAAATACACTTTTATGGTTTTATGTGATTATATTTTTAGGCGGTTAATGATATTTTTAGAGACAAATATAGGTTTCTCATGAATACATTATTGAGTTATAGATAACCTTTAGGGTTATTATGTGATTTTATTTTAATGTAATTTTGCTTATTGGTACCAAGGGATCTTTTATTATGAAACAATTATTTAATTAATATAGATAAATTTTTATTTGAAAGGTAATTTGATGAAATTGTGATCCAGGGGTAGGTTTTTTACTTTTAGGATTGTAGTATTTATTAACTAGTGTGTGATTTTGTATCTAGGTGGTTAATATTATTTGAGGTATAAATATTGAGTCATTTTTTTGTAGAATATGTGATCAAGGTTTTCATGACTTTTAGATTTATAAATTATGAAATATTTTTATGATTATCAAGGATAAATGATTTTGGGGATAAATGATAAGTTAATTTTTTTAGAGAACATGTGATCATGATTTTTCTAATTTTTAGGGATTCCTTCCCAAGTCACCATTATATTCGATATTATTATTATATTTTTTATATTCTCCTATATATCTTAAAAAATATTTTTAAATGAAAATTTTACTCTTTTACATTAATTTATGATCAATATATGGTCTCTTTTTCTCTATTATGGATGTATAGTTCACACATCACATTATTTATATGGGTTTTAGGATAAATTTCTTCTAGTTGAGTTATGATCCATCTTATAGCACTTAATCCTTTTAAGTTGGGAACCTTCTACCAAAATAATGTATTATATTTTACTAGCACTTATTTTTATAGGTATTTGCATTTATTTTAAATAATCTCTTTTCTGATTCATTCTTACATCATAAAATATGACATTATATGGGTTTTGTTGGTTTAACATTCTTTCACTGGATCATATACTCTATTTACTAAAATTTATCATATAATCTTTTTTATTATATCCTATAATTTTTTTATATTTTATTTCCTATTTATGTTATGGGTGTAAAAATTTATTTACCACAATTTTCCTTTAAAATGATTCTTACATTATAAATTACAATTTTTGTATGGGTTTCTTGGTCTCAATTATCATTCCTCAGGCCATGTTTCATATAGTGAACCCATTTAAATTTACATTGTGCACATAATTTACCATTAACATATCTTATCATAATTTACATATGATTTATGTAATTTACAATTTCATTTCATGTTTTCTCCTTCATTCTCTTTTTATTCATATGTTACCAAACTTATAAGGGTTTATCTCGACTCAACATCTTTTACTCGAGTAATAATTTTTCTTATTTGAACATGTTATTTTATGATATAAATATTCATTTTCTCTTTCTCAAATGATTTTTTCTCTTTTTTTCTTAATAATTTATGTTTTCATTCTTTGTTCTTCATCATTTATTAATTTTTTGTTTTGTAAAAATAATAACGTTGTTATGAATTATTTCTCTCCTTTTTATTGACTATTTTTATTTTCTCTATCCATATTTATTACTAAAAAAATTATTTTTTTTATTTTCGATGAAAATTATTCATTCTCTTATAAAGCATTAATATTTACCATTCTAACTATTCAAAATGAAATGTTACATTTCATTTATTTATGTGTGTTTTCTTAAAACCAATTAAAAAGTCTAACAAGTATTTTTACCATTTTTTATTTTTATTTTATCTTTCACTCCACATTTCTTATCTTTACCTTTATTTATCTTAGAGGTTATATTATTTGGTATTATTCTCAAAATTGTGTTTTTTAAGCTCTTCATCACCCCTTTAGGTTAATTTTGAAAATATTTTTTTGTATTGTTTCACTTCATAAACCCTTTCTCTTAGGGACTGATATAATGATGGAAATTGGTATGTCTCACAAAGGTATAAATTATTTTAATAATATCTAGCTTATATTTTAATTTGAAACTATTATTAATCTATATTGATAGAATATTATCCTTTATTATATGAATAAGGTATTATGGAATAAGACATCTAATATTGGTAAATTTTTTGAGGTTTTATATTCTTAAAGAGTAGGAAGTAGAGATTTTTTAATTATTTATTTCAATAATAGAAAATTATGAGGGTGAAATTTTGTTAAGGGGGATAATGTGAAAACCCATGTCTTTTTTAATAACACATATATTTTAGAGTTTATTAATATTCAATATTAATCATTTTTTTTACTTTAAAAACATATATTTGTGTGTATGTTTATATCATGTATCAAATGATATTATATAATCAATTAGATAATATTTATGCATTTAAAATTATTTTTTAATTCATAAAATATGATTTATTTAGAGGCTAAAATATATTTTCATATCATAATTTAAAAATTTATCTATTTAAAGAATTATTTAATTGTTGTATATTTTATAAATTTATATTCTTGTTAATTATATGTATTAATATTAATATTTATTATAATTATAATCTTATAAATAATTTTATTAAGGTATGAAACAAGAATTTTATTTTTCCTTTGAAAAAAATATAGTTTAATCATACATAAATCTTTTCGATGCACTATATGGTTATATTTTAAAGTTTAATTTATAAATTTTAGAAATTTAATTTTATGAAATGGTCATGATTTTTTTAATCATCATATCATAATTATTTTAGGGTATATTTTTAGTATTTGTCTAAGAAACATTATTTTTTAGAGAGTAGTTAAAAAATATAATTTTTATGAATACCATATCCTTTATGACATAATAATGATATAAATATGAAATAAAATTTTATGAAACTTATGGATAGTATCTTACATGATGTTATACACAAAATATTATTGGAATATTATTTAATTAATATAAGTTATTTTTTATTTTAGGATAAATAATAAAACATTATTGGTGTTGATGTAGGGTTTATGCTTCTTGAAAAAGTAAAAATTAGGGTCTTTAAAAATAAATATGATGAATAAAACATTTTTTATTTATATTTTTGGATTTTAAAATTAAATAATAGGTTAATTATCCAAATTCTTACCTACTGCTTATTCAAGGTAAAAAGAGTTAATATTCTTATCATAAAATTACATTATTGATATAAATCTTAATAACTAGTGTTATGAATGATTTAAAAAGAATATATTGGTGAATAATAAAATAAATTTCTGTTAGTAATATAAATTTAATAAGAAATAAAATTATTATTTTCTAAAATTCTTATAGAGTGTCAATGTAGTACTTCTAAAAACTGTTGAGATGTCAAAATAAATTATTCTAAAAATATTTAAAAGGGTGATTTTGGAATTAATTATAGTGTTTCTTATTTTTAATTATAAACATGATTTTTAATAAATTATTTAAAGTATTAAATTATAATTATATAATTATCTAGTTATTTTCATTCTTAAATTATGAGAATACCTCTGGAAATAACATTAGAGGGTATTTAAAGTTAATTTTTTTTAAAAATAATTAAAAAATCATAAAAAACTTTAATTAAGTAAATTGTTGATGGATATTGGTGATAATATCATCTATTTTCTATTTATGAATCAATTTACATTTTAAAATTATATTCTTGACCCATAAATGTTGAATATTTTCATAAACATCATTAACGTTTTCCTATAAAATGGGATTCATTATAATCATTCAAAACATGTCTACAGTTTGTTTTTCTCTCTATACTATATACAAATTCCTATTTAAACAACCCTTTACATATTCCTAATCCTCTAAACATTCCAAAATTCTTTTCTCTAAAGGATTTATACTCAATTTGAATAAGGCAATACAAATAACATGGTAAGGGTTTTCAAGCCACTTTGTGCTTTCTTTTTTATGATTACTTATCTTAAAAATATTTTAACACTTATATTATTTTTCTTTGATAAAAATGTTATAATGTAATTAGAATATATTTATCTATGATTTATGATATATTAACCATTACCCCTCACCGAACTCTTTTTTATAAGTTGTTATTATGTCAAAATATAGGGTTTTCCAAAAATATGTCTTTCCCTTTAAAATATACAATTATCATTCTGAATAACATAAGTAATTTTTAAAAGTAATCCTAAATTATTATTTTAATTATAACATGATTTTATATAAACCACAAATATTTATTTAGTTTTTCATCTCTTAAATTCTTTCAAAAATCATCTCTTAGTGTGGTAGTTTCACGCTAGCAGTGTAAATGATGCTGTTTTCCAAAAGGTTCATATTTCTTAAATATTATTAAAAACTAATATTATGATTGAAAATAAAATTAATATTCAAGAAATTTTGATATTATTATTCTATAATGGTAAAATATCTATGATAACAAGGAAATTAAAATGGAAATATCATACTTATTTTTGACGATAAAAAATTGGATTAACAAGGAAGATTATATTAATGGTAACTATTTAGTACTACATAGAACTATATTTATTCTAAAATGATATGGTAACAATAAATTGTCACTTATTAAGATTATTTAACCATTGTACCTTACTTTTTTGATTATAATTATTCCACATTAGTGTTAGAGATTGTAGACCAAAAAACCTCAAAATGAATGACATGAACAACCAAAATTTAATAAATGAATGAAATATTATAATAAATGAATTAAAAAGAATAATAAAAAATAAATTAACATGAAAAAGATTCTTAATAAATAAATAAATTAATATAATATTATAATTATAGAGTTTAGAGGGTGTATGAGGTTAGTTGGGACTCAATTTAAATATATTCTAAACTCAATTATATTTCCTTTAGTTATATCCTTTATTCATTGACTATGATACTCTAAGATTATGTTAATTATAACCTTTGATTGTTTTATGTTGTATTTTATGTTTTTTATTTGTATTTAAAATGTTTCACATAACCTCTTTCTTGATATATTTCATACCAAAATGTTATGATCATTGTAATGATTTCTATACTAATATCACATTGAATCGAGATTTATGTATAAACTCTTATGTTGTTAAATTTTATGTTATTTATATTTAAAACCCAATTTATTTCATTATAATACATGTCTATATTCATTAATTTCCGGAAGTTATTATCTAAACTTATGTGATTTCATTAGGTAAATTTTATAGACTTTTATTTTCATAACAAAAGTGTGAAAGGAATATTTTTTTTAACATATTCTACATGGTATCATTTTAACACAATGTTCTTAATATTTTATTAAAAAAATTTCTGTTTTTTTTCATGTTTCTAAAAAGTAGATAGTATCATAAATGATTTAAAAATTATTTCCTTTAAATAATAGTTATTAAAAATGTAATGGGGTTATTTTATTTCACAACATCTATATTTCTGTTTTAAATATTTTCCGCCACAATATTTCAAATATGTTCAATGAATTTCTATTCACTATTATATTAAATAATTTTTCATGTGCTCTTTTAAAGATAAATTTCATGGTTAGGTTCAATTTTTTTTGTTTATGGGATGAAAAATATGTTTTAGTATTTTTATAATGAAAATTGGAATCTTATAAATTTTTTATTCAATATAAGGTATATATACATTTTATATCATGATGAGTGATCCAAGGATATAGCTATCTAATAAATTGGGTTGTGATTTATTCACATAAGAAATTATGTTTAATTAACTAATTATGTTATCCCATTGTGATGATGATTGTAAGGGTGATTTCAAATAGTGATATGAATATAATGTCCCAAGATGACTTCATGGGTTTTCTATGTTTGATTATTTGATTTAAATATAAATATTTGTGTTTCATGAATCAAGAATTTTATTTTATAAGAATGGTGAAGTTTTTGGTCTTTTTAAAGGTAAAGGTTTTGACTTTAAGTAATTTTTATAATCTTCTTATGATTTATTGTTTTCACGATTTCTCATGGAATTTTAAAATTAGTTTCATTTCCTTATACATGATTGAGTGTTTTATTAATAAAACCATTTTGAGAAAAGAATTTAATTTCATGTTTTGAAGTAAGATAATTATTAGATTAAGGTTATATGTTTAAAATAAATACTTATTTCAAATTTTTTAAAGATTTCAGTGGTTTAAAGGGGATTTTATTTATTTTATGTCCCTAACTTGGTTTTATGTGCTCGTATTATTTTTTTAAATGATTTTTACGGGGTTTAAGGAAGATTTGGACTGATTATGAAGTGAATATTTTTGTTATGAGTGTTTATCCATGAATGAATTAGGGGTATCATTTGGAGAGCTTGGTTTAGTGAATAAATTTCCATTCTCTGGAATAAGTATGGGTTGTTTAGGTAAGAGTTTTCCTAATTTTATAAAACTCTAAAATTAAAAAGGTCTTTGAAATGTTAATGTTGTATTATTTTAATTAAATCATGAAATTATGGGATGATTAACTCTAGATATTTATATAACATGATTTAATATTATGGATAAATTTGAAATTATTATTCACTATTCATGTTTAATACATCTAGTTTTCTCATATATTCATAGAATGATTTAGTGATGATTTATTACTATGTTTTATTGTGATTTATGTTAATTAGTTCAATGAAAATTCTAAAGGGGGATTTTTGAGACCAATGAAATGTTTAGGGAGAATTTTATATCCTAAAAAATGTTTTGAATGAAGGTTTAAATAATTAGTTGAAGAGTTAGATGTGAAAGTGTTATATAATGTTGGTGTTGGATCTTGTTTTCATCCCATAAAAACAAAAATCTAGAATTTTACATTTATTTAAGTGATGTAATTGATTAATGAGAAAGTATATGTTGATCCTAAGTAGGTATTTGACTATTTTTGATGGCTTGGAGATGTTTATGTAAAATTTTTAGTGATATAGAATAAATCACACCACAACATGGGGTTTTATACAATAATATTTTTTTGGGGGGTTTTATAGAAATTACATAACAAAAATATCATTCCACAACACATATTTATAGTGATATGGTTAATTAAAATATGTGATAAGACCAATAATGGTATTAATAATATATATATATATATATATATATATTTTCTTAATAGAGATAACATGAATTATATGAATTATTTTTTTTTGAAGTCGACATTTTTTTATTTCATAAAGGACGTGGTTATGTCATGAGTTTAATTATTACACAACAATGGAAAGGTGTAGCGAAAGTAGTGATCAACTTGTCCTTCTGTGTTATGAGTTATTATATGATTGCAAGGAAACATAGTTAATTTTAGTATATTACACATCAATATATTATAATACATTGTAATTATTTAATTGAGGTATTTAATTTTTGGAGTGGTTGAGAGGGAACATTTGGTAATTACATTCATTATGCCATAATTTATATGATTACACACTAATTTTTAAATGGTGTTATTATTTAGTTTTTTGATGATGTATATTGGTGTATGACACATAGATTTGTTTTTTATCCCAAAACATAACTTTAAATTCTTTAATTTATTTGAAAGTAAGGATTTATCTAATGGTTGAAAAAGAAGAGGGGGTTGATGGAAGTTGATATTAGAGTTAGTTTTTTGAATTTTAATTTCAAAATTCAATGAAAGAGAAGTAGTGTGAATAATTTGTAGTAATTTCATGACTAAAATTTATATAAGGAGAGAATTATATTATGAATAATAGGGTAAATAACCCATTAAATATTATTTTTTTCCTTATTATTTATTGTAGCTCCCCAGGACATATTAGGTTTCACTGAGAGGGGTGGGGGTGAATTAGTGGTACCCTTGTTTTATGAACTTTTATAGTTTTAAATTAATCCTATTAAACTTTTTAAGCTTATTGATCAACTAAATAGTTTCTTTCAAACTCACCTCGTGCACAGTAGTAAAATAAGATAAGGAAGCACACAATATTTACAAGGTTCGGCAATGAAAGGACTACTCCTTTTCATTTTTGTTAGACACCCGATAATGGATTCTCTTCACTACCACCAAATGTGAATAAAGATAGTTAGACACCCAAGTTCTATAATTGGTTAGACACCCCAGTTGTTGTCTCCATATTTGTTTAGATACCCCAACTAATCTTTATATTTGATTAATTAGACATCCCAATCATAAGTCTCTATAAGTTGGCTATACAACCCAGATACAAGATTCCTCTTTAGTATTGATCCAGGAATAGAAGGATATTCTACGTAGACAATATTCCTCTATAATAAAGCTGGATGTCCCTTCCTTGTGTAATAATCTTCAAGGTCTTCATTCGATGACTTGATAAATTTCATTGGTCCTTGAAACTCCTTTTATATATTCAATGATCTGAATTCTCCATCTTGAAATTCTTGGGTACATATAATCACCTTCTTCAAGAATTACCCGACTTTGGATCACCCTAGAAATTATTCTTGAAAAATGGATGCAAGAAGTCTCAAAATTATCTTTCAAATTTTAATGACTTTATCATCACCCGAATGCACATATTTATACACAAATGTGGTGCATGGGTCTTAAATATACTCCATGATTTAAATTCTCATTTAAAACCTCAATTAAATGTGTTAAGAAATTAATTACATTAAATTTATTATTCCATCAAATTATAATACCAAAATTTGGGTTTCATATTAATTCCATATTCCTTTGAATTCTTTATTATTTTTTGGGTATTATATTTCTCATTTTAAATACCCAATTGATATGTGGGTATTTATTTCATGCTCATTTTTAAATACTTGAATGAAACTTTTTTGGGTATTTCCTTTTGAATGAAACCTCATTTAAAGGATTGAAGACTCAAGAATCCTCATTCCTTCACATGGTATGAAAAAACCCATAGGTTACTCTATTTTCAAGGATGCATGAAATCTAAAACACTTGAGTGACTCAGGTGATTTATTTCTTCTTGTAACGACCCAATGTTTAATCAATGTAATTACATTTCAATAATTATGCCTCATAGTATAATCACATTAGGTAACATAATTAAATATCATCATACGAAATACTATGTGACCATTAATCATAATTTTGGAACTTCTGTGTCATAAATTTCAAAAATATGACATACACGGTTGTGTTTAGGGTGATTTTTGTGGTCTGATGGAACAAACTTAATTTTTGGTGAATATTAACATAAAATTATGTATAGTAACCTACCCTTATGAATATTAATATGACCCTTATGAATATTAAATATTTAAAAAGAATAATAACCTCACCCTTGAATGTATAAATAAAATTTAGGCATCTTTAAAGTGATCATATGACTATAGTAAAAGTATTAGTATTTTTTTAAATTATAAAAAATTATTTAAAATTAATTAATTAATTTAAAAGAAAAATTATTTTCTTAAAATGTGTTAATAAATAAATATTTTTATGTCTCCTAGTTTTAATATAATTTTATAAGACTTTACATAATTATTGAAAACGTTACAAAATTAGTTATTGTTTTAAAATCTGTATTTTTCAAGTAAATTATGATTTTAAATAAAAATTATATTAATCATATATATAAAATTATTTTTTAAAAAAGTGATTTCATTTTTTGATTCTACACATTGAACAATGGTTAGGGTGTATTTTTGCTTTTTTTGGAAATACTTGAATTTTAATGAATAATGAAATACGATGATTTACCAAATAAGAAAAATACATTAATTAATGAGTCTTGGGAGATTTTATATTGATGTAAGAACCATTGTTTTTAACTCAAATGAACATATTACTGTTTTTGTTAATGTATTCATCATTATTTCTTGTCTTATGGAAAAATAATAAACCAATTATTTAAATATTAAGAAAACCCTCCCCCCCTCGACTATAAAAATCACCCACACTCCCCTCTTCTCTTCACTCATCTCAAGACTTATTCCATGACTAAATTATACTAAAATATATCCATAATATCCCCCCCCCCCCAACATCCATCATCCCTTGGTCTCCTCAAAATACCAAATCCTCTCCCATTAAGAGGCTCTCAAGGAAGAATAATTCAAGAGGTAAATTGCTCTTTTCAATTCTTTTACTTTCCTTTCAAGTTTCTTTGTTTTATTTTCTATCCTCACCTATCCTCATACAAATTTTATGAAAAATAAAGCACCTTATATGTACTATAGTTTTTTTATGATAACGGAATAAGTTATTATCTTCTCTCTGTTACCCTTCTTTTATACTAGTAGTAAAAACACTATCTGAGATGTGTTAATTTACCATATTCAAGGACGATGGGTTTTCAATTTACATTACCATTTTAAATTCTGGTCATGAAACCATTATTATGGTTTAAAAAGATTATAATATATTTATTATGTCTCATATATGGTTTTGGGATCTTTTTTACACATGGAATTTATTTATAAAACAAAATGTGTTTGTTGTGATAAAAAACCGCCAATTAACCCAAAAGGTTATCACTAATGGTTTATATAATGATTCATCTTCACTCCAAGAAACCCAATGAAATTTAAAACCATGTAATATTATATATGTTCAATAATAAAATATAACTCCAATTATAGAAAAAATTACTTATTTTACATTATTATTCATTCATGTATATTAGTAAACTAATCATGAAACAAAAAGACCCGAATAATGAAATTGAACCTCATAACCAATCAAAAAGGTTATGAATGAAATAAAAAATGATATAATAAATCAATTACATGTAAAATTTTCTCTATAATTATTAATTAATGAACCTAATTTTATTATTTAGGTCATTAATTTCAAGTGGAGAACACCATCCGACTTAAGGTAGGAGACTCTACGCGAACCACCATTATTCCTTCGGGTTGTACTATCATTCTTTTTACCCAAATGAATTTGTATGTTATTTTTATGTAAATCTTATAAATTATTTGTACATGATCTAAAATAATTTATCAAGGTCCATTCATCATCATATTTTGGGGATATACATGTTTTTAAATGATTCCCTCCTCAATTATTCCCAATAAATAACCCCATTTTAAGGGAACTTCCCTAATTATTACTCAATTTCAAGTGCACTCTATATTCTATTTTAAGCCACCATTGTTTTTATAAAATCATTATTTTTTATTATGGAAAAATTATTGGTTCACTACTATTGTTTTATAAAAAATCATTCCCTTTTCTATTTTAAATGCTCATTAGTATTTTCCTTAAAACCCCACTAAAATGTTTTAAGGATACATGTTCTTAACTACTATTCTTACATTTTGTCACTTATGTTTGACATAAATTACCATAAAATATGCCTATTTTACCTTATGAATTTTCATTTATGTTTTAATTCCTTTCCTTCATAGACATTTTTATGACACTCCCATTTGTTATGCTTTATGACATGATTATGACACCCAATTCTCATAATGGGTAACCATTGTGTTTATGTATGATTGATTTTGTATGATTATATATGTGTTATGCATATTAATGAACATGTTTTGATGGGTGTGACTAGAAATTTCACTAATTCATTGGGTAAACTTGAATCTCATGAGATTTTATATGGAACAGTCTTGGTAGTTAGCCTTGACTCGTGCTACCATGTGCAATAGTCTTGGTGGTTAGCCTTGACTTGTGATACTCTATGTGCAACGAGCTTTGATTCATGCTAAAGTAATGTTTTATGTTTCTTTCAAATTACTACGATTCAATGTTTATATGTTCCCAAGTTATAAATGTTATGGTTCCATATGTTTAGTTATGTTATATTCCGTTTTATATCATTATGTAATGCTTCCTAAATAATGTGCTAAAGCATTATTATTATGCTTATTACCTTAATGGGATTTTTAGCTCACACATTTTTTCAGGTTATCTCCATACTATCCTATATTGATGTATGATAAAAATGAATGTGAGGAGAAAAATATAAATATTAAATAAATAAATGTTTTATTTTTTCAATTTTATGTACCTTGTCTTCAAATACACTAGACTTCACAATCCTTGGCTTGAATTCTGATGTATAATTATTCATAAATTCATGTAATGTTATGTGAAAAATGATAGGATCCCTATAGTTGGTATCATAGGATGGTCTAATTATTTTTGAAGATTAGGAATAGAGCACTTTAGTAGAAACTCTAGGATGAGACTATGTATAAGAAAACATCCCTAAATTTTGGTGAGTAAAGAGTATGTTTTTTATCAAGAAAATACATTCCTATCTTGATAAAAATAGGTAGAGTAGGCTCTGAAATATATGTATCTAGGGATAAAACCTAAAAAAACCACTTGATTTAGATGCAAAAAAGGAATTGCTTCATGACAACGGGCCTTACTACACTGTTGGTTTGACACTCTTGGGGGATATGCTTTGGTAAATTCATGATCTTGGTACACACTATTATTAAGGGAATAATAAAATAGACCCCACAAGAGTATATGTTAGGAAAAAGAGCATGGATAACTTATATTTAAACGTAGGGAATCTCAAGTTAGGATATACCTTTCCTTCACAAGTTTATCCTTTTATATTTAAAGTTTTTTTTATACTTATTAGCTAAGAATTCAAGAACCTTAATTTTATGTAATTTTTTATAGTTAATGGAAGAAAATATAAGAACACATGCCAATAAGAAATTTGATTGGGAATGTTAGGATTACTCTAATGATATAAAAAATGTGATGGGAATAGGTGCTCAAAACATCATGACAATACTTGATTAGCTGGTTTAAGTTATGAATAATAACTTGAATCATATGGAACACCCTCCTCCTCCAAAGAAAGTGCAAGTGGTCATTGAATCATTTATGAAACAAAGGACTCCTATTTTTAGTGGATCTTATGATCCCCTCCTTTCATAATAGTTAAGTAACTACATATAAAATATATTATTTATCTTCTAGTGCTTAGAAGAAGATAAAGTTGTACTGGAAGTCTATCATTTTTATGGGGAAGCTTATTAGTGGTGGACACTGATTAAAAATATGATGTCTAAAGAGGAAATTGATTCCATTGATTGAGAGGAAATCAATACAATATTTTTCAACAAATATTTTCCCCGAACCCTCCATCTCAAGATGGAAAGGGAGTTCCTATGACTCAAGAAGAAGTAAGGTGAGTCCATCGAGGCATATAAAGAACACTTTACAAGCCTTTCTAGGTATGCCTATGGATTTTTCATGAACACTGAAGTCAAGGTGGATCAATTCTTTAGTAGACTAAAGCTGAGTCTACGAAAAGTGTTGGTGATTCAAGAATTTATAAATTATTAGGAGATATTCTGTTATTCTCTAAAGGTTTAAATGAAGATCAGATACTTGCAATGTTCTCATGGGATTGGTGACAAGAAGTGGAAAATGGAGTCTAATATGGGTGGTTTGAAAAATAAATCCCATGATGGAAATAAGATCAAAATCCCCCGTGTCAAAATTTTGGGAAGAAGAATCCTTGGAACTTTCTAAATAAAACTCAAAATTGCTTGAAATGTTGAAGAATTGGACATCTGGAAGAAACTTCTAAAGGGATATGAAGAATCCTGCTACTATGGAAGAATAAAGTAATGTTTAGATAAACGTTCTACCAGTGCTTCTGTATTATAACTTCAAGAAGCATGGGAATTATGAGAACAATTACCTAAGACAGGGGTTGTCAGAGGCAATCAAAAACAACCTCCAAGGAAACAAGGAAGAGATTATGCTATCACTACTGCCGAGGTGGAGGTAGAAAATTATGTGGTGATAGGTACACTAGTTATTCATTCCTAAATAGTGAACGTACTATTTGATTATGGTTCTACACATTCTTTCAAATCTTTCAAGTTTAGTAGAATTATTCAAACACCACCACAAAATTTAAAGGGATAAGTTGTATGTGAGAACAAAAAATGGAGAAATTATTGCGTCTAAGTTTTATAACTCCTCTCCAGTTAACATATGTGGATTAAACCTCCCAGAAAATCTCTGCATACTTTTTTAGTAGAGTTTGATGTTATCTTGGGCATGGATTTACTGTATTTATACAAATCCAACATCAAATGTTGGGAAAGGGATATCACTCCTAACATCCCAAATCATCCTCCAATTCATTACAAGTGTATAGAGGAAGATGAATCTTCTTTAGAATCAGTATCTCAAGTGTGGATATTACTGACCTATAAGCATGAATGTCAAGCTCAAATGATTGAGACAAAGGAGATGATACTTCTTGAAGATATGCCCATCATGAGGGATTACACTAATGTATTCAATGAAGAGTTTCCTAGTATTTATCTTAATAGAGATGTTGAGTTCTTAATTAAAAATATTCCTGGATCCCTTCCTATATCAAAGAAACCTTATGGAATGTCCACCATATAGTTGGAAGAGATAAATAAGAATTTACAAGAGAATCTGGAGAAGGGTTTTATATGCCTAAGTGCTTCTCCAAAGGGTGCGCCGATCCTCTTATTCAAGAATAATGAAGGATCAATGTGACACTACATTGATTATCGTGAGCTTAATAAAGTCATGATAAAGAAAAAGTATCCCCTACCTCAAATCGATGAGTTGTTTGATCAACTTCATGGGGCCAATTATTTATCTATGGTGGACCTTCAGTTATGATATAACCAATTAAAGGCGAGGAAGGAAGATATTCCCAAGACTTCCTTTTGAATAAGGTATGAATACTATGAGTTTATAATGATTCCCTTTAGACTCACTAATCCTCTCGCAATATTCATGGATTTAATGAATATAGTCTATAGATATTACCTAGAAACATTTGTGGTAGACTGTATTGATGATATTACGATATACTCCAAGAGCAAAGAGGAACACAAGAAACATTTGAATACTATGCTAAAGACTTTGCGAAGGGAGAAAATTTATAAAAAGTACAGTAAATCTGTGTTATGGATGGAAGAAGTATCATTCTTTGGGCATGTTATCACCAACAAAAGGAATTTATATAGACCCTTTCAAGACAATGGAAATTAAAGAGTGGCCGAATCTAACATCTCTAATAGATATTCGTAGATTTATGGGTTTATCTTGGTATTATCAATGATTAGAGAAAAACTTATCTATATTTTAAAACCCAATGACCAAGATTACATAGAAGGGGGTGAAGTTTTTCTAGACTCAAGAATGTGAGTAAATCTTTAAGGATCTAAAAAAGAGGCTTGTCACTATGCAAGTACTCACACTCCCAACAAGTGGAGAAATCTTTGTGGTGTATAGTGATGCTTAAAAGAAGGGATTATCTTGTGTGCTAATGAAAAATGGTAAAGTGACAACATACGAATTAAGGCAGCATGAAATCCATAAGTAAAACTATCCTACGCATGATCTGGAGTTGGCCTCTATGATCTTTGCATTAAAAAATACAGAGACATTATCTCTATGGGGATAAGTGTGTGACATATATTGATCACAAGAGTCTCAAATATATATTCACATAGACAGAGATTAATATGCACCAGTGAATATGGTTAGAGATCAACAATGATTATGATATCTTAGTCCACTACCATCCTGGTAAGGCAAATAAGGTGGAAGATGATCAAAGTAGAAATGATCCTTCATATTTATCAACCATGAGGGTTGAAAAGGATCCAATATTGTTAGATTTTAGTAAGATTTACATGGAAATAATCAATGGAGGAACATCGTAAATCGTTTCACAAATGATTTATCAACCATCCCTCGTGGAGAAAATAATGGATGCTCAAAGAAAAGATGTTGAAACTCAGAAAAGGGTGGGAGCCATTAGAAAAGGTAAATCCTCTGAGTTTGGGATTGATGAGGAAGTTATAATATTTGGGTTATGATTATGTGTACCATACAATCCATATATAAAGAAGGATATTTTTAATGACTCACATAGCTAAACCTTCTTTATTCACCCAGTGAGCACAAAGATGAATCGAGATCTCTAAGAGAACTTTTAGTGGGAAAATATGAAGAAAGTGATTGTTGAATATACATAAAAGTGTCTGGTATTCCAACAAGTGAAGGATTTAAGATAGAAGTCTAAGGGAATGATGAAACCACTACCCATACCAACATGGAAGTGAGATAACATTACAATGGACTTTATCAATGGACTTACAAGGACATCCAGAGGAAATAATGCTATATGGGTCATTATGGATCACCTTATAATGGAAGATCACATTATTGAAATTTGAGAGGACTTCTCATTAGATCAAATTTAATGGATATATATCAAAGAGGTGGTAAGTATTCATGTATTAACACTATCTATTGTATCAGATAGAGATCTGATATTTACCTCGATGTTCTGGAAAAGTCTCCAACATGCTCTAAGAACTGAATAGAACTTTAGTACGACCTATCATCCTCAAACTGATGGACAATCTGAGAAAACTATTCTGACACTAGATGGTATGTTGAGATTATATTCCATGGACTTCAATGGAATATGGTACCAACATCTTCCACTGGTCAAATTCTCATACCACAATAGTTTCCACTCCAGCGTCCGAATGACACCACACGAAGCCCTTTATGGGAAAAGATGCAGAACACCAGTGTATTTGGATGAAGTCGGTGAACGTAAGCTAATAGAACCTGAAATGGTTGAAGAAATAGTGGAGAAGGTGAAAACCATTCAGCAACACATCAAGGAATCCCAAATTCAAGAAAAAATAGTTATAAAGAAAATTACCGATGAGACCATGAGTTTAATTTTGGATACATGAAATTTCTCTGTTTATCTCCATGGAATAAGGTCACAAGGTTTGCAAAGAAAGAAAATATAAGTCCCATGTACATCATCCCCTTCTATATCCACAATCATGTTGGAGGTGTGGCCTATAGATAGGAACTTAAACCAACTATGTCTAAAGTGCATGATGTTTTTCATGTATCCCTCTTAAAAAAGTACATACAAGATCTCTCACATGTACTGACTTTAGAGGTTTTACAGTTGGAGAATGGTCTTTCTTACGAGGATTATCCAGTAAAGATCTTGGATCGTATAGATAATGTTATATGAAAAAATACTACTCAATAGGTTACGGTACTATAGTGGAACCATAAGTATGAAGAGGCAACATGGGAATTGGAGGAAGAAATGAAGGAAAAGTACCTACATCTGTTCATGGCATAGAATATACAATGAAATTCTGAGAGTGAAATTTCATAATGGGGGAAGAATGTAATGACCCAATGTTTTATCAATGGAATTCCCTTCTTATAACCATGAGTTATATTATAATCACATTAGGTAAAACAATGACCTATCATGACACTAAATACCATGTTACCGTTAAACATAATTTTTCTACTTATGCCTCTAGAATTTCGAGAATCTGACATACATGGTTGCATTCAGGGTGATCATTGGGGTCTGATGGAATAAACTTAATTTTTGATGAATAGTAATATACCCTTATGAATAGTAACCTATGCTTATTAATAGTAATATGACCCTTATGAATAGTAAATCATTTAAAATAATAGTAACCTCACCATTGATTGTATAAATAAAATTTTGGTTTCTTAAAAGTGATAATATTACCATAGTAAAAGTATTTCTGTTTTTATAAGTCATAAATAAATATTTATAATGAATTAATTAATTTAAAAGAAAATGTATTTTCTTGAAATGTGTTTATAAATTATAAATTTTATTTCTTCTAGCTTTAATATAATTTTATAAGGTCTTAAGTAATTTTTGAAAGCATTATAAAATCAGGTATAGTTTTAAAATATGCATTCTTCAAGTAAATTATGATTTTAATTAAAAATTAAACTAATCATATTTATAATTTTTTTTAAAAAAAAATGGATTTCATTTTTAGATTCTACATTTTGAAAACTAGTTAGGGTGAATTTTTGGGATTTTTCTAAAATACATGAATTTTTGATGAACACTGAAATACGATAATTTAAAAAATAAGCTAAATACATTAATTAATGAGTAATGGGTGATGTTCTGATGATGTAAGAACCATTGGTTCAAACTCACATTCAAATATTACAATATTTTACATGAATTCATCACTATTTCTTGTATTATGGAAAAATAATAGACTAATGATTAAAATATTAAGAAAACCCTCCTCCCCTCCAGTATAAAAATCACCCACACTCCCCTCTTATCTTCACCCCTCTCAAGTATTTTTCCTTGAAAAAATTATTCTCAAATATCTCCCCAATCTCCTTCCACATTTCCATAATCCCTTGGTCTCCTCAAAAGACCAAATCTTCTCCCCTTAAGAGGCTCTCAATGAAGAATATTTCAAGAGGTAAATTCCTCTTTTCAATTCTTCTACTTTCCTTTCAAGTTCCTTTGTTTTCTTTTCTATCCTTACCTATACTCATAAAAATGTAATGAAAACTTCCATATCTTATATTTACTATAATTTTTTAATGATAATGGAATAATTTTTTATCATCTCTCCTTTACCCTTCTTTTATACTATTAGTAAAAACACCATTTGAGATGTGTTAATTTACCACATTCAAGGACGATGGGTTTTCAATTTACCTTAATGTCTTCAATTATGGTCATGAAACCATTATTATGGTTTAAAAATATTATAATATATTTATTATGTCTCACATATGGTTCTAGAATTTTTTAGGCATAGTTTTTATTTATAAAACAAAATATGTTCATTGTGGTTAAAAAACACCAATTAACCCAAAATGTTATCACTAATGTTTTATATAAATATTCTTATTAACTCCAAGTAACAAAATGAAATTTACAACAATGTAAATTTATTTAATTTCAATAATAAAATTTAACACCAATTCTAGAAAACCATCCTCATTTTACATGATTATCCATTCATGTATATAAGTAAACTGATCATGAAACAAACAGACTCAAACAATGAAATTGAACCTCATAACCAATCAAAAAATGATATGAATGAACTAAAAAGGTTATACTAAATCAATTAAATGTAAAATAGGTTTTTTAATTATTAATTAATTAGCCTAATTTTATTTTTTTGATCATTAATATCAAGTGGAGAACACCATTAGACTTAAGGTAAGAGATTCTACCAGAACCTCCATTTTTCATTCGTGTTGCCCTATCTTTCTTTTTACCCAAAGGAAGTGATCTTTTATTATTTATGTACATCTTATAAATTATATTTGCATGATCCAAACTCTTGTACCATGGTATATTCATTATTCTATTTCAGGTATATACTTGTTTTTAAATGATTCCCTCCTCAATTATTCCCGATAAGCAAACTCGTTTTAAGGGAACTTCCAAAATTCTCACCCAATTTCATATTCACTCTATAATATGTTTTAAGCCACCATTGTTTTTATAAAATAATTAATTTCATTATGAATAAATTATTGGATAACATCCAGTTATTTATAAAATATTATTCCCTATTCTATTTTAAATGCTCATTATCATTTTCTTTAAAACCACAATAAAATGTTTTAAGGATAAATTTTCTTAACTACTATTCTTATATGTTATCAATTATATTTGACATCACTTACCATGATATATGCCTGTTTTACCATATTAATTTCCATTTATTTTTTAATTATTTTCCTTCATGGACATTTTTATGATACTCCCATTTGATATGCTTTATGACATAATTATGATACCCAATTCTCACAATGGGTAACCCTTATGTTTTTTTATGATTGATTATGTATGATTCTATATGTGGAAAGCATAGTCCGGAACATGTTATGATGGGTTCACCCAAATATCGCTCCAATTATTTGGGTAAATTTGAGTCTTATGAGATGTTATGTGCAACGGTCTCTATGGTTAGCCTTGACTCATGCTACCATGTGCAACGGTCTTGTTGGTTAACCTTGACTTATGCTTATATATGTGCAATAATCCTTGAATCATGCTAAATTCATGTTTTATATTGCTTCCACATTACTATTATTCCATGTTTATATGTTTTCAAGTTATACATTTTATTGTTATATATGTTAAATTATGTTATATTCCTTTTGATATCATTATTTTATGCTTCCTAACCAATGCGCTAAAGCTTTATTCTTAAGATTATCCCCTTACTGGGATTTTGAGATCACCCATTTGTTCATGTTATAACCAGGTTATATTATAATAATTTATGATCAAAATGGATGATAGGATATCAATATGATGAATAAATAATGAAATGTTTTATGTTTTCAGATTTATGTACCTAATCTTCAAAGACACTAGACTTAACAATCATTGTCTTGTATTCTGATGTATAATTATGCATAAAATCATGTAATGTTATGTGGAAAAGGCTAGGGTCCCTATACTTATCACACAAAAAATTCACCTGTGACTCATTCTTTCTTCATGTTGAAAATGACTGAAGATGTGGCATCTCCATTACTCACACGGTTAACCAATGGACCAAAACCTCATGATCACCCATAAATCACCTAATTTAAACACCTGATGATTTTAGGTTCTCTATTATTCATATGGTATATTCATTTTGAATACCTTTTCATCCACAACATGAATCCTATTAATATATTCATATTATTCTTATGCATGTAATGCGGGGCTTCATGCACCACCACTTCCGATAGATGAGTTTTGGACATCACATTGCGTGGTTCTTTTTATATTCATGGAAGTGCATAAATTCCATTGGAAATAAATTCTATAGACTCTCCAAGATGATAGGAGATCAATGAATCCATCTTGAACCGAGTATGTGGATTCCGCATGATCTTAGTGGTTAAAAAATAGTGGATTTACCACATGCTATAGATCCCTTGATAAAGGTAGGATGAAGAATATCTCCCTCAACTGATCAGATGCTCACGATCAGCCAAATTGTCTCTCCAAAAAATTCTATCCTTTTTAAGATAGATGAAGAGTGTTTTCCACTATCATGTCCCCCCATAGAATCTTACATACATATGGGGAAAGTTATATCAATTTACCATGATCATCAGTGGCTAGAAATCACATCCCCCTCCTGTACCACCACATACCACTTCCCCCTACCATCATGCCACACTACATGGTGGCACTATCATTGCTCTCTTGTGATATGCGTGAGTGCACTACTGCATGCCTTACACATGGTCCCACACATCTCTTCCACCCGCTGGTTCTCCAAAGCAAGTTCCCTCGACTCTTGTCAACCTCCTAGTCCCACATATGGTGCTGGCCTTGGTAGTCTAGTGGGATTTCTACCATTTATATATGAGGCTCAAATAATATACATATAAAATTGTCTAAGTAAAGAAATAAAATTTCAAATAATATAATATGACAAATCAACCTTCTCAACTTCTATTCTTATATTTTTCTTCATTATTTATTTTTCATACAACATGACTATGAACCTCTATTTTTTCATGGACACTATCAATCCAAAATCATCATGAATTTATAATTTATGTTTACATGGAAACATCAAAACTTCATCTTAATGTAAATAGTTACTTCATGGAATTAACATTATGTAACCAATGTGAAAAATCCTTTTCACATGTATTTGATCACTGAAGATTAGTTAAACATTTTTCATATTTGAACATGGATTATATTCCAAGAATTACATCCTAGGATATAAAATGAATCCATGAAAATTCTCTAAGCATCACCACTTCATATTTACTCTCACATATTGACTCATTGATGAAAAATGCAACGCGAGGGCACAAAAATCCCCTCTGATCTTTTGTTTTAAATATCTTTTCACATCATAAAATTCAATATGTGGAAACTTCAATTATTCTACCCCTTATTAACAATAAAATAAAAAGGAAAAGTGGGTGGGGGGGGGGTCTTATCATCTCATATATTTTCTCAAAAACGTTTTCTTCTCCCTCATATGAATTTTTTTGATAACTTCAAAGAGAGGGATAATATCACATGGTTCTCTTAGAAAATATCTTTTGGTTAATCAACTTTAAGTATCTTTGGGAAAAACCCGTATATAAAATAAGATATATACAACCCAAGTTGTCTACAATGTCCATAAAAAATGATGCTTGTGAAATAATGCTCCAAAATTATAAATTATATTATAGGGGATGGAAATAATTAGATTTATCAATGAAATGCTAAATCCCACACATAATTCAACAAACACATCATAATTTTTCAAGTGAAAAAATTAATATCTCTGCTTTTATCTCATTTTCCCATCAACCAAATAATCCCCCTTAATGAATACAATTATGTAAATGGGAATGAGAGTGTGATTGGAATAATTAATGTCTCATAAAATATCCCCTTAATGGATTCAAAAATATTATTTATCATGAGAGTTTCCAATCATGAAACTCTATGAGATAACTCATCCTAATGTCCAAAAATTACATCCTTAAAATTCTCTATCAATTCCCTTCATGTTAGCTCGAAATACATAAAATAATAGGGAATAAAGAGGAACCTCTTATTTTTTTATTATAAACATTCAAGGTGAGTGTTTCATATCATCCTTGCTTTCTTATTCTTTCCAAACTAATTATGTAATTTGTTTTTCATTTGTGATATTATTTCTTATTTATCATCACCATTATTTGATGCATCAAATCCTTTCTCAACACAAGGAAATAAATTGACTTCATCATTTGAATCATTGAATGAATAATATTTCTCCCTTTTACTCACTAAACATATCCTTTTGAAATTGGATTACATTTTCTTCTTATAAACTTTATTGCTTTGGTGTCTCTACTTACCCTCATGAAATTCTTATTTAAATTCGTTTTCATTTTATGGAAACTTGTCAGAAAAATTTCCAAGGATATTAAAATTCCAACACTTTGGTTTTTTTTACATTCCATTTTCAAAACCTTCTTGAAAGAATTGATTGTTTTTATTGAAATCATATCCACATTAATAATCTTCAAAATTAATATATTCAACAATTTATTATTATCTAATTTTTTCTTTTCTCATGTATTTAAAGTCCATTTCATTTTTTATTTCTTTTTGAATGCTTTAATTTCTCTCATATCATAAGATATGAAAATATTGTTAATCTACAATAGAAATAATTCATATATTATATTTAGTGTTGAGATCTTTGAATCTAAATGATCTGGGAAATTCCACATCAGTATTATAAAAATAATGAAACCATCAATATTCTCACAAAAACCTATGATATTTCTCCAAATATCATTAATTTTTTGAAATATTCATCAATGTTTTCATCATGAATCATTTTTATATCTTCAAATTTTCATTTTCATACTTGTATCTTATCTTCCTTGACATTGATGTTTCCTTCATAACAATTTTTTAATTTATGTTAGATTTCAGGTGTAGTTTGAATACCCATGACCTTGGTATATACCTTTTCAGATAATGACATAAGGATTTAATTTTTTGCCTTACCATCAACCTCCAAATTCCTCTTTTCATCATGATTCGAGGGAGCATCTTTAGTAATAGGTTTAAAAAACATTGTGGTAGAATCTCTTACTTCAAGGCCAAGTAAAATTTCGAATGGAAGCATCATATTTCTAAAAAAATGATAATTTAATACATTGAATATAGGAACTCCATTATTATTTATTGAATTTAGGTTCACCATCTTTAGAGAATATTATTGGATCTTTAGAGATGATATATGCTCTCATACCAATTGTAAATCCCCAGGCCGGATTAAGTTCCACTGGGGGGAGGGGGTAAATCAGTGGTACATTTTTTATGAATTTTTATACTTTTAATTCATCCTCTTGAACTTATTAAGGTTCTTGATCAACCGTATAGTTTATCAAAAAATCACCTCATGTGCAGTAGTAAAATAAGTGAGAAAAACACAAAATATTTACATGGTTCGACAATGAAAGGCCAACTCCTTTCCATGTTGGTTAGAGACCCCAACTTGGATTCTCTTCACTATCTCCACAAGTGAATAAAACTAGATAGAAACCCCAATTTTATAATTGGTTAGACACCCCAATTTTATAATTGGTTAGACACACCAATTTCTATCTCCACAGTTGGTTAGACACCCCAACCAGTATTCTTCTCTAACTGGTTAGACATCCGAATTTCTATCACTATAGTTTCTTAGACACCCAACCACTCTTCTTCTCTTATTGGTTAGACACCCCAATCACAAACCTTTAGTAGTTGGTTATACTACCCAACTACAAGATTCATCTTAGCTGTTGATCCAGGAATGAAAAGATATTCTTCACAGATAGTCTTCCTCCAGAATAAATATGGTCGTCCCTTCCTTGTGTACAAATATTCAAGGTGTCCAATAGATGACTTGATCAATCATTTTGGTCCTCAAAAATCCATTCAAATATTGAATGATCTTAATTGTCCTTCTTAAAATGCTTGGGAACATGGAATAACCTTCTTCAAGAATTACCCAACTTTTCCTCACCATCAAAATTCTTCTTACACAATGGATGCAAGGAGTATCAAAATGATATTTAAAATTTGGTACAATTTTCTCATCACCTATATACATATATTTATAAACAAATGTGGTGCATGGGTCTCAAATAAATTCCATGATTTAAATTGTCATTTAAAAACTCAATTAAATATATTAAGAAATTAACCACATTTAATTTATTATTCCATTAAATAATAATACCAAAATGCGTGTATCATATTTTTCAATCTTAATTTGAATTATTTATTATTTTATGGATATTATATTTGTCATTTTAAGTAACCAATTGATATGTGGGTATTTATTTCGTTCTCATTTTGAAATAACAAAATGAAAATTTGTTGGGTATTTTCTTTCGTATACAACCTCATTTAAAGTTCTGCAGACTCAGGATTCCTAATTCCTTTACACGGTGTGAAAAGACCCATGTATTACCCTATTTTCATGGATTCATGCAATCTCAAAAACCCAAGGGACTCAGGTACTTTATTTTTTATCATGTGTCAAAGTCACCCGCAACTCATTCTTTATTCACTCTATAAATGCACGAAGACACAAAATCTCCATTATTCATGCAGTTTTTAAATGGACCAAAACTTCATGATCACCCATGAATAACCTCATTTATACATCAAAAGATTTTATTTTTTATACTATTCACACAAGGTATTCATTTTGAATACTCGTGGCTCTACATCATACATCCTCTTGATATCTTGATTTGATTTTCATGCATGGAATTTGTAGATACATGCATGAAAAGTTTTGATCAATCCCATGAAACAAAATATAGCTTATACATTCATCTAGGAACTCAAATTCATAAAATTTAAGACATCACGATTCATGGTTTCTTCATATGCATGGCTGTGCATAAATATTTTTGGAAATAAATTATACAGACTCTCCATGATGAAATGAGATCAATGTAGACATATTGAATTAAGTATGTGAATTCAACATGATATGAATTGTTTAATAATAGTGAATTTACCATGAACTATAGATCCCTCGAGCGAGGGAGGATAAAGACGATTGCCATCAACCGACCAGACAGTTGTGCTCTGCTAAATCATGTGGCCCCTAAAGTTTCCACATTATTTTAATATGGATGAACAATGTATGGAACTACCACATCCCATATAAAATATTCCACACATATGGGGCACAATATATCAGTTAATCAATATTATCAAGGTCGATAAATCTCATCCCCCCTCCGATACAACCCTGTACGACTTCTCCTTACCATCGTGTCTCCCTAAATGGTGGTGCAACAACATATTTCCTATGCTATAAATGTTCATTATCCAGTAGGATATACACATGGGACCACACCTCCCTATGACCTTCTAGTTCACCCAATCTGGTTCTCTTAGCCATGGTTGAACTCCAGGTCCCACATGTGGTTGGGGTTGAGCTGGACTTGGTAGTCTAATGGGTTGTACACCTTTTATATATGAGGCTCAAATAATATACATTGAAAGTTATCTAAGTAAAGAAATAAAATTCCAAATAATATAACATTCTAAACAAACATTCCCAACTTCTCTTCATCTATTCTTATTCCATATTTATTTTTCATGAAAAATTAATATGAACTTCTATTTTTTCATGACCACTATCAATTCAACATACTCATGTATTTATAATTTCATTTTCCATGGAAACTTCAAAACTTTTTCATCCTGAAAATACTTCTTTAATGGAGTTCACTTGATGTAACCAACACGTAAACTCATTAGCACATATTTTTAATCATTGAAGTCAATTTCAACAATATTATCATTTGAACATGGTGTAATTTCCAAACATGAAATCAAATGTAATAAAAAATCCTTAATAATTTTCAAAGAATCACCAATTCATCTTCAATCCCACATATTGAATCCTTAACAACAAATAAAATACTTAGTCACAATATTTATTTGTATAATGTTTTGAAGGATGGATCTTAAATTGCGAAGAACCAAGACTTATACTAAAAAGTAAGATGAACTTGATTATTGGTGTTGTGTTCAATAATGATTCTTATTATTGATTGATGATTTAAATCTCATATAAAAAAATATATATATCTTAATACATGAAGAAATGAGATAATTGGTGATCATAAAATATATTTGATTCACTAAATTATAGTGTTTTTTTGTTTAAATAGAAGGATAAGTTTGGTATTATGTTTGATTGTGATTTTTCATTTCTTGTTAGATATTAAAGAAATTATTTTATTAAACCATTGTATAGTAATCTTATATTTTATGGGAGAATATCAAACTTATTTGGATACATTATTATTTACATGAATTCAATGAGAAAACCTTCTCATTTTTACCTATTTAATTATACTACTTTATTGTATAGAAATGGATGATACAATGTCATGCTAAGGATGTAGCCATTCATTTTTAATTGAAAAGCTTGTAAATCTATATGTTCATTTTGGTTTTGTAAATATATTTATCTGACTTCAATGTTTAAGATGATGTTTGGTGGACAACATGCATGTCTCATCTTAACTAGGGATGAAGGTTAATTAGTGGATACTTATAAAATATTTTAATTCATCGATTCACAGGATCCCAATATAATAGTAAAATATTTTAGTGGGACCTCACTATTATTGGAATTTCTAATTATAAAGAAAAAATTAGTAATTTTTTTTAATGAGTTGATGAATGTAAATTTCTTGGATATACAAATTGAGGAAGAAGTTATATGTACTATAAAAAGAATCTAAATAAGATAGTTAAAATGTTTGAAGTTTTTGTTATTGAATATAATGTTACTTTATAAGTATACTTTTTTTAATAATGGGATAGAGTAATATAAAGGATAAAGTGATGTCCAACATAAGACTGATTCAATTATAGAAGAAGTTTTACAATATTTTCAAGAATATTAAGAAGTTTAAAGTGATAAGTAAATTTCAGATTCAGTTATATCTATGTTTTCCAAATATAAAATCACATGGAGACCAAAAACGTTATTAGAGACTACAAAAATGGGTTTTAAAAGCAGAAAAACTAAGGAGTTTCAATCACACAAGCCTACATCCATTGTTTTATCAAAAAGGTATATGAGAGGATTTATAACAGAAGGATTGTATCACTGTTATGAATATTAATTATATCATATTAAGAAAAAGACACATGATAATTGTTTTCATGTACTAAATAAAATTACTCAATCAAGAGAAAAATATTTTTCTAAAATAAACTCAATGAGAATGGAGGATTAATATGGAAAAATATCATCTTTTTTATAAAGGATATTCAAATATTAAGGTTATTTACATTGATAATATTTTTTTATCAAGTTAAAATAATTAAAATAATGTGGATTTTTTAAAAATATTTGCTTATAGTAACTAAAATATTTTAAAAATAGATGTCAAACTATCATTATTCAATGTAGATCTCAATGAGGAAGGGTACATTGAACAATTAAAGGTATTTACTATTGATGGTGATGGTTTTTCATGTGTGATAACCAAATAAGAAGTAATATAGGATCAAAAATGTGTCTTGAGCATGATATTTAAAGCAATAAGAGAGTATATAGATCAAATAATTCAAGATAAGCGATATACATAACACACTATATGTAAAAAACAATCTCTCTCATTATGATAACATATATCAATGGAATTATTCTTTCTAAAAAATAGAAAAGCTGTGGAGATATTTTTTTCAAAAATAAAGAAACTCATTTAAATTTATATGGTCGATGAGATTATTTTTTTAAAAAAAAATCATGATGTGAATATAATATATTATATATTTTATTGATATGAAAGATATTTATGTGAGTTACTGAAATATTTTGTGATGGAATACTTAAGAGAGGAATACAATCTTATTATAATTGGGACTAAATTATCTAATTAAAAATAATTTAAGAGTTTGGATTAAAATATAATTAAAAGGATGATTATAGATTACTTTACTTGATTACATCAATAATAGACATTATTTTTATTGGTACACATATTTATTGGCATAAAATAATCATGAAAGAGTTGTATCACCTGGAAGGAAAATGGATATTTTGTTATATGAAAGTAGATATTGAGTATGGATTGAGGTATGATAAAGAAAAATCATAAAAGTGATGTGTTTTTTCAATGTCAATTGGGTTTATGACATTAGAGATTTTAAATATACTTCTTTAAGAGCATTCTTTATTAGAGAGATCTATGTTTTTCTATACTCTAAAAATAAAAACATAATCATTTTATTGAAAATGGAATCTAATTTTGTTGTGGAATCATAAACCACAACTCAAATAGTTTAGATAAAGTCACATCTTGAAGACATTGTAGTGTAATTCACAAATTCATTAATGATTATCTATCACAACCAAAATAAAATAAAATTTTCAAATAATTTATAGAAATATTTGAGGTCAAAATATTTTGATATAAAAAACCAATTCATAAAGAATAAAGTGAAACATGGTGAGATAAACTTAGAATATTTATCCATAAAGGAGTAAGTTACAAAAATCTTGAAAATTTCATTAATAAAGGATTCCTTCTAACACATGAGACTATTTCTTGAGTGAATTCATTCCTAAAATCCATGTCAGTTCATGATTTTATTTTCTCTCTACTATTCCGTTACATTTTTAGTAATGAATTATAATAAACTTGGAGGTAAAAAAGTAAATGGGAATAATTCTTAATCAATTTGGTGGTTGATAAAGGGGAAAACCATAACTCATTTCTAATTGATTTTTACATCATTTGGTGCATGATCACCTTTATCTAATAATATCAATAACATATAACATTTTATTTAATGAATAAACACTTATATGTGCCATATGAAATCCAAAAAACCAAAATTATGTCTCCTTCATGCATGTATAAGATTGCTTTATCACCGAGGGAGATACCTAAATCCAATGAAGTAGAATAATGAAACACATATAAGATTAGTTAATGATTTATAGAGATTATTATTTTTCTATAATTTCATAAATAAAAAATAAATACCCATACCATATAGAAATCATTCTCTGTTTGTGGGTTCTGGACACACTCTATCCCTATGTGTGTAATTATAATGGGTTTTTCAAGCTTAGATTTAGACAATTTTCATTGTAAGGTAAACAATAATGAATGATTAATGCAATGGTGTAAAAATGACATGTTCTTAAATACCTAAGCTTCCTATAACAAAATCCTAATTTCTTGAGATCCATGCCATGAGAGATAGAGTATAATACAAGGTAGAGTTTCTGTATTTGGGTTTGATAACCCTTATGTGTATAATCATATGCATAGATCACAAAATAGAAAAAATCCATGATTTTAGTACGTTGAAGGATTTGAGATGGTAACGTGGTTGAGTGTTAATGGAAAGTATTAACATGAAAATATGTTACATTATTCTATAGTATGTTAAATCAAATTTTAATGTCCAGGTTATATAAATTTATATATATAATGGAATTTTATTTCAAGTAATCATGTGATATTTTTTTATCCATCACATCAAAATGAATTTTAGGGATTTAAATGAGAATTATAATAAAAAATAATTTTAGCATGATGAAAATAATCATATTGTAGTATTTATAACATAAGAACTAATATTGAGGATTCAATGGAATATATTATAGAGTTATTTTAGTGATTTGAGCATTGAATTATGAAGCTAATTTTAACCAGTAAATATTCCACAAGGGAAATAATTTGTTTATAATTTAGGAATATATTTAAATAATAATAGTTTTTCTTAAATTAGTGATGAAACTATAAGATATAAACCCATATATTTCTAGGATTCTTCCAAATAGAAAAGAGTTTATTATTTATGAAAAAATAATGTACACATTACATACATTTATTGGAGGAACTTTAGGAGGATTAAATCATATTGTTTATGTTTATTAGAATTTATTTTGGTAATTAATCACTTGTATTAAACATTGTATACTTGTAAGAGTTTAGAACCATATTCCAACTATATCTTAAATTATGTTACTCTATACCCTATTTTATGTTGATAATAAAACAAGGATGTGTGATGTAATATTGTAACAACTATGAACTAAAGATATATTTACTTGATTAAAACGTTTTTGAACCCTGTAAAAATATAAATTATTTGTGTATTGTTCTATCCCTCTCTCCATATCTCTAAAAAATTATTTTCCAGATTCATTCAATGATCCTATGCACTAATTGGCATGAGAATATTATTTATTTTTTCGAAACAATTTTTGGTTGTGCCAATTCACCCCCCTTGGTGATCCTTACATTTTTTTTCTAAGGAACATATATTGAAATTATTGAGTGAGGTAATTTAGAACAAGAGACAAAAATGAAGGAATATATTTTAATTAATCTAAGGAAAAACCGAAATTATTTATAATACTTCTTGTGTTATTATTTTATTTCATGTAATTTTTTATTTTTTTATAATCATGTTAAAATAATATCCAATGTTTCCCATGATATTATTTTTAAATAAGTAATAAGAAATATTAATAAGCGAAACAAATAACATTGAGTAAAATCAATAATCCTAGAGACATAAAGTAACATTATTATATTATTCTATATTCATAGAAGTATTTTAAACACTTTTTTGATGTTTAGTCCTTTAAAAAAGGTATTTTGTATCAGAACATTTCATTATTTCCAATAAGTGTTGATTTATTTTTATCTTTTTTCATTATTTCATTTTTTTAATTCTTTATTTGTTGTATTTATTTATTTCATTCATTAAAATAATAATATTATTGTGTCATAAAAACATGAAAATCTATTTAATTAATGATGGATAATTATACTTTATTCTAGTTTTGAAAAGTGGGATGAGTATAATTCCATGGTTAAAAAATTAGAACAATCCAACAAAAAAACCAATCATTATATCAATAGGAACAAGAATCATACCAAAGATAACTATAACCCTCACATCAACAACTAATTCCATTTTCTCATAATGAAGACAACACTAATTAGTTATTGAGGAGGATCTGGAAGGAGTCGTAAGAGGAATACATAATGGTATAATTTGTGAATAATAAAATGGTGATGTAGGAGTTGAAGGAATAATTAGCATGGATAAATACTACTATTTCGGATTTAATTAAGAAAATATTTAAACAAGATACATATAAATTAACTCTAGTAGTCATTGATGAAAAATAAATTGTGGATAATGAATAATCACTTAAAGATAATTCTCACCCTAATAATCTAATAATTTTTCTTCCAAAGGAGATATATGAATAAAAAGATATGTAGGTATGAAAATTAAATGGATTTGATAAAACACCAGGTTATTTTTTCTCATTTTAATTTACTCACTCAACTCCACTATATTCATATTATAGACTCAAAACCATTGATCTATTCCCAGAATAAACAATATGATGATGAGGTCACCATAAGTGATTTGGTTAATTTTTATTTGAAGAAAGGGGATATATATGTGTATCCCATTAATGGATATGAGTATAATGTCAAAATGATGCCTTAAAAGGGAGAATAAATTACTCAAGATAAAACAAAAAAGTATAAACACCATAGAATTAATATTCAATAATTAGTAGACACCACTACTCCTCAAACTAATTAAAATGGGGATTATTATTGCATCATTTCCATGACTCCATTATAATACACTTACAACAACACTTAGTGGTGGACATGAATTTCATTAAAGCATAGAACATCTAAACATAGTTCATAATGATGATCATTAGAATGAAAAATGTATGGTGGTTTTTACCAAAAAAAATACCCCCAACATTAAATTATATATAACTATAATAATTTCAATCTATAGGAAGTTAAAACATTGAATTTATTGGGAAATCTAAAATCAGGTTTTTTCCTTTCATACATCACATATTTTTAGTGTTCTATAATTTGAATTTCATTTGAGGAATTTTATGTTGTGATATTTACATCAAATAGAATTTAAAATTTAATTATGATTCCAAAATAGTAATTAAATATAATAGAATCTATCTATGATTTTTAGATAATCACTCACTATTCCACTCTGCCACTTATTATTTTTCTTATGTTTTAATTTAAAATGAAAACAAAGAAAAAATATATAGTTTATTAAATTTGAAAGTAAAATAAAAATAAAATAAAATAAAATGAATTGAGGATGTTAATGAGAATGGTGAATAATCTAAAGGTAAATATATTAGTGTGTGTTTACTTTCATTTTCCTTCAAAAAATTTATTCTTAATTTATTTTCTCATGATACCTACACTCAATATATTCACAACCGACTACCACTCAGTATTAGTCTTTCATCATTAGAAAACTATGATATTGGACTAAATCTAAGTATCATATCCTTCAACATGAGTTTCTAGAGATTATTAATCAATTGATATAATAACTATTAACACCTCAAAACATGAAAACAAGATATTGTTCTTGATTAGGTAAATCATGATCAAGTTATTTAATAAAGTGTTTAATTTACCAGTAATTTTTTTTAATCACTCTAAATTAATCTTATATCACTCTTATCTATATTTTATAATAAATTATTTGAGTAAAGGGGGACTTTAATGCTAATGAAATAATAGAAAATAAAAATTGTGTGGTATGAGTATAAGAAAAATAATCGCTAATAAATATTCTCAATACTATATGCTACATAACATAGAGTGAAAAAATGAAAAATAAAGTATAATTAGAACCCTGGAAACATATCATGGGTTCTAATAACTTTTATCAAACACCATAGTCAAAAATAAATGAAAATAGAGTTTAGATTGCTATTGGGGAAGAACATGGTGAATAAAGAAGGAAAAAAATAATAATATAGAAAATAATTCAATCATAATATCTAGATAATAACAATAGTTTTTAAATTACTAATACTTTGATCCTTTTAGAGGGAACTAAGAGAAACCATTAAAATTAGAATCTAAATAAATTAATATTAATAAATGTAACAAAATTTATACCAAGATTTTAAGAATTCCCCCCTCTAGTTTTCCTCTCTACATCATCTCATTACATCATCATCCTCTTCATGGAATGCCTCTTTTAAATCTTCAATAGTTGTAATATAATTGAATAGTGGTGTATCTCCCATGAACAAAATCTAATATTCTATAATAATTTTTGTTAGAATTTATTGATTAGGGTATGATGCTTCATGGTACAATAAAAATTAAATCTCCTCACCATTCCACAATAATGACTAAAACTACTCTTAATCTCCATAAAAGATCAAATTGGGGGAGTGATTCTTATTTAAGTATATACTATTTTTTCGATTTAGATTTGGAGTGATAAATAGTGTTATATGACCTCTAGTTAGGGAATAATTATACAATGTCTATATTAATTAAATCTCATTCAGTTTCCGATAGACTAGAATCACTCATTGTGTAAGAATAAATCCTATTCTAGTGTGCATGTCATGGCCATCACTAAATTGCTATCGAATAAATAAAATGATCTCGATGAGATAAAACCCTATATAGTGTGAGGTTTATAAAAACTAATCTATGGAACTAGAATCACTTAGCTAGAATCTTGGATGAGTTGTACTAGATCAATGATTACTGATTGGGATCATACTAAGATAATATTGTTACATTACTCTTCCTACTAGGTTTATCTTATATTGAACCCTCTGTACTAATTAAATGCTATAGACTCACACTACTAATATGCATAGATAGGTTCTAAACATGGTATGTAATATAAATAAGTTCATTTTGATGGGTAATAATTTTCTAGATACTAGACACTAATATGCATAGCTAGACTAGAATAAATAGTTATGTTTGGATTAATTTAGGGACTATGATAGTGGGTTCCATTACTCCATCATCACTTATAAAAAAACAAAAAACAAATATATATATATATATATTAATTTTATATAAAATTTAATTAAAATACTTAAACTTAAAATATAAATCCATATGACACCTATTTATAACAAGATTCTTATATTTTTTTATCAAGAGGAAATATTTTTCATTAGATGTATATAAAATATAATCAAAAAATATTTTATCTCAATTTATTATATACATAACATTTACACTCTAGGAAAATAATTATCAATGGATCCAAAACATGAAAGTAATAACCCCACATATAGTTATTTTAGAAAAAAGAGTTTTATCCAGGATTTAAAACATTATTCAAAGAATTTTGTCATATAACCATAAAATTAATTAGTATTTTAAATTCACATATGAACTTAGTATATTAGTTAATCATAGTTATTTTCTCAATGATCCTTAAAAAATAATAAAGTATTTATATTTATTACATATTATATTTTTTGTGTTTTAGTTTAAAATGATAAAGAATAAAAAATATATTTTTATTTTAATTAGAAGTAATTAAAACTTAAAAAAGAGAATTAAATAATTATTATAGTGAGAAAGATAAATAATGAAAGGGAAATTTCATGGGTGTTTTTTACCTTTATTATTCTTTAAAATAATAATTATCAATTAATTTTCTTTCCACTACTAATCTTAATTTTATTACATCTGGATACCTCACATTTTCTTTTTTGTAATCATCAAAATAAAATGATCTTTAATTGAATATAAATCTCATATCCTCTTGCATGAATTAGTAAATACCATTCCTCATCAGAGAAAATAAATCCTAACACCTAAATGGTCAATTATAAGAAACACTTATATATTGATTCATGTATGCTAAAGTGGAAAAAGTATGACTATTTTTCCCTAAGACACGTGGTTATGATCACCCTCCATTCATTAATCAATTCAAAAAAATATATCATTTGATAGATGAGTTGAGGGAAGGGAGAATTTAAAGTATATGTGTTGTGAGAAGAAGAAATTATGAATTAGGAGTAGAAGAATAAGGATCTCATATTCATCATTTGAAGACAAAACACAACAAAAATTAATGTTAAAGTGAAAATAAAATTAAAATATAATAAGAACTTTTGTAACACAACACCGGTTCTTATCCCATGACTTAAAAAACATAGTTAATTCTATATCAAAATTTATTTTAGAATATCAAGGAAGAAGATAAATGTTAATAGGGAAGGAATAAAATATAAATGTAGGAGATATTATAACTACACTATTTAAAGAATTAGAATGGTTAATATAATGTTAATCCCATATTCATTTTATAGGAAACCAATAAAATCCATAAAAATCATAAGTAAAAAGTGTACACTAAATATTAAAACAAACCCCATTTTTTGTTGTCAAAATTTGTTCCTTCCATCATTGTCTACACCTTAACTCATTATAGTGTATTTTTTAATGTGGAATACATATTGGAAATCTTAACCAACTATAACAAAATCAACCCATGGTGAAAATCTTATAATCAAGATCTATCTTTTCATATGACTTTCAAGAAGAATTTATTAGTAAATGAATAATGACTAGTAATATAGTAGAATTTATAATATATTAGAACGCCTTATGACTATATAAGAATAAATCATAATACACTTCATCACCATAAAATATTTAATTTATATATTTGTTCTTACATACATGTGAACCCTTTACCTATTTGAGATGATGTGTTTCTCAAGGACATATGAGATTGAATTAGGAAATTTTCCTATTACATGAATTTAAATTAAATTATCTTCGATTCCATGTAAGTGAGAATCCATCACCGTATAATAATGGATCATTTGATATTATGGGAATTATAGTTATTTTTTGTGTAAGTTTTTTATCATATGGATAAGATATGTGATATTGAACAATTTTCTATGTGATTATTGTAGAATCGAGTCATAGATATAGACTTATAATAAAGCTGGACTAGATCATCAATTAGATGTAAAGCTGATATTGGAGTGATATTTCTACTTCACTCAACCTATTAAGTATATCTAGGACTGAACCTCCTGAACCAATATATAATTATGATCTTAGACCTCTGAGATTTATAGATAGGTGATAAACATAGTTTTTATCCAAGATGATATCTGTGTTGGATATGTATTTCTTAAATATTAGACTAAAGTCTTAATGGCTATACTATTCTGAGTATATAAAATTATATTGATTTAGGTTTTTAGTTAGTAGAATCTAGGAATCTATCATCTCATAAAAAATATAAATATAAATTAAAATAAAATTAATATTTTAATTTTAAAATCAATGTAATAATATTATATATAATCGATAGAAAATTGCTTGAGTTAAAAAATTAAATCAATATGATGCATAATTCTAAAAAACTGACTATTTCCTTGATTTTATATAAGAATGGAGAAATATTTAGAATAAATAAAAAATAAAAAATAATAAATTTATAATTTATATCAACAACTATTTGAAATAAAAAATTTATTATATAAAATTCATCATCAATAAACTCGAAAACATGATAGAAACAACCCCAAATACAAGTATTTTAGAAAAAAATACATCCATAACTTATTTAACCTTTCAAAATTTCAATTTACCAATATTTAATCCTGTACAACATAGAAATATTACATAACTAGTCTTGATATTTAGAAACAAAAAAATAAAGTATCCCAATACATGATTCATAATTTCAAGAATGTCAATAAAACAATTTAGTAGAAAAAGAACATAATCAGTTAAAATGAATTCAAAATAAATTATTGTCCAATTTCTATTTATACATTTAAAAAAACATGCTTTCATACCATATTAAAATATAAATAGGTAAATATTTAAATAAATCATGGTTGTATACATATTCACTAATTCAAGTTCAAGCAGTTCCATTAAAAATATCATTGATGTATTTAAAAAAATACCCAAACCATATTCTAATATACATTTCAAGGGTTAGATATATTTTTATACTATATTTTATTTAATTTCATAGCGCATTATTTATGAATTTAATTACCATGAAATTGATTTATCTTTTCCAGGTTCTCTTAATAATATATTTCCATTCAAGAATATTTTAAGACCTACAATCCAAGGAATTTATTTATCTCTCTTCACTAAAGAGATATAAATTTTAAAATTTATAATAATTTTGAATACATGCGATATTTTCATGGGCCTTCTAATGTTATTAATTTTCCATGAAAAAAGGAAAGTGTGTTAATCATGATGTCTTCCCTAAGGTTCATTATGAGGGTTAATGGTTTGTGGGTAGTGATATTAAAAAAAGGGATCAATGAAGAGAAATTAATAATTTTATATCAAGATAAATTAATTAAATATTCTTTATGTAATTCCATTATAAAATACATCGCTCATATAATTCATTCATTTTAATATATAATGTATATAAAAACAATGAATCTTAATGAACGTTTCATCTATTATTAAACTTTTCCATAATTATTTTTACATAAACACCTTTTTTCTTTTTATTTTTTATTATAAAATTTTAGGTTCATTTATATAATTTTTTAGGAGAATGAGATAGATAGTAAAATATAATTAATAATAATTTAAGATCTTCTCTTTTCCCAAAATAAAATACACATATTAAACTTCTACCTATAAAAAGTGTCACTTTACCCAAATAGTCCATAAACATATCATCCCTCCTAGTTAGTCTAAAATTATAATCATGAGAAAACATTGAATGATGGTAAGGAAATGAAACTTTTTTCATTTTTGGGTGAGATTTTTAAATAATAATTTTTTTTGTTTTTGAGTGTGATTATTAGTTTCTTTCAAAAGCATAGAATTATTCTATGATTTATTAGATTTTTACTTCGTTATAATGATGATAATGATGATGATCATGATGATGCACTTAATTGATATTTAATTTGTTTAAACACACACACACACACACACATATTGAAAAATGTGTTCATGTGTGTGAGTATATATAGAGTTTTGAAATTTATCCACACAGACTCACATAAGTTTATATAAAATAAAAAAATTGTGAGGAATCTATAATTTGGTATTGTTTTGTGTGTGTTAGGGTCATTCATGCTTTAGTTGAGTGTTGTGGGGGTTTAGAATATTCAAGTGTGGTGATATATTAAAAAATAAATGAAAAATAATAAATCTAGAGAGGGGGAGAATCTATTAGAACAGTAAGGGGAGTGGTAAGAATCCCTTTTTTATACTTTTTTCTTCTTAAAAAATGATTTTCAAGAATATAAATTGGGATTAAAACTAACCTCTACCCTTTTACATTTGGGATATGTAGCGATAGAGAGGTATGGTGCATGATTCTCTTTTTTTTTAACTCAGTCTCTTTATAATTAATCTAAATTATCTATATAATATCTCCAATGATATGTAACCTTTTGATGAAAAATAAACTGTGTTAGAATCGTGTCCTAAAATATAATAAAAACCCTTTCATTTTATTCAAATATGATTATGTTTGGGTGTTTTTTGTTTAAATTTATTTTCTATCTTATAGTTCATTGAATTTTAAAAATTCAACATGAACTATTAGATTATTTAAATATAATGTGGAATTAATCATTATTTTGGATTGAGGTAAGTGTCTTATCTCATTATTTTAGAGTTTAATTAAATGTGTTTATATGATTTGTGATTTTTTGTTTAACATTTTAACAATGTGTGTTCCAAAAGGGAAGGAAAAATAGATTTATTTTTTTATTAAGCAAATTATATTAATTAATTCGGGTAATGAATCATTTTTGTTATATTTAAATATATATATATATTTTGATGAAAAAGTGATTAATTCTTTTTAAATTGAGTTAAATTAATTAATGAAGATATTTTATCATTTTTATATATAATAATAATGAATATTTTTTTTCAGGAAATTGAGGTTTTATAATTCAATTATGTTTTTTTGAAATATCTGAATTTTCATCAAATTTACCTTGATGTAATGTAAATTTTAGTGAATTAATGTACGTAAGATAATATGATTTTAAATTGTATAACATATCTATTTATGGTAAAAATTTAATTTTTATATTGAATGTGTATACTTTTATGTAAAACTCATTAGCGTGAGTTAACTGTATTAGATTTTATCTTAAATATATTTTTTTAGGAAATTTTAAATTTAAAGTGTTTATCTTAAAAATTTATTGAACTTGTTTTCATAATGAAATTTATTTAATGTTTTTTCAGTTAGTGTTTTAATTTCAATATGATGATATTAGGGTTTTAAAACTTTTCTTGGGTTAAAATGATGTTTTATGGAAATCAATTTAATTGGGGAATTTTTTAATGAACTTCACATGTGTCATATTGATGGTAAAATGTGGGAAGATATATATTGGATGAATATAAATAGAAAATAAATAATATAGCGATGAATTAATATTTAGTAAAGAAGGAAATGTGATTAAAAGAGATAATTTTTTTTAATAAGGGGATTTTTCTTTCAAGAATATATATATTTAAAAAAAGTATTTTGGGTTTAATTAGTTTCTTATCAATTTGAAATGTTAAGTGAAATGTTTTATACAAAAAGGAAATCTAAATATGTCATGACAGTATGTTAAAAAATTTATTTAAATTACTTATTATGAAAGAATGTGTTGATGAACAATGTTATGTGTTGAAATTTCTATTTCTGTGATTGATAATATTGATAGATATGACGATTGATTATACATTTAATGATGTGGTTAATTTAAAATAATTAATTTATTATAATGAGACATGGCTACTATTATAATATAAATTCTATGATTTTTGATAATATAAATGAAATCCTTGGGTTAGGCTATGACATGTGATCCATTGGTTTAGTGAGGACCTTTTTTAGTATATGATATACATTTTCGACGTGGTCTTGGAAATATATTGTGATACATTATGATAGATATTTCGATGTGTTTTACAGGGATATGATACAAACCTTGTGTTTAGCGATGACATGCATGACATATATTTATATTATCTACCAATATTAGTTGAAGCTAGTATATATGGAATCAGAGTGTATTAGTTAGCACATGATATATTGTGATTTGGGTTGGTTATTACATATTAATAGAATTTTATAAAATTATCCCCATTCACACAAGAATATATTAAACACTATGTGTTTATTTAGGTCAAGATGTGGTCAAATAATATATTTTATCAAACCCTTTATATAAATATATCATGTATATATAGTATTAATTGATGGACATATTGGATTGATCATGATTCTAATATAGGTTGATGATGAGAGATATATATGTCCTGAATGTGTTTTGATGTTGATATCAGAGACTTATAACTGAGATGGATTTTATTTTATTTTTGATACATTTTAGTTGATATGTATAATGATGTTTACACATGAGTTTTAGTAGTAGTCTATTTAGATTCATGTTATAATTAGGTATTATTAGGACTTGTACAAGAATTTACTCTAATGATATTTACCTTATTCCACTATTTATTACAATTAGGGTTTAAAATTTTTGGTATTTTACATGATGAACTATTTGAGTGGTAAATTTATCCCTAAGTGATACTCAAAGACCCTAAATTATAGTCCCCAACCTCTAGTTATTGAACATAACCTTTCCAGACATGTTCTATTTTTCATTAGGGCATGTTTATATTAGATAATGTTGTTATAAAATGGTATCATAGAAGTTTTATTTTATATTATTTTGATATTCATGGAAAATTTTAAGGATACTTGAGATTTAGTCTTTGTATGAAGGCTAAACATTTTTGCTTAGATAAAACAACCATAGTTTCAGTCAAAGTCACCAGGGGAGTGTGGGATTGAGTTGATTGAATTTCTATGATTTATTACTTGGTGATTTCAAAAAATGAGTTTTGAGTTTAATATATTCATCTAGATTGATAATGAATGGTAGGATATTCATAAATTATTTCATCATATGGGGGGATTCAATAGGTGTGAATTCATGTGATTATACTTGATAGTGAATTAATCTAAGAAAATTATTTGGTTAAATAATTTCATTATTAATAAACTAAATAATGTTTTCCCAAATAGATTATTGATAGTAAATCAGTTAGAAATAATTAATGGAATAAGCTTGATGATGTGACATAATGTATTTGAGATGATTGACTACTATATTTTTGTATGTTATAGGATAACTATAAATAATTAATATATATGTACTGATTTAGGGGTAATAAGTACAAAGATATAATAATAATTAAAACTGGGAAAATAAATTTGATGTAGATTTTAGTGTGATTTATATGTGTTTTTAATTACCATGTATATGTAAATGGGATGTTGATTGGGAGATTGCAAATATGTCTTTTCTTAGGCATGAAATTATGGGAAATTTTGATATGTTCATAGAAAGGGAAAATAATGAGGGTTTCTTTTACTGATTATGTACTTAATTAAAGGAATTATTATTATAATGAATTATTTAGTGATGTTTAAAATGGGGTAAAGGAGTGATGATCCCGGGTGTAGAAAGATCTTAATAGAGGGTATATTCATAGATGGTAGAAAAATTTTATAGTATGGTTAAATTAAAATGATTAATTATCGGTTTATATTTTTAATTTAACTGCATATTAAATGCATAATGGTAATATTAATGTGATTATTAAATTATTTTAACATGGTTTTATGGAAAATTGTTCGCAAATGAACAAGAATTGTTTGATTAGAGAAATTGTTAACTATTAGTTAGATTTGGAAATAAATGATATTTTCATTTATTTAAAACAATGTTGGGATTATGGGTTTCCTTAAAAAGAGTTTTATGTGTTAGTGTTTCATTAAATTGTTATGAATATTGTTTGAGTTATAATTTAAAATAAAGAAATTGAATTATAATGGATTTTTGAGTGGGTGTGTGTGAAAAATTAACAATAATTTTCCTTGGGTAAATTTAAATGATTTTGAATGGTAGAGACATTATTAGGATGATTATGAGATATTATATAGTGATAAATAACGTAAAATATAATAAAAAGAAATTAGGATAAATGAATTTAGGTGAAAATATTTTTATGATTCTATGATGTGGTTGATTGTGATGATTATGTGATTAATTGTTATTGCTCATATGATTGGTTGAGTGATTGAGGAAATTATTTAGTGATTTGGGAAGTCATGATATTTACTATCAAAAAATAATTTTTATATTGATTATGTTCATTATGGAAATCTGGTCTAATTATTTTGAAATTGGGATTTTTTTTGAATTTATATATTTACAGAATATTATATGTGTAGGAATGAGATAGAAATTTCTAGTTGAATATACTATTAACACCACGATTAAGATTCAATTTATTGAATATATTTTTAATTGATATGTATTTAAATATAATTATGAAGGATTTTTGAATGATGATTTTTTTGATTATGATATTTTTTAGAAAAATCATATTCTCTAAATGGAAACAATTAATTTTTATTTTATGTTGATGGTGATTATGATTTTTTAGCATCATATTATCAGTAAATAGAAAATTAGAGTGGTGTGTGTTTTATATTTTGGTATTTTTTAAGATTTTATGTGAAGTTAAATATAAATGTGTCTTGGGTAAGGAAAATAAATTATTTTACATTATCTAATTTGGATTGGTCCTTAGAAATTCAAAGGTGTTTCCCCTATTTATAAAAAGAACTAATTTATATGTTTTTAATTATGATTTAGTGGGTAAAGTTCACAAACTGAATCCATAGGTGATTATTTCATGCATTTTTTGAAAAGGTCATTTTATTTAATAATATGGTTTTATTTGGAAAGGACTAAAAATGATATTTTTATACTATTATACTTATTTTGATCACCCTTGGTTATTTCTGGTATATTTAAATATCACTAAATATTATTATAGATATAAGGTGGATGTTATCAAAGATGTTGGGTATTTTTTTCATGAGATGAATGTGGTGTGATATGTTGTGATGATTTTAGTGAAAATGTATGTTTAATTACTTGTTTGGATTTATTTTTAAGTTTATTTTTTTTAAAAAAATTAAGAAATAAATTTTGGTTTTTGTAAATCCATGATAAATTTTAAAATGGTTTACTTTTGAATTTTTTTAACTAAATAAGTGTTATCTTGATGTAATATAAATTTATATGATTTAATTGTGATTTAAAGGTTATTTTTAATGATGGTTTAAAAAATATTAACCTTAAGGTGTTGTTTGATTGGAAATTAAATGATTTTAACTTATATTTTAATTCTGAACCTTTCATGAATTCATATATATATATACAAAGAGAGAGATGATACTTTATTTGAATCATTGATATAAATGAAAAAATTGATAATTATTCATCAAATATTTACATGGTTGTTAATGGGAAATAACTAATGGAATTTATTAAGGTTTTTTATTATATTTATTCTTTGGTTTAAAATTATTTCCTCACATTATTTGAAAAATTTTAAATGACTTGTGGCTTTGTTTTAGAGTGGATAATTTTAATCTTGAGTTATAAATAAGGTTATTCTATCAATGGTTAGTTTATATGGATTTATGGAAACATTAAAATGGATTTCAATTCTTACATTGTAACGTACTATGATTTTAAAAAATTAATCTATGCTATATAGTGTACAAGACACGCAAAACCAAACTTAATCGAACCATGAAATAATATTATTTTGAATATGATCATTATAACCTAGCTGTTAAATTGGTGGGTATAAATAGGACTGACCAAAATATGAAAATTATATGGTTTAGATATTTATAAAATGGATTAAATGGTAATATATTTGTTATAAAATTTAATAGGAATCATTTTAAACAAAATGAAATATTTTCGGAAAAAAATGTATTTTTTTAAAAGCTAGTTGCATCTGGATTTTCACACATAAATTAAAATTAATTTTTACCATATGTAGAAAAATTAGTTTAAAAAATGGACTTAATTTTTTAATTTATGAATATAAAAATTATATTAGGGTGAAATTTTAGGATTCATTGGAAAATAGTTTTTTAGTGAATTGTGAACCACACCGATTTTTTTTGTTAAAATGTCCCTTATTTTAAATAAATTAATAATTTAAAAGTCCTATTATGGTTTAAATATGATTTAAAGTAAAATAATTATTATTTATATATATTTAATCTACTTAATAAATATTTAATCAATTTTATATTGAATTTTAGTAAATGATATTTTTTGGTTTTAAAAAAATAATTTTTTCTGAAAATTGCTTTAATGTGCATAATGTTTATCCATTTATGTTAATTAAAAAAACCTTAATTATGAACTATTTAGAATAAATTTATATATTATATATATAAAAATATTAATTTAAATTCATATAATGACTATTACTATTTTTAGAGTTAATATAATATCATCTTTTTCTTGAGAAATAAACTTCTTGAAAGTTTGTTTTTCATCACGTCTCTAGGTGTAATTTTAAATTAAATTCAGACACCTATCTAAATTGAATTTGGAAAAATGGATTCAATATATGGAATAATTATAATTATAATTTATATTTTATAATAATTTAATGATAATTTTTGGTCAAAATAAATTATAAAAACTGTAATAATATTTTACCACAGTTAAGAAAAAACTAATTTATTAAAGATTAAACTAAACATATATTATTTAAAATGACATAAAAACTTTTGTAAAATCCATTTTATGTATATATTTAGATCTTATCATTCCCAATTTCTATAATGGTACATTGTTTATCCATTTTTAATATGAAAAACATAGATCTCTCTTTTTTTTAAAAAAAAATTATAAGCGTTCCACTTAACTCACTTATAAAAGGTCACCCCTCTACTCTCCACATCAAAACTTAAAAACATTTTTTATCAGAAAATACCTAAAACAATCCCCTCCATAATTACCTAAAAAAATCATATAATCCTATTTTCATCATAAATCCATCGTATGTAATATTTTTGTGCTAGCCTAAGGAGGCTGTCCGAAGAAGAGGTATCATTCTTAGCCAAGCGTTGTCATTTTATTTCTTCTTCCACATTATTGAATTATAATAATATAAAAACAATATTATATCCCATACAATAATATTATAATTTTAATTTAATATACTAAATCTATCTCCACTTCCATAAAATGGTAAATGAAACCACCATTCTTGTATACGATGGACTATCATCCTGCGAACCACTACCATTTTTTATCATCACCTCTCACAAATTGTTATAATAATGGATATAAATATATATTTTATATTTATGACACAATTATAATTCTTAAATTATTATATCACATATAAATTCTTACTTTTTATTCTATAGGGAAAACAATAATGTCACTCGTGTGTACGGTGGAATACCACCTAGCGAAGTGAGGTGATTTTTTTCCCGCTAACGCTTTTCATGGAAGGTAATAATGATAATGTTAATAATTATATGTTATATATATGGTATAATTATCATAATAAATACATATTTATTATTATTAAAATATAATATATCATTTTATTTGTTAGACTTCCACTCAGTGAAAAACGACAACATTGTTCATGTGTACGTGTGGACTACCGCCTCCACGAAGCGATGTGATTATTTTTTTCAGCACCGAATAACATAGATGATATATATAAGTGTATTTAAATAAATAATATGATATTTATTATATTTTTATCATTATGGGATGATAAAATAATACTTACCTTCTTTCCATAATGATCATTAAGAAATGGTAATGTTACTCATGCGTATGTATGAGCTACCACTCCATGATTGTAACATAGATCATTCATCATAACCATTACTATTGTATGATTTTAAAATTATAATTGATTTATTAAAATAATAAATATTTCATTATTATTATTAATGATATGATTAAACAATTACCTCTTTGACTTCAGTCAACACACCAAATCTATTTTGAAACAATGAACTGAACATCCTTAAAACAGACAATGTGGACTTAACCTGTTATGTATTTAAAATTATTAATAAAATAAATAAAATTAATTAATTGAGTATGAGTTATTAAACCATTAAAAGGTTATTAATAAATAAAATAATTTATTTAACCTTATTATATATGATTTTAAGGACGTATATGGAACATCTGGACTCAATGTAAGGGAATCCATCTCAATTTTCTTCTATTGAGGCATACTTTAATTTTATGCACCTAATTTCTTTCTTATGGTGTATATACTACCTATTTTACATTTAATATCATGAATCCATCACACATCATGGTATTTTAAATTTAATTTTTAAATATTTCATCCTAGTTGTTTTGACCTGAAAGTTACATAGTGGTAATGAATTTCATAACTCAATTTCTTATCTTTAGGTTATATTACTTATTCATTGTATTTGATATTATATGATTAAGTGTGTAATTAAATTTTAATATATTATATTGTATTTAAATTTTTTTTTATTTTTATTTACATTATATACAAATAATTGATTCATTTATTATTTCTCAAATTCAATGGTATGATCTTTGTAAGGGTTATTCATCTCAAAATATCTTTCTTTGAGACACAAGTTTATAATATACACCAATATTAATTTTTTATGTGTATATAATATTCTTATGATATGTGATATCATGGATATCTTTATGATCATAATATTTAAAGGTTAATTTTAAGTTATTAGTTCATGGGGATTATGATTAAAGAGTTACCAAAGTGGAAGATGATTTATATTACAATATCATTATTTTCAAGATAGTTTATGTTGAAGGTCATTTTAGAGAAAATAATATGGTATTATTTTATTATACAACATCTATTTTATTTTCCTATATTTATGAATGTGGTTCAAATTTTAAATTTCCATTTCCTCCATTATTGATTAAATAAATATCAATAATGTTGTTTGTAAGTGATACTGATCTTGTATCTTTATTTTAGATTGTGAATATTTCTCTTTTATATAAAGGTTTTCTAATTTGTTAATTTTTTTTTATTTTATAAACCTAAATGATTCCCTAAATATATTTTTCATGATCTTTTTCCTTCTTTTAAAAGGGTTTTAAAAGTAAATTTCCTAATGTTTTCCAAATGGGTCACTTTGACTCTATTTTAAAAATATTTGAAAATAATGTTTTTTTTAAATTTACTACATGAAAATATCTTCCCACATTCATGACCACTAAATTTTTTAAAAATTATTTTTTAAGTTTCAAATGTTATTTTAAAAGATATTTTTGTTTCTTTAATATTTTAGAATGTTTGAGATCTTAAATACGGTTTTTTAAAATTGAATGGATATTTCCATAATAAATGTTACAAATAATATTTCAAAATAATTTTATATATGAGATAAAATCATTTGATGTTCCTCAAAGTGAAAAGGATATTTTGATCAGAAATTTTATAATGAAATTTTAATGGTATTTCCATTCATAAACATAAAAAACATCTATGTTACTTACACACCTTTAAGGATATGTTTTATCGGTACTATCCTTATTTTTTATTAGTATGGATTATGATATTGTCACGGAACCCATTAATTTTACATAAGTTAATCATGGTATCAAAGAACATTTATTATTTTTTATGATTGAAAAGTAAAGGATTAAATTTTTTTTATTCAGAAACATCACTTGGACATTATCTATGATGAATGGGTGAGCCTGATACAACTTATATGAATGGTTTATACACATTATTTCTCACAGGTGATCCCAATATTTCATATACGATTGGTGCACCTTAATAGTAATGAGTGAGCTTAATATATCTTATATGATGGGTCTACATAGATATAACTGAGTGAGCCTGGTATATCTTATAAAATTGGTTCACCTAGATAGCGTTAGGTGAGCCCGATATAGCTTATATGATTGGTGTGCCCGGATAGTGGTCCAATAAATTGGGTAATGTTCATTTTCTTTATAGAAAAGAAGGAGGGAGTAAAAAAAGGGTTTCTCCAATGCATTTAACTTAGCATCAGTTATTTCTAAAATAGTTTTAAAATGGGTTATTAATATGATGTTCCATGATACCAAAATGTTTTCTTTATGCTTGGTATGAGTTTTTAATGATTCCTTTGATCAATATTGAAATTATATGGCTAGTGATTATTGATTACTATGAATCTTTCCTTTGATTAAGATTTATTCCATGTTTAAAGATTGATGATCTTGGTATTTGTGGGTATGAATATTCCTATGTTATTTTCAAGAACTTTTATTTTTCTATAATACAATAATTCACTTCTTTTTCTCACTGATGACATTCAATTATTAATCATTATGTTTCCTTTACTATGAATTTGAGCTCTCCCTTCATGGGTTTTCTATTTCCCAGATTATAAATAATGATGATTAAATTATTTGTGTCTATAAAGGTTTGTAATGTAATGAAGTATGTGATAGATATTGAAAAATAAATATAGATTATTAAAAGCTGGGTATAATTGATAAAATAATCCATTGAATTCATGGGTATTTTTTATGTAAAAGTTTTTCTAATTCTTGAAAACTATAAATATAAAATATCCTTGGGTATGTAAGTGATCAAATATTTCCTTTTTATTTTGTATGTTTTGGAATGAAAAAACTAGGTCACCTTCATTGGTATCAAAGATAGAAATGTAAAGGTCGTGAATTTCGCATTCGATTTTAGAGTGTGGGTCTAATACTGTTATGGTTGGTTTTAGAGAAGGGTTTACTTGACATTGGGGATTAGGAGGTTTTCGTGTGAGTTTATATTGATATTTATGGATTTAATAATAGGCTTATAAGATTAAGGTTGATCATTAGTTCAAAATTATTAGACAACCCTTTTGAGGTAATAGGTGATGAAATCGTAAAGTGAATAATAAAAATTTAGGAGATGTTTTAATGGTTAGAAATATATGTAAATATTTAGTTTAACATGAAGTATGACTTTACATTTTGTGGAAATAATTTTTATGGAATTGATAACCTCTATAATTTATATGAAACTGGATATTGAGGTAATTATAGGAACACTAGTTTTATATTATAGAGAGCTATGAAATTGAAAATTGATTTGGTGACTAAGTGATTAATGTTATTTCAGAAGAAAATCGCAATTTATTTGGTATTGTAAGATGAATGGTATGATATAACCTTTCAGGTTAAAACAGTATTTTATTTTGAGGTTATTGAGGTAATTTGGGATATAGGTGCATGTAATGGTTTACTTTTAACTCTGAGTAATACTTTTGAATTTTTGAGAATAATGTATTATTTCATCATATGAATGTTTATTAATTTTTAGAATTATAATACCATGTGTTAACCATTTTAGTTTTGTTTAATGTATAAAGATAGGTGAAATATGTTGATTATCCATTTTATGGTTAGGTGGTCCTTTAATAGTTTATTTTAATGTTCCGAGCATGGAAAAAATCATCTTGAATATTCATAATTTGGAAAAAAATATATGAGATTATGGTAGAAATTGATTTAAGAATGAACCTTAACTAATAAAGTATGTATAATTCATTATTTTTTTAGTATATATAGTAAATTAATTTATATAAACTTATAAAGGATCTTAAAACAAAATATTATCCTATTACCTTCTTATATGATGAATCAATAGTCATTTAACTCATTATAGATTTATGGTTTTGAGGTCCATAACATTCTATTGATCATTTAGATTCTTATGATCAATTATATATATATACCTCTATAATTATTTATTCTTCTATTCCTAGTAAATATATTCAATTTTAACCAATTTTATTTTTTATGGAAACCTAGTTATTGGATTAACTTTCTATTTCCCTTTCCCTATTTTTAAGAGAGTTTTACTAACCATTTTTATGATATGTGTTTCCCATTAAAGTATTTTGAAATGTCCAACATTTATTTACTGAGATAAAGTTAAAATTGTAAGGATTAAATTTATTAAATGGGGGATAATGTAACTCCCTGATATTTTTAAAAATTAAGCTATGATAGATAATTTACAAGACATGCAACACCATACTTAAAAAATCACAAAATAATAACATTTTAAATATGCCGTTTATATCCCAGCTGTTAAATTGGAAGGTTTAAATATGAATAATTAAATAATGAATATTTTATTGTTTACACAAATATAAAACAAATTTAATGGCTACCTATTGATTAAAAAATAAAATAAGAATCATTGGAATGAAAATGATATGTTTTTTGAAAAAAATTGAATTGTTCTTAAAGGTTGGTTTGTTGCGCTTTGCAAACAATCATTGAAATTATTTTTACCACTTTTTGAATATTTATTTTAAGAAATTTAATTAAAGTTTTAATTAATCATATCAAAATTATCTTAGTGAAAAAATTTCGGTTTTTTGGAAAATATTTATTTTTCAGTGAATAGTTAAAAATATAGATTTTTTTGTAAAAAGTTCATTTATTTTTAATAAATTAAGTAATTTAAAAGTAAAAATAAAATTTTAATATGATTAAAAGAAAAAATATATTATTTGGTTATATTAAATCCAAAAAATTACTTTGGATCAAATTTATATTTGATTTTAGTTTAAGTTTATTTTTGGCTTTAAAAATGATATTTTTTCTGAAAACTATTTTATAGTTCATAAAGTTTTTAAATTTTCATTAATTAAAAAACCTTAATTTTGAATTATTTAAAAACAATTATATATTATATATCAACATATATGAATTTAAATTCATATAATGGTTATTACTAGTCATAGAGTAAATATAAAATCATCCTTTTCTTGAAAAATACACTTCTTGAAAACCAGCTTTTTCATCGCGTCGACGGGTTGAATTTTTAATTGAATAATTCATCTTCTATTAATAGAAATTTTTAAAATGGATTAAATATTTTTAATTATAATAATTTATATTGTATAATAATTTAGACTTAATTTATTTTCAAAATATATATTTTTTTTAAAATATTTACCACCGTTAAGGTAAAAGTGTGTTTACTAGAGGGTTAAACTAAAAAGACAAGGGTTTAAATTTCCAATAAAATATTCTAAAATATATTTTATTGAAATATTTATGTCTAATAATTCCTAATTCTATATAATGGTCTATTTTTTCCTTTTTTCATGTAAAAAAATGGATATCACTTTTTCTTTTCAACAATTACAACTTTACCACTCACCTCACTTATAAAAGCCACCCCTATCATATCCTATTTAGAACATAAAACCCTTTAATTTCATCCAATAAGTAACCATATAAATTATTTAATTCCATACCCACAAAATATAATCCCTTTTTTGATCAGTAATACATCTTATATAGTCTTTTGGTGCTAACCTAAGGTGGTTGTTTGAAGAAGAGGTGTCGTGCTTAACCAAATAGTTTTCTTTATTTCTTATACCAACTCCTTGAAAATTAATTCAATTATTCAGATATAATAACAATAAAATATAAAATATAATTTTATGTAATTATATTAATTATATAACCTAAATCCTTCTCTTATTCTATCAAAAGAGAAAAATTTATCATTCGTGTCTATGACAGACTACCGCCTCGTGGACTGATGTCATTTGTTTTCCATCATCACCTATCATGGATTGGTAAAAGATCAATTTAATGTATATATATTAAAATTTTAGCATAATTATACTCATCAAATTATTATATCACATATCACTTCTTAATTTTCATTCCATGGGGGATATAATAACATCGCTTGTGTGTACGACAGAGAACCACCTTGCGAAGCTATGTGATGTTTTCACTAAAAAATTTCATTGAAGGTAATTAGGATATATTTAATTAATATTTTTGATATATATGAAATAGTTATGAAATTAATTAAATATTTGTAATTATTAAAATATAATATATCATTTTCTTTCTTACTTTCCCACTCATTCAAAAATGATAACATCGTTCATGAGTACGTGTGGACTACCGCATCAACGAAATGATGTGATTATTTTTTTATCATCAAATAACATGGATTAAATATATAAGTGTATTTAAAAAATTAATATTATTTTTATGATTTTTATCACTATATATATAAATAATACATACTTTATTTCTATAATGATTTCTTAAAAGTGGGAATGTTACTCATGTATACATACAACATATCATCTTCATGATTATAACATAATTAAATTTTCATAACCAATATTCATAGATGATTTTAAAATTATAATTGATTTAAAAATATGATAATTAATTAATTCATTATTTTTCTATAAATGGTGGAACAATGACCACTTTGACCTCTTTTAATGCATTGACGTCATTTTGAAACAATGAATCGAACATCCTCAAAACACATGACGTGGACATAAAAAATTAAGTATTTAAATATGTGATAAAAAAATTACTTAAGTATAACTTATTAAAATTGTAAATTTTTCCTGAAAATTTAATAATTAATATCATCTTATTATTCAGGATTTAATGGACATACATGAAATGTTCGGACACAAGGTAAGGGACTTCATCTCAATTTTCCATCATTAAAGTATACTTTAATATTATGAACATAATTTTTTATATATAGTGTATATAATAACCATTATAAATATAATATAATTAATCCTTCATAAATATTGGTATTTTATATTTCAATTTGAATTATTTCCTCTAAGGAGATTTTAATTGAAAATTACAAAGTGATAAAGAATTTCATAACTCAATTTCTTTTCCTTTGGGTTATATTACTTCTTAATTATATTTTATATTCTAATATTATGTGTGTAATGACTTTTTATTACCATATTTTTTATTTCAATTTTCTTTATGTTAATTTATATTTGATACACATAATCTATTGATTTATTAATTCTAAAATTCATGTAATGATATTTGTAATGGTTATTCATCTCAAATTCTCTTTCTATTAGACATACATTTATGATATTAACCTATAATCATTTTTTACATGTATATACTACCATTAAGATATTTTACATCATTTATATACTAATTTTAATTATATTTAAATTTTTATTTGAATCTATTATATCACGGGGCTTATGATTTAAGAGTTACTAAAGCGGAAACAGATTTATGTTACAATATCATTTATTTTTGAGATTGTTTATGTTGAAGGTTTTTTAGAGGAAATAATAAGATATTATTTTCTTGAAAAAATATAATTTATTCTCCAATGGTTACTAATGTGGTTAACATGTTTAATTTCCATTTCCTCCCTTATTTATTTAAAAAATATGTAAGTGATATAGATCTTGTATATTTCTTTTAGATCATGAATCTTTCTCTTTTATATCAATGTTTCAAAAAAATGTTTTAAAAAGTTTTATTTTATAAACATAAATTATTTTCTAAATCTATTTTTCATGATCTATTACCTTCGTTTAAAATGTTTTAAAAATGAAATTTTTTAACATTTTCCAGATGGGCCACTTTGAATCCCTTTACAAAATGTTTTAAGAAAATGTTTATTTTTAACATTTAAAACATGAACATATTTTCCCACCATCATAAAAACTCAGTGTTTTAGAACATCAGTTTATGTTTCAAATGTTATTTTGAAATAAAATTTTTTCTTTAATATTTATCATGTTTTTTATTTTAGATAAGTGTTTTCAAAAAGGAAAGGATATTTTCCTCAGGAAATTTTCCAAGTGATCTTTTAAAAACATTTTTCATCTAAGATGATATCCTTTTATGTTACTCAAAGTGAATATGTTATTTTCCTTAATAATTTCATTAATAATATTTTAATTATATTTCCATTCATCAACAGAAAAAACCATTTATGTTACTTACACTCCACCGAGGATATGTTGTATTGGTACCATAATTATTCTTTCTTTAGCTAGATTATGTGATTTTCATGGGACCAATTTCTTTTCCATAGGTTAATCAATATATGAAGAAACCTTTTTTATGGTTATGATTTAAAATTTAAGGATTCAAAATTTTTTGTTCATGGATATTACTTAGATATTATTGATTATGAATGGGTGAGCCCGATACAACTTATACGAAGGGTTGATCCCCATTATAGATCATGGGTGAGCCCAATATATCTTATATAATGGGTTTACCTAGATATAACTAGGTGATATTGATATATCTTATGTGATGGGTGCACCCATATAGCATTATTTGAGTCAAATATATATTATACGATGGATTTGACTAGATAGAACTGGGTGAGGCCAATATATCTTATAAGATGGGTGTGACCAGGTAACACTCTAATGAATTAGGTAATTTTTATTGTCTTTAGAGGTAAGAAGGATGGACTTACTAGTGGTTTTAACATATGGATTGAACTAGTATATAGCTATTTCTGAAATAGGTTTAAAATGTGTTATGAAGATGATGTTTGAAGATACCAACATATTTTATTTCTGCTTTCTGTAGGTTTTCAATGATTTCTTTGATCAAGATTGAAATCACATGTCTCATAATTATGGATTCTTATTAATCTTTTCTATGATAAAAATTTATTCCATTTTTGATGATTGATGATCTATGGTGTTGATGGGTATGAATATTCTTATGTTATAGTCGTGCACTTTGATTATATAATCATACCCTTATGCTCTTCTTATACTCACTAATGACATTCAATTGTTACTAATTTTTTAAACCTTACTGATCATTTTTCCTAACCCTTCTTATGCTTTTTATTACCTTGGTTATGAAGAATGGTGGATAAATTATTTGTTTCTAGAAAGGATTCTAACATAATAATGTTTTTGGGAGATGTTGAAGACTAAATATGGAATATGAAAAGATAGTTATAGTGGAAAAAAATACTCTATTAAATTCATTGGTATTTTTTATGTAATAGATTTTACTCATTCTATAAAATTATAATGTTAAAAAGACCATGGAACTATAAGTGACCCAATATTTACTTTTGATGATATAAGTTTTTTTTGATGAAAGTTTGGTCACCATCATCGGTATCAAACTAAAAAATATAGAGATCTTGTTTTTAGAACTGAGTGTAAGAATTCATTTTTGGGGCTATTATATACGTAAATATATTTTTGGAATTTAATTCATTATTTGGTTAGTTAAAAATTTATTTAATCCATTGATTTAGTTTAATTTTTTTGTAATTAGTTTTTTTCAAAGAATATGAAATATTTGGGGTATGTGGGCTTTCTTTTGTTGAAATTTTATGATGTTTTATGTGTTTTTAAGATTTAATTAATTTATTATGATTTGAAATGATATTAAATGAGTTTTAAATTGTTTTGAGGCTTGATGATAATATTAAATCCTTATTTAAGTTTTTTATAAGGTTTTTGTTATATGATGTGTATTAAGAGTGTTTTAAATATGGTAAAAATTAGTTTTAAAGGGGTGAATATATTGGTTTTAGTTTTATTTTAAAAAGGTATTTTTCATATGTAATAATTCCATTTTTTAATATATATTTTTTGTTACAAAAAAATTGTTTTATTATGTTATTATGAATTTCATGAATTGGACATTTTTAATATGATGTGGAGAAAATTTAGATGTTAAAAATTGGGTGATATTGATGGTTTAAGAATTATTTCATTCTGTTTGGTTTATTTATCTGGATGATATTTTCAATTAAAGTATTTAATTTATTGTTTTTTATTTTAATAAGTTTGATTTAATACTTAATTAATATATATTTATTTATAAATTAAGAAGTGAGTTTTAAGTGTGCATAATGGAATGTTGAATTTGGCATGATAACCCTTGTGATGAAGAGTAACATGAGGGTAGTCAATAGTGAATGAGGCTTATATTATAGATTGAAGTACAAATATTAAAATTTTATGTTTTGAGATACTTCTCAAGGATAAAAAAATTACAGTGGGTGTTTGTAAAATATCTTGTTTTTGAGTGAGATGTTTGAATTTTTTATTTTGTTATGAGTTGTTGAATGTGTTTAATTTTTTTAAAAAAAATAATGGAATTATTTTGTGGTTTAATACTATTTTTTTTGATAAGAATAATAATATTTTTTTTAATGAATATGTAAGTGGTATATATATATTGATATACGTTTCTCTCTGTGTGTTAATATATATGGAGTTTTATAGTTTTATTATTAATTTGGGATTATAGTTATGATGATTATTTTATCATCATCCTCAAAATTATATTAACTATTATAGGGGTGATGGCATTCTTTGAAGAGCAGAAATCCAATAGAATCCATGAAGATTAGGTATTAGCTTCATCGATGGGATTCCCTTGATAAAACTACATGGAAATCGAAGTTCTTCTAGTCGGTATATGCCTCAGTAGTCATGTTGGTGATATGAATATTTCTAAGGATTACTTTTAATAGTAAATAGAAAATTTTCAAAAGTATAATGATGGTTTATGATTCTTCCCCTCTTTTTTGGAATTATCTTCTAATAAGATTATAATAAAAGGTTTGAAAATGCATGTATAGTTGAATTAGGATATTATTATGGAAGTGTAGAATCTTTGTAAAAACTCAGTCATCACAAGGTTTATTGTACTGAGTATATAAAAACCATAAATAATATGAGACTAGGTAATTTGGTTCTCTGATACTTGTGGTTTTTCAAATTGGAAATGTGATTTAATGGTTAGGGTGTTTTTTATATTATCTTCACAACTAATGAACTCAAAAATATATCTAGAGGGTATGTATCTATTCCATTGAATCTAGGATCCATTTTTATTCATGAATGGGATCACAAATTTAATCCATTATGTGTTTGGTATACTCAGGTAGAGGTTCGAATTTGAATTACTGGGATATGTTGGATTTTATGAAATATGAAAATCATATTTGATATTGCATCATTGGGTATAATTATAATATAAATGAAAAAGGAGGCTGAATCATCTTATATTCTTTATTACAAAATGGTTATAATTAAATTAGACCTTATAAAAACTCTACCTGATGGTGTTTTTCTTTTAACTATGGATATTTCTATTTGTCTAAAAATTATCTATGATAAACTTCCCCTTTTACTCAGATTTCCAAATCATTTGTCATAGAAAAGATAATTTTTAAATAGATGTTATTTGTTATTTTTTCTCTTTGATAATACTTTAATTTAAATCTTTCATGAAATATTTATATTGTAATGGTAATGGTTTTAGCAAGGTGTAGGTTTAAAATTTAACATCTCCTTATAGGGAGACAAATGTGCAGACAAAGGGATTGAAACTTAGACTGAAGTATATCATCGATAGTATTTGTAGGAAAATGGGGCTCCACCATAATCTCAATATTAATATTAGGTTAAAAATAATGTCGATGTTTCACAAATAACCAAATCCATATAAAGGTTTTATTTTTAAACTCCAAGAACTAAGGAAAAGAAACTCAGGCGCATGGGCCTGGGATTGCTTCAATGTGATCTATTTTGGAAACTAGTTTTGAAACACTGTTTTGAATGAACTAAAAAGAGTTATTGGATTTTTTTTATTTTCAAAATATTAGGTATGCAGTTATTGGTTTTTAGGAGTAGAGGTTAGACCATGATTCTAATTTTGGTTCTTATGAGACGAGGGATACAAATAATTATTCTCAATAGTAGAGACTAGATCTTACTAATAGAAGAATGTATTGGGAAATATTCTATATATTTTTCTACATGTGACGGTGTAGGGAACTCAAGGACTTTATAATTCTAGGAAGGAATAAGGGAAGGTCAATTTTGAGAAGGGTCAGTCTGTAGGGAAAAAAACTATATTGTTTACTTTCTCTTAGAATAAATAAGAATCAAGGTTTGAAATATTTTTATGGTTAAGTGGTATAATTATGCCTCATTTCAAAGGAGTATGGATAAGGGAAAGGAAAAAATCCAAGTCCCCTCAACCTCTAAGCTTCCACCTAAAGTTGGTCAGACCACTAACCCGAATACCACTACGCAGGATACAGTCACATATTGTGGATTATCCTATAAAAGTGGAAAAAATGTGGGGGAATTCCCTATTATGGAAACATATGAGATAACCATCCTTTTTAAGATCCCATTAGGTGAGAATAATCCCCCAGGATATTTCTATCCTTTCCAAAAAAACTAAAGGAATTAACCCATGGAAATGAGTTGGGTGACACTAGGTTGGACACACCCACATGTGATTGAACACCAAGTATAATGAAGGGAATGGATAAAGAGGTGGATAAAACTAGAGTGTTTGTGTCTATCATAGGTGATGATTCTGTGATAATTGAAATGAAACAAACTAAGATTTTGGATTTTTTAAATTATTATTGTCTCGAATAATTTGTGTCACACACAACACTAAACACATGCAACATTGAAATAAAAAGTACAGTGACATATTATATGACTATAATAACTATAAAAATTATAGAAGATAAAAATATCTTAATAAATTTCAATTTATTATACTTAGAAGAAATATATTTAATATTAATTGGATTGTTTTTTTGAAATAATTTTTTTAATGTATTGTGTAATTTACCCTATTAAATTAAATTTACCACTTTTAAAAGATTATTATAATAATATATGAAATTTAAATACATGAACAAATATTTTTATATTATTTAAAATATTAATTTGTATGAAATAAAATTTTAAAACTAATAATGTTCAAAAAATAAATTTTCAATAAAAATAGTTTTTCATTATATATTATATTTTTATCTAAAAGATAAATTTATAAATTTTAGAATTTCTATTTTGTAAAATGAAGAGAATATTTGAATTAATCACGTCAAAAATATCATAGGGCTAATTTTTTATATTGTTTTTAAAATAATTGATTTTTAATTAAATATATAAAAAATAGTTGTCCCCAAAATTTTAAATTTTATTAATATACTAATATATGATCAAGACATAGAAGTGAATAATTTTTTTATTTTTTAAATATTTATTTAAGGAGTAAAATTATATGTTTTAGAATATCATTTTGAACATATAAACCATTTTTTATCCTTTTAGAGCATAAGTAACATTATATTTTAATTTTCAATCATTTCTTTTAATTAAAACTTTTAATGGTAATATTTAGTTTTGGATTAATTTGGACACCACATAATAATTTTATTATAATAAACCATCTTATATCATTAAATTCATTTACATTGATAAATTTTTACTATAGAAAAATTTAAATATAAAACATGTTTTTTCAAAAAAAAAGTTTTTATGTGATATGTACGCTAATATTAAAATGAAATTTTCTAAAATTGATATATATTTCTAATTAAATTCATTATATATTTTTTATAAAAATTTTAATATTATATATTATGTTTAATTTTATTTTTGGGTAAAACAATATGGTTACTAAGATCATTGTTAATGACCATGACAATGGTAAAACTATTATTTTCAAAGAATTGTTTTATTTATATTGTGTTATTTTTTTAATAAATTAAATTAATATATTTTAAATTATTAATATAATATTATTTTTAAAAAACTATATAATTATATTAATGTTCATTTAATTGGTGACCAATGCTAAATAATATTAAGAACACATAATGGTTAAGATATCATTTTTCTGCAAAAAACTATTTTACTATATATAAATTGTTTTAATTTAAAAGTTTATTTTATATTATTTATAAAATGAATTAGTTTAAATGGAGATTAAATTTAGGTCCATCATTTCCATATTTTTTAAGTGATGTTTTCTAAATTTTTATTAAAACATAAGTTACGTGGCTAAAAACTAGTTAACCTAATAAAAATAAGAAAAGGTAAAAGTAAAAATATATGAGTAAATAGAATCCAAAATGAATAAAATATGTGTGTAAATAATTTTTTGAGGCTTTCTATACCCAATTTCACCCCATTGTCCATAATTTCTAACTTTTTGAGTCTTTTACCCATGAATAGTGTAATGATATCATTGAAAAGTAAAGGATATTCACAAAAGTTCCCTTTAATTCACTTATAAAAGGGGAAACTTCCACTACTTCATTACACACCCATTAATTTAAAGTTATGATTTAAAATATTCAATTTTATCCTCCTAGAATTAAATCTCATGTTTATAATCATATGGTATCATTTATTTATCCCAATCCTTTCATTTCAAAGGAGACGTTCAAGACAAAGTTCAAGGTACCAAAGTGAGTATTACTTACTGCTCACCTTTTCTTATTAATATTTATCTTCAAAAAATACCCTAAAAATTGTAATATAATTACCGTATTATAATTATTATACTATAGTTCTATTATATTAATGTAACAAACACTATTTATTCCTTTCCATCCACTTTGAAAAAACAGAATAATGTTAATTGTGTGTTGGGAGGACTACCACCTACTAAGATCCTAATCTTTTTAGAGATTTATCATGCATGTTTTCTGGTACTATTTACCCAATTTTTAGTTATAACTTGGTTTTATTTTTATATGGGTTGTTTTTGGTGAAGTAATAGAAATTAGGAATCCTAATGGGCCATGTCTGGTTAGCGCACAGTTGGGGAAAATCATGTGGTTTTCCTATGAAATCGTGCACAAAATTTTTGAGGCATAGGAGGTGGTGCACAGTTGTCATATGATTTTTCCAAACCATACAACCTCCCTCACCAAACCATGTACCCTAAAATAGTTATGGTTTTCTTGATTGGTGCATGGTTTTTCAAACTGTTCCCCACTTAAAAGAAACCATTAACCCCCAAAGTAGAGGCGTACCGTCATGGTGCATGGTATGGAAAATCGTGTCCCCCTGGCTAGGAAACCATGCATGTGGGTTTTTAATCATTTAAAAAATTAATAAAACATTCCAAAGACCATGGTTTTTAACCCTAATCACGTCTATTCATCCTAACACATTTTCCAATGTTTTTGGAGGCTCCTAGGGGAATTTTAAGAGTCCAAAAACCCCTTTCTTGATGAATCAGAGATTCGATTGAAGGATCATCTCCTCTTCCTTTATGTAATATCATCTCAATTGGTTTCTTTTATGTATACCTTATTTCTCTTATCTTATGGAAGGATGATATCCGATATTATTGATGGTTTTATATATAGGTTTTTATAGATCTTAATCCTTTGGATCTTGATCTTAGGTATTGGTATTAGATCTTCTATGCCATTGTGATTTTGATTATTTCGCATAAAATTGGTTTTTGGTTTTGATAATGTTCATCAATGACATTAAGGGAGTCCCTAACTACTAGTCAAAAGAATGTGGTGTACGGGGAGGGGCTCATGTGGTCATGTAACCAACCAACATCGGGAACCATTATGTGTTATTTGGTTCAGGACATTAGAAAGTGGTATGAGTGGATTTCTTCATTTCTTTTATATTTTCATATTAATAGGGAATGTTATATAGTATTCTAACATTATTTAGGACATGTTCATGATATCGTGAATGGCTGTTTCTAACCCATGTATGGGGGGGGGGAATCCAAGTACCTAGGGTGGGATTTTTATTAATAATGTTTTTTGTTGTAGTTGGGATGTTATTTCACCTTGGGTGATGAACTTGTTGTGTAATATTATTATTTTTAGATATTTTACTCATGGAATGATATGAAATGGGATTTTATCATACATTAATCATTCTATACAATCGGGATTTATTATTACATGCATCATTCTGGGTAATCAGGAAAAAGTAGGTTTTGGGTGATTTGTTAAAGTGAAATGATTTTCCTTGTTTGAGTAATTTAAGATAGAAAGGTTCCTAATAAGAATTTGTAAATGTAAATGATGAAAACTATAGTAAATTGAAATGGATAAATTGGTGTCAATGGGAAACCTTTAAATATGAAAATATTTACCCTATGTTAGCAATGACCCTGGTGAGGGATGGTTGAGGGTAGTGACAGTTCCTTGATTTTGAATATGTGGCTGGGTATGGGGGATGACTTATTATGGATTCATGTGAATCTTTGTCAATAAAATGTGTTAATGATGTGTTATGTGTCCAAATAAGTGTGTTTTTAAATTATATAGCTATGCCTCCATGATGATAATTGTTAGTAGGATGACATGAGGACATGGATGGAAATGATCCTGGAGTAGTGGAATCCGCAACTACGATAGTGCCTAGTGAAGAAGCAAGAGAGAAGTTCCATGAGAACATTTATCACTTTTTATAGTTTTGGGAAAGATAACTAAGGCGGGTTTTGTGGAGTACATAAAAATTTGCATGGGAGTTCTAGTTTATCACCCTCCGACATTCACTAAACAGGGTAGAATTGAGGCAACTAAATTTTGGATTGAGTCTATCTAGATTATCCTTGAAAATTTGGAGGCTCTTGCTGAGAAGAGGGTCAGGATAACAACTTATATATTATGTGGTAAGGAAAATAATTGGATTGAAATTCAGACTCAGGATGAAAATCTAGAGAATACGGGTCAAAATAACTATTAAAAGAATTTCTTGGAGTAGCTTTACCCTGATATTCTCAAGCATGAGCGGGAAGCTGAGTTTATACGGTTGACCTAGTGGAGTATGTCTATGATGGACTACACCGGTAGCTTCAATAATTTGAAGCACTTTGTTCCAACATTGGAGTGGGAAGAGGAAACTGCAAAAAAGAGTTTACATGATGGTCCTAAATGAGATATTTAGTCCAAGGATCACATCTTTCTATAGAATAATTTTCCTAAAGTGGTAAATGAGGATCTAATTTCTGGAAGGGACCTAAAAGAGGCATCCAGTGGAATACAGGTGGTTTCTATTGGATGACCATGAGGTACATATTTCAAGATTAGGAAGAATCATCATCAGAATGTCAACCAGGGAAATAACTACTAGACTAGTCAGGGGGAAGGATCAATTACTTAGAGCAGTAACTGAATATACTTCTAAAAGTGTGGTAGATTATGTAACGTTCATAGACAGTGTCTCTGAACACTAGTGGAGTGATTATATTTTGGTTGGATGAGTCACTTGAATAGGTAATGAAGAAACCCTTGATTGATAGGTAATAATGGAGGATCCAGGTAGATACAGACTACTGAAAGGGGGATTTCCACCCCATATCAGTTGATTAGTTAGGGTTCTTTTGGCCATGGAGGTCGAGGTAGTGGACGTGTTATGTCAGGGAAAGAGTTCCCATATAAGAAGAATAGTGTAGCTTAGGGGACACAGAATGAAACACAATGAAGAGGGCCCGGATAGTTTCATGCAATTCTGACTACACTTGTGGATAGTGAGGTTGGGACATTGATAGTATAAGGTAATATTCTTGTATATTATATGATTTCTAGTGCTTTATTTGACACATGATCCTCTCATTATATTATATATATAGAACATGTGAATGGTTTCAATATGGAGGTGGAATTCATGAGTGGGGCTAAGACGATCGACACGCCGTATGAAGTGTTCATGATGGAAATTTGTTTATGAATGGGGTTTTCTCTCAAGTTCATTGAGTATCACTTCTATTGAGATCTTTACATAAATGAAATGTCAGGATTTGAATTGATTTTGGGTATGGAATGGTTAGTATCATACCAAGACCACATTGATTGTTACCATATGAGAGTGACCATTACATATAATGAGGGTAACAATAATATTCATCATGGAGAGCGGGATATAAAACAGGTTGTGCAGGACCATAACATCAGCAACTAGGGGAGCTCATAACATAGGTTTCAAGTATTTTAATGGATTATGGGGGGGGGTAAATAATAATTTATTTCTACCCATATTAGATAGGTTCTAGGATGTTTTTTCTGAGGACATTTTAGGCCTTCTACTCGAGAGATATGTTGAATTTATGACTAAGCTAATACCTAGAGCTGAACCAATTTCTTTTTCACCTTACAGAATAGAACCAACAGAGTTTTAAGAGCTTAAGACACAGTTATAATAGTTGATGGATAAGATATATATCCTTCTGAGTATGTCACCTGGGGGTTATCCATTCTTTCTTGGGAATAAGGATGATGAGACCTTGCATTTATGTGTTGATTGCTGAAAGTTGGAAGGTATGACATTGAAGAACCATTATAATCTTATATGTATCGGTGATATCCTTGACTAGTTAAGAGGATCTTGTTTTTTATCTGATAATTATTCGGGGATAGGGTATCATCAGTTGAGTGTTAGACCTTATGATATACCACATACTAATTTTATATGTAGGTATGGCCTATATGAGTTCATCATGATTCCGTTTGAGCTAATGAACTCTCCGACTATGTTTATGGCCTCGATTAACTGAATACTTCACCCATACCTAGATCAATTTATGGTCATTTCTATAGATGACATCATGGTGTACTCCAAGACTCATAGAAATCATGGCGATCATTCCCAACATATTGACATCATCTTGAGTATAGTGAGAGAGCATCATATATAGTCTAATCTATCTAAGTGTCAATTATGGATTGATAGGGTACATTTCTTGGGTCCCATAATATGTGATGAAGGTGTTTCAATATACCTAGAGAAGGTGAAGGAAGTGGTCTATTAGGATCATCCCCATATTTGTTCTGATATCAAATATTTATAGGTTTGTTGGGTTACTATCAGAGGTTCATCTAGGACTTTTTCCACTTAGCAGCACTACGTTCGAGTATGACAAAGGAAGAAATTAAGTTTGAATGTTTTGTGGCATGTGATAAGTCTTTCAATTATTTGAATAATATTTTGACTAATGCACCAATTTTTATCCTACCCAAGCCTGGTGAGGAGTATAATATGTTTTATGATGCATCAGATGTCATAATTAAATCAATGTTGTTTTAGGGGGACCAATTTATGGTGTATGTGTCACTGAAGTTGTGGCCACATGATCTAAATTACCCTATGTGTGATCTCGAGCTATCTTTAGTAGTTTATTTCTTGAAGTGTTTGTATTCTTAACTATTGGGTAAAAATTTTATTGTGTTTACTAACCAGAAAATCATAAATTATATGTTTTCACAGTGATATCTAAATCTACAGAAGTGAAGGTGGGTTGAGTATATGCATTAATTTTATTTTCAACTAGAATATACACCCATGAAGGGAAATAGTGTTGCTGACACTTTAAGTAGGAAAAAAAATCTCATATAGTTCAAAAGTATAGTTTTTAATAGAATTTTATGACCATTCTAGCTAAGATTCATATTTTGTTTTGGGATGGCTAGGAGAATATAACCCTCATATCAGTATAAGTGGAGTCAAAATTTTTGACCCAAATCAGGGGGAGACCGTATGAGGATTCAGAATGTTTTTTTTTCTAGTGGAAAATCCTAAAAGGTGGGAATTCACCTCCTGACTAAACGATAAATGATGATGAGATAATATATGTCAAGAACCATGTTGTCATGAACCGTCCCCTAGGGCCTGTTCCATGACTACCCCAAGCCCGCCTTCCTTAGGCCACGGGTTGGCGACTAGCACCAAAAAGGTGTATCACTAGAACATGAAGGCATTGACTTTAAACCTATACAAAAACACAATCCAATAACACAACAAGAAGCAACCATGAAGTAAAATGTTGTAGTAAAAAGTGTATTGAAAGTAAAAGGTCCGGAATACAAGCCCAACTAAAAAGTACAAGTACAACTGAAAAGATAAAATGATTCGTGGATACTCCATAAAGGATCCAATCTAAAGGGTATGTACAACTCACGATCAATAGTCACTGCAACACGTCACATCAAATGGTCCACATCTGAGCACTATCCAGTCCTGGTTCCCTTAGCCTCGATCAATGATGTCCGTCGTCTGCACAAGACATAACAAGGTGCAAGTGTAACCCGTGATGTGGTGAGTATAACAATACTCAGTAGGGACCCTGAGACCTCTGAAGGTATCCCAGAGTTCCACAAAGGAAATAACCACAAAGAAAGACCTCAACCATAAAGCACGGAGAAGTAGACACATCTTAAATATAGTCTTAGCTCAAACCAGGTATTAGTGAATTATAGAAGTACATGAGATTAGTCTTGACGTTAGATCATCTTATTCCTTCAAGAGGCACTATTGATGACCATATGGAGTCTAACCCACACAAAATAGATAGGTAATAACCCCGACAATGACCCACATAGGATCCAACCTACCCAAAGTCGATAGGTACTAACCCCCACAAATACCCACACCGGATCCAACCCACCCAGAGTCGATAGGTACTAACCCCTGTAATGACCCACACAGGATCTGACCCACACAAGATCGGTATGCGCTGACCCACACAAGATCGTTGAGCACTGACCCACATAATATTTGACCCACACAGGATCGGTATGTCGCTGATCCATGACGAGCCACTCTAAGGCTGGTCCTCATCAGGTCATGAGGTTCTGACTCACACATAGTCGCTAGGTGCTGATCCACACAGGATCTCTAGGTGCTAACCCACAAAGGATCGCTTGGTACTAATCTCTGTATGATCTGTCTCTAACCTCAGCCTCACTACGAGCTAATGGATTCCTAATCATTGCACGCTTGATTTTGGGACAACCACACCTCAAGCCATTAGTCATATTTCAACCATCAAAAATTCCCACGAACAAGTAACCCAATGATCTGTCACGTCAAAAGGGTCCCAATGAAAAAGACGACACGTCGACTGTATGCCTGGTCATTAAGTTAATGGTGTTTTGGTGCTGAGGGCCTGGTTGGATTTGGAGTCGATCCAACCAGGCCATACTCTATCTTCCTCTAAAACTCCAGTGGAGTATTTCAAAAGGAAAACCTCGTCCTAAGGGTTCCAACACAAAATAAGGCATGTCATCCAGATGCCCGGTCTGTTAGTTGCATCCCTTTCCTTGAAATGGGTTTGATCACACCTCGGTCTGGCCTGGCTCGGTTGGGCATGGTAGAATATGCCAAAGGGACCACATTCCAATAAAGGTCCTAACGCCACTGATGATGTGTCAATTCGACACCCGGTTCGTTAGTTACAATTTTTTATTTATTTGGGGACAGGTTGGATCTAGGCCCGGTCTGACTTGGTCTGACTGGGCCAACACAATGGGTCTCGGGGTCTACCTAACCCCACTTGGGTCTAGCTCGTAAAGGGTCAGCCCGGTTCACTAGGTCCGTCCTATCAGGGAGGCCCCGTTCTATTCGTGAGATCAAGCCGTGATTGGCCCGGCCCGCTGGGACGTGGGTCCGGCCCACTAGGCTAGGGGTCCGACCCAGCCTACTGGTGGAACCCGCCCTTGGGTGGGTCCGGTCTGCTTGGTCGGCCCTTGCTGGCTTGGTCCGCCCAAAGGCAGACCATTGCACCCCCCTGGACCCATGCTTAAGGGGACGTTCCCTAGCCGGTGGGGCACTGTGCCACCACAATTAGCTGTCGACCGTTTGTCCGACCAGATTTTCACCAACGCGGCACAGCGTGGGCTATGGTGCACCTTCCTACCACAGCCTACTGGCTGCGGCCACTTCTGTCGGCGGTGCCTGCGGGCGCCGCCCTTTTCCCCTACGTCCGGCTCATGCCGGCCACCTTTGACCGCCATGGCATGTTGTTGCACGCCACCTTCCACCACCCACAAGCAGTTGTCGTCAGTCTTCTCTGGCCACAGTCAGCTATTGCCGACATAGCGCTCCATCAGTTTCTTCCACGGGTCATCGGACATGCTCCAGTGTCCATTCTTGGTGCTTTCTTCACCTACGACTCTCTCGTGTTGTCTCCATCATATCATGACCCACTATTTCGTGCTTCCATTGAGTTGGAAATTGTTTCCCAAAGTTCATATCAAGAACAAAGCGGCAAAGGGTTCAGCCTTGTTTATTTGGCCCGCGCCCTACGCATTACAAGATATCAAGAGGGAGATAAATTTAATTTATCAAAAGGAAACTTCAAAATAACCCCTCTACCTGGAAGAGACCTTCACTGACAACGATCTATGGAACCCCCCTTCGTCATTGTCATCCGTTCGTGATTCAGTGATGCTCATCACTGCTCGCTGGAACTAGTCTCGTCCCTTAAGTGGTTGGAGTCATGGTAATTTTCCTGAGATTCGTCACTTGGTGATGCCATGCCAACACTCTACCCCGAACTCCATATAAATAAGAGAGGGGGAGGGTGAGTAACGTGCTTGAAATTAATGAGGTTCATTTTTTAAGAACCTTCCTAATTCCAATGGTGTGGTTACAAGAATAAAGGAGAGTCAATCCATTTAATGGCTTGATGGTTCATTGGTCCTGCCAACGCAGATCATCCATTGGATTAAAGGAGAAAGAAAAATAAATTTTTTTTTATTTTACTATTCTATTAAATATCCAAAAACTATCTTTTTTTCCCAACCTTCTGCGATGGATCATGCACGTACTTCCTTAGCTGTGACACGTGGAAAACATCATGCACCGGATGCATCTGATGGGGAATATCTAAGAAATATTCCACCTCACCAACTCTACTGTGAACCTAAAAGGATCCGATGAACGTCAGAGATAGCTTTCCACCCTGACCAAATCTCTACAAACCTCGTCGAGGTGAGACCCGTATGAAGACATAGTCTCCCTCCTCAAACTAAAAAGGTCTCCATATCCTGTCAGCATAAGACATATATATACTCTGTGCAGTCTTCATTTACTCCTGGATGATTTTCACTTTCTCAGTGGTAGCCTGTGCCAACTCTGGATCCAAAAGTGTTGACTCCCCAAGGTCTGTCTAGCATAGAGTTGATATACATGGTTGAGCTTACAAGGACTCAAACGACACCATAATGATGGTGGCGGGATATCTATTGTTGTACTTGAACTCCACCAAGGGAAAATGATCCTCCCAAATACGGCCAAAATCTACGACGTAAGCAAAAAAGCATGTCCTCTAGTGTTTGAATGGTTCACTCCATTTGACCATCCATCTATGGATGAAAGGCGGTGCTCAAATGTAGCTGAGTTCCGAATGCCACCTGTAATCCCTTCCATAACTGGGATGTAAAATGTGTGTCACAGTCAAATACCATTTTCTATGGCACCCGATGAAGCCGTAAAATCTCTTGTACGTAGAGGAATCCCAAGACCTCTACTGATCCCTGCTCTTAGATGGGTAAGAAGTGGGCTGACTTGGTGAGTCGGTCAATAATCACTCAGATGGAATCATGACCCATGGACGTCCATGGTAGCCCTTTCACAAATTCCATGGAGATACCATCCCACTTATACTCTGGTACCTCTAGTTGATGCGCTAAGCCTGCTGGAAGCTGATGCTCAGCTTTCACTTGCTGACAAGTGAGGCATCGTGAAACAAAATACGCCACTAACTTCTTCATCCACGGACACTAGTACTGATACCAGAGGTCCTGGTACATCTTCACCACACCAAGATGTACCACCAGAGGGGACGTATGGAACTCCCTCAACACCTCCTCCCATAGCGCGATCGGGACCATGGTGTGTCCTCTGAAAGGGATGACTTGATCCCCACCATTAGAAAATCCATCAGGTGCATGTCCTATAGATATCTGATCACGTCAAGTCTCGTAGTCAATGTCCCTAAGATGTACCTCCTGCACTCACCGAAGAAGTGGGGGAGTGACAGTCAAAGACTAGAGATAAGCTGCCCCATCACTATCCATAAAGGATATCCGTAACACTTCTATCTACTCTGTCTCCTTACTCTGAAACTGTAGACCAGACCTCTTACTGAGTGTGACTACTACTATTTTCCCCTTCACAATAGTATAGAATATCTCAAAATCATAGTCCAGGAGGAACTCTAGCCATCGTCACTGTCTTAGGTTCAGATCCTTCTGTGAGAAGATATAACTGAGACTCTTGTGATCAGAGTAGACTATAAAAAAATTCTCCCATCAAGTAGTGTCACCACATATTCAAGGAAAAGACCAATTCTGCTAACTCCAGGTCATGGGTAGTGTAGTTTTTCTCATTTTGTCTCAGTTACCGTGACCATAAGTGATCACTACTCACTTATTCATTAGGATACATCTAATTCTGGTCCCTAACGCATGACAGTAGACTACACACCCAACACCCTTTTCTAGTACCTTGAGATGGGGGCACTCGTCAATCTCTACCTCAGCTCCTGAAAACTCTGCTGGCATCTCTCCATCAATACGAAGGGTTGTACCTTCTTCATCAACGCTTAAAATGGTGCCACAACTCTAGAAAATTGAGGTACGAAAATCCAGTAGTACCCAGCCAACCCTAGGAAACTTTTCACCTCGGTCACACTCCTGGGTGGCTCCCAAGAAAGCATAGCCTCTATCTTCGCCGGATCCACTACAAATCTAGCCTCTCAGATAATGTGTCTCATATAGAGGACCTCCCATATCAGGAACTAGCACTTTGAGAGTTTCCCATAATGTTGGTGCTCTTGTAGTGTATCTAGTACTATCTGAAGATGATAGGCATGCTCCTCCTCTGTTTCTGAGTACACCAAGATGTCATCAATGAAGACCACCACAAAGCGATCAAGGTATGGATGGAAGATTCTGTTCATGAGTCCAATGAACACTGTAGGGGAATTGGTCATGCTGAATGGCATAACCAACAACTCATAGTGGCTATACCGGAATATGAAGGTCATATTATTCTCATTCTCATCTCATACCCTAAACAGATGATAACATGATCTAAGGTCTATCATAAAAAACCAATGACCTCCATTAAGCCGATCAAAAAGATCATCAAACCTCGGATTTGGATACTTGTTCTTCACGTTCACTTGCTTCAGGCGTCGATAATATACGCAGAGCCTCAAAATCCCATATGCCTTCTTGGGGAACAAAATCGGGGCTGCCCATGGAGACACACTGGGCCTTATGATCCCCTTCCTCTACAAGTCCTCTACCTATACTAGTAACTTATGAAGCTCCACGAGAGCCATCTGATATGTTGGAGTATATATTAGTGCCATCCTGGGGTACATTGTAACACCCGAGACTTTTATAAGAAATATTTTGTTTTTATATAAATCATCAAAGGAATCTTTCACTACAAACAACACTATCTTGTCTTTCTTTACACGCAATCTCGACCTTCCTTGATAGCTTGTGTCATATGCAATACCGAGTTTCACTAAACAACGATATGTTATTAAAATATTATTAAAACTAGCCATTATGAATAGTAATAACCACTTTTTGAAATTTTTTAAATTCTATTTTACAAAATGGACTTCATTTTTGGATTCGGAATATCGAAATTAGCCTTGGGTGAAATTTTGGTATTTTTTTGGAAACTTTCAATTTTTGATAAATAGTGAAAACACTGGGTTACTATTTAAAAACCGACTTTTTGTTTAAATAATTATTTAATTTATTTAAATTTATTTTAGGTCAAAATTGATACATAATACCTATATAAGTTCAATTTAAATCATTGGAGTAATTTTATAATAATTTTAGATATATAAAAAGTTTATTGAAATTTTCACCGTCTTTTACCCACCTCATATGAGAAATTGCAAATTTACATAAAACTTAATTTTACTACTTTTGTGAGTGTAATTTCAAAAATCCGAGAGACACGGTTGATATCAGTAAGTAAAATGTGGTTCAATGAGATGAAAATAATTTTTGTTGAATAGTAACTTTTTACTTTTATTTACCACGGTTAAAATTAAATAGGGTAATTAAGGGTAAAAATTTTATTATTATTACCTTAAAACATGTCCTAATTCTATTGGATAAGTTTAATTCGACCCATAATAACCTTAGGAATAAAATATGACCATTTAGGCCCACTTGGATTAGATTAGGACATTTATTATTAATTTATTTAAAGAAGGGTTAAAATAGTTAAAATCAAAGTTTAATAAGTAAATAATTTTTAATATAGGGTTATACAAAAGATAAATTCGACTATAAATATTCCATAGAAAGATAAAAAGATTTCCTACATAATGATATTTTATTTGTATTTTTTAGACATTAAATAATTTAATTTATTTGTGACACAATGATGATGTAGTAATTATCTTATTAATGAAATATTAACATAATCGATGTTATAAATACCCAAATAAATGTAATTTGATACTTTTTATGAATTAAAATAATTTTCTAGGTTAATATGACATGTAAGTATTTATTTAATTAACTTTTTTAAAACTAATAATTTTTTTATGATTTTTAAAAAAATCAATTACAAAATAGTGTATAAATTGATATAAAATAGTTTTTAAAACAAATATTTTATTATTAATTGTTATTTTATTCAAAAAAATATAAAGTTCAGCCAAATGAATTATATAAGGTTATATATATTAATAATAAACAACCCGAGGTTCTTTTGGCCTGTTATAGTATGTTTATTAACCTTATAGTGTAAGAACACAAAAAGACACGGTAAAAGTAAAATTATCTAACTTAAAGTTAAACCTAAATGATAAGGTTAAAATAGTAAACTAAACATGTCCAAATTATATTGGATTATCGGATTTTGACCCATACCCACCTTAGATTCGATAAATCAATTTGGAGCTATTTAAAACCGAATATAGCTTTATAATAAAATAATATTTTTAGTTTTTCCAAAGGTGCCCCTCTCCTCCCTTATAAATGGGCACCTCCTCCCTCACTTCCTCACACCACTTTGAGCCTTCATGCTTGTCCAACCCCTGAAAATTTCTCCTCTCCACTTCCCTATAAACATCCTAGAGGTCCTGGTCTTCTTCAAAGACCAATTTTAGTGCCCTAAAAGGAGGTCTCAAAGAAGCGCTTCAAAGAAGAGGTAATGTCCGTTACCAATTCTTTCAATTTTATTTCTTCTTAAACTTCTTCTTATTTAGTTGTTTCATTATGAATTAATAAATCAGTATCACTCATATACTGATATGTTATTATAAGTATGAAACAACCCTATTTCACCATCTATCCATCCTATGGAAAACGAAATCACCGCGCGTGCATACGTACGGAATACCGTCTCCACGCCGTGGTGTAATCTATTTTCCACCACCACATTAATTGGAAGGGTATAATGGTATAAAAAATGAATATATATGATTATTGTAAAGTGATATTTATTCTGAAATAGTATACATACACTCCAATACAATTTTATGATCATGGGAACGATATCACATTCGTGCGTATGTACGGAATACCGTCTCCATGATGTGATGCAACTCATTATACATGATTTTCATTGCATAATGAATACATAAATGAATTGAGTGAATAAATATGATATATATTACACTAATAAAATTCTGGAAATGAGGTATCTATAACCTAAAAAGAAGAATAAGAATTTATTCGACAAAACACGCATAAGAACAAAAAGTAATAAACACCCGAATAACAAGTAGCAATGAAATATTACTAATAATAAGATAAGAATATGACCATATATGATATCATAACAATGAGTATGGTTATGGAATAATCCAATGACATTATTTAAATCATTATACAAGAGGTTTGGACACTTATGAAGCAAATCGGACCTAAGGTAAGGGAAATATCACAATCTCATTTTTATCCGAGATTGTTTATACTTTGGAAATTACTGGGTGTATTTTATCATACAAATCCATGTTTCCTCAATATGTAATATTATTTTCATCCACCTACAATTTTTTAAATCCAATTTTACCCTTCGGTTAGTTTTTAGTAAAAGATATGAAATGAATCTTTTGTCGTTTTTCGTACTAGGTACTTTTTGACTTTTCCGACAAAAGTACGAGAAGAATGTTTTTTAACTTATATGGCATGAATGGATTTTTAAAAAATTATATACAAGAAGATTACTTTACAAGTTTTCATGTTTTTTTAATCAAATTATTTTAGTTTAAAATAGTATGACATGTTAAGAAAGGAAAAATGTTTTTGAAGTAGAAAGGATATTTTCCTCAAGAATGGAGTTCAAGTGTTTTATCAAAATTATTTTCCATCTAAGAGAATATAAGGTTCTGTTTCTATCCTTATTATTACATTGACTTGATTATGTTGTGATGGAATTATTTTTATGAATTCCTTTATCTTATATGAATTGTTTTATTATGTCATGATGTTTAAGAATCCCATTTTTATTAAATGGGTTATGCAATGATGTATGATTTTTTTTGATTTTGTGGAACACATAAGAATGGTATCATTATGAGATGGGTGGGACCTATATCTACCTCCAATTCATTGGGTAAAGATTTATATCTCATGAGATAGACATGGATGGAAAGACAAGTTAAACTGGTTCAGTGAAACAGGACTGAAACGAGGAATGAACTCAGTTCAGAAATGGAATTTACCCACTAAGATAGTCTTGGAAATGAGTCTTGACTAATAAGAAATGATTCTCTATGATTATGTGTGTATTCCACAAAGCTTTATGTTTTATGTTATTATTATTGTTATTACATTTCACTACCATAATTTATCCCATGTTATGAAATTATGATCTCTTTTGCAGGGTAAGATTTCCAAAATGTTATGTTCTTATGAATATGATGTGATTGATATTTCTTTTGTTTACCCTTACTTAGCATTTGAGCTCACCATTTTTTATGTTTTCTTTCCCCAGGCTAGGAAGAAGGTTATTAAGTAAGATATTCCAAAAGGGACTTTAGATATGATGAAATAAATGGGAGATAGTGTAGACGATTTATGAACCATTTGTTTATGTTTCCCAGTTTCTAAAGACATTATACCTATACGGTCCTTTCATGGTTTTGTTATATTTTGTAATAAGTGTACTTTAATTTTGAAGTACTAACAATGTATGTAAAGTATGGGTCGTTATAGTTGGTATCAGAGGGAGGTTATAGTCAACCTTTGGAATCTAGGATGTGAAAGCCTTAGTAAGAATCCTAAGGATAAGTCTAAGAATAGAACACAATCTTAGTGTTTTGAAATGGCCATGAATAACCTAGGATAAGACCTTAACTGTGAAATTTTATTTATGATTATGTGGTTTTCCTATTATAATTAGTGTTTCTCACACTATTCTTCTTGGTTTTAGTCAATGGCTGGAACCCGAAGGAACCGTGTCAATGCGGAATGCGACGGGCAATGAAATGATTGTACCCCTGAGCAACAAAACGTTGTGGGAGCTAGAATGGAAAATCTTGTAGCCATGCTCACACAACTTTCTCAAGCTATGAATCATGCAGGACTTCCAAACGAGAAAAGAAAGGAGAAACATTCTGTTGAATCCTTCATGAGACAACGTCCACCTTCATTCAGCGGGTCTACTGATCCATTAGTTGGTGAGTAATGGATCAGTACTACTGAAAAGATATTTTTAGTTCTTCAATGTTCTGAACATGATAAAGTCATCTTAGCAGTGTATTGTTTGGAAGGTGATGCTGATCAATGGTGGAATCTTATCAAGAATATGAGGCCAAGAGATGAAATTGATTCCATGGAATGGGACGAGTTCAAGAACTTATTTTTCAATAAGTACTTCCCTTGTATTCCCCAAACAAAGATGGAGAAGGAATTTCTTGAACTGAAGAAAAAGGATGATGAATCTATTGGTACCTATGAATCAAATTTTACAAGACTTTCAAGATACGCTTCTGGTATTATTATCCAACCTGAGAGTAAGATCGATTGATTCTTTAGTGGCTTAAAACCAAGTCTTCAAAGGGTCTTAGCCATAAGGGACTTCAATAGCTTTGAGGAAATTGTTCGATGTGCTCTCAAAGTTGATATGGAGATTGGAGTAACCCATCAGTCATATGGGTTTGATAAGAAGAGGAAAATGGAATTCAAAGGAAAATATAAAGAGCACACTGAAAAGAAGATGAGTTTTCCCTTATTCTCAAAGTGTTGAAAGAAACATGGAGGGAGTTGTCTAAAAGGGACAAGTAAATGTTTCAAATGTGGAAAGGATGGTCATCAGGCATTTGAATTCTGCAATAATGGGAAGAAGATGTCTAGGGATGTGAACAAAGAAAAGGATACACAGAGTGAACCTCCTACACTTCAATGTTACAAGTGCAAGGAAATGGGGCATTATTCCAATCAATTCCCTAATCCAAGGGTTGTTGATGATGATCAACGTCAAAAAACTCTTAAGGCTAAAGACAAAGGAAAGTCACATGCAATTTCTATCAGCGATGTGGAGTACGATAATGATGTGGTGAATGGTACACTTACCATCCACTCTAAAGTATCAAATGTTATATTTGATTTTGGATCCACCCACTCCTTTATATCTGAATAAGTTTCTAAGGGTATCTCCGTATTACATCAACAATTAGATGTTGAGTTAGCTGTGACAACCCCTAATGGCACAACAGTCGCATCAAAAGTTTACAATTCTTCTCCGATTGAAGTTTGTGGGAAAGTGCTTCCTGCAAATCTTTTTATCCTTCCTATAGTGTAATTTGATGTGATTCTTGGTATGGATTGGCTTTCTCTATATGGAGCTCATATAAATTATCAAAGAAGGGAAGTCACATTTCATATTCCAGATCAATCTTTGGTCGTCTATCAACGCAAGGATGAACATAACCTTCCATTGGAAATTTCTTCCATCTTATGGGTCTTGATTCCACTAAATTAATGTTATTTATCTCAAATGGTTGGTGAGAAACTCACGATTAAGATTAATCTCATTGTACGGGAGTATGATGATGTCTTTCCAGAGGAATTTCTGGGTCTTCCACCAAATTGTGAATTTGATTTTCCAATAGAACTCGTACCGGGTGCTTTACCTATTTCAAAGACACCTTATAGAATGGCCCCAATTGAGTTGCAGGAATTGAAGAAGCAACTCCAAGAGAATCTTGATAAGGGATTCATACGCCCTAGTGCATCACCTTGGGGAGCACCTGTTCTGTTTTTTAAGAAGAAAGATGGATCAATGAGACTCTTCATTGATTATCGAGAACTTAACAAGATCACTATCAAGAATAAATATCCTCTCCCATGCATTGATGACTTATTTGACCAACTACACGGAGCTCAATACATTTCCAAGATTGATCTTAGTTCAGGGTATCATCAATTAAGGGTCAAAAGGGAGGATATACCAAAGAAGGCTTTCCATACAAGGTATGGACGCTATGAACTTATAGTGAGGTCATTTGGTCTTACTAATTCCCCTGCTATCTTCATGGATCTGATGAATAGAGTCTTTAGAGACTATCTTGATCAGTTTGTGGTAGTCTTTATAGATGATATTCTTGTGTATTCAAAGAGCAAATAAGAACATGAAGATCACTTGAGAATTATATTAAAGACCATGAGAAAGGAGAAGCTTTATGCCAAATTTACCAAGTGTGAATTTTGGCTTCAAAAAGTTGCATTTTTGGGTCACATAATCTCAAAAGAGGTGATATCTGTGGATCCAACAAAAAAAGAGGTTATTGAAAGATGGTCGAGACCAACAATAGTAAATGAGATCTGAAGTTTTCTTGGTTTGGCTGGATATTATCGATGTTTTGTGAAAGCTTTTTCACGATTATCTAATCCACTCACCAGGTTGACTCGGAAAGGAGTTAAGTTTGTTTGGACGGAGGAATGTGAAGAGAATTTCAAGGAGTTGAAAAGAAGGTTATCCAGTGCACATGTGCTCACACTGGCTTGTAGTGGAGAAAGGTTTGTGATCTACAGCGATGCATCCAAGAAGGGATTGGGGTGTGTTCTTATGAAAAATGATATGGTGATAGCTTATGCCTCACGACAGTTGAAAATCCATGAGAAAAATTACCCAACTCATGATTTGGAGTTAGCTGCGGTAATCTTTGCAATAAAGATTTGGAGGCATTATCTTTATGGAGAAAGGTGTGACATTTATACTGATCATAAAAGTTTAAATTATATTTTCACACAAAAGGAGCTGAATATGCGCCAAAGAAGATGGTTGGAGGTGATTAAGGATTATGACTGCTCAATTCATTACCACCCTGGGAAAGCAAACAAGGTGGCTGATGCATTAAGTCGAAAAAACCATGACACTTTATCCATGATGAGGATCACAAAAGATCCAATATTTATGGATTTACAAATGATGCATCTTGGAATTATAATGAAAGGGGAAAATCGTATCTTTCTCAAATAAATGTTCAACCATCTATACATGTTAAGATTAAAGTGGCACAGAAAGAAGATGTAGAGTTACAAAAGAAGGTGAGAAATGTTCCTGAATTCAACCTTGATTGTGATGGGATAATAAAGTTCAGGAATCGGGTTTGTGTTCCTCCCATCCCCGAATTAAAGAAGGATCTGCTGGATGAGGCTCATAGTTCTTCATTCTCTATTCATCCTGGAAGCACGAAGATGTATAGGGACCTGAAAGAGTACTTATGGTGGGATGGCATGAAAATAGATGTTGCAGAATATATCTCTCGATGCTTGGTTTGTCAGAAAGTTAAAGATGAGAGATAGAAGTCTAAGGGGATGTTACAACCATTACCCATACCCGAATGGAAATGGGAAAACATCACTATGGACTTTTTCACAGGACTTCCTAAAACATCCAAAGGTAATAATGCTATCTGGGTCATAGTTGATCGTCTTACAAAGTCTGGACACCTCATTGCTATTAGAGAGGATTTCTCTTTGGATCAGCTTGCCAGGATATATGTAAAAGAAGTGGTAAGATTTCATGGAGTACCTCTTTCTATTATATCTGATCAGGATCCGAGATTTACCTCGATGTTCTGGCGAAGTCTTCAGCATACTCTGGATACATAGTTGAATTTTAGCATTGCTTATCATCCTTAGACAGACGGTCAGTCAGAGAGGAAAATTGAAACTCTAGAAGATATGTTGAGATCTTTCTCTATGGATTTCAAGGGTGGTTGGGATCAACACCTACCTTTGGTGGAATTTTCTTATAATAATAGCTTTCACTCCAGTATTCAGATGGCTCCTTATGAAGCTCTCTATGGAATGAAATGTAGGACTCCAACTTGCTGGGACGAAGTTAGGGAAAGAAAGATATTAGGACATGATCTTGTTGATGAGATGGCAGAAAAGGTCCGATCTATTCAACAACACATAAGAGCAGATCAGAGTCGACAAAAAACTTATGCCGACAACTGTAGAAAAGACTTAGAGTTTGAAGTGGGTGATAAAGTGTTCTTACGAATATCTCCTTGGAAGAGAGTAATGAGATTTGGAAAGAAGGAAAAGCTGAGCCCTAGGTATATCGGTCCTTTCGAAATACTAGATCGTGTTGGGAAGGTAGCTTACCGATTGGCGCTTCCACCGAATATCTCTCAAGTTCACGATGTGTTCCATGTATCTCTCATGAGAAAGTACATACCTAATCCTTCACATGTACTCAGCCCAGAAGTTGTAGCGCTGGAACAAGATCTTTCTTATGAAGAACAGACGATAGAGATTCACGATCGTAGTGAAAAAGTCCTACGAAACAAGACCACTCGCTTGGTGAAAGTTTTATGGAGGAACCACCAATTAGAAGAAGCTACATGGGACCTTGAGGATATGATGAGGGAGAGGTATCCTCATCTGTTTGTTACAAGTGATGAATTTCGAGGGCGAAATTCATTTTAAGGTGGGTAGAATGTAACATGCGAGACTTTTATAAGAAATATTTTGTTTTTATATAAATCATCAAAGGAATCTTTCACTACACACAACACTAGCTTGGTTTTCTTTACACGCAATCGCGACCTTCCTTGATAGCTTGCGTCGTACGAAATACCGAGTTTCACTAAACAACGATATGCTATTAAAATATTATTAAAACTAGCCATTATGAATAGTAATTATCACTTTTTGAAATTTTGTAAATTTTATTTACCAAAATGGACTTCGTTTTTGGATTCAGAAAATCGAAATTAGCCTAGGGTGAAATTTTGGTATTTTTCTGGAAACTTTCAATTTTTGATAAATAGTGAAAACATTGGGTTACTATTTAAAAATCGACTTTTTATTTAAATAATTATTTATTTTATTTAAATTTATTTTAGGTCAAAATTGGTACATAATACCTATATAAGTTCAGTGTAATTCATTGTTGTAATTTTATAATAATTTTAGATATACAAAAATTTTATTAATCTTTTCACCGTCTTTTACCCACCTTCTAGGAGAATTTGAAAATTTACATAAAACTTAATTTTACCGCTTCTATGAGTGGAATTTCAAAAATCCGAGAGACACGGTTTATGTCAGTAAGTAAAATGTGGTTTAATGAGATGAAAATAATTTTTGGTGAATAGTAACTTTTTACTTTTATTTACCACGGTTAAAAGTAAATAGGGTAATTAAGGGTAAAAATGATATTATTATTAGCCTAACAGATGTACTAATTCTATTGGATAAGTGTAATGCGACCAAAAACAACCTTAGGAAGAAAATATGACCATTTAGGTTCACTTGGATTAGAGTAGGACAATTATTATTAATTTATTTAAAGAAGGGTTAAAATAGTTAAAATCAAAGTTCAATAAGTAAATAATTTTTAATATAGGGTTATACCTAAGATAAATTCGACTATAAATATTCATTAGAAAGATAAAACGATTTCCTACATAATTGTATTTTATTTGTAATTTTTAGACATTAAATAATTTAATTTATTTCTGACACAAAGATGATGCAGTAATTATCTTATTAATGAAATATTGACATAATTGATGTTATAAATACCCAAATAAATGTAATTTGAGACTTTTTATGAATTCCATTAATTTTATAGGTTAATATGACTTGTTATTATTGATTTAAATAATTTTTTTCTAACTAATCATTCTGTTATGATTTTCACAAAAATCAATTACTAAATAGTGTCAAAATTGACATAAAATAGTTTTTAAAACAAATATTATATTATTAATTGTTATTTTATTCTTAAAAATCTAAGGTTCGGCCAAATTACGTAGATAAGGTTTTATATATTAATAATAAACAACTTGGGGTTCGTTTGGCTTGTTATAGAAAGTTTATTAACCTTATAGTGTAAGAACACAAAAAGACACGGTAAAAGTAAAATTATCTAACTTAAACTTAAATCTAAATGATAAGGTTAAAATATAAACTAAACTTGTCCAAATTCTATTGGATGAGATAATTTAGACCCATACCCACCTTAGAATCAAAATAAATCAATTTGGAGATAATTAAAACCGAATATGGCTTTATAATAAAATAATATTTTTAGTTTTTCCAAAGGTGCCCCTCTCCTCCCTTATAAAAGGGCACCTCCTCCCTCTCTTCCTCACACCACTTTGAGCCTTCATGCTTGGCAAAACCCTGCCAATTTCTCCTCTCCACTTCCCTATAAACATTCTAGTGGTCATGGTATTCTTCAAAGACCAATTTTAGTGCCCTAAAAGGAGGTCTCAAAGAAGCCCTTCAAAGAAGAGGTAATGTCTGTTACCAATTCTTTCAACTTTATTTCTTCTTCCACTTATTATTATTTAGTTGTTTCATTATGAATTAATAAAATAAGTATCCCTCATATAATTATTTGTTATTATATGTATGAAACAATCCTATTTCACCATCTATCCATCCTATGGAAAATGAAATCACCGCGCGTGCGTACGTACGGAATACCGTCTCCACGCCGTGGTGTAATCTATTTTCCACCACCACCTTACTTGGATGGGTATAATGGTGTAAAAAATGAATATATATGATTATTGTAAATTTATATTGATTCTTAAATAGTATACATACACTCCAATACAATTCCACAATCATGGGAATGATATCATCACTCATGCGTACGTACGGAATACCGTCTCCACGATGTGATGCGACTCGTTCTACATGATTTTCATTGCATAATGATTACATAAATAAATTGAGTGAATAGATATGATATATATTACACTAATACCATTCTGTAAATGAGGTATCTATAACCTAAAAAAAGAATAAGAATTTATTCGACAAAACACGCATAAGAACAAAAAGTAATAAACACCCGAATAACAAGTAGCAATGAAATATTACTAATAATAAGCTAAAAATATGACCATATATGATATCATAAAAATGAGTATGATTCTGGAATATGTCAATGAAATTATTTAAATCATTATACAGGAGGTTCAGACACTTATGAATCAAATCAGACCTAAGGTAAGGGAAATATCAAAATCTCATTTTTATCCGAGATTGTTTATGCTTTGGAAATTACTGGGGTGTATTTTATCATCCACATCCATGTTTTCTCAATATGTAATATTATTTCCATCCACCTACAATTTTTTAAATCCAATTTTACCCTTTGGTGAGTTTTTATTAAAAGATATGAAAGGAATCTTTTGTCATTTTTCGTACGAGGTACTTTTTGACTTTTCCGAAAAAAGTATGAGAAGAATGTTTTTTAACTTATACGACATGAATGGATTTTTAAAACATTGTTCTCAAGAAGCTTCCTTTACAAGTTTTCATGTTTATTTTTAATTAACTTCTTTTAGTTTAAAATATTATGACATGTTAAGAAAGGAAAAATGTTTTTGAAGTAGATAGGATATTTTCCTCCAGAATGGAGTTCAAGTGTTTAATCAAAATTATTTTCCATCTAAGAGAATATAGGGTTCTGTTTCTATCACTATTATTACATTGATTTGATTATGTTGTAATGGAATTATTTTTATGAATTCCTTTATCTTATATGAATTGTTTTATGATGTCACGATGTTTAAAAATCCCATTTTTATTACATGGGTTATGCAATGAGGTATGATTTTTTTGATTTTGTGGCACACATAATAATGGTATCATTATGAGATGGGTGGGACCTATATCTCCCTCCAATGAATTGGGTAACGATTTATATCTCATGATATAGACATGGCTGGAACGGCAGGTTAAACCGGTTTAGTGAAACAGGACTGAAACGAGGAATGAACTCGGTTCAGAAATAGACTTTTTCCACTAAGATAGTATTGGAAATGTGTCTTGACTAATAAGAAATGATTCTCTATGATTATGTGTGTATTCAAAAAGATTCATGTTTTAAGTTATGATTATTTTGATTACATTTCACTACCATGATTTATCCCATGTTATGAAATTATGATCTCTTTTGCAGGGTAAGATTTCCAAAATGTTATGTTCTTATGAATATGATGTGATTGATATTTCTTTTGTTTACCCTTACTGAGTATTTGAGCTCACCCTTTTGTATGTTTTCTTTCCCCAGGTCAGGAAGAAGGTTATTATGTAAGATATGCCAAAAGGGTCTATAGATATGTTGAAATAAATGGGAGACAATGTAGACGCTTTATGAACCTATTGTTTATGTTTCCCAGTTTCTAAAGACACTATACCTATACGGTCATTTCATGGTTTTGTTATATGTTGTAATAAGTGTACTTAAATTTTGAAGTACTAAAAATGTACGTAAATTATGGGTTGTTATATACATGTCAATGTATAAGTCCACCCCTGTGCGAGGAGGTATTCTCAGAACATCACCAGGGAAGACAACGACATACTGGTCCACCACTACAGGATAGCTCGGACTCTCAACATCAACTACTCCAAGGGTAAGTCTAGCCTACTGATGTGTGATCGGTTGCACCCTCCTCTAGGTAAGTCCATCATGTGGTGCAAAGGTTCCCTTCTCACCAGTGAAGGAAAACCTGGTTCCATCCTCGTAGACACACCGCTCTTTGCACCTAATATAGTCAATCTGAGCATGGACTATGGATAACCAGTCCATACTCATGATGACATCATAAGGCCTCGACTTCGCTACAAGAAGATCCCAGCCAAAGCTCTCACCTCCTAAAGTAAGATCACACTGCCGACACCAGTGTGTAATCATCGAATCTTCTCTTATAGGGGTCTCTAATTATAAGGATCGAGCCAACAACTCCACCAGAATCTCTGAGCTCTGAATGAGTGTTGTGGAAATGAAACAGTGACCAGAACCTGTGTCTATAAGTATTTTAGTTAGGTAGGAATAGACACAGATCGTACCTCTAATCATCTCCGGAATGCCGTGGTCGTAGGCATTTTCTTCCTGTTACGGTGATCACCCTTGTCCACCTGCTTCATGTGGTCTAGGTGGACCACCTGGTAGTGGTGGTGGTAGAACCTCAAATCACCACCCACCACCTACTGCAAAGACCGCTCCTCTACCACATCCACCACCCTATGAACATCCTAACTCTAATATTTTCCTCTGCCTCAACGGTCCCTCGACCGTCTACTAATCGTCGGTACGATGAGTCGGGCAGTCACGAGCTATGTGGCCCTTCCCGCCACTCATGAAGCACACCATCCCTCCTAGCTAACCTACTCTTCCTCGAAATATTTATACCTCTGACCTTGCATCTCAGGGCCATCCACCAGAAGGTCTGGTCCACTTGAGCCTCTGTGTCATACACCTGCTACCAGCCGCAGATGACTCTGCTACGTGTCTCCTAGTGGTGGGTATCGCTATCAGTGTCTTCTCAGCAAGGAAACCCTCTACCAAGAGTTATCTATCCAACACTCTAGTATGAATCGGGATGCTGAGAGATACCATCAAAGATTTGATCTTATTTCAGAGTCTCTCCTTGAAGGTCCGGGCCCTAGAGAAAGAGTCCCACACCATGTTAGTAGAGTAGCATGAGAGTTTGGTGAACCTTATCGAGTAATGGGCCACGGTCGGGCTACCCTGCTGTAAGTGTAGGCGCTCCTGAATACGCAAAGAGCGTAGAGTCGCTGGGTTGAACTCTACTCTGAAGAGTCCATTGAAATATTCCTAGGTTAGGGTCGCCTCGTCGTGCTTCTGGAGTGTCAGGCTCCACCATCTCCCAACTTCTCCATGAAAGAGACTGGCAGCTAGGATCACCATCAAATCAGTTGGTGTCCCAACTAAGAGAAAAACTTTGGCCACAGCCTCCATCCAGTCGTCAGCCGCCTGCGGATCTGTCCTACCACGGATCCTCAGAGGCCTCTGCCTCTGAAACACGTCCAATACGCTCAGTCGGCGTGCATTTTCTGCTAGTGAGGCTAGTGGAAATAGCTTCCTGATGGGTAGGGGTGCTGCTGGTACACCACCTGAAGGTGCTAACGCCGTAAGAGGGCCCTCCACCAAGGCCACATCACTCGGTGGGCAGTCATCATGTACTCTCTCAGGAATTCGGGATGGCTGTCTACGTGGTGGAATCATGAAACAAACAGGTGCACCACAGTAAAAAATTATACATGGTGATCTGACTCAAAGAGATCAAATGTAAAAACACTTCCGAAACACACGCAATCTATGTTTTTGTGCACTGAGTCGGAAATCAAAATTCAGGGTCCTGGTGTATGGATACATTTACCACAACACCCACACTGGATTCCCCAAACTGAAAACCACACTGAAAACACTTAACACTATTTCTCCATAGAAAAAAGATCAGAGTCCTAGTCCTTCGATAGAACTGAGTCCTTTGATACCACTTTATCATGGCCCATCCCTCGGGGCTCGTGTTGTGACTACCCCAAGCTCACATTCCATAGGCCATGGGTTGGAGACTAGCACCAAAAGGCATATCCCAAGAATGGGAAGGCATTGCATTTAAACTTATACAAACACACAATCCAAGAACACAACAAGAAGAAACTGTGAAGTAAACTGCTGTAGTAAATTTTTTACTGAAAGTAAAAGGGCTGGAATACAAGCCCAAATAAAAAGTAAAACTACAACTGAAAAGAGAAAATAGCTCATGGATCATCCACTGAGAATCCTACCTGAAGGGTAGCTAAAACTCATGATCACTAGTCACTAAAGTACATCACGTCAAATGGTCCACCTCTGAGCACCGTCCAGTCCTGGCTCCCTCAGCCTCGATCAAAGTTGTCCATTGTTTTCACAAGCCACAACAAGGTGTGGGTGTATCCCATGTAGGGTTGAGTATAAAAATACTCAATAGGGACCCTAAGCCCCCAAAGATATCCTAGAGTTCCACAAAGGAAATAACCACAAAGCAAGACCTCAACCACAAAGCACGAAGTAGTAGACACAGCTCAAATAGAGTCTCAGCTCAAAATAGGTATTAGTGAATTATAGAATTATAGATGATTAGTCGCGAAGCTATATCATCTTATTCTATCATGGGGCACTACTGTAGATCATTCGGAGTCAGACCCACATAGGATCGATAGGTACTAACTCCCACAATGACCCACATAGGATCTGACCCGCCTATAGTTGATAGGTACTAACCCCCACAATGACCCACACAAGATCCGACCCACACAGAGTCGATAGATACTAACTCCCACAATGACCCACGCAGGATCTGACCCACATAGGATCGGTATGTGCTGATCCACATAGGATAGCTGAGAGCTTACCCACACAGGATCTAACCCACACAGGATCAATATGACACTGATCCATGGCGGACTGCTCAAAGGTTGGTCCTCATCGGTTCTTGAGGTTATAACCCACACAGGGTCACTAGGTGCCGATCCACACAATATCTCTAGGTGCACACCCACCTAGGATCACTCGGTACTAACTTCCGTATGATCTGTCTCCAACCTCCACCTCACTACGAGCCACTGAAGTCACGCTCATATTACGCTTGATTCTAGGGAAAACGCTTCTCAATACATCAGTCTTATTTAAACCATAATGAAGTCCCCAAATTAAGTAACCTAATTATCCATAAAATCATAATGGGCCTAATGCAAAAGACGGCGCATCGACCGAATGCCCAGTCTTTAAGTTATTGGTATTTTAGTGCTGAGGGCCCGGTTGGATTTGGAGTCTATCCAACCAAACCATACTCCAAATTCGTCCAAAACTCTCATGAAATATTTAAAATACCCCCTTGTCCAAAGGGTTCCAACACAACAGACGGCGCATCAACTGGACGTCCAGTCTATTAGTTGCATCTCTTTCTGTGAAACGGGGGTGACTGCACCTTGGTTTGGCCTGGCTCGGTAGAGCTCGCTGGAATATTCCAAATGGGCCAATTCCCAAAAGGGGTCCCAACGCCACTGATGATGTGTCAATCAGACACCCAGTTCGTCAGTTATGGCTGTTTATTTATTTGCGGACTAGTTAGGTCTTGGCCTGGTCCGACTCGGTCAGACTGGCCCGACGTAACGGGTCCCGAGGTCTACCTGACCCCACCCAGGTTTGGCCTGTAATGGGTCGGCCCGGTTCAATGGGTCCAGCCCATCGGGGTCAACCCGGTTTGGTTCGCGGGCTCGAGCCACAGTTTGCCCGGCCCGCCGGGTGGGGCTCGACCCACCCGTGCTGGCCCGCCGGGCCACGGGTCCAGCCCACTGGGCCGTGAGTCCGGCCCGGCATGTGTGTGGGACCTTGCCACTGGGCGGGTCAAGTCTTCTTGGCTGGACTGCACTGGCTCGGTCCTCCCGAAAGTGGACCATTACGTCTTGTTGGACCTGCACTTGCGGGGTTGTTCACTAGCTAGTGGGGCGCTGGCCCATCGGAATTAACAGTCGACCATTTGGTCATCCGGGGTTTCGACAACATGGTACGGTGCAGGCCGCTTCCGCCGCCTGCACCTGCAGGGGCTGCCTATGGGTGCCGCCCTTTTCCCACGTGGCCGGCTGGGGTCGGCCAACTTTGGCCACCGCGGCATGCCATCGTGCGTCGGCTTCCACTTCCCATGGTCGGTTTCCGCGGGTCTTCTCCAGCCACCGCCAGTCGCCACCGACATGGCGCACCGTCGGTTTCTACCGCGGGTAACCGAGCATGCTCCAATGTCCATTCTTGGTGTTGTATGCACCTATGGCTCTCCCGCACTGTTTCCATCATAGTATGGCCCACTATTTCATGTTGGCGTGTAGTTGAAAATTGTTCCCCAAATTTCACATCAAGAAATAAGTGGTGAAGGGTCCAAGCCTTGTTCGTTTGGCCCACGACCTTTGCGTTACATGATATCAAGCGGGATATAAAATTAATTCATCAAATACTAGTTCAAAATAAACCCACTACTTCGAAGAGACGTTCTCTGATGACGATCGATGGAACCCCCCTTCATCGTAGTAATCGATTCGTGATCCGGTGGCTCTCGTCACTGCTCGATGGAACCATTCTCATCCTCCAAGTGGTTGGCGTCAAGGTACTTTGTTAGAGCTTCGTCGTTTGGTGAATCCGTACCAACACTCTACCCCGAGATCCATATAAATATGAGAGGGGGATGGTGAGTAATGCACATGGAATTAATGGGGTTTATTTAATTAAAGAACCTTCCTAATTCCAACAGTGCAGTTACTAGAATAAAGGTGAGTCAATCCATTTAATGGCTTGACGTGTCGTTGGTCCCGCCAACACTGCTCATCTTTTGGAGGAAAGGAGAAAGAAAAATAAAATATTTTTTTTATTTTATTATTCTCTTAAAGGTCCAAAAACTATTTTTTTCTCCCAAACATCAACGGTCGAAGTAAAGCCTCCCTTAAGAAAGTCCCAGTGCTGCATATTCAACAGTTCCATTAGATTTTTAATACGAGCACCGGTTCAGAAGATAGAAAACACCACTCGCACATTTACTAAAAATACCTTAAAAAAGTTCAGAAATTCATTCTAGGCACACCGGGCCTCGGAATCACGCGCCGTCAATTTTCACAGACACGTAATAATTCCATATATTTAAAAAATTGCATGGAAAAATCCAGGTCATTACACATTTTGTTGTTATTATATGTATTTGAAAGTATATGATACTTGAGATCCATGCCTTGAAGTGGGTGTTACATCCTGGTTGGATAAAAATGTACCATGACCTATGTCAACAGTATTGGTGGTCTGGCATGAAAATTGTGATTGTATATTTTGTGACACGATGCTATACTTGTCAATAGGTGGAGGCTGAGCATCAATGACCTAGTGGTTTACTACAACTATTTCTTATTCTTGAATGTATGTGGGATGACATTACCATGAACTTCATAGTCATTCTTAAGAGGAAAACATAGAATAATGACACTAAAAGAGTAATTCTACACTAAATTATGAAATTAGTCCATTTATTTATTATCCGTGATACTATCACAGTGGATCAGTTGGTGGAATTGTACATTCCTATGATATTACATCTACATGGGGTGGCACAAAGAATAGTTTCAGACCATGACCCATGCTTTAATTCACACTTTTGGAAAGGATTGCAGAAGGTGTTGGATACCCAGGTATTTATGTGTACAACTTTCTACCCATAGACAGATGGGTAGTCAGAATTTATTATACATTTATTAGAAGATATGTTAAAATCATGTATCCTAGACATTGGTTGGTCTTAGGAAAACTAGTCCTCACTCATCGAGTTTTCCTAATACAATAGTTATTAGGAAACTATTCATATGGATCCAGATGAGGCACTTTATGGTAGGCCATTCAAATCACTTCTATGTTGGATGGAGGTAGATGCGTTTTATGTTTTGAGACCTAGTCTTGTGTTGGAGGAATTTAAGTAGGTCTAATTGATTTGGAAGTATATATCTACAGCTCAGAGTAGTAAGAATTCCTATGATGATCGATGTTAATGACCCCTTGAGTTTATAGAGGGTGGCCATGTATTCCTATGGATTTCTCTTAGATTGGGTCACAAAAGGATTTAGAGATAGGGAAATCCAATGCTTAGGTTTTTTGGACTTTTGAGATTGTAGAGAGAATCCAACCAGTGCCATACCAACTGGATCTTCTATAGAGGTATAGTTCTATACAGAATGTTTTCATTTAGAACTTCTTTGGTAGTATCACCTCGTCCCTTCTAATGTGATCGATGTTGATGTTGTTGAGCTTGAGGTTTATGCATCCTTTGAGGATCATCCAATTTGTGTTATGGATCCCAATGATAAAGTGTTTTAGGGAAATAATGTGTTGATAGTAAAATTATTGTGGAAACATATTTATATTTATGAAGAAACATTAGAGAGAGAAGAATAAATGCAGATTTAGTGGCCTGAAAATTTTACCTTGGAATCTCAGAGATATTTGGTAGTATATCTCAAGGATTGGGTATTATATGTTTGAGAGATTATAAGATCCCGACCTTTATAAAGATGTATCATGCTTGTATTTGGGTACTATTTTACCCTTTTTTAGTTATACCTTTGGTGGGGTTTTTATATGGTATTTTTTTGGGTGAAGTTGGATAAATTTGGAAGACTAAGGGGATATGAATGGTTGGGACACAGTTATTGAAAACCATGCAGATTACCAAGGAAACCATTTAGCCCTTTTTAGAGGTACAAGTGGTTCCACATAATTTTATCATAATTTGGACACCCTCCCCAAACTATGCACCCTGAAATTGTGGGGGTTTCCATATTTTTATTTTGGTATGTTAAACTGTGCACTATTAAGGATAAACTGTGCACCTTCTAAGTAGAGGCGCATGGTTTAGAAAACCGTGCACCCCTACCTAGGAAACCATGTGTGCATTTTTTTAAACCTCCAAAAATTTAATTAAAATTTATGAACCCCGGGTTTTTAACCATAATCACTCATATTTGGCCTAACATGTTTTCCAATGTTTTTAGAGGATCTCGAGAGGATTCCAAGGATCCTTGAACCCCTTTATTGATGAATCAAAGATCTGATTGAAGGATCTTCTCCTCTCCCAGTATGTAATCTCATCTCATTTCGATTCCTTTATCTCTCCCATATTTGTATCATATTATGAAAATATTATTACCCCATTAGTGTTTTTATTAGATCTAGGTTTTTATGGATCTTAATCCTTTAAATATTTATCTTATGTTTTGTTCCTAGATCTTTTGTACCAATGGGATTTTGATCGTTCTGCATCAAATTGGGTTTTTAGTTTGGATAATGTTCATCAACAACCTTGAGAGAGGTGGTATAATTGTCAAGTACTGTAGTCTTGATTATAATTACATGTATGAAGTTGTGAAATTTAAATTTATACATTGGTAAATTACATTCTGAATTGAAATCAATTGAATATGTGATAATGAAATTAGTGAATAATGATATTATGAAATTGAATGATTAATGTGTTTTTGAAATTTATGGAGACCCATGGGGTGTTCTTATATGATTAAAATCATGATTTATAAATTATTCATGCTTGATAAATGGATTTATGAAATGGGATGAATTATGAATTATGGAATTGGTTGAATATTGGGTTATTAATATAGAACTATGAAATGTGATATTTTAGTGAATGAGTTGTGGGACAGAGACTACTTATAAAAATATCCATGGGGTTAAAAACCACTAGTCTATTCCCCCAATATATATATATATATATTATTGCATGTTATCACTAATTTGTGGGATAAGGACTATTGATCCTAATACCCAAGGGGTTCCAAACTGCTACTCTAGGCCCCCATTGTATGAATTTTAACTTTTATTAAATGATTAATGAAAGCCCATGATGGAATGAAATGTGGTATCCCTTGGTGGATGGTTCTGACTCTATCATAAGTCGAAGCAAGTATTATTGCTTCGAGTGTCATCATGAACCTATGGTTTTATGTGGTGCATTAAAGAATAATTTAATGCCGAAATAGTTTACATTATCTTTTGTACTTTGTTATTTTTAAAACTAAATACACTATTATATAATGGATATTGTTTTAGATTTCACTGGTGGTGGACTACTGAGTTTTACGCACACCATACTCAGGATTCCAGATTAGTAGCCAAATAGACTTCATATTTGCAGGATAGGATAAAGGAAAGATCCCTATGTTAGATGACCGAGTTAGGATGAATAATGGATATGGGAATCAGATGTGATGTCAGGACCCACCTTGGAGTTACCAGTGTATTTTTTTTAGGTTTACATTTGTCCCTAGACATGTATAAGAGATGGAATATATGCTAATTTGGTTTTGGAAATTACTTTTCTATTCTAGGATTATGTTGTGATGTTGGTCTATTTTCTTATGTATTATTTTTGTTATTCTTTTTTGTAATTGTTTCCATTGTATAATTACATCTGTTTTTGTGATTCTTTGATAAGAGGGTATAATATCTCTACGTTATAAATATATTACACCCTTGTTTCTATTTAGTAGCCTTTGGAGTATAGGGAGGCATGCCTGAGGTCATATAACTAACTACCTAGGGGCACTAGTATGTGGGATCCGATTTGGGATGTTACACACCTCTACAAAGTAACATATTTTGTTTTTTATTTGGATTTTATTTCATTATCCCAACTAATTAAAATATGATTCAAAATCATAAAAAACATAAAAAAATCACTATTTTTCTATTATAATGAAATTTTAAACTTCTTTTACCATACTCACCCATCATGATATAGGATTCTCATTTTTTTGTATTGGTTTAACCATCTACTTAAACAATGCTATAAAACTTTATCATGAATGACTATGGGAACATAAATAATAATTTTATTATAAGTTAATAGAAAAATAATTATTGGTTTATGGTCATATAAAGGTTATGTTAAGTATTTAACTTATTATTAAAATACCATCTTTGGTCGTTAAAATTACCAAAATAATCCAATAATGATTCAATTTTCATGCAAACGTAATAAAAAACAATATACTAAATAAACAACATATGATAATAAATAGTCCATATTAAATAAAATATTTCATAATAACTCTATTAATAAGGTATATATTAAATTCGATTTGATTATTTAGGATTTTGGGTTCATGTGTAGAATAAATCAGGAATAAGGAAAGGGCTTCTTGTCTCATATTTTCACCCCTTGAGACATATTTCTTATTATATACCATATTTTCATTGTAATGGTTTACTTACTAACCATTTAATTTCTTTATCATGATAATATCATTATTTTTTGTATATAAAATTTAATTTTAAATTATATCCATCAAGGGGTTTTGACTCAAAATTTTCAAAGGTCGAAAGTGGTTCTTTGTATCAATTACAAATTTATTGAGAAATATTTGATATTGCACACCATAATTTCTTTTTATGGTTTATTAACTTTCATATTTACTTAAATTATAATAAATATAATCCAATACATGATATTTTAATATCAATTTAATGGTAAACCTCTCTCATGTTCTTTTTATTCTTATATTACCATTATTGTAAGGGTTTTTGTTAACTAAAATCCCTTCATTGAGTTAAAATGATTATTATGGAACATAATTTTTTGAATATTGGGTTATTACACCATAAAATTTTATTTAATGGTACTTTATTTTTATATCTTGTGTAGAATAAATTTTTAATTCAATTAATATCCCTAGATAAAATTTCTATCTCAAAAGTATATTATTATTGAGAATAATTCTCATCCACTCTAATGTTGGTTTACCTCCTTGTTAATATTTTCCTTTCTCACTAATGTTATTATTTATAATTCAAAAACTAATTACGGTTTGTCCCATGAGACATATATATGTTCTTTCTCCTCTTCTTAAAAAGGATGTTTTGTTGCTCTTTTTTAAATATGGGATTTTAAAAAATATATTTCAAAACATTAAAAAGGTTTTCCATCCTTTAAAATAAAATGCTTTAAATTACACTCCACATTTCATTTTATTATCTTTATGTATCTTCAAGGATAAATTATTGAAGTTTAATTTTCAAATAAAAAATTATTTTCAAATTGTTTCACTTCACCTTAATAAAAATAACTTTTGAAAGTGATTTGCAATTTTGTATTTTTACGAATTTCTTCTAAAGTATTATTATATTGTTTCTCTATGTGAACACATATTTCAACTAACTTTGTAATTTTATATAAATATTTATCTCTATATTTTATTTATTTATAAAAGAATGTATTTTTATCCCAGATTTAAAAAATATTTATTTTAAAATAATTTCAAAAGAGAAAGGATATTTATTATTTCCATGGTTATTTTTTTTAAACTCCAAAAAATTGTTTTTCATTTCTGTCATTATAAGTCAACATATTTTTTTAATCAAGGATATTATTCAACTATTACAATCCACCTTCGTTAACTAGATGTATTATATAATTTTTCATATTTTCTAGAAATGATCCATCACTGTCTTTTTCATACCTAATCTTCTTTGGTGTATAACCATAATTTTTTCCCCAATTACTTTCCTATATGAATACCTTATTTTAATTAATTTGATATAAGTGTGCTCCCCAAGATACCATGCATCAATTTATTATAGAAATTATTATATTAACCATAATATTTACCTATAATGTATAAATATCACAAGATTTACTATCTTGATTTAAGGGTATTTACCTAGAATGTTGCTAAATATGTTTGGGTACCCATTTATTTACCATGAGTTTATATTTTCTTTATTGTTTATGATTTCATTATTTTATTCCATTTGAAAAGGTTATGAAACCCATTTTCTTTCCATGGGATCTTCATACTATAAAAAGTGAATGATTTTCTTTTAAAATATTTATGAAAACCATTTTATGTTCATGGGTTATTTATGATATGATAAGAGAATTATTTTCTTATGTCACTCATAAGTATGGATGATGATGAGTAGGATCTTATATCTCCATATAATGCATCGGTTAAAAGTTTAAATCTCTTGAGATATGTATAAACAAGAACAATTTAGTTGATCACAAGAACATGTTCTAGTGTGTGACTCATGAAGGTGTTTTTTACGTGGTTATAATTATGTTATCTCACAAGAATGGGTTAAAGTTTCTAAATCATGAATTTTATGTTTCTCTATAATAATTTTGGTATCACAACTGAAATATGTCAATATTTTATGCTTATTCTCATTCATATGTTATTACCCCATTGACCATGTTAATTTAATCATGTTTCCACACTATTTTTATTCATGTATTATGATATACCAAGAATTATTACATGATTTATATGATCTATGCTTTATTGGTTATAAAGTTTCTTATTTACCTTGATTATACCTATATTTTAATCGTATTCTCACTTATGATATTTGATTGTTACCTCTTATTATTACCCTTACTAAGAATATTAGATCATTCCTTTCTTTTTCCCCAATTATATAGGTTAAGGAGATGATTATAAATTATGATAAGTCTAGAAGTATTTTATTTTATCACAATTATTTAGAAATATTATTAAGTTTTTTAAAATAAATTGATCGAATTACTAGTTCTCACAGACACTAAACCTTCCGTTCTCTGGTTTGTGTGACCATTTGTGATAAAAAATGATTATTCATGCAAAATATTTAAATAAATGTGTTTATTTATCTTGGGTATCTATATTAAAATAATGAAACACCAAGTGATTATAATAAGATGAATATGAGGGATACTGTAACAACCAACCAAGCTATAGAGTAGGTCATCAAACTAGAGAGAACACACTCAAAAGGCACGGGGGAGGCTACCTCTCAAAAGGAAGAAGAACCTTTCAACTAGGTTTCCTTGGGTAAAGTTTTTATAAAGAAGAATTTTGAGGAAATGACCTTAATAGTTAAGAAATAAAGAAACAAATTAAGTCACATTAGTGGAATTTTTTGGGACAATGAAGACGAGGACTCACATCCTGTTGAATAAAATGATAGTTTTGATGGGGTTGATGAATCTAAACTACTTTATCAAATTAAATGCCATGCATAGAACTGTAATATTAATAAAAAAAGAAAGAAGTGAAATTAGAGGATATAGAATCCATTTATATAGACAGAGTAGATTAAATTACCCCAAACAAGGGTAAGTTCATCTTCAAGATTGAAATAAAATTCATATTTTGGAACTATACAAGGATCTATAATTATCCCATATTTATAACCCTTATACATTTTATTGAAACTAAAATTCCATTTTTTGTTGGAGTTACTAAACCAGTGAAGATGTTTGAAAACTAGAAGGATTTTAATTATGCCTCCATTATAGATTCTTTTCCACTAATAACCATCAAAATAGTTCCATGGAAAACATATGGGTACTTAATCATGCAAGTGTACAAGCGATTTTACTCATTGGAATGTTTCAACATGTTACATTATCAGTTTTTGTGAGTGTTTAAACATATATTTTATATATCCTTATACCTCATATATAAATAGGAGGTAATTATAGAGGGAAATGTCCATGATGTCTATATAATAGAATAAAAATTTGATTATACTTGGTGACATTGACACTATAACAAAACCTGAAGATAATATTATATACAACTATAGAAAGAATGCGTTGAATTAATTATAATTTTTGTATTTACCCATGAAACCTCACATAATTTCCTCTAGTACGGGTTTAAATAACTTGGTTAATACACATAGTGAATGGAAATCATTAAATTGAACTTGATAGATGCTTCTACCATATTGATGACAATAGTACATTTTTGGAGGTATCTAGTTTCACTCTTCTGATATTCAACTCTGAACAAAATCCTCTTATTCTATAAGTCTAGATGAGTACACTTATGTTATACCCACAACCATTTAAATTCAATAATTCTTGGCTAACCATTAATAGATACATAAAAATCATTATTGATGAAAAGAAGATTGAATATATTGGTAACTCTCTCTAGGTTCTAGCTGGAAAGAATAAAAAAGTAAAATATCTACTAAAGAAATAGAAATTAGATTCATTCTCTAAGATGGATGATAATACTAAGGAATCTAAAGAGGATTTGGTATACTGACACATCAATAATCATACTTAAGACATTCCATCTCAAGAAGAGATATAAATGTATTCTAAACTTGATAATTTATTATCCCTCATGGAAATACTAATTAGGAATTAATATAATGTAAAATGGATGCAATATATAGGTAAAAATTTTAGATTTATTAAATTATTACATAAGTAGAAATTGGTAAGGAATTGGATCAGTGATATTTATATCAAGGAATGTATTTTAACCTAAAAAAATAAATTGTTAATGGTGTAATTAAGTGTTTAGAAAAATTACAGCAATGATGGGAATGATTGTTTCCAACAACCAATTGATACTCTTCAATTAAATATTTAAGAACACCATAACATAGCTCCCACCATGTCTCCTTTAGAGGTTGTGATCAAATATTACCTATTTTATTAAAATTTGAATAGTGATGTAGGTCTGGATGGTTTTAGAAACAAGTTCATATTGTTTAACTGGGACATATTACTTGTTGAACACACCATGTTTCTAAGGAAATTATTTCTATTTTACTCAATGCCTCATGGTATTAATTCCCATTTTATATTGTTTCTCCCAAAGAAGAAACATTCCATTAATATTTGGTACTTTAGTACTATTTCCATTTGGAATAATTATACCAATATTATCAATAATATATATGTTTTAACACATTGGAAAAATCATTGGTGGGTTTTTACCCCAAATCGTTTAGATTTATTCCTAGAAGAAGCATTCAGAAATGTATCATAATGAATCAATTTACTTTGAAAATTTATATATATAAGGTGTTTGATAATATAATATGGGCCTCCATCATGGATATTGTCAAGAAATATATATTATCCAATTCATTCATCAAATTTATTAGAGCTTTCATTAAGAGTGATGGGATCTTATTCCCATTAACAAATCTTCAAGATGGGTTTTTTGGGTGATCTAGAGGTGTTAGTAAAGGAGACCCTATATTAGGTATTTTCATTTCTATTATTGAATAGTAATTGAGTACAGTGATAAAATTTATAAGAATATGAAGGTTGGGAGGATTTTAATTTTTTTTCTCAACTTTTTTATGTAGATGAAATTATTAATTTTTTTGAAGCATATAAAAAGACACCTACAGATATTAAATACATATTTTTTCATTTTGAGGATGATTTTGGTTAATATATCAGTTGGAAAAAAATCATTCACTATGTTTGGGGAGGTGGTTCTAATATCTAAGGAAAAAAGAGTGGAAATGTTCCTTAGAGTTAAGGTAGGGTCATTACCCTTTGATTACTTAGGTGTCCCCCTATACTAGAGAATATTTAAGAGCTAATATATGGATATTATCTATTATAAGATCAAAGATCAAATAGATAATTAGATAGGGGAAATAATTTCATAAGAAGGTAGAATATGTTCGGTCAACTAAGTGATCACATCAATGTTTTTATGCACTCTATATAAGTGGAATATTATACATATCATGAAACTATAAAACATGATTATGAGTTTTTTTGGGACTTGATGTGTTCATCAAAAAAAAATTGATGACTATTTCATGGAAATAATGAACTAAACCCATCAAGAAGTGTGAATTAGTCCTTACCTTTAAAAATCCAATGAGTAATTTTTACTAAATTTATATGGATCCTTATCACATATGATGTTGGAGAATTATAGATTTTATAGTGTAGGTTTTTTCCAAATATACAACTTGGGTATTCCTTTTACCTATCATGAAATATGTGTCTAACATTTAAATCATCTTACTTTGAACTGATGGATTACTTGAGATAGAATATCGATATGTAATATAATATGAATTTTTAGGCACAACATGGCTTGTTAGACCTCTAGAGGAGCTCATGAAGGCTCTATCAAAAAAAAAACAAATAAGAATCTAGTTTTTGACTCAGGTATGTATCCATTAAATTTTATTCAAAATCTCTTTTATGGACCTAATGTGGATGCCTAATGAGTTTATGAAGGCCTCAAGGGTGTCTGGGGGCTCATTCAAAGCCCAAAATCTATTTTTTTGGAAAAAATGGTCATGTTTCATGGTTAGAATAAACCATGTGGGGAGGATGAATAGTTAGTCTAAACCGCATGGATGGTCTTCACTTTTCAATAGATCTATATCGCACAGTAGGAACAAGGTTTCTCAAACCGTGTGGCCTAATCGGGTGAGTTCCCCCCCTTTTTTCTAGGTACCCATTCGTGGTTTGCACATGGTCTGATATGCCGCATGGACAAACCATGAACATGCTATTTTTGGGTAATTTAACATTTTTTCCTTTAATGATTTAATTAACTTAACCTTTCTTACCCAATCGGATTTCCTGTGGGATGAACCTTAATTTTCTATCATTCTAGTTCTTTTGAAGTCCAAATATAGTAATCAAGATATCTCCTTCATCTAAGATCCATTCGAGATTTCATTCATCATGTTGGATGCACAATAGTAAGTACTTGAGTCTATTTGATCCATTCTTCATCTCTCTTTATATCGACCTAGTTATTGAGGTGAAAGTGTTTTTTCTCTTTTCTCATTTCTAGTCCTTTACTAGATGAATTAGAGGCTAATATTTGATGAGTAGAGTCATATAAGCATACTATGGGTAGTTTATAACTAATACCCCGTGTTCTTTGATTTTGGAATTGACGTGTGGGGCCCACCAATTTCATTGGGTGCCATTTATTGAATTAATATACCATTATTATATTAATCAAAAATATATGGTTATGATATTTCTATAAATTTGATTATTTGGTAGTGGTTATATTAATAACTCACAACATCCCATGAAGGGTAATATGCCATAATTGGGTTTTTAGTGTTTTGATACTTTTGAACAATTTTTCAGGTGTGTTTGAGCTTTACTATAGTAATGGTAAGCCTCCTAATATTAATTGCCTATTCCATAATGAAATTTTGAATAGTTTGTGCCTTGTAACTTCCACTTGACCAACCTATGGAAATTTCCTAAATTTATGTAATTCATTCAAATGATATTATGGAAAGCATACTTAAATATTTGACTAGGACTTATTAAATGTAAAGGAATTTTCAGTTACATGTCCATTGCAAAAATTTACATATTCATGGAAGGTAACAGAGTGAACCTTATTATTTGAACATGAATTACATTGTTTTAATTAAAAGGTTGCACACCGCTTGGCCATGTCAAAATAATGAACGACAAGGCTTGAACCAAGTGAATTTTTTAATGTAATAATTATGATATGACCAAATTAATTGTAGTAAATTAAATTTATGGTGAATATTTATGCACATGTACCTTCAAATATTTGTAGGAAGGATTGAATCTGGTTGTCTCTTGGATTCCTGAGGGAATTCCTTGGGTACTCGAGGATGTCATTCCAATTCAAGGATATTTGTTTCCTTAGGTGAGACCAACTTGGGAACCTAATACATGTCTAGCTTTGGATGCCTAGTATGACACTATAAGATCCCTTAATTATTATTATATGATTCCTTGGTTACACTCCATGGATCCAGAAAGACTTGAGGTGCCTTGGTTACATCCCTGGTCTCGACTACTACTTACCTCCCATTTTACCATGGATGAATTCCTTGGACTCTGTTTGAAACATTATTGTTGGAACGACTTGGACAATGCTCCTTGGATTACACTTTTACCCATTATCTAGACCCAATTGCAAATAATTTGGTAGCCCTTGAGGTACATTTTTCCTTCATGAATATCATGGAACCACTTCATATTATTTATTAATTATGGTTTCCATGTTTTATCTTGGAACCATCCTTATACAATCATGAGGATGTGAGTGCTGGCTATGCCTCATGTGACCTATTAATATAAATTGTAAATTAATTAATTAATGAACTGGTTACATGTTTAGACACTTATTGTGGGAAGGAATAGATACTTGGGTATTTAGTTACATTGTACTAATTTACTGTATATATGCATTCTTGCACACTGTTACATTTCCATTATATGGGTCGAATGTTATAAACACCATTGGTGGTGACCCACTGAGATTTATCTCAAACCCACTCCATTCACTGTTTGGTACCTAGAGAAGATTACATGTTTATAGGTGATGATAAAGGGAATCTTAATGCTTCAGAAACTTGATTGAATGTTGTTTTATGATTTAGTTAGTAGTAGATGACCGAGATGTAGATTTGGATGATTGGGATAGTTTATGTATTTCCTTTTCTACATTGGGTTTTTCATGTATATCTACTAATTTGTATCTAGGTTTTCTGGATTTCTAGTGACATGAAATATATCATCATCATGTATTTTAGGTGATTCCATTTATTTCAGTTATTGTTATCCTTATCAATTTTTACTATGGATTTTTTCTACTTATTTATTCTGATATTTACCTCTATTTAGAATTATATGCTATTCTTTACTATGGTAATGAGGGCATAGTCTCCCCATGGACAGACCCTAGGCCCTCACTGATAGTTTAAATCCTATAGTATTCAAGGAGAAGTTCTTGAGTCCATGTGGCCCACCGGGATTGGGGCACCTCATAAGTGTCATCCAGGTAAGGGACGTCACACAGTGGTTTAATATGAGTTTTACTTTCTTACTTTACTATTTGGAGACAACAGTCAAGTGATTTGGAATTCTTGGGACTTGGTCATAAGTCATTATTGGTCATCAAGAATCCATGTTTGTGGAAAAGGCAAAGATTATCATATTATAATTGTTGTTATTATTTTTCCTATTATAGTTGAAATCATTTCAATATTTGGTGACGAACATGTTGTGTGGTGTTGATGATTATTATTTTGAATGATATTTTGTTTTATCCTTGTCCCAATGATATGAGGGAAAGGTGAATTGTTATATTCAACCTATAGGAACCTATAATTCACATGTCATGCATATTGCCATACCATATAGGCTCACTTCACTACTTTTCATTTCTTACTGTGGTTGTGATTAATGAGTGAGAATTTCCTTGTTTATATATTATTTTGTGTTGTTATGGGTTGTGATTGAGTGATTTTATATTTCAATTCATGAGGTGTTATGGTCCATCATGGGTTGTAATGAGTAATTTATCGAATCAAGTATTTAATTAGAAATTCATGTGGGTTTTAATATCAATGATAAGGAGTATGATCCATTATTCACTAGGACAAACAACTAATTTTAAAGGAACATTGATGCATGTTATATGAAAATGAAAATATAAAAGTGAAATGGTTTTGTGTTCTTATCTTGTATTGTCATGATTATGAATGGTAAATTAGTGAACCTAGTAATTAAATTTTAAATGAAATGAAACGATTTATAATAAATGATGAGTTAAGGTATTTTTAACCCTTCATCTATTAGAACCTTTGAATCTTATAATTCTGCACTTAGTTATACCTATCCTTATAAGTGGGTAGTTGTGGTAGTATGCCTTTGGTGGTGAACCCTATCTTATGTTTAGATTTCATAAGTGTTGTTATCTATATGCACTAATCTTGTTATGTGTCGTGTGATTGAAAAACTTGTTGACCAATGCCACCACACCATCCTAATGCCATGCACTAGGATGGTGGTGATGACTATTCTGTAGATGTTGTGGGCCCTAAGCCGACAGTATTACTATCAAGAGTGCCACTAGAGGAACTTCTTGTGGTACCTAATCTGGAAACTAATGCCTAAGTCCTTGATATTTTTCTATATCTGATGCAGTCCATCAATGGTGTTCTCTGAGATAAACCTATGATGGATGATCTGACTTGTGAGTTTCAACTACATCATCCTCCCACATTTTCTTGGTATGGTGGTCCATATTTTGATGATTCTTATCTAGATGAAACCCTGCCTATATTTGAGCATCTAGAGACACCTATAGTGTGGATGTTCAAACTAGCTACTAACATGCTATAGGATTCGGCCAAGTACTGATGGCATGTGATTACCTAGGCTAGTTGTCATCAGGGCATGTTATGGGTTGATTTCTAGAATAACTTATATGGTTAGTTCTTTCCTCAGATGCAGTGAGTTGATAGAGATATATAGTTCATGAATCTAGAGCAGGGTTCCATGTTAGTTATGGAGTATTTAGTGCATTTCATAGAGTTGCAGTTATTTTCACCAATTCTATTTGGTGTTTAGATTTTTTGTGCCAGAGGCTTCAAGGATGTGATTTAGTATTCCATCCAAACTCAAGTGAATGTTTTCTACCTACCTACATTTTTTGAGATCATAAATCAATCTATAGTAACTGAGTGAAACCTGAGGGATGATGACAGTACTGGGCATATAGGATCATTTCCTAAGAAGGTTGGTAGTTCTTCCGGTGGTAGAAATTGATCCCTCAAGGTTTCTCACCAGGGGAGTGGAAGCTAGGTTACTCGTGTTGGTAGATTTTAGTTTTTCACCAGTGCAAGAATACAAGTAATCTAAAGCCCTAGTGTGATATAGACCCACCAAACTTCAAAGCTTTTGGAAGTATGGGGAATCATCACTATTTTTTTCATACCTTTCCCTCAGATTCTACTGGAAGAGGATCTGCACCAGTTCCACCTTCAAGGGTAGGTTCATTTATGTCGTTTCAGTTGGGGAGTTGGAGTAGCACCAGTAGGACTACCCAAGAAGGAAGTTGTGTCCATAGTATCCAGACCCCTAATCACCAGCTATTTTAGAGGTTCATGGATCAGGATATATGAATTCTTAATAACTGATACCCATGGATTAGGCTACAAGACCATCTATAGTATGAGGTACAATTCTAGTAGCCTACACTATTGTACCTTCGTTATTTGATATAGGTGCTTCACACTCATTTATCACTTTATCTATCGTGGAAAAACTTGGTCTAGAAATACATTGTTAATTTCATGTTATGAACGTAGATAAACTGTTATGGGTATTATTATAGGGAATACACCAATGTAGGAACTACCCCCTTGAGGTAATAAATTACTCCTTTCTATGGGACCTCTTTGTTCTTAACATGAAGGGATTCGATTTCATTCTCAAGATGGATTGGTTAGTTATATATCACACCATTGTAGACTATTATCACTTAAGGGAATCATTTACATCACTAGACAATAGTAGTTTTCCATACCATACGTTGCCAGAGACACTATTTTTGGGTGAGTGATTTATGGTGTACATGGACCAAAAGAGCCTCGAATATATATTTTTGCAACATGATTTGAATCTTGAACAGTGTCTATGTGTAGAGGTCTGGAATTACTTCCAGTGGAATATAGTTGATACCTATCAGGGCACTCCATGGGCGGCTACACCCCCTGGGCGGGACACACCACCATCCCCAGTGGCAGCCATTTCCTCATGAAGCCCTTGGGCGGAGAGCCATGCTTCGTCCAACGCTCACATGTGAGAGTTCCCAAGGATCGGATACATTCCTACCTCCTTTGCCTCTGATACCAACTTTAGAGACACTAATGTTAACGTACATGAACATTACATTACTTTTGCGGAATACTTAGTACATAACAAAAAACACACACACAAGGATCGTAATAGTTTAGTGTCTTTGGAAACTCGGAACGTAATCTTCTAATCGTGGTGAAAGATCTCCAATATCTCCCATAAAGATCTACCTTTTTTTATACCTAAAACCATTCTTTATATCCTGGGGAAAAGAAAACATAAAAGGGTGAGCTCAAATTCTCAGTAAGGGTAAACAAAAGAAATATAAATCTCATCATATACACAAGCACATACCTTTTAAAAATCTTATCCTGCAAAAAAGATCATAATTTCATAACATGGTATAAATCATGGCAGTGAAATGTAATCACAATAATCATAACTTAAAAAATGAAACCTTGTGGCATACACACACAATCATAGAGAATCATTTCTTGTTAGTCAAGACTCATTTCCAAGAGTATCTTAGTGGACAAAGTCGCTTTCTGAACCGAGTCACCCTCGTTCCAGTCCTCTTTCACTGAATCGGTATAACATACCGTTCCAGCCATGTCTATCTCATGAGATATAAAATCTTTACCCAATGCATTGGAGGGAGATATAGGTCCCACCCATCTCATAATGATACCATTCTTATGTGTGCCACAAAATCATAAATCATACATCATTGCATAACCCATGTAATACAAATGGGAATCTTAAACATCATGACATCATAAAACAATTTATACAAGAAAAAGGAATTCATAAAAATAATTCCATCACAACATGATCAAATCAATGTAATAATAGGGATAAAAACAGAACCCTTTATTATCTTAGATGGAAAATAATTTTGATAAAACACTTGAACTCCATTCTTGAGGAAAATATCATTTCTTCTTCAAAAACATTTTTCCTTTCATAACATGTCATACGACTTTAAAATAAAATAAGTTGATTAAAAATAAACTTGAAAACTTGTAAAGGAAGCCTCTTGGAAATAATGTTTTAAAAATCCATTCATGCCATATAAGTTAAAAAAACATTCTTCGTACTTTTGTCGAAAAAGTCAAAAAGTACCTCGTACGAAAAACGACAAAAGATTCCTTTCATATTCTTTACTAAAAACTCACCGAAGGGTAAAATTGGATCTAAACTATTGTAAGTGGATGGAAACAATATTACATATTGAGGGAACATGGATGTGGATGATAAAATTCACCCTAGTAAATACCAAAGTATAAACAATCTCGGATAAAAATGAGATCGTGATATTTCCCTTACCTTAGGTCCGATTTGCTTCGTAAGTGTCCGGACCTCCTGTATAATGATTTAAATCATGTTATTGACTTATTCCAGAATCATATTAATTGTTATTATATCATATATGGTCCACTTATGACTTTATATTACCTGTTCTTTTGTAAATTCGTGTTAAAGTAGCGTTTTGGGTAAAATCGTCTCATTTGTCGTTCGTGTTTTTAACTTGTAATTATTAATATGATTACTTGGATCATGATTACTTATATCCAGAATGTAAAACATGATTTATATATAATATATATTCAGAAAATATATATATATATATAATATATCAATAAATGGAATGAAATACACCATTCATGGAGACGGTAGTCCGTACGTACGCATGAACGCTGTTTTCATTTCCTTATTGAATTGAATGGAATTTAGTAGATGACATACATATAAATAAAAATAAATCCAGTATCATTATTATGTCATATATTTCATTAGTACTTATTATATATACTTTATAATCATTCATGAATGGTTAATCATTGAGAATGAATCTCATCGCGTCGTGGAGACGGTAGTCCGTACGTACGCACGAGCGATGATATCATTCCCATGGTCGTGGAATTGTGTTGAAGTGTATGTATACTATTTCAGTATCAATATCACATTATAATAATCATATATAGTTACTCATTACACCATTATACCCATCCTATTAAGGTGGTGGTGGAAAATAGATTACACCACGGCGTGGAGACGGTATTCCATACGTACGCACGCGCGGTGATTTCCTTTTTCCGTAGGATGGATAGATGGTTAAATAGGGTTGTTTCATACTTATAATAAAATATCAGTATATGAGTGATACTGATGTTATTACTTCATAATGAAACAACTAAAGAAGAAGAAGTTTAAGAAGAAAGAAATTGGAAAGGATCGGTAATGGATATTACCTCTTCTTTGAAGTGCTTCTTTGAGACCTCCTTTTAGGGAACTAAAATTGGTCTTTTAAGAAGACCAGGACCTCTAGGATGATACTAGGGAAGTGGAGAAGAGATTTTTTCAGGGGTTGGCCGAGCTTGAATGCTAAAATTGGTGTGAGGAGGAGAGGGAGGAGGTGCCCTTTTATAAGAGAGGAGAGGGGCATCTTTGGAAAATCTCAAAATATTATTTTATATTAAGGTCAAATTCGGTTTATAATGGTTCCAAATGGTCTTATTTCTAAGATAAAGTGGGTATGGGTCGAAATCCTTTCATCCAATAGGATTTAGACAAGTTTAGGTTATTATTTTAACCTTATCAATTAGATTTAACTCTAAGTTAAATAATTTAACTTTTACCGTGTCTTTTTGTTTTCTTACACTATATGGTTAATAAACATACTATATGAATCCAAAAGAACCCCAAGTTGTTTATTATTAATATATATATTCTTATCTAAGTCCTTTGGTCAAACCTTAGATTTTTAGGAATTAAATAACAATTAATAATATAATATTTGTTCTAAAAACTAATTTATGTCAATTTTGACACTATTTGGTACATGATTTTTATGAAATTTCTAACAGAATGATAAGTTAGAACCAAGTTACTTAAATCATCAATAACATGTTATATTAACCTAGAAAATTAGTGTAAGTCATAAAAAGTCTCAAATTACATTTATTTGGGCATTTATAACATCAATTATGTTAATATTTTCGTAAAAAGGTAATTACTGCATCATCGTTGTGTCATAAATAAATTAAAATATTTAAAGTATAAAAATTACAAATAAAATACCATTATGTAGGAAATCTTTTTAGATTTATAATAAATATTTATAGTCGAAATTATATTATGTATAACCTTATATTAAAAATGTTTTAGTAAATAAACTTTGATTTTAACTCTTTTAACTCTTCTTTGAATTAAATAATAATAAATGTCCTAATCTAATCCAAGTGGGCCTAAATGATAATATTTTACACTTAAGGTTGTTTTTGGTCGAGATACACTTGTCCAATAGGATTAGGACATGTGTTAGGGTAATAATAAAATCATTTTTACCTTTAATTACCCTATTTACTTTTAACCGTGGTAAATAAAAGTAAAAAGTTACTATTCACCAAAAATTATTTTCATCTCATTGATCCACATTTTACATAATGACATCAACCGTGTCTCTCGAATTTTTGAAATTCCATTCACAGAAGCGGTAAAATTAAGATTTATGAAAAAATTAATTTTTTTAACTACCACTTAGTAGTTTCACTATTCATCAAAATTGAAGTTTTTCAGAAAAATGCCAAAATTTCACCCTAAGTTATAATTGATATTCCAAGTTCAAAAATGATTTTTATTTTACAAAATTCCCAACATATAAGTTGCATTAATTAATTTTATAATTAATTTCCGCTGTCACAACAAATAGCGTGTTTTTAAGAGATAATAACTATCAAAAGATTAACACTTGTTTATGTCTGGTGTAAATGTGAAATTACATCCAATGACCAACATTGTATTGAATTGTAAAAATATATTTTAGATATACTTTAAAACCACTCAAATTAATAATTTATCACTATTAATTATTTCGATTAAAAAAGTTGTTTTTAATTAAAATTTAGTAATTTTCACTATTCATCAGAAAATGAAAGTTATCCGAAAAGTACCAAAATTTCACCCTATGCTAATTTTGATATTATGAATCCAAAAATAAAGTCTATTTTGAAAAATAAAATTTACAAAATTTCAAAAAGTGCTATTCATAATGGCTAGTTTTAATAATATTTTAATAGCATATTGTTGTTTAGTGAAACTCGTTATTGCGTACTACACACGCTATCGAGGAAGGTCGCGATTGTGTGTAATGGAAGGTAAGTCAAGGATGCGTGTTGCGAAAGCTTCTTTTGGTGTAGCGTACAACACAATACATTAATGAAATTAAAAAGAATATTTTTCATAAAATTTCGGGGTGTTACATTCTACCCCCCTTAAAATGAATTTCGCCCTCGAAATTCGTCGGGGTTATAAATGGTTTACTATTTGAAAGTTTCTTTAATAGAAACCCACATCATAAAAAGGAATACCAAAACCAGTCTTTAAAAACAAAAGTATGAAACGTAACGGTTACCCAAATAAACTAATCACTGGGTTTCCACATAGGTGAAAATATGGATATAGAAGAGAAATCTAACCATCATGTTCTGATGGAGAGTGGTAGAGAACATGGCTATGGAAAAGCCAAAAATCACAAATCCATAAATTTATGACGATCTAAGGTACCATCTGATTAATCAGATATAAGAGCACTAGGACAACATTTTTGGTTTTCAAGATCGTTTCCCTAAAGTTGAATAATTTGAATTAGAATAAATACTTACTTTATTTTGGTACAATCTCACTGTTGTTCGTGCCTTGAACAATTTCTACTTCATCTCTTAAATAAATGAAGTTGAATTTGTTATTCGTGAAGTGTTAGCAGATCATGTGATAGAATGACGGGTCATTCCATCTGTCTCAAACAAAAGGTTAGCAAAAGTTATATACATAAGTCGATCTATAGTGAGATTAATCATATATGGTTCCTAAAATGGACTTATACTTCATATATCATACTTCTTAATATAATAAAACTAGTTTCTACTAAACAGGGACTTCCTGTAGGCCAGTGGTAGGTGATAAAGGCCAGTCGCACTTCGGTTGTGGGTTCGATTCCCACAGCCTTGTCCGACGCGATGGGCTGTCGCCCGTCCTGTAGGTTGTCCTTTTTCTAAAGCTATATTACTATAACATCCCATAAATAATATCGAAAAACGTTTTATCCTAACTTATGTCCAACATAATCCATTCTAATCTTTAGGCTTATCTAAAATACTTCGGTCCAAGCTCATAGTATAAAGAAAATGATTACTTGAAACGCCACAGAACAATCACGTGAATGCCATCATTTATCCCCCATATATCATAAGATATATCTTGTTGGTCAAATTACAAACATGTGAATACATTAATCATGTATTCTCTTGAAGAATGAATACCCATTGAACCTTAGTGAAAACATGAATGCAGTTAAAAGTTAACACTTTCCACATACCAAAATCCTCACAATTATATATACTCAAACCATGATATCACTTAGTCCTTATATCAATCATGAGCTCATGAATACTATCAAACATTTAATTTTCTCCTTATCCCTTCATTATGCGCATATCATCTACATTCCAAAAATATCTGAATAACCTTTCATGGATACTGGTAACATTAATCATACGCTTTCAAAAATCAAGGAAAGAAAATAGTGTAACAATCCTTAGATGTCTCTTTATTCCATAGTACCATGATATTCTTTATACAACATTACACTTGATAAACATGTAATCATTCCACTAACTTCTTAAACCATTGACCGAGCTTCAAAAATTCTTTCATATCACATATCATTTGTAGTCTCTTCATCATCATCAACATAAATACTACCCATATGGCCGTACTGATTCTCTTCATGAGACTTTCCCTTAGGGCATTGGTTTTCATAATGCCCGTACATTCCAAATTTAAAACATTTAACCATTGTTGATGTCGTAGCAATACCATTATCCTCATCTCTGGTGTTAACTGAACCTTTTCCTTTGCACTTACTGGATTTGTGTCCTTCTTTTCCACACCCAAAGCATCTTCCAGTTCCTTTGAAACATTCTCATTGATGCCTCTTCCCAAATGATTTACATAGGGGAAATTGAACTTTCTTTCCTCTATGATCATCATGAAAGTCCATCTTTCGCTTATTAGCCGAGTTAGGAAACATACCAAATTTTAATTTATTGATCATATTATGAGATTGCTGATTCGGCATAATAATGATGTTTGGACTTACAAATCCTATTTCATTTGGTTTCTCATGAAGAATATCATTCCATTGTCCATCATATCCTCCATTATCGTGAATCATCTTATTTCCAGCCATTTTCTAAAACCCAAAAAGAATAGTGTGAGAGGCAAAAATCTTTCTAGAGAAAACAACATAATAAAGGGGGAGTACCCTTAATATCTAACATCTTAGGTTAAATTATAAGATCGTTACCGTAGTTCTAGGACTATATCCTATACGTATACTTATCCTTAGGGACATCCCTAGACATACCTTAGAAATATCTCTAGGGATCTCACTAACGTTTTTGCATCCTAGTTTCCAAAGGTTGACTAAACCTTTCCTCTGATACCAACTGTAGAGGTCTGGAATTACTTCTAGTGGACTATAGTTGATACCTATCAGGGCACTCCATGGGCGGCTACACCCCATGGGTGGGACACACCACCATCCCCAGTGGCAGCCATTTCCTCATGAAGCCCTTGGGCGGAGAGCCATGCTTCGTCCAACGCTCACATGTGAGAGTTCCCAAGGACCGGATACATTCCTACCTCCTTTGCCTCTGATACCAACTATAGATACCCTAAGCTTAACGTACATGAACATTACATTACTTTTGCGGAATACTTAGTACATAACAAAAAAACACACACACAAGGATCGTAATAGTTTAGTGTCTTTGGAAACTCGGAACGTAATCTTCTAATCGTGTTGAAAGATCTCCAATATCTCCCATAAAGATCTCCCTTTTTTTTCCTAAAACCTTTCTTTATATCATGGGGAAAATAAAACATAAAAGGGTGAGCTCAAATGCTCAGTAAGGGTAAACAAAAGAAATATAAATCTCATTGTATACACAAGCACATAACTTTTGGAAATCTTATCCTGCAAAAAAGATCATAATTTCATAACATGGTATAAATCATGGCAGTGAAATGTAATCACAATAATCATAACTTAAAACATGAAACTTTGTGGCATACACACACAATCATAGAGAATCATTTCTTGTTAGTCAAGAATCATTTCCAAGACTATCTTAGTGGACAAAGTCCCTTTCTGAACCGAGTCACCCTCGTTCCAGTCCTGTTTCACTGAATCGGTATAACCTACCGTTCCAGCCCTGTCTATCTCAGGAGATATAAAATATTTACCCAATGCATTGGAGGGAGATATAGGTCCCACCCATCTCATAATGATACCATTCTTATGTGTGCCACAAAATCATAAATCATACATCATTGCATAACCCATGTAATACAAATGGGAATCTTAAACATCATGACATCATAAAACAATTTATAAAAGATAAAGGAATTCATAAAAATAATTCCATCACAACTTGATCAAATAAATGTAATAATAGGGATAAAAATAGAACTCTTTATTATCTTAGATGGAAAATAATTTTGATAAAACACTTGAACTCCATTCTTGAGGAAAATATCTTTTCTTCTTCAAAAACATTTTTCCTTTCATAACATGTCATACGACTTTAAAATAAAACAAGTTGATTAAAAATAAACTTGAAAACTTTTAAAGTAAGCTTCTTGGAAATAATGTTTTAAAAATCCATTCATGCCGTATAAGTTAAAAAAAATATTCTTCGTACTTTTGTCAGAAAAGTCAAAAAGTACCTCGTATGAAAAACGACAAAAGATTCCTTTCATATTCTTTACTAAAAACTCACCGAAGGGTAAAATTGGATTTAAACTATTTTAAGTGGATGGAAACAATATTACATATTGAGGGAACATGGATGTGGATGATAAAATTCACCCTAGTAAATACCAAAGTATAAACAATCTCGGATAAAAATGAGATCGTGATATTTCCCTTACCTTAGGTCCGATTTGCTTCGTAAGTGTCCGGACCTCCTGTATAATGCTTTAAATCATGTTATTGACTTATTTCAGAATCATATTCATTGTTATTATATCATATATGGTCCACTTATGACTTTATATTACCCGTTCTTTTGTAAATTCGTGTTAAAGTAGCGTTTTGGGAAAAATCGTCTCATTTGTCGTTCGTGTTTTTAACTTGTAATTATTAATATGATTACTTGGATCATGATTACTTATATCCAGAATGTAAAACATGATTTATATATAATATATATTCAGAATATATATATATATATAATATATCAATAAATGGAATGAAATACACCATTCATGGAGATGGTAGTCCGTACGTACGCATGAACGCTGTTTTCGTTTCCTTATTGAATTGAATGGAATTTAGTAGATGACATACATATAAATATAAATAAATCCAGTATCATTATTATGTCATATATTTTTAATTAGTACTTATTATATATACTTTATAATCATTCATGAATGGTTAATCATTGAGAATGAATCTCATCGCGTCGTGGAGACGGTAGTCCGTACGTACGCACGAGCGATGATATCGTTCCCATGGTCGTGGAATTGTGTTGAAGTGTATGTATACTATTTCAGTATCAATATCACATTATAATAATCATATATAGTTACTAATTACACCATTATACCCATCCTATTAAGGTGGTGGTGGAAAATAGATTACACCACGGCGTGGAGACGGTATTCCGTACGTACGCACGCGCGGTGATTTCCTTTTTCCGTAGGCTGGATAGATGGTTAAATAGGGTTGTTTCATACTTATAATAAGATATCAGTATATTAGTGATACTGATGTTATTACTTCATAATGAAACAACTAAAGAAGAAGAAGTTGAAGAAGAAAGAAATTGGAAAGGATCGGTAATGGATATTACCTCTTCTTTGAAGTGCTTCTTTGAGACCTCCTTTTAGGGAACTAAAATTGGTCTTTTAAGAAGACCATGACCTCAAGGATGATACTAGAGAAGTGGAGAAGATATTTTGTCAGGGGTTGGCCGAGCTTGAATGCTCAAATTGGTGTGAGGATGAGAGGGAGGAGGTGCCCTTTTATAAGGGAGGAGAGGGGCATCTTAGGAAAATCTCAAAATATTATTTTATATTAAGGTAAAATTCGGTTTATAAGGGTTCCAAATGGTCTTATTTCGAAGCTAAAGTGGGGATGGGTCGAAATCCTTTCATCCAATAGGATTTAGACAAGTTTAGGTTATTATTTTAACCTTATCAATTAGATTTAACTCTAAGTTAAATAATTTAACTTTTACCGTGTCTTTTTGTTTTCTTACACTATATGGTTAATAAACTTACAATATGAAGCCAAAAAAACCCCAAGTTGTTTATTATTAATATATCTATCCATATCTAAGTCATTTTGCCGAACCTTAGATTTTTAGGAATTAAATAACAATTAATAATATATTATTTGTTTTAAAAACTAATTTATGTCAATTTTGACACTATTTGGTACATGATTTTTATGAAATTTCTAACAGAATGATAAGTTCGAAAAAAGTTACTTAAATAATCAATAACATGTCATATTAACCTAGAAAATTAGTGTAAGTCATAAAAATCCTCAAATTACATTTATTTGGGCATTTATAACATCAATTATGTTAATATTTTCTTAAAAAGGTAATTACTGCATCATCGTTGTGTCATAAATAAATTATATTATTTAAAGTATAAAAATTACAAATAAAATAACATTATGTATGAAATCCTTTTAGCTTTCTAATGAATATTTATAGTCGAAATTATATTATGTATAACCATATATTAAAAATGTGTTAGTAAATAAACTTTGATTTTAACTCTTTTAACTCTTCTTTGAATTAAATAATAATAAATGTCCTAATCTAATCCAAGTGGGCCTAAATGATAATATATTACACTTAAGGTTGTTTTTGGTCGAGATACACTTGTCCAATAGGATTAGGACATGTTTTAGGGTAATAATAATATCATTTTTACCCTTAATTACCCTATTTACTTTTAACCGTGGTAAATAAAAGTAAAAAGTTACTATTCACCAAAAATTATTTTCATCTCATTGATCCACATTTTACATACTGACATTAACCATGTCTCTCGAATTTTTGAAATTCCATTCACAGAAGCGGTAAAATTAAGATTTATGAAAAAATTAATTTTTTTAACTACCACTTAGTAGTTTCACTATTCATAAAAAATTGAAGTTTTTCAGAAAAATGCCAAAATTTCACCCTAAGCTATAATTGATATTCCAAGTTCAAAAATGATTTCTATTTTAAAAAATTCCCAACATATAAGTTGCATTAATTAATTTTATAATTAATTTCCGCTGTCACAACAAATAGCGTGTTTTTAAGAGATAATAACTATCAAAAGATTAACACTTGTTTATGTCTGGTGTAAATGTGAAATTACATCCAATGACCAACATTGTATTGAATTGTAAAAATATATTCTAGATATACTTTAAAACCAGTCAAATTAATAATTTATCACTATTAATTATTTCGATTAAAAAAATTGTTTTTAATTAAAATTTAGTAATTTTCACTATTCATCAGAAAATGAAAGTTATCCGAAAAGTACCAAAATTTCACCCTATGCTAATTTCGATATTACGAATCCAAAAATAAAGTCTATTTTGAAAAATAAAATTTACAAAATTTCAAAAAGTGGTTATTACTATTCATAACGGCTAGTTTTAATAATATTTTAATAGCATATTGTTGTTTTGTGAAACACGTTATTGCGTACTACACACGCTATCGAGGAAGGTTGCGATTGTGTGTAATGGAAGGTAAGTCAAGGATGCGTGTTGTGAAAGCTTCTTTTGGTGTAGCATACAACACAAGACATTAATGAAATTAAAAATAATATTTTTCATAAAATTTCGGGGTGTTACACTATGGGTCTAATATTTATAGTTATTCAATTTTGATATTTTCTATACACCTAGAAAGGGAATCGTAGTCACTGATGTGTTGAGTCAGAAAACTAAACCACTGGATATACGAGAATATAATGATCAATGGAAGTTAATGGACTTATTTTCTGAGCTACATCTATAGTTTCATGATAGTGACAACCATTATTTCCTCTAATCCTTGACATTTATTACTTACCTCCTTAAGAAGGTGAAGAGATAAAAATTTTCCGATCCTGAAGGCTTGGTTCTCTATGAGAGTATATCAAGAGTGAACCTACTTCTAGATTGGTCTTAGGATAGAGATGGCATCCTGAGCATTCATGGATGTGTATGCGTTCTTATAGATATCAGAGAGGAATTAATTCCTGAGTCTCACTGTTCTCAATGTCTGGTTCATCTAGAAATATCCAAAAAAATTCGAGATATGTGACACCAATATTGGTAGTCTGGGATGAAATTCCAGATAATAAGCTTTATCACTTGGTGTTCCACTTGTAAATAGGTGAAGGAAGAGCACCAGATACTTGTAGGCTTGTTACAACTGCTTCTAGTCCCAAAATAGAAATTTGAATATATTACTATGTATTTTTTATTTAGATTACCTAGTTCATTGAGGGGTAGTGACGTTGTATGGCTATTTATTGATCAAATAATTAAATAAGTCCACTTCATTCTTATTCTAGAAACCTTCTTAGTTGAAGAACTGGGAAGACTATATGTTTGTGATATCATACGATGACACTGGGTCCCTTGTAATATCTTTTTTTGGGGATTCTCATTTTATGTCACGGTTCTAGAAGGGGTTTCAGAAGGCTATTGATACATAGGTGCTTCTAAGTATATCGTTTCACCATGAGACTGATGGGCCATCATAATGGATGACATATGTTTAGAGGACATGATCTGGGAATGTTTCCTTGATTTTAATTGTTCTTGGGAGAAGAATATCCCTCTTATCAAGTTCACCTATAATAAAATATTTTAGGATTCAATTAACATGGCTCCTTTTGAGGCCTTATATGGTATGTCATTTTGTTCACCCATGTATCGGATAGAGGCAGGGTAGAAAGCCTCACTAGCTTCTTGTTGAGACAAAATCTATCAAGGTATCATTGAAGTATTTTTGAGATGATTGTGTTTGTTAACAATGCAGGACTTCATGTTGTGTTTATTGACAAAGCGAGTCTCAATGACTCAAATTATTGACAAAGGGGGTTTTCCTGGAGAATGGGAGAAAGTGTTTTTGGAAAAGGGAGTTGTTCTCTTGTGTTAAGGAGGTTTCTAATGTTGTACTCTAGGAATTTTTCAAATTCAGAACATAAAAAATTTTGCAAAGGAAAAGTGGCATGCAAGTAAAAAAGTGGCGCGCAAGTGTGGCACGCAAGTCCAAAAGTGGCGCGCAAGTGTGTAACGCAAGTCTTAAAGTGGCGTGAAAGTGTGGCGTGCAAGTATGGCACACAATTCGTATTTCTAAGATCATCATATCAAAATATGACAAAGGAAAGAAAGAGGTGCGCAAGTGTGGTGCGTAAGTCCTAAAGAGGCGCGCAAGTGTGGCACGCAAGTCTGGAGTGCATTTATGGCGCACAATTCATATTTCAAAGATCATCATATCAAAATATGACAAAGGAATGAAAGATGTGCACAAGTGTGGTGCCCAAGTGTGGCACGAAAGTCCTCAAAATGCCTATAAATAGACGGATCCTCTCCTCATTTATCAACGATCTCAACACTTAGAGAGAATCTGAGCTCTGAATGCGCAAGTAAAAGTGAAGTTCAAAGTTCAGTGGGCGCACAAGTGGGGTGAGAAAGTGGGCCGCGCAAGTGTACCATGCAATTGGACCACGCAAGTATACCACATAAGTGTAGCATGAACGTGTACAACGCAAGTGTGCCATGCAAGTGTCCTGCGCAAGTGTACCGTGTAAGTGTGCCCCGCAAGCTGTGTGGAGAGCAATTTTGGCGCGCTAGTGTGGCGCACAAGTGTGGTGCGCAAGTTAGTTTTTATGCAATGAAGGCATAGGTTGTGCACTAGTTAAAGGGGCACACAAGTCACCCTAGGGTTGCGTGGAAGTTAGAAATTTCCCAGAACATCTGTGGTAAAGAGGTATTTATCAGTGGATGAAATTTGGACTTCAACAGAGCATCTACATACAATGGTGGATGTATTCATTAGTGATAATGAAGAGACCTACATGCCTATAAACTGTGAGTGGATCTTCTGAAGAAGTAGTGATCTCACTTCAGTTGAGAGAGCAGTGAGTTCTCAAATTGTGAGTGGTTGTAAACTAGGAGGGACAGTGAGTCCACTTCGAACTTGTAAACAGCAGTGCACTTATAGTGGAATTGGTATGGTGGCACACTGCCGGTGTATGCTCCTTGGATGTAGCCCGATGAGGGTGAACCAAGTAAAAATTGATGTGTCATATGCATGCTTTACATTTTATTCATTCTCTGCACCAGGAATAAGGAGAAGAGGGTTTTGTCTAATAGAAAAACAAGATCAAACGGGGTAGTTGTTTTAATCTATCATACCCTGATTCACCCCCCTCTTAGGGTATCTAGCCTAGTGGACCTAACAATTGGTATCAGAGGGAATGTTTGATATCAATGTTTCTCTCTCAAATAGAGTTCACTAATCATAAAAGAGATTCTGATCTTCGACGAGAACAATTTTCAGCTATGGAAGAATTGGATGCAACACTACTTCTGATCCTTGGGAATGGATGTGTTTACAGTTTCAATTCATGGTATCACAGCTAATATTAATAGCGGTGCATTATCAGAAGATGAGAAAAGATAATTGGATGCTGACACAATGGGAATCAATGCTTTGGGAGGAGCCTTATCCAATGATATGTACACCAAGGTGATGTCATTAAAAACATCACATGCTATTTGGGAAAAGTTGTTAAACATATATGAAGGATATAAAAAGGTCATTGAAGCGAAGCTGCAAGTATTATGGAACAAGTGTAAAGATCTAAGAATGAACCCAAATGAGTCTATTGATGGATTCTTTGATAGGGTAAATGTTGTTGTGGAAGATATGTGAGGTCTGGGAGAAGTCATTGAAGACATAAAGATCATAAAGCGCATCTTGAGGAAACTTCCACCTCAGTTCAATCTGATGGTTTCAGTACTAGAAGATAAAGATCTAAAGGAGCTAACATTGGAAAATTTACACAGTACCTTGGTTGCATATGAAATGAAAAACGATGATAATGAGGCTATGAAAAATGGGAAATCAAAAGAAGTGGCATTCAAGGACCTGAAGAAGCTCACCATTGAAGATTCTCAGGAAGAAGAAGAGACAGATGAGGTGATGTCATTCCTCTCCTCAAATATTCAAAGAGGAAAAAAAGTTTAAAGGGAAACTTCCATTGGCATGTTTTCAATGTCGAAAGGCTGTTCATCTTGCAGCAAGGTGTCCCAATATGTTCCCAGAAGATGATGATGTTGACAAAGTAGAAATTCCCAAGAAGAAGTCATCAACCTATGGGAAAGGAAAAAAATAGTTCAAGAGAAATTCCTTTAAAAATAAAAAACTCTCTTCAAAAGAATGTGATAGTTCATATGAGTCTGAGGCTGAGGAGGTTGAGGAGATAGATAACTACAAAGATCATGGAGAAAATTCTATGGTGGAAGTTGTTGGTATTTCTTAGGAGAAGAACGAAATCAAAGGTGATGAAGAAGAAGAAGAAGTTGAAGGAAGAATAGATATGCAAGCTGAGTTAGAGGCTTATATTGAGGAGATGGTTGTTTGGAGAGCCAAAACAAAGAAAGAAAACAAAGTTGTTCATGATGCCAGACTCTATATGTAGCAGCATGAATAAGATATGTCTGAGTTGATGGAAGAAATTGATAAACTCAAGTCATCAACACCAGAGAACTCAGGATCATTTAGTGAGTATAAAATCAAGATTGAAGAACCAAAAAGGGAGATCGATGGCTTGAAAAACACAAGGAAAGATCACGCCAAGCGTATCAAAGAGCTTGAAGAGGAAGTTGTCAGTCTGCAGAGAGAAGTAAAAGACCTGAAAAAACCATTGATTCCCAACTCATTCTTGGGAGAGCAGGTCATTCTGAAGACTGAAACGATGAAATAGGAGCCCAGTCGTTCAGTAGGAAAAAAGAAACAATTAAGCTCAGACATTAAGGGTGATTCAGGGCTTGATTAGAAACAAAAATCTATGAAAATTGAAGTAAGATTGCGAGCACCCATCCCAAGATTGAAGGTTGATTTGGTCACAAAGAAGAATTAGAATATTCAGAGACCCCAATGGGAAACTCATAGTGCAGAATTAACATGAAGTAATGCACCTTATATCAGGTGTTATTGTTGTGGAAAGATGAGACATTACCAGTATATGTTTCCCATAGACATAATATATCAAAGGGAACAAGAACAAAGGTGGAATCCAAACAGAGAACGGTTATCCAGAACATATTTCGAAGGACACTGTTTTTTGTTAGGAGGATTTGGGCACTTGGATTGGTAATTCACTTTGACCATACAGAGGAATGTTCCGAAGAAGAATCAAAATGTTCTTAAGTAGCATATCAATAAACCAACAGGTGAGTTAAAAATGGAAAATAGATTTGCAGCTTTGCAATATGAAGCTGGTCCATCATACTCTGAGAAATAAGAGAAGTATCAATCCATGCCAAGTGTGAAGGAAAAAATATGGACCAAAAAGAATAAGGATGAAAAGGCCGTGGTGATATAAATTTCCCTTAAAGCATCTAATCACTCTGGTGTATGTATCCTTGATAGTGGTTGCACATATCACATGACAGGTAATAAAGATCTTATTACAGGCATAAAATATGATAAAGAAGGAGTTTTCAAGTTTGGAAATGATGAAGGCCTGAAGATTATTGGTGTAGGAAAGGCCAAGTTTGGAGGAAAAGAGATGAGACATGCTGATGTCTTAGTAGTAGAATGACTCAGTCACAATTTTCTTAGCGTCAGTCAATAATGTGACTCAGGACATTCTATAAGGTTTACTAAGAAAATGTGTGTCATAAAAGGAAGAGAAGGGGTAGTAGTTTAGGAAAAATAACAAAGGGAAATATCTACCTGGTAAGTGGAGAAGAAGATATGTGTTTTCTGTCCAGAGAGGAAGAAAACAAGTTGTGGCATAAACGACTTGGTCATCTTTGCCAACCATCCCTAGAAGATCTGGTTAAGTGTGATGTAGCAATAGACCTCCCTAAGCTATCACGTGATCATACTCACACGTGCGATGCATGCCAACAAGGGAAGATTATCAGAAAGACGTATAAGGAAAAGGAAAGGAAGCCTACAAGAGTGCACGAATTGGTCCATGCTGATGTTTGTGGTCCTATCACACCAAGAGAAATTGACGGAAAGATGCACTATCTTCTTTTCATTAATGACTATAGCAGAATGGCATGGGTATTTGTTATTTCCCATAAGTCGTATGTGTTTAGTTGCTTAAAATAGTACCTAAGGGAGTGTGAAAGGATGCTTGGATAGAAAATTTTGAAGCTTTGTACTGAAAATGGAACAGAATTCACAAACAGTCAAGTGGAAGGCTATCTTAAGAAACATGGGATAAGAAATCAAGTTTCCTCAGAAAGAACTACCCAACAGAATGGAGTGGTTGAAAGGAGAAATCATATCATTAATAACATGGCCAGAATTTTTCTTATTGAAAATGACCTACCAGAAATTTTTTGGAAGGAAGCAATTTTGACATCGGTCTACATTTCTAACAGGGTTTTTTGTTTACGAAGGAAGGAAAGACTCCGTATGAGAAGTGGTATGGAAATAATTCAATGGTGAAATAATTTCAAATATTTGGAAGTAAGTTCTTTATCCTCAACAAGGAAAAACAAAGGAAATATGAGTCACAAGGAGATGAAGGGATATTCCTTGGCTACTCAGGAAAAGGTAAGACATATAAATGCTTTAAAAAAAGGCTGGGAAAATTAGCTGAGAGCAATGATGTCACTGTAGTAAAGAATGGGGAGATCATTCAACAGTGCAATGAACAATTTCCTGATGAGAGTGATGAGGAATAAAGCAACACTGGGAGAGTAGAAGTGGATGATGTTGATTCAGGAGGAGATACTGATGTTGAGCATGAGGAAGTAAAATCTGCATCTTCACAAAAGCCAAGGAGTCAAGCTGAAATTGATAGGTAGAATATCATTGGTGATCAGTCAGCTCTAGTTCAGAAAAGAAGAATGAAATCACTACAGCAGACATCTTTACTATCACAGGTTGAGCTGAAATGCTTCGCTGATGCAGCTGAAGATGGAAACTGGATTCAGGCAATGAATGAAGAGCTAGATCAGATTGAGAAGAATCTGACATGGGAGATTGATTCGAGGCCAGCAGATAAGAATGTCATTGGGAATAAATGGGTGTATCTCAACAAGTTGAATGAAGATAGAATAGTGATTCGGAACAATGAACGACTAGTGTGAAAGGGGTACTCCTAGATAGAGGGAATAGATGTTGATGAGACATTTGCACCGGTTGTGAGACTAGAGATAATCAGATTATTTTTATCCATAACAGTGTAAAGAAAGTACAAAGTGTTTTAGATGGATGTCAAATATGTATTTCTGAATGGGTTTCTGGAAGAAGAGGTATACATTGAGCAGCTAGATGGGTTTCTCATTCATGAAGATGAGAATAAACTTTGTAGGTTTAAGAAAGAACTATATGGGTTGAAACAAGCACCAAAAGCATGGTACTTAATGCTGGATTAGTATTTGAAGAAGCTTGGATTTCAACATAGTAAAGTTGATTACAATATCTACTTCAACAACAACAGTAATCAAATGATTACGGTGCTAATTTATGTTGATGACATAATATTTGGTGGATTAGATGAAGCTCAGTGAAAACAGTTTTCTGAATTCATGAATAGTGAGTTCGAAATGTCCATGATTGGTGAGCTGACATTTTTCCTTGGTTTACAGGTGACAAAAGGAAGCAATGGAACTTTAATTTCTTAATCCAAATACCCCAAGGAGGTTCTGAGAAGGTTTGGAATGGATAATTCCAAGGAGATGATGACTCTGGTTGCTACCCAGATGAAATTATCAAAAGATGACAGTGGTAGGGCAGTTAATATCACTAAATATAGGCAGATTATCAGCATTTTACTATACCTAACAGCAACAAGACCTGATATTGTTTTCTCCACATTCCAAGAAGAACATTACCAAATCAATCCAAAGGAATTACAAATTATCACAGTAAAAAAGAATAATTTGGTATATCAAAGGCACCGTGGATTTCGGTCTGATTTATAATGACAAATATCAGCCAGAGTTATTGGGATATACAGATGGAGATTGGGTTGGATCAGTAGATGACATGAAATCAACGTCAGAAGGTGCATTCTATCTTGGTATATTGTGTATTTCTTGGCTAATCAAGAAGCAATATTTCATTTATTTGAGCATCTCAGAGGCAGAGTATATTGCATCCACGCAAGCATGCACATAGTTATTGTGGAAGAAGCAACAGCTTGATGATATGAGAGTTGAATTGAAGTCTCTAATCGGAATCCAGTGTGATAACTCATGTGCTATCAATTTTAGAAAAAATCCAGTTCATCACTCAAGGACAAAGCACATTGAGATCAAATATCATTTAATCAAGGAGAAGGTGGGGAAAGGGCTTGTGAATTTGAAGTATGTGCCTACAGAGCTACATGTTGCAGATATTCTAACAAAGGCCTTACCCAAAGAAGCTTTAGAGAGGCATCGACTGGCTTTGAGATTCCAGTCGAATCCCCATACTTGAAAAGTGTGGATATGGGACCTCTCCCCTCTCCCTGAGGTATGGTGTGTTTTTTCATTATGTTCTGATATGTGTTTTTAACCTACTGTAGACTACAAAAGAGTGCCCTTTGGGTTCATTGAAAAAGGGGGAGAAAACATGAGAAAATGTGATTGTTCAAGGGGGATAAAATGTCTTAGTCAAGACATAGGGATAAGCTAATAGGTGAATCAGCAAGATAGGGGGAGCAAAAAGATAGGGGGAGAAAATTAAATCAGACGATGCTAGACGTGATTGATCAAAGAATATATATCACGACAGTTGAGGATCATGATAAAAGCAGAAGTGTGGTTGGTATCAGTGGTGTCAGAAATAAAGTGACTCATAGATTAACTTTTCATGATACTCTTGTTTCTCACGCCGAGCATTTCTTATGTGGGGTTGGAGTATGTGTTGAGTAAATCTTTGATCGCTATCTGTATCGCAAGAGGTGAATGGTGGCTGAAGATGAATGAATCCTTATTGGGGTATCAAAGACTAGAGAATTTTTTTGAGAAGAGTTGTCAATAAACCCAAAGGGGGATATTGTTGGGAAAAAATCTCTCAAGTTATCATTGAATCATTTTTGAGATGATTGTGTTTGTTGACAATGCAAGACTCCATGTTGTGTTTGTTGACAAAGCGAGTCTCAATGACTCAAACTGTTGAAAAAGGGGGGTTTCCTATAGAATGAGGAAAAGTGTTTTTGGAAAATGGATTTGTGATCTTGTGTTAATGAGGTTTCTAATGTTGTACACTAGGAATTTTTTGAATTCAGAACATCAAAAATTTGGCAAAGGAAAAGTGGCGCGCAAGTGTGGCACGCAAGTCCAAAAGTGGCGCACAAGTGTGGCGCGAAAGTACTAAAGTGGCGTGCAAGTGTGGCGCGCAAGTATGGCGCGCAAGTCATATTTTAAATATCATCATATCCAAATATGACAAAGGAAAGAAAGAGGCGTGCAAGTGTGGCGCGCAATTCCAAAAGTGACGTGCAAGTCCTAAAGTGGCAGGCAAGTGTGGAACACAAGTATGACACACAAGTATGGTGCACAAGTCATATTTAAAATATCATCATATCCAAATATGATAAATGAAAGAAAGAGGCTCACAAGTGTGGCGCGCAAGTGTGGCACGCAAGTCCTCAAAATTCATATAAATAGACGACTCCTCTTCTCATTTATCAACGATCTCATCACTTAGTGAAAATCTGAGCTCTGAACGTCCAAGTGAAAGTGACGTGCAGAGTTCAGTGGGCACACAAGTGGGGCGTGAATGTGGGCTGCGCAAGTGTACCGCACAAGTGGACCACGCAAGTGTATCACACATGTCTACCATGAATGTGTTCCATGCAAGTGTACCACGCAAGTGTATCACGCAAGTGTACCGCGCAAGTGTGCCGCGCAAGCTGTGTGGCGTGCAAGTTTGGCGTGCTAGTGTGGCGTGCAAGTGTAGAGCGCAAGTTGGTTTTTCCACAATGAAGGAAGAGGTTTTGCACTAGTTAAAGGGGAACACAAGTCACCCTAGGGTTGAGTGAAAGATAGAAATTTCCCAAAACATTTGCGGTAAAGCGATATTCATCAGTGGATGAAATTTGAACTTCAACAGAGCATCTACATATAGTAGAGGATGTATTCATTAGTGATAATGAAGAGACCTACAAGTCTATAAACTATGAGTGGATCTTCTAAAAGAAGCAGTGAGCTCACTTCAATTGAGAGAGCAGTGCGTTCTCAAATTGTGAGTGGTTGTAAACCAGGAGGTACAGTGAGTCCACTTTGAACTTGTAAACAGCAGTGCGCTTATAGTGGAATTGGTACATCGGCACACTGCCAGTGTATGATCCTTGGATGTAGCCCGGTAAGGGTGAACCAAGTAAAAATCGTTGTGTTTTGTGCATGCTTTATGTTTTATTCATACTTTGCATCAAGAAGGAGAGTGAAGAGGGGTTTTTCTAACAGCAAAACAAAATCAAACGGGGCGGTTGTTTTAATCTGTCATACCCTGATTCACCCCCCTCTCAGGGTATCTATCCTAGTTGAACTAAAACTACACATCTCATATAAGAGACTTTGTATTAGGTTCATCTGGTTAGGAAGTGCATGACTACTACTCAGTCTAGACAAAAACATTGTGCAGATCATCGTTGATGACCTCTAGAGTTCAAGATCAGGGGTCATGTTCTCCTAGGAGTATTACTCAGGATAAGAAATAGATGGTTTCAAAAGCAAGGGTATTTTTCACCTCATTATCTAGGGACATTTGGGATATTTGAAATAATTAGGCCCATAGAATATCGATTGATACTACCTCAGAGGTACCATGATATGAATGACATCTTCCACATTTCATAGCTTCACCATTATCATGTCGGACCGTCTCAAACTTTTGATCCTGAGGATGTTGAGACTGATGCTAATGCTTCTTTTGCGGAGTATCATATAGGAATCATAGATAGGAAAATTAATTATCTTAGAGGTTAGTTTATCCCTATAGTATGGGTGATATGGTAGAATGGTTGTGTGTAGGATGAGACATGGGAGTGGGTGTCAATGCATGTGCTTAGTGGCTAGAGTTATTCTCAGACAGTGTTTCCCCACCCTTGGAAGGAGAACTTCGGGATAAGTTCCTTTAAGGTGGGAGGACTCTAAGAACCTAATTTTTGACATAGGTATGGATCCTTTAAATTTTGGTCAAAATCTATTTTATGGACCTAATGTTGATTCCAAATGAGTTCACGAAGGCCTCAGGGGTGTCAAGAGACTTGTTCGGAGCTCAGAACCCAATTTTGTTGGAAAACATAGTCCTATCACATGGTTAGAGTAAACCACGCGGGGAGGATGCATGGTTAGTCTAAACCATGCAGATGGTCTGCATTTTTGAATAGATCCATATGACATGGTTGGCGCAAAGTTTCTCAAACCATGAAGCGTAATCGTGAGAGTTCCCCCTTTTATCTAGGCACCCATGGATGGTTTGTTCATGGTTTTGAAAATAGTGTGGCCAAACCATACCTAGGATAATTTATGTGTAATTTTAAATTTCTCCCTTAATGATCTAATTAACTTAACCCTTCTTCCCTAATCCGATTTCATGTAGAACGAGCGTCCTTTTTATACCATTTTGGAAATTATGATGGCTAAATCTAGGAATCAAGAGACATCCTTTATCCGAGATCCGTTTTAGCTTCTGTTTATCTTGTTGGATGCAGAACGATAATTACTTGATTCCATTTGATCCATTCTTCAACTCTCTTTCTCTCGGCCTAGTTATCAAGGTGTATGTGTTTTTACTCTTTTCTTAGATCTACTCAATTCCAAGAAGAATTATGGGCTAATACTGGATGAGGAGAGTCGTACAAGCCTAATATGGTTGGTATATAACTCATCCCTCATGTTCATTGATAATGTAATTGATGTGTGGGGTCTGAAGATTTAATCAGGTTCTATTTATTGAATTTATTTTCCATTATTGTATTCATTAGAACCATATTTTTATGATAATTCTATAAATGTTATTATCTTTAGTGGTTATGTTAATAACACACAACACCCCATGTAGGGTAATATTCCATAATTGGGTTTTTAGTGTTTTGACACTTCTGAGCCACCGTTCGGGTGTGTTCGAGATTGGCCATAATAATGGTTAGACTCCTTATATAAATTGCCTATTGAATCATGAAATTATGAATAGTTTGTGCATTTTCACTTCCACTTGACCCACCTATGTTAAGTGACTAAATTTAAGTAATTCATTCAAATGATATTATTGAAGGCATACTTAAGTGTATGAATTGGCCATATTAAATGTCATGGAATGTTTGGCTGCACATCCATGGAACACCTTTCCACGTTTATGGAATATAGAAGATTGAACATTATCAATTGAACTTGACATACATGATTCTAATTAAAAGTTTTCATTCTAATTGGCATTGTCAAAATAATGAAAGGAAAGGCTTGAACCAAGTGTATTTGTTAATGAAATAGTTATCAAATGAACAAATTAATTATAGTGAATTCAATGTAAGGTGAACCTTTATGTACATGGAACATCAAATATTTATAAGAGTTATTGAATTGTGTTTTCTCTTGGATTTATGATGGAATTCCTTGGGTACTCAAGGACGTCATTCCAATTCAAGGATGCTGGTTGCTTTGGGTGAGACCTACCTAGGAACCTGATTCTTGTCTACCTTTGGATTCTAAATATGAAACTGTAGGATACCTTCATTATTATTATAGGATTCCTCAAATACACTCCATGGATCCAGTATGACTTGAGGTATCTTGGTTATATCCTTGGGATTGACCATTTCTTAACTACCATTTTACTTTGGATGAATTCCTTAGACTCGGTAAGAAACGTTATTGTGGGAATGTCTTGGATGATGCGTATTGGATCTCTCTCTTATCACTTAGATTGACCCAATTACTACTAAGTTAGCAGACCTCGAATTCAATGTTTCCTTGGTGAATACCATGGAACCACTTCATATAATTTAACAATTATAGTTTCTTTTTTATATCATGGAACCTTTACTATTTATACTATCAATAGGATTCCTGTGATGGATATGCATCATGCGACCTATTATATAAATTAGTAATTAATTAATTAATGAATTGATTACAAGTTTACACACTAGATAATGGATGAAGTAGGTACTTTGGTATTTAGTTACATTATAAATATTTATTTTATATTTTAATTATTTCACAATGTTACATTTCCATTACATGGGCCTGATGTTATAGAAATCATTGTTGGTGGCCCACAGAGATTTATCTCACACCCTCTTTGGGCATTGTTTGGTACTCGAGGTAGATTTCATGTATGCAGGTGTTGATAAAGGTAAGCATAATTCCTTAGACTCTTGATTGCTTTATCTTCTAGGGTGGAGCTAGTAGTATATGGTTGAGCTGTATCTCAAGATTCTTGGGATAGTTTATGTATTTCATTTTCTATATTGAGTTTTTCATGTATGTTTGTTACTTTGTATCCATGTTTTCTAGATTTATTGTTACATAACATATATCATCATCATCTATTGTATGTTATTCCAGTTATTTTAGTTTTTTTATCCTTATCTCTTTTTGATGTGTATTCTATTTATTTATTTCTTAGGTTATTTACCTATGTTTATAATTATCCATTATGCTACACTTTGGTAATGAGGTCATTGTCTCTTCATGGATGCACCGTAGCCCATCAATACTAGTAAGAAACCTCTTGCATTTGGGGAGATGCACTTGAGGCCATGTGGCCCACCAGAACCGAGGTTCCTCCTAAGTTGCATCTAGGTCCATAACGTCACAAAAAACATATATACGAATTGATGACATGGTTCAAAATATTGATGATTTACTTATAATTCTTCTCGTTGAAATCATCATTAGATTCTAGAATACTAGTAAAGTGTAAATAGTTAAATGAAATCATAATAAAAACTTGCCCATGTGTCTTACTAATTTAAAAAATATGTTCATTTCACTGTAAATTTTTTTTTCTATATAAAAAATATATCACTTTATGGTTACCTTAAAAATATACAATATAAAATATTACATATATCTCTCTTTGGTTGAAGATGTATGAAAATATGTAAAACATATTTTTATCAATTTTGGATATATGAAGGGACTATGGGACTATATATAGATCATGTTTAATGTCATACATTTCCTAAGGAATTACTTTTTTTTCATATGGATTCCATAATTGAATCCACTTTCAGTGAGAAAGTATTTAATTTTTCATTATTCTCTAAATATGTGGTTCTCGACTTCAAATGGAATTCATGAAATTTAATTTAATTTTATAAAAAACTATCTTCTATCAATAAGAGTTCTATTACACTTTATAGGGATATTGAAGAAACTTTCATGATCAATATATATTTTATAAAGCATTTCATGTGTGATATAAATCTTTCTCACATTCCCGGTGTACCTTACTTGAGAAAAAATGACCTTGTGATGAAATTCATTTGGATGATTCCAACAGTTCCAATATATAACAAATATAATGTTTATTTCATAGATTTAGGTGCACTGGGTCCCTCAGATTATGGAGTGGCCTTTCAAACACACTATGTTATTTTTAAATAATTATTCCATCATTACATTTATAATGAACATGTATATAAAGTGTAACTTTGGGAGATGATACAAGAAATAAATTTTTTTTCTCACTTCAGATTGAGTTGTTTATGGGTTGAATTTAACTCAACTCTTTTAGTAAAAATTTTAAGGGATAGACAAAGAAATATTCCTTGGAAATTGTTCTATTATTGGTTAAAATTCCTCTATGCTATCTATGGACTACATTACATGTTATATATACCTATATCAAAGAAAACTAGGTGGTGGGTGTTCTTTAAATGAAATAAATAATTGAGGTTATCTCTATGTGGTCCTTTTTAGTACTAATATTATGTTCATCCCTTATAGATTCATATGTTATAGTTTAAATGGGCACCCAAATTTATAGACCCTCTTTGTAATGTCAGTGATTAATTTTTATTACATTTTTATGAATAGGTAGTATTCGTTCTTGGAATTTTTAAATTAATATTATTATTAAAATTATTATTATTGTTATTATTAAGAGTTGGTGTGGGGGTGGTTTGGGTTTGGGTGCGTTTGGTGGTGGTCATAGAGTCAAGTCCTCAGGTCTGTGTTATTTTATTCTATTGTGTCATGTGTGGTGGGACCACTGTAACCTTCCAATTTTATTATTATCATTATCATTGTTTTTTTGTTATTATTATTATTATTATTATTATTATTATTATTATTTGTGATTCAGTTCCAGTTCGAGTTAAATGGGTGCTACCTACGTCATGTATTATCGGAGGTTTGACCCATGGATAGTTACGGTTCCCCCAAAATAATTTGGGGGTGGGACTTTTCTCCCCATGTGAATTTTACACAGGGATAACTTCAACTATTATCATCTTTTTTGATGACAAAAGAGTCGTGGTGGAGGGTTTCTCACTTAACAATAGGATATGGTTGGTTTGGTTCATGTAACATTTATAGTTTTAAATGGATTGTGGAATAGTTAGAGATATGTGAAGGGAAGATATTAATGGTGTGACAATAGGGTAACCGAGTTCGTTGGTGGAAACATGGGATAATGTAGGCATTGTATAGTAAACGCAATAGTTAAAATTGATGGTGTGACTTGAAGCTATTTTAGTAAAACATAGCTTGGACTTTGGGCCATTAAACATTTTCTTTAGGACATAAATATTTCGATCCATCACAATCTTGGTCATTCTAGTCCATTTATATGTAATAAAATAGCTCTAGTGTGTATCTTATAAACCTTTTAGTGAAATATGAGGCTTGACCCATTGGGGCATCTGAGAGTGTGCATAATTTTTAATTTATAACCCACTTAATCAAAAAAAATTATTATTATTATTATTATTATTATTATTATTATTAGTACTACTACTACTAAACCCATATAATATGAAATAAAAAATATAAATTGTGTGTAATGTGTTGAAGGGGGTGTCATGTAATGTGTGTTAGTCTGAAAAATGTGTGAGGGGAGTGGTGTGAGTGTGTGGAGTGTATTGGTGAGTTGAGTGTTTAAAAAAAAGAAATCAAATATAAGAAATTGAGGAAGGGGAGAAATTTTCTTCATGAATGGATGGGAAGTGGGAGATAGAATGTTGGGATAACTTCTATTCAGAAAACAATTATTTAAAAAAAGGAGGATAGTTCGCAACACATCCCTCCCCTCTTTTCTATTGGGGATACAAAATAGCAAAGAGGGATTACTCATGATTCTCTCTTATTTCAACACCCTTTATCTAAAATTCTTCCACATTCTATCTATAATATATTTAGTGATATTTTTATGTATTATGATTGATATAATGTATTATAATTACATAATTTAATGGAACATATTTCCTATCACTTTATGAAATGGTGATTAAGGTTGGGTTTTTTTATTTCAAATTTCTATCTTTCTACTTTAGATTCGATAAATATGTGAACTTTTATATGAAATATTGGATTTATTAGATATTATCTTGTATTAATCACTGATTTAGATTGTTGTAGGAAACTTCTCTCATTATTTCCTATTTTACTAAATGATTTTATATTATTCTTTAATTTTTATGTTAGATATTAAAAAGGTGTGTTATAAAAGTGATGATAAAATAATTTTTTTAGTTAAAGAGTAAATTAGATTATTCAATTTGGATAAGGTTTGTGAGACATTATTTTTATAATTCTAGAATTATTATTTTTTAAATAAAAAAAGTTAATAGATTAAAATTGAGTGAAATTAATTATGAGAGGAATTTTATCATTATTATACATGATAATAGTGAATATTTTCTACTATAAATTATGGTTCTATTATTCAATTGAGTTATTTAAATTTTTTAAAGCATTATATAATTTAATTGATGTAATTTAAATTTATATGAATTAAAGGAATTAAGAATGTAAATTTTTACATGGTTTAACATTTTATTATATTCTAGATATTAAATATAATTATTTCAAATTTTTGTTTTTTTATAAAACTCATGGGATTGAGTTGAGTGTATTGGTGTTCAGAATTAAAAATAATTCATCGAGAATTGTAATGTGAAGCTATTTGTCTAAATTTTTTTGATGTTGTTTTCATGTGAAAAATTATTTAGTGTTTTATAGTTTCTTTTTTAATTCCAATAAGACAAGTATGTAGGTTTAAAGAATCAATTTGGAGATGAAATACTGTTTAATAAAATCAGTTGTAATGTGGGATTGTGTAAAGGAATTTACATGCACTTTATTAATAGTAAAATATTGAAATTTATATTTTTTTAATAAAAAATGTAAAATAAATAACATGGTGATATATTAATTTTTTTAAAGAAATAAAAAGTGATTTGGTGTTTTTAAATGTGATTACTAAGGGTATTTTAATTTATGAGAACATCTATTTAAAATAAAAAAAATATGTTTGGGATTTAGTTGATTAAATATTCATTTCCATGGTTAAAGTAATTTTTTCCCAAGTAAATGAGAACTTAATATTTTATGATTGTATATGTTAAAATTGATTTGAATTTTTTAAAGGGAATGAATGTGTTGATAAACAGTGTTATGTGTAGAAAGTTTCACTAAGATGATGGATGCTATTGATTGGTATGATGATTTATTGTGCATTGGATGATGTAATAAATTTAAATATATAATTTTTGAAAACATGGAAGGCCTATGTGTTTGGAAGGGATTTGGTAAATGGTATATGTTTATTTATGATACACCTAACAAACATTTATAGTATTTACCTACGTTGGTTAGAGTAGGTATACACGGTATTAGGGTGGCTTGGTTGAAGAGACCTTATTAATTGGATATTTTGAAATATTTTGAATCTAAAAAACCCTCACGAATTGAATTAATAAATGGGGGGATATGAGTTGATATCAATTGATACATGGTTAACAGAGTATTGGAATTTACATTGAGAGTTATAGAAATATCAAAAAACAATTTTATTACATGGTGTGCTATTTAGATAACTTTCCTATTGAAAACATGCTATCTATTATTTCATGGAAAAACATATCCATGTATCTTTGAAGATGGTTTTAGTTATATTTTTTGATTATTTTATCATTAAAGAGTTAAATATGATTGAAGTTGGGTTGGAGGAAAATGAATAATGATATATGAGCTATAGGAAACCACACTGTGAAGAAGTTCTCATTACACAATGATTTTTTAAAATGGAAAAATAATTTACCTATATAAGAGAATAACATTGTTATTCCTATGTGTTTCATTGTGATGGGTCTCAAAAGAATTATGAGGTATTTCATGTATTTAAATTATATCATGATGATGGGTCACGATTTTTCTATGTGTGGCTATCAGTGAGAGTCTAAAACTATCACGTCAAGTAAAATATCACACCCTAATAGAGGATTTCACATAGTAAATTATCACGACATCAATTATTTGTACATGGATAGAGATTAGGAGATACAAATATCATTCCATAATTATATAGTTTCACCATGAAATAGGTTAATGTTGATATGAATTTTGTAGCATTACTTTAGTATTTTAAAATATATATAATCCAAGTATTGTTTACCTAACAATAAAATTACAATGCAGGTAACCACATGATGAGTTTTTTGAAGTCGGAAATTTGATATTTTTCTTATTAATCTAATGATGAATCACTAAGATAACTAGTGATACATTATAGATAGTATTTCATCCTTCTTATGAGAAAAACAAGGGTTTATCATTTTTCTAAAACCTAGAGGAACTTGATAAGGAAAGTATATGATTTATCAACTTATTAATTATCATGATCTTTCTTTTACATAGATATCAGGACCATATTCCTTCTCTATTAAATGTTCTTTTTTATAATAAGATAATAATATAGAAAATAAAATCTCAATCATTATATAGTGAGTATTATCTACAAAAAAGAGTGTATGAAGCTTGTAAAATATCGTATGTATTATTTATTATATCTCTCTATATTTCTCTTCATCACTTTGTTTCATTAATTGATCCTATTCAACAACCAAAAATATTAATAATTATTTTAGAGATGGTTTTTTGGTAACCATTGATTCATCCCCCTCCTCTATGGTGGTGTTCTCTTACATGGGCCTATCATCTGCAATCAAATAATGGATATTCTTAATGATCCTTTTGTAGGATTATTATTCGGTATTCAATAAAGGCTACAGTAAAAAAGAAAAAATTATAGTTATTCTTAATGATCTATGTTGTGTTCTTTATTTATCCCAATTTTTTATCAAATATATCTATATAGATCATGAATACCATTAACAGTAAAGGATTTCCCATGTTCGATGAGTAGGGAATTCATCTATGGAAGAAGAAGTTGGTTACATATCTTCTATCTCTTAGCTTGGATGTCTTTAACATCATGTAGAATGGTGTTAATATTTACAAATTTTGGAAAAAATACTAAATTAATTAATAAGAATAACATTAAATCAAATGGGATAGTGTATAATGCATTACTTTTCATCCATCATAGATAAATAGTTGACCTGGTTTATGGGTACAAAAACAACAAATAGAATTTTGAGAAAGCATCATGATATCCATGGGGAAGATATAGTGGTAAAAGAGTCATAGTTATAAAAATTTAATTCTCTATATATGTATATTTTATCAATAGAAGTTGATTCGGGGGTGAGTGTCAAGAACCATCTTTTGGGACCCATGTCGTGACTACCCCAAGCCCTCCTTCCATAGGCTAGGGGTGGCGACTAGCACCAAAAAGGAATATCCTAAAAAGAGAAGTCATTGACTTTAAGCCTATACACACACACAACCCATACTGCAGAAAGTAAAACTGAAACTGGGATACCAACAAAAATTTTGTCACATAAGGAAGAAACCACACATGTAAAGGTGCAACTAAAAGGAAAATGAGTCAAGAATACAAACCCAAAAAAGGAGGAAAGTGTAGTATAAAGAAATTAAAATCCACAAAGGTCATATTCCAAGGATCCTACATGAAGGGTAGGTGTAGCTCACTATCATATGTCGCATAAGCGTACTGCATCGTATAGGGGTGAGAATAAAAATACTCAATACAGACCCCAAAACAAACTCAGGTCTCACATAAATCCACAAAGGAAATCACAAAAGAATTCACAAAGATAAGAGTCACTAGAGTCAACTCGACAAAGGTATAACTTAAAGTGTTGATAGGAAAACCAATGGTTGCAAACACTGAACATAAATCATTGGAAAGGAACTCATGTCTAATGAGTCCTTTAGGATATCTAGGTATCTTAGACCAATTCATTAGCTGAGTTATGAAGTCTCCCTGGGTAGCTGAGTCACGAAGCCTTGTTGATAGCTAAGTCACAAAGCCTCGCTCGGTACCTGAGTCACAAATCCTTGCTGGGTAGCTGAGTAAAAAATATTTGTTGCGTATCTAATTCACAAATCCTCCCTTACTCCTAAGTCACAGAGCCTCATTAGGTAGCTGAGTTAAAAGCATCGCTGGGTAGTTGAGTCACAAATACTCACTGATTGCTGAGTAACAGAGCCTCCCTGGGTAACTGAGTCATGAAGCCTTACTGGGTAGCTGATTTATGAATCCGCACTGATATCTGAGTCACAGAGCCTCACTGGGCTAGATTACATTACATTTTACTTATATGATTTAATAAGGACTACCCTATCACATGGGTCCCAACTTCGTGGCCGATGTGTCAATCAAAAGTACGGTTGGGAAGATATGTCCTTTTTTGTAAATAGGGGTCGATTGCATCTAGGCCTGGTCCGACTAGTTCGGACCAACCTGACCAACCCAACCCAGGGTCCCGTATGACCTGATTCTATCCATATATCCCATTGGGTCTCACTGGACCCAGCTGAGGTTGTCCATGGCTCTATTATGGTCGGTCACCCACTGAACTGATTTTATCTGAAATGTCCCACACAAGTGGACCAGTTTCTTTTCCTTTCCTAGGCCACCCTGCGACCTAGCTTTAACATGTCATCCTCGTCCGCTAAAGTGGAAATGCATGAAAATTTTCTAGGGCCACTTGGTCGGCTCGACCTGATAAGCCAGCTAGTTCGGCTCAGACTGGCTCGACCGATCCGATTCATCCCAGACCGGCTTTACTGGTCTATTTCGGGCTTGTGAGTCCGGTCAGTTGTCCCACCCCCCTTTGGAAAACACATCAACTGCATGGAGCAGGCCACTCCCCCTTTGCAGCGCCTTGCTGGTGCCGTCTCTAGCCCACCGCTGCGGCAGACATGCCACGACTCTCTTTCACCGAGGTGCGCACCGAGCACGCCACCTCCGCCATCACGACCGATGAGATACGGACGCTTCATCCCACATGTGGAACCTATGGTGATGTTGGATCCTACCTACGACCACCACTACTGGTCACCATCTCTGCCACACTTGTGGTTATGCATGGGTGGTGCCGCGCTAGAGGCACCTTTTACGAGCCACCGGGTCCGCTCTGGTGGTCCGATCTCAGATCCGTCTTTTCTCTTAGGTGTCTTGGGTCACCTCCATAACTTCCACAACCTCATATCCACCTTTACACCATTTTTAGGATGTTTCCATGAAGAATGAACAAGAGGAGGGGATTAGGACTTGTTTGTGTCGACCCGCACCCTCCGCATTAGAAGATTAAAAACAAGGGATGCTTGGGATCATAGTTATATTAGATAATCACCAATCCTAGTGAAAAAACCCCAAGGAAAACACCATCCTACAAGAACACATGATCCACATATGAACCTGTTCATGGGTTGATTTGTGTTTGTTGTTTTAGAGAAAGAACTGGGAAAACTCAAAACAATTAAACCTCTACTAGGATTGAGGATCATTCACTGAAGAGGGATGAAACACTGAGCTTTCATCGATCCTCGATCCATTAGCATCATCGTTGTTTGTCACCTCTTGAATCCGTACCACCAGCATTCATCGATACTTGATTTGATGGCGTTCGTCAATTTCATTCGTCATCAGAGAGATAGAGAGAGGGAGAGATTCCTTGTTCATTGGAGGATTTCCTAGGGCTGTTTTGAAACTCTAGATCCCTATTTAATTAAAGTATGGAGATACATTTTACATCACCACACTATCTCATTAATGAGATTCATTAATGATTCAACATCACCTTGTCGCTACTCCGCAACGCTGACTAGTCATTGCATCACAGCAGAAACAGTTTGAATAAAATTAACTTTTATGTTTATTTTATTTTTTACTAAAAGTGTGAAATTTATCTTTTTTAGTAGACCCACGCCCGTCGAGGTTAGTCCCTTCATAGGATAATCCCATCATTTTGAATTCAATCGTGCCCTCGTATTTTGATCGAGGCATCAGTTCAAAAGTTATAAAAACCCACTCACACGATTACTTAAGACAATTTAAATATCATTCTAAAATACGTTACAACCTCTCTTGGCCTCAAAATCATGTGCCTTCTTAGACATTGTCTTGAAATAATTCCATGTAATTAAAAAACTTACACAGTAATTCCAGGACATTACATTACTCCCCATGTTTTGGGATTCACATCCTCGTATGTCCAAAGAAGGCTAAACAATCAAATGGTGGTACTGTGAATGAATCTAATACTCATTCTCCCATGTGATCTCTTGGAGGTCCCATACTGCCAATGAAAGCACACCAGAGGAATCTAACATTCATGAAGGACCTGATCTTGTCGATATTCTATTTCCTCTGGAAACTCCACAAACATCACCCCATTGTCAATGTCAAGCTCTCCCCAGTCAATGACATACGATGGATCATGCACATAACTCCTTAGCTATGACAAATAGAAAACATCATGCAGCCAGTGTATCTATGGGGGAATATATAGGTAGTACTCCACCTCGACAACTCTTCTCAGAATCTGAAAAGTTCTGATAAAAATTAGAGATAACTTGTTTCCCTATCCAAATCACTACAATCCCTATCAGGGTGAGACCTGAAGTAAAACATGGTCTCCCTCATAGAACTCCAAGGGTCTCTATATTCTATCATCATACAATTTCTACCTACTCTATATAGTTCTCTTATGATCCAGTATGATCTGTACCTTCTCAGTGGCATCCCGTACCAACTTTAGACCCATGAGTGCTGACTCCCCTAGGTCTGTCCAACATAGAGGTGATCTGCAAGGCCGTCCGTAAAAGTCCTCAAATGGTGTAAATCCAATGGTGTAGTGGTAGATATTGTTGTGTGAGAACTACACTAGTGTAAGTTGGTCCTCCAAACTATGACCATAATCTAAGACACAATAACGAAGCATATAATTCAATGTATGAATGGTTCGCTCTGTCTGACCATCTATCTTGGTGTGAAAGGTTGTGCTCAACTGAATTTGAGTCCCAAAAGACTTCTGCAATCCATTCCACAATCAGGATGTAAATCATGAATCATGATCAGATGCATTCATTAAGGGTACCCCGTGTAGCCACACAATCTCATTGTTGTAGAGGCGTCCCAATACCTCTACTGATCCTTGCTTCTAGATGGGTAGGATGTGACCCGACTTGGTGAGTCGATCAACAATCACCCAGATAGAATCATGTCCTATAGACGTGCATGATTACCCCATCAAAAAGTTCATCAAGATACCATCCCATTTCTACTATGGTACCTCTAGTGGCTGGGATAAGCCTATTGTAACCTGGTTCTCAGCCTTCAATTAGTGAAAATTGATGCATCATGAAATGAACTCTACCACCTCTTTATTCATCCCTTTCCACCAGTATTGAAGTCAGAGGTCCTGGTACATCTCCTCCACACCAGGATGTACCACCAAAGGGGATGTATGGAACTACCTTAACACCTCACCACATACCATTAATGGTACTAGTATGCATAGTCTAAAATAGATGTAGTGCTACCCACCTATCAAAAATCCATTAGGAGCTTGTCTTGAGGATAACTGAGCATGTTGGTCCTCACAGTCAACATCCACAAGATGTGCCTCTCTGAATCTCTTTAATAGTGGAGGAGTGAAAATCATAAATTGAAGGTAATATACTCCATCATCATCCACAAAGGATATCTACATCGCAGCTAGCTCCTCTATCACCTCACTCACTAGCCGTAAAACAGAACTCCTACTGAGCTCGCCTTCCACCATGTTACCCTTCTTAGGAGTATAGAATATCTCAATGTCATAGTCCTAGAGGAACTCCAACCATCATTGTTGTCTCAAGTATAGCTCATTCAGTGAGAAGATGTACCTGAGACTCTTGTGGATGGAGTAGATGGTAAATGTTTCTCCCACCAAGTAGTTTCACCACATATTCAAGGCAAAGACCAGTACTGCTAACTCTAGGTCAATGGTTGTGTAGTTTTCCTCATGCTTCCTTATATTCCATGAGCCGTAGGCAATCACTGCTCACTCCTATGTCAGGACACAACCCATTCCAGTCCCTAATGTGTCACAGAAGATTACATACCCAATTCTCTCTTCTAGGAGTCTCAAGATGGGGGAACTCGTCAGTTTATTCCTTAGCTCCTGGAAACTCTTGTGGAACTTCTCCTTTAACATGAAGGGATGTACCTTTCATGTCAAAATTGATAAAGATTATGATACTTTGGAAAATTAAGGAACGAACCTCTGGTAGTATCCATCCAACCCCAATAAACTCTACACCTTATTCATGATCATGGGTGGATCCCAAGCAAGAAATGCCTCTATATTTTCCGGATCCACTGCAAATCCAGCATCCGAGATGACGTGTCTCAAAAAGTGGACCTCTTGAATCTAGAACTGAAACATAGAGAGATTATCGTCAAGCTGGTTCTGTCTGAGTGTATCCATGACTATCCGTAGGTGTGTAGAGTCCTCCTCCGTCGACACTGAGTACACCAAGATGTCATCAATGAAGGCTATGATGAACCAGTCAAGGCAAGGCTAGAAGATCCTAATCCAGAGTCCAATGAACACTAATATGGAATTGTTCACATCGAAAATAATCACAAAGAACTCATAGTGTCCATACCAGCATCTAAATTTTTTCTATGGTACATCCTCATCCCGTACCCAAAGTTGATGATAGCATGATCCGAGGTTGATATTCGAGAACCACCTTGCTCCTTTCAACTAGTTGAAGAGATCATCAATCCTTGGTAGTGGATACTTGTTACTAAAGGTCACCTGATTCAGGCACCAGAATTCCATGCATAGACTCAAGATCCCGTCTGACATCTTGTCAAACAACACTGGGGCTACCCATGGTGAAACGAGGCCTCACGAAGCCTTTCTCCTGCGAGTCCTCCAACTGTTCCCTCAACTCACAAAGGTCCATGGGGGCCATATGATATTCTAGTGTGGATATCGAGGTCGTGTCGGGTATAGGTCGATGCCGAAGTCTACCTCTCTTTGAGGAGGTAGTCCCAAAAATATCCTCAAGAAAAACATTATCATATTCATCCATAACTACAAGAAATATTATACTCCTATCATCTACTACACTAAGGGTGAGGCTCGCCATCTGTTGAGTGATCAGTTGCACCCTCCTTTGAGAAAGTCTTCATGCGCTGCAAAAGTTCCCTTCTCACATGTGTAGGAAAACCTCGTCCCATCCTCGTGGACACACCTCACTTTGTTCCAAATACAATTGATCTAACCATGGACTGTAGATAACCAGTCCATACCCAATATGATTTCCTAAGGCCTCAACTCCACTACTAGGAGATCCCAGCCAAAGTTATCACCTACTAGAGTAAGCTCTCACCACCGAAACTAATGTTAAATCATCGAATCCTATCTCATAAGAGTCTTTAATCATAAGGATTGATCCAATGACTCCACTAGAATCTCCATGACTCGAACAATGTCTGTGTAAAGGAAAGAGTGTCTCACACCTTTGTTTATAAGAACTACAACTCAGGTGTAGAAGACACATATCATATCTCTAATCATCTCGGGAGAATCATGGTCGTAGGCCTCCATTTCCTATAGCTGGCATCACCCCTGTCTATTGGCTCCCTAAGCCTGTGCTGGACCACCTGGGGTAGTGGTGGTAGCACATTGAACCTTTTTCCACTACATTCCACTCGGCCTGCCCCCCTACCTAATCTGCCGCCCTGAGGACCTCCTTTCTAAAACCTCTGCCTCTGACTTGGTGGTCCCTTGACCAGCTATTGATCATCTTTAAGGCGGGTCGAGAAGTCTCAAGATATGTGCCCATTCCCACCACACGTGAAGAAAAACCTTCCCATATTCTAGTTTCCACTTCCTATAGTGCCTTGAACTGCTGATTTAGTATCACAGGGTCATCCTCTGGAGGTTCTGGTCAACTTTGACCCCTGTGTTAGTTGTCGACTTCCCACTACCGATTACTCCACTACCTGTCATATAGTGGTAGATCTCACAGTTGATGTAGGTTCTTTCAAGAAGTTCTCTACTATAAGAGTTTTCTTGAAAACCCCATCATGCATAGGGACGTTAAGATGGATCATTGATGCTCTGATCTCCCATCTAAGTCCCTACTCAATGGTGCAGGCCCTAAAGAAAAGGTCTCTAACCATATCAAAAGAGTATTGGGAGAGGTTTGTGAACCTCGCAGAGTACTCATCCAAAGTCTGTCTTCCCTACCATAAGTGGAGTAGCTCTTATATGTGCACTGAGCACAATTTAATGTAGAAGAACTCCTCCCTAAAAAGACCCTCAAAGTCTACCCAAGTGAGGGTCTCCTTTTCATTTTTCTATAGTGTCAAGCTCCACCATCTCCCTATCACGACTTTTAGAAGGCTAGTGGCTAGAACTACCATCTGGTCTGAAGGTGTCATCACTAGGAAAAAGAATCACATCACCACCTCAAGAAAATACTCAACCGCTTAAGGATCTATCTCTCCTCGAAAAATCCGAGACCTCTTCCTTTAGAACTCATGAAATGTGCTCAGTTGGTGTGCATCCTCTGTTTGTAAGGCTAGTAGAAACTACTTCCCGGTTGGTGGTGGTGCCTCTAGTACACCACTCGGGGGTGCTATCTCTGGAACTGGTCCCTCCACCGATGCCTCATCACTCGGTGTACCATCGTCGCGATCCTATACCGGGATCCAGATTGGCTGCCTATGTGGAGGCATCTTAAGAGAAATCAAGATGAGCCATGATTAGTTAATTATACATATTTATCTGACTATAACTCAAAGAGATTGTGAAAAACATTTTAAAGATGTAAGAAATTGTTGTTTTCATGCACCAAGTTAGAAAAAATAATTCCGGGTTCTCGTGTATGGATATTTTAGCTACCACACCAACACTGGACTCCCCTAATCTGAAAGTCAAACTCAAAACATTTAACACTATTTCAAAAAACAAAACAACTGACTCTTGGTCTTCAAGGAAGAACCTACCACCTTTGATACCACCCTATCATAACCTGTCCCCCAGGGCCCATGTCATGACTACCCCAATCCCTCCTTCCATAGGCCAGAGGCTGGAAACTCACACCAAAATAGTATTTCCAAAAAAGGAAAGTCATTTCCTTTAAACTTGTACACACACACAAACCATACTACAGAGAGTAAAACAAATACAGGATACCAATAACAAGTACGTCACACTAGGAATCAACAACACAAGTAAAGGTGCAACTAAAAGGAAAAGGGGTCCAGAATACAAGCCCAACTAAAATGAAAAGTAAAATAAAAATAAAGTACAAGCACTAGAGGTCTTCTAAGATGGATCCTAACTGAAGGGTAGGTGTATCTCACTATTAGATGTCACTGAATCTTTCTATGTCAGTAGATCCACCTCTGAGCACTACCTATCTCCGACTCTCTAAATCCCAGTCAAAGCTCTTCGTCGTTTGCAGAAGACATGACCGGTGCGGGAAAAGCCTGTGTAGGGGTGAGAGTAATAATACTTAGTAGGGACCTCAAAACCAACTCGGGTCTCAGATAAATCCTCCAATGTATTAACAAAACAATGCAAAAGGATAAGAGTCACTAGAGCCACCTCAACACAAGTATTACTTAAAGTATTGATAGAAAAAACCAACAGTTGCAGACATTGAACATCAATCATTGCAAAGGAAATCATCCCTGATGAGTCCTTTAGGATATCTAGGTTGCCTAGACCTATTTCGTAGCTGAGTCACAAAGTCTTTTTGGGTAGATGGGTCACAAGGACTTGCTGATAGCTGAGTCACGAAGCCTCGCTCTGTAGATGAGTCATGAAGCCTCGCTGGGTTGGTGTGTCACAAAGCCTCTCTCGGTAGCTTAGTCATAAGGAATCACTAATAGTTGAGTCATGGATCCTCACTAGGTTTCTGAGTCACAAAGCCTCACTAGGTAGCTGATTCATGAATCCTCGCCGATAGATTAGTCATAGAGCCTCGTTGGGTAGTTGCATCACGAATCCTCATTGGGTAGCTGAATCATGAAACCCCGCTGCTAGCTAACTCACATAGCCTTTTTGGTTAAAATTACATGAAATATTACATAGAATATTTCTTAAGGACCGCCCCGTCACGTGGGTTCCAACACTATAGACAGTGTGTCAATCAGGCACACGGTTTGAGAGATACGTCCCTTTTAGTAAACATGGGATGGTTGTGTCCGGGCCCGGTCCAAATGGTTCGAACCAACCTGACCTACCTGGGCTGGGGTCCTGCATGTCTGATCCTGTCCTTATGGCCCATTGGGCGTCACTAGACCCAACCGAGGTTGGTTGTGTCTCTAATATGCCCGGTAACCCAGTGAACTGATTTTATCCGGCCCGACCCGCACTGGCGGGCCAGTTTATTTTCCTAGCCTGGAATGCCCGCATGTGGATCCTACTAGCCTGGGTCACTCGCATTCATCTTTCATGTGGCACCCGAGTTGGATATTCCTCTTACCTACAGCTACCACCATAGGCCGCCGCGCCGGCGACACCTTCCGCGGGCCACTAGGTCCCCTTTGGTGGTCTGATCTCAGATTCTTCTGTGCCCTCAGGCCTCTCGGGTCACTTCCATTACTTCCAAAGTCTCTGATCCACCTTTCCTCATTTTGTTAAAGTTTTCAATAAGAACACACAAATGGAGGGGATCGGGCCTTGTTTGTTTCATCCCACACCCTCCGCATTATAAGATTAAAAATAGGGGAGGATTGGGATCATAGATCTATCAGATAATCATAAATCTTTATGAAAAAACCCCGAGAAAAACACCCTCTCTCAAGAACACATTATCCTAGGATAAACTTATTCCTGGTTTGATTCACGTTTGTTGTTTTAGAATAAGAATGGAGAAAACATAAAACAATTTAACCCCTACTTAGATTGAGGATATTTTGCTGATGAGGGAAGAAGATTTGAGTCGTCGTCAATCCTCAACCTGTTAGTGTTTTTTATCGTTCATCGCCTCTCAAATCCATCCCACAAGCATTCGTTTATCCTTGATTCGATGTTGTTAATAATCAGAGAGAGAGAGGGTTAGAGAGGGAGAGAGATTCCTCATTCGTCAGAGGATTTTCAATGGTTGTTTCTTAACTCGAGATCCCAGTTTAATTAAAGGAAGGAGACATGTTGTGCATCACCACTCTATCTCATTAATGAGGTTCATTAATGATTTAGTGTCACTCCACCATAATGCTGACTAGTCATTGCAATGCATTGGAAATAATTTTATTAAAATAAACCATTAATTTTATTTTATTTTTCACTAAAAGTCAAAAATTTATCTTTTTCAGTCGATCCATGTCGGTTGAGTTTAGGTCCTTATTAGGTGAATCCTGGAATTATGAATTCAAATATGCCCTTATATTTTTGATCCAGGTACCAGTTCATAAGGTAGAAAAATCCAATCGCATGATTACTTAACGTACTTTAACAAATGTTCTAAAATACTTTCGGGCCTCTTTGAGCCACATAATCACGTGCCGTCACAACCTCTAGTCTCTAAATAATTCCATGTAATTAAAAAAAATTATACATAAATTCCAGGATATTATAGTGAGTTATTCATCTAGGGGAAAAAATTAACTTGATTCAATGTTATGGAAATATTCTTGAATATTTTACCTTTGTTAAGAAGTTAATGTGGAATATCTAGTATAAGTTCAATGAAAATATTTATAACCTTTAGTATCAAGACTTGGCTAAGTGTACCACTGATAAACATAGCAATTTATTGATATCCTACGAGATGAGGAGAGGGATAACCTTCAGAAGGAAAGGAAAATTTGAGAAGGGGACCACATTTAAAGATTCAAAAGGGTTTAATCACATTAAATACAAAATCTCTCATGATGATAGAACTAATATAAATAATTATTCCATGAGCATCATTGGGATTATTTTATTCCTTAAAAAATACATGAAGTGAGTTACAGGTAAATATAATGGTAATCACAAATTTATGTGTATTAATTATTGTAAATTTTTATTTTTTAGTAAGTTTCATTAAAAATGGATAAAGAGATAAAAATTATGGTCGACCCAAATTATTATCTATGAGAAATATGTTTTTTAGTGTTATAATATTTGAAATAACATAAATGGAAAAAATAAATTCTAACACATCAAGATAATAAAATTTTCTATCAATTTATCATGTAACATCATTTGATCAGAAAAGTGTAAGAGTTGAAGAGGACACAAATAATGAAGTACTTACAGATTTTATGGATAAATCAAAATATTTTAATTATTCCTATGGTTAAGAATAATGAAGTGAAAAATTTGAGAGAAATTATGAGGATACAACATAGAATTTTCATTTGAGAATATATATCTTAGTGTGTTTGAAAGAAAATGGGTAAATTGAGACAGAGAGAGATTTAATACTAGTAAATATTCATTAAAGAAAACACTTAATGGATAAAAATCAAGGGACATTTATAAGATTATAATGGATTTCAAATGAAAAAATGGTGACCTCAATGAAATAATTAAATAAATATACACGATTATTTATATTATCATATATTATAAATTTAAAGGAAAGTGAACATAAAGGAACTTGAGTTGAAGTGGTTTTACCCTGAAAATTCTATAAAATAATTTCAGAAAGTTCAATACAAAAATTCTGTCAAAGAATTTGGGTAATATTTTAAATCAGTTGAGAAAGTTCTTAATGTTACCAATAAAAAAATTTATTATCCTATGGTTCTTAGAATTAATAGTTTAGATACTAAATTTTAAAGTCAAAATGGAGACAAAAATTGAAAATGGGGAAGAAGGTGATTACATCACCTAAAATAGAGAACACACCAATTTTAATAACATGTAATAGTATTAAATAGTCTAAAAACAATGATTTTTGTAATAATAGTGAGTAAAGGATAATATTAAAGGAAAATAAAAAGATAAAGTGAGTTATATTATGTATGATGAAGTTGAAATAAATTTTTAGAGATGGATTCAGAAAGAAAAATTATTGAGAATATTTTTAGGGAGAATATTTACAACTAAGGAAAAATTATTTTGATGGAATATAAATCTTACTGGTGTTAATGAAATATTTCACTCCCTATATCAAATAAAGACCAATAATTTATGGGGATTTATTATGAAATTTCAAGAAACCATCCAAGAATAATCTTAAATAAAATGTGAACTTCCATAAAATGTTTGATTCCTTTGAGGAAAATTGCGAGAGGTGTGATCATCTTAAAACACAACCAAATAGTTCCTCAAAATACAATAAGAGTAACTAAAATAAAAAAAGAAATCTAATTCTATAAATAGAAGGATTAAAGAAAAAATAGGTGGTTGTGGTGGACCACATAGAAGTGAATAGTGGAAATCCTTGTATAGGTAGTGGTTGTTCATCACACATAATAAATATTAAGAAAATATTGAAATAAATCCAATGGTATGATAGAGGAGTTGTTAATTTCTGAAATAATAGATCACTTAATGTCAATGGAGTTGAAATCACTAAAATTATTAAAAAGAAACCAAAATCTAATTATTATCTCTTCGTTTATGGATTAAGTAATAATATCTTAAGTGTTTCTTAGCTTTATAATAATGGGAATGAAGTGATATTTTAGAAGAATAAATGTGTCTTTGGGATGATAGAGGATGGCATAATTATAATTAAATGGTATTGAACAAGTTAAAACTTTTTTAAGATTCCCAATTATCAAAATCTATGATCCTTGAAGTTAAAATAAGATAATGGGATATAGAATATTATAATTGTCTATTTGGGTCATAAAAACATATCCCAAATTATCAAATATAATTTTATGTTAAATGTCCTAAAGTTGATTTATGATATGAGAAACCTATTTTATGTGTGTTACAAAATAAATAAGGTGAAAAAACCCACAAAAAGTAGAGATTAAAATGAAGAAACATATTGAATTGATACAATCAGATATGTATGGTCTGAAGAACTTGAAATCAAACAATACAGAAAATTATTTTATAACTTTTGTCTATGATTTTTCTTGTATAAATTATCATTATTTCATTTTGAGTAAATCCAAATCTATTGAGATATTTAATAACTTTTAAGTGAGTTTTGAAAATCAAATTATATGTGCTATAAAAATATCCCGGTTTGTTAATATATCTGAATACATGATTGAAGAGTTTGAGTTATATCTTGAGAAGCATTGAATAACAAATTAATATAAGGATCTATAAAAACAAAAAAGGATTATCTGAAATATTGAACAACATTTTTATGATCATAGGAATTAACATGTTATCTAAGTATGTAACATAAAAATTCTTTAGAAGACAAGAAAACATAGTATAAATATACAAAGCTACCATAAGAGTGATCACAATTCAATGAATACAACTTATCATATGTGGTATTAGAAGATTCTGAATTTGAATATATTAAAGGTGTTCACCATCCCATAATATATTAAGATCAATGAAATACATTTTTGTAATATTTATTTCTAAGTCGATTTTGGGATTTTTCTTAGATAAACACCAGGTGGAACAAGTTACGAGTGTTTCAATAAAAATCATAGTAATATAATTGATTAATATGATGTTATTCTTTTGAAAAATAAATATTCATTGAAAAAATAATATTCTACTGATGAATACATTGAATTTAATCAAAAATAAAGTGTCGAATAACATTGGATATATTTTATCATAAGACAATGTTTTCAAATTTGGTATGTTGATTTTGAAATATCTAATTATGAGTAAGGCTCTATGTAAGGATAATATAACTTAAAGATACTTAAAAACATGTAGGGTTCTAAAACCCCCTTGGAGATAGTATCTAGTATTTTTAAATCCAGATATTTTTGAGAAACATAAATATTAATATCATGGTTTTTCAAGTTAAACTGAAAAGTGATCAAGAAGAATTATAATATAAGTATTAGAAGATAGTGATGATGGAATAAAATAATTATATTGAGAGGAATAACACTTTGAGATTTTTTTCAAATATTAAAAGTAATAATGTGATTATGATAAAGTGTATTTTTGGAAATAATATCAATGAGAAAGTAGAAGTTTCATAGAATAAAACTCTACTTGGGTATAAGGGGAACTTTCAAATTGGGGGTTTATATTTTGAATAGAATTTTTATCTGGTCAAAAGGATTGAAATTATTTTTATATTTTATATGGTGTCTTGTCAAATAAATTTAAATTTATTCCCAAATGTACATGATTTAAGAATTATTGAACATTGAACTTGAGGAAGAATTTAACATAGCACAACCAGAATGTTTTATAGTTGACGATAAAGGTTTTGTATTTTTAAATAAAGATAACTAATGTGGGATCAAGAAAGTTCCCCGAGCTTGGTATTCTAAGTTTGATAATATATTAAAGATCATGAACATAAGAAAATTAAATGTGGTTTATAATCCCTATGTCAAGGGATTTGACACAAATTCATTCAATATGATTGTTTGTATTTTTGACATTATTTTTATTGTAAACTAATAAAAAAATTTGAGAAATTTTATCCACAAAGTGGGGAAATACATTGATATTTATATAATTGTAAAGATGATTTTATTTTTTGGTTTTCATGTAAAAAATATAGCAGGTTTTATCTTTCTCTTAAAAGATATGTTTGATCATGAATTGTTAAATAATTTTGGAATAAGAGAATAAAGATTTTAATTTTCTCAAATAGAACTTCGGGATTATTATTATTTATATGATGAAGAAATGGGTGTATATAAAAAAGAGTTATGAAGGATTATCAGAAGCCTACTCTACTTCATAGTGTTAAGATGAGACAACATCTTTACAATTATAAATTATACGTGATTCTAATATAATCCTAAGGAATAAAATATTTTATCTTCAAAATGAATATTTTGATACTTAATTAAGAATTTTGATTATGGATTAAGTTATAAAAAATAAATAGAATTCTGTATTTATAGTTATTCTTAAATAAATTGGTTTGGTGAAATTGGTGATAAAAAGTTAACATCTAAAGGTACATTCTTTATTATTGTAAGTACCATTATTGGAACTACATGAAGAAAAATTCACTTACATTGATTATAATAGTATATGAGTATGATGCAGTGTCACAAGATATAATACAAATGGCATGTCTAAAGTCACAACATGAGTGAATGAGGGTTAGTTTTTCATACCCATTGATGATAAGGTGTGATAATCAAGGTTTAATTAAACTGTCAAATAGTTTTTAAAACATTAAAGGTTGAAGAATAATTATATAATGTTCCACTTCATCATGTACATGGTGGAATGTTCCAATATTTTATTGTAATACATTTAAATAAAGGAGTAAGTTATAGATAGCTTGACAAAACCTCAAATTGATGATGCCTTACATCACTAGAGAGTGTTATTGGGAGTATATTTTCTCTTAGAATTAATTTAAGTTAACTACTTCATTTTTTATATTTCAATAATTTTAATTTTTTGAATGTAGGACAGAATATTAGGGGATGTCTTCTTATAAAGGGAGAGATACTACATTTCTTTTTACAAATAATTATCAAGGGGCATTGAATAGGAGGAGTTTATTTCTTATAGAGGGATACATGGGGATTTTGTGTATAGAGCTTATAAATTGACTAAAATATGTGTTTTTGGGATGTTTATAAATAATACATAGGGTACATTGAACAACGCTTTATGATTAGGGTTTTTAAGAATTTTGAAGTTCAAGAGACCTTATGAATTGAATTGATAAAGGGAGAGCAATGAGATGATCTCAATTGAGAAATGGTAAATATAGAATTGATATTAGAACTAATAGTTATATAAATCTAAATAAAACAATTATATATTATGGTTTGGTGTTTAGATAACTTCATAATTATGTGCATTCTATGAATTGTTTCTTAAAAAATATCATTCATTAGTCGCTGAAGATTGTTTTGTGTTGAATTTATTGAAAACATGATCATGCATCAATTTAAAAGTGATTTTATTTGAGTTTGTAGAAATGTAATGAAGATTTATTAATATATAGGTAACCAAAATATGAAATAGTTTTTACCTTTCATTTCTTTATTTAATAGGAAAATAATTCACCCTTTTTTAGAATCACACCACAATTCATATGAGTTGTATTGTGATGGGTTTTAAAAGAATCATGGAGAATTTATTGTATGATAATTGAGTAATGGTGATGGGTCATTATTTTTCTATAAGGGGATACCTTTGGTAGTTGGATATTTCCACACTAAAATATGTGGATCAAAGCCCAAAATAGGTGCTCATAATATGAAAAAATATGTCGTGAATTACTTATATATAGTTAGAGTTCATGAGATATAGAGATAACTCCAAAATTCATCTAGTCATACTATGAAGGAGGTCAAGGATTATATGAATTCTATGAATATATTGTAATATTTATAAACTAATGCAATCCTAGTAATTTGGATATAATAATCATGCCATAACATAGGTTGTCACATCACGATTTATTTGAGTTATATAGATTTGATAAGTTTCATTAAAAATAACAATGGAACATTTATTTGGCTAGACATAAAATCTATAGATAATTATAGATAGTATTTTCATAGTATTGAGGAGAAGAACAAGGGCACACACTTGATCCAAAATATGGAGGTACTTGAGGAGAAATAAAAAATATTGATCAAATTTATAACACATGTGATCTTTCTTATAATTGAAGTGTAAGACCAAATATTTTATCCATTACTTATTATTTTTAAAATAAGATAAATATGTAAACATCATGATCAAATTTATTTGACACCATGGATTAGCCATGTGAAAAAAATATTACAAGAACCTTGTAAAAAATATTATTCAGGTTGAATGTCATCCCTCTATCTAAATATATTTCTCTTTGCTTTGTTTCTAGATCCTTTACACTAACTATTAAGTGGAATTATTGATTACGTTTTTGTGTTTTGATAAGAATAGATTCACCCCCGATCAATATTTTTTTCTCTCACTAAGGTTTATCATTTTATAGAAAATAAAATATTATAATATTTTTTTGTTAATGACATGATACAATATTTATATAAAATTACATAACTTACATAAGAACAAGTTAAACATCATCTAGAACTTAGAGTCATAGTGGATACTACAATGTTATTTTCTCACACCTTGTATGTATGCACCTTGTGTGCATACACACTTAATTCATGGTAATCTAGGTAGGGTAAAAGATTCATATTCAAGTGGAAAATAATATATATATATATATATATGTGTGTGTGTGTCTGTGTGTCTTGGAGGTGATTGGATATTTGTTTTAGAGGCTTTTAGTTAAAAAAATATTGATATAATATTGAAATATTTTAGTTGATATGAATCTTAAGGTTTACAATTTAGTTGTAGTAAATATATTTTTGAATAGATGTTATAATTGGGTATTATTTAGATTTTTATTAGAATTTATTATGGTATTGTTTACATTATTCCTCTATGTATGAAATTTTGGGTTGTTCTTTATATTTATAACAATTATTTGATGGTAAATATCTCCCAAAGAAGATATAAAAACCATTGATCTGGGCAGGGAAAAATTTATGGGTACTATATCAGTACTGTAGCAGGGCACTGTAATAGTACTGTAGTAGCGGCGGACTGTAGCAGCGAAGACACTGTAGCGGCGGAGGCATTGTTGTAGGTACTGTAGCGGCAACGGTACTGTAGTGGCACTGTATCAACGTGGGTACTTTAGTAGTACTCTTCACTGAGGGGTACTTTGGACCACAAAATGGGCTTTCAAGCCTTTTATTCAGGCCACTTGGGCTTGGGCCTTTGAGCTATGTAATGGGTCTCCCTCTACCCAGTATTAAATAGGACTTTGATTTGATAATAAATTGAGGCTTCGGCCCCAAACTTTATAAAAAATAATAAAAAAAATGTAGTTAGGTTTTAGCTTAGGGGTAAGCACCCCTTAATTCTACATGAAAAATAGGGGTTCAAAACCCATTGGGCGCAGATATTGTAGCAGTACTGTAGCGCACTGTAGTAGTGACGACACTGTAGAAATGGAGAGCACTCTAACAGCGGCGGGTACTGTGTAGTACTATAGCAGAGCTGGCACTATAGAAGTACTATTCACAGAATGGGCCTTGGGAAAACAAATTGGGCCTACGAGCCATGTAATGGGCTAAATGCCCACTAGGCCTTCGGGCTATGTAATGGGTCTCCCTCTACCCAATTAAAGTGGTATTTGTATTACTTTAAAAAAACCATTGATTCTATCCACCAACCTATGGTAATTTAAGATCACTCTTAAGGGTATCTAGAATTTCACCCCACATGAATAGTTTTATCAGGATGGGATGTTGTGGGTAATAAGATGTATGAATTAATATGTAAATTAAACTATAAGTCCACTCATTGATTCTAAAGGCATAAAAGATGGATAAATGAAATTTTGGTACCAAAAAACTTAGTTGGGCTTCCAAATAAAAAAAAGTTCCTACAATATTTTAAATTAATTTATTATCTCTAAATAAATATGAAAAATAAAATAAAATAAAGATTTATCTTATTAAACACATCTCAATATCTCTTATGAAAGGGAGGGTATTTGAAATCCTGTTAAAACAGATTAGCTTATCTCTCAGGATAAGAGACAATATTTGAGATAGTCACTCATGGTTATTAATTACTATAATAAGTAATAACAACAGAAAATGATTAAAAATAAAAATAAAATGACTGAAAATAATAACAACAATCATTTAGTATTTGAGTTTTTGAATGAAGATAAAGTCTCTTAATGGTGACTTGTTATTCAAAATTGATTCAAATAATTAATTTATCTAAAAAAATCATTGCATAACAAAAATAGAACTATAAAAAATAAAAGAGGGTATTTTTTTATACTTTTAATTAAAATAGAATACACTAGTAATCAAAAAAAGAAAACAAGAAAAGCTGGATACCAAACATCATGGTAGTTTGCTTCGTTCCCCCATACTAAAATTTCAATGTGTCTTAAATAAAACCTAGATATTGTTATGAATATTTCAGGTAGAAAATAATAGTATAGTAAACAAATAAGTATATGTGAATAAGTCAACATGCATAATTTTTCATTATAGATAGCACTGGAAGAAGGAAATCACTCTGTTTATTTTCTTCTAACTATTTTTTATGAAGTACATAATCTACTTTATAGTCTATTAAAATGGATAAAAACACATAGATATTACCATTTATTAAAAATAAATATAATATAAATACTAAAAGCATAAATAAATGATGATACATCTTGGGAATAACATCAATGTGGTGTTTTATTTTGACTATCTATTGTATGATAATATTTTAGTCATTTAAAATCTTGAAATGGGCGTGGTTTTATTGAAATTAACAACTATATATTTTTATTTAAATTATCCTCACTATATATTTGGTTTTTAGAGGACATTATTTAATTAATTAATACCCCTTGTGGTTTATCTGTAAATTTAGAATGAAAGATGTAGGGATAGGGTGTATGGGTGACCCCCCTTCCCTTCAGCTAAAGGGGTCATAGTTTCTACTAGTTATTAATTTTTTATTTAATTACATGGATTCTCATTTTATTTTACATGAAAAAATAATTCCATATTTAAATACCTCTTAGTAACATCATTTTTAACTGAATTAATGGGATAAAAATCTAACTTATTTGCAATTTTATAAAAATCAACCACAATATTTTCCCCCCTTTATCTTATTCATATTAAAATAGGGTAAGACTCAATGGTGAAGAGTGTAAAAAATTAAAAAAGGAATATGAACAGGTAATAAAATCAGAGAAAAATAAAATAAAATAAAACCCAATTATTTATAGACTCAATTTATTTTTTATTCTACAAATCTTATTCATAATGGAGTTCCACTATAAAAAAACTTGATATAGTATCTTGAAGATAAAGATCTTTAAATGTTCCTTCAATATTCTTAATTTATTATTTATAAAATACTCTTATAATTAGTTCTTCTTGAGTTAGATTCCATTATTTCTTTATTAACCTTTAGTGGATGTAATTCAAGTGTGGTAATTAATTTTTTTACTCCTTTTTCTCCTTTAAAGTACTCATAAATTCTACATTTATGTTTTTATTACTTCCACATCCTCTTATAAAACTCATAAATAGATAAATATTAATGATAAAATGATAATGAATACCAAAGCATTAGGCATCGTTCCAAATATTGGTCTTCATGTTCTTGTGGATAGAAATATTGATCAGTCAATTTATTCTAAGCTATTTTTTTTTGCCATAAAAATATGCTCATGTTCTCATTATAATTAGGTTGTAGAATAATTATATATAAATAATTTAGTGTATATATATTTTTAAACAACCCAATAATACCATTTTTTGTACAAATAAAATAAAAAACATAATAGTGAATGAATAAACGAACAAAACAAAAGAGGAATAACAAATGAGAAAAAACAATCAGTACTCTTTTAAAATTCCATGAAATATGAAATAAAGAACTTTTTATAGGTTCCAAATATTAAATAGTATTTTAAATTCTTCTATGAAATCAATATAGTGGTATAACACATGGTTATCTCACATGGAGTCCTATCTAGGTTACTTACTATTCTTATTTTTCAATTATTATTATTTTTTTAAAATTAATTAAAATAATGAAAATTGAATTGAGTTTTTTTTTGATTTTTAACTAAAATTAAACATAAAATAAGATAAAATTAAATGAGTATATTAATGAAAATTTTTAATTATTCAAATGGAAGTATTTTTATATATGTTTACATTCATTTTACTTCAATATATTTATTCTCAATTTACTTTAACTTGGTAGTTAAACTAAATATCATTACATCTGCCTACCACTCATTATCTATTTTTTATCATTCAGACACAATGATCCTTGATTGACTTTGGAAATTATATCCCCTTATGTGAATTTTTAAATTTTTTTCCTTGATTGAGTTAATGACTCATGACACCACAAACTAGACCACATGAAATTTATCGTGATAAATTGAAGTTGGGTTAAGTGGATGAATTAAGAGTATTGTGGTGTAATACACATGGCTATAGTCAATCAACCCACTCATCTTTAGCATATGATTAATGGTTCATGTGACTGTTGGCATGGATTCTAATGTATTAATAGATTGTAAATATTATGTAACATTAGTATAAGAACAATGATCACCAATTCATCTTATCAAGAAAACAAACTACCTAACTTGGAATGAAAGTCATATTAAAATTGTAATATAATAAAATATTTAAGAATAAAGCACCCGTTAATCCCCCATTTATTAAATAATTTAGTAAGAATTTCGTGAAAATGGATCAATGAGTGTTGCGAGGAAGATTACAGTGAACATAGATGAAAGGAAATGTAAATATAGAAATTAATCTAACTATACAATCTGAAATACTAGAATAATATTTATAGTATTAATCCATTACCAATTTTTATACTAAAATATAGAACAAATTTTATAACAAATTTTATTTAATCTATTCCTTTTATTATCCTTTAAAACAAATCCCATTATAACATATTTATTTATGTAGAATGAAACTCTATATAGTTGTAAAAAAGTGTCATGTAGTGATAGAGGTATCAAGTTTAAGCACTCTTGTCAGTGGATTTATCCTTGATTTCTTATCCATCCTATGATGAACCTTATTTAAAACATTACAAATATATATCTCAAATCTGGGAAATATTTAGCCCATGTGCTTATGGTTTAGTGGTAATGGACTACCTTGTATTAACCGAGGTACAAATTTTGAGTCCTCTTATTAGTGACTTTATCTCAATTTTTTTACCCACCATCATATAATGCATATCATTTTTTGAAAAAGAAAATATTAATTTTGATCTAAACATGGATCCCTCTCAATTGTTTCCTCCTATCTCTATGATAAATAGACTAAGCTGAATGAAACAACTGTATTTTCAAATTTTAATTGTTCTACACACACTCTTCTATATGTCCCTCTAAAAGAAACACTATAGTATATACGATATTATTATTATGAATATTCTCTATTTAGACCTCTGATGTCTGAATTATAGGTCATATAATCAAATCCTAATTATTCTCTTATCTCGTGATTACTATCCTTTATGACAGAGTGGGTGGATGTTCTCTTCCCTCTAGAGGAGTGACTTGACTCTTCATTCTTTCTATACCTACCTCATTCAAGGAACTAGATTTCATTGATAGAGAAACTACTCCATATTTTTTGATAGAATATTTATCCAAACTATGGAATTCAATAAGTGGATATTTATTTTTATGTTCATAAATTAATAGTTTCCCCTCATCATTTTAAAAAGTTTCAACTCCTCTTGGAACCTAGCTGGACTAGAGGTCACCTCTGCTCTCAACCAAAAAGCCTTAAGCATCCACTTATTTTTAGAATTTAATTTTGTATTATCATGACCCATACAATCTTAAATATATGATAATAATTGATTCCCAAAATATTATTGTTCTATGATGGTTTATGTCATGTGATACTCAAAATCAATGTGGCATGGGTTTACCTTTGAGGTATCCCTCTACCCTTCTTGAACACTACCAACCAGAATACCATTGAGTATTCCTTTAGTTTGTATCTCTACAAAAATGTATCCACATTGAAAAGTAGAATCAATATAGATTCTAGGTTCTCTAGGGATATGGATCTCTCCTTGAAATTTCCATGTCATATTTTGATTAGGTATAATTACTTTATCTCCTTCTATAAGGATATTGATTTTTTATAAAAAAAATTGATTTTTCTGGGCATTCCAATTATAATTTAACTCTTCAAATTTATATAGGATATCCTCTCACTGTCGACCCCCAAATGATGTAGGTAAACATTACACTTCCAAGAGGAATCCATATACAGTTCTTTCTATGCTATACTCTTCACTAGTCCCCTCTATGGACTCAGAACTACCTCTCTATGTTCCAGGTGATCTCCATCAAGGTAGTCTCCCAAGTTCTCCTTCTTCTTATGATGAAAAATGTTCTATTACTCCTATAATTTACCCTTCTCCCACATTAGTTATTGAAGCCACATCCCCCTCACTTGTAAGAGTTGGTTGACCCCTTGGTAGAAAGGTCCTCCATGGTTCTGTTTTATATTGATATATCAGGATATTTTCCACCACTATATTTCAATGATCTCCCACTACATATTTTGTTTGATCACCCAACACCCCCACCCCACACCCCCTAATGATAATAGGAAACGCCTTTAACTCATTTTTTACTCATAACATAGAAGAAGACCATGCATCCCCTGAAGTTATCTTTACTAAGTACAATGCTCTCCCACCTCCCCTTTATATCATAGACTCTACCCAGTTGGGATAATATTTATTACAATTTATAACACTTTTATCAAACTTGAGGAGTTGGAAAATCTTATTTTAGTGTTAGATACTCTTAAGAATATATAGTCATGAAAATCTTCTATTTCTCTATTTTTGGGAGGCATGTTCACCAAAGGTAAATGCAGGTCTTGTGTGGAAGATGTTTAGCAACCCTGGGTTGGAGTAAACTCAAAGGATTCATGGGTATCCACTTGGATTTTCCAGATGAACTTTTTAATATAGAACTCAAGGGTTCTAAGATAGCCTATGAAATATGAATTTATTTCTCACCAAGATTGATATTTCAGGCTATATATCATATCTATTATGGAAACTAAACAGAGTGCATGAAAAATAAAACCATATTCTAGAAAGAAGCATGTAAATCACCTCATACATAATAGTTCATCCAATGATCATATTTTGATTTTTTTGGAACAATTAAATGGTATCAGTTCTTATCAATTCCTCCCCTCAATATATAACTATTAAGGTAACCCTTAGTGACTAGCCCCTATTCATTTTATTTTTCTATTCTAAATATATGGTCATGGTAAGATAATTACTATGTATAACTCACTCCTCATGTGATTCGAGATCCAATGATTGGTCCATTGGAGAGTATTTCAACACCATTATATGCTAAAATGGGAGTAATGGAGGTCATAACTATTCTAGAAAATCTATTCATGACATTAGATATTTCATATCAAGATACAAACCATAAGATCTTGGATAGCAAGGTGATTAGTTTACATGGTGAAATAATCAACCTTGTGACAGTAGGATTTATAGTAACACAAATAGGTTCTTTACCAACCATGAATGGATCTCTAGTTTCTATAACTCAAATTTCATTAATTTTAGAAGATATCTATATTATCATTCATCCTAATTGTTAAACCTTAATGAGATAAGAATTGAGTATCATAGATTTTCTTTTTTAATTTATTTATTCAATATTATGTATTTATTCAGGTATTTTTAATCTCAAGGAAGAATCCAATTCTCATAAAATCATGGTAAAAACTTTATTGAAAACCCAGGTTTTTTTGGAATGATCTTTAGAAATAAGAGAACCAAAATGAATGTAATCCTATATTTCATAAATACATAGAGAATGAAATAAAAAATTTTGATGATAAGATTCAAGGAGATTGAGACAACATCACCTATGTATCCCTTATAGATAAAAATAAATATATTTTTTATATACTCTAGAAAGAATAAATATCTACTCAGGAAGGTAGCTCAAGAAAGGAGATAGGAACACTGATTTTTTTTCATGAATACATGAAGGATATGAAATTTATAGGGAAACTCAACCTTCCCCTAGAGTATGGTTACTTCTTTAGTGATATTAATATTATAATACCTATCATTGTGGAACACTTCTTCATGATAATCAATAGATTTCGGATTTTCATGAATGGGGATGATTTTAATGAGGAGGAAAATTACTTTTTTAGAACTATCACAAATATTCCATTGATGACCAGGATAACACCCAACTTGAAGTAGATCCTAATGAAGAGGAAATTGGAGATTTTATCAAAGATCTAAATCCAGATATCATTCCAGTATTGAATAATGTTATATGATCTTTCTATATAGATGAATAATATATTATTCAAAGTGATATAATAATGGAAAAACAATATTATATTAAAGGAGGCATTCTAACTAAAACTATTATTGTGACTACATTTATTCTCATTCTGAAAGTTAATAACTTAGGAACCTTTAGTAAATTTCATGCAATTAGTATGTATAAATTCTCCTACAAAATATTTTAAAATATTATTAATGACATGGTGACTCTCTTTATTAATAACCTGGTTTTAAAAGTGTATCATGGATTTATCAAGGAAAGAAACATTTAGGGTGACATTATTATATCCCAAGTGATGATGAAGAATCTAAACAATAGTGGCATGGGATCTAATATCATGGTTAAATTTTACATGGTGAAATCCTATAACAACAATAATAGAGCTTTATCATCTAGTCCTTTCACTAATTCTACTATTTTGAGTGGTTTAATGACGAGTTTCTATAAATAATCATAACTCTATTCCTCTGTAGTTCTAATGGGACGAAGATTAATATTTTTCAAATCCTTTTGAGGCATATTCCAAGGTGGCCCACTCAATATAAGATTGTATATTCTTACACAAAAATTTCATAGTAGGAATATTCACCAAGAAACCTTCATAGGTTGTATCATCCCTATCAAAGGATGGTATGGATCACTGGGTGTATCCCATCTATTTTATTATAAAAATCCTTATTTTACTAAATTAAAGGCATAACTCTATCATGAGAATTAAAGATATCTTGAATAGATACAATAATAGAGTGGTAATATGGTCAAAATTTCCAACATAAATGCTTATATTTCCTTTAGATGCTCGATCATGAGAGCTGATAAGATTAAAGGCTGGTATTGGTTTTCAAAGGGTTAGTTTAAACATAGATTATCTTTTATATCCACTTTTATATGGAATAATAAAAAATTTGATACTTTTATAACCTGGTTAGTAGAACCATAGTTTTCATTAACAATTGAAAATTTTTTCTTTTATCCCCTGTAGGCAGACTAACTCAAGTGAATAGCATCATATCATTGATTCCCATAATCATTTTAGTAGTTATCAGAGTCCCCAAAGATAGAATCAAAATTATTGAAAATAATATTAACTATTTTCATTTCGATTCCCATTTGGAAGGAAGGTGTTTCTAGGTAACCTATAGGTACTTTAAAAAACCTCATGATGATAAAGGAATTAACCTAAAAACACATGGAATAAATATAGGCCAAAATTTATTTGGATCTCATTAAGGGTGAATCTTTATAGTCACGGTACATTATAAACGAATACATAAAATATATAGACTCCATTGGAAACCAAAAATCTATTACTTTTCCATTATGGAATAGATTTCAAGAACTATTCTACATTTTCCATGGACACTAACATCAGATTATCAGGAGAGGGGAGGTGTCTCTCTATAATTATAATTGGTTAGGGAATCGCATTGACTTTCCCCATTATCCAGCTGCTGAGATGATTATAAAGGAGTCCTGGTGGTTCTCAACTCACTTCAATGTAGTCCTTAATGATAAATAATGTTCATATTTAATTAAAAACTATTTGTATAAGATACTGATAACTATTTATTTATACTGAAACATTCATGGATCTTTAACTTGAAATATTATCATATGTTTAACCATGTTCAACATGTGGTTGATGAATAGGGTGTTTTTTTCTAGAATAAAATCATCCCCTTAAAACTAAAATTTGTGGTCAGGTTTCTATTGAAAAAAATAACCCCATATAAACAATTTCATCCATTGTTGTAGTGTAAAATTGGATTTGTAATGTTTTTTGAATCACTGGCAAGTTGATTCTTAGGATCACCTTTTCTTAAGAGGTGGCTGGGCACACTACATTTAGAAATTTTGAAAGTTGTAACTAGGTCTCTCCATCAACCTCAAGTCATTTTATACTTTTATGTTTTCATGGTTCTACATCGTATAAAATTCTTCTAGTACCGATCTCTCCCATACCATTTCTTTTATTATTAGATGATTGATTATTTGGATTGGCGGTAATAACACCAAGAACTATTAACTCATCATATTTTTCAACACCAAAAAAATGATCTTATTTTTTTGATTAATGACATGCTGCATCACATTTAGGAGTGTGATCCTTTATAATTATTTCTCAACATGCATGATAACTCTCTAATTGTTCTAATGTTTTTTTCAATAGGTGGATCATTCACTAGGTTCAATGGCTTTCACTGGAGCTAGGATTCATGATAAACCCTAATGGTTCTTTCTTTGATGGATTCATGTGAGGTGGGGGTTGGTTCATAAAATTGGAGAAGTGATTATCACCACCTTTATTTCATTATGTGGTTTGGTATTATTTTGTAAAGTGGAAACTAGGGAACTGCATAGCGTCTTATACATTTGAAAAAGAATAAGAATCCCCCTTTTCGTGGTCAAATTTTACTTGGATATGGTCATAAGGTTCATTTGTGGTCATTCAAATCCCTGTTGTCCAGTGAAAATTTTATAAATTATTTTAAGAGTATTTTAAAACATTATAACAAGATCCAATACATTTTTCATGAGGAGGAGAAGGTGATATATTGTTTGGAAATAATAGGTGAATTCTTAATCTCTCTTATTTTCATCACCTCATAGTTCCCTTCCCACAAATTTTAATAATATTTCTCTTGAATATTAAATCATCCTTCATCACTTTAGGCCCTGGACTATTATATAGCATTAATTCACTTGTGTTTTTAATATAAAACTAATATTTAGTCAGTATTGTAATTTTTTTTAATATAATGGACCTATGGTGAATATCCCATAGTCAAGATTTAATATTCTATTTTAATTTTTAGAATAATTAATCAAAAATGGTATGTTGATTCCTTATAAAAAGAAAATTGATGCATATTAGACATCTTTACCATTATATAAAAATTAATTAGACTCCTCCTAATCATTAAATAAGATTGAATTAGTGGAGAATCACTTGTGTACATGTGAACCCTTTGTTGATTTATAGATGGAGTTATACTCAGTTTCATGCGATATTTAATCAGGGAATCATATTGTTTGGTTCATGTGAATTAAATACTTTTTAGGGTTTCATAAATTAGTTTCCCCCACTATGTAATAATTAATATAGGTTTTCTAAAATAATCATTCTTTTCAATATTTTTTATGCTAAAAACTCATCTAAGGAGGATCCAGGAGAAAGGTTGATAAAAAAAGTTGAAATTTTGTAGATATTGACACATTCTCTTGCAAATTGAGTAACAAAATACTATAATAAGTGGCACTGCACAGGAAAAAATTTCTTCAAGTGTGAAAATAATTCATGATATAGCCAATTCCATGATCCATAGTTCTATACATACTGCTAAAATCATCATTTCAAGGGTTGATACATTATATTTCATATTTTTTTGGGAAGACAAAAATTTCTACTCATGAAACCTCAACATCTATGAGCTTAATTTAATTTATTCAAATACTGTAGACTCCTAGAGGTGAGATATTTATGTGAATTACCACACACAAGACCTTAATGTAATTGGAATTCATTCGATATGTCCTTGTGAAACTCTCATCCCTCAAGAACACATCTCACACAAAGTACTAATCCCTCATAAAATTTAATGTTTTACACAACCCCAAAGTTGCATAAAACAGTGTTAAAACACTCATATTTGAATCCACCTTAACTAAGAACACTTTTGTGAAAGTTTATGGCTCATGGGACCCACTATAGTCTAATATATATGTATTCAGGAAAACTCCATAAAAATAACTAGTTTCATAGAATTTCATCCCCATGCCCTTTGCATCTAGCATAATCAGGCCATAATCAATGTTTTTCCCCTACGAATGGAATTAACCACCCACAATTCTCTTTTCACAAAGAATGGTTCGGTCAATGTCCATAAGTGTTGTCCTCAAGAAATAATTGGGTAGATTAATGTGTATCCCCACTCTATCCCTTCATGTTGTCCCTTTCATGACCCAAGCATCCTTAACAAATGATATTAAACTATATAGGTTGGCCCTATTATTGAAATATAATATATGCCCCTTGAAGTACATAGGTTTTGATTAATTCTCTAACATGATATGTAGGACACCTCATTGAGGTTCAATCCCAACAACCAATAGTATTACTATCCCATATCCATTTTAATAGATGGTAGAACCCATACTATTCGGGAAAGAGCCAATCCCCAAGAGTGCTTACCTATGAGGCTTCATTCCATTTAGTGTCCCCACTGAACTCTAAACTACAAACCTACCCATGAGACTCTAAAAAGTGAATGCCCCTTTATAATGAGTGTAATATGATACACATCTCCATAAGAAATTAAATTGTGACCACCCTTATTGGAAAGCATAAGAGGATCACTTTAGTTCTTCATGTGATGTGTATAAGATACCCTACGTGATGAGATTTAGATGACCCCTTTTGCTGATGCATCATAAACTTATCTTCACTTCTATAATGGGTAAAAGATTCTAGGTTTAACGAGAACTAGATGACTTAGGTAATGAGATTGATATGAATTTTGTGATGAGAATAATATTCATCGTGTGATGGGAATGGATGCCTTAGGTGATGATCATGGGATTACCTATGTGATGAGCATCAGATGACTCATGTGATGATCATGGGATGACTCATGTGAGTAATGTGGTATTCCTTAGGTGATGAAAATAATATTACTTATGTGATGAGTTTAAAACTTCCTCATTATCTACCATGAGGAAGATGAAATATCCAAATTCCCAATGTGACTGACCAACTCATCCTCCCCAACTAAAGTTGTTCACCTTACCAAGGTATTAATTGAAGTAATTAATTGATGTCCACATGAAGTTGATATATGGGAAAATATTCCTGATATTCTTTCAAATTTATTAGGGATACCTATTATAGTAAAATAAATTTTAGAAGGAAGAAATAACATCTTCTCCTATAATTTTGATCAAGGTTCCATCATCATCACGTTGGTGGTGATACGACACTCACCTTTGTAAAGTGGGAATACTGGACCAAAATCATGACCAACCATGAAATTATAGGTTGAAATAGTCCCAGAGTAAGGTGTCAGATAAACCTGACTGGATAACCCAATGTAATCCCTTTCATCTTCAATTGTGAGGGTATCAGTAACTCTAGTAATTCTAGTCATCTCCATTATCAGACATATACTCATTTTTGGATTCAAATGATTACGGAATTCAAACCATTGAACATAATGGTCAGGTTTCTTATACCACTTATATTAGACATTGGGGAAATATTATTTATTATGATATTGGTAGAACCAATAAATACCCACATGCAAAAATTCCATATACATACATCTGAGTGGTGACCACCACATCTTTGACATCTATTGGGTTCCCTCACCCCTTTCCCCAACAGAGGTCATAAAAAAAGTGTGATCAATTCTCTTTTACACTATTATAAATAGGAGGGAATAATAAAAACTAGATATATATCTTCAAAGGATTTAGTTACCATGGGGTATTGCTAATATCCTTAGCAATAGATATCAAACATGGGGAAAGCGCCCCTATAACCTTTATCTTCAATTTCAGAAGTTTTTTCCTAGAATTCATTGATGATGATTTCACATGAACTGGGGAGTAGGGAGATATCTGATGTGCGGTAGTCTCATATACCACCGTAGGATCACAAAGGTGGTATCCCACTATCCAACATCATTGTAGACAATGAACCACTAATTTTTCATATGAAAAAATCGAGATGACACATATTCCATCCACCCCAGTACAGACTGCATGAAGCCCACATCAGGGGTATGTCAACACTTCTTCCCCATGAGTTTCCATTACTATAGTTTTGATGACATCCCTTATCATACATAGAACTATTTATAGAGTCATAATTAATAAACTGAGATAAAGACACTAGACTCCCATCAGAAATGCTAGGGAGAATCCACTGAACCATAGTGGAACATACAAACATCATAGAGATACTCCCCATGAAAAAAATATATGACCTAGGAGGTATTAAAAATGGTAAAGTGACTACCATCCATTTTATAGGACCTACTCATTACACTGATAACCAAATAGTTCCTTCCTATGGTATTAACAACATCAATGCTTGTGGAAGTGTTCCCCATGATATAAACCAGCCCCTGATGAAGTAAATTCTACTCCAGGGTTTAAGATAACACAAAAGGATTGAACATTAAATAAACCCTAATCAATCATAATCTAAGACAATTGAGGAATTAAAATAGGTGATCATTCGTCCACCACCATAAACCATGGGGGCTAGAACTTGGTCATTGAGGATGTTTATTTCAGAAACACAGGTTTATTGAATTTTTATGTCCCTATAGAAATACATATGAATACCAGATGTGATATCATCCATAAAAAACTATTTTTACACCATGACTAGAATTGTTAGCATATATTATCTCCACTTCTTCCCTAGAGTAAGGGGGTATTTATCGATTAGGATTATCACTCTAGGATAATGAGTAATACTAGGTAGAGACATATATACCCAAAAATATCACACAATACATGGATAAAAACTCCCCATACAACATAAATGTGATACTGAAATGTGAGAAATATCATGAAAAAACTCAACCTATCAAACTTATGTAGAATTCCAAAGTGATAAAGATCAAGACTATCCCTTTGAAAAAGTCCAAGAGTATGATGAGAAACTTTGGAAATCCCTAGAAACTAACCAAATTCAATTCATATTCTACCCAAAAGAGATTTAAAACTTCTTCATCCTAGTTTTTCTCATTAAAAATCATGTTTCATATCACTCACAAAATCTATGGGTGATTTTTAACATCCTTTAGGTCCATCACTTAGCCTATCTTAGAGATTCAATCTTCTTTAGGCCCCTGAACATTAGTTTTGAATGGTCGACCTCATAGTGCTCTTGATGGCTCATTATCCTAAATATGAGGGATATAATTAAAACTTTTGAAAAGTGTGTACTAAGAGACACACAGTATACAAAAAATTGTTGAATAGGTATACTACCATGTGAAATTTAGAGTTTGGGGGTAGTATGTAACCCTCTATTTTATTCCACTTAGATATTGATAATAGATTCCCAATGAATGTTCATCTAATAATTCCCAAAAAAAATCATCGTTGATCACATCCATAGTGAATGTCATCACTAATGGTCCCTTTGATAACAAGAATCCATACACTCATGATTATATTATAAAGGATTATATTACCCATGAAAAATAGTTGTTATAGTTAAACCCTCATAGAGGTTTCCACACCAATTAGAAAAGAGAGGTCATGGGTCTTAAAAGTCTTCCTGACCATCCACTCCCAAAAACCCGTGAGAACCTTGCTAATGGGATGGATGTATCCAAGTATTATATTATTATATATGTTTTTAAGGAAACCTCTATAGATTCCCAAATCATCACTCTCCACTAAGAATGTTAGTTCAATCAATGACTCAATGTTGAGAAATTTAAAGGTTGTTATACCGATCTGAAGGATATTCAAGATGACCCCATCACATTTCACATAGAACCTAAGTAAATTATTACTCTCAAATGGTCAAATATAAATGAATATGGGGTTTTTTCTAACCAGAAAAATGTTATGAAATTCCCCATATCTCCCCCTCTAGTGGAATAGTGTCACTTTTCAACCCTGGATTATGGTTAATCCATGCCATGGGTTAGCCATCCGCCCAAGGGGAATATGTTTGATGAAGCTTCTTGAGTTAAATTGAAAAGTGCCCTTACCACACACCTATATTCCAAATCAAAACAACACAGATCAATAAAACCTAAAAGTAATACATACCCAAAGTTGGTAGAGTACTCCCCCCACCAATTGTTTTTTGAGAACTCAATATTTTCTTCATTTAATTACATGGGTTCCCCAGAGATGTACCTCACAAATTTTTCCTCTTGATGTGTCATGATGCTAGGAACCCTAGAGTGTCAAGAGGTATCCAAACACCATTGATTTTTTTCATACTCTATAAGGACCCTCTTTCATTTTCTATTGCAATATAGAACCAGGATTCTTCTCTAGTTTGAATAATATCTGATAGAAATTGCTCTAGTATTTTATCTTCATTTTTTAGGACAGAGTGTCACCAACCTCTCTAAGTGAAAAAAATATGTGAATGAATGCATCTATAATGTTATCATTTTTTGGAAAGGCCTAGCATACTACCTTGACATTTAGCTTCCCTAATAAAAATTATTGGGGATGTGTATAGAGAATATCTTGGATGAGGAGGTCCTGATTTTCATATCTAAAAAAACCAAAGCATATTCTAAGAATTAACTAAGAGGTAAATGTTCCTAGAATTGGTCATATATGAGACCAAGTAAAGGTATTTTCTAGTACCTTCCCAACATTCATAAATTACCTGAATAGAATAAATGGCTACTGTGATGTAGTCTTTGACCCCTTAACTAATTCATCTCTAGAGGACCCTAGAATAAAAGAATCTTCTAGCACAGACAATTGATATGAATTATATCTAGGGGCCCCATCAAGAGAAGGTTTCCATGACCTTCCTAGAACAAAATAACAAGGTCTACTCTTTATGGTATGTTAAGGTCACAAACTTCTTCATATGTGTCATGGAGAAGAATTTTCTCAATCTTACAGATATCAATAAGTTGTGAGTGGCTAAGATGAAGAACCATCTCACATATTTCCCCTACCATGGATTCCAAAAAATACACAATCCAATAGGGTTTTATTTTCATTTAATGTCTCTAAATCAAGGTATATCATGGCATAGTGGAACTGGGTAATCCTTTTTCATTTGTTTCATGTGTTTCTGAACCCATTGATAACCATGATTCCATGGATTAGTATAAATTCTCATGATTAAGATAAAATAAGTTCAAATATTTGATACCCTGAAATTCATTTACTCAAGACCATAAAAGTGTTCAAGCATGGATTCACCAACCAGAACAATCTCTAGATATATTTTCCACTTTTATAAAACCATCACCTTCACATCCCTTGTAAGATAAAAATAAATGGGATAAAAACACAAGGAACATTAAGATATTATACTAGTTACCAAGATGACTTGAAACCTCATAAAATTTATTCCCCCATATTATGAGGAAATTTGATAACTCATATAACACTATCGGAGTCCACCTCAAATAAAGAGAATCAATTTTCTATTATAGACATCATAAAATTAGTAGACCATTACACCCAACCCATAGATAAATCAAACCTTTGAACTCCTCTAGACACTTCTCATTTCTATTCCCAAGATAATGGAAAAAGTTATTTGGTAAAATACAATACCAGGAGAAATATACCAATTTTTTTTCCAAATTATTGAGAAAAGATGGAAATAATTTCACCTAGCTTAGAAATAGATTCCTCCTATGGGAGAATACAATAATAAAGTTATGGGGACTATTTAATTGGATGATCATATTGATAATATACAACCATACAAACAATATAAATATTCAATGGGTTCCAATCAGGTTCCCAAATCAAATATATTTGGGCCCTCAACACTCTCAGTTAGGGAGTGACCCATCAGAAGAAAAATGTTCCCTTACAATAAAATTTTTATATTCTCCAAAACTTTTCTAGTATCCTTAATCATATCATTCCCTTATGTTATATTCCAATCAAAGTTGTTTCTCACATCCCTCATGAAGGCCTGGATGTTATCCTTAGAGTTTTATATTATAGTGGAAGTTGATCAAGCATGCCATATAGAGGAAGGAAATCATAGGGATTTTTATTTAATTATTTATTTATGTGGTTAAGATGAGGTCACAATCATACATGGCTATATATTCCACCTCCACATCCATGGGAATCCCAATGTCATTAATTTTCATTATTGGTTAATGGACACAATCTTTGGGATCAACCTCATCCCAGACATGATTCTCTATAAGTAGTGGTTCACAGAGGCTGAACTATCCCCACCCAACCTGATGATTCAAGGAAATGAAAAGAGAAAATATAGTCCCCAATGAATGATCTAATGGAAGTATTTTTTTGATAATTTGGTGTTGAATACGGAATTCATGGTTTTATAATAAGACGTTACTTTTAATGCTTTACTGGGAAGTCCTTGGATCCACCAACATGAACCATCGCTTTTTCTTATCACTAGATCCTTAAATACTCCCCCAATAGTTTAGTAGAGGTGATCCACCATGATAATCCTCTCATGGACTCATGTGAAACCCATTACCATGATTCTAGGTATTGTATGTGGGATGAAAATTTTACACATATTGAAGGATCTGTGAGTGTGTGTTTGTGTAAATGTTCCTAATGAATTATTATCCACCTCAACTGATCTTTAGGACGAATTAAAGTGTAGTTTTATTATACCTATCCATGATCAGATGGAAACAACCCTAGGCCTCAATAACTACTTCAGTATTCTGGTGACAAAGTTCTCCCAGATCATCCACTACTTATATGAGAGACAGGTAGGTTTGAAGCTCAATAAACCCTCTCCCATGGAATATTGAGAAACATGATCCATTCCCATTAATTAGCATCTCACTCAAATATAACAAGGAGTTTAGTTATCCAATTTTTGGTTGACCTAACTATGATGCTTCAAAAATGGTAAGCATAGTGCATTGGAAAAGACTACCCGGAATATAATCCAAGGATTCCATCAGGATGGTCTTCATAGAACTAGAAGGAAAATAATTTTATTTTAAATATTCTTACCTCAAACTAAAATATGATTCCATCTCACAACCATTGCATCAAGGAACTAAAATACATCATCATCCATTATACTTCTAATGAAGAGGACTTGTATGAAGGCCCTTTATTCTTTCAAGGAAGAATTTTACACTATTTTTAATGAGATAATATAGGTGAACCACAAAAGAAATGAATATCTAAATATGACATTGATAAATATTGTAATGAATTTTAATAAACAAGATAAATATATTGTATTCCTAAATGTAGTACCATAAAATATTTTCCTAGAATGACAAGGAGATGATAAAGATCAATCTTCAGGTTACCACCCACTATCTTGACCTTTATATTAGACATCATGGATATAGGTATGAACCTAGGAGGATTCACCCTTACCATAATTCCATGGTTAAGGAATAAATTGTCAAGTTGATCCAAGACAACTTCATCAGAGAGGTTTAGTACCAGAAGTGTCATGGTAAAATTTTCCTCATAAAAAGTATATTAAATAGATCAGAGTCTATATTGACTTTTAGGAACTCAATTTCCATTTCTGAAAGGATAAATTACCCATTTTGGTTTTAGAGTTTGTAATTGATTCAAACAATGACCTTAAAGTCCTATACATTGTGGACGGAAACAATGGACTAAATTAAATCTATATAGAACCTATGTTTGAAGTTAACATTGTATTCACAGAACCCCATGGAATAAAATGATATCATGTGATTCCATTCCAGATGAATAATGTTGGAGATACCTATTTTCAATCCATGCATAATATCTTTAAGACACTACTCAGAATGATGTTGGAGTGTTATATAGATGATTTGTTTGTCAAATCCAACCAGTGTTAGGACCATATCATCAATCTTAAGAAATTATTTGATATGTTTTGTTCCTAAAATCTTGAGATGAATCCCTTGAAGTGTGAATTCGGGTGACATCTAGGAAATTCCTTGGATTTATTTTCTAATACAGAGGCATGAAGATCGACTCATAGAAGATAATGGAAAACATTGAGATTCCCATCCATGTAATCTAGGAGAGTTTTGATGATGTTAAGGGTATTTAGATAATATCGGGATTTTTTTCACCAACCTGGTAGGAAAATGTGTGTCCTCCTCCAAGATAACGAAGAAATGTTTCACCTATGAGTGGGATGATGAATTCTAATGCACCCCATTGTTATAATACCTACTTTTATAAGAAAAAATCTAATAATATATATGACATCCCCAGATATATCAATTAGTTCCATCAAAGATTATAAGAATAATGAGGTTTGGGAGAATATTTTTTTACTACCTGAGTCGCATGATGCTAGATATTGAGGCTAGATTTTCTATCGTTGAGATTAACTACTTTAAATTAGTATTTTTCATCCAAAATTTATACCATTATTAATGAAATCATGAGGTATAGTTGATCTTTTTATTTTATCTATTAAAGTACATCCTCAATCATCACATTTTGACTGGATGATTGACATGGTGGGTATTAATCCTTTAGTAGTTTGATATATGTCTCATCTCCTTAAAGGTTCTCAAGTAACAATAGTTGGATTTTTTTTTATTACCATGATAAAAACTATAGGAGTTTCTATTGGATTTCGGGTTTCTAGATGAATCCATACTCTCAATCAAAGAAGGAATAACTTATTGGAAAATTCACTAATGATTTTTCCTCCCAATGTTGAATTAAGGAAAAGATTAAAAACCCTAATCTCAATAGTGGTAACCTTCGATATGTCTTTATCAATCTCTCAATGGCCCTTGTGTCATACTAATTCTTCCTTTAATAAGGATGAAATAACAATGAGGTATAATATCAAGCCCTTAGTACCAGTCTTAAGGTGTCTCTCAAGATCAAAGATCCCCAGTTTCAAGTGAATGGAATCTCCGATATGGTCTTCAAAAAAACAATGGAAACTATAATATTATGAAATAGGTTATCATCCCATTCTCATGGAAATCCATTATCTTATAGAGTATGTCTCCCTCCCTAAGAAGTAGGTGTGTAATTTACTAAAATCATATAATTATTGGGAAGACACATTAGAAAACCCAGTCATGTCCCTTACTGATCCATACTGAGATAGCATAGTCATCCACATAGTGCATTGAAAAGTAAGTTCCCTGAAAGATCCTAATGAAGAGAGTTGAGAAGTAAACCAATTCACCACTAGATCTTACTAACCAGAAACCTTAAATTACTTAGTGTTAGAATAAGTATTTAATTATATTATTCTCATTATTGACTATGAATAAGATGAAACAAAATAAAATATTCAGGATGAGTGAGTCAAAATATGTGTAAGGGAAGTAAATTTCATCCTCTATGATGGCCTCAACTCAGAGTAAACCCTATAAAAGTTTAGTATTGAAAAAATAATTCTCTATTACATCCAATATATGTAAGTTCTTTAAGTCTTGTAAGAAGATCACACTAGGACAAGTGGAGATCATCATAGGGAATGTATGATCTCCCACTATATCTATAATATGGGATACATCTAGAGAAATAAGGTTCATGACTATATGGAATTCACTAAGAAATGTGAGAAATTCTATATCCATGACAACTTCTTGCATTATCCTCATGATCGTCTTTATACCACTAAGTACATCTGGCATTTTGTTGTCTGCGGAATTGATACCAGGGGGCCCTCATCTCCAATGAAATCCAAATAGTTCAATTTTATCCTTACTACCCAAAATTTCTTCCCAAAGTCAGTTGAATTTATTCCCCTACGTTGATTAAGATAATATATATGATTGAGTTTGTTAAATCCCATATTATTCATTTTTATAATATATCTTACATTACTCTAATAGATAATGGTACCAACTTCTAAGTGTATGATTTCAAGAAATTGAATTCCATGTACAACATCTAATCTAACAATATTTCCTTAAATCATGCACCAATAAATGGATATATCAATGCATCAATAAATTTCCATCAAACATTACATTTAAGATGATGGATCAAAATCGGAAGAGTTGTCCTGATAAAATATCCAATTCCTTGTGGGAATATCAGATAATGACTAAAATTTTCACCCACATGAATCCTTGCTCCTTGGTATATAGGAAAAAATTTGTGCTTCCCATGAATGATTCACTAGCATCTCTCTAGGAAGCCATCTAAAACTAGATGATTACAAAGGCAATTTCTCAGGTTAAGTTAACAAAGATAGAATACCACAATGAAAGAAGGGTCCAAGAACTACAAAATATCATGTTCTATCAAAATAGAGTGGCCCAAGTATTCAAAAAAAGATCTTATTTTATAATTCCTCTAAGGTGATTTTGTTCTAGAATTTAGAGTACTAATGAATCCTAGAAGAAAACCATTGAATTTAGAACCCAAATAAGAAGGTCCCATTATTGTTCTCAAGGTTTACTATGATAGTCCATACTCTTTGATCTCTCAGGATATGGAACCCATCACACCTCCCATCAATGCATGGTTCCTAAATAAGTACTTCATAGGGGTATTGTGTTTTATAAATATATTAAAGACTTTAAATTGTTGAGAATTATTGTTCCAACTATATCATGTTAAACTATGTAGTTTTTCACCAAATTTATATGATGTTAAAATATATATCATCCAAGTCTATTCTAAATGAAATCAAACTGATCAGATAATTTCATTATCACATGAAACTAAACAACATGGATCACATTTCAAAACTACATGACTTTAAACTGTGTATCATATCATCCTCACCAAACCACATGAACAATATCCTTATCCCATAATAATAAACTACACAAGCCTCAGTTGTAGTTATATGACCATAAACATTATACAAAATATCTCTTTATATGATTCATAAACAATAGAATTGATCATGAGTCCTCATAAGATTAGATCCCCCCATTTATTTTTTTTGGTAACCCATCACACCACCTTCGCAGAAGTACATGCAGCTTTATTACCATATTACAGGATATGTAGTGATTATGGGATCTCTTATCCTAGACACAACCACAAGTATTACTGTCCCTGTATCTTGATATTCAATGAAATTTCATTGGATTCCATTTTTCATCAAGGAATCATGATAACTCTTCTCTCAAAATATATGGTCCAAAAATCATGACCTTAAAAAAATGTACATGAAATTTCTGGTTTTCTATAATGGAATTGGGTCACCAGTCCACATCATGTTTACCTTTACCCATTTATATATATACTACCTCACCAATATGATTTCAGTAACATAACTTTAATCTATATATAATAATGGACTAAATCAGATTCCCCTAAGGCATGGAGAATCCTCTACCATTTCACTTTTGGGTTTGGAACTTCATCATGTTTGGTGCACCCCATATATATAATCAATGCACAATGATGTAGTCCAAAGGTAGAAAAACATCCCCTTGAGAATATTACTTTCCATAATTACTAAATTTTGTGACTCCATATTCTAAATTTTTTCATCAAACATTCATTTCCAAATGGAATACCCTAATGTGATAACCCAACACCCTAGGGTGGGCTGACCCCCATCCAAGGTACATGTCTCAAATAATTTTTTTAGATAAAACATGATGGATATTACTCTTTAAATATATATAGTGTTCTAATCCATCATTTTTCCCATTCTTTATAATATGGTAATACAATTAACTCTTTGTGTGTGATCAGAATTCATCCTCAGTCTATATATCACCTCAATTTCAATTTTGACCCTTAATGTCATGATTTACCGTTCCTTCACTTCCCTTCCATTGAGTATATTTTTAACACCATTTTTGTTACCCACTCATTTTTTCCCATTTCAATAGGGTGAAATAGTATTATAAATCTCACACAATTTATTTACCCTTATTCATATGTTTATTTAGTGGTTAATGTGCCAATTTGACCCTGAATTGTCAATCCTTATCCTGCAATCTCTTATAATGTGAATAATATTCCATTTCACCTTATTTCACACAATAAGCACGACTCACATGATCTTAGAGGCTCTGATTGATAATTTTACAAACATGATCGTGGTGTATCAATATCAAAGAAAGGTAATTACCCCTTCAATCCTAGCATCATGTATATAAACTACAATGAATATCAGCCTCACTATATGAACATAAACTATGTAACCAGTGTCCATTTTTCATGAGGTGGAATTGAACGGTACCATCCCTATATTAAGACATAGAATAGTGTTATGGTTTTATTCCTTACCTGAGAGAACTTATACCTCCTCCAGCGCAGGTCACTTGGTACACTACCCTCAAGAACATCATGTGGCTTGATTGACCTTTTTGGGATACATAGTGACACACAAATGCATTATCCCAGACCTAATCATAAGTTCTAAACTAATTCTTTCCTACCACTAAGAATCTAATTTGACTCATGTCAACCCCCATTTACTAACCCTAATCTAAGATGATTCTTTCATTCATTAACCTCTTTTGTAAAAGCTAGATCTTATCCAGATATTTATATTGGACCTTCCCTGGTGATGATAATTCTACCAATTCATTTCATGTTTTGGTCTCCATCCTCTCACATGGATACCCATTCCATCTCACCCCTTTCCTTATGTATGATCCATAAAAATATATAGATGTTTCATTCCAATAACTACATGTGTTTTGATTCCCATATTATGAGATATATATTGATGCCTAGATATTTAGTCTCAAACCTAGCTATAAATTCCTTATAGCTCCTATCTCATCTTGGTGTTATGTTTCCTCACTTGGTTACCTTCAAATACAAAATTTCAAGAAAATGATACTCTAAAGGGGGATGGTTAAAGTTTCAAAACATTAAAATATGAATTATGGTCTAATCATAATGACCCTAAAAATTGTGTACTTACCATTGAGGTTTTCGGTATTATAATTTTTACATCAATCCATTTTATATTTTTTTTTCTGTTCCTTATATCTCCAAAAAACTACTTCAACCCCCTCCACATCTACACCATAAGATTTTAAACTTTTTCATCATCATTGTTGTTGTATGGCATTAAACTGTATGATAATTCTCTTAGACACATAACCATAAAAGGAACCCCACATGGTTTAAGTATCATGATATTAAGATATATGTATACTATTTGAGTTAGTCCATATAGATGTTAGAATTTCTATAAATGTTGGGTTTACCCTACCCCCATATTGATATATAGTCTATCTAAAGATCCCAATTAGTCTAATAATCATAACCCTAAATTCATTGCACTTTTATAGAGGTTTTCTATATTTTCCTTGGGCTTTAAACTCATGTGAGGTTTTATTTTCCCTAGCTCCATATACAATCTCAATCTTTTTTAAAAGTTATACAACCATAAAATACAATTCCCCGCGTTTTTATTTTACATTACCTTAAACAAGAAAAAACGCTAGGATTTGATTTTATGACATTAAATTATAAAAATTTAGGGACTATACTAGTCCCCCATAAGGAATGATTGAATCCCACTTGTGTACCCAATTCATGGGTTTGTAACTTGAGTTATTTAATAATTCACCTTGGACCACATACTAATAGACCTTCATTGGTATGAATTGTCAATATTCACATTTCATAGTGGTGTAGCCACTAGAGTTTCTGAATACTTCTTGACCATCTACCTACTTTTTTCCTTTCAACTTTGGGCCTACTTACTATGAATCGTAATCAATATTTTCTTTCCAGATATACTCTATTTTAGGGAAAAAATAGTGAACCAGTCTCATCCCACCTTATATTTAGGGAACATATCCTAGAGGAAACCTTCTTGATAGTGAAATCAAGTATCATGCTATTTGGATGTTCCTGATGGTCAACCCCAATTTTATTCCCTCCATTTTAAATAGTATATAAGTTGAACTCATTCTTCAGGGGTTTTTATTTATAACACTTATCTTATTTTTTACAACAATAATTCAAACCATGGATATTCATATTTATACATCTTTTACATTCCTTTTTTTCATGTATTGTTCTGACACCCTTTGTGTTTCTTCCTCATTCATCCTTACATGTTGGAAAAGTGAATCAGTATTGGGGTATTTTTACCCAACTAGTTTCAAAATTTTCATGGGTTTCCTTCATTTTTAATTAAATATTCCAATCCCAAACCATAAATCTTTGTCTAGATCTCTCATAATACATTATTAATATTCAATTTATCTTTTTTTCTAACATCAAGAATGACTCACATGATCATAGGGGGTTCTTTAGTTATTTTTGGAATGATTAAGATGCACCATAATCAGAAGCAAAGAAACCCCTTTAGTCTTCAATATATGAATTTAAATAGAATAACCCCATTTTATCATCACCGTATGACATTAAACTATATGATAAACATATTTTTCAAATTATATTAAACTATGTGGTACCTACCCTATAACACGGTATAAAATTTAGTGATTCTTTGGTCATAGATAGAGAGAATACCTCCTTCATTTTGGTGTTGGTTCCTACGACACCTAGCTTTTAGGGATGATCACCTTCTCACCAACCCTAATAACTACATGTATCTTGATTCATATTTACAGGATACGTAGTAAATCCCAGATGATTTATCTAAGGCCTTTTATAGAGTGAATATTTTTGCCTCTACCCTAGTGAGGAGACTCACAATGAGTCACATCTGGTTAATAGTCATTTCATTTTATCACTAAAGAATCCATAAATTTTACCCCTTGAGTTTATGATCCATATCTACAAAAAAATAAAGTGGTCTAATATTTTTGACCTCAAACATCATAACCCCACAACCCCCACATCATGACCTTGAACAATGTGAATCCACCCTTAATGTTGTTAATATTATAACTGTAAACCCAGTTCCAATTGTGTATTCCCTACCCATATTTCAAAATAGACATTCTCTCATAAATGGTCTGAGTTATATGGATCTAAAATAGCGGAATCCCATGGTCCAATTTCTGTGAATAAAAACTAATAATATCGCCTTAGTCAAAGTTGTGTGACTTTAAATTTAAAAACACATATGTCCTATGATATATGAACTTAAATAATTATCACCTCAATGGTTAAATCTATGTTGCCTTAAAGCAAACAATGTTAGAGATTAGATTGGTCTCTTCCCAAGAGAATGACTGAACCCTATTCATATGTCTCTTTTAGAGTTAGTATTTTCATCTATTCTAATATCCCACATTACCTATATTTCTACTATTAATACTCATTGATATGATTAACTCATGATGGTGTAACCCTAAGAATTATTAATCTTGTAACGATAATACCACAATACTATAAACACATGTTGTATTTCATGTGTTGGATCAACATCCACTTTCATTTCTGAATAGACTCCCTAAAGTGAATGCATAATTCCTCATTCATAGACAAAATTATATCTAAGGTTCATGTCTTGGAGGTGCACTATAAAAATTTCTAAAGGGACTACTCTGTAATGATAACACAGTTCTCTAGTATTATATCATATCCCATCAAGGGAACACATCTTGGAAGATGCATCCTTAGTGATATGAAAGTGGAACCCATATTTTAAACCTAGTGAATGGTAATCCTCAGCTTATCTACCATTTTCACATATTGATTAAGACTAATAAAGTCACAATTTAATTTATCTCCCATTTAACTTTTCTTAAGTGAAGTTCCAAAACCCTTAGTATTTGTAACACCCAAATATTTTGGGAAATATTTTTTTTGAATTAATTTATCATTTTTTATATTTTTCATTTCTCACAATAATAAATATATCTTTTATTATATGATAAAAAAATATGTTTGGATTACATTATATGAAAACCCAAGTCAATATTTTGCTACAATTAAATTTATTATCTTGTGGTATTTTCAATACTATGATTGGACCATGTTACACACAACACTGAGATATTTTGTAAGCTTGAATTACACAGATGACCAAGTTTTATCGAACAATAGTATATTATTAAAATATGATTATTTAATATAATAAGATAAAACCCAGATGTTAATTTAGTGGATAGGAATATTATTAATTAACCTATGAAAATATATGGTTTATAAAATGAATTCATTGGTTACAAATTAGTTAGAAATAAAAATATATACCAATTGATTACAAAGGAAATAGTTTTATTTTTATGTTCTCAAAGTCGTTTTCCCTTATTAAATTAAATTAATTATATATAGTGAATGATATTAATGAAATATATATGTTATATATTCAGTTAATTATTTTTAATATTCATCCAATAAATCTTATAGGCACAAGATAAGAACAAACCCAATTTTATGCATAAAACTCTATATTTTTTCAAAAGGATAATTTTATCACCTTTTAATGGAACCCCATTTTAAATATAATGTTTGACACTTTTAGAATTTTTATATAATAAAATATAATTTTTATTTAAAATTTTAATATAAAAATTTACGTTTGTATATTTTTTGGTATTTTGTTTTATTAGTATTATTTTTGATGAATAATAAAAAATACTGAATTTTAATTGAAAACAAATTTTTCATTGAAATAATTTAGATACTTTAATTACATATTTGATTGGTTTTAAAATATATTTAGAAAAAAATAATATTATTTAATCAAATTTAGGTCATTTTTATCAATTTCAAACTAAATTTGGATATAAAAACATGTCAATCTTTTAGTTGTTTTCACTTTTAAAACTCGATTTCTCATTCCATCAATGTTATTATTTTTAATTTAATTTTAGAAATTGTGTATTTTTAATTAAGAAAAATAGATTTAATATTTGGAATCATAAGGTCTGAATTTAGTAAATAGTCTCATTTTATTTTTGGACAATTTGAAAAGTATCTTTAGTAATTTTTAATACCACGATTAAAGGTAAATCAAAAAATTAGGCGTAAAAATGATATAATAAATATTAAAAAACTGCCCTATCACTTTTCCAAAATATATTGGATGAATATAATTATACCCTTAACACAAAATTATTGATATTTAATAATTTAATAGATACTTTTCCATGAAAATGACTTAACTATTATTAAACTCAATGGGAGTGACAAATGTCACACTCTTAATTTTAATATGTTTAATATTTTTAATATAGTGATAAATAAAATATATGATGCACAATATATATTTCTTTTAAATATGAAATGTTTATATATATCATAGAAATTTATTTTTAATTATTAGTGATGAAATAATTATAAAAAATTAGTACAAATTGTTGATGCATAAATTACTCAATTAATGAAACAATCAATTAAATCATATTAGAAATATAAAATTATATATAATATCACTTAATTATGGAGATCCAATAATTTTATGGGTGAATTTGAAATTTTAGGGGTGTGTTAACTTTTTTTTATGTAATCTCGTTTCATATGTTTTCTTAAACTCAACATTATGAATAGTGTCAATATTGACACTTATGATATTTTAGAAAAATGATATTTTATTAAATAATTTAAAAATATTAAAAATTTTAAATTTGGACAAGAGAATGATATATTCTAAAAAATATATTAACTTGTACATTTATGATTCAATTTACACTTTATATGTAATAATTACATACTATTAATATTAAAGATTTTGTTACCTTAGTTAAAATTAAAATGGATTTACTAGGGGTTAATAAAAATGATACGGTTTAAAATAACATAAAAAATTATCTAAAATATAATAGTTTATGATATTAAAACCTTATAATGTTTTATATTTGAATTAATTTAATTTTAAGTATTTTTAAAATGATTCAATTTTTTATAAATTTTTATTTTTAAAAATTCAGAAAGTGTCCCTCACCTCAATTATAAAAGGGCACATAGTCCCTCACTTTTTTCACACCAAATTGAGCCTTATATATCAACAAAACACTGAAAATTTACATTAAAAAATTCCCTATATCAATTCTATAGGTTATTTTCTTCCCAAAGGACAAACTCTAGAGTCTTTTAGAGGAGATTTAAAGGATACATTCTGAAAAAGAGGTAATCACTCTAACTGATTATTCTCTTTTTATATTATTATATACCTCCTATAAATCTATGATATATATAATAAAAAAATAAATTCATCATAATAAATATGTTGAAATGTTTTTATTACTATCAACACACCATTATACAACCCCTTTCCCTTAAAAATTAAATTATCTCTCGTGCATACGTAAAACTTACTGTCTCCATGTAGCGATACAATTCATTTTCCATAAAAATATTTTATGAGTAATAATTATGATGATATTAATATTTAGGGTTTATATTTATGATATAATTATACTTCTTTAAATATAATATCATTTATACATTTTTTATAATCCATATAATACTTTGGAAAATGATAATGTTGCTCATGCGTACGTATGACTTACCATCTCCAGGATGCGATGTGATTCATTAATAAAACATATTTCATATAGATGGTAATAAGGATTAATTTTTTGGATATATATGTTATATATGATATAAAAATGATTCTATAATGATAATATTTCTTATAATTACCTTTCTTTAAGTTGAAAAACAATGAAACAACGTTCTTGTGTACGTACAACATACCTTCTCCATGAACGACATATTTTATTTTCCATCTCTAGCTTTTATGAATCACTATGAATACATATATACTGAATATATATATATATATATATCATGGTTATCATTCTAGATATTATGAAATCATGATCTATGTTAGAGGACCAAGGATAACAAGTCAAAACATAAACAAAAAACAAAGCAGATATCACCTGAAGTGTAACATTAACTAGGAATTATTAATAAACGAGTAATATTAAGTAATAAGTAAATATTATATGAAATATATAAATAAATATATTAATATGATACTATGTTGTATGTATAACAAACTGATATTTATTATACATGAGGTTTTAATGTTTGTGAAAGAAGTCAAGACTTGAGGTAAGGGAATTTCATCTCACTTTTTATTTTTATGAGATAATGACATATTCACCACTCGCTTATTTTTTGTGGTTTATATACAGACGTATGAAATTTTATATCATTAATTTACTTTAATTTATGGTACTAAAATATTTAATTTATGCTATTATATTATAGGGTTCACAATTCTAATGTTACTGAAGTAGTAAGGGATTTATGTATCCTTTTTATTTCTATCAGACACTTGTCTTATAAACTACTTGTTTATTATACATGGAATATATTCTTTACATGAATTTAATATATGATCCCATTCCTTAAATTTATGTGTAATTAAAAATACATTTTATTATCTCTCTTTCATCGGGTTTATGGTTCAAAAGTCACCAAATTGGTAAGGTAATTTGGTCTCAATTTTCCATCATTGAGACACATGATTTGTAATACACCTATATTATTTTAGTATGTGTATATACTGTCATTTTAAAATTTTTATCATGAATATACTTCTTTTCATGATATTATATGTTTCATGTAATGTTTTTTTCTCTTCAATTGGAAATCTATGTTCCTTCAAAAAAAATTTCTAAATATATTGTGAAAGTGTTTAAAATGTTATTTTAAGGATTTTAAAGGAAAATTATTTCAATGATGTTTAAAATTATTTTGAAATATTACATTATAAGTTTTCAAGTTTAAATTTTATTAGAAGTGTTTTATGATTTAAAATGATTTTTTCAAAGCAAAATGGATATTTTCCTAAAGAATTATTTTCTTGTGATCTATAATGATTATTTTTTATCTAAGATAACATTATTAGATGTTAATTATGTTTTACAGAGGATATGATTTAATTATATAATTATTATTCTTTATAAGAATGGTTTATTTTTATGTTCATGATGGAATTATATTTATGAGACTCGTTTCTTTTCTATTGGTTATGTTATGATTGAATGATGTTTATGAAACCCATTTTATTTCATAGATTATGATAAGATGAATGATTTATGTTCTTATGGAACACATATGTATTATTTTAATTATGTGATGGGTGGTAACTATATCTCCCTCCAATGCATTGGGTAAATATTTATCTCTCATGAGATAATGATGTTAATTCATATGACGGGCATGATCCACTATGGGAAGATGGGGAACCCGGTCCACTATGGTAATATGGGAAAAAACCAATCAACTATGGGAAGATGGGAAACCAGATCCCTTATAAGGAATGAACTATGAATGGGGATGGTGTTATGTCCTTCCTATAAGGTGTAGTCCTCATGAAGTGCCCTGATAATTTCTATCAATGTGTCTTGACTTATAGGGAATGCTATTACATGTTTATATGTATTCCACCATTACATGTCTTATTCATATTTTATTCCCTCATGGATTATGTTATTTGAAACCCTCACGATTTATACCTTATTAAATTCCATTATTTATGCCATGACTTATTTAAATGATCTTTTTTATGTAGGGTACGATATTAAAATATTATACTTACGTTCACATGCCCTTATGTTCATGTTATACTTACATATCTCCCTTGATTACCCTTAAAGAGCATCTGAGCTCACCCATTTATTATGTTTATTGTATCTATTATACAAATAAAGTTATCAAGTATGATATTTCAAAAAGGGGTCAAGTTATGAATAAATATGTGGGAGAATAAATATATGTGTTATGAACTAGTTGTTTATGTTTCTGAGTTTCCAAAGGCACTATACTAATACATTATTTGGGTGTGTGTTTGTGTAATGGATGAAATGTTTCAAAAAAATGATGTAATTTCAGTGTCAATTAAAAATGGGTCATTATATTTGGTATTAGAGAAATGGTTTAGTCATCCTTTGGAAACTAGGATGAGAAAACTTCAGTGATATCCCATGGGATATTTCTAAGGATATGTCTAGGGATGTATCTAAGGATAAGTATAAGTATGAGTTAATATTTAGGAAAATGTACTAGAATTTTGGTAAAGTATTGAGTTAGTTATTTCTCAGCATTACATCCCTATCTGGATACTACAAGTGGATGTGGCTCAAGCATAGATGTATCTATGGGTAACAACTCTGACAAGGTGCATTAGGCCTGAATTGTGTGTAACCTGGTATACAATTACAGGTCGTGTACACACCATATTTGACACTACCAGGGGATATACATTTGAAATTCAAAAAATATTTACGATCCATAATGAAGGATTTAAATGGATGATTTCAATGAATGACCTACAATAAACCTAAGGTGTCATAGATTAAGGAAGGTTTCATAATTTAGAAATCTTATAAGTGGTTTATAATGATTATGTGGTTCCTCACTATGATAATTATTTATTACTCAATGATTTTTTTTGTTAATGGAGAGAACCAAAATGAACTTGGTTAATGTTGAAAGTGAGTGACAATTTTCCAAAGATTAGTCAAATGGGAAGGTCACTCGAGTGAAAGATGTTGTGATAATGCCTAGTCATTTTTTCACGAAATGTGATTAACAATATGTACCTTAACCAACCTCTTGGACTCACCAAGGAAGAGAAAGAAGGATTTAACTGAGATTTTGTGTAATTAAGAACATAGAGGAAAGAAGATTCAGTTTACTCTATTTCAAGAATGTGGAAAGAGTCACATAAGTGAATGTCTTCGAGGAACAAGAAGATGTTTTGACTGTGAAAAAGAAGGACACAAAGCAAGTGGATTCAAAGGAAAAAATAACAGTTCAAATAATGAAATGGATGTGAATATTGGCCTGCCTAAGACATCATAAAAGGTTAAATGCTTTAAGTTTGGAATGAATGGTCATTATTAAAATCAATGTCCTGAGTGGGAATCTCAAGAAGAGAATAGAAAAGGTGGTATGAGTAATGGTTATATTGCAAATGATGATGATACTATAGGTGAAATGTGAAATGAAATATGTATTAATAAATAGGATGAGGTGGCCTTGTTAATGGATTAAAAAAAAGTAAAATAATCGAAGTGTTTATGTGTTTGTATTAAATAATTATTTTATATGAATTGTGAAATATATAAGTATTTTTCAGTTTATGTTATTTCTATAAGGATTTCAAGAATATTTTGAATGGTTCCGATGGAATAAAAAAGCGATTTAATAGAAAAGTGGTATTTTTGGAAAACAAATTATTAAGGGAAGGATTACCCTTAATATGTGTATGATCTTGGGATAATGAAATAAAGGAATGTTTGATTATAAATGGGATAGTATTTATATATTGGGATTGATAAGATGAAAATATTTTTTATGATATCTTGGTTTGAGTTCATAAAATATTTGGATTTATAGTATAAGGAAAGAGTTTTTTTTTGAAAGTATGCTTCTTTTCTAAAAGGTTTTGTGGTAATTAATGATATTACAATGTTCCAAGAGAGTGCATGATAATGTCTTTCACGTATTGGTATGTGAAAATTAAGAGAAACATTAAGTTTTTTAAGTAATTAATTATAAGTTGATTTTGGAAATTTAGTAACATTCTTTCAAAAGTTTTTGATTTTAATATTTTGGAAGTTCATAAGGGTAAACATTTATGAGATTTTTTTATTGAAATTAAAATATGGTATTAGAGATTAATGTATTATCTATTCATATGAGGATTTATGTATATTGGATAAATTTTTTATTCTTTTTTTTGATAAAGATAGATGGAATTACCGATCATTCTATTAATGGATCTCTTGATCTGCTAATACTTTAAGAATGATAAATTTACCTTCATTTCTTAGAAAAAGCGATGAAGTGGAAATTGATCAAGGCACAAAAAGGGTGATATTTTGCTGAAATCAAGTAAGTATATTTTCTTATGATAGAATTTCAACTCTAGGGAAATAATCTTGAAACAAAAAATGTTATGCTAGTTACTTTCAAAGCTAGGCTTCCATACCCTGGTGTTTTGTACAGACATTGGAAGGGAATGTGTTTGTCTGGTACAACCAGCTACCCATTGGGTCAGTCACCCGCTAGGAAGATCTTTGTAGATAGTTTATTTACTAGTTCTACTCTACCACCTGGAAGAAGAGTATTTTAGACCTCTTCAAGTGAAATAAGAGGCCTCACGAGCACGTCATAGTCTTTGTCGCCCGGTGGAAAGGCCTCAACTACTACCTAGATATACCGCTGACTCATGAACAACTACTGACAATGTGTGTGGGGAATACCAAAATTGAACTATTCCCCTCTCTCATTACTCATAATTACCCTAGGGTATTCCATGATTTCTCAGATAAGGCACATCGTCTAGAGGAATCCTTACAATAGGCCAAGAAGGCACGTCTGTTGCCTCCTATTGTTCCCACTAGAAGGGCCGCTAAGGACGAGCCCACTGTGGTGGCCCAAGTAGAGGCCCCCAAGAAACTGGAGATATTACCAGTAGAGCCTTCTCCATAGCCTCGTATAGGCCTTCCACCTCAGTCATAGCCTCTTGCCTAGAAGTTCCCACATCAGTATCAGTAGGCTCCCCCACGTAACGTGCCACCACCACCACCTAGGTGAGATTACCAGGTTCCACCTCCTTGATAGGATCCTCCAGTCCCTCATCTAGGCCAGGCTCTTAGATCCCCCTTCTTGGACAAGAGAAATTGTACCTACTCATTCAACAAGGTTCAGGTCATTGGTTATTTCTTATGTGACTTGGAACAAGGAATTATATGGTTTCCCGAATGCAGGAGGCTCAAAGAGGGGGATCTCATTGATCGCCCCAACTACTTCCCCTATCACCAGATCATGGGGCTCACCATCAAATAGTGATATGTGTTTAAAGAATTTATTGAATAATAGGTTTATAACAACATATTCAGGTTAGTCCCAGCTCTGGCATAGGTGGCATGTGTATTCGTGAATCCAGATAGAGACAGGGACAGTGTAGGTCAGTGGCATCAGGTTCCTAACCACGAGTATAAAAAAATATGAAGATTGTATGGCTTGTAAGATATTTTACTATGCCCATGGTATTATCCATGCACATTTGAATTGACCCGGGCCTTAAAAACCCATTTAGTCATCTGTAGCTACTACTTCTGGGTTGGTGTCCCAGCCTTCCTCCACCCAAAAGGACCATCATCAGCAGTGCAAAGGAAAACAATTCCCCCCATAATTGTCATCATCATCCTGTACTCTCGGTGACTTCATGACCATATATATGGTTATTTACCCAAAAATAAATCCAGGGGTGGAGGATTTTTCAAGTGACGATCAAGGGTACACTTCCATTAACATTGTGGGGCTGGTAAACCCCTACATGATTCCTGATGATGAGGAGTTCCTGAGAGATCCTCCCAATGTCCCCAACCGTCATCAACATCCACGGAGCCGTGACTATATGGGTATTCAAAATTCATCAGTCTATAATTCTTTCTAGGATGTGCATGCCACCAAAACAAGACAATAGGCCCAAAACAGAGCTCAACATGTGCTGCCTTCTCATCTGGTGTCATCAGGTCCGCCTTCACCACCGTTTGTGTTACTTGAACAAGAAGAGCTACCCCGACCAGACCATGATCTACCACTCTCTGTTATTGAAAGGTCTCAACATTATATCTCACATCCTATAGTCAATCCAAAATCTTCAACTAGTTCGAATCGGTACATTCCTCGCACCAGTCAGCCTCCGGTTTATCCGGAAGTCCCGTCATACCCACTACCATAGAACGACCTCATATAAGAATAATCTCATGCTTTGCATAGAAGTATGATATCCTTAAGCATATTTCCAGCATTCCTATGAGGCTCTCTATATTTGAGGCTCTATTCCTGTTACTGGATATTCAGGAAGCCCTTGATGAGTCTTTAAGATTCCCCCTACAGATTGAGATGGATGTAGTAGCCGCAGAAGCCTTCCATGTTGAGGTATCCATGCATGCATAATTTCAGGCCATTATTTATTTCTCTAGATAATATGAAGGATCTCTCGTATAGGGGCACATCTACCCATTGTAAATCACTGGACATTTCAATGGAATGGAGGCTAATCACTGTCTTGCTGACACAGGATCTGGGATCAACCTTATCCTGACCCAGACACATCAAATGATAAAGTTTTCTGATGATTATCTGAGTCCCTCTGACCTAAAAATTCAAGGTTATGATAGGAAGGAATAGAGACCAGTTGGAAAGATCCACCTAAAGACCCAATTTGGTGTCCTGGTAGCCAGCACCGAGTTCATGGTTGTCTCCCAGGACAACTTCTACAACGCATAGATGGGTATCCCATGGCTTCACCTACATGTGGATATCCCTTCATCATATCAACAGGACTTAAGTACTCCCTTAATGGTCAAGTAGGCTTTCTATAGGGTGATTCATCTCCATTTGCCTCTTGTAAAGCCCACTACTTGGATTCTAACTATTACAAGAGTAAGGAAAAGTAGATTTAGTCTAACGTGGTTGAACACACTACAGCTACAACTAAACCATGGACAAGCCTAGATGATGCCTACATTTTCCCAATCCACCGATTGGAGGCTATGACCCTAGATCTTGGGTGATGCTTTATTGTTTCTAGAATTAGGTAGAAGTACATTCCCAAGTATAAGAGACGTCGTAGTATTACCTCATATTCCTATCCAAATAAGGCTCAGGTGATCCTAGAGCCCCTTGCTCTTATAAGGTATCGGGATGTCAGCCCCATGGAAACTGTAATATGTCATACTTTCTTGTTTCATCAGGTTGGGATAATCTTGATTAGGTTGAAATGCCACTATTACTTTGATATCATCAAGTGTGGCCCCTTGGGCCATAAAACAGATGGTATCAGGTCAACAACTTTCAATTCTATGGTTTCGGCAGCACATGATCCCACTAATGTAGTGTCAACTGCCGCTCAGGCTAACATCATCTTCCCATTGGGATCTTTCAATTTAGATGAATCGCCTCCCGCAGAGGATCCCTACTCTATGAATGAAGAAGAGTATTTGGAGGACACTCCTATCACTTTTGAATAAGGTGTATCCACCACGGTCGATGAATTATTACAGGTAAACCTCGATAGTGAGACAGATTTGAAACCCATATTGATCAGTGCCGCTATGCCTATTAAAGAGAAATAAAAACATTTGGAATTCCTGAAGTAGCATCATGATGTGTTTTCCTAAATTTATAATGAGATTCTAGGACTAGATCATTAGGTCTCCATCCACCACCTTGGTCTTCCAGCGAATCATTGTGGGTTCAGTTAGCCTCCTAGAAAGATGTATCCTTCTCACAGTTCCATCATCAAGGCTAAGGTTGATAAGCTCATTAGAGCCAATTTTTTCAAGGAGGTCAAGTACCCATGGTCGTTAGCCAATATTGTGCCTATAATAAAGAATAATGGATAGATCAGAGTATTTATCGTCTTTCAGGATCTTAACTATCACTATCCAAAGGATGATTTTCCCCTTCCTGTGATGGAACAGTTGATTGATGCTACCGCTGGATTTTAGGATCTCTCCTTCATGGATGGGTATTCCAGGTATAACCAAATCCGAATGCCCCTGAGGATGAAGATTCTATAGTCTTCAAATCATGATAAGTTATAATCTACTACCAGGTAATCCCCTTAGGTCTAAATAATGAAGGGGTCACCTATTAGTGTGCCATGCATCACATATTTAAGCTGATCCTTGGAATATTGGTGGAATTCTACATGGGCGATCTGGTAGTAAAATATTTCCAGCACCATGACCATCTCAAAGACCTTGAGAAATTGTTCGACTTCCTCTATTCTCTCCATATGAAGATGAACCCATTAAAGTGTTCCTTCTGGGTCACCTCTGGAAAGTTTCTCAGCTTCATCATCAGATATAGAGGCATTGAGACCGATCCATAGAATAATAAGGCCATCAGTCATATGTCTCCTCCAACAAACATTTGGGAGCATTGAGGCTTTAAAGGACAATTAGCATTAATATGCTGATTCATTGTGAATTTATCCATAAAGTGTAATCCCTTTTCTCAGCTCATTGAGAAAGGAACTTTCTATATGTGGGACAAGGAATGTCAGGACTCTTTTGAGGAAATCAAGAAGTACCTGTTACAACCTCCGGTCTTGATGCCACCTATTTCCAAAAAGATACTGGTCCTTTATGTGACCACCCTAAAATGTTCTCTCATCACTCTTCTCCCCTAGTAGAACAATGAGGTAATGGATAAAATTATCTACTATCTGATCTGCGTGCCCCCTGATATGGATACCAGATACTCATCTATCAAGAAAATATACCTTGAATTGGTATTCGTAGTGCAGAAACTGCGGCATTACTTGCAGCACCATGAGATACAACTACTGTCCCAAGTGGATCTGCTGAACTACATCCTAAACCGCCCCATGTTGATAGGCCATCTAGAACGTTGGGTAGTAATACTCAAATAGTTTGACATCAGGTTTATCCCCAAGAAGTATATTAAAGGGAAATCATTGGAATACTTCCTTGCTTCCCATCCAGCTCTCATAGACCAGTCCCTGGACCTTGATTTTACAGATGAGAAAATCTTCTTGGTAGACCAAGTCGTTCCGTGTTGGAAAATTCAGTTTGATGGTGCTTCCTGAAGACCTACCAGACGAAGACTCAATGCCCTACACTCAACATAGTGGTCCTTGGTATTGTCTTCATCACGCCATCACTATCCATTCTACCTTATTCATTCATGTTGTCAGAAGGAAATACCAAAAATGAGGCAGAGTATCGTGCTCTCATTTATGGACTCGAGATGGCCCTGGAGATTGATGTTCCCCACTTACATGTGAAAGAGGACTTCGAACTAGTCATCAAGAAGATCAACGGTGACTTTTTCATCCAGAATCTAGAGCTCATACCACTGTTAGAACTTACCCACCATTTGATGGCCCAGTTCCCATCTCATCCAAAAGTTACCCATGTCCCTCGATCCTCGAATGGTCGAGCTGACACCTTGGACCTCCTAGTTTCATCTCTTGTAGAGCTTGATCAGGTTGATTTTATTATCCACATGGAGCACCAGAGAGTAATTTCCCCCATCACCCCAGATGATAATGATAGCCCACACTTAATCCACCTTACCACTGATGCCTCAATGTTAGGACCCCTAGGTCCCCTTACATAGTGTTGGATGTGACTCCAGACTATAGGACCCCCATTATCGAGTACCTTCAACACAACAGTCTCCCGGCAGATCAAGCTGAGTGCGAGCAAATATTACACCGCACATTGCAGTTTACCCTCTAGAGTAACCCTAGTCTTGATCAGATCCTCTACAAATTTTTGTTTGATGGATTCCTCCTCCATTTCATTCAAGGAGGTGAGATTTCTCAAGTCATGTAAGAGGTTCATGTCGGTTCCTACGGGGCTCATTAGACCGGGCTGACACTATCTCATCATATCCGTAGATTGGGGTTTTTTTGTCCCTCCATGTTCTGTGACTGTATCGATTTTTCCAATAGGTTCCATGCATGACAAATACATGAAAAGTTTTTGCATCAGCTGAGAGAGCCTCTCCACTCTACCAAGTACTCATGGACCTTTGTGTTCTTGGAACTCGATGTCGTGGGACTATATCCACCTACGACAGCTCGCCAGTGCAGGTTCATCCTGACTGCTATAGATTAATTTTCCAACTGGGATGAGGTAGTTCTGCTCAAGGAGGTCAAGGCCTGTTCTATCATTAAAATTTTGAGCCGAAACATCATCTACTGGTTTGTATTCCATTATTCCATCATCACTGATAACAACACCAACTTCCAGGCATTCAAGTTGAAGAGGTTTTATGCCAAGTACGATATCCGTTCTAACTATACCTCCTTCTATCACGCGCAAGAAAATGGTAAGATTGAAACATTAAAAAAACTCACTCTAAAATCCTATAGAAAATGGTTGTTCATATTAAGAAGAGTTTCCAGACAAACTTTCGAACGTCCTCTGGGATTTTTGGATGACAACTCATAATTCCTCCCAAGAGACCCCATACTCCCCGGTGTACAGAACAGAGGTCGTCCCACCCATCCATATTTAGTTACCTTCATCACACACAACTTTCTATGATCAGAAAGCACCAAAAAAGTAAGCTGATGTTCATCTGGCTGAACTGGAAGTGCTAGAAAAGAATAGGCTTTGTGCCCTCCACAATCTAGAAAGGCATCAGAACAAGATATCCAAATATTTCAACTAGAAACTTTTCCTCTGCTCTTTCTTACCATCCAAATTTAAATTTTTATTAATTCATTTAGAGGTTAAATAGGAAACCATATTTTGTATAAAAGACCATTATGTTCTAAAATAGCTCACAAAATTATTAAACACAAGACTTAGATTACTTGAATCAGCTACCGTAAAAATTTCCCATTCCAGTGGACTAAACAATATTTATGGGTCCTCTATGATAATATTTTCAAGGTGAGTGATAATCCTCTCCATTGTCAGGATGAATTCCTCTGAGTTTATTATTCTCTAATTGAATCCCTTGGCTAGTATTCGATCTTTTTTATCTATCCACAACACTTTCTCCTTGTTGGGGTCAACTTGAAATCTTCTTCCAAAAATTATTTTAATCTCCTCTTCTGAGGCATTGGATCAGAAATATTTTTATAAAATTTTTTCCTTAGAGTGTAGAATCTGTTTCAAACACTCCATAGGTTCTTCACTTTCCCCCTTCATTAGGGATTTTCTTCGATTGTTCCTTCCCTTCTTGGCCGACTGTGTCTGCATCGGCTTTGGAAAATGGGAGTAATCCTTATGTACCTTTGGTTTTTTTCCCATGGACCACTATACCATTCCATGAATCTCAAAATCCTTTTCCCCTTATTCCTTCAAGGGCTGTGAGGCCCTTTCCCTTGAAAGTGTTCCATGCAATCCACTGAGATTTGACTATAGTTGTCATCACCTGAAGTATCTTCCACTTGAGTCAAGGGGGGGTCTTGAACATCAAAACCCTGAAATCGGTTCCCTATTTTTATCCTAGAACCTTCTTTGATACCCCTCTACTTTCACGGAATATCCCCCTTTCCTGATTTTTTCTCCTAGCCATTCTTATTTCACCCATTCATAGCGTTCAACTGAAATGTTGGGTTGTCACCGAGTATATTTGGGTCTAAGTTCCCCAATACAGTCACTCCATCTAGCCTCTCTTTCCCACTATGAGTCTCTGTTCCATACAGCAATAAAGACTTTCCCTATACCATGTTAGAGCCAGTGAGTTATTCATATCCTTATCCCATGAACTGCAGTTTCTTGTTAGTGTCATCCTATACACTACCATGAATTCCCCCAGGACCCTAGACACCACCAACTATCCATTCTCTCACACCTTCCTCAAGACTACTGATTGAAACCGGTAGATCCAATTCCCTCATTTTTGGTCCATCCCCCAATAAAACCACCTTTCCACCCTCCTGTAAGGGTGTTATTCTCAAATCCACTTTAAGGTGAGAAAAAACATCTATTACATGCTGCTTTTCCACCTTTGACTTCACACACCTCACTGCATCTGATGGAACCAATATAGGACATTGCTGCAGTTGATCCTCCTGGGAGCTGGGCTCCACTCTTGTATAGTCCTGTTGTCAAACGGATTCTACTACCATTGGAGCAGCCCTTCTCACCTCCTCACATTCTCCCATGCAAGTATTATCTCGAGCCCGTTGAACTACAAGATCCACATGCACTTCTTGCCCCTCAGCTGGTCTTAACACTAGAATTGTGATTTTCTACCTCTAATACCGCAATGGAAACCAGAGACCATATGGCCTAACCAGTGGAACCCTAGAAAGAATGCATGCCATGACTCAAATAACACTCTTTTCTTACATTTTAACTCTTCACCAACCTATATCCATAGCCATTCTATTGGATCCTTCGAGTCTTCAACCCCAATACATACGCGATGGGTGATTGGATGAAAAACTGCAGAACTGCGATAATCAGAGCACAAATACCTTTTGACCAGATTACCCCGCGTACAGATTGAAGGGTTATGGAAAGGGAGAGGTAGGTCAGGGAAGCTTAACCAAACTGCTATCGAAGGAACATACTGATTCACACTAAACTCAAAGCACCAGCGAAGTAGGTGAAAACCATAGCCATTGAAGACGTGAGGGGTGCTGGACTAGGAAACTATCAGATCATCATCCAAGGAGAAACAGATCATAAAGTGTTACTGATCAAGAATACCCACCACTTCTCGATCTTGAAGCCCCCATGAATCTAAAAAAATCTATAAAAAGTGTCAACAGATGGACGGATACCTCTAAATCGAGCCACAAGTGTCGACCTATAAAGATTTGTAGTTGTGTTGAATTATTTTGTTGAAAGCACAAGCTAAGGCGAGCCATTATGTAGATTCGGAACCGTAGGGAAAATTGGGATTGATGGTAAAAGAGGTAGGAAATTCAAGTTAGAGAAGTTAATGAAGGGCCTAAGTATCAAGGAGGAAGGGTGGGCATTCCCCCCTCCCCCTGATGGGGAGGAGGGGCCCGGATCCACAAACATCTCCTCTAGGTCATTGCCGCCGCTGAGGATTTGATTTTTGCCCCTCAATAAACATGGTGTTGGCTCTAAGAACACCGATGATGCTCGATAGGAAACCACCCAAGCTAGATCCAAAATGGGAATAACCTTAAATCATTCACAAGGTTTACCCCAATGGTGAATACTCCCTGGTTACCATGGATGATGAGCATATAACTCCTCCCACCACTGCCAAATTCCTCAAGAAATAATTTTCCTTAGTAAACGGTCCTACATGACCATAAATTGTGACGTATTTACCACATGACGTTAAAATGTGTGATTCTTCAAAGATGAAAGATGTAAAACTACCCTGCATTCATCCCACGTAATAATAAACTGTAAGATGGTCCGAGCTATACGACCTTAAACTAAAATCTCCCACGTCCTCACCGCAAGATGTTAAACACCACCTTTAATAACTACATATGGCTTGATTCCCATCTTCATAGGATACCTAGGAACACTCGGATGCCCTGTCTTCGAGTCCATCCCCAAACTCATCTCTTTGACTACCCCTGGGTGCAGTTTCCTTAGAGGATCCCACATAGTGTAGCGTATCCTTCTTTGGCCCCACTCATGTCATGATTATGATGATCGTGCCATGTGTCCCTCCTCATTCTTGTATCCTCCCATTTCCTCACCACACGATGTTAAACTGCATGGAACTTTCAGAACTCTGTATAGATTGATTCCCATCTTCATGGGATATGTAGGAATGCCCAGACATTTAGTCTGTAGGCCCAGCCCCAGACATCAAGATACCCCCTTGGGTCAAAAAATGTGGTGTGGTGTAGGATTTTTCCTTCATTCACATCAAGATCATCATGACCGCACAATGCATTCCAGTCTTTATAGATCTACACCTCTTTCGTTGTCCTACATGACGTTCACCTACATGGGCGTATTCAACCTTCATGCCTCCCCTTTATTTGGGTCTTCATCATCATTAAAATCCAAAAGGACCCCCAAACAACATGGATTCTAGGACCTAGGGATATCCTACAATTTTGGGATAACATCATTGAGGATCTTGAATGATACTTGGTTACAAGTACCACGTTGAAAATATTATCAACGATCGACACTCATTTGTTGTTCCCATTTCAGGTCACATGATGTGGGTGATGTATTTTGAACGTGATCAATAGCCATCCCCCATCTTTATAACCACCCCTTTAAGAACCAAATATTAGGTGCAGTGGCTCATTTAGTCCTGATATCTCTTCAAACATCCGTCTGCCTCAGGAAGGAGTGTTGATCTGGTTGGGATCGACCCTACCTGATCTCCTTCCCTTATTGTTGTATCCTTATATGTTGGGGGGAGCCTGATCCTATTCCTTGTTACCAACACTAATCATTTCTCACATGGTATTAGGAACTTTTCTATGGCAATACCTACATAAAGGGTCACTTTTCAATGTTTTGTGATCTAAGACCTTAAAATAAGATCTCTCTACATCTTCACCGCAAGTTGTTAATCTACAAAATGGCTGGGACTTCCCATCTTATGTCCCTCGACCTTTTTGGCCCCTTATAAAAAGTTTTAATTTAGTATGGTGTGGGGTGGCATGGGCTTACATCCTCATTCACGTTGGGCTATTTTCTCCAAGCCACACATATCCCATTGATACATCCCTTCTTCATCCATCATCCTTGCCGCAAGACGTTAAACTGCACAGGTCCCACCATGCCTTTCACGTCCCATAATTTGGGTTTCCACCAACATTCACATTAGAATGAACCCCCAAATGACAAGGATACTAGGCCCTAGGTATCTCCTACCGTTTTGGGCCAACATCCCCGAGGATCCTAGACAACAATTTGATAAAAGTCCCATGTTCCAATAATGGTCAACAGTCGACGCTCAATTATTTTCCACCATCCCTAGTAACACAATATAGATACTATGTTGAAAACAAGTTCAACATCTATCCTCGATCATTTTTACTATTTTTTGGCCTCCCACAAAGTATTCATGATGATTCACCCTTTACTTTCATCGATCCCATGAACATGAAATTAAATTGGGCATATAAGGTCCAAGCTCTATGACCATAGAACTAAGATCTCTTTGCATCCTTTCCATGTGATGATAAAATACACGGATCTTCCAAAACTACATTTGGCTTGATTCCAATCAATATGGGATACGTAGGAAAACCCATACATTTTTTCTTTGGGTCTAGCCCAGGTTCATCTCCCCTTTCTCTCAGACACCTGGTCCGAATTCTCTTTAAGAATTATGAATGGTATGGAGTATGTGGTCTTATGTCTCCATTCATGCTGGGTTACTCTCTATGATATAAACATTCCTCATCACGCCCTTACTGCATGACGATAAAATTTATGACACTCCTAGAACTACATGTTTCTTGATTCCTATCCTCATGGGATACGTAACATCGCCCATACATTTAGTTTTCGGGTCTAGCCGTGTTTCTTCGAATCCTCTACATCTTCATGCCCCCCTGTCCTGCATTCCTTAGGAGGAGGTATGTGGTGTGGTATGGTATTATGTCCTCATTCACATCAGATTTGTAACAGCAACGACACATAACAATCCCTCTTGAGAGATCTTCCTAGCCCTGTTTTACACTCATCTTTTAGAGGCAGCTACTCTTGAATTGGGCCCCTCGACCCTCTTTGGTAGTTCACTAATGTGACTGGGAGCACTCTAGTTCAAGACCTAGTATAAGGACACAACCTTAAAAAATTACATAATCTTGAATTAAATGGATAATTCACATTGAGGATCTTTTTAGGTTTAGAGTTTTAAAGAATTAGTCCATAACTATTATATTACATCTCAAAAATCACAAAGTAGTCACTTATACTCAGTTTCCATTTTTCTCATAAAATAAAAAATCATGAAAAAAATAGTCATGTCTAGTTACATGTTTTAGATACCATGAATTTTCCTTGATCCCATCCTTGACCCTATTCATCTTTAAGTCATGTGAAAAGCATTTCAAAACATTGGATGAGCATAAAAAGCTCAGTAAGGGTTATAAAATAAATAAAGAAAACATTAGTCAATCAAAGCATAAGATTTTTAACATACCTCATGAAATCATAAGATTTATGAATAACACATATAATCACAAATCATAAAGGTAACTTGTGGCATCCATAACATGCTTACGTTGTAGGATTCACAACTACGTAGGGAGTTACATTTAGAATACCCATAACAGTATATTCTCTAAATATCTTAGCAGAAATATTCATGTTTACCTCTATCACGTTACCCACTACATTGGATAGCTATCCCGGGCTCAACCTCCCAAGGTTTATCATGAAACCACCTGTATACATAAACAATTCCCAAGAACCATAACATATTCATAACACATAAAATAAATATAAAGGAAAGATAACATTTCCAAATTTCAATCAAAATATATCATTTAAATATATTGACATAATTAATCAATTATCAAAACCATTTTCAATACCAAAATACATAAAAAAGAATATGGCATTTATTTTTCTTTAAAAAACACTACGACTTGTTAAGGAAGCCAAAGATCAAATAATTCTCACGGCGACGGAAAGGTCGTTGTCACCGCATATGTTAAAAAACATTCTTTTTTTGTCGTTTTCTAAAATTACTCATAGAAAAATATTCTCTTTGAATGAAATGAAAAGTAAAAGGTTTTTAAACACCATATAAAAGAAATTTGTGTATAAAACAAAATATGCCTCAATGAAAGAAGATTGAGATGAAGTCCCTTACCTCATGTATGACATGAATCGTTATTTCTTTAATCTCAGGAATAATAAAATAAAGTTAATTTCTACTTGCTTAAGAACCTTTTTAAAGTTTATTATTCTTTTTATATCACTTATTTCCTTGTTATAAACATTATGTAATCATTTATGTTAATAATGGTCAATTTGTCGATATTTGGAACATGGGTCAAAAATGAACTTCTTATATTTAAAAGTTTTCCATGTGGTCAAAATTTCATTATCTATAGAATGATATTAATGATTTAGATATCATATATATCATATATATCCAGTATATATATGTATTTATAATAATACATAACATTTAGAGGTAAGAAATTAAATGCACCGTTCATGGAGACGGTAAGTCGTACGCATACATTAACACTACTTTCATTTCTATTTCATATTTTTAATGGAGTGAAAGCTTAATGATAAATAGGTATATAAGAATTATAGTATAATATCATAGATAATTCCCTTAACTCTGTCCTTTATTTGTTCCACATATGGTATGAATGAGTCATATCACTTTGAGGGGGCGGTAGTCCGCACTTCGTCAAATGAAATTATCGTGTTTACCCATTATGGAAACCATAAAGGTATGATATAAATGAAAAATACAGAAGCATTGAGATAATATAAATATAATATATATCACATATAAATATAGCACCATCACAATGGCCACCATAATAGGTGGTAGGAGAAGTAAAATAAAAGAAAAGAACTTAAAAGAAGATGTTACCTTTAAATCGGGTAACTCCCTTTGGTTTGAACCAAAAGGATTTCTTGAAGTGTCTTCTGCCTAAGGTAAGGCTTCTAGGTGGAAGAGAGGGATATAAGGAGATTAATTGGGAAGGGTTTGGACGAGCCAAGTGGCTTGATAGGTGTGATTAATGTGTTATAGGTGAGGTCTTTTTATAAGGGGTAAGAGGGTCTCTTTATGAAATCTTGAAAATATTATTTTATTATATACTGATTTTTGGTTTATAATGGTCCAAAACTCATTAAGGTTGAATATAAGATGACTATTGATCGAAATAAAATCATCCAATAATAATTGGAATGGTTTTGGATTTTTTTTAATTTTTATAATCTTATTTTTTAAATCATTGATTAATGAGGTAAACACTGCATCATTATTGTGTCATAAATAATTTAATTTTTTTCATGCATAAAAATTATAAAAAATTACTATTATGTAGGAAATATTTTTAGATTTATAATGAATATTTATAGACAAATATATTAATTATATAACTGCACATTAAAGTTGTTTTAGCAAAATAATACATGTTTATGATATTTTTATTTTTACATTAAATAAAAAGTTATTAATATCATTATCCTACCCAAGTGGCTTTAAAATGCCAAAATTCTCACCCAAAAATTGTCTTGGTAAGAATTTAATTATCCAATAAGGTTAGGACAAGTGTTAAAGTAATTTTATGATATTATAATATTATTTTTACCTTGAATTTCTGTATTTACCTTTAACCGTTGTAAATAAAAGTCAAAAGTTACTATTCACAAAAAATTAATTTCTTAATTTTGAATCACATTTTACATAATAATAAAAATATTTTATGTCGTATTTTTGAAATTTAATTCACAAAAGCGGTAAAATTTCATTTAAATGAAAATTTTGGGTTTTTAGCTACTACTTAGTGTTTTAACTATTCATCAATAATTGATGTTTTTTAGAAATACACCAAAAATTCTGCCTAAGCTATATTTGATATTCCGAAGTCAAAAATGATGTCTATTTTACAAAATTCAAAACATAGAAGTTGGATTAATTAATTTAAAATTAATTCCCATTTTCGAAACAAAAAGCGCGTTTTTACGAAATAATAACTATCAAAAGATTGACACTTGCTTATGTCCAATTTCAAAGTTAAATTAATTCCAATGACCAAAATTGGATATAATGGTAAAAATATAATCTAATTATACTTTAAATCCAATTATAAGAATAATATAACCATATAAATAAATTATAATAAAAGGCAGATTAGAATTAAAATACAATATTTTTAACTATTCATTAAAAAAGAATTTTATCAGAAAAATACCAAAAATTTACCCAAAGTAAAATTTGATGTATTGATTATAAATAAGAATTTCATTTTATCAAATATAACATATAAAAGTGTCCAAAACTATATTTAATGAGGGTTCTCCATCCAAATGTGGTAAATCGACCTTTTAATGAATATTAGAGTATTTACGCTTAAAATCCAATTCTTTCTTATTTTAATCCTCTGAAATTTATTGGATAAATGTAAAAACATTTAATAAACATGTATAATTATATTATAGTTAGTTCGGTTCATTCCCTCCAATACAATTGCTTGGCGTTAACTACCAATTAAAATAATATTATTTTATTTTATTTTTCGGTATTAGTTAACGTTGTGTGTAACGTAATATTTCAAAGTAACTCATTGTTGCGTATCAGGTACACCATCGAACATAAAATCCCCTTTAAAGTAAAATTAATATTTAATTCACAAATTTTAATAAATATAAAAATTTCTTATTTTTTATTTACCAGGGATGTTACACCTGGAGTGTTGGATTCTACATAGGCATGTTATCTCCCATTTTAATTATTCATATTCCCATTTATTTGATCTTTCATTATCTTTAAATTTTAAAAAGACCCCCAAATGACATGGATTCTAGGCCCCAGTTCCCTTCTACCACCTTTGGATAACGTCCCCAAGAATTTTGAATGATAAATAGTTACAAGTCCCACGTTGCGAATATGGTCAGTGGTCGATGCTCATTTTTTGTTCCCAATTACAGTCACACGATATGGATACTATGTTTCAAACAATGTCAATAGTTATTTTCCATCGTCACACCACCCCCAACAAGCCCTAAATACTGGTTTCATTATTGACATCCTTTTCCTCCCCACCACGTCCAAGTGGAATTTTGATACTCTTGGTGTTATCCCTCATTGCACATTTTCACGTTAAGAGGGAAAAGCCATAGTGAGACATCACTAGAGGCTCCTAACTATTTTCCCATTTTCATGCATTCAACATTTTTCAAAGACCTTCTCCTCCCTTGTTTCCCACATAAAACATAGCTCACGTGGGATTAGGGATTTGGTCGAGGTTTTTTCCCATTTGGAAGAGTCTATCTTCTCAATAGTCTGAGATCTATGACCTTAATCTATGATCTCTCTACATTCTTTATAAAAGGCATAAAAATTACATCTCCTAGAACTATGTACAGCTTGATTCCCATCCATATGGAATATATAGGAACACCTAGGCATCTCATCATCGGGTCCAGCTCAGGTTTCACTAATTATCTCTTCTGTTCAGCCTTTTAGAACCATAATTTCATGGGATTGCATGGTGTGGCGTGTGTGGTCTTATGTCCTCATTCACATTGGGGTTTCAATAACCTCACCATTTACTCAATTCTAGGAGCTAGTATCTCCTGAATCTTGTCCCACATGACGTTAGACTTCACCTTCATGAACTATGTATGGCTTGATTCCCATCCTCATGGGATATGTAGAAAAACCTAGGCATTTCATCCATGGGTCCATACCCATATTCTCGGACTTTTTATGGGCCTTCGGCCCTTGGTTTCTTCCCAAACATTGCGCATGGTGTGGAACCCATCCTCATTCACGTTGGGTATGCTTTATCACGCCATGCACATTCCCCTACAAAACCTTGTTTATTATGTATGTGACCATGCCATATGACTTTAAACTATACTGCCTATTACCACATGAATTGATAATATTATGTAATGACTATAAGACTTTAAAATGGAGTGTTCAGTGCTATCATATGACCATAAACTGAGACATTATCATCCGGGCACACGATGAAAAATGGCCCTGCATTGTGATGTCCTCACTCGAGGGGACATCATGTTTGGTATTGGTTCCCTACCATTCCATTTTTCAAGGCCTACATATTGACTGATTCATGTAGAGACTCCTAGATTCTCTATCCTAGGTTTGTTTCTTCACAAAAAAAAATAGCAACACACATTCATCTTAAAGTCAAACAAGGTTTATCAAATGTTTCTCCTTTTGGTGTGTGGGCCAGACCCACACGACAATCAAGGTTTATCAAATTACACTTCTTTTGGTGCATGGGCTAGACCCTCATGAAAATATTGTCCCTAGAATCAGTACCCTACCATGCCATTTCTAGAACTATGTATGTATTTATCCTCATCAACATGGGGTACGTCTGAACGCTGACACACTTTTACTTGAGCCCAGCCTACCTTTAATTTTTACCCCCTTAACCTAAAACCTCTCCAGAGAGCACATGGTGATCTGGAATCCTACTACCCTCATTCACATTGGGTTTTTTAATTAATGCACCATGTGTCTCCCTCCCTACTTTCCATTTATGGTCTAAGTTCTAAGAACATAATACTAAGATCTATCTGCATCCTTACTATAGCACGTAAAACTACACGATACTTCCCAGAACTATGTGCGACTTGATTCCCATCCTCATGGGATATATAGAAACACCCAGACATTCTTTCTATGGGTCTACCCTCGAGAATATTAAATCTTGCACCATCCTTTCAAGCCCCTTAACCTGAACTCTTTTGGGAACATGTGGTTCAGAGAGTACTTCTTGGTTTCTCATTCACATCAGGTTTTGCAACAACCATACAATGTGTCTCCCTTGTCTCTCCACAACCTCGTCCGAGTTCTTTGAACATAAACTAAGATCTCCCTATGGGAGATACGAATCAGGCATGGCTACATCTCCACCCGGCGCATAATCCATTAAACTAGGTCCTCTCTTAATGGTCCACTCTACGACCGTAGTTTAGGAGCATGAAACCCTAATACGTCCTTGGAAAGGGATTCTACCTCCTCTATCTAACATTACTTATTGGCATACTCGAATGTGTTGTGTCAAAGAACCCAAAGTGTGGAGTTTTCACATTGACATTCCCTTGTTTTTTGTCCATGCTTCGTGAGACCTTTATTTGGATCCACACTCTCTTCCACATCTAAAGGGATCCCCTCTACGGCCTGGTCTCATGCCACATTATCTTACCTAATATCTTGGTCCAACGCCCCGGAAGACCCAGGACTACATTTTTCTATATGTACCGTGTTTCGAACATGGTCTGTAGTCGTCCCGCATTTATTTGTCCCTGTGCTAGGCTAACAAAAAACTTATTCTGTGTTTTGAAGATGGTCAATAGTTATACTTTATCGTCACGCCACCGTCATTGAGATCCAGATCTCTGGTTCCATGATTCACATCTTTCCACTTCTTTATGTTCATATGGAATTTCAACAAACTTTGTTTTACCCCTCCAAGAATATTTGATCGTTTATTAGGAAGGTTAGTAATATTGGGATGTCATTCACCTAGCATTAAATTTCCCCTAATGTGTGCCTTTCTATACCAGGAAAATTCCATCACTACTCCTTTTTCCCACACCAAGAACAACTCACGTGGGATTAGAGGTTTTGGTCAGATGTGTACTGGTGTAACCAAACCACACATTACTTTCTCCTTGAATGACATTAGACTTTTATTTTAGAACTATGTATGACTTGATTCCCATCCTAATGGGGTACTTAGGAAGGTCGTAACACTTTGTCTCGGGCTAGTCCAAATTTCATCTTCGTTGGCCTCTCAACCAAATATTTCTCCAGGGATTACCCATCATGGTATGGACTACTTTGTGCCTTAATTCTAGTCAGGTCTATATATTCTGTACCATGTACTCTACCCTTTGGGACCCCCCCTTTTTCACTCTTCATCCAACCTTAGGATGTTAAACTACATGGGTCATATAGAACTACGTATGTCTTGATTCTCATCCTCATGAGATACGTAAGATATAGCGACCCAACCTTTTCTTACATTACTATTACATCATTTTAAAGATAAAAAACATAATAGAATTACACAGAGAGGATCCAAAGGTTTAGTTTCTTGGGAAAACTAGGACCAAACATAATAAATACAACATCAAGCATAAACATTTATTTAATTTCTTCTTCTTTAGCTTCTTATTGACACTTGACCTCTCCTTAGTACATGTAGGCACCTGAGGATATACATAAAAAGGGGTGAGATATAAGCCTAGTAAAAGGATAGATAAAAACAATACATCATGGGGTGAGCATAATCATGACATAGGCAAAAGATCATGAACATGAGAGGAGCATAAATAAAAGACCGGAAATGTGGCAATGCATAAAAATGAAACATCATGTCTTAGTGATTAACTACCCCACATACTTGTGAACCAAGATTTCATCTTTTTCACACATCATTTAACATTTAATCATTAGATTTATCTCTTTACCCAATTCATTGGAGCACTGTATAATTCCAGGTGCACCCGTCACTTTGAAACATTCATATTGCGCTATATAATTGTGGACGCAATCGTCACATTGTAACATTATCATTATCAAGATTGCACATGGAACATATATCAAAAGTGAACATAAATAACCCATGGAAAGGAATGGGTTACAAATCATAAAAACACATTCATAAACTTTGGGTTCCCAAAAGAAAGACGGAATAACATACATGTTACAAGAACAATACAGTTTGAGTGAGAAGTAAAAGGTGTGTTCTTAAAAGAAGAGTTCTTTTGGAAAAAATTTTGTTTGACATAAATACCAGGTAAAAACATGTATATCTCAAAAAATAAAATACAATTATGATGAAACGGTCTTTAAGGATTATCCATATCAAAAATGGAGTGAAAGAGGGAGAACCCGATGGATGAAAGTTGGGTTCGAGAATTTCCCCTTACCTTGTATCTGAATTCTTCCTTCTCTTTAATGTCCTGTATAATGACATTATATTCATTAATTAGAAATAAAGAACCTTTATTACATTAATATATTTCATTCTGGTTTCATTATGTGATTTTATGTGCCTTTGGATGAGTTATAGATGTTAAAAAACAATATTCGGGAATGTTTGTTTTTATGGTTTTCTTGAGTGGTTCACTTGTATTCTTAAATTGAAGTTTGGGTAGAACATGGGTAAACATCCAGAACTGATATTACATGTTATTAATGATATTACATGATTTTTAATGATTTTTAAAGGAATTATATTAGATCCATGTGGATGAATCATTAGATAAGAATTAAATGATGATTGTTTGGGTTAATTTGGGAGGTTTTTCGATCACAACGAACTTGTTTTAACTTATCACTTAGTAATATGGCCATAGGTTATTTTCAGAACTTTAAATAGGACATAATACATATGAAATATTCTGTTTCAACCAAAAAAATGGTTTCATAACCAGATCTGAAGGTAGAAATGGAAGAAGAAAGCATGTCTTTTTTGAAGGTGATAAATTAACACCTCACGAACAACATTCACTTTAATAAAATAAAAGGAAGAGGGAAAGGGGGTTTGATTATATAATATCCCATTAGAATCATAAAATTACATTATACGTATAATAATGTAGTTACAATACCATTTGGATGAATATAGGTTGGGAGAGATCAAGAAATGAACTTGAACTTGAAAGGAAATTAAAGGAGAAGAGGGAGAGAAATTACCTCTTGAATCCTTCTCTTGAGAACCTCCTTAAAGGCCTAATCTTGGTCTTTTGATGAGACCAGAAGCACTTGGACGTGGGGGAGGGGCTATGAAAGGTGTTTGGACAGAGTTTATAGAAGGCTTGGAGCTTGAGAGGTGTGAGTAAATGAGGGTGTGAAGGGTGACTTTTATAGTGGAGGGGAGAGGGGTTTCCTTAATATAAAATTCATTAGATTATTAATTTCCCCTAAGACAAGGAATAGTGAGTCTTGAATGACCAAGAAAAGTAATTTTATCATGTGATCCCAAACCAAGTGGGCTTACATCAGCATAACATCATTGATGACTCAATTAATCCATTATTTAGCATTTATTGTGAATTATCGGATTCTACTATTCATAAAAAATTCAAGTATTTCAGAAAAATCCCAAAAATTTACCCCAACCATTTTTCAACGTGTAGAATACAAAAATGCTGTCCATTTTTCAAAAATAATTTTCTATCTAATATTAACTTAATATTTAATTAAAATCATAATTTACTTAAAAAACAGTTTTTAAGATTAAAACAGATTTTATAGTACTTTCAAAAATTACGTAGGGTATTATAAAATTATCTAAAAACTATAAGACATTGATTTGATAGATAATTAATAAATTTTAAGAAAATAAATTTTATTTTAAATTAATTAATTAATTATAATTAATTATTTATGACTTACAAAATTCCAAAACATTTACTAAGTTCAAATTGTCACTTTCTAAGATATCTAAATTTTATTTATTTATTCACAGGTAATGTTACTCTTATGTTGGATGATTTACTATTCATAAGGGTTATATTACTATTCATAAGGGTATGTTACTATTCATAAGGGTACATTACTATTCACCGAAAATTATTTTTGTTTCATTTGACTCAAAAAATCATCTTGAACACAACCGTGTATGTCAGATTTTTAAAATTCCAAACACAGAAGTGACCAAATAATGTTTAAAGGTCACTTAATTCTTAGTAATTCATTATGTTGTGTTTTCATGTTATTTTATGACATAAAAAGGGAATTCCCATTGAAAAAACATTGGGTCATTATATTCTTCCCTCCTTTATAAATTTCACCCCCGAAATTTTACTTTACACAAACAGGTGAGGGTGTTTCTCCTTCATTACCTCTTACGGTTCCAAAGTTGCTTCCTCAAAATTATGGTTCCTCCACAAAACTTTGACAAGATGGGTTGTCTTATTGCGTATAACCTTATCCCTCCGATCCAGAATCTTTACTGGCTTCTCCTCATAGGAGAGATCATCTTCCTACTGCACCACCTCTGAGTTTAGTACATGTGAGGGGTCTGGTATGTACTTCCTCAGTAGTGATACATGAAATACATCATGAACTTGAGCCATATTCGGTGGAAGTGCAAGAAGATAGGCCACAGCTCCCATGCGGTCAAGGATCTCAAAGCGGCCAATATACCTTGGGCATAGCTTCCCTTTCTTTTTGAATCGCATGACTCTCTTCCATGGAGATATTCTAAGGAAGACTTTATCTATAACATCGAACTCCAAGTCCCTTCGACGGTTGTCAACATAGCTATTTTGCCAACTTTGAGCGACTTTGATATGCTTCTGGATGACTTGAACCTTCTCTGTCATCTCTTGAACAAGATCAGGTCCAAGTAGCTTCATTTCTCCAAATTTATCACAACAGGTTGGAGTTCTACATCGCTTTCCATACATAACTTCATATGGAGCCATCTGAATACTCGGGTGGAAGTTATTGTTGTATGAGAACTCAACCAATGGGAGATGCTGATCCCATCCACCTTTGAATTCTATAGAGCTGGTTCTTAGCATATCTTCAAGAACCTGAATAGTACTTTCAGATTGTCCATCAGTTTGGGGGTGATAGGACATGCTGAAATTTAATTCAGTACTCAAAGCATGTTGAAGGCTCCTCCAGAACTTAGATGTGAACCTTGGATCCCGGTCAGAGACAATTGAGAGTGGACCGCCATGCAGTCTCAACACTTCCTTCACATATATCATTGCAAGTTTTTCAAGTAAGAGATCTTCTTGAATAGCAATAAAATGGGAAGTCTTGGTGAGTCAGTCAACCACAAACAATATCATATTATTTCCCTTTGATGTCTTTGGGAGACCCATGAAAAAGTCCATAGTAACATTTTTCCATTTCCACATGGGTATAGGCAATGGTTCCATCATGCCTTTGGAATTTTGTCACTCAGCTTTAACTTGCTGAAATACCAAGCACCTTGATATATATTCTACAATCTCCTTCTTCATGTTATCCCACAATAAGTGTTCTCAGATATCATAGTACATCTTGGTACTCCCTTGGATGGATAGAGAAAGTTGAGCTATGTGCATTATCCAACAGCTCCTTCTTTATCCCGGGTGATGAAGGCACACAAAGCCTCATTCCAAACCAAATCACACCATCATCGTTGATATAGAACTCTTGTAGATTTACTTCCTTTACAGCATTCATGATCTTTTGTAACTCCACATCATCCCTTTGTGATTCTTTAATATTCTCCAGGATGGATGGTTACACAATCATTTGGGCAAGGTAGGATGTATCCCCTGCCCTTATAACTTCCAAATCTATTCTTTGCATATCCAGGAAGATAAGGTCTTTCTCAATCCATAACATAGATAGAGTAGCAGGTTCTTTTATTATTAGAGCATCATCTACCTTGTTTGCCTTTCCAGGATGATAGTGAATAGAGAAATCATAATCCTTGATTAGATCTAACCATCTCCTTTGATACATGTTGAGCTCTTTTTGTGTGAATATATACTTTAGGCTCTTGTGGTCGGTGTATATGTCACACTTCTCCCCATAAAGGTAGTGCCTCCAGATTTTCAAGGAAAAAATCACAGCTGCCAGCTCTAGATCATGGGTCGGGTAGTTCTACTCATGGATCTTCAACTGCCGTGAGGCGTAGGCTATCACATTGTCATTTTTCATGAGTGCACAACCCAAGCCTTTCTTTGAAGCATCACTGTATATCACAAAACATTCTCCACTTTTCAGTAGTCTGAGTACAGGTGCAGTGATCAACGTTCTCTTTAGCTCCATGAAGATTCCCTCACATTCTTCGGTGCAGACATACTATATGCCTTTCCTTGTTAACTTATTTAGCGGACTTGAAAATCGTGAGAAGTTTCTCACAAAACGTCGGTAGTACCCAGCTAGTCCAAGAAAACTACATATTTCTGTGACACTAGTGGGCATGGGCCATTCCTCAATCGCCTTTTATTGAAGGATCCACAGAAATTCCCTCACTTGTGATCACATGTCCCAAGAACGTGACTTGCTTCATCCAAAAGTCACACTTGCTGAACTTTATGTACAAATTATCCTTTCTCAATGTCGCAAACACAAGTATGAGATATTCTTCATGTTCCTCCTTTCTCTTGGAGTATATGAGAATATCATCGATAAACACTACCACACATTTGTCGAGGTAATGCCTAAAGACTCTATTCATCAAATCCATGAAGATTGCAGGGGAATTATTAAGTCTGAAGGGCATTACCAAAAACTCATAGTGCCCATACCTTGTACGGAAGGTAGTCTTCTGAATATCTTTCTTCTTCACCTTTACCTAATGATATCCAGAATGAAGATCCACCTTTGAGAATTATTGAGCTCCTCTTAACAGGTCGAACAAGTAATCAATCCTTGGGAGAGGATACTTGTTCTTTATGGTGATCTTGTTCAGTTCCCGAAAATCGATACAGAACTGCATTGTTCCATCCTTCTTCTTCACAAAGAGAACTAGTGCACACCAAGGTGATGCACTAGGGCGTATGAACCGTTGGTCTAGATGCTCTTGCAGCTACTTCTTCAACTCCACCAGTTCGATAGGAGCCATCCTTTAGGGAAACTTTGAGATAGGAGTTGCTCCAGGTATGAGTTCAATTGAGAACTCTACCTCATGATCCGGGGGAATTCCGGGTAACTCTTCTGGAAATACATTGTCGTATTCCCTCACGATGGGCATTTCCTCAAGGTTGGAACTTTCCTTCGACTCAACCATTTGGGCGAGGTATGCTTCTTCATAGGGAATCCACACCCACACCATTGCAAGATTTTTCAAAAGAGATTCATGATATTCATTGCACTTGTAGAGGAGCATGAGATGGTTCGGAATATGAAAAGATATTTAATTTTCCCGATTGTTGATATGTGCTCTATATAATGAGAGACAATCCATTCCCATTATAGCGTCGAATTCTACCAAGGAAAGCATTACGAGATTTTACAGAATAATCTTCCCACATACGCCAATAGGAGAAGAGTCAAACAATTGGGTTGCGATGATTGCACCACTAGGTGTTTTTACAGATATCTCTACTTCAAGGTTTCAGGGCATCGATTCTATAGTTCTAGCAAACTTGCAAGATATAAAGGAATGTGTAGAACCAGAATCAAATAAGACTTTTTCCATTCTAGAGTAAATCGGAAGTGTACCTTGTACGACTTCATTATCATGCTCCACCTCCGCAGTAGTGATGGCATAAGCCTTCCCTTGTTCCTTTGTCTTTGGTGGCTGCTGATGCTGATTACCCACGAGAACTCGAGGTTTAGTGCACTAGTTTTCATAGTTCCCTAGATCCCTATAGTTGTAGCATTGAACCATGAGTGGTTCTCTCCTTTCATTGGCTACATTCTGTATCCTTTTCGTGTATTTTTGACACTCTTGAGCATGGTTTCCTTCTTTCCCACACTTGAAGCATTTCCCCGTCCCTTTGAGACAGTTCCCATGGTGCAACAACCCACATTTTTGGCATGTGGGTCGTTGATTTTTCTTCCCACCTTTTTCATTATATCCACCAGCTTGAAACTACGTCTTTATTTTCTTATCACCATAGCCATGGGACCATTCTCCAAACTCCATATCCACTTTGAGAGCACACTGAACAACTTCTTCATAACTCCCAAAGTCTCGAATTGCAAGAGCCTTTTGAAAGTGTGGTTTTAATCCACTAAAGAATCTATCAATTTTTATATCATTGTAGATAACAAAACCCAAAGAATACCATGCAAGCCTTGTGAAATTTGCTTCATAGGTTGAGACAGATTCTCCTTCTTTTTTCTTGAGCTCTATGATTTCTCTCTCCATCCTCATGAAAAGGGTTCGTGGGATGTACTTATTAAGAAACATTGTCTTAAAGTCTTCCCATTCCATCTCTTCAATTTACTCCCTTGCCTTGGTGTTCTTAATAAAATCCCACCATTGATTGGCTTATCCATCTAGATTATAAACGGCTAGAGTCCCTTTCTCCATCTCAGAACAGTGAAGCACATAAAAGATCTTCTCCATGGAGTTGACCCACTGTTCCGCAACTAGTGGATCCGAAGATCCACAAAACGTCAGTGGTCGTTGAGCATAAAACATTTGGTTGTCAATTTCTCCCTCTTTGGTGAAGGAGGAAGTTCCCCATTATTATGGTTAATGTTCATAACCTGAGATAATTGGGTAGGAATCACCATGAAGTTTTGAACTCCACCTCCCAAATCATTGGGGATTTCGTTCAGTCAATCGTTGCATTGGCCCTCGCAAGAGTTGTTGGCCTGGTTTCTACTGGTTCCCACCATTTTCTAAAATAAAAAAGGTTAGAAAAAACATAAGTAAAATAGTAATAACTTATTCATTTAAAAAATTTATACCAAAAACATAACATATGGTATCCCTATAAAAATATTCTGGTGTGCATTTTTGTACTTAGTCTCATGCTAGAGGTTTTCTTTAGGGTTCACTAATCCTAATTCTCAAATTAACTAAACATTTCCTCTGATACCAACTATAGAGACCCAGCCTTTTCTTACATTAATATTACATCATTTTAAAGATAAAAAACATAATAGCATTATACATAGAGGATCCAAAGGTTTAGTGTCTTGGGAAAATTAGGACCAAACATAACAAATACAACATCAAGCATAAACATCTATTAAATTTCTTCTTCTCTAGCTTCTTATTGACACTTGCCCTCTCTTTAGTACATGTAGCCACTTGAATATATACATAAAAATGGGTGAGATAGAATCCCAGTATAAGTATAGATAAGAACAATACATCATGGGGTGAGCATAATCATGACATAGGCAAAAGTTCATGAACATGAGAGGAGCATAAATAAAAGACCTGAAATGTGGCAATGCATAAAAATAAAAAATCATGTCTTAGTGGTTAACTGCCACACATACTTGTGAACCAAGATTTAATCTTTTTCACACATCATTTAACATTTACTCATGATATTCATCTCTTTACCCAATGAATTAGAGCACTGTATAATTCTGGGCTCACCCGTCACTTTGAAACATTCATATTGCGCTATATAATTCTGGGTGCACCCATCACATCAGAACATTATCATTATCAAGCTTTCCAAATGGAACATATATCAAAAGGGAACATAACTAACAAATGGAAATGAATGGTTTACATCTCATAAAAACACATTCATAAACTTTGAGTTCCCAAAAGAAAGAGGGAATAACATACATGTTACAAGAACCGTCCACTTTGAGTGAGAAGTAAAAGATGTGTTCTTAAAAGAAGAGTTCTTTTGGAAAACATTTTTTTTGAAATAAATACTAGGTAATAACATTTATATCCCATAAAATGAAATAAAATGATGAATAAATTGTCTTTAAGGAGTAAGCATATCAAAAATGTAGTGAAAGAGGGAGAACTCGATGGATGAAAGTTGGGTTCGAGAATTTCCCCTTACCTTGTATCCAAATGCTTCCTTCTCTTTAATATCCTGTATAATAAAATTATATTCATTAATTAGAAATCCAGAACCTTGTGTACATTAATAGGGTTCATTCTGGTTTCATTTTGTGATTTTATGTGCCTTTGGATGAGTTATAGAGTTTAAAAAACATTATTCGGGAATGTTTATTTTTATGTTTTTCTTGAGTGGTTCACCTGTATTCTTAAATTGATGTTTGGGTAGAACATGGGTAAACATCCAGAACTGATATTACATGTTATTAATGATTTTACAGGATTTTGAATGATTTCTTAAGGAATTATATTAGAACCATGTGGATTAATCATTAGATAAGAATTAAATGATGATAGTTTGGGTTAATTTGGGCGGTTTTTCGATCACAACGAACTTGTTTTAACTTAGCACTTAGTAATATGGCCATAGGTTATTTCAAGAACTTTAAATAGGACATAATAAATAATAAATATTCTGTTTCAACAATAAAAATGGTTTCATGACAATATCTTAAGGTAGAAATGGAAGAAGAAAGCATGTCGTTTTTTGAAGGTGATAAATTAACACCTCACGAACAACGTTCTCTTTAATAAAATAAAAGGAAGAGGGAAAGCGAGTTTGATGATATAATATCCCATTGTAATCATAAAATTATAGTATATGTATAATTCTATAGTTACAATACCATTGTGATGAATATAGGTGGGGAGAGATCAGGAAATGAACATGAACTTGAAAGAAAATTAAAGGAGAAGAGGGAGAGAAATTACCTCTTGAATCCCTCTATTGAGAACCTCCTTAACAGACTATTCTTGGTCTTTTGATGAGAAAAAAAGCTCTTGGACGTGGGGGAGGGGCTAGGGAAGGTGTTTGGGTAGAGTTCAGAGAAGGATTGGAGCTTGAGAGGTGTGAGGAAATGATGGTGTGAAGGGTGACTTTATAGTGGAGGGGAGAGGGGTTTCCTTAATATAAAATTCATTAGTTTATTAATTTCCTCTAAGACAAGGAATAGTGAGTCTTGAATTACCAAGAATGGTAATTTTATCATGTGATCCCGAACCAAATGGGCTTACATCATCAGAACATCATCGATGACTCAATTAATCCATTATTTAGCATTTATTGTGAATTATCGGATTCTACTATTCATAAAAATTCAAGTATTTCAGAAAAATCCCAAAAATTTGCCCCAACCATTTTTCAACATTTAGAATCCAAAAATGAAGTCCATTTTTCAAAAATAATTTTCTAAATATTATTAATTTAATATTTAATTAAAATCATAATTTACTTAAAAAAACAGTTTTTAAGATTAAAATTGATTTTATAGTTCTTTCAAAAATTACGTAGGGTCTTATAAAATTATCTAAAAACTATAAGAAATTGATTTTATAGATAATGAATACATTTTAAGAAAATACATTTTCTTTTAAATTAATCAATTAATTATAATTAATTATTTATGACTTTCAAAATTCCAAAACGTTTACTAAGGTCAAATTGTCACTTTCTAAGATGTCTAAATTTTATTTAATTATTCATAGGTAATGTTACTCTTATTTTGGATTATTTACTATTCATAAGGGTCATATTACTATTCATAAGGGTATGTTACTATTCATAAGGGTACGTTACTATTCACTGATAATTATTTTGGTTTCATTAGACACCAAAAATCATCTTGAACACAACCGTGTACGTCAGATTTTTAAAATTCCCAACATAGAAGTGACAAAATTATGTTTAAAGGTCACTTAATTATTAGTAGTTCATTATGTTGTGTTTTCATGTTTTTTTATGACATAAGAAGGGAATTTACATTGAAAAACATTAGGTCGTTACATAAGAACACACGAGCACTTTCCCTCAGGTCCAGTGCCAATATTATGCCACCTATGGTCTACGGTCTATGGTTCAAAGAAACCCACTAGGAGAATGTAGTGTGTTGTGGAATCCTAATGTCCTTATTCAATTCAAGATATGTACCACACCGCGTGTTTCCTTTCTGGGTAACCATGTCCTTAATGAAATACTTTAAACTGCTATTCTACCTTGAACAAGTTTTGGATGGCCCCTAATGACTATGGGATGCGTTAGTTTCCTCACCAGAGAGGATTTCCCCTACCAGCACTGGCCTCTGATCACTCTGTGTTTAAGAACCCCAATTGGATTGATTCTCATCCATATGGGATACGTAGCGATGTTCGGGACTTTCTCCATGGGCCCAGCCCTAGGGTCATTAACCCTTCTGGCCCCTCGGTCTCGATTACGTTCTAGTCTCTATGACCTTAAACTAAGAGTCTACAGTCCACACAACATGACATTAAACTTATCATCCTTGGACCTGAATGACCTTAAACAATATCATCCTTACCATATGACGTTAAACTATATGTTAATCATCCTCATTGGTATGACGTAAAACTACAAGGAATTTTAGGTCCTCACCAAAGAGGTCATGTCTGGAAGAAGGTATGATCCCTGATTTGACCGAAGAATTCACCTAATGTGTCTTCACTACGTTAGCGTAATTTCAAGAGTTTTGGGCTCTATTAGAACAATCCATCACTCCACCATTCATGATTTGAGTATCCTTTATTTGGATCCTCTTCCTCTTTCATGCCGGAAGGAACCCCCCTAACAGTACAGATGCCCGACCTATGGCTCGCCTACTGTCCTGGGATAACATTCTAGAAGACTAAAGGATGAAATTTTGAGTCCAGAACCACGTTTCAAACATGGTCATAGGTCGGCCCTCATTTGTTATCCTCATATTAGGCTAACGCGATAGGGATACTATGTTTCGAACATGGTCAACAGTTATCCTTCATTGTCACGCCACCTCTACAGTGTTCTGAATTTTGGGTACTGTGATTCACAATTTCCACTCCCCTATGTTTGGATTGATACTAACACCACTATCATTACCCCGCTCGTGAACTAGAGTATGTTGAGAAAAAAACAATTTTACTATTCTAAGAAATTCATTCTCCAGTCAGGCCTCCCTATTTTTTTAGAAATTCAGATCGGTTGTTCAAACCCTGGAGGACCGAATCTTGGTTGACACTTTCATATTCAGATGGAATAACATGGCGGTCATACCTTGTTTCTCACATCAGTCCTGACCCATGTGAGATTAGGGATTCATCGCTGGATATTTCTCAAATGTGACAAACATGCAGTAAACAAAAACAAATAACAGAACTGATACCTGAAGCCAACATAAAAAAGCATGATTGTACATTTTTTAGTTTACACACATTACAACACCAAATAATTGGACCTTCCTAGGGATGGGTTGACCTCTTATATAGAGTGTTCCAATTCCACTACCCTCTGTCTTATGGCATCTAGGATCTTCTATCACCTGTTTAGCTCCATATCCTCCTCGGTGGAGATGGGGTATAGTTCATCATCCGCTATCTGGGACCGCTCCACGTCGGTTCGTATGGTAGACATCTCCACAGAGGCTCTCTTAATTTGTTCTTATTCCTCTTCCAGCTAGGACTTTAGGCATGATACAAGCCCCGATTGTGCGTCGTGGAAAGTAGAGTACTCATCCGCACATGCCCGTAACTACTGAATCTCATTTTCATCTTCTTGGAGCCTCTTGATGTTCACCGATTTCCTCTATTTCCAGCCCACAGCAAGGACACGATCCTGCTACCAAATCTTCTTCACCATAAATTATAGGATGAGGATCTAAGGATGTTGAGCATCCACTCATCCAGCACATAGTTCATGCAGCTGTAAATGAAGCATCCCCATTTGGTCTGTCGATTTTCTTGAGGGGTTTCCCCGATGAAGTGCTGATCAGCTTCCATGACCAGTGACATATGATTTTTCTATCCTTTTCTTTAGAGGTCATATTGTCTCGGTCCATGGGTTCGGCGGGTTTATATGCAGGGAACACCTCCAGGAACTCATCAGTAGAATATTTTTCAGGTGTATGGTTTATTATGATAGGACCCATGTCAACTGATTGATCCTCGTCATCAGATTCCACCTCAATGATTTTAGGATTAGTCCTGCTAATGGTCCCACCTGTGACTGAGAGAACTGCAGTTTGGTCAGCTCGGGTATCTGCTTCCATGACCACCGATGTTCCCCATGGAAAGGTAGTGATAGGAGCTCCAACCATCCTCACCAAGGCGGACCATGACATTTGAAGAAATGTGCATAAAAAAGAGAACAAACATCAGTTAACCTGATCAATGGATGGAAGTTACAAATTCTATAAAGAATACATATAGAGATCAAAAAGTTTGTCTCTCCCCTGAGCTTTTTCCATTAGGACTCCATGGAGTGGCCCTCCGTATATGGTGGGGAAGTTAGAAGGCTCCTGGATAACCACCCTGGGTGTGGTATCCCTACTAAGCATGGTGATCACCATCATCATGGGTGAAGAATCTATGGTTCTTGTGTCTGTATCTACTGGTGTGAGAGATCTGGTCTTGCATATGAGGCCCTTTTGTATAAGTTAAACATTATTTAAGGAGTCCTAAATGACCTGGATTAGGATTACAGGAAAGTGGTTTGGGATTTAACTCAAGATCCTCTGAAAACTCTTCCAGATTCAGGTCTGAATTACTGAACTCACCCTCCTCTAGTGGCATCCCTCCACCAACCTACCCCCCCTAGTGGAATCATCTGGTTCTTCCGGTAGAGGGAATCACTCCTTAATTTGGAGGCCGACAACTATGGAGGGAACATTCGATTGAGTAAAACTGTCACTCAATTTGTCATGGGATTAAGATCACCCTGAGAGTGCACAAAGTCCTCTATCTCAGAAATGTACTTCTCCCCCTCATCTTGAGATACCGCAAACCCAGACCTGAAAGGAACGTTCCCTGGAAAATCCATCCTGAGATAGTTTAGATGGTTCCACATCTCAGACAGATTGAGGAATTGTCTTTTGAAATCCCAGATGTCCAAAGCCTCCAAGAAGAAAACATTCTTAGTCATGTCTATGTGGAATAGACACTTCCTTCGAGCCTAGGTGGGTATCTTACAAAACCCCTTGTGTAGCCTCCCTAGGGATATCTTTTCTCCTCTAGGACTATCAGGTTCGCCGCTACCACCTGCCTCTTGGATTGTGTGGGTATCACTGCCACTGTATCCCCACCACTATGGTATGTCCTTTCCTCCTTCCGGCCCCAACCTCGAGGTTGGGGAAACACCTCGTCACTAGTATAAACAGTCTACTACTATGTATTTACATCAGGTAGGTTGCTTCCCGGCTCTTGGTGTACTCTTTCACTAGCCCGTAAACATCTGTGGGTAGAGGAATCTCAATTTTCATCTTTCCATCCTCTTGTGTGAACATGATAACCATCTGCCTCATCACATATGGGTGATCCTCATGGAGAACTCCCAAGTAGACTTGTGGGGTCATCCTCTACAGGCACCGGAACTGCGTCACGAAGCAGTGTGGGGTGTACGGATCATAGAGAGGCACACGGTAAACCTACGCCACCGGGAATCCACCCCAAATGCCAGGAGGTAGGACTGGTGGTCCTCTATTCCATGTCCATCATTAGTGAACACACCTGTTAGCAATGGGAAGAGGTGGAATTTGAACTCGTCTTCCTTCCAGAATTGGTTTAGCACTAGTAGCAGGGTCATCTTAGTCTGAAAACTCCCCAACGTGTTCAGAATAGACAGTTGGAAATTTGATCTTGGAGGGGAAATGAGGTTTGAATATTCATAGATTTCCCTAATATACACTGTTATCAACCTATATAGAAGACATAATGGCCCACATACCCTATGTGGATTCTTTCCTTCGCTGATATTCCATAATACCTTATACTGCTTAGTGGGCATTGGGATTCCTAGGTTGACCCTCTCCCCATCACTAACATGGAATCCATGATAAACATGCTCAGCCACACGCCCATGTTCATGTCCCTCACTAGAAGAATCAAACCACCTATAATCGTCGAGATGAACGCATCCAACTGAACCACCATTTGTTATTAGGTAATAATATTGAACCCCCATGTCTTCCATTGTTTTTCTTCCAAGAGTTTTCTATATGAGTGATCCTTTCTATGCTTAACCTCCTTCAGTAAGGTTGGAGACCTAACAAAAAACTTTCCATCTATAGAAGAATTCATGAATTTACTAAACCAATGCTTAATGTGGACATCCAACATCGACTTCTTATCCTCCCATAACACTAGTACCATCAATGAATTTTATAGTAGTGACATCTACTCTGGGTCTTCCCATGTATTCACGGTTGGGAGGAAATCATCATACATCACCCCTAGTATAGGGACCCCCAAGATTTTCTGCAGGTCCCATAGGCTAATGCCAACCTCCTCATGGTGAAAATAAAAGTTGTTGGTCCTCGATGAAAATCTTCTCAGCAACTCCATCATCAGCTGTTTAGGCTGGTAGATATGGAATTGGAAGGCCCAAGCTGCCTCATATAGGCCCACTTTCATCATCTCCACCTCATGCACCTTGTATAAGGCACATACCTAGTAGGCTCATGCCCAATCATCTGTGTAGTGGCTGCCCTAGCGTAAATACCACTCATCATTCCACCCCTTCTCCGGGATTCTTAGGGCCACCTTTAGAATGGTGTGGTACAAAAGGGGGGATACCTATAGCTGCAATGCCTTCCCATCAACATTGTTCACTTAGTTATATAGGTATTCGAAATTTATGGGTGTTTTATCCTCCCATGTATGACTATCAGCCACCCTAAACCACTGGCAATGGCACGACGTGCTCCTGAACCAGTAGGCCCAATCACCCCTACTCAATTTAGGAATGAAAATTTCATCTCACAGGCCAAAGATGTACAAGGACAACCTCTTGTAGAGAGGGTAGTTCTTCTGACTCTTCGATAGCAGCTCCACTAAGGACTCATGGTCCGAATGGCTTCATACATACTCCCCGATACCTGGATTATCGACCATCTTTGCCCTCTTGGAAGCATCTTCTAGGACCCCCCAAAAAGCTTCCTGGTGAACCATTCAACCTTCAATGTTTTTGATTTTTTATTCTGGTTCACAAAGCGCATTCACGGAGCACCATCACAGAGCTCGGTCATAGAGACAGTTCACAGAACCCCACCACAGACCTCACAAACGCAAGCCACATAGAGCACACTCGCAGAGTCAGAAGACTCGTTGTGCACCACAGATCATAGAGGACCCTATTCTCAAATAAAATTCATATAGCATCCAGAGATTTGCGAATCAAGAGCTCAAGCATAGGAACGTGAAGATAAGATTGTAAAAAAGGGAAATCAGATTCCCCTATTTATAGGCGAAAACCCCCTTGGATTCATGGTGTGCCTAACCGCAGTAAGATTTGTGACATTACCAACCCATGCATCGCTTCTCTGTATCGGGACCATACTTCGTGATCTTTCTTTGCAATTCACCTAAAATTTTAGAGATGTTACCTCAGATTTCGACCCTCAATTTCTCCTCGTCTCTTAGTTTGAGGGGGGGGGGAATTTTTTGGTGCCAAAATATGTACAGGGGGATAGGGTGGAAAGAGAAAACCTGTTTCAAAGGGGATGCCACACAAAGCTCTTTTGTAGAGTCCCTGATCACCGCAACATTTATAGAGCCCCTCAGAATCATGTCTAGCGTGAAGCCGTATCCCCCTCTACAATCGCTGCAAAGAAAAAGAGGTGGGAGGCTCCACAGTTATGATGAAATTTACTGGGAACTTCACACTGTGGAGGGAATGAGATCAACCTTTAAGATCCCATAGATTTTTATAGAAGCCTCCACGAGCACCGCAGAGGAAACCAAGGAGAGATTTCCCCTAGGGAGGTGATGAAGGTTGAATCCATGGTTACAAAAAACTTGATGTAATCCACGACCGATTGCAGAGCGTCAGATGGATTTTCACGAAGCTATACCTGCTTCGCGCCACACCTAGAATATAAATACCAGACTTCCCTCAAACCCAAAAGATGGACACCCCAACATTTCTCCTTCTCATATATCAAATCTCAAAGGACCTTTTGCTCAACCAAACTTCAAGAAAAATGATCTCTTCAAGGTACTTGAGCATTGTGAAGTGCCTTTCCCTTAGCTCAAATGCAACACCTCTTCAAGCAGGGATGCCCTTTATGGAGCCCACAGGCTATCACAAAGGAGGGAGATCCCTAAGGGGAATCATGTCTTCACAAAGCACTCATGCTTTTCGAAGTACCCTCTATACACATGTGAACCACTTGCTAAGGCAAGGTCACTATGTTTTGAAAAGCACATTTCTTCATAGTGCTATGATTTTTAAGGTACCCTCACTCCACGAAGTCCTACATTGGAAAAACCTGTCTACTTCATGAATCACCCTTCTTACAAATCTATAACCTATTCCTAGGCTAGTCCACCCAACTTCATGAAGCATACCCCTTCACAGATTCCCTCCACTACATGATGTACTAGAGCTTTACAAGGTCCTTTCATGTGAACCCATTTTCTTTGAAAACCATTATCCTATACGATCCTCCAGGTTCATTTGAAGTGACTTTAAGGTCCCTTTAGAGGTACTTCACATTGTGTTGCTTGGCCTTATGCTTCTTCGTATAGGAATGCTAACAGATTTTGCTTCTTCGCAGAGCCACTCTAACATGATCCCCTCAATAGATCACTCCACAACACCCCCTTATCATGGCATTCAGATGAATTGCCTTCCACAAGGGTGGGTGGGTATCAGTTATGTAAGTTATAGGGGTGTGAAGTGAACCCTCCTTTTATGAGCTGCAGGATGTTAAAATTCCACGCACCATTATCCTTAGAACATGACGTTAAATTGTATACTTGCCCCGATAAATCTAAATATGGTGCCTCACCTCATACATTATCCACACTCGGTCATCTCCACGAGAGTGAGATCTTCCTCACATGGAATGAGATCCTCTTTGTTGAAGCGGCGTCTATTTGCAGGGAAGGGAAACCATCATGGTGTAATCCCTTAGCCTTTCTTGTGGGAGGTAGCATCTATTCTCCTCCTCTCTTCTTCTATGCCAAATACTAGAGGAGAGATGGGAACCAGAACCTTTATTAGCCAATCCCTCTCCCTCTAGTATTTATCGCCATCAGGCCTCTATCTTGGAGTAAGTCCCAATCTCCATCACCATAGGCCTCTAACAACACGCAAACCTCTATTTCCTCTTTGGGTCACTAACCATGTGTAATCCCCACTCCACTTTATGTGGATGCGCATTTCATGATGTGATCATTAGATCTTTGTTGCCTCTTATTTCCCACACTGAGCATGACTCACGTGGGATTAAAGTAAGCATTGACCATGGAATCCTTCCCGGGCCGCCTTAGCATGTAAGCCCCAAATATTCCTGAACTACTTGGACATTGATCCTTTTCTCCTAGGAAAGGTACATAGGAAGCCTCCCTGAGGTTCAAGACCAGCACCTACTTGTCCCAACCCCTTAATTTTGGTTCACCTTCATCCAACATGACATTAAATTGTATCTCACATTCTGAACTACGTGTACTTTTATCCTTGTATCCTGTACAAGGTACGTAGAAATACTCTCTAAGGATCAAGCCTATCATCCATCGGTCCTGACCACTTCAGGTGGTCCACCCTCATCTAGAATGATGTTAAATTATACGCCCCTTTCCATCTCACATGACTTTAAACTCTATGCTTCGAACTATGTGGGTTTTGATATTTGTCTCCTAATAAGGGTATGTAAGAAGCCTCCCTGAGGTTCAACCCCAAACAGCGGTAAGCCATTGGAACCCCAACCAAAGGTAAGCCATTGGAACCCCAAACAACGGTAAGACATTGGATCCCCAACTAGTAGTAATCCGTTGGAACCTCCACCAATGATAATCTGTTGTAGTCCACAATCGATGGTAAACCATTGTAGTCCCCTTTTTTGGGACCCACAACTCTGGTCCTCCCCTTGGGCGTCAGACAAACCCAGGATACTAACCATAGTTAAGCCCCAATATATCGTCGGGTCGTTGTCCTATATGTACACCCATATTCTATACACCCATCCTGAACTACGTGAACTTCAATTCCCTGCCACGAAGATACATAATAAGCTTCTCTGAGGATCAATCCCATCACTCATGTCCCATCGTGGTCTCTACCTTGAACCTATGTGTTTTGGGAAGTTCATGTCCCACCCCAAAGGTCCTACTTCCTCAAAATCCTATACATGAGTCCATTCCCACATGCCGCCTCTTCATGTGTCCCATCTCCCCACCGAACTACATAGACTTTGATTCCCTACCATGGGGATACGTAGGAGGTCTCTTCGAATCTCAATCCCAACATCATCGTTGTCCTCACGTCGGTTCCACCACATTCTCCATCCACGGTCAACCATCCCTATCCATCCCGATTCTTACCCAGGCCGACACATCCTGGTGAGATCATATCACTAAATTTCTCATTGTTTCTAGAATCAATCTGGTAACTAACCATGTGTCTTCCCCAGCATCAGTGTTCCCTCTAGGGGTTTCACCCATCTGATCCACTCTTATCTATGTTTTGATCAGTCTAATCCATCTCCACTAGACATTAAACTCATGGAATACCCAATGTTAAACATGGTAGATGAGTAAAACCCTAGAGACAATCCTATTGTATATAATTCCCCGCACTCGACGTGGGATGGCACATGCTTCCGAACTGTTGAGAATCCCTATAATAAGGGATATAAACCCAAAAGCATTAGTTTTCCAATGTCCAGACACACTAGAAATGTCCAACATGGATACTCCCCGATCAATGTTTGCTGCCCTGACTTGACCCCATGGAATGTCTTGACAGGATCAATGTAATTAACCTGCGTCCATGAAGATATGGAACTAGGAAGAGTTTCACGAACAATGTATTAAGTCTATAAGGGAAACCCAGACCAAGTGAATGGTTCCAAGGAGTAATCTAAGGAAGGGGGAACCGAAATCCCATCATCCCGTTTCAATCAAGGAGAAAATGTCCCTGAATAGGTGATGGATAATCCTGCTTTTGGAATGCGGGAATACCGGGAAACAAATCAGCGCATCCTCTACAGACGGATGTGAACCCCAACTAAAGTATCAGATATAGGGTTATAAACTTATATGTAATAATAGGGCCCCACTGATAGGATTGACACCCCTCATTAACATGATCATCGGGTCCTGGCCCACTAAGAACCACCAGTTGCCTCAAGACACATGGTCCCATACTTATGGTCTACCCACATGGCCGAACAGATCATCAGAATAATGAATAAATCCAACTCCCAACACATGATTTTCAGTGTGCTTTCTCTTAACTCACATACACCTAGGGAAAATCCCCATGACATCACCCATCCCAACCACTACTCCAATACATGAACAACTAACTGTGGAGTTCTAATTAGGTAGGCTTCTGAAAGGAAGGTTCACCACGTTGAAATGGGTAGTATCATTTAGTCTTTTATGACTCACTTTCTAGTCTTTTTACAGTAATATGTAATAACTAGGCCCCACTAATAGCAAACACATCCTACCTTATCATGTTTTTTAGGTCTTGTCCCTCCAAACACCCCTAATTGCACTATAGAAATATAGTCCCCTACCTAAGGCCCACCCCCATTCCATGATGAAATATAAGACTAATGATTGTTCCCACAAAACAAGACATGTTCTTTTATCAATATTTTTTCTCACTTGCAAAAACCTAGGGAAAATTCATATTATGCCACCGACCCCAACCACTAGTCAAATCCATGTATTCTTAACTGTGGAGTTCTAATCATGTAGGCTTCTGAAAAGAAAGGTGCACCATGTTGACATGGGTAGTTTCATTTAGTCTTTTATTTCTCAATTTTCTAGGGGTGTTACACTAATATGTAAAGAAGTTTTACATGATTATGCTAGTGTATATTAAGATAGTTATAAAGTTATTGAAGAAGAAGAAAAATATAAATAAGTTATAGAAATGTCTTATCACCCGATAAAATATTCTCAAGAACCAAGGAAGAGTAAATTGTTGAGACAGAAAGAGGAAGTTGCAAAAGAATTAAAAATACCACTGGATATTTAATAGTCCTCTACTCGTACTTTAACTTCATTATCATCTCAATATAAAGAATAAGAATCTATTAGTGAAATATAATATGAAGAGTCTTCATATGATGAAAAATAATAATCTATAAGAAATCTACTGGAACATTCTCTAAACTATGAAGACCAAGATATTATGGAAATATCTATCATGGCCTGACTATCCATTGTCTATGAACCTAGTTATCAGACCCCATGGATCTCTTGTAATACTTTGGTTACCTTCCTAGCACACAATATATTATTAACCATTTGGGATACTTATCAGATTAATGACTATCCCCACAGGCTAATTCATGTTCTTTCAGTGTTCTTTTTCCTCACTCACACACACCCTGGAAAATTTCCTAGGAGGTCACTCATCATAAGCACTACTCCAAGACAAGTGCACTTAAATATAGAGTTCTAATCATGCATTCGTCCAAAAAGAAAGATGAACCTTGGTGACATGGTTAGTGTCATTTAGAATTTTATGTCCCGATTTTCCTGGGGTATTAAACTCTCCACCACATTAAGGACTGACACCCTTATTATGGGCCCCAAAAATAAAACCCGGGTAGGGTCTATGAACTTTATGAAAGGTATTGACTCTGATACCATTTTTCATGACCCACCTATCCATGGGACATGAATCTGATTATCTAACCCCATGGGATCCTGTAATCCCTTGGTTTCCCTCCCAACACACCACGAACTATTACCCATCTAGAAAACTTATCGAAATAAGAACAATCCCCATAGACCAACAGATTATCTTTCAATGTTATTTTCCTTAGTCACACACACCCTATGAAACATCCCAAGAGGTCACCCATCCTGAAAACTACTCCAAGCCCAGAATTCTTAGTTATGGAGTTCTAATTGTGTTGTCTCCTGAAATAAAAGTTTATTTTTTTTGACAAATGTAGTATAATTTATTCTTTTAAGTATCACTTTTATAGGGGTGTTACACTTATATGTAACAACGGGGCCCCGCACTGATAGTAGAGACATCCTACCTTAACATGGACCTTAGGAATTGGCCCGCTACAAACCAACAGTTTCTGAGTAGACACTTGATACCCTACCTAGGTCCCACCCACATGCCCAAATGGATCATCAGACTAATGACTATTCTCACATGCCAACACATGTTCTTTCAGTGTGCTTCTTCCTCACTCTCACACACCCAGGGAAACATCCCATGATTTCACCCATCCAGAACACAACTCCAATCAAATCATGCTTAACTATGGAGTTCTAATCAGGTAGGCCTCTAAAATGAAAGGTGCACCATGTTGAAAACAATATTATCATTTAGTCTTTTATGTCTAACTTTTTCAAGTGTTTTACTCTAATATATAAGAAATGACACCCAATGATAGCACAAACACTCCACCTTATCATGGTTGTTCGGTCTTGGCCCACTAGGCACTACTAGTTGCTCAACAGACACATGACCCCCTATATTGGGTCTACCCCCATGACCGAATAAATCATTTGACTAATGATTGTACCCAAAAGATAACACATGATCTTTCAGTGTGCTTTTTCATCACACCCACACACCCAAGAAAACTTCCCATGAGGTCTCCCATCACAACCACTACTCCAAGCCATGCATTCTTATCCAAGGACCACCCACATGCCTGAATGGGTATGCATACAAATGACTATCCCCATGGGCTAGAATATTTTCTTTTAGTGTTCTTTGTCCTCCCTTGCACACACCAAGGGTAACTTCCTCTAAGGTCACCCATCCTGAAAGCAACACGCCAAGCATGCTTAACTATGGAATTTTAATCAAGTAGGCTTCCAAAAACAATGGTGCATTATATTGACATGGGTATTATCATTTAGTCATTTAAGGATTACTTTTCCATGGGTGTTACACCAATATATAATAAATGAGCTACACTAATAGAATAAACACCCCACCTTAACATGGTCATTGGGAATTAGCCTTCCAGACCCCACAATTTTCTTAACAAACATGTGTCCACATACTTGGGGCCCACCTACATGCCCTAATTTATCATCCGAATAATTATTTTCTCCACAGTCCAACATATTTTCATTCAGTGTGCCTTTTCCTCACTCACACACACCCAAGGAAACACCGCATCATTTCACCCATTCCGACCACTACTACAAGTACTGTATGTATAAATACAGATTTCTAATCAGGTAAACATTCGAAAATAATGGTGAACCATGTCGACATGAGTACTAACATTTATTCTTTTATGTCTTATTTTTTCTGTGGTTTTACACTGATATGTAACAACTAGTCCCCACTAACAGCATAGAAATCCTACCATAAAATGTTCATTGGGTCCTATCCCAATAGGCACCACCAGTTGATCCATAGACACAAGTCCTCCAACCTAGGTCCCACCCACATGCCCAAATGTATCATCAGACTAATGATTTTCTGCACAGGCCAACACATTTTATTTTAGTGTGCTTTTTACTTACATTCACGTACCCAAGAAAACATCCCATGAGATTTCCCATCCCAAACACTACTCCAAGTAATGTATGCTTAACTACAGAGTTCTAATTAGGTAACCTTCTAAAAGGAAAGGTGAACCATGTTGATATGGGCAGTATTAGTTAGACTTTTATGTCACACTTTTCTATTGGTGTTACACTAATATGTAACAATTTGGCCCCACTAAAAATACATAAACCCGTCCATAACATGGTCATTGGGTCCTAAACCTCTAGGAACCACTAGTTTCTCCACATAAATGTGGTCCCCTACCTGGGGCCCAAATACATGTTGGTATGAATCATCAGACTAATGATTGTCTGCACATGCCAACACATGTTCTTTTAGTGTGCTTTTTCTCACTCACAAACACCCAAATAGACTTACGAAGAGGTCACTCGTCTTGAACACTACTCTTGGACATCCACACTTAACTATAGAGTTTGGATCAGATATTCTTTTGAGAATAAAGGTTCAGTTTGTTGACATGGGCAATATTATTTATGTTTTTTAAACCTTTATAATTATGGGGTCTTAAATTCCCCCTCCCCCAATTTAGAGAATATATTCTTAATTTTTGACCCTATATCTCAACCTAGTCAGTGCCACTACACTTTATTCAGGTCTTCGCCCACTAGGTGCCACATGTTTTCCCGCAAACATGTGGTCCCTTACCTGGTGACCACCCATCTGCTCGATCCTATCATTAGACAAATGACTCTCTCTATAGACCCACACATGTTATTTCATCCTTCTTTTTCATCACTCTCACACACCCATGAATATTTTCAAGGAGTTTACCCATCCTAATCACTACTCTAAGTCAATCACTCCTAATTGCAGAGTTCTAACCAGGTAGGATCCCAAAAATAAAGGTGTTCCTTGTCGACATGGGTAGTAACATTTAACCCTTTAACCCTTTAACAATATATGGTGTTATAATCTCCCAGTCCCATTACCTAATTAGAGAATATTCTATACCTTCAAAGGATAGAAGATAAATTATACTGAATGCTTCTAGTGAATATTCCAATTTCTCTATTAGAAAAAAATATAAAAGAATCAAAATGAGAAGGGATTATCTCAATGGGGAAATTATGAATATTTATATAATTATGTATATATTTATAGACATTCAATATAATTGTAAATATATTAAGGGAAAATTGAATGTGATTGAAGGTTACAGCTCCTAGAAACAAATCAATGAAACTATTATATAAAATAAGGTTTAATTTAAATAATTAATGGGAAAATATAATTTTGATTCTAGGAAGATGAAGAGTATTATAGTATATATGAATCATTACAATGAAAATATGATGTTTTTATGAAAATGTTGATGGAATGAAATATGAAACAAATAAAATATCAAAGTATGTCGATAACACCAATATTAATGTTTTTAATTGTATAAGAGCTATTAATAACCTCAAATAACATTTCATTCATCATTACTTAAATCATTTCAAGAAAAAAATAATCCTGAGGTGATGGAAGAAATAGTAGTAAAGATTAAGTCAGTAATAGAAGATTCAAAGAAATACCAAGACGATTTAAGACACATGAAGGTGATAATAAATAGGTTGTCCAAGAAATAATAATTTTCCATGAACTCTAGAGTATAATGTAATAATTAAAATCTACCTCATATTTTAAATATTTTCAAAATGTTTTATTTTATTAGGTTTTGGATTAATGTTGTATATGTAACAATTAGATTATATATTTTTTCCAACATTTCAAGGAAAATATTATAATTATTTATTTCCATTAATTACTTTTTAAATAATAAAAGTGGGAGGATAGAGGAAGGAGAATCACTTGAAAGTTATATAGATATAAAAGGGAGAAAGTAAGAACTCTTGAAATCTCTGTATGTTAGGGGAGTAAGTCTTTTAAAAGTTTATTTCAAAAAAATTCTCAAGTGTTGTGAATTTTTATTTTTAAATATGGGGAGATTATTGAGTCAAAAGAACACTTTATAACCTTAATTTTGATGATTAAAATCCACTCATTAGATATTAATATATTTCTAAAATATATATTTCTCAATTTATAAAGTAATTATGTTGGAAAGTCTTTAGTCTTTCCAGATGGAGAATAAAATTTATATGGAATCGATTACTACCATGTGTAAAATATGAACATGTACAATGTGAATCCAATGGATTTATATGAATTCCCTCAAAAAAAGTTTTATAAATTCCATTAGATTGCTTAATATGATATCCATCAGACAGAGTAATAAAAATTCTACCGAACATGCTTTATTGGTTGGAGACGCACAAGTTCACTAGATGGAAATTTATTAAACTTACCTAATAAAGATATAAAATAACATCAATTTTCGTTACATTTATACTAGATGGAACATTAGACGTGTTTTAATGGTTAAATACATATTGACCATTATATAAAATGATATTACATTGAACCTATCAAGTGAACAAAGAGTTTTTCCAAATTTTCTATAATTAATCCTAGGAGATTCAGAATCTGAACATTTGATTTTTTTTCTCTAAATAGGACCAAATATTTGAGGAATAATTTGATAATGATATGATTAAAAGTTTTTTCTAAAGTGTTGTAACATATTTTTATTTAGAGAACTTCACTTGTAATATTTTTATAGTAGTCCTAAGGCATTGTTTGTGTGTTTTACATTGTAAATTCCTTAAGATTTTTCCAATGTATTTCTCACTTGTATGATCCATTTTATTGAGGGATCATAGGGATAAAGAGATAGAGTTTACCCAATTGGATTGATCAAGGGTTCCCAGGGATAGAGAAACAGAGTTTTTCTAATCATTCTAATCAATGGATTCCTTTTCTTAGAAGACATGCCTTATAATAGGTTCTGTGATGGATACCTAATGTTACTGTAAAGACCCGTAAATTTCAAGGAATTTTTTTCCTTAATTTTCTTTGGAATTTTACAAGAACGCAGTTTCTGACGGCACCTGATTCCGAGGCCCGGTGTGCCCGGAATCATTTGCCGAAGTTTGGCTCAGGTACGTTCAGTGAACGGACGAGCGGGTTTTTCTAACTTTTGAACCGGTGCCCAGAATCGAATTCTGAGGGCACCGATAAAATCGCAGTGCCGGTATTTGCTTAGAAACGCCTCTTCCAGAGTTGTGTTTGCTCGGGTGTGGTTTTTAATTTTTGGCCTTAAAGTTAAGAAATAAAATAATTTGTTCGACAAACTTTATTTTATTTCTCTTAAGCCACTTGAAGCCACTTGGAAGCCACTTAAACTGAGTTGAAACAGATAGGGTGCTATCCAGAAATATCCTACCCACTTGGTAGGATATTTGTTAGGTGGGGCCCGCACGAGCCCCGCCGTTTCTTTCCGCTAAGTAACGCACCCGCGAAAACCCGTCATTATGAAAGTCAACTGACGCGTTTTCTTAAATCCTTAACGCACCATTTAATTGGGCGGTTTATTTCGTGAATTAAATGGGCGGTTTCTTTCGTTGAATTAATTAAACGAATTGATGGGTCGTTACTTACCCTTTTTCGTTTATTGGCGTAATAATAAAATAAGACCAACAAGGCTTTTTGGAGGATCACACGTTGAGAGGCTTGACGGAATTCTTGAGCCTTCATCCTCCTTCACGAAGAACGCGAAGAACGCGAAGAACGCTGTCACCCTCGGAGTGTGACGATGTTTCATCCAAGATGTTCTTTAGAGATGATCCTTCCTCCACGACAAGATCCTTCGATCTTCCGTTGAGGTGAGTGTTTCTGATTCTTTAAATCTCCTTTGTGTTTTTTTTACAAAACATGGATTTAATTATTTATAATTAAATCTGTTGTTTCATGGTCCGTTGAGTTCATCGACGCAACGCCAGATTCCGCGACGACGCGACGCCTTTCCGCGATGACACGACGATCCCCTCCTTCCGCGACGAGCAATTCCACGAAGAACGCGTGCGACGACTTGACGAGGTAGGGATTTTTTTTGGAAATACCCCCTTTTTTTATTTTATTCCCATGGAAGTTTCTTTAAAATTAAAGAACAAGATGCAAACGAACAACTTTAATTTATTAAAATTGTTGTATCATGTGTTGATTTATTTTTCTCCCGTTGTTTTTATCTAACGCGGAGGGTGCGGGCCAAACAAACACGGCCCGACAACCCTCTGCCATTCATCGTGTTGTGCGGATTTGACGGGCGATGACGGAATGTGCCGCAACAGAAGTTTGATGATCCCGCAGTGAAGAACGGAATGCAGGAGGAACAACGGCGCAGATGGGGAGGAAAACGGACCACCAGAGCGACTCCGGTGGCCCGCGGAAGCCGACGGCGCCCGTTGACCCGCGGCCGCGCAGGTCCGACGCGCGCGGGACGCGGCTGAAGCCGCGTCCGGATGTCCTGGGCGACACCCCGTGGGTGCCGCGGGGTTGTCACGTGGGGTCGGCAGCTCCCCCCCCGCGTCTCTCGGGTTGTCCAGGGCGAAACCCCGCGGGTTCCGCGGGGGTGTCACGTGGGGGCGGTGGCTCCCCCCCCCGTGTCGCTCGGGTCGTCTAGGGAGACACCCCGCGGGTGCCGCGGGGGTGTCACGCGGGGGCGGCAGCTCCCCCCCGCGTCGCTCGGCCGCTCGGCCGAGCCAGGCCGGTCCGACCGGGTCGACCCGGTTCGGCCGACCCAGGGGGGGGGGGGGTCGGGCCGGGTCGGCCCGGGCCCGGACCCCCCGTCTACGAACCATTTTCGGTCAAATGCCTATATCTTGAGCTACGGGCTTTCGAACGACGCTCCGTCAGCGGCAACACGATCCTTGGATCGAGACGGTCGTTTCGGTATATCGCACTCAAGGTTTCGGAATACTTTGAGTTCGGCCGGGTTGGTTCGTACACGAAACCAACCGGGCCCTCGGAGCGGAAACGCTCATATCTTGAGCTACGGACGTCCGATTGACTTGTCGTCGACTTTGTTGAATTCCTCTAAGTGAGACGGATCTTTTGGCATACTCCGCCCGAGGTTTGGACGCAGGTGGAGTGCGGTTGGGTTGGTTTTTCCTTAAAAACCAACCGGGCCCCTGGGACGAAAAAGCCAATAACTCTCAGACCGGGCATCCGATTGACGCGCCGTCTACGACGTTGAGTTCCTGTTGACGATACGGAACTTTTGGATACATCAACTTCGGACTTTGTGTGAGTTGATGTATCAGCCTCTTGGCTCGTGGAGCGGACCCTCCCGAACGAACTTGCTGTGTGCTGGAACCCTAATGCTGGCTGCGACTGCTACTTTGACAGTGACGACCGTGCAGAGATCCTCAGTGGACTGCGGCGACGACCGTGCAGAGATCCTCAGTGGACTGCGACGACGACTGTGCAGAGATCCTCAGTGGACTGCGACGACTACTGCACTCAGCGATCCTACGTGGATCAGTGCTACAGGTCCTGTGTGGGCCCGATCCTGTGTGGGTCCGATCCTGTGTGGGTCAGCGCTCAGCAGTTCTGTGTGAGCCAACGCCTACAGGTCCTGTGTGGGCCCGATCCTGTGTGGGTCATTGCGTGGGTTAGTTACCTATCGATCCTTTGTGGGTCCGATGACTTAGATGGATCAGTGATCATCTTTATCGTCATCTGAAGAAGTATACCTGTGTGAGCTGAATCCTGTGTTACTCTCCTTTGTGGATTGTGTTGAGCTATCCTGTGTGGATTTACTATTTACTCTCCTTTGTGGATTGTGTTGAGCTATCCTGTGTGGACTTACTGTTTACTCTCCTTTGTGGATTGTGTTGTCCTATCCTGTGTGGGTATACGTTTTTTCTTTTTTGTGTGGACTGGGTTGTTCTTGGGCTCGGACGTTGGAGCCGAACGAGAATTGATGACTTAGGTATATGTATGGGCATATACCTAAGAAGTGTCGGTTGTTACTTTTTGATTGTATCTTTCCTTTGTGGATTACCCTTTGTGGATTTCGGGAGACCTTCGGGGGTCTCGGGGTCCCTACTGAGTAGCTTATACTCACCCCTGCACGGGCTTTTCCCGCACTACGTTGTGTTGGTTGCAGACGACGGACATCGCTGATCGTGGTGGACGCGTGCGGAGCAGGACGGTACCTGGAGGTGGACCACTGGGCGGGACATACTCGGAGCGGTTAGGTGGACCCAAGGAGCAGTGGAGAATATCTGTACCCACCCTTCAGGTGGGACTTCCAGAGGATGGCTCGATGCTGCGGCTTTTCTTTTCAATTGCTGTTTTCCCCTTTCAGTTGTACTTTACAGTTGGGCTTGTATTTCCGGCCCCTTTTACTTTCAGCACAGCTTGTTACAATTTTACTTAGTGTTTACTTTTCCGCTTGCTTAATCTGTGGTGCTTGTTTACTTTTCAAAGACAATTCCTTCCCTTTTTACGGGATTTATGCCTTGGTGCTAGTCTCCAGCCCCTGGCCTATGGAAGGCGGGCTTGGGGTAGTCACGACACGGGCCCCGAGGACGGGTCGTGACAAATTGGTATCAGAGGTGGTCGGTTCTACCGCAGAATCTGATCTTTCTTCTATGTGAAGCAATAGTGTTTAGCATATTGAGTGTGGTTATCAGTCCAGGGAGTCCAGTGTTGGTGCGGCGGCCGACGTATCCGTACACCAGGACCCTGACTTCTGATTTCCTACTTAATGCACGAAAACATTGATTGCATGTGTGTTTCAAGTTTTCTTTATGATTACTTGTGTCAGCTCACTAGGTATACTGTTCTGACCGTGGCACACTTGTTTCCTTTTCAGGATGGCCCAACGACAGCAGCCAGTTAGGGTTCCGAGAGTAGAGCGCGACGACAGCCCGCCGAGCGATGAGGCCTCGGTACAGGGCCCGTTGATAGTAGAGGCACCGGCCGTACCTTTACCCGCCGAGCCCCTGATGCTTCCAGCACTGACCGCTGACGATGCACGATGCCTCGGAGCTCTGCACGAGTTCCAGCGTCAGCGACCACCCAGGTTTCATGGGGAGACGGACCCCCAGGCAGCCGAGGACTGGCTGGAGGAGGTCGTTCGAGTTTTCAGGTTAGTGAGGACACCAGCAGACCTCATGGTGATCCTCGCGGCGAGCCTACTGCACGCAGCAGCGGGACGATGGTGGAGCCTGATGCTCCAGGTGCACGATGAGGCCTCTCTCATCGACGGACTTCGAGAGCCTCTTCCGCTCAGAGTTCATCCCGGCCACCCTCCGTGTGGTGCGCATTCAAGAGCTTAATCAGCTGCGGCATGGCAGCTTGACTGTCGCCCAGTACGCGGCGAGGTTCACCGATCATTCTCGCTAATCGACCGACATGGTACGGGACCCCTTCTTTCGGGCCCGGACTTTCGAGCAGGGATTGAGACACGAGATCAGGGCATCGCTGATCTCCCTCAGCATCCCAACCCAGGCAGGAGTGCTAGAGCGAGCCCTTCTGATCGAGAGCTTTCTGGCTGAGTCCACAGTGAGACCTACCGTAGGGCGACAGGTGGCGGAGTCTTCGGCAGCAGGTAGCCGAAGGATGACTCAGGGTTCCAGGCAGACCAGACCCTCTCGTAGACAACGTCAGGACACTAGCTCAGCAGTGCGGGGCACTCAGCGCGGAGCCAGTCTTCCGAGAGGCAGGCAGTGCTACGCGTGCGGCGGGCAGGGCCACTTGGCTCGTGACTGCCCGACCCGCAGTACCGAGGAGCAGCAGACGGTGGAGGGGCCACCCAGGCAGAGGCAGAGGGTCGACTGTGGCGGTCCGCAGGGAGGAGGCGGATGAGGCAGAGGAGCTGGCCGAGCAGCAGGTGGTGGGCGACACTTTGAGGCTCTGCCACCACCACCCCCAGGAGGTCCGCCCCGACCACAGGGAGCTGGCGGGCAGAGACAGGCACAGCTCCAGGCAGTGGAGGCCTACGACCACGGCACGCCAGAGATTATTCGAGGTACGATCTGTGTCTATTCCACCCTTGCTGCATTTCTTATAGACACAGGAGCGAGTCACTCTTTCATAGCCGCTGCCCTTGTTCGGAGCTCGGAGATTCCGACAGAGCCGTTGGCTCGATCCTTACGGCTAGAGACTCCTACGGGAGCAGACTCGACGATTATGCACTGGTTCCGGAAGTGTGATCTTACTCTAGGAGGCGAGAGTTTCGGCTGGGATTTTCTTGTAGCAGCGTTGAGGACATACGACGTCATCTTGGTCATGGATTGGTTATCTACAATCCATGCTTAGATTGACTGTTTTAGGCGCAAGGTGCGATGTGTGCGCACCGAAGGGAGCAGGTTCACCTTCACCGGCGAGAAGGGAGCCTTCGTAGCACAGGATGGACTCACGTAGAGGAGAGGGCAGCCCATCACTCATTAGTTGGCTAGCCTCATCCTAGGAGCAGTGGACATGTGGAGTCCTAGTTTTCCTGCAGTGGTGGATCAGTATGCGGACGTCTTTCCCGATGACGTTCTAGGGCTACCTCATCGCAGAGAGGTAGAATTTTATATTTATCTGTACCCCGGGACAGCCCCGATATCCACTCCAGCGTATCGGATGGCCCCCGCTGAGCTTCGAGAGCTACGGGTACAGTTGGAGGACTTGCAGGGCAAGGGGTTCATCTGACCCAGTGTTTCACACTGGGATTCCCCAATATTGTTCGCCAAGAAGGCGGACGGGAGCTTGAGACTGTGTGTCGACTATCATCGACTGAACTAGGTGACAGTGAGGAACAAGTATCCGTTATCGAGGATTGATGACCTCTTCGATCAGCTCAAGGGAGCACGGTGGTTCTCGAAGATAGACCTCAGGTCAGGCTATCATCAGCTCAGAGTTCGAGATGAGGACGTGCAGAAGACGACCTTCAGGTGTCGGTATGGCCACTATGAGTTCTTGGTTATACCTTTCGGCGTAACCAACGCTCCAACAGTGTTCATGAGCCTCATGAACAGGATCTTCCAGTAGTACCTTGATTGATTTTTCGTGGTCTTCATCGACGACATTTTGGTGTACTCGACCATGGAGGAGGAGCACGCCTACCACTTGCGGGTTGTGCTAGACACACTCCGAGAGCACTAGCTTTATGGAAAGCTCTCGAAGTGCCAGTTCTAGTTACGTGAGGTCCACTTCTTGGGGCACGTCATTTCTAAGGCGGGAGTTTTTGTGGATCCCGTGAAGATCGAGGCAGTGCTAGCTTGGGAGCCACCCAGGAGCGTGACGGAGGTGCAGAGTTTCTTAAGTCTAGCCGGATACTATCAGAGATTTGTGTCGGACTTCTCCAGAGTTGCGGCGCCACTATCAGCTTTGAAGAAGAAGGGGAAACCCTTTGTGTGGTCAGACAGATGTCAGTAGAGATTTCAGGAGCTGAGGCAGAGATTGACCAGTGCACCTATCTTGAGGTTGCCTGAGGAGGGAGTTGGATACGTATTCTACTGCGATGCATCAGGGACCGGACTCGGATGTGTCCTGATGCAGGAGCGGGCCGTGATTGCCTATGGATCGCGTCAGTTGAGGCCGCATGAGCAGAACTATGCTACCCATGACCTGGAGTTAGCAGCATTGGTCTTCACTCTGAAGACATGGCGGCACTATCTGATGGGCGAGCGCTTTACAGTCTTTTCTGACCACCAGAGTCTCAGGTACATCTTCTCGCATAAGGAACTGAACCTGAGATAGCGGCGATGGCTTGAGTTCCTCTAGGACTATGACTTTGAGATAGTCTATACTCCTGGGAAGGTAAACGTGGTAGCCGATGCCCTCAGCAGGAGGACGGGCATTCAGCTACATGAGGAGGCGAAAGAGAAGCAAGCCGCCTTGCAGATATTGTTCGTGGATAGGGATGGAGCAGCCTTCCTTCAGTCTCTCACATTCACTCCTCCACTACTACATCGGGTCAGAGAGGCAAAACGTGAGGATGCTGACTGTGAGACACGGCGTGCAGAGATATCCTCGGGACAGGCACCTGATGGTTTCTCCCTTGGAGTAGAGCACAACGTCCTTTTCATAGGACGTACCTTGGTACTAGTCGCTTTACGAGAGGAGGTGCTGAGAGAGTTTCACACTTCTCCTTTGGCGGTACATCCTGGAGTGGAGAAGATGTACCAGGATCTCAGACGATAGCACTGGTGGCCGGGCATGAAGAATTCCATGGCAGAGTTCTTTTCTCGATGCCTCACCGGCCAGCAGGTGAAGGCAGAGCACCAGGTACAAGCAGGCTTGGTACAACCCTTGGAGGTCCCGGAGTGGAAGTGGGATGACATATCTATGGACTTCGTGACTGGGCTTCCACGCACTTCCAGAGGTCATGACTCCATTTGGGTGATTGTTGATCGACTCACCAAGTCGGCACACTTCTTAACCATCCGAGAGTAGGGCTCAGTGGAGAGCTTGGGGCGTCTCTACGTTCAGGAGACTGTATAGCTTCACGGTGTGCCATCGACTATCGTCTCCGATCGGGACGCTCGTTTTACTTCTCGGCTTTGGAAGGGGTTGCAGGAGGCGTTCGGGACGCAGCTACGTCTGAGCACCGCCTTTCACCCTCAGACGGATGGTCAGACAGAGAGGACCATTCAGACTCTCGAGGACATGCTCCGCGCATGTGTCCTCGACTTTGGTCGCAGCTGGGAGGACCACCTACCCTTGGTGGAGTTCACGTACAACAACAACTACCAATCCACCATCGGGATGGCACCATACGAGGCGTTGTACGGCATGCCTTGCAGATCTCCTTTGTGCTGGACAAACCCTGGGGAGTCAGCACTTGTGGGACCAGAGATGGTTCGGGCCATGACAGAGAAGGTCCAGGTCATCCAGGAGCGAATGAGGACAGCTCAGAGCCGACAGAAGTCATATGCTGACAGGAGGCGGAGGCCACTAGAGTTCGAGGATGGCGACCACGTCTTCTTGCATGTCTCACCTCGACGTGGTTTACAGAGATTTGGTCGAGGCGGCAAGTTGTCTCCACGCTTCATCAGAACTTTCCAGGTCCTCAGTAGGATTGGCGAGGTGGCTTATCGCCTGGATCTACCACCTCAGTTGCACTTGGTGCACTCTGTCTTCCACGTATCTCAGCTGAGGAGATACGTGCACGACCCGACGCACATCATTGACTATGGGGAGCTATACGTGGATGATGGGGCAACTTTTGCAGAGGTCCCAGTAGAGATAGAGGATCGACAGAAGTGGGTCCTACATGGGCGATCGATTCCTCTTGTGCGCATCAGATAGCCGCACGGGAACCTCCAGGAGAGCACATGGGAGCAGGAGGCTCAGATGCATGCTCAGTACCCACATTTTTTCCCTACTTTATGATGTATCTTTACGGGGACGTAAAGCCCTAAGGTGGGAGTAATGTAAAGAGCCATAAATTTCAAGGAAATTTTTTTTTCATAATTTCCTTTGGAATTTTACAAGAACTCATTTTCTGACGGCACCTGATTCTGAGGCCCGGTGTGCCCAGAATCATTTGCCGAAGTTTGGTTTGGGTACGTTCAGTGAACGGATGAGCGGGTTTTTCTAACTTTTGAACCGGTGCCCGGAATCAAATTCTGAGGGCACCGATGAAATCGCAGCGCCGGTATTTTCTTAGAAACGCCTTTTCCGGAGTTGCGTTTGCTCGGGTGTGGTTTTTAATTTTTGGGCTTAAAGTTAAGAAATAAAATAATTTGTTCGACAAACTTTATTTTATTTCTCTTAAGCCACTTGAAGCCACTTGGAAGCCACTTAAACTGAGTTGAAACTGATAGGGTGCTATCCAGAAATATCCTACCCACTTGGTAGGATATTTGTGAGGTGGGGCCCGCACGAGCCCCGCCGTTTCTTTCCGCTAAGTAACGCACCCGCGAAAACCCATCATTATGAATGTCAACTGACGCGTTTTATTAAATCCTTAACGCATCATTTAATTGGGCGGTTTATTTTGTGAATTAAATGGGCGGTTTCTTTCGTTGAATTAATTCAACGAATTGATGGGTCGTTACTTACCCTTTTTCATTTGTTGGCGTAATAATAAAATAAGACCGACAAGGCTTTTTGGAGGATCACACGTTGAGAGGCTTGATGGAATTCTTGAGCCTTCATCCTCCTTCACGAAGAACGCGAAGAACACGAAGAACGCCATCACCCTCGGAGTTTGACGACGCTTCATCCGAGACGTTCTTCGGCGACGATCCTTCCTCCATGACAAGATCCTTCGATCTTCCGTTGAGGTGAGTGGTTGTGATTCTTTAAATCTCCTTTGTGTTTTTTTTACAAAACAGAGATTTAATTATTTATAATTAAATCTGTTGTTTCTTGGTCCGTTGAGTTCATCGACGCAACGCCGGATTCCGCGACGACGCGACGCCTTTCCGCGACGACGCGACGATCCCCTCCTTCCGCGATGAGCAATTCCGCGAAGAACGCGTGCGATGACTTGACGAGGTAGGGATTTTTTTGGAAATACCCCCTTTTTTATTTTATTCCCGTGGAAGTTTCTTTAAAATTAATGAACCGGATGCAAACGAAAAATTTTAATTTATTAAAATTGTTGTATCATGTGTTGATTTATTTTTCTCCCATTGTTTTTATCTAACGCGGAGGGTGCGGGCCAAATGAACACGGCCCGACAACCCTCCGTCCTTCTTCGTGTTGTGCGGATTTAACGGGCACTGACGGAACATGCCGCAACGGAAGTTTGATGATCCCGCAGTGAAGAACGGAACCCGGGAGGAACAACGGCGCAAGCGGCGAGGAAAACGGACCACCGGAGCGACTCCGGTGGCCCGCGAAAGCCGACGGCGGCGCCCCGGCGCGCCGCCAGCTGAAGCGCCGCGGCTGAAGCCGCGGCGGCGTCGCTCGGCCGCCCGACCGGGCCAGGCCGGGCCGGGTCGGCCCGGGCTCGGACCCCCGTCTACGGACCATTTTCGGTCAAATGCCCATATCTTGAGCTACATACCTCCGAACGACGCGCCGTCAGCAGAAACACGATCCTTGGATCGAGACTGTCGTTTTGGTATATCACACTCAAGGTTTCGGAATACTTTGAGTTCGGACGGGTTGGTTCGTACACGAAACCAACCGGGCCCTCGGAGTGGAAACACTCATATCTTGAGCTATGGACGTCCGATTGACGTGCCGTCGACTTCGTTGAATTCCTCTAAGTGAGACAGATCTTTTGGCATACTCCGCCCGAGGTTTGGACGCAGGTGGAGTGCGGTCGGGTTGGTTTTGCCTTAAAAACCAACCGGGCCCCTGGGACGAAAAAGCCAATAACTCTCAGACCGGGCGTCCGGTTGACGCGCCGTCTGCGACGTTGAGTTCCTGTTGACGATACGGAACTTTTTGGATACATCAACTTCGGACTTTGTGTCAGTTGATGTATCAGCCTCTCGGCTCGTGGAGCGGACCCTCACAAACGAGCTTGCTGTGTGCGGGAACCCTAGTGCTGGCTGCAACTGTTACTTCAACAACGACGACCGTGTAGAGATCCTCAGTGGACTGCGGCGACGACTGTGCAGAGATCCTCAGTGGACTGCGACGAAGACTGTGCAGAGATCCTTAGTGGACTGCGACGACTACTGCACTCAGCGATCCTACGGGGATCATTTCTATAGGTCATGTGTGGGCCCGATCCTGTGTGGGTCCGATCCTGTGTGGGTCAGCGCTCAGCGGTTCTGTGTGAGCCAGCGCCTACAGGTCATGTGTGGGCCTGATCCTGTGTGGGTCATTGCGGGGGTTAGTTACCTATCTATCCATTGTGGTTCCGACGACTTAGATGGATCAGTGATCATCTTTATCGTTATCCGAAGAAGTATACCTGTGTGAGTTGAATCCTGTGTTACTCTCCTTTGTGGATTGTGTTGAGCTATCCTGTGTGGGTTTACTATTTACTCTCCTTTGTGGATTGTGTTGAGCTATCCTGTGTGGAATTACTGTTTACTCTCCTTTGTGGATTGTGTTGTCCTATCCTGTGTGGGTATACGTTTTTTGCTTTCCTGTGTGGACTGGGTTGTGCTTGGGCTCGGATGTTGGAGCCGAATGAGAATTGATGACTTAGGTATATGTATGGGCATATACCTAAGAAGTGTCGGTTGTTACTTCATGATTGTATCTTTCCTTTGTGGATCACACTTTGTGGATTTTGGGAGACCTTCGGGGTTCTTGGGGTCCCTACTGAGTAGCTTATACTCACCCCTGCATGGGCTTTGCCCGCACTACATTGTGTTTGTTGTAGACGACAGACAGCGCTGATCGTGGTGGAGGCGTGCAGAGTAGGACGGTACCTGGAGGTGGACCACTGGGCGGGACGTACTCAGAGCGGTTAGGTGGACCCGAGGAGCAGTGGAGGCTATATGTACCCACCCTTCAGGTGGGACTTCCAGAGGACGGCTCGACGCTGCGGCTTTTCTTTTCAGTTGTTGTTTTCCCCTTTCAGTTGTACTTTACAGTTGGGCTTGTATTTCCGGCCCCTTTTACTTTCAGCACAGCTTGTTACAGTTTTACTTAGTGTTTACTTTTCCGCTTGCTTACTCTGTGGTGCTTGTTTACTTTTCAAAGGAAATGCCTTCCCTTTTTTTCGGGATTTACGCCTTGGTGCTAGTCGCCAGCCCCTGGCCTATGGAAGGCGGGCTTGGGGTAGTCACGGCACGGGCCCCGAGGACGGGTCGTGACAGTTAGGTTAAGAGGCTTAATTATCACTTGATTGTAAAGTGAATAACTTTCTTAAGAAATATTTTTTTTTGTTTTTTAAATCATTTTAATAAAATTTTTATTCTTGGTCAAATCACCAATAGATTGTTTCCATTTTAACCATCCATCAATCAGTTTTACCCCACCCTGAACCCTATAACATGAGGGTTGTACACACATGACTAATTTGATCCTCCATGCTATCACATTATCCTTCTTTTCACATCATAGAACCAACACACTATCTTCACCACCCAAATTTTGTTATTTTCATAACTTAATGACCATACATGTTGACCTGATCACACTAAAATTCTGAAAATTAAACACCAATTACCAAACACTGATATGATGTTTGATCACAGCCGTCGACCTCAAAACTCTAAAGTGTCAACAGATGATTCACCCATGCTTGTGGAGATTCCAACCATAAGACTCGGTTACTAATGTCTGATTCTAACTAGTGGTTCTCCACATCGTTGTAATTACCAACTGAAAACACATCAATGGTCTAACTAAAATATTCCTCAAAAATACATCAAAGGGTTTCAATCCCTAAAACCATAAAAATAACACTCAAAAAAATCAATCCCAATATCCAACATCTTCTCATAATCTTGGGGAAGGATGTTTCATCAAAACATCCTTGGTATACCCACTCTAAGCATGAATTAATGAATCATGTCTCTCTCGACAACCACAAAAATATAGAAAACTAGTATACATGGGCACTGGTTTCTCTTCTCAACACCCATTCAATTCCACTCCACACCCACCAATCACAAATATAGGTTTTCAATAAATAAAACTAATAATATGAACAAACAATATTCAAACATCTATGCCACTCCCTTTCTAAACACTAAACCACCAAAAAATTCGTTTCTATAGGTACAATTTTATTATTTTTAAATCCCCAATAAAATCATTTTATAGAAACCAAAACTCACCTGTGTTTTTTTTAAAAACCATCCGAATCCAAGGGTTTTTATAAAAAACCAAAATCACCAAAATCTATGGCCCAAACATCACTTTTTCAAAGAAAATCTTGATTTAAAATACCTATTATGAAAGAAATTTTTAATAACCACCTAGAAATACAATTTCAAATATCATTTTCCTTATATTCTTATGAAAAAAAATCCCAACCCATGAAAATTTCACCGACCCCATATACCATTTCAAAGAACACCAACTTATAAAACCATTTTACATACACCTAATTACACCCCATGATTTTTACTTCTGAAACTGGGTTTTCTCTAAAAAAATCACAAATTTGAATGCATTTTTCCTATAGTGGTTAAATAAAAATAGGACAATATATCAAAAACCAATAACCTTGTATCCCTATTAATATATATACCCATTATAATATATGTGAGTAAAAATCATTATATTATAAGTTGATTCAGTTGATATATATTCTGATTAGGTGACATGTACGAGAAAACTTCCCATATGTGCCTCATCATTCCCATAACATTCAACTATCATGATTCATGAACGAATCATAGGCTCCAAGGATATCCCTATCACCCATCCCTAGTCTCATCCATCCCATTTAGTATTCTTGGTAAAATACAACACCTCACTAATATAAGAGATCCTAGCTCTAAAATTGATCATCCCTTGGAAACTCAAGATTCAACTAAAGACATATTGGCCAAGCATGAACTCGATCAACCTCTTAAGTCCCAACAACCAAAATATATCTCTAACTACAATAACCATCCAATTATAGGGACTGATATCAATTTTTAACATCCCAACTTGGGCCTCCCGAATAACATCCAAGTGAGGAGCACCATGTGACCTCGGGAGAACCACCCTATATTCCAGTGGCAGTCTACTAGAGACGAGGTCCAAATAGAGTCATGTGGATACTCTCCCCTCTAAAATAAAGCATGTTGGTCATTCCTGAATCAACAAATCAATTATCTTGACCTGTCTATATATCTCACTTCCCAAAAAAATAAAATATAAATAAAATTGGGATCTCATTAATCCCTGATAGTCCAAAATAGAAAGAAATAAAACAGACAATATGATGCAGTAAATAGAACATAGTAGAAATATATAACATGACATAACATGCGTCAACTATAAATAAAAGTCACACTTTCTAATACATGTTGAAAATATTAAAAACTTAAATACAATGAACTATGGACTAAATCACATACCATCTTTCTATATCCATATCCTATAAGACCTGTTGAAAAATATCAATAATATAGCTCAATGTAGTACATTACTATGGAGAGAAAACATGAGATTATACCCACATATATTAAAACCCATAAAATATACATGGCTAGGGGTCAGTCCAACGGCCCCGTAGGTATCCCATGTGCCTCAAAAATACTGAGTGATACTATGATTAACTTAATTTGTATCAAATAAAAATATAGAGTTTTGTTGTGTATATGAAATACACCCACACCAAAACATAATACACTTGGCACATAAAAGTACACCTATTTCGACACCATGTTTATATCCACCTTTTACCACAACCCATACAATACCTACTTAAGTGCCATGATGAATTATATGTCATATCATAACCAGAACAATACTTCATCACCATTATTAAATATTGTCATCACATACCACAAACCAAACCCTACATGAAGATACTAGGTAGCATGTTAACCAAATGGTTTACAACCCACACTCCAAGAGTTTAGGTGGGGTTTCATCCAAAAACTCAACCCACCACTTCAAGGGAAAAGGAATGTTCATACATCTATGAGCCTTGATCCATACCTAATCAATAAATGGAGGTACATCATCTATGTGTCCCATCAACCGAATCTGTCCTACTTATGAAATAGTTATCCATACCTTATGACTCATTAAAAAGGACCATTATGAAACCACTATAGTATTACCAAAGGTATATCCCAAATTCATTCATACACATTGACCTAAGACACATTTGAAAATATACTCAACCTAATACCACTTTAGGGAAATATGCATCACACCAACCAACCCCTTCAGACTCTGGGGAGACTACAACAAGCACCTGTAGAAAACAACAAACAAGGAACACAACTTATCTCACATATCATCTACTCGCTATTATAGAACTAGTCCCCCATGTCCTAATATCACATCATAATCACATTCAAGACCAATATCGACCCTATAAGGGGTTAGTGACATACATTGGGACCATCCATTACTTTGATACCACATGGTTCTCACAAGGATACCCGCACAATATGCATGAATGTTTACACAAAATAAGTTCTCATGGGGATATCCACACAACGTGATTCATCATGAATCAAAAAATACATGGAAATAACCATAAGGGAACACCCATTAACTCACACATTGAAAAACATGGCATCTCACACATAAGATCAAAAGGAATAAAATGAGTTCGAACAAGCCATTCAATATTTTATTGGGAACCAAGTAAAATCCCTCTTTTAAAACCATTTCTAAATTAATTACACACCACTATACCCACACCATTCCCTTGTACCAAAATCTAATTGAATATTCTTTAGAACCCCCAATTACATTTGAAATCCCATTTAAAAACCCATTTCACAATTCACCAATTTCCTTTGGAAATTACATCTCAAACCAATCATCCTTTTTAAAATACCATTTTAAAAATAAATCATTTTCCCTTTGAAAACAAATTCATGCCAACAAGGAAAATAATAAAGATGGACACCAGTCCTCATTAGAAATGGGAACCATCATCAAACAATTTTTGAAGTTATACAGTCTATGTTGAATACTATGCCAACACGAGGTTATCCCAACCATATGGAAACGTATAAAAATTAGTGCAGTATCTAGGAAAATATACTAAATATAGAACACTTAAAAAGAGTAACCAAAAAACAAAGATACATGGTAAGGTAAAGTCCTCTACATTAACTATTGTTCCATAAATAAGCACATACCCATATTGACCTCCTCCATGTCCATAAGAACATGAATCTTCCATAAAAATTATTAAAATATTTAATTAAACAATGATAACCCAAAACCTGACTTGACATAAAGGGACCCAAACTCCCCAAGCTGTCAAATGATGCAATAATTAAGAGAGACCTAATATAATCCACTCCTAATACACCCAAATATATATGAAAACCAAAATCCCAAAAATGTTAACCCAAATTGATGGCCAATTTTACCCAAATTTAAGTAAAACGATAAATAAACCAATGAAAAAACAAACCTTTTAAAAAATATTGAATGGAAACTTATTTAAGTTGTCCTTGGAAGATGCATATGAAAGCCCCTATAGGTAATATTATTTCTCTATGCTATGGTGAAATTGTTCGTCTGAATCCCTATCCAAAAATCCCAAAATTAGTGGAGAGATAATAAGGAGTGGAAGGATATCATATAAAATCACATGATGAAACACCTCTAGACTACTTAGATCAAAGTGGAACCATTAGGAAGAAAGGAACACCCAAGGAGAAGCTTTCTTTCTCTTCTCATGTGGATGGACTAGGGGGATCCCGAAGAGGGCTCCGAATTAGAACGCCCAGAAATTACCAAACTTCACCCTTAAAAAATATTCTCAAACACTATAATATTTCTAGTTAGACTTAAAATCATTCCCATGGATGAAAATCTAGTTAGAGATCCTAGAAAAATCTTTTTTCCATTAGCCATCCCATCAAATTACCAGTGGGTATTGAAACTTTATAGTAGCCCCCGATTTCCCATCCTTCCTTTGATTCCTTCGCAAGACCCCATGACACTCCGAAGGTTCTATGACAGGTCTAAAATATTCTATTTGTGATGTTCAAACCCTAAAATTCCCAAAACAAGACCTAGTTCTTAAAATTAGTCATCCACCCATAGAAAATTATAATTTTCTTTTGAATTTTCAAACCATAAAAATGTGGGTAGTTACACATTAGATGAATAATGTGAGGAGAATGATATTCCTTAGGTGATTAACCAAGGTTACCCTAGGCTAAGCTCACTATATTCCCTATGTGATGAGCATGGGATGCCTCATGTGATGAAAATAGGATACCCCATGTGAAAAATAGTGTTTCTTAGGTGAATATCTTATGATTCCTTATGTGATTATCATAATATTTTCTTGGGATCAGAAATGAGAAAGATGAAATATCTTAATTCCCAATATTTTTAGTTGAATCATCCCATCTAACTGAAAGTTCTCATCCAACAAAGGTTGAAAGTGATGTAATAAATCGATGTCCACATAAATATTGTTTTAGTAATGGGATTCATGAGCATGTATTAAATCTATTAGGGAGCCATAGACTAGAAAAATAAATCCTTATAGGGGAATTATAAAGTCTCAACCTCACATTTTGATCAAGGTGTTTTCATCATCACCTCAGTGGTTACATGAATCTCCATTTAGGAAAATGGGAATGTAGAACCAGATCATGATCATCCATGGAACAATATAAATAAGCAGTCCTCAAGGAAATAATCAGTAACAACTATATAATTGATAAATCAAGATAATGAGCTATGCGAGAATAATCATTTTTCAACATATGAATTATGAAAAAAAATTTAAATCATGAGCCTCTCAGGTAGAATTATTCTTGATCTAGAACCAATAACTAATTTAATGTTGGGATTAATCAAGGTTGTCACTACGTGATAATATATAAATTTTTTCAATATTTATACCATATTACTCATTGTTTATATTCCCACTAATTATATAATTTATAGGTTTTTACTACATTTTTAGTTTTTAAGAATAATTTGAAAGTTTCTATTAATATGTATTAATTTAATAATTTTTATGTATTTAATTCATATTTTCATTTAATTTTTATGGATATACTTAAATTTAGGAGTTTTTAATGATATTTTGGTAAATATTAACGATTAACTATGAAACTTCTTGGCCATGTAAGAATAACATTTCAACATAATAAAAAATAAATGGGAAAATTTATTGGAAATGAAAATATAGAAGTCTAACTAATGTTTCGTATGTGAGAAGAAAAAAATATGTCAATATCGAGATGGTACATGTGTTAGCCTATATGGATATATCCTCTACCAAGATAGCATGTGTATGATATCCTAATAAGGTGTTAGACAAATAATTCCTCCTCACTCCCAATATAAAGGTTACGTCCACTAACAAAGTAATCTATATAAAATATCTAAGACTGTGTAGCACTCTAAGAAAATTTAAGGGTCAAACACAAAGTACATTGCTAACCCAATAGAGTATTTTATTCCAATGTAGGATAAAAATCCCATGTAATGTAAATAATATTGTGACACTTTAATTTGGGATAATTATGAACATCACCATGACTTAGTCATAAAGGAATCTAATGTAGTATAAGCATCCAATGACGATTCACCTTACATTAATGAAAGCTGCATTGGTAATTCACACTATATAAACCATACAACATCATATGTAATACCAAAATAGATAGAATTTAAACCCAAATAGACTCTCACCATCCAATACATGCTATATTGAGAGTCCAATTTAGCTTCTCCAAAAAAGTCTCTCGAGTTTCCATATCAAATCCAGATGACCTGAAATAATGACAGAATAAATAAATACCCCAAAAAACAGATTAAAAGTGTATTCTATTTGACTATCATGTACTACCAAAGGGGAATATGGGATATTCCTCGTACCAACTACCCAACTAAATCATGTAATTCACTAATAATAAGGCCATGTGAAGACTGATTCAAGCGAGAGGGGGATATAATTGTGGGCACTAAAACCCATATTTGTTGAAGATTATTGAATATGGTTAAGGATATATTTCAAAAACACTAAATTTATGTGATTTACTAAGGCTATGTATTATGGTGTGACAAGGCATATCCTATAGGAAAGATATAATATATCATGCATGTTGTATATACAAGTCAGGTTGTATGACTGGGTAGACCAAAATTCCTAGAATATTTTTGTATGATTCATTTTTCTTATCATACGAAACATTATGGTAGTCAAATTTTAAACATTCAAATTCAAATAATTCTTCCAAATTAGAAACTATTAAACATTTCAAAAGATTAAATTTATATAAAATAAAGGGTTTTATTTAAATATTAAATTCATGGAACATCCGTTGTATTTCTCATGTGTTTTGTAACATATGAGTTTATTAAATATCACTTGATGAATTCATAAGGGATTATATAAGAAGTCAATAACCCTGAGAATGTGATTGTGATCCTTGTGTAGGATTCCTACCAATTACATCTCATAAATTAGCTTCCATGAAATACTAACATATCAATTCTTGGAAAAGGTTTCTATTATTATGATTGGTAATTTAGTAAAACTCATGGATAGACTATTAAGGGATGATTCTTATGATTTTTCTTTAATGAAATTTACCAACCATGATGATAAAATAAAAAGGTTAAATGGAATTATTTGGTGTAAGATACACAACAAGTTATTTAATTTATATTCATGCATGGTTTTGAGTTTTATTCATGGAAGATATTTGGAATTTAGTTTTTTATTGTTTATACTGCTTTGAATGTTAGTATATCCTTTTAAACCCATCAGTGGTATTAGATCTCTACCATGATCTTTGATTATGTGGATTATCATGTGATGGTGGATATTGTATTCTTTTATTGAATCATCCAGTACAATATAGATTATTATATAGAGTGATTTTGTGAAATCCCCTAGTTTTGCTATGTCGTAACATACAACATATGGAAATCGTAGCTTGTGATATCCCCAAAACACATATATCAAAACAGAGCATTATATCACTAAAGCTATATTGTGGAATATCATAAGTTACAATAGTGATTAAGGGTTACTCCTATATAAGGATTATCGTAATCAATGATATCCATGGGCTATAAATTATTCCCATGTGGGTTATCCCTATGTGGGATTAATGTTATATATGACATGTCATCACATTGATCTATTTAACTTACACATGCCTTGTGCACTGGTTTATCCTTATGAGAGACATTTTTAAAAGGTATGATAGATAGATCCCATCTCCCCCTTAAAACGTAGAATATTACACATTACAACTTAAGGATATTGTTAAATATGATATATGTAGAATAATTTGTTTTCAAAATTTCCATTATGAATAAAATAAAATAATTAATATATTGTCTATAAATATTGAAAAATATATTTTGGATATTTATTTAATTTATAAAATTTTTTCTAAAATAATTATTTATAAAGTGATTATAATTTAATAATTAAATGTTTGGGAACATTCATTAAAAAATATTTCATAATATAAATTTTTAATATTAAAAAACCAGGAAAAAATATAAAAGAATTTACATTTAAAATTATGAAATGATCATAATTATTTTATTTGAATTGTTCAAATTATAATGTCTAATTTTTTAAATTATTTAAAGCATATCAAAAGTATTTTTTGATGATTGATAAGATCAAGGATTAAATAATTTTAAATAAGAGATATTTAGTTTTTGTAAATTATATACATAATAGAATTAGAATACAAATTTTTTTTAAATTTCATTTAATATCATATATTTAAGGTAAATTTCATATAATATATAATACGAAGGACTTTATATTGGAGTACATATAATTCCTTTATATTTATTTAATTATAGAATGTATATAATCCATGGATAAATTATAAAGTGTTAATAATTATTTTATTGATAAATTGTTCACAAATATTTATCTCAGGTTTAAATTTATGAGTTGTTAATTTATATGATATATACCATTTATATTCATGAATAAAATTTTTATATTATGAATATATGTATGTTATAGTTTAAATTATTAAAATGAGTTTATAAATTGTCACGCATGCAGCTAAGGAGTTACTTTTTAGGTATGATAAATTATTTAGCATTTTTCTACCTTAAATTTGGAATGTATTGGGTTACGAGGTTAAATTTAAGGGTTATTGATAGTTTGTACATATTATGTGCAAGAATTATGATGGTATTTAAATCTATCTTGAGTAAAGTACCCTTGGGTAGAGGGACTTTGGGTCAAACTAATCACTGTCTTAGAGGCTTATGCCTAATCTAGAGAAGTGAGGGATATCTATCTATCTCTCTAAGTGTACTCATGTGGGGATTGGTAATTTAATATAATTATAAACCTTTACATGAATGGGGTTTATATATATTTTTCATGGGATGTATATGGATATATATAAATATAGTTATATTTTAATTTTGGTTAATAACACAAGTTACGATTTATGTAAAGAGTTACACAAGAATATAATTTAAACATATTAATTTAGTATATGGAATAAGATTAGTAAAAAATAATTAAAAGCATGAATACATGTAAAGGTAATATATGAGATAATATAGTGATATTTAATCCCATTTAAAAATATTAAGTGTTAGATTCCTTACAAAGAAAACACATAACAACCTCGACCATTCAATCGGGTAGGTTATGATAAAGAATAGTGCCCATGGATTATATTGTCTAAGTAATGGTGGAAATTGATAACCCTAAGAGTTATGTAATCAAATACCATTATGATATTTGAGTTACAAATAATTGAGAAGCCTTAAGAGTTTGGATACTAGAGGAATCGTGTAGAGTTTAACCATATGATGGATTGGATAAATAGTTTCTTGTTAAACTATCCATGAGTCATATATGATATTACCGGGATAATTACCTACCTAATTTACTATGTGGTATCAGGGATACCAAATCAAACTTATTTATTAGTAAAATATGGATATTGTTCCACAAATGGATGTGGTTGATTTAAAACAGGACATCACTTTAGTGGGTGAATATTTCATAAAATTATTTTTTAAATTAATTAAAACTTAATACTCATATGATAAAATAATTTGTTGTGGATAAATTAAATCATCATATTCTAACTCAAACTTTAAGATAAATCCTTTAAAAAGAGGATCTTAATATATAAAACTTCTTAAAATGGTAAAAACATTAATAGTTATTCTTATGTGGGTTAAAAATTATATGTCTTAGAGAAACCCATTTCGAAGTTACCTATTGTTGAAGTTGTTAAATAATTGAATCTAGATGTTTATAAGATTCATATATTACTCAAATAATATTTTAAAATAATGAAATGATAAATGGACTAATAATTTTATCCTTTTCGGATGAATATATTCAATATAATGAGATATGTTAATGACTTGGTATGGCAGGAAGTTTCCCTAATACATTCACTGGTTAAAAATTTCATTCTAGTTTTATTGTTGGAAATATTCTAAAAATGACACTTAATCCCAAAAATGTTTACTCAATTTTCTAAAACTATTGAGTATAGATGATCTAATAATGAGATTTCTAGGTTCTAGTGTTGTTTTAATAATATAAATGGGTAAAAGATTAAAAAAAATAGAAAAAGTAAATTGGGAGGTCTAAACGACGTTTCTTCATAAAAAAATGTTATTTTAACCTAAAGATAAAATTGACAAGGGAGAGAAATGATTCCATAAGATATAATTGTTTGAGATACCAAAATAGGTTAAAAATCTATATGGATTTTCCAGGTTAGGTATCAACATTATAAAATAAATTCTTTATTTTGGAAGGGAATATAATATCAAATGTATATTTTATAAATATTATAACTATTCAAGAGATTTAAATTCAAGAATGAATTGAAAGAGCTTGTAGTTTGTATTATAATGATAATGAAAAGGGTTTTGTATCATGGAATGGATGTAAAGAAATCTATCAAGCATTAATGGATTTATATAAAGGATGTGTTTAGTTAAATACGTCCCCTTATATAATATAGAATGTTTTTTTAATAATAAATTATTGTTATAAATAATATAAGATGGTGGATTTAACCACACTTGGTTTATGATTCATTAGATTATATAACATGTTTTTGGAAGAATATAAGGATAAAAATGTTTTAGCCTAGATGAAAAAGTTTTTACAAGTCTAGTAAAAAATTAAGGAGTTAATCCCTCCATCAGGGGCATATTTTAAAGAATAAAGTCTTATTTTCAGATTAATTCTCTAAACACAGAGAATACCATATTAGTTATGGATATAATAGTTTATTTATTAAATATTTCCATTAAAGTAAGTGATAATTATTTTCTAACATAAAGGAGTTTATATATCTTTTCATGATATTCTAAAATTATTTTAGTGTTTAAATTTTTAGTGGTAGTATATTTTGTATTTTAAAAAGATAAAAGTTAAAAATTAAAGGATTATTTTAGTGAAAATAAAAATTTAATGTCACTTAATATCATATAAATTTAGGGTATGTGGGTAAAATATTAATGTAGTTACTTTTATTACTATAATACATTAAGGAAAATTTTAATGGAAAGGGTTCTAAGGATGATGATTATGATAAACATTGAAAGAGTTCTATATATATAATATAAGTTATTAACATCATAAAATTGGATGTTGTGATGTTAATAAGTTTGAATACATGTTCAGGGAGTTGAACATTATGAATATGATTCTTAAATCCCACTATTATTCAAACCATATTTCTTTATATATGTTACTCACTAAATAGTTTAGTGGGAGAGTTTTATTATATGACCACATAGAGATGTGTTAGTAATTACTTAGATATATAATGAGTTTTAAAAAACCAATTATAGTGTAGTGAAAATAATGTTGATCTAGAAGTCTATCAAATGTTATATATTTTATAAGAACTTATAAATGGTTTTGTGAAGTATTATTAAAGGAGTTTAAATATATATAATATAATGTGCCATAACAAAGGAAATCATCACTTTATCATTCATTAATGTTGGTTGCATATATATATCATGAAGTGAAATGATAAATAAAATGTAAAAATTATATTTATCCCCATGTTATTTTAATTATAAACTATCGAAGGTTTTGAAGAATTGTTAATGGTTTCCTTAATTAAGATTCTTTTATCAAGATATGAAATATGATCAGGAGGCAAAAATCGAGTTTTGTGCACCAGATGGCCCATGATGTATACCACATGGAGTGTCATTCTCTATGTATTTGATATAATCTAGGTTCAGGGTTCATATTTTTGAGTCCCAGATACCTAAGATTAGTGAGATACCTAGCACGTTAACCTTCACAATTTCATATGTTTCTTTTGAAATCCATGAGGATTAGCTAATCAAGGGGTGGTTAGGTATGATTATGATCATGATATTGGTTAAATCATAACCAAAATGGTATTTTTCCTCTTATACAATGATTATTTCATATCTTTCATTAATCTAGATATAAATATGACGTTTCAAACCATACCTAGATAAGACATATGATGTGTTTATCTATTAGGTGAGGGGAATGTGATATGTTCATACATAAAGGTGATTACCATGTGATGTATTCATTAATCTGGTCGATCTATACTTACATAATATAAAATTTATTAGTTTCATATAAAATTTTAATCAACTCTATTTACCATGGACACTAAAGGTCTTGGAAAAAGAGATCATAAAAAAATTAATACTATCATTTAATACAACTGGTGGTCATATGCATAAAAATACATGTGTTTGAGGAATATCACTCCATTTCCCTTTGTAGCTTGAGTAGCATTAATGGTTATGTAGAGATGGTATTTTTTACATATATGGGTTCAAGAATTCATATTTTATATTAACATAACAAATTTTCATGGAGTTAAACTTTATGTTTGATTGTATGGGTATTGATTTTTACTCAAAGATATACTTCAAAAGTGTTTAAGAGTTTATCCAAAATGAGTTTTTGATGGGAATTAAAATATCATTTAATATGATGTTATATAAGGTGAATTTTATTATCGTCTTAAAAAAGTGTTTTGAGGGATTATAAAAAGGGGTTTTGAATGTAATTTCAAAATTTATTGTATATGATATAATATATGGTAAAATGGAACAAATTATAATTGGATTTAGTGAATGTGGGAGATTAATGGAAAATTTACCTAAAGAATATGTACATGTGAAGTAATAAGGCTATGTTTTATGGTTTTATAGTTCATATCATAAGGGATTGATATAAGATATCATGAAATCTTATTATTAAAGTCATAATATACAAATGACTAGATCATAATGAAATGAATCATTTTGTTTGATTCAGTTGAAAGTCCCAAAGTATGTTTAGGAAATATAATGTTAAATGTTAAAATTAATACTATTATTTACATTATATATGACTCAAAATTTTAAAAGACAAAACATATAGAGAATTGAGGGTAAAATTTAAATATTAAATGCATCGAGTAACTGTTGCTTCACTCAGGCATTTTTTAACGCACGAGACAATGAAATATCACTTGGTAATGTCTTGAGGGGTTATATAAATAATATAGAACATTTAGAATATTTGTTTTATCATTATGTGGAATTATAATTTATTTTCCTAAATTTTTCTTCCTTATCCAACCTTATCATTCATGAGACACAAATATATTTTTTATCTGGTGGAGGGTTATTTCAATGTGATGGGTGATTCATTGAAACTCATGTAGACACAATAGAGAGAGGATTATTATGATTTATCCATATTTATATTTACCAAATATGATATAAAAATAATGATAAATTCTATTATTTAATGTAAGGTACACATTAAGTTCTTAATTTTAAAATTTCTGTATGGTTTTAGGTTTCATAAATGGTACATCTTGGGAATGTGGTTTCTTTTTGTTTCCAAAATGTTTATTAAGTATTAATAAATTCATAGAAATCAATCATAAGGAAGTCACATGGTAGTTATCTAATCACCCCATGATTTTTTCTCAAGATATAAAGTGAATATTGGGACTCGGGGAATAATCATTCCTTGATTTTAGAGATTCTAAAACTACGAAAAATTATTTATTTTATTAGTTATTATTTTATTTTCATTTTTACGTTTTTTTATTCCACTATAACTTATATTAATAAATTTTTATAGAGAACTAACTAATGTTTTAATCCAAGGGTGAATAAACAAGTTATGTTTTGTTGAGTTTGGAATATCCATTTCTTACATTTACTCTATTTTTTAGAGTTTTAGTAGTTAAACATTAATCTAGTTGGAACTAGAAATAATTATTTTCCCCTTATAATCAACTAATATTCTCTTATTTTTGTGTTCCTTCAAGAATCCCCCGAATTGTACAAACATTAATTTGATTATTTTAGAAGGTATAGTTAGTTATGTTCACTATGGATTGTGATTTTTTTTCAATATAGAATTTCAATATGTATGTTGTCTATGAACATAAAATTGTGGGTGATGGAAGAAGTATAAAATAACTTAAGATGATATAATTTTTTTTGATACATTGTGGGTAAAAGGTAAATAAGAATAATGGGATTATATTAGTGTTTCAATGGATGTTTTATATATTGGTATTGATGTTTGGAAGAGATAGATTCTTTTTGAGAAGTCCCTTATATCAATAAATTGATAGAACCATTCTTCATTTAAAATAATAGCGTAAAAAATAAGGATATATTTTATCTGAAATAGTTTAAAATGTTTAAGAGTTCATTTCTATGAACAAATTGAAGAGTTGTTTTAAAAATTTAAAATCTTGATGTTTTGTGTGATTGAAGACCCAAGATGTTAGTGAAACCATCATTGTTGTGCTACTACAAATGACTAATAAAATATTTGAAGGATAACACATAGATGAAGGATGAATTTTTTTAAACCATGATGCAAGAAATTAAGTGTATTATAGTTTAATGGAAATATTATAAATTGAGTTCTTTATTAGATTTAAGGCTTAGAAATTTAATGGAAGTTATTTGGGGTTATTATCATAATTTTAAAGTAATATAAACTATTTTAGTTATTTCATAGGTGATTGGGAAGGCTTGATATTCTTTGAAGGATCCTCATTTTTAATTTGAACTATTCTAGATTTTTGAGGTGAAAAGGGAATGGTTGTGTAAGCATGCTCATTCTGTAATCATGAAGCATCCTTAAGGATTATTTTCATGTGGAAGAGCTGACCATAAGGGTAATTCATCATTATGTGTAATTATGAGAATAATCTATAAGAAAAAATGTGTGTCATCATGGTAATCCCATAAGGATGAAGGTGCAAATTAGCATGATTTACAGTAAACATCAAGTGTCATAAGGATCATCCAATGTTATAATATTTATGTCCATAATGATGTTATATTGTAAGGATGAGATAACCTTATAAGTATGAGAAACTATAAGAATTATTATATTGAGAATTTATGGGTTATATCGCAAGGATGATCAGTAAGGATGATCCCTTAATGATCATTTTATCCTTTCGAGAATTCTAAAAATATCTAAACGAAGTGTAGTTTTCGTGAATTAATATTTTGAATGGAAAGAAGGTATGGATTAATATAAATATTATATTAATGGATTCAAAAATCAAAAAATCTAAAATGGGAGTGTAATTAAATATATATAAACAAGATAAAATAATCCACAATATTAGTCAAAAGGATCAATTAAAGAAGTAGTTCTAGAAGATTTTAAGAAAATAGTGATTAAATTCTATAATATGAATAAGATCAATTCTAATGATGAAATATATATGTTTTAAAATTTTAAACATCATATGTGAATGTAATGAATATAGATAAACATGTCAAGACTATTCACGTTTAAAGATTCCTGTAGAATTGGTATAGATTTAATATTGAAGCACTCAAGTAGTAGGATTGATTCATCCTAAAATTATATTAGTTTGATTTTTATATAGATTTGTAAGAATGATTAGTTATGGAAATTAGTGAGATGTTTTGTGAAGAATACGAGAATAGAACTGAGCATTCCTGATGAATTTGGAAGTGATATTTCTAGTTATATGAATAGAAAATTAGAAAAGGGAAAATCAGGGGCACTCGTATAATTTTATAAGAGATAGATATTTAAGGAAAAAAGAATTTGAGAAGACGAGAAATCACATATATTGAAAATTCATAATAGTGAAAATTATATCATGGAAGATAACCCAAGTTCAAAACACTAAAAAAAATAGAGAAGACGTCCTATACTAATTTGAGATATTTTCTTTATTCAAAAATATAGAAAATATTATGGGTGACCTAAATATAAAAAGAAAAGGATGAGTGATAGTAGGGTGGCTAGAAGCCGAGATCTATAGCTGAGTGAATAACTTAGAACTATTAAATAATAAAGAAGATAAATTTGATCATGTTCTATTAAATAATGATTATATTGTTATTGAAGCAGTCAAAGGAAGAAGAATTCGATTTGGATCTAATAAATAGATCCAATTAAATCTATGATAAAAGAAAGAACAATATGAGATAAAAGACCAATTTTTATACTTCTATTTATATTTTTCACTACTACAAATACCCCTTTTATCAGTGCTAAAAATGGCCTTTAACAGTGATAGAAAAGTGTTGTTAAAGCCGGAGAAGATAAAGGGGGGGTCCCCTTTATCAGCGCTCCAAAAAGCGCTGATAAAACTAAAAAAAATTAAAAATTTAAAAAAATATTGCCAATATTTGGGGGGGGGGGGCTTTTTACAGCACTTGAACCCCCCCCCCCCCTTTATCAGCGCTTTCCTGCACCTCCAGTTCCCACACGCACCGCCTATACACTTTATCAGTGCTAGCGCTTTTAATTCACCCTTGCACGCGCGCCCCTGCCTCCACCTGAATTTGATCTCGAGACCTCCCCCGTGCGCGCCTGAAGCCTTTTCCACTCCCCTATATTGATTTGTTCTCTTATTTATGATATATCAATATATATATATATATAGTTATATTTATTCTTATATTAATATATATTTATATTAATATATATATATATAGTTATATTAATATATATATATATAGTTACATTAATATATATATATATATAGTTATATAAATATTCATATTTTGGAATTTTAAATAAAATGGATATTAGTTATTATTTAGATAAAGCAAATATATTTTATAAGTAAATGTGTTTAATTATTTATTTAAAAAATTAAATTTTCAGGTGTGAATATATAAAAAATATGTACATAGAGTTATATATTTGATTATAAATAGAAGTTCATTATAAAAAACGATAAAATTTCAAAGATATAATATCTATATGAATGTAATACCTTGGAATAAATTCAGTCCCCACCAAAAAAGGCAATAATACCCCCATAAACGAGGCTGAAAATCCACAAAATGTTAAAAAATCAGGGTACCCCGACTAACTTAGTTTTGGAGGCCTTTTGGGATTTTTTTGGCATTGAAAAACCCTTGGCCAGGGTCCCCTAGGTTATAGGGTTGTAAAGCTCATAGCAGGATTTGATTTGGTATATGGTAGAGCTCAAACGGACACCCAGATCAAAATTTATGGCCGTTTGATGTTCGAGTTGTGTTTTCAACATATTTTGGGTCTTTTTTTTATTTTTTTTATTTTTTGGATCTTCAAATTGTTATGAAATGACTATTCCTCCATAATACATAGCAAATTATTAATTAAATATATTTTTTTAAATTTTTATAATCCATTTTCACTAAATATCTTATATATTAAGTATATTAAGTGTAAATGTATATTTATACTTATCTAAAATATATTTAAAAATTATATATTATATTTATATCAATATAAATATATTTATATATTAATATATTATTTTTAATTTTTTTTTGAAGTCGACCCTTTATGAGTGCTTAAAAAAGCACTGATAAAGGCCCCCCTTTTTTAGCGCTACTAAAAAAACGCTGATAAAGGGGGGTACCTTTATCAGGGCTAAAAAAAGAACTGATGAAGGTACCCCCTTTTATTAGTGCTTTTTCATTAGCACTGATAAAGGTTGGCGTCGGGAAAAATTGTTTTTGTGGTAGTGTTTATTTCATTCTTTTAATATACTGATGAGATTCTAAATTCAATAATACCATTGAAGATCAGTAAGTTGAGATTATAGGAAAGTAATTTGTTAAAATATTTGAAGTTGATCATAAAATATAGATTGAATTGAAAGTAGGTATTCTTAAAGAAAAAGTGGAAGTCAAATATTATGGTAAAGTGAGGAAGGATATCATACATATTGATGTTGAAAAATCCTAAGAACATGTGTTGATATACATCAAGTAAAATATGTAAACAAAACACTTGTATACATTACAGGAGGTCATAGAACATGTGTAACTCAGTGTATGCAAGGACATAGTAGTATTAAATAGTGATTCTAGTGTGAAACTAAGTTTGTAGAATCCATATGAGTAGAAAAATTTTTATAAATAGTGAGAATGTTTTTATGTGTAAGAAACATGAAGAAATTATAGTAAGTAATTGATTATTTGGGAGAATTCTTGATTGAAAAAATTTAAAGACCCAAAAATTCTGTATAATTTTTTTAATTATATGGAATTATTAAGAGGCTGAAAAATAGACTTCACATGATTCTGAGGCCCATATAGCCTGGAATGGAATTTTAAACTTTTTTTAAGGTACGTTCAGTAAATGTTCGGGCATGAATTTCAGTATTTTGAACCGGTTCTCGTATTTAAATTCTGAGGGGACCGTTGGATTTGCAGAACTGAGATTTGCTTAAGCGAAGATTAACTTTGACCAACAAGGGTCGAATGAAAAATTTAATTTCTGAACATTTGGAAAATAATAATAATGTAAATATAAGTTATTTTATTCTTTTCCTTCCACCGTTGAGCGGCTGTTGGGGGAACCGCAGTATAATAATGGTCAATAAATGAGGGTCATTTAATGAATTGATCCTATCATTGTGTAACTACAATGCTTGTGGGATTAATTGATCATTAATTATATTTTATTAATGAACCACATTAATGAAAGCAATGTGATGGGTTTCTTTTTATTTAATCAAACTTTTTCCAAGCGATTTGACAACTGCAAGAGAAGCCTTTGTCGTGATGCTTACGACTTTCCTCCCAATGATGAACAGTGATTGAGTGACAATCGTTGGAGGAATCGAACCAAGGATCGACAAAAGGTGAATAATGTCGTACAAAAACAAACAATAATCTTCTCCTTAGTCAACAAAACTATTTCTAGGTAGGGGAATTAATTTTAATTCTAAGTTTTTTTATGATTTCTATCATTCCGTTCTTGGAAAAATTCCATGAACCTGGATCAACCGACTAATGGGTTAATCCACATCTCATTTGTTCATGTGGGTAGTGGTTTTGGGGTTTAGATTTGGGGATTGTTCTTTATAAATGACGATTGTTATCACCCCTTGTTAAAACGCTAACATGGAGGGTGTGGGCCAATCCAAACAAGGCTCAGACCCTCCACTACTCTTCGGTTTTGAGTGTTCTTCGTGGGAAACCAAGTAACATAGATGCAAGGGGATTCTGCGGGATTAGTAGTGAAAGAGGAAACTTGAAAAGCCTGTAGGCACATACGGGAAGAAGAACAAACCACCGGATCATCTCTGATGGCCCACGGAAGCACCTGCTAGCACGACACCACAGGCACAACGGCGCCGACGACTGGCAGCATCAGCCAGTCTGAGCCAACCACGTGGAGAAGCGGTGCCCGTAGGCGCCATGACTAGTCGAGCCATAATGGGTGGAATGGTGCATCACTGACACACCACACGGTGTAGATGAGTGGCCCACCCAGGCCGCTCAACTTGAGCACAACCACCAACTCTAGCTGGCCATTTCAGAAGACAAGGCGGTGCCCTATGGGTGCCGCCAGCTGGGTGGAACTAAATGCCCAGTGTCAGGTTTCTCTCAACTGGACCATACTGTGTAGTCCATGTTTTCTAGGAGGTTCGGACCCATGGGCTGGGCCGGATCCACAGGCCCAACGGGCTGATCGAGGTAGACCGTTACCAGACCCAGACCCAATCGGTCCAGTTTCTCTAAAACATTAGTATCTCACAAATCATGCATCATATTGACACGCCGTCTATGGCGTTGAGACCCTTGAGATGTATTGGTCCTTTTGAGATACCTCACTTGAGATTTGGGGTATTTTGGGGTATGTATGAGTTGGATTGGACTCAAATCCAAAATGGACCTATTTACCTTTTTTCTTATAACTTACAGACTGGATGTCCAATTGATGTTCCATTTGTTGTGTTGAAACCCTTACAAAAAATGATCCTTTGGGTTACTTCTTAGTGGGACTTCATGAAGGTTGTGGTAAGACCCATGGTATGAGTACCAAAGTCTTGGGAACTCAAGAACACTAAGTGCATGAATCCAGTGGCTGACTGTCAAGTAAAGAGCGACCCTCCGTGGATCGGCAGCAGAGTGACCCTCCGTGGATCAGCGATTGAGTGACCCTCTATGGATCGGAATGGGAGAAAATATCTATGGATCGGTAGTAGTGAGACCCTCTATTAATCAATAGTAGTGAGACCCTTGGTGGATTAACAGTACAACAACCCTTCGTGGATCAACAAAAAAACTTTTCAATAGAATAAAATGATCGAGCTCAATAATAATAATCTTTATTCCTGTTCTCTAAGTTGTATACATGGTGTGAGATATCTTTTACTTTATTATTTTTTATTGAGATCATTCTTTGTGGTTTTTTATTTATGGAATTTAGGGAGACCTTCGGGATTATCGGGGTCCCTACTAGGAATTGTTATACTCACCCCTGCATGGGATTCAACCACACATTGTTGTGTCTTGTAATGATGACATACATCTTGACGAAGACTTAGGGAGCCAGGGCTAGATGGTGCTCGGAAGTTAATGGTAGATGTGAGGAGTAGCAGTGAAAATGGACAATGAGGTATAGCTACCCTTCAGGTAGGATCCTTGGTGGAAAACCTTCGGAGCATGATTTTCCTTTTTTTCTATACATTCTTTTAGTTAGTTTTGTATACTTGACCTTTTACATTCGGTTCACACATTTACTATCAGCAGTTCTACTTTGTGGTTTTATTTTGTTCTATACCTAGTCTTTGTGTGTACAGGTTCAAAGTCAATGCCTACTATTTTTGGGAAATTCCTTTCTGGTGTTAGTCACCAACCAATAGGCTATGGAAGGCGGGCTTGGGGTAGTCAAATAACTGGCCTTGGGGGATGTTTCATGATAGAAAAATGATTAATAAAAGAAGATAGTAGGTATTTTTTTTCCAAACCTTGTAAAACCATTGTCTCATTTTCCCTTTATTGGTTAAAAAATCGGGGTGAGGTTATGAGACACAAAGAAGAGTGGGTTGAAACTGGAAGAAGTATAGAAGGTTGAGTTTAATATAATAATTCAATAGATAAAAATATACCATTGATTCACCCCTCCCAACTCTTTGGTCCTTTGATCCATGAAGCATTTCAATTAGTATCAAACAAATTCTAGGTTACCTATGAAAATATCCATACCGACTCTTATTTTTAACTAAATAAATAAATTGTAGATTTTAGATTCTTAAAGAAGAATATAATATAAATAATTAAATATTAATTTCTAAAGAAAAAGAAATGGGAGTTTCTTATATAATATTTCAAATAATATATATAAGAAAGAGACAAATAAAGAAAATAAAAAAAATTAAAGAGAGGGATATACCATTTCATTAAATTGAACAAAGTTATAAGTACACATATATATAATATTTTTAAAAATGTACTTTTTTATTATTATAGAATAAGTAATGGGTAGTATGAAGATGATGAATCAATCAAAACTTCTAAAGGCTTATACACTTATATTATAGATTATTCGGAGAAGGTTCATGGTGAAATTTAAACTTACATACTTAATTTCATCAAGTAACTATTTGATGATAAGCTAAAGATATATAAGGAAGTTGGTTACATGGAAGTGGCATTGTCTAAACAAGTTGGAAAATGTAAAACTCTATAGAAAATGGTGAAATAAAAGGGGAAAACAGTTCCACTTGGTAAGGATAAAATTTATATAATTGATGAAGTGTTGTAAATAATAGTTACTGAGAAATAGGTGTTTAAGGTAGTTATTAAAGAATTAATCCATGAATTATAAAATCCCTATAAGGTAATAGTGAATACCATGTATTACCTATTGAAAATGAATGTAAAGAAGATAAAAGATCTTAACATCTTAAAATAAAATATTACCAAGATACATGAAGAAAAAAAATCAAAAGCTGATGAGAGGTTGGGGTGATATGATCAAATGAGTTCAGGAGGAGAATAATTATTTTAACATGAGATACATTAAACTAGAATTTAAACTAAGAAACATAGAATCACCCCGATATGTACCTTACTAGAGAATTGAGATGAAAAAAGATAAAAATTAAAATTTAGGGGAGTTTTTTTTCAAAAAAAAGATTTATGTTTATAAAAAATAGATTATTAGAAAATATTTAGAATTATCCACCTCAGGATCCTTTAAAAAGAGATACCACTATCCTAAAAAATCTAGAAGTTCTAAATTTGTTTTATATATAAGTAAAAGGAAAAATTAGTATAAATGTAGGAAATAAAAATTGTTAAAAATCCTATATATATGTAAAGGGTGTGTGTATGAAGGTATCAAAAAATAAGAACCTAAATCTAAGACTAAAAATATGGTCAATGTGTACAAATATAGTAATGTGAAAAATATGGATAGATTGATACAAAAAGTAAAAGATGAATATTTTTTTACACTGATGGTGTTGTTGGAGGATTAAGAATATAGAAAATGAGTGTTAGAATAATGTTTCAAGTTATTCAAGTTGTATATTGAAAGAATAAATATATATATAAGAAAACAAAAAACCATCCCACAATGCATGTATAAATAGAACTAATACAATGAAGGTCTCCAAAGTAAATACCCAAAAGTAAAGCTAAAGCAGCGGCACAATAACTGTCAAGGATTCGAGCTAGAAAGGTCTATAATGGTCCAAAAAAATCCTCCTAGAAACCTAAAAATATTTTTATATATGTAGGGTGAGAATATAAGTATATCCAGTAGAAAAAACTCAAGTCTCTCATGCACATGTGAAAGAAGCATAATAATCCACCTGTGAAAAAACAACAGAACCAAACAAAACATATACAGTTATACTAACTATCCCAACCTCACTAAGGCATGCTCACCAAATAATGCAATCCAAGTAATATAATATAAATTTCATCAATGATAGGGTACCCCACACCACTTTCTCACTAACTAGCCTCTCTCATACGCAAACAGAAAACGTCCTGGTGCTCCCACCTATTCCAAATATACCACCTCACATCTCATATACACTCACCTAGGCCTCATAACACATCCTACCCAAATACACATGGGCCTCACAAAAAATCCCACCCGCACACACATGGGCCTCGCAACACATCACATCTCATCACATCTCATCCTGAAGAGACATGGGAAAGCACATAAAAACTCATCCCGAAGACACCTGGGACACCACATCACAACTCATCCAAAATATACTTGGGATACCACAACCACCATATAATGAACTAAAATACCGATAACCATCACGTACTGTGAAATAAATACCTCTCTTAGAAGGATATGGAAGAGTGGGTGGCCAGCTATCCATCCTCCCACCAGGATGTTGGGAAGGACACACCCACATGACTATACAGGTGTTTGGAACATAGTGCTCAACATGGGTGGGGTGTGTTTAGAAATAACAAGAATGTACAAGTATATATATATATATAGTATCAAACACTCAATACCAACCTATGGGTTCACAAAAAAACCAACCAACTCACAACCTCATCACTTTTGCTGCCACCTCTAAATGCTTAACATCACAAAACAAGACACAAACCCCATTTCACATTTCCAACCAATTCCATTTATTCATATCATTATTTTTATTATTTAGCATCATCCACATTTAATCAAATAACCCATCATTTAATTATTCACCAATAATTTCAATCTCATTAACCATCCCAACCTATGTCATTTCAAACATTATTAAACAATTATTTGTTCCATCACTACTTAGAAATCTAATACAAAGTAAAATAACAGTAGTAAACATATTGAAACATCCCAAAAACCAAGTCCATAACCATATTCCACCACAACCCCTCTGTTGAACCATAACTACAACCATCATTGTAGCCATCCTGCATAAAATATCTCATCTACTCCACAATCAATCAATCTCTCAACCTAAGATTTCATTACGCGATGAGGTTGATGTATCATCTACAAGTTCATCCATAACATCACCCAAGCCAATAAAAAACACACAACCATGTTTCCAAACATGTTAGAACACAAACCAAATTAGGACATATTTTTATATTTAGCAAGGCATACCTTATTCAATTTCACTTTATTGATTTATGGTGTTATCACACAATCCAAAAGATCCTAGGGAATCTATATTATTAACTAAATATACGTGGCAAACCGATTTCATATTAAGTGGCATCAAAATCCAAAAAACGTGCATTCCATAGTTCACATCATCGTAATCACAAGTAGAAAACACCAATTACCACAATTTTCAGTATGTAGTTAGCCCATACAAAACACAATATCAACGATATCAATAATATAGTAAGATCATGCATCACATTCCCAGCCCCCTGTATATTGATTTTAAACCAATTCGTTTATCTTTGTTAATCCAAAATCAACCATATTTCCATAATGAACATTTATGTACTCATACTACATGGTACACAAATAATAATGATAAAGGAAATCATTCCTGGAAGAAAATATGATCGATATTTCCTTTTTGCACCAAAACAGGGGCGTGCGTACAATGGGTAATTCTCCAGGAAATCATGAACCAACTCCCAAAACTTGGTCACATGATTACTATGTATCGAGGTATTTGGTGCATCTTGTATTAAGATAAATCAATAAGGAATGAATAGAGGATATCCCAACATTAGGAATATTAAATTTGGGTCATGGGATTAGATATAGTTTTTGATTTTCCATTAAAGGAGGATCTAACCAATACATTGATTTTTGACCATTTCAAATTTATTAGACTATTAGGTAATTAATGATATGATTTATGGCCATTGAATCAGTCTCAAATCCTTTTAAATATGGAGATAACTCATTTTACGTCAAAGAAAGACGTAAAAGGGGAAATTTTGGAAGAACTAGAAACACTTTTCACAAGTCACTACTAGTGAGTCACCACCAGTGAGTCACTACTAGATGAGACTCCACTAGGAAAGTCTCCTATAGATGAGTCACCACCAGCGAGTCACCATCAACAAGTCACTGCCAGACGAGTCACCACCAAGATGAGCTATCGGAAAAACAAGTCACTACAAATGAGTCACCGCCAATGAGTCACTTTCAGTGAGCCACCACCACCGAGTCACTGACATCTATTAAACACCATAAATTAACCACCATGATGAGATATCTCCATAATAATCTACCGCTAGAATGAGTTACCGTTGGAAAACTAAATTTTTCAAAGTGTTGAAATGAGTCACCTTGACTTCCCAAGACACCTCAAACACCATATTTCCCACAAAGTAATGGACCAAATGGAACATGACATTATATAAGATACCTATCAAACTATTATAATTATCAATAATCTCAAACCAACCTAAAATAAATAGAGAATGGGTCTGAAAAACCATACCTTAAGATACTTATTGAGGATCTCATCATACCTCAAACACTACCACCAACCAAACACCCCAAACCAATTGATGAAAAAAATCTCACAAAGCTTCATCTCCATGAAACAAAAACTACCAACCACCTCATTTCACACAACCAAAACACCACAAAAACACTATAAAACCCACAACCACACCATCTCAAACACACAAATTAGGGAATCCCACCCCCATGTCAAGATATTATCCTCTCTAGGCGGCACTGACTCGCCTGCATGGGTTTAATCACATCACAGTTAATGAATCTCGATTAGGAATCAGGTAATACCGTTTTCATATTTCATAAATTTATCCCACATTGCACCACATACATTACAAACTATGGAAAATAGCACATATCATAAAATAGGGTTCAAACATCACATTACAAAGCATAATAGAGCATGAAAAAACACAAAACAACTATGAGTATTGAGCATGAATCTGCATTTCTTGCTCCCAATTACTCTCCTCCTAGCCACCATGATTCCAAAAAACACAAACCAAAGAAATGGTCTATCCTCACAGCCCCTTCTCTTGGAGACCATGGATCTCTATTGGCTGCTCGACAAACGTCGCGTCATCCTTGGTATCCGACTCTCACCAGTCAAGGACATGGGAGTCAACATGAAGATAATGACGAATCTAAGAGGCATGAAAGTTGTTGTGGATACTCTCTATCCTTGGTGGAAATGCCAACCGGTATTCCACTTCACCAACTTGCCCCAACACCTCAAAGGGACAAACAAACATGGGATAATTCTTACTCCTTCTGCCAAACCTCTACTACCCACATCGAGGGGAAACCTTCAAGAACACATGGTATCCAACCCTAAACTCTAAGGGCCCCCTCCTTTGATTGACATAAGACTTATGTCGGTCCTACACTACTTTCCTAATCTCATGAACAAGATGAATTTTCTCTGTCATGCTCCGCACCACATCAGGACCAAGATAGATTGTCTCCCCAACCTCTATCCAACATAACAGAGAACGACACATTCTCCCACAGAAATCCTCAAACGGGGCCATGCCAATGGAAGAGTGATAACTATTATTATAATAAAACTCTACCAAAGGAAGGTGCCATACCCAAGATCGTCCATAGTCCAAGACATACACCTACAAAATATCATCTAACGTATGAATTGTATATTCTATTTTCCCATCAGTTTGAGAGTGGAAACTAGTGATGAGGTGTAACTAGGTGACAAAAGTATGATAGAATCTTCTATAGACTCATGAGGTAAAACATGTGTCCCAATATGAGACAATGGACCTCAGAACTCCATGCAACCTCACAACTTCTTCCACATACTTCCTATATAAATCATCTGGTGTGCTTAACTCCTTTATTGCTATAAATTGGGATGCTTTCTTTAACCAATTAACTACAAACCAGATAGAATCTCAATATCCTTAAGTTATGGGTAACCCTATGATGAATTCCATCGATATTTCATACCATTTCCACTCAAGAACATCCAATGGATACAACAACCCACTAGTAACATGATGCTTTGCCTTTACCTATTGGAAAACCAAACATTTTGTCACAAACTCTACCACTGCCAATTTCATCCTGGACCACCAAAACTGCATCTTCAAGCCACGATACATCTTGGAAACTCCTAGGTGTACCACCAATGGTGAGATATAAAACTCATGAAAACTCTATCATACATTACTACCAGAACAAACATCCTTCCTTGAAACATCATCTGATTCTGACCATCCTAAAACCATCCCTCCGGAGCATTACCATGGACAACACAATCACAAAACACGTCATCCTCTAAGTATCCCCATTGAGACACTTCCACCTAATGTATTAGATAATAATACACCATCATTTGAAACAAACAACCTCTACCACCATCCACTCTTATAATTAAGTGAAAGGTCGCTAATTCCCCTATCACTCTCCAAGAATTTGAAGACTCCGGAAAAACATCATCCCATGAATTCCTTCTCAAATTTTCGAACACAACATTCCCCATCCCTAATGTGAAACATATTTCAAAATCATAATCTTGAAGAAACTCCATCCACCTATATTGTCACAAGTTAAAATATCACTAGGAAAAGATATACCTTAAGATCTTGTGATCCGTAAAGACCAGAAAGCACCCCCCAATGAGGTAATGTCATCACAACTGCTACTAGATCCAAATTATGGGTGACATAGTTATACTCGTGGGGATGTAACTGATTAGACCCATAAGAGGTTATCACCTTCTGTTTTATTAGCACACATCCCAATCCCAGATGAGAAGCATCAATAAACACCTCAAACATCAATCCTTCCTTAGGAAATCGGAGCACTGGAGCACTAACCAACATCTTCTTTAGTTAACCAAATGCTACCTGACACTAATCACTCTACATAAAATCCTAGTATTTCCAAGTCAAATTTGTCAACATGAATATAAATTGAGATAAATTGGGTACAAAACTCTAATAATATCCTCTAAGACCAAGGAAAATACAAACCTATACCATGTTCCTGGGTTCTACCCAAGAAACAACCACTTCAACCTTTGATGGGTATACTACCCCACCCTACTGAGACACCACATTTCCAAGGAAATTCACCTCTCGTGTCCAGAACATACATTTAGAAAAAATTCAATAGAGTTAGTGATGTCGAAGAACATGAAAGATAGTTCTGAGATGCTCAGAATTCTCATCCTCTAACTTCAAGTAGATCAAGATATCATCAATAAATACAATGATGAACTAATCCAGGAACTCACAGAATATAGATTTTATAAGCCTCATAAACATGTCTGGTGCATTCATAACATCAAATGATATGAGTAAAAATCTAAGTTCCCATACATGCATCTGAAGGCAATCTTTGGGATATCGCCATCCATCACCCACGACTAGTGGTATCCAAACCGTAGATATATCTTAGAAAACCAAATCACCCCTCTTAGCTAGTCAAAAATATCTTCTATACTTGGAATAGGGTAACAGTTTTGGACCATCACCTGATTTAACCTCTGTTAGTCTATACACGACCTCAACCCATCATTCTCCTTCTTAGTGAACAACAATGGAGTACCCCATGGAGACAAACTAGGATGGATAAAACCCTTCTTCATTAGATCATCTATCTGGACCCTAAAATCTCATAACTCTGAAGGTGTTATCTGATAAAGAGCCATTTAAATATAAGAATCACCAAGCTGAAAGTATATATCAAACTTTACATTGCATCAAGGGGGTATCTTCATAAACTCCTTAGGGAAAAATCTCAGAACTCCATAAAAACCCTGTGAACCTCTACTATCCCAGCAGCTATAGATTCCATCGAAAACTTAGCCAACAAAGAAATAAGGGGATCTACACGCCGACTTCCCACCTAAAAACCCTGATCACCAACAAAAACAACGCACTGGAAATCCATATCCGAAAAAATGACTCTCTTTAATAAGTATTTGATAACATAACATATAGAATACAACTAGTAGATGTTGAGGATGACATAGTATGACTATATCTACAGCAGGAAAAGATCATAATGGGACTGATGTGGCCCCATCATCAGTCTACACCCCAGAACCCATCAAAAAATCTATCTAGCCTCCAACTAGAATACTCAACACCAGGGGAATGTAAAGCCTCTCTCTATGTATAGTCTCAAAGCATGGGCTAGAGCAGGTGCAACAAAGGAGTGCAAAGATGGTGAATCAAACATGGCACAAACAAGAGTACTAATCAAACTGATAATACTTATAACGATATCTAGACCCTGTAGATATGTTGGATCAACTAAATGTAACTAAACACACCCATATCCTCTTCAGATCTTCTGATGACTGCCTCTATGACCAAGCTTGGGCCGAAGTCCCTAAACACAAGGAATATTCTGAGGTTGGACTCTACCTACTCTATCTCCCCTTGGCAGAGCAGAAACCTAATACCCCAGTTGTTGAAACAATCTCACTAGAAATTGCTGCTGAGGATAGAACTGAAACTATCCACCTAAACCAAATTGATCTTAGGGAATCACTAGGAACTAGTTTTGGCAATGTCTATGAACCTCACAAACAAAACACAATGGCACAAAGCTCCCAAGAAAATAATGGAAACCATTACCACCAGAAGGATGGAAATGAAGATACTAAGGTCAACTCACTATCAGTCGAAACCTAAAAGGTCTAGATGCCTGAGACCTACCATTGAAAACTATGACCCTCAAGGGACCATTGTAGTTCCCTTCTCATAGAAAAACTCCTCACGAGTGTATCTGTTTGATAACCTTTTCCTTCTTCTGAACCTCCAGATACATTAGAAACATAGAAGGAGTTACTACATACTTGATAGAAGGATGGAGTGACTCTAAAAGATGTCTCACACAAGAATTCTCATCTAGAAAAATATCTAGGAAACAAAGAATAAGGTCCTTGAACTTGATTTTGAGCTCCCTCACTGACATGCTCCCCTGCTGAAGAGAAAGAAGCTCCTTCCTCTATATTTCCTTCATGGTCGATGAAAGTAAATCTTCCCATAACTTCATCCTAAAGTTGACCCAAAAAGCTTATGACTCCTTACCCTCTCCTAGATACAACATCCACCACCAATACACAAATCCCTGCATCTAACTGACTACCAAAGGTACCCATTACTCCATCGGGGTTCAGATCAAACTAAAAGTGATCTTGAGATCTTCCAGCCATCTCTCAGTCTCCATATCTAAAACACAGCCCTTGTACTTTCCCAAAGACTTCCACTGTAAAGTGTGGAATTTACTCTTCCACTGATCATCCTCCTGAACTAGATAAACCCTATGACGATCAATCGGGTTGGCCTGCTGAACCTCCACAGCCTAAGCTACACATGGACGACGACTAGGAGCCATAGATAAAAGAAAAAAAATTCCTAAGCCTAGTAGTGTGGAATTTTATTAAGATTTATTTTAATTCACTTTATTCATTTTAACCATACCAAATTAATCCAATTCAAATAATAACACAAGTCATCATGATAGATGTAACTCTCCAAGGTTCTACCATACAATTGGTTTAGCCTCACTTGGTCGTTTGGTTGTCCCAAAGTCCTTGCATCGGATCACAGGGCCCCCTAAAAACTCATGTCCTAGTTAGTCTTCCCAGGCCTATGTCACACACCAAGATCATCTAACTCTAATTAAATACCAACCCATACAATTCTGACTATTCCTAACTATAAACTCTATCCTATATCTAAACCATCACCTTTGATACCATTCTGTCATGAACCCCTCCATCCAAAGATACTGCAATGAGTGGAGAGAGATAATGAGCCCTGAGTCCCAACTCCAGTAGGCTCTGGGTTTATGACTAGCACCAATGGTGCACAAATCTCACAATATGGTAGGAATTACCCTTTATTTAGAAAACAAGATCAGTAGATATAATGAATCAACCAAAATCAACTCCACAACATATATATAAGAAAATAAAAAACTATCCCACAGTGTATGTATATATAGAACTAATACAATAAATGTATCCAAAGTAAATACTCAAAAGTAAAGCCAAATAAATGGCACAAAAACTATAAAGGATTCGATTTAGTAAGCTACAACACTATCCATGAAATACTCTTGGAAACCTGAAAATATTTTTATAAATTTAGGGTGCGAATACAAGTATAATTAGTAGAAAAAACTCAAGTCTCTTGTGCACATGTGAAATAAGCATACTAAGCACCTATGAGAAAACAAAAGAACAAAAAAAAACCTGTACATGTATACTAACCATCCCAACCTCACTAAATAACACCTACCAAATAAGACAAACAAGTAATATAATAAAAATTAAATAACATCGATGATAGTTTATCCGACACCACTTTCTTAATGATTAATCGCTCTCACAACCCAACAAAAAATGTACGGGAACTCCCACCTATTATAAACATACAACCTAACATCCTACATGTACACAACTTAGAATCACAAAACATACAACTTGAAAAAAGTTGGGCTTCACAACACATCACATCGCATCACATCTCATCCCTAAGACACCTAAGAAAGAACATAACAACTCATCCCAAAGACACCCGTGACACCACATCATAACTCATCCCAATTAATCATGGGATAACAAAACCACCATCTAAAGAAATAAAAAACCTTAGAACATCACTTATTGTGAAATACCAACCTCTCCCAGAAGAAGCAGGGAAGAGCGAGTGTCCATCCATCCATCCTCCCACCAGGATGTTGGGAAATACACCCCCACATGACTATGCAGGTGTTCTTCACATAGTTATCAACATGGGTGGGGTGCATATAAAAATCACAAGAATATAAAAGTATATATATAGTATCAAACACTTAATACCAACCTTTGGGTTCACAGAACAAACCAACCAACTCAAAACACCATCACTTTTGCTTCCACCTCTAAATGCATAACATCCCAAAACAAGACACAAATACCATTTCAGATTTGCAACCAATTCCATTTAGTCGTATCATAATTTTAATTATTTAGAATCAACCACATTTAATCAAAAAATCCATCATTCAGTTATTTATCAATAATTTCCTTCTCATTAACCAACCCAATCTATGTCATTTCAAACATTGTTAAACAATTATTTATTTAATAACTACCTGAGAATCTAGTATAAAGAAACCACAAAGTAACATATTGAAACATTCCAAAAACCAAGTCCAAAATGACCTTCAACCACAACCCCATTACTCAACCATAACAACAACAATCATTGAATCCCCACTGCATAAAACATATCATCCACTCCATAATCAATCAATCTCTCAACATTAGATTCCATTATGTGGAGAGGTTAATGTATCTTTTAAAAGTTTAACTATAACATCACATAAGCCAACCTACACCACATAACCATATATTCAAACACGTTATAGCACAAACCATATTAGGAAATATTTTCTAATTTAGAAGGAATCCCTTATTAAATTTCACTTTATTGATTTAGGTAATTATCACACAAGACAAAATATATCTGTGCATCCATTTTATTAACTGAAAATATGTGGTTAACCAATTTCATATTAATTGATGTCAAAATACAAAAAAAATGAATTCTATATTTCTCATCATCATAAACACAAGTAGGGACCACCAACAAGAACAAATTTCAGTGAGTATTTAGCCCATAAAAAAACAATATAAATAATATAAATAACATATTATGATCACACATCACTTTCCCCAACACCTTGTATATTTATTTTAAATCAATTTGATTATATTTTTTAATAAAAAATCAACCATCTCCCCACAATGAACATTTATAAACCCATCTATTAGGGTACACGAATAAGAAAGATAAAGGAAATCATTCCTAGAAGAAAAGACGATCGACACTACCTTATTGCATGAAAACAAGGGAACATGTATAGTCGGTAATTCTCCTGGGATTCACAAACCAACTATCGAAACCTTGTCACATGATTCCTATTGAGATAGGGATTTGGTGCGTCATGTATCAAGATAAACAAGAAGGAATGGATAGAGGGTATCCCATCTTTAGAAAGACCAGATCTGAGTCATGGGATTAGATACAGTTTTTGATTTTCTATTAAAGGTGGATCTAACTAAAGACCATATTTTTTGACCATTTCAAAGTCTACGAACTCTTATGTAATTAAATATATGATTTATCACTTTTGAATCAGTCTCAAATCCTTTTAAATATGGAATTAAACTCATTTTACATCAAAGAAAGACGTAAAAAGAGGAAAAATGGAAGAACTGGAAACATTATTCCTGAGTTACTACCAAAACATCACTGCAATTGAGTCACTAAAATTCAAGTAACCTCCAGGTGAATCACCACTAGAAGAGTCACCGCTTGTTAGTCACCTCTAGTGAGTCACTGTCAGCGAGTCACCGCTAGATGAGTCACCACCGGGATGAGCTACCACCAGAATAAGTCACTGCCAGATGAGTCACCAATAGCAAGTCACCACCAACGAGTCACCGGCATCAAGTCACCTCCAATGAGTCACTGCCAACGAGTCACCGCTAGTAAGTCACCACTAGCGAGTCACCACCAGTGAGTCGCCGTCTGGATGAGCTACCACCAGAACGAGCTACAACCAGAATGAGCTACCATTATAAAACTGTAAATTTTGTAAAGTGTTGAAATGAGTCACCATGACTTCCTAGTACAACTCAAACACTATATTTCCCACAAATTAATGGACCAGAAGGTATGGTACATTGTAAAACATTAGGTTCAAAATAAAAAATTTCATACTCAAGAAATCAACTTCACTGCCAAAATATTTTCATAAAACATTTCATAATAAATATTAATGGAAAAATAAAACTCATAAAGTCTCTTTTAAATAATGAAAAAATCATGATTTTTTTCACAAGGTTATAATTTTCACACTTTAAAAATAGAAAATACTTTACATTAAGAATAATCTCATTAACTTACCTTATCAGATCATGATATTTCTATAAAAAATATAGTAAGGATAAATAAATCATATAGGTAACTTAGGACATAATTTTCACATCACTCTTACAAATAGAAAAAACTACATGGTCAAATTCAATCATTGTAATTACCTAATACATTTATGGGCTATAACAGATCTACCTATCCATAGTTCATAATGTAACCACCCATCTTTATTTTATAACAGAACCACCTATACTAGGTTTACAATAGAACCACCCATCCTTGGTTTATAATGGGACCGCCCATCCTTGTCTTATAACGTAACCACCCATCATCATAAACAATACCCAATAACCATAACATAATAATAACACATGAAATATTTCATAATTATAAAAATATTTCCTACACCCATAAGCAAAACATTTCTAGATATCAAAAAATTCATTCCACTTAATTTTATTTAAAATAACGAGAATATAGTGAAGGGGGGTTTTTATTTAAAGAAAACATGAAATATTATAGAGGAATTAAAATATAAAATAATGTTTGCAGTAGTGGGAAAATCTGTTAGTGTTGTATTCATTAAAATATAACATTCTATTTATCTTTTGCAAAGAAAGTCAAAAGGTTTTGTAAAAATATTCCTTTTTGAAAACCATTGAAAGAAAGTCAAAAGAGATGTAAAATTAACTTTATAAATATTTAATTTCTATATTAATACATAAAAAAAATTTATTTTAATAATATTGATGTGTAAGAAAAATATTTATAAAATTAATATTAAAAACATTTAAAATGACGTTTTTAAGGTAAAGTGTCCCTTACCTGGAATCCTAATCATCATGTAAATTATTTATATTCCTAAATAACAAGATTGTGTTAATTATTTACTTTCTTAAGTAAAATACTCAATTTTATTATTACTTTTATTTTATCTATTATCAATTTATATTTATGTACTTAATCAATTATGTTCATGTCAGACATTTTGATGGTATTTAGATTGTATGTCAAAATTGACTTCAGTAGGTTGACTATGGTCAAAGAGGTCATTATCACATAATATATAGTATAATAATAATGAAATAATTATCATTTTTATACATAAATTATAATTTTAAAATCAACCATGAAATCTGGTTATGAAAAATGAACTATGTTACAGTCATGGAGACGATAGGCTGTTTGTACACATGAATAACGTTTCCATTATTCAGTGATCATGATGGAAAGAAGATAAGTATTATTTTATTTTTAAATAATTATTATTATATTATATAAATCATATTATTTCTTGGAATACACTTATATATAGTATCCATGTGATATGGTTACGAAAAGTGCATCACAATGCTTCATAGAGGTGGTAGTCTACATATATGCACAAATGACGATATCATTTTTTTATCGATGGAAGGGTAAGAAATTATACGATATATTATCTTTAAATAATGATAAATATTTCCTTAATATCATATATATATATATAATCCATTATTATAACCATCAGTGAGTAGTGGTGATGCAAATGAATTACAACGGTTTGTGAGTTGGTAGTCTACCATACATATAAATGACGATTTTGTTTCCCATTTGACAGAAGAAGGGTATGAATATAGGTTATTACATTAAAATTATAATATATAAGTATATATTATATACTGATGTTATTATATCATCACAATTTAATAATATTTGAGGGACGTGGAAGAATAAATAAAACAAAAAATTTCGGTTAAAAGCTACTCTTCTTTAGACAATCTCTACTACTTTACACCTTAATCCTTATAAGGTCAGTATCATACCTAAAAAATACCTATAGAATGATGGGAGTAATTATAGGAAGATATTTTTCTAGGTATTTTCTGAACCAAATGATTCTTGAAGTGTGTAGAGAAGAGGATATGGGGTGACCTTTTATAATGAGGGGAGGGGTATTCTTAGAATTTCTTAAAGTATAAAATTAATATTAATTAATTTTCAGGTTAAAATGGATCCATATTAAAAAAATTAAAATATAAGATGATTATGAGTTTAAATAATCTCATTGAATAAAAATTGTACAAGTTTAGGAGTTGTTTTCACTATTATCTTTTTGTTTTAATGCTTTGTTAACCCTTTTGACGATTACCATGATAATAATTTTCTTAAATGTTAGGGGTCAATATGGTTACTATAAAAGGAAAATTGACCCAGAAAGGGACCATGATTGATATTTTCAACCATATAATTATTACATTGATTAATATATGTTTTTATTAATTTCAAATCATTTAATAAAATATTGTTTATTATAAAATACCATTTATGTCATTTTTGGAAATACATGAAATATTATAATATAATATCATCTAAATCTTTTCAAGTGGTTCCAAAATAAAATGGGTTAGAAGATAAGTAATATATTGAATTAATATAATCATCTAATAAAAATTTGACAGGTTTTGATATCATTTTAAACCTTATCTTTTGGATTAACGCCTTGGTTTACCAAGTTTATCCTTAACGTCAGTAATTACTTTTTCTATATTAAAGGGTTATAATTTTAATTATAAGGTGTAAATTTTATAATAAATGGGAAAATGATGAAATTTTAGACCATTTATCATCCATATTTTACTTTTCAGTTTTTTATTTCTTTTAAATAATTTAATAAAATATTTTTTAACATAAAATGTCATTAATGTCATTTTTGACCATATTCTTTTAATTTGACTTTGAAAAAAACATGACACAATTGAATTAAAATATAATAATTTAAAACATCAATAAAATGTTATATTTATCTGAATAATTTATGGGACACAATAATTCACTCAAAATATATTACATTTAGTATTTTTAAAATCATTTATTTTATTTTTATATTAATTAAATAAATACATTATCAATGTTACAAAAGCATTTAATGTAATTATTTCACCACTAAAAAGTATAAATAAATTAAAATGATAAAAATAAATTAATTATATTTAAAATAAACCTTTTAGAACTATACATAACCACTATTTATCCTAATGTCAAAAATTTAGAGATAATAAAACCAAGAGAATAACATTTTTGACTTTTCCTTATATAAAATAATATAGAGGTCAAAACAAATAAATATAAAACCAAGTTTCCATATTTTAGAATTTTTTTTGGAAATTGATGAACCCCACTCATTAAATAGGATAAAGACAAGTTTTAGGGTCATTTTTTCCTTATAATATTATTTTTAACCTTAATTACCAGATTTACCTTTATCATGATGATAATTATTTATTGTGGTTACTATTCATAATGAAAAAATAAAAGGGACCTATTTAACAAATTTTGACTTCATAATTTAAAATATGGAATAAATTTTTCAATATTAAATTTATATTAATGTGAAAAATGAATTTAATATTAAACTAAAAAATGCAATGACAAACACTTTTTTAGAAAAATACATTTTTAAGATTAAAAAATGGTTTTATACAATAATAAAGTATAAAATTAATTTATAAGACTATAATTGGATTATGTTTAATCAAAATTAACTAATGAAATTTCAAAACTAATTTAAAATAGAATTTTACTTTTTAAATGCTTTAAAAGAAATTATAGTTTCCAATAAAAATCACCATTCATTGTAAAATCAAACTTTTCAGAAATAGATGAAAATTTCACCATATGATAATTTTTATTTTATTATTTAAAAAATGATATAATTTTTATAAAATAATTTTTTTAAATGTTATAGAAATTAATTATAATATTTACTCATAAAAGTAGAAAAAACCATTTTTGATGAAAACATATTTTAAAGAATAAAACGACATTACTGAAAATTGAGTGCTTATTTAAAAAGAATGAATAAATAAATTTTTATTAATTATGAACTTTATATATATTTTATAATTTAGTTAATCCTATTCATAAATTCCAATTCAATGACCTAGTTATAATGATCATATATAAATAATAACATTTCATGGTTCGTCAAAGATCGATGTTTCATGTCATATACGCTATCAAACATAATGTTCTTATTTAATAATATTGGGGTGTTACATTCACGAATTTTCCCATCCTGAACTTGTGAATAATGAGTTTTTTTGGGTATCAATGTTTTATGGCTTCTTGAGCAAGGTCTGAGTACAACTCAGTAGGGCACTACTAATGAAGTCTATAACATAACCAATAAACGTAGTGCGTGAACACATGATATTCTGAGATTAATAAATAAATATTGTATGAAATCATAAATAAATAAACACAATCAATATTTAGGTTACATGGTGACACCCGATATTGACCATGCCTACTTTGTCTATTACCGAAGTGTCTTTGAGCATATTAACCAGGAACTTATAGGCAAGTTAGCTCACCTAGAACCATATTTGGAACACTCGAGGGGAACTCATCCTCCCCTGGAACTAGTACTGCATATCATACTTACGTTGAAAAATGTCAGATGTCTTTAAGAAAAAAACATACTACTCATGGGTAACCTAACCTCACTTGGAACCACAAGGAAATAAATGTGTACTAGAGGAAAAACCATCCCCAACTAGAAACATATTGAAACCATACAACTGGGGTGAGACAACTTACCTAAAATCATATAAAAATATATTCATGAGGAAACATAGATCATCTGAAAATCAAGTACCATACATCCATTACCCTAGGGGAAATTAGCTCACTCGACACCTGACCCCACATTCACATGTCACATAAATATATACTTATTATAAAAAATAAACACCTAAGGACACATCTTCCCTAGAACCGCACATCACACCACTTGGGTTGGCCATCTTCTTGACCTATCATGCCATCCCGGGTTGACATATCAAGTGCCCGATCCATCCCCGTCACTATAGCCATATCAGGCTCACACTACCAACTTGGGTTCTAAGGTGAAACCCATGAAGTTCATTATCAACGTCCTTGAACCACCCCTCTCTATGGTTGACATGAGGCTAGGAACCCACTGATGTCCCTTTAGTTATATCATTATCAGGACACCATATGTGCGATCCTCTATCTTGTTCCAATTATAACTCTAAATACCATCACTCAAAGGTAATCATATCCCTTAGTTATATCATAATCATATCAAGGCCACGATTTCCACCTAAAAAGATCCATACAAAAAACTCTAGAGAGATGACACAATTCCCACCTCTCTTCCTAAGGTTATCATAGGTCAATCCTCACTTACCCAACATATGAAAAAGTCCTTTATAGGGAATACCCACATAGGCAATATCACATCTGTGGGGGTGGAACACTCTCCCCATGATCATCTCATATATCTTAAAGGTTTTAAGGCATCGTAAGGTTCTATAATGGCCTACCAGGACAATCACTCACAACTCATCACTCACCTCTACAAGGATGGTCTAAGGGAACCTATACCAAGTGATGTAACATTATTTTATTTCATTTTTACCACACAATTTTTATTGAATGTAGTGTTTTTATGATAAAATGGTATTTTATTGATGAGTTATCTTTATTTTTCAAATTTGGGTGAAAATATGATTTCATTGAATAATTGGGTGAATTATGTAATTTTTTGGATTAAATGGTAATATGTTCAATATATGAATATTTTTTAATTGAAATAATATTTTAAGCGATTTTTATGCTTTTGGAATTAATATTTCAAGTTCCATATTTTTAAATTATATATTAATTATTAGAACACATTTTAAAAAATCACATATGATGTTTGGAAGTTCCATTTCTTATTTGTGTTGAAATCATTTTACAATTTAATTTCACAATTTAATTTTACAATTTTCATTAAAATTTAATTCTATGTGTAGATAGTCTATATGTGTTAGGGTTAGATATCACTTGTCTGAAGGTAGTTTCCTCATATTCAAAGGGACCCATGTCATGGTTATTTTCAGCCTATACAGCCTATATAAAGTTCATTAAGAATCTCACATAATGGTAATGGATTCTACATAAAGGTCACCAACCTATTGAATTATGGTAATTATATTCTTAAATTAAATTAATAATGGTTATCATCCACTCATGTAAGGGTACCACCAAGCTTGAGATCTTGAGGTAACTTCAGACAGCTAACACTTAGGTCAAGGCACTCCGACACTTTATAAGACCCATGTAAGGGTCAGAATTGTATCAACATCACTCCATTAGTTGTGTAAGGGTATTTCTATGGTTAATGGGGATATGTAAATTTCCTTCATATTGATAAAATAAAAAAAAATTGATTCTCTTTCTGCCTTAATTTGTAAATAAAATTAAAAGTAAGAGGATCCATGGTCAAACTAATTGGATAAGTATTAAAAGATTATATATGAAGTTGGGAAGAATAAATTGATTCAATAAGAGCACGTGGAGTTTGAAATATTCACAAACTAGATGAAAATTGAGTTATAGTTTGCAGATAGGGACTAATGACCACCAACACATATATATCAAGGATTTGAACTTAGGGTTGTCATCTATCAATTTTGAGGCTAGGAGTTCCTTCACAAGGCACAAGAATTCATTTTAAAAGGGAATCAACAAACTATTAATCAATCCACCATTGAGTCTAACAAGATGGGAATGAACTAATATATTATAAAAGCAAGGCATTAGTTATTCCAAAGATACAATATAGAATTTAGGAAGAATGAATGATGAAGATAGATGGGGAAGAGAGATCTCGCCATGACTAAGAAGAAAATTTCCATTAACTATTTTTTTGATTAAAATATAATTTTTTGTTCATAATATCCATTTTAATTTTAAACATACACTATATATAAAATATTTCATAGAAATTGATTGTTTTTATTTATTATAATTCATGTGCTTGATTCATTTCTTCAAGGTTTGTTTTCATTCTTATTACCTATTCTCCCTTTGAATTTAGTTCTATTTTTTTCAATAGAAAAATAAATCATTCTCAAGACTATTTTGAATCCCCTTTTGACAATTACAATATATTGTCATGTTGAGTAATATGAATGAATTCAGAAGATAAAACCTTGTTCAATTCATTCTATAGAACTTTTTCTATTAACATATTGTTTCATTTAAACTTCCCCTCATTCATAAATTGATTTATTTTCTAGCCATAACTATAGGTTTTTACTTAACTAAATCCCCACACTCAATTTTCTTTCTCTTTGTTTCACAATCCCTTTCATTCCACATGAATTAGAAAAGTGATCTATGTAACACCCGAGACTTTTATAAGAAATATTTTGTTTTTATATAAATCATCAAAGGAATCTTTCCCTACACACAACACTAGCTTGGCTTTCTTTACACGTAATCGCGACCTTCCTTGATAACTTGGGTCGTACGCAATACCGAGTTTCATTAAACAACGATATGCTATTAAAATATTATTAAAACTAGCCGTTATGAATAGTAATAATCACTTTTTGAAATTTTGTAAATTTTATTTTTCAGAATGGACTTCGTTTTTGGGTTCAGAATATCGAAATTATCATAGGGTGAAATTTTGGTATTTTTCTGGAAACTTTCAATTTTTGATGAATAGTGAAAACACTCGGTTACTATTTAAAAACTGACTTTTTATTTAAATAATTATTTATTTTATTTTAGTCAAAATTGATACATAATACCTATATAAGTTCAATGTAATTCATTGGAGTAATTTTATAATAATTTTAGATATATAAAAATTTTATTGAACTTTTCAACGTATTTTACCCACCTCCTAGGGGAATTTGCAAATTTACATAAAACTTAATTTTACCGCTTCTGTGAGTGGAATTTCAAAAATATGAGAGACATGGTTGATGTAAGTAAGTAAATGTGGTTCAATGAGATGAAAATAATTTTTGGTGAATAGTAACTTTTTACTTTTATTTGCCATGGTTTAAAGTAAATAGGGTAATTAAGGGTAAAAATGATATTATTATTACCCTAAAACATGTCCTAATTCTATTGGATAAGCGTAATTCGACCAAAAACAACCTTAGGAATAAAATATGACCATTTAGGCCCACTTGTATTAGATTAGGACATTTATTATTAATTTATTTAAAGAAGGGTTAAAATAGTTAAAATCAAAGTTTAATAAGTAAATAATTTTTAAAATAGGGTTATACATAAGATAAATTCGACTATAAATATTCATTAGAAAGATAAAAAGATTTCCTACATTATGGTATTTTATTTTTAATTTTTAGACATTAAATAATTTAATTTATTGATGATACAATGATGAGGTAGTAATTATCTTATTAGTGAAATATTGACATAGTTGATGTTATAAATACCCAAATAAATGTAATTTGAGACTTTTTATGAATTAAAATAATTTAATAGATTAATATGACATGTTATTATTGATTTAATTAACTTTTTTCCAACTAATCGTTCTGTTATGATTTTCACAAAAATCAATTACTAAATAGTGTCAAAATTGACATAAAATAGTTTTTAAAACAAATATTATATTATTAATTGTAATTATATTCTTAAAAATATAAGGTTTGGCCAAATGACTTAGATAAGGTTATATAAATTAATAACAAAACAACTTGGGGTTCGTTTGGCTTGTTATAGTAAGTTTTTTAACCATATAGTGTAAGAACACAAAAAGACACGGTACAAGTAAAATTATCTAACTTAAAGTTAAATCTAAATGATAAGGTTAAAATAGTAAACTAAACATGTCCAAATTCTATTGGATGAGTGAATTTAGACCCATCCCCACCTTATCATCTAAATAAATAAATTTTGAGCTATTTAAAACCGAATATGGCTTTATAATAAAATAATATTTTTAGTTTTTCCAAAGGTTCCCCTCTCCTCCCTTATAAAAGGGCACCTCCTCCCTCTCTTCCTCACACCACTTTGAGCCTTCATGCTCGGCCAAACCCTGCCAATTTCTCCTCTCCACTTCCCTATAAACATAATAGATGTCCTGGTCTTCTTCAAAGTCAAATATTAGTGCCCTAAAAGGAGGTCTCAAAGAAGCGCTTCAAAGAAGAGGTAATGTCTGTTACCAATTCTTTAAACCTTATTTCTTCTTCCACTTATTATTCTTTAGTTGTTTAATTATGAATTAATAACATAAGTATCACTCATATACGGATATGTTATTATAAGTATGAAACAACCCTATTTCACCATCTATCCATCCTACAGAAAACGAAATCACCGCGCGTGCATATGTACGAAATACCATCTCCACGCCGTGGTGTAATCTATTTTCCACCACCACCTTACTTGGATGGGTATAATGGTGTAAATAATGAATATATATGATTATTTTAAAGTTATATTGATTCTGAAATAGTATACATACACTCCAATACAATTCCACGATCATGGGAATGATATCATCGCTCGTGCGTACGTACGGAATACCGTCTCTACGATGTGATGTGACTCGTTCTACATGATTTTCATTGAATAATGATTACATAAATGAATTGAGTGAATAAATATGATATATATTACAATAATACCATTCTATAAATGAGGTATCTATAACCTAAAAAATAAGAATAAGAATTTATTCGACAAAACACGCATAAGAACAAAAAGTAATAAACACCCGAATAACAAGTAACAATGGAATATTACTAATAATAAGCTAAGAATATGACCATATATGATATCATAACAATTATTATGATTCTATTAAAAGTCAATGACATTATTTAAATCATTATATAGGAGGTTCGGACACTTACGAAGCAAATCAGACCTAAGGTAAGGGAAATATCACAATCTCATTTTTATCTGAGATTGTTTATACTTTGGAAATTACTGGGGTGTATTTTATCATCCACATCCATGTTTCCTCAATATGTAATATTATTTCCATCCACCTACGATTTTATTAAATCCAATTTTACCCTTCGGTGAGTTTTTTTGTAAAAGATATGAAAGGAATCTTTTGTCGTTTTTCGTACGAGGTACTTTTTGACTTTTCCGACAGAAGTACGAGAAGAAGGTTTTTTTAACTTATACGGCGTGAATGGATTTTTAAAACATTATTTCCAAGAATATTCATTTTCAAGTTTTCATGTTTATTTTTAATCAACTTCTTTCAGTTTAAAATAGTATGACATGTTAAGAAAGGGAAAAAAATTATGAAGTAGAAAGGATATTTTCCTCAAGAATGGAGTTCAAGTGTTTTATCAAAATTATTTTCCATCTAATAGAATATAGGTTTCTATTTCTATCCCTATTATTACATTGATTTTATTATGTTGTGATGGAATTATTTTTATGAATTTCTATATCTTATGTTAATTACTTGGGTTATGCAATGATGTATGATTTTTTTTTGATTTTGTGGCACACATAAGATTAGTATCATTATGAGATGGGTGGGACCTATATCTCCCTCAAATGCTTTGGGTAAATATTTATATCTCATGAGATAGACATGGATGAAACGGTAGGTTAAACCGGTTCAGTGAAACAGGACTAAAACGAGGAATAAACTCGGTTCAGAAATGGACTTTGTCCACTAAGATATTCTTGGGAATGAGTCTTAACTAATAAGAAATGATTCTCTATGATTATTTGTGTATGCCACAAAGCTTCATGTTTTACGTTATGATTATTGTGATTACATTTCACTGCCCTGATTTATCTGATGTTATGATATTATGATCTCTTTTTCAGGGTTAGATTTCCAAAATGTTATGTTCTTATGAATATGATGTGATTGATATTTCTTTTGTTTACCCTTATTGAGCATTTGAGCTCACCATTTTGTATGTTTTCTTTCCCCATGCCAGGAAGAAGGTTATTAAGTAAGATATGCCAAAAGGGACTATAGATATGATGAAATAAATGGGAGACAGTGTAAACGCTTTATGAACCAGTTGTTTATGTTTCCCAGTTTCTAAAGACACTATACCTATACGGTCCTTTCATGGTTTTGTTATATGTTGTAATAAGTGTACTTCAATTTTGAAGTACTAACAATGTATGTAAAGTATGGGTCATTATAGTTGGTATCAGAGGAAAGGTATAGTCAACCTTTGGAAACTAGGATGTGAAAGGCTTAGTAAGAATCCTAAGGATAAGTCTAAGCATAGAACACAATCTTAGTGTTTTAGAAATGGCCATGAATAACCTAGTATAAGACCTTAAGTGTGAAATTTTATTCTTGATTATGTGGTTTTCCTATTATAATTAGTGTTGCTCACAATATTCTTATTGGTTTCAGTCAATGTCTGGAACCTGAAGGAACCATGTTAATGCGGAATGCGACGGGCAATGCAATGATTGTCCCCCTGAGCGACCAAAAGTTATGGGAGCTGGAATGAAAAATCTTGTAGCCATTCTCACACAACTTTCTTAAGCTTTGAATCATGAAATACTTTCAAACGAGAAAAGTAAGGAGCAAAATTCTGTTGAATCCTTCATGAGACAACGTCCACCTTCATTCAACGGGACTACTGATCCATTAGTTGCTGAAAAATGGATCAGTACTACTGAAATGATATTTTCAGTTCATCAATGTTCTTAACATGATAAAGTCATCTTAGCAGTGTATCGTTTGGAAGGTGAGGCTGATCAATGGTGGAATCTTATCAAGAATACGAGGTCAAGAGATGAAATTGAGTCCATGGAATGGGACGAGTTCAAGAACTTATTTTTCAATAAGTACTTCCCTTGTATTCTCTGAACAAAGATGGAGAAGGAGTTTCTTGAACTGAAGAAAAAGGATGATGAATCTATTGGTACCTATGAAGAAAATTTTACAAGACTTGCAAGGTACGCTTCTGGTATTATTATCCAACTTGAGAGTAAGATCAATCGATTATTTAGTAGCTTAAAACCAAGTATTCGAAGGGCGTTAGCCATAAGGGACTTCAATAGCTACGAGGAAATCGTTCTATGTGCTCTCAAAGTTGAGATGGATATTGGAGTAACCCATCAGTCATATGGGTTTGATAAGAAGAGGAAAATGGAATTCAAAGGAAAATCTAAAGAGCACACTGAAAAGAATATGAGTTTTCCCTTATGCTCAAAGTGTGGAAAGAAACATGGAGGGATTTTTCTTAAAGGGACAAGTAAATGTTTCAAATGTGGAAAGGAAAGTCATCGGGCATTTGAATGCCGCAATGATGGGAAGAAGATGTCTAGTGATGCGAACAAATAAAAGGCTACACAAAGTGCACCTCCTACACTTCAATGTTACAAGTGAAAGGAAATGGGGAATTATGCCAATCAATGCCATAATCCAAGGGTTGTTGATGATGATCGACGTCCACAATCTCTTAATACTAAAGACAAAGGAAAGTCACATGCAATTGCTATCGGTGATGTGGAGTACGATAACAATGTGGTGAAAGGTACACTTACCATCCACTCTAAAGAAGGAAATGTTTTATTTGATTATGGATCCACCCACTCCTTTATTTCTAAAGAATTTTCTAAGGTTATCGCTGTATTACCTCAATAATTAGATGTTGAGTTAGCTGTGACAACCCCTAATGGCATAACATTCGCATCAAAAGTTTATAATTCTTCTCCAATTGAAGTTTGTGGGAAAGTGCTTCCTGCAAATCTTGTGATCCTTCCTATAGTGGAATTTGATGTGATTCTTGGCATGGATGGGCTTTCTATATATGGAGCTCATATCAATTTCCAATGAAGGGATGTCACATTTCATTTTCCAGGTCAATCTTTGGTCATCTATCGATGCAAGGATGAACATAACCTTCTAGTGGAAATTTCGTCCATCTTATGGGTCTTAATTCCACTAAATGAAGTTTATTTATCTCAAATGGTTGGTGAGAAACTCACGATTAAGAATATACCCATTGTACGGGAGTTTGATGATGTCTTTACGGAGGAATTTTTGGGTCTTCCACCAAATCGTGAAGTTGAGTTTTCAATAGAACTCGTACCGGGTGCTTTACCTATTTCAAAGACACCTTATAGAATGGCCCCAATTGAGTTGCAGGAATTGAAGAAGAAACTCCAAGAGAATCTTGATAAGGGATTCATACACCTTAGTGCGTCACCTTGGAGAGCACCTGTTCTGTTTGTTAAGAAGAAATATAGATCAATGAGACTCTGCATTAATTATCGAGAACTTAACAAGATCACTATCAAGAAAAAATATCCTCTCCCGCACATTGATGACTTATTTGACCAACTACGTGGAGATCAATACTTTTCCAAGATTGATCTTCGTTCAAGGTATCATCAATTAATGGTCAAAAGTGATGATATACCGAAGATGGATTTCCGTACAAGGTATGGACACTATGAATTTATAGTGATTCCATTTGGTCTTACTAATTCCCCTGCTATCTTCATGGATCTGATGAATAGAGTCTTTAGAGACTATCTTAATTAGTTTGTGGTAGTCTTTATAGACGATATTCTTGTCTATTCAAAGAGCAAGGAAGAACATGAAGATCACTTGAGAATTATATTGAAGACCCTGAGAAAGGAGAAGATTTATTCCAAATTTACCAAGTGTGAATTTTGTCTTCAAAAAGATTCATTTATGGGTCACATAGTCTCAAAAGAGAGGATATCTGTGGATCCAACAAAAACAGAGGTTATCGAAAGATGGTCGAGACCAACAATAATAACTGAGATCTGAAGTTTTCTTGGTTTTTCTGGATATTATCGACGTTTTGTGAAAGATTTTTCATGATTATCTAATCCACTCACCAGTTTGACTTGGAAAGGAGTTAAGTTTGTTCGGATGGAGGAATGTGAAGAGAATTTCAAGGAGTTGAAAAGTATGTTATCTAGTGCACCTGTTCTCACAATGCCTTGTAGTGGAGAAAGGTTTTTGATCTATAGTGATGCATCCAAGAAGGGATTGGGGTGTGTTCTTGTGAAAAATGATATGGTGATAGCTTATACCTCACGACAGTTGAAAATCCATGAGCAAAATTACCCAACACATGATTTGGAGTTAGCTGCGGTAATCATTGCATTAATGATTTGGAGGCATTATCTTTATGGAGAAAGGTGTGACATTTATACTGATCATAAAAGTTTAAAGTATATTTTCACACAAAAGGAGCTGAATATGAACCAAAGAAGATGGTTGGAGCTGATTAAGGATTACGACTACTCAATTCATTACCACCCTGGGAAAGCAAACAAGGTGGCAGATGCATTAAGTCGACAAAAGCATGCCAGTTTATCCATGATGGGGATCACAAAAGATCCAATATTTATGGATTTAAAAATGATGGATCTTGGAATTATAATGAAAGGGGAAAAATCATATCTTTCTCAAATGAATGTTCAACCATCTATACATGTTAAGATTAAAGAGACAGAGAAAGAAGATGTAGAGTTACAAAAGAAGGTGAGAAATGTTCATGAATTCAACCTTGATTGTGATGGGATAATAATGTTCAGGAATCGGGTTTGTGTTCCTCCCATCCCCAAATTAAATAAGGAGCTACTAGATGAGGCTCATAGTTCTTCATTATTTTTTCATCCTAGAAGCACGAAGATGTATATGGACCTGAAAGAGTACTTCTGGTTGGATGGCATGAAAAGAGATGTTGTTGAATATGTCTCTCGATGCTTGGTTTGTTAGCAAGTTAAATATGAGAGATAGAAGTCTAAGGGGATGTTACAACCATTACCCATACCCGAATGGAAATGAGAAAACATAACTATGGACTTTTTCACAGGACTTCCTAAAACATCCAAAGGCAATAATGCTATATGGGTCATAGTTGATCATCTTACAAAGTCTACAAACTTCATTGCTATTAGAGAGGGTTTCACTATGGATCAGCTTGCTAGGATATATGTAAAGGAAGTGGTATGATTGCATGGAGCACCACTTTCTATTATATCTGATCGGGATCTGAGATTTACCTTGAAGTTCTGGCGAAGTCTTCAGCATAATCTGGATACAGAGTTGAGTTTCAGCACTACTTATCATCCTCAGACAGACGGTCAGTCAGAGAGGACAATTCAAACTCTAGAAGATATGTTGAGAGCTTGCTCTATGGATTTCAAAGGTGGTTGGGATAAACACCTACCTTTGGTGGAATTTTCTTATAATAATAGCTTTCACTCCAGTATTCAGATGGCTCCTTATGAAGCTCTCTATGGAAATAAATGCAGGACTCCAACATGCTGGGATGAAGTTGGGGAAATAAAGCTATTAGGACCTGATCTTGTTGATGAGATGGCAGAAAAGGTCCGATCTTTTCAACAACACATAAGAGTAGCTCAGAGTTGACAAAAAACTTATGCCGACAACCAAATAAAAGACTTAGAGTTTGAAGTGGTTGATAAAGTGTTCTTACGAATATCTCCTTGGAAGAGAGTAATGAGATTTGGAAAGAAGGGAATGCTGGGCCCTAGGTGTATCGGTCCTTTCGAAATACTAGATCGTGTTGGGAAGGTAGCTTATCGATTGGTGCTTCCACCGAATTGATCTCAAGTTCACGATGTGTTCCATATATCTCTCCTGAGAAAGTACATACCTAATCCTTCACATGTACTCAACTCAGAAGTTGTACCACTGGAAAAAGATCTTTCTTTTGAAGAACAGCTAATAGAGATTCTCAATCGTAGTGAAAAATTCCTACGGATCAAGACCACTCGCTTGGTGAATGTTATATGGAGGAACCACCAATTAGAAGAAGCTACATGTGAGTTTGAGGATATTATTAGGGATAGGTATCCTCATTTGTTTGTTACAAGTGAAGAATTTCGAGGGTGAAATTCATTTTAAGGGGGGTAGAATGTAACACCCGAGACTTTAATAAGAAATATTTTGTTTTTATATAAATCATAAAAGGAATATTTCACTACACACAACACTATCTTGTCTTGCTTTACACGCAATCGCGATCTTCCTTGATAGCTTGCGTCGTACGCAATACCGAGTTTCACTAAACAACAATATGCTATTACAATATTATTAAAACTAGCTATTATGAATAGTAATAACCACTTTTTGAAAATTTGTAAATTTTATTTTTCAAAATGGACTTCGTTTTTGGATTCGGAATATCGAAATTAGCCTAGGGTGAAATTTTGGTATTTTTCTGGAAACATTCAATTCTTGATGAATAGTGAAAACACTAGGTTACTATTTAAAAACTGACTTTTTATTTAAATAATTATTTATTTTATTTTAGGTCAAAATTGATACATAATACCTATATATGTTCAATGTAATTCATTAGAGTAATTTTATAATAATTTTAGATATATAAAAATTTTATTGAACTTTTCACCGTCTTTTATCCACCTCCTAGGAGAATTTGCAAATTTACATAAAACATAAATTTACCACTTCTATGAGTGGAATTTCAAAAATCCGAGAGACATGGTTGATGTCAGTAAGTAAAATGTGGTTCAATGAGATGAAAATATTTTTTGGTGAATAGTAACTTTTTACTTTTATTTACCACGGTTAAAAGTAAATAGGGAAATTAAGGGTAAAAATGATATTATTATTACCCAAACACATGCCCTAATTCTATTGGATAAGTTTAATTCGACCAAAAACAACCTTAGGAATAAACTATGACCATTTTGGCCCACTTGGATTAGATTAGGACATTTATTATTAATTTATTTAAAGAAGGGTTAAAATAGTTAAAATCAAAGTTTAATAAGTAAATAATTTTTAATATAGGGTGATACATAAGATAAATTCGACTATAAATATTAATTAGAAAGATAAAATAATTTCCTACTTAATGGTATTTTATTTATAATTTTTAGACATTAAATAAGTTAATTTATTTATGACACAATGATGATGCAGTAATTATCTTATTAATGAAATATTGACATAATTGATGTTATAAATACCCAAATAAATGTAATTTGAAACTTTTTATGAATTACACTAATTTTCTAGGTTACTATGACAGGTTATTATTGATTTAATTTACTTTGTTCAAACTAATCATTCTGTTATGATTTTCAAAAAAAACAATTACTAAATAGTGTCAAAATTAACATAAAATAGTTTTTAAAACAAATATTATATTATTAATTGTTATTTTATTCCAAAAAATATAAGGTTCGGCAAATTTACTTAGATAAGGTTATATATATTAATAATAAAGAACTTTGGGTTCTTTTGGCTTGTTATAGTATGTTTATTAACCTTATAGTGTAAGAACACAAAAAGACACGGTAAAAGTAAAATTATCTAACTTAAAGTTAAATCTAAATGTTAAGGATACAATAGTATACTAAACTTGTCCAAATTCTATTGGATGAGAGGATTTCGACCCATCCCCACCTTATCTTTGAAATAAATAAATTTTGAGCTATTTAAAACCGAATATGGCTTTATAATAAAATAATATTTTTAGTTTTTCCAAAGGTGCCCCTCTCCTCCCTTATAAAAGGGAACCTCCTCCCTCTCTTCCTCACACCACTTTGAGCTTTCATGCTTGGCCAACCCCAACCAATTTCTCCTCTCCACTTTCCTATAAACATCCTAGAGGTCCTGGTCTTCTTCAAAGACCAATTTTAGTGCCCTAAAAGGAGGTCTCGAAGAAGCGCTTCAAAGAAGATGTAATGTCCGTTACCAATTCTTTCAACTTTATTTTTTCTTCCACTTCTTCTTCTTTAGTAGTTTCATTATGAATTGATAAAATCAGTATCACTAATATACTGATATGTTATTATAAGTATGAAACAACCCTATTTCACCATATATCCATCCTACAGAAAACAAAATCACCGCGCGTGCGTACGTACGGAATACCGTCTCCACGCCGTGGTGTAATCTATTTTCCACCACCACCTTAATTGGATGGGTATAATGGTGTAAATAATGAATATATATGATTATTGTAAAGTGATATTGATTATGAAATAGTATACATACACTCCAATACAATTCCACGATCATGGGAACGATATCATCGCTCGTGCGTACGTACGGAATACCGTCTCCACGATGTGATGTGACTCGTTCTACATGATTTTCATTGCATAATGATTACATAAATGAACTGAGTGAATAAATATGATATATGTTACACTAATACCATTCTAGAAATGAGGTATCTATAACCTAAAAAGAAGAATAAGTATTTATTCGACAAAACACGCAGAAGAACAAAAAGTAATAAACACCCGAATAACAAGTAGCAATGAAATATTACTAATAATAAGATACGAATATGACCATATATTATATCATAACAATGTGTATGATTCTGGAATAAGTCAATGAAATTATTTAAATCATTATACAGGAGGTTCGGACACTTACGAAGCAAATCAGACCTAAGATAATGGAAATATCACAATCTCATTTTTATCCGAGATTGTTTATACTTTGGAAATTGCTGGGGTGTATTCTATCATCCACATACATGTTTCCTCAATATGTAATATTAATTCCATCCACCTACAATTGTTTAAATCTAATTATACCCTTCATTGAGTTTTTAGTAAACGATGTGAAAGGAATCTTTTGTTGTTTTTCATACGAGGTACTTTTTGACTTTTCCGACAAAAGTACGAGAAGAATGTTTTTTTAACTTATACAGAATGAATGGATTTTTAAAAAATTATTTCCAAGAAGCTTCCTTTACAAGTTTTCATGTTTATTTTTAATCAACTTATTTTAGTTTAAAATAGTATGACATGTTAAGAAAGGAAAAATGTTTTTGAAGTAGAAAGGATATTTTCCTCAAGAATGGAGTTCAAGAGTTTTATCCAAATTATTTTCCATATAAGAGAATATAGGGTTCTATTTCTATCCCTATTATTACATTTATTTGATTATGTTGTGATGGAATTATTTTTATGAATTCCTTTATCTTATATGAATTACATGGATTATGCAATGATGTATGATTTTTTTTTGATTTTGTGGAACACATAAGAATGGTATCATTATGAGATGGGTGGGACCTATATCTCCCTCCAATGCATTGGGTAAAGATTAATATCTCATGATATAGACATGGCTGAAATAGCAGGTTAAACCAGTTTAGTGAAACAGGACTGAAACGAGGAATGCACTCGGTTCAGAAATGGACTTTGTCAACTAAGATAGTCTTGGAAATGAGTCTTGACTAATAAGAAAGGATTCTCTATGATTATGTGTGTATGACACAAAGCTTTATGTTTTAAGTTATGATTATTGTGATTACATTTCACTACCATGATTTATCCCATGTTATGAAATTATGATCTCTTTTTCAGGGTAAGATTTCCAAAATGTTATTTTCTTATGAATTTGATGTGATTGATATATCTTTTGTTTACCCTTACTGAGCATTTGAGTTCACCCTTTTGTATGTTCTCTTTCCCCAGGTCAGGAAGAAGGTTATTAAGTAATATATGCCAAAAGGGACTATAGATATGATGAAATAAATGGGAGACAGTGTAGATGCTTTATGAACCAGTTGTTTATGTTTCCCAGTTTTTAAAGACACTATACCTATACAGTCCTTTCATGGTTTTGTTATATGTTTTAATAAGTGTAATTAAATTTTGAAGTACTAACAATGTATGTAAAGTATGGGTCGTTATAATCTAGATATGTAATTTGAGTAACTTTTGAAAGAAAACAAGAAACTGCAACACACTGATCTTGAAAATTTTGAAACTTACCTACAATGTGATCTTCCATGTTTTAAAAGTAGAAATGTAATAATTTTTTGAATTATTATTAATTAATTTGAAGTAAAAATATATTATAAACTTTGATAAATTGAACAAAACTTATTCATTGATCCCCTTTATAATTATTTCCTTCTTGAATTGTAACATCCCAGGTTTTGAACCGAATGAAAAAGCGAAGGAATTTGAAATTTTTCATTTACTAAATGGGGAAACTGATATTTAGAAATTAATTATGAGGGTTGGAACACATAAATGTGTCATTTTTAGACTTGGATGAAGAACGTGGAGGTTACATTGGTGTCTTGTTGAGTTTTGGAAGCACCGGGGCCATAAATTCCATGTTTTGGAAGTCTATAGAGGGTGGATAGTTTGTCTGAAATTGTGCGACCATCAATATAAAACTATGTGGATTACTACTAGTGGATAGTGGAAGTGCACATGTGCTACGCATATTTTTCCACATTGTGTTCCTAGCCCACACAGTGTGCTTTTGGAGGAAGTAGCCTCGCACTATTCCCTGCATGATTTGGCAAACTATGCATGTCAAACCATGCCATTTACCCAGTTTTATGAAATTTTAATTAAAAAAATTAAATTAAAAACTTAAAAAATAGACACCCATCTCCTATCTTCTATACCTACATGACGCACCCTTCGGGGGTTCCCCTTGGCTGTGCGGCACACCTCCACCCGACTCCCTCTCCATCCGACGTTTTTAGCTTGTTTCTTCATGGTTCTCCTTTGATTCAGTGAGGTATGATTCTCTCACATATTCTCCTTCCATTTCTAGCCAATTTGAGTTCTCTTAGTCAGACACATGTTTGGATGAAAACCCTAGGGTTAGGTTTGATCTCTCTTTTTTTGGTTTTTTTTGAATCTAGGGTGTGTGGCGACTCTCCTAGGTCATGTTTGTGCATATTCCGACAACCACCAATGAAGTCGAAGCAGATTAGGTTGTTTTAGTTCTCTGCCACCATCCAACTTGAGATTATTTATCCATTTCTTGGTTTTACACCTTCTTTTTTAGGGTCTTACAGTGTTTATGGGTTTCTGGTAATTTTATTGAGGTGTTTTGAACCTTACTACTATGTTTTTATGGCTCTAGTATTTGTTGTAGTGAGTTTCTATTGTCTGTGAAGGCGTACACACACATAAATAGGTATGTGTGTGTATATATATATCTTCCTTTTAAATATTCCCTCATGGAAAGGGGTATAGTTTCCTTGGAATAAAGGGTATATATATATACAAGTGTATGTGTGTGCAGGTGTAGGGCGGTTTTGAGTGGTCGCCACCAAATCTGACTGGTGTTGAGAGTCGGCTAGGTATACTTCTTGAGGTAGGATCCCTTTCCTTGACCATTAAATTTAAGAATGCTTTAAGTGCTTATTTAATTATGTTGAATTATGAATCATTTTGATAAATTGAACTTTTAGCCTTGAATGAAATACTAAAACATGATAAATTATTTTTTTGATAAATAATGTAATGTTTTGATAATAAAACCCCTCCAATGGATGTTTGCTTTCTTCTAGATAAAAAGTAGTGCTTAGACATATTTGCTTGCATTGATTTCTACATTTATGTTTCTTAGCACAATCCATTTTTTTATTTTATTAAGAATCCACTTTTTGGAAAAGTGGGGAACCATACAAAAACCACCACCAATCACCCGCACATACCCCAGGTAGAAATCCCCATACAACATGAAAGTTCAAAATTCGAAAATAAAAACCCAACATCCACTTCGACCTACCCAAAATCATAAAATACAAACATCAAAAATCAAGATAACATCAACGAACTAGATAAATGAGTCTCCTCGATTCCTGCGTCACCTCGAGCCTCGTACCCTGCCTCGATTCACACACCTTACACGAAATCAACCCTGTCCGCATAAAAAATAGGCCACCGGCGAGCTTCACCGGCATCTGCCGCCATCACCGTTGAAAGATTCATTATCTCCACCAAACTCGAAACACAAAACATCATGTCGTCATCCACAGGTTTAGCCGATTCCTGACACCATACCATTGCCAGCTTAACACCACCACCATCATCCTTGACCGAACACCACACTCATATGAAGCCACCACCATAGAAGGAACACACAAAACTTCAACAAAACCAGTAGAAACATGACGCATGAGAAGCTTCAGCTGCCACCATATCCCACCTCCCAAAACCTTGGAGGAACCACCGCTCCAGCACCAACTAAGAGAGGAGCAGAGGACCATGGGGTCAGGGAGGGATAAGAGTATTCAGCTCCTCCAAACGAAATCATCTCGCCTGATTGCAAAATCCATTAACCGCGACCTACCAAGACCAAATCCAATCACATCCAGAAAAATGAAATCATCCTCCTTCCATCCGAACATATTCAACCAAAAGTCAAATAACACTGAAGCTACCGACCCATGTGATTTTCAAAAACCTTCAAATAGAATCAACCCCACGAAAATTCAAGTTACCAGGAAACGAAGAACACAGATTCAGCAAAGAAAGAACCAACAACAAAACGCGGACTCAGCAATGGATCCAGCAAGTTAGAACCAACACTGTCACACAGACAACACAATCCAATGAAAGTCAAACCAAACCAACAGCAAAACGAGAAAACATAAGAGATCACCAGTACACCAAATTGGAGACCCACCACTCAGATCCCGTCGCCGCCATGAATTACGCACTCGAAGACCATGACGAAGCACCAACAACACACACCGAAGTCTAGGCGGAGGTCTTGGGCCGTTGGATCTGGAATATCGGTCGCGGCCCGGCACCGTGCTGCCATGGGAGACCCTTTCCAGTGTGAAGAAAATGGGTGGAGAGATGCCAGCAACGGTACAAATGGGGAGCCCTTGAAATGTAGTTTCCATGTATTAATGTGTTAAATTAATTTGTTAGTGTAAATGGAATGGTTATAATAACTTATGAAAGATGGTACCATCCTTTAAGGGTAATGAACATGATCCCTTCCATTGGAAATTTTACCTTAGATCAATTTTCCATGTTCAGGAAAACTGAGTGAGATGATATCGAGTAGGATGGCTCACAACAAATGACATTCCTTGATTAAATGGTTTAGATGGAATGGATCTTTTAAATGGAATTGAACAAGTCTATTAAAATGAATAAGAGGCATTTTCTTATGCATTATACTATAATAGTTAATGATGGATTTATAAATGTGATAATACCCTAATATGGTTTTGATAAATTCCATGCATGAGAGGTATATGCCTCATGTTATGAATGGTGTATGAATGTGACCAAGCATATGATAATGCTTTAATTGAAATTCTTAAGATGTGTTTCCTTAAGTATATTTGTGAAAATGCCTACTTGTATGTAATTGAAATGGTCTAATGATATACATGAGAGGTTAATGCCTCATACATTATATATTATAAATGAATACGCCATATAGGCTTGTGGAGACAAGGGACCATGAGATCCCTTGGGAGGAAATGATATATAAGCATTCTAGTTGGATTCAGGGGATAGACTATGAGAGATCCCATAGGGATGGATGAATTTGGATATATCATAGTCCTACCAGTAGCTGGGCTAGGGGATTGATCGTGAGAGCTCCCCTGGCGATGAATACCTTTGGGTACACCGATCCTTACAACATTTGGAGCCAACATACTATGAGAGATATAGGAATTGGGTTAGGGATTAGACCATGAGATATTACCCTAGAATTTTATGGTGGTGGTTATGTCCTGATCCTTCCCAACATATATCAACTAGAGCCAGGGGATAAACCATGTGATCTCCCCTGGTGAGGGATGCCTTTGAGTACGTCCCAGTCCTGCTAGCAGATGGAGCGAGGGGATAAACTATGAGAGATCCCTTAGTGATGGATGACAATGGGTAAATCCTAGTCCTACCATTAAGTGCTTTCCAAGAGACTATGAGGGCTCTTGGATTTGATTTATGGGCTAAACTCTAAGATCTTACCATGGAATTGGATAACAGTGGTTACATCCCAATCCTTTCCAATATACATATATACATACATACATACAAAGATATGTATACAGACACACACACACATATATATATATGAAGACACAATCAAACTCTTATTATAGCTATGGGATGAAGCATGTATTACTGTTACGTGACCTTTAGGAACCTGGATGGGTTGATATATGATTATTTTGTATTTTTTTACTTTCTATATACCCACACACTAATTAAATTTATATGGGACAATCTTGATTGGGCTAGGCACCATGGGTGCCGACCTACTGATATTTATATCTCACACCCTACTTGGGATGCCATTATACAAGGGAACCCAATAATACTTTCTTGTCACGGGACTGGGGACCTCAGACCTTGCTTGTTTCTAGGTGCTTGTACTTGGGAGTTAGAAGAAAAGTACCGAGCTGGAGCTCATGATTCTCATAGAGATCACCTTTGGGATTTTAGTTATTTTATATATTTAAGTCATGCATTATTATTAATTATAAATCATTCTCTCTATTTATTGTTTTTTGTTATGTATCATGACTATAAAATACATGCATGTTTTGTATGAATTGGAGTTGGTCACTTTTACTCAATTGAATACTTTTATTCTTCCGTTGCTCTGTTATATCATTATTTACTACTTCTGATGCTGTAAACATTTATCTTATGATATACCATTGTGCTACTCTGATTCTGAGGGTATAGTCTCCCCATTATCACCTCTTAGACCATCGCTACTAGTCGTCAACCTTAGACATATGTTGAGATGTGCTTGAGGCCATGCGACCCACTAGTTCGACTACTAGTTTAGTGTAAAGACAACTTAGGATGTTTCAAAGTGGTATCAGAGGTAAATTGTTCATTTATCTTACTATTTTGGTTGGTAGATAAGATATTAGGAATGAGTCGGTGCTTGGTTAATAGTCATTCTTGGGACTGATCACCCCATATATGGGAAATAAACAAGTGACCAGGGTTGTGATTATCGTTCATGTTGTTTACTATTACAGTTGATATGATTTAACCTAGAGTGATTGGTGTACTTTCCACTACCAATGATTTATGTAATTTCTGGTATTTTACCCTTGGTCTGTTATATAAAGGAAGAAACATTACCTACATCATATTAGGCACTTAGAAAATTCACATGATAAAGTAGCTTCATATACTGGTTTCCTGCTAAGTCTGATTCTATTCCTTGAGTTCTATGCCATGCTTGATTGTATAACATGCTTAGTTGATTAGTATTCCATGCTTCTATGGTTACAAAATGTTTATCTATGTTATATTCTTGTAGTTACATGATTCTCTTCCTTTAAATATGTAATTGAAGGCATGGGAAAAAATTTAATGTTTGTAATTACGATGAGATTTTGTTTTTAGTTGTAAGTTTTATGGGTGATTTATAACTAGCTAAAATTATATCATGTATTCAAACCCTTATAAAATTTTGTTAATGTTTTAATGCGAAGTGAATTTATTTTCATTAAATATGAGAAAAATTCTAAACTATAATGTGTATGGGTACATTATAGATTAGTAGATGGCCACCCATATGACCGGATCATTGTATATGAGCATGTTATAAATTAAAATGAGATTGGTCTTGATTAATGGAATCCAATTCTCAATCCATGAAGTTTATAGGAACTTTATTAATTGGGAAATGGAAAACCATACTAAATTTAATGTCATAATATATTATGAAATGGATATAAATGTTAAAAGCTATATAGTTTTGATCTAAAATCAAATGGTTAATTGTTAAATGAATAACTGAGCCCGGGTATGTTAGTTGGGAAATATTTCTTATGGGATGAATCGTTTAGGTGTTTTCAAACTTTAAAAACTAAGAAACTACTATTGTGTTTCATTTTAATGAACCCAAGTTGGCTTAGCGGGACCCTAACAGGTCGCCTTATTTTTTAAAAGGATTTTTCTGATAAATTGTTTATTAAATATGATATTTCAATGAATGCTTAATGTTTTAAAATATTTTTTATGAAACTTTATTATTTTTCCCATGGAAAATTGGTTAAAATAAAGTACCTTGTGTTTTTTTTTAAAAATGGTACCTGATGTTTTGATTAAATATTTTAATTATTAAAGATTAAATGTTAAAAAATGTAATGGGATTGGAAATGGAACCTTTAGTGGTATCCTCCATTTTAAACCCTTGTGTAAGGGTAGTTAAAGTTTCTCTTTGAGTTTTATTGGAATAGAAGTGTGAGTGTTTTCCATAAGCATTCCTTTACTTTTAGCAAAGGATTAGATGATCAAATTTTGAGTCTGGTGACTTCTGCTGATGTGACCTAGTGACAAGGTTTTCGTTTTTCTCTCTTAAGGGGATATCCTGTTGTAGATATCACCCTTATAACATCAATTTCTTACTAGTGTTGGGAGTTATTCGGATGTCTGGTACTGTTTGGGTGCCATTTTCCCTTGTAGAACATTCAGTTTCTAATGAATCCCTTGTTTAGATAAGTGGTTATAATTTTCTTGACCATGTTATGAGCTTTTGCATCAAGTAATTCTCATTTTCAACAATTTATACATTCCTTAGGCATGGTTGGATGATTCGTTGGTCATTTCAACCTTTATTTTATTCAGTGATGGATGAATTGGTACGGTTTCATCCAAGATAATGGTCGTATGGGGTAATACGGCTCAAAAATAAATCACATGTGCTATTGAGTATGGTCTCAGGTTGTCTCCAAGTATAGTGTGAATAGTGTTAAGGAATAAAGTTTTTCCCAATAATTGGGAGGACTTCAAAGAGACTTAGGTGTTTTTTCATGTTTGTCTCATTGGTTTGAATTTCTTGTGTGTTTTGACGTAGTGATCATGGATCAGAGGAGAATCACACATTCCTTAAAAGTATTTTGATCATCGCACTAGTAAGAATCTATTTTATCTTATTTATCATCGACTAGGACACTTCTAAGGTGGGTAGAATAAAATAATTTCTTGTTAACATTTCCTTCTAACTAGAAGGAATGCAACTAGGAAAGGCCAATTGGAAATGGTCTGTTTTCTTAAAATCCCTTAGGTCTATTGGGTTTTTTAAATGTCTCTACTTGCATGGGAGAAAAACATTGATGAGGTTGGTGGTGTAGGAAACCATTTAGGAATTCCATTGTTTGTGGTTAGACTTCAGTGGTAAGGTTTGAGTGAACACAAAATGCCTTCATGTGGTAAAGGCATGTGTTTAGTTAATGATGGTGCGTCAATAGGTGAAGTAGAGTTTCCTCTTTGAATTCGACCAGATGTGGTTCGAATGATCTTATTAGTAATATTTAAAAACCTATTAGTTTATTATGATAATAAATAATCATTCCCCATATCTTGACGTCATCCTTGATGCGCTGAGGGAGAATCCGTATTACATTGCACTGAAGTTCTAAAAGATGATGGGCTTGTTTGGGTGAACTATTTCAGTGTTTCATGTTAGTGAATGTTTTTTATCGAGTCATGGTGGTTTTGAGTGACCCTTAGGTTCCCAAGTAGTAACAACCTAGATAGAATTCTGTACACTGACTATTTCTTTTGATGTGACCGCTGGGTGGATGCCACTTTGAGAATAGTCATTGATCTGATGTGGATATTGTGGCCTTGTTTCAACATATCTCTTGTAAGCAAGGAGTATGGAATTCCTCAGTTAGTTATTAAGGATTCAGTTCATTGAATTTTGAGGTTACCTTGGACTATTCATTGGGATCAATGGTAATGCTTCAAAGGGTAACAAATTATGTGGTCTATATAGAGGTTTCATACTGTGCTCAAGCTAAGACACGATAATTTAAATGTACAGGTGGTGGTTTGATCAGGAAACAGCACTTGAAGTCAGGGATGGACTTCATTGTGCATGTTCATTACAAATGTGAGATTCCTTAAGAGAAGGCATTATAGTTATTTTTGTAAAATGATGGTCATCTATGTTGGTTGTCTTCTTAATGAAAACTGGAGGTAGTTTGACTTGTAGTTTTTCTTGTTTAATGTTCACAGTTGGTGAAGAATCATCTCTAAAATGTCATCAGGTTGAGATGAGTGTAGTTTGCATCGAATGGGTATTTTTTTAAAATTCGACTCAACTCGGGCTTTCAGGTCAATGGGAAATCAACTTTTTTAACTATTTTGAAAATCATGTGAGAAGCATCATTAGAATTCTTAGAGGTGTTCTTTTAAGGCAATTTTGATGGTGGGTTGAACCGTGGTTTGGAATTGGCCTCTTAATCTTAAATCCTATGGTGGGAATCACCTTTTGATGAATTCTTAATGAGATAATGATGGGATTGTGTCTCTATCTAGATGAGCTTAGGTAGGATCTGTTTGGGTGTTTCAGTTGGAAGTCAGGCATTGGATCATTTTTAAATAGTTTAAGTTTCATATTCTTAATGAATGCTTTGAGGTGAGTTGGGTGTTTGGAAATGAAACACAACCATTTGAACGATAATTCATGACCCTTTTAGGCCGAGTGACATTTTTGTGTTTTCAGAGACTTCTTGAGGATAAGAAGTTCTAAGGTGGGAATGTTGTAACCCCCGTGTTTTGAACCAGATGAAAAAGAAAAAGAATTTGAACCTTTTCATTTACTGAATGGTCCATTTTTAAAACCAATATACAGAACTTAATTCTGAGATTTGAAACATGTAAATGTTTATTTTTAGACTTAGGTGAAGTCCCAAAAGGTTATCAAGGAGTATCGTTGAGTTTCATAAGCACCGTGGCCATAAATTCCTTGTTTTGGAAGTCTGTAGAGGGAGAGTGGTTTGTCTGAAACCATGTGTCCCTCAGAAAAAAATCACATGGATTACTTACGGTGGATAGTGGTGGTGATAATGGTCTATGCACGGGTTTCCAAACCATGTACCTAGCCTTCACAGTGTGCTTTTGGTGGTAGTAGCCTTGCACTGTTCACCGCACAGTTTGGAAAATTGTGTGTGTCAAACCATGAAGTTTACCTTATTTTATGAAATTTTAATTAAACTAAAATAAAATAAAATAAAAACTTAAAACACACACATCCCTCTCCTCCCTCCCTATACCCACATGATTGAACCCCTATGGTTTCCCCTTGGCTATGCAACACACCGCCACCCAGCTCTCTCTCCATCTGGCATTTTCACCTCATTTATTCACAGTTCTCCTTCATTTTGGTTATTTAAGATTATCTCCCCTATTCTCCTTCATTATTTGGCCAATTTTTAGTCTCCCCATCTCCCCTCATGATCATCCAAAAACCCTAGGGTTATGGTTGATATTTTTTTGGTTTGCTTCCAAATTGTGGGTGTGTGGTGCCTCTCCCGAGTCATGTTCGTGCGTATTCCAACATCCTCCACTAAAGGAGAAGCAGAATGGGTCATTTCAGTTCACCACTACCATCCAAGGTGAGTTTCTTTATCCATTTATTAGTTTCAAACCTTTTATTTTAGGTTCCTAAGGTGTTTATGAGTTTCTGGTAATTTTTTTGAGCTGTGTTGAACCTTGCTACTATGTTTTTATGGTTCTAGTATTTTTTGTAGTGAGTTTCGATTGTCTATGATGGCACACACACATATAAATAGGTATGAGTATATAAATATATATATATATCTTAATCCTATGTATTCCCTCATGGAGAGGGGAATACATTCCTTGGATTAAAGGATATATATATATATGTATATAAGTGGATGTGTGTGTGGGTGTGGGGCGGTTTTGAGTGGTCTCTGCCAAATATGAAAAGTGTCAAGAGTCTTCTTGGTCTATTGCTTGAGGTAGTATCTCTTTCCTTGACCTTTAAATTTTATAATTCTTCAAGTGCTGCTTTAATTAATTTTATTAATGATTACTTTTGGAAAATTTAACTGTAGACCTTGAATAAAAAGCTAAAACATGATAAATGATTTGTTTGATAAATATTATCATTCAAGCTAAAAAGTAGTTTTTAGACATTTATGCTTGCTTGTATTTCTATATTAATGTCTCTTAATGATTTGAAGCTATGATAGATAAATGGAATGTTTAGGTTCTTGGATCCTTTTTGTTGAAATTTCCCAAGTGGGCATATGCTTTGTTTCCATGACACCTCTCCATTACACTTGATCCCTTGAAATGTAGTTTCCATGGCTTAATGAGTTAAATTAAATAGTTAAGGTAAAAGGAATGGTTATAATGACTTATTCAAGATGGTAGAATCATTTAAGGTCAATGAACATTATCCCTTCCATTGTAACATATACCTTAGATCAATTTTACATGTTTAGGTAAATTGAGTGAGATGACCTTGAGTAGGATGGATCACAAAAAATAATATGACTTGAGTAAATGGTTTAGATGAAATAAATATTTGAGATTTAATTGAAAAAGTATATTGAAATTCATAAGAGGCACTACCTTATGCATTATACTGTAATTGTTAATGATGAATTTATGAATGTGATAAAACCCTTATATGGGTTTGATAAATGACATGCATGAGAGGTCTATTCCTCATGTAGTGAATGGTGTATGAATGTGACTAAGCACATGATAATGTTTTAATTAAAATGATTAAGAGGTGTTTCATTAAGTATATTTTTGAACATGCCTTCTTGTATATAATTTAAATTGGATGATGAGATTCATGAGAGGTTAATGCCTCATGCATTATATATTATAAATGAATATTCCATATAGGCTTGTGGATCCAAGGGACTGTGAGATCCCGTAGGGGAAATAATATGTATGTTTTACAGCTAGAGCTAGGGGATAGACCATGAGATATCCTCTAGTGATGGATGCCTTTGGGTATGCCTCAGTCCTGCTAGTAGTAGGGCCAGGGGATTGACCATGAGAGCTCCCCTCGTGATGGATGCATTTGGGTACATCCCTATCATTATAGCATGTGAATCCAAGAGACTGTGAGAGCTCATAGAATTGGGTTAGGTGTCAGACCATGAGAGATTCCCTTAGAATTAGGTGGTTTGGTTAGGTCCCAATCCTTCCCAACATATATCAACAGGATCCAAGGGACAGACTGTGAGAGATCCAATGGTGATGGATGCCTTTGGGTACATCCTGTTCCTTCCAGAAGTAGGATCTAGGGGATAGACTATTAGATCTCCCATAGTGATGGATGAGAGTGGGTACATCCCAGTCCTTCCCGTACGTGCATGCCAAGAGACTGTGAGGGCTATTGGATTTGGGTTAGGGTCTAGGCCATGAGAGCTTCCTTTAGAATTGGATGGCGGTGGTTATGTCCTGATCCTTCCCAAAATACACACACACAGACACACACATACATACATACATACATACATACATACATACATACATACATACATTCACACACACACACACACACATCTATATATATCATCCAAATATCTTTTTTGATATTTTCTAAGATCCACTTTAAGGAAAAGTGGTAACCGTACATCACAAAATTGAAAAACAGCACCGCATTACAAAAAATCACATCCCCCCTACTTCATAGCCACAGTGCCATGCCACCGGTAGAGTTTTCAAATTCAAAATTCACAAAAATAAACCGCTTTCCAATCCACGTGCCAGCCATCATCATTGTAATTTGATCAAAGAGCCACATCCAGTCGTGTAGACACTGATTCGATCACCCACTCCGATTCAAGCAGACATCATAATCATCATCCAATCACCTCCATAAGCATCGCTTCTCAGAACCACCACCACCACCGTCATCAGAGCTTCCATCATTGGCATCGATGGAGCTACCATCAACGTCTTGCGGTCCTTGTCACTCAATACCAATGTCCACTCATCGATGTCTCCAAAAAAGACATCGTCGACATCACCAGAATACCCAAAAAGAAACCAAGGAACCAGTCCCGCCTCTATGGACACCCATCCACTCGCACGAACACCTCTCAATGCCTCTTTAGAAGATACTATGCCCAACCGAACTTGGAGGGTAATAATAACCTGAAAACCAGAGTAAAACACAAGAGTCGGGGTCTCCACACCAAACCTAAGCCACCCCACCATCGCTTCATCTTTTTCATCACCATCGACACCAATGTCCGGCACCTCACAGAAGAAAATATCACCGAAACTAGAAACCCAATCCGACATCAACACAGATCAATCATCAAATAGAAAGATCTCATGCAGATAATCACATCAATTCTTCACCAATTTCATTGAGGAAGAAACACAAATAAAAACTGACCAGTAATAAAATGATTTCACAAGAAAATACCGCCTCATGACGTGTCTGGTGCAGCAGTAGTCGCTAAACCACACATCCTAGAACCTCAAATATTCTACTGCTCCAGGTCTGACTTAGAGATAAGCTAAGGAATTCAAGTTCAAAGTAGAGTTGAGCGATATAGGTCTCCAACTAACGCCATCTTCAAATAAAACTCGTAGCAGGCATGACAGAATCAAGTTGATTCCATAATCTCTTAGAAACCCATCAACCATCGGACCACATAAGCCAAAATCTCTTTGAACCGATGCTCCAGCTCCAACCTGGAGAGGTGTAGGGGAACAAGAAATCAGAGCAGGGTGAGACCAGCTGAGGACTTCTTTAGAAAACATCTGACAACGGGAAGACTGAGATAAGAGAGGAAGAAAACCCATGGCATCAAGACCTAGAGCTCAGGAGAGAGATCCACCTGGAAGGGGAAAACGAGAAAGAAGAAGATGGCCGGAGAGAAGGAAAGGCGAAGAATAGAAGGAGGGGAGATCCATCGCCACCAAAGGGCTGTGAAAACCATGGGAGGAGGAGAAGAGTGTCGAGGAGCCAGATGAATGGGGCACCATCTCTCTATATATATGGTGACATGATCGGGATCTTATTTCGGTTGTGGGCCAAAGCAAGTATAGCCGTCAGGGGACCCTTAAGAACCTAGATGGGTTGATACATGATTATTCTATATTATTTTACTTTATATATACCTACACATTTTTTAAATTTATATTGAACTATCTGGATTGGGCTAGACACTATGGATTTTGGCCTACTGAGATTTACATCTCACACACTACTCGGGCCTCCATTGCACTAGGGTACCAAAGAATACTTTATTATCATAGGACTGGGGACCTTGGCCCTTTCTTATTTATGTGTTCTTATACCTAATAGTTTGTTTAGATGGACCGAGAAGGAGCTTAGGATACTCATGGATATCACCTTGGGACTTTTTGTTCTTTTCTTTATTTGAGTTCTGCATTGTTCTGAATTGTAAAGCATGCTGTCTATTTATTGTTTTCAATTATGTATCATCACACTACTAGAAAAATCACCTATAACCATGGTTTGGAACTATGGGTATAGCCCCTAAAACCATGGGTATAGGCTATACCCAAAGTTCTATAAACTATGGGCTACTGAGGTGTCAGAACAGAGCTATACCCACGATTTTATAGAAACCGTGGGTATATCCTTGGATATTTCCAAAATACCCATGGTTTAATTTAAACCGTTGGCATATATCTATACCCAAGGTTTACAAAACCATGGTTATAGATAATTACACCAGACATAATATACCCATAGTTATTTAACCAAGGGAATAAATCCTTTTTCTATAAAAAAATGCACCCTTCTTGCACTGGGTTGCTACAGTAACCCGAACGGGGTTACTATAGTAACCTTGCATTTTGACTGGGGGCCTTCGGCCCCTAGACCCCCGAAGTAGCGGTGTGTTTACCCAGAAACACCCAACAAGATCACTACAAATCTCGACCCATGAAAGTTGCGATTTAGTGCACAGTATGGGCCACAAAGCATTCAACCCTAAACATCAGGAAATATAAACAAAAGGAACTAAAGACCAGCTACGCTTTCTAAGTAAATATGAAAACTCTTCATGAATCGCTTGATTCCAATAAGGTTGAAAAAAAGGCATCCTTAATAGATATAGGTTCCATATAAGCAATATAAACTTTGGGTTTGAAAATACCAGCCTTGAAACATGTGGTCATAGGATGAGAATTAGGAGGAATAGAATGAGATGACTGGCCATAAGATTTATCTAAGGAAGGAGCATCGACAAGAGATTGCCTCAAAGAATTATCACTAAGAGGCTGTCCAAAACAATAAAATGAGGTGGGATGAGTACCAAGATACTCATCAAGGGAAGTTGAAGTAGCAAGAGGTGAACTAGGCTAAGGAGAAGAGGATAAACTGGCAGGCAGCGGACTATAAATTGAAATTGAAGAACCTTGGATATTAGAAACTTTAGTGAAGGGACATGAATAATACACTAAAAGAGGAAATCAATAATATTTTGAAATAGTTGCAAAAAAATTATGATGATAAATATGAGTGACAATGTTGAAAAGGAAACCAAGATTCTTCAAAGACAACATGTCATGAGATAAAAACACCACCATTTGAATCCAAAGACCTATATATTTTGAATCCACTTTGTGTTTATGTTGTATTCATTATCAATGAAGGTACAAATATACAATATTTCTATATCTGATGAAGATGAGATGCTTGGAAGGAAGTTTGTGTCCCTAATATGGTTGATGAGATGAAATAGAGTCATGAAATCTTGATACAAAAATGTGTTGAGATCTAAAAAATGTGTTTTGCTCTAAAAAATAAATGAGGATTGGTGATTCATTTTAATTCTTGGAAGTTGGTAGGATCCTCCATTTTTTACATGAAATAGAAATAAAATCATGTTTTTACATTGGAATATCAAAGATCAATTGTATGACAATGTTGGATGAAGGAATTACTTGGAGTTCATGTGCAGAATTTTTGGTAACTGATTTGATTTAATATAGGAATTTTGACCCATAGAGTGTGGATGGTGTTGATCAGTTTATCTATGTGAAGGTGTTGTGAATAATAAACTGTGATGCTTGTGGATCCAGATTATATAGAAATATGCAAAGTGTTGTGAATAATAGAGGTGTTTTGACCCCTACACTACATACCCCTTCCCCTCCCCTCCCCCACCCCCAGCCCCCTGCACTACCGCCCCCACCCTCACCCTAGACCCCTTCACTACCTGCCTTCCCCCCTCCCGTCCCCTCCCCCACTCTCCCCCCAGCTCCCTGCACTGCCTTCCCCCCTCCCCTCCCCTCCCCCCAGTCCCCTACACTACCTCCACCACCCTCCCATAGCCCCTTTACTGCCTTCCCCCTTCCCTAATCTCCCCTACCCCAACCCCCTACACAACCTACCCCCACCCCCCCTCCCACATCCCCTGCACTGTCTCCCCACCCTCCCCTATCCCCCTTCACAGCCTTCCCCCCTCCCATCCCCTCCCCCACCCCCAACCCCCTACACTACCTCCCCAACCCTCCCCCAACCCCCTGCACTTCCTCCAGCCCCGTACCCTTCCCTCCCCCATCCCCCAGACTGACTTCCACCCCTCCCCTAGCCCCCTGCACTACCTCCCCTCCCCCATCCCCCCTACACTGCCTCCCCCACCCGCCCCCACCTGCCCCCACCCTCCCCCACCCTCCCCCAACCCCCTACACTACCTCCCCTCCCCCATCCCCCTACACTGCCTCCCCCCACCCTCCCCCACCCCCTGCATTGTCTCCCCTACCCTACCCTCCCCCATCCCCCTACACTACCTACCACCCCTCCCCCACCCCCTAAACTTCCTCCCCACCCTCCCATAGCCCCCCTGCATCTCCTGCCTCTATCCTACCCTCCCTCATCCCCCTTCACTGCCTTCCACCCACAGCCCCCTACACTACCTCCCCCACCCTCCCCTAGCCCCCTTCACTGCCTGCCCCTCCACTCCCATCCCCTCCCATATCCCCCTATACTGCCTTCCCCCTCCCCTACCCTCCCCTCCCATCCCCAACCCTCCCCCACCCCCTACACTGCCTCCCCCACCCTACCCCTATCCCCCCTTCACTACCTCCCCCCTCTCCTCCCCTCCCCTCCCCTCCCATCGCCCACCCTCCCCCAGCCCCATGCACTGCCTCCCCCACCCTACCCCAAACCCCCTACATAGCCTCTTTCTCTCATGCCCTACCCTCCCCCAGCTCCATGCACTACCTTCCATCCCTCCCCCATCCCCTTACACTACCTCCCCTCCCCCCAGCCCCCGCACTGCCTCCCTCATCCTCCCCCATCCCCAAGCCTTATATGTTCCCCCACCCTACCCTCCCCCAGACCCTTACACTACCTTTAACTCATCCCCCAGCCCCATGCACTGCCTCCCCTCATCCATCCCCCTGCACTACCTCCCCAAACCTCCCTCCAACCCCCTGCACTACCTCTGCCACCCTCCCCCGGTACCTAGCCCCCTATACTACCTTCCCCTACCCTACCCTCCCCCATCCCCCTACACTGCCTTCCGCCCACCCCCAGCCCCATGCACTGCCTCCCCCACCCTCCCCCAGCCCCCTCCACTTCCTTTCCCCTCCTCTTCCAATCCCCCTAAAATACCTCCCCCACCCTCCCCCACCCTCCCCCAACCCCAACCCCCACCCCCAGCCCCCCTACACTGCCTGCCCCCCCTCCCCCAACCCCCTGCACTGCCTGCCCCCCAGCCTATTGTTCTCCCATACTAGTGTTTCATTCAACACACATAGAAATAGGTTAAACTTATAACACCTATAATTCTCCTTCTAAGCTCACTTAAAAATTTATATCTTTCTTTACCATCAATCCATAATATTCAAGGTCAAGGGAATACATTTCTAGCAATAGGTGTGGTTGAAGAACCTCCCCGAAACACTAAGAAAATAAATAATCATCCAACACCAGAGTAAGAAGGTATGAAACCAACTCAATAAAATGAAGTGCATACTATAACTATTTAATCTCCTTGTTATAGGCTATAAAATTCTATAACCTTCCTTAACTTCACCACATTAGAAAAAAATATGTATGACCCTCACCTCGAAACATTCCAAATATTGGTCCTCCTATGGATTAGTCTGAATAATATACTTTCACCACTTCCAAGACATCATGTTTTTAATTCTAAAGAGTCATGAATGGAGAAAACACACCTTTATATGGAAATAGGTGATAAAAATCCATTGGATATGAGAAGAGTAGAACCAATAAAACAATTAACATACCCTAAAATCAATAACCATGATAGATTTATAAAAACATAGCACTAGGTTTTGGCTAAAATTGACACTAGAATTGGTTGAAAAGGCATGAGAATAAGTAGAAGATAATATGGAATCTAACCTTGAAACACAAACCTAGAACCAAAGAATCCAAGAAATCCTTGGAGAAGATAGATTAATCGATACATAGGGATATTTTATAACTAGATATAATGAGGCGGATACAGCTGCGAATGGGAGGAGGTGGAGACGGAGGCTGCCGCGGAGGTGGAGGTTGCCATGGAGGTGGAGGTTTTCATGGAGGTGAGGAATGAGAGGTGGAGGTGGAGCTGCCCGCGACTGGAAGGAGGCAGAGGTGGACATAGAGGTAGAGGTTGGGGCCTGGAGGCAGAGGTGGGCGACGAGAGGCGAAGACGGGGGCTGAGAGGTGGAGGTGAGGGCCGGGAGGTAGTGTTGGGGGAAGGGAGGTGGAGGTGGTGCTGATAGGTGGAGGCGGAGGCCGAGAGGTGGAGGCAGAGGTCGTGAGGTGGAGTTGGAGGTGGCCGCAGAGGAAGAAGCTGGGAGGCGGAGCTGGAGGCGATTGCGGAGGCGAAGGTGGAGGAGGAGGCGGAGGCGAAGGTAGAGGTAGAGGTGGAGGCGGAGGAGGAGGTAAGAAGGTAGAGAGAGAAAGGGAGGTGGGGGCCAGGAGGTGGAGGTGAGGGATAGAGGTCGATGTAATGGAGGGGATGAGAAGGCAGAGAGGCCAAGGGTTGGGGGAGATATGGGGGAGGAAATAAAAATCAGAAGGGGATCACAATAAAAACCTCAAATCAGGGTTAGTATACTGATGATTTTAACAAAACCGTAGGAATATGTCAGAATATACACCCAATACCCATAGTTTAAAAAACCGTGGGTATAAATGTGTGGGTATAAAATAATTTTATAGTAGTGGTGGATTTTCAATTCCCCCGAACTAGGAAAAGTGTCCAATAATCAATGAATCTCCACTCAAGAAAAATTTCATCCACAAACCATTAATTAAACCAGTAGTAGAAAATAAATAAAATATAAGTACGACTCGTCCATACATCAGACGTCCACACCAAAGGAAAATAAAATAAACAGAAACAACACAGCACAGATGTAGAAAAATTGAAACACACTAATTAATCCCTCCACTTCTCCGATATCCCACCCATGTAAAGAAAACCGCATAGTCACCTCCAGTGCCCTTCTATCCCCCTTTATAGAATATAACTACCCTCTATTCATAGAAAGCAGTAAAAGGCCTAAGTGGACGATGCGATAAAGAAAATAAAATTAAAACGAAACTAAGAATACCAATTTCTTGTGACTATACAAGTCACTACCCCAATATAATAACCACAACACTCCATGGGTCAAAACCTGTTCCTACAAGCAAGGAGGAAACAAATTATATTAGTTCAAGAGGATGTGGTTCCATTTATTTTTTTCGGTTTTGTTTAACTAGGCTCAATTTTTATAGTTATTTTATGTATACTTTAGTCAAAATTTGGTGTGTTAAAAAGTTTCATTAATATTTCATGTACAAAAATTGTTTACCTAAGGCTTTACTAATGTAATATTAGTGTTTCTCCGGAAAAAATCTCTTGAGTAAGGTGGGAATCCTAGAACTTTAGTCAAGTTTGGTGTATAGAGCACTAAAAATTGGGTCTAAAGTGGAAAAAGTGGCATTTATATCTTACTAAACAAGGGTGTGATTCGTTTTTAAGTATTAAAGATTATCAAATTCATCAAGTTCGAAAAGATACATCATCTTAAAATGAACTTAATACCACCCATTAAAACTATAGATTGAAATGTCTCATCATTAATTCCTTAATCCAAGAATTAATGATGAAACATTGTCTCTAATTCAAACTAATGATAACTTATAATCCAAGATCAATTCACTAAATCATATATCAATAATCCATGAATAATGAATAATAAACCTTAAGAAGTTTCAATAATCATAAAATATTTCATTAAACACTACTTAGACCCCAAAAAATGAATCACATCCTTTAGAATTCAATCACTTCTCAACATGTTTGCACAATATTTCTTTACTTTAAGGTTCAGTAGCATAAAATCTGACAAAGAATAATGGATTTTGATGCAACAAGGCTTCATATTACTTATGTTTCAACAAAAAATGTTGTTTTAAGAAAGTGTAAGAAGACAAATAGAACTAGAAGCAAATGGGTGAGATTCATTGTAGGTTTACCAAAGAACACACTAAATGTTGATGAAAAGTGGACATAATAGGACTAGACACAAGAAGTACATGAAAACTAGACAAAATATATGACAAAATTAAAACTCTGTTATGAATAAATATGTATTAAAACACTAAAACAAAAGTAAACTAAAAATAATATAGAAAAATTCTATGATCAAATCTAAATCTATAAATAACAATTGATCGATTATCTCAACCTACAACCATAACATGAATGAAATGAAGGAAAATTGAAAAAAGTAGGATAAGACCGCCCATGACTATAAAATACAAACATATATTATTTTTACAAAAATATTAATGACTTATAAATATGTAAAATTACATAAATATTCTTCTTCACGATGAAAATTTGATGGGAAGAGTGATTACCTTGATCTTAGGAAAATGTGAGGAGAATGAAGATTGAAAATATCATTATCTCAATCTTAGGAAAACTATAAAAATGAAGCAATCCAAAAACATAAATGAGCATATGAGAACACATGAAAAATGATTATAAAAACTAATAAAATCAATCCACCATTTAGAAATATTAATAACATTAGTAGTATCATTTACCCATTTGAAGAATTATCTCATGCTAAATCCTTTAATAAAAAATCATAATAATAATTAGAAATTATAAATATTTTATAATTTATAAAAACTAATAAAAATATATTATAAACTGAGAGTAATTTGAAATTGAATATTTATAGGAAAATAGAGTATAAAATTTAATTAAAATTATAATGGAAAACATACATATGTGTTATGTTAATGTGTGCAATTTCCTTTTTAATTTTCATTGGGGTATTTTTTTATCTATAATTTTTCATTGACACATTGTGGGTGATACTTCTATGTAAGCTAAACTAACATTATATTTTGAAGGGATCAAATTTCTTTTGAGTCTTAATCCTTAAAAATAGTTTTCCGAAGACTTTCATAGTTTCGTAAGTCTTTGATTGTTTCATAATCATTTTATTGATTCATAAGCCTTATATATTAGGCATAGGAATTTTAGTTTTATCAGAATAATTTTAATCATAAACCCAAGGCACATTTCCAGAATCAATAAATAATATAAAACCAAAGGATAGACTGATGGTTTTTTGGATATAAACCATAACATATAATTTTTTTCATTCTAAAATTCCCAATTTACATAGAGAAGAGATAAATTAACAGGTCATGGGAATGTATTTTTAGTTTCCATGATGTTCATTTTTCTGAATCATTCCTAGTGGTGCTTATAATTGTTACATGTGAATTATGGTGATAAGATTACTTTGTGGTAACATAAAATTGGTAATTTTGAAACTATACTTAAATGTAAATACCAAATTATCTACACAATGTAAACATAAACTGGACTTTCAATTAACTACATAATGGATGGACATGGTTAACATGAAGGTAAATAATTATCCATATAAAGGTAAGACAAAAATATATTATCTATTTAAAGGTGTATTGAATATCATGTAATGGTTTATCATGAATATAGTTCACTATATAAAGGTATTCATCAGAATAAAAATCAACATAAAGATACTAAGAAAATATCTAGCACAATGAAAATTTATATTAATTTTAAAAAAATGTGAAAACAGGTATCCATAAACCATATTTATTCTTGGTAAGGTCAACTAAGACATAAATTAGTCATATTAGAGTTAAAATTCAAACATTACATGAATTAAAAATTTAATGGTAGTGATAAAATAAATGTTAGTAAAATTAATTAAAAAATATAAAAAACTAATAAACCATCCCTCGTTCAAGTTCAATAATTTACAATACAATAACCAAATGTTGAAACATTAACATCGCTATGTATATAACACACACAAACCTTCTAAAAAATTTGTAACTAGTCATAAATATCAAACCTAACTCACATGGGTCACTTGCTCTTGGACAAATCATCCTCTATCACAAACCCATGAAAAGAACCTATGACTATTCCATACAAAATTCCACATATATTCCCATACTAGCGATTCATTATAACCAATGGAGTTTACCATATGGGGAATGCACCATCCTATCATATACATTATCAGAAGGTCTTAAAATCTCTTATTGATCAAATATATCCCACACTAGGCCCAATAAAAATGGATAACCCTACCTATATCCTACAATCAAGGACTGGATGTTTCAAAACTATGTTTTTCCAAAAAAATCTACCCATTAAGGGGTAAGATAAATCATTAAAAAGATGAAAACCTACTAATATTTTAAATTTATAACATCACATGGACACCCCACGAACCTGCATACTTTCAAGAATATATAATTACATATAAAGGAATTACAACATCAATAATTATGGATAATACTTTATAATACACAATATTTAATTCATTCTTGTTCCACAAAAAACTAAAATCATCCCCAAAAAATAAAAATCATTTATTTGAGATGGAAAGCAAGGAAACATGGAAATGATAATGGACATTTTGGAATATATGGAATTAGAATCACCATATAAAACATACATGATGAATGAAACTTCATGGTGAGGGAGCTACGGTGGAGATAGAGGAGGATGAAGATGCTGGTAGGAGGAGGTGGATGCATATGTTGGGAGGCAGAGGTAGAGGCAGATGCTGGTAGGCAGAGGCAGGGAGGAAGAGGCTGACTCGAACGTGGAGGTAGGAAGGTAGAGGGAGAGAGGTGGTGCTGGGAGGTAGAGGACGAGAGGTCATGGTGGAGGTGGAAGTCAGGAGGTGGAGGTGGAAGTTGGGAGGTCGAGGTGGAGGCTGGGAGGTCGACATGGTGGCGGAAGCTGGGAGGTCTAGGCAAAGGACAGGAGGCTGAGGTCGAGGCAGAGGTGGGGAGGGGCAGGGAGGCCGGAGATCATAGGAGGGAATATTAGGGCACGTCGAAATAGGAGGGGAGGGATGAGATCAAGGGAAGGTAGATATTATAGAGGATATGCCCACAATTGTTTAAAGTACCATGGGTATTGATTCGATCAAATGTTATATACCCACAATTTCTCTAAACCATGGGTATAGATCCATTGGCGTAGATCCAATTTATAGTAGTGTCACTATCACATGCGTGCATGTTTTGTATGAACTTTCATTGGACACATTTACTTAATTAAATAATGTTATTATTCTATTGCTTTTTTATCTATTTATTTACTACTTCCACTATCGTATACTATTAATCTTATGTTATACTACTTTTATACTCTTACTATGTGGGTATAGTCTCCCCGTTATCACCTATTAGACCCTCTCTACTAGTCAGTAGCCTTTGGCATATGGGGAGATGTGCCTGAGGCCATGTAACACACCAGTCCGACTACTAGTTTAGTGGTAAGCCAGGTCAGGACACTACATGAATTTAATGTTGATAAAGAACCAAATTTTAATCAATTAGGGAATAGTGAATTAAAACTAGAAATGTCATGCTTTATTTTTGATAGAATTGAATTAGAGTTATCCTTTCCTAAGTTTGACATATAAAAACACTTTTTTGGCATTTTTTTGGGTATGAAGTGTTGGAACTTGGAACAAAAGCCAAACACACACTATTTGAACTTATAAGAGACATTTTTTTCACAAGATGTGATTATGTTTGTCACTTTTTAGTTGAGAAATTGTTTGAATAAAATAAAAACATAAAAAACATGAATTTAAAACTTTTCAAGATGAAAAAAATCAATTATTCCCTATTTTTTAATGGTTTTCACAACTGTTTTGGGTGATTAATTTCATATAATAGTTGAGAATAGTTTGGATAAGTATTTAATTTTAGTTAACAAAGGTTTAGGATTTGTTTAAATAATTTTTGAAATACCTCTTCCAGGATATAATTTTCAAAACTCAGCCATGTGTACCTTTATTTTTGGGAATATATAGGTAGATAATGAGGTGGAGAGCTATGAGGATCTTGTTTCACCCCTCAGAATACCTCATAATTGGATATCACTTCAAGGAGTCTTGAAATTAATCAATTCTGGAAAAATTCTAAAAGTGGACAACAATACACCCTTATCTATCAAGGGATGTTTTCAAGTGTATTTAATAGATTTAATAAGGTTTGATTGTTACTGTAGAAGGTTAAGAGCCAAAAAACTATTTTTTCATTTTAAAATGAATGGAAAACACACATATGGTGGTTATGGATCAAAAACCAAACGCTCTAAGTAATTATGGTTAGTTATTATTAAAGTGTGGTTGGGGATATTAAAAATAGAAATGCATGAGAGGAAACCCACGATTTAATAAAACATTTATTTATTTATTTTATTTCAAAAAATTTAAATACCCTCCCTTATATTTTTTTTGAAAACTTACCCCCTGCTCATTTTTCACTATTTTGAAATTATGAATGCTTTCTCACTACAACACCATTCTATCAAAGAAGGATTGGAACTTTTACTACAACATCTTATCACCTTTTTCACTTAGTCCATTTTTTTTGATCTAAAATGTTTCAATATTATAGTTATTTGTTCTAATTTTTTAGATACATTAATGGATATACCAAGCTAAGGTTCAAGGATTTTAGAGGGTGATATTTTGGATGCACTGAAGTATTATAGAAAAAAATATCAGAGGAGTAACCTATCAAATTATTTTTACTATTTTAAATTTTAAAACATATTTTACCTACTAAATTCTTCCCTAAAGTTGATATTAAATATAATAATTTGTTTTTAAAACTATCATTATTAGAAATAAAGTGTCAGGGATATGTATTATTTAAATGATAATTATAATGATTGTTTGATGAATCTGGGAATAACCTATTGGGTTCTTTATTTCTTCATTATAACATGTTGAAAATATTTTTGAACTAGTTTTATAACATTTTTTAATACCTAGATTTTTCTTAAACTATTTAATAATTCTTAATTTATGTTATTATCACTAATCAAAATGTTGTTTTAGATAATCTAAATTGAAAATATCTTTGTACATTCATATAGAAAAAACATGTGTTTTTTGAATTCTATTTTGATCAATCATTGAAATATATGGAAGATATGCTATTTTGAATTTCTTATAACCCCTTAAACATGATTTTTCACTACCTAATTGAAAATATTTTTATACAAAACTATTTAAAATTTTCTCCCATATCGAGATTTAATAATAGTGGAAATGTTGGGTTTTAATTTTGGGTAGAGGTATTTAACTTTGTTGAACTATATTTCATAAAATATGCATAAACCCCCCACTTTTGTTTGAAAATTAACCATTTTAAAGATTTATTTTTTATTTTAAGTAGTTGCAAATTATTCTTGGAATCGTAGAATGTTTTCATATTAGATTGATCTATCATTTTTATTCTACCATAGATTAAATCTTGCAATAGCATCTATATTACTCACTTTTAAAAAAATTATTTTGATCAAAATTTGATAGTAATATTTACAATTTTAATTAAATTTTAACTTTTTGATTAGATTGAAACTTTAATGATTTTTATCCAAATGATCTATGAAAAATAATCCCAATCCTTGTGAATTTTTTTCTTTTTTATTTAGAAACTATTGGATGAGTTATTTATTATTTATTTTAATTATTAATTTCACCCATCAAATTAATTATGTATAATTATGCAGAGCTGATAATTATGTGATTCTATTCACTCTGGAGAAAAAAAAAGAATTTTGGAGGAACATTTAAATAAAAAGTGAAGTTTGTCTATGTCTTTTCAAAATTTTAAAAATCAATCAATTTTCCAAACTAAAAACCTATTTTTTGTTTAAACACTTTTTTAAAAATTAAAATCATATGTAATTACTTAAAATAATTCATAGGAGAAAACATTGTGAAAAAATCACCCACTAAATATAATTTAAATCATCAATTATTAAGATGAGTCAACTCCACTTAATTTGATAGTTTTATTTCTTAAGGATATGAAATGTATTATGAAAGGGAGAATTTTATATATCTTTATTTTAATTCATATTTACCACATTCATTATTTATTCAATATAGTGTTTTTATGATATAATGGAAATTAATTGATGAATTCTATATATTTATCAAATTTGGGTGAAAATGTGATTTCATTGAAAAATCAGATGAATTCTTAAATTTTTGGACTTCAATAGTAATATGTTCTATGTATGAATAATTTTAATTGGAATAATATTTTTAAGTGATTTTGATGCTTTTGTAATTAATATTTTCATGTTCTATGTTTTTAAATTAAATATTAATTGTTGGAACACATTTTAAAGTCATATGTGAAGTTTGGAAATTCCATTTCTTATTTGTGTTAAAATCATTTTATATTTCAATTTGATAATTTTCATTAATCATTAATTTTTTATGTAGATGGGACAACTATGTAATTATCATCTCACACCTATGTGAAGGTAGCTTCCATGACTTGAAAGGGACATGTTCCAAGATCATTATTTGGGTGAAAAACCCATGTAAAGGTCATTAATAATCTCACATAAAGTTAATGGTAATTGTGTAAATCTCATTAGACTCTTGAATCAAGGTACTTCCATGCTTAAATAAGATAAGTAAAGGTCAACGACCACTCGCATAAGGGTACCACTAAGGTTGAGATCTCACAAATGGGTAACTTCAACATGATAAAACCCATGTAAAGGTATCCCCACACTTCAGAAGACCCATGTAAGGTTCAATGATACATCAAGGTCATCTCTATTGGTTATGTAAGGGTCTTTCCATGGATGAAAAGGATACACAAAGGTTCCTTATGTTTATAAAATAAATAAATTTTCTGATTATCATGCTTCCCTAATTAAAAAATCAAAATAAAAGTAAGAGAGAGCCTTGGTATAACTCAAAAAAATATGTATTTAAAGTTTCCAAAGGAAGTTGGGAAGAAGAAACCAAACCAGGAAGTGCACATGGAGGTTTTGATATTCATAGGTTGGGAGAAACTCAATTTATAGGTTAAAGATAGTGGATAATGACAGTCGACATATAAATACAAAGGATTCAAGATCAGGGTTATTGTATGTTAGTTTTGTGGCTGGGAGTTCCTTCATAAAGCATGATACTTCATTTGAAAAGGGAATCTAACACTGATTGATCAACCCAAAATTAAATTTGGCCAAATAGGAATAAACCAATAGACAATAGAAATGGGTGAAGATATCTTATGGAGATATGATATAGGATTCAGAAGAAATTAAGCTAGTGATATATGGGGAATGTATATCTCACCTTGATAGAGAAGAAACTTTCCCTTCTATATTCTATTTCAACTTAATTTATACTCTTCATTTATTATATTATCAATTTTCAGTTTTAATATGCACTATAACTAGAATATTTGGGAAAAAATTATTGTGTTGGTTTATTATACATCATGTTATTGATTAATTTCTTTGAGGTTTGTTTTCATTCTTATCATATGTTCTTCCTTTCAATCCATTTATTATTTATGGTTGTTTTTTGACAGAAAAGATTCACACTCAAGACTATTTTTATAACCAATTTTACCTATTAAAACAGATCTTCAAGTTGAGTAATAGTACAAATTGAATAACTATTCGTAGATTAATGATAATTAATTATATGGATGACTTCCCAATAAAATTGTTTTTTGAACTTATTCTCGATAAATTCTTCTATTCATATAATTCTTCAATTTAGCTCCCCTAAATTCATAAATTGAAATATCTCCTACCTATAACTGTAGTGTATTACTGAAATAAATCCTCATACACACCTTTCTTGAACTTATTTTTACAATCCCTTTAATTCCACTATCATCATTCTTCTCTATTTTTAATAGTTTAGATAAAATATAGGCCCTTAGTTTACTCACCATCATTCCCTTGGGTATAACTCCACTTTACATTGCACTAATGTGAGTAGGAGATTATAAATGAAATTTTTATAGTCCATTAGCCTATCACAATGGTCCACTATGACTATTCTAATTTTAATTATAACCTTATAGGGTTTTTTTATCTTAAGGGATGCATAATTAACTAAGTCATTGGCCATTGGTGGTTAAGGAATCGAGTTATGTATGAGGTCCATCATGGTCTTTAATAGATATAGTCATCCAAGGCATTCATTTTTAATTTAATATTTTTTTTATTAAAAGGGGGTTTACCATAGGTGGTGAGACCACATATCACATACATACATAAATAGAATTTATTTACTAAAAGAATATGTTTAACGGACCAAATACCTCAATCAAATCCATTTTCATTAAGAAACTACCCAAATGACATCATCTAAGTTCCCTAAGAAAACCAGTCATCACCCATCATAATGAGGACATATCTTATGAAATAAAATCCCATAAATAATGATAAACAACTTATAAATAATTATTCAATTTATTTATAACAATTTATAATTTATTCCCAATTTAATCCAATTAGTTGTAACATCTAAAATCTTACCAAATGACCTCTTCTCACCAAAACCAAGATAAATGAGGTGTGGTATAATCTCAATATTCACCCAAACCCAAGACACACAAAAACCCCAAGTATTATTCTTTATTTAACCAACCATTTCATCAAATTAAATAAAAACCCCTAAGAAAATTCATTGGGTGGGGTACATTCAATGAAATAGTATATGATGACATGAAAACATCGTCTCATGATTCTCTCTAGATTCACCATAATAAAACCCAATGAATTTGGATTATTTACACCATGATCTGGTGGAAATCTTCAATGAACCCTAACCATATAAAACTAAAAATTAAATATAAGAAAAGGAGATAAAGAATAGACGGAGGAGGTGGATTATCTCAACTCAAATTGCTAAGAAAATACACCAAAATTATCCTAGTCTGAGGGGAAATCAAAGATTAATGAGGGAGTCTTCCACCCTAGTCTATGCGTGTGAGAGGGGTTAGAGGAGGTAGTATATGGGGTTAAAATACCATAGGGTGAAATAGGTAAATTTACACATTTTAATGAACAGTGGTAGGCCTCGTGATTTCTGCATGGTTTTCCAAACTATGTGTCAACCATGAAATTTGACTTTGAATCTGAATTTAAGGTCTTTCATGGTTTCTTTACAATCGTGATCCAATAACCAAGCCCAAACCAACCTATATGGTTTACTTACATGGGTTTCCCTAACCCTATGATAATAATATAATGGAAAAAATCCTTCCCAAAATTCCAAACATCAACCAAAATCTCCTGATAGTTTCCTAATAACCCTATACACCTCCCAAACATCAATCCACATCAAAATAAATTTACTTGAGTTACTATAACTCTCATAATTTTAATTTGAATCTCAATTCTTGGAATTAATCCTTCTTCAAAAACAAATTTATGTTCCCTTTTAATTTCTCAACCTTTACAGACATGGATCTTTAAAACCTCCCCACCATAACACTTATCACATTTTAGAAGCCCTGATGGCCCTCAATAAAAAATATCAACCTACCTGGGTTGTAAATTCGAAATATAATCATTGAGCTCTATCCAAGAATTCCATATGATATTCTACTGCAAAAGTCCAAACATAAGGCACACTATTTTCCAAAATTTGAGCCACTGCTCTCCACTATCACCAATACTGAGATGGTGCTCACTGACACCTGTTTTTCTAGAGACATGAAAGTATAATCAATTATATGATTCCCAAGATTATGGTTATCCCCACTATAATATTTAACTCATAAGGGTCGATTCCAAGCCATGGTGGTCCCCATTATATAAATCGCCCATCAAAATGCATTCTCATTGGTCCAATGACATGATCAATATCATTTCTATATCACCAAACCCAATTTCATGTAAAATAATGAGTAAGCCCTTCTATAGATTAATATTCTCAAAAACACCCAACTATTCCCAAAAATGTGCTATCTCATCACTCGATAATGATGCCAAAACTCTTAAAGGCATCTTGAGATCATCCAAACACCCACACCGATGTTTGAACCTACAATATTGTTTAACTCCTTGGTTGGTTCCTTGACTATCCAAATTTATCATTATGATCCACTCATGAGTAAAAATACTTTTACGATCCAAATCACTCTCAGATCACATCGAAACCACCCTTAGATTGGTTCCAATGTAAAGACTCCATCCAAAATCACATACAAAACTCAAATTGGTTTTCACTAAGGATATATACAAAAAAAATACATCTATTGACCGATATCTAAATTCCATCTTGACCATCGAAATAATAGTATCTTCACACCCAAAACCCTACTAACATGAGGGTCATACCTTCATGACCCACACTCTATCAATTATAACATGTAAAGACTAGATATAAGAATCCTTCTTGTAATAGAACACCAGCCCAAAACATTCATTTCACTCATCCCCATATCATGGGAACTTTATCCTTAGTTTCCAAAAAATTTCCATCCATGACTAGGGTCACACCCTCCAACAAAAAATGGAAATATCCCCACTGCATGGATTCCCTTACACCACTCATTAGGTATACCCTCAATAGGTTCTAGGATCACATGCATCTCTCTCTTCCCAAGCCACACTCATAACTCACTAACCACTCATGAAATTTATATTGAAAAATATAATCTTATTGGTTATAACACAGTACCCCAATCCTACTATGATCTCACCTATCACCACAAAATAACATTTACCATTTAATCAATACTCTCAAGAAAATATGTCTGTAAGCATTCCACCAAACCCATTGGTCCTCATCTTAGACATGACCACTCCCAAATTAACTTCCTAATGGAATCACATATAACCAGTGCACAATTTCCCTCATGCATCAAATTTTTTCCTTAAAAGTCATGAAAAATATCACTCACCTATGTTAAGGTATAATGATCTTTTGAAGAACCCTCGCATAGGTTCTTATCTACTATTTATCAGGGTCTCATCTAATGAAATTAGCGTATTTTTCCATACTACCAGATCACACAAATCAACTCAAACTCCCATGATTTGTGTTTCTTTAAAACTAGAATCACATACCTAACTATTTACCATGATCACTGCATATTAAACTCATCAAATCAGAATCAACCTTGATTACCCTCTTAAAAATAAAGGCATTTCAGTAATTCCAAGGTCAATCACATAATCAACTGCCAACCTGAGCATCATCACAAAATAAGAAGTGTTTAACCATGCTATATCTATCCATAATATGACTATCTAGGTCTATGATTTGAAAAATTATTAGTAACCACACTAGAAAAATATATGGATAGGAAAATTATCAATACATCCCTCTAAAACCAAACTTCGATACCAAAGCACCCCAAGGGATTTACATCACAAAATCCCAAGGCATATCCATGACTATATCATATACTAGGTAGCACCTCCCATGTACTAATATCAACCTGAAGCATCTAACCATGCTTCTCATTTCTAAGGTCACTCACAAAACTGGGCTAACCAATCTATCGGGTTACCCTCATGCTTCACAACAAACCAACTCACTAAAATCCTGAGTCACATATAAAAAGGTAACTAGGCGATTCCACCTATCTTATAAACCATATATCACATAGGTCACTCCTCATAGGGAAACATACATACTCATATATAAATATCACTTGAAAACTCCCACACTTACACACCTACACTAGGGTCTCACACACATATACCTGGAATAACATGGAAAAATCAACCACCCACTCCAGGGAATCAATTCACACTAGGAATTAGTACCATTTTCAAGGATCAAGACTTATACATATATATATACCACAAAATCTTTCCATGGTTATCTACATCAAGTACACCATAGAAATATGTTTTGGCTAAGAATAATGCTACCAAGAAGCAATATGGGAAAACCATATAGGTTGTTTTTAACACTTTAAGTAACTGAAACCCATTTATTTTTTGAAACCAATATCATGATTAACCACAAGGGGTTTATTATTATGTAATATAATGCATATACTAACCTAAAAAGGGCTAATATACATCCCTTATAAGAGGGACTATATAGCCAATCCTTAAGGAACATCCCTCCATAGAATCTACATTACTTGTCATAATAATAAATATACTATGGTTTAGTTGAGTAGAATTCCACCAACAAGTTATATGGGAAAACACCATATAAGTTGTTTTTTACACTTTAAATAGCTGAACCCTTTGGCATTAGTGATACTAATCACACATAAACACACATATGTCATATGAGTCATACATGCAAAATATCATGCATGTACACATGCCTCTTTCCAATGAACAAGATACAAAAACTATAAATCATAAATCCAAAACCCAAGTGCATCACATAAGATGAAATCATACAATTGTAAAAGAAAAAACCAAGAATAACAATCCCATATACCTAGTATCTTGTACTTTTCATCAGAAAAGGTGTTAATGTTAATCCATATTGAGGTCTGTCATAAGATCTGACACATTAATATATCACATGTCTACTATCTACCACAATAGTAAGATTAAATAAAAATCCTTTTATATGAATTTGAAACATCCCACTAGCTAGAGACCACTGATCAGTGTCCCGACTGATGTTTCCAGGTGACATCAGATAGACCTCCCTGTATTCCAAAGGCTTTCAATTAGAAGTAAAGGTATAAGTTGTTATTGTGGGGAGATTATTCCCTCATATAAGATTTAAATAATATCAAAGATAACTATACATCATCCATAACAATAAACAATCATCAGATTATGTAGAATAAGTAATAAAAATATCTATGTTATAAAAAATGTAAATGCAAGCATAGATTCACACATCCCAATTGGTTTCCCATTGGTCTAACCACATATAACGATTGAAAAAACAAAGGAAAATAAAATAAAAAAGTGGATCTAGCTACATTCCCAAGATTCACCTCGATCCCAGTCTTGAGAATCTATCTGTGCTATCTTGTTTGATCAAGATACTCTATTATTATTCCCAACCCAAACTTGTAATTAGTGAGGTATTCTTGGGTACCCAGGTTCCATGGTCACTTGAGTAGTGTTTGAGTAGGACTTAGTAAGGAACCACCAATACAATCCTTAACATAGCAGATAAATGCAGTTTATGAACATGTGATATACTCAGTCTAATAAATAAATATAGTGTAGAAGTGAATAAAAATAAATACCATATATACATGGGTTCTAAGGTGACACATAGGATAAACCACACCTATTTTGGCCGTTTTCGGATTGTATCTGAGCATATCAACCAGGAACAAAATGGAAAATTAGCTCACCCAAAACCATATAAGGAAAACTTAGGGGGAAACTTATCCTACCTCAAAACCTATACCCGTATATCATACCTAATTCTTCCATTAAAAAATATATATGATATGGATATAGAATCTGAATAAATGCATTTATATCATTATTTTTCATGAATAATCATTCCATCTCACAAATGGCCTCACAAACCAAAAGACCTAAATGTTTAGTGTCTTAAAGATTAGCTAAATAAAAATATTATTTTACAATGCATATAAACATTACTCCATAATCACGATACTCTATAACCTTTTAAAACATCTCACATGATATAATCATATTAATAACTTGGGGGATGGAGACATAATAAAGGGGTGATCTTAGATGCTTAATTATGGAAAAACATATCATAATGTATCAGATCATAAACATGAAGGAGAACATAGGGAATATGATAAATATATTATTAAAATATAATAATACCATATAAAATAATCACAATACATTATAGATAAACTTAAGATCATAAAAATATCATTAATGAATAATAAAAGTCATGGAATGGCTCAAAATACATGTAAATAGTCAAAAAAAAACATGTGAGCATGACAGAAGAGTGTGTTACATTATAAAAATAAGGCATAACAAAAAAATGGCATATCTTGAAAATGAAAAGAAACATGGAAATTTGGAATAACCTGATAAAAAACTTATAAATGTGGAATCACTTAATAAAATACATGGAAATTTGGCACAACTATAATCATGTGAAACCATTTGTGAGAAAACTCATTAAACCCATGCTTATATGAAAAAACTCACTATACTCACTCTTGAAAATGTAATAAAAATCATTATGTAAATTCCTATGTGAAAAAACTCATTATGTCTATGATTGAATATATAAATATATACAAACTTAAGAGAATGAATTTGGGGTGATATGGGACTCCACCAGTCACTATCCATACATATGTGTTCCACTTAAAATCAATCATCATCATATCTTAATGAACCCATGGGAAAAGAATGGGTTTCTTAAAATTATCACACGAAATAAACTTAACAAGTCATCAGATATCAAAAATATTATGTTTTAAAAATTAATAATAACATAAAAAAATATAGGGATATTAAATAATCACTTCATTAGAGATAAAACTTGGAGAAAAAATAGAAGTGAAAGTAAAAAAGTTTTCACAAAACCTTTTAAACTTTGTTACAGAATAATAAATAAAAATTAATTCTAAAAAATTTGATAATGGAAATCGAATTATTTTGAAAACACCATTATAAAGTGTTATATATAAAATATCCTTTAATAGAAACAAAAATCAACCCAATAAATTTGGAGTGGTAAATAATGAAAAGTAATGCCTTTATTAATCTCTTTAGGCCATTTTAAAGAAAATATCACATAAGAGAAACATATAAAGAATTTAATTTCATAAAATAAGTAAAATAATATAAAATAATAAAAAAATTATTCTGATTTTATTAAATAAAAGTCTTTTATAGTGAAAACCTAGGCATGGAAGAAAACATTTATCAGTAAGAATGTGAGTTATTCTTACCAATGATATACTTTTATTTGAGATTTTTTTAATAAAGATATGGTTATTAATTACGAGAATTAATTTTCCTAGTGAATAAGGTGAAATTCTATATAAAATAAAATAATTAAATGTTAAAATAAATTTTGAAAAATTACACTCAAGTAATAAATACTATGAACCAATGAATCAGAAATTGAGTTGATGAAACCCTTACGACATTAGAATCTTTTGAATCAAAACCCCTAGAAGGGTATGATTTAAAATGAAACATTAAATACCATTTATAGTTATATAATAATGATAAAAAAACATTAAAGTGGTATTATAAACACCATTAAAAATAAAACATGCTATATAATAAGAATTATGTTTCAAGGGGTGAAAATTGAGACAGTAAACCCTTACAACTTTTATAATTTTTGAGTCAAAACCCTATTAGATAAATAAAATTGAATTGAAAATTTAATATCAAGAAATATAAAAGAATCATGATACAAAATATTAAAGGGTTTATAGATACACTATTCCAAAGAAAACATGGTGTATAATAAGAAATATTTCCCAAGGGGTGAAAATTTGAGACAATAAACCCTTACATTGAAATCTCCCTTAGTTGATCATACTCTATCCTCCTATATAAAAATCATAAACATATTAAGTAACTATTTTAGAACCTTATTCATGTATATAAAATTTATAAACTTCATTTACAATTATTCTCTACTTGTATATTAGTTAGTTATTATATATTTTCCATATCGGGTGTGAGTAATCTTGATCGTTTTAAACTAGTTTCATAAAGAGGTATTGTTCTCATTATTCTACCAAATTTCATCATTATAGGATTATAAAAGGTATTGGAATTATTTAAAATTATTTAAAATTTTATAATTTCAGTATATATTAGTTTTGGTTATGGTTCTTGTAGACAAAATTGGTGAAAACCATGTTTTGATAATTTTTAACAAACGAACAGTGGTATCTTAATTAATGAGTTCAATATTAATGTTACCATTATAGAAAAAAATAAAATATTTAATCTCTTATTTATATAATATATTATCAGTAATTAATTTCTCATAGTAATCAATGATATTATTTTATATCATTGTTTAAGTAAAGGTTAGACTGACCCAAACATGAACATACTATAATTAATGGATGATTATGATTATAAAAGTGGTTTATTTGAGAATAATATCATTATTAAAGAAGGATAATTATATTATTTGGATACTTTTAATGTTTTGAGTCATATTTTAAGAGAGTTAAATAAATAATAAAGAAACTAGATGAAAAACAAGACACATTACTTCATGGAGGTGATAGTCCACAGAACGCATGGTTAAAGTGTTAATTTCTCAAGGAATGAAAGGTAAAGTTGGTGGATTATAATTTATATCCTCATAATAATAATTATATTATATATTTAACATTTCTTATTCAATTTCACCCTTAAAAACATTAAATATAGATGGTGGTGAAAAAAATGGAAGTATTCGCTTCATGGAGGTGGTGGTTCACACAATGCATGAATAACAGTTTATTTTTAATTAATAACAAAGGAGAAAGGTGGTTAATAGTCATAAAATTATAATTATAATGTTAATAATACAAATAATTCTTATTTAATTAGATATTAATTATGAAATTATATTTGGTAAAGTAGGAATTAAAAGAAAAGAAGGAAGGAAGTACTCACATTAAGGACTTATGATTTCCCTTGGAAGACTCCTTGGGAATGGATGGATTAAGCTAATATAGTGTGAAAAAATCCTCAAGTAAAATGAATAAGATTCTAGGTAAATAAAAAATTGAAAAAGTTCAAGAGGAAACCAAATTTTTATGGAGTAATTGAAGGGGTAGCAAGGGGCCCCATTTATAAGTTGTGAGAATGATATTTTTGTAAATATTTCAACTTAATATAATGAGAGAACATGTTTCACAAATAAAAGAGACTCTATAAAGGATAGTAACGGATTTGGGGAAGATATATGATATATAATGTCATATAAATTTATTTTAAAACATTATTTTAAGTCATTTACTCTTAGAAATTTCACTTTTACTAATTTTAGTTTTACCATGGAAACTAATTTTTACCCAAGTAATTAACTTTTAATGCCTAAAAATAAAATGGAAGTTATTAAATAATTTATAACTACAAATTAAAAAAATTTAACCCATTTTATCAGATAAAAATTATTTGTGTTATAAAAATAAATTTTAATATAAGTGTATGTAACGCATAAAAACACATTTTTCAAAAAAGTATATTTTTGAGCTTAAAGTTTATGTGTAAGATAAAATTATCAATGTATTTGATTTCAATGACATTAATTGGTTTAATATAAAATAAATAAAATTTATTTTTCTTTAAAATCAATATAAATCTAAAATTCTCTAAAATAATATTTAATTAAAAGAAAAACCAAAAACAGTTTTTAGTGGAAAATATTACTTAAGTCCCTAAAATGTTAATCATTGGTTTTCAAAATTCATAATTTTTTTAATGTTTATTTTTAACTCTTAAATAAATTTTTTATCAATTAAAAGGTTTTATAAACTTCTAGTTTTTTCTTATAAAGTCATAAAATTTACAACATTGATAAAAACTATATTTTTCACTATTCACCTAAAATCAATTATTTTAAAAAAATCTAAAAAATTCACCTTAAGGTTGTATTAACATGATTAATATTAAAATTCATTTCATTTCATAAAATTAAAATTCTAAAATTTAAAATTTATATTTTAAATATGAAATATAAAGAAAACCCATTTTTTAAAGAAAAATAAAATTTCATTTTTATTTAAAAGTGAAAATGTGAAATATATAAAATACATGTGAAAAATAACATTTTACAATAATATTTACATGTTTATATCATCCTAATATCTAGTTACATATCTCCTCAAAATCTCTATATAATATCTATATATAAGGTACACTCTGATGGTAGTGGAGGGTAGTGATTTTGCTAGCATCGATCTCCTAGTGATTTCCACTAGCTTGAATTTCTCTCACATATGATTTCATTAATACTATAATTATTAAAATTTTATTGGGATTAGTCTATATAAAACCCTTGTGAATATACCTCCTTTATAATCTTGTAAAAACGAGCTTCATAAGAGTGACTTTAACTACCTGATGCCATTTCTTTCCTTTTTCATCATAGATTTCATAATGTGGTTACTTCCTTTTATATCCACTAATTTAACAACTATACAACTGTAAAATTTTATATTAATGTATCTAGTTTTTTCTTTAGTTCATAATTACACATGAAACCATCTATTAATATAATATTTATTTAGCAGAAATACATAGTGAAATCTCAATTCATCACATTCTCCCTCCCCCTAAATAAATTATGCCTTCACATTTTTAATTATTACTCTCTTTAAAATTTAAGGTTTCCCATGAATAAAGATTTATTTACCAATGTGGTTTCACCCTCACTGTCTTGGGTTTGACTAGCGAACTCTTGGTCTAATCTTGGTTCATTTTGGTTGGGTTCTCTCATTTTACTTAACCTATTTCCTTAACATAATGAATTCTTCATAATGACTTGTAAAGAGAATGCGATTAACCAAATAATACCCTATGAGTTTCAAAATAGGTGTGAAGTTTTTCCTCTTTTATGCATAGGTTGGTGATTTATTTAATACCCAACACACCCTTTTCAAGGTTACTACCTTTAGGTACATATGCACCACAACCAGCATCCAATTATAATATCTAAATAGGTATTTTATTGCTTGTAAAATCACATAATATACACTTTGACAAAATTTTAAGATATTATACTTTAATTATAATTATCCATATGATTTTCTATAATTGTTTCTAAATTAATCCCCAAAATAACTAAACTAATATCTAAAATACACTAAATCCTCCTCTAATAGAAACAAAAGTGACCCAATATAAACATAAACATAATTATATTATAATTTTACATGAATAACATTTCATCTCACAAATGGTTACAAAAACAATATGACTAAAAATTTTAGTGTCCTAATGATTAACTAAATAAACATATTATTTTATAACACTTGAAAACATTACTCCATAATCAGGCTCCTCTAGAATCTTTTTTAAACATATCACATGATATAATCATATTGGTTACCCGAGGGATGGAAAAATAAGAAAGGGGTGAGCAAATATTCTCAGTAAGAGAAGAACATATCATAATGTATTAGATCATAAACATGAAGTAGAACATGACTAAATAGATAAATATGTTATTAAAATATCACAAGACCATAGATGATAATAATAAAACATTATAGAGTAACAGAAGGTTGTTAAAAAGTAGTAAAGAAGCATAAAATTTGTGGTATGGATAAAAATACATCTTAATAATCATTAAACATTTTGTCATGACATAATAGTGGAAAAAATTCTAAAAAAAGTGTAACTTGAAAACATAAAATATCTTGAAAATAGAAAGAATCTTGGAAATATGGCATAAATGGATAAATAACATGGATATGTGGAATAACTTGATAAACTACATGGACATGTGGTATAACCATAGGTATAGGAAAAACTTCATGAGCAAACTCATTATGCATGTTATAGTTACCTAGGCTTTTCATAAATAGATATAATATCTTTTTAGATCAATATTTAATATAATACATAAACACACACCTAAGAACCATAATATATTATTGTATTTGGAGACTAAGTACATAATAATTGAATTTGGTGAAAGATATTCAACATCTCCCATATATATCTTCCCCTTTAGTACTATTCACAAACATACCCTACTTAAACCATTCTTCAAAACTTGGGAAAAGGAAATATAAGAAATGGTGAGCTTAGATGCCCAGAAAGGGTAAGAAAGTGAGATATCAATGATAACATAAGTATGAAATGAGAATAAGGGTATGATAACATGATATTAACATGTTAAAACCATACCCTTCATATCAAAGATCATAATCATGAGATATGGTATTACACCCCTAGATTTTGTGTTTTTTTTTGAATTAATTCTATATTTTTGACATTTTTCATTTCACAAAACATTGAATATAATTTTTATATATAAAATCACTAAGTTTAGATTCTGTTATATGAAAAACCAAGTTCATATTTCACAACATGAAACACTTAGATTATCTTTCAGTACATGTAATATTTTGTTTGGCTTATATTACACACAATACCAAGTCCTTTCAATAACTTTCCTTACACGCAAGACCATGTTTTACCAAACTAAAATATACTACTAATAATATTATTATAGATACCACCTAGACATTGGAATGGATGTTATGAGTAATATTAACTAAATTGGGAAAATATTATTTACAAATTCTTATAAGGTGAATCCTTTGGATATCAATTAGTATAATTGAATGAAAAACTATTTTAAAGTGAAGAAAATACTTTTCAAAGAAAACAATTTTTCTATGTATAGATTTTTTATATCAATAAATTAAAAAAACTTATATTTAATGTTTTAAATAAAATTTATATATTATATATTCAATAAATATTTTTGATACTCATCCAAAATATTTGATAGGTATAAGATCAGAATAAATCCAATTTTATGAAAAAAAAGATGTACTTTTCTAAAAGGAAATGTTATCACCTTTTAACAGAGAACCCATTTTAAATATAAATTTTGAAACTTTTATAATTTTTATTTTACAAAACAAACTTAAGTTTTGAAATCAAAATATCAAAATTTATTTTGGGTTAATTTTTGGTATTTTTCTAAGAAGATTCATTTTTTTATGAATAGTGAAACATACTGAATTTAAATTCAAAACTGCATCCTCATATAATTAATTTATATAGTTAAATTATGTTTTAATTTTGTTTTAAAGTATAATTAGATTATTTATACATAAATTAATCCAATTTAGGTCATTGGAACCAATTTTACTATGAAATTGGATACAAAAACTATCATAACCTATCCTAGTGGGGCCCATGTCGTGACTCCCCAAGCCCACCACCAATAATCCAGGGGATTGTTACTTGCAATGGGTAGGAAAAGAACTAACATGGGAGGAATTTCTTATATACCTATATGGACACACACATATCCAAGCCCATAAAATGTTGAAATGTAAAAACCACTATGTAACCAAAGAAAGCATACAACTATATCCCACAACCAGAGTTTGATAGAAAGTAAAGTAAATTAAACAGGTCCAGAATAAAAGAACACCAAAAATAATCTGTAAACACAAGTCCAAAAAAAAGTAAAGGTACTAGGGATACTATCTATTTCTGTAGAAACACACCTCTTCCCACTGGGTCTCACGAAGCGCTATCTAGTCTTTGTTTTCCTAGGACTCCATCAAAAGGTTGATCATCTGCATAGGACATGAAATGTGTGGGAAAATCTCTTGCATGGTAGAGTATAAAAATTCTCATCAGGACAACGCACAATCACAAAGAAATACAATAAAGGAATTAAAGTTTATCTCTATACAGATATATGTCTACAACACATATAACAAGAATATCCATATATACTCAAAACAAGACACATAGTCTAGAGGTAAGTCACAACCACTCTATACCAACCCTAGGAATTCATCTCAAAGATTTTATGAAAAACACATCTATGAGTACACACTCATATGTATGATAATACTGATGAAGTCCATCCGAGATGTATTGCTCATCAGGTACTGTCATGAGAGAAATACAGTAATAGATCTGAAGAGAATACTATACATAGATAAGGATCACACTCAAGGTCATGGGGTGATACCAACATTTCAATCTGGATTAACATGAAAAGTAGAGGATCCAAACCCACATTTCAATCTGTATTAACATGAAAAGTAGAGGATCCAAACCCACATAGTGTTGGTCATGTCGATACCAAGAACTCCACCTAGGGAATGAATATGAATAGAGGATCCTGCTCTGGGCCTCTCAGGGGATTCCAAAATCTCTATCTAGAAAGTATTGATGAAGGGATCATAGTATTAAGTATAGGAAATGGTTCATACCTAACTTTAGAGGAACAATTAAGGGAAAAATCCTAACAAAACTTGTCCAAGATATAAAGGAAAAGAAAGTAAATCCATGTAGAAATGGGCACACGATGTTTAGTAGGTTCACACGCTGTGTCCCTTGACCCCGGGTTCTACCCGTGTACAAATATACATGTCATTTAAAAAATTTCATGTAGAATAGGGATACACAGTGTGTAGAACGGTTACACACCATTTCATAGCATCTAGGGTCCACCTGTGTACTCCGACTGTGTGCCAGTACACAGTGTCAACCCTTGTGTCTCTGCCCGTGTACCAGTACATGGGGTATCTTATGTACCTGATCTAGGCCAAGTCATGTGGGGGGGGAGTACACACCATGTAGGCAACTCATGTACTCCACCCCATGTCCATGTAACTGCAATGGTACACTCCATGTTTCTTTTAAGGGGGGAACATTCCATGTAGTCGGAGACTACATGCCGTTTGTGTCGGTTTTTTCAGAAACCAATCTTCTTCCTCCCGATCACTTCGTTGATCACATGGATTTTTTTGGTGGTCTATTCACCACAAAAATCCATATCCAAGCTTGTTCGATCATCCTAACACCGAATCTACGGGATTTGGTCCTTCAATCAGATCAGAAAATGAAATCTTATTCATTCTTCATTTCCCCCCGAAGAACACAGATTCAACACCCACCATCATTCAATTCACTTCTGCACCCATTGTCTCACCTTCATCGAGTCATCCTGATTCCATATCTACATTTTTGGATCATTGCACCTAGAATCGAAGGCACAAAAATTGATTGTTCACAAGGCGTTCAAAGCATGGGGAAGAACCCATAATTCATGAACATTAGGAGAAAAGAACAAAAAATTGAGATGGATGAGCCTCAATTGATGTTTGTGTTGATCTTGGTTTATCATCGTTATAACAATACATGAACCCAAACAAATCTCAAGAATAAACTATTGATAAATCCTACAAATAGGCCATTCTGCAAATATGATTGATCCATAGGCTTATATGTTCATGGATTAGTTTACGTTCATCATAGGAATTTAAGAACATAAAATAAAATAAAAATAATGCATCTTACCTTGATTTAAATTATTTGATGAAGATCGGTGGATGCGCCATCGTCGTTGATGAGATCTGACAAGATTAGTGTGTACCGATCGACGATCTGAGGTTTCATCATATCCTACTCAAGATAATTCTCCAAATATCTATCTCCCATGTATCTTGAGGATTCCATGATTATGAGGATAAATCGGGATCTCTAACATAGGGATAATTTTAAGGATAAAAATGGTAGGTTTCTGCATCGCAGCATCAACAACTAAAATAAAATAAAATTTCTTATTTTATTTTATTCTTTTAAGATTCCATGAAAACTTTTCCACAATCGACCTGCTATGACCAATGCTAGGTCGTACCTATGGTAAAACTACTCTTCTTAACGCAGTGGTGCCCTCATATTTCTGATATGGGCACCATTTTAATAGTTATTCCACTTTTTTAGGAAAAATATGTGCACGTGCTATTTAATATTTTAATATATTTCAAAATTTTGTTTCAGGCACAAAGGGCCTCATAATATCACATTGTCTCATCACCTGGTTTTGAAATTAATACATATAATATTTAAGAATAATATAAAAAATCTGCATTATTACAATATAATTTCAATAGTGAATAAAGGCAAAGAGAATATCACTACTTAGAAGAATATGATGAAGGATGATAATTATTTCACACATGAGAATAGAAGATGAATCTATTGTGGTAGGAAATAACACAACATAGACCATTTCAAAATTCATATGAATATTAATGTCCAAAGAATCAATATGGAACCAAAAATGGATCCAATCAAAGAATGACATAAGAATATTCACATGGTTGAATATATCATTGAAGAATAATTTGAGAAGTTATATAGGAATGGAAACTAAGAGGGTAATGAAAAAGTGTATGGAAGGTGAAAAAATTTAGTGATATAGTAGTGAGATATATAACATGGGTTTCTGGTCAAAAGGTATTAAAAAGTGGTAAAGGGAAATTAGTAGTGGGTTCATGTTCTCAAACTGATACTATAAGGATGAAATCTACATAGAAAAGGATGGATGAGAATGTGGAAAAAGAGTGTTTAGTCATGGATTAATTAGTAGGAGTTTGATAAATAGATTGGAAATTCTAAAAATATTGAATGCTTCTTGATAGATGAAGTGAAAAATATATTTCCATCTAAGAAGAAAATTAAGAAATAAGAGAAAACCATGTTTACTCAAGGTGAATATATTTCAGTAGTGGATGTCGAAGAATGAATTTTAAATCACATACACTTTAGTGTTATTAAAAAAGGTGATTATGGTTTGAGAAAAAAGTCGAATCCCTATTTCATTGATTAAAGAACTATATAAGAGCCACCTTATTGTTAATTTATCCATCACGACTCTTAGAAAAGGTAACTGAAGCTAAATAAAATAACAAGGAAGTTGATGAATTATTTTTTGTCTCTAAAGACAAATAGATAAACCATCAAGAAAATTTTAATCGGTATTAACTTTCAATTGGTGTAATACATCAACTATTATTAATTTTATTTGGATATTATTTCAACTAGAAATTTAACTATGGTTATGTATAGAAATCATCCATTGGGGTAGCTATTAAAGGTATAATTTTTCCAGAAATTAAATATTTCTTGTAAAATTTTTAATCTGAACATCCCAAAAAATTTATATTTTTAAGTATGGTTTCCACTATTATAACATTGTTTTAGTTTATGTTAAAAATATATTCTAGGTGGAGTGATTATCTAAAAAAAGTGGGAAAAAACTTAGACATTACCATTTTTTATCTATTTTTTAATTTTGGTGTAGGGTTGTAACATCTCTTAAAATTATTTTTAGCAACCCCAAAGAATTGAATTCAGAGTTGTTACCACATTAAAAAATGCTTACGGAATACTTTGGTAAAATCATTGCTATTTTATACACCATAATAGCCCATGTAGACATATATTTTAATTACCTAGTGCTTAATGCTAAAAACTTGTGGTACAACCCTTATCTGATGGAATTACCAGAGCTCTTTTGAAGTGGAATAAAAAAATGGGAGATGATGTTTCTTAAACTATAACGAGGGATAGGGGGACTTACCCTTGGAATACATACCCTATCATATTGTATAACCAAGGGTAGAAAAAATATTTCCATTTTGGAATTTATTTTTTTTAAAGGGAAGATAAAAATTGAAATTATTTTGGAATATTAAAATGAATTTATTATATTTATAAGTTAAAATGTTTTACAAAAACCAAAGGGGTTTTTGAAGTCCCTTAAGGACTGTGATTGTATTTTTTTTCAATGAATCCTGTAAATATTTCTCTCTTATATCAATATGCATTAATGGGTTATGGAATAATTATCCACCCACTTAAGACAAGACAACGCTACTTCCCAAGCATTATGGGTAAAGTATACAGAAGAAGAATTTGATTCCATTAGAGTTACAAATGAATTTTCATGTGTTGACGATAGAGTTTAAAAGAGTTGGGTACTATGTGAGTATCCCCTTATATTAGATGATTGGGTTAAATCGTACACATTGAAAATAAAAGTTCTAAAAAACATTAAATTTTCTCTAAAATGTAGTTTAAAATAACAAGGATTTGTCTATTTTGAAAAAAAATTGAAGAGATATTATTAATAGAGTTAAAAGTTAACAATGTTTTAGTTTTTGAAGACCCAAGGTATTAAACAATCCATAGTTATTGTGATACTATAAGTGACTACCAAAAATATGAAGGAACACACTTATATGAAATAATAAATTTATGAGAATGAAATGTTAGAAATTAAGTGTAGTGTAGTTTCATGGAAATAATATTAATTGAATATTTTATTATTTATAAGGCATAAAAATTTAATGGAATTGATTTGGAATCATTCACATAATATTAGATTAATTTAAAGATATTTTATTTGTGTTTAAAGAGATTATAAAGGCATGAGATTCTTTGAAGGAGCCTTAAATTCAATGTGAATAATTCCAATTTTGTTAGTTAAAACTAATTTTTTTAAAATGAAATGATCATGTTTGTTTTCTCATTCTATAATCATGAAGAATCCGCAAGGATGGCTATCATATTGATGATAAAACCATAAGGGTGATTATTTATTTTACATAAAAATTATAAGACTATGTATTCTAGAATGAACGTAAGTAAGGTATTCCCTTAAGTATTAAGGTGAATGTAATCATGATTTCCCATAAGCATTAAGGGTTGTAAAGATCATCTATAATTGTAAGGGTAATCACAAAAATAATGATATACCATAAGGATGGGATAACCCTATATAGTTAAGATGTTGTAAGGATGATTATACTATTTTCTTAAGGATATCCTCACATAGTTGATCCATAATGATGACCTCGTAAGGATCATTAAATTCTTATAATAATTAAGAAAAAATCAAAATGAAGTGGAGTTTTTCAAAATTAATATTTTGAAGAGGAACTAGATTGTGATGATTATAATGTTGATCTTAATTTATTAAAACATCACAAACACTCAAACGGTTGTTTTATTTAAGCTATAAAAAATGATAATATGATTTTTAATCTTGGAGAAGCAGATCAAAGTAAGAACAAGTATTAGAAGATTTAAATAATTTTTATTGAATAAATTCAATAATATATTAAAGATGAATTATGATTATAAAAAATTTGTGCTTAAATATACTAAAAAAATTTAATGAGATTAAATATTATTAAAATGAATATGTATGTTGGCATATTTATTGGTGGTTATAGATTCAAGTAGAATCTATATAGACATAATATTGAAGCACTCAAGTAGTGTAAATAAGTTAAGTCGCAAATCTATTTGCTATGAAAATATTCATATGGATTTATAAATATGATAATCTTTGGATTTAGGTTAAATATTTTGAGATTAAGATGAGAAGAGAAATCAAATTACTATAAAAAACTAGAAGAGTTTTTTCAACTTTGAGAAGAGAAAATGATAAAATGGAAAAGCAAAGGAACCCTTTTAGTCGTATATGAGAAAAAAATTTGAGGAAAAAAATAAAATGAGAATGTGGTGACTCACCTATATATAAAATACATGAGAATGGAAATGATATCTTGGGAGATAAGCCATGTACAATATATCAAGAAAAATAGAAAAGATCTCTTATAATGATCAAAGATATTTTCAATATCCAAGACTACTGAAAATATTTCTATTTAACCAAATATAAATAGAAATGGCTGAGTGAGATTAGTATCTATGTGTGGACTAAATATGAGAGGTTTACTCTTGTGAATAACTTAGAAAAAAATTGACTAAATATTTATCAGATGGGAGAGTATAACCTATACTTATTCTATAGGTTTTCAATATTAAAAAATATATTAAATACTTAAGGTGACTTAAATATAAAAAGAAAAGGAAGAGTGAGAGTCGAATGTGTTGGTGTATTGAATATGATAGTTATAGTTTTGTGAATAACTTAAAAATTATTTTTGGATGAATAATGGTCATATGGGTATCAAATTAGTGAGAATAAGAAGAATATAATTTAGTTATATTGAATAGATTCAATCAAAGCAATTAAAAGAGAATGTAGAAGAAGAAGTGATGAAATAATAATTTCATTGTTGTTGTTTATATCTATGTGTTACGCCCTTCATATTTGAAGGGGATACAATATAAAATAGGATCACATAACCTCAATAAGTTTAGAATATGGAGAACTGAATATATTAAATATATGGAGCTAAGTAAAAGATATATACTGAATTGCAAGTATGTATTCATGAATAGAATATGGTATTTAAAGATTCTCTTGATATAAGGAAGATGACCACACCTGTTAACGTTAAAGCATCATTAACATATGTGTTTTTATACTTAGAGAAGTATGTTTAAATTTAAAAATTCTATATACATAGTGTAAATATATTTAATCTATGAGACTTGGGGTAGGAAAGGATAACACAATGTGAAGCTATGATTTCAGTGTCAAGATGTGTTTGTGGAAGTCATTTGAAAAGCAAGTAGTGTATTAATAGTGAGACTATGTGTAGGTGTTAGAAGAAATAGACTGTTATAGTTAGTGATTTATTATAGTTTATAATCAATATTTGGGTTGAACAACTAGTAATGGAATGGAGTAGGACTTTCTATTATAACCTTGTAAAAATATTTGTATCTTTGTGATGTTATTTATTAAAAAATATTATTGAGGTTGTGTGAAACAAAGAATATTAGATTGATACGAGAAGTAGTCTTGGCGGTTGAGTTAAATAGAATAATTAATAAAATAAAAAGGGACTACTAATTTATCCCTTTATACTCTATGGCCTAGAAATCCATGGAGAATTTTAGTGGGGAGTGGTTTTACAATCATAAGCCATGTATAGTGGAGATATTTCCTTGGTTAGGCCTGAATGAGGGGAATTTATAAGTCCTCATACACTTGATCAAGTTATGATGACTACCATAATACTTAAAAAATAAAAAATGACCTTGAATTAAATATCTCAATAGGTTAGTGATCAGAATAGTTAAACTGGTTATCTTGAATAGTTAATGATACATAATTATTCAATCAAACTAGAATAAGATTATTGTAAAATATTTTAGTATAACTATGATAGATTCATTATGGTGTGTCCCCTAGTTTTTTATCACTATTTTTTCAAAAAAATCAATGAATTTCATATTTTTCATGAATTTTATAAAAAAATCTTCCCCATTGTTTACATTTTTTTATTACATCAAAATATAAGAAACAAAAAATGAAGAAATAAACAAAAATATCACATTGAGTTAGCATCAGGCCTTATTTGGATACAAGCTTGGTTTGAACTATATTTCATTATAGGAACATTTAAATATTAATTTTCTTGACCTATAATTGTTGTGTTATATTTCAAAATCATTTATTGATAGATTCAGGTATTGAGTTAAATGTATTATTTGTTTCTTTATTTTTATTCATTTTTTATCTTATTTTATTAATTTAATCTTAATTTCCTATTATAAACATCCTTGAAAGCCAATAATATGCATGGTACAAATAATCAGAGGAGATATAAGTTGATAATAATGAAAAGATACGTTAATTATAAGGTCTAAGAGATTAAATATTACAGGTTGTGAAAAAATGTAACAACTTATTGTCATCCTTTATGTATAAGATTAATATTAAGATAAAGCCTACCAATAAGGATAGTGTTAATAACCAGTGTTAATTTTGGATGGGAGGAAAATAATGGTTATAAAAATGAACTTATATATTCCATATAATAACCCAAATCCATTAAAATCACTAAATTATTATTGAAACAGGTTAATAGGGTGTAATATCTAAGGATCCTAAACTTAGAGATATAGGATATATGGAAAAATGTGTGTAAGATCACCTCCATGATTAAATATGTGAAAAAATGAAAAGAAAAAAGTGATGCAACTATTAAAATAATAATAACTTGATCCTGTAACCATTTAAACAATATAATTAGTGGAAAGTATAGAAAAACGAAAAACATTTCCCACTCTGATAGATAGTTTCCCAGAGCCAATAATAATTGAACAATATAACCAAGATAAGATAGGCCAGAGAAATAATTAAACTTTGAATTCCCTTTGGTTTATTCCATAAAAACTAAATTTAAAATTGTTAATCAATATTAATAAATCATATACTCAGTATATCAATTAACTATTATAATAATTTAATCCTTATACAAATAAATAACTAAAAAAGAGTTAGTGATTTTTAAGAATAGATCACTACACCTGGAGATGGATTTAAGGAATATTTCTGAGTGAGGTTTCACTTGGATGAGTAATTTAAAGCTAATGAAAATAATAGTGATTATTTTTAATAATAATTCATTTCATTTTTATTATATTTTTATTATCATGATATTTTAATAGAAGGCTATGTTCGGTAGAATACAGAACACACAAAACTACACATTAAAACTGTGAAATATTATTATTTAAATATAACAATTATAACCTAACTATTGAAATGGAGGGTATGAATATAAGTAACCAAATTTTAAAATATATTTGTATAGGTCATACTAAATAAAAAATTAATTATTAATGCTTAAGATATAAGTACTCAATTTTTCGTAAAGTCATTTTAAGCATTAAAAATACAGTTTCTTCAAAAAACATTTTTTAGCTTTTTATTAGAAAACTTTTTATTGAATTTATGAAAATTTTAGAAATAAAAATTTAAATAAATGTTATATTTTTTAAACCATCATATAAAAATTATCTTATAATGAAATTTTGGAATTTTTCTAAAAAGATAGATTTATCGGTGAATAATGAAAAATACCGATTTTATAGAAAATGGCCATTTATTTGTAGTATTTAAAAAGTACCATTCCAATTTGAATTGGTTTTAATATTTCATTAGTTAATTTTAATTAAAAAAATACAAATTATTTAATTTTAATTGACATTTGTCTTACTTTTTATATAAAAACATTTTTATATTTAAAAATTAATATTTCTTGAAAATCATTTTTCATTGTGTTTTGTGGGTTTATTTTAAGAGTATTTTCTACCACTTATTGGACCTTAATTTCATAAGTTTGAGCACATATTTGGGATTATAATTTCAAAATTTTATAAATCCTTCAACTTTATTTTTTAGCTATAATGAATAGTAGTAATAGTAAATATTTATCACCATAGTAAAGGGTAAATTGTGTCAAATAGGGTTAAAACTAATTTAAAAAGGATGTTAAATCACAATAATTGTTTCCTTTGACCTATTTTAAGAGTTTATTTCAACCATACATGTTAAATATATGAAAACATGTATTTTTTTACCATTTTTTTATAAATACCTTTATATTATTTTAAGTAAAGAATATTTCAAAAATGTAAATTTCTTGATTTTAATATATCTATTATGCTTTCAAAATGATAAAAACAAGATATAAATGGTTATGTGTAGTTATTTTTAATATGAATATTTGTTTTATTATGGTAGTTTATTTTTATTTTTTAGTGATGAAATAATTACCTTAAATGCTTATGCAACGCTGACATGGTGTTTGTGTAAAGAGAAGAAAAAGAAAGTAAATGATTTTAAAAACATACAAAGTAATTTTTTTGGGTGAGCTATGATGTTAAAATAACTTTTATGATAAATATAATGTATTATTGATGTTTTAAAAGTTTATATTTGTAAAAAAAATATAGTATAGGTATTTTTAAAGGCAATTGTATGAATTTTCCTAAAAGTGACTTTAATGGTATTTTCAGAATTTTTTTATCAAATTAATTAAAATTCTTAAAAATTTTATATTTGGACAATTCATTTGGATATGTTCTATAATATAAACAACTTACAATTATTTTTCACTTTACTTTTTATGGTAACTTTATTGACCCTTAAAGAGTAAAAAAATTGTTGTTATAGTAATCATTAAGAGGTTTAATAGGAGGTTAAAACTAATAGATAAAGGTTAAAATGTCACCTAAAATTGTTAAATTTTTATAATATGATATTATTTGAACTTATAATTAAACTATATTAGAAATATATCAATTTTTGACACTTGAAAATGAAAACTAATTTATATTAATTTTCTAATTTAAGTACTTACAAGGGATCCCCTACCCTCTATTATGTAAGGATACCACACTTCCTCTATTTCTCACACTACATGATCAATTTAGATTAGACAAGATCTATCCCAATCACTTCTCAAAATTTTTCCACACTTTAGAGTGGGTTGTTTCTCACCAAAAGACCAACCTAGAAGTCTTACTATGTAAAAGAAAGAAGGTTCTTTAAACATGAGGTAATCGACTTAACAGAGCATTTTCATTTTATTTATTTATATAAATCATTGAATTGTTTCATAACAATTAAAATATAATAACTTAATTATTTATCATATAATTAGAAGTTATTTTTTAATATAATTACTTTATGCATCTCATTTTCCATCAAATGGAAAACGAAACCATCGTTCGTGCATACATGTGGACAACCTCCTCACAAACTGATGTATTTTGTTTATCATCACCACTTTTTATGGATGGTTGTTATAATGAATTTAATGAACATATATTATATTCATGAAATAATTATTATTCTTTATATATTATAAAACATCTATCTATATACCCTTCCAATCAATAAAAATTGATTTATCAAATGTGCGTACATACAAACTACCATCTCCACGTAGTGATGTACTTTAGTTTTCTATAACCATATCTCATGGCTGACAATGGGGATGGATTCAATCAAATTATATTATGTTTATAACATGATAATGATTCTTTGTATGTTTTTTTGTCTTCTTTACTTATTTTATACCCAACAAAATATAAAAATATTGCTTGTATATACATGTAGATTACCAGGTCATGAGTTGATGTATTTTTTTTTCAGGACCGCTTTTCATGGATGGATATAAACTTGTATTTTATATATAAAAAAGAAAATTAAAAAAATTATAATTATATATATTATGGAATAAATGACTACTTTGACCATGATCAAACGATCAAAGTCATTTTCAATTATGAATCGAATGTCCTCAAATCAACGACATGGATTTAACCAATTAAATAATTAAATATTTCAATGACTTAAAAAATAAATGGTTTAATGATAAGGAAACAAAACTAGAAAAGTATCTTAAAAATAACTAAATAATATAAGTTTATTATATAGGATTTTAATGTAATACATAGCAAGTTAGGACTCAAGGTAGGGGGTTTCTTAACTAAATTTCCTTTCATTAGGTTATAACACTTCTTTATTGATGTTTTTATTCAATGATTATGTGTGAATTTATCTATAAATTTTTTAATTATTTATTTAAAAAATTTACCTGTATTTAGATATGTTCACATAATAACTTCATGGATTATTTATCCCTTCAAATGTTAGGATCTTTGTGAAGGTTTTCTTTTTCTCAATCTTATTTTCTTAAGACATGTTTCATGTCAGCCACCGTTATTTATTCATATGGTGTAAATAAATACCAATTAAATTTTTTTGAGATATTAATTATTATAATTAATTGGATTTATATATAAATATCATATTTGTTCTTTCATGGACTTTTGACTTGGATGTTACCAAGGTCGTAAAGGCTTTATGTTGCAATCACATTTCTTTTCAGGATTTCTTATGGTCAAGGTTCCTTTATAGGAAATTGTATTTTTTTAATTTCTTGAACCACATATCTATTATTATCCTTTGTTTATTTCTTATTATTACAATAATTCCTTTAATTTTCCTCCCTTCGGTAATTAAGAAGATAAAAACAATGTTTTTAAGGATGAACTAGCCTTATTTTTATTTTTGGTTTGGAATATTTTCTCTTATATATCCTTAACCTTTGAAATATTTTCTTCAAAGATATTTTATGTGAAAAATGTTTGTTTAAAGTCATTTTTACCTATATTTAGTTTTCTTTACAATTTTTTAAAATTAGTATTCTTTTTCATTGTCTAAATAGGTCACATTTGGTTTTTACAGGATGTGTGAAAGAGACTGTTATTTTAATATTCACCAAATTAATGGATTTTTCCTCTATTATAACTATTAATTTATTTGAAGTTTATATTAGAATTTCCCATGGTTATTTTTCAGAAAATATGTTTTTCTCAATATTTATAGAATCTTTATTTAAAACGTTATCAAAAGAAAATTATATTTTCCTTATTTCAAAGAAATGTCATAAATGTTTTTTAAAATATATTATTAATATATGGAAATATCATTGATTTTTTCCTATAATCTAATGAATATACATTTCAATGATACCAACCTTATTCTTTATCTAGATTTATTATGAATTTCTATTGATATTTTTATTAAACTAATTTATTTACTATGGGTTAATCATGATAAAATAAAATTTGGTTGATATCCAGGGTGTTGTGTTTAAAAATACATGATCCTAAATGTTTTTTTTTCATTATATGGATATTATAAATGTGTGTGTATGATTTATAGAATGTTAAGTTATAAACCAATGAATGGGTGGTTATGTTATAGAATAAGGATATGTGGGTCCATTATATCCTTCTAAAGCATTGGGTAAAGCAACAATGTTTGCTAAATATAAGTTACTCCAAATATATGATGGAGTTAATTGATTGTAAGTTACTCCTAAGAGATTTAAGAGTTAAATTTTGTAAGTTAATATTAAGTGATAATAAATTATCCATTTTTTTGTAATTCATTTATAGATGTTTGATGTTACAAGATACCTACACTATTTTCCTCACTTTTAATAGGTTCTAATGTTTTTTCTGATCTGGGATTATTTTCACAAGGAATGTGATTTTAAGTCATATAACTATTTTCCATATTAATGTTTATATTCCAGGTCTCATGATTTATGATCCAGGTTTTTATTAGTATAAATTATATTATGTAATGATCATGAACTTTTAATGTGTTCTCATACCATTATTCTCATATTGTTCTCAATTAATATATTAAATTATTAAGGATAATATTTACCCTTAATAAGATTTTAATATCACACTTTTTATGCTTATTTTCCATAGGTTGTAAAGAAATAGGTTAGGTAATATATTTCTAAAAGGAATTTACATGTGTGGTGATGAAGACATAATACGGAATAAAACAATATGTGTATAGTGGTAAAAATGATCACTTAAAGACATAAGTATTGTAATGTAAGAGTTTTTCATAATGATTGAAAAATATAAACCTAATTTTTTATTGTGTATGTAAGTAATTAAAAATTTAATTTTAATGTTTTATGTCTCATAGGGGTAAAATTGGTTCATTTTTTATGAGTATCAAATCCATAAATGTATGTATTATGTTTTTTTCACCATATCTAAAAGTGTGTGTTTTGGAGTTTTAATTTTTTTTATCAAATTAGTGTTTAGATAACGTTGGAGATTAGGATTTTTCATGTGAGATTAACTTAATATTTATAGATACCATCATGTTTTTCTATGTTTAAGGTTAATTATAATTTCAATGGCATATAAATCCCTTTTGAGGATTTATGGGGTGGTATTTAAATGCGATTAATGATATTTTGAGAGAAGTTTTATTGGGTTAAGGTATATACAAACCTTATGTTTAAATTGAAGGCTTATTTTAGAGTAATTCTATTATATTTTTGGTAATGTAAACTAAAAGGTATGATATAACCTTATAGGTTAAAATACTCTCTTATTTTGAGGTTATTGAGGATAATTAGTATATATGCTTATTTATTTATGGAATGATATATGTTGAACCTTTGGTTATATTATTGAAATTTTAGAGTTAAATTTATTATTTATATTTTTGTATGTTTATTCATTTTTTGTAATTATATTAAATATTTTTATCCATTTTAGTTTTAATTAATATAGTATGATACCCATCATGGATACCCATTACTTGGAATATGGGATTATATAGAGGTTGAAACATGTTAAAACACCAAACTAAAGGATGAAATTTCATTTATATATTTTAATAATATCATGTAAGCATATTTCTAAATGTTCTTATTCAATATAATAAAAGAATAACTTTTAAATTAAAATATTATCTTTTTACAATCATTTCTGATGAATTTATGTTCTTCTTTCTCTCTTATTATTTCATTATTTTATAATAATTAATTTCGCATGATCACATTCCCTATCTATTCCCATAATTATTTGGTATTTAATTTTATCCTCTATATTCATATGTTCACTTACCACTAATGTTATTCCATTTGGAATCTTAGTTATGTGTTATTCCAGACGACTTTTATATTTTCCCCCCTTTTTAAAAGGAAGTTTTTCTATCCCTTTTAATGACATGGATTTTGAAAAAAGAAATTTTAAAATATTAAACCCTTGAATTTCCAAGAATGAGATCAAATTTCAAAGACATAGTTTGTTTAAGTGGGTGGAAAATGTAATTCCCTAAGATTTTAAAATAATAATATGATCAAAAATGTGAGACACATCACATTGATCTCTAATTATTGGAAAATATTATTATTTAAAGGTGAATTTTATAACTTATCCATTGAATTGGAAGATAATAATATAAGTAATCACATTATAAATATATGAATAAACTTCCTACTCAAAGAAATGTTTTAATTAATGATTAGGAAATAGGAACTCAATTTTTGGAAAATTTATTTTATTCTACAAAACTACATTTTCATCAAAAATGTTTTTATTGATTTTTGTGACTGAATATTATAATTAATATTTGAATCTTTTTGAATTTTTACTTCACTGAAAGTATATGATTTTTGAAATCGTCATATAATTTTTTTAATGAATCTATTTTAATGGATCTGTCCTTTGAATATTCCTTTATATATCTTTGGATTTATCGATGAAGTTAGTGTGGTAATAGGGTGTCTCAAGACCCTAGAATTAATATATTTTAATTAATGTGAAAACATCATTTCATCATTTAATATTTTCCTATTTTTTTAGGATTTTAGATGTAAAATCTAATCCCACAGTTGATTCCGAAATATAGGGTTTACTCTAGGCATGACCTAAGGTTGGTTGGTGATGGGCGTCTAGTTGAGGCAGTCATTAGAAGTTAGTTTAATTGAAATAAATAAGTTAATATATGTATTTTATTTGAAAATATTGAAATTAAAACATCTAAAATTATTTTGGTTATGATTTTTTTAGGATTATCAGGATAAAATGAGAATATTTTAGTGGAGGTTTAGATGTTCTTCATTTTAGTATTGAGACCGGATGATTAACGTTGATCAAATTGAGGTGGATCAAGAAGAAGCAAATATAGTAGGTATTCCTTGTAGTTTTAGAATGTTTTCTTCACCATTGATCATATCTAAATTTAGGTAGAGATCATCATTTGTGGTTTCCACCCTTTTGATTAAAATATTGACCATGGATCCGCATCTTTTGTATTTGATATGTATTTTTTTTGTTCTTTGCATGAGCCTTGGAATTTATTGGTTATATTTATTGAATATAATTCTTCCATTTCACCTACTATCACCATGGATACCATATTTATGTGATTTTTGTCCAAGAATTTTTTATAGTGATGGATTCACTTGGATTACATGCTTTTACCCCTTCGTTTATCATTTCCTTTGTCATTTTCCCAAGGGTTTATGATTCGACATTGTTAGGTCAAGTTTGAGAATGATAGAACCCCCAGATTCATGTTGGTTTCAAGAATGATGAACAGATTGGAAATTTGAGGATGGATCAGGATGATTTCTGGGTTTCAGGTGAGGCCTCCACTGATTTAGGATCCAAAATAGTAATAATAGATTTTTAGAGTGATGGAAGAAGCTGTGCAGGGTTCAATGGTAAAAAATCTGGTCACCGGAAATAGTTCAGGCAATAGAAAACCCCAGATCTGGAACCCTTGATGCATCAGGAGGTAGAAGCAGCTATTTTGTGATAATGGTGCATGGAGATTCTTTGGTTTCTATGAGAAACCTGACTACAAAGCATGTAGTACAGAAACACACACCATTTAGTCAACCTATCTACGATGTTTATGGTTTCAGGGAAGATAAGTATCACACACTGTGGGGTTCGGCCCACACACTATTTAACCCCACCTAGGATGGACAAGTCATTTTCTTCATACAGACACCTAGTACATTGTGTTTCATGACACGTCAGGTACTCTGGGAGTACATGAGTATGCATAGTGGTACACAATAATGGTTTGGTACTCAGGACATATCCGAGTACACAACCAGATATACGGGCATAACTAAAAGTACACAAGAATGGAAAAGATCACATAGGTAGGCCCTAAGTGAATGAGACACATCCTATACCACCTGTACATGAAGTGTAGTATTTCATAGCTTCTTAATCCATGTATAGAGAACACAATTAGAAAATGATGTCAGGTCACATTCCTTGTATTTTCTCCAAAACAACTTTGTCCCATATCTTCTTCTTTAAGACATAGATTTTGACATGTGAGTAGCCTATCTTGAGGGTTTTTCCATGTAGATCATGATGTTGGAATTAATTATGGACTTTTATATATTATGTGATGTGTTCTAAGAGTGATTATTCTTCATGTAAACATTGATCATGGAATTCATTTGGGCATGACCATCATAGTGATATTGGTGTCGGTACTCCCCTATCACACTTGGGTTAGGGTACCCTGTAATCTTTATATAGGTTGAGATGGCCCTCCCCTATAATGGGTGTGGGTAATCTATCAATGAAGTGGTAATCAATTTTTTTTTCTTTGGTGGCATGTAGGTCCTACAAAATTGGTGTGGATCCCTCGACAATGGAGTGAAATAATGAGGATTGGTCCCCTCTATATGGATTTTGGTGAGGATGTGTTGGATGATGGGAATTAGAGATGGAAATTTAGAGTTGTAAGTGGAATCATATACATCGGTAGGGTTGTGAGATGGATATTACCTTTCTCTCACTATTGGGTTTCTTGATGAGCTTATATCTATGATGGGTTTCATTTCCCTCTTGTTATGGGTTGATATTACATTTCTTGTATCTTCCTTTTTCTTTATTTTAGTTTTTAGGGTGTCCTAATAGGTATATATATACTCACCCATGTATGTTCCTTGCCCATATTTGTTTTTATTATGACAATGATGGATAGTTAATCAATGATATTGGTGTATCATAGTGATACTTGGTTGCATTAACCATGTATGATGGTAAAATTAAGATTTCAGGAATGAGGTTCTCTCGGTTTTCCTTTATTCCAGTTTTTGTTAGGTTGGTACTTCATTCTAAGTTAGGCATGTATTTTTTACCATTAATTTTGTTTTATATTATAATACTCTATTGTATTTTCCTTGAGGTTATTGCATGAAATTTTACACTCTAGATGATATTGTCTTATATATTCCTCTATACTATTTCATATAGATGGTTGGGTAGGTTCTTATAGGTATATTAGGATAAGGTATCCCATTTTATATTATGTTATCTTAGTTCCTATCTCCATCCCCTCGCCAATTGGATCCTAGATTGGGGTTTTGGTTGCTTGTTCCACCACCAGCCAAGTGGTACCTAGGGGATACGGTCATTAAAAAATTACCTTTGGGTGAAATTTTTATATTTTTCTAAAAATATTGTTTTTTAGCGAATAATTAAATATAGTAATTTTATAGACAACTGTGATTTATTTTCAAGTATTTAAAATGACCTGTTTTTTTTTAATTTGTTTTATAATTTCATTAGTTAATTTATATTAAACATAATCCTATTATTTATTTTGAAATTTAAATTCTTATAAATTTTGATGTTAAATATTTTTATAATTAAAAATGTATTTTTCTGGAAAACTGATGTTTGATCACATTTTGCAGGATTATTTTAAATGTAATTTTTCCACCTATAAGAACTAAATTTGATAAATGGATTCTATATATGGAATCAAAATTTCCAAATTTAGTAAATAGGTATACATTATTATTTATTCTTAGTGAATAGTATCCATTTCAAATATTTATCCCCACAATAAAGGGTAAATTGGTTGTTTAAAAGGTGCTAGAGGTAGTTATCAATTATATTCAAAAGGACATGCCATCATTCATCTGGGATACCCATTCTGATGCGATGTTTCAATGGTCTTCATGGGCTATTATGGACAGGATTCGAGATGAAGGAGGTATTTACCTGAGGAGTATCTCAGGAATGATGCAATGTATGTAAGAAAAGTTGGAATAGGAAGTTAATGAAGGATAAACCCTTTGGGGAAATCTCATAAAGAAAAATTATGGTGAGTATTTGAGTTAGAAAAAGGTAAGGATGTCTAGTTTTTGTAATTAAATTCAAGTTAATATATTTTTTCTACTAGATAACATGTGTTGGATCATTGGATGTGGGGAGATCACCTTTTGAAAAAAAACTAAGTAGTTTCAATGATTAGCTTCCTAGGGTGTCTGATTCCATATGTACCCTTTATAAAATCCACCAATTATACTTCATTCATCAATTTCATTATGATCTAGGATCAATGTGATATTTTCCACAATATCAAAATGAATGATGAGTGTGATTATTGTGTATTCACTAGTACCCTGTTAGGGGTATTCTCAGTGAAGTTGTTCCACTCGGTTTTTTATGGGAACCTGATGCATGATGTTTGGTTTAGTGTTATATGGTGTAAATTTATCCCTATGAAGTCTAACATATTAATATGGTGATTCTAGATTCATGATCTTCCCACATATGGGGATATCAAATACAAAGGAATTATCTTAGCTTCGAAATTCCTCTACTATAGGATTTCACATGAGGAATCAGCCACTCCTTTGTTCTTAAAAGGTGACTTGGTGGAAAAATGTTGGCGTATGTTTGATTATTTCACAATCCTTTCAACCCATGACAATACCAATGAATATTTTATTTTCTTATGGTTCAGTAGTTTTAGAACCAATATCTAATAAAAGATATCAATGGTTATTATCCTTGTAGCCAGATACTAATGAATATAGGAGATGACGAACAAGGCACATCATGAAGGCTACATCAGCTTGAGAAGGATTCCATTTTCATGGAATAGATTTATAGTGTATGACTTAGTGATTCTTATTAAGAGGTTTTAGAGTGAACTATCATTAAATAAAATCATAAAAACAAGATGATATTCCCCTTCAATGTAATGACTATCTCACGAGGGGTGTCGTATTTGTTGGCTTCCTTCTACTAGTATCCATAAACTCAATATTTATAGGGCCTAAATCAATGTTTTAATGCGGGGTGGGGGAGGAATTGTTCGTTAACCTATATGTCTAGTGGTCACACCTTCAGTGCTTTATATAGACCAGGATACTCTCTTATCCCTGAATCTTTCACCATGCATAATGGTTTGGAGTTTTGTAGAGCTAATAACATTGATTTAAAACTAGATGAATCAGAATGGACTATTATTCAAAACCCTCATAAAGTCTAGATTTCCACACCATGTTCCATTACCAACCACATTCATAGATACAAGGATTTGATCTACAAATGTACTATCTAACTTCACACATAAGATAAAAGGGAACAATATACAGACTTTCTAGGTTTGAAATTTAATATGAAAGGTATGTGAAATCACTTTTTTAATAATGGATATCTAAACCCTAGTTTCATGGACATTATAAAATGATACACCCTCGAGTTACATTGATTTAGTCCCCCTTTTATCTCAGGTCCCCTTAAAATTAATAAATATCCTATATTGTTGTGTTATCCAAATAAAGGTGAATTCCTATAATAAAATCCAAACCAAAGGGTAAATTGGGTTAACTAGAGTTAAAACTAATATGAAAAGGCTTTAAAATAACCCATAATTTTCCTTTAATCTTTTTTATGATTTTAGTTTGACCATACCATTCCAATATTTTAAAATAATTAATTTTGGTTCCTTTTTTCATTGATAAATACCTTTATATGATTTTGTAAATGAAAATTCCAAAAATGTCACTCTCTTGACTTTAATATTACCAATATGTTTTAAAAAGGATAAAAACAATTTATGAATGGTTAGAAATGGTAAGTTTTAATTTGAATAAAACATTTTATTATGTTTATTTTTTAATTTTTATTTATGAAATAATTACCTTAAATCCTTATGGAAAGCTAAAATTGTTCTTGTGAAAACACTAGAAAAAATCAAGTAAATAATTTTAAAAACATAAAAAAGAACTTTTCTTGGTGATTTATGGGGTTTAAATAATTTTTTAGATATATATAATGTATTAGTGAAGTGTTAAAGTTTTATATTATAAATACATTATTGGCTTCATATGTTTCTAATGTAAATTATGTGAATAGTCCCAAAAATGACTTTAATGTTATTTTATGTTATATAATATTTTATTAATTGATTTAAAATTCATAAAAATATTATATTGGGACAAGTTAATGGGGAATGGTTGAGAATATTAACCATTTTCTACTTATGATTCACCTATAATTTTATTTTATCTTTTTGGACCCCTAAAGAGAAAAAATAATTGTTATCATAGTAATATATAAAAGTGTTAATGAGAGGTTAAAAATAAGAAATAAGGGTTAAAAAATCACATAAAATTGTCTAAACATTATTGTATGAGAGGATTTAGAATTGTATTTACCCTATCTTATAAATAAATATATTTTATGAAACATTAACATTAAAATAAATTTATATTAATATCATACTTTAAGTAATTCCAAGGGTGTCCCTATCCTCACTTATATAAGGAAAAAACCCCTCCTCTCTTTCTCAAAATGCATGAGCCATGTAGCTAAAATGAGAACTAAAAAAATCAATTTACAACATTATACCCCACTTCCTAGAGCACCTGGCCCCACTAAAATACCAATATATATTTCTTAAGGGGTAAGTGAAAGGAGGTTCTTCAAAGAGGGGGTAATAATCTTTACTGAACTTTTTCATTTTAATTATTCTTCTACCTCTTTAAAGTTTATCCTATCCATTAAAATATAGTAAAATGATTATGTCTCATATATTAAAATTTTATTATGTTAATATAATAAACATATCGTCTCAATTTCCATCAAATGGGTAATAATACCATTATTAATATATATATTCAAACTATCATATGGTGAACAAATGAATTTTGTTTCTCATCACTACCTTTGATGGATAGTTATTATAATGGATTTAATATATATGATATTAATGTTATTATTATTACTCTGTAAATATAATATATCACTTATATTCATATCATTCCAACAATTGAAAATGGAATCCTTGCACAAGTATACATACGGGCTACTGTCACCACGTATTGATGTACTTCATTTTCCAAAAATAGCCTCATGGTGTAGACACGCAATCCAAACCACTGGGTTTGAACCTGAATTCTACATGACCAGATGTGGGCATCCCTATATGTAAGAGTTTTTCACCTAGTAGTGATGTTCTAAGTTATTCAGTGGGGAGATTTTACCTTCATCATCATCTCATAGGGTCAATAGTAAATCATAAACAACATAATAAATAACCTGAGTGAACATGAGAAAACTAAAGAATGTAATAAATGTTATAAAATTATAATAATCTCTAAAATTGTAAGATTTTAAAATTTATAATGTAGAATAAAAATATATAAATAAGCAATGAGGTCCTCTGGAGTCCTTCATGGACCGCTACCAGCTTTATTATCCTCTGATCAATCATCCACCATAAGGACATTGGCCTTTGTTGGATATCTTGTAATGAAATCTATAAGAGCATATAAATGAATGGGCATGGTGTGAGTACAAGAATCATTTAGACACCACCAATTCATCCTTAATAATGTGTTCTCTAGTATACATGTGTATTCCATAAAAATAATAATTTCAGAACAAATATGTACATGAAATCCAAAAACCAAGAGGTCATGTTCTAACAAAGACACCAAAAACTCATTGCAGTGCCTACTTCATATCCCTATAAAAAATATCAAAATGGACTCAGGTACTTCATAAATGTAAGAGATAGACTTAATATTCTCAGTACCTACACAATCCCTAGGGCTCTAGGTTAGACTACACTAGTCCATCCTACCCTATCACTATCTCTTAGGTTAAATCACATAGACCATCATAACCCACTACTTACACATGGGTCTGATCACACATGAAATTTATGCCCCATGGTCAGGAAACATAGGCCATCATGACCCACTACTTCCACATGGTTCTGATCACACACGATCATCATTCCAAAAGTTTTACCACACTAGTCCATCATGCCCCACAGTCTATCTCGGTTCTATAATCATATCACATGCATCATTTAAAAACAACCCCTATAGGTATATCAAGAATTTATGGGTCCATGTGTCACTTTATTATCATTCTCAACAAAAATATAATATATAATATTCCAAAATAACCCAAGGAAATAATTGTACCACATCAAGGCACACAAAGTATATCATGAGTGTGAAAAAAATCCAATCACGTACACATCTGATCAAATTCATCATATTATAATAACATCAACAAATCTCACTATATCATTTTAATAATCTTAAAAATGGACTCAATACGGTAAAATATACACTATAAATTCTTATAGAGACAATACATAATGGGTCGTATATGATAAAAACAAACCCACATGTGATCACAAGTCAAGAACAGTTATCAATTAGGTTAAAACATAAATTATAATAAGGAAACATGTGTTACAAAATACCTATGTGGTAAGGAACTTCCTGTCTTATGTACAATGATGTTCTAATGACAAGTGTCACTAACCTAGTCCGATTTCACCACTAAGAGATGTTTCCTAGTGAACCAAAGTTTTATTAGAATTATATCTATCTTTTATAATTAATAAAATGAAAAATAATGAAATTAAATAGGAATAAAATATCTTTAAACCTTTAAAAAACACTCGATTTAATTTCTACCCATCAAAATGGACCCAACATCATTGACGGTGTTCCAATCTGATCAGAATTAGAGAAGATACTATAGAGGGAAGTTCATAATAATAATCATAATAATAAATAAATAAAAGAGAGAGGGGGATATGAAAAGAGTCAAGAGGGTTAGGATTGGAGTGTGGGGTAGTTTTTCTACAACTATACTCTACACTATGCACCCCAAATTGTTATTTTATTCTATTATTATTTTTTTATCATTTTTATTTAACTAAACACCTGATGCGCATAAAGGTTATGCCACACATAGAGTAAAACCACACTATGGATTTAATTTTGTTCTTATATTTTTCTTATGAGACACCGTTTAGAATATTTTCTGTTATTTCTAGAAAATCACTTTTTTATGGTATAATATATTTATCATTTTTATTCTATTAATGCTAATGCTCTATGGGCCATAGAATCCCATACTAACTATGCACCTAACATAAAAATATTCTATAGAATTTTTGAAATTGTAAACAAATATTTTACCATTACATAAATCCATTAATTCATTTCTAAAAAAATAATTGAAAAATTACATTTTCAGATAAAAATAATAATAAATAACATAACAAATAGGTTTTTATTATCATTAAAAATTTAGAATATTACACATGGATATGTATGGGGGAGTATTCATTAAATTATTTTATTTTTATAAAATGATAATGATTATATAAAGATAATATTTTATTTTATTTCTTTATTTTCCATCCAATGAAAAGTATAAACATCACTCATTTGTACCTGAATATTACCACCTCGCGAGATAATGTATTTTATTTTTCATGAACGCATTTCATGTTATGATTTAAATTTGATTTTTATTTATAAAAAGAATAATTATTTTATTATTATTATTCTAGAGATAATGGAACAATTACCCCATTTACCATAGTCATCCTATCAAATTCATTTTTCAAACATGAATCGAAAATCCTCAAAACAACCAATGTGAACTTAACTGATTAATTATTTAAATATATCATTAAAATAAATCAAATAAATGGTTTAATGATAATGTAATAAACCTGAAAATTTTATTAAATAAGTAAATAAGTAATATTAGTTTATTATGAAATATTAAAATGACATGAAATTTAATTTGGGACATAGGGTAAGGGGTTTCTTAACTCCACTACATTTCATTGGGTTAAAATATTTCTTCACTGAAATTTTTATGACATGATTATTAGTTATTTTATCTCTAAATTTTTTTTATGATGAATTGACACTTATTTTATATGGGTTTACATATATTCATATTATGGATTCATGGATCAATTATCACTTAAAATGTTATGATTTATCAAGTGTTTTCATTGTCTTAACCTCATTTTCTTGATATATGTTTCATATCATGCACCATGATTTATTTTTATAGTGTGATTACTACCCAATGAATTAATCTTGATATATAAATTCATTTAATTCATCTTATATATAAATCCATATCATATTCTTGATTTCAATTATTTTTTATTCAAACTTTTCTAAAGTGGTAAAGGCTTTATATTACAATCTCATTTCTTTTCCGGATTTTTTTATTCAAGGTTTATTTGGGGGAAATTTAATGATATTAATTTCCCTAAAAATTTATATAATATTACCCTCTATCAATATCTAAGGTTAAAATTATTTCCTTTCAGTTTTTTCTATATGGTAGTTAATAATATCCAAATATTTGTTTATGGATAAAAAACCTAATTTCTCTTTTTGGTTCGAAATATTTTCTCTTACATATTGATGATCATTAAAAAATCAAGAAGGTTCTTTTATATGATGAAATGATTATTTGAAATAATTTTTAGCTATATTTTAATTTCATTAAAAAAATTTATAGGAATCTATTTTTTCATTTTTCAAACAGGGTACTTTTTGTTTGACTGAAAGTGTAAAAGGGATCTATGTTTTAACACTTACCAAATGAATTTATTTTCACAAAATAATAAAAATTATTTTCTTTTAATGCTCTTTTACACGTTTCCATGGATATGTTCAAAGAAAATATTTTTAGAATTATTAGTATAATTTTTATTTTAAATTGTATTTGAAGAAAATGTTATTTTCATTATTTTAAAATAAATGTATTAAATATTATTTTAAATGTATTTTAAATTTGTGGAAATATCATTAATTGTTTTCAAAATCTTTAGTGAGGATATGTTCCAATGATACCATCATTCTTCATTCAATATGTGTCTTTTGTTTTTTTATATTTTCACAAAACGTGTTCATTTTTTATAGGTTAATCATGCTAAAAATGGAATATGGTTTTTTTCAATATTGTTATGCTAAATAGGTCATGATTCTAAGTTTTTTTTCATGATATTGAAAATTGAAATATATATGGATGATTGATGGGTGGTTCTATTATAAACCAAGGATGAGTGGTTATGTTATAAACCAAGGATATGTGGGTCTGTTATAACCCTCAAATTCATTGGGTTAAGTGAAAGAGTAAACTAATTATAAGTTACTCCAAAGATATGATGGATGTAACTAATTGTAAGTTACACCTAAGATATTATAGAGAAAAATATGGTAATTTACTCCAAATATATATTGTAATTATCATTATTTTTAGGATTACAAGATGAATGTTTGCTGTTCTAAGATAACTACACTATTTTTAAATTATTTTTTTGGGTATTAATGTTTCCTTCTATAAATAATTATTTTCACAAGGATCATGATTGTTAAATAATATGGATCTTGTATTTATTAAAATTTATTTTCCATGTCTCTAGACTTATAATCTATGTTTTGATGGGTATTAAATATTTTATGTAATTCTCATGCTCTTTGAATATATTATCATACACTTCTAATCGTGTTCTCATTAAACATATTCAATTGCTAATTCCTATGTTTTACTTTACAAATAATTTGAAATCACCCTTATTTTGGTTATTTTTTATAGTTAATAAATAAATATGTTAATTAAGATATATAAATAATAATTTCATGTGGGTGAGGACAAATACGAAATGTGGATTAAAAAAAGATAGGAATATTAATAAAATGATCATTTAATGTCATGGGTATTATTATTTAAGTGTTTTTTCTAATTCTCTAAAACTCTCATTCTAAAAAGTTATTGAGTATGGAAGTGATCCAATATTTCTATTTGATGTTGTATTCCTTGTATGGATAAAATTTTGTTACATGTTTTGGTATCAAATCCAAAAATGTAAGCATTAAGTTTTTAGCAATAGATCTAGGAGTGCAGGTTCAGGATTGTTATAGTTAGTATCAGAGTAGGTTTTAGATAAATTTAGGGAGTATGATGTTTTCATGTGAGGATAGTTTAAAATTTATAGATACCATATTAGTTTTAGAATTTTATGTTTGATCATAAGTTATAAAGAATAGAAACCCTATTTAACATTTTATGTGATGGAATTTTATGGATATTAATGATATTTTGGAACAAGCTTTAATGGGTAAAAGTATATATAACCCTTATGTTTAACATCAAGAATTATTTTATAATAATTAAATTACATTTTTGGATATGTTAGTTGAATGGTATGGTAAAACCTTTAATATTATAACCTTATTTAATGTAGAGGTTAATGAGGATAATTGGGATATAGGGTTATTGATTTATGGAATGATCCAAATTGAACCCCATGTGTTATTATGTAAATTTTAGAGTTAAATGTATTACTTCTTCATATAATTTTTTTTTTAATTTTGAGTATTATATTTCCTTGATATAACCATTTTTGACCTAATAAATATAGGAGGATTATCTTTTCATCCTTATATGGATCCTATGATCTATTAAAATTTGATGTTGTAGGCATTAGAAATACTCATCATGGATATCCATCACTTGGAATATAGGATGAGATATAGGAGGAAACTTTTTAAAACATGTAACAAAAGGATGAAATTGAATTTATGAATTTGAATAAAATAAGGTATATATATTTTCCAATTTTATTATTAAGGATAATAAATCAATCCATTATAACCTAAAAAATTTATCTTTTTACAATCATTTATAATGAATGGATGGTCATCTTTCTCTATTATTAATTCATGATTTTTTTGTCATTAAATTTCTCATCATTGCATTATGTATCCCTCCCTATAATTATTTTTAAATTAATTTTATCCTCTATGTCCCTATTTTCACTTAATACAAATTTTCACCTATTTTGAAACTTATTTATGTATTGTTATAGATAACCTTCATATTTCATTTTCCATCTCTTCGAAAGGAAGTTGTATTAGCCCTTTTTACAATGTGGGTTTTCAAAAAAGGTATTTTCAAATATTAAAACCTTGAATTACAAAGATCAATATCGAATTACGAGGATGATATTTTTTTAGTGGGGGATAATTTAATACCCTAATATTTTAAAATATTACTATATTTAATATCATATAGGACACATAATATAGAGATTTAATGGCTGTGAAATATTATTATTTAAATATGACCATTAAAAGATAACCATTTAATTAGAAGATATGAATATAAGTAACCATATTTTAAAATATATTCATAAATTTCCTACAAAATACAAAATTAGTTGTTGATTATTAGGAAATAAACACTCAATTTTTTGGTAAAGGCGTTTTATGCTTCTAAAATAAATTTTATTCAAAAAATGATTATTATTTCTTTTTATGAGAAATAATTGTAATTAATTTTTGACAATTCTATAAATCATATTTGATAAAAATAATATAATATATTAAATCATCATATCAAAATTATCTTAGGAAAATTTTTAGGATTTTTATGAAAAGATTTATCTTTCATTGAATAATGAAAAATTCTGATCTTACAGAAAAAAAATCATTTGATTTCATGTATTTACTATGTCCCATTTTGTTTTAATTTTTTTAAATTTAATTAGTTTATATTTATTCTAAATAATTTAATTTATGTTATTATAATCGACAATATTCTTAATTTTATTATAAAAACCTTTTTATCCTTCAAATTTTTTTTTTCTGGAAAACTGTTTTTTGTCATATTTTACGAGGTTGTTTTAAAAGTAATTTATACAACATATAGGAAATAAATTTGAGAAAAAAAATATATTTTTTATGTTTTAAAATAATTTACAAATTCAGTGAATAGGTTAGATTTTTTTCTCATAATGAATAGTAACCCTCGTAAATATTTATCGCCATATTAAATGGTAAATTGAGATAACTAATGTTAAACCAAATTAAAAAAGGATTTAAAATCACCCCAAAACATGCCTTTTATATATTTTAGGAGTTTATCTAGAACATAACCATCCAATATTTTAAAATATTTCATTTTGGTTCCATTTTTCCTTGATAAAGACCATTATATTATTTTATGAAAATAAAAATTCCAAAATGTGACTTTCTTGATTTTAATATCTCTAATATGTTTTTTACAATGATAAAAACAAGTGATGAATATTTATTTTTAAAATTAATATTATTTCTAACGTAAATTTTTTAAATTTTTTTTTGATGTAATAATTACCTTAAATTCTTATGCAACGTCAGCATAATGTTTGTGTAAGTAGTAGAAAAATTATGTAAATAGTTTTATAAACATAAAAAGTAATATATTTTGGTAAATTTATAGTGTTTTAGATTTTTTAAATAAATATAATGTATTAGTTATGTGTTAAAAGTTTATGTTTTAACAAAATTATTGTCTTTATATTTTCTTAATGTCAATGATGTGAAATTTATCGAAAATGACTTTAATGTTATTTTATGTTAAATAATATTTTATTAAATGGTTTAAAATTAATAAAAATATTATTTTTTTCAAGTGAATGGTATGTGGAGAATAATTTCCACCATTTTCCACTTACACTTTATTTTTCTTTTTATTTTTACTTTATTAACCCCTAATTAGTAAACAAAATTATTATCATGGTAATCATTAAAATAGTTAATATGGAGTTAAAACTAAGGGATAAGAGTTAAAATGTCATCTAAACACGTTTAAATTTTACTTTAAGAGATTATTTAGACTTATATTCACCCTATATTCAAAATAGTTTAATTTGGTTCAACTTTAACATGAAAAATATTATATAATTAATTAATACTTTGCATACTTCCAAGGGTTCCCCTCTCATCTCATATATAAGGAAACCACCACTCCTCTATTCCTTACACTTCATAATCCATCTAGATCAACCAAGGTCTAAAAAATGACTTTTTAAAATTCATCATGAATTCTAATACTTCTTGGTATCACAAAAACACCAACCTAGAAGTCTTAATGTGTAAGAAAACACAGGTTCTTTAAGGAGGAGGTAATCATCTTATCCCAGGGTTTTCATTTTACTTCTTCTACCTCAATAATTCTATACCAACCATTATAATATAATAACATTAGTATCTATAATATACTAATATTTTATAAAGTTAATAGTATAAACTTATTAAACTTCATTTACATCAAATGGGAAATGAAACCATCATTCCTATGTATGTGAGGACTACCCCCCGTGAACCAATATATTTTGTTTCTCATCACTACATTAATGAATGATTATTATGAAGGATTTAATGTATATATTATATTAATTAAATAATTATTATTTCTGAAATATAATATATCATCTATCTTCATATCATTCCAATTGTTAAAAAATAATCATCACATGTGCAATCTTACGGACTACCATCTCCACATAGTGATACACAAAACTTTTCAAAAAACCACATTTCATAGCCGACCAAGGGGATTTATTTAATGAGTGTATTAGATATTTTTAACATTATAAATATTATATAAATATAATATAGTATTTTATTACTTTTTTTCCTTTCAATGAAAAGTAAAAATATCGCTAGTGTGTATATGTGAATTACTACATCATGAGTATATGTATTTTTCTTTTCATGACTGATTTCCCTGGTTAGATATAAATTTTATTTTTATGTATAAGAAGGAAAATTATTTCATGATTATTATTCTGGTGATGATATATCAATGGCCCCTTTGACTATGGTTAACATACCAAATTCATTTTTCAATTATGAATCGAACATCCATAAAAAAACTGGCATGGACTAAACCACTTATGTAATTAAATGTTTCATTGATATAAAGGGAATGATGATAAATGAATGAACCTAAAAGATATATTAAATAATTAAATAATTAATATACTTTTAATATAAGGGATTTAAATTACATACATAGTAAGTTGGTACTTTAAATAAGTGGTTTCAAAAATCAATTTCCATTCATTGGATTATAACACTTATTCATTTACTTTATTATTCAATTATTATGTGTAAATTAATATAAAAATTTCTTTAATTTAAAATTATTTTAAATAGATTTACATATGTGCAGATAATTACTTCATTAATTAATTATCACTTCAAATGTTATTATATTTTCAAGGGTTTTCTTTGACCTGATGTCATTTTATTAATACTTGATTCATGTTCTGCACCATGATTTCATTATATGGAATAATGACCACCCCATGATTGAATTTTACCATTTTAATTCATGTAATTTTTCTGATTTATATATTAATATAATATTCTTTCTTTCAATGGATTTTGATTTGAAAATTACCAAATAGGTAAAGCCTCTATGTTATAATCTCATTTCATTTCAGGGTTGTTTATATTCATGGTTTCTTTGGGGGATATTGTATGATCAGAATTTTTCAAAACACATATATATTATTATAATATATTTATTTATATGTTTTACATGATCTCCTTTCACCTTTCACTCTTTTTAACTTAAGAAGATCAAAAGAATATTTTTAAAGGAAAACCAACCTTATTTCTCTTTTTGGTCAGAAATATTTTGTCTTACATACCCATTGTCTTTAAAATTTTTTCATGAATTTTATTTTCTATGTGGTAATGATTATTAAAGTTATTTTAAACTATAATTTATTTTCTTCACAATGGTTTAAATGGAATCTTTTTTTTGTTTTTAAAATAGGGTACTTTTAGTTTTTACCAGAAGTGTGAAAAAGATATTTTTTTTTAATATTTACCAAATTAATGGATTTTACAACTATCATAAATATTATTTTCATTTATTATTCATTTAAACATTTACATTATTATCATAAAATAAAATATTGAAGTGAATTTGGAATTCATGGAATAAATATGAAAAAATTAACATAGTTTGATGACAAACATAGGTTGGGTAGTATAGTTAAATGACCAAAATTAATTATAAAGGATAAGAATTATTATAGTGGGGAGTTTTCAATATCTCATTTGTATGGAAAGATTTGAAAATTCAGGAGGAATTTGAATTTTTATTTTATTGGATGGTTTATTTGGATAAACAAGATTCAAGTAAATAATCTAAGGGTTCTAGCATCCCAAGAAGATGTTTTTGGATGAGTCTTGAGGCACAAGATATGCCTAAGGTTCTTAGGAAAATATTTTGAGATTTGGGAATTAGTTATAGTTATCATGTCGGTATTTAACTAGTGAATGGTTTGGTGTGCTTGACATAATGAAAACCATGTGTTCCTTTGTGGATTATGGTGTTTTAGTTCATTTTTATCTTGAATAGTTTGGTTATCATGGACTGCAAACAATTAAGGTAAATCCATTGAGAAAATCAATTAGGGTGAGTGGATTTAGGTCTAAGGTTCATGAATTATTCATGTTTGTAGAGAAAAAGTGGAGGTGTTGTAGAGGGGTTCTAATTCCATTTTTCACTGTTGTAAGATGGTTACTAAACCATTACAAAAAAACATGTGGGAAGGATTTTTCTAGGAAGTCCCTTGCACATGGTTGCAGAATTATTTGTAAAATCATGAAGAAAATCATCCAACTACCAATATTTTCATTAAAAACGAGAAATTACTAAAATATCCCCCTCATGTTTTTAACAATTCCCCACCCATATTTCTCCTTTCAGTTCATGTAGATCATGGGGTCTCCCTTCCCCTTCATCATCCACCAACCCTTTGATTTTTTGATGTTATAGGGACATTTTATTCGGTGTTGGATGTAGTATTATTCCTCTCGTACCTCTATTATCCTCATTCCTTCTCTATTTTTAATTTTTTTTGTCTCTTCTTATGGTTCTGGTTCCAATTGCACTAGATCATGGTTTAATTGTACATGGATGTTGGATATTCGGTATGGATTAGAAAGAGGGCGTCTTGAGTTGATGTCTTCTCATTGTCACTTTTCATTTCAGTAGTGGTATGATGCTTAGTGATTTTTATTAATGTTTTTCCCTAAAATTAAACTAAATTAAAAAAATTAATGTTGCATCATATTAGTCTTTTGGCTTATTGTTGGTTTGAGATTATGTCAGGGATGGCCAACACCATGTTTCTTAAAGAACCAATGACAATTGGATGCCTGGGGAGTTTTCAACAGTTATGGGATTTTGTAATCAATGGTATTGTATGTTATAATTAGTTATAATAAATTATTTATTGTTTTTGGAATGAGATTGGTCTCCATGAGTGTGGATGATGGTCAATTAAGCTTGGATGACCCTGGGAGAAACTTGGTAAATGTAGTTGGGAAAATAATTAAAAATGGTAATGCTTACAAAAGAAGTAGGTGGTGCTCAGTACTTTTTCTATGGATTTAATGAATATAGTTTATAGTGTATTTGTTTTTTATCCTTACACTAAGGTTTTTGACCTTTTATTAATTAATTATCCACCACTCTTAGTTATATAAGGGGAATTTATTTAAATATTTTAGTTAATTTAAATTAAATAATTATTTAATATAAATTTCTTCACCTATATAAAATGACTAAAATTAAATAAGTAATTTTTCAAGTCCACTGATGACCTTATGAACTATCTTGATGCCTCATTCACTGATGGTTGAGTCCTAGGATAAGAGCATGCCTAGACACATGGACACCTACAAGAGGGGTGTATTGATACACAAGATGGAAGACCTTATTAGGTCGTGTGAGGAACCTTGAGATGTGTTTAACCTAAGTGGATAGAACATATGTAGGATGGGGCTTAATATATGCTCGAAGGGGTGGTATTTTATTTTTGTTTTTGGAAAACTCCCATAACTGTGGTATTTTTTTATTTTTTTGTAAAACATACATAGGGGACTTATTTTATTCTTGTTCTGAAAAACCCCCATGTGAGAGTAATTTTATTTATTATTTGGATAATGCTCATAGGGTTGTCATTTTATTTATGTTTTATAAAATTTCTATAGTGATGATCTTTTATTCTAGTTTTGAAAAATTTCAATAGGGGTGATATTTTATTCTAATTTTTTATAAATCTTCATATGGTCGGGCTTTTATTTATGTTTTCGAAAAAACCATATGGTTGGTCTTTTATTTATGATTTGAAAAATTATCATAAGGGATTTATTTTATTCTTATTTTGGATAATCCCTATATGGGTGGTATTTTATTATTGTTTTAGAAAATTTCCATAGGGGAGATCCTTTTTTCTTTATTGGAAAATTCCCATAGGGGTGGTATTTTATCTTTATAATTGGGAAACACCCTTTTGGTGGTTTTTTTCTAGATAAAAAAAATCCCATGGGTTATGTTTTTTTACTTATGGGATTATTCCCTTTTATGAAAAAACCCCATATGAGAGGTATATGTTACCAATAGTTAAGAATGTACCATATGAGATGTTTGTGTTACTATTAGTGGGGATTCCATGGATATGGATCTTGGGTTAATCTGATCTACTTGGATTTTAATTTCTAGGAGAATAATAAAGGAATGTGATATTTATTGCATATTCCATTGGATGAGAAAACTCTTGTTGGGTATTTTCAAGTTACTTATCTTTATACTGGGGATACTCAAGTCTATTATGTTGGTAGGTATAGTCACAATGACATGATCAGAGATACCTCATCCCTGGTCGAATAAATCATTGTCCATCAGGGTCATGAACATAAGGATAGAAATCAATATGTTCTTAGTACGAGGGTTGAAATGTTCCCCATGATGTGCTTAGAGACATTTCTATATCGGGATGAATCAGTTATTGTTGTTATTTTTGTTTATTAATATACATTAGTGTATTTTTCTGTTTTGATCATATCGTAAAACAATATCATTGCATTTTCCATTATAGTATGATACCACATTTTGAGTACCCTACTATGTTTTATACCCACACTCTGAGTGGTCCACCACTACACTTGGGTATCTGATAATCCCTCACTTACTGTTGGTTTAGGTTGTGTTTATGCCTAATATTGTATGTTCTAGCTTGAGTAGATCGAATGGGATTTTATGTTATAGATGAAGTGGGGCTCGAGGATTGTAGCAAGGCCTCTTGTACTTTTATTTTAGTCATTATTTATTAATTTTTTCACTCTATTTATATGATTGGTCCAGTGAGATATTAGTTATGTAGGAGTTGTATACTATATGTCAACACTTTTTTGTAATCCTATTTTTCAACTATTTTGATATCTACATACTCTTATGTTTATAGTTTGTGCATGGAACATTGATATTTTATTTATTACTATGCACTTTGAAATTGGGTTTATAGTAACCCCATGGTACTATCATAAACCCACACTACTAGTTGAAAAACATTGGAATATGAGGAGGCATGCTTGAGGCACTGTGGTGATTTTTTTCTGAGAACTGATTAGTGGTATGGGTAGAGGGATGTTTCATTTTTAAACATCAATATCCCCCATTATTCCTTAATTTTTCACATCAAAACTACCCACCTCCAACCATAGAACAATCCTACAGAGTAATTGATATTGAAACATCTTCTTAATTTCATACTAGAGAAACATTAAATCCCACATGTCTAGACTGATGCATGTATTATATTGAAAATGATAATATCTTTACTAAACCAACTATGAGTGATGAGAAAAACATGTTCAGTATGGTAAGTGTGAGTGTTCATGGGTAGAAATTTAAGGATGGAATGATAATTAATGGTGTATAAGGATAATATGGTAATGAATATAACATATGACACATGATAAGAGTGTGTATTTTTTGAGTTGAAATGTTTTTTCATTAATTACTTCCAATACTAAAACTCACATTAGAATATTGTTCGTGTATGAGCTCAATAACATTTATTTTAACAAGAGTGAAAATATATGTGTGGGGGGTGACATGACTAAACATTTCCTAAATTTTTCTATTATTATTCATTCTTAATATTCAAATTAATTCCACAATATATGGGAATCTAATATATATTTATTTTCTAAGAATAATGTTTAACATACTATAAATATAGCCTAATTTCATGACTTTTTTAATTTATATTTTTCTTTTAATTTTTATTACCCAGATTCAATTTAGTATTTTTTTTAATAATTTTATGGTAGCTATATGAAATTAAACTTATAATTTACATGGAAATGTAAGAATTAAAAGTATTATGCATATAAATAAATGTTAATGTTGAATTGAAATTATGAGAGTGAAGTATAAACAATGTTTCATATTTCAAAAGCTCAAAATAAATAAAAAAATGCTACTTCCACCATCCCCTAGGCCTATTTCCTCTACCAATATATCCTATGATTTAGATCCAAAGAAGTCAGTGGGTATCTAAAATTTCCACATGCATATGATTAAGGTTATGTTAACATCCAATACACTCTATTCCAACTATCTGAGATAATGTCACACTCTAACATGGTATGAGGATCCAAAACACAATAAATCTATAACCTAATAGATCACCAAGTTTTAATTTAGGCTACAACCCCCATGAAAAGTAACCATATAATGACACTATAATTTTTTTTGAATTCGAAAATCCTATGTGGCCTAGTTTTGAGGGATTAAAATATAAAATTATCCTTCAACATTGATGTTCCATACATCAAAGGAAGTTGTATAAAAATTCACACCCTATCATCCATACTATATAGTATTTATTTACCAACACAAAAAACATTCTCACCCTAATTCATTCTAACTATTCAATACAAACTATGTTGAAAGGTTAACATGGCTAGTTTACAACGACATATCCAGAAATGGTTGATTGATTTGGTAATAATGAAGAAATATTAACCATGGATGAAACTTTTATTCCATATAACTACAATACATATCCTAAGGGATAAATTAAAGATTATATATACCAATTTCCTAAATAATTTTGGTAACCATTTAATAAGATGGTTATATATAGACAGATCTAGGATAGAGAAGTAGGAGATGATAGTGGGCGCTGAATCCCATACTATTTTAATATAAATGAAGAAATAATCTATTTAGTCTTGATTCAAGAACCCGATTTGTTTTTTTATCAAGATATAAAGTGATATAAGAGACTAGAAAAATATGTATTACATGATTCAAGGAAATTAAGAACTCTAAATCTTTATTTCTTTTGTACTTTTATTGCAATTTCATTTTATAATTGTGTTCTTCCAATAAGATTTATCATAATCTATTTTTATTAAGAACTAACTTTGGTTTTAATCCAAGGGGAAATAAATCAGTGATGTAATATTGAGTTTTTAATATCCATTTCTTTCCTTGATTATGTTTTTCTTCAGAATTATAGTAGTGTATAGTAAAATTTATTGGATGTGCTATTTGTCAAACTTCCCCTTCTCTAAACTCTTTTTCTTAAAATATTGTATTCATTCAAATATTCTAATCACTTTATTAACTTTCATATAATGTATTTGGAAGGTATATTTGGGATTCGAGTAGTGGATCTATAACCACGGTTAGTCCATATTAAGGGGAGTTGTGATTCCTCAAATACTTGATCAAGGTATGATGACTACCAATAGAATTATGATGAAAATATAATATTAAATTTGATATAATGTTGTGTTAGTGATCATAATTGGTAAACTAGTTAGGTTGAGAGGTGAATTATATTAATTATTTTAGTTGAAAAATAAAAACATTAGGGTAAAATATTTTAATATAAATTTTATAGAAAACTTATGGTGGATGCCCTAAGTTCAATCACTATTCTTCCTAAAATTTTATTAAAATGAATATTTTCATGTATTTATGCCAAAAAAAACCTCATCTATCTCTATGTATTTATTAATTAAAAATATAAAAACATAAAATGTGGAAACAAACAAAAGATCACTTTGAGTTACCATCAATCCTCATTGAGAGATGAACCCAGTTTACACTATAATATGTTCTAGGAAAATTTAAATATTATTTTTCACACCTTATGAATGGTATATTAGTATTTAAGAACTTAGAAGTTTATAGAAATATGTTGAGTACAACATGTTCTTCATTTCTTTATTTTTATTCATTTTTATTTCAGTTTCTTAGTTTAATCTAAATTTTCTATGACGAACATCCACTAAAATCAATCACATGGATGGTTCCCATAATCATAGATTTAATAATTTCTTTAATGATGAAAGGATATAGTATATTCATGATCTATGAGATGAAATTGTAGTGTTCATGTAGAAAATGGTATAACTAAATATCATCCTTTAAGTACAAGAAGAATCTATAACAGGAGCCTACCAATGGGGATAATGCCAATAACTAATTCAATACTATAGATAGTACGAGAACCATATTTATGACCATAAACATACATATTCAACATACCAACCTAAATCAACTCAAATCACTAAATACGTACCGATGAATATGAACATGGAGTATGAGGTAAGACTCTTGAACTGAAAAATGCAATAGATGAGGGAATAAGTGAGTTAGATCACCTCTGTATCTCAAAATTAATAAGATAAAAGGAAAAGGAGGTAAAAGAACCTTTATAATAAGAATAAATTGATATATGTTTCTTTTCTACTATGTCATTTGAGGAAAGTATCAAAAATTATAGCCCATTGTCCACTCTTGTATATAGTTTCTCTGTGGCATAACTTAATGATGAAAGTATCTAGGGTAAGACAAACTATGAATATAGTTCCATTTTGAATTCCATTTTATCTGGTTTTATACAAACTAAATTTAAAACCACTTTCCCTAGTTATAACATCTCAAAATAAGTAGATCAATGGATAATTCATGGAAGTAAGGAAGAGTAATTACAACCCACTAGGGAAGAGGTGGTGATTTTTGAAGAAGATATAACCACACTTGTTGAGGGATTTAAAGAATATTTATAAGTGTAATTTCACAAGGAGGGGGAATTTATATATGAATAGAATTAGAGAGATATAATTTATAATAAATAATATTTTTTTACTATATTAAACATCAGTTACAAACTAATTTCTATTACACTATAACTAGAAATTCAATATAACTGTTGTAAGCCCTAGCGGAATATTATACTTACAAGGGAGAGGTGGAAGAATAAGAAGAAAAATTATAGGAGCCAATTTTTTCATTCACTAATTCATATGAGGGATATGGTATCAATATTCAAAATCATGAAAACCCCAATTATCATTGTGGGGAAGAAGAACCACTTACTAGAATATACCAAGGAATGTCAATAGATAAAATAGCTTCTCAAGTAATCAAGGAAGAGGACTCATACCTACTTCCTCATCTAAAATCTAAGAGGTTCCTTAATATAAATGGGATGAAAACACAATACAAAAAATAATATGGCCTTAATATACAGTTTTATTAGAATAGAACTAGAAAAATAATAATGATTTGGTTCAAATCATCTAAACCATATCATTCTATAGATTGAGGATACCCCGATTCCATGATCTAGCTATTGATAGGGAAAATAAATTTCACACATGGGGTGTTAAACCAATATTTATTTTCATTACTATCAAAAATTTAATTTTGTTTGAATAAATATTCTTATATTATTTATTTTACATTATAGGTTTGTATAAGCATCTGTATAAGGAGCATAGACATGGGTGCCACTGAGAAATAACCATCAGTTTTTATTTCTCAATATACATTATTTTTTCCTTCCACCTTTCATTAATTATGTATATACTTCTATATATACACAATTTATATTAATTTAAGAGTTAAAATATCTAACTTTGGGGGGTATGTCAGTTACTATAATGATTTCTTTATGTTTTTTTTATTTTGATTTTGGTGTGTGTATTAATAATAATGAATAAAAAAATATTGAGCATAATTGTAGAGACCCAAGCATAACATATATATATTAGATCATTTTTTATGATTATTCATCACATTAAAAAATAACATGCCTAAAATCTATAATAGTTTAGTATCTTTGGAAAATTAGAACAAAATATTATAACTTGGTGAAAAATATTCAATTTTCCCACAAAGATCTTCTACTCTAGTACATCAGTTTGAAATCATTATTCATAACCTAGAGAAATAATACATAAGAATGTGGTGATCTTGAATGATCAATAAGGGTAAATAACAGAAATATGTAAGCATAACATGAACATAAGGGTACTAGATATGATCATTACATTTGAAGATCGTACACTTCTTGGAGTTGGAGTCCTAGAACGAACAAATTTGTAATTTATGATAAACATGTATTCATGGATTTGAATATTAATAAATATATTATCACAAAATTATTGTTCTTAGGTGTGAAAATTCCAGTGATAATGTTCTAAGGATAGAGGTTTCACTAAAAGGTTATTGCGGATCCCTACTATGATGAGAACCCAAAAGTTGCATAACACTATTCTTGAATATATGTTCTATGGATGGATGATTATATTTGACGGAAAAAATAATATATCCCATTAGGGGTGAGGACCCATAAAACATTGAGGCGCCTTCTTAGGGTGTACGCCCTTGGTAATATCCAGGAGGATATTATGAGAACGAGACCTGCCAGTAGGAAATCCACATTTCATAGTATCATTGGATATTCCTATTTATAGATGTGTGTATTGGTCCTTATACATTAATATTATTATCAAGGGGTATTACAACTCACAAAATTAGATGTATTTAAGAAAAGTGTGATGAAACTCTATTCGTAGTGAGGTAGGATATGTTGGGTGTGTCATGAGTAATATCAGATTAATAGATAATGCGAGAGAGTATTTTTTCCTTCTATTCCTTAACAGAAGTTGATATCTCAAGCCCTTTGATGGAATTGATATATCCTAAATAAATCCATGGCCATGGTGAGGAATCGGAAAGTTCAATTCCATGATGTAAAGGAAAGAATAATCGAGCACATGGGTGGATGGAACAAGCATACAACCTGCTAGATTCGAGATATCGAGACAAAGGGATTACATTACACGGTAAGCATTTGTAGGAGGTGACACGTCATTACTACGTTAACTTCTTTCTCTATGGGTTCCTTGGAATGTTTCTATATGATAAACTTGGAATTTAGTCATGATCCTCCTAATGAAACTGAGAAAGATGCATAGAGGGTCACACATTAAGTGTATTCGATTATCTCAGTTAAATATTCATTTAACAAGTTTAATAAAGATTATTCTTCATTATGGTTTAATAAATATTCAAGGATGTCTGATAGCATTTATTTAGACACTTGTTATTCGAGAAAATATATTTTTGGTAAAATAATATATTTATTAATAAATAATATACTGATATTTATTTAATAAATAAATAGTCATTATTCAAGTTATAATAAATGTAGTGGAGAAAATAATGAAAATATGAATGCAAAAGTACACGTCGTGCAATAATATACATGATGTGTAGTTTTTTTTGGGATTTTTGATAAATAATTTTATTTAATTAGTTAAATAATATTAGGTTCAATTATTTGGGTTCATTTTAATTGCTAATAATAATAGTCATATATTATTATTAGACATGGGGTCTTACTAAGAATTAAATGAAATAAATAAATACCTATGGGTAATTTTTTAATTTCATTATTCTACGTATTTTAAAACCCAATTACATTATTCTCATTAAGCCTAGAGATTATTTTGTGGTTTTAGACAATGGATATGGAGAAAGACCTCAAGAAAAAATAGAATTCCTTTCCTTTAAGAACACTCTCATGTTATGAGAGAGATCCTTCTCTACTGAATCAAGGAAAGCACTTTGGAAGCGGATCTCAAGGCGATCGAAGGAAGACATCGCAAGAAGAAGATATTCCATGCTAGCACTTGGAGATCCCTTTAGAGTTATCTAGAGATACATGGAACAGGTGAGGATCACTACTAGAGGAAACCTACACTTGGATTATGCGACCCAATGATGAATCACATTGGATCGTGACCAGAAACATAAACGGAGAGAGAATTCCATCATGGTAATTCTTGTCTTTTAATTAAATTAATTATAAAAAACATATGAAGATCCTCTCTATAGTTCTGGGACTTCCCTATTTCATTTTTCTATTTGTTCTATTATGAATATCTGGTGTTTTATCATGCGATGGATCTCAGATTGATCATTATTGACTGAAAAATTAAAGTTGGGTACACCCCTCCTTGTTCTTATGCTATGCTCGGAATCTACAAGTGGTATTAAAGGGGTCATATCGTTGATTATAATTATTTATTTTTTCATTGTTGATTTATTCATTTAATGATTTATTTATTTCAATTAATGTTAATCGTTCTATAAATCTGAATCTCGATATTTGTTCCTCCTCTTTTGTTTCCCGTTCACCATAAAAAAATGATATTTTTATTTTGATTTTGATTAAAATAAAATAGAGGAACAAATTCAGATGTTTCAAAGGTGTCTGGCCATACAACACCGAAACACATCTTGTGTATTTGGCAATACACGTCATGTAGTTAAGGTTCAATGCATCGGGACTAGTCCGCCAAACCATGTCGTTTGTTTGGACCTTTTCGAAGTCTTAATGAATCCATGTGTTTACCAAGAATGGGTGGTACTCGGTTTCCAGATTACATGCCATGTAGACCACTGAACACGGTGTGTAGTCCCTTCAGGTTAGGGTTGGACTGCGTACCTTGTAAATGGCTTACCAGACTGAAGACTGTGTAACTCAAATACTACCTAGTGTGTGGAAACTGGACATGTCGTGTAATCTAAAGATTTCCAAAGTACATCTACACATCATATCCCTAGGAGTGTACTTCAGATGGACAATGAACAATAGTACGCACCACTTATTAGGAACTACATGTCAGGTACTCATCCAAATTATGTTGATTTATTACAATTTTTTATTATATTATACAAACCGTTGATATTTGTACCATGCTGCAGGCGTAAATATGGGGCACAACACGTGATGGGCATTTTATATATGTGTAATTAATTTGACATATGTGTAATGTTTATTTCTACTAATTGGGTAGTTATTAAGGGTCATTAACTGAGTTTCCTCCATGGTACAAGTTACGTACAAAATAATTTTAAATGAATTTATTTGTTTAAATTTATGTAGGATGATAATCTCAAGGAAATTAAGAAAATGGTTTAAGATAAAAGGATTGACTAATTAAAGATAATAATTAATTGATTCGAGTGTGATTTATCTTAAATAAGAACGATTAAAGAATTGAATGCGAGTTTTATTTATATATAAATATTTTTGCATGTATGGATGTTCTTGAGCTAGACCAGGACCATAATATGTGGATGGTTTCCTTTAATTTATTTATTTACATTAAATTTGTTGGCATGCAAGGCTTCTCCTCATTAATATGTAGGGCATACATGCACAAGGTTCCTTTTATGTAAAACCCTATTTTACCCCTCAACTGCATATGAGATAAAATCATATGTTATATTTGTAGATCCCAAGCTAGTTGAGGCGGATCAAGTTAGGAGTCAAAGAGAAACCAATCTAAGGAGATTCAATAGTAGACAGTTGGAAACCTATAAACATGAACCCAAAATGTTCAAGGTGTTTTCTCCCCTAATTCTTGGGTTAGTTTATCAACCACTAGATAAACTAACCAATAGAAAAAACACTTGATCATTCCATTTATTTTATTTCTATCATTTGCATTGTTTGTTTATTAAGGAAGTTTTATCATGATCACACAATTAATTAATTAACCAAGCAAGAAATCTAGAATTAAAATAAGAATGAATTATGCATAAATATTATCGTAGACCTGGTTAATCAATTAAGTATATCCCACTTAATATTAACAAGAATGTGAGAATGATAATAAAGTTTCAATTTATGTATAAGGATAAAATCCCTAAAGGAAATATTAAGTTAGTATAGCCTTCCATAATCTTGGTTAGAATCAAACCATAGTCCAAAGTTCTTGAACAACCCTAGTTGGGGTAATTTTAATTATTGGGGAATTATAATTCAAGGTTTTGGGTTGAATGGAATTGGTTTAGATCAAGGGTTTACTTCCATAGCAGGACTTGGTGTGACCAAGAATCAAAGGTTGATGAAATCCAAAATAAAAGTATTTCACAATTTTGGAGTCCACTCAGTGGATTAAGGAACTGCGAGTTAATGCAGTTGGCATTTGGAATGGCTACCTAAAACCCTAAAAGTTTCTTGACCTACCCTAGTTGGGGTAATGAGAAGGGAAATATGGATCCTAACCACTAGAATATTTATCCAATAGAATATTCCAAAGTCAATGGTGAGGTCTATTTTATTTTGATAAAATAGAGAGATACTAATAAGTATTAATTTATTTATTTGTCTTGGTTTTATCATGATAAAGTACTAAATCTTTAATCATCTAATTTTTTTTAAATGTCATCAAAAATGAATTCAAAAATATCATTGTGAACCATACTCAAGAATGAAAAACTTCTCATGGGAACTAATATTTTGGAGTGAAGGACGCGTTCATGCATCATCCTTCACCATGACAGGAAATTGTATGTGCTAGAGGATCCTATTCAAGTTGCACCTAGAAATGAGGATAGTGATGATGAAAAATATCTTTATAAGAAACATTTGTATGATGCCACAGATGTCCAATGTTTAATGATATTGGCCATGTCTAATGATCTCTTGAAGGAACATGAAAACATGGACGTGTATAGCATGGTGTCTCACCTTAAAGATCTCTATTAAGAGAAAGGGAGACATGAGAGATATGAGATCTCCAATTCTTTATTCACAACTAATCTTGGATAGTCTGCACCAAGTGGTCTTCATGTAGGCGAGTTTATTGGCTACATTGAACACCTCGACGTCTTAGGGATTAAGTTCTCGAATGAGTTGTGTACAGATCTCATCGTATCATCCCTTACCAAGACCTTCTCTAGATTTATTGTCAACTACAACCTAAGAAAAAATAATAAGATTCTATCATAACTTCTGAACAATATTCTCCAGGTAGATAATGACATGGGGTGTGACAAACCTATATTCCTTATAGTTAATAAGAATAATAAGGAAAGGAAAAGGGGCCAAGGATTTATAAGCAGTATGAATCCCCTGACCACCATCCCTCCAAGAAGGGGAAGATCCATAGGTAGGGAAAGGAACAGGAGGAAGTATTTTTTTCATGTGTTAATCCAGGCCACTAAAAGAGAATCTACACCTAGAAGCATGGGGATTCTAATTGGGTGTTTGTTATCTAGTATAATCTTTCAATTTATACACATTGGGTATTAGATAAAGCATATGGGGCTCACATCTATACTCAAATGAAATAACTAAGTATATTTAGAAATATTTCCATAGGAGAGGTGGATATTCAAGCCACCAATGGTGTGAGGCTAGCTGCGTTGTCCATTAGAAACTACCATATATCATTGTCAACTTGATTACTTTTTGTTTTACATAATTGTTATTATGTACCTAGTGTTACCAAGAACATAATTTCTATATCATATTTGGATATGGATGAATTTATTTTCATGTTTGTAAATAAGGGTTGTTTATTTCATAAGAACAATGTATGTTATGGTATAGCATATTTAAATAATAGTTTGTATGTATTAAATTATGAAAACCAAGTGTAGGAAATAGATAATGAAACAAACTCACATGACTCATACAACACCCAGTTTTGGCATGACCTTCTTGGTCATGTAAATGATAAGCGCTTGACAAATATCTACCAAGATGGTTTTTTAGACTCTACTAAGCTAAAAACACTTGATATATGTCACACTTGTTTACAATGGAAAATTTCTAAGATGCCTTTCGGTGGACAGGGTGAAAGTGCCATATAGCTTCAAGGATTGGTACACATGGATGTGTGTGGACTATTTCTAGTAGAATCTATAGGCATATATTCTTACTTCATTACTTTTACTGATGATTTGAGAATATGTGGATATATCTACTTAATGAGTTATAAGTCAGAGTCCTGGGAGAAATTTAAGGAATTCAAGAATGAAGTAGATAATTAGCTTGGTAATAAGATAAAGAAGTTTCAATCAGATTAAGGTGGATAATATCTGAACCAAGTTTTCATCAACCTTTTATGGGAATCTGGGATTCTATCTCAACTCAATCCTCTTTATACACCACAATGGAATGGTGTTAGTGAAAGTAAGAATGGTACCTTGTTGGACATGGTGAAGTTGATGATGAGTTATGAAGATCTTCCATTATCCTTTTAGGGATATGCATTACAAAATGCAGCACAAACATTAAACTGAGTACCAACTAAGGAGGAAAATGGAAATCCCTTCGAGTTATGGAATGAAAATAAACCCATTTTATCAGACACACTTATATGAGGATGTGAGGAATTTGTTAAGTACTTCTCAGAATACAAACTATCACCCCTAGGACACTAGGTGTATCTTTATAGGATATCCCAAGTAAACGAAAGGATATTACCTATATAACCCTTGAGACAATAAATTGACTATATCTAGACAAGTCGCCTTTCTTAAGATGGAGCACTTCCCTAAAAAGGATAGTGGGAGAAAGATTGACTTCGAATAAGTTGATTCTATTGATACACAAGAATTGGTACATGAAGAAGTTCCACAGTTCCCTGTGGAAGAAGTTTTAGAAATACAAGTACTTTGTAGGAGCTTAAGAGAGGCAAGGGAACCAGAGAGATTTGGTTTTCTATTCACCATGGATAGTGAATTATTTTTGTTGGAAAATGATGAAATTATATCTTAAAATGAAGAAGTAGAGATCTTAGAAGGTAAAATATGGCTATAAGCTATGAATTCTGAGATGAATTCCATGTATCCGAACCAAGTCTCAGTTTTGATCGATGAGACAGTTGATGCAAGTCCTGTTGGATGAAAATGGGTATTCAAGAGAAAGATGGACATGGAATGTCAATTTAGCACTTATAAAGAAAGGATAGTGGCTAAAGGATTAAAAAAATCAAGGAATTGGCTATAATGAAACCTTATTGTTAGTTTCCATGTTTAAATCCATAAGAAGAATACTTTCCATAGATGCTTACCATGACTAAGAGATTTGGAAAATGGATGTCGAAATAGAATTATTTAATGAGAACCTTCATGAAGATGTTTATATGACACAACCAGGAGGGTTTGTGACACTGGGTGAGCTACAGAAATATATTTATGGATTTAAGAAAGTATCCAGGTCATGGAACATTCGATTTGATGAAGCAATAGAAGTATTTGGTTTAATTAAAAAAAATGTGATCCATGTGTTTATAAATAGTTTAATAGTAATGTGGTCATTATCCTAGTAGTATATGTTGGTGACATATTACTTATTGAAAATGATTTACCAGTGTTCCAGTTAATTAAGGATTGGTTTAACAAGTGATTCTCAAAGAAAGAATTAGGTGAAGTACCCCACATTTTAGGAATTAAGATCATTCAGGATAGATCCAAGAGGCTTCTTGGACTAGTTCATGGTACATACATTGACATGATAGTAATGAGATTTAGTATGGAACAATCTAATAATGGATTGGTTCTAGTGCCACATGGACTACATATTTCTAATATAATGTATCCTCAAACACAATAGGAAAAAATATAGGATGGAAAAGATCCCATATGCTTCAGCTATAGGATCCATCATGTATTCCATGTTATATACCAGGATTGATGTTGCCTATGCACTAAGCATGGTAGGAAGATATCAAGCAGATCGAGGAGAAAAACATTATACTACTATTAAGACTATTCTTAAGTATCTAAGAATAAGAAAGGATATGTTCCTGGTGAATAGAGGAGACAATGAGCTTGTCATCAGAGGGTATACATATGATGGTTTTTATACATATCAGAATGATCTGAAGTCATAATCAATATATTTTTTCTATCATAACGTAGGAGTTTTGAGTTGGAAGAGTGCAAAGAAGCTAGTTTTTCTCGATTCGATAGAGGAGTATGAATATATAGCGGCTTCTGATGTAACCAAGGAAGCTTCCAGGATTCAAAACATTATCTAAGAACGTGATGTGGTGCATAATAGTAAATATCCTATCACATTGTATAATGATAATACTTTAGTGGTCTCTCTTGCAAAATAACCAAGGTCACATCAACAGAAAAAGCACATTCTCCAAAAGTATCACCTCTTGAGGGATTTCTATAAAATGGGTGAATTTTTAGTGAGAAAAGTTTCTACAGAAGATAATGTGATGGACCCCATGACTAAAGGCCTATCTTAGTAGAAACATGAATATCATGTGAAATCTAGTGGTTTCAAAGATGTTAGCATTTGTCTCTAGTGTAAGTGGGAGACAATAAAATTTGGTGGCCAATAACCAACTAATTTTTACTTTATGATAAACATGTATGTATGGTTTTTAATATTAATAAATACCATATCACATCTAGATTGTTCTTGTGCATGAAAATGCATATGAAAATGTCCTAAGGATAGTTGTTGCACAAAAGGGTCATAGTTCATCCATGCTATGATGAGAACGTGGAAGTACCACAACACTATTCTTGAATATATGTTCTATACCCGAATGATGTTATTTGAGGGACACAAATAATACATGCCATTAGGGGTGAGGAATCATAAAACATTGAGACACCTTCTCATGTTTTGTGACCTTGGTAATATCTAGTAGGATATTATGAGAACGAGACCCACTAGTAAGAAATCCACATTTCATAGTGTCATTGGATGTTCTTATCTACGAACGGTGTATTGCTCCTTAGAAATTAATATTTTTATTGATGGGTATTAAAAATCACACACTTAGATGTATTGATGAAAACTATGATAACACACTGTTTGTAGGGAGGTAAGATATGTTGGGTGCCTTACAAGTAATATTGCATTGATAAATAATGCGAGAAATGATTTTCCCCTTCTCTTCCTTAATGGAAGTTGATATATGAGGCCCTTTGAAAGAATTGATAAAGTCTAAATAAATCCATGTCCGTGGTGAGGAATGGAAAACTTCAATTCTAGGAATTCAAAGAAAGAATAATCGTGCACATGGGTATATGAAACTAGCATGAAACCCACTTGATTATAGATATCAACATAAAAGGATTACATTACATGATAAGCATTCGTAGGAGGTGACACATCATTACGTCATTAACATCTTTCTCTATGGGTGCCTTGGCATATTGCTGGATTCTAACCTTGGAATTTTGGTAGGCTCCGCCTAATTCCACTAAAAAAGGGATTATAGGGTCCCACACTAAGTGTATCTAAGTATCTCATTTAAATATTCATTTAATAAGTCGAATAATTATTATTCCCGATTATGGTTTAATAATTATTCAAGGATCCTTGATCAAATTTATTTAGACACAAATTATTCAAAGGAACATATTGTGGGAGAAATAATATATTTTTTAGTGAATAATGCAGTGATATTTATTTAAGAAATAAATATTCATTATTCAAGGTATAATAAATTTGGTAGAGGAAATAAAAAAAATGAAAAAACAATAGTACACATCGTGTATTAATATACACACCATGTAGTTTTCCTAGGAATTTTTTAGAAATAATATTATTTATTTAATTGAATAATGTTAGATGTAATTCACTGGGTGCATGTAAAGTGATAATAATAATTGTCAAATATTATTATTAGACACGGGGTCTTACAAAGAATTAAATGGATTAAATAAATACTTATGGGAAATTATTCTATTTAATTATTATAGGTATTATAAATCCCTATTAAATTATTCTCATTAATCCTATCCATTATTTTGTGGTTGTGCATAATGGATCTGGAGAAAACTATCAAGCCAAGAGAGAATTACTTTCCTCAAATAACTCTCCCATGTTACGAAAGGGATCCTCCTCCAATGAATCAAGGAGAGCACTTTGGAAGCGGATCTCAAGGCGATTAAAGATGTACATCGCAAGCGGAGTCTCTTCTGCGCTAGCACATAAAGATTCACTCATCAACGTCTACAGATACTTGGAACACATGTGGATAACTTCTAGAGGAAGCCTAGACTTGTCTTCTATGATGTAATGATGGATCACATTGGATCGTGACCAGAAAAATCAAAGGAGATAGAATTCCATCAAGGTAATTATTAACTTTTAATTAAATTAATTATAACCAACATATGATGATCCTCTCTATGGTTCTAATACTTCCATATTTCCTTTCTTTGTTCACTATATTCTAAATATCCATTGTTTTATCATCATGATGGGTCTCAGATTGATCATTGTTAACAGAAAATTTAAATTTGGGTACACCCATCCACACACTTCTGTTGCGCCCAGAACCAAAAAACTGTATATCAAAGATTAGAAACATGATATATGGCATAAAGATTGGTAATTCATAATACATGAATCATAAGATAATCAACAACATAATCCATGTGATCATATCATAGGAATAAGTTATAGATTTTTTGGAAAACACATAAACATGTAATATAATTACCTGTATGTCAAGGTGCATTTTAAAAAAATAATAGCGCCTTTCATGGGGACTACACCTACTAGGTAGGAAAAACCACAATCCCTAATCATAGTCCTTTCCATTTAAGGGACTGTTATTCCCCATCATCACATAGTATGTCAGTTTTCGCTATATTACCATAGTGGATCATGTTTCCCCATCTTCCCATAGTCGATCAGGTTTTCCCATATTCGTATGGTGGATCGGGTTCCCACATATTTTATAGTGGATCAAGCCCATCAACATGATACTCATTATTATCTCATGAGATATAAATCTTTACCCAATTTATTGGAGGGATATATAATTCTCACCCATCACATTATAAATTCATATATATATTCCACAAGATAATAAAACATGCATCATATAATGACCCATAAAAATTGATGGGTTTCATAAACATCATATCGTAACCCATTACATAAAAATGGAATCATAAAAAAATCATTATATCATTACTTATAAAAAATATATAGTTCTAATACTCGATTCATAAAAAAATACCTTGTAAAAATAAGCGGGTTTCGAAAGAATATAACCTGTGGAAGAGAAACAAGTTTCACAAACATCATTACATAAAAAATATAAACCATTAAAGAAATAATATTAATGGGATTCTTGGATAATATTTTCATTAAATCATAAACTTTAACAAAGTATGTCATCTTAGATGGAGAATGAATTTGAAAGATCACATGGAACATTTATTAAGGAAAATAGCCTTTATTTAAAAATAATTTTTATAAAATCATTTAAAAAAAATTCTTATAAAGAAATATTTATAATTTCATTTAAAACATTTCTCGAGGAAATTATATTTTCTGATTTGAAAAACTACTTTTAAAACATAAATCATTTTGAATACCTTTTTTTTAAATACTTTGAAAACATAAAAAGGTGGTTAAAATAATTTTCAATACCCTTTTCTAGGAAAAAATCTTTAAATTACCAAAATTTCCATAATACAAGGAAACAAATTTCTTTTTAAAAATATCCTTGTAATCTTCCAAAGGAAGATTCAAGGCAATGACGGTCATGACAGCAGTAACGTTTGTACGTGTCAAACATTCCTTTTTAACCTTAAATGTTTAGAAAATTGCCTGTATCAAATAACGAAAATAATATTCCTTTAAATTTTTTTTAAAAAAAGTAAAACATGGGTTAAAATTTCATTTAAACATCATAGGATGTAACACCCCAAGATTTCATTGTATGTTATTTTATTTAATGTAATTCAATAGCTTGTGCTACACGCAAGACCGAGTTTGAATGCACCACGACTTACCAAACTAGTCATTCAAAAATTGGTTATGATTAGTTTTAACTAAATTTTTAATTCTATATACTCCATATGATTTTAACATCAATATTATGTGTTTCATAGACATAATATAGGAAGAAATTCAATTTTTCAGATAAAAGAAGTATTTTTCAAAAATGCCATTTTACCACCTATTAATGGAGAAACCATTTTAAATCCAATATTTGACACTTTTATATATTCAATTTGAAAAAATCACCTTCTTCTTTAGAATCGAGACATAAAATGTTTTTTTGGATAAATTTTTGGGGCATTTCTGATAACATTTATATTTTGATGAATAGTGAAAAATACTAAATTTTAATTGAAAACAACTTTTTTAATACAAATAATTTATAGTGTTAAATTATACATTTCAATGGTTTTGAATTATAATTAGATTATATTTTTATCATTTAATCTAAATTTGGTCATTAGAAGTAATTTTTCATTTAAATTGGACATTAACACATATCAATCATTTGATAGTTTTTACTTCTCAAAAACTCACATTTTGGTTTTGACAAGGGAATATTTTTTTAAATTTATAAATAAAACTTATATGTTTTGAATTAGTTAAAATAGAAATAATTTTTTTAATCTGGAATACTAGAATTATCTTAGGGTGAATTTTTGATATTTTTCTGAAAACGTTCAATTTTTGATAAATAGTTAAAAACACTGCGTTATTGTTTCAAACCTACTTTTTATTTAAATAATTATTTATTTTATTTGAATTTATTTTAGGTAAAAATAGATAAATAATACCTATATACGTTCATTGTAATTCATTGGAGTCATTTTATGATAAAATTAGATGTATAAAATTTTATTGAACATTTTAACGTCTTTTACCCAACTTTTACGCATATTTTCAAATTTTCTTAACACGTAATTTTACCATTTTTATGTATTTAATTTAAAAAACAAGAGAGACACGATTTAAATATGTATTTGAAATGTGGTTTAATAGGATGAAAATAATTTTTTATGAATATTAATGTTTGAATTTTATTTACCATGGTTAAAAGTAAATAGGGCAATTAAGGGTAAAAATGATATTATAATTACCCTAAAATATATCCGAATTCTATTAGATAAAGGTTTATTGGAAAACATAAACCTTAGGAATAAAATATGATCATTTTGGACCACTTGGATTAGATTTGGACATTTATTATTATTTTATATAAAGAAGAGTTAAAAGTGTTAAATTCAAAGTTTAATAATTAAATCATTTTTAATATAGGGTTATACATAAGATAAATTCGACCATAAATATTAATTATAATGATAAAATGATTTCCTACATAATTTTATTTTATTTATAATTTTTAGATATAGAATAATTAAATTTATTTATGACACAATGATGACGTAGTAATTACCTTATTATTGAAAGATTAAAATAATTGATATTATAAATATTAATATAATTGTAAATTGAGATTTTTGATGTATTCCACGAATTTTCTAGGTTAATTTGACATTTTAGGGTTGATTAAATATTTTTTTTCAATGTGATAAAATTCTAATGACATTCAAAAAAACCAAATACTAAATAGTGTCAAAATTGACATAAATGAGTTTTAAAAAAAATACTATATTATTAATTGAAATAATATTACTAAAAATCTATGGTTCTGCCAAAAAACTTATATAAGGTTAGATATATCAATAATTAACCACTTTTTGTTGTATTTTTTTATATTATGTTTATTAACTATTTATTATAATAATACAAGAATACATGTTAAAAATTAAACTATTTAACTAAGAGTTAAATCTATAAGATAAGGTTAATATGGTGACCTAAACCTACATAAAACCTATTGGTTGAGAGGTTTTATACCCACCCCACCTTATCCTATAAATAAATAATTTTTTATTCTTTATAAACCGAATATAATGGTATAATAAAATAATATTTCAAGCTTTTCCTAAAGTGACACTCACCTCTCTTATAAAAGGCTACTTCCCCTTCTCTTAATTTAACACCACAAAAGCCATTTGGATCATCCAACCCCTACTCAAATATCCTCCCAACTACACTCAATTAAACATAGATGCCTTAAATTGATCATAAAGTCATCCTAAGGATACCTTTTGATCAAATCAAAAGGAAGCACCTGAAGAAGAGGTAATAATTTCAAAAACTTTTTCAAAGTTCTTTTCTTCTTCCACTTTCTCTTTCTTTGTTGTTTCCATACCAAAATAATAACTCCATTACCTTAAAGATATTGTGATGTTATTATAAATATGGTACAACCATATTCATTATTCTATCCATTCTATTAATGACAAAGTCACCATACGTGAATATGTACGGCTTGCCATCTCCACATTGTGGTGTAGTTTGTTATTCAACACTTAATTATTTGGATGGGTATAATAATGAGTATAAATGATGTAAATAATAAATATAACAAGGTAATTATTATTTATATATAATATAACCATCCAATTACATATGATTTCACCATCAATATAATGGTATTGTCACTCGTGCGTACGTACAGATTATAGTCTCCACGAACGTGATGATATTCATTCCCCATCATAACCATTCATGAATAATTTTCATTTTTTTTAAAAAATAATTTTTAAGAACTTAATATCATTATATATATGAATAAAATACATCCTATACAGAACAAATATGACTTACATTACAAAACATATAAAGGAAAATAAATCAATTTACACCCAAAACAATGATACTATTGAAGTATCATAAACAAAGCAATATTAGAAGATCATATATGATATCATATTTATGTATGTGGTTACTGTAAAATTAAATAAAAATGATTTAACCATTATAAAAGAGTTTAAAATACCCTCAACTAAGGAAAATTACAAGGTAAGGTGTTCTTATCTCACTTCTTATTCCCGTGAGATTCATGCTATATTGACATTATTTCCTTTTCTGTGGTGTATGTACTTCACATGATTGTATTATTTGTGTAATATACTTTAAATTATGGATATTTACATATTAATTGTATGATCCTTATTTCATGGGGTTTATGTTTCGTAAGTTACCAAATTGGTAATAGAATTTATAATTTTGATTTACACTCATTAGGTTTTACACAAACTTCATTGATTATTTTACTCCAAGATTATGTGTGAAATCACTATTTTTTTATGTAGTAAATTTCACTAACCTTTGTGGGGGTATAATTTTGATACAAATAATAACTCCATTGGTAAATCCTCAAGTCATCTATATTAACTTGATAAGAGTATCCTTAACTCAATTTCCATTCATTGAGTTAAACATCCAAGTCATTGGTGTTGTTGTTACAAGAATATGTGTGAATGTCCTCTGATTGATTTACACTGAATATCCAATCATATTGAGTGTATTTATATTTTTCACACATAATTATATCATTGATTTATCCTTAACCTAAGTATATGGTCTTTATAAGGTATTTCATCTCAATTTACATTCAATTGAGACTTTTTTTGTTGTTATGCACCAATTCACTTTTATATGGTGTATATAATGTACTTTGACATATTATATCATGAATATCTTTATTATCATGATATTAGATAGTTTTTATTACCTCAATTATTTGTATTCAAATGTCTCTCATTTGGTTAAGAACTCTAACAAAAATATCATTTTAAATGTTTTAAAGATTTATTCTTCTAAATATTTCTCATTAATTTCTGTATTTTAAAAAGGGTTTTAAGGAATTATTTATATGGAAATTAATGTTTTGAAATTAAAATTCATTTTAAAAGTATCAAAATGGTATGAGATACTTTGATTCAAAAATCTATTTTTAACAGCTTGTTGATAAATAGTGAGACTTTTAAATGTTATCAAGAAAAATTGTAAATTTCTCTCAAATAGTTTTATTGATTATTTTCATCTATGTAAATATACTTCATTATTCTTTATTGAGGTTGATTTAATATAATACAATCTTTGATATTTTATGGAATGGGTTTTGATATGTTTGACTGTGGATATGCTATTTTTATACCATTCATGGTTTATGGTTAAAATATTGACATTTCGTATGCTAGTTCTAATATGAATGTTCATATTATGTTTCTACCTTTTTATATGAGTAATTCATTAGACTTAGTATGTGATGGTTAGATACCTCTATAGCTCCTCAATGCATCAGTAGGTCTCATGAGACAAACTAGTGTCTTTGAACAAGGCCTTGACAAAATCTTTATTTGTAGTCTTCGCATGAGGCCTTGAATATGTGGTTATGATGTCCGAAATTATTCATTTCATCATTATGAAATTAGTTATTTATATTAAATTTAATTATTCAATAATTAAAATATCCATGTGAATAAGTAAATGGAATTATTTTATTTATATTGGTCATATTATGATGAAGTTTAAGTTTAAAAGGCTTTTGTTTTAGTCTTATACATTGCCTTAAATGTTTATGTTTTCTTATGATAGTTTCCTCTAAATTGTTATCTTTATAGATCATCTCAGCTCGCCCCTTTCTTATGTTTTATTTTTCCCAAGATGTGATGAAGTATATTATGATTGACCTGTACGAATTGGCTAAGGTATGTGAGTCTATTCAAAGGAGACACAATGTTTTAGTTTTTTCATTTCATAATATAATGTAAAATGTAGGTATGTATCTATTACTTACAAGGATACTAAACTAATCGGTCTTTTGAGACATGATCTTTTGTGATCATGCCAATGTTATGTAATAATGCACCGACTCTGGATAACTAGGGGAGGGAAATTATATTTGGTATTAGAGGAAGTTTTGTACAATCCTTGGAATCTAGATTTAGAAACCCTTTGATAAGAAAATACTATCCAAAGATAGACTTTGAGGATTAGTATAGAAGAAAATCCAAAAAAATTTGTAATGTAAATATTATGTGTGTTTTTTAAGAAATACATCACTGTTTGGAAACGAGCAGGTAGAGGTGGCTATGGCATATATATACCTAGGATTACAACCTAAAAATACTACTTTGATCTAGACTCGAACGGGAATTGGTGCAAGACAATGGGCCTTGCTAAACTCATGGTTATGACACTCATGGGGGATATTATTAGGATAATTCACATTTTCTTTACAAAACCAATTTTAAGGATTTTAATATAAGATGAGAATAAATAACCTTGGTAAATCCTATGGTGTTTTGGATTCAAAATAAGGTGTTATGATATTTTCTAAATGATTTATGACTATTGTTACTCACACGATGCTTTATAGTTTTAGTAAATCACTATATTCCAAGGAAGTCATAGTAACATTGAACATGATGTATTTTATGAACACGATGGTGGAAATGAGAAACTAAATGGAATGTTGATAGGCGTAAAAAAAATGTGTTCATACCGAAGAAAGTTTCTAAAAATAAGATCAAAAATATATACATTAACCAACTCCCAAACTCAACAAAGAAAAGAAATGCGGAGAATGAAAAGAGCTCCAGCAGTGGAGATTATGGAGATAAGAAAGCTCAATTTCCATTATGCCAAAAATGTGGAAGGAGAAACCTAGGAATGTGTCTCAATGGAACAAATAAATTCATTATGTGAAAGAAATAAGGACATAAATTAAATAATTACATAGAAAAAATGAAGATTACTATGAAAGAAAATAAAAATAATCCTATAAATCCATTTACAGACATTTTTCGTAAATTTAGGGTACATAGGCATTACCCGAGTCAATGCCCTATTCTATAGGTTAACCACTAGGTCAAGGAAGAACCTATGTGGAAATAAATGGATGGATAAATGTTTAAAAGTATTAATTCTCTTTGTTTATGGGGTTACTTTGTAAGACTTTTCTCTTGTATGTGTAACCCCGAAGTTTGTTATGTGAAAATTATATTTGAGGAAGAATTATCTTTTCTTTTGAATATATAGTTATAAATAACCATTTGGGTTTATACGGTCCTTGAATTTTAGAAAATTTTTGGTTATTAATTTTTGGGATGAAAATACGATGTATGAGATAATATTTTTGGTTAAATTATGTTATGTTTATTTTGATCAATTTATGTAATTTTTGGAATTATATGAAATTTAGTTTTCGATAAAGGACAACACGCAGACCATGTGACAACCCATCGCATCGGAAAAAACTGTGGTAATCAACCCCACAACCAAATTATGACTTGGATTTATCGCCTACCATTGGACTACATGAAGTCCCTGGTTAGTGTGACTAACTATTTTTAGTTAAATTATTTTATTGATCAATAATAAGTTGATTTAAGATCTTATGTTTTTCCAAATAGATATCCTTAGTACTGGAAAATAATTTGGTAATTAAGTGATTAATGTTATTTTGGAAGATGTTAGCTCTGTTGGGAACATTATATGCCTAAGGAAAATAGAATACTATGGGATTTAATTTTAGGAGTAATGGTTGATTTTTTTTTCAAAAATCTATGTTTTTATAGAGATTCTAGTTATTGATTAAAATGATTAACTTATCATATATAATATGTGATTTAGATAATTACACTTTTGTATGTGAGTTTAAGAGTATTTGATGTTATTTGGAGATAAATGTTAAGATTTACTATGAAAGAATATGTGATTAAATTCTTCTGAGATTTGGGTTTCAATCTTAGTTTGGATTATATTAAAAGGTTTTAAGGACAATTGTTTATTGAATGGTATTTGTTGAAATTTGGGTATTATTTGTTTAATTTTGGAAATTAAGATTAGTATTTCTTTCAATATAGGATTATCCATTTTGGGAATCATCTTATTTTGTAATAATTAGTTGGTTTTGATTGATCTATTAAGACAAGGGAAATATATAGTTTATCCTTTGTGGATTATGTGATTCTCAATAAGTTGATTCTAGCACTTCAGGTGTGACCAAGTCATCTTGAATACTTATAATTTGGAGAAAAAATGAGTTAGTGGTAGAAATTTATTAAAGGATGAAACTCTACTTAAAAATTAAGTATACATCTTTATTTTCTTAGTCAATATCATAAATAAATTTCTCAACTTTAATAAATGGAACTTAAAACAAATAAAGTTGTCCGTTTAATTTTCCTATTGGGAAACTAATGATCGTTTAACCCGTCACAATTTTCTGTTTTTCTTGTTGTTAACTTTCTTCTGATCATGTTTTCTATCACTATAAATCAAAACTTAAAAATTAGTTTATCTTTCATATCTATGTTTTCCTACATGGAATCCTAGTATGGGTTATCTCGGGGGACCTTTGTACTTCTCTTTCTTTCTTTTAAAGTGACAGTTTTATTGACTCTATTTTCAATGTGGTACTTTCAATGAAGTTACCAATCCCAATTTAAAAATTACAACGATGAAATTTTCAAAAGTGGGGAAGAATGTAACACCCCAAGTTTTCATAGAATGTTATTTTCTTTAAAGTAATTCAATATCTTGCGCTATATGGAAGAACGAGTTCGATCACACCACAAATTTCCAAACTAGTCGTTCAAAAAATTATTATCAATAGTATTAACTAAATTTTGAATTTTATATACTCCATATAAATTTATCATCTATATTATGTATTTATTATACATAATATAAGAAGAAATTAAATTTTTTAGATAAAAGAAGTATTTTTCAAAAATGCAATTTTACTGCGTTTTAATGGTGAAACATTTTTAAATATAATACTTGAAAATTTTATATATTCAATATTACAAAATAAACTTCTTCTTTAGAATAAAAACATAAAAATTTATTTTGGATAATTTTTTGGTGCTTTTCTGATAACATTCATATTTTGATGAATAGTGAAAAATAATAAATTTTAATTGAAAACAACTATTTTAATCAAAATACTTTATAGTGTCAAATTATAAATTTTAATGTTTTTGAAGTATAATCAGATTATATTTTTATTATTTAATACAATTTTGGTCATTGGATGTAATTTTACATATAAATTATATATTAACACATATCAATCTTTTGATAGTTTTTACTTCTCAAAAACCCACTTTTTGGTTTTGACAATGGGATTTTTTAAAATTAATTAATTAAATTATATGTTTTTAATTTGTTAAAATATACATCATTTTTGAATTTGGAATATCATAATTATCTTTGGGGGAATTTTTGCTATTTTTCTGAAAACTTTAAATTTTTGATGATTAGTGAAAAACACTGTGTTATTTTTTAAAACCTACTTTTTATTTAAATAATAATTTATTTTATTTAAATTTATTTTAGGTCCAAATATATATATAATATATATAAGTTAAATTTAATTCATTGGATTTATTTTATAAAAAATTTTTAGGTATGAAATTTTATTGAACATTTTAACATCTTTTACCTACCTTCTAGGCACATTTGTAAATTTGCATAAGATGTAATTTTACGACTTCTATGAATTTAACTTCAAAAATCTTATAGAAAAATTTTAAACCAGCACATAAAATGTGGTTAAATATGATGAAAATAATTTTTGGGGAATAGTAACTTTTGAATTTTATTTTGCACGGTTAAAAGTAAATATAGTAATTGAAGATAAATATGATATTATAATAACCCTAACACAAGTCAAAATTCTATTGGATTTGTGTTTTTAGACCAAAATAATCCTTAGGAATAAAATATGATCCTTTTGGTCCACTTGGATAAGATTGTGACATTTATTATTATTTTATTTAAAGAAGAGTTAATAGAGTTAAATTCAATGTTTATTAACTAAACCATTTTTAATATAGGGTTATAAATAAGATAAATTCGACTGTAAATATTAATTATAAAGATAAAAATATTTCCCAAATAATAATATTTTATTAGTAATTTTTAAACATTAAATAATTAAATTTATTTATGACACCATAATGATGCAATAATTACCTTATTATTGAAAGATTAAAATAATTGATATCATAAATATTAATGTAATTTTAAATTGAGACTTTTGATGTATTAAACGAATTTTATATGTTAATATGACATTTAGGTTTGATTAAATAAATTTTTTTTGACATGATAACATTTTTATGACTTTTTAAAAAACCAAAGACTAAATAGTGTCAAAATTGATATAAATAAGTTTTTAAAGGAAATACTATATTATTAATTTCTATAATATTAATAAAAATATAATGATCTTCCAAACGACATATATAAGGTTAGATATATCAATAATGAACCACTTTGAGTTCTTGTGCCTTTTTATAGTATGTTTATTAACAATTTATTATAATAATACAAGAATACATGAGAAAAGTTAAACTATTTAACTAAGATTTAAATCTAAACTATAAGGTTAATATGGAGACTTAAACCTATATAAAGCCTGTTTTTTGAGAGTTTTTCAACCCATACGCACCTTAATCTTGAAATAAATTCTTTTTGAACCATTATAAACTGAATATGGTTGTATAATAAGATAATATTTCAAGATTTTCCTAAAGTGACTCTCACCTCTATTATAAATGGAGAGTTACCCTTATCTTAATTTCACACCTCTAAAGCCATTTGGATTGGCCAAATCCTCCTCAAATATTCTACCAACTACCCTACCTTAAACATAGAGGCCTTAATTTGATCATAAATCCATCCAAAGGAGCCCTTTTGATCAAATCAAAAGGAATCACCCAAAGAAGAGGTAATAATTTCCTCACCTCTTTCAAAGTTCCTTTCTTCTTCCACATCCTCTTTCATTTTTGTTTCCATATCAAAATAATAACTCCAGTACCTTATACATACTTTGATGTTATAATAAATATGTCACAACCATATTCATTATTCTATCCATCCTATAAATTACAAAGTCACCATATGTGCATACGTACGTCTTACCATCTCCACGTCGTGGTGTAGTTTGTTATTCAACACTTCATTATTTGGATGGGTATAATAATGAGTATAAATGATGTAAATAAAAAATATAACATGGTAATGATTCTGTATATATAATATAACCATCCAATTACATACTATTTCACCATCAATAGAATGGTGTTGTCGCTTGGGCGTACGTATAGATTACCGTCTCCCTGAAAGCGATGAGATTCTTTACCCATCATAACCATTCAAGAATAATTTTCATTTTATGATTAAAAATAATGTTTATGAACTTAATATAATTCTATATATGAAAAAAATACATCCTATCCATAACATACATGACTTACATAACAAAACATATAAAGGAAAACAAATCAGTTAACACCCAAAACAATGATACTACTGAAATATCATTAACAAAGAAATATTAGAAGATCATATATGATATCAAATTTATGTATGTGGTTATTTTATAATTTAATAAAAATTATTTCACCATTATACAGGAGGTTAAAATACCCTTAACTATGGAAAAGTACAAGGTAAGGGATTTTCATCTCACTTCCTATTCCTGTGACATTCATGATATATTGCCAATATTTTCTTTTGTGTGGCGTATGTACTATCCATGATTGTATTATTTATGTAATATACTTTAATTTATGGGTATTTAATTCTTCATTGTATGATCCTTATTTCATGGGTTGTATGTTTCGTAAGATACAAAATCAATAAGGGAATTTATAATTTCGATTTCAACTCATTGGGTTTTACAAAACTTCATTGATTATTTTACTCAAAGATTATGAGTGAAATCACTATTTATTTATTTAATTAGTAATTTACACTCCCCTTTGTGTGGATATACATTTTATACACATAGTCACTCCATTTATAAATTCTCAAATCATCGATATGAACTTGATAAGAGTTATCTTAAATCAATTTCTAAAAATTGAGTTAATCATCCAAGTCATTGGTGTTGTTGTTACAATAATATGTGTGAATGTCTTATGATTGATTTAAACAGAATATCGAATCATATTGGGTGTATTTATATTTATCACACATAATTATATCATTGATTCATCCTTAACCTAAGGTTACGGTCTTTATAAGGGATTTCATCTCAATTTAAATTCTATGGAGACTTCTTTGTTGTTATGCACCAATTCACTTTAATATGGTGTATATATTGCACATTTACATAGTATATCATGAATCCCTTTAAACTCATGATATTATAAAGTTTTCATTACCTTAATTATTTTTATTCAAATGTCTCTCATTTGGTTAGAAACTGTAACTGAAGTATCATTTTAAATGTTTTAAAGATTTATTCTTCTAAATATTTCTCATTAATGTCCATGTTTTAAAAATGGTTTCAATGATTTATTTATATGGACATGAATGTTTTAAAATTATAATTACTTTTAAAATTTTCAATGTGGTTTGGGACACTTTTATTTAAAAATTTATTTTAAATAGCTTCTTGATAAATAGTGAGACTTTTAAATGTTTTCAAGAGAGAGGGGATATTTGTCTCAAATCGTTTTACTGATTATTTTCATCTATGTAAATGTCCTTTATTATTTTTTATTGAGGTTGAATTACTATAATAAAATCTTATATATTGTATTGAATGAGTTATGATATGTTTGACTGTGGATGTGCTATTTTTATACCATTCATGATTTATGGTTAAAATATTGACACTTTATATGCTAGTTCTAATACAAATGTTTAGATAATGTTTCTAGCTTTTCATATTAGGAATGAATTGGACTTAGTAAGTTATTGGTGGATCCCTCTATAGCTCTTCGATGCATCGGTGGGTCTCATGAGACTAACTAGTGTCTTGGAATAGGGCCTTGACAAAATCATTATTTTTAGTCTACGCACGAGGCCTTGACTATGTGGTTATGATGTCCGACATTATGCATTTCATCATTATGAAATTAGCTATTGATATTACATGTGATTATTCAACTAGTAGAATATCTATGTGAATATTAAAATATAATTATTTGATTTATCCTGGCTATATTTTGTTGAAATTTATGTTTAAAAGTCTTCTGTTTTAGTATTATAAATTGCATTAAATATTTATGTTTTCTTATGAAAGTTTCCACTATATTGTTATTCTTACTGAGCATATGAGCTCACCCATTTTTTATATTTTATTTTTCCCAGGATGTGAAGAAGTATATTATGATTGACCTGAATGAATAGGATATGGGATATGAGTGTATTCAAATGATACACAATGATATAGTTCTTCCATTTCATAATGTAATGTAAAACGTATTTATGTATCTAGTACTTCCAAGGATACTAAACTAATCAGTCTTTCAAGACTTGATCTCTTGTGATCATTCCAATGTTATGTAATAATGCACCGACTTTAGATAACTAGGGTTGGGGAATTACATAGGATAATATTAAAAAAAGTTAAATCATTTTTAGGAAACACGGTTTTGAAACAACACATATTTCTAACTGAAAGGATAAATAAAGTTAGATTTTCATAAAAATATTTTTTTAATTATCTTAAGTACCAAAGACTGGTAAAATAGTACTAAAACATGAATATATCATGGATAGCCATTGTATAGGTAAATTCATGATTGGTATTTAGATATGTTTCATAATATTTCATCAACTGAAGCATACTCATAAACATTCTCTATAAACGATGAGATTATAGCAATAAATTGTTACCACATTCGTAACATTGAATAATAATCACCAAGAAATATTAAATTCAATTGAAAATTAAAATATCATTAATGGAATTATATTAAATATATAAAATTTAAAATGGAAATATATACACCCCATAGAAAAATATATGTGCATAACATGGAATGTATCTCAAAGAACGCAAATTGAGACAAAATTACTTTACCGATTTCGTAAATTTTGAACCACAACCCCCATGAAAAAACACCCTCAAATGGATATGTAAATTCCCATAAATTTAATAATATTTATCATATAATAAATTTATGGGTAGTATATACACCATATAAAATAAATGAGTTGTGAACATGTGTTGGGAAAAAATCCCTCAAGGTAACATTGCAGTATTTTTGGGTTGATTGTGTTTGTTGACAAAGCAGGTTTCCATGGAGAATTGTCGAGTTCCCGAGAAGTTGTTGACATTCCAAGTTGACAAAGAACTATGACAAAGGAAAGGACGATCTGGAGGTGGTACAAAAGAGCAGTACAAGGTGGCGTCGTTTCTCAGTGTTTGCCAAATTTTTGGGGTCCAAAATTTGGAGTTTGGTGAGCATCACGAAAAGAGGATTTCCATGGAGAGCATAATTTAATATGGCAAAGGCATGAATTTCGCGAAGATAGGATGCATGGATTGGATTTCGCGAAGACCAGAAGAATGGAGGCGGTGGTGCTTCGCGATTACGTCAAGCTTCGCGAACGACAGAGGCTGAAGCGCATCGCGGCGGTGAAGGGCTTTGCGAGGGAGCTTCACGGCGAAGGCGCGAGCCGCGAAGGTAAGTTGACGGAGATTCATCGCGACTACGTCAAGCTCCGCGAATGGAAGATTTCCGTGGAGCTTCGCGATTTGGACAGAATTCCGGCAGAAACTTTGGAGCTTCGCGATTTGAGATGACGTGGTGTTGACTTCGCGCGGAAAGTTCGAGGGTCGGTGGAATCGCCTATAAATAGAGGCCGACCCCTTCGGGGGAAGTAGAGAGAGAAGTTTCAGAGAAAATAATTTGCTCTCGATTTACGAAGGTGATTCGCGGAGCCAGTGTGCTTCGCGAAAGAGGTGCTTCGCGGCGGCTATTGTAGTTCCGCGAAACCTGCGAGCTCCGCGTTGGCTTACTTAGCTTCGCGAGGGTCGTTGCTTTGCGACGGCTTGAGCATCGCGAGAGTGCTTTGCGAAGGAGCTTCGCGAGTGAGCTTCGCGAAAAGGCAGGAGCTTCGCGAAGGCTTGTTTGAGCTTCGTGAAGTTGGGAGCCTCGCATTGTAGGGTGCTTTGCGAAGGTCTTTCAAAAGGTTGTTTGACCAGTGGATAGTGGAAAAGGGGTATTCATCTACGGGTGAAAGTTGAACTTCAACAGAGCATATACATACAGAGAAATATGCATTCCTTAATGGAAATGAAGAGACCTACAGGTCTATAAACTGTGAGTGAATCCATTCCAAGAGTAGTGAGCTTAGGAAGAGGAAGAAGGTGATCCTCTCCACCGGCAGTGAGCCAGAGAGAGAGAAACAGGGAGTGACCCTTGGGAAAGTAGTGAGCTGACCCTAAACATTGTAAAGGAAGTGAGCCTGGGCATAGAAGTGATCTAGCTCGAACCTTGTAATCCACAGCTAGTGAAGATTAGTGGAATTTGGTACGACCGGCAACCTGTCGGCGTATGCTCCTTCGACGTAGCCCTTAGCGGTGAACCAAGTAAAACTGCTGTGTCCTGCGCTTGCTTTACTTTCTGTTTATATTGTGTAGCAGGAAAGAGAGAGAAGAGTGTTTTTCCTAACAGCGAAATAAGATCAAGAACGGGAATTAATTTTTAATTAGTCACACCCTGATTCACCCCCCCCCCCCTCTCAGGGTATTCAGCCTAAGGGACCTAACAACATGGCATGTATCTCATGAATATAAAAAGTGATATAAGAAAACCCTTATTTTAAGTCTTGAATATCATTATACACATTATAACCTCTGGTATAATAAATATAAGATTATTATAAATCTAAAAAATAACCATATTAATATATATTTTACTATATATTATTCACATATTACTTTATATTTCCTGTTTATTAACTATTCTATGATAAATCCACATTTTGGGTAATAACTGCTTTGTTTATCGTACGTATTTTGACTTGTTACTCTTGATCCTCATAATTAAATAAAGATTTTATTATTTCGATAATGTAAAAAATTATTTATATATCATATATATTGAGTATATAAATATTTATAATAATCCATAAAATATATATATAATAAATGGAATACATCGTTCATGGAGACGATAGGTCGTACGTATGCATGAACAATGTTTCTGTTTTCTTGTTGTATCGAAGAAAATTAAGTTAAATATATGTAGTATAATTATTATTTCATATATATAATTTAATTTCACTAAATCCATTCTTATAAAATTTCATTTAGAGTTTGAACGAATCACATCACTTTGAGGAGGCGGTAGTCCACACGTCCACAAATGAAGTTATCGAATTTAAAAAAATGGATATCACGAATGAATATTATATAATAACTAAAGAAGAATAAATAATTAATAAATATAATATATATAATATCAAAATGTATTTTCCATAATAATTTCAAACCCTGAGAGGTGGTAAAGTAAAAACGTACAACATCATTTCGTGAGGCGGTAGTTCATCGTACACAAGAACGCTAAGTTTGTTACCCATTAGATGGTAGTGTGTGAAAGTGTACATCAAACCCATAGAATAAAAATATTTATGTATATTTAGTATATTCAGGTTATTATATAATCATGTAATATTAATATTTTATAGGGTGGAGAATGGAAATAAAATAAAGGAGCTTTAGGAAGGATGTTAGCTCCTCTTTGGGTAACTCTTCTTGGATTTCACCAAGTGGGTTGATTGGTTGTCTTTATCCCCAAAGATATGTTTATAGGATTAAGGTAGGTATATTTGGAGTTTATTTTATCATATTTTGGGCTAGATGAAGAGATTTATTGGTGTTAATATGTGGGAGTGGTGAGTACCTTTTTATAGTGATGGAGGAGTGGAATTCTTTAAATTTTTTACAAGGGAATTTCACTCGTGTATTTTCTTTGAAACGTGGATCCAATAATGATCCAAAACCAATAAAAGATAGTATATGATATAAATATTAACATATAATTTCTTTGGGAAAAATTTATAGGTCATTTTGTGCCTTAAGTTTAAGGTTTGGTCCTTTGTTAAGCATATTTTTCTATTCATCGCTGATATTAATTTTAATGAGTTTTGCTTAAAATTTTGGTCAAATAATAAGTTTAACTTAATATATATTATAAATTATTTTTATTCCAGATACTTAATCTATCTTGAAAAATTCAAATCACATAAGTGGTATAAATTAATTCAAATTCAATCTCACATATGGGATGACAAAGCAGGTTTTAAAAGTAAAAATGTTTAAAAGCTTGGTAAGTTTTTATATCCAATTCAAAAGAGAAATTTATTCCAATGAACTAAATTTTATTCATATATTTACAATATATATAATTAATATTTAAAACCAATCAAAAATTTAATTTAACCTTATAGGTAAATTAGATGAAAAAGTAGTTTTGAATTAAAATTCAATATTTTTCACTATTCATCAAAAAATGAAACATCACAATAAAATACCAAAAATTCACCCTAACCTAATTTTTTATGTTTATATTTAAAAAAATGAGTTTTATTTTGTAATATTAAATTCATAAAAGGTTCAAAATTCATTTTTAAATTTTGGGCTCCATTAAAAGGCTGTAAATTTTCTTTTATAAAAATATAGGTTTTTATGCATAATATTGGGTGTGTTATTATCTTATGCTTATAAAATCTATTGGATGAATGTAAAAAAAATATTTTTTAATTATAAAATATATATTTCATTAATATATTTATCTACTCTAATTAATTATTTCATTAAGACAACATTCCTTTGGGAGCCTAGGAAAAAAATTATATTCAATCGATTTAAATTATCATTTCTAATTAATTGGTAACCAATGAATTCATCTTATATTCTAATAGTCCATATATTTTTATAAGTTACTTAATACAATTTGTAACCCCTAATTTAATGTCTATGTTATATCTTATTGTAATTAATAATAATGTTTTGTTAACAAATTTTTGTTCTTTAAAACTCGGTCTTATGTGTAATGAAAGTCATCAAAGAAAGTCGTTGTTGTGTGTGAGGAAAGATAACTTAGTGTTGCATGAATTACAAGAATATATTTATTTAAAATATTCAATATATCTTAAAGGCTTGGGATGTTATATTCCATTCTATGTTAGGTTTTACGTGTCAAAAAAATGATTTTCAATGGTCCATGAATTAAAAAATATCCAAAAGATTAAATTAATTAAAAAAATCATGGTGTGTTGCATTATACCCCCTTAAAATGAATTTCACCCTTGAAATTTGTCTAGGTTATCAATGGTCTAATACCTTAAATTTCCATTTATAAATACCCACATCGTAAAAATAAATACTAAAACCTCATTTAAAAAGTGGAAGTTGATAACATAATTCTTACCCAAAGTTAAGCATAACTAGGTTTCCATATGGGATAACATAGGTGTGAAGTGTTAACATGGACTTGGAATAGAAATATAACTATAAATTTATGATGGAGAGTGATAGGGAACATGGTTAGGATAAATTTAACAATAAAAAATCCATAAATCTATAATGATTTTAGGGTCCATTTGATTCATCAGAAACAAAGGTACTAGGAAAACATTTTTTGTTTCAAGAACCTTTTCCCAATGTAAAATAATTTTCCTGAAAAGATGTACTTACATGATTTCAGGATAACTTTACCCTATTTGGTACCATAATCAATTTCCACTTTCTCTTTTATTCTAATAAATAAAGGTTAATTTTACCTTCTTGAAGCATTTACAATTCATGAGATTCATAAATAGAATGATAGGACATTCCATCTATCTTTATCACAACAAAAAGGTTACCTTAATCTATCAAATATGAATAAATCCATATATATTGAGATTATACTTTAACATAACCCATTCCATAAATGGTTAACCTTATAACCCTTATGAAATATGGAATTTTAAAACTTTAGAAATAAATTCACTAAATAGAATAACATTGATCCCTCATTTATCATAAAGTAGCTCTTGGTTGTAGTATACCAACCCTATGAATACCTCCATCATGTATTCCTTTAAAACATGGTAATAACCATAATTAACATAAATCCTTATCAAAAACATGAACATTTCTTTATTCCAATGTTTTTGGGATATATTTCATAAATCTAAAAAATGTTATAAATGTCATCAATGATAGCATAAACCACCTGTCAACAAGTACTTAATTAGTTCCAAGGTAATCAGTACCCTCTAATTTGTTTATTCATATCCAACATATCTTTATCCAAACTAAATTATCTTAACATAAGGAACATATTAAAGGATATCTTTCCATAGTAATTTGTTTTCCATGGATATCAACATTCCATTAAATCACTATTCTAGTCCATTTGAACCATTCAACATATTCTTGTAAATCCTTAGTAAAAAACATAAACACAGTAATCCTTATATATTTCACCATTCATATAACATAATTTTTTAATAAAAATTCATAAAAACGTTAATTATTCCTCTTTACCCTTAATACATAAGAAAGATACATCATCCTATTACTTACTACCTCTTTCCTTTCACATTTCATAGGTAGTATCATCATTAGTTACAATATAACCATTACTCATACCACATATCAAATTATTTTCAAGATTTTTCCTCATGGGATATTGACTTTCAAAATTACTATTCATTCCAAATTTAAATAATTTAACCTTTGATTATTTGTTAGGGATTCCAACATCCCCATCCATTTCATTAACCAAACCATTCATTTTTCCTTTGTTGTTACTTTATTTGTTTACTTATTTTCCACATTCAAAACATCTTCTTCTTTCTCTAAGACATTCACATAGGTGATTATTTTCATAATCTTGTCACAAAGGAAACTGAATCTTCTTTTATCTATGGTCTATATTACCCTAACTCTCAATGAACTCCTTGATTTTCTTCTTTGGTGAGTCTGAGAGTTGGTTAAGGTACATGTTATTAATCATGTTCCATGAAAACTAATTAGGAATGATCACAACATCCTTTACTCTAATGATCATCCCATTGGACTTCTCATCATAAAACTATCTATCACATTTTATGTTAATCCAATTCCTTCTGGTTTCCTCCAGTAAATTAAAATAGAAATCGTAGTGTGATGATCACTTGTCATAGCGGAAAACCACCTAATCATGAAAAATAAAATTTCTTATAGGATGTATAAACCATGAAAAATACTTCTTTAATATATGACACCTTAGGTTTACCCTAGGTTATTAATAGTCTTCCTCTATTTAAATCCTTAATGATGGTTCATAAATAGTTTTTTAATTCCCAAATCAAATCCCACAGGAGTGTCAACCTAGGTTTGCAGTAAGGCCTATTGTCATGTAACATGTTATGCTTGAGTCTGGCTTGATAAAACTTTTTGAAGTTATTACCCCTAGGTTAATCTATTCTAGATCCATGTCCACTTATAGTATCTAGAAAGGAATATAATTCACGGAAATTTCTAACTCTATCCTTTATGAAAATTCTAGGAATATTTTCTATAATTTAACTCATCCATAGACTTATCCTTAAATATGTCCCTAGACATATCCTTAGAAATATTCCTGGGTGTCTCAATAAATTTATCTCATCCTATATTCTAAAGGTTAACTAAACCATTCATTTAATACCAAATATAGAGACTCAGGATTTACATACATGAATATTACATCATTTTTTATAAATATTCAGCACATTAAAAAAGTACATGCTTCATGACCATAATATTTTAGAGTCATTGGAAACTTGGAACAAATTATTCCAACTTGTAAACAGATATTTATAGTTTTCCACAAATATCTACCCCTTCATTCCATCTACTTAAAACATTTCTTCGTAACCTGGGTAAAGGAAACATAAGAAATGGGTGAGCTATAATGCTTAGTAAGAATAAATAAAGGAAATATGTAAGCTTAACATAAATATAATGTTATGAGAACATGATAAAAACATTTTAATATCATACCCTTCATATCAAAGATAAAAACACGATACATGGAATAAAAATTAATAGTTTATAAGACATGAATTATAAGATAATCAATAATGTTAACCATGTGAAAATATTATAGGATTAAGACATAGAATTAATGAAAAGCACATAAACATGTGACATAATTATTTACAAGTCAAGGCACATTGCTAAAACTTAATAAGGAACTTCATGAGGACTACACATACTAGGCGGGACACACCACCATCCTCAGTCACAGTCCTTTCCTTGTAAGGGATCGGGTTTCCCCATATTCCCATAGTGGATCAGGTTTCCCGATCTTCCCATAGTGGATCAAGTTTCCCCATCTTCCCATAATGGATTGGGTTTCCCCACCTTCCCATAATGGATTAGGTTTCCCCATTTTCCATAGTGGCTCATGATGACCTACTATATTCCCATCATTTTCCCTTGATATATAAATTTTAACCCAATACATCAGATGAAGATATAAGTTCCACCCGTTACATAATAAAATCATACATACAAGTTCCACATGATAATAAAACATACATCATATAATAACCCATAAAAATATATGGGTTTCATAATGATTATATCATAACCCCTAAAATTAGGTGGTCATCATAAACATTTCATCATATCATTATCTCTTGAAAAAGAGATAGGTCTCATGCTCATTTCATCAAAGCATAACCTGTGAAAAGAAGTAGGTTTCGAAAGCATATAACCAGTGAAAGGGAAACAAGTGACATAAACATAATTACATTAAAAAAATAAACTATTAAAAAAATAATATTAATTTTATTCTTGTATAATATCCCTATTAAAATATAAACTATAACAAATTATGTCATCTTAGATAAATAATTATTTTTAAATATCAGATGGGACATTTTATAAGAAAAATAGCCTTTCCTTGAAAATAATTTTCATAAAACCATTTTAAAAATATTTTTCTTATTAACAAATATTTATAATTTAATTTAAAACATTTATTAAGGAAAATATATTTTATGATTTGAAAAACTATTTTTAAAAAATAAATATTTTTTATATCATTTTTCTTTGAAAATACTTTAAAAACCTAAAATGAAGGCATGAAATCATTTTGAAAACCCTTTTCTTGTAAAAAACTTTAAATTAAAAAAAATTAAAGAATATTAGGAAATAATTTTATTTTTTAAAATAACCTTGTAAATATAAAATAGAATTTTCAAGGAAATGATGGTTATAATGGTTGGCAAGTCCGTACATGCCAAACATTCCATTAGCACCTTAAAATTTTAGAAAAGTTCCTTGACCGAATAACAATAAGAATATTCCTTTGTAAAATATTTTAAAAAAAATTAAAAAAAACTCATTTAAACCTTATAGGATAAAAATAAAAAAATTTAGAAAACACTATTTTTAAGGAACATTGATTTCCAACCAAAAGGATAAATAAAGTCGTATTTTCATAAAAATATTTTATTAATTATATTAAGTACTAAAGAGTGAAAAAAATGGTACTTACACTTGAATATATCATGTATAAACATATTATATTAAAATTAATGAGTGTACATGGGAGATTTATCATAATATTTCATCAATGGCAGGATAATCATAAATTATTTCAACAAAACGATGATATTGTAGCAACAAATTGTTTCCACTTTTGTGACTTTGAATCATAATCTTCATTAAAGAATAAAATTTAAATAAACATAAAATATTATTAAATTAATTATATTCATGATATAACATTTCAAATTGTATTATATACACCCAATAGAAAACTATAGGTACATAACATGGCTTGTATCTCAAAGAAGGAAAATTGGGACAAAATTACTTTACCAATTTGGTAACTTTTGAACCATAAATCCCATTATAGAAATATCCTAAAATGGATATGTAAATCAAAATAAATTTAATCATGGGTGTCATACAATTCAATCATTAGTAGTAAATACATCACACAAAAAATGAGTGGTGAACATGGCTTGTATCTCACAAATATAAAAAATTAGATGAGCAAACCCTTACCTTAAGTCTAGAATTTCTTTATAAACATTCAAAACTCTTGTATAATAAATATAAATTTATTATAAAACTAAAAAATAACCATATTCCTATATATTATACCATATATGATTACATTATTACTTTATATTACCTTTTTATTAATAATTCCATGTTAAAGCAATGTTTTGGGTAATAACTGCTTTCTTTATCATTCATGTTTTGACTTATTATTCTTGATCTGCTTACTTAGATCATGATTTGCATACTTCTAGAATATAAAAAATTATTTATACATCATTTATATTCACTATATAAATGTTTATAATAATCTATAAAAGATAGATATATGAAATGGAATACACCGTACATGGAGATGGTAGACTGTACGTACACATGAACGTTATTTCTGTTTTATTATCTTATTGTAAGAAAATTTAGTGAAATATATGTATATATATAATATTATTCTAGTAGAATTATTATTTAATATATATCATATAATTCCACTAAAAAATATTTAATAAATTTTATGTATATTGTGAATGAATCACATCTCTTTGAGAAGACGGTAGTCCACACGTCCACAAACAAAGTTGTCATATTTACAAAAATGGAAATAATGAGGGTAAGTTTTATATAATAATTATATAAGAATAAATACATCATAAATATAACATATATAATATAAAAATATAGTTCTCATCAAAATTTCCAACCATGAAAGGTGGTAAAGGAGAAAAAAAACATCGTTTTGTGAGGCGGTAGATCGTTGTACACAAGAATAATTAGTTCATTACCCATTAGATAGAAGTGTGTGTAAGTATAGGTATAAAACATAGAATAAAAACATATAAGTGTATTTAGGATACTTATGTTATTATATAATCATTGAATATGAATATTTGATCAGTGGATAATGAAAATAAAACAAAGGAGCTTAAGGAAGGATGTTACTTATTCTTTGGGTAACTCCTCATTGTTTTAACCAAATGGATTCCTTGGTTGTATTTATTCCCAAATGGATGATTCTAGGATGAATGTATGGATTTTTGGAGATTATTTTAGAATATTTTGGGTTAGAAAATGGTCTTTATTGGTGTTAATCAGTGGGAGGTGGGAGTTCCTTTTTATTGTGGGGGAGTGGAACTCTTATAAATGTTTTGAAAAGGGATTTCTACCCACATGTTTTCTATTAAATGTGGATCCAAAGATAGTCAAAAACTAATAAAATAGAGTATAGTGATGAAATATTAATAGAAAACGTATTTGGGACAATTTTATATGTCATTTTTAGCATTAAGTTTAAGGTTTAGTCCTTTGTTAAACTAATTTGTCTCTTAATCACTGTAATTAATTTTAATCCCTTTCACTAATATTTATTGTCAAAAACTAAGTTTACTTTATCAAAAATTATAAATTATTATTATTAAAAATATATAATCCATTTTTTCAAATTAAGATTGCATAAGTGGTAGAAATTGATTCATATTTAATCCCATAGATGGGAAGACAAATGTGTTTTTTAAGTAAAAAAAGTTCACAAGTTTCATTAGTTTTTATATTCAATTTCAAATTAAAATTGACTAAAATTATCTAAATTGGATTAATATATTTAATATTGATCTAATTATTATTTAAAACCAATTAAAATTTTAATTTATCCTTATAAATAAATTATATGAAAAAGCGGTTTAGAATTAAAATTCAGTATTTTTCACTATTCATCAAAAAATGAAACATCATAGAAAAATAAAAATAATTCACCCCAACGAAATTTAAACATTTAAATTTTAAAATTAATTTTATTTTTTCCTATTAAATTCATAAAATTTTCAAAATTCATATTTAAATTTGAGGCACCCTTAAAAGGCGATAAATTTTCCTTCTTAAAAAGGTTTTTATGCCTAATATTGCGTTTTTTATTATCTTATTATTATCAAATATATTTTATGAATGTAAAAAAATTATTTAATATATAACTTATATATTTCATTAATATATTCTCTAATTTTAATTATTTTAATTCATGAATAAAACACCCCTTTGAGAATATAAAAATATCTCTTTTATATTCAATCGGTTTATATTTTCCTTTCTAATTAATTGGTAACCAATGAATTCATATTATATTTTTATAGACCATATATTTTCATAAGTTAGTTAATATTATTCATAATCTCTAATTTAATGGTTATGTTTTATCTTGTTGTACTTAATAATTTTTTTTATTATAATACCGTTGTTTGGTAAAACTCGGTCTTATATGTAACGCAAGTCATTGAAGAAATTTGTTATTGCGTGTGATTCAAGAAACTTAGTGTTGCTTGAATTAAAAGAATATATTTATATAAAAATAAAATATATGAAAAAAAATTATGATGTAATATCCTTTTCTACTTTAGGTGTTGCGTGTCAAACAAGTTATTTTCAAAGTTGTGTGAAATGAAAAATATCAAAAATATAAACTTAATTTGAAAACAAAATCACAAAATCATTCTCTGTTATAATAAGGGAATTATTATTTCTTTCAAGGTTCCTTACTAAATTTATATAAATAATATTTTCTTTAATATATAAACCATATAGTATTGTAGATATGTTCATTTTCATTACTTGATTTAGTTTTTTAACATAATTCTAAATTTCAATGGATTTTGAAGATCAAACCAAAATCACTATAAAATGTAATATTATATAATCCTAAGAGGTTTATAAAATATTTTTTATATTATTATAATTCACTATTTCTTCAGAGAACTTAATCCATGACATGATAACTAGAACATTTATTTCAAATTCTGTTGAAAAATTGAGAGACCATGTCAAAATGATCAATGCACCATTTCAAAAATTACTTTTAAAATATCACCATATTTTGAGTCTTCCATTATATCTAACATTTATATTAGGCCCCTATAATACATGACCCTATTATGAGGTCTCCAAATTATAATCTTTATATACCCACAAATTCACTCTCGGTGATTTTTTATTATTTTATTTAAAGTAATTATGGGGGAGGGTTATTACATGGGATTTAATAGTTATCACATTTCCTGATGGATAAATTTTTAGGTGTACAGTAAATTTTTGTTCAAGAAATTTCACTACATTTTCTAAAATAAATATCCCTATATTTCTTTAAAAAAACAATTTTTACAAAAATAACATAAAATAAATAGAGAATAGAAGTAGAATCAATCACTATTGTATTTGTTATGTGAACCACTATAATGAAATGAAAGTGTTAGGATAGATGAATTATATGTTATATTACTGAGTGAATAAATTTCATGGAGTAAAAAAACATACTAAATCTTTCATTGCAATTCTAACATTCACACCTCCTTTTTGAACCTTTGTTTTCTCATCAAAAACACCCACCTCATCCCATAGAACATCCATGTAATGTTCATGATATTGACATAGCATCTTGATTCCTTATTATAGATACAATAAATTTAGAAATCATATATTAATGATTGAATAAGCATTATAATGAAAATAATTGCGACAAATATACTTTCAGTGATGAGGTAAACATGTCTAGGACGGTAAGTGTGATTGTTCATAGGTAGAAATTGAAGGATGGAATGATATTTAATGTTAGAGAAGGAAATATTGGGAATAAATAAAATATAAGAAGCATGGTAAGTGTAAGGATTATTAAAGTTGGAAATGATTTTCATTATTGTTTCTGAAACTAAAACAAACTTGGTTATATCATTTTTTATTGAACTCATTGATATGTATATTTCAAGGCATGTAAAGAGATAAGTGTGGGGGAGTAAAAAAATTCAATTTTTCTATTTTTTCTCCTATTATTCATTATTATTAATTTTAATAATTCTATAATATATTGGAATTTACTATATATTTATTTTATATGAATAATTTTGACATTATTGTAAATTTGTATTAATTTCATGACTTTTTATTTAATTAATGTTTTTAATTTAATTGTTACAGTCATACTTCAATGTAGAAGTTTTTAATAATGTATAAGTGGATATTTACGATTAATTAAGGAATTTTATTCTACATTTGGTAACAAAAATATTATTTTGAATGAATATATAAGAAATTTCAAAGGGAATAAAAATAGCTGAATCTAACAAATGTTTCCCACATCAGAATCTCAGAATATGTAAAGATGTTGATGTTGTGAGTTCTAGCCACCATAGTTACGTCCTCCACCAACATAGCCAATTCTTACGGTCCAAAGAATTATCCAAACCTCTAACATTTTCCAACACCAGATATTAAGGTTATATCTACTGGAAAAACACTCTGCATCAACTAGTTGGGGAAACATTGAAAACCAAACTATTCTAAGGATCCAACACACACTATATCACTGACCAAATATATCCTTAACCTCTAACATAGGACATAAACTACATGTAACTAAACCAATTTTTCAACAATCTAATCATGGTAAGTTTTAAATGTCACAATGATGTAGTCATAAGAGATGACAACATAACATTTCCCCTAATTCTATAAGGAATTTCATTAATGAAAGATTCATCAACAATGAACACATCCTCATCCATCGAATGTTGTATGTGGTGAATGTTATAAGGTGAAATGTAAGTAGTCGAGACCATTCCTAAAAAAGGTTTTTCATGAACTCTAGATTTATCCCAAAAACTAGATGAAATAGAAACCCTAAAATCCCTGACATAGGATCATCATATATAATTTATAATTAATTGGAATCAAGATAAAAATTACCTCTCATTAGAATTATTTCTTCATTAATGATTTGGTTGAGACCTCTTATCATATTGTAATTGTGTGAGAGGATTCAAGGGTAGATTCCCTCCATAGGAGATCGACACGTGTTCCATAAACCTTCTACCAATGTTTTATAATTATTTGGGTACAATCATGGATGATTCGATTAATTATGTCAATCATCGTTGATCACAATTGTGTCCATATCGTTTGGAATTAATTACTATAGTTCTCTCTATACTTGAGAGGGTAATCGTGGAGGATTTTCCTATGTTTTTTAGAGTGTTCTAAGAGAAGATATCTCTAGGGATTGAGAGGGATCTCTCTATAATTTTTTGTGCACAATGATAGATAAATATGACTTGATGTAGAAAATGTTACAATAAAGTATTTATAAACCTATGGTTTGTGAATAAATAATTTCATATGAGCCCATATTATTCTCCTAATCCTTATAAAACCCATATCTAAATATTATTATTAATAATATTATTATTATTTTGATTATTATTATTATTATTAACTATTTGAAATAATCTAAAATCATGGATCAAAAAATATTATTTCTATGAATAAATAAATTAATATTTACTCAAAAAATATTTCTATATATCATTTCTCAATATTCTATTAATCTATGTGTGTAGTTAATCCTTGTTATTTATCAGAATTTTAATAATATCTATTTATTTAAATAAATAAATTAAATTTTATTATATGTTGATTGGAAGATAAATAATTTATTCACTATATTAGTGAATAAATATTTATCAAATGTTAATGTAACCAATAAATAATTATTTTTTACCTTGTGAATATACAAGACATAAATAAACATTATATTTTTTGTAAATAAATAAATAAACAATTAATAGAAATTTATTTAATATTAAAATTACATAACATTCTCTCAAATAAATGGTGACTCGGTATATTGAATCGACCAAACAAGAATAATTATTATTTTATAAAAAAATATTTATTCAACATGTTAAATTTATATCGAATCTATCTGAGATTTTGGATACACTTAGTGAGTAGCCCTTTAGGCCCTTTTCTAGGTGGTATTAGGCTACACCGTCTAAAGTACATGGTTAGAATCTAGCAGAATTCCATATTTCCCATAGATAATTGTGTTATTATCATAATGACATATAATCTCATATGAAATCACATTATGTAATATAGTCCTTTTTCATGATATCCTTAATAAAGAAGGTAGCAAACTACTTTCGTCAACCTATGTTATTTATTTATCTTTATTTGACTTTCTATAAATTAAATTTCTCATAGAGAACCATGGTTATGGATTTAAATAAGTAGTTTAATTCCCATCAAAGGTTTTAATATATAAACTTCCATAAAATAATAAAAGGGATAAATCCTTTCTCATATTATTCGTTAATGCAATATCAATCATGTCATATCCAGCATATCCTACTTCATTATGAGCATATTTCATCATGTTTTTCATCAATACATCAAGGTACACCACTCATGATATGAATTAACAATAATATTCAGGTCTTTGGACCATTACACACATCTGTATATATGAACATCCAAAAATAAATAAAAATGTGTATTTCCTACCGATGGGTCAAGTTATCATAATCTTTGGATCTGAATATTACTAAGGTTGTACACCATTAGAAGGTGTCTCAAAGTCCTATGAGTCTTCACCCCTGAGAGAATCTATCATTTGTTTCTTAACAAATGATATCATCCTGATATAGGATATATATTTATGAATATTTTCATAGAACTTATAGGTTCTCATCATAGAAAGGAACTACTATGACCATTCATTATGACATATACCCTATGTAGATTATCACACAGGTTCCACATAAAATAATAACCATTATTTTATAAGATATAAATTAATATTCCATAATATAAATGTTTTAGTAATATAATAGTAGATGGTTCTAGGTAACCAACTCCAACAGACTCCCACTTTCACTAGATCCAACAACTATCAACTTAACTAGGGACCTTCACGTTATTAACATTATTTTTCTATAATGTGCATATATTTTTTTTCCCACCATACTACCCATGGTTTTTATACTTACTATTACCTCATCTATATGAGAAAATACTTCATTAGATAATATCACTGAGTGTATATCATTTTTCCTAGGGAATTCCTAACATCTTGGATAATTCTATATTTAAAATTCATCATGTCATGATTGAAATTTTACTATATGGGTACAAATTCATAATATAGAACAAATTATTATTGAACTTGATTCTTAATATGAATCATAAGACATTATTTTCTTCACCTAAAGTAGATATGGTAGCAAGTGGTTGCAACATGCTTTACCCATTGCATATTATCTTAACCAACCTATTCTACTAGATCAAAATGATTTATAGAATTCTTGTTTTATATTACATGAAATATAATATTATCATTTCTTTAGCTATCATGAACTCTTTCAGCTTTTCTTCCTAAATAACTTTCAGATAATTCAGATTTCCATCCAATACAGTTCTCTTAGTCACTATTGATATTTTAATTCTAGGATTTATACATAATAAAGATCAAAGTTGTTTATTTATCATACCATTTGAGATATATTTTCAAAGTAATCTTAGATATATATAGTATATTCATCACAATAATACCATGTCACACTAGAAACTGTTGAGGTGTATTATTCCATATTTTATTTTTCAACATCATGTCAACTGTGTACTTTGAATTAGATTTATAAACCCCTCAATCTAAGATAGCAGATTATGTTCCCTAGAACCTGGGTTTCTATATAAATAATTTTTAGATAAATTATTTAGTATTATATAATCATGATACTGATCTCTTGTTTTACATATGCTGTCAAACACACCTTTCATGATAACTTTAGAACTCACATTAACCTCTTGTAGACACTGGGAAACATTTCATTTCTAATGAATATACTATGATCATTTTACTTTTTTTGAACCATAAATGGATCCTTAAACATATAATACATATTTATTTTCTTTGAAGTCTCCTAACTTTATGGTCACATCACACAAATATGTCCCATAAAGATACCACTAAGTGAGTTGACCATAACATCTGTTGCCTAATATAATGTACATAGTAGCTATAACAAGTAGAATTTAAATATATGTAAGCATAACGGTTGAGTTTAACTATTCAAACCTTATTTTTAAATTTCATGTTACATGTATGTATTATTTCTACTAAATACCTACCAATAGACTTATATAAACCACCAAAATACATAATTAATTTTGGTACATCGAATAGAACTTTGAATCCATAAGAACTTTTCAATCATAGATAATTTAAACTTACTACACTCTATAGGATTTATTATTCTTATCAAATATATCACACACTGTATTGAATATAAAACCACCATTATGGTTTTAACCATTCTATGCATTATGTGCCTCTAGAATAATTACCCCCACTGAAACTTGTGGAGTTTAATATTATTTTTCTAACTTGTGTCTCTGGATCAAAGATTATGCTAAATTTTTTTTACTCTCACCATCTCAAAATATGTGTACATTCCTCATAGAAATAAATTTGTTATGATTAATAATTTTTTATATCTTAGGGATTTTAATATCCTTAGAGGATATAGGAACACTAATTGAGATACACCTAGTGTTTTCAAGATGTACATTTTAATATCTCACCATTTTCATAAATAAATCAAATAAAAACACATGAGGCTATGGGATAATGGATTTACATTATATTTACTTTATAATATATCCATTAGTCAATATAATTGAGATATTTAAGATTTTATGCTACTTGTTTTGAAACATTCCATAAAGTAATAATGGAAGATTTGTAATATTTATAATTATCTTAATCAATCTACCTTGTATTATCACTATCTTTGTGTTGTGAAAAGCGATTGTGTGAGTTTATGAAAACCATCACTCTATATTTAATGATCTATTAATACTTGGTTAAGTGACTCTCATACATACCAATCCATATAATCATGTATATTTAACCAATTTCATTCATTAATTTCATTTATTATTCTCAAATTCTCTTAAAGGAATTAAATAAATTGTATAAATTTTCCTCTAGATTCACGTTGGAATTTTTAATTATTGTTAGTTGAATAAATTATGAAATCATAGTAGAATATCTTTATTTTTAAATGTTTATTTTTCTAAAATTAAATAAGTATTTGTTTCAATAATACCTAAAGTGGTTTTAGTTGTAATGAAACTAAACAATATTTTGGGTGTATCCTTTGAGTACAACCTTTTAGTTTTTCTTCACAAAGAATTATTTTTCCATAAATGGGTATGAATCTTATAGTTTTCATTCATAATATATTCCCAACATTAGATATAAAAGATTTCAGTATTATAGAACTATTAATTATGTTACTAATACCATAAAAACATTAATTTCTAAATTAAATATCATCCGATTATGTCCATGAAACACTAAGATAAATGTATAGGAAACACCTAATTTAAACAACAATTCAACAATAATGCATCCATTGTGAGAACACAACTAACTTCTTTAGTTATTATAATAAAAAAATATTATTAAATACTTGAGAAATGATATAAAAATATTACATAATTTGATTACTATATTCCAAAAGTTGATGCAACTAATTGCATCTTCTTTAATTCATTTGCAGTTACTTTTTAAATGAACTTTTTGTCCACATGGGAATTAAAAATCCACCTATTCATCACACTAAATATAAATATTTTATGTAATTGAAAGATATTGTAAGTGAACCATTTAATAAAACATTCATGGGATTTTCAGCCTTTACTTTCATGTTTCTTACCGTAAGGGTTTTGGAATCGAGTTCCCTACAACTCTTATTTACCTAGAGGATTTTAAGAGAATCCTGAGTTGTTTATATATATTTTTCATCTCATAAGATAAATAAAGAGAACATGTATGTTAAGGTTATTTATATAAGACTAATTAATAATTAATTATCTCTATGGATGCCTAAACTTTACTAAAAAATCTATTTACTATAGTATAATGAAGACATGATTAACACTTAAGTACTCTATTCCAATTTACACTATTATAGTGTAGTGAAAATTTCATTTATATAATGCCTCCATTTTTTCATGTAAATGGATAAGAGATGAGATAACATGGTATTGTCATTCATGTACTTATGCTTCATTATCAGTTCTCTAGACATAACCGATATTACAATATAGTAGATAGTTTAATTATCCCTATGTTCCTCCTATAGGAATCCTTATCTCTCACTACTACAAAAAAGGTGTTTAAAGACAATGGTATTTATCAATGCTATAAATAAGCACATATAAATAGAATCTTTATCATCGCTTTCTTTAGTGTTGATAAAGGGTTCCCTTAATCAGTGCTTTATTTTTAGCATGGATAAAGGGTACCCTTTATCAGTGCTATATTTTTAGCGCTCATAAATGAATCAGTTATCATGGATTTCTTAACACTAATAAAAGTCTAAATAAAAAAATTTAAAAATAAAATAATTAAATGAATAAAAAATGAGTTCATTAAAAAAATATTACAATTTTTGAATTAAATAATTATTGATAAAAATGAATAAATTAATTACACTATATATAAATTATAAATGCTAATAAATTGTATGTATTAAATATATAGATAAATTCAAAATGAAAATTAAAACAAATTAAAATTAAAAAAACTAAATTGAGAAAAATATGAAACATTTTATTGATTAGATGATTGTTGATAATGTTAACAAATACTATATATTAAATATTTATATATATATATTATTGATTATAAATGTGATTTATATAAAAAAATTTGTATTCTTTACCTTAAATCTTAATATACTTTGTGAATAATGGTTTGTAATTAAAAATTAATATAATTTAAAAATACTGAAAAATTGCATCGAGTAATGGACATAATTGAATGTCGTTTGATTTTTCAATTTATAACATAGATCAAATATATTAAATTGATTTAACTTATAGGTAATTAATGAATTTTTATATACATATTCACACACACAAATATTTTTTTGGAATTTAATCAATTAATATTATTTATTTTATATATATTTATTTATTATGTTTAATTGTTTTCAATATGTTTTCATCTTGATTTCAGTATATATCTATTTTTTTATTATTTATATTAATCATGCTTATCCAAATTAAAACTATTGTAATAATTTTTAATTAATTAATTTTACTCATTTTTAACATGCCTGAACATAATATTAAATATTCATTAATAACGTTTAAAATAAATTTTTAAAAAATATTACTAAATAAAAATATTTATAAATGTATATTTACTATTTTTATACAATTATAATTATAAAAAAATAATATTTGTTTAAAAATTATTTATATAATTATAAATAAATAATTAAAAAATTATAATAAATTTATTTAAATAAATGATATATTCAGTAAATATATATATATATATAATTACATAAATATATAATGATACAAATATTATTTTTTCCAAAAAAATATTTATATAATTATAAATAAATAATTATATACTCAAATAATTATAAAATTATTAATTTATAAAAAGTAATATGATAATTATTATAATTATATATAATAATAATACTTTTTTTAGAAGTATTATTTAAAAAAACTATTATAATTATTTATCAACATTTTTTTAGCACTGATAAAAGGAATCTTTATCAATGCTTTTTTAAGTGCTAATAAATGTTTCACAATCTATTTTAAAAGCCCTAACCATCGCAAACCAGTTAGTGATATCATAATCTCTATGAGAAAGCAACCTACTACAAGCACTCCTCATTGTCGAATCCAACCTCAAATCTAGTTAATAATCAAAGCTCCAACTATTCCAAGTCCTAAATCCAAGTCTCAAGTGATTCAAGGGTTGAATCGAACCACGACTCGAATAAAATCCTGGTTTTTTTGATATCTCTAATTTCCCTAAATTATCGAAAAAACCTTATCATCGCAAATCTGTGTATCCCAACAAGTCTAATTTTACTATCGTATAATAATACACCCAAAAATTCATTATTTTTTAGATATAATTAAGTATAGTCTTACCTGATATCATGTGGGTCTCCTTGGGAAAACATTGTCACTCTGTGACTTGAAATATATCAATCTAAATGTTGGTTCATGTTCTTGTGTGTTATAATAGGCTCCCAATACCTATATTCTATGACATCTAGCTCTTTGAAATGGTCAACTTTATAAAAATTCATCCATATAGCGGTTGGTGTTGTCATTGGATATGAATATTACATTGCAAATCACTTGGATGATGAAATATCTAACATCATTGGGCTCTTATATTATGTCATGTAGCAATTGTAACTGAGAGGATTGAATTGGAGGAACTTGAATTTAGGTTTATCCCCTTCTATTTTAATTTTAATTCTAGAAGTAGTTTCCAAAAAATGAATGATGAAATATCTGACACATGGGAACAACTATATACTAATTTTTCAAGAAATCTTTTCCTGGGATAATGAGCACTAGAATATGGTGTAAAATTAATGGATCTATTTAGGATGACTATAATCTATTTCTTGATGCTTGGGATAGATTTAGGGGTTACTGATGAAATTTAATAATTCAATGATTCTGATGAATCAATAAAATCAGATGGGAAAAAACATTGTATATGTTTGATTGTTTGTCTTATTTATTTAACTAATTCTTAGAAAAATATAATATTTTCAGTTTTTATTTTTGAAAATTTTAAATTTGAATTTAAATAATATGTATTAAATTCCATACAAATATAACTCAAAGAGGTTTAAGGTTATATAATCCTTGGACTATATTATACCGTAAAAACTAGTTTTGAGATAAAATGAAATTTATTTTTTGATTTTTTTTGTTGAAATATAGTCATAAAATAAAAAATTATAATGATTCATTTTCTAGGAAAAATCCCAGCATCATGGTGTTTTAAGAAACAAAATATTGTTTTATTATGTGGTGCAGAAGAAGAGTTCATTGTTGATACAATTTATTGTTCACAATCCTTTAGGATGGATCAAATTTTTTATAAATTTTATATTTTCTTCAAAAAGTAACTTATTTAAGGAGAATTTTTTCTATTATTTAAATTTTAAAGAATATTTTAAATCATTAAAAATAAAAATTATACCAATAGATTTAACTAATTTTGATAAAATAAAATATTGAAATTTATTCACATAAATTTAATAAATGATTTTTAATATAATATATTTTGTTGAAAAAAAATTATTTTTCATGGATAAATTCATTACACTATTAGAATCCAACTTCAAGTAAACTATATTGATTTAGACTTAGTAATATAATGAAATTCTATGTTCACTGTGGATTCTTAATTATATTTAATTTTTGGTTTACTAACATAAACTTAAATACATTTTTTATGTTCTTCTAGTGGGAATATGATTCCCCACAAATGTGATCATCTCAATTACATGACATAAAAAAATGTGTCATTACAATACATTACCAATACCATTTATGTTAATATTTTTACATAATTAAGACAAAACATTTACTAAAAAACTCATGTATTTTTTAACTAATGGACATTTTTTGGACCAATATATGCAACAACTTGATCCATAAGAAGCCTTTATTGTTCTTACTCAGACGAATCTCCTCATGTCACATTGTTCTTATTTTTATCAGTCTCCTCTTGAATATATTTGATCCAATTTTTATACTTTTTAGCCTATAAAAATGATTTAGGCTCTACCAAGGAAAAACTGTGGTTTTTTTGTAGAGACTTACTCCTTCGAATTTTCACCAAAACATTCCAATCACCAATGACATTTTATTCAATGATTTTAGCCTTAATTTTATTTCTAGATCTATATAAAAATATTTCCCTCTTTGAAATGATAACCCACTCATTAATAATTCTTAAAAATAAATTCATTTCATTCATCACACATCTAATAAACCCTATGTATGATCTGCTTTAATCCATCTAAAAACAGATCATTCTTTAACATTGCATTTTGGTTCCACCCTTAGGAATCTCTAATTACCATTGAGGTAATTTTAACAAATCTAAGGAATTAACCTTTGATAATAAATATGTTATGTGTCTTTATTTATTTATTATACAAAAATGAATATTATATGAACCCAATAATATATCTTTACTTTCCCTCAGATGATTCAAAGATTCAATCCAATGTATCTTATTTTCTCTTTATTCTTGTCACTCATTGATTAATTGTTTAGTAAGATCTATTTGAATTTTTTATCGTCATTCGTTCTTTACTGTTAGCATATCCTAGTGGTCAACAATGTTTTCACAATAGAATCATCATCCATAGAATTAATTTATTGTTCCATATTTATGTTTAATTTTTTTTTCAATATTACTCATATAATAATTGTTTTCTTGTAAAAAGAGGATTCTTTTGTTCGAGTTGGGGTGGTTTGTTAGTATCTCCTTGTACTCATGAGGGATTTGACATCGATACTATAATTGAGATAATGAAAATATGTAAATGCATAAAGAATTCATTAAACCATCATGAAAAGGTGAATTCCAACTACTTATTTAATTAATTTTTTCATCTTGTTACCTACTATTTGAAAGTTAATCTGCTTATAATTTTTATCTAATTTTTATTTAGTTTCTTTCACGGATATTTTGATAAGTCATGTTTTTATTTCATCTATCTGAAATAGGCCAGAAAAGAGATAAAATTATTCTTTATACCAATTTAACCATGTTTTCCATATTCATTTCCATTCTTTTACAAACTTTAGATACTTAATATTGATTCAATGTTATTAGATAAAAATTATTTCTCATTGTTTAAAGCCTCTTCTATTCTAACTTTCAAAAATGAGAAAGATATTTTAGCTAAGAACATTGAGGGAATATGCAGTGTTGGTATTTTTACTTAGAAATAAAATTTAAACATGGTATGATTGGTAGTTAGGATGGTTTTCAGACTTTGGCATGTGTAGGAATCAACCATGCCTCAATCTGATGCACGGTGTGACCGGTATTACTCCAAGGGAATCTTTTTATATAAAATTTACATTAATTTTAGTAAAAAGGAAAATATACATACTCCAAATATATAAAATATATTCAGTTTTTTTATACTATATGTAAATGATCTATAATTCATTTAGGATGTGTATGAATTAGATGCACCTCAATTTAATGCATGGTGTGACCATTATGACTCAATGTGTCCATTATCAATTTAAAATAGAATGTTTACTTCAAAAAATTTCACTCATTGAAAAAAACTGATCATTGTTTTTGATAATTTAGGAAATCGATTCATAAGTCATTTTTGATGTGTAAGAATCAATCTCACATCGAACCAGAACATGATGTGATCAGTACAGGTCAAAGTGTGATTTTCTAGTTTAAAATGACATTTTAGTAAAAAAATGATGTACCCAAAACCAATCAAATGCATTAATATTATTTATATACTTTTGAAAAAAAATCATATATTATTTGAGACATTTAGTAATCATCCATACCTCAATATGATGAACGATTTGAATGGTATGACTCAAAGTGCATCTTTTTATTTAAAAATGACAACAATTTTAAGAAAAAGGAAAAGTAAGGTACTCAAAACTGAGAAAATACATTTATATTTTTTTTGAAAATTTAGTAAAATTATCGATAAGTCATTTGAAATGTGTATGAATAATATGTACCTCAATCCAATATAGAGTGTAAATAGTTTGACTCAAAGTGATTTTTTTATTTAAAAATGGAATCAATTTTAATAAAAAGGAAAATTGACCTACTCAAAACTGAGAAAAAATATTCATATTGTATTTATAATTTAGGTAAATTATTAATAAGTCATTTTTGATATGTAGTAATCAACTACAACTCAATCCAATGTGCGATGTTCTCGGTATGACTCAGTGTATCTGTTATCAGTTTAAAATCGACAATTTTGTTAAAAAAATGACACTCCCTAAGAATTGAAAAAACAAACTCAAATTTCCGTGATAATTTGGGAGGTTTATTAATAAGTCATTTTTTATGTGTTGTAATATTTTTAATGTTAAATTGATACATGATATGAGTGGTATGATTAAAAGTGTGGGCCTCTAGTTTAAAATCATATTTTAGTAAAAAAGACATACAACATACTCAAAACTAAGAAAACTCATTCATATTGTTTTGATACTTGGGAAAAATAATCCATAAGTCATTTGAGATGTGTAAGATGTAGCCACACCTAAATACAATGTACATTGTGACTGATATGACTCCAAATGCATCTTTTTATTTAAAATTCACATCAATTTTAGTAAAAGGACAACTCACCTAATCAAAATAAAGAAGAAACATTTTGATTGTTTTGATACTTTAGGAAAATTATTCATAAGTAATTTATGATGTGTAGGAATCATCTAAACCTTAATCTAATACACAATGTGTCTGATATGACTCAATGTGCCTGTTATTAGTTTAAAATTATCATTTTAGTTTAAAAAGTGTCCCTCATTGAAAACTGAGAAAACACACTCGTATTGTCTTTATATTTTAGTAAAATGATTCATAAGTAATGTGTGACATGTAGGAATTAGTATCATGTTAACCCAACACACTATATGTCTGGTATGAGTCAAAGTTTATGTTTCTAGTTTTAAGTGACATTTTTGTAAAAAAGATAAGTGAAGCTCTTATAACCAAGAAAACACACTCGGATTGTTTAGATAATTTAAGAAAATGATCTATAAGTCCTTTGAGATGTGTAAGAGTCAACTCCACCTCAATAGGATACATGGTGTGCCCAGTATAACTCCAAGTTCATTTTTTCAATATATAATTATCACTTTAGTTTAAAACACACATCACACCACCAAAATTAAGAAAATGGGCCTAGATTGTTTTCTATTAATTTTAATTCATTATCCATAATTTATTTTGTTGATTTCATTGTTTTTTGGTGATTTTTTGTGTTTTTATAACACACTATAGTATTCCCCATTATCAGTTCTTCTAAAATATCTGATAAAAGACTCAGGATTTTAATCTCACTCTTGTAGTCAGAGCTTCTGTAACACTGATAAAGGCCATTTTTAGCACCATTAAAGGCCTATTTTTTAGTAGTGTATAATTTTTGTAATATTTGGATAAACAAACATAGGGGATTCTATGATATAGTATAATTTTTCCTATATGGGATCATTGTATGAAACAACTATACCGACCTTGAAATTGTGTGATTGAAAAGACATGGTATGTGTTCTAATGTATCACAGTGTTATGATGATTTCACTTCCGATACACTATATTAAATAAAATCATATTTTAATTTTTTTTCTTGATTCCCAAAATATGTGGTGTAAGAAATTTTATTTATTAGTCTCCCACTATTTATTGAAACCTAATAGCCCTAATCATTGGTTTTAGAATATCTTTCGCATGGATATTCTAGTATCAGGGATCCATATGCCCCTTCTTGTTACCTATATATAATTCTAACATGATCTTATATGGTATTTTGGTAGGAATAACTTTCCAACTAAATTAACTAACAACTCCTTTATTTATTGAGTGGACTCCCCAACCCTAAAATCCTTGATTATGATTTCCTCAGAAATATTTCTACAGGTTGCCTTAAGTCTCATGAAGGTGATCAACCCTTAATGAAGGTAGGTAAAGTCAACCTAAAAATCAAGATAGTGATTCTCCAAAAATTGAAATCGCCCTAATAAAGTTCGGTCAAGAACTTTCAACTATGGTTTGATTTCAACCTAGGTATTGGAATTTTATACTGACTAAATATTTAAATTTGATGGATTTTATATTTTCTATGTAAATTTCCAATTTTATCTTATTAATTATTGTTAATATAAAGTGGATTTTACTTAATTAATTAACCATGTCTAAATAAAATTTGTGCATAATCCAATTTATTTCAATTCCAATGAGCATTCTTATTAACTCATTTGTTAGGTTATAGCAATAAAACATCATTAATAATTAACCATAAAACTAATAGAAATAAAATAATAATTGTGGCATAGAATAATCTTATATATTGGTTAGTTTATCTAGTGGGTGATAAACTGAAACTTTACCTAGGGAATCTTCTTCAACCTTAACATATTTTGAGCTATAATAAAGGACCTATGCTCTAATTTAACTCATCGTTTGGTTTTTCCTATAATCCATCTTGAACTACCTCCACTCACCTGGGAGATCCTTCAATTACATAAGTTTTAATCACGCGTAGGTTTAGGGAAGTATAAGATTGGTTAAGGGGTTTTTCATTGAATAAACTATAAGCATGAAATCCCATATATAATAGAGGAGGATATGACTCGTATTACATTATTTTAATTTATTAAAATAATTTTTAAAAAACTCATGCAATAATTATTAAATTAAAATAAACCAAGCACAAACATTGGTTGATCTAGGATCATGATCATCTACACATGAAACAAATTCCTATTTATACACTATCCAACATTTACTTAAATTAATTTCTTTATTAAGATAATGTATCCTTGAACTAATTTAATTAATTATATTATCAATTCATTCATTCATTCATTTTATCTTGTCAGAACAGTTCTCAATATTTCATCATTATAACATAAATAATAAAATTATTTTATTTTATTTAAAATTAATTTAGTATATAGTGTGTACATGGAGGAAATAAAACATATAAAAAACATTAGAGTTTTTATCCAGGTATTAAATACTCGCATGGAATGTTTGAATACACGACAAGACATATTGGTAAGTAGCCTAAATTTCCATATTCCATAATATCAAATAATAAATGCAGCATTTATGATAATTTGACTCATGTTAATTCAAGTACCACATGAATATTTAAATGCCTCTATTAAATACATTAACCCTTTTGGGAACTAATTATGAAAAATTAATTAAGAATTTAAATATTCTTAAAACCCTATTAAATATTAGAACACTAGATGCTATCAATTTAGTTTGGTTTGAATTCTAAATTTAATCATTTTCCATTAATTTTAATTCTATTTATTATTAGGTGATTACATGATGTGTAATAGCAAGATAAACATCTTGTATAACACATTCCATGTCTCTGTGATACATGATTGGGCAGCTTGGCGTGTAAACCCGGTGGGATTTAATTATTTTTGTGGCATTTACATGGGATACATGGTGTGTAATCTCATTAATTATGAGTTTATAGGATTTAACTCTTCACATATAAGGGGGAATGTAAGTTTTCCAAATTGTTTCTAGGAAAATAGTTGGGTGAATCATGTAGGACTTTATTATGTCTAGGTTGGTTACACGCCGTGTAGTCTCTAAAGTCGTGTTCTAGTCTTCCTGATCAACACATGGTGTATTAATTACTCTACGTGATGGTTTCTATGCAGTGATTAATGTATCTCATGGTCTATCCATATGCGATAAAACTCATTACATGGATTATACTTTTTAGCTACAAACCATGTAACTATTTCATCTAGATAGAACCTTAACCAATTTCTGATGGAACCTCCAATCATTCTTAATTTATTCTTCATATGGTATAGATTATATAATGGTGATACAATATATAATATCAACTATCATATTAGAATAAAAAATTAACATATATTAAATACTAACTACAAGCATGTATATAATTCTATGAAAAAAATATATTATATGACCGCTCTGATATAACTTGATGATTATAGAGAATAATAGAATTGATAGGGACCATTCCAATCAATTATTTTTCACTAAATCCTTAAAATTTTTACTCATAACTGGATGAAATAGCACCCTTATAATTCATGAGATATAATCATCACATATAATTTATAATTAACTTGACTCTAGATAAGAATTACCACTCATTAGAATTATTTATTTTTAGATAATTTGATTGAGACCTCTTATTATACTATCATTATGTCAAAATAATTAAGTCTAGATTCTCTCTAGTGGTGATCTAAACATGGTCCATGAACCTTTGATCATCACCATATAATTCTCTGGGTGCTATAAAGGTTGATTCTTGTGATTATATTGATCATCATTGATCTCAATATATTCCTTTGAGGAAATAAAAAATTACACTCGTTCTCCATAGACTCGATATGGTAATTGTGGAGGATCACTCTTTGTTCTTGAGTGAATTCTTAGAGAAGAGATCTCTAGAACTTGAGAGGAATACCTTTTATAATTTATTGTGCACAATGGTGCCCATACCTATCTTGAGTTAAGAAAATATATAATCGTGTATTATAGACCCAAGGTTAGGTAATAAATAATTCCACATGATCCCTTATTATTCTTCTAATCCTCAGAGGATCACATGTATAAATAATAATCATATTATTATTATTTATTTACATGTTATAAACTCAAAAATAAAAATAAAAAATCATTTACTTGAGTGAATAAATTAATATTTACTAAAATAATATTTTTATATATAATTTATCACTTGAGAATTAATTTTGGTGCATGATTCCTCCTTCATATTTATCAAACTTCTAATAATGTATTTTTATGTAAATATTTTAATGTTACTGAATGATATGTTGGAAAATAGATATATAATATATTTACTATATTGAAAAATAAATATTTATAAAAGAAATTCATAACCAAATAAATAAATATTGGTTATCTTGTGAATATACAAAATATAAATATATATTATATATTCATGTAATTAAATAAATAATTACCTGTTGGATAAATATATATTTAATATTCAACTCACATATTATTATCTTGAATAATTAGTTACTGAATATATTTAATGAACAAAAAATGAATAATTATTCTATCACATATAGAAATAATATTTATTCAACATGATATATTCCAATTAAATTTAACAACAGTTTTGAATACACTTAGTGTGTGACCCTCTATGATCCTTTCTCGATGGCATTACATTGCACCACCTAAAGTCCAAGGATATAATTGAGAAGCATTCTAAGCCTCCCTTAGATAAAAAAATAATATTATAATGATATATAACTTCATAAAAAACACAATAGGTAATATAGTCTCTTTTTCATGATATATATAATCAGGAAAGTTTCAAACTGGTGTCATCCACCTATGTAATTGATTTCACTTTATTTAAATATTTATAAATAAAATTTTTCATAGAACACCATTTCCATGGATTTAATTAATTAGTTATATACACATAAAAGTACTTGAGAAATCAACTTCCATTAAAGAATAGAAGGTATAAACTCTTTATAATATTGTAAAATTCTATTTCCTTTTTCTAGGTACTTTATAGCTCTTGTTTTGACTCCATTTTTTGCTTGTGTTAATTTTGGTAGTTTTGAAGATAGAGAGGCTTATCGATTAAAATCAATTAAAGTTTGGGGATGTATGTTATTTAGAGTTTATGGAGTCCAAATATAAATGTGTCAGTTGTGACATGGTGTATGGGATATATCATGGAGAGTCCTAGTTGTGTTGTGGACCATCAAGTTTGGGCATGGAGAAGTTTGAGGTATGACAGGGTTTTGGTGTAGGTGATTGGCTACATTGTGGATACATGGAGTCTACATTGAAGATATATTTATAATTTTTTCAGATCTATTCCATGGAGGGATGATTGCACCATGGATACATGGTTAGTACATTTCAATTCTACTACCAATTTAGACATATATACAGTGTGGTTCATAAAATGCATGATGGAATTCCACCAGGTAAAGTGTATCTAGGAGAGATATGTGTGATAGTTTTAGGAGGTCGGTTAACTAGGGGTGGTTGTGGTATGGTCTGGGGTAGCTAATTTGTGGTCTTTCTATTTTCATCCTTTCTGCACCATCGTAAGGGGGGCTCTGTAATGTTCTAGTTTTTACAAACTTAAATGTCATGAGCCCCATTTTATATTTTTTTTCTCTTAAACGACTCTCATTTTTTTCACTCTTTAAGTCTACCTAGACGCATTTTGACTCCATTGAAATTGATTCTTCTTGGATTAAATCTCTAGTGACAGTGCTTGATTCTTGTCTTGGATTTCTTCAATGTTCTCCTTCGCCTTCATTCCTCATTTCCAATCCCATTGACTGTGTTGTGTAATTTTATTCCATGGTGTGAGTTAGGTGCTTCCACATTAGTTTTCCCTACAATAGAAACCTTAATTGTATTAATTAATTTTATTTTTTTAACTAATTTAAAAATGAATAATTTTAAATCATTTTATGTGTGATTTAAAATAGCAATGAAAATTTTTAAAAACACCCAAATTTCCAAGATAATGAAATTGTGGGATGAATTTAATTATTAATTTAAAAGATTGAATATATATTCATGAAATAAGATTATTTGATTAAAAGATTATTTGAAAAGTCATGAATTGATTAAAACCTATTATTTGATTTTGAAATGATAAAGGAATATCCAAAGCTAAAAATTAGAAATTGTATTTTGAATTGATTTGAAATGATTTCATTTCTCATGATATATTGATTTATTGATTGAAAAACGTATAATCCAATGTAGTTAGTGTCTAATTGGGACAAGAATACTAGGACTCTAACTTCTTACTAATAGATTGATGATGAAAACACTAACTAAACCTAGTTTAGAATGTTTTACTAGGATATATCCCCTAATGGGGTGTTCATAGATTACCCTGATGGAATGAGCCTATGGATGTGTGCCCACATATCTTGAGTTATTCTGAAGTATAAAAAGTGTGAGTATCCTATTACTTGAAACTGACATACTGTATGGTTTATTACATAGTGTTATGTTATGTTTTGACTTGATGATCACATGACATTGAATATTGAACTATTTTATTCATTCCAATTGATATATATAAAATTTTTATATAAAATATTCATTTTATTCTATTTTGATATATATTCCATCTCTTTTTGAATTGGAATAATTCTTTGTTGAAAATATGTATATTTCATTCCATGGTTTTTTATTTATATCGCAAGCATAATTGGATTAATTCTTATTTAATTGATTATGGAGAACATAGTGAGAACCTTCTTGGATTTATAGATCATGCCCTACCTTTTCCATTGGAAATTTTTAGATTATATTATGTTAGGTTTAAGAAAAGTGAAAAGCGCCACTTGGAGGTGGTAGATGTTCTTGATCCTTGGGACCTGGAGTGATGAAGGTGTCTGGTGGAGATGAAATCCACCTATAAAATGGGTTATTTTTTAGTTTTTACCTTTGTAGATGTTTTATTTTTTGATGATGTACTATTTTGTGGTTTTTTTACTTGTTTATTTATGGTACTTTCTCTGTGATGGGTGTTGAGCATATTGACTTGTATCGTTTATCTTCTGATGTTTTGTAGAAAAACTATTCCAACATGATTCTTTTATGATTCCAAATGATATTCATAAAATTATGAGGATTATAAATTCCCTTTAGGCCATGTTACATCCATATTAGGTATCATAGTACCAGGGTATCTGGGATAATTCCTGAAAAAGTTATATCAAATAAGTTTTTTCATCTTTCCTTGATTTTACTATGGAAATTTTCTTGTCCTTGTAGGCAAGAGGTAGGATTGTTGGTACTTTTAAGGTAGTTGTGAGAGAGTACTGGGAATATTTCATCATAATGAGCCTTAATTCACAATGGGTGTTTGAGAAAAATATCCTAGATGATTTTTTTATGATTATAGTATTTTCCCCATTAATACGAGTACTTTTGTATTCTTTTATCTCTCACTGAGTAATTTACCTATTTACCCTTGATTATGTTTTACTGTTTTCTATTAATTTTGTGTAGCATCATGACTCTAATAATATATTTGAATATTATATAGAAGGATGCTTCCAATGAACGACAGTGAGTAAATCCACTAGTGGACAAGAATCTTGTTGAGGTATTGGTGCATGTTTTCCATACTTTGGGATATATACCTACATCGGTTCGTATTGATGATTCGGTTGTGCAACCTCAAAGGGATGAATCTAGATATCATTATCAAGAGTTTCTACATTAAAACCACCAACTTTATAAGGTTGTAATTATACTCAAAAGGTTTAGTATTGGTTGAAAAAGGTTGAACAACTTTTTTAGTTCTTGAAAATACCTTATTCGATTAATGTGAAATGAGCTATCTAAAAGCTTGAGGGACCTAAAATAGGATAGTGAGATTCGTTGGTGATGGTAAAGAAGCATGAGGTATTTGAGAAGAAATACATTTGAGTACTTTTCTGTAATCAATTCTATCTATATTCAATGGTCTTGATGAAATCCATGCAGTTTTTTAACCTCTATAAGTGTGATAAGACTATGGCATGGTATGTGAACCATTTTTTGAGCTTCTTTGGTTTTCTCCTTAGGTAATAATGAGTGAGAAACGGAAGGCTAAAAGGTTTTTTATTTGTCTTAAATCCAATATTCAATCCCATTTTTATATTTTAATATTTCCAATTATTATAAAGTGTTAGATAGGGTGTTGATCTTTGAGCTTGATCTGGTTGGTAAGTCAGGGTTGATAGAAGTACCTTATTCTCCTAATAGAAGTTATATGAGTTACTTTAAAGGAATAAAGAAAGGGTGATGAGTCTCATAGTCGTTTGAGACATCCTGAATCATATAGACCTCATGTAGTGACTAGTATAGGCCCTTTGACTTTCCTTCAGTGTGGTAAGGTTGGGCATTTAAAATAGGTTTGTACTGAGACACCCAAAATATATTGATCATGTGGTCACTCCAACCACCCATAGAATTTATTCCTTATCTTATATTCTCCACTTAGTGATATAGTTTCATCATTACCAAAACAATACTATGGTCAAATCAGATTCTTTAAGAACTAAGGGGTTCTAGCCACATGCATCCATAATGAATCTTCTTTACACAGTGTAGGAGTCCACAGAGGAAGTAGATGTGGGTTTATAAACTATGAGATGACAATCACTATAGATTAATCTTTAAAAAATAATTTATTTCAAACAAGTGAATCTCACTCAAATATATTGACCTATATTGTGTATTTTTTTAATATTCTTATAGAGTTTTTATTTTTTGGGTTGGATATTACTATGCCCCTAAAAATGAAGAGATATTAGTGTCTTCTGTGTACTTCTTGTGTTTTCTATTTATCAGATGTTGAGATTGACTAGAATTTTATGGTTCTCAACATTAAACCTACTGATTTCATTTTTAGTATGGACTGGTTGATAAACCAAAACAAATGAATTCACTCTATCCTCTAATGATCCCCTTTACCATATATGAGGGGGTGTGCTATGTTTTTCTCAGAAAATAGGACCTGAGGTTGAGTAGATTCAGACATCCTTTTTTGAAGTTGTATTGGGTAATATTGGTGGTTTCTTTTTACATGGAACAAAAATCATTGAGTTATGTTCTCCCAGAAGTTTTCATCGATTTTCCCAATTTATTCCCTTCTAAATTATATGAATTTTCATCAGTAAGAGAGGTGGAGTTTTGTTTTGATTTAGCACCTATTATTCAGCCAATGTATGTTTCTTCTTACCATATAGAACTAGCATAGTTTAAAGAGTTGAAGTCTCAGGTAGATGATTTTCTAGAGAAATGTTACATTTTCCAGAGCATGCTACCTTGGGTAGAACCTATTCATTTTCAAAGAAATCTAAAGGAACAATTTTCCTATGTATTTATTACTAAAAACTCAATCAATTTGCGAAAATTAAAAAGTATCCATTTCTATGGATCGATGATCTGTTCAACTAGATAAAAGGTGAGAAGTGGTTCTCAAATATTGATCTTCAATCTAGTTATCCATGTTTAAGAATAAAATATTCCAAAATTTAGAAATAAGCCTTCAAGAGTTTGTATGGTCATTATTAGTATCTTTTTATTCCATTTTTTCTAACCAATACTCCTATAGTTTTTATGTATTTGATTAATTGTATATTTCATGAGTACCTTGACTCATTCATGGTCATATTTTTTGATGATATTCTAGTTCACTATCAGATCGAAGAGGATCATGTGTGTCATTTAAGAATAATCCTAGAAACCATTGGAAATTGTCAAATTTATGTGAATCTTTACAAGTTTAATTTCTAGATTTTGGAAGTGAATTTATTGGAACATGTTGTCTCAGGACATAGTAGTTTAGTTGATCCAAACATGGTGAAATCTATTATGACATGTGTGAAACCTCATTATTTTTTTGATATTTGAAGATACTTGGTTTTTGTGGGATATTACCATAGATTCAAATGAGATTTATCATGTTTTTTCTCCGATGACCACTCTTACTTGGAAAAGAGTGAAGTTTTTTAGGATGAGAAATGTTAGAGTTATTTGGTTGAGTTGAAAATTATTTTGAATTTTTGGTCTAGTGTTGACTCTCTAAGAGGCTAGGCATGGCTATATGGTTTTTTTAATCTAGTTTAGGTTTGGGATGAGTTATTATATAGGGTGATCATGTGGTAGATATTGGTTCCAAATATCTTAAGCCACATGAGAATAATTATCCATCCCATGATCTCAAACTCACAAATATGATTCATTATCTTATGATTTGTCTGCATTAGAATTTTGGTGAAAGGTTAACCATTTATTCTGACCAAAAAACCCTATGTTATATCTTCTCTAAAAAATATTTTAACATTAAATAGTAGTATAGTATTGAATGCCTACATTATTTTTATTTTTTACATTGCCTATACACTTGTTAAGGGGAATTTCATTGATTATTCTTTGAGAAGGATATTTCCAACCGAGTATATGAAAGAATCATCATAATAGGTAAATTTTATGGGTCCTTTTTCTCATTTTCATTTGGGAGTCTAGAAGAATCAGTTGAAGGTCATTTTTTGAGCTTCTAGTTGGTCTTATCTCTTCTTGAGATGATTCTTTAGGATCCATAGTTTGATGGTGAATTCCATAGAATTAGGGACTCTATTTATGTTGGGGATACCACTGGTGGCTATTCATTCTCTTCAAGGATTATCTTATGTTTTTGTAATTTCTATTTTGTACCTTTTCCTATGAGAATTGTTGTGATGGTGTATTTCTATAATTCCTAGTAAACAGTGAACCTAGGTACCACAAGGATGTTCTACGATACGAGGTAGTGACTTTTGTTAGCTGGGTATAAGACAAGACATTGATGACTATATTTCTCATTGATATACCAACCGACAAGTCAAATCCAAGCAACAATGACCTTTATGTTTTCTTCAACTACTTCCACTTCCATCTTGGAAGTGGTATGATATTTCTATAGAGTTATTATGGTTGGGTTTCTATGTACCCCTCAAGGGAAGAATGTGATATGGTTTTTGATTGATAAGATGACCACATTGCTCACTTTATACTTATTTGCGACACAACTTAGGTTGAAGACTTAGGATGTATCTACCAGAAAAATATTTTCAAATTTCAAGCAGTTCCATCTACTATAGTCTCTAATAGGGATCTCCGTTTTACTTCTCACATTTGGATTGTACTCCTGGAAGAAATGGGATCCCATTTAAATTTGAGCATAGCATATCATAAAAAAATAGATGGATAGATAGAATAAGCTATATTGATTATTGAGAAAATTCAATGTTATTGTGTTCTTGACTTTGGTGGAGCTTGGAATGACCATTTGGGACTCTTTGAGTTTTCTAACAACAATAGTTACCAGTCCATGACTATAATAGATACTTTTGAGTCCCTGTATTACCAATCTTGAAGATCACCATTTTTTTGGTCAAGGATTGTGGAATGTTCCCTGGTTGGACTGATTTTAGTATAAGATATGATGATTATTATTTAGTTGATTTGTTAGAGGATATAGATAGTATTGATCTGGTATAAATACTATGTTGATTACCATTAGTGATCTTTGGAGTTTTCTATTGGTGACCATGTGTTTTTTAGAGTTCAACCTTAGATAGGTCACCCAATTCTTAGTAAATAATGGAATCTTTTAACAAGGATTGTGGTTATTTTTGATATTTTTGAGAGAGTGGGTAAAGTGTCATGTAATTTGGAACTCCCACCATAGATGAATTTGATACAAAACTTTTTTCTTGTATCATAGCTCAGAAAAAAAAAATTTAACACTTATCATAACCTGATCTAGGAATACCTTGATGTTAAACCAAATTTTTTCATGAATAAGCATCCAGTTAGGATTATTGATTCCCAAACAAAGGTTATTCATGGTAAGATTATAATTTTGGTATTTTTTTTTGGAATAATTGTTCTAATTTTTATCATACATGGGATCATGGGGCACTAATGAAAGATTAGTAGCATCATATCTTGGATGTGAAATCCTCTTAATAAGATTTCTAGGGACAAAAAGTTTTTATAGTGGGGTGTTTATTTCATCTGGTTACATTCTTCTATGTACTACTTGACTATTTTTTTGACTCCCTTTTTGTTTTGGGTGCCTTTGGGCCCTTTGAGTATGGAGATCCTTTTGAGGAACACAACCTATATTTTAGGGATGTTTGTTTGTTTGATTAAATGGAGTCTAGGTATAATTTCGTGATATGTGACGTGGTGTATGTGTTGTGGAATATAGAGTCATAGATATTTTATAGACCATAATTTTGTATTGAAGAGGATCTTGAGGTCAAATAGTGTTGTTGCATAAGTTATTTATCGCATCATGGAGACCTGGAGTTCATTTTATAGATTTACTTCCAATTTTAACATAGCTAAACATTATAGGGTTGGTAACATCATGGAACCAAGGTTGGTGAATTTTGGTGATACTTCCCATTTAAAAACTAATTTGGCTTGGTTCTTAGGTTGTACCATGGCCTTCCACTGGGTAAAGTGGATCTATGTGAGATTTTCAATGTGGTTTCACGAGGCCAATTGACCATGGTTTGCTACTTCATGGTCTAGGGTGGCTACACCATAGTATGTCTATTTTTAGTCTTCATTTTCTATGGCCATAGGTTCTTCGACATGGTTTTTATTTTTATAAAATTTAATACCCCTATACCCATTTTATATTTCTTTTCTCCCACTCAACTATCATTTTAATTTATTGGTGCACGAAGGAACCCTAGAGATGTTTTGACTCCTCTAAACTATATTCTTCTTAGATCAAAGCTTTGATGGAAGAATTTGATTCCCCTTCAAGATTCCTTCCAAGATCTCCTTCTCCTTTGTTACTCATTGGTGATCCCATTGTGATTATTGTATCATTTTATTCCATCATTTTAGTTGGGCATTTATAAATGATTTTTTCCTTTAATTGAAACCTTTAATGGATTAATTTTCTAAAAATTATTTTTTTATTAATTTTAAAACTCTGAAATAAAAATTATTTGATGTGTGATTTGAAATGGAATGGAAATTGAGAATAACACATCAATTTTAATGATAATTAAATTGTGGGATGGACTTGTAAAATATGTATTGATTTTATAAATTGAAATGATTGAATATTTTTTTTGATAAAATTTGATTAAATTGAATATTTATTTAAAAAGGAATGAATGGATGAAAACCTATTATTTGGATTTTAAATGAGAAAGGCATGTTGAAAAATAAAAATCAGGAAATTTTACATTTAATTGATTTGAAATTTCTCATGATTTTTTATTGATTAACTAAAACACATGTAAGACTAGGTACTTAGTGGGTAATTGGGATAAGCATGCTTGGAATTTCACTCTCTAGAAATTGATTGACAATGAAAACACTAACTAAACCTTGTTTAGCATGTTTTAAAATGTTGGATACACTAATGGGATGTTGATATATTTTCTCAATGGCTTGATCATACGAAATTTTTCACACATATATTGTGTTGTGTTGATGTTTGAGAAGTGTGAGTATCCTGTTACTTGAAACTAATGTACCACTAGGATTATTACATGGTTTTATGATATATTCTAATTTGATTATCATGTGTCATTTATTAAATACCTATTTTATTCATTCCAATTTATTAATATAAAAGTTTTATATAAAATTTTCATTTAATCCTCTATTGATATATCTACCATCTCTTTTTTAATTAGAAACATGTTTTTTTTAATATGTAAATGTCAGGTGATAAATTATTTTATTTAAATAGAAATCATAATTGGATTAATTGTTATGTAATTGATTATAGAGAAATTTCTGAGACCCTAATTGTATTTATAGCTCATACCCTACCTTTTCCTTCAAGAATTTGTAGATTTTCTTATTTTATGTCCAAGAAAATTGAAATTACCACTTAGAGGTGGTGGATGTTCTTGATCCTTGGGACCTGGAGTGATGAAGGTGACTGGTGGAGATTTTATCCACCTATTATATGGTTAATGAATAATTTTTTACCTTGGTAGATGTTTCAACTTTTATTGATGTTCTATTTTGGGGTTTTTATCTATTTTTTCTTGTACTTTTTCATCGAGTAGTGTTGAGCATACTGACTTTTATCTTTTATCTTCTAGTTTTTATGGAATAACTATTCCCACATGATTCTTGTATGATTCTAGTTGTTAGTAACCAACCCAGGGATATCGAGAATACCATTCAGGATAAGATGGAACTAGCTCAGGTAATAGGGTACCTAGGTGTCCAGGCTAGTTTGTGTGATTTTTCATCAGTTCAATATCACTCATGATGCACACAGTGTGTCCTTCTCACCATTGGAATATATCATCATAGTTTTTTCAATATATCAAAAAATGTGAATCATGATATGAATTAATAATATTATTAATGGTTATGGATCATTACACATGTCAGCATACAGAAATATCCAATAACAAATATAGATATATATTTCCAATAGGTGGTTTATGTTCTCTTAATCTCATGATCTGGATATTACCAAGGGAGTAAACTATGAGAATGTGTCTAAAATTCCTATTATTACCTACCCCTAATAGAATGTGTCATTTTTTCATATAAAATTATTTCATATAGATATAGAATATATATTTAATAATACTATCATTAAACATATAGGTTTACATTATAGTAAGGAACTGTTATGAATGATCAGTGTGACATATACACTCAGGACATTATCACATAGATCCTAAAGGGAAGAAAAATCTCCATGTGATAAGATACACATTAATATTAAATATTATTAATATTTTTGAAATCAAATATTAGTTGGTTCTAGGGAACTATCTTTGGATTTTTTTTCTTCATAGATAGCTCCCCCACCTTAATATACTCTTACTATCCAATGCATACTACGTTGATAGGTTAATACTACCACTACACTAAATCCTCTTTAGCTTCCAAAACACAATAATAAGAGGTAATAAAATTATATAATGAAGAATAAATGCTAAATATCATTGAAAAATATATTACACATGTTTATAATAAAAAAACTGAGGGGACAATCAGATATTCTTTATACCAATTCCCTGACTATATCGAGTAATCATCTAACATGTAGTCCATGTGGAGGTCGATCTAGTAGAGAAAAATATTACATGATCAGGGGAACTAAAACCCATACTGGATAAATATTAGTGATGAAAGAAATCATGAAGTAGAGATATGAGAACCCTAAAATTTTTTAATCAAGCTATAAAGTCAAGAAGGGGGATAGAATAACAAGCATTCAAAGATTCTAGGGATTCTATAACTTTATACCATTACTTATTTTGTTTGTTTGTTTCTCATTATCATTTTTTAGTAATTTTTTTTACTATAATTGATCCTAATCCATTTTTAGGGAAAACTAAACTTGATTTTAATCTAATGTATAATAAAATGGTGATGTACTCTTGAGTTTTAATTATCTATATATTGCCATGATTTTTTTCAGAGTTGTATTAATGTGTGGCCAAAATTGTTGGATGATTTGATTATCCTCCTTCCTCTAAACTCAAATAATCTTCTCATCCTATTGTGTTATTTAAAATATTCCCCTAAATATACTAAAATCCATATGATGGAGTTTGAAAGTAAAGAGGGGAGTGGTTTCATGATCGTAGGACATGTGCAGTGGTCCTCTCTCCTTTGTCAATCCAAACCAAGAAGAGTTACTAAGCCTAAATACCCTTGATTGAGGTGTGACGACTGTAAGGACTTAAGAAGAAATATAACCTCACATTAAATATATTGGTGTATTTTTTTATCATAATAAAGAAAGAGGTTTGTTTAAGTGGATAATTATATTAAGTTACTCAACTAGACACAAATAAGATTAGGGTAATTTTTTTAGTATAACTATGGTGTGATACTCCTAGAGGATCCCCCAATGGTTAAAAATAATTCTTCATAAATTTTCATTTAATTTCATGTTTCCATACATTTACACCAAAAAACACTTTTATTCATTAAATATAATAACATATAATGTGTAAAGAAACAAAAGAACAATTTGAGTTTTTATCAAGCTGTATTAGGATATGTCCATGGTTTTCACTATATTACATTCTAAGAAAAATTAAATATTGTTTTTCAAATAGCATGAATGGTGTGTCACTACTACTTCACTTCAATTATTGGGTTTATCTTCTATAGAACCTATTGAATTGGTATAGTATTTTTGGAACACACTAATTAAAATATGGATGAGTATTGGACCAGTTTTTCAACTATATTTGGTCATTGTACTAGACTAGAACTTTTTAGATGTTATCTGTTAGACTTTAAGGATAGAATATACTGATTACATATGTTGGAATTTATTTTTGTGATTACTCATAGAGATTCAATAGTCAAAAATTTCATATATAATGTCAAATGAAAACTAATTAAAATTCAAGTATAAAAATAAAAAAATGTAATTATTTTATAACTAATTCAAGGAAAACAAATTAAATTTACAAATTAAATAGAGAATAACTAACATTAAAAATATTAAAATTTCATAGAGTTTAAAAGTTATGTGTGAAATATTTTACATGAAATGAATATAAAAATAAATTGTAAATTATTTCTATCAATTTCCCCAACACTTTACATTTTTAATCAAGGTAAATCATCATTAATTGACTCAAAAACAACAAAACAATATTCATATATATATTTTTTTTTAAAAAAATATTTTAGACCAAGTTAAAACATCAATAATTTCAATTTAACACTAAAATATCATTCATAACAGGCATTGATCACATAACCTCTATCGAATATAAAAAAAATAATGTGTATCCTAAAAATCAATTTATAATTTCCAAAGTCATTGTTTAAAAATCAATATAATAGACCCAAAATATATTAAAATCAATCAACGTGAAATATAGTCATGTCAATGTTTAATCAACATTTTTCAAAAAAACTCCTGGAAAAAATTTAAATATCCACAATTTAATATTATTGTGAATAATGATATACACATTAGATTCAATAATTTATTATCATGATACACCATTCAAAAAAAATCATCATTATATCTATGAAAAAATATAACCATACCAAGTTTAAACATCCCAGTCAAGATAGAGTGATAATTTTTAATTATTTTATTTTTTAATTCATCACGATTTATTTATGATTTAAATTCACCTTCACTTGATTTATTCTATTCACATTCATCCTAAAATTTCATATCCACTCATGAAAATTATGTAACCTACCTTCAAAGTAGTTTATTTTTCACTCTTCACCCAAGATCTATATATTTGAAAATTTATTTATCTCTTTCAAGAGAATTAAGATTTTCATAGACATACTATAACTCTTTAATTATCCACACAAAAAGATAAGAAAATTTTCTAATCATGAGGTTTTACACAAGGGTCATTATAAGGATTAAGAGTTAGTAGAAAATGATATTAAAAAATAAATTTTCAGTGAAAATGGTTTCTCTAAAATATCATACATGATTAAAAAATCTCACTCAATGAAATATTACACACTAAATTCCCATATAAATTATATCACCCATACAATACCTTCCTTTTAATGTATTTTATATGTTAAAAATGTGAATATCAATGAATGATTCATCTCTTATTTTCCATTTTCATCATTTCGTTTTTATTTGTACACAATATTTTATATTGATGTTTTTTAATTTTTTATTATATTTTTGAATAATATGGTGGTAATTACTTAAGAACCTTTGTTTTCCTAAAATAATTGACACACCTTGCACTTCAAACCATAATAGGTTTCACTCATCCCAAAGAGTCCATGAACATATATTCCCTCATAGTTAGTTTGAAAATATCATTATAAAAAACACTAAGAGATGGCTAGGTATTGATATACAGCATGAAATATAGCTTGAACTATAAATCTATTAAATTATTATAAGGTCTTAAAAGAATGATAAATAAAAATATTATCTCATTGGATTTAAATGGTCTTCTAAATTATAAAAAAATAATTATAAATAATTTTATTGTAATTCATTATCTATAGTGAGTTATGAAAAATTATAAAATTATGTTCTAGCACACTAGAAATATATCAAAATATAACATGAAAAGGAAGGAATTTTAAGGAATATAAAAACTAATTTAGAATGCCTCTAATAATTGGGTAAATGATTTTGTATTGTCCCTCATGGTCATAGATCTCCATAATAATTTAAAACTAATGAAAATTATTGAAAACAAATAAAAATATGAATAAAAACATATCAACAATAATTTGACATTAGAATTTCTAAAATAAGAAAACATTTATCACAAGTCTCTCTATTTTCAAACTGACTTTGAGTATAATTTTTAAATTTAAAAAATGTTTGTAAGATAGAAATAGAAATTATATAAAACAAAATAGATCAATTTTTTTTAATTTTTTAAATGAAACAGAACACACTAAAACCAATTAAAAGGAATAATTGAATAGAAAAGAAAAAAGTGGATGTCTGATGTCATAACAGTTTTATCACCCCCATACGAAAATACAATAATTTCATTATGTTCTTAATAAGACTCAACTATTGTTATAAAAATTTTAAGTGGAAAATAATAAACTAGTAAAAAATGAGTGTTATGAAAAGAGTCAATGTAAACACTTGTATTCTCTATAGAATGCATTGAAATAAGGTTATTACTCTCATTATTTACTTATAGTGATTTCCATGAAGTGTATAAGTTCCTTTATAGGCAGTTTCATATGGAAAAAAATACTTTCATGTTATCCATTTATTTAAAATTAAGCAAAAAATAAAAAAAATTTAAAAAATTAATGGAAAATAAATTTTTGGTAAACCTATAAGAGGTGTTGTATTTTGACCATCTATAATTACAAAAATACTCTAGTCATCAAAAATATAAAGTTGTATGTGGTTTCCATGGTTATAAAAACCATATTATTTCTGGTTCTAGTGCTCCTAACTCTATACTATATTTAGAGGGGGCCTTATTCAATGAAATTTTGATATACCTTGAGTATTTTAGAAAAAGTGTTATAATGGATGTAAGTATAAGATATAGAGGGAACCCAATTTTTGTTTTCTTAAGTATTTTTGTGCCCACTGGTAGTTTTATTTTTATTCCAATATGTGTATTCAATTATGTTTTAACTTGAAAAATTGTTCCTTAGTTTAAATATAGCTTAGTACCATTATCCTTGTTGGTATAAATAGACTACACATTTTTATCCTATCAATTATCTTCAAAATCAACCACATCACATATGGTGTCTTCTTCTTATTATTCTTAATACAAGTAAAGAATCAATTTTTCTGACTCAACAAAATAAAATAGGGTAGATAAGTAAGAAACTCTATTTAGGAAAAAATCAAATGTTTTATCACTGAAATTAAGTTTTGAGCACACAAATCTTTTATTCACGGAGTTTATCTTCAATGAAACTTGTTATAGGATCTTGGAGAGAGGGATATATAAATTTTTTCCAACCTCTATAATGCCCAATTTGGTAGATACCATTATAAGTATTTATACTTTATATTTTTTTAAATTTATTTCATAAAGTAATGGATGGTAGTGTTCATAGGTGTTGATTGTTCTATAAAATCCTCCATCTTAATTTTATTATTCATGAATTATTTCTTTAGGGATTTAATTTAAAAATCATTCTCCATCCTCCTTATAAACTTATCGATGAATGAATATTCATGGTAGAATGGAATTGATTTCAAATGTGGTGGATATAAGTTCCATTTACAGGATTCTTGTTCAAATGTATATAAAGATTAGTATTTTTTGGTTCAATATAAATTGATTACTCATTTAAATAATATTATCTAATCATTGTAAATGATGATAAGTATAATTATATTTCTTAAATTTAATTTCAATTAAATTTCAAACAATGGAAAAATATTATTTTTAAATGAAATAAATAAATATAATAGAAAATAAATAAAATAATGAAATAAAGGACATTTTGAAAAGGAAATACACACTCTATAACATTGATAGGAAATTTTATGTGAGTGGTATAATGGGTACTCACATTAAATATTATTTAAAATTATTTATTTAATATAGCATAATTTATTATTATAGGGTCGTCTCTACATGAATCCTAACTACTCACCCACTATTATTATTTATCATTTATTATAATTTTATTTTAGTTTAAAATGAATGAAATTAAAAATTGGTTTTTTTTGTTTGGAAGTAAAATAAAACATGAAACATAATAAAATGAAATGAAGTTAGTAGTTGTAGAGGATAATAATCCAAAGGAAAACCCTCAAGTGTATGTTTACCTTGATTATCCTTCAAAATGTTAATTCTAAAATTATTTACAGTAAATATCTCGACTCGTTATCATTACATTTGGTAACGTATCACAGTCACTTTTGTGATCATTAGAACATTATGATCCTTAAGTGAATTTAAGTCTCATTTCCTCCTATATGAATTGGTAGAGTTAAAAACCTTTTACACATTAAAACTCAACCAAAAGAAACTCTCCTAAATAGGGCGATACATGCAAAAGTGGTTTTATTGAGAGTTCCATACTCCAATCTACGTGGATATGATTTCTCGTCATTTTTACTCAATATAATCGTCTTCAAAATATAATTAATGTGTTGAGTGAAGGCATGCATGAATTGTTATTCAATAAGAGAAGATAAAAAATGTGTGGAATCACTAAAAAACAATGATTATTGATTTATAACTCCAAGAAAACACATTTACTATCTTGGTGTAAGGTAAAATGAAAAATTAAAATATAATCAAAACTTTAAGAACATAAAATAGATTTTTTGCCATTGGATTAAACAAATTAGTTATAACTCCATGATAATTGAGATAATATTGTCTTATAAGAAGGACACGGTGAAAAAAGAATGAATAAAGTATAAATTCATAAAATAATATTATTATAGTATTTATATAACTAGAATTTATTTTATGGTATTCAAACGCTTCCTATTTAATACGAAACCAAGTGAACCCTTCCTATGTAATGAGTTTATTTTTCTTTTGTTCCTGTCTGGAATAGAATGTAGATTACTGCTCATCCTTAAAGCAGATTTTGAAAATCAAATAAAAAATGAATTTCCAGTCAGTCATTATAGTGATTTCTTGTATATTGAAAATCAATTTTTATGTGAATTCATCTATATATTATATAATAATGGATCAAAATCCTCTTCATAATCATGTAATATTGAATAAATAGAGTGGTGATTGAAAATATGTAAAGACTTTATTGATTTGAAGATTGGTTTTTTAGTATTTCATGAGATGGAATCATTAAATCATCTTGTTGTGTATGTGGATTAAAGCTCCTTCAATATTTAATTGGTGATAATCACTCAACATTCAAGAATAAACCATATATTATTATGGAAATCATGACCATCAATATGAATGTATTGAATCAATGTTATGATATGTGTTATAATCAACCCTTTACTTTGTGAGGGTTTCATAACCATGATATGGTGTCAAACTCACTCAGATAGACTCGCAATTGAGGTTGAAAAAATATCTAACAATAATTTGGCTCACACTAGGGTGAGATTTTTACTCAATAGTAATATCATAATTATCATGATAGAACTTTTTGATATTATTCAGTACTATGGACTCACACTAAAGGTATACTTGGATAGGTGATGGGCTGATTTGCAACTTTGATGGGAGTATTATATTGAATGAGAATATTTTAAAAGCTATAATTCATTCATAATATCTAGACTGAACTATGTATGTTTAATAGGATTTGTTTAGGTCCATATTCAGTGATATCCATGAATCCATAGTCACTTACAAAATATCAAATAAAAAAATAAGATTTATTTTAAAAATCAATATAATAAATTTCTAAATAAATCAAGAAAAATAACATGAATTTTAAAATTAAATTCCAATTAAATATTATTATAAAATTATTAAAATTTCGAAGCTTTTATATATAAATTTTTAACTATTTATCAGGAAATATAAATAAAAAATAACAAATAAATTTTTATATTAAATCTCTTAGTGATTTGGTATTATGGTTGATAAAATTATGATGGATGCACATGTTTTATTGTTGTGTTATCTCTATTGAGATAGTCCAGTGTTATGAATTCTTGGGATATGATATTGGAAGAAACATAGATAGGTTCTTTTGTGACATGTCAACATAGATTTTGGATTATAGTCAGCTTACGAGTGGGATTCATTAGCATGATAAAGCGTTATCCTTATAATATAGATCAATAAATTTGAAGGGATATCAAAATATTTTTGTTCCTACTTGCATTCTTATATTATCAATTTAAATTATTATATTTACATAATATTTTGAATAGTAATTTCACATTTTAGATATGTATAATTTTCTAAATGATAGTTCAGAATTGTAAATATTCCACCAAGAAGTCATCCAGATGAGTATCAGGTAGGTGGGGAAGATTAACCGCATTTAGTGATAGATCCTGAAATTCAAATGATTGAGAAACTCATGATAAGTTTTCTCTAGGTATTTTATATGATGTAAATATGTACATTCATGGTGTGTGTACACATTGGATAGATTTAAAAGAGAGTTCAAAATGTAGTTATGTGGGACCATAAGGCATGAAGGAGTGGATCGAGAGGATAAACATGATATTTGAGATGATTTCTGCCCTAAATATCAAAATGGATAAGCTAGAAAACTACATGGTAAAGGGACTAATTTCTAACTAGTAGGATATATTGGTTTATTCAAAGAAGCATGGAGGTCTCTCTTGGGATAGTTTTAATGTACTCTTCTTGGAGAATTTTTTCCCAGATACATTGAGGATGGATAAGTCCTAATATTTCATGGAACTCAGGAATATATATTTTCTAAAGTTATATATGATATGGGTTCCATGGAAGCATTTCATTTTCTACAATTATTAGATGTTTATTAAACCCTTCAGGTAGTGTTATTTTTAGATTTTATTTTGATTTGTTATTCCCATCCATACAGTACTATTTAGTTATTTGACATATATAGTGGTTGAAAATAATTATTTTATTATTGATAAATACATTATAGATAGTTGAGGACTTGAGAAGTCATATTTAATTAATATTCTAGTGATTTTTTCTTTCTATTTTTGGAATAGGATTTATGATTATGTATGTTAAGGTGGTGATTGTCAGGGAGATAATGTGAGGTTTATTATTTTCCTCCTACTCAAAGAAAAATATCTCTAGAGTATTTTCAATATGGATGAGCTGGTCATGTTATATTTTTATATACTAATGAGAAGTAATTTTATTCCTATTGTATGTTATGAAACATTCACAAGTTATATGGGGGGATTCCTGAAGGAGGTAATAGATATTCTATAACACAGATGTAGTATCTCACACTTGGTTAGGTGGGTGGCCTTGAAGAGGTAACAAATATTTGTTAGACAAATTTAGATTATGTGGTTTAATAGGTTCATTTTGAACCCAAAAGTAAAGGATAAATCCATAGGGGGACATTTTTAATAGTTAGAGGAAAATGGTACTAATTTGGGTTATCCATTTGTTGTTGAATAGAATCTAGTTGAAGGTGGGGATATGCCATCAATTATATGAGGTATTATTCTAATAAATTCTGAATTAGAGTATACTATTATTAATATTATTTATATTTTATATTTTATATTTTTTTACTGAATCATTAGGGACCAATTATGGATTTTTCATTTGGTTTATTAATGCTCAACACTCCATTTGGTAAGAAGTTTGAGGGTATGTTATGGTTCCCAAGTGTATTGTAGTTGTGAGTGGATGCAGACATCTTTTTGGAATTCTTGATTTTAAACAAGTTAAATTTATATGTGTTATTAAGTATAAATTCATTGATTATTTTTTTAGATAACCTATATTTCTACTAAATTCATTTTTCATTTATTTCTTCCGCAAGTGATGGTTATACCTTCTTTAGAGAGTGGGATTTAAAAGTAGTTCATATAGGATTTAACTAGGGAAAGCTGGGGGATAAATGTATCATATAGGTAGATTTCTATTTGGTTCAGTTGAGGGGATAGATAAAAATATCTTCCTCTAGTCATTAACCTATTTTTTAATGCATTTCTGAAAGAGTTTTTTTGTTTTCATTCAAATAGGGAAGTGAAGTTTATGATTGATATTGTTTTGTGAGAAAAGTTGATATCGATACTACCTCGTCATATGAATCCAAACGATTTTAATTAATTAATGTTCTTTGTTTAGTGTTATTAGGAAAATATTTTTATTAAATCTAACCATTTATAGTATATTTTTCTAGTTTTTTCTCTAAAAGGGTCGATAAATTTCCAAGATTGTATGAATTAATAGACACTAATCTAGATAATTATATATAATATTAATCTAATTTTAAGGATAGATATTATATGTTTTTAATAGAGGAAAAATTTATTGTTCTCATAGATTGATTTATAATCTACATATCATTGTCTAGGAGTATAATCTGAGGAAATTCGATGGGTTACTTCCTTGAGTTGTTATAGTTTAAACGTGTTTTTCAGGATTTTTGGGCAAACCATTGTACCGACTATGCTCATGGATTTGAGGAAAAAAAATTTCTATCCATATCTTGACTTTTTATTAGTTGTATTTCTCAATGATATATATATATATACTACCTAATACAATAGGAACATGGATGGTATCTTGAGCTTGTGAAGGGAAAATTGTTAGAAAAGTGGCTATATGCCAAGCTCTCCTTGTTTCATTTCTATATTGGGAAGGAAAAATTATTAGGTATTTTTGTGTCCATGACTAATATTTTAATAGACCAAAATCATTTTTATGTAGTAATGACTTAGGCGAACCCCATGAATAAGTTAAATATCATGATTTTTCGGGGACTCATAGGATATTATCCCAAATGTATCCATGATTTATCCAAATTTTTAATGTTTAAGATAACCTTAACTAAGAATGGGGTGAAATTTGAATAGGATTCTAGATATGAGATAGTGTTCCAATAATTGAAGATGGGGTTTAATTTTATGATTTTTATTATCATAATTGAGTTGATTAAGAGTTATTTGTTATATTTAAATGCATTGAGTGTTAGATTGGAAGAGGTATCAATATACTAGGATCAATTGGTAGATTAAAGATCATGATATCTTAGGTCACAAGAGAAGAATTACCTTATTCATGATCTGAAGCTATAAATTTATGATATAATATTTTAGGTCTTAGAACAAATATCACAATGGTAAGAGATTCGGTGGTTTACAATGATCATAAGATCCCAAAATATATATTTTTCTAGTTAGTCATTAACCTTGGTAAAATATGTTGATTGGAATACCTATAGTTATTTGACTTCAATATGGGGTATCCACTTGGGAAATGTAATGTTGTAATTGATACACTTAGTAGAAATATTCACTTGAAAGTTATGAATGATTCAAAGTATGAGTAAACACTAATGTACCTGTAATCAAATTTATTCCTTGAAATGATAAATATACATGGTAGGGAAATATTGGAACCTTTTATCATATTAGATTCACTAAAAAATTGGGTGAAGGATAATAATGAGTCTTCTTTAGACTAATAATTTATAAAATGATGTATAGTAAGTGGGATAAAATTTTGAACATAGGATGTTGATTCAATTGTATATGATCATGAGAAGTTAGTATTCTTGATAAGAAATTAAGAGGTGGTCTTGTAAGATTCCCATGCCTTATCATAAATTTCTTACCCTGGTCTAATAAAGATGTATCGTGACATTTGTTTCTAATTTTGGTAGTCAAACTTGAAGAAGGATAGTACATGATATGTTTCTTGGTGTCTCACTTATCTTTAGGTGAAGGATGATCACTATCGATCATTTGGTTTATTGTATTTCTTTCCCATTATAATGTGGAAATGGGATAATTTTAGGATGGATTTTTTGATAAGACTTATATGGTCATCCCAATGTATGGATATATTCTGGGTCCTCAAGGATAGGATGGGCAAGGCTACACTCACCTTTTTGATCAATTATACTTTATCAATAGAACAACTAGTTTTATTGTATATAAAAAATATTATTAGACTATATAGAGTAATGTATAGTATAATATAGGATATAGTTACATGATTCACATCTTGATTCTAGCATGGGATTCATAGGATTTAGGAACTCGAGTAAAGTTACACCTAACATATCATATATAGAAAGGTGGTTAATTAAATCATATAATTAATATCCTAGATTATATATTTCATGCATGAGTTTTAGAATTTTGGGGTTCAGGGATGATCACATTTCATTATTTTATTTTTCATACACCACCAATTATCAGGCACAAATATATATGTTACTATTTGAGTCCTTGTATAGAAGGTTGTAAAATTTTTATTTGTGTTGTATGGATACCTAGGAATTAGTATTTTATAGACAATTTCTTATGTAAGAGACAAAAAATAGGTTCCATAATATCATAAAAAGGTTGATGATTTTTTAGGGGTGATATCATTCATATATAGACACGGTTGGGATATCATCATCCAAAGAGGTGGGAAAAATTAGCATCTTAGTTCGTGAATCCTTTCAAAATTCTTGGTAAAGTAAGGATAGAAACATAATAGTAGACATTTCATTCATGGTATAGTGTTATTAATTGTGTATTTCATATATATCACTTGAGTAAATATGAGTCAAAAACTTCAATTGTGATTATGTATGATGAGATAGTTCTAGAAGAAAATTCCTATTATGAGGAGTGTGGTGATATGGATCTAGAGAAAAATGCATCTTCTATGTAGTAATCCCTATGTATTGTGTATTAGATTTAGAGTGATCTAAGGGGAAAATTATACAATTTTTTAGGTGTTTCGGAATCATGTCTAGTTTCATATGGACACATGGAATCAAGAAATGAACATGAGGTCCTGATGGTCAAATCAATTCACTAAGGATGCTATATAATTCTTCTCAAGGATGAGAACCCTCAAAGTAAGGAATTTTAAGTTTCTCTAATGAAATGGTATGTTTTTTGTAAATTTTATTTCATATTTCCATGTATTGGTTTTAATTTTTCATTCTCTATTAACTAAGATGTTGTTAGTTGGGGGGTTAAAAATTGATCGATCCATGTAACAAGTTGGGGTCGGCTTGAGAATCCCTTAAGGGTTATTTAGGAAGGGTTGGAATCCTTGTTTTTTAAAATTAATGAATTTTCTCATGGTTTTAGTAATTGAAAATCATGGAATATATATATTATAATATAGATAGATGGAATAATGTTTTATTAAACTAAAAAAGATTTTCTATTTATTTCACATGTATTTGGATGTGTAAAAGTAGTAAAAAGAGTTTCATGACCCAATTGCACAATTTGGCATCAAAAGGGATGAAAATATGAAATCCATGATTTAATATTTATAATTTATATATTATAAAATCATGTATCTTAGTCTAAATAGTGTTTCATGATTTGGTACATAATTATTTAACTATGCACTGAAATTGTTCATCCCATAAGAAGTAGTGATTTTGGGTTTTTAAAGGTGGTAATTATTATAAATCTAACCCATTATTCATTTATAATAATTATTTAGACTAAGAAGATCCTATATGCACTTCACTTTTCTTAAATTTAAAATTTAAAATATTTAAAACCTATCGGTTTTTGTGATCTTTTCTTGGTAAAGCTACTATATTTTTTTGGGGGAAATTTAACCTATTGGTGGGGATTCCTTAAAACCTAAATTTTCCCCATTTTTAGAGGACTGTTAAATATATATAGTTTTCATTTGAATCATGTGATGAATCCCATTAACTATATTATTTTTAGCATAAGGTAGGTGGACCTTGTTACATTCCTTGCACATATGCACATGTCGTGTATGGTGATGTTTTTGGGAAGGTTGAGCAGATGGAAGGGAAGAAAACAATGGTCTCAGGTATAATAAAATTAGAAGTTTCAATAAAATATCTTATTTAAGTCACATTGTATGATTTTTTAATCCTATATATATTTGGGTTAGTTGGATACCATTTTATTCAATGAGACTTGGATAACAAAATGTGAAACTCGGTAAGGGGTTCTATGTAGTGACCTAGGACTTTTCCAAATGACACCTCATATAATTTTGAGTTTTAAAGTCTCAGGAACTCCCCATGGGTAAAAGAATAAATGTACCGAAGCATAAAATCTCATAAAAATTATCCAATGGGTCTGGTCATTTTGGGGTGTGGTTTTTACCCCTAGGATGAGCTGACATGGAATTTTGGGCATGGAAGGGACTCAAAAAATATATATTATGTATAAAAATAATTTTTTTATCCCACACAATAGTAATTCAAGTGAATTTATTATATACATAATGAGTCTAATTTTTTTTATTTTATAAATTAGAATATTATATGGATTAATTTCGGAGCTAAGTGATGAGATAGCATGACATTTTGAGGCCCTATGAGTAAAAAATTAATTTTTTAATATATTAAATATACTAAATACCAAACAAGAGCAGTTTTCCTAAAAAATCTGAATAACCCTTAAATGAAGTCTTGGATAATAAATCTAAGGCTTTTTTTATTTCAGAGTTTGAGTTTTATTCTTGTTGTGACATAACCTTTGAGTGTGTCAGACGTTCAACTTGAGCACTGTTTCGGGATAATTTTAAAATAAATAAAATAAATTATTTATTTAATTTAATTCATTAACCATGACCTAGCATAGTCTATAAATTTGTTTCTATAGATAAATATCAGGGTTAGCTACAAAACACTTGATATTTTTGAGAGAGAATTTAAAGATCATTCTTGGGAGAACAATGACCGGATCGTGGATCATCGATTAGTGTGCAATGAAATTCAAGGATCTTTCCAAAGACAACAATGTGTATTATTCCTTAATTAGTGATCAATGCAAATTGAGGTTGGAGTTTCTTTAAATATATTTATCTTTGTTTTATTATTCCTACAAATAATGTCAATCAAACAACAAACAAATTGATTCGTACATCGAGTGTATTGTGGGTACGATTTAGATTATCTAGGATTGAAGGATTTCTTTTGTTGATTATATTATATCACATCATTATAATGGGAAAAAATTGATTCCATCACAAACATTGACTAAGGTCTGTTCATCACATATTTCCACCCCCCCCCCCCATTTCTTCGTTCATTCATCATCGACATTTATTTTGGATGGTGGTTCAAAACATACCTAGTGATGAACTAATGCACACCCATTTCTTATAAAAATGGATTGATACCACATATTCATGTTTTAATTGATGATGGTATCGAGCTATGATGATTTATTGAGAGTCTTTGATCACATTTTAGACATGTAGAACCAACAAGGTGCGATGGCGGGTCGCTCCCAAGAACCAGATATGGCTGTAATTGTTCCAATGATAGTGAAGGAAGTTTGTAAAACCCAAAATCTGTGATTAACAGTACATTCTATAGCAGAATCGATGTTGTTGGAGGCACTTAGTACGATGCATGAAGAATCTCATGGGTTCTCTAAAAACCCAACTACATGGAATATAATCATATGAACACACATCATGTAGTCCCATATGTGTGGTTCTAGGGTTTTGGAATAAAGATAAGTATTAAACATCATGTGACTCCTGTCACACACTATATAACCCTTACATACCAACTCAATGTGTATAGGGTGTAAATTCCCTAGAGTTCGGCTAGTGTTACATTCCATGTGGTACATTCTACACACCAATACACCTTGGTAGGTGGCTCTACATGTACAAGGAGTACATGAACAAGATATCATGTGGCCCCACACACAATGTGTGGTGGTCCACACACCATGTACTCAGACATGGACATGGTCATGATCCATGTTACACTGGTAGAACCCAATACCAAAGGTACATGTCATGTACTCATTGTACACACCATATACCTTCTTGAATAAGTATTGAATCCATTATCCTCTTTATCTTGAATAAGTTTTTGTAGGGTACATTCTCTTGATCCTTTCATTGAGGTTTTACTATATAATCATGTCTTATGAATAGGATAGTGATCCCCTATAAGGTACTTCAGTCTCATATAGAGTTTTTGGAATCTCTTCATGAAGCCTGGAGTGAGATCCTCTACCATCCTCATTTTCCCTATGAGGGGTTCTTAGAATCATCGTGACTAGAACTACTTGGGCATTGATCTCGCTCATAGAGGGTTAATATAGATTATATTTTTGTATACCCTATGTCCCTAGGTGTGATCTCCAATTGTGTATCGATCTCTTCAAACCTCCTATATGTACTTCTTATAGTGAGACCCAATGATCACAACATCTCAAATGGATTCCATCAATGTTATCTAACTCATGGAGTGTGTTCTCAGGGATGATTGTTATATGGATCCTTTGAATAGTGATCCTAGGTTGGAAATATGGTTGTGATCTTACTTGAGACTATTTGTCTACTATGAGTATATATGGATGTTCTTTTTTATATATAATATTGACATATCCATGTGATGAGATGACTATTATTCTTGATGCATTATGGTTACTAATTTTTTGGGTTCCCTTTTAGGTATTGTTATACTCACCCATGTATGGGATTTTCCCAAAAAATTCATGTCTTATACAGATGACCAAACTTTTGACAGAGTCCTAGATGGACCAAGACCAAGTAGAGCTTAGTGATCCAGATGGACTATAGTGTGTTTTGGTGGTTTCATTGATAATATTCCTCTCCCAATTCACAATTTGGACTTTTTTCATTTCTTTTGGTGGGATTTTATTTTTTCCATTTCCCTCTAGTACCTTTATTTCATACTCAGATGGTGGTATTTTTGATTTGTGCATGCATCATTATCTTTTCTTTACATTTTAAATTTTTTTGGGTTAGTATATGTGTTTGTGTGTACAAGTAAATTATGATAATACCTCTCATGTGTGTGATATACCTACTCAACACCGGTCACCAGCCCATGTCCTATTGTATGCAGGATTAGGGTAGTTTCGACATGGGCCCCTTTGGGTTGGTTTATATATTATTTTTATCAGAAGATTCATTTCAACCTTAGGTTTGGGGTATATGATAATGGTTTGGGAATTATGGAAACAATGTTATGTTTTTCGAGTTCATATCTCAGTCTCGGGACTCCAGTGCAGGTTCGACGACCAACATATCCATTCACTATGAATCTAATAACCTACTTGTTGGATCATTACACATATACACTTGTTGTAGGGAAAACTTTAGTACATGCATCATATAGGAATGGGTTTTGGTTTTCATGCCCTTCTTGATTCAGGTCTCCAAATATAGTTATTGAACGTGGTACATAATTTATACTTTATAGGATGACTCCATAAAATTTCTCAATAAAGACTCTGTAGTAGGATTTTGAAGATGATCCTCTCAGTGATGATGCCTCAATAATGGGACTCATTATAATGGTGTTACCACTAGGTTATGTACCAATATTACCACCATCTATCGAGCAATATAAGTTACCAATAGTACCAACAAATGAGGTACCCAATGTGATCACGCTTCACGAGTTTTAGCGACAGATAACCCTCAGGTTCTAAGGTGAGACTGACCCTAATGTGGCTAAGGACTATTTTGAAGTAGTGACACAAGTCTTTCATCTTTATAAGACACATTCATACTAGATGGTGGCCCTATAAGTGAGCCTTTTTCAGGGATCTTTAGGATGATGGTGGGGATTATTGACCCTGACATTTGATGAAGAAACTCTTGAATGGTTAAATTTCAAGAACCTTTTTATAGAGTAGTTTTATCTATCTATTTTGAGGTATATACACATCCAAGAGATTCTATAGATTCATTAGTGTAGTGTTACTGTGGATGAGTATTCATAGAGGTTCACTAATATCCATCGATACTCAATCTATATGGTGCATGATTAGCTCAGTCCTTCAAGCAGGGTATACAATGATACATATCATCCAGCGTGATACCTCTATGAAATCATACCTATGATGGGGTGTTGGATTGTACTTTCATGATTTATATTTCATATATGAGTATACATAGACATTTGATGTCAGTAATAAACACATATGAGCAGAGACTTTGGCGGTGGGGAGCCAGTGATAGACACAAGGACCTAGAAATGTGACATGTTTCAAGTGGTGGTCCTAGAATATAAGGTATATGATTCATGGATCACATTATATATATATTTACCCTAGAGAGAGGTTGTTATACTCTTTTGATGATCAGGGACATCTTATATGATATTTCCCAACCTAACATGTGGCTGATAGAGAGATAGCGGATGTGCCTCCTAGGAAGAGGAAATGGTCAGAGACGGAGGTTATGTAGGGATTTGGATGTGGTATAGGTTCTTAAAGAGAATATAGAGTAGGTAGATGTTTGGACTTGTTACCACCACCTCCTAAAGGTGGTCCCCACTAGGCTCAAAGAGCTGGTGGTTAGGGATGAGGGTAGCTATAGGAATTCAAGGCATACAACGCAAAGACCCTAAGGATGATATGAGGTATGATCTATTTATTATATAATTTAGCTATAATATTGATAGATAATTGAGTGATCCACTCCTTTCTTACCACTACTATGGTTAGATACTTAGAGATTTTGGTTGAGCCCTTAGCTCAACCCTTACACTTGGAGTCACCTACTAGATGAAAATCAGCAATGACACACTTCTTCCTATGTCGTGACATGACTCTTTGAGGTGAGAGTCTATTTTAGGATCTCTTTTTAGTATTGATGAGGCCTTATGACATCATATTGGGTACGGATTGCTTATTTATAGTTCATACATAGATATATTATTTCAGGAAGATGATCTGGTGTGTCTGAAATGATGGGATTAGAATATTCTTTGTGGGTGAAATGGAAACCATGGTGGAGTAGGATTGGATCATGTGTAAGAGATTGTAGTTTATTACTCACTACTTGGTGAGTATGGCCATTGGTTTAATGGATGCTTTGAGTTTATAGTTTTCTATAGTGGTGGAAGAGTATGAGGAAATCTTTCATGGGTTTGATCCAGGATTACCACCCCAATGATAAATAGACATATGTGTTGATCTATATCCTAATAAGACCTTGTCATTTGTTCCATCATATCAGATGTCTCCCATATGTATTTTTAAGAAGAGGGTGTAGTTATAGGACTTGCATAGGAATAGATTTATCATTCATGGTGTCTCACCCTGGGCAACCCAAGTATTGTTTTTTAAGAAGTTAGACGGGAGCTTGAGGTTGTGTGTAGATTAGCATCACCTAAATGAGGTGATCGTAAAGAAAAATTATCCACTCCGATTGATTGATGAACTCTACAATTAGTAGATATGGGGATAATGGTTCTCAACGATCAACCTTGGATCATGCTATCACCAAATACAAGTACGATATGAGGATATACCAATGAAAACTTTCTAATTTTTTTACATTGACTATGAGTACTTGGTGATGTCATTAAGCATGAAGAATACCCCAAAAGTGTTCATGGGAATCATAAACTATATCTGTTATCCTTTCTTATATCGGTTTGTGATAATCTTCGTTAAAGATATCCTAGTGTACTCGGTGTCCGAGGAGAATCATAAAAGACACTTGGGGATGATCCTGGATGTACTCCAATAGCACTAGATTTATGGGAATATCTCTAAGTTAAAATTATAGATTCCTAAGGTCTACTTCCTGGGACATGTTATCTCAATAGATAGTGTAGCAGTGGACCTGGTGAAGGTTTAGGCAGTGTTATATTGGGATCCACCTTAGCGCATGATAGAGGTGCATACTTTTTTGGGGATGGTAGCATACTTTCATATATTCATAACAAATTTCTCCAAGAAACCAACTCCCTTGATAGCTTTGACCTCTAAGGGGTATCCTTTCATGTAGATATAGATGTTCCAGTAGGCTTTTCAGGTGTTGAGGTAGAGATTGAAGAGTTCCCCCATCATAAGATTTATAGAGCAAGGTTTCAAGTATGTAGTGTTCTATGATGTATTAGGTACTAGTCTTGGTTGTGTTCTGTTGAAGAAAAAGTAATTGATTTCCTATGGTTCATTTCATATGAGAGAACGTGATCAGAACTATGTGACCCATGATTTTGAGCTTGAATTGGTACTCTTTACACTAAGGATGTGGAAACACTACCTTATGGGTGAGTAATTTTTCATATATTCTTAAAATAATATTTTTAAGTACATATTATCTCAAAATGATCTTAACTTGAGATAGAGGTGATGGATAGTGTTCCTATAGAATTATGACTTTGAGATTGTCTATACTTCTGGTAAGGGGAACTTAATAGTATATATGTATTGAATTTGGTATTTCATATCCATTTGAAACCTTTTATAAGTGTCAAGATGACCAGGTACCTCAAATTTATCAAGATGGTACCTTAGAAGGGGAGCATGTTGACTTGACATGGCTCATTGATGGTACGGGTTGAATCATGGACATGTATATTAACATAAGATTATACCATGCATGGGAATTGATAATTCATTAGCAATAGGAAGAAGTAGGATAGTGTCATAAGGGGTGTTTTGATTATCCATTTACATCAAACATGTTTGGTGAAGCTTACTATTATTTGATTATAACTTCAACCACCAAGGTAGGGTGTGAAATGTTCCAAATAATAACCACTATTAGGGAAGGGTGTGAATTTATCTTAATAATGGCCATAATTTGAGTAGGGGTGAGGGTTTTCCTTAAAGACAGAACTTGGACTAATAGACATTGATATCCTTACTCGTATTATGATGAAGAAGGTGGGTTTGGGGTATATGGAGTCATAGTTATCACACGATGACTTGAAAAATGTGTAGATATGTGTTTATTTGAGAATTTAATTATTTCATGACATGCGCTATTATATATTATGTTCACTTATGTTAAGGACGCATTGGTGGTGTCCTGCTGAATTTATTACTCACACCCTATGTGGGAATCTCAGTACGTTTGCAGATTACATGACCAGGGATCCATTAAAGGGTAGGTTCCTATGATAGGGGGTTGATGAAATTGACAATTATAGTCATAGGTGATGATGATACACACTTAGAACTATTTCCACAACTTTTATTTATTTTTCCTTCATGATCTTATTACTCTTTTCTTTCTCACCACATTGGGAGTTTTTTATTATTGTATGAAATATTTTCCACCTGATAAAATTTTTTCTACATGATTACTCATATTTTTTATATTTATTCATATTAATTTTTAAAGGAAATTATAATGAGGTTATAGTGTCCCCATTGATTTAATTCCTACCATCACTGCTAGTCAGTAGTCTCTTATATATGTGGAGGCATGCATGATGTATTGTGGCTCTCTAGATCAGACTTGGTGGTTCGGTCAAGGCATTAAAAAATGGTATCAGAACATAGTTTTCTTCTTTTATTTTGATTAACATGGGAAATGGTAAAAGGGATATAGGACTTGTGGGACTCAGGTAGGGGATTTGTTATGTGCCTTGCCAGCTCATGTGTAATGAACCTATGAGTTTCCATTTATGGGATTGTTGTTACTATTTTAAGATATTTTTGGTGTGTTCATGAATCATGATTAGGAACTTAGTATGACATATAATATATTTATATACATGTTCTGTGATTCATAGTACTTTATAAATTTAATGCATTAATTATACTATCTGTTTAGGATAGGATTTTATTCTATGTTGAGTGATATATTTGTTTTCGATGCTATTTTGATATATTTATATTGTGATTAAATATTTTACTTTGAAATTTTTTTTATGTTATATATATGTGTGAGTGTGTGTGTGGATGTGACTAACAAACAGGGATAGAGAACGTTAGTTAGTGTTAGGAGGGATATACCTCAGGTTATGTGTAGACTCTTAGGAGAACAATTGTGTGATCTCATAGACTGGTTAAGATATATCATGATCAAATAGATTCAAGTGTTTAATGTGTTATTTATGAATTTTTGAAATGTTTCCATGGAAACATTTGATAAGACCTTCAACTATGGAAAACCAGAATGATCTTGTTCCACCACCAGTGGTGTATGAGGGTGTACCCCAACATGATAGTGTACCAACACTTGTGATTCAGGATGTAGACCTAGTTTAGTTGTGAATATTTTAGATTGTTTTTCTTAGGAAAATTATCTAGAATACCATGAATAATCATGCTTTGAATTTCTAGGTCCATATTTGTATGGTACTAATGCCCCATAGGATGAATAGAACTAGTTGGATATTATCGAGAAAATTTTCAAGTAGGTCCGGACTCAGGAGGAGGGTAAATTGATTATGATTACCTTCATGTTCCAAGGATCTTCCATGAGATAGTGTACTATATTGAATTAAGCTAAAAGATGAAAGGGTATTACTTGTGTGACCTTCAATGAGCTCTCTGTTAAGAAATATTTTATAACATGGTGAAGCTGGATCATTTTAATGAATTTATAGAGTTGTTGTAGGGTTCTATGAGTCACTGTATATTCTATTTAATTCATGAATTGACTTCATTTTTCTTATATGTTGGCTGGGAATGAGGCATAAAAGGCTTGAAATTATAAGATAGGCCTTCTCCCAAATCTATGATTTTAGGTTAGTGTATTTTATCTGACTATGGCTACACATATTCATTGCACGTCCTTGAATTTTGAGAAGGGTATAGAGAAGGACGTGGTTGTAGGTAAACATTCAGTCCATAGTAGATAGGTAACTAAGTTTCCTCTTACTTATATAGGATACTCTTTTAGTAGTAGGAAATGGAATATTGGTTAGATGTAATGGGTAAATAGATAGATGGGTCAAAGAAGGACTTCCTCAATATACTCAATAAAATATGATATAAGTATATTCCTCAATTGTGGGAAAATGTGTCATTATAGTAATGCTTATAGGAATCCATCTATAGATGTAACACCCCGAGATTTTATGAAAAATATTCTTTTTAATTTTATTGATATCATGTGTTGTACGCTAGAACAAAGGAATCTTGCACAACACGCAACCCTAACTTGGCTGCATTACACGCAATCACGACGTTCCTCGATAGCGTGTGTTGTACGCAATACTGAGTTTCACTAAACAACGATATGCTATTAAAATATTATTAAAACTAGCCGTTATGAATAGTAATAACCACTTTTTTAAATTTTGTAAATTTAATCATTCAAAATGGACATCATTTTTGGATTCAGAATATCGAAATTAGCCTAGGGTGAAATTTTGGTATTTTTCTGAAAACTTTCAATTTTTGATGAATAGTGAAAACACTGGGTTACAATTTAAAAACCGACTTTTTATTTAAATAATTATTTATTTTATTTAAATATATTTTAGGTCAAAATTGAAACATAATACCTATATAAGTTCAATTTAATACATTGGAATCATTTTATAATAATTTTAGATATATAAAAATTTTATTAAACTTTTGACCGTCTTTTACCCACCTCCTAGGAGAATTTGCAAATTTACATAAAACTAAATTTTACCGCTTTTGTGAATAGAATTTCAAAAATCTGAGAGACACAGTTGATTTTAGTAAATAAAATGTGGTTCAATGAGATGAAAATAATTTTTGGTGAATAGTAACTTTTTTACTTTTATTTACCACAGTTAAAAGTAAATAGGGTAATTAAGGTTAAAAATGATATTATTATTACCCTAACACATGTCCTAATTCTATTGGATAAGTGTAATTCGACCAAAAACAACCTTAGGAATAAAATATGACCATTTAGGCCCACTTGGATTATATTAGGACATTTATTATTAATTTATTTAAAGAAGGGTTAAAATAGTTAAAATCAAAGTATATTAAGTAAATCATTTTTAATATAGGGTTATACATAAGATAAATTCGACTATAAATATTAATTGGAAAGATGAAAATATTTCCTACATAATTTTTTCTAATTTTTAATTTTTAGACTTTAAATAATTTAATTTATTTATGACATAATGATGATGAAATAATTATATTATTAATGAAATATTGACATAATTGATGTTATAAATACCCAAATAAATGTAATTTGAGACTTTTTATGAATTAAAATAATTTTATATGTTAATATGACATGTTATTATTGATTTAATTAACTTTTTTAGAACTAATCTTTCGGTTATAATTTTAACAAAAATCAATTACCAAATAGTGTCAAAATTGACATAAAATAGTTTTAAAACAAATATTATATTATTAATTGTTATTTTATTTCTAAAAATCTAAGGTTCGGCCAAATGACTTAGATAAAGTTATATATATTAATAATAAAAAACTTGGGGTTCATTTGGCTTGTTATAGTAAGTTTATTAACCTTATAGTGTAAGAAAACAAGAAGACACGGTAAAAGAAAAATTATTTAACTTAAAGTTAAATATAAATGATAAGGTTAAAATAGAAACCTAAACTTGTCTAAATTATATTGGATGAGAGTATTTCGACCCATCCCAACCTTAGCATCTAAATAACTCAATTTGGAACTATTAAAAACCGAATATGACTTTATAATAAAATAATATTTTTAGTTATTCCAATGGTTCCCCTCTCCTCCCTTATAAAAGGGTACCTCCTCCCTCTCTTCCTCACACCACTTTGAGCCTTTAATATCAGACAACCCCTGCTAAATTATCTTCTCCACTTCCATAGAAACATCCTAGAGTTCCTGGCCTTCTTCAAAGACCAATTTTGGTGCCCTAATAGGAGGTCTCAAAGAGGCACTTCAAATAAGAGGTAATGTCCGTTACCGATTCTTTCAACATTATTTATTCTTCCACTTATTCTTATTTAGTTGTTTAATTATGAAGTAATAACATCAGTATCACTCATATACTGATATGTTATTATATGTATGAAACAACCCTATTTCACCGTCTATCCATCCTACGGAAAATGAAATCACCGCGCGTGCGTACGTACGGAATACCGTCTCCACGCCGTGGTGTAATCTTTTTTCCACCACCACCTTACATGGATGGGTATAATGGTGTAAATAATAACTATATACGATTATGGTAAACTTATATTGATTATTAAATAGTATACATACACTCCAATACAATTCCACGATCATGGGAATGATATCATCGCTCGTGCGTACGTACGGACTACCGTCTCCACGACGCGATGAGATTCATTCTCCATGTTAACCATTCATGAATGATTATAAAGTATATATAATAAGTAATCATGAAATATATGACATAATAATGATACTGGATTTTTGTTTATATATATGTATGTCATCTACTTAATTTCATTCAATTCAATAAGGAAACGAAAACAGCGTTCATGCGTACGTACGGCCTACCGTCTCCATGAACGGTGTATTTCATTTCATTTAATCGATCTATCATATATATATGTATATACTGAAATATATATTATATGTAAATAATTTTTTAAATTATGGAATTAAGTAAATCAGTATATAAGTAATAATATCAAGAACAACAAGTCCAAACACGTACGATAAATAAAACGATTTAACCCAAAACGGTGCTTTAAAATGGAACTTACAAAAGAACGGGTAATATAAAGTCATAAGTGAACCATATATGATATCATAACAATGAATATGATTCTGTAATAAGTCAATGACATTATTTAAATCATTATACAGGAGGTTTGGAAATGTACGAAGCATATCGGACCTAAGGTAAGGGATAATGTTACAATCTCAATTGTTTTCTATCCGAGATAGCTTATACGTAAGCATTTACCAGGGTTATTTCTATCATACATGTCAATGTTTTATAAAAGTGTTTTCATGTATGTTTAAATTCCTTTTTACCCATTTTTTACTTTTACTACATGTTATGTAAGGAATCTTTCTTTTGTTTACGTTACGAGGTACTTTTTGACTTTCTGACAAAAGTACGAGGAGATTGTTTTTTAACTTATACGGCACGAAAGGATTTTCACGGTTTTATAAAGCCTTATTTTCATGACGCTTCCTCCAAATTATTTCATGACTATATCCAAAAAAATCTCTTTCTTTTAAAATTTCATGAATTTTTGTGAAAAGAAATTGATTTTGAAGAAGAAAGGATATTTTTCTCAAGAATTGATTTCAAATGTTTTATCAAAACCATTTTCCATCTAAGATGACATTATTTCATATGTTTATGTTTTAAGTTTAATGTATCTATTATTTACATGGTTTCACTTTTCTTATGATGAAATTTCCATTTGTTTTATATGGATTATGAGATGATGGGATGATGTTTATGAAACCCATTTTATTCTTTGGCTTATGATGAATGTTTTAAGTTTATTTTGTGGCACAATTAAGAATGATTTCATTATGAGATGGGTGGGACCTATATCTCCCTCCAATGCATTGGGTAAAGATTTATATCTCATGAGATAAACATGGCTGGAATGGTAAGTTAATCCGGTTCAGTGTTACAGGATTGAAACGAGGAGTGAACTCGATTAAGAAACGGACTTTGTCCACTAAGATGGTCTTGGCAGCAATGCCATGGCTACTATGGAAATCATAACAAGTGTTGAATGGTTGCCACCATTACATGTTTTATTCCCATTATATTTTATCAATATTGATGTTCCTTTATGATATATGCCTTATGTGCTTCCACGATTTATGTCTTTGCTCAAGATTTTGATGTTTAAATTTCATGTTCAAGTTTTTGCTTCCAAATGTTTATGGATTGTTTTATGTTATCTATGTTTGCCCTTACTGAGCATTTGAGCTCACCCTTTTTATGTTTTATTTGCCCTGGGAAATAATGAAAGGTTTTATGTAAGGAAACGAAAAGGGTAAGATCATTATGGGAGTTGTTGAAGATATTTCAACATGATTAGAAGTTTATATTCTGAGTTTCCAAAGACACTAAACTATTAAGGTCCTTGTGTGTCTGTTTTTGTTATGTATTAAGTATTCCTCAAATGTAATGTAATTTCCATGTATGTCAAGCTTTGGGTATCTACAGTTGGTATCAGAGGAAAGGTTTAGTCAACCTTTGGAACTAGGATGCGAAAACGTTAGTGAGATCCCTAGAGATATATCTAAGGTATGTCTAGGGATGTCCCTAAGGATAAGTATACGTATAGGATATAGTCCTAGAACTACGGTAACGATCTTAGAATTTAACCAAAGATGTTAGATATTGAAGGTACTCCCCCTTTATTATGTTTTTTTCCCTAGCATGATTTTTGCCTCTCACACTATTCTTTTTGGGTTTTAGACGATGGCTGGAACCCGAAGGAACCATGTTGATCAATGTAATGGACAATGCAATGATTTTCCTCCTGAACAAACAAATGTAAAGGGAGATGGAGTAAAAAAATGTTATTGTTATACTTACACAAGCTATGAATCATTCTAGACTTCCAAATAAGCATAGAAGGGAACAATATTCTATTTGAGTCCTTCATGAGGCAACGTCCACCTTCTTTCAGTGGGTCTTCTGATCCACTTGTTGCAGAACAATGGATCAGTACCACTAAAAATATATTTTCAGTTCATCAATTTTCTGAACATGATAAAGTCATCTTATCAGTATATCGTTTGGAAGGTGAAGCTAATCAATGGTGGAATCTTATCAAGAATACGGGTCCAAGAGATGAAATTGAGTCCATAGAATGGGACGAGTTCAAGAACTTATTTTTCAATAAGTACTTCCCTCATATTCTTCAAACCAAGATGGAGAAGGAGTTTCTTGAACTAAAGAAAAAGGATGATGAATCTTTTGGTATATACGAAGAGAATTTTACAAGGCTTGCAAGGTATGCATCTGGCTTTATCATCCAACCTGAAAGTAAAATTGATCGATTCTTCAGTGGCCTAAAACCAAATCTTCGAAGGGCATTATCTATAAGAGACTTCAGTAGCTATGAAAAAATTGTGTGTTGTGCTATCAAGGTAGAAATGGAAGTTGGTGTTACATATCCATCTCATGGTTTTGACAAGAAACGAAAGATGGAGTTCAAGGAGAAATCTCAGAATAATGGTGAAAAGAATATGAATGTTTCTTTATGCTCAAAGTGTGGAAAGAAGCATGGTGGAGATTGTATTAAAGGGACTAGAAAATGTTTTAAGTGTGGAAAAGAAGGTCATCGATCAGCTGAGTGTCGAAGTAATGGAAAAAGGGTTGCTAATGGTGTGAATAATGAAAAGACTGCAAAGAACGCACCACCAACACTTCAATGCTTCAAGTGCAATGAAAGGGGGCATTATGCTAATCAATTCCCTAATCCAAGGGTTAATGATGATCGACATGAACAACCACTTAAGGCAAAGTACAAAGGGAAGTCACATGCGATCACTATTGGCGATGTTGAATATGACAACGATGTGGTGGAATGATTAAGTGTTTATGTAATGGGATTCCAAAATAATGTTGTATATAGTATCATGTAATATTGTAATATTTATGTATTGGTCTTTTGTGGTTTTAAATAATTTTATGGTACTGGTAACCACGGAAAGTGATTGAGATATTTTTGGAAAGAAGATGATATGCACATAATGAAGGGATAAGGAGAAAATTAAATGTTTGACAGTATTAATGGGCTCATGTCTGATATAAGGTAATAGTCATATCATGGTTTGAGTATATAGAATTTTGGGGTTTTGGTATGTGGAAAGAGTTAACTTTTGACAACACTCATGTTTTCACTAAGATTCAATGGGTATTCATTTTTCAAGAGAATACATGATTAAGGCCTTCGAATGTTTGGAATGTGACCAACAAGACATATCTTATGATATATGGGGATCAACGATGGTATTAACATGCTTGTTATATGAAATCTCTGGTAATCATTTTCACTATATTATAAGAGTGGACTACAATATTATGGATAAGCCTAAAGATTGGAATAGATTACGTTGGACATAAGTAAGTATTGTCTAAGGATAGAAGTTTTTTCGATATTATTGATGGGATGTTATAGTAATGTAGTTTTAGAAAAAGGACAACCTACAGGATGGGCGATAGCCCATCGTGTCAGACAAGGCTGTGGGAATTGAACCCACAACCGAAATGTGATTGGCCTTTATCGCCTACCACTGGCCTACAGTAAGTCCCTAGTTAGTAGAAACAAGTTTTATTTTATTAAGAGGTATGATATATGAAGTATAAGTTCATTTTTGGAACCATATACGATTAATCTAACCATAAGATGGACTTATAACTTTTGCTAACATTTTTTTGAAATAGATGGAATTCTATCACATGATCTGCTAACACATCGCGAATAACAAATTCAACTTCATTTCTTTAAGAGATTAATTGGAAATTGTTCAATTCACGAACAACAGTGAAATTGTACCAAAATCATATAAGTATTCCTTTTAATTCATCAACTTTAGGGAAATGATCTTGAAAACCAAAAATGTATTCCTAGTTCCCTTATATCCGATGAATCAGATGGTACCTTAGATCATCACAAATCTATGGCTTTGTGATTGTTGGATTTTTCATAGCCATGTTCTCTACCACTCTTCATCAGAACATGATGGTTAGGTTTCTCTTCCATATCCATATTTTCACCAATGTTCTCCTATGTGGAAACCCAGTGATTAGATAATTAGGGTAACTGTTATGTTTCATACTTTAGATTTTAAAGATTGGTTTTGTAATTCCTTTTTACAATGTGGGTTTTTATTAAAGAAACTTTTGAGTAGTAAACCATTTATAACCCCAACGAATTTCGAGGGCGAAATTCATTTTAAGGGGGGTAGAATGTAACACCCTGAGATTTTATGAAAAATATTATTTTTAATTTTATTGATATCTTGTGTTGTACACTAGAACAAAGGAGTCTTGCACAACACGCAACCCTAACTTAGCTGCATTACACGCAATCGCGACTTTCCTCGATAGCGTGTGTTGTACGCAATACCGACTTTCACTAAACAACGATATACTATTAAAATATTATTAAAACTAGCCATTATGAATAGTAATAACCACTTTTTGAAATTTTTTAAATTTCATCTTTCAAAATGGACTTCATTTTTGGATTCGGAATATCTAAATTAGCCTAGGGTAAAATTTTGGTATTTTTTTGAAAACTTTCAATTTTTGATGAATATTGAAAACAATGGGTTACTATTTAAAAACCAACTTTTTATTTAAATAATTATTTATTTTATTTAAATTTATTTTAGGTAAAAATTGACACATAATACCTATATATGTTCAATGTAATTCATTGGAGTCATTTTATAATAATTTTAGATATAGAAAAATTTTATTGAACTTTTGACCGTCTTTTACCAACCTTCTATGAGAATTTACAAATTTACATAAAACTTAATTTTACTAATTCTGTGAATAGAATTTCAAAAATACGAGAGACACGGTTGATGTCAGTAAGTAAAATGTGGTTCAATGAGACAAAAATAATTTTTGGTGAATTGTAACTTTTTACTTTTATTTACCACGGTTAAAAGTAAATAGGGTAATTAAGGGTAAAAATTATATTATTATTACCCTAACACATGTAATAATTCTATTGGATAAGTTTAATTCGACCCCAAAAAAACTTAGGAATAAAATATGACCATTTAGGCCCACTTGGATTAGATTAAGACATTTATTATTAATTTATTTAAAGAAGGGTTAAAATAGTTAAAATCAATGTTTAATAAGTAAATCATTTTTAATATAGGGTTATACATAAGCTAAATTCAACTATATATATTAATTGGAAAGCTAAAACGACTTCCTACATAATGGTATTTTATTTTTAATTTTTAGACTTTAAATAATTTAATTTATTTATGACACAATGATGATGCAGTAATTATATTATTAATGAAATATTGACATAATTGATGTTATAAATACCCAAATAAATGTAATTTGAGACTTTTTATGAATTTAAATAATTTTATATGTTAATATGACATGTTATTATTTCTTTAATTAACTTTTTTCGAACTAATCTTTCTGTTATGATTTTAACAAAAATCAATTACCAAATAGTTTCAAAATTGACATAAAATAGTTTTAAAACAAATATTATATTATTAATTGATATTTTATTTCTAAAAATCTATGTTTAGGACAAATGACTTAGATAAGGTTATATATATTATTAAAAAACAAAATGGGGTTAGTTTTTCTTGTAATAGTATGTTTATTAACCTTATAGTGTAATAAAACAAGAAGACACGGTAAAAGAAAAAATATTTAACTTAAAGTTAAATATAAATGATATGGTTAAAATAGAAACCTAAACTTCTCTAAATTCTATTGGATGAGATTATTTCGACCCATAACCACCTTATCTTCGAAATAACTCAATTTGGAGCTATTAAAAACCGAATATGACTTTATAATAAAATAATATTTTTAGTTATTCCAAAGGTGCCCCTCTCCTCCCTTATAAAAGGGCACCTCCTCCCTCTCTTACTCACACCACTTTGAGCCTTAAAGCTCATCCAAAACCTGAAAAATTATCTTCTCCACTTCCCTATAAACATACTAGTGGTCCTGGACTTCTTCAAAGACCAATTTGGGTGCCCTAATAGGAGGTCTCAAATAGGCGCTTCAAAGAAGAGGTAATGTCTGTTACCAATTCTTTCAACTTTATTTCTTCTTCCACTTCTTCTTCTTTAGTTGTTTAATTATGAAGTAATAAAATAAGTATCACTCATATACTGATATGTTATTATAAGTATGAAACAACCCTATTTCACCATCTATCCATCCTACGGAAAACGAAATCACCGCATGTGCGTACATACGGAGTACCGTCTCCACGCCGTGGTGTAATCTATTTTCTACCACCACCTTACTTGGATGGGTACAATGGTGTAAATAATAACTATATATGATTATTTTAAAGTGATATTGATTCTGAAATACTATACATACACTCTAATTCAATTACACGATCATGGGAATGATATCATCGCTCGTGCGTACGTACGGACTACCGTCTCCACGACGCGATGAGATTCATTCTCCATGTTAACCATTCATGAATGATTATAAAGTATATATAATAAGTAATAATGAAATATATGACATAATAATGATACTTTATTTATTTGTATATATATGTATTTCATCTACTTAATTTCATTCAATTCAATAAGGAAACGAAAACAGCGTTCATGCGTACATACGGCCTACCATCTCCATGAACGGTGTATTTCATTTCATTTAATCGATCTATCATATATATATATATGTATATACTGAGATATATATTATATGTAAATCATGATTTAGATTATGGAATTAATTAAATCAGGATATAAGTAATAATATCAATAACAACAAGTCCAAAAACGTACGATAAATAAAATGATTTAACCCAAAACGCTGCTTTAACATGGAACATACAAAAGAACGGGTAATATAAAGTCATAAGTGAACCATATATGATATCATAACAATGAAAATGATTCTATAATAATTCAATGAAATTATTTAAATCATTATATAGGAGGTTCGGAAACGTACGAAGCAAATCGGACCTAAGGTAAGGGATAATGTTGGAATCTCAATTGTTTTCTATCCGAGATAGCTTATACGTAAGTATTTACTGGGGTTATTTCTATCATTCATGTCCATGTTTTATAAAAGTGTATTCATGTATGTTTAAAGTCCCTTTTACCCATTTTTTACTTTTACTACATGTTATGTAAGGAATCTTTCTTTTGTTTACGTTATGAGGTACTTTTTGACTTTTCCGACAAAAGTTCGTGGAGAATGTTTTTTTAACTTATACGGCATGAATGGATTTTCACGGTTTTATAAAGCCTTATTTTCATGATGCTTCCTCCAAAATATTTCATGAATATATCCAACAAAATCTCTTTCTATTAAAATTTCAGGATGTTTTGTGAAAATAAATTGATTTTGAAGACGAAAGGATATTTTCCTCAAGAATTTATTTCAAATGTTTTATCAAAACCATTTTCCATATAAGATGACATTATTTAATATGTTTATGTTTCAAGTTTAATGTCTCTATGATTTACATGGTTTCACGTTTCTTATGATGAAATGTCCATTTGTTTTATATGGATTATGAGATAATGGGATGATGTTTATGAAACCCATCTTATTCTTTGGGTTATGATGAATGTTTTAAGTTTATTTTGTGGAACAGGTAAGAATGATTTCATTATGAGATGGGTGGGACCTATATCTCCCTCCAATGCATTGGGTAAAGATTTATATCTCATGATATAGACATGTATGGAATGGTAAGTTAATCTGGTTTAGTGTTACAGTACTGAAATGAGGAGTTACTCGATTCAGAAAGGGACTTTGTCCATTAAGATAGTCTTGGAAGCAATGCCTTGGCTACTATGGAAATCATAACAAGTGCTGAATGGTTTCCACAATTACATGTTTTATTCCCATTATTTTTTATCAATATTGATGTTCTTTTATGATATATTCCTTACGTACTTCCACGATTTATGTCTTTGCTCATGATTTTGATGTTTAAATTTCATGTTCAAGTTTTCGCTTCCAAATATTTATGGATTGTTTTATGTTATCTATGTTTGCCCTTACTTAGCATTTGAGCTCACCCTTTTTATGTTTTATTTGCCCCAGGAAATAAAGAAAGGTTTTAGGTAAGGAAACAAAAAGGGGAAGATCATTATTGGAGTTGTTGAAGATATTTCAACATGATTAGAAGTTTATATTCTGAGTTTCCAAAGATACTAAACTATTACGGTCCTTGTGTGTCTGTTTTTGTTATGTATTAAGTATTCCGCAAAAGTAATGTAATTTCCATGTACGTCAAGATTTGGGTCTCTACAATAGAGTTCCACCATTATGGTAGGGCTAGTAATCTATGTAATTTTTACTTAAGGACCTCTCGAATGACTATTGGGATACCAAGGAAATATGGGAGTAGTGTACCTCAATAGAGGATACAGACTTCACAGAGTATGGTAACTCCAGGACAGGGCCATGGAGTTGAGGCATGCTGAGTTTATGTAGAGGATCAAAATCCAGAAGATATTACTAATGGACCATCTACTTTTCTAGGTGTGGTCCTGATTACTTTTATATTTTATAATACTCTGATTAATATAGGTGATTCTCATTCCTCCATATTTTCAAAAGTTATTACTGGACATGACTTATTGTCAATTTTTATTATGATTTACTTTCTCTAAACACATAATTGGTCATAAAATTATACCATCTTTAGTGATGCCTAGATTTTCGTATAGTCATTGTAGATTATATACATATATGAGAATAAATGATTATGTGGATGATTAGATTCAATGTGATTATAGGCATGGACATGCTAACAAACTTTTGATCCCACATCAACTTTTATTATATATGAGTATTATTTATTTCCCAAAAGTGAGAGAAGTATGTGATGACTAGAGAGTGGGAATTAGGAGCTTGTAGATTTGGTCGTAAATTGATTCTTCTTTTATGATTATAGAACAGATTATAGTATTATCACTTTCAGTAGGATTAGTGGAATCCCCTTCATCTTTTCCTCTAGTTGTGGATATCCATTAGGATATCTTTCTATAATACTTAATGGGAATTCCCCCTGATAGAGGATTTGACTTTGAGGTATATCTAATGCCTGTTTCATAATACATTTTGATACCATATTATCATATGTGACCATTAACGTTAAAGGAGATCAAAGTATAAGTCAAGGACTTAGAGAAAAATGGTTTTCTTAGATCGAATACTTCACTATGGGGTGCATATATTTCTTTCACCAAGAAGGTGGAATGTAGTCTTTGACTCTATATAGATTATAAAAAATTGAATCATGTGATGGTGAAGAATAGATATCCTTGTCCTAGGATCGATAATTTCTTTGATCAATTATAGGGATCTTTATGGTTCTCCAGGTTCTTTATTTGATTGAGCTTTTAATGGTTGTGGGTTAAAGAAAAGAACATCCAGATGATGGTGTTTTGAAGTAGCTTTGGTCTATATGTGCACTTGGTGATGTCATTTGGACTAATAAATACACTAATAGTGTTAATGGATCCAATAAACAAAATATTTCACCCATATCTGTAGTCATTAATCGTGGTGTTTTTTGATGAAATCATTATCTACTCACCAACCATGGAATAACATGCTATACATCTCAAGATAGCCCTTAGTACACTTCAACACATTATCTTTATGCCAAGCTATCAAAGTCAAAATTTCAAATTCAAGGGGTGATATTATTAGATAATGTGGTGCCTAATATAGGTATATCTACAGACTTGGATAAATTTTATGTAGTGATTTCCTGGAAACTTCCCCAGAATATGTTTTAGATCAATAGTTTTCTGGGTTTAGTGGGATAGTATTGACATTTTATCTTGGACTTCTTCAATTTGTTAACACCCATGACTGTGATGATGAATAAGGGAGTGAAGTTATAGTGGTCAGACTAGGGTGAAGAAAAGTTTATTTAGCTGACTAGAAGGTTGAATACAACTCCAATATTGATTCATCTTAATCTTAGGATTGGTTATTCCATATACAATGAGGCATCGTGTGTTGGTTTGGGAGTAGTATTGTTACACCCAATGTTTTTATGAAGTATTTTTTTGAATATATTAAAATTATTTGATGGATTGATTTGATTTATACACAAATTTATAATAACCTTTTACAAAACACCAAGTTAATATTTCACTATAAGAAACTCAGATTTTATCTTGCAGTACATGAAACACTAAATTTTTCTTGTGTTACACACAACACTGAATTTTACGTAACTATAATGTTCTATTAATATTATTACTTAATATGATAGTTACCACTTAGAAGATGGAATGGCGGTAATGAATAGTATTAATTAACTTATGAAAATATATAATTTCATTTATTTATTAGTTATCTATTTATTATAAATAAAACAATAATCATTTTATAAAATGAAACTTTTTTTGAGAAAATTATCTTTTCTAAAATATGGGTTAATGGTAATTGACGCACATAATATAAAATTAAATTTTAAAAATTTAAGAAAATTTATTTTTAAAAATAAACATAATTTTATAAAGTGGAATATCAATATTATCATAGGGTGTATTTTTGAAATTTTTTTGAGAAGTTTTTTTTAATGAATAGTAAAAAATACAGAATTTTAATTAAAAATTGTCTTTTTGTTTAAATAATTTATAAGGATAAACTAAATTTTAAATTGGTTTTAAATTAAAATTATTTCAATTATACAAATGTTAATCTAATTTAGGTCATTGGAATCATTTTAAAACTGAATTTTTATATAAAAACATTGTAATCTTTTGAAAAATTTTACATTAAAAACTCACTTTCTCATCACATCTACTAGATTAATTTTAAAATAAAAATTGTCCAATTATGGGATTGGAATTTGGAAAAATAGATCCCATATTTTAAAAAAAATAATTTCTAATTTCTAATATGGCTAACTTAATTTTTGACCAAAATGATTAGTGGAAATAGTTAAAATTAATTACAGTGATTAAGGAAAAAATGATTTTAGTTGGTTATTAAACTTAGAATATAAGGTGTTGGAATGACCCATCACTTGACTAAAACCAATTTTATAGACATAGTTATACCCATTAGACCTTAATATTTAATTTTTTAATTTTTTGGAAAACTTTTTCATGAAGGTGACCCATATAATTAGTTGTTCAAAGAAAAATACAAAAAAAATGTACCTTTCTTCCTTCTAATTTGTATAAAGATTTGTAATAGGAAAAAAATACATATTTTTGGTTATAAATATTATTTTTTAAAATAAATAAGTTATTTCTATCATTAGAATTTATTTTTATTTTTTAAAGATGATATAATTACTTTAAATTCTTAATAAACGTCAGTATAAGAATTATTTAGTCAATAATTAAATAAATCAAATGAAACTAAAAACCTTAAAAGTGAAATCAATTGAATGAATTATTGTATTAAATTATTTTGGTTGATGAATATACCCTGTTATAAATTTTTTTAAATAATATATTTTTAATTCCATCATTGTCTTGATTCTTTTAAATTCAATTCAATTAATAATGATAAAATTGATATTAATGTTATTTTATAATAAATGATATTTTATTAATTAATTTAAAATTACTAAAAATATTATCATATGTATAGTGATTTTTAAATTTTAATATAAAAAATATATATCAAATTCATAAACCAATTTTTCTATTGTAATTACTATATTTTCTGCTAAAAAGTAAAATCTCGGTTAACACAACTATGGTTTAAATGGTGTTTTGCACGTCACATGCGTTTTTAATAAAATTAAATTTGAAAAAAAATATAATTTATACTTTATATTATATATATATATATATATTATTTAGAATAATTTATTATCAATTATCTAACAATTCAAACGTTAATTTAATCTTAAAGGATAAATGACTTAGGTTTGACAACTAGTTACCATAATGAAAAATAAAATGGTAAAATAGGGAAACATAATAATTAACGAACCAAATTTTTAAAACATGTGAATAAACGAATTTTAGAGGTTTTAATAGACCATATAATCCCTAAAAACCTTTAATTTTATGTTTTGTAGAAAATTTTGGAAATATTGACCTTCCATTATTGAATACTTTTGAGCTTTTGCAAGAATGTTCTTCCTCAATCATAAAAGGGAACTCCCTCTCCCAATTTCTTCACACCTATCAAGCCATTTGGATCAACCAATATCTACCAAAATAACTTACTAAATTCACTCCCCCAATCCTAGAAGAATTTTTTTTTCGTAAACAAAACCTTTCAAGGCTTTAGTGCAAACCTAATGAGGATTCTTGAAGAAGAAGTAACTTTCATTAACGAACATTTTTTTTATTTCATTCTCAAACCCCTTTAATTTTCTTAATATATTTTTTATGTAATAACATAATTAAATGAAATATAATTATATTTCTTTATGTTAATTTTATTACCTACAACCTTACACACTTCCATCAAATGGGTTATGAAATCATAGTTCATGTGTACGGTGGACTACCGCCTCGCTAACCGATGTTTTCTACATTTCCATTACCACATTTAAAAAAAGGTAATATTGATATACATAATGTTTATATTTTATATTTATGATATTTATAGTGTCTTTATTCTTCTTAAATTATTATATAACTCATAAATTTGTGATTTCCATTTTGTGGGAATATAATAACATTGTTCATGTGTACTATGGACTACATCCTCGTAAAGCGAAGTGATTCATTCATGCTATAAATTTTTTTATTAAGGTTGGGTTTAATAAAAAAAATTAAATATATGATATAAATATTATTATTTAATTATAATATACTATATAATTTTTTTATTTCAATGTGACAATAAAACGAAAACAACATTCTTGCATACGTATGGCCTCCTATCTCCATGAACGGTGTATTTCATTTCCTATCACTAAATTTTATGGATAATTTAAATACATATATATAGAATATATGTCATATTTATATCATTTTTATAATTTTTGATATGATTAAATCATGATCTAAGTAATATCACCCAGAATTACAAGTCAAATCATGTATATAAAACAAAGCGGTAATTACCCAAAACATAACTTTATCAAGGAATTGTTAATAAATTATGAAAATAAATTCATAAGTAAATCATATATGATATTATATACATTACTATGGTTCTTTTATATATGTATAATAAACTTATATTTAATATAAATGAGTTTAAAATGAGTAGGATGATAGTCGATACTTAAAGTAAGGGATTTCCATCTCACTTTTTACTTTTGTAAGACACATTCTATATTCACCACCTATGTCTTATATATAGTTTATATACTGAACATGAATGTATTTTATTATTTTTATCCTAAAACTTATTTGTATTTAATTAACCATTTTATTATCGATCTTTCACGGGGTTTATTGTTCAAAGATTACCAAATCTGTAAGGCAGCGTTTTCTAAATTTTCATTCATTGAGACATGTGTTATGTTATGAACCTATATTATTTTTTGAGGTGTATATAATTCCCCTTAGAAATGTTATATCAGGAATATACTTATTTTAATTATATTTTAATATTAATTTAATTTCATTCTTTTATGGAGATTATGATTGAAATTTACTAAAATGGTAAGAGTTTATTGCTACAATCTCATTTTTTGTGAGGATTTATTTATATAATTCTTCCGTTGATGAATTATTATGATCGATATCTCAGCAATTCTAATTAATTTTATTATCCTTTATTTATTCATGATATATTAAGGTAATGGTAAAATTTTTCCACTCATTGGTGCTTAATATAATTAAGAAAATGTTTTATGGAAATCTAAATTTGTTTCTCTCTTCAATAAATAATTCCATTTTCATCCAAAACCATGTTTTCTAAAAAAATATATAATATTATCCAATTATTTTAAAAATATTTTTTTACCCATATTTTACCTTTTTACAAAATACTTTTGAAAGGAATATTCTTTTCATTTTCTGATCAAGGCTCTTTTGTATTTTACTGACAATGTGAAAGGAATATTTTTTTTTTACATTTATGTTATTTTTTTAATTCTCTAATGTCATGACCACTCCATTTATTAAAATTTACTTTATACATTTTGAAAAATATTTTCAAAATAAAATATTTTTATAAATATTTTTTAAATCATTTTTATTTTAAATTTATTTTTTAATGAAATAATTATGAAAATGTTTTCTGTTTTAAAAAGTTTTTTAAATGATTTTAAAACATACTTTTTAATTTTCTATTGTCATTTTCAAATAAAAGGATTTTAAAGGTGTTTTTTTTAAAAGGTACTTTAATTTTTTTTAATCATCCTTTATGAGTTTTCATGATTATTTTCAAAGAAATATTTTTCTCAAAAGGGTTTTCGTTTTAAAACCGTGTTTTTTAAAGAGAAAATTATATTTTCTTCAAGAAATTTTTTAAATGAATTTGAAAATATTTAATTATAATATTCCAATTTTATTTTCAAAGAAAAGTTTTTTGGAACTATTTTATGAAAGTCATTTTTAAAGGAATACTATTTTATTTAATAAATGATCCAAGTGATCTTTCAAAATACTTCTCCATCTAAGATGACATCCTTTGATATTTTTTATCCTTTATTGGGGATACGATCCAAGGAAACCAATATTATTCTTTATTTGAATGGTTTAAATTTGACATGATTTTTAATGAAACTAGTTTCTCTTCCACGGGTTATACCATGATAAAATGATTGTAAAACCCACTTCTTTTCCTAGGTTATGCTATGATGAAATGATTATAAAACTTGTCTCTTTTTCATAGGTTATGATATGATGAAATTTTTATGATACCCATTTTATTTCATGGGTAATGATATGATAAATATTTATTATCTTATGGAACATTTATGTATGATTTCATTATGTAATGGGGGGGACCAACATCTCCCTCCAATGCGATGGGTAAGGATTTATATGTCTCATGAGATAGACATAGATAGAAGGATAGTGAATCCAGTACAGTAAGGGACTCTTTCTATTATTATGTCTTGGGGAGTGAACTCATTCCACTATAAGTAAAGGGTTGAAACAATGGATGATGGTGTATCCCACCTAATAGGTGTATCCCACATGAAGTAACTTGATAAGTTTTGGAAATGAGTCTTAACTTCTAGGGAATGATTTTAAATTCTTATGTGTACGACACAAATTTATGTATTATTCCAATGTTATGATCTCATGGCTCATGTTAGATGATTAAATTATCATTAGAGTCTTATAAAATTCAAATATTTATTCCATGAATCATAATTATGATCTTTGATATGGAAGGTTTGGTTTTTAAATATTATTCTCATGTTCTCATGCCCTTATGATCAAGTTATAATTTCGTATCTTTTTTATTCACCCTTACTGAGTATCTAAGCTCACCCTTTATTATGTTTTTTCCCAAGGTTATGAAGAAAGGTTTTAAGTAGGATTTATAAGGGGGATTATCAATATGGTAAACATTTAATATATTTCACTAGAATAGAATATTGTGTTCCATGTTTTTAAAGGAACTAATTCATTATGATCTTAGGGATTATGTTTCTATAATATAAGTAACAATCATCTAAAAATATATAATATTTAGGTATGTGAATTATGGGTCTCTATTGTTTGTATCAAATGAAAGTTTTAGTCAACATTTAGAAACTAGAATGAGAAAAATTAAGTGATATCCCTAGGGATATATCTAATGATGTGACTATGGATGTCTCTAAGGAGAATTCTAAGGATGAGACAAAGTATATGAAAATGTCCTAGAATTTTATTAAAGGATAGTGAGAGTGGTTTCTTAGAAATACATCCCTATTTGGATACTACAGGTAGATGTCTCTCTAGAATAGATAAACCTAGGGATAACAACCTCGAAAACATTATATTCACCTAGAATCAATTGGGAACTGGTGAAAAATAATGGGCCTTTATGCACATCTAATTTGACACTCCTAGGGGTATTCTTGTAAATTTATAACCTCTTTATAAACATCATTAAGGATTTAAATAGATTATGTATTTGAATGACTAAGGATAAACCTAATGTGTCATATATTAAAGAAAAGGGGGTCATGATTTATAAATCCTATAATTGGTTCTCATTATTATTTGGTTTCATATTATGATTAGAGTTTCTCAAACTATTATTTCTATTCTATGGAAGGAACCATAAGGAAATCGGTTAACATTGAATGTGATGGATGATTTATTGGTGAGAAACTAAATAGGATGATAACTAGAGTAAATTATATTATTATTATACCTAATAATTTTTCATTGAACCTGATTAACAATATATACCTTAACCAACTCTTATACTTTCAAAATAAGATAAGTAAAGTGTCCGTTAAGAGATTGGGTGATGGTAACAATGGGGGAAACAATAGTTAGGCTACTACATGTTGAGAATGTCGGTAGAAACACCCAAGTATTTATCTTATAGGAACAAGAATATATTTTTCCTTTAGAAAATAATGATGCAAAGAAATTAAATTCAATGAAAAAAATTATATGTTTGGTTAATGCAATAGATAAGAATATTGGTCTCTCTAATATATCATCAATGATATAATGTTTCAAATGTGAAGATTTTGGGAACTATGAAAATCATTGACCTAACGGAAACACTTTTTAATAGAATATGCAAGGAGGTACAACTAATGGTTATATTCTAGATGATGAATAGACTACATATGATATGTTAAAGGAAAGAATTGTTAAATAATAAGATGATGAACCATAGTTAATTGTTTGATAATGATGTAGAATTAATGTAATTATTAATTTATTAGAATTTAAATACTTTATTATCTAAATTATAAAATATAAAAGGCTTATTCTATATAAGTTTTTTATTTTGGGTTTGAAGTAATATATTGAATGGTATTGGTGACATTGAATAGTGATTTAATGGAAATGTTATATTTTTAGAAAAAACATGATTAAGGGAAGGTAAACCTTAATATGATCCTAAGTTTGAGAAAGTGGAGTTTATTTTTGGATAAATAGATCATAAACATGGATAAAGTAAATTATATAGTATTTATGACCTCAGAACTAATAAAGATATTTTTTGAAAAGTGGTACATCCTATCATGGATGAAGTTTACATAATTTATAAATTTAATAAGTATATTCAATGGTCTATGTTCAATATAAGGTATGTAGAAAAATGTATGATTTCAATATAGTTTTAGGGTAATTTATATTATTACCATGTTTTAAGAGAAAACATGATGAAGGTATTCACATATTTGGTATGTGATAATAAATATCTACTTTATTATATATGGGGTATCAATGTTAAGATAATTTTGATAAATTTAGTGACCTTATTTCTTAATTTTTGGATTTTAATCTTTTAGAAGGGTAAAAATGTTAACAATTTCAAAAAAGGTTTATTTTATAATTGATTGATATTTTAGAGATTAATACTTAGCAATAAGAATTTTTATGCATATTGGATAACCTGTGTAATCCTTTTCATTGTTATGATAATTAAATATTGATGGAATAGTTATCATACTATTTATAGATCTTATGATCCATTAGTGATTCAAAAACTACAAATTTACCTTTATTTCTTGGAGTAAGAGATGAAGTGTAAAGTGATCAAGGAACAACTGATGTATGAGATTTTTCTTATGAAATATAATGAAATAGAGTAAGTATATCATCTTGTGAAAATTCTTCAACTTTAAAAAAGGGTATTGAAATAAAAATAAATATTGTTATCATCCTCTTTTATGATATAAATGAAAATTTTCAAGCCTCTTTGGTATATAGATTTTTTATCATTAACTTTTTTCTTAAATATGTTCCTTATCACACTCCATCAGTATTTGGGTGTTAGTTGTCTCTTCTATATCCATGTTTTCACTTCCCAACTCTATTCCCATATGTGAAAACCTAGTTATGAGTTACTTTAGATAACCCTTATGTTTCAAAATTTCCCTTTTTAAATGAATTTTTATTGTTCATTTTTATGATTAGGTTTTATATAAAAGTAACTTTAAAGTATTAAACCTTTTATGTCAGAGATGAATTTTGAGGTCGAAATTCATTTTAAGGGGGTTAGAGTGTAACACACTGAGTTTTTATGAATTATTATATTTTGAATAAATTAAAATTATTTGAAGGCTTGTGTTTAATTCTACACAAAGTTAAAATTGATTTATATGCAACACCAAGTTAATATTTCACTACATGTAATATAGTATTTAGATTTTAGTACAAACAACAAAAAATTTGGCTTTTGTCACACACAATACAGAATTTTACTGAACTAAAAAATACTGTTAATATCATTATTTAATATGATAGTTTTCACCTAGAAAATGGAATTACGGTAATTAATATGACTAACTAACTTATTAGAATATATAGTTTTCACATGTTTATTAGTTATATATTTTTTATAAATGAAATAAAAATCATTTAAAATAAAAAAGAAATGTTTTCTGTAAAATAGTATCTTTTCTAAAAGATAGGCTAATCATGCTCATCACACAAAATATAAAATTAAATTATAAAATTTATAGAAAATTTAATTGAAAAAATAAAATTAATTTTTGAATTTGGGATATAAAAATTATATTAGGGTGATTTATTTTTATTTTTATAATAATATTCTTTTTTTATAAGTAGTCAAAAATACTGAAATTTAATTGAAACGCGTATTTTAATTTAAAGAATTTATAATGTTAAAATATATCATGAATTGGTTTTAAGATCAAAATATTTAAATTATAAAACTATTAATCCAATTTAGGTCATTGGGTTCATTTTCATACTAAATTTTGATATAAAATAATTATAAACTTTTGAATATTTTCACTTCAAACCCCCATTTTTCATCACGCTTGTGAGGTTAGTTTTTAAATAATTTTTTTCAATCCTGTGATTGGAATTTTTAAAAATGGATTCCATATTTTTAATCATGTTAATTTTTAATTTATAATATGTCGAACTCAATTTTGTACCAAAATGATTAGTGGAAACATTTAGAATTAAATACAACAATTAAGGAAAAAAATGAGTTTATTTTGTTGTTAAATATAGAATATAAGGTCTAATAATGAGAAGAAACATTACCAAATACAATATTGTGGAAATTGTTAGACCCTTGTTACCTTAGTTTATAATTTTATAAGTTTTTTGAACACTTTTCCTTGAAAGGAACCAATATAATAAGTGATGTAAGGAAAAAGAAAAAAAAATATACCTTTCTTCCTATTAATTTTTATAAAACATTGAAATAGGGAAATATACATAGGTTTAGTTATAAATTTTAGTTTTCTATATAAATTATTTTTTTATAACAATAATTTATTTTTCTTTTTTATAGATTATATAATTATGTTAAATTCTTATGAAACTTCAACGCATGAATTATTTAGTTAATAATTAAATAAATCAAATGACACTAAAAACATTAAAAGTGAAGTAAATTGAATGAATTATTATATTAAATTATATTTTTAGATGAGTATAACCTGTAAAATAGGTTTGAATATAATATATTTTACTTATATTATTTTATTTATTTTTCTAAAGTTAAGTCAAATGAATAATGTCAAAATTGACATTAATGGAATTTTTTAATAAATGATATTTTATTAATTTATTTAAAATTACTAAAAAACATATATTATGTCGACTTATTTTTTAATATTAATAAATATCATTTATAGACTATTCATAGACCAATTTTTTTATAATGATTACACTGGCTGTTAAATAGTAAAAACTCAGTTAGCATGATTAAGGTTTAAATGGTGTTTTTACGCTTTACATGTGCTTGTGTAAAAGTTAATTTCAAACACACAGAGAATTTATAAATTATTAATTAGTTATAATATTTAGAATAATTTCTTCAAAATTATCTAAAAATTTTCACTTTAATTTTGTCTTAAAGGATAAATTACATAGGTTAGAAAACTAGTTACCATAATAAAAAACAAAAAAAAATTGTAAAATAATTAAACTTAAGAGTTGATGGAAAAAATGTTTAAAACATGTATAAAATGTTTTTTGAGGCATGTATCAGCCATATAATCAGTCATCACCTTATTTATATGTTTTTTAGTATCTTTAGGTAAGATTGACCTCCCAAGAGAAAATACTTTTGAGTATTTATAATAATTACAGTCCTCCTCAACTATATAAGGGAAGTCACTCTCGCTAATTATTAACACTTCTAAAGAAATTTTAATTAACCAATATATACCAAAATAAATTCCAAACTTACCTACCCTCGTCCTCTAATCCTTATATTTTCATAAACTAATCCTTTCATGGCTTTAGTGGAACCTAAGGAAGATACTCAATGAAGATTTAACATTCATCAACGAATGTTTTATTTTATTTCTTCCTCATAACCCTTAAATTATATTTATATCATGATTATATAATAATATAATTATCTTAAATATACTTGTACTTTTTTTAAGGGTAAATCCTATAGTTGCAGACACTTCCAGTAAATGGGTTATGAAATCAACAATCATGCGTACGGTGGACTACAGCCTCATGAATCGATGTTGTTCATTTTTCCATTAACACGATTAATGGTTGGGAATAATGATGAACATACTATTTATGTATGATATTTATGATTTATTTATAATTATATAATTATTATATAAAACATAGCTTCATTATTTCCATTTTGTGGGAATACGATAATGTCGTTCGTGTGTACGGCGGACTACCGCCTCGTGAAGCGATGTGATTCATTAACCCTATATATTGAATATATTAAGGATTGGTTTAATAAATATTTGTTATATATATTACATATATATGATTAATTATTTATAATATATCATATAATTTTATTTCTTTCAATATGATAAGAAAATTGAAACATCGTTCATGTATACGTACGGTCTACCGTCTCAATGAATGGTGTATTTCATTTCCTATCACTAAATTGTACAGAGACTATAAATACATATATAATGAATATATATGATATTTATATCATTTATATCATTATAAATATTATTAAATTTTGATATATTTAATAGGACCAAGAATAACAAGTCAAAACAAGTAAATAAAACAAAGCAGCTATTACCCAAAACATAAATTTAAAAAGGTATTGTTAATAAATGAGTAAAATAAATGTAAATAATATATTGTATTATATAAATTAATATGGTTATATTATATATATATATATATAATAAACATATATTTATTATTTCGAAGGTTTGAATGATTATGACGAGATTCAATACTTAAGGTAAGTGATTACGGTCTCACTTTTTACTTTTGAAAGACACGTGTTGTATTCACCAACATATTCTTAAATGTTCTATAAATACTTCCCATGAATTTATGTTATGATTATTAGCATAACTTTTATTAGTATTTAAATATTAATGTTATGATCTCTCTTTCATGGGGTTTATATTTCAAAAGTTACCAAATCAGTAAGGGAATTTTGTCTTAATTTTCATTCTTTGAGACACATGTTATCTTATACACCTATATTCATTTATGAGGTGTACATAAATCCCATTTGATAGGATATATCATTAATAAACTTATTTTTATGATATTTTAGGCTTCCTTTAATGTTATTATTTCATGGGGATTATGTTTTAAAGTTATAAAAATTGTAAGAGTTTATTACTACAATCTCATTGTTTGTCGGAATTATTTATGATTATTATTGAACTGTTGAAATATTATGATCTATACCTCAATAATTCTCATTAATTTTATTCTTATATGGTTATACATGATATATTCAAGTAATAGTACAATTTTTTCACTCTTTGGTACTTAATATAATTAAGCAAATATTTTTATGAAAATTTGACTTTATTCATCTCTTTGGTCAGAAATATTTCTTCTTTGAAAACCATGTGTTATAAAAATATTTTATAAAATTTTCAACTATTATCATATTATTTTTAAAATAAAATTTTTACCCATTTTCAACCTTTTTAAAATATTTTTTAAAAGCAATGTTCCTATCATTTTCCAATCATCTCTCTTTTGAATTATAACAATAATGAAAAATGAATATTTATATATATATATGTCATGTATGGAATTATCCATTGTCATGACCAATCCATTAATTGATTCTTAATTTATACATTTAAAAGAATATTTTGGAAAAATATTTCTTAAATATTTTGTAAAAAAAATTTTTATAGATTTATTTTCAAAGAAAGTAATTTTGAAAATATTTTATATTTTAAAAAACTTTTTTAAGTTATTTTATAAGGTTTCTTTTTAAGACTCTATGATTATTTTCAAATAAAATGACTTCATATTTTTTTTATATTTAACAATTATTTTAAATTTTTTTCAAATAATACTTTAAAAAATTTCAAGTTTATTTTGGAATAAAATTATTTTCAAGAGGTTTTATATTTTAGAAATAATTTTTCAAAGAGGAAATTATAGTTTCCTCAAGAAATGTTTTAAATGATTTTTAAAATCCTTATTTATAAGTTTAAAAATATATTTCAAAATAAAATTATTTTTAAAATATATTATGAAAGTGATTTTCAAAGAAAGACTATTTTTATTAAGAAATTATACAAGTTATCTTCCAAAATACTTCTCCATATACGATGAAATCATTTGATATAATTTAAGATTTGAAGGTAATATGATCGAAGGACACCATTATTATTATTTCTCATAATGGTTTATATTTAGGATAATTTTTTTTGAAACCCATTTCCCATCCATGGCTTATACCATGATAAAATTCTTATGAAACCTGCTTATATTCATGGGTTATGATATGATAAAATGATTATGAAACCTATCTATTTTTTCATAGGTTATGATATGATGAAATGTTTATGATACCCAATTCATTTCTTGGGTTATGATATGAATAATGTTTATAGTTTTTTGGAACACATATATATAATTTCATTATGTGATGAGTGGTACCTATACCTCCATCAAATGAATTGGGTAAATATTTATATATCTAATGATATAAACATGGATAGAATAGGGAGTGAACTCAGAAAAGTAAGGGAATTTTTCTTTTATGACGGTTTGGGGAGTGAACCTATTCCACTATAAAGAAAAGGCTATGATTGGTGACGGTGGTGTGTCTCTCCCAATAGTTATATCCCCCATGAAGTTCTCTAATATGTTTTGGAAATTAACCTTGACTTCTAGGGAATGATTATATATGCTTGCATGTAGGAAACAAATCTATTTCTTATATTGATGTTAGGATCTCATGTAATTCATTGATTATCTTATCATTTTAGACTTATAAACATCCAATATTTATTCCATGACTCGTGATTATGATCTATGATATACATGGTATGTTTTTTAGACTTTATTACGATGTTCTCACACTCTTGTGTTCATGTTATTCTTATATATCTCAGTTATTTACCCTTATTGAGAATATAACATCACCCTTTATTATAGACATTATGGTGGTAATTAATTTATTAATAACCCTAATTAATCAAATCAACACTTTTCCTTAGCGATTTACTCATTCTTGTATGCTTTGTAAAAAATTGGAAACCCTTTAATTATAGAATTTTTTATATATTATCCTTGGTTTTATTTTATTTTGGTTAAATATTGTCTTCTTATTAATATATTTAAGAAATAAACTCATCCTTATTTATGGGTGCTTATAGATTTGGGTGATTTTTTGATGGTCTTTGATGAGTCTTCTTGTTTGGAAACATTTCCACTCTTATTTCTTTTTTGATAATGGAATGATGTTATTATGGATTAGATGATGACGTCTTGAGTCATCTAGTGAGGTAATAATAGAATTGATGTATCAGAAACCTTATTTATGATTATTGTCTTTCTATGAAGTCCAAGTGACATTCTCTTGGTTCTTCTCCACTTATTACTATCCAAGAGAGATTGTTTCTTTTTCCTTAAATCTAGATCAGATTATACCATTGTCCATAATTTACATTGGGTAAGTGTCTTTTTACACCTTGACTTTTTATTCCATGTTTCATTTTCTAGAAACTATTTTATTCTATCTGAAACCTATTCTAAGATTTAATTAGAAAGCAAGCTTGTTTTGGTTAGTGTGTGAATGTGGCTCGGGAGATGATACCCTTGATGAACCTTGACATTAACATTAAAAACATTGAGGATGGAAGTTCATTTATATATAGGTCATTGTATATGATGTTTTCCTAACAGAAATTTTTATTCCAGATTGCCAATTATTTTTATGTATTGGCATGTGGGTGCCTAAGTTTCCTTTAAACCCTTCTTAATGTATTATCATAAGATATGTGTGCTTCTTCTTGATAACTATTCTTGATATACCTTATTATTCCTTTTTATAATATGTATTACTTGTGGTATTCCATAGTATGTGAAACCTTTATTTAGGAATCAAGATGATTAGGTTACTCAAATTCAGCTAGATGGACTCTTTAAGAGGGAGATTAATGACATGACATGTCTCATTAATGGTTTGGATCGGATCATGGGCATCTTTATTGACATGGTAGTAGACCATTAATGGTAATTGAGAATCATTTGGATATAATATGAAGTGGGATAATTTCATGTCGCGGTGACGATATTATCTATTTATCTCTAGCATATTAGGTGGGGCTTTCCATCAGATGAGGATAATGACCACCATCAGGTTCGGCCAAATAGTGTGCATAATAAGGACCAATATCAGGTTGGGGCATGTAGTGATCCTGATAGTGGCCACCGTCAAGGTGGGGTGTTCATTTTCTTCTAAAATGTGGAAATTGTGGTGACATACAATTACATCCTTACTAGCATCATGTTGAAGCATGTGGGTTTGAGGTTTCTAGTGGATTGGTTAGTGCATGATGACTCGATATGTGTGTTTATGTGTATTTATTTGACTATTCACTTATATCGTGACATATATTGTTATATATTATGTGAAATTATGTGAAGAATTCATTGGTGGTTTCCAACTGGGTTTATCACTTGAACCCTACATGAGAATATCAATGTTCATTTAGATTTCATGACCAGGGATCTAGTGAAGCGAAAGGGCCCATTGAGTGGGGTTTGAGTAGGAAGAGGATATAGTGACCCATAATTTTCATTGATATTACATCTTCATAGATTAATATTCAACAAAACAAATTATGATCCATTCTAGAACCATAAATATTTAGTGTCTTTGGAAACTTGGATACATAAATAACTAGTTTATAAAAGTAATAAACCATCCCCAACTTACTTCTTCATAACTAGCACCCTTCTTAGAACCATAATACTTATACAATTTCCTCATATCCTGGGGAAAATAAAACATAATAATGGGTGACCTTAGATTATTAGTATGGTTAAACAAGGGTGGTACCAATAAGCATAAGGGTATGAGAAAATGAGCTTAACATTTGAAAACTATACCTTTCATATCAATGATCAGAAACATGAGTCATGGAATAAAGCATGGTAGTTTATATTACATGAATAATAAAGGAATAAAATAAAATGATTCATGATATCATAACATTGGCATAAGACATAAGTTTTTAGAATACACATAAGAATTGAAAATTATTTCTTTAGTAGTCAAGGCTCACTATCAAGACTATAATAGTGGGTTCAGTTTACTCCCCAAACCATCATAATAGTAAAGGTTCACCTCATAGACTATCATAGTGGAAATATTCCCTTACTAATCTAGGCTCACTCCCCATTCTAGTCCTATTTATCTCATGATATATATATATATATATATATATATATATATATCCAATGTAATGTGGGGATATATAATTCTAGGACCACCCGTCACATAATGAAAATCAGGCAGATGTGCACTACAAGATCATGAAACATTCATCATATCATAAAAAATAAAAATAAAATGGGTTTCATGAACATTTCATCATAGAATAACATGTTTAAAAGAAATGGGTTTCATATAAATATTTCCATCATAAACATGTACCATACAGAGAATGAATAACGATGGTAACCTTTGATAATATCCCTAGTAAAGAACCACTTAAATAAAGGGTTGTTTTATTTGATATATAGAAATACTAATTACATAATCATTAAAAAATTCTTGAGGATAATACCCTTTCCACTTTTAAAATCACTTTTCAAAAACAATAAATTCACAATATATTATGAAAATAATTTTCTTCTAAAATTTCCTTGGAAACATATCGAGGAAGCTTTAAAGTATTTATTGGTCAATAAGGCATAAAATTACATTCATTTCATATATGTTAAAATTAAATATTCCTTTCTCATTTTTTAAAAAATTCAAAAAAGTACCTCATTCAGAAAATAACCAAAATATTCCTTTTAAAACATTTTGTAACATAATCATGGATTATTTCAATTTATATGTCAAGTAATTCATATACCTAAGTAATAAATTCAATTACTTCAATTTGAATAAAAATATGGACTCAAACCTGGGGAAAATGAATTAAAAATATTCATAAAAACATTTTTATAAAATATGTATATATAAGAAAAAAATCAACTGAAGAGAGAAATAAAGTCAGTTTTCATTAAAAATGTTCTTTAGTATCTCAAGTACATAAAGTGTGGATAATGAAATGAAAATATTTATTTATAATAAATAAAAATAGGATAATAAAATTCCTGAATTTATTGATAGGTATATCATAAGATGTCATCACCGAAAACTTAATCATATATAATCTCAACAAATAATGAGAATATAAATGTAAAGCCTTTACCGCTTTGGTAATATCTGAATCATAAGACCCATGAAAAAATAAATTCAAATGAAACATCTAATATCATGAACATAAGGATAATCATGATATAAAATGTCAATTTTTATTATATAAACATCACAAAAAAGGATAATTTCATGATATAACCCATGTCCCAAATAAGATAATTTTAGATGATAAACTCTTGCACTGACTTCCACTTGCATTAAAGGAAATATAAATTCCTATATAATAAATTTAAATTTATTATTATTAAATATAAGAATCATTTATATAATAATGATATCATATATGATCAATTTATAACAATTCAACACTCATTTATCAATAATTCCAAATAAAACTTGTTGTTTCCAGGTGTTAATTGTATTATTTATCATTAGTATTTATGTTAAGTAGTTTCATTCATTATACCATGAATGTTTTTACATAATATAAAAATATATATAATTATTTAAATGTAATATAAATTCATTATATATATATATACTTATATTCATACTTAAAATTTAGAGATATAAAATTTAATTATACTGTTCATTGAGATGACAGGTCGTACATATGAATGAATGTTATTTAGATTTTCAAAAGATAGAACAAAAGAAAGGTAAGTTATAATTAAACTATATATAATAATTATTATATCATATAAATCATGTATTTTAATTATATATATCCTTATTATTGTCTAAGTAGAAAAAGAAAATTACATCGCTTTGTAGATTTGGTTCTCCACACGTATGCACGAGCGACATTGCTGTTTTCCCACGGATTTAAGGTAAAAAGGTAAGCGTGATATTATTATTATAAAAGTATAATTTTGTAATAATTATCATATATAAATATTAATTCCATAATAATAACCATCCTTTAATTATGGTGGTGGAAAATGAATTGTATCTCTATGTGGAGAAGGTAAGTCATATGTACGCACAAGTGATACTTTCACTTCATATTTGATTGGAAAGAGGGTCCATAATGGTGATTTCATAATCATAATAAAATTAAATTATATTTAATATACTTAATATATTATTTAATGAAAAATATATTATATTTAGATAAGGTAAAGAAGAAGTAAAAAAATGGGATCAGTTAAGTCGATTACTTCTTATTTGGAAGAACTCCTTTAGATCTCCTCTTAAAGATCCTAGGGTCGGTCTTTTTGGGAAAAAACCTCTAAAATGTGTAAAAGTAAGTTTCTAAGGAAATTTGGTAGTGTATGGTTTATCAATATGGCTAAAATCATTAAAAGGAATAGGAATGAGGGATGTCCTTTTATAAGTGAGGGAGAGGACACACTTGGAATTTATTAAAAGATTAAAATATAATAAATTCATTATCAAGAAAAATGCTTCCAAATATACATGAATTCAAATAAAATGTGTATAGGTTTAAATTTAAATCATCAAATAAAATTTATACTGGTTTTTTCATTTTAAACCTTATCTTTTTTATTAATCCCTTTATTAATTATTTTTTACCTTAACCACGATAACAATTATTTTAATCATAAAGGATTAAAAATGTTACAATAAATGGAAAAGTGACACTTAAATGGAATTTATATTATTATTTTAACCATATTATATTCACATGTTCGAATATAATATTTTTATGATTTTTAAATCATTTAATAAAATATTATTTATTATAAAATATCTTTAATATCAATTTTTTGATCTATTTATTTAATTTGAATTTAACGACACCAATAAAATATGAAATTTAAATACAATACTCTACAAAAAACTAATATGTTATATTTATCTAAAAATTCATGGAAAACTATAACTCACTCAAATTATATTACTTTTATTTTTTAAAATTATTTATTTTATTTTTTATTAATTAAATAAATACTATATTAGCATTGTATATGAATTTAAGGTAATTATTTAATCACTAAAAATTATAAATAAATAATATTTATTAATATAAATTCATTATTTACAAAATTAATATTAATATTCATCCACAACTTTATTTTTTACCTATGTGAACACATAATAGATATTTTAAACTAAGAGTGTGACATTTTGAAACTTCCCTTGATTTAAATATCATATAGGTCTTTTTCATGGAAAATTGGATCTTAAACTATTAAATTTAGATCCTAAGGTGATAAGGAAAATTTTAAATTCATACAATAAAAAATTATATGAAAAAATGTGACCTGAACAATTATTTTTAACTTAGACTAACCTTATTTATCCTTTACCGTGATGATAAATTTTATCATAGTTACTATTCATAATGCCTAAAAATAAAACGGTCTTATTAAAATAATTTGATCCTCTTGATTAAAATTATGAAAAAAAATAAAAATTAAATTTCAATAATTATTAGATATAAATTTTAAAATAAGATAACAAAACGGGATGAAAACCACTTTTTAGGGATTAATTTAATTTATTATGACAAAAAAACATTGCACACATAAAAAAATTAAAAAAATACCTTTTTTTGTATAAAAATGTTTTAATACCAAATTAAAACATAAATTGACTATAATGAACTTAATAGTATTATTTAAAATATAATATAACTAATTTTACGTTTAAATCATTTTTAACCAAAATTCAAATATTTTTACATTCTTTAAAAAAATATAATTTTCAATAAAAACAGTATTTTTCACTATTCACTAGAAAATAAATCATTTCAGTAAAATACCAAAAAACCACCCTAATATAATTTTGAAATTATGATTTAAAAATTTATTTAATTTCATAAAATAATGTTCTTAAAATTTTCTAAATATATATATAATATTTTCTCATAAAAATCATTTTTAATGTATTTTTAAGCATAATAAAACCTTACTTAAAAAATGAATTCTTATTTCCTATGCATTAATCAATCCATATGAATTGATTAGGAATTATATATATTTATATATTATAATTTATTTTTTTCTATTCATACCCTCTAATTCAATGGTTAGGTTATAATAATATTTCATCGTTTGTTTAAGATCATTATTGGGAGTCGTATCTTCCATCGAACATAATATCCTTCTTTCAAAATATCAATGTGTTACATTTTCCCCCTATAAATTTTGTCCCCCCAATTTGAACTTATGATATGTAATAAATGGTTTTATATTTGAAAATTACATTGTTAAAAACCCACATAGTAAAAAGGGTTAATAAAACTTCCACTTAAAAAGAGAGAAACAAAAATATGAATGATCTAGAATAACACATATTTAGGTTTCCAGATTGGATAACATTAGTGGGAAGTGAAAATATGGAAATGGAACAAAAAAATAAAGTTAATATAATGTTATACAGTGATAGAGAACATTTATCATAAAAAATTTAATGACCGTGAGAAAGTTTACGACCACAAAATCATAAATCGATTGGGTGTGAAAAAGACCATCAATTAATCAGAATTGAATGTAATATGACAATATTTTTTTCAAGATCATTTTACTAGAGTTCTTGAATTAATTACTATATAGGAAAAGAATATAAGTAATTATAATTAATTATAAAATATAATCTTATCCTTTAATATATTTGCACAGTAATCTAGTTTTTTTTTCTCCAAATGATGAGTATTTGATATGAAATTTTCATGATCGAAGCACTAAAACTAGATTCTAACTGATCAAAAAAGTATATTAACATATTAATCATATATTTAGGCATTAATCAAACCTAAAAAAATTCATAAGGTTATATAATATCCAAATTTTATACTCTTTTCTATTTTACTCCAAAATTTCCACAATAACAACAAAGGTTCCATTTATATCATTTCATAAATAACCATTCATCCTAAATAACCATATTAACTTCAACATTAAACAGTTTTTTAACCTAAAATTTTGTCTCAAACCTTTTATATTACATTACTAAAAATTTAATTACATTATTCCCAAATAATATTTCATGTTAAATAACATTTTTAAACTAAGGGTTACATATATATCTGTGTAATGAAACATCTCCCAGAAAACCTAAATCACCATTATAAATATTATATTGTTTTTAAATTAACCAAAATATCATGAATAAAAATTAGATACTAACTTTAAATGTAATCCTTATCATTACCAGAAGTATCTCTAAAAATATTTCCTTATCAACCATCTAGATTATTTATATCCCACTATCTAAGAGGTCATAAATAACATTAAATCATAAAGTGACCCAAAAGGTATATAAACTTCTATATATAATTCTTCCTAAAACTGAGTAAAAGTTTCAAATAACCTCAAAATTCCATCAACTAAAATTTCAAAATGGGTATCTATTATTTTGAACTTATGATCAACCATATAGTTATAAACCCATGATGGTATCCAAAACTCTTAAGTCTTACTCACATAAAAACTTATTTTCTTCAAAATAAACACAATACTAATCCCTCAATTAAAATAATATACTATCAAATATATTCCATAAATAAAAAAATACTATAAACTCCATCAAAAATGACATAAACCAATTTTTCATCAAATCACTAATTGGTTTCAAGGTCATCAATATTATCTCATTAATATTAATTATCTCTTTATCCAAACTAAACATTATAAATTTTCATGGTTATTATTTCCATTCAACATTTTTTTCAAATAATTATAGAAAAATATTATAAATAAATCCTCATAATTTTCATGATTCTTATATCCAAAATATCATTTATATAATTCATGAATCCTGATATATAAAAACTTTAATCCTTTCACTTAAAATATTTGCACAGTATATGTCCATCCTTGGTATAGGAGTTAACCCTTAGATTTGGTAATTATCATTGATTATTCCAATATACCCCAGACATAAGACATTGTACTATAAATGGTACCTTAAGATGTACTTTATTTTCCCCCATTTAACTCTCTATTTTTTTGCGGTAATTACTTACTCTATGCCATTTATTTTCACTTAGAAAACAACTCCCCATTAATTTGAGTCATTACATTAAGTGCTCTTCCACATTCTTGGCATGATGGAAGTTGAATATTCTTTCCAATATAGTCTTTATGAAACTCCATCTTCCTCTTGTTATGAGTGTCATGAAACTCACTTATGTAGAGGTTGTAAATTATATAACATGGTAACTAAATGGTTATAATCATAAGGATTCACATTGAAGGTCTTATTTTTTCAATTGTTCATAAGGATAATTATTCAATTTTACATTAGTGTTAACATGAATCCTCATGGTTCTATCTATTGACTAAATCTAAAAGTTTAGTGTGAAAAAAAAATAGTCATAGTGCGAACCACATAATCATCAAAAATAATTTACTTGATGTCTAAATCAAGATACATACTTTTCAATTTATGAAACCTTAGGTTTAACCTAGGTCATCCATTATAATCATATATTCAGAATCCTTCATAACAGTTCATAAATAAAATATGAGTTGAACTAGGAATATCCCTCAGGAGTGTCAAACTGGGTTCACAATAAGGGAACATTCACTATGCACTAGAATGAGGGTCAATATATACTCGACCAACTCTTTTTTATTTTATTACCCATATATGAATCTATTCCAAAACCACTCTGACCTATAATATATATATTGGGATTTATTTCAAGGAAAATCATAAAATATCATCCTTAACATAACTTTAAGATGTTATCTTATACATAGATTTATCTCCACAGGGTTATCAATAATTTTTTCACATCATAATCTCTAAATTTTAACTAAAACCTTCTATAATTCCAACTATAGTGACCCATAATTTTCATACATAGATATTACATCTTAACAAATTAATATTCAATACATAGCATTACTATTCTTGCCAGAACCATAAATTCTAAGTCTCTTTAGAATCTTGGATACATAAAAAAATTCATAAATGTTCCACACCAAATTCCATATAGTTCTTTATAAGTAACACCCTTATTAGGCACATCATACTTAAAACATTTCATTATATCTTGGGAAAAATAGAACATAATCATAGGTGAACTCAGATGCTCAGTAAGGTAAAATAAGTGAGAATCCAATAATCCTAAGGTTGTGATACCATGATCTTAACATTTGAAAACTATACCGTGAATGTAAAAGATCATAACATAGAATTTATTAAGATATAGATCATAAATTAATCAAAGAACACAATCCATAATGACATAACATTGGAATAAGACATAAATTTGTGGCATACTCATGAGCATAGAAAATCATTTCCTTAGTAGTCAAGGCTTACTACAAGGACTATCATAGTGGATTTGGTTCACTCCCTAAATAATCATAGTAGTCAAGGTTCTCTCACAATACTATCATAGTGGATAAATTCCCTTGATGAACATGGTTTTCTCCCCATTATACTCCTATTTATCTAATGATATATCTATCTTTATCCAATTCATTAGAGGGATATATAATTCTGGACCAAATCGTCACATAATAAAAATTATACATATGTGTTCCACGATATCATAGAACATTAATCATATCAAAATCCATGAAAAATAAATGGTTTTCATAAACATTTCATCATATAATAACCCATGGAGAAAAAAATAGGTTCCATAAACATCTTTTTATCATAAATATAAGCCATCCATAGAAAGAATAAGGATGGTAACCTTTTATTATATCCCTTTTAAATCATATGTAAAGTCATGGGTTATTTTCCTTGATGAATATAAATACTCTTACAATATTATTAAATTATTATTAAGGAAAATACTCATCCCAAATTGAAAATAACTTTTCAAAAACTATAAATTCACAAAATATTGTCAAAATTATTTTATTTTAAAATAGATTTGTAAATTTATAAATTGATCTTTATATTATAGATTGGTAATGATAGTGTATAATTATATTTATTATATATAATTTAAAATAAAACTTTCCTTTATCATTTTTGTAAAAAAATTAAAAAAGTTATCGTTCAGAAGATGAAAAGAAGATTAATTTTAGAAAAATTTGTAAAGATTTAAATAATGGGTAAAATTGAATTAAAAAAATCAGGAATTTTTTTTATAAAATTATGGATATGGAAGAAAAATGTTTTTTGACCAAAGAGAGAAATAAAGTTGGATTTCTTTAAAAATGTTCTTTTAGTATCTTAAGCACTTAATATGGGGAGAATGAAAGAAAAATATGTATTCTAAATAAATAACCATAAGAGTAGAAAATTCATGAATTCATTAACATTTATGTCATAAGGGTTAATTATTGAAAACATAATCAAAAAAATCAAAACAAACAATGGGATTGTAACATAAAACACTTACTGCTTCAGTAACATTTAAATCATAAGCCCCATGAAAGAATAACATCAAATGAAACATTAAATATCATGATCATAAGGATAATAAGGATATAACTTGTCAAATTTTAGTATATAAACCACATTAAAGAAAATAGATGCATGACATAATATATGTCCCACAGTAGGTAATTTGAAATGATAAACCCTTACATCAAGTTCCACTTTATTTGAAAGAACTCTAACTTCATAGATTATAAATTTAAATTTAATTTAATTATGTATAATAATCATTTAAAAAATTATAATATCATATTTTATCCATTTATAACATTTAAACACTCATTTATTAATAATCCCTTATTAAAGTTTGTGTTTTTGAGTGAAAATTGTTCGATTTATCATAATTATTTTAGCTTATTAGTTTTGGTCCTTATACCTTGATCATGGTTCCAACATCTCTATAATTTTAATAAATGATGTAAATATCATATATATATTTATTATATATATATATATATGTTTATCTATAAAATTTAGAGAGTGAAAAAAATGAATTACATCATTCATAGAGATGGTAGGAAGTACTACGCATGAATGTTGTTTCCAAATTTCAAAATATGAAATGAAAGAAACATAAATAATTAATGAACTTTATAGAATAATTATTAAATAATATAAATTATATATATTAATTAAATATATCATTATTACCATCCAAGTAAAATATAAATGAAAAAATCGCATCGCTTCATGGATGTGGTAGTCCACACGTACGCACGAGTGACATTAGTGCTTACAAATGGATTGGAAGGTAAGAAGCTATATGTGATATTATAATCATATAAGTATAATTATTTCATAATTATCATATATAAACATTAAAACCATCATAATAACCATCCATGAAACATGGTGGTGGAAAATGGATTATGTCCATATGTGCATATGGTAGGTCGTACTTACGCACGAGCAATACTTCCACTTCCCATTTGTTGAGAACATGGATGGATAATGGAGGTTTAATAATAGTAATAAAATTTTCATATGTTTTTTATGTTTAATTTATTATTTTATTGTAAATACCAAATATTTATATTAGGTAAATAATAATTTAAAAATAAATAGATCAGTTAAGGTGATTACCTCTTCTTTGAAAGAACCATTTTAGATCTCTTATTAAGAATACTACGGTTATTCATTTTGAAATACCAGTACCTCTAGAATGTGAATAATAAATTTTATAAGTTATTGTTTTAGGTTATGGTAAAGATAGATGGATCAAAGTGTTTTAAAGAATAGGAAGGTGGGCATCCTTTTATAAGGGAGGGAGAGGACACACTTGGAATTCCTTAAAAGATTAAAATATAATAAAGTCATCCTCAATCCAAATACTTCCAAATGGACATAAATTTAGATAAAATGTTTCTAGGGTTTATAAAAAACATAAAATAAAATTTATATAGGTTTTGGTGTCATTTTAGACATCATCTTTGTTATTAATTCCTTTATTATTTATTTTTGACCTTAACTATGGTAATAACTATTTTAATCATAAAGGGATATGAATGTTAAAATAAATGGAAAATTGAGTTCAAAATAAACAATATATGATGTGTTAAAACATATTACACTTACCTGGTTAAATATAATATTTTTATTATTTTTAAATCAATTAATAATGTATTATTTATTATAAAATATCATTAATGTTAATTTTGGAGCCATTCATTTAATTTGACTTTAAAGACACCAAGAAAAAGATGAAATTAGAATATAATTATTTTAAAAATAAATAATATGTTATATATATATATAAAATATTTAAAACTTTAACTCACTCAAATTATATTAATTTTATTTTTAAAAAAATATTTTATTTTATTTTTAATTAATTGAATAAATATTGTATTATCGTTCCACAAGCATTTATGTTAGTTATTTAATCAATAAAATTATAAATAAATGAAAATTAGGAAAAAAATTCATTATTCATAAAATTAATATTATTATTCATTCAAGATATACCTTTTTTCCGATGTAAACACATAAGAGATATTTAAAACTAAGAGAGTGACATTTTGTAGCATTCTTTGCTTTAAATATTATATAGGACATTTATATGGGAAAGTGTATCTTAAAATATTAAATTTCAATCACAAAGTGATAAAAGTATAATTAAATCCATACAATAGTGATTTTGATGAAAAAATATTACCTTAACACATATTTTAAACCTAGATTAACCTAATTTACCATTTACCTCGGAGATAATTATTATCATAGTTAATATTAATAATGCCTAAAAATAATATGGGCCTATTTACCAAAATATAGAATAATTTTTATAAATATATAATCCATTTTTTAGGATTCAATTTCCATAATTATTATAAATTAATCTTAAAATAAGTTTACAAAATGCAACGAAAACCACTTTTTAGAAAATATAGTTTTCAAGCATAAAATTGGATTTATTCTTATGTCATGCCTAGAAAATTATTAGATGAATTTTTTAAAAAAAATATTTAAATATATAATATTTAAATTTAATTTAAATCATTGAAAAATATTCATCAATTTAATTTATTCAGATAAAAACACATTGTGTGCATAAATACAATTTTTCAGAAAAATACATTTTTTCCTATAAAAATGTTTTTAAACCAAATTCAAACATAAAATTGATTATAATGAAATTAATTTAGTTTTTTAAAATATGATAGAACTATTTTTAATTTCAAACCCTTTCAGAGCAAAATGGTACTTTTTACATCCTTGAGAAAATACAATTTTCAATAAAATATGTATTTTTCACAATTCAATGGAAAAAAGAAATTCACTCTAAGATATTTTTGATATGATGATTTCAAAAATATATTTAATTTTTTAAAATCAATTTTTTTAAAAGTTTTAAAAATTAAGTATAATATTTTAACATAAAAATCATTTTTGAAGGAAATATATTTTTTAAGCATAATATATCTTTACTTAATAATTGAATACTTATTTCTAAAGAATTTATCAATAAATTTGTATTGAGTTGGATATATATATGTGTGTGTATATTTATTTATTTATTTATTTATTTATTTATTTATATATTCCATAATTTATTTATTCCTATAAAAAAGCCACCAAATTAACGGCTAGGCTATAATAAAATTTCATGATTCGTTTGATCTCAGTTTTTTGTATTGAATATGTTATCGAACATAGTTTTATTATTTTGAAATATCATAGTATTATAGTGTCTAAGAGTTTGGCTGATTATGAGAAAAACTCTGAACATTTAATATTGTTTTTATTTATTTTTCCTGCCAACTCTTATTACCCTAATTTGGCTTGCCACATTGGGAGTCATTTATTATTGTACGAAATATTTTCCATTTAATATAATTTGTTTCTTCTTGATTACTCTGATTTTTTTTTATTTATTTATATTATTGTCCTGAGGAAATTATACTAAGGTTATAGTCTCCCTGATAACGGACTTTGGACCCCCGCTGCTAGTCGTCAACCTTGTACATACGGAGAGGTGCACAAGAGGTCTTATGGATATCTAGTTTTGACATAGTGGTTAAGGTTAGGGTTTTATAGTTGAACATTATTCACAAACACCTTCTAATGATGTGATATCATCATATTTTGATATGATGTTTTAAAATCATATTTTAGTTGTGTTCAATATCATAGATTCCAACAAGTTCCTCAATGAGAGGCAGTCATTGAAGTCTTTAATAAGAATTCAATATTTTTCAATTTAGTTAGGGAACACAACCCTTTTATAGATAAATCCAGAAACCCACCAGATAGAATGGATGGATTTATTTTTATGTGTATGGGGGATAACCCCACATCCAATGGATGTGGTGAAATGCATAGATACTTTCAAAGGGTTACCTATTGTTGTCTCTCAATGGGAGGTTTATGTAGGCATCGACTTATATTCTAAATATATATTTTAAATTGTTGTTAATTGGTATCATGAGAAAATTTGGGTAATTTATAGATAATTTGGGATGAACCCTTTTATGTATTGGTTTGTTGAGGATCATTTTGGGAATTCAAGAAATTTTCCATTGTCTTATCATGACAATGTTGGTTGTTTTGTACATTCTCATATTATGGGGTTAGGATTATTTAGTTATAATTAGAATTCATTGATTTGATGTTATAGTGGAAAATAGAAACTTAGAGTAGTAGAAGTGATGTGGTGGTTTACGATTCTAATGGATGAAATTTTTCTGAATGATATAAGAGGTTCTTGAGTATCATCCTTTATAGAAGTAAAATTTTGAATAGATATGGGATTTTTTCCCCTTCAATCTATGAGGTTTGACCCACACACTCTCCTTGAGTGTGAGTGCATCATGGTTGTAATGTTGAATTAATGGTCTTGTGTGACTAAAATTTATCTAGAAAAAAAAACATTTAAGGGTTTCTTGAAGGTGGGAAGCATGTCCCCCATTTTCCAAGGTGGATAGTGGTCCTCTATTAGTATTTTTAGAATCATCATAGATATTCCAAGTAAAGAACACCCATGTGGGGTGAATTTAACAGTCTAGTATGTATAGAAAGTTATTATAGGACATTTTTTAAATATAAACTTTTTTTATACAGTAGATGAGGCGGTTTTTCTTAGGAGGTTGTGGATTTTGGTTATTTATGAAGGTTTTATCTTATTATTATGAGTTGACAGAGTTGGTTCATCTGAACATCTGTGATTATCCACTATAGTTAATTGTAGATTAGGGGACTCAATATATAATTATGTTTTGTTATAGTGATTAATGATGTTGTTATTATTCTTAATTTTTTTATTAGTATAATTCATTAATGGGAAACAAAAACTCAACCAGGATATCTTCAATGGTGTGTACAATCCAATTGGAGGATGACACATCGATGAGTATTCTCATGAACGGTGTATTTACATTGATGAGGAAGGACGATATTTCTATGTATCCATGATAAAGAAACAATGGTTTCAGTGACTTACTAGAAGGAAAAATAATGATATGTTTATGGGGATACTAATAGTGTATTTGCAGATAGATCCTTTCATGTTATCATGGAATTTAGTAGAGTGCTCAATCAATACTAGAAAAATACCCTATACCAATGGTTTAAAACCATTGGTATAGGCCTCCAAACCATTGGTATATCCTATACCAACGGTTTGGAGAACCGTTGTCTAGTAATCCATGAGGATAGGTCTATACCAATGGTTTTGGAAAAATAGTTGGTATAAACCAATACCAATGGTTTTCAAAACCAGTGGTATAAGTAATATGAAAAATCTATACCAACGGTTTTATAAAACCATTGGTATATGTATTTCAAAAAAGAATCATTCAGTTGGTTTTGATCCTAGTACCTCCAGTTTATGACTGAATGGAATAACCACTAACCTAACTTGACTTTCGTGAAGATAATTTCATAAATATATATATATATGTATTATCATAAATATTTAAAATTTTGATTTATTTATAGTTTTCAATAAGAAGATTACATAAACAAAATACATGTAACTATACCAATGGTTCTCAAAACTGTTGGTATAGACCTATACCAACGGTTTTGAGAACTGTTGGTATATATTCTTTTATTTTGGGACCTATACCAATGGTTTTGGAAAAACCGTTGGTATAGGGTCTCTTTTATGGACCTATACCAACATTTTTCCACAAACCGTTGGTATAGGTCCCCCATATACCCCCAAAACCGTTGGTATATATCTTATTTCTAGTAGTGAATGTTGGTGTATGGCATGGATCGATTGTTCTCATGAAAATACCATCTATAATTTTATTTAAAGGTGGGTATTGAAATACATACATAAGAGTTAACTTTGGTAAGGAACCATTATTATGGGGGTGCAAGTGGTGGATGGTATTTTTTTAACCTCATGAGGCAAGATGACCATCAGTTGAGGAAAGGTTTTAGGTGTAGAAGCACAGAAAGACTCACTTAGATTGGATGTTTTTTCTATTTAGTTCTTTCTACCAGATGTTTGGAGCTAGTATTTTTGTGTATTGAAGATTATTTTTTCTTCCATGGTGGTTTATTATAGATTCAGTTTAGTTTTTAGGCATCTATAAGTAAAGAATACACATGTGACAGTGGTGGCTTACTACATGGGATTGATTTCCAAGTTCCATTGTTTGGTAACCCTAGTTGTTTCCATTTTTAGGATGAAAAGTACCTAATTTAGGGAGGAGTAGTGACACTTGTTTATCTCATATGTTTCATATCACAATATTTAAATTCAAAATCCTAGGACCTCTATAGGTCGAAAATGGTAAATTTACACAAGTAAATGACCACAAAAAATTATCTGATGTGTTTTTTATTACTAGGTGGTTTTTTCCCCTAGGTTGAGCTAGAGTGGAATTTTCGGTGTGGAAAAGATTTGATAAAAATATATCAATGATAAAAATAATATTCTTTCCTATATGCATGAATTTTTGATGAATTGCATAAATCTCTTAAATAAGTTCTTTGAGTGGAAAACTAAGACCATGGTTTAGTATAGAATGGTTTTTTTCCCGTGGATAGATATATTTATATTTATCAAAGGTTCCTAGGGTTTGGTTCACCATGGATGAGTGATTAAATAAATAAATTAATATTTACTTAATTAATTTTTGGTTGGAAAATCCAAGGATGATGCCTATTTAAACTCTGTTATGTTATAACTATATTGTGATTCATCTATAATTGGCATAAAACCTAGAGAGAGGGGGAGAGAAAATAAAAGTTATCTATCTTCAAAATCATATCCAAGAAATAGATCAGATTACATGATGAAAATGAATTGGACCCTAGCTTCTACAACTGGTTGAAATGTTATTTGCTTCACCAATAAGGTAGGGCTTTTTATCATTAATTACTTTTTTATGAATTTTAGATTTTATTTTTTGTTTGTAAATTTAATTATTAATATTTCATCACATGATGATTTATTTAAATATTATTCTTGAAATATAATTATGATGGTTGAACACCAGTTCTCAAATTCCCACTCTGTGTACCATTGATATTATTCTAATTCCTAACTTTGACCTTTGAGTTTTTCTATTTTAGAGGAAAACAAGTAATGAATAGATTCGAAAATTATCCTTAAACCTAATCTCTCTTTTCTCTTTCTCTATATTATTATCCTTAGCTATTAATCACAAGAAAAGGGGTCATTGTCTCTAAGTCTATCCAATAGTAGTGAGAGTGGCAGTAGTGAAAGTCCAGGCATGTCCCAAAGATGTTGTATCTGGGATGGTGTATCTTGGATAGTAGCATCTGGGTGGGAAATAAGTAAATACAATGATAGCTCTTGAGGGGAGGTGACATATTGGATGGAGGTTTAATAACCTCATGGAGGTTTTTTCATGGGGTTGGGGAGTCGATATCCTCTTGGAGAAGATAGTGGATGGTGGTAGAATATCTCAGAGATATCACACAATGTCTCCTATTTATGATATGATGAAATGTATATTTTTCATATGATACACATTTTCAATAAATAAATATCCTATCTTGAGTAATTTTTCACATAGATATCAATGGTGTTGTTCATTCAACAATATGAGGCCATTTGAAATTTGAGGTAGGAATAATTTTTAATTTTCCCTATAGTACCAATTATTGGGATCAAATTTGATGAATGAAGTGTTTGTAGGGTCAAATATGCCCCCATAATATACTATGTGTTGTTCATAGAGGTATCAGATTGTCGTATTTCTACTAGAGTTAGTTCTTGTTTTTCTTATATGGTGTCTGTCTGTTGTTTTCTACTCATTCCATGGGCAATCCATTGAAGATATGTATACCCATATGATAATATGTTTACCTCAGAGAGGTATGGGTACCCACCATAGTACTCTATAAGATAATTTGTATTTACTTATAGCCTGGTGGTTATAGTATTTGAGGTCATTTCTCCTCTAGACAATATCTATCATTGGCATGGGTTTACACTAAGTATTTTTGTAATGAAAATGATATTTTTGGTTTAATATGATTGGGTTAAATAATCATAATTTAGTTAGTATTCAGTCATCCATTGTGGTTCATAATGGATATGTGAAAAGACGGTTGTGCAGATCACATACTTCAAGACTTGTGACTCCTCAAGAACCTTGGGTTGACTTCAATGTGTGGTATAAATTCATTATATCTACTTAGAACTATGTGGGTAATTTGTACACTAATAATTAATTCTTTTGTGATATATTTGTAATAAACCTTCTTGAATTGTAAAAATGTTGATCAAGACCCCTCTAAGTCCCAAAGTTTAATTATAGAGCATATATAGTTTTATTTCTCTTATCTTTATCCAGTTATTCCCTTATACCATGACCTTGAGTTGTCTTTTTTTCATATTTACTTCATGGTTCTAAGTCTTCCTACTAAGTATGTTTATACTCACCCCTGTCTGAAATGTTTTCCCACATGTGTTGTGTCTGTGTAGTAGATACATAGGTTGAAGATGTTATTATTTGATGTGAAGGTGGTATGGAATGTTTAGAGCAAATGACTAGTGGTGAAATTGGTGGGTTTGAAGTTTTATGGGCTTAATATTTCCAGGAGTTAATATTAATGGTAAGAATTCGTGTTTAGAGTTATCTTACTGTGAGGTATTCATCTTAGTTTCTTATATTGGTTTTCCTCTATGGATGTTCTGTGAATATCTTTCCCCTTTTTCATTATAGATTATGTACCCATTATCTTTGTGTATCTTAAATGTTTTCTCATGGATGTGTTTTATATTTTTTATATATATATTGGGTATTTTGACTTGTATTATACATTGGAGGTAGTATCGGTTACATGCTAATATTGGTTATGGCTTCTCATAATGTGAGATATGCCTACTCAATGCTAGTCACTAGCCCATGGACTATTGTATGTGGTATTAGGGTTGCACCCTCAGCTAAATTGTAGCTTAAGAGAGGCCTTGGTAGTCCAGGTCATGTCACTCTAAGTCTGGAGGAACTTGATAATTTAAATAAAATGGTCTTGGGTGACCATGATTAATGGTTTTTCAGGGACTAATTGTATTCTATTCCATAAAATGTGATGTATTAAGAGAAATGATAGGTTGAATTGCAAATGGATGGTTTAAAGACCTTGGATGGGTTTAAAAGATAAAAAATTGGATTAATAGGCTACTCTCTACTAGAGATAGCTTTATTAGGCACTTCCAAGGGCATTAGGATAAAGGGAGGGTTATATAGTTACTTGAGAGTTCTAATAACGAGTCTTGGGTTTGTAACCCTCTTGTCAATTGATTTATTTTTCTTCCCTCATATAGATATATTATTGAATCATTAACTAATCTTAATGAACATGACCTGAGGAATATATGTGTATCTTTGTGATGGGAAAGGGTATATGTGACTTTTTATAGAGAGTTAATGGTTGGTGTGAGATGGTTACCACATAACTGTATACATGATTGTGTTATTCATATAATGATGTTATATCCAAACTATATAATTTTATGCATACCAAATATGAGTTATGTTATTCTGGGACCCCTATGATCATTATAAAGCCCAATTATAATATTTCATGATCAATTACTCAATGATTCATAGTGACACCATAAGTTATCTATGTTATGAAACCTCTTTTAACTAATCTTATCTGATCCTACTATGTTATAGATCATTTTTTCAATTAATGAAATCCAAGATAACTTTGTTACATAATATATCTTTATTGATATGATACATGTAGACTCTATTGCTCCACAACTTCCAACTAATGTGATTTCCTATCACTACGTTACACTGTAGCCCTTAACTACTGTGACATGAGCTTACTAAGTTATGTCATGTATTATAATTATTGTGATAGATGTCATATATGTTACTTCATGTCTCTTGGTATACCATGAAATTATTTATCTATGTTATATCACAACTAACAATATGTAATGTGACATAGGATAACTATTATATGTTGTAAAACCTGAAGGGACTTGACGTGACCCTATGGAATTTTGATGAAAAAGCTAACCAAAAATGGTAAATGAAAGTACTTTTATACTTCATGGTATCTTGGTAATCACATGATGATCCTACTGGATTGTATGATTGATGTTATTTATAGATTAGACATTTATTCATCATTTCACATTCACTTATATATATTATATAAAATATTAATATCCTAATATCTGTATGATAGTCAGTTTCATACTCACTCCTTACATGTGCATCCCAGTAGATATGGAAATTTCTAGGTTTGTGGAATCATTAAAGGAAAAGGCTAATGAAAAGTGGTTGAGATAAAATTAATATGATGAAAAAAAGTAGAGTCATAGTACCATTGATAGATCAAGAAATTTATCTTGTGATGTATCCATTTCTTGTGGTTTTTTATCATACCTTGTTTTGTATATTTGAAACATCCTAGGTCTAGTCACCATCCATATGACCTGAGCTAGAGAATTACATGACTTCAGGAATGCCTCCTTATACACCTGAGTCTACCAACTTGTAGAAAGGGTTAGATAAAACCATATGGGGAGACAATAACCTCATTATAATATCATATAAAAACATATAAATTACAAAATCATTCATAATAGGTATAATATCAGAGTATAAAAAATAGATTTTTAGGGGAAGGCATAGAATGAATAACTAAATGACATCACCATGATATAAAAAATGAAATATTTGTAGAATATATGATCATTTTTTCATTAAAGATCACCCAATAGGTTGATAATATACAATATGGAAATGAAACTAAAAATAAATAAACTATTATCCATCATCCCTACCTTGAACCTATCTCTATGTCCCCTTTGATCTCCCTTAGTTTTCCCTCATAAAATAGTACATATTTCTTAACCTAAATATCATAAATATGGTCAAAACATCCACCAATGTCCATGTATTGTGTGTGAGATAGAAACTCAATCAGCCCCCACTAATGGTTAACTTAATAATAACTAACATATATGTGGATTCTTGTGTTGTTTGAAAATATAAGTGATAAAAAATAGATGAAATAAACATATCACTCTATTGGGTACGGAATAAGTTGCTCATACATTAAACTCTTGCCTTCACAGACTAGTGTTATAAATGGGAAAAGATTTCCCATGTTCAGATTACATAAGCATAAATGGATCCCCCATGTTATGGAACGTTCCCAATGGGATGATGTTTCTCAGATATCACAATAGGAAAGGATCAGGTAGAGTTATAAAATATTAGGTTAGCATGGAACATAATATATCCTTGGTGGTGAATAGAGTATCACTTGTAGTGAATGGGATATCAGATATCATGATCAGGGTGGAAAATACTAACCTTTTAATGGTGAATGAAATATACCATGTGGTTAATGGGGTATTTATAATCACATATGATATAGTAAATCCATACATAACTTGTAAAATGAATGGAGAATCACCTATGGTGAATATAGTATCATTCATCCTAGTGGTGAGTGTTATATTACCAATCATCACTATTATTGTTTGGAATAATGCCCAACCCTTTCCCAGCAGTGAATGATTATTTCTATAGTGACCATAATTCTACCTATCCCAATAGTGAATAGAATAGCACTAGTCCATAAAATGAGTTAGACACCCAAACCTCTCCCAGTATTGAATAGATTATCACATAAAGTGTATGTAATATAAACAACCCACAATGTGGTCTTAAATGATTTATCACTAACAACAATCAAAGTAGTGAATGATTTATCACCAATATTAAAGGAAAATAATAGTGAATAGGGTATCACTAGTTTTTAATCAAGCTAATGGTGAAAGGGTATTCAATAAACATTATAGTAAATATAATATCACTATTATCAACACCTCTAATGGGTTAGTAGTGCACCCAAACATGTCTTATTCTATAAGGTAGTATCATATATATATCTTTTCACCATATAACCGCATTATCTTGATTATGGCCACATATATATCTAAGATCCTTTAAATACCACCCAAATAGATGGATCTAGATATATTCATGTGACACCAAATGATTTTAAAAGAAGAAAATTATATTTGATAGCATAAGGGATACTTAATACTGATTTTATGTTTTATTACAAAAAACAATTATTTTATCATGTGGTGTACGCAACCCTAATATTTTAATGTTCAATAGTGAATTCAACAAGTAACACCAAACTTAAACGACCTGTGATATATATAACAATTATAACGTAGTTGTTAGAATGGATGGTATGAACAGGATTAAAATAATTATAAAAATTTAGTTTTCATATGTGTATTTAATGAATTATTTTTTATCTAATTAATTGGAAATGAGAATAAAACCCTTTTTAAAATAAAAGGAATTATTTTTATAAAATCCTATTTAAATACGCACAAGTGTGTTTTATGACAATAAAATAAAAAATCACTATTTTTGGATAATATTAATGATATATATATATATATATATTAAATATAATGTCTAACATTTATCTAATGTGTTTTCTAGACATGATATAAAAATAAATACAATTTTACATATAAAAAAGTTGTATTTTTCTAAAAGAAGTTTTTCCGCATTATGATGGCGCACTTATTTTATAACTAAATTTAAAAACATTTATAAATTGTATTTTAATAAATAAACTTCATTTTTGAGATATTAATTTCAAAATTATCTTAGTATAAATTTTTGGTATTTTCGGAGATGTTTTATTTTTGGATGAAAAGTGAAAAATACTGGATTTTAATTTAACATTGACTTTTCATATAAATAATTTATAATGTTAAATTATATTTTAAATTGGTTTTAAATTAAAATTAGATCAATTATACATATATTAATCTAATTTTTGTCATTTAAATCATTTTAATATTGAATTTGGATATAAAACATAGTAAACTTTTCAACATTTTCACTTTAAAAGTTTGTTTTCTCATTCTATCTGTGGGAATAATTTTAAATTAAATTATACTAATTCATTGAATTGAATTTGGATAAATGGATTACATATATTTAATCATAATAAATTATAATTAATATTAATTTAAAATTAGTGTTGACCAAAAATATTAGCGAAAGGAATTAAAATTTATTATGGCGACTGTTGTAAAAATGAATTAACTTCGTGGTTAAACATTAATCTTAAAGGAAAAAATGATGTAGAAACTTATCCCAAAACAATTTTATGGAAATATTTGGAACATATACTCTATTTTATTGAAAAAATTTTATTATTGTAGACACGTGATGTAACGAATACATCCAAATAGTGTTTTTATTTTTGTATTTACAAGAATGTCACTCCTGCTCAATTATAAAAGTGCATTCACGCTCCCCCAATCTACAAACCTCCCAAGAATTTTTTCTCATAAAAAACCTTCCAAAATAAACTCCATAAATCCCTCCCCTAATTATATATCATTTATTTTGTACAAAATGCAAACCAAGGAAGGCATTTGGTACAAACCAAAAGAGTTACCCAAACAATAGGTAACATTCATCAACACGCACTTTTGTTTTATTTATTTATCCATACATTAAATTTATATCAAACCATGATTATATAATAAAAATATTATCCTCAATATACTAATTTTTTTTATGCTAAGGTAACAACTTACACCCACACACACTTACATCAAATGGATTACAAAATCATCATTCATGTGTACGGCAGATTACCGCCTCACGAAACGATGTCGTTCATTTTTCCTTTACAACCTATCATGGTTGAGAATTATGATAGAAATAATATTTATATATTATATTTATGATATTAATAAAATAATAACACCTTTTTATTAATTATATCATATTCACACTTTTTACATTTCATATCTTAGGGGATACAGTAACATCGCTCATGTGTACAGCGGACTACCGCCACACGTAGTGATTTGAACTGTTTTTCACTAACATGTTACATGGAAGGTACTAAGGGTAACTATATTGAATATATATGATATAAATTACATATTTATGATATTAATTATATAATTTTATTTATATAAATATAATATATAATTTTCTTCTTACCTTTTCACATACTGAAAAAGTGATAACGTCGTTCATGGGCGTGTGGACTACCGCCTCCTTGAAGCAATGAGATTCTTATTTTTTCATCACCACATAAAAATAATGATATATATAAGTATATTTAATTGAGTGATATATTTTTAACTATAATTAGGGAAATGTAATTTTTACATACCTTATTTCTATAATGATCATAGAAAAATGGGAATATTACTCATGCATATGTACGACCTACTATCTCCTTGATTATAAAATTGGTTCATTTTTCATAATCATATACCATGATTTATTTTAAAATAAAAATTTAAATATTAATATGATGATTATTCAGTGATTATTATTCTTTCTATTTTTATATAATTACCGATTTGACCATATTGAACCTACGAAAGTCAATTTGACATATAAGCTGAATATGGTCAAAACATCTGATGTAAACATAATTGATTATGAAATTGTATAAAACATTATAATAAATGAAATAAAAGTAATAATAAACATTTGAATGTTTGTAAAGAAATTAAATAATTAACATAAGTTTATTATTCAAGAATATAAAGAACTATTATGATGAATTAGACTCAAGGTTAGGGTATTTCTAGTCTCTCTTTTATTTCTATGAGACTTATGTCATATTCATCACTCATTCCTTTTGTGTGACGTATATATTGACCTATAAAATTTTATATCATAAATTTAATTTATTTCATGATATTAAATGTTTCAGTTGATGTTATTATTTCACATATCTCATGATTCAAAAGTTACTCTCAAGTGGTAAGGGTTTTTCTTGTCTCACTTTTATTTCTGCGAGACACATTCCATATTCACCACTTATTTTTGTTGTGTGGTATATATACTTCCCGTGAATGTATTTTATGATTCATATACTTAAATTTATGTTGATTTACATATCCATTTGATTATATCTATTTCATGGGGCTTATATTTTCAAAGTTACCAAAGTAGTCAGGTATTTTTTACACAATTTCACTTTTTTGAGACGTTGGTTATGTTATATACATATCTTCAATTATAAAGTGTATATAATTCTCATTTTAAATGTTATATAAGGAATATAATTATATTTCATGATATTATAAATTTCATTTAATTTTATTACTTCATGGGGATTATTCTTCAAAGTATAAAAAGTTGTAAGAGTCTTTTGTTACAATCTCCTCATTTATCAGGATTGTGTATGGTAAAGTATTCAATGTGGAGTTCTAATAATTATAATACGTTGTCTTATACTCTAGTAATTCTGGATGTGTCCATGTAATTGTACCATTTTTTGACTCTTCAGTACTTAAAATTTTTGATAAACTATTTTGAAGAAAATATGACCTCATTTCTCTCTTTAGTTGGAAATTTGTGTTCTCTCAAAATAACATTTTAAAAAAATATTTATAAAAAGTTTTTAAATGATATTTTGAAATAATATTCATGGGAAGGTATTTTTAAAATTTTTTATATTTTAAAATGTTTTTTAAATTATTTTTAAAACATCTTTTATATGTTTTCAAGTTTGTTTTCAAAGAAATGGATTTTCAAAACTTTTTATAAAGTGTTTTTCAAAATAAAAATTATATTTTCATCATGAATATTTTTAATTATATTTCAATGTTATTTCAATTAATAAATATAAAAAAACCTTGTTGTTACTTATCCACCATAGGGGATATTTTTTCTTTTTACTATCTTTATTTCATTCTGGATGGATTAAAATTATTTCAAACAGATTATTATAGAACCCATTTCTTTTATAGGGGTTAATCATGTTTCAATGATATTATTATAGAACCCATTTATTTTACATGGTTTAATAAATTTATGACATGGATAATGGTTATTACTATGATTTTATGATGAAATGAAAGATTTTATGTGTTATGATAACTTAATGGTACTTAGATATTTTACAGGTGGTTACTTTATAACCCAATAACAGGAAGTTATGTGATAAACCAATTATGGGTGGTTTTGTAATAAACCATGGATGGGTTGGACCATGATATCCCTCCAATTAATTGGGTATGGAAGTAGATTGCATGGTTATTACATTTTAAAGAGTGATTATAAGAGTGAATTGAAATTGATATCCCAAGTTATGTACATGTTTTCTTTATTATTGCTTTGGGTTTATAATGATTATCATGATAAATATTGATATCACATGTCTCGTGATTATTTATTATTATGAATATTTCATTTTTAATGTTTTAATATTTTATGATCTAGGTATTTATGGGTATGAATTATTTTATGATTCGCCCATGCACTTTGATAATATCATCATACCCTTATGCACTCTTATTCTCATTGATGGCATTTATTTTTTTAATGCTTATGTTTACCCTTACTAAGAATTTGATCTCATCGTTATTATGGTTCCTTTTCCCTGTGTTATAATGAATTAGGTTGAATGATTTATTTCTATAAATTATTTTTGAAGAATTATTTTGATGACCTAATGTGAAATAAGAGAAGGTAGGTTAATTTGGGTAAATTATCATTTAAAGATATTTTAATTATTTATATAGAAGTTTTTATTAATTATATAAAACTCTAAACTTAAAAAGAAATCAATTTTGTAAGTGGTACAATTTTAATTTGATTATATAAGTTTTAGATGAAAAAAGTTGTGTCACAGTTATTGGAATTAAAGATAGAAATTTAAATTTCATGATTTCATTAGAGGATCCAAGAGTGTAGGTTCTAGGATGTTATAGTTGGTATAGATGGTTAGTTTAGATAACTTTGGAGATTGTGATTTTTTTATGTGAGGTTATCTTAAGAGTTATGGATACCTTCAAATGTCTATAATATTAATAATGATTGGAACATTAATTTCTTAGGTATTAATGTGATTAATGACATTTTTGGAGGCATTTTTTGGGTTGGGGGATTTGTAACCCCTGGGATCAACATGAAGTGTTATTTATAAATGAATTATTTTTCATGTTTTTTTAAATAAAAAGGAAATCTCGTATGTTTGGTGATAACACGTGACATTTGGTAAGACAGTGGGTCTTGAACCCTTGAATAAAGAATGATAAGAGTTTTTCACCAACCACTGTCCTACACTATGTCCTGGTTAGCATGATTTTTATAGGTAAATATTAAGTTCTTTTAGAAACATATGGGACTTTATTTAATGAATAAATGTTTATTTATGTTGGAAGAATATATGCTCAAATCCCTCTAAATATTTGGTTTCTAGAATCAGTCAGAAAATGATTGAATATTTTTTAGGATAATTATTTCTTTAATTATTTAGTTTGAAATTTGGGTACTACTATAGAAATTTATAGATTAATTTATGAACGTTTATTAATTTTAAGAATTATTTGTCCAGGTGTTAACAATTTTATTTTTGGTTAATTCCTGAAGATAGGAATAATGTATTGCTGTCCCTTTTATGGTAATGTGGTATTTTAAAGTTTATTTTAGTACATTAGGCAAGAAAAATCCATCTTGAATACTAATTTTTTGGAGAAAATGATGGTATTTTGGAGAAATTCTACTCATTAAGTAGGTATATTTCCATGTTCACTTAGTATAGATGGTAAGAGAATTCCTTAAATCTGGGAAAAAGATCTTAAAATAAAAAATTTATCCTAGTACCTTCATTTATGATGAACTAATGAAATTTTTTATCATAATTGATTTATGGTTTTTAGGCCCTTGACTTTCTATTGACCATTCACTTATTTTGAGATCAATGACCTCAATCACCTTCAATAATTACTTATGATTTCCCATATTTTCACCTATATCCTCATACTTGGAAATATAGTTATGTGTTTTTCTATATAAACATTTTAATTACCTTATATATTAACAATAAGATGTTTTATTAACCCTTTTTACAATGTGGGTTTATAACAAAATTATTTTCTAATTTCAATCCATTGTTTATTGAAATAAAGTTCAAATTATGAGGAAACAATTTATTAAAGGGGGTAGGACGTAGCAACCCAATATTTTAAGGGAATAAAATTATATTTGATAGAGTATAGGACATTAAATACTGATTTTATGTCTAATTACATAAAACAATCAGTTTATCATGTGGTGCACATAATATTGAGATTTTTATGTTCAATGGCGTAATCAGCACGCAGAACTAAACCTAAATGATCCCTAATGTTTATTACCATTATAACCTAACTATTAGAATATATGGTATAAATAAGATTAAATGAACTGTGAAAATATATTTTCACATGTATATATAATGAATTCTTTGGTGACTAATAAATTATAAATGAAAATAAAACCCTTTTGAAAATAAAAGGAATTCTTTTTCTGAAAAACTATTTAAATGCGTACAAGTGTGTTTTATACCAATAAATAAATAAATAACTCTTATTAGATTATATTAAATATATATATATATATATTAAATTTAATTTTTAACATTAATTCTATTTTTTTCTATACATGATATAAAAATTAAATCCAATTTTACATATAAAAAAGTGGTATTTTTCTAACAGTAGTTTTATAACATTTTGATGGCACACTTATTTTAAAACTAAATTTTGACACTTTTATAAGTTTTATTTGAAAATTTAAACTTTACTTTTGAAATATTAATTTTAAAAATATCATAGGATTAAGTTTTAGTATTTTTCAAAGAATTTTCATTTTTTGACTAAAAGTGAAAAATGCTAAATTTTAATGAAAAATTGACTTTTCATATAAATAATTTATAATGATATATTATATTTTAAATGGTTTTATTAAAATTAAATCAATTAAACATATATCAATAAAATTTATTTCATTTTTATCATTTTCATATTGAATTTGAATATAAAAACTTAGTAAACTATTAAAAAAAATTCTTTAAAAACTTGCTTTATTGTGACGCCCAAAAATTCTAAAGAACTTTGTTTTCAATAGTGAGAATGGTATGCAACACCAAGAGAGTAAAGGAATATAATATCTCTATAATTTATGATATAATTACCATTTTAAACAAATTAAATCAGGTATATATCTTTCAATGATCACAAACACTAAATTAGCTTTCCTTACACACAACAACGACCTTATTAGATAGCTTGCATTACACTCAAGACCGAGTTTTACTGTACAATAATAAACTATTAAAAATATTATTACTTAATATAATAACATATAACCAAGATTTTAAATTATAATTTATGAATATTATTAACTAACTTATGAAAATATATGGATTATATAAATATAAATTTAATTCATGGGTTATGAATTAGTTATAAATAAATATAAGAACTGAATTAAGGTGAAAGTAATGTTTTTATAGAAAACTATTTTTATGCCCACAAAGCGGTTTTATCCTAATAAATTAAATTAATTACAATTATTGGGTGATATTAATAATATATATATATATGTTACATATTCAATCAAATATTTTTGACATTCATCCAACATATTTGATGGTCATAACATAAAAGCAAACTCAATATTTCGTATAAAGATCAATATTTTTCTAAAGGAACTTTTATGGCCTTTTAAAGGAGAACCTATATGAAATGAAATTTATAGAACTTTTAAAAAAAATTATTTATTTAAAAAAAACTAAATTTTTTAAATAGAAACATAAAAATTAGGTTAGAGTGAATTTTTTTATATTTTTATGTGAGATTTTATTTTTTTATGAATAATGAAAATACAGAATTTTAATTCAAAACTAATTTTTCATCTAATTTATTTATAAGGTTAAATTATATTTTTCATTTATTATATTGTTTAATTAGATAAATTTTATATCAATTAATCCAATTTAGTTTATTGTAAACATTTACACTTTGAAAATGAATACAAAAACATTGAATACTTTTGAACATCTTACTTTAAAAACCCGCTTTGTCGCCCTGTCTCTAGGGTTAAGTTTAAATTAATTTCTTCCACTTCTACGATTTGAATTTTGAAAAGTGGATTATATATTTTTAATAATAATAATTTATAATTTAAAATAATTTCAACTTAGTTTTTGACCAAAAATATTAGTAAAAGTAATTAAAATTAATTATAGTGATTAAGAGAAAAATAGCCTAGAAAGCTACTAAATCTTAAAATTAAAGGACAAAATGACCTATAAACTTGTCCAAAATTCATTTTATATTCATATTTCAACCCTATAATATCTTATATATAATTTATTCTATTATTGGAGCCACTTTTCTGAGGAAAAACATGGGAGGAATTCGCTTTTCAATAAATTAAAATAATGCCACTCATCTTCCACTATAAAAAGGCTCTCACCCCTTCCACTTCCTCACACATTTCAATAAATTTTACTCTGAAAAAATATTCTAAAATAAGCTTCCAATATCTCTCCCATAAACATATAATCCTATCCTTTTTCATAAATCTATTCAATTAATCCCTTTGGTGAAAACCAAAAAAAGTTACCAGGATAAGAGGTAACGTCTTTCCCCAAGCTCTTTTGTTTTGTTTTCATTCTCCACCCCATAAAATTTTATTATTTGATTATTATATAATGAAAAAAATATCATAAATATACATATATTTTGTTTTTATATGGGTTATACCTTCAATTTCACACACTTCCATCTAATGGGTAATGAACTTACCGTTTATGTGTATGGAAAACTGCCACCTCACAAAATGATGTTTTTCGCTTTTCCTTTACCACCTCTAATGGTTGGGTATTATGATGGTAACACTATTTATATATGATATTTATGATATTTATAATTTATTTATACTTCTGTAATTTTTATATAACACATACCTTTATTCTTTCCATTTTTTGGGAATATGATAACATCGTTTCTGGAAGTGTGGACTACTGCCAACTCAAAGCGATGTGATTCATTCCTGTTATACATAAACTTTATATAGGATTATTTTAATAAATATATGTAAAATATATGTTATATATATTATAATATAATTATAATTCACATATATACCATTTAATTTCCAATCTTTTAAACATGGAAAATAAATAAAAGTAGTGTTTATGCATATGTATGGCTTACCAACTCCATGAATGATGAATTTAATTTCTTATATCCAAATATTATGGATTATTATAAATAAATATATGCTAAATATATATAACATTTAAATCATTGTTTACATTCTGTAGATAGTGAAATCATTATCTAAGTAATTGGAGCAAAAATAACAAGTTAAAACATACCCATCAAACTAGGCAATTAACACCTGAAATAGTGAAAATAATGAATGGTTATTAACAAATAAGTAATAATATATTTTAAGAAGTTAAATATATGATATAATAAATATTAGTATTGTTCTATTATAAATTGGTGACATTTTTAACCATTATACAAGAAGATTAAGGGTGTTCTCCCTAAATAAAACACAAGGTAAGGGATTCTTGTCGAACTTTTCATTCTATGAGTAATACACCATTTTAACCACATAATTATTTTTATTGATGTATATAATTCCACTTTTGATCAATTATATCATGATTTATTTTATCTTCATGGTATTTTGAGTTTCAATTGGAATTATTTCTTATAAGGGGAATTAAATTCAAAGTTACCAAGTGGTAAAGAATTTCATAACTCGATTCCTTTTCATTGAGTTATATTACCTTGTCATTGCCATTAATATTCTATGATTTTGTGTGTAATAGATTTTTTCTATATATTTTTTATTTTTTATTGTTTTATATGGATTTAAATTTGACTCACATAATCTTTTCACTGATTTATTCTCTCATCAATGTTATGGTCTTTTTAAGGGTTTACTTTACAATCTCATTTTCTTTGAGATTGTTTACACTTGAATTTACATAAAAAGAAATTATAAGATAATTATTAAATTAATAATTTAAATATTATTATTCTCTATTTATTCCTGATATTTTCTATGTAATAGTACCATTTTCCACTATCTCTTAATCAAAATTTTTTAGAACATGTTTTTAAGAAAACCGGACATCATTTCCATCTATAGCCGAATAAACTTTTTTCTTCTAAAAACCATATTTTCTAAAAAATTAAAAAGTGTTTTTAACAATTTAAAAATGATTTATAAAATAAATTTTTATCCTTTTAATATTTTACATATGCTTTCAATGTAAAATTCGTATCACTTTCTGAATAAGGAATTCTTCTAAACTTTATACCAAGTAAAAGGAGTGTTTAGTTTACCCTATATGAAATGAACATATTTACCCATATTCAAATATTTGAAGATTCTTTTTCATTTTTAATGGTTACTTTTAAAACAAAATTCAAAAGTGATTTTCAAATAAATTTATTTTCAAAATAAAAATATTATTTTCCTCAAGAATGTTTTTAAATAATCATTTTGTAGTATTTCAATTCATCAATAACAACAAGCCTTTATTTTTAATCCACTTGGTATATGTTGTATTGATATCATTATTATTCTTACTTTATATTATTACTAATTTCTTTGACCAAGTATGGTATTGAAATTCACTACCTTGATTATTTTGTAAGTCCCCTTGAAATATTTAATTTTTTATGATCATTGAACATTGAATTTATCTTAATTATCCAAATCATTTATCATGGATATGTTTATTTCCTAGACCATATACCAATTTTCCATATGGTGTGTACATGATATTTATTTTATTAAATGGGTAAATATTGATAAATATGTATCTTTTACTTCATACAGTTATTTGATAAGGCACATTGTTAAATCTATTATTCTATATAGGAGGAATGTTTTAGACAGATATGCCATAGGTGGGCCCTGTTATAGATAGTCCCTCGATGCATAAATAGTCTCATAGGGAGGGTGAGTTGGATAGCCTTATATAGATTTTTACCTGATATGCTAAATAGTCTCTTGAAAGTTCTTGATGGTAAAGGTACCATGTATCTAAGAAACATGATTTCCAATAATTAAGCATTTCCTTCATTAAATTCAGTTATTATTTATCCATGAGATTTTGTATCAATACATCTATGAATGCATTTCATTCTCATATCATTGATCAAATGGAATTTGTTTCAGTTTCTTAACTTTCTATATAGTTTAGGCCTTATCTAGTTATTTTGAATGGCATGTATTTTTAGTTATTTACCTTTCCATATTTTTTATGCACTTCCTTATCATTTTATTAATTAAATATAATTTCTTATCAATTTATTACCTTTACATATTGATTATACCTTATTTACTTGTTTTAAATGGAATTTTTTCTGTTATCTACCTTTCCATATTTTGTATCCATTATATTTATTTATTTTAGGGAATGTGTGTTCATCTTTTAGCTTCCCATATTTATTATGCTTATTTATTCATTATTTCTCCCATTATACTTAACCCTTATTATAAATTTGATCTCACCATTATTTTTATTTCATTTCCCCAAGAATCAAAGAGGTGTTCTAGGAAATATATGCAAGTATATGCTATATGGGAATAAATTTATCGTCGAAAGAAAAAAAAAATGTGTTGTGATTAGTGTATTAATTTGTAATACAAAATTCATGCATGTATTTGGTATACCAATACTACTAAACTATTTTATTCTTTGGGATTTTATTCCTTGTAATCATTTTGGTTTCATGGTAGTTGGCACCTCCTTTGAGATTCTGGTGTTGGGTCGCTATAGTTGGTATCAGAGGAAGATTAGTAGAAACCTTGGGAACTAGATTTTAGAAAAAAAACATAGATTGGAAAACATATCCCTATGGTAGACTTTGTGGATAACTATAGAAGAACATTCTGGAATTTTGTTAAGGTAGATATTATGTGGGTATTTATATAAATATATCCTTGTTTGGATACTACAAGGGGGCTTGGTTCTAGAAAAGATGTACCTAAGGGTAAAAACTAAAACAAGGTGCATCTGGCCAGACTCTAGCATAACCTGGTACATGAAAATGGGTCTTACTACGCACCGGGTTTTAGACTCCAAGGGTATATTCTTAGGGTAATTAATATTTTCTCTAGAAACCATTATGAATGATTTTAATAGATAATTACAATGAATGGACTGGGTTAAACATTAGACCAAAGAATGACTTATGTGGAAATAAATGGGTGAAGTATTAATATATTGGAGTTTTATTGAAAACCTTAGTTAAAATTCTATTTATTGTTTAACCTTTTTTCAAGTATGTCCATCATATTTATTTTGGAAATTATATTAATATCATTACAAAAAAGGACATATTATATGTTGGGTGAAAACCCATCAAATCTAGTAAGGATTCAAGAATTGAACCCATGATTGAATTAAGATAAGGGTTTTTCACCTACCACTGGCCTACGTGATGTCTTGGTTAATTTTTCATTGTTTTCAGTTAAACAATTTATTAGTAAATATTAATGATGAACCATTAGTGTTACTTTTTAGATTAATATATTTACCATATTGATTTTGGAGAATATATTGAGACAAATAGTAAGACTTGTCACTCTTTTATGGGCCCTATGATCCATGATAGTTTATTTTAGTGCTTCAGACATCAAAAGATAATTTTTTGATCTCTATTTGATGAAGTAATGGATGAATTAGAAGTTGATCAAATCACAAACAAATGATGAAATTTTGTTTATAGAAATATTAAAAGTATGTAGATTTCATTATATTCTTAGGTAGTAAAATAACTACTCTACATTAGTAAAATTATCAAAAATATGTTTTGCTAATAACATAATTTTTTTTGAACCAATGATCTTTTCAGTTATCATAGATTTATGGACTTGAGGCCCTAAAATTACCACTAATCATTAAATTGTTTGTTATTGATGACCTAAATCACCCCTATAAATATTTAAACTTTTACTCTATGTGTGTATCTCTACATTCCATTAATGTACTCCTATTTAGATACCTAGTTATATGTTAGTCCATGTGACCTTTGTACTTCAGATTCTCTCTTTTCTAGAGAATGTTTTACAAACCCTTATCATGATGTGGGATTTAAATATAGGATTATCAAAAAAAAATTATTACCAAGGCTAAGTTTAAATTAGGAGGATGCAATTATTTAAGGGTAGGATAATTTGACACCCTAAAATTCTAAAGTTATAACTTTGTATTTGATAGTGTGCATGACACGCGATACCAACCATGTAAGGGAATATAATATCCGGAGAATTTATGATATAATTAATATTTTAAATAAATTCAATATAGTATATAGCATTCAATGCACACAAACACTAAGTCATATTTCCTTACATGCAAGAATGTCCTTGTTCGATAGCTTGCATTACACATATCATCGAGTTTTTCCAAATAATATTATTTTATTAAAAATATTATTCTTTAATATAATATGATGTAACCTAACCATTTAATTGGCGGTTATGAATTTTATGGACTAAATTATGAAAATATATGGTTTACACAAATATAAATAAATTCATTGGTAATAAATTAATTATAAAAAAATATAAGAACCAATTGAATATGAAGGGAATGTTTTTATAGAAAACTATTTGTATACCCACAAAGTTGTTTTATCCTAATAAATTAAATTAATAATAATTAGTGAGTGATATTAAATATATATATACATATATTAAATAAAATTTTATTGACATTCATCTAATAGATTCGATAGTTATAAGATAAGAGAAAATATAATATAGAGAGATTCACTAGCAAGATTTGGATAACTTTAATTCATGTGTTTCGGCATGGTTCGTTGGGGGCGACTTAATATCATCTTGGACTCATCAGAAAGGAAGGGAGGTGGACTTGTTCCACGTAGGGATAGGTAGGTGTTTTCGAACTATGTGACGTGTAATGGGATGCTTGACTTGGGCTTTTAGGGAGCAAATATACCTAGTGTAATAATCCAAAAGGGAGGCACCATATCTAGAGTAGGTTGGACCGTGACTTTCCCAATTATCCTGCAATGTTGAATTTTCCAAATACGAGGGTTGATCATATATCATAGCCTCTATCTGGCTATGCACCTCGTCTTGTCTATCTTGAGTTTGGATCACGGGTTAGTAATCACTTTCATTATTCAAACTAGTTGGCATTGTATAATAGCTTCATTAGCACGGTTTGGGAATCGTGGATGAAGCCCATGCAGGAGGGCAGGAGGGTGGGAGGGTGGGACTTCACAAAAAACTCTGCATATTGAAATTAGAGCTTCTCTCAAGGTATGGAAAAAAATCAAACAGCCTGGATGACATTGAATGGTTGAAGGATGAGATTGGTTTTATAGAGGTGGGGATAAAAATGAGATGGAATGATGATATTTTTGGCACTTTGGTGAAGAAAATAAATCAGTTAGCTATGTTGATTCTGGAACAGGAGAGGATTTCCCATGAGAGGTCTTGGGCAACATGGCTTCATGAGGAGGATAAATAATACTACATTTTTTCTGGAATTCATTAATGAAAGGATGAGAATTAGTATTCCAAATATATGGTTGGAGGATGGGTCTTTTTCCCATGATGCCAAGATTATGGGTGTTATGGCTACAGATTATTTTAAAACTTTGTTGGTTGAGCCAAATCCTTTTATGTTGGTGGGTTACCCATCTGAGAAGACAAATATTTTTGATGAAATTCCTATATTTGTTTCTCAGAATATCAATAAATCCTTTGAGATCATTTCTGGTGACGAAGAGATTTGGGATTTTGTTAGAGTGTTCAATGTTGAGATTTATCTAGGCCTATATGGGTTTTCAGGCTTCTTTTATGTCTTGTTATAAGGGATGGTGAAGGGGGAGCTAATGGAGTCCATTCATAATTTCTTCAGAGGTGGGAACCTTCCCCAAGTTTCTTATACTTCGACCTTTATCCTCATTCTAAAATTGAAAGATACATCTTTTCTCAATCATTATTGGACGATTAGTATGTGTAACTTCACTTATAAAGTTTTGGATAACATCATCAATAGATGGCTCTCAGTCAATCTTCCTCATTGGGTATCAGAAAACTATCAGGGTTTCATCAAGGGCAGGTCAAATCAAACAACCATTTACATGGCTCAGGATATGGTGGGGAACATTAATTAAAAAACACATAGTTCTAATTTGGTGTTCAAATTTGATATGCACAAATACTATGACAATATTGAGTGAAGCTTTATCAATAAAGTGTTGAGTTGTATGGGATTCTCAGCAGAGGTTGTTGACTTTTTTTAGGGCCTTCAACTCTCCTTGGTTAGTTATTTATTTCATGGGGTCAAGGTGTGGTTTCTTCAAGACTATTCAGGGTCTTAGAAAAGGATATCCAATCAATACTATCCTTTTTGTGTTAGTTCAGGATACTCTTAGTAGAAATTTATAGAGGAACCTCTATAGTGGTACCTTGCGACCATTTCTTTGTAGAGAAAGTTGGTGTGTTATTTCCCATATATTTTTTTCGGATGATATGGTTTTCCTGTTTAATGGTAATAGAATAAATATTCATGAATTCAACAAGATTATAGATTTATACTACAGGTGGAGTGGGTTGTCCATAAATAGGGCCAAAATAAATGTGTTCATTTCTAAATAGTGCTCAGAGTGGTGGGCAAGGAAAATTGGGTAAGGTCTTAATATGTAAAAAATAAATTTTCCCATGGATTACTTGGGTGCACCGATTGCACTATAGAGGATTTTGTTTCACCGTTTTGATGGATTGGTCCAAAGGATTAATGGTCGCATCACTAACTGAAAAACCTGCTTTCTTTCCTTCAAAGGTCAAATCACATTGGTTAATTGTGTCTTCTTCTCTATCCCCAGGCATGTGCTTTCGGTGATGAATATGCCCAAGGAAGTCTTGGAGAATATTGAAAGGATCTTACCCAGCTTTATTTCTGGATTTCATGCAGAAGGAAAGCTTTATTGGGTCTCTTGGGATAGGATGGATAGGATGGTGACTGAAGGGGGAATCAATCTTAGGAACATCAGGGAAGTGATTTCCATTATATGGGCCAAAATTTCCGGGGACTTTTTTAATGGAAGTTCTATCTCGGCTAGATTTATGATTTGTAGATATGGGTCTCAGGGGGTTCCTCATCTCGGTGGTGTTTATCATCTTCGGGGTGGGATTTCAAGTCACCTCTTAGTCCTCAGGAGTCACTCCAAGTGTATTGTAGGACGTGGGTAGATCAGTTTCTGGAATGAAAATTAGGTGGGGATGGTGATTGGCTTCCCAAGATACCATACTTCAGACATCTACTTTGATTAGGAAAGCATATTTGAAGGTTTACTTTATTCCATTATTGATCAGCGCTAAAGGGAGATCTTTAATGATATCTGAATTAGTGAGGATCTTTATAGACTCATCTTTATAGGTACATCTTTGGGTGCATTCTCAGCTAAGGATTATCAGTCATCTAATCAGGTGGTGGATGGACAGGATTCTTGGAATGAAGACCTTTGGTGTAGTGGTATTCTTATAATCTTTAATTTCTTGGTTTGAAGGATTTGTAACCAAGACTTGCCCATGTATTATCAGGTTCAACAAAGGGGTGTCACTATGGAATCTAAGTGCTTATGTTGTAGGAACTCAAAGATTTAACCAATGGGGAATCTTATCTTCGCTATTGACTAGGTTGTGACTGTTTGCGATTTTTTTGGTGTGTTCAACAGATTATCAAGAAGATATCTATCTATGGATTATTTTGATCAATATTGGTTTGCGAGAACTAATAACCAAGTGCAAGGGAGACTGTCTAGGGTTCTCTTGGTCATTGCAGGATATTGGACGCTCTGGATGGTGAAGAATTTTTACTGACACATTGGTGTTTCCAGCTCATTCCTGGGATAGATGGTTAAGAAATGTTTCACCATGTCTGAATTTCTTTCTATTATTAAACACTGGGATGGGTCGGCTTCTATGAAAAAGGTCATGTGGGAGGCATGCCTGGACGATACCACATAACTCATCCAGGTAGGGTAATTGGGTACGGTGGAATCTGCCAATTAGTAGTTTCAAATTCAATGTGGATGGTTCCTATATCTCTGGTGTTATGCGGGGGGGAGGCGTGGTCTGTTATTCTAGTGGTGTGGTTACTCTAGCCTTTTTATGTGGCTTTGGACTCGGGGATTCTCTTGTGGCGGAGGCCAAAGCAATATGGAAGGGTATGGCACTTTGTCACCAGTATAATATTTCGTTGGAATTGGTCGAGACTGGATTGAAGATTCTGCACAAGGACTTCATGAGAAGATTCAATGTCCATGTTAGATCAGTTACCTAAATTATAAATTCAAGTGTCTTCTTTATTCGTGGGTGGTCATATTGCATACTTGTCATGAAGGGAATAAAGTGGCGGATTTTTTGGCTTCTTGGGTGGCTAATGGGGATCAGTGTTCTATTTTTTCCAGCAAGGGTTCTTTTCCTTATTTATTTAATATCATTTTGAGGTTATATTATCTAGTCCTTATTTATTTTAGGCCTCCTTTAACTAATTCTATTTGGAAATTTCCTAGTTTGAAAAAAAAATTCGCTTTGTAGTATAATATTTCACATAAAAATAAATATTTTTTAAAAGGCATTTTTACTACCTCTTAATGGAGAACCTATTTTAAAGACACTTTTTATAACTTTTATAAATTATATATGTAAAAATAAACTTTATTTTTAAATATAAACATAAAAATTAGGTTAGGATGAATTTTTTTTATTTTTATCTCAAATTTCACTTTTTATTAATAGAGAAAAATATCGAATTTAAATTCAAAACTGATTTTGTATCTAATTTATTTATAAGTATAAATTATATTTTTGATTAGTTTTAACATTTAATTAGATAAATTTTATATCAATTATTCCAATTTTGATCATTAGAATCAATTTTACTTTGATAATGAATATAAAAACCTTGAAACTTTTGAATATCTTACTTTAAAAACCCAACTTGTCCTCCCGTTTACAGGATTAAATTTAGATTAATTTCTACCACATATGTGATTGGAATTTAGAAAAATGGATTCTATATATTTAATCAGAATATTGTATAATTTATAATAATATAAACGTAGTTTTTTACCAAAAGTATTTTTGAAATTAATTAAAATTAATTACAACGATTTAGAAAAAAATGGCTTAATAGGGGACTAAACCTTAAACTTAAAAGCCAAAACGAACTAGAAACTTGTAAAACATACATTTTATATTCATATATAGAACCTATTAAACCATTTATAGAATTTTTTCCATTATTGGTTCCACATTTTATATGAAAAAAATGAGTGTAATTCCACTTTAAAAAATTCAGAAGATTGTCCCTCCTCCTCCACTATAAAAAGGCACCCACCCCTCCCACTTTCTCACACCATTACAACCAATTAGATAAAATAAAATCTTCCCAAATTAGCTCCCAATATCCCTCCACTTAACGTATAATTATTACCTTGGTCAGAAATACATCCAAGGAATCCATTTTCTGCAAACCAAAAGGAGTTAGCCGAATAAGAGCCAAAATCCTTCCTCAAGCTCTTTTGTTTTATTTTCATTCTACTCTCCCTAAACTATTTTTATTTAATTATCATATAAAAAAAATTATCATAAATATACTTATATGTTTTTATTATATGGTTTTTACCTTAACTTACACACACTTAAAAATAATGAGTAACGAACTTACGGTTTATGTGTATGGCGAACTATCGCCATGCAAAACGATGTCATTCATTTTCTCCTTTTCCACCTCTCATTGTTGGGAATTATGATAGAAATTATGTTTATATATTATATATATGATATTTAAAATATCTTTATCCTTATATAATTTATATATAACACTTACCTTTATGATTTCCATTTTGTGGGAATCTGATAACATCATTTGTGTAAGTGTGGACTACCACCTCCTCAAAGCAATGTGATTCATTCACTCTATACATGAAATATATAAAGGATTGTTTAAATAAACTACTAAAAATATATGGAATATATATATTATACTATAATTATAATATAAATATATATTATTTAATTTTCATTCTTTTAAATATGGAAAAGAAATGAAAGTAGCGTCCATGTGTACGTACGGCATACCGTCCCCATGAACGATGATTTCATTTACTATCTCCAAATATTATGGATTATTCTAAATAAATATATAATGAATATATAAAACATTTAAATTATATTTTAAATTATAGAGATTATGAAATCATTATCTAAAAAATAGGAATAAAATAACAAGTTAAAACAGACTTGAAAAAATAGGTAATTAACACCCGAAATAGTGAAAATAATGAATGATTATTAAAAAATATGTAATAATATAATATAATAATTTAATATATGATATTTTAAATATTATTATGGTTATTATATAAGTTATTGAAATTTTTAAAACCATTATATGTGAATTTAATGGATGTTAACCTAATAGGAAATGCAATGTAAGAGACTCTTGTCTCACTTTTCATTCCACGAGGTATGCGCCATTTTAACAACTTACATATTGTATGTGGTACATATAATTACCATTTTGATATATTATATCATGGTTTATTTTATATTCATGGTATTTTGAGTTTCAATTTTAATTATTTCTTTAAATAGTATTTTAATTAAAAATTACCAAGTGGTATAGAATTTCATAACTCGATTATTTTTAATTAAGTTATATTACCTCCTCATTGCCATTAATGTTTTAAGATAATGTGTGTAATAAATTGTTTATATCTATGGTTTTATTTCAACTTTTTTTATGTGTATATACATTTGAAATAGATAATATATTCATTGATTGATTCTCACAACAATGTTATGGTCTTTTCAAGTGTTTACTTCACAATTTCATTTTGTTCGAGATTATTTACACATGAATTTTTAATCGGAGTAAATTATTTTATTTTTATTTAATAAATAATTTAATTTTATTCTCATATGGTTATTCATGACATTTTCCAAGTAATATTACCATTTTTACACTATTTAGTAATCAAAATTTTTTAGAAACTCTTATTAAGAAAACCCAACTTCATTTCCCACTTTAATCAAAGAACCTATTTTTTTCTCAAAACCCTATTTTTTTAAAAATTCCAAAATGATTTTAAACATTATAAAATTATTTATTAATGGATTTTTTACCCTTTTTATTTTAAATAAGTTTTCAAAGCAATGTTCTTGTCACTTTCCAAACAAATCATTGTTCTAAACTTTTTACTGTGTGAAAGGAATGTTCTTTTTACCTTATATGACATGTATAGATTTACCCATCATAATCTCTTCAGAGATTCCATTTCAAATTTAAAGGTTACTTTTTATTGAATTTTTTTTCAAATTTTTTTTCAGAGAAAAGGATTTTTAAAATGTTTCTCAAAATAAAAAGGTTATTTTCCTCAAGATAATATGTTGTATAATTTACATTCATCAAAGAAAAAAACCCATTATTTTTACACCAATTGAGATATGTTGTGTTGATATCATACTTATTCTTCCTTTGTATGGTTTATGATTTCTTTGAAAAAGTATAGTATTGACATTCCCTACCTAGATTCCTTTTTTAGTCCCCTATAAATATTCAATTTCCAATGATCATTGAACATTAAATTTTCCTTATTTGACAATATCATCAATCATGTATGTTTTTATTTCCTAAACCATATATCATTTTTACATATGGTGTGTAGTTGAAAGGTATTTGATTAACTGGGGAAATATTGATAAATTCGTATCTTCTACTCCATACTGTTTTTTGATAAGGCACATTGTTAAATCAATTATTCAATATATGAGGAATACTTTTGACGGGTATGACACGGGTGGGGCCCAATTATAGATATCCCCTTGTGCATCAATTGTATCATGTGATGAGTTAGTTGGATAGCCTTATATGGTTTTTACCCAATATGCTAAACCATCTTGTGAAGGTCATGATGTTAAAGGTATCATGTGCCTAGGAAACATGGCATACAATAATTAATCATTAACTTAGTTTAGATTCAATTATTATTTATCCATTAAATTTTGAATTGATATATATATGGATGAATTTCATTATCAAAGCATTGATTTTATGGAATGTGTTTTAGTTTCTTACATTTCCATATTGATTATGTGTTATCAAGTTATTTTGAATGGCATGTGTTTTCAATTATTTATCTTTCAATATTATTTATGCATTGTCTTCTCAGTTTATTGATTAAATGGCATGTGTTTTTTGTTTCCTACCTTTCCATATTGATTATTCTCTATCCAGTTATTTTAAATGGAATGTGTTTTCATTTATTTACCTTTTCATATTGTTTATCCATTTAGTTTATTGATTTTATGGAATTTTTGTTCAGTTTTTACCTTGATAGATTGATTATGATCATTTATTCATTATTTATTATTCTATACCTAACCCTTACTGAGAATTTTATCTCACCATTATTTTTATTTCCTTTCCCTAGGAATCGTAGAAGTGTTCTCGGAAAGATATGCAAGGATATGCTATGTGGGAATAAAGTTGTCCTCAAAAGAAAAAAATATATATATGTTGTTATTAGTCTGTTCATTTATAATAAAAGACTCGTGTATGTATCTGGTTAAAGAATAATACAAAGCTCTTTGATCCTTATGGGTTTTATTCCTTGTAATCATTCCAATGTAATGGTAGTAGACATCAGCTTCAAGCTTCTGAGACCGGGTATCTCTATTTCTAGTTCCGTCTGAGGGATTAACTTTAAATTAAATTCTACCACATAAATGAATTTAATTTATAAAAATGGATTCCATATTTGGAATCTTAATAATTTATAATTTCTAGTAACATCAAAATACTTTTTGTCCAAAAAATTTAGTGAAATCAATTAAAATTAATTACAGTGATTAAAGTAAAAATGAGTTTACTTAGTGGTTAAACTTTTATCTTAAGGAGCCAAATGACCTAGAAACTTGTCCAAAACCAATTTTATATCCCTATTTAGATAATATAACTTATTTTATCAAAAATGGTTCATTATTGAAGGCACATTATGTAATGTATACCTCCCAATAGTATTTTCTTTTTGGTATTTACAAGAATGTCGCTCCTCCTCAATTATAAAATGGAATTCACTCTCCCCCATTATACATAGATCTCAAGCCTTTTGGATAATACCAAACCTACCCAAATCCAAACCCAAAATCCTTCCCCTAATCCTAGAATATTATTTTTAGTTAATGAAACCCATGAAATTATTTTGGTATAAACCAAAATGAGTTTCTTGAAGAATAGGTAAAGTTCATCAATGAGCACATTTGTTTGATTTATGTATCCACCCATTCCATTATTCTTATACCAGGATTGTATAATAACATAAATATCCTTAATATACAAATATTTTTTTATGTCAATTTTACTACCTACACACACACACAATTCCATCAAGTTAGTTTTAAAATTTTCGTTCGTGTGTATGACAAACTACCTCCTCGCGAAATGATGTCGTTCATTTTTCTTTAACCACCTCTCATGGTTAGTTTTTATGATGGACATAATATTTATATATGATATTTATGAAATTTATAACATAATAATTCCTCTATAGTAATTATATCATATTCATCTTTTTTACATTTTATATCATAGGGGATATGGTAACGTCGCTCTTGTGCACGACGGACTACTGTGCTCGCGTAGCGATGTGAAGAGTTTTTCACTAACATGTTTCATGGAAGGTAATAAGGGTAAATATAATGAATATATATGATATAAATGAAATATTAATGATATTAATGACATTATTATATATTTTTACTTATAATATATAATTTTCTTCTTACCTTTTCACACACAGAAAATGTAATAACGTCATTCATGAATGTATTTCTACCACCTCCTTGAAGAGATGTGGTTATTATTTTTTCATAAACACATCACAAGAATTATATATATGAGTATATATAACTAAATAATATATTTATAATTATTTTTCTATAAATATTAATGTTACATACTTTATTCCTGTAATGTTCATTGAAAATTGGGAATGTTTCTCATGCGTATATACGAACTTCCATATCGATTATTGTAACGTTGATTCATTTTTAATAACCATATTCTATGATTGGTTTTAAAAGAAAAATTTATGTATAAATATTATTGTTATTTCATTATTTTTATTATGAATATTCTTAAATAATGACCACTTTGACCATAGTCAATCTACAAAATTCATTTTAACACATAAGCCGAATATAGTCAAAACATCCAAGGTAAAATTAACTAATTAAGAAATTATATAAAAATTTATAATAATTTAATTAAAATTAAAAATAAATTTCAAAAAGGTTCTCATGAAATTAAATAATTAACATAAGTTTATTATTCAAGAAGATAAAGAACAAGTGTGGCGAATCAAACTCAATGTATGGGGATTCCACCACTCGTTCCATTTATGTGGTGTATATACTTCCATGTGATATTTTATGTCATGAATTTCATTTATTTAATGATACTAGAATTTTTAATGGATTTTATTCATTCATGTATCTCCTGATTCAAAAGTTTCTCAAGTAGTATGAGTTTTCTCATCTGACTTTTATTTCAGTGGGATACATTCCATATTCAAAAAATAATAATTGTGTGGTCGATATACTACCCATGAATATATTATATGATTATTATATTTAAATTTTTTAGGATTTACATATCCATTTTATGATATCTCTTTCATGGGGTTTACAGTTTCAAAGTTGCCAATGTAGTAAGGTATTTTTGTTATAATTTATCTTCTTTGTGACATTTGTTATGTTATACACCTATATTCCTTTATACTGTGTATATACTGCCCATTTGAAATTATATATCATAAATGATATTATTTTTAATGATATTATAAATTTCATTTAATTTTATTCCTTCATTGGGATTTTGATTCAAAGTTACAAAAGTGGTAAGAGTCTTTTGTTACAATCTCATCATTTATTTGGATTGTGTATGACTAAGCCTCAAATATTTAATTCTTATAATTCTCATGAATTATCCTCTCCTAAGGTTATTAATTATACATCCAAGTAATTTTACCACTTTTTTACTCTATGGTACTTAAAATTTTTTAGAATGTTTTTTTTCGGAGAATTTGACTTTATTTCTCTCTTCATTCAAAAATCTATGTTCATTCAAAACAATTTTTTCAAAAACTTTTTTCAAATTTTTTTTAAATGATATTTTAAGCTCATTTTCAAGGGAAAGTATTTTAAAAATATATTTTGTTTAAAAAAAATTTAAATGATTTTTAAAACTACTTTTATATGTTTCTAAGGTTTTTTTCAAGATAATTGACTTTTATAACACCCTAATATTTTATGGTTTGTATCTTCTTAAATCAATTAGATTTATTTGACATGTCATATCTTAAAAAACCTTGATATAGTATTAAATATTAACATGATCGTGTGAATAGTATAATGACTGTTAGGAATAGTAATGTGACCAATAGAATAATAACCTCACCTATGAAATCATAAATAAGATTTAGGTTCATCATAAATTAAAATATGATATATTTATATCTTAGAATAAGTGAATAAATATTTTAAAAATGATAAATTAAGTGTTGGTCTTTTCATGAAATGTAAATTTTTGCTTTTAATTTTATAATTAACTTAATAATTTAAAAATATATATAATACAAACATAAATTAATATTTTGTTATCTTCTAATTATATGACAATTTTATTAGACCATAATTAATTTTTTCAAATTTCATTAAATCAGATGCAATTTTAAAATGGGTATTTTTCAAATAAATGATGATTTTAATTAAGAATTAATTTTCCCATATTCATAAAATTATTTTCAAAAAATTGATTCTATTTTTTAAATCTACTCATCAAGAAATGGTAAGGATGAATTTTTGAGAATTTTATAAAATAATTTGACTTTTTATGTATAGTTAAATATGGTAATTTACGGTATTAGCTAAATACATGAATTATTGCGTCTTGGATCATGTATGGAAGATGTAAGCACCATTATTTCGAACTCACATGGACTAGTTACTATAAATAGTCATAATAATCATCACTATTGATTGTCTTGATCCAAAATAAAAAAGTAATGAATAAAAAAATAAAAAAACACCTCTCTCCTCTACTATAAATACCACACATCACCACCCCTCCCCCTCACTCCTTATAAGCCTCATATATTTCTTATATTATTCCCAATTAATCTCTAAAAACTCTTCCCAATGTCATGGCCTTTATGGTCTCACCAAAAGACCAATCCCAAGTGCCTTAAAGAGGTTCTCAAGGAGACACTATACAAGGGGTAAAATCATCTTTCATTATCTTTTAATTTCTTTTAATTTCTTTTAATTTTTTTTATTTTTTTATCCAATTATTACATACTCTATAAAAAATAAAATATAATTCTAGTATCTTATATACTCTATAATTTTATTATGTTAATGGAATATCCCACATGAAACCCCTTCTCTTCTCCTTTTTTATTCTAAAAATGAAAACATCGTCTGTGATGTGTCGATTTACCACTATCATGGATGATTCATTTACATTTTCCATTACTTCCATCATGTATATTCATAAAACCATTATTATTTTTAAATAATATTTTATTATACATATTATAAGTTATATAAAATTCTGGAACCAATATATAAACATGATATTATATAAAATGATATATGATTGTGATGGTCGTAAAAACCAACAAAATAAATTAAGTCATTTTCATTAAGATTTTATCGAATAAATAAATATCATACCATATAAAAATGATATATAATATAATTTAAACTTATTTATGTTCATTAATATCATATAATTTCAATTCTAGAGAACTATTTCCATTTTACATGAACTTCCATACATGTATACAGACAAACTAATCATGAAAAAACAAGAAAAAAACACTCTGAGAACAATGAAATTGAATCTTATAATGCATAAAAAAGGTTATATATAAACTTAATTAAATTATAATAAGTTAAATAAATGAATAATTGGTTATTAATTAAATTTTTAATGAATTTAATTTGATTATCTGGGACATTAATTACAAGTACAAAATGCTTTCAGATATAAGGTAAGGGATTTCTTAACTCAATTTACATTTATTGGGTTAAAATTATATGTCATTAGTTATGTTATTACAATAATATGTGTGAAATAAAATTTTATTGTTTTATACATTATTTAAAATTTTATTATGATTGGTTTGTGTATACTTACATTTGATATATCATATAATTAATTTATTAATATTCATGGTATTAAATATTTTATTTGATTATTATTAATTTTATGGGGCATACAATTCGATTAATTATAATGTGGTAAGGGATCTCTCTGAACCACCAAATTTACCATTAGGTTATGATTTATCTCTATTTACCCTAATTTATTTATTATTTATTTTTATATATTTCTTCTAAATAATATGTATATGATCCAAACTTATGTATCTAAATCAATTCATCCTTATTTTAAGGTAAATACATGTTTTTAAAAGTATCCCTTCTCAATTCCTCCAAATAAGAAAACCTGATTAATGGGAGCTTCCCAATTTCTTAACCATTTTAAATTACACTCAATAAACTATTTTAATGCACCATTATTTTACTAAAAGAAATCATTTTATCATTAAAAAATATCATAATTAATTTTTGGTTTTATACAAACAGTTATTCCTTTGTCCTCATAAAAGACTCTTTAATATTTTCCCTTAAACTTCACTAAAGTGCTCATTTATAAAGTTTCTTAACACACTTTTTACATGTTTTCACTTCAGTTAGGCATAATATATCATGATATATGCCTATTTCCTCTTTTAAATCCATTATTTCATGTATATGATTATTTTATAAGTTATATACAATTTTTACATATAGTTTTTACATTGATAGTTATTTGATTAAATAAGGAAATATTAATAACTCTGTATCCTCTATTAAATGAGGATATTTTGATACGGAAAATTGTTCATTAATTAAATATATATATGAATAATTAATTATAGTTTCAATGATGGGTTGGGAATAACATTATATATCATCTCAATGTATCTACAGGTCTCATTAGACAAATCAGTTTGCAACAAACCCCTCATGTTTGTTTCCAAGAAGAATTAGACTAGTTTCTATCCATAGACATAAACAATCTTGTGAATTGTCTTGATGGTATAATGGTTCATGTTCCAGATACATGACTTCCAATAATTAATAATTTGATACATTTATATTTTTGTTATTATTATCCATAGTATTTTCACTAAGAAAAAATCTATGGATCCATTTTTATTCTTAGTTTACTGATTGGCATGTGTTTGTTAGTTATTTAACTTTCCATACTGATTATACTTATGGATTCAAGTTATATTCTACTACCCTTACTGATCATTTGAGCTCAACCTTTTATTTATTTTCCTTTCATGGGTTATGAAGATGAAATATTTGAATTAGTTTCAAGGAAGTATTTAATTTTTCCTTTTAATATTCAATGTTTAGTTACCAGAATAATAAGGGAATAATGTTTTTATCTAGTTATTCAAGACTACTAAACTGATTGATCCTTAGGATGTGATATATTGTATCTATACCATTCTAATAAAATAACCACCAACTTTGGGATACTGGGGTCAGGGTTGGTACAGTTGGTATCGAATAAAGTTCAGTATAAACCTTAGGAAATATATTTAGTATAACATAGATTAGAGAACTTAACCCTATGATAGACTTTTAGGATAAGTATAGAAGGACATTCCAAAGAAACATTGTTTATGGTTATGAGATTATATATGCCTTAAATTTTCCATTTTTGGTATGTATTTCACTGGTTTTGAGATTATACATAATGAAATTACCTAATCTAGTATATGATTTCATTTATAAATGGTGCATGGTAGAAGGAATGGGAACCACATAAATGCACACGATCCAAATATTAATAAGTATCATACCTTTTATGGTCTTATGTCAATCTTTATAAGGAATAAAGTCTCCCAAACATTCTCATCATACGAAGATATAGTATCATGGGATAATGAGACAAAGAAATAATTCTCTAAGTATTATTAATTCGGAGGGAAGCACGAGAACAACAGTACAACTTGAAAAAAGTTGGATAAGGGAAATAAGAGAAAGAATTATTTCCCCACATGTGATATTTGTTGAAAGAAACACCCTGGTAGTTACATAAAAGGAAAGGTAGTTTTCAAAAAAGTGTGGAGATAAAGGCCATTTTGGTTGTGGTTGAAAAGGTAAGAATAAGGTTTCTAATATACAATCTTCCAATAGCAAGGAGATGGGAAACTATGAAAATCAACGTCTTGAACAAAAAAATAATGTACCATAAAGGAGGAATGATTAATATGCTAGTGTTTGGATTCAAGACTTATGTTATTTGAGTATTTTATTAATAATTATCTAGTTATAAGTATCAAGATATGTATAAGGATTGTACTATAGTACTTCTTCTTTAAAAATTAGAAGCATGTGATTAATAGTACCAGTAATAAAGAGAAGTGATTCTATTGTAAGTTGATATTTTTTGAAAACACATTACTTGGGAAAGATATCCATAAATATGTTATTGAAGTTAATATAGTAATAAATAGATAATTTTGGGATATTAATGGTGAATTTGAAGGTTTTTAGTGATCTGATGGTTTATGTTATGATATGATTATTAGATGTATTGATATAAGAAATATATTTAACAACCTAAAATTTTAATATTTAAATCATTAATGTTTTATAAAGCTTTAAATGAGATTAAGGTATTCATATATTTTCTATGTGAAAATAAGATCTACGTTATTTTTGAAAATATTATGTTAAGTTGATTTTGGAAATTTAGTGATCGTCCTTCTAAATTTTTGGTCTTTGAATTCGGATATACATATTTTTGATGAGTCTTAATTTTAACTACTTATGGAATAGATTAAGTATATTATTGATTAAGATTAAGGTATGCTTTATAATATTGGATAACATGTTCTTACCATTTTGGTTTCAGTAAAACATTAAAGGATAAAAGAATGAATTGTGGATCCTAGGATTCATAAAAGTGCTTTGGGCATAACAAATTATCTTGAATATCCATATCAAGATTTAAGAAATGAAGTGGAGATAGATTAAAGAAAAGCCGAAGGATGATACTATGACTTGGGAAGGAATCAAGTAAGTTTATTTTCTCAAGGGGTTCATTGGATAATAAAATAAACCCTCATCTCTAGGAAAAGTATTTCTTAACAAAAACCTCATTTGTTTAATTTTATTTCTAATAAATCATTGTTCTTTTAACCAATCATATATTTATAGTTTTTTATGAATAAATTTTTAATGACCATGTTCTCTTTCACATTCCATCAGAACTTGATAGTTACTTTTTTCTTCGATGCCCATATTTCTACTTTTCACTAATGTTATTCAATTCAAATTCCAAATTTTGTGGTGAAATTTTCATTTTTATTTCTCTCTTATTAAGAGTATGTATTTTTAACTTATGTTATGATGTGGGTTTTCTATAAATAAATTTTCAAGTATTAACCTTTTATTTTTGATGTGAAATTTCAAAATTTTTAGGACCTAATTTATTGAAGAAGGGAAGAATATAACCCCCCAATATTATACAATATTTATCTTCTTAAATTAATTTAATTTACATTATATCTTATAGCTCAAAAAAACTATGATATAATTTTAAATATTAACATGACTGTGGAAATAGTAATGTGACTGTTAGGAATATTGATGTTGACGTTAGAATAATAATGTCACCTATGAAAGTATAAATAAAATTTAGGTATCTCATAAATGAAAATATGATATATTTATATAATTTAATAAGAAAATAAATGTTTTAAAAATGATTAATTAAGTGGTGGTATTTTTGTGAAAAATAAATGTTTATTTACAATTTTATAATTAATATAATAATTTAAAAGAAAATTTATTTTTATAAAATAGATACATAAATTAATATTTTGTTGTTTTATTATTATAATATATTTTTATAAGACCTTAATTAATTTTTCAAAGCGTCATAAAATTGATTATAATTTTAAAATCTGTATTTTTTGAATAAATAATGATTTTATTTAAACATTATATTTGTCATATTTTAAAAAATATTTTCGAAAAATGGAGCATATTTTTGAAATATAAACATTAGAAAATGGTTAGGGGTAAAATTTTAAGATTGTTCAAAAATAATTGAATTTTTGGTGAATAGTGAAATACAGTAATTTACAGTATTAGCTAAATAAATGAATTATTGAGTCATATATGATTGATATATGATATAAGAACCATTAGTTCAAACTCAAATGAAATAGTTACACCACATTATCAAAATAATCATCACTATTTATAGTCTTGATCCAGAATAATAAACTAATGAATAAAATAATCAAAAAACATCCTTCTCCTCCACAGTAAATATCATATCTCACCAACTCTTCTCCTCGCACCTTATAAGACTTTAAGATTTATTATATTCTGCTAAATTTCACTACTAAAACTCTTACCCATGTATATTTATTGATAACCTCACCCCAATAACAATCCCAAGTTCTTTAAGGGGGTTCTCAAGGAGACGGTATACAAGAGGTAAAATCCTCTTTTACTCTCTTTTAATTTCTATAATTTCTTTTAATTTTTTTCTTTTCTTATCCTCCCCTTACATCCTCTATTGAAACATGAATTATAATTCAATTATATTATATCAACTGTAATTTTATTATGTTACTGGAATATACATCATCAAACCCCTTATCCTATCCCTTTTGTTCTAAAAATTAAAACATTGCATGTGATGTGTTAATTTACCGCCATCGTGGATGATACATTTTCATTTTCAATTACCACCTTCATGGATGGTCATAAAAACATTATTATGGTAAAATAATATTTTATTATACATATTATAATTTATATAAAGTTCTCGAACCAATATATAATCATGATATTAAAAAAATATTTAAGTTCATGATGGATGTAAAAACCGCCAAAATAAATTAAATAATTTTCATTAACGTTTTATCAAATGAATAATTATCAAACCATATAACCAAATTATATATAAGATCGCTAAAACTTTTTTAATTTCATTAATAACATATAATTTCAATTCTATAGAACTATTCTCATTTAACATGTACTTTCATACTTATATACGGGCAAACCGATCATGAAAAAACAAGAAAAAAACACTCACAGAACAAAGAAATTGAATCTCATAATTCATCAAAAAGGTTGTACATGAACTTAATAAAATTATAATAAATAAAATATATGTATAAAAGTTTTATATTTAATTAATTAATTAAACCAATTGTATATTCCATGACATGGTGTACAAGTACACAATGCTTTCAGACATAAGGTATGAGATTTATTTAATCAATATCCATTCATTGGGTTAAACTTTTATGTCACTGGTTATGTTATTCTAAGAATATGTGTGAAATTACCTATGATTGTTTTATACTGTATTTCTGGTTATATTTTTTGGTTTTAAATTTTTTACACATAATTATTTTGTTGAATTATCCTCACTCTAATTATATGATCTTTGTAAGGAGTTTCTCATCACACTTTTATTTCTGTAAGAAATACCTTATTCACCACTTATTTCTTGTGAGTTGTGTATTTATACCACCCATTGATATATCATATCATAAATTTCTTAATATACATGGTATTAAATGTAGGATCGAAATAGTGATATAGATGCTCAATATACAAGAGTGGGGGTGAATTGTACACTTTAAAAATTTCCTTAAACAAGGAAAGATCTAAGTTTAACAAAGTTAAACTAAGAAAATTCACAACACCTCTAACACCAATTGAAGGATTGGTATAGGGTATTAAGTTACAAACTTCTAGTTCTATGCACTTGCTTGAATCTGGAAAGTGATTCCGAAAAAGTGGTTCCGGAAATATGGATCTGGAAATTGAAACTTAACCAAAGTTTACAATATGAGATTCTACCTAAAAGCGTATAGAATCTAAATGAATCAAAGTACAAGTGTAAGGAAATATAAGAAGGTTATACTTTCCTTACAATACAAAATTCAGCGGAAAAACAAGTAGTAAACTACAAGTAACAAGATATATGTCTTTTAACCCAAAGAGAAGGCCATCCAACAAACTTGGATAAAGGTCCCTTGATTTATAATTTCAAGAAAGCCTGTCTTACCCACACCAGGGTAAGCCCTCGATACGATGATCGGTGTCTATGTCTTTCTATCCCCGCAATCCCTCAACTTCAAGGTAGTTGGAACCTCTGTCTTCCTCAGCAAGGAATCCCTCAAACTTCAAGGTAGTCGGCACCTCTGTCTTCCTATCCCCGGAAGCCCTCGAATATAATCTCCAGCATCCGGAGTCGCATGAAGCAATCCGAATGAGTGGTTTAGTATGCACAAAGCATGAAAAGCTTCTCTCTCTAGAAAACACTTTAACAGTGTGTGGTCTCTAGAGTGATCAACTTCAGTACTGAGCTCTTTCAAATGAGCTCTTATTTATAGGCTCAGTTGGGACGGTCGGCTCCCTCCTCCAATGGTCATATTTTCCTTAAAAATCAGAGGGACCTATACACGTGTAACTCAACCAACGGTTAGTTTGAAACAGAATGGACAACATCATTAAATAACAAAAAATGTATAACTGAATGCACGAAATTGTTTTGTAATGGAGAAAATGTAAGCAAAATCCATGCTAAAGTTAGGATTATAAGCAAATTAAAAGTTCTGAGTCTAAACAAAATGGAATTCAGAGTCTATGTTAAAAAATGTTCGGATTCTGTTTTATAGGAATTCGGAACATGAAATATGTAGAAGTCCAGAGTCTGAATTTCTAAGGAAATTTGGAGTCTGGTTTCACTAGAGTTTAGAATCTGAACTTGCAGAGTTCGAAGTCGAACTAGTAAAAGTTTGGAGTCGAACTTCATAAGAGTTCGGAGTCAAACTCATGAAATTTCGGAGTCGAACTTCATAAGATTTCGGAGTCAAACTCATGAATGTTCGGAGTCAAACTTCATAAGAGTTCGGATTCAAACTCATGAAAGTTTGGAGTCTAACTTCAAAAGAGTTAGGAGTCGAACTCATGAATGTTCGGAGTCAAACTTCATAAGAATTCGGAGTCGAACTCATGAAAGTTCAGAGTAGAACTTCATGAGAGTTCGGAGTCGAACTTCATAAGAGTTCGAAGTCGAACTCATGAATGTTCGGAGTCGAACTTCATAAGAGTTCGGAGTCGAACTCATGAAATTTCAGAGTCGAACTTCATAAGATTTCAGAGTAGAACTCATGAAAGTTCTTATCCAGAATTCGTTGTGGAACTTCATTATAGTTCACATCCAGAATTTGGATTGGAACTTCATTAGAGTTCACATCCAGAATTCAGAGTGGAACTTCATTACAGTTCACATCCAGAATTTGGAGTGGAACTTCATTACAGTTCACATCTAGAATTCGGATCCTAAAAACAGAATACTCCAATTCTTGATATTATATGATTTTGGGGTTTTGGGTATGAATATGGTTTTTGTACTTAAGAAAAATATTGATATGTATAAGAAAATCTAGGTTAGGGTAAATTTCCTTAAAGAAGAAAATTTTCCTTATAAAAGTAAAATATCGATTTGCTTAAGTATAAGGTGTTTGTGATTTTCAAAACAAGAAGGGATGGAAAATTCATAAAGAAAACCTTATTGACTCAATAATATCCCCCTTTTTAGAAAGCACAAACATCCTTACGAAAAATAATATAAGGACTTTGAAAATTTTCATTATACTTTGAAATTAAAACTTATCTCCCTTTGTTCATGGATGAAAGTGAATACAACTAACTCCCTCTTAGGAATTGAAACTCTAAGGATTTTATTCTGAATTTTTGGAGTGGAGTTTTCATTATCATAGAAATGAAAAACTTAGTAGTGAGAAACTCCCCCTTACTTTAAGGATATCTTCACTTAGAAATTTTTCTTCTTCATTTTAAATTTTCCCTTCTCCTCTTCTTAGTGGTTCATTTTCATTCTCCCCCTTAGGAGTAATTATTTTTCCTTCTCCCCCTTTGTGATTTTCAAAAATAATTGAAGGGAATGGAAAAGAAAATATGGTACCTGAAACACTAGTATATAACAAGATACAACCAACCAAATTTTTATTAGAGTTGAGAAAATTTTACAAAGAAATACAAATACAACAAAAGATCAAAGTGGATTTATTTGTCTTCCTTTTCCTTTGGGATCAGCTTCTTCAAAAATGTTTTGAGTTTCTTCAAGTCTCTTTGATCTTCCTCAACATGCCTCTCCAAGGTTTTTGTTATTTCTTCTTGGCCTTTCAAAGATTATTCCTGATCCTCGATGTCTTCTTTCTGCATCTTTATTAATTCATCTTGTTTTACCAATATTTTCTTAAGCTCAATTTGGAGATTTATATCGCTTATAAAATTTTGAGCCAGGGAGTTAGCCTTATCATTAGTTCCTTCACTTGTTGACTTCGAGAACTCTGCTCAATAATCAGCTCATCTTGAAGATTCTTAATCTTTTTATCCATGGTGTCAAATGCATATTTTACCCCATTCTGAAAATTATCATAGTCAGTCATGTCTTCTTCAACTTTCTTAGACCACAGGGTTATTTTGCTGCAAGACTTTCTATGAACATCATAATTGATAAGAAAAGTTTTATGGTCAGCCTCAATCTTTATACACATATCCATGACCATGGATAAGGAATCCGATTTCTGATTCATACTCTGTTGCAGCATCTGGCATCTGGAATCTATAGTTGGAAAATCGGAATGGTGTCCACCAACTTCTTTAGAGATTCCACCAAAAAATCATGCCTATGAGCTGATGACTCCGAATCAGATAATTCTCTTGGAGATTTTTCTTCTTCAATTTGCACAAGTTTCCTCTTAAAAGAACCACTAACTTCTTTCTTCCTGAAAATATCTTCTGTTGGTGTATCCATCAGAACTTGCTTCCCCTTGTCAGCTTTTGGAATGGGTTCCTCATTAGGATATTCTTCCTCGGATTCAGAAACTTGAAAAATCTAATCTTCATCTTGTTTATCCTTTTCTACTCCTTCCTTTTGAAAATCATTCTCATAGGATTCTTCCTCATCATACAAAACATTTTCTTCTTCTTTCTGTTGCTTATCATCATCCTTACAATCTTTCTCAACTTCCTTTCCTGGAGTAACTAACTTTGCAGATTCTGCCTTATCTTGATAATCCTCTACTTGCTTGATCAAGGCATCCAAATCTTCACTTCCCTCTTCTTATTCTTATTCTTATTCTTCAACAACTTCTTATACTTCATCAACTACCTATTTACCCTGAGATTTTTCCGGAGTGACATAGTTCTTACCTGGATTCTCTGGTAAAGATGGTTAGACTTCAAAGGTTTCCAGAATAGTAATCTGCTCAGAATCTATTTCAGTATCTCTTAATAGAGATTTCACCACTTCAGCTTCAAGAAACTTCTTTTTCAACTTATTTTCTTTTTCCTGCTTTTCTAATTCATCTTCAGCTCTCTCTTTTGAGGACTTATCCTCTGCAGGGTCCAATCCAAACTATGGATCCCCTTCTTTCCTCTTCTCTTTTTCTTCCCTCCACTTCGCAGAAACTTCATCAGGATAAGATTTTTTTTCTTTGGTTTGGGGGGAGCAGACTGAGATTCCTTAGACTTGGGATTTTCTTCATCAGCAACCACTTTCTTAAGCTTTCTCTTCTTTCCTGCCTTTTTAGATGGTTCTGGAGTCTGTGTATCTTTCTCAACTTCCTCAACCTCTTCCACATATAGATGGTAGAATTCTACGGATTCACTAGAAAAACCCATCTTTATCCTCTTCAAAGTATCATCACTAACCAGCATAAGCTTACAATTCTAGACTTTTGATTTGCAAGAAACCTTGAAGGATTCTAAACACCAAACTATTAGCTTAGATAGTAAGGCAGGAAACATGATTATCTGAGCTCTTAGGTTTCCTTCCCTGATGTTCTTGATCGTAATCCGAGCAAGCCTCATCAAATTTATCTTTCTTAGATTTACCAAGAAATCTAAGACATAGATATCTTTTTTCTTCAAATTATCCTTGTCACCCCTTCTTGGTACAAGAAAACCTTGTACCCACAACTGTATAATTCTATTATTCAGAGTGAGACGAGCAATATTGGAAGTCGTAGTATCCTTAAGCCCAATAAATTTTAATGCCTTCACCTTATTGAAACTTCCTTTCTCATCCGGAATCTTATGTGAGCAAAACATTGCTTCCCCTTCATAGGATAAACCAACCAAGCTCACGGCCTTGGTGTAAGATAACTTGTAAGTCTTCCAATAAGACTTGAATGAAAACCAGTCTCTTCCATCTTCCTTTTGGATGGAAATAGACTCATAGAACTCAAATAGCAAATTAGTATAAACCGGATCCTGTTTATCTGACTTTTCTAAGAAAACATCCTCCCATCCATTCAATCTAATATTCTTTGATATAAGGGAATAAAACTTATAGAAATATGGATGCACTAACCTTTCCCTGAAAACTAACCACTTTGAGATTGGTTTTGAGGTAGACATGTCTTGGGATGTTGCTTCAACAGAAATTCGGAACTAAGAGATTTGAAAGATTTGGAACGGCTTTGCAAAGATCGAAACTGGCCTTAAGAAGAGAAGTAGGGCATCGAGACGTGGAATCTTTGAAAAACCGATGTGGGACGAGTCATGGGTTCCCCTTTATATAGGCGATGGAGGTGACTTTTGGTCTTCCAAAAACCATCTAACGGTTGAAAAACTTATTGATCTGATCTGATGGTTGAGAAAATTCCCACAAGGAAAACTTGACTCCGATCTTTTGAGGTTTTAAGAAAAACATTCAGATTTAAGGAAAACTATAATCCGAATTATTTTAAAACTCAAGAAAATACTAGAAATAAAAATATGATTACAAAAATTTAAGTAAGGAAATCATACCTTTCAGATTGGCTAGAAAGATTATTTGTAATTGGTAATATTCTTCTTGAAAAAAAAACTCATTACAAAAAATCCTAGTACGAAAGTCTTATTACGAAAATTCACATTATGAAAATTCTTAGTACGAAAATCTAAGTACGAATATTTCATTACGAAACTTCTCAGTAAAAAAATCTCATTACGAAAATTCTCAGTAAGAAAATCTCATTACAAAAATCTGATTACGAAAATTCTCATTACGAAAATTCATTACAAAAACATCGGTTCCAGAAATTTTCATTACGAAAATTTCAGTTCTGGAAATATTCATTCCGAAAGTTTTCATTCTGAGAATTTCAGTTCCAAAAAAATTTCTATTTTTAGAATTTCCATTCGGAGAATTTCCATTACGAAATTTCCATTCTGAAAAACTCCATTCCGAAAATATCCATTCTGAGAATATTTCAAAAATTTGTTAAGAAAAATTTAGATACATAAGTTTGAAAAGAAAACTGTCAATGAAAAAAAAATTTGATTAAGCTGACATGTAAATGTACTCCCCCTATGAGAAGGAGTTTATTACTGTAAGGAGAGTTGCTCAACAAGAATTTAATGAAGAAGGATTACCTTACGGTTATCATTCTTAACTTCTTTTTAATGTATTCAAATCTATCATAGGGTAATGATTTTGTGAAAATATCAGCAAGTTGATCTTGCATTCCGATAAACTGAAGAATGATATCTCCTTTAAGTGTGTGATCCCTAATAAAGTGATTCCTAATATCTATGTTCTTTGTACAAGAGTGATGTGCAGGGTTTTTACTAAGGGCACTGGCACTTGTGTTATCACACAAAATTTGATTCTTAGTAAAACTCAAGACATAGTCTGTGAGTGTGTGTTGCATCCACAACACTTGAGCACAACAACTTCTAGCTGCTACATATTCAGCTTCAGCAGTGGAGAGTGCTACTGAGTGTTGTTTCTTACATGACCAAGAAACTAATGAATCTCCTAAGAAATGACAATTTCTAGAGGAACTCTTTCTATCCATTATATATCCACCAAAGTCCATATCCGAAAATCTTTTTAAAACAAATTCATTTTCGGAAGTATAAAACAATCATAGATCCATGGTTCCCTTTAAGTAGCGAAAAATTATTTTCACTGCCTTTAAGTGAGATTCCTTAGGATTGGATTGATATATTGCACATAAGCATACTGAAAACATTAGTTCTGGATGACTAGCTGTCAAGTAAAGTAGACTTCTTATCATACCTCTAAAATATGTTTGATCTACTGGTTTCCTAGCTTCATCAAGATCTAAAGAGTTTGAAGTACCAATGGGAGTACTTATACTCTTAGTGTTGTCATATCCATACTTTTTAAGAAGATCTTTAATATACTTATGTTGAGATATATAAGTTCCTTCTGGTTTTTGAGAAATTTTAAAACCAAGGAAAAATGTTAACTCACCCAACATACTCATTTCAAACTCAGATTTCATTAGACTTGCAAAAGAATCAGTTAAAGATTGATGAGTTGAACCAAATATGATGTCATCAACATAAATTTGAAAAATCAAAACATTTTTCTTATCTTTCATTATAAAAAGGGTTGGATCTGCATTTCCCTTAACATAGTTATTTTGAAGCAAAAATCATGTAAGTCTATCATACTAGCCTCGTGGGGCTTGTTTAAGGCCATACAAAGCTTTGGTAAGTCTAAAAACATGATCAGGATGTTTTGTATCTTCAAAGCCAGGAGGTTGTTCAACAAAAACATCCTCTTGAACATAACCATTAAGGAAATCAATCACTTCCTTATCATGAATTTTATAACCTCCAGTAAGCATAACAAAGTTATCAACCCCAGTGTTGATAACGAAAGTCTTCATTCGATCTATCTAGTATTCATATTCATTACCATCAAAAATTGGTGGTCTTGTAGGATTAAGGTTGTTAATAGAACCAACATTTAAACCTTCCATCTATAAGAAAAACTTTGGCACACAAACTTATTAGAAGTATAAGTATGTAAACGAGAGAAAATATTCTAATCAATAAAAGTTGTATCTCTAAGTAAAATCGCATCTCTAAGAAAAAAAGTGAATCTGAACTATGATTCCTAATTATGAATCCAAAAAGTATGAATCTGAAAATTTCCTTCTGAACCTAATTGTGAGATTAATTCAGATTGTACCAAACCCTTTTGGTTTGAGTTATCTCCTCTGATACCAATTGTAGGATCGAAATAGTGATATAGATGCTCAATATACAAGAGGGGGGTGAATTGTACACTTTAAAAATTTCCTTAAACAAGGAAAGATCTAAGTTTAACAAAGTTAAACAAAGAAAATTCACAACACCTCTAACACCAATTGAAGGATTGGTATAGGGTATGAAGTTACAAACTACCAGTTCTATGCACTTTCTTGAATCTGGAAAGTGATTCCGAAAAAGTGGTTCTGGAAATATGGATCCGGAAATTGAAACTTAACCACAGTTTACAATATGAGATTCTACCTTAAAGCGTATATAATCTAAATGAATCATAGTACAAGTGTAAGGAAATATAAGAAGTTTATACTTTCCTTACAATATAAAATGCAGCGGAAAAACAAGTAGTAAAACTACAAGTAACAAGATATAAGTCTTTTAACCCAAAGAGAAGGGTATCCAACAACCTTGGATAAAGGTCCCTTGATTTATACTTTCAGGCAAGTCTGTCTTACCCACACCAGGGTAAGCCCTTGATACAAAGATCGGTGTCTCTGTCTTGTTATCCCTGCAATCCCTCAACTTCATGGTAGTTGTAACCTCTGTCTTCCTCAGTAAGGAAGCCCTCAAACTTCAAGGTAGTCGGCACCTCTTTCTTCCTATCCCCGGAAGCCCTCGAATGTAATCACCAATATCTGGAGTTTCACAAAGCAATCTGAACGAGCGGTTCAGTACGCACAAAGAATGAAAAGATTCTCTCTCTATAAAACACCTTAGCAGCGTGTGTTCTCTAGAGTGATCAACTTCAGTACTGAGCTCTTTCAAATGAGCTCCTATTTATAGGCTCGGTTGGAACAGTTGGATCCCTCCTCCAATGGTCATATTTTCCTTAAAAATCAGAGGGACCTATACACGTGTAACTCAACCAACGGTTAGTTTGAAACAGAATGGGTGACATCATCTAATAACAAAACATGTATAACTGAATGGATGACATCGTTTTGTAATGGAGAATATGTAAGAAAAATCAATTCTAAAGTTCTGAGTGTAAGAAAATTAAAAGTTAGGAGTCTAACCAAAATTGAATTCGGAGTCTATGTTAAAAAATGTTCAGATTCTGTTTTATAGGAATTCGGAACCTGAAATCTGTTGAAGTCCAGAGTCTGAATTTCTAAGGAAATTCGGAGACTGGTTTCACCAAAGTTCAGAATCTGATCTTGTAGAGTTCGAAGTCGAACTAGTAAAATTTTGGAGTCCAACTTCATAAGAGTTCGGAGTCTAACTCATGAAAGTTCGGAGTCGAACTTCATAAGAGTTCGGAGTCGAAATCCCGAAAGTTTGGATTCTAACTTCATAAGATTTTGGAGTCAAACTCATGAAATTTCGGAGTCGAACTTCATAAGAGTTCGGAATTGAACTCATGAAAGTTCAGAGTCGAACTTCATAAGAGTTCGGAGTCGAACTCATGAAAGTTCGGAGTCGAACTTCATAAGATTTCATAGTCGAACTCTTGAAAGTTCGGATTCAAACTTCATAAGAGTTCGGAGTCGAACTCATGAAAGTTCAGAGTCAAACTTCATAAGAGTTCGGAGTCGAACTCATGAAAGTTCGGAGTCGAACTTCATAAGAGTTTAGATTCAAACTCATGAAAGTTCGTATCTAGAATTTAGAGTGGAACTTCATTAGATTTCACATCCAGAATTCGGAGTGGAACTTCATTATAGTTCACATCCAGAATTCAGAGTGGAACTTCATTACAGTTCACATCTAGAATTTGGATCCTAAAAACAGAATATTCCAATTCTCTACATTATATGATTCCAGGGTTTTGGGTATGAATCTGGTTTTTGTACTTAAGAAAAATATAGATATGTATAATAAAATCTAGGTTAGGGTAAATTTCCTTAAACAATAAAATTTTCCTTATGGAAGTAAAATATCGATTTTCTTAAGTATAAGGTGTTTGTGATTATCAAAACAAGAAGGAATGGAAAATTCATAAGGAAAACCTTATTGACTCAACATTAAATGTTTCATTTTATTATTATTAATTCTATGGGGCATACGATTCAGTTGATTACAAATTGGTAAGGGGTCTCTCTAAACCTCAAATTTTACAATTGGGTCATACTTTATCTCTCTTTAATCCAATATAATTCTTATTTATTATTATATATTTATTCTAAATTTTATTTATATGTTACAAGATTATGTATCCAGATCAATTCATCCCTCTTTGATGGGAAATACATGTTTTTAAATGATTCCCTTCTCAATTCCATCTGATAAGAAAACCTTATTAAAGGGAGCTTCCCAATTTCATACAAATTTTCAAGTACACTAAAAAAATTGTATTAAGATGCCCTTAATTTTTTAAAATCACTCATTTTATCATGAAAAAATTTCTTATCTCGTTTCTTATTTTATTCAAACAATTATTATTGTTTCCTCCTTAAATAATCTTTAATATTTTTCCTTAAACCGCCCTAAAGTGGATCATTTATAAAGTTTCTTAAAAAATCCTTTTATATGTTTTCACTTCAGTTGGAAATAATTTATCATGATCTATGTCTATTTATCCTTTTAAATCCATTATTTCATGGATATTATTACTTTTGAAGTCATGTACCATTTTTACGTATGGTGTTTACGTTGATAGTTATTTTATTAACTAGGAAAGCATGGATAATTCTTTATCTTTTATTTAGTACAAATATTTGATGATAAGGAACATTATTTGTTAATTAAATATATATATATATATGAGGAATTATTTGGACTGGTATGACATGGGTTGGGGACCATTAAATGTGATCCCTACGGGTTGGGGACTGGTTAATTCAAGCCCCTCAATACATCAGTAGTCTTATGAGATGAAATCAGTTGCCGACAAGCCCTTCACGTTTGTCTCCAAGAAAATTCATATAGGTTTCTACCCACAAATAGAAACCATCTTATTAATGGTATTTATGGTATAATGGTTCTTTTTCTACATACATGACATCTAATAATTAATCATTTATTACATAACATCCCCAACCTAGAAGCCACTAAATCGGTGACCCGAACTGAGTCATCACACGACCTCAAGCATGCCTCCCCATACGCCAGAGGTTGTAGACTAGAAAAGAGGGTCTAATAAATAAAATGTGGATACTATATCCTAATTACTAGAGTAATCCACAATAGATAACCAATTAAATAGTGTAAATAATAAGAAGAAATAAAAATCATGCATATCCAACCACTTCTCAAACCGAGTACAAACCATAACCAATATTGAAGTATGTCATGTCATTCTAAGAAATTCCAATTGAAAAAAACACAAAATTAATAAAAATATAAAAATACACAAAACAACCCTGACTCCAAGTCTGGAACCCCATCCATGCATATCCCAAGCCTAAATCAACTCCCAAGCATAGGGCCTTTCCCTTATCCTGGCCTTCAAGTTTGAAATCTGCTCAGGTACCCAACGGAGCCCGAGCAGGGTGTAAGTAAAACTCAGTAGGACACCACCAACAGTTTATATAAAATATCCATTCTAAAATATATTGCATTAAAATACTAAATAAATGACAAATTAAAAAAAGAAAACTGGGGTTCTATTAGTTAACGATATGTACTTTAAAAATTTCTAACCTTAATACCATTTTTTATTACTTAATTATTTATTAAAATGTGTTCCATAGGTTAGGAATTTACATTATTCACATAGGGTTTAATGAATTATTCACTATACATAAGGGAATAAATCATGTACCTATCTCACTAGGGATGATCACATCACCACAAACACATTATCCTCACCTCAAAACATTAGTCTGGGTGGAATAAAACCCTTAGGGGAATAGATCTTTGTCCCCTTACCTAACCCTTGCATTGTGGGGTGGAATTTTGAGCCTCATTCCAAATCAACATGTGGTTATAGAACCTCAGTCAGTACCCCACACTACCAATCCATGTTCATATTCTTATATATATCCATTCACTACACATACCATATCACAACCAAATAAAACCATTAAAAATATCAATCATAATACACTACAATCAGAATGGTAATACATATTATGCCATAACCCATTAAACACTTTTCCATTTATATTACATTTCCATTTATCCCAATTACCATTTCTTATGCCTAACTCATTAAGTATATTCACTAATTCCCATACATTAACCAATTTAGCATATTCAACCATTCCCACATATTAACTCACACAACCCGTTTGTCATTTCCCATGTACTACCCCCCCCCCATTCATTTCAAGTAAAAATCATAATCCATTTTCTTATTCACACTAATCCCTTTAAACCCATTTTCATTACCCATCCCATTTGGCATATTCAAGATAATTCATACGTTATTTTACACAATCTCAATTAATTCAAATGAACCTGATATTATTTCATGATAAAAAACCCCTTAAGACATTATCAAATCTAGGCACACTATCAATGTTCTATTTACAACTCAACTATAAGTATTAATATGTTCAATTTGGGCTCTATGTTATCACATATCAATTTCACACTTGACAATACTTGTCTCTATGTTTGGAAATGTCAGTACACCCCATGGGTGGCCCTAAAACACTTTATTCAATCTCAAAACATCCCATAGGGATCATGAGGGTTTTTAAATCAATATTTAGAAACACATTTTAAAAAATATCACTAAGTTCATCAAATAAACAAAAATGGATAACCAATAATGCAACTAACCATGCACAAATAAACACAATGACTATTGGATATAACTTGTAGACCACATACCCTGAATCTATTGATGAACACACTATTAATCGCAGCCTTAGATCACTATACAAATACACTTTGTATCATCAACCTAGATTTCACTAAACAAATAGGTTTTTAGATATTTGGAATAATATTTCCCAAGATACAGTCCCTAATCAGAAAAACTAAAGAAATGGGTGGTTTAGACATATCTGAAGCATTGATCTGCAACCAACAGCGCTCCAAATGGCCTAAAGAAGAGAGAGATCGATTCTTAAGAAATATTTTTGGTTATAGTTCATAAAAAGGGTTAAAAGGGATGAAATGGGGGAAAAATAAGGTGAGGTTTTAAAATATTTTAATGGAAAAATTTTAATTTTTCTAACTTTAAAATGGAAACATGGTTTACCAGCATGGTTTTCCAAACCATGTAAAAACTATGCAAAACACACTATCCTAGGAGAGTTGGGTTGCATGGTTACCTGGTAAACCTGCACCAATTGTAAAACCATGAACCTCCCATGCAATATTAAACTCTCTAAATTCAAACATCTTTTCTGGGAAGGCCGCATGGTTTACTTAACCACGCGCCAACCATGAACCTTGAAATGGTTGGCTCAGTTTCTCTTCCTTTCGTACATATAACCCCCAGAACACCACTAAGGCCCCAGAAACTCCTAGGAAACATTTAATTAACCAAAAACAAGTTCCTGAAACCAAAATTTAAACAATTTCATACCTCAACGAGTCTGAGATCTTACATCTTACATTTAGAATTCATTCATTGTTATTTAGAGTATTTTTACTATGAAAAAATATATGGATGCATTTTCATTATCATTTTTTTGATTATAATATTTTTTTAGTTATTTACCTTTCCATATTGATTATACTTATTGATTAAAGTTATTTTATGATGTATCTAACCCTTAATGAGTATTTTAGATCACCCTTTTATTTTTTCCTTTCTTAGGTTATAATGATGAAATCTATAGATAAGTGTCAAAGAAGCAGTTTATTTACCTTTTTATGTTCCATGTTTACTTACCAATTTTATAAGGTAACCATGTATATATATATTTCTTCAATACTAATATACTGATTGATCCTTAGTATGTGATTTCTTGAATCTATGACATTGTAATAAAATAACCACAGACTCTAGGAAACTCGGGTCGGGGTTGTTATAATTTTTAAAAAAAATTATAAAGTGTTCTTCAAAATGAAAAGGTTGTTTTCCTCAAGAATATTTTCAATGATATTTTAATTTTATTTACATTTATCAACATCAAAAATCCTTATTTTTACTTATCCTACACTTGGTATATTTTTTATTTATACCATCCTTATTATTTTCTAGATGGATTTAAGATTGTTTCAAAGAGATTGTTATAATTCCATTTATTTTCCATGGGTTAATCATGTTTAAAAGAGATTTTTATATAACCCTTTTATTTTCTATGTGTTAATAAAGTTATCAAATGGATAATAGTTGTTACTATTATTTTATGATGAAATGAAATATTTTATGTGTTATGATTACATAATGGTACTTGGACATTTGATGGGTGGTTACATTATAAACCAATGACAGGTGGTTCCATGATAAACCAATGACAGGTGGTTCCTTGATAAACTAAGGATGGGTGGGTCTATGATATTCCTCCAATGCATTGGTTATGGAAGATGACCATATAGTTATTAAATTTTTAAGAGTGATTGTAAGAGTGAAGTGAAAATTATGACCCAAGTTATGTACATGTTTTATTTATAGTTGTTATGGGTTTATAATTATTCTCATGGTCAAGATTGATATCACCTGGATCATGATTATTGATTCTGATAACTCTTTCATTTTCTATGTTTTCATATTTTATGATCAAGGTATTGATGGGTATGAATTATTTTATGATTCACTCATGCACTTTGATTATGTCATCATACACTTATGCACTATAATATTCATTGATCACATTCAATTGTTAATTCTTATGTTTACCCTTATTGAGAATTTAATCTCACTCTTATTATATTTCATTTTATCCATGTTAAAAAAATGAGGTTGAATGATTTATTTCTATAATGGATTTCACAAGGATTATGTTAATTTCCTGATGTAAAATAAGAAAATCTAGGTTAAGTTGGAGAAATGATCATTTAAATTCATGTGAATTGCTTATGTAGGATTTTATCCAAATTATCTAACACTATAATCCTAAAAGGTCCTAAAGGTTGTAATTTATCTAATTTTCCTTTTATGTTGTAAGGTTTAGATGAAAAAAATTGGGTTACAATTATCAGCATTAAAGATGAAAATGTAAAGTTCATTATTTTAGTATAGGATCTGGGAGTGCAGGTCTTTAGCTGTTTAATTCATCCCTTGGGTCGATCACTAAAATAAAAAGATCTAAAGAGATATAATAATAGATCATGAGTATCACCCTAAATAAATAATATAACTTGGAAATTACTCATCACACCTCATGAACCACATATACAAATGTAACCAACTTCTATCTCTCAATTAATATCACTTGATATATCACATGAATTACTAAAACTAATAATTCAGTACGGATTCTCAAATTCATCTTATCCCTTTTGGAATCCACCTCACAGTTTATTTGGGTCCCTAGTCCCTAAAAAATAATTTCTATGAAAAGGACATAGAGAAAACCTACCATCTAGAAATTGCATTAGTACACCACCCTTGGTAAGATATAACTCATAATCATCTTAAACAAATGTTAACCTATGATAGTAACCTATTCCTATATCACTAGTCACCTATTAGTCGATGATCTAGACATAGGTCTCATAACAATTTAACCCAACATTAACCTCTATAGTGAACCAATATTTGGTGGTTATCGCATTGGTATACCCTTATTAAAATTTCTACTTGGAAACACATCCATCAGCAATTATATAATTAAGGAACAGTACTCAATGGACTTTCTACTATCTGAATAAACCTCACTTGTCTCGACTCACACATGGAAACCCACCTCAATTCATTATCTGGTTATTTTCATTGACTTACCCCCATTAATATATCATAAAGTATATAAAATTACATATAAAGTGGTAAAATTATATAGCCCCTACCTTGATAAAGTGTTATCCCTTTTAATAAAAAAATTCCATCCTCTATCAAGCTCGCATCGATCATCCTCAATCATCAAAGGTTTATACAATACATTATCTAATTTATGGAATTTACTTAACTAATTATAAACCAACTATATTTAATTTTTATAATGAATCTACAGTGGTAGAAAATGTGTATACCTAAATGAGTGATGTATCTTTTCTTGAATCTCAATAAACTATAAGTAAACAACTTTTGACACACCCCTGGGCACACTACTAGAAAAATACCCAAATTACAACCTTGATTTGTAAACTAATTTTATCTAAAATTAATGAAAACCCAAAATACATAAGGTAATGAATTACCATTGGTGAAGGAATGCACAATCATGTGTGTTCATCGCTCATTGAAATCATCTAGGATTCCCTCTTGAAATCCCCATCATCATGATTCAATTAAAATATACACTAATAGAATTATAACTCAAATATATTAAACACCCCATAAAAATAATGAATAATAAAATAGATATGGGGGAGTGAAGATGGAGAATATTACTCACCTAAATCATATATAATAAAATATCTAATTCAGCCTTTAATCAAAGATGTTAAAGGGGGAATAGAAAAAAGGGAAAAACCAAGGTGGTAGAGCTATACAAATGTCTCCCCCATAATACCATTTCTTTTAAATCCTAAATATCTAGCCATGAAATTATTATCATTTCCCCTTTTTTGAAATGGTAAACTAGGCCTAATGGGGACTATATAAACCCTTATTGGGTACTCGATAGCCCCTAAAATATCTCTTCCCTTTTATCTATCCCACTAGGTGCCTTGTACACCCCACACTGAGTATCCATTGGTACCTCAAATTTTATACAGATACACCATATATCTTGTCACATACCCATTTACCAACACCAAGTATCTGGTGGTACTTAATGGCCTTAGTGTAAATCCCACCACTCCCCTTTCACCTCCTAAACTTATGAATATTCACTAAAACCACTAAAATTTTATAAAGTTAAACTTCATTCAATGTAGTCCAAAATTCAATGAAAATATTGAAATTAAAAATGACCTTAGATATAGTTATACTAGATTCTAAATCTTTTATGGTTTCACTAACACCAGATGACCTGATCTATTACAAACACTCTAACATATCATTTATTTACCTCAATAAGTATATCTATAAAATCCCCTAAGACTATTAACAACACCAATATTCAATGAAAACATTTATTCCAATAAATCTTATTTGTTATGGGAATATTAGTACTTCACCCGAACTTGTAAGACAGTCAAATATTAAAACACCTCTTATTCTAAAATATCACATATACTAATCACTCATTGAATGAATTATGTTAATCCATATTCATAAAATGGTACTCAATGGTTTTTTAAAACACAACAACTAGAAATTTAATGCACCAACTATCTCATACAACCAGATGGCCCTTGAACTATACAAAAGACTATAATCACTCACTCAATAATGATGGCCTAATCTCAGCAACACTCTATAAACTTGCAATTAACAATGTATACTCCAAAAATTAATATTTTTGGTCTATGTTATACTATCACTAACTTGGAACTACAATAAATAGTATTTGATTAATCTACAACCATAATTTATTATCACCTCTTGAAACTCAATCCATATCATAAAAAATATAATCTATCATATAGGTCATCATACCCTCCATAAGTAATTTTATTCTCATTCTTGACCATCCTACTAGGAGATTATATAAATTTTTCACTTATAAAATACCAAAAAACCTAAATTTATTTAGCTATGATAGTTTTTAAAAAAAACTTGGTATTCCTTAACTAATAATATATATCTTGGAAAATTGTATCCCAATACTAATGTGAAGCCACAAATACTACTAGTTTGGTCCATCCACACATTCCACCACTAACATTCATCTAAATCCTCCCAAAATAACTTTCATAAACTTAATAAATCTATGGGGACTCCACGATCTATTGTTTCCCTTGTCATTGATAAATGAGCACAAAAATTTTAGAATACAGTATTATGTGGATGTCATCACTCACAATACATACCCATTCATCCTAATAAACCAATCCCACAATCCTAATTCTAGGGTTTGTTACTATAATAATGCCCTTAATTACCATGGTATAGTCTCTTTGATGATCCACCACCATAAAACTTGAGTCTTGATAGATATGTCTCATGGATATTTTCCTTGCCCATTTCCACACAATTCTCCTATTAAACTCATAATAGGATCTACATAAGCTTTCATCATTTCTATAATTTCATATAGTTCTTAACTCTCTATAGTAGGGGAACTCTCTTGATTCCCATAATCACATAAATCCACTCAACCCCTTTGTGTTCTACTAAATTCATTAGACATCACACCACCTTCCACATTCATCAAGAGTTTGTATCTCATGCCCACATAGTTGGTCGTTTACAATTCTCGTGACCCTTTATCCATTTTATATATATACATTAGAGATCTCATCTTTCACATTAGTCTTATCTCAATCCCTTGGTTCTTACTAGTCAGACCACAACTGACAATTCCCATAGCATCATCTTCTCTTGTTCATGCATGAAGTCACATTAAAATGATAGATCTCTTATCTATTTATGAATAAAAAAAGTATTCTAACACCTTTATGTGGGTCGATTCATGACCAATCATAGATTAAGTATGATTCCTTATTAGAATACTATTATTTAGATCCAAGTTTTTTAGGAAAACTAAAGAGAATTTTCCTCAATAAAAATCTCAACACTCATGATTTTCTTCATCATACTCTAATTAGCAAGTCACCCCTTCTTCCTAATTTCAATCATGCCTAATTGATTATTAAATCACCATCACCAAGATGATATTAAGTCACAAAATCACACATTATACCTACATAGAATGAAAACCAATTCACTTATTTCTATAAAAAGTGAATACTCATGAATAACTTGTGTAATGATGCATAACTTACAATATTATTTATCAAATTATATTCCAAAACATGTGAAAACTCCCATGATATCCAAAAATTATACATATTTTATACCACCATGAGTAATATCCCATTTTATTTAGGCTAACTAGCCAAATTATTTAACCATAAACCTCGTACATGTCAGCCACATATCTCATAGTATCTAGTTATGATCTATTATCAGTATATACCCAAGGTAATCCACAATATTGAACCCATCACTTGATCACATGTCACCCCTACGTCATTCTTATCACACAAAGTATCTACCCATGGCTCCCATATCTAAAGGTACTCTTATTTCGAGCTACCACCTCACTCTTAAGCTACCCACACATCACTATTCATCCTGGGTAAAAATATTTAAATCACCCTACAACTCTATTGAAAAACATAGATCACCAATATCTTGATTTGTATATCATCATATATAGGCTCCCCTAACTAGTGTGTAAACTGTATCCTATAAAGGTCACACATTGTGATAAAACACCATATAGTTACAGCTGAAATAGCTCCTAGAAATCAATGTGAAAAATCCCTTATCCTAGATTTATCATCAATATCAATCATCCCCATACCCATACTACACACCTTAGGGGAATCATCATCACATCTATGTGATCCTCAATGATATCTCCCTCTATTGATCTGTATCTATTAAGTCATAATAGATCTATCTTGGTTAAAGTGAGTTTCGCCAATAAGTTATTTGTAAAAACATAAAATAAGTTATTGTTTACCCTTTAAGTATCCAAATAATTTTTTATTTTTAGAACTATTTCTTCAATCATGAATAATCATGCACATATCATGCGAACACTATTGAAAAATATCTTATTTCCATAATTCAAAACAATGATAATGGGATCCAAAACCACACAAATGGCTTATCATCATGGTTTTTATGATTTTGGATATAACTATCTTGGAGTAATTTTATTTCCATGGTTTTATATGGATCTTGAAAATAGGTCCATTTTCATGGTTTTATAGATATTATGGAAATAACCACCTATCAACAATATTTTCAGACTATGGAAATATAAGGTTCATTGTTACACCACTATTTTCTTTGTTTGTAAACAACGACTATAAATAGCTATTTCCATGGTCTATAAACCATGTAAATATGATCATAATTAAAAAAACCTTCACTGTGTTTTGAACTCCCGATATCAAGGAACCATAAAAGCTACCAAACCACTCAACTAAGACATGTTTTTTTAATAAGTTTCATTTTTTATTTACTTAATATTAAAAAATAAAAAAAAATAGAATTTTTATTATTATACATATGAAAAAATATTAAAATAGGTGTTACTTGTTTCAATTATTCTAGAAGACAAGGTAATAAGGGTAATCGAGGTACCCCTATGTCATGGTTCTAAGAACCATAACAATAGAATTTATATCATACCATTATTCCCATGGTTTTTGTAAACTAGTAAAATATACCCCCTATTTTATGTTTTTAAAAATCTATGAAAATAGATGTAATCTTGTTACATTTAATGTTTCGGTTCTTGTAATAGTAGAAATAACATGTCTACCACCTTGGTTTTTGAAAACTATGGTAGTAAACTAAATTTATATTAATTTAACCTACAAGCCAAAATATAGAATGTAGACATGCCTCATTATAGCATGGTCTAAGAGAAAAATGATAAATCATAACCTCAAAATCATAATTTATCAAAATCACCTATATTATAACAAATAATAATAAACACTACCCTAATTCCTTTGAAACATATGTTTCTAACTACAATTGTGATGGACCATCTTAAATACAATGGCCAACCCATGTTCTGACTATCTGTAGATCTATCAACCAAACCCAAATTAGTATAAAAGATAAAAAGAATTATTTTATAGAACTTTGTAACATCCCCGACCTAGTATCCATCCATGTGACCTAAGTTAGAGAATTATATAAAAACAGGAACACCACTTTTTATGTAGAAGGCTACCAACTAGTGGAGGCTATCAAAAAACGTGAGGGGAGACTATACCCACAATATCATAGAATAGAATAATAGATTAATCATATAAACATCAAAAATAATAACAAAATCATAGTATAACATATAAAATTATAGTGGAATATATACCGTATATAAATAAAACAACCATTTTATAACAGTAAGAAACTCATAATGATATAAAATCATACCTCCCAATATATCTCAAACAATAAGAAGATGATAAAAAATATTAAAAAAAACTAAAAAATAAAAGCAATATTTGGTCATACCTTAGACCTATAACCACATCTTTAGTAAGCTCTCCTTGATCAATCACCTGTGATATATCTCATTCCCTAATCTAGATTCAAAATATAAGGTTTTCATAACCACCATGGTTTGTATAAAGGGTGTCAACATAAAATTAAGTAAACCACCACTAACGATGAACTTGGTAATGAATTGTATAGATATTCATGTATGTACTATATGAAAATTAAAGTTATAAATATATATATATATTTTTTTATAGCACTATTGGGTACTTGAGAAGACACCCTAATAGTTAACTCATACCGACTCTTTTTAGTTCTATAAATGAGATAATATTTATCATAGTTTGATAACATAAACAAAAGTGCAACTACCATACTATGATTTTTTACTAGTGGGATGATGTTTTTACAATTTAATGATAATATAGGCTTGTTTATAGCCTCTGAATACTTGGTTGTACGAAAACCTAACCCATAAATAGTGATTAATAGAACATCACCTTCCTTGAATTGGATATGACATGTCTCTATCATAGTGGACAATCTTACCCTTTAATCAATGAATGGAATATCACCTATGGAAAACAAAGTATCTCTAATCACATATGAGGAAGGAAACAAATACTTCTCTTAGCAGTGAATATAATACCACACATCCTTATGGTGAACATAATATCACCAGTTATCCCTATGATAGGTTAAGAGTATACATAACCTTTTATCGATAGTAAATGGAGTATCAACCAAAGTGTAAAAATATATCCTTTCTCAGTGGTGAATCAGATATAATTAGTCTATTAAATGAGGTAGAGAGTCATGTATCTCTCAATGATAAATGAAGTATCAACTAGGTTGGAAAGAATATCACTAGTCCTTAATAAGTTAGTGGTGAACAATTTATCTTCGACCATAAGCAACGAAATGGTTAATGGGTTATCACTAAGCCTAAAGTGAAAAAATTGTGAACACGGTATCAGTAGTCATGAATAAAGAAAATCGTGATTGAGTTATCACAAATACTCATGGTGAATGGAATATCACCAATAAAAACACCTCTAATAATTTAATATCATTCCTAACCATGTCTCATATACAAAGGTATAATCGGTTATAGCCTCACATCATCTAACCATGTACTCATGATTATGAACACATGCATATCTTGAATCCTCTAGTGACCACCAAAATAGATGTTTGGGACTCTATATATCCCTTTTATTAATAAAATTATCAAAATAAAAAAAATAAGGATATTCACAATCATAGGTAAATGGAATTCCATTATCTAAATCTTATCCCTTGGTTATAACCAATCACACCCCATGAAGAGTGTATCCTGGAGTAACCAACTCTGAGGCCATGGATATTATTACTAACTACATCACATATATCATTAAAACTAACATGTTTGGAAATTATATTTCATTTCAAACTTATCCCATGCCTATTATCATCTACCTCTTATAGGGTGTAGGCCCCTAGTCCTTAACACATAAAATCTATTCCAAGGTTATATATTATACTTATCAACCATAAATCACACTAGTACCCCACTTGTGGAACTACGTCACTTATAATCACTATGAACTATAAGTTTCCTATTTTATTATCCTTTTCCTATGTTACTAGTTACTTATTAGTTGGTTTCAAATATATATAGTTCATCACTAAGATATTCCACACAATAACTCACAAATGTAACTAATAATTGAGTTGTTATCACACTAGTCTAGCGTAAATAAACTCTATTTCTATATCATATTATAACTCTCTATGACACTCAATAATTTAAAATTAAATCCCAGGGTAAAACCCTCATGGGAACACTAACTCACATAAGATTAATTAAGAAAACCATTACATAACTCTTCCCTATACCCTTGCTTTGTGTGAGATATTACACATCAACATGAAAGGAATCACCATGTTACTAGAGACCATGTTCCTAATTGATCACCCTCTATGGGTTCCAATGTCACTATAACCTAGAATTTCACCTAGGTAATATAGACCTTGGTAAAAATGTAATCAATGAAAAATTCTTAGAGGTCTTGCAATGATCCTAATAAACCTCACTTGTCTCCCATCACACATGGAAACCAACTTCAGTTCTTTCTATGGTTATTCATACATATTAACACATAATTGCATATAAAAAATCAAATAAAATTACATATAATGTGGTAAAATTTGGTATCACATACTATGATATGAATTTATACACTTAAAAAAGTTATTTTATCCCTGACCAAGCTAACAATGATTATCATCAATAGTCATTGGAACTCACAATCCCCTGTCTCATCTAAAAAATTCAGCCAATTAACTATAAACTATTTATAATTAATTTATATATTGAATTCACAAAGGTATAAAAAGTGTATACATAAATAAGTGAAATATCTTCTTGATTGGATCCTTGAACCACTTTATGTTGTGATAATTACAAAGATCTATTTTTTCCCTTTAAAAGAATACATATTTTGAATTATGTAAAGTATGATAAATCATGAACATATCATAATGTTTATTTACTTACAATGTATTTAGTTTTTATGTTTTGATATTTCATAACATGTTCTATAAGTTTTATGAAGTTTTCATAAGAAAAATTAGTTAGTTGAGACATTATAGTGTAATTTTACTTATTCTAGAACTAAATTTTGAAAATTCTAGAAAATTGAAACTTTTGAAAAATCTAGAACCTACCGTATGGGAGTCAATTGACCATGTTATCCTGTCTCATGAAAACAGTATATCTACCATGTGGGAGTCAACTTACCATGTAACCTAACTACATGAACAAAAATTACCTACAGTGTGTTAGTCAATTTACCATGTCAACCTACCGCATTAAAAAAATGTACCTACCATATGGGAGTCAACTGACTATGTCACCTAACCATGTCAACCTACCATGGAACCTACCATGAGTAAATTTATCCTCTATATTTTGAAAATAACTTGGGATAAAAAAATTAAATTATTTTATTCTTATTGAATTATAAATGTAAAAAGATATCTATTTTTCATTATAGGAGATCAAAATATGAATTGATCACTATCAATACAAAAATTAGATTGAAGTTGCTACATATTTGCAGGTATAATTTTACAGTTTTCCATAATTATTTTTCTACTATATTTTATTGATAACTTGAGCTGTAGAAGTATGATTAAGGTGATTCTTTATTCTATAAAAATAAAATGAAATTAATGAAGTATTGTTAAACTGGATTTAAATATGATTCTATTGTCTTGAAGGTATATTTTAAGTCTGAAACATTACAATTTCACTTGTCTATAAATTTCCATAATCACCTATGTGAAATCATGTAAGAGAATTTCCTTACATAGATTTTAACATGTATATTCACCTATTTGAATAAACTACATAAGTATCCTACTTGAAAACCATATTTGGATTTTAATATGTGGATTTATGTTTTTCTACAAGATATTGTAAAATCGGAAAATATATTTTCTTTTATGTAACATTTCACCTTTCTATTTGTTGTGTGTTTATTATGAATGTAATTAATTTTTTTCATGTTATATAATTACTTATTAATTATTTATAATCCATGGGAATATATTTTAAATTGTTTTATTGAATTATCATCACATGATTTAATGTAAAACAATGTTTTCTTGGAAAAACATGAGTTCCGCATTAAATATTTTTAGAATGTGAACTGTTTGTATCCCATAATTTATGGGATTTTTAAAAGGGGATTTATGATGATTATAATTATTTGATAGTGTTATATTAATTATACTAATGTTTTATCACTATAAAATATGAATTTAATTTTATATATTATAAAAGTTACCGATGTGAGTTTTATTTGCATGTAAATTCAATAATGAAATTTTATACTATATTGGAAAAGAGGAACTGCAACGGGATTTTGTGTTGAATCTTTAGTGCTTAGATGAACTCGATATATAGAGCTCGATAGATCCAAATCAAGGAATTATTTTTTTGAGTATTTTCTTTAACTATACAAGGGGTTTCAAAATTTGATGGTCACCTACTCCTCTCAACTGTACTTTAATCATTTGATCCTTTACTAGTGGAGAGTTGACTACTGCTTTGACATTCAAAATTTTAATCTATTCATTTGGTTCTATATATATACTTATTCCAATTATCATTCTATGTATGTAATTATAATGGGTTATAATACCAATTAAAAGGTAGTATTTTTGGGATGTGACTCCCAATGAAAAGTCGGGAATTAGGTTGTGACTCTAGGAGAAAATTCAGGATGTTTGGGATATGCCTCTAGGTAGAAAAAAGATTGTTTATTTTGGGTTTAAACCTCTATGGGAAAAAAGATTTGTAATCAGGTTATAACTCGAGGTGGTAAAATTCATTGTAATATTCCATTATATTGGTTATAGTGGGTATCATCACTCTTAGTTCATGAGAGGGGTGAAGAGTAGATGTATGATCATTTAGATTCGAACTATTATAAAAATATATTTTGTTCTTTTTCATTTATTTTCTATTTCATCAGCATTAATTCTCTTGTATATCATCCTTAAATTCCTTAATTATTTTTAAAAGACCCATTCACCCCCCCCCCCCACTTGTATATATTGTCATCAAAACTCTAGACCAACAATTGTTATCATAGGGGGGCCCCTAAATCTATATATAAATATATATTATTTTTTCTAACAATTTTTTTAATTAACCATCAAGGGGAAATATCATTTTTATTATATAAGGAGAAAGTTAAAATGACGGATGGATATCTCAAAAACCACCACATTTTGATTTTACTAATTATGGATGTTGGAAATATCGAATGGAATCTTTCTTAAAGAAACATAGCATTGATCATTATATGATCATGGAAAATCCATAAAAGATGTCTAAAGGTAAAACCTAATATTTTTTTGGAAATGATGCGGTATAGTATGTTCTGAATTACAAGGTGATGAATATATTCTACTATGTAATAAACAAGAGTGTTTATATTCATGTTTTAACATGTAAAACTGTCCATTAAACTTTTAAAATTCTAAAAGTTTCATATCTTGGTTTTGATAAACTTATTAGAACTAATTTGGGTATGTTTAGAGATAAATATCAATATTTTCATATGGGAGATGATGAAATTGTAAATCAAATGTTTCATAGATTTACTAGTATTGTAAATGGAATGTGTTCTTTGGGGGAAATCTTCAAAATTTTATTATTATTAAAATATTTCATAGATAACTTCCTAAAAAATGGAAATAAGAAAATATTTATATAGATTAAAGTAAAATTTATAATGAATATACTCTTGATGAGATAATCTTATCATTATTACAATATGAGAAGAAACTTAAAAATATTTTTGAAGAAGATAACTCAAATAAGAATGGAATTGATTTTAAATCAAATGTATCTAGTTACTCTTCTAATTTTGAGTTATAAATAAGTGATAAGAATGATACATCCTATGTTCCAAAATTAATTTGTAGAAGGAAGAAAGGTTACTCAGGGAGATCTCAGAAGGACTATCCCAAAGATGATCATGAAGAGAAAATCAAAGGTACTTTAATGTATAATGATTCTCAAGATGTAATTTTTTATGAATGTAAAAAAATCAGATGCATTAATATTGATTTCATAAAAATAAATAAATAAAATAATAAGAGAAATAATTATAAAAAGTAAAATAATTAAATGGATATTAGGTAGAGTTTTACAAGGGATTCAAGTACTGCTGAAGAATAAGGTTCTGAAAAAGTTGCTGCAAAATTATGTTTGATAGATTCTTAAAATCAAGTGAGTGATACAAATTATTATCCATCCTATAACTATGAATCTTAAAAACCTACTATTGAGGAATTAAATAATTTTATAGGCTTGAACATAAATATGAAATATTTACTTGTTTATACAAGAATCTTAAAATGCACCAGAAGGATGTTCTTAAGGAAAATGAAAATTTGAAGAAATGCATCTAGGATGATAAAAAATATACACATAAAAATAAATAAAATGTTTAAGAAAATATAAATTATTAACTTTACGAAAATGATAAATTAATAGAGAATTTTATTTCATATAAAAATCTCATTAATTTGAAATAATAAATTTTGATACAATTCTAAAGGAGAATGAACTGCTCAAAATTATGTTTAAAGTTTAAAATCAAATCTATCCATTTTTTAAGGTAGATAAAACTTTGATAAAATGATTAGTTTTAATAAAATGAATAACAGGATATTTGGTCTTGGTTATTGTAATATTTTACCTAAAATGTACAAGATATTATTCGTTAAAATCTCTAATGGAAGTACATCTACTGTCACTTGTTGTAGATTTCATATGAAAGGTTATTAGAAAAATGAGTGTTCCTTGATATTTCCATAATATTTTGTAAAAAAATAATTATTTTATTTCTATACCATTATCTTCAATATTTTATATGAACAAATGTTTGAAATCTTTTTGGGTTCCGAAAAATTCATATTCTAATCCCATCGGACCCAAATTTTCATAATTACCAACGATTTCTTAAATCTATTTTTGTAAGAAATATTTCTTGGGAGAAACAAATGGGATTATTGTTTTATGGACAGTAGGTTCTCAAGGGATATGACTGGTGAAATTTCTATATTTCTATCATTTAATAAATTTGATGGGGGTTATGTTATTTTTTGTGATAATTCAAAATGATAGGTAAAAGGTTCTGTTGGGGTAGAAATTTATAATTCTGATGTTATTTCTAAACTCTTCTTTGTTGGGATTTTGAAACAAAATTTAATAATCAATTCATATCTCTTTGATGGTGGAACTTTGGTTAAATTTCAAAATGATAAATGGTTTTTTAGGAAAAATCGGTTTTTTATGAAAATCTAAAAGATAACATTTTTTTAATTAATTTTTATGAATTAAATGATTGAAATGTTATAAAATCAAATAACATTATATGGAATAAAATGTTTATACATTCTAATTTAATTATTATTCATAATATTTCTAAGAAAAAAATAATTATTTAGTTACCAAAACTAAAATAGGACAACACTTTTGTTTGTGATTCATGCTTGAAAGGTAAAGAACACAAAATCAGTTTTAAGTTTGTTAATGATATAAAAAAATTAATAAATTTTCATCTCATTCATTTTTATTTATTTATCCCTATTAAAACTACTATTTTATGAGGTAAAAATACTTTTTTGTTATTATAGATGATTTTACAAGATACACATGGGTTTACTTTCTTACTCTTAAATCTGAAACATTATTTAAGTTTATTAATATTTGTGAATTAGTTCAAAAATAAAAATGTTTTTTAATTAATTAAATTATAAGTTATCATGGTGGTGAATTACATAGGTTTTTTAGTAAAATGGTTATTTTCATAAATTGTCATCCCTTAGGACACCACAAAAAATGGTACAGTAAAGAGAAAAATATAATTCTTCAATAAATGTCTAGAACCGTGATAAAGGAGTTTAACTTACCTAAATATTTATAGGAAAATTTTTTGAATACTTATTTTTATTTTTCTAATATAATTTTTGTAAGACTATTGTTGAAAAAGACTCTTTATAGGATAGAAAGGAAGAAAACCTAAAATTGGTTATTTTAAAGTCTCTGGATGTAAAGTTTTTATACTTAATACTATAGACACTTTAGATGAAATTGATGATAAGTATGATGAAGGTATTTTATTAGTATATTCATGTAATAGTATGAAATATAGATTACATAATAAAAAAACCATGGTTTCTGAATAATTGATTCATGTTAAGTTTGATTAAAAGGATTTGAATAAAAGAGATGATGATATTGAACAACTTGAGGGATAATTTAGAGACATTAATTATGAATATAAAGTACATAAATATATGGATTTGCATATTTAAGGGGAGAATATTTCTTCTTAATATAAAAATATTCATGAAAATTCATGGAATACTCAAATAGATCATCCCATAGATAATGTTATTGGTAATGTTGAATCAAAAGTTCAAACTAGAAAAAAACTTATGGATGGTTTTGTTTATCATAATTTTATTTCTAATTTTGTACCAATGAATATTGATGAATATTTAGGTGATGCTAATTTTATTTTAGAAATTCAAGATAAATTAAATTAGTTTACTATTAATATTGTGTGGACTCTAGTTATTCCACCATAATATTATCATATTATTGGAAAAAGTGTATTTTTAGAAATAAACTTGATGTGTTTGGAAATATAGTTATTCATAAATAAAGATTGGTTACTCAAGGTTATTCAAGAGTAAGGAATTTATTTTGAGGAATCTTTTACACTTTTTGAAAGATTAAAATAAATTATGATATTATTGGATTATGGTTTTTTTAATATTATTGAATTATTTCAAATGGATGTTAAATTTTTTTTCTAAATGGCTATATTTCTAAAGAAGTGTATGTCATACATTCCCCTTTTCTTGAAAATTAGAAGCATTATGATTACGTTTTTAAGATATTTAAGGCATTATAGATCTTGAAACAAGATTCTCGAGATTGGTATAAAAGGATAACAAGTTTTATTTTGAAAAAAATTGATACTGTAAAGTTTGATCCAACTTTTTTTATTAAGAAATGTTCTAGTGATATTTTGATTGTAAAAATTAAGAAATTAATAAATGTTCTTACTTGGTTTAAAAAAATTCAAATAAATGATGGTATTTTCCAAAATCAATGTAATTATGATAAATAATTAAAAAATAGATTTGATTTAGAATATTATAAAAGTTAAAATACTCCAATGAGTACTAATTTCATGTTAGATATAGATAAATCTAGAAAATAATAAATCGAGAAAATATAATGATATTAAAACCCATAGAGGAATGATTGGTAGTTTATTATTTTTAATTGATTCAAGGAATAATATAATGTTCATAGTTTTCTTTGGTGATTTATATCAAAGTGATCCTAAAAAAAGTCACATTAATTCTGTTAAAATGATCATTAGATATGTTAAAGGTTCTTTGAATATTGGTTTATTTTATCCCGCTATAACTAACTTTGATTTGAAAAGTTATTCCTATTTTGATTTTGGTAGATGAAATATTGATATGAAGATAAATTTAGGTATGATTAATTCACTTGGTAAATCTTTATTTTCATGGTATTCAAAGAAACCAAATTCTATTACTCTTTCTACATCAGAATCTGAATATAAAGAAACAACATCCCATTGTCCACCATAGTAATGGATAAATCAAACACTTTCTAATTTTTAGTATTGATTTTATAATATTACAACTTTTTGTGTTAGTAATTATGTTATTTTTATCTCTAAAAATTCTTTTACCACACTCTAGGACTAAGCAAAATGATGTTAAATTTTATTTTCTTAGAGATCATGTTCAAAAAATAAAATATAAGTATGGAATTTATTTCTACAGAAACCCAACTTGTAGATATCTTTAAAGAGCCCCTATAATTTAATAATTTTGAGAAAATAAATCTTGAAATTTGTAATATACTGATTTAAATTTACATTTCATGAATATAGGGGGTGTTATGAGTGTTTATGTGATGAAATTTTGAGATTTATTTGAAATCTGTGAAATATGAAATCGATTTTTTATATTAATTTAACCTATTTTTTGTAAATAATTTTACATCGTATTACTATTGAGAGACTTCTAATACATACTATATAATGTTAAATTTCTTTGTAAACATTTATTTATCATAAAAACGTATTTTTATAAATTTTTTATAATTAATTTTTACATACATCTTTTAAAATTATGCTTGTTAAATAGTGGATTCTTGATATATGTTTTTTGGAAATATAAGTTATTTTTTATCTCCATGATTTATGTTTTGAAATATAAATTTTTAATAATTTTATGTAATACGCTATGTTTTTCAATTGTTTTTTTATTTAAAGGTAATTTATATTTTAAGTTTTACTTGCAAATAGAGAATTCGTATACCATAACTTAATCTTTTTGATAATTTCAAAAAGGGGATATGTTTTTTGAAATTATGCTTTGTTTTGTAATTATAAAAAAGGCAGAGAATATTTAGTGTCTCCATGAACCGCTTTATGTTTTGATAATTAGAAATTTTTATTTCTTTCATTTAAAATTCTAGAACTAAAATTTAAAAAATCTAGAAATTGAAAATTTTGAGAAGTTTGGAACCTACGATATAAGAGTTAACTAACAATGTCAACCTACCACCAGAACAAAATGTACCTACCATGTGAGATTCAACTGATTGTGTCGCCTGACTGGATGAATAAATGGTACCTACCATATGAGATTAAAATGACCATATCACGTGATTGTGTCAACCAACTTTATGAACAAAATGTATCTACCGTATGGGATTCAACTAACTGTGTGACCTAATCGTGTCAACCAACCATGAAACCTACTATATGTAAATTTATTCTATTTATTTTTACAGTAAAATGATATAAAATAATACAAATTAATTGATTCATATTTAATTGGAAAGATAATAAAATTATCTACATATCATTAAAAGAAATCAACATGTGAATTGATCTCTATAAATAAATAAATTATATTGAAGTCGTTGCATGTTTTTAGGTAGAATTATACAGTTTTCTAGAATGGTTTTTCTACTATATTTTGATGATAAATTGATCTTTATAAGTATTATTAAGGTAATTATTAATTATATATAAATATAATGAAATTCTCTAAATATAATTAAACTAGAGTTAAATCATATTTTCTTGTATTGGAGGTGTATTTTAAGCCTGAAACAATATAAGTTAAATTGTCTAAAAGTTTCCAGAATCGCCTATGTGGAATTAGGTACATGAATTTTCTAACATAGTTTCTAATAAGTAGATTATCCTCCATGAATACCCTACATAAATATCATAATTGAAACCCATATTTTTATTTTTCAACGGGGATTTATTATTGTCTATGGGATATTGTAGAATCTATAAATATATTCTCTTTTACAAAACAATCCACTTTTATATTTATTTTATGTTTATTATGAATATAATTAATGTCTTATTTGTTATATAATTAATTATTAAATATTTATAATCCATGAGAATATATTTTAAAATTTTTTATTAAATTATCATCATATCGGTTGAAGTATAACATTGTTTTCTTGGGAAAAGTTGTGTTCCACATTAAATATTGTTGAAATGTAAACTGTTTTTCTCTCTTTCTTTATGGTATTTTCCCAAGGTACTTTAAAGTTGATTATAATTATTTGAGATTTTTATATTAATTATACTAATGTGTTGCCATTTTACAACATGAATTTAATTTTACATATTATTTTAGTGAGCCACATGAGTCATCTTTGCATGTGCATTTAATAAAGAAATTATATGATGTATTAGAAATGAGGAATTGCAACGGGATTTTGGTGTGGAATATTTTATTCTTAGATGAAATCAATATATATATATATTCACATATCCAAATCACGAAATGAATATGTTGATGGTTTTATAGAACTGTAAAAGGGGTCACAAACTTAGACAATCGCCTACTTCTCTCAACTGGACTTTAATAGTTTGATACTTTTCTACTGGAGATTTGACTACTTCCTCAACATTCAAACACTAATTCTGATAATCTAGTTCTATAGATATAATTCTCCCTATTATATATCTATATCCATAATTTTAACAGGTTATATTTCCCATTAAAAGGTAGTATGTTTGGTTGGGAATCCCAACCAAAAGTTAGGAATTGGGTTGTGCCTCCATGGGAAAAAGTTAAGTTGTCATTTTGTTCCTCAAGATAGAAAAATGATGGTTTATTTTGGGTTTAATCCTCTAGGGGGGAAAGTATTTGTAATCAGGTTGTTACTCTTTTTGGGAAAATTTCATTCTAATATTCCATTATATTGGTTATAGTAGGTACCATAACTCTCAATTCATGTGAGGGGTGAATAGTAAATATAGGATCATTTAGATCTAAACTACTATAAAAATATCTTGTATTATTTTTCTTTTATTTTCCACTGCATAAACATTATAAATTTGATATATAATCCTTAAATTCATTAATTATTTTTAAAATACCAGTTGACCCCCCCCCCCCCTCTTGGCTATATTTTTTTCTTAACTCCAAACTAGCATACCTTTGTCAAAATTTTGAGAAACTGGTAGAAATAACTCATGAAACACCCTTGAGATCACTAGTCACACAATCCCAAAATTTAAACCTTGATTTTACAAAAACAAATCTTCCAAAATTGATTAAAATCAAAAATAATTATGTTTGTTAATAACCTCTAAATAATTGAACATAATTTCATGTTTTCATCATTTATTGACATCATTTAACCTTCTCTAGCAAAACTCCCCATTATCTCAACATAATACCACCATAATCTAGTTAAATTGTGTCTTAAAACCCTATATGGTAGCATTAATATTCATAAAAATAAAAGAAATATAGGGGAGAGGATAAAGGAATTCCAACTCACCATAATTTTGCATGATAATATCTCATATTAAACCTCTAGATAAATAGGGGAATGGGGAATAAAAACAGAGAAACCAAGGAGGGAGTTAAAAAAAATAACTCCCTTATAAGGCCCTTCATACTAAATCATGAGAAAGGACAACCATGAAAAGATGATAATTACCCCCTCTATAAAAAGGTAACTGGGCCTACTAGGTACTCATTGGACCCATATTGGGAACTTTCATGGACCCCTAGGGTCCTCCTTTATAATGAACTGACCCGTGTTGTAGCACAACAGAATGATAAAGGGTTAAATGACTTAATGATACTACTAATTACAACAAGGTGCACCTTCCATTTTGGGAGCCTACTTGATTAGAATTCTATAGTTAAGCATGCTTGGCTTGGAGTAGTGATCAGGATGGGTAACCTTTTGGGAAGTTTCTCAGGGTGTGTGTGAGTGAGTACAAAGCACACTGTAAAGAACATGTGTTGGCCTATGAGGACTATCATTAGTCAGATGACCCGTTCTGGCACATTGGAGGGCCCTAGGGTGGGGACCACGTGTCTGCGGGGCAACTAGTGGTACCTGGCAGGCCAGGACCCGATGGCCATGTTAAGGCAGGGTGTCTGTGCTGTCACCGGGACCCAGTTGTCACACATGTCTTCTTATCCCAAATCATGAACTGATCTTTCACATGATGTAAGGAAAGTTCCTAATTACCATAAGCTGGAAAAAAATTCTAAAGAATCAACATTGACTTTCAGGAATGATTCTATTTTGTTATTAAGAAAAATAATGGATAGCCTTCACATAGAGATCTAGAAATTCCATTCCATTTATTAGATATTTCAAAACATTGAATATTTTTCTTAAAATTAAATAACATCCCAAAACCACTTAAATAGCATAAAAAATAAGTTACAATAAAACATACAAGTTTTAAATATAACCATAACCATCATCTTTTATATACATACAATAATTATATATACTAACCAAAAGTGAATCAAAACTAAGGAATGAAATATATGGAAAACCAAAGAGGATAAATATGTAATTTTCTTAAATGAATGAATGAAAATTAACCAAAAACTACCCTATCCATGTGTTTAATGATCACTCTCTACTTATCACCTCTTATATAAACCAAACAATATATAAACCATCATACCATCTAAACGGTGCCTTTCCATTACCTGTATCATATGAAACCAATTCTATATACACACTAAATTTTTTATATAGGGTGTGAGCAAGAATCCTAGTGGGATACGCCAAATGTTCTATACCAATATTTTAGAAAACAACCCATTAGATTATAGTTTTAAATTACAAACATTTATAATCAAAACCATTTTTTATAAAATTGAAAACAAAAGGATAATAAAACGTTTATCATTTCTATGAAATCAATGTAAGTTATCAAATAGTTACCTAAGACGTATAATAAACATAGATAATCATAAAAATTAATAATTTTAATTAAATATCTCACATCATTAAGAATCATGGGATAAATACCTAGGTATTATGGTGATAACATTAAACATGACTCTTGTAACCATCAATGTTATCATCCTAATATGATCCTGACATCTCATACACTTTAGTAACCAAGACTCATTAGGAGGAAAATCCTTTATCCAGTTCATCATCTAAGCTAAGGGTAATGTAAATGCATAATCTAACTAGTTTAGCTCTCAAACCTACTTTCCCACTTAATTATCCAATGTTTACTAGGAAATTGTCTAATATAGTCATTAACTAAATAATAAAACATTTATAAATTCAAATTTCTCCTTTTATAAACCTAAAAAGAAACAACTACTTTGATATTATAATCAATCATTCAAAATAATAAAATTTAAAATTTATTTAAGAAATGACAAGCAGAATAAAAAATGGTGTAAATCAATAACAATATCTTTAATCAAGCCAAACAAATCATTACCCATTAAAAAAAAATAAACCCTAGGTATAATTTTTTAACATTCATAATAAATCCTTCAATAAAAATAAACTCAATTAATTTATAATAAAAATTAAACTTCTTATTTCATTAAATAATTGGTGTGAGCACATATTTAAAATGTAGAAATTCAAAATTCCGATGAGAATATTTTTTTAATGTCAAATGAAATCCTAGAATAAATAATAAAATATTTTATAAAAATCCATTATATATATTAAATATATGATCTTATTGAATGAAAACATGAAATAAAATACTCAAGCATTCATGTTTATGTCAATAAATGAAAGGGTGTGAAACCACCTACCAACACTTGATGAAATAAATGTCAAATTTTGTTAATCCGTCAAAAAAAATGAGAAGATATCCTTAAAATATTATTGAAATACCCAAAATGAAGAAATTAAATAATTAAATTCATCTAGGAAGAAAACCTATGTTTCCATAGTCAATATAGGGAAAGTGGAATTCATAAAAATATTAATAGAAAATTGGGAGGATTAAAGGATACTATCGACTAAAATCATCTAAGGTTAAATAAAATTCATTAGAGGAAGTCAGGAAGAAAGATATAGTCAAAGGATAGTGTTTTTTAAAAGTCTCTAAAATTAGAGGGAAGCATATAAAGGATGGGATGATGGATAATTGATGTATTTAATAAAAATAATTTGATTATTAATTTTATTCATGGTTTGTATGCATGATTTGAAAAACATGTGTCTAACTATGAAATCCTCATTGGAATAATTGTTTTCTAACATGAATCATTTTAATGATTACCTGAGTTGTGAACTATAATTTTTTAATCTATGAATTTATATAAAAAATTAAAATGAAGTAAGAAAATAATTAAAAACAAAATAAATATCAATTTGTTACATTGTGTGTTTCATAATTCTCCTAACAGTGAAAATTTCATCCTCTAAAAACTACTCATAAATTATCCATTTCAGAAATTGATCAGCCCATTTCTCCCACATTTTTTATTCCCACTCCCATGTCTTAAGAGAGTCACTACCATACTTACACAAAATGAAAACCAATAAAATAGACTTCACTCAACTGACTTTATTCTAATTATCAAGAATTCAAATCATTTATTCAACCAAAGTGGCATCATGATCCATTTCCAAATTCAACTAATCAATAATATGATAGGGAATATGGTGATACTAATTTAAATAAGATACATAAAACACATTATGAATAGAATCTAACTAGGGAGGTAATTCTATATGATATGTGAGTTTTCCAATATTTTTAAAAACTGAAAAGGGTATGATATACCCTTTTATAAGCATAAATTGTTTCTAAAATTATATATGACCCTTTAAAAATTAAATATCACCCACTCAAAATTATAATGGCCTATAGAAATAATTAATATATGATTTTTTATAACATTGAGCTACAACATAACACTTCAGAGTCAAATGAATTTTATTCATCTTCTCCTACAAAATACATGTCCCTTCCAAATAAGATTCATCAATATCAAATCAATATAGAAGAGACAAGAAAGGATGAACAAAAAAGTCCATGAAAGGAACTATCTATATCAAAAATTGATAATTATTATTATATTAAAACTAAACCAATGATAAATAGTTATCCCAATAACCCCCAAAATCTATGACATAAGTGTGAATCATATCTTATAATATTTGAATCACCCTTTCTATTTAACATTTGGTTTAAGGATAATATTTCATGATAAGTTTCAATTGAGTTACCAAATAATATTAGAGACCCTTCACAAATCAATAATTTCATTTGGGGTCTATATTATAAATATTTATTAAATGAACATCAAGAATCTTTATAATCTCTTATACATACAACTTTCCAAGATTCTCAAAATTCAATATCTCTTTGATCAAAAATAAGGTGGATGATTTTTTAACTTGTTAATGATAATTAAAATAATATTTCTTTTATATGGTTTTCAAGGAAATTCAATGATAAAATGATTAAATACCTCCTACCACATCCAAGTAAGAATGGGTAAGGGGTGAAGCATTCCAATAGAAACATTATGTCACATATTCAGTTGATAATAAATGAGGAAATGATAAATATAATCTAAAATATCCCTTCTCACACAAAGATACCAATATTGGAACTCCGTATCATAAATTTCATTGTTTCAAGAAGATAAAAAGACATTTGGGATTGTTGACAATTATTCCTCAGTACCTTCCTCGAATAAAGGGGAACCAAAAGAAAATTATTGAGCTGAAAAAAACCATAAAAATAAAGAGACCATCCAATATTGATATCCCTACCATTTATAATTCTTATAATACACTAAAATTTAGGATCTAAAGGTTATTCCTGATGAATCAAATTGAGTGGAAAAGGGGTAATTGATGTATTTGATAAAAAATCAATTCATTATCTTTTTTAACCTTAAGATTTTATTCTAAAAATAGACTCATTAGTTATAATTATTCACTATACTCCTTCAATACTTGATATATAAACTTCATAATAAGCTAATATTCCATAAAAATATTTTTATATGCAGTATAAGTGAGGTTAAAATAAAAGGTTTGAAGATATTCTACCCAGTTCCCTTGTCTAAGATTTAAATATTTCTATGGGAATATATAGATGAAACTTTTATAATAAGTATAGGAAATAAATTTCTCACCAAATAGGTAGTTTCATGTACACTTCATGGAATACAAAAGATTTACCATGGGTTGGGTAGTTCTTCTCATATAAATACAATTGGATAGAACCATACGCCGCTACATAATTGTTCTATAAAATCATACAACCTAAACAAATACTTGATGGATCATAAAAAAGAATAGAAATTTATCTAGATTTAAGTGGAATACAAATAGTGGTAGATTTTAATATTAATTTAAAATCATTAAATTATTCCTAATATTCATCACTCTATACAAATTTCACCCTCTTTCTAGTAAAAACTATCGATGGTGATTCTATTTAAAGAAAATATTTCACAAACTATTTATTGTATACTACTTAGACTAAAAATCATTATATATTAATGAAATTAATTATTTTCTCCTAGTAAATGATAAATTATAATGGTTTATGATAAAAAACTATTCCTTATTTTGAAACTGTATTCCTTAATAATTTCACTTCATGGATTCAAAAATGGAACTTAGATAACTTTGAATGTAAATGATTTTCTCAGAAAATTCCCAATACAATCCTCAAATGATTCTCATTCTCCTTAATAAAATTTGAATAAACCAAAATATAATAGATAAATACACTAATAAAGGATTAAATATATCAAAATATATATATAAATTATTAGACCCATAAATATCTCAGGAGAATTTTTAATTCATAGAGTATCAAAAAATAATAAAAAATATCATACTTTATTGGGAAAGTATTCTTCAAAATATCAAATTCTTTAGCTCCATGATGATTATACCCAAAATTAAGATCAATTTTTGAAAACCTATTTTCCTAATTAAATTGATCAAAGGGGTCATTTTTTAGAGTATGTGATATTTATTCTTCACAATTACCTGATTGAGCTTCTGATAGTTTACTCTAAGGTGTACACTGCCATTAAATTTCTTCATAAATAGTGTTTAAGATGGCCAAGGTGACACACTAGGATAAATTAATCTTATACCCTTGAGAAAGTATAGTTTAAACTTAAAATCCTTCAATTCCATATGTTTAATATGATATAAAGGTATGTATATATGGTCGTCATTGGAATAAGATAAATAGGAAAATCTAATTCTTTCTTTAGTGGTAAATTAGATAACTCATAATAAAATACTTATTGAAAATATATTACCATAGGTGAAAGTTCATTCCCAAACATATTATCATGAGATTACACTATAATAGATGATAAATGACATGATAACTCACTAATATCTAAAATATGAAGTCCATATCATTTTGATCTTGGATCACATTCACCATGAAATATACAAGAATTCCCTTTATAGGACATGACATCATCCATTTAATGATAAAAATTAAGATAGGATTTAAATTAAATTATTTAGTCCATTCCCTAGATTGGATAAAAATTTCTATATTAATTACTAGAAAATATCATTCTAGATTAACTTAAAATATAGATATATTATGTGAGGGGAATCAAAAACCATACTCCCTCTTCCCAAGAGGAATTGATATCTCTATCATAAAAGGAATAGGTTCATAATTAGGATTCAATAATTACATAAATCAAGTAGATATAAAAGAGTGAGAGGCACTTGTATCAAATAATGTGTTCTATCCTTTCCCGTTTTCTATCCAATGAGTGGTTCCCGAACTAGAGAAGTCTATACTTGACATTATGCATTCCCCTTCATATACTAGATATTGTTGACTAGAAACAGGGTTCTATGGTGTTATCATGGGGAGACTATACCCCCATATGAGAGTCTGTAATAACAAGAAAAGAATAAAAAAACATCTATAAACAATAAATATCCAATTACAGAAAAGAAATATATATAACATGTTTTAATAGATGTAAATGAAGAATAAAGTGATCATATAGAATCATGATCGTGCCAGCATGAAACAGTTGATCATCCACTGAACTGATCACACATATAAAAAATAAGAGTAATAAAATTACTAAAATATATTTTTATCCCTAAGACATACCTTATCTATACTCTAAATTCATCCAATACATCTATATAAACAATAAAATGTTGATCCTCTTCTAATCCTGAACCTATAATCAATAAAGAATGGTCGGGTACTTAAGTACCACGGCCTCCTAATCAGAGTGTGAGTACAACTCTATAGGGAACCATTAATGAAATCCCATACATAGACAGTAAATATAGTTTATATGCATATGACATCCTCAAATAAATAAATAAATATATTTAATAATCCTAAATCAAATAACCAATGTCAATCCTTGGGTTTTAACATGACACCTAAGATTGACTGTACCTACTTTGACTAGTGTAGGAGTGTCTCTAACCATGTCACAGGACCATTCCAACCAATATCAGGACCATGGATGGTTCCAAGTAGAAATTTCTAGGAAATATAATAGTATTAGGCTGAGTATCTAGATCCTAGTATCAAGTACTAGGAATATAATAGTGTAATGATCACTTGAAATGGTGGTGCATCCTTCTTGGATCATCTCACATATACCACTAATCGGGGGGTGGTGTGTCCCTCTCATATCATATCATAGTATATTGATCACTCATTGGGGAATTATTTCCCTCCTAGATCATCTCACATAGATATATCTATAGGATTGATTATAAACCTTCTATCAATCTCATCATAGTAAGAATGAAGGTTGAGTCCAAGGAAAAAAGTAGTAAATCCAATGCATCTATATACATCTTAGTTAAACTGTGTCCCACCCAATTTATCCCTTTAATAGTAGGCATAATGGTTGGATATAAGGAAAATATCAAACGCACCCCATGTATTTCAATACATCTAGGTGGGTAGTGTGTCCCATCGAAATCATCTCATAATATGCATCTCATAAGGGTTGGATCAACATATAAACCCATCTCACAAGATCATGGTTGCCCTATAAACTGTGTGATCCTATCCTTATCACTATAGACATATTTTGCTCATGGTATCTATTCATATTCTTATGAAACAGCTGAAATCAATACCATCTATTTGCATACACTACCCGTATCATACTGGCCACCCACTAGTGTCCCCTAGGTCACAATATAACGCATACACCTTATAGGGGCTCTCCAACCTCAATATCATCTCTCGAGTCAACACATATCACTTAGATATTATATCATCCCTTTTAACTATCATCATCACCTCACTACGTCACTTTCCTCATAGTACAATCTTCACTAGAATCCGTCTTAAGAGATAGAACAGCTCCCATTTCACTACCTAGGTCATCTTATGTTGGTCCTCTCATGTAATTTATTGGTAGTATACCAAGGGAAAGCCTACCCAGGTACTCTCATATCAGATGGGGAGGAACACTCAACCCATGATCATCTCAATTATCCCAAAGTTTTTAAAACATATCAAGTTTCCCACATAGTTAAGACCTAGAATATTTATCTCTATCCATCTCCCACTACTACCTATAGGTCATTAAGGGAACCTATCACTAGGTCCAATACATCACTTTAAATTCATTTTATTTAATAAACGTTAATTCTCACCCCTCTAGGACTGTATATCACAAGAAACAAAACTATAATCAAGGCTTAGGACATAACTACTATGGAATATTTCTAATGAACTAGGGTCGTTCACAGCACTTTAAACTTTGTTCAACTCATTAATAAGCATTCAATTTTAATTAAACAACTTATATAATTTCAACAGGTCAATCTCCCTTGGTGGAGACACCATATATAACAAATTCCATGTAAATCATTCAAATTACCATATGGAAAATTCATAAGTACTTCCTACCTCAAACACATAGTTAAACTTTCTTAAAGAAGCTTAGTCATCCCAACCAAATCTTATCCAAGTCCAATTGACCATCACCCACCACCAAAAGGATCTAACTAATTCCAAAGCATTGAAATTAATTTACTATAATAAAATTTTAATTAACTAAACAATTATAATTATTTTATAATTAAATTTAAAAAACATTCACCAAGATTAACAACTCACATAGAGGACTCATCACATCGATACCTTAACCAACCACCCACAGAATATCCATGTCATACTCCCCGAACCATTCTGTGAAAAATACCTTAAAACATCATTAAATCATAAAATTAGTTTTATTTAACAAAAACTCTAAATAGTTTCATACGATGATGTACCTTTATCACAATAGTGTGTGAACATCATCACAAAGAATTCTCTACCCATCGCATGAAAAATCCCCATCATTGTGAGACAATTCCATTGTGGTCTAATGGAATACTCTCAAAACCCTAAACCAAAAACACATGAAATCAAAGAATAGAAATGGAAAGTAACAAAGAGGAAAAATTAGGTAGAATCACCTTGAATTTGGTTTGAAATATCCATAATGACACTCCTATCCATGGTGAATTAAGAGATAAGAGAAGTGGGATCCTTCGCAGTCATCGTGCATGGGTGAGGAAAATAGAGGATGAGGGGTGATTTAAAATCAGTAGGGAAAACAAGATTTTTCCAAAAATCAAAACCACATAGGGAAAAATATTTTTCACCATGAGTATCCCTACATTATCATGCGCCTTCAAGTATCCCTATAGAAACCCCAAAATTCCTAGTAAAACACCTGATATCCCTCCCTTATTATTATTTCAGATAGCTAAATAACCCTAAATCTCACAAGCCAAAATACCCAATGAAATTCTAGGGATCAAAGAATTACAGCATTATGGGCCTACCTAGGAACTATTATTAGATAAAATACTCAAATAATTTTTCCCTTACACATTTTTTACCACAATATATCCTCTTGGATACCATGTAATACACCATGACCTCCATTATGGAATGGTTCTACCTATTCTATCTCAAGGAATCCACAAAAAAGGTGTTATGTTGTGGTGGGTTTGTGAATTTCTATAAAGAAGGCCCCTTAGAAAAACACCCAATTCTACCTCCCACACCAACTAAAATCTCCAAGATCCATGCTCATCAGGCGTGGTACCCCTCTAACATAGTGAGTTCTATGTAGTGGTTATCCCTATGGTAGATCACATGGAGCTATAATGGATATAGTTCAACTTGTCCTCACTCTACCTTCCTCCCATTTACCTGAACCACCTCTCGACCCTCATGACACATCCAAAAATATCACTTAAAGAGGGTTCAAATAGTCAAAAACTTGATCCAAACATCAATTATCAAATGAACCCCACTTCAAAAATATAAAATTTAAATTTCCCTAGAATTTAACAACACATATGAATATGGTTCTTTAAAACATCCCCACCATATCACTTCTCATCCTTGATAATACTCGGTGATCTTTCAACAATTTACCCCAACATATCCCAGTCGTCAATTCATAACTATCTTGTCACATTCTAGTCTAGAATGAAAATCAATATTTTGTTTTGTAACTCCAAGAATGAGGTGTGTAATCCATTAAAATTTTAGGAAACACTCTTAACTATCACTGAAACACTGATACAACACTTACCTATGCTCATTTATCATGAGACACCATAGTGACTTCAACTAGTTGATTATCACGTTCATAGTGCTCCCCACCATAACCCTCAGCTCAGAAGAAACAATTTTGAGCTAAAATTCTCCCCACAATAATAATTTCATATAAAAACATATTTAAAATGGTCTAATGACATGAACAATGTAATTTCCAACTCATCGCACCCTATATCATGCAAAAACACTGGTCGGTCCTCCTTCATCCGACCTTTCTCAAAAATGCTCAACTACAACTATTAACATGATATCTTAGCATCCATCCATGATTACTCTACATATGAATGAATAACAAGGTCATACTAATTCCCTAAATAAATTATAAATCCATATCTTAGTGTAATTATATAGTTTGGTTTACTCAACCAACCAAATCATCCATCAGGCTCTCACCTGACCACCGACACACCATCAATCTGACTCACCCTTGAAGCATATGAAAAACTATCTCGAGTCTAATACCAAAATATTTAATCCATACAATAATTCATTAAAATTAAAACTATGGTATATATCTAGGAATATCTAGGAACTAGATTAAAATCATATTTAGCTGCACACTGATATCCTAGTGTCATCTTGACCATCCATCGACCGGTCTTACTATACCCACAACCCTACTAACATGTGGTCATATATCCACGACCCATGCTCCACCCATTACCACACATAATGACTAGATGTGATCGAATTGGTCACACCGAAGCAATAATATGAAATATAAACAACCATACATTCCCATCTTATAGGAAAATTATACACAACACTCACTAAAATTTATCTATAACAAGGGTCACACCCTCCAATAGACTATGGTACGCTCCCCACCATATAGCTTCTCTTATAACACTCCATGAGAAAAACCTTAATAGGTTAAACCATCATACCACCCTAAAAATACTAGTAATGTCACACATTTGGGTCATCCATATCACTAAACATATACAACGTGTACTACCTTGATTTTATCAAAACCTAGTGGGTGTACATTCCCAAAGAAGTTGATCGCATAACCTGACTCACAATATCATGAGTTGTGTCTCGTAAAAATTATGCTCAGGTACCTAATCACCAACCAAGATCCACTCACATGTAAATAAAATATATCTAGAATCACCCTCATTGATCCTATTTAAAATCAATCATTTCATCTACGCCATAGTCTACTGAAATACCACCCATCGACCCAAGTTTCATTCTAAAACTACAAGCATCTACTCATCCTCTATCCATCCCATATACAACTATATAAGATTTTTATCAATTATATCATAAAAACTATACCCATAGTCACTAGGGAAATCCATCCAACTGATCCTGCTCTCTAAAACCTACCTTGATAGTAAAAGAATCTCAAGTGATTTATAACAAGAAGACCCAAAACACCTCACAGGCTTATACCATATACCTGATAGAACCTCATGTACACTAATCTCATAACTCAAAGTATCCTTCTATCATTCTTATTTTTAAGGCACTCACAAGTTCAGATAAAACTTCACTCAGGTTACCCACATATAATAAAACTCATCTCATCCATAATACCCATCTCACTAATATACTGAGTTGTACATCAAAATCAGTATGCTCTCCCACCTAGCCTATATATGATATCTTGCATATGTCACATATCATGGGAAAAACTCTATATTTATGTCTCCAACATCACCCAACAACTCACATGACAAAACACACCCTCTCTGAAGTCTCACATATATATCCCAGGCATCCCATTCCAACTCATCAGCCTTCTAGGGAACTAATTTTCACTGGGAATCTGCATATGATACTACCCATAGAGAACCATGATCTCATCCACACATACTCATGTAACAAAATCATCCTATAATGATCTATGTTGTGTATATCATTATCATATGTTTTAGTTAAGTAAAATTACACTGATAACATCTATGAGAAAACACAATATATATTTTTATTGACACCTTAAATAACTGAACCCGTTTTTTCCGAATCACTCATAAGGGGATAATCATGAAGGAATTCAGTGCATGTGCCATCATAATGAGGGTCACTATACATCCTATATAAGAGGTAATACATAGTCATATTCAAGGAGCATCTATCAATAGAATCCACATAACCTATCGTCATAAGAAATATATCATGGTTCAATTGTGTAGAATGTCACCAACACGTTATATGGGAAAACACCATATAAGCTATTTCTGAAATTTTAAATAGTTGAACATTCATTGTCAATGATATCAATCACACAAAAATAGGTGTATTTAATGTGAATCATATGTGACAAATGATGTATGTACATAGGCCTCTTGGAAATGATTCAAGATCCAAAAACTAGAAATCATTAATCCACAAACTCAAGTTCATCACACTATGTGAAATAATATAATCATAAAAGAGGAAAACATGAATAATAATCCCATATCCCTAGTAACCCGGTTTTTCTATAAAAAAATGGTATTTGTGATACACTGGTATGAGGTATATCACATGCTCTAGAACATTCCAATATCACCTATCTACCATCTCCCCAAATACTAATAAAAGAAAAAAATCTGATACACTCGTTGATATCAGTCACATAAAAGCTATGATACCACTTTATAATGTCCTCTCTTAGTTCATGACCATTGAGAGATTCCTAGACTAAGGAAGTCACTACATGACCTCAAGCGCTACATTCCATGAACCAAAGGATAACAAATAGCAATGAGGGTCTAGATTATTACCATGGGAAGACTATACTCTCATATCAGAGTGCACAATAATAGGAAAAGAACTAAACATGATTGTTTTCAATTATAATATTGCACCCGATGATTGATTGTAGAGGGAGTTGAGTTCTGTAAAATCATCGATGTAAGATAAAATATCTTTGAATGGTTTCTAATGAGTTTATTAATGAAGATAGAAATACCCAAAAACTCTCACATCAATGATTTATGGACCTATATTCCAAAGTTAGGTGTTCATTAGATGAGTTGTCCAATGACACTTAAGAACTCACATTGGTCAAGAGGATAAGAATTCAGACTAATCACACCCTTTTAGGGGCAACTATTTCCTATTTAGAGACTCTCTTATATATTTAATTCATGTTCATATGTTCATTAATCCTTTGTTCATTCCCAAGCATGTGTTTGCGGATTACCCCTAAGTGGGATCGATCATAAATATGCATGGGTTCATAATCATCTATATGTATATAAGGTTCTTTAGCAATGAAGATGTCTATATATATCTAAGGTTCTTCATCAATGTTACCCTTTTGTGGACAGATCAGAAATTCCTTGATCTTTTATTGAGGCAACAATGTTTTAAGCCACATGATGAGGTGATCTGGAGTTTATCACCATCCATGGGGGACAATAATTTTTTCGATGTTGGGATTGAACCCATAATATGGGTTTCCTACCTACCCTCACAAGAATAATCATAACCTACGTAGTTTGGTTCCACATAACTGGGCACATAGCCTTTTAAGGTCTTGTGATAAGGACCTGACCATGCAATTTAACGTTATGTGGTGAGGACGTCTAGGAAGAAGGTTCTTAGTCAAGATTGGATGTGGGACTTACGTCGAGGCAGCCTAAAGGACCCAGAAAAGATGTGGTCTTCTAGGCAGACATGACCCTATTGGTGACATGCATGAAGAACATTAGGGTGGATTTTGGAGCTTGTTTTTTACCTCAAAGAGGTTTCCTGCATATCTCAGTAAATTGGGAATCAATGCCAATGTTTTTTGGTATCCCATTCAGTTTAATGTCATGTGGAGAGGAAGATGGCTAACAGAATCGAAAATGATAGAATGGATGAGATAGTTGAAGTATTGGGCTTGAACCTCTGGGATATTTCCTACATATTCCAATATTTTTGAAGCAAAGTCCACGTAGTTCTACAAGATTGGGACTTATACTTTTAAAGGAATCCCATTAAAGGAGGAACGATCAGGGCATACACATGGGGGATTCCCATTTAGTTAATGTTTGGGGATTATATCTGAGGATAATGCACATTTGAATATTGGGATCATGTGTATATCATGATCTCCACTAATATCTAAGCCCAAGTGAGTCATTCTTGGTGTGATAAACAAGAGGAAGAAGTTGATATGATGATCAAAAAAGCCTCTCCATCCCCTAATGGATGGTGCTAGAGCCCAAAGGGGGGAGAGGGGATTTTATTGTAAATATTTCATCTCTTTTTTTCATATTATTTATAGTCATGTTTAGTGATCTTTACAGATATGTCTCAAGATGAGTCAAAAAGAATCAACAGCACCACCTTCCACAAGAAAGGCTAGGGGCTTACCTCAGGAGGAGTGACCTTTTGAATTTCATATGGGGTATACTAAATTTTAAAGTCATATGTCTTGGATGGTGGAATCATAGTTTAATGTTGTGTTTTACAGACTAATACCATACAGTTTAACATCATATAGTTAGGATGAGTTCCATACAGTTTAACGACATGTGGTCAGGATGATAACTCCTAGTTTAAGGTCATAGAGTTTGGACCACCTCTTATAGGATCCATTATTAATAGGATGATAATTAGGTAAAGATGTTCTAACATGCCTCAAAAATGAGAGGGAATGTATGTGTAAAGCATGATTATGGGGAATATTGGATTAGGAGAAATGATATGGGGCATGAGATCCATTGGGGTGTACGAAGGTAGGAAAAGCCTCTCTTGAGGATGAATTTTTATTTGGTTGATAGTATTTTTTTTTGTGGGAAAATTTTGAAGATCCAACGAGGGAATATTGTATATATTCACTTAAAGGTTTCATCAGGACACTGAACTTCCATTTTAGATGGAAATGGAGGTTTATGAAACCCCAAAATCACCTCAGACACAGAGTTTGATGAATAGGAAGGATGTGTCTGGGCATGTAAGAAATATTCAGACCGTAATTTTCCATGGAGTTCTAGATCAACCTAGCATATGAGGCAGGTTAGGGTTTTTAGGAGTTCGGTGATGAGTATCTAGAAACATGTTATTTAAGAGATGGATATTAGGGTGGCATAAGGGTACGACAGAAAATGTCATTGACTCAGCCGAAAATGTTCGCAGTGCGGATCTCTATTTTTCATTGGGGTTAGTGACGATAGACAATGGACTAGATTGAAGGGTCGGGGAAAATAGTCCAACACTAATATCTATCAAGGGTTTGGTGATACATCCCCCATGGTATGGACCGGCGGGCACGAATAGTTTTTCCGCATAGGATTTGGTCGTATAGGACCATCTACAAAGGAATGTATGCATAAAGTTCTCCACAAATAAATTGGCCACATATGATTTCCCATAAAGTGTCATCCATGATGCATTTTCCAAAAAGTTATGTTTTCCAAGGAGCATATGTGAAGGTTTGGTTGTAAAGGATCTATCCGCAAAGGGTCTTCTACAAAAGAGAAACCACAGAGGATTTCCTGTGAAGTATTTTCTGTAGAGGGGATCTTCTGTGAAGAAATGTATTCCTTTCATGGGTTCATAAATTAAATCCCAAGTTTTCAAGAGACACTACCTATTCATATTATCTTATTTGGAAGGTCTTTATCATGCTTTTTGTGGAATGGATTTTCTGAATTTCTTCAGTTGCAGGAGTGATTTCTCCCACACCCTCTATATTTTTCAATGTGATTCATCCCCTTATTCCAAGATATTTGTATCATATTTCATTCCCCCCTTAGAATATTTTTATAGATGAATGGAGGTAAAAGATACATGTTTGTTTGGTCATCCATGATGGGTCATGATCCTTCATTTGTGGAATACCATGGGGGACTTAGTCAGTAGGGGGTGTTATTTGTGGTCGCTGGAAATTCCACCTCATCCAAAGAAATACTTAGTTCATGAGGGATATTAATTTACTGGGATGTAAATCACTACCTCCATCATGAAAAAATTTTATGGTTTTATTTTTGGGTGATGGTTCCTCCATCTCTATCCTACAAAAAATTTATTTCATGGGTGCTCCATGAATCTGGGGATCGCCATGCAAAGTAATGATCCGCAAAGGGTCTTGTTCTCTACGGTGTCACTTATTCATTTGAATATTCTTCTTCAATATCATTAATCTTTTTATTTCTATAATCTTCCATGTTTTATGTAATTTTATTCATCTTGAATTTTTAATTTTCAGGAGCCAATAAATACCCCCATTGGAATGGGCTCTAATCAGAATGAATAGGAGGCTATTCTGATGTAAAAGAAGCCCTGATTTGGATGACATATCCGATAATGATCTAATTTTTTTCTGAGCCAAGGGACTCAGAAAGCATAGTTTGAATGTTTCTAAGGTTACATAAAAACCCTAAAAAATATATTTCTTTTTCATTTTTCCCCTAATTTTTCCTAAACCCTTTTTGGTGCAGGCTTAGTGGATTTAACTTGTCTTTTGCTTAAGTCACCCTTTGCGGGTTTTTGACCTTACAAGATTTTGTGTCTCTTTTTTTCTAAAATTTCTTGATATATTTCCTAAACTATGAAAATAATAGGTTTAGAGAACTGGTACTCAAATTTTTTCCAAATTACCATTTGGGGGTTTTCATCCTGGTGAATTTTATGTCACTTTTTTTGGGCAGTTAAGAGTCTTACAAACCGGGGACTAATATTATTGATGTTTTAGGCCGAAAATCATTAACCATGAATTATGGGGTGATGGACCAAATGGTAATTTATTTTCTAAGTATATCCCAATATGTTTCAAACATGAATGAGGGATTTTTCGTGACCCTAACTTTGTGGCTTCTGGGTATAGGACATGATATGGGGCATGGAATCCATAGGGCGTACAAAAGTAGGTAAATACTATCCTATGGAATAATTTTCCTCTGGTTGATGGTCCTTTTTTGTGGGTAACTTATGCAAATCCACCGAGACTTATTTCTGCATAGTCAAACAATGGTTCCCTTAGGACACTGACCATCCACATTTGATAGCCAGTCAATTTGATAAAAATTTTGATTTGTTTAATTTTTGTAAGACCAGAGTGGGTGGTCTATCTAGGGAATAATTTCTAAAATTAATAGGGGAATCTATCTCAACTTTGGATGAGAAACTGCTCCCACATGAATTGGACTTCTATATAGGAGGGATAAATCATGGTATAGTTTAACATCGTACAACTGGGAAATTTGAGACTTGTGATTTAAAGTTGTTTTAATCTAAACAAGGGGTAAATGATTTTCCCTTTTCAGGGTAGTCTGACCAAGAATCCTCAATCATATTTGGTCATGAAAGTGAATAAATGATGTAAATTATAATCTAGGGGATTTCCAAAACCAGAGAGTGTGGTAGGACATAAACTTCATAGGGGCGTATGGAGGTAGAAAAATCCTCTCGTGAGGATTAATTTTTCTTTATTTTATGGGACTTTATTTCTGAAAAATTATGTAGACCCACCGAGGTATATTGTGAATAGTTAAACAAAGGTGTCATTGGGAAACTAAACTTCCATTTATGATGGTTAGGGATGGTTATATGGATTAAAATATTTTTGTACATAGATTATGGTTTTTGAAAAGTTAGTTCATGAACATGAAATGGCCATTTAAGGTCGAAGTTTCCTAGGAATAGGTAGAGATGTTCTCCCCATACATGTTTGAGATGGTTACCTTCACAAGTATGAACCATGAATAGAAAAGGACGGGACAATTTTTCTTCATGTATGGACCCGATATATGAGATTCAGGTGTCACTACATGTCTTATGATAATAGGAATCAAGTTGGACATAGTTATTTTAAAGTTTTGCCATATGCAGATCTGGTTCAAATATAGGAATGGTGGTAATTTCTCCTTATATATGAGATCTCCAATGAAGTGACACTCATATTCAACTTTCATGTGGGATATATTTCATGCACAGAAACATGGGGTAAATATTCTTTATTGTGTTTGGAAAATTCCCTCACAGGTCTGACCTGTACATCAAGAAGTGGCATTTAAAATCTTTTTTGTAGTTGGAACTAATTATGAACATTTGGTATCAACAATCATGAAGTTTTAATGTCATACAATTAAGAAATTGATATATAATATCTGATTAACTCAAGGATAACCAGGTCTAGATGTCCTGACATGCCCTATATGTGAGGGGAAAGAAGAGAGTAAACCATGGTTATTGGGGTTCTCATATTAGAAAAAATGTTACGAGGCATGGAATCCATTTGGGTGTATGGAGGTAGGAAAATACTATCCTAATCACTAATTTTCCTTGGGTTGATGGGACTTTTTTGTAGAAAACTTATGTAAAGCCACCTGGGAATATTGTATATAGTCGACCAAATGTTTCCTCAAGACACTAACCATCCATTTCAGATGGTCTTGGGGTTTATGGATATCCTAAATTTCTCGGGTCATAGATTTTGATGAATATAAAGGATGTTTCTAGATATATTAGAAATATTCAGGCCACGATTAACCATGGAGATTGGATTTTCCCTAAAAATATCTTTCCCACACATAGAGGGGGAATTTTGATTCCTTTGTTGCATCTAGACCTAGGGTTTAAGATCTAGGTGTCACTACATATCTTATGACATTTGGAATCAAGCCACACGTAGTTCTGGAATTTAGACTCCTTGCATAGTTTTGGTCTGTATGTAGAGAGAGGGAAATTTTTCTATATTTGTTTCCTTTGGGGGTGGTTAGGCCTATGATCTATCATCCATGCATAATTATGTATCCTTCATGTATAGGAACCAATTCGTACATAGTTTTCTAACACAACATGGTGGGTGACCAGTGATGGGGGTAATTTCTTCTTGGGTGAAAACATGGTGATGTTGTACAGTTTAACATTGTACAACAAAGACATTTTATCATGCAGTTTAATATCATACGATTAGAATAATTTTCGTACAATTTCCTGTCGTGTGGAACAGATGTAGATTCTATGCAGTTTATCATCGTGTGGTAAGGATGTAGATGAGTTGGAGTGAAAGAGGTGAAATGTGGTTATTCTTGAAATGGTCTTTCCAATAGGTCATGTTTGGGAGTTCTCTTCTTTAACTTAGTTTTCATGCCGAGGAGGGGACATTATAATTTATTCTATGGATGGTAACGGTTTATAGGATTTTGGTGTAACTACATATCTTATGGGATGGGAATCAATCTGCACATATTTCTATATATAAATAACCCTCAGTAGGTTTAGCCCATATGTGGGGGGCTGTATTTCACTTTTGGGGTGGATGGACCTGGATGAAAGTCTGGGCATCACTAAATATCCTACTTGGGTAGGAATCAAGCCCAACATAGTTCTAATACATATCCTTGTATAGATATTACTCGTGCATAGGGAGGGGGTATTTTGATTGATTTTATATATCCTTTTAGTGTAATCTATAGTTTGAAATCTCCTCTGCAGATTTATATTTATATAAAAGAAATGTGGGCATTTTTTAATTTTACATGGCTAGTCCTGGACGTAGAGTCTGAGTGTAACTATGTATCCTGTTATACTTAAAATCAATCTAAATGAAGTTCTTGAAATACTATGTATCTTAGTATCATATGGTAAGAACATAGGTTCCTTATTGGGATGGAAAAATACCTGGTGTTCCTTTTTAGGACCTTCTTCTAGGACCTTGGAAACCCTACCACAGATTGGTATTCCTTGATCATGTAGGGAATCCCATTTTGAAACTTCTAAGCCCATGTGATATGTGCTCGGTGTGAGAAATGAAGGAAGAAAAGGATTATTCCACCACAAAGATGTAACATAACAAATGATAGGGGAATTTTACTTTCGATATTTTTTTGTAGTTGGGCTTGTCTTTGGAGATCTGGTTATCACTACATATCTTTTGTGGATAGAAATCAATCCATTAATAGCTCTATGAACTTTCCTACAAATGTCGACCCATACATAGGGAAAGGGAAATTTCATTTTGTTTGTGGAAGCTGGACCTAGATGTAGAATATGGGCATCACAACATATCTTGTTAGGATGATATTCAGGTCACATGTAGTTCTATAGGAAACTACCTATACTGGTATGACCCATGCATGGGGAGGGGGAATTTTTATTCCTTTATATATCCTTATTGTTGGTTCTAGGGTTTAAACTCTCTTACATATATTTGTATTTACATTTAGAAGATGGGGGGATATTTTCTTTTTACACGGTTGGGATTGGATGTAAAATCTGAGCGTCACTATGTATCTCATTATACTAAGAATCAACTCACATATAGATCCTAACATACTATACAGTTTTGCATTGTATGATAAGGAAATAGGATCCTTTTTGGGAAAATGAAATACCCGGTGTGCCTTTACTCTTTGTTCATGTAGGGTAAGTCCTTACTATAATTCCTAATCTCAAGGGACCTACGCTCATTGTGAGAAACAAGGAATAGAAATGATTTCACTTGCAATACAGAGGAAATTGAGGGTAAAACAGAGGAATTTGGTATCATGTGGTGGTTATACCAAGATATAAAATCAATGTGTCTCTATGTATCTCATTGACAGATGAGAATCAAGCCGTACATAGTTCTCTAAAGAAACCTCCCTACATCATTTTGATCTGTATGAAAGGATAGTGCATTTTTTTATAGTGTATGGTCCCATGACATAGAGTCAAGGTGTCATTATGTATCTCTTTAAGAATAGAATCCAACCACACAGAGTTCTGGAGAAATATATTTCCCATATGGATCTAACTCTCAAGTAAGAATAGAGACATTTCATCTTTCTCCCATGTAGATCTAGATCATGTGATGAATCTTTGATTGAACTAATGATCACTATATAGTTTAATGTCATTTGTTTATGAATATAGATGCCATGAATTTTAATGAATTTTGGTAAATACATTTATCACCCGATGTGAAGAAAAAGTCATGTTGTATCCTGTATTTTGATATTTTGTGATTAGGATGATAGATTCCATACAGTTCAACATCTTTTGTTGAGGACATTATCCATGAATTTTATCATCTTACAGTGAAGAAGTTGATCACTCGATGTGAAGAAAAGGGTAATACTTCATCCTAAAGTTTGATTTCATAATATCAAGACATTACATCATGTAGTTTTAAAGTCTTGTGATTAAGATGACAGATTCCATGCAGTTTAACATCTTATAGTGAGGATATTATCCATACAGTTTAATGTATTTTGGTGAGGACAGTAATCACCCAATGTGAAGAGAAGGAGAATGTTGTATCCTATATTTTAATATCGTGTGATCAGGAAATTACATCCTACAGTTTAACATCTTGAAATCAAGACATTGGTGAAAAATTTTAATGTCGTGTTTTAGGGATGACATCCATACAGTTTAACATCTTGTAGTGATGATATTGATAACACGACTTTAAGAGAAGGGGAATATTGTATCCTATAATTTAATGTCATGTGATCAGGACATTACATCTTTCCTTTGGCTACATGAAATATTTCTTCAAGAAACTTACATTGGTATGAGTTCTATTGATCCTTCCATCTATTTAAATTAAAGAATATGTGTCATTAGAGTTGAATTTGTGTATGGCATATGGTCCCTCCCATTTTTAATCCTATTTTGGAGGTTTCATTCCATGTATCATAAGGGTTCTGAAGACCAACACCAATTCTCCTTCAAGGAAATATCGGAGGAAAACTTTTTTGTTGAAGGCCCATGCAATCCAATTTTGGTGGATCTCTAAATTATGAAAGGTGGGAAATATTTTCTCATCCAGTCACTCCAAATCATAGATCCATTTTTGGGATTTCTCATTTATGGATAGTTGATCACAAATGGCAGTTCATATTGAGGGTAACTGAACTTTGATGGGTAGGACCACCTCTATCCCATATACTAATGAGTATGGTGTTTCTTGAGTGGTGGTGCGATTCATGGTTCGGTAATCTCATCGAGAATGGAGGATCTTTTACAAGTATTATTTATTATCTTTGTCTACCATATTTAGGAATATATTTTATAGGGTCTTGTTGGAGGCCTTTATCTAGTTGTTTACTGCTACATGGTAGTAGGACAAACAGTTGGTCATGATACCATACTTCTGATATAGTTTCTCCAATTTATAAAAATAAAAATTGGTGTTTCTATCAATCAATATGGTGTGAGGGACACCAAATCTAGTGATTATGTTGTATTTCACAAAGCTTAAAATGCTTCTTTCCCCAACTTCTTTGAGGGAAAAAACTTCTATCCATTTGTAAAAGAAGTTGATTTCTATGAGAATATACTTGAATTTCTTGGATGTAGTGGGAGGATATGGTCTCACGATGTCCATTCCTCATATGGAAAATGGATAGAAGTACTTGTCTGTGTGAAGTAACTTTCGGGGTCGGTGGATGAAATTGGCATGAACTTGATAGGAATAGAAATTCTTTGTGAATTTAGTGAAATCATGCATCACAGTGGGAATATAGTATCCAAGCCTCCAAATTTGATGAGAGATCTTGGATCCTAATTGATCTACACCACAGCCTCCAATGCGTACCTCTTTTATGATGGAAATGGTCCCTTCTCCATCAATGCATATAATAATGGTCCCATTAAGGCCCCACTTATAGATGAAATTTTGTTGAGTTGTTCCATTATACAGAACAAATTTGATTGCTCATCTCTATATGTTTTTTCTTCCATCCCTATCTGGTAGGAGTTCTCTATTTTGAATGTAATCCAAAATGGGAGTCATCTAAAAAGTGGTAGGAACATATGGCTTAGAGACCGGACTAATCTCATCAATTTCTTCCATGATGGCCTAAACAAATGGTGAGACAATCTGGAAATGCATAATACTAATGACTATTTCGTCCCAGTCTAGATCATCCAGAACTATGGATATATTTTCTAATACATCATCCTGAGTATTTTTTGATCAAGGTATATTATTTAATGTTGTTTTCAAGGTAAATTATGCCATTAGTCCTCATACGTGGTCTAGCAATGGGATTAGTTCTTCTTTTTTGATGTCATAATCATCATTGACATGCTTAATAACCAGTTATGAATCATCATTTATCTTCCAGTGTTCTACTTATACTTGAAGTGCCAGTTATTTTCTTATAATGAGAGCATGGCATTCTACTTCATTATTCTTACACTTCTCTAATAGTAGAAAGGATTAAAGAAGTACTGCCTTTGTCAGAGATATAAGGATGACTCCCAGACCCACTTTTTAAATCCTAGATTATTCCATGCTTTTCCATGTTAGGATTCTAGGTGCACCATCAAAATCCATCTCTCGTGTTAGGGAGCCCTCTTGAACAGAGAAAACCACTTCATCGGGTACTTCCCCATCCAATGAATACATTTCTACCATGGGGCGATCTCCCAAAAAATATGATAATGACTGGCCTTTAATAGATTTCTAAGGAAAAAACTGGATGTGAAAGTGTTATAGGATGACTACCCATCGTGATAGGCATCCAGTCAGCATTAGATGACAAATAATGTACTTTATTAGGTTTCTATAAGAGACCAAGTCAATCTCGTGATGTTTTAGATAGTGCTTAAATTTTTGGATTGTAAATTTTAGTTCCAGATAGCTCTTCTTGATTTTGGAGTAATGATTCTCTGTATTGATGATGGTTCAGATGAAATAGTAGAAGCTATTTTCCCTGTTGGAATCATTTTTATATGTGAGGAAGGTGCTCGGGGATTTATCCAGGGTAGTCACATACAAGATGGGCGGTCTTCCTTCGGCGGGTGTCATTAGAACTGGCAGACTTAAGAGATATTTCTTGAGACTATCAAACTATTCCTAACAATCATTAGTCCATTGATATTCAAACCCTTTTTTCATAAACTGGGTAAAGGGAAAAAAATTCAGCAATGTTTTCTAGGGAGAGTCTAACATAGGAAAGGTGTCCTTAATGTCCTCTCAACTTAGTGAGGTTTAAATTTGATGACATGCCAAGGATATATTTTGTCTTCTCGAGGTCAAATTTGATGTCACATTGGTGTAAGATGAAGCCGATGAATTTCTTTAAGGTAATACTAAAAGCATATTTTAAGGGATTCATTTTCAAACTATGTTGTATTAATTTGTAGAAGATGATTTCAGGATCTGAAAGGTATTATGAGCATTTTCATGATTTAACTACCAAGTCATCAACATAGTATTCAACGAACTTTCCCAGGTATGGTTTTAAGATGCGATGCATGGAAATTTTCTATGTGGAACCAGCATTCTTCAAAGTAAAGGGCATTACTTGATAGAAAAATACTCCCTAGGGAATCCTAAAGGTGGGGGATTCTTCATCCTCTCAGGCCATTCAGATTTTTTTTGTATCCCGAATAGTTATCTATGAAAGAGAGAGCTTGATATCCAGCTCTTTCATCAATTAGTAGTTTGTAATCAGGACTGAGAAATCATCTTTCAGGTAGTTCCGATTGGGATCTCTAAAATCAATGCAAACTCTGATTTTTTAATTCTTATTTTTGATGGGGACAATATTGGACATCCAAATTAGATATTAAACCTTATAAATGAAGTTATCTCTGATGATCATTTCAAATTCCACCTCTATTTTGGAATCATGTTTTGGATGTGTCCTTCTGGACTCTTATTTGTAGCACAAATGATCTTTTGTATAGCCTAGTGGTGAGTGGATACCTCAGTATCAAGGCATGATTTTTTTTGTAGTTCTAGGAAAATACATCTCGATGTGGCCTTATGAAATAGTTTTATATATTTTTATCTTTAGAATACATGGTTTCACTAATCAGGGTGGGTCGTGGATCTTCTTCTATACCCAGGTTTATTTACCTAAGTCCATTAATGGTGTTATATACACCCTCCTCAAATGCTATAGGGGAATCCCTAATGTATTCTTCCTCCTCCTCTTCATCTTCTTCCTCTTGTTCAGGCAGGGAAACAATTCATGAGATGATCTCTACAAGGTTTGGAGAAGAGTCATGATATTAGTATTTGGAAGATGAAGTGGATTTTTCTTACCTGGCTAATAGCATGGGATTCTATAGAGAGTATAGATTGAGGGATGGGGGGATGTATTCTTCCTCTTCTACCTCAATGAGTGGGGCATGGGTTTCTAGGAGCTATGGGGATGGATAGAGGTCATTTATACTCAATAATTCATCATTATCTTGAGGGGAAGAAGATTTTTCAACATTATTAGATTCAATGGTCATGATTGAGACCATGATAACTATTTAATATGTTTCTGATCATGGAATCACACACCAAACATGGTTGATGAGAAGTGCATATTATTCACTGAGCTGCCTAATGGGGTCATCTAGGACCATCTCTAAACCATTTGGGGTAGTGAACCAATTAATACCATTGACCGAGGGTCACATCCATTTTGGCTCATAGAATCCTGCATTGAAAGAGTGTGAATCACATGATTTAAACAGGGCCTTATATGTGTACAACATCACATTTTATCCATTAGTTAAATATTTAGTACACTAGTGGTATGATGAAGGAATCATTGCTTGTTGATGTAACAATGGCCTTTCTAGTCAGACATTGAAGGCTGTGTTTTTCAAAACCACAAAAAAAATGATTTAGCTATGAGGTACCCAAACTGAGTATTGATCATGATTTGGTTTAACCATTTCTACTAAATTTTTTATAGTTCAATAGGGTAGTGGTAGAGGGTGTTAGTTTATCCTCATTATAGCCTAGTCGATGAAGTTTATGTATGGGAATGAGATTTACTCTAGATCCATTGTCAATAAAGACTTTATAAACATCAATACCATTTATCATGTTAAACACATATATTCCTTTGATGTGTCCCTACATAATGTAATCTTCATATTGATCTAAGAAGGAGATTACCACATGGAAATATGCTTGGTTGTTCTATGTTGATAGAATTCAGTGGCAACCACTTCGGCTTCAAACTCATGGGGGCTTAAGAAATTTTCTATGAGTGCTTCCCTAATGTCTATTAATAGATTCAGGGAATCCAAGAATAATATCTTGATTTGTACTAAGTAAAATTTATTCAAAATATCATACTTCTAGTCTATAGGCTGATGCTTCCCAGTGTAACGATTCTCTTTTACATGAAATTTAGGGGCTTAATCTTTTGATTTGGATGGACCATCCCCCGAGATAGGAGATGGAAGTGTTTATGCTCTTTGTAGATTGGATCGGGCTAGTCTGTCTATATGCCGAGGGAGATTAGAAATTTTCTCCTCTTTTGATGGATATTCCAGAATGATCAGGCCAAAGTGTATTTTTTCCAATGTATGGGAACATTTCTATTTTTTTGGGTCTGATGAAGTTATATTCTGTGAGTTTTTTCAACATTGAATATTTGAGCAGGAGTCTGACCATAAGCTCAGTTTCTGCCATAGCTGCATCTTCCTTGGTATCCTCAACTTTTGTAACCTCTTCCTCCAGTTCCCTAATCAGGGGCTTGGAACTCAGGTTCATATCTATATTCATCATCATATAAGGGGTTTATTAAGTTAATGACATTAATGAAGCTAAAAATTCAACTCTTATTCTGAAAATGACTATGCCTAATTGACTACTTCTGGTGATGTTGTTTAATAGGGCGGTCTTTATAAATTCAGATCTGATGGAATAAAATCTGAGAGGTTAAAATATAATTTTTTTCTTAACACAAGACCATATTATTACACTTACTCCTTACCTTTTTTCCAGACTATTTTCTGGATAGTTGACTTCAAGAGGGCTGTGGGTCCAGCGATGTCGGTTATATTGAAGTAGGAGAAGCTGGGGGCACAGTTGGTTGCTTCAACTATTCTTGGATAATACCATGAGATCGATTGAAATTTTTTTGAGTCATCCAACTATCAAACTTATAATCCCTTCTTTTAAAAACTTATTTCCATTACCCTCCTCATCAGAATCGGCAGTGGAAATATATTCCACTTCTACTGGTGGTGGTCCAAGTTTGTCTTCCCCAGAATATATTATTCTTTGTATGAGGTCCTTAAAGATAAAATATTCTTTAATAGTGTGTCCTAATATCTAGTGAAAGAGACAATAATTTTCTTGGTCATCAAGACTGAACTCTTTGTCACTTTTTAGATCCGGTAAAATGAGTAAATTACATTTCATAGCATCAATAAAATACCCATATACTTGACCATCTTGGAACGAGTATGTTTTATTCCTATTTTATTTTAAATTATTTATCCTAGATACCCTCCACTCATCTTGTTGAGGCAGAGGCTGTTGTTGGTGCCCGGGGGGTTGTATGATATGGTGCAGGCCTTAGAGATGGGTAGGCATAGGGGATGGCTTAAGCGTGATGGAGGTCACTTCAGCTTTTCTTGGTCTTTTTCCCAGGACCAACAGGGCTACTCCAGACTTGATCTTAGTCAGTTGTAAGTAGCCATAAATCATTTGGGAAATGACAGAGAAATATCAAAACCCACTCATATATTTTATCGAGATGAGGGGCATTCAGATCTCATCATATAGGTTATCGATGCACATAAAAAGCTTCTCATCCTGGGGGAGTGGCTGGTTCAATGATTAGGTTAGTCCTTTCCACTTAGAAATGAAGTATGATACTCTCTCATTATTCCACTACTTACTATTCATGAAGTCACTAACTTTCATCTTTGGCAGCATTGAGATGAAATGGAAAAAGAACTATTTCTGGAGATCCTCCCATCCTATTATTGACTGAGCTAGAAAACTGGTGCACCATACAAAGCTTAAACTTTATAGAGTTCGCATGAAGAATCTAAGTTTCACTGATTCTTATTACACTAGGGTTCCAATACTAGAATCACAATAAGATGTGTAATGAATTATATATTGTTCTGGGTCACCTGATCCTTTGAAAATTGGGAACATGGGGTTCCTGAAATTTGGTAGTGGTGGAGTATTACTCACCCAGTCCGGGTAAGGCCTCTATTCCATCTATATTGGAGTGAGACATACTTTCATGTATTCCAATCGAGCTTCCAATGACTTGATAAAATTAATTATCCTTTTATGTGAATTTTTTTGAACCAGAGCATGGGCAGGCATAGTAGGGGGCAAGATTGGATGTGTTGGATCTACTCGTACTTGTGGCTAATGTTCGATAGGGGGCATCTTTGGAGTATTTTCCTATACCTGTATTTGTTGATTCCTTAATGGGGGAAAATATTGATATACATCCATGACCGGGTCTAGGTAGGTTAATGGCCTAGGTGAAATGTGGGGAGGGTGTCTTGGCCTTGCTTCATTTTCTAGGATGAACCCTTCGAGTTGAGGTACACCCATTGGGAGTGAATATTTAGGCTCTCCATGAGGATCATATTCGGTAAGATGGATTCCCTAGAGCAGTACATCATTCATGCACCTCAACTCTTTCATTTATTCCTCCTACAGAGAAAATATTTCCTCAAGCCTAAGGGGGTCATTTTTAGTATGAGGCAATGGCAGGTCATGTAAAACATTTATTTTGTTCTTCCCTGTATTAGGGATTTGTTAAGGAGGTGGTAGAGGATTGAATGAGGGAATAATCAAATTCAGGGAATCCCAATGGTTCTAAGTATGAACACCTTCATTCTAAGCATGGATCAGATTATGGATGGAACCATCCTATCCTTACTCTTCTCCATTTACATCATTTTGAATGTGTCTCGTAGGATTAAAATCCACAATGTTTTTTTATGTATAACACACTATGGGTGGCATACTAGTTGCTGAATGGTAGGGTCATGGGAATCCCTTATTGGATCTTTTCCTGCCATTATGGGATCTTCTTTGATTCTCTTAGTGAAGGGTTACTTAGTGGGAACCTTTGTATGACCTTGTCATACACCTTCCTTCTATAGGTAATGAGTCATGAGGTGGGATAGAATAAGAGACCTCTCTATTTTTCATCCTTCCTAGATGGGAAAATATTGATTTCCATTGGGTGGGTGGTTGAGGTAAAAATACCTTCATCCCTACAGGATGGGGTTTCCCTCATTCTCTCTTAGTTACACCTTGGTCCGAATTTTCTAGCTTTACGAGGGCATTTTGTGTTAAAAGTTTCCCCAGCCCTGCAGGGTGTGGCAGATCCAATATTATGGTGGTTTCTGTTGTTGTTATTTTATTATTGATCTCATGCATTCCCATTCAGGTTTGATCTGAATATGGTTCCAGATTTTCATGTGAATTATTCACCACTGAGGATATTAGCAATTCTTGAGGATTGGCATCCCTTAAGAGAGAATCATTCTCAATGTTCTCAGTTGCCTGATTTATGAGTTTTTCAATGGCTCAATCTCATCAGTCCCAATGGTTTTAGGACTTAATCATGGACATTTCTTTTCAAGCATACCACCTTTTCTAAATAGGTATTTCATTTGATAAACATATTGAGATAATGTCATTACATGATGTTATTTCCAGTGGATTATGCTGAACGGAAAATGGGGTAAAATTCAAAGCTCCATGCTCTCCCCATCCCCATATATGAACACCATTTGGGCAATCACTAATAATATTCTGTAATTTATGTATCAAATAAAGGTGATTTAGATGAATATATTTCTTCTGCCTCTCTAAATGTGGTCATCGTGTAGACGGAATGGCTTCTAGGTTGATTTGATGAAAAATAACTTCCATTATTTTGACATGGTCTACATACCCATCACAGGGAAAGAATTTTTCTTTCAACTGGTAGATATTTTTCTATATATTGAGATGAATTTTATGTATTCATTCTTCCAAAAACTCTCTTTTTATGTCAAACTGAGAAGTGGTTGTGGGATAAAACATAACTTGTATGTCAACCTTGGAGAATTTTCTTCTCATGAGAAACATATAATTTTTTTCTTCCACCAAGGACTCCTCCACTTGATCTTCAAAACTTAAACACTTATTGATTATTTTATCGCAAATAGCGGGGTTGGTAGGGGTCTCGTTGATATGTGAACCATCTAGAGGTGGCTTGGAAGATGAGTCTATCCCCATTCCATCTCCTGGTTGATAAAGGATGACACTTTTTATTTATATGGTATCTCACATACTTGAACCCATCCTTCCAATAGCCTTAGAATATGAGGGATTTCTTTCATTTGATTCGGCATGGAGAGGACCTTCCTATTGATATATAATTTGACTATAGGGATGAAATTTTTAGTTGGTGTTATAATGGTAAGGGATACCATCATAGTTTGATGTCCGACTGTCAATATCATTTTTATAGTGTATACCCTAGGGAGAACCATCAATCCATATTATAGAAAGGGGAGGACCATCTTTCTAAATTGAGATGTTACTGTAGGGAGTACCTTCGCAGTTGATACTATTATGGTGAGGACTACTATAATATTTTTATGTCTGAATGTAGGGAGAATATCTGTAGTGTATATCCTAGGGAGGATAATTAGGTCATACATTAGCAAGGGGATGACCTTATTTTTGTTTGATCTTCTGAACATGAGGAGGGATAACATGATGCTCATCAGGATATGGGCTATCATGATCGATCATTCGTTTCCCATGAAGTAAGCCATCATAGTGCGAGCTCTGATGCGGACCTTTAGAACTGCTAGTAACAATATTGTGGGGAAGACCTTCGCAGCTTCTACTACCAATTATATAATTTGGTAATAGATTGGAAGGATCTTAATCCCCCAGAGATAAGTGTTTTATGAAATCAAGAATTCCAGCTTCCAATAGATCAGTGTCATGAATTTGCTCTTCATTTTCCAACTTCCTTTGGCTTGATTTATTTTTAGGAACTCTCTTGTCTGCAATTAGGGGAACTTGTTATGGGTGATGGCCTTCATATATGGGTTCCTATTCAAGTGACTCCCATGGTGTGACCCTGATATTTAAGAGAGAATCTTGAGTTCTGACAATGATATATTCCAACCCGAGAGCATCCAACATGGTGGACCGGTGTTCCATAGTTGGAACGGGTGTTTTTGATTGATCTGGTTGTCCATTTATCAAAAATATGATTTATCACCCTCCTGTATGGGAGAAGGGATGAAGGTATTCTCCAAAATAACCGTCATATTATGTGGATGAGTCATGCCACTTAGGGAGGTGTGATTGTTTGCCAGAATCCTTGCTACTACCACAGACGTGATTATTTATTGAAAATTTTTCACGATGTGGTCAAGAATTTATTTCTAATCCTATGTCATTTTCAAGAAGTGTTGAGAGAATTCTTTGGATGTAATGGTAATAAATTCTTATTCTAATGTTGGAGAAACAGATTGTTCCAACTCCAATACTAGAGGTTCTATCAGTGGATACTAACAATTCTCCCTTATGGGGGTATAAGAATGAGTATGTACCTAGTTTTAGTTAAGATACGCTGGCTATTTTATTTGGTTGTCATCATAGTTGATTGGTTGGATTCATATTCATTACCATGTATTTTCATCTTCTCATTTTCTATTGTATTTTTTTTATGGCCTTGATATGCATTCATAAGAATTTGAATCTTCTTGTATTTCAGTTCCATCATATTTGATCGATGGGATTCATATTTTTGAGCATGGGTTTGTGTATAGTCATTTTCCACCCTATTTTGATGATGGTAATAATATGTGGAAGTAATAATTTGCACATGTTCATAGTTTTTTTTCATCTTATTTGGTTAACGGGCTTCACTTGCATTGATAGGGGTTTTCATCTACCTATAATTTTCCACCTTATTTTCATTATTAGTCTGGTGAGCATCGAAAGGAATTTTTATTTTCTAGTAGCGTTCCACCATATTTATATGGTGGGATTCATAAAATATAGCATGAATATATGTCTGATATTAATTCGCTGCCATATTTTTATAGCGTATTTATTCTTCAGTAACGAGGGTGATTACTTGTTTTTTATTATATGTTCTTCACCCATGGAAAGAAGCTTAGGGGACCTGTGTCTGTTTTCCTTCAATAGGAACCCTTGGAACTATATCCTCCTCAATGTGAGGATAGTGGGCCGCATGGTGTTTATGGTGACATCTTCCAGCAGGGTACCTTGGGTAGGACCCCTTTGTAGGAGGGATGAATTCATTGGTGACCACATCATCCTCCTCCCTAAGATAAAGGATGTACTAATTGTCACATTTTGTGGATAGGATCTCGAAACTATTGAAGATAGCTAGTAGATTCACCTGGTTTTGGACCGTTGGTCACTGCTGAGTTGGTGGCTAGTGGGATTTCATCGACTAGAGGGTTTTTCTTACAACCTCCAGTGTTGGGAGAGTAATGTTCTGATGGTACTTCTAGATCAGTGCATTTGATACCCAGTGTTTTAGATACTGGGTGGGAAACAAGGTGCTCTACCTCATAGAGGACATGTCTGGTGCATTGGTTGACATGTGTGTCTGAGATAACTTTTGGGATTCCATTGGATTTAAGGAATCTCTGAAGATTTCATGCAATATGTGTGAAAAGTACAAATAAAAAAATCTCATCAAAGTAACATCTCAAGATCACATGTGTAACTAGAAATCTTATCTGGTCCTCTTCTACTTTGGATGTGAAAGGGGTCTAACATTAGATAACACTGCCACCTTGGTTAAGGATTCATGTTGGGTTCACTATTTTTGTTTCCAATGAGAATGTTGTGCTCAATGATTGATTATAGGTGGAGTTGAGTTCTGTAAAATCATTGATGTCAGATACAATATATTTTAATGGTCTCCGACATGTATATTCACAGAGTCAGAAACACCCAATGGATCTCTCATCTATGATTCATAGACCTATTTCCCAATGGTAGGTGCTTGTTTGATGAGTTGGACAAAAACTCTTAAGAACTCACATTGGTCGAGAGGATGGGATGTCGGGCTCATCACAAACTTTTGGGGGAACTATTTCTTATTCTGGGACTCTATTATAGTTTTAATCCATGTTTATATATTCATGAATCCTTGGTTCATTCCCAACCATGTCTATTTGTATTTCCCATAGGTGAGATCGATCATAAATACACATTTGTTTGGAATCATCTATATGTATCTAAGTTTCTTCATTAATGTTACCCTTTTGTAGACAAATTATGAATTCCTTGGTCATTTAATGAGACAACTATGATTTAAGTCACATGATGAGAAAATCTGGAGTTTATCATCGTCCAAGGGGGAAGAACATTTTTTTGATGTTGGGATCGAACCCATTAGATGGGTTTCCTATGTATCCTAGTGATAGGAATCAGAACCAACATAGTTTGGTGCCACCTAACTTGACACATAACCTTTTAAGGTCATGTGATGAGGACCTAACCATGGATTTTAATTTCATGCGCTGAGGACATCTAGGTGAAAGGTGTATGGCCAAGATTTGATGCGGGACTTACACCGAGTGGGCCAAAGGACCAAGAAGAGATGTGGTCTTCTGAACAGATGTGAACCTAATGGTGAAGTTCCCATTGAACATTAGGGAGGATTTGGGAGTTGGGTTTGAACCTTAAGGAGACTTACTACATATTTTAGTTAATTGGGAATCAAAGCCCATATAGTTTGTTAGCTCGTGCAGTTTAACATCAAGTAATGAGGACGATGGAAAAATGACTTGAAAATAATGAAATGGATGAGATAGATGAAGTATCGAACTTGATCCTTATGGAGATTTACTATGTATCCCAATTAGTTGTGAATCAAATTCCACATTGTTCTAAAATATTAGGACTTATACTTTTATAGGAATCTTGTTAAAGGAGGAATGATTGGGGCTTATTCATGGGAGATGGCCATTTGATTTATGGTTTAAAATTTAATATGTGGAGAAGTCCCATTTGAATTTTGGGATCATTTGGATGTCATGATCACCACTAATCTCTAATCCCATGTGAGTCATGCTTGGTGTGAAAAAATAAGAGGAATTAGTGTATCTTATGGTCACACAACCCTACCCATCTACTGATAGATGGTGTTGGAGCCCAAAGGGAGAGAGTGAGGGGATTTTAGTGTGGCTATTTCCTCTCTTTTTTTAATATTCCTGATATTCATGTTTGCAGATCTATTAGGATGAATCCTAGGATGATGTGTAGAGAATAAAGGGCACCACCTCCCATAAGAAAGGATAGGGTATTACCTTAGGAGGAGTGCCCTTTTGAATTTCATATGGGGTATACTACAGTTTAAAGTCATATGAATTAGATGATGGTGTCTTAGTTTATTGTTGTGTTGTAGGGACTAATACCATATAGTTTAACGTCATGTAGTCAGGATGGATTCCATATAGTCTATCATCATGTGATCAGGATGGTAACTCCTAGTTTAAGGATATATAGTTTGGACCAATTTTTATATGAACCATTATTAACTGGAGGATAATCAGGCCAGGATGTTCTGACATGCCTCAAACATGAGAGGGAAGGAAATTGTAAAACATGATTCTAGGTATTCTTAGATCAGAAGAAATTTTACATGACATGGGATCCATTGGGGTGTACCATGTAACACCCCGAGCTTCCACGATACGCTTCTCATTCAATAATACAATAGCTTGCATTGTACGCAACTTCGAGTTCTAAAACATCGCGACAAATCAAACTAGCCGTTATGAATAGTAATAACCACTTTTTAAAATTATAGAAATTTTATATTTCAAAATGGACTTCATTTTTGTATTCGTAATATCGAAATTAGCCTATGTTGAATTTTTGGTATTTTTCTGAGAACTTCTAATTTTTTATGAATAGTGAAAAATACTTAAAACAACTTTTTTAATCAAAATAATTTATAGTGATAAGTTATACTATTGAGTGGATTTAATGTATAATTAGAATATATTTTTACCATTTTATCCAATGGTGGTCATTAGAATTAATTTAACATTGAATTTGGACATAAACAATTGCCAATCTTTTGATATAAATTGTTTCTTGAAAACACGCTATTTGTCGTAACAGCGGGAATTAATTATAAAATTAATTAATGCAACTTATATGTTTGGAATTTTGTAAAATAGACATCATTTTTGAATTCGGAATATCAATTATAGCTTAGGATGAAATTTTGGCATTGTTCTGAGAAACTTCAATTTTTGATGAATAGTGAAACCACTAAGTGGTAGTTAAATAACTGATTTTTCGTTTAAATGAAATATTACCACTTCTGTGATTTGATTTTCAAAAATCCGACATACATGGTTGTCATTAAGAAGTAAAATGTGGTTCAATGAGATTATAATAATTTTTTGGTGAATAGTAACTTATTAAGTTCTTAATCGCGATTAGTGGTAATTAGTGTAGTTTAATGTATAGATAATACTTTAATAATATTAAATGACCTAGACACATGTCCCAACCTCATTGGTTGAGTCATGGCCGACCAAGACAAGCCATGGCCTAACTTGGGGACCCCATGGATCCACTTTTGTTGGGAAATGACATAAATTAGTTTTTATTTAATGTTAAAGTGAAAATGACACTAACATAAATTGTTCTACTAAAACAATTTTTAATTGGGGTTATACAAGTCCAAATTTTGATTATAAATAGTCATTGGAAAGCTAAAAAGATTTCCTACATCATAGTATTTGTTTTATAATTTTTAGACATTAAATAAATTAAAGTATTTATGACATAATAATGATGCAGCGATGACATCATTATTTGACGATTTAAATAAAATGAGAAGATAATGCAAAATCCGAGGCTTACACTTGTCCAAAGCCTATTGGATGAAGATATTTCGAAACCTTATCACCTTAGCCTCGAATTATATAGATGTGGGACCTTTAGAATCCGAAAAGCATTTTGAAATAATGTAACATTTCATTACTTTCCAAAAGTGCCCCTCCTCTCCACTTATAAAAGGCCCCCACCTCTCCCACCTTATTCACACCTTCAAGCCATTTGGCTCGGCCAAACTCTGCCCAAATACTCTCCCAACATCCCTCTCTTACTCCTAGAATCCTCACTTTGGGCAGAACTCTTCCCAAGGAAGCCTTTGGCTCAAATCAAAAAGAGTTACCCGATTTTGAGGTAATGTCTTTTATAATGTTGTTTTGTTTTATTTTTCTTCTCCAACCCCCTAAACTCTTTTTATTCATTTCTTTTGTAACAACACCAGTATCCTCAATATACTAGGATGTTGTTATAAGAAGGATTCGAGCTACACTTACACACACCTACATCTAATGGTTAAAGAACATACGGTTTCTGTGGATGGCGAATTTCTGCCTCACGAAGCGATGATTGTTCAACACTCATATAACACCTTCAAAGGTGGCCATTAAGATGTCACTATTTTTATATATGATATATAATATGTTTTTGTTTTACTTATGCTTCTGTATTTCTCATTTATGGCATACTTTATGATTTCCATTATGGGTAAAACGCGATAATTTCATTTTAGGAAGTGCGGACTACCGCCCCCTCAAAGTGATTTGAATCGTAAATGCCATATGTGGGATGTATAAAGGATGGAGTAAATGGTATTATACACTATATTATACTGGAATTATATTATACATTTATATCATTATGATTTACTTCCATTAAATATGAAATTGAAATGAAAGTAGCGTTCATGCGTACGTACGGCTTACCGTCTCCATGAACGGTGCATTTCATTTCTTACCTCTAAATGTTACGTGACATTATGAATGAATGTATATACTGTATATATGATATATATGATATCTACATCATGAATATAATTCCGGATATAATGGATATTTCACCACATGAACAACTTGTAATTATAAGAAGTTTATTTTTGACTCAAGTACCAAAGATCGACAAAACGACCGTTATTAACTTAAATAATTACATAATGTTCATATCATTGTAATAAGTGATATAATAAGGATAATGAAATTGAAAATGGTTCTTAATAAGGTATATATTAACTCTAGTTTATTATTCAGGAGGTTAAAGAACGGTTGAGTCAAGTCAGACACGAGGTAAGGGAACTTCTTAACCCAACTTCCATTCTTTGGGTTAATCTCCTACTTTCAAATTATGTCATGATATTATTATGTCCTATTTTTTATTTTTACTTTCTTTATGTGTACCTATAGTGAATACACATAATAGATCTATTTTATTTTTAAAAATGATCTTTTTAAGGACTTCGTCTCTATCCCCTTTCATTGAGGCATATTTGGCTTTATACACAACTTTCCTTTTATACGGTGTATAAAACCCTTTGACTTTTGCATTTATTCAAAAGGAATCTTTTTTATACGAAGCGTTTTACTAAACGACAAAAAGGGAATGTTTTCCTTTCCGTACTTATGCGGCGACAATGACTTCTCCACCGCCGTGACCATTATTTGTGTTTCGGCTTCCTCTACAAGCCATACCTTTTTTTTAAAGGAAAATAAATACCATTTTTTTTACCTTTCTTTTATTTCGGTATTGAAAATGGTTTTGAAAGCGTTTTTATTATATCAATGTGTTGTATTGACATATTGTGATTAAAATGTGGAAATGTTATGTTTCCTTTATGCATGTTTTATGTGATACGATTATGTTATGGTTTATGATATGTTTAAACCTATTCATATGAGGAATGCATTGGACTTAATAAGTGACGGGTGGAGCCCGCTATAGCTCCTCGATGCATCAGCAGGTCTCATGAGACAAACTAGTGTCTTGGCACGAGGCCTTGACAAAATATTATTTGTGGTCTTGGCACGAGGCCTTGGCTACGTGGTTATGATAGTCTGGCATTATGCATTCCATCATTATGAAAGTGGTTATTGTTATTGCATGTGATTATTCGACCAGTAGAATATCCATGTGAAGAAGTGAATGGCAGTATCTCATTTTACTTTTGCCATATTATGTTGAAGTTCATGTTTAAAAGGCTTTTGTTTTATTTATACATTGCCTTAATTGTTAATGATTATTTATGAAGGCTTCCGCATTATTGTTATCCTTACTGAGCATCTGAGCTCACCCCTTTCAATGTTTAAAAATTTTCCAGGATGTGAAGAAGTATTTTATGAATGACCTGCAGGGATAGTTGGAAGAGGATATGAGTGTGGACTATGGAGACTTTGTTATTGTAGTTTTTCACTTTATGATGTAATGTAACGTTTACGAATGTATCTAGTGTTTCCAAGGCTACTAAACTAATCGGTCTTTCGAGACTTGATCTTTTGTGATCATGCCAATGTTACGAAGTGACGCACCGGCTCCGGGTAGCTGGGGTCGGGGCGTTACAGTTGGTATCAGAGGCAGTTTAGTACTAACCTTGGAAGCTAGATTTAGATAAACTCTGATTAGAGCACGTAGACCTAAGATGAACTCTGAGGATTAGTATAAAAGAACTTCCTAGAATTTTGGTATTATATAGAGATGTTATGACTTTTCCGAGCAATACATCCCTGTCTGGATACGAGCAGGTAGAGGCGGCTCTGGCACAGATGTACCTAGGGGTAAAACCCGAAAACACCGCTTTGAGCTAGACTCGAACGGGAACTGGTGCACGAAAACGGGCCTTGCTGCACTCTTGGTTACGACACTCCCGGGGGATATGCTTAGGATAATTCTCATTTTACTTACAAACCACTATGAAGGGTTATGAGTACATACTTCCTCAAAGAAAACATTTCTTTTTATGATTATGGATTATATCCATAAATAGTTCAATTTATGTGAAGTGTTTTACAAGTATGGAATTATGTATTTTGATTCATAAACTAACCTAGTTTATGCCGTTGTATAGAAATGGCGCCCAGTAGAAGGAATGTGAACTCCAGCGGTACGTATGATCCAAAGAGTAAGAAGGATAGTATCTTTCACGGTATTAAGCCAACATTTCGAAGGGAAATAGTCTCCCATGTGTTCTCAACATATGAAGAAATAGTATCATGTGTTAATAGGATAAGTAAAGAATTCTCTGAGTCCTATGGCTTTGAAGCGAAGCAAGAGATGAAAGGGATGGAAGAGAGAATGATGGATAAAGGGATGAGGGGAAAGAAGAATTTTCCAATATGTGGTAATTGTGGGAAGAAACATCATGGAACTTGCCTAAAGGGAATGGGAGTTTGTTATAAGTGTAGAGAAAAAGGACACAAAGTGTGTGACTGCAAGGGTAAGAAAATGGTTTCAAATGTACAATGCTTCTTCTGCAAGGATTGGGGACACTACGCAAACCAATGTCCAAATCATCAGAGCATGCCCCAAATGATGTTATTGGATAATAATCAAGTTATGATACTACCACAGATGAGGAGTAATGATTAGAGTTCTTATGTTGTTATTAAAGATTTTTTTTTAATTTGAGTGTTGTATCAATGATGTACTGGTTATAATAATTATGGAGTATATAAGGATTGTACTGCAGTACTATTTCATCAAGGACTTGAGATTGTGTGGAACCAAGAAAAGTGACTCCACAGTAGGTTAAATTTTTGGAAAATATATGGTTGAGAGAAAGATAAACCATAATATGGTTTTGATACTGAGATTGTGATTTTGGAATAAGACGTGATTGATTTGGATAAATTATATTGGATATACTTAACTTCCTTGAAACTGATTGATGTTTTGTATACATTTTTGGATAGAAGGAGTATATCTAGTATTCTATAAGGAATAAGGGATCATGGTAATTCAGTATGTTTAAAAAGAATACATGATGAAGGTGCTCACATGTTGTTACGTGGGATAAAGGATCTTCATTATGTTTACCTTCCTTATAAAATTTGGACTGTGAGTTGGACAGATGTATTTTGGATAACTATTAAGGTTGGAATGGATTAAGTTGAACCATGGATAGTATTGTTTAAGGTTAAAAAATTTATGAAGATTATTTTTGGAATATTATGATACTATAGTTTTAGGAAAAGGACAACCTGCAGGGTGGGGCATAACCCGTCGCGTCGGACAAAGCTGCAGGAATCGAACCCACAATCATAGTGCGACAGGCCTTTATTTCCTACCACTAGCCTACAGGAAGTCCCCGGTTATTACAAAATAATTTTACTAATCTAAATGGTATGTGTTAACATTTGGAACCTTATACAATTAGGATAAGTATAATATTTTTGAGTTCTATTATCTTTTGAGTGAAAGATGAGTTGAAGGTTGAAACTCTAATGTCAAACACATATATATATATATACCTATCTCTTATTCAATGAATAAATTAATTCTTAAACTTTAGTAAAGGGATATTAAAACAAAAAAAATGTGTTATCCTAATAACTTATGTTTTGTTGAACTGATGATATTTTAAATCAACATAGATTGAAGGCTTTGAGGCCCTCAATTTGACAGTTGATTGTGATTGATGACCTCAATCAATCCCTACAAATATTTACGTTTTTCCTCAAATTATATGTCTCTAATTGCCACTAATGTTCTCCTTATCGAGATCATGATTTGGTGGTGACTTTCTTATTTCCATTTCCCTCTTATTAAGACTAAATTCTATTAACCTTATTTCCGATGTGGGTTTTCCACAAAGGTATTTTCTATTTTCAACCTTTTATTTTCCAAGAAAAATTTCAAATTGCGAGGACGCAATTTATTGAAGGAGGGGAGAATGTAACACCCCGAGCTTCCACGATACGCTTCTCATTCAATAATACAATAGCTTGCATTGTACGCAACTTCGAGTTCTAAAACATCGCGACAAATCAAACTAGCCGTTATGAATAGTAATAACCACTTTTTAAAATTATAGAAATTTTATATTTCAAAATGGACTTCATTTTTGTATTCGTAATATCGAAATTAGCCTATGTTGAATTTTTGGTATTTTTCTGAGAACTTCTAATTTTTTATGAATAGTGAAAAATACTTAAAACAACTTTTTTAATCAAAATAATTTATAGTGATAAGTTATACTATTGAGTGGATTTAATGTATAATTAGAATATATTTTTACCATTTTATCCAATGGTGGTCATTAGAATTAATTTAACATTGAATTTGGACATAAACAATTGCCAATCTTTTGATATAAATTGTTTCTTGAAAACACGCTATTTGTCGTAACAGCGGGAATTAATTATAAAATTAATTAATGCAACTTATATGTTTGTAATTTTGTAAAATAGACATCATTTTTGAATTCGGAATATCAATTATAGCTTAGGATGAAATTTTGGCATTGTTCTGAGAAACTTCAATTTTTGATGAATAGTGAAACCACTAAGTGGTAGTTAAATAACTGATTTTTCGTTTAAATGAAATATTACCACTTCTGTGATTTGATTTTCAAAAATCCGACATACATGGTTGTCATTAAGAAGTAAAATGTGGTTCAATGAGATTATAATAATTTTTTGGTGAATAGTAACTTATTAAGTTCTTAATCGCGATTAGTGGTAATTAGTGTAGTTTAAGGTATAGATAATACTTTAATAATATTAAATGACCTAGACACATGTCCCAACATCATTGGTTGAGTCATGGACGACCAAGACAAGCCATGGCCTAACTTGGGGACCCCATGGATCCACTTTTTTTGGGAAATGACATAAATTAGTTTTTATTTAATGTTAAAGTGAAAATGACACTAACATAAATTGTTCTACTAAAACAATTTTTAATTGGGGTTATACAAGTCCAAATTTTGATTATAAATAGTCATTGGAAAGCTAAAAAGATTTCCTACATCATAGTATTTGTTTTATAATTTTTAGACATTAAATAAATTAAAGTATTTATGACATAATAATGATGCAGCGATGACATCATTATTTGACGATTTAAATAAAATGAGAATATAATGAAAAATCCGAGGCTTACACTTGTCCAAAGCCTATTGGATGAAGATATTTCGAAACCTTATCACCTTAGCCTCGAATTATATAGATGTGGGACCTTTAGAATCCGAAAAGCATTTTGAAATAATGTAACATTTCATTACTTTCCAAAAGTGCCCCTCCTCTCCACTTATAAAAGGCCCCCACCTCTCCCACCTTATTCACACCTTCAAGCCATTTGGCTCGGCCAAACTCTGCCCAAATACTCTCCCAACATCCCTCTCTTACTCCTAGAATCCTCACTTTGGGCAGAACTCTTCCCAAGGAAGCCTTTGGCTCAAATCAAAAAGAGTTACCCGATTTTGAGGTAATGTCTTTTATAATGTTGTTTTGTTTTATTTTTCTTCTCCAACCCCCTAAACTCTTTTTATTCATTTCTTTTGTAACAACACCAGTATCCTCAATATACTAGGATGTTGTTATAAGAAGGATTCGAGCTACACTTACACACACCTACATCTAATGGTTAAAGAACATACGGTTTCTGTGGATGGCGAATTTCTGCCTCACGAAGCGATGATTGTTCAACACTCATATAACACCTTCAAAGGTGGCCATTAAGATGTCACTATTTTTATATATGATATATAATATGTTTTTGTTTTACTTATGCTTCTGTATTTCTCATTTATGGCATACTTTATGATTTCCATTATGGGTAAAACGCGATAATTTCATTTTAGGAAGTGCGGACTACCGCCCCCTCAAAGTGATTTGAATCGTAAATGCCATATGTGGGATGTATAAAGGATGGAGTAAATGGTATTATACACTATATTATACTGGAATTATATTATACATTTATATCATTATGATTTACTTCCATTAAATATGAAATTGAAATGAAAGTAGCGTTCATGCGTACGTACGGCTTACCGTCTCCATGAACGGTGCATTTCATTTCTTACCTCTAAATGTTACGTGACATTATGAATGAATGTATATACTGTATATATGATATATATGATATCTACATCATGAATATAATTCCGGATATAATGGATATTTCACCACATGAACAACTTGTAATTATAAGAAGTTTATTTTTGACTCAAGTACCAAAGATCGACAAAACGACCGTTATTAACTTAAATAATTACATAATGTTCATATCATTGTAATAAGTGATATAATAAGGATAATGAAATTGAAAATGGTTCTTAATAAGGTATATATTAACTTTAGTTTATTATTCAGGAGGTTAAAGAACGGTTGAGTCAAGTCAGACACGAGGTAAGGGAACTTCTTAACCCAACTTCCATTCTTTGGGTTAATCTCCTACTTTCAAATTATGTCATGATATTATTATGTCCTATTTTTTATTTTTACTTTCTTTATGTGTACCTATAGTGAATACACATAATAGATCTATTTTATTTTTAAAAATGATCTTTTTAAGGACTTCGTCTCTATCCCCTTTCATTGAGGCATATTTGGCTTTATACACAACTTTCCTTTTATACGGTGTATAAAACCCTTTGACTTTTGCATTTATTCAAAAGGAATCTTTTTTATACGAAGCGTTTTACTAAACGACAAAAAGGGAATGTTTTCCTTTCCGTACTTATGCGGCGACAATGACTTCTCCGCCGCCGTGACCATTATTTGTGTTTCGGCTTCCTCTACAAGCCATACCTTTTTTTTAAAGGAAAATAAATACCATTTTTTTTACCTTTCTTTTATTTCGGTATTGAAAATGGTTTTGAAAGCGTTTTTATTATATCAATGTGTTGTATTGACATATTGTGATTAAAATGTGGAAATGTTATGTTTCCTTTATGCATGTTTTATGTGATACGATTATGTTATGGTTTATGATATGTTTAAACCTATTCATATGAGGAATGCATTGGACTTAATAAGTGACGGGTGGAGCCCGCTATAGCTCCTCGATGCATCGGCAGGTCTTATGAGACAAACTAGTGTCTTGGCACGAGGCCTTGACAAAATATTATTTGTGGTCTTGGCACGAGGCCTTGGCTACGTGGTTATGATAGTCTGGCATTATGCATTCCATCATTATGAAAGTGGTTATTGTTATTGCATGTGATTATTCGACCAGTAGAATATCCATGTGAAGAAGTGAATGGCAGTATCTCATTTTACTTTTGCCATATTATGTTGAAGTTCATGTTTAAAAGGCTTTTGTTTTATTTATACATTGCCTTAATTGTTAATGATTATTTATGAAGGCTTCCGCATTATTGTTATCCTTACTGAGCATCTGAGCTCACCCCTTTCAATGTTTAAAAATTTTCCAGGATGTGAAGAAGTATTTTATGAATGACCTGCAGGGATAGTCGGAAGAGGATATGAGTGTGGACTATGGAGACTTTGTTATTGTAGTTTTTCACTTTATGATGTAATGTAACGTTTACGAATGTATCTAGTGTTTCCAAGGCTACTAAACTAATCGGTCTTTCGAGACTTGATCTTTTGTGATCATGCCAATGTTACGAAGTGACGCACCGGCTCCGGGTAGCTGGGGTCGGGGCGTTACATACCAAGGTAGAAAAATCCTCTCCTGAGGATGAATTTTTCTATGTTTAATATTCTTTTTTTGTGGGAAACTTATTCAGAGCCAACTGGGGCATATTGTGACTAGTAAAGAAAAGGTATCCTTATGACACTGACCTTCCATTTCTGATGGCTGGGGAGGTTTATAAAGACCTGAAATCACTAGGTAAATAGAGTTTGATGAATGGAAAGGATGTTTCTGGGAATGAAAGAAACATTCAGACCTCTATTGTCCATGGAGTTCTGGATCAAATTGGCCTAAGAGGCATGTGATGGAGTTTTAGGAGCCTCATGAGGAGTAGGTCAACTCATGGTATTTAAGAGATAGATATTGGGGTTTCATACGGACACAATAGAAAATATCATTGACCTATCCCAAAAGGGTCATGGTGTGCCTCTCCATTTTTTATGGGGGTTAGTAACGATAGCGAAGGGACCAACCCAGAGGGATGAGATAGTAGCTCAGCACTAATCCCAAGTATGGGTGTGGGGGTGCATCCCCTACAGTAAGGACCGAAGGGAACAAACGGTCTTACCTCATAGGATCTAGCCACATAATACCATCTTCAAAGGCATGTACACATATCATTTTCTGTTAAGCAATAGGCCACATAGGATTTCCTGCATAGTGTCATCCGTAAGGAATCATCCATGAAAGAATGTCATCAGAGGATATTTTACGAAGGGTTGGCCACAAAGGAGCTCTCCATAGTGGTTCTTCCACAAAGTATTTTCCATGGAGTATGTCTTCCATGAAGTAATTTATTCCTTCCACAAGTACATAAATTAACTCACCAATTCACAAACGACACTTCCTCATCATATTTTCTTCTATGGAGGGTATTCCACATGTATATCATGGGATTGAATTTGTGAAGTGCTTAGGGAGTGGGAGAAATTTCTTCTGAACCCTCTATATTTTTCTCTATGCTTCATCACCTTTTCCTGATCTCTTCATTTGCTCTATTATCCCCCCCCCCCCCTTTGAGTCATTTTATAAAGGAATGGAGGGACCATATACCTACTTGTTTGTTCATACATGATGGTCCATGAACCTTATTTTTTGGAAGACCATGGTGGACTTAGCCAACAGGGGGCGTTGTTTCCAGGCACTAGTGATTCCACCTCATCCTGTGAACTACTTAGTTCACGAGAGATCTTCATTTGATAGGGAATAAATCACCACCTCCCTCCTATAAAACGTATATAGTTTCATTTTATGGTGATGGAACTATCGTCTCTATCCCACAAAAAATTTAGTTCATGGGTGATTCACAATATAAGGGATCACTATGCAGACCGGTGATCTGTGAAGGTTCTTGCACTTCATGGACTCACTTCTTCCTTTGAATATTATTCTTCAATATTCTACAACATTTTATTTCTATCCACTACCAAGTTTAATGGAAATTTCTTCATCTTGAATATGAAATTTACGGGACCCAGAAATCATTCATAACTAATAAAAATTAGAGTATATAGAAATAAAAAACATAATATTCTATGATATATGTAAATGTAGAAGCAAGTAGTCATACAGACTCATGATCATACTAGTTCATAACAGCCGACCACACACTGGTTTAATCACACATACAAAAAATAATGGAAATAAATGTATAAAGCTCTACTTTTATCCCTTAGTTATACATAATTTATATTTTGACTTCATCCAAGCTATCCAATTGAATAATAAAATATTGAGGCTTTTCCCAATCTGAACTTGCAATTAGTGAAGATTTATTGGGTACCCAAGTTCTATAACCACCTGAGCAGGGAGTGAGTACAACTTAGTAGGGAACCACTAACATTTTCCCATATATAACCAATAAATAAAATGTGTGTTCATGTGAAATTATCTTCTAAATAAATGAATACATAATGGAAACATAATAAAAATTAATTATCGTCAATCCTTAGGTTCTAATGTGACACCTAGGATTTACTATATATGCTTTGGCTAGTGTAAGAGTGTCTTTAAGAATATCATAGGACTGTTCTAACCAGTATCAGTCCCATGGAAAATTCCTAATATAAATTCCTATGAAATATTTTATTATTAGGCTCAACATACAGATCCTAAGAACAAGTCATATCCATAAAATAATATATTGATCACTTTGGGGTATTGCATCCCTTCCAAATCATATCATTTATGCATTTCATTAGGGTAGTGCATCCCTATTGTATCATCTCACAATATACTGATCAATCAGGGGGTATTATGTCCCATTTTAATCATCTCACATATACATATTTATATGTGGAAGTGTTTCCACTCAACAATATCATCATAGCAGACATGAAGGGTAAAAGCAATGAAAAAATCAATGGTATTTCATTTATCTATATACATATTTTTTGTTGTGAATCCCACCTAGATTATCACATTAGTACTAGGCATGAAGGATGGATCCAGGGAGAACATTAAAGGCATCCCATGTATCTCAATACATCTTAATGGGAAATGTATCACACCCAAGTCATCTCACAATACACATATCATTATGGTTGGCCCGTCATCCAAACTCATCTCACAAGATCGAGTTTATCCACTCATGTGAATGACATATCCTTATAATTATATCAATATCAAGATCACGTCAACAGTTTTATTTCTCAGGTGAAACCCAAAATCAACACTATTTCCCTACCAGCACTACCCCTCTATAGGGTCAATATTATATTGGGAACCCACAGGGGTCCCCTAGGATACACCATAACATAAACACCCAACACGGGTTCCCCGGCCTCAATGTTGTCTTTTTGGTAAACACCCATCACTCAAAGGAAATAGTATCCCTCAACCTCATCATTAAAAAAATCATATCCTCACTGGAATTATAGGATAAGCCTCTGGGGAATTAGTCTCAAGAGATTTCATACTGCTTACCTCACTTCCTAGGTAATCTCATGTTGGTCCTCTCACGAGTGTATCAAAAATTTACTTAGGAAATACCTACCTAGATACTCTCACCTCATCATAGGTAGAACACTTACAAATTTATCATCTCAACTAGATTGAATTATTTAAGTAATATCAAGTTTCAAACATGGATAATCCCTAGTATATCTATCTTGGTTCACCACCCACCTAAACATGGAGGTCACTAAGGGTACCTATCACTAGGTTTTCTATATCACTTTAACTACATTTTATTTAATTCATTTAAATTATTACTCATCTAGGTTCGTATATCACATGGTACACAATTATAATCAATACCTCAACCATCGACGGTCGTGGAATCAATCCAGTGCACAATGGTTCCTTATGGGCCTTATCACTTCTTTAAACTAATTCATAGGTATTCTATTTTAATTAAAAAAATTATATAATTTCAATAGTTCAATAATAATTGGTGGAAATATTCCAGATAATATATGCTGCATAAATCAGGAAAATTACCATAGGAAAAAATCATAAGGACCGCCCACCTCAAACATGGAGTCATCATCCCTTGAAGTAGCTCGGTCTTCCTCACTGAAGCTCATCCAAGTCTAATCAGTCATTGACCACCACCATAAGGCCCTAACTCATGAAAAATAATCCAAATTAATTATTTATAATTAATTAAATAATTATAATTAATTTATAATATAATTTAAAAATAAGAACAATGCCTAAAAACTCACCGAGCAACATTTTCACACATAAACTGTGTTCAACTACCCAGGAAAGATCCATGGTGTACTCCCATTTCTATGTTGGGAAAAGGCCCTAAAACCAACGTTGTTTCAATTTTCAAATAAATTTAATTTAACAAAAAAACTCTAAATAATTTCATTCATCAATATACCTTCACCTTAAGAGCATGAAACTGTGTGTGATCATCCTCACTAGACATCCTTTTCCCATCATATATAGATGATTCCCCAATGTTCTAGTGGAATTGTCTCAAACCCATAATTAGAGAAAAGTAAGGGGAAGTAATAAAGAGTGATAAAGATGAATTTTTAGCTTTAATATTCCATTAAATTTATACAATAACACCCCTATCCATGGGAGATCAAGAGATAAAAGAGGGGGAGATCCATCCAAACCGTCATGCATAAGTGTCGAAAAGAAAGGAAGAGTGGTGAATTAAAATTGGGGGGGTAAATAGGTTTTTCACCCAAAATAAAAACCAAAAATAGTAAAATGGTTTTCACCATGACTTGAATTATGTAGTGGTTCACCTCCTAACATCCATGAGGAACCCTAAAATGCTCAGAAAAACTCATTACCTCTCTCTATTCTCGTCATTTCATACAACCACATCACCCCAAATATTATACACCAAAAAAACCTATTTAAACGCCCTTTTTTCATGGAACTACAACATTGTGGGACTACCTAGGCTCCAAACTCATCTAAAACACGTGAATTCATATCCCCTTTCTTGTTTTTTCCCACATAATATCCTTCCAGAAGCCAAAACATATCCCACACCCTCTGCTACGATATGGTTCTGCCCATGATCCCCCAAAACGCCCATAAAATAGGGGCTAAAACATAGTGGGTCAAGGATTTTCTATAAGGGTTTCCCCTTGTCCATGAAAACCAATAGCATCCACAATAACTTCTAAAATTCTTAGGCACCATGCTTACCAGGCCTGGTGCCCCTCCACTGCAGTTATTTCTATACCACGGTACTCTTCATGATGGAGAAATTGTGGTATAATGGTTTGAGGTCTGCTCATATTTGCTCTACCTTCCACCCGAGCACCTAAATCACCTTACGTGTATTAATTAACATCCCAAAATATCTCCTCAAATGGATTCTAACACTCAGAAACTCAATACAAACCACAATTCTAAAAAATCACTTTGAAAAATAAAAAATATCAAATTACCCTAGAATTTATCAACCCATAATAATGAGGGTATTTACACAATTAAACCACCATAGATAATATGATAATATAAATGCCTATAACTATAATTAGGACCAAATTTAGAATCATTGTATGTCTTCTTTTCTGTACATAGCCACCTAGATTTAGGTTGTGTTTGAGTGTTTCTAATGAAATAATGCTCACTTCTAAATTAAATTTTCCTATAATTAAATTTACCACAACTTTTTGACTAATGATTATGATACCTTCCTTATTTAAAATTATTTTTCTATAAATAAAATCATTTCATATTTTAAGAACTAGAACCACTCTTTCATGGAAAATTCATCCAATAGAACCACTAAAGATGTCCCAAATGAATACATTAAAAAATATTGTATGGATATTTTTTATATGAAAACTTCTAAATCTGCAACTTAACATATTGATATTATATGATAGATTTAATTTATGTAGGTGTAAAAGATGTATTTTGAGATGGTCACCTAGTACCACCACCACTTCCCCATATAAACTCATCACTCATCCTTTTCTTCTCTAGAATTCCACATTCACTACAACCATAATAACAAGAATCACCTCCCATTAATAATAATCCTTCCATGTATGTTTCCACAATTACATTTTTATTCATAAAATATGCATGGTTATTGAGTTAGAATATAAATACCATTGATAAAATATCATAGAATAGATCTATTTAAAATGTAGAGGCTTCAAAGTTTCATCAGTGACAATCTCTGAAGAAAATTGAATAATTTCAACAAACTGAGTCATCTACTCTATAATAGTCCAATTATCCCATTAAATATATTTTTGACTTAAATTTTAATGGCCCAATTCTTTATTATGAGGGGTTTTATATGGTTTAATAGTCTTCAGGTCATGTTACCATTTTTTTTATATTTTCCAAAGGGGTTTATTCATGAAATATGAAACACCAAACAACTCCCACATTTTCAATAGGTGATGTCACAATGGACTTATTTAAAAAGGCAGGTGGTCACTAGGGTTCCTTGACAATGACTCTTAAGAACTCACACTAGTTAATAGATACTGGTTCAATCTCATCGCACCATATTGGTGGGAATTATTTTCTAATCTAGGACTCTATTATAGATTTAATTCATGTCAATTGATCCTTATCAAATACTTATGAAAATATTAGATAATATTTTGTTAGAATATTGTTTCTATCATGCATTAGTGGTAACCATTTATATGGAATCCCACATTTTTATTACATAACTTTTCTTTACATTGTACAAATATAGGATCTTTTATAGTTTATTTTCTTGAAATAAAGGTACATAATACATGGAAACATTAGAAACTAATCCAATACACTTAAAAGGATTCTTCATGGGTTCATACTAATTATATTTACTATATCTCATATCTTGGGGACATACATCAATGTAAAGGTTGAGCATGATTCCTGGTAAGGGAAAGTAAGGGTAATAGTTTACATGTGATCTTGAGCAATATCAAAAAAACTTGAGGAATATAATTTTGGCATGAGAAAGGAAAAATGAGGAATATCATGATAAAAAGAAAATTAATCATAACATAAAAAATGAGGCTAAAAAAATTAAATGAGACATTCATAAGCATGTCACTATGGTTTGTCACCAGGGTGTCATAATTGAAAATTACCAAGGTTATTCACTGAGGTATCATAAAACATGTCGTATCTAGAGATTGAATTTTTTAATCAATGTATTGGGTCACTATTATATAGAACCCTTAATATGTATTAATTAATTTTATCCACATAGATAATAATAAAACATTTCATAAATAACCTGTGGAGAATAAATAATGGGATTCTTATCAAAATCATGGTGTTTCAAAAGTGCTTAAAGACATGATCAATATGTGGTTTTTAACCCCGCAAAAAGTAATTAAGGTGTCATGTATGTTAATACCAAAATAAAATAAATAATTTTTACAACTATGTGAATACCCTTATAAAATAAATAGGTTTGGGTATTCACAAAATAAAATAAAAGATAAATTCTTCAGTTGAGAGAGAAATTTTGATAAGTAAATTCGGCAGCATGACGGGTCTAAAAAGTGGTTTTAGAAATTGGTAAAATGAGTGGGTAAAGGGTATCCCATTGATAAGAAATAATTTGGAAGTAATGGAATGGTAAAAATGGTAATAAAATAGAGTAATACTAACAATTATAAGACACATAAAAAAATAAGTTATTGAATTGAAGAGAAAAGAAGGATAATTCCCTTACCTTGAAGTGTTACACTTAAATCATAAATAATGGATCCTTGGAGCTCGAGGATACCTTGGGGAAATAATTGGGAGAAAAAAATACCAAAAATTAATTTAGGATGGATTGTGAGATAAATGAAATGGAAAATGGGTGGGTATTTATAGAAAAAGTGGAGGATTTGTTTAATAATATCAGAATATAGGCCTTGAATATGTAGGTTGTGGAGAAAGAAAAACCATTGACATGAACATGGTTTTGCCCATGTTTTTATACATTTGGAACATATTTTATGTTTTTTTAACCCAAAATAACTATTAATCATTTTATATTACTTCTTTTGGCATGGAAAAGTAAAGTTTCCACAAAATAATGTTTTTAAAGTTAAAGTTTCCATTTTAGAATTTAGAAAGTCATTTATAGGTTATAAAATTGATTAAAATCCATTAAAATACTTAATATATATAAAATAACATGTTTTAAGTTGTGTATTGTGGTTACTTTATTATTAAATCATTATTACATAATTATGGAGTCATTAATCATACCAAAAAACTGAAACTATATTTTTACTATTCATAGAAAAATAAAGTAATTTAGAAAATTTTCATAAATTCACCCTAACCTAATTTAGATGTGATGATTTAAAAAATGATGTTTATTTTATCATAATAATTCTATAAATATAATAATTTTAACTTTTAAAAATAAAAGTTTTTCTTTATTTAAAAAATAGTGGGTTGAAATTCATAGTCAAATTTCTGATACTTAAAATTTTCAAGGACCCAATAAAATTATTTTAAATTTTATATTTTAATAATAGTGTTTTTATCATTCTATATCATTAAAGGTATATATTATTCATAATACCTTAGTTTATTATAAAATTTCATATCTTTTTTGAAAAGTACAGTCTGTGTTTGAAAAATCAATTTATTAAATTTGTCTCAATTAAACATATATTTTATTAAGAAAACCTATTCTTAAAATGGAATTGATGGAATAAAATTTTTATTTATATATAATAATTAAAAATTAAGTAATAAACACATGACACATAAACCCTTATAACACTCACAAATAACCTAAGGTTATGGTGTGTAATAGTGATAGATTCTTGGGGTGGCTTGGCTAACATCGACCAAGTGGTAATTTACACTCACTTGAAGTTTTCCCTTAGGTGATATCATTATTGGTTCACCTGTTAAACATCATATTAGTCTTGGTAAAGGGAGAACCCCAGTGATGTTTTCTCCCTTCCATGTTCTGAAAAATGGACTTCCAAAGGCATGACTCTACTTTATGAGGTCATCTCTTCTCATTTATGAATTAGTTTTTCATTATCATTACTAATTATAAACACTAATTATAAGGTTAAAATTATTACAAAAAGTATAGTTTCCAATAGCCATATTAAACAATTGTCATATTTGATCAATGGTTATATAATGGTCGAATCCTGATGGTCACATTTCTCTTTTTATTTTATAAATACTATTTCATTATTAAAGAGATATGGTTTTCTTATGTAAAATAAAATAACACAAATTTTTAGGAAACAAATATCATTTAAAAATTCTCAGTTGTTTCATTCTTCCCCCCTTATGAAATTTCTCTGCTGAAATTTCAACTTGTTCTCTCAATTGGGAAAAGGTGTGAGTACTTTTTTCCCATTGACTCCTATATTTTCCATGTTACTTATTTATATTTATGGTTCCTTCCCAAAAATTTCATGATGTGGGTAGTCTTGGTTTTTATAACCTTGTATGTATTATCTAAGATATCCACTGGAAACTCCTCATAAGAGAGATCATGTTCTATTTGTACCACATCTAGATTCGGTACATTTTAAGGGCTACGTATATACTTCATCAAGAGAGATATATGGAATAAATCATGAAATCAAGATAGATTTGGTGTAAGTAATATATGATATGACACTGATAATTTGATACCATCTATGGTATCCCACCTTTTTATTATATAACTTTTCATTAAATTTTACAAACAGATGATCTTTTAAATTTTATTTTCTTAGAAAAAGGGTATATAATACATGGAAACTTATAAAATTATTATAATACAATTGAAATGATATTTAATTGGTTCATACTAATTAAATTTATTGAATCTGATATCATGGGAACATAAATCAAAGGAATTGGTGAGCATGAGGCCCAGTAAGGTAAAGTAAGGGAAATAGTTTACATGTGATCATGAGGACTACCATTAAAAACGTGAGGAATATAATTATGGAATAATAAATAGAACATGAGGAATATCATAATAAATATAACATGAATCATAACATGGAAATGTTTCTAAAAAATTTAAATGAGATATTCATAATCATGTCACTAGTGTTTGTCACCAAGGTGTCATAATTGAAAATTACCAAGGTTACTCACCAAGGTATCGTAAAACATATCATATCTAAAGATTAAATTATTTACCCACTGCATTAGAGATATATCAGGTATAAGAATTAATTTTTATTAATTATTTTGTGCCACATTATCATAATTAAACATTTTATAAATAACCCATGGAGAAATAACAGGTTTCTTATCAAAATCATGGCATTTCAAAAGTGCTTAAATACATGATCATTATGTCATTTTTAACCCATGGAAAGGGTATGAGGCTTTAAAGTATGTTAATCCCCAAATAAAATAAATAATTTTTAAATATAGATTAATATCCATGGAAAATAAATCGTTTTGGTTTTTCACAAAAGAAAATAAAAGAGAATTTCTTAAGTAGAAAGAAAATTTTTGATAAGTAAATTTGGCAGCATGATGCGTATAAAATGTGGTTTTAGAAATAGGAAAAATGAGTGGGAACATAGGTATAATATTTATAAAAAAATAATTTGGAAGTAAGGGTATGACCAAAAGGGTAATAAAATAGAGTAATCATAACAATTATAAGACACATACAAAAAAAGGTTCTTGAATTGAAAAGAAAATAAGGATAATTCCCTTACTTTCAAGTGTAGCTCTTAAATTGTAAGGAATGGAACAATGGGGGGTTGAGGACACCATGTGCTTCATTGGGAGGAAACACTACCTAAAATTAATATAGGATGGATTGGTAGTGAATGGAAATGGATAAATGGTTTGGGGTTTATAGAAAAAGTGGAGGATTTGTTTAATAATTTTCAAATATAGGCCTTGGAAATCTTGTTTGTGGAAAAACCAGAACAATTGTATTCGCCAAGGTTTTTTCCCATGGTTTTAGACATTTGGAATATATTTTATGTTATTTTAACCCATAATAACTAAGAATAATTTTATATTACTTATTTTGGCATGGAAAGTAAAATTCCCACAAAATAATGTTTTTAAAGTCAAAGTTTCCATTTTAGACATTAGAAAGTCATTTATAAGATTGGAAATTGATTAAAACTTTGTGTCAATAATGTTTCCTTATGACTTTTCCATTTCAATATGTTTTAAAAATCACAAACACTTTATCATAAATCAAATAGTTTTTCCCTAAGGATTTTCTTCATAAGAAAAATTTTCCTTCTCTAAGGAAATTTTTATCCTTACCTATGTTTTCATTGTTCTTTTTATAGTATCTCAAAATCTAACTCATTTAATTCCTAAATTTTAAAATTAGGAATCTTATGTAAAACCTTGGAATATTATAATTCCTTGGATATAGAGTGTTCTGAAATTTAGTTTCTGAATTCTCTAAAATTGAATTTCTGAATTATCTGAAATCCAGGTTCCAAATTCTCTGAAATTCACATTTCGAATTCTCTGAAATTAAGGTCCTCAATTATCTGAAATTCAGGTTCAAAATTCCTCATAATTCGGAGTCAAAATTCCTCATAATTCAGACTCCGAATTCTGTCGAATTCAGACTCCGAATTCCTCAAAATTCAGACTCTGAATTCCTTATATTTCAGACTCTAAATTCCTTAGAATTAAGATTCCAAATTCATTGGAATTCATACTCTGAAACCTATAGAATCCAGATTACAAATTATTTGGAAAACAGAATCTGAATATCCATGTATTATCGACTCTAAATATTTATTTGGTTAGATTCTGAATTATATTTTTCCTTAAACTATGAAAAATATATTTGATTAAGCAACTTCATTTTAATTACACTTATTATGAAACAATGTCATACAGTTTATTTCTTACTAACCGTTGGTTAAGTGAAACATGAACAGGTCCCTCTGAGATTCAAATAAAAATATGACCGTTGTAGGAGGGAGCCTACCATTAGAGAAGTGTCTATAAATAGAAGCTCATTTGAATGAGCTCAATATTGTTCTATCACTCTATATATTGCAGGTTGTTGAAGTTATTTCTATAGAGAGAGACTCTTAGGCTTTGTGAAATTCTGAACATCTTGTTCAGATTTCTTCGTGTAACTCTAATTGTTGCTGAGTACAATCGAGGGCTTCTGGGGATAGGAAGATAGAGGTGTCGACTACTTTAAAGTTTGAGGACTTCTGGGTATAGTAAGATAGATATGCTGACTACCTTAAAGATCGAGGGATTGTGGGATAGCAAGACAGATTTTGATATTTCAATCGAGGGATTACCCTGGTGTAGTTAAGACAGGCTTTCTTGAAAATATAAATCTAGGTACCTTTATCCAAGGTTGTTAGATACCCTACTCTTTGGGTTAAAAGATTTTCTACTTGTTACTTGTTTTGTTTCAAGTTTATTTCTGTTGTATTTTGATAAAGGAATAAAGTATATCCTTATTATACTTTCATATTCTTTTATATACTTCGATAAGTAATATTATATATGCTTTAAGGTATAATCTTTTCCTTGTAAACTTTCCTTAAGTTTCATTTCTGGAACCACGTTTCCAGAACCTAGCAAGTTTGTTTAGTATAACTAAAAGTTGCTTTGTAAATTTACCTTGTTTAACTTTGTTAAACAAAGTTTTCTGATAAAAAACTATTTTATTGAATATTTAATTAATAATAAATTATATAATTTCCTCACATTGTGTTAAATATGTTCAATTAGAAAGTATTTGGGATTAGATCATTCATTTCAGTATTTGATGAAAATTCTAGTTTTATCCTTTCAAAATCATTGTAGTATTTCAATCATAAATATTTTTATTTGAATTATTTGAACTTAATATTTTTTAACTATGTTCCTCACTTAATGGTCTAAAACATTTATTCAGGAAACTAGATAAAAAATAATGCATTTGGATGGAGTAATTGGGCCATAAAGTCAAAGGTGGTCTGGGCACGTCAGAATGGAAAAGCTTTTGTATTTCGGCCATAACTCATTCTTCAGGGATTTTATTGAGCCCAAATTTTTAAAAGAGATAGGGGACCCATATCCTCACATATGATCCTTCTGAAAGTCCGGTCAATTCACGCGTTTTTGTGGTCAAATGGGCGGTACAAGTTGGCATAAAATATTTGGCCGAGATTCCCCATTCACACTTGAAACCACTTTGAACCTATCCTCCCCACCACTCTATAAGTTGGTGTTTTTCTCATTTTGTGGGATTGGGACGTGAATTGGGAAGTTGAGGGGAGAGGATAAGTGGATCCACTCCAATTATCTAACCATTTCAATAAGGGTAGCTCTTGAAGTAAGGATCCCTTCGACGAAGCATTCTTCTTCTCCTTCATGTTGTAATGGTTTTGTTTGTGTAATAAATTTCTTTGATATTATTTTATTCCTAATATTTTCTTCTATTTTGTTTAAATTTATTCTCCTCTTAATCTTTCTATATGGTCTGGAATTCTTGAGTAGAAGCGTTATTGGGTTATACCCATTATAATCCTTTGCACATGCAAAACACTTCTATGATGATTACGCCACCCATGGGAGAGTAGTCTTTTAGTAATCAATCTATCTTCTACCCTCTTAATTTAATTATTTTGAATCATTGAGATACTGTAATCCACATAATATGATCCATGAATTGTGTTTTTAAATTACAAGAAACTGAGCAAGCAATTGAACAATTGACACAAAACGCGTGAGGTCGGGATTTGTGTGAATTGTGAGAGCGCGATCTTAATCGGTAATACAAGACCACACGGTATAAATTTGTAGAGTTCAAATATAATCCCTAAACACAATTCATCCTAATTTCCAGAATTTATATGTTCTATAACTAACCACTTACCGTAATCTATCCACAGAACAACAATCAAAGCAGGGTGCTGCGATTGCGTGTTCCGAAGCTAGCCTAGGGTTTAAGTAATTTCATCTTTGTGGTTAAGTTAACTCTTGTAGGGATCGAGGGATAACAAATTAGGGGATCATAATTAAGTGGATATTGATTTAAATGATAATGATTAATAAGTGAATGAAGAGGTAGAGTTAGATCTATTATTCCTTTTAAAATAGATTTCTAAAAAAACATCTTCATGTTGTGTCATTTTAATCGAAATTCGTTTCAAAACTAAAAACAAAAAAATATACAATCTTCTTCCAACAAAATTCTTCTAGATTCATAAAATATAACAAACCCAAATCCTTTAAATTAGTGTTTTTATTCTATTATATTTTATTTTTTTTAGAATACCTTTAATAAGTTGTTAAATTTACTTCCTCCTTTGAGAGATGACCTTGGTCAGCCACTCTGCTGCACCTAAGTACCCCAAAATCACACTAATCATTTGAGGGCACCCATGAAAGCGCTCTATCAAATTGGCACCATTTCCAGGGAGGAAAGTAAATTATTTCAATCAATTAGAGATATTTATTTTATTTTACATTTTATTCTCTTCCTCTCTTTTTTCTTCTTTCTTTACCCAATCTGCTTTTTTTTCTTCTTTTATTTTCTTTTAATTCTTTTTGGACCATAAACTCAAACTTCTGGTTTTTATTTTACTATGGTCCACTTTCCTTCTTTTCATCTTTCATTGATTTATGACATGAACTAATCCCAAAGATCTCTTAGATCTTGACCTTGAGATTGAATGTTGCCTTAGGGCTCGAATCAGACATTCTCAGTCTACGGGAAGTTTCAATATTCAACCAGTTGGTGAATTCCTCTCTTCTGGAAACATTGAAATTGGAAGCAATTAAAATTAAAACATAAAATAGGAACTAATGGCTGGAAATAATGTAAATTAACTTAATATAACCATTCAAGAATTGGCTGCACCGGATATTAACTATCAACCAAATTGTATTGCATACCCGAACCTCGAATCAGAATTTGAATTGAAATCTGGGTTAATTCTCCTTCTTCCAAAATTTCATGGCTTATCTGGTGAGGATCCCAACACACACCTTAATGAATTTAATGTGGTTTTCTCAACCCTTAAACCTAGAAATGTCTCTGAAGATCAAATCAAATTAAGAGCATTCCCATTATCACTTGATGTAGCTACAAATGATTGGATTTATTATTTGAAACCTGAAGATGTAACGTGTTGGAATGATTTGAAACTTCTTTTCTTGCAAAGATTTTTTCCAGCATCGAGGACCACCTCCATTTGTAAGGAGATCTCGGGGATCAAGCAAGCACATGGGAAGTCAATGTATGTGTACTGGGAGCGATTCAAGAAGTTGTGTGCAAGCTGCCCACATCACAAAAACAGTGAGAAACTCCTCATCCAATACTTCTACGAAGGACTCACACCCATGGAGAGGAGCATGGTGGATGCTACAGCTGGATGAGCATTGGTGGACAAAACACCAGTAGCTGCATGTGCGTTGATCGACAAGATGGCCCAAAACTCCCAACAATTTAGCGATAGAGGTACACCACATGTCAGGGGAGTACATTAGGTAAGTCCTTATTCTCTTGAAAGTAATTTGATTGATACAAAGTTGGAATAATTGACCACTATGGTGAGGTAGATTGATTTTGATAAAAAGACATCCAAACACACTCCTTCAAGGCCTTGTGGAATTTTCAGTAATACAAGCCACCCAACTGACTATTTCCCACAACTACAAGAGACAGTGGATTGCGCAGTAGTATTCCCAGGGAGACCATATCAGCAACAACAACAACAACCATATCCCCAAAATAAGTTTGATCCAACATACAACCAAGTGTGGAAGGACCAATCGGACATAAGGTATGGCTCTGGACAACAACAAAGGCTACCCTTTTAACAAAACTTCCAGTAGCCTCTACCTTACCAACAGGGTTTCCAACAACCCCAAAGGAGATTTGAAGCTCAAACATCAACAAGTCAGCAACAAGGGAATCTCCAACACAAGGTAGACTCTAACACTGATGATCTTTTGAAAAAAATTGTTCTTAATCAACAGAATGAGTTGAAGATTCAAGGTTCAGAGTTGAGGGAGTTGAAAACTAAATGGGCCAGATTTCCACTGCCCTCCATGAACTAGTAATTAAGAATTCTAGAAATATACCTTCCCAACCCACTCCAAATCCAAAGGGGAATGTTAATGCCATCACATTGAGAAGTGGGAAGAAAATGAACAATATATATGTACCTACCATTCCACCGGGATTCACCTCAAGTCCAGAGAAGCCGCATTCCATACCAACTGATGAGCAATCCAAGGAGAAAGATAAAGGTAAGAAAAAGATTGATGATGTTCTTCCTAAACCCCTTACCTTACCAATAGGGTTATTCAAACCAAGAAGATGGATAAAGAAGCAATTCAAAAGGAGGTTTTGGACACATTCAAGCGTGTGGAGATCAACATTCCTCTACTTGAATCCATTAAGCAAATCCAAAGGTATGCGAAATTCTTAAAAGAACATTGTACCAATCAAAGAGGGCTCAAGGGAAATGATAGGATCAACCTTGGAAGGAATGTCTCAGCACTCATTACACCAACTCTAGCAATGCCAACAAAGTGCAAGGATCCCTAGACATTCACCATCCCATATACCATAGGGGAGTTTCACTTCTCTGATGCTCTTTGTGATTTAGGAGCTTCAATAAATGTGATGCCTCACTCTGTATTCTCTTCTTTACAGGTTAGTGAGTTGAAGCCGACGAGAGTATTGTTCCAACTAGTGAATAGAGCTACGGCATATCCAGTGGGAGTTCTTGAGGATGTACTTGTCTGGGTAAGAGACATGATCTTTCCAGCAGATTTCTACGTGCTTAACATGGAAGATGATCATGTAAGTTCTCATGCCCCCATTATCTTAGGTAATCCCTTCCTCAAAACTGCAAAAACTATCATAAATGTCAATGAGGGTACACTTTTCCTGGAGTTTGGAGATGAAGGTGTGGTATTTAATGTCATGGAATCCATGAAGTACCCCTCAAAGGACCATTTTGCTTTTTTTATCTTCCATTTTGAACCACCAAGTAAAAACTCCATGGATTTTTATTATCCTATGCTTAGGGATATTATGAGTATTGGTTCTGGATTAATGTATATAAGAACTTCCACACCCGTTTCTAAGGAACAAGACTCTCTAAGATTTGATTTTGAAATGGAATCATATTCTGATTTTGATCATGTGAACTCTAATTATGACATGGATGTGGAGTATGCTGATGGATTTGATGCTTTATTCTCTGATTTTGATGAGGTATATTCTGATACTGATGCTCTTTGTGCACATATTTCAGTTCCTTCTATAACCCAATCCATACAAAACCCCCTACATTGGAACTCAATCCATTGCCTCAAAATCTCAAATACTCATACTTGTTAAGTGGTGAGAAATTACCTGTTATCATTGCTAACAATCTCCCTTTTGAACATAAAGAAAAACTTTTGAATCTTTTGAGGGAGAACATCAGGGTGATTGGGTGGACCTTGGCTGACATATTAGGTATTAGCCCCTCCACTTGCATGCATAGGATTCTCTTGGACGATGGGGATAAACCAATGAGACAGCCACAAAGGAGACTCAATCCCACCCTCCTAGAAGTTGTTAGAAAAGAAGTTGAGAAATTGCTCGAGGCTGGTATAATCTTTCCCATTTCAGATTCTCAGTGGGTAAGTCCTATTCAGGTTGTGCCTAAGAAGAGTGGTGTTACTGTTGTTAAAAATGAGAAAGATGATTTAGTTCCAATGAGGGTGCAAAACAGTGGGTGTGTGTGTATTGATTATAGGAAACTAAATCAGTCTAATTGTAAGGACCATTTACCCCTCCCATTTATTGATCAAATGCTTCAGAGACTAGGTGGGAAAACACACTATTGTTTCTTGGATGGATTTTTTGGATATTTTCAGCTTCCTATAGCTCCGGAGGATTATGAGAAGACTACATTCACCTGTCCCTTTGGCACATTTGCCTACTGGAGGATGCCATTTGGACTTTGCAATGCCCCAGGTACCTTCCAGAGATGCATGTTGAGTATTTTTTCTGATTTTATTGAGACCTGTATGGAGGTATTTATGGATGATTTTACAGTGTATGGATCCTCATTTGATGAATGACTAAATAGTTTGGGAAAGGTATTGAATCGTTGTATTGAGAAGAATCTGGTCCTGAACTTTGAAAAGTGTCATTTCATGGTAGAGCATGGCATTGTCTTAGGGAATGTAGTGTCAAAACATGGGATAGAGGTTGATAGATCAAAGGTAGAAATTATTTCATCCTTACCCTATCCATCATGTGTGTGTGATGTTAGATCTTTCCTAGGAAATGCAGGATTTTATCAGCGCTTCATCAATGATTTTAGTAAGATTGCTCTTCCTATGTCACGATTACTTCAAAAGGATTCTGATTTTGTGTTTGATGATTCTTGCAGGGTATCATTTAATGGGATAAAGAAGTGTCTGACCACTCCACCGATCATACAGCCCCCGCGGTGGGACCTTCCATTTGATCTTATGTGTGATGCGTCCAACTTTGCGGTTGGAGCTGTCTTATCTCAGAGGGCGGAGGGACGTTCACATGTAATTTTGTATGCATCGAGGACGTTGGATTCTACCCAATCAAACTACACCACAACAGAAAATGAGTTTCTTGCTGTTATATTTTCTTTAGATAAATTTCGTTCGTATTTATTGGGCTCTAAAGTAGTTATTTTTTCTGACCATGCAGCTCTGAGGTACCTCTTGAATAAGCCAGATGCAAAGCCCATGCTGATCCGATGGATGGTCCTTCTTCAGGAATTTGATATTGAGATAAAGGACAAAAAGGGGTCAGAAAACTTGGTGGAGGACCACATGAGTAGGCTTACTCACACACTAGAGGATGACACCATGGACCAGGTACCACTTCAGGACACTTTCCCCGATGAGCATCTTTATTCCATCTCAGGTACGCATCCTTGGTATGAATATTTAGTTAATTACTTTGTTGCCTATGAAATCCCTTCAAATTTAAACAAACATCAAGTCCAAAAATTAAAAAGTGAGTCTAGGTATTATGTGTGGGATGATCCTTACCTCTGGCGCAGGTGTAGTGACCAAGTCATTAGGAGGTGTGTTCCCGATCATGAGTTTGAGTCTGTTTTGCATTTCTGTCATACACTTTCTTGTGGTGGACACGTTGGACCCCAAAGGATAGCTAGGAAAGTTTTGGACTCTGGATTATATTGGCCTATCTTATTCCATGATGCCCATGTGTTTTGTAAGTCATGCTCTTGTTTCCAACACACTGGGAACATTTCTAGGATACATGAGATGCCCCAACAACCCATACTATTCTGTGAGATTTTTGATGTATGGGGAATTTATTTTATGGGTCCTTTTACTTGTTCATTTGTATTTTTGTATATTTTGATTGTTGTTGATTATGTGAGTAAATGGGTGGAGGCCAAGGCCACCAGGACTGACGATTCTCATGTTGTAGTGGATTTTGTCAAGGCTCAAATTTTTTGCAGGTTTTGAGTACCAAAGGCCATCATCAGTGACCAAGGGACACACTTTTTCAATATTAATTTTTCTTCCCTTCTTCAGAATTATGGGGTAACACACAAAACATCAACACCATACCACCCCCAAACAAATGGCCAGGCTGAGGTTTCAAATCGTGAGTTGAAACAAATATTAGAGAAAACCATGCAGCCAAATAGGAAGGATTGGAGCAAGCACTTGGATGATACATTGTGGGCTTATAGGACAGCATAAAAGACACCTATTGGTATGTCCCGATTACAGATTGTTTTTGGGAAAGCGTGTCATCTCCCCGTGGAAGTTGAGCATCGGGTTTATTGGGCTATAAAGAAACGCAACATGGATTTGGACCAAGATGGAATCCAAAGGAAGCTGCAAATTCAAGAGCTTGAGGAGATTAGATTGTCTTCATATGAGAACTCAAGGCTCTATAAGGAAATATCAAAAGCAACTCATGATATAATGATCCAACAAAGGGAGTTTCATGTTGGAGAGAAAGTCCTTCTCTACAGTTCACGACTGAAGTTGATGCCTGGTACGTTGCATTCCAGATGGTTAGGTCCTTATATTGTATCTAATGTTTTTCCTTATGGTGTAGTGGAGATCACACAAGAGGACACTGGAAAGATATTTACAGTCAATGGGAAACATTTGAAGAGATACATTGAGGGACTTCTTACTAATGTAGTGGATTTTATCACACTGCATGACCTCATCATCACTTGAGCACATCAGGCTGTTCCTAACCCTTTCAATTTTATATTATTTGTCCTATTTATAAATTCTGCATTTCATGTTAATATATCATCTCATGGGTTCACATTGAGGTCAATGCAATATTTTAAGTGTGGGGGAGGTAACCTTTTAGTTTAGTAATTTCAATTCTTTTCCTGTTTAAAAAAACAAAAAACATTTTTGTGTTTTTCAAATTTTGTGTGTTTATTTTTCAATTTTCTTTTTGTTTTTGAAATTTTTGAGCTGAAATGATTCTCATCACAATTTTGAAATGCATATCAATGAGTGAAACAATTTATCCCTTGAAACTGAGCTTAAATGAATGCTGAAATGACTTTGTTTCAAGTTCAAATATTTAGTAATTTCATGAAAAATACACTGAATTTTAAATCCCATGCCACATCTCACTATCTTTATATTTGAAATCACTTTCCTGTGAGGATTCTGAACCATTATTTTCATATTATTTACATTCACCTCACTTCTTGATAGAACCAAACCATGCTTGATTTAACTAGAATTTGATCAATTATTTTCAAAACTTGAGGGTTTGAGGTACTTATGTTTAAATGATTGAGGAATTTGTTTGGTATTAAAGCCCCTATTTCAAAGAATCCTTTTTTATAATAGCCTACCTTGAACATTTAATCCTTGTAACCCTTAGAAGAAATGCACATCCTGTTAGGTTAGGCACATTACAAGCTAATTTTCCCTATCCAACAAACTCTTGAAGTGAAATTGCATAATCTAGTTGAGCTTAAGTATTGGGGAAGCTATCTTGTGTTGAGCTACCACATTCTGTGATACTTTGGGTGGAAAATTAAATTTTGAAGAGATGTGTCTGCTGCTGAAGAAAATAATTATATTGAAAGATGTGCCTTTTCTGGAGCTTTCATGACAAGTGAAGCTGTGTCTTTTCTGGAGCCTCTAATTGAGGAAGAAAGTTGTGCCTATCTAGAGCTTTCAAGAAAATCATGTTTGAGAAGATTGACATTTTTGTTGCTAAATTGATGAATGGTGAAAACCTTCCATGAATTTTCATGATGATGGAGCTGAATTGATACTATGGGGATTAATGAGGAGACCATATTTAAGTGAAAATTAGATTAATGCAATCTTGCTTCAAAAAGAGTCAAGCCCTCCTCATTCAGTCTCATAATTTTTCACATCTAAATCCTACCAACCGAAAGCCACAGAACAACCCTGAAAAGTCCTCATGATAAACATACTTCCTTGACTCACATCAAGTAGTGATATAGGAATTTATCAAGCCTATGGTGACCCTTTTATGAGTTTGTATGAGAAAGACATTGCAAAAAAATGACATTTGTGTGATAGGAGAAAATTCAAGCGAGGTAAGTGTTTTGTGCATGGGAGGATAAATAAAGTGGAAATATATTGAATGATATAAATGAAGAACTTTAAATAATGGTTTTTTATGAGGCATGATATCTTTTGTTTCTTGGTGTGTAATTGTTTGATCTTAAGGATATGTGTTTTAAAATTGGTTTTGATTTGATATTGATGTTTACTTGATATGAGATTTTGCTCAGGAGTGCAAAAGGGTAAGTGTGGGGGAGTTGATAAAACACTATTTTATTGAATATTTTATTAATAATAAATTATATAATTTCCTCACATTGTGTTAAATATGTTCAATTAGAAGGTATTTGGGATTAGATCATTCATTTGAATATTTGATGAAAATTCCAGTTTTACCCTTTCAAAATCACTATAGTATTTCAATCATAAATATTTTTCTTTAAATTATTTGAACTTAAAATTTTGTAAAGATGTTCCTCACTTCATGGTATACAACTTTTATTCAGGACACTAGATAAAATAAATGCATTTGGATGGAGTAATTGGGCCATAAAGTCAAAGGTGGGCTGGACACGTCAGAATGGAGAAGCTTCTATATTTTGGCCATAACTCCTTATAAGCTTGGATTGAGCCCAACATTTTAGAGGAGATAGGGGACCCATATCCACACATATGATCCTTCTAGAAGTCTAGCCAATTCATGCGTTTTGGTGGTCAAATGGGCAGTGCAAGTTGGCATAAAATATTTGGCCGAGATTCCCCATTCATACTTGAAACCACTTTGAACCTAGCCTCCCCACCACTCTATAAATTGGTGTTTTTATCATTTGGTGGGTTTGAGACATGAATTGGGAAGTTTAGGGAAGAGGAGAAGTGGATACACTCTAATTCTCCAACCATTTCAATAAGGGTATCTCTTGAAGCAAGGATCCCTTTGACGAAGCCTTCTTCTTCTCCTTCATGTTGTAATGATTTTGTTTGTGTAATAAACTTCATTGATATTATTTTATTACTCATATTTTCTTCTGTTTTGTTTAAATTTTTTCTTCTATTAATATTCCTATTTGGGAAGGAATTCCTGAGTAGAAGTGTTATTGGGTTATAGCCATTATAAACCTTTGCACATGCAAAACACTTCTACGATGATTACACCACCCATGGGAGAGTAGTCTTTTAGTAATCTATCTATCTTCTACCCTATTAATTTAATTATTTTGAATCATTGAGATACTGTAATTCACATAATATGATCCATGAATTGTGCTTTTAAATTACAAGAAACTAATCAAGCAATTAAACAATTAACACAAAACGCGCGAGGTCGGGATTTGTGTGAATTCTGAGAGCGCGATCTTAATCGGTAACACAAGACCACACGGGATAACTTTGTAGAGTTCAAATATAATCCCTAAACAAAATTCATCCTCATTTCCAGAATGGATATGTTCTCTAATTAAAAACTGACCATAATCTATCCTTAGAACAATAATCAAATCAGGGTGCTGCGATTGCGTGTTCCGAAGCTAGCCTAGGGTTTAAGTAATTTCATCTTTGTGGTTAAGTTAACTCTCGTAGTGTTCGAGGGATAACAAATTAGGGGATCATAATTAAGTGGATATTTATTTAAATGATAATGATTAATAAGTGAATGAAGAGGTATATTTAGATCGATTACGCCTTTTAAAATAGATTTCAAAAAAACATCTTCTTTTTGTGTCATTTTAATAGAAATTCATTTCAAAACAAAAAACAAAAAAAAAATATACAATATTCTTCCAGAAAACATCTTCTAGATTCATACACTATAACAAACCCAAATCCTTTAAAGTATTTTTTTTTTATTCTATTATATTTTTTAGAATACCATTAATAAGTTGTTAAATTCACTTCCTCCTTTGAGAGACGACCTTGGTCAGCCACTCTGCTGCACCTAAGTACCCCAAAATCACACTAATCATTTGAGGGAACCCACGAGAGTGCTCTTTAATTTTACTTATGTTTAAAAATGAAAGTTTTTGAACTTACAATACCCCCTTCTTGTAATTGAGCACTAAATCATTATTTTCATCCTACAATTGGTATCATATGAGGTCTCTAAATTACTTATATTCACATATATGTTTTCTTGATCAATTATTCCTTGTTCTAAATTTTCATGTTTAACTTTTCTTGCTTATGTTTTGTTATTTATTTTTATCCTTTTTTATAAACCTTTTCTATTAACGAGTTTTTTTTTTGGAAAGATGTTTTTTTATAGAATTCCATGAATGAATGTTGGTTTGATTGACAATTTTAATCCTACCAGACCACCTATATTTGATGGTAATGATTATGAATACTGGGGATATGGAATGAAGACTTTTGTTATAAATAATCGAGTATACAATTTTTTCATGATCACTGGATATTATAAAATTCTTGACAAGGAATTCAAAACCTTCACCAATTAAGAAAAGTTAGAATATCAACTAAATTACAAGGTAAGCAATACTTTGTTGCGTTCTATGACTAGGAATATATATAGTCAAATTTATTCTTGTGAAGCTAATAACTGAATTTGGAAGAAACTTGAAGTTACACATTTTGGTACATCCAAAGTTATAGAGACTAGAAGAGCTATGATTACAGCAGAATATCATGGATTTCTATTTCCCTATGGAGAACTAGTTTGTAAAGTGAAAAAATATTTATGACTATTGTAAACAGTTTACAATATATGGGAGAGAAAGGTCTTGATGATGAAGCTCTTATGGATAGGATTATAGATATTATGCCAAATGAGTGGGAATCCAAAATAACAGCTATTGATGAGAATAAGAAAGTATCTCGAATTTCACTTGATGAACTTTTTGGAACCCTTCTTCTACATGATACAAGAATGCAAAGAGATGCTAATATGAATAATAATAAGAATGGTAATGGAAGTGTAGCCTTTACTACTACTAAATCCAAGACTCATGAAAGGGTTACAAGATCCAAGTCTAAGAAAGTCACTATTTTATCTGAATCTAGTGAAAGTGTACATTTTGAAAATAATCTAGCTAATCTTGCTTGAAGGATGAACAAGATAGTTTGAAATAAAGACTTTTTGTATAGATATAAGAAAAAAAGAAAAAAAATACAAGAAATACTCAGAAGTCACTTGCTATGAATGCAAAATAGCAGGGCATATAAGTCCAGATTTTCCTATGCTTAAGAAAAGGGATAGAAAGGAAAATAATTTTGAGAGGAAAATAAAGAAGTACTACAAGGATAAATATAAGAAATTTTTTAAGGCTAATGATACTTGGAGTGCTAGTGGTGGTGACTCTTCAGATGAATCCTCGGATTATGAATCTTCTGATCAGAAGAATCTTAGTTTACTATCCAAACTACCCATTGAAAATCATTGTTTAATGGCCAAGGTACACAATGCTGAATCTATCACCAATGTATCTTTGAGTGAAAATTTTACTGATGATAAATAATATGAATCTTTAGAGGATGAATCTTCCCCATCGGAAGATAATACTTTACCTTCTTAGTAAGAAGTGTCTCGGTTTTCTAAACTTCTTGAGAATGAAAATTTTATACTCTAGAAAAATCTTGATAAGGAAAATTCTAGATTATCTATTTTAACCAAAGAAGTATCATATCTTTCTAAAGATATTGATAAAAGAAATTTTGAATTTAAATTTATTTCCAAAAACCTTGAGGAAGTTAATTATGAGAAGAATAAACATTATAAGGATCTTGAAAATTTAATTTATAAGAAAAATATTTTAAAGGATAACTCCATTTTTAAAACTAATAACCTTGAGGATAAAAACTTGGTTATTAAACTAAAGTCAAAAATACCTTCCTTTAGAAAATTTCTGTGAAACTTTACCTCTATTAAGGAAAATTTTGACGAGATGTATTCCAAAATTTTTCCTTCAAGGAATAAATCTAGATTTTTTATACCTATTCTAAACCAGTTTTTAGTAATGCCTATTTTATTCCTCAAGGTGATCCATCTTTCACTAAATGTTAGTGTGGTGGACATTGGGAAAAAAATTGTTCTTTAAACAAAACTAAATATTTAGGTTTTCATAAAGATTATTTTTCTATGAAAATGTGGATACCTAAAATTTTTCTTTCTAAAATTTCTGGATCCAAAAAATTTTGGATTATAAAAGTCAAACTCTTTTATTTTCAAGAAAACAAAGAAAGTACCAACAGAAATACATGGTACATGGATAGTGGATATTCTCGACATATGACAGGTAATAAAATTTTCTTTGAAAATATTATCAAAACGAAAAGAGTAAAAGTAACTTTCAGAGATAATGATCATGGAGAAATTATTGGTATAGGTAAAATTTTTCTTCATGGAAAAACAGTAATTTCAAATGTTTTATTTGTTAAGGGTCTTAATAAAAACCTCATTAGCATAAGTTAATTATGTGATGAAGGTTACCTTGGGAATTTTAGGAATGATAAATTCTTATTACATAATTACAAGGAAGAGTTTATTCTTTCTACTCATGGGCAAGAGAATGTATACACACTAAACTTAGAAGTCCTTGGGAGCCAAGATCTACCTTGACTTAGTGCAATGTAAGATCAATCTTGGTTATGGAATAGAATGTTAGGACATTGTAACCTTAGGAACCTATGTAAACTATCAAAGAAAAGACTAGTTAAGGATATACTAGATCTTAGATTTTATTCTTCAAAAGTTTGTGATCCTTTTCAATATGGAAAGAAATATAAATCGAGTTTTAAATCAATCGGTGAAGTCTCAACTTCTAATTACTTACAGTTAGTGCATATGGATATTTTCAGTCCAACAAAAACTGGAAGTATTGGAGTCAAATATTATGTATTTTCCTTAGTTAATGATTATACTGGATTTACATGGGTCTATTTCCTAGAAAATAAGTCTAAAGATTTTTCTTATTTCAAAATTTTTAGATCCCAAGTTAAAAATGCGAAAAACCTTCCATTGATAAATATTCATTGTGATCATGGAGGATAATTTCAAAATTCATATTTTGAGACTTTTTGTAGTAAAAAAGGTATTACTCATAACTTCTCAGCTCTAAGAACCCCTCAACATGATGGTGTTGTTGAGAGAAGAAATAAAATTCTTCAAGAAATAACTAGAACCATGTTGAGTGAATATTATATATCTAAACACTTTTGGGATGAAGTTGTAAGTACTACTTTTTATACTGTAAATTGAGTTTTAATTAGACCTTTTCTTAACAAAACCCCTTACGAGTTGTGGAATGGTAGAAAACCTAGACTTTCTTACTTCAAAGTATTTGGTTGTAAAGTATTCATTATAAATACTAAAGATAATTTATATAAATTCACACCCAAATCTGATGAAGTAATTTTCTCAGACTACTCCACAACTTCTAAGGCTTATATAGTTTTTAATAAAAATACTTGTACTATTGAAGAAATAGTGCATGTTAATTTTGATGAAATTGATCCTTTTATTTTTAAATAACCCCTACTTACATCCTCTGATGTGTTTTAAAAAACTAATTATCAACCATTGATAGAAGACCCTACTAATATGGAAAATATTCAAGAAAATATTTCTGAAGAATCTTCCCCAGAAGATTTCCTACCATATGTTGATGAACAGGATTTACAAAACCCAAATCAGTTGTTTCTTAAGAATAATCCCAGTGATAGTATCATTGGTGATGTAAATCAATCTGTAAGGACAAGAAGTTCCATAATAAATTAAGTATAAAATATAGCATTCTGTTTCTAATTATAACTAAAAATCTAAATAATCTTTAGGTGATGATGATTGGATTAAATCCATGAAAGATGAGCTAAATTAATTTGAAAGGAATAAAGTCTGGACCTTGGTTGAAATACATAAGGAAACTTCAATTATTGGAGTAAAATGGGTCTTTAGAAATAAGTTTGATTAAAATGGAATCATTGTGAGAAATAATGCTAGATTAGTTGCTAAAGGCTATAATCAAAAATAAAGAATAGAATATGAAGAAACCTATGCTCTAGTAGCTAAACTTCAATCTATTCGTATTTTACTTGCCTTTGCAGCATTCTTTAATTTAAAACTTTATCAAATGGATTTAAAGTGTGATTTCATTAATGGATATGTTTAAGAGGACATTTATGTTGAACAACCTCCTGGTTTTGAAGACACAAACATCCTAAACATGTTTTCAAACTTACCAAAGATTTATATGGACTTAAACAATCCCCTAGATCCTGGTGTGATAGACTTACAGGTTTTTTGCAACAAAATAATTATGTTAAAGTAACTATTGATCCAACCCTTTTTATAAATTAAGATAAGAAAAAAATTGATTGTTGAAATTTATGTTGATGACATTATATTTTGTTCAACTCAGTAATCTTTAACCAATTCGTTTGTGAATCTAATGAAATATGAGTTTGAAATGAGTATGATGGGCGAGTTAACATTTTTCTTAGGTTTTAAAATTTCTCAAAAAATAGAAGGAACTTATATATCTCAACATAAGTATATTAAAGATCTTCTTAAAAGTATGGATATAAAAAAACTAAGAGTTTAAGAACTCCCATTGGTACCCCAAATTCTCTTGATCTTTATAAAGATGGGAAACCCATAGATCAAACATTATTTAGTGGAATGAGAGGAAGTTTACTATACTTGACATCTAGTCATCCAGTTTTAATGTTTTTAGTATGATTATGTACAATATATCAATCCAATCCTACGTAATCTCATTTAAAATTAGTGAAAATAATTTTTCTCTATTTAAAGGGAACCATGGATTTAGAACTCTTTTATACTTCTGGAAATTATTAATTTTATGTTTTTTGGATGCTGACTTTGGAGGGTGTAGAATGGACAGGAAAATTACATTAATAACTTGTCATTTCTTAGGAGATTCATTAGTTTCTTGGTCATGAAAAAAGAAACACTCAGTAGAACATTCTGCTACTGAAGCTGAATATGTAGCATAAGGAAGTTGTTCTACTCAAGTGTTATGGATGCAACACACACTCACAGACTATGGAATGAGTTCTAACAAAACATAGATATTGTGTGATAACACTAGTTCCATTTACCTAATAAAAACTCATGCATATCACTCCCACAAAAAACACATAGATATTAGGCATCACTTTCTTAGGGATCACACATTAAAAGAAGATATCATTATTTAGTTTATCAGAATGCAAGAACAACATTATAATATTTTTACAAAATCTTTACCATCCGATATATTTGAATACATTAAACAAAAGTTAGGAATGATAACCATAAGGTAATATTCCACATTAACTATTTGTTGAAAGCTATTTCTTTACATTAAACTACTTCTTTTCAAAATGGGAGTACATTTTCTTGGCAGTTAAAATTTTTCATAGTTAAAATTTTTCATAACCAAAATTTTTCATAACCATTTTTTCCCATAATCAAATTTTTTTAAAAATCTAGAATCCAAAAATTTCCTTCTTTAAAATTATTTTCGTACTTAAAATTTTCTTAATGAAAATTTTCATAGTCTAAAATTTCTCAATTTAAAAAAACATTTTTTTAATAAAATTTTTCATAATATAAAGTTATTTAAGAAGAATTTCCCTCATTACTGATAACTTTCCTAGCAATACAGATGGTATGCTTCCTTACTCAAATTTTCGTAATCAAATTTTACTTGTTGGAATTTTCAAATTATTTTTAGCAAATTTTTTGGATTCAATTTCCTTAAATCCGAATGTCTTACCTTAAAACCTCAAAAGATCAGAACCTACCAAAATCCTTCTTCAGCTTTCATCTCAACCATCAAGTTAAATCGTGATTGTTTCAACCAATGGATCAATCTGGGAAGATGAATCCTTGCTTCAAACGCCTATATAAAGGCCCCCTATTGGTTGTCTCACATCAGTTCTCAAGCTCCTGCATGCCGAAGCTCTTCCTCTCTACATAAGGGTCATTTCGTATTTCCTATTTTCTTAAATACGAATGTTGTTGGGAGCATCTCTACAGAATCAAATGTCACCAGTTAAGGAATTTTTTTAATGGAAGATCTACAAATAAGGGTTAGTAGATCCGATGTTTTTCGCTAATTATGATTCTTTTATTTTAAAGAACATAAAGTTGAATGGCTAGTACATCCTATGTGTATCAAAACCAAAGGAACGGGATCTGGTGTATTCAGAATTGATGATAGAATTTTATGAGTCTGTAAGATTTTTCAATGAAGGTGGGAGAGACAAGTTTTCTTTTAAGAGTTATCGGAAAACTTCTTCTATATCCTTTAGCTTGGCTGCAAGCATTATGGGAATTCCATATGAGGGGGAAGATGAATTCTGCACCCACAAGCTACTGTATATATCAGGAAGTTTTGATAAGGAGAAGTTCATAGAGTGACTTGGTTTATCAAAAGTGAAGGCACTAAAAATCAACCATATTTATATGAACCATAGGATCTTAGAGTTATGGGTTCAGAGATTTCCCATTCCAAGAAAAGGTGATAAGGATACCCTGAAGAATAGTGATATTTATGTTTTGAATTTTTTGGTGAATCTCAAAAAGATTAATCTGGTGAAGTATGCCTGTCTTAAAATTATGAATATCAAGAATGGGACTCTAAAATATCATATCATTATGTATCCGGTTGTTATTTATAAGATTATAGTTCTTTGTTTATATTCTTTCCAAATCCTATGTATTTCAAAGCCAAGAAATTTCAAGGTTATGTTGTTGAGTGATGATACGCTCAGAAGGATAAAGGTAGTCAGTAACAACAAGATCGGAGAATTTTATGACTTTTCTAAAAGTGACATCGAAGACTTACCCAAAAAAGCCGGAAGTAGATAAGACTTCCAAGAAAGGTGGCATGAAGAGAAAGTTGAATTAACCGTATGTCAAAGAAAAAACTCCTACAGTTTAGGAAACCCAATCAGAACCTCCAAAATCTAAGAAGGAAAAGACCTATCTGGATGAAGTTGTTGCTAAGTGGAGAGAAGATAAGAAGAGAAATAATAAAGGAGATCCTAGATTTGGCTTGGATACTGCTGAGGGAAAATCCATTAAGAATAAGGCTACTGAGGAATTTGGGAAGCTATAAAAAGAGAATAAGAAAAAGAAGAAAATGTCTAAAGATAAGATTGTTCAATATCTTCTCAAGGATACTGAGAAAGCTTCTGAGAAGATACAAGTACTATAATTATTTTTACAAGAACCACTTATAGTGACTCCGAGAAAGAAAATGGTCATTCGGAACCTGATGAAGATGAAGAGTAAGAGGAAGTGGAAGTAGAATAAGAGTAAGGAAGTGATGATACAGATGATATGATAAGGAAAATTTAATAATATCATGAGAAGGAGAGTCCTTCTCAGAAATTATCAATTTTTACTTCCCATGACAAATATTCTAAACTTGATACCCTAGGAAAAGGTGATGAAGGTTTGGAAGAAGTAAACAAACCATCAAAAGAAGAGAGCAGCAACCATGATTTTATTCAACCAGAAGACCTGGTGGTAGATGCTGAAAAGGAAAAGGCTAAGGAAGATAAGATAGTCCAATTATCAGAAAGTGAACATGAATCACCAAAGGCTGATGAGTTCATTCTGAGAGATGATAAAGAAAAATAGGTGTTATCTAAAACACCTAAAAAGGTAGCGGTGGATAAGAAAGATGTTGGTGTATCTTAAAAAATAAAATCTTATTAATCAATAAGAGATTTTTAAGACTCAGGAAAGAATTCTAAAGGCTCAGAAAGAAAACATCAAATCTCTGGAGAAGAAAAATGAAGATCAAGATCGGCTGCTCATACATTTTTAAGAGGATTATAAAGAGCTTAAAAAGCTAAATACCATTGTCAAGAAGCTTATTCCAAAGGAAAAAAGAAGGATTATTTTTTCCCCTTAACTCTGATCTTTTGTTGTATTGCCTTTCTTGTACCAATTTTTTCAATCATAATGAAAATTTTGGTTATTCTTCACGTGTTTTGTTGCATAGTACTATTATTTCAGCTACGATATTTTTTCCATTCTCTCAATTCCTTTTTTAAAATCACAAAGGGGGAGAAAGGAATGATAAAAAGAATACTTAGTAAATAAGAGAATTCCCTAATAAAGGGAGAGTGTATCTAAGGAGGAGTTTTATCAAAGAATATTTCCTTATAAAAGAAAAGGAAAACCCTATTTAAGGAAGTCAAGAATATGATCCTTAGGTATTTCAAAAACAAAGGGGAGTTAGTCATATTCACCATGATCCATAGTTAAAGAGAGACAAGTTTTTCTTTTAAGTTGATAAAGAAAAATTCTAAGTCCTTATATTCTTTTTTGTAAGGATGTTTGTGATTTCCAAAATGGGGGATATTGTTGAGTCAATAAGGTTTCCTTATGAATTTTCCATTACCCTATGTTTTGAAAATCACAAACACTTTATCATAAGGCAAATATTTTTTCCCTAAGGATTATCTTCATAAGGAAAATTTTCCTTCTCTAAGGAAATTTTTATCCTTACCTATGTTTTAATTTTTCTTTTTATATTATCTCTAAATGTAACTCATTTTATTCCTAAAGTCTAAAATTCGTATTCTTATGTAAGACATTAGAATATTATAATTCCTTGGATATAGAGTGTTTTGAAATTCAGGTTCTGAATTCTCTGAAATTCAGTTTCCAAATTCTTAGAAATTCAGGTTCTGAATTCTCTGAAATTCAGGTTCTGTATTCTCTAAAATTCAGGTTCTGAATTCTCTGAAATTTAGGTTTTGAATTCCTCATAATTTATACTACGAATTTCGTGGAATTCAGACTCCAAATTCCTCATAATTCAGATTCCAAATTTCTCAGAATTCAGATTCCAAATTCATTATAATTCTGACTCTGAACCCTATAGAATCCATGTTATGAATTCTTTGTAAAATAGAATTTGAATATCCCTGTCTTATAGACTCTGAATATTTATTTGGTTATATTTCGAATTCTATGTTTCCTTAAACTATGAAAAATGGATTTGATTATGTAAATTCATTTTCCTTACACTTATTATGAAATAATGTCGTAAAATCTATTTCTAACTAATTGTTGTTTAAGTGACACGTGTAAAGGTACCTCTGAGTTTCAAGGAAAAATATGATAGTTGGATGAGGGAGTCGACCATTAGAGAAGTGCCTATAAATATGTGCTCATTTGAATGAGCTCAATAATGTTCCATCACTCTAAATATTTCATGATGCTGAAGTGATATCTAGAGAGAGAGACTCTCATGATTTGTGTAGTTATGAACATCTTCTTCAAATAGCTTTGTGTTACTCCAATTGTTGCTGAGTACAATCGAGAGCTTCTGGTGATAGGAAGACAGAGGTGCTGACTACCTTAAAGTTTGGGGACTTCTGGGAATAGTAAGATAGATGTGTCGACTACCTTAAATATCGAGGTCTTGGGGGGATTGCAAGGCAGATTCCTATATTTCTATCAAGGGCTTACCCTGGTGTGGTTAAGACATACTTTCTTGAAAGTATAAACCAAGGTACCTTTATCCAAGGTTATTGGATACCTCACTCTTTGAGTTAAAAGACATTCTACTTGTTACTTGTTTTGTTTCAAGTTTATTTCCACTGTATTTTGATAAAGGAATAAATTAATACCTTCTTATACTTTCATATTATTTTATGTACTTTGATAAGTAAGATTCTATTTGCTTTAAGCCAGAATATTTTCCTTGTAAACTTTCCTTAAGTTTCATTTCTGGAACCACATTTATAGAACCTATCAAGTTTGTTTAGTAGAACTAAAAGTGGATTTGTGAATTTATCTTGTTTAACTTTGTTAAAAATAGTTTTACTTTAGATTAAAAATGAATGTTTTTAAAATTACAATTCACCCCCCCCCCCCCCTCTAGTAATTGAGCATCTACATCATTATTTAGATCCTACATAAAATCCATTATAATACTTAATATTAATAAAATAAAATATTTTAGGTTGTCGATTGTAGTAAATTAATTATTAAATTTTTATGATATAATTATTAAGTTATTAAACATACCGAAAAACCAAAATATGTTTTTACTATTAATGAAAAAATAAATTATTTTATAAAATTCATATAAATTCACCCTAACGAAATTTCGATGTTATAATTTCAAAAATGATGTTTATTTTATCAGAATAATTCTCTAAATATGATAATTTTAACTTTTAAATATAAAATTTCTTATTTATTAAAAAAGATTGTGGGTTGAAATGTATAGTCAAATTTCTGACACTTAAAAATTTTTAAGAAACTAATAAAATAATTTAATCATTTATAATTTAATAAGATTGTTTTTATCATACAATTTAATTAAAAATAAATATAATTCACAATATATTAGTTTATTATATAAAATTATTTTCTTTTTTGAAAATTATGGTTTGTGTATGAAAAATCAATTTATTAAATTTTTATAAATTAAATATTTATTTTATTATATGAAACAATCCATAAAAAGTAATTGGTGGAATTAAAATTTTATTTATACAAAGGAATTATGCTTTATGTAACAAATGCCTCGACACATAAACCCTTATAACAACCATGTGTGAAGTAACACCCTAAGACTTCACAATATTTTCCTTTTACAATAAATTTAATTTTGTTGTTAGCATGATTTATACACAAAGTTAACCTTACGCTACACACAACATTGATTCGGCTTGTGTTATATGCAAGATCAAGTTTTACCTCTTTTTAATGGAGAAACCATTATAAATCACATTTTTTACACTTTAATATATGTTATTTGAAAAAATAATGTTCTACTTTGAATTCTTAATAACGAAATTATCTTAGGGTGAGTTTTTGGCATTTTTTCTGAAAAGTTTCATTTTTTGATGAATAATAAAAAATAATACATTGTAGTTAAAAACTGTTCTTTCATTTAAATAATTATTATTATTTAAATTTATTTTTAATGTCTCAATATATCAATAATATATATATTAATCCAATATAGTTCATTGGAATCATTTTTATATTAAAATTAGATATAAAAACTTAATGAACTTTTGAACGTCTCTTTTACCCACATTTTCTCCACATCTACGGGATTAGTGTTGAACATAATTTAGTCACTTCTGTGAATTGAATTTGGAAAAATGGATATAAATTTTTTTAATCGGTATGAAATTTTTAGTCTAATAGGATCAACTTAATTTTTGGTGAATAGTAACTTCAGTATTTTTTTACCAGGGTTAAAGGTAAATCAGGTAATTAAGGGTAAAAAATATTATAAGCAATATAAAGTTACCCTAACACTTTTCTTAATTTCATTAGATGAGTGGGTTTTAACCAAAATCAAACTTATGCCAAAATTATGACCTTTTTAAGCCACTTGGATAAGAATATTACATTTATAATATTTTATTTAAAGATAAGTTAAAAATGTCATACTCAAATTTTTAATAACTAAAATATTTTTATTATGGGGTTATAAAAAAGATAAACTTGACTATAAATACTAATTTTAAAGATAAAGTTTTTTCTACATCATGAAAATTTATTTTAAATTTTTAATGATAAAATAATTAACTTAAATGATGACACAATGATGATGTAACAATTTTTTAAATAATGAAAGAATCAAACAAATGATATTAAAAATATTAATATATATATATATAACTTGAGTGATTTAATGCCATATACAATTTTAATTGAAAAATTGGACATGTTGGTAATATTTTATAAGTCTTGGATCAAATTTATCTTGTTGGTTTGACTTTTTTATAAGAAAAACTAGTGAATAGTTTCAAAATTGACATTGTATGATATTTTAAAATAATTAATATTTTATTAAATTATAGAAAATATCTAAAAAACTAAAATTCATAAAACAATTTTTAATAAGTATTAAAATGTCATCAATGACTCATTTAGTGGTTTTTTGTCATTTTATAGCAATTATATTGACTCATAATGTATAAATTATATGATATTGTGGTAATAGTGAAAGGGGTTAAATAAGGGTTAAAACAAAAAGATAAGGATTAAAAAAAATACTTGCCAAAAAGTTATTGGATAGAGAATATTCGACGCTTATCACGTTATTATTGATTTTGTGTTGTTTAATGGGCACTTACCCATGAAAATAAATTATATATTATTTAAATCAAAGATACTTACAAAATATCAATCTTTTTGTTTTTAGTAACTTCTATCTGTCCACATTGGGAAAAAATATATATATAAACAAATATAAATGTATATATTGATTATAATGAAATATTTTCATTATATAATTTTTTTAATTTATTGTAAATTTTAAAAATTACCTTAAATGCTTCATCAATGCTAAAACAATATTTATTTAATTAACAGAAAAACAAAATAATTGATATTAAAAATGTCAATTTTGATATATTTTGTTGAGTTTATATGACTAACAAATTTCATAGATTTATAAGATATATTATCGATGTATTAAATCATTAGATTAGATTCCCCTCTTTTTTTAAGGTATTTGAATTAAAATTAAATTAATAGTAATAAATTTAAAAATAATGATATCTAATCGAATTAATTTATTATTAAATTATTTAAAAATCACAAAAATGATAAATAATCACAATGTGATAGAATATGGTTGAGTATGTATTTTAATTTTCATTTATCTTCCATTTGTAAGTATTTGGATTTAGAATATTCTTATTATATTTTAATATTTTGAGATTCCAGAATTGCATCTCACCTCAATTATAAAAGCGAACCTCCTCCTTCACTTATTCTCACCACTTTTAGCCTTCTAGCTTGACCAACCTCTACCCATTTCTCCTCCCAACATTCTTATATATGTTCTGGAGGTCTTGGTCTTCCAAAAATACTAACCCTAATGTCCCTAAGATGATATCCTAAGTAATTCGACTAAAGAAGTGGAATTTAACGCTCCCTCAACTAAAAGAAAGTACAAGGTAAGGGTTAATTTCACAATCTCATTTTTATTCGGGATTGTTTATACATAAGTATCTGCTAGGGAACATTTATCATCCAGTTCCATGTTTCTTATAATTTTTTTATAAAATAGTTTTAATATTATCCAATGAATTTGTTAAGTCATTTTTTCCCATGCTTGACTTTTTATAAAATGGTTGGAAGTAATCTTTTGTCGTTTTCTAAATGAGGTATTTTGGGAATTTTTTGATGGAATGAATGTTTTTTCAACTTATGTGATATGAGAAGATTCTTTTTCCATCACTAAGTCTTAAAATTTTGAACCATCCTTTACAATTTTACAAGGTTCTTTTCAAATAAAATGATTTCATTTAGAATTTCACTTTTTTTAATAAATTATTTCAAAGTAAAAAAGGTATTTCTATCCAAAAAATCAATCATTTTATTAGAGTATTTTTATCTATATAAACATCCTATATTTAATCTTATGATTTATTGATATCGATCTATTTTGATATCTTTTATCATATATCATTGAATGATTTATGATCAATTTGAATTTGGTTGTTCTATTTTGATACCATTCATGTTTTATGGTTAAAGTGTTCACATTTCATCTGCTAGTTTTTCAATACGGATTTATATGTTGTTTATGTTCACTCCTTTCATATAAGGAATGCATTGGATTTAGTAAGTGATGGGTGGTGCCCCTTATAGACCCTCAATGCATCGTTGGGTCCCATGAGACAAAATCAGTTGGCGAAAAACCATTCACATTTGTTTTCCAAGTAGTTTGGAATATGGATCATGGCACAAATTAGATGGATTTATACCCATAGACTTAAATTTTCACAATGATAGATCTTCATAGTGCATATGTTTGGCATTATTAATTTCCTCATTGTGATATTAGTTATTAATATTCCATGTGATTATTTGACTAGTATAATATCCATGGTTATTTTTTCTAGATCATGTGATTATTTAAATTATATTATTTATTATTTCCATATTATCCTCAACATTATATTTAAAAGTATTTTGTTTTAGTTATCCACCTTTTTTTAAAAGTTTGTGCTTATTTATGATAGCTTCTGTTATTTTATTTACCCTTACTGAGCATTTGGTCTCATCCCTTTCTTATGTTTTATTTTCCCAGGATGCTAAGATGTGTATTATGATTGGTATATGGGGTTAATCTATTATAATAATATAATTCTCAAAGGATCATCTATGTTTTATTTTATGTTTTGAATTTTAATTTAAGGTTCATGTCTATAATCTATTTTCTAATACTATTAAATTGACTGGTACTTTAGGATTAGACACTTGTATCCTTGATAATGTAATAAAGTAAGGCACTGGCTCCAGGATACTGAGGTCAGGGTCATTATAGTTTGTTTCAGAAAAAATTTAGAAACAACCTTGGAAATTATATTTATAAAATAGAGATTAGGGAACATAACCCTATAATAGACTTTGAGGATAAGTGTAGAAGGATGTCCTGGGATATTGTTAAGTAAGATATTATGTTTGTCTTCATAACAATACATCCCCATCTAAATACTACAAGTGTACATGGTTCTAGCACAGATGTACCTAGGGGTAAGAACTCTAATAGGGTGCCTGAGGCCTAACTCGGGGTAACCAGGTACATGAAAATGGGCCTTACTATGCTCTTGTTTTGACACTCCTGGGGGATATTCTTAGGATAATTCATATTTTCTTTATAATCCCTTTTGAAGGATTTAAAATAATATTTGTCCCCAAAGAAACCATGTTTCTGATTATGATAATAGATATGCATAAATTTTTCAAATTATGTTAAGAATTTTACTAGTTATAAATTATAAATTATGATTCATAACCTAATATAGTGTTTTCCATTATTTAGAAATGGATCCTAGTAAAAGGAAAGTTAACATTACTATTGTGCATGATCCAAAGAGTAAGAATGATCACATCTTTTATAGTCTTAAGACAATATTTCTAAGGAAAATAGTCTCCCAATCATTCTTATTATTTGAGTACAAAGTATCATTTAGAAATGGGATAGGTAAGTAGTACTCTAAGTATTATGGCTTCAGAGGGAAGCACAAGCATAAAAGGATAGCTGGAAAAAATATAGACAAAGGGAATAAGGGAAAGGAGTATTTCTCCAAATCTAATAATTATGGAAATAATCACTCTGTTACTTTATTAAAATGAATTGAAGTTTACTAAAAGTGTGGGGATAAATACCACCATTATTGGAATTGTAGGGATAAGAAAAATATTTCTAATGTACAATGATTCAACTAAAAGTGGATGGGACATTATGAAAATTAATTTCCCAAGAGTCAAGGGAATATACCTCAGAAGAAGTCAAGGAATCAAGGCCAAAACTATATTATTGATACAGTTGAAGAGGAATGATTAATGTGCTTATGTTTGGATTCAATAATTATATTATTTGATTATTTTATCAATGATGTACTAGTTATATGAATTATAGAATATATAAGGATTGTACTACAGTACTATTTCATCAAGGATATAAGAATGTATAGTAACAAGAAAAGTGAATAAGTATAAAGTTAAACTTTTTGGAAAACATATGGTTTCAAGTAGGATAACCCTAAATACTATCATGATACTGAGATAATGATTTTGGAAAAAGAGAGTATTGATTTGGAAAGGGTAAATTGGATAGTAATAACTACCTTGAAACTAATTAATAATTTGTTTCTAAATTAGTTTATACCATCATTGATGGAGTTTACAACATTTTTCGAGTATATCCAATAACCCATGTTCTTTTTAAGGAATAAGGAAGGATGCATATTTTCAATAAAGTTTTATTGTAATTAATGTTATTATCATAATTCAAGAGAATACATGATGAAGGTATTGACAATTTTGGTATGTAACAAAAATATTTTCATTATGTTATATTTATTTTGGAAATTTAGTGACCTTACTTATAAATTTTTTGACTGTGAGTTTGGAAAAATGTATTCTCGAAGAGTCTTACGGTTTTAAAGGATTATGTTTTACATTGGATATTATTTTTTGAGGTTAAATTATGATTTATAGGAGAAAATGGGATAACAATTTTGGTTTTAGTAAATATTTAAAGGCTGAAGGAATGACTCGTGAATCTTATGATTCATAAAAGTGCTTCAAATGTGAAAAATTCATTTTGAGAACATTTTTCATGTGTAAGGGGTGAGGTGAAAATAGATCAAAGCACAACCAAAGAATTATATTATTCTTATGACATGGAAATAAATCAAGTAAGTTCTTAGGGAAAGTATATTGAAATAGAAAATTTTATCCTAATACCTTCTTTTCCAATGAATCAAATGGTTCCTTAGATCATCACAAATTTATAGCTCTGTGATTTTTAACTTTCTCCTCATCATGTTCTCTACCACTCCCCGTCAGAACTTGATGGTCAGATTTCTCTTCCATGTCCATTTTTTCCTACATGGAACCCTAGTATGTTTTATTTGTGGTGACCTTTGTACTTCCCTTATTTAATTTAAAGTGAAAGTTTTATTGACCCTTTTTCTAATATGGTATTTCAATAAAGGAATTTTGAATATTAAAACCTTAGTTACTGATCCTAAATTTGAAAATTATGAGGATGAAACTTATTGAAGGAGGGGAGAATTTAACACCTAAATACTTCAAAATATTTTACTTTTATAGTAAATTTAATTTTGTTGTTATCATGTTTATACACAAAGTAAAGCTTATACTACACAAAACACTGAGTTAGCTTATGTTACTCGCAAGATAAAGTTTTACCACCTTTTAATGGAGAACCCATTTTAAATAAAATTTTGACACTTTAATATATTTTATTTAAAAAAATAACATTCTTATTTGAATTAAAAATATCTAAACTATCATAGGGTGAGATTTTAGTATTGTTTTGAGAAGTTTCATTTTTTTGATGAATAGTAAAAAATAGTGCATTGTAGTTAAAAACTGCCTTTTTTTAATAAATTATTTAATTTTAAATTAATTTTTAAAGTCACAATAGATCAATAATACATATATTAATTCAATTTAGTTCATTCGAATCATTTTTATATTAAAATTAGATATAAAAACATAATGAACTTTTGAACGTCTCTTTCACCCGCCTTCTCGACACATCTGCAGGATTAGTGTTAATATTTATTTAGTCACTTCTATGAATTTAATTTAGAAAAGGAGACATAAATGGTTTTAATAAATATGAAATTTTTGGTCTAATAGTATCAACTTAATTTTTGGTGAATAGTGACTTTAGTATTTTTTACCACTATTAAATGTAAATTAGGTAATTAAGGAAACAAATAATATTATAAGCATTATAATGTTACCCTAACACTTTTCTTAATTTAATTGGATGTGTGGGTTTCAACCAAAATAAACCTTATGTATAAATTATGACCTTTCTATGCCACTTGGATAAGAATATGACATTTATAATTTTTTATTTAAAGATATGTTAAAAAAGGAATACTCACATTTTTTATAACTATACGATTTTTATTATAGGGTTATAAAAAAAGATAAAATCAACTATAAATAGTCATGTGAAAGATTAAATTTTTATCTACATCATGATAATTTATTTATAATTTTTAATGATAAAAAAATTAACTTAAATGATGACACAATGATGATACATTAATTGTTTAAATAATGGAAGAATCTATTAGTTGATATTCAAAATATTAATATAAATATACTTTGTGTGAGTTAATGTCATACACAATTTTTATTGATTAATTGGACATGTTTTTAATGTTTTATAATTCTTGGATCGAATTTATCTTGTTTTTTTGACTTTTTTATAAGACAAAATAGTAAATAGTGTCAAAATTGACATTTAAGCTATTTTAAAATAAATAATATTTTATTGAATGATATAAAATATATAAAAAAACTAAAAAAATTCCAACTAATTTTGATAAGTGTTAAAATTTCATTAATGACCCATTTAGTGATTTTTTTTAATTTTATAGTAATTACATTGACTCAACGTGTATAAATTTTATGATATCACAATAATAATGAAAGGGGTTAAATAATGGTTAAAACAAAAAATTAGGATTACAAAAAATAAAAAAAAATTAAAAAAATTATTGGTTGAATAATATTTTAATTTTATCACATTATGATCCATTCTGATTTGTTTAATAGACACTTTTCCATGAAAATAAATTATATATTATTTAAATCAAAGATAGTTACAAAATATCACTCTCTTTGTTTTTAATAAATTTTATGTGTCCACATTGGAACAAAATAAATCTATTAACATATATAAATGTATATATTGACTATAATGAAATTAATTTCTTTATATACTTTTATTTTTAATTTTTATATATTACAAAATTACCTTAAATGATTCTTCAATACTAAAATAGTATTTTTTCTAATTAATAGAAAAAAAAATTGGTATTAAAAATGTTAATTTTGATATATTTTGATGAGTTAATGTTTCTAATTAATTTCATAGATCTATAATATATATTATATTTTGTTAAAGCATTATATTTAATTTCTAACTTTTTTTAATGTATTTTAAGTCAAATTAAATGAATAGTTATAAATTTGACAATAATGATATCTTTTTCGATTAATTTAATATTAAATTATTTAAAAATCACAAAAAAATGATAAATAATCACAAGGGGATAATATATGGTCAAAAATGTATTCTACTTTTCATTTATGGGTCATTTTTAAGTATTTGGATCTAGATTAGTCTTATTATATTTTAATATTTTGAGGATTCCAAGAGTTCCCCTCACCTCAATTATAAAATGACACATCCTCTTTCACTTCTCACACCACTTTGAGCCTTCTAGCTCAACCAACCTCTACCCATTTCTCTTCCCAACATTATTAGATATGTTTTGGAGGTCTGGGTATTACAAAAATACTAACCCTAGTGTCCGAAAGATGAGATCCAAATAAATTCTACCGAAGAAGAGGAGGTTAGCACACCCTCAAATAAAGAAAATTATAAGGTAAGGGTTAATTTCACCATCTCATTTTTATTCGGGATTATTTATATATAAGTATCTACTCGGGAACATTTATCATTCATTTCTATGTTTCTTATAAATGTTTTCCAATATATTTTTAATATTATTTTATGAATATTTAAATTCCATTTTAACCATGTTTGACTTTTTATAAAATGGTTGGAAGTAATATTTTGTCATTTTCAAAATGAGGTACATTGTGACTTTTTTTACGAAAGTAATTTTTTTAAATTATGCAATGTGATCATATTTTTCCACTATCATGACACCTTAATATTTTGAAGTGTTCTTTACAAGTTTACAAGGTTCTTTTCAAATAAAATTTTTTTCGTTTATAATTTTTCAGGTTTTTAAATAAATTGTTTCAAAGTAAAAAAGGGTATTTCCATAAAAAAAATCAATTATTTTATTATATTGTTATCATCTATGTTAAAATTCTGTATTGAATCTTATTCTTTATTGAGATTCATCTCTTGTGATATCTTTTATCATATTTCATTGAATGTTTTATGAACAATTTAACAGTGAATGTTCTATTTTGATATCATTTATGGTTTAAGGTTGAAGTGTTCACATCTCATATGCTAGTTTTCAATATGAATATATTTGTGGTTTATGTTATCCCTTTTCATATTATGAATTCATTGGACAAAGGAAGTGATGGATGGGGAATGATATAGCCCCTAGATGCATCAGTGTGTCTCATGATATGAAATTAGTTGGTGAAAAAACCCTTTTTATTTGTTTTCCAAGCAGTTTCAATTTGTCAAGAGAATGAATCTTAACACAAATATGATGGGGTTATACCCATAGATTTAAACTTTCATGATGATATATCTTGATAGTAGCTATCTTGAGGATATATCTAGATAGTGTAGACATCAGGAATTATGTATTCCCTCATTATGATATTAGTTATTGATATTCCATGTGATTATTCGACTAGTAGAATAATCATTGTTATGTTTTCTAGATAATGTGATTATTTTATATGCTAATATTTATTCTTGAGATATTATGCTCAACATTATGTTTAAAAGTCTTGTGTTTCAGTTATTTGCCTTTCCTTAAAAGTTTATGCATATTTATGATAGATTTTTCTTTATTATTTACCCTTTCTGAGCATTTGAGTTCACCCCTTTCTTGTGTTTTATTTTCCCAATATTTCAAGATGTGTATTATGATTGATATTCAGGGTTAATTTAGAAGAATAATTGAATTATAAAAGGATTATCCATGTTTTATTTTCTGTTTTTAATTTTAATTTAAGGTTCATGTTTGTAATCTATTTTCTAAGACTATTAAATTAATCAGTCCTTGGGGATTTTACACTTGTATCTATTCTAATGTAATAAAGTAAGGAACTATATTCGGGCTAATGGGGTTGGGGTTGTTACATAAGACCTATGTTTAATGTGTCATATAGTGATGGATTGATGGGGTGGGTCAGCTAACATCAACTGAGTGCTAATTTCTACAAACCTAAACTTCTCTCATTAGTGATTTCATTCTAAATTAACTTTTTTAAGCTGGATCGGGCATGGTAAAGGGAGAAACCTAGTGATTCTACCTCCCTCCCAAGTTCTAAAAAATGGGATTCATAAGGAATGACCCTACTGGTTGAGGCCATTTCTTCTCTTTTTTTCATTAATTATCCTTTATCATTACTACTTATAAACACTAATTATAATGATAAAATTATTAACAAGAGTATAGTTTGCAATGATAATATTAACTGATGGTTATATTTGACCAATATCCATATAATGGTTGAATCTCGATGGTCAAATTTCCCTTTATACTGTAAAAATACTACTTCATTATTAAAGAGATATGGTTTTGTTGTGTTAAATAAAATAACACACATTTTTAGGATATATATATCATTTAAAAATTCTAGTTCATTATAATTTTCATAAACTAGAGGTTCACTGGATTAATACACTTATTCAAGGTTCCTATTTTAGGATACTATGGTTTAAAGTCACATAGTTGGGAACTCTTGATTTTATCATCATCTAGGGAGATGGATGGTATTTATGATGTTGTGATTGCACACTTGGGAAGGGCTACCTACATATCCTTGTAAAAGGGGTCTAACCCATGTATTTTAGTTCCACTTAATAGGAAACATCATACCTTTTAAGGTCATGTTACATGAAATGATCCATGAAATTTTACATCATGTAGTAAGTACGTACAAGTGAGAGGTTCTTGGAAAAAATTCTTGTAGGACTTATACATGATTGGCCCTAACTGGTTGACCTTAGAGGGAATGTGGACCAAGAAAGATGAATTCTATATGGATTATGGTCCAATTAAATAAAACATAATATGAAAAGTAAAGGGAATGTGACCCTATAGGTGGGGGTGATCTATCAGGAGTATGGCCCAATAAGTAGAATAATCCATAGGGAATGTGGCCCTAATGAATTGGAATAAAATACCTAAAGGGATCATGTCCCAACAGTTAAATACATAAATATATATGTGAGAAATATATCCCCATATGGATATATGTTAGATATATTGGGTTTGGACCTCATAGAGATATCCTATGTATCCCATTTGAATAGGAATCAAATTCAATATAGTTTGAGAGGCACAGTTTAAGGTTATGTGATACGACTATGCCATATAGTTTTACATAATGTGGTAAGGATGTTTTATCTACAGTTTAGAATCATGCTACAAGGAAATTTGTGTCATTAAAGGTGGAAAAAAATAGATACTAATTAGGGATTATGCATATGAGGTTTCGAAGAGATTCCTAACAAGAATGGGAGTATGTAAAGGCATATAGATTTGGTTCTTATACCTAGTAATATTCCATTAGGTGTAGGTACTTCATTTTTTTAATGGAATAATAAAATTGGATATCTAATCCCATGTATTTCATTCTCTATGTGATAAATTAGATTCAATAAAATATTTATCAAACATCATAATAGTGTGGAAAAATATCATTAAGTTTGGATTACTCACTAAATTTTCCTTATGTAGGGATCTTTGTCTTGTTTATGACATTGGAAATGGGAACTATCTTGGGTATTATACCTAAAAAAGAATCCAATACACCTGTATTTCTTCCTGTGTCTAGGATAGGGTGGAATGTGGATGTAGAATCAATGATTTCTCCATCAAGAAAGGCTAGGTTCTTACTCTAGGAGGGATTCCTTTTCTATCATGGCTCGATGGTTAAAGAAAAAATTAATCGAGCCAAGAGAGACAACTATAGTGTCCTCTAGATAGGTACCCTCATGATTAAGGGGATCAATAATTTTTATCTCACCCCTAAGATTTATAACTATCTAGTACATTGATTCCCATGCCTCTTTTATAAATAATGTTCACAATATAAGGGGTTCATGCTAATTTTTATGCTCTGGTTGTGCATATTGACTAGCCTTGGAGGAGGTCTTAAGAGTAAGAAGCCTCTATAAGAGACTTATGAAAATTAATGCTCCACCATTAGAGCCAAGGAACCCATTATAAATTAGTTTAGGACCAGAATATGGTGGATGAGCCTAAAAAGGCTTAAAGAGGGTTCTGGACCAAATTATACTAGGGATATAAGATGTTTCACCCATGTGATTGAGGATGAGGGAGAACAGTCACCCAAGGGTGATTAGTAGACACCCTAGAAAGAGGATTCGGTGATTAGTTTCCCTAATTAATGGATAGGGTGAATTTTCTCTTTATGGTAGATGAAAGAGACCATAAGGAGAGGCTAGGGTGAGTGGTTACCCTGGGGTAGATGAAAGACACCCTATGAAGAGGATAAGGAATGTGGTCCCCAAGATTATGATAATAGGGAGGTCCTTGACCCTATAATAATATAACTATGGTTAAATTAGTCTCTCAAAAAATCCATTTGGATGTTTTTACCCTTAGATAACCCCCCCCCCCCTCTTAGTTAGTTCTCCTTAGTGTTTTAACTTAGTCTAAGCTAACGGGAAGTCGAGGACTTGGGTGAATAGAGTATGTTGTGCCTCTACCTCTTTCGAAAATTGTGTATCTTGAAGACACCATGGGTCATATTTATAGGTGATCACCTGGGTAAGAACGAGTGAGAGGTAGTGCATGCTTGGTGGGATTGAGAGGCTGATACAATCATGTAAGGAGCACATGCACTGGCACTATCAAGTGACCGACGTGGGGATCAAGTGAGTGAACTAAACATGGATTCATGTGATTACTACAAGGGTACTAGCATGGGGGGACTGGGTGAGTGATGTATTTATTTATTTCATGGAGAGAGACCTTGGATAATGTCTTAGATAACTACTTTTTAATTCATTTTATTTTTAAACCACTTATATGGAATTAAATCTTCGATGGTTATTCTTTAATTCATGATTTCACTAAATCACCAATATATTTTCTTGTTCCTTTTTACCTTCACACAAAGGGAGTATCAACCCCACCCCCCACCCCCTCAAAATTTGATCAAATTTGTAATAAAGAGGATCAATTTTTGAGGTGAACATGAATTTTGTTCAAACTCAACTTTTGAATAGTATTTGTGTTCATGGATAAGATGGTAAGAACCTTATTTTCATTAGTATAAATGGAGAACCTCAAAATCACATGAATTATTATTGATCTAAACACTAGTATAGATCATTACAACCTACATGTGAGGCTATGTGTCTATAAAGACCATAGGAGACTCTATTTTCTGCACCATTACTTCATCTTAAGAGATCCAAAAATATTTGTGCTCTATTTTCTCTTAAATTAACCATGTTAATCAAGGTAAGGGTGTTCTTTTCCTGGATCACTTTAACTATCTCACTAATACATCCAATGGAGGTTAGGATGAAGATATTTGGGTAAATAACTAGGTTTATGTCCTAGGGTGAAGCACTAGGGAAAATCACCAGGATGAAGGTTCTAAGGTGATGAACCCATCAAAAATCCCTTCCTTAGGGATTTATTTATGCCCTAATTTCTTATCTTTATTGTCATGATTTGATCCTTTGTACTTTCATATAACTTACTGATGATCTTTATCCTCTTTTTCTTCTCATATAAATAAAATGGACGAGACTTTGATCATAATTACTAACACCAAGGCAACTACACTTATTTAAGAGATGGTAGAGGATGGTCAATAAGACACTGAATGAACATCATACATTTCAGATCTGGAAAAAACTATAAGAAAGTGCCACAAAGAATATCCATCCTCTTTTTTCCTCCCCTTGTATAACCATGGTACCCTAATAGATGTTGAAATTCCAAGGCCATACACTAATCTCCCACACTTCTTGATTCCATCCTATTATCACTTAGGAAGTGATAACATTTCTACAAAGGGGGTATACATAATTAAGGGGGATTCTACCATTGAACACATTATTCATCACACCAACTCTACTCCCAATAACCAAGCCTATATATCTAAACCCAAAATGAATTTTTATTCCTTAATATTCTAACAATCTATAATGTATCAAAGTAAAGGATAGTAAGAATACTAGGATATGTTCCATGGAGGAAGTGTTAATCCTGAGTGGATGTGGAAATTATAGGTTTACAAAATGTTTTTTGAGTTTGAGAATGAGCTAAAAAGGTATCTATACATGAATCTATCTAGATTATACATAAATATATTTATAGTAATACTAAATCCTCCTCCCAAACTTTTTATCCACTGGAGTCTGGATACGAACACGTTCTACCTAGCTCGTAGGGGAGTGGGGATCGGTTTGGGGGAATTTAAAAAGTAGGAAGGGTTCCATTCATGGGATCCATGTATGAATAGTTTCTTATTCCCAAGTATTTATAGGGATATCATAGATGTAAATCTGAATTATCCTACTCATTACTAAATATGGTTATCGACATTGTAGAGGCAGATCCATTCCCATGAACTGGTATCATTTGGAGGACTAGATGGGCATATTTCTTATTAAGAAGGATAAAGGGTTATCTTGAAATGACCCAAAAGGTTTCCTAAGCTATAAAAAATAGAAGTTTCAAGAAAATACTAGCTTGAGTTGGAGAGAGGCTAGTACATTGAATAGGGTTATGATATCAATCTTTTTCCCCACATAGGCTTGAATTGTGGTGTTTCTCAACATGTGGTTGAGAAATATCCACTAATTCTATGAAATACTCATATTAGTGTCTGTACAATAACTTTTTAAATGGAATAAAATCTTTAATAAGGGGATAAAATGGGTCTGGAAGTCCCCATACTTGCAATAATTTATTTGTGTTTACTAATCCTTCATAAGAGAAATGAACTCTTATAACTCTCAAGATTGTTTCATATTTTATGGGTCTGGGTAGAATCCCATTTAAATGTCTATGGAATTCTCAGCATGGTGTAAGTTATATTAGGAAAATTAAATCCATATGTCCAAGATATATCTACTATTATATCCTTAACATTGAAATATAATAGAATTATAAAAATCACGAGCATACATTTTGTGTTTAAATTTTATTTATACGATGCACCTATAATTGGTTAGATTATTGATAATAGTGAAGATTTATATGAAAATTTGTCTTATATGATAGCCCTATAATATTACATACTAAAATATATAGTTGATTATAGCATCATTTTTTGAATTATATTCCTGGTTCACATCCATCATTTATTTCTATGCATACAAAATATATTGGTGTCACCATTAACTTATGTTCACATAGATAAACACCTTATAGTGGAGTGGTAGATATGAATCCTAATGGATCATGAGAAAATCAGGTCACAATTAAACTTTATTTTGAAAACACTCTTTCTAGGATACTTCAAGGATATGCTTGATCCTATATATATTCATATCCCAATGTAATTTTGATATCCAATGTCATTGTTTTCAAGGACTCTACTACTGTAGATAAAGAGAATAGGGTTACAAGAAAGGTCCACTATAGATGAATGAAAAAAATCATGCCTCTTTAGTTGGGTCCTCAACTACCCACATTTTTCTAATAGTTGGATTCTAAGGATACATCACAAGAAAAATTTGGGTTAGGGTGATCCAAGAACTAGTGAAAAATAGAAGTATCCAAACACTATAGGCCTAAGAAATAATTGAGAATGAAATTCTCTGGTAAGTGAAAGGGGATAACCAATATCCTTTCAAAGGATATCTATATGGTGGAAATTAAATTTTTGTAGAGTGCATTATCAATTGTTGATACCCAATAACTTTGGATAATCCTCTATACTAGTTCCTAAATTCCCTAAATCAAGAATATAAAGGCCTCGAGAGACTTTAATTTTAACAGAAATCCCATAGAGGGGAGGAAGCATATTTGGGAGTTGGAAATGCTAATCCAGTCTACCAATGCCAGGGTCCCTTCCATGAGGATGGTTCATGGTATGATTGATAGAGGCATTATCAAAGGGATTATTTTCTAGTCCCAGGATGATGAATGGTATAACCTTATTGACCTAGAAGATTTAAACACCTTGTTCATGCTCAACCTTACACAAAGAAATGGTTTTGATATTTCAATATTTATTTATTTACTATGAATGGAGGAGATGACATTGCCACTGAAATCTCACAAATACATTTTTCTTATCTCCCATGTAGATATTAAAAGGCCATATATTCTATAATAAGGAGAGTTGTCTTAGGGTCAACAATAAATATGGAGAGATATGGGAGTAGACCATTATCAAATACTCCCTTCTACTATTCCATCCTTTACAAAGGTGTAGCTTGGACCTTCTACTGGGATTAAATAATGATGAAGAGTGATGTCACCAGATTGATGTAACCTTTTAAGGAGGAGATGTTACTCTCCTAACCGAATTATGATCATTCCAGCATATTCATATGTGTACCTTTGAGTAAGGACTTTTTGATTTTCAACCAGAGGATCCCTGCCTTCAAGAGTTCTAAGGAGAATCCCAATAGTACTGATGAAAAAACCCATATTATTACTCAATTATTTGATGGTAAAATGGTTGTGCCTTTTAGAAATTGGGAATCGACATTGGAGGGTGTATGGGTACTAGAAGGAACATCAGCAATGGTCTCTTATCACTCCTCTACCAATAAAGAGAAATATGGATCTAGTATAATAACCAAACATCATTATGATATTATATCAAGTCTGTTAATAGTATTTATTATAATAGAATACCTTATGATTTATGATTCTACATACATGATGGAAGATCTATGATCATTCATCGTTATTATCTTTCCATTCAAGTCCATGGAAGGTAACAAGGAATCAATCCTACCCAAAGCGAGGCATGGATCTCCTCCCAACAATCTGTCCCACTTGGATGTTCATGCTCATCCTTCAAAGGAAATTATATCCATGGTAGGTAGTACAATTTTGATAAATGAATATAATTTAATGGGAGTCAATAAATTTAATTTTCTACTTATAGATAAGATAAATTTGATGATTATTTCCCTCATTGATTATGATGAAAGGGTTTCCATTAAAGGAAACGGTCAAGTGGTTCAACAAACTGGGGTGATACCCATCAAGGGGAAAGGTGAGAATACAAATTTATTTCCTCTAAACTTAAACTTTTGGGATAAAATATATTCTCTCACCTCTCTCTTTGTTGTGTTGTCAGGAATAGATGCTCCTATCATGGATTCACATGTCCATGTGCCTGCAACCCTATAAGGAGACATCCTAGTCAATTTCCTAAGTGAATTGGATTTCGAATACATTCCATTGTCTGAACCAATCCATATGAGGAAACCATTCATAACCATCAGACCATGTGTCATAATTCTTGGAGAATCATGTGGAGATTTATCTTTGATGCTCCAAGAGATGACTTAAACGCACATTTTCACTGAATCCAATGTTACTTCCTATTTTTGGGCATTGGTGGTTTTAACTATCATACCATCTATACCCATGTGAAGCTGATCATTCATGTCTGAGAATAAGGGGGATGACTATGGGGTTCCTTTAAGAGGTATTAATAAGGGAAGTGTTTACCTATATTTGGTATGTCGTGCTTTAGCAAGCATCTCAACATACTATGGTGGATCTAGAGTAGTAGCATCCTACTAAGGTATAAGTCACTCATATAATACAACTTTGGAAATAGCTTGATGCTATTAGGGAAAATATATAAGGTAAATAAAGTATTTCTAAGGATTCCTAATATGAGAAGGAAAAAGTGGTTATTTATGGGTAGGATTTCCTCTTGTTGAAGAAAATGATCCCATAATAATAGATAAACTCAATAATATGATGGAGTAATCCCAATAGTCCATTAATGAGTTTTGGTCCTTTATAGAAAGATATGTGCAATAGATTACTCATGATGAAGAGATAATCCATTATGTCAATGTTCATATTCCCTTTATCTACTTTGATGAATAAAGATAAATCTTCATCATCAATTCCTATCAGTTTATATCCCTTTGTTTTAATTTTCTTACTAATTAAAAATAACTTCAAAAATATATAAAATGTGAATTTAAATGGCTCCCTACCTTTTTGAACATTATATTCAAATTTAACAACATCAGTTGTAGCTCCCAAATGTTTGATTTAGAAATAATTACTCCTAGGTATGACTCACATATGGGTATAGACATAACTAACATCACTATAACATTAGAGCTTGTCCATTTAAAGGAATGATGTCCTTCTAGGTGTGGATCGCAGATGGCTATTGGCATAACTACCATCACCATAACACTAGAGTTAGTACATTTAGATGAAATATATTCTCCTTTATGTGGCTCGTGGAAAGATATAGGTATAATTTCTATCATTGTCAGATTATAGTTAGTCCATTTGAATAAATTATTTGACTCAACATGATCAGGGTCGTATAAGGGGAATTTTGAGTTAAATTTTCAAAGATCAAAAAAGTTTTATATATCATGGCAATAGATTTTAATTCCCTAAACGTTTTTAGGCCAAGGGACATAGTGAGAGTAGCTTAAATTTTGATAGGGTCATATCATGGACCTCTACACTCATTATGTGTTTTCCTTTCTCGCCCTGTACTTTTCTTAAGACTTGTATGAGGAAGGACTAGTGGATAGAGACCAATATTTTTCATGATCATGCTTTATGGGTTTTCAACATAACGGGTTGTGTTCTTCCTTTTCTTTAATTAAATTCTCAATTTTTTCTATTCCAATTAAATTTTGTCTCCAGTAAATAGAGACCTGACTTTTTTACCAAGTCTTATTTTGATGGTTTTTAACCAGGTGGGTTATATTTCTCATTTTCCTTAATTAAATGCTGATTTTTTTCTCAATCATGTAAAGTGTATGTCTAGGGACAAGAGACTTGACTTTTTTACCATGTCTCTATTAATGGGTTTTCAAATTTGAGGGTTCTCTATATATTTCTTTAGTTAGGATAAGGTTATGTATTTCATACCAATATAGATAATGTTTTATGTCAAATAGCTTTGACCAGGGTAGAAAAGGGGGCATATAGATTAGTTTTCTGAAGCTTTGACTATTGGGGAGTATCCTAACACAAGGCGTTGGATCTTAACAGAAGAGGTATGCCCAGATATTAAAGGGAACAAGAATATAATTTCATAATCTTTCTTTTAAAATGGGTATGATGCATGAAATGGGTGACATTAATAGTATTTAAATCTACTTCAATAGTCACTAGTAAAAATAGTGGCTTCAACATTGAAGTTATGATATCAGTTTTTTATAAACTAATGCAAAATTTATATATGGGAACTTTTTTATATCAATTTTAACATAAACCAACACCAAATATATTTTATATTGACTTTTTTTTTGCATAATCTTTTAACAAAACAGATGCGAAAAACAAAAATCGAAAGGCTTTATGGCGTCGGTTTTTTAAAAAAATGGCTCCATAAATTTTTAAAAACTTAATTATCAATGTCAGTTTTAAAAAAAACCTAACACCATTATTCAGATTTCTTCATATATTTCTATAAAAAATGATGCCAAAAAATTTTAAAAATACCTAGGATCACGAAACCCTTATTTTTTTGGATCTTTGAAACTATTGTTCTCAACTTGTGATGACTCCGAAGGAGGCCTACTAATCCTCAATGGCCATTGTTATTGATTTTATTTTATTTTTATAATCATTTCATGATCTTAGGTCTTGATTCTTCATCCTTTATCATTATTTCATTTCTCATAGAAGTGTTTTTTTCTTTGGAAACTATTTTTCTTCTGACCATCAACTGCGGTTTGATTTTATTTATTTGTTCTTGTTTATTGATTGTTTATACAAACATTTCAGTTAGATCTTGCAGTGTTTTTTATTCCAACTAATTTAAGAGAGAAATTTCAGATTAAGGATCCATTTTCCTTATTGAACTTTTAATTTTTTTAATTTATTCTGAAGATAAATTATTTATCTTTTAGTTATATTTTTTTGTTATAGTTTCAATTATTTGTATGTAGTTTATTGTTATTTATAAATTTTGTTGTTAAAGTTTTTTTATTTGGAAAAAAAATTTATTTGATGAAATTATCAAATGGTCTTGATGATATTATTCAATTAACAATGATATATGGTGTCACCATTCATCAATATAATATACATCACATGTAATGACTCCATATTTTTCACATGTTAAATTAATATAATCTGCCATACATTTTGACACACATGACACTAAACTAATGTAACAACTGTGTAAAATGAACAAATACATGTTAGATGATTGAAACTAATTAAATTATAATATTAATAAAAAAACATTTATATAAAATGAAAATAAAAAATTTACTATTTTTTAATTCATAAGATATATAATTTATATTACAATAAGATTTTCAACATATAAAATTTATTAAAATTTTGTGTAACAGACCTTAATAAATTAAATTGAAAATTTTTAAATAATTAAAATAATATATTATATTTCCATATATGGATTAATATATTAAATTTAATTAAATTTAATATTCTTTTTAAATAATATTACAAAACAATAAATGTTCAAATGGTCATATTTCAATAAAAACTGTTTTTCATTAAATATAATACTTTATTTAAAAAATATTATTGTGTAAATTTAATTTAGTAAAATGAACTTAAATTATTGATATAGAATTTCAATATTATCATAGTATAAATTTTTTGTATTTTTTGGAAATAATGTCTTTTTGTGTAAATAATGATTGTAACGACCCAAACTTCCATTAATGAGAATCCCTCTTGACCAAATTAAATGTCTCTTTATGTAAAATGTTTATATAAAATGTCAACTTCTTTGGTTTTATGTTTTTGGATTTTAAAATAATGTTAATAATTGTTACCATTGTTAATATAGTCGTTGAACAGTGATCACATGATTAGTATAAATATAGGTCTTTAACGAATCTAATTTACTCAGACAAAGAAAGCGATGGCCTCATCCAGTAGATGTGCCCCATACGAAGCCCATTTTTCAGAGCTCAAAAAAGAGGTGGAATAATTGGGATTTGCTTTTAACCAATCCCAAGCTGATCTTCAACAGGTTAAGCTCGAGCAGGACCACCTACGAGAGAAGTAGAAGTTGATGGAGATTACCACCCGAGCAATGTTATCTGAGCCACCCCAAGAGTCTGTCACCATCACACAGCTTACTCTTCGGTATAATGTGGGTTTTATAAGGAGTTATGTAACAAGACCTTAGCACTATGGTTATGTACATTATTTTTGTATATAATAATGAATATACTTTCTTTTTATTATTTCTACCTTGTAAATAGTTTTTAAAGCACAAATAGTATTTTTAGTTAATGTTCAACTAAGAAATCTATTTTGATGAATTAAGGGATTTTTAAATTAAATATTATTTTAATAAAATATTATTATTATTATTAAATTTTTTTATTAAATATAAATGATTGTATACTTTTATGAATGCAATAGTAATTTTTATTATGGTTTGAAATCCATTTTTTGTCAAAACCCATGAATTTTCGATAAATGTGGTTTTTTATTTTAAAAGTGAAAATTTACATATTTATAAAATTATTTAGATAAAATTAATATTATTTTTTTAATCCGGGTGTCGAAATTATCCAACAGTGAATTTATCATAATTTTCTGAGACTGTCAAATTTTTGGGTAAAAATTAAATACAGTTTAAATATATAATGTGTTTTATGACATCGTAATGACCCAATAGTGGTGTAATAAAATATTATAAGCCTTAAGTTCAGACAATATATGTTTTACCATTAAAATAATGTGATTTTGGGTTTGTTTTACTTATTTTACAAAGCATTAATGGACCCTTCAAGGCTTATTAAACATCTTGTCTTTTTAAATTATTTTCCTTGGGAGTGTGACTCACCTCCACATAAGCAACCCCATTATTTTAAGAAGTTCAGACATTGGCCTTATAAAATATTTTTTTTAATTCCCTTTTCCAAAAACCATTTGCAAAAACCATGGGATGGATTGTGGTTTGGATTAGTTTAATGTGAGGTGTCCCAAACCTAAATAATAAAGAATTCCCTCACCTTTCCTATATAAACCCACAAAGCTCCCACTTTCTCCTCACTCAAAGCGATTGGAGTTAGTCCAAACTCTTCCCTACTCTATATATAATCCTTCCAAGGTTCCCCAAGATCCCAATAATCCTCTCTCAAGCCTCTCTCAAGCCTTTGGAAGCACACTTCCAAGTAAGGGTTTTTCTTCCTTTCTCATTTTTGTCCAATTTTCTTAATGTTGTTATGACCTTTTAATTTCAATTATAAATGTTGGAGTATGGTTTACCACCTCCCCCATACTTTCCTATTTATGTTTCAATTATTATAGACCCCTTTCTCTCTCATTAAATTCCTCCCATGTACACTTGTTACTATGCCGAAATTCCGAAATAAATTTCTCTATCTTCTTTTACATTCAAGCAATTATTTTGTATCATGACTCTAAATTCCATTTCAATGGTTGGGACATGTGTCTAAGTGACCCCATTACTTTACATTTCATGTAAATATTATTATATTCCCCTTTCTCTCTCATTGACCATTTTTATTAATTCTTACATCACGTCGTTACACTGTTGAAATTGCACTGATTTTCTAAGCCAATGTCATTGTGTAGTGAATACCATGCCCATTTCTCTATCAAGGGTATTAACCTTTATGCACAATTACATATTTATTATAAAGTTCCATGTATTAATTCCACATTCCTTTATCATGTAATAAATGATTATATTTTATGTATCCATGTTATATGATCCATGTGGCACACTTATGCATGAAATGAAATGTTTAAGAAGGGTGCGCCCTTATAGTGCTCCAATGCATTGGGTTAAGAATAGTACCATGACACGTCATGTGAAATGGGTGTTTACTCATTATAATTAAATTTAAACGAGGTTCTACTCTTGATTCATGTTCAATGAGGATTTACTCATGCTCCATGTGCAATGAGCCTTGGCTCATGCTGTTTCCATGTTAAGTGAGGTTTCCGCATTTCCATGTCATGATTATCATGTTTTATCAGGCCTTTATGTTTATGATTCTATTTTGATCTAATTATATTCCTATTTTCTAACATGTATTTTATTCCCCATGTTACTTAATGTTTATTCCCTTATTGGGCTTTATAGATCACCCTTTTCTTATACATGTCCTCAGGTTATCCCATGCCATGCTAAGTACGAGGGAATGTAGTGGTCCTGTAAAGGATGTTTTAAATAAAGATGTTGTATTTCATGTCTTAATTTGTTATGTAATGATCCTAATCCCCAAATACACTATACCTCTCTATATTCTATATTTTATCAAATAAATTTTATGTAATAAATTATATTTAATTGTGTAATAAAAGATCAGGGTTGTCATAGTTGGTATCAGAGGATAGGTTTTGTTATTTTTGGGATTAGGATTAGAAAACCCTAGTGAAGCCTTATAGACAAGACTAAGTATAATAAAAACATCCCTATGTTTTGGTGAGTATTGAGTAATTGGTTTATCAAGAAAATACATCCCTATTTGGATATGAGCAGGTAGAGGCGGCTCTGGGACAGATGTATCCTAGGGGTAAAACCCGAAAACACCACTTTGAGCTAGACTCGAATGGGAACTGGTGCACGACAATAGGCCTTGATGCACTCTTGGTTACGACACTCCTGGGGATATGATTTGGTAAATTCACAAGCTTAGTATAAACCATTATTAAGGGACAAAAAAATTCCGTAAGAATATATGTTAGAAAGTATATCATGGATAACATAGACTGAATCCAATAGATTCATATGTTAAGGAAATAAAATTTATTTATAAGTCATTAGTTTTGTCCTTGGATTACATTTATGTGTTACCCCTAACTTTCCTTTTATTCCAGCCAATGGTCGGTAATAGGAGGACTTGGGCTAACAACCGTTGTGAAGATCAATGTGATGACTGTACTAATGAGATGTGTAATCCAATGGGAGTGGGAATTGAGAACTTTTCCACACTTATCTCTCAGATAACTCAGGCATTGAATTTAAACATGGGTCAATAGGAATTTTCAACCCCCCCCTAAGAAAGAACAAGTTGCTATCGAGAGCTTCATGAGACAAAGTCCTCCTACTTTTAATATATCATCTGATCCCTCGGTCGTTGAACAATGGATCAACTCCATTGAAAAGATCTTCTAAATCCTTCAATTTCTGAATAAGAGAAGTTTCTCCTGGATGCTTATCATATGGAGGGTGAAGCTGATCATTTATGGACGTTGATAAAAAATATGAAGCCTGTGAAGGAGATCGAGGCATTGGAATGGAAGGATTTCGGAAGATGTTTTTCTGTAAATATTTTCCACGCACCCTCCAACTTAATATGGAAAGAGACTTCCTTTCCCTCAAGAAAAAAGATGACGAATATGTTGGAGAGTACAAGGAAAACTTCACAAGGCCTTCATGATACGCTTTCAGCTTTATCGTTACCCCCGAATACAAGGTTGTCCGCTTCTTTGGTGGGCTGAAACCAAGCCTCCGGATAGTGCTGGTGATCCATGACTTCGACAACTATGAGGAAATTGTATGATGTTCCCTCAAGGTTTAAATGAAGATCGGAGAATCTCAGAGGTATCATGGGGATAATAAGTATAAGGTGGACTTCAATGTTGGGGGTTTGATGGATAAATCCAACGGTTCTAATAAGATTCAGCACCCCACTTGTTGAAGGTGCGGAAAGAAGCACCCTAGAAATTTCCTGAAGGGGATGAGGAAATGCTTTAGTTGTGGAAGAGAAGGGAACCTAGATGTAAATTGTCAGCTAGAAATACCCAAGGCTATGACAGAGGAGAGGAATGATCCATTTGAACCTCAACTCATGGTTCATTTCTACAACTACAAAGAACAAGGGAATCTTGCAAATCAGTTCCCTAAGACAAAGGTTTTCAGAGGCAACCAACAACCTCCAAGGCAGCAAGGGTTAGCTTTTACCATCACTACTACCGAAGTGAACCCCAACAGTGAAGTGGTGACAGGTATGCTAGTTATTCATTCAAGAATATATAATGTACTTTTTCATTTAGGTTCTACGCATTCTTTTATATCTCGAAATTTCAAGAGAATAATCCCATCAACACCATAAATCATGGAAGTGAAGATGTCGGTGAGTACAGAAAATGGGGCAATCATTGCATTCCATGAATATAACTCCTCCCCTATCATAATCTATGGATTGAACTTCCTAACGAACCTCTTCATACTCCCTCTAGTAGATTTTTATGTAATTCTTGGCATGGATTGGTTTTCCTTATATAGATCCAACATAAATTTCCATGATAGGGAAATCACTCTCCATGTAGAGAATCGACCCCCGATTCTTTACAAGTGCAAGGATGAAGATGAATCTTCTTTAGCTCCATCATCTCAAGCATGGATATTTCTACCCTATGAGCACACATATCTAACCCAAATGATTGATTTGAAGGAGGAAACCATCCTAGAAGACATGCCTATTGTGAGGTAATTCACTAAAGTGTTTCCAAAGGAATTGTCTAGTCTTCCTCCTAGAAGAGATGTTGAATTCTCAATTGAACTTATACCTGGGGAATTAACAATATCTAAGACTCCATATAGAATGGCTGTTTTTGAGCTTAAGGAGCTGAAGAAACAACTACGGGAGAATCTGGATAAAGGGTTTATATGCCCAAGTTCTTCACCATGGGGTGCACCAGTTCTCTTCGTCAAGAAGAAGGATGGGTCAATGTGACTTTGCATCGATTATCATGAGCTCAACAAAATCACGATAAAGAACAAGTATCCTCTCCCATGAATTGATGACTTGTTCGATCAGCTTCTTGGAGCACAATGCTTCTCTAAGGTGGATTTGTGGTCGGGATATTATCAAGTAAGGGTAAAGAAGGGAGATATCCCCAAGACTGCTTTTCGTATAAGATACGGGCACTATGAATTCATAGTAATGCCTTTAGGACTCTCTAATGCTCCAGAAATCTTCATGGACTTGATGAATAGAGTCTTTAGAGATTACCTCGACAAATTTTTGGTAGTATTTATAGATGATATTCTGATATACTCTAAAATCAATTAGGATCATGAGGAGCATATGAGAACTGTACTAGAGACCTTGCAGAAGGAGAATCTCTTTGCAAAGTACAGAAAGTGTGTGTTATGGTTGAAGGAGGTCTCATTCTTGGGCCATATCATCACAAGTAATGGGATATCTGTAGATCCCTCCAAAATAGATGAAATTGAGGGATGGTCGAGGCCAACATCAATAAAGGATATCCTTAGCTTCTTGGGGTTAGCTGGATATTATCGACGATTTGTGAGAAATTTCTTATGATTGTCCAACCCTCTTACCAAGCTAACTCAGAAGGGAGTAAATTTTTCTTGGAGTGATGAATGCAAAGAAGGCTTCAAGGAGTTGAAAATAAGGCTTATCAATGCACCCATGCTCACTTTACCCACAAGTGGAGAACTTTTTTTGGTATTCATTGATGCTTAGAAGAAGTGCTTGGGATGTGTGTTGATGCAAAATGACAAAGTCATTGCCTATTCTTCAAGGAAATTGAAATTTCATGAATAGAACTATCCAACACATGACCTCGAGTTGGCTGCAATGATCTTCTCTTTGAAAATATGGCGGAACTATCTCTTTGAGGAGAAGTGTGAAATATATATGGATCACAAAAGTCTCAAGTATATACTCACACAAAAAGAGTTGAACATGCACCAACGAAGATGGTTAGAGCTGATCAAAGACTATGACTGCTCAAACTATTACCACCCTGGGAAACCGAACAAGGTGGCGGATGCCCTACGTAGAAAGGACCCAGCGATTCTGTCAGTTTTGAGAACTGAAAAGAATCTAATCTTCTTATATTTGATGAATATGGACATGGGAATCATAAACAAGGTAACATCATCAATCCTTTCACAAATTATTGATCAACCGTTACTTCTAGAAAGGTCATAGGATGATCAAAAAGATGATGTGGTAATTCAGGAAAAAGTGGAAGCTATCGAAAAATATAAATCCTCATAGTTTAATGTTAATGAAGAAGGAATTGTGATATTTGGGAAAAGACTATGTGTTCCATAAAGTCCGGAGCTGAAGAAGGAACTTTTGGATGATGCACATTGTTCAAATTTATTTATTCACCCAGGAAACACAAAAATGTATCGAGATCTCCAAGATCATTATTGGTGGGATAATATGAAGAAGGAGATCGCTGAATGTACATCAAAGTACCTGTTGTGTCATCAAGTGAAGGCAGAGAGGAAAAAATCTAAGGGAATGATGCAACCATTGCCCATACCAGAATAGAAACGGGAGAACATCACCATGAACTTTTTCAACAGGATTCTGAAGGCATCCAAAGGAAACACTGCAATCTGGGTTGTTGTGGATCGTCTTACAAAGGTTGCACACTTCATTTCTATTTGGGAGGATTTATCATTGGATCAAATGGAATGGATATATATCAGGGTAGTGGTAAGGATGCCTGGAGTACCACTATCTATTGTGTCTGATTGATATCCAAGATTCACCTCTATGTTTTGGAAGAGTCTTCAACAAGATCTGAATACTGAATCGAACTTCAGTACGGCCTATCATCCTCAAACTGATGGCTAATCTGAGCAGACCATCCAAACACTTGAGGACATGTTGAGAGTGTGCTCAATGGACTTTAAAGGATAATGGGATCAAAAACTTCTTCTGGTTGAGTTCTCTTATAATAAAATTTTCCACTCAAGCATCCAAATGGAACCATATGAAGTACTTTATGGGAAAAGGTTCAGAACACCGGCGTGTTGTAATGAGGTTGGTGAGTGTAAGATACTTGGGCTAGAGATGGTCGAAGAAATGGTGAAGGTGAAAACCATTCACCAGCATATCAAGGCATCCCAGAGTCGACAAAAGAGTTATGTAGACAACTGTCGATTAGACCTTGAGTTTAAAGTTATAGACATAGAATTTCTATGCATATCTCCATGGAAGATAGTAATGAGGTTTGGAAAGAAAGGGAAGTTAATTCCAAGGTACATCGGCCCCTTTGAGATTCTTGATCGTGTCGGGGTTTTGGCCTATCGACTAGAACTTTCACCTACCATGGCCAAAGTACATGATGTCTTTCATTTATCCCTCTTAAGGAAGTACATACCGGACACTTCACATGTACTCTCTTCAGAGGTGGTATAGTTAGAGGATGATATTTCTTATGAGGAGCAACCAGTGAAGATCTTAGATCATAGAGAAAAAGTTCTACGAAATAAGACAATGCCCCTCGTCAAGGTGTTGTGGTGAAACCAAAAGTTTGAAGAAGAAACATGGGAATAGGAGGAAATGATGAAATAGAGTTACCCACATCTGTTTTAGTGTGGGAAAAGGAAATTTCTAGGGTGAAATTTTTTTAAGGGGTGAAGAATGTAACATCCCAAACATTCATTAATGGAAATCCCTCTTGATCAAATTAAATGTCTACTTATGTAAAATGTTTATATAAAATGTCAACTTCTTTGGTTTTATGTTTTTGGATTTTAAAATATTGTTAAGAATTGTGACCGTTGTTAATATAGTCATTGAATAGTGATCACATGATTAGTATAAATATAGGTCTTTAACGAATCTAATTTACTCAGACAAAGGATGTGATGGCCTCATCCAGTAGACATGCCGCATACGAAGCCCATTTTTCGGAGCTCCAAAAAGAGGTGGAATCATTGGGATTTACTCTTAACTAAGCCCAATCTGAGCTTCAATAGGTTAAGCTCGAGCGGGACTACCTACGAGAGAAGTAGAAGTTGATAGAGATTACCACCGGAGCAATGTTATCCGAGCCACCCCAAGAGTCTGTCACCATCGAACACCTTACTCTTCAGTCTTATGCGGGTGTTATAAGGGGTTATGTAACAAGACCTTAGCACTATGGTTATGTAAATTATTTTTGTATATAATATTGAATATACTTTCTTTTAATTATTATTACCTATTAAATAGTTTTTAAAGCACAAATAGTATTTTTAGTTAATGTTCAACTAAGAAATCTATTTTGATGAATTAATGGATTTTTTAATTAAATAATATTTTAAAAAAAATTATTATTATTATTAAATTTATTTTTATTAAATATAAATGATTTTATAATTTTATGAATGCAATAGTAATTTTTATTAAGGTTTGAAAGCCATTTTTTGTCAAAACCCATGAATTTTCAATAAATGTCGATTTTTATTTCAAAAGTGAAATTTAACATATTTAGAAAATTATTTAGATAAAATTAATATTATTTCTATAATCAGAATGTCAAAATTATCCAACGGTGAATTTTTCATAATTTTCTGAGACAGACAAATAGTTGGGTAAAAATTAAATACCGTTTAAATATATAATGTGTTTTATGACATCATAATGAACCAATTGTGATGTAATATTATAATATAATCCTTATTTTCTGACAATATATGTTTTAACATTAAAATAATGTGATTTTGGGTTTGGTTGACTTATTTTACAAAGTATTAATGGACCCTTCAAGGCTTCTTAAACATCTTGTCTTTTTAAATTGTTTTCCTTGTGAGTGTGACTCACCTCCACATAATCAAACCCATTATTTTAAGATTTTAGGACTTTGTCCTTATAAAATATTTTTTTCCACTTCCCTTTGCCAAAAACCATGGGCAAAAACCATGGGATGGTTTGTGTTTTGGATTAGTTTAATTTGAGGTGTCCCAAACCTAAATAATTAAGAATTCCCTCAACTTTCCTATATAAACCCACCCAAGCTCCCACTTTCTCCTCACTAAAATCCATTGGAGTTCTTCCAACCTCTTCCCTACTCTCTCTATAATCCTATTAAGGTTCCACAAGCTCCCAAGAATCCTCTTTCAAGCCTTTAGAATCACACTTCCAAGTAAGGGTTTTTCTCTCTTTCTCATTTTTGTCCAATTTTATTAATGTTGTTATGCCCTTTTAATTTCAATTATAAATGTTGGGGTATAGTTTCACACCTCCCCCATAATTCCCTATTTATGTTTGAATGATGGTGGACCCCTTTATCTCTCATTACAATCCTCCCATGTACACCTGTTACTATGCCGAAATTCCGAAAGAAATTTATTTCTCTTCTTTTATATTCAAGAAATTCTTTTGTATCATGAATATAAATTCGATTTCAATTGTTGGAACATGTATCTATATTACCCCCGTACAGTCCATTTCATGTACATATGATGAGACTCCCTTTTTTCTCTCATTAACCATTTTTATGAATTCTTATGTCACGCCGTTATGCTGCCGAAATTGCACCGATTTTCTAAGCTAATGTCATTGTGTAGTGAATACATTTCCCATTTCTCTATCAAGGGTATTAACCTTTATGCACATTTAAATATTCATTATAATGTTCCATTTATTAATTTCAAATTCCTTTATCATGGAATAAATTATTATGTTTTATGAATCCATGTTATATGAACCATGTGGCACACTTATGCATGAAATGAAATGTTTAAGAAGGGTGCGCCCTTATAGTGCTCCAATGCATTGGGTTAAGAATAGTATCATGATACATCATGTGCAATGGGTGTTTAATCATGCTAAATAAAGTGAAATTAGGTTCTACTCGTGCTTCATGTGCAATGAGTATTTACTCATGCTTCATGTGCAATGAGCCTTAGCTCATGATGGTTCCATGTTAAGTGATGTTCTCACATTTCCATGTTATGATTATCATGATTTATCATGCCTTTATGTTTATGATTATATTGTGATCTAATGATATTCCTATTGTCTAACATGTATTTTATTCCTCATGTTACTCCATGTTTATTCCCTTACCGGGCTTTATAGCTCACACTTTTCTTATGCATGTCCTCAGGTTATCTCATGTGATGTTAAGTACGAGGTAATGTAGTGGTCATGTAAAGGATGTTTTCAATAAAGATGTTGTATTTCATGTTTTAAGTTGTTATGTAATTATCATAATCCCCAAATACACTAGACCTCTAGATCTTCTATGTTGTATCAAATGAAGTTTATGTAATAAATTATGTTTAATTGTGTAATAAAATATCAGGATTGTCATAATGATTAATAAAATTTTTACCAAAAAGAGGTTTTCAATAGTAATAGGGGCTAAGGAGTTACCATGGAGCGACTTTACCCCATATATTAGAATGTTAATTAGTAAAATAAGTAACCATTTATCATACACAACCAAAATCATTTGGGTATGAAATTAAATAAACATCCAAATATTATAATATGATGTGTGGAAAACATACATATAATGACAAAATATTTATTTTCTACTAGGAATATCACATATATATGAATAAATAAAAGGAAACAAATTAAAACCAAAAAATATATTAGTTTATAAATTCATTATTTTCTATTGGTAATTTCTATTGGGTTCATTACATGTGATGTACATTGGATCATCATGATACACATCATGCAAAAAAAATACCTTTAGTAGATTAGTTTTTATTTTATTTCTAATAATTGTGATGTTTTCATTCTGATTACCAATCATTTTTATTGAATGTATTTATGTTTAAAATTTATTTATTTATTTATTTATATATATATATATATAAATGTTTATATGTTTTAATATATTCACTGATTATATTGTGATAACAGGTATTGAATGAATCGTAATTGGATAAATTTATGAAGAACCACTAGTGAATATGGAAAAAGAGTTGATGATTTCTTGGAATTTTCTAAATGAAATATTCAAAACAAAGATTTGATTTTTTGTCTATGTGTGAAATGTTTGAATATGAGAAATTTAAAATCTATAGAAATCAAGTATCATCTCATTTTCTATGGTTTTATCCTTAATTATACATTTTGGATCTACAATGGTCAAAGAACTGAAACTTCAACATATAATGTTAGTGAAAATATCCATAATGATGTAGAGGGTCATATTGAATAATTAATTCATGATTTAGGTGTTGAAACCATCGAAATAATAGAAACTATTGAATGATTATATAGACATTTTGAGAAACCATTATTCCCAGGTTCCAGTAAATATATAGCATTATTAGTAATTTTGAGATTAGTTAACTTAAAATAAAGAAATGGGTGGAGTGATAAAAGTATCTCTAACTTACATTAGCTTTTAAAATAGATACTCCTATAAGGAAACATTCTTCTAGATTCCAATTATGAGGTGAAGAAAATATTATGCCCAATGGGATTGGGGTACAAAATGATACATGCTTTCTCCAATGATTGTGTGTTGTATAGGAAAGAATATAAATATTTATCAAACTATCCTACTTGTTGGATACCACAATATAATATGGATGAAAAATTAAACTCAGATTCATTCTTAGGTACTGGAATCTAACATTATGAAAAATCAATTTTGAATAATTTCTAATAATTTCATCCAATAATTCCTTCATATATTTTAGATAATTCAACTGTGATTCATTCTCACGTACCAAAATCAAATCTCTTGCTAAATCAATTTGGTACCTTACAATAATTACTCTTTTTAATCATCTATTTGAAAATTCAATTGATGAAAAAAGGTTAAGATGGTATTCAGATGAGCACATCTCTTATGGTAACTTACGTCTTCCTGCTGATTCACCACAATATAAGAAATTTGATAAAAAAATTATTATTTTGGAAGTCAAGCTAGAAATCTCATAATGGGATTCTGTACTAATGTAATGAGTCCATATCAGATCCCAATTATCCAACATAGTTCATTGCCTATTTTTTTGTATTTTAAAACATTTCCCCACATATATGTATTGATAAAAAATATTTTATGATGAGAATTATGATTTTTAGACCAAAATAGGTTGGAAATAATATTTATGTGTATCTTTCACCATTGATTGATGATTTGAAACTATTATGAGATACATGTGTTAAAATTTTTGATGAAAACAAGAAAGGGTATTTTCTTCTTCATGTTATGATAATGTCCACTATAAATGACTTTCCTTCATATTGAAACTTATCTAGATACAGTGTTAAGGGACATAAATTATGTCTAATTAGTGAAGAAGGGACTTCATATTATCAATTACAGAATGGAATAAAGATATTTTACAAGGGACATCAAATATTTTTTCAAATTGATCATCGTTATCATAGATTGAAAAAATAATAATTTAATTATTTATAGGAATAAAATATTCCCCCGCAACCATTTTTAGTTGAAGAATATTATGACACGGTGAAAAATATTGATTCTTCATTTGGAAAGAAAAGAAGTTATGGTCTTCAAAAAAATATCTAGAAGAAATGGTCTATCTTTTTCAAACTAACTTATTGGATATTTTTAGATATAAAACATAACATTGATGTTATGCATGTTGAGAAAAACATATGTGATTGTTTGATTGGAACTTTTTTTAACATAAAACGAAATACAAAATATGTATTGAATACTAGATTGGAATTGATATCAATGGGAATATTTTTAGAGTTAGCTCCATAATTAAAGGAAACATAACATATTTACCTCCATCTTGTCCCATATTAAGAAACATTACAAAGATGAATTTGTGTCGGTGTCTTCGTGTATTAAAGTATTCGGTGTTTATTCTTCAAATGTGAAGAATTTGGTGTCATTGAAGGATTGGAAATTAATAGGTATGAAATATCATGATTGTCATGTATTGATGCAATAACTTCTCCCAATCACACATCATGGTATATTTCTGACAACTATCATAAAAACTATCATCAAGTTATGTAATTTTTTAAAAAACATTTGTAGAAAAGACATTGATCCAAATTTATTATATGTGTTAGATAATAAATCTTCTCTTATTATTTGTCAACTAAAAATGTATTTCCCACCTATGTTTTTTGATATAATGGTTCATATGAAGATTCATTTGGTGTGTGAGATAAGAATATGTGGGCCTACTTATTTATGATGGATGAATCCTTTTAAAAGATATATGAAAATTTTGAAGGGATATGTTAAAAATACTTATTGATTAGAGGCCTATATTGTTCAAAAATATGTATCAAAAGATGTGATTGAAGTCTGTATTAATTATTTGTATGAATTGGAATATATTGGTCTCTCTATATCTCACTATATGATAGTTTATAGTGAAGGTAAAGGGATTTGAGGCTTAAAGGTAAATTTCATTCATTGTGATGAAGTGAATAAAGCACATTTATACATTTTGAACAGCATAGATGAGGTTTAATCATATATATCATCACATATTGATAAATTAAAATTACAATATCTAAAAATAAATGAAAATTGTCTAATTATTGAGTATAAAAAAGACATTTTTTCATGGTTTAAATAGAAATTAATCACAGATATATCTGCATCAGAAACATTTAAATGTTTGGTAGGGGGTTCATCTCTTAATGTGATCACATAGTTTGGTTTGGATATTAATGGGTACACATTTTACACCAAAAAAATGGATGAAAAGAGTATCGTTCAAAATAGTTGTGTAATTGTCATCACTGAAGCATTTCATTTTTTTTTTTTGAGTGAAAATGATAAAAACTTAATTTCTATATCATCACTATATTTTGGAGTTCTTTAAGACATATGGGAAATTGATAATATTAAATTTTGATTCACCGTGTTTAAGTGATACTGGGTTGTAAGTAATAGTGGTGTGAAACATGATGAATTGGGTTTAAACTGGTTGATTTCAAAGCATTTATTTACAATGAGGAACCATTTATCATGGAAACACATTCAAATAAAATATTTTATGTCATTGATCCATCGAATGATCAGTGTTCCATAATTTTTTAATAGGAAAATAATTTATTTGGTTGACAAGGATAATGATGATGTTATTGATTTACATGAGGCTTCTTCGTCTATTACACGATTTTCAGATAACAGTGACTATAACGCAAAAAAAAAGTGCATATAGTACGAAATGATCAGGATGAAGGGATATGGTAAAACACTAAATTACTATCCTAATTAATCTGGTAATTATTTACATTATATTTCTTTTTTTAAATTTACAGGTGTAAAAAGTGCATTATTTAATAACTATTGGATATTTAATTATATATATTTGATTATTTATATGATTTTTTGTGTTAAATTTTGATATTTTATGGTTATAGTTAAAAACGATTATTGAAATACCTTATGTACATTATTATATTTTGGTTAAAGTTACACATATGAGAATAATTTTTTGAACATTGATATTTAAATTTATAAATGTTTCTATCATTTTAGAAGTAATGTTTATATTTAATATTTTAACTTTTATATTTTTTTGGTTAAGAATCATCAAATAGTTATTATTTTAACTTACAAATGTGTACCACTTTTTTACTTACATATTTTTATTTTCATGTTTTCATATTATTTACTTACCTAATAATATGAAGATATACAATAATTTCATTACATTTTACTATTTCAGTAATGGTTACAGATACAGTGATAGAGGAACATGTACCAATGTATTTTTATTTATTCATATCATTAAATATCCAATAATATGATTATTTATTGAAACAAAACTTTTAATTTACAAAAAATAATTGTAGGACTACTGATGAGACTACATCAGTGGATTCTTCTTCTTTTACTGTTAAGAAATTGATTTCTCAAGTTGGTAAACATGGCATTACAAATTTACCAAAACTATCACTTTCTCATGGAGACGAGCGATTATATATTAATTTTTCTGATAATAATAATGAAATTGTCCCAAATCTATCATAACTTATCAGATATATATCCATGCAGATCAGTTGTAGGATTATCATTTTATATCCTGATTAGAAGATAGTGATAGATCCTCCTTGGGAGGGCGTAATGATATAATATCTCAATTGATTTATTTTATCTAATTTTTCAAATATGATATATTTTAAATGACTAATATTTATTTTATTTTATTAATGATGACGTTCAATTTTGAAGAAACAAAATAAATTGATAAAATATGTCTTTATTTAGTGGAGGTTTGATGGAGAGATTTCAAAACAATGTTAACAAAAATATATTTTTTTGTAAAGAGACAAAATTAAAACTAATTCCTCAAGTATGAGTTTCTAGATTCAAAGAAATGGAATACAATTTTTTATAGCTGACTTGATGAAGCTATTCTAGTATGATAATTATATTATATTGTAAAAAAATTATATATTTACCTAATTACTTATTAGTTTAATTTTAATATAACATGACTCTATAAAATCCCATCAAGGCATCCAGTTGAAGTATGTACAAACTCATAATTTATCACATGGAGGGTTTCATTTATTAGAGAGAGAAAATTTGAGGACAAGTTTGAAGCATTAAGCAAACAGACTGCTAGTGGTTCTGATGAAGTCCATTTTGGTCCTCCGTCTCCCCCTACCCGCCATGAAAAATGGAAAAGATAAAGAAGAAGAAAAAATGAAAAGTATCTTATAGATAAAGATAAGGAAGTAGTTGAAATAATTGTAAGTAAATATTTTTTATTTTTCATGAATTTTTCTATTTTATAAATTAATAACACTAATATTTGTTTTCATTTTTCATTTTAGGATGAACTTTAGGAGAAATAATCATAGGGAAATTTTATCACTTATGGTATGATGGACATCTTATCCACTACTTTAGAAAATCAAGAACACCCTATCCACATAAGAGGATATGAGGTGGTTGTTAGTATACATAAATTGTTTGGTCGACTAAGTAATCAATCAAAAGTCCCAAAAATAGAATCCTTAAAAGCCAAAATTGAATATATGAAATAGTACATGGGCAATAAGATTTAATCAACTATGTAGGATATGTTAGAATAATTGATGAGATGGTCATAGGTTTCATGACCTTCCTAACGTTTCCAGCCTTTTTAGCCGACTGTGCAGCCTATACAGCCCTCTCACTCAGACCAACCTACTCATCCATCCTACTCAAATCCTCTACCTCCTCACTTAGACCTAACCTTATACTGTGAGTTCTATTCTAGAGATCCTTATGCACATATTTTATAGTTTTGAGTCAAGCATTTTTTAAGGGATTCTTTACATCACCAGACTATACAGATGGGTTAGGTTAGAGTATCAATACATGATATTATTGATCCTACTGCTATACCTCAATTTCTTACTAAGGAGGTTACCTGAGTTGGGGATTGTATGGGTTATTTTTTACTTTTTACATCTGGACTTATTCATTATCTTTCATATAGGGTATGCATTTTTTTAATATTAATTACATAGGATTGAAAATTACTTATAATTTTTTATGACATTTAACTTATATAAGAGTTTATAAAATCAAAATAAATGGAACAAAGGAAATAAAATGATCTGTAAAAAACAACTGTAGATACTTCTAATATATCTTATGGGATACAGAGATTATATAAGGCTTCTTTTTTTGGATAATATCTATGAGTATCTGATGACTTCTAATATATGTGGAAGAGACTATCCCTTGATAATATCGTGAAAATATGTCATGGATATAATTTATTTTAAAGATCTCAATGTGCCTATGTTACAGGTTTTTTCCATGTAATTAAATTGAAATTTTAGTTTTTATTTATTTAATTAAAAATGATTTAAATTGACTAAATTTATTAACTTTTTAATTAGGTATCTACAAAATTTTTATTCAAAATGATTCTATGGACATTTATGGTTTTATAGATCCATAATTCATTTCAAAGACTGTGCAATATTTGAAGACAGCTAATAGAGTTACATATATATGTGAGAGATTATCAAAGACATAGATTGGGTGTTGGTTTTTTCCATTTCTTAATGGGTAAGAACAAAAACATAATTATTAACCAATGTTCATTGTAATGTAATTAATTGTGAACATTTAGTATTATAGGGGGCATTGGATTTTATGTGTATTCTATACAAATGAATGCACATTATATTGGCTTTTCTCTTTATTAGGTGATGTCCATAAAAATTTTATCCCCTTGTTAGATTGGTAAGTTTTCTTTGTTTTTATAAGATTGGTATATTTAATTCTTATTTAATATACATGTATTATTAGATGATATATATAAAAATGTAGGTCATGGAAAAAACTTTACAAAGATCACTTGTCGATAAATAACCCAAATGAAATTCAATATGTGAAAGTAATGGTAATTATTTTTTATATTAGATATTATTATAATTTTATATTTATATATATATATATATTTAAGGTTTTATAACTGTATTTTCATCGCTGAAAAGGATATATTGAATGTAGTTATTATTGTTCTATGATTCATGTATTAGATAATCACAACTGGGGTAACTACTAAATTTGATAAGGTTAGTTATATTAATTATTTTAGATTTTATATCATAGTATTCTGTTTTTTAATCATATATCATTCAATTTTATTGTAGACATTTAATGATGTCTATACTTATATGAAATATGAACTTACCCATCTTTGAACTTTGTTTTCAAATAATTTGTTAAGTATGATTATGATTTATGGTATGTATATTCTAATGTTTATGATTAAAATTACATTTTACTAAGAAAAGGTGTTCAAAATCAAATTATTTTTTTATAATAGGTGTTTTAACATAAAGATATAAAAATAATGCTTCAGAAAAAAACGTCAATGATTATGTTATAAATCATTAGGTATGTATACTTTATAATAAAAAAGTGTACTTAATGATTTTTTAATTAAGTTGTCAAAAGCATATTTTCTTTTATATATTTTTAATCTATGATACATGTTGCTTGATGGATCTATATTTTTTTCTATTATAGGAATTATTATTTTTTGGGGGAGTAATATTGACAATTTTCTAAAAAAAATTCTCTTCCAGTGTTGGTTTTTTTAAAAACTGATGCTAAAACTTTAAAAAAAACCATGCAAGGTTTTTTGTGTCAGTTTTTATGAAAACCAACATCAAAACCCATTTCGGCATCAATTTCATGTAGAAAACAATTCTGAAAATAACATCAAAATAAATTTTGGCATATGTTTTTACTAGAAATCGTTGCCAAAAATTCAAAAAAAATGGACCTTCAATGTCAGTTTCTAGTAAAACCTGATGCTGCAAACATGATCAAAATATACAAATATGGTTTTTGGCATCTGTTTTTAGAAAATCTATGCAAAAAACTTTATTTTTTACGTCACCTTTATAAACATCGGTTAAAAAACAATGTTAAAATAGAAAAAAACTAATGTTAAAACATATTTTTGCATTAGTGAGTTGAGGTTATGGATTATATAAATCATAACCTAAGAGTTTCTAAATTGGTGATAAAATAAAGACTGATGGGAGTAGGTTTACCATTATTAACAGTGAAAACCAGTTCCTCGCACATTCTATAGATATCTCATGGGATTATAGGGTACCTTTCCCTTAGGGTCAAAACATCCCCTAGGGATGACTTCATATACTCGAAGGTGGATGTATCATTTACCATTAATTCATAGTGAGGTCCTTTAAAACTAATCAATTGTTATTACTAATGTTTTTATGAACTTAAGAACTAAGAGGATTTATACTCAAGGTTGTGGTATTCAAGTGGGAGTATCTAGACTCATAGAATTGGGTTAGTGATGAAAAAAACATCAAATTAATGAAGTGGGTTCATAGAGAATAGAATATTCAAGAAGGGTTCAAGAACCCTTAAGGTTATTCTATTTCAAATTAAACACAATCATGGGGGAAAGAGATATAACATGATATTTTTAAGTGAAATCACTTCATGGGTTCATCTACTTAGTGATAATAGGTGTTAATTCCATGTATGGAAATGTATACATGGTACATCTTAGACACACTTGAAGGGGGATAAAGATCTACTCTAATTTCTACCTAGACCATGGGATCTACCGAGCATATCTTGACTTTTACTCAGGTTTCCCTTTATGGGTTTTTACCCTAAAACTTTTTATGCCTCTTCCACCAATAATTTTGTGTTATGTGATCTGGACCATCTAGAGATAGATTTCAAGGTCATACAACTTTGAATAAAGTGAAAATAGTTAAAAATAATGGTTCTTGGACCAAGGAGATAAAGGGGGAATGTGACACAATATCCTAATTAGGATTCCAAAGTTGTGAATACTCCAACACCATTTTGAATAAAGGGAGATGATGCTATAAATGATGCCTCAATGTCCCTAGATTAAGAGCTATGATATAGTAAAGACACATAAGGGATGAATATTGAACATATTTGAATAACATATTATGTTGTGAAGATTCCAAGGTATACGAATATTAGAGGTCCATTTCCTCAAAATTAAAATGGCTATGGTTGGAAGTATATATCAAGGGAATGTATGAAAGATCCAGATTGGGGTGTGTATGCATAGTCATTTAGATAATTTCCTAGAATATGAATATCCTCATTACCTATATCCATTAAGGGTTTGTGGAAATCCAAGATTCTTGATACATGAAGTGTGATTTATGGGAAGTGCTATTCAAACAAGGTGGGGATGGAATCCCAAACCTTACTGAACTGTAATTATAATTCCATGGTCCTTTGTAAAGGAGTGTAGATGGATAATGGGTTGTGTGGTCTAAAATTATACAACACTGAATCAGGTTTCATGTAATTTAACATCATGTGACTATGATATGGGTGTCCTTTGGTTTTAATGTCGGGAAACTATGATATGGGTGTCGTATAGTTTAATTTCAGGTTACAAGGATGTGGGTGTCATATAGTTTAATTTCATGAAAATAGGATGTGGGTTTTTTTTTTGGTTTAATGTCATGCAACTAGGACCTGGGACCCTATTGTTAACTCCATTACACCTTAGTCATGCTGACCAGACTGATTTTCAGGTTATATAAGCTGACACTATTCACACTCATTGTGAGAAATAATAGGAAACTAGGGAATCATTATTTTTGTTTGAGAGTGAATTATAGGGAACATATTAGGTAAATAATCATCTTGATGTGGACAAAGATACTCTATATGGTTCCATATCTCATGTATGGGTAATAGTCCATGTGTAGTTTAACATCATATAGAAAATACAAGGAGGGGCATTGTGTTCTTGGTACCATATATTAGGTAGGGATAAAGCAAATGTTGGTGATATTTTAGAGAATTTAATTTCATGTAAGGATAAAGGGACATTTTCCTTTTGGTGTGTCGACTAAAGAGAGAAACCTATGTGTTCTTGATGGAGTGATTAGTAGATGCATGCACTTTTTACTATTCGAGGTCACCTAAGGTGGGGTTACACAAACATAATTAGTGAGGAAGTAACCTTGTCATATATTCATAGTTGAACTGATACCAAAGTCTTATATATAGATTTATCTCATATGTTGGGTTAGGAGCATTTCCTAGGCCACTCATTGCACTTGTGAGGCCTCTTCTACATGAATCATACTCATGTATGGGGAGGAGTATTATTAAAACCCATATCTTTTATACACTTTATTTTACAAAGATACAATTAATACAACCCTATAAGATAATGAGTCCTGGTGAATATGGGTAATTAGGTACATATCATATTAACTTGAAATAGAAATACAAATACTTAAAATAAAACTCCATAACATTCCCTTAAATTTCCTTGATCTTTTAAAACATTATGGGATAACCTAGGGATGTACATAAGAAAGGGGTGATATATAAATCCCAGTAAGGGAATAATAAAATCATAACTTGAATAAATTAATCCATGTGAGTTGAAGCATGATATAAGATGATATCATAAAGTCAACACTATAATGTGGAAACAATATAAAACATGATATCATAAGCATAAGTCAAGGATAACCACTGAGAAATAATAACCCAGTGTTCTTTGGATAACCTATCATGCACTATATATAGAATATCTTGAGATAAAAAACATTACCCAATGCATTCGGGGCTATATAATTTTAGTCCCACCAATAACATCCATGTCATGTATATTCATAAGTTTTCCACCTAGATAATAAAAAATAATAATGTATTTAATCACTTTAATCCTATGATTAAGGAGTTTGGTTTATATACATGGAAATTCTTGATCAATGAAGGAAATTTACACATGTTTTAGTACCCTTTAGTGGAAATGGGGATGGGTATTCACTATATAAATGTTTGGCATGGCAAAATCACAAGATAATTTCTACAACATAATGGAGATACATAAATATTCTTTTAAGGCTTTAATGGGAGTTAAAGGTGTATATAATCACTTGTAAATAATAAGGACAATAATATAGGTGTGTAAAAACATATCCCAACTTCAAAAAATGGAAATAAAAAGGAAAAATATAAATAAGGTGCTTGAATAAAGAGGACAATGAGAGGATCCCTTACCTTCAAAGGGTGATTCTAAAAGATTGGGAGGAGCCTATTAAGAGATTTAGAGAACTTTTGGAGGGATCTATAGAGGGAAGGTTATATTAAAGTTTGGTATTAGGGTTTTTAGTGAAGAGTAATGGGAGGTTGGGTGGGTTTTTATTGAAAAATATAGGATAATTCTTTATTAATTTCTAAACTTATGTTTTGGACTCTATATGAAAAATTAATCCAAAATACAAACTATACCATAGTTTTTTACCATGATTTATACCAAATAGAAGAGTATTTAATTATTTTATAAGGTTAATAACTAAAATTATTAAAATAATACTCTTTGTGATGTGGAAGTGAGTCATGTTTATAAATAATTGATTTTAAAACATTAAAACAAAATATAGGTTTTGGAGCATACATTAAGGTATTATAAAATTAATCAAAAAACATCAAAAATTTATTTTTAATAAGAAACATAATTTTGTTCTTGGATACTCTTTATAGTATTTATTAAATCACTTTTTGGATTTTATGATGTCATAATATATAATGTATAATTATACCATATTTAAGTTTCACCTAAAAATTTGGTTGTCTAAGGAAATTATTAAAAATTCACTATTGGATAATTTTGGATTGGTAATTTAAAAAATAATATTTATTTTATCAAAATAATTATATAAATATGATAATATAAACTATTAAATAAAAAATCTTCATTTATTAAAAAATATTGGTTTTTTTACAATAATATTTTTCTAACCATTATAAAAATTAAATTTGACTTTATAAAATTATATTATCATTTGTATTTAATAAATATTATTTAATAATAATATTTATTAAAATATAATTTATTTCAACAGTTCTAAAATTCATCAAAAAATGTGTCTTGATTGAAAATATATATTCCCCAAAATTATAATTTTTATTTCATCATATAAAATTTAATTTTTATCAAACATATTATTTAATCATTATAAAGTAATAATAAAACATAAATATAATCATTTATAAAAATATATAAAAATTTACACAATTAGGGTCTAGATACATAGCCCTTTATTACACCGGTGAATGCCTTAAGGGAAAGGTTTGTGATGGGGAGATTTTCTTGGGGTGGTTCAGCGAACATGGTTTGGGTCATGATCTCGGTGAGCTTAAACATATCCCATAAATGGTTTTTCTAATGTTTTAGTTATTGAATATCATATTGGGAATGGTTAAGGGAAAATCCCAATGATTTTATATCCCTTAAAAGCTCTGATAAATGGGATTCATAGGGTATGGACCTACTGTTTGAGGTCATATCTTCCTTTGTCTGTGTCAATTGGTTTTATCATAACCATTTATATATAATGATCACACAATTAATATATAATAGCTATACTATCAATGGTTATGATTAATAAAGTTATTTTAAATACAATAGGATATAACATATAATAGTCCAAAATAACCAACGTATCACATGGTTTTTCTATAATTTCATCTCTTAATAAAGAATTTACTCATTTAAAAAGGGAATTTCATTTGTAAATGTTTGGGTCATTAAATAATTTCCCCTTCATAAATGTAACCATAATAATTTTATTCGTATAATGGAATAGATAAGGGTACTTTTGTTTCATCACCTCTTATGGTTCCTAAGTCACTTCCTCAAACTTGTGGTTCTGCCATAGAACTTTGACCAGGTGTGTTGTCTTGTTTCGTAGAGCGTTGTCTCTATAATCTAATATATTTACCAACTTATCCTTATATCAAAGATCATTCTATAATTGTACTACCTCTATATTCCATATATGTTATGGGATTTTTATATACTTCTTTAAGAGGTATACATAGAACACATCATGTACTTTAGATAGGTTAGGTTGGAGTGTTAATTGATAGGCCACCACTCTGATGCGATCAAGGATCTTGAAGGGGCCGATATATCTGGGACTAATCTTTCCCTTCTTCCCAGACCTTATAACTTTATTCCATGGTCATATATAAAGGATAACTTTATCTCCAACCTCAAACTCCTGGTCTCATCGATAATTTTCTACATAACTTTTCTTTCAAATTTTTACAAATTCCATATGATGCTGAATGGTTTGAATCTTCTCTTACATTTCTTGGATAAGATCAGGTTTCATCAGCTCCCACTTTCTAACTTCATCCTAGCATGTCATAAACCAACACCTCTTCCCATATAGATCCCCATAAGGTGTCATTTGAATTCTATAACAGAAACTGTTGTAATATGAGAACTTCACTATAGGGATGTGTTGATCTCAACATCCTTGTAAATCCATTTTATAATATCTCAATATATATTTTAGGGTTTTAATGGTTCTTTTAGACTGACCATCTAAATGAGGACAATAAGTAGTGCTGAATCTCTATTCTATATCCAATTCTTGTTGAAGGTTTCTCCAAAACCATGAGATAAACCTCAATTATTTATTAGATATAATAGAGAGTGGAACTCCATATAGTCTTACCACTTCCCTAATGTATATATTGATTATTTTTTTGAGATAGAAATATCCCTTGATAATAATGATAAGAAATAAATTGGTAAGGTGATAAAATACTACTCAGATGGAATTATTTCTTTAGGGGTCCTGGGGAGTCCTATGATGAAATCCACGGTTATGTTTTCTCATTTCCATACTGGTATAGGAAATGGTTACAGAATGCCCTTGGACTTATGTCATTTATCCTTGAATTGTTTTCAAACAAAGCATTATGATAAAGATTATTTAATCTACCACTTCAAGTTATCCCACCAGAATTTTTGCTTCAAATATGTATACATATTATTGCTTCCTAGATGAATAGAGAAGGATGAAAAATTCACATCATCCAGAATTTCCCTATTTTGTTTTAGTTTTTATGGGACACATACACAAGTTCCAAACCTCATAACTCTATATTTTTCAAAGTTGAACTCTATAATATTTTATACCTTTTTCTGTAACACCTCATCAATCTTCTAAGCCTCCTTGATACTCTCAAGAATAGATGGTTGAGAATTCATTTAAGTAAGGTAGGATGAATATCCTTTTATTATTCTCATTTACATCCTCTGTTTATCCAATAATATTGAATCCATTACAATTCTCATCATAGATATGGATTTAGGATCCTTTCCACTCAAAGCATCCTCCACATTGTTCACTTTACCAGGATGGTAATAGATTAAAAAATCATAATTATTGATCAGATATAACCACCTTCATTGGAGAATATTAACTCATTATTTTCAAATATATACTTGAGGCTTTTATAATCAATATATACATCACACTTATCCTCATAGAGATAATGTTTCCAAATGTTTGAGGAGAAGATCACTATATCAAATTCTATATTCCTTGTTGAGTAGTTATACTCATGGATATTTAATTGATGGGAGGAATAGGATACCACTTTTTCATCTTGTATGACTACATAGCCCAATACTTTTTTGGACACATCACTATAGATCGAAAATCTTTCCCTACTGGTGGGTAATGTGAGCACAGATGCATCAATTATCCTCTTCTTCGGATCTTTAAATATTTATTCTCATTCATCATTCTAGAAGAACATCACCCACCATCAAAGTTATCTTGGTTAGTGGCATTTAAAATCATGAGAAGTTTCTATCAAATTGATGATACTACTCAGCTACTTCAAGGAAACTACAAATTTCACTCATAGATGTTGGTCTAGGCCATCCTTCAATTACCTATATTTTTAAGGATCCACATATATCCCTTTTTTGGTGATAAAATTCCCTAATAATGTTACTTTCTCTATCTAAAACTCACATTAACTATATTTGAATGCATATTTTATTTATGAAAGACCTTTATTATAGCATCTAAATTCTTCTCATGCTTCTCCTTACATTTATAGTAGATAAAAATATTGTCTATAAAGACTACCAAATTTTTTTGGAAGTAATCCCTAAAGACTCTATTCATTAAGTCCATGAAGATTTTTTGAGTATTTGTGATTCCAAATGACATCACTATGAACACATAGTGCTCGTAACTTGTACGAAAATTATTCTTGAGTATATCCACATTATTCACCTTTACTTGATAATATCCTAACCAAATATTCACTTTATAGAAGTACTAGGATCCACATATCCAATCAAAAAAATAATTTATCCATGGTAGAAGATTATTTTTTCTTTATCATGCTTTTTTGAGTTCATAATAATAAATTTAGAGGAGTATTGACCCATCCTTCTTCTTGAAAAAGGGAATTAGATCACCCCACGGTGAAAAACATAGGCATATAAACCCTTTATCCAGATTTTATTTCAGTTTCTTCTTCAATTACTCAATTTAAATAATGAACATTCTATATAGAGCCTTTAATATTTTAAAATCTATGTATATAAGTTCAATCTAGAACTGAACCTCTTAGCTGGGAGGAAGACAAACCAATTCTTTGGGAAATACGTCAGTTAATTCCCTTACAATGGGAATGTCATCAAGGAAGATATTTTCCTTAGTCTCAATTATTTAAGTTATATACTATTTCTCAAAAGGTAATAATATATGTGATTGAGATGATGATACTAAATGAGATTCATCCTCCTCCTTGAACTTGTAAAGAATCAGAGGTCAATTTGTGATATAGAGAGTGATTTCCTTCTCTTATAAATTTCTCTTATCTCTATATAAGGAAATCCAATAAATGCCCGGTCACACCCTAACTGCGCACATTAGTAATGATTTTAATTTTTACCTTTATCTGATAATTTTATTTGATTTAATTTTTTTGTCAAGGTGCATGTAGGGCCCAACGAGAGATTTTGTGTTTTACTGATAAATGAACGTTTGGATTAGCACCGCTTGACACATGGGCATGGATCAGTTGAAGCTTTGTCACTTCGCTAAATCAATATGCGCCCCGACCTATGCTTCATTTTAATTTAATTATTTTGGGTCTCACCTTTGAGTTGAGGTTTTAACCGGTTCTTATTTTAAAAAAATTTGGGTTTTATATAGGTGAGTGGTCATGCGAGCGATCATGCTCGGTTCACATACATAATAAGAGAATATTTTATTATTATTAAATTTATTATTACACGGGCACGCAACTGCACCCACATGCATGACAGCCCACACAACCGTGGTCGCGATCGTGCGCGGTGTCCAACCTCAGTTAATAATGATATTATTATTTTGGTTGGTTTTATTATTTTAGTTTTATTATTAGTATTATTATTAATTAAATTAATATTTTAATTAGGCTATAATTATAATTGTAATTTTTCAGTTAATATTTTGATTTGGTCGTTTTATTATGTTGGTTTTATTAATTGTATTATAATCTGTTATTATTAATTAAAATTTTGTTTATTCTTTTATTTTTACTTAATTTTGTTTCTTTTTATTTCATCTTCTCTTCTTTTTTTTCTCTTCTTTTTTTCCTCCCACTCCCTCCTTTTCTTTTCTTTTTCTTTTTTCCCTCTCCTTGGATCTCCCCTATTCATCGCACATACCCCCTATCCCCTCCTAACCCTACCCAAGCGCAAGCCCCCCCCCCTTCCCCTTTTCTTCCCCCTCTGGCATGGCATCCATTCACACGGCCTCCTCTGATGCGACCTCTTCTAGCATGGCCTACTCTGGTGTGACCTCCTCTAGCGCGACCTCCTTCGGTGCAGAGCTACCCCTCTCCTTCGCTACTCTTCAGACCGGCTACCACCGAACCAGTCATCGCCGGCTCTCTGACCACCTCGTGTCGCACCCTAGTTGTAGGTGAATTCTAATTTGATTAATTGTTGATTATATTTGATATAATTTCATATTGAGGTTTCATTTTGTAATTAGTTCGGTTTTGAAGTTTTTGGTTAGATATATTGATTTTAGGGTTCGTTGAGTTCCGTCGAGGTTGGTTCTAGCCACTTCCATTAAGGGCAGTGGGTTCGCCATGGTTTTCAGGTAAGGATTTTAGAATTTCTTTATTTCGGGTTAATTATGATTTAGGTGTTTTATGATTTTTGAGTTTTCATCAACTTATTTTTGGTGAGAAAGATGTTTTGGAAATATATTAACTTGTGTTTTATTTTAATATGGTATTCTTGTGTGAAACGGGGTGCGTTTTGGATATAAATCCATTTTTTATTGCAGGGTTGTATTTTATAACATGTGCACTTGATTTATTAGATCATGCAAGGGTTTTAGATTATGTTTTAGTATTTTGTTAGTGTATTTTGGTTCGCCGTCAATGTTTTGGGGTAATTTTTTCCTTTAGTTTGTAGTTTCTCACCTCTATTATTAGGGTTTATGAATTTTGTTTACTTTTTTTTAATTAATTGGTAGGGTGTTGGGCGGTGTCGTGTAATTTTGGGGGTGTCATTGCCATTCACAGTGAGATTTAAACCTTATTGTTTGGATTCATAACATCTTAATTAGGTACTTTATTTGTTTTAATGTTTATAATATTTGTGGTGTAGTATGCTGAAATCTACTTTATGGGTCCAAGTTGTGGGTGTCAAGAACTCCTACATGTGTAGGCATAATGTAAGGCATATATATATAAATTCCCTATTTGTACATATTCTCTCATGGTGTAGAGAATATGTGCAATGCATCTACGGGTATTTATATATATGTATAAATGCATGTGCATGGAAGTGAGTGGGGTCAGTTCGAGTGGTCGTCGACAAATAACGGCATATTTGAGGTAGGTCCCCTATGCCTATGACTTCAATTTGAATTCCATAAATGATTTAGGTCTTTAAAAAATGTTTTCAAAATTAAATATTATATACATGCTATGAAAAGTGTTAGTGATTCTTATTGTTGGACATACCTTTATATTTAATGGTTCACTTTTACGATTTAAAATGTGTAGCCTTCTTTCAGATATATTTTCTCGCTTGACACACTGAATGCTTATAAGTGTTTTTGAAAAATGTTTCTTCATTCTCTATTCATAATTTATAAAGTTTCCAACATGTGTTTTTCATGTTTATATATGATCTCGACCATGTTTATAAAATGCAATACCCTTTTTATGCTAAATTGGTTTTTAAATGCTAAATTCTTAAAGTGGTTTTTCCTAAGTGGCTAGAATATGTGTTGTGAAGGGTTTATTTTTTAATAAAGATAGATTAGTTTAAGACTTTAAAAATAAGGAAGTTCATGTTTTGGTTATATTGTAAGAATTCATGAGTTTTGGAATAAATCTTGGGTTAATTGGTAGTTTTCTTTTCTTCAATGGTTTGATTTATTTTAAGAATGTTTTTTTAAAGTGTGGTGCCTTGGTTGCACAAATGGATTTTTAAGAAGATTTTTGGAACTTAAAGATGTTGAAAAACATTGTTTTCTAATTGGTAATGTTCTTTGTAAATTAATGGGGGCCATTTGGCACTTTGAAATTGTTTTACAAAATTAGAAAACCCCTTTTGAGGCATCCCACCTAGTTTAATAAATGAAATGAATGTGTTAAAATGTGATTTGTGATATGTGCCTAGTATTAATGCTTATGCTTTGTGTGGCATGAAAGAGGGGGAATGCGCTTAAGGAGGGAGAACATTGGTGAGAGTTTGAATGAGTTTTGGGTAAAGAAAGTGTTTTTCACATATATGTTTGCTTGATAAAAACTCACCACCACTTGAAACAGAGCACAATGGGAAACCTGGGTATCTAAGTGGGTGAACTAGGACTTTTGGGCTAGTGTTCCAGAGGTGACCTGACCCGGTTTCACTGCAGGTTTGACGATTGCAACACTAAATAAACATATTATTTACTAAGGGCTTGTGTCTTCTAAGCCACGTTTTCTGAGGTTCATGGCCTTCTAAGCCACATTTCACCGAGACACAAAGATCCTAGGTCCCCAACTAACACTATCTTCTTAGGGACTTCCCATGGTTCTTATGATATGATTTTCAATTTAGTTGTTTCGTGCTTGTCCCCTCTCTTGTGAAAACCATATTTTAATCTAAATTGGTCTCCTTAAATTTTGAAATGTTAATGCATTTTCAAAACCTATTTTTAAAAGGGAATAGAAATTTTTTTCTTGGAAATTCAAGCTTGTTATTTGAATTTGAAAAGAGTGAAGAACATTATTTTATTATGCCTTATTTTCAAACTAGCATTATTTTTATTTCTTATTAAAGGTAGTGCATAGGGCATTATTGTAATTTGTCTTTCCTACTAAGCATCTCAGTGCTCACGCCTACTTTATATTTCCAGAATCAGGTTCTCATTTTGGATCTCTCTTGCAGTAATCATATTTCTGTGTTTGGCAGTGACCCATTAGGTCACTTGGAGGTATGTTTAACTTTCCATCCTTGTTTTATTTACAATTTCAAGTATTTAAATACCTTTCTTAGTTAATTTCGATTGTTTATATGTCATTTATGGGCTAAATCGTTCCCAATTTTCTCATTTTGGTGCCCAGCACTAGTTTCTAGCCTGTAAGGATTAGGAACACCCTTCGGGCCATGTCATGGACTGGGTCGGGCACCAGGTCAGATGACGACCCGACCTGGTTCGTGACATGCCCAAAATAACATCGAATTATTCTAAAGGTAGTATCACAAGGTTTTTTGGAAAATTTGTCCCACAAATTTTGACATGGGAGGATTTATATACTTGGGATTAAATAATTTCCCTATTTACCATTTTTATTGATAACTCTACTTATATGTTTTGTAGTAGTGTTTAAATAATTCTAAAAGAATTGCAGGATATGAAGGAACGTGTAGAACCATAATAAAATATCATGTTCTCTATCCTTGAATGAATAACTAGTGTACCTATCACCACATAATTTTTAGGATCCATGTTAGTAGTTGTGATGGAAAAACATCTACCTTTCTTTATAGTCCTTAAAAATTTTATCATCGGTTTTCATTGACAACCCTTGTCTTAGTGAATTGATTCATATAGATTATTTATTACTTGTATTTGAAACACTTTTCAATAGTTTGAGGGTTTATTAAATAATTCCTTTATTTCATCACATTTTTTGGTTTCTCCCATCGGTAATTTCTAACTAGGTTTAATTCTTTCCAACACCTAAAGAGTTTCTTATCCCCTTCTAGAAACTTCTATGATTCTTCTTACCACGATTTTGACTTGTAGTGTGTTGTAATTTCTTATCCTCGTGATAGTTTTCAATCATAGAATAAAAATATAGTCTCTACTTCTTATCTACAAAAATGTGAGTCCCTTGAGATTCACTAATGTCAATTTCAACCTTAAGGGCACATCAGACAATTTCTTTATTGTTTTCAAAGTCTTGAATTGCCAAATATTTTCATAGAATCGACTCTAGCCTTCTAAATAAGAGGCCAACTTTACTTTAGGGGTTAATTACAAAGGCGGAGGCATATTGTGAAAGTATTGTGAAGTTTACCCCTTACAACCTTATGGATTCATCATCCTTTTTCTTGAGGCTAAAAAAATACCTATCCATCTTAAGTCAAAGAGTGTGAGGAAAATATTTATCAAAAAATATTTTTCATAATTATTTCCACTCCATCACTTTGATATCCTCCTCAAGCTTCATGTTTTATATCAATTTCCACCATTGATCAGCTTCTCCATCCATATAATAAACAATCAGTACAACCTTTTCTTTTTCATAGAATTGAAGGATTGAGAATATATTTTCAATGGAGCTGTTACATTATTCCATGATTAAGGGATTGAAAGATTATGACAACCCTGGTCTTTTATTACACAATTAAACCTAATTTATTACATAAACTTAATTTGATACAACATAGAATATTGAGAGGTCTAGTGTATTTGGGGATTAGGATCATTACATAAAAACTTAAAACATGATAAAAAAACAATATCTTTATTGAAAAATTCTTTTACATGACCACTACATTCCCTTGTACTTAGCATTGCATGGGATAACCTGAGGACATGCATAAGAAAAGGGTGAGCTATAAAGCCCAGTAAGGAAATAATCATGGAATAACATGAGGAATACAATACATATTAGACAATAGGAATATCAATAGATCACAAGAGAAGCATAAACATAAATACATGATAATGCATGATAATCATAACATGGAAATGTGGCAACAACACTTAACATGGAATTAGCATGAGCCAAGGCTCATTACACATAGTGCATGAGTAAACCCTCATTTCACATGAAGCGTGAGTAAACCCTCATTGCACTTGAATTATCATGAGTAAACACCCATTTCACATGAAGTATCATGATACTATACTTTACCCAATTCATTTGAGCGCTATAAGGGTGTACCCTTCTTAAACATTTCATTTCATGCATAAGTGTGCCACATGGATCATAAAACATTGAATCATTAAACATAATATTTTATACCATGATAAACTAATGTGGAATACATACATGAAACTCTTTAAACAGTATGTAAATGTTCATAAAGGTGAATACCCTTGATAAAGAAATGGGCATGGTATTCACTACACAATGACTTTGGTTTGGAAAAGTGAGGTGCAATTTCGGTAGCATAACGGTGTGACATAAGAACTCATAAAAATGGTTTATGAGATAGAAAGGGGTGTATCATAATATATAAATGACATTTAAAGTAAGGGGGTCATGTAGATACATGTCCCAACATATTTAATGGAATTTAGATTCATGATACAAAAGAATTTCTTGAATGTAAATGAAAAGAGAGAAATTCCTTTCAAAATTTCAGCATAGTAACGGATGTACATGGGAGGAATTTAATGAGAGATAAAGGGGTATTCCATCATTAAAACATAAATAGGGAAGTATGGGGGAGTTTAAAAACCATACCCCAGCATTTATAATTGAAATTAATAGGGCATACCAATTTAAAGAATATTTGACAAAAATAAGAAAGGAAGAAAAACTATTACTTGGAAGTGTGCTTACAAAGGCTTGAGAGAGGCATGAGAGAGTATTCTTGGGAGATTGGGGAACTTTGGGAGTATTATACAAAGAGTATGGAATAGGTTGGACTAACTCCAAAGTCTTTGAGTTAGGAGGAAGTGGGATCTTGGGTGGGTTTATATGGGAAAGGTGAGGGAATTCTTTATTATTTAGGTTTGGGACACCTCACATTAAACTAATCCAAACCACAAACTAGCCCATGGGTTTTGCCCATGGTTTTGTAAAAGGAAAGTGGAAAACAATATTTTATAAGTACAAAGTCCTAACTTCTTAAAATAATGGGGTTGCTTATGTGGAGGTGAGTCACACTCCCAAGGAAACCAATTTAAAAAGACAAGATGTTTAATAAGTCTTGAAGTGTCCATTAATGCTTTGTAAAATAAGTCAAACAAACCCAAAAATCACATAATTTTAATGGTAAAACATATATTGGCCAAACATAAAGCTTATAGTATTTTATTACATCACTATTGGGTCATTATGATGTCATAAAACACATTATATATTTAAACGGTATTTAATTTTTACACAAAAATTTGACTGTCTCAGAAATTTTGAAGAAATCACCGTTGGATAATTTTGACCTCCGGATTCCAGAAATAATATTTATTTTATCTAAATAATTTTCTAAATATGTTAATTTTCACTTTTAAAATAAAAACCGACATTTATCGAAAATTCACGGGTTTTGACAAAAATGGCTTTAGAACCTTAATAAAAATTACAATTGCGTTCATAAAATTATACGATCATTTATATTTAATAAAAATTAATTTAATAATAATAATAAAATATTATTAAAATATTATTTAATTCAAAAATCCATTAATTCATCAAAATAGATTTCTTAGTTGAATATTAACTAAAACACTATTTGTGCTTTAAAACTATTTACAAGGTAAAAATAATAAAATGAAAGTATATTCATTATTATATAAAAATAATAATATACATAACCATAGTGCTAAGGTCTTGTTACATAACCCCTTATAACACCCGCATAAGACTGAAGAGTAAGGTGTGCAATGGTGAGAGACTCTTGGGGTGGCTCGGATAATATTACTCGAGTGGTAATCTCTATCAACTTCCACTTATCTCATAGGCGGTCCCGCTTGAGCTTAACATATTCAAGATAGGATTGGGTTTGGTCAAGAGAGAATCCCAAAGATGCAACCTCCTTTCCGAGCTTTGACAAATGGGCATCGTATGGAGAAATTCTACTGAATGAGGCCATCGTTTCCTTTGTCTAAGTAAATTGCATTCGTTAAATCCCTATATTTATACTAATCATGTGATCACAGTTCAACAGCTATATTAGCAACGTTCACAATTCTTAACATAAAACCAAAGAAGTTGAAATTTTATATAAACATTTTACATAAAGATACATTTAATTAGATCAAGAGAGATTTCCATTAATGAAATTTTGGGTTGTTACAATCTTCCCCCCTTAAGAAATTTCACCCACGAAATTTCCTTTTCCCACACTAAAACAGATGTGGGTAACTCTACTTCATCATTTCCTCTGATTCCCACGTTTCTTTTTCAAACTTGTGGTTTCGCCACAACACCTTAAAGAGGGGCATTGTCTTATTGCGTAGAACTTTTTCTCTACGATCTATGATCTTTACAGGTTGCTCCTCATAAGAAAGGTCATCCTCTAACTGTACCACCTCTGAAGAGAGTACATGTGAAGGGTCTGGTATGTAATTTCTTAAGAGGGATACATGAGAGACATCATGTACTTTGGCCATGGTAGGTGGAAGTTCTAGTCGATAGGCCACATCCCCGACACGATCAATAATCTCGAAGGGGCCGATGTACCTTGGACTTAACTTGGCTTTCTTTCCAAACCTCATAACCTTCTTTCATGAAGATATGCGTAGAAATACCATGTCTCTAACCTTAAACTCAAGGTATCATCGATGGTTATCTGCATAACTCTTCTATCGACTCTGGGATGCCTTGATATGCTGTTGAATGGTTTTCACCTACTCCACCATTTATTCGACAATTTCTGGACCAAGCAACTTATGCTCACTGACCTCATCCCAACATGTCAGTGTTCTGCACCTTTTCCCATAAAGGGATTCATATGGTGCCATTTGGATGCTTGAGTGGAAACTGTTATTATAAGAGAAATAAACCAGAGAAATATGTTGATCCCATCCTCCTTTAAAGTCCATTGAGCGCACTCTCAACATGTCCTCATGTGTTTGGATAGTCCGCTCGAATTGACCATCAGTTTGAGGATGATAGGTCGTACTGAAGTTTAGTTCAGTGTTCAGAGCATATTGAAGACACTTCCAAAACATAGAGGTGAATCTTGGATCTCGATCGGACACAATAGATAGTGGTACTCCATGTAGCCTTACCACTTCCCTGATATATATCAGTGCTAGTTGATCCAATAAGAAATCCTACTGAATAGCAATGAAGTGTGCAGCCTTTGTAAGATGATCCACAACAACCCAGATTGCACTGTTGTCTTTGGATATCTTCAGAAGTCCAGTGAAAAAATCCTTGGTGATGTTCTCCCATTTATATTATGGTATGGGAAATGGCTGCATCATCCTCTTAGACTTATGCCTCTCTGCCTTCACTTTCTGACACACCAGACACTTTGATGTATATTCAGTGATCTCCTTCTTCATATTATCCCACCAATAATGCTCTCGGAGATCTCGATACATCTTTGTTCTCCCTGGGTGGATAGAGAAGGTCGATCTCTGTGCATCATTAAATAACTCCTTATTTATCTCTGGATCAGATAGTACACATAATCGCATCCCAAATCTTACAACCCCTTCCTCATCAACTTTGAAATCAGAGGATTCCCCATTTCTAATAGCTTCCACCCTTTTCTGAATTTCCACATTTTTCTTTGATTATCCTTTATTCTCTTCAAGGGGGCTGGTTGAGAAATCATTTGAGAAAGGATTTATGACGTTCCTCTCTTAATGATTCCCATGTCCATCCTTTTCAAATCTAAGAAAATCGTATCCTTTTCAATTCTCATCATTGATAAAGATGCAGGATCCTTTCTACTTAGAGCATCTGCCACCTTGTTTTCCTTACTGGGATGTTAGTGGATTGAATAGTCATAATCCTTTATGAGCTCTATCCATATTCATTGTCACATATTAAGCTATTTTTGTGTGAACATATATTTGAGACTCTTGTGGTCAGTATATATCTCACATTTCTCCCCATAGAGATAATGCCACCAAATTTTCCAAGCGAAGATCACTACAACCAAATCGAGGTCATGTTTTGGATAGTTATGTTCATGAACTTTCAATTTCCTTAAAGCATAGGCAATGACTTTTTCATTTTTCATCAACACATATCCCAGGCCCTTTTCGAAACATCACTGAATACCACAAAAAGTTCTCCACTTGTGGGTAAAGTGAGAACAGGCACAGTGATAAGCCTCTTTTTTCAACTCCTTGAAGCATTCTTCGCACTCATCAATCCAAGAAAATTTTACTCCCTTCTAAATTATCTTGGTAAGAGGGTTATAGAATCATGATAAATTTCTCACAAATCATCGATAATATCCTGCTAACCCCAACAAGCTACGGATATCCGTTACCGATGTTGGTCGTGTCCATCCCTCAATTGCATCTTTTTTGGAGGGATCCACATATATCCCATTGCTTGTGATGATATAACCCATGAATGAGACCTCCTTCAACCATAACTCACACTTGTTGTACTTTGCATAGAACTTCTCCTTCTCAGATGATTTTCATGATCCTCCTTGGTTTTGAAGTATATTAGAATATCATCTATAAATACTACCAAAAATTTGTCTAGGTAATCTCTAAATACTCTATTCATCAAGTCCTTGAAGATTTCTGGATCATTGGTGAGTTTGAAAGGCATTACTATGAATCCATAGTTCCCGTATCGTGTACAAAGAGTAGTCTTGGGGATATCTTCTTTCTTCACCCTTACTTGATAATATCCCGACTAAAAATCCACCTTGGAGAAGTATTTTTCTCCACACAGCTGGTCAAACAAGTCATCAATTCATGGGAGAGGATACTTGTTCTTTATCATGATTTTTTTGAGCTCACGATAATCGATGCAAAGGCGCATTGACCCATCATTCTTCTTGACAAAGAGGACTGGTGCACCCCATGGTGAAGCACTTGGGTGTATAAACCCTTTATCCAGATTCTCCTATAGTTGTTTCTTCAGCTCCTCAAGCTCCACAACATCCATTCTATATGGAGTCTTGGATATTGGCAATGCCCCAGGTATAAGATCAATTGAGAATTCAACACTTCTTCTAGGAGGAAGACCATGCAATTCCTCAAGAAACACTTCAGTGAATTCCCTCACAATATGCATGTCTTATAGGCTGGTTGCCTCGTTAGAATCAGTCATCTGATCCAGATATGCGTTCTCATAGGGTAGTAATAACCATTCTTCAGATGATGGATCTAAAGAAGATTCATCTTCCTCCTTTCAATTGTAAAGAATCAGGGTTCGATTCTCTATATGAAGAGTGATTTTCCTCTCATAGCAATTTATGTTGGATCTATATAAGGAAAGTTAATCAATGCCAAGATTTGAATCAAATTCCACCAGAGGGAGTATGAATAGGTTTGCTGGGAAGTTTAATCCCCAAATTATGATAGGGGGAGTTATATTCATGGGATGAAATGATTTCCCCATTTGTCGTACTCACCGACATCTTCACTTCCATGATTTGTGGTGGTGATGGGATTGTTCTACTAAACTTTCGAGATATAAAAGAATGTGTAGAACCTGAATCAAAAATTACATTCTCTATTCTTGAATGAATAACTAGCATACATGTCATCACTTCGTTGTCGGGGTTCACTTTGGCAGTAGTGATGGAAAAATCTCACCCTTTATGCCTTGGAGGTTGTTGGTTGCCTACAAAAACCCTTAGCTTAGGTCACTGATTTGCAAGATGCCCTGGATCTTTGTAGTTGTAAAAATAAACCACACATTGAGGTTCGAAAAGAGAATTCCTCTCCACTATCATAGCCATGGGTGTTTCTTTCCAATAGTTAACTGCTAGTTGCCCTTCTCTTCCACACATAAATCATTTCCTCATCCCCTTCAGCCAATTTCTAGGGTTCTTTTTTCCGCACCTTTGGAAAGTGGGGTGATGGATCTTCTTAGCACCGTTGGATTTATCCATCGGACTACCAGCATTGAAGTCCACCTTACGCTTCTTATCCCCATGATACCCATGAGATTGTTCGATCTCCATTTCAACCATGAGGGAACATCAGACAATTTTCTCATAATTTTCGAAGTCATGGATCGCTAGCGCTTTCCAAAGTCTAGGTTTCATCCCACCAAAGAAGCGGTCAACCTTGCATTTGAGGGTAAAGACAAATACGAAAGCGTATTGTGCAAGACTTGTAAAGTTTTCCTCATACTCTCCAACAGAATCGTCATTTTTTTTCTTGAGGTCAAGGAATTCTCTTTCCATCTTAAGTCAGAGGGTGCACGGAAAATATTTATTGAAAAACATCTTTTGAAAATCCTTCCATTCCAACACCTCGATCTCCTCCTTAGGCTTCATATTTTTTATCAACATTCACCATGGATCAGCTTCACCCTCCATACAATAAGCATCAATGAGAACCTTATCTTGTTCAGAACATTGAAGGATGGAGAAGATCTTTTCAATGGAGTTGATCCATTGTTTAGTGATTGAGGGATCAGATGATCCATTAAAAGTAGGATGCCTTTGTCTCATAAAGCTCTCGATAGTGACTTGTTCTTTCTTGGGGGGGGGGGGGTTAAACGTTCCTCTTGACCCATGTTTCTATTCAAATCTTTAGTTAGCTGAGAGAGAAGCGTGAAAAATTTCGTGATTCCTACTCCCATCGTATTGGGCATCTCATTAGTACAATCGTCACATTGATCTTCACATCAATTGTTAGCCCGAGTCCTCCTATTACAGGCCATTGTTTGGAATAAAAGGAGAGTTAGGGTTAACACATAAAGGGTAATCCAAAGACAAAAGCTGATGACTTATAAATAACTATTATTTCTTTAACTTATGAATCTATACGCTTTAATCTATGTTATCCATGATCTACTTTCTAACATATATTCTTAGGGGAATTTTTTTAATTCCCTTAACAAGGGTTCATACTATGCTTGTGAATTTACCAAAGCATATCCCCCAGGAGTGTCATAACCAAGAGTGCAGCAACGCCCATTTTCATGAACCAGGATACCCCAAGTCAAGCCTGAAACTCCTTGTCGGGGTTTTCACCCCTAGGTACATCTGTGCCAGAGCCGCCTCTACCTGTTCATATCCAGACAGGGGTGTATTTTATTTATAAAACACTTAATCAATACTCACCAAAACTTAGGGATGTTTTTATTATACTTAGTCTTGTATCTAAGGATTTACTAGGGCTTTATAATCCTAATCCCAAAAATAACTAAACCTATCCTCTGATACCAACTATGACAACCCAGATCTTTTATTACACAATTAAACATAATTTATTACATAAAAATCACTTTATAAAACAAATAAGATCGAGAGATCTAGTGTATTTTTGGATTTGGATCATTACATAACAACTTAAAACATGAAAAAAACAATATCTTTATTGAAAACTTCCTTTACATGACCACTACATTCCCTCTTACTTAGCATTGCATGGGATAACCTGAGGACATGAATAAGAAAAGGGTGAGATATAAATCCCAGTAAAGGAATAATCATGGAATAACATCAGAAATACAATACATGTTAGACAATAGGCATATCAATAGAGTATGAGAGAAGAAAAACATAAAGGCATGATAAAGCATGATAATCATAACATGGAAATGTGGAAACAACACTTAACATTGAATTAGCATGAGCCAAGGCTCATTGCACATAGAGCATGAGTAAACCCTCATTGCACATGAAGCATGAGTAAACCCTTTTTTTACTTGAATTAGCATGAGTAAAAACCCATTGCACATGACTTATCATGATACTATACTTTACCCAATGCATTGGAGCGCTATAAGGGCGCACCCTTCTTAAACATTTCATTTCATGAATAAGTTTTCCACATGGATCATAAAACATTGAATCATTCAACCTCATATTTTATTACATGATAAACAAATGTGGAATACATACATGAAACTCTTTAAAAAATAAGTAAATGTGCATAAAGGTTAATACCCTTGATAGATATATGGGCATGGTATTCACTACACAATGACTTTGGCTTGGAAAAGCGACGTGCAATTTCGGCAGTATAACGGTGTGACATAAGAACTCATAAAAATGGTTGATGAGAGAGAAAGAGGTGTCCCATCATATTTAAATGACATGGATAGTAAGGTGGTAATATAGATACATGTCCCAAAAAATGTAATGGAATTTAGATTCATGATACAAAAGAATTTCTTGAATGTAAATGAGGAGAGAGAAATTCCTTTCGGAATTTTGGTATAGTAACAGGTGTACATGGGAGGCATTTAATGAGAGATAAAGGGGTCTCCCATCATTCAAACATAAATAGGGCAGTATGGGGGAGGTTAAAAACCATACCCTAACATTTATAATTGAAATTAAAAGGGTATAACAATATAAATAATATTGGACAAAAATAATAAAGGAAGAAAACCCCTTACTTGGAAGTGTGCTTTTAAAGGCTTGAGAGAAGCTTGAGAGAGGCTTATTGGGATCTTGGGGAACCTTGGGAGGATTCTAGAGAGAAAAGGGAAGAGGTGGGACTAACTCCAAAGGCTTTTAGTGAGGAGGAAGTTGGATCTTGGGTGGGTTTATATAGGAAAGGTGATTGAATTCTTTATTATTTAGTTTTGGGACACCTCACATTAAACTAATCCAAACCACAAACCAGCCCATGGTTTTTGCCCATAGTTTTTGGAAAATGGAAGTGGAAAACAATATTTTACAAGTCCGAAGTCTGAACTTCTTAAAATAATGGGGTTTATTATGTGGAGGTGAGTCACACTCCTAAGGAAAACAATTTAAAAAGACAAGATGTTTAATAAGTCTTGAAGGGTCCATTTATGCTTTGTAAAATAAGTCAAACAAACCCAAAATCACATTATATTAATTTTAAAACATATATTGGCCGAAAATAAAGCTTATAGTATTTTATTACATCACTATATTTTCATTATGATGTCATAAAACACATTATATATTTAATCGGTATTTAATTTTTACCCAAAACTTTGGTTGTCTCAGAAAATTATGAAAAAATCACTGTTGGATAATTTCAACGTCCTGATTCCAAAAATAATATTTATTTTATCTAAATAATTTTCTAAATATGTTAAATTTCACTTTTAAAATAAAAACCGACATTTATTGAAAATTCAAGGGTTTTGTCAAAAATGGATGTCGAACCTTAATAAAAATTACAATTGTATTCATAAAATTATACGATAATTTATATTTAATAAAAATTAATTTAATAATAATAATAATAATTTATTAAAATATTATTTAATTCAAAAATCCATTAATTCATCAAAATATATTTCTTAGTTGAATATTAACCAAAAACAATATTTGTGATTTAAAAACTATTTACAAGGTAACAATAATAAAATGAAAGTATATTCATTATTATATACAAAAATAATGTACATAAACATAGTGCTAAGGTCTTGTTACCTAACCCCTTATAACACTCGCATAAGACCGAAGAGTAAGGTTTGTGATGGTGACAGACTCTTGGGGTGGCTCGGATAACATTGCTCGGGTGGTAATCTCTATCAACTTTCACTTCTCTCGTAGGCAGTCCCGCTTGAGCTTAACATATTCAAGCTAGGATTTGGCATGGTCAAGAGAGAAACCCAAAGACTCAAACTACTTTCCAAGCTCTGATAAATGGTTTTCGTATGGGGAAATTCTACTGGATGAGACCATCGCTTCCTTTGTCTGAGTAAATTGGATATGTTAAAGCCCTATATTTATACTAATCATGTGATCACTTATCAACGGTTATATTAGCAACGGTCACAATTCTTAACATAAAAACAAAGGAGTTTACATTTTATATAAACATTTTACATAAAGATACAAATAATTAGATCAAGAGATATTTCTATTAATGAAATTTTGGGTCGTTACAAAGATCCACTAAAATTCGAAGTACTATGTCACATAAAGGTATCAATTTCAACTTTCTCCTTCTTAGGGGGGATGTGGGTTTTCCCCTAATTTATGTATTTATTCAAAACTTGAGTCGATTGTAAAAATATTTCCATTAAGTTCCTCACTCATCCTCCCATCATTTTGGACATCTCATTTTGGAAACAACACATTACTCATCCCACTAGTTATTGACTCAGTTCCTCCTATTTTCTACCATTAACAAAAAATAATAGGGAAAGTATGGATGATGACATTTTAACTATTAAACACATAAAATAAAACCATTAACATTAAAGGTATAACTCATAAATGACATATATTCCATAACCTATGAATTTATTAATTTCAATCTAATTTATCCATTATATATTTCCTAACATAAAATTTTATGGGAATTTGTATCCCCTTAATAATAGTTCATAATAATACTGTGAATTTACCAAATCATATCTCCTAGGATTTTCAAAATAGGTGTGCATTAATGCATCTTTATCATGCACCAGGTGATGATCGTGTCTAGATCAATTTTCCCTTTTTGGTGTTATTTCCCCTAGGTACAACTATGCCATAGCCACATTCACTTATAGTATCCAAAAAGAGATGATTTTGTTTAGAAACCACTTACTCCATACTTTAAAAAAAATAAGGATGTTTTCCTATATTTAGCCTTAACCATAATAATTTTAATATATTTTTTAATTCTAATCTCTAAAAATATTTGTACTTTTCTCTGATTCCAACTATGATAACCCATATCTTTTATACACTTTATTTCATGATTTATTGCATAAATATAAAATTAATAATTCCTCATAAGATCATTATTCCTAGTTTATTTGAGTAATTAGGTACATGTATTAACAAATTGAAACAAAAATATGAATATGTAAACTAAAACTCCATAAAACACCCTTAAATTTCCTTGATCTTCTAAAACTACACGGGATAAGTTGGGGATGTACATAATAAAGTGGTGAGTTATATATACTAGTAAGGTAATAATAAAATAATAACATAAATAAATTAATAAATTTGAGTCAATATTCATATCTATGTTACATAATCAGGGTGTTAATCATAAACTTGAACATCAAATCATTGTATAAGATAATAACATAATGGAAACATGGAAATGTGGAAACAACATAAAACATTACATCATAAGAATAATTAAAGGATAACAATTAAGGAATCATAACATAATGTTCTTAGGATAAAATATCATGAACCATAAATGGAATATCATGAGATAAAAACATTACCCAATGCATTGGATGGATATATAATTTCAGGTCCACCTGTTACATTCATATCATGTAAATGCATAAGTGTTCCCCATAGATCATACAACATAAGAATTTATTTCATCACTTGTAATCCCATGATTAAGGATTGTGGATTATATATATATATAATTACCCAATAAATAAAGGAAATGAAATCCTAGGTGAATACCATTGAGTGGAAATGGAGATTGGTACTCACTATAAAAAATTTTGGAATAGAAAAATCACAGGATAATTTCGATAGAAGAACGGGGATACAAAAAAGACTCATGGAAGGGTTTAATGAGAGTGAAAGCTTATATAATAATTTGGAAATAATAAGGTTGGTAAGGGGTATTTTTAAAAACATATCCCAACATGAATAGTATGAATCAAAAGGCGTAATATAAAACAGGTGCTTGAATAAATAGGAGAAGGAGAGGATCTCTTACCTTGAGAGGGTGCTTCTAAAATATTAGGAGGATACTCTTAAGAGATTATGGAACCATGGGAGGGATATAGAGAGGTAATGGTAGAGTAAATTTATGATTCAATGGTTTTGAGTGAAGAGGAATGGGAGTTTGGTTGGGTGTTTATAACAAAAGAGGGGAGAATTATTTATTAATTTTTAAATGTAGATTTTGGACACTATATGATAAATTAATACTTACCAAAACTCATACCATGTATCCTTCCCATTTTTTCTACTAAATAAGAGTATATTTCATTATTTTATAAGTATAAGAACATAAATACTTAAAATAATACCCTTTTTGATATGGAAGTGATTCATGTTTATAAAGAATTGATTTTAAAACATTAAAATATAATACAAGTTTTGGAAGATTCATCGAGGGGTTATAAAAATAATCAAATAACTTCAAAAAAAATGATTTTAAAGGGGAAAATAATTTTGGTTGTATATAATTTTATAGTATTTGTTAAATCACTTTTGAGAATCTATTATGTCATAATGAATATCGTATAATTATACCATATTAATTTTTACCTAAATATTTGATTATATCATATAATTATGAAAAATTCACCATTTAATAATTTATCAATTTTAATTTGAAAAATTATATTTATTTTATCAAAATAATTCTATAACAATTATAATTTACAATTTTAAATCAAAAATCCTCATTCATTGAAAAATATTGGTTTTTTACAATAACGGTTTTCTGACCCTTATAAAAATTATATTTGAATTCATAAAATTATATTATCATTTATATTTAATAAATATTATTTAATAATAATATTTTATTAAAATGTTATTTATTTAAAAATTTCTTAAATTCATTAAAAATAGTTTCTTGATTGAAACTATGTATTTCCCGGAAATATAATTTGTGTTTCATCTTATCAAAATCTAATTTTGATAAACATTATTATTTAATAATAATAAAGTAATAATAAAATATAAATATAAATATTTATAAAAATATATAAAAAGTCACACTATTAGGGTCTAAATACTTATCCCTTTATTACACAAGTGAATTCTTTAATGGTAAGGTGTGCAATGGTGATATTTTCTTATGGTTGTTCAGCAAACATGGTTTCAGCCATGATCTTGATGAGCTTGAACTTGTCTCATAAATGGTTTCTCTCATAATTTATTTATTGAATCTCAAATTGGTCTTGGTCAAGGGAAAATACCAATGATTTTATCTCACTTGGAAGCTCTAATAAATGGGATTCATAAAGTAAGATCCTACTGTTCAAGAACATTTCTTCCTTTTTCTATGTCAGTTGGATTTATCATGACCCTATATATATACTTATCAAATGATCATTGTATAAGTTTTATACTATCAATGGTTATAATGCTTAATGGTCTTTAAAATCCAACAGGATATAACTTATTATGGTCCAAAATAACCAAATTAGTGCATGTGTTTTCTATAATTTTATTTCTTAATATGTTATTTACTAATTTAAAAAGGGAATTTTATTTATAAATGTTCAGTTCATTGCGATTATTCCACCCTAATATGGTACTATCACAAAATTTTTACTAATTTGGGGAGTTTTGAACACTAGGATGGAGGAAAGGGGAATTATTTTGTTGAAACAATGGTTAAGCCTATGACAAGAGGTCCTAACATCACTATATATCCTATAGATATAGGAATCAAGATGCATGTACTTCTTGAAGAGAAATCCTCTATAAATATCTATGTCATATAAAAGGAGAGAGAATTTTTTTTTATAACTAGACCTGGGATAGGATATCTGAGTGTCATTGTATATATCACTAGAATGGGGATCAAGCCATGTCTATTTCTTGAATAGAAATTCCCTATAAAAATATGACCTATATATATATGGAAGGGGTGTATTGAATTTTTGTTGTGGTTGGGCCTAGTATAGGATATATGAGTGTCATTAAAGATCCCAAAATAATGGGAATTGAGCCACATGTAGTTATTATATGGATAAAGTCCATGAATATATATAACTTATATTTAGGAAGGAGGGAATTTTTCTGCATTTACGTTGTGGATGGGCCCAAGATAAAAGATCTAGGTGTCACTACATATCCAAATAGAATTAGAATCAATCCATATATAATTCTTATTTAACTCCTTGTATAGATCAATCTTATACCAAGGAAGGAATGGATTGGGCTTGGAGTATGTTGTTGAAAGGATCAATTCATGCACCAGGAGAAACCTACTTGGATCAAACTCTTATATAGGGTAATAATGATGATATATAGAGTGTAATTATCTAAGTATTTTAACCTCATGTGGGATGGAATCAATGGTGTCATGTAGTTTAAAATCATGTGACAAGGACTTGGGTGTCATGCAGGTTTATGGTGTGTGACTGGGACATTGTTGTGCATATTTACATCATGTGACTATGATATTATCGTGTAGTTATAAATCATACAACAAGTATTTTTCCATAAAATTTTACATCATGTGACTAGGATGTTATCATACATTTTTACATCATATGACTATGAAATTTTCATGCAAATTTACATCATGAAACTAGGATTTTATTATTCATTTTAACACCATGTGACTAGGATGTTGTCATGAATTTTTACACTATGTGACTAGGATGTTTTCATGTAGTTTTAAATTATGTTACTATGAATTTTTTATAAAATTTTATATCATAAAACTAGGAAATTATTCTACAGTTTCATGTAACTCAACTAGGATGTTTTCATGTGGTTCTACATCGTGTGACTAGGACATTATTGTAAAGTTTTACATCATGAGAATAGGACGTTGTCATGCATTTTTACATCATGTGACTAGGACATGGGATTGAATGGATGTGAATATTATGAAAATTATTTATTTGTAAACCTTTCATTGGTAAGAGGAATGGTTTATTCTTCTTCCATTGTGGTAAGGGAGTAGGCTTTGTAGTAATAGAACTTATGTATGACATAAATTCCCTCTAATTTTGGTTCCAACTTTAGAGGTTTCTTCCCTATTATCATTGAGGGTATTATATCTAATAATATCTCCCCTTTGAGGAAAAAACAACGTAAAAAATCTTATTAAAGGCTCACACAATATGATTCTGATAGACTTCCAGGTTGTGAATGTGAACAACCACATCTCATTGATTCACTTTAACTCATCTAGCCACTATTGGAATTGTTTATCTTCTAAAAATTTTCCACATATATCAATATGAAGAGATAGAATTCAAACTTTGATGGGATTAACTTCCTTTTTCCATAATAAATTGAATATGGGGTCTCTTAGATGGTATTATGAGTCATGGTGTAGTAATCCCACAAGGAATACAGAATCTTGTCTTAATAGGATTTGTTATTATTATCCAACAAATTTTAAATTATATTCGATGGAATCTTATTAGATTCATAAATCTATCCATTTTATACTATATGATATTGGAAAGCATGGTTGGACTTAATTTTATATTCTTTATACAACATTTTCAACTCATAGGATCAGAAATTAGTATAATTATTTGTCATTATTATGCCGGGGACAAAAAAATTGGTAATGGTGTAGGATTTCATGAAGTATATTATATTTCTCATTTTTACTTTCTTGTAGAGTATAACCTTATACCATTTGGATACGAATTATATGGTGACAAGGATGTACTTGGACTTTCTTGATGTATCTAGTGTATAGGGTCCCTTAAAATTCATTCCCTACACAAAAAATAACCAGGAGTATTTGGTGGTATATATTATCAATAGGGGTTGATAAATAAAGTGGGAATGGATTTGAAAAGTATGGATATTCTTGGAGTACTCCACAAAATCTCAAATCATTTTTGTCCAAAAATAGAAAAGACTCCTAATTTTAAGAGAGAGTTTGGTCCCTGACTGATGAGCATCATAGGACCCTGCATGGATTTCTAGTATAATTGTGATGGTCTTTCCTACTTAAATACATCTGAGGAGGACTCCATAAAAAGATCACTTATATAGGTACTTATATACATTTAGGACTTCATAGATGAGGAATTTTTTTCTCCACCATTGAATATATTCTTTCTTGGATCAAACTAATTGAAAATCCCACTTTAGATATAGTATATTATAGGGAGAATTCATCTAGTAGAGAAATCACCTATCAAGGATATCCACTCATCATCCTCTAGGGTATTGTTGATTTTATGTATTTAATCTATGTCACAAACACCTTGTGGTGTGTGATGTATAACACTATCTCATCTTGATCAAGATTGGATAGATTCATGGTTGTGTTTTCCAATGTATCTTCCTAGGAATTATATAAATGAAGGATATGATCTAGTGTTGGAACAAAGAGGTATTATTCCATTACTATCCTCATGTATCAAAATATAGAATAAAACCCTTGATTTTTAATGTATTATTTCTAATTAATATACTCAATCACCATCTTTGAGTCACCTTTCACAAATAAATAAGATACTTGGAGATACACATCTAAATTAAATCATGTAATGAGAGATTGTTATTATGGCTTATTATTAGTGTGGCCTTTAGATAGAACGAAGGAATAAAACATAGTAATATTGTCTAGGAAGACAAATATAATCCACAAAATGACTTGATTAAGATTTGGATCTTCCAGAATTCACCCAGTATGACTTTGGGAGGTTCTATATAAACGAATTTCCCATGTCTTAGGAGTATAATAAGCATATAAAACCTCCTTATCTAGGAGCTTGATATTCACCAGTGTGATTTTTGGGGTAGGATGTGTTGTGAGTAAATCAACTAGATCCTACCCATTAATTTTCTTTTTTTGATATGAATTGGATATCATGATATTGTCGGATAACCTCCAATCATTCCAGAATCCTGGTCAACATTTTATGATTGAGGATATACTTAAGAAGGTATATTCAAGATATAAATAAGACCTTGCGGTGATACAAGTATTTCATCGACTTTTTTACTAAAAATCAGTGCAAGGAAATTCTTCTCAATGTCATAATATCAAGTCTCATTATATATAATTGTTCTACTGATATAATAGATGCTATTTTATTTCCTTTCATCATTTGTTTCATGAGGGAATTGAGTGATCACTCTATGGTGGAAACATATGTGATGAATATATTCCCTTCTACTAGTAGAATCAGAACTATTGGATGAAAAAAACATTACTTTAGGATTTCAAAGGCTTCATTACTGTATTTTTTCCAGTGATAATTGATTCCCTTCATCATCAAAATTATGAAGGGATGATATTTAGTTACAAAATTGTCTATGAAATTCCTGATGTAGGTAAGGAATCCCTAAATCCCTCTTAACACTTTAATATTTTGAGGAAGTTTCATTGTGAGCATCACACTATTCTTCTTATAATCATCCTTGATTTCACAATATCACATCACAAAGCTAATGAATTTTCCTAAATTTACCCCAAAATCAAACTTTATGGGATTTAACTTCAAGTTGTGCATTTATAATTTTATAAAGATTGTTTGAAGTTTAGTTTTATGATAATGGAACTATCAATATTTAACTAAAAAATCATCATCATATCATTCCATGATATTTCCTAGAAAATGATTGAAGATGTGGTTTATGGAATGTTTAAAAGTGTAATTGGCATTCCTCAAACCAAAGGGTGTGACCTAATAGCAGAATATACCTTGGGGTTATCTGAATGTAGTGAACACCTTGTCTGTAGAGGCCATATTGAATTTATTATACCCTAAGTATCCATACATGATTTAAATGGTTTGGAAGCCTAAAATTCCATCGAACAAGAGTATCGTGATTGGGATTGGGAATTTATCCTTGGGAAGTTCCAGTTAAGATCACGAAAATCTATACAGACTCTAATCTTTCTATTATTATTCTTAAAAGGGATGATGTTGGTGATCCACTTCAGGTAATGTAATTCTTGAATAAAGTTGTATTTAATAATCTTGTAAAATTCATCTTCCACTTTTGTTGTATGGGTTGGATGCATCCTCTTAGTTACCTTCTTAAAATCACACTAGTTATATGAAAAGCTAATATGATGGGTGGACATATCAGAATATAGCCCAAGAATATTCATATAATTCAAAGTGAACATATATTAATAACACATAAATAATGATATTTACATATCCTTCTCTTCTGGAGGCATGGAGACACTGATCAATATGGGTCATAGGTTCTCCTCTCTGCCCAGATTTACTTGTATGGCCTCCTTGATTATAGTAGAAACTCCTTCCTCAAATACTATAGATTTGGATTTAAGTTCATCATTCTATTATTCTATCTCATTATTAGTTTAAGTAGGTTGATATGGGATGTCCTTAGGTCTCGAATATAAAATTATGGAATCTTTATTCTTTTTGAAATTTGGGGAATATTTCCAGGTCCTTGGAGTGTGAATATGTGTACATCATTATCAAGGGAATTCTAGGCATTCCCCATCATTTATTCACTTTCATTGAAGGTAGAATAATTTTAATCATCCTGATAATTAGATGATTTCATAGGGGTATTCTCACTTTTTATCGATGAGGTGGTGGATTTATCTAATCTGGATGGTGAGGAAAGAAGTTCTTGGGGTTTTGAGGACAAAGAGGGAGTGTTCTTGTATAGAACATCATCATATGTAGTGTCGATCTCCCCTGGTGTGACCTAACTGCCTCTTGGTGGTCTTGTATTAGCCAATAAGTTTGTTACCATATAGACAAGGGCTATTGAATCCTATAAATGGTGATGTATCTTAGGTTTTGGAACTTTTTACTCTATCAAATTGATGGGAAGTACATAATCATTATTAAATAATCTCAAAGGGTTTATCAAGGTGGTCCCTAAATCATTGGGAGAAGTGGAATGTGCATTACCTTTCATCACTAGCTACTTTCCTTCCATATTATATAAAATAACTTCATCATAATGGGATTCATAAGATTCAAAGTGGGAACCATCGCCACCTAGATCTATAACTTTTCTATTGATGGGTTACTTTAAGCATTAATGGTATAAAAATGGTACCAATGTATAGATATGAATCCAAGATCTTATTAACAGGACATTAAATGTCACACATTACTATATCACTATGAAATTGGTGTTATAGAAAAGATTTATGGACTAAGATTTTATCTTGATCCTTCTGAGGGGTTTTTTCTCACACCTTCCATGCCCCTGAATGTTTAACTTTGAGGGATAAAAATCATTTTTACCATTCCACAAGCTTCAGAAAGTTTATAATAGAATGGTATTGATCCTAGAGTCATTTTCAATTAGAAATAAATAAATTTTAATATCATAAATATTTCATGAGATGTAAAAGGTTCTGATGTTTCATTGGACAGTGGCTTATCAGTCCTCCTCTGTAAATGTGATAGTTGTATAGGAATTATATTAAAGCAGTCTCCACATGATATAAATTAGTTTCGATGACTTACATCTTGAATTATTGTGGATTTAAGGCTAAATAACTTTATGTATATGGATTTGGTTTCATGATAGAAGTTTATGCCATGTTTTTACCCATGGGTTGAGCTGATCTGGTCTACCCACTCATCAGGTTTGGTCAGAAAATTATATACCTACCAACTAATCTTCCAAGACAACTAGACTTAGATAACCCTTGTAGGATTTAGGGGTGTATCGATGCTCCTGTTGGTATTTTTTTAGTGCTTTCTCTAGTTTTTTGGTCATATATATGGCTTTCAATGGTATATATCTACAACATTGAAATCTTCCACAACTATATCTACCATGGTTCTCTCATATTTTGCATCCTATGACTCTAGAACCTTAGTTAAGAACAAAGAAAATAGGTTCAAATATATATTCTTCATCAGATAAGGGATCTAATTAGTGGATGACATTAACATAATAAAAAAATAATTCTTAATCTGATGAGGTTTCATTTTGTTGACTGGTGTTAAACTTCTGTTTGCATCTAGTTGGGACCCACCAGTCACTTTCCTCCTTTGGTTGGGCAGCATCCACATGGGGCACTTGTGTTGGGTCTTTTTATAACATCACTAATTTGGATTCAAACATATTCTAGAGGATTTATTTAAAGATGAAGCAATATTGGATGGTATGGTCCAAAATTTTGTGGTAAGAGAAATTTTTGGGATGGTCACTGAGGCTGGATTCATTGGGTATCATGGTCTCTTGTATCTTGAGGAGTATTTTTCATGGTTATAATGAATTAACTAGGATCCTTTTATTTTTAAAATAAATAGTTTTTTTCTTTAATTCTTCAAAACATGGGTGACCTTGGTATTTTTTGGCCTCTAGTTGAGTGTGATTTTTCTGTTGTTGATGCCCTACAGAAGGTGTAGGGAAATATGGAACCTTTTGGGGTGATTCAATGATTGTTGGTGTTAGTTTAAGTATAATAGAGTCAGTTTCCATCTTTCTAAACTTTTTCCCATGAGTTGTGGTTGTAGGATGATATTTGTCTCTAGTTCACCAAATAGAAACCTAAAAACTTTGTTTTATGTTTGAGAAATTCTAGAACCCACAAAAATATTTTAATGGGATAAATAGTGTCTATAATTCACCATGTAGATTTTCCATGAAAATTTATAGTAGCTTATCCTATGAAATCATAATACTTAGGGATTATTTTAGGTTTTTTAATTAGTTGATAAATTTATAGACCCAATCATTATAATGATTCTTTTAATTCATGAGGTATACGACCATCATATTCCTTAGTGTGGAGCTAAATTGGTAAAGGAATTTATAGTAGAGTTCCTCTTAACCTTTGATGGATCTGTCTAATAAACTATAACACCAAACCAACTCTAGACCCATTAGAGTTTTCACACAACATATGATCTTTGTAAACTCCTACTGAACGAGCGGTCCCATTGTGGGGAAACAATAGGACATTAAATGTGAAAAACAATCATCATATATTTTCTGCCATTGAATGTTTGGTATATTTGATTCCCAAAATTTGGTGGAGGATGAGTGGTGTCCACCATTTTAATATATTGATTCCTTTCATGATATAATGGGGAACACCTCCCTTCCATGGATTCTATTTGAGTGGTAAGAGACTTAAAGGAGATAACAAGTTAAAGTGTAAATATTTTTTTAGTTGGACCCTAAACATGATAAGCATGTGAATTTTGATGGGGTCTCCCCATATACATCAGTGTTTGATTCTTATTTTGAGTTGGACATAAGTGATTCCCCCAAAATGAGAAAATTTGATGTCATAGGAATTATATTTTTGTCCTTTCTTAATAAAGGGGTTTAATTACATTGGTTTCTTAGATCTCATGCTAACATATTTCTCAAAATCTACTCTCATAGGCTAAGTAAACCCCTCCTAGTGAGTGTAAGGATGAACTTTCACTTCCTTTTAAAGATTATACTTAGTGGTAATATTCCCCCTGATTAATTTATCATTGATCTATTTCATATGTTCAATATCGAATTCATATTATGCCAATTTATCTTCAATAGAAATAACTTCAACTTCTTCTGGTGGTATGTCATATATAACCACACCCTTCCCTTTATCCTTATCATAAGGGAATCAAGGGAGTGGAAACTAATTAATAAAAACAAGAAAATTTTAGTTCTACCTATAATTTTGGGTTTTCACACCATCTTCACCTATTTTGGTATAGATTATATCTAGATATAAACTCTTTCTTCATTGTGTCCCTTAGTATCTGCCTCTTGGTTTGTATTATATATCATATTGATAAAGACAATGTTTATTGATGTGTATTTGGTAGCAGGTATCACTTTTTCATTATCTGAGCAGTGAAGTTACCCTTCAATCCTTATTCCCTCATTGAAGGGTACATCAACATCCTCCTTTATATCTTTTTTCCTAGTGTAAATTTTTGTTTTGTTACCTCTATGGGGCATTATTTTCTCGATCCCATGTTCCATTGGCATCAATCTATGGATAGTGTGTTAGAATTGGTGTCCTAAAACTAACTATTTTTTACTTTATATTATTGGTTATATTCAAATAATTGAATAATAATTATATATTATCACATATTTATTTTTATTTTTCATTAATTTATTATGAAAATGTCTCGGGGTATCTATCACATCAAAATAAGCCAAATATTTTTCCTATTATGATGAGAACCTTGTAATGTTATGAAGGTATCTATAAAATATTTTTTTCTCTCGGGATAGGATGAAAAACTATGATAGGTCACATAGTTTTTTTACTGTTTGGTTTGAGTTATCATAAGAGTATGAGGATTCATCTCATGAAGTTTTCACTTGGTGATCTCCAACTTAGGAGATTATGAGGTCATACCTATCAATAGGAATTCCACATGTTTGTGTGTCGTCAGATATTCCTATCTTAGAGCATGTGTAATGGTACTTATACATTAATATTATTATTAATACATATCATGACTCATGTAATTATATGTATTTATGAAACACATGATGCACTATATTAATGAAAATTAGGATATTTTGGGTACATCATGATCAGTATGTTATTAATCAATAATTTAAGGAAGGATTTTTCCATTCCATTAATAGAATTTAATGTCTTGAATCATTAATTAGAATGTAACTATCAAAATAAATTCCATTTCCATGGTGATGTAGAAATTTTCATTATAGATAATCATAGAATGATATATCAATCATTAAGGTTGATGAAACAAGTACGCAACCTACTTGATGAGATATCGAGATAAAGGGATTATATTACATAGTCCAAACTCATATGTGGTTGTCATCAAGTGGTGTATGATGATAATATTTTATTCATAGGATGATCTAATTACTCCCTAGTAAAAAATCTCATTTATCCCTCAATAGGTTCCACTTATATCTCTTTTGATGGTCTTATGATTTTCACATGAAACGTAATGTTCCTTCCATAGTTGTGTGGGTAATTTTTATATAACTACCTATGCCTTTCAAAAATATATCGATTATCAGTATGATAGGGAACATGGTAGGCCATTATTTATGTTCTAATAGTTGAAATACTACTATTTTTCACTTGATATTCCCAAAAATATATATTTAGGTTTATGTTTCAAATCCTCTTATGGAATGGATTTGGATCATGGTCGGGGAATAATTTTTATAGAAGCAATTAATGGTTTTTGAGTCCTGTACTGATTACTACTCATCTTAGAAATGGTTGGGACATATGGTTTCATCATTTCATCGAGGAAGTAGGGATAACCAAGGTCCTAACTCAATCCTGAGACTGGAATTCGGGATATAGGATACTGATGACCACACAGTGACCCAGATTTTTATAGCATAGGATGATTCTAATCAGAGGGAGGGATCATCTTACCCAAGAGAGGTTGAGGAGGTGTGTGGAGTTGTCTTTGGGGAACCAGGATCCCTCATTCCATATCTCTTCATTTTGAGGAGGCTATCCAAGCCAGTAATGATGGAGACTCATTAGGTGGTATGGCCCACGGGAATTCCACTCAGGAATCTCATGCTTTACAGGGGGGTTGGGAGAAGCCAGCGAGCAGGATAAGTTCAAGTAAGAGAATTTTTCCTATTAATATATGTAATCATTTTAAGGGTTGGATGAGGAAGGGATAGAGTAGGATAATAGGCCCTCAAGGCCATTTAAGGAATAGGATAATTAGTCATTAACTTATTTTGGCATGTGTACACCTTTATCAAGGAGAACCCCATAGTTGACCAAGGTTTCTCTAAGGCTGATTATGATGAATAGATATCTAGAAAATTCTTAGCTGAAAATGTGGAGGGATCACATCATAAAGGGATTAATTTTATAAGGAAGAAGAAGGGACAAAAGGGGAACCATGATTCTGGGGGATTTATTATGGTTAATCCAAAGAAAACTAAAGGTCAAAAAGATTACTCTAAGCTACCTGAGTTAATGGAAAGAAGGTTTGTTAGAAGGAAGAAGGTGATGGTTAGAGGAACAATAACCCAAGTATAGGAATGAAAGAAGATTATGTATTTACAAATTGGTCAGTAAAATACCAAGAGAGGTGACCCCAAGGAATATGGGCAGGGTGGTGGGGCAGGGAAGGTGGATGGGGAAAATAAAAAAGGAAAAGGAAAACATCTAGAGCTCTTCCTAAATTATAATGAAGAATTGTGGGTAGGGTCCTACTAGATTAAGGCTTCAAAGGAGGAGGTATACATAATCTTTGAAATAATATTGTGATTCAATGTCAATGAGGATCAAAGGGTTTGGATTAGAAAACAAGGCCAAATTTTATCACATGGATTCAATAAAAGGAAGATAAATGTAGAAAAATATATCCAAGCTTGAGACAAGATGGCCACCCAATTTGAATACTTAGTCAAATAGGATCTGGATATGAAGTTATATGCACTTAAATTGGGCTATATAGGGACATAGATTCTAATAATTGTTTTCTTGTTTTTAATGATTTTGTGATCTCTTACCGTGATAATTGGACCATTGCTTTGAACTATTTTGGTTTCTCATGTTTCCTCAAAAGTGATTTCGGAATAAAAAATTAATTTTTAGTCAGATAGTAATTTTGGATGTTAGGAAATCCCATTTAATACCAATGAGGAATAATTCTGCATGGTCACACACTAAGTAATTTTTCCGTTCTCAATTAAATTTTATTTGAATTTAATTATTGGAATAAATATTATTCTCAAGTCCAAGGAATAATTTTATTCCAGATTTATTGGTTATATAAATTAAATAGATATTTATTTTCTAGGTAATTATTTAATTATGTTGATATAGAATATTTATTTATTTATTTATTTATTTAATTAATAAATATTTAATTAAATATTTATTCAGGTATTCAATAAATTTTGAGGAGGAAGAGCAAACCAAGATGACAACTACTAATAAATATTAATTTTTAAGATGGTAAAATAATATTTATCATTGCTCTAGTTAGCACACACCATGATAAAATAATATTATTATTATTACTACATGGAATGTGTTAATTTAAGGGTTTAACATATTATTAAAGTCCTATGTACAATTAAATAATATTTAAACCCTAACACATAACTCTATAAATAGATTGATATGTATATTGTTCTAGGTTTAATCAAATATTGGAGTATTGTTTTTCACAACTAAATATAGTGCTCTCTTTAAGATTGAAGAATTTTTTAGTGTTTTATTTCTCAAGATCGAGAGATATTTTCCTCCCTTATAAATATTATCAAGATCAAGAGTGAAAGGATGATTCTTCAATCCCAAAGTAATCATTATAGTGATCAAGGATAACATTATAATATGATCAATCTACTATTCTATCACCTAAAAATCCATCATCATTTTTTGGAGATCAAAGGAGCATTTTTGGATCACCACTAGATGGATTATACACTTAGATCCTACAAAAACAATGATGTCAGACTGAAAGGATTTCAAATGATCAATATCTTCATTGAATAAAGATCTCAAGACTGTGGTATTCTTTCAAAATTTCCATTTAAATTAATTATAAATTTAATATAAAAGATCCAATTTGTTTCATCATTTCAATAAAATTTCATTAGAAAAAAAATCATTGGTCATGGATTCCACGCCTTTTATATCGCTGAGTATCGATTAAGGAAATTTTAGAGTTTTGCATAACCCTAACATATTCTTTTTTTGTGCTAAAAACCTTCAATTGGTATCAAAGAAATTATATTCAAATTTATAATTATTTATTTCATTATTGATAAATACACATTTAAATGTTAAATTTTATTACAAGTTTTATTTCTGTCTTAATCCTTTACTGAGATCTCTTTTCTCTCCACTTTGTTTATTACTCACTTAAACTAAATCGGTTAATAATTAATAAAGAAAATATCCAAATAACTCATCCATGTGCGTGAATAACTCTAGATAGATAACATAGGTTTATATAGCATAGACTCCTCTATCACATTCCATGTACCCTTTTTCATTTCACCAGGACACCTAGGTGGACTCTAGGTCATCGTGTAATGAATACACACCATGTTCATTAAATTCACCGCATTTAGACCATCTAGGGTGGAACGTGGTTTTTCCAGACTGCATACTATGTAGATTTCCTACATGTAAAGTAGTCCATGTGTTTTCAAGGAAAAAAACATGGGGTCAATATTCATCATGTAATTAATACACTAGTTGTATTTAATACACAATGTGTGCATGTTGGTAGTCATGTAACTTGAAGTACATGACATGTATCCTTCCTATATGTTGTGTGCCTCATTAATGTCCATATTAATTACATGTTAATTTCCTAGGAATGTACTACAGACATCCAATGAAACAAAGTACACCCTATGTGTCCAGCCTGCACATGTCATGTACTTTACCATCTTATATAGAAATATTAAATTTAATTAATTACTCCTTTTAACCTCATCAACTTGAGTTCCATGTGTCATTAAATTCATACTTCATGTTATTCAATAAGTTTTATATTATATTAAATGACTAATTAATTCCATGTAATTTTCAAAACTACAAGTCATGTATAGTTATTGCATACTAAAGACTCTGTGTGTATTCAATTGTACAGGCAATGAAATTTTCATTTGTTCTGGGTTAAATTAATTTTAAAGTACACACATGAAATTACGACACATTTTGTGTACACAATATGTTGTGTGATTTAATTATATACAACAAGGACCTTACTAAGTAGTTCAGATAGGTAATCATTGAGTTTCTTCTAAGTACAAAGTTGTTTGCTATTTTATTAAATTTTAAATAAAATTACATTATTTATGTTATTTAAAATGAAAGTGGAAAGGAACCTCCATGTTTATTATATAGAATAAAATAAAATGAATTAATTTATTAAAAGTATAACTAATTAAATTAATTCATGCATGTTTTATCTTATCGAATAACGAATTGAAATGAATGTTAGCTAGTTGTTTTAAATGCATATTCATTTCATGTGTATAATTGATCAAGATATTTGACCATACCTATGTATGGTTTTGTATAATTTAATTTAATTTTATTTCATGGGTTTTAAATTATTTATTATTAATTTAAATATTATGGCCTTTGTGTTATCACTCCCTCTTTTATTATGTAGGACCTGCGTGTGCAATGTTATTTTATATAATTCCCCTAAACCAATTATTTGGTTCCCACCACTTTTCTATGAGTTATAAAACATATCTAATAAAAGGATTATTTTAAGTAAAATGTAGTATGTTCAAGGTATAGATGAGGTGGAGGTGGTTCAAGACACAACTAAGGCAAAACCTGCCTAGAAAATACATAGGTAGACGAGTGGGATGTTAAAACTCATTCTAAGACTGGCATAATGAGTTTTCCTCAAGGGTCTTAGGATGATTTATTATCCACTCAATAAATAAACCATTAGGTAAATCTAATCATAATGAAATTTATTTATTTATTTTATTTTTATCTATTTCATGATTTATTTTATGAATGCAAAGCTATGATCACATAAATAAATTGAATAATATGAAAACATGGAATTATAATAAATGGATTATGTGTAAATATTTTATCATAAAATGGTCCTATAAAATCCACTTAATATTAATAATAAATGTAAATGATAAAAGAAGAAAATTTTATTCATAAAAAATAAAATCCTTCAAAAAAATATTAATTCAAACTAGGCCTTTAATTACTTGATTAGGAATTAAACCATATAACTAATTGTTTACAATCCTTGTTCAGATATTTACTTTGTTAGAGAGTTATTATGAAAATTTTGGTTTGAATTAACCAATTAACATCAATAAGAGTATCCCTTTATAGACTTGATATAACTTGGTGGAAAGTTTTGAGGAAACCTAAGAAAGGGTTTATAGATTGGGGAGTCCATGCAATGGTTCATGGAGCTAAAAGCAAGTAGTTGGAAAATACTTTTCTAAATAAATACCATTGAATAATTGATCAAACCCTTTCTTGGGTTGTGAGAAGGGGAATATGGATACTTGACACTATATTACCCAATAAAATGGACATTTTGATTCCAATAGTGAGGCCTTTTGGGACTTGATAAAATAGTAATAGGTGTAAAATTAAATATATCTGATATCACTTTTAGTAATTAGATAAAGTACAAATCATATTCTCTAAATTATTTTAGAATAAAATGGAAATCTCGACACCCACAACACTGTCCTTTTGAACTATCCTAGATAAAGACAATGATCTTATCTACACAGAATTCTAAGAATGGTATTGTAACTTACACATAGTACTACACTATGAATAGAATTTATATGTATTGGAGTCCATGATTCATTATCTTCTCACTGTGGAGGTGAGTTAGGAAGAGTTACTTGTCTACGAGAAACACTTGGATGATTCAATTGATGCTCAGTGTTTAATGTTATCTTACATGTCTATTAAATTATAAAAATCATAGGAGACAATGGATTCATATTAAATGCTCATTCATCTATATGATCTTTATTAGAAGATATAAAGATAAGTAAATTTTGAGATCTCAAAGTCACTCTTCATGTGAAATCTTAGAGAAGGCCCTCCAACTAGACCTTGCATAGTCAAAATGATTGTATACATCAAGTGTCTAGAAATTATAGGGTTTAATCTACCTTATTATTTATGCTATGATATCATTCTCACCTCACTTCATCATATCTTCTCTAAATTTATTGTGAATTTCAACATAAACAATACTAAGAAGTCACTCTCAAATATCCTCGCCTTAATTATCTATATTGATAAAGAACTTAAGACTAAAATGTTTTCTATCATTATGGTGAATAAGGGAAAATTTAAGTAAAATATCATCAAGACAAGGTTCAATTATAATACTTTTACCCATCACCCTTCCAATAATAAAAATATTAATAGAGAAGTGAGGGATCAGGATGCTACCGGATTTCATGTGGAAGAAGGTCAAATCAAAGAAAAAATACATAGTGGGAAGGAATCAATGTGGTTATTTAGGTATGTTAGTTATCGAGTATAATATTTATATTTCTATAAATTGGGAATTTGATACCTCATGTAGTTCTCACATTTGTATACAGATGTATAAGCCTATTATATTTTGAAAGTTTTTGCATGGTGAGGTAGATTTATGAGCTACAAATATAGTTAAGTTGGAAAAACTGGCCATTGGTGACTTCCACATCACATTATTAATGGGAATGATCTTGGTTATTCGTGATTTTTACTATGTGTTAAGGATTACCCATACCAATTTTTCTATATCTAAATTAGATATGGAAGGTTTTATTTTCAAGTTCAAAAATTAAATTTGATTCTTTTATAAATAAATCATGTGTTATGACAAGACACATTTACATAATAGTATTTATGTATTAGATTATGATAAAAAAAATGTCAGTAGATAATGAATACAGATCGCATGACTCATAGAACACCTAGATACGGCATCACCACTTAGGTCATGTAAATGAGAAATGGTTGATTAAGTTACATTGAGATAGTTATTTAGATTCATTTGAAATAAAAAAACATAGTATCTTTCAAGAATGTTTACAAGGTAAAATGACAAATCTCAATTTAGTAGAAAAGGTGAAATGGACACATAGCTTATAGATTTGATTCATAGTGATGTGTGTGGACCATTCCTAGTTCAAGTAAGGGGTGGTTACTCATAATTCATAACTTTTACTGATGAATTTATTAGGCATGGATATATATTTTTAAAGAGTTACAAATCAAAATCCTTTGAGAAATTTAAATAATTAAAGAATGATTTTGAGATCCATCTTGGAAAGAAGATTAAGAAACTCCACTCAGATCATGGTGTATAATATCTTAATCAATACTTCATTGAATTTTAACATGGGTATGGTATTTTATCTCAAATCACTTCTCCATATACACCCTAGTGGACTGGTGTAAGTGAAAGTAGGAACCACACCTTGTTGGACATAGTGAGATCGATGAAGAGTCATGAAAAATTTGCACTATCATTTTGGGGATATCCATTATAGATAGTAGAACCCATACTAAACCAATTACCCAGTAAAGTGGAAAATGGTATTCTATGCAAATTATGTGCTGGAGTTGGCACCCTAGAACCAACTACTTTGTACTTTAGATTAATTATATATTCAAATAAGTGAATATTAATTTAAATATATTATCACATATTGGTTGTTCTTCTACATAACATTGATGTGATAATTTCCCAAAGTATATTTCACATTGATAAGGTCACAGCAATTCCCCACTATGATGAGAATCTTAATATTCTGTGATGATATCTCTTAAATATAGTTCAATTTTCAAATAACATATTATGATAGGGAACATATTACATAGACTATGAAGTGTGAGTACCTGTAAGAATATAAGGCTTTTTCTCATGAAGTTTTAATTTGGTAACATCAAAGATGGAATATTATGATAATAGACCCATTAGTAAGAATTTTGTATGTTTTGGTGTCATCAGATATTCCTATCTACGAGAGTGTGCAATGGACCTTAGACTTTAAGATTATTATAAATGGATTTTATGACTCACACACTTATATTTATTTTATAAACCATGATGATAATAGTTCATTGTGAAGTTGGATATGTTGGGTGCGTCACAAATGACATATTGTTAATTAATAATTCAAGGACAGATTTGTCTCTTCCATCTTTATGGAAGTTAATATCTCAACCCTTTGATTGAAATATAATTTTCTCATTAAATACCATTTCCATGGTGTAATGATGTTTATTTAGAATATTCAAAGAAAGACGTATCCAGAATATAGGTTCATGACACAAATGTGCAACCTGCTAGATGAGATATTGTGATAAAGAGATTATATTACACAGTGAGCATTTAAATGTGGTTGTAATCATTGAAACATTAAGTTATTTATATCATATTCCTCGACCCATTTCTAGATAATAATATTGGACTTTAGGCATACCTGTCTAATTCCAATGATAAATAATCTTAGTGGGTCACACACTAATTGTTTCATTGTGGATTACATGAGGTGTTTTATTGATCACATAAAATTAAATAAATATTTATTCACCAAATTGTGAATAAAATTTATTTATTTATTTTATTGAATACTTAATAAATACTTATTCACTGGTATGTGAATAAAATATTTGTTTATGAATAAAAATTTTATTTGGGTATTCAATAAATATAGAGAAGTTTGAATAGACCATGTCTATGTCCAATGATAGATAATTATTTATAAGATGATAAATAATATTTATCGTTAGTTCATGTTGTCATGCATCGTAAAAATAATATTTTTATTATTGTTCTGTGGAATGGGGTTTACAAAGGATATGATAATATTTTAAGGGCCAACATGCAATTAAAATATTTATTAACCTAAATCTTAACTCAATAAATATACTTTTATGTCTATTATGTAAGGTTAATCGAAAATGGATAATTGTTACACATAATGAATTATATTTGGACTCCTTGATCTCTCTCCCACTCAAGAACGAGAAATGATAGATTAATTTCTTCAAGACCAAATAATGGGTGGTCAAGAATGAATAATTAAAGACATTTGATTCCCCATTATATTACCCAAAGATAATTTGGAATTCCTCAAAGATTAGAGGAGAATGAGTGGATCACTTCAAGAGGGGTTCTATCCTTATATCCTAACATCACAATGAAGGAAAACTGAAAATGGTCTTTTAAAAGATCAAAAACATCATTGAAGAAAGGATCCAAAGAAAAGGTATTTATTTTCATCAGATATAAATAAATTAATTATAAATTTAATGTCAAATATCCTCACTCTGGGTTTTGGGAAACTAAATATGAATAGAAATTTTAATATAACACCCACCACTATATGCTTCTGCTGCTCCCAAAACCATCAAGTGTTATTAGAGCAGTCATATTTAAATTTATAATTATTTATTTGACTATTTATCTATAAATAAATGTTGTTATATTTTCATTTTATGTTATTTTTTTGTTATTTTATTTGAATTAACATGATTTGACATATTAATGGTGTTTATTTAGTGTTTATTTTTCTTAAGTTTCTGATAACAAATGAATAATGACCAGTGATTCCATCAGGAACCTACCAATTTTTTTACAATAAGACGGGGTTACATGACGTGTACTCAGAAGTACATGTTGTGTACTCTAGTACACTACACTTGGCCATGCTGAGTGGTATGTATCAAGCCATGCAGTTATTACATGTGGTGTATGCTACATGTTAATCAGAAAATCTGGCACTTAGCTATTGGATTACATAGCATGTATATGACATACACATCATGTATTCTACATGTATTAGCGGCGTAAACCACACAATTCATGTCATTATTATACATATTCAAATTGTGTGAGACCGATAACCTAGAGTATTTATTATATAAATAACATGTATGTGGTGTACATAGTATGTAGTTTATCAATTCCTACATCTGAAATACATGTTGATCCACTCAGTGAGAAAACATAAACACAAATTAAAGATATACACAAAATTTATATGGTATGTACACATCGTGTATTCTCCCACATAAGAACACATCAAGATTTTAGTTCCTACTCAGGAACACAACATTAAGATCACATGGAATTTATCTAGCCTATACACACTATGTAGTCTACCAAGACACACACTGAAGACCCATGCATGCATCCCAAAACACACGGCATGCAAAACACATGGTGTGTGGCTGGTTTATACACACCGTGTAGTTCGACCGAGGTACACACCGAAGACCCAGGAGTGTACCCAAGATATACTACATGTAGCTAGTCTGTACACACCATGTAGTCTCCTGTTAAAGGATATAATTTAATATTACATTAAATTTAGAAAATTCATCATTAAAACTTTATTTTATTGATTGTAACACCATTGCGTGTTTGAAAATTTAATAACGATTTTAATGAATTTTAAATGCTCAATTAATTTATTATAATAAATATTTCATTATTGGTTCTACCATTTATTTTTAATGAATTTCAAAAATGATGGGTATCACCAATTGAGTTCAGATGATAATTAATATGAAAGTGAATTAATTAATAAATTTATTAATTAATTAATGAAATTTAATTTATCTTAATAATAAATAAATAATAAATTAATGTTATCCAATTACTTTTGTGTATTTGTTGCATCTATGACCGATCATGATCTTGACCAAGACCTAGTATGTGTTGGAATTTATTTAATTTAATTTATTTCATGGGTTTGAAATTATTTAATATTAAATTAAAATAATGGCTTGTGAGTCATCTCTCCCTCTATTATTATGTAGGACCTACTTGTTCATGGTTGTTTATATAATCCCCTTTAACCAACCCTTTGGTTCCCCTCACCATCATGTGAGTCATAAATACATGTAATTAATGGAGTATCCTAAGGTGTATAGAGGTGTTTTAAGAAAGAACCATTATGATATCAACTCAGGTGATACATAGGTGGAAAGTTAGAATTATGTAACTCATTCCAAGACCAAAAATAGATGATAATTACCCTAGTTTAAAGGTTGATTTAATTTCCACTCATAAAATCAAACATTAGATAAATATCATGAACGAGTCATTTATTTATTTATTCATTTATTTATTTATTTATTTATTTATTATGAACTATTCATTTAATGGATTTAATATATCTATCACATAAATAAATGAATTAATATAAAAATATGAAATTTAAATAAATGGATTATGTGTAAACATTTTATCTAGCATGGTTAATTAATTAAGTAACATCCACTTAATATTAAAAAGAAATATAAAGTATAAAACAAGCCAAAATTTATGAATAATTAATTAAAATCCCTCAACCTAATATTAAGTCAGACTAAGTATTCCATTACTTTATTAGGAATTAAACCATATAACAAAGTGTAGTACATGGCCAATGTCTAGACACATACTTTTTTTGGGGAGTTCTCATGAGGGTTTTAGGTTGACTTAACAAAACTTGTAGTGATTTTAACGACCAATGTCTATTCAATACAAATTTGGAGGTAAGTTTTGAGGAAATCCAATCATGATTTTAGGATAGGTTAATCCACTTAATGGATCAAGGAACTACAATCCTATAGTTGGAAAGAACTCCCACCTAATTACTTTCTCACGGTTTTCATGGCCAAAGTCTAGATCATTAGGAAAATTAATGAAGATCATTTCCAATAGAATTTCCAAGAAACAAAATATTACTAGTTCAACGTTAATGGTTGTTAAGACTTGATAAAATAGTAGAAGAATTAATAAAATAAAAATATTATTATTTCTCACATAATTTTTAATCAAGTAAAATATTAATCATCTATTTTAATTATTATAGGGAAATGGAAAGAAAAACTATAAAAGTGGTGAAAACATTCATTAACTCGGGGTATAAACTTACAAATAAAAATTTTCAGATGTGGTATAACTATTTATGCAATTAAATATTATTATAAAGTTTTTATTATGTGTTCTAATCCCCTATTTCTCTTATTCTATCCAAGTAGTGGAGCGAAAGTGAAAGGGAAGCCTAACAAATATATGTTGAGGATGCTTCTTATGTCAGTTGTATTATATTATCAACTATGACTGGAGAGTTGATGATACAACATAAATACATGGATTATTACACCATAATAACACATCTCTATTATTTTGAGAAAGATAAGGAAATTCTATAAATAAATAAGATTTTCAATATGCTATATCAGTGTAAACAGGAAGAAGGAAATCAATCTACTAATCATGCTTTCAAAATATTGGGGTATATTGATTGATTGGAGAAATTTGGCTTCCACTTAGATAAAAAAAACTATCTATTAAACTTATTTTATTATACTTAGCATAATATTATCCTTATTTTTTCAATACTGGATAAACAAAATGGATAATTCACTCAGGAATATTTTTTCCATACTTCACCAAGCTGATAAGGATTGGCTGAAACCTATTTCTCCACACCTTGTGGTGAAAAGATTAAAATATAGTGTTAATGATCACATGGATAATCTAAATCCAAAATATCCTTTACGGTGTCTTTAAAAGACAAAAAATATTAAAAGTCAGAATAATGAACAAGATTTTATTTGATTCTTATGCGGAAAGAATGGACACAGGAGAAGAAATTACAGTGACTTGAAGAAGCACATAGTTTCACCCACTTCAAGTATATTCATTAAGTTTTTATCCATCACTTTTGTATTAAATACAATATCCTTATAACATACATTTATTTAAATATAGTAAATGGGAAAAAATAGAAATGTTGTAGAGTGAACTCAAAAGAAACTAAGAAAAGGGTGATTCTTATGTCAACCAAGGGGAGCTCACTGTTTTTAATTACTAGTTTGGATTGAGTCAAGTTTATAATAAGTTTTAAAAAAATATTTATCTCAATGTCTGGCTATAAAAAACAAGACATTATTTCACATTTTGAATAAATTTAGTTTTAAATAATAAACTTTTAGTTCAGTAACTCTTGAATCGCATATATCCATTTCATTAAAATATGAATATAAAATATAAGACACTTATTTCATTGTGTAATGATAACTATAAATCAATAAAAATGTAGTTGTATTTTTTATTCCATTTAAAGTGTTTTATTATCAATTGATCTAAGTTAATGGATATATAATCAAACTACTTATCATGTTTTAGATAAATAAACCTTTATATATAAATGTACATCACAAAACTTTTAAAATTAGTTTAACATGGTAATGTTAACTTTGCAAAATCTAAAGTTAACTTTATATACTTCATGATATTTCTTTAATAAATTTTACAAACACTTAGTAAAGTAAATGAGATCTCATTGTAAAGATTTTTTAATCTCCTAGAAGGATTATCATAGAAAATTTTATCCAAGTAATCATAGATCATATGTGTGGATTAAAGGTTTTCCCTAAAACACATTTCCTTATATACATCATTTTCATGATGGTAGTAAAAAGAAGATCCATAAAGAGTCTTATATATATTGAAAATATTCTATTATATAATCCAAGATATATTTTATAAATATAAGTGAAAAAACTTACCATATTCTATCTATATTTTCTAGTGGAAATCATATTAATTGTGATATGATAAAAATCTATTAGGACACTACCATAAGGGTTTGTTGAAAATTGTTTTTTAAAAGATATAATTAGCTACAAAAAAATGTAAAATACTAAGGTTCATCTAAGTTAGTGATCCTATATTCACTAAGGATATTAACATCTAGTCAAGATAAACTATATTTTTATAATGTAATCTTATCTCTTTGAAGATAGTGGCAAGAGATTTAACTTATACAATATGATTCTCTAGATTCATATGGGTTGGCATTGGAATACTGCACTCCACTAAGCATAGTAGGAGGAGTATTTATAGAGACACATAATTTGTAGGAATATATAATCAAAGATTTAGTTTATGTTCATCATGATGGGTGATACATATTTTCATCTTTTATAATAATTATTCTGAAAAATAAGAAGTAAATGATAATATGATAAGATTGGCAATTAATGGATTCCATGCATAAAGATTTAGGGATTCTACATTTTGAATGTTTTTATGACTTGATGTTGATGATGATTATTCAAGGGAAACTGTAAATAGATCTTACAAGATGGTTCCAGAATGGAATGATAGATTATTGAAATGTTTAGTCAATGACAAAATGTTTTCACCACGCATCATGACAAATATCCTTTTAAATTATACTTGTTAAAGAATACTCTTATGATCATAATATTTTACTATTTATTTTCAATGTCACCTCATTTAGAATAATTATTATAGAATATTTCTATATGATGTGATCAAAAAGAGACCTTGGGGTATATGTCTACTAAGAATAACTGAAAGGGTCATTGGCATCAAAAAATGTCAAAAAAATATGCAGATTACATAAATTCATTTATTAATAAATCATTCACAATGATCATAGGATATTATTCTAGAAACAAATGAGTGACATGTGTCTCAAAATGAATAGAGGGAGTGTTATAAGTTTTCAAGATAAATATGTCGATTATATATGAAAACATGTGTCATGCCTTACAAGTTTTTTAAGACTATGGAATAAAATTTCTCTAAGTTTGGCTTAAAGTAGAATCCATGTTTTGGGGAACAATATCTACAAAAATGGATCTATGGGTTTTCTAAATATAATCATAGTTCATATATTAAAAAAAATTATTGAAAAATAATAGTTGAAAAAATTAAAGACTTAATCGTTTTTTTCATATAATACTTCCATTAGAATATAAATTGAAATTGGAAGGGATTGTGGGGATTAAAATAATTTCAAAATCTTAAGTGATATGAATTCATCTCATATTCCCTGATATTTAATAACATTTGATATTAGTGATTCATAAAGAATAATTGGTGAATATCAAATAGATCCAACATTAATGCATATACATAAAGTTACAATTATCTGACTATACTTTGAAAAGTAAAATTGGATGAGTTCCTAGTGTCTCGAGAAGTGAGAATACTAGTGATTAATAGAATTGAACACTTATATGTTTTTAGTTTAATTTGATCTGGTATCATGGATAGGTCTATAGTAATATTCAAGAAAAACTTATTACAGTCATTGGTTTCTATGTCTATAATATCCAAGTTTGTTGTGTCTTTTGATATAGCTTAAGAAGTACTTTAGAAACATCCTTTTCTGATTTTGGGTTATAAAAAAGGAAATAGATTTATTATTTTATGATAAACTCTAACTATGTATTTAATCAAAATGTTAGGATTCTAACATGGTAACAGGAGGTGTATACATAGTTAAATTAATACTTGAGGGATTTTCTCAAGATAATTATGTTTCATTAAATAGATATTATGCACATACATGTAGCATAAACAACCATAGCCATGGAAACATGGTAGGCCTAGAAGTTATAGACATAATTAGTAGAATCATGTTTAATATGTGAGGACTAACCAGTCTTTAGCAATTGGCTTTAGTACAAGTGTGACTTTTTTAGAGTTTGTGCCCTATAACCAACTACTTTGTACTTTAGATTACTTTTTTATTCAAATAAGTGAATATTAATTTAAATATCTTATCAAAGTTTGATTTTTCTTCTATATAACATTGATTTGATAATGTCCCAGAGTATCTATCACATTGATAAGAACATATAAGTTTCTTGATATGATGAGAACCTTTAGATGTTATGATTATATCTCTTAAATATAGTTTTATAGTCGGATAACTTAATATGATAGGGAACATAGTACATTACTGTCAGTTGTGAGTACTCATAAGCAGATGAGGCTTCTCCTCGTGAAGTTAAAATTTGGTAATCTCCAAGATGGGGGATTATGATAACAGACTCGCCAGAAGAAATTCCACATGTTTTGGTGTCATCAGATATTCCTATTTATGAACATGTGTAATGGTTCTTATATTTTAATATTATATTAATGTATGTTATGACTTTCACATTTAGAATTATTTTGTAAAACATGAAAATAAAAAATTCATGGTGAAGTTAGATATGTTGGGTGTGTCACAAATAACATTTTATTAATTAATAAGTCAATGAAGGATTTATCTCTTCTATCTTTATGAAAGTTAATATCTTGTCCCTTTGGTTGAAATATAATTTTCACATTAAATTAAATGGATATGGTGTAATGGAATTTATTTCAGATAGTCAAAGAAATATGTATCAAGAAGATAGGTTGATGACATGGATGTGAAACATGCTTGATGAGAAATTGTGACAAATGGATTATATTACATAGTGAGTGTTCTTATGTGGTTCTCGTCGTTGTGACATTAAGTTATTTCTCATGGGAACCTTGACTCGTTTCTAGACAATAATCTTGGACTTTAGGTGTACCCGCCCAATGCTAGTGATAAATAATCATAAAGGGTCACACACTAAGTGTTTTCATTGATCTCGATTAAATTCTATTTTTAATTTAATTAATGGAATAAAAATTATTCTCAAGACCAAGGAATAAATTTATTCATGTTTTATTGATTGCATAAAATTAAATAAATATTTATTAACCTGATTGTGAATAAAATTTATGTATTTATTTTATTTAATATTTAATAAATATTTATTCATCGATATATGAATAAAATATTTATTTTTGAATAAAATGTTTGTTTGGGTATTCAATAAATATTGAGGAGTTCGAACGGACCAAGACTGTATTGAGTTGTGAATAATTATTTACAAGCCATTAAATAATATTTATCATTGGTACATGTTGGTGCACACCATAAAATAATAATAATGTTATTATTATTTTTTGGAATGGGGATTATAAATGATATGATAATATTTTAAGGCTCAGCAGGCAATTAAAATATTTCTTAACCTAAATACCAACTCTATAAATAGACCTTTATGGCTATTTTGTAGGGTTAATCAAAAAAAAGAGAATTTTTGCACACAATAAATTCTATTTTGAATTCTCCATCTCTCCCCTCATGATAATGAGAAACACTAGAGATATTTCTTCAAAAATTAAGAATAATATATCAAATATGAACAATACAAGACATTTGATTCCCCATGCTAGCACCCGAAGATTGTTTGGAGTTTCTTGGTTATTAAATGATCAAATTTAGATCATTGTTAGAGGGATTATATCCTTAGATCCTCACATAAAAATGTAGGAAATATAAAAAGGGTCTTTAAAAAGATCGATAACATTATCAAAGAAAGGATCTTAAGACATGGTATTTATTTTCTTCAGATCTAAATAAATTAATTATAAATTTAATGTGAAATATCCTCACTTGGGATTTCGGGAAACTAAATATTAAAATAAATTTTAATATATAATCCACCAAATCACGCATTCACTACTCACATAAACATTAATTATGGAGTGGAAAGATACCCTTGTTTTAAAACTTACATGAGTGGGGATGTGAAGCATTTATTAAGGCATCTTTAGGAAACAAACTTTCACCCTGAGGTATAATTTGTATCTTCATTGGATACCCCATGGAAATAAGGGGATATTACCTATATGAACCCTCAGATAAAAAGGTAATAGTGGAAAATAATTCCATGTTCCTTGAAAGGGATCACATCTCTAAATGATATAGTGGGAGAAATATTGAATTCGATGAAGTCCAAGCTCAAGATATACAGGAGTTGGTACAAGAACAAGTTCCACAATGACCCAGGGAAGAAACTATACCAGAGACATAAGTACTACATTGGAGTACAAGAGAGGTTGGAGAACCCGAATGATATGGTTTTATATTCATCAATGATGGAGAATCGTTATTTGTTGATAATAATGATCATATAACCAACAAAGAAGTAGTAAGTGCTACAGATTCTACCAAATGGCATGAAAAACTGAATTCTGAAATAGATTTCATGTACCAAAACAAAGTCAATATTTTTTTTGGATCCTCTAATTGATGTAAATACCATTGGTTCCAATTGGTTATCTAAGATAAAACTAGACATGGATGGTCAATTCAGCATCTATAAGGCATGACTGGTTGAAAAAGGGTACAAACATCATCAAGGCATAGACTATGAAAAAAATCTTTTCACCAATCACCATACTTAAATCCATTAGAATAATACCTTCCATAGTATCATACCATGACTATGATATTTGGAAGATGGATTTCAAAACAACCTTCTTTAATGGAAAATTTTAAGAATATTTATATATAGAACAACTATAAGGGTTTTTTACTCTCATTAATGCTAATAAAGTATGAAAGTTATAGCTATTTATTTATAGATTTAAGTAAGTATCTTGATCATCAAATATTCATTTTTATGAATCCGTAATAGAATTTGGTTTTATAAGAAATGAATGTGAGCCATGTGTCTATAAACAGTTTAGTAGGAGTGCAGTCGTTTTCCGAATAGTATATGTCAATAACATTCTACTTATTAGAAATGATATATCAGTCTTACAGACCATTAAGATGTGGCCAAATACATGATTTTCCATAAAAATATTATGTAAAGAATAATATATTCTTGGTATCCAGTTATATTGTGAAAAATACAAGAGACTAATTGGCCTAATTTAGGGTACATATATTGACAAGATACTAAGGATATTCGGTATGGAACAATCCAAGAGGGGATTGTTGCCTATGTCACATGGTATTCACCTTTCTAAGAAAACTTGTACTCAAACACATGAGTAGATATAGATGATTTAAAGGATTCTAGATGTGTCAGTTTATGGGTTAGTCATGAATTTTATACTATATAACAGGCTATATTTTTCTTATTCCTTATTATAGTAGGAAAATATTAGGAAAAAACAGGATACCACCATTGGATAGATATCAAAACTATACGTAAGTATCTAAGGTGAACTAAGGATATTTTATTAGTATATGGAGTATATGAGGAGTTACTCATTAAGGGATATGTAGATTCCATTTTCTAAATAGATCAATATTTTACAAATTCATATTTATGATAAATATTTATCTTTAATGGAGGAGTTTTGAGATGTAAGATCTCAAATCAAATAGTGGTTATTGATTCTACAGCAAATTTGGAGTATATTGTGGCTCTTGATTCAGCTAAATAAGTAGTATAGAGCATATAATTCCATCCAATAGATGGATATGGTACCTAGAAGTAAATACCCTATCATATTTTATAATGATAATACTATAGTGGTGGATCTTTTCAAAGAACCAAGGTCACATATGTAATGATCCAAAAAAATATTCTTCTTTTCATAAAGGAATTAGTTCCTCTCAATAAATCTTTATTATTTTTTACAATAAAATCACATAAAATTAATTTTATATTTTATAAGAACTTTACACATCATATGTTGATATGGAATGATACAAAGATAAATGGTAAAGGGATATACACATGGAAGAAAAATAAATACATTAAAAAACTCCATTGGTTTGAAATCCCCCATGAATATCTCCCCTTCTATAAAAACATAAAAATAAATAGAATCATTAGGAAAAAAATTAATTTATCAAAGGATTTGTAAGAACATTTGTAAGAAAATTAGTGAGTGATAAAATGATAATGATGGTGTATTTATATATAAATACAGTTATTTTTCATTATGATTATCAACCAATATATTGATGGTAATTATGAAAATTAGTTAATAAAAAAGTTGTTCATTATTTTTGTTGGTTATATAGATGCAATTTAGTGACTGTCGAGATTACTTTATAATATAAGCAAAATTTTATTATTTTTTGAGATAATAAATATATTCCATTTGAAATATATTTTATGATAAATTTATAAGTTATTAATAAATTTTATTGTCCTGAAATTATCTTATAAAACACTTTTTAAATGATAATATAAATTAATGAAGTCTTGAGTAATTTTAATAATAGTCTGACAGTTTACTATATCAAAAGAGCTATTAATTTTATATAAATAATGATTTTATTTAAAATTTAATATTCTCATATTTAGATTATTCTTTTGATCAAATAAATTTCATTTTTGTATTCATTTCATTGAAATTATCTTATGGTGAATTTATGGTAATTTTCTAAAAAATTGATTTTTGGTTTAAAAAGTGAAAATATTTTTCTTTTACGAAATACAATGAATCTTATGATATAATTAATATATGATCAAGATTTAAAATTTATTAATCCTTATTATTAATAAAAATTATTTAAGGAATAATATAGTAAATAATTTGTTATATTTAGATATGCATGATTAGAATTTTGAAAACCATGATTATATCCTTTCTAAAAAATTGTTTTTATGAGTTATACATCTAGCATATTATAATTGATTTTTATCAATTTTATAAATTTAATCAAGTAAAATTAATTTAATATTTGTAATTATAAGGTCAAAATTAGGTAATAATTTTTTTTTTATACATAAAAATGTTACCATGGTAAAAAAAGAGTTATTGTGGTATAAGCTAAATATTTATTGGGTTAATGTTAAAAGGTAAAAGCTTAAAATACCTAAAAAATACAACATTAAATGGGTTTTTATGTATATTAAGACCTTAAAAATCCTTTAAAACATTAATTTTCAACCAAAATCATTGTAATTAATTCCACTTTATAGTTGTTAGCCTTAAATACAAAATAATCATAATTTAATCACTTAAAGTCACCCCTCCTCAAGTATAAATGCCCAATTTACCACCCCTAATCTCCACTCAAAATCCATTAATCACGAATTTCTGGTCATTTAACCTCCCAAAGAGTCCCTCCATGGTTACCTCAAGGTCTCAAGGTATCATACTCAAGTTTTAGGAAGCAAATATTCAAGGTAAGGGAATTCTTTTCTTCTCCTTTTTCATCCAACTACACTTTTGTGTATACCTTATAAATGTTGCTCTAGTTTCTTATCTTACACTTTTGATATTAACCTTATTTAAAAAATTATTTTTTATAAATGGGAGACCTTAGTTCCCTCCCATTATCCCCTTTTCATAAGTCACAATGTATACCATCATGCTACCAAATTCATTTATTGAATTTATCTTTTCTACATGAGAAATTCTCATATTGTGAATACCCAAACCTCTTATATTTCCACGGGTATTCAACTAGATAAAATAATTTCTTATTTTTTCATTTATTTATATATATAAACCCATATTCCCTTTTAGTGGTTTAAAAATGATGTTATGTTCAAGTCTTTAAGCACTTTATACATGAAGATTTTGATATGAAACTCGTTCTTTATTGTCCATGGGTTATTGATGAAATAATTTGTTATGATCAATTCAGCTCATGTGAGTTATTAAATAGGAAGGATTTGACCTAATAGTGATCTAATTCATTTTTTAAAGAATTAATATCTAGGTTTTAAATGGTTTATGATACCTTGGTAATTATGATTTATGACACCCTAGTGATAAACTTTGGTGATATGCTTATCAATGTATCGTTTTTATTTTGTAGCCATGTTTCCATATTATGATTTATGTTCTTTCTACTATGATATGACTTATTTCTATGTGATCATTACTTATTATTATTCCTCTTTATCACATGATAAGTATCTCCTTTGATTATTCCTTTATCTAGCTTTACGGTCACCCCTTTCTTTTATGTATGTCCCCAGTATATGATATGTAGTAAAAGTAACTTAGTAGGAACCTATGAAGACGTATTTCAAGTGAATTAGAATAATTATTATGCTTTTTTATTTAATATGTTTTATTTTAAAGATATTAAACCTCAAAATATCCTCTATACTATTAAATATTGTACCATGTAATGAAGGGTTTATGTAATAAAAAGGCGAGTCACCATAGTTGGTATTAAAGGATTATTTAGTAATTTATAGAAATTAAGATTAGAAAATATTATTAAAAACCCTAGGGATTAGACTAAATATAGGGAAAAATCATGATATTTAGGTTAATTATAGAGTAAGTATTTTCTAAGAAAATACATCCCTATTGGGATACTAAAAGTGGATGTGTCTCTGGAACAAATATAACTAGGGATAACAACTCTGAAAACACCTTATTGATATAGACTCAATCTGGAACTGGTGTCTAACAACAAGACTTGGTGCACACTTATTTTTACACTCCTGGGGATATGTTTTGGTTAATATCATGCTTGTGAAAACCATTATGAAGGATATAAAGATAATGTAAAACTTTTATTAAGATTGAAGTATATCATCCTAGAAGAATGATATAAGAAAATTTTAATATTAATATTTCCTTTATGATTTTTATTATAATATTTCTAATAATAAAAAATTGTTAACCTAGGTTTTCTCTTTCTATAAAAAATACAAGAAATAAAAGGATACATGAAAATAATAGATGCAATGGGGAATGTGGTAATAGACCTCCAAATATGGGGGATATGGATTTGAAAACATTATGATGATGATGAATCAGATAACTCAAGTCACGAACACTAACCAAAACCAAGTGAATCATCCTACTTCTCCACGGAAGGAACAACTAGCAGTTGAATCATTCATTCTTTAATAAACACCTATTTTTAGTGGAACCTCTGATCCACTAATCATAGAATAATGGATCAATACTATATAAAAGATATTTTTTATACTCCATTTTTTTTGAAAAAGATAAAGTTACACTGGTAGTATATCTCATAGAGGGAGAAGCTAATAAATGGTGGAAAATAATAAAAAACACAAATCCAAGGAATGATGTGAACATCATGGGTTGGGAAAACATCAAAAAGGTATTTTTCATCAAGTATTTTTCTCATGACCTCCTAAAAAAATAGAGGGAATTATTTGATTTGAAGAAAATAAAAAATTAATCACTGGGGAATTATGAGATGAACTTTATGTGGAATGCATGTTACACTTCAATATTTTTCATCGATTTTAACAGGAAGACGGATCAATTCTTTGGAATATTGAGACCTCATCTATGTAAAGCATTAAAAATATAATAGTTTTGGAGTTATGAATATTTAGTGTCATGTGCTCTCAGAGTGGAAATGGAGTTCAAAGTTTCTTAATGGACTCATAGATAGAATTAAAATAAGATAAATATGGATTAAAATTTTGATAATAATTCAAACAAGAATAAAGTACAACATCCCATGTGTAAAAAATATTGAAATATTCATTTGTGGAATTATTTAAAAGGAAGTGTGAAGTGATAAAAGTGTGGAAGTTATGGAAATATAGCTTGAAACTAGCATAGATATTTAAAGCCTCAACATCTAAATGCCAATGAAAAATGTAATATGGTGCCATTATAAACTACTATGAAATTATTCAAGTGCAGGTAACTTGGGAATTTTTCTAACTAATGTCGAAATCAGAAGATAATAAAGGTAAACCACCATCAACCCTAATAAAGGACAAGGGATGAAGGATGTTCTTTCTTAATTATGACTATTGAAGTTGAGTTCCTATATGATGTTGTAGCATGTACATTCATCATACACTCAAATATATCAAGTATTTTGTTCTATTTTTTTTATATCCATTCATTTATTTCTTTAAATTTTGTAAATAACATCAAGTTAACCCCTAAACTTCTAGTGGTATATTTTTCTATTAAAAATCCTAGAGAAAATATTCAATAATCCAAGATATATAGGTATTTCAAATTTAATTTAGTAAAAAAAATATATCTGAAAACTTTTTGAACATTCAAATGGTGGAATTTTATATAATACTTTGGATGGATTAGTTTTCAAAGTGTAATGACAAGATAAACTGTATATCAAGGATATTTTAATAGCATTGAAGGGAAAACCTCTAATCGTCTTCAAAGGAAATATTTCACATCCTAAGTATTTCCAAGAACCACCTTCTGATGCCTTATTTATGGAAATGATTGGTGAAGAAGAAGAATAAAGATAAATACTAAAGATATGTGATGTTCCTATTATTCAGAAATACATTTATGTATTTGCTAAAGAGTTATTGGGACCTCACCCAAAAGGATAGGTAGAGTTATCAATTGAACTCATACCTAAATCCAAGCCAATATCTAAGACATTTTATAGAATAGAATATATGTATTTAGAGGAATTAAATAAGTAACTACATGATCCGTTGGAGAAGTGTTTTTTCAACCAAGTGTGTCTCCTTGGGGAGAACTAATTATTTTTTTAAGGAATAAGGATGGATCAGTGTGACTATGTGATGATTATATAGAACTTAATTGGATCATAGTAAATAAAAAATATCCCCTTCTAAGGATTCATGATTTATTCAACCATATTCATGGAGATCAATTATTTCCCAAGATTGATCTTTGATCTGGGTATCGTCAATTGAGGGTGAAGAAAGAAGATATCCCAAATAAAATACTACCTTCTGAACAAAATGTGGACATTAAGATTTTTTTGTTATACCCTTTTTCTTAACTAATTCTCATGGAATATTTATGTATGTGATGAATAGAGTCTTTAAGTAATACCTTTATAATTTCATAGTGGTATTTATTGATGATATTATTATATATTCCAAAATTCATAAGGATAATGAAAATCATATAAGGTTCATAATATGAACTTTAAAGAAGGATAAGTTATTCGGTAAATTCATAAATTGTGAGTTCTGGTTACAAAATGATGCATTATTGGGACACATCATGTATAGTGAAAGAATCCCAGTGGATCCATCAAAGACAAAGTCTATAGATGAGTGGTCAAGTCTTACAAATAGAATAGGTTTTCATAGTTTCCTTGGTCTAGCAGGATACTATAGATATTCTGTGAAAAAACTTTTCATGGATTTCTAATCCACTAACTATGTTAACTTAGAAGGGAGTTAATTTTATCTGGACAAAGAAGTGTAAAGAAATTTTCCAAGAACTGAATAGGTGGTTAGTTAGTGTGCCTATTCTAACTTTACCCTCTAATGGGGAAATATTTTTTATTTTTAGTTATGCATCCTTAAAGTAACTTGGATGTAAACTCATGAAAAATGAAAAAGTGATTGCCTATGAATTGTGATATTTAATGAATCATGAAAAAATTATCCTACCCATGATATAGAGTTAGTAGTAGTAATGTTTTCTATAAAAAAATATGAAGACACTATATTTATGGGGAAAGTGGGATATATACAAAAACCACCAAATTTTGAATTATATATTCACAAAGAAGGAACTAAACATGAGAAAAATGATAGGGTTATATCTTCTTAAAGTAAATGATTGTTCAATTCATTACCACCCAAAAGAGTGAACACAGTCACAGATGCATTGAGTAGGAAAGAGCCTGGTTTTCTTACAATGATGTGGATTGAACAAGATCCATTGATCAAGGACCTAGTAAGTTTGGACATGGAAATGATAAACAAAATGGACATCATAAATCCTATCCCAAATTATTTATCAACCAACATTACAAGAGAAGATCTAAAAATCTTAATAAGATAATCTTTGGGTGCAAAAAAAGATAGAGGATGGGAAAAATGGTAAGTTTCCTGAATTCAATATTGATCAAGAAGTGTAATGAAATTTGGTACATGGTTATATATCTCATCTATTCTAGAGATAAATAAGGAGTTTATGGATGATCTCATAGCTCTAAGTTTTATATACACCTTGTAATTACTAAAATGTATAGGGACCTTCATGATCATTATTGGTGGGATAATAAGAAAATAGAGATAGTTGATTACATTATTAAGTGCTTGGTGTGTTTAAAAGTAAAGGTAGAGTGAAAAGTTCCTAAAGGGGTATTACAACCACTACCCATGCATATATTGAAGTGGGATAACAACACTATAGAATTTTTCACTGGCCTTTCAAAGACACCCAAAGGTAGAAATTTTGTATGGGTAATCATCGATAGGTTGAAAAATACTTACTATTTAATTTACATAAGAGAGGATTTCTCCTTAGACCACCTATATAGACTCTATATTTAGGAAGTAGTGGGGGTACATGGAGTATCTTTGTCGATTGTTTCTGATCGATATCCATGATTTACTTCGAAATTATAGAGTATCCTTCAAAATTTAAGGAATACATAAGTAAACCTAAGCACAACATATCATCCTCAAACTAATGGGTAGTCTAAGAGGAATATTCAAACACTGGAAGATATTTATGAGCTAGCACACTTAATTTTTAAGTTATTTGGGATCAACATCCTCAACTTGTTAAATTATTCTATAACAGCAGTTTCCACTTGAGCATTTAAATGACACCTTTTAAAGATCTCTACATAAAAAGGGGTAAAACTCCAACATGTTGGGATGAATTTTGAAGAAAGTAAATTTTTGGGACAAAAAAAATTAAAGGAAACCACAGAAAATATTCAAGTTATTTGGAATCACATCAAGGCTGCTCAAAGTTGACGAACAATTTATGCTGAAAAGTAAAGGAATGAATTAGAGTTTCTTGTTGGGGATCATGTATTCCTCAAAATATCACTATAGAATAGAGTTATGATATTGGTAAAGAAGGGGAACTGAATCCAAGGTACATTAGAAATTTTGAGATTTTGGAGAATGTTGGATTAGTTTCCTATTGATTATCACTACTAAAAAATATTTTCAGTTTCCACAATATCTTCCACCTGTCCCTACTAAGAAGGTATATGTCTGACCCATAAAATGTACTTGATACTAATAGTGTAAATTTTTAAGATGAATTGTAATATCAAGAGTAATAAATAAATATCCTTTACATGAGGAGACAAGTGTTGAGGAACAAAACAATATGGCTTGTGAAGGTCCTATAGAGAAATTATAAGTTTGAAGAGTGTACTTTGGAATCAGAGGAATCCATAAAGCAGAAGTAACCTCACATATTTTCACTTTAGTATATAAAATTAAATTTCTAGGGATAAATATTTTTAAGGGGGGAGAATGTGATAACCCAAAAAAAATATTCTTTTAATAAAGGAACTCTTTACTCTTAGTAACTTTTTATTATGTTATACAATAGAAGCAAATAAAAATATTTTTACATCTCATAAGAACTTTAAACATCATGTGTTGGTATGGAATAATACAATGAGGAAATGTAAAGGGATATACACATAGAAGAATAATAAATTCATTAAAAAACTCAAATGGTTTGAAATCCCACCAAGAAGATCTCTCATACCATAAAACCATAAATATAAAGAGAAGCATTAGGAAAAAATTGACATTATCAAAGGATTTGTAAGAACCTTCGTAAGCAAAGTAATGTGTAATAAAATGTGAACAATAGTGTATTTATAAGGAAATATGGTTATTTTTATTTTATAATTATTTGCCAATATTTTTATGGGAATTATGACCATTATTCAATAAAATATTTAGTCATTATTTTTGTTGGTTCAACAGACGCAATTAAGTGACCATCAAAATTACTTTATAATATATCAAAATATTGTATTATTTTTTGTGATACTAAATATATTCTATTTAAACAATTATAATAAATTTATAAGTTTTAAATAAATTTTATCTTCATAAAATTATCTTATAAAACATTTTTTAAATATTAATTTAAATTAATGAAGTCTTAAGTAATTTTTAAAATGGTCTGATAATTTATTATATCATAAAAGCTGTTAATTTTCATTAAATAATTATTTTATTTAAATATTAAAATTATCATATTTAGAGTTTTATTTAAATAAAATAAATTATGATTTTTTATTAAGTACATTGAAATTATCTTAGGGTAAATTTATGGGAATTTTCTAAAAAATTGATTTTTAGGTTAAAAAGTGAAAATACTATTTTTTTAAAAATATGATAACTCTTATGATATAATTAGGATATGATCAAGATTTAAAATTTATTAACCCTATTATTGATAAAAATTTACTTAAGGAGTAACATATTACATATTTTGTTATATTTATAAATATATTCTTAGTATTTTTAAAACCGTGATTTTATCCTTTCTAAAAACAAATTATGAGTTATACGTGTATTATATTAGAATTGATTTTTATCACTTTTATAAATTTAATAAAGTAAAATGGATTGAATAAATTTCCTTATAATCTCAAAATTAGTTAATAAGGTTAATTTTATTTTTATACATAAAAAAGTTACTATGGTAAAAAAAGAGTTACCGTAGTATAAGTAAAATAATGTAATGGGTGAAAATTAAATGGTAAAACATTAAAATAACTAAAAAACACAAAATTAAATGGGTGTTTGATTTATTTTTAAAACCTTATAAATCCATTAAAATGTTAATTTTAAACCAAAATCATTATAATTAATTCCACCCAATAGTGGTTATCCTTAAATACAAAAATAATCATTATTTAATCACTTAAATCTACCCCTCCTCAAGTATATATACCCCCTTTACCACCCCCAATATCCACTCTAACTTCATTAAACATGAATTTATAGTCATTTCACTTTCCAAATATTCCCTCCAAGGTTCCCTCAAGGTCTCAAGGTTCCATCGACTAATTTTAGGAAGAAAATATTCAAGGTAAGGGAATTCTCCTCTTCTCCTTTTTCATCCAAGTACCCCTTTTGTGTATACCTTTTAAATGTTAATCCATTTTATTATCTTACACTTTCCATATTACCCTTACTGAAAAAATTGTGTTCTATAATTGGGAGACCTTATTTCCCTCCAATTATTCCCTTTTTATAATCCATAATTTATACCTCCATGCTGCAGAATTTATTTCTTGAATTTCTCTTTTCTATATAAGAAATTATCATACTTTGAATACCCCAAGATCTTCTATTTCCATGGGTATTAACCTAAATTAAAACATGTATTATTTATTTGTTAATTTACATATATAAAATACATATTCAATTTTCATGCGTTAAAAATGATTTTATTTTCAAGTCTTTAAGAACTTTGTATGTAATAATTTGAATATAAAACTCGTTCTTTATTTTCAATGGGTTATTTATGAAATGATTTATTGTGATAAATATGGATCACATGAATTAATACATATGAATGGTATTAACTAATAGAACCCCAATGAATTATGTGAATAATTAATCTCTATAGATGACAGGTTTTATGTTACCTTGGTGAATAACCTTGGTAATTATGATTTATGACACTCTGGTGATAAAACTTAGTGATATGATTTTGAATGTCAAATTTTTATATTGTATCCAAATTTAAATCTTATGATTCGTGTTATTTATATTATGATATACCTCATTTTCATATGATCATGAATTATTTTTATTCCCCTTTGTCACATGATAATTACCTTCTTTGATTATTCCCTTGTTGGGCTTTATGCTCACCCCTTTATTTGATGTATGTCCCCAGGATATGAGATGTTGTAAAAGTAACTTAGGATAGATATATGAAGATGTATTTAGAGTGGATAAAATAATTTTTATGTTTTTTATGTATTATGTTCCTTTTTACAAGACACTAAACCCCAAAAGATCTTATTTATTGTTAAATTTTATACCATGTAATGAAGGGTTTTTGTAATAAAAAGTTGGGCCACTATAACATCAGTGGATGAAGCACATAATCATAATGTATCATATCTTGAGGGATTTTTCTTAGATAGGTGAAGTTATAGTGATTAGTGTTTCTATGGAAGATAGTGTGGTGGACCCCTTAACAAAACCATTATCTCAGCAAAAATTGGATCTTCATGTGAGAGATAGAAGACTAAAGTCATTAACATTTAGATCAAGGCCATGTGGGAGTTTGTTGGAATTTTTTTCCTATAACCAACTGATTTTTTATTTATATTACTAATTATATTCAAATAATTGAATATTAAATATATATTATCATGTATTGATCATTATTCTGCATATATTTGATCTAATAATTTCACAAGGTATCAGTCACATTAAAATAGGTCATAGCAGTTCCCAACTATAATGAGAACATTTATATTATATGAAAATATCTCTTAAATATTTTTTCCTATGGTCGGGATGAAGAACTATGAAAAGGAACATGTTTTTTTACTATTAGGTGTGAGTTATCATAAGAGTATAAGGCTTCAACTTAAGAAGTTCTCACTTTTTGATCTCTAATATGGTAAATTATGTGGACAAACCCACCAATATGAATTCTTCATTTTTACATGTCAGTAGATATTCCTATCTATGAGTGTGTGTAATAGTACTTATACTTTAATATTATTATTAATACGTATTATGACTCATATATATCTTTGTATTAATGAAACTTGTGATTCACAATGTTCATGCTAAGTAGGATACATTAGGAATGTCATGATCTATATGTTATTAATCAATAAGTCAATGAAGGATTTATCCCTTCCATTTATAGAAGTTAATATATTATCCCTTTGATTATAATGGAACCGTTAATGTAAAAACCCAGATTTTTAGAACAGGTCAAAATCCCGACCCTGTTTTAATTTTTTATTTGTTTTTGAGAAAACTGGGAAAATATGGGAAGTTCTAGAAATTTCTAGACTATACACCTTTTACTCTAAAGTGCATACCCTATATGGGTTAGGCAGGTACCATCCGTGTGCTCTCTGAGTACATATCATGTGGTGACCATGTAGAAATTTCCTACTACACGGTGTGTAGTGTTACTCGACACGCCATGTACTTGTGACTGTGTGGAGGTCATACATGGAATGTGGGCCTGTTGGATGGGTAGAATGTTTTTTAGCATGTACATGTCGTGTATGATTTGTACACGCCGTGTAGAGGGGTAGTGTATGGGGATATACATGGCGTGTTGGGGATTTTGTCAGGGTAAAGAGGTACACATCGTGTACCATAGGTACACGCCGTGTAGTCAGTCGGCAAGTCCTCGACGAAATATCAGTTGTCTTATGAACAGTAAAATGAAACATGGTGTGTAGTCCTAAAGTACATGCCGTTTATTTTCTTTTTTTCACTAAAATAGGTAGTAGCCTCATTTTGAGGTATAAACCCAGACCCTTGATGGGTTTGAGCGGGGAGAGCTAGTCGAAGCTCGTTTTTGCTCCCGATCATCTATCTAAACTCTATTTTGATTGTTGTTGGATGCGTTATAAACCCCTCGGTAAGGCCTTGATTCCTCTTGATCTGTTCTTCTTGATTTCTGTTCTATAACGAGTTATAGGGGTTTGAGCAGTTTTGAATAATTTGTATATATGCTGCATTATAGAACAAATTGGAGGTTGTTATTGGAGGAGTATCATTGTATGAGTCTTAGGTAGGTGGTGCATACCTATTTTTGTGTTTTTGTAGACTTTTGGGTGGTGCGGACTTTGGCGCGTTTTTGGGTATTTTGAGCATGACCCTGTTTTGCCTGTTATTTCCAGTTTAACTATTATTTTACCTATGGTATGCCTTTGGGTATACCCTGTTACCTATTTTTATTGAGCGGGGATAGGCGAGTGGTCATTGTTCATCGGGGCATTTTGGCCGGGGAATGCCAAAATGGTTATAATTGTTTTTGTTTGATTAAACTATTAAGTTTAGTTTATTAAACCTTGATATTAATTGTTAGAGGCATTCAAGACCTCATTACTGTTGTTTGATAACCGTTGGGCTAGTGAAATTCAACTATTTAGATTTTTTTTCATATTTATGTGTTTTGTTTAAAATTGTTATATATGTAATTGCTGAATTGCATATTCTGGAACCTTTGGGTTGTGTTAGGCATGGCCCAGATCTTCTTGAGTGATACTAATCACAGGTTGGGCCTGGCCCAGGTTACGTTGGGTGGTTCTGACCATGGGATTGGGCATCATGGACTTTAGCTTGAGTCATTGTGACTGTCAGGTTGGGCATGGCCTGGGTTACTTGGATGGCAGGGCCATCAGACTTGAGTGACATGGTCGTAGGGGCATGAGGTGTGGGAGATGTTGTGGTTTGGGTACTATTTTGGTGATTACCACTCACCCGGAACTATGAGTAGTGTGCGCACAGAGAGACTCCTTAATGGGGTGGTTTTGACCACTCATGTGGGTAGAGGCCCCAGTTAGTTTCGGTTTAGGTACTTTTGGTTTGGGGATGCTTTCCATAGGAAGCCACATGGAAGGTGAGGAGCATTCAGAGGATAGTAGTGAGGCTTTCGGGTTGGTGGAAGAGGCTCGCCATGATTTGAGGGTAGACATCATTGTCCCTCTGATTACTTTATTTTGAGGGCAGACATTGTTGTCCCTCCGGTTACTTTATTTGAGGGAAGACATCGTTGTCCCTCTATTTACTTCTTGAGGACAGGCATCATTGTTCCTCCGGGATACTATTTCTCGAGCATGCCTTCGGGACATTGGTACTTGAGACACGCGGTATTAGGGGACACATGGTTTTGGGTTACATGAAAGAGATTCTGGTGTTGGCTAAAGCAGGTGACACTCTATGGTGGTTGCTGAGCACCATTAGAGTTTGTGTTTATTTGTGAATCATATTGTTTACGGTTTTCCTTGTAAATGCATGCCTGCTTAAACACTTATATGAGGTACGCACCATTGGTTGGTATCCTACTGAGATTCATCTTACACCCTACATGGGCCCTTCAGGACATGTGCAGACTTTATAGATTTACATGCAGGAAAGAGGCCAGCTTCAAGATCTGGGCTACATTAGCTATTGCATGGAGATGGTATAGATCTTGAGGTCTTGCCTAGGTGGAGTTTACTTTGTTTTTCCTACTTTCCTGTATCACCATGCTCACTTGTTTTGTATCTAAAGTTGGTTATCCATTGGCGCCTTTACATATGGATGTGTATGACCTTCTTTGGATGCATGTTTGTTATTTGGTTGTAGTTACAAGTGATCAGAATGTTGTTGTGTTTACTTTCCACTATCGTTGTCTATATTTATTACTTCCGTTGTTTATCGATATTGAATGTGATTCTGCTCTGCAGGTCTAGTTCGAGTCAACTAAGTCATTTATTCCATTGCATCTTATTATTATACTCAGACAAGTACCATTATTATCCTCCGAGAGGGTATAGCCTCCCCACTATACCTAATAAGACCCTCACTGCTAGTTATCAGCCTTTGGTATTCGAGGAGTTGTGCCTAAGGTAGTAACACTTGACCCGTTTAGCACTGTTTGGGTGGTTTTTCGGGTCTGGTTCATTACAAAGTGGTATCATAGGAGTTCTTGACAGGGATTTAGTAGCTTTGTTTTGTTGTCTACTAATGAGATTGAGGCTTCTCTTTTAAAACTGCTGGTTTTACTATTTGGGATATGGTATACTGAAGATAGGTTGCTACTGGAACTTGGTTTCTAGATTTTTCTTAGGTGCTTGCAACCCCAGGTATGAGGGATGGACCAAGTTTCCATGGGTGGGAATTGTTGTTTTCTTTTTACTCAGACTAAAGTTTATACGATTTCCACCTCGGTGGCTCACTTGGTGTGTGATGTTATTGATTGTGATATGTGACTCTTGACCTGGTGCGGTAAGGAAAATTTTGACCTTGGCCTGGTGTGGAAAATTTGCCTGTATGGATTTTGATAGGCACATTTTTAGGGTATTTCAATTTCATAACTGCATGTATGCTTTGAGAAGTGGTAATGCCATGTGAATAGTATCAAATTGCCATGATTTTATTCTTTGGAATGTGAATAGGTGAAATTCCTGATAGAATTGTTTGTTGAGTGCAATGTGTTATGCCATGCTTTATATATTTGTATAATTGCATGTGACAGGGTATTTGGGTCCAGATCTTGTACGGGGAGGTAGGTACTCTTGGTTGAGGTTATTTTGATCACTTGGATTGGGCGACTCGGTCGTCGGTTTGAGGCAATGTTGGTTATTGGGACGGGTATGGCCCAAGGTACTTTTGATACTTGGCTCTGTTGAGGGCGGGTAAGGAGGCCATAAGGTAAGGATTCCATGGTCATGGGTTGCGATAGGGGAGAGTAAGGGTAGTTGTTTTATGCTACCTCTTTACTACTTTCCTTATCTATGTTGAATATATATTTATATATATATATATATGGGTTTTCTGACCATTTATGATATTCAGTGGGTTCCTTTTAGCTGACTCAGATGGAGCGTCAGGCGGGAGATGGTACAGTGCCGCAAGAGTAGGATCAGGTCCAAGATCTGGTGCAGGAAGAGTGTGAGCCATAGGTACAGGCTCAGGGACTGGATCAAGTTCAGGATCCAATGCAGGAAGGACAACAACTGGGTTTGGCAGCGTTTGGACCACGTCTCGATGAGTAGCTCCAAGCTAGCCTGGTACATGTCTTACAGGGGATCAATAGAGGTGCGCAGGGTATAGATCCATCTATGGAATATCTGACATGGGAGTTTCAGTCGCAGTACCAGCCCCTCTTTTAGGGTGAGGGTGGTCCTCAGGCGGCTAAGAAATGGATAGAGAGCATGCAGATGATCTTTGATCTGCTCGAGATGCCTCCAGGGTGGAGGGTCAAGCTGGCGACATACATGTTGTGGGGACTGGCAAAGTGTTGGTGGGATGTACAAGTTCAGGCACACATGAACGAGGGACTAGCATGGAAGGACTTCGAGGATAGCTTTTTGATCACTTTTACTCAGAGACACTAAGGGAAGATAGAGCTTGGGAGTTCTTGAGCCTTCAGGAGGGAGACATGTCCGTCATGGACTATGCAGCTACTTTCACTGAGCTATCTTGCTTTGCACCCGGTATGGTAAGTGATTATGTGGAAAGGGTGAGGCACTTCGAGGATGGCTTGCAGAATGCCATTCAGATCCAGGTAAATATCTTCAGGCTTGGTTCTTTTTCAGAGGTGGTGAATCAGGCACTTATAGCGTAGGGAAACTAGAGGGATAGGCCCCAAGTTGGCTGGATGATGGATTCAGGTGATGGTTAGGATAGCAAGAAGCGAGGATGGGATGAGTTCCAGCTGGTTAGTTAGGCCAAAGACTCAGCTAGACCACCTCGTAGTAGTTATTCAGTGGTTTTCTTTCAGTTTAGACAGCCAGGACATGTTCGGACTCAGTGCGATAGGCCTCCAAATGAGTGTCGGGCATGTGGACAGGTCAGGCATCATGAGAGGTTTTGTAGGTATCCTTCCCAGATAGTTGGAAAGCAGGGACCAGGACAGAAGGTGGCATCTATAGTTGGTTAAGGTTCAGTACTAGGAGAGGGTAGCTGAGGTTCACCTGCACTTGGGGGATGTGACAAAGACAGCGGGATCCAGCTGAGGGGTCATTGGCTGGTGACTGGAGCAGTACTGTGGGGATGTCAGAAATCAGGCAGTCGTACTTCAAGCCAGGTGCACGCCGTGGAGCTGCCTGAGGTTGAGCACGCTGGTGAGATGATGATGGTTATAGGTACACCAAGGGTGTGGTCGTGATTTCCTTGTTTTCTTTTTGGCATGACCTGAAGAGGCTTGTCCGTTTTGAGTGCAAGTGATGTACATGACCTATGTAGACTGACTAGATTCTAGTCAGAGGTATTGGAACCATATAGGGTGCGTGATATATTTATCTATATGTATGAGATGTGTAGCATCAGGGGCATCGAGGATGCGGGTTACTTGAGGTGTCATGGGCATTGGGGCATCGAGGGTGCAGGTTTCTTGAGGTGCCTTGGGCATCAGGGCATCGAGGATGCAGTTTAATTGAGGTGAATGGAATCAGGTTTTATTTTGAGTGTCCATGGGATGAAGGACCTTGTGGAGGGGTGACGATGCGTCACGAGACTACCATGCGTCTGGAAAATAGGTTATTGAACATTTTCTTGTTTGACTTTTATCAGGATGAAATCATGTTATGTAAATCCTAAGGTGGGGATCCCCTTTAGGAATTTAGCTAGAACCTTTAAGACCGGGGTAGTCTGGGTTATTTTTATCAGGGTGGTATGTTCGGTGCCATCTCCGGGTGTCGTTTGATAGCTCAGGGATGAGATATGTTAAGGTGGAGAGATTGTAAGAACTCGGGTTTTTAGAACGGGTCAAAATTCCAACCCTATTTGAATTTTTTGTTTTTTTCTGAGAAAAATGGGAAAATCTAGGAAGTTATGTTAATTTCTATACTACACGTCGTGTACTCTAAAGTGCACGCCCTATATGGGTTAGTCGGGTACTGGTTGTGTGCTCGTCGAGTACATGTCGTGTGGTGACCGTGTATGAATTTCCTACTACATGGTGTGTAGTGTTGATCGACACGTCGTATACCTGTGACAGTGTGGAGTTCATACAGGGTGTGTAGGCCTGCTGGCTGGGTAAAATATTTTTTAGCATGTACACATCGTGTACTATTTGTAAATGCCATGTAGAGGGTTCGTGTATGGGGTATACATGGTGTGTTGGGGATGTCGGTAGGGTAAAGAGGTACATGCCGTGTACCATAGGTACAGGCCGTGTAGTCAGTCGGCAAGTCCTTGACGAAATATCAGTTGTCTTATGAACAGTAAAATGAAACACGACGTTTAGTCTTAAAGTACACGCCGTGTATTTTCTTTTTTCGCTAAAAGGGGCAGTAGCCTTGTTTTGAGGCAGAAACCCAAACCCTTGATGGGTTTGATCGGGGAGAGCCAGTCATATCTCGTTTTTTCTCCCAATCGTCCATCCAAAATCTGTTTCAATCACCGTCAGATGAATTAGAAACCCCTCTGTAAGGCATTGATTCCTCTTGATCCATTCTTCTTGATTTCTATTCTAGAATGAGTTATAGGGGTTTGATCGGTTTTGACTCTTTTGAAGATCTACCGCATTTTAGAAAAAATTGGAGGTTTTTATCGAAGGAGTATCATCGTATGAGTCTCAGGTAGGTGGTTTATACCTCTATTTGTGTTTTCTCGGACTTTTGGGTGGCCCAGCCTTTGGCACATTTTCGGGTATTTTGAGTGTGACCATGTTTTACCTTTTATTGTCTGTTTAACTGTTATTTGACTTAAGGGATGCCTTTGGGTATTCCCTATTACCTATTTTTCTTGATCGGGGCTGGGTGAGTGGTCATTTTTCATCGGGGCATTTTGGCCGTGGAATTCCAAAATGGTTTAAATTTTTTTTATTAAACTGTTGAGTTTAGTTTATTAAACGTTGATATGAATTGTTAGAGGCATTCAAGACCTCATTGCTGCTGTTTGATAACCGTTGGGCTGGTGTAATTCAACTGTTTAGATTTTTTTTCCTATTTATGTGTTTTGTTTAATATTTTTATATATGTAATTTCTGAATTGCATATGCTAGAACTTTTGGGTTGTGTTAGGCATGGACCGGATATTCTTAAGTGATAATGATAACAGGTTGGGCTTGTTATGGGTTACGTTGTGTGGTTCTAACCACGGGATTGGGTGTCATGGATATAATCTTGAGGCAGTGTGACTATCAGGTTGGTCATGGCCTAGGTTACTTGGATGGTTGGGCCATCAGACTTGAGAAACATGGTCATAGGGGCACGAGGTGTCAGAGATGTTGTGGCTTGGGTACTATTTTGGTGATTACCTCTCACCTAGAACTATGAGTAGTGTACACACAGAGAGACTTTGTGATGAAGTGTTTTTGACCACTCGTGTGGGTAGAGGTCACTGTTAGTTGCGGTTTAGGTACTTTTGTTTGGGGGTACTTGTCGTAGGAAGCCACGTGGAATGTGGGGAGCCTTCAAGGAATAGTAGTGAGGATATCGGGTTTGGGGAAGAGGCTCGTTGTGATTTAAGGGTAGACATAATTGTCCCTTTGGTTACTTTATTCTGAGGGCAGACATCATTGTCCCTTCGGTTACTTTATTCAAGGGCAGACATCATTGTCCCTCTGGTTACTTCTTGAGGACAGGCATCATTGTTCCTCCGGGATACTATTTCTTGGGCATGCCTTTAGGACGTCGGTACTTGAGACACGTGGTATCAGGGGGAATATGGTGTCGGGTTACATGACAGAGATTCTGGCATTGACCGAATCAGGTGACACTCCTTGGTGGCTTCTGAGCACCAGTGGAGTTTGTGTTTATTCATGCATCGTAATGTTTCCTATTTTCCTTGTAAATGCATGCCTTCTTAAACACTTATATTAGGTATGCACTATTGTGTGGTATCCTACTGAGATTCGTCTCACACCCTCTACAGGCCCTTCGGGACGCATGTAGACTTTATGGATTTACATGTAGGAAAGAGGCCAGCTTTAAGAGCTGGGTTGCATTAGCTGTTTCATGGAGATGGTATGGACCTTGAGGTCTTTCCTGGATGAATTTTACTTTGTTTTTCTTACATTCCTATATCATTATGATCACTTTTTTTGTATCTATAGTTGGTTATCCATTGGTGCCTTTACATATGGATATATATGACCTGCTTTGGATGCATGTTTTTTGTTTGGTGATAGTTACAAGTTTTCAGCATGTTGTTGTATTTACTTTCTGCTACTGTTGTTTATATTTATTTCTTCTGTTGTTTATCAATATTAAATGTGCTTCCACTCTACAGGTCTTTTCTGAGTCTGCTGAGTTGTTTATTCTGCTGCATCTTATTATTATACTCGGACTAGTACCATTATTATCTTATGAGAGGGTATATCCTCCCCACTATACCTAATAAGACCCTCACTGCTAGTCGGCAGCCTTTATCGTTCAGGGAGGTATGCCTAAGGTAGTAACACCCGACCCGTTTTGCACTATTCAGGTGGTTGTTCGGGTTCAATTCATTACAGTTAAAATAAATTCTATGTACATGGTGATATATACATGTTCATTTCATATAATCAAAGAAAGTATATCAATTATTAATATTGATCACACAAGTATGAAACCTACTTGATGGGATATTGAGTTAAAGGGATTATATTAAATGGTTTGCACTCATATGTTCTTTTCAATGTTGTGACATTAAATTATTCCTCTTTGGTGCCTAGACCCATTACTAGATAGTAATCTTAGACTTTAGGCAAGCCCCTATAATTCCAACAAGGAAGAAACCTAGAGGGTCGCACACTAAGTGTTCTAGTTGATCTTAATTTAATTCTATTTGAGTTTAATTATTGGAATAAATATTATTCTCAAGTCGGAAGAGTAATTTTATTCAATATTTATTGATTAAATAAATTAAATAATAATTTATTCGTAATGTAATTATTTAATTACACTAATAAAGAATGTCTTTTTATTTTTTTATTGAATAAATAAATATTTAATTGAATATTTATTGAGGTATTTAGTAAATGATGAATAGGAAGAGAAAACCATGACAAGGTCAAATGATAAATATTAATTTAAAAGATGGAAAAATAATACTAATCACTTCTCCTGTTAGCGCATTCCATGAGAAAATAGTATTATTATTATTATTATTATTATTATTATATGGAATGGGGTTATTTAAGGTTTCAATATATTATTAAGGGCCTATATGAAATTAAATAATATTTAAACCCTAACACATAACTCTATAAATGGAATGATAGGGGCGTGTTGAGCGGTGGTAGGAATGGTGGGGGTATTGATTTTCGGAAGTCTCCACCCAACTTGGAAAAGGCATACCTTATTAGAGGAGATAATAATAAGTCCTCTAGTCAAGAGGTATGGGTTGAATTGGTTTATCTATTGGAATATCCTATACCCATTGAGAATTTCATAATTCTAGGGGTGGTGGTGGTTGTAAAAATTCCCCTAACCCTATGGATTTGGACCATTCCTGAATGGCTACCATAACAGCTTCCAATGTAATATTATTTATTTTGTGTTCTTTCTCTTGAGAATGAGTTGTGTGTAATTCCTGCTCAGAAGGTGATTTCTCCATTGTATGAAGTTTTCCTATGGATATGGGATTTTCCATGATCATCTAGAATTCTAGTGTGACCTTTAATGAAGATAATCTTGGGATCCGCTCAATGGAATGTTCTTTATAGTCATTCCACTTTCATGACTTATAGGTAAGAAGGTTTTGTTTGATATTCCAATTGGAACATGAATTATTTGGGCCCATGACTACCCCTACAATAATGAAATTGTAGGATTCCTTCTCCAAGGGTCTCTACAAGATTGGGGATGAGGTGAAGTGGAATGATCTGCACTCACCCTATCATAAAACATGATCATTAGATAGGGGATTGGTGGTGATTTCTCATAGTTCCCTTACATTGTGGAGACAATAACATCTCAAGATCTCACTATATTTATTTGCCTTTGGATTATAATATATTTTGAAAGTAGAAAAGTTGATATGGCAGCAAGGTTTTCTCACTACCTGGAGATATCCATGAAACCCTTGATAAGGGAGGTTCTTGGACTTTAGATTATGAAGGGTCTCCCACAAGTTTTGATGTAAGTATGGTAGGATATCATCCTCTACAAATTTTGGGATATTAAATTTGGTAGTGGTGACGGGCTAGAACATAGTCATAAAACTATCATCGTCCAATTGTTTCCACATGTATATTTCATCTTCATCATCTTCAGAAGATATGTATTCCATCTGATCTAACCACTATGGTTTTCTCCCACATGATTTATTGGAAATGGGATTTTTTTCTTCTATTGATACTTATGATGCACCAAATATGATGATTGAGTTCATGGGTGAGGCTAACCACAACCCTCCAAGTGCTTCTCGGTATGAGGGTGTTATCAACTTTTGTTCAATAGGGAGATGATCTTATTTTCCTGTGTTTTGGGGGGTCTCTAGAATTAATAATCAAAGTATCACAGGGAGGACCTCTATAGTTGAATCTGATCATACTTTCTATTGAAGATTTGGTATAATATGAGGCCACCATAGTCTTTTGTTGTAGGGAATTAAGTACATCAATTTTGATTAATATAGGAATATGTGCCTTCTCCTAGGTCATCATCCACCCTTAGAGATATCACATTCTAAACTCTCTCCTTCGGAAGACTGGTAACCATCTGGGATGAGAGACTCCTTGGAGGAATTCTATGACATTGATGGAGCTATATTATAAGCCCCTTTGTAATTAGCAAGAATGTTCACTTATCCCTTGTTTTCCTCCAAGATATGTCATTGTATCCCTTTAGAATGGGTGGGAATATATGCCTACCATTAAGTAGATAGTGAGTTTTGTTGGTTGGATTCTTCAGACTAAATGAGATAAGGAATATATGCCTACTTCTAAGCTTATATTGGTACATACTAGAAATCGGTCAAGATGTATGTGGGAATATAAAACCACACTTGGATTTCTATTGGAATATATAGACCATCCTCTTAAAAGGGAGTTGGGATATGGGATCACTCTCATGTAAACATCGGGATGCAATGGTGAGAATCTTTAGCATTGGTAGGAAAAATATTGTGGGTCCTCCCTTTAGTGACATTTGGAATATATTGATTAACATTATTTGTTTATTTTTCAAGAGTTTTCTAATACCTCTATAAGAAATTGGAAAGGATATAGGATTATTATTACATTCTCTCAAAAATATGTTGACAGACATCTGAAGATGGAATGATAATGTGCAACATTCTTGTAGTGGTAGTAGGAATGGTCACATGATCCTATCCTCCATTTCTTATCTGGAGATACTGACAAACTTCATGCATGAGGGTGTTAATATGTTACTTCCCCTAAGTTGTTGCTAGAATATACTGGTAGTATAATTGGGAGTGAAATGAGATATGAGCCTACCCAATGGTGGTTGAAATGTTATATGGGTGGAATTATTCTTGGGAAGTGGGAATATGGGAATGTTCCCTATGGTTTACCACTCACTGCTCCTAGAGAGACCTCCTAGATTCATGGGGTCGAATGGTCAAGGAACATATGTGTTAGGTGGAATCCTCTATAGGATATTGAGGAATGGTATTCACATGGTATTTATGGTGTTGGATATTATTAACAGCCCTTCTAGGTGACCCATAAGTTTTTTTAAGGTCACAGTTGGCCTTCTAGTTCACCTTCCAAAGTTAAAGAAGGTATTTATTATCACACTTCAAGTATAGGCACCTGAATCGGTCGGTGGTGGTGACATGCATCACTAGATTTATTTCAGTTTTCCCTAGATGATATAGGTTCATGGGATTTGGCACTATGATACCCTCACATTCATCCTCTAATGGAGATATGTTACCATGTCGATGGTAATCCCTTATCATTGCATTCACCACCATGTTTTGGAGGAATTGTATATGTTACATTGCTCCCCTAATCGTAGAGGTCATGAATTATATAGTGTATGAATTGTGAGATAATTTTATTGATGATGATTCTATTCCTATGGATTGAAGTGTTATCTTGAGAGGGTACCTGGATCCAAAACACCAAAAACAAGAATAATTATCAGTGAAACATCATAGGTAAGTTCATGTTCAACCAATTTTTTTCTTTTTTATAATGATTATTTCAATTTTGTTTCTCTATTTTTTTATGGTTATCAAATAATTCACATCAGGTTCTCCATTTTTATTTCAACATGAAATAGCAAGAAACTATTTTTTATTGTGAGGGGTTGAATGTGGTTTTATAATTTTCATGTCAGTTCACTATTTTTATTTCAGATGGTTTCCAATATCATTTATTCATGGAACTGTAAACACCTGATGACTCCCACACTCATGAAAATATATTTCACTCTACATACCTACTTTTAAAGGTAGGAAGTCGGTAGGGTTCCTTACCAATTATTCTTAAGAACTCACATTAGTTGAAATGATGGGTGGGTAGGCTTATCACATCCAATTTGGAAGAATTATTTCATACTCTAGGACTCCCTTATAGATTTAATTCATCTTGTGGATCCTTATCAAATCCTGAAGATGAGGTTGGTTACTTCTAAGATAATGACTGGTTGCTAACATGAATTATTGGGAAAAATTTAGATAAAATGGTGGTTATGCAACTTAATACACTTATTCAAGGTACCTAAGTTAGGATACTATAGTTTAAAGCTGCATAGCAGGGCATTCTATAGTTTATCAAAATCTAGGGAGACAGATGGTATTTATGATGTTGGGATCACACCCATGAAAAGATATACCTACATATCCTTGTGAAAGGAGTTATAACCCACATAGTTTAGTGTTATTTAATGGGACACATCATCCATTTTAAGTTTACATGTAAAAGACATATCCTTGCAATTTTACATCATACGGTAAGGACTTATAGACTAGAGGTTATAAGAAATGGTTGGTGTGAAACTTATGCAAGAGTGGACCTTGCTTATTGACCTCATGTGGGATATGTCCCGACAAGGATGAACTCCATATGGAATTTGTCCTAATGAAATAAAATATGATAGTAAACCTAAAGGGAATGTGGCCCTCTAGGTGGGTTGAAATATATCAGGAATATGGACCAATAAGGATAATAATACATAGATAATGTGTTCCTACTGAATTGGAATAAAGCACTCAAACGAAGTATGGCCTAATGGGTAAGGATGTAAATAGTCCCATGAAGAATTTGGCCTCACAATGATGGATGTTGGATATACCAAGTTTTAACATCAAATATAAATCATGTATAACCTTTGTGAAAAAGAATAAAATCCCATATATTTTGAGAGGCACAGTTTAAGGTTATGTGATAGGACCACACTGTGAAATTGTACATCACATGGTAAATACATTTTCCATGTAGTTTACTAACATGTTTTGGGGAAAGTTCTATAGTGAAATGTGTGACAATAGGATACTGAGTGAGTTTTATGCATATGAGGTTTCTCTAAGACTTGTAACCTGACAAGGGGATTAATTAAAGGAATAGAGAGTTAGGGTTTATACCTAGTAAGTGGAAAATGGTTGGAGGTACTTAATTGTGATAATTGAATGATCAACTATAGTATCTAAGCCCACATGATTCATTATCAGTGTGAGAAAAAAGAGATAATAGAAGATAGAGTGCACTTCGCAAGAGTGTACACAATTTGAATTGAGTATGGATTATACACTAAAGTTTTCATATTAGGGGATCCCAAATTTCTTGATGAAATTGCTGATGGGAACCACCTTTGGTCTTATACCTAAGAAGAAATTATATCCTCTTATCTTCCTACATATTTCAAGGTCATAGTGAAATGTAAAGTCATGAAGAATGAATTTTTCTATTAGAATGGCTAGGGGCTTACTCCATGAGGGATTCCCTTTCTAGATCATATCAATAGAAAAAGAAAAAATCCATAATAAATCTATGATATACCACTATATATTCCTAATGATAGAGACCCTTGTTGTCAACAGGATCCACAATTGTGATCCCCAGAGGGTTTTACTTATCTATGATTCTAATTCCCAGGATTCATCTTATCAAGTAAGTCCAAAATTGAAGGGTTTCATGTTGATGTTGTAACTCCCAGACCCCTATAGCCCAAAGCCAGTGCATTTCCTTATTACATTGGAATGATTACAAGGAATCAGAACCCGAAGGACTGATTAGTTTAGTAGTCTTGTATAAAATATATATATATATATATGGATTTCATTTTACATTGTGAAAACAAAACATAATACATAACAAAATCTAATAAACTACATCCATGAAAACTCAATAAATAGTCCCTTCTTCATAACCTGTGGAAAGAAAAAGAATGAAAGGGGTGGGATCAAATTCTCATTAAGGGTTACATACAGTAGAATAATGAATCAATAATAAGTGAAAAATAATAAATTTGACATAATCAATGTGTCATGCTGAATAAATAAAAAACACGCAACATCAATAAACTGAGAATGATAATGCCTCCATATTTTTTTTCATAGTGAAAAAATCATGGAAAATAATAACTGTATAATTACTAAAGAGAATTCTTATTATTTGGACTTCATGTATCTATCACATGAACCATTATACTATCGAGACGGTTTAATTTTGTGGGTAGAAACCTGTCTGATTTTTGGAAACAAACTCAAAAAATTTGTCACCAACTGATTTATTTTATGAGACCTATCAATGCATTGAGGGGATATAGAGGTTCCCTCCCATCACTTCCATTATAAATAATTCTTTATAAAAAGATTTAATACAAGAAAAATATTCCTTTACAATATCCTTATTGAGTAGAGGATATGGATTCATCAATATTTCCACAGTTAAAGCAACATTCCACATAAACACCGTATGTAAAATGGTATATGACTAAGAAAATAATCATATCCATGTAACAAGATTATGGATATATAATTTAATTAAAGTTTAAAATGAAAAATTATCTCAAAGAGGTATTAGTTACACCACATAAGAATGATTAGGTGCACAATACTAAGTAAAACACAATGAAATGGAAACCGAAACAAAGTCCCTTACAAAATTGTAATCAGTCGAGTTAATAATCTCCAAGTGAATCATTGAATACCATGAATATAAATAGAATAATGATATTATATATCAAATGTAAGTAAACATACACCACATACAATAAATAATTGGTGAACAATGGAAATCTTATGGAAATAAAAGTGAGAAGAGAAACTCCTTGCCTTAAGCCCGAATGTATTCCGCACTTGATCTTAATATCCTGAATAATCAAATTACATTCTTTAATTAAAAATTAAATAACCTTATATAAATGTAATTTATTTATTATATCTTAATTAACTCCATTTATGTCATTTTTTATGGGTTAAGATATTCAATTTCATCATTTGGGAGTGCATGTTTTCTTAGTTTTCATGATCGTTTTGCTTGTATAAGAGTATGGAAGTTTGTATAAAATGGAAATTGAAAACCATAATTAAATTTATGATTTTTTAATGACAATCCTAATGTTTAAATTATTATATAAACCCTATGTTTATTTTAGTATAGGATGAATCATTATATAAAATTTTAATGATAAACGCTTGAATTATTTTGATGGTTTTTCGATCACCGTGAACTCATTTTGTTTTATAATTAAATACCATATGTAAAAAATGATTACAGAACATTAAGTATTATATATTACATATATTATGACATTTTTTAACCATAAAAATGGTTTAATTACCATAATTAAATATGGTAACAGAAATTAAAACCCCTTCGTCCTTGAATGTGATAAATTAACACATCTCAGATGGTGTTTTCATTTTTTGTATATAAAGAGTGGAAAGGAGAGATGATGATGAATTATTCCATTATAATAAAACAATTACAGTATATTTAAATTAATAGAGTTATTATACCTTTTTATGAGGTGATTTTATGAGTGAGAAAGAAAATAAAGAAACTTGAAAGAAAAAAGAGAAGTTGAGAAATCCCTTACGAAAATTCGGCAACTTAACGGTGTCACTTAAAAATTCATAAAATATTTTTATGAGATAAAAATGGTTCTATCATAATTATTAAATAATATGTAAAGTAATTGTTATATGGAATGACATACCCTAACATAATTCAATTGAAATTAAAAGAGAATAACATAAAAAGAGTGCATGAAAAAGAGAAGGGTGGTAGATTCCCTTACCTTATAGAGTAACTCCTAAAACTTGAAGGTTGGAAACTTTGGGGATTCATGATACCTTGGGAGGAATAATAGGGATGTAAAACTACCATATATTTTAGGATGATGAATTTTTAATGAAAGAAAATGAATAAATGAGCGGGTATTTATAGAAAAAGAGAGGGAGTTTTTTATTAATTTCAAAGGACACCTCATTAGTGGTATTTGAAAAACCATGGGTCTACCCATGGTATAGTACACTTGGGACTCCTAATATAATATTTTAATATACACAATTCTAATAGAATTTTATATTAATTATTACATCATTATGATGTCATTAATCATACCGAAAACTCAAAACTGTATTTTTACTATTCACAAAAAAACTAAAGTATTCTAAAAAATTCTCATAAATTAAGCATAACCTAATATTTACATTCTGAATTAAAAAATGAACTCCATTTTTAAAAAATAATTTTCTAAATATGATTAATTTAATTTTTAAATGAAATAATAATTTATTCAAAAAATAACAATTTTAAAACTATAATTCATTTTATATCACCTTGAAAAATTAATCAAGATCTCATTATCTTATAACCTTAAGACAATAAAATAATGATATGATTTAATATTCATAAGGTTCATATTAATATTCATAAGGGTGTGTTACTATTCACCAAAAATTAAGTTTGTCTTATTAGACTCTAAATATCTTACTAAACACAACTGTGTATGTCAGTTTTTCGAAATTCAAATCACAGAGGTGAAAAAATTATGTTTACTGGCTAGTTTATAACTATCTCCTATAACCAAGTGTTGTTTCACAAAGACTGATTTTTTCATGCATTATAAGTTATACAATGAATTGAAATTATTTAAGAAGAAACATACCATAAAATATTAGGGTGTTATATTCTCCCCTCATTAGGAAATTTCACCCTTGAAATTTATTTCATGTATAAAGCCCTCTAAAAATATGTGGGTGGTTATTCTTCATGACATCCTTAGGTTATCACATTAGTTTCTCCATTTTATGGTTTCTCCAAATAACCTTTACTAGTCAAGTCAATCGATTTCTCAATACTTTCTCTCTAGTATCAAGAATATTGAGAGGGTCTTCGTAATAAGACAAGTCAGATTCCAGTTCTATTTCCTCATAGGTGAGTACATGCATTGGATATGGAATGTACTTCTTTAACAATGAAACATGGAACACATCATGAACTTTGGATAGACTTTGAGGCATCACTAAATGGTAAGCTATAGCTCTAATTCAATCCATAATTTCAAATGGTTTGATGTACCTAGGGCTCAGTTTCCATTTATTATTAAACCTTAAGACAACCTTCCATATAGATACTTTTAGGAAGACATGATCTCGCACTTGAAATTACAAATCCTTTCTCAAATTATTAGTATTGGTCTTCTGCCTACATTGGGCTACTTTAATATGGGCCTGAATTTTCTTTACCTTTGTTATTGTCTCTTCAATAAGTTCTGGGCCTACAAGTTTCCTCTCACCAACTCCATCCCAACAAGTTGGAGTTTGACATCTCTTGCCATATAATGCTTCATATTGCGTCATTTGAATGATAGAATGGAAACTATTATTATAAGAAAACTCTACCAAAGGTAAGTATTGATCCTATATACCTTGAATGTCAAGAGAGCATGATCTCAACATATCTTCCTGTGTTTGAATAGTCATTTCAAATTGTCCGTCAGTTTGGGGGTGATAAGAAGTAATCATATGAAGCTCAGTATCCAAAGCCTTCTGGAGAATTTTCTAGATTTTTTATGTAAATTGTGGATCTCAATTGAACACAATCGATAGAGGTTCACCATTAAGTCTTAAAAATTCAATAATATAAATTCTTTCCAGGCGCTCAAGTGGTAAATCCTATCTTATGTAAGGAAATGTGTTGATTTTGTAAGACGATCAACAATTATCCATATTTCATCATTCCTTATAGGTGTTCTTGGTAGTCCTATGAAAAATTCTATCAAAATTTCATCCTACTTCTACATAAGAATAGGTATAGATTACATGACCCCTCTAGGATATTGTCTCTCGGCCTTCACTTGTTGGAAAACTAGACACCTTGACACATAGTCAGTAATTTATCACTTCATATTATCCCACCAAAAATCTTCTTTCATATATATATACATCTTGGTGATTCCAAGATGTATAGATAAATTTGAGCTATGAGAATCATCTAATAGTTACCTTTTTAGCATAGGTACTAATGGAACGCATAACCTCTTTCCAAATTTCCAGACTCTATCCTCATACACGAAGCCTAAGAATCTTCCATCCTTAACAACTTTAATTTTCTTTTTGTATATTATCATCATCTGATAGATATATTTTTATATTCTATAGTAAATATGGTTTACCAATCATTTGAAAAAGTAAAGATGTTTCCCCTTTCTTAACAATTCCCATATTCATCTTTACCAGATCCATGAATATAGGATCTCTCTCAATCCTCATATGGGTAAAAAGTCAATGATCTTTCCTTCTTAATGAATCTGCCACATTATTTTTCTTTCCTGGGTGGTTTTGTATTGAACAATCAAAATCTTTGAGTCACTCGAGTCATCTCCTTTTCCTCATATTTAGTTCTTTCTATGTAAAAATGTATTTCAAACTCTTGTGATCTGTATATACCTCACATATTTCACCATAGAGATAGTGTATCCATGTTTTTGGAGAAAAGATTGTGGTTTCTAACTTAATATCATGATTTGGATAATTTTATCCGGATTCTTAAACTACCTTGATTCATAAGAAACAACTTTATCATTTTTCCTAAGGACGCAACCCATTCCATTCTTTGATGCATCACTGTATATCAAAAACCCATCATTTATAGGTAAAAGAGTCAAAATTAGGTCATTAACCAATATTATTTTCAATTATTCAAAGTATTTTGTACATTCTTTTGTCCATACAAACTTAACCCCTTTATGTGTGATCTTGGTTAGTGGGTTATCCAATCAGGAAACATTATGAACAAAATGCAGATAGTAACCTAATAAGCCAATAAAACTATGTAACTTAGTTTTGTTCATTTGTGTAGGCCATTCTTGGATTACCTTTTTCTTCATAGGATCAACTAAGATTCCATCCTTATAGACAATATGGCCAAGGAAAGAAACTGATTGAATCCAAAATTCACACTTTATAATCTTCCCATATAATTTATTTCTTCTAAGAGTTTTCAAAATGATCTATAAGTGATTCTCATGGTCTTAATAGATTTTGGAGTGTACCAGGATATCATTGATAAATAGCACAAAAAATCATCAAGATATTCCTTGAAAACCTTATTCATTAGATCCATGAAAATAGATGGTGCATTAATCATTACAAAAGGCATCACTGTAAACTCATAATGCCCATACCTAGTTTGAAATATTATTTTTGGAATATATTCCTTCCTCACACACAACTGATGATATCCATATCAAAGGTCAATCTTTGAAAAATATTGGGCTCCATGAAGTTAATCAAATAAATCATCAATGCGAGGAAGAGGGTACTTGTTCTTTATCATAATAGCATTGATCTCCCTATAGTCAATACAGAGTCTCATAGATCCATATTTCTTCTTGACAAAGAGAATAGGGGTTCCCCATAGAGAAACACTAGGGCGGTTAAATCCTTTATAACTCAATTACTCTAGTTGTTTCTTGAGTTATATTAATTCCACAATGTCCATTCTATAAGGAGTCTTTAATATAGGTCTTGAACAGGGAATTAAATAAATAGTGAACTCAACTTCCTAATCTAGAGGATGCTCAGGTAAATCCTCTGGAAACTCATAAAAATATTCTTTCACAATAGTTACATCCTCAATTTGATGATTTCTTTCCTCAATAATAGATATTGATTTCTCACCCTTCCTTATAATTTCATTCAGTAGATCTACTGTGGGTGGATCTAGATAAGAATCAGATGGAGAGGTTTCTTCTCTAAAGAGATGGAATTCTACATCATCCTCAAAAATTGTAACTTCATTCTTATTATAATATATGTTTTCATCATTATATGATAGCCGATATATAATGAGGATTATATCTAAGTCAATCATGGGTATGATGATAAAATCAGAAGATAAGGCATGTTTATATGCCATAATGGGAACTGCCTGACACATCTTTGTTGCAATGATACTTCCCTTATAAGTTTTTACTAACAACTCCTTTATTAAATCAAATTATAAATAAATAATTTTCATGGGAAATTGAAAGATATAAAGGAATTTGATGATCTAGAATAAAATAAAACATTGGATAAGTTTGAGTAAATAATTAAAGTACCATCCACCACATCATTAGGAACTTCAACCTCCATGGTTGTGATCACATAATCTTGGCCTTGCTCTCGTGGCCTTTTCTGAGAAAAGTTTACATGGTGATAAGTAAACTCATTTTCATAGTGTCCCATATCTCTACAATTTTAGCATTTAATTTCATTGACTTTTTTCTTTCCCTTTAATTCATTAGATCGATAACCCTTTTCTCCACACTAAAAGCAAACTCCCATGCCTTTCAAGCATTTCCCATGATGATTCTTTATACAATTCTTGCATAATAGGAATTTCTTTGTTCCCCTCTTCTTTTTTGGAACTATACCTTTTCCATGGTTATTATAATACTTCTTCTTATCTTGGTTACCCTCGAACAAATTTGATCTAGGAAATTCCTTCTCTATTTTGATGGCAATTAATAGAATTTCATCATATGATGAAAATATTTGAGAAGCCGATTACCTTAAAATACATGGCTTAATACCTTAAAATAAATGATTAATCTTGTCTTCTGAGTCACCTACGTAATATATAGAATACCTGGATAGTTTGTGAAGGTAGCTTCATACTTCATAACACTCTCTTCTTCCCTTTTCTTTAAGCTAAGGAATTTCCTCTTCATTTCAGTTCATTATTCACATGGGAAATATTTTTTGAAGAATATTTCATTAAAATCTCTCCATTCTATATCTTCTATTTCTTATTCCTCTATGGTATTCTAGATTAAGGACCACCATTGATCAGCATCACCCTTGAGGAAATATACTGTCAGTAATACCTTTTCATTTTAATTGTATCTTAATGCTAGAAATATATTTTCTAGGGGATGGATCCGCTACTCAGATACCACTGGATTAGTGGTCCCATTGAAATATAGGGGATTCTATTGCATGAAATGATCCAACATAGGTGTAGCATGGTTATTCGTCACATCCTAAGTAAGTTTTTCTAATATGTTCATGATCTAATCCACTCCAACATTGATTGTGTTGACTTTATCAGTGGGGAAATCCCTATATTGTCCACTGGTATTAATTTAGTTTCTTCCATTAGGCATCATCACTAAATAATGGTATACACTAAATTAAGTCATAATACATAATTTCTAACTAACAAACACTTAACATAATTTGAAAATTTATGCATAGCTAATATCATAATCATAAACATGGTTTCTATTTACATTTAAATCCCTCATAATGGTTTGTAATGGAAATGGGAATTATCCTAATCATATCCCCTGGGAGTATCAAACTAGGTGCACAGTATGGCTCATGGTCATGTACCAGGATACCTTGGGTCAAGTCAGAAACTTCTTTTCGGAGTTGTTACCCCTAGGTACATTTGTGCCAGAACCACGTCCACTTGTAGTATCCAGATAGGGATGTATTTTATAGGAAGACTCGCATAGTCTAAACCTTACAAAAATTATAGTATGTTACTCTATGTGTATCCTCAAAGTCTATCTTAGGGTAATGTTCCCTAATCTATGTTTCCTAAATCTAGCTATCCAAGTTTCTACTAAACTTCCTCTGATACCAACTATAACCCCCCAACCCCTATATCCTTGATCTGGTGCATTACTTTATTACATTGGCATAATTACAAGGAATTAAATCCTGAAGGACCAATCTATTTTGGGAAAAAAACATAATACATAACAAAATCTAATAAACTGCATCCATGAAAACTCAATAAATGATCCCTTCTTCATAACCTGAGGAAGGAAAAAATGAAAGGGTTGAGATCAAATTCTTATTAAGTGTTACATATAGTTGGAGCATGAATCAATAATAAGTGAAACATAATCAATTTGACATAATCAATGTGGTATGGTGAATAAATAAAAAACACATGCCATCAATAAAATGAGAATGATAATGCATCTATAGATTTTTTTCATAGTAAAACCCTAATGGAAAGTAATAACTATATAATGAATAAAGATAATGCTTGTTATTTGGACATCATGTATCTATCACATGAACCATTATACCATCAAGATGGTTTAAGTCTGTGGGTAGAAACCCGTATGATTTTTGGAAACAAACTCGAAGGGTTTATCGCCAACTATTTGTCTCATGAGACCTATCGATGCATTGAGGGGCTATAGTCAGCCCCACACATATCTTCCAATAAAAATAATTCTTTATAAAAAAATTTAATACTGGAACAATATTCCTTTTCAATATCCTTATTGAGTAGAGGATACAGATTCATCAATATTTCCACAGTTAAAGCAACATTTCACATAAACATTGCATGTAAAATGGTATAAGGCTAAGAAAATAATCATATCCATGTAACAAGATTATGGATATATAATTTAATTAAAATTTAAAATGAAAAATTATCTCAAATTATTAGTTGTTAAACCACATAAGAATTATTAGGTGCACAATACCAAGTAAAACACAATGAAATGGAAACCAAAACAAAGTACCTTACAATATTGTAATCAATCGAGTTAATACTCACCAAGTGAATCACTGAATACCATTAATATAAATAGAATTATGATATTATATATCAAATGGAAGTAAATATACACCACATATAATAAATAGGTTTTGAACAATGGAAATCTCACGGAAATAAAATGGAGATGAGAAACCATTTACCTTAAGTCCGAATGTATTCTGCACTTGATATTAATGTACTGAATAATAAAATTGGATTCGTTAATTATGAATTAAAAAACATTATCTATATTTAATTGATTTATTATATCTTCATTAAGTTCATTTATTTCTTTTTTATGGGTTAATAGATTCAATTTCATCATTTGAGAGTGCATGTTTTCTTAGTTTTCATGATCATTTTTCTTGTATAAGAGAATGGAAGTTCATGGAAAATGGAAATTGAAAACTATAATTAAAGTAATGATTTTTTTAATGAAAATACATAAGGTTAAATGATCATATAAATCCTTTGGTTATTTTTTGATAGGATGAATCATTATATAAAATTTTAATGATAAACGCTTGGATTATTTTGATGGTTTTTCGATCACCACGAACTCGTTTTATTTTATAATTAAATACCATATGTAAAAAATGATTACAGAACACTAAATATGATATATTACATATATTATGACCTGGTAAAACCAAAAAAATGTTTTCATGATCAGAATTTAATATGGTGATAGAAATTTAAAACTCATCGTCCTTGAATACGATAAATAAACACATCTCAGGCGATGTTTTAGTTTTTTGTATATAAGGAGGGGAAAGGAGAGATGATGATGAATTATTCCATTATAATAAAAAATATAGTATATTTAAATTAATTTATTAATCATAACTTTTGGATGAGGGGAGTTGAGGAGAGAAAAATAAAATAAAGAAACTTGAAAGAAAAAGTGAAGTTGAGAAATCCCTTATGAAAATTCGGTAGCCTAACGGCATCACTTAAAAATTCATAAAATATTTTTATGAGATAAAAAGGGGTCTCTAATAACTATTAAATATTATGTACAGTAAGGGGTATATGTAATTATATACACTTGAAAAAGATAAGGGTGGTAGATTCCTTTCCCTTACATCATTATGATGTCATTAATCATACCGAAAACTCATAACTATATTTTTACTATTCACAAAAAAAACTAAAGTATTTTATAAAATTCTCATAAATTCAGCATATCATAATATCTAAGTTTTGAATTAAAAAATAAAATCCATTTTTTGAAATTAATTTTCTAAATATGATTAATTTAATTTTTAAATAAAAACATAATTTATTCAAAAAATAACAATTTTAAAACTATAATTCATTTTATATAACCTTGAAAAATTAATCAAGATATAATTATCTTATAACCTTAAGACAATAAAATAATAATATGATTTAATATTCATAAGGGTCATATTACTATTTATAAGGGTATGTTACTATTCACCAAAATTTATGTTTGTCTTATCATACTTTAAATATCTTACTGAACGCAACTGTGTATGTCAATTTTTTGAAATTCAAATCACTGAGGTGGAAAATTCATGTTTACTGGCTAGTTTATAACTATCTCCTATAACCAAGTATTTGTTCACAAAGACTCATTTTTTCATGCATTATAAGTTATCTAATGAATTGAAATTATTTAAGAAGAAACATACCATAAAATATTGGTGTGTTATAGATGTACATTTCATGATCATACATATTTGGTGTCCTTGGAGGGGGTATTAAAAATTAGAGGGCCCTATAGGAGGCTTAGAAAAATGAATGATCCACTATTGAAGCCAAGGTTACCATTACGCCTTGGTGTTAAAGTGGAACAGGATGAATTTCTCTGACAAATACTTGAAGAGGGCATAACAAACTGGCTAAGCCTTCCATCCTACCTAGCACTCGACTTGATTCACCACAAGGCCCAAAGGTAATTCCTAATCCCCATGGGCTGGCGAAAAGCATCTGGGTATCATAGGAACTCCTTTGGGAATGTTTTTTCCCAAATCATAGATACTAGAACGAAATAAAAGAATACATATGTTAAAATAAATAAACAATCAAATAGGTTAAACCCCACTACAATGATCTAACCTATTTTTATATACATTAGTAGCATCCATAAACAAATAGAAACATTCAGGAAATCCAAAAAAGAAACAAAACTAATTGTAAAAAACTACTAAAAACTAAAAAACCCAAGACAAGCCTACAACCAACTCCACGAAACCTTTTATTTCTCACCACCTACCAAATCACCCCACATTATCCATGATGAACAAGAAGGATCCAACTGAGAACCTAGAACCTAAAATTTTTTAGGCATGAATTAAAAATCCTAGCAGGTCACCACAACCCACCAAAACTATAAAATTAATTTCATATATAAATTTAATAATTCTATATTAAAAATAAATCTATTAAGTAATATTTACAATGCATGGAAATCAAAACAATTTAATAATCCACTTTCAAAGAATTTTCAATTTGTTCCCAAAACTGAACACACTCATTTTAAAAACCAATCCATCATCAAAATCCATTTCAAAACCAAACACACCATTATCATTTCTCAAAAAAAACTCACACTTTTTTTATTTAAATGAAAATGGTTACTTTAAAACATTTCACCAACCAAATCCTTCTTTAAACCTAAAACCCATTTTGAAATCCACCTTAAAATACTCACATAATAGTCTTTAAAAATTCAAATTAGGTTTTCTAAAACATACTTGAAAACTCATTTTCAATGGAAACAAACCAACTCACATGGATTAAGAAAGAAAATTAGGAACCACATATATATGTCATGAGGTATATAAAAATAAAACATAAACAAGGAAGGTTCCATATCAAAGAAAATAGTAGAAATGATATAATAAATCACTAGATCAAACTACCCTCGATCACATACTCACTGAGGAAAAAAATGTGTCATAATCCTACCCAAAGTCACTACCATGCCGAGAATCTAACCATATATGGGTATAACCACCCAAAATAGCTATTGGTATATGATATGTTCATAACATCATCCAATTATCCCACAAAAGCTTCATTGTGATGAAAACCCCCCACCTATCCCTTATTCCTGACATGATTGGTGAGAAACTAGCAGTGTCTAAACTAACTAGAGGAACAAGTTAAATCTTCTGCTTAGTACCCAGAATCCCATGACCAAAAAGGAAGGGAGGTGTAGTAAAAACAATCTAAGTTTACCCACAAGGAATAACTATAACTACCATCACCCCTAACACCCAGTGATGAAAATACTCATACAAATAACTTTCACACAAAGCATAACAAGACCATTCCCACATAAAGGGAAGAAATAAACATCATATAGTGATCACAATCCCACATAAGGGGTATATAAGAAATGGGAAATAAAGGGTTTTATTTCACAATTTAATTTAAAAACCAAGGTTCCAAATGGTACTTTAACACCAAAACACATCTTGTAATTTCAATCCCTTTCACATTTCATTAAATACTTTCCAAACACCATTTTAAAAATGATTTAAATCACACAAACATTTAAAACAGTTCAAAGTCTCCCCTACATAAGGGCTCTATTATTTTAAAATATAAACATGGAAAAAACCATTATTTCCATCAAACTTTTTATAGAACACCATCTAAAAATTTTTTGGAGGTCCAAAAAATCACCCATTTCTTTTAAAATGTTTCAAAGCTACCCATTAACAAGGATATTTCTCTTTCAAAACCAAAACAAGACCAAAAGGCAAACCATTTCCTGTTAAAATATTTTAAATGATCCATGATGTCATTTCACAATGTGGTAAACCCACACACATATTCTAAATTACAATTTGAAATATAATAAATCACCCATTTTCTAACCATTTAGAGTTCAACACCTCAATTAAAACCCAAATTCCATTTTTAAACATTGGTTTCACTCATTAAAATATAAAACCATGTTGAAACCCATTATAAACCTTAGAAACCATTTCAAAAATACATAAGTCATTCCAAAATAAGCTTAAAATAATAAAACATTCCATTTTAAACAATAAAACATGGATTTCATTTGAAAAAAATATTATCCTAAGATCAAAACACAAATAAATGGTTCCAAACACATCATAAGGCTATCACATATAGTTATAATCTCACAAAAAGGGAATTTAGAATGTGAAATCATGATTGGAATTTTAAAATGAAACAATTTCATAGTAACAACTACCTCAAAAAGATGAGAATCAAGACAGAATCCCTCGAAACATTTTTTCTTTAATGGTGACCAGACCCACTGGATAAAAAACGGTGTCTACAACCCCTATACACCAAAACACCTATCATTTGACCCATCCTAAACACTAAAATAGATCCACATGATAACTAGGGTTCATGGGGGAATCTAAATCCAAGAGAAGATGTGGAGAGAATGAAGGAGGGAAACGAGGGGAAAATAACCTCAAACCTCTTAGAAAACACTATTGGAAGGGAAATAATCAAGGGAGAAGGAAGGTGGAACACCCCCAAGGGATCCCAAGGGGTGGCTAACTCATTTGGGGGAGAATAGGTGTGAAATTACACTTATTTCAAAAGGTAAAAATGGGAATTACTCAAAAACACCTAGAAAACTAACATGATTTGGCCACAAGGTTAGAAAAATTGTGCACCAACCTTGCAGGTTCCATTGCCTCCTAAAAAACCTTAAGATAAAAAATTACTCCTGGGAATCCGCATGGATAAAAAAAAATATACGCCTCACTCTAGAACCACCCCAAGCCTTGTGTAACCTCCTCGGGTGCCCTACACATCTTGAAACCCCATTTTAAATCCCTGAAAATGGATCTATAAGAAATATAAATCCAACTGCATGATTTTCACATGGTTTACCAAACCATGCACAAGTCATGTGCCACACCATAGACACACTAAGGACCCCTCAGAGTTTCTCCTAAGGGCCACATGGTTTGTAATTAACCATGAAAAACCCATAATGATAAATCATGCACTATTCAAAATGAACTAAAAAAGTATCCTTGCAAATAGAGGTCACATGGTTTACCTCTAATTATGCACCTTAATTTTTCATAGTAGGAAAACCCTAAAAAATACAAGTTCTAAACTAGAACTCAATGGAAATGCAACTTGGACCTCCACTTCTCAAAAGAAAATAAAAATAAAAAAAACTATGACATAGGGGTGTAATATAGGGTTTTCACATAAATGATACTAGGGCGCATAATATATTTCACCTAGGTGATTGAGGTGAGGGATAATAGTCTCCCTTGGGTGAATGGGAAACACCTTAGTAAGTGTCCATGGTGAGTGGTTTCTTGAATTAATGGGAAGGGAAAATAGTCACCCTAGGGTAGATGAAGGGCACCCTAGGGAGTGGATAGTATAACACACTAATATCTTATGATATATTTCTCTTTAAATAAATTTAATTCTTTCTATATCTTAGTTTACATAGAATAATGAATTTTAATGAACTGTAATATACTATTGAATTATAATTATTTAAGGTGAAAAATATATCCTAGAATTTGGATTGGAGGGTATGAATTAGATTGAATAAATTATGAAAAATTATTTTTTACATTTGTATAAAATGAATTAATTTTTTATCAATTGGTTATAAATTAAAATATAATCTTTTAAAAGTAAAAAAGATATGTTTTTCAAAAAAACTATTTTTATGCGTGAAATGTATTTTTATATTAATAAATTAAATTAATTACAATTAACAATTTATTTTAATGATATTATTAGATAATATATTCAATAAAAAAATTTAAATTTAATTTTATGGTTTTTACAATTCAATCAATAAGAATAAATTGAATTTTATGCTTAAAATACATTTTTTTTAAACGGTTTTGTTGTGTTTTTCACGCTTATTTTAAAATAAATATCTAACAATTATTGAAATTGAATCTTGTAAAATGTATTCCATATTTTTATTAATCATAATTAATATAATTTCATAGGTTAAACTTAATTTTTGTTCATAATGAATAGTAAAAATAGAAGAAAAAAATGTTATCATAGTTATGGTTAAAATTAGTTTATTAAAGGGGTTAAACTAAGATATAAGGGTAAAAATGACACCTAAACTTGTATAAATTTTATTTATTAAATATATTTATACTTTATATTATCGTACATTCAAATTATTTTCCATTTGGTTCAATTTTCACAAGAAATATAACTTATCTTATTTAAATATTTTAAGTAATTCTATGTGTGTCCCTCCCCTCAATTATAAAATGGAACCTCTTATCCTACATTATTAACACAATTTGAGCCTTATATATCATAAAATACCTTAAAAAAATATTTTTTTCATTCCCTTAATTATTTATATCCTCTTATTTCCCTTAGACCATCCTAAGAAGGCTTAAGGTGTAATATAAAGGAGGTCTCTTAAAGAAGAGGTAATTGTCATACCTGACTCTTTCAAAGTTTATTTCTTATTATACTCCATATAAATCTATTGTACCTATATTAAAATAATTAATCCAGTAACATAAATATACTTAGTTGTTATTATGATTTTTGGAAAACCATTTTTCACCTCCTTTCTATAAAATGAGAAATGAAAGTATCATTCGTGCATACATGTGGTCTACCACCTCCACATAGTGATATGATTCATTTTCCATAACCATATTTCAGGGATGGTTATTATGATGGATTTAATGTTTATATATGATATTTATGAAATAATTATTTTTATATAAGTATAAAATATCATCTAAATTCTTACCTTCCCATCTGTTGGGAAATGATAACGTCACCCGTACGTATATGTGGACTACCACCTCCATAAAGCGATATGATTTGTATTTCATTTTTTGATTTAATTGGATGGTAATAATAATATTTTTAATGAATATTAATGATATTTATGATATAAAAATGATTCTATAAATGTGAATTATTTTTTACCTTTCTTTTGTTCCATTCATCTAAAAGTGAAAACATCACTCGTTCATACGTATGGACTACCATCTCCGAGAAGTGATGTAATTCATTTTTCACCAAAAAAAATTATGAATGGTTATAAAAGTTTATATAATAAATAAATATGACAATTATATCATGATTAAGATTACGGATATTATGAAATCATAACCAAGGTGCAAATAATAAAACTACATAACTAAAACATGCATGAAAAATGAAACAGTTATCGTGATTTTAATAAAGAATTATTAATAAATGGGTGATAAGATGTTATAAGTAAATAATATATGATATTATAGGTATGAATATAGTTTTACATTAGATATATAATGAATATATACTTATTACATAGAAGTTCTGAACTCGTACAAAGTAAGACAATACTTGAGGTGAGGGTTTATGTTATAATCTCATTTATTTTTAGGATTGACTATAATAAATTTCCATTGAGGGAAATTATATAATTATTATAATTTAAACCCAATATATGTTATTATACTATATTTATTCATGTATTTTTTAATTAATAGTACCATATTCCTCTCTTTTATACTTAAAATGATTGATGATTTTTTTTAATAAAAACATAATTTATTTCCTCTTTGGCTGGGAATCTTTTTATTTCAGGTATATTTTTTTAAAATGTTTTCTATAATGTTTTTATTAATATAAAATTATTGATTAAATTCATTTTTTTATATTTTAATTTCTATAAAAAAAATTAAAAAAATATTCTTGTTATTTTCTGAACGAGATACCTTTTACCAAAGGTGATAACAAAATATTTGTTTTAACATATACAATATAAACAACATTTCCCATCATCATAAAAACTCTTTTATTTAAATATTCCTTTAAAATATTTCATTTTTTTCGATGAAAATTTTTTCCTTAATATTTTGTAACTTTTTTATTTTAAATAAGTGATTTCAAAATGAAAAGGGTATTTTCCCCAAGAAATGTTTCAGTGGTCTTTTAAAGTAATTTTTTATCTATGATAACATCCTTTGATGTTACTTATGATTCATTGAGTATATTATTCAATTATACCATCCAATTATTTTCTTTTTATGTTTTATGATGATGAATTGTTATGGATAATTCTATGAAACCTGTCACTTTTATATAGGTTAACTAAGGTAAGATGAAATATTTATGAAACCCATTTCTTTTTCCATGGGTTATACTAAGATAAAATAATGAATACTTTTATGATCTTGTAGATCATTTATAGTTTGAGGTTATGTAATAGGTGGGTCTATTATATCCCTTAAATTCATTATATAAATATGGATAACTCATGAGATAAATATATTATTCATGAACTTGATTTCATGTTCACAACATTATGCGTGGACCTCGTTTGATGTCCATAAGTTTATGCATGGACTTGGTTTCATGTCCATAAGTTTATACATGGACCTAATTTTATTTCCTTAGCATAATAAGTTAAACTTTTATTATTTATACATTTTATCAATGTTATAAGCTTATACATGTGTCTCATTCCTTTGCTTATGATATGCTCTCATGGATCATGATTGATTATTGATGATTCTGCACTCTTATGACTTTTTACTTTTTTTATGACAAAGCCTTATTCCATGAATAATGATTAATGATATTTAATTGATTCAGTGTGAATTTATTATGTTATTATCATGTTATCATACCCTTGTTCTCACTTATAGTCATTGATTTATATCTCCAATGTTTACCCTTCCTAAGAATACGATCTCACTCTTTCTGATGTTTCTATTTTCCCTGGGTTAGAAAGAAAGGTTTTAAGTAGGATATGCCTAATAAGAGTTCTATGATAAAAGAAATTTCAATAAGATATTGAAGATCATTCATGAAATAATATCTTTTTATATATAGTCTCCAAATACACTAAACCTTTACTATTATGGGGAGTGTATAGTTGTGTTATGTATTGAATATTCATCTAAAATGATATAATATTTATGTATATTATGATTCGGTCACCTCAGTTAGTATTAGTGAAAGGTTTGTTTATTTTTAGAGATTAGGATTAAAAAAATTTTATATACCTAGGGATAAGTATAAGTATAGGATGAAATCCTAAATTTATGGTAAAGTAGATATTGTGTGTTTTATTAGAAAATACATGTATGTTTGTATACTGGCAAGTGGATGCGGCAGTGGCACAGATACACCTAGGGGATTCAACTCTGAAATGGTTGGATTGGGTATTAAATTAGTCATCACTAGTACATGATGGGTGTTACTAATATTTCACACTTTTCTAGACACTCATGGGGATATATTATTTTTTAATTAACATTCTCTTTATAAATCATTAAGAATGATTTGAATAGATGATGTACATGGATAACCTAGGTTAAACCTAAAGTGTCATATGTTGATAAAAAGGTCACAATTTAAGACATCTTGGGAATGATTTCTATGAATATATTATTGTTCACTCTAATTATTTTACTTGATTCTTACACTACGTTTTTAGTTTTATCCAATGACTGGAACTATAAGGAATCATGTGAACAATGAATATAACATACAATGGAATGGCCTTCCTTATGAAAAAACCAATGGATTCAGACTTGTGATTTAATATTTTGTGACAATGATCACTCGAATATTTCAATCTATGAGTATTAACATTAACTATAATGAGCTTCTAAAGGAACCCTGAATGGATAAACATGACATTGAATCATTTATGAGACAACGTCCACCCTATTTTTTGGGTCTTAAAATTCACTAGTTTTTTAATAATGGATTAATGTGATGGAAAAGATATTTTCCATTATATAGTGCTCAGACCATGAGAAATTTGTCCTAGTGGTCTATCATTTGGAAGGTGAAGCATATCAATGGTGGATTCTTAAAATAATATAAGGAATGTGGAAAAAAAATAAACTCCAAGTAATGGGAGTATTTTAAAGGGTATTTCTCAATAAGTACTTTACATGAAGTATTTATACTAAAATTGAAAGGTACTTTCTAGATTTAAATCAGAATGATGATAAATCCATCTATACCTATAAAGAAAACTTTACAAGACTTTTCAAGAAATATTTTGATTATATTATCAACATAGAAATCAATATTGATCATTTATTTAGTGGTTTGAACCTAATTATTCGAAATTAATTATTCATATGGGATTTTGGAAACTATGAAGATATTGTTTGATGTTCACTCAAAGTGAAAATAAAAGCTATAAACCCTTATTTTAATGGTTCTAGTTATAATAAAAGGATGATGGAGTTTCATGGAATCTCCTGTGCTATGTCACATAGAGGGAAGGATTTTTAACCTCTTACATGCCAAAAATGTCAGAAGAATAACTCAGGTAATTTTCTAAAAGTAATGAAAAAATGTTTCAATTATGGGAGGCTTGGCCATCAGGAAAAATAATGTTAAATTGATGTGAATATGATGTTCAATGAAATAAATAGAAAGAAATATCAACTGAATACACCACACACACTCCAATTATTTAGATGCAAGTAGTTTAATAATTATGTGAATCAATTGCCTAATCTAAGTGATAATGAGGATAATAAGCCTCAGAAACCTTTCATGTCAAAGGAAAAAAAGAGAAATCTATTTTAATCATGATTGGTAAAGTGGTTCAAGAGAATTATTTGGTGAAAGGTACACTTATAATCCTCTCTATAATTGAAAATGTTTTATTTTATTTAGGTTTATCCCACTATTTCATATATGAATAATTTTTTAAGGGTATCACATCACCAGTGAAGCAATTAGTCATTGAATTATTAGTGAAAACTTATAATGGTATGATGATTGAATATCAAGTTTATAAATCCTATTATATGGAAGTGTATAGTATTTTTCTTCCTAAAAATATCATTATTCTTCTTATAATTGAATTTTATGTGATTTTGTGAATAGATTGTATCTCTCGATGTAGATCACATATCAATTGTTGAGGAAGGAAAGTTGTATTTGATATTCAAAATCAACCTTGGATTGTTTATAAATGAAAGGATAAACCTAAAATACCAGTGGAAATTACTTCCATCATATGGGTTTTACTACCTATTCATGAGGGATATTTATCTCAAATGGTTGGGGAGAAACTCAACATTGAAGATATTCCTATTGTTTAGGAATATGATGATGCATTTTCTAAGAACTTTCCTAGAATTCCCCTGGATCATGAAGTTTATTTTCCAATAGAAATCATACTTGGTGCTACATCTATTTTAAATACTCCATATATAATGGACTTAATTGAGTTATAGAAATTAAATAAGAAACGCCAAGAGAATCTAGATAATGGATTTATTTGGCATAGTGCTTCACCATGGGGTGGACCTCTTCTTTTTTTAAGAAATATGTGTCAATGAATATTTTCATTGATTATTAGGAACTTAACAATATAACTATTAATAATAAGTATCCTTTACACCATTTTGATGATCATTTCTATCAATTACAAGGAACTCAATATTTTTCCATGATCAATCTTTGATCTGGATATCATCATCTATAGTTTGGTAAAGAGGATATATCCAATACAATATTCCATATAAGGTATGATCATTATGAATTTAGTAATTCCATTTTTACTACCCATAATTTATCATAAATTTATCATTTATATCAAATCCACTAACCAAGTTTTAATGTAAGGGATACAAGTTCATGTGGAGAAATGAATGTGAGGATAATCTTATGAAACTGAAGAGAATGTTGTTCAGTGTAATTTTACTTACACTACCCTACAGTGGAGAAGAGTTTTTGATCTATAGTGATTAATCAAAGAAGTGATGGGGATGTATTATTATATATAATAATATGGTGATATCACATGCCTCTTTCCAATTGAAAATTCATGAGAAAAATTACCTGACTCTTGATTTATAGTTAGCATTGGTAATTTTTTAATTAAATAAAGGGATTCATTACCTATATGATGAAAGGTTTGATATATATACTGATCATAAGATTTTGAATTATATATTCACATATAAAGAGTTCAATATACGCCTAAGAAGATAGTGGAAGTTGATAAAAAATTATGACCTCTCAATACAGTACCACCCTAGGAAAGAAAACTATGTGGCTAATAATCTGATTTGGAATGACCATGAAAGTCTATCCATAATGAGTATTGAAAAAGATCCAATATTTCTGGATTTGAATAATATGGATCTTTAAATCATGATTAAAGGGGAGAAATCATGTCTTTCTTAGATATATGTTCAACCATCCATCCATGTGATGATTAATGAGGCATGGAAGAAGGATTTGGATCTATAGAAGAAGGTGAGAAATTTTCATGAGTTCAACCATGATTATGATGGAATTATAAGTCCCAAGAAACAAGTATGTTTCATATCAATACAATAAATTAAGAATAATTTATTGAATTAATCTCATAGTTCATCATTCTCTATTCATCATGGAAGTATGAATTTGTATAAAGATTTGAAAGAGTATTTATTGTGGGATAACATAAAAAGAGATATTTCAGAGTATGTATCTATATTCTTGGTATATTATTAAGTTAAGGAAGAGAGATAATAGAAGTCCAGGGGATGTTATAAAGATTACCCATACTAGAATGGAAATGGTAAAAAATTACCATGGATTTCATTATTGGATTCCCAAAAACATCTAAAGGTCAAAAAGCAATTTGGGTTATAGTAGATTTCCTTATAAAGACAGCATATTTAATTATAATAAGAGAATATTTATCACTTTATCATCTATTAAAGTTATACATTAAGGAAGTGGTATGATTTCATGAAATACCACATTTTATTTTATCTGATCGGAATCTGATGTTTACTTCAAAGTTCTAGAGAAGTATTCATAAATATTTTAATATGAAGTCAAACTTTAGCACTACATATCATCCTAAAATGGATTTTAATCTTGATAATACTATTAAAACCCTATAAGAAAAATTTATAACATGTTTTATGTATTTTCAAAGTTGGTAGGGGATCAACACCTTTCTCTAGTAGATTTTTCTTACAATAATTTCTTCCACTCAAGTATTCAAATTCCTCCTTATGAATCCATCTATGGAAGGAATTGCAGAACTATAATGTCCTAGGATCAAGTTGGATATAGAAATTTCTTAGTACCTAAGCTAGCTAAGGAAATGGAAGATATGTTTAAATTCATTAAGTAACATATCAAGGCATCACAATGTTGATAGAAAATTTATGATGACAATTATTGGTGAGAACTAAATTTCAAAGTTGGTGATAAGGTATTCCTATGAATATCTAATTAGAATAAGGTTATGAGATTTTTAAACAAGAGAATGTTGATACCTATATATATTGATCCCTTTGAAATTATTGATTATATAGAGAAAATTTCTTATTACTTGGAGCTTCCAAAAAATCTCCCTCAAGTTCAAGATGTGTTCCATGCATCTCTATTGAGGAAGTACATACATGTTCCTTCACATGTACTGAGGTCAGAGCTCATACCACTAGATAATAATCTCTATTATGAGGAATAACTGTTAGAGATTCTAGGTCGAATAGAGAATGTTTTTTGTAATAAGACCACTCACCAAATCAAATTGTTTTTGTGAAACCATAAATTTGAGGAAGGTGTGTAGGATTCCGAGGATGTGATGAGGAAAATATATACTCAGTTTATTGTGTTGGAGTAATAAAATTTTGATTGATAAATTATTATAAGGGGTTAAAATGTAACACCCAAAGATTTTATGATATATTTATATTTAAATAAATTTAATTTCATTGATATATTTCTTTACAGACAACACTAAGTTTTAACGAACCTCGATATACTATTGAATTTTTATTATTTAATTTGATCTATCTATTGAATTAGTGGGTATGAATAGGATAAAGTAAATTATTAAAAATTATTTTTTACATCTGTATAAAATTAATTTATTGGTTATCAGTTGGTTATATATGAAAATAAAAGTATTTGAGAGTAAAAAAGTGATTTTTTTCTAAAAAACTTTTTTTATGTACGCAATGTTTTTTATATTAATAAATTGAATTAATAAATATTTATGAATGGTTTTAATGAAATATTTAAATAATATATTAAATAAAATATCTTATCTTTCATATAATGGGTTTTACTATTATATTAATAAGAATAAATTTAGTTTTATGCTTATAAATTCATTTTTTCTAAAAATGGTTTTGTTGCATTTTGTGTACATACTTTAAAATGAATTTATACAAAATAAAAAAATTTATCTTGTAAAATATATTATATATTTTTACCCAAAATAAATAAAATAATTTAATATGGATAACTTAAGTTTTGGTCATAATGAAAAGTAAAAATTTGTTACAATGGTTAGGGTTAAAATGGGTTTACCAACAATTAAACTAAGAGATAAGGGAAAATCAACTTAAACATTCCTAAATATTATTTTTGAAGGTTTTTTTACCTTATATTATCATAAATTCAAATTTATATCCATTTTTTCACTTTCACAAGAAATTTTCCTTATATTATTTAAATATTTTATGTAATTCCATATGTATCCCTCCCATCAATTATAAAAATATACCTCTTCTCCTCCCTTATTCACATAATTTGATGTTTATATCTTATCCAATACCTACACAAAAAAACTTCCTCACTTAATTACCTTGTTTATTTCACTAATTTTATTACCCTAAGACCATCCTCATGAGGCTTAAGTTATAAGCCAAAGGGGGACTCTCAAAGAATTGGTAATCATCTTACTCGATTCTTTCAAATTTTATTTCTTCTTCTAATTAATCTAAATATATTTTACCTATACTAAAATAAATAATATAGTATAATAAATATATATGTGTGTGTGTGTTAGTATAATTATTTCATAACCATTTTTCACATCCTTTCCATCAAATGAGAAATGAAAGTATCGCTCATGCATACATGTGTACTGCCATATCCACGTAATGATATGATTCATTTTCCATAACCATTTTCATGGTGGGTTATTATGATGTATCTAATATTTATATATTATATTTATGAAATAATTACTCTTCTATAATTATAATATATTATCTACCTTCTTACCTTCCCATCTATTTGGAAATGATAACGTCACTTGTGTGTGCGTGTGGACTACCACCCCCATGAAGTGATGTGATTCATTTTCCATATCTGCTTTACATGGATGCTAATAAGGAAATATTTGATGAATATATATGATATTTAGGATAAAAGAATAATTATTTAAATATTAATTATTATTTACCTTTCTTTAATTCCATCCATCGAAAAGTGAAAACACCACTCCTGTGTATGTACGGATTATCGTCTCCATGAAGTGATGTAATTTATTTTTCATCGCCACTTTCTTATGAATGGTTATAAAAGTGTATATAATGAATAAATATGAAAATATATAATTATTAATATTATTTATAGTATGAAACCATTACCAAGGTTAAATAATCGGAACTACCAAACTGAAAAATGTATGAAAAATGAAATAGTTATCAAACATAACAATCATTTTAATAAAGAATTGTTAATAAATGGGTGATAATATGTTATAAGAAAATCATATAGGGTATGATATTTATGAATATTGTTATTTATTAAATTTATAATAAATATATATTTATTATAAAATATTTTTTTAACCTGTACAAATAAATACAATACTTAAGGTAAGGGTTTATGTTACAATCTCATTTCTTTTGAAAATTGTTTATGCTACATTTACATTAATGGAAATTATATAGTTATTATCCTTTAAAACAAATATATTTATTCTCTTCTGTTTATTCATGTAATTTTAAGTAATATTTCTATTTTCCTCTCTTTTGTACTTAAAATTATTGAGAAAGTTTTTTATAAAAATAGCCATTATTTACTCTTTGGTCCAGAATCTTTTTCTCCCATGTCTATATTTTTTATAAAATGTTTTAGAGAATTATTTAATATTATATAATAATTTATTAAATTTATTTTTAACCATATTTTATTTTCTAAGAAATTAAAAACTAATTTTCTTGTCATTTTTTTAATGAGGTCCTTTTTACCAAAGGTGTGGACAAAGTATTGGTTTTTACATATACTGCTCGAATGGGTTTTCTCAATATCATGCCAACTCTTTTTATTGAATATTACTTTAAAATTTTCCCTTGTTATTTTCAAAGAAAATTTTTTCCTTAGTATTTTGGAAATTTTTTTATAGATAATTATTTCCTTAATATTTTGGGAATTTTTATATTTTAAATAAGTGATTTTAAAATAAAAAGGTTACTTTCTTCAATAAATATTCCGGTGATATATTAAAGTTATTTTTCATATATGATAACATATTTTGATGTTACTTATTCTTCAATATAGATATGATCCCATGATACCATGCACTTCTTTTCTCTAGATGGTTTATGATGATGATGTTTTATGGAAGATTCTATAAAACTTGTTACTTTTCTATGGGTTAACTATGTTAAGATGAAATCTTTATGAAACCAATTTTTTTTCCACGGATTATACTATTATGAAATGATGATTGTTTTTAGGATCATGTGGTTTATTTTTTTAAGTTTATGTTATGGTTGGGTCCATTATAACTCTCTAATTCATTGGTTAAAGATGTATAATTTGTTATATAACTATGTTATGCGAAAACCAAATTTCATGTTCACAAAATTATGTGTGGACCTGGTTTCATATCCATAAATTTATACATAGACCCAGTTTCATTTACATAAGTTTATATAAGGACTTTATTTAATGTCTTTAACATAATTAGTTAAATTTATACTATTTATACATGTTCAAAATGATATAATCTAATGCATGTGCCACATTCCTATGTTTATGATATTCTCTCGTGGATCATGATTAATTTTTAATGATTTTGAACTCTTAAAAAAAGTTGAATTTTTTTTATAAATACTTATTCTATATATCATGATTAATGATATTTAATTGATTGGTTATGAATTTATTATGTTATGATCATTTTCTCATACCCCTATGATAACTTATGATCTTTGATTGATACCTCCTATGTTTACCCTTACTGAGAATTCAAGGTCACATTTTCTTATGTTTCCATTTTCCCCAGGTTATGAAGAAAAATTTAAGTATGGTATTTATAAGAATAATAATATGATAGAAACATTTTCTAGGAGATATTAATGATCCTTTGTGAGATATGGTATTTTTTTATCTAGTCTCTAAAAACATTAAACCTTTATAATTCTGTGGAGTGTATAATTGTGTTATGTATTGATTATTTATTTAAAATGATTTAATATTTATGAATGTTATTCTCGGGTCACCTCAACAAGGGTAGGTTGTCACCCTGTGGTAAATTAAAGAATCCATAGGGAGAAGATAGGGTGAATTTTATCCCCAGGGTACACTAATAGTGATGTCATTCACCCTAGATTTAATCAACTAGGGAAAAGTGGTCTCTCATGAAACACCTTTGGATGTTTGGACCCTCAAATTACTCCCTCGCTATTTTAAGACTAGGGAGAACAAAAAATGAAGTTACACTTCCTCTTCTAAAAAAAATATGTTTCATTATGACCCCTTGGGTCTTATTTATAGTTTATCACCATAGAAATCATTAGTGAGAGGTAGTGTATGCTTGGTGAGCTTGATCAACCAACATGATCATTTAGGGAGTGTGTGCTAGCACACTTAAGAGACCAATGTGGGGCTCAATAAATCAACCTAAACATGTCTTCCTGGGATTTCTCAAGGATGATAGCATTAGGGACATGTGTGAGAAATGAGAGGCTTTAGTATATGGAAATTTGGAAAAAAATATTGGATAACCAATTTTTAATTCATTAACTTTCTAAGCCATGGAAAGGAAATAAAATCTTGTATGGATATTCTTTAATGCATGCTTTCACTATATCAGGTAGTTTTTTCCTTGTGTCTTTGAGCCTTCGAATAGTGTGAGTATCCAAAAAGATATATAAACTCGTTTTATTTTTATAATTCCATTTTTTTAGGATAAAACTAATAATTAAAAATAGTTTTTAAATCATTAAATAATAAATTCTATTGAATTTTATTCTGGAAAAAAGACTTCCACCACTTCCTACTAGGACCCTTGAGCATAAATTTGACACACTTCACCATTGAGATCTCATGAGTTTCAATAAAATAAAAGGTTTTATCTAATTTATCGATCCATTCCTAAACTTGTTGAGAATATATATTACCTCTAAAAGTAGGATTATTATTTTTTTAAAACTTTTGTGACTAATATCTAGCTTGAGATAATATAGGATCATTTTTTTCTATGGCTTGAATAGTCTGGAAGACCACCTCGATCAGACCTTGGTCAAAAAGAGGATTAGATCATTGAAAATTATTCATTTCCCCTCCCAAGGGTTCATAGGGGATATTATAGGAGGAATAACTCTATAAATTCTATTAGATAAATAAAATCCAATCAAACACAGTCATATAAAATATTATAAATAAAATAAAACTACATAATATTATCTCATTATATCATAATTATCTTGTAAATAGCTATAATGGTCAAATTATAATCATTAGAATAATATGTTAATAAAAAGGGTTCTTTTTACTAAGCATGGTTTGGTTGCATAGTTTCCTAAACCATTAATTTGAATTTGAAATATATAATGGAAAAAATATAGGGCTTCAATAATTCTTCATCACATTATGCATCTCATGTTCCCTACTGTTTTCCTTCTTCTTACATTCCAAAACTGAAATTTTACAAAAAAAAAAGTAATAAGTTTTTTTCAAAATTAGAAAAAAAATATTTTATATCCCATGGTAACTCAAGGCTCATCATAAAAATTGTGGGTTAGAAACTTCCATTCAATTTAAATCTCAAAATATGACAATCTAATCTCTTATCTACCTTACTTCCCAAATAACATATTAAAATTAGGGCTTTGATACCAATTTTTTACAAACCTACTCAACTCATCTAATTTCAATACCTGATTCAATCTACCAAAGAGATAAATGCCTAATATTAATCACTATAGGGTGAATACAAGTGAAAAGGGAACTAACCTTAACTTTAAGAATGGTTTTTTCAAGTTATAAATAAAAACAAATAAGTTACACCCTAAAATTTATCATAACCTTTCCATAAACTGGATATTTTAGACTTATAAATATATAATTTTTAAATTAAATAACATTCAAAAAACACATAAATTTTATAATAAAATAAGAGTAATTATAAAATATAAGAGTGTTAAATATAAACATAACCATCAACTTATATATGCATCCAAACATAATATGTAATAACCAAATGTTAATAAAAATCAAGGAATAAAAGGGATGGTATGTATAAGAGGATAAACATTTAAAGTATCCATAATACATAACTAAAAATGAATTAAAAACACCCATATCTCTATTAAAATCAAGCACTATCCACTTGTCACCTCCTTTATAACTTGAACAAGCTATAAACTTTCACCACATTAAATTGGATCCATCCCATTAGCTACATCATATGAAACCAAGTCTACATTCACACCAATGTGTGTATGTAAGGTGTGAACAAGAAGCCCAGTAGGATATCTATAAAGGTTCTATAAAAATATTTTTATAAAACAAAACTTGATATGTTAGATTGAAATAAAAAATGAATTTATAAGAAAAACCATTTTGATTCATAAAAGTTAAAACAAAGGGATAATAACACTTTTATAATTTATTTGGAATCAATATAAGTTATCAAACAATTACTTAAAACAATCCACAAACATACATAATCATAAATTAAATAATCTCCATAAAATATCTTATATATTTAAACATCATGAGATAAATACCAGGGGACTAAATATATAACCTAGAACTTGACTCTTGAAACCATCCATGCTAACATAATGATGTGATCTTGAAATCCAATACTCTCAACTGAATTGGACTTTTCAGAAGTTTAGTCCCCTATCCAGTGTGTAATATAAGTTAATGACACTAGGAGTGCGTAAAATAACTATTGTATCACCCATCCCTAGTTTCCCACATAATTACCTATGGTTTCCCATGAAATTTTCTAATCAAAGAATTAATTAATTGAATAAAAATATATAAAATAAAATTTATCCATCATACACACTCCAAAGAAACATCCCCTTTGATATCAAAATATATCATTTAGTATAATATAATTTCACATTTATATAAGCAATAAATATGGTCATAACACAGATGAATAGAATCAACAATAATACCTTTAACTAAGATTTAAAATAATTATCCTTTGAAAGAAATGATAAAACCATAGTATCCTCTTTTTAAAATTCATAATAAACCCTTACATTAAAATAAATTAAATTATTTTATAATAAAATTATTCTAAGAATTTCATTAAATAGACGACATGAAAAAAGATTTATAAAGTAGAAATTTAAAATTTCATTTAAAATCATCATTTTATGTTAAATGAAATCCAAGAAGATATAATTATTTTTTTCCCAAAAACCATCATAGATATTAAATATAATATCTACTTCAATGAAAATACAAATTAAAGTACTATAGAATTCATTTTTTTTTTAATACACAAAAATACATTAAGAAAAAAAGAAGTTACAAGAGTCTAAAAGAGGGTATTTTATTACAATCATTTTGATGAAAGGGGGTGAACTCACCTAGAAGATCCCCCATGTACGTGCTATTGTTGTAGATACCCTTATTAGAAAGACCATCTGCCACCTTGTTCGCCTTTCTATAGGAATGAGTGATAATATGATTGAGCTCAGATAAGTGGAGGAGGCAGGAAATCAATTTTGAAGTGAGTGTCCACGCAAGGTGAATCGTTCCATGTCTAAGAGCCTAGACAATAGTGGTTGAGTCACTTTCAATCCATACATTGTTCCAACCCTTTTGACAAATCCAAATAACTGCATTTATGATACTATACATTTCTGCTTCCAAATAAGAGGTGATACCACATGAACCAAAGCAGCATCCAAGAATGTTACCATTTTGATTTATGCTGATAATACCGTAGCCTACAGGTCCTGGGTTCTCTTTTGAGGAACCTTCCACATTAATTTTGATTCAACCAGGGATGGGAGGTTGCCAAAAAACCTCTAGAAAACCCCTCAGTGGGATGTAGTTTCATTTGATCTCAATCCTTCATAAAATGGTGAAATCCTTGACTGAGTTGTGACAAGTTCTTGTTTGAATGGTTCCAGCTTCCTTGATCGCAGTATATATCTTAATTTTAGATGCACGAAAATTTAAAGTGATATTTCTATGCATAATAGAGTTTCTTTAATACTAGATAAGATGTATCAATTATTCCACAACAGCTATGAAAAGCTGAGTAATTTGAGGAGAGGTATCCACATTAGTGCATCTCTAAAGCTCCAGTCTAATAGAGTTCAAACATGTCCATCTAAGATCAAAAATATCAAAAATAAAATTCCATAAAGCATAGGTAGTGGAATAGGTAAGAAAAAGATGATTTGTATCCTCTCTATACTGATTGCATATACGACGTTTATAACAAAACTGAATTCCACAAACTTGAAGATTACCATTCGTAGGAATTTTATTATGAGCAATTATCCAAACTAAGGTGAAGAAGGAGGTCCTAACCCAACTTTTATTGAAATTCTTTATCCAGGTGAAATCATTTCTATTTCTATTGACATTATAATTTTAATAAAGTTTAGAGGTTAGAATTCCATTATAAGAAGGCTCCCAAACTAAAGAATCATCGGTTTTGACAAAAGTATAATTTTTAATAATATTTGAAATTTTATTAGGTAAATTATCATCGGGGGAGTTAAAAAATCATTGATGGATATGTTTGTATTCTTTGATAATTGCACAGGATCAACCATACTACAAAGAGGGAAACCATTCCAGTTGTCCAACCAAAAATTGATCGAAGAGTTTATGTTAACTATCTATCTAGAGCAATATAGGATCTTTGAGAATGTGTGTTTGATGGAAGGTCATATTGAGGATTACATGTAAGAGTATTTTCCTTTTTTAAGGTTAATATTAAAATGTCTATGCAAGAAATCATAAGACTTTTAGTTTTTGTTCACAGTATTCAAAGTAAGTTTGGATTGAAGAGCCTCATTGAAAATATTGAGGTTCTTAATCCCAAGACCTCCATTTTCAATTGGGGTGCAACAATGTTTCCAGGGAACAATCACGAGTTTTCTTTCAAGAGTGATTCCACTCCAAACAAAATTTCTAATTCTTTTATTTATCTTTTTGAGAAGATCAGCAGGCCATTTATAAACCATCATAGAGTAAACCATTTTTGAAACAATTGTGTATTTTACTAAACAAACCCGCCCTGTCATATATAAATTTTTTCCTTTCCAGGAGGATAGTTGGCTATTGATATGATCAAAAATATTTTAAAAATATATGTTTTTGGGTTTCCCCCAAAAGATGGGGACCCCAAGGTGCGAAAAGGGGAATGATCCCTCTTGAATTCCTAATTCATTCATAATATTAGTATTTCTGTTGACCGCAAAATGCTTACCAAAATAGATGAAAGATTTACTCCAGTTTATGGATTGACCAGAGACATCTTCATAGTGATATAGGACATCTTTAAGTTTTGTTATTTCTTTTTTATCACCTTGCAGGAAGAGAATTATATCATTAGCATATAAAAGATGAGAGGTAATAGTCAAAGTTCTAGAGGAAAATATGGGATTAATTTCACCTCTAGTAATCGAAGCCATGATAAGTCTGCTTAAGTAGTCTTTAGAAATAACAAAAATGATTTCAGAAAGGGGATCTCCCTATATAACACCTTTAGTTCATGTTAAATAACCCTTTAGAGAGCCATTAATTAGGATAGATATGTGAACAGAGTTGAAAAGAGTTTTAACTTTGTTTACTAAGTTTTCATTAAAACTGAAACTATAAAGGATATTGAAAATTAAATTCCAGTCAATGGTATCAAAGTCTTTTCTAATATCAAGTTTGATGGCAACGCTCCCTCCTCTTTGAGTTTTTTTGAGAATTTTAGTACTTTCATAGGTGAGGAAAATGAAATCCTTGATATTTCTCCCTTTCAGAAATCTAAATTGGTTCCAAGAGATGATTTTGTTGGTGATAGGTTCCAATATCGTAGCTAATAGCTTGGATATAATTTTATAAACCATGTTGATAAGATCAATAGGTCTGAAAAGATGGATTTATGAAGCATTCTCCACTTTTGGAATTAGATTGAGAAATTGAGCATTGATGCCATAAGGAAGGTATCCATTAGTGAAGAAAGATTTTACAAGATGGCATACATCATTTCCAAAAATGTTCCAATGATGTTGAAAAAAACATTGGGAAAGCCATCAGGACCAGGAGAACTATCTGGTTTTAAACTAAAAACCACATCTCTAATTTCATGATCGATTGGAATACTATTCAAAAGGTTATTATCATTTTCCCAACTAAATGGGGGATGATGTCATCTTTGATATCTTTTTTTAGAATAGGACCATTAAAAATGTTACTAAAGTAGGATGTAACATGGTCTATAAGTCTCTCTTCATTATCAATTATATTTTCTCCATATTTAAGTAAGGCAAGAGGTCTACTGGCCTTTCTAATCCTTTGCAAGGTATTAAATAATTTCGTGTTTCTATCACCATACTTAATCCAATTGATTCTGAGGGTTTGTTTTCTAATATTGTCTCTTAAGGTGATTAGATAATTGAGTTTATTACTTATGTCAACTTCTTGATTTGTGTCAGTAGTAAAATCACTGTGAGTTGAATTAATTTGAATTTGATTAAGGGAATTTTCAAGGGAATTAATTTCAATATCATTTTGTTGAGCTTTGTCTTTGCACCATATTTTTAACTTTTGTTTTAGAAGTTTTAATTTTAAAATACAAGTGAAAGCATCATTCGTTCTGATCGAATTCCAAGTATCATTGATAAGATTGTTACAATCGTCAACAGCGTTCTAGGCCTTATTGAACCTAAAGGGGAGAATATATTTATTAGTTCGAGTAGTGAGACTCACCAAAATTGGATGATTATCAGAATTAATCTTAGTCAAAGTAATACTAGATATGTTATTCCAGTTATCAAGAGATTTAAGGTTTGTGAAAGATATGTCTAATTTACTTTCCAAAATTCTATGTTGTTTTTGTCTATACCAGATATATTTATCACACACCAGATTAATCTCCACAATATTCTTATCCTTAATACAAAGTTTAAATTCCTTAGTGAAAGTGATTGATTGTGAAGGTCCAAATTTTTCACTAAATAGGATGAGTTTAAATACTTAAAAGATTATTAAAATTCCAAAAATGAATAAAACCCCAATTAATTTTATCCAAGAAGAAACCCTAGGCTTCCATAGATAAAATCATGCAATCTAGATGAAGAACAAAATAAAATAAGTAGAGAGGGGAGAAGGGATCTTACCTATCAAAATCATCCAATATTGATAAAAAATCATCAATGGAAGGTAAGATAAGGGAAACTATTGAAAGGGAGAATCTCCTAAAATACTCATATTCAAGAAAGAAGAAAATAAGGGGTGAAATATAGGAGAATGTATTTATGAAATAAAAATAATTATATTTTTAATTAGGCATATTGTTTATATACATGGTTTTATAGATTTTTCATTAAACCATGTAACTATTATTGACATTATTTTTGGCATACATGTCTTTTTTCATGGTTACCCAGGTTATGCGCCCTAATCATGCAACTTGGTAATTTCTATAAAAACTTAAAAAAATTAGACTAAACTTAAAATAAGGTTAGAAAATAAATTAATAAACAAAATAAATATCATAAAATTACTTTATTTTTGTTACATTAGACCTATTAGACACCCCAACTTATTACCTAGTACACCCCCCATTAGGTACCTGATAATATCTATAGCTTTTTTTAGAACCACCATAGATCACACTAGTAACCTGGTACACCACCACTGGGTACTTGGTGGTACTTAATTCCATTATAATAAATACCACCACTCCCATTTACATTACACATGCCTATGAATCTTATCCAAACTCATCCAAAATAAAACTTAGTTCAAAATAAACATCAATCCAAAACATGGAATTTAAAACCACCCCAGATCAAGTTCTAATGGAGTCTAGATCTTCTCTAGTTACACTAACACCCAAATATGTGGGTTATTATAATGTTCAACCCATTGGTAAATTCAAGAAGTATGATTTTATTAAATTATATGACATGAAATTATGGTCATATTACTATCTATCATTTCATATTGTATTTAGTTATACATTGGATTATCCTTGGGTTACTTTTCTTGTGTTGTAATTATTATTGGTATATTATTCATGTGATTTCTTGTATCTAATATATGAATTAAGGGAATAGTTACCCCATTATTGGATCAATACATTACTTCTAGTTGAAAACCTATAGTGTATAGGGATTCACACTTGAGATTATATAACATTTCAGTTTTGGTGGCTAAGGTTGAAGCATTACAATTATCACTGTCTTATACCCTATAACATTCAATACAATTTATATTGATAGTAATCACCCTAAAAATAATGTAATTTTTTTTTATATCTCTATTCAAAATCCATTAAATAATTGAGGGTTTTGATGCGTGGTGAGGATGAAGAGGATATGTAATAATTATTAAATATAAAACGTGATCACATAGGTTATAGGTAGAGACTCATTAAACTAGATATGACTTGAATTGATAAATAATACATAGATAGAAAAAATATTTTAATTGGTGTATCCTGTGTGGGATTATACTCATGCATCCTTTTAATATAAGGTTTAATTTTTACCAATGCAAAAAAAAATTCATAATTTAGATTTCATCCAAAAATGTTCAAGTGTTAGTGTCAATATGATAGTTCTTGGGTATGTTATTGATCAATATTATGACACCACTCAATGCTAGGATGAGATTTGTTTTTACTATGGGAAAATTATGACATTGGGTATCATAATGAACTTGAATAGAAATGTGTTACCACATTAGATTGGATTATATGCATAAATCAACCTCAGTCAGCCTACTAATGTGATATTAATAATATGTATGAGATGTATCAATAATGATTAATAATTTATATGAACCATGCACATTATTTATGTGACTATAAAAATATAGTGATAGTAATTACACACATTGGAATATTTGATTAAAAAAAATTCTACCAACTCAATGTCGAACTCACTCCAATTGAGAAGGTTGTGGATGAACAAAGAGTTTCACAATAATCATCCAATTAATTAATGGAATTCAATGTGTAAATTAAATAATAAACTAAGGTGATTAATGAACTTAATGTTTATAGTGAGGAGTGAGAAAAAATGGATTAATACCTTGAAGAATAGGTGGTTACATTTAGAAATAATCTTTCTTTGATAATGAAATTAGGTGGCCCAAAGAAGAAGTTAATGATTGAAAGATTATCAGAATAGGAACTAAAGGAAAGGGAACAAGGTAAATAAGGTTTCAAGAATGGGTTGGATGATCAAAGACTTGGTTGCATGGTTAAATATGGAATTATATTTTAATATTAATCCTTAAAGTTGGGGACATTGGTTGTGAGAAGAAAAAGAAAACATATAATGGATATAGATACTCCTTAATCTTAGAGGTTTTATCAATAACCAAAGATTAATTCAAATATTGTAGGCATGTGGAGAGATATAAGTGATAAGATATTTCCTCTAATGAAGATCCAGTTTTTTGGGTTCCTCAACCACACCATGACTAATTGTGAAGAGGTGAAGAGATACTTAAAAGGAGAGGCCCATGGGAGTCAGTAAAAAAGAATAAGAGAATGTTCTATAATTCGAATATTAAAAAAAATGTATGGGTATTGTTTTATTATTCAATTTTTTAGTTATTAATAAATAAATTATAGTAATTTAAAGAGATGAAACATTTTATATAAAGGATCAAGGAGATTGTATAGAATTCCCATAAAAAAATTCCATTGGGAAATAGATTTTTCTCTTTAGAATAATAATAATATGATTACACTACCAATGATAAATAAAATGATAAGAGATAGTCCTATGTATCAATTTAATTGGAGATTTATTATAATTAAAAGAAATAAAGGAGAGGGATATTCTAGTTGAAATTTAATTAAATGTGATAACTAACAATAGAACATGGATTCTTGATAGTGGAAACTCATCCCACATGACTATAAATATAAAATCGTTAAAGAATATAAAGGTTATCTTTGATGTAATGGTTCGATTTGGAAATGATCATTATTTGAAGATCAATATAACTAGTAGAATAAGGATTTCAAGTGATTAGTTAAATAACACTGAAGTGGTGTATATGGATGGTCTTAAACATGATATTTTGAGTATGAGATAATTACATGACTTGGGACTCAAAGTCACATTCAATTGGGGGGCACCTAATCAAAGGAAAGGTTGGAAATTATTTGATAAAAGGAGGGAGAACAAATGGAAATCTATGTAAAGTGAATAGTAAAGATAACACTTTTCTCATTATGGTAGAAGAGGATAATGGTTTATGTCATTGAAGGTTTGGTAACATACATCAACAAAGTACATAGAATCTATTCATGATAAATGTTGTGGTCAATATTCCAAAATTGAATCATGATCAAGAGAAGATATATGATTAATGTATATAAGGAAAGATTGTGAGAAACTATTTCTAAATAAATAATAAGTGAGTATGAACTTTTTAGATATAATTAACACTAATATGTGTGGTCTAATAAAACATTCTAGAACACAAGGTAAAAGTTAGTTAATTTTATTCATTGATAATTATACTAGAATGGGTTGTATCATGTTCATGAAGACCATGAAGGAAGTCATCGAATGCATCAAGAGATTTTATAGATGGTCTTAAAATGAAAATAAAAGTTTAATCTAGATTATGAGATCAAACAATGGCATTTATTATACCTCTATTTAGGTATAAAATTACTTATAAAAACATAGAATCAATCAAGAAGATTCATCCATGAGTACACCCCAAAAAAATGGTGTCATAAAAAGGTAAAATCTTATGGTAAATAATATAGTGATGACACTACTCGCTGAGAGTTGTATCTCAAGGAATGATTAGAATAAAGAGATTCATATGGATATTTATACACAAAACTAGGCTTTATTAAGCCTAAAATAAAAAAGAAAACATTATATAAAATGTCTTATGGAAGCTAACCAACACTTAAATAGTTTATATTATTTAAAAACAAGTTTTATATTCAAAATAAAGTTGAAAATCGGAGAAAGTATGGAGATATTATGGATAAAGGAGTCTTATTGGGTTACTTAATTAAGAGTGAGGCCTGTAAATGCTTCAAAAAGAGTCGAAAATTAGGTAAAATAGTGATGTTAATATTATAAAAGAGAAGCCTAAAAATAAATCCGGTAATCCAGGTTTAAGTAAAGTTTATGATGATGTTAACTCAAATTGTGGAGATCTTCAAGGTCCAAAATAAGAAGAGGATTCCAAGTTTGATTTAGAAGATATAGAATAAACTGAAGAGATTTATCCATTGACTCAAGGATGAAATGGATGATCATAGATTGATGAATCAAACATAATTGGTGAAAGATATACTATAACACAAACTTGGAGGATAAGGAATTTAGAGAACACTTCTATATTTTCTAAAGTGGATATGTAATCATTTCGAAAATTAGTGAATGATTAACCCTAGGTTGAAGCTATAAATATGGAGTTAGAACAGATAGAAATGAATCGAACTAATGAGATTTTAGTGATTTTGGTGGATCATAACATCATTGGAACTAAATGGATATTCAAATATAAATATGATGAGCATGGAAAATTGATCATTAATAAGATAATATTGGTGTGAAAAGTATATGCACAAGTATAGGGTGTTTATGTAGAAGACACATTTTTTATTTCAGTAATACTTGAGTCAATAAGACTCAACCTAAATGTTAAAATTATAAGGGGCTTCAATGTTTATATAATGGGTGTAAATATGGTATTCTTGAATAAATTGTTAATGTTAAATTATATATTAAAATTCTAGTGGTATTTCTAATTGGTGATTATGAATTAAAGGTCTTAATGTTCAAGAAGGAATTGTGTGGCTTAAAACAAGCACCTAGAGTTTGGTATTCTCAATTGGAAACTTTCTTGAAGAGGTTGGAATTTAGGATATGTGGAGATTATCACAACCTATCTATGAAATCGACTAAGGAAGAGAGGTTTATAGTGTTGGTTTATGTTGATAACATTATATTTAGAGGTGGAAAGACGAAATGAGTGGAATATTTTGAAATATTAATGTGATATGATTTTAAGATATTACTGATTTGAAATATTTCATATTTTATTAGGTTATAATTTAATCAAAAGAAGGTATATTCCTTTATCTCTCAATAAATATATATGAGAGATATGATAAATAAGTTTGAATTATATGAAAGTAAATTGGATTCAATGTCTATTGTAGTTGGAATCCCACATGGAAATCATAAATAGAAAAGATATTTTGATCACACATTATACTAAATAATGATTAGATATTTTTTATATTTAATATCAATGAGGTTAAATAAAATTTTCTATATGTTTAGTGGCTCAATTTCATATTAGTCTAAAAGAAGAAAATGTCTCTACAATAAAAATAATTATGAGGTATATTCAAGGAACATTTGATTAAGGTTTGTTGTATTATATATAGCATGATAAATATTTATATTTATATTTAGATTTGGATTAGTTTGGAGGAATTTTGGGTAAAAAATACCTTATTGGAGGATCATTATTTATGAGAATAAAATGTGTATTATGGATTAGTATGAATCAAAAGTGTGTTGAGTCGAAAAAAATTATCCTTGATCGATTTTTCATGAAATGTAAAATTTACTAACTTTATAATGTTTATTTATATCATAGGGTGGACACTAGTTCATCCCTCAAGGATAATTAGAGGCTTAATGTTTGTATCTTTAATAAAAAGGACTAAAAGAGGGGTGGTTCTGAAAATAGTTCTAAAAAATGACTTAATTTATGAGTTTAATTGTTGAAAAAAAGGTGGTGTTTTTATAATTATGAGATAATGAGGTAATTTCAAGTTCAAAACCAATATTTTTAGTTCATTGTTCTAAAAATTACACATATTTTAATATGATCCTTTGGTTGAGGGTAATCAGGATCTTGATTCCCCTCATTCCATTTAAAATGATGCACAAAAAACCAACCCTTGACAAAAAAATATTTTGTCAAGGTTTGTACCTTAATAAAGGAATTATTACTTCCAAATCATGATGACATATCATGCATGTGAATGTGAAAAAGGATTATTGTGTTTTATAATCATAACAACTCAAGATTCCCACTTTAAATCTCAACCCATTCGGTGTTGAAATGAAAAGTGCTTCACTTAATTCTACCAAAATGCATTCAAAGGAGAATCATGTTAAGATAAAACATAAATAAAATATTCCGCATACAAATTAAACCAAACCATCAGAATAATAAGTTCAAAAACTCCCTCTCCAAGTGTTTGTACCTCCCTCGAAATGACCATCCGCTATTTAGCTCACCATCGAGAGGAGGAGGAGGCTCAGATGGAACTTATCTTTCATATTTGATCTCCCAATTAGGATAGGGGAATCTATAACTTATAATATTAAAATAGAACACATTTGGGTATCCAAAATGGTTGATATTTTCCCCTTGGTTGAGATTACAAATGGGTTTCCCAAGGTGTCAATTTATAGGCAATGTGGGAGGTGGTTTTGGGAACCCAGTTTTCATGATACCACATGGCCCATGGTTTTGGGATAGTAAAATGCCTTATCCTAACTTGTAAAAAAGACAAGAATTGTTTTAAAAAATCTTTAATATCTCATTGTAAAATTTGGTAGTGATTTATTTTATAAAATGGGATATATTTTAAAAATATATAACCAAAATTTTGACTTTGAGAAGATTCAGTTTCTTGTAAATATCAGTTTGTTTGGGAATCTTTTTGTATGAGGTAAGATTGGGTGTCTTCATAAGAGTTGTAGAAAATTAAATTTTGGATCTGGAAACCAAATATCATCTTAATTTAATGTAATTATTAGCTTAAGTGTGCATTTGAGTCCACATGTGTGCATGGGATCTTGCACAAATTGGCCTATTTTTCTCCAACTTCATCTTGGGTCCTCCAAATCACCTCCTCCTAAAATGTAATCATCAAAATAAGGAAAATTTACCTTGATAAAAATTAAATAATTTAATTAAACATTAAGTTCAATTTTTTATTATATTTTTAATTTACAATACAAAATTAGTTTAACACAGTGGTTTAAGGGTGGAAATGAATAGTTAATTATTATTTGATCACACCCCCACACCTAAACATTTGAACTCCTGGAAAAATTCACATTTCAAAAAATTATTCATGGATATATTCCCAAATTTATTAAGAATTATCATTCAATGAAAATTAAATTCTTGATATCAATGTGATCGAAGAAAAAAACCACACCATGGAGTTATTCTCAGTGATTATGGAAAAAAGATGTCTCATAAATTATATCAAAACAAATTCAAGGAGATGTATGATACCATAATGTGAAAGGAATTAAAAATTCATCCATATAACTATATTTTTGTATTTTAAAACCATTATATTCTATTATTTCCACTTTATATCTAGTAAATATAGATTATTTTAAAAAAAATCTTTCCTAATTCTTTCTGCTGAACATGCCCAATATCTTTTTCAATAAAATTTCAAGACACACTCACTTAAAAATTCATGAAATTAAAACCAAAATAACCCAACCTATATATCCCCATATTTTGTACATTTCATCACTCCCCTTATTATTTTGTTTTTTAGTGAGTTCAGTGGTTAGATAATAGGTACATGCATAGTTCAATCCGCTAAAATAATGAAACGGATCGAATAAGGAATGAATATATGAAAAAATAATTTGGTAAAGGTGATAAAAATTAAACTAACTTATATTTACCTTATATTAAGTAATAAATATTTACACTTCATAGTTGAGGGAAATATGGTGTGGAGATATTAAGTGACATTATTAACCCATAAACTACTCACATGGAGGGTATCAATCATATCAATGGTTTCGTAGAGTTACAAACATTTATATCATTGAAAAATAACCAATTTACTAAAAAATAACACCTAAATATTAAATATATGCTAAAAATTACATTCCATCAGTGAATGAATTTTTATTTAAATGTTAAAATAACATGAAATAGAGAAATTCATCATTATTTTTCAATAATTTCCATGAACATGTGGGTATAAAAAATGAGTATTTTGGTACAAAAATTAAAAAAAATTAAAGTTAAAGTACCATAAAAATCCAAAAATAGAAATATAATAAATATAATGAAAATCTTAATGATCTTAGCAAAGTGGGGAAAATTAAAATTACTATACATTTAGTGAAAAAGATAAAAAGTAATAAATATGGTAACAAATACTAACTAACTCTGGAATATATCCACCCCCCCCCCCCACACACACACACCTGGAGTAAGGAGACCCCATCTTTTCACACATTAACATTACATCATTTTTTAGGAATACTTAATACATTACAAAAACAGACACCCAAAAACCGTATTAGTTTAGTTCCATTGGAAACATGGAAACACAAAAACTGGTATATAAGTGAGCTACATTATCTCCCACTAGTTTCTTCATTACTAGCACCCTTCTTAGAAACATCATACTTAATACATATCTTCCTAACCTAAGGGAGGAAATATAAAAATGGGTGAGCTTAGGTTCTTAGTAAGGATAAAAAGGGGAGATATGTAAGCATAAACATGAGTATAAGGGCATGAGAATGTGATCATAACATTAGAATATCATAAAATGCATATCGAAGATCACAAACTTAAATCATGGCATAAATATTGGCAGTTCATAAGACATGAATCATAAAGTAAGCAAGAGAATAATCCATGAAATAATAACATAGTAATAAGACATGGAATTTTTTTAAACACATAAACATGTAATATCATTCCCTATAAGTCAGGGCATATTTCCAAAACTTATTAGGGCACTTTATGGGGACTACACCTACTAGGAGGGACACACCACCATCCCCAATCATAGTCCATTACTTATAGGGGATCAGGTTTCCCCATCTTACTATAGTGTATCGGGTTTCCCCATATTCCCATAGTGGATCGGGTTTTCCCATCTTCCCATAGTGGATTAGGTTTCCCTATCTTCCCATAGTGGATCGGGTTTCCCCATCTTCCATACTGGATCAAGCTTGTTGACTTAATTTTCATCATTATCACATGAGATATAAATATTTACCAAATTCATTGGAGGGATATATAGGTCCCACCCATATCATAATGAAATCATACATACATGTTCCACAATATCATAAACAGTCATATCATAACCCATGAAATGAAATGGGTGTCATAAACATGTAATCATGTCTTAACCTATGGAAGAAGAGACATGTTTCATAATCATTTAATCAAAGCATAACCTGTGAAAATAAGAGGGTTTAATAAGAATATAACCCATGAAATTGAAATGGGTTTTATAAATATATAACCTGTAAAATAGAAATGGGTTTTATCAATATATAACCCATGAAATAGAAATGGGTTTCAAACATCATTCCATCAAAACATAATCTGTTCAAATAAAGGATATGAATGGAACCTTCGGATCATTTCACATAAATTCATGAGTAACATTAAAGGATATTATCTTATATAGAAAAAAATTGAAATATATTTTAAAAAAAAATCTTGAGGAAAATATCCTTTCTTCTTTGAGAAATTATTTTTAAAACATAAAACCTTTTGAAAACTATTTTCTTTGAAAACACTTTGAAAAATTAAAAGGAAAGCTTGAAAACATTTTGAAACCCATTTCATTGAAAACACTTTGAAATAATATAAGGGATTATTTGAAAACCATAAAACATTTTTAAAATCCTTTTTCCTTGAAAATGATATTAAAATATCATACTTAATTTTTTTTTGAAAACATGGTTTTCTAAATTTAGGGCATGTGTCTCAAAGAAGGCAAATTGAGACAAAACCACTTTGCTGATTTGGTAAATTTTGAAACATAAACCCCATGAAAGAGAGATCATAAAATGGATATATAAATAGCCATAGATTTAAGGATAATAATCATAGAATATATTCATGGGAATTATATACACCACTCAAAATAAATGAGTGTTTATTAAGGTATAAATATCATAGAAATAAAAGTGAGACTTGAAATCCCCTTACCTTATGTCTTGACTCATTTTATACTCATAAAAATATACTATATAATAAATATAAATTTATTATACATATTTTAAAGAAACATATTATTATATATAATAACATATATTCTTTTATTATGACTTTATATTACCCAATTATTATGAATTCCATGTTAAGGTTTTTCTTTGGGTAATATCTGCTTTATTCTTCATACATGTTTTGACTCATTATTCATGATATTATTAATTAGATAATGATTTAATTATTTCAAAAATTTAGAACATGATATAAATATCATATATATTCATTATATATGTATTTATAATAATATATAAAATATAGAAATATTAAATGGAATATATAATTCATGGAAATAGTATGTCGTATGTACGCATGAATATTGTTTCCGTTTTATTGTCGTATTGAAACTAAGAAATTAAGTGAAATATATGTTTGTGTGTGTATATATATATATATAATAATTCAATTTTAATTATTATATCAAATATATCATATAATTTTACTAAACCCATCCTTAATACATTCCATGTAAAGTGAAAGAATCACATCGCTTTGAGGAAGCGGTAGTCTATACATCCACAAACAAAGTTATCATGTTTACATGAAATGTAAATCATTAAGGTATGTTTTATATAATAATTAAAAAAGAATAATTAAATAATAAATATCATATATATCAAATAAAATTATATTTCCCATCATAATTCCTAACTATGAGAGGTGGTAAAGGAAAAAAACAAACAACATCATTTTGTGAGGTGGTAGTTCTCCACACACTAGAACGCTAAGTTCATTACCCATTAGATGGAAGTGTGTGTAATTTTAGGTATAAACCTTAGAATAAAAACATCTAAGTATATTTAGGATAATAATTTTATTATATAATCATGTAATAAGAATATTTTAGATGGTGGAGAATGAAAATAAAATAAAGGAGCTTGAGGAAGGATGTTAGTTCTTATTTGGGTAACTCCTCTTAGTTTACAACAAAGGGTTTCCTTGGATGGATTTATTCCAAAAGGGAAGATTTTAGGATGAGTTGAGATATTTTGGGAGATTATTTTATTATATTTTGATCCAGTCAAATGGATTTATAGGTGTGAATAAGTGGGAGGGGTGGTTTCCTTTTATAGTGGAGGAAGAGTGGCATTCTTATAAATTTTTGAAAAGGGAATTCCAACCATGTTTTTCTTATTTCAAGTGGCTAAAATAATTTTGAAAATAAAATAAAAGGAATAATAAAGTAAAATATGAGAATAAAATGGATTTTGGATAAGTGTATAGGTTATTTTGGGCTTTAAGTTCAAGGTTTAGTCCTCTGTTAAGCTAATTTTTCCCTTAATCATTGTAATTAATTTTTATCAATTTCACTAGTAATTTTGGTCAAAAAATAAGTTGAAATTATTAGATACTATAAATTATTATGATTAAAAATGTGAAATCTATTTTGAAAAATTCTAATCACATAAGTGGAAAAAAAATTAATTTAAATTTAATCCCGCAGACGGGTCGCGACAGTGCGTTTTTTAAGAAAAAAAGTTTAAAAGTTTGGAATGTTTTGATATTAAATATCAATGTGAAATTGGTTACAATGACCTAAATTGGATAAATTTATGTAAAATTAATCTTTTTAAACTTTAAAACCAAATATAAATATAATTTTACTATGTAAATAAATTAGATGAAAATGCAGTTTTGAATTAAAATAAAGTATTTTTCAAAATTCATCAAAAATGAAGTTTTTCAGAAAAATACCTAAAATTAACCATAAGATAATTTAAAAATTATAGATTAAAAAAAAAATTATTTTATCAAATTAAAATTTTTAAATTATTTAAATTAATTGTATTATTGTTCACATAAGGACATAAAATGTAGTTAATTTGAGAAAATACTATTTTCAAACATAGAAAGACTTTACCAATATTACATGTTTTATTATAAATATGTTTTATTAATATAAAACCGTTATAAATAATATTTAGAAATTATTTATTACTATTCATATAACTAAGTTTAATGACTATGTTATATCTATCTCATTTAAATAATTATAATAATAAAATGATGTTTTGTATAAACTCAGTGTTGCATGTAACGAAATCCAAGTCAGTATTGCATGTAGAGAAAGCTTATATTGGTGTATCATATAATTAAATTTTGACTTATTGTAGTGTTCAATTCAATTCATAAAAGAAAATTAATTTATTTGAAAAAGGTTCACAAAAACTCAGGGTGTTACATTCTACCCCCCTTAAAATGAATTCTACCCTCGAAATTCATCATTCTGATATAAACAAATTAGGATATTTCTGCCTCGTCATATTATAAATTTCCCATGTAGCTTTCTATGACTAGTTATTTCCCCACAAAAATTTCACTACGTGAGTGGTCTTGTTTCATAGAACTTTCTCTGTATGATCCATAATTTCAATTGGTTCCTTGTAAGAAATATCATTCTTCAACGGTATGACATCTATGTTAAATACATGTGAAGGGTTAGGTATGTACTTTCTTAGGAGTGATAAATGGAACACAACATGTACTTTAGAGATATTTTTAGGAAGTTTCAAGAGATAGGCTACCATTCTGATACGATCAAGAATCTAAAAGGGGCTAATATACCTATGTCTTAGTTTCCTTTTCTTCCCAAACTTCATAAACTTATTCCATAGAGAAATGTGTAAAAACACATTCTCACCTTATCACTCAATTAGGTGTCAAGTTCTTATTGAATACTTTTCAAAAACTTTGAGGTAAAACTCAGATCCTGATAAAATACAATAGAATGTGGTACTTTATGAAACCTTAAAACTTAATTAATGTATATCTTAGAAAGATGATCTAGAGAGAAGTATTCTCTGATATCGATGAAGTGTTTTGACTTATTAAGGTGATTTAATACCACCCATATAGCATTAAACCCTTTATAATTTTTGGGGAGTCCAATGAAAAAAAATAGATTGATGTTCTTTCATTTCCATTCTAGTATGGGTAGTGGATACAACATCCCATTATATTTTTGTCTTTCTGCCTTAACTTATTGGCATACCAAGCACCAAGATACAAACTCTATGATATCCCTCTTCATGTCATCCCACCAGAAGTATTACTTCAAATATCTATACATATTCATACTTCTAGTATGAATAGAGAACAAAAAAATATGATTTTAATCTAACAACTCCTTAAAATCTAGTATAGAAAGAACACATGCGCAATTCTTGAAACTTATCATTTCATCATGATCAAGGATAAACTTAGGAACATTTATAACCTTATTTTTTAGCTTTACATCTTCCTTATGTGCCTCTTTAATATTCACTTAAATAGAGGGTTAAACATTAAATTCAGAAATATAATATTTCTCCCCTTCCTTCAAGATTTCTAGGTCCATCCTTTGAAAATCTATAAATATTAGATCTTTTGCAACCTTCATCATAGATAATCTAGAATGATCCTTTAGACTCAAAGCATCGGCCACCCTGTTATCTTTCCCAAGTTGGGAATGTATCGAGAAATAATAATCCTTTATGAGCTCCAACCATATTCTTTGGCGCATGTTCAACTTCTTTTGTGTGAATATATATTTTAGACTTTTATGATCAGTATATATATCACACATTTATCCATTATGATAATGTCTCCATATATTAAATACAAAAATTACCATTGAAAACTCCAAATCATGGGTTGGGTAATTTTTCTCATGGATCCTCAACTATCGTGAGTTATAAGAGATAACTATGTTACTTTTCATAAAAACACATCCCAGTATCTTCTTAGATTCATCATTATAGATTACAAACCCTTCTCCACTATAGGGTAACATAAGAAAAGGTATGCTAACAAACCATCTCTTTAGTTCCTTGAAATTTTCCTCACATTCTTCTATCCAGAGGAACTTGGAATCCTTCCGAGTTAACTTGGTTAGAGGATTATATAGTCATGAAAAATTCTCTAAAAACCATTGATAGTGTGTATTTAAACCAAGAAAACTCAATATATCAGTCACCATGTTGGTCTAGGATAGAATTCAATAGCTTTTTTCTTTGATGTATCTACTTTTATACCTTATACTAAGATTATGTGAACCAAAAATAAAACCTTTTTCAGCCAATATTCACACTTTGTAAATTTTTCATACAGATTCTCCTTCCTTAGTGTCTTTAGTAAAATTATAAAGTAGTGTTTATGCTCTTTATTTCTCTTTTAATAGATAAGTGTGTCATTTATAAATACAATCACAAACTGATTAAGGTAATCTATAAATACTCTATTCATAAAATTCATGAAGATAGAAGGGGAATTAGTAAGACCAAAAGGCATCACTATATAATCATAGTGTTTATACCTTGTATGGAATGACATATTGGGTATATCCTCTTTCTTGAACCTCAATTTATGATATTCATAATGAAGGTAAATCTTGGAAAAGTATTTAGCTCTGTGTATTTGATCAAACAAGTAATCAATATGGGGAATATGATACTTGTTCTTTATCATGATCTTGTTCAAATCCTGATAATCAATACAGAGTCACATTGATCTATATTTCTTTTTCATGAAGAGAATAGGTTCACCCCAAGGTGACACACTTATCCAAATTAATCCCTTATAAAGTTTATCTTTGAGTTTCATCTTCAATTCCTGCAACTCAATTGGGGTCATTCTATAGAGAGTCTTTGAAATTGGTGTAGAAACAGGTATGAGTTTTATCGAGAACTCAACTTCACATTTTTGTGGAAGGCTAGGAAACTCTTTTGAGAACACATCCACAAATTCCTGAACAATATGAGTATCATCTATGTCAAGTTTCACCCCAACCATTTGAGACAAAAATTCCTTAAAAATGGGAACTAAGACCCATACACTAGATGTAATATCTATAGAAAGTTCATACTTAGCATCACATTCATATATGATCATATTTTGGTTTGAAATATCAAATGTAACTTCTTTTCCTCAACAATTAAAGTGGGATTTATGTAGATAAAGTCAATCCATGCCTAAGACGACATCAAATTCCACCAAGGGAAGAATGACATGATTTTTAGGAAGTGTGTTCCCCCAAATGTCAATTGGAGATTAATCATAGACTTGAGATGAAATCATTTTACCATTAGGGGTTTGTACTGATAATTCCACATCAAATCATTTTGGTGGAATCTTAATACCCTTAGAAAATTATTTGGGTATGAAAGAGAGGGTAGATCCAAAATCAAATATTACATTAAGAGTTCTAGATTGGATGGTTTTTGTACCTTTCACTGCATCTTTATTACACCCCTCATCAGAAATAGTGATTACATGAGATTTCCCCTTGTCCCTCAGTTTAAGTGGTTATTGATGCCAATAGTCATCACCAACCCTTTATTTTGGGAATTAGTTAGTATAATTCCCATCCTCCTTACACTTGAAGCACTAAATTGTCAAAGGTTCATTATGGGTAGCTTGTCCTCTATTTATATAATTGGAAAATTTCTTCCCATCAGTGCAGAAATAAATTTTCCGATGTCCTTCCCTTTCACAATTAAAACACTTATTATACCCTATAAGACATTTCCCTCCATGATTATTTCCACTATTAGAGAATAAAGGAAGGATCATCTTCTTCTATCCTTGGTTTTTAGATTTTCCTTTGAACTACATATTCCTTTTCTTATTAAAAACATGAGATTGATATGTAACTCCTATTTTTATTTCAAATTTTTTTGAACAATGAACAATATATTCATAGCTTATAAATTCTCTTATGGCCAATGATCTTCTGAGAATTGTCTTTCAGCCACCGAAGAACCTATCAACTTTACTTTCAGGTTGGTTGATAATTTCAGAAGCATACCTCAAAAGTCTTGTGAAATTAGACTTGTAGGTACTGATGGATTCATCACCCTTTTTTCTTAAACTCAGTAACTCCTTTTACATATTCATATGAAGAACATGAGGAAATTACTTATTCAAGAATAATTTCTTGAACTCATCCCAATCCATGGATTCAATTTCATCTTGCTTACTTGTATTCTTGATTAGATTCCACCACTAGTCTACTTCACCTTCTAATTGATAAACAACCAGAATGGATTTCTCATGTTCCGAACATTGTAGAATGTAGAATATCTTTTCAATGGTATTAATTTAGTTTTCAGTAATAGGTGGATTAAAAGTCCCACTGAAAGAAGGTGGATGTTTCCTCATGAAGGACTCAACAGAACATTATTCCCTTCTTTGTTTGTTTGGAAGCTTGGCATGATTCATATCTTGAGAAAGTTGGGTGATTATAGAAATGAGATTTTTCATTCCATCTCCCATAGAATTGATGATCAGGAGGAAAATTGTTTTATTTTCCATTGAAATCGCCATTAATATGGTTCCTTTGTGATCTAACCAATAACTAAAACCAAAAATAATAGAGTAATAAACATTTTTTATAGTGAGGAACCACCCCCCTGAAAATTAAATTTTTATTATTCAAACACTTTTTAAGGAAAAATTGAGAAACCATGCTTCAACCTCAATCTCAAAATAACACATTTCACCTGACAAAATTCAAATTACAAAATATTCAACCAGAACCAACATCACTGCGGCAAAACCCTCATCACGCTACCTGTTGCAGAATTCAAAAGAGAGACCATATCATAGAAAATCCTGAAAATATCATGATCCACCAGATTTGTACTACACATATCCTATTACACATCGTCACCATCATCACACCACATCGCCATCATCTCGACAACCACATACACCACGGAAAACCACAACAAACACAAAAAACCAGTCATTGTCCTCGTCCTCCCTTCACTGACATGTGACACCAAAAACTGAAACACTAGAGACCATTTAATACCCTAAAAGATTTCATAGAACATTGAATCATTATCACCAACCCCCATTTAACTAGAAAAAATCAGACCCCCAAAATAGAACGAGCTAAAGATGATGAAAATTATAAAAAAAAATAACACGGAACTGTTGGGAGAGACACTGACAGTCGCCACCTTAACCAATCAATGAAATGAAACCAGAACCAAAAATCAGATCACCATCAAACAAACATAAAAAAAATAAACCACTAATAAGAAGAAATAAAACCTTCACCGAATACCAAAGGAAAAAAACCAAAAAACCATAACCCTCACTAAAGGATGCATTCCAGGAACACTGTCATCCACTGAACCACCCCTCCCAAAACCCCATTGATACCTCTTCTCTAGATCCGACCAGGAGGAGAGCAACAGATCATAAGGTCGCCCTAGGTTTATCTAAGGTTATTCATAGACAAATTATTTTTAAATCCTTCATGGTGGTTCATGAATAGATTATAAATCCCAATGAATATCCCCTAGGAGTTTCAAACTAGGTGTGTAGTATAGTACATTTTAGTGTATTTGGTTACACTCAAGTCAGGCCCGATGCACCTTGTCGTATTTTTTACTCCTAGGTACATTTGTGCCAAAACCACATCCACTTTTAGTATCTAGATAAGGATATATTTCTAGACAACCACTCTCTATATCCTTTACCAAAATTCAAATACATTTTTTATACTTTTTCTTATCCTTATACTTATCGTTAGACATGTCCTTAGAGTTATCACTATGGTTTTCTCATCCTAGTTTCCAAAGTTTAAATAAAATTTTTTGCTGATACCAACTAAAGATACCCTTACCTTTCACACATTAACAATACATCATTTTTTAGGAATACTTAATAAATTACACAAAGAGACACTCAAAGACCATTTTAGTTTAGTGCCTTTGGAAACATGGAAACATAAACACTATTACATAAGTGAGCTAAATTATCTCCCATTAGGTTATTCATGACAAGAACCCTTCTTATACAAATCATACTCAATACATATATTCATAACATGGGGAAAGAAACATAAAAAGGGTGATATCAGATGTCTAGTAAGGGTAAAATAGGGGGATATATAAGTATAAACATGAGAATAGGGGTATGAGAACGTTATCATAACATTAGAAGATCATACCCTGCATATCAAAGATCATAAAAATAAATCATGGCATAAATATTGGAAGTTCATAATACATGAATCATAAAGGAATCAAGAGCATAATCCATGAAAAAATAACATAGGAATAAGACATGGATTTTTGGAAGACACATAAACATTTAGTATCATTCCCTATAAGTTATAGTTCATTTCTAAAAGTTATTAGGGTACTTAATGGGGACTACACCTTCTGGGTGGGACACACTACCATCCCTAGTCATAGTACTTTCCTTATAAGGGGTAGGGTTTCCCATCTTCTAATAGTGGATTGGGTTTTCCCATATTACCATAGTGGATCAAGTTTCCCCATATTCCCATTGTGGATCAGGTTTCCCCATCTTCCCATAGTATATCAGGTTCCCCCATCTTCCACAATGGATCAAACCCCTCAACTTGATTCTCATCATTATCTTGTAAAATTTAAATATTTACCCAATTCATTGGAGGGAGATATAAGTCTCACACATCTCATAATTAAATAATACATAAATGTTCCACAAGATCATAAATAGTCATATCATAATCCATGAAATGAAATGGGTTTCATTAAAATGTAATCCTATCTTAACCTGTGGAAAAGTGATAGGTTTCATAATCATTTCATCAAAGAATAACATGTGAAAATAAGTGGGTTTCATAATAATATAACCCATAAAAGTGAAATGGGTTTCATAAGAATATAACTTGTGAAAGATAAATGGGTTTTATAAATATATAACCTATGAAATCGAAATGGTTTTCATAAATATCATGCCATCAAAACATAATCCATTCATAGAAAGAATGTGAATCGAACCTTTGGCTAATTTCCTAGAAAGTCATGAATAAAACCAATAGATGTTATCTTAGATGGAAAAAAATTTGAAATATCTTTTAAAAAAATTGAGGTACATATCCTTTCTTCTTTTAAAATTTATTTATAAAACATAAAACCTTTTGAACCCCATTTCATTTGAAAACTTATAAGGAAATCTTGAAAAAAATTTGAAAACCATTTCTTTGAAAAGACTTTGAAAACTTATAAGGGATTCTTTTAAAACCATAAAAAAAATTAAAATACCTCTTTTCTAAAAATTAGATTAAAATATCATCATTAAAAAAATTGAAAACATTTTTGAAAACATGGTTTTTTAAATTCCTGGCATGTGTCTCAAATAAGGGAAATTGAGACAAAACTAATTTATCGATTTGGTAACTTTTGAAACATAAACCCCATGAAAGGGAGATCATAAAATGTATATGTAAATACCCATAGATTTAAGGATAATAATCATATAATATATTCATGGTAAGTATATTCACAATAAAAAATAAATAAGTGGTGATTAAGGCATAAATCTCCTAGAAATAAAAGTGAGACTAGAAATCTCCTTACCTTATGTCTTGACTCTCTTTGTACTCATACAAACCTCATGTATAATAAATATAAGTTTATTAGAAATATTTCACAGAACCATATTCTTAAATCTAATAACATATATGGTTTTATTATGACTTCAAATTACCGGCTTATTAATAATTTCATGTTAAGGTTTTTCTTCTGATAATGTCAACTTTGTTCTTCATGCATGTTTTGACTTATTATTCTTGATCATCTTAATAATATCATGATTTACTTATTTTAAAAATGTAAAACATGATATAAATATCATATAAATTCATTATATATATATATAATAATCTATAAAATATATAAATATGAAATGGAATACAGCGTTTATGGATACAGTAGGTCGTATGTACGTATGAACATTGTTTCTGTTTTATTATCATATTGAAAGTAAGAAATTAAGTGAAATATATGTTTATATATATATATTATAATTTTATTAGAATTATTATATAATATATATCATATAAGTTCACTAAACCCATCCTTAATACATTCCATGTAAAGTGTGAATGAATCACATCGCTTTGAGGAGGCGGTAGTCCACACATCCACAAATGAAGTTATCATGTTTACAAAAAATGGAAATCATAAAGCTGTTATTTATATAATAATTAAATAAGAATAATTAAATCATAAAAATCATATATATCATATAAAAACAGATTTTCCATCCTAATTCTCAACTGTGAGAGGTGGTAAAGTAAAAACGAACAACATCGTTTCGTGAGGCGGTAGTTCTCCATACATAAGAACAGTAAGTTCATTACCAAATAGATGGATGTTTTTGTAATTTTAGGTAGAAAATTTAGAATACAAAAATATAATTATATTAAGGATGCTAAATTTATTATATAATAATGGAATAAGAACATTTTAGGTGATGAATAATGAAAATAAAACAAAGTAGATTGAGGAAGGATGTTATCTCTTTTTTGGATAACTCCTCTTAGTTTACACCAAAGGGTTTCCTTGAATGGATTTATTCCAAAAGGGAAGATTATAGGATAAGGGTAGGAATTTTTTGATATTATTTGAGAATATTTTGGGTAATCCAAATGGCTTTAGAGGTGTGAATAATTGGGAGAGGTGAGTGCCTTTTTATACTAGCGGAGGAGTGGTATTCTTGTAAATCTTTTATAAGGGAATTACAATCATATTTTTCCTATGTCAAGTGGATCAAATAATGGTTAAAATATAATAAAAGGGAGTATAGGTTAGAAATGTGAACATAAAATTTATTTTTTACAAGTTTTTAGGTCTTTTTGGGCCTTATGTTCAAGGTTAAGTTGTTTGTTAAGCTAATTTTTCTCTAAATCTCTATAATTAATTTTAATCACTTTCATTAATATTTTTTGGTCAAAAAATAAGTTGACCTTATTATAAATTATAAATTATTATGATTCCCAATATGTAATTTATTTTTCCAAATTATAATCACATAATTGGTAGAAATTAATTTAAATTTAATCTCACATATGGGTCGTGACAATGGGTTTTTTAAGCGAAAAAATTAAAAGTTTAGAATATTTTGATATCAAATTTCAATGTAAAATTAGTTAAAATGACCTAAATTGGTTTAATTTATGTAAGATTAATCTCATTATACTTTAAAATATAATTTAAATATAATTTTACTATATAAATAAGTTATATGAAAAAAAAATTGAATTACAATTCAGTATTTTTCACTATTCATCCAAAAATGATGTTTTTTAGAAAAAAACCTAAAATTCACCCTAAGATAATTTAGACATTATGAATTCAAAAATTATTTTTATTTTATCAAATTCAATTTATAAAAGTTTCTAAACATAATTTTATTATTGTTCACATAAGGACATAAAAAGTAGATAATTTGAGAAAATGGTATTTTCAAACATATAAAGACTTTACCGATATTACATGTTTTATTATAAATATATTTTATTTATATAAAACCATTAGAAATAATATTTAAGAATTTGTTATTAATATTCATATTATTATGTTTAATGACTAGGTTATAACTATCTCGTTTAAAAAAATATAACAATAAAATGATGTTTTATAGAAACTCGGTGTTGCATGTAACGAAAGCCAAGTCAGTGTTTCATATATAATGAGATTATATTAGTGTATAATATAATGTAATTTTGACTTATTTCAGAATTAAATGAAATATATAAAATAAAATAAATTTATTCGGAAAAAAATCACAAAAACTAAGGGTGTTACATTGAGTTTGCAGTGTCCTGGCTCTAATAAAAGAGAATGTGGGAAGGATAAAACTTGGATGGTCTCACTGGTAGGTTTCTTCTTGAAGAATTATTTACACAATAAGTGACTCCAAAATGGTTTCATGAAATTTTTTCAGTCACTTATCATTAATAATGAATCTTTTTTTCATTTTAAACCTATAAAACACTAAATGAATAGATGTTAGTAATAGTGTATGGGGCAAACCAGTGGGAACAAAGCTTACATGAGTGAAACCTAATATGTGAATTGAAAAGAGGAACTTCTAACCAATTTTTAATTAATGATGAAGGATGATTTGATCATGGTCATCCTTGGTTCCCTCCTTATATATTTAGGAGTTCTCATATGAGTCTCTTTGAATTTACTCCATTTCCGGAAATAATAACTTCATATACTCACTTGCATATGAGAGGTTCATATTAAATTATTTAAAATCTCAATATTCATATTTATATACCACAATGGGTAGGTGACAAGACTTTCCAAATACAATCCTATATAGTGACATTTCTATTGGGGTTTTAAAATCTATTCAGTGTGCCCAAAGTGCATCATCCAAGCGTAAAATCCAATCCTTCCTATTGTGTTGTACTGTTTTTCCAAGATTTTATTAACTTCCCAATTTGAAATTTATTCTTGTATATTATTTTTGGGGTGATATGGAGTAGAGACTTTATGTACAACCCCATACTTATGAAGAATAATTTTCATGTTTTTATTACAAAAAATTGAACCCTGATCAATAATGATGAATCTTAACAAACCAAACCTGTTGAAAATATGAGATCTCACAAAATTGGAAACCAATTGAGAGTCATAAATCATTACAGACTTTTCTTCCACTCATTTAGAGACATATTCAATAGATAATAAGATATATACAAATCCAAATGAATTTGGAAAATTCCCCATAAATTTAATGCCCTATTAATCAAAGATCTCCCAAAATAACATGATTTGTTGGGGAATTTCATTCATTTTAGAGATATTCCCTATGAATTGAAATCATGTGCATGATTTAAAAAATTAATGGGAATATCTATAAAATTTTGGACAATAAATTCTATAGTCAAGGAACTTTGGAGTTGTACATTTAGAGGAAAATTTCCCCCCACATTCCAAAACGTGGTAAAAGCTCAAAACATAGAAGAAATCATGGTTAGGGAAACATTGAAAAACAACTTGGTCACTAAAAATTATCCACAAGTATGGGTCATCTCAAATTTACCATCATGACTCATGATTAAGTCTTTGGGATTGTGAAGTGCTAAAATATTTGGGGACCCTATATGTTTCCTAAAAATTCATAATGTCCACATACTGATGGGTAAGTTCTACTACATCACAAAGGTTCTCATTGGGGAATAATTGTCCAATGGGGATGGATGAGACAACATTGTGATCCAATGGTGGGGAAATCCTAATAATGTGATTAGCTACAACATTTTCCACTCCTATCTTATCTCAAATCTCTCAGTCAAACTTCTATAGAAGGTGCATCAAAAGTATGATCTAGGTCTTGGATTTGTATTTATTAAGGAGAAACCAAAGGGCAGTGTGATCAGAACATACAATGACTTTTAACCCAAGGAGATATGAAAAAAATTATCCAAGGAAATAATAAAATAAATAAGTTATTTTTCAATTGTCGTTTAGTTTTTATGGGTAGGGTCAATGGTATTTGTGGTGTACATAATGACATGAGGACCCGTCTCATCCCTTTGTGATAAAACTTCCCCAACTATAGAGTTATAGGTATCACATATAAGTTTTAAGGGGAGATCCCACCTTATTGGTTGGATGATGGTAGGTTATGTGAGACTCCTTTCTAGTGAATTAAATGCATCCTAATTTTTTTTATCAAAAACAAACTTGGAATATTTTTTTAATAATTGGGATAAGGGAAGTGTAATCTTACTAAATACTTTAATAAATTGGTAGTAAAATCTAGCATGACACAAGAAATATCACACCTCATGAACATATTTTGGATATGAAATGGAGGAAATTATTTCAATTGTTTTATTTATCAACTTGAATTACCTTTCTCAAAATAACATGCCCAAGAACTATTCCCCACTCTACCATGAAATGGAATTTATCATAATTTAAAACGAGATATTTTTTAATAAAATAGTAGAGTAAAACCCTAGGTGTTCTAAAAAATTATCAAAGATCCATAAATTGTGAAATAATCCATAAAAACCTCTATATAATTATCAAGGTACTTAGAAAATAAAACTCAAAATACAATGATGAAAATACCAAGATTATTATAGATACTAAATGGAATCCTATTGAATGTAAATGTTCCAAATGAATAGGTAAATATTGTCTTTTCTTGATCCTAGGTTGTTATATGTATTTGAAAATAACCTGAATATCTATCAAGGAAACAATAATGGGACTTACTATCCAACATTTCTAAAATTTGGTCGATGAAAGTTAGAGTAAAGTGTCCCTTTTCATGGATTGATTTACTCAATGCTAGTCAATACAAACTTTCCAAATGTTTTTTACATGTTTTAAAACCAACTCATTCTTATAATTTGACACTGACGTTATTCTAGTTTTTTTTAGACACAGTTCTTAATGGGGTAACCCATTTACTATCTGATATGGGATAGATGATCCTAGTAGCTAGTAATTTACTAACTTCTAATTTTAACACTTCAAGGAGGGTGGGATTTAATAATTATTTAACTTTCCTTATAGTCTTATCCTCATTATCTAAAAATATATGGTTCATGAAAATATATGGGATAATCTCAGGAATAACATTCAATGTTCATCCTATCACCTTTTTACACCCTCTCAAAGGGTCTTAAAGTTTTGGTCAATTATCTATAGATATTTTTTTGGTAGTAATGATAGGAAATTGGTTAATACCCTTAATATAGGAATATTTTAAATTAGATGGAAGAGGTTTTCATTCTAATGCCAATGATTTTTAGATAGAGTGAAGTGATTTAGGGGGAGTGAGGTCTTTGAAATTGTATATCTTCTCATGTTTTTTCTATATGGAAATAGAATCAATGTAAATAATATTTTTAGAATCATAGATAGTCATCGGTACCTCAAATGAACACACTCATCAATTAAAATAAAAAATTCACACTTTTCCAAACCTATAAAACACTCAAAATATGAATCACAACCCAAATAATAAAATAGTAAAGAAGAGAAAAATGAATTTGATTATGGGTCAAGGATAAAATGTTTTGTGGGTGTGCCATCAGAGAGAAATTCCATTGAAAAGACAGGAAGAGTGTAATGCTCTTTAATAGGGTGTTTCATAGCATCAAGGATATTAAAACTTACCTTTTCTCACCCAAACTCCAAAGAAAACATGCCATTGTGAACGTTGATAATTGTATTTTTTGTTTTAATGAAAGGCCTTAAAAGAATGAGAGGAACATATCATTGGTTCTAATTATCTTTCATATCAAGAACGTATAATTATGCAAGGAAGATGAGATTATTTATATGCACGTGGACATCCTAGATCACTCGTGTTGGGTGTGTTGTTATTGGGTTGGAAAGTTTCATGATTATGCCCATTGGTTAAATATCTATAACCTATAGAGAATTATACACATATTGAGGAATCACAATAATCTAAACACCTAAATCCATCATTACATCAGAAAATAAGTCTCCCCTATGATGAAATATATTTTAAAAGTTCCTAGATCCTTGAATTTGGTTATAATGGTTGGTTGTATCAAGGATGAGACATTCATTCTAAGGTTGACTCTCTCATTCCCCTTTAATTTCCATCTATGGGTGAAAATTTCTTTAAGAAATTTGGCACAGAAAGAAATTTTTTAACTACATCCAATAGAGGAATTTTAACTTGTACCTTTTTAAGTTTATCCATTATCTCTTTATCAATTTCATTATCAAAAAATTTATTATATTTAGAGAGTCATTGGGAAAAGGTAAGAGGAATAGATTGTACAAGGGAATCCTCATTGATAACTTTTTTAACCTTTTTGTTTTTTTTATTCACTTGAATCTTTTGAGGATAGATAAAGATAGTTTTTAGGAGGATGAAATAACTGATGTGTTGAATCGCTAGAAAGTAAAAATTCTTTACAACTATGAAGTGTGATAGCATATACATTACGTTTTTCCTTGGGATTAGCAATTGGTTTGGATGGTAGTCATCTAGACCCTTGACTTTGGATTTCTACCATTGAGTTGGTGAGTTGGACCAATTGAGTTTTCAGGTATTGTATGGATTATTGGGTGATTTTCTGGAATTTGAGGTTATTTGCATCCATTTTCTTCATCATGTCCTCATGGCTAGGCTCAGGTTTTGGAGGGGGTGTTGGAAAGGACTTTGTGGAGTTTGAGGATTTTTGGGTGGTGTTTGGGGTTAACTAACCTACCCTTAGTGGTTCCAAGACTATTTTGGTTGGTTATAATACCTCATATCCTATAGTATCGATTATCCTTCCATCCAAAGTTATATGGATAGTATGGTTCTTTCCTAACAAGTTGATTATAGGGGAAACATGGAAAGATTGTCTCACAACTCTTAAAAGTTTCTCTCGGTTGAGGGAATTGGTTAAAATAGTGGGTGTCAATGGAATTGATACCACAATAAATTGGAAGAGGATGTTGAGATTTCCCTTGTGAAAGAGAAAGTTATTGGATTAGGGTACTTATCTCTTCAAACTTTGTGTCCACCTTCTTCTCGAATTTAGAACTTTTCACCTCATGGACACCTCAAATGGGTATACTAGACCTTGAACTACATTTTTTTATTTTTATTTTCATGTTATCAATGAGGGTCTTTGTAGATATTGGGGTCAATTCCACTAGGGAACCACCTACAGCAGCATCAATCATTTTTGATTGATTGGATTTAAACCTTTATAAAAGTATTGTATTAAAAGTTTCTCACTTATTTTATGGCGTGGACAACTTGAACAAATACTTTTAAAATGTTCTCAATATTCATAAAGTGTTTCCACATTAGATTGTCTTATTTCACAAATTTCTTTCCTTATTGTTTTATTTCAAGAGTTTGGGAAGTATTTTTTGAGAAAAAATTGTTTCATGTCAACCCAACCTCTAATTGGGGAGTTAATATAGTATAACTGGACTTTTGTAGTGTTTTCTAAATATAATGTGAATTATATAATCTTAAACAATTATTCATCCAAATTAGAAGATTTTAACATTAAACATATATTATTTAATTCCTTTAAGTGCTTATGTGGGTCTTCTCCAGCTATTCCATGAAATTTTAGTAATAAGTTAATGAGTATAGATTTAAGTTTGAAATTAAGTGATTTTCCTTGTATTTGAATGTATGAGGTTTGGATCTATACATTAGGAGAGGTTATTTATTTTAATGTATTATTATTTTTAGCTATATTATAAAATTTTATTTTAGTCTTGATATTGGTTTTAGAATAATAAGGACTAAGAAGTGTGTTGTTGTTTTATGCGTCCTCCTTCAAGGGATCATCTAGTGCTTCTTAGTGTCAATGATGCAAGATACTCTCTGGTTCATGTTAAAAATGAAATAGTTTTTCTAATAAAGATCAATTCAATCAAAATTCTAGCAAAATTAATATTTTAGAAAAAAACTTTAAAAACTGAAGGAAAAAAGAAGCACAAAAATATTTAGAAAATACACAATGTTCTTACAAAAAATGAACACTAAAAACCAAATATCTCCCCAGAAATGGTGCCAAAATTTGATCGCTTTATCATGACATGTAAAATTGACTAATTTTTAAATGTTTATTTATAGAATAGGGATCACCATTGTTCATCTCTCAAGGATAATTGTAGGTTTAAATTGTGTATTTTTAATAAAATGATTAAAATATGGGGTGGTTTTAAAAATAGTTTTAAAAATAAAATGACTTAATTAAAGATTTTAATAGTTAACAAAAAAAGGTAGTTTCTTTCAGAATTATAAGATAAGGATGTCATTTAAATTTCACTATACATCTTGGTTATTTCATTGTTATAAAAATTACACATGTTTTAATGCAATCCTTTGGTTGAGGGTAATCAAGATCTTGATTCCCCTCATGCCTTTTAAAATGATGCACAAAGAACCAACCCTAAACACAACAATAGTTTTTTTAGGGTTTAGACCTCAATAATGGAATGATGGATTTCCAAGAATACTAAAATATCATGGATGTGAATGTGAAAAAGTATTCTTATGTTGTCCTATTAGAATAACTCAAGATCTCCACTTGAAATCTCAACCCAATCAGTGTTTAAATGAAAAGTGTTTCACTTAATGATAATAAAACAATCCATTCAAAGGAGAAGCATGTTAAGATAAATTATAAATAAAATGTTATACACAAAAATTAAACCAAACCATAAGAATAAAAAGTTTTTTTTAACTCCCTCTCCAAGTGTATGTATCACCCTTGAAATGGTCATCCATTGTTTAGCATTTCATCTAGAGGAGGAGGAGGCTCAGGTGGGACTTCAACTTCATCCTTGATATCACTGTAAGGATAGGGGACTTCCAAACTTCTCAGACGAATAAAATACTCTTTTGGGTCTCTAAAATGGAAAATATTTTCTCCTTGGTTGATCTTACAAATGGGGTGCCCAAGGTTCCAATTTATAGGCAAATTGGGAGGTGGTTTTGGGCACCCATATTTTGATATACCACTTGGACTATGGTTTAAGGCTAGTAAACTACCTTATCACGACTTGAAAAAAAGAAAATAATTGATGTAATACATATTTAATTTCTCTATATAAAATTTATAGGCTATTTAATTTATAAAATTAGGGATATTTCCAAAATATAGAACCAAAATTTTGACTTCGACCAGATTTGGTTTCTTGGACATATCAGTTCAGTTGGGCTCTTTGTTGGAAGAATTGGGATTGGTTTTCTTCATAGAAGTTGTATCATATTAAATTTTGGTTAATTAAAAAAAAATCCATCCTAGTTTTATGTATTTATTAGCTTAAGTGTGCATTTTAGTTTGCATGTGTGCTTGGGATCTTGCGCAAATTGTCCCATTTTTCTTCAACTTCATCATGGGTCCTCCAAATCACCTCCTACTATAATGTAATCATCAAAAAAAGTAAAATTAAAATTTTTATAAGTGATAAATATTAAATAATTGAATCAAATTTGAAGTTTAATTCGTTATTATATTAATAATTTATAATAAAAAATCATGTTAACACAGTGGAATAATGGTGGAAATGAACAGTGAATTGTTATGCAATCAATCCTCTAGTTTGTAAATTTTAATAAACTTTATTTTGAATGTAATTTAATTTGAAGGTTATTTTTTAAGTTATATTATATATTATAACTTCTAAATCATAATTTCTAATGAAACTAAACAGATCCATTACATTATGGATTCTTGTGAAGTCACACTGAATGGAAGAAATAGATGAGCTTCTAATGTTGTTATAACCATACCTAAATTTTAAGGAGATTACTGTTGAAATTTTGTTACAATGAAATTTATAAATTGATATTACTAGTTCAATGAATAGAAGAAAAATTTTGATACATTATGTGATATGACACTAAGATGAAAGAGTTATGAAGTGTGAAGTTGTGCAATAGATCTTTGACTTTTGATCGCTTCTATTTATAATATTTTTTGTGTGTTTTTATTAGAACTTTTTTATGTGGGTATAATTTTAAAATATATTAGATTTTATTATTTAATATTTTTTTTCCAATATTTTTTATTTATGATACTCTTGGTCTAAGAGTATACTGCTTCTAATTAGTGTGATAAAAGAGAATTTGGGGCTGGAAAATTATATCTTCTGAACTAGTGAAGTTTGATAAAATCTTGGTGTGAACTTAGTATTGATCATTTTGGTCAAATTGGAGTATAAGTATATATATACTTTCATCTAATGTGTTTGTTAAATAAGTTCCTGGTATGGAGCTTGTTACTTATAATCAATGAGATCGATGAAGTTTTTGTGTGGATATTGTATAACTTTGATCTAATTATTGATTCATTTGTCACTTTAGTTTAAAAGTGAAGAGTTCCCTTTATTGTAAGTAGTTAATAATAATATCCTCATAAAGACTTTATGAATTTTAATTTTAAACTTTTTCCATTATTTTTATTTATTGTATTATTAATTTTTGATTGGTTTATTTTTTTACTCAGTTAAGTTCATAACTTCTAAGAGATTTAATTCCCACTGAATTTACTTTTATTTTACACTTATTTATTTAGAAATCATAATATATTAACCATTTAACCTCTTTAGTGGTAAAATTTTATGTTGTTTTTCCACTTCAATTCACCCCCCACCCCTATTTATTTCATACTCTTATTAGTTAGACAACACTTAGTATCAGATCTAGCCTATATATATTTTATCTATTACACTTTTTATCATTCTTTCAGAAATTTTCTTTTACCTTTTAGTTTGTGATATTGTTTTCATTTCCTTACATTTATGTGTAAATAAAGAAAATATGTTTCTTTTTTTATATGTTTGTATTAATAGTCAGAAAATTGCAGAATCCAAATCCAAATCAACCTCTAATTTTCAATAGCGTTGAGTGTGAATATTAGAATGATCAAATGAAATACTATAATATAAATACTGGTTTGGATAATTTTATTATGCTAACCAATGATTAAAAAAATTTGGATAATATTATTTTTAATTTTATTTTAAAAGAAAGGACTATGTTTCAATTTAATTTCCAATTGTGGAATACATTGGTGTGTGTGATTCAAAGGAAAATTTATAATTAAGTTTCATCTTTTAGAACAATATGTGGAATATAGAATAAAATTGAATTCAGACATTTTGAAACTTCTAAATTATTGGAAACAAAAATAGATATTTTCAAGAATATTATCAATAAATTTATTTTCTTTTGGGTGAATCAGTAGCCCATATGCATCAGAGATTCATGAATATTTTGAATGGTTTTTAGTCACATTGCGAGAAGGAAATTTTGGATGATAATATTGTTAAAATGATTCTGTAACTTCTACCAAATGAATGTAAGTACAAAAAAATGGTAATTGGTGATACTAACCACATCATGAATCTTAGTTTGGATAATTTTATTTGGACTATTATGTAGTATGAGAATAGAGTGATGCTAAAAAAGAAAATAATAATAATGGAGTTTTATTAAATATTAATTTAATAGATGTAACTTCCAAATATAATACTACAAATATCATTACTTTGAGGAGTAATTCCAAGAAATTTTCAGATACTAGTTTCTCATAACTTATAGAGGGATGATTTTCTTATATGATGAGGAGAATTTTTAGAAAACATAACTCTAAAGTTATTATCATAAGGATAAAAATATATAAAGGATAGATATGAATATAAAGACTCATCAAATCTTATCTTTTATGAGTGTAAAAAACTGGGTCATATTAGACACAATTATCCCAAACCAAAAAATAAAGATAGGGGATCCAAAAGATCTTATTAGTGATAAGGGAAGATAGGTTTTTAAGATCTATAGTTGATACATGGAACACTAGTGAAGATATTTATACTTCATATAGTTAATTGAATGATTGTGATGGTAGTAGAAAGATGGAAAACTTTTATGCTTAAGTTTATAGGATTGAAAATTATTTCATGGGAAAAATAATTCATGAATATTTGTCAAATTTATCATTAGATCACAATTTTTCATCTTCATTGAATGTTGTATATAAGTAATAAGGATATAAATATTACAATTATATGAGGAATTATATTATATAATTTTATGATTCTTACCAAATTATTTATAAAAAATATATTGATAAGGTTAAAATTACATTTTCAGTACTTCTTATGGAGGTGAAGTAGTGAATCTGAAATTATAAGTTGAAAGCTTTAAAAAATTACTCTCAAAAATTTTTACTGGAAGGGAAATATTCAATAAGCTATATAGGTAGTTTAAACCTACCAAGAAAATTTATGGAGTATGCTATACAACTACTAAAATGATATATTTATGAAGAAATTATTTTATTCCAAGAAATGTACCATTTTGTACTAAGTGTTAAAGAGGTGGACACTGAAATGGTCAGTACTCGCTAAACAGAATTCAGTCCTTTAGAACATATAGAGATTTTATATGCAATGAACTTTTTAGTGTGTAACATATATGAATTGGAAGAATATAGGTACCAAAGGTGTTATTTTCTAATGTTTCTAGAAGTGACATCTAGAAGAAAAAAAGGAAGATGTGGGTATTATAGTAGAAATTGAAAGTTCATAACCTGTGTTAAGTTTGAGAATGGAAATAATCAAAGACCACTTGGATATAATATCCAAAAACCTATTGAGTTTATCTAATTTTGTGTCCATTTTTTCTATGATTGATGCTAGAATAATTCTTTTACAAGAGAATAGTGTATAATTTCATAATCAAGGTAATTAAAGTAGATGATAGAGCAGTAAGTGGATTTGAAGGCATATATGTATAGTTTCAAGGATGAATCTGACAAACATTTTTAGAACATCAAAAGTGTAACATCCTGACCACACACTGGTTCCCTGATCTGGTCAGTCAGATGACCACAAGCGTGCCTCCCTATACACTAGAGGCTTCCAACTAGCAGTGAGGGTCAAATATCAATCATGGGGAGACTATACCCTCTTTATCAAAGTAGCACAACAGTGGAAATAAATAAACAATAGCCAATAATATAACCCTAACAAGAATAATACTAGTATCATAAGATTACCAAAACAGAAAAATACAATATCAAAATTGAACAGTAGATATATCATGAAAATGTGCATTTCACGTGTAAATATGAAAACCCCAAAATAAATAAAGACACTAAAAACTCCCAAACAGGTCCTAAACCATGTTTGGTTCTTTCATCCATGGTCTATCCCAAATCATCCATCTAACACAAGGTCTTTACCCTTATCCTTTGATGTATACATGATTCTATTTGAGTATCAATTAGGAAGACCAAGTAGGGTGTGAGTACCACTCATTAGTCCACCACCAGCGACATGTAAAACAATCTCTAATCAATACAAGTGTATTTAGTTATATAATGAATAAATAAAAGTAATTAAGTAAACATATTATACTTATTCAATTAATATTTATTTAACCACATAACACTCGGGTTCTCAAGGACACCCAAACTCTCAATACCTACTTCGGCCCATGCTAAAGTCTGAATTATCCCCAAGGGATATCATATATCTGAATTCCACTATTACCATTCATTATCACAATTCACATATTAATTCCATTGTTATCAATTATTATTTTAGGTTACACTATGGGATTTTGATGCAACAGGCCATGTCTCACACACAATTATCACATGTGAATGTCATTGTAACCATTTATCATTTCTTATCACATTATGAGATTTTGATTCAATAGACCATGTACCACACACCATTATCACATGTGAATTCCATTTTTACCATTCATCATTTCTTATAACACTATAGGATTTTGATACAATTGACCATGCCCACACATGATTATCACATTAATTAATTCAATAATTAATTAATCACATCAATTCCATTAATTAATTCAAAAATTAATTAATCATCTCTATCAATTTCATAATCACAACAATTTCCAATAATTAATTCAATGATTAATTATTTCAATTTAACAATATCAATATAATAATAATTAATGCAATAATTAATTATTCAATTCAATAATATCAATATCACAATAATTAATTCAACAATTAATTATTCAATTCAATAATATCAATATAATAATAATTAATTCAAAAATTAATTATTTAATTCAATAATCTAAATCTCTTCATAATTAATTAAACAATTAATTATTTCAAACCAATCAATTTCATAATCCCAACTTTCCCATTAATTAATTCAACAATTAGTTAATCAAGTTCAAAAATTTCAATAACTCCATAATTAATTCAACAATTAATTATTCAGTTCAAAATCTCAATATCCCATAATTAATTCAATAATTAATTATTCTATTCACAATCCCAATATCCCCAATTCACAATCCCTCAATTAATTAATTCACCAAATTAATTAATTAAATATAATAAATCAATCTATAATCATATAATAGAAATTCTAAAATTACATACACATAATTGAAATAAAAAATTTGGAATTTGAATTATAAACTACCTACCTCAATTCTTTGACAACGCTCACCAATGGAAGAATTCCCAATTTGAAGCAGATTAATAAAAAAATATGAGGAAGAACACAATCTAGATCTAAAACCTAGATCCATGATTAAATAAATCAAGATCTAATAAACTTATATACAAATATAGAATCAACATCGGATAAACATCCTTTTAAAGATGGTATAAAATTGGAAAGAGATGGGAAACCCATCGGGATGAGATTCACTTACCAAGAAAGGTGAAGATCTTTGATCTGGACTTTGAATCACCAAGAACAGAAGTCAGAAAGGCATGGAATTTGTTTTAGAGACTTCAAAATCATGAAAGAGATAATAGGGTTGAACTGGGGATGATTAAGGGTTAATATAGGGGGTTCATTAATTTTAAAAATGAATTTTTTTTTTAATTAAAAATTCTCGTATGGTTTTCTGGGCAGAGGTGCATGGTTTTTAAAACTGTGCACCTTAACCGTGTACCTCTTCTAGGGGGTTTTCATAGTTTCTCCTAATAGGGTGTATAGTTTGACAAACCATGTTCAATATGTGAAAATCCCCTATATTTGGGTTTGAATAGTTTGCTGGTCTAGGGTGCACAGTTAGGTAAAACCATACGCCAACCATGCACTTCCCTCTTTCTTCCATTTTTCTCAAATTTTCACCCAAACACACCCCAAGGTAAAGCCCAAATTAAAAGTAATCAACACAAAGAAAAAGAGAAACTGTAAAAAAGCCTAATACATATCTAGAAAAGGTCAAGATCTTGCAATATCCCCACCTTATAATAGATCATCCTCAAACTGTACTCCCAAGCATCTCCAAGATTCCAAGACAAAAAGATTGGGCCACTGATCCCTCGTATCTACTTCTCTCTCCCAATTCTTCTCATGAACACGACCATTTTGCTACAATAAATGAACTCTCGACATGATCTTTCCTCACAACACTTTCTCACTATGATCCGACACACGTATTGGATGCTCCTCAAAGGACACATCTATCTCAATCTTAACATCATCCACATAGATCACATGAGAAGGATCGGGTTGATATTGCTAAATTTCTAACAAATGGAAAGCATAATTCATATCACTGAACCTCTATAATAGATCCAATCAGTATACAACCTGATTCTCTCCATAACCTCAAATAGTTCAACAACCCTAGGCACCAACTTTCCATGCCTCTGTATCCTATGGTGAACCAGCCTAGGAGACACTTCAAGGAATACACGACCACCCTAAATAAACTCTAGGGGTCATCGACATCTATCTGCATATGATTTTTGACTACTCTGAGCCATATCCATACATTTATGTATCAACTGAACTTGATTTGACATCTCCTGCATGAGACTTGATCCTAAAAACTCTGACTAACCTATCTTCATATATCATAAAGGTGATCTATATGTCCTTCCATAAAGAGACTCATATGGTGCCATCTGTATAGTTTCTAGATAACTATTTTTATAGGCAGACTCTAATAAATCTAGGTACATATCATAATACCCACCAAATTCTAGATCACACACTCACAACATATACTCAAGAACATGTATATCACACTCTGATTTTCCATCTATTTGTGGGTGGAAATCTATACTCCATAAAACCAGCATACTTAGTGCCTTTTACAAGCCCTTCTAGAAGCATGAAGTAAAACATGATTCACAGTCTGAAATAATAGTCCATGGAACTCCATGCATATGTACTATACCCAAAACATATATTTCTCCTAATTAATCCACTGATAAGGTCTCCTATATTGGCAATAAATGAACTAATTTTATCAAATGTTCCACAATAACCCAAATTGTGTCATTATTCTGAGGCATCCTCAGGAGACCCACCACAAATTCCATAGTCACTTCAACCCACTTCCATTTTGGAATGGGAAACAGCTGTAGTAAACCACTAGGTCGTTGATTCTTGAACTTCACCTACTAATAGGTGTAGCGTCATGTCACAAACCCTACTAAATCCTTTTTCATGCCTGGTCACCAAAACTGTCATCATAGGTCACAGTACATTTTGGTTATACCTGGATTTACTACCCACTTTGAGGCATGAAACTCACGCATAATATCCCATTGCATGATTGTAGGTAGAACTACCTAATTCCTAACATAGATTATTTCATCCTCATTTATAATCTAATCGGAAGGTGACTCCCACCCCCCCCCCCCTCTTCAAGGATTTTCCTCAAGGTAAAACTATATAGATCCTCAAATTGTATGTATCTGATCCTTCTCAAAAGGGAAGACTCCACTGAAACATGTACTTGACTCATCTTCTCATGACTCTCCTAAACCACCATAGGCATCTTGTAAGAACTCGGTTCTTATTTTTGAGGTATGGGATTCTTCTTTTCTATTTTCCTTAATTGTTTTTCAAGAAATAAGGAAAATGGGGAAAATATTTAATTTTGGAAGTACACGCCATGTACTTTTCCACACGCCGTGTACTTCTGACCGTGTGGAATGAGTACACAAGGCGTGTGGCCATGACGGCGACGAAGGGTGTAGGAACCGACTACAAACCGTGTAGTGGTCCTTTACACGTCATGTAGTCAGTCGACAGGCGAATAGTAAGGCAGTGGCCAGCTGTGCGACAGCAAATGCCGTGTACTCATGAAGAAATGTCGTGTAGTCATGTCGACAGGTGAACAGTGTCGCGCTGGCAGGAGGCTGTCAGAGGAACAGTTTAAAAATGGGAAGTACACACTGTGTACTTGTAAATACACGCCGTGTACTTTTTTTTCGCTTAAAATGGGCAGTAGCCTCCCCTGTTCATAGGGAAGGCTTAGAACTGGACAGGAGATTGGGAGGGGATGGCCGGAGCTTAGGAGATCCGTCGATCACGAACTAGGAATCTGATTCTGCCTCCGTCGATCTCGTTGGAACCGCGCAGGTAATCCCTCCCTTCTCCTTAAGAAGTTCTTACCAATTCTTCCTCTAAGGGAAGTTATTTAATTTTGAATGAGGTTTTCTTTCACCTCAGATCTTCGTTGTTCTTGGACGATTCGTGGGTCAACGTTCGCATATATCGTTCGTTGGTGTTAAAGGTAGGTGGCTTGGTGTTTATTTTTTCAACTGTTGTGTGTTTTGTGTATTTTAGTGCCACAAACCCATATTGGGGTGTTGTGTGGCTGAGGCTATGGCTATTTTAACTACCTAAAACTGTATAGGTAATTAAATAAGATGGTAAAATTTTTGTTTGGGATCAGTGCTTGGATCCAGAACCACCCCGGGTGTGCGTTACTCTGTTTAGCCATTTGTACAGGATACCCGAGGGTATTCCATGTTTAAATTATGCATTACTTTTGCCTCGAGAGGAATTGTATGTAAATTTCATGTTTATATGTTGGGCATGGCCTGGTTACTTACGCCAGAGGGCAGTGTTTTACTTAGCCTGTGGGTGTTGTTTTGCTTAGCCTAAGGGAAGTTGTTATCTTTTCCTGAGGGAAACTTCTTCCGTTCCTGTGGGCAATAGACTTTGTGCCTAAGGGTGACACTATGTACGCTTGAGGGAAAAATATATTATGCCTGTGGGAAATTACCTACGGGTTGGATTCTGATTACCTGAGGGTAAGATTTTGTTTGTTTGAGGACGGTGACTGTTTACTTAGAAATGTATTGTGGTGTTTTCTTATATTAAATGGATTAAATGAATAATTAAATGGCAATTTAACTGTTAAGTTAGTTACTTTTGAGTACTGCTTAGTTTATTGAATTTTACTACTACACATGGTCGTTTCATCTTTTCACACAGTTGGGCATGGGCCTTGGTTGGTGCATACTAGGATTTATTTCTCACACCCTATTTGGGTCATGCTTTTCGGTCCAAACAGATTACGTTTCTGTAGGTGTAGATATGGGCAAGGGTCCCTATACAGGTACTTTATTGCTGCGGGGGTGTAGGAGAGCATGGGACCGAGCTTTGGCTCGCGATGCCGCGGGCTGTTCTATTTTGCTTTTCTGTACTTGTACTTCAGTTGTATTGTATTGATTGGGTAACATGTTCTGGCTGTTTTAGTATAATAGTGACATGTTGCATCTTCATATATATATGACTGCTGGTTTCCTTTTTTGTTATCAGTTATCCATTTCGGTTATATATATTGTTGCCGCTTTCGTTGTTGTTGTATGTTTATATTATATTCCGTTGCGCTACACTTTGGAAAATGAGGGTATAGTTTCCCCACTATCAGACATGGGCCCTCGCTGCTAGTCGGCAGCCTCTGGCATTTGGGGAAATGCGCTTGAGGTCACGTGGCGAACCGGGTTCGGGGAACCCGTTGAGTGGCACCCAGATCTGGGACGTTACAAATTGGTATCAGAGTAGGTTCTTTTCTTTGACTTACTATTTGGAGTCGTATTCAGGGATAGGACGAATGGTAGTTGGTAATAAGTTGTGCCCGGGCGTAGCTAACCCATGTACAGGAAAAATCCAATTTACCTCGTGATTGCAATTTTACTGATTTTTCAATTTACAGTTGATTTGATTTCAGCATTGGGTGATGCACTTGATATTGTACAGGTTATATTTTATCTATGGGTTCTATTTAGTTGCAACCCGATGAGATGAGGGTATTCCATCCCATGCATCATATAGGCACATGCTAGAAATCACGTGCCATGCATAGTTCCATGCCATGTAGGTGCATTAGGAATTTTCATGTTGTTGTGATAGTTGTTGTGCAAGTAAATCATGTTGTTGTGATAGCTGCTTTGATAAGATACCTGCTAAGTTATTTTCTTGTGTGAGCCGGTTGAAAGAATGGACGCCAAAATTTTGGTTTTTGGGGAGTATGGGCCCCCACTGACCGGAATTTGGTGGATCATTAGCTGTTTATTAGTTATAACACAGATAATATGTCAAACTTTGATTCGTGGGGAGTATGGGCCCTCAAGGGTCATAATTTGACACTTAGGTGTTTTTTTCAGTATTTCTAGGTTTCGGGGAAGTTACTGAGGAATGCTGTCTAGAAACCCAGTATACGTGCCATGTAGTACCTTCAACTCGCCATGTATGGTCTTCTGTTCAGGAAGAAAAATAAACTTTTTGAGTACACGTCATGTACCCAGAGTACATGCCGTGTAGTCTTTTCCCTTGTCACAAACCGTGTGGGCGGCGATAAGGGGTAGGGAATGTTTGGGGGAAAACACACCATGTACCGAATGTACATGCCATGTAGTGTTGACCCGGAGTCTTCCTATGTAACTAACAACACAGACGGAAGAGACCTTAAGACATACACGCCGTGTCCACTATGGAACACGCCGTGTAGTCTGACATGGGGACTCGGCCGTGTAGCTAACAACACGAGTCAGTGTGATCCTTTCGAATACACGCCGTGTGTCTGTAGAACACGATGTGTAGTGTGAGCCATGTTTCTGGCCGTGTAACTAACAACACGGGTCGGCAAAGCTCATCTAGTACACGTCGTGTACCTGTGGGACATGCCGTGTAGTCTTGACCGAGGACAGACCATGTGGACTTAGCCATGTGGCTGGGAAACGGGGTGGTGTACACGCTGTGTGCGGGTGTAACACGTCGTGTAGTTGCAAGACGAGTAGTCGGCTGTGTCACAAACGACACAGGTAGTTGGAAAATAACACCATACACACCGTATAGATATTATACACGTCATGTAGTTTTTGTCCAACGGGAGCCGTGTGGAAGGACCCGGGCAGGGGAAGAGAAGTCAAGTACATGCCATGTAGTCATTGTACACGCCGTGTAGTCATGTTTTAAAAATATTGAAATGCCATCTTCCTCTTGTTCCCTTTGTGGTTCCTTCGCTTTTAGTCTTGATAAATCTTGATCTAAGGCGTGTTTTTGACCTTGTAGTGTCATGCCGCCTAGACGACCGCGCGTTTTTTGCCAGGAGAGTGGCAACGAGTATACTCCAAAGATAGTGGGTCATGGTCTACCAGTAGATCCTCTAGCAGAGCCAGCTGCGGTGCCAGCTGTTATACCGGACAAAGTCGCGGAGGCACAGTTCCGTGAAGGCTTTATGCGATTCATGCAGACCTTTCAGGGAGCACTGCAGGCTGCTACATCTATGGTCGAGCTGAAACGTATCTTCCAGTTGCAGCATCCGCCTACGTTTTCGGGGGATGGCGGACCACAGGCTGCGAAGTCTTGGCTAGGATCGATGAAGACTATTTTCGAGTATCTTAAGATGCCTCCAGGGCGTAGGGTCAAGCTCGCAACATATATGCTGCGTGATTCCGCCAAGAAGGGGTGGGATGTTATCACCCAGTCAGAGAATCACAAGGACATGGCGTGGGAAGATTTTCAGGCAGTCTTCTATGACTTCTTTTTCCCAGAGATGTTGAGGGAAGATAGATCTCGAGAGTTCATGAATCTGAAGCAGGGCGCTATGTCGGTGATGGATTATTCTACTCGCTTTACCGAGATTCAGTGTTTTGCACCCGTTCTGGTGGGTGATGTGACATTAAGAGCCAGAAGTTTTGAGGATGGTCTTCGTTCTAAAATCCAAGCGCTGGTAAATGTTTTCAGGTTGCCTCTAGTACATGCTATTGTGAACCGGGCATTGATTACAGAGAGAAACCTATGGGAATCTAGTGGTGTGGGCCAGGGCGGTTCAGCACCAGTTACTGGTACTATTTCTGCTGGCAAGAGGAAGAGACGGATGGACTTCTCTCAGGGTGTAAGTACCAGTCAGAAGAATTCTTCAGGTGGTCAGGTCGTGTGCTACCAGTGTGGTAAAGAGGGGCACAAGAGACATCAGTGTCCACGAGACCCAGTGGAGTGTCAAGATTACGGAAAGATGGGTCATCTTCAGTGCTTTTGTAGGGAATTTCCACCAGTGGCTAGTGAGAGGGGTTCTGTACAGACTCCACGTGCAGGAGTAGGACCAGTGGCTTCTTACCAGTCAGGGAACTGGAATACATCAGGGCGTGCAGGCAGAGATGGTGGTCGTGGCCGTGGTAGCCAGACACCAGGATCTCAGAAGCAGCAGGGTGGGACAGCTCAGGGTAGCCAGGCTGTGTCGCAGGGCCGCAACACTGGGCAGGAATATGCAGTGCAACAGACCCGGCAGGAGCAGGATCCCAGACCTTCTACAATCAGAGGTATTATTCAAGTAGATTTTGTCTTATCTTCAGTAATTTTCGATACGGGTGCTACACATAGTTTCATATTTGTGCCCATTGTGGAGAGCCTTGGGTTCTGTGTTTCTTCTTCTTCTGATATCATGATGTTAGACACCCTGTTGGGGACTAGAATGGCTGGTGTGCGTCAGTGCAAGGAGTGCACCCTTGAGGTTGGTGGGTGTCACTTTCTTTGGGACCTCTATGTCTTAGAGATGACAGCTTATGATGTCATTCTCGGGATGAACCGGTTGGTTCCCTTTCGAGCCTATGTGGACTTCTATCGTCACAGGGTGAGTTTTACGTCACTAGAGGGTGGAGAGTTTCTATACAAGGGCGAATGAGATGTTCAGGCGAGTTGAGCTGGACCAGAGCATCGTGGGCGAGGTGGAGTCACAGCCCAGATTGCGAGCTTATATTTGGATGATCAGGGGAATTTTCAGATAGATTTACCTCCTAGGGTTGATCGTTTTAGGGATGTCTTCCCGGATGACTTTTCAGGTCTACCTCTGGAGCGAGAGGTGGATTTCCCTATTGATATTATGCCAGGGGCAGTACCGATGTCCATTCCTCCTTATAGGATGGCCACACCAGAGCTGCAGGAGCTCAAGAGGTAGTTAGAGGAGTTATAAGAAAAGGGTTTTATCTGAACCAGTACTTCTCCTTGGGTTTCTCCGGTCCTTTTCGTGAAGAAGGCAGACAATACCCTCAGACTCTGTGTGGATTATCGGAAGCTGAACCAGTTGACGGTTAAGAACCGATATCCCTTGTCGAGTATTGATAATATTTTTGATCAAATTTGTGGAGCACGAGTGTTCTTGAAGATTGACTTGAGATTCAGATATCATCAGTTACGCGTGAGACCATCGGATATACCGCTTACATCATTTCGGAGCAGATATGGTATGTACGAGTACTTGGTTATGTCGTTCGGACTCACGAACGCGCCAGCAGTTTTCATGGCTCTGATGAATCATGTGTTCCATCCTTATCTAGATTCTTTTGTATTAGTATTCATGGATGACATCTTGGTGTACTCTCACACTCTACATGACCATTCCACCCATCTTGAGATTGTATTGAGTACACTGAGAGAGCATCGGCTATATGCTAAGCTCTCAAAGTGACACTTTTGGATGGACCAGATTCACTTCCTGGGTCATATTATCTCATAGAAAGGAGTTGCAGTAGACCCACAGAAGGTGAGAGCAATAGTTTCCTGGGAGCAGCCTAAGAACGTGTTTGAGATATGGAGTTTCTTAGGGCTGTCTAGTTACTACAGACGCTTCATACAGGACTTGTCCCGCTTAGTAGCACCATTGACGGGTCTGACTAAGAAGGGTGTGAAGTTCATTTGGTTGGAAGCTTGTGAGGCAGCCTTTCAGGACCTAAAAGGAAGGTTGACATCAGCACCGATCCTGATACTCCTAGAGCAGGGGAAGATCTATACATTTTACTGTGATGCATCAGGTATTGGGCTGGGAGCAGTGTTGATGCAGGGCGATCGAGTTTTTGCGTACGGGTCTCAGCAGTTGAGGCCACATGAGAGGAATTACCCGACCCATGACATCGAGTTGGCTGCAGTTGTTCATGCGTTGCGCTGTTGGAGACATTATCTATTGGGAGAGAATTTTGTGGTTTTCACCAACCACAAAAGCATCAAGTATATCTTTACTCAGCGTGACTTGAATCTGAGTCAGAGGAGGTGGGTCGAATACCTACAGTACTTCGATTTTGAGCTTGCCTATGCACCTAGTAAAGGTAATGCAGTAGCTAATGTACTGAGCAGGAAGACTCAGATACAGGCAGTGCAGGAGGCTAGTGGTAAGTGGTAGCTTATGGCCTTGTTCTCTGAGATGCATTTGGAAGTGCACAACAGTCAGGGGCAGAACTATCTTTAATCTTTAGTTGTGACTTCTACCCTTCTGAATAGAGTGAGGATGAGATAGCTATCTGATTCAGAAGGCCTATTTCTACGGGATTCGGTGGAAAGTGTGGACCCTCCTCCTGGTTGTACAATAGGCGATGATGAGGTTCTGCATTTCCATGGAAAAGTATGGGTTCCAGGGGATATACACGAGGAGCTAATGCGGGAGTTTCATGCTTCAGCTTGGGCAGTTCATCCCGGGGTTACCAAGATGTACCATGACTTGAGACGTCAGTACTGGTGGCTGGGTATGAAGAGAGATGTAGCTGGTTTTGTTACGAGGTGTTCCACCTGTCAGCAGCTGAAGGCGGAGCACTAGAGGCCAGCCGAACTGTTACAGCAGTTACCCATCCTGGAGTGGAAATGGGATGATGTCGTGATGGACTTTGTGACAGGGTTACCGAGGCCACCTAGAGGCAATGATGTCATGTGGGTTGTTGTGGACAGACTCACGAAGGTAGCTCACTTTTTTCTGATCAAGGGGACCTTCGAGGTTGAAGAGCTCGAAAAGTTGTATATCTGAGAGATCGTATGTCTTCATGGGGTCCCTCTTTCTATTATTTCAGATAGGGATGCCCACTTTACATCTCATTTCTGGAAGATTTTTCAGAGAGCACTGGGTACATAGGTGCTTCTGAGCATAGCATACCACCCTCAGACAGAAGTCTAGTCAGAGCGTATGATACAGGTAATAGAGGACATGTTACATTCATGCGTTCTAGACTTTGGGGGCTCTTGGGAGAAGCATATACCCCTAGTAGAGTTTGCCTACAATAATAATTTTCAGGAAACCATCGATATGGAACCTTACGAGGCTTTATATGGTAGGCCATGCCGATCACCCTTGTGCTGGATAGAGGCAGGTGAGGCAGATTTACTAGGACCAGATCTCTTGTAGGAGACTTATGAGCAGGTCCAGTTGATTCATAAGTGGATGGCTACTGCGCAGTCTCGTCAGAAGTCTTATGTTGATCGCCGGAGATGACCTTTGGAATTTGTGGTCGGGGATCAGGTTTTCTTGCGTGTTTCGTCGAGGCTGGGACATAGGAGGATCAGGAGATAGGGTAAACTTTCACCAAGATATGTGGGGTCATTTGAGATTCTAGAGAGAGTCGGGGAGGTTGTCTACCAGTTTCAGTTACCACAGAGGTATCGGTCCATGCACGACGTCTTCCACGTATCTCAGTTGTGTCGCTATCATTCAGACCCATCTCACATCCTTCAGCCTGAGGAGGTTGAGCTTCAGATGGATGCGTCCTTTGAGGAGCATCTGATTCGTATCATTGACAGGAGCCCGAAGGTTCTCTGAGGCTGGTCAATTCCTCTTGTACGGGTGCTATGGAAGCATGGCCGAGTGTAGGATGAAACTTGGGAGTGGAAGACCGATGTACGTGCTCAGTGGCCAGAGTTGTTCTGAGCTATATCTTCACCACCCTTGGAAGGGAAATTCGGGGACGAATTGCTTTAAGGGGGGAAGTTTGTAAGAACCCAGTTCTTATTTTTGAGGTATGGGCTTCTTATTTTCTCTTTTCCTTAAGTGTTTTTCAGGAAATAAGGAAAATGGGGAAAATTCTTTAATATTGGAAGTACACGCCGTGTACTTTCCAACACGTCGTGTACTTCTGGCTGTGTGGAATGAGTACACAGGGCATGTGGCCATGACGGCGATGAAGGGTGTAGGAACTGAGTACACACTGTGTAGTGGTCCTTTACACGTCGTGTAGTCAGTCGGCAGGTGAATAGTAAGTCGGTGGCCAGATTTGTGATAGCACATTCCATGTACTCATGAAGACACGTTGTGTAGTCATGTCGGTAGGTGAACAGTGTTGCGCTAGCGGGAAGCCGTCAGAGGAACAGTTTAAAAATGGGAAGTACACGCCGTGTACTTGGAAATACATGCTGTGTACTTTTTTCCACTTAAAATGGGAAGTATCCTCCCCTGTTCACAGGGAAGGCTTAGAAATGAAAGGGAGCTTGGGAGGGGATGGCCGGAGCTTAGGAAATCCATCGATCACAAACCGGGAATCCGATTCTGCCTCTGTCGATCTCATTGGAACCGTGCGGGTAAGCCCTCACTTATCCTTAAGTATTTTTTGCCAATTCTTCCTCTAAGGGAAGTTATTTAAGTTTGAATTAGGTTTTCTTTTACCTTAGATCTTCGTTGTTCTTGGACGATTTGTGGGTCGACGTTCGCGTATATCGTTCGTTGGTGTTAAAGGTAGGTGGCTTGGTCTTTATTTTTCCAAATGCTATGTGTTTTGTGTGTTTTAGTGCCATGAACCCATGTTGGGGTGTCCTGTGGCTGAGTTCGTGGCTATTTTAACTACCTAGAAATATATAGGTAATTAAATAAGATGGTAAAATTGTTGTTTGGGATCAGTGCTTGGATCCAGGACCACCCCGGGGGTGCGTTCCTCTGTTTAGCCGTTTGGCCAGGATACCCGAGGGTATGCCATGTTTAAATTATTCATTATTTTTGACTTAAGAGGAATTTTATGTAAATTTCATGTTTATATGTTGGGAATGGCCAAGTTACTTGCGCCTGAGGGCAGTCTTTTACTTAGCCTATGGGCGTTGTTTTTCTTAGCCCGAGGACAGTTGTTATCTTAGCCTGAGGGAAACTTCTTCCATGCCTATGGGCAATAGACTTTGTGCCTGAGGGAGACACTATGTACGCCTGAGGGAAAAATCTATTATTCTTGTGGGCAATTACCTACAGGTTGGATTCTGATTACCTGAGGGTGAGATTTTGTTTGTCTGTGGACACTGAATGTTTACTTAGAAATGAATTGTGGTGTTTTCTTATATTAAATGAATTAAATGAATAATTAAATGGAAATTTAACTGTTAATTTAGATACTTTTGAGTACTGCTTAGTTTATTTCATTTTACTACTGCACATAGTTGTTTCATCTTTTCACACAGTTGGTAACGGGCCTTTGGTGGGTGCCTACTGGGATTTATTTCTCACACCCTGTTTGGGTCATGCTTTTCGGTCCAAACTGATTACGTTTCTGCAGGTGTAGATAAGGGAAAGGGTCCCTATATAGGTACTTGATTGCTGCTGGAGTGTAGGAGAGCATGGGACTGAGATTTGTCTCATGATGCCACGGGCTGTTCTATTTTGCTTTTTTGTACTTGTACTTCAGTTGTATTGTATTGATTGGGTAACATGTTCTGGTTGTTTTAGTAGAATAGTGATATTTTGCATCTTTATATATATATGACTGCAGGTTTCCCTTTTTTTTATCAGTTATCCATTTCAGTTATATATATTGTTGCTACTTCCTCTATTGTTGTATGTTTATATTATATTCTGTTGCACTACACTTTGACAAATGAGGGAATAGTTTCCCCATTATCAGACCTGGGTCATCACGGCTAGTCGGTAGCCTTTGGCATTTGGGAAAATGCACTTGAGGTCATGTGGAGAACCGGGTTCGGGGCACCCATTGAGTGGCACCCAGATCCAGGATGTTACAAAGTGGTATCAGAGGAGGTTCTTTTCTTTGACTTACTATTTGGAGCCATAGTCAGGGATAGGACGAACTGATGCTTTTGATTATTTGTAAAGAGTGAAGAAAGTATATTTTACCATCAAGGATCATGGTTTTATAACAAAATTGAATGAATTTAAAGAAAATTTCAGACTACCACTAGAAATATAAGATGTGTTTTTATCTCAAAAACTTCTATAAACATTCATAACATTTAGTAAGAAAAGAGCTTAGGATGGAATTTCTGGGTAAAGGAGAAGGTTCATAAAATGAACCACCAAGATTTAGAAGCAAGAATAGTTTTATAATGGATTTATATTTATATACTTTTGATAAAAGGGGAAAAGGATACCATAAAAATCCAAGATTCTTATGTTTTATACTTCCTCTATGGAATGTAAAAGTTCAATGTTCTAGGACTAAAATGTGGAAATATATTTTAGAATGGTCAAGTTGGAGATCCTTACTTATTCCAGGAATCTAAATCTAATCTTATTAAAAATTATATAAAGGAAGGTGTAAAAGACTTTGTAACACCATAGATATGGAAATAAATTTCACTGAATAATGAAACCATCACCTGGATGAAACATTTTAATTATTTTTATGAGTAAATATTTGTTGGAAAAATATCACAAGTAAAACATATATAAGCTAAGGCTACTGAAAATAAGTAGAGGAAGGAGATAAATTTTTTTTAAAAAATAAATGAACATTAATTTTAGGACTTATGGTTGTTGAAACTTATATATCTCATAAAGAAATACTCTCAAAAACTATTGGCAAGAAAACTAAAAGTCTAGTTGTAAATTATGAAGATGATTGGTCAAAGAAGGATGACAAAGTAAGAAAGATTATTAATGATAATAAGATAATAAATGATTAATTCAATTTGGATAAATCAAAATTTAAAGCCTTTAGAGAATAATAGATTAGTTATGAGTTAAATGTGAAGAAAAAATAATTTTCTTTAATGGTGAAAATTTCTAGGTCTATTATTCCTCCTATAACTATTGTAGAATGTATTGATAAAATTCAGAAAGAATCAAGAAAGAAAATAAGTTTCATAGAAGCTATATTAGAAAAAGGGAAGTATAAATTAATAAAATTTGAACATAAATATTCCTATAAATATATTTCACAACAACCATTAGTAGAGGGAGATAAGGCTAATAAAATGGTTTAAACCACATCAAACAATACTAAACCTTGTAAGTCTTTAGAATCACAATATTCAAAAATTTATTCTACTTTAACTTCTATATCATTAGAATAAAATATTTCAATGTAAGATGATAATCATAGGAACAAAACATCCACTTTTTTTGGTGTTGAAAAGAATAAATAGTTGTTGGAATATTCTCTTAACCAGGAAAATTTAATTGAGTGATTGACATTTCAAAGATTGAATTCTATGGATATCATATATCTGAATAGAATCCAAGTTTATAAAGAGAAATAAGTTCATTCTATCAACATGGATGAAATTATGAATTTCAATCATGGGGAGAAGTGACATCTAGAATAAAAAATGGAAGATGTGGGTATTATAGTAGAAATTAAAAGTTTATAACCTGTGTTAAGTTTGAGAATGGAAATAATCAAAGACCAGTTGGATATAATATCCAAAAACCTATTGAGTTTATCTAATTTTGTGTCCATTTTTTCTATGATTGATGCTAGAATAATTCTTTTACAAGAGAATAGTGTATAATTTCAAAATCAAGGTAATTGAAGTAGATGATAGAATAGTAAGTGGATTTGAAGGCATATATGTATAGTTTCAAGGATGAATCTGACAAACATTTTTAGAACATCAAAAGTGTAACATCCGGACCACACACTGGTGCCCTGATCTGGTCGGTCAGATGACCACAAGCATGCCTCCCTATACACTAGAGACTTCCAACTAGCTGTGAGGGTCAAATATCAATCATGGGGAGACTATACCCTCTTTATCAAAATATCACAACAGTGGAAATAAATAAACAATAGCCAATAATATAACCCTAACAAGAGTAATAATAGTATCATAAGATTACCAAAACAAAAAAATACAATATCAAAATTGAACAGTAGATATATCATGCAAATGTACATTTCACGTGTAAATATGAAAACCCCAAAATAAATAAAGACACTAACAACTCCCAAACAGGTCCTAAACCATGTTTGGTTCTTTCATCCATGGTCTATCCCAAATCATCCATCTAACACAAGGTCTTTACCCTTATCCTTTGATGTATACATGAGTCTATTTGAGTACCGATTGGGAAGACCAAGTAGGGTGTGAGTACCACTCATTAGTCCACCACCAGCGACATCTAAAACAATATCCAATCAATATAAGTGTTTTTAGTTATATAATGAATAAATAAAAGTAATTAAGTAAACAGATTATACTTATTCAATTAATATTTATTTAACCACATAACACTCAGGTTCTCAAGGACACCCAAACTCTCAATACCTACTTCGGCCCATGCTAAAGTCTGAATTATCCCCAAGGGATATCATATATTTGAATTCCACTATTACCATTCATTATCACAATTCACATATTAATTCCATTGTTATCAATTATTATTTTAGGTTACACTATGGGATTTTTATGCAACAGGACATGTCTCGCACACAATTATCACATGTGAATTTCATTGTTACCATTTATCATTTCTTATCACATTATGGGATTTTGATTCAATAGACCATGTACCACACACAATTACCACATGTGAATTCCATTTTTACCATTCATCATTTCTTATAACACTATAGGATTTTGATACAGTTGACCATTCCCACACATTATTATCACATTAATTAATTCAATAATTAATTAATCACATCAATTCCATTAATTAATTCAAAAATTAATTAATCATCTCTATCAATTTCATAATCACAACAATTTCCAATAATTAATTCAATGATTGATTAATTAAATTTAACAATATCAATATAATAATAATTGATGAAATAATTAATTATTCAATTCAATAATCTCAATATAACAATAATTAATTCAACAATTAATTATTCAATTCAATAATCTCAATATAATAATAATTAATTAAACAATTAATTATTCAATTCAATAATCTAAATCTCTACATAATTAATTAAACAATTAATTATTTCAAACCAATCAATTTCATAATCCCAACTTTCCCATTAATTAATTAAATAATTAATTAATCAAGTTCAAAAATTTCAATAACTCCATAATTAATTCAATAATTAATTATTCAGTTAAAAATCTCAATATCCCATAATTAATTCAATAATTAATTATTCTATTCACAATCCCAATATCCCCAATTCACAATCCCTCAGTTAATTAATTCACCAAATTAATTAATTAAATATAATAAATCAATCTATAATTATATAATAGAAATTCTACAATTACATAAACATAATTGAAATAAAAACTTTGTCATTTGAATTATAAACTACCTACCTCAATTCATTGACAACACTCACCAATGGAAGAATCCCCAATTTGAAGCAGATTAATAAAAAATGTGATGAAGAACACAATCTAGATCTAAAAACTAGATCTATGATTAAATAAATCAAGATATAATAAACATATATCCATATCTAGAATCAACATCGGATAAAAATCTTTTCAAAGATGGTATACAATGGGAAAGAGATGGGAAACCCATCGGGATGAGATTCACTTACCAAGAAAGGTGAAGATCTTTGATCTGGACTTTGAATCACCAAGAACGGAAGTCAGAAAGGCATGGAATTTGTTTGAGAGCCTCCAAAATCGTGAAAGAGAGAATAGGGCTGAACTGGGGATGATTAAGGGTTAATATAGGGGGTTCATTAATTTTAAAAATGAATTTTTGTTTAATTAAAAATTCTTGTATGGTTTTCTGGGAAGAGGTGCATGGTTTTTAAAACTGTGCACCTTAACCATGTATCTCTTCTAGGGGGTTTGCACAGTTTCTCCTAATAGGGTGTATAGCTTGAAAACCATGTTCTAGATGTGAAAATCCCCTCTATTTGGGTTTGAATAGTTTGCTGGTCTAGGGTGCACAGTTAGGTAAAACTATACGCCAACCATGCACTTCCCTCTTTCTTCCATTTTTCTCAAATTTTCACCCAAACACACCCTAAGGTAAAGCCCAAATTAAAATTAATCAACACAAAGAAAAATAGTACCTGTAAAAAATCTTAAGACATATCTAGAAAATTTCAAGATCTTGCAATATCCCCACCTTATAATAGATCATCCTCAAACTGTACTCCCAAGCATCTCCAAGATTCCAAGACAAAAAGATTGGTCCACTGATCCCTCGTATCTGCTTCTCTCTCCCAAGTCTTTTCATGAACACGACCATTTTTCTACAATAAATGAACTCTCGACACGATCTTTCCTCACAACACTTTCTCACTATGATCTGACACACGTATCGGATGCTCCTCAAAGGACACATCTATCTCGACCTTAGAATCATCCACATAGATCACATGAGATGGATCAGGTTGATATTGCTAAATTTGTGACAAATAGAAAGCATAATGCATATCACTGAACCTCTATAATAGAGCCAATAAGTATACAACCTGATTCTCTCCACAACCTCAAATAGTTCAACAACCCTAGGCACCAACTTTCCATGCCTCTGTATCCTGTGGTGACCCATCCTAGGAGACACTTGAATGAATACACGACCACCCTAAATAAACTATAGGGGTCATCGACATCTATCTGCATATGATTTTTGACTACTCTGAACCATAGCCATACATTTATGTATCAACTAAACTTTCTTTGATGTCTCCTGCATGATACTTGATCCTAAAAACTCTGACTAACCTATCTCCATATATCATAAAGGTGATCTATATGTCCTTCCATAAATATCCTCATATGGTGTCATATGTATAGTTTCTAGATAACTATTTTTATAGGCAGACTCTAATAAATATAGTTACTTCGCACAATACCCACCAAAGTCTAGATCACACACTCACAACATATCCTCAATCACATGTATATCACGCTCTAATTTTCCATCTATTTGTGGGTGGAAATACATACTCTATAAAACCTTCATACCCAGTGCCTTTTACAAGCCCTTCCAGAAGCATGAAGTAAAACATGAATCACAGTCTGAAATAATAGTCCATGGAAATCCATGCATATGTACTATACCCCAAACATGTATTTCTCCTAATTGATTCACTGATATAATCTCCTGAACTGGCAATAAATGAACTACTTTTATCAAATGGTCCACAATAACCCAAATTGTGTCATTATTCTGAGGCATCCTCAGGAGACCCACCACAAATTCTATAGTCACTTCAACCCACTTCCATTTTGGAATGCGAAACAGTTTTAGTAAACCATTAGGTCATTGATTCTTGAACTTCACCTTCTAATAGGTGTATCATCATTTCACAAACCCTACTAACTCCTTTTTCATGCCTGGTCACCAAAACGGTCATCATAGGTCACAATACATTTTTGTTATACCTAGATTTACTACCCACTTTGAGGCATGAAACTCATGCATAAGATCATATTGCATGCGTGTAGGTAGAACTACCTAATTCCTAACATAGATTATTTCATCCTCATTTATAATCTAATCAGAAGGTGACTCCCACCCACCCCCCCCCCCCTCCTCTTCAAGGATTTTCCTCAAGGTAAAATAATATAGATCCTCAAATTGTATGTATCTGATCCTTATCAAAAGGGAATACTCCACTGAAACATGTACTAGACTCATCTTCTCATGACTCTCCTAAACCACCATAGGCATCTCAACTATCAAGGACATAATCTTCCACTTATAAATCGACTCTTAAACTACCTGAGTCTTAGATTTCCTTATTAAAGCATCATTCACACTATTATATTTCTCAATAATATATGCTAGCTCAAAATTGAATGACTACATATACTCAACCCATCTCTACTACTGGAGATTCAAATATCATTATGAGAAGATATACTTTAATATCTTGTGATCTGTATACATAGTAAACTTCTCACCCAACAGATAATTTCATCAACCTTTTAAAGCATAAACCACTATAACTAAATCAATGTCATGTGTATGGTAGTTCCATTAATGGGGCCTCAACTATTGAGACCCATACACCACAACTTGATCTCTCAACATTGACACTACTTCAATTCCAATCCCAAAAGAATCAAAAAAACATTGTATACTCCTCACCTAAATTAGGTAGGATCAAGATCAATTCTGATGTCAAGCACTTATTTAGCTCCTGGAAAGATTCTCACATGATTGAGACCAGTCAAACTTTATCTCCTTTTTGGGAAAGACTGAAAGCATTGAAACTAAATGGGAAAAGTCCTGAATGAATCTCTAATAATATCTAACTAACCCTATAAAGATATGTATATTAAAAATATTCTTGGTATGCTCCCAAGAAACAACTACTTGAACCTTCTTTGGGTCCACTAACATGCCTTCATCTGAGATGATGTGGCCCAAGAAGTGTACCTAGTCAATCCAAAACAAACACCTAGATAGCATAGTGTATATCTGATTCTCCCTCAGTATACTCAGGACAATGTCAAGTTATTGGGCATGATTGTCATGAGTCTTATAGTACACCAAGATATCATCCACAAACACTACCAAAAATTGATCCAGGTACGGATGGAAGATTTGGTTCATCGAGGCCATAAACACTACTAGTGAATTCATTAACCCAAATGGAATTATGATGAACTCATATATTCCATGCCTTCTTCTGAAATTATTTTGTGGTATATCAAATGTTCAAAATCTCAACTGATGATACCCTGATCTCAAGTTGATATTAGATAAAACACAATCCCCCATCAACTGGTCAAAAAGATTATTGATGCATGGAATAGGATGTTGGTTCTTCACTTTCATCCATTTCAACTTTCGGTAATCAACAGACAAGCATATAGTCTCTTCATCCTTCTTAGAAAACAATACTGGAGAATCCCAAGGTGATGTACTCATATGGATAAACCCCTTATCCTCCAAATCCTCCAGCTGAGTCTTGATCTCTTAAAGCTCTGTCGATGCCATTTTATATGGTAGAATAGAAATTGGTTCATCCCCGGCATGAGCTTAATAGTAAATACCATATCCCTCTTAGGTTTAAATCCTGATAAGTATTCTAAAAACACATCCTGAAACCTATCCAATATAGGTTTAAATTCATCTTGATTTACATATTCCTCATCTAGAAACAAACTAGAAACCTCGATAGTAAGCTCTCCCAGTTGTTGGTGAACTATCCTTGCACGAACCACCTTGATATATCATTCTCTATGTTGAATATACTTGTCACCCTCAAAAAACATAAAGGTTACTCTCCTTTGGCAATAATCAATGTGGGATCAGTATTATAATAACCAATCCATACCCATAATTAGGTTAAATCCCGATATTTCAAGGATGTAAATATCCCACAAAAGATAATACTCCCCAACCTTGAGAGAACATACCTTACACAAGTAGATGTCTCTAGTTTGTACTCCCAACGGTGTATCTATCATCAACACTCCGCTCATGAACTCCGCCGCTAGGATCAAACCATTCACAAGTTGTGTATAAATAAAAGAATGGGAGGCATAGGTATAAAATAAATCACTATCTAGTGTATAATCCACAAGAATGGTACCTCTCACTATTGATGGTCTAGCCTCCCTATCCACAAGTGTGGGCTGAATGACATGTAATTTTCCTACCATTATTCCCTATAATGCAGTCTAAGCTCCCTAAGATACACCAATCGGCTGATACAGGCACTCCTTCCCAGAAGCACCTCTTCCAATACCTTTACCTTCTCATCTGGTAGAACTTCAACTGCCACGATGATATGGTGTAGGATATCCACTTCCCACACCCTGGTTCTTTCTAGCTTCTCCATCATATCCCATCTACCATGGGTTCCTACAGAACCTCCGTAGATGTCCCATCCTACCACAACCTCATCACTCTAATAGTAGTCAAGGGCTCTATATTTAAAAATTTCCTAACCTACCACACTAGTGATATATCACTCGAATAAAATCTAAATAAAATGATCCATCTGTCTATGTACTATACTTTCCATTACCCTAGAAAACATTGTCGTAGTGATGCTTCCTTCTCTCAAAAGTCATACCTCCTAACCATCTAACTAGAACCATCTATCCTACACTAGAAGACTCTCTCAGGTTCCCCTCATCTATGATATCCTAATCCACCACCTCAGCAAACTTCTTTAACCGAAAGAGGTTAACTTGGGACTTAATATCACATTTAAGTCCATCCTGGAAAAATCTCATTGTAGTTGTATCATACCCTACCAATGATGGAAAAAAGTGTTAAAAATCCATAAAGTGACCAGTATAGTCCATCATGAACATAATCCCTTGAGTAAACCTCAGGAACTCAACTACTCTCTCCTACCTCAGTGTCTCTAGATAGAAGTTCTCTAAGAACTTCTCCAAGAAGCCCTTCCATAACATACCCTCAGCCTATCTAGTCTGAGCCTGAACATCTCACCAGTGCTTCGTTCATCCTCATAGCATGTAAGTATCCATATTAACCCTCTTATTAGTAGGATCCTCCAACTGGTCAAGTATCATCTGGATAAACTCAATCCAATACTCATCTCCCTCAAGTCCACCCTCTCCTATAAAATTTGAAGGCTGGTACAACTGAAACTCACATGTCAAGTCAAACATACTCTTCACAACCCACACTAGGTCTCTCTCTATAAATTTCATGAAGCAAGAAAATTTCTCTCAGAACTTCTCCCTTTCTTCATCACCTGGCACTATCAATGCCTCAAAAACTATCGGTAGATCATCTTCATCCATATCCCCATGTTTTCCTCTCAATAAGAATCGTCAAGGAGGCTTATCTTTATAATTTCAAATAGGCATCTCAAGAAGCATAATACCACTTTATCACATTTACGTAAGAGGAAAACACAATAAATAACAACAAGTATTTTTCTGCAAACCCCACCACATGGTCAAAACTGCAGTACTATCACTACCCATAACCATCCTACATTTAGGTCATGGTTAAAAAGGGTAAACTCATTCTCATATTCAATTTTCTTATTAGACATCCATTATTCTCATCTTTCATCATTTTAAAATTTTCGAGTTTACATTAGACACCTTTTTCAGTTAAATTTTACAAGAAAGGAAAACATTTTAAGTTCAACAACTTACCCAAATCTCATTTTCTCATGTGTGCCTATAATGATGCATGTCACAAAAATACCTGAGTGCCTAGAATGATGCATGAAAACTCAACTCTCATTTCATTCTGAGCCACAAGTAAAATCTTAGAAAATATCAACAAAAATTATCACATCAAACATCAAGTGCATCACCCAAGGTAAAATAACATTCAACTGTAACATCAAATACTAATAAAAGCAATCCCACCCTAGGTACTTGGGTTGTCCCCCATAAATGGGTTTGAAATTCCCATGCACGAGCTCTTGACCAAGGCCTGGATCTTTTTAGTCTCATGTTTACCTTTCTAAAATACTAAGACAAAAGAAAAAGAAAAGAAACAACCTTTTATTCCAATTTATAATGTCTCGGACCAGATGCCACATACAGGTTCCCCAAGTTAGTATGTCGCATGACTTCAGGCACACCTCCCCATACGCCAGAGGATACCGACTAGCAGTGAGGGTCAAATATCAATTATGGGTAGACTATACCCTCTTTATCAAAGTAGCACAATAGTGGAAATAAGTAAACAATAGAAAATAATATAAACATAACTAGAATAATACCTGTATCACAAGATAACAAAAATAGTAAAATACGATATCAAAAACTAAATAGTAGATATTCCATGCCAATGTATGTTTCAAGTGTCAATATGAAAACCCCAAAATAAATAAAGACATTGAAAACTCCCAAGATGGCCCTAAACCATGTATGGTTACCTCATCCATGCTTCATCCCAAATAAATCATCTAACATATGGTATTTTCCCTTATTACATCTTTCATACATGAAGTCTATTCAAGTACTGATCATGCATCCTGAGTAGGGTGTGATAGAACTCAGTAGGCCACCACCAACAATGTCTAAAACAATCTTCAGTCAATACAAGTGTATTCAGTTGTATAAAGAATAAATAAAAGTAATAAATTAAATAGTTTACACTTATTCAATTACTCTTTATTTAACCACATAACACTCAGGTTCTTGAGGACACCTGAACTCTCGATACTTGCTTCATCCCATGCTGAATTCTGAACTATCCCCATGGGATATCATATATCAGAATTCCACTATTACCATTCATTATCATAATTCACATATGAATTCCATTATTACCATTCACCATTTCAGTTTACACTATGGTATTTTGATTCAACAAACCATTTCTCACACATAATTATCACATGTGAATTCCATTTTTACCATTTATCAATTCTTTTCACATTATGGGCTTTTGATGCAGCATACCATGTCTCACACACAATTATCACATGTGAATGTCACTTTTACCATCTATCATTTCTTATCATAGTATGATATTTTGATGTAGAAAACCATGTATCGCACACGATCATCAAATTAATTAATTGAATGATTAATTAATCACATAAATTCCATTAATTAATTCAACAGTTAATTAATCATCTCTATCAATTTCATAATCACAAAAATTTCCAATAATTAATTCAAAAAAAATTATTACAATTAAACAATAACAATATAACAATAATTAATGCAATAATTAATTATTCACTCCAATAATCTCAATATAATAATAATTAATTCAATAATTCATTATTCAGTTCAATAATCTCAATATAAAAATAATTAATTCAACAATTAATTATTCAATTCAATAATCGTAATCTCTCCATAATTCATTCAATAATTAATTATTTCAAATCAATCAGTTTCATAATCCTAACTTTCCCATTAATTAATTCAAAAATTAATTAATCAAGTTCAATAATTTCAACAACTTCGTAATTAATTCAACAACTAATTATTTAAATCACAATCTCAATATCCCATGATTAATTCAATAATTAATTATTAAATTCACAATCCCAATATCCCCAATTCATAATCCTTTAATTAATTAATTCACCAAATTAATTGATTGAATCTAAGAACTCAATCACTAATCATCTAATAGAAATTATTAAATTACACACACATAATAAAAATCAAGAATTTTGGGATTTTAATTATAGACCACCTACCTCAACTCTTTGACAATGCTCGCCAATGGAAGAATCCCCAACTTAAAGTGGATTAATCAAGAATGCAACAAAGAACATGATCTAGATCCAAAACCTAGATCCACAATTAAATGAATAAAGATCTAATAAACTTATATTAATATCTATAATCAATTGTGGATAAAAATCCTTTCAAATATGGGATAATAATAGGAAATATATGGGAAACCAATCAGGATGAGATTCACTTACCAATAAAGGTGTGGATCTTCAATCGAGACTTTATATCACTAATAAAGAAAGTAAAGAAGGCTTGGAATACATTTGAGAGCCTCTAAAATCAAGAAATATATCTTAGGGTCAAACTAGGGCTAATTTGGGGTTAATCTGGGCGGTTCAAGAATTTTAAAAACCAATTTTTTGGTTAATTAAAAATCTACACACAGTTTTTTGGGTAGAGGTGCAAGGTTTTCCAAAATGTTCACATTAACTATGAACCTATTCTAGTGGGGTTTCATAGTTCATCCTAATTGGGAACACTGTATGAAAAACCTTTCTCGAGACATGTGAGTCTCATCTATTTGAGTTCGCATAGTTTGTTGGGCTAGGGGGCTCACAGTTATGGGAAAATGTGTGCTAACTGTGCACTACCCTATTTATTTCATTTTTCTCAAATTTTCATCCAAACACACCCCAAGGTAAAACCCAAAAAAAATTACTCAAAAAAGGAAAAATAGTAACTATAAACAAGCTTGATTCATCTCTAGAAAAGGTCAGGATCTTATAAAAAGGATGATGAACTATATAAAAGAATAAGATATTGATATATGACATCAATAAGAGTAAAATACAGTATTTACTAAAGAGTTGAGGGAATTAAATAATTTTTAAATAAAGAAAAATAAAAATTAAGAGGAATGGAAATGTGAAATAGAATAACAGAAGATGAAGATAGATGGCCGAGATTAAAGGATGAAAATTAGTGAAGATTTTATCAAAAAATTTCTATCTAAAGAAAAAAAATTAAACCTCTCTTTTTACCTTCATTTTTTTTTGTATTATTAAACCCTTGTTGATACATGATTTTTGATTATGTGATCCTTGAATTCTAATTAATGAATGTTTCTAACTACCATATATTTCACTTATTTCTTAACTCTTAATGTTCTATTATTTTTTTCTCTTTTGTTGTTTTTCTCTTTTGTTTTTTTCTCTTTTTGAAAATCATAAAGGGGGGATATTATAGAAATGTGAGAGATAATATTTTTGGTAAATATTGGTATGTTTGATAAGTTTTCCATTGATTTATAAGAAGTATTTGGTTATATTAGTGTATTTTTAAGCTGTTCTTGTCTTAAGGGGAATAATATATATTTGCAGATATTATACTCAGGTGGAATATTATTGGGATTTATAGAGATTTTAATATTTTACTTTTCAATAAAACATAAATTTTTATTTCATGTCATTTTATTGTTAAAAATGGGGATATTTTTGAGTTAAAAGACTACTTTTGTATCTAATGTTTTTTAAATCACAAAAACTTTATTCTGATATGATTCAATTTGAAGGTTTTTTTAGGTTCTGTATATAGATTATAACTTCAGAATCATAAGTTATGGTGAAACTAAACTTATCCATTTAATTTTTGGATACTTGTGAAGTCACACTAAGAAAAAAATATATATGATATTTTAATGATTTATAATTGTAATTAAAGTTTTTAGAGGTTACTGTTGAATGTTTTTAACACCATCATATATAAATTAAGAACAATTCTTTGAGGAATGAAAGATACAATTATGATATGTTACATGATATGACCCTGAGTTGAAAGAGTTAAAAAGTGTAAATTTGTGTATCATATAATTTTCTTTTGAGTTATTCTATTTATAATTTTTTAGTGTATTTTTTCTTTGATCTTAAATTGTGTGAGGATCATTGTAAAATCAGTAATATTTTCTTTTGTAATCATTATTTTTGATATTTTTGGTCGATGAGACTCTAGTTCTAAGAGTATACTACTTCTGATCTGCATGATCGAAGATTTTTTAGGGATAAAAAATGTATCTTACAAACTGGTGAAGTTTAGTAAATTACTAGTGTGGAATTTCTACTGATCGTACTAATAAAAAAAGAGATTGAGGATAAATCTTCCTACATTCAATAGGTTTCTCAAAGAATTTACTAGTACATAACTTATTACTTTTGATTACGGAGATCAATGAAGTTCTAGTGTGGAACTTATATACCTTGTATCTAGTTAATTATCCACCTAACACATTGTTTTAAAATTGAATAGTTCTCTTTATTAGAACTTCTTGGTAATAATATCTTAATAGGAGTTTACAAATTTTTATCTGAAACTCCATGTATTTTTTTTACTAGTTGTGTTATTTATTTCTAATTGGTTGATTTTTTTTCTCAGTTATGTTTATAACTTCTGAGATATTTATTTTCTACTACATTTATTTTGATATTACTCTTATTTTTTCAAAAATTATTACATTTGAATAGTTTAAATTTTTCAGTGAGAAAATTATAATTTGGTTTTACCACTTTAATCCACCCCCCCCCCCCCTCTTGTTTCATCCATACACTTATTATTTAGGACAAAATAGAGTATATAACTTAGAATAAAAAAAGTGTAGAACATTTTATATACAAAATTTTTTTAGATGAATAAACAATTCGAGGATATCATTGAAGATGTAGAGATGCCTATAGTGATTCATTATGATAATAAGATCATGATATAATTGAAAAATAATCTAGTATATATTTAATTTATAAATCATATTGAAATCACCTATCATTTTATTAAAGAAAATTTGAATCAATTAATAATTAGGATAGAGCATATTGGTATGAATAAACAAGTGTAAGATTTTATCATAAGACCTCTAGACATATAAGAATTTGAGAATAATCGATTAAACCTTGATATTCAACCATCTCTCTCAAATTGAGTAGGTTTTTAAATCCCCTCTCCCTATCAACATTTATTATTTAATTTCATTATTCAATTTTTGAAGAATTTTTTTCCTTTGGGTTTATTTTTCAAAGGGGAGAAGTAAAGTTCTTGGTGAAATTTGATGAAGGGAAAAAATTATAAAATATGGATAATTTAAATATTAAGGGAGAGTTTTTGAAAACTAAAAAGGGTTGATATGATCCATAGTGATGATTTATGTCAACAGATGAATAAATATAAGGGGGTTGAATGCAGTTTTCAATATCGGTCAATATGTGGTTCTTTGAGATGAATTGAATTGGTATGTGTGAGGTTTTCATGGCATGATAGGAATGGAATTTTCTTTTATTGATCTATTTTTTATACATAAACATTGGTCATGTAGACTTAGAGTATTGAAAAGATAATTCTACAGTTTTTTGTATTTTATGTAGTTTAGAGGAATTGAATTTTATAGGAGTTATATTGAATAGCCAAAAAACAAAAAGGGGAACAAATTTAGAACTATATTTATTAGTATTGGTGGTTAATAGAATAATTATAGAAAGTTAGAAGCATTGGATTGTATGTTTACGATATGGTATGTGTGTTTTATTTATTAGAAATAGGTTTTATTAGAGGTTTTATGGTACTGATAAAGTTTTGGAAAAGTCTGGTGGTGATTTGAGAAGATTTGGAGGTGTTATTATGAAGGAAAATTTAGTCATAGCATAATGAAGGTGAAAGGAATGTAAAAGAGGATGCATAGGGTTGGTCAAAGAAGAATAGAAATAGGGGTTGTATTTCTCTTCTTAAAAATTAAATAAATATGAAAAGGTAAATTCAAAATTAAAAAATTTTGAAATGATAATGTGATAAATTTGATAAATCAATGAATTAAAAATTTTATATGTATTATAAAGTTAATTTCAATAAATAATAAGAGATTAAGCACAACTAAAAATGGGAAAATTGAATTTATACAATTATGTGTATCAAAGTTGAATGATATAATGCATAAAATAAAAGCGAAAGAAAATATGATTGATAAAGGATTTCAACAATAACTCAGTGTGAGCCTATACATATCCTCCCCTAGGGTTGAGAGGTTTATGTTATTACTCCCTTGATCTTGGTAGTGATCAAGAAAATTTTCCCTCATAATTATGGTTTTTGAAAACCCTCTTGATCTTTGTCAGTAGTTAAGGAATGTGCCCCTTACTATTATGGTAGTTTGAACCCATTTAAGAAGATGATGAGAAGAAAGAGGTTTATTTTGGAAAAATCATTATATATCTACTCCCTAATCTCTCAAAAGGAGTTTTAAATTGGAGATTATAGATAAGAATATGATATAAGATAATATCCTTTGAGAATTATAGAGAATTGGAGTTTTCTCTTTGAGATAACTTGAGAGGATCCACTAAAGATTCAATTTGAATCAATTATCAAAGAGGCATTTTGATAAGTGATAGATCCTATAATCCTCCTCAGGATTCTATTTATATGATCCAAAACACTATGAATCTTTTTGAATTTATTAGGGGTCATTAAATCTAAAGAAGATCAAAATAATGACATTTCAACCATCATTTAATAAATTACTAGACCTATTGTCCCAATGCCACTAACTACCCAGTGCACCTCACTAGTTATCTAGTGGTTTTCTGGAACTCATTTTTCTTCTAGAACTAGCACCATCTAGATGGTAATCCTCCATCAACTAGCTAGTGGAATCCTGGAGGTTGATAATGCTTCTGCCATCACCACTGGTTGGATGATGGATCCTCCACACAATAGAGGTTCTATCTACATAGAACCAGCTGGTTGTTATAGCCAACATGCCTCCATCTTCAAGAAGATCCTCCTCAACTACCTTTTGTATCCTTTATATAATCTTATAACTTGATTCCATGTTCTTGAGACATGATAAAACATAGACCCAAGCCTTTAATAAGATCAACATGATGCCTTTGAATTGAATCTAATATCTTCATTAGGACTATCAATGACATGACTTGAAGTCAAATTAGAGAGACTTAAAATCAATCAAATTAAAATATTTGATATAAAAGAGAGTGTTTGTGATCATGAAAGGGTAAAATAATCTCCCCCATTTAATGATCATGAACACTTAATATAAAAATATATATTAAGTGTAAATTAAAATTAAAATATATATCAATGTAATTCAATATTTTATAGATCAAGATACTCAAAATTCTAAAGAGATAAATAAAACATAACTTTATATATATCAAGTAAAAGAAAAAATTTAACAAAAATTTAAATAACTTCACCTTTGTAAAAAAATTAATCAATAACACAAATAAAATAAATTTTCAAGAAGCTTTTATCCCTTTTTGAAAACTAAATTCTCAATAAACTTATCCCCTTTGTGATTATCAAAAATAAAAACAAGGAGAGGAAGGAGAAACTTTAAAAGTAAATAATTGATGAAAAAATCAGGATATATTTTATAAAATATTTTTAAAAACTAAAAATATATATTTCAAAATATAGTTAAAGTGATTTTGAAAAAGAGAAATAAAAAGGTTTTTAAAAAACCTTTTAACTTTTGAAACCTCCCCTTAATAGGTGAATTTCATAGATAGAGAGAGAGAGAAGAAATTGAAAATAAGTTCTTGAGAGAAAAAGAAAAAGGAGATTTAGAACTAAAGAGCTAATACATAATTTTCCTTTAAGATAGATAAATCATTTTATTATTATTTTTAAATAATATCACTAATACATAATTTCTCATATAATTTTTGAAAAAAAACTAAAAATAGATTTAAAAAAAATATACTGAGTATATTGAAGGTTTGGGAAAAGTGTAAAATAGTAAAATTATATTTTTTAGAAAATATTTCTTTGAAGTTTAAAAATAAGAGAAAAAATTTTTTATTTAAAAAATAATTTGAAATCAAATGTCTCTCTTAAAGAAAATTTCATAAATTATGTTTCATGACCTGACCCACCCGATCCCACCTGACCGGCAGAGAGCCGATCCACAACTACCCTAAGCCCTATTCCATAGGCTATGGGATAGCAATAAGCACTAAAAAGAATAACTAATATGGGTGTCCTTTTCCTAATGTACCTATTAACACACACCCAACTGTCTCCATGCAAAAATGTAGAGTAATAAATATATAATAAAATAAAATATAAGGAAATAAACATTCATGTAACAACCTATAGAAAATAAAAGAGTACGCTAGCATTATCTAAAAAGTAAAAGGAAAAATACATGACCATCTAGAAATATTTCTCAACCTGAGAATAACTAGAAAAGTAAATGTTAAGAGATCCCATCTTTAAATCTCTAAGCTCCGACCATCGTACATAGTCAAATGCACCAGGGTATCTCTATACTCCTATAAAATCTCCACCAAACTTTTTTCCATCTTCATAAGACATGAAATGTGTGGGAAAAGCCAAAGAAATGGTGGGTATATACATACCCAATAGGACACCCTAAAAACTATAGGGGAAGCAATAGGAGACATGATAGAAGTAGACAACTCAACCCATAGAAAGTGATAAATGAAATACAATACTCATATAATATATATATGTGTGTGTGTGCGTACTCATGAAAAGAAACCCAGATGATATAGAAAAAGGATCTTCATCTCACAGCCTGTCCCAGGATGATGAGTCTTCCAATAGTTCCAAAGATCTATCATCGATGCCCAGTATCTCACATGTCTGTCTGAAGAAGTTTCTATGTGGAGCCACACCTTTTCATTGTTCCACATGTTCAAGGGGATGCAATCCCTAGGTATAGTACCCATACCCTAGTATAATAGGAGTGTTTCACTCAATAGGTAGAGGACCCATGCCTTGACTCCATAGGAGGGTGCCACTCAATAGGTATAGGACCCATGACCTGATTCTGTAGCTGGGTGTTACTTAGTAGATAGAGGACTCTTGCCCTGACTCCATAGGAGGGTGCCACTCAGTAGGTAGAGGACTCATTCCCTGACTCCATAGAAGGGTTACACTCACTAGGTAGAGTATCCATGCCCTGACTCCACATGAAGGTGCCACTTAATTGGTAGAGGACCCATGTCATCACTCCGTAGAAGCGTTTCACTCAGTATATAGAGGATTCATGACCTGACTCTATAGGATGGTGCGACTCAGTAAGTGAAGGACTCACACCCTAGTCCGTCAAGGGGGGTACCACCCTATGATGATCATTCCTAATCACTTCTATCATCGAGAACTTCCAGATGAATCATCACACTCAGAATATCTCACGCTATTTCTCAAAAGACACTATAAAGGATACCATCACATTATATAAGGATAAACAATCATTATTGGTTACTTGTGGGCCAAAATTTGAGTCTAAATGAAGAAGAAATGAGAGGTATAATTTTCCTCAAAAAGGAGGTACACTGTGTATAAGGGGTCCACATGGTGTGTGGACCCACTCATCTGCCTAACCGTTTCCTCACCAATATACAGCTCGCTGGCCATGTAGTACTACATGGCATGTAAGGTACTATATGGCATGTCTTGGACTCTTGAGGCTGAGCCATTTTCTCCTGGTCATGCCCATGTCTGTGTACTCCTGAGTACATTTCGGGCCACCAGAACTAGGTCACACAGTATGTGGGTGTCCTACATAATGTGAGATACTTATTTTCTCCCAAAAACCCAAGTATTGTGGATTTATAAAGAACACATCATGTGTTCTTCCAAACTACACAACATGTAGTCACTTTTTTTTAGAAACTCTATATCTCCATGCATTTTTTCAGATTCAATTCCTTCGCCTTGAATTACACTTTTATGCCACCCATAACCTATAGTAGTCACCTTCTACCAACAATTATATCCCCTTAAGTGGTTATAAATAGGGTTCCTAATCATTCACTTGAATTCGCCACATGCCTTGTATGCCTCTCGTGACATAGCCTTCTACGCTTCGAATCTAGGATCTACAAATTCATCACCACTACTCGTAATCCTCACTGATTTATCCTAAAAACTCCAATTTAGTCATTGTTCACACATCCACCATGAGTCTAGTGGTCTAATTGCACTCAAACCCACTTGTCAATAGTCAAATCATGACCCCATGGTCCAATGATGGAGAATGCGAAGAACGGGAGGGGGAAAGTCACAAATAAAAGGTGATATTGTTGTTGTCCAAGATTTATTGTCCAAAGATCACATAATCATGGATTGATAGGGGTGATTTCAAGGAATAATCAATAATAGATCAAATAAATTAATTAATTCGATACATGGGATCATACAAAGGATTTATTTAATCTCAGATCAAGGAATAAAGTTTTGATCATGATCAATCTTTTAATCATAAGGGAATAATCCACAAATAACAATTCCTACCCTAAAATTGGAACACTCATTGGTGAATAATGCATTCTTAAATGATGGGGAAGATCTGTTGTGTTCTATGTGTATCAATTCACCTTGATCTAGATGTCGGTCATTGTTCGATCTCAATATTCCAATAAAGAATGGTGGAATCCTCCTCTCAACAGTCCCAGGGTTATGCCGCTAACCCTATAAATTCTAAATTACAACATATTTATAGAGTTTTAATAGGTTTATGTAATTTAATTAAAAATAAATAAATAAGATTATTTATTTAATTAAACACACCCTCCAACATCTACTTGTACCAGAAATCCCTCACTAAAAAACCTTAGGTCATGCCTAGGGTGAATCCCATGCTCTCGACATAACTGTGGTATCATATTTTTTATCTAATTTTTTATTTAGGATTTATCCCATTATTTTTGAAAAACTATGTGCATGTGATATAAAATATATTTAAAATTTTTTATAAAATTAATTATGGACTCACCGGGTCTCAGAATGGAACGCATCTCAGTTACAAGCTCTAAAAGTATTTTTTGATATATTCCAAAGTCTTATAAGGAAAAAAGGGAATCTACATTATTCATTCCTTAAATATTTTCATCCTAAAAAAGAAAAAACTAAGCTAAAACATGGGGATACTAAGCCTACATCTATCCCTCCTACTCCCAGGATCTCTCATGTATGCTCTCATACTACCACATCACACGATCCAAGAAAATGGTATGTCTACACAGGATCCTCTCCTGCGGATCCTTGATCACCACTAGGTGCTCCGCAAAGGTGGATCCATCCTCAATTTCCAGCTCACCTCAGTTAATAACGTGGTTGGTATCATACATTTATCTCCTTAGCTACAACACATAGAAGATGTCATTCACCCTATCCAACTATGTGGGTAAGGTAAGGTGGTAGCCAACCTCTAACCCTCTATAAGATCTTGAATGGACCAATGAACCTCAGGGATAGCTTGCCTCCCCAGACGAATCTCTACAATTTTTTTCATGGGGAGACTCTCAAGAAATCATGGTATCCCTAATCAAACTCCAAGGGCCTACAATGATGATCTACATAATATTTATTCCTTATATGAGTTGTTGTTATCTGCTCTTGGATCACCTGGACCTTCTCCATCATCGTCTATACCATCTCTGTCCCAAAAAGAGATATCTCACCGATCTCAACCCAACATAAGGGTGACCTACAAGGTCTCTTATATAGATCCTCAAAAGGAGTTATGATTATAGTAGAGTGATAACTATTATTATAATAAAACTTTACTAAGGATAATTGATTCTCTCATCTTTGGACAAAGTCTAACATGCAAGCCCTCATCATTTCCTACAGTACCTAGATATTGTGATCGATCTGGCCATTTTTCTAAGGGTAAAAGGCTATAATCATCATAATATGGGTATCGAATGCCTCTTGTGGGCCTCTCCACAAATGTGATATAAACTACACATCACATTTGAAGGAAATATCTGATGACACCCCATGAAGGCAGACAATCTCCAACCCATACGACTTCCCCAAACTCTCCACTGAACTCTTCTCCCTAATAACAAGGAAGTTTTTTGACTTCATAAGTTGGTAAAATATCACCCAGATGGTGTTACAGCCTCTCTTTATCCATATAATCAATATCATTAATTCCATGTATATTTCATCCCATTTCCACTTTGGGGTCTCAAGAGGTTGTAAAAAACTGTTGAAACCTAGTTCTTAGCCTTCACCAGCTGACATGTGAGGCATCAAGAGACAAACTCGGCCATGATCTACCTCATTCCAGCCCACCAAAACTACCGCTGAAGGTATAGGTATATCTTCCCTACATTGATATTTACAACTAAAGGATAAGTGTGATACTCTATTATCGCCTCCTCTTGCATCATGAACGAAACCACCATCCATCCATAGTAAAGGATGAAATGATTCCCTCCTTCAAAAAATACATCAGGTGAGTTTACTAAGGATAGATGGTCACGTAGAACCTCATAGTTGATGTATACCAAATGAGTCTCCCTAACATTTTGTAGAAGCGGAGGAGTCAACACCATCGACTAAAGAAAAGTTTCACCCTTCTCCTCTACTAGGGTCAGCTATAATGATGTGAACTACTCAGGTGACTCCTCCACAAAATGATCCTGGGACTTCCTATGAAGGTGAATTTCCACAACTTTTTTCCCCAGATGTATAGACTATCTCAAATTTATAGTCCTATAGGATCTCTAACCAATGAATTTATCTTAGTTTTATTTCTATATTTATGAATGTATACATGAGACTCTGATGATCGGATTAAAAAACAAAGAGCTCTCCCAAAATATAGTGGCTCTACATCCTTAGAGTTAAGACTACTGCCTCCAACTCTAGGTCATGATTCTCATAGTTTTTCTCATGGGTACTCAAATACATCAACCCATATGTGATCACTGCCTATGTCTACATCAACACATAGATGATCCTATCTCTATAAGCATCATAATATGCTACGTACTCCATGACCTCCTCTAGTAGTATTAGAACATGAGCACTCATCAGCCTCATCCTCAACTACTTAAAGGATATATGTCACTACTCAGTCTAGGTAAACAGATGTTATTTCAACATAAGGGTGGTCAAATGGGATACAATCCTAGAGAAGTATACTAAAAACCTCCTATAGTACCCTACCAAGCTAAGAAAAATCCACACCTATGACATGTTCTTGGGTGGATCCTAATTAAGCATGACATTGATCTTCACTGGGTTCACAGCTAATACATGCTCAAAGATGAAATTCCCTAGAAAGTAAACAACAAGGATACAAAACTAGAACTTCGAGAGCTTACCATAGAGATAGTTCTCCCAAAGAAAGTTTGGGAACATCCTCAAGTGATATGCATTCTCCTCCTCTAACACTCGATATATGTGTATGTTTCCAATGAAGACAACAACAAATCATTCCTAGTATGGTTGGAATATCTAGTTAATCGGATCCATAAACATAGTGGGGGAATTATTCAAACTGAAAGGAATCACTAGGAACACATAGTGTTCATAGTGACATTAGAATATCATATTTGAAATATCAACCTTGTGAAATCTCAATTGGTGGTAAGTAGACCTGAGATCGATCTTCGAGAACCATTTCACGCTATGAAACTGATCAAAGTGGTCATAAATCCTTGGAAAGGGGTACCTATTCTTTATCATGGATTAATTAATGTGATTATAATCCACACAAATCCACAAATTCTTATATGCCCTTTTCATGAACAACACTGGAGCTTCCCAGGGGGATACATTGGGTATGATTAAACCCTTATCTCAAAGTCCCTCTAACTACAATCATAGCTCTCAGATCTTGGTAGGGGACATCCAATATTCCATATAAGATATCAGAGTGGTCTTGGTGTTCATTTTGACATAAAAAATCCAAATCCTTCCTCAGAGGTAGTCTTGGAATTTCCTCAAGGAAGATGTCCATATAATCCTCCACAACTAAAAGAATCCAGATGCCTGAAGATCCCCCTACACCAAGGACAAAAATCACCAACTAATGGTTGATGGGTTGTAGGTTCCTACTCATAAATCTCACATTCTCTTCCATGAGATATCTCTCATCCACAAATGAGAATCTCATACCATCAGTCTGAAGGAAACTAATTCATCTTCGGTGATAGTCGATCTAGGATTGGACCATGGAAACCCGGTATATACCCAAGATGACATCGTAAGGTATCATCATGATGACCAAGAGGTCCCATAAGAAACTATCTTCACCCACTACTAAAAAATAAAAAATATCAAATAATTTTTCCTTATATGAACCTAAAGGAAAAGTTGTTAGTCTAAGGTCTCAACTAGGAGCCCTGAATCTCACAGTACGAGTAAAGAGATAAAGTAATGAATCAAAATTGTGTCTAATAGTACTGAATAAATAGTATAATAAAAACATATTATACCTCTATTCATCTCGTGAGCTGTTGATTCATATACCTCCATAGTCTGAAGCTTCCTGTGGACCCGATCGCTAGTTCCCTAAGCCTTGTGTGGGCCACCTAGTGGTGGTAGTGGATGGTGATCATAACATCATCCAACACCCAAAAATCCTCCTCCTAGATCCACACCTACTCCTCTACCAGCTCTACCTCCCTGGGGGTTGCCCTGCCCTTTCTTGGGAGATCCATGTTCATGGTTCTGCCTCTGGCGTGGTGGTCCATACTCTATATTTATTCCCTCCTCAACACGTCGGGTTGGAAAATCATGATCTATGTGAACTCACCCATCATATTCATAGCACTACCCCTATTTGGGTTGTACTGGTCCTCTATGTGGTACATGTGCCACATGATCATGTGTTCGAGTCTAATCTGAATAAGATCTCTTATACTAAGATCCTACTAACTAGTGCTTACTAACTACTATAGACAAATTGTCCCTATAAACCTCATGCCATCTCCAACTACATGGAGTCCCTATAATAGGAATCATTATTTCATTACTGACCACTCTAATACTCCATCATATTTTGGAATTCATAGGGGTACCACACTAGCATGGATGTCTCTATGAATACCCTTCACAAACTTCTGCACTTGGAAGTAACCATCTTGAATCAGGTCCAGTGAGTATCGTGTGAGGTCAGTGAACCTCGCATTATACTCAACAACTTTCATTCCACCCTACTACAACTCCAAAAGCTCCTGAATCTGAACTAATCATAGGAATTAGGGGTAATACTCCTCATGAAATAGTTGTTGGTAGTCATTCCATGAGAGTGTAGACTCGTTATGCATATGTGTGACTAGAATCCACCAGTTCCCAATTACTCCATAGAAAATACTGGTTGCTAGTGGAACCACCTGATCATCCATGGTTTTAAATAATTCTGAAAAATTGGATCACCGACTCAAACCAATCCTTATCCACATGGGGATCTGGCTCATTGTGGATCCTTAGTGGCCTCTGGTATTGAAAATTGTGGAGTGCACTAATCCTGTGTGCATTCTCATCCTACTCTACTAGTATAATATATTACTCGACAAGAATGGGTGATACTACCTACCTACCTAGAGGACATATCTCATGTGATAGCCCCTAAACTGAAGCCTCATCACTCATAAAATCCTCATCACAATCCTGAATCGGTAACCCATATGGATGTCTTCACGGAGGTATCCTGAAATTTAATCAAGTCATACCACATTCATTTGAGCATATATATATGTGGGGATCTGACTTAAGAAGTACATTAAAAATAATAAATCATATATGATGCATGTACCAATGTTCCTTTAAACCAATCTCTCAGTATGCCAAGTTGAAAATCAGGTATTCAGTGTCCTGATGAATGGATACATCAGTTGTTGTAGCAACATTGGGTTATCTGGCCTAAAATCCACACTTGAGACACTTTGACATTATTTCCCAAAGTTCCCAATCAAACCTCATAAGGGTACATAACTCAAAACATCATCCTAAGGTTGAAAACCCATTGATACCAATATGTCATGACTCAACCCACTGGAGCCCGCCTGGCTGAAGGAGAGTCGAGTCATAACTACCCCAATCCTACCTCTATAGGCTAGGGGCTGGAAAAAAGAACTAAAAGTCATAACTAAAATGGGAGGAATTTTCCCAATGTACTTGTATGCACGCACCCAACTGTCTCCATGATAAAATGGATAAGAATAAATATAAAATACATTAACATCTAGAGTAACAACCATGCATGTAACAATAGATATTGAATACAAGAGTATAACAACATAATATGAAAATTAAAAGGGAAAATAAACACCCAACTAGAAATATGTATCAACCTGAAAATAACTATAAAAGTAAATACTGAGAGATCCTAGCTCCAAATCTCCAAGCTCTAACCACCATATGTGGTCAAATGCACTAGGGTATCCCTATACTTCTCTGAAATCACCACTGATCTATCCATCTTCTGCATAAGACATGAAACATGTAGGAAAAGTCTGTGTAGGGGTGAGTATATACATATCTAGTAGGATTCCCTAAAATGGGAGGGGTAGAAATAGGATACATGATATAAGTAGACATCTCAACCCATAGAAAGTGATGAAAAAAATTCAACACATGGATAATATATATATTTAATTATTTATAAAAAGAAACCCAAATAAGAGAGAAATGGTATCTTCATCTCACATCCCATCCCAAGATGATGAGTTTGCCAGCAGTTCATCATCAATGCCCAGCATCTCGCATGTCTATCCAAAGAAGTATCCATGTGGATCCACATCTCACCACTATATCGCATAGTCGAGGGGACACAATATATAGGTAAGGGACACATAACCTTTTACAACATAATGTTTCCACTTAATAGGTAGAGGGCTCATACCCTGACTTCACAAGAGGGTGCCACTCAGTAGGTAGAGGACCCATGCCCTGACTCCAAAGTAGGGTGCCACTCGGTAGATATAGGACCCATGAACTACCTCTAAAGGAGGGTTACAATCAGTAGGTAGAGATCAAATTCCATGAATATGTAGGAGGGTTTCACTCGGTAGGTATAAAACCTATTCCCTGACTCCATAGGAGGGCTCCACTTAGTAGGTAGAAAACCCATGCCCCGACTCCACAGGAGGGTTCCACTCAGTAGGTATAGGACTCATGCGATGACTCTGTAGATGGGTGACACTCATTAGGTAGAGGTACCATACCCTAAATCCACAGGAGGGTTCCACTCAGTAGGTGGAGGACTATTATACTGGTCTATTAGGTAGTACCACTCTCTGATGATCATTCCCAATCACTGTTGTCATTGAGCACCGCCTAAAGAAGCACCGTGCTCAGAACAACTCACATTGTATCGAAAAAGATACTGTGATGTCCACCATCACATTCTAAGTGTAAAAAAACTTAGGATAGGCTACTCATGGGCCAAAATTTTATTCCAAACAAATGAAATATGAGAGGTATAATTTTCCTCAAAAATAAGGTACATGGAATGTAAGGGGTCTACAGAGTGTGTGGCCCTGCTCCTCTGCCTGACCGTGTCCTCTCCAGTACACGGATCATTGGACATGTAGTACTAAATGATGTGTAAGGTACTATATGGTGTTTCTTGACCTCCTAATGCTAAGTCGTGTTCTCATCATTATTCTCATGTCCTTCAAGTTGTGCCAGTGTGCACTGGTTGTGTGCTAGTACACGACGTGTTCCTAGTTGTGCCTGTGTCTGTGTAATCCTAGAGTACACACTAGGATGACATCACTAGTTCACATAGTGTGGGGGGTCCCGCACAAAAAATGATACTTTTTTTCTCTCAGAAACCCTAGCATCATGGATTTATGAATAATACACCATGTGTACTTCCAAACTACTCGGTGTAGAGTAGTGATATTTTCAAAAACTCTAGATCTTCATACATTTCTTTGGATCTGGTTTCTATGACATGAATTATGCCTATATGTTTCCCATAACCTATGTTAGTCACCTCTATATAATGATTACGGCCCTCCGGTGGCCAGAAATCAGGTTTCTAATTCTTCGCTCGAAGTTGCCACATGCCTCGCACACCTCCCACACCGCTGACTTCTCCACTTCGGATCTCGGATCTATGAATCCATCACCACAACCCAAAATCCTCACTGATTCATCCTTGAAACTCTTATCAATTCATTATTCACACATCCACTATGAATCAAGGGGTTCAGTCACACTCAAACCTGGCTGACAATAGTCGAATTGTGACCACATGGTCTAACAATGAATAACACGAAGAATGGGTGGTGGAATGACACAATAACAATGGTGATATCACCATTGGACAATAATTATTGTCCAATGATCATATAATCAGGTATTTAAAGGGGTTATTTCATGGAATAATCAATAATAAGCCTAATAAATTAATTAATTTGATACATGGTCTCATGCAAATTATTTATATAAATGTAGATCAAGGAATAAAGTTTTGATCATGATCAATATTTTAATAATAAGGTAAGAATACACAAATTAAAATTCCTACCTTGATATTGGATCTATCATTGGCAAAGAACAAATTATCTAATGATGTGGAAGATCTTTTGGATTCATTGGGCCTCAATTCACCTTGATCTAGATATCGGTCATCATTCGATCTCAATCCACCAATGAAGAATAATGGAATCATCCTCTAAACGGTCCAAGGGTTATGAGGCTAACCCTAGAGATTCTCCATAACAACATATTTATATAGGTTTTAGTAGTTTGGTTCATTTAATTCAAAATAAATAAATTATTTACTTATTAAATTAAACACGCCCGCCAATGGGTGCCTCTACTGGACGCCCCACACTGACAAACCTTAGGTCGTGCTGAGGGTAAATATCATGCTCTGGTCTCAACTGTGGTATCATATTTTTGATTTGAGAATTTTTTTAGGATATATCCCATTATTTCTGAAAAATTCTCCATAAGTGATATAAAATATATTTAGTATTTTTATAAAATTAATTCTCAGCTCATCGGGCCTCTAAATCATATGTTGTCATAACACCTAGATCCAAAAATATTCCTTGATATATTTCAAAGTCTCACAAGGTAAAAATTAGTTATCTAAAGTAATAGATAAGGATCCCCATCAAATTAATTCATAAGTGATATAAATGTATCATAGCCAAAAGGGAAAAAAATAAAACAAAGAATAGAAAAATAAATCAGTATTTTCAAGATTTAAAACAAGATCAAGATTTAAAATAAATTTCAAAAAAGATTACTCAAGATAGACAAGATAAAATGGAAAATTCTACAAGAATACCATTCTTAATTCTCCTTTAATGAAATCAAAATGTTTAAGAGATATAGGTTTAGTAAAAATATCAGCGAGTTTCTATTTCATCCCCCAATAAGATGTCACCTTTTTTGGAAGTGATATCTTAATAAATTGTTCCTGAGATCAATGTTTTTAGTGTGAGATTACTGGATAATATTTTTATATATTTTAATAGCACTAGTGTTATCATGATTAATAGGGATATGGTCATATGTAATCCTGAAGTCTAAGAAAGTGTGTTTCATCTATATTATTTGGGTGCAATGACTCCCAATGGATATGTATTTTGTTTTGATTATAGAAAGAGAAACTAATTTTTTTTTCTTAATGATCCATGATATAAGGTATTTTTTAAGTAGGTGGAAATTCCTGCTTATAATTTTCTTGTCAAGTTGGTATCCTCTAAAATTAGCATAAAAAACTATTTAATTCAAAACAAACTACTTTTAGATAAAACAAACTAAGATTTATAGTTCCTTTTAAATAAAAAATAATAATTTTAACATATTTAAAATGATATTCCTATGGATTTTATTTAAAAATAAAAATAAAATACAAAAACTAAACATAATTTCAGGTCATGTTGTAGTAAGGTAAAGTATACTACCAATCATACTTCTATAAAGCTTATTATCGACCAGTTTACTAAATTCATCTAATGTAAGATTAAAAGTTTTACTCATGGGAGTACTAATTTTCATAGATTTATCTATGCCAAATCATTTTAAGATTTCATTATCATATTTTCCGTACTTTATAAAAATACTATATTTTTTAGAGATTTAAAAACTAAGAAAACTCAAAGAAAACAGATCATTGATTAAGCTGAAAATCACATCATATATATAAATTTATACAAGTAAAAAACATTTTATATGTGTTCTATAAAAAAATTGAATTGAATTTTACCATATTAAAACCATTTGATAAAATAAAATTTGATAAACATTCATACTGAGCTATATGGGATTATTTTAAACCATAAAGAGATTTAGTTAATCTGAAAAGATGATTTTAAAAATATTATTTTAAAAAATAGGTGGTTGTTCCACAAAAAAAGTGTAAATAAAACCATTTAGGAAGGAACTTTTGACATCCATTTTAAAAAGTTTTAAATAAATGTGAGGGGTAAATGCCAACTAGATTTTAATAAATTATAACTGAGTAACAAGTGAAAAAGTTTCACCATAGTCAATTCCTTCTTCTTGGTTTTAACCTTTAGTAACTAGATGGGATTAATTTCTAGTGATATTAAAATTTTCATCTAACTTATTCATAAAAACCCATTTAGAGACTATGATATAATTATCATTAGGTCTTTCCATGAGAGTCTATACATCATTCTATGAGAATTTATTTAGTTCATATTTCATCGTAAGAAGCTAATTTTCATCATTAAGGGCATCATCGAGATTTTGAGGTTCTGAGTGAGAGGCAAAGGAAAGGTGTTTAACCTTGTTTAAGACTAATATTCTAGTATTATTTCCCACTTATAAATCTCCAAATATATTTTCATTAGAATTTTATTTATATTTTTTAAAAACATTAGGTAAATAGCTTGAAGGAGATTCTTGATCTTATTCAACTTCTTTAGTTTGAAAGGTTTATTAAAAATATCATTTTCAAAAAAATCAAGAAAGATGTTTTGGGAAAATTATAAAAAATAGATCAAATTGATTCTTCCAATGTTTTAGACCTTTTTTAAAGACTCGGTATGCCTTAATTGATTTGGAGTACCCAATAAATATACTTTAATCAAAATTTGAATCAAATTTCCCAAGATTTCCTTTGGTGTTGAGAATAAAACATTTATAACCAAAAACTTTAAAAAATTTCCCTTTAGATTTTTTATTTTTCCAAAGTTCATATGGGGTATTTTTGAGAAAATGTATTACAATAAAATGATAAATAATAAAACACATAGTATTCATGGAATAAATCCAAAAATGTTGAGGTAAATTAAATTCTTTTAAAATAGTTTGAGTGATTTCTTGGAAAGTTTGATTTCACCTCTCTACTACCCCATTTTGTTGAGGGTATTGAGGAGAAGAAAAAGAATGATTATATCCTTGTGAAGAACACAAATCATAAAATTATTTGTTATCAAATTCTCCACCATGATCACTATGAATATAAATAATTCTAAAAAAAATTAATTTTCAAATTTTTTAGAAAACTTGATGATGAATTTTCAAACTTTGATTGTATGATATAAAAATTAAGCCCAAGTGAATATTGTAAATTCATCAATAATAACAAAAGTATAGGATTTACCTTCTATAATTTCAATTTAAGAAGGTTTGGATAAATCAATGTGAATAAATTCAAGATATTTTGAAGAAGAAATTCATTTTTTAGATTTAAAAGAATATTTATGTTGTTATCCATATTGTAATGCTTAAAAAACCATGTTATATTTGAAATTTAGTTTGGTTAAATCACATACTAGTTGATAATGATTGATTTTAATAATAGATCATGTCCTCTATTCCAAATCCATGACTCACTAACTTGTACACTCATGCATTTGATGTTTTTTCTAGTGAAATATTTTAAATTAATTGTATAAACATTTTTAAATCAAAAATAAGTAAATATAAAGTTTACCTTTTGAGTTAAAAACTTTGAAAAATCCATTTCCCAAATAAATTTTAAAATCAATATCAAAAAATTGGATAATTCTTAGAAAATTTTGTTTCAAACCTTCAACAAATAAAATATTTTTAATAAGATTTCAGTTAGAAAAAATGATGATACCCTCACTAATTATCATAAACTTAGAGTTATCACTGAAGGTAATGTGTCTTCCTTTTATTTTATCAATTTTATTGAATTTGGAGAGGCTTTATCACATGTGTATTGATAAACCACTATATAGGTACAATAGTGCTTCTTAGGTTTTTCTTAGAAGATTATATTACTAAAAAATCAAATGAGTAAAGGTTTTGGTACCCAAACAAGCTTAGGTATACTAATGTTATCTAATAATGATCTAAGTATCTATATTATTTAGTATGAGATTTTATTTTGGAAATATTAAGTGAAATATAAATTTATTTTGGCCCCCTGTATCATGCATTCTTTCAATCATATTCATAGATTAAGTGATCAATTATTTTAAAATAATTTCAAAACTTATCTTGTGAGTAACCTTAAATAAAAAAAATTGATATATTTTTATAGGAACTTTCATGATTTGATAAACCAATACCAACATGTTCTTTTACATGTATTTTAGAGCCTAAAATTTTTTTTATATTGTTTTCACATTGATTAAATTTGGAAAGATATCTTTTGAGGTCTTTGATAGTGGTTTCGAGTTTAACAACATCCAATTGATTCTTAACTTTCATGGATAAACATTCTTTTTCCTTTAAGATAATGTCCTTTTCTTTTTTAAGTTTTTCTTTTTCATTAAGTGATTACTTGTAATTCTTATCAATTTCTTTATATAAAGAATCAAGTTCGTGAAAATAATTTTTGAGTTAATCATGAGAATATTTTAGGTCTTCATAATTAAGGTGACTTGAGGATAAATAGTAAGAAGATGAGTGAGAGGAATTATGAGAATAAGATGAAGAAGAGGAAATATTAAGAGGGGTACTAACATAAACATATTTATCAATGTGTGTCATGGAGAACTTATCACTTTATCTACTTGAAGAGGTTGAGGGAGTTGAGTCCATGGATTCATCTCTTATACTTCACGTTGAAAATTTGAGATCCTTTTTACCGTGTTTCTTTTCTTTCACCTTTTTTTGTAAATGGGACATTCTATATTGATGTGACCTTTTTATTATATTCATTGCATGTCACTTCCAATTCTTTTTTTTTATTTACCTTCTTGGATTGGTTCTTTTTCTGGAAGAATTTTTTCATGTTCTTGGAAAGTTGAGAAAAAAAATTTACTTCACATCTAGATGAATCATCATTTGTATCTTTTAAGGCGATAGTTTTCTTTATATATTTTGATTAATTATCTTCCTTTTAAACTTGTCACTCATAGTAAGTTTATATTTCATTAGGGATCCAATTTGTTTTTTGAATACTATTTTCTTCACAACCTTCACTTCTTGTATGGCTATGAATTTGGTTTCCCAATTTCTTGGAAGGACCTAGAGTATCTTTTTTACTATGGTTTCTATAGACAATCATCCCCAAGGAGATTTATACCATTAAAAATGTCAGTAAATCATGTAAAAATACTAGTATTGGATTCATTTGGATGCATTGAAAATCTTTCAAAATATTTCCTATACAAATTTAATCTAGTATCTTTAACTTTTTTGGTTTCATTATGGGTGACTTATAGTAATTTCCATTTTTCATTATCCATTTTACATGTAGAAACACAATTAAATTCATTTCTATCAGGACCATAATATAAAGAGTTCATGGTTTTTCTAATAAGTTCAAAGTTTTTAATATCATCAGGAGTCCACTCATCTTCAGGTTATTTAGTTAGAATATATTCATGAATAAAAAATTTTCAAATGGGGTAACTAATGCTTCTAAGAAAATTTGAAATATGATGTTTTTCAATAGGAATAATATATGCCATCAAAAATAGGAGCATTTGAATAATAATTAGATGTCATTATAAAAATATTATACTTTTGAATCAATTAATATTAAAAACAATTTTTTTTAAATAACCATAATTTTTAAAACACAAATAATCCCTTTGATACAAATTGTGGGTCAGAGAATAATGGTAAGAGGGGTGAATTTCTCTTCTTAAAAGTTAAAGTAAATGATGGTAAATTCAAAATTAAATTATTTTGAAATGATAAATCGATAAATTCTATAAAGTAATGAATTGATAAATTTGATCCATATTAAGAAGTTAATTTCAATAAATATTAAGTGAGTAATCATGATGAAAAATGTATGAGTCATATTTATAAAATAATGTGTATTAAAGTTGAATTATGCAATTCATAAAATAAGAGAGAAAGAAAATGTGATTTTATAAAGGAGTTTGGAAATAGCTCGGTGTGAGACCCTATGTATCCTCCCCTCATATTGAGTGGTTTATGTCATTGCTCCCTTAAACTTGGTGGTGATCAAGAAACTCATCCCTCACAATTATGGTTTGTGAGAACCATCTTGAGATTCATAGATAGCCAAGGAACTCATCCCCCACTTTTGTAGTAGTGAAAACTCATTGAATAAGATAATGAGAAGAGAGGGGTTTGCTTTATAATTCCTATTACAAATCCACTCCCTAATATATAAAAAGGATTTAAAATTTTATATGCTATATAAGGAGATTATGTAAGAGAAGGGCCTTTGATAATGATGGAGAATTGGATTTGGATCTTTGAGATAACTTGAAAGGATCTACTATTTCTTCACTTTGAATCAAGGATTAGAGAGACATTGTTGGTAAATGGTGTATCTTCCAAGCTTCCTTATGACTCTACTTATAGGCTATAAAATGTTATTAATATTCTAGAATTCATCAGGGGCCATTGAAGCCAAAGAGGATTATAATAATGAAATTTTGACCATCATTTAATGCACTCCTATACCTACTATCCCAATGCCACTGACTTCCTGGTGAACCTCACCAACTGGCCAGTGGATTTCTATGAACTCATTGGGCTTTTGGAACTATCATCGACTAGACGATGCTTCTCCACCAGTTGGTCGATGGACTCCTAGAATTTGGGAATGCTTAAAAATTCACCACCAGCTGGTTAGTGGGTCTTCTACATAATAGATGTTTTGTTTATATGGAACCGGTTGGCCAATTCCCTACACCGGCTAGCCGGTGCAGCCTGCATGCCTCCATATTCAAGAGGATCCTCCTTTATGTCCTTTTATACCCTTCATCTGATATTCTAATTTGATTCCATGTTATTAATATGTGGTAAAAGTTAGATCCAATCCATTAACAAGATCATCATGTTGCCTTTTAAATGACTTTAAGATCTATATTAGGACCATCAATGACATGACTTAAAGTCAAATTAGAGAGACTAAAAATCACTCAAATGAAAAAATTAGATACATAAGAGAGTGTATGTGATCATGAAAACACCATGAGAGAGAGGTGTAATATATAGGATTAACCTTAAAGAACTTATGGTAAGACATGCTAGAATTACTAGAGTCAAGCTGTAGAGTACTTGTTCATGTTGTAAGGAGGAACCCATGAAAATTCAAGGTAAATCTGGTTAATCCATGGATGAATTATCATGGAACAACATGAAACATCATGCTATAATTATTACTATTTATGATTAAAAAATTGGTGAAGTATGGATTGTGGGAAGAGGCTATGGTGTAGTTATGAACTATGAATTTTTTGTGTTATAATAGTTAGTGATGGTTGAATCAGATCACAAAACAACTAGGTTATCCATGCCATAATGGGTACAATATTTTAGAATATTTAAGAAGATCACACCATGATTATCAAGGGATTTAAAATATGATTTTATATAGATTATATGGATCTATAGTTGAAGAAGTATTATTCCACAATGGGGTGTATCACAATGTAGTATGAAGAAATTGAAGTACATCACAACACATTTTTTTATGTTATGTCATGATGTAGTGGTTTCTATGAATTTTCTCATAATAGGATTTTCTTTGACTTTGGTAGTCTTAATTATATGATATTGGGTAGTTTTTTATCCAATCAATACATGAAATATGGAAATTTCAAAGGTGGTGATTTGGAGTTTTTAATTAAATTAAATGGGGAGAAGGAAAATTAATTACAAAGATTATTGATACTTTGTGAATTGGAATGGAAATTTTTGTTGTGGGAGTAATTCATTAAAGATATGATCTTGATAGAGGAAATTTGATCACAATGAAAACACCCTTATATTTTGGTGTTAATATTTTTTTATGTGTATTCTATTAGTGCATCTGTTGAATTTTAATTTGTCTTGTAACTCTTATTTGAAGTAATGGGTGAATAGGGGGGAAGAAGAAGTGACCCTTGGATCAATAGTGATCCCTTACTAAACTTTTAATCATCTAAAGTGAGTAGATATATCATTTGGTACATCGACCATAATTTAAATATAATCCTTGAAGTATCCCTTAATGGTGAACCAAATAAACTTTCTGTGTTTCTATATTTACTTTTATATATTTAGATAGTGTAAGTACTTGATATTTAATGGTTTAAAGTGTGTTTTTGAACATTATTAATAGATCTATAAAAATACAAGAAAACCCTAAAACCTGAATTTACCCCCCCCCCATCCTTAGGTTGTATTAGGGAATGTGGTTGTGCAAAAAAATCCATTAAAGAAATATAATTCATCCAAACACAATCATATAAAATACTCTCAATAATATCATACTTAATAAAAATATCTTGTTCTATCATAAGTATATCATTGGAAATTATAATAATCATATCATCATCATTAGAATATAAAATTAATTAAAAAAATGGTACTTTTTAATAAGAATGGTTTGGTTTCAAATTTTCCTAGACTGTGCATATAACTATGTAAGGGATTTCTTAGTTATTAGGAATGGTTTTTATCTCATGCACCCAAACAACATGCCTTATAGTTTTACTTCCACTAACATTCTAAAACTAGAATTTATCAAAAAAATCATAAATAAATATTAAAATCAAAATACACATACCTGACATCCCATGGTAACTCAAGGATCATCATGAAAAGTGTTAGTCAGATACTTCCTTGAAAATTACCCCTCGAGTTTTGGTAATCTTATCTCTTGTCTACCTTACTTCCCAAATAACGTATCAAAACTAGGGCCTTGATACAAAGTTATAATGAGACAACCTGATTACCTCTATGTCAATACTTGATTCGATATGCCACAAGGCCAAAGGTTCATTCCTAGTCACCATAAGGTGGAAATAAATGATAATGGAATCAACCTTTAATTTTGGGAATGATTTTACCCTATTATAAATAAAAATGAAGATTAGTTTCAACTAATAAATTTAGTATAACCATTTCATACATTGGATATGTCACACCTATGAATATTCACTTTTTAAATTAAAAGGCATCCAAACAACACCTAAATTCCATAAGCAAATAATACCAATCAAAAAAAATAAGCATGTTAAATATAATAATGACCATGAACTTTTATATACATCCAAAAATTATATATAATAACCAAAAGTGAATCAAAATTGAGGAATGAAAGGTATGGGAAATCTGAGAGGATGAATATATAAGTACCCAAAATACATGACTAAAAATGAAACAAAACCACCTATATTAATGTGACAAGAGAGTCTCCAATTTTCACCTCTTACATAACCCAAACAAGATATAAACCTCCACCGCATCAAAGTAGAGCCTTCCCTTTACTAAAATCATATGAAATCAAGTCTACATACACACCAACATGTGTATGTAAGGTATGAGAAAGAATACCAGTAGGATAACACCAAAGTTTTTATATAAATATTTTTATTAAGAACCATGATATGTTATTTTGAAAATACATACATTTTTAAAAAAAATCATTTTGTTTTGTGAAAGTTAAAACAAATTGATAATAACACTTTTATTATTTCTTCAAAATCAATATAAGTTATCAAACACTTAAAAAAACCTGAACATAGATAATCATAACATAAATAATTTTCATCAAATATATTATATATTCAAGTAACATGGGATAAAGGCTTAGGGGCGAAGCATTTAACCAAGGACTTGACTCAAGGAACCTTCAATGCTAGCATATTGATGAAATCTTGACAACCCATACACTCGACTAACTCAGCCTCTTTAGGAGGGAAATCTCCTATCCAATGTGTAATATAAGTTAAAGGCACTAATAGTGTTTATTGTAACTAGTGTAGAAATATTCCTTAGTTTCCTACTTAATTACCCATGGTTTCCCATAAAATTGTCCAATCATGGAATTAATCGATCAAGTACAACATTTATAAAATCACATCTCTCCATCGTACATCCTCTAAATAAAAAACCACTTTGATATTAAAATACATCACTAAATATAATATAATTTCACATTTATATAAGAAATAACTGGGGGCATAAAAGAATAGTGTAAATCAACATTAAAATCTTTAATAAAGCCAAAAATAATAATTTTCATTTGATAAAAATAATAAAACCATTGTATCCTATTTTTAAAATTCATAATAAATAATTTCATCAAATTAAATTCAATTATTTTATAATAAAAATACACTTTTCATTTCATTGATCACTTGACATATTAAAACATGTATAAAGCATAAATTCAACATTTCCATGAAAATGCCATTTTGATTTTAATTAAAATCCAAGAATAAATAAAGAAATATTTTTCCAAAAAAACTATCATAGATATGAAATATAACATTTAATTAAATTAAAACTCAAATTAATACACTTAATCACTCATGGTTATGTCAATAAATTGAATGGTATATAACTATATAACAACACTCAATGAAATTAATGTCAAATTTTGTTATCCCACACTAAAGAAGATGCATTTAAAACTTTAAAATTTTATTACATAACAAAAAATGAAGAAAAACATAATTAATTTCATCCAAGAAGAAACCCTAGTTTGTCATAGCCAAAATAGGAAAAAATGGATAAATAATAAGATAAAAAAAAATAATAAGGGGGGATTAAAGGCTTTTACCAATGAAAACCATCCAATATTGATAAAAATCCATCAATGGAATGTGGGGGGAGTAGAGAGTCGAATGAGATCATTGCTCGAAAGGCTGCTAGTAATGAGGGGAGAAAATAAAGGCTGAAATGAAGGGGAATGGATTTATAAAATAAAAATAATTAAATTTTTAATTGGATGCATTGTTTTTATACATGATTTAAAAAACCATTAATCTAACCATGTATCCCTTATTGAAACTATTTTTGGCTTATACGTATCATTTTCACGGTTACCTGGGCCATGCATCCTAACCATACGAACCGAGAATTTCTTTAAAAACTTCATATTTTCAACCCAAGATTCAAATAAAGTAAGAAAACAATTAATAACCCAAATAAATACAAACCATTTACATTTTGGGTGTTCATAATCCCTTATATCCACCCCATTGGGTACTTTATACACCCCCATCATACAATCGATGGTATTTAAATTTTTCTGCAGAACTGTCAAATATTGCACTAGGAACCTGGTACACAAACCTTGGGTACCTGAAAATACATGATTCCATTGAAATCAACGCCACCACTCCACTTTCCATCACCCATACCTTTAAATCTATAATAAAACCTCTATCCACATCCAAAATAAAAACTTTGTTCAATTCTTACTTATAATACATTAACCAAAACCTAGATTTTAAAACAACCTCAACTCGAGTTCAAATGAAGTCTATATACTCTATGGTTCCACTAACACTTTATGATGTGGGTAATTATAACCTTCACTGTGAAGGATTTAATTTCTAACCCCCCCCCCCCATTTTTTTCTATGGATTGGTGGTGCCAAGAGGGAGTTTGTAAGTGTTACGAAGGCTAGAGGAGATTTTTGGTATTTTTGAAGGTCACCACATTATGGTAATGGGTGTGGTTATAGAAGTTTTGTATCCTTATTGGAGGCTTGATAATGGGTCAATTTTTTTTTGGTCTTGGGTGTTGGGAGGTTATCCACAGAGTTGGTTTTTTGGTGCTTGGATGCACCACGACGAGCGAAATGGCTTAGTTAACCGTTTCAAAGGGTATTTTGTAAGGGGTGTCCACCTGTGTGAAACAACTATTAGAAAATAGCATAGGGATCCATTTTGTGTAAAACGTGTATGTTCTCTTTGTGAGAAACTGACAGTGTGGAGACCACCACATCATGGGGCTAAGCATTGTGAGGAAAAAAGGGCCAGGAACTTGGTGTTATGCCATAGTAGTTGGTTATGGCAGGAATATAGGTTCGAAACATGATTGACCATGTTGTGGAAAACGGTGTGGTGGTGATCAAAATGGATTTACATGAGTTTTAAAATGTGTGATAATTGGGGGTTCAAACGCTTGAATTTTGGATCTTCTCTTTGACCAGACTAACCGTGGGTGTTTTGAGGACCCTCATACCATGGTAAAGGCTTACGAAGCCTCCTATATAAAAAGGGTGTCTCAAATTCCTTAGTTCAATTTTTTTTCTTCCCTTGATCCCTAGTAAACTCCTCAACCCTTCATCACCCTCCAGTCACACCTCTTGGTAATTTTATCACCTTAGTTCATCCAGATTGAAGTCTCACAAATCAAGGTACTCCCATTTCTCCTCTCTTATATGTTTTTCTTGTTCTTCTTCCTTACGAAGGTTTGTTTTGGTATAGATTCTCAGTTCTGGGTTGGAAATCGATCAAGGCTTTATGGTACCTTATTGTTCTTAGGTTCTAGTGGTGTTTCTTTCAGTGGTGGCTGATTCATGATCATTTATTCTTGCACAGAGAACATTGAACTACTGATTGAGGTAGAAGATCCTCATTCTCTTTTTTTATATGCATATGTGGGAGTTTCATGCTTTTTTCTTCCTTTATGTGGATAGTACGGGTCAAATTAAGGAGATAAATAACTGAATTAACCTAATATTGAATGGGATATGAGTAATCACACGTGTTTACTTATTTTTTTGATTTTTCCTATGAATTTGTGCATGCTTGTTGTTCTTGTGGAAGAATTATTTGTGGTAGATCCATATGTGTTGTTTAGTTATATTAATTTATGATCTTTGTTGTGTCGATCATTTGTTCTCATCATTCATAAATGTTTAATTACTTATATATGTCTAATGAATCGATTGCCCTTGTAAATATGGATTTGTGTGAGAATACCCATAAATTAAAAGAAGTTTTGATGTAAAATCCCCATCTAAATTTGTAGTATTTGTAAAAGTTGAATTCACTTTTATGAGTATTAGTGTGGTTTATATGTTTTTTCTATGTGCTATGTAGATATCTTGTGGGGATCATATGATGGTGGTGTTGATCAAATCATATGTGGGATATTTTGTGGTTGTAGAGATGTGGTTGTTTGGAATGAGTTGTAATGGGGGCTAATGTGTAGTGGTTGGATTATGGTGGTTATTGCAGTGAGATGGTTGGATTGTGGTGATGGTTGGCATGTGCTGAGGTGGTTGTTGTTGAGAGGTATGTGGGTTGTTTTATGGTGTGTTTGTGGTAGTATCTGGGTAGCTATGGAATGAACTTGTAATGATGAAATTGAAATGGCATTGGTTGGTAATAAAATACATGCAGGTTGGAATTAACATGCAGTAATTGAATGAATTAGTTTAATGTCAATAAATATGGAATTTAATGGATTAATAAGTGTAAGTTGGTTGATAACTAGTAAATATAGATATTTTTTAACTTTTAAATGGAAGTTAAATTGTGTATTTTGTGTGGATTTTTTTTTGTGCTACATTTATGGTGGAAGTAGTTAATGGAAGGTGTCAAGAGATATTTTGGTGGGGTTGTGAGATGTGATAGTTGTGTTTGAGGTGAAATCATAGGTTATTTATTGTGTGTTATCCATCTATCTTGTGTTTTCATGTCATTTATATACACACCCCAACTATGTTAGATAACCCTAAAAATGCCAAAATGTTCTAGGATCTGGGTGTTTTCCCCAACATCGACGTTAGTGGTGAAATGGATGGATGACTACCCCCTCTTCCTTGCTCTTCCTTCAATAGTAGTGATGATAATGGTTGATGGTGTAGATGCATATTGATGATTATGGATGGTGTTTTAGATACTTAGTGATGATGAGGACATGACATGTGGTGGGGGTCATGCATGGTAGAAGGAGGGAATATGGTTGATGTTATTTACATTCATGATACCCTACTGCCCTGTTTACAAGATGAGGTGGATATTGACTAATGATAGCATGGAATTATAGACCTTACAAGGGTGGGGTAGGTATGGATTCATCCTAAACCACATCATATATTTATGGATATATGATGTGATTATATGGAAGGGATGGGAGCACTGGACGTCTGATGTTGGGCTGTGAGAGTGGAAAACCTATGTGGGAGTGGTTGTGGGGAACCTTTACTTATATATTTATTTTGATGATATGTTATTATAATTGGATGCGTTATTTTATGAGTGTGTCATAATTAGTTTTGGATATATAGTTGATCTATTTAGGTTCTTTTTGGTACTTCTATTCATTCATTGGTGTATTAGTATGTTATTTTCAAATTTTCATGAGTGACCTTGGGTATGATCCTACTGAGTATACAAGTTATTCTCACCTTACATATATATAAGTTGTTTTTCAAGTTTCTATAAGGATTTTGGGGACCAATATGGACATTACTAGCTTGGTAATTGGATATATTATTGAGTTGTTTTCATAGGTTTTATCATTTGGTACTTACTTGGTGACTTTATTTGTATTTGGTTGGCATTGTACATGCATTGTGGGATGATTTAGTTTCCTTTTTTTATGATGGGGTTGCTTGGTTATTGTTCATTCTATCTCCACATCCTACTTTTATTATTGAGGTTAATTCCTTCGATATATGTGATTAATATACCCTTGGTGTTAATTTTCAACTCTGAGCCTATTTAAGGTGAGTTCTGGGGGTCATTATCTCTCTCCCTTCATTACCAACCCAGGATGGGTACCTTTGGAGAGATGGGGTCATGAAATTTATCTCACTGGGCAAGACATGATGTATAATTATATAATTTTATATGACATGACATAATGGTTATATTATTATCTATCATTATTCTTGAAAATTATATATTTTTATTTCAAGAAAGATACTTTTATAGGTTAAGTGTGAACCTCACAAGGAGCCAAAATAGAAGTAGAGGGTTTGGCCTCAGAAGACATGAAAAGGTCATTCCAGAAGAATTTTAGAGTGCTAGAACCAATCAAACTATGTAATCTTCAATCCATAGAAATTTTATTATTCTCATAGTCATCTTATATGAGTGCTTCAAAGCAAGCATTTTTTCCCAGGTCAGGTGATCGTACCACGATTCACTATTTTATTTCACTCTTATACCAATGTATTAAAATGGTATTGTATTGAAAATTACAAGTATAATAACAAACTTCACTCCATTTTTGATTCAATTATTTTGTGTTTAAAACTATTAAAAAGTAAAATTTTACTTGTTTTGATAATTATATTGTAGGTGGAGGTTATTTGGAGGACTCATGATGAAGTCCAAGAAAAATGGGTCAATCTGCACATGATTCAACCACACCAATGGACTAAAACGCATGATGCTAATAAAATGTGAATTAAAATGGGATTAAATTTTGTGGTATGGTCCAAAATTTAATGGGTTACATTTCATATGAATTAACCCAAGCCACATTCAGCCTCTAAAGTTCCCATCCAAACTGATCTATCTAGGGAATTAAATCTGCACAAGTCAAAAGTGATGTTCTGTATTTTATCAATATCTCTAATTGTGATTGTCCAAATGGATCCAAACTTTCAGTGGATATATTCCTGATGTGGGGATACAACTTTATAGTTTTTTTCTAAATGGATATTCGACTATCTAGTGGCTAAAAACTACAATCCAAGTGGTTTTACACAATCTGTGTGCTCAAAACCACCTTCCAATTTGCCTATAAAAGAACACCTTGGGAACCCTATTTTGGAGTTAGAACCAGAGGAAAGGTGCTGCCATTTTGGAGTCCTAAAGGAGTACTCTCACCAATATTTGAAGTTCTAGAGGCCATTTGAAGTTCTACCTCTTCCTCTTTCTCTTCCTCCCCTCCCATGGGTTTTTAAACCCCTTGTGATCACCTCGAGAGGAACATGTTGTAAATCCCGAGCTTAATGTTGCAATATTTGAATAGTCTTTTTAATTCCAGGTTTTTATGTTGTTTTTCTTCATCATATATTTTTATTTAATTGAGTTATGTACTGGTACGTCATGATCAATTCATTTTATCATTCTTGGGGTACCCATTCATGTGATGTTTCACACACCGTTCACCACTTTTTCTTCCCCCTTTAAATTGTAGTGTTTGTGTGGTTCATATTGTTCAATTAAACTCACATAAGCACTATCATGGCTATTTAATTTAAATTCATGATAACACATTAAAATACCATACAAACCTAGACAGTGCATCGAGTTCTTCATGTGTTTCCTTGGTGAGTTTCGGTTATGAAGTCAAACACAAATCACCCAATCATCGGTGGTATTCGGTGAATCATTGTGTGTTTTCGACTGAACCCTGGGAGGTATCCTAGTATAAACTCAGTAATATAATAGTTCTAGTTGTTACAAACTAGGGATTAAAATATCATAACCCTATCTCTTGAAGTGATGATGGATGAGCATCATGAGATTTCCCTGGGTTGATCACGTTTAATTAATCCTATTCATTTCTACTTGGTTTTATTGCTTCCATTTTTCTATTGTAATATTTAATCATAAAACCCAAAGTTTTATTACATCCCATTCCTCTTATATTTTCATAATAATAACCCTATTTTTCAATTTATGATCCAAGTCTTCGTCGAGAGACGGCCTAGGGTTGCTGCTATACTGTAGAAATTCTAATAAAAACTAAACAACTAATTTGATGTGCTCGACAACGTGGTCAAATTTTAGCGTTGTTTATGAGGATCCAAGATCATTTATTTTATTTATTTCCTTTTATTTATTTATTTTACTTCTTAATTAGTACTCCTTTCAATACCCCACCCCCATTTTATTGTTTTTGTTTTAGTTTTCTGTTTATATTTTTTGTGGTTTTTGAGTGTTCTTTCTCTCTCTCTATCTTCTTCTCCATATCTCTCTATATAATTCTATATTATAACATTATATTCTATTTTAAGCATTTTTAAGTGATTTTATCCATATTCAATCATAAAAAAACTTCACAACTTATTTGCATGACCCGATCAGAAAAAGAAAAACTACTTGAATTTGACCCAGAAATTGAAAAAACACTTCACACAAAAATAAAGGCATCTAGATAAGGTAAATCAAGTAACACTAAGGAACCCCTTTTTAAACCTAAAGTGGTCATAAAACAATCAAAAATTTAACCCAATCAAACCCAAGAAAACATGGCTATAAATAATCAAACCTTAAAAGAACTTACCACCCCGAATGTGGAGTACCAACCTGCGTACATCCAATATCATGAGGAACCAGCCAAATTTGAGCTGAGATCAGGCCTCATCCACCTAATTCCCAAATTTCATGGTCTTCCTAGTGATGACCCTAATAAACACCTTAAGTAGTTCTATATGACGTGCTTCACCATGAAACCCCAAAATGTCTCTAAGGACTTAATTAAGTTTAGGGCCTTCCCTTTCTCCCTTGATGGTGTATCCAAAGATTGGATATACTATTTTCCTACCACAATTGGGGGATAGAATGACCTAAAAAGACTATTTTCAGAGAAGTTCTTCCCTACCTCCCAAATAACATCAATTAGGAAAGAAATTTGTGTCATTAGGCAATCACAAGGAGAGACCCTTCATAAATAATGGGATTGATTCAAACGACTATGCTCAAGATGCCCCCACCACCAGATTAGTGAACAACTATTAATATAATACTTCTATGAGGGACTTATCCCCATGAATCGTGGAATGACTGATGCAGCAGCTGGTGGTTCCTTGGTTGATCAAACTCTTTCCGTCGCTCGTGACTTAATAGCCAACATGGCTCAAAATGCACAACAATTTGGTACATGAGCTATTGCACCAACTTGAGGAGTTCATGAGGTAAGTCATTCATCTCTAGAACAAAAGGTAGATAACAAGATTAATGAGATGCATATCCTTCTAAGGCAGTTAGCTCAAGCACAAGGTAACTCATAATCTCCTCTAGTTCCATTACATTGTGGTATTTGTTTTGACAATACTCATTTTTATAACCAGTGCCCACAACTTCAAGATTCACTCGAGTCTTGTGAAGTAGTGTTCCTAGGGAGTCCATTCCAACAAGCACCTCCCTTCAAGAAAGAACAATTCAGGCCAAATCCAAATCTCGGGTGGCAAGCACAACCCCAGTACCGACAAGGAGGAAACTCAAGCTACCCCAAGAAGAATTGGTATCAACAAGAACAAGGTATGAAACCTTCTAATCCTCCAACTTCTCAAAATAATCATCCTCCTCCTCCCAAATGTGAACCAAGACTTAAGGACATGGTGAATAAAATTGCATCCCAAAACCTCCAGTTCCAAAAAACCACACAATCAGCTATTCAAGACCTACGAACTCAAGTGGGGCAATTAGAAAACACCATAAGTGAGCTTAAGATACAAGGTTATTGACAACTATCATCCCAACCCATTGAAAATATGAAGGAAAAAAGGTAATGTATGTGCAGATACACTTAGTAGTGGTAAAGAAGTCTCTCCTTTTATTGATTCTTCACAACAGGTATGTCCCCCTCTTGAAAACTCTCTTTCCCAACCCTCACAAATTTCAAGTAATGAAAAACAAGACAAAAAGGGTAATCGATTTATCATTGATGATTCAAATTAACAATCCATTCCTCTTCCTTTCCCCCAAAGACTCTCTAAATATAATAAGAATTTTGATAATGATATTGATAAAGAAATAATGGGTACATTTAAAAAGGTTCAAGTTAACATTCCTTTATTGGATGCAGTTAAAAAAATCTCTCAATATGACAAATTTCTTAAAGAGATTTGCACCCATAGAAGGAGACTAAAGGGTAATGAGAGAGTCAAATTGGGAAGGAATGTCTCAGGCTTTATTCAACTAGAAATTCCAACCAAATTCAAGGATCTGGGCACATTCATGATACCATTTACCATAGAGGAGGCCTTCTTTTATGATGTTATGCTAGATTTAGGTGCTTCCATTAATGTAATGCCTCACTCTGTGTATACTTCTCTGCGGGTGGGAGATCTTCAACCAATGGGAATTTTCATACAACTTTCCAACCAAAGTACTACACATCCAACAGGATTGATTGAGGATGTCCTTGTATGAGTGAAGAATCTCATCTTCCCTGCTAATTTCTACATTCTTGAGATGGAAGATACATGAACCCAAGGACATGATCCTATCATACTTGGGAGGCCATTCCTCAAAATAGAAAATAAGTTCATCAACGTTCACAATGGTATATTGTCCATGGAGTTCGGAGGAGAAAAGGTAAGTTTTAACATCCTTGAGGTTATTAAACACCCTGTTGAAGAGCACTCTACTATTCCTGTCTATTCAATGGAAGTGCTCTCAAATGATGCACACACACACAATTCTCTCCTCAACCCATACTATGATTCATTTTTCACTTCTTCACCCTTGTATGATTTGAGTTTTGATTTATGTTTTTAGTGTTGTGTGGGTTCTAAAAGTGTAAATTTTGTGATTTAATTGATGAGTGTGTTCATTCTGAGGTACCCATGACCGTCGATTATTCTGCAAATCTCATTTCAATAGATTCTCTATCCTTAGAGAATAAACATGAGAAGATAGATAGTTTTATGGACCACACTCCCCCTAAATCCCCTCCCTCAATCAAAGAACCCCCCATTGTTGGAATTAAAACCCCTTCCTTTTGGATGATGAGGTTAAGTCTACAAGACAGTCTCAATGCCAGTTGAATCCTACTCTCCTTGAAGTGGTAAAATTGAAAGTCAGTAAATTACTTATTGTGGGGATCATTTATCCTATATCTGATAGTAAATGGGTTAGCTTAGTGAAAATTATGCCTAAAAACAGGAATAACAGTTGTGTCAAATGAAAGGAATTAATTGGTTCCAACATGTGTGCAAAATAGTTGGCGAGTCTGTATTGACTACCGTCGACTGAATCAAGCCACACAGAAGAACCACTTTCCTCTACCTTTCATTGACAAAATGATAGAATGATTGGCTGGTAAGTCCCATTATTATTTCCTTGATGGCTATTTGGGTTATTTCCAAATCCATATAGCCCCTGAGGATCAAAAAAAGACAACATTTAGTTGTCCATTTGGCACATTTGAATATAGAAGGATGTCATTCGGTCTATGTAATGCTCATGGTACTTTTCAGCGATGTATGTTGAGTATTTTTTTTCTAAGTACCTTGATAGTTGTATGGAAGTCTTTATGGATAATTTCACAGTATATGTCTCTTATTTTGATGATTTTTTGGAACACCTAGGTTCTTTCCTCTGCCGCTGCATTGAAAAAGATCTTGTCTTAAATTATGAGAAATGGCATTTCATGGTTGATAGGGGGATAGTTCTTGGGCATGTCATTTAAAATAAGGGAATTAAAGTTGATAAATCTAAAATTGAATTAATTTCAACCCTTAAATATCCAAAATTTGTTCATGAGGTGTGATCTTTCTTGGGTCATGCAGGTTTTTATCATTGATTCATTAAAGACTTTAGTAAGATCGCACTTCCATTGTCCCGATTATTACAAAAATATTTTGAGTTTGTGTTTGATAAAAATTATGAGGATGCATTAAATTCACTAAAAAGGGGTCTCACATCACCTCCCATCATCCAAACACCAAGGTGGGATCTCCCCTTCGAGCTTATGTGTGATGCCTCTAACTTTGCAATTGGGGCAGTTTTATCATAAAGGGTTGAGAAGGCTCCTCATGTCATTGTGTATGCCTCACGTACCCTTGACCCTACCCAAGTAAACTACACAACCACTGAAAAAGAACTCATTTCTATCGTGTTTTCCTTGGAAAATTTTTATTCATATCTTCTTAGGTCAAAAGTGATTGTGTTTTCTGACCATGTTGACCTTCGATTACTCTTAAAAAAACTTGAAGCTAAGCCCCGCCTCATACGGTGATTGCTCCTCCTCCAAGAGTTTGACCTTGAGATTAGAGATAAGAGGGGAGTATAAAATATTGTAGCTGACCACATTAGTAGGATTTATCCACCACTAGACCACTAGGCTGACTCATCCCTCCCCATTGGAGAATTATTTCCTCATGAGAACCTTTGTGATGTTGTGGACCTTACCCCATGGTATGCAGACATTGTGAATTTTTTAGAAACATCTAGGGTCCCCACAGATTTCAGAACTTCCCAATCCCAAAGACTTAAACATGATTCTCGGTTTTACATTTGGGATGACCCATATTTGTGGAGAATTTTTGGCGACCAAGTAGTTCATCGATGTGTCCCTGACCATGAGTTCACCTCTGTTTTGACCTTCTGCCACACTTTGGCCTGTGGGGGCCACTTTGGCTCTCAACGCACAACTCAGAAGGTCCTTGACTCAGGAATTTATTGGCCAACATTATATAGGGATGCCCATCGATTTTGCAAGTCATGTAGTCATTTTCAATTCACAGGGAATATCTCCAAGAGGAATGAAATGCCCCAACAACCCATGTTATTCTGTGAAATTTTTTATGCATGGGGCATTGACTTCATGGGGCCTTTTCCCAATTAATTTGGCTTCATGTACATCTTGTTAGCTATGGAATACATTTCTAAATGGGTGGAATCAAAGGCCACTAGGACTGATGACTCTCAAGTGGTTTTTGATTTTGTGAGGTCCCAAATTTTCAGTAGGTTTGGTTTGCTGAGATTCATCATTAGTGACCAGGGTTCACATTTTTGCAATCGTAACATGAAAAATTTTCTTCATAAGAATGGGGTTGATCATAAATTTTCCACTGCATATCACCACCAAACTAATGGAAAAGTAGAAATCTCAAATAGGGAAGTTAAGAGAATCTTGGAAAAATAGTACAACCCAATAAGAAAGATTGGAGTTTGCACTTGGATGATGCACTTTGGGTGTACTGTACAGCTTTTAAAACCCCAATCGGAATGTCACCATATAGAATTTTGTTTGTAAATTATTATCACCTCCCATTAGAGGTTGAACACCATGCATATTGGGCTGTTAAACGATGTAATATGAATCTTTCAGATGAAGGTGAGCATAAGAAGCTGTAGATTCAAGAGTTAGAAGAAATTCGACGTGATACATATGAGAACTCCTGAATCTATAAAGAGAAGACAAAGGCTATCCATTATAGCATGATTCATCAGTAGCAGTTCCATATTGGTGATAAGGTCCTCATGTACAATTCCAGGCTAAAGCTCTACCCAGGTAAGCTTTGTTCTCGATGGCTTGTTCCTTAAAATGTTACTAATTTTTACCCTTTTGGTGCAATATAGATTTTTCATGAGTGGATGAAGTCTTACCCTCAATGGGAAGTGACTTAAACACTTCTATGAGGATTTTACAAAGAATCTGGTGGAGTAAATACACCTTCTAGAAGCAACATACCAATGAAACATACCAGGTTTTATCCTTCCTTATCACATTCTCAATTATTTCAATGAGGACACTACACATTCTAGGTGTGGGGGTGGATACATTCCTGGGTTCATTAGGATCTTCATTGTATTTATTATTTATTCTCATTATCTCCTTATTTATGATATTTTCACTTTTCCCCATCTTTCTGGGTTTATTAGGATTTTCATTGTCTTTCTTCTCACTTCTATTTTTCACCTTCTTTGTGGTATTTTCACTTTTCCCCATCTTTATAGGTTCATTAGTATTTTCATTGTATTTCTTTTTTCTTCACTTTTTCACCTTCTTTATGGTATTTTTACTCCCCCCCCCCTTATGGTCACCAAATCATGGAACTACTAAAAATTCAGGTTGAAATTTTTGATTCCATGTTGTTTTAATATTTAATGAAACCTATCTCTGTTATGGAATGAATATTTGTATGAATTTAACATCAGAAAGTGATTTTTAGTGAATTGGTTTTCTGTCAATGATATAAATGGTTGTATCTATGTGAAATCTTTGAGATGATTGATGCCCCTTATGTGAGTAATTTTTAGAAAAACAGTGTCACTAATATCTCAACACATTTTTTTGCACCAAACCATAAAGTGTGAATATTTCTTACTTACTAGAAGATAAATATAATTTAGGTTAATATTTTTAAGCTTAAAATGATATTTACATACGTTCATTCTATATCTGATTTGTTTCATTACTGTACCATATTGACCTATGCGTGTGTACCTGATATCCGACTATTGCACACCCTCAAAAAAATCAAAAAAAAGGTTGTGTCTTGGGAAGGTCAAAAATCACTCTTCCTAAACCTTTGATCTTGTTATAACTATTAAAATTAGTGTCGTGAGGAGATCAAACAAGGGTTGAGAGATAAGTGTAAGATTTGTTCCAAATGAAACTTCTGAAAAAAAAAACAAAAATAATAAATGAGGGGAGTTATGAAATGTGAAACATATGGGGATATCTAGGTCAGGAGCTTATGGTTTGACTTCCAGGAATACTTAAGTGATTGGGTCTTGAAATATGATTGAAAAGTATGTAGGGAAGGTTTGGTGGACAAAATATTTTAAGCAGAAAAATGTTAAAATAACCTATATTTATTGGATAAAAAGTGGAAATAATAGCATGGAATGGTTTTCACACACACACATGGAGAGTTAGTGAAATGGTTGAATTTTTAATTCCTTTCTCAATTTGGTATCATTAATCTCTTTGAATTTCATTGTGATATGATTTATGAGACATCTTTTCCATTTTCATAGAGAAGAACTCCTTGGTGTGGTTTGTGCATTGATCGCATTACTTTAATGAATTTAAATTTCCTCAAATGTTAAAACTTCATGATGTTGGGAATATATACATGCATAATTTTTGGATATGTGACTTTTCCCAAGAGTGAAAATGTTTAGGTGTGGGGGTGTGATCGTACCACGATTCACTGTTTTATTTCACTCTTATACCAATGTATTAAACTGGTTTTGTATTGAAAATTACAAGTATAATAAAAAACTCCACTCAATTTTTGATTAAATTATTTTTTTTAACACTATTAAAAAGGTAAATGTTACTTGTTTTGATAATTATATTGTATTTGGAGGTGATTTGGAGGACCCATGATGACGTCCAAGAAAAATGGGTCAATCTGCACATGATCCAAGCACACCAGTGGACTAAAATGCATTCTGCTACTAAATCGTGTATTAAAATGGGCTAAAATTTTGTGGTCTGGTCCAAACTTTAATGGGATACATTTCATATGAAGGAACCCAAGCCCTATTTAGCCTCTAAAATTCCCATCTGAACTGATCTATCCAGGGAATCAAATCTACACAAGTCAAAAGAGGTGTTCTGTATTTTATCAACATCTCCGGCTGTGATTGTCCAAATAGAGCCAAACATTCGGTGGAGATATTCATGATGTGGGGCAAAAAAATTATAGTTTTTTATAAAGGGAAATTTGACTGTTTATTGGCCGAAAACTAAGATCCAAGTGGTTTTACACAATATGTGTGCTCAAAACCACCTTCCAATTTGCCTATAAAAGAACACCTTGGGCACCCTATTTTGGAGTTCGAACCAGAGGAAAGGTGCTTCCATTTTGGAGTCCCAAAAGAGTCCTTCCACTAATATTTGAAGTTATGGAGGCCATTGGATGTTCTACCTCCTCCTCTTTCTCTTTCTCCCCTCCCATGGGTTTCTAAACCCCTTGTGATCACCCGGGGAGGAACATGTTGTAAATCCCAATCTTAATATTGCAATATTTGAATGGTATTATTAATTATAGGTTTGTTGTTTTTCTTCATCCTCTATTTTTATTTAATTGAGTTGTGTACCGGTACGTCATGCTCAACTCATATGATCATGCTTGGGGGTACCCATTCATGTGATGTTTCACACACCATTCACCACTTCTTCTTCCCCCTTTCAATTGTAGTGTTTTTATGGTTCATATTGTTCAATTGAACTCACATAAACACTATCATGGACATGTAATTTAAATTCATGGTAACACACTGAAATAGCATACAAACCTGGACAACGCATCGAGCTCTTCGTGTGTTGCCTTGGTGAGTTTCGATTATGATGCCAAACACAAATCACCTAATCATCGGTGGTATCTGGTGAATCATTGTGTGTTTTCAACTGAACCCTAGAAGGTATCCTAGTATAAACTTAGTAACATCCTAGTTCTAGTTGTTAAAAACTAGGGATTAAAATATCATAACCCTATCTCTTGAAGTGATGAAGGATGAGCATCATGATATTTCCCTGGGTTGATCACATTTAATTAATCCTATTCATTTCTACTTGATTTTATTGCTTAAATTTTTCTATTGTAATATTTAATCATCAAAACCCAAGTTTTATTACATTCCATTCCCCTTTTATTTTCATAATCAGAACCCTCCTTTTCAATTGATGATCTAAGGCTTCGTTGAGAGACGACCTAGGGTTGCTGCTATACTGCATAAATTATAGTAAAAACTAAAAAACTAATTTGACGTGCTCGACAATGCGGTCATCATGATATACTCATACATGTTGATCTTCATCTTGTTGAAACCATAGAACAGGATGCGGTCTTAATAGTTGATCTATTCTTCTTATTCCTCATTATAATCATTTATTGTTGTATTTTTCATACGTTGTGATTTTACATGGGATACTTTTTTTCATTGTTATTATTGTTGATATATTATTCTATTATTAATGGTATATAATATGACTTGAGGTTATATTTTCCCCATTTTGGATCATGTCCTTATTTCTAGTTGGCAACCTTTAGTATAGAAGAAATATTAAGATCCTGTGATGGATTTGTTCTGAGTGGCTTAGGTCGAGGCATTAGAATTATCGACATCTTGTACCCTTTAGCATTCAACATAATGTATATTGGTATTAATAGTAATTTTGGTTATATACTTATTCAATGTCTATTAAATAAGGGTTTTGATTTGAGATTATGAAGAAAGGTATATGTATACATTATTACATATGTAAACTAATCTCATGATTTAAAAGTCTATCTCGGTGGAGAGTGTCCCCTCCTAGGTCATCTTAGGGTTTTGGTGTATTCTGGGTGATCTTGTAGCGGTGGACGATGATCCCCTTGGTCCATCATCGGTTGTAGATATTTGACTGTGGCAACATCCCATGTGTGGCTAGTCTTTGTCTACACTTCGTGTTTTTGACTCCTCGAGGATCTGTGATCCCTTGATTATAGTATTCCGGTTGGGTTGTTCTTCCTCAGGTCGTTGGTTTTGGGCCCATGTCGGCTATGTGGTTCATCGTCATCCCTTGTGCGGTTGTCGATTTTGGTCATGCGTTGGCTCTATGGTCCATAGAAATCCACTATGTGGTCATCGGTTTTGGTTCCCGTGCTGGCTCTACGATCTTCCTATTTTTCAGATCTACGGTCCGTCGATTTAGAACTCCTCGGGTCCTTGTTTATAGATATGGTTTCGTCGTTCTTTTTTTTATGATTTCTCACTAGAAAAGAGGTTTATCATTCTTTTTCATGTGTTTGAGAAACTTCATCTCACTGAGCCATTCCTTATGGATCATCTTTTGTGAGTTTTCTCGTGTAGGGGTGGACACGTGAGGAGTCGGTCTCACATTGGGTTGTGAGCGTGAAGGTGATTTATCATGAAGGGTTGTCTTGTGTAGGTGTTTTCTTGTGCAAGGGGGGCTCATGTAGGGTCTCGATAATGTAGGTATTACTCACGTAGGGATGGACTCACGCAGGGTATGGGGTGCAAGGTTTTTCTCATGAAGGGATGGACTCGCACAGGGTTTGGGGAATGAAGGTGTTTCTCTTGAGGGTTTGTAATAATGATGTGAAGAGGTGCGCCTACAGAGACCTTCTTGCATAGTATTATTCACAACACTTTATGATCATGAAGGTGGTACTCATATAGGGGTGTGCGAGCGACGATTGTTGACTGTGAAGAGTTATGATCATGTTGGTTTTTCAAGCGAAGGCTTTCTTCGCAACTCTATCTAATTGGGTGGCCTGCGACTTACTGAATCAAAGCCATGGAATCGAAACTAGTGAATCGTTGAAAAAATATTTCACAGAAATAAAAAGTGAAAATGGAAATATCCACATGGACGAATAAAGACGCTTTCCTTTCGCATCACATTTCTCTTCTGATCGTCAGGAAATTTGTGGAAAAACGGTCCTTCAATCAGGGTTCTCTAAAAACAATCTGCAAAAAATCTGTAGATTGGAAGAAGGTGTGTCCATAAGAGAAGTGGGATATGTCTTTCTTATCTTTTAATTTGTTAATGAAAGAGACAAAGAAAATATTCTCAAAGGTATTCCATGGTCATTTGATATCCAAATCATTTTAATTGAGGACCTAAAAGGTGTAGTAGATATTCAAAAAATTAACTTGATTAGTTAACTTTTCTGGATAAAAATCAAAGAAATTCTGTTTCATGGTAGAACTGAATGAGTTATACATGAAATTAGAGGCAACATTGGTAAATATCTGGAATAGGATCAGTCAAAACCAATTCAATGGGGAACTGTTGTGTGGATCAAAGCCTTAGTTGATGTTGTACAGCCTCTAATGAGGGGCATGTTCTTGGCAAGTGAGGACTCTAATGGCCGTATATCCTTTGAGTTTGAAAATATCCCAATTTTCTGCTTCTTTTGTGGGTGTATCAGCCATTTAGAGAAATATTGGGGTTTGAAAAAGGAGGATGACCAAGGCAATGTTATTATGAAATATGGACCTTGGATTCATGCAAAAATTGTTGGAACGACTTTTATTTCTGAGGTTGAAAAACAAAAGGATCGATACAAACTTGTGAAGGACTTCAAAAAGCAGTTTAAACCAAATTAAAATAATATCATCATGCTTGTCCCACCAGAGTTTTCTTATAGCACTCCAGTGAATCATCAGGCGAAAGGAGGGACTTTGTGTAGCGAAGTGGCTTTGGTTTATTATAGGAAAAAGAAAGCCAGTTGGGGAAAGGATCCAACTTTAAATTCAACCAGGGTCTCATCTTTCACAAAGGACATGTCTTTACCACCTATTAGGCTGAATCCACAATATGAGGAACCACCAGACCCGAGGTCTGGGTTGGAATTTTTTTTGTGTTGATCCCCCAATTCTTGTTCTCCCTCCAGGTTATGAATCTTCAGTTCTTACCTCTCTGGATGGAGAAGATATGATTGGGTAAATGACATTAGGTTCTAAAAACATCGGATGTAGAGAAGCATGATTAGAGGGGACTAGAGTGCTGATTCAATCAGTTCATAGGTCGGTGAGCACAAACGGAGCATGGAGGATGGTCAGATGACTGAGATCCTCGCTAAGAGGTGGAAAGAGGTGGGAAATAGACAATTTCATGAAATTACAGAGGTGGAGGTGGGTGTGTCCCAGCCCCGCCTGGAGCAATGAAGATCCTATGTTGGAACTATCAGGGGATTGGAAACCCCCAAATAGTTTATTCACTCCATCATTAGAGTTCAAAATACCACCTTGGCATAGTTTTTGTATCCGAAACTATGTTTAATAACAAGGATGTTGACCACTTGGGTTTGAAGATTGTCTTCAAAAACGTCTTTCCCATTGGAAGACAGGGACACTCTGGTGGTCTGTGCCTCTTTTGGAAGGAGTATCTTGGTGTTCAGGTTAAAAACTTTTTGAGTAATCACATTATCATAACAGTTTTTGTTCTAGGTTATTATACTTGGTCTTTTTCTAGATTTTATGGGTCGCCTGGTTATCAAGATAAACAAAAATCTCAGAATCTGTTGAACCGAATGCATAACTCCCTACCTATCCCTCTATTGGTTGGGGGTGACTTCAATGAAGTCCTTCATCAAGAAAAGTAAGGGGGTTCTTGAGAAGTGGTGTCGCTGTGGAAGATTTTAGGAATTCTCTTGTGCAGAACTCTCTTCATGATCTTGTGTTTTTTGGCTCTCTATTTACATGGCATCAGGGTAGATCAATATAGAATCGTATTTCTGAAATTTTGGATAGATTTTTAGGAATATACGAGTGGAAATCTCTGTTCCATTCCTTTTCTATTGTTCATCTACCTTCGGTTGCTTATGACCACTGTCCGGTCATTTTTCGACCATCTCTCAAGAGGATTAAAGGGGGAATGTGCGTACCTATCGCTCTGAAAGTCTGTGGCTCCAAGATAGTAATTTTGGGAAGGTGGTTCAATCATCTTGGGAAGGATAAAACGGTTGCCTCACATCCAATATCCTCAATACTATGTCTTGTTTATAGAAGTGGATTTCGATTAGGTTTGGGGATTTCAAAAGACGCATTAATGCTGTAGAAAATCACTTAAATTGACTTCACTCTTTTCCTTGTTGTGATTCCTTACTCAGGGATATCTCTTTTGTGGAAAGGAATATTAATGCAGTGTTAATGGGGAAGGAGAGATTTTGGTTCATGAGGTTAAGAGAATACCATATAAGGGATGGTGACCAAAATACTAACTTTTTCACCAAAGAGCGTCTTTAGGAGAAAGAAAAACCATATCTCTCAACTTGAGGATCATAATGGGAGGATTTTTTTAACGATTACACTGGAATTCACTCTATTATTCTGAATTTTTTCATCAACCTCTATAAAATGGAAGGTATTTACACTCCCGATCATTTGACTAGTTGCATTCTGAAAATTTTCATGGAGGATATGAACCGTAAGTGTAACGACCCAAACTTTCATTAATGGAAATCCCTCTTGATCTAATTAAATGTATCTTTATGTAAAATGGTTATATAAAATTTCAACTTCTTTGGTTTTATGTTTTTGGATTTTAAAATACTATTAAGAATTGTGACCATTTTTAATATATCCATTGAACAATGATCACATTATTAGTATAAATATAGGGCTTTAACAAATCCAATTTAATCAGACAAAGGAAGCGATGGGCTCATCCAGTAGACGTGCCCCATACGAAGCCCATTTTTCAGAGCTCAGAAAGGAGGTTGCGTATTTGGGGTTTGCTCTTGACCAAGCCCAAGCCGAGCTTAAATATGTTAAGCTCGAGCAGAACCAGCTATGAGAGAAGTGGAAGTTGATAGAGATTATCACCCAAGCAATGTTGTTCGAGCCACCCCAAGAGTCTGTCACAATAGCACACCTTACTCTTTGGTCTTATGCGGGTGTTATAAGGGGTTATATAACAAGACATTAGAACTATGGTCGTGTACATTATTTTTTTATATAATAATGAATATACCTTCATTTTATTATTGTTACCTTGTAGATGTTTTTTAAAGCACAAATAATATTTTTAGTTAATATTCGACTAAGAAATCTATTTTGATGAATTAATGGATTTTTTAATTAAATAATATTTTAATAAAATATTATTATTATTATTAAATTAAATTTTATTAAATAAAAATGATTATATAATTTTATGAATGCAATCATAATTTTTATTAAGGTTTGAAAGCCATTTTTGTCAAAACCTGTGAATTTTCGATAAATGTCGGTTTTTATTTTAAAAGTGAAAATTAACATATTTAGAAAATTATTTAGATAAAATAAATATTATTTATGGAATCTGGACGTCAAAATTATCCAACAGTGAATTTTTCATAATTTTCCGAGATAGTCAAATTTTTGGGTAAAAATTAAATACTGTTTAAATATATAATGTGTTTTATGACATCATAATGACCCAATAGTGATGTAATAAAATACTATAAGCCTTATTTTCAGATAATGTATTTTTTACCATTAAAATAATGTGGTTTTTGGTTTTTTTGACTTATTTTACAAAGCATTAATGGACCCTTCAAGGCTTATTAAACATCTTGTCTTTTTAAATTGATTTCCTTGGGAGTGTGACTCACCTCCACATAAGAAACCCCATTATTTTAAGAAGTTCGAACTTTGGCCTTATAAAATATTTTTTTCCACTTCACTTTTCCAAAAACCATGGGTAAAAACCATGAGATGTTTTGTGGTTTGGATTAGTTTAATGTGAGCTGTCCCAAACCTAAATAATAAAGAATTCCCTCACCTTTCCTATATAAACCCACCCAAGATCCCATTTTATCCTCACTAAAAGCCTTTGGAGTTCATCTAACCTCTTCCCTACTCTCTCTGGAATCCTCCCAAGGTGCCCCAAGCTCCCAAGAATCCTCTCTTAATCCTCTCTCAAGCCTTTTGAAGCATACTTCCAAGTAAGGGTTTTTTCTTCCTTTCTCATTTTTGTCCAATTTTCTTTAAATTGTTATGCCTTTTAATTTCAATTATAAATGTTGGGGTATGGTTTCTCACCTCCCCCATACTGCCCTCTTTATGTTTGAATGATGGGATACTCCTTTCTCTCTCACTAAATGTCTCCTATGTACACTCGTTACTATGCCGAAATTTTGAAAGGAATTTCTCTCTCCTCTTTTACATTCAAGAAATTCTTTTGTATCATGACTCTAAATTCCATTAAAATTGTTGGGACATGTATTTATATGACCCCCTTACTTTCCATTACATGTAAATATGATGAGACACCCCTTTCTCCTTCATCAACCATTTTTATGAATTCTTACGTCACGCTGTTACGCTGCCGAAATTGTACCGATTTTCCAAGCCAATGTCATTGTGTAGTGAATACCATGTTCATTTCTCTATCAAGGGTATTCACATTTATGCACATTTACTTATTGATTATAAAGTTTCATGTTTGAACTCCACATTCCTTTATCGTGGAATAAATGATTATGTTTTATGAATCCATGTTATATGATCCATGTGGCACACTTATGCATGAAATGAAATGTTTAAGGGTGCGCCCTTATAGAGCTCCAATTCATTGGGTTAAGAATAGTATCATGATACGTCATGAGAAATGGGTGTTTACTCATGTTAATTCAAATGCAACGAGGTTTTACTCATGTTTCATGTGCAATGAGGATTTACTCATGATTCATGTGCAATGAGCCTTGGCTCATGGTAATTTCATGTTAAGTGTTGTTGCCACATTTCCATGTTATGATTATCATGCTTTATCATGCCTTTATGTTTATGATTATATTTTCCTCTAATGATATGCCTATTGTCTAACATGTATTGTATTCCTCATGTTACTCCATGTTTATTCCCTTACTGGGCTTTATAGCTCACCCTTTTCTTATGCATGTCCTCACGTTATCCCATGCAATGCTAAGTACGAGGGAATGTAGTGGTCATGTAAAGGAAGTTTTCAATAAAGATGTTGTTTTTCATGTTTTAAGTTGTTATGTAATGATCATAATCCCCAAAGACACTAGACCTCTCGATCTTTTATGTTGCATGAAATGAAGTTTATGTAATAAATTATGTTTAATTGTGTAATAAAAAGTAGGGTTGTTATAGTAAGTTGGAGAGAGATATCTCTGAAGATGAAGTTCTTGGGGATCTCTATCTTATTCACTCTAAAAAGGCCCTGATCTTAATGGGTTTCATGCCCTGTTTTTCAAATGTTTTTGGCATATTGTTTAGTCTGATGTGGTTTCCCTGATGAAGGAATTGTGGGCATGATTATCTTTGCTTTAAACCCTGAATGAAACTCTTATCACTATCATCCCAAAAAACCAGTGCCCATAGAAAGTTATAGAATTTCAACCAATTAGTTTGCGCAAGGTTTTTTACAAAATCTTTTCCAAGATCTTGGTGCCCAGGCTTATGGACTACCTCCCACAACTTGTTACTAAAAATCAAAGTGATTTTGTTCCAAGAAGATCCATTACTGATAATTCAGCCATTGCATATGAGATTTTCTATTCTATGAAAACTCGGTCCTCTACAAAAAAAGGCATCATGGTAATGAAACTTGATATGATGAAAGCTTATGATGGGGTCAAATGGCCCTTTCTTGAACTTGTTCTTTTCAGGTTAGGCTTTGGGATGAAATGAATTTTTAATATCATGAATTGTGTTATGACTATTTCTTTCAAAATTAATATTAATGGGGCCCCTTCAGAGAGTTTTAAGCCCTTAAGAGGTTTGTGGAAAGGGGATCCACTCTCACCTTATCTTTTCATTCTAGTGGATGATGTTTTTTCTCACCTCCTCTTGAGAGCGGTGGAGCAATAAGTTATTTGTGGTGCTAAGGTATGTCAAAATGGCCCCCTATCTCTCATCTCTTCTTTGCATATGATAGTCTTCTTTTTGCATGTGCAAACCCATAAGAGTGCATTTCAGTTATGAAAATCATTCATCTGTATGAAAGGGCATCTGGGTAGTGTATTAATCCTTTGAAGTTAGAATTATCTTTCAGTAAAGGAGTGTTACAAGAAAAGAGGGAGGAATTGCAGCAGGTGTGCGGTTTTCCTTTGGTTGGTAAGCATTTAAAATACTTGGGCCTCCCAACCATTATTGGAAGATTGAAGAAACAAGTGTTCGCTTCAATCATGGAAAGGGTGGATAATATAATCTTCTTATGGTCTAGTGGGAAGATCTCTAAGGCAGGGAAGAAATTTCTCATTAAGTCAGTGGCTTAGGCAATCTCAACTTATGATATGTCGTTATTCAAATTCTCAGAAACTCTTGTTGATCAAATCCATTCTCATTTGGCTAACTTCTGGTGGGGCTCCCATGATGGAAAACATAACACCCATTGGGTGTCCTGGGAGAAATTGTGTGTTTCGAAGTTTAGTGGAGGTCTCGGCTTTAGGAATCTCAAATGGTTTAACGAGGCACTTCTGGAAAAGCAAAGATGATGCCTTCTCTCTAATCCAAATGTTCTTTTCTCAAAGGTTCTACGTGCAAAATATTTTCATCATTCTGACTTTTTGCATGCCCATCTTGGGCCGCAGCCAAGTTTTTTGTGAAGAAGCATTTGGGGCGCTAAATCTCTTCTTGAGAGAGGTTGTGTTTGGAAAATTGCTAATGGGAATGATGTTAGTGTTTGGAATGATTTGTGGCTTGCAAATGGCGAAAACTATAAGGTTTCCTCGACTATTGTTCTAGGTTTCGAAAATGCAAGGGTGTGAGATTTGATCAATGATTCATTAGAGCACTGGGATCAGGAAAAGATTTGGAGCTAGTTTAATGAGGTTGATCGTCATCTCATCTTCAGTATTCCTCTCATGTCAGGGATGGGTAATGATCAGATTTTTTGTACGGGGGAATCTTCTGGGAGGTACTCAGTTTGATCAGACTACAAAATGTGAGTTCATGGTTTGGCTCAAGCACATCCTGTTGATTGCTGGAAGAAGATCTGGTCGCTTTCTACGCCACCCAAGGTTAAATTTTTTTGGTGGTAGGTTTACTCTAGTGTACTTCCAACCTGCGACCTTTTAGTAAGAACGACATCTTGCGGAGGACGATAGTTGTCATCTGTGTCTCCAAGAGGTGGAATCTCCTCTGCATACAATTTTCTTCTGTTGTGAGGTTGCAGGGGTGTGGAAGGAATGGGTGCCATACTTTAAAAAGTTATTTGATCCATCTATTGGGTTGGCCCAAAATCTCAATAAATGAGTGTCTTCGTTGGAACCAAAAGTGGTGGGGTTGCTATGCACAATTGCTTGGTTGATTTGGACTAGAAAAAACAAGCACGTTTTTCAAAAAATATGCGACCCAATATCGTTTTTGGATTGAGAGATTCATAGAATGGATGAATTGCTGGAAAATGAATGATGTGAGGCACTCGTTAGGTAGTACTCGGCAGGAATCTCATTGTTGCACTCCCTCGAGAGGGTTTTATCAAAATTAATACTGATGTGGCTGTCTCTGCTAATTCGAGGGTTGTGCTAGTTTCATTGCCCACCACAACAATGGTCAGGTTGTGGAAGTTCGTTGCATGGCTATCCAAGCCTCCTGGAGTCCTATGGTGGTGAAGACATATGCTATCCTTCATGGGATCCTTCTTGCTCGCTCAAAAGGTTGGAATTATATTTTGGTGGAATCAGATTGTCTTGAGGTGATTACCGCCTTATCAAAGAAAGGGGAGGATTTGTAGTCGTTTGGTCTCATTCTGAGAAAGATTTGGTCGCTGATCAAAAGCTTCACAGAATGCAAATTTTCCTTTATCAAACGTGAGGGTAATCTGGCTGATCATCATTTGACGCACTATGAGAAATCTTGGGGTGATCATTGTTGGGATGACTCTTTTCATGAATGGATTTGTAGGTCTGATGTTTCTGTTCAGTAATATATTTTCTCTCTTGTCTCAGAAAAACTAATTTCATGGGTTACAGGTAGAGACCCGTTAAACCATATAAGACTTGGCTTCATAAATACAGCATAAAATAATCCCAAGATCGTCTTTGGTGTATCCCGTGTGGGATTATATTGAGGCATGCTTTGACCGGAAGGTTCGGTGTATGCCCAATATAAGAACTTTCATAATTTGGATCTCATCCAACATTGTTCGAGTGTTAAAGTCGACAGCATGGTTGTTGAGTGTGTTATTGATCATGATTAGGACACCACTCAATGTTGGGATGAGATTTTTTTTACCATGTGATAAGTATGACATTAGGTCTAATGATGAGCTTGACTAGAAATGTGTTACTACATTAGATTTGATTATATGCATAAATTCACCTTATCGATCTACTTATGGGATGTCAATAATATGTGCGTATGAGATGAGTCAACAAAGATTGATAATTTCCATTCATTATACTCATGTTATTTATTAAAATGTTTTTTTAAATTCATGTTATTTTTAAAAAATTCGAATTATTTTATTATATTAAAAAATATTCAAATTATTCTAAAAAATTGAAGTTGGTTATATAATTTTAATTATACATTTTTTAAATTTTTTAAAAATAAATACCTTGAATAAAATATTCCAATTATTTAAATTATCTAATTCAAGTTATTTATTTGTTTTTTTCAAAATATTTATGTGATTTATTTTTTTCATTCAATTTGTTCAATTTTCATAGAATTAAAAAAATAATGTTTTAAAATATTCAAATTATTCAATTTTCTTAAAATAAATTACTTGAATAAAATATTCAAATTATTTTAATATTTTTATTCAAGCTATTTATTTATTTTTTTTTAAAAAAAAATCATGAGATTTAATTTTCTCATTCAAGTCACAATTTTTTTTTAAAATAAAAATTTAATGTTTTTAAAATATTCAAAATATTCAATTTTCTTAAAATGAATATCATGAATAAAATATTCAAATTTTTTTAATTTTTTTATTCAAGTTATTTATTTAATGGGTTTTTAAAAATTCATGTTATTTTTTTAATCCAAATTATCATAATATATTAAAAATATCAAAATTATTCTAAAATATTGAAGTCGTTTAAATAATTTTAATTATACAAATTATTTTCAATCTTCTTAAAATAAATAAATTGAATAAAATATTCAAATTATTTAAATTTATTAATTGAATTTATTTATTTAATTTTTTTAAAATATTCATTTCAATTAATTTTTTCATTTAAGTTGTTCATTTTAAAATAACTTGAATAAAAAATGTAAAATAAAAGATTTGAAAAATGAAAATAAATAATTCATTAATAAAATTTAAATATCTTGAATATTTAAAATAAACCATGTAATCTAGAATTTCAAATTCTTAATGTTGTTATATTTTAAATACCTTGAATATTTGAAGTTAATATTTTTTAGTTCTAAAAAAAATTGGGTTTTTAAAATTTAAATAACGTGGATATTTAATTTTTTTAGAATAAATTAACGATCTTATATTTTAAAAATAAAATTTTAATATTTTTATAATTTTTAAATTTGGTTTGGTTTTTTTTTAATCCTGAATGCGTGGTAAGTTGACTAGGACCTTCACTTCTCTTATCGCTGTTAATATTTTCCACTGTTCTCCCTCGTCTCCCTTTGCCAGCTTAAGAAAGGTGTTGGAAGTGGTGATTCTCTTCTTCCGTTTCCTTGGTGTTGTGGCAGATAGATCTCCTCTCCTTTTCGATTCAGCAGCAGCGTAAATTGTAGTAAATGGTTTTGGTTCCTTAGGTCTTGATTTATCCTGTGTTTTGTTCTCCATCAGGGCTCTTGCTTCCATGGAAGGGTTTTTTTAAGGATCCAATTAAATTGAAAATAGGAATTTGGGGAAAGAGGGTTCATGTAAGGGTTTTTTTACGTGTCTAGCGGATTTTTTTATTTAAATGCCTTAAACTTGTCACCATTGAAAGTTTAAATTTGTTGGAATATTAATTTCTCATGCATGTTTGGTTGAAATAGTAAATCTATGAAATTTTTGAGTGATTCGATGAAAGTGGCTGCTATTAATTTCCCATTTAAGCCGTACCTTGTTCAATCCGCTGGTAACCCTTGGACAGAATGGAGATCGAAGCGCGGGTTAAAATCTGCAGATGGAATAGTGGAGATTGAAGTGCTAAGAAAAGCAGAAAGGCGTGTCAAAATGCTAATGGAGGTGACGAATGTGTTGTCAGATGAAAAGTGAAGAAGCTCTGGGATGAAGATAGGACAAGTGAAGAAAATGGAGATTAGGGATTTGGTGAAGACTAAGACTATCCAAAATGAAATACTTGACCTAGTCTGCTGATACGTTACTGAACAGAGGGGCGATGGCTGCCATTGCTGGGGAAGATTTTAAGCCACACTTCAATCTCCATTATGTCCAAGCGCGGCTGTAAAAAAAAAAGGTGTTTTCCCCCTTTGATACACACATCCGGACTCATCTTCCCCAGCAGTGCCAGTTGTCGCCTCTCTGTTTCGTAACGTATCAGCCGACCAAATCCAACCTCTGTCTTCGACAAATCCCTAATCTCCCTTTTCTTCACTTGTCCTATTTCCATCCCAGCACTTCTCCACTCTCAATCTGGCAACACCTCCATTAGGTCATCGACATGCCTTTGTGCTATTCTTAGCACTTCAATCTCCATTATTCCATTTGCAGATTTTAAGCCACACTTCAATCTACATTCTGTCTAAGCCAAAAAAGAAGGTGCTTTTCCCCCTTTGATACACACATCCCGTTGCCTACTGAAATTAAAGTGTTTTCATTTGGTTATATTATTGTTCTTCTTTATTTTTTAGAATCATATACTGTTTTGATTTTGGCTGATATTATTATTCACTTTATTTCTGTTATTTTTTATTTGGTGGAGCGAACTCTGTTCCTCACTGCTGTTGTCAGTTGGAGCTCTTTCGGCATCTGAGTTTCTAAATTGTTATCAAAATCAAGGTTAAATACCAATCCAATTGGCGGCACTGTTGTATCATTTTTGTTTTTTTTGGGTTTATATTATTATCCTGTTAACTGCTGTTTCTTCGTTCTTTTTTGGAATTTCATCTGCCAGATTCCATATGATATTTTTGGCATTTTATCTACCAGAATCCATAATCATAGAAGCATCATGTGGCAACTGATAATTATTATTTTTAATGCATATTATTTGAAATATATGAAATTAATTGTGACTAATTATTCAATCCAGTGCTACCTTGAACCAGTTTTTTTGGAACTTGTTTGTTCTATAATGTAGAATCATATTTCTGTACATTATCAATGTTTACAGCAGTGGTTAACACTATTAACACGGGTTTGATTGATGTGCATATAAGTTGTCGAGCAATGGGATGTCCTTGCAAGGTGTTTGATGAAATTTTTAACAGCCCTATGCATTTGATGGCTACAATTGTTGGGAGTGCCTCTTCCATGGATCCGGTGCACATAAATAAATGCTAATGGGCCAGTGAGATATGTTATAACTTGGAATGAAGATTTTTAAGATTTCTAAACATGGGGATTTCATGATTGGTTGGTTATTTTGTGGTAATATGTCTATAGAGGAATGTTGTTTTCTTCTTCAAAAGATGTATGTGACTTGCAGTTGGGTAAAGGTAATTTCTCTGAAGCTAGATTCTCATAAGAGGCATTGTTTGTATGCAAATCTAAAAATGCTTATGCAAGATCACTAATCATCGTGGATGTTGCACTGATTTCATTCAATCAAGCTACTCTCCCTCTAATCTTTTGATGGGAATCTATATTTGCTATTAATTTTCTAGTTCTTCCAGGTTATGCAGAAAAGATAGTCCGAAGTCTTGGCCAAGGAGAAAGCTTCAGAAACAGCCATGACAGCACAAGAAAACCCAAACGTGGAGCCAGAAAAAGCACAACCAACTTCACTGAAGAAGCCCTGCAGCGAGATCAGGGAGATATTCTCCATGAGGAAGAGGATGAAAGCTGGACCAGAGGTGGCCCCAAACCCCTTGGAAAAGGTGTGTTCCTTGAAACTAAAGGATATGAAGAAGGAGAAGAGGAAGAAGGTGAGGAATGAAGAGAGTGGGTTTGCAGAGTCTCCTCAGCCGAGGAAGAAGACGAGAGATGGGATTTCTGTGTACACTGAGGAGGAGTTGAGCATCGGGAGGGTTGGTGCAGGCGACACCCCCCTCTGCCCTTTTGACTGCAGCTGTTGCTTTTGATGGATCCATTTTTTAAGAACATGTGTGTATTTAGTTTATAATTGTTTCATGCTATGTTATATAATGATGGTTTTCATATGTGCTTCTGTCATGGGAGTGTTGCTTAGGTAATTGATTCTTGGGATGTCTTATGCACCTTTTCATTCATTGGTTTTGATTATGTTTGTACGTTGTGGTTGTTAATGAAAGTCTTTATCCATGGATCGAATGCATGAACTCATCCTAAATAAGAGTAAATTCGTGTTTGGTTTGCCTTCAACTCAGATTTTTCTATTAGTTTTTCCTAGGTTGGTCTTGCAATGAGCCCGTGCCATCTTTATCAAATTTTAGTAAATAATTGAGATCCATGCAAGGATTTACCAGATTTGTTTATAATATTATGGGTCTGTTATGATAATGAATTAACATGTGTTCAGAATTTGACACTAACTTCAATTTTATTAGATTCGTTGGTGCCCTTATTTATTAAATAATGCATTGTTGTGGTTGAAACAAGTACTAAGAGAAGTTTGGAAATGTTAAATGACCATGAACACCGGGGGTTATTAAGAAAGATGCTTTAGATATTGATTTGAGAATAACCCATCTTAGGTTGATTATTTGTAACCCATTTCAATTTTAGTGGATTCGTTAACACACATATTTATTAAAAACGGACTTTTAGTGGTTTCGATGAATATCGAAAAGGTAAAACTATAATTGTCTTCTTAACGAAGAGTGAAATTGGGATATTGAGTTCGCCATTGAGTTTGAATCGTGGCGAACTATTTGGGTGGTAGCTTAGTGTTGATACAAGACGGTAGAAGTTTTAACCTAACTCTCTCCACACACGCACATGTGCACCCCCCACACACCCCCCACACAGACACACACACAAAAACACACACACACAAAAACACACACATGCCCCCCCCACATACACACAGACACACACACACACAGAGACACGTAAACACACACAAACACAGACACACACACACACACAGACATAGACGTGCGCGCACACGCGTGCCCCCCCCCCCCACACACAGAGAGAATTCCTTAGAAAATGAGTATGGTTCTTTGATCCAACCTCCCTTAAATTTCATATTTGGTCTTCTCATCCAATATGGGCCCTCCTCTTTAATGGATTGATAATTGACATGAAATTCAAATACAATAATGTTGAAACGGTGATGAAAAATATGGAATTGGAATAACATCAATCCAATTTGCAGATAGAACTTATGCTTAGAAAGACGTTCAAACCACAATTGTGAGATCACTAAGGGGGTCAGGGCATGGCACCGCCTAATTGGTAGAAAGGGGATCAAGTGAATAGAGCTCATGCAGGTGTAGTTCCCAGATCAGTGTGAGATCACCAAGGGGGATGGGGTGTATTAGTGATCCCTTTCTTTTACAAATTCTTCGCAAAACTCAACCTTTGAAACTTGTTAAAGTTTCAATCCACTCAAAGATATATCTAAAGAGTGATCATCACACAATATTTACAAGGTTTTCTTATGACCCGACCCATGTTGGGGCTCAAGCCGCAACCACCCCAAGCCCGCCTCCATAGGCCAGGGGGTGGTGACAAGCTCTGAAGGCACAACAACACGGGGAGACCTTTTCCTAAGTATCTACACCCACACACCCACACAACCATCTCGATGCAACAGTGCAGAGAGGAAAAGAAAAAGATGCAACCTACTGTAAAAGAAATAAACATGCATAGACAACTAACAGTACGAACACAGTAAAGTAAATTGAAATAAAAAAATCCAAATACATGCCCAATTGAAAAGTGTCCCCACCTGATAGAAAAACCGGAAGTAAAACTTTGGAAGAGGCCCTGCTCCTAAAACCCATTTGTGCCCACCGCACGCGGTCCAAGCTCTCGTACTATTGAGCTCCTCCAAAGTCGCGAAAAACCTATGCGTCGTCTGCATTAGCACAATACGTGTGGTCAAAACCCATGCAGGGGTGAGTATAAATATACCCAATAGGATGTCCCAAAGAGGAGGGGGAGTAGTAAGAAGTACAGGAGAAAAAAGAAATATAGCTGAGAGAACATAGTACAATGAAAGAGTGCAGCTCAACCCAACAAGAAAGTGGAAGTAAAATCATCCAAAACTCTAGAAGCCTGAAATGGTGGGAAGATGAACTTCTCATCGAGTCTTCGCAACCTAAAGTAGGAGAATGTACTCATCCAACCATGAGAAGCTAGACACGAAAATCACATGACATACCCCGCGCTTCTTCCCCTCCCTTGGAAGGAGAGTAACAAGACCCAAGGAGTGGGTGTTGTAACAAGATACAAAAAATAAATATATGCTCAGTCAAGAAACCTAAACAAGGGCGTAAAGGGATCTCCATTCCACAACTCAACCCAAAAAGAGTCACCAACAGTCCCAGGAGTAATCACCACTGATGCCCAGCATCCCTCGTGTCTATCCTAAACTATGAGTCAAAGGGGCTCAAATCACCTCACTGTGATACTATCCACTCTGGGCGACACTGACTCCCCCGCATGGTTTTAGGTCGCGTTGCAAGGATGCGTCTTGGTGGGGGAAAGTGCCCCTCTTCCTTGTGAGACCAAGGTGACGTCAAATGAAGCCTTGTCACTGATATGTTTCCTAAAAGAAGAAACCCAAAGCAGAGGATCCACACCTTAGCGTGTTAGGGGGATTCCACTATGAGGTATCTGATAGAGGACCCATGCCCAAGCTGATGGGGGATTCCACTCTTATTATCGTCGTATAGGACCCACACCCTAATACGTTAGGGGGATTCTACTCTAGTTTATCGAGGATCCATGCCCTCGTGCGTCAGAGGGATTCCAATCAGAGGTATAGGGGGTCCACACCCAAGCTGATGGGGGATTCCACTCCCATTGCCATTGTAGAGGACCCACACACTATTACATCTAGGGGGTTCCACTTTGGTTCATCGAGTACCCACCCCTAGTGCGTCAGGGGGATTCCACTCAGAGGTAGTTGATAGATCGTCTCATTGTTGCAGTCGTTGAACATTGTATGAGGATACTTCATGCTCGGAACTACTCGCATCGTAACTCGTAAGGTCGAACTGAAGTCATCGTCGCGTCGTACACGAAAAAGGAAGTAGGATAGGTTATACCCTTATCCTAAATGGACAACTGCAGGAAAGAAAGCTTTCCATCTCAACAAGCCTGAACGGGGCTCGATCATGGTTTGATTGCCACCATGGATTCTCTTCAAACACAAAAAACGGATTTCTCAATGATATTCCTTTCATGCTTCCACGTTTAATAAGATTGAGAATAAGGACTTGCACATTCAAATGGATCGCACCGTTGTAATCCTCACGGAAAAACACGCAAGGTAGAGTATTCACTTGCCTCGAATGGACTTCTAAGGCAAAGGTCATAAAACACATAATTATGCTCAAAAGGCATCCCATTGAAGCCCACACCTCGACCCTGAATTATAATGGGTGGATTGCATCATTGCAATCCCCTCATAAAAAACGTGTGAGATGGACTACTCATTTTTCCAAATCGGGTTCCGAGAGAAAAAGTCATAATTTTACTGCAACATGTGCAAACTGGGCCCCGTGGGGCCTGAACCTTGACTTTAAATTAAACACCTGCAAGTGGTCATGAAAATTCCTCATAGAGACCAAGGTCACAGTGCCTCTGATGGCGCACCAAATAGACATCCCGTTTAGAAGGTAGGTCCGAAACAAGTTTTCTAAATAATAATAATTAAATTATTATTATTAAATTTAGGCATTTCGCACATACGAACCCCGAGACTAGGACTTCAAAGTCATGAAATGGTCTAAAAAATTTCCCCTTGATGAGAGGGATGCGTGGCCATAGACGACATGTCAAACAAACGCCTGGATTGCGAGATACATGCATTTTATTATTTTTTAGGCCAAACTGGGCCGGTCCGCTTTAACACGGCCCGGCCCAGCCCGAAGCTCCGCGGTGCACTAGCCGGATGACTGTCTAGTCCTCGAGACCCCACATCGACGCTGACTCACGATTCACGGGTCTCGGTCCACCCTCATTCACCACCAAACCGCGACTGCTGCGCCGTCCCCGGCGCTCCGCCATGCTCCCGGTGCGCTGCCGGTTCGCCTCCCTCACCAACCGCATACCACAGATCCTCCACACTCCTGGTCGCATGATCCAGCCACTCATCCAAACTCCCACAGTCTGCCGCCGCCCGAACCTCCACTAGCTGCTGCCGCCACCTCAGCGCACCGTCGCTGCCGACCCACTCCACTCGCCGGGCGCTGCCTTTGCTGGAGCCGCATCGTTGTCACCTTCCGCAGGACACCAAGACCTCTATGATGGTTAGAAAAATTAACTGATGGATGATTTGCGAACCTGGGGTTGAATTATTCACAACACCTACCTCCACTCAGTGTTTTGTTGAAGATTTGATGCATCAGAGACTTAAACCGAAGAACGATGAAGAACGCAGCAAAAATGGGGAAATCGAATGGGGACCGGTTGATGGTTGTGTTCATTTGGCCATCGCCTCAAAGATCTAATCAAAGGATTTAAGAACAAAATCAAGAATAAACCAAGAATTTTCATTTGGGGGTGCGAAAAAAAAAACAAAAGAGGAGCCTACCTTGAGGAATTCAATGTTGACGATTGTCGGTGGACCGATCCGCTGTGGTCCTTTGAGGATTGGATGAAATTTCGCTGGGGGGGGGGGGTCCTATTCTTCATTAGAGAATAAATTAAGGGATAACCCTAATTAATTTCTATTAAATGTTTATTTATAGGGAAAGTTAGGTTTTTAGAGTTTTAGTTGAACTGACCCGCTAACAGGTGCAGAATCTGAACATCATGTGCCCCATCATTTTATGTCACACCTAAGAAAAACACCCCATTACAAACTCAATAGAGGTCTCAAATTCTCAATCAGAGTCCCCGTTTGGAAGTTATTTTCTTCGACGTCAGGGTTAAACAATTAAGTTAATTATTTTTAATGACGATTTTACCCCTGGGTGGCGTTTTCCATAGAAGTCCCGCGCCAATGAATGTTATGCCCCGCCTAGGGTAAAAGGAATGTTTTGGACTCAATCGTGACCTTAGATTTATGATTCGGGCTACCTTATTGTGAGTTATTCTATTTCCTTCTTGTGCATAGTATAAAATATAATTTGAATTTTATAAATTTAATTCCGGGCACATTGGGCCTCAAAATTGCACGTCGTCTGAACTCCCAACTCTGGAATCATATAGAGAAATATTTCAAAGTAATACAAGGTAAAAACTAGGTCTCTACATAATTCCCTCCTTCAAGCTTTTCATTCCTAAAAAGCAAAAACTAGGAAAACAACTCGGGATACTGAGCCCTCATCTGGCTCTCTTGTTCCCAAGAACTCTCTTGCGTGTTCTTGTGCTACCACAACACATGAGCCAAGGGGATGGCCCATCCATGCACGGTCCACTCCCGCTGATCCTCGATCACCACCGGGTGCTCTGCAAAGGTATCTCCATCCTCAATGTCTAGCTCGCCCCAGTCGATGACGTGCTTAGAATCATGCACATATCATCTCAGTTGTGACACATGGAATACATCATGCACCTGATCTAACTTTGGGGGAAAGGCAAGGTGGTAGACAACCATGCCAACCCTTCGCATGATCTCGAACAACCCAATGTACCTCGGGGATAGCTTGCCTCCCCAGCTGAAACTTCGCATCCCACATCATGAGGAGACTCTAAAAAGACACGGTCTCCCTGCTCAAACTCCAAGTGTCTACGATGATGGGCTGCATATGATTTCTTCATGATCTAGGTTATCTTCATCCGTTCATGGATGACCTGCACCTTCTCCGTCGTTGCTCGCACTAGCTCTGGTCCCACGAGGGATGACTCCCCAATCTCCGTCCAGCACAGGGGTGACCTGCAGGGTCTCCCGTACATGGCCTAAAAAGGTTCCATGATGATAGTAGAGTGATCACTATTATTGTACGCAAAATCTACTAAAGGTAGGTGATCTTCCCATCTCTGGCCAAAATCTAGCACGCAGGCCCTCAACATATCCTCCAATACCTTGATAGTGCGCTCAGTCTACCCATCGGTCTTGGGGTGAAAAGATGTACTCATCTGCAACTGAGTCCCAAAGGCCTCCTATAGACCTCTCCACTACCACGATGTAAACCGAATGTCATGATTGGAGACTATTGCTGGGGGAACCCCGTGAAGGTGGATGATCTCCCACACTTACAACTGCCCCATGCTCTCCATTGAACTCTGCTCCCAGATAGCGAGGAAGCGCGTCGACTTGGTGAGTCTGTCCACCATCACCCAAATGGAGTCATGGACCTTCACTGTACGTGAAAGCCCTATGACGAAGTCCCTAGATATACCATCCCACTTCCACTCTGGGATGTCGAGGGGTTGCAACAGACCTACTAAAACCTGATGCTCATCCTTTACCTGCTGACAGGTAAGGCATTATGAGACGAATTTAGTTATGCTTCATCTCATGCCAGATCACCAAAACTACCACTGGAGATCCTTTTACATCCTTCCAACACCAGGATGTACAACCAATGGAGAAGTGTGGAACTCCCAAATCACTTCCTCCCACATCACAATTGGAATAAATGTTCATCCATGGAATAAAATCTCACGATTCCCTCCTTCAGAAAACCCGTAAGGTGCATCGCCTATGGAAATATGGTCACGCAGAACCTCGCAGTCAATATCTCCCAACTGGGAATCTCTCACATGATCAAGGAGTGGAGGATTCAAAACCATCTACTGTTGGAAAACTGTACCCTCCTACTCTACCAGGGTCAGCTATAAGGAAGCTAAATGTTCTGAAGCCTCCTGCACTAAGCGAGCCTGAGACTTCCTGCTAAGGGAATATGCTATAACGTTTACCTTCCCTGGAGTGTAGACTATCTGGAAATCATAGTCCCATAGAAACCCCAACCAACATTGCTACCTCAGATTTAGGCCTCTCTGGGTGAAAATGTACCTGAGGCTTTGGTGGTCTGAGTAAACCACAAAGTTCTTTCCTAGGAGGTAGTGTCTCCACATACTCAGGGAGAAGATGAATACCGTGATCTCCAAGTCATAATTTGATTAATTCTTCTCATGGGGTCTCAAGTGCCTCGAACCATATACAATGAATGCCTGCTGCTGCAACAATACGCAATCGAGACCAGATCTAGATGCATCGCAGTCTACTACAAACTCAACACCCTCCTCTGGTAGTCTCATAACTGGAGTGCTCGTCAGTCTCTACCTCAACTCCTTGAAGGCCCTCTGACACTTCTCAGACCAAGTAAATGGTTTTCCCTTCCACTTCAGGGTGGTAAAAATGGTTTCAATCTTGGAGAATTCTACCATGAATCTCTTGTAGGACCTAACCAAACCCAGGAGGCTCCACACCTCTGTCACACTCTTGGGTGGTTCCTAAGAAAGCATCGAATCTATCTTCACCAGATCCACGACCAAACCATCCTCATAGATGACATGCCCCAAAAAGTAAACCTCATGAATCCAGAATGGGAACTTCAAGAGCTTACCATAAAGATGGTGCTCTCGGAGTAAGTCAAGGACCATCATCAAGTGCTCAGCATGCTCCCCCAATGATGCTGAGTAAATGAGTATGTCATTTATGAAGACAAAAATGAACTGGTCCAAGTATGGATGGATGATATGGTTCATCAAATCCATGAAAATGGTGGGGGAATTTGTCACACCAAATGGCATCACTAGGAACTCTTAATTACCGTAGAGACAATGAAAGTAAAACTTTAGAATATTAGCCTCACGTACCCATAGATGGTGGTAACCGGATCTCAGATCAATCTTGGAGAATCACCTCACACCTTGCAACTGGTCGAAGAGGTCGTCAATCCTTGGTAAGGGGTACTTGTTCTTTACTGTGGACTGATTTAGGTGACGATAATCCACACAAAGTCACGAACTCCCACCTGCCTTCTTCACAAATAGAACTGGAGCTGCCCAGGGGGACACACTAGCCCTGATAAAACCCTTCTCACAAAGTCCCATAATTGCAAACATAACTCCCAAAGCTCGTTGGGTGCCATATGATATGCTGCAAAAGATATCGATGTAGTCCCCGACTGCAAGTCAATGCAAAACTATAGCTCCCTTCTCAGAGGTAGTCACATAATGTCTTCAAGAAATACGTACATGTAATCCTCCAAAACCAGAGGAATCTAGGTACTAGAAGAATCTACTGCACCAAGGATCATGCTCAATAACTGATGGGTAAAAGGTTGTAGGCTCTCGCTCACATCACCTGCCTATCCTACCATACCAAAAAAGGAGAAACTCATTCCATCAGTATGAAGACATCGAACTAGCCTATGGTGATAGTCAATATGGGCTTTAACCATGGAGAGCCAATCCATGCCCAAGATAATTTCACACAACTCCATCATGATTACCATTAGGTCCCACATTGACCTTTCTCCTTCTAGTGACAACTCGTACTGCTAGAAGATAAAAGATACAGAAGAAGAACTTCTCGTAGGAACCTTGAGACAAATCCGATGTGATAGTGCCTTCCACTGAGATCTCCAACTCTCATACCATAAGTACAGATATAAAAGAGTGACTAGAACCTGTGTTTACTAATACAGAAGAAAGAGTAGAGTAAACATAGAGCGTACCACGAATCATGTCGTGTGTTGGAGGATCACTGACACCCATCGCCTGTAGCTGACCACGGCCTCGACCGCTAGCTCCCTGAGCATAACGGGGGCCACTGGTGGTGGTGGTGGAGGGATATCATAGAGTCATTCCCTCCCACATAGTCTTCCTACCCCTTCTCCCCTACCAGCACCACCTCCTTGGGGACTACCCTGATCACGAAGCTGCCTCTTTTGCGGTGGTCCCCGTACTGCCTACCCAGGATTCTCAGCTCGCAGGGTCGGGCAGTCTCATGCTAAGTGACCCCTCCCATCACAGGCATATAATTGGCCCTCTCCAAGCTGACCCAGTGTTACCTGATCGTGTGCCCGAGCCCAGTTATGGGGGGGGGGGTCTCCTGCATCATGGTCCTGCCAACTAATGTCTGCCACCTGCCGTTGACGTCTCTTCTCTGAAGCGACCACTACCTGCCCAAACCCTTTGGTGTCACGAGTGCCTCCTCTAGAACCATAGAATAGGTAGGGATACAAAGGTTCACTACAATAACATGTATCTCTTGATGAAGACCCTGCTCGAACTTCTGCGCTCGGAAGTAACTGTCGCAGATTATATCCAGGGAGTAGCATGTGAGGTCGGTGAACCTAGATGCATACACAGCCACTGTCATGGATCCCTTCTGCAACTCCAAAAGCTCCTGTATAATGATGAAGCAGAAGAACGAGGGGAAGTACTCCTTGTGAAAAAGATGCCGAAAGTTGTCCAACTTAAGAGTCGTCTTGTCATTCATATGGGTCACTAAACCCCACTAGCGTCCAGCTGTCCCAAGAAAAAGGCTGGCCACCAAAGGAACCATCTGATATGTTGGTGTCCACACAAGATTAAAGAGGCGAACCAATAACTCTAACCAGTCCTCTACCACTTGGGGGTCTGGATCGCTACAAAACCTCAGCGGCCTCTAGCATTGGAACTCACAAAGTGCGCTCAGCCTGTGCTCATCCTCAGCCCATACTAATGGTACTATCTATCGCTCCATAGGTGGAGGTGCTACAAACAACTCACCTAGAGTAAGGGGTTGCATGATGGCCCCTAAAATGAGACCTCATCGCCCGTGAGGTCGTTGTCACGAGTCGAAGTGGGTAACCTGACTGTCTATCATCATGGAGGCATCCTGAAAGTTATCAAGGAGTACTGTGGTCAGATGATCACACACACACACACACATATCAACAACAAAGGGGATATGAATAAAAATGGATAGTCAAAGACTTGATCCTATATGATGTATGTACCATTGTTCACTACAATAGATGTCTCAGTGTGTCGAGTCAACAAACATGTAATCAGGGTCCTGGTGAATGGCTACAACGACCACCACACCACCACTAGATTCCCTGGCCTGAGATCCTCTCTCAAAACACATTGACATTGTTTCCCTAAACCCAAAAAATTCCTTTCTAGGGATCTTCTGAACAGTGTCCTATGGAACAAACCACCTTCGATACCCCTTTGTCCCGACCCAAACCATGCTGGGGATCAAGTCGTAACCACCCCAAGCCAACCTCCATAGGCTAGGGGGTGGCGACAAGCACCGAAGGCACAACAAATCAGGGAGACCTTTTCCTAAGTACCTATACACACACACCCACTCAGCCATCTTGATGTAATAGTGTAGAGAAGAAAAGAAAAAGAGGAAACCTGCTGTAAAATAAATAAACATGCATGGACAACTAATGGTATGAACACAACAAAGTAAACTGAAAGAAAAAAAAGGAAAAAATGCACGCCCAACTAAAAAGTGTCCCCACCTGATAGAAAAACTAGAAGTAAAACTTCGAAACATGCCCTTTTTCTGAAACCCAGCTGTGACCACTGCACGCGTTCCAAGCTCCCATACTACTAAGCTCCTCCAAATTTGTGAACAACATGTTCATTGTTTGCATAAGGCACAATACATGTGGGAAAATCCCATATAGGGGTGATTATAAACATACCCAGTAGGACACATTGAAGAGAATGGGGAGTAGTAAGAAGTATAAGAGAAAAATTAAATACAACAGAGAGAAAAAAGTACAATGAAAGAGTGCATCTCAACCCAACAAGAGAGTTGAAGTAAACTAATCTAAAACATTAGAAGACCAAAATGGTGGGAATATGAAATTCTCCTCGAGTCTTCATAACCTAAAGTAGGATAGTGGACTCATCCAACCTTGAGAATCTAGACACAGAAAGCATTTGGCATACCCATCACATCTTCCCCTCCCTTGGATGGAGAGTAACAAGACCCAAGGAGTGGGTGCTGTAAAAAGATACAGAAAATAAATATATACTCAGTCAAGAAACCCAAAAAAGGGTGTAAGGGGATCTCTATTCCATAGCTCAGCCCAGAAAGAGTTTCCAATAGTCCCAGGAGTAATCACCACTGATGTATAGCATCCATCACATCTACCCTGAACTATGAGTCAAAGGGGCTCAAATCACCTCATCATGATACTATCCACTTTGGGCGGCACTGACTCACCCACACAGTTTTAGGTCGCGTCACAAGGATTCATCTTGGTGGGGAAAGCACCCCTCTTCCTTATGAGTCCAAGGTGACGTCAAATGAATCCTTTTCACTGATATTTTTCCTGAAAGAGGAAACCCAAAGTTGAGGATCCACACCTTAGTGTGTTAGGGGGATTCCACTCAAAGGTATCCAGTAGAGGACCCACACCCAAGATGATAGGGTATTCCACTCTTATTTTTATCATAGAGGACCCACACCCTAATATTTCAGGGGTATTACACTCTAGTTTATCGAGGACCCATGCCCTAGTGCGTCAGGGGGATTCCACTCAGAGGTATAGAGGATCCAATCCCAAGACGATGGGGGATTCCACTCCAATTGTAATCATAGATGACCCACTCCCTATTCCTTTAGGGGGTTCCTCTCTGGTTCATCAAGGACCCACACCCTAGTGTGTCAGGGGGATTCTAATTGGAGGTAACTGATAGATCGTCTCATAATTGCAGTCATCCAACATCACCTGAGGATGTGTCATGCTTAAAACAACTCACATCGTAACTCACAAGGTGTAAATGAAGTCACCATTGCGTCTTTCATGAAAAATGAAGTAGGATAGGTTATACACTTATCCTAAATGGACAACCATAAGAAAGAAAGCTTTCCTCCTCAACAAGCCTGAATGGGGCTCGATCACGGTTTGATCGCCACTGTGGATTCTCTTCAAGAACAACAAAAAGATCTCTCAATGATATTCTTTTAATGATTCCACATTTAATAAGATCACAAATAAAGCCTCGCACATCCAAACAAGTCGCACTGTTTTAATCCTCATGGAAAAACATGCAAGGTAGAGTATTCACTTGCCCTGAATGGACTTCCAAGGCAAAGGTTATAAAACACAACATTATGCTCAAAAGGAATCCCATGGATCCCAAAACTTGGCCCTGAATTATAACATACAGATTGCGTTATTGAAATACCCTCGAAAAAACGTGTGAGATGGACTACTCATTTGTCCAAATCGGGTTCCTAGAGAAAAATTCATAATTTTACCGCAACACATGCGGACCGGGCCACGTGGGTCCCACAACTCAACTTTAAATTAAACTCCCACAAGTGGTCTTTAAAATTACACATAGATACCAGGGTTACAATACCTCTGAAGATGCGTCAAACATACAACCTATTTAGAAGGTAGTTCCGAAACAAGTTTTTTGAATAATAATAATTAAATTATTATTATTAAACTTAGGTGTTTCATGCATCTGAACCCTGAGACTAGGAATTAAATGTACCAAAATGATATAAAAAGGTTCACCTCAATGATAGGTATGCGTGTCCGCAAATGGTGCATCAAACAGATAGCCAGATTGTGAGATACATGTGTTTTATTAATTTTTAGGCAAAACTGGGCTGGCCCGACACGGATCGCCGGCCCACGGACCAGCCACAGGTCCATCCCGCTCTATCATGGCCCGACTTGGAGCTCCATGGTGTGCTGAACAGCTGGCTGACCGGTCCTCAAGACCCTTCATCAACGCGAACCCGCGATTCGTGGGACTTAGTCCCCCCTCGGCCGCCGCCCGATCGCGACTGTCGCACCGTCCCCGGTGCTCCACCATGCTCTCGGTCCGCTACCGATTAGCCTCCCTTGCTAGCCACATGCCATGGATTTTCTGCACTCCTAGTCACATGCTTCGGCCACTCCACTATGCTTCCACTATCCGCCGCCACCCGGACCACTGCCGGTCGCCGCCCCCACCTCAGCGCACTGCCGCCGCTGACCCACTCCACTCACCGGCCGCCACCCCTACCGGAGTTAGGCCGTCACCACCTTCTGTAGGACACCAGGACCTCTCCAATGGTTAAAAAAATTAACTGAAGTATTCTTTTCGAACCTGGGGTTGAGGTCTTCATATCTCCAGCCTCTTCTCGGTGTTTTATTGAAGATTTGATGCATTAGAGACTTAAACTGAAGAACGACGAAGAACATGGAAAAAATGGGGAAATCAAATGGGGATCAAGCAATGGATGTGTTTGTTTGTCCTTTGCCTCAAATCTAAAATCAAAGTATTTAAGAAAAAAAGTGAGAATAAATCAATAATTATCATTTTGGGATGCAAAAAAACAAAAAACAAAATAGGAGCCTACCTTGAGGAATTCGACATTGACGATCGTCGATGGATCGATCCGCAAAGGTCCTTCGAGGATAGGCCGAAATTACACCAAGGGGGGGGGGATCCTCTTCTTTTTTTTGAGAATAAATTAGGGGATAACCCTAATTGAATTCTATTAAATGTTTATTTATAGGGAATTTTAAGGTTTTAGAGTTTCAATTGAACTGACACACTAACGGGCGCAAAATCCAAATGTCACATACCCCATCATTTTATGTCGAACCTAGGAAAAACACCCCATTACGAACTCAAATAAGATCTTAGATTTTCAATTAGATTCCATATTTTGAATTTAATAGCTTTGGAATCAGGGTGAACTAATTAATTTAATTTTTTTAATGATAATTTTACCCTTGGGTGGCGTTTTCCACAAAATTCCCACACTGGAAAAAGTTATGTCCCACCTAGGGTAAACGACATGTTCTGGACTCAACTGTTCCCTCAGATTTTTGATTTAGGATACTGTTTGTGAGTTATTCCATTTCATTATTGTGCATAGTATAAAATATACTTTGAATTTTATAAATTTAATTCCGGGCACACCAGGCTTCAGAATTGCACACCTTCTGAACGCCCGACATTGTAATCATATAGAGAAATATTTCAATGTAATACAAGGTAAAAACCTGGTATCTATAGGTTTGGTATAAGGAAATAATCCTTTCCATATTTATTATTCCCCCCCAACATGGATTCTTTACTAACTTCTTTAGGGTTACAAAGGCATAAACAACAACTGGTTATACATCCCAATAATCATTCCTCCAGTTGACTCCAGTTCTAACCCTCAGCAACCAACTCTTTTTTCACAGTTGTTTATACCCCCCAACTATCCTACTTTCATCTTCTGTTCCAACTAGTTATACCCACTGACCATGAGCCACTTTAGAAAATTTTTATACCTCCTAGTTACAAGCTCTTCCTTCTTCTTTTTTGACCCATTGTAGAAATATCTTCTTATTTAGATAGTGTTCCACCACAAGCTAGTTGGATCTCCTTTTCCCATGTACAACTTCTTCAAGATCTTCATTAGCTATTTGAAGAGTATGCTGGCCTTGAAACTTCCTCCTCATATTCGAAAGACCTGGATATGCACAATCATATACCTTCCACAACATTGTATGGAAATATTTCTTAAAAAATTCCATCCGGTAGTACTTCATATGGTATGAACTGTTTGATTCTCCTCAGTACAATGTACTGCGTCCAATGTACCTCCATCTGATGAGCCTCATTCTAATGCTACTTCATCTGGTATTCCATCTGTCTGGTAATTCTCTATCCAGAGTGCTCTATCTGATGCACCTTCATCTGATTCTCCTCTTATTTCACCAAGTATAATCTTGGTTGGACACTCATGTTGCACTCTCTCAAAACCTTCATCACTTTTTATCTGTAGTAACAATGACAATAGTAGCTCAAGAAGAGCCTGACCCCTTTATATAGGCATACTTCCTCTAAAAATCATGGAAGAATCATGGGATCCAACTCCTAATTTCATGGTCAACTCATTTTTTCATTTGACCACATTTAAAGTCTCTGAAAATTCTAAGTCAACATTTTTCATTAAAGTTTCCTTAAATATCAGTATCAATGATCTATTTAAATATTCCTTAAATCTTATAAATATCTAAGAATGATGAAAGAATATATCAACATCATCACAAATATTTACTTTACAATGTTTATGTAAAGTTATTCAAATATTCATTCGGTGTACAAAATCTCATGTTTCTCTGTCTGGTAACACTGACATGCTTTCCTCTATATGAAATTTCTATAACAATTCTCTATCTAATCTTCTTTATCTGATCATCTCAGTCCCAAGATTTCTCTATCTGATGGAATTCAAATTTCTTAGTCCAATGACACCGCATTTCTTTATCTGATACCTATCTTTCTAATGACCCCTCAAAATTATTTCCATTATAACTTCTATAAAATATCATATTCTAGAAAAGGAAGTTTCTTTCCAATGGATATTTCAATATTCTTGTTGGAGTAACAAAGTCTACGTCTGATCATTCTGTAAACTTCCATCACTTTATAGATTTAACTTTGTTTAGATATAACATGAACTTTATAACTCAAACATTGTACAGTCTTCAAAACTTGAGCTTTGCAGTGAACAACTTCATCACTTCATGTCTTGAACTTTTTATAGATATAACTCCATTGAATAACCATCAGGCTGAAAACCTCATGTTTTTATAATATCAACCATTATGAAAACTCACTTTATAACTAGAACTTAAATTTTTTGGCACAACTTTGTACTTCTCTATCTGGAAGAATTGTTCCACTAACCTCAGAATGATACCCATAATGTTATGACAACCTTTTACTTTGAACAACTTCATCTAGGGATCATGAATAACTTCATGATGTTTGGTTATTTTCAGATCAATAAAGCATCATCTGACTTAATATTTTTTCTATAAACTAAGAAATAACTCTTCTCTCAATATTCTCAAATAACTTCTTTTACAAATGCATATTTACATATTGAAAAAAATGAAACCAAACCATCATGGAAAAATCAATATCCCCCTTTGTGTTTGTTTTTAATATCCCCACACATCTTCATACATCTTTGATGTCAACATGTTTTCTAAATTATTTCTCCCCCATACGTGTGTGCATTTTATTTCTCCACCTTATTAAAAATCAAATGAAAAGGGAAACATAGGGGTCATCTCAACTTATCTTCTTTATTCATAGAATCCCAAGAACTTTCGTTGAGATAAGAATTGATCACATGAATCTCTAAACAAATAGAATTTAATTAGAAAACTCTAAGTCTATATTGGAGAACCTGATGTAGAAAAAAATATTGTATAATTAATGTGATCAATGTTTTCCATAAAAATTCTTCTATGTAATAATTTATTTAAGATTATACCATTATCTTTATACCAAGGTCTATTTAAGTAATTTTTTTAAGATAAATCTCGAACTCATATCAACCAGCACATCAAAACAATTCAAGTGTAAAAACAAAACCCCATGTATCTTTTATTTCTCAAAAATAATTAAACCTCCTTGAAGGTTAATTTATATAAAACCATGGAAAGTGTGATATTCATACCCCATATTTATATTTTCTCCCTTTAAAGGGTAGCATGAAATCTTTCCTCATGGTAATCATAATGTTCCATGATGGATATCTCTTCTTTCTATAAAAACACTACAATACTCAGGTAGATCCTATACTTATTCTCCTTTAATTCCCTGCAGGTTAGTTCAAATAAACAATAATAATGGGAATAAGGAGTGACATCAATGTTCCATAGACGTAACATTCATATTGATATTCTTTTATCAGTCTTTACTTTTTCTTATTATTCTTTGAATTAATTCTGGATATGTTTTCTTCCTTGTGATCAACCTTTATAGATTTTGTAATGGATTTATTATTATCTATTTAGTCTTCAGAAAAAGCTGTCATCTTATCTTTAGTTTTTGAATTATCTTCATTCCCTTGTGTTTCCAATATCATTTTCATTCTTTCTTATTAGGTTTCTAGGATAACCATGAATTTTTTTGTACTACCATATTGTTCACACCACTTGTATTTCTTCTGAGTATTCAAACCATCATTTTTAGATAGCTTATATTTAACTTTAATCTCATATTTTTAAACATGTTTCTTCCCTTTTCTTTCAACAGAACTTTGTGCTTCCTCCATCTTTCTATCCTTGGCCATTTGTTCAAACCAAATAACTAATCACAATTTATTTACTTGCTTAAATTTCTTGAGATTCTCACATTCCTCACTATTAAAATTTTCATTTTTATCCTTATGAACTTTCTTTTCTTTCTCATCTTTATTTCTTGAAAATTTTGTTATTATCTTCTTATCATAACTTCCCCTTGATTCAAACCCCTTTTTTGATAGAGGAATACTGCACAATAAAAAGTTGAATTTATACCCGAATACTCCACAACATCAGTAGTGACATATAAATATTGATCTTTTAGATTGATAATAGTTTTACTCTATGTTTATTTTTTTTCTCTTTGCAAACTTTGGGAGTCTTTGTTCAGGGGAAAAACTTATTAGATTATCCCACTCTTTCTTAGTAGAAGACAATTTATAAATAATCTTATTAGTACTAGATAATTTAATCTTATATTTTAAACCTATATTTTTAGTAAAGGTAGATGCATATAAAGATTATTTGGGGATATATTCAACCTGCCTCTATGGACAATTATTTTCACTATCTTGAGAAGATTCACTTTTAACTTCAACTTCTTTGGTGAAGTATTCTCTAATATTATTTAAATAAATTTATGCTGTAAGAAACATTGATTACGTTTATAAAAACTATTCTTTTTTATCATAAAATATTTCCTCAAGATATTTTAGCATCTTCTCAAATTTGTCCAACTTCAATCTATTTTTCTTACTTTCCTCAACCAGTGTTGTTTCTTCCCTATTGAGATCCTCCTGTCCGGCTAGTTTTATTCATGATTTTAAGATTATTTTCTAGATTAACCACTTTTACTTTAAATTTTCTAATATTATCGATATGTGAAATATCCATTTTGATATGCTCATCCATTCTCATAAGTTATCTCCTCTATTTTTTTCTTCAACATTATTTTCTCCTTCTTGAGTTGTGTAATTTTATAAAGAGCTTCTTATAAATTTTCTTTTAGAATAAAATTTAGTTATATTATATTTTATTCATTATCATCACTACTTGATGAAGCAATTTACATTTTAACATGAGATAAGAATTTTATTTAACCATCAGATTCATTTCTGTATGATGAATCATCCTCCTCTCTTATTCTCAAAAAATTATTCTTCTTGTTAGAGAACCTTTTCTTAAGTTTATTAAAATTCTATTTCCAAGAATTCTTATCTTCTTCTTATGACTAAAAACCATTTATATTCTTATTAGGATATATTTTTACAAAATGGACACTTTCATTATAGTTCCAACACATAATATATTGTTTAACTTATCCTTTCCAATTTCCCTCTTTATATATCTTAGAATAAATAGAAATGTTTTTATTGAAGTCCTTTTCATCTTCCTTATCATCTAAGTCACTTTATTATTATTTTATTTCTTTATATTTGAACTTAAATTTTAACATAGCTTAAAAATCTATTTATTCCTTATCATTATTCTTAAAAACTATTTTTTCTCATTTCATATGGTACAAGAATATTATAAAGTTAATATACAGATAAATTCTCTTGATCTTCTAGAGTTGAGACCTTAGAATAAAACCTATCTAGAAATTTTCTCCTCAATTTCTTAGCAATATTAAAATCTTCCATCTTATCAATTTTTTTTCCATTTCTAACAATTTTATTGTCCCTTGAAAGTACTAATCAATGTTTTCATCATTATCCATTTTGATATCTTCAAAACTGCTCCTCCAGATTTGTAAATTAGCCTCATTGACTTCAAAATTTACTTCAAAAATACTTATCAACTTATCCCACATTTCATTATAATTTATAAACCCTATATTTTTTGTATAAAAATTCTCAAATAGTTATATAAAAAGGTAATTTTAAGATTTTCCATCAACTTTTAGATTTTTCTTATCAGATGATTTCATAACAACCTCATTAATGAGAGGAAATCCCACTATAAATGAATCTATAACTTCTAGACCAAGAGATAGAGGGTAGGGTAATATCCTATTTCTCCAAAAGTGATAGTTTTTTCCATAGAATATAAGAACACCATTATTTTTCACTAATTTTAGATTCTCTATCCTCAGTAGATAGTTAGATCTTTCAGAGGAAACCTTCCCTATAATACCAATTTTAGTTCCTAGATTAGTGTGAGATCATTGAGAGGGGGAAGGATGAATCACTTATCCCTTTATTTTATGAATTCTTCACAAAAATAAACCTATAAAATTTTTAGAACATTAATATAATCAAATATATCTATCAACCTCACCTCATATGAAGTAAATATAAAGAGAGATCATCACACAATATTTACAAGGTTCGGTACAAATACCTACTCCTTTATATGTTGGTTATTTCCCCCAACATAGATTATTTACTAACTTCTTCAGGATTGCAAATTCATAAACAACAACTAGTTATATACCCTAGTCATCATTACTCTGGTTGACTATAGCTCTACCCCATCAACTAACTCTTCTACCGCAGTTGGTTATACCCCCAACTATCCTTATTATCTTCTCTTCATTTCTGACTGGTTATACCCCCTAGGCATGATCCTATTCATAAACTAGTTATAACCAAATATATAAGTCATTTATTATTTATTGATCCACTGTAGAAAGATCTTATTCTTCATATGGTCTTCCTCCACAAGTAAGTTGGATCACCTTTTCCTATGTACAAATTATTTAAGATCTTGATCAGCTCTTTTAAGAGTCTTATGGTCTATAAACTTCCTAATAATATTTTATAGATCTAGATATGATCAATCCAGAACATTATAGTTTTTTTGGAAATATTCCTCAGTAAAGTCCATCTAGTAGTACTTTGTCCAATATACTCTTCCTGATTCACCTCAATCTAGTGTACTCTATATGATGCACCTTTATTCGGTGAACCATAGTTTGATGAAACATGGTTCAATAATCCTTATTCATATAATAATCTATATGTCTGATAATTCTCTATTTGGAGTTCTCTATTAGATGTACCTCTGTCTGATTCTCCTCTTCTTCAACCAAGTTGACTCTTCATCGACAACCCACACTGCACTCTCTTAAAACCTTCATCACCTTTTATTTATAGAAACGACAACAATATTAGATCATGAAAAGCCTTTAACATTTTATATAGGAATAATTACTCAAAAAACCATGATGGAGGCATAGGTTCCAACTTTGAATTTCCCACTCAACTCAACTTTTCATTTGACTATCATCAAAGTATTTGAAACTTTAGAGCCAATATTATTCATTAAAGTTTACTTAAATTTTAGAATCAATTACCTCTTAAAATATTCCTTAAATCTTGGATAGATTTATTAATATTGAAATAACATATCAATATCATCATAATTATTGACTTTAAAAGTTTATGTAAAGTTCTTCAAATCTCTGTCCGGTGTAAAAACTCTCATGTTTATCCATATAGTAACTTTGAAAAGATTTAATACATCTAGAAATTATATAACACTCCTCTGTTCGAATCATCTATCCTAAATTCTACATCTGATCATATTAGTATCAATATTTCATATTCTGATGGGATTCACATTTCTCAGTCTGATGAAAATATAATTCTCTGTCTGATACTTGTCTGACCAATGATCCCTCATAAGTCTGTCCAGGAAAACTTATACAAAAGTTTATCCACTATAAATATATTTCTATATCTGATTGATCTTTTAATATTATTTTTTGGATTACCAAATTCTTTTTCCAATCATTCTAGTAACTTTCATCTCTTATTATTTTGAACTTTTTTCAGCTAAAACTCCAAATTTGTAACTCAAACTTTGTACAGTTTTCATAACTTGAACTTTGTAGCACAAAATTCATTACTTCATGTATTGAAATTTTTACATCTGCAACTCTATTCGATAATCATCAATATGGAAACCTAGGGTTTTTACAACTTCAACCATTATAAAAGATCACTTTGTAACTTGAACTTTGTACTACATGGTACAACTTTATACTTACCTCTCTAGTAGAATCATTCTGTTAACCTTATTCTGGTATCCAACAAGTTCCAAAAACATTTTCTTTGGAACATCTTTATCTTGGAATCATAAATAAATTCATAATATTTGGTACTTTTAAGATCATTAAAGCATTATCTGACTTAATAATGATACTCTAAACTAAGTAACAAATCTTCTATAAATATCGTCAAAGAACTTCTTCTATAAACACATATTTACATATTGAAAAAAATGCAACCAAACAAAAATTTTCACAACAAAATGATTATATTTCGACACCTAATGTTGAATTGGTCTCCTTTTGACCTTCCATACCTAATATAACTATGCTTGGAACATTTTAGTAGAGTTTTATAGTTCAATTATTTAAATTTATATCTAAGTGGACTCATGAACCCATGTTAACCTATTCCTATACTGAATTTTGATGAGATAATTCCACTGGTGATGTGGAATTTCTATGGTTTTGGCTTTGAATTCTCATAGCAATGACACTGATTATTCATGATAACATGATTTATTATTGATAAATGGAAAAAAAGTTATTTATTAAATCATTATAGACTTCACATGTGGATTTTTTTACATGAACTACCTAGAAGTCCTATAGACCACTTTTAGATGACATGAGCTTCCTATCTAGACATGGGTTACTCAGTTTTAGATTTATTATGAATGATGCAGAAATCATGTAATGATAATGTGGAATGAAGACATGAATTCTAAATAAATATATAGAGTGTAATTTTCTCATTGATGATATATATTTTTTGATGATGACATGAGATTCTATGGATATTGTTGTAACACCCTAACTCAGGTCACCCAAACAATAATCGATCCAAAAACATAACATGACCCTAGATACACTTCTATATACACCAAAGGATTACTATTAGTAATGATATTATATGGTTAACCTTGGGGAGACTATACTCCCAGTATCACAACATAAAATATAAAATAAATAACATAAATATCATCCATGATGGAATACTAGAGCACATAAATGGAAGTACAACTATAAGCTAACCACAAATATAATCTAACCACAAATATAATAAACATACACTAATTCTATATCAAAATGAACTATACATTTCATACATACCATAGGTCACATGGATTTACCACTGGACCATTCATATAAAAAATGTAAAAAAAATAACAAAATACATGAGGATACAAACTACAAATCCCAGGACTCTCCTCAGACCCATCTCTAAACCCCATCAGGCTAGTCTATACTAATAACATGTACTACCTTTTCTCAGTACCGCATATTAAACATAGAATATGCATTCCCACCAAGGTTCCTGTGCAAGGTGTGAGAATAAAATATCAATAGGACACCACAAACAAGGCTTATAATACATGCCAAAATATACTGGTGTTTACAAGAGAAATTAGATACGTAGTAATAATTAGTACACACACAATCAAGTCGAGTTATCATGTGATCACAAGACCACCAAAACACTTGACCCCACCTACTTCAGCTAGTACTAGAGGAAACCTAGATGGTTTCCTATACTCTAGCTAGTCCTATTATTCCTCCCTCTATGATATTAAAGTTTCTTCTAAACCATCAATTTCTAGAACAAGATTTTAAAAAGTTTGAAACTGAAGAGACACTATATATATAATGTATCCAAACGAAGAAAACAACATATCCAAGATACACACTTAATAGTACCTTAGACAATCCCTCAACTCAATACAAAAATAAAACCAAGAAAAATGGAAGGAGCACTCACAATGAACACCATGAATTTACATGGTTCTAAATAAGTCATACTCCATGGGAAACACTAGAACTTTAATAGAACAAGGGAAACCTCACTGAGTTATAAGTACACTAACCAGAATAAAAAAAAAATACTTTATAATAAATCCAAATCACAAGATAATGGAATATTAACATTGATAACAATGATGATTTTATAAGTGGACCTATCAACCTTTTTATAGATGGAATCCCACAATAGTCTCCTATTTTCCCAATTCCAAAGCCTTTCAATATTTATGGATGACCACTACTTGATCAAGGAAACCTCTAGATACTTGATGAAAACACCAAATCATCCTATAATTATAGTGAACAATGCATACATCTAGAAATCATCCACCCACAACACTTACATAAATTTTTTCTACTTCCATTCGATAACTTTTGTTTTTCATGCCACTACCTATGGTTTCATAACATAGTTCTGGAGTCCATCCTTCAAAAATTATAAAAAAACTAGAAAGTATTTTTCACATAAAATCAAAAAATCCCCGACTTGAGATCTATTTTTAAGGATTCACTGAAGTCTATGGACACTTCTAAGAACCCCTTGTTCTATTTTAGTTTCCACTTTTGTGATCTTGAGACTGCTAAGTCATCCAAGCTCTATTGAAGTGAAACATTACTCTAGATATTACCAGACTATAACACGAGTCTACCCCTAACCTTAAACATATTTAGAATAATATCCTTAATAATATTCTCTATGAAGTGGTACTTCAACCAAATTTGTTTCATCCATGAGTGAAACACCATATTATTTTCCAGATGAATCACACTCCGGTTTTCAGAGAACAATGTTTCAATTATTTGTGTTATTTTTAGCTGCTACAAAAAAAGATTCAACCTAACCAACCAATTATGTACTTCCGTAACTACAATGTACTCAAATTATATTGTACACACTAAATCTATAGGTGAAATAATTTACATCCATACCACAATAATCCCTCCTTAAGTAAACACATAACCAATGGTTCTCTTATGTGAGTTTATATCTCCACCAATGTCTACATCTGTAAACCATTATAACTAATCATTTATTCTGAAACAAAGTTATATATATTTGAATACATTGAGATATTAAACAATCCTTTTAACTAATGTAATTTAACAAAAACTATATGCATATGATACACATTACCTAAGAATACATTTTCATCCAATGCATCCTTAAGTCTTATCCTGAGACCATGTTTCACCCAACACAGCCTAGTTGCATGCAATGCAACCCAAGGGTACATAAATCCACCACCACCTTCTCATTTGAGCATAATATAATGGATTAATGGATTTTCATACATTAATTCAATGAGTTTAATACACTCCCCAATAAGACATAATTCTAGGGTAACATTTGATGAAATATGACACACCTGATGTGTTCTTTATTTATATAAGAGCATTGGGAACTAAATATTTAAAGGGTATGAGTTCCCTTTTTAGAGGGTGAAGATGATTCTATTTAGGATCATAAATTTCATGTATTTTTTTTGAGAATCTCTTCTTTATGTTAATATTTTCTTCACATATAATAAAGGCACTAGCACCCCTATCAACGCACAATCATCCTCCCAATAATATCATAGATCCTTTAATCAGTATAATACCTTAGAGGAAAGAATAATTTGTTTGTTTCTACTATTATATTCATCAATAATTATCCCATTAAGAAAGAAGCTGGAGTCTACTACACTATCATTCATGGTATACTCAATTTTTCAGTGTTCATTGTTATTAATACACATTTGATTCCATATAGGGTAGATCAGGCTGTGTTTTGGACTTTATTTAACTAACTATGATTATGGGATGATACTTAGATATCCATTAGTCGTATCAAATTATTCTTCCTCATTGTATCAACATTTTTATTTCATTGGTTTTTGAAGAACACATTATATGAATTGCTACTGGTTTGGATTTATGTTGGGTGATAAAATTATGATTGATACTCTTACTCTATTAATGGATTCATATTAAGTTGTTAAGGTGATTTGGAGGGTTAAGTGATGTAGAATTATAGGATAACACTACTTGTGTTGTGATCCATGGAAAACTGAGCATCATATTACTCTTCTTGGAATTTCATTTAGTGTCAATGTGATGCTGGGATGGATTGAGTGTAAAGCATAGTTTGTAGTGATGGTGTGAGAATGTTGAGTGTGGTATACACATGCAATGCAAGATCTAATCCCAATATACACATGTGGAATACAAGGGGATAAATAGAACCCTATTGAATGCGACCCACATCAGACTTTGCTTCAGAGGGGCACTAGTTAATTACCCCTGACACGCTAACAATGTTCATTGAAATCTCTTGGTACTGACCCATGATAGGAGTCTATAGTGCCACCATACACCATGAATATACACTACCACCACACCTTTATCCTTATACATGCACCGACCACATAGTTCCACACCGCCTCTTCCAATTTCAGTTGGATTTCCTTAAAGCTTGGTCGTTGTCCCTTATGGATGGATGGCTGCTCGAGTGGGCCAGCTAAGGGGTGACCCTATTTTTAGAAATATCAAATCAAAAATTTATTTATTATTAAAGGTAAATAATTTTTAAATATTTAGTTGAATATGTTTATAATTTTTAAATTGTTTATAAATTATAAGTATTAGGCATTATAAAATGGGATTTTTCATGCCTAGATTAAACATGAAAAAATATATTTATTTCCCATGATGAATAAAATGTTTATTTATTTGAAAATTATTATAATTTATAAATTATTTATAAATGATAATTGTTAGGATTAAGAAAATTTGTTTTCCAATCACATTATAAATATAAAAATTCATATTTAATTCTCATGTTAAAAAATGTTTATTAATTTTTTTATTCATTTTTATAAACTTTTTATATAATTTGAATATCATATATGGATTATTAGATAAGTTGAAACTTACATATTTTTAAACCTGGATAGAAGAATAAAACACGAGACTATAAAGTTTGTATAAGATGAAATAATTATGGATTTAATATAAATATGATTTATATTAAATTAGTTACACTCATATGAAATTACTTATATTTTAGATATAAAGTGTTTATATTAAACTTATAATTTTTATTTATAAAGTCTTTATAAATTACCAAATAAAGATAAATGTAAAAGGGTTTATATTTTAAATTTGAGTTATTTTCATATAAATTAATTTGAATTGTTTAGATTAAGGACTTATTTGGGAAATTATTTAAACCACATCAAAATATGTTTTGATGATTATTTTGATAAATGTTTAAATAATGTTAAGTATATGATATTTAGATTATATGAATGTTTTAATAATATTAATTGGATTGTGAAAGGTTTATAATTCATAAAATATCACAAATTTAAAGTAAATGTCATATAATGTATAATATGAAGGAGTTCATATTATGATGTGAATATAAAGTATTTATATTATTCAATTTTATAAAATGTCCACAATGATTAGATAATTTATAAAATTTATATAGTTAGATTTTTTTATGAATTATTCATATATATTTATGTCATGTATAAATATTAGAAATATACATTTAGTTAAAGGTTATTCTAGGATTTACTCATAGTTATATTTTTTGGATTATGAATTTTTTGTATGCTTTATTTATGAGATAAATTGATTCTAAGAGATAAATCCTTTCATTTAATGTTAGTTGTGATGTCATATCTTTAGTCAAGGTTCAATCCCAATACTATCATAGTGGATAAAGTCCCTAACTGAAAGGTTTCACTCCCCATTTCAGCCCTTATTATCTAATGGTATATCCATCTTTACCTAAGTAATTGGAGGGATATATAATTCTAGGCCCACCCTTCACATAATGAAAATCATACATATATGTTCTATAAGATCATAAAACATTCACCATAACATAATCTGTGGAGAGGAAATGAGTTTCATAAAAATCTTATCATTTCATTATAGAATAACCCTTGGAAAGGAAATTATTTTCATAAAAATTTACTCATTTATTCATAGAATAACCCATGTAAAATAAATGCGTTTCATAAATGTTTCCTCATAACATAATTAACCCATGGGAAAGAAATGAGTTTCATAGAATCATCCTTAAATAATAATCATCATCATCATAATACATACAAATAATGAAAGTGGATGGTATTATAGGATCATAAACCCATTAAATAATAAGTAACATTAAAGGATGTTATCATAGATGAAAAATACATTTAAAATTTTACTAGAAAATTTATTGGGGAAAATACCCCTTTCACTTTAAAATCACATATTTATAATATAAGATTTTACCAAATATTAAGGGATAAATTTTCTTTGAACATAACCTTGGAAACTTTTTAAGTAATCTTTAAAAAATTGAGAGATAATGATAGTAGGAAATTATGTTCATGCTGTGTATGTTAAAATAGGGATTCCTTTCCCATTTTTAGTAAAAATTCAAAAACACCTCATTCAGAAAATGTAAAGAAGATTCCTTTGAAACCATTTTTTAAAAATTCAAAAATGGGTAAAAATGAATTTAAAAAATAATAGGATATTATTAAAAAAATTATTTAGAACATTTTTAGAAAACATGGACATGGAAGAAAAGGGATTTTCGACCGAAGAGAGAAATAAATTCGATTTTCCTTAAAAACATTATTTTGGCCTATTAAGTTCTTAAAGAGAGGAAAATGAAAGGAAAACATGTATTCTCCAAAAATAAACATAGTAGAAGAAAAAATAATATATTATTGATAGTTAGATCATGAAATTTCATCATGGGAAACTTAATCATAAACAATCCCAATAAACAATGAGATTGTAACATAAATCCCTTACCACTTTGGTAAATTTTGAATTATAAGCCCCATGAAAGAAAAAAACTTAGACAGATTGGTATATACCCATAATTTTCATGTAAAATATCATAAAATACATTCATGGGCTATATATACACCACATAAAATAAATAAGTGGTGAATATTTTACGTGTTTCACAAAAATTAAAAGTGTGATGAAAATACCTTACCTTAAGTTCGACTTGCTTAGAAAGTGATCTAACCTACTGTATAATAATTTTAATATATTATAATTCTATACTAGAATAATTTATATACTTATAATATCATATATTGTCTAATTATAACATTTTAACACCAATTTATTAATAACTCCTTATTAAAATTATCATTTTTGGGTGTTAATTGTTTCATTTTTCATGAGAATTTTGGTTTGGTAGTTCGGTCCTTACAATTTTATCATTGTTACATAATATTAATAATATTAATCATGATATAAATATAATTTATACTCATTATATATATGTTTAGATTCATCTATAAATGTTAGTTATAGAAAAATTAATTACACCGTTTATAGAGATGGTAGGCTGTACATATGCATGAACAATGTTTTCACTTTTAGATGGATGAAATGAAAGAAAATTAAATAAAAATTTACCTTTATTAAATAATTATTATATAATATATATCACATATATTTATTAAATATTTCCTTATCACAATACGTGTAATGAGTAAATGAAAAATGAATCACATCACTTTGTGGAGGTGGTAGTCCAAACGTACGCATGAGCGACATTATCATTTTCCAATGGATTAGAAGGTAATAAAGTAGATATTATATTATAATTAATAAGTAATAATTATTTCATAAATATCATATATAAAATTTAAACCCATAATAACAACCATCCATGAAATATTGTGATGGAAAATGAATTATATAGCTACGTGGAGGCAGTAGTCCACATGTATGCATAAACAATACTTTTACTTCCCATTTGATGGAATAGAGTGTGGATATAGGTGGTTCTATAATCATAATAACATTTAATTATATTTAGGATACTGAATTTATTATTTTATGATGAATACCTATGATTTATATAAGTTATAATAGGAAAGAAATTGGAAGATGTTGGGTAAGATGATTACCTTTCCTTCAGTAGGCCTCATTTAGATCCTTTATTAAGGACCATTGGAATGGTATTTTTAGAAGAAAAAAAACTCTAATTAATTTAAAAGGAATTATATAATATAATTTATTTTTTTCTATATATAATACTCAAAGTTTTGTAAATAATAGAAATGAGGGGTACCCTTTTATAAGTAGGGTAGAGGACACACTAGGAATTTCTTAAAAGAATAAAATATAATTTCCATTATCAAGTACAATGATTTAAAATGGATAGATATTTGATGGTGGAATATAATGAGGTTTAAATATTGACATAAAATATTATTTAGACAAATTTAATTGGAAATTTAATCCTATCTATAGGTTTAACCCCCAGTAAACCCTTTTTAACTTTAACTGTGATGATTATTTTTACTGTTTTTAAAATTAGTTATGACCTAAAATGGAAGAGGAATCATTAATTTTTTTGGAAATTATTATTCCAAATATTTAATTTATTTTATCAAATTCAATTAACAAAAGTTTTATAATTTAGTTTAAAGTTAAACTCACAAAGCATAATGAAAATCAGTTTTCCAATTTTTTTCTTAATTATAAAAAGTTTTTGTATCAACAATCAATATAAAATTGATTCCAATGACCTAAAATGAATTATTCATAATTTAATTTAACTAATTATACTTTTAAAACTATTTTAAAACAAAATTTAACTTTTTAAAATCTTTAAATAAAAATAAAATTTTCAATAAAAATCAGTATTTTTCACTATTCACCAAAAAACATTCTTTTCAGAAAATTCTCAAAAAATTAATCTAATATAGTTTAGGAATGATAATTTTAAAAATTAATTTCACTTTTTAAAATAAATTTTCCAAAATTGGTATAAATTAATTTTATTATTTATTCACAAAAAGAAATAAAAATCGCCTTTGAGGAGAAATGTATTTTTGAAGTGTATAATGATTTTACTAAAAATTGAGTACTTATTTATAAATATATTTGATTTATGTAAAAAATTTATAAATAAATTTCAAAATTTGGTTATTACTATTCATTATACCAATGTAATAGATAAGTTGTAATGATATACTATATTATGGTTCATTTAGACTTGGGTTTGTGTGTATCACTAGCTATCAAAGAAATTAAAATTATTTAAATAAAATATATATCATAAAATTTTAGGGTGTTACATTATACCCAAAATAAAATTTATTTAAGCATTGAAATTCCATCAATTTGATACAAAAAATGAGGATATATCTATTTTATCACATCTTTGGGTTCCCTTATATCTTTTGTGAAATGCTTGATTCCTCTAGAGAACTTTAACCAGGTTAGTAGTCTTGTTCTGTAGAAGTTTATCTCTACGATCCAAGATTTTTATAGGTTTTTATTTATAAGAAATATCATGATCTAATGGGTAATGGTTGTAACATATCCTTATACCTCTATCTATTAGCCTTAACTTCCTGACATACAAAGCATCAAGATACATACTCTTCAATATCTCTCTTCATGTTTTCATACCAAAAATACTCTTTCAGATCTATATAAATCTCCATACTTCCATGAAGAATAGAAAATTATAAACTATAAGCGTAATCTTATATCTCCTTCAAGTCTGGTATTTATGGGACATGAACACAATTATTGAACCTTATCATTCCATCAAAATCAAGGTTGAGCTTAGGAACATTTATCCCCTTATTTTATAGTTCTACATCTTTATTTTGTGCCTCATTAATATTTAACAATACTAATAGTTTAATGGTCATTTGAGTAAGATAATAATTTCCCCCTTCCTTAAAAATTTCTAGATCTATCCTTTGTAAATCCATAAATATTTTAACTTTTTTAATCATCATCATAGATAAGCCAGCATGATCCTTTTGACTCAAATCACTAAAAACCTTGTTCTCTTTTCTAGTGTGGTAATGTATTGAGCAGTAATAATATTTAATCAACTCCAACAAGCTTCTATGGTGCATATTCATCTCTTTCTAAGTGAATATATACTTTAAACTTTTACGATCAGTATATATTTCACACCTTCATCCATAATGATAATGCCTCCAAATATTTAATGCAAAAATTACTATAGCTAACTCTAAATCACGAGTTGGGTAATTTTTCTCATGAAAAATAAATTGTCATGAGGCATAGGCTATCACTATATTATTTAGCATGAGGATACATCCTAGTCCCTTATTTAATGCATCACTATAGATCACAAACCCTTCTTCATTATAGGGTAGTGTATGCATAGGTGCACCGACTAACCTTTTTTTTCAGTTCCTTTAAAATTTCCTCACTTACATATGTCCAAGAGAACTTGTCTCCCTTATAAGTTAACATAGTGGTTGGATTATATAGCTGTGAAAAATTATACACAAGTCATTGATAATATCCAGTAAAAACAAGAAAACTATAAACCTCAGTCACTATGGTTGGTCTGAACTAACATTAAATAACTTCTTTCTTCGATGGATCCATAGATATGGCCTCATTTGAAATTATATGACCAAAAAATTAAACTCTTTATAGCCAAAATTCACACTTAGTAAATTTTTCATACACCTTCTCCGTTTTAGGGTCTTATGTACAATACTCAAGTGATCCTCATGATCATCCTTACTATTTTAATAAATAATAATATCTTCTATAAATACTACCACAAACTAATCAAGGTAATATATAAAGACTCTATTTCTTAAATCCATAAAGATACTAGGGTAATTAGTAAGACTAAATGACATCACTATAAATTTATAGTGTTTATAACTTATATGATATACTGTCTTAGTTATATCCTCTTTCTTAACCCTCATCAATGATATCTATAATGAAGTTAAATATTGGAAAAGTATCGAGATCCACACAATTTATTAAACAAGTCATGAATACATGGTAGATGATACTTTTTCTTGATTTTGAACTTCTTCAGTTCCCAATAATCAATACACAGTCACATCAATCCATATTTATTCTTAATAAGAAGAACAAGTGTACCCCATGGTGATAACTTGGTTGAATAAATCCCTTATCAGTATTCATTTGGAGTTACTTCTTCAATTCCCATAACTCAATAGGGGATATTCTATATGAAGTATTTGAAATTGGGTAACACCACATATGAGTTATATTGAAAACCCAACTCTAAAATTCAAAGGAATACTTGAAAATTATTTTATAAATACATCAAAAAATCCCACACAATAGTCATATCTTCAATGTTAAGTTTCTCCCCAACCAATTGAGATTAATACCCCCTTTTAATAGGAATAAAGACCTATATAATAGATAGAATTCCTATCAGAAGTTAATATTTATCATCGAACTAATATAAGAACATAGGTTGGTTTGGAATATTAAATTTGACTTCCATTCCTTGGAAATTTATATGGTATTTATGTAAATTAATCCAATCTATGCCTATAATAACATCAAAATCAACTAGAGGGAGAATAATGAGATTTGTAGGAAGAAAATTCCCACAAACTTCAATTAGAGAATAATCATTGACTTGATATGAAATAATCATATCATTATGGGTTTTCATTGATAATTCAACATCCAATCATTGAGGTGGTATTTCAATACCATTAAAAACTTCTTCATATATAAAAGAGTGGGTAGATTTCAAATCAAATAAGACATTAGCAGTTATAGAGTGGATGATAATTTTACCTTTCAGCATGTCGTTATCAAACCCCTCTTCAACAATAGTGATCACATGATATTTCCGTTTGTCTCTAGGATTAAGAGGTTGTAGATGTTGATAATCATAATTAACCTTCAAATTTGAGAACTAGTTAGATTATTCCCATCTCATTACATTTGAAACATTGGAGTGTGGGTGTCACATTTTTGGCACTTTTTCTCCATCATTAAATAACCCCCTCTTCCCATTACTTCGACATTCAATTACATGATGAACTTTCTTTCCACACTTAAAAAAATTTACTAGTCACTTTAAAACAATTTCTTATATGTTTCCTTCCACACTTTGAGAATAAATTAAATCTTATATTCTTCTCTCCATGTTTTCTATAATTTACTTTGAATTCCATCTTTCTTTTATTATCAAACCATGAGATTTATGGGTAACTCCAATCACCATATCCACATTGATAGAATATTGAAATATATATTCATATCTACTGAAGTCCCTTATGGATAACTCCTTTTGGTGTATTGGTTTTAATACCTAGATAATCAATCAACCTTAATTTTAGGTTGTATTATAATACTAGAAGCGTACCTCACAAGATTTTTAAAATTTTCCTCACAGGTACTAATGGATTCATTATCCTTATAATTTAGTTTAAGGAATTACTTATCCATTTTCATATAAAGAATACAAGGAAAGTAATTACTAAAAAATAATCTCCAAAACTCATCCCAATTTATGGAGTGAATTTCATCCCATTTCTTTGTGGTCTTGATAAGATTCTACAATTTATATTCTTCACCTTCTAAATGATAAATATATAAAATAAAATTTTCATGTTCTGAACACTGGAGAATAGAAAATATATTTATAGTGGTACTAATCCATTTCTCAATAACTAGAGGATAAATATAACCACTAAAATAATATGGATGTTGACTCATAAAGGAATCAACAGAACATTGTTCCCTCCTTTTCTCGTTTGATAACTCAACACCATTCATAGATTGAGAATGTTTTTTAACCACAAAAATAATATTTTTCATTCCAAATTCCCTAAAATTTGGTTTCTTATGAGTAAAATTATTAAATTATCCATCACATTTAGTATTAACATGTTTCCTTTGGGTTCCAACCATTGAATAAAACTAAAAAGAATAGTGTATTAAACAATAATAATAGTAAAAAAACCATATAATCATGAAAAATAATTTATAGGGTGTATAAATTATGACACCTTTTTTTTTCAATCTATAGAACGTTAGGTTTAACCTAGTTCATTTATAGTCATCATCTATTCAAATATTTTATAATGGTTCATAAAGAAAATGTGTTATAACCCAAGCATATCACCTGGGAGTGTCAAACCAGGTGTATAGAAAATGTACACTCATCATTCACTAGAATGATAGTTGATATATACTCAAACAACTCTTTTCAGGGTTATTACCCTTAAATTAATCTATGTAAAAACTACATCTACTTTTAGTATATATATAGGGATGATTTTTTAGTAAAACTACACTCCTTTATTTAACATAACATAGTGCATTCTCTTATAATTAGGACTATACTAAGGGTTATTACTAAATTTTTGTCATCCTAGTTTCCAAATTTAACTAGAACTTTATCTAATACCAACTATAACAACCCATAATTTTCATACATAAATATCACATATTATTAGATGAATATTCAATGCATAACATTATGATCTACACCAAAATCATATAGGTCTAGAGTATTTGGAAACATGGATAAATAAACAACCTATTCATAAGAGATCTACATTATCTCTCACTAAGTTCTTAATAACTAACACACTTCTTGAAAGTGTCATATTTAAAACCATTCTTCATAAACTATGGAAAGGAAACACAAGAAGGGTTGAGATCTGATTCTTAGTACGAGTAAACAAGGGAGATATCAATCACCACTTAAATTCCATTACTGAACTGGGTTCGCTCCCCATTACAGTCCTTATTATTTCATGAGATATCCATATTTACCCAACACATTGGAGGATATATAATTCTGGTCCCCCCGAAATATAATGAAAATAATACATATGTGTGCCATAAGATTATAAAACATTCACCATATCATAACCTATGGAAAGGAAATAGGTATCATAAAAATTTCATCATTTCATCATAGTATAGCCTATGGAAAGGAAAAATGTTTAATAATCATTTTATCATTTCATCATAGAATAAACTATGGAAAATAAATGGGTTTCATAAAGGTTTCATCATAACTTAACTATACTATGGGAAATAAATTAGTTTCATAAAACCATCCTTAAATCATCATCATTATCATAATACATCTAAATAATAAAAGTGGATGGTATCATTGGATCATAACCCCACTAAATCATAATTAACATTAATAGATGTTATCACAGATGAAAAATACCTTTAAAATATTTTTGGAATATTTATTAAGGAAAATACTCTTTTTCACTTTGAAATCATATATTTAAAATAATTTTTTTCCAAATATTAATGAAAAAATTTTCATTGAAAATAAACTTGTAAAATTTTAAAAAAAGCTTCAAATTATTGATTTGTAATGACAGTGGGAAATTCTGTTCATGTTGTGTATGTTAAAACAAATATTCCTTTCAATTTTTCTGTAAAAAGTCAAAATAACATCATTGGGAAGATAAAAATAAGATTCCTTTTAATTTTTTTTGTAAAACTTAAAACATGGTTAAAATGACTTAAAAAAATAATAGCAGAATAGTAAAAAAATTCTTGAAATCATTTTTAAAAAACATGGACATGGAAGAAAATGAATTTTTGACCATCGAGAGAAATAAAGTCAATTTTCCTTAAAAAAATATTTTGATATATTGATTTATCAAAGGAAGTAAAATGAAAAGAAACCATTTTTTATCTAGAAATAACCATAGTATAATAATATTTATGATTCTCTTGAGACGTATGTCATGAAATTTTATCATTGGAAACTTAATCATAAACAATACTAATAAACAATGAGATTATAGAATAAATATATTACGGCTTTGGTATCTTTTGAATCATAAGACCCATGAAAGAAAGAAATGTATATGGATATTTATATCCACATAATTTTAATGATAATAATTATAAAATACATCTCTGGGTAGTATATTCACCACATAAAAGAAACCAATGGTGAATATGGCATGTGTCTCATAAAAATAAAATTGAGACGAAAATCTATTTCCTCAAGTTTGAATTGCTTTTAAAGTGATCTAACATATTGTATAATAAATTTAAATTTATTATAATTATATAATAGAATCATTTACATACTTAAAATATCATATATGATCCACTTATAAAATTTTAACACCCATTTATTAATAATTCATTATTAAAATCATTGTTTTTGGGTGTTAACTATTTCATTTTGCATGAAAATTTTGGTTTGGTAGTTATAGTCCTTGTACTTTAATCATGTTTCCATAATATCCAAAATGTTATTAATGATATAAATATCATTTATTCTCATTATATATATATATATTTATAGTCATTCATAAAATATAACAATAAAAAAATGAATTACATCGTTCATGGAGACGGTAGCCATATATATGCATGAACACTGTTTTCAATTTTTGATGGATAGAAAGAGAGAAAGGTATATAAAAATAAACATTTCTAGAATCATTATTGTATAATATATATCACATACATTAATTAAATCTATCATTATTACCATACATGTAAATAAGAAATGAAAATAAAATCCCATCACTTTATGGATGTGGTAGTCCACACATACGCACGAGCGACATTATCATTTTACAATGGATTGGAAGTTAAGAAGGATGATATGATATTATAATTATATAATTATAACTATTTCATAAATATCATATATAATCTTTAAACCCATCATAATAACCATCCATGAAAGATGGTGATGGAAAATGAATTGTATCTCTATGTGGAGGTGGTAATCCACACGTACACACAAGAAACACTTTAACTTCCTATTTGATAGAATATAGGGGGTATTTTTGTTATTAAATAATCATAATAACATTTCAATATATTTAGGATACTGAATTTATTATTTTATGATGAATACCACAGATTTAGAGAATGTAATAAAAGAAATAAATTGAATTAGGTTGGGTAAGATGATTAAATTTCCTTTGATAGGCCTCCTTTAGATACTTTATTAAGGACCCTTGGAATAGTATTTTAAGAATAAACACACCTCCACTTTGTGTCTAGGTAATCTGATAAGAGAATTGGTCAGGAGTTTTTTGGTCAAGAAGGCTCAAAGTGGTGTAAATAAGAGAAAGGCAGGGTGTCCTTTTATAAGTTGGGGAGAAGACACACTTGAAATTTCTTAAAATAATATAATATAATAAATCTATTCTCAAGAAAAATGATTCCAAATTCTTACATATTCAAAGGTGGGATAGGATGAGGTCAAAATATAGCTATCTAGTAAGATTTATATAATTTTAATTTTCAATTTCACTATTATCTATTGGTTTAACCCTTGATAAACCCCCTTTAACCTTAACAATGTTGATTTTTTTACAATTTTTACTATTAATTAAAAAAAAATGAAAGTGGCCTCAATATCAAATTTATAAATAATTATTCCAAATATAGAATCCATTTTATCAAATTCAGTTCACAGAAGTGGCAGAATTTAATTTAAAATTAAACCACTAAAAATGAAGGCGACCTTATCAAATTAAGACATGATAATTTAAAATATGGAATACATTTTATAAAATTCAATTAAAAAAAGCGGTATAATTTAATTTAAAATTAAACCTACAATAGGTGATGAAAATCTATTTTTTAAAAAAGTTTTCTTAAGTATAAAAAGTCTTTTATATAATAATTTAACATAAAATTGATTCTAATGATATAAATTAGATTATTCATAATATAATTGAACTAATGATACTTTTAAAACCATTTTAAAAAAATGGAACTTTTCAAATTATTTAAACAAAAATATAGTTTTCAATAAAAATAATATTTTCACTCTTCATAAGAAAATCAATCTTTTCAGAAAATTCTCAAAAATTTACTATATACTAATTTTGATATGATAATTTCAAAAATGAAGTCAATTTTTAAAAATAAATGTTCTAAAAGTGGAATAAATTAATATTGTTATATATTCACAAAATGAAATAAAAATCATCTTTGAGGAAAATTTTATTTTTGAAGCGTATAAAGATTTTACTAAAAATCGAGTACTTATTTATCAATATATTTACTTATGAAAAAAAATTATACATAAATTTTAAAATATGGTTATTCATATTCATTTTTCCTATTTAATTGCTATATTGTAATGGTATACTATATTATGGTTCATTTAAACCTGAGAGAAATTAAATTTATTTTTAAAAAATATATACCATAAAATCTCAGGGTGTTACAAGATTTTTGATGCCATTTTACAACTACCCTATTAATTTTATGGATATGATTGTTTATAGTGCCTCTTCCATGGATATAGTGCACATAAATAAATGTTAATGGACCATTGAGATATTTTTTAACTTGGAATGCAGATTTTTAAGATTTTGAAACATGGGGATTTCATGATTGATTGTTTATTTTTTGGTAACATGTCTATAAAGTAATGTTGTTTTCTTTATTAAATTATTTCTTGAATTTTATTAAAAATATGCATGTGAGTTAAAGTTGGGTAAAGGTAATTTATATGAAGTTAGATTCATATAAGAGGCATTGCTTGTGTCTTTTGGATTCATGTTTTAAAAAGTGTTATTTTATCTAAGTGTTTTGATTTTTTTATCCACAAATAGGCATAGGATATAGTTATGGGGTTCAATACATTATATATATATATATATATTTATATGACATACAAAAATTATTATGAAATATTACTTATCATTATGGATATTGCACTTATGACATTCAATCAAGATGCTCTCCCTCTAATCTTTTAGTGGGAATCTATATTTGTTATTAATTTTCTAGTTCTTCTAGGTTATGCATAAATGATAGTTTGATGTTTTGTCCAAGGATAAAGCTTCAAAAACATACATGGAAGCACCAAAAAACCCAGATTTGAAGCCAAAAAAAAAAACAAAACAACATTCACCAAAGAAGCCCTGCAGTGAGATTATGGAGATATTATATATGAGGAAGAGGATGAAAGTTATACCAAGGGTGGCCCAAAACCCCATAGAAAAGGTGAATTTATTGAAATATATGGATATGAAGAAGAGGAATAAATAAATTAATGAAGAGTGTGAGTTTTTTGAGTCTCATAATCTGAGGAAGAAGACAAAATATGGGCTTTATGTGTACACCAATGAGGAGTTGGTAATTGGGAGGGTTGGTGCAAGAGATACCCCCCTCTATCCTTTTGACTGAAGTTGTTGCTTTTTATGGTTCCATTTTTGATTAACATGTGTTTATATTTATTTTACAATTGTTTTTTTCTATGGTATATAATGATGGTTTTTATATGTGCTTCTATCATGGGTGTTTTGTGTAGGTAATTGATCCAACGCACATTGAGAAGGCTATAATGGGAGGGAGGCGTACTACCACACTTAATACAAATAGAGATGTTTGTTCCATTCATAAAGGTAAAGGGACTGGTATTCTTTAAAGTGATGTAATTTAGTGTTTGAAAATTTCTTTGGTTAAGGATGTTGATATAACAAATAATATAAATATATGTGTGAGTTTTATCTTACCATTGTTTGATTCTATAGATGTCTATGCATTTTTATTTAATTAGGTTTGATTATGTATGTATATTGTAGTTGTTGATAAAAGTTTCTATACATGTCTATAAAGAATAGACTCATCCTAAATAATAGAAAATTTTAGTTAGGTTTTCCTTGAACTCGTATTTTTCTATAAATTTTTCTTAGGTTGGTCTTGTAATGAGCCCATGATATCTTTATCAAATTTTAGTAAATAATAGAGATTCATTCAAGTATTTTCCTTATTTATTTATAATATTCTCAGTTTGTTCTGAAAATAAATTAATTTGTGTTCACAATTTGACACTAAATTCAATTTTATTAGATTCGCTGGCATCCTTATTTATTAAATAATTCATTATTATATTTGAAACAAGTACTAAGATAAATTTGAAAATTCTATATGTCCATTAATACTAAGGGTTATTAAGAATGATGTTTCTGATAATTATTTTAGAATAAACTATCTTATTATAATTATTTGTAAACCATTTTAATTTTATTGGATTCATTGACACACATATTTATTAAATTGTGTCTTCTATTTGTTTCAATGAATACTATAAGAAGTTTTGAAATAAAATACAGGTTTTAGAATAAAAAGGTACAACTATAATTTTCTCCTTAAATAAGTATCAAATTGAGACATAGAATTCACTATTGAGTTCGAATCATGGAGAACTATTTTGGTGTAATTTTAGTATTGATCCAAGATAGTATATGTTTTTGTGTATCATGGTGATTTTTAAATAAATATCACATTAAAAAAAATATTTGTTCTAACCTAACTCTCTCTCTCTCTCTCCACACTCACACACTTATCATTTTTGAGATATTTTACATGAACCCAAGATCTATAATTTTTTCTATATGGAAACATCCACTAAATATGAATGAGAGTCACTTGATATTGATAATTCCTTAGAAAATGTGTGGTTATTTAATCCAAACTCTCTTATGCTTAATATTTGGTCTTATCATCCAACATGGGTCCTCCTATTTTATGGATTGATTGTTGACATGAAATAAAAATACAATAATGTTGAAACAATGATGAAAATTATGGAATTAGAATAAAATCAAAATAATTTTTGGATTGAAGTTATACACATAATTGTTCTCAAAATTATCTCTAACATTTGAAAGTATTAAACCGAAATCCATATGGATTAAAATATATATTTTTATTTTTTTGGTATGATTTTATTGATATAAATTTTATGAAATCCTAAATTATGGTTTTAGAGATATTTTAGATAGATTATTTTAACTAATTTTTCATAAAAGCATGAATAACATCTACTCATGTTGACTCAAATTCCAAATCATATATCATAATTTAAACCATGAAGAAACAAATCTAACAAGATTGAAAATGTGAAGATCCAATATACATATTGAAAGATATTAAAGAGATAAGTTTTCATAAATTACTAATTTTCTCTAAGTTTTCATGGATTTATTATTTGATTTATGGTTCAAGAACTACATTTTTGTAATCCCAGGGTTGATATGGTACCAGTGAACTTTGATAGAAAACACAAGATTTATCTCTCTAGGTTATAGACCGCACATGGTGGTGGATGGTGAAGTGTGATGGAGCTCATCAGTGAGTGGTTAGTGATTTTTGGTTCATTCGATCTTCAATCTGGTGGCTATGTAAGGTCCAAATGGACCTTCCATTCGATGCAGATACAATACATATGAGGGTGATGAAACACCATCTGATCTGCATAGTTAGAAGACCAAATGGTGTGTCTTGAGCAGTGTGACAGAGAATCATTCAATTTACATATCTCACATATTTAATAGTGGAGGTTGAGGTAGAATACAGTAATCTTGTGGTCAGGGTGGTAAGGGGTGACACATGGCACCATCTGATTATAATAAAGGGGATCGATTGTATAGGGAATATGTGGGTGTAGTTCCTAGATTAGTGTGATATCATTGAGATTGTGAGGGGATGAATCCAAAATCTATTTATTTTATGAATTATTCAAATACCTAAACCTATGAAACTTTTTAGAGTTTTTATCCAATCAAATATATCTCTCAACCTCAACTCGTAAATAGTAAATATAAAGAGAGACCGACACAGAGTATTTACAGGTTTTAGTATAAGGACCCACTCTGTCCCATGTTAATTATTCCCCCCAAAATGGATTGTTTATTAACTTCTTCAGGATTACAAAGGAACATATATCAAATTCTTCTACTCTCCAATAATCTCTCTTCTAGTTGACTCTGGTTCTACCCTCCAAAACCCAACTCTTCTACCACAGATGATTATACCCTCAACTATCCTTCTTTTATCATCTTCCTTTCTAACTAGTTATACCCCCATCCATGAGACTCTTTATCAAATGTTTATACCCCCATCTAGAATATATTCCTTCTTATTTGTTGATCCCCTATAGAAATATCTTCTTCTTTAGATATTCTCTACTACAAGAAAGTTAGACCACCTTTCTTTACGTATAAATTCTTCAAGATCTTCAACATCTCTCTGAAGAGTCTTCTGATCTCAAAACTTCTTCCTCACATTTTAAATACCTATATATAATAAATCATCAACTTTCCATAACTTTATCTAGAAATATTCCTTAGAAAAGTCTATTCAGTAGTACTCCATTTGGTATGATCTATTCGATTCTTCTTAGTCTTGTGTATTCGATTCGATACACCTTCATTCGTTGAGCCTTAGTCTCATTCTACTTCTTCATCTAGTATATCTTCAATCTGGTAATTCTCTATCTAGAGTGCTTTATATGATACACCTCCATCTAATTCTCCTCTTCTTTAACCAAGTAGAATATTGGTTGGAATATTACAATGTACTCTCTCAAAAACTTCAACACATTTTCTCAGTAGCAATAATAAAAATGGTATCCCATGAAGAGCCTTCACCCCTTTATATTCGTATAATTCCTCCAAAAATCATGTAAGAATCATGTGATCCAACTTTGAATTTCCTACTCAACTCAAATTTTTTTTGAATGTTGAAATAATAGATCAACATCATCACAATTATTGACTTTACAATGTTTATTTTAAGCTATTCAAATATTCATCTAGTGTACAAACTCTCATGTTTATCCATTCAGTAACATCGACAATATTTACTCCATCCAAAAATTCTATAATAATTCTCTATTATATTTTATTTATATAATCATCTTAGTCTTAGGATTTCTCTATATGATGAACTTAAAATTCCTCATTCCAATGACACTAAAATTATCTATCTAATAATTTTCTACCCGATGATCCCTCAAAAGTTTTTCCAGTTGAACTTCTACAAAATTTCATCCACTATATATGGGTGTCTATATCTAATGGATATTTCAATATTCTTTTTAAAGTAACAAATTATCTATATGATTATTCTAGTAACTTCTATCGCTTCATAGTTTGAAATTTTTTCAGCCACAACTCTAACTTTGTAACTTTATCTTTTAATAGTCTTGATAACTTCAACTTTGCAGTCCACGAATTCATCACTTCATGTATTGAAATTTGTACAGCTACAAATTCATCTGATAATAATCAGTCTGAAAACCTCATGTTCTTACAACTTCAAACTTTACACATGACCACTTTATAACTAGAAATTTATAATTCCGAGTACAAATTTATACTTCTATGTCCGATAGACTCATTCCATTAACCTCAGTCCAATATCCACCAAGTTCTATAAAATTTTTCCATCAAAAAAATTCAGCTAGGGATCATGAATAACTTCATGATGTTTGGTTATTTGAATATTTGTAAAGAATAATTTTACTTAACAATGTTTCTATAAACTAAGAAAAAACTATTTTCTCAATCATCTCAAAAAACATATCCTAAAAAAACATATTGACATATTAAAAAAAATCAAACCAAACCAACATGGGCACAAACCCCCCCTTCATTTTTTTCAATATCCCCACACATTTTCACACTTCTTTGAAGTCAACATGTGTGATCAACTCTTTATCCCCCATATGTGTGCACATTTTCTTTCTACCCATTATTAAAAATAAAATTCATAGGGAAACATAGGGGTCATCTCAAATTATCTTCTTTCTTCTAAGAATCCTGATAACTTTCTCTGAGAGATGAATAGTATCACATGAATCTCTAAACAAATATCCTTTAACTAGAAAAATGTAAGTCTACATTAAATAACCTGATATAGAAACACGATTATATAATTAATGTGATCAATGTTTTATATAAAAAATATACTACATAATAATTTACTCAAGCTTATTCTAATATATTTATATCAGGGGTTATCTGAATATGTCTGTTAAGATAAATCCTATGCTCATATTAAAAAACACATCAAAAAAATCCATGTTTAAAAACAAAACTCCCCCTATATCTCATCTTTCTAAAAAATCATCACTCCACCTTGAAGATTGCTTTCGATATAACCAAAGAAAGTGTGATACTAATACCTTAGCTTCATCTTTTATCCCCCTAAAGGGTAGCATGAAATCCTTCATAATAGTGATCATAATGTTCTATGATAGATATATATTCTTGATGTAAAACTACTACAACACTTAGGTATGTCCTTTATAACTTATCCTTCAATTCCCTACAGGTTAGTTAAAATAAATAATAATAATATGAATAAATAGGAACCTCAATGTTCCTTATAATTAACATTCATAATGAGAGCATTCACTCAGTGTTTATTTTTTCTTCATCATTTTCTTTGACTTAACACTGGATGTTTTTTCTTTTTTATGATCAAACTTCACATATTTTTTAATGTATTTATTCTATTATATTGAGTCTTCATATGAAGATATCATCTTCTCTTGAGTTTTAGAAGTATATTCATTCCCTTAAGTTTACAACATCATTTTCATGCTTTCTTATTGGGTTGGTAAAATAGCTATAAAATCTTTTGTATCATTCCTATTTTTCTCACACATCTTTTATTTATTATAAGTCTTCAAACCATAATTTTTAGATAGCCTATATTCAACTTTAATCTCATATTTTGAAGCCTATATCTTTCATTTTCCTTCAACAGGCCTTTATGATTCCTCCATATTTCTATCCTTGGATATTTGGTCTCACCAAATAACTAATCAATCTTTCTTTACTTTCCTATATTTCTTAAGCTTATCACATTCCTCAATAGTAACTTTTTCATTTATCACCTTATAAGATTTCTTTTCATCCTCATATTTATTTATTGAAAAGTTTATTCTTATCTTCCCATTATAACTTCTCCTTGATTCATAACTCTTTCCTTGTATAAAAATATTACATTAGAAAGAGTAAGATTTATACCTAAATACTTCATAACACTAGTAGTGACATATAAAACTTGTTATTTCAGACTGATAATAGTTCTAATCTGAAGTTTTTTGTTATTTTATTTTTAAAAACTATGAGTCTTTGTTTAGGGAAAAAATATTAGATTATTCCACTATTTCTTAGAAAAATAATATTTCTCACTAATCTTATTAGTCCTAGATAATTCAATATTATCTGTTAAACCTATTTCATTAGTAAAGGAAGATTCATATCAAGATTTTTATGGATATAATCAACTTAACTCTATGGAAAATTATTTTCAATATCATTAGAATATTCACTTTTAACTTAAGTAGCTTTGGCAAAGTCTTCTCTGATCTTATTTAACCTAATTTGTACTGTAAGAAAAATTGATTGTGTTTCTAAAAACCCATGATATTTCTCATCCAATATTTCCTCAAGATATTTTTCCATATTCTCAAATTTATCCAACTTTAATATTCTCTTCCTACTTTCCTCAACAAGTGTTGCTTCTTCTTATCGATCTCCTCTCATCCGAATGGGTTTTATTTATTATTTTCAGATTCTTTTCTAGATTATCCAATTTAATTTTATATGATATAATATTATTGAGATGTGAAATATCATTTTTGATATACTCATAATTTTTAAAAGTTATCTCATTAATTTTTTTCTTCAAATTTATTTTCTCATTCTCGAGCTGTGTAATTTTCTCAAGAGATGCTTTTAAATTTTCTCGTAGATTACACTTCAATTATATTCTCATTTCTCCATAATTATCACTACTTGATGAAGAAATTTCACTTTTAATATGAGTTAAGTAGTTTTAATAACCATTAGATTCATTTTTGGATGATGAATCATCTTTCTCTCTTCTTCTTAACAAAATATTATTCTTTTTAGATAACCTTTCTTATGTTTATTCAAATTCTATTTCTAGGAGTTCTTATCTTCTTATTCTAACTTAAAATAATAAATATTATTTTTAGAATATCTTCCTAAAAAATTGACACTATCATTACAATTCTAAAACTTAATAGATTTTTTACCTTTTCCTTTATGATTTCCCTTTTTATATCTCTTAGAGAGAAGATAAATGATTTTTTTGAAGTCATATACCGCTTCTTTAGCATTTAAATCACTTGATTCTTCTTATATTACTTTATATTTTAAATTCCATTTTAACATAGATTTAAAATCTATTTATTCCTTATCCTTCTTCTTAGAGGTTCATTATTTTATCATCTCATATGCTAAGAAAATATTCTAAAGTTCATTTAGAGATAGATCCTATTAATCTTCTAGAGACAAGACATTGGAATCAAACTTATCTAGAAAGTTTCTCACTAGTTTCTTAAAAATAGTAAAATATTCCATCTTCTCACCAAAAACTTTGATATTTTTGAAAATTTCATTGGCCCTTATAATGTACTCATAAATGTTTCCATCATCATCGATCTTGATATCTTCAAACCCACTCTTACAGATTTATAAATTAGCCTCATTGACTTCAACATTTCCTTCATAACTACTTCTCAACTTATCCTACATTTCTTTAGTAGTTTTAATACCCATAATTTTTAAATCAAAATTATCATATATATCCACCAAAATGGAATTTTAAACTTTTATATGAACTTTTAGATTTATCTTATCAACATCTATCATAAAATCCTCATTAATCATAGGAAATACCACTATAAATGCATCTCTAACTTCTATTCCAAGAGATATAAGGTAGGGTAATATACTATTTCTCTAAATTAGATAGTTATTTATATTTAATATAAGAACACCATTATTATCTACTAAGTTTAGATTCTCTATCCTCAGTAGATGGTTGGATCTTTCAGAGGCAACCTTCCCTCTGATACCAATTTTATTTCCTAGATTAGCATGAGATCACTTAAAGGGGGAGGGGGTGAATCAGTGATCCCTTTATTTTATAAATTCTTCACAAAACTCATCCTCTAAAACTTATTAGAGTTTTTATCCACTCAAATATATCTCTCAACCTCACCTTTTATACAGTATATATAAAGATATATCATCACAAGATATTTACAAGGTTTAGTAAAAAGACCAACTCCTTTCTATTTTTCTTATTCCCCCAAACATATATTATTTACTAACTTCTTTAGGATTACTAAGGCATAGAAAAAAACTAGTTCTATACCCCAATAATCTTTACTCAAGTTGACTCAGGTTCTACCCCCATCAACCAAATCTTATACCGTAGTTGGTTATACCCACCAAATTTCCTTTATCTCACCTATTCCATTATAACTAGTTATACCCCCTAGCCATGATCATCTACAAAAAATAGTTATAACTAATGATTTAACCCTTTATTTATTCTTTATTGATCCACTATAAAAACATATTTTTTTAGATAGTCTTCCTCCACAGTAATGTTGGATGAATTTACCTATGTATAACTTTTTCAAGATATTCAATAGCTTTGTGAAGAGTCTGATGGTCTCTAAACTTACTCATGATCTTTGAAATACCTTTATATGACCGATCCTCAAAATTCTAGAACTTTTTTTTGTAAATATTCCTTATAAAAGTCCGTATGTTAGTACTTATTCTAGTATACTCTGTTGGATTCTCCTTAGTCCAATGTTATCTATCCAATGCACCTCTATTCGGTGAGCCTCAGGTTGATAAACCTTGTTTCAATGATCATTATTCATCTGGTACTCCATCCTTATGGTACTTCTTGATCTGGAGTGCTTTGTTCGATGCACCTCTATATGATTCTCCTTTTCTTCAACTTAGAAGATTCTTTGTTGGAAACTCACGCTGCACTCCCTTAAAAACTTAATCACATCTTTTCTATAGAAACAAAAATAATGGTAGCTCACAAAGAGCCTTAAACCCTCTATATAGGTATAATTCCTCCAAAAATCACAAAGGAGGCGTAATCCCCAACTTTGAATTTCTCACACAACTCAAATTTTGACCGCCTTCAAAGTATCTGGAACTTCAGAGTCAACATTATTCATTAAAGTTTCCATAAATCTCAGAATTAATGATCACTTAAAATATTCCTTAAAATCTAGGATAGATTTATGAACATTGAAGGAACAACTTAGTATCATCATAATTATTAACTTTACAAAGTTTATGTATATTTCATGAAATCTTATTCTGGGGTAAAAAATACCATGTTTTTCTATTTGGTAACATTAAAAAGATTTCTTCTATATGAAACATCTATAACAAAACTCTATCTAAACTTCTTATTCTGATCATCTTGATCCTAGGATTTCCACATCTGATGGACTTTACATTTCTCATTTTGATGACATCACAATTTTCTGTCTGATACTTGTCTAACCTATGATCTGTCAGAAGTTTTTCTAGCCGAACTAATACCATAGTTCATAAACTAAAAATGGGTTTCTCTATATGATGAATATTTTAATCTTATTATTGGAGTAAAAATGTCTCTATCTGATCATTTTAGTAACTTCCATCACTAAAACATTTGAACTTTTTTAAGCCGCAACTCCAACTTTATAACTCAAAATTTGTGTAGTATTCATAACATGAACTTTGAAACACACATTTTCATCAATTCATGTCTTGAACTTTATAAAATTATAAATATTTTTGATAATCATCAATTCAGAAACATCATGTTTTTAAAACTCCTACCTTTATACAAGCTCATATTGTAACTTGAAATTTGTACTATCTAGTACAAATTTATACTTCTATGTCTAGTAGACTCATTCCATTAACCTTATTCTAGTATCCACCAAGTTCTAATTTTTTCCCTTCAAACATCTTTAACTAGGAATAATGAATAAATTCATAATATCTTGTACTTTGAATATTATAAAATCATCAACTGACTTAATAATACTGCTCTAAACTAACTAAAAAATATTCTCTCAATCTTATAAAATAACATATTTGGTAAAAACATATTGATATATTGACAAAAAATAGAAACAATCCAACTTGGGAATAACAATGGGATTATATTTGGATACCTGAAGCTGTATTAGACTCCTTTTGACCTTCTGAACCTACTATAACTTTGTTTGGAACATTTTAGTAGAGTTTGATAGTTCAATTTTTAAAATTTAGGTCTAAGTGGACTCATGAATTCATTTTGACCTATTATTATTCCAACTTTTGATGAGATACTTCCATTGGTGATGTGAAATTTCATGGTGTTGGCTTTGACTTATCATAGCGATGATAATGAATATTTATGATAACATGAATTACTATTGATAAATAGTAAGGAAGTAATTTATCAAAGCATCAGTGACTTCACATGTAGATTTTTGATTACATGAAATACCTAGAGATGTTTTAGATCAATTTCATAAAACATGATATTCCTATCTAGACACGGATTACTTAGTTTTAGATTTCTTATGAATTATGTAGACATCATGTAATGATAATGTGCAATGAATACATGAATTATATATAAAGATATATAGTGTAATGTTCTCATTGATGATATATATGTTTATGATGATGAAATAAGATTCTATAGATGTTTTTGTAACACCTAGGAATATGACTCCCAAACAATAATCAATCCAAAAATGTCATATGACCCTAGATAATACCTCCACATACACCAAAGGCTTCTAATTAGTGATTAGAGTCTAAGATTAACCTTGGGGAGACTATAATCTCAATATCACAATATAAAATATTAAATAAATAAAATAAATATCATCCATGATGGAATATCAGAGTATGAAAATGTATGTACAACTATGAGATAACCATAAATATAATAAACATACGGTTATGATATATCAAAAATGTACTATACATGTCACACATCTCATATATCACATGGATTTACCTATGGGATATTAATATAAAAAATGTAAACAAATATGAAAAAATTAATGAGGATACCAACTAAAAATCCTAGGACTCTCCTTAGTCCCATCTCCAAAAACAATCAAGCTAGTCTAGCCTAATCACATGTACAACTTTTGTTTAGTCCTAAATATTAGACATAAAGTCTGCATGCCCACCAAGGTGTACGTAAAAGGCATGAGAATAAAATATCAATAAGAAACCATAAAAGTGGCCTATAATAAATTATAATATATACTAGTGTTCACATGAGAAATTAAATAAGAATTAATAGTCATCATGCACACAATCATGTTGAGTTATCATGTGCTCACCAGGATTCCACAAAACATGAAACTTCCTAATTCAGCAAGTGATGGTGAATCATACTTGTCATACCAGAGGAAACTTAAATGGTTTCTTGGACTCTAGTTTGGAATATTTTAATTCCCTTTATGTTCTGAATTTTTTTCCTAAAACATCAATTTTTGAAAAAACGTATTTAGAAGTTTTTAATTGAAGAGACACTATGGATTCAGTGTATCCAAACTAAGAAGAAAATTCACCCCATCCACACACTAAATCACACCCTAGAAAAACCTTCAACTATATCCCAAAATATAACCATGAAAAATGGATGAATAACTCACACAGAACACCATGAATTTATGTAGTTCAAAATAAGTCCCAATCCATGGGAAACACTACAAATTTAATGGAACAAGAGAAACCTCAGTGAGTTACAAGTAAAATACAATAAATAAATATAAAAAGTATTTATAATCACTCTAAATAACAATAAAATAGAATATTAACAATGATAATGACCATAATTTTATAAGTTTACTCATCCACCTTTTTATAGATGGACTCCCATAGTAATCAACCACTTTTTCCAATTTCAATTCCTTCATATATTTACGGATGACCATTGCTCGATCAAGGAAACCTATAGCTACCTATTGAATTCAAAAAATCCACCTCTTCTTCTAGTGAATAGTGAAAACATCTGAAGCTCATCTTCCCACACCATTTCTAGAATATTTTTACACTACCATTCTAGACCTTTGGTTTCATATGCCACTAACTCTGGGTTCGTAACATAGTTCTGGAGTATGTCCCTAAAACATTATAAAAAATAATATAGAAAGTAGCTTTCACATAAAACCAAAAAATCCCCAACTTGAGAATAAATTTGAGGCTTAACAAAAGTATATGAACACTTCCAAGAATCCCTTATTCTATTTTAGTTTACACTTTTGTGATATCATGACCACTAAGTCATCCAAGAACCACTAAAGTGAAAAATAACTCCATATATTCTTAGAATATAACTTTAGTATCCTTTTAACCTTCCATATCTCTATAATAATTTCCTTAAAAATATTTTGTATGAAGTGGTACTTCAGTCGAATGTGTTTTATACACGAGTGAAACACCAAATTATTTTCCAGACGAATCATAATTTGGATATCACAGAACAACATTTCAATTATTTGTGTTATTTTTAGTTTCTCCAAAAAAATTTAATCTAAAAAAATCCTCCCTTAATTTAATAACTAAAATTTACTCAACTTATATAGTAAAAACTATAACTATAGGTTAAATTCTTAGCATCCATCTCACTAAATTCCCTCCATAAGTAAACACATAGCCATTGATTCTCTTATGTGAGTTTGTATCTCCACCAATGTCTATATCCATAAACTATTATAATAGATCATTTTACCTAAAATATAGTTCTATATCTTCTAAGACATTGAGATATTGAAGAATCTTCTTAACTGATAAAAGTGAAAAAAACTATATGCATATGATACACATTACTAAAGAATATGTTTTCATCCAATATATCCTTAAGTTTTAGCCTGAGAATAAGTTGCACCCAACACAACTTAGTTTCATGTGATGAAACCCAAGGGAACATATATCCACCACCTCATTTCTATGTAGAATTCATCTAATGAATTAATGTCTTTGCATACATTCATTCAATGAGTTTAATACACTCATAAAGAAGGAATAATTCTAGGGTGGAATTTGATGACATCTGACACACCTGATGTGTTATTCATTTATAGAGGATCATTGGGAAATTCCTATTTAAATGGTATGATTTACTTTGTTGGTGGGTGTAGATGATTTTACTTATTATCATCAATTTTTTGTAATTTTTCAGATAATCTCAACTTTTCATAGCTTTGTTCATCACATACAATAAAGGTGATAACACCCCACTTGATGCAAAAGCATCCTCATGACATAATCATGGATACTTAATCCATTATAATCCCTCATAGGTAAGATTAATTTTTTTGTTTCTCCCATAATCTTCATCAATCATTCTCCTATGAAGAAATAATATGGATTTTGTTGCACTAAAATTCTGGGCATGTTATGTTCTTCAATGTTATTCATTATTAATACACATTTGATTCCATCAAGGGGATATTAGGCTATTTTTTGGGTTTAATTCATATTCTTAGGATTATAGTATTATCCTTGGATATCCATAAATGGAATCAATCCATTCTTCCTAATAGTATCAACATACACATTTCATTGGTTTATGAATAACATGTGATATGAATTGATACGGGTTTGGATTTATGTTGTGTGATGAAATTATGATTGATACCCTTAATATATAAATGGAATCATGTAAAGTTGTTAATGTTATCTAGAGAGTGAAGTGAAGCATCATTATAGGATAACAATACTTGTGTTGTGAGCCATGGAAAACAAAGCATCATATTGCTCTGCCTGGAATTTCATTGAGTGTAAATGTGATGTTGGGATGGATTGATTGTCAAGAATGGTTTGAAGTGATGGAATGAGCATATTGAGTGTGTTATGCACATTAAGCACATGATTAAAGAACAATGAGAACATTTGGAACATGAGGGGATAAAAAATACCGTATAGATTGTGACCCACATCATACTTTTCATTAGGGGGAACTAGTTAATTACCCTGGACACCCTAACAATTCTCATTGAAATATCATGGTATTACCCCATGAAAGGAGTCCACAATGCCACACCATATCATATCTATACCCTACCACTGCACTATAATCCTCATGCATTCACTGAACCACATAGGCTCACACCTCCACTATCACTCTTATATTTATTTCCTTTAAGATGGGCCATTTTCCCTTATGGATGATTGGCTGCTCGAGAAGGCTAGAAGAGGGGTGTACCTATTTTTATAAATATAAAATCAAAAATTTATTTATTATAAAATGGAAATATTTTTTAATATTTAGTTTAGTATGTTCATAGTTTTAATTTTTTTTATAAATTACAAGTTTTAGGAAATATAAAATGAAAATTTTCATGCCTAGTTTAAACATGAAAGAATCATATTTATTTCCCATGATGAATAAAATGTTTATTTTTTTGAAAATGATTATAGTTTTTAAATTAGTTATAAATGATAAGTGTTAGGCTTAATAAAATTTATTTTACAAGCCTATTTTAAATATGAAAATTCATATTTAATTCTCATGTTAAAAAAATGTTTATTGAAATGTTTATTCTTTTTATTCATTTATGTGATTTTTTATATAATTTGAATATTATGCATTGATTATTATATAATTTGAATATTATAGATTATTAAACCCACATAGAAGAATAAAACATGAGACCATAAAGTTTTCATATGATGTAATAGTTAGGGATTTAATATGCATATCATGTATAATAAATTGGAGAAACTCATATGTCATGACTTATATATTAGATATAAAGTGTTTATATTAAACATATAATTTTGATTTATAAAGTGTTTATAAATTACTAAATAAGGATAAATATAAAAGGGTTTATATTTTAAATTATGAATTTTTATCATATTACTTAATAAAAAATCATTTAGATTAAGGCCTTATTTGGGAAATTATTTAAACCAAATCAAAATATGTTTTGATGACTAATTTCATCAAATTTTAAATAATGTTAAGTATATGATATTTAGATTATATTAATGTTTACATAATAGAAAATGGGTTTTGAAAGGTTTATAATTCATAAAATATCATATATTTAAATTAGATTTCATATAATGTATAATATGAATGAGTTGATATTATGATGTGAATGTAAATTATTTATATTTAATATTATGGAATTTCCATAATGATTATCTAATTTAAAAAATGTTTATAGTTAGATTTTGTTTATGAATTATTCATAAATATTTATTTCATGCTTAAATATTTGAAATATACATTTATTTAAAGTTTATTACTATATTTATTCATAGTTACATATTTTTTATATATTAAAATTTTTGTTTATGATTTATTTATGAGTTAAATTTATTCTAAGAGATAGAGCCTCAAATTTAATACTAGGTGTGATATCATAAGATTTATTTTTTTTCATATAACTTGACCTCAGGGAGAGGGACATGGGGTTGGACTATGTCATGCCCCAACCCAGATAACCCACCCATATAGGCTCCAAACCAGACCACACAAAGACTATAAGGACATTACCAATCCCAATGGGCTAGTGACTAACACACGAGAATCACACATAATCTAGAGGGAATGATTTTTCCCAATCTAAAACAAGATACATGACATATATATAGGAAGAGAACCATAAAATAAATATACCAAAACAAAAGAGTGACAATGGTAGTGTTACAACTCAAGGTAGAAAGAGAAAAACCAAAGTACATGTCCTAAAAAACAACCAATAGAAAGGAAACACAAACTAAAAACTGCTACTCCATGTGACATGTGGGTATTTTCCCACCATCCCACCACCATATACCCATACCTAGTTGATATAAACCTCACCACCTCACTATGGAACCTTACCCTTTCCTGCATCATATAAAACAAGATCTAATCACCCCCAAGGGAGTGTGTAGGGTGAGATCTATACATGATCAGTAGGATCCCATCTAAGTGTTCCTTATAAATTCTATGTATAATAATACTAATTTTATCAAATTGATAGAAAAATACATGAAAAGTAGTTAAACTTTTTTATGTCAAAATTAGGGTAAACAGTTCCCCTTTTCCAAATATTTCAAAACAACCAGGTAAAATAGTTTCAAAGCATAAGTATAATAACCATTTACATCAATCAAACAATGTATCATCTCATATCAGACCATGTAGTATAAATCTAACACACAAAGGAAATAACCCCAAGGATAACATAAGGTCAGGCTAGCTAGGTCACCCGCACCTCAATATCAATCAAATCATAACACACACTAAAGTCCATAAATCTCATGAATAAAATTATAAAGAATAGATTAACACTTTTATTTTTAAAATTTACATAATTTAAGGATAAAGAGGCCGCTTCTAGTGTATCTTGGGTTGTTGAACCCAAGAGGCTGAAGAACAAACCTATAGAAACATACATTCAATGAAGTGATTTTTAGTTATAAAGTGTCTAACTTTGGGGTTGATTTTGTTTGGATTAATAGAGAAATAAAATAAAAAATTGGATTTAATTTGGTAGAATGAGTTTATCCTAGTTTATTTCTAGCAGTGGATTGGATGGATTTATTTTTAGATTATTTTAATTTCATTAACTCGAGATGGAATCATTAAATGAAATCAAACTACCCCATCACTTATATAAAACATTAAAATTAAAATGTTAATCACCTATACACTAGAAGGATCATTTTCATGAATACTCTAAGGTAAAGGATTTTATTATAATTTGAAAATTATGGAGATAAAATTCCATGAGTAAGAGGAAGAAAGAAAATCATCAAATTAAAATCTCAAGAAATAAAAATAAATGGTTATGCATTTAATGAATAATAAATAGCCTCCAATCCAGAACCATGAAACTCAATTGAATCAACCCATAATATGTTTATCCCTCCATTTATTCAAATCTCTCAATATAATATGAAATTTGACTCATAAGGGTGGAATTTAAGAGAGGAAAATAATGAAATAATGATCATTCTACCATTGTGTGAAGAATTTAACAACTTTTGATGTGAATGAATTCACACCATGAGAAAAAGGTATAGATATTATGTAAATAATAACATAATAATATAAGATAAATAACTTTAATTAAGAAACTAGAGTTAAGTTCAACCCCTTATAATTGAAGAAATGTTATTACAACATCAAATTGGTAGCATGGATTTACAATGAAAACATACAAAAATTTCTTCCAATTACTTCAACACCATGACCTTAAATAGGTATTATGGAATCCTTGGTTAGATCCCCCAATAGTAAAATCTTTACCAATTAATGAGGGTAGGTAGAGGTGTGTATAGACCCCAAACTTGATGTACATGGACATTACATTACTTTTGCAGAATACTTAATACATAACAAAAACCAACACTCAAGGATTGTAATAGTTTAGTGCCTTTAGAAACTCAGAATGTAATCTTCTAATCATGGTGAAAGATCTTCAAAATCTCCCATAAAGATCTTCCCCCTTTTTTTTCTTACCTAAGACCTTTATTTATATTATGGGGAAAAGAAAACATAAAAAGGGTGATCTCAAATGCTTAGTAAGGGTAAACATATAGAACATAAAACAATACATAAACATTTGAATGTAAAAACATGAGCATAAAATCTAAACATAAAAATCTTGAGCAATGACATAAAACATTGGAGCACATAAGGCATAGATCAGAAATGAACATTAATCCCAATAAAATAGAATGGTAATAAAACTTGTAATTGTGGAATCCATTAAGCACATGTTATGATTTCCATAGTATCCAAGACATTGCTGCTAAGACCATCTTAGTGGACAAAGTCCCTTACTGAATCAAGTTCACTCCTCGTTCCAGTCCTGTATCACTGAACCGGATTAACTTGCCGTTCCAATAATTTTTATCTCATGAGATATAAATCTTTACCCAATGAATTTTAGGGAGATATAGGTCCCACCCATCTCATAATGAAATAATTCTTACTTGTGACACAAAATAAACATAAATCATTCATCATAACTCAAAGAATAAAATGGGTTTCATAAACATCATCCCATCATAACGCAATCCATATAAAACAAATGGATATCATTTCATCATAAAAATAATCAAACCATTTAAATAATAGAGACATTATACTTGAAACATAATCATACTAAATAATGTTATCTTATATGGAAAATAGTTTTGACAAAACACTTGAAATGAATTCTTGAGGAAAATATCCTTTATTCTTTAAAATCATTTTCTTATCACAAAATACCATTCAATTTTAAAAGAAAAGGATTTTGTTGAAAATAATCATGAAATATTGTAGAGTAAGATTCATGAAAATTAGGCGTTATGAAATCATAAAAATCCATTCACGCCGTATAAGTTAAAAAAACATTCTCCTCATACTTTTAACAGAAAAGTCAAAAAGTACCACGTATGGTAAACAAAAGAAATATTCCTTCCATATCACAAAGTAAAAGTAAAAAAGGGGTAAACATGACTCTAAAAATACATGGAATAATATTATACACTTTATAAAAACATTTTTATGGACATGGATGAAAAATATAACCCCAGTAAATACTTACGTATAAGCAATCTCGGATAAAAATGAGATTTGCAAAATTATCCCTTACCTTATGTCCGATATGATTCGTATGTATCCGAAGATCCTGTATAATAATTTAAATAATGTCATTGAATTATTAAATAATCATATTAATTGTTATGATATCATATATGGTTCACTTATGACTTTATATTACCCGTTCTTTTGTAAATTCCATGTTAAAGCAGCGTTTTGGGTAAAATCGTTTCATTTATCGTACGTATTTCGATTTGTTGTTCTTGATATTATTACTCATATCATGATTTAATTAATTCCAGAATGTAAAAAATGATTTATATATAATATATATTCATCATATAAATATATATGATAGATCGATAAATGGAATGAAATACACCGTTCATGGAGACGGTAGGCCGTACGTACGCATGAACGCTGTTTTCGTTTCCTTATTGAATTGAATGGAATTAAGTAAATGAAACATATATGTACATAAATCAAGTATCATTATTATGTAATATATTTCATTATTATTTATTATATATACTTTATAATCATACTTGAATGGTTAATCATGGAAAATGAATCTCATCGCGTTCATGGAGACAGTAGTCCGTATGTACGCACGAGCGATGATATCATTCCCATAATTATTGAATAGAATTAGAGTGGATGATATAATATCTCAGAATAATTATGATGTTATAATAAACATATATAGTTATTATTTACACCATTATATCCATCCAAGTAAGGTGGTGGTGGAAGAACTAATTACACCACGGCGTGGAGACGATATTCTGTACGTACGCATGCGTGGTGATTTCATTTTCCGTAGGATGGATAGAAGGTTAAATGGGGTTGTTTCCTATTTATAATATCATATCAGTTTATTAGTGATACTTATTTTATTACTTTACAATGAAACAACTAAATAATAGGAATTTAAATAAGAAAGAAACTTGAAAGAATCGGTAGAAGAGATTACCTCTTCTTCGACGCACCTCCTTTAAGCTTCCTCTTAAGTGACTAGAGTTGGTCTTTTGAGAAGAACAGAACCTCTAGAATGTTTCTAGGTAAGTGGAGAAGAGAAATGAACAGGGTTTTTCCGAGATTGAAGGCTCAAAGTGTTTTGAAGAGGAGAGGGGGGGGGGGGGGGGTTCCCTTTTATAAGGGTGGGGAGGGGCACTTTTGGAAACCTCAAGAATATTAATTTATAATAAACTAAAAACCCACTTAAAAACTTCAAAAGTGACTCAAATTAGTAAATGAGGTAATATAGGGTTTTAATATCATAAAAAAAACAAATTTAGACATGTTGGGAAATTATTTTAAACCTTATCAATTTGATTTATCCTTATTTAATTTATTTAATCTTATTTGTGGTAATAATATTCTAAATTTTAAATTGTTATAAATAATTACTTATATGTTGTGAATTATCCATAATTGGGTAATTTATGACATTTTAGACCATATAAATTTCAATTTATAATTTTTAAATATTTATGTGATTTTTAAAAAATTTAATAATATGTTATTTTTATAAAATAACAATAGTGTTAATTTTGACACTATTCATTTATTTGAATTTAAATAAAATACACACAGAGAATATATTCGAAAAAAATGTTTAATAGATTCCTAACATGTAATATTAATCTATAAATTTTTTTAGAACATTAATTAGTTCATATAATGTTTATTTTAATATTTATAAAACCATTTATTTGATATTTCTCTTAATAAAACAATTACTACATCATTTTTGTATAATCATTTAATATACTTATTAGTTGCATAAAAATTAAAAATAAAATCCTATGATGAAGAAAAATATAATAAATTTTATAATAATATTTTTACTCGAATTTATAATCTTAAAATCACAACATTTAAATTGTTATATTTATTAAATTATGAAGGTGACATCTTTGAAACCATTTAAAATAAAATAATATAAATGTCCTAATCTGTTTTATAAGGCTCCAAATGGTCCACAAATAAAACCTTGGATTATTAGGGTATATATATACTCTAGAAATAAGTTTTGGTCAAGTTTATTGTCCTTTTTATAGGTATTATTATTTTAATAAAAAATATATTATTGATTTTTCACTAAATAAATAATTTATACATTATTAATGTATAAGCTATTAAGGTAATTAAATATTTCTTAAAAATTACAAATAAATTACCATGATAAAGAAAAAAATTTTATATTTCAAATGAGTATTTATAATCGAAATTGTATTCTGTATAAACTTATATTAAGAATAATCTAATTATTAGAGTTTGAGTGAGACATATTTCACTTTCTTTAAAATAAAATAAATTAAATGTCTTAATCACATTCAAGTCGGTTCCAATGGATTCCATTTAGACCAAAATATTCCTTAGAATGAAATATAATCATAAAATTATATTAAGACAAGTGTTAGGGTAATTTTATAATATTATGTTTACCCTTAATTACATAATTTACCTTTAACTGTGGTAAATAAAATTTACCGTAGTTACTATTCATAATGCCCAAAAATAAAAAGTATCCTATTAACATAATTTGGACCTAATAATTCCAAATATTGAATCCATTTTTCAAAATTCAAAACATAGAGTTTCAGTAATTAATTTAAAATTAATCCTGTTGTTAAGAAAACAAGTTTTAAAAGTTAAAACATTGCCAAAGATTGAAATTTTTTTACCTATGAATTCAATGTAAAATTAAAGGTAATTACATAAATTATATTAAATGGTAAAAATATATTCTATTTATAATTTAAAACCATTCAATATTATAATTAAACTATATAAATTATTGCGATGGAAAAAGTTGTTTTTAATTAAAATATAGCATGTTTTTACTATTTATTAAAATATGAAAGTTATCAGAATAATATGAAAAATTTATCGAGAGTAATTTTTTATATCCTGATTATAAATAAGAATTTTGTTTTGTCAAATTTAACTTATAAAGATGTCAAAAACTAGATTTAAAGTGGGTGCGCCATCAAAAGGCGGCAAAACTGCATTTTTTTGAAAAATACTTACTTTACCCAAAAAAATTTATTTTGCTCTCATACCGTGTTCTAGAAAATTAGTAAGATGAATAATAATGTTATAAAATTTAAAATTTAGTTAATACTATTCATAACAGCTAGTCCATAATAATATTATAACAATATATCATTGTTTAGTGAAACCCGGTATTGCGTACTACACACGCTATCGAGGAAGGTCGCGATTGCGTGTAATGCAAGCCAAGTCAGGGATGCGTGTAGTGAAATCTTTCTTTGGTGTTGCGTATAACATAATTAAAAACTTATTTCATTTATACATTAAACAAAATCTATACTTAATGTTGCATAGAATAATTTCTACAAAACGAACTTGAAATTGTGTGTAACACGAGCCAAGAATAGTGTTGCGTATACTGCAAGCTAATACGGTGTTGCGTATAGCACAAGCTAATTTTGGTGTAGCGTACAACACAAGACATCAATGAAATTAAAAGGAATAATTCTCATAAAATCTCAGGTTGTTACAAGGTGGGTGTAAAGTTAATAAATATCAAACTTTTCCAAACTTGACAAAAATCGAAGCCAGCTAGAATTCACCCAATAGACGCACTAAAAAGAGCTTATATATGAAAAAATTTACATATCCCATAGAATAAGAAATTTAATACACTAATTTAATATAACATATTTTAAAATTTCATCCCATTTTCCCTCACATCTGAGGATTTATGAACAAAAGGGTGGGATATTATTCTTGGACACTAAATATGGAATAGAATTGCATCTTCCAATTGGACTACCTAGATCACCCCTTAACTATGAATTATCTCTCAAAACAGTTGAATTAAATCTTTCCAATGATTTAATATATCCAAAAATTATGTTTAATATTCATTGGGCTTTGATCATGTCTGATGGAGTTATTTTTGTGGTATGCTTTCCAGTTTACTTCACCCAGAATTTTATAGATTTAAGACCCACCTTGGTCATCATCCCAAATGAATATCTAATAGATATAGAAATAAAAAATGTTCCTCATAGAATGGGTTACATGTAAATGCAATATAAAATTGAAATCAATACTAGTGGGTGTTTTATAAGGTCATGAAAAAATGTACCATGTATTAGTGCATTTGAGAAGGAATTACAAACGTTATAAGAAAAGATGTTCAAATTATAAAATTAACTAGTACTAGTGTTTATGAAAATTTAATAACATAAATATTATAATATAAATAAGTAATTATATCCTATTTTAGTGGATAATAACACCCACAACTTGAGTATTGCTATTCTTGAGTAAGAATTATCTCAAAAATATGAAAATTGAATTCCATTTTCTAAGAGCATTTTAACATATAGTGCCTACAATTTCAACCTCACATCAATCAATCATTAAAAATATCAAAATAATTTAAAGACAATATAGGTTAAAAAGTATATCCCAAGACCAAACTGATTAATTTATTCTAATTTATCATCACATTTCATCAAGTTTCAATTAAGCATAATGATGTGTTGTGCATCACAATAAACACAAGGTATCTTTTTCTTCAAGGTAAAAAATATGGAAGCATTGGGTGGAATAGTATTTCAATATTAATATGAGTATTCGTTTTTTTTTACTTTTTTTAATTTTAAAAGTTTCCATGGTAATTAAAATTGCACTCAATCGAGTCAAACCCTATAGAGAGACTTTTTCTGTAACATCCCCATCCCAGAAGCCATAAATGGTGCCCCAAGTCGGGTCACCACATGACCTCAAGTGAAACTCCCCATACGCTAAAGATTTTCAACTAGCAGATAAGGTCTAAATAAGTCACATGGGGAGACTATACAATCTTTATCAGTGTAATCCACAACATAAAATGGAATAAATAGAGAAAATAAGATCCAATAACCATAGAACAAGAATAATCAAACATCACCCCAAACTAGGTACAAACCAAAACCAAAAATAAACATGATATGTCATGCTAAACAATGCCAAAAGTGCAAGAAAGCCCAAAATAAAGAAAAACAATTGAATCCCAAAAATGGTCCTAACTCTGAGTCCAGAACCTCATCCAAGTGCATCCCAAACCTAAATCAACTCCCAAGCACATAGAATTTCCCCCTATCATGACCTGCAAGAATGAAGTCTACTTAGGTACCCAATGGTGCCCGAGCAGGGTGTGAGTATAACTTAGTAGGCCAATCCCCATGGTGTATACAAAATATCTAATCAATAGATTGTGCATGGAAGTGCTAAATAAATCAAGTTAAATAATAAAAACTAGGTACCATTAAGTAACAAGGTTAAATTAAGTCATTTATAGAACTATTCAAAATTTCAATTCTTATACCATCTTCATTACTAAACTCACTTCATCATGGGTTTAATGGATTAGGAATACTCATCAATCTCAATGAATAAGGGGAGTAAGTCAAGTTCCCTATATCACTAGGGATAAGCACATCATCACATACACACACAATGAACTTGAAGCCTCGATCCAGGTGGTCCCATCAAATGCAACCATTAGGGGAGTATAACTCTGTCCCCTTCCCTAACCTGTACATTGTGAGTTGGAGTTTAGGGCCTCAATCTAACTCGACCCATGGGGGTAGAACCTCATGCTAATAACCCACACTACTAAGCCATGTGAACATTCTTATTTATCTATTCACCACACACATTCCACATAATAAAAAACCATGTCCAATACCAATTTTAATATCACAATCCATAACACCCCATATGAGAATTAATATTATGCCACAATCTATTAACACATTTACCATTTATATCATATAACTATTTATCCAGATTCACTTTTCTTATGGATAAATCACTAAGCATATTTACTAATCCCCTAAATCAACCCATTTTACATTTCTATCCATTATCATATACTAATTCACTTAACACATTCCTAATTTTCCATGTATTAGTCCAATTATGCATTTCAAGTAAGAAACACAATTCATTTGGAAAATTCCCATTAATCCCATTTAACCAATTTTTCATGCCAAGCCAACAATCCCTTAGACACTACCCTCATCTAGAAACAACTGCCCATATTCCATTATTAATCATCACATTAATCAATTTACATGTTCCTCATAGCACAAACTTAGATAAGAGTCAATTTCACACGTAACTTTTCTGTTAACCATGTTTGGGATGGCTGGCTCACCACATGGGTGGCCCTAAATATGTCAAGTCATCCTCAATGAATCCCATGGGAATCATGAGGGGTTACATTCATTATTTAAATGCTCATTTTACTAAATATCACCAAGGGATTAAAAATCACAATAATGGGTAACCAAGAATGAAACTAAACATACACAAATCAACACAATGACTATGGGATATAACTTGTAGACCACCTACCACAAATCTGTTGATGAATACATTCTTAATCATATCCTAAGATCTGGAATCAAACACCCCTTAAAGCCTCAACCTAGATTCCACTGAAAAGAGAGTTTTAGATATTAAAAATAATATGGGATGAACTAAAATCCCTAATCTGAGAAAAGAAATAAAGAGGGATATTAGACTTACCCGGAGCTTCGATACGCAACTGACGGTACTCCATATGGACAATAAATGAGGGAGATCAATCCTTGGGAAGATTGGGTCACTTGAGTTCATCACTAGGGATAAAGGTAGGAGAAAGGGGGGTCGGGGAATCATGTGGGACTTAAACATCCTGAAATGAAAAAATTTTAATTTTTTGAACTTTTAATGTGGTGCATGGTTTACCCGCACGGTTTTCCAAACCATGCGAAAACTTTGCGAAAGCCACTATCTAAGGGGATTTTGGTCACACATTTATATAGGAAGGCCTCATGGTTTGTAAATCTATGTGATGCCTATGTGATATGTCATTTTCCAAGGATGCACGGTTCATCCTAAAACCTTGCACATATTACTTAATCATACGCCAAATGTTCGCCTTGCACAAGTCGGCCCAGTTTTCCTTCCTTTCATGACTCGGACCCCCAGAACACCCCCGAGGACCCTCCTACTCCTGATAAACTCTTCATTAACAAAAAAAGATTAAAACTATAATTTAAATAATGAAATAATATCATGATGTCCAAGATATTACAACCTCACTACCTTATAATGACTCATCCTCAAGCTGCGCTCCTAAGCATCACTAAGTTTATGAAGGAAAGATATCGGGAAATTGGGCCTGCATATTTGATTCCCACTACTATATTTCTTCTTGAACATTTCTATTCTTCTAGGAATGTGAAATAAAGGCATAAACTTTCACCGTAATACATTCTCGCTATGATACATAACACGAACTAGATGCTCCTCAAAGGATGAATTAGCCTCAAACTCCACATCCGGAACATTTTCTACATTAGATGGATCAAGGTGATACTGCCAAAGTTGTGAAACATTAAAATCATTGTGAATTACATTATACCACTATGGAAGATCCATTTGGTAAGCCAACGTTTTGATCATCTCCACAATCTCAAATGATCCCACATACCTGGATGTTAACTTTCCCTATTTCTGAATTTGACGATGACCCAACCTTAGTGACACCCGAAAGAACACACTATCACCTACCATAAACTCAAGATGTCTAAGATTCCAATATTCATAAAATTTCTACCTAATATATCTATTTCCATGTATTTCTAAATCAGTTGAACCTTTTCTAAGGTATATTTCATGATACTTGGCCCTAACATCTTGGACTCTCTAGCTTCTAACCAACACAATAGAGATTTACGCAACCTTCTATAGAGTGCCTCAAATGGTGTCATCTAAATTGTATCCTAGAAACTATTTTTGTAAGAAAAATCAACGAGAGATAAGTGTTTTTACCAAAAAAAAACTGAAATCTATGACACAATTCCTCAATATGTCCTATAACACTTGAATCACATGCTCTGACTTCCCATCTATATCTGGGTAAAAATCTAAGCTCAAAAGCACCTGGATACCAAGTGCCTTCTGTAATACCTGCCAGAAGCATGACATGAATCATGGATCCCGATATAAAACTATAGTATCTGGTACTCCATGCAACCACACTATATTCTAAATGTACAAATCACCCAATTGATCAATGGTAAAAGTCTACTAGATCAACAAGAAATGAGCCACTTTAGTCAACCGATCTACAACTACCCAGACTAAATCATTATTCTAAGGAATCCTAGGAAGAACCACTACAAAATACATCATTATATCTTCCAACTTCTATTATAGTGTGGTAAATGGTTATAAAAAATCTCCTGGGAACTGATGCTCGGCCTTCACCTGCTGTCAGGTAAGGAGTCACAACATAAAACCTGCAATCTCTTTCTTCATTCCCAAACACCAATACTACCAATGAAGATCATGATACATATTAGTCATACCAAGATGAATAGACCACCTTTATGCATGTGACTCACAGATAAACTCTTCTCACTCACCTGTTTCACCACAATATGACCACAAACACAAAAAACCCCATCATTACCAATAGTCCAACTAGAAGGTGATTCCCCACCTTTAAGACTTTCTTTCATAGTCAAACACTCTGAATCCCCAAAAATGAATTTCCTTGAATCAGTTAAAAATAGAAAACTCAAGTGCTATAGATGAAAGGGTCATCTTACCATGCCCATACTACACCTCCAGGTGCATCTCAACAAACAATTCTAGCATTCTCTACTCGAAGTTGGATTCATTAACCACCAGATTCCAATTCTTCCAGCTCAGAGCATCCACAACACTATTCCATTTTCCGGGTGTGTAAACCAACTCAAAGTAAAAATAATTCATGTATTTAACCCATATTCACTACTATAGATTCAAAGAAAACTGGGAGAAGATATACTTAAGGTTTTTATGGTTATTATACATGGTAAACTTCTCTCCCAATAAATAATTCCTCCAACACTTTAAGGAATAAACCACATTAGCAAACTCAAGGTCACGAGTAAGGTAATTTCTATCATGAGGCCTCAACTATCTTGAACCATATATAACAACCTGATCATCCCGCACCAACACTATTCTAATTACAAAAAAAGATTCATTGAATAACAATGTGTACATATTACCTAGCTCAGGAAAGATTAGGATCAATGCAGTCATCAACTGCTTCTTCAACTCTTGAAAAGAATTATAAAATTCCTCAAACCACTCAATCTTAAATCCCTTCTTGTTTAGGCCTAAAATAGGAATTTCCAAATGATATAAATCTTTGATAAACCTTTCATAGTAACCAACCAAACATAGAAAACATTGTATGTTATAAACATTCTTGGGATATTCCCAAGACACAACAACCTACAATTTATCCAGATCCATTGACACGCCTTCCTCGGAGATGATGTGATCCAAGAAATACACTTTATTGATCTAGAAATGAAATTTGGATATCTTGGAATATAGACTATGCTCTCTTAGTGTACTCAAGATTATTTCAAGATGTTCAACATGATCATCATGAGTTTCAGAGTACACCAAGGTTTCATCAATGAAGACAACTACAAACTGATCTAGATATGGGTGGAATATTTGATTCATTAGATCCATAAACACTACTGGTGTATTTTTCGTCCTAAATAACATCACATTAAACTCATAAAATCAATATCTACTCCTGAAATATGTCTCAGGTATGTCAGAATACCTCACCCTTAGCTAATGATATCTTAATATCAGGTCAATTTCTGGAAAAAACTATAGCACCCCTTAGCTAGTCAAAAAAATCATCGATTATGGGAAGATGGTATCAGTTCTTAACCATCATTTAATTTATCTTCTTATTATTAACACACAACCACAACAACCCTTCAACCCTCTTTGAAAACAACATGGGAGATCCCCAAGGTGATGTACTAGGATGGATAAACCCTTTATTCTCCAATTCCTACAACTAATATTTATGTTACCGGAGTTCTTCCAGCACCATTTGATAAAGAAGTATAGAAACTGGGTCTACCCACAACAACAAATCTATAATAAAATAAACATCCCTCTAAAGTGGTATCCTTGAGAAGTCCTCAGGAAACACATCCTGAAATTGATCCACAAGAAGAGGGAAGGATGGTTTCTCTATTCCTTCCTCATAAATCACAAGGAAAGACACTTGGGCTGTGAGTTCACCCAACTACTGATAAATTGGCCCTACATGGACTACCTGAACATACCATTCACCAAAATAGACCTAAGAATCCCCCTCAAGAGACATGAATGTTACCCTATAGTGGTAATAGTTGATAAGTGCCTAATATGACACCAGCCAATCCATACACAAAATTATGTTAAAACCTGACATCTCAAGGATGAACAATACCAATAGAAAATGGTACCCACCAACCACCAGAGCCCAACCTTTACATTGCTTGATACCCTTATATTTTACCCCCAATGAAGTATCAATTGAAATAACACCACACACACATTATAACGATAGGCCCAACACAACTACAAACCAAGAAGAGATAAAAGAGTGTGTGGTGACTATCTCAACTTTAACTTTTCTGGGTGTAAGTGAATTTTGGAACTATAAAAGAGAACAAATTTTCTCAGTTCAAAGTGTTTGACTTTAATATTCTTGGATTGGTAGGGTTTAACTCTAGATTTATTGATCCTTTGTTTTTTATAAGCCTCTATCCTATGTTACTCAAGTTCATTAAGGTCTAATTTCCTTTTTTTCATCCATAAAAATGTCAAAATTTATTTTTTTGATTGACTAAAAGTCATTATATTCAATTTCAATAGGTAAATTGAAATATTTCCATAAACCAACCAATATGGTGACATACCTAGGATGGGTTTGAACATAGTATGATATTCCCAAAGGGAATCTAAGAGTTTATCAGACCAATATTTCCTAAATATATTGATGTATTTTCAAAGAATTTTCTAAATTTCTTTAATTTGCAACTCATATTGAAAATTTGTTTGACGATGGTATACGATGGAAAATTTGTGGGAAATCCCAAACTTAGACATGAGTGATGAGAAGGGACAATTTTAGAAATGGGTTACATGATTATTGATGATAGCCTTAGGAATTCCAAATATATAAAAGATGAATTCTTTTAGGAAGCAAATCAAAACTTTATGGCCATTAGACTTAGAGGGAATTTCCTTATCCCATTTTGAGGCACAATAAATAACTAAGAGGATATAGATATATCCCATAGAGTTTTGGAAAATTACCATGAAATCAATTTACCAACAATAAAATATTTCAACAACTAGAATGAGGGTAAAGGCAATTTGATTTATTTTGATTATGGGTCCTAATTGTTAACATCAAGGACATATTTTTCAGAATGATAATTAATAGTTATTGAGGTTAAGAAAAAACTAACCACTTTGAATGACCTTTTTAGTGATTTTATTAGTGGAAAAGTATCCTACACATTCCCCTCCATGATAGAATTTAAGAACAAACTCTTTCTCAGACTTAGGAAAACATATTCAAATGACCTGATCATGACATAACTTGAAGAGGTATGGATCATTAAAACAATAGTGTTTGACATTAGAAAGTAATTTTATCCTAGCTTGAGTCCCTAATAATTTTGGAATAGTTACCATAACTAAGTAGTTTTATATGTCAACATACCATGGGAAATCACTAAAAAAATAAAGGTTCTTGTTGAGAAATGAATTAAAAATGAAAAGGTGATGTGAGTTTTCTTTGAATTAAATCATATAAAGGTGACCAGATATAACATTTTCAACACCATTTTTATTATAAATGGTTATATCAAACTCATATATAATAATGACCTGCCTAATCAATATAGCATTGGAATATTGTTTTTGGAAAATGTATTTTAGAGCTGAATGATATATGAAGACAATGATGGGGGATCGTAAGAGTTAGGACCTAAATTTTTATAAGGAAAATATATTAGTAAGAAACTCTTTCTCAGTGTAAGTGTAGTTTATTTTTTAATCATTCAATGATTTACTTTCATAAGCGATGAAAAAATGAGTTTTATCAGATGTTTTTCCTAAGATAGTTCCTATCGAAAATTCACTCACATCACACATGATTTTTAATGGAAGATTCCAATTATGAGCTTATATTATGGGTTTATATATAAGACATTAATTGAGTGTAGATAATAATTCCTAATATATATCCATCCAAACAAATGGAGAATCTTTCACAAGTACAGAATAATGGTGTTCGAAAATAGAGATAATGTTCATAATGAAAATTTAATAGAAACCAAAATTTCCAAAGAGTACCTCACTTATTTTATAGTTTTTGGAGATATAAGGTGAAAATTGATACCAAATTTGGATTTATCAACTTCAATCCCTATACCAGATACCAAATTTCCCAGAACAAGTCCTTTCTTTACCATGAAATGAATTCTCCCTATTTAGAAAGATATTATTATCCTCACATATAGAAAACACAATTTCAATATTTATAATATATACCTAAAATATATCCCCAAATATAGATAATTCATCCATAAAGACCTCTAAAAAATCCTCCACCATGTTAGATAATATTCCCATCATGCACCACTGAAAGGTACTAGGGGCATTACATAACCTAAAGGGAATGAGATAGAAGTAAAAAGTTATAAATGTATAAGTGAATTTTGTTTGTACTTAATCTTATAAGAAAAATTCAATTTAATTATACCCTGAGAATCCATCTAATAAGTAGTATAACTCATGACCTACCACTCACTTAAGGACTTTATAAATGAAGGAAAAGGGAAATTCTCTTTCTTAGTGAAAGAGTTTAACTTCATATAGTAAATACAAACTATCCATCCACTACTAACCCATTTGGGGATAATATAACTAATAAAATTAGTAATCACATTAATTATAACCTTATTAGTAACCACCTAGATTGGTATTACCCACTCACTCTAAGTAATAGAGTAGATGATACAAACATTCAACAAATTTAGAAGTTATTTCCTTACCAGATCTATGAGATTAGGATTAAGTATTCGTTAAGTTTTTTAAAATGGTTTAGTATCCGAATATATAATAATCATATGTGTTCCACTACATGGTATAATCCTAGGAATATTAGATAGGTTCCATCCGATTTCTTTATTATGACCGCTCAATTCTTCCATAAGCATTCTCTCTTGGTTGGATTCAAGAGAAGAAGAGATGACAACTAGAAGGGTTTGATTGTACCATATAAATTTTTACATATGTGAGGTATAAAGGACCTTAAATTTTAGCTCATGTTAGTTGATATTTTTAGAATAAGACTCAGAATTTGAATTAAACTCGGTTTCTTCTTCCAAATTTCCCGAAAAGTTTTTTTCAATTTGAACAGAAGTTTCAGCCACCAAATTATAAAAAATATTGTTCGGAATAGGTATGGGATAAATTATTGTAATTTATATAATGGTTTAATTGATTGGTGATCCTTAAAAAATAATAAAGGATTTATCTGAAAGAGATTCAGGCCAAGGAGATAAATTTTCCTCATGTGAATAAAGGAAATCAATCTCATATTGAATTAATCATTCGATTAATCCTTGATGTTCCTATGATTCACTATAAAAAATACCTATCAAATTGTTCTCATGAATATATTCATCATCCCCAATTTTATATTTTTCATTGTAAATGTTCAAATCGAGGATCATGTTTCGAAATGTTATAGTTATGTTCCGATTCCTATCTCAGATGACCAAGTTGATTATTTTTAAGAAGGGAAAACTAAGGTGATTGGAGTTTATTCCCAAGTTCCTAATTTTGGATGATTTTCAAGGAAAATAAATTAATTAGGGTAGATAAAGTTCTCAAATTTCACTATAACATCCCTTAATATTCCTTTATGAACCCGTATACTTTGATCAACAAGTTAAAGAGTGATAGATACGGGTTATAGTTCCTCAAAACCTAACTGAAAATCCACTACATATGGAATGAGGTTCACACATGTTACTAGATCATAAAGGCCTTATACAACATTTTTATCTTCTAATTCAATATTTAAATAGGGATAAATAGGGTATTTTAACATAAGAGGAGCGTTTCCCTGAATGGAGGTACTCACATTAACAGCTAAAAGGACTTGATTTTTATGTGAGAATTTTATTTTAAAAGTGAAATAGTCCTTAAGGTACTTTTAGTAGGAAGATATGGTTTGGATTTTATTGAGACGGGGAATGTTAAACATAAATTGAGAGAATATTTCCCTCAATGTATCATTTAGTTCAAGTTTATATTTTCCTCTCATGCATTGAGGGAAGGGACTAGGTTGATGGATTTTTTGGTTTGTTCTGGGTTCCTTATGTTCATTAGATTTTTCAGTTTCAAAAGAAATTTATTCATCATTATCACGAGTTTTTGATGCTTCATATGGTTTTTTATGGTTGGTTTTTGGTTTATCAATGGATTTCCTACTTCTTAAGATGGTCACTACTTTGATTTATTCAAGATATAATTACATCCAGCTATATTCCCCCCTTAAGGTTAGGGAAGGAACAACTTGAGTAGGCATGGGTGAATTTATAGTTCTTATTATTTTTCTTTCATGTTTATGTGATGATATTTTGAATTCATTTTTTCTATTTTATTGTACAATTTATCAAGGATTGGGTGAGGAGAAAATTGGGATGGGTCTTGTGCTGGTTGGATTATCCCGAGAGGATACTTTGGTTGTATGATGGGTTGTTGAATGGGTTTATGGATAGGTTGTTAGAATTGGATTGGTGGATTTTGATATTGGACCAGTAAGGATTTAAAGTGGTTATGTGTTTGAAAATTTTGTTGAGGGAAGGGGTTGAGACATTATTGTTGTTTTGGTTGTTTATTGACCTTCTAACCAAATCCAAGATAGTAATTATACCTTATATTAAATGTGTTTTATTATCATGGATTTTGAAATTTCAATGCATTGAACTTAGATGGTGTTCCTCCTAGAATCAAGTCCTTTATGGAAGGTATGGTTGGATATTTATCTATTTTGTGGTCATTTTTATAACAAATTATGAAAACATGTTCACTTGTTTGAATTTTAAAGACCTTCCTAAGATTGACCTCCTCAACCATTCTAGTGAGTGTAAAATTTTTCACCTTAAGACTTTATTTTTCACAAATCAACCTAGGTAGATCCTAAATCGGTCCTGTTATCTAGTCTATGACAAGTCCCAAAGGGAATTCTCGATCCCCAAGAGCTGAAAACTAGTGTCGGGTATTAAGATAAAGTAGATGGGAATGATTTTTCCCTTAAACAAGATACAAATGAATAAATGAAAATCAAACTGAACAATAAAAATAATAACTCATAGAGGAAATAAATAAACTGATACATCTACCTCCATGTGACCTCATAGGTCACCACCAAACACAAAACCGTGTTTTCTCTAAGAAAGATCTAGAACTGGAAGAACTTGAAACTAAAAATATTGAGTAGGGGTGGTCATTGAGATGCTCAGTAAGAAAACCAAATATAAACCACTTATGATTCCCCACCCCTAAAGAGAAATCCTTTCTTGCTAGTTTTAAAACATGATATATGAAGATAAGGGTTTCCACTATTTTATCAAAATAAGTAATGAGCTACTAATTTTAAGAAAACCCATTTTTTCCTTTTCAATTCCCAAAAAAATTTCAAAAAACATGTAAGTCATTTCAATAAATTCCTTTAAAATCCAACTAATTCTAGAAAATATATTTTTATGTAAAAATCAAAGTAAATGTGACACAAAATAAAATAGAAAAATACAAGCATGTTATCATGGATGTTTCTTAAACATTCCTAGAGTGATCCTCAGATGTACTCAATTAGGAACCACCTTCCAGCATATGGTGAAGCCCCTATGTCTATAACCAACTGGCTTCCCTCAATTGACCAATCTTATAGTATAGCCCGCCTGTCTTAACAAAAAATCCAGGAGGGTACCAACCCATCTAATCAATGCTGGAAATAAACCATCACTCGGTCCTCTAAAAGATGCCCAGGAACCCGTGATAATAATATACTGTGTAAGTGGGAGGCCCTTAAATGCATGGCTAACCTTACCTACCATCACCTCACTTGACTACCCCAAACATGGACACTACCTATACAATAACCCATATAGTATAACCCCTAAGAGGTGTGCCCATAATATGAAAAACCAATTATAAATGCAAACCAGGCTGTCACATCACATAAACCTTTAAACCATTTCACAAAGAACATTAAGTTTACAACCAGTTGTTCACACTTACAAAGACAATTTTAATTTCCAAAATGACATAATGTTCTAACTGAGCCTTTAATACTATTATTCCAATATATCATAAAAATATTTCAAAACATTTCTAAAACAATTTAAAACACTACTTCTACAAAAAATTTCCATATGGTCCTTTACATTTTCCAAAAAAAATCAGTTTCCAAATCCATTTTCAATTATAGGTTAATAAAATAAAAAACACAATGAAAAGTTTTCAAAAGGTCCTTTATGACCTTTAATTTTTAAGATACATTTTAGGGTGTCAAATAAGAAAAATTTTAGACAACATATTTAACCAAAAACTTCAAGTTCCACAAAACACACATCACAAGCTTGGAATATTTTAGAAAACCATTCTAAAGCATTTAGGATATTTAAAATTTGAAAGAAAATTATATATAATCTTATACAAGTTATGAAAATAAATAAGAAACCAATTCCCAGGGGAGAAATCAGTTTTACCAACCCTGTAGATATTCACACACACACACCCACCCACACACACACATATATATATTTATATATCAAATAAATATAAAAACACATTTTTAAAGTTCTAAGAAAGCAGGTAATTCAAAATTAAAGGTGTGGGCTTAGGGAACCTACCTCAACAAGGGAGAAAACCAAGGTGAGACACTTTGACTCTTGAATATTTTGACAAAAAATTCCCCACAATTGCACACACATACATTATTATATATATACAAACCCTTAATCCAATGTACATATTCCCCACACCATGAGGGAATATGTGTAAGGAAGATATATATTTATATACACATACATATCTAAGTATGTGTGTGTACGCACCACCAAAGAGCCACCAAAGCTCTAATTAATTAACCTAGAGGGATTAATAATCACTAAATTTTACAAAAGTAAGGTTTGAGGAAAAAAAGTGGGTTTAAAACCTTACCCCAAGCGGTATTGGCAAGACGAGATGAGCCAATCCGCTTCACCTTTGGCGGAAGATGTTGGAATACACCCAAATTCAACCCGAGGAAGCCTTCTCACACCCTAAAATTGAAAGAACACAAAAAAAATCAGGTTAAAAATAACCTAGGGTTTTGATCAAATTAAACAGAGCAACAAGGAGACCTAAAATGGTCAAATGGAAGGTGAGGAAGGAGGGAGAAGGCCTTACCTTGAAGAGATGACTGAGATTCGTGAATAAATATGGCGGAATCGCTGGACGGAGAGGGAGCTAGAGAGGGAGCCCGAAAGTAGGTCACGCGCATGGATGGGAGGATTATCCAAAGGGGGGGTATCGTTTTTAAAGGAGGCTCAAATGAGGGGAGAAAGTCAGCCACATAAGGATTCGTTGAAGGGGTGGAGGTGGGCTAAACAGTATGGGTGCCAAGAGGAGGGGGCAGCGCACTACAGTGAGAGGGAGGGGTGTCGGGTCGTGCAAGGGAGAGTGGAAAGGGAGGGGAGAGGAAACATAATAATAATAATAATATCAATAATAATAATAATAATCATTATTATTATTATTAAAACACTTAAATTTTATTATATTTCTATTTTTTATTTCCATTTAATTTAATTTATTTTTGAACACAGGCAGCCCACATGGTTATTTGTAGGAAGATACACTGTTGAGAAACCATTCTCCAACCGTGCTAAATGGAACTATCCTGGTGATAGAACCTCATGCACGGTCAGCACACAATTAATCATAACTGTGCACAACTCGTGCGAAGAACCCCTCTTGCTTGTAAATTTTAAAAAATTTAACCAAGACAGGACCACATTCAAAAAATGAGGATATAAATAATTAAAATAATTAAAATAATTAAAATTTTGAGGATAAGGGTGTGATAATTCTCCCTACCACAAAATATTTCTACCCCTAGAAAGTCACCCAGTCGAGCGGCATGAAAAACTCAAATGCATACCCAATCAAAACCGAGAAAAACTAAAAACCTTAGGGTGTGACCTTTAACTATACAAGTCACACCTGACCGATCAAAAAGAAACCACAACACATGAATGAGGGGAGACCACAAGAGGGTTCTCCCCACCAAATGAACTCAACTAGTACCAACAAATGCAAAATGAAACCACAATGAGATCCATGGTGGGTATTCACACCATTTAAGAACCAACCACCATAAGCAAACATTTGAATTACTAGCACTGGAAAACTCTAGAAATACTAATGCAAACTGAAGTGAGAACCCCAATCACAGAACAACCCTTTGATCCCCAACATAGACCAAATCCCACCAGAAGGGGGCCCCAACAAAAAACCCCAAAGCAAGAATCAAACCAAACCACAATTTGTCACACAATCACAACTGAAAGATAAAACCAATCTATAAAAAGACCAATTTTCAAATTTTCACAACCATAATGAATGATTATGACTATGTAGGTCCACAAGGACACAAGGCCACCAAACCTTTCACATCCAAAATAGAACTTTAAAAAAACCACAATGAAGAATTGAGAAATTTAATTCTTTTATGAAAAAATAGAACCTTCAAAGACAAATACGCTACAATGGAGACTTAAAATGTTCCTTTCCAATATCAAAGACAAAATTTAGACTTAGGTTTTTTGTTCCCCTGGCGATTCTCGGACTGTGTGAGAGCTTCACTATGAGGCCTATGACTAGAGCCCTAATGACTGAAGTAGCTCTTTCCTCATAGTTAGGCACTTACATCCACTGATACCAATGTTTTCTTTGAGATATTCTTCCTACAAAACATTTCTAGATGTCCCAGAAAACCGCTACAATAAAATTACTTTAAATAATTGCGACAAGACAGCTTCAAATTCCCAAATTTTCCACACTGGTGGAAAACAACCAAACAATCTGATGAAATGAAGATTAAAACCAACGAAGGAGACCTTTCTAAAACAAGATCCTCTGGAACACTCCTCTCACTAGATAGGGAACCCTCATGAGAAATAAGAGACATCAAATTTCCAACTGTCTACACTATGGATACCAACTCCTTAATCTGGTCAACAAAAGCCTTCATCATCCACTAACCTTTACGAACTCTCATGAGCCCCACCACTTTCATCTCCTTTACCCCCTCAGGAAAAAATCACTAGAAAAAAGTGGTCATAAACACTCCCCATGACATCCCAACTTGTGAAGACACTGGGATGACCACCCTCCCCCAGTCAAAAGTCAGACCTCCAAACAAACTAAAAATAGCTTAAACCCTCAATGCTTTGGGAATTATTAAAAATTAATTCGACTTCCTAGAGCTGCTACATTACCTATGAAAAACCTAAATCACTACATGAAATGGGAAAAAACAAAAACTAACTCAATCTCACCACTCCTCTAGGAGTCTGTGCAAGGACAAAGACTGAAAGACATCAGAAACATCTGGGACCTTTTTGGTAGCATAATCTAAATTGAAAAAGATTAAAAAACTGAATCAACACCCAACCAAGGATCAACCAAAATGAAATCACCAAACAAATGAAAATATCATATACCAACACATCAAAAAAAAAAATATAAAGAAAAATAAAACCACCAAAACATCACAATACAAGCCAAGAATCTTCTTTTGAAAATCACTATTTTCCAAATTCACCCGCTTTCAAATTTAATCCCCTTTTGAAATCTAAAATCATTCTAGCAAATATGATTAAAAATTCAAATCACCATAACATTATTACCATTAAAAAAATATCTTTATAAAATAAGCCTATTTTTATCATAAACCATTTTTCTTTTCTAAAACAACTTTGAAGAACCAGATCAATCTTTAATTTTCAAATACTTAACCATGGTATCCTATGAACCATCACATATGTATTCGTCCCCAATTCCACTTATATCATACACACATACATGCCAACATGTACACATACACATATGTGAACATACATAAGGAACACCAAGGGTCACACACACCTTTTCACCATCAAAACCAAGCATTCCCAACTAAATTATAATTTCAAATTTTATAAAAAATTTTAAAATTAAAAATAGTTTCCCTTCTATTATAAAAAATAAAATAAGGTTTTCATGATTGAAATCCAACCTTTGGAAATCAAGCATCATTTCATAACTTAATAAAGCACCCCTAAACCAATTTAAATTCACACCAACCAAAACCAAACCAAAAAACAACAATCACACCAAAGAACCTAGATGGGGAGCTAGTGGTCATGCCTAACCCGACTACGTGGTTTGGTAGACCATGCCCCAAGAAATCACCAAACACTAGAAGTGTATAAAAATGTACACCTGAGCTCCAAATGGGTCTATACTCCATGTAATTCCACAGTGAAACATTGGCTCACTCCCTTGTTCATACCCCATCAATACAAACTAAAACTATAGACTCAAATACCAGAATACCCCTGGAAACTTGAGGATCAAAATGAGAAAGAGTTTGTGATGCTATTCCTACACCTACCCACCAAGTCTTGACAATCCTAGTATCCAACTACCTGACACCCCAAATAATAATGGGCCTCCTCTGATACCATTTTGTCATGAACCAACTTAGGTTGACCCTGAACTGGTCCCCTAAGCTGGTCCATGACAAGGCTTGAAGGGCATTCTTGATCCCCACGGGCCGGTAACTAGTGACGAGAATCAAGATAATGTAGAGGGGAATGATTTGGCCCATAAACAAGAGACAAATGAAAAAAATGAAAAATCAAACTAAACAATAAAAATAATTACTCAAAGTGGAAATAAATAAACTGCTACACATACCTCCATGTGACCTCATAGATCACCACTAAACATAGAACCATGTTCGCTCCAAGAGCGATCCAGAACTAGAATAACCTGAAACTGAAAAGATAGAATAGGCGTGAGCACCAAGATGATCAGTAGGAAAGGGAAAATAAACCTATTCTGATTTCCCACCCCAAAACTGAAATAATTTCTTGCTAGTTTGAAAATATGATACAAGAAAATAAGGGTTTCTACTCTTTTATCAAAATAAGTAACGAGCTGCTATTTTTAAGAAAACCTGTTTTTTTTTCTTTTCACTTCCCAAAATTTTTTCCAAAAACATGTAATTAATTTAAATAAATTCATTTAAAACCCAAAAAATTATAAAACAAGTATTTTGATGTAAAAATAAAAGTAAAGGTATCATAAAATAAAATAGGAACATACAAGTATGTTATCATGGCTATTTTCTAAACATCCCTAGACTGATCCATGGTTGTACTAGGTGAGTAACCACCTACTAGTTTATGGTGAAGCCCATAAGTATATAACCAACTAGCCACCCTCAACTAACCAATCCAGTGGCACAACCCTGTTGGACTAAGAAAAATCCAGGAGGGTACCAACCTGTCTAATCGGGGCTGGCAAGAAACCATCACTCGATCCTCTAAAAGATGAATATGAATCCATTGTCATAATATACTTTGAAAGTGGGAGGAACTCACATAATTGAATCACCTTACCTTCCATCACCTCAGTTTACCACCCCAAACACAGACACTACCTATATGATAACTCATATTAAGAAATCACCAATAAATGTGCCCATTATATGACAAACCAATTACAAATTCCAACTAGACTGTCACATCACATAAACCTTTAAACCATTTCACAAATCAATTTAAGTTTCCAATTGGTCATTAACACTTTCAAAACCAAATTTCACTTCCAAAATGACATAAGGTGACAACCGATCCTTTAATATTATCATTCCAATATATCATAAAAATATTTCAAACCATTTATAAAATAATGTAAAACAATACTTCCACAAACACTTTCAATATGATCCTTTACATTTTCCAAACCAAATTCACTTTCCAAATCCATTTCCAATTATAGGTTAATAAAAAACAAAACACACCTAAAAAGTGCTAAATGGGCCTTCATGTCATTTAATTTTCATGATACATTTTAGGGTGCCAAAAAAGAAAAATTTTAGACAACACATTTAACCAAAGACTTCAAGTTCCAAAAAAACACACATCCCAAGCTAGGAATCATTTAGAAAACCATTCTAAAGCATTTAATATACTTCATATTTGAAATAAACTTGTAAAAAATCATAGACAAGTTATGTAAATAAATAAGAAACCAATTCCATGGGGTGTAATCAGTTTTACCAAACCCATAGATATGCACACACACACACACACATTTATATATCACATAAATATAAAAACACATTTTAAAGTGATAAGTAATCAGGGAATACAAAATTAAAGGCACAGGCATAGGGAACCTACCTCAATAAGGGAGTAAACCAAGATGAGACACTTTAGCTCTTGAATATTTTGACAAAAAACACCCCACACTTTCACACACTTATATTATTATATATATATACCCTTAATACAATGTACATATTCCTTACTCCATGAGGGAATATGTGCAAGGAAGACACACACACACACACACATATAGACACATACGTACTTATGTATGTGTGTGCGCATACCACCAAAGAGCCACCAAAGATATAATTAATTTACTTAAAGGGACTAATAATCATTAAATATCCCAAAAGTAGGGTGAGAGAAAAAATAGTGGATTTAAAACATTACCCCAAGTGGGGTTGCCAAGATGATATGAGCCAATCCGATTTGCCTTTTGTAGCATATGTTAGAATAAACTTGAAGTCAACCCAAGGAAGCCTTCACACACCCTAAAATCAAAATAACACAAAAAAATTCAGGTTAAACCTAACCTAGGGTTTTAGATGAATTAAACGGGGAAATAGGGAGGCCTAAAATGGCTGAAACAAAGGAGAGGAAGGACAGAGAATGCCTTACCTCGAAGAGATGACCAAGATTTGTGAAGAAATCCAGTGGAATCTCTGAACGAAGAGGGATCCCATGAGGACGTCATATGCGTGACAAGGAGGATCTTCCAGAGGGGGGTCACGTGCTTGAGGGAGGATTTTCCAAGGGGAGGAGGATGTCCGCATGACGAGGAGTCTCTAGAGGGGAGGAGATGCATCGGATGGTGGGGGTGCTGAGAGGAAGGGGTAGCGTGTTGCAGTGAGAGGGAGGGTGGTCAGGTCGCGCGAGGGATATGGGAAAGGGTGGGGGATATGAGAGATAATAATAATAATAATATCAATAAGAATGATAAAATTAATTATTATTATAATTATTAAAACACTTTCTTAAAGTTTATTTTATTTCTATGTTTTATTTCCATTTAATTTATTTTATTTTTGAACACAAGCAGCCTGCACGGTTACCTACATGTAGACACACAATTGAGAAAACCATGATCCAACCATTCCAAATGTACTATCCCAATGAAAGACCCTCATGTACGGTAACTGCACATTTACTATTAACTGTGTAAAACTTGTGCGCAAGACCCCTATTGCTTGTAAATTTTCAAAAATTTAACCCAGACCGGACCGTGATAAAAAATGAGGTTAGAAATAATTAAAATAATTAAAATAATTAAAATAATTATTTTTTTTGTGGTTGGGGTGTGGCATTATTCTTCCATGAGATTTTTTATCCCACAAATTTTTGGTGGATTCTCATATTAAGGTAATGTCCCCCATGTTTAATTTTGTTTGGCTAGATTTTCTAGATACTCAAAAGCATCATTTAGGGATTTTTTTGAAAGTTCCGTTACTCATCATGTCAATGAACATTTTGTTTCCTAGACCCAACCCTTCATAGAAAATTGTCACTCATTTTGTAATTGAGAAATGATGGTGTGTTACCATTTTGAGAGAGTCTTTGAACCTTTACCATATTTCATAGAAAGTTTCCCCTTATTTTTTGACAAAATTTTGGATATTATTTTTAGTGAAATTATTTTATGGTGGGGAAAGTATTTCTTGTAAAATTATCTTTGCAATTGTTCAAAGGAGTGTATGGATTCTGGTCAAATATTTTTTAACCAATTATTTTCTTGATCCTTTGGATAAAAAGGAAAGAGTTTCATTTTTTACAATTCAAGTTTATTTGTTTGGAATATGTTTCAATAATTTCATTAAACTCCTTGACATGAAGGTATGAAATTTCAAACTCCATCCCATGTAAGGTTGTAAAGTACTTTAGAATATGAGGTTTGAACACATATCGGACATATCCTATAGTATAATTCATAATTCACCAGGGTTCATTGGTCTGGGAATGTGTGAGGTATTCATTCATGTTTTGATCAACTGCATTCCCCAAGTTCGGGGTTGCCTCATTTGGATTTCCATTTTGGTTTCCACTTGGGTTTATGAGTTGGTTTCATTGAAGACCCTCCATTGGAATGAAATCAATTTTTGAATATAGAGTTTCCAGAAGATTAGAATATAATGGGTAGATACCCTTAGGTGTTCTTGACTCCATAACCCCAAAACTATCCACCCTAACTAGATGGTTTTATTGGTCATGGGTATAAGAAGACTTGTTCTAAGAAAAGTTAAAAAAAGAAAGGGGAAGGGATAAGATAAATTGAGGTGAGAAACGATAAATGTGGGAGAATAGAAAAAGTGTTGAGATGATTTAATGGGGTCCCTAGAAATGGTCCTAAATTTTTTTATCACCCAAATTTACCCAAGTTTAGGGTTAAAGCAGTCACTTGTAGTGTATATTGGGTTGTTGAATCCTTAGAGACCTTAGAAGAAACCTATAGACACATACATTATATAGAGTTATTTTAGGCTATGAAGTGGCCAAATTTGGGGTTTATTTAACTTTAATTGCTAAATAACTAAATTACCCAAATGGAATCAATTTGGGATAATGAGTTGATTCTGGTTATTTCTAGTGGTGGATTGGATGAATTTATTTTTAGATTATTTCAATTTCATTAACTCAAGTTGGATTTATTAAAAAAAAATAAAACTACCCTTATTACTTAATATTTTAACACATTAAAATCCACATGTTACATATATAATAATTTTTTCATTTTCATGAGCACAACAATCTGAAGGATCATATTAGAATATGAGAAGTGTGGCAATACAATTCAATAAGGAAGAGGAAGAAAGAAAATCATAAAATGAAAATCTCAAATAAAATAAATGATTATACATTTAAAGAAAAATAATAAAAAACCAATCCGTACCTATAGAAATCACTTGGATCAAACCATAATAGGTTTATCCCTCCATTTAAATATATAAATAGAAGATGAATGTTTACTCCTAAGGACAAAATTTAAGATAGGAAAATAATGAAATAATGATCACATCACAGTTGTATAAAGAATTTCAAAACTTTTGATGCGAATGAATTAAAAAACTCGAGACAAATATATAAAAATGATATAAATAATAATATAATATGATAATATTAAGAACTTTAATTAAGAATATAAAGTGAAATACAATAACTTACAATCGAATAAATGTGATTAAAACTTTAAATTGGCAGCACAACATTATAATGAAAAATACAAAAATTTCTTCTAATTAATTAAAAAAATAACTTAAATATAAATTTTTGAATCCTTGGGTATATTACCCAACATTAAAATTCATATAAATTAATTAGGGTAGGCATAGGTGGGTGGGAAGTTAATGGAGATCAAACTTTTCTAATCTTGAAAAAAAAATCAGATTCAACTATAATCTACCCAAAAAATTCACCAAAAAGAGATTCTAGATGGATGAATTTGTGTGGGTAATAAAATAATAAATTAAATAAATAGATGTTATATAACATAATTAAAAATTTCATACCATTTGGGATCATATATAATGATTTATGATAAAAATGGTGGACTGTTGTTCTGGGCCACTGAATCTGGCCCATAATTTCATCTTCCACTTAGGCCATCTGGATGAACCCTTAAACCTCAAAATTAACTCTAGAATAAATTTAATAAAATGTATAAAATGATTTAATATATTTACATATTATTTTTTAGATTCATTAGTATTTTATCATGGATTCTATAGTTATTTTAGTGGGATGCTATCCAGTTCACTTTTTTCATAATTTTATGGATTCAAGACCCACTTTGGTAGTCATCCAAAATAAATATCTAATAGATATATTAGAATAGAATGTTCCTCATAGCATGGGATACCTGAAAATAAAATTTTAAATTCAAATCAATACTGGTGTTTGTTTTACAAAGTAATGAAAAAATGTACCGAGTATTAGTGCATTTGATGAGGAATTACAAACATGATAAGGAAATAAGTTCAAATAATACAATGAACTAGTACTAGTATTTATGAACATTGAATCACATGAATATTATACTATAAATTGGGAATATTATAATAAATCAATTGATAATAAAAAACCCCAGAAATTGAACCCCCTGTAATGTCAATCAAGTTCTTGGAGCCAATGTATCTATGATCTAGGAATGGAGGAGCCCCCCATAAAGTGAACCTCCTTACAATACCAATTGAAGAGGCCCGATAATACACCTTCCACCTAATTATCTAAGTTTACAATGTCTGTAATATATCAAATAAATTTCAAAGGACTTTCATATTTCAATAATAATCCAAACAACCCTTTATTTATAAAAAACATTCTTTGAAAACCAATTTCACAATCCATTTCACAATGCTTTGAAAAACACATTTTTTTACCAAAATGAGGGGGAAACCATTTTTATCAAAAACCATTTTCACAAAAATAAAAATAATTTCAAGGATAATACCAATTTGTTTATAAAATCATTTATATAATCATGAACATTAATGATTTATAAAACATAGGCTATAGACAGAATTACCTGCCTAAAACTTGAGTCCCAAACCAACCGTGATGAGATCCACACATATCGGAAGGAAAAGAACACAAGGAAAATTAAAGGAGGACCTAACATTGATTCTAAAATATTATAACAAAATTTCATAAGTAAAAGGGTTTTAAAAGAAGTTATATTAAACCATAACTCCATAATCTCACACAACAAACCAAAACCAACATAAGATTCATCCTTAAAAAGAAAATTATACAAGGGATCTAGAAGAGATTAGAACAAAGTCATTACCTGATCAAAATATCCTAGAAACATAGACCAACAACAATTCCAAAACCAATAAAAATGAGGGAAATGATAAGAAAATAATACTACTTACTAAAATAGGAGCAACCAACCAACCTGGAGATTAAAGCACAAATTAGATAAGCCCAAAGATATGGGTTAACCCAAAATTTCCTAGAGATGACCTAGGATATGAGGGAGAAGGTAAAAGATGAATGAATGAGCAGTTAAGCATGAAAAAAATTAAATCCACTTGAATAGTAATGATTCAGAGCATGAATCATTAATTCACGGTCTAAACTTTTGGGATGGACTATATGTAGAAAAACATGCCACCTTAGTTTAAAATACTGAAGGCGTGGTTCATGACGTGAATATAATATCACATCATTAAAAGTTTTCACATCCTAAAACCAAAATAATGGATTATACTGAGAATTCATTCACATAATTAATGTTTATTCATGATGTGAACCAAATACTATAGCCAACATTAATCCCAAGTCCTTTACCACCAGATCTCCTCTGACACCACTCAAACCCAAAAAATATCCTCTTAAATTTAAAAGAGAATGTACTTAACTTTGATGTTAAAATTCTACCCACCATAGGACTTTATATCCCAAGAAATTCATGTTGAATAACAATGACCCAGAAAGAGGAGAGGCCACTACTCCTCCACCAATGATTCTCTCTCCCAAGTATTATGATAATACAATACATGCCATTGTAACACTTTAACTAAAAAATTAACTTCCCACACAAGACTTTCATATGGGAATCAACGATATCGATTGGTTTATCCATGAAAGAAACATTTGGATATAAATTGATCTCCTCCCAACTCAGAATATGGGATGGATTGGGGTGGTACTTCTTGAGCCGAGGTATGTGCAAAACATCATGAATACTCATCAACTGAGCTAGTAAAACCAATATCTAAGAAACATGTAAAACCCACTCAGTGATCTAACATGGTATAATATATATCAAATATATATTCCCCTATTTCCCAATTATACAATGACCCAACTAAGGAGAAACATTCCAGAAAACCTGATTACCAATGCAAAATTCCAAAGGACAACATAAACTATCTATATATGATTTCTTCTATATCTAATCTATAACCAAGAATCAATGTACATTTTGAATCCTCATTGTTATCTCCTAAACAAGACTCAATACCACAAGATAGGCCTTTCCCACCTCTACCCAATAAAGCAGTGACCTGCATGGGTGACTATAAAAAGCCTCAAAGGGAGCCATTATGATTGAATATTGGTAACTATTATGACAATTGAACTCAAGAAGCCCAAAATGAATATCCTATGATCCAATGAAATAAAAGGTGTAGGAACATAATGTATCCTATATAATATGTATAACATGATTCATATAACCATATATTTATGGATGGTAAGCTATACATAATCTAACATGATTCCCCATCTCCACTTGGAGAATCTTCCTGAATTAGGAGGTAAATTTGAGATCCATGTTAGAGAAAATAGCATAGGGGTCCATATGCAGCCTCAAAATATTTTTCCCATACAACATACCTATATATTAAACCTTGGTGGTGTCCCCGATCCAGATAAAGTGAGATAATTTCATCAACCAATCAATCACCACATAGATAACTTTCTTCCCTTAGGGGAGTCTATGGTAATAAAATGATTAAATCCATGGGAAAATTGTCCCATTTCAAAAATGGAATCAGAATAGGTTGAAGTAGACCAAAACTCTTCATGTTCTCTACCTTTATCTGCTGATAGGTGTAATAATGGGACGCATAATCATCAATTTCATGCTTCATACTTGGATAATAGAAATTCCATCTCATGTCATAATATATATTCATAGTGAAAGGATGAATGACCCATAAAGAACTTTGAAAATCATGCAACATTGAATTCCTCATGGATAATGGGATGAAAAAATGATTCATAAAGTGGAGAATACCATTAAAAGGGAGAGACCAACCATAAACCATATCCCCAATACATAAGGTTTCCCTAATTTCCTTGAACTCATCATCTTACTATTTGTTCTGTAGAATACACCTAAAGAGAGGTGATGATAAATAAACACTAATTAGATCCATACCTGAATCATACTCCCATGAATGTATATGAAAATGAGTGAAGATCCCCATAATATTCCACCCCTACTTTACTTATAATAAAAGTTGGGAAGAAAAATTCCTACCAATGGAATAAAAAATGATGTTTCCTTTACCAAGAGTATAGGAAATGTCAATGTCAAATGTCTAGAGGTATTACACCCACTTCTTACACCTAAGGTTCAATTACTTCTTTGAAAATACATAGTTTAGACTCTTATGTTTAGAAAATCCTGTGAACCTATCCCAAATATATGTTGTAAAAAATACTTAAGCAAATTCATAATAGCGAAGATATCTAAATCATGAGTGGGGTGATTTTTATCATGTGGTCACAGTTGATGAAATTTATAACCCACAACATGATCATCCTTCATAATCAGACAACGCAAACTAGTACGAGAAGCATCATAATATACCACATACCTCTTACCAGACTCAGGTAATATCAGGATATGAGTTTATTTCAAAATATGTTTCAATTCCTCAAAATAAGTCTGACACTTAGTATCCCAAGTGAATTTTACCCCTCTCTTTGTAAAATTAGTGAAAGGAGATTATAGCTTTGAGATATTCTTAATGAACTGCAAATATTATATTGTAAGACCTAAGAATATTCGAATCTCGAATGTGCAATGTGATTATTCCCATGAAAAGATATCCTTCACCTTTTTAGGATTGACTTAGAGAACCTCTTCCAAAATCACATTTTCTAATAATTTCACTTATTGGATCCATAAATTACATTTTGATAGCTTCCCATATTGGCATTGACTCCACAAGATTTACAAAAACCAGATTCAGGTGGTCCTCATTATCATTATTGGATCACAAATAAACTATCATATCATCCATAAACACCATGAAAAAGGTGTTGATATATTGATGTAATATCTAGTTCATAAAATCTATAAAAACTACAGGAGTGTTATTTTGGACAAAAATACATTAAAATACATTTTTAATAGATATACCTAATCTTAAAATAGATCTTCAAGATATCTGACTCCAAAACATTGAGTTGGTGATATCCTAACCAAAGATCAATCATTGAAAACCACATCACCTACTTTAACTAATCAAACTAGTAATCCACATGGGTAACAGGGTACTTATTTTTAAGAGTCACCTAGTTCAACTTTCAATAGTCTACACAGAGATACAAAGAACTATCAGTATTCTTGGCAAAGAGATAAGGGTCACCCATGATGAAACAGTTGGATGAATAAATTAATTCTCAAGTAGATCATACAACTAAACATTGATATTTTTTATATTAGTAGGTTCCATGTGATAAGAGAATATAGAAATTATCTGTGTACCCAACACCAGATCAATCGAGAACTCTACCTCACTCTCTGGAAGAAGATTAAAACATTCATCTAAGAAGACCTCAGGAAAGTCCTGATCAACCAAGGTAAGATCAAAAAGAGGGGAAAAATAATTGGTCTCAACCACATTGGTAGATTATAGGCTCCAATGTTCTAGGTGGGAAGGTCCCACATGACTGGACCTCAGGTACCACAATTCCAAGAATACCCAAGAGCTCTCATCAAAAATAGAGAATCAAAACCACTGATGATAATAATCAATATCAGCATGATATCAAATAGAAAATCCACCCCAATTATGATGTTGAATAGATCTAGATCTTTAACCAATAAATCCTTGACCAACTATGAATCTACTATCAATAGATAACATGTAAGACAGTGAAAACCCTACTCTTTTATCTTTTCAAGAGGTGTCGTAAACTCCATAAAAACGACATGAGATCTATATGATGTTTAAGAAAATAAAAAAAATGGGTAGATATGAAAGAGTGAGGGACACTAATATTAAATATTTAAGTTACTATAGAAGATTCAATAAAGACGATTCCTCTCATTGTTGTTAGGATTGCATCAACCACTACCAAAAAATAATCTACTACATGAAGGTGCTTCACTCTTAAGGCCAATGTATGGATCCCTATGGACTTTTAAGCTTCTAAATACACCACAATGGCCTTTGAAGTTGAATATCCCTGACCATAATAAGGTATATAAAAATCCTATCATAATATCGGAAGATAACACTGGTGGCCACAAGAACTAAAAATATTCATGGGTGTAGGATAATATTTTTGGGTGTTCCCTACCTTTAAAAATTTATAAAAATTAAAGGAAACACTACTAGCTACTAATAATGGTGTATAGGAGGCCCACTACCAAGAACTACCTTCATCACCTTTATGATTATCTTTCCACTTTCTCTTCTTTCCTTATGTACCATTGAAATTTCCATTGGGTTGAAGGGAATAAGAAACGTATCCAATATTTACCACCATATCCATTTATTCCATAATACCCTTATCAAACATCTCTATATAGGTGAAATTTTTTAACATATACACCTAATATTGGATGTATGGTCGCAATCCCTATAGGTATTTATGAGATTTTTGGCTGATTTTTCATCACCAAATCTGGGAAAAAATGAACCAGGTTTGCCAAATGGTTGGTGTACTCTAATAGAAATAACTCCCCTTATTAAAAAGAGAGAAACTATAGATACTTTGATATCATTAGATAATTTGGGTAGAACTGCTAAAATAAACGGTTCTTTAATACCTTCCACTATAATCCCACATGTCAGTTTTCCTATACCATAGAATCCCACCACCACTTACTGGGACCCTCAAGATTGAACATTTCACATTTCATCTTGATAGACACAAGTGTATCTAGGAAGTAGAATACCTGATTGATCTTTTATAGATAGTAATCCACCTATTGGGGTTCATTAATTCCCTTAAAGAATAAGGGATTCTCACATAGGAACTCTCAAGTTAGATCCCTATCTCCCCCAGATCCTAGTTGTGCCTCAAAATATTATTCTTGGAAACATGGTATATTCTATTCCATGACACAAATAGCTTGTATAATAGCCTCAAAAATATTATTATTTAGAGTAAGATCCCCTTGAGAATAATCTACCACTACACCATCTCATGGAACCCATGGAAGACGTCTCATAGGAATGTTTTCTATATTAAAAAAATAAAAGTAAATGATCAAAAAAAGAAACAATATTAGTTTAAACTAGAAGAGTATAAGAAGAAATTGAGATCAAGGTCAAAACCAAGCACAAGAGACACACATCCCAACATTCCATGGTGACTTAAGATTCTTTATATTATTAGTTGGATATGAACTCACCACAAAATTACTCTTAGTACTAACAATCATATATACTATCTACAAACATACCAAGACTAAGAATAACCTGAATTTGATACCAAATTTTCATGCCTCATCTTGGATAACCCATCTTTCCAAGCTCTAAACCAGATCATGAAAAGACCTGAAGAGAATTACCAATCCCCACAGGTTGGTGACTAAGACCCAGAAATCACACAAAAACTATTGGGAATGATTTCACTCAACACAAAATAATATACATTGAATATATATAGTAATATAACCATTAAAGTAATATTAAACAACAAAAGAGTGACAATGATAGTGTTACAACTCAAAGTAGAAAGAGAAAAACCAAGGTAAATATCCTCAAAATCCAAAAATGAAAAGGAAACCCAAACTAACAACTACAGAACTATGTAACATGTGGGAAGTGTCCCACCATCTCACTTCTATCTAACCATACCCAGATGACATAAGCCTCACCACATTACTGAGGCACCTTACCCTTTGTTGCACCATATAAAACAAGGTCTACACACCCCAAAGGGAGAATGTTGGGTGTGAGATAAACCAGATCAATAAGATCCCACCTAAGTGTTCCATATTAAGTATCTTTACAATAATTCCAATATGATAAAATCAAGTGAGAATAAGGCATAATATTCATTTAAACTATTTTATATCAAAATCATGGTAAATATTTTTCCATCCCTTAATATTTCAAAAAAACCAAGTAAAATAGTTTCAAAGAATAATTCTAATAACAATTTATATCTATAAAACCATGTATCATCTCATATCATAGTAAGAAATAAAAATACAACACACAAAGGAAAACACCCTAAGGATATCATAATTCCAAGATAGCTAAGTCACTCACACCTCAATCTAAATAAAATACTAGTGCACACTCAAGTCCCTAGAGGTCATAAAACATAGTCTCGGGAACAGAGGAACACCCCAAGAAGTGAAACCCCAATAATTTTAATCAAATTACCAAAGAAAATATATCTACAATCTAGTAATGTATGAGAACCATAGAAAGTGAACCCCCTTACCATACCAACTGATGAGGCCTAATACTATGACTTCCATAAAATTACCCAAAACTCCAATGTGTGGAAGTTATCAAATATATTTAAAATGTATTTTTTATTTCACAAAAAATTATAAAAAACCTGTTATTCATTAAAAAAGTTCTTTGAAAACCAATTTCACAATTCATTCCACAATACTTTGAAAAACACATTTCTTTTACCAAAATGAGGGAAAACCATATTTGATCAAAAAAACTTTTTTACACATGAATAAAATTCATTTCAAGTATCATTAAAATTAATTTAAAAAATACTTTATAAAACCAAGTGCATCAACAGTTCATAGAACACAGGCTAGAGATAGAAATACCTACCTCAAACATGGGTCACACACTAACTATAATGGGATCCACACATATCAGAAGGAAAGGAATAAGAGGAAAATTAATGGAGTCCCTACCATCAATTCTAACATATTATAATTGAATTCCATAAGAAATAAGTTAAATGGAGAAGTTAGATCAACACATACCTCAATAATCTGATGTGATGCACCACAACCGACATAAGATCCAGCCTCCAGAATACAACCACATAAGGGATCTTGAAGATATTGGATAAGAATACTCACCTAATAAAAAGATCCCAGAAATACATCCCAAATCCACTTCAAAAACCAATATAAATTAATGAAATGAGAAGAGAAAAAACAAAATTACCAAAATAGGATAAAACAACCAAATTAGAGATCAAAGAACCAATTGGAGAATCCTAAGAGAGATGGATTCACCCAGAATTACTTGGAATAGACCTAGGGTTTAAGGGAGGATATGTAATATGAATGGGATAGGAGTTAAAAATGTAAAACATTAAATCCACTAGAATTGAAATGATTTATTTTGTGAATCAATGATTCACGATGTGAATTTCTGAGATGCCATGTATGCCAAAAAACAAATTACCATGGTTTAAAATCCCAAAGGCCTAGTTCATGACCTGAATATCATCTCACATCATTAACAATTTTCATGCCCTAAAGCTAGAATCTAGGCTTATTACTAGAAGTAATTCACTTCATGAATGTTCTTTAGCAGCACAAACCATATCATAAATCCATCATTTATTCTAAGTACTTTAGAAAACACCCAAATCACCTCCGACACCACTCAAACAAAAGAAAAACCCTCTTAAATGTAAAATAGAATATACCTTATCCAGTATGTTACAAACTACCCACTTACTTGAAGGATTATGACCTATTATAGAAAGGTGAGGGGTTCTTAATATTTCACTTCAAGCTTACTCATATAGAGTTTATCAATGTCATATAACTATATGTATTTATATGAAAACATTATATACCTTATGCATGTAATTAATTTGGATATTTATGAATATAATTGGATTTTTTTTGGGTAAGTAACACAACATTATGGTTTGTGTAAATGGTTACATGTTATTGTGGTGTGAACACATTAATTTAGTGGATGAGATAGAGATTCCAAAACTAAATCATTGAAAGCATATATACACAAAGGAATAAAACATGAAATAATTATGAACTTAATATTCATATGATGCATATTAAATTGTTGAGACATTTAAAAAAGAAAACCCCTAAAATACTAAGTGTGATATTTCTTTTAAAGGATCATTTTCAAGATCTCGATCATCTAATCGAGTAGGTCATGAAAAAGTTTGGTGGTCATGGATTATATTGTGTAAGGAAGACAATTGATTGGTGACACTAGAACATCCTTAGGTAGGTCATGAAAAAGTTAGGTGCCCCTAGATTTTCCTTTTTATCATGTTTTTGTAATTTTCGTTGAGTTACACTCTATTGGGAAACCCTTATAAAGGATTTCATAGGAATAGAGTTGGGTTTATCCATATGATGGACTGGGTAAAGAGTTACCTACTCAATTATCCAAGAATCATAATTTTTATGATTGGTATAATTCCTAAATAACTAAGTGCTGAGAGAAATCCAAAGTGGACTCATTTCTTAGTAAAATATGGTTCTTGGATCACTAAATATATACGATTTATGGGGTCATCATTTTACTAGGAACACTTTCATTAAAAGTTCTTGATAAAAAGATATAATACGTAATATTCATATAATAAAATATTATATTGTAGATAAATAACATCATCATCAAAATAAACTTTTAATTTAATATTTTAAAGGAGAAACTTAATTTTAGAAACTTCTAAGAATATTAAAATGTTCTTGAGGAATATTTTATGTGTTAAGAGTAACACATTTCTGAGTAACCAAGTGTTAAAATTGTTTAAAAGTTGAATATATATGATTATTATTATTATAAAATGATTCACATAGGGGTTCAAAGACATTAGATTCAAAATTACCTCTAGAAATGTTATCCTCCACTTAAAATACATAATATGATTATGAATGCTAATGATTTGGTGAGATTAGTGGCTTTCTTAAATCTTGATTTTATTAAGAAATTAATCCTATTTTCATTGATGGAATTTTTTTAACAATAATAATGAGTTTATAAAATGTTTACCCTATTGTCATCAAGTATTTTGGATAAATAAACTAGGAATAGGATGTATATATTTTGGTACTATATTGAAAATAAAAGTGGGTAAAAGTTATAATTAGAAGAATATAAGTCAGTTGGAGAGTCCAATAATATTTTTTCAAGTTGTTAGTAAAGGTTGTTGAAACCTAAATGGGTTTTCATGAAGTAATAACAATACCATATAATGTTATCAGTCATAATATGTGAAGGAATTTTGGATATTATATGGTATGTTTATGTCAGGTATTAGTATTATAGAAATTGATTCTTATATTTTGAAGGATATATGATACCAAATGTATATTTTACAGGTGTTGTGAATATATAGGAGTTTAAAATCAAGGTAATAATTGATAGAGCTTATAGTTCACATTCTAGTGATCAAGAAAGTAGTTTCTATATCTAAGATATGATTATAAATGAATTTTTAAAAAATGGATTAATCTCAGTAAAGGATGTGTATATTAATATCATTTATCTTATATGATAATATTTTTTTATGTAATAAAGTGTTTTTATAAAAAAACATTATATTCTGATTTAATACACATGGTTTATGATTTATCTGATTCTATAATATGTTTGGAGAAGAATATAGGGATAAAATTATTTTATCTAGGATAAAGAGTTTATCTAGGATAAATATTTTATCCATTAATTTTTTGACATATTAGGGAAGGTGTTTTGAGAACCCACCCATGGTATATTTTAAAGAATTATCTATTTTCAATAAAATACTCCAAACACATAGAATACCATATATGACATGTAAACAATAGTTTACTCGTTAAGTATTCTGACTAAAAGTAAATAACTGATATTTACTAAAACACCTACTAAAAAGAAATAAGTGTTATTTCCCAACACAAAAGAGTTTTTATTGAATCTTATAAATATATTTTTAAAAGAATATAGAATTTAAAAGACTGGTGGCAGTATGTTTAGACTTATAAAAGTATAAAGTTAACAAATAAATTATTATATTAGTTCATGATTAAATTTATTTTCTAACTTTATATCCAGAATAGTTTAGGATATATAAATATATATATTTTGATATAATATATTATAATAACGATGATGATGTACTTAGAAATAGTTTAAGAAGATAACGAAACCATAACATTTTATGTTGTAATTTTTAGGATTTTTAATATTTTCAAGGAGTTGAGAATTATGAATATGATTTCTAAGACTCAAAATTATTCAAATTGAATTAATTTATAGATTATTTTCACTAAAATTTTAGTAAGAGTGTTTTATAAAAGGATCACACAGTGAATGTAGTATATCTATTTATGAAACCATTTTCGTAATAACAACATGATGGTCATGTAAAATCTACGAGTGTTAGTCACATGATATATTGGTTTTAATGGTTATAAATTTATTATGTTTTTATAATAAATTCAATCTATTTTTATCATTTATTCATGTGTCCTGCAATTTTCTTTACATGAACATTGGAATGATAATATCCCCTAAAAGTATGGATTTGATTCCAAATTGATGATCATCATGAAGTGCGATGGGTTGTGATGACATATTAAGGTTAACATGAATAGCTTTCTATTCTCATTGAAAAGGTTTTATATGAGATATGAATAATATATTCATGAGGTAATAAGTAGAGACTTATTACCTAGACTGATATTCCAAAGTATATCTCATGGAATTCTATAAAATAATTAATATGGTTAGGGGTGTGTTCTTATAGTCAATCCTTAATACTTGAGGTTGGATAGATACCTAGAATGTGAACCATCATACTTTTATACCTTATTTATTCAATTCAAAATAAACTTATCTAATCAGAGCGTTTTTGGGTATATTATTGATCATGTATTCAGTTATTAAGTTCCATTAGATTGGTTGAATAAGTTGTCATTGTTTTCAACACTATGTAAGGAATATGTTGGGTTTATTGAGATGTGTATTTAAGAATCTTAAGTAGGATTAGAGTTAGTTTGAGGAAGTTCTGAAGTAATTTGAATATGTCCAAAATTCTAGAATTGAATGAGAAAAATAAAAATGTCCTTATTCATATGAATTTTCGAACCGACCGTAAGAATTCATCATAAGAATTTAGGAGTGATTTTATGACTTTATCCCAAATTTAAGACTTTTGTATTTTTTTCATCTCATGAATTTTAGATAAGGTAATAAAATAGAAAAGGTATGATTGTATGACTTTAGGATAGAGATACAAACTTAATCATAAGAATTCAACGCATGACTTGGATGGATCGTATGAATTCACCATAAGACTTTGAGATAATCATATGAATTTATCATATGAATTTTTCTTGAATATATGACTTTTATTTAGCTTAAAAATTATAGATTATATTAATTTAATGTCATATAAATAATAGTTACCCATAGTTTGAGTGTATAACTTCATCGATCATATGAATTCCAAAGTCATATAATAAACTGAAAATACATCATTTTAGAATAAAAAATGGTTTGTTTATGTATTTCCAAAATATCATGGGATCACCCAAATCCATGATTAAAGATGAGATTCATATAAGTTTTAATGAGATTTACCGAGGAGGATCATGGGCGATTTTTAATGGATTTAAAATTTAATTTTTGAAATTATCTTTCATAATCAAATATGTTATTAATTAGGGACTATTTATGTATATTATAACCATAAGAGTTTATATAAATCAATATAGAAACAAAATTCATGAAAAATTATAATATAAAAGGAAGAAATTAATAATAAAGATATAATTTGATAATTTTTTAGATAAGATGATGTGATGCTTTATTGAAGAGTGGGAATTTGACAAGATCATTTAATTACACAAATTTTTAATTTCTTTGGTGTTTGAAACAAACTATTTTTGATTTCTATTGATTTATAAACCAATGATAAAGAATAATATCATCTCGTGTGTACATGATCTCATGTACGAGTTATTCATTCTTATCTAATGAGATGAAGAATGATATATTGATACTTCACTATATTTATTCTAGTAGCCAATAAAATTATAAAGAATGATTTTTTATTTTATTCATAGGCATTCCAAAAAACATAGAAGATATTACTAATTCTAGAGAAAAGAAAAAAATCTTGAATAATAAGTGATATTCGTTTAAACAGTTCCAATATTCAAACCATTGGAAGTGGATGATACCTTCTTACACAGAGAAGTGGATGATAACTAATCAAAAAATGTGTGATAATTTCTGGAATTTTTAATCACTAAAATTTTTTAGTGATAAGAAAATATGTTTACTCAATAAAAGTTCAAACAAAAAGGATAAGACTCTCACATAGAGGCTAAAACTTGAAAAATTTCTCATGTATTTTTTTTGTTATTTTATTCTTGCATACGAGCGAGGAGGTGATTATAAGTGTTACTCATGAATTGAAAAATTCACAGGGGTTTAATTTATAAAATAAAATAATTTTTAAAAACAAGTACCATTGATCCCCCCTCAGTGGCACACCATTTGACTCAGGAACTACAAATGGTATTAGTGTGAAGGTCTCCCATGAGTTTTTTAACTTTGAAAGTTTATCATAGAGAATCAAAATTAATTAAATTATATAAGATTTTCCTTTTTTGGTGGAAATAACTCCCATGTTTTGAATAATCAAATGCTACCATTTCTATTATCATAAGGATTGAAAGTGAGTGATTTTTTTAATGTGGGTTATCCACAAATTGAAAGGGATGGTGATATGACAATTGAATAAAAAATGAATCTTATGATATATGGAAAAATAATAAATAAAATATTATAATATTTATCTTAAAAACTTTATAAAAAGGTGATAGATCTTCAAATAGATAAATAAATGTGGGATAAAATTGATAACATATATATAGGAATCATCAATATAAAAAAAGAAAAAAAATACAAATCTGGAGAGAAAAAGTCTAAGATATAAGAATGGATAAAGATGAGAATGTTGATAACTATCACACAAGGGTGTATGAGATAGTTAGTCATATAATAGGATTCATTTAAAATATAGACGATTCAACTATGGTGAAAACATTAATGAGGAATTTTCCTGATATATTTGACCTAAAGATCTCATCTTTGGAAGGAATTCATGATATATACTTTAGTGAGTAGTATGATACACTTATGAATTATGAGATGAGAAAAGAACCGGTTTTCATGAAGAAAGATAAAGATGATATAACATTGTAATTGATTAATAAATTAAAGATCAAGAAATTTGATTCCTCAATTAACTCGGATATAGATGATGAGAGTGATAAAAACATAAGAAACTCATGGGTCTCTTATTTAAAAACCTCAATAATTTAAAAAAATATAAAAGAAATATTCCACTTAATTTATTTGAGTATATAAAAATTGGAAATTTTGTTTTTGATTGTATAAGGAAAAATAAGAACATGGATTTTGAAGTTGAAGAAAGTGAAGAGAGTTTTCAAATAAAGTAAAAAAGAAAAAATGGTAAAGGCAACAAGAAATATAATGATGGAAGAGGGAAAATTTCAAAGAAAAATAAAAGAAGTATACTTAGGAAGGAGGAAAAAGAAAAATATTCTTTCAAGAAATTATTTTAAGGAAGTTTGTGCTAGAAGAGACACCAAATATATAACACACATTGAGAGAAAAAAAGACAAATCTAGTGATGAAGAAAAAGAGAAATAAGATAAAGCATATATTATTCACATATTGAATATTTAAGTTTAGAAATATCTTAAATGGAATACTAGGAACAAAAATAAAGTTAAAAATTTCAAGAGGGATGTTGATAAGTTGAATAATTTGAAGATAAGTTTCACAATAAGTAAAATAAATACATTAAGGAGATCAATTGTCTTAAGGTTAAATTGGATGAACAAGAAATAATTATAAAAGAATCATAGAAAAAATGGCTACTGAAAAAGAAGAACTTATAAAGTCTGAATCAAGGAATATTAAGGCTGAAAATAACCTTAAGTAAATTAAGATTGATTATAATAAATATACCAAAGTCATAGATAATTTATTATAAAACATTGATAATCCTTGTATATCGGCTTAGGTGAAATATGCATCTATAATTTCTAAAAACATTAAATCTATCTCAACTAATAGTGATAATATTAAATGCTAAAATGGGTTAAGAAAAACCATGAAAATGAATATCCTATATCAAATGGGGTTGATAACTATTAGAATAAGAAATCATTCTCAAAGACCAATTTAAGAAAGGTTGATTTTGTGACAAAACAATAAGATGATTTCAAGAGATAGACTTAGTAATTTCTTAAAATAACTAGTTTTAGAGGTTACTATTAGTACTGTGGAACCTATAGAAAGACGCTTATTTTTTTTGGTAAAACATGTACCTACCATGGAATCAAATAATGACATAGTTTAGGGGAAAAAACTAAAATAATAGAAGTAGCATACTTGTGAAAATAAAAAATAAAATGAGAACTCTTATGTGATGCGGGTCCAAAATTAGTTTAAAGGGATTGAGGATATTTGTAGAAGGTGTGACCAGAAAGTCCCCCATGCTGAGGAGTTTTTTACCATGATTATAGGTCAACAAAAATTGATTTATAAATGTAGTAAGGTTCAATAAGAAAGAAAGTAGGAAAGATCATTAAATATGGAGATTAATTTAATGGATAGAAAAATGAGGAAATCCTAGATTATTGATCGTGGTTTCTCTTTGATAGGATATACAATGATCCTGAAAAATACTGAGGTGAATGATGAAGGTGTTTTGAGATTTGGTAATGATATATCTTTAAAAATTTAAAGGATTTGTTCTTATAAAATTGAACAATCCAAACTGAACCCATAGGAGGTTTAATTTATTGATGGTCTCATACATAACTCGTTGAGTGTTAGTAAATTATTTGATGAAGACAATGAGGAAATATACAAGGATAAATTTTTTATCATTAATATAATTGAGTATTAAAGTATTGTTACATGAGTATAAAGAACTAGTGGAAATTTATTTCAGATCAGAGATCCCAGTAATTCCTGTTATCTTAGTTCCAGATAAGAGAACAATACATGGCATAAAACGCCTGGACATGTTGGTCAAAATATTTTGATTAAGATATATTAAATAAATATAGTGAGATAAACACATTAATTTATATGAGATATTGATTATATTTTACAACCTATAAAAAGGGATAAATGGTCAAAGTGAAATAGAAAAGAGTGAAGGCTCAATCATGGAGACCTCTTGAATTAATTCACTCATATTTTTTGTGATCCTATGAAGAAAAAATCCACAAGTGGTGACTAATATTTCATTACATTTATTGATGGATATAAAAGGATAAAAATATTACTATTAATGAATAATAATTCACAGGTAGTGGATATATCCAAGATTTATAGAATAGAGGTTGAACGAGAGATTGAAATTCAGGTTAAGAAACTAAGAACCGATAATGGGAAAGATTACAATAAAATGAATTTTGATATTAACTATGTAAGTATGGGATTAAAAATCAATAATCACCCCTACACACATCAAAATAATGGAATTTCTAATATAATGAATAGAACCATTGTGAAAATGGGGAGAAAAATGCTTGCTGAATTTAAAATATTAACCTTCTTTTTGATAGAGGTTATTTTCACAATTGTAAACAATAAAAATCAAAGATTTTTAGACCAATATCAAATATAAAATCATAATAGATGTGTTATAATAAAAATAAAATAATTATTTACTTCACAATCTTTGTATGTTCTTACATTATTAAAATAAAATACTTGAATTAAGTAAAATTTGATGGAAGGGATAAGGAGGGTATCATTCTTAGGTACCTATACAATTTAAAAGGATAAATATTCTAGAATAAAATATTTCACAAGGTGGTTGATTGTTATGATGTAAAAATTATTAAAATATGACTCTTAAATTATGTTCTAGATGTATCAGTTTGTAAAGAAATCAATGAATTTATAATGATTTTTTTAATAGAACAGTGAAAAATATACTAAGTGGTATCCACACAAATTTGATGTGGATTATCACTAAAATAATGATAAATTGTAGGTAACTATGAATGAGAAACGTATGTTTCAAATGTTGAATAAGTATTTAAAAACAAATAATATCATAGGAGAATAATCTACTCATATATACCTAAATAATGTTAAGATATGATGGGCATGTAGTGTAGGTTACTAGAAGAATACTAAGGTTTTAAAATAAGACCTCTATTATTTCTCATGTTGAACCTCAATTAGTGATAAAGGATTTTAATCATAAATAGTGGATTAAGGATATGAATGAGGAGATAAACTAGATTTATAGAAATACTACTTGGTACATTTTCTTGAAGGCCTATTGACAAAAATGTCATTAGAACCAAGTGGGTATTCAAAAACAAGTTAAGTGAAAAGGTGAAGTGATAATGAAAAAGGCTTGAATTATTTTCAAGGGTTATTATCAAGTAGAGGGAATTGAATTTGAAGAGGCTTATTCACTTATATAAATATTGGAATCTATCAATATGTTCCTTACTGTACCAAATTACAAGTAATATTTTTTTAAAATTGATGTCAATTTTTTCTTATCAAATGGATATATTGAAGAAGTGTATATTGAGAAACATTATAAGTTTTTACTTGATAATGATGCAAATAAAGTGTTCAATACAAATAAGGTTTTTTATAGATTAAAATAGGTCTCAAGGGACTAGTATTTAAGGATAGATAACAACATGAAATAGTTAAAATTCATCATAGTAAAAGTTGACACCAACCTGCATATCCAAGGAATAAAAAATGGTATACTTATTTTAATTGTTTATGTTGATGATATCATTTTTACAGGTTATCATGATAATTTGTGTCAAATTTTTTCATATAAAATGATGCATCAATTTTATATTTACATGTTTGTTAAGATGAGATGCCTCTTGGGGTTAAAATTCATGAAAGAAGACAAATTTATTTTGTTATTTCATGAGAATTACTCAGGGGAGTTGTTAAAGAAATTTTAGATCGAGGAGTCAAATCTAGTGTCTACACCCATTGATGAGGGACAAAAAATTTCTAATGTTACTGAATGAGAGAGTATAAATTAAAGAGAATTAAAAAAATTGATTGGGATCCTACCGTATCCCATATCCTTTAGAAATGGTATTGTTTATGTTGTGATTATTTATTCTAGATATCAAAGTGATCCAAAAGAGTAAAATATTATGTCTATCAAAATCATTTTGATATATGTTAAAGGGATTATGATCTATGGGCTACTATAAAATATTGGAACTAATTTGAATCTATTTTGGTTTATAGATACTGATTGGGATGGTGACTATAATAATATAAGGTCCATTTTAGGTTGAATTTTGTTCCTGGGATAAAATTGTGCGATTTGACATTCTAAGAAACAGAACCTAGTCACACTAAGTACTATTTCAGACGAATATGTTTCTACTACCAATTCGTTCACTCAAATTATTTAGATAAAGGAGAATCTAGATGATTTGAGGGTGAAATTTGATAGACCTCTTAATGGAGACATCAAGTTATAATTTTTTCCTACTCAAGATCGGTTGGAAAATATTTTCAATAAGGTTGTCCCGAAGGATTTATTTGAGTAATGGAGGCTTAACATGGGTGTTCATCCCCTACTAAATCATTAACAATATTTGGGAGGACCCCCACTGGGCCATAAATTATTTCATAAAAGTGGGATATATGGTACACACCTCTTTTCTTGAAAATTACCTTTCTTTCATTATATATTATTTTTAAGTGGCTATGTTTATTGTGAAAATGGGGATTTTTTTGAAGAGGTGAGTGCATGGATTGAGGTGGAGATCAATTTATCACTTTTTCAAAATACTACTTTTCATTGGGAGATGGAGTTCTCTCAAAAATACTACTGTAAAATATGGTGTGGCATAAAGATGTTTTTATTTTGAAAATGGATATTATTTGTCATTTTGTATATGATAAGATGGGTATTGAGATACTATTGAGAAAGAGTTTCATGGGTTGACAATAAATACAAATGGGGATATTAAAGTTTCCTTATATTGATTAAAGAAGTTATCATTATTTTCAACCCTATATGATGAATATGATGAGTTTATTGAGATAAATTATTGAGAAACTTGAGAAGTATTGGAGTTAGTTTGAAGAAGTTTCAAAGTTATTTAAATAAGTTTGGAATTATGGAGATGAATCTGAAAAATGGAAAATTCCATGTTCGTATAGCTATTGACTTTAAGAATTCATGGGTGATCATATGATTTTATCTAGACTATAAGACTTAAACATACATATTTGGTTCAGTGTATGATTTTGAGTTGAGGAAGGAAAATGAAAAAGTTATGAGTGTATGACTTTAGGATGGAGCATAAAACTTCATCGTAAGACTTCAATGTATGACTTGACTGGATATATGACTTCACTGTAAGTATTTGAGCCAATAATATATCTTTAGGGGATCCTATGACATGATCATATAAATTTTTATTAAACATGAGACTTTGATTCAACATAAAAAATAGAGACCGCATGACTTTAAATTCACATGGAGAAGAGTTACCCACAAGATAAGTGTATGAATTCACTGATTGTATGACTTTCAAAGTCATATGATAAACTAAAAATTTGGGATTTCTAGAAATTAAATTTTTTAAGAAAATGTAAATTAAAATTTTATGATTCTTTTTTATTCATGTATTTCCAAAATATCATGGGCTTAGTCCAATCCATGATTCAATTTAAGATTAACGGGAGTTTGAATGATATTTAATGAAGATTATTGTGGGCATTTTTAGGGGATTTAAAATTAAATTTTTGAAATTAAATTTCATGGTCAAAGATATTATTCTTCAGGGATTATTTATGAATTTGGGAATCATGGGAGTTTCCATAAATCATTATGTTAAAATAATTCATAAGAAAAATGAGAATATAGAAGGAAAAAATAAATAAGAAAAATATAATTCAATAATGTTTGAGAGAATTTGACACACTATTATTACAAGGAGTGAGACTTTGAAAAGATTATTGAACTATATGCATATGTAATTTCTATTGAGGTTGAACCAATATATTTTCCAATGATGTTGATTCTGGTGCTTGTTACTGAGAAGGAAAAAAGATCATCCCATGTATGCATGATCTCATACACAAGTTGTCTATTCTAATCTTGTGAGAGGAAGGATGATCTTATACTACTTCACTGCATTCATTTTGGAAGTTGAGGATTATCTAGAAGAATATATTTTATTTGATACAAATTAATCTTGATGCACATAGAAGATCCAATTCATTTTATAAAAAAGAAATAAACTTAAAGAATAGGTGGTTCCTATCTAAATAATGGAATGCATTCAAGCCATGGGAAGTGAATGATACATACCCGTATAGATAAATGGATGAAACCAACTCAAACCTTGTGCACTAATTTTAGGAATTGTAATCACTACAATTTTATAGTGATAAAAAAATCCATGTACTCAACAAAAGTTTGAACATTAGGCTCTCACATCAAAGTGAAACCTTATAAAAATTCTCATGTGTTGTTTGTATTCTTTTATTATTGAATACAAATGAAGAATTTATTATAAGAGTGAATCATGAATCTAACAAATCATAGTGGTTTAATTCAAAAAAGAAAAGAATTTATAAAAATAAGTACCACTAATTCATCCCCCCCAGTGGCACACCATCTGATCCAACAACTACATGTTGAATCACAACCAAGATTAGATTTTCCACCAGTATGATGAGTTTTGACATCTATCCCTTGGTTGAATTATATTGAGGAAATTAATTACCATGATTAATTGAGTCACATATAATGTTTATAGCTTCTTGGATTAGAGAAATGTGATGTTCTCAACAACTAGATCAATGACATGTGATATATTCATTGACATGGTCAGTCTTTTTCATAGAATCAGAAAAGATGAGATGGATAAATAGTAGTTTGATATTTTTCTGTATCTAGTGGTTACTTAATTTCTTAGAAAATAAGAATATATTGGTATGTATATAATGTATATGATATATCTTTTGGTGGATATATTTTTATAGATATATGATTATATTTTTTGGAGATCACACCAGAACCCTTAATAACTTGAGTAGCATTGATTATTTTCTAAAGGCCCCTCTTTACTTACATATGTGAAATATGAATTTCATATTTTTTTACCAATGGTACTAAGTTCTATAGGGTCACAAAATTATGCCTTTTTATAATTATTATTATTTGGGCATAGTATTTGTTCCAAAATACATAGATATTGATGAAACCACATCTAAAAAGAGTTTTGTATGGATTCAAAAATAGGTGTGATGTTTGAAAAAAAAGTATTTATGATATTTTAGTTCAAGTGGGAGATTGATGTAAGTGAATAATAATATATGAATATGATTCCCATAACTTAAGAATATTTTTCCTACCAATGTATCTTTAAGTCTTATCACAATAATACATTCCCCACAATGAAACCTGGTTACATGTGATACAACCCGATGGTACATTCATCTACCAGCACTTTCCCATATAGAATTTATCTAATGGATTCATGTCTTTGTATACATTCATTTAATGAGTTTAATGCACTCATTAAGAGGGAATAATTCTTTTTTGGAATTTGATTACACCAGACATTGATGATGTGATCTTCATTCATAGAGGAGAATTAGGCAATACCTATATAAAGGGAATGAGTTCCCTCATTGGTAGGTGTTGATAATTTTTTTGATAATTATTAGTTTCATATATTTTTTATGAGAATATCTTATTATTGTTGATTCGTTCATCATATACAATGAAGGTTATACCACCCCTCTTGACGCATGAGAATCCTCATGATACATGATGGTGGGTCCTTGTTGTGAGGATTGTCAAATTAATATTTATAAAACTACCTATACTAGTACTATGTTAATAATGGTCAAACCATAAAGAAGGTGAACATATGTATACCAAAACAAAATAAATCATGCAAAAACAAACACAAAATAGGTACAATATAGTGGTAAGTGATATTGTAAAGTGAGTGTAGAGTGATAGAGGAATATGTGGAGACATAGATGAAGTAGTAAAAATGGAGAGGGGAACTTGAAAATTGACATATTTAGGGGAACTAACCCATATGATATTGATAGAAATGTCACTTACCTTTCATGGAATCAACCACAGAGGGACTAAAGTTGACTTCAAAGGAATGAGATGTGTAACTATTTTCAGATAAATTACCCTCAAAAGATATATATCTTGATAAATATTTTTCTAATAGAAACTAATATGGTGATGGTTACACATAAATAAGATCTTAACACAACTTTTTCAAGGTTAGTACTTTGGTTGTGGTCACCAAAGAAAAAGATACACTACTACTCACTTGTCAGTACATGGGGTAGAGTTAAAAGATACTCAAAAGGAAGAGAAATTGAGATCTCTAACTAAAAGAAAGAAAAAATATTATATTGATCTAACTGTAGGAGTAGGAAAATGAAATGCAGTCCAATCCATCGGATCCAACACTATAAACTAATTAGTTACTCATTCCAGAAGAAACAAAAATAAAATTCATTGAAATCATCTCGAAACAATCGTACATAAAGTAAATAATAGTTAAGTTGGATTCTCTAGTGTGACCGGAATATCCCTCCAACTCCACCTCCAATTGCACTACCTTGAGCGTGTTATCTATCCTCTGATCCAACTTCTCTCTTAGTCACCTATCAGATAGATGATCAATGAATGGAGAAATGGAATGGTGGTATGATTCTAGAATGATCCCTGGGTGTGAATGTATATGGATGGTGTTGTGGATAGATATGGTTCTCACAATAACCTCATGGGAATCCTTCCACTCCTATGAGAACGACCATTTTATTTCTCTAGAATCTTCACTCTTAAATCATGTTCTAATTCCTTGCATCACCTGAAACAACATGTTCTTTGCCTAAATGGAAACCATACAGCCTGGAGAGGCTGTCACTGTACATCATACTCCTCAGGAGAATTGAGTCGAACCCTATTTAACTAGATATGATCTTTTTTACATTATTATTCTTCCCTAGTAAGTAACAATATCTATTTCAAACTTACCAGTTATTGAGTCCTTCTCCTTGTTTACCTTGATGTAGAACAGTTGTGGAAAATTTACTAAAGTACCCTTCCATAAAATTCAAAATAATTAAAATACCTTTATATGACCACTGCTAAATTTTAGATACCTTTCCACAAGTTCTAGACTTTAATTTATTTCTATATTATTGAATTAATCTCTCCATGTGGTAACAATTAGCTTTGTGAATTAAATCATTAATCCAGCTTCCATATTATTGTGTTTGTTGCATAAAAATAAATCATCCAGGTTCTCTCTTCCTCTTCATTTTTTAGTTCCCAAACCAATTCCAACAATTATAGTTTCTTCAAACTCCTTTACAACCAAAATCCCCCTGTAGAAAAAAGATATCGACATCCACAACCAAGTGATAGTTTTAAGAGCATAAACTTTGGATAGACAACAACTTTAATCAAACTTGACTTCTAATCATATTTTATTAGTCAATATTGAGTGTCTTAATTATTTCAGTTTTATAAATATTTATAATTACCAATAAAAAAACTCTTGATCTAGTAACAACATCATAAAAATTCAAAGATAAAAAATTGAGCCATAAATAAGAATCAACATTAGCTTGGTATTTGATCCATTAACCGAAAAATTATCATGGAATAAATCCATAATTTCCACCATGTGTTTATCAACTTCACACATAATCTCCCTTTATACTATATTAATAAATATACTCATAAAAGAACCACTAAAACTGAAGTCCCATAATCAGTATTTTTTCAAGCAGATTAAATGCATAAAGCATTAACCTCATATAGGGGTTGTTCTGTCTGGAGACATATGATAGGGCTTAGTTTCTACTTCATCAAAGAAACTCGACTTCATTTTTTGTATGGTGGATTATTATCAAGTTGAAGGTTCTCACAGTAGCACATGGGTGGTGCGATAGTATAAGGGATATGAGAGGATGGCGACAAGGGGGTGGAGGAGGAAAACAAATACAGAGGGGCTGGCGGTAATAGACCTTTTTCCTGAAGTTAGAAGGGGTGAATAGTAGAAGAAATATGTAGGGAATTAGTGATAGGAACATCAGATATAGGTGGTAGAATAAGTGGTGGAAACCAAATCAATATTGATGGAATTTTCTTCTAACGGTAGCACAAAGACTCACAATCACAGCTTTTAAAAAACACCATTTATAGACTTAAGTGGAAATAAAAAATCTACAAAGAAAAATCACATATTTAACCATAAAATTAAATCATTAAATTTTAATATGAAAATTTCCCACAAAAAAATGTTTAATTCCAAAAAATAACGAATAACATTTAATCCATGGAATTTTTAGAAAATTAATTTAAACATAAAAAACACTTTAATTCAATCCAATATACAATTTCAATTAAAAAATATTAAAAGCACTCAAATGTCAAACAAAGAAAAAGAAGGAATTCAAATGTGAATTTAAATTTAAAAGGAACACCTCAAGATATTTTAATGTTCCAATAAAAAAAATATTCAAAACATCAATATAGAAAATGAAATAATTATTTCCATCTCTTGGATTCATAAAAAAAATCATAAAAATCCCCAAATTAATGGAATTATAAAAAAAATTATTTCCACAAAAAATACATCAATATCTTTCCACGATTTAATGATGATTTCAAGAATAATTTAAATTAAAAAGAATTCTAAAAAAAATTTTACAATAAAAAATGGAATTTATAAAAGAATTGATTTAGAAAATTAAAATTCATGAAGGTCTCACAAAAAATCTTATTCACTTAAAAAATAGATTATTCTTATAGAGGGAAATTTAGTAATTAAAACACCGAAACAAACATTTTTAAAAATATTTTCTAATAATGTCAAATTCAATACCGAATGATAAAATATTTAAAAATTCACATTTTAAGTACACTTTATCATAAAAATAAAAATTTAAATAGAAAAATAAATATAAAAAAATGAATTAGAAAAATGACACATCAAATTCCTTCACACTTAATCAATTTTACTTCTGATCAATTCAATTTATTTTATTTATATACTTACAAAGACTCCTAAAAACAAATAGATAATTTTGAATTGGTTTTTAAACACATAGGAAATATTTAAAATCACAGATCCCTTTATTGTTTTAATCTTTCATGCCTCCTATATAATTATCACCCAATGAAAAGCTTTAATCAATAATCAGATCCCAATTTCAAGAGTGAGAAAAATTATATTTAAGTGGAATTAAAACCTTACCAAGAGGAACCTTAAATTAGCACTCTCCCCTAATTTTAGAAAATCAAAGACCCATTTTCCACTTCATTTATTTATCCCAAATGATTATTTTAAAACTCAATTGACAAATTTTTCATTTGGGTTCAATATTTCTCTCACCTTAATGAACTCATTTTTTACAAATATGCACTTTATTAATTTTTACTTGCCATATATTTGTGCGTATAACTATGAAAAGAACTTATTGAATTTACAAATGGATTTTATTTATTTAAACAACACACCTAGTGACCTTACCTCATAGATTCTCCATGGGTTACTAATTTCCCATTTTATTCTAGTTTCAAAGGATTTATATGATTATCATTTGAGTTGGATCCGTGAGGTGTTTTGGTTTAAAAGGGTGTGTCCCCTAGGTTCAAGTTCAAACATCTAGTTTCCTCAAGTTTTAACTTTAATTCCACAAATATCTATGATAACATAATCCTTTTATATTTCTCAAAAATTATTACAATAAGAAAATTGGACCACATCACCCAGTAATCATTCAATAATAACAACTTCAAAACCAATGGAATCAAACAAAAAAAGTGTGATAGTTTTACCCTAGGAAGGACACATTGAATTTTTAATTTAATAACCTAGAGATGTACCAAAAAATTGATTTTATTTAAAAAGAAAGAGAGAATTTATTTTCAAACATCCTGAAATAATAATTAAAAGGGTGGTATAATGAAAAAATGGGGTGTGTGGGTGGGGGTTATGTGTAAGAAATTAATGCACAATTTATCATAATAAAATACCCCCTCCCCCAAAAATAAAACCAAACATTGTCCCCAACATGGAATCCTAAAGTGGGATAAAATATTCATTCAAAACAAATTGAAAGTTCACGAGTTCAAATATTATTTAAGGGGTTACATTTTAGTTCAAAAATAGAACCTTTTCCACACATCCAAAAATATTTTCAAAACGTTTTTTTTCAATTTTTCATGCTTTTTATTTTTATAATCAGGCACAAGTATTAACAATTCATCTCAAATAGAAGCATGGTAAGCAATGAAACTATATAATTTGAATGCCACAACCACTTTATGGGTGAAAGTAGGTTTTGAACATTGGGCTTAAATTGATTTTCAAAATTCTATATATAAGTAATAAAGTCACCCATATCAAGAGAAAAAGATTTAGAGTTTTCAAAATATAATAAAAAATTTCTCTATACTTAATTCACAACAACATGTGGTAAAAATATTTGGATGAGTAGAATAGAGAAAAAATCCCCTCAATATGGATGATTTACACATTTAAATTCATTAATGCCACTCCCTTTATTTCCTTTATGAATAATCAATGGATGTTTAATTCATGTTCTTATAAGATTTAAAAAATTTAATGTAAGAGTGAAGAATTTAATGTTTAATGTGAAATGAAACTAAACTTTGAGTTAGGGAGTTTTTATATAGTAAGATTCAATCTTGTAAATACCTTTGGTCTTTTAAGAGAAGTTGAAAATTCTTGTGGTTAATCTTGGTTAGGCGTAATAGGGACATAGAAGGAATGAAACAAAGTTGAAGGCATTTATTTCATTATGAAATTAATAAAAAAACTAGAAACCATGGGTTTCCTCCCATGCAATGATAAATTTTATGTCTTTATCCATACTTATCCCTACATTTTAACCTAACCATGATCATTTGGAGGGTATGATTTATTGACGATTTATAGTAAAGTGTTTTGAAAGGTATTCTAATCAGGTTATTTTAGGATTTCAAGAACATATACTTCTAGCAATGTGGGCCAAAATAACTTTAACAATTGAGGAGTGAGGTTATTTTACAAAATTGGTTATATACCAAAACGTTCTCCAAAGTTACTAAAGGTTGAAAACAACATTCTTGAAAATTTACTATGATTACAAGAAACATTCTCCAAGTGTTTCCTTACAATTTAGGTATTAATCAAATTAGATATAGGTATATAAATTTCAGTAACCTTCTCACAATTTTCACAAAATGATTTTAACTCAAATAGATTAGAGGATTCCAACTTAAAAGAATCAAATTTCTCTCCCATAAAGTACTTATAATACTCCCCACATGACTAAAAATAGGTGATTTTTTCAAAAATAAATTTAATACCCAAAATAACATATTTTATTATAACACGTGAGTGAATCTAAAGATAAAATATCTGTTCAAATTGAAAATCATTCATTTTTTAGAAGGTTGTAATCCATAACTCTCATCAACTTTGATGTAAACTCTCAATCTTATAAGAACAAATTTCATAAACTGGTTCATACAAATTATGAAAAAGGATTTGTGTTTTTGACTCCATATTTGGATCAAGGTAAGAAATTTCCAGTTCAATAAATGACCATGGGGGTAGAACAACAGCTTGAGTAGTACACTCAATGGGTAATGGAATCCTAATCTCTTTGACCTCAAGAGGGAAATAACCATAATTAGATCTAACTTTGATTTTGAAGCACTCATTCTCAGCAACATTAATTAGATTAAATCTAACATTAGGTTTGGGATTTTTAAAAACCAAAATTTCTTCCACATAATCTATAGCTTGGTGGGTAAGTTTTACTTCAGGAACATCTTTGATATCACCCATAGTAGCATGGAATGGTCTACCAAGGATGATTGGAACTTTTTCATCACACTCTATGTTGCGAATTATAAAATATTTTGGAAAATTAATAAGTCATCAACCATTTCCTAAGGATGAGTAATTGAGCTATCATCAAGTTAAAGACACACAAAAGTTGGTTAAAAATACCCAATACTCAACTTTTTAAACAACAATAATGGATTCAAATTAATACTCACTCCCAAATCACACAAAATAGTTCATTTTCCCACTTACTCTAAATTAACATTGAATAACATAACTACTGGGGTCCTTTAACTTTAGAGGAAAATTCCTCAAAATAACTATGATTCACTCCTCATTAATATTTATGGTATCCAATTTCTTATATTCATTTTTTAGTTAGAAAACTTTTGGTGAATTTGAAATATGATGGAATTTTATCCCAGGTTTCCAAAAATTTAATTTTGATTCTAAATGTTATAATAATGTTTAATAACCTCAATTAGTTAGGTTTATCATTATTTTTGACTCTTTAAAGAAAGGTAATGTGGTTGGGGATAATTTTTCAAAATTGGTTGATTGCTCACCTTCTCCTCAAACACTACTTTCTTTTAGCCTTCATTGATCAATTCCGACTCCATTTTCCTTGATTGTTTGGATTTTTTAGGTGTAGTTTCATAATTTTCTCAGGATATAAATTACTATCCAAATTTCTAGATTTTTTAATGTCTAGGTTTTGTTTCTTAGGTTCTATAAAATCCGAAATTTATTTCTCATCAAGTTTCACTCTAGTTGGTTCTTAAGTTTTAAGGCCACTTCATATGGAAACAACCATCACATTCCCTCGGGGGTTTAGAATTGCAGTGTTTGGAAGCTTAACTTTATCACTAAAATTCATATCACTAGACATTTATCTTATTTTAGTTTCAAAATTACAATGTATGACTATTGTGAATAAATTTTTGTAATCATCTTCGTAAAAAGATCTTCTAAATCAAACATTGAATTTGAAGGTCCAACCATGTTTTGAACCTAATCCCATTACTAATTTAGGTAATCAGGTGTATCAGAAGGTTGTTTGTTTAAAAATTGGTATTTATAATATAATTTTGGGTTATTTTTATCCAAAATTATATTTATTTTAAAATGGGTGATTTTTTCCATATTTACTAGAACTAAAATCCAAAAATTGAGCACTCTCCTCAAGCTGGATTGACATATCAAAATTGGGGAAATATTTTTGATTGAGATTATACATCTTAAAATGAGTGAATTACTTACCAAGTATGTTATCAATGTGAATTGTATAATCTTGAGGGTTGGTTTCATCCCTATGAATCACTATCTTCCTAGCGTACTTATACTAAGTGTTTTGATAATGTTCATAAAAAATTCCTTTATGGTTTTGAGATGACTTATCTGAAAAATCACCTCTACAAAATTAATCCACAAGATTCTGATTATATAGTGTGAGGCTATTGTAAAATTTTTCCATAAGTATATGGGGATCCAATTGGTGGTTGTAATATTTCATAATTATACCTCTAAACATATCCCATATTTAATGAAATTATTCTACCTCGCCTTGAAAAAATCTTATGATTTTATGCCTAACATCAATAGTGGTATTTTTGGTATAAAATTTAGAAAAAAATGAATTGAATAATTGATCCAAGGCATAAAATATCTCCTTATCCAAATTTTGTAACCAACTCCATGATTTTCCCTTAATATGGAATGATAAAACCATCCACCTAAGCTCCTACTCACTCAACCCATGAAGAGTTAATTGTTTCAAAACACTATAGAAATCTTTAAGGAACTCAATTGAATCCTCCTCAAGTTGAGTAGTGAAGGAAGGAAGGAAATAAAGATCATATTTTTTATGTTTATAGTTCCTATACCAAGGAGTGACCCATATGTATGAATGATTTCTAGACATTGAAGTAAAAAAAACTCCCAAATTATAGAAATAAAAAGGACTTGGTTTTGAGGTTGTGGTATATTCAGATCATGATTTTCATTTTCAACTTCTTAAATAATATGATTCTCTATTTTATGTAGAATTGTAAATAATTTTTTTTGGAATATGTAAAGACCCGTAAAATTCAAGGAAAATTTTTTCTTAATTTTCTTTAGAATTTTACAAGAGCGCGGTTTCAGACGGCACCTGATTCCGAGGCCCGGAGTGCCCGGAATTAATTTCCGAAGTTTGGCTCGGGTACGTTCAGTGAACGAACGAGCGGGAATTCCTAACTTTTGATCCGGTGCTCGGAATTGAAATCCGAGGGCACCGATGAACTCGCAGCGCCGATATTCGCTTAAAGAGACCTTTTCGAGAGTTGCGTTTGTTGCGGGTTGAAAGTTAATTTTTGAGGGTTTAGGTTGAGTTAAATAAAATTTGAGTAGAACAAATTTTATTTTAACTTCTTAAAACCTCTCTAAGGTGGTTGGGAGTGGGACCCACACCCACTTAACCTCCCTTGGGAGGATTAAGTGTGGTGGGGCCCACACGAACCCCCCACCTTTTCAACTCCCCACTCTCCCTCTTAATGGCTTGGTAACTTAACTTCTTATTAATTATACAACTCTTGTATATTAAATAAGTGAGTTAATTTTGGGAGTTAACTCTTTTGAATTTCAAACTTTTGAAATCCTTTTGAGTTGTGTGTTAATAAAATAAGTGGTATTCTTATTTTATTAAGAGTTCTTTGTTTGTCTTTGGAGAGCTTTCCCTTCATCTCCAAGCTTTGACGAAGAACCTTCGAAGAACGAAGAACGCGAAGAACGTCGTTCTTCAACGAAGAACTTCTCCGCCGAAGAACACGATCCATCCGCGACGCCGTATCCGCGACGCGACGTACTTCTTCCGCGTCATCCCTTCCGCGTCGGTTTTCCGCGACGAACGCCTTCGATAACAACTCTTCCTCCGACGTCAAAGGAATCGACACCAATATTCCACGACTCCGCCAACGTGTGATTATCGAGGTAGAGATTCTTGAGATCGTTGCTTTCTTTATATCTTGACTTTCCTCGAGACTTGACGAGGAACGCTCTCTTTTCCGACGAAGAACGCCGCAACTCCTTTCTTCGTTCACCGTGACAACGAAGGGGACGCCATCTCATCTTCGGACAACCTTCGTCGGCAAACGAAGATCCGCCAACGTCGTGTCTCTTCGGGCATAGCACTTCGTCAACGGATTTGACGAACGACGACCGCGACGCCCGACCTCCGCGACGCCGTCTTCCGCGGATCGTAGACGATTCTTCGAATCTTAAAACCGAGGTAGGGGTTTTTGTTTTCTTTTGGATTCCTCATTTATTCTTGATCGTGCTTTTATCAAGATTAACGTGTGACATGTTTTTCTTTAAGTTGCGTTATTATTATTAACGCGAGGGGGGCCGGATCGCACGAACACGGCCGAACCCCCCCTCCAACGTTTTTGTTGATTTTTATCTTGCGGGAGGAAGCAAGTGGCGTGGTGCCGTCGCACCACGCGGATGAACGTGCAAATATCATCGCGATACCGTCGCACGCACCTTTGAAGAAACAACAAGAACACGACGCCGTCGCGCCGCGTTGAATATTATCAAAGCACGGCGAAGGGACGCGGTGCCGTCGCACCGTGCCGGATGACGAACGCCGCGGCCGGTTCCGGGCCGCGGCGGGACGAGAAGACCGCGGCCGGTTCCGGGCCGCGGTGGGACGAGGAGACCGCGGCCGGTTCCGGGCCGCGGCGGAAGATAAGACCGGCGGCCGGGCCGCCGGCGTCGGAAGCCGAAGAGGGGACCGGATTTTCCGGTCCCGTTGGAGAAAACCGGCCGGCCGGCTGGCCGGCCGGAACCGGGGAATTAATTCCCCGGCCATCTGGCAAAACCCCCCTCTTAATGAGGGGGGGCGGTTTTAATTTAAAGGGAGGGGGCCGGCTGCCCCCTCGGACCGGCTCAAGCAGGCCCCCCTCATGTGAGGGGGGGCGGTTTAATAAAATCGGCGCGGCATAGCCGCGCCGCCACCCTGAGGAAGCGGGGGTTTAACCCCCCCGCGTGCGGCACCCCGTGCGGCACCCGCTGCCGCCGCCAGCGTGGCCCGCCGCCGCCGCCCGCGCGGCCCGCCGCCGCCGCCAGCGTGGCCCGCCGCCGCCGCCCGCGCGGCCCGCCGCCGCCGCCACCGCGGCCCGCCGCGCCGCCGCTCGCCGCCGCCGCGCCGCCGCTCGCCGCCGCCGCGCGCCGCCGCCGTCCACCGCGCCGCCGCGCGCCGCCGCCGGCCACCGCGCCGCCGCCGTCCGCCGCCACCGGCCGCCGCCGCCGGCCACCGCGCCGCCCGGGGGGGGGTCGGGCCGGGTCGGCCCGGACCCGGACCCCCCCGTTTCGAACCTGTTTTGGTTTTTGGCTCATAACTTGAGCCTCGGAACTCCGAATGACGAACCGTCTGCGGCAACGCGATCCTTGGATCGAGACGGTCGTTTCGGTATATCGCACTCAAGGTTTCGGGTTACTTTGAGTTCGGCCGGGTTGGTTCGTTCACGAAACCAACCGGGCCTTCGGAGCGGAAACGCTCATATCTTGAGCCACGAACGTCCGATTGACGCACCGTCAGTCGCGTTGTGTTCCTCTTAGTGAATCGGATCTTTTGGCATACTCCGCCCGAGGTTTGGACGCAGGTGGAGTACGGTCGGGTTGGTTTTTCCTTAAAAACCAACCGGGCCCCGGAGACGAAAATGCCAATAACTCACAGACCGGGCGTCCGATTGACGCGCCGTCTGTTTCGTTGACTTCCTCTTGATGAGACGGAACTTTTGACATACTCCGCCCGAGTTTTGGATGCAGTCGGAGTATGGCCGGGTTGGATTGTTCCCGAAATCCAACCGGGCCCCTGGAACGGGAAAAGCTGTTATCTTTCAGACAGGACGTCCGTCTGACGAACCGTCAGCGGCGTTGATGATCACGATGAGAAACGGTCCCTATGTGTATACCCTATGAGAGTTCGGGGTACAGTTGAGATACGGCCGGGTTTGGTTCGCTCACGAAACCAACCGGGCCCCTGGGACGAAAAGGCTAATAACTCACAGACCGGGCGTCCGATCGACGCGCCGTCTGCTGCGTTGAGACCCCTGTGACGAGACGGACCTTTGAGACACTTCTTCGTGGGTTTTTTGTGATACTTGGAGTATCGGCCAGTAGCTCGTGGAGCGGACCCTCCCGAAGACGAGCGTGCAGAGTACGGAGACCGTGTAACTAGCTGAGACCTGACGACTGCTTGACCGACTCGACTTGGAGTGAGTCGACTAGCCCAGTGGACGGAGCACTACTTTCTGAGGTGCAGACCCATGGCGGACGGAGTACGTGTGTGACAGTGCAGACCCGCGGTACTCGTCCGGAGAGTACCTCAGCAGGCTATCTGGGTGGCGCCCGGTATTTGGCGACAGACCCTCAGCGGACGGAGCGCCAGGTAGTTGGCCGCAAACCCGCAGTACTCGACAGGAGGAGTACTTCAGCAGTCCTAGGTTAGTGAGCGGCAGCCTCGGAGTCGTGACAGGACCACTGTACACTCTAGAGACGGAGCTCTTCAGTAGTTACGGTTTCGATAATGAAAATCCTGGTTTGAGCTGAGACTTTTGACCCTGTGTTACTTTATGATTGAGATGGGTCACTTGCTAACTTTGGTATATGTATGGGCATATACCCGGGTAGTGGTTATCCGTCGATTTCACAATTCTTGTGTTTCCTCATGATTGAGATGGGTTACTTGATAACTTAGGTATATGTATGGGCATATACCTAAGTAGAGTTTATCTGTTGAGATCTTCTTGTGTTTAACCTTGATGGTTTTTGTGAGACCTTGAGGGTCTCGGGGTCCCTACTGAGTATCGTTATACTCACCCCTGCACGGGCTATGCCCACACCTCGTTGTGTTGGTTGCAGACGACGGACAGTGCTGACAGAAGCCGAAGGTTCGAGGACTGGACGATACCTGGAGGTGGACTATACGACGAGGCGGTACCCGGAGGAGGACCACTGGGCGGGACATACTCGGAGCGGATGGCGGGACCCGAGGAGCAGAGGAGCTATCTGTACCCACCCTTCAGGTGGGATTTCCAGTGGACATCTCAGCGTAGCAGCTTTACTTTTCAGTCGCTGTTTTTCCCTTTCGAGTTGTACTTTACAGCTGGGCTTGTATTTCCGGCCCCTTTTTACTTTTCAGTTCTTCTTTTTGTTCATAGTGTTTACTTCCGCTTGTACTCTGTGGTGCTTGTTTTCTTTATAAAGGCAATGCCTTCCCAGTTATCGGGATTTTACGCCTTTGGTGCTAGTCGCCAGCCCCTGGCCTATGGAAGGCGGGCTTGGGGTAGTCACGGCACGGGCCCCGAGGACGGGTCGTGACAAATTGGTATCAGAGGAGTTCGGTTCTACCGCAGAACTTATAACTCTGATGTTTCTTTCTGTGAAGCAATAGTGTTAAGAGTACCGAGTGTGGTTTTCAGTTCAGGGAGTCCAGTGTTGGTGCGGGCGGCCGACGTATCCATACACCAGGACCCTGACAACTGATTTCCGACTTTGTGCACAAAAACACTGATTGCGTGTGTGTTTTCAAAGGTTTTTCCCCTTAAAACAGCTCAAACCAGGTCAGCTCACCAGGTATAATCGTTTGATCGTGTTACGTTGTTTCTTTCAGGATGGCCCCACGACGACAGCCAGCTAGAGCCCGGAGGGATGAGCGTACTGACAGTCTGTCGAGCGACGAGGCTTCGGTACAGGGCCCTCTTGCAGTTGGGCCACCGATGCCACCAGCCCCAGCAGTAGGCGATGCACGACGCTTGAGCGCGCTGCACGAGTTCCAGCGCCAGAGGCCACCCAGGTTCCGGGGAGAGACGGACCCGCAGGCGGCTGAGGTTTGGCTGGAGGCTGTGGTGAGAGTCTTCAGGCTAGTGGGGACGCCGGCAGACTTCATGGTGATCTTTGCTACCAGCCTCTTTCAGGCAGCAGCAGGTAGGTGGTGGAGCCACTTGTTTCAGTTTTGCGATGAGATGAACTTCGCGTGGGAAGACTTCGAGACCTTCTTCAGGGTGGAGTTTGTGCCAGTATCTCTACACCCCGAGCGTGTACAGGAGATTCTGCCTTTGCCGCGTGTTTTTCGATCAGAAGCCGAGTCATCTGTGGGCAGTAGACAGATGATGCAGAGGTCCAGGAGGACCAGACGAGCAGTTGGGCGATCTCGGGTTTTAGGACCGGTGGTGCGGGGCACCCGAGGTGGGGTCAGAGCCAGGCGTGCCAGAAACGGACATTGTTACTCGTGCGGTGGAAAGGGGCACCTGGCACGTGACTGTCCGACTCCTCGTACAGTTGATCCATAGGCTTTTGAGGAGCCACCGAGGTTGAGGCAGCGACAAATGCTGGAGCTCTGGGAGCAGGTGGACAGGGGAGGAACTTGTGGTTACGTCTTTTGTACTTCTAGTTCCATGTTGTTGTTGCTTTTATGTAGCGTCTTGTATTATGAGCTGCAATAATAAAAAGACGCATTCTTTTGTGATGTTTTCTTTCCTGTCCTCTTTTGTGATGTTACTAAGAGGTTCCAGTTGACTGTTGACTTGACCCTCACTTGTGAGACATCTACTGGAGGAGACCAGTTACCACACACTGATGCCGACAGTGTGACTCAACCCTTGGAGGCGAGAGTAACGGTTGGATCTCTTAGTAGTAGCGTCGAGGCCTTACGACGTCATCCTTGGTATGGATTAATATCATCCATGTTAGGATTGACTGTTTTAGGCAAAGAATGTGGTTCATCCAGGGGATGAGACCAGGTTTCTCTTTTCGGCAAAGAAGAAATCTTGCAGCTCTTGTGGGACCAGAGATGGTCCGGGCCACGTCAAAAGAGGTCCATGTCATCCAGGAGCGGGTCCTACATGGACGATCGATTCCTCTTGTGCGCAACAGATGGCGGCACGGGAATCTCCAGGAGAGCACATGGGAGCGGGAGGCTCAAATGCGTGCTCAGTGTCCTCTTTTCGTTTCCCTAGTTTTTGATGTAGCTTTACGGGGACGTAAAGCCCTGAGGTGGGAGTAGTGTAAAGACCCGTAAAATTCAAGGAAAATTTTTTCTTAATTTTCTTTAGAATTTTACAAGAGCGCGGTTTCAGACGGCACCTGATTCCGAGGCCCGGAGTGCCCGGAATTAATTTCCGAAGTTTGGCTCGGGTACGTTCAGTGAACGAACGAGCGGGAATTCCTAACTTTTGATCCGGTGCTCGGAATTGAAATCCGAGGGCACCGATGAACTCGCAGCGCCGATATTCGCTTAAAGAGACCTTTTCGAGAGTTGCGTTTGTTGCGGGTTGAAAGTTAATTTTTGAGGGTTTAGGTTGAGTTAAATAAAATTTGAGTAGAACAAATTTTATTTTAACTTCTTAAAACCTCTCTAAGGTGGTTGGGAGTGGGACCCACACCCACTTAACCTCCCTTGGGAGGATTAAGTGTGGTGGGGCCCACACGAACCCCCCACCTTTTCAACTCCCCACTCTCCCTCTTAATGGCTTGGTAACTTAACTTCTTATTAATTATACAACTCTTGTATATTAAATAAGTGAGTTAATTTTGGGAGTTAACTCTTTTGAATTTCAAACTTTTGAAATCCTTTTGAGTTGTGTGTTAATAAAATAAGTGGTATTCTTATTTTATTAAGAGTTCTTTGTTTGTCTTTGGAGAGCTTTCCCTTCATCTCCAAGCTTTGACGAAGAACCTTCGAAGAACGAAGAACGCGAAGAACGTCGTTCTTCAACGAAGAACTTCTCCGCCGAAGAACACGATCCATCCGCGACGCCGTATCCGCGACGCGACGTACTTCTTCCGCGTCATCCCTTCCGCGTCGGTTTTCCGCGACGAACGCCTTCGATAACAACTCTTCCTCCGACGTCAAAGGAATCGACACCAATATTCCACGACTCCGCCAACGTGTGATTATCGAGGTAGAGATTCTTGAGATCGTTGCTTTCTTTATATCTTGACTTTCCTCGAGACTTGACGAGGAACGCTCTCTTTTCCGACGAAGAACGCCGCAACTCCTTTCTTCGTTCACCGTGACAACGAAGGGGACGCCATCTCATCTTCGGACAACCTTCGTCGGCAAACGAAGATCCGCCAACGTCGTGTCTCTTCGGGCATAGCACTTCGTCAACGGATTTGACGAACGACGACCGCGACGCCCGACCTCCGCGACGCCGTCTTCCGCGGATCGTAGACGATTCTTCGAATCTTAAAACCGAGGTAGGGGTTTTTGTTTTCTTTTGGATTCCTCATTTATTCTTGATCGTGCTTTTATCAAGATTAACGTGTGACATGTTTTTCTTTAAGTTGCGTTATTATTATTAACGCGAGGGGGGCCGGATCGCACGAACACGGCCGAACCCCCCCTCCAACGTTTTTGTTGATTTTTATCTTGCGGGAGGAAGCAAGTGGCGTGGTGCCGTCGCACCACGCGGATGAACGTGCAAATATCATCGCGATACCGTCGCACGCACCTTTGAAGAAACAACAAGAACACGACGCCGTCGCGCCGCGTTGAATATTATCAAAGCACGGCGAAGGGACGCGGTGCCGTCGCACCGTGCCGGATGACGAACGCCGCGGCCGGTTCCGGGCCGCGGCGGGACGAGAAGACCGCGGCCGGTTCCGGGCCGCGGTGGGACGAGGAGACCGCGGCCGGTTCCGGGCCGCGGCGGAAGATAAGACCGGCGGCCGGGCCGCCGGCGTCGGAAGCCGAAGAGGGGACCGGATTTTCCGGTCCCGTTGGAGAAAACCGGCCGGCCGGCTGGCCGGCCGGAACCGGGGAATTAATTCCCCGGCCATCTGGCAAAACCCCCCTCTTAATGAGGGGGGGCGGTTTTAATTTAAAGGGAGGGGGCCGGCTGCCCCCTCGGACCGGCTCAAGCAGGCCCCCCTCATGTGAGGGGGGGCGGTTTAATAAAATCGGCGCGGCATAGCCGCGCCGCCACCCTGAGGAAGCGGGGGTTTAACCCCCCCGCGTGCGGCACCCCGTGCGGCACCCGCTGCCGCCGCCAGCGTGGCCCGCCGCCGCCGCCCGCGCGGCCCGCCGCCGCCGCCAGCGTGGCCCGCCGCCGCCGCCCGCGCGGCCCGCCGCCGCCGCCACCGCGGCCCGCCGCGCCGCCGCTCGCCGCCGCCGCGCCGCCGCTCGCCGCCGCCGCGCGCCGCCGCCGTCCACCGCGCCGCCGCGCGCCGCCGCCGGCCACCGCGCCGCCGCCGTCCGCCGCCACCGGCCGCCGCCGCCGGCCACCGCGCCGCCCGGGGGGGGGTCGGGCCGGGTCGGCCCGGACCCGGACCCCCCCGTTTCGAACCTGTTTTGGTTTTTGGCTCATAACTTGAGCCTCGGAACTCCGAATGACGAACCGTCTGCGGCAACGCGATCCTTGGATCGAGACGGTCGTTTCGGTATATCGCACTCAAGGTTTCGGGTTACTTTGAGTTCGGCCGGGTTGGTTCGTTCACGAAACCAACCGGGCCTTCGGAGCGGAAACGCTCATATCTTGAGCCACGAACGTCCGATTGACGCACCGTCAGTCGCGTTGTGTTCCTCTTAGTGAATCGGATCTTTTGGCATACTCCGCCCGAGGTTTGGACGCAGGTGGAGTACGGTCGGGTTGGTTTTTCCTTAAAAACCAACCGGGCCCCGGAGACGAAAATGCCAATAACTCACAGACCGGGCGTCCGATTGACGCGCCGTCTGTTTCGTTGACTTCCTCTTGATGAGACGGAACTTTTGACATACTCCGCCCGAGTTTTGGATGCAGTCGGAGTATGGCCGGGTTGGATTGTTCCCGAAATCCAACCGGGCCCCTGGAACGGGAAAAGCTGTTATCTTTCAGACAGGACGTCCGTCTGACGAACCGTCAGCGGCGTTGATGATCACGATGAGAAACGGTCCCTATGTGTATACCCTATGAGAGTTCGGGGTACAGTTGAGATACGGCCGGGTTTGGTTCGCTCACGAAACCAACCGGGCCCCTGGGACGAAAAGGCTAATAACTCACAGACCGGGCGTCCGATCGACGCGCCGTCTGCTGCGTTGAGACCCCTGTGACGAGACGGACCTTTGAGACACTTCTTCGTGGGTTTTTTGTGATACTTGGAGTATCGGCCAGTAGCTCGTGGAGCGGACCCTCCCGAAGACGAGCGTGCAGAGTACGGAGACCGTGTAACTAGCTGAGACCTGACGACTGCTTGACCGACTCGACTTGGAGTGAGTCGACTAGCCCAGTGGACGGAGCACTACTTTCTGAGGTGCAGACCCATGGCGGACGGAGTACGTGTGTGACAGTGCAGACCCGCGGTACTCGTCCGGAGAGTACCTCAGCAGGCTATCTGGGTGGCGCCCGGTATTTGGCGACAGACCCTCAGCGGACGGAGCGCCAGGTAGTTGGCCGCAAACCCGCAGTACTCGACAGGAGGAGTACTTCAGCAGTCCTAGGTTAGTGAGCGGCAGCCTCGGAGTCGTGACAGGACCACTGTACACTCTAGAGACGGAGCTCTTCAGTAGTTACGGTTTCGATAATGAAAATCCTGGTTTGAGCTGAGACTTTTGACCCTGTGTTACTTTATGATTGAGATGGGTCACTTGCTAACTTTGGTATATGTATGGGCATATACCCGGGTAGTGGTTATCCGTCGATTTCACAATTCTTGTGTTTCCTCATGATTGAGATGGGTTACTTGATAACTTAGGTATATGTATGGGCATATACCTAAGTAGAGTTTATCTGTTGAGATCTTCTTGTGTTTAACCTTGATGGTTTTTGTGAGACCTTGAGGGTCTCGGGGTCCCTACTGAGTATCGTTATACTCACCCCTGCACGGGCTATGCCCACACCTCGTTGTGTTGGTTGCAGACGACGGACAGTGCTGACAGAAGCCGAAGGTTCGAGGACTGGACGATACCTGGAGGTGGACTATACGACGAGGCGGTACCCGGAGGAGGACCACTGGGCGGGACATACTCGGAGCGGATGGCGGGACCCGAGGAGCAGAGGAGCTATCTGTACCCACCCTTCAGGTGGGATTTCCAGTGGACATCTCAGCGTAGCAGCTTTACTTTTCAGTCGCTGTTTTTCCCTTTCGAGTTGTACTTTACAGCTGGGCTTGTATTTCCGGCCCCTTTTTACTTTTCAGTTCTTCTTTTTGTTCATAGTGTTTACTTCCGCTTGTACTCTGTGGTGCTTGTTTTCTTTATAAAGGCAATGCCTTCCCAGTTATCGGGATTTTACGCCTTTGGTGCTAGTCGCCAGCCCCTGGCCTATGGAAGGCGGGCTTGGGGTAGTCACGGCACGGGCCCCGAGGACGGGTCGTGACAGAATAGTTTTTATGTTTTTTTATATTATAATGTTTTATATTTTTTGAGTCTTTTTATATATATTTTGTGTGCGTTTTTTGACTTAGTCACACATTCCTTACCCTATAATAGAACCAAAACTGAATGGAATTTCCTTGTCATGAGGATGGTAAAATTGATTATTTATATACCTAATTTCACTAGTATAATGGTAAGAAATTTCAATACACATAGAAGGTCAAGTTGTGAAAACAAAAAAACATACATAAAACAAAAAATATGAACAAATTGAGTGGAAAGTGAAGTTGTTAAGTGAATGAGGAGTGATGGAGGAATGTGTGTAGATAGAGGTGAAGTAGAAAAAATGAAGAGGAAAACCAGATGATTGATTTAGTTAGGGTAATTAGAGCATATGATATTGATATAAATGTACCACCCTTACATGGAATCAGAAAAAGTGTCACTGAAGCCAAGCACAGAAGAATAATTTTTTTAACTATCATTAGATAAATCACTCATTTGAAAGATATCTCTTGAGAACTATTATTTCTAATAGAGCCTAATATGATTATACTTTCTCATAGAGAATATCTTACCAAAATATGTTCCAGGTTAATACTTTAGTTGTGGTTACCAAGTAAAATGATACTCTGCCATTCAACCCTTAGTACTTTGGGTAGAGTGAAAAGATTATCATAGAGAAGATAAGTTGATATATTAGACTAAAATACAACATTTCTCTTACATTGATCCTACTACATGAATTACAAAATAAAATATAGTTCAATCCATTAAATGCAACCACCAAACTAATTAGATACTCATACCAAAAGAAACAATAATAAAATTTATTAAAATCATCTTGAAAAAATGGAACAAGGAGTAAAGAAGAGGTAAATGATATTATATAATATGACTTCCCTCTTCCTATATATCTATCTCTAAGTTCACTATCTCAAGTGTGTTCTCCAGTCTATAATCCAGCTTCACTATCAGTATCCTTTTGGATGGAAGATCAATGATTATAGAAATGGAATGGCGATATGGTTATGGAATGATCCCGAGTATGAATAAAGGTGTATGTTTTTTTGGAAGGTGATGGTTCTCCCCTCAGTCTTCTAGGAATCCTCCTTCTCCTCTGAGAATTTCTATTTTATTTCTCTAGAATATTCATTATTATATCATGTGCTAATTCTAAATATCATCAAGAAAAACCTGGTATTTTCATGAATGTCCTCTACATGGTGAGGTTTTCATTGTACACATTCCTACTTTGGTTAATTTAGTCAAACCCTCTATAATCAAATATTCTCCTCTACACATGATCATACCTCCCCAGTATGTGACAACATATCATTCAAAATTCATAGCTCTCGATTCATGCTCCTCGCTTTCCTTGACATAGCTAGATTGGGTAAAATTTATTAAATTAACCTTCCAAAAAAGTCAAAATAATAAGAATACCTTTATGGAATCCCACATTTTTAATACATAACTTTTCATTACATTTTACATGAAGAGGATATTTAAATTATAATTTCTTGGAGATCAGGAACACTAAAACTTGAATACAACATAAAAAATTATTCCAAACCACTTGTATGGCTTCATCATAGGTTCATACTACATAAAACTACTAAATCTCATATCCTGGAGACATACATCAATGGAAAGGGTGAGCAGAATGCCCAGTAAGGGTAAACAAGGGAATCGGTTTACTTGTGTTAACAATAAGAACTTAAATAACAACATAAATACATGAGCAATGGAAGTATAGGAATATCATAATGAAAATAACTTTGAGAATAACTTGAATATGTGGCTACAACATTTCATTTAGACATTCATGAACATATCACCAAGGTCCATCCCCAAGGTGTCATAAAAATTACCAAGGTTATTCACCAAGGTATCATGAAACTTGTCATCTCTAGAGATTAATTCTTTACCCAAAGAATTGGAGTGCTATCAGGGCACACCTTTAATATGTCTTTAATTTCATGTTATCCACATATATCATAATCAAACATTTCATAAATAACCCATGGAGAATAAAAGAAATGGGTTTCATTTCAAGATTGTGATGTTTTAAAAGTTCTTAAAAAAATAAGATCATTATGTCATTTATAACCCATGGAAAGGGTGTAAGGGTTATATGTATGTAAATTACAGAATAAAATACATAATATTTATATATTTATGAACACCCAAAGAAATGAAATAGTTCTGGGTATTCACATAAATAAAACAAGAGAATTTCTGGAGAGAAATAGATAGAAATTTTGAGACAAAATTTCTGCAGCATAACAGCTGTATAACATGGTTTTAGAAAACATTTAAAAGCGAGGGGACAAGGGTCACCCACTCATAAATAATTCATAATAAATTAAGGTTATAGGATAAGACCATGGTATGGATATTTTAATGACATACCACATGAAAAGGAAACATGAAAGAAAAGAGAAGATGCGATTTCTTTTACGAGAAATTCGGGAACCTAACGACATCACTTAAAAATTCAGAAAACAAATTGATGAGAGTGGAAAGGGTATCTCAATGATTAGACATGAAATGGATAGTAATGAGAACATATAAGAACATACCCTCAATATAAAGATATGGAAACTAGAAGATACAATAAAAAGGAAGTCATGACTTAAAAGAGGAGGGTGAAAGGATCCCTTACCTTGAAGAGTAACTTCGAAAGATTGATGTTCGGGACCTTGGGAGGCTTGAGGGAACCTTGGGAGGATTCCTTGGGAGGTAAGAAGACTAGAAATTCATTTTGGAGGATTTGGAAATGAAATTAATGAGGGAATGGCTTGGTATTTATAGGAGAAGTGAGGGGATAAGTCATTAATGGCCAAGGGACACCTCATCAGTGGTATTGACAAAACCATGGGCTTGCCCATGGTATTTTCCCATGGTATTGGCCACTTGGGACACCTCATACCTCATATTACTATTCATAAGTTCACCAGAATTATTACATAATTATTACATCCTTAATAATGTCATTAAACACCCAAAACTAAAAATTGTATTTTCACTATTCACCAAAAATTCAACTTTTTTAGAAAAATCCCCAAAAATCACCTTAACTTAATATTGATGCCCTGAATTCAAAAATTAACTCCATTTAAAAAAAATAATTTTCTAAATATTTTTAAATAAAAAACACTATTCACCTGAAAAAACTAATAGTTGACTAATAATTTCTAAAATAGTTATTTACCTATTTTATTGATTCACATTACTAAATCAAGGTGCCTAAATTATATCAATACATTTTTAAGTGAGGTTACTTAATCCATTCGGTCACATTACTTATCATAAGCGTAAAATCACTATTCATAAATTACTATTCATCAAAAATTAAGTTGATCTTATTAGACTCTAAATTTCTTACTGAATACAACTGTAGAAGACCATATTTTTAAATTCATTACACATTATTAATTATTTAAGGTTTACATAAATATTTTAAAATATCCATTTTTATCTAAACATCAATAATATACATCCTATATTTATCCGGACATTTGAAAATTCACAAACTTCAGCATAAGAAGAAATCACAATTTTTATTTATATCAAAGGATTACATAAGGAAGCTAAGGTCTTGTTACATAGCCCCTTATAACACCAGCATAGGACCTAAGTGTAAGGTGTGCTAAGGTGATAGAATCTTGGGGTGGCTCGGCCAACATTGCCCGAGTGGTGATTTCTATCAGCTTGAACTTCTCGCAAAGGCAATTTCATTCCAACTTTACATGATGAAGTTAGGATTGGGTTTGGTATAGAGCAAAGCCCAAAGGTTCTACCTCCTTCCCTAGTTCTATCAGATGGGCTTCGATCGGCCCGAGACTACTGGATGGGGCCATCAAATATTCTTTCTATATTAATTAACCAAGATCACTTCTATTTATAAACAAAAAAATTGTAACGTTAAGATTTTAGCTTCCAATGGTCATATTGACCAACAGTCATATAACAGTCGAAACCCAATGGTCTCATTTAATTATACTCACTTCCTTAATTAAATAATATAGTTTTGTTGAGTATAAAAATAAAATAACACACAAAACTTAGGAAAAAAATATTAATAAAAGTTTGGGTTGTTACAACCTTTATGAAACCTTTGTTAATTTTCAGTTAACTTTATAGAAGTTTTGAACTCTGATTTATTTTAGTAGAATCAACTAAATTTCTCAATGTGGTAACTATCAACTTTGTGAATTTAAAATTTAATCCAACTTCTATAGTTTTGAGTTTTTTGTGAAAAAAATCTTCTAGGTTCCCTCATAATCCTCATTAGTTATTACCCAAACCAATTAAAATAATTCTAGATTCATTTAACTCTATCATAGTAAAACCCCCTTGTAGATAAAGGAGCTTGACATCTATGATCAAGTGATGGTTTTATCAGCACAAAATTTCACTGACCAATAACTCCAATCAAACTTGACTGATAATAATCTTCTATAAATAACTCTTGGGTGTATAAATCAGTTAAATTATTTAAACATGGTTAATTATTGAAAATAAAAATCTTGATCTGGTCATGAATTCATACAAATTCAAAGATCAAAAAACTATCCCTGAAGAAGCATCGATACTGGCCAGATACTTAATCCATTGATTGAATTCCCATGGAATAAATTCACAATTTTCACCTTATATTTCTTATATTCTCACCCCATATGCCTTCGATATAGATCAATTAATCCACTAAAAAATCACTATAAAAACCAAAGTCCTCTAATCATCATTTTTTCAAGAAGGTTATGCATGAATCATTAACCATGCAACCAATGGATAAAAAGGAAATTAAGGTCCCATTGTTTTGTTCATCAAATAAATCCTATAAATAGTTTCAATAATCAAACTAACCTAGTTCATTTAAATTTGATAAGCTTATCCTTATATAAGTAAGGATTAAGTTCATCAAGACTGATTTTATTCACATTCATTGATATCCTACTTGGATCATCACACTCAATGACAACTTATTAATCTTAGAGAAATTGGTTCAATTAGTCTTCTTCCAGAGTTTCTTAACATTATTTCAACATTTAAAATAAGCTTCACTATTTATCTTCAAGCTTAGATGATTGGATCAATTGAACCAAGGAATCTTCATCATTTTTCAATCTATGTCAGCTTCACAAGGGCATGTCTCCCCCCCATTTCCAGTCATGGTTATTTTTCTATGGTGTCTTGTATCCCTTCAAACCAAGATCTGGTTCTTCTTCCCCCAAATTTAGTATTAAAAATTCCTTCTTTAGTAATAATTGGTAATCTTAGTTCCTTTCTATCACCTATTTCTTCTTTATGAGGGCTTGTATGGAATCAGTGGGAACTAGGCTTGAGTATTTGTTTGTCATCATCAGAAATTCCTCAAGCTCGGATAGCCTCCATCAACAGATTGACTTCCTCATACTCAGATTTCACGGTGGTAGTACCCCATCTTGGGTACATTTTGTTTAGTGTCATTGACTTGATCTTAGATTCAACTATATAAAATAATCCTAGTTTCAATATATTCTACAATAGATAATCAAAGGTTCATAGGTTTTCATGGTATCACATGGGTGGTGTGGCAGTAGTAGTGATATGGGGGGATTAAAATGAGGTCCTAGCAGAGGAAGACAGATGCAAACATGTGTTCATGGTAGCGCGTGGGAGAGTGGTAGCAAGGGGATGATTGGAGAGACCCTAACCCCAGAAGCTTAGAACTAGTTCCTGCTACCATTACATTGGAATAAGATATAAGTAATTGCATCCCAAAGGAATGATTAGTTTATTAGTCTTGGTAAACTAGATAAATACACAATTCACTAATTAAATTTGAATACACAAATTATAATTTTTTTTTTGAAAATGACATTATTACTTATAGAATATCCCTGCATATTAGTCACAGTAAATATCATGGAATTATTTGGGAAAGGAAACAAAATAAGGGTGATATTAAATGACCAGTAAGGTATAAATACAATGGAATCAATAATAAATCAATGATCATAATCAATATAGAAAGGTAAATAACTATTTTATCTCTTTTTTTCCATTTTCTATTATAAGTAAAGGTAAATAACTGAGAAAAAATTCCATGTAATCAATAATGATAATGAAATGCGTAAATAATATGAAAAAGTAAATAACTTAAAACACATTCTATTTAATAAATAAAATGAGAATGAAATACATCCACATATTTTTTCATAGTGAAAATATTATGGATAATAATAACTAAATTCAGAATGTAATAAATGATTAAATATTGAATGTCATGTTTCCCAGGAACATGACACCTTTACAATTATGATATATCCTCAAGACAGTTTAAAACATGCTATGGAAAACCCATATGATTTGTTTCAATACCTTTCATAAGACACTACAATCAAGATATATCCTCCAAACAGTTTAAACTTCTTGGTTAAAAATATTAAGGGGTTGTTTCTAATTGATTTCATCCAATGTGACTACCAATTCATCGAGGGGATTACTTTAAATAGTCCCCAACCCGTGTCATACCAGTCTAAAAAATTCATTATATATTTAAAAATATATTTAATTCATAAATAATGAAACTTATCAAATATCCGTAATGAGTAAATAATATAGATTTATCAAAATTTCCCTAGATAATAAAATTACTATCAATATAAACATCATATATAAAAATGGTTTATAGTTTAGGCAATAATAATATCCATGATAAACAATGTGGATATTTATGGGAAATTTATTGTTCAATGATCACTGTAAAGTGAATATCTTAAAGGGATGTTAATGACTATAAAAATGATTCAAGTAATTGAATGTCAATACCATCCTTGGTCAAAATATTAATAAGATATATATAATAATATTAAAGATGGTATCAATACAATTTATGCCCATTAGATTAATAATAATGGTTGTTGACATTGTTGAATGGGATTAACATAAAAATATATCTAAAAACATTATTGAGTAAAATATCATTTTCATTTTGATTTTTTTTGAAAATCCTTTTCTTTGAAAATCACTTTTAAATTTTTTTTATTTAAAAAGATATTTTTAAAATTTCAACGGAAGCTTCAAATAAATGATGGTGGGTAATTCTATACAAGTTAAAAATAATATTCCTTTTTCGTTGTAAAAAAGTTAGAAAACTGATTTGTTTGAAAAGTGATAAGAAGGTTTGTTTGATTTTTTTTGTAAAAAGGTTGAATGGGTAAAAATTTATTTTAATAAATAATTTTTAAAAGGAAAAAAAATAATTTTAAAAACATTTTTAGAATACATGGTTTTATAAGAAAAAGGATTTCCAAGTGAAGAGATAAATGAAGTCAGATTTTATTTAAACAATTTCAAAATATTTGTAAGTACCAAAGAGTAAAAAAATGGTATTATCACTTGAAAAAGGTCATGAATAACTAGAGGAGAATAAAATTAATTTTTTATAAAATAAATATAATATTATTTACTTTAATGTAAATTCATGAATAAATAATCTTGACTTGAATGAGGTTGCAAAATAAACCCTTAAAATGATTGTAATGTTGAAGTGAGAATTAATCAATGAATCGATTATGTGTACCAGATTTAAATACTCATAAAACAAGTGGAAATAAAACAAAATATATTCAAAATAAATTATACACATAATCTTATAATATTAATGACAAATAAGAAGTACTATAACCCAATGAAAAGAGATTGAGTTATGCAATTCTTTACCACTTGGTAACTTTTAATTAAAATCCCTATAGATGAAATTATTCAAATTGAAATGTAAAATACTATTAATAATGAATTATTTATGATATTACATGTCAAGGGAAAGTATATACACCATATAAAATTAATTAGGTGTATAACATTACAATATTACTCAATGAAATGAAATTGAGATAAAATCCCTTACCTTACACTCCCTTTGGGATGAATTCCATTTATTATCGTATATAATGGTTTTAATCTTGTTATTAACTTAAAAAAAACCATATTGATTTTTATAAAATCATATATGATCATTTTATAACATATTATCACCCATTTTTTTTGACAATCTTTCATTATTTTCATTGTTTCGGGTGTTAATTGACTTGTTTTTCGAGTATGTTTTGACTAGTTAATTTTTTTCCTAATACATAGATCATGATTTAATAATCACCAAAATTTAAAACATGATTTAATATAATATATATTTAGTATATATATATTTAGTGTAATCCATAAAATTTGGTGATAGGAAATGAAATACACCGTTAATGGAGATAGTAGGTCATACGTACATATGAACACTATTTCCATTTTCTTATCATAATTAAAGAAATAAAATAAATTATATCTATAGTGAACCAATACTTTTCACATATCATTACATTATTTTAAGCATAATTATCCTTAAATTACAACCTAAGGATTGAAAATCTAGTGTCTTTGAGAGATTAGGTACATAAAATTTAAAACATGAAACTAAAATAAAACATCTCTTTATTAAAATCCCATAATAAGATCCTAACTTCCTTTGAGCTCTTAAATTTGTATAGTATAACCTGAGTAATACATAGAAAAAATGGATGATCTAAAATGCATGGTATGGGAATAAAAATTGTAATAAAGTATAACACATAAGTTAGAATGCATATCATGATAACATAAAAGGAATGGATCATGAATAAACATAAGGAAGAATGAAATATAAAAAATTGAATATTATGATCATGGAAATATAGGAAAGTGGAAGCAATATATATCATGACATAAACATGAGTCAAGGTTAACTTCCTAGGCTATATCACATGGTTAACAAAGTCCCATAATAAAATTAGGTTTAATACCAATCCCAAACATGACGTCTCATGAGACTAAACATTACCCAATGAATTAGAGCACTATCTAGGTTCAATCATCATAAATTTTTCATGCATATATGTGGTACATGAATAATCAATCATAAACATAAGGGTTACCCATGGAAAGAAATGTGTATCATAATCATGTCATGATACATAACCAAAGGGTGTATAACAATTTTATCCATGAAATAAAAGATTTAAATAATTTTGGGACATTCATAAAATAAAAAATAAGAATAGATTATATCTAATTGAAGTTAATAAATTAAGAAGATAATTTAAAAAACTTTAGAAATGAACCACTTTAGTGTGGTTTAAGGGAAATGCTTAAAGAGTATTTAAAAAGGATAAAGTCATAATTGTTTGTATAAAACAAAAAATGGACTAAAAAGGTTTATCCTGATAAAATGAGACATTTTATAAAAATATTGGTGGATTAAAAATATTTTATGGAGTGTACTTGAAAATGGGTAAGAAATGGAGAAGTTCTCTTTAATCGGGCTTGCTTACCGAGGAGAATTGAGAAGAAAACCTTATAAATAATATAATTCCCCATCAAATAAAGATAAATTGAGATAAATAAATTTGTGTGGTATATATATACTAAAAATATCATAATTATATAAGATAAATTAAGGGATAAATTTTGGAAAATATAGATAAAACATAACCCAAAGGTAATATGGAGGTTTAGAGAGATCTCTTACCTTATGTCTGAATGCGTTTTGAACTTGTAATTAATATCCTGAATTATAAAATGAGATTCATTATTTACATAATTAAAAAACTATTTCATATTTATTTTTTTATTATAATTTTATTATGTTTATTTTTGACCATTTTGATGAGTTATAAAGATCAATTTTGTTGTTCCAGGAGTGTTTATTTCACGGTTTCATGATTGGATAACTTCTGTATAGATATTGAAGTTCTTGTAGAATGGGAATACAAATACAAAAGTGAAATGAATTAGTATTCATGAACTTAAATAAGTTTAAATAGTACCATATATAATTTTTTATTCATCCATTAGGATGATTCATTAGATAAAACATTAACAATAAATATTTAGTTTACTTTGGTGGTTTTTTTGATCATCATGAACTAGTTTTGTTTTATAATTTAATATTATGTATATATAATAGTTACAGAACCTGAAATAAGTTATAATATAATTATTAAATTATTATTTATCCATAATTATAATTTTATGATTATATATGAAGGATTTAATATAAAATGAAAACTCATTATCCACAGAGATGGTAAACCACCATAATTCGGACAGTAGTTTCATTTCTTTGAATAAGAGGAGACGAGAAAGGAGGAGGACAAACAATATTCCATTAGAAATATAAAATTATATTATATTAATGATACGATATTTATTATTATCTTATGGATGAAGGATTTTAGGAGAAGGTAGAAGAATAAATGTAATTAAAAGAGATGGGTTAAGAAAGGTACCTCTTGAATATCACCTCCTTGAATGATCACTGTAGGTGCTTGGAATTGGTCTTTTTTTTGAGGCCAAAAGAACTAGGAGGTGGGTATCTTGGTGAGTATAATATTTTTCAAATATTTTGGATAGATTAAATGCTTATAAGGTGTGATGGTAAGGGGTTGTAAGGGGTAGTATTTATAGTGGATGAGAGGGGTGTTTTTAGAAATTTCTCAAAAGAATAAATTATAATAAATTTATTTTCTATCCAAATACCACCAAATGGACATGTATTAAAAGATAATATAATATAGGGTTTTAATATTATAAAATAATAAAATTTATAAATATTTTTGTTTTATTTTAAACATTATCATTTTTATTATCCCTTAATTAACCTATTTTAATTTTAATTATGATAACAAAATTTTAAATATTAAATGGTTATAATTTTTACTTATATGTTGTAAATTATATATAAATGGACAATTTACGAATTATTAGATATTATCATAATCATTTTTTTATTTTTTAATTATTTTTAATATTTTTAAATAATTTGATAAAATATTATTTTCATAAAATATCATTAGTGTAAATTTTGACACTATTCATTACTTTGAATTTTAATAAAATAAATAAAGGATTATAAGTTGCAAAAAAATATTTTAGTACAACCCTAATATGTCATATTCACATATAAAATTTGTGGATAACCTTAATTAATTCAAATTATATATTTTTTAATATTTTTAATACCATTTATCTCATATTTCTATTAATAACTTAATCACCACATCAGTGTTCTGTTAGCATTTAAGGAACTTATTTTATACCTAAAAATTATAATTAAATTAACATGATGTATATAATCTTTTATATTTACAAATAATATTTATGATTGACGATATCTCCTGGTTAACCCTATATTAAAATTATTATACTTATAAAAAACAAGAGTGTGGCATTTTGTCACTTTCTTTGATTTTAATAATATATATGTCATTTTTATAGACAAGTGTCAATTAAATGAATAAATTTAGAACCATAGTTGATGAGGGTATAATTTTATTAATCTAATAATATTTGGGTAAGTGTTAGGATAATTTTATAGTTCTTATCATAAAAGGGGTCTATTTACTAAATTTAAACCTAATGATTCGAAATATGGAATCCATTTTTCAAAATTTAAAACACCGATGTTTCGTAATTTAAGTTAAATTTAAATTGAAAAAAATGAAAAGAAGAACAATTTTTCAAAAAAAATATCATTATAAAATATTAAGTGTTTTTATACTATATTAAAGTTTTAAATCTATTTAAAAAACCATAATTGGATTATTTTAAATCAAATAAAGCTAATTAAAATGTAAAACTAATTCAAAAAACAATTTTACATTTTAAAAACATTAAAAATAACATACAATTTTCAATAAAATTTAGTATTTTTCACTATTAAAAGTTAAACATATCCAAAAAACACAAAAAATTAACCCTAATAAAATTTTAACATTAATATTTCAAAATTGAAGTTTCTTTTTTCAAATAAAACTTATAAGTGTCAAATTTTTTTTTAAAACAAGTTCACCATCAAAATATGGAAAAACTTTCTTTGGAAAAATATATTTTTTATGTGTAAAATTAGATTTATTTTTATATCATGTCCATAAAACACATATGATGAATGTTAAATATTAGTTTGAGTATATTATATATAAATTTTATTAATATAATCCAATAAGAGTGATTTTTTTATTTTATTGGTACAAAACAAACTTTTGTACATTTAAATATTTTTTTCATAAAAAGATTTTTTTTTATTTTTCAAAAGGGTTCTATTTTAATTTATAATTAGTTAGTCACATGTGTAAACCATATTTTAATAATTCAGTTAATATTTTTTATACTTTCCATTCTAATGGCTAGGTTATAATGGAAAAATTTAAATAATAATATTTAGTTATTTGTTTAAGCTCGATGTTGTGTGCAACACGTGCTATTGAAGAAAGAAAATTATGTAAAGAGAAATATTTCATAAAATATCGGGGTGTTACTTTCTTCCCCCCTTATGAAATTTCACCCTCAAAATTTTTTGAAAATAAATGATGGTAATTTTCTTTCATCGCTTCTTCTAGTTCCCAGGACACCTATTCATATTTTTGGTTCCTCCATAGCAATTTATCCAGGTGAGGGGTCTTTTTGTGTAGAACTTTATCTTCACGGTACAAGATATTCACTAGTTTCTACTCATAAGAGGGATCATTCTCTAGTTTCACCACCTCTATATTTGGTACATGTGAGGTATCAAGTATTTAGTTCCTATGAAGTGATATGCAGAACACATCATGAACTTCATCCATACTTGGTGGAAGTGCAAGATGATAGGACATTGCTCCTATGTGATCAAGGATCTCAAAGGGGATAGTGTACCTTGGACTAAGCTTAACTTTATTTCCAAACTCCATGACTCTCTTCCATGGTGATATTCATAGGAAAAATTTATCTCCAATAAGGAAATCCATGTAGCTTTGATAGTTGTCAACATAAATATTTTTCTTACTATGAGAATATTTTATATATTGTTGGATTGCTCAAACCTTCTATGTCATCTCTTGCAAAAGATCAGGTCCAAGTAGTTTTAGTTCCCCAATTTCATCCCAAAAAGTTGGAGATTTTAATTCTTCCGACATAGATCTTCATATAGAGTCATTTGAATACTCGAGTGGATGCTATTGTTATATGAGAACTCAACCAATGGAATATATTGGTCCTATACACATTTTAATTCCATTGAGTAGGATCATAGCATATCCTCAAGAATCTGAATAATCCTTTTATATTGGCCATTTTTTTGGGGGTGATATGTCGTGTTGAAATTCAATTTAGTACTCAAAGTATGATAAAGACTTCTTTTGAATTTAAATGTGAACCTTGGGTCATGATAAGAGATGATCAAAAGTATAACTCGATACAGTCTCACTAATTCCTTCAAATATATCATGGAATGTTGTTTGAGAGTGAAATCTTCCCAAATAGAAATGAAGTGGGTAGTCTTGATGATTTTATCCACCAAAAAACATTTAACATTATTTCATTTGTATGTCTTTGGGAGACTGGTGACAAAGTACATAGTGAAATTCTACCATTTACACATGGTTAGAGGCAATGGTTTCATCATCCCCTTGGACTTATATTTCTCTTATTTATCTTTCTAACTTATTAAACAACATGATATATACTTCACAATATCTTTCTTCATTTTCCAAATAGAATTGCTATTAAATATCATGATACATTTTGGTACTTCCAGTATGGATAAAGAAAGGTGATCTATATGCATTATCAAATAGATCCTTCTTTATCTTAGGTGATGAAGGAACACAAATCCTTGTTCAAAATCGAATCACACCATTATCATCAATGTGAAACTCATGTAGCTCCCTTCCATTACTAATTTCACCTTATTTTTTAGCTCCATATCAGCCCTTTGTGCCACCTTAATATTGTCTTGGATATATGGTTAAAAAATAATTTGGAAAAAATAGGATGTATTCTCTACTGTTATGTTTTCTAAATCCACCATTTTAATATCCATGAAGATAAGGCCTTTCTCAATCCACATCATGGATAGAGTATCAACTTATTTTCTACTAAGAGTATCAACTACCTTATTCTATTTTCCATTATGGTAGTGAATATTGAAATCATAGTCCTTCATTAGCTCAAACCATATTCTTTTATTCTTGTTAAGATCCTTCTATGTGTATATATATTTGAGGCTATTGTGATCAGTATATATATCACACTTCTCCCCATATAAATAATACCGCCAAATTTTCAATGTGAAGATCATAACCGCCAACTCCATTTCATGATGGGATAGTTTTTATTATGAACTTTTAGCTTCCATGAGGCATAGGATATCACATTATAATTTTTCATTAGTACACAACCTAATCCACTCTTTGAAGCATCACTATATACCAGAAATATTTCTCCACTTCTGGGTAGTGTGAGTAATGGTGCAGTGATAATCCTCTTTTTTAACTCTTTGAATTAGTCTTCACATTCATTGGTCCATACAAACATTACTCCCTTCAGAGTCATATAGGTTAATGGGTTCAAAAATCATGCAAATTTCTTCACAAATCGTCGATAATACCTAGCTAGACCATGGAATCAATGAATCTCTATTATAGATTTTAGTCTGGACCACTCCTCAATTTTCATTGTCCTAGATGGGTCCATAGATATCCTTTTTCTAGTGACAACATGTCCTAAGATTGATACTTCCTCCATAAAAAACTCAAATTTATAGTACTTTGTATATAGTTTATCCCTTCACAAAATCTTTATCACAATATTCAAATTCTCCTCACGTTCATCCTTTCTCTTGTAGTATATCAGAATATCATCTATAAAGACTACCAAAAAATTTTCAAGATAATATCTAATGACCATATTATTTATGTCTATGAATATTTTTGGACAAATAGTGGGTCCAAAAGGCATAACTATAAACTCATAGTGTTCATACCTAATTCAAAAGGAAGTATTGGGAATATCTTCCTTCTTTACCTTTAATTGGTGATATCTTAGCCAAAGTTCCACCTTAGAGACATAATTAGACCCATATAGTTGATAAAACAATTAAAATATATGATTTAGGGGATACTTGTTATTTATAATGATTTTTTGAGATCATGATAATCAATTCATAGGCGCATTTATCCATCCTTCTTCTTGATGAATAGGACTAGTACACCCCACGGTGAATCACTCAATATTATGAAACCCTTTTCCAGATTCTCTTGTAACTGATTATTCTATTCTTTTAACTCAATAGTGCACATTCTATAAGGTTTCCTTGATATTGGTAGAGATCCATGTATAAGTTTAATGGAGAACTCAATCTCTCTGTCTAGAGGAAGATCATGTAGTTATTGAAGGAACACATCAGTGTATTCCTACACAATGGGCATGTATTAAAGCACGATCCTCTCCTTTATATCAATCATTTTATCCAGATATGCTTGCTCATAAGGAAATAATATCCACACCTGAGATGATGATTATTAAGAAGATTCATTCTACTCCTTAAATTTGTACAAAATTTGAGGTTTCCACAGGACATGAAGTGTGATATCCCTCTCCCAATAGTTGTTATTGGATTTTTATAAAGATAGCCAATCCATGACCAATATGGAATTAAACTCCACAAAAGTAAGTAAAATGATATTTTATGAAAGATTTAGTCCACAAACATTGACCAAGGGGAGGTTATATATTTTAGATGCAATAATTTCCCAATTTTCTATTCTTATAGGAAACTCAACCTTCATAATTTGAGGGGGTGTTTGAATAGTTCTACTAAACATGCAAGATATGAAATAATTTGTAGAATTAGAATCGAATAATACATTTTCTAATCTTGAATGAATAACTGGCATAGCCGTCACCAAATCATTTTAGGCTCCACCTTAGTAGTAGTGATAATATATGAACTTCCTTTATTCCTTATTGTCATCAATTTTCACCAAAAAACCTTGGATTAGGGCATTAAATGACATAGTTTCTAAGTTACTTGCTGTTAAAGAACTACATATTAGGAATAGTGCTCATATGAACCTTTTTCCACTTCCTTATTAGTGGATTTATTCATTTAAAATTGAAATTTATTATCTTGGTTCCCCTCTTTTCCACACATGAAACACCTTCTAGTTCCTTTTAGGCTGTTTCCAAAATGCTTCTTCCCACACTTTTGAGAAGTGGGATATTGGGTTTTACTTCCTCCATGATATTTTTTTGTTGGTCCTCATGAGGAGATTATATATTATGTTTCTTTTATACAGTCCCACAAGACCACTAAGAATCATCTATATCCATCTCAAATTTAAGAGAACATCCAGAAATATCTACATAACTATCAAATTTCCAAATTTCTAAGGCTTTTCAGAGACTCAGTTTCAACCCAAAAAAGAATCTATCCACCTTACTTTTAGTACTGATTATTAATTCAGAATCATACTGCACATGTCTTCTAAACTTTACCTCATATTATTTGACAGACTCATCTTAATTTTTCTTTATACCGAGGAACCCCCTCTCCATATTAAGATAGATAGTTTGAGGAAAATAGTTATTGGAAAATATTTTCTTTAATACTTCCCATTCCATGGAATCAATTTCCTCTTTAGTATTCATGTTCTTCATTAGTTTCCACCACCAATATTTCCCTTCAAAATAACATACGTCTAGTATGAATTTATCCTTTTATAATCATTGGAGGATAGAAAATATTTTATCAATGGAGTTATCAGTTGTTCCACAACGAGGGAAACCGAATATCCACTAAAGATAGGAGGCCTTTTTCATATAAAGTGTTCGACTGAAACCTGATATTTCTTAAGAGAAAGAGGTAGTTCTATATGATTTAAATTATTATTTATATATTGAGATAGTTGAGATAATACTATCATGAATTTATGAGCTCCTGTTTCTATCAGGTTTGGAATATCATTAGGGAAATCATCACATTGCCTATCACATTGGTTGTTGGAATGGGTTCTCCTATTTTCAGCTAGTAACTAGAAAAAATAAGAATAGTGGGCTTGAATACTTAGATAATAATCATATAAAAAGAAAACTATGAACATGGAAGGACAAACCAATAGATTAAAATTATATCTTAACACGTGATTCTCTATGTTTCAATCTAGGTTATCCATGGTGATATAATTACCCATAGTGTTATTATTAAATTTTCCTAGTCCTAATCCCCAAAACAACTAGACCATGCTCTGATACTAACTGTAGATACCCAAGAATTTTTCATATATTATTAAATTATTTAAGCATAATTATCCTTAAAGTACAACCAAAGGATTGAAAATTTTAGTGTATTTGGGTGATTAGGTATATAAAATATAAAACATAAAACTAGAATAAATAATCTCTTTATTAAAATTAAATAATAATCTTGTAACTTCATTTGAGCTACTACATCTACTTAGGATAACTAGAGGAATATATAGACAAAATGTATGAGCTAAAAATCCTCGTGATGGAGTAAAAATAGGAACAAATCATAACACATGAGTTAAAATGCATAACATGATCGAATAAAAGGAATGGATCATGGATAAACATAAGGAATCATGAAATATAGAACATGAAATATTATGATCATGGAAATATAGGAAAGTTTAAGCAATATATATCATGACATAAACACGAGGCAAGGATAACTGCCAAGACTATATCACACGGTGTACAAAGTCCTACAATGGAATTAGGTTTACTACCTATCCCAAACATGATGTATCATGAGACTAAACATTACCCAATTCATTGGAGTGATATATGGGTTCACCCATAATAACATGTTAATGCATATGTTTTCTAAATAAAGGACCAAACATAAACATAAGGGTTACCCAGGGAAAGAACTGGGCATCATAATCAAGTCACAAAGAATAACCAAAGGGCGTATAAAAATGGTATTAATGAAATAAGGTATTTAAATAATTTCTGGACATTTTTAAAATAAAAAATAATAATATATTATATCCTATTGAAGTGAATACATAGACAAGGGAATTTATAAAACTTTAGAAATTATCTACCTTAGTGCAATTTAAGGTAAAAGTTTAAATAGTATTTAAAAAGGAAAATGACATAATTGTTTGTATAAAACCAAAAATGGGAAAAAAGTTTTTTCATGATAAAATAAGATATTTTATAAACATATAGGTGGATTAATTTTTTTTATAGATTTCATTTAAAAATGGGTAATAAATTTAGATTTTCCCTTTAACCGAGCTTGCATATCGGGGAAAATTGAGAAGGAAACCTTAAAAATAATGTAATTACCCATAAAAGAAAGATGAATTGAGATACATAAATATATTTGGTAAATATATATAGAACATAGGAGAATTATATATGAGAAATTAAGGGATAAATTAATGAAAATAGAGATAAAACACAACCCAAAGGTAATATGGAGGTTTGGAGTGACCCCTTACCTTACGTACAAAAGTATTCATCAGTTGTAACTAATATCCTATATAATCAAATTAGATTCATTAATTACTTAAATAATGACCTATTACACATTTATTTGGTTTATTATAAGTTTTTTAAGTTCATTTATGACAATTTTTATGAGTTATAATGATCAATTTTATCATTCCAGAAGTGTTCGTTTCAAAGTTTCGTGATTGGTTAACCTGTGTATAATTATGGAATTTCTTATAGAATGAGAATAAAAATATAAATGTAAAAATAAAAAATATTCATGAACTTAAATAATTTTAAATGGATTGATATATAATTTTTTATTATGATATGAGAATGATTCATTATATAAAACATTAATGATAAATGTTTAGTTTATTTTGGTGGTTTTTTCGATCATCATGAACTAGTTTTGTTTTATCATTTAATATTATATCTATATAGTACTTAAAAAACCTTAAATAAGTTATAAGTTTATTATTAAAATCTGATTTAACCATAATTATAATTTTTTGACCATCCATGAATGCGGTAATAGAAAATGAAAACTCATTATCCACAAAGACGATAATTCTCCATAATTTGAAAAATGGTTTCAATTCTTTGAATAAGAGGAGATGATAAAGGGGTTGATAAAAGATATTAAATTATAAATATACAATTAAAGTATATAATTGATTCTGGATTTATTATTATCTTATGTATAAAGGAGGTTAGTAGAATAAAAAAGAATAAATTAAATTAAAAGAGATGGTTTGAGAAGGGTACCTCTTGAATTTCACCTCCTAGAAAGATCACTTGAGAAGATTGGAATTGGTCTTTTTGTGATACATAAATCACTTTTAAGTGGGGAGTGTGGGGAGGATATTATTTCTAAGATATTTTGGACAGTTTAATGTCTTGGAAGGTCTGAGGATAAGGGGTTTTAAGGGGTAGTATTTATAGTGGAGGAGATGGGTATTTTTTGAAATTTCTCAAAAGAATAAATTATAATAAATTAATTTTATATTAAAATACCACCAAATGGACATGGATTCGAAGATAAGATAAGATAGTTCTATAATATCATAAATAAACAAAATTTATACATTTTTTTGTTTTATTTTAAACCTTATCATTTTGATTAACCCTTAATTAACCTATTTTAATTTTAATTTTGGTAAAAAAATTTAAATATTGAAAGGTTATAATTTTTACTTATATGGTGTCAATTTTCCATAAATGGAACATTTATGACATATTAGATCTTAAAATAACTTCTTTTTTATTTTTTTAATGTTTTTTATGATTTTTAAATAATTTAATAAAATATTATTTTTATAAAATATCATTAGTGTCAATTTTGATACTATTCATTACTTTGAATTTTAATAAAACCCAAAAAGAAATATAACTTATAAAAAAATAATTTAATAAACCACTAGTATATCATAGTAACTTTTAAAATTCATGGATAACCTTAATTAATTCAAATTATATTTATTTTAATATTTTATAATATCATTTATTTGATATTTCTATTAATAAAATAATTACCGCATCAGTGTTGTGTCATCATTTAAGGTAATTCTTTCATCCTTAAAAATAATAAGTAAATTAAATTTATATATATAATCATTTTAAAATTTCGATATAATATTGATGATAGAATATATCATCTGGTTAACCCTACATTAAAATTATTATACTAATAAAAAATAAGTGTGACATTTTGTCACTTTGTTTGATTTTATTGATATCTATGTCATTTACATTGCCAAGTGTACATTAAATGATTAAATTTAGAACATTATATGTTAAGGGTATAATTTTATTCATAAAATAATATTTGATAAAGTGTTATGGTAGTTTTATAGTCCTTATCATATTATTCTTTTACCGTTAATTACTCAATTTACCCTTAACTGTGATAACAAAATTTACCAAGGTTACTATTAATATTGAAAAAAATTAAAATGGGTCTATTGAAAAAATTCAGACTTCCTAATTCCAAATATTAAATAGAATTTTCAAAATTCAAAACACATAAGTTTCAAAATTTAAATTAATTTTAAATTGACAAAATGCAATGAAAAATAGATTTTTTAGAAAAAAGTCATTATAAAATATAAAATATTTTTATATTATATTAATTTATTAAATCCATTTCAAACAACATAATTGAAATATTTTAAATCAAATTAAACCAATTAAAATTTAAAACTAATTTATTACATAATTTTACCTTTAAAAAACATTAAAAATTAAATACAGTTTTCAACAATATTTAGTATTTTCACTATTAAAAATGAAAATTATCTGAAAAATTACAAAAAATAACCCAAATAAAATTTTGACATTATAATTAATAAAATGAAGTTAATGGTTTCGAATAAAATTTATTAAAGTGTCAAAATTTAGTTTTAAAAAAAGTGCACCATCAAAAAGGAGAAAAACTGCCTTTAGAAAAATATATTTTTATTCATAAAATTTAATTTATTTTAATATCATACCTAGAAAACACATTGAATAAATTTTAAAAATTTTATTTAATATTATATATATATATATAATTACTATAATCCAAAAATATTTATTTTTTTATTTTATTATTATAAAACACACTTTTACACATTTAAATAGTTTTTCATAAAAAGATTTCTTTTTTATTTTTCAAAAGGTTTTTATTTTCATTTATAATTAATTGGTCACATGTATAAACCATATTTTTATAATTAATTTAATACTATTAATACCCTTCATTATAATGGTTAGGTTTTAATGGTAACATTTAAATAATAATATTTAGTTGTTCATTTAAGTTTGATGTTGCGTGCTACACAAGCTAGCAAAAAAATTAAATTATGTAAACCGAAATATTTCATAAAATATAGGGGTATTACACTATATATATATATATATATATTATAATTATAGTATCATTATTATTTAATATATATCACATATTTTTGTTAAAAACATCTCTAATATATTCCCTATAAACCGTGAATAAATCACATCTCTTCACGAGGTGACAGTCTGCCGTACACACGAATGACATTATCATATTCCCCCAAAAAGTTAAACATGAATTTATCTGTTATATAATAATTAAAAAAGCATAAACACATCATATATATCATATATATCATATATAAACAATATTTCCATTATTATTCTAAATCATGCAATATGATAATGGAAAAATGAACAATATCGATTCGCGAGGCGGTAGTCCACCGTAAACACGAATGATGATTTCATAACCCATTTGATAGAAGTGTGTAAAGTTATAGGCCATAAAATTAACATAAAAATATAATTACATTTAATATAATTAGTTTTTTATATATTCATGTTATAAAAATAATTGAAGGAGTTGGATAAGGAAATAAAATAAAAACGATTTTAGAAAAACGTTACCTCTTCTTCAGGTATCCTCCTTAGGTTTGCACTAATTCCTTCCAAAGTTGAAATTTTTCCCAATGTAAGGATTATATTATGAGGTTATATAATTTGGGGAGTAATTTCGGTAGTTCTTGTCTAATCTGAAGTGGTTGGAGAGGTGTGAGGAAGGGGGAGAAGGGAGGCCTTTTATAATTGGGGTGAGTGGAAAACTTATAAATTTTTGAAAGAGAGAATTACATTCATGTTTTTTCCATGTAAAGTAGATAAAATAATGAAAAAATAGATAATATAATGGATAAGGTCTAAATATTTCTATAAAATGGGTATTGTAAAATTTTCTAGGTTATTTTCCCTTTAATTCTAAAGATTGGTCCCTTGGTAAATTCGTTTTTCTCTTAATTATTGTAATTAATTTTAACATTTTTCATTAATCATTTTAGTAAGTAAATAAGGATAAATTATTATAAATTATAAATTATTATTATTCTAAATATTGAATCCATTTTTTAAAATTAAAATTAAATAATTGGTAGAAATTAAATTAAAAGTAATTCCGTAAACGGGATGAGAAAAAAGATTTTTAAAGTGAAAATGTTCATAAATTTATAACGTTTTTATATCCAATTTCAATATTAAATTGATTTAAATGACCTAACTTTTATTAATATAATTATAATTTTACTATTTTGAGTTTAAAAAAATTAAAAAAATAATTTATCATTATAAATTATTTAGATGAAATGCAGTTTTCAATTAAAATTCAGTATTTTTCACTATTCATTAAAAAATGAAACTTCTCAGAAAAATACAAAAAATTAATTCTAGGATAATTTTAACAATATTATTTTAAAAATTAATTTTTTTTTCATTTAAAATTTAAAAAAGTTTCAAAATTTAGTTTTAATACAAGTGCACTACTAAAAGGCGGAAAAACAACCTTTAGAAAAATATAGCTTTTTTATGCATAAAAATTAGACTTATTCTTATATTATTCCTATTAAATACATTAAATGAATGCCAATAAATTTGATTAAATATATAATGTATAAATTTTATTAATATCATTCAATAATATTTATTAATTTAATTTGCTAAGATAAAATGCCTTTGGCGCATAAAAATAGTTTTTTTATAAAAAAATTTCCTTAATATTAAATTGGTTTTTATATTCATTTCTAATTAATTGGTTACCAATGAATTCAACCAAATATTTTTATAAGTTGGTTAGTCTTATTAATAATTCCCAATTTAATGGATATGATATAAATTTCATTTTAAATATTTATATTAATTGTATTTGGTAAAACTCGATCTTGTGTGTAACGCAATCCATAGAAGAAAGTCATTGTTGTGTGTACTGAAAGATAACTCAGTATTTCATACATTGAAATATATAGAATAGATTTAATTTATTTAAAATAGTAAATATAATATATATTATTGGGATGTTATATTCCTTTCTATGCTTAGTGTTGTGTGTCACAAAAGTTATTGAATAAAATGTTATTCTTTTGGAATTTTAAGGGTGTTACATTCTCACCATCTTAAATAAATTACATCCTCAAAATTTAAACTTGATCTTGGTAATCCGAGGATTGATATTTGAAAATTAATTTTTTGAAAAACCAACATCATAAAAGGGTTAATAAAATATCTTCTTAATAAGTGAGAAATAGAAGTACATCAATCATATGAAATAACATATAACTAGGTTTCTATGTAAAAGAACATTAGTGGTAAGTAAAAATAAGGAATTTGAGGAAAAGCGTAAATAATTACAGAGATTTATTTAGGTCATTGGTCACAAACAAGTGAACAATCAATATAAATTTTAGGGGCTCAAAACTTTAAATCTAATAGGTGTGAAAAGTTCATTGATATCATTAGAAATGATGGTAATAGGATAGAATTTTATTTCAAGATCCTTTTCTAAAGTTGAGTAATTATTTTACTATCTAAGAATATAATGAAATATACTTACTTGATATATTTTTATTTTATAAGAAAAATTTATTCCTTTGGTTTTATTCAATCAATTTCCAATTCATTGATTATTTTATGAAATATGTATCCAAAAATTATTATTTTTTACATAAAGCACTAATGTTCACTTTTAACATATCCATAAAAGAGCGAAAAGTATTCTTATATTTCTCAAAATATTTTCAAAAACTAATATGGTTGATACATTAATCTATAAACTAAAAAATTATTGCCAATTGATCATCATTAATGTTTATTATTCAATTTTTTAACTAAAAACTATGACATATTAACTAGGGAAACACATAGGCCAGTGGAAGGAGTGAAAACCTTATCATCCTTTGGTCATGGGTTCAAACCCCACCACCTTTCTAGAATTTATGGGTTGTAACCCTGAATGTGGGTTATCCTTTTTATAAGCTATATAATTCCTATAATGATCCCAAAAATATGATGGATATCCTTGAAATACAATTAATCATCAAATAATATTTTTAATGGTTTCAACATATTTTTTTTTCAATGTCTAATAATATTATTTGACCATTACTGTAATGTCATTAATGATCATATTAATCCTAATGGATATCAATACCTTTAAAATAGTGTCTATGAAATTTAAAGGAATTGTTCCTCAAATATTTTTTTTACTAAAACATGTAATTTCCTTAAATTTATATAAAATGTTCTTAATCATGGTAATCTCTCTAAAAATAGGTATTCAAGTCATTGAAATTGTTTTCAATCTTAAATGCATTAACCTGTGATGGTATCTACGACCCTTATATTAATGAATACACAATTCCTTCTATAATCCTTAGTTTTTTCAGGATTCTTGTAACCAAAATACAATTAGAAAAAATCATTATATAATTTAATTCTTGAATCCCAATACTTCATCCCTTTTATTTCAACATAAGTCATTCCTTGGTCTAAGGTTTAAACATGTAATCATTTATAGGATGTCTAAATATTTAAACATTATTTTAAATCTAAGACACCTTAGGTTTAACCTTGGTAATTTATTGTCCTTATCTATTTAAATCCTTTACAATGTCTTGTAAATAAAATGTGAATTATCCTAAGAATTTATCCTAAGAGATTCAAACTTGGTTTGTAGTAAGACCCATTTTTCATGTACCGGTTTACACTCGAGTCAAGCCTAACGTGCCCTTTTTTGACTTATTACCCCATGATACATGATTTCTAAAACCAAATCCAATTGTAGTATCCAGAAAATGATTTATTGTTAATAATATCTAAATAATATATATCTTACCAAAACATTAGGATGTTCTTCTATACTTATCCTCAAATTCTATCTTAGGGTTATTTTCCCTAATCTATGTTTTTCTACATCTATTTTCCATGGTTTCTACTAAATTTTCTATGATACCAAATGTACTTAACCCAATCCAAAAATAACATAACTAGTTCCTGATACCATTATATTGACCTAAGATATATGGAATCACATCCCAAAGGACCAATAAATTTATTAGTTTTAGTAAAATAGATACATAAATGATACACATATTACATTTTGAATACTAAAATTACAACATATTTTTTTTTGAAAATAAATTTATTCCTTTTAGAATATACTTTCATATTATTAATAGAAAAATTCATATAATTCCTAGGGAAATTAAACTAAATATGTGTGATCTCAAATTCTCAATAAGAGTTAAGTACAACAGAAGAAATAATGAATCAATAATCATAATCAATATAGAATGTTAAATAAATGAGAACATATTACACATAATCAATAATGATAAGGAAATGATTAAATAACATGGAAAGGTAAATAACTAAAAAATAATGACATTTAATCAATAAAATGATAATGAAATTCACCATTTTTTTTTTCATAATGAAAATATTATGGATAATAATAATATAATTCTTAATGAAAGAAATGATTAAATATTGGACATCATGTTTACTAGGAACATGATACCTTTACCATAAATATATATCCTCAAGTTAGTTTAAAACATGCTGGATAAACAGATTTTATTTGTGTCAAGACCTTTTACAAGACACTACTATCAAGATCTGTCCTCTAGATAGTTTAAACTACTTGGTTACAAATGTGAAGGGTTTGTTTCCAACTCATTTCATCACATGAGAGTACTGATTCATCAAGGGGATTAATTTAAATGGTCCCCAACCCATGTAATAAATGTCCAAATCATTCATCATATATCAAATAATCAATTTAATTAATAAGCATTGTGCATTATCAAATATCTGTATTGAGTAAAGAATATGGATTTATCAATATTTCCCTAGATAATCAAATAACTTCCAATGTAAACATCATATGTAAAAGTGATATAAATTTTAGGAAATAATTATATCCACGATAAATAATGTGTATATTTAGGGGAAATTTAATGTTCAATAATCATTGGAAAGTGAATGACTCAAGGAGAAGTTAATGAATAAAAAACAATTCAAGGAAGTAAATGTCAATATTATCCTTGGTCAAAATAATCATAATCTATCTAGAGAATTAATAAGTATGGAATCAATAATATTTATACCCATTAGAGTAATAATAAGGGTTGTTCCCATTTATTAATAGAATTACCATAAAAAGATATTTAAAAACATTCTTGAGGAAAATATCATTTTCATTTTTATTTTTTTTATAAAATCAATTTCATTTCAAATAACTTTTAAAAAATATTTCTTTAAAATTATCTTTGAAAAATTTCAAAGTAATCTTTAAAGAAATTATGGTGGATAATTCTGTACAAGTTAAAAATAACATTCCTTTTTCATTGTAAAAAGGATAGAAAATTTCCTTGTTCAAAAATCGATAAGAATATTAATTTGAAAACATTTTTTAAAAATTCCAAATGGGTAATAATGTATTTTAATAAATAATTTTTAAAATAATAAATAAATATTTTTGAAATCATTTTTAGAAAATATGGTTTTATAAGAAAAAGTATTTCTGGCCAAAGGGAGAAATGGAGTGGAATTTTACTAAAATAATTTCTTAATAATTTTAAGTACCAAAGAGTAGGAAAAATGGTACTATAAATTGAAAAATGTTAGGAATTACCATAATATAATAAAATAAAATGGTTTATTAAATAATTATAATATAATTTTCTTTAATTTAAATTCAAGAATAAACAATCTCGATTAGAATGATATTAGGAAATAAACCCTTAAAATGATTATAATGTTAAAGTTAGAATTAATCAATGAATCGATTATGTGTATCAGATGAAAATCCAAATAAAAAAGTGTAAATAAAACATAAGGTAATAAAAATACATTATACACATTATCTTATAATATTAATGAATATGAGGAATTAATATATCCTAACGAAAAAAAATTGAGTTATGTAATTGTTTACCACTTGGTAACTTCTAATTAAAATACCCATAGATGAAATAATTCAAATTGAAACTTAAAATACCATGAAAAATGAATTATTCTTGATATTACATGTCAATATGAAGTATATACACCATATAAAATTAATTAGGTGCATAACATTACAATATGCCTCAATGAAATGAAATTGAGATGAAATCCCGTACCTTACACTCCCTTTTTGTTAAATGACATTTAAAATCTTGTATAATAGTTTTAATAATGTTATTAACTTATAAAATAACCATAATAATATTTATAATATCATATATAATCATTTTATAACATATTATCACCAGTTTGTTAATAATATTTCATTATTTTCATTATTTCTAGTGTTAATTACCTTATTTTTCAAGATGGTAGGTCGTACGTACACATGAATACTACTTCTATTTTCTTGTTGTATTAAAAGAAAGAAAATTAAATGATATATATATATAAATATTATCATTAAATTATCATTATAATTTCATATAAATAAAATATTTTTATTAAAAAAATCCTTAATACATTCTTTGTTAAGTGTGAACGAATCACATCACTTCGTGAGGCGGGAGTCTGCGGTACACACGAACGATATTATCATAATCCCAAAAAATGGAAAGAATGAAATTATATGTTATATTATAATTCCAAAAAAATAAAAAAATCATAAAAATCATAAAAATCATAAAAATCATATATAAATAGTATGTCCATCATTATTCCCAACCTTGAAATTTGGTAATAAAAAAATGAAGGACATCAGTTCGCGAGGTAGTAGTCCGTCATACATATGAACGATGAATTTGTAACACATTTTATAGAAGTGTAATTTTTTAGGTCATAAAATTAACATAAAAAAATATAATTATATTTAACATACTTATTTTATTATATAATAAATATATAAAAATAATTGAAGGAGGTGGAGAAGGAAATAAAATAAAAATGCTTTTAGAAAAACAATACCTCTTCTTTAGTTATCCTTCATAGGATTTAACTAATACCTTCCTAAGTTGTATTTATTACATATATAAGGATTATATTATGAGTGGAGGTAAGTTTGGGAGTGATTTGGGTAGGTATTGGACAAACCAAAGTGGTTTTATATATGTGAAGAAGGGGGACGAGTGTATGCTTTTTATAAGTGGGATGAGTGAAAAACTTGTACATTTTTTAAATAGATAATCCCACCCATGTTTTTATATGTAAAATGGATCAAAAAATTCAAAAAACAATATCCTAGATTTAATAATTTCTAAATATACCAAAAAAATGGTTTTTGAACAATTTTCTAGGTCATTTCCCCCCCGTAAGTTTAAAGTTTAGTCCCTTGGTAAACTCATTTTTCTCTTAATCCATTTAATTAATTTTAACTACATTAACTAATAATTTTGGTCAAAAATTAATTTAAAATTATTATAAATTATAAATTATAATGATTCCAAATATTTAATCAATTTTTATAAATTCAAATTATAGAATTTGTATAAATTAATTTAAAATTAATCCCATGGATGAGATGAGAAAGTGTGATTTTAATGTGAAAATGTTCAAAAGTTTATAATGTTTTTATATCCAATTTCAATATAAAATTGATTCCAATGGAATAAATTAGAGTAATATATATATAATTTAACTATTTTTACTTTTAAACCAATTCAAAATATAATTTAACATTATAAATCATTTAGAAGAAAAATCATTTTTAATTAAAGTTTAATATTTTTCATTAATCATTAAAAAATAGAACTTATCAAAAAAATACCAAAAAATTAATCCTAGAATAATTTTATATTAATATTTTAAAAATTAATTTTATTTTTTCAATCAAAATTTATAAAAGTGTCAAATTTTGTTTTAAAATACGCACACCATTAAAAAGCGGCAAAACCACCTTTAAAAAAATACAGCTTTTTATGCATAAAAATCAAACTTTTTCTTATCTTATGCCTATAAAATATATTGAATGAGTGTTAATTTTTATTGAATATATAATGTATATATTTAATTAATATAATTAAATAATATTAATTAATTCAATTTATTTAGATAATATTCCTTCAGCACATAAAAATAGTTTTTATAAAACATTTCCTTTATATTCAATTAGTTTTATATTATTTTTTAATTAATTAGTAACCGAAAAATTCAAATATATATTTTTATAAGTTAGTTAATCCAATTCATAACTTCTAATTTAATATATATGAGATAATTTTCATTCTAAATAATAAAATTAATAGTATTCGATAAAACTTGGTCTTGTGTGTAACACAAGTCATCAAAGAAAGTCATTATTACGTGTAATGAAAGATAACTCAGTATTGCATGCATTGAAAGATATAATATATATTTAATTTATTTAAAATATTAAATATATCATAAATTATCATGATGTAATATTACTTTCTACCCTTTTTGTTGTGTGTCACATAATCTATTGAATAAAATGGTATTCATTTTGAATTTTTGGGGTGTTACATTATCCCCACCTTAAATAAATTGTGTCCAAGAAATTTAAACTCAAAATTGGTAATACAAGGTTTGATATTTGAAAATTAACTTTTTTTGAAAAACCCACATCCTAAAAGGGTTAATAAAATATATACTTAATAAGAGAGAAGGGACAGTACAATGGTCATATAGAATAACATATAACTAGGTTTCTACGTAAGAGAACATTAGTGGAAAGTGAAAATATGGACTTAAAGGAAAGAGTAAATTATTATAGAGAGTGATTTAGGTAATTTATCACAAACAAGTGAATGATCAGTGGAAAGTTTAGGTTCACAAAACCTTAAATATAATAAGTGTGAATAGTTCACTGATATCATAAAAAATGATGGTAATAGGATAGAACTTTATTTCAAGACCCTTTTTCTAAATTTGAGGAATTATTTTAGTATATAAGAATATATGGAAATATATTTACTTCATATATTTTTATTTCATAATAAAATTTTCATCCTTCAGTTATTCTTCAATTAATTTCTAATTCATCATTAATTCTAAGAAATAAGTATCCAAAAATAATTTTTTTATGCAATAAGCACCAAAAAGAGTGAAAAGTATTTTTGTCTATATCTTAATATTTGGAAAAACCAATATGGATGAAACATTCATCTCTAAACAAAAAAATTAATACTAACGATTCATCATTAATTTTTATTTGTCAAATTATTTAACTAAAAACAATAACACATTAACCAGGACCTCACATAGGCCAATGGTAGGCATTAAACCCTTATCATCCTTCAGTCATGGTTTCAATCCCTACTACCTTTCCATACTTGATGGGTTGTCACCCTGTATTTAGGTTGTTGTTTTTTTATAACCTATATAATTCCTATAAAGTTACCAACAATATAATGGACATCATTGAAATAAAAGTAATCACTAAATAACCTTTTTATAAATGTTTTATACGCAATTTTTTTTTTCAAATTATTATAATCATAATTTACCATTATTAAAATGTCATTAATGATCATATTAACCATAAAAGATATCAATACCTTGAAACTTATGTCTATAAAATGTAAATTCATTATCCCTCAAATATCATTTCCCCTAAAACATATACTTTCTTTAAATTTATTTAAAAGTTTTTCAATGTTGGTATGATCTATAAATGGGGTATTTAAGTAATTAAAATTATTTTAAACATTAAAGTAATTAACCTATGATGGTATCCATGACACTTATGTTAGTGAATACACTGCTGGAAACATAGGGTATACCAACTGTTTCAAACCATTGGGAAAAGCTGGAAAACCATTGGTATACCCTATACCAATGGTTTTCCGAACTATTGGATATTGAGGCATGGGTATAGATATATACAAACAATTATTTAATAACCATTTTTATATGTAACCATTTATTACTCTATTCCAATGGTTTTTGAAAACTTTTGGAATAGATCATTACCAATGGTTTAATACCGTTTATATATGTCAATTGTTAACTCTATACTAATGGTTTAAGAACTATTAGTATAGTGTTTTACAAATGGTTCTAATGAAACCATTGGTATAGATATGGTTTTTTGATCTATACTAATGGTTTCGAAACCCATTGGGATAATGTTTTTCAATTTCAGACAGGAGTGCACAACTGCCTCCCCTCTCTAATTACCTGCAATTAAAAACAAAATGACACTAATGCAGAAAATACAAAATAAAAAATGATAATAATATAATATAAAATATACAATACAATCGAATTCTGCAAACAATAAAATATACAAAATGACCTCCAATTGAAAAAAATGACCTCCAATTGCAATTCCATTGAGAACAATAAAATATACAATACATAATTTAAAATGACACTAAAGAAGCTTCCACAGGAAAGTCCATCAGTAGTGGAATTTTTTACACCACCATGTCCTTGAAAAGATGTAATGGGGTTATGAGAGGGTGGTAAGAAGATAACATGGAAGAGGATATTAGGAGGGTCTATGGACATGGGTGGTTTGGGAAGGGTGGGTGGTGTGTTGGGAAGGGTATCATGGATAAGGATGGGTAGGGTTGTGAAATAGCTTTAATACCATATAAAAATAGAATTCATAGAATCCAATTTTAGATAAACAAAATAACGATACAAGCATAATGTGACCTACCTAATCACACATATATTCAGTCACTACAAATCAGCAAATATCAAATGTCAGTAATATCAGTCAAAAATATAACGGATCAATTTTTCCCTTATCACCATCACCATCACTATCACCACCGTCATCATTAGACTCATCCTTATCCTCATCCTTTCCCCCATCCTCATCCCCATCCTCATCCTCAACCTCATCCTTAGCCTCATCCTCGCCCTTATCCTCTACCTCAGCCTCTTCCTTTCCATCATCATCTCCAAGAACAAAATCATCTCGACCACCGCTATAATAGCTGCTTGGTGCAATATATATTGAATGCATCGATGGAATATATTCATCAGAAGCTATGTTGAACTTTGGTGGAAGTGATGGACATAATACTTTCATCAGTTCCATAGATTTAGTGTTTGACCTAACAGACCGTTATTCCACCCGTGTGGCCCTTTTTCAGCCTATTCTTCTCATTACTTGACCTATTAGAACTCGATGCACTAAAACGGGTACTTGAAGAGGGCCAATACCTCGTCGGGACTATACTCTTCCCAGGCCGACATCGTACTCTGCCAGGGTTCTCATCTCCCAAAACCTGATGTAAGTGATCATTTGGCCCAAAATTTTAGGTTCCTGGGCACCAAGGGCCTATAAAGCATCCTTATACAAATATAAATAGATTATTAAGTTAAAAAATTGATATTAAAATTTTAAATCAATAGATTAAAACTTACAATTTTCTACTGTGTCGGTTTGTTAACTGTACTTCCATCTTTTTTCCTTTTACTCAAGATAAACAATTTTTCTCGAGGCATACATCCTTCAATATTCAATACCAGCCTCTATAATGACATTGAATATAGAAAACCATATTTAAAAATAGCTTACTAATAGTGAATTCAATAACTAAAATTATATGAAAACTTTAGAAATAGAATAAATTATGGAGGAAACAATAGAATATGGAAGCCCTAAAGAAAAATTATAAAGAACTGTCATACCTAATTCCTCTCATGACGTGAAAAAATAGTATGCCCCAATGTGTGGAGGTATTTTTTAGCATCAATTTTTTTTATTTTTCCCAAATTATTCATAAATAAAATTCAATAATACAAAAGATAGTATTAATGAAAAACAAGAAAATTTTCATTTAAATACCTTAAATTTTTTAATTCCTTAAACATTTTAGTCATCCAATGAGTAATCATTAGCTGTTACTATTATATCAGACAATCATCCATGATAAGTACTTCCTCTAACTCAGTACTGACACTAGAATTCCATCCAATATACAAGTCGTGCTTATAGGCTCTCCAAAACCCACCTAAGTTCTTTAGACATGCTGGCTGTGCACCCTCACCATCGGGAAAATTAAACTAGAGTTGAAACCAAAATATTAATTAATGTAAATCTAAAAATAATTTTACATTAAATACAATAGATTTTTTTACCCATATCTGTGCCCAATAATTATCCTTGAATTCTTTTGGAATCTGTCTCCATGAGATTGGGATGACATGAATGATGTTAGAGTATTTGACAAGCATTTCTAGAAAAGTATGACATTGCTGCTCTATTTTTTCAATCATTTGGTTGTCTTCGTTATATTCCACCATCAGCTGTGTGTGGAAGTTCTAAACGGAATGCATGTGTGTATTCCCCTCCCCCTCCTCCTATAAGTAGTTGTATTTTTTATGATATAAAAATAAATATTATATCGATACATTTTATAATGAAAATAAATTATGGTAAAAGTTTTTGTTAGGGTTCTAAAATATACCCATGACAGTCTGCTCAGTGGTTGCCTCTGGATCCACTGCTACTAAAGGAACATCACCCTATACTGGTGGAGTGGGTCCCACTGTATGCTTCATAGGCACATAATGTATCAAAGAAAGAATCATATAAGAAATGTAAAAGCCCAGAGAAAAAGAAGTTGATGGTAAAGAAGATGGTATAGATGACTGACCAACTGCATAATATGGATGGGGAGTGAGAATCATCATGGGATACAGTAAATATAGGTGAGGAGGCTCAGATGTGAAAGGTGGTGAAAACATCGGAGGCCTAAATATCTCGTGTGTCTCTAATGACATAGTGGGATCAGAATGTGTGGAATATGGTAAGTCAGTGGGATTGGTAGGGTCTAAATAGGCACGTTGACTAAAGCGCCAATCTCTCACACCACCCCCCTCATACCATCGACCTGAGTACTAGGACCACTACTAGGCTGATCATCGAATAACTAGCTCCTAAGTGGCGTATCTTGCATAAATGTTTAAAAAATAATTTATCACATGACATTATATGTTATATATATATAATTGAAATAAAATACTGACAACATGCACTAATGAAGAAATTCCCATCTCAACCATTCAAAGATTGTTTTTTGCCATATTTTTTCTTCACTACTCATATGATTTCATTTCCTTCATTTGAAAACAAATATTAAAGTAATTAGAAAAGTATAACTACTGTGTAACCAAAAAAACAAAAAATTTGAGACATGGCTTATTTTTCTTAGGTCTTTTGGTTCATATTTTCAGTTAGGTAATTTAGCTATTTTTTTGGTTAGGTCATTATTTTAATTGGTTTTTATTTTCATATAAATTAGTTTAATATTTCCAATTCAATTCATCTAGTTTTTTGTTACAATTTAACTGTTTTGGTTTTGTTTGGTTTGGTAGATATGAATATAAATCAATTCAATATTATAAAATGCTACTGAAAGAGAACTACAACCAGTAAATATTGAAAATTCACATGAAGGTATATTTTTATACAAAATATTTTTAATCAATAGTAAACCAATTTGTATATCACAAACCTCAACAACTCAAGTCGAGCTAAACCAACAAAACTGAGAACATATACAAATGATTCTATTTATTTCACACCAAAACACTAGGTTTGCAATAAACTATAACAATTGAAGTATTAGATTCATCATAAGTAATAAATGGATTGGGGCCAATGGGAGTATAGATAGTTTCAATTCTCTCATCACTATAATAAAAAATATGTCATGAGATTACTTCAATAATGACACCAAATTCACGTCGAAGATGATCTTTGACATAAAAAACCTATTTCTCCATTGTTGACAATACATATGGTTCATTGGTAGAAAGAGTGCGAGTCATTCCAATAAATCGAAATCCACAATCATCAATAAAGGTGCCCTATGAAACACCCCAAGCTTCTATGGTACGTTTCCCTTTGAATAATGCAATAGCTTGCATTGTACACAACTTCGAGATTCTAACACACAATGACCAATAAAAATAGCCGTTATGAATAGTAATACCCACTTTTTGAAATTTTATATTTCAAAATGGAATTAATTTTTGTATTTTTAATATTGAAATTATCCTAGGGTAAAATTTTGGTATTTTTATAAAAACTTTCAATTTTTTAAGAACAGGGAAAATTACTAAATTTTAATTAAAAATAACTTTTTTAATCTAAATAATTAATAGTGATAAATTATTAATTTGAGTGGTTTTAAAGTATATTTATAACATATTTTTACCATTTAATACAATATTGGTCATTGGACATAATTTTACATTAAAAATAGACATAAACAAATGTCAATCTTTTGATAGTTATTATTTATTAAAAACACACTTTTTGTTTTGACAACGGGAATTAATTTTAAATTAATTTCTACCACTTATATGTTTTGAATTTGAAAAAATTTATTCCATATTTTTAATCAGGATTTCCAAATTGTGTAAATAGGTAACTCTTATTTTGAGACATTTTGAATAATTCGGTAAATAATTTATTTATCATGGTTAAAGGGTAAATCTGGTAACTAAGGGAAAAAAATAATATAATAATAATATCAAATTACCCTAAAACATGTCCTAACTCTATTGGTTGATACAAATACGACCATAGGAATTTTTGGTCAATTTTGGGACCCCATGGAGCCACTTGTAAGTGATAATGACACTTTATATTAATTAAGTTAAAGTAAATACAAAAATGACATAAACATATATATTTTAGAAAAACAATTTTTACATAGAGTTATATATGTTATATTTTAGAATATAAATATTCATTATAAAGGTAAAAAGAGTTCCTACATAATGTTATTTTATTTATAATTTTTAGACATTGAATAATTAAATTTATTTTTGACACAATAATGATGGAGTATTTTCCTTATTAATGAAAGAATCAAATAATTGGTATTATAAATGTTAAAATAAATATAATTTGAACGTTTTGATGCCATAAACGAATTTAATTGGTCAATATGACATGTTAGAATTTCTTAAATGAATTTTTTTAGAATTAATAAAGTTGTTAAGACAATAAAAAAAATCAATTATTGAATAGTTTCAAAATTTACATAAATGAGTTTTTAAAACAAATATTATATTATTAATTTATATTATATTTTTAAAAATATTAAGTTCGGAAAAAGGACTTATATAATTACATTTTTATCTTTAATGGACCACTTGGGGTCACTTAGAAGTATATAGTAAGTTTATTAACCATATAATATAAAAATAGAAAGTGACATGGTGAATGTCCAACTAATTAACTAAGAGTTAAAACTAAAAGATAAGGTTCATAAAGTGACCCAAACCTATATAAAAACTATTTTTTGAGTTTTTTTGACCTATAACCACCTTATAATTTTAATAATACACTTTTGAGACTTTAGAAACCGAATATGAATTTATTATAAAATAATATTTTAAGTTTTTTCTAAGGTGCCCCTCACCCCTCTTATAAAAGGGGACTCCCCTTCACTCTAATTCACACCTTCTAAGCCATTTGTCTCGGCCAACACCTGCCCAAATACCCTCTAAACTATACTACCTTCAACCTAGAGGCCTTATTTTGATCATAAATCCAACCTATTGAGCCCTTTTGATCAAATAAAAAGGAATAACCCGAAGAAGAGGTAATGATTTCACCACCCTCTTTCAAGTTCCTTTCTTCTTCCACTTCATTTTTCTTTATTGTTTCCATTCTAAAATAATAACTCCCGTATATTATATATACTATGATGTTATTATAATTATGGTATAACCAAATTCATTATTCTATCCACCCTTTGAATGACATGTCACCATACGTGCGTATGTACGACTTACCGTCTCCACGTCGTGGTGTAATTGTTATTCAATATATTATTATTTGGATGGGTATAATAATGATGTGTATTTGATGTAAATAATAAATATAACATGATAAGGATTCCATATATATGATATAACATCCAATTATATATTATTTTAATATCAAAAGAATGATATTTTCACTCGTGCATACGTACGGATTACTGTCTCCACGACGCGATGAGATTCATTTCCAAGTTCACCATTCATCGACAATTATAAAAATATATATTACTAATAAGTATGTAATATATGACATAATAATTCTACTGGAGATATATATATTTATATATGTAAGTATTTATTTACTTACATATATCTTATTCACCTACTTCCGTTCAATACTATATGAAAACGGAAACAACGTTTATACGTACGTACGGACTACTGTCTCCATAAACAGTGTCTTCCATTTCATATATGCACATATTATACATATTTATATTCTAAATATATATGAAATATAAATCATGTTTTATATTCTGGAAGTATTTAAATCATTATCTAAGTGATACAATCAAGAGTAACAGGTTAAAACACGTACGATAAAGAAAGCGATTATTACCCAAAATATTAATATAACTTGGAAATTATTATTAAATAAATAGTATAAAGTAATAAATGAATAATGTAGGATATCATAAATATTAATATGGTTCTGGTATAATTTAATAACATACTATAGTCTTCATACAGGAGGTTAAATGTACCCTCGACTAAAGGAAAGTGCAAGGTAAGGGGTTTTCATCTCACTCCTTATTCCCGTGAGATTCATGCCATATTCCCACTATTACCTTTTGTGTGGTGTATGTACTGCCAATAAATGTATTATTTGTGTAATACACTTTAATTTATGTGTATTTACATATTCATTGTATGATACCTCTTTCATGGGGTGTATGTTTTGTAAGTTACCAAATTGGTAAGGGTTAATTTCACAATCTCTTTATTATCCGAGGTTGTTTTTACGTAAGTATATACTGGGAAATATTTATTATCCATGTCCATGTTTTATGAAATATTTTTCAAGGGGATTATTTTAAGGGACTTTTTTTTACTAAAACATCATTTCAAATGTTTTAAATATTTATTCTTCTAAATCTTTCTCATTAATGTCCATGTCTTCAAAATGGTTTTTAAGGATTTATTTATATGGACATGAATGTTTTTAAAATTTTAATTCCTTTCAAAAGTTTAAAAGTGGTATGGGACACTTTGATTCAAAAAATTTCTTTAAATGTATTCTTTTCTAAATTGTGTGACTTTTAAATGTTATCAAGAAAAATGGATATTTCTCTCAAAGAGTTTTACAAATCATTTTTATCTATGTCAACATCATTTGATGGATTTTAAACTTGTTTGAAGATGATTTATTATGATAAAAATCTTCCATATTGTATTGAAGGTTTTGTGATATGTTTGACTGTGTATGTGTTATTTTTATACCATTCATGGTTTAGGGATAACGTATTGACATTTCGTATCCTAGTTTTAATATGAATGTTTATGTAATGTTTAAACCTTTTCATATGAGGAATGAATTGGACTTGGTAAGTGACGGGTGGAGCCCGCTATTGCTCCTTGATGCATCGGTAGGTCTCATGAGACAAACTATTGTCTTGGCACAAGGCCTTGAAAAAATCTTATTTGTAGTCTTGGCATAAGGCCTTGACTATGTGGTTATGATAGTCTGGCATTATGCATTCCATCATTATGAAAGTGGTTATTGATATTGCATGTGATTATTCGACTAGTAGAATATCCACGAGAATAAGTAAATAGAATTATTTCATTTTATTTTTTTCCATATTATTCGGAAGTTCAAGTTTAAAAGGATTTTGTTTTAGTTATACATTGCCTTAAATGTTTATGCCTATTTATGAAAGTTTCCACTGTATTGTTATCCTTACTGAGCATCTGAGCTCACCCCTTTAAATGTTTTATTTTTCCTAGGATGTGAAGAAGTATTTTATGAATGACCTGCAGGGATAGTATGAGGGGATATGAAGACAAGATGTTATTGTTTTTTCACTTTATGATGTAATGTAAGACTTATGAATGTATCTAGTGATTCCAAGGCTACTAAACTAATCGGTCATTCGGGACTTGATTCCTTGTAATCGTACCAATGTATTAAAATAATGCACCGAATCTGGGTAACAGGGGTTGGGGTGTTACAGTTGGTATCAGAGGGAGGTTTAATACAAACCATGGAAGCTAGATTTAGATAAACTCTGATTAGAGCACATAGCCCTAAGATAGAAATTGAGGATTAATATAGAAGAAATTCCTAGAATTTTGGTATTATAGAGATTTTATGAGTTTTCCAAGAAATACATCCCTGTCTGGATACGAGCAGATAGAGGCGGCTCTAGAACAGATGTACCTAGGGGTAAAACCCGAAAACACCGCTTTGAGCTAGACTCGAATGGGAACTGGTGCACGAAAATAGGCCTTTATGAACTCTTGCTTACGACACTCCCGGGGGATATGCTTAGGATAATTCTCATTTTCTTTACAAACCATTATGAAGGGTTTATGAGTATATACTTCCTCAAAGAAGAAATTTTTATGATTATGGATTATATCCATAAACTATTTAATTTATGTTAAGTTTTTTACAAGTTTGGGATTAGGTATTTCTATTCATAAACTAATCTAGTGTATGCCATTGTTTAGAAATGGCGCCCAGTAGAAGGAATGAGAAATCCAGCAATACGCATGATCCAAAGAGTAAGAAGAATCATAACTTTCATGGTATTAGGCCAGAATTTAGAAGGGAAATAGTCTCCCATGTATTATCACCATATGAATAAATAGTATCATGTGTTGATAAGATAAGTAAATAATTCTCAGAGTCTTATGGCTTTGAAGGAAAGACAAAGAAGGAAAGGATGGTAGAGAGAAGGATAGATAAAGGGAAGAAGGTAAAGAAGGATTTTCCCATATGTGATAACTATGGAAAGAATCACCTTGGAAAATGCTTGAAGGGAATGGGAGTATATTATAAGTGTGTAGAAAAATGGCACCAAGTACGTGACTGAAAGGGTAAGAAAAAGGTTTCAAATGTACAATGTTTCATCTTCAAGTAGTTTGGAAACTATGTGAACCAATGTCCCTGTCATCAGACTATGCCACAAATGATGCTATTGAATAATAATCAAGTTATGATACTACCAAAGATGAAGAGGAATGATTATTGTTCTTATGTTGTTATTTTGGAATTATTTTATTGAAGTGTTGTATCAATGATGTACTGGAAATAAATAAGGATTGTACTGTAGTACTATTTCATTGAGGATTTGAGATTTTATGGTACTAAGAAAAGTGACTCTACAACATGTTAAGATTTTTGGAAATTACATGGTTAAAGGAAAGATAAACTTTAATATGGTCCTAATATTGAGGTAATGATTTTGGAATAAGATATGGTTGATTTGGGTAAATTATATTGGATATTCTTGACTGCCTTGAAACTGATAAAATATTTCTATATTCCATCATTGTTGGAGTTTACAACATTTTTGGATGGATGAAGTATATCCAGCATTCTATAAGGAATGAGGGAGCATGAATGTAATCAATAAGGTTTTATGGTAATTCAGGATGTTTCAGTGTTTTAAAAGAATATATGATGAAGGTATTCACATGCTATTACGGGGTAAAAAGGATCTACATTATGTTTACCTTTCTTATAAATTTTGGACTGAGGGTTTACAGAAGTATTTTGGATAAGCATAAAGGTTGGAATGGATTATATTTTACATTTTATACTATTGTTAAAGTTATTTTTGGATATTTATAAAAAGGATAACACACAGACCGTGTGACAACCCGTCGCGTCGGACAAAGCTGTGGGAATCGAACCCACAAACATAGTGAAATTGGGATTTATCGCCTACCACTAGACCACGTAATGTCCCTAGAGTGTATAATGAAGTTTTCTTTTTTTAAAAGTTCTGATAGATGAATTATAAATTTATTTTTGGAACCAGATACAGTTAGGATAAATAGAATATTTTTGAGTTCTATTACCTTTTGGAGTGAAAGATGGGTTTGTGGTAAAATTTATTAGAGAATGAAAGTCTACATGACAAGTAAGTATATTTCCTTATGTTCTTAGTAAATCTCATACATAAATTCCTCAACTTTATGAAAGGTAACATAAAACAAAAACGTTGTCGGTTAACTTTTCCTACTGGGGAATCAAAGACCGTTTAACCAATCACAAGTTTATGATTTTCTTGTAGTTAACTTTCTCCTAATCCTTTTTTCTACAACTCTCCATCAGATATTGATGGTTTGTTTCTCCTCTATATCCATGTATTCATATAATCCTAGTATGGGCTATCTCAGGTGACCTTTGTACTTCTCTTTCTTTCTTTGAAAGTTATATAATTGTTAACCCTATTTCCGATATGGGTTTTCCACAAAGGTATTTTCTATTTTCAACCTTTTATTTTTGAAGAAAATTTTCAAATTGCGAGGATGAATTGAAGGAGGGTAGAATGTAACACCCCAAGCTTCCATGATATGTTTCCCTTTGAATAATGCAATAGCTTGCATTGTACGCAACTTCGAGATTCTAACACACCGTGACCAATCAAAATAACTGTTATGAATAGTAATACCCACTTTTTGAAATTTTATATTTCAAAATGGACTTCATTTTTGGACTCATAATATCAAAATTACCCTAGGGTGAAATTTTGGTACTTTTCTGAAAACTTTCAATTTTTGATGAATAGTGAAAATTACTAAATTTTAATTAAAAACAACTTTTTTAATCTAAATAATTAATAGTGATAAATTATGAATTTGAGTGGTTTTAAATTATATTTAGAATATATTTTTACGATTTAATACAATATTAGTCATTGGACATAATTTCACATTTAAACTAGACATAAACAAGTGTAAATCTTTTGATAGTTATTATTTCTTAAAAACACGCTTTTTGTTTTGACAGCGGGAATAAATTTTAAATTAATTCCTACCACTTCTATGTTTTTAATTTTAAAAAAATGGATTCCATATTTGTAATCAGGATGTACAAACTGTGTAAATAGGTAACTCTTATTTTTAGACATTTTGAATAATTACTTCGGTAAATATTTTATTTACCATGGTTAAAGGGTAAATCCGGTAACTAAGGGTAAAAAAATAATATTATAATAATATTAAATTTACCTAAAACATTTCCTAACCCAATTTTTTGATACATATCCAACCATGAGAATCTTTGGGTCGATTTTGGGACCCCATGGATCCACTTGTAAGTGATAATGACACTTTATATTAATTAAGTTAAAGTAAATACAAAAATGACATAAGCATATATCTTTTAGAAAAACAATTTTTACATAGGGTTATATATGTTATATTTTAGAATATAAATATTAATTATAAAGATAAAAATATTTCCTACATAATGGTATTTTATTTATAATTTTTATACTTTTAATAATTAAATTTATTTATGACACAATAATGATGTAGTATTTTCCTTATTAATAAAAGAATCAAATAATTGGTATTATAAATGTTAAAATAAATATAATTTGAAAGTTTTGATGCCATAAAAAACTTTTATTGGTTAATATGACATGTTAGGATTTCTTAAATGAATTTGGTTCGAATTAATAAAGTTCTTATGACTTTAACAAAAATCAATTATTGAATAGTGTCAAAATTGACATAAATGAGTTTTTAAAACAAATATTATATTATTAATTGATATTCTATTCTTAAAAATCTAATGTTTGGAAAAATAACTTATATAATGATAGGTGTATATTTAATGGACCACTTGGGGGTCTCTTGGAAGTATATAGTATGTTTATTAACCATATAATTTAAAAATACAAAGTGACATGGTAAATGTCCAACTAATTAACTAAGAGTTAAAACTAAAAGATAAGGTTAATAAAGTGACCCAAACATTTCTAAAAACTATTGGTTGAATTTTTTGAGACCTATAACCACCTTAGACTTTGAATAATCCACTTTGGATCCATTATAAACCTAATATGAATTTATTATAAAATAATATTTTAATTTTTTCCTAAGGTGCCCCTCACCCCTCTTATAAAAGGAAACTCCCCCTTCACTCTAATTCACACCTTCTAAGCCATTTGGCTCAGACAAAACCTACCCAAATACCCTCTAAACTATCCTCAATTCAACCTAGAGGCCTTATTTTGACCAGAAATCCAACCTATTGAGCCCTTTTTATCAAATCAAAAGGAAGAACCCAAAGAAGAGGTAATGATTTCACCACCCTCTTTCAAGTTTATTTCTTCTTCCACTTCCTTTTTCTTTATTGTTTCCATTATAAAATATTAAATCTAGTATATTATATATAATTTGATGTTATTATAATTATGGTACAACCAAATTCATTATTCTACCCACCCTTTGAATGACATGTCACTATACGTGCGTACGTACGACTTACCGTCTCCACGTCGTGGTGTAATTGTTATTCAATACATTATTATTTGGATGGGTATAATAATGATGTGTATTTGATGTAAATAATAAATATAACATGATAAGGATTATGTATATATTATATATCATCCAATTATATATTATTTTAATATTAAAAGAATGATATTTTCGCTCGTGCGTACGTACGGTTTACCGTCTCCACGACGCGATGAGATTCATTTCCAAGTTCACCATTCATCTACGATAATAAAAATATATATTACTAATAAGTATGTAATATATGACATAATAATTATAATGGTTATATATATATTTATATATATAAGTATTTATGTACTTACATATATCTTATTCACTTACTTCCGTTCAATACTATATGAAAATGGAAACAACGTTTATGCGTACGTACGGACTACCATCTCCGTAAATGGTGTTTTCCATTTCATATATACGTCTATTATACATATTTATATTCTAAATATATATGATATATAAATCATGTTTTATATTCTGGAAGTATTTAAACCATTATCTATGTGATACAATCAAGAGTAACAGGTTAAAACACGTACGATAAAGAAAACGATTATTACCCGAAATATTAATATAACATGGAAATTATTATTAAATGGATATTATAAAGTCATAAATGAATAATGTATGATATCATAAATATTAATATGGTTCTGGTATAATTTAATAACATATTATAGTCTTCATACAGGAGGTTAAACGTACCCTTGACTAAAGGAAAGTGCAAGGTAAAGGGTTTTCATCTCACTCCTTATTCCCGTGAGATTCATGCCATATTGCCAATATTACCTTTTTTGTGGTGTATGTACTTCCCATAAATGTATTCTTTGTGTAATACACTTTAATTTATGTGTATTTATATATTCATTGTATGATACCTCTTTCATGGGGTGTATTTTTCATAAGTTACCAAATTGGTAAGGGTTAATTTCATAATCTCTTTATTATCCGAGGTTGTTTTTACATAAGTATCTACTGGTACATATTTATTATCCATGTCCATGTTTTATGAAAGAGTTTTCAAAGGGATTATTTTAATATACTTTTTTTTACTAAAAAATCATTTCAGATGTTTTAAATATTTATTCTTCTAAATATTTCTCATTAATGTCCATGTATTCAAAATGGGTTTTAAGGATTTATTTATATGGACATGAATGTTTTTAAAATGTTAATTCCTTTCAAAAGTTTCAAAGTGGTATGGGACACTTTGATTCAAAAAATGTCTTTAAATGTATTCTTTTCTAAATTGTGTAACTTTTAAATTTTTTCAAGAAAAATGGATATTTCTCTCAAAGAGTTTTACAAATAATTTTCATCTATGTCAACATCATTTGATGGATTTTAAACTTATTTAAAGATGATTTATTATGATAAAAATCTTTCATATTGTATTTAAGGTTTTGTGATATGTTTGACCGTGGATTTTTTATTTTTATACCATTCATGGTTTAGGGATAAAGTATTTACATTTCGTATGCTAGTTTTAGTATGAATGTTTATGTAATGTTTAAAGCTTTTCATATGAGGAATGCATTGGACTTAGTAAGTGATGGCACAAGGCCTTGACTATGTGGTTATGATAGTCTAGCATTATGCATTCCATCATTATGAAAGTAGTTATTGATATTGTATGTGATTATTCAAATAGTAGAATATCCATGCCAATAAGTAAATGGCATTATTTCGTTTTATTTTTTCCATATTATGCTGAAGTTCAAGTTTAAAAGGCTTTTGTTTTAGTTATACATTTCCTTAAATGTTTATGCATATTTTTGAAATTTTCCACTGTATTGTTATCCTTACTGAGCATCTGAGCTCACCCCTTTCAATGTTTTATTTTTCCCAGGATGTGAAGAATTATTTTATGAATTAACTGTGGGGATATTATTAGGGGATATGAAGACAAGATGTTGTTTTTTTACTTTATGATGTAATGTAAGACTTATGAATGTATCTAGTGATTCCAGGGCTATTAAACTAATCATTATTTCGGGACTTGATTCCTTGTAATCATACCAATGTATTAAAATAATGCACCGACTCTGGGTAACTGGGGTCAGGGCGTTACTCCCTACCTCGCCATCAAATGAAACCAATTACATTTCATCATAACAACTTGACCATGAGAGTAATAATCTAATATTATTATTTTTTCAATGACTATATAATAAGATAAATTTTCCAAATGAGTTTTATTATCTAATGTAGTGGAATAAAAGTCTATTTTGGTAGTTATAATAACTCCATCATGTTGTGTTCTCATATTTTTTTCTTGTTCATTCTGTACCAATTGATCACAATTTATTTACATTCATGAACCGAAATATTATGACCAAAATACAAAGCTCTTATTTACTCAGAGATAGTGTTAGTAGGAAAACTAGATACCTGAAATATAAATGAATATTAAACTGAATTAAATATTTATTTTATTTATTTGTTACATCAATATTTCTACCTTTAATTTCAACCAAAAATAAAACTCTTTTATATGAAAAGTCTCTCTCTTTCTCAAAAGATAAAGAATGATGTTTTCTATTTATCATTTGTTTATATTCCCTATAGATAAAAATAGAAATAGTTTAAAAAATATATACAATTACAAGAGAATATATAAGATATACACGTTCAATTTACTTACTTGATGTAGTCATCGAACACATCATAGTTTAAAAACACTGTGCGATGTGCCATCTCCCGCTCTTCAAGGATTAATGTCATTAATGTATATAATCATGGAATTCCTAATGTTTGAAGAAGTGATGTAATACTGGGTTCAAGTTTCTCATACTGTTATTCTTAATTTTCCATTGGTTTGTTCATTCTTGTAGTTATATTAGAAAAATACATTGAGCAGAAATCCATACATTTTTGAGCTAAGTAACCGTTCACTATTGAACCTTTGGGATGATTTCTATTCTAGATATAATATTTCAATATGTATATATTTATTTCAGTTGGATACATCCAATGAAAATATATAGGTCCTCTGACAAGTATTTCGGTAGGTAGATGGGCGGTCAGATGCAGCATGCAAGTGAAAGATTATGGAGGAAATATTTTTTTTAACTCACACAAAAATTAATGGTGTCTCCACCAACATCTTTTTCAAGAAAGACTTGGAAAACTTCTTAACACACAGATCTATAAACAAATGGCACAACTGAATAACTGAAACCCTTACATTATTGGAAAAAAGATGACGAATTTCTATTGGAATCAACTCATGCAGAAGGATGTGATAATCACGAGTCTTCAAAGATTTCAACTTCAACTCTCTTCTATAGACCCATTTTGATATATTGCTTGAATAGCCATCAAGAACTTTAATAGTCTATAGTACTTCAAAAATTTATTTTTTTCTGGTTGGTGTCATCATATAAGAATCACATGGAACTTGTCATTTATTTTCACTAATACACATAGGATGAAATTCTAGTCTGATCCCCAATCCACCAAGTCACGTAAAGATCGTAAATAATAATTTATCATTCCTTTAACATTTATAATAATTAAAAGAAACATTTCACATATATTATTTTCAATGTGCATTACGTATAGGCAATGGAATAAAAAATCGGTAGACTAATAAGGAATCTAAAAGAAGATACTCCTCTTCTTTCAATCGCAATAGGTATCATTGGAAACATTATTCCTCTTTCTAGATTTCATTTGACCCTTCCCGAATGAAAAACTGAAATCTTGAAATTCATTCAGCACATCATTTTTAGACATACATTGAGGTGGATCATCGGTCTCCATGGAATTATCAAATCATAGATGATTATTTATATATGGATAGTCCAATGTAAAGAATCGTCGATATCCTAAAAAACTAAAAATACAGTGATGTTTCAATCTTTTGGATCGAGTATTCTTAGTACCAATAGGAAACAACTATTTTCCCTTCGTGCTCCATCCAAACATAATTGCATAAGAAAGAAAATCATTGATCATCTACATAATCACAACATGTGTAACACCTAGACCCTAGTTACCCAGAATCGGTGCATTATTACATAACATTGGCATGATCACAGGAGATCAAGTATCGAAAGACTGATTAGTTTAGTAACCTTGTAAGAACTAGATACATACATAAGTTTTACATTACATCATAAAGTAAAGAAAAACAAAATTTTGTACCCTTTGAACGCACTCATATCCTTTGGCCTATCCCTATAGGTTAATCATAATATAATTATTCACATCCTGGGAAAATAAAATATAAAAAAGGGGTGAGCTCAGATGATCAATAAGGATAAAAATATTGTATAAACTATCATAAATAATCACAAACATTTAAGGCAATGTATAAGACTAAAATAAAAGCCTTTTAAATATAAACTTCAGCATAACACGACAAAGATAAATCAAATAATGCCATTTACTTATTCACATGGATATTCTACTAGTCGAATAATCACATGTAATATCAATAACTAATTTAATAATGACATAATGCATAATGTTGGACATCATAACCGCATAGTAAAGGCATCATGCAAAAACTACAAGAAAGATTTTGTCAAGGCTTTGAGCCAAGACACTAGTTTGTCTCATGAGACCTACCGATGCTTCGAGGGTTTATAGAAGGAACTGATTGTCACTTACTAAGTCTAATGAATTCTTCATATGAAAATGTTGAAACATAACATATACATTCGTATTAAAACTAGCATACAAAATGTCAATACTTTAACCACAAACCATGAATGGTATAGAAATAACACATCCACAGTCAAACATAACTCATTAAATACAATATAGAAGATTGTATTATAGTAAATCAACATCAATCAAGAATAATTAAGTATATTGACATAGATGAAAATAATCAGTAAAACTATTTGAGAGAAATATCCCATTTTTTGGGAAACATTTAAAAGTCGTACTATTTATCAAAAAAGTCGTTTAAAAGAGATTTTTAAATCAAAGTGTCCCATACCACATTGGAACTTTTGAAAAGAATATTAATTTTAATTCATTCATGTCCACATAAATAAATCCTTCAGGCAATTTTTAAAACATGGACATTAATGAGAAAGATTTAGAAGAATAAATATTTAAAACTTTTAAAACAATATTTTAGGTAAAGAGTTCCTAACCAAATGAAAGATTCTTAAATACAAACAATTGAGGAATAATATTAATCAAAAATTTATAATATCATGATAATAAATGGATTAATGATATAATATGTCAAATAATAATATATACACCTTATAAAAGTGATTTGACGCATAATAATAAATAAATCTCAATGGAATGTAAATTGAGACAAAATCCCTTATAAGGACTGTATCATTAGATTAAGGAAAAATAAATGAAATAATTATGTGTGAAAAACATAAATAAACTCAATATGATTTTATATTAAATGTAAATTAATCAGAGGACATTCACACATATTCTTGTAAAAACAATACCAATGACATGGATGTTTAACTCAATGAATGGAAATTGAGTTAAGATTACTCTTATCAAGTTCATATCGATGACTTGAGAATTTATCAATGGAGTGATTATGTCTATAAAATTTATATCCACATAAAGGGTAGTGTAAATTATTACATAAATAAAAATTAGTGATTTCACACATAATCTTGGAGTAAATAATCAATGAATTTTTCTTAAAACCCAATGAGTGGAAATTGAAATTAGAAATTCCCTTACCGATTTGTAGCATTAGAAACATACAACCCATGAAAGAAGGATCGTAAAATGAAGATAAAAATACACATAAATTATATTATATTATAGAAAGAATACAATTATGGGCAGTACATACACCACAGAAAAGGAAATAGTGGCAAATATAGCATGAATCTCATGAAAAAAAAGTGAGATGAAAACCCCTTACCTTGTATTTTTCCTTAGTAGAGGGTAGGTTAACCTCCTGTATAATGGTGGAATAATTTTTATTAAATTTTACAAGAACCACATACATAACTATTATATCATATATGATCTTTTAATATTGATTTTTTAATGATATTTCAGTAGTATCATTATTTTGGGTGTTAACTGATTTGTTTTCCTTTATATATTTTGTTACATAAGTTAGGTTTGTTATGGATATTATGTATTTGATTTATATCCAGAATGATATTAAGTTCTTAAAAATTATTTTCAATAATCAAATTAAAATTATTCTTGAATGGTTAGGATGGGGAATGAAATCTCATCGCATTGTAGAGACGGTAATCCGTACGTAGGAACGAACGACAATATCATTCAATTAGTGGTGAAATCATATGTAATTGGATGGTATATTATATATAAAGAATCATTAACATGTTATATATATTATTTAAATCAGTTATACTTATTATTATACCCATAAAAATATTGAAGTATTGAATAACAAACTACACTACGACGTGGAGACGGTAAGCCGTATGTTTGCATGTATGGAGACTTTGTCATTCATAGGATGGATAGAATAATGAATATGGTTGTAACATATTTATAATAAAATAACAGTATCTAGAAGGTACTTGATTTATTAGTTTGTTATTAAAACAACAATGAAAGAAGAAGTGGAAGAATAAAAGAACTTTGAAAGAGGTGATGAAATTATTACCTCTTCTTCAGGTGCTTCCTTTTGATTTGATCAAAAGGGCTCCTGAGGTTGGATTTATAATCAAATTAAGGCATCTAGGTTCAAGTGAGGGTACTTTTGAGGTTATTTTATTTTTGTTTGGATGATCCAAATGGATTTGGAGGTGTGATTTTGAGAGAAGGTTAAGTACCCTTTTATAAGAGAGGTGAGGGCCACTTTAGGAAAAGCTTGAAATATTATTTTATTATAAAATAATTTTCGGTTTATAATGGTTCCAAATGGATTTATTTCGAGGATAAGGTGGGTATGGGTCAAAATAATCTCAAATAATAGGTTTTATACTAGTTTAGATCACCATATTGTCCTTATCTTTTGGATTTAATTTTTAGTTAAATAGTTTAACTTTTACCATGTCTTCTTGTATTTTTATATTACATGGTTAATAAACTTACTATAAAATGGAAAGAGAATATCAAGTGGTTCATTAATGACATATCTATCATTATATATGTCCTTTGGCTGAACATTTTATTTTTAGGAATATTATATCATTTAATAATATACTATTTGTTTTAAATACTCATTTATATCAATTTTGAAACTATTTAGTATTTGGTTTTTCTGAAAGTTAAATAAACTTTATTACATCAAAAAATACATTAAATCAACTTTAACATGTCATATTAACCAATAAAATTCTTGGAATTGATCAAAAGTCTCAATTTAATTTTTTTTATATTTATAATATCAATTATTTTAATCTTTCATTAATAAGGTAATTACTACATCATCATTGTGTCATAAATAAATATAACTATTTAATGTATAAAAATTATAAATAAAATACCATGATATAAGAAATATTTTTATATTTTTAATGAATATTTATAGTCTAATTTATCTTTTGTATAACTCTATATTAAAAATGGTTTACTTATTAAACATTGAATTTAACACTTTTAACTCTTCTTTAAATAAAATAATAATAAATGTCCTAATCTAATACAAGTGGATCATATTTTATTCCTAAGGTTGATTTTGGTCGAAATACACTTATCCAATAGAATTTGGACACATGTTAGGGTAATTATTATATCATTTTTACCTTTAATTAACCTATTTTCTTTTAAGCGTGGTAAATAGAATTCAAAAGTTACTATTCACCAAAAATTATTTTCATTCTATTGAACCACATTTTAAATAATTATATCAACTCTGTCCCTAGAATTTTTTAAATTCAATTAACAGAAGAGGTAAAATTATGTTTTATGCAAATTTTCAAATGTGCATAGAAGGGGAGTAAAAGACAGTAAAAAGTTTAATAAAATTTTATATATCTACTTTTATTATAAAATGACTGAAATGAATTAAATTTGACTAATATAAATATTATGTATATATTTTTACTTTAAAATAATTTTAAATTAAAGATAAATATTTAAATAAAAATTCATCTTTAAATAATAACACAATGTTTTTCACTATTCATCAAAAATTGAAAGTTTTTAGAAAAATATAAAAATTTCACCCAAAGATAATTTTGATATTCCAAATTCAAAAATGATTTCTATTTTACCAAATTCAAAACATAGAAGTTGTATTAATTAATTTAAAAAAATATTCTCGTTGTCAAAACCAGAAAGTGGGTTTTTGAGAAGTAAAAACTATCAAAAGATTGATATGTGGTTATGTCCAATTTAAATATAAAATTACTTGAAATGACCAAAATTGGATTAAATAATAAAAACATAATATAATTATATTTCAAAAAAATTCAAATGTATACTTTAACACTATAAATTATTTTGATTAAAAAAGTGGGTTTCAATTAAAATTTAGTATTTTTTACTATTCATCAAAATATGGAAGTTATCAGAAAAGCACCGAAAATTTATACAAACTAAATTTTTATGTCCTACTTCTAAATAAGAAGTTAATTTTGTCAAATGGAATATATAAAAGTGTCAAATATTTGATTTAAAAAGGGCTCCCCATTAAAAGGTGGTAAAATTGTTTTTTTTTTGAAAAATACTTCTTTTATCTAAAAAATTGAATTTGTTCTTATATTATGTCTAACAAACACATAATATGGATGTTAAAATTACATGGAGTATATAAAGTTCCAAATTAAGCTAATACTATTCATAACCATTTTTTAAACAACTAGTTTGGTAAGTCATGGTGCGCTCGAAGTCGGTGTTCTGTGTAGCGCGGGATATTGAATTACATTAAAGAAAATAACTTACTATGAAATATTGGGGTGTTACATTATTCCCCCCTTTTGGAAGTTGTGTCCTAATAATTTTAAAATTTGTCATGGGAAATTCATTGAAAGTCCCCAATCGAAAAAAGAGTCAATAAAAATATCACCTTAAAAGAAGGAAAGAGAAGTACAAAGGTCACCTGAGATAACCCATACTAGGATTCCATGTAGGAAAACATGGATATGGAAGATAAACTAAGTGTCAATTTCTGATTGAGAGTGATAAAAAACATGATCAGGAGAATATTAACAACATGAAAACCACAAACTTGGGATGGGTTAAACGACATTAGTTTACCAGTAGGAAAAGTAAACGGATAACGTTATTTTGTTTTAAGTTCCATTTTATAATGTTAAGGAATTTATTTATGTGATTGAATAAGAACATAAAGAGATATACTTACTTTTTATATAGAGTTTTACCCTTTAATAAATTTCTACCACTAACTCATCTTTTCTCCAAACGATGAGTATTCAAGATGACTTGGTCAAACCTGAAGTGCTAGAATCAACTTCTAGAGAATCACATAATCCAAAAAAGTTGAACTATATATTTCCCTTGTATTTAGAGATTAAACAAAACCAAATAGTTTGTGTACAAGATCAGATTATCCCCAAAATTGTTAATCCTTTATAAAAATAAATACTAATCTTAATTTCCAAAATTAAACAAACAATACCCAAATTTCAATAAAGACCAGTCATTAAACAATTTTCCTTAAAATACTTAAATATAATCCAAACTAAGATTGAAACCCAAAAATCAGAAGAATTTAATCACATGGTCTTTCATAGTAAATCTTAAAATTTATCTCCAAATAACATCAACTACTATTAAAGTCTCATACAAAAGTGTAATTAACCAAATCACATATTCTCTATGATAGGTTAATCATTTATATTAGTAACCCTAATCTCTATAAAAAACATAGATTCTTCCAAAATAAAAAAACCCACCATTACTCCTCAAATGAAATCCCATAGTATTCTATTTTTCTTAGGCATATAGTGTTCCCAATAGAGCGAATGTCTTCCAAAATAACATTTATCACTTAATTAACAAATTATTTTCTTATACTAAGGACATCCATTTGATAAAATATAAGATCCCAAATCAACTTATTATTGATCAATGAAATCATTTAACTAAAAACAATTAGTCACACTAAGTAGGAACTTTATGTATTCCAATGGTAGGTGATAAATCCCAGTCGCACTTTGGTTATGGGTTCGATTCCACATCTTTGTCCAACGCGATGGGTTGTCACAAGGTCTACGTGTTTTCAATTTTCAAAAAATATATTTTATAACATTCCCAAAATAAGATAAATTCCTCAAAATAACTATAACATAATTTAACCACAAATTTTATCTCATACCTCACATTTTCATCCCAAAAATTAATAACCTGTAATTACCTCAAATTCAAGGATCATATAAACCCAAATAGTTATTTATAACTATATCAGAAAAATATAAGATAATTTTTCCCTAAATAGCATTTTCACATAACAAACTTCAGGGTTACACATACAAGAGAAAGGTTTTCCAAAGTAATCCCAACAACAAAGATCATTTATACTTTTGAACATTTCTCCATTCATTTCTTTCCACATAGGTTCTTCTGTGACCTAGTGGTTATCCTATAGAATAGGGAATTGACTCGGTCAATGCCCAGGTCCCCTAAATTTATTGAAAATTACTATAAATGGATTCTTAGGATCATTTTTATTTTCTTCCATAGGACTCTTCATTTTTCCTCAGCAATTATTTACTTTATATCCTTTTCCCCACACATAAATCATTTCTTTATTCCATGTAGAAACTTTATTGTGTGTCTCCTTCCACATTTCTGGAATGATGGAAATTAAGATTTCTTTTCTCCATGGTCTCCACTACTAGAGATCTTATCATTCTTCGCCTTTCTCTTCTTTATTGAGTTTGGGAGTTGGTTAATTTATATATTATTGACCATATTTTTGGAAACATGCTTTGGCATGAACACAATATCTTTTATGCCTATCAACATTCCATTTAGTTTCTCATTTCCACCATCATTCCCACCTTGTACATCATGTTAAATATTACTACGACTTCCTTGAAAACCAGCCATTGACTAAAACCAGAAAGTATAATGTGAGTAAAAATAGTCATAAAATCATTTAGAGAATACCATGACACCTTATTTTCAATTTTAAACACCATAGGATTAACCAAGGTTATTTATTCTCATCTTATATTAAAATCCTTAAAATCAGTTTGTAAATAAAATGTGAATTGTCCTAAGCATATCCCCCGAGAGTGTTGTAACTAATAGTACAGTAAGGCCCATTGTCGTGGACCAGTTCCCGTTCATGTCTAACTCAAAGAAGTGTTTTCAGGTTTTACCCCTAGGTACATCTGTGCCAGAGCCACCTCTACTTGCTCATATCTAGACATGGATTTATTGATTGTAAAACCAACATATTATTTAAATTACCAAAATTTTTGGATATTATTTTATACAAATCCTCAAATTCTATCTTAGGGTAGTGTTTTCTAATAAGAGTTTTTCTAAATCTAGCTTCCAAGGTTTGTACTAAAATTCCTCTGATACCAACTGTAATGCCTCGAACCTAGTTACCCAGAGTCGGTGAATTATTAGATAACATTGGAATGATAAAAAGATATCAATTCTCAAAAGATCGATTAGTTTAGTAGCCTTGGAAGTACTAGATACATACATAAGTTTTACACTACATCATGAAATAAAGAAAAACAACATTGTGTACCCTTTTAACACACTCATATCCTTTATCCTATCCCTACAGGTTAATCATAATATACTTTTCACATCCTAGGAAAAGAAAACATAAGAAAGGGGTGAGCTCATATGCTCAGTAGGGATACCAATATACCAGAAACTATCACAAATAATCATAAACATTTAAGGTAATGTTTAAGACTAAAACACAATCCTTTTAAAGATAAACTTTAGCATAATATGGAAATGATAAATTAAAAAATTCCATTTAATTATTCACATGGATATTCTACTAGTTGAATAATCACATGTAATATCAATAGCTAATTTCATAATGATGGAATGCGTAATGCTGGATATCATAACCATATAGTCAAGGCCTCATTTCAAAACAACAAATAAGATTTTGTCAAAGCCTTATGCCAAGATACTAGTTTGTTTCATGAGACCTACCAATTCTTCAAGGGGATATAGAGGGCCCCTCCCATAACTTACTAAGTCCAATTAATTCCTCATATGAAAATATTGAAACTTAACATAAACATTTTTATTAAAACTAGCATACGAAATTTCAATACTTTAACCACAAACCATGAATGGTATACAAATAGCACGTCCATAGTCAGACATAACTCATTAAATAAAATATATAAGATTGTATTATAATAAATTATCATAAATAAATAATAATTAATGATATTGACATAAATGAAAATAAGTAGTAAAACTATATTAGAGAAATATGCCCTTTTCTTGAAAACATTTAAAAGTCACACTATTTATCAAAGAAGTCATTTAAAAGATATTTTTGAATAAAAGTGTCACATAAAACTTTGAAACTTTTGAAAGGAATATTAATTTTAAAAAATTCATGTTCATGTAAATAAATCCTTAAAACCATTTTTAAAACATGGAAATTAATGACAAATATTTAGAAGAATAAATATATAAAAAATTTAAAATGATATTTTTGTTGAAGAGTTACAAACCAAATGAAAGATGATTAAATACAAAAAATTGAGTAATAATATTAATCAAAACATTATAATATCATGAGAAAAAAGGTATTAATCATATAATATTTCAAATAATAGTATATACACCATATAAAAGTTAATTAGCACATAACAAAAAAGAAGTCTCAATGGAATGCAAATTGAGAAGAAATCCCTTATAAAGACCATATCCTTAGATTGAGGATAAATAAATGACACAATTATGTGTGAGAAATATAAATACAATCAATATGATTGGATATTCAGTTTAAATCAATCAGAGTACATTCACACATATTCTTGTAAAAACAACACCAACGATTTGGATGTTTAACTCAATGAATGGAAATTGAGTTAAAATTACTCTTATCAAGTTCATATCGATGACTTGAGAATTTATAAATGGAGTGATTATGTGTATACAAATTATATACACACAAATAGGAGTGTAAATTATTAAATAAATAAATAAATAGTGATTTCACACATAACCTTGGAGAAAAATAATCAATGAAGTTTGCGTAAAACCCAATGAGTGGAAATTGAAATTAGAAATTCCATTACAGATTTGGTAACTTATGAAACATACAACCAATGAAATAAGGATCAAAAAATGAAGATTTAAATACCTATAATTTAAATTATATTACACAAATAATACAATCATGGGTAGTATATACATCACACAAAAGTAAATAGTGGAAAATATAGCATGAATCTCACGGGAATAAAAAGTGAGATGAAAACCCCTTACCTTGTACTTTTCCTTAGAAGAGGGTAGGTTAACATCCTGTATAATGGTGAAATAATTGTTATTAAATTATAAAATATCCAAATATATAAATATGATATCATGTATGATCTTCTAATATTTATTTGTTAATGATATTTCAGTAGTATCATTGTTTTGGGTGTTAACTGATTCCTTTTCATTTAAATGTTTTGTTACATAAGTCATGTTTATTATGGATAGTAGGTATTTGATTCATATCTAGAATGATATTAATTTCTCAAACATTATTTTTAATCATCAAATGAAAATTATTCTTGAATGGTTGCGATGGGGAATGAAATCTCATCGCGTCATGGAGACGGTAAGTCGTACATCCGCACGAGCGTCAATATCATTTTACTAGTGGTGAAATCGTATTTAATTGGATGGTATATCCAATATAAATAATCATTAAAATTTTATATTTATTATTTTAATCAGTTATACTAAATATTATATCCATCCAAATAATGATGTGTTGAATAACAAACTACACCACGACATGGAGACGGCAAGCCATACGTACACATGTATGGTGACTTTGTAATTCATAGGATGTATAGAATAATTAAAATAGTTGTACCATAATTATAATAACATCACATTATGGAGAAGGTACTAGTGTTATTATTTTGGTATGGAAAAAACAATGAAAGAGGAAGTGGAAGAAGAAAATAACTTTGAAAGAGGTGATGAAATTATTACCTATTCTTCGGGTGCTTCCTTTTGATTTTATCAAAAGAGATCCTTTGGTTGGATTTATGATCAAAGTAAGACCTCTATGTTAAAGTAATATTAGTTGGGAGGATATTTTAGCAGGTTTTGGCTGATCCAAATGGATTTGGAGGCGTGATTTTGAGAGAAGGGGAAGTACCCCCTTAAAAGAGAGGTGAAGGTCACTTTAAGAAAAGTTTGAAATATTATTTTATTATAAAATAATTTTGTTTTATAATAGCTCAAAATGGATTTATTTCAAGGTTAAGGTAGGGATGGGTCGAAACCCTTTCAACCAATAGGTTTTAGATAAGTTTAGGTTACCATATTAACCTTATCTTCTAGATTTAATTCTTAGTTAAATAGTTTAACTTATACCATGTCTTATTTTATTTTTATATTACATGGTTAATAAACTTACTATAAAATGAAAATAGAACATCAAGTGGTTCATTAATTAAATATATATCATTATATAATTCCTTTGGCCTAACATTATATTTTTAGGAATATTATATCATTTAATAATTTATTATTTGTTTGAAATACTCATTTATGCCAATTTTGAAACAATTTAGTATTTGGTTTTTTTGAAAGTAAAAAAAACTTGATTACTTCGAAAAAAATAAATTAAATCAACCTTAACATGTCTTATTAACTTAGAAAATTCGTGTAATGCATCAAAAGTCTCAATTTACATTTATTTTGGTATTTATAATATCAATTGTTTTAATCATTCATTAATAAGGTAATTACTGCATCATCATTGTTTCATAAATAAATATAATTATTTAATGTCTAAAAATTATAAATAAAATACCATGATATAGAAAATATTATTATATTTCTAATGAATATTTACATTCAAATTTATCTTATGTATAATCCTATATTAAAAATGGTTTATTTATTAAACTTTGAATTTAACACTTTTAACTCTTCTTTAAATAAAATAATAATAAATGTCTTAATCTAATCCAAGTGAATAAAAAGGATAATATTTTATTCCTAAGGTTTATTTTGGTCTAAATACACTTATCCAATTGAATTAGGACATCTGTTAGGGTAATTATAATATCATATTTATCTTTAATTACCCTATTTTCTTTTAACCGTGGTAAATAGAATTCCAAAGTTACTATTCACCAAAAATTTATTTTCATCCTATCAAACCACATTTTAATTAATGATGTCAACATTGAATCTATTATTTTTAAAATTAAATTCACCAAAGTGGTAAAATTATGTTTTATGAAGATTTGCAAATGTGCCTAGAATGTGAGTAAAAGATGGTAAAAAGTTCAATAAAAATTTATATATCTAATATTATTATAAAATGAATTAAATAAATTAAATTGGACTAATATAGGTATTATGTATCTATTTTGACTTTAAAATAAATTTAAATTAAAAATAATTATTTAAATAAAAACCCAGCTTTAAACAATAACACAATGTTTTTTCACTATTCATCAAAAATTGAATTTTTTTTGAAAAATACCAAAAATTCACCCAAAGATAATTTTGATATTCTAATTTAAAAAATGATGTCTATTTTACCAAATTCAAAAAATAAAAGTTGTATTAATTGATTTAAAAAAAATATTATCGTTGTCAAAACCAGAAAGCGGGTTTTTGAGAAGTAAAAATTATCAAAAGATTGATATGTGTTTATATCCAATTTAATTGTAAAATTACTTACAATGACCAAAATTGGATTAAATTATAAAAATATAATGTAATTATACTTAAAAACCATTCAAATATATAATTTAAAACTATAAATTATTTTGATTAAAAAATTTGTGTTCAATTAAAATATTGCATTTTTTCACTATTCATGAAAATATGTAAGTTATTAGAAAAGCACCAAAAATTTATCCAAACTAAATTTTTAGGTCCTAATTCTAAATAAAAAGTTTATTTTTTCAAATTTAATACATGAAACTGTTAAATATTTTATTTAAGAAGGGTTCTCCATTAAAAGGCGGTAAAATTGCATTTTAAAAAAAATACTTCTTTTATCTGAAAAATTGAATTTGCTCTTATATTATGTTTAAGAAACAAATAATATGGATTTTAAAATTATATAGATTATATAAAATTCAAAATGCAGTTAATACCATTCAAAACTATTTTTTGAACGGCTAGTTTGGTAAGTCATGGTGCGCTCGAACTCGGTGTTGCATGTAGCACAAGCTATTGAATTAATTTAAAGAAAATTACTTACTATGAAATATTGGGGTGTTACATTTTTCACCCTTTAGGAAATTATGTCCTTGAAATTTTAATATTGGGCTTGGGAAATTCATTGAAAGTCCCACCTCTGAAAAAGAGTCAATAAAACTATCACTTTAAAAGAAAGAAGGAGAAATTAAAGGTCACCTGAGATAACCCATAATAGGATTCCATGTAGGAAAACATGGATATGGAAGATAAAATAAGTGTCAATTTATAATGAGAAGTGATATAAAACATTATCAAGATAAATTTAACAACAAGAAAACCAAAAACTTTTGATGGGTTAAACGATCATTTGTTTCCCAATAGGAAAAGTAAACAGAAAACATTTTTTTTGTTTTAAGTTCCATTTCATAAAGTTGAGGAATTTATTTATGTGATTGAATAAGAACATAAAGATATATACTTCCTTTTTAAGCATAGTTTCATCCTTTAATAAATTTCTACCACTAACTCATTTTTTCTCCAAACGATGAGTATTCAAGATGACTTGGTCACACCTGAAGTGCTAGAATCAACTTCTAGAGAATCACATAATCCACAAAAGATAAACTATATATTTCTTTTGTCTTTAGAGATTAACCAAAACCAAATGGTTAGTACAAGATCAAATGATCCCCAAAATGGATAATAATTTATAGAAAGAAATACTAATCATAATTTCCAAAATTAAACAAACAATACCAAAAGATCAATAAAGACCACTCAATAAACAATTGTTCTTAAAATACTTCAATATAATCCAAACTAAGATTGAATCCCAAAACTCATAAGAATTTAATCACATATTCTTTCATAGTAAATCATAACATTAATCTCTAAATAACATCAACTACTCTTAAAGTCTCATATAGAAGTGTAATTAACCAAATAACATATTCTCTATGATACGTTAATCATTTCCAATAATAACCTGAATCTCTATAAAAAACATAGATTCTTCCAAAATAAAAAAACTCCATTAATACTCAAATTAAATCCCATAGTATTCTATTTTACTTTGGCATATAGTGTTCCCAATAGAGCGAACATCTTCCAAAACAACATTTATCAGACAGTCACCAGATCATTTTCCTTTACTAAGGACATACATTTGATAAAACATAAAATGCCAAATCAACTTATTATTGATCAATAAAACCATTTAACTAAAATTAATTAGTCACACTAACTAGGAACTTCACGTAGTCCAGTGGTAGGTGGTAAATCCCAGCCTCCCTAGGATTGTGGGTTTTATTCCAACACCTTTTTTTTATGCGACGGGTTGTTACACAGTCTCTGTGTTTTTGTTTTTCAAAATATATATTTTATAACATTCCCAAAATGAGATAAATTCCTCAAAATAACCATAACATAATTTATCCACAAATGTTATCTCATATCTCATATTTTCATCCCAAAAATTAATAACCAGTAATTGCCTCAAATTTAAGGATCATATAAACCCAAATGTTTCTTTATAACTATATCCACAAAAGAAAAGATAATTCTTCCTCAAATAGAATTTTCACATAAAAAACTATAGGGTTACACATACAAGAGAAATTTCTTCCAAATTAATCCCATCAACAAAGAGAATTAATACTTTTAAACATTTCCCATCCATTTATTTCCACATAGGTTCTTCCTTGACCTAGTAGTTATTCTAAAGAATAGGGCATTGACTCGGGCAATGCCCAGGTCCCATAAATTTCTGGAAAATGACTGTAAATGGATTATTAGGATCATTTTTATTTTCTTCCATAATACTCTTCATTTTTCCTTGGTAATTTTTTACTTTATGTCCTTCTTTCTCACACATAAAGAATTTCTTTGTTCCATTTTGACACTTTCCTGGGTGTATCCTTCAACATTTTCGGCATTATGGAAATTGAAATTTCTTTTTTACATGGTCTCCACTGCTGGAGCTCTTATCATTCTCCTCTTTTCTCTTATTTGTTCAGTTTGGGAGTTGGTTAATGTATATATTGTTGATCATATTTTTATATACCTGCTTCAGCATGAACACGATATCTTTTACGCCTATCAGCATTCCATTTAGTTTCTCATTTCCACCATTGTGCCCACCTTGTACATCTTGTTCAATGTTACTATGAATTCCTTGGAAACTAGAGATTTACTAAAACTAGAAAGCATACTGTGAGTAACAATAGTCATTAAAACATTTAGAGAATATCATGACACCTTATTTTCAATCTAAAACACCTTAGTATTAACCAAGGTTATTTATTATCATCTTATATTAAAATCCTTCAAATAAGTTTGTAAAGAAAATGTGAATTATCCTAAGCATATCCCTAGGGATTGTCTTAACCAATTGTGAAACAAGGCCCACTGTCGTGCACCAGTTAGCGTTCTAGTCTAGATCAAAGCGGTGTTTTCAGGTTTTACCCCTGGGTACATTTGTGCCAGAGTTGCCTCTACCTGCTCGTATCCAGAAATGTATGTAATTATTGGAAAAACCACATAATATTTACATTAATTTTTTTGTATTTTCTTCTGTACTAATCCTCAAAGTCTATCTTAGGGTAGTATTTTATAATTAGAGCTTTTCTAAATCTAGCTTCCAAGGTTTGTACTAAACTTCCTCTGATACCAACTATAATGCCCCAACCCTAGTTACCTTGAGTCGGTGAATTATTACACAACATTGGCATGATCACAAGAGATAAATTTTCAAAAGACCAATTAGTTTATTAGCCTTGTAAGTACTAGATACATAAATAAGTTTTACAATACATCATGAAATAAATAAAAACAACATTGTGTACCCTTAAAACACACTCATATCCTTTGGCCTATCCTTGTAGGTTAATCATATTATACTTCTTCACATCCTAGGAAAAGAAAACATAAGAAAGGGGTGAGCTCAAATTATCTGTAGGGATAACAATATAGCCGAAATTATCATAAATAAACATAAACATTTAAGGTAATGTATAAGACTAAAACACAATCCTTTTAAATTTAAATTTCAGCATAATATGGAAAAGATAAATCAAATAATTCCATTTACTTATTCACATAGATATTATACTAGTCGAATAATCACATGTAATATCAATAGATAATTTCATAATGATGGAATGCATAATGCTAGACATCATAACCACATAGACAAGGCCTCATGCCAAAACTACAAATAAAATTTTGTCAAGACCTTATGCTAAGACACTAGTTTTTCTCATGAGACCTACCGATGCATCGAGGGGCTATAGCGAGCCCCTCCCATAACTTACTAAGTCCAATGAATTCCTCATATGAAAATATTGAAACATAACATAAAAATTTGTATTAAAACTATCATACAAAATTTCAATACTTTAACCACAAACCATGAAAGGTATAAAAATAGCACATCCACAGCCAAACATAACTCATTAAATACAATATTAAAGATTGTATTATAATAATTCAAAATAAATAAAGAATAATGAAGGATATTGAAATAGATGAAAATAATTAGTAAAAATATTTTAGAGAAATATCCCCTTTTATTGAAAACATTTAAAAGGGGAAATATTTATCAAAGAAGTCGTTTAAAAGAGGTTTTTGAATCAAAGTGTCCCATACCACTTTGAAATTAGAAATTCCCTTATCGATTTGGTAACTAAAGAAACATACACCCCATGAATTAATTATCATACAATGAAGATGTAAATACCCATAAATTAAAGTATATTACACAAAGAATACAATCATGGGTAGTATATACACCAAACTAAAGGAAATAGTGGCAAATATAGTATGAATCTCACGGGAACAAAAAGTGAGATGAAAACCCCTTAACTTGTAATTTTACTTAGTAGAGGGTAGGTTATCCTCCTGTATAATGGTGAAATCATTTTTATTAAATTATATGAGAACCACATACATAAATATGTTATCATATATGATCTTCTAATATTGCTTTGTCAATGATATTTCATTAGTATCATTGTTTTGGGTGTTAATTGATTAGTTTTACTTTATATTTTTTGTTACATAAGTAATTTTGTTTATGTATAGGATGTATTTGATTCATATACATAATGATATTATGTTCTTAAACATTATTGTTAATCATCAAATGAAAATTATTCTTGAATGGTTACGATGGGGAACAAAATTTCATCACGTCATTGAGACGGTAAGCAGTACGTATGCACGAGCGACAATATCATTCTATTAGTGGTAAAATGGTATGTAATTGGATGATATATTATATATAAATAATAATTAACATGTTATATTTATTATTTAAATCATTTATACTCATTATTATACCCATCCAAATAATGAAGTGTTGAATAACAAAATACACCACGATGTGGAGATGGTAAGTTGTACGTACACACATATGGTGACTTTGTCATTCATAGGATGGATAGAATAATGAATATGGTTGTACCATATTTATAATAACATAACAGTATTTAGAAGGTATGGGAGTTATTATTTTATTATGGAAACAATAATTAAACAGGAAGTGGAAGAAGAAAAGAACTTTGATAGAGGTGATGAAATTATTACCTCTTCTTCGGGTGCTTCCTTTTGATTTGATTAAAAGGGATCCTTAGGTTGGATTTATGGTCAAATTAAGGCCTCTATGTTGAAGTGATGGTAGTTGGGAGGATATTTGTGTAGGTTTTGTCCAAGCCAAATGGCTTTGGAGGAGTGAATTTGAGAGAAGGGGAAGTACCCATTTATAAGAGAGGTGAGGATCACTTTAGGAAAACCTTGAAATATTACTTTATTATAAAATCATTTTCGGTTTATAATGGCTCAAAATGGATTTATTTCTAGGATAAGGTGGTGTAACACCCCAAGATTTCATAGTACGTTATCTCATTAAACTAATTCAATAGCTTGCGCTACATGCAACACCGAGTTCGAGTGCACCACAACTTACCAAAGTGACCGTTCAAAAAGCGGTTATGAATAGTATTTACTGAATTTTGAATCTTATATACTCTATATAATTTTAATATCCATATTATGTGTATCTTAGACATAATATAAGAACAAATTTATTTTTTTAGATAAAAATAGTATTTAAAAAAAAATGCAATTTTACCGCCTTTTAATGGAAACCCCTTTTTAAAACCAATATTTGACACTTTTATATATTTAATTTAATGAAATTAAACTCTTATTTAGAAGTAGGACATAAAAATTTAGTTTGGATAAATTTCTGCTAATTTTCTGATAACTTTCATATTTTGACGAATAGTTAAAAATACTATGTTTTAATTGAAAACATCTTTTTTAATCAAAATAATTTATAGTGTTTAATTATGGATTTGAAAGGTTTTTAAGTATAATTAGATTATATTTTTATTTTTTAATACAATTTAGGTCATTATAAGTAATTTCACATTTAAATTTGACATAAACACATGTCAATCTTTTGATAGTTTTTACTTTTTAAAAACCCACCTTTTGGTTTTGACAATGAGAATTAATTTTAAAATAATAAATGAAACTTCTATGTTTTGAATTTGGTAAAATAAAATTCATTTTTTAATTCAGAATACCAAAATTAGGTTAGGGTAAATTAATGGTATTTTTTTAAAAATATTCAATTTTTGATGAATAGTTAAAAACACTACGTTATTATTTAAAACTTACTTTTTATTTAAATAATTATTTATTTTATTTAAATTTATTTTAAGTAAAAATAGATATATAATACCTATATAAGTTTAATTTAATTCATTGGAGTCATTTTATAACAAAATTAGATGTAAAAATTTTTATTGAACTTTTTAATCTCTTTTACCTACCTTCTAGGTACATTAGCAAATTTGCATAAAACTTAATTTTACTACTTCTGTGAGTTGAAGTTCGAAAATCTGAGAGACACAGTTGAAATTAGTAAGTAAAATGTGATTCAATAAGATGAAAATAATTTTTGGTGAATAGTAACTTTTGACCTTTATTTAACACAGTTAAAAGTAAATAGGGTAATTAAGGGTAAAAATGATATTATAATTACCCTAACACATGTCCAAATTCTATTTGATAAGTAAAATTTGACCAAAAAACCTTAAGAATAAAATATGATCCTATGTGGTCCACTTGGATTAGATCAGGACATTTATTATTATTTTATTTAAAGAAGAGTTAAAAGTGTTAAATTCAAAGTTTAATAACTAAACTATTTTTAATATAGGGTTAAAAACAATATAAATTTGACTATAAATATTAATTATAAAGAAAAAAATATTTCCTACATAATTTTATTTTATTTATAATTTTTAGACATTAAATAATTTAATTTATTTATACACAATGATGATGCAGTAATTACCGTATTAATGAAATATTAAGATAGTTGGTATTATAAATATCCAAATAAATGTAAATTGAGACTTATGATGAATTAAAATAATTTTTAGGTTAATATGACATGTAAGGGTTGATTATATATTTTTTTTCTAAGTGATAAGGATGTTATGACTTTCACAAAAACAAAATACCAAATAGTGTCAAAATTGACATAAATTAATTTTTAAAACAAATACTATATTATTGGTTGATATAATATTCCTAAAAAACTAAGGTTCAACCAAAGGGATTAAATAATATTATATATTTCATTAATGAACCACTTTATATTCTCTTGTAAGTATAGAGTAAGTTTATTAACCATATAGTGCAAGAATACAAGAAGCCACGGTAAAAGTTAAACTATTTAACTAAGAGTTAAATCTAAAAGATAAGGTTAAAATTGTAACCTAAACTTATCTAAAACCAATTGGTTGATAGGATTTCGACTCATAACCACCTAAGTCTCTAAATAAATTCATTTTAAGCTATTATAAAACGAATATTATTGTATAATAAATTAATATTTTAATCTTATCCTAAAGTGACCCTCAACCCTCTTATAAAAGGGCACTTCCCCTTCTCTCAAAATCATGCCTCCAAAGCCATTTTTCTTGACCAAAACCTGCCCAAATATCCTCCCAACTTCCCTCATATAAACCTAGAGTCATTACTTTGATCATAAATCCAACCTAAGGAGCCCTTTTGATCAACTCAAAAGGAAAAACCCAAAGAAGAGGTAATAATTTCACCACCCTCTTTCAAGTTCATATCTTCTTCCACATCTTCTTTGTTGGTTGTTTCCATTATAATATAATAAATCAAGTATCTTCTATGTAATGTGACATTATTATAAAAATTTTACAACCATATTAATTATTCTATCCATCATATGAATGAAAAAGTCACCATACGTGCGTACATACGACTTACCTTCTCCACATCGTGGTGTAGTTTGTTATTCAAACACATCATTATTTGGATGGGTATAATAATGAGTATAACTAATTTAAATAATAAATATAACATGTTAATGATTATTTATATATTATATACCATCCAATTACATATGATTTCACCATCAATATAATGATATTGTCGCTCGTGCATACATACAGATTACCGTCTCCATGACGCGATGAGATTCATTCCCACGTTCACCATTCAACTATGATTATAAAAATATATATTATTAATAATTATTTAATATATTACATAATAATTATACTATATATATATATATATATAAATATTTACTTACATATATCTTATTCACTTACTTTCATTCAAAACGATATGAAAACGAAAACAATGTTTATGCGTACGTACGGCCTACCATCTCCATAAATGGTGCCTTCCATTTCATATATATATTTATTATAAATATTTATATTCTAAATATATATGATATATAATTCAAGGTTTATATTTTTTAAGTATTTAAATCATGACTTAAATGATACGATCAAGAATAACAAGTTAAAACACGTACGATAAAGAAAACGATTATTACCCAAAATGTTAATTTAACATGGAAATCATTATTAAATGGGTATTATAAAGTCATAAATGAATCTTGTATGATATAATAAATATTAATATGGTTCTAGTATAATTTAATAACATAATATGGTCATTATATAGGAGTTTAAACATACCCTCGACCAAAGGAAAGTGCAAGGTAAGGGTTATTTCCTCAATCTCATTATTATCTGAGATTGTTTATGTGTAAGTATTTACTGGGACATATTTATCACTAATACCCATATATCATAATTTTTTTAAAAATGAATCTTTTAAGGTTTTATGGGAGGGTCTATTTAACTAGATCATTATTTTAAATATTTTAAGGATTTATCTTTCTAAATCCATTTATTTAATGTCCATGTTTTCAAAATTATTTTAAGGATTTTATTATATGGAAATGAATGTTTTGAAAGGATAATTCTTTTCAAAAGTTTCAAAGTGGTATGGGACAATTTTATTCAAAAATATATTTTAAATTACTTCATTTATAAATTCATGACTTTTAAATGATTTCATAAAAAGGGATATTTCTCTCAAAAAGTATTACTGATCATTTTCAACTATGTCAGTATCCTTTACTGGATATTATTCTGGATTAAATTTGATTTATTATAATAATATCTTCTATATGGTATTGAATGAGTTATGATATGTTTTAATTTGAATGTTCTATTTTTATACCATTCATAGTTTACGGTTAATGTATTGACATTTCGTATGCTAGTTTTAATATGAATGTTTATGTTATGTTTCAACTTTTTCATATGAGGAATGAAATGGACTTATTAAGTGAAGGGTGGAGCCTACTATAGCTCCTCGATGCATTGGTAGGTTTCATGAGATAAAATAGTGTCTTGTAACAAGTTCTTGATAAAAATTTTATTTGTAGTCTTGGCACAAGCCCTTGACTATGTGGTAATGATGTTCGACGTTAGGTATTCCCTCATTATGAAATTAGTTATTACATGTGATTATTAGACTAGTAGAATATCCATGTACATGTTTATATGGTGATGTTTGATTTAATTTTTCCATATTATGTTCAAGATTATGTTTAAAAAGGCTATTATTTTTATTACATATATTACCTTAATAGTTTATATCTTCTGCTAAATTATTTACCCTTACTGAACATCTGAGCTCACCCCTTTCTTATGTTTTATTTTCCTAGGATTATAATAATTATATTATGATTGATATACAGGGTTAAGATAAATGGAATAATGGAATTCTCAAAGAACTGTCAATGTTGTGTTTTATTTTCGAAATTGAAATGTAATATTCATGTATGTGATCTATTTTCCAAGACTGATAAACTGATCGGTCATTCGGGACTTAATTCCTTATAATCATTCCAATGTTATGTAATAATGCACCTACTTTGGGTAACTGGGGTCAGGGAGTTATAGTTGGTGTTAGTGGAATTATAGTACAAACCTTGTAAACTAGATTTAGATAAACTCGGATCAGAGAACATTACCCTAAGATAGACTTTGAGGATAAGTATAAAAGTGCTTCCTATAATTTTGGTAATGTAGATATTTTGTGTATTTTTCAAGCAATACATCCCTGTATGGATATGATCAGGTAGTGGCGGCTTTGGCATAGATGTACCTAGAAGTTAAAACTCTGACAAACAATTTTGGATTTGACCTGGGGTATCTTGGTGCACGATAATGGGCCTTGCTGCACTCTTGGTTATGACACTCCCGGGGGATATGCTTAGGATAATTCACATTTTTTTACAAGCCATTATAAAGAATTTATGAGTAAATACTTCCTCAAATAAAACACTTTATGATTATAGATTATATGCATAATCTTTCCAATTTATGTTAGGTATTTTACAATTTTGAAATTATACATTGCGATTGATAAACTAACCTAGTGTATGCCATTGTTTATAAATGGAACCTAGAAGAAGGAATAAGAACTCCAAAAATATACATGATCCAAAGAGTAAGAAGGATCACATATTTCATAGTCTTAATCCATCATTTAGAAGGGAAATAACCTCCCATGTATCCTCATTATATGAAAAATAATATCAGGTGTTAATAATATAAGTGATGAATTCTCTAATTCCTATGGCTTTGAAGGGAAGCAAGAGAAGAAAAGGATGAAAGAGAGAAATATGGATAAAGGGAAGAGGGTAAATAAGGATTTTCACATATGTGATAACTATAGAAAGAATCAGCTTGGTAAATTCTTGAAGGTAATGCGAGTTTGTTATAAGTGTGGAGAAAAAGGACACTGAGTACATGATTAGAAGGGTAAGAAAAATGTTTCAAATGTACAATGATTTAACTGCAAGGAGTTGGGACACTACGCGAATCAATGGAAAAATCATCAAAGTATACCACAAATGATGCTGTTGGATAATAATCAAGTTATGATATTACCACAGATGAAGAGTAACGACTAGTGTTCTTATGTTGATTTTAAAGAATTATGTCATTTGAGTGTTATATCAACGATGTACTAGTTATATGAATTATGGAAATAAATAAGGATTATGCTGCAGTACTATTTCATTAAGGATTTGAGATTACATGGTTCTAAGAAAAGTAACTAAATAACAAGTTATTTTTTTTGGAAAATACATGGTTGAAGGAAAGATAAAACTAAATATGGTTTGATATTGAGGTGGTGATTTTGGAATAAGAGATGGTTGATTTGGATAAATTATATTGGATATTCTTGACTAACTTGGAACTAATTAATGGTTTGTTTATTCCATCATTATTGGAATATTCAAAATTTTTTGGATATAAGGAGTATATCTAGTATTCTATAAGGAGTAAGGGAGCATGAATATAATAAATAAGGTTTTATGGTAATTTAGGGTGTTACCATGTTTTAAAAGAATACATAATGGAGGTATTCATATGTTATTACGTGACAAAAGAGATCTTAATTTTGTTTACCTTCCTTATAAATTTTGGACTGCGAGTTAGGAAAGAAGTATTTTGGATAAGTCTAAAGGTTAGAATGGATTAAGTTTGATGTTGGATACTATAATTAAGTTTAAATCATTCCTTAATATTATTTTTGGATTGTTATAAAAAGGAAAACCCGGAGGTCAGGCGAAAACCCGTCGCGTCCGGTATGGGCGCGAGACTTGAACCCACAACCGAAGGGTGACAAGGGTGCATCACCTACCAATGGCCTAAGTGATGTCCTAGTTTGTGTAATGTAGGTTTTTAAATAGTCTGAAAAATGAATTATAAATACATTATTTTTGGAACCCTATACGATTACTATAAATAGAATATTTTTGAATTCTATTATCTTTTGGAGTGAAAGACAAGTTTGTGGTTGGAATTAGTTTAAGGATGAAACTCTACATATCAAGTATATATTTTTTCCTATTATTATATAAATCAATTAATTCTAAAAATTTAGGGAAGGCATCTTAAAACCAAAAATGTGTTATCCTAATACCTTATGTTTTGTTGAACCGACGATATTTTAAATCACCATAGATTGATTGCTTTGAGGCCCTCAATTTTACACTTATTTGTGATTGATGACCTCAACCAATCCCTATAAATATTTACATTTTCATCAAATTATGTCTCTAATTTCCACCAATGTTATCCTAATCAAGATCATAATTTGGTGGTGACTTTTTCATTTCTCTTTCCCTCTTATTAAGACTAAATTTTATTTACCCAATTTCTGATGTCGGTTTTCCACAAAGGTATTTTTCTATTTTCAACCTTTTATTTTGGAAGAACAATTTCAAATTTTGAGGATGCAATTTATTGAAGGAGGGGAGAATGTAAATGGAAACTTCTGATGAATTACACTAATTTTCCAGGTTAATATGACATTTTAGGGTTGATTAGATAAATTTTGTTCTAAGTGATAATGTTTTTATGACTTTCAAAAACCAAAATACCCAATAGTGTCAAAATTGATATAAATTAATTTTTAAAACAAATACTATATTATTGGTTGATATAAGATTCCTAAAAATCTATGGTTCAGAAAAAGGGAATAAATAATATTATATATGTCATTAATTAACCACTTTAGGTTCTCTTGGAAGTTTAATATAAAGTTTATTAACCATATAGTGTAAGAATACAATAAGACACAATAAAAGTTAAACTATTTAACTAAGAGTTAAATCTAAATGATATGGTTAAAATAGTAACATAATCTAGTCTAAAATGTATTGGTTGAGAGGATTTCGACCCATAAACACCTAAGTCTCTAAATAAATTCATTTGGAGCCATTATAAACTGAATATGATTGTATAATAAATTAATATTTTAATCTTTTCCTAAAGTGACCTTTACCCCTCTTATAAAAGGGAACTTCCTATTCTCTAAAAATAACACCTTCAAAGCCATTTGGCTCGGCCAAAACCTACTCAAATATCCTCCCAACTTCTCTCCCATAAACCTAGAGTCCTTAATTTGATCAGAAATCCAACCTAAGTATCCCTTTTGATCAACTCAAATGGAAACACCCAAAGAAGAGGTAATAATTTCACCACCCTCTTTCAAGTTATTTTCTTCTTCCACTTCCTCTTTCTTTGTTGTTTCCATTATAAAATAATAAATATAGTATATTCTATATACTGTGATGTTATTATAAAAATTGAACAACCATATTCATTATTCTATCCATCATATGAATGACAAAGTCACCATACGTGCGTATGTACGGATTACCGTCTCCACATCGTGGTGTAGTTTGTTATTCAAACACTTCATTATTTGGATGGGTATAATAATGAGTATAACTGATGTAAATAATAAATATAACATGTTAATGATTCAATATATATGATATACCATCCAATTACATACAATTTCACCATCAATATAATGATATTGTCGCTCGTGCGTACGTACGGATTACCGTCTCCACGACGCGATGAGATTCATTCCCACGTTCACCATTCAATGATGATTATAAAAATATATATTATTAATAAGTATGTAATATATGCCATAATAATGATACTTTATATATATGTACTTAAATATATCATATTCACTTACTCCTGTTCAACACGATATGAAAACAGAAACAACATTTTTGCGTACATACGGCCTACCATCTCCATAAACGGTGCCTTCCATTTTATATATCTATCTATTATAAATATTTATATTCTAAATATATAGATATATAAATCAAGGTTTATATTCTGGAAGTATTTAAATCATGATCTAAATGATACGATCAAGAATAACAAGTTAAAACACGTACGATAAAGAAAGCGATTATTACCCAAAATGTTAATTTAACATGGAAATCATTATTAAAAGGGTAGTATAAAGTCATAAATAAATCATGTATGATATAATAAATATGAATATTGTTTTGGTATAATTTAATAACATACTATGGTCATTATATATGAGGTTAAACGTACCCTCGACCAAAGGAAAGTTCAAGTTAAGGGTTATTTCCTCAATCTCATTATTATCCGAGATTGTTTATATATAAGTATTTATTGGGACATATTTATCATCAATACCCATATTTCATAAAAATGTTTTCAGAAGGAATCATTTAAGGTTTTTTGGGAGGGTCTATTTAACTAGATCATCATTTTATATGTTTACATATTTATCTTTCTAAATCCTTTTAATTAATGTCAATGTTTTCAAAATGATTTTAAGGATTTATTTATATGGACCTGAATGTTTTGAATTGATAATTATTTTAAAAAATTTTAAAGTGGTATGGTACACCTTGATTCAAAAATATCTTTTAAATTACTTCCTTTATAAATGTGTGACTTATAAATGATTTCACAAAAAGGGATATTTCTCTCAAAAAGTTTTACTGATCATTTTCAACTATGTCAGCATCCTTTACTAGATATTATTCTTGATTTAGGTTGATATATTATAATAAAATCTTCCATATTTTGTTGAACGAGTTATGATATTTTTGACTGTGAATGTTCTATTTTTATACCATTCATGGTTTATGGTTAATGTATTGACATTTCATATGCAAGTTTTAATACGAATGTTTTTGTTATGTTTCAAATTTTTCATATGAGGAATACAGTGGACTTAGTAAGTGACGGGTGAATCCCACTATAACTTCTCGATGTATCGGTAGGTATCATGAGAAAAACTAGTGTCTTGGAACAAGGCCTTGAAAAAAATGTTATTTTTAGTCTTGGCACAAGGACTTGACTATGTGGTAATGATGTCCGGCGTTAGGAATTCACTCATTATGAAATTAGTTATTACATGTGATTATTCGACTAGTAGAATATCCATGTGAATGTTTATATGGGGATGTTTGATTTAATTTTCCATATTATGTTCAAGATTATGTTTAAAAAGTCTGTTATTTTTATTACACATATTTCCTTAAAATTTTATATCTTCTGCTAAATTATTTACCCTTACTGAGCATCTGAGCTCACCACTTTCTTATGTTTTATTTTCCCAGGATTCCAAGAAGTGTATTATGATTGATATATAGGGTTAAGTTAAAGGAAAAAATGGAATTCTGAAAGAACTATCTATGCTGTGTTTTATGTTTGAATTTTAAATGTAACGTTCTTGTATGTAATCTATTTTTCAAAACTGCTAAACTGATCGGTCCTTCGGGACTTGATTCCTTGTAATCATGCCAATGTTATGTAATAATGCACCGACTCTGGGTAACTAGGGTCCGGGCGTTACAGGTGGGGTTGGGTTGAAATACTCTCAACCAATATGTTTTAGAAAAGTTTATGTCACCATATTAACCTTATATTTTAGATTTAATTCTTAGTTAAATAGTTTAACTTTTACTATGTCTTCTTTTATTTTTATATTAAATGGTTAATAAACATACTATAAAATGCCATGATAACCTCAAGTGGTTTGTTAATGACATATCTATCATTATATAATTCCTTTGGCTGAACCTTAATTTTTTTGGAATATTATATCATTTAATAATATAGTATTTGTTTTAAATACTCATTTATGTCAATTTTGAAACTATTTAGTATTTGATTTCTCTGAAAGTCAAAAAAACTTGATTACTTCGAAAAAATACATTAAATGAACCCTAAAATGTCATATTAACCTATAAAATTCTTGGAATGCATTAAACGTCTCAGTTTATATTTATTTGGATATTTATAATATCAATTATTTTAATATTTCATTAATAAGATAATTACTGCATCATTATTGTGTCATATATAAATTTAATTATTTAATATATAAAAATTATAAACAAAATACCATGATATAGGAAAGATTTTTATATTTCTAATAAATATTTATAGTTGAATTTATCTTATGTATAACCTTATATTAAAAATGGTTTATTTGTTAAACTTTGAATTTAACACTTTTAACTATTCTTTAAATAAAATAATAATAAATGTCCTAATATAATCCAAGTGGATCAAAAGGATAATATTTTACCCTATTTTCTTTTAACAGTGGTAAATAGAAATCAAAAGTTACTATTCACCAAAAATTATTTTCATCCTATCGAACCATAATTTACTAACTGATTTCAACCATGACTCTCAGTTTTTTGAAATTCAATTCATAGAAGTGGTAAAATTATGTTTTATGCAAATTTGGAAATGTTCCTAGAAGGTGAGTAAAAGACGGTAAAAAGTTCAATAAAATTTTATATATCTAATCCAATTATAAAATGAATTCAATGAATTAAATTGGAATAATATAGGTATTATGTATCTATTTTTAATTAAAAATAAATTTAAATTAAAAATAATTATTTAAATAAAAATTCGGCTTTAAACAATAATGCAATGTTTTTTATTATTCAGCAAAAATTGAATGTTTTTAGAAAAATAAAAATAATTCACCCAAATATAATTTTTATATTACAAATTTAAAAATTTTGTTTATTTTACCAAATTCAAAACATAGAATTTGTATTAATTAAATTGAAAAATATTCCCTTTATCAAAACCAGAAAGCGAGTTTTTAAAAAGTAAAAACTATCAAAAGATTGATATCTGTTTAGGTCCAAATTAAATGTAAAATTACTTCCAATGACCAAAATTGGATTAAATGATAAAAATATAATCTAACTATACTTCAAAACCATTCATATTTATAATTTAACACAATAAATTATTTGTATTAAAAAAGTTATTTTCAATTAAAATTTAGTATTTTTCACTATTCATCAAAATTTGAAAGTTATCAGAAAAGCATCAAAAAATTATCCAAACTAAATTTTTTATGTCCCGATTATAAATAAAAAATTTATTTTGTCAAATAGAATATATAAAAGTGTTAAATATTTGATTTAAAAAGGGTTCTCCATTAAAAGGTGTTAAAATTGCATTTTTTGAAAAATACTTCTTTTATCTGAAAAATTGAATTTGTTCTTATATTATTTTTAAGAAACACATAACATGGATGTTAAAATTATACAGAGTATATAAAATTTAAAATTTATTTAATAATATTCATAATCATGTTATGAACGTCTAGTTTGGTTAGTCGTGGTGCGCTCGAACTCGGTGTTGCGTGTAGCGCAAGCTATTGAATTACTTCATATGAAATAACTTACTATGAAATCTTGGGGTGTTACAAAACACATCTGAAATATGGCTTTTGAACATGCATTGTATGTGCGCACACCCAAATCCCAAAGAAGTTTCAACTCTTTTATTAAAGGTTTCATGTATATTTATATATCATTGCTGGGATCAGAACGACCAGATATAAGTATACTCATGAAAGTGAATGGTTTTTTCATACACAACCATGGGGGAAGGTTATAAATGTGTATGAACACTAACCATGTGCTATGATAAGTAAGAATCTTCCCAAATTAATTAAAATCATCACATAAAAGACCCAGTCTCACATTACGCATGTCAGATGTAAAATTAGGATATCGAGCATCAAATCTCTACCATGTGAATCCATCTACAGGGTGAACCAACTCTTCATTATTCTTAATTATCTTGGTATCATGCCATCAAATTTTTATTGATATTTCATTAGACATGAAAATATTCTGAAGACTGGGGATCAATGGAAAGTGCGACATTACTTTCTATGGAATATGAGATGGTGTTCCATCATCTTTTGGCTTCCATCAGGATGTTCCACATTTTATACAATCATTTATTTTAGAAATTTCCACCTAGAATAAGATACAATATTTCAAGAAAGAATGAATTTTTTATTTTTGAATATCCAAGTTCATCAACTAACTTCTATGCGATATAGTGGTTTGAGGGAATATCTGCATTATCTAGAATTAAGTCCTTAAATAAGGTAAGAATGTAATCGATGGAAGTATTAGAAATCCCATACTTGGTTTTCCCATAAAAACCATATTAAAAATTCCAACTTTTTCATTTTACCACATTGCCGATATACTAGATTTGTCACATCATCATTCAATTTTTTTAACCTTTCAACATCATCATTTTCACTGTATGAACCATGTGAGCCCATATCAAATTTTTCTTGGATCAACATCCTTTCCTTCTCATGATGAAAAATAAATTGAAACTGCTCATATATCAAATTCTCTAATCTATTCCTCTCATTTGGATCATCATCATTTTGAGATTCCATTTTCTCCCCATTATGATACCACACATAGTAGTTTTTTTTGAAAACCATATTTGGTTATATAGTATATAACTTCTTCACGGTTCAACCAATGTATTACAAAATAATTATAACATGGGAAGTTTATGTGACCAATATCAGATGCATTGTCAAATGAAAAATCAAAAAATATCTCCAAATTGTTTTGAAAATTTCTTGAGATCTGATCAGTTTCATACATCAAACTTCAATCCATTCTATAAAAAATTGTAATAATCCATTTTCTAAAACAAATAGTATACCGATGCATATTATAATATATTACTATTACAAGATGAAGGTTCATACCCATTAGAAAAAGATCACTTAGGGGAGTTATTTATATCAGGAGCATAGTCATAGAGATTAGGACGTCCAAGTGTATATAGTGGATCTGGTTTTGATATTTTGTAGAGAGGGACATCATCCGTTAGAGGTATAGTCTTTAACAAAACTATTTTTTCTACAACTTATTTTGAAAATGGTTTAACTTATTTGTAAATATATTCTAATTTTTTTGAGAATTAATTTATCATTCCAGTTAGTTTACAACTTCTTTATCTCAATACACTCATTGGGAATAATTTACACCATCTTCATTACTTTCTTGAGTGTCTTATTATACCTTTCAGCTATGGAAATTTACTTTGCGTCATGTTCCAAATGATGAATAGATTTTATTTGATCATCATGTTGGGATAGATGAATATAATTCATACTAATGTTATTTTTATCGAAGGAGAGTATCATTAATTTCATGTAAAGGATAGAATTTTATGATGACATGTGAGTGGGAGGTTAATGTGTATAGAATGTAACTATATTTGAGATAGATTAAAGATATTATGTCACTTCTAGAAGGCTTGGTTATTGTGGAATAACTAGCATTATCCAATACTATTTCTCAAATGGTTTACCAATATCATAATGTATTTTCAAAAACCTCTTCAAGACTCCCTCCATAAAGAGAATTTGGATTTTAGATAAAACTAATTCTTATATTGTAACCCATATCAGTTTCAATATATCATTTGGCACTAGTTTATTCGAGGTAAATCAAGTTTCTTCTTAAGGTCATGGAGGTTGATTGATTTATTCAGCTACACAAATCACCATATTAGTTAGAGGTTTTGTTTATGCTAAATAACGTGGAACCATGTGACCATGAATAATTGATACCCAATTTTGGGGATTGTGGACATGTTTGAACAATTATGAGGTCATAGTGGTTCTCTATGAATGAATTATAGTGAGGGTATTATAATCTTAAATTTAGAGTGTTATATTTCAAAGACAACATTTAAGGTTATATTTATAATGCATGAGTATCTTTTCGTTTCTCTTAGAATAAAAAATTCTATAGATGTATTTATATCTAACCAAAAAAATCATGATAATAAAACATAAATTTAAAATAAACCAAGTATAAAATAACTAATGATCATATTTACATCTTTAATATCAATCAAAATTATTCTATAAAGATAAATCACAACAAAACCACTACAAAACCACAACCTAAAATGATATAGGTCTTGGGTTCATAAGGGGACCATAACACACAATGGGTAAAAAAAATGAGATTGCAGTGAAATCGAATGAAAAAAGTTAAAAAATGGAGGCAGAAGACATAATTAAGTTAAAACATACTGATTTGAAGTGGAAGAATAAAAATTACTTGAATCAAAGATAGATCACCAGTTCGGATGTAGGGTTTGTAGTGTAGAGAGATCGTATTTAGTAAAAAATGTTAAAGCTAGTGGAAGTGTGCTTAGGAAGTAGGGTTGGCACTTGGGAAATAGGGTTCACAAGATAGAGAGATATTATTTAGGGAAAAGATCAGTTATGGATGGAATATGTTGACTTATTTGTTTTGGGGGATTTTCTATCTCAATAGTTTTTAAAAACTATTCGGATTGAGGGCCTGTCATGAGCCATCTCAGGTCAACCCTCAACAGGTCACCTAATTTTATCCTTATTATGTCCCAAGGGGTGTTCTTGATCCCCCCAGAATGGAAGCTAGTGTCAGGCATCAAAATTTAACCCTTGATAATTATTTGGCCCATGATGAAAATATAAATAAATAAAATAAGACTGGCGATAAAACTAAAAACTAGTAGCAGAAAGAAAACAAAATTGCATATACCTCTATGTGACATCTTGGTCACCTCCAACCACTAATAACCTGCCTCAACCACGTGCCTATGAAATAGGAACCTGAACCAAGAATCTGAACCTGCATATGAAAATATAGTATAGGCGTGATCATTAAAATGCTTAATAGGGATACCAAAAGTGAATCACAAAATCCAAGAATCTCCCATCCCAAAATAATCCAATGAAATGGGTTTCAAATACAAATATAAAAGTACGGTTTTCACATTTTAAAATAAGCAACATGATTATCTCATTTAAAAATCCAATACACGCTACATAACATTTCCAAAACCATTAACCATTTTATAAACAAAACCGAAAACAAAAGACACCAAATCTAGGCTAAAGTAGAACAGGTGAACTATGCAAGCTGGAAATAAACTAGTACAACAGAAAGTGAACAAGAAATATAAATAATTAAGTAACCATAAGTGATACTAAACATCCCTAGAACACCCTTAGACATACTCGGTTTGGAAAAACCTTCCAGTGCATGGTGAAGCTCCTAAGTCTATAACCAAATGGTCGCCCCAAAACTGACCCAATCTAGTGGCAAAGCCTACCTGACCTAACAGAAAATCCATGGGGTACCAACCCATCTAATTAGGGTTGATCAGTAACCATCACTCGATCATCTAAAAGACAACCATAAAACCATGGTGGTTATAATAATATTGTGTAAGTTGGAGGCCCTCACACGTGTGACTCATCTTACCTGCCACCACCGCACTTGCCTACCCCAAACACATACACTCTATACGATAACCCATAAATGGATATACCCCTATAGAGGTTCCCCATAAATGTATACATACATACTTTTATCACATATTCACATCATATCATCCAAGGTTCCAACTGGGCCATCATGCCATACATGCATCAAAACCTTTTTTAGAAAACATTTTTAAATTTCCAACTGAACACTTACTTTTACTGAAACAAATTCCTTTCTATAATCAACATAAACAACACTTTTACCAAAACACATTCATAACAAAAAAACTTTCCCACATTTTAGGAAAACCATATGATGAATAAAATATTCCAAATGGGCATTTATTTATACACATCCAAAAACATTACCCAAAACATCACACAAATACCACTTTTACATTTTCAATGCCAAAAGGGCACTTATGTTCCAAACACACAGCCAAATAATTCACAACTAAATGATGAGCCTTTACCCCTTTTCAAAATAATTCCAAAACATGTTTCAAGGAAAAATATTCCAAACCATGCAGAACAACTTTAAAACCATTCCTAAAAATAACACAAATGGACCCAACAACATTTAGAAAATAAAGACCATTTTCACAATGTTACCATTCACTTTCAAACCAAACCCAAAAATACAATGAAACACCTTGAACGCATTATTTTCATTTCAAACATCATTTAATAAATCATTTACTCGACTAATAAAGCATTTCAAAAGAACACAAAAAATTATCACATCACGATTTCACAAATTTAACATGCGAATTCCACTTTAAAACCAATTTTAAACTCAAACAATTCTAAATTACTTTCACACCTTTCAAAACATAACCCACACCACTAGCACAAACAAATGAACCAATTGAAAATTTCATTAAAACTAAAAAATGTCCCTAAATAGGTTTTCACTAAAAATTCACTCCATGCCATGTAAATATGGTACCAAAAATAAATCTAAAGCATGTAAAAATCCCTTAAAACTAAATTTTCACCAAATAATTTCATTAAAAATCATGCTAAATAAATTGAAAAAACAAAATAATTTATCAAATAATGTTTCTGCACAAAATAACCTACACATAATCAAATAATTGATTCCAAAGGCATTTTTAACAATTTTGACTAACCCAAAATCACTACAATAAATTGACCACAGTAAATATGGTGGTGCGAATGACATTAAAAAATTAATTTAAAACATACAAGTGTCCATGGGTTATGATCGAAAGGAAACTATCAAAAGCACCTACCTCAAACATGTGCGAATGCGATGAAGCTTTGAAGGGAGATAGAATAATACATCATAGACTAATCACGCACCCTAAACAATGATAAAAAATGAATGAATTATCAACTGCGGTATTAGGGTTTGGTCAAAAAGAAGGAAAAACACAAATTCAAAGGGAAGACACATCATAGGAGAGGAGTATGCATGCCAGAAAGGAGGTGGAGGCACTGTGAAGGGGGTTCGAGTTCACGCTAGAAGACTACTGAATGGGGGGGGGGGGGTTGTGTTTTCCGAAAATAGGCCGCCGAAGGAAGGGTGGAGGTGATGTGCAAGGACAAAGGGAAGAGATGGTCAGAGAAGGACCAGACAACGCCGGTTAGGAGTGCATCATTCATAGGAGGGCCACACAGTCAGTGTTCCATGCCAAATAGGAGCGGCACCACTGGTGTGTTGCGGATAGCAAAAGGGGGAAGGGGGGTTTGTTGGAGAAATGTGGAGTGGTGGGGAGAGGGGGATTAGGGACTATGCGCTAGATGAAGGGAGGAGGTTAGAGGTGGCCTGGTGCGCCAGGAAGGAATCGTGGAGTTCGGTCATGCGTCGTGAAGCCAAATATGGGGGGGGGGGGTGGATGCTAGGTTTCCTCCCTCATTTCCTTTTTTTAATTTCTTATAGTAATAATAATAACAACAACAATAATTACAACCTTAGTAACAAATTAAATAACAACAACAATTATAATAATAATAATAACAATAATGCTAATATTTATAATAACATAATAATAATAATAGTAAAATGATAATAATAATAATAATAATAAAACCAATAATGTAAAAATAATAATCTTAATAATAATAATATTATATTAATACCATTTATTTCATTTCTTTAATAATAATAATATTAACAACAAATTTAAAAATAATACTATTAATATCAATTTAGAAATAATAGTATTATAAAAATTTAATAACAATATGATTATCTACACATTATTATTATTATTATTATTATTATTATGGTATAAACATTTATCAAATTTATTTTTTGTAATATTTGGGTAATCGCATGGTCACCAGGGCCGACTGCACGGTTTCCCCTAACCATGTGGTGCCCGTGCACCGGCCCAAAACCCACCAAAAATATCAATCCTACAAAATTTTAACCTCGTGTTCAAGAAAAATATCGATGAGAGAACCCGGAGCCAAGAAATAATAAAATTAAAATAAATTTAAAAGTCAGGGTGTGACAATTCTCCCCACCACAGACACTTTCTGCCTCTAGAAATTCACGAGTCGAATGCTAGACAAAACACGAATCCATGCCCAGTTGAAACTAAATGAAAGCACAACACAAGAGAAAAAGAGAACACGAGAGGGTTCTCCCCACTACAATAACGTAAATAGTGTGGATATTTAACACCCACATATACCACCCCAGAAGGGGGGGGGGACTCCCAATTGATCCAAAGGAACTTCTATAGCACGAGTGAAACAATACCTCTACTGAAACATGGAACTCTCGACCTAGACCAAAAACCCCCAACACTAGAGGAAAAAATCCAATAAGAACTTAACCCAATAAGTGAATCCAATAATAACTATAAACATTGATTTTTCCATAGGCACTTACATCTCCAAATGAACATAGCTAAAACGAGATCAAACCACACAAGGTCCAAACACACATTATTGAAAAAAATGCACGATTCAGAAATCCATAATCAGACAGACAAAACTATTGGATAAAAATAGAATAAGTTCATCACATCCCCCCATTGAAACAATGACCATACAATAATAGTATAACTTTAACAACATAAAAAAATAATGAAAAGGCTTTAGATGTTTTTAGTCCCAACACAGAACTCACAACCCAGACTAGGGATTCACACCCCCAACAACTCCTGACTATGCGCGAGCTTCACCCCAAGACCTGTGGATGGAGCTCTGATGGCTAAAGCATATCTTGCCTCATTGTTAGTCACTGGATTCCTCATGTCACAACATCTTTTTCCGGAGACTCTTTCTACAAAACTTCTCGAGATGATCCAAACAGCTGCAATGATGGCATTCCTTCGGAGGGATGTGACATGAAATCTTTGAGTGCTCGAACCATACATATCGGTGGAACACACAAGGTTGATTTGAAAAATTGGAATTTTGAATCAATGAAGGAGATTTTTCAAAAAATAGGTCCCTCTGGAACACCCTGCTCGCCAGATGGGGAACCTTCACAAGCAACTGGATACGCAAGATTTCCAACCATCTGCGCTCTGGAGACCAACTCATCTATGAATTCCAAATCCACCAACTTCTCAAAACGATGGTCCTTAGAAGGGAGGACCCACTCCTTGATCTCTATATAAAGACCCCCAATGAAGAGAGAAGTCTTCATAAAATCATGTGATGCTACCTCTGAAGAAAATGACACATGTTCCCTGGAATGATCAATATATGTCTTCATCGTCCATTGTCCATATTGAATGTGCACAAGTTTTTCCATTTTCTTTGTCTTCACCTCTTCAGGTATGAACCATTAGGCAATGATGGATTTAAATACATCCCACATCATCCCAAAATTCATTGACGGTAGGGAAAGAAACACCCATTCGTCGAGAGCTAGACCTTTGAACCGACCCAAAATGGCAAGAACTCTAACAGCTTCAAGAGTTCCCAATACCCTGAAGACGCGCTCGACCTATTCAAGCCACATTGATACCTATAATGGACCCCAATCACCATGAAGGACATGAAATGTTTGAGAAGGAAAAAAAACTAGGCATGACTTATCAGAAACATTGAGGACCTTTATGGGTGGAATTTTCAAAAAAAATATAAAACACAAGACCAAAACTGATATTAAGCCAAATAAAAAAAAGAGTACCTCTGTAGAGAAACAACCAAACAAATATAAACACTTCCAAAAAATTTCTTGCAAAAGCACTATTTTAATTTAATTCTCAAAACAACCTTCTTCTAAGGAGAATTTCAAAAATCTAAACCCCACTTTACTAATTTAATACCATTTGATGGAAAAAAATCATTTCAAACCCACTTCCATTTTCATAAGGCACTCACACTAATCAAAATCAAAGAAAACCCAACTTACACCAAACTGGTAGAGTGAGTAACTAGTATTTATGCTTAACCCAGCCACATGGTATTAATACATGATCCAAGTAATAATAACACTAAAAGGACCATAAATCAGGAACCTAGGATTCAAATGGGTGACTACTCCATGTGGGGTCATAGCGTGACACCGAGTCACCTCTATTGTCATCCCTTTATCAAAAACAAAGACAAAAGACTCAAAACTAAGATTATACTTGGTAACTCAGGTCTCTTCATGAGTGGTGGTGATCAGGAACCGACCCATAACCTATCTCCTGAGCCCCAACAATCCTAATTTCTATATACCAAACACCCCAAATAGTAAGGTCCACCTCTGATACCATTTTTTCATGAACTATCCTAGGTCGACCAAGAACTGGTCACCCGAGCTGGTTTGCAGCTAGTCTCGAGGGAAGTTCCTAATCCCCCCAGGATGGAAACTAGTGTTGGGCATCGAAATTTAACCACTGGGAATGATTTTTCCCATGAAAAATAGAGAAATAAATAAATTAATAATGACAATAAAACTAAAAACTAGCAGCAGATAGAATACAAAACTACACATACCTCCATGTGACCTCTTGGTCTCCTCCAACCACTAACAACCTACCTCAAACACAGGTAGAAAAAACATGAACCTGAACCAAGAAACTGGATCTATATCTAAAAAGATAGGATATGCATGAGAATTAAAATTATCATTAGGGATTCCAAAAGTGAATCACAGAATCCAAGAATCTACCTTCCCAAAACAATCCAATGACATGAGTTTGAAATACAAATACAAAAGTTGGGTTTTCACATCATAAAATAAGCAACATGTTTTCCAATTTAAAAATCCTACACATACAACATACCATTTCCAAAACCATTCTCCATTTTATAAACAAAACCCAAAACAAAAGATACCAAAGTTGGGATAAAGTAGAACATGTAAACAATGGAAGCTGAAAATAAACTAGTACAACAAAAATTAAATAAGCAATATAAATAATTAAGTAACCATGGGTGATCCTAAACATACATAGAAGACCCCTGGACATACTTAGTTCAAAACCACCTACCGGCATATGGTGAAACTCATAATTCTATAACCTACTTGTCACCCCAAAACACACCAAATCTAGTGGCAAAGCCTACCCGACCTAATAACAAATCTAGGGGGTACTAACCCGTCTAATCAGGGTTAATCAAAAACTATCACTCAATCATATAAAATATGCCAAAAAATCTATAGTGGTTATTATAATACTATGTAAGTGGGAGGCCCTCACATGCATGACTCACCTTACTTTCCACCACCGCACATGCTTACCCCAAACACAGACACTCCATACGACTACCCATAAAGAGATATACCCCTATAGAGGATCCCCATAAATGTATACATACATACTTGTATCACATATTCACATCATATGATCGAAGGTTACAATTGGGCCATCATACCATACAAACATCAAAACCATTTTTAGTTAACATTTTTAAATCACCAACCAAACTCTCTCTTTTACAGAAACAAATTATTTTCTATAATCAACACAAACAATAATTTTATGAAAACATATAATTACCAAACAATTCTTCCCACATTTTAGAAAAAATAAGTGATGAATAAAATATTCCAAATGGGCCTTTAGTTTTACACATCCAAAAACAATTCCCAAAACATCACACCAATACCAATTTTTCATTTTCAATTCCAAACGGGCCCTTATGTTCCAAAAAACACACCCAAATAATTCACTACGAAATAACGGGCCTTTTCCCATTTTCAAAATCATTCCAAAACTTGTTTCAAGGACAAACATTCCAAACCATGTGGAATAACTTTAAAACCATTCCTAGAAATCACACAAAGGGACTCAACAACATTTAGATAATAAGAACCATTTTTGAAAAGTTACCATTCAATTTCAAACCAAACCCAAACATACACTAAAAAACCTTATACCCATGATTCACATTTCAAATGTCATTTAATAAATAATTTACTCAACTAATAAAATAGTTCAAAAGAACACAAAAAAGTCTCACATCATGATTTCACCAATTTCACTTGGGAATTCCACTTTAAAACCAATTTCATACTCAAACACTTCAAAATTATATTCACACTGTTCAAAACATAACCTGCACCACATGCACAACCAAATAAACAAATTGCATAGTTCAAGAAAACTAAAAAATGTCCCAGAATTGGTTTTCACTAAAAATGCACTCCATGTAAAATAAATATGGTACCAAAAATAAATCAAAAGCATGTCTAAATCCCTTAAAACTAAGTTCACACCAAAAAATTTCCTTAAATAACATGGTAAATTAATTATACAAATAAAATAATTTATCGAATAATGTTTATGAAAAAAACCACCTACACATAATCAAAGAAATGATTCCAAAGACATTTTTAACAATTTTAAATAACCCAAAACACTAAAATAAATTAACTAAAGTACTTATGGTGGTGCGAACAACATTAAAAAATTAATTTAAAACATGCAAAGGTATATGGGTATTGTTGGAAAGGAAACTATCAGAATCTCATACCTCAAACATGTGCGAATTCAATAATGATTCTAAGGGAGATAGAACAACACTTCACGGACTAATCGCACACCCTAAACAATGAGAAAAATGCATGAATTATCAACTGAGGTATTAGGGTTTGGTCAAAAAGAAGGAAAAACAAAAATTCAAAGGGAAGACACATCAGAGGGGAGGAGTTCGGGTGCTGGAGGGGAGGCGGAGGCACTGTGAAGAGGGTTCAGGTTCACGACAGAAGTCTACAAGATGGGGGGGGGGTTAGGTTTGCCAGAAATTGGCCATTGGTGGAAAGATAGAGGTGCCATACAGGGCTGGAGGGAAGGTCTGGTCAGAGCAGGACCAGACAATGCTGGTAAGAAGTGCATTGTTTGGAGGAGGGCCGCATAGTCGGTGTGCCGCACCAAGCGGGAGTGACGCCGCTGGTGTGTCGTGTTAAGCGGAAGGGGGAGGGTGGTTTTCTTGAGAAAAGTTAAGTGGTGAGGGATAGGTGGATTAGAGACCATGCACTAGAGCAAGGGAGGAGGCCTGATGCATCAGGACGGAACTAGGGAGCTGGGGCGCGCACCGTGAAGCCAAACAGGGGGGGTACTATGAAGGAGGGGGGGGGGGTGCTTGGGTTCCTCCCTCATTTCTTTTTTTTTAAATTTATTACAATACTAATAATAATAATATTACAATAATAATATTAATAACAATAAAAACAATAATTACAACCTTAGTATTAAAATAAATAATAACAAAAAATATAAAAATAATTATAACAATAATGATAATGTTTATAATAACAGAATAATAATAATAATAATAATAACAGTAACATGATAATAATAATAACAATAAAAAATAATGTAACAATAATAATACCACATTAATAAAATTTATTTCATTTCTTTAATAATAATAATATTAACAATAAATTGAAAAATAATACTATTAATATCAATTTCAAAATAATAGTATTACAACATTTTAATAATAATAATATTATGATTATCTACACAATAATAATAATAATATTATTATTATCATTATTAAGGTATAAAATTTATAAAATTTATTTATTTTTAAGATTTGGGTAATTGCACGGTCATTGGGGCCAACCGCACGGTTATCGCTAACCTCACGGTGCCCGTGCACCGACCCAAAACCCACCAAAAATAACAATCCTAAATTTTTTTAACCCCACGTTCAACCTAATCCTCGACAAGAGAACCCATAGCCAATAAATAATAAAATGAAAATAAATTTCAAAGTCGGGGCATGACATGGTATATCCAAACGTTTTAAAAAAACTATTGGGATACCTATACGCAGATCAAGCCTTTCTCAATGATTTTATAAAACCGTTGGGAATTTCTATGCCTATCCCAATGGTTTTCTCAAACTGTTTGGGAAAATTCACCATATTTTGGCCTATACCAACAGTTGCAAGGAACTATTGGTATCAGTTCCTTATCCCAATGGTTTTTTCGAACTGTTGGGATAGAGGTGTTGGTATAGGTGGGATTTCCACCAGTGATACACAATTACTTATATAATATTTATATGTTTAATGATTCTTATAACCAAAATACCATTGAAAAAAATAATTCTATAATTTATTTTCTAAATCCCAATACCTTACCTATTTTATTTCAATATAATTCTTTCCTTGGTATAAGGTTTAACAATATAATTATTTATTGGAAGTATAAATCATGACACATTATTTTCAATCTAGGACACCTTAGTTTTAACTTAGTCCATTCATTGTCATTATCAATTTAAAACCTTTATAATGGTTTGTATATACAATGTGAATTATCCAAAGCATATCCCCCAAGAGTGTCAAACTAGGTGTGTGGTAAAGCCCGTTGTTGTGTACTAGGTTACGCTTGAGTTTAGCCCGAAGTTCCCTTTTTGGAGTTTTTACCCCTAGGTACATCTATTCCAGAACCATTTCCAATTGTAGTATCCAGAAGGGATGTATTGTTAGAAACACCCACATAATCTATATCTTACCAAAACATTAGGATGTTCTTCTATATTATCCTTAAATTCTATATTAGGGTTATGTTCTCTAATCAATGTTTTCTTATATATAGTTTCCAACATTTCTACTAAACTTCCTCTGATACCAACTATAGTGACACCGATCCCAGAATCTCAAAACTGGTTCCTACTATCATTATATTGGCATAAGGTAAAAGAAATCACATCCCAAATGACCGATCAGTTTAGTATTCTAGGTAAACTAGATACATACATGATTCACATATTACATTTGGATACAAAAAATACAACATCTTTTAAAAAATAATTCTATTCCTTCTAGGATATCCTTGTATATTAGTCATAGTAAACTCCATTGAATTCCTCAAGAAAGGAAACAAAAAAGGACGATCTCAAATTCTAAGTAAGGGTTAAGTACAATGAAATCAATAATGAATCAATGATCATAATCAATAAGGAAAGGTAAATAAATGAGAACACATACCATGTAATCAATATTGAGACTGAAAATCGTAAATAATATAGAAAGGTAAATAACTAAAAAGACATTCCATTTAATCAATAAACTAATAATTTAATTCATCTATAGATTTTTTCATAGTGAAAATATAATGGATAATAATAAATGAATTATGAATGGAGGAAATGCTTAAATAATTGACATCATGTTTCTTAGGAAGATGATACCTTTACCATCAAGATATATCCTCAAGATGGTTTAAAACATGCTAGGTAAAACCCATCTGACTTGTGTTAATACCTTTTAAAATACACTAATTTCAAGATATATCATCTAGATAGTTTAAACTTCTAGGTTACAAATGTTAAGGGTTAGTTTCTAATTAATTTTTTCACACGAGACTACCAATGCGTCTAGGGGCTTACTTTAAATTGTTCCCAACTAATGTCATATCAGTCCAAATAATTCTTCATATATTGAATAATCAATTTAATTCATAAAAAATTTTCCTTATAAAATATCCATATTGAGTAAAGAATAAATATTTATCAACATTTCCCCAGATAATCAAATAATTTTCAATGTAAACACAGTATTTAAAAATGACATACATTTTAATAAATAATCATATCCATGATAAATAATGTGGATATTTAGGAAAAATTTATTGTTCAATGATCACTTAAAAGTGAATAACTCAAGGGGAAGTTAATGACTAAGAAAATGATTCAAGGTAGTGAATTTAAATATTATCCTTGGTGAAAATAATCATAATCCATATAGAAGAAGAATAAGGATGGTATCAATATGACTTATACCCATTAGAGTAAGAATAATTTTTTTTGTCATTGATTAATAGAAATACCATTAAAAAACATTAAAAACAATTCTTGAATAAAAAATTATTTTTGTTTTGAAAAACATTTTTGGAAACATTTTTCTTTGAAAATAACCTTTAAAAAAATTTTCTTTAAAAATATCTTTGTAAAATTTAAAAGGAATCTTTAATGAAATGATAGTGGGTAATTCCATACAAGGTAAAAATAATATTCCTTTTGCATTGTAAAAAGGATAGAAAACTACCTTATTCAGAAAGTGACAAGAATATTACTTTAAAAAATTTTTGTAAAAAGGAGAAATGGGTAAGTTTTTTAATAAATCATTTTTAAAAGGATAAATAAAGAATTTTGAAAACTTGTTTAGAAAACATAGTTTTATAAGAAAATATATTTCTGACTGAAGAGAGACATTACATTAGATTTTATTAAAACAATTTTTTCAATAATTTTATGTACCAAAAAGTAAAAAAATTATACTATCAATTTACAATGGAAATGTATAAATTTAAGAGAATAAAATGAAAGGGTTCATTAAACAATGATAATAAATTCAATAGTAAACAATTTTAATTAGAATGATATTGTGAAATAAACCCTTAAAATGATCATAACGTTTAAGGTAGAATTAATCAATGAATTGATTATGTGAATTAGATATAAATACACATAAAAAAGTGGGAATAAAACATAATATAATCAAAATACATTATACAGATAATCTTAAAATATTAACAATAATGAGGAAGTAATATAACCTAATGAAATGAAATCGAGTTATGTAATTATTTACCACTTGATAAATTTTAATTCAAATACCCATAAATAAAATAATTAAATTTGAAACTTAAAATTCCATGAATAATTAATTATTCATGATATTAAATTTTAAGGTGAAGTATATGCACTATATAAAATCTATTAGTTGTATTACATTAAAATATGCCTCAATGAAATGAAAGTGAGACAAAATCCCTTACCCTATGCCCCATTGAATTCCCTTTAAAATATTGTATAATGGTTTTAAGAATTTTATTAAATTATATAAAAACCATATTAATATATATATTATCATATATGATCTTTTTATAAAATATTATCACCTGTTTGTTAATAATATTTCATTATTTTCATTGTTTTGGGTGTTAATTGCCATGTTTTTTGAGTATGTTTTGACTTGCTATTTTTTTGTTCCTATTAAATAGATCATGATTTCAACAACAGAAAAATTTTAAAAAATGATTTAAATATCATATATATTTATTTAGTGTAATCCATAAAATTTTGTGATAGTAAATGAAATACACTGTTCATAGAGACGGTATAACGTACATATGCGTGAATGATGTTTCCATTTTCTTATCGTATTCAAAGAAAGAAAAGTAAATAATATATATATATATATATATATTATCATTAAAATGTCATTATTATTTCATATATATAACATATGTTTATTAAAATCATAATTAATACATTCCATGTAAATCATTAATAAATCATACAGCTTCGTGAGGCTGTAGTCTGCCGTATACACGAACGACATTATCGTATTCCCAAAAAATGGAAATCATGAATGTACATGTTATATAATAACTAAAAGAGAATAAATGAATCATAAATATAATTTATATCATATATAAACCATATGTCCATCATTATTCCCAACCTTTTAAGGTGGTAATGGAAAAACGAACGACATCAGTTTGTGAGAAGGTAGTCCGTCGTACACACGAACGATGATTTCATAACACATTTGATGTAAGTGTGTAAATTTTAGGTAATAAACTTAATATAAAAAAATTATTATATTTAATATAATTAGTTTATTATATAATAATTTTATAAAAATAATTGAAGGAGGTGGAGAAGGAAATAAAATAAAAATTCTTTTAGAAAAACATTACTTTTTCTTTGGGTATCTTCCATAGGTTTCCACTAATTTTATCCTAAGTTGGATTTATACTGAATATAAGGATTTAAGATCAATTTAGATAAGTTTGGGAGTAATTTGGGAATGTATTTTCCAAACCAAAGTGTTTTGAGAGGTGTGAAGAAGGGGGAGAGGGGGATACCTTTTATAAGCGGGGTGAGTGGCAAGCATGTAAATTTTTGAAAAAGGGAATTCCACCCACGTTTTTTCCATGTCAAGTGGATAAAATAAGGAACCAAACTCGATAATATAAGGTATAATTTCAAAATATTACCATAAAATGGGTTTTGGACAAGTTTTCATGTCATTTGGACCCTTATATTTAATGTTTAGTCCCTTGGTAAACTCATTTTTCTATTAATGGCTATAATTAAATTTAACTACTTTCATTAATAATTTTTATCAAAAATTAATTTAACCATATTATAAATTATAAATTATTATAATTAAAAATATTTAATCCTTTTTTCTAAATTAAAATCATAGAAGTGGCAGAAATTAATTTAAAATTAATCCCGCAAACAGGACGAGAAAACATGTTTTTAAAGTGAAAATGTTCAAAAGTTTACAATGTTTTTATATCCAATTTCCATATAAAATTTATTAAAATAACCTCAATTGGATTAATATATGTATAAATAAAATATTTTTATTTTAAAACTAATTAAAAAAAATAATTTATCATTATAAATTATTTAGATGAAAAATCAGTTTTCGATTAAAATTCAGAATTTTTTACTATTCATTAAAAAATGAAACTTCTCAGAAAAATACCAAAAATTCATACTAGGATAATTTTAACATTTCACTTTTGAAAATGAAGTTATTTTTTTCAAGTAAAATTTATAAAAGTGTTAAAATTTAGTTTTAAAATAGGTGTTCCATTAAAAGGTGACAAAACTTTCTTTAAAAAAAATACAACTTTTTATGTGTAATAATTAGACTTGTTCTTATCTTATGGCTATAAAATCTATTGGATGAATGTATAAAACATTTATTGAATATATAATGGATATATTTTATTAATATCTTAAAAAATAGTAATTAATATAATTTATTAAGATAAAATTTCTATGGCGCATAAAGAAAGTTTTTATATGAACATTTCCTTTATATTAAATTAGTTTTCATATTCATTTATAATTAATTGGTAACCAATGAATTAAATCATATATTTTTATAAGTTAGTTTATTCTATTCATAGCTTCTAATTTAATTGTTATGAGTTATTTTCATTTTAAATTTTAATATTAATAGTATTTAGTAAAACTTAATATTACGTGTAACACAAGCCATCAAAGAATGTCATTGTTGCTTGTAATTCAAGCAAACTTAGTATTGTGTGGATTAAAATATACTGAATAGATTGAATTTATTTATGAAATTAAATATTTTTTGATTTCATGGGATGTTATATTCCTTTCTATGCTTGGGTTTTTCTGTCACATAAGCTATGAAATAAAATATTATTCATTTATATTTTTTTGGTGTTACACTGGTTGTAGCAAGAATTTTCTTCTGATGGTTAAATGGGGTGACTAGTAGTAGGTAGCATCGAATTAGAATGGATATGTGGGGGATGATAGTTATAGTAGATGTAGATGTTTTTGGTAGCATAAGTGGAAGTTTCACAAGAAGGGGAAGAAATAGAAGTTGGATTTTCTTCTAACGGTAGCACATGGCTTCATGATCACAACTCCTAAAAAGAAAAGTTACAAAATTAAGTGGAAATAAAAAAAATTCACAAATAAAAACTACTTATTTAACCATATAATTAAATGATTAATTTTTAATATGAAATTTTCCCACAAAAAATTTTTAATTTCAAAAAAATAATGAATAAAATTAATACATATAACTTTTAAAAATTTAATTCAAGCACAAAAACCACTTTAATTGAATCCAAAATAAATTTTAATTCCAATACATTGAAAGAAATCAAATTAAAAAAATAGAAGAAATTCAAATTCAAATTTTAATTTAAAAGGCACACCTCTATATATTTTAATATTCCAACAACAAAATGTTCAAAATATCAACATTAAAAATGAAATAATTATTTCAATATCTCAAACACATAACAAAAATCAGTGAAATACACAAAATTAATGTAATTATAAAAATAATATTTCCAAAAACAAAATATACCAATAACTTTCCTAAATTAAAATTTTAATTCTAGAATAATTTAATTTAAAAACAATTCCACAAAAATTGATTAAAATAAAAATATTAAATTTATGAAAGAATTGATTTAGAGAATTTAAAGTCATCATGATCTCACAATAAATGTTTGTTTTCCTAAAAAATGTGTAATTATTATAGAGTAAAATTAATCAGTTAAAACACCAAGGAACAAATTGTTTAAATAGATTTTCAAAGAATTTATGATTCAACACTAAATAATAAAATATTAAAAAATTCTCATTTTAAGTAAAATTTATAATAAAAATAAATTTTTAATAAACAAAATAGAAGTGAAAAAATGCATTAGAAAAATGCCACATCAAGTTCAACCACACTTAATAAATTTCACTTCTTATAAATTAAATATATTTTATTTATTTACATAAAAAATCCTAAAAAATGAATAATATTTCTTGGGATTAAAAACACACTATAAATATGAAAAATCATAGATCTATTTATTACATTAAACATTCATGACTCTTATATGATTATCACAAAATGCCAAAATTTAGTCAAGATTCAAGTCCCAATTTGTGGAGTGAGAAATATTATATTTAAGTGGAATTAAAAACATAACAAGAGGCACCTTCAATTATTACTCTCTCCTAGGTTACAAAAATAAAAGATTCATTTTCAACTTCCTTTATTCAACTCAAATGATTATTTTATAATTAAATTTCGTTTTTTTAATTTGGGTTCAATATTCCCCTCACCTTAATGAACTCATTTTTTAAAAATAAACACATTAATAAATTTTTCCTGAAATTTATTTGTGTGTAGCACTATGTGAAGCGATTATTGAATTTATAAATGGAATTTATTTATTTATACACCACACATAGTGCCCTTGTATCATTGATTTACCATGGGATCCCAATTTCCTATTATATTGATGTTTCAAAGGACTTATATATTATCATTTGAGTTGGATCCATGAGGTGTTTTGATTAAAAAGGGTTTCCCCCTAGGTTCAAGTTCAAACATCTAGTTTCCTCAATTCATATATCCAATACCATAAATATCACTCCCATAAAATTCATTTTTCTAGTTCTTAAATAGTATTTCGATAACAATAGTGGACAACATCATTCAATAATCATTAAATCCTAACAACTTGAGAATTAGTAGAATTCCGCAAAACAAGCATGATAGTTTTACCCTAGGTTGGACAAATTGAATTTTTATTTTCCAAACCTATAGACGTTCTAAAAAAATGTTTTTATATAAAAATAAAAATAATATTATATTTAAAAAAATCCTAAAATAATGCTTAAATACAAGGCAAAATGATTTTTTATAATTTTTTATGTGTAAGACATTAATGCACATTTTAGCATAATGTAATAGGCACACTTCAAGAGATTTTAATGTTCCAAAAAAAGGTCAAAATATCAACATGAAAAATGAAATAATTATTTTTATCTCTCGACCTCATAAAAAATACCTGAAATCCAAAAATTAATGGAATTATAAAAAAATGATTTCTATAATAGTTATATTTATAACTTTACCCAATTAAAAGTTGAATTCTAGAATAATTTATGTTAAAAATAATTATAAAAAAATAGTTTAACATAAAAGGATAAAATTTATGAAAGAATTGATTTAGAAAATTCAAATTGATCAAGGTCTCACAAAAAATGTTTGTTCTCTTAAGAAAAATTAATAATTATTATGAAGGAAAATTAATCAATTAAAAAACCAAAACATATATTATTAGTTTTTTTAATTTTTTTAAAATAGAATTATATTCAATGACGAATGATCAAATATTAAATAATTCTCATTTTCAGTACACTTTATCATCAAAGTTAGAATTTAACTAACAAAATAGACGTGGAAAATGTTTTACAAAAAATGACACATCAATATGATCATGGATCCTTCTTCCATTGTAATCACTCGGAGCTAAAAAGACTTTGTTTATTACTAATTTGATCTTCATCCATAATTCCCATATAAATAAAACAGATAGAGGATGCTACACTATCATTCCATGTATGCTATGTTTTTCAATGTTCTTCATTATTAATGCACTTTTTGATTTTGTCGATGGTAAATAAAACAATGTTTTAAATTTTCATCTTATACCAAGGATCATACGATGATTCCCATATATCCATCGTTAACAACCAACCAGTGTTCTTTACCCTGATTTTCAATGAATCTACCAACTACCCTCAATGCATGCATCATATCAGGCCTTGTACAATCCATAAAATACATAAAACTTCCCACAACTAATGCATATGGAACCTTTTCCATGTATTTGATCTAATAATCTATTTTAGGTGCCTTCTCCTTGGATAATTTTAGGGGCCTAACTAGGAGGTTATCACATGCTTAGAATCCTTCATCAAAAATATTTCTATCACTTTCTGAATGTACTTATACATATATAAGAACAAAGTATTGGACCTAAATTTTCTTCAAATATTTATCCCCAATATACACATTAAGGAACCATGGTCCTTCATTTAGAATCTTCCCAAAAAATAAATCTTCAGATCTTGTAGACTTTTTTGGGTGGTTCCTTGCCGCTATACTTTTTTTTATAACTACCAATCCCTATTAATTTTTTATTCTTTGCTTTATAAGTTTTGATTATTATAATTATTATTATTTATTTATTGTTATTCATCATTATTTTTTCTTATTATTTTTTAGAATTGTTTATTATTAATAATTATTATTATTCTTAAACTATTGTTATACAATTTCTCGTATATTATGTTGGATAAATTTTATTATATATGGGAACTTTATACATGTGTAAGAAACTTTTACATATGAAAGGATTTAATTTTATGTGTTAGTGACATTTGTAAATTTTTTAAAGTCATAAACCTTGTGTATTTTTTTGGATTTTGGAATTTACTTTTATGTATCCATATTTGGAAAAGGAAGTTACTTTTATATATTATATGAGAAGTGGATATTTACCTTTTTTGTATGAATTTTTATTAAAGGGGTGGCTATTATGTATTGAAGATGATAAATATTTGGAAGACTCTTATGTATATGAATTATTAATCTTAGTTTTGAATGAAATTTTTGGAAGGTAAGTTATCAGAAGATACAACATGAAGAACCCACCTTACTATTCGGGCACATTAAAAGTTATGATTTGATCATTTCATAAGATGAAAAATGGACCATTTAGGAACTCCACTATATGATTTCAGTGTATTGTAATATAATATGGATAGACTATTATGTATTGAAATTTTACTCTTATGAGTAAAAATATTATCTTTATGTTTTATAGTGAACTAAAGTTATTAATATAACATATCAAATGAAGTTTTTGAAAGATTCAATTCTCTTGGAGTTATCCTAGTTGCATTATGAAAAATTCATTTTACGATAATGGAAAATCAGAAGATATGAAATGAAACACATGTTGTGATATCTAGATAATAATAGGATATGAATTAGATATATCAAAAGTTACAATAATAGGATTACACAATTTTGTGTAGTAAAAATTTATCAATGACCAATTATGATTGGTTTATCTATCATATGTTATGACTAATAAATTATGAAACACTATTCAATAGTCAAATTAAAAATTTTAAGGTCAATATTATCATGTGACTGATAGGTTTAGTCAAATGATTAAATATTAATTATTATGGGGAATTTAATGATGATTATTATGGATATATTGTAAAGATTCCATGGCTATTTGATATTGTTTTTAAATATTATATCGCATCTATTTAAATTGTTTTGACTAAAATTATTTAAAGTTTATTTTAAGAAATAAGTCTACACAGATTATGGAAGTTTCATATATTAAGGAGAAAATTGTGGTATATTTTTGACTGATCATTATTATTTTTATTATATATATTCTCTAGATATATTGGTGTAAATGACGAGTTATGTGAAAATATATTATGAGAAAATAGAATAATAAAAATTATATACATTCAATTATTCTATTACTACTGATATTTTCAATATTACTATATGTGAGAAATAAAGAGAAGAAGGGGAATAAAGAGAAAAACTGTTGTGCTACCTTGAAGATTATTTTCTGTTGTTGCTGGGTTCATTAAAGATAAAATTAAAGTGAAGGATATTATCAGAATTTTTATATTTTGAAGAATTATTTTTTGGAAAAGACTTATCTATTTTCATTTAGTTTTATATTTTATTGTATACTTAATTGTTTCAATTTTTAAAACTTATCTATTTATATTGTAAGTTTCAACTACTTTTACTTAGTTATGCAGTGAAATGTTAATTACTTATACACAATTTTGGTAAATAAGTGTTAGATTCTTGTACCTAGTTGTGGGTGAGTGTCAACTACTTACTAAGTTATGAGGCCCCCAATAAAAAATATTTAATGGCCTGATATGAGCCTTGTACTAAGTGTCAACCTTTTTCACTTGGTTTCAAGATCCCTAAGAAAATGATCTGAATAACAATCATGAATCCAAAATTAGGTGATGGTGGAGTGGACTTGGGGATGTTAATTGTATACCTAAACTAATATTAAAATATTATGTGATTGAATCTTTATTTACTTTATTCATTCTACATTACTCGACTAAATGTGAAAGGAAATATTAAATCCAACTTAAATAGAGAAATTTTAAATTTAGGTAAATTATTTAAAATACTCTATTAACCCTTATTGAGACTTTGAATATGATAGATTTTGGAAAACAACCTTTCCTTCACCAGTCTCTCTAAGATCATAATATCCATGTAGAGAAGAATAATGATGGAAACCCCATCATCAAACACCTTCCAATAGTAGTAATGATCCTCATTTCACCAAAAAAACTTTTATTCTTCCACGAAGGTATCAAACTTCTGGTACCATTGTCTGGGTGCCTTCTTTATCCCATAAAAACTCCATTTGAGACTACACACTAGAAATTAGATTCCATTTCACATGAAACATTTTGAATACTCGATGAAGACCTCTTCATCTAAGTAACCATGAAGGGATATATTCTTGACCTAAATTTTCTTCAGAAATAAACCTTCCATAGTAACCATGCAAAGAACCATCTAAATCATCATGTGATTTAAAAATAGTGAAAATATTTCTCTAAAATCCACTCCTTCTGATTATTGAAATCCCATCATAATTAGACTAACCTTATACATTTCTTACCATATAATTCTTATAGATGATAAACCCACCTGTTCCATAGTTCTCTTTTCCCCAACAATAATTGTTTTAGATCCCATGTTTTGAAAACATAAAATGAGTTTAACTATCTATCGAAAAAATTATATTTAGTTATGTTTTTTCTAAACATGGGTAAATGAGGAATTAATTACCCACATTTCCTATAAAATATGGGTTATTAATCTTTCTAAATTTTTATTTTTTTACTCCTCCATTGCCTTTACCTTTGATATTTTCCTGAGCATGTAGCCACCTCCTCTAGTCTCTACCTACCGCCAATCCGCATACATTGACGTTAGTTGCCTCCACCTTTGGCCTCTTCCCGCCACCACCACCACCTTGATGTGGCCTCTTACACCTCAAACTTCCTCCGACCTCCCACCCAAGAATGTCAGTCATGCCTCCCGCATCCTCCTCCAGCCTCCTCCAGCCTCCACCAGCCCCACAACTCCAACCTCCTCCTGTGTTGATGTCAACCCAGCCCCACCCTCCAATGCAAAAATCCCTCCCCTGTATAAAATAGACAGATCATGGGAATTTATCCCATGATCTATGTCTCCTAAGACTAACAAACAGAAAAACCCAACTAAATAATTTTTCTATTTAGATTTTGTATTACACGATATTTAGACATATGTTAAAATATTTATATATAAATAAAAATTAATATATATTTATAAATAAATATATAATTATTTAAATCCACACACACACACATATCTATAAATTAATATATTAGTTATTATATATATGTATATATTAATATATAAATATATAATAATTTATATTAATATATATATGTGCGTGTTAATATATGTTATTATATATTTATATATAACTTATTATATTTTTTTATTATATATAAATTTTTATATTGGTTATTGTATATATATATATAATTGTCAATAAATAAAGTAATATATATTTATATATTTATATATAATTATATATATTAATATATTTATGTGTGTGTGTTATTATATGTTATTATATATTTATATATAAATTAATATAGTTGTTATATAAATAAATATATTTGTTATTATATAAATAAATATAAAAACAATAATAACAAAAAAACCTTAAACCCAATTAAATGAGGTCGACTACATGGATCAAACATCAGTAATTCGATTTATTGAATACCATATTTTCATTAAAACCATTTAGAACTATATCCTATTGAATAATTTGCGAACGAGCCTATACCCAAGTGGTATAGGCTCCTACTTGGCATCCAAAATAACTAGGATCATATCAGGATAGGGAAGAATTTCTGGGTACTATAGCAGGGCACTATAGCAGTGGTGGGTCTATAACAGCGGTGAAACTGTAGCAGCAAAGGCACTGTAGGAGGGACTGTATCAACGATGACACTGTATTAGGCACTGCAATAGCTTGGGTACTGTATCAGTACTGTTCATTGAAGGGCCCTTTGGGCCAAAAATGGGCTCTCAAGCCTTGTATTCAGGCCACATGGACTTGGGCCTTTGGGCAATGTAATGGTTCTCCCATTACCCAGACAAAAAAGAGTTATTTGCTTTAATAATAAAAATGAGGCTTCATCCCCAACCTTTTAAAAAAATATTCTATTGATGTATTTGTTTAAGGTGAATTTTAGTGCAACCTTTACCAATTTTAATAAGAGGATTTGTCATTTAGTTTATCCTATTAACATGTGAATCCCTAGGTCTTCTTCTAACATGTC